>CM028685.1:19159184-24656684 GCA_016760335.1 Gastrodia elata | reverse complement strand
TATGTATACATATGAGTATATATAGACACATGTATGTGTGTGCATACATATAAACATATAGACACACAAACGTACACACACACACACATAATATATGGACACACACACACACACTCATATATATGAGTGTGTAATATATATATATATATATCTATAGACCCACACACAACGATTGTTAGTATGCATACCCAACACACACAAACATACATATACATACTCATATTTGTGTATGAGTGTGTGTTTTGGTATCCATACTCATAATCGTATGTGTGCATGTGCCTATCACACGCACACATACACATGCACACACACTCATTTAGACACACACACATGTTTGTGTTATCTCTATGTGTGTGTGTGTATGTGTGACACACACACACACACACACACTCATATATACTTATCTCCATATGTGTTTGGTATATATGAGTGTGTGTGTATGTGTGTGTTGGGTATACATTGTGTGTGTCTATAACAAAATAACACACACACATTGAGTATGTATACCCAACACACACACACACACACACACATATACTGAACATAATATATGAGTATGTAATATCCTAAACTTTTAAGCACTAAGGTATTGTCCACTTTGGATTGAAAGAACTCATAATTTTTCCCTCAGAAGATAACTTTCCAGCAGGTCACCCATCCTGAAAGTGCTCCCATATGAGCATGCTTAACTTTGGAGTTCTTATCAAAAACTTCACAGTTATTAGAAAAAGCACCTTGATGTTTAAGAGTTTCACTTACTACTACTTAAGTGAGTCTTTACAGCTCGATTCCATTTCATACGAACATTATTGGAAAAATGATAGATTGGACTGAAGAAAATTAATACTTCAAAGAATCTCGCTGACATGCTTACAAAAGCGGTAATAGTGGAGAACTGAAGCTATGGGCTGCTTCAGTAAGCCTTGGTACATGATGAGAGAGCGAAGGTTAGCCACACCACATTCTTGATAAAAATTGAAAAAGATAATGTATGATCAAGGCTTGAAGAGGGATGATTCCAAAAGGTCTCCAAGTGAGAGATTTTTATGTTGTAGAGACTATTAAGATTATTATAGAGATGCTAATGGAGCTCTCGTAAGCTTCTGAAAGGTTTTGATACAAGTTAGAATAAATTTGGAAAATATTAAACTGCAACCAGTGCCACAGCATGCCATGTCTTCCAGTGACAAAGAATAGGGCGCCATAGTGTACCCTAGCTGATGGAGTTCAAAGATTGGGGCCTTGTAGAGTGTTGTAGCACGTCGCAACGAACCCTAGCGAGAAGCATACAGAGACTGAGGTGCTATAGTGCGACCCAGTGACAAGTGCCCAGAGACTGGGGCGCTACAGTGTGCACCATGGAGCATTCTAGTACGCCTCAGTGCCAGAGCATTTGATAATAGGGCACTATAGCACGCACTGATACTAGACAACCCATGGCATAAGTACTACTGCATGTCGTAGCACTTGATAGGATTTTTCATCAGTTCAAGTTACACCCTAAGCTATTTGAAGGGTATTTTGGACCATTTGGGGTTCAAATATTAGCAGAGTACTTAAGGGAAACTTATGGAGAAGTTTCCCAAAAGGTTGGATAAGTAATTAAGAGGGCTTTGGCTACTGTTGGAGGAGATTTCATGGAAACCCTAAGAGAGAGCTATTATTTAAGGGAGCCTTGCATGTTGGAGAAAACCCTCTATGTGGTGTTGCTTCTTCTCTCCTTCATTCTAGTGTAAGAGCTAGTGTTCCTAATTAAGGTGAAGCTCTTTATAACTCTTTATTCTTTGAGGTTAATAGTGGAAATTTCTATGTGGTGTGGCTCCATAGTTTTTCTGATACTTGAGTTTTCCATGTAAATTTTTGTCTTTGGATGTGTTTGTGGTTTGATGCATGTGTATGTGTTGTGATCTACTTTTGCATGTATTTGGGATTTCATGTGTTTCTTGGTAACTGTCAATGCATCCTCGATCCTTAAGCAAAAATCGCTTCTATTGTGGTGTGCTCTCAATTTTATACAACACTCAAGTTGCTTTAGCTATCTAAAATTACATAGAGTGGTTTTGCATGCCCAAGCCTTTATTTTGTCTCCCAACACTTGGGTTCCCCCAACCTCCCAAGGTTTGATATATATCTCCTTTATCAAAAAAAGGGTCACCTCATGGGAATTCCTAAATGCCCAAGCCTCAGTCCTCTATATAAATTCAATAGCTCTAGTGCTTGGGTACACCCTGGTCAAGTCATGCATTATTCTGACTCTATGAACAATCTTTAGTTTCAAAGCTTGCCCAAGTGCCCAATCTTTAATTCAACTGAGTTTTAAGAACATCTTCTCCAATGCTGAGGCACTCTCAAGCACCCAAGACTTGATTATAATATATAGTCTCAGTGCTTGGCATGCTTAAGCACCAACTCCTTTGTTTAATCTAGTTTCTTTAACACACTTCAGGCTCACTTGACCTAATTCAATTTTATATTCAAGTGATCCATGGCTGACCTAAAGTCATTCCAAGCCTTGCAACTAACCTATGGTCTACTCCATGGTCACTTTATTATATTATATACTTGTGGTGCCCCGCCCTGTCGCTTAACGCAAACAAAATATAAGATAACGATGGGATGGGCCATCACTCAAAGATAATTCTGAGTTAGTATTAATAAAGTAAATGTCTACTAAGGGGCCACTTATTTTGCTAATACTAATGCTACTAAGATGTCTAAGTAACCAACTAGTTAGACATACAATAGTACCTCAAATTTTCAAATAATGTTAACATAATTCGGAGTACAAATAGACAAGTACAATAAATAAATATAGTGCATATGCTAATAGAAATGAAATACATCCATTCTTCACATTTTAAGAAATAAATAGTAAATTTTATAATTGATGCATCCTAGATGATGTAGTACTGAAATAGAACATACATTGCAAAACTAAATTATTACAATCTATGAATTAATAATAGTTTAAGATAAGGAAAAAAAAGCTAAAATAATATCTCTCTCTCCCACAAAAAAAAATAAGCAGCTGCAGAAGGTTCATCTTCATAATCCTACTCCTCACGTGAAACTGGCTCCTCGAACTGCTCTAACACTGACATGTTGGTTTTTACATGCTAAGGCCCCAGCCAATAAAAGAAAATCTTGTGTTAGACAATTGTATAAGTACATTTTAGGCAGATAAATTATTACTATATTTTTAGAATCTCACAAATCATCATATGCCATAAAGGTACCACAAAGAAATAATTAAAATAAAAAAAATTTATAAATAATGCATTTATAATTTAAACAAAATATGAGGTAATCCAACATACCTCAAAACTAAATAGCTATAGAAAGGCTAAGCAATTGTACATATATCAAAGTACTATAGTATAAGGAAAGTCCTAAGCATATATGATTTATTAGACATGCTGATTATTCTAACAAAAATATAGAATATGAAAAGTAGTTCTAAAAACTAGCATCCTAACATGTTTATATAAAAAATCAAGTATAAAATCAGAAATCTATTGAAAGATACATAAATACTAAAAATGGTGTAAATAACTAAAAATTGAATTGAGTTTCATTTTAATTAGAAGTGTGCTTAGACTAATCCTGCCATAGCAGTAATTGGCTAAATGTAGCCACAAAATTGAAAGTCTCACATGTATCATCTAGACCACTCATGGCTAGATCCGAGCTGGACTATAGAATCAGACATGTATTATCTAAACCCCTCACGGTTGGATCTGAGTTGATTCTATCTCAATAATAAGAACTGAAGAGGCTGACTAACTATGGCACACTCTACTGAATTGTTATTTAATTTATTGAATTTACTGATCATTAATGTCAATATTTTATGCATCTCAAAATTAACATAGAATATTATATCAAATATTCCATGTCTCAATTAATATGTCAAAACAATAAGACTCAAATAACAAGGAAATAAGTAGTGCTAATCAAAAATTTATGATATCTTTTGTTTTCTAATTTATTTATTCTAACTATTTTGAGATTATACAAGACCAGGATCTCCAATATCCTTTTACTTAGTATAAACTCAGAGTTATGGTCCTATAAGGTCACCAATTAGAACTAATCAAGTTCTAATATAAATCAAACAATGTTGCCTAAAAAGTTAACAAGTTAATTAAATCATCCTAATTATTATATTTATTAACCCAAAACTAATCTTACTAAAGAAAATCAAGGTTCAAAGAATTAAGAGTTAAACTCTAAAAAATGAGGTTTATAACTTTTAACCCAAGGCACTAAAGTCTAATGATATAAAATTTATCAAACTCTTACATACTAAAGGTTAAGACAATCTTATTAAGTATAAATAAATTCAGTAAGACAGACTTCTAATCTTAAACTAAATTTAAAATATAAAATAATCAAGATTAAAAATTATAAGATCTAGCTCTTAAAATCAAAAGCTATAATCTATACTAAATTTAAATTATTGAGTAATGTCATTACTCAATAGGATAGAACTTAACAATCTAAAGCTAAGATTAAGGGATTAATAAATTAAGGAAGTTCTAAAGAGTATCATGAAAGTTTACTTTAAGGAAAACTTCCAATTTAAATGAAGCATAATTGGATTGAGACTGATTTGATAAGTTAATGATTCTAAAGGTTAAGGAAATATGGATTTTCACATCTACATTTCAACACTTAGATTAATTAGGGCAAATTTAGTATTAGACTTCTAAGGGATAATTGTAGGTCTAATAATCCTTAGGTTGATTATAAACACTAAGTTTATTGATTTGAAAGGTAAGGGATAGATTAGGGTACTTAAATTTTACTTAAATTAACATTTGGCTAAAGTAATTAAAATGCCTCTTATTAAGGGTCTAAAATGAGACATAAGGATCTAGGTTTCCAAATAATTTATTTTAATAACAAATGCTTTCTTACTATCTAATATGAAGAACACCCAATTTGGTTAAGGTTGGGGCTAATGAGCTCAAATTATTATTTAAGCACATTAATAAGTGATAAAAAAATAATTAAAAAACTATAATTTTATGATATACTTATGTTCTAATCAGTCTAAGGAATCCTTAGATACCAAAGATAATTATAATATGAGGTTAATTAACTTATTTATGAGCTAAGTAAGGAAAAATTTTTAAAATGGCAATTAAGGGAGGGGCAAAAACTCATTTTCACCATTTAATGTCCAAATTAAGCAAAATCAATGATTATGGGTTTTGTATAGCACACTAAGTATAATGATAGTAAGTAGGCTAAATTTAGACTTCAATTGATTAATCTAAGCATTAATTATGATTTAGGGTAATTAGTGAGTGATTAATGAAATTAAATATAGTAAAATGACTTTGACTTTACAAACATATTAATCTCTGTCCAGTAAATGGTTAGAGACATTAAACATGAAATTTGACTAATGATTGAGTTTAATATTCACTAATCTATTTTCTAAGTGAGTATGCATGGCTTAGAAAACTAATTACAAAAACCTAGATGTTTATATAGATTAATGTTCCATACATTTTTCTAATTGAAATAGTATATTGGAACATAAAATTTGGATGTAATTTGACTAACTTATGACATTAATAACAATATGATTAAAAGATTAATTAAGTAATCACCAAATAGAAAATCTAATTGCATAATAATGATCATTGCTTTTTTCTAATCAATTTGAGATATAACATCAATATATTTGGATTTGTATCTAAGAAATTATGAGTCCTTAAAAATTTTGCAATTAAATACTTAATTATCAATTTTCTACATTTATTGTTCCTAAGAAATAATCCGCATGCGCAGCTGCCTTGCATGCAGGCTGGCATAGGCCCCACACACGCGACCCTAGCCGCACGCACGCAGGCCACTGGTCGGGCCCGATGCGGCAAAACCTGAGGGGTTGGAGCTAGGGCATCAATATTCTCTTAGCTCTGGCCACCTCCAGCGACATGTCATATACTGATCAAAAGGTCTCTCTGAGACCATTCAATGTGTACCTAAATACCCAATTGAAATCATCTCTAACATCTTAAAACATAATTTCCTAGGATTAGCATGCACTGTTTCACTATGGAGAACTAATCATTCGATCGGGCTATTGACCTTTAATCGGGCTCATTCGAGCTAAATTGAGGTTCAACCAATATTACAATGTAATGGAATAAGTAAATGAGTTGAAACTAAGAGCAAATGAATTGGAATTGATAGGTAAATAGAGTACCTTCATTTGTCCGTTGGGAAGAGTGTTGAGGGTTCGAGAGTACAGGTACGGAGTGCTTTGGCGCTATGATAGATTTTAATGATGAAATTGAAGATTATAAAAGAAATTGGGGTTAAGATGAAGGCTCGACTGAGCCTCTGAAGCCTTGGAGTCACAGCTATTGCAGCTCTCCATGAGCTGCATGTATTGGGGCAGCTGCCATGCGTAGCGCACGCGGATGCGCGCTTGAGGAAGACAGCCTAGGCCTGTTTGATCGAAGCGGGGTCTGATTGAACGGTGCAAATTTGTGCATCATTCGATCAAAGGGTCCGATCCTTTAAGTGGAGGGCGGACCCCACAATTAATTTATTTAATTATTTAATATCCTTTCTTTTAATTAATTATAATTACGCTATTAAATGAGCTCCAAAAAATCTTAAAAATTTACTCCTAAATAATTTGGGGGTGAAGAATTCAATAGTGAAATCAGATTTTGATTTAGAGGTCAATTTAATTTAGGTAATTTTTTGGGTCAAATAATCGACAAAATAGTCAATTGATCCAATTGAGATCTGATGGGTCCCAAGCTTTCATAGTTATGTTCTAAGGACTATTTGAGTCTAATGGAATAAATATTTGAACTTGACTTAGTCCAAATTTGCCAGGGTAACAATCTAGGATTGTTACAAGACTTCACCACTTTAGCTTATGTCATATCAATGCACTTCAAGATGCTGTCATATCCACCCAAATCATTCACATCACTTTGAACTGCCCTCAAGTCTCCACAAACATGGCAACTCCTGTTGATCACTCTCTTCTCTTCACATGACTTCATTTTCCATAGAGCCACATTTCATTCAAGGCATCCTAGGAGACCAGTTCCATCAGTGGCCTCCTCATGTTCATTAGATTATGCTCACTACATTAGAAAACTAGTTCTTTTCCTTATATTGGGAATGGGCTATCCTGTAACACCTGACTATTAGATTAGCCAAACCAAATCAGCATTAAGGTGTTAATTTTATGGTAGCAAGATCCTATCAAGAATATTAAGTATAGTAGTGCAATAAAATAAAAGAGCATTTAGATATTTTCTACATTTATCAATTCATATACATTACAAAAATTTAGAAAAAATGAAAAAAGATACATTATTTCATTTATTTTAATACACAGCTAAGAAGAAATAAAATGTGACTCCTCTCTCATTGCATACTTTAAATCTATCCTTCTTCATGATTCTAGTCCTTGAATACTGGGTTTGAACTATACTACTAATATGCCTTATGTCCATATATGACAGGGCACAACAAAAAAAAAAAAGAACTAATAATAGAACAAAAGACTACAAATCAAAGTTGCTAAAATTAAAATTGTACACTAAAATATAATATTGTTGAAAAGAATGCCACTGTTGAAATATATAACTAGAAAATATATGCCGTAAGTATACAAATCATGTGTGCCTAAATTGCACCATTAACAGATTTTAGGTTATGCACAAAATTGCGCTGCTAACAGATCCTACATTGTGCACTGAATTGCACCTCTAATGTTGATGTAATGCAATACAGAGTTGCTTTGATAGAAATGATGTGACATAATAACAATCAAAACCAATAGAATGATATCCCCTTGTTCTCTAATTACCTGATATTATATGCATAATTCAATTCTAATGTTAAGACCCAATTATATCTTAACTTGCAAATTGTATTTCTCTCTGAACCTTATCTTAATCTAATTTTACATGTTATTCTAATTAACATATCTTCATAAATTAGGATTTGCATACATATATACTTAACAGGTCATTATAAAGGATAGACATACTCTTAGATTGGCCTAACTACACTTATTCTCATGCACAAGGATAAGGGGCAGAATCCTTTTACAGTTTATTTTCCCAAACTAAGATATCTGAATCCTAACTCATGACATACTAAGAAATTGGGATGTTTATCTTTATCAACCATACTTATCCTTGAACATTGGGATAAGAAATATAACACTTTACAACATCTTACAAGATGAACCAGCCAATTCTTAAATTTCAAAGGGAGGATAGAATATGAAGTCTCACTTCTTACATAACTAAGCTTATCTCCACACACAGAGATAAGAAACATAACACTTTTATAGTTTTGTAGAAGTCTTATTCTATTGATACTTCAATGGTCACGTGTATTCACTTCTTTTACTCATGATAATCATTTAAGCTTCCAAATATATAGATTTCATAGATTAAATTTTAACTTATACTAAGCTTCTTAAAGTCTTGAGTTAATCTATGGGTTAATCACTAGAATATAAGGGTATTTGAGCTCTCAAGGATTTAAAAAACTTTATCCTATATTTTATTTAATTAATAAAACACTGAATTGAGTTAGACACTACTCTAGGGTTTCCATATGGTTTAATGTGTTTATTGATACCTTAAACCCAAATTTTTATATTTTATATTAAATTTTCATTAAATTTTCTTGCTCAAATATAAGAGCAGATTAATGAGAATACTCATTGATTACTAAGTTTTATTATTTAATAATTGCCTAGATTTACATCTATCATCAAGAAATTACTACTACTATACAAATTTATTAAGTGATATTTTCTCCATATATTCTAAGTAATTAATACCACTAATGGAATTAAAATCTAGGCAAGTGAAGTACAGACTATATATAGAGCTAAATAACATGATTTAATTCATTCATAACTCAATAAAAGTTCTAAGTACTTGACGTACCTTGCATGAGTGAGTTGAGCTCAGAGCTAATTGATTGATTGAGATGAGGTAACATTCACATCACCTGCAATATTTGGAAAAGATACATCTAAATAGTGATTAATTTGATAAGTGTTGCTAACTTTAGACTAACATGGACTTTATCTAATTCATCCTCCATAACTTAAAGATAGAATATTACATCACTTCATGTAGAGAGAGGTCTACAAGACAAATTTTCTTATAGAAAATTTATGGAAGTATACAGAACATGATTCCTTATAATTTTTAAGATGAACCCAAGAAAACCATTAAACCAATATTAAAGAGTAATGAATATTACTTCATTAATATTAAATTATAATACTATTATTATATCTCATAGAAAATAATAGAAGGATTTGCATCCTTTTAATGATTAAACAGCAGGACATAAGCATAATTGGAATTCTTCCATTTCCAATAATCAAGGATATGAGTTATTCTAAAATTTAAAGATGATAGCTTAACTAGCACAATTCATTTGGTTAATTATCTTGGAACACATGCAAGCATACTACCCACATAAACCCTTATTACATGATTGATCAACTATTACAAGGTAGGTTGCATGCATAACAATCTATAATGACAATAATTAACATCCTATTAGAAGCAATATGCATCATTTCTATTAGCAATAAATGGAATTATCATACAAAATTAGACAAGAATTCCTACATACAACATGTAATGGAAGCAGCTACATTACAAAAGCTGGCTCAACTTTTAATGAACAAGATTACTAATGATGCATAGCCCAACTTGAACCATACATATAGTTGGCATAATACATGCAAAAAGGTTTACACCAATAGTGCTAATGAACCACTAACTACACAATCATGCATTTGATAATAATTACAAATAATAATCAAATACATAGGATTTAGGTTTATAGTGGATTAGTATATTGTCAGCATCGATAAAAGAATGGCCAAAGAACAAGAGGGTTGTTTTCCCCGACCAAGAGGAAAGAGGGTTTCAGCAGAGAAGAGGAGGCCAACTACTAGGAAACTTTGATGGGCTCGGTGAGTGGAGATGGAGAGATCAGTGCCCAGTAGTGGACTATGCATGACCAAACAGTGGGAGCTCGGTTGTGGAAGAAGATGCTGATCTCGGCTAAGGAAGGAGAAAAACGGCTGTTGCTCGGCCTAATGAAGAAGAGTTGTGGTTGGAACAAAGGGAAGATTCAATCGCAGGATCGGTGGCTGCTAAATAGGGCTGCTCATGTCCAAAGAGAGGGTCGACACTTCCCTTTCGTGATATGAAGTAGTGGAGGGACATCGATTAGGAAGAAGGAGATTAGTAGGAGCTCTATCTTGCACATCATATGGATGAAGAGAGAGAGATGGATAATTTCTAGGGTGTAGCCTCAATTAGAAAAGTTTAGACTGGGTTTAGAATTAGGGCTGAGAGCGAGCTTGATTTGTATAAACAAGCCCACACATTTAGTAGCTTTTGTTTTTGATCGAGCGGCTACAGATCGCTCGAAACTTTCAGGCTTTGACCGATCACAGATTGGACTCCAAAATTTACAAAATTTGGTCATGTATGTTCCTTCCTCATTGCCTCGTCACTTTAGTCAAGGATGTGTATGAGTGTGTTCGCGCACGCCCGTGTGTATGTGTGTGCGTGTAGGTGTGTGTGCCCGTGTGCACACACACACACACACAAACATATATATATATATATATATATATATATATATATACATACATAAATATATATATATATATATATATATATATATATATATATATATATTGCTCCCTCTCATTTCTATCTCAGCCACAATGGCTAGGACACCCCCGCTCTACAACCAATGCGTATGGATCTTCATCACTGTTGATGCCATTATCATCGGGCTTCAAAAGATCTTATATCGATTTAATCTCTTTTGTCTTTCTTTGATGATCTATTTCATTATCTTTAGTACCCTTCACTATATACTATGATGGCTTGGTTTCGGCATCTTCATCTTTGGCAGTCTCAGGAAGATATATGGTTATGTTCAATTTTTTAGGTGTGTCTTTTATGGCTCATTTGTACAAGGGTTGTGGAAGAGGTATGACCTTGGTTGCATACAATTTTTGGTAGTGATGTCCTCTTCTTCTATCCATTTTGTTTGGGATTCAAAGTAGATGATTCCTCCTCTTTAGGGTTTCCTTCTCTTAATAACATGCTAGAACTATATTGTAACAACCATAGTATTGTTACCTAATATTGGGTAGCTCAATTAGCTCCACTTCACTTATAGTACTCTTATGATAGTATTAGGAGCTTACACCTAAAATATGGTGTGATTGGAAATCATTTGCGATTGATTAGTATTTATTATTATTTTAATCAACCTAAAAATACCTAATTTAATTTGACATTAGAACAAAGTCGGAGTTCACCGTTGGAATTAATTACTCAAAGATTTATAGTAAAAAAGATTAATAAAAAGAAACACTTTTCAAAAAAAAAATATATATTTTGATATGCTTTCGCTGCTTTTCAGGATAAAAGATAAGCAAATTAAAATCTGGCTTAAATATACAATTCTGGGATAAAACCGCAGTGGCGCGCCATGGCCGACCCTAGCGGCATGAGAGCAGCTTGGAAAACCTGGAGCAATTCTGCAATTCTGGAAGGAATGTGTTGTTGAGCGCCCCGGCGTGCCAGGGCGACAATTGTGGAACATTGGCAGAGGAAAAAAAAATTAATTGAGCCACCCCAGCGCGCTATAGCGGACCAAATACGAAACTCGATCGCTACAGCGCACTGCGGCGAAATGAATATAAAAATAAAATTTATTTGATCCACCATAGCGTGCTGCAGCGGGGGGGGCGATTCAAAACTAAGATGCTACAGCGCGCCGTAGAGCGCTACGATGCCCGCCATATTTTTTGCCAAAAATAAGAATTCAAGGCAGCATAGGGAAGGCTAAAGAATTTAATTCTTCTCTTTACCACATTAGAAATTAATAGCAAATCAATTTAAATTGCTCATTTTCAAGGGATTGAAAGAATAATTTATAAAGAAACAAATTAAAATATGAGGAAGATGGAAGGGGTGGCTGAAGTAAATACTAAGGAGACTCCCAAAAATTATAAAAACATAGATTTATGACAACACGGGAGAGAGCATAAGACTAACTTAATTCTTTTACATAGCAAAATATAAATGCAATAGCCTAAGACCCTTCATTCCAAGGGAATAATGGAATAAAATAAAATAGCTTGCCATTAATTTACAGAATTGGAAGGTATGGCAGAATTCATGCACAAGGGGCTGAGGACTCCCCTATATATACTACCTTTTGAAAGTAAGGCAGGGTTCCCCTATTTGACATTGAGAGTTCTAAAATAGCAACCTATTACTAGAGAAAAGGAAAGAGACCTCTCCAAGGAAAGGGAAAGAGTTCCATTGCTAGAGGAAAAAAAGAAAGACTGCTACCAAGGAGCTAGAGGGGAAGAAGAGAGGAAGGCCAAGGAGAATCCAGAGAACCCTCAAAAGGGCTATTCCTAGTACTCTCCTTAAGACTTATTCTTAATTCCATTTTAGTCAAATCATGAAAATGTTTTTATCTTTGTATATTTTTTTTTGTATTTCTACTGTAATGGAAGGCTAAGCCCTCATTGGGGAGGGTTGGGCCGTAGTCATGTGAAACGTATGGGATGAATGATGATGTATGTCTTTTCTTTGCAATAAATAAAGAATCTGCTTAAATGTTTATCTAGATTTGTTCTTGTGGATGCATGCTGTGGAATGATTATGTATTCAAAATACTTGTAATTGAAATAATGCTAAGTAAACCAATGCTTTAAGCCTAGAGGGAAAGCACATAAAGGTCCTTGGCACAAACAATATTCGCCGATCAAGGATTTTTGATGTAAAACACCTCAGGATTGAAGTGGATAGTTTATTTAGTAACTTAACTATCTTGTGCTCAATGGCTCACCAATTAGCGTAAAGTTAGGTATGTGTGCATTAGTGCTTAGAATTACGTGACAAGTTCTTGAGCCTAACTGCACCATACCTTGAGCTCAGTCGAGAGGTTGACACATGTAAGCTAAGAGCCATTAATAGAGCTTTGCAGCTCAGCATACGTGAAAGGAGGAAGTGGCTTTATTGAGTGCTCATGGATGATGTGACAAAGTTCATGAAGTCCGATGAATCCACTTCCTTATCTAAACTGCGTGTGTAACGCATGATGCTAGTTAGTGGAAATTAGAGCTTGTGTAATTGCCTAATTAAGAGATTATTTTGATAATCTAGACCTAGAAATTCTAAATAATTTAAATGCGATATCATAAGAGCCTATGTGCTAGGATAGAACCCTTGTGTGTTCATCTCGTGCACTAGATTTAAATTTGTCAAAATTAGATGACCAATCTAAGGAACATAATGTTCACTTGATTATTTAGCATGACGACAAGAACATTATGAATTGCATGAACTGAATATAACAATAGTCCCTAACCAATCACAAGATGAAAACCCAACTCTTCCTTCTTTATCAAAATAGTATTTCAATTTAAGATCTTTGCATTGTTGAATAGGAGCCATTAAAAATCATAATATATTAGTATAAACATTATTAAAAGTAGATATAACTTAGTAACAATACACACCGCTCCCTGAGGACAAAAAATCTAGAAACTCACCTTCCACTTCTTACTTCGGACCACGTACACCTGCGTGCAAATGCAGACGCGTATTTGAGGTCTCTCAAGTTCTTGGTGCCGTTGACGGGGATAGATTCTATTTTTGTATTAAGTACAAACTATCAGTAAATAGTGATTTAGAATTATCTTTGTTTTGCATATAAATTTTCTTATTTCCTTAGTTTACTTTTCTTTTAACTTTTATAATTTTTATCTACATATTTGGAGTACTCAAATTTCATGGACATGGCAATAATAATCAAAATTGGTGTATTTGGTGTGAGGGAACACGTTCAAGTTCTGATTGTAATACAAACAACCCTTTTGCACCTTTGAGAACAAACCAATTAATGACATTAAGATTGATCACAACTTGCAACATAATTACACTCACTATGATATGAACTTTAACAACACAAACTGGATGAGTGAGCAATCTTATTTAGAAGAATTGATAGAAGTTTTAGTGGTCATGTGAACTATAATTTGCACAAAATTGGACCAACCTCGATTAGGCACAAATTTAATCAGGAAGGTCAAAAGCATCTATGTAAATCAATTGAAGCTAAGTTGACTTTATATTGCTACAGTTTGCGAACCCTATCCAAGAAGTACTGATTTGTAGGGAAGAAACTTTAACTCAAACAAATAATAAAAATGAGAAAAATTTAAAGTATCAATTTGAATTAGACAATTTATAAATGCAACTAGAAATGCCAACATGTAGTGAAAACACTTTAACTCAAATAAATAATGAGAATGAGAAATAGTCGGAGTATCAATTTGAATTAGATAATTTAAAAATGCAACAAGATTCTCAAATTGAAATAGTTGATCAAATGCAATTTGAAAATTATGTCTCCTACATACCTCCGGCATATCTACCTCAATGTTTAACAGTAAGTGATGCATTATTTGAGGATAAAAAAGGTAAATTGATTCAAAATAATGAAGGTGCCAAAACCATTTGAGGTATCTCAAATATCAACAAACCCCTTAGCAATATTGATGATTATTGTGTGCAATGTGAATTTGTAGAGAAATGTTTTGATCTTACTCCTAAGAAAATTGAATTTTACGCATTTTTGCAAAATGAATTTGAGAATAATATTATTAATGAATTTGATGAGTTTTTTGAAAAACATAAGGTAAGAAATGAGAATAATGAAAAGAAGAATAAAAAGAAAAACTATTGTAAGTTAGAAGACACAAGCTGGACATGGAAGGAAAAAGATAGTGTAGCTGTCATTCATAACAATTACATTATTAAATAAACTCGTACTCATCCTAAAGCCTTAATAAAATTATGAAAAATAATTTTAAAGGGATAGAATTCAATTGTGATGGAACATGTGAAAAAAACTTTTATTCTAATTTCCCTAACAAGAAGTGATCAAGCAAAATGAATAGTTCTAAAATTTTTTATGCCAAATTATTTTACACTCATTTTATTATAACTCTCCACAATAAAAAATGTACGATGCCTTAAATCTAAGTGTGGCGGTGGGGTTAAGAAATGGTGAAACAAGAATGTGCTAGGCTTCTGTAGGATTTATTGAATGCAATGAAAATAGATGGGGATGAAGAACAATATCTCTCCCTTGAACTGAACATAAGAAGAAAATTTAGGGATGAAAAAAAATATCTCTCCCAATATAAGAAAATTGAGAAAAATAGGATGAAGAAAAATATATCTCCTAAAAAGAAATATTTATTGAGATTTAGAACAAGAATCACAAATGGCACGAGATTCTAACACACCAAATCTAACTTTTCTTAGTTAATCAATCCTAGAAAATCTCCCTTGAATTATGTGTTGAGTATTATACATTTAGAAAATAGAAACTAAAAGTCAAAAGAAAGGAAAACATTAGTATGAGACTTGTTAGAATTTGAATCATGCTACTCATTTTGTTAAGTAATACATGAAATGGCAAAAACACTTCACATATATCCAATCAAATTTTGCAATATATAAAATCAGAAAAATTTATTTTTGAGCTTACTCGAGAATAAACAAGAATTTAAGTGTGGGGGTGTGATAACTCTAATATTTATATTAAAATAGGTTAATAAAAACAAACACTTTTTAGATAAAACTTATAGATTTTAATGTGCTTTCGCTACTTTTCAAGATAAAAGATGAGCAAATTAAAATATGGCTTAAATATGCAAATATGCGATAAAATCATTGTGGCATGCCCTAGCGGCATGAGAGCACCTTGCAAAACTTGGAGCAATTTTGCAATTCTTGAAGAAACCCGCTGTAGCGCGCCCCAGTGCACCGCAGCGCGCCAAGGCAATATTTGTGGAACTTATGCAGAGGAAATAAAGCTTAATTAAGCTGCCACAGCACGTAATAGCGGATCAATTTCAAAACTCGATCGCTACAGCGCGCCGTGGCGGAGTGAATATCAAAATGAAATTTATTTGATCCGCCATAGCGCGCTGTAGCGGGGGGCCAAAACTAAGATGCTACAGCGTGCCGCAGCGCACTGGGGCACGCTACACCGCCTGCCGCATTTTCTGCTAGAAATAAGTATTCAAGGCAGCATAGGGAAGGCCAAAGAATTTAATGCTTCCCTTTCCCATAGCAAAAGTTAATAGCAAATCAATTTAAATTTCTCATTTTCAAGAGATTGAAAGAATAATTCATAAAGAAACAAATTAAAATATGAGGAAGATGGAAGGGGTGGTTGCACTAAATGCTGAGGAGACTCCCAAAAATTATAAAAGCATAGATTTATGATAATATGGGAGAGATCAAAAGGCTATTTTAACTTTTTTACACAGCAAAACATAAATGCAATAGCCTAAAACCCTTCATTCCAAGAGAATAAATGAAAAAAATTAAATAACTTGCCATTAATTCAAGGAATTGGAAGGGATGGCAGAATTCATGCATAAGGGGCTGAGGACTCCACTATATATACTGCCTTTTGAAACTAAGGTAGGATTCCTCTATTTTACATTGAGAGTTCTAAAATAGAAACCTGCTGCTAGAGAAAAGGAAGGAGACCTCTCCAAGGAAAAAGAAGGAGTTCCTTTGCTAGATAAAAGAAAGGAAGACTACTACCAAGGAGCTAGAGGGGAAGAAGAGAGGAAGGCCAAGTAGAATCCAGAGAACCCCCAGAAGAGCTGTTCTTAGTACTATCCTTAAAAAGTATTCTTAATTCTATTTTAGTCGAACCATGAAATGGTTCTTATCTTTATATGTTTCTTTTTGTATTTCTGATGTAATGGAAGGCTAAACTCTCCTTGGGGAGGGTTGGGCCACAGTCATGTGAAATGTATGAAACAAATGGTGATGTATGTCTTTTCTTTGTAATGAATAAAAAATCTATGTAAATGTTTATCTATATTTGTTCTTGTGGATGCATGCTGTGGAATGATTAAAAATTTATGTATTCAAAGTGCTTGTAATTAAAATAATGTTAAGTAAACCAATGCTTCAAGTATAGACTGTGGAATGATTAAAAATTTATGTATTCAAAGTGCTTGTAATTAAAATAATGTTAAGTAAACCAATGCTTCAAGTATAGAGGGAATGCATATAAAGGTCCTCATCGCAAAGAATGTTTGCTGAGCAAGGATTCTCAGTGTAAAACACCTCAGGATTGAAGTGAATAGTTTATTTAGTAACTTTAACTATCTTGTGCTCCATGGCTCATCAATTATGTAAAGCTAGGTATGTGTGCGTTAGTGCTTAGAATCATGTGACAAGTTCTTGAGCCTAACTGCACCATACCTTGAGCTCAGTCGAGAGGTCAATGCATGTGAGCCAAGATCCACTAATAGAGCCCCGCAGCTCAGCAGGCATGAAAGGAGGAAGAGGATTCATTGAGTGATCAAGGATGATGTGACATAGTCCATGAAGCTTGACGAATCCACTTCCTTATCTAAACTGCACATGTAGTGCGTGATCCTAGTTATTAGAAATTAGAGCTTGTGTGATCACCTAATTAAAATATTATTTTGATAGCCTAGATATAGGAATTCTAAATAATTTAAATGCGATCTCATAAGAGCCTATGTGCTGGAATAGAACCCAAGTGTGTTCATCTCGTGCACTAAATTTGAACTTATCAAAATTAGAGGACCATTCTAAGAAACATAATGTTCACTTGATTATTTAGCATAACAATAAGAACATTATGAATTGCATGAACTAAATATAACACAAGTTCTTAACTAATCAAATGATGAAAACAAAACTCTTTCTTCTTTATCAAAATAGTATCTCAATTTAAAATCTTTATATTATTGAATAGGAGCCATTGAAAACTAAAGTATATTAGTCTAAACATTATTAAAAGTATATATAACTTAGTAACAAAATACAACGTTTCCTGAGGATAAAAAATCTCAAAAATCACATTCCACTTATTACTTCAGATCACGTACACTGGCGTACAAATATAGATGCATATTTGAGGTCTGTCAGGACTCCTCACCTCTAAATTAGCTATGGGAGTATTCTGGGAATGCTTGGAAGTTGCCAAAATCCCCTTAAACATTTTAATAAAATTTAAATACCCATAATAATATGATAAATAAGTTGACATTCGATCAAAAATTGGATTACATTTTTGAGTTCTTCACCCCTCATTTAGCTAAGGGTGAACTATTGAGATTTTTTGGAGCTAGTTTCATTTTTTAATTTTGATTAAATAAATATGTTATAAATAATTTATTAAATAAAGTTTTTAAATTAAATTTTATATATATATTATATATATATATATATATATTCAATGACTATTAATGAAATGCGGAGATCTGCTAAGGTGGGCTGAACACATGACCGTGTTAGGAACCGATCCAGGCCATTGAGCGATTTTTAGATCTGATCCAATGACTGTAAATAGATCCTCCTGATCTGACCATTTGATGAAATTCTAAATTTGACGGCCAGGATAAGGGCTTTGTAGGCCTACCCCTGAAGCGTGATCGTCCATCTGACGCTCGTAGAGGCCGAAGTACCGCACGCCTGCCCTCCAGCTGAGCCCTAGCCCTCTCCCTTAGCCCCCCTTAGGACTCATTCGACTCCATTTATTCTCAACCCCTATCTATGAGCTTGATTAAGACTGGGAGTGCTTGCTGCCAACAGATCAAGTCAGAAACCCAAACCCTAAAATCGGCAAATCGACGATCATGTATGCTTATATTCTTTTAATTGTTGAATTAATCGATCCTAAGTCAATTACACACCCCCAATTAAGCTTTCAAGACTCAATCGGGGTCAACTAAGCCCGATCGAACCTTAAATTAAAGCTCGGATCCACAGTGGCACAGATCTGTCTCCTTCGCTGATACAGCCCGTCCTAAGTCATATAGGGCTATACATTGCCGGTGGCAGGAGCAGTCTTCAGCAACAGAACAACTGTCGTTTGATAGGTCTTTCCAAGAGCTATCAAATGGTGGGCGGGATAAGCCGTGGGGTGGTCAGGAGCGACCGAATTTTGGAACCTTAATTGGCCCCTTTCTGTTTCGTGTTGGGACGAAGTTCTGAACCGCGATCCCTGTTCAATTGAGTATGGTTCAACCCTTCCAAACCACGACACATCACGTGCAGTTCGAGGCACTGAAACACACGCCGAAGCATGTCGTTGTTTCGACACGCGTCGACCATTTCGTAGTTGTAGCATGGATTTCTGCACCATGCCGATTTATGCACTGGTCTGATTTTCTGTGCTACTCCGTTTTCAGCACCAAGCAATGATTAAATGGATTAATAAAATTATAATAGCAGAATTAATTAATTATTATTATTACATTTCCATTTAATCATATCCTGACAACTAATTGTCCAAATTATGCAAAATTATATATCATTTTATTTAGAAAAAATAGATGAACACAATGGTGAAATCTAATTTAGGATTTAAGGCTTAATTTTTTTAATGACTTCTTAATCACAATTAGGAGTCCCGAAAATTCTAATTTTCCAACACTGTTCGATTTTGACATACTTAGTGTCATTCTTCTCTTTATGTTATTAGGATTCTATATTTGCTATTATTAATATGATTGGACAATAATCAAATAATTTGGGTGTTTTGCTCATCTAATTCTCAATTAATGTTATTTTTCTTAATTGCTTAGATTGCATATTTTGGTCTTAATGGACAATAAGCATGTTTATTTAAATGGCCTTTTATGTCACTTTCAATTGTGAGATTAGGCTTTGATTAGTGTAGCTAGATGCCTTGAGTAGATTATTAAACTTGTGATTCAAGCCTCAATATAAGGAGAGAGAGTGTAGGTTGAGAATCCCTAGCCTTGAATATTTGCCATTTTAAGGGTAGCAAACTTATCCACCAAGAATAGGTAACTATTAGAATGCATCTACCTATAGTGTGTGAACCTAATAGGATTAATTGCTAGTACTTAGATTTAGGTTTAATGAACCTTTCCTTCTAGTTCAAAACCTTACTTTAAGTTCTATAATCCTTAATTTAGCATCTCTTAGCTCTCTAGTGTAATTTAGACTCCCTTTAAGCTTTAGTACCCTTATATGTATAAGTTAACTTATATCTTGTAGTTTTTTAACCTTTCCTCTAACCTTGCACTTAGAATCTCCCAATGGAGTGCTTAGTTGATCTAGTGACCTATTAACCTAGAAATTATCTAATCTAAAATGCTTTAGTTAGATTGTGTAGCATTGTGGAAACTATTTTGTCCATCATGAAGATGATATTAGTGCTCCGGTGAGCTTCCGAGAGATTTTGAGGTGATTTGGAACAAGGTGTAAAGTCCATGAACAACACAGATGCAACGGCACGTTGTGGCACACCGAAGCGTGCCTTTGCTTTCCCTCACCCGAGACGAAGGCACTATCATACGGCTTAGCGATCAACGGAAAGAGAAGCGGGCGCTTCAGCGCACCGCAGCAGAAATCGGCACTGCAGCGTGCCGCGGCGGATCCATCCTAAGATGCAGGCTATTTGAAAAGTGGGCGCTACTGCGCGCCGTGCACCGCAATGGCAGGTCATGCAAAATACGGGCGCTACGACAAAGAGTTCTAGATGTAGGAAGATATGGTTGGTAAGTAAGATGCCCCTTTGACATCTCTTCATCTGCAAAGAAATCTCGTCAAATTAAAAAAGTTATAACTAATAGAATAAAAGCACTCATGAAACCTTGGATAGTTGCCAAGATCTGGAATTCAAGAAACTATGGATGGGGGGAGCAGAGCTTATTGCTAGTGTAATAAAAACTAAGAAATAGAGTTAGCTGATGATGAATATTCTGCATAGTTTACATGTTTCATGATATTTTTAAGGGTCTCCACCTAATATATGAATATGAATTAAAAGAATAGGAAAACTTGACTAATCAAGTTACTGGGTTTTTTAAATTACGAGACAAAACTGAAGTCAAGGATCCGATGAACGAAGGGCATTTTGTTTGAGCCGATATGCGATGAAATGGATCTTTGAGCTGTTAAGAAAATAGTATTCATGACTAAACCAAGTCTTAATTTTGATTCTATCACTCTTAAATAATCATTAGGACCTCTCCATGAAGTTTTAGTTCAAATTAAGGGTTAAATGGATCAAATCCTGATTTTGGGAATTACAAGAACCCTAGAATTTGACCAAATTATTTTTACCTCACCTAAGGCCGTGAACATAGTAAGCAGATGAAGGCCACCCACCATCTAGCTAAAGAAAGATGAGTCAGAAAGAGCTTTTTTTTTAATAGGCCGCAGCGGGATGACCAATTTCAGATCCTAGAGGATATAGGAGCCAGAGTCTGAAGTGTTTGAATCCAGGAATCATAACAGAACTATAGATTGTTGCCGCCTGCTTAAATTGGTAGATTTTAATGGAGTCAGGATAGGAAGCTTCATACTCAGAGAAAGAGTCAGATGATTCGGAGCAGTAAGCTTTGGAGCCAGTTGACCACATACATCTCAATGCTTTTTTTTAAAATTATTTTCGATCTCCCTCGCCTCTGCTCTGATCCAAACCAAATTCTTTTATTTGACTGAATGCCATATCAGCCGGGGTCAAAACCTAGCAAACTGGAGGCCACCAGGAGGCCACCCAGAGGGTAGGTTCTGTAAATCCCTCCCATGTGATGTATTGGGGAAGGTAAGATTCACTGCGGGCCAAAGATCATATTAGACGCGCCTAGCTCATTAGTTAAATTTACTAATTAGCTTAAAAAGAAATTAAAAATTAGACTTTGCCATTTTTCTCGTCACCCCTCGAATTAGCTAGGGGTGAAATTTTGGATGCATTTGGAAGACATTGGATTTTCGTCAAATATTTTAATATATTTAAATATTCAAAAAAATATGAATATTAAATGCTCACCAAAATTGAAATCCGACTTCGCCGTTGCGTTCCTCACCCTTCAATTAGCTAAAGATGAATTATTGGAATTTTTCTTAACATGTTTAATAAGTCAAATTATAAATATGAAATTTGATTAAATTAATTAAATTATTAATTAAATTAATAATAAATCAATCGGTGGGTGGGACTCGCCAGTTCATTAGCGAGTCGGATACCCTTCTCCACTTAATGGGACATGCCCGATATCACGGATCAGCTATCCTGAGCCAATCAATCAGGCCGTCCGATCGGATGGCCCGGAGACCATCGTCTCCATCACGCAGCCGTAGGCCGCGGCCAATCCCTACCGCTGGGGCCTTGATCGCTCTGCCAAGTCCTCCCTTAAACTCTCAATAGCAAGCTTGGCTTGGCTTATGCAAACTAGAACCATCTGGAGCCTCGAGCAAACACTCTACAAACCTTATCCCTTCGCGAACTGTTCGCTTCTAGGTACTGCCGATCTCTTTATCTACCTTACCAAACTTCAATCATTATTTTTACATTGCCATTTCATTGGATAGATTAGAATTTGAATGGCTCAATCAGGAGCAAATTTTGATTGGCACCTACAGAGGTGCGTAGTTGGGTAGTCCCGTTCTCGAACCCTAATTGCTATGGTTCGCTCTTGTCGCCTGCGCTAGCCTCCCTAGTGGCTGGTTTGACCCTCTTTGAGGAAGTCTCTTTAAGACCTTGCAAAAGTCACATGGGCTGACCTCCAGCAAGGCTGGAACGGCCACCATTTTCCTTGCCCTAGCCAGTCCCTTTCGGGACGTGTTGAGTTTTGGTGGAGGAGGCCTGGGTCAGGCTAGGTTGATTCGGGCCCTACTCGTTTGTCTCGGGCCCCTGTGGATTCTCCTAAGTCCAGGATGCTAGGCCCGCTTCATCCCGCTATCAGCCACTTGGGCCAACAAGTGTCCTTGCTTTGCCACGACAACAGAGGTGGGACCCGCTCTCGCATCTTAACAGTTAGTTGCGGGTCCTGTGCCTGGTCGTAGTCACTTCAGGTGGGGCCTGCTCCTTATCTGTTGTGGGTGCTGTGGGTCCTGCTGCCAATTGAATTAAATAAATTCTAATTTAATTTAATGAGGGTTTTAATTGTTACTTAATTAAAATAGTTAATTGTAGAAACTTTAATCATTAATATCTCCTAATTCATAACTCCAAATATATTAAATATATATCTCATTTTAATCAAAAAAATGAGAGGAATATTATGGCATTGTCAAATTTCTAGTAGAATGAGTATTTAATATAGTGACATTTTAAGACATTTCACTTAACTCAAAACCTTAGAAAACTTCAAACATTCATAATTTTGCACATGTCGATCCAAACATAGTTAATATGGGTCTCAATTTAATCAGAAAAATGTCAGGATTGTAGTGATAGTATTAATTTTGCTGTTAAACCTTAAAATTGTCTAATGACTTTTGGGTACCACCACTAATTATCCTATTTGACTTAAAAATTTAATTAGCTATAACTTAGTCAATTTAGCTCTAAATTAGGTCATCCAATATATCATTCTAATCAGAGAAACCTAATTAATAATAAATTGCAAGAAAATTTAAATTTTGATACTTAGATTTCTTAATTTTTCCTATTTACCCTAGAAGTTAATTAGCTCATAACTTAATCAAATGAAGTTCAAATTGGGTCTACTCTCAGTCATTTCACTCAGCGTATTATAGGAAAGCTATAGCCACTGAATTTGCTGAATTTGGACATTATTTGAGAAAGTTGGGTTTTTGGACCTTTCCTAAGACCATTAATTGACCAATATACCTCAAAATTAGTGTTCTTAGACTCTCAGAATCCTTAGATAGTAAACAATAATAAACTGATTTAATTTTCAGACTTCACTATGTAAAATTACTAAATTACCCTTATGAGCTAAAAACCTTAAATTGAGCTCACAAGGCTTAATCCTTATCCAAATTTGATGTACTTACTATCTTTCTTCACATTTGACAATAGGTGATTATTTGGCATCAATAAATTTTAATTTGGAACCATAAACAAAAAGTAGCATTTTAGACCCTAAAGTAGGGGGAAAATAGTTATTTTGCCAAAAGTTAGGTTTAAGTGTCCTTAAACCTTATAATCTTAATTAAGCCACTAAATTTAGCAATATAACTGATTTGGGAACAATTTAGAAGGCTTAGACTCATTAAATTGATATTTAATAAAACCCTAATACTTAACTCAAAAATCCCTAAGTAAATTAATAAGCCTCATAATATGAATTTAAGTCCTCCTTATGCCTCCATAAGTTATCAAGATCAAAAAATAAGGATAGTTAAGATAAATTAACAACAGTGTTTAAATTACTCATTTTTATCCTAAGTCATTCCTTAAAAATTTTCTTAATATTTTCCTTTAACCTTAGGATCTTTTTCTTATAAATTAGGAATATAAATTAGGTTAGAATTTTATATTGAGTAAATGGGTTACCCAATGGATGAAATCTTAGTTTTACTATTTTCTAAATTACATCATTTATTTATGATTATTTTGTATTTAAACTTTAGTCTAAGTTAGAGATCCATCTTATTAAGCTTAACTTTACTTAATAAGATAGCCTAACTTGAAGTATTAGGAAAATTTGGGATTTAAACCTTAGCCTTTAGGATCACCATTGGATTCCGTAATTAAACCCCAATTTTGGAGCTTAATTCTTAATCCCTCAATCTTGGTTTACCTTAATCAATATTGGTTTGGATCATCTAAATTCATTAATTATGACGTGTTGATTAATTATTTAACCTATAAACATCATTGATTAAATTCTATTTAAACCTGATTAGTCCTAATTATTTTAAACCTATAAGGCCATGAACCTGAGTTTATACTTGATAGTTGGGTGTTAGAGATCCTGAGCTTGTATAAACTTAGAACAGTTAAAATGGATAAATAAGATAACAATAGATATCACCTGTGTTTAATAGAGTCTTTTGTTTCCTATTTCGATTGGTTTTATGTTTAGCACATTTTGTTCTCTTCTAGCTCTAAGATATGTGCGTTCAATTTCAGGATCAAATAAAATTTTAAGCATTCTCTCCTACTCATACAATTCAAATATTCAACTAGAAAGAACAATTACAGCAAGCACTTTCAATAATTTAGAAAAATAAAAATTTAAAACAAACTAAACTAACAAAACTACAGCTACAATTAATAATAAATATAACTATAAAAAGACAAAATATTATATGTAGAATAAAGATAACTCTAAATCACTATTTACTTGTAAATTATCCTTAATACAAAATAGTTCACTGCTCCCCAGCAACGGCTCCAAAAACTTGGCAGACTGTAAATACACGTCTACGCTCGCATGCAAGTGTACGTGGTTCAAAGTAATAATGGAAGGTAAGTTCCGAGATTTATTGTCCACAAGGAACGAAGTGTTTTGTTACAAAGGTATATTTACTTTTAATAATATTTAGATCAATGATATTTTGTTATTTTTGTTGGCTCTTAATTAATAATGCAAAGATCTTAATTTGAAAATATAATTTGAGAAGAAATGAGAGCTGGGTTTTATCATGCAATTTGTTAAGGGATTGGTGTAAGTACTCTTATTCATCAACTTTGAATGATACTTGTTCACATGCAAATTATAATCAAGTGATAATAGCATTCATTAGATTGATCCTCTAATTCCAACTATTTCACTCCTACTGCATGAAATGAACTCAAGAAGCTTCAATCTTGGCTCATAGACCCTTGTGTGATCGATATAAGTCAAATCCAATTTCTTACATCTAAGTTATCAAATTTATAATTTTAATTTCAGCAATCACACAAACTTGATTCCACTCAGTTAGCATCACATGCTTCCATCGTAGTTTAACTAAGGAAGTGAATTATTTGGTTAAGTGGATTATGTCACATTCATCCACAAGCACACAATTCTTCCTCTTCCACATTTAACGTGTGATGAACTATGGTGCGTAATTGGTAGCTCTTGGCTCACATAGATTAACCTCTCGACTGAACTCAAAGAACAGTGCTATTAGGCTCAAGAGCTTATCACTGGGCTCTAAGCACTAATACGCATATTTCTAGCTTTACGCCAATTTGTGAGCTATGGAGCTCTAAGAGAATTAAATTACCAAGTTCAACTCATTATATTAATCCTAAGGTGTTTACACCGAAAATCCTTGCACTACAAATATTATAACATATATTTGTGGTGAGGACCTTTATGTGCATGTCCCTTGTTTTAATATGACTAGTTGGCTTGATAGTATTTTCATTAATAATCATTTAATTTAATAAAGCATTCATCACACAGCATGCTTTCAAACAAGTTCATATCTAAACCAAAAATGATTATGAATTTTATTCATTGAAGAAAATGAGTACAAACACCATTTCATCCCATAGTAATTACATGACATAGCCCCAACCCTCCCCAAGGAGGGTTTAGCCTTCCATCAGAAATGAAATGTAGGAAATACAAAACAAGGAGACGAACCTTCACATGGCTCTTACAGCAAAGAAAATAAAGAGGTGATTAAGAGAAATACTAGGAACATCCCTTGCTTTCATTGATTTCCTTCTTTCTCTCCAACCTCACCTTCCCTTCTAATTCCTTGAATGTTCTTTCTGCTTCCCCTTGGTGGTCACCTTCTCCTTCCTTAAGTAGGGTTTCTCCTTTCTCTCTTGATGTAGCTTCATAAGTTTTAGAGCTAAGAATGTCAAATGGGGAACCCCCTCTAAGTAATTTTCTCTTCCTTTTATAGCTCCAGCCTCCAGCCCTTTGAATCAAATCTACCAAATCTTTCATCTCCTTTTGCTTTAATGAATGACAATGAATATTCCCTTTATTCCTCTTGAAAATGACAAGGTTTAGTGCAATTTGAGCTTAATGGCAGCTATGGGAAAATAAAAGAATTGAATTTTTAGTCTTCCTTATGTTGAATTGAATGCTAATTTATGGCTGGATTTATGACTGGCGCTGCAGCGTGCTGCATCTCGCTTGGGTGCGCTGCAGCAGTTTTGCTTCAGAACATTTGTCAAGTGAATGCCCGCTTCGGCATGCTGTAGTGGGTCGCTTTAAATTACTGTAGCGACGAGCCACACTGTAGCGCTGAGCTCTCCGGTTGAGCATGCCTAAGCATGCTGTGATGCGCTTCGGCTCGCTGTAGTGCCTGATCCCTTAATTTTCTTTCATTAAATCCAGGACCTATTGATCTGCTATGGCGCGCTGTAGTGCCGAGCTCTCTATTTGTATCTGCTGCAGCGCGCGGTAGTGCTAGAGTCTCGGGTTGAGACTGTTGTGGTGCATTGTAGCGAGGGCCTTTGAGAAGTTTGCTAAGTTTTTCGATCCAATGGGTTCCACTGTGGCACGTGGTAGCGAGGACCTTTAAGAATTTTGCTAAGTCTAAGTCCTGTGAGTTCAGCTGCGATGTGCTGTAGCGTCGAGCTCTAGGGTTGAGCTTGCCGCAATGCGCGGTAGCTGAATGCCTTGATTCATTTTGCTGTCTAAGTCTAGTGAGTTATGCTACTGTGCTCGGTAGCATCAAGCTCTGTGGCTGATCCCGCTGCGGAGTGCGGTAGCACCGAGCTCTCAGGTTGAGCCCGCTGCGGAGCGTGGTAGCGCCAAGCTATCGAGTTGAGTCTGCTGCAACGCACGGTAGCGCCGAGCTATCGGGTTGAGCCCACTGCGGCGTGCGGTACCACCAAGCTATCAGGTTGAGCCCGCTGCGGAGCAGTAGCGCCGAGCTATCGGGTTGAGCCCGCTACGACGCGCTGTGCCGCACTTGGGCATGTCACAACGAATTTCTTCCAGATTTCCTATTTTTTCCCAGATTTAGCTTCGCTTCTTTTTCTTCCCTGAAACTTGTGAAAGACCACTCAAGTAAACAATTCTAGCATAAAGATGCTTGTATTTACTCGCTTATTTTGTTATAAATCTTAGATTTTTCAGCACTCCGTGATCTACACTCAAGACCTTTGAATGTTGTGCTGACAACCACCATCATCAAGTAAAGACATGGCTCTCTATGTCGTGCTCTACTAGAATCCCACCCCAAACATTGATCAAGATTGGATAGAGTGCTCATGACGCACTGAGCTTGAGACCACACTTGATTTTTGGCCTTTCTTTTCGTGGATATCCTATACCCCGCCTGCATCTACGTAACATACTGTGTGTGAAAGCCGCTGAGTCTCTTAGTGTCCTCGCATGGATTGAATATGTGTGTTGTCGATGAGACCCACTCACATTTCTGTTCAAATTCCCATACACACTAAACATATAAATAGAGCATCCCATTAATATGGGGGAGTAGTAATGATCCATAGAGTTCCGTACGAATGTTCTTTGTGTCCCAATTAAGTCTAAGCCATTTGATATCAAACTCATGTGTCCTCTCTTTCAGCTATTAGATTATAAGAAAGACTAAGGTTCCCCAGTACAATCCATGTAGTCATATCTTTTGTCCTACGAATATAAAAGGCATTCTTGTCCATGGTCAATCTGAGTCTCATGTTGGAGAAGATACGATGCTTTGCTTTGTCTGGTTATGCTGTCCACACATTAGGATAGAGTACTACACCACGTACGTGAAATAGCACTTTTGTCTGGTTCACCCCAAATAAACAAAACAAATTCAAATTCATAGTCAAAATAATAGGTTTAGAATAACCTAGATCAAAAGGAAGGTTGGATATATGCTTAACACATGTAAGTCGAACGTCTTTCATTTCAGGATTCTCTTTTTTTTTTTTGTATAATCGTGTGTGTATTACACACACATCAACCCACAACACATAGACTTTGACTCACAACACCTATAAAGACCTACTAAAAGAACATGAGACTAGCAAAGCTTTACTTCTACTAAATAAATGCTTACTAATTTTATACCAGAACTCTTTTACTCTTTATTCTCTTCATGAAACGACCTCCCCTCTATCTAAACACTATATTGCAGGGCAGGAGAGCCTTACTTACTGTCATATCTAGATTCTCTGGCCCACCCATGAGTCCAGTTCAACACACTGGTATCTACATGAAACCAAGCATAATCATTATGATTATGGATGCTCACAGAACACCACAACCCAGGCTATAGGAGAGAAGACGGGGAGATAATGCTCACCCCACCAGCTCTTTACCTCAAAAGACAAACTTAGCAAATGTCAGGACACTACCCATGATATCCACCAAAGATGGTTACGTGAAGCAGAGGGATGATTTCTACCTTTTATAAGCCTCCGATCAAATCTAATCTATTTGTGAAGCCTGACATTGAGGCCATGAGTAGAGACCTATGTAGACACCATTGCATTGTGTACATCCTTTTACTACCTTTCACCACCTTACAATATACACTGCTCAATCCCACTTCACTTACACTACTTGTTACACTACTCTGACTTATGTCAGAAGAAAGAATGTGTCTCATAGATCATCTTCTAGCCAAGCACACTATATCTAATAGTATCTACCTTTTTTGAGTTGAGAGTCTAGGTAAACACACACTTTGAATCTCTATAGTATGATGTGGTGTGTTGTTGGACGATGAACCTTAACTATACATATACTCTAGAATACTCACTCTATATAACGTTACTGATATGTTTTGTGAGACCATATTCTATATTATAAAGACATAACAAAAAACCCAACACAATCTACTACTATAATGTGATTGCAATTGTACAGCTTCTTGAGATGGAAACTTTAGATTAATATGTGTATAATGTATACAATTGTATAATAATACTAAACTATAAACTAGATTATATCTTCTATTAGATAAGACTCTAGTTAATCAAGGCTCTACTCTTTGTGTGGACGTGAGATGGGGTGTTTTAGGTAAGAAATTTTATAGTACGTATGTGAATGTGAAGAAGACATGGTCCAAGCATCAGATGCAGAGAGACGAGTCTGTGGTGTCACATTAATTTTGTTGTCTCACAGTGTAAGTACTACACAAAGTGGTTGGTTTGGGTGAGTACTTTTTGTATATCTAAGCCCCAATGTAGTGTGCAGTGATTGGACTTTCTTTGTTGTGATTGTGATATAGGTAGTGAAGAGTTTGTGTGGTGTCTTCAAGATATTTGACTATAAAACTAACGTAGTGTCTGAATTTTTTGTGTGCAATATCTAGAGAATTCTCTTTCTTTAGAGTATATACGTCGACTCCCCATTGGGGCCTTCTTAGTAGTATTCCCATAAGGTAGGGGCCCACGGAGCGGTAAGTAGCCTATTCTCTATCGCTTGAGCTAGCCTAAATTGATAGGCTTTGCTGCCCCAGGAACAACTCTAGCTTCTAGTGCCTGGTATGCCCCCCATCCCAGTATACTAGGTCCAAGCTCAAAACAAAAAAGCTCCAGGAACAGATTAAATGAAGGTGACAACAGTTTAGTTCCATATTCTGCGTCTATCTCAGTAGATGACTACATCTATAGAAGCATGCCTAGGTTCATACAAGGTTGTTAGAGTCTTTCTTTCTGGTACTAGCATCTATTGACTTCACTTATGTTAGGGCTGTATGCAGATTCTATTATGTCACACATGATGCTCAGTTTCACCTCTTTCTCTATGATTTATACAACATCTTTGTATAAGCTAAACTCCGGTAGAGAGAAGGGGAAAGGCTAATGAAGCGGGGCATGAGAAAATAGATTCAATGAAGGGAATCAAAAGTCAGACATATAAACTCAAGGCCACCTGGAGGCTACTCGTAGGGTAGGATCTGTGCAAAGCAAATTAGATCGAATGACATGATGACTTAGATGTTGCAAGCTATGAGAACAAGGCCTTAAATTCGACTTCACGATGTATGAAGATTATGTTCATATCTAAGGAAGATTATGTTCATATCTCTGGCTTTCTGATTTCATTTATTGGAGCTTTAGTCAAATTCTAACCTGAACATTGGTAATGGATAGCAACATGGCATGAGGAAGATTAATCTAAGGTAAGCGGTAGGGAGATTGCAAGGTGAGGCAACCCAGAGGGAGTGAGACGCTAGTCCAAACAGTAAGGTAGGATCACTTTTTCTTAGTCTACTTCGTAGCCTTTAGTGAATCGATGGTTTATTTCACTAATTCAAAATCTTTCTTTCTAGCTACGTTCCGAGGAAGAAAAGAAGGAGCCTATAGGCGAAGATAGCTACATGGGTGGGATGGGCGACCGGGGCTTCGAAAGCATAGAAAAAGTTGAAGAACTTATCGACAGGTTTTGCTCAAAAGCATTCCAACCTACGTACATTTCTCTCTTTCTCTAGTAGGATCACTTCTTCCTCTTATCTCATAAATTGACTGATGGTAGGCCTCCAAGAGCCTGGAGCCTCAATGTCTTAGCTACACTTCTTATCTAGTCTTTTAATTTCAAGATCAATTCCAATCTACTTAGTTTACTTAACATAAAAAAAAACACTAATTCAGTTCGCATGTGCACTAAGCTTCGCATGTGTTCCGCTTTGAAAATTAAAAAATCAATTTCTCTGCTACGCAACCTTTTTCTAAGATTCTCTTTGGCCTTAATCAAACTAATTTATAAGAATTATTAGATATGATATCTCTTGCAAAGCATTCCAATTGATTGTCTATCCACATTTCATTTATTTGACTAAGTCGGAAAGATCCAAGAGAAGTGAAATCGGTCGCACCTTGCTTCCCAAATTATCTTAGGCCTATATGCTCCATTTTAAAGATTGAATATGTCACATATAACATGTGAGATGCTTCACACATGCAATTCGAAGTCATTTAAATATGTAAGACATTTGAGCCGACTGGAGCTCCCCTTTTGTAATAGATTGCTTTGCATTGCATGGTACTCTCATGAGATGCTTGGGGAAGTGGTGAGTGGAGCACAAGCTTACAATTTAGCAAGGCAATAGAAGCAAAGAGAATGAATAGTGGAACCAGAGGAAGCTCGTAGGGAAAAGGCATGACCTCTTTGGTTTTCTTTTCATTTGAATATATATAATATGTCTAATCTCTATTGTTCCATCAATTTCTTACTAAGGTTTTTGATAGTTGTCTAACATTTAGATATCTAATAGATCCTACCATATCTACTTCTAGCTTTGCCCGTTGTCAATTCAATCCAAGCCTGATGGAATCTTTGTCGATTCTCGATTTTGGCTAGTGCATGTAGTAGGATGGTAGGAAGAAAGAAGAAAAATGAATCCTACGTGCTTTCATTAGGCAAAGCAACCTAAAGCGGCTTATTTGCTAAACCAGCAAAAGCTAGCCGACAGGTCACCAAGGCCCCAAAAGATGTTTGGTATTTCTGGGTTTCAAATTGAAATAGAGGATCTGATAGGATATGAGCCGATAGGCAAAGGCTTCAGTGCAGCGTAGTGATCATGCTCAACTGATTTAGGGAGTTCAATAAAAAGCTTAACGGTATAGAGAAATACCTATCTTTTCCTTGAACAGTTAGGAATGCTAGGCAAAGTCTAATGTAGTTCTATTATTCACATAGTTTAGACATTAAAAAGGACATCTATGTGAATTGCCAAAATTAGATTTAGAATATAATAGAGTGATAAGTTGACCAGGGGGATAAGTGGAATACGCTTTGCATCGTATAGATAGGAAGAAAGCCTTGAAAGTAAGTGAAAGCCTTCTCTTTCTAACTACGTGAAACTTCTATACCTAGCGATTAGCTAAGTTATTAAGAACTATTTTTTACTAGAGTTTCTCTTCCTAGGATCTTTTTCTGTGCTCATAGTAGCAACTTCTGGTTCTGGTGAGCTCAAGGCTTGTGCAATAGCTAAAGGAGGGAGGAGGAGAAAAAGTTGATGACGGTGAAACCGAGTTGGAGAATCGTACAACAATAATAGGTTTGAAAACCCCTACTTCGGCCTAATCGTTTGACTTTACCTGTTCCTCACAAAGATATAGGTATAGGATACGAAGCTGGTAGGGTAAGATCATGTGAGTCATCAAACAAAGGTAATTTGAATTTGAAAAGATAGGTTGCAACGTAGATATGAAAGAGTGAGCCTAAGATCAAGGATATCGGTAGGTCAATAGAAAGGCCACCCTGAGGCCACCCAGAGCCGGATGGTAGGATCTGTAGGATCTAATCAAAGGCTGTGAAGCAGAATAGATTTGACTGTAAGGAGAAGCTGGAGGGTAGGATCTAGATTCTGAGACGCTAGTCTAATCCACCCAGATGGCAGGATTTGTACGAAGGATATGGAATAGTGAGATGAGAGTCAAAGAGAAGTCTATCACATTGCTCCTTAGTTCAGATAAGAAGTGAATCGGTAGGCTTCATTTCAGGTTGATCCTCAAACTTATGAACCTAGGCCCACGGAGCAGTAGGTAGAGTATCAACTCAAATCAGAGCTTGGGCTGAGGGTCTAATTCACTAACAAACAATTTATTACCACCTCTATAGATACCTCCCGATCAGTATAGTATATAGTATAAAGAAAGCATTAAGTAGCAGGTAGTTCTCTTCTAAGCTTGAAGGGAAGGTTGGGTAGGCTTTCTTATTCTATTAGTAAGTTGGTGGAGTATCTTAGAGATTAATGGTTCAATAAAAATAATGTTTAGTAAGTTGCAAACTTTTTCCACAATCATGGGTTAGGACTTAGAATGTTTACCCATGAAAAGCTGCACAAATCTAACGAACCAACCATACTAATCAGTATTAAGAACTGGTTATTCACCGTGGAGTGGAGAAGAAGTCAGAAGCGAGAAGAGAAAGTAGCCCAGAGCTTACCTGGGTTCCTTGGCTTATAAGGTTAAGACCTACAGGTTACTAATCTACCAAACATTTAGGATGCCTTAACTTGAGTTGACAAAGTAGCCTAGTAAAAGCTTATAAACATCCTTGGGTTCATTACTTACCACTTTTCAAATAGGGTAACTGTGGCGGCTGCCCCCTAATCATCCAGATTAGGAGGTGGTAGTCAATGGAAAAACTCTCACTTAGCATTCAGATTAAGGAATAGGCCTTCTTAATCAAATGCCAAGGGAAGATATGCCCTAAAAAGGAAATAGCAAAAGAGAGCCAATCATTGAATGAGCATACTATAATATATATATATCAAAGTTGCAGAAGAAAGATAAGTAATAATATCCATACAATCCAAATAAGAACTATACAACTTAGAATACATAAGCATGAAAAGAAAAGTAGTTTAATTCATGTATTATTACAAAATAAAATTAAAAGCTTAAGCAGTAAAGTAAAGATCACTCAATCCTCACAAAGTAAAAGAAAGCAACTAAGGGTCTTCTCTTGCATGCTCCTCTTCCTGAATCAGATCTTTCGAAGGTTCCATGACCTAAAAAAGCTCAGAATCTACCATTGTCAGTTTCACAATGATAGGGCCCCAGCCAACAAAAGAAAATTCTAGTTAGAAAAAATGTCTAAATACATTTTAGGCTGTAAATTTGTTAATTTAAATGATGTCACAACATCTAGGCAAAGTAGTAGCAATAAATCATCAAAGAAAGGTGACAAAGTTATAATTAACATAATTATAACTCATACAAGGTGTGAGGCAAGCACATACCTCAACTTAAGAAGCAGAAAAGGGTTAACTAACACATAATGAAATCTACTAAGCATAAGGAAATTCTTAAGTAATATGATCAACTTAGGACATGTTTATTATAATATAAAATGAAAGTACTAAACTGAAAGTAAAGTTTTAATATTCTAACATGCCATAAAGTAAAAGAGAACTACTGAAAAGTACAACATACATATAAAGCTACAAGTACTAAAGGAACTCTGTATACAAGTATGATGAACTGTAAAGTAAAAGATATACAAGAACTGTAAAGTAACGGTAAAGTAAATGTAAAGTAAAGTATAAAGTAAAGTGTGGAGATACTCCTACTTAGTCCTGCCAACAAGTAAGGTCCATCTGATCATCTTGGAAAGTGTCCCAAATTAAAGTATACCACACTAGGAAAGCATCCTAGGCAAAAGTAACACACACTAGGAAAGTGTCATAGGCAAAAGTAACATGCACTAAGAAAGTGTCCTAGGCAAAAGTAACACACACTAGGAAAGTGTCCTTAGCAAAAGTTGTCTCTAAAGTAAAGTTATACTAGAAGGCAGACTAAATAAGACATAACTCACACAGTTTAATAAAATTATCTTCATCAAATTTCCTCCTTAAGCTATGAAAATGCCATATGAATGTATTCAAAGTTTAACATAGAATATTAAATATTCCATGTTCAATATAATGTGTCCAATGGTATATGAAGTCCAAAATAAGAAAGGCATAGCATATAAATTTCAATGAATTAAATAGCACTAAACAACTTTATGATATCACTTTATTTTCTAATTAAGTTATTCTAACTACTCTATGTTACATAAGATTTAGAATCATCAATTCTTACATTGTCTGTAATTTAGAATTATGATCCTATGAGTTGAACATAATTAGGACTAGCTAGGTCCTAATTATAACTGAATCAATGTCGTCTATATAATTAAATAGGTAAGTCAACCATCCTAATTTATCATTTTAAATAATCCCAAACCAAATCTTGATTAGCTAAATTAATATTGAAAGAATTAAGAATTTACTCCAAATAATGGGGTTCAATTCTTAATCACCAGGTTATTCTAAGGACTATGGTTTAATCCCATCTCATTGATTAAATGTAAGGCAAATCCTATTGAATAAAGTCAAACTCAATAGGATATATCTCTAATCCAAATTCTAAGATTAAATAATTATTTAATAAATTATGAAAATCTATAAACTATTAAAACCAAGGTTTCACCTAATGAGCAACCCACTTTACTCATTAGAGGAATTCTAACCTAAGCTCTACCCCTAATCCTAGGAATTAAGACTCTTAAATACTAAGAGTAGCACTCAAACACACATCCTAACTAGTTATATAAGACCTATGGGTGAACTAAGAAGTTCAAAGGAAAGAAAAGAACTCACATCTTTACTTGGATTTTTACTTATGACCAAATTAAGATTTTCCTTGAATTTCTAATGTAATACTTAAAACTATCTATATTAAAATCTAAATTACTTTAATTACTGATTATAATGTTTAGAAAAAGATTCTAGGGCTAAAAAGTGTTTAACTCTAAATTTAGGTAAAATGACTATTTTGCCCCTTACTTAAGGGTCAAAAATATAAAATTTTGATCTAGGGTTCCAAAACTAAAATTTTCAATGGCAAAGTGTTTCTTACTATCTAATATAAGATTTAGATAGTGATTACATACATTTTGGATAATTAATAAGCCTCATGAGATCAAATTAACAAATTTGACTCCTAGGGGTATTTTGGTAATTTGGTCAAATTGAATCTAAATTTTCTATCAATTTATTGTTGCTTACTACTTAAGGTTTTCATAAAACCTAAAATTATTGAATTTTGATAAGTATTGGCTAAGTTATAGCCAATATAAGCTTAAGGGTAAAAGAGTAATTTATGGTTTCTTAATTAAGAGTCAAAATTTCTAACTTTTCCAATTATCGTCCAAATTAAGCAACATCAGTGGCTATGATTCACAAACAACTCACTGATCACATTGACTAGTGGTAGGCTCAATTTGGACTCAAATGGGTTAAGTTACAGCCTAATTTGGGTTTAAGGTGATTAATGAGAGATTAGTGAAATTAATTACAGAATCACTAATCGAACCACATAACTAAGTTCTATTCTACTCTAGGAGTATTCAAAAACTAAAATCTCTAAATTTAAAATATTAATTATGCTAATATTCACTAATCAAGTTTTAGAATGTTTTAGGGCTATTTAAGAGATCCAACCGTTGGATCTAAAATATTCTTATAGTTTACTGTTAATTAAGTCTTTCTGATCAAAATAGTGTATTGGAAGATCTAATTTGGAGTTCAATTGATCAAGTTATGATCAATTGAAGTTCTAGAGTTAGTTAGGGTAATTATGGTTAGGTCCTAAAAGTGTTTAGTCAAAATATTACCCAAACAGCAAAATTAATACTACTAGATTAATCCTTATGGTTTGCTGATTACTTTGAGACACAGATTAAGTATGTTTGGATAAGTGGTTACAAAGTTATAGTTATTTGAACATTTGTAGCATTTTCACAATTATTTAATATCCTAAAATATCACTATGTGATATATAGCTCCAAATAAAAAATTAATAGTTTCATAATACTCCTTCAATTTTTTTGATCTCAATGATATATAATATTACTATATTTGGATTATTAAATTTAAACTTATGAAAGATTAAAGTTTCTATTCAATTTAATTTAAATTTAGCTAAACTTACTTATTAATTCCTTTATTATTAATGTAATTATTACTGTAATTTAATTAAACTCATTTTTATACCTCTGTCATCTGATTATATATATAAATGCATATATATATATATATATATATATATTAAATATTTGGATTTATCTTTGTAGGACCCACTTCTGCAGATGGACGAGACCTCACTGGCAATGGTGCACTAGTGGTCCCCATGTCTCAATCTCGGGGATGACACGCATGCAAGCAGGGCCCACCATCCTTCGTCCTGAGCGCAACAATGCCAGCGACTGAACCAGGCATGCCCGCCTATGGCACGCAAAGAGAGACCCGAACCAGCTTTGCTTGAGGTCGGCTCGCCCAGCCGCTGATAGTGCATGACGTGAACTCTTCATCAGCTTAAGAATCACGTCTAGTGGTGGTCTGAACTGCCGATTAAAGAAACCTTAGTTTCAGAATATTCGATCGAGGGATGCTACGAGATATACTTAACTCTTAACATATGATTCAAATCATTAAATCAAAATGTATGAAATTTTTATTCGATCAATTGCCTACTGGTTTACAAACTACGATTAAATTGAAATTGAAATTAGGAAAAGGAAGAAGGGGAGTACCTGACGTCTGTTTGAGCGAATGAAAGTTTGAGGATGTCAAGAACTAGATACGAGCTCCTTCGGTGATAGAGTTCCTTTCCGAAGAGGAAAAATGAAAGATATAGTTAAATGCAGGTTTCAATGAGGTGGAGGTGGTCGAAAGCGGTAACGAGGCCGTGTGGACATGGTAGCGCCACGCGCAGGACACCTGCATCCTATTGGGACGATAACACCTCAGTTGTCCGATCTGGAATGCTGAGACGATCAGACGACTCGGGCTTACTTATCGTCAAATGAAACGGCAAAGGCAATGCAAGCAATGGCAAGTGACGGCATCGTTCAATGGAGAAAAATGAATAATAAAAATGATAATATTATTATTTATTAAATAAGTTCAATTTCTATTTATTAAAATTATGAAATTAATTCTCTATAATTTTTCCAATAAATCACCCATAACAAATTGAGGGGTAAGGAATGCAACACCGCACTCGGATTTTTATTTTGACGAGTATTTAATTATTTGATTTTTAGGAGTATTTAAATAATATTAAAATATTCACAAAAATTTTGATGACCTCCGATCGACATGAAAACATCACCCCTAGCTAATTTAGGGGCAATGAGCACAATGGCAAAGTCCATTTTTGATTTGAGGTCAAAATAAAAAGTCAATTTCTAAGGTTTTCGGATTTTCCAGAAATCAAGATTTTTATCATTTGACTCTTAATTTGGACTGAATCTTAGAGATGAGCTTCTAATGACTTAATTAAGACACTATAATCATAATTAGTACTTGAATTAGTCCTAATTGACCTAAGTAAAAACCTGGGTTGTTACAGTAACTATTCGGCTTTAAATGAAATATCATATCGCTCGTCTTGTATATAGAAGAAGAGAGAGAATATAGACTCTTCATCAGCATCTCTCTTCTTCTACTATAATATGTCTACTCAAATAGACTCTACTAGAATAGAATGCTCTAATCTAATGTAAAGAAATCTGAGAAGCTGTATTGTATATATAAGAAGTCAGAAGAAATCTAAGATCCTCTTAAGCAGAAGCGTATCTTAGACATACGAGAGGGAGGTAGATCTGTAATTGGTGAGTTCTCTTCCTTTTCACAAGAGTACAAAGTAAGCTTCTTTAAGTTGACTCTTTTTCCCAGGTTCACTTTCCTTAAAAATGGACACTTTGAGAACAATAGCATTTTCTGTTATGTATTGCAGTATTTTATGAGAATGAAAGTTGAGGCTACCGGTAGGTAGTTGACTGTAACGGGAGTGAGTTTACTTGAACAGATGAATCTATTGAATATGAATCCCTTATGTCTAGGCAACTCGATGTAAGCCAACTTAGACTCTCTCAGAATCCGCTTTCTCTTAAAGTCAGATGTTTAATTTTTATCTCGGGCACTATCTAATGGCTCCGTTGTAAGCGTACATAGATTAAGAACCAAATCTAAAAAGCTTTCAAACAAACTTGAAAAAGAAAGAGGCCGGGACAAAGTTACTGGAAAGATCTAAGCCAAGTACTGATACCGATGGAACTGGATGGCTTTCAGGCTTTGAATTGAGACTTTCAGTTGGCAAAGGCAATCGCAAGGAAAATTCTAGTAAACCTGGGGGTAAAAAAACATTACACACACACACATATATATATATATATATATATATATATATATATATTAGATATGTCTTTCCACAGAATTCAATCATCTAATATCTAAAATGGGCACCATGGCCGGGAACTCCTAATGGAAGGACTCAAACTATATCTCCCACTGCTCATGGTTGATCTTAAAAATGAGTAGACCTACTTTTGTGGTAATAATTTGAGTGAAAATGAAATCCCCTTAGCGCAAGCGCTAAGTAAGCAAGCTCAACCTACCTTATGTAATGCAAAAGGTCGCAAAGCGTATTCAATTCACATACTTTTAAATTAGAAATGAACAAGGTCTTACGGCACGATCACTAGATCTTTTTGCTACGCGCCTATAATGAAGAGTTTTTTTAATCGTTTGGTCAACAAGACATACTACATTAGACATAGCTCTATGTATATATTCATTTTACCATCAAAGAGAATCTCTTCAAGAAATTGGGAGCCTAGGGCGATGAACATGGCTAAAGAGTGTATAGACAAAGCTTATATTCTTCGAATCCTTCACTAAGAGAGCCTATTTATTCTTCACATAGCATATTTCAGAAAAGAAAAAGGTTAAGAAGTTCTATGGACTTTAGAATAGAAAAGGATCCGATGAAGGATTTCAAGAGTGAGACGCTAGTCGAATCCACCCTCCGGGTAGGATCTATCGACCAACGGGAGATGTGAGCCGTAAGGCCACTGGTAGTAGGATGAGAACATATCATGCGAAGCGAAATGACGAGAGTCTACAATTGCTCTTTTAGCTGATAAGCAAATCTCTGAAATAGTGAGACGCCAGTCGAAGTAGAAGAGCCAATTTTGTTCTGTTTTAGTTTTAATAAACATCAAGGATGATAAGCAAAGAACCATTAATGGCATCAACTAGTGGCAATTGCTTCTCTTCTTATTTCAAAAAAAGAAGCCGTAGCAGCAGTCGTCAGTAAGCAGATGGGATAGCATATGGGATAGCATATGGAGATGGATAATCTTTTCATTAAGATGGTGCAGTTGTACATGCAAATTTGAACTCAGATGGATGGACCCACTCCAATAGCCCAGACGAGACTTCAGCGATAATATCTGAAAGAGCTGAGTCAATTGAAACTGAATCAAGTTAGAAAGAAGTCGCAGCTGAATAGGAATAGAGACCGAGGCTGTGAAGTAGAAGTCTCCCACGAGCTGAGGATTGATTGACCAGATTCTGATCACTCCTAATGTTGAGAGAGTGGATTCTTGGCTATAGTAGATGGAGATGAGATTTAATTTTTGAGTTGCATTAAAACAGCAAGTAGTTGGGAGCAAGTTCATTTATTTTGGCTTAAATTGATCCAGTACTTGAACTTTGATCAAATCCAAATAGGAGAAGATCAGTTGGGAGAGCTGGAAGAGGGGACTTTTCTTTTACAAGAAGAAAAAATAAAGTTACCTATGGGGCATTAAGATGAGAAGACTCTGGTAGAAGTTGCATTACTGAAGAATAGACCAATTGGTGCAGGAGTATACCATCGAATTCATATGGTAGGCTTTCCAATGAATTAAAAAGCTTACCAATACATAATAAAGCAATTCTTTTTACTAGGTCACTAAGTACTGGAACAACTCAAGAATGAATAGAGTGTTACATCCCAATGAGAGTGAGGCTAGAAGCAGTAGTCTGACCAACTAGTCCAATGAGCCAAAGGCTCTTCAAGAGTGAGATGATAGTTGAAGTTCGGAGATAGATGCTTTGGGCTTCAGATATGAAATATGGAGACGCTAGTCTTATATATAGATATTAAATATGAAATTATGAAAGAGAAGATCATTCATTTTTATTACTAAGGATGGAGGTTGTAATGGTGATCTGAGACACTAAGAAGATCCACAAACTGCTCCAATTTAGGTTACGCCCTAAGTAAATTGGAGGACATTTTGGACTTTTTGGGGTACAAAATTGAGTTTGGTACTTAAGAAAATAAGTTGGAAGGAGTTTACAAGGTTGGCATTTTAGATTGGAGGCTGATTTTTGATGCAAGGAGGAGATCCCAAGGTGAAGCCATAAGGAAGCTACAGTGCAAGAAACCTCTTGCATGTTGGAGAAGACACTCCAAGTAGTGGCTACTTCCTCTCCTCTCCATATTAGAGTAAGAGCTTGTATATTTCCAATCAAGGATAAGCTATTTGTAACTCTGTAATCTTCAAGTTCTCATAGTAATATTTTATGTGGTGTGGTTCCATGATTTTTCCATGTAATTTTCCCTGTTTGGATGTTTGGATGTTTGTATGTTTGTGTTTATATTACATGTATGTGCTGTGTGATTTTCTACTTGTGATTTTGTGATATTGGATTTTCTTGGTAACTGTCAATGTAGCCCCAGTACTCAATCGAGTGCTCTTGTAAAAATTGCTTCCACTATGGAGAGTATGCTCAGTGGTGCTATGATTCTTAATCGCCAACAAGTGGTATCAGAGCGAGAGGTTACCATGTTGATCCTATGGTTTATTGTTTGAGTGGAAGCAATGGCTGACAAGATGAGACACAAGATAAAGAAATTTAATGGAACAAACTTTGCATTCTGGAAAATGTAGATGGAGGATCTGCTTTACTAGAAGAAGTTATATCTTCCATTAAAATGAGCCGACAGAAAATCTGCATATGTGGCTAATGAAGAGTGGTAAGTTCTCAATAAAACTGCACTGGGTTTGATTCAGTTATCATTGTCTTCTTCTATCGCTTTTAACAATGTTAAAGATAAAACTACTATAGATCTCATTAATTCCCTGACAAGAATGTATGAGAAGCCCTCATAATAAAGTTTTCTTGATGAAGATATTGTTTAACAAGAAGATGACAAATGGCTATTCAGTGACTAAACACCTCAATGGGTTCAATATAGTGATGAGCTAGTCAAGTTTGATGGGCATCAATTTTCATGATGAGATCCAAGCTTTGTTGTTTCTCTCTTTATCGGACAGTTGGGATGGGCTGGTCACAGCCATCAGTAACTCATCAAAAAATGCGTCGCTGAGACTTGACGACATTGTCGAGCTTGTGCTGAATGAGGAGGTGCAAAAGAAATCCCATGGGGAGGTATCTACCTCAGCACTGCATGCTGAAAGAAGAGAAAGACACTGAAAAGAGACATAACAGAAATAGGTCAATATCTCGATGAGGAAAATCAAGACCTAAAAAAGCAAAGTAGGATTGCTGGAACTGTGGGAAGGTGGGTCATTTCAAGAAGGACTGCCCTACCTTGAAGAAACTAAGTTGTGGAGGTAAAATGATGAACCCCACTATGAATGTTTCAGTTGAGAAGGATCAGGATGCGTTGATCCTTTCACTTGTTAGCACGAAGTCCTGGGTAGTGGACTCAAGCGTATCCTTTTATGCGACTCCATCGAGGAGTGCTTTCAAGAACTACACCAAGGGTGGCTTGGGGAAATTATATCTTGGAGATGATAAGGCATGCGACATCATTGAAGAGGTGATGTGGATGTTTAGCTACCAAGTGATGCTGTTTGGAAGCTCAAAGATGTTAAATATGTACCATGCCTAAAAATAAATTTGATTTCTATGAGCCAATTGGCCAGACTTGTTTCACTGGAGACTTGTAAAAGATCACCAAGGGTGCACTCATTATTGCACAAGGTAATATGGAAGGTACACTTTACCTAATCAAAAAAGTGTTTGATTCTATTGCAGTTGCAGAAGAGATGAATGCAGATCTATGGCACCAAAGGCTTGGCCATATGAGTGAGAGGGGATGAAATCCTTACAGTCAAAGAGGGAGGTCCAAGGGCTGAAGTCGATAGAATTGAATTTCTGTGAAGACTGTGTGCTGGGAAAATAGAAGTAGGTTTCGTTCTCCAAAGTTGGAAGAGAGCCGAAAAGTAGAAAAGTTGAGTTGGTGCATACAGATGTATGGGGCCAGCTCATACTTCTTCCATAAGTGGAGCCACATATTTCATCACCTTTATTGATAACCATATGAGAAATGTATGGGTTTAATTTCTAAAACATAAATCTGATGTATTTGATGTGTTTGGAAAGTGGTTAGCTTTGGTGGTGAATGAAACAGGATTAAATCTTAAGTACTTAAGGTCTAAAAATAGTGGCAAGTACTATGATAGGGCATTCAAGGAGTTCAAAAATAGAGGCATCAAGAGGGAGTTCACAGTCCCAAGAACATCACAACAAAATGGTGTTGTAGATGGATGAACAGAACAATCACAGAAAGAGCTAAGAGGATGAGATTGCATGCAGGTCTCCTAAAGCAATTCTAGACTAAAGCTGTTAACACAACTATTTACTTGATAAATCGGGAACCTTCCGTATCCTTAAATGATGGGATTCCCAAGGAAGCTTGGAGCGGAAAGAGGTGAAACTAAACCACCTAAAGGTATTTAGCTGCTCATCATATGTGCACATTGATGCTAGATCCAAAAGCAAGCTTGACGTTAAGGCGATCAAGTGCACATTTGTTGGATATGGCGCAGGCGAGTTTGATTATAAATTCTGGGACAAACAGAACCAGAAGATCATCAAAAGCAGAGATGTCACTTTCAATAAAAGTGAAATGCAATACTGTGACGTTAGTCAAACTTAGACTCAGGCGCTACAGCACACATTAGCACCCCTGGCCGAGAGCCAAGCACTACAGCGCGTTGTGGTGCCAGTCAACACAAGACTCGGGTGCTACGGCACATTACAGTGCTTTCAAGCGTTGCGGCGCTACGGTGCCAGATTTCCCAAGACTCGGGCACTATAGCGCGCCGCAGCGATTTCGGGCACTACGGATCGATGGAAATATCTTTCTAATACCTTTCCATTGATACCAAAATTGGCACGAAAAGAGTATTCTAATGCCACAAATAATGACACATTAGTTACCTATGCAGAGATTTTTATTGTTTGACAAAGTTTTCAAATGAACAAATCAAGCTTCGATTTGACTCATTCAAGTCCGATTGAGGCTCGATAATCAATCCTAATGATACACAATTAATGAACAGAGAGCATTTAAACTGAATCATTAAGAATATAAGTACCAAAGAGGTACAAGAAGAGGTATAAGGAAGAAGTACAAGAGGGTACCTTAGCTTATAAGAATGGAGGTTTATGATTGGTTCTCTTCAAGAGCTTAAGAGGGAAAGCTTCTTCTTCTTCTTCAGTAACTTAACAAATGGGCAGATTGGAGAGTTAAGTTTTCTTTAGGAGCTTCAGTAGGCAGCAAATAGAGAGGGGAACTGAGGGTCTAAACTTAAAGGAAGATGAAGTGTGGGCTGGGAGAGGGGATGACAGAGCAACATTTATAGAGCAGCAGGCCCTCTCCCATCAACAGCATGGGGAGGAATCTTCCTTGTTCATAAAATGGGGAAGAAGGGAGTGGCATGAGCAGGGAGAAAAAGAGAAAAGGGGAATGGAAAATAAACTAATTTACTTAATTAGTATTTTATTGATATTTTAAATTAATGCATTTTAATTAATTAAAATTTGATTGATATATGAGATTTGAAAAATCCCAAAAATTAACTGCTAAATAATTTGGGGGTGAGAAACTCAACGGTGAAGTTAGATTTAGATTTTGATGATTATTTAATTATTTTATTTTTCGGGATATTTTAAATACATTACTATATTTGCTAAAATCCGATGACTTTCAAATACTTCTAAAATATCACCCCTAGCTAATTTGGGAGTGTCGAGCACAATGGAGAAGTCGGATTTTGATTTTGAGGTCAAATTAAATATTTCAATTTTTTACTTAATTTAATATTATTAAAATAATCCAAATATTCGATTGAGCTCCAAATTATTCTAAATCTTTGGGGATTAGTTCTAATAACTAAATAAACCTAATGGAATGATATTTAAGATGGAATTAAGCTAAGATTAGGCTAAGTATAAACCTAGGGCTGTTACAAATGGTGACTTGGGGAAAGTATATCTTGGAGATGACAAGGCATGCGACATCAAAAAAAAAGATGACGTCAATGTTCAGCTACCAAGAGGCATAGTTAGGAAGCTAAAAGATGTTAGACATGTACTATGTCTAAAGATAAATATTATTTCAGTAAGCTAGTTATCTAGAGAGGGCTATAGCACATATTTTACTAGTGACTCATGGAAGGTCACCAAGGGTGCACTTGCACTGGGAAATATACACTTTATTTAATCAATAAAGTGTATGATTCTGTTTTAGCTGCAGAACAGATAGCTGCAAGTCTATGGCACCGGAGGCTTAGCCATATCAACGAGAGGGGGTTGAAATCCTTATAGTCAAAGGAGATGCTCCAAGGACTAAAGTCATTATACTTGGATTTCTGAGAAGACTGTGTGCTAGACAAACAGAAGAAGGTTTTGTTCTCCAAAGTTGGAAGAGAGCGAAAAGGCAGAAAGCTCGAGTTGGTGCATACAGGCATATGGGGGCCAGCTCCTACTTCTTCCATAAGTGGAGCCATATATTTCATCGCCTTCATTGATGACCATACGAGAAAGGTATGAGTTTACATTCTAAAACATAAATATGATATGTTTGATGTGTTTGGAAAGTGGATAGCTTTGGTGGAGAATGAGACAATATTGAAGCTTAAGTGCTAGAGATTCAATAATGGCGACAAGTACTGTGATAGAGAGTTCAAGGAGCTATGTGCCTTTTGACGCATTAAGAAGGAATTTACAATTCCAATAACACCACAGCAAAATGGTGTTGTAAAGCGGATGAACAGAACAATCACAAAAAGAGCCAGGAGTATGAGATTGCATGTGAGTCTCCCAAAGTAGTTCTGGGCTGAAGTTATTAACATAACTATTTATCTGCTAAATCGGGGACCTTCTGTACCTCTAAATGAAGAGATTCTCGAGGAGGCTTGGAGCGAAAAGGAGGTGAAACTAAACCACCTCAAGGTATTTAGCGACTCATCATATGTGTACATTGATGCAGGATTCAGGAGAAAGCTTGACGCTAATGTAATCAAGTGCACATTTATTGGATATAATGCGGGTGAGCTTGGTTACAGATTCTGGGACAATCAGAACCAGAATATTATCAGAAGCAAGGATGTCACCTTTAATGAAAGTGAAATATATAAATATTGTATTGGAGTCAAGATTGATTCTAAGGATGCTTCAGATATTGAGCCCCACCACATAGAAATTGATGAAAATGTTGAGCCGAATATAGGTGTACATGAAGATGCTCGGGAGGGTGTCAATCTTGAACCAGAAACACCCATATTGAGAAGATCCACAACAGTCACAAGCTCGCCATAAAGGTACTCTCCTTCCTTATTTTACCTGTTACTGATAGATGGTGTTGAACCAGAAATCTTGGAAGAGGCACTTCAGGCAGAAGATTCAATCAAGTGGAAGGCTGCCATGAATGATGAAATAATATCACTCATGTCAAATGAGACATGGGAGTTGGCAGCTCTACCAATAAAGAAGAGGGTTGTAACAACCCATGTTGTTATCTCAGCCAAATAGAACTAAGCTAAACCTTAACTTTGATTATAATGTGCTTATTTAGTCATTAGGACATCACCCTGAAGTTCTGGTTTAAATTAGGGGTCAAGCGAATCAAACCCTAATTCTGGGAATTTTAAGAACTCTAGAAATTAACCTAATTAAATTGACCTCAAATCAAAAATAGAACTTCATCATTGCGCTCATTGCCCCCAAAATAGCTAGGAGTGATGTTTTGGAGGCAATCGAAAGTCATCAAAATTTTGTCAAATATTTTAATATATTTAAAATACTCCAAATATAGAATAATTAAATACTCATCTAAATCAAAATCCTACTTCGCCATTGCGCTTGTCACCCCCAAATTAGTTATGGGTGATGTTTTGGAAGCATTTAGAAGTCGTCAGATTTTCGCAAATATTTTAATGTATTTTAAATGCTCCGATAATTATGGTAAATAAATTGGTCTCCAAATTAAAATCCGACCTCATTGTTGAGTTTCTCACCCCCAAATTAGCTAGGGATGAATTTTTGGAATTTTTTGGAGCACGTTTATAAAATCTAATTTTAAAGCATTAATTAATTAAATAAAATAAATTTAAATAATCAATAATCTATTTTTCCTTTTTCTTTTCATGAGCTGGGGCTGCCTGCCTCTCCTCTCCTTTCCCTGTGCCTTCCTCCCTATACCCTATACAAGCAAAGGAGCTTCTGCCTCTCCCCTTCCCCTCCATGCTGATGGAAAGGCTCATTGATGGAGCCATCCCTCTCTCTTCCATAAAGACAGCCCTCAGCCCTCCTTCCTTCATTTATTGTCAAGCTAAAATCCCTCCTTCCAAGCTCTTTCCCTTTCAAGATCATTTCCAATCTAAGGAAGATCTCTCAGCCCTCTTCCTCCTCTTGATAGCAGTTGAAGAAAAAGAAGAAGCTTCTCCTCTCAAGCCTTCAAAGAAGCATAACTTGATCTTCATCAAGCCAAGGTACTGCCCTTCTTCCCCATTGGTTAATCCAATGGCTAATTTATTTTTGTTCTTATGCTTATTTCACATCCTTAAGAATTTGTGGTTGAGATATGGAATCCTTTAGAGCTCATTAAGGTTGTAAGTTTTAGCGTAGATGATAAATTCTGCAACTATAGTTTTTGTATACTTGAAACTTTAGCTTCATCATTTACATTATTAAAATAACTATTTCGTGTCAATTTTGATATCAATGGAAAGGCCTTAGAAAGACTTTTCCATTGGCATATGGCATGGCACTTGAGGTACCCTAAATCAAGAGTATTTGGGTGCCAAGGGGACACGTTTCGGTTTTCACACAGGCAAAATCACCGTCGAAAGCTATAGTACGCCATAGCGCCTGGCTCTCGGCTAGGAGTCACTACAGTGCACCGCAGCACTAGTGTCTCAAGTTGGATACACTGCAGTGGGGCTGTAGCATGCCGCAGCGCGCCATAGCACCCAACTATAGGGAAATCTGGTGTTGTAGCACGTCGTAGCACCTGAAAGCGCCACAGCGTGATACCACGCTAAAATCCACCGCAACGCGCTGTAGCACCTGCGCCTAGAGAAAATAAGCACCATAGCACATCATAGCGCCTGGCTCTCGGCCAGGGGGTGCTGTAGTGTGCCGTAGCGCCTAGAACTGTCCAGAATTGCCCAAACTTTATATTTTTCACATTTTAAGGACTCTAGAACCCTAATGGGGCCAAAATATACCAAAATGAAAATTGGATTTAGTAAAATCAAGCATTATGTAAATATAGAGATAAGTTTTAATATGAAATCTACCTCTTCTCTTAAATTAGATGTTCTAGTTTCCTTAGGATATTCCCTTTAACTTTTGGACCCTAGAACGATTTTGGCTATAACTTAATCAATTGACATCAGAATTAAGTGTTCTTGGACTCTATGAAATTCTTGGACTGCAAATAGTGATAAATTGACTAAATTTTTAGACTTTACTAGGCAAAATTACAAATTTGCCCTTATAAGTTAAAATCCTTAATTTGAACCCATAGGACTTAATACATGTCCAAATTGGAAGAAGCTACTGTCTATCTTCATGTTAGATAGCAATGAATCATTTGTCATCAATAAAATCCAATTTGGAGCTCTTAATCAATTATATAGGAGCAAAATGGTCATTTTACCTAAAATTTAGGTTAAGTGCCCTTAACCTCTATAATATAAATTGAAACATTAAAATTAGTAATAAAAATAATTTGCAATTAATTTGGGCTCTTAATCTCCTAATTGGTTTAAATTGAGAGAATCCCCATTTATGGTAAAAATAATGAACTTCTAACTTAGTTCTAATTTCACATTCCAGCTTCTTTATGTTAATTAGGTTAGCAATTAAAGATAGATTATACTAATTATTATCAATTCCTAAGCTTCTTAAGTCATCCATTAAGAGTTTCCTTAAGATTTGCACTTCACTTTTGGATCTTTTCCTTAAATATTAGGGGTAGATATCATGTTAGAATTCATTTATTGAGTAAATTGGTTATTCAATAAATAAAACCTTGGTTTTATTAGTTTTTAAATTTTTGTATTTTAATTATAATTATTTATCTTTTAACTTTAGATTAAGATTAGGAGATCCCTCTTATTAAGCCTTGATTATGCTTAATAGGATATTCCTTAATTAGTAGTTCAGTTAGACTGAAACTTTAATTCTTAAGTTATACCTATGGGATTATGAGGTTAAACCCCAAAACTTATAACTTAATTCCTAATCCCTATCTTTAGTAGATTTTGATCAGATCTTAGCTTAGATCATCTAAATTCATCTAATAGGATGTATTAATTAATTATTTAACTTGTAGGCATCATTGATTGAATTAAATTAGTGCCTGATTAGTTTTAATTATTCTTAACTAATAAGGCCATGGATCTTAATTATACTTGATAATAGGAATTTGAGATTTTGAACTTGTATAACTTGGAATAGTTATAATGGATTAAGTAGTTAACAACAGATATCACATATGTGTAGTAGAGTCCCTTGCTTACTATTGAGTTATCGTTGTTTTTGTATTCCTTATTATGCCTTTTTTTCTCAAAACATGTCATACAAGATAACATCGTGACATTAAATGAAAACATAGAATAATTAGGATAACATTTATATAGGGTATAGTTTCTAGTTGATCTTGTGCATTTTACCTCCACTGGATAGGGGTAAGAAGAAAATAAGGATTACTTAACACGTACTCACTAAGGAGAGTTATGTTAAGCTAGAACGCGATCAGTCTTGTAGACGTGCTTGACTCCTCAGCAACTTCTGGATGTGTCTACATAAGTAAAGTAAAACAACTAAAATATTATTGCATGTGTACTTTTTGCCTCCTTAGTTCAGTTCTTGCTCTAGCTCAGAAAGGCTATGGGAATCCTGCCCTAGCCCAAAAAGGTTATGGGAATCCTGCCCTAGCCTAGAAAGGCTATGAGAATTTACAGCATAGTGGCTCATTTGGCCAACCCTTCTAATATGGTAGTCTTTACATACTTACATTTTTGTTTTACTATTTACCTTTATTACAGTTAGCCTTTACATTACTTGCTTACCTGTATACTTACAGTATACTAGATTTCTTTCATGCTTACTCATATGTATCATAGTTAGATTTCTTCCTTTTAAAACTGCATAATTCATATGATCATAAGCATATTTAAGATTAGTCATTTTCTTTCAATATTTTCACTAATTATTAAATATGTCTAACCTTATCACAGCTTTGGTGTTGAGGTATGTTCTCTTACCTCATATGTTGCTTAGTTATAAATACCTTTATTTATAACTTCCTCTCATTCCTCGTATGCTTATTGCACATATATATTTTGTGGCTTTGGTAATCTAAGTAAAATGGTGTATCATAAAACTCATAAACTTAACAACCTAAAATGCACTTAGACAATATGTCTAACCAATTTTTCTTTTCTTTTGGTTGGGCCCTATCATTTTGAAATCGACAATGGCAAGTTCTGAGAAATTTGAGGATCTTGTGCCTGAAGAGGATCCATACTTGGAGGAGCAGCAGGTTAGAGCAGAAGATCAGTGTAGTAGTTGTCATTTTATTCTATGAGGATGAGTGATTTATTTCATTTTAAACTTATCTTAAAATTAATGTAATAATTCAAGTACCCAAGTATGTTCTTTTGTTGTACTATTTTATTCTGAGCTGCATGTTTATTCCATATCTTACAATGTGGTGGATTGGATGTAGTATTTTACTTTCCTTTGCTTCTGCACTCTGTTTATGTATATACTTAGTGAATGATTATGCTACATTATTCAAGGAACATCCTTGCCTTATTAGTGGATTGAGAATTACACCTTAATCTAATGATAAGTGAGGGATTTGCTAGCATGGCACACTTCCCCTTGCTCTAATCCTATGGATTTGGGGGTGAGGCGCCACAAGGGCCCTTCACAACAAGTGGATTTTACTGGGTAAAGTAAGAACCGGATGAGAGCAAGCACTACATGGCAAAGCTTGTAGTAAAGGATTTCTAGTAGTGGCATGGAGTTGACTATAGTGAAATCTTTACCCTTGTTGTGAAGATGACAACCATCAGGATTGTATTGAACATTATTGCAGTTAAGGATTTGTATTTGGAGCAAATGGATGTCAAAACTATATTCCTTCATGGAGAGTTGGAGGATGAGCTGAACAAGCAACAACCTAAATGGTACAAGGCTCAACAGAAAAAAAAAGTTAATTTAGTGTGCAAGCTCAAGAATAGCCTTTATGGCTTGAATCAAGGGCTAAGGTAGTGGTACAAAAGATTTGATAGGTTCATGTCAGAATCTGGGTACAAAACATGCCAGGCGGATCATTGGTATTACATAAAATAGTGTAAGTTCTCCTATATCATTTTGTTACTATATGTGGATGATATGTTGATCACAGGATCAAACATGGAGGAGATAAGGATACCGAAAGAGCTCATGTCAAAGGAGTTTGACATGAAAGAATTGGGGCTGACCAAGCAGACTCTTGGGAGGAGAATAAATAGAGAAAGAAGTGCATAATTTTTGATGTTGTCTCAGAAAGACTATGATTCAACATGAGCAAGGTAAGGCCAGTAAGCACTCCCTTAGCAAGTCACTTCATCTTATCAAAGGTACAGATGCCAAAGTTTGAAGAAGAGAAGGAATGCATGCTGAAAGTTCTTTATGATTTAGTATTTGAGAGCTTGATGTATGTGATGGTATGCACAAGATTGAATATTGCCCATGCAGTGGGAGTGGTTAGCAGATGCATGGGAAACCCACGGAAGCACCATTGGATATGGTTAAGTGGATTTTAAGGTATCCGAAAGGTACAATAGGCAAAGCTTTATGCTATGGAAGATCTGCCAATATTTTACAAAGTTATGTTGACTCAGATCTTGCAGGAGATGTTGATAACTAGAGAAGCACAATTATATATGTGTATACATTAGGAGGTGCAGCAGTGAGCTAGATATCTAGGCTACAAAACTTGTTATGCTATCAACCACTGAAGCGGAGTACGTCTCCATTACTGAGGTAGGTAAGAGATGATTTGGTTAAAGGTTATATGGCAAAATTCGGCAAGGAGCAGGAGAATGTGCATTGGGGATGAACCCAAACCTAAAGGCTCTATTCTGCAGCGGAAGCGGTTTGAGAAAGAGCGCACCTTTGATTCGAGGACCGGGGTTGCATTGATGGGTTACCAAGCAATCTCAAAAATGACAAGCACATAAGAGAGAAAACACTGCACATGCATGCACAAGTCACATCACACAAAGCATCCAAACACCTAAAAATACGGGGAAAATGCAAGAATGGGAAAAATTACGGAGCCACACCACAAGAATCCACTAGAATATGACAGAAGTTACAGAGTTGCAAAGTGCTTATCACCATAGCACAAACTGCTCAAGATTTTACTCTAAAATGAAGAGGAGAGGAAGCAACCACCGCCTGTAGTATCTCCTCTAACATGCAAGACCTGACTTGCAGTGCAGCTTCCTTAAGGTTCAGTGTAGGGATCTCCTTCATACACAAGCTTCCAGCCTCCACTTGACTTCACTTGCATTCACTGAACTTAGGAATCTCCTCCTAATGTTTACTTAAGTACTCAACTGAATAAAGAGGCCCTGAAAAGTTCAAAATTCCCTCTTATTTGCTTAGGGTATAACCTGAACTAGGCTAATTTCTATTGGGCGCTATGGCGCGCCATAGCGTCCGCATTCTCAAAATGAATCCACTACGGTGCGCTGTAGCGCCCACAGTCTTGTGTTTAGACCGCGGTGGCGCGCTGTAACGCCCATGCCTTGTGATGGACCCGCTGACTCGCTCTGGTGCGCTATAGTGTCGATTTCCACTGCGGTGCACTACAGTGCCTGCTTCTCAATTTCTGATTGCTAAGGTACACGACAGTGCCTCAGCTCTCGAGTAAGAACCGCCTAGGCAAGCTACGGCATGCCACGGAATGCTGCACCACTTTTGCTACTCTTGGACACTAAAGGCTCTCCATTATATAACAATGTGAAGCTCTACAATGATAGTATGAGTGTTATTCACCTAGCAAATAATACAGTAATTCATGCTAGGACAAAGCACATACAACTCCCCTACAATTTCATCCAGACAATATTATAAGAATGGCAGCTTGGATCGGAGAATATTCACACTTCTAAGAATCCAGCTAATATGCTCACAAAAATAGTAACAGTAGAGAATTTGAAGCTATGTGCAGCTTTAGTTGGCCTCGGTATGTGATAAGAGAGCAGGGGTGAGCTACACCGTGTTCTTAATATAAATTGAAGAAGATAATAAAAAAATCAAGGATTGAAGATGATGATTCAAAAATATCTCCAAGTGAGAGGTTATTATATTGTGGAGACCATTTAGTTCATCATGAAGATGGTAATGGCGCTCTAGTGAGCTTCAAAAGATTTTGAGGCTATTCGGAATAAAGTGTAAAGTTCAGCAACAGCACATGCACTGTCGCATGCTGGGGCGCGCCGCAGCGCGCCATACGCCCCACATATGAGAAGTGGGCGCTGCTGTGTGTTGCAGCAGAAGCAGAAGGCTATAGCCTCAGTAGTAAATGTTTCGAGAGCAGGGCACTATAGTGTGTCATAGTAAAAAGCGTTATAGCTCGCCCAAGCGCCAGGAAAATAGAGAATAGAGAGCTACAGCTCTCCCTGGCGCATGGCTACCCGAAGTCCAGGCACTAGGTGTGCCGTAGTGCTTGACGGATTTAATCTCTAGTTCAAGTTTCTTACTAAGCTATTTGGAGGGTATTTTGGATTTTTTGGGGTCAAAAATAGAGCTGAATACTTAAGAAAACATGTTGGAGATAATTTTAATGTTGGCATTTCAGTTTGAGAGGGCTTTGGTTACTGTGGGAGGAGATTCCAAGAAGGAACTCAAGGGAGAACTATTGTGCATGAGAGCTCTTGTATGTTGGAGAAGACATTTTAGGTGGTGGATGTTACTTCTCCCATTTATCATAGAGTAAGAGCTAATATTCCTCAATGAGGTTAAGCTCTTTATAACTTTGTACTCTTCATTTTACATAGTGGAAACTTCTATGCGGTGTGGCTCCATAGTTTTTCTCATTCTTAAGTTTTCCATATAATATTTGAAATTGTTTGGATGTGCTTGTGGTTGTTTTGCATGCATGTGTTATGATTCATTTTCTTGTTATTTTGTGATATCTTTATTACTTGGTAACTGTCAATGTAACTTTGATCCTCAATAGAGTGCGATCTAAACTGCTTCCACTGTGGTGTGCTCGGTGAAAGTTCTCAATACCAGCAACCCATTTGAACTGAGTATCACTAAATGATCATACATAAGACATAGTGTGGATGCAAGAAATGAGACATCCATTAAACCATAAATGCAGTAAAAATGTAAATGTACTACCATCTCAGAACATAAGTGCAGAAAAAAAAAAGTACAGTTAGAATTATTACAACTTTTAAGGAAATTTTAGCAAAAATAATAATTAAGCACTCATCCTCTCAAAATAAAGAAAGCTAACTGAGCAGCAACATGAAGCTCTTCCTCCTATTCAAGCTCCATACTAGAAGCAAACTCAATGAATAGCTCTGAATATGAATTGTCGATATCACAATATCAGGGCCCCAATTAAGAAAAAAAATCTTGTTTATACAATTGTCTAAGTACAATTTATGTTGATTTAATGAAATATACACTCTTTAAGATATCACATTAAAAAAACTTAAGGAAATAATAGCTAAATAGGGAGCAGTAAGCTAAAACTAAACTGGAGGGCCATGAATCATACATTTATAACCCATAAAAAGAGAGTATCTAAAACAACATACCTTAAATCAGAAGCTACAATAAATGTCAGATAATAAAAGTATACGAGACTGAAAGTACTGAAGAGACTGAAAGTAACATACATCCTAACATGCTCATATTCGTCTGAATAAGTGCTAATTCACATAAAATAGTAAAATTGATGCATGAGTATTGAAAAAAAAATAACTAACACCCAAGCATGCATAAGTAAAACAAGTGTTGTGAAACTAAACTGAACTGAAAAATGAACAGAAAATAGAAAGTAACCACAAAGGTGCAAAACCAGAGAATTAACTAATAAAGCTACTGAAACTAACTCAACTAAACTGGACTGAACCGAACTGAACTGAATAGATGTATGTCTAAGTTATTACTGTCTTAACATAGACTGTCTAACATAGTCATTGAAATAAAACTAGTCCCCCAAAAACATCTAACCAACGATAGAGCTAGATTTTAGTCAAACTAAAAAATCAAACATATGACATCTAACCAACCACAGAGCTAGATCCAAGTTGATTCTCTAGAAAAGACATATACCATCTAACCAACCATTGAGTTAGACTGAGTCTTTTCTATCTAATAAAAATTAAACTGAAGAGGCAGACTAACTATAACACACTCTATAAAATTGATATGATGTATAAATTATAGGACTAAAATACTGAGCTTACTTAATTATCATGAATATAATTTATGGGTTCAAAACTAATGTAGAATACTCATCAAATATTATATGTTCAACTGATTTGTCCAAAAGTATAAGGTTCAAATAAAAGGCATGCAGAGCATCAAAGTTCAATAGTAAGCAAGATTCAACTAAGACACATACAATATCTGTTGCTATCTAATTTATTTGTTCAACCTATTCTTAGTTTACAAAAGATCAGGATCTCTAATATCCTATTATCCAGTATAAACTCAAATTTATGGCCTTAAAAAGTTAAACATTAGAACTTAATAAGTTCTAATTAAAAATTAAAATTTCACCTATAATAGTTAAATAAACAAACATTCGTTCTAATTTGATATATTTATCAATCCGAGGCCAGTCTTGATTGAAATAATTAAGATTAATGATTTTATAGTCAAACTCCAAACATGAGGTTTAAGTACTAAAATCCAAGGTACTAACATCTAAAGGTCTAAAGTTTCTCACAATACTTATTCTAAGGATTTGGGAAGAATAAAGGAATTGAAACTAAGATTTGAAGATGGGAATTTCAATATTTAAGATTGGCTGCAAATAGCTAAAGTCAAAATATAAAATAATCAATCTTGACATATTCTAATCCTAAAATCAAAATTAATGATTCATCATATTGAGTAACCCATTTTACTTAATAGAATGAAATCTAACCTAATTATTCATTAAGCACTCAAGAAGAGATTCCTAAGGGCTTAAGAAGGAAAACTACTAAGAGAATTCTTAATGAAATGACTTGCGGAAAAGATTTAATAATTGAACACTAAAGATCATATTGATTTAATTATTATAAATTGGGATTAGGGATTTGCATAATGTGGGTTCGAATCCACATTATGAAGTTCACAAATTTACTTAGGAATATTTAGGGAGAATCAAGGATTTTGCCTTAAAATCAATATAATTAGTCTAAATAATCTAAATTTGATTCTTAAATATTTATTTTAATGATTTAAGGAAAATGATAGATTTTTAGAACTTAAGGGCACCTAAATCAAATTTTAGGTAAAATAACTAAAATATCCTTTCTTAAGGGTAAAAAATGTGATTTTTAGAATTATGACTCTAAATTAGATTTTATTAATCTCAAATGATTTCTTATTATTTAATATGAAGAAATATACTAAGAACACTTAATTTGGTCAAAGATTAAGGCTAATGAGCTCAAATTAGAGTTTTAGTTCATTAAGGATTGATTAATAAAAATTTTAGTTATACTTAGGTTTTATTCTAACGTCAAATGATAATGTTATGGGCAAAATAAGAGTTAACCTAAAAGGTAATTAAGGGTGATTAAGGATAGGGTTCAAAAGCCCAATTTCACTAATTAATGTCTAAATTGAGTAAAGTCAATAATTATGGGTTCCATATAGCACACTGAATACAAAGATAGTGAGTTTGTTCAATTTGGATAACAAATAATTAATCTAGACTTTAATTAGAGTTTAGAATGATTAGTGAAATTAATTATTAAAAAAATTGTTTTAACTTTGCCAATGTGTTCTACTCTATTTTGTGAGTGATCAGAAACTTAAATTTTTAAAAAGCTTAATATAGTAATCTATTTTTTGAATAATTAGAAAAAATTAAGAAATCTACTTACTGAAATTAAAATTTTCTTGCAATTTATTGATCCTTATATTTTTTTGATCAAAATAGTATATTTATCGAATAATTTGGAGCTAAATTGGCTAAGTTATGAGTTAATAAAAATCTAAGGCTAAATGGGGACTTAATTAATCTAAAAATGTCATTAGCAAAAATAAGTATCGAATAGAAAAATTAGCATTACTAAAATGATCATCATACTTTTTTGAAAAAATGAGATATAATTTTGTTATGCTTGGATTTGTATATTTAAAATTATGAGGGTTTAAAGTTTTGCTAATTAACTAATTTACTTAAATTTCTAAATTAATTAAAATCAATTAATATTTATATCCAGACGACGGGACCCACTGCACAGCTGACAGGACTGGCAGGACACACCGCACGATAGAACTGCGATGTGTGTCGACCTGGACAAAAAGACGCTGGTCAGGTTTGACCAGACCCGACTCGAGGCAGGATCTTCTTCTCCGATGGAACTCGGAGATGGAAGGCAAGAAAATGGAGGCCTTCCTGACGTCGCTGGCGGCTGGCCCACCCACCGTTGTAAAGGTCTCAGAGAGAGCTTTCGAACGGTAGTCGAAACGCCGCCGAAGGAGGGCTGAGCCACCGACAAATGCTAGCCTTAGGTGGACCGGGACTGAGGTGAACAAAGCGTAACCGAACCTACTGTGGATAATCTGCCAAATGCATATGGTCGAGTCGGATCGAGCTCGATCAGACTCTATCAGACAGTAATCTAACATGTGTATTAGGCATTCAAATCAAAAAGCATGTTAATCGAAGCTAGATCGAAGGGAGTTGGTAGGACCTACCTTGATCAACGGTCGAACCTTCGAGACAAAGCTGACGGAAGCCTTAGCCTTCGATTAGCATTCAATCGATTTAAAAACAGCAATTCACGATGAAGAGGACCTTAATAAAGTTTAATAAAGGCTTGGCGGCAGCTAATTAGCAACGGATAGGCCACATACACGCAGCTTCGATTGCGTGCCTTCGCAAGCGCCACGCGCAGAGCGCACAAGGACAATGCTATCGGAACCTTCCGATCGGGACGGCCCGATCGAACGACACAAAAAGCGTCATTCGATCTTTAACGGAACCGACCCGACCCATTAACAAACGATGGGACCACAATAGAATAATCAATTATTATTTAATTCAATTTTTCATTATCAAAATTAGGCTATTAAATGGGTTCCTAAAAATTCAAAAATTTCTCTTCTAGCGAATTTGAGGGTGAGGATCGCAACGACGAAGTTGGATTTTGGTTTCGAGGCCAATTTAATTATTATTTTTCGGGGTATTTTAAATATATTAAAATATTCGGGGAAAATCCGACGACTTTCAAACACTTCCAAAACATCACCCATAACTAATTTAAGGGTGATGAGCGCAATGACGAAGTTGGATTTTCGATCTGAGGCCAATTTAATTATTTCATTTTCCAAATTATCCGGATTTTCCAGAATTAGGGTTTTTGGTGCAATTGACTCTTTATTTGGACCAAAACTTCAGGATTTGCTCCTACTGAATTATTATGACTGGTGGAATGAAGATTATGTCTTGATTTAGTCTTGATTAATCAGGGTAGCAGCTTTGAGGTGTAACACCAAGTGAGAGGTTTTTATTTTTTATTGTCGAGACATCTTCATCATGCTTTCTGATATAAACGATCGCTCCCATTATTTCTCATGCTTGATCATCAAATTGGAAGAATTTTTATGCACCTTCTCAATTGATGATTTTCATTTATGCGTCCATCTATGCAGCCAACCCACTCTATGGTCATTGGTTAATATCAACTCGATCCAATCAATAGAATCGGGTGTCTACCATTACTCACCGTTAGCTCAAAACATGTGGAATAAAATTAATGTAGATTGTTGGATTAAAATAATAGAGCAAAATTACAATTTTTACTTTTTATGCATTTCTATAAATCAAATAATTCAAATTATTCTCCATCTCAATATATCAGCAAAGTTAAAAGTAGACCAAAAGAGTAAAGGATAGAACGTCTGTGCTTTCCTACCTAACATCCCATACCATTGAAATTTCTTTCTAGACTTTACTTTTTTTATTTATATATACATAATTTGTATCAAAATTTGAATTTGATGAAATATATATTACAATTAATCTTGAAAACTTTATTCGAAAGTTGCACTGAACAACTTTGTTTTCTCTTAATATATATCACGGATTACTTTAAAACGGTATAGTTTTGCTTCTAAGGAGATGAAGATCAATTCATGATAAATAAATGAATAGGTTGTGGCTCACAAGTTGTGTTCTTGTGTTTGAATCTTTAAGAGATCAAGTGCTCAAATTTTATCAGTCACATATATGCTTATAATACTCAATAATATCGGCCCTATAACTCCTCGCACGCGCACGCGCACACACAGGCGCGCGCACGCACACGTGTGTGTGTGTGTGTATATATATATATATATATATATATATATATATATATATATATATATATATATATCTTATTATGCCTTGATTCTGGCATAGAAACATTTCCACACTTATTAATTTGTTCATTTAAAGATTACACAACAAATTGATTAACTTGTTCATTTCTCTATAAAAAAAAATCGGTGTGGGCAACCTTATTGATTGCTTTATACTTTGGAATATTTAGAATGCCATAAATAAAACTAAATATCAAGATATTTATTTTACTCACAAGTCCATCATTAGAAGGGCTTTCAAGGATTTTGATCAAATCCTCAAAGCCTTCCCTCCTAAATCCTTTAATTGAACTTCGATCAACAAAGATCTGGTTGCAGATCTCATCACAACTTTCGTTTAGTGCTCTTCTCTATTTGTTTGCAGGTGTTTGTGTTTTTCCTTTGGTTGGTGGTTTTCGTCTATCTGGTTGGTTTGGTCGCTGTTTGTTTGTCGGTTGTCGCTGGTGGTCTGCAGGATTTTGGTTGCTGGTTGTCGTTGGTTGGCTGCTGGTAGCTTTTGTTAGTGGCTACTAGCTAGCATTTGATATCGGCTTGGTTCCAGTTCTGGCCCTTTCTGTGGCTGGCTGGGTTGTTCTTCTGGTAGGTTTGGGTCTTGTTCATTCTAGCCGTGTTGTTCTTATGGCAGGTAGCTGTGTGGTTTTAGTTCATTCTGGCTGGTGGTGGCGGTGTTGTCCTTCTGGCAAGTTTGATTTTTTGTTTCTGGCTGGTTGTGTTGTTCGTTTGGCCCTATTTATGGCTGTCTGTTACCATGGTTGTTCGGGTAACTGTGGGTCTGTTTTGTTCTTCTGATAGGTTGGTTTAGTTTGTTCTTTGGGGTGTTTCTTTTTCTGGTGGGTAGTCATGTTGTTCGGTAGGCTTTCTCTGAAGGAGATCAAGGTTCCGCCTTCCTTGTTTGGTATGTTCTATGCATGTTTTCCTGCTCTTCTTTTCATTGTTGCAGGTTCTCTTTCTAGTATTGCAGGTGGTTCTCTTTGGGTGGGTTCTTGTGTGGAGGTGGCAGTTGTGCTTTCGCTCGCTTTGCTTTTCTATGCACTTTTTCTCTCTGGCTATTTTACTTGTAGATGCTATTTTTGATTTTGGTAGCCGAGACCTCTTAGGTTATACTCTGGGACTCAACTTTTTGGGATTATTTTTAACTTTATAGTTTTCTAAATTTGTAACCTCACAACCTCATTATGTATCTTTTTTTAATCAATAATATATATATATATATATATATATATATATAATAATATTATGGATTCTATCTATTTTATTTATTTATATATGGTCAATGCAGCTGTCCTTATCTAGTGGAATCCATTTCCAACATATTAGAAGAATCTCTTATCCCCATTAAAAGAAGAACTTATTCTGCTAAACTTTTGATAGTCTTACAATGGAGGCTTAAAGCTTCTTGTAAATCTAATGGGATGGTATACTTAATTGCATTAGTTGTCCTAATATTTATGCTCAAAAATCATAAATAAATAAAATTTGAACTCCTTTTCATATGCCTCTACTCTTTTTTGTTTATTTGTTTTTTAATATTTTAATCTCAATTTGGCATAATGATTAAGAGAAATTTTTATAAGACTAAGAAAATTTTACACATGCTATCTAAGATTTTACTCCAAAGTAGGATATTGAAGATCATGAGCTTGCATTCTCTCAGAATAGATAGCATGGATAAATTTGAAATAATAGATACCACATCAGTCCATAGTAGAGTTTTGCTTACTTTTAACTTTGTTGCTTTGCACTCTTTGTTTTTTAGCCTTTTTGTCTTGAACATATCATATAAGATGACTTTGATGCATGAAATAAAAGTATAAGAAAATTAAGATAACATTTACATCGAGTTCATATCAAGAATATCAGGACAGGTGATTGTGTATACACATTACTGCCAATGGACATGCAGTAAGAAGAAATAAGGATACTTGACACATTGAATCAACAATTTGAATAAATGCAGCTTAGTCCTCAAATGGTTGTATAATCCGTTGTCGGGACAGCGGCAGATCTGCCGCGGGGTCCCGACAGCACAGTAAAAATCTTTCAGAATCCTTGCCATCATGTGATCTTTAAACCCTAGATCAAACGGCACAACTTACTCACTGCTCGGATCTTCCGTGATATGTTGTATCGTGGATGCGATCCAACAACTGAATGCACACCCGCATTCAGTCATTAGATTTAGAGATATTAAAATCATCACGTTTCAATCATTGATGGATCATACAATCATAATGTGTCTGCCCACTGTAGACCATCGTCCTTGACCGCTGTCTCACCGAATGGTCCCCCAACATGTTTCAACATGTTGGGTTGTGGAGACCATTTATTTCAACATGGAGATGCTAATGGTGCTTCGATGAACTTTTGGGAGGTTCCGAGGAGATTCGGAATAAGGAGTGAAATTTAGTAACTACACAAACGCTACGGTGCGCCACAGCAGAAATCGGTGCTGCCGCGCTCCGCAGCGAGTTCCAACTTTCTTTAGACACAGACGCTGCCGAGCACCACAGTATGTCCCAATTCGAGACACGGACGCTACCGCATGCCGCAGTAGGTTGGGAAAATGAGCTGGGTACTTAAGCAAATAAGTTGAGAGGAGTTTACAAGGTTGACATTCTCAGTTTGGAGGCTAAGGCTGCTGTGAGGAGGAGATCCCAAGGTAATGCCCTAAGGAAGCTGCAGTACAAGAAATCTCTTGCATGTTAGAGAATATACTCTAGGTGGTGGATGCATCCTCTCCTCTCCATATTAGAGTAAGAGCTTGTGTATTTCAAGTCAAGTGATAAGTTCTTTATAACTTTGTAATCTTCAAGTTTTCATAGTGATATTTTTCTATGATGTGGCTCTGTGATTTTCTCCTTCTTGGGTTTTTCATATAATTTTCTATATTTGGATGTTTGTGTGCCTATGCTTATCTTGCATGAATATGATGTGTGATTTTCTACTGGTGGTTTTGTGATTTTAGATTTGCTTGGTAACCATCAACGCCACCCTAGTCATCAATTGAGGGCTCTTATCAAAACTGCTTCTGCTACGGAGACTGTGCTCGGTGATGCAAGAAGGTTTCTAATGAGTCCAAGGTTTATCATAAAATAAATGAAGAAATACAAACAATTTCATGTTAGAAGGGTTTACTTTGATGGGTTTTCCAATAATTTCAGAAAAAAAGATTTGAGCTAAAATTTGGGCAAAACAGAAAGTTTTGAAAAAAATTGTCATTACGCGCTCAATTGGGTACATACCCTAGAATGTAGCACCACAGTGGGTCCAAACCTGAGAGCTCAGCGCTACCGTGCGCCATAGAGGAACTCACCAGACCTAGACTCAACAAATATTTAAGAAAGGATGCTACCGCACGCCACAGCAGGTCAAAACCCGAGAGCCCAGTGCTACCGTGTGCCTCAACAGAACTCACCAAACCCAAACTCAGCAAACAATTAAGGAAGACCGCTACCACGCACCACAATGGGTTAAACCCCGAGAGCTCAGTGCTAGTGCACGCTGCAGCAGGTCCAAACCCGAGAGCTTGACGCTACTGCACGCTACAACAGACAGACACTTGACATCTATTTTGAATAAAAACCACTGCAGCGCCCTTAGGCGCGTTGCAGCGTGCCGTAGCACCCGCCGAATTTCCAGCCATGATCAAGCATTAAATTCATCATAAGGAATGCCACAATTTCAAATCTTTTACCTTCCCCAACTATTTTGAACTCCAACTCCTGTATTCCTTACATTTACATAACAAAATAACTGAAGAATTTATGAGAAAGCAATTAAAGCAAGGGGGATGAAGGGGTGATAGCTTTGATTCCAAGGGAGGCTGAGAGCTATTTTATATTAAGTAGTAAGAAAGACTAAGAGAGGGTTCCCCTCTTTGAAATTCTAAGATATAATTTCTGAGGCTGCTGTAAGAAAAAAAGGAGAACCCTTAACCAAAGAATGAGAACCATTCAAGGAGAGAAAGGAAAGACAGCTCAAGGAGCTGCAAGAGAAGAAGTTAGAGAGCAATGAGAGATCTGGAGAACGCCAAGGGCTATTCCTAGTATTTCTCTAAGAACTCTTCTTTGATTTTTTTCAGTAGAACTATTCAAAGGTTCAATTCCTTGTATTTTATTTTCTGCATCTCTTTTGTAATGGAAGGCTAAACCTTATTTGGGGAGTGTAACAATCCAAGGTTGTTACACAACTTAATTTAAGCCTAATCGTATCACAATTATCATTCCATTAAGTTCATCTAGTCATTAGAACCAAACCCTGAGGGTTTGGAGCAATTCGGAGCTTAATCGATTATTTTGGAATATTTTAATATTTAATTAATTAGAAAATTGAGGTATTTATTTTGATCTCAAAATTGAAATCCAACTCCGCCGTTGCGATCATCACCCCAAATTAGCTATGGGTAATGTTTTGGACGCATTTGGAAGTCGTCGGATTTTCGCGAATATTTTAATATAATTAAATGCGTCAAAAAATAGAATAATTAAATAGTTGTCAGAATTAAATTCCGACTTCGCCGTTGAATTCCTCACCCCCGAATTAGCTAGGGGAGAATTTTTAGAAATTTTCGAAGCACGTTTCAAAAATCTGAATTTTTGAATAATTAGAGAAAATAAATGAGGAATTCTCTAGTCCTAAACTTGCAATTTCCCCTATTTTCTATTGCTTGCTGCCAGCCCATTACCATTTTTCTGGTGCCTCCATGCCCCTTGGGCTGAAAAATAATGGCCTCCCCTCCCTATGCTCATGATGGCCTAGTCCCCCTATCACCTCTCATTCTCCTCCTTTAAGAAGGAGCTCAAGCTCCTACTTCCCCATTTGGCAAAAGCTGCAGCTCTGCCTTCCCTTCTCCCATTGCTACTCCATTGTTGTATCTTGAAGAAAGCAAAGGATCTCTTCCTCCACCTCTTGCAAGGCTAAAGTACCCATTTGTTCCTCTCCTTGTCTCTTTCAGGTTACTACAATGCTTAAATGTATCTCTAAAAGTCTATAAATATGTATGGAAGCCATTAAGGCTCATTGAGGTAGCTCATTTATTCGAAAAATGCATGCTCTATTTTTGTCCATTTTGTATACCATTTATCCATATTTTTTGTATAGTTAGAATGCTCCATTTGTGCCGATTTTTGAGTCAATGGAAAGGTGTCGGAAAGACCTTTCCATTGATATATGGCACCACTCATGGAACGCCTTGGATTGAGAGTAATTGAGCTCGAAAATAGGCCTTGCAGGTTTCGTCCCAGCGAAAATCACCGTCTGGCGCTGTAGCGCGTTGCAGCGCCCAAAGTTGCAATCTAGGCCGCTGCAGCGCGAGCGCTGCAGCGGGCTGCAACGGTATTTCATGAAAAACTTAGGAAATCGGTTAAAGCAACTATTTGAATAGTAATTCGCAAAATAGACCGCTACAGCGCGCCGTAGTGCGCTGTAACGGTATTTCATGAAAAACTTAGGAAATCGATTAAAACGACTATTTGAACAATAATTCGCAAAATGGACCGCTCCAGCGCGCCGTAGCGCGCTGCAGCGGGCTGCAGCGGTATTTCATGAAAAACTTAGGAAATCGGTTAAAACGACTATTTGATTAGTAATTCGCAAAATGGACCACTGTAGCGGTATTTCATGAAAAACTTAGGAAATCTGTTAAAATGATTATTTGATTAGTAATTCGCAAAATGGATCGCTATAGCGCGCCGTAGCACGCTGCAGTGGGCTGCAACGGAATTTTCAGAAAACTATAGAAAATCAGAAAAAAATAAATTAATTGAACAGTATTTTCGCAAGTTGGACCGCTGCAGCACGTCATAGCGCGCTCCAGCGGGCCGCAGCGCACCACAGCACACTCCAGCGCTAAAACCACCATAGCGCGCTGCAACATGAAAAGCGCCACAGCATGCTACGGCTCCAGAAGCGCCACAGCGCGCAGCAGCGCCAGAAGCGCCACAGCGCGCCGCAGCGCTAAAAGCGTCACCGCGCGCTGTAGCGCCAAAACCGCCACAGCGCGCGACAGCGCGTTGCAGCGCCCAAACTTGCAAAATTCATAGAAGTTCTTAGAATATTGCCCAGCTTTGTCTGAAATTGCCAAAACTTCACTGTTTTTGCATTTTAAGGTCCCTAGGACCTTAGTGGGACTAAATAATATCAAATTTGAACCTATTTTAGCTAAAATGGAATATTGCATAAAATTATATATGAAAATTAAGTTTGAAACTTTGTTATTTTTATCAAGTTCTCAAAACCTACTACGTATTTGGAATGTATGTTATACCAAATGCTAACTAATAGAATTCTAAGTGCTTGTAATGAATAGGTATATCTTAATAACTTAATAGCATGAAATCTAAGTCTCTTAGAATTATAATCAAGTACTAACCCCTTTACTTTGATTTAGAATTTGGTTAGCCTTAATTACCTTTTTATTCTATGTCATCTTTATAATTAGATGCTTCCATGGTATTAAGATGTATATTAGAAAACTCTAAATATCTATTTGGACACCTAATCGTGTGTAAATGATATTAAACTATAATTAAACATAAGAATCTTGCTAACTTGATTAAGTAGATGATACTTAATCTAAAACTAAAGTTTGATATTAATAATACACTAATAACATATTGATTTGTCATTGACCTATAAATTAACCTTGGTCTTAATAGTAGAAAGGTTAGGGGTTAAACCCTAACTTATCTTGATTAAAATCTAAACCTTAATCACTTAAATAATTAATTTGATTGAAATATAATTAATTAACATTGTTTCAATAATGCATATAATTTAATATTGATCTTAAATCATTGAATTAGAAGTGCTAAGGTTAATATTGAATATGTGTGATTGAATCATCTGAATCTAACCTTTAGATCTTTAAATTTCTCTTATATAAAATCATTAGCATAAAATAGATAATAAAATTATAATGATTTATGAAATGATCTAACTCTAATAAGATTTTTAATTTCATCCCATGATTATAGAATAGAAAAGGATCAAATGAATTTTAATCATCTGATCTGATCACTTTAACCAAAGTCTAATAAATAAACCTTAAGAAGTAGAAAAGTGAGATCTTAAGGGTCTTACTTTAGGATCATTCTTGAAATGTTTAAGGACCTTAATTATTGATACCTTGAGGTAGGAAGAGCTTTTGTGACTCTTTGAGCTAGAAACTTAGATGATTCTTCATAACCTTAGAAGTTAAAGTTGATACCTTGTGGTATGAATCACCTAAAGTACTTATAATGTGACTTATTTCTTGTGGTAGCAACCTATGTTGAGTGATCCTTTGATCACATCCTTGGAGCCTTATATAGGATACAAATACTTAGAATAAGGATTAATAGATTTGATAAATCCTTGTTTATTAAATAGAATCTTCTGAACTCAGATTATTGGTTGGGTATAGTAGGGTACACCCATATTACTGGATTACTTTAGTAGTATTCAGGATTGGTTGATTCACTCCAATGTGGACTTATGAACAGGTGCTATCCTGAGGTATTAGATGAATACAGTCTCTAACAATAAGATCCTTAGTTTTAGATATAAACTGCGACCGGGTTCTGCCTCCAATCGTAGTGCGCTTCGATAAGTACAGTTTAAACAAACTAAGTATCTTAACTCACTTTGCGTAGAACACTAAGTATGCTTGTAATTAAGATATTTAACATCTTAGGTTGATATATAAATTGTGACCGGGTTCTGTCTCCTATCGTAGTGCGCTTCGATAAGTGCAGTTTAAACAAGCTAAGGGTTAAATCCACCTTTCTTGCAAATATGTTAAATATGTGTATACAATCATCCCAGCTAGTTATTTTTAAGTAAACACTCAACTTTAACCAATTATAGAAGTTAGAATTGTAGGTGTCATAATCTTTTTAGCAGGATTCTTCACAATAAAGATCTTGAATTCATTATCTGTTTTCAAAGCATTTTTTAGATTTTTGGATTTATTTCATATAGCCTAGAAACATGAGCATGAGCATAAGTATGATGTGTGAGTGTCAGAATGATGTATGAGTATCAATGATGATTTATAGGTTACAGAATGTTGCATACGTTGACTGGAGAATTTTAGGATGCATCGGCATCATCAGTAAACAGTATTCCTAGCTGGATGTATGTGTACATTAGACCGTACTACTCATAGTAGTTCAGTGATATTTTGGTTGCATATCAATAGCATACAGTATTGTGGCATATTCAGATGCTCAATTTCAGTAACATACAGTATAGTTTTACATATGATTACTTGGCTTCAGATTCAGTACTATTTTAGTTTATTTTCAGTATTTCAGTTTATAGTTTAGCTTCATTTTACTTTACTTCAGTTTTGTACAGTGTTATACAATTTTACGCTTTCAATTATCTTTACAATATTTCTACAAATTTAATTATATTATGTAAATGTTAAATGAATAACTAGAACTGTTTAGATTAGTTTCTATGTGTTAGACTTATTGTCTAACATGAGGTACTTTTGGGATCTAGCAATTTGCTAGATCCTGAGCAGTATATTGAGCCAGATCAGGAGGACACCCAGGAGATTCAGGAGGAGCCCGTAGAGCATTAGTGGACTCTTCTTCAGTTTTATTTTTCTTCTTAGTATTTCAGTTCAGTACTTAGCTCTATGTCTGTTATTCAGTAAATGTTTGTAATAATTATGGATGTATTTTTTTTTCTTTTCTAAGACGAATGTTTTCATACAGCTTCTGTGATGAATGTCTTTGGATGTTTGCTTTAAGCTTTCGCACTCTGTTATACACTACTTATACTTAGTATTGTGATGTGATCAGCATACTGGAAATGCTGATATCTTATACATATATTGGATTCATATTATATTCTAAATCCAATGTATGTATTTGCCTAATACTTAGGATAAGAATACTACTCTTATCTTAAGTATTAGCTCTCAACCCTCCTTGAGGTTGAGTCAGCAGCCCTTCAAACGGGTTTAGTTTTCAACTATTCGGGGAGATGGGTTATTCCTCCCCGAGTGGCGCACCGCTCTGCCGCCAAAATTGATTATAATTATCTCTTTTGTGGGCGGTAACGGGGTGGGGCGCTACAGGGAGGGTTCGGCTGGAATCATGTAATGAGTTAAGGGACAAAATGATGTTTGTATAAATCTTCTTCAATAAATTAAATTTTTGACTTCTTAATCTAAATATACAGTTACAAAAGAATTGCATAAGTCATCATAAGTGGTTGCATGATGTCCTCTCATGCACTTTCTCTCGAGTCTTCCATACATCCAGAACCACCATTTTTCAACTGGTCCACTGAGTTAGGCTCCAGGGATCTAAAAAGGGTAGTTGTCAGGGAATGCAATTTCTCTAAAGGTGGTAGTCACACGATCTAGCCATTCCTTATCTAGGACTAGAAGGTTAGTTCCTCAGAAGGTTGGATGAATTAAAATTTTATCAAGAAATTCAACCCCTCTGGGAGTTACTCCGCTAATGGTTCTACCATAAATCATATCATCCTAAAAATCATCTATCCAGTAGTCGTTCAAGAGTCTAAGGTAGTGTAACAACCTTAGGTTGTTACTTATCCTAACCCTAACTTAATTGTAGTCTAATTATCATTTCATTAGGTTCGTTTAGTCATTTGAACCAATCCTTGGATATTTGGAGCAATTCGGAGCTCAATCATATATTTGGGATATTTTAATAACATTTAATTAATTAGAAATTGAGGTATTTATTTTGACCTCAAAATCAAAATCTAACTTCGTCATTGCACTCGTCACCCTCAAATTAGCTAGAGGTGATGTTTTGGAAGTGTTTGAAAGTCATCGGATTTTCTCAAATATTTTAATGCATTTAAATACCCCGAAAAATAATTTAATTAAATAATCATCAGAATCGAAATCCAACTTCGTTGTTAAATTATTCACCCTCAAATTAGCTAGTCATAAATTTTTGAGATTTTTTCGGAGCCATTTATTTACCTAATTTTAATTAGAGAAATGGATTAATTAAAATTAGAAAAGAAAAAAATAATTAATTTAATTTTCTAAATCCATTTCTTTTCCTCTAACTAGCACCACTCCTCCTTTCCCTGTTTGTTTTCCTTCGCACACAAGGGACTCCTCTCTTGATGAGAGGAGCCTTCTCCTCCATGCCTTGGATGGGATGGCTCTTTCTCATCCCATCCAAAGTCGTACTCTCCTTCTCGTATAAAATGGAAGCTCAGCCCTCTCCTTCCTTCATTTGACCATCACCTGAGCTCTTCTTCTCATCCCTTCACTTGCTGTGCTTGATGCTGAAGGAGCCTTCAAACTCTCGAGGAATCAGCAGAGATCAACCTTCATTCTACCAAGGCCAAGGTACCTATTGTTGTCATCTTCCTTGTGTTCCTTCTTTCTCCATCTTTTTGCGAGACCAAGTTACTTCTTTGATACCTCGTTTCTCATCAAACTAGTTATGAAATCATCTTGCATGTCTATTTCATATGCTTTAGGACTTGTGTTTGAGATGAGGAGCTCATTAGAGCTCATTAAGATTGTTGATTTTAGGGGAGATGAACAGTTTGTAAATAATAATTTTGTATACTTAGACCTTTAGCTCCATTATTTGTATTGCTAAAATAATTGTTTTGTATCAATTTAAAAATCAATGGAAAGGTCTCGGAAAGACCTTTCCATCAGTATATGGTACCACACGTGAGGGGCTATAAATTAAGAGTATTTGAGTGCGAAAAGAGACTCGTTACAGTTTTTGCACAAGTAAAATCACCGTAAGGCGCTACAGAGCACCGTACCGCCCGAGTCTCAGGTTGAATTTGCCATAGCGCACCGTAGCGTGCCATAGCGTGCCATAGCGCGTCGTAGCTTCTGGCTCTTGGCCAAGGAGTGCTGCAACGCGCCATAGCATCTAGCTCTCGAGAAATTGGACGTCGTAGCGTGCCACAGCACCTGAAAGCGCTGCAGCGCACCATAGCGCTGAAAACCGCCATAGCGCCTAAAAGGTTTAAGCTTTGCAGTGCGCCGCAACATCCAGATCTCAGAAAGTTCTGGCGTCGTAGCATGCCACAGCACCTGAAAGCATCACCGCGTGCCACAACGTTGAAATCCACCTCAACGCCTGAAAGTGTTGCAGTGCACCGTAGTGTCTACGCCTCAGGAAAACTAGCATCGTAGCGTGCTGTAGCGCCTGGCTCTTGGCCAGAACGAGCTACAGCGCACCGTAGCGCTCAGAATTGTTCGAAAGTGCCCAGAGCTATTTAGAATTATCCAGATTTGTGATTTTTTGGATTTTAATGACTCTAGGATCCTAATGGGGCCAAAATATATCAAAACCAAGCCTGTATTTAGTAAAATTAAGTATTGTGTGAATTTAGAGGTGGATTTCAAATGTGAAATCTAACATTTACCCTAAATGTCATGTTTTAAATCTCTTAGAAAATTGCTTGAATATTTTGTGCCAAATGTAAATGTTAGAATCTTTGATTGCTTATATGATCAAGTAGAACTTAATAACCAAACTACATGGAGCTTAAGTGTTTTAAATTTGTAATCTAGTGCTAATCCCTTTTGGGTTTGATTTAAAATTTGATTAGCCTTAATTACTCATTATTTTAATCAATGTGATGCTTACGAATGCTTAAAAACTTTAATTTTGGTTTGGACACCTTGGTTTAATTAATTTGACATTAATCAATGTTTAACCTTAAGAACCTTAAGAATTGATTAAGTTAATCAATACTTGATCTTGAACTTGAATTGAACACCAATAATGCATCAATAATTCACTGATTTGTCATTGATCCTTAAACTAAATAATTGATCTTGATTTGATTAAGTTATGAGTTAAACCCTAACTTGTCTTGATTAAGATCTAAACCATAATTACTTTAATCAATTAACTTTGATTGAAAGATAATTCAACTCACTAATTCTAATAATATATCTGATTTGACATTGATCTTAAACCATTAAATTAGAAGTGCTTAGATTATTAAAGAACTCCTGTGATTTAATATCTGGACATGTACCTTAATATCCTTGATTTTCTCTTATATACGAATCTTAGCATGAGAAAGACCATAAAACTATATTGATTGGTAATGTGATCAACTACTAATAATAGTCTTAAATGTATCCCATAATTATAGCATAGGTGTTGATCAGATGGGTTTGCCCATCTGATATGATTAATTCAAACTTAAGAGAATAAGAATTAGTGAAAATATAAAACTTAACTGTCCTTTCTTATTATAAGCGTAAGATCTTTAGGATCTTGCCTTAGGTTATTAATGCAATAATTGTTAAGCCTTATCAATTAATATGATATTGAGGTAGGAAGATCTTATTATTGAAACTTGAGGTAGGAACATAAATGCTCCTTCTTAGCCTTAGATGCTTGGTCTTGGACCCATGTAGTAGGATTACCTAAAATATGTAGAATGAGTTTCTCCCATATGGTAGTAACCTATATTGAGTGACCTTTTAGTCACATCCTTAGAACCTTATGTAAGATTCCCCTCAATGGAGTAAAGAGTCATAGTTTTGATGCTCCTTAGTTATTAAATATAATTGTTAGAACCCAAATTGTTAGTTGGATATAATAGTATATATCTATAGTGCTAAGTCACTTTAGCAAAATTTTAGGATTGGTTGAGTCACTCTAAGTAGGATTACAGAGTCTCAGTCTTATCCTATGTGATTGGGTAAGTGCAATTTAGCTTATAGTAAATCTTCCAATCTTAAGAGTATTGTGATTAAGGGAAATGAAACCCTTAGTTTGAGAAGATAAACTATGACTGGGTTCTGCCTCCTATCATCATGCGCATCGATAAGCACAGTTTGAGACAAACTTAGTATCTTAAGTCACCCTTCTTATGACACCAATAGTATGCTGTGATTAGGGAAATGAAATCCTTAGTTTGAGGAAATAAAATATGACCGAGTTTTGCCTCCTATTGTCATCCGCATCGATAAGCACAGTTTAAAACAAACTAAGTATCTTAAGTCACCCTTCTTGGAACATTCAGTATGCTTATAGTTAGGGTAATTAATAGCTCAGTTTGAGAGAATAAATTGTGACCGGGTTCTGCCTCCTACCGTTGTGCGCCTTTATAAGCACAGTTTTAAACAAACTGAGCGTTAAAATCACTCTTCTTAGAAACATATCAACTATATGTAAACAACCTTTCTAGTTGATGATTCTAACTGAAATACTGAAAAAAAAAACACATAATGATCTAGAGCTAGGAGTTAGAATCCATTTAGATGGATTTTGTACAATGGAGATAATAGATTCATAATCTGATTTTAAAGTAGTTTTCTAAATTTTTGGATTTAAGACATATAATCTTATAAACATGAGCATAAGCATAAGCATTAGTATATATATCAGTGATTATATATGGATTATGGGATGTTGCATACATTAATAGGGGAAATTTAAGATGCTCAGGCATCACAATAAACTATATTTCCAAACAAGATGTATGTAAATAGTAGACTGTATATCTATGGTAGTTCAGTGATATTTTGGTTGCATATCAATGGCATACAATACAGTGGCATATTCAAATGCATAATCTCAGTGGCATACAGCACAGTTTTACAGCATTACTTACTCAGATTCAGATTATTTATTATTTTACTTACATTTAGTATTTAGTTTATAGCTCAGTCTTACTTTACTTCTGCTTTATACTTTTTTCAAATTTTCAACTATTTTATAGTTTTTCTATAGTTTTATTTAAAATATTTAAATGTTAATTCTTAGATAACTGTAACTATTTATAATAGCGTTCGATGTGTTAGACTTATTGTCTAACACGTGGTACTTTTGGGATCCGGCAATTTGTTAGATCCAGAGTAGTTAGTGAAGCCCAGGTGGATACTCAGGAGATCTAGAAGGAGTTTGTGGAGCACTAGTGGACCCTTCTCCAGTCTTTACCATTTTGCTTAGTTATTTTTTAGTTCAGTCAGTATTTAAACTCTTTTCTATACTTCAATAAATTATTTGTAATAACTCTGGATGTATTTTCTTTTCTTTTCTTTTTTGAGATGAATGTTTTATTCAGGATCTGTGATAAATGTTTTTGGATATTTGCCTTAGCTTCCACACTATCTATATATTACTTATACTTAGTATTGTGATGTGATAAGCATACTAAAAATGCTAATGTTTTTATACATATATTGGACTTCTCTTTCTTAGACTCATAATCCAATATATATATTAACTTAATACTTAGGATAAAAATACTACTCTTATCTTAAGTATTAGCTCTCAACCCTTCTTGAGATTGAGTTAGTAGCCTTCAGTGTTTTATTTTTTGCTATTCGGGGAGATGCGAAATCCCTCCCCGAGTAGCGCACCGCTCCACTGCCGATTGATTATCTCTTTTGCATACGGTGGCGGGGCGGGGCACTGCAGGTAGTGACTGGCCTCATAATGATGATATTCTATTCCTAAAATATCATTTTATTTGAGGATTAGCCTTGAGTTTACTTTAATTTACTTATATGTCTTTTATTTCCTTAAAGTTCATCCCAACCATAACGTGTCCTTTCCAAATGTTCTTGGATTCATTTCTGAGATTCAATTTGATGAATTATGGATGACGCTTCTTAATCTTAGTGATTATGATCATATCTGCGCCAGAGACCAGATCATAAAGTAGATATGAACACTCTTCTTATCTGACACTTTATGATTCTTCTTTGATGCCAACTGTAACGCCCCATCCAATTGGCAGTGGAACGGTGCGTTATTTAAGAACGAATGCTGAGACTCTACCCAAGGTAAAACTGAGGACTAATCCTTAAGATAAGTGGGATATACTTATCTTAAGTATTTGTTAGGATACTTACTCACATTGGATTTATGAGAGGTGATTTAATAAGTATCCAATATATATAATTATTTGCATAACTTGCATGTCGATCACATAACAATATTAAGTATAAGTAATAATAATAATAGAGTGCGGAAGTCATAGCATCTATCCATAGTATTCATCACAGAAGCTAAGTAAGAATATCCATCTCAGAAAAAAAAAATACATCCAAAGTTAAATTATTACAAGCCATTGTTAAGTAATGGAAAAAGTAGTAAATGAAAAGATTATCTCATCTCACAGCTAAAGTAACTAAGAATAGTAAGTAAGAATTGAGTTAGCTAATGCTTCACTAGCTCCTCCTGGATCTCCTGGGAAGCTTCCAAAGCCAGCTCCTCAAACTGCATCAGATTTGACAAATTTTTGAATCCTAAAAATGCCAATTTCTTGGATGAAATAATAAAGAAAAGACCTTGCATTAGATAAGAAGTCTAACACATCAAAAGCTACAATATACTTTATTACAGTTAAAAAGATTATCATTTAAACAAAATAGAACACTACTGCAAAAAAGTATTGAAATAACTAAAAGATGTAAAACTGAGCAGAACTAAAAGTAAAGTAAAACAGTAATGAAAAGACAAGGTGGCAAAACCAATAATCTGTAAAAGGTTAAAATTATATGATATATATATGACACAAAATCTTATGCCTCAAATATTCATAACATTGATGCCATATGACATCCCGCAAATCTAGGTGAGTAAAAACACTCCGCTAATGCCACGGTATGCTTATGCGATTCATGATATGCCAAGGGATTTAATAACTGAATGCTTTTAAATTATTAAAAACCATAAAATAGACAAAAACCAAAGTAATTATCCTTTATTGTTGTCCAATGACTTAGCCTATTTTTTTATGCACATTAACCTTGAAAGTTTCATAAATCAAAAGTTTAACTGTATGAACTATAACAATCTATTTTAATTCTACTGAATTCAACATTTAATATATACTATGATTTTATAAATACCTAATTCATCACATGTTAAGAGTACATATGCATGATTAGTATGTCCTAAGAAGGGTGGCCTTAAATACTTTGTTTGTTTAACTACACTTAACAATGCGCACAATGATAAGAGACAAAATCTTTTGCAGTTATTCTCTCCAACTGAGTTGTCAAATCCTCAACTTATAACATACTTTAGACTTGGGATATTTATCATGAATTGAATTGTACTTATCTAATTACCTAAGATAATACCAAAGCTCTACAGTTCTATTTAAGGTAAATCAGTCAATTCTATATTCTACTTAATAAATCAGTTCTATGGATATGCGCTTTAATGTTCATATGATAATACTAACATTTTCATTCAAACAATCTATTTAATGATCAAGGATTTACAAGCTAATGAATCCATCCTCCATTGTGGTAGGTCTTACACAAAAGGATCCAAGAAAGTGACATATAAGTCATTCAATTTAGTTTGACTACCATAAAAGATTACTCAATCTAAGTCTCTTTAGGTTATCCTACCATAAGGCATATGAACAATTATCTAAGATTGTTAAGGTCCATCTAAGGTTCTACCTCAAAATAAGGCATTTTTCTACCTTAAAGTAGCCCCATTAAGGGTAGAGCATTTACTTAAGCATATAACTATCTTTATACCTTAAGGATCTAAAGTTGTATTTACTACATGAAATCTATACTTACCCTGGGGTGATTCTAAACCAACTAGTATAGTTACATATAAATTTATGAATTTAATCATTAAGTTAAGATGCACAATCAAGCATGCTAATCTCTTAAACTATATCTTAACCATAAGCACATGAGTTGTGAGGTAAAATCATAAATATATTGGGATGTTATTATTTGTAAATCAGTCGTGTATTGTTAAAGATCAATTTATGCCAGTTATCTTATTTAGGTGAAAATCATGGATTTTAAGATTTAAATCAAGATAATTAATCACATGAGTCCTCCTTAAGATCAATTCTTCTATTTTGCTAATCTAGGATCAAAAGCCAAGATCAGCAAGTATTAACTTAATTCATGCAAACTAATGTGTTCAAAATAAATGATTGAAACTAAATTTGATTATATTTAAGAACTCATTTAAGGATTAAATAAAATCTGAACTAGACGGCATAGTCGAATGTTTAACCTACAAAATTTGAAATGCACAACTAACATTAAGTGATTTATCCATTATAAAAGTTAGAATCAATAATAATTCCCATTTTAATTAAATTAAAACACTTAATTAAGCTAATTAAGGTTTCACCCTAATTAGAAGAGATGAAAAATTAAAGATGTTCAAATCAAGTTATAATGTTTCAAATGTAATTAATACTATTTAATAATCATAAAAATACTTGAACTTATCAAAATCAGAAAATAATTAAGACTAATTGGCACTAGTGCATTCCTAAAGTAATTAGCACTTAGTTAACAAAATAAAATTCAAAAAGTAAGTTTAACTTAACAATTAATTCCATATATCCAAGAGAGCATTCAGAGACTAAAACATGCCATTTAAGTTAAGTAAAACTCTAATTATCACTAATCATGCAATTTAAGGATTTTAACATAATTAAGAACATAGATTACAAAAAATTATACATCCATGGAATTAAGTTCTACATGCTAATAGAAACATTTAAAAACTATAAATAGAGCATTTGGACCATTAGAAGTGCTACTAATCACTAATCCAATCATTAGAGTATTTAAGTAAAATTAAGAAAATGGCTCACACAAACTAAATTATTTATATATATTTTTATTCTTTACATTTTTTTGAACAAAATGGTATATAAATTCATATGGTTTGGAGCAAAGATGGCAATGTTATTGCATCAATACATTATGAATTAAATTCAGTTAAATTTTAATTGTTTAATTTAATTTCCTCAAGGAAAATAAATCAAAAAATTCTTCAATATATTAACAAAGGCGGCCCAAATTAAAAAGGTGTGGGTCGGCCATGCCCAATGACCTGTGGCGGTTGAGGGTAAATTACTTTTTGAATCAACTATGCTTGTTGTGTTTGATTTTCTACTAACATTTTGACCAAACTTATTAGTGAACAGATCTCCTCAGAGCTGTTGCTTGAAGAAATTGTCATTTTGATTGCGGTAGTCATAGAGGGAAATCTAGGATTCATCCTGTTGATTCATAGCATACAAATTTTAGAAATAGATGGAAGGTAAGATTTCATTAATACTTAAATTGAATACAATCATAGAGATGAAGAGTCATCACATATAGATGGAATGATCAAAAACTAAGAATAAGAGTATTTGTACTAATAGTGATAAAATATGAAAATATAATAATTCATAATATTTAGCTATGAAAGCTACACATAAGTCATCATAACTGATGGGACGATGCTCCCTTTTGCATTCCCGAGCAAGCCTCCGACACGCGAATCTCCACCATCTCTTGGCTCCTTCTTGCAGAAGTGTATCTAAGATCTATAGATAGAGGTGGTCTGGGTTGTTTGTCTTTCTAAAATAGTTGTCACTCTATCACTCCATTCCTTAGCCAACATAGGGAATTTGAATTTTCTAAAGATGGGGTACACTTATGTAACAACCCTAGGTTCTTACTATAACTTATTTAGACTAAACCAAGTCCTAATTATTATTTCATTAGATTCAACTTGTCATTTAAATCTAACCCTGAAAATTTGGGATCCATCGGAGCTCGATTGGATTAATTGGCTATTTTATCAATTTATTGACCTAAACTATTAGCTAATTTAAATTGATCTTCAAATAAAAATCTGATTGCATTTTTAATTTTCACACTCTCAAATTAGTTAATGGTAAAATTTGAGAATTTGTGGAGGACATTTAGACCAAAATTGGATTTATTTAAAATAAAAGCATTTAAATTAATTAAAATTAATAAATAAATGTATTCTATTTTAAATTTGAGGGTCAGTTCCAAAAGATGAAAGGAATCAAAGTCATTCAAGGTTCCTTAACCTTGATCAGGCTGTCTACTTTAAATGCTTGCTCTGATCCTTCGATAGTTGTCGAATCGCAGTAGTAATCCAATGACTGTATTTACCACGCAATCAGCCGTTAGAAATGGGCGCATCAGAGTTATTCAGTTAAAAATATTAATGGATCAGATGACCAGGATGTGTCTTCCCACTATTCTACTTCATTATCACTTATCGTGGAAGTACGGGTGAGATTTGTGTCCCCCACAATCACCTGTGTAGCAATGGCCTGAAGGCCATATAATTCTCGATTTGCTCTTATCGAGTCAGATTGATCCTTAAGAAAATATTGGGCCAGGCATTAATTGTCAGTCTAAGCTTCCATTAAGCTTTTGTGCTATAAATAGCCTAGGAATTATTTTGGTGAATTCACTTTGCTCTCCTGAAGACTATCCCTCTTTTGCTTGCTACTACTACCTTTGAATTCACTATATTGCTCTTCCTATAGTCTAGCCAGTGGTCAGAAAAATCTTGTTGTCTTTGTAACAACCCTAGTTGTTACTCTGGCCAAATCCAGATTAATTAAGCTAAACCAAGCTTTGCTTTTGATTCTATTAGACTCAATGGGTCATCTAAACTTAAGTTTAAAATCAATCTGAGCTCATTTAAGCATTTTAGCTATTTTGCCTATTTTAGGATTCTAAAAATTAGCTAAATTAATTTGATCTCCAAATTGAAATCTAATGTCATTTTTGAATTCCCCACCCCCAAATTAGCTAAGGGTAAATTTTTTGAAATTTTTGGAGGTCATTTAGGCATATTTAGGATTTAATTTAAGTTGGTTCAATTGCAATTTGGGGTTTTAAACAATCCCTAATTGCAAATCTATCCTTCCTCAATGGTCGGCTGATTCCAAACCACGAGCGGCATCTGGACCGTTGATCCCGTAGATCTAATCCAACGGCCAGCGCCTTCGATCGGATCTACCTCATCTTGATCGTTCTGTAGTTCTGAGATTTGATCTGATGGCATCAAGCTATCCATCTTAAGTGACCCCGATCGTCGTTAGATCTTTCGATCCAACATTCTCGCTCGGCAGTTAGATGTTGGGAGATCAGAACCATTTTGCGTCAACCGAAGATCAATCAAACAGCTCTGGAGTCCTCCGCAACTGTGGATCGTCTTCCTCCTTGGCTTGCGCCCGACAACTGAATCCCTTCATACAACTATGTCCTCAAGACAGCCTACCACTCCCATGCCACGTCAGGAAAGCCATTGCGACCTTGCCCTTGCCTCCCAAGCATTCCCAGCTAACCAATTAGGGAAAATGGATAAAATGCCTTGGGCTGAGCCAAACCATGGATCCCGACCTCGACACCCAGCCTAACACCTTTCCTCTGCCTATAAATATGTCTGGGATATCACAGTGAGCCCTTTTGCTCACTGTGATCCCCCAATTTCCCAGCTGAAGCTTTCAGAGCTCCCATCACTCTCAGCGATTCCCTGCAGTTATAAACTGTTGATAGAGAGCTAGGTCTGGTGTTCAGACTCCATGTGCTTTCTATTGAGCATTTGGAACCTTTTGCTCACCTCAATTCCTTCCTCATCACCTCTGTTGTCAACATTCCTAGGTACAGCCTCTTCCCACTAAGCTGTGTAAGCTCAGCCATTTAATTAAGCTCCTAGATGTTGCCTCTAGATGTCATCTTTCTACCCTAGCCTCCTAGGAATCTAACTTGATTACTCTCAGGGTTTGAGCTAGCTCTGATTGATTATATCGATCGATCAAGCTAGGGGCTGAGCCATAGCTGAGTCAGAGTAAGGACCTAGTGATCGGCTGCACCCCAGGAAACATACCCTTAGGGCTTCGATCCATCTCACCACCAGGATGGTGTAGGGATCGAGCTCTGGCCAAATGGTGGTCTTTGTGATGAGCATTTTCCCCCCACAATAAACTCTAATCGCCTGCATTTATGACATTTTGGTGGAGTAGTCGTCTGGTGTCCCAATCCGTCTCAGTTAGGGCTTCTAGGTTCAATCGATGCGCCTTGACTTCCTGAAGGTGTGGCAATTGAATGCTGGTCGTATTATGAAGTATCGGCAGTGAATTTGGCATTCCAAGGTATCCTCCTGCGGTTGTCTACGTAAGGGGTATTAGGGACGAAGGCACTGGCGCATCGGGCCAGGCCAGCCCAGGCCCGCGGGGTAACAACGCCGGCCCATTCGGGCCCCGCTTTGACCCACGCGGTTTGATATTTTGGTCAGGTTAATTAATTTATTTTGGAAGTATTTTCCTTTTGTTAAATAACTGATAAATGAATTTAATTAAATACTTCATTATTTGGTTTATGAAAAACATTCAGAATAAATTAATGAAATAATTTTGGCTATACGTATTCAAATGGTATGATCCAATATACCATTTGAATTAAAAAAATACAATGAATAATAACATGAAATAAAATATAAAATCCAATGGTTAGATTTTATAAAGTTTCCAAATCTTTCTATGAGCTTATTTAATTCATAATTAATTCAATTAATATTCAAAAATTGTAATTAAAGTCTCTAATTGCTCATGAGACTGTGGAGAACTTATTTAAGTCATTAGAAATAATCTAGGAGTCCTGAATTTGCTAATCACCTCTTAATCACCCTATTATTAGATTAGTGATTTTTGCTTTAGATAATCTCTAATTTTGGAGGTTTATGTTTCAATCACCTTCTTAAGTGTTGTAGAGCTTATATCTATGCTTGGATCATCTAAATGAACCTTAAATTGCTTAATCACTTAATTTAACCTTAATATGTGATTAGTACTAATTAGGTTAATACTAAAGCTAAATATAGAGTTAAGTGCTTCATTCATCTCATTAGCCAATATTAAGTCCATTAAAATTGATTTAAATTAATTTGGATGTTAAATTCTCAAATTTCCAATTTTAATCTTAAGAAGGATATTTTGGTCATTTTGACCAAAATATATTTTAAGCACCCTTAAACCCTATAATTTCAGTAAGGTGCCTTTAATTAATATATTAGCATCTTCCTGTAACTTTTAAGTCTAATGGATTTAGTCTAAATGAGTAAGTCTTAAATTTCCTTAGATATATCTTAAGATCTTAAAAAAGATCTAAGACTCCCCATTAATGAACAACTTAATTAATGCTAGAACTCAAATTCTAATTTTAATTGCCTTATTAAGATTCCTCATGAACTATAACCTTAAATAAAATATTCATGAGAATCCTAAGCTTAAATTGCAATTTAAATCTTAAGTGATCAAACCTTAAATTTTAGATCTTCGATCCTTTGATCATCTGATTGAATTATACCATCTCATTTGGAATTCCCTACTTGGTTAATTGTCTAATTCTCTTGGAAACCTCCTTGTGGGTATAGAATTTATTGAAGCTATAAAATAATTTGATTATTCTATAAATTGGATATAGATCTTAGATTCATATGTTCGTGATTAATTATTTTGTCTTATGATAATAGAACAACCTCTCATTAAGATCTTAGTTTCTTAATCTTTTAACTTATAAGATTCTTTACCTTTAGACTAAGGTTGGGTGTGAACCTTAGATTCTTGTTTTGGATAGTACCTTGGATTCAGGATTTGAACCCCAAGTATGGAGTTTAAGCCCATAATCTTTAATCTTGGTTAGTATAATCAAGATTTGGGTTGAGTGAGTAAAATATAAGAATTATGTCATTGAATTATTTACTTTGAACCTTTATAATCATCACCTAATTCTGGATTAGAAGTTGTTAAGTTCTAAAGTTAACATTAAAGTCATGAATCCGAGATTATACTCGATAGCTAGATATTGGAGATCCTAAACTTGCATTTTCTCAGAATAGGTAGAATAAATTAAATTAAGACAACAATAGATATCACATCAGTCTAGTTGAGTCTCTTGCTTACTTTGACTATTGTTGCCCTGCACACCTTGTATATTGAGCCTTTTTCCTTGAACATAATAGGTGAACTCAGGATATTAAGGATGCTTCTTAAGTTAGTGTTTGAACAGCATAAACATAATTACTTCATTTAATACATTTAGTTCAATAAAGTGTGTCCTAGCTTAATCTGCCTCCTCAGTACTAGTTCTATTATAGAATAGACTCAGACCTAGACCTATGCTTGGCTAATATGGATACATGTCTTATTCTTTGAGTTCATCTCAGACCTAGCTCTAATGCATGCTTAGGATGCTAGATTTGTATATTTTATTACACATAGTTTTCCATCATGTAACCAGCATGTATTCATGTGATAATAATCATGTTATGATGAGTTTTACTTTTAGTACTTTGCAGTTAATTATATGTTATAGCCTCACCTTGTTCAGCTTCATGTATGGTATGTTATTTTGTATACTTTGTTGTTAAGTTATAAATGTTATTTTATAACTACTCTATTCATTGTAGCTTGTTACACCTTAAACTACTTGCATACATATAATAATAATGTGATATCTTTAAATATTCAGTTCACTTAATCAACCTAAAATGTACTTAGACAATTTGTCTAATTGTAACGTTTTTCTTTTGTTGGCTGGGGCCCTGGCATTTGTGATGCCGACAAATGTCAGATTCAGAGCTATTCATTGGTGGTTCTTCTAGAGAGGATCTTGGATAGGAGGAGGATCTTTCTGTTGTTGCATAGTTAGTTTTTATTTCCTGTTATGAGGATGAGAGCTCTTTTTTTTTAAAGTATTTAGTCTATAATAATTTCTTAATCTGGATGTATTTACTTTCTACAATTGTGCGGAGTTACTACTGCATTCACCTATTTATACTATGCCGTGATGTGGATGTTTGTTCTACTATTTTTTGCTTTTGCTACTTTGATATGTTGATGTATGTTCTCGGTTTCAGGTGACAAGTCTTTGATTTAAGGCGATTTGACTCATACATGACTCTACTTAAGTTGATGATTTGCCACATTTGGATACCGTACTCTTCACGATTATGTTAATATCAGTTAGCATGGCCGCAGAGGGTACGAGGCCCCATAGTTTTCCCCAGAGCCTCAGTGGGTGAGGTTTGGCATTCAAACTCCCATTCACTTTCTAAATGCTAAAGTAAGATCGTATGATCTAAACTAACTCCTCAAATTCAATTGAGAACCTCCATCTTTGTTAGTCATAATCAAGTTGTTGTACTCCTTCTCACACTGAGCTCAATCAGCTCATTGTCCATTAGTTCATTTTCAATCCATTGCCATTATGATTTGGATGTGTCTTATGATTGATTTGTAGCTACTAGGGTGATTCTTGGGGTCAATAATGGTTTAGATAGCACAATGCACTGTCTGGGTGGGGTTGTCACCCAGTGATGGAATTTTGACCCCTCTGGCAATTGACACCCCTTACATGCATCTAATTACTGCAAGGTACATCCTGTGTTGAGGTCAATCCTTCAATACGGTGCGTGTCACCCGGGCTAGCAGAGTGACTGTCTTTTGCTCAAGGCCTCCCTAGTATTAAACAGCACTAGGGTCAAGTAGGACTACATTGAGTCAGCCATTCTTGTGCCAAGCTAACATAAAGCTTCACTCCAACTTGACACATTAAATGTGTCAAGATTAAGCCCCAAGCAAATGGCTGCTTCTGTGGGGAAACTTTACTCCCTATAGTAAACCCTTGTTTCTGTATAAGGGACAAATTAGGGCATCCATCAATTCAGTGATCCAAGTGTTTCCCTAAAGGGCTTTGATGTGCAATCAGCATGTCGTGGCATGAAGATCATTTTGTGAGTGAGGTTAGTCCATGAGATGGCATAAGCACCCCAAAGTAGGGAGTCAAACCTAAACCTAGCCGTCTGTCATCGAGGCTCTTTCACGCATAAGAAGAATAATAGAGAGGCTAGTTGAACCTCAACCTGCGTGTTTTGCAATGGGTTACTTAAATAATCTAATATTTTGAAATTTTTTCTTTCAGGGAAATAGTTTATAATCTAATTTTTCTATAATTCCTTAATTAAGAACATTTCAAGTAAAATTGAAATAACTCAATAAATTCAAATCCAAATTAGGTGATCAAATATATTATTTTAATCATAAAATCTTGAGAACTAATAAACTGCAAAAATATTTAGGTTTCTGTGAGTAATTTTGCTAATTACTAACTAATCTCCCTAAATCCTAATTAGTAAATTCTTAATCTAATTGAGCTTTGATTTTGGATATTTTAGTGTCTATTGCTTTCTTAGTCAATATAGTGCTTACTCCTAGCCTAAGATCTTAGTTTCCATAATTAAGATTACTAATCACTTCTTAATGAACTCAAACCATAATTAGAGCTCATTAATACTAATTCTTAACCAAATTCAATGTTTAAGGTGTCAATCTTATCCTTAGATAGTGAGAACTATTTGACATTAAGTAAATTTAATTTAGAACCTTAGAACTTAAACTCATCATTTTGATCCTTATCAAGGGGCATTTTGGTAATTTTGGCCAAATCTAATTTAAAATGCATTTAGAACTTCTTAATTTTTCCTATTCCTTTAAAATTCAGTAAGCTAAGTGTTTGGAACCATGTTGAGGCTAACTTGACTTATGGTTTGGCTCTAATAGTCTAACCCTAGTTTTTTCCCTAAATAGATTAAATTAACTATAAAATATTTAAATGTGGATTTAGAATTCGCATTTCATTTCTTAATGCTTAATGAAACTTCTTATATCAGTTTTAATCAGCTTATACTTAATTTAGACTTATAATATTTTCCTAAGTTAAAAACCCTAATGGCTTAAAGAATTACTTAAGTGTTCTAATGATTGAACCTTTTAATCATAGCTTAGACCTTCACTCACCACTTCTTTAGTTCAATTCTATTGAGTAATAGAATTGCTCAATAGATTGTGCCTTAACCATAAGATAAAGCCTTTATTTAAAGTTTAAACCTTATGAATCAATTGAAATTATTTTGTTTTTTAACTTCAGCTAATTGTCCCTACTTATAAGGTTAGTAACTCTTATCTTTTTGAGTTTGATTTCCCTCAATAAGATTTCCTTAACTTTTAGTATTTGAGAGTTATTTTAAGAAGGCTTACATCTTAGATGCTAGTACCTTAGGTTAAGATGCTTAAACACCATATTTTGGAGTTTTAACTCTTAATATCTGAATCTTGATTTATTCAATTAAGATTGGTTTGGAATAATAAATGCATCAATTAGGATGATTGATTTTATTTAACCTTTGTAGGTGATATTATTTATTTTGAATTAGAACTTGATTAATTATAGTGTTTAACTTTATAGGACCATGATTTTGAGTTTATGCTGGATAGTAGGATATTAGATTTCCTGAGCTTATATATCCTCAGCATAATTAGAATGAATAAATTAGAAAATAAAGAATATCATAGAACTTGATTATATACTGCTTAAATCCTTGATTTGAAAGTTCTGCTTTACGTTGTTGTTTGGACCTTATTCCGTTATGCACTTATGGTGGAGATATTAAATATTTGATGAATATTTCATATTAGTTTTATAAAATATATCATTAATGATCAGTTAACTTAAAACATAGTAAATTAGATAACAATGTAATTGAGTGTGACCTAGTTAGTCTACCTCCTCAGTTCTTGCTGTGGTAGAATCAATATGGATTCAGCCATGAGTAGTCTAGATGATACACGTACAATTCTATAGTCTGACTCAGATTTAACCATGAGTGGTCTAGATTATACATGTGGGATTTTCAGTTCAATGATTATGTTTAACTAGTTACTATTAAGGTAGGTTAGTCTAGGCATACATCCAGTTAAATACTAATTTCAGTTCAATTTACTTTCAATTCAGCTTGATTCAATTATAGTTTTTAGTACCTTTTGTGTTTGTATATTTTCAATAACTTTCTTCTAGTTTTATACATATATATACCTGTTAGGATGCTAGATTTTAGTTCTGTTATATATACTTCATAAATTATTAGTATATTGAGCATGTATAATATGATCATATTCTACTTAGGAATTTCTTTTATACATTATTAGTTCTTATATACATATATACTTAACATTTCTACAACAGTTATAAGTATGTTAATTTACTTGACTCATTTTGTTAAGGCTATAAATGCATTATTTGAGGCTTTCCTTTTCAGTTTAAAGATTGTAACTCCTATATTGCTTAGGATATTTGTGATATCTTAAAATTTAATAATAATTAATTAACCTAAAATATTCTTAGACAATTTGTCTAACACAATATCTTTTTCTTTTCTTGGCTAGGGCCCTGGCAAGTAAAAACCAACATGTCAAATTAAGAGCTTTTTGAGTAGTCTGCATCAGATGAGGAGCAGGAGCAAGAGGATTAGCCTTTTGTGACCACTTAGCTTTAGAAGCTTCTTTATTTGGAAGAGAGTGATCTTTAGTTTTTAATTCTCTTTATTTTCCTTACACTTTGGCCTATAATAATTAAATCTAATATTTTATGTTTCTTATTTCAATACAATATTATCTAAGATGCATACTTTATATTATTTCTTTTTATATTACTTGAATGTGATGAGTGTATGTCAACATATACTTTCTTATAGCTTGTACACTCTGTGATGAATATTTGCATATATTATTACTTAACTTCAAATTATTATCATAATTACTTGATAATTCTAGGCACAATCATATGTCAGAGTACTTAATTACTTAGACATTCTAGTAGGATTATTGTGGGCAGCGTAAGTGCCTCTCAGCATGCAATTATTTTGTCAGCACGAATCCAGGGTTATCATTTAGTGATGACCCATCTCATTGCTAATTATACTTTATTTGCACAAGCAACGAGGTGAGGCACCACAACTTAGTATCTTATCAAGTACCTTTATTCATACTGGGGATATCCCATGACAGATTCTTCTATACACTACTCCAACCTAGAAGTCATCTTTCCAATAGTGGTCAATCAAACTAGTGTAGTAGTCAATCTCAGAGATATAGTTATCCATTTATCTACATCAGTTTTAAGCTTCATAAGTTCAATTATTATCTACTTACATTTCTTTACTTCATAAGTTCAATTAAATATTTTAAATATTACTCATGTATTTTATAGTGTTTGTTCACAATCCTAAGGTATCATTCTTATATGTTCCTTTTATTTCTATTTTAAGAGATAAATATGTAATAAAATAGGGATGATATATGATATTGTACATAGTAGTCCAAGTCATACTTCATACTAGAATGAATGATTAGGTAGATAAGAACATCATCCAATATAACACCTTGTGGCACTTTCTAACCAACTATGATGGCCCCTAACCATAATCGAGATAATACTCATACTAATCTGATATATGATTCGGTGTGAGCATGCAACAAAAGCAATTTGAGCTCGAGGACTGGGATTACGTTGACGGATACCAAGCAAAATACGAAATCAACCAAGCACAAAATTATAGCACAGCAAAATCATATGCACAAACCACAAGGATCCAAACACAAGGAATTTTTTAAAAAAACCCAATAATCGGAAAAACTACAGAGCCACACCACACAAAAATTTCCACTTTTAATCAATAAGATTACAGAGTTACAAAGAGCTTCATATTCACAAGAATAAGCAAAATATACCACTTACATAGTCTCTCGATTTATTTTTTCTTCTTGCAGGGAACACCAGCTCTTACTCTAGGTTGAATGTGAGAAATATTGGACACTACATAAGCCCTTGCAAAGCTGCCAACACAGGATTTGATGGCTATATCTTTTAATTAATCCTAATTACCCTAAAACTTGATTAGTAAATATTAGCACAATTAGTGATCCAAATTGAGTGATTTAAGCTTTTGATGACTTCTAGAGCAAATTAGAACCTAGTTATGTGGTTGGTTTTGTGATTCTCTGATTAATTTCACTAATCACTCACTAATTACCATTAACCCTAATTAGGTCATAACTTAACCAAATGAGGTCCAAATTGGGTCTACTCCTAGTTAAATTAATCAGTATATTATAGGGAAGCTATAGCCACTGAATTTACTGAATTTGGACTTCAAATGGAAAAATTAAGTTCTTAACTTCTCTTTAGAAACCCTAAATTTTAATTTAGAACCTAAATCTTGTTTTGGCTATAACTTAGCCAATACATATCAAAATTTAGTAATTTTAGGTTTTATGGAACCCTTAGATGGTAAATTTTAATAAACTGACAAAAAATTTAGATTTCATTAGAAAAAATTACCATTTTGCCTTATTAGTCAATCTCCTTAAATTGAGCTCATAAGGCTTAATAATTATCCAAATTTTGGGTACTTATTGTCTATCTTCATATTAGCTATTAAGTAATCTTTGCTACTGAAAATTTCCAATTTAAAGCCCTAAATAAAAAAATAGATTCTTAGACCCTTAAATAGGGGCAAAATAATTATGTTGCCCAAATTTAGGATTAAGTGCCTTTAAGCCTTAGAATCATAGTGTAATTACTAAAATCGGTGAATGAAGTGATTTTGAATTTAATTCATGTGATTTTAGGCCATAAATCATGTTCTAAATCAAAACCTTAATAATTCATCTTAAGTAACTCTAAGTAAAATGTTAGTCGTATGATGTGAGATTCATCTCACATTATACCCTTCATTGAACCTCCTAATTCATCTCTTAAGCTCTAATAACATAAGTTAGGATCAATGCTTGAGTGTTCATCTTAGTGTTTAAGAGCTTCTACATTAGGGATTAGGATAAAAACTTATGTTAGAATTCATCTATTGAGTAAATTGGGTTATTCAATAGGTGAAACCTTAATTTTAGTAATTTATAGAATTTCTTAGTTTGTTATGATTATTTGATCTTTCTCTTAGAGTTAAGAGTAGAGATCCATCCTATAAAGTGTGACTTTACTTAATATGATTGCCTTAACCTTAATTCATGAGATTGGGTTTTAAACCTTAGTCCTTTAGGATCACCTTTGGATTAAGTGATTAAGTCCTAGTATTTGGAGCTTAATTTTTAATCCTTCCATCTTGATTTGGCTTAACCAAGATAGGTTTGGGTTACTTAAATTATCAAAAAAGGTCGATTGATTTATTTATTTAACTTATGTAGTCGATATTGATTTAATCAAATTAAAACCTGGCTAGTTCTAATTGCTTTTAACTTGTAAGACCGTGAATCTAAGTTACTTATTGCATAAGAATTAATAATTATGATCTTGTGTAACTTAGAATTGATAAAACAAATAAATAGACAATAATGGATATCATTTGTGTCTTAGTAGAGTCTCTTGCTCACTTTGATATTTGATGATTTGCTTATCTTGTTTTTGAGCTTAATACCTTGGTCATATATTGTGGATATAGGATATTTGATAAGTATCTCGTATCAACTTTGAAATTGTATAAATTGCATTTGCATTCTTATCGATGTTTTCAATTTTTCTAATTTACAGTTTAGTAAAGTGTAGCTTAAGTAGTTTGCCTCTTCAGTTTGTTTGATTGGGATCAGCCTAGACTCAGTTGCTAGTTCCGGTAGTCTATACCATGCCTAGCCTTATACTGCAGCATAGGATGGTGCATAATAGACTCTTGCCCCACTAACTTTATCAGTCAAGGTCTAATATGACAGTACTAGTTTTAAGTGCACTTATACTCTGTGTTTTTTGCCTTAGCCCAACAGGCTAAGTGTGTTCATGCTTATTTAATTCAGAGCTTCTGCCTTAGCCCAGCATGCTAAGTGGTGCTATTATGTATTTACAGTTGAATGGCTTGTTTAGCCATATCAATCTTCAGTTTTGTACTTACTATTTTCAATTTACTTTTTCATATTTTAGCCCTTCTTTATTTACTCTCTTACCACATTTCCTAGTGTGCATATTTATAGGATGCTAGTTTACTTATTTACACATATATATGATACTAGTCTTATTTTCAATTATTTAAATGTATCATCATGTTCTTTTACTTTATGTTAATTAGCATAAGTTTATATTGATCATAAGCATGTTTAGGATGAATTTTTCCTTTCAATTCTTAGTATTAATTCTTTATTTTATGCTTAACCTTGTTGTAGCTATAGTTGGAGGTATGTGCTTACTTCCCCTTTTAAGTTATAAACTTATTTTTATAACTATCCTTTTCTTTTCATATGCGCTATGCTCCTATACTTTCTTGTATGAAGAGTTTTAATTGTGATATCTAAATAACTTAATAAAATTGCAACCTAAAATATACTTAGATGTTTTGTTTAATAATATTTTTTTTTTGTTGGCTGGGGTCCTATCATTGTGAAACCAACAATGATAGATTATGAGCTTTTTGAAGTTGTGGAGCCTTCTGAAGACCGGATTCAGGAGGAGAATCGGGCTACAGAAGAACCTTAGATCCTTTGTTCTTTTACATATTTTGCTTGTGAGGATGAGCGTTTATTCTATTTCAGCTTTTATCTACAGGTTTACTTTATATTTTCTTTTATTGCACTTATTCTGAGTTGTATATTTTTTTTATTGTGATTGAATGGATGTCATGTTTTACTTCCGCACTCTAATTTCTTGTATTTATCATTTAGTGAAGTTCTCTTGTAAATGGAAAATTTCTTAATTATATTGGATTAGAATGAAAGTATAATCTAGTTATAAGTGAGGTATTTATCATTTGGTGACCGCTTCACCATAATCATGTTAACTTAAGAGTTAACAGGACCACGGTGGGGCTGGGGTGCCACAGTTGGTATCAGAGAACACCATAAGGTGTTAAATAAGAATTTGTATTCCTCTCTACCTAATGGATTATTCTTCTACCATATAGTCACTAAATGAATACTTAAAATGACATCTATACCATTATAATTATAAACTCAGAATTAAATAAGGAATGAAAATACTTTCATAGAAAGTTTAAGTATAAGGATTTATATAATACCTCACTCAATGAAATTATTAAATTTGATAAAAGTTTATAGGCTTAAAATACACTTAAAAGATGTCGACTGAGGATTACCTCCGGGAGTTTAGATCCATGTGAGAATTTGACTTCCAAATGGGCCAAAGATATGGAAGAATTATAGAGAATGTCTCAGATCAAGGAATTTAAGTGCTAGACCAGATATTATGAGATGGCATATACAGAGGCCTTCATTTTCCCATCTTAGCCAAGGAGTGTCTAGAAAGGGTGGATTCTATTTTTGACACAACATGATGGCCAAATGATGTCAAGGTTACTCTAATAAGTTATCTTCTTTTTGACGTAGATGGAGGATGGTGGGATATTACTTATCGTCAACTGGTTAGAAGATCTAGAAGAAAATATTGTGAAGTCACCTTTAAAGACTTCCACCGAGTTTTCATTACTAAATATTTAGGATATGACTATTATTAAGATCTAAACTATTAAGTGATGGCTATGTTTTGTATCTTTTTGATTATACTAAGTTTTATCGACTAAATAATGTGAAATCAACAAATGTTTTATGTTTCTTTTCTAAAACTAAAGATAATTGTTTTAATTTCAAAATGAACCCCTCTACTTCTCCTAACAACACTCCGATTAACACCACCCCTCCTTCTAGCAATGCCCCGATTAATACCATCACAGCATCAAATAATAATAACACAGATGAATTTACTTCTCTTAGAAGTATGATTAATGTAATGTTGGAAAACCAAAACCAACAAGCCTTAGCTATTCAAAGATTGGTATTGGTGTTGCCATCTACAAATACTAGTACATCGTTGGCATACCCTGCTCTACATACTCCCAACACCACCCATCATTCTGCCGATGGGTTACTACATAGTTTCTTAAGACTAAGACCGCCTATTGACGAAAGTATATCTCCAGTTGATACAATGGCTTGGCTAAGAACCATTAAGAACAAGCTAACAAGCCTTAGTTGTCCTAACTATCAAACAATTTGTCTCGCTATGCATCTGCTTCAGGACAAAGCAGAATATTGGTTGAAAAATATTCATGAAACTCGTTTTAAGGAATATGAGCTAGAAAGTATATCTTGGGACTGATTTGTAGAAGCATTTCTAAAAGCTTTTGTACTGGCATCAGCGAAAAATATAATCGGTGATTCTCTTCTACAACTGACTCATGGAAGTCGCTCCATCGCTGATTATGTAGCAGAGTTCAGAAAGCTTGTTCGCTTTACTCCAAATTTGGCACCCACAGAAGTCGATAAGTGTTACCATTTTCAAAGCAGCCTTCGTGAGTCTATCAAAGACCACGTAATTCAATTTCGCCTAACCAACTTTGAGCAGTTGGTAGAAACATCGCGAGAAGTCGAGCATCACCAATCGGCAAAAGATCTTAAGCGAAAGGCATACGTAATGCCTAATCATAATGAAGCTTTTAAATGCCACAGGCCCAACCAAGGATGAGCCTATCAGATTGAGGATACTAAGAATACTGAACAACAATCAGAATGTACCAGGCCTCACCCCTATAGTAAGTGCTATCATTTTGGTCGAGTCTGCTTCACATGTGGCCATCATGGTTATGGATATCAATTGTGCAAAGCCGATAAGACAATTGATGGAGTTTTGATTGATCGAGCCCGTCATAACCAAGTGTTCCGAGCTACTCCAATAAATAAAAGAGAACAAAGAATGGCTCTTATGCACCTCTGGCTGAAGAAAGATAGATTCCTCCCAAGATGCAAGCAAATGCTTCCAAACCCCTAGTACAAAATCAGATGAGGGTCAAGGCAATAAATAATTGACCAGCAGTAACAGCTAGAGTATACAACCTCACTCCAGCAGAAGCGGATGAGAACAATAACATCGTATCAGGTACATATAGTTACATATTTCCTTATTTCCAGCACTGCAATTTTCATTAAATAATTTCTTGATAAAATCGGGCACAGTATGCATAAATGAAAAGTCTTATAGCATATTATTCGATAATGGTGCTAGTCATTCTTTCATCTCAAAGAACTTTGTTAACATCCTAAATTTACAATGCTACAAACTTTCCAAAACCTTAAGTGTTGGACTTCCATCCGGAGCCCATCTTAAAGCAACTAAGTCTTGCAATCTGCAAGTACCGGTAAATAAAAGAACCTTTCAAGCTAAGTTAATAGTTTTACCCATCACAAATTTTGATGTCATACTAGGCATAAATTGGCTTAGTATGCATAATGCTTCTATTGATTGCCAGAAGAAAAAGGTTAGCTTGCAATTATTAGATACCTCAAAAACCTTCATAGGAATGCTTAGTACCCAAGTTTCTATAATTAATGCAATCAAAGCTGAAAAGTTGATAAATAAGGATTGCATGGCCTTTTTAGTAACGATAATGGGCAGCGATAAGAAGAAGTTTCTATTTCAGACATTAAGGTGGTCAGAGAATTTGCATATGTATTTCCAGAAGATCTGCCTAGATTACCACCATTCAGAGAAGTTGAGTTTTCAATTAACTTACTTCCTGATACTCAACCATTGTCAAAAGAACCCTATAGAATGGCTCCAAAAGAACTTCAAGAATTGAATGAACAATTATAAGAACTATTGGATAAAGGTTTTATAAAACCTAGTAGGTCCCCATGGGGAGCCCTTATCTTGTTCGTTAAGAAGAAGAATGGGTCTATGCGAATGTGCATAGACTACAAATAGCTAAACAAAGTAACTATTAAAAATATGTATCCTCTTCCTCACATCGATGACTTATTTGATCAATTATCTGGTACAATCATATTCTCATAGATCGATCTGCCATCCAGTTACCATCAACTGTGAGTAAAAGACACAGTTGTTGAGAAGACAGCATTTTGTACTCTCTATGGGTATTATGAATTTCTCGTGATGTCGTTTAGCCTCACTAATGCACCCTCAGTCTTTATAGACTTAATGCAGTAAATTATAAAACCCTACCTAGATAAATTTGTTATTGTCTTTATTGATGATATTCTTATATATTCAGAATCTCAGAAAGAACACGAGAATCATTTAAGGGTGGTTCTGGAAGCACTGCGAGAGAATGAACTATATTCAAAGTTTTTGAAATGTGAGTTTTGGTTAACCTTTGTATCTTACTTGGGGCATATGGTTGATGCCCAAAATATTTGACTAGATCAAAACAAGATCAGTGCCATTCAAGCTTGGGTTCAACTTAAATCCATGACAGAGATTCGCAGTTTTCTGGGGCTAGCAGGATATTATCGAAAGTTTGTTAAAGGTTTCTTCTAGATTGCTCCTCCCTTAACAAAGTTGACCCAAAAGACAGTTATGTTTGTTTGGTCAACAGAATGTGAGAATGCATTTCAAACTTTAAAAGATGTATTATCCTTAGCTCTTGTATTAGTTCTTCCCAAAGAATGTGCTAATTATTAAATATATACAGATGCTTCAGGAAATGGCCTTGGATGTGTTCTAATGTAGGAAAGAAAGATTATAGCATACGCATCTCGCCAACTGAAGCCACATGAAAGAAATTATGCAGTTCACGATCTAGAATTAGCGGCAGTAGTTTTTGCCCTAAAGATTTGGCGACATTACTTATTTGGAGTTCAGTGCTCCATATTTGCAAATCATCAAAGCCTAAATTACATATTTACCCAAAAGGAACTCAACTGCAAACAAAGAAGATGGTTAGAATTAAACAGTGATTATGATTTGGACATCCAGTACATCCTGGTAAAGCCAATATTGTAGCAGACGCCCTTAGCCATTGTGCTACACTTTCAGCCATGATCGCCACTAGTTCTTTAGAGGAAGAATTTTGCAAGTTGGATATTAAACCAATCCGTGGGGATATGTTAAGTGAGATGATCTCAATGAGTAATATAGAACCCACTTTCCACAAGGATGTATCCATCTCCCAAACTAAAGATGAAGAGTATTTGAATTTTAAGCAAGCGATCGAGAGTGGCCATTGTACTGATCTTTGTTTTCATAAGGGTGATATTTATCAAGAGAATTGTTTATGGATTCCTAGATATATGCATCATGAAGTGCTATTAGAGGGCCATAGCTTAGGATACGTGATTCATCCTGGATGTAATAAAATGTATCAAGACTTAAAATAATTTTTTTGGTGGCCCGGGATGAAGAAAAATATAGCAGATTTTGTATCTAAATGCCATGCTTGTAGCTTAGTTAAGGCTGAACATCAAAGGCCTGGTGGTTTGCTCCATCCTCTTGAAATTCCTTAATGGAAATAGCTAGACATATCTATGGATTTTGTAATAGGATTGCCTCGTGCAAGATCATGAGCTGATGCAATATGTGTGATAGTAGATCGTTTAACCAAATCCGCTCATTTTATCCCCATTTGTCAAACAGATTTAGTAGAAAAGTTAGCAAAACTCTATATCAAGGAGATTATCCGATTGCATGGAATACTTAAATCAATAGTGTCCAACAGGGATAGTAGATTTACATCTAAGTTTTGGTAAGCAGTATATCAAGATCTAGGGACATGACTTATGCATTTATGATATGTCAAAGCTTTAATGATGGTATACGTTAAATCATCAAAATCCAAAAATCAATTCAAAATCAAGTAATATTTCCATTTGTCTTTATCATGCAAAATTCATCTAAATAAATTCTGACTCCTAATTCTAATCCACTAAATGGTATTAGTTAAGATTATACCTAAACTTATCAAATGAAAAGGTTGTATACACATAGTTGGTATATTTCTAAAAAAGATGGGTTAAACATTTAGTTTGTTTAACTGCACTTATCGAAATACATGACGATGAGGGGCAGAACTCGGTCACGTTTATTCTCTCAAACTAAGTTGTTAAATACCTTAGTTAAAAACATACTTATAGCGTCCTAAGAAAGGTAACTTGAAACACTTAGTTTATTTAACTGCACTTATCAAAATGCAAGACAATAAGTGGCAGATCCAGGTCACGGTTTATTCTCTCAAACTAAGTTGCTTGATCCTCTGCTTATAACACTCTTGGACTTGGGATATTTATTCTGAATTGAACTGTACTTATCTAATTACTTAAGATAAGATCGAGACTCTACAGTTCTATTTCGAGTAAATCAACCAGCTCCATTTTCTATTGTAAAAAATTAGTTCTATGGATATACACTATCACCTCTAACTGATAGTTCTACCAATTTCTAACAATTATATTTAATGATCAAGTAAACAGACTAAGGAATCCACACTCTATTATGGTGAGTCCTACACAAGGTTTCTAAGAATGTGACTTAGAAGTCACTCAATTTAGGATGCTACTACAAAGGAATAATTTCAGTCTAAATCCTTAGGTTACTCTACCACAAGGATCTAGGATCAGAGATCTAAGACTAAAAAGGTGCATCTAAGTTCCTACCTCAAGGATTGACAATAAGCTTTTTTTACCTTAAGAGTTTATCTATTAATAAGGCCTAGCACTTATTGATTTAAAACACTATATTTCAACCTTAAGATCTAAGCACAAAAATGTACAATAATTCAAGCTAAATGGATTATATTAAACCTACAAACCATAATACATTAAGTTTGATTATACAAATTAGACGAATAAGACTCATATGATCTTAACTTATACTACAATTATGAGGTATAATCACATACTTTATTAGGAATTATTGTAATAACCCTAAGTTATTACCCAACTTAATATAGGCTTATCCATACATTAATTTTTATTCTATTGCACTCCTTTCATCATTAGAATATAACCCTAAAAAATTTGGGGTCAATCGAACCTCTCCTGATTTAAATGAATATTTTGTCAATTTAGATACTGCGAATATTAGCAAAAATATTTTGATCTCAAAATTTAATTCTGATTGCATTTTTGAATTCCTCACCCCCAAATTAGCGAATGGCAAAATTTTGAGAATTTTTGGAAGTCATTTGGGCCATAATTCAATTTAAATTAAATTGGAGAAATTACAAATTAGGGTTTGCATAAATTGATAATTGCATCTATACTCTTTTACCCGATTAAACAGTCGGGATCCGCTATGGATCCTGGGTCGTGCAACATCTGTACTCCCGCTAATCTCACAGTCATGTCTTCTGAATCTGCAGCTTGAATTTAATCCCGCGGGATTGAAGATTTGTGGTTGGATCTACTCGATGGATCCCATAGCTCGGATCATTCCGAATCCGGCTATTAGGATCCAGATCATCATAACTGTTCTACAGTTCTGATCGATAGATCAGATGACCCACAGTGCACTCACACTATGGATCTTTGTCTCCTACTCACTCGCGCTCAATAGGGAGAATCCCTGTAATTCTCGCCAACCTGTCCTATCTCTCACAATCGTCTCCACCTTAGCTTAGCTGTTAGATCCTCTCCATTCCTGGCAAAGCTCTCTGAATCAGGCCCTGAGGCCCAGGCTCCATAATTGGAAATTGGGACACATAGCCTCGGCCCTAGCTCTCGGGCCACCCTCAGCCTGAGCTAGCCCATCTGGAATGTTCCCAAGCCTCTACTGAGGCTATAAATAGCCTCAACATTTCTCAATTGAATCCTTTGATGTTTGCTTGAGCTCTAATTCCAATCCTCCCCAAATCCGCCATTACTGGTCTGCTTGAGCTCTCCTAGGCGTCCCAGCTGATTGCATACCACTGATAGAGGGTTCTCTTGATGTTCAAGATCCCTAAGAGCTTCTCTATATCTCAACTCGACTTCAACTCCTCCCCAGCTAGTCTATTTAAACCCTCCATCAAACTAGGTACCCCCCCCCCCTTTGCAAGCTTTGAGCCAATGAGGCTGAAGACCCCTCTATTTGATTTGTAAGGGAAAGTATAGTATAATTGAACCAAATTCATGCATAACTGTGCCTTGAGCTAGCTTTGATTGATCGAAATAGATTGATCGGGCTAAGTCGTGTAAGAAGGCTGGGTTCGAGTAAGGACCCAGAGATCCAGGTGACCCCAAACCCAGCCACCTTAGGGGTTCAATCCGTATCACTTCCCTGAAGGTGTAAGGATTGAACCTGGGGCCAATGGTAGTCTCTGTGGGGAGAATTGACTCCCCACAGTAGCTCCATAGTAAGAGCCTTGGGTGAATAAGGTCTAGGCAAACTAGACATTCTCACAAGGGGCTTCGGGTCTCAATCAGTGCATCTTGGCTCGATGATGGATTTGCGATCAAGCCAAGGCCATGGCGTGCCTTATCAACAGAGAATTCCACCAATTAGGGTTTCCCTAATCGATCTCTATCAGGTTAGGATGTGTGGGGACTATGGTACTGTGGGGGTCGGGTCAACTCATGACCCTCGCTGTGCGACAGTGCTGGGTTCCCAGGGCCCCTGTTGACCCACGCGGTTTGGATATCTGGCCGAACCCATTTTAATAAATCCAATTAATTGGATTTGTTTTTCCTTAAGGAAAATAATTTAATTAATCCAATCATATGGAAAATTAAATTGAAAAATGCTGAATAAATTATTTGAATAACTTTGATCCATTGATCCAAACCCTATGATATTATATACCAAATTCATCCAAAAATTATAAGGAATCAGAATATAAAATAATATTGAAATTATAATGGTTAGATTTTCTAATTTTGCTTAATTTCTTCAAATCTTAATTAGATTTGATTAGCATGTATACTTAACTAAATTGCATAGGTGCTATTGTGTTCCTTAAGACTTATAGAATGCATGTACTAGGTGGATTAATTTTCTAATTAATATATTCTTAATTATGCCCTAATCTTGTAAATGCTTGATTAGTGAAAATTAGAATCCTTGATTATTCAAATTTAGTAAACTCAGTCTTTGATTGTTCACATGAATAAGTAGAATATAAATGTTATTATGCTTTCATAACAATAGTAAGAATATAATTAACCTTTCTCATATACCTTGAACACTTGATTTAATTAAATTGATATTAAATCTATAATAGAGTTTAAAATCTTAAGAACTTGATTAAGTAGCTAATACTTAATCCAAATCTGAAGTTTGTCATCAAAAATACACCAATAATATATTTATTTGTCATTGACCTATAAAGTAACTATTGGTCTTAAATTGGAAAGGCTAGGGATTGAAACCCTAACTTGCTTGATTAAGACCTAAATTCTTAATCACTTAATAAATTAACTTGATTTAAAGATAATTCAACTGCCATAATTCCAATAATGCATCTGATTTAATATTGATCTTAAATCATTGATCTAGAAGTGCTAAGGTTAATAAATAACTTATGTGATTTAAATATTTGGATCTAAACTTAAGATCCCTGATTTTCTCTTATATAAGATTCTTAGCATAAGAATAATAATAAAACTATATTTATTTACAAAATAATATAATCCTAATAATATCCTTGATTTTATCCTATGATTGTAGTATAAGATGTGATCAGATGTGTCTAACTATCTGATCTGATCAAATAAATCCAAGCTTAATAAATGAAACTTATGAAATTAGCATAAATATTAGAGGTGTGAGATCTTGATGATCTTGCCATAGGAGTTTAATGTAATATTTGAAAAGCTTAATAAATGTTAACATATTGAGATAGAAAGATCTTTTGTTGAACTTTGAGGTAGGACATCAGATGATTCTCCCTTAGTCTTAGAAGTTAATGTTAAGCCTTTATGGTAGAATTCACCTAAAGCAGTAGAATAAGATTTCTCCCATGTGGTAGTAACTTATATTGAGTGACCTTTTGATTATTTTGTAAATATCTAAAAAGCCTAAGAGTGTTTTAATCATTGAACTAGATCCTTAGTTTGGGGAAGAATAATTATAATAGGGTTCTGTCTCCTATCTTGGTGCACCTCGATAAGTTTAGTTATATACAAACTAAGTGCTAAATTCATCGCTCTTGGAAACTTACAATTATGTGTATACAACCTTTCAAACTGATAATTTCAAGTAAAATCCTAGGTAAAACAAGTTATTGGAACTATAACTAGGAGTCAGAATACGCTTAGATGGATTCTGCACAATGGAGACATTTGATTCATTATCTGATTTTAAAACATTTTCGGGATTTCTAATTTTAAGACATGTAGTGTAGAGATATGAGTATGAGCATGAGCATGGGTATGTGTATCAGTGATTATGTATAGATTATGGGATGTTGCATATATTAACAAAAGAAATTTAGAATGTTTAGACATCACAGTAAATTATATTTCCTAATAGGATGTATGTAAGTATTTGACTGTATATCCATGACAGTTCAGTGATATTTTGGTTGCACATCAGTAACACACAGTATAGTGACATATACAGATTCATGAATTCAGTGGCATACCACATAGTTTTACATGTCATTTATTCAGTTTCAGATTATATACTATTCTTACTTATTTTCAGTATTCAGTATACAATAAATTTTACTCCACTTCAATTTTGTACAATTTCTATTTTTAGCCATTTTTATAGTTTTTTTACAACTCTCTTTACTTTAATTAAATGTTAATTTAGTAATTAAAATTGTTTAGATTAGTTTCAATGTGTTATACTTATTGTCTAACACATAGTACTTTTAATATTTGGCAATTTGCTAGATCCTGAGTAACTTGTTGAGCTAGGTTAGGAGGACTCTCAGGAGATCCAGGAGGAGTTCGTAGAGCCTTAGTGGATCCTCCTTCAGCTTTACTATTTTTATTTCAGTTCAGTATTTATACTTTATTTCAATATTATTTCAATAAACTGTTTGTAATAATTTCAGGATGTATTTTCTTTTCTTTTCTGACATAAATATTTAATTTAGTTTTCATGATAAATTTTTTTGGATGTATGCTTAGCTTCCGCACTTTGTTTATATATTCCTTATATTTAGCATTGTGATATGATCTGCATACTGGAAATGTTGATATTTATTAGACATAGATTGGATTCCTCAAATTTATACTCATAATCCAATGTATGCGTTAGCTTAATACTTAGGGTAAGTATATTACTCTTACCTTAAGTATTAGCTCTTGACCTTTATTGTGGTTGAGTCAGCAGCCTTCAGTGTTTTTGTTCTAGCTATCCGGGGAGATGGGATATTCCTTCCAGAGCAGCGCACCGCTCCGCCACAAATTGCTTAAGTTATCTCTTTTGTGTGCGGCAACGGGGCGAGGTGCTACAATTGATCATTTATAAATCATCATCATTTTATAATTTAGTTTATGTTAATAGTCTTTCTTAAGAGAAAATTAAATATCTAAAAGTTAGATTCAGATGATCAATCATATGAGTTTGTTATAGATCTAAGTTCTTCTAATTTGATAGTTTAAAATCAAATGGAAAATCAATAATCATTGTTGGAGTTATGCAAGTTCTTAGTGTACAAATCAAGTATCTTAATCAAGTTTATTAAGTGTTAGGTCTTAGTCTAACCAAGTGAAGATTTAACTCCCAACTTGACCAAACTATGATTGTTTACTTAATTATTAGTCAATAATAAAATCAATGAGTTTATTGTCCATTATTGATATCTAATTCAAAATTAATTCAATTATTGATTTAGTTAAGCTCTTCTTTAAAATTATTTAAAGTTTAATTGTCAATAATGTCAAATCAATTAATTAAGTGTCCAAAACAATGTACAAGGTTTCTAATATACATCCCACTGTTATTAAAATATAAAAACATCACATTGACTAAAATAGCAAGTAATTAAGGCCAAACATTATACTAATTACCATTTGGCACAAAACATTTAAGCGAAACTTTATGAGATTTAGAACATGCCATTAGGATAAGAGAGAGATTTTGTATTAAAAATCACCTATATATTCACATAATGCTTGACTACATTATAACTAGTTTTAATTTTGGTATATTTTTGCATTGTTAGGATTCTATAGTCATTAAAATGCGAAAAATATCAAATTTAAGCAAGACTAGACAGTTCTGCGCACTACGATGCTAGCCTACCCGAGACTTGGGTGCTACGGTGAACTGTAGAACCCTCTGGCAGAGAGCCAGGTATTACGGTGCGCAGTGGTGCCAGTCAGCCCAAGACTCGGGCGCTACAGTGCGCGGCTGCGCTTTTAGGCGCTATGGCGCCAGATTTCCTGAGACACGGGCGCTGCAGCGCTTTTAGGTGCCACAAGGTGCTACGATGCACTTCGGTGCCATATTTCTCAATGCGTGGGTGCTATGGCACGCTGTAGCGCTCCCTGGCTGAGAGCCAGGCGATGCGGCGCGCTGTAGCGCTAGACGGTGCTTTTGCCTAGGCAAAAAACGGAACATTACCCTTTTGCACCTAAATACACTTGATTTAGGGCACCTCACATGTAGTGCTATATACTGATGGAAAGGTCTTTCCGATACCTTTCCATTGATATCAAAATCGGCATGAAATGATCCTTTTAACGAGCAAACAATGATGCCCTAGCTACGAGTATACAAAAATGTTACAGCTTTTAACTGCATTTTAATGGACAAAATGAGCTTTGATCAAACTCATTTGAGTCCAATTGAGGCTTGACGATCAAACCTAGACTCCATACAATAGCTACTTGAAATACCATTCACAAATACTTTGATTAAGCAAATAGAAAGAGTAGCACAAAGAAGGGTATAACAAATGAGTACTTTAACTTATAAGAATAGAGGTCCTGCTATTTTCTTCAAGGTTTGAGGGATGAAGCTTTTTCTTCTTCTGTTTCCAACAAAGGATGGAAGAGGATTAAAGGTTGGGAGGAAAAAGTTTCAGTTGTTGGCCAAATGGAGGGAGGAGTGCTGAGGGAAGTGGCATTAAGGAGGATGGAGGCATGGCTCCATCCTGAGCTATCCCATTATCAGCATGGAGGAGAAGGGGCATCTTGCGTGCGCATAGGGGAGGATAGAAGTGCCAAATGGGAGGAAGGGAGAGTGGGTCCTAGGCATAGGGAAAATGGAGAAAAAAGCATTCAATTTAATAATTTCTAATTTCTTTAATTAATACATTTTAGTAATTAAAATTAGATCGATAAATGATCTTCAAAAAATCCTAAAGATTCACCCATAGCTAATTTGGAGGCGAAAAATTCAATGGTGAAGCTGGATTTTGATTTCGATGATTATTTAATTATTCTATTTTTCGGGGTATTAAATACATTAAAATGTTCGAGAAAATCTGATGACTTCCAATTACTTTTAAAAAATCACCCATAACTAATTTGGGGATGACGAGCACAATGGTAAAGTCAGATTTTGATTTAGAGGTCAAATTAAATATCTCAATTTTATAATTGATTAAATATTATTAAAATAATCCAATATATTTGATTGAGCTCCAAATCACTCTAAATCTTCTAGGATTAGTTCAATGACTAAATGAGCCTAATTGAATGGTAATTAGGATACAATTAAGCTATGATTTAGGCTAAGTAATAGCCTAAGGTTGTTACACAACCCGTCACATCTCCTCTTTCCCGCTAGCCTTCCACGACAGTCGGCACCAAGGATTAAAGTTTCAAGCAAAATTCAAGATTCTATAGACACGATATTGGCCTAATTTAATATATATACGTTCACTAAGGCAGGGAACACCTATTGGCGTCAAACCACATCAATTGGTCGTGGGTTTTCTGGAAGCCTATTATGCTCAAAACCTAATCTATACTTTATTATGGGGAGCTCTATCTCCCATTAGCAAAGGCATTGACACGGTTGACCAATTCGGAAAGGCTCACCATCGCTAGATGAAGCTAATGCTCTCTCCAACACTCCCGATTGGTGGTTAGATCGCCCAGACCCTGCTCGTCTGATCGCCACTGTTGCGCACTATTGCACCCAACCATATCAAAGACTAAATGGGCTAACCCAAGTCATCTTAATGCTAAAAATCACAATCAATCGGTATTTCATGAGTTCGCAAGCAAATAAACACCCAATTAAGGTGTCAAATGCCAATGAACAAGAATTTGGCCACTCGGCTCGATGATCCTTCAAATAGAAAATTTCACCATATGGATCCTCGTCAGAACCTGGCCCAACGATCCTAACTAATTAAACCTATTGCTAATGCATTCACAAAGTCACCAGCATTCATAAAATAGGGAATTAATGGATGATTGAGTTAAATTAATTTAGTGAATGAGGGGTACTTGGAAGAAGCTTTTTGAACTGAGCTTCTGGGAAATGCAGGCTAGACCATAGGCTCTGACCCACAACAAGGCTTCCCATCAATCTTAGAAGCTTATTTGACACTTGAACAACTTGTAAAAGCTCCTGGATCATCTTTGGCAAGGCTTCCAAGTGACGATACTGAATGGATAAGGAGACTGTATAGAAGAAGATTGGACTGGATTGAAGGAGCTAAGCTGAGCTTGAGAGAAAATAGAGGCTTAAGTTCAGCTTGAGGGCTATTTATAGTTTAGGAGGAGCTATATGGCTTCAGGTTAGGTTCCTTATTGGTAGCTTGAGAACTTGAAATTAGACTTGGTAATGGAGGGGAGCCCGAGAGGGACGGGGCACAAGGGTCATTCATGCGGGAGAGGATATTGGGGAATAGGATTCCCTCCCATACTACCACGATGGTAGGCCATTGGGATCCTATCGGGAGCAAAACAAAAGGAGAACGAAGATGAATATTGTGGGGATTAATCACAGTTGTGCGATGCAACTAAAGATATAAATGCTTAGGTCATATCTTGGGGAGCGTCACTGATCTGGATCGTTTGATCCCAGCAGGACGACTGATTGGCTTGGATTCGCTGCGCAATGTGCAGCCTGGACAGTTGATCAGCTGTTGCTAAGAATAGATCCAATAGTCGACCGTTGGATTGATGGAATTTCATTAATTTAATTAAATTTTAATTCCATTTAAAATTAAATACCAAATAAGGTTTAATTGATCCTTAAAACTTTCAAAAATTCATTTTTAGCTATTTTGGGTGTGATGAATTTCAAAATATAATCAGATTTTTTATTGGAGATCAAATTAATTTAACTAATTTTCAGAGCATTTAATTTAATTAAAATAATCAAATAATTTAACTTTGATCCGACTTATCCCAAATTTCTTGGGTTTAGTCTTAATGAAGATTAGAACCTAATTGCAACTTGATTAAAATTTAAATGAGCCTAGATTTAGTAAGATAACAATTAGGGTTATTACAATATGACTCGATAATATATTTTATGCTATTATAATATAATATTATCTCATTTATATACCCATTAAGTTCCTACGATTATGATGCCTAATATTGAATTAGTTTTTACTAATCCAACATCATATTGCCACATCATATAAATGATCCCTTCAAAGTAACAAAAGTTATAGTTGTAATTTTATAATTTTCTTATACATATTATTTTCTTAGCAATATTCATTCTCAAATCTAAGTAAATCATTTCAAGTCCCATTCATAATCACAATTCAATGATTAAGAGTAATTTAATGTTAAGCAAAAATTATTGGATCGATCAAGCTTTGTTGGGCTAGCAAGAAATTGATGTTATAAGTATTTTAAAAAGGACATTAAGTAGTACTCTTTTAAATAAAAAGAATTAGATTTAAATAGCTATTTATATATTATACTTGATTGAAGACTTAAATGGCATATAACTTTTACTAAAAACGATTCACATGTCAAAAAACCTTTAACATGAGAAAATCAATGAGATAATTTATTCCTTGAAGCGATGCTTATACTTAGTTTACTACCTAGGTGACTGAAGACAACCTTAATAAAGGGAAAGTAAGATTAAATAGAGGGCAAGAAAGATGCCCAAGTAACAATTTACAAATAAAACATTACTAAGCACATAGAAAATATTTGAAGTGTTGAACCACTCATGGTAAATAACCTTTGATACAATGTTTACTATTGATTATTGAATGTTTGAAAGCATCTGACCTCTATTATCTCACATCCCTGATCTAATATTTTCTCGAAATCTAAAAATATGATACACATGAGTGTGATCATAAATGCACTGACATCAAACAACAAAATTGCAAACCTCTTGTGATTGCACAATTTTTTTTTTCTAGTAGAGCACTACTTTTAGCACTCTCTCATATGCTATTCAAACTTGACCTAAGAAAAAGCAATTTGTGTTTGGGTTGACATGCAAAATGTGAATCTAACCTAATTTGACTTATTTCTTAAGCATTTCAGTCAAAATGTTCATATAAAATTGAGAGGTTTGGGTTTAAAGATGTTGGGTTGGATCAAAGTGCATAACTACTGTTGCAATATTTTTTTGTATTGTGTCAAAAAAGTTAAACTAGTATCAAAACGAGTTAGGAGTATGTTGAATTTGAATCAAGAATTTTGATCCAGATTAGGTTTAACAATTTGACTCAAAACTCAAAACTCGAATATAAAATATTTTGGCGACTTGAACTTGGCTCGAAAGTTTTTAATCGAGTTTGAGTTGAACGGTTTGACTCAAACCCTATTTGACTCGACTCGAAATGACTCTGACTCAACTCGAAATGACTCGAACTCGACTCGAACTCGAACAAGTTGAAGTTAGACTCAACTCAAAAATTTTGAGTTTGAGTCTGAGCTGACTCAACTCGAAGCCTACCCTAATCTGAATTCAATATGACCATTTTGATTCAAATCAACTTCAAGCTGTATTTGAAAATGAACCGTTCACATACTTTATCACCCTTTTATAATATATATTAGAGTGCCAAATACCTCATCCAAAGCACATTTAAAAAAAGATTATTTTTCTTGGAATGTTAAAAATTATTTTTGGTAGTACAGCCCTTTTCTTAGGTCGGGCAAATTGCACCGTCTTCTCGTGTGAGTCGAACAAAGAGAGAAAAGAGTAGCCCTACAAATGGCAATCGCAGCTCTTCGGCGGCTTCCCTTTCGCCTCTCCCACACTTCTCCGCCGCTCTCCCTCTACGCCCGCTATTCCTTTTCATCCGCTCCATCGTCTTCCGCCAAGGTCTCCGATCGCATCGTGAGACTTTTCGCAATCGATCTCGACGGCAAGAAGCAGGAGGTCGTAGGCCTGTCCGGGCAAACCCTGCTCAAAGCACTCACCAACGTAGGCCTCATCGATCCCGCTTCGCACCGCCTCGAGGAGATCGACTCGTGTTCGTCCGAATGCGAGGTTCACATCGCGCAGGAGTGGTACGAAAAGCTTCCACCGCTTTCCTACGAAGAGCGCTACATTCTTACGCGCTTCTCCCGCAATCGCGTTCTCAACAAGCACGCAAGGCTTGCCTGCCAGGTCGTGCTTGATCACTACCTTCAGGGCATGGTCGTAGCCATTCCAGAGCCCAAGCCCTGGGACACCCCGTGACGTAATTTGGTGAATCCCTTGGATTTCGATCCTGGTTTGTTCGGTCCTATTTATATTTCGATTTACTTTAAATAAGATATACTTGATGGAACTGAGCAATCCTCATGTGTTTTTTTTCTTGTTATTGAGAGCAACTGTCTAATGGAAATTGTTATAATTCATCCATATGCAACTTTTTTTTTCTATGGATTATTATTCTAGATCATTTGATTCTTTGATGTGCTTTATTTTTTGTATTAGGGGCAATAACCTGGTAGAATATTTTTGACAATGGTGTTTAAGTTTTCTACTACTCTTCTTGTAGTGTTTCAGTGAGTTTCATCTTAAATTTGGTGGCAATATGGAATTCAGGCAGTTCATTTCTTGTCTACGAGTGTGGTTTATCTTGTTTTTAGCTGTTCGTGTGGCAGTTGTTGTGCCGTTTAGCATGCATTTGGTATATGTCCAGTCTGATGGTATAAATACATTCAACTGAACTAAGCATCTCATACGTAATCTAGCATATGAAACTTGTTTTTGTAATAATTTGGATAGTCTTAGACATGGAGTGGTGTCAGCATTTTCTTCATTCTGCAGGATGAAATGACCACTTTTAAAGCATGAATAATTATGCGAGCGAGATAAAATTGACTACAACTATCTTTTCCAACAACTTGTTTAATAGTAAGTTTGGAAGTATAGCGCTACATAATTTATGGCATAATCTTTACTGATTGTTTTAATGTTCTCTTGTTCTTCTTGGTATATTCACTTTCTCTTTGTGATATTGGCAATATATTCTTCATTAAATATATTGTTAAGGTACATAATCTCTTTTCAATACTTATTCTAGCATGATAATGTTGTTTGTTGGTACTATATGGGAGTGGGAGATTGGAATCTGTATTTGCAGTTGGGTTTTATGATTATATCAGGTTTGGGAGGGATTTTATTGGCTTTGGTAAATTTAAAGAATATTTCAGGTGTGGTGGAGTTGAAAGGAGGACTGGCAATCTTTGAACAAAAAGAGTTATTGAACCTCATGATAGTAGTTGGTTTTTAATTAGGTTAAGGCGGTATCTAGTGCTATACAATTCAAGAAATAGAAGTAATGCTGTAAGGAGATGCTGTTAAATATGGATTAAATAACTAAGTGGGCAGAAGAGTGAGAGAATATTTGTGGTGAGGAGCGAGAGGGAAGCAAAGAAATATGACCATAGGAAATGGGATGAGAACTATTGAGAAACTTATCTTCTGACATTAGCGCACTTCTAGAAACTGTGCGGATCTTGGTAGACATGCACGTGAAACAAGATGACAGAATAGAAAGGCTGCTGCCCAAGGCAATCAGAATCCATCTCCAATGTCTATAGTTCCTACATCGTTATACCCCCCTCAACAATATTATCCATCCGCTGATGAACTTCTGCATAACTTCATCTAACTAAGGACCCCAACCTTCAGTGGGAACTTATCAGCCATGGATATCGCTAGTTGATTGAAACTGGTAGAAAAGAACTTGACTAGTCTTAAATGCCCTGACTCAGAAGCAATCAGATTAACAACCCACATGTTCCAACCAAGAAGAGGCGAAATATTGGTGGGATAATACCCGAAGTACATTGTTCGCTGACTATGCCATTGAAGACATTTTCTGGGATGCATTTGTGGAAGCGTTCAAAGTTGAGTACATTCCTCTTTCGGCTTAGAACAACCTGGAGAACATGTTCCTAAGATTAACAGAAGGCAGTCATTTCGTGGCGGAATATGAATCAGAGTTCCGACGACTTGCCCGTTTCGCTCCCAACATGGTGCTAACCGAAGCCTCTCGCTGCCATAGATTCCAGAGTGAACTGCGTAATTCAATCAAGGATTACATGGTGCCATTAAGACTATCCAACTTCACTGAGCTGATAGAAACATCTAGAGTTGTAGAACAGCATCAGTCCCAGAGGGACTCCAAAAGAAGTTTTGGCTCGTTATCTAACCGGAACGACAATTTCAAGAAAGCCAGATACCCAGCTGGAAAGGTCTACCAGATTGAAACGACAACTACCTCCACAAACTTTCTCAATGATTGTACGCGGCCTCTCCTGTACGGAAAATGTTATCACGGTAATCAAACTTGCTACACTTGCAGAAGGCCAAGTCATTTCTATTTCCAATGCAATCAGGAAGAAGCTGTCGATGGTGTTCGTATTGATCACTCCATGCATCGACAAGCATTCAGTTCAAATCCCACGAATCCAACAAGACCTTCGCAGAAGCTGGTATACAACAACAAACCTGCTAGTCCTACCAAAGTCTACACCCTTACACCTCTAGAAGCTGCTGAAGACAACAATGGTGTTTCAGGTACACAATCCTAAACCAAAATCTTTTTAACAAGTATCTACAATAAATGTTTGAGGTGATTTTATAAAAATATAATTTGTTGCATGTGTAAATAGGCACCTTATATTTGAAAAGCAAACCTTGTAATGTACTGTTCGACACCGAAGCCAATCACTCCTTTGTGTCGGAAAGCTAGGCCAAATCCCTTAACTTGTCATTTTATCGCCTAACTAGCTCATTAAGTGTTGGGTTACCATCTGAAGCCCACATGCCAGCTTGCCAATTCTGTAGCATATCAATTCCTATCGGCGGGCAAGATTTTGAAGCCAAGCTCGTCGTCCTTCCTATCGCAATTTTGACGTAATTCTATGAATGAATTGGCTAAGCCAACACAATGCCACCATCCATTGTCAAAAGAAGAAGATTATGTTGGGCTATGGTAGTCAGGCTAAGTCATTTGTTGGGAAGTTTAGTACTCATGCATCGTTAATCAGTGCCTTAGAAGCGGAAAGATTAGTAATGAAAGGTTGTGATGCCTACTTAGTGACAATACTAGGTGAAAAGAAGGAGATATCACCTATATAAGTGAGAATAGAATTGTCTGTGAGTTTCCTGATATTTTCCCTGAAGACCTACCAGATCTTCCACCAATTAAGGAAGTGGAATTTCCAATAGAAGTCATTCCAGGAACTCAATCTATTTCCAAAGTTCCTTATCACATGACGCCAAAGAATTGCAGGAGCTGAACAGTCAACTTTAAGAGTTGCTCGAGAAGGGTCTTATTCGACCAAGTTCATCCTCTTGGGGTGCGCCAGTGCTATTCGTTAAGAAAAAGGACAGTTCGATGCGGATGTGTATCGACTATAGAGACACACAAAAGGTAAACATTAAGAATAAGTATCCGTTACCCAGGATCGATGATTTGTTCGATCAGCTAGCTGGAGCCAAAGTGTATTAAATTATCGACCTGCATACCGGCTACCAATAGTTGGCCACTTTAGTCATTTTTTATTTGTTGTTTTTCTTATATCACCTTCTCATCATAGGATCTTATGATTTTGACATGGCTTGTATTTGTATTGCATTGTATTATGAATACTTGGTGAGGTGGAACCACTTTTTTGGGAGGCACAATTTGGCATTCTCTATAGCCATGAGGCATTTCCTCTTTAAGTGATGATTTTGAACTTATCTTGTAGGGTATTTTGCTTGATTAGGAGAGGTGGTTTTAGATCAAATTTACTTATTTGCTTGCAATGTCTTACAAGAACAAGAATTGTGAGCATTTGGTATGCTTTATATATGATGGGTGGATGGAATATACGATATCTATGTAGTCTTATGGTTTAAAGCAGCTTTTTGGTTGATGTGATTAAGTTATTTGCTTGCTAGGATAAAATATATAGATGTCTAACTGTTCCAGAGTTAACCGTCATTTTGTTTATTTTAAGCATGTTATGTCATAGAAAATAATAACAATTGAGCGTTATAATTAACATGATTCATGAAATGGAGGAATGTTTCTGAGTGTTTTGCAATTGAAGAACACTCAAAGGAATTTTATTGTATTTATAAGTCTTACAATATATATTGAGTAAATGTTCACTTGCAAAACCAAAATATATTTATGAATCAATTGTTGCAATGATGAGGATGCTAAAGTGGATGACTTGGTATACACAAAAGGATTTGATAAAAGTGAGCATATTCATAGCAAGATCGGAGTAGTAACCAATGAGGATATGCTCAAAGAAAATCATCATACATAATTATTATAGATTTTTAAATGTCTCAATTCAAAAAATTTGTGCTGATGAATTTTTCCTATTATAAAGAGGATAAAAAATAAAAAAGAAATGGCAAGGAGTCTTTAAGAATGATCTCTTATGCTTGGAACTTAAAAAAGTGTAGATACTTGATCAATCACTTACTGTGACTGTGTTGTTATTATTGTTAATTTAAAATTAAGTTGAACTAATCCTATACCGGTAATATCTACTTTTTTAGATGAGGAGTTAGTTGCAAAATGAACCATGGCTGTAATAGGTGATGAGCCAGGGTTGCAACATGGACTCCGACTCTTATATGCTTGGAACTTAAGAATGTGTATATATTTGATTGACCACTTACTAGGACATAGGTTGATGCTGTTATTATTGTTTTAATTTAAAATTAAGTTGAACTAATCCTATGTCAGTAATATCTACTTTCTTAGATGCTGAGTTTAGTTTCAAAATAGACCCTGGCTCTAATTGGGGATGAGCCAATCTCCTTAAGTTAGTTTTTCTGCTTGGGAAGCTGACAATGGAGTCGACTAAACATAGTCTTGAAGGATTTACCTGACTCAAGTGTATTTTCCAAGTTTATTATTGTCACTCTGGAAGAAATCATGAAGAAGAATTATTTGAGCCATATAGTTCGAGTTGTGAGTGAGAATTTTCTCACCTATTTCCAGGATGTCAAACAAATCAACAAATCACAAAATAATTTTAGGGATCATGCGAAGTTGCTTTTTGGGCGCAATTGGCAAGGTTGCCACCCAATATTTTTTGTTTTTTTTCTTGTCTTTGTAAGTCTACTATAAATACCAAGGCTTTGAATTTTATTTATTACCCTACTAGTTCTTTTAGCACAATTTTATTATCATTTTATTTAAGTAGGGAGATAATCCCTAAACCCCTTGAAATCGAGACTCCTTTGATTTTATATTGATCTACAACATTATAGTAGGATTCTTCTTAGTTCTCTATTGTTGTGGATCCTAATTTTTTTTATTTGGTGCATTCTCTATTGTTTTCAATCACCTCTTTCTCTTTTAAATTCTTGCAATAACTAAGCCATAGTTGCTGAGTCAAAAACAAAGTAGAACTCCCTTCTCTCTCTCTCTCTTCCAGATTCTTGTATAACTCAATTAAATTGTTTGCTCCCAATTGGTGATGGATTAGATAATTAAAGTGGAAAATATATAAAGATTTTTATCTCTTGGTGTTATACCTTATGATCATATGGCCAGGGCCATCCAAACATAACATATGATGCATGTATATATAAGGAAGGAATCACACCAAATGTTTTTGTAGGTATGGAGGAAAATTAAATGAATGCTACACCTCTGGGATACAAATATTGTAGTTCTATTTACCCTAACTACTTTATATGTTTGAGTACGTGATTTGGCTTTAAGATTTTACATTTCAAGCGCAACTTTAGAAATTAAATTAATGCTACTCTTTTCCACATGCTTAAAAATATTTTGATTAGTTTTAGTTGCAATAATACATTGCATGACATTCAAGGTGTGCTTTGCTTCTTCTTCTATAACTTCTCCTTTTCTTTTTTATACATCTATATTTGGGTGTTCTTTTTCCTCCATTTCTATGTGATTCTTAGTTTGGCACTAATTGGCATAATGATCAACTTGGTGGCATTTAAAAAATCTCCACCAACTCTAGATTTGGAAGATGGTGCCATGGATATTCTTTTAGTATCCCTATTAGCAGTGTTATTAGTTCTCAATATTGTTGGTTTAGAAGTAGGATAAAGTTATGCATTTGGAAATGCTGAGATATTGAGAGTGGAGGCACCTCTTATGGTTGGGATTTTTGCATAATCACAAGAATTAGGGCATGTTGATAGATATGCTCAATTGAGCCACCACGATGTGAATGGGTTATAAGACTGATTTTAATTTTTGGCATAAGACTGATTTTAAATCTAGAATGGGTTATATTGGGATTTTTATTGATTTCAAATGTGTGTTCAGCTTAGTGAATTTGCTCATGATTTTGGTCCCTTTTTTTGTGAATCCAATTTATATAAAGCATTGTTCCTATAAGAGAATGGAAGCTATTAATTTTTAGATGGGTTTTCATTACCACTAGCCTATTTAGAATATTTTAACATTTCCTACTAGCTTAAGTTTGGCAAAAATAATTTATTGCTTGCCTGGCATTGTTTATCATCCAAAAATTATCCTCTTCAACTTATTAAATTTTTTTTTTTGTTCGATCTATTTGTCACAATTAAGTATGTTAATCTCAATGTTTCAAGTTATGCTATTAGCGACATCATAATATTGTCAATGATTTCCGTGTTTCTCTCGATGATAATCTTTTAGGGTTCTACTTAATTTATGTTCTGTTATTTTATTTAGATTATAGATTGAGCAATTTGGTTTATAAAATGGTTTGAAATGACTTTTAAAATGGGATGATTTTTTTATTGGTTTCCAAATGAGTCGATCTATGTGTAAGAAGGGTAAGCCTATTCTTAAATTGCATTTAAATTTTCAAGATTCTGTCCAATTGAGTTTGGATCATTATTACGAATTACAGTGAAATTTTTTCCAGTTCTATACAACACTTAGATTCATCCTAAAGCTTTGCGTTGTACCAAAGTTCTAAGATATTAATATGATGCAGGATGGATCAGAATATATTTATGGTTCACTATGTATAAAGCTGAGTAGGATTTCTAAATATATAAGGCTTATTAGAAAGTTAAAAATATTATATTTAATGATTTATGGATGAAAAGATTTGAGAAAATTATAATTGAAAACTTTATAGTTCTCTTTATATTTAAATATAAATAATAGAATTATATTGAAAATTAGAGATGAAACATATTCAATTCATGAAATTATTTGCAAGAAAGTTGAGATATTAAAAAGCGTATTTTTATTATTTCAAAGCCAGTATCTTATAATGGAAAGGTAAGGCCTATTTACTAATATATCATGATAAAATTTATTCATCTTGGGGAAGAAAATATGACAATTTTGATTGGTGATCCTTGTTTTGCAACTTGATGGTTATAGTTAATGATTTATAGGAAGTAATCTGATAGTTGTAGTTGGTGATTTGTGAGATACTCTAATTATTGTAGTTGGAGATACAGGGGATATAATCTAATGGCTACAACTGGTTATTTTTAAAGACAGTCTGATGTATGGTAAACTGATTATTATATTGTAAATAGATTCATGGGCTACAACTCGTTGAGGTTGGTGATCTGCGTAATGTAATTTGATGGCTCAAAATTGATGATCCGTATGATATAATCTAGTATCTGAAAGGTAATTTAATTGTTGAAGATTGATAGTTGTTGGAAAAAAATCATACCTATATCTCATCTAAGGTTACTAAAAGAAAAAATATTCTAAGATTTAATAAAATACAAAATAATCTTTCTCTTTATATATATTTGACATTGATTCGAATGATGTTTGAATCATATATCGATATGATTCCTGTCTATTTATTAAGGTACATAATCTCTTTGGGATGCTAATCTTAGCATGATCATATTGTTAGCTGATTGTAATCTAGTTGTTGCATTTTCTCAGTGGGTGGTTGGAATTTTTGTTCGTATTTTTAGGGTTCTTTTCGGCATGAGAGGGAATCTATTGTTTTGGGAAAATTAAGGAATCTGCCAGGTAAGATGAAGTTAAAAGGAGGATTGATAATCCTTAAGTGAGGCAAAACCACTTTATTGGAAGGTAAAATATGGCATTCTCTATAGATGTGGGATGTTTCCTTTGGAGTGATGTTTTTATTTTTTAGTGTGATTAGATCTTTTAGCTCAATTTCATAATTATCTTATCTCATACTGGGAGATAACTTTCAAACCCCTTGTAATCAAAGAGTCATTAAATTTGTATTAGTTTTTTTTAATATAGTAGGATTTTTCTTGGTTTGTAATATCTATTGTTGTCAATTTCTTCTTCTCTCTTCCAAGCTTCCATGATCAATTGACCATAGCTGTCGAGTCAAAAACTATTAAGCATAACTCTCTTCTCGCTCATCTAAATACTTACAAATTGATTCAACCAATAATTTCCAATTAGCGACGAATCAAATTATTAAATTGAATAGTATGTGTATTTTCTCTCACTTGGTGTCTATCCTATGATCGTATAGCCATAGTTGTCATACACTAACATTGGCTACATCCAGAGATAAGATACTACGCCAAACTTATTTAGAGTACAAGGACATTTTAATCTTTACTACACCTTTAGGATATGAGAATTGTAAAATTTATCTACCTAAGCTTTCTTATATAGTTGATGGTGCAAGTTGGCATTAAGATTTATCTTTTTTAATACATATTTTAAAACTACACTTATACAGTTTTCACTATCAATAAGTAGCTTGCACTTCTTTTTCTCATGATCTAAAGATACTTGAACTGGTTTCTTGGCTTTGCAATTATACAATGCATGATATTCAAGGTATGCTTTGCATCTTTTCTAATTTCCTTCTTTATTTCACACACATCATCCAATTTGAGGTGTTCTTCATCCTCTATTCTTATGTGAGGATTTCTAGTTGGGTACTCGTTGGCATCATGGTTAATGTGATGGCATTTAAAATAAAAATTTGATCCAACTATAGATTATGAGATGATGAAATAGATTTTTCGTTATTCTTTCTATTAAAAGTAGATACTATTTCTAGATATAGTTGGTGTGGAAATAGGATAGACTTGTGTACATGCTAAGATATTCTTAGTAAGAGTGAAAGCTCTTCTAGTGGTTGGTGCTGTCTACATAATCTCAAGATTTAAGGCAAATCGTTAGACTTGTTCAATTAAATCGACATGATATAGGATCACCGTTCTTTTAGTGTCTAGCCTAAAGACAAATTCACAAATTTTGAAAGTGTGATCTTGGATCTTTCATTAATTTTAGATGGTACACACAACTTATTACATTCTTTCATGTATTCAATAATTATTTTGGCTCCTTGTTTTATTTAATTAATTCATCTAAATTATTATTCTTACAAAATAAAAGATTTGGTTTTTAGATAAATTTTCATTTTTTTTGCAAGTAGTAATCTTCTCTTGATTTCTCCCTTGGTTCTATCAACGTGTATCCAGAATATTTTTAATTTAGCCTACTAGTTTAAGTTTATCAAATCTAATTTCTCACCCATTTAATGACATCATGTCATCTTGAAGATGTTCATTTTAATGAACTTATAGAAAGGCTTTTGGATCAATTTGATCATTATAATTGGGCATGTCAGCTTTAATTTTTCAAGTTATATCCTTATTGGCATCACATATCCATATTTTTCTTGGTGATAATCTCTCGAGATTGTATCATGTGCTTATTCTCCTACTCTTTAAATTACAAATTGAGCTATTTGGTTCATCAGAATACTTCTAACCCACTAAAATATGATGATTATTCTGATTATCTTTTAAACTGGTCAACCTATTTATGACAAACTCAATAAATTGTCTTATAATTTTAATGATTTCATCCAACTGAATTGTGTCCATGGTATTAGGATGTGTTATAAATTGATAGTTTATAATGCTTCTAATTGGCATTTATTTCATTCTAGTGGTTTGGATTAAATCTTTGCTATGAATAAATTTGATGCAGGATGAGTCAAAATAATATTAGGGTTCACCATATGCTGCTCAGTTGGAATTCTAAATGTCCAAGGCTTTTTCAAAGTTAAAAGAAATTATGTATGATGGTTTCATAAGAAAAGGATTTAAGAAATTTATGATTCAAAACCCTCAAATAAAATGCTTTAAATTTAAATATAAGCAACTATTTGTATATATATATATACACTTATTTATTTATTTATTTATTTAATGAATAGAGACTAAGCATGCCTAACTCGTGAAGGTAGTTGCGAGAAAGTTGTGGTGTTTTAAAAATATAAGAAATAATAAAACTAAGCCTTAGCCCCAATTGGTGGGGTTAGCTACATGTATCCTTTGTTTTTATTGTGCACAATCAAATAGAAGCTTCTCTCTTAGTTCCAAATAAAGAAGATTTGTTCCAGTGATTTTTTCCCGTATCTTCTTTTTTTAATATGAGAAAATTTATACTCAATTTTTATAAGCACAATAAACTGTCTACACTTAACATAAGATAAAATATTTATATGAATTCCCAAAATTGTAGAGTTTGCTAACCATTTCTCACTACCATGTGTAAATCTAATAAAAAAGTAGAAAAAAGGAATTAAGAAAAACTATTACTTGAGGTAACATAAATCTAGGTTTCTTGTTAAACAAGAGGAGGAATCCTATAATTTAGTTGATCTTATTCTATATTCAAGCACAAATTTATAAAAAAATAATTTCTTAAATTTCAAAACAGTTTTTTATAATGAAAAAAAAGCAGTATTTATTGAACATAAAATGATCAAATTTGCTAATTCTAGAGAAGAAAATTTGATGATTATGACTGATGATTTGTGTGTTGCAATTTGATAATTGTGACTGGTAAACAGTGAAATATAATTTAATGGATACAGTTGGTGATTAGTGAGATGTATTCTAATAGTTATGCTGGTGACTCATGGGATATTTTTAATGGATTCAGATCGTAATTTGTGGGATGCAATTTGGTGGCTAAAGTTGGTGATTCGTGGAATGCAATTTGATGTATTGTAGTTGTTGAAATTGGTGATCCATAAAATGTATTGTAGTTGTTAAAATTGATGATCCATTATGAGGCTGTTTAGCATGAAGAAATTTGAGTGTAAAGTAATTTGATTACAGTATAATCAAATTATTTTACTTCTGTTTGGTTGTCGGTAAAATTATGCAAGAAATTGAAATTTTTTCATTTGGAATGAAGTAATCTGCTGAGTATGATGCTCGAATAATTTAGTAGATGTGATTACCTCAAATCTATTTTTGTATTTTGTTAAAAAAATTTGTAGAAAAATAAATATAAAATGAGCACCGTTGAAATGGTAGATCACATATTTTTTAAGAAAATAGAAAAAATAAAATTTATTATAAATCAAATTAAATACAATATATTGGAATTGTTTTGTGCAATATAAAAATAAAAATAACTAACAACCAAATCCAAAATTGGCCAACCTAAGTTAAAACCCTAAAAGGTTAACAAAAAAAAATTTAACTTGTCAGGAAAAAATCATTAGGCAAGCCAAGACACCTTGAGAACAAACACATGTGACAACCTTTTATGCATATCTTTAATAACATGAATATAAGACACATTCTCAATTTGGTGGGCAACATCATCATTGTTTAACTATAAAGAGAAAGAGAGACTACTGAGAGTATGGCTCATTTGAGAGCAGCTCCATCGACATTACAAGAGAAGATCAAGTCATTTGTAATAACGTCCATCATAAAACAAATACTAACAGTTGCCAGAGAAATGAATAAATGCACTCAAGCTTTGCGAGGCATTACTGAAGTGATCACCGGCAACAGAGAAGAGAACATGAAAGATCACTTATTCAAGCATTTTTCATGTTTAGCATTCGGTAAATACCCTTAGCAAATCAATGCATCCTCTCCAATCCACAATTACTAAACAATTGCCAAAAAAAATGTCACGCACTTCATGAGGATGGGAAAGTTGTATCTTGTTCAAGCATTTTTCATGTTTAGCATCGAAAGAAATGAGTTCTTACTAAAGCTCTATAACAAAGGCACAAGGATGCACCAAAAATCAATAGATAGTGTATTGGCAAAATCACTAAGAGATCATTCTCTCAATTTAATCATTCGAGTTTTTAATTTCAGGCAAAAAGAAATCCACTAATATTTTTAATAAGATGACTGATCATATATTGTAACTTCCATTATATATGTTCAATATTTATGTCATAAAGAATGTAACTACATAATGAAATAGAGCCAATTGGCACTACCCTGTGTGTTTAAACACCTAAAACAACTCAATTATACATGTTAATAACCTAAATATAAGCAATACAAAAACTCTTTTCTTTTAAATATCATCTAAAGATCTCTTGGTACTTCTCTAAATCTGAAGCACTCCATTAAAGTCAAATTTGCAGCTTGAAATTTTGTACCTCATTGCATTAAATATGAAAAAATAATAGAAGTTTTTGATGCATCTAACTTTAAAAAGCTTGATCTCTGTTCATTGCAATAGTGAACAATGGACAAATGAGCTATAACACTTTTCTTGATACAAGCAAGTATTAATCTAAATCACTATTTAAACCACTTACTGGTTACAAGAACAGACATCTGATAAAAAAACTGTGAAGTATGACTAATGGATTGTCCCAAAATTAAATCTGAAGTAGACTACGGCACACAAAACTTTCCAACAGATTACCTGATTCTGCGGTATCTGATGCACGGCCGTCCTGGATGTCTCTCTGGCTTTCTTTCCTGGGCAAACAGTATCCACTGTTATTTCATAAGCTTGTAGCGCTTGGAAAAGGAACCATCGCCTGTGCGTGCACCATCACAAATCTCACACTCAGCACCCAAAATATGACGAAATCCACAGCAAAAAAGAGAAAATGAAAGAGACTTCAACGGAAATACCTCGTAATCTTTCTTGTAGTTTCCGCAGACCATCAGAACTCTCACTGGAGGTGCGCCTTTCATTGAAGGGAGTGGGTTAACCGCGTCAGAAGAAACAAAAAATCTATTCTTCGCATTCGGTGATTCCAATCGTGTGAAGTTGCAGGCGAAGATAAGCTCGAAGGCCCCTTCGCTTCTGCTTAGCATGAGAGAGCTCCGTGTAAATTGAATTTCAGTCAATTTGGCCATAAAAGTTTTATCGTGGTAGTATTTATACCGTTGTAAAATATTTACACCTAAATTTTACTTTTCTTTGATATTATTGCATGCTAACCACATGTATTCTTAATTTCTCTTGAAAAATTTTACTTTTCACATGTTATACTTCATGCCAAACATACCCTATATGTAATTTGATGGTTGAATATTGATATCTTTGAGAAAAATTATCCAATTTCTAATCTCAAAAAATTTAAATAAATATAAAATAAAGTATGATATCTCTTTTTGTTGTTTTTTGACAGTAATTTCAATGATGTTTGTGCTGCCATGTGTAGGCAGGCATGATATCATCAAAATAAATTTACAGTATATAATCTTTATGGAATGTTAGTTCTAGCATGATAATGGTTGCTAGCGGATAATAATATATTTGTTGATATTTTCTCGGGAGCGGGAGGTTAGAATTTTTGTTTGTATTTTTTATTACTCTATTAAGTTTGGTAAGAATTATACTGTTTTTAGTAAGATTAAGCAATATGCTAGGTGTGGTAGAATTGAAAGGAGAACTGATAATCCTTTAGCAAGGCTTAGCCACTTTAGTTGAGAGCTAGAATTGGGCATTCTCTATTGTTGTGAGGTGTTTTCTCTTTTATGTGATGATTTTGGGATTTATTCATAATAGGGGGTACTCTTGCATGATTAAGAGAAATTGTAAACTTGACTTAGAAGTAATTGCCTTTTTGTTTAATTTAAGCATAGTTTGTCACACAAAACAATAACAAAAATGGCAAGCAATGCATTTAATAGTGTATTTATGCAGGTTCAATGAAATGGAAGAGTGCATCTTTATGAATTTTTTTTATAGAACATTTATAATGTTATATGGGATAGAATATTTGGCTTGCAAGGCAGAAGCATATTTTTATGAAGGAGAAATACTATTTAGACTTGCTGATGTGACACTCAAGAAAATTCATCCAATAGAATTTGAGATCATTTTAGTAGTATTTTATTTTATTTGCATTAAAATAATATAAATATTATTTTTAAAGTTTGTATTGAAATATGTTCAAATCTTATTGGATGGATTTTTATGGGTGCCACAGCAGCGGGTCTAAATAGCATCTCTCATTTATGAAGTGTGCTATAGAAATAAAAATATTAAAGTAAATGAGTTCACAAAAGAAATTGATAAGAAATGAGTAAGTATATTTACAGTAAGTTCAGAGTAGTTATAATTGAGAATAGCTCTAAGAAAATTGTTATTGATAAACTGATAAGCCAAGCTCCTAAAATTGTTGGAGTGTAAAGCTACTACCAAAAGAGAATTTTTATTTGATCGATCTTAATTGAGATAAAAGATTCTTGTAGTTGATCCCATATAGTGGTCATTAGGGTTGGTATTATTGTTGTTATGTTAATTTAAACTTATGCTGGACTAATTCTATATCAATAATTGTGTTTATCTCAGCATGTTTGGTACCATTAATTTAGTTCTCTGGTTTGGATTCTAAGTTTTCTATGTTTGTTAGTAAATGGTTTAATCATTATATTGCTTTTGAACTATGAATTTGTTTCTTCAGTGCTTCATGCTCGTACAAAAATTAAACACATGACAGCTTTAGGTTTTTCTTTTTTGTTTATTTTGTCATCTTTACCTTTATGATGAAATGCTAATCTTAAATTCGTTTAAAGATAATTAGTGTTCTTTGTTATTATTATTATATTAATTTTGAATTTTGCATACAACATTGCAAATAGATAAAAATCATAAAAAGATGACATCCAAAATAAGGATTGGTCAAATGCATTTTTTGTACATGAATCTTTTGTTGTGCATGATCAAATAGAAGCCACTCAACAACTTCCATATAGAGAAGATTTTTTCTAATGATTTTTTCCTATATCTTCTTAGGCTTTCTTCCTCTTTTAACATCGCTAAAATTCATTCACTCATATTTTGGCTGAATGTGAATAAATGAGCATACTCGAAAGAATAGTATAATTGCATGTTGTTGTGTCCTTAGTAGGTCATGCATATTACAATTTTAGTATGTCTTCGTGTGCATGAAGTTCATGTCTTTAGTCGACATTGGTTCTTCGCAGGTTAAATATATGAATTTTGCTACGGTGTCTTGCTAAGTGCCCTCTCCACGACTCCAACACATGTAATGCATGTAAATCTAGTATTAAACTGATAATAATTGAGATTTTCTAGTTATAGCTGCATTAAAGATATTTCATTGTCTTAAATAAAAGAGTTGTGGTTATGGAGAAAGCATTGAAGCATTTTTCTAAATTTATTATTACTCCATTCGGTGCTTTAGTTGCAGCGTACTATGGCAATTATCGTTGCATTGCCTCTTTGTTCGAGCTCTTTGACGCAATTTCATATATGATAAAATAAATTTGGGAAAATTATGGGTTTAAATAGTGGAGAAATGATGCTTCAGTGATAAATATAAACATATTGTTATTCTGAATGATAAATTCAATCTCAAGAATATGTATATATGAAATCTCAAGAATATGCTTTAGTTGCAGCGTGCTATGGCAATTATGGCTGCGTTGCCTCTTTGTTCGAGCTCTCTGATGTAATTTCATATATTATAAAGTAAATTTGGGAAAATTATGGGTTTAAATAGTGGAGAAATGATGCTTTGGTGGTAAATATAAACATATTGTTACTTTGAATGATAAATTCAATCTCAAGAATATGTATATATGTTATATACATATTGTTACTCTGCAAAAATATGTAACAAAATTTTGTATATTCACTTCATTCTTAACTCTGAAAGCTATGCTATTTAGACTCTCATTGTGAATAATAAATTCAATCTCAATCTTGCCTGGCAGACTATCATAAGTCATAGATTGTCTCCTTTTAAGCCTTGGTTATGGCATAGTAACTTCCCAATGCTTATTAGTAGTCTATTCATTTGGAGGTTACACAATAACCTGATTAGTGTGGATGTTGTTCTAATGAAAAAAAGTTTCAATATCACTTCCAAATGTTACTGTTGTAATTCTTCAAATGCTGATTCTGAAACTATTGATCATATGTTTATTAACAATCAGCTTTGTTATAACTTGTAGAAGTGTCTATTAACCTCCAAACTAAAAACTATAATCTTCTTGCTGGCATCAGAAATATTTTGGATCGATGGAATTGTTTTTATTCTAAGAAAAACTCCATGTGGGCAATCTCATTGCTGGTTATATTTTGTGGAATTTTTGGGACGTCAGAAATAAAACTAAACATCACGATATCACTTTCAATCCCAAGTTCATTCTCAAGAGGTCTTTTCAGGAATTGATCAAACCCTCAACTCCTCTTCTAATTCCAATAACTGGAAAGTGATTAACAAATATTGGTGGTGGATCTCATTAAAGCTTTCATATAGTGGTTTTTTCGTTGAATTCTGGTTCGTTGCTTAATTCTGCGATTAGCTTTGATGGCTGGTTTTTCTGTTCTGGTTAAATCGTGGCTTTGTTTTTTTTTTTTTTTTGTTACTTTTGTTGGCCGGCTGCTGGTGCCTAGCTGGTTTGCCTCGTTACTTGCTTGTGTTTATGCTATTTGTTTCTACTGTCGGCCAGCTGTTAGTGGCTTGCTGGTTTGGCAAGTGGTTAGTTTTGCTGGCGGGTTTTTCTGTTCTGATTAAGCTGTTGGGTAGCCGACTTTGTTTGGTGGCTGTTCTTTCTCTATTTCTGGGTTTTATTGTTTGCCCTGTGGTTGCTTTCTCTGGTTCTGAGATGTTTTTTTTTTTTTTCTGATAGTTTGTTTGGCCAGGATAGTTTATGTCTGCAGGTTTTTTTGTGGAGTTCGGGCATGCTATGTTTGGCTGGTCTCGGCTGGGCTTCATTGTGTTTGGATCTTCACTGACGGATACTCTGATTCTGATCTCCTGGCTTGATGTCGCTGCTGTCTGCTGGATAGCGGTTGGGAGCATTTTGGTTTTTGTTTTCCTTTTTTTCATGTGCTTTTCTGTTCTGTTTGTTGTCTTTGCTGATGGGATTTGCCCCGGCTGGTCTTTTTCTGTTTATCTCTATCTAATTTGCTCATGCTATATTTCTTCTGTTGTTTGTGTTTTAGTGTTTTGCACTTTAAAAAGATCTTTTAAGATATACCATTAATCTTTTCTTTTAGGGTTGGTTTCTAGCTTTTAGTTTTTTAAGAGTTTTGTACTCTCCCATCCCATTTTGTATCTTTATTTTACTTTTTAATAAAATATACAGATTTCTGTTAATATATATATATATATATATATATATATATATGAGATATGAACTCATGACCTGAGTTAACAAATCCTGAGAATTTTTATTCTGAGAGCTGAAGAGCTGAAGTTCAGTTGTTTGGAACAAAAAAATTTAGTTCAAAGGTGATGTATGCTTTCAGTACCGCAAATGTCCTAATTTCTAGTGGTATTTCAGTAAATAAAATGTGTTTTCTACAACACTCACAATTAAGTCACAATCACCAGGTTATGAAATGTTAAGAATCTCAATACCTTTTGACACGGGCTGGGTTATCCTCTAAAGTGGCAACAATTACTTGATAATAGTATAAAAGCACCTAATCCTCTAGGTAAAAACACTACTTTACTTGCTATAAGTATAACAATTCCTAGATTGTTTAGAAGCAAACAACTGGGTTTAATTGGATTTTCAATTTACTTGCTTTATAGGATTTATACGTTACCTCTGGATTGCTTTTATAGTGAGTTTCAGTGAATTACTTAGCTTGTGTTGCCTTTAGACTGTAGATTATTCTTCACTCTTCTCCCATTTCTAGCTTTACTCTCTTAATCAGATAAGAGAAACTATTACACCATCATATACATTTTATTTAGTTGATCTACAACTGGCTAAATTCGTTATGAAGCAAGAGTACTTATTGTGCATAGTCTGGAACTACTGTTTTTTCAATCTGTGCCAATTGGAGTTGGGCATTATCCTGATTTAGCTTTATTTAACTATGTATAGATGGCTGGTAAGAGTCCTTTCACAATGAGCTCTCGAACTGCTTACTTCTCTTGTACTTGTGCCTATTTATTTCTCGGCCTGGATTGTGTTTTTGATTTTCCTCTTGGAGGATGGTGGATGTTTCTCAATGGTTCAAAGCAGCTCATTCAGTCATTAGAAGAATTTCTGCTTGCACTTCTATCTATTCCCATCATATTAAATTTTATCGGGTAAATTTTCTTAGTCCCTATACTCTTGCACATTTCTCAATTTAGTGCATGTTCTTTTATTTTTATCAATTAATTCCCACAATACAAAAAAAATCTATTATAGTTCTTGAGCGCAAGATCTCACATTTCCAATGGCGTTGAACATAGTGGTTTTAAAGGAAGCTGCAGTCAAAATGACTCCAGGAAAACTGGTGGCTCCAGGCACCAAGCTCAAGAAATGTGCCCTAGGACTGACAAAAGAGATGCCATGAAGTGCCTCCGACTCAACAATAGCCTTTTATTTCCCAACAATTCCACCTGTTCCAGCAAAATGTAAGCCTCCGGACCAAATTCTTGACTCTGGAATCGATGGCCAGAGTCTGATTACAGAAGAGGAGCTGCGCCAGGGCAGCATTCCCATTGACGTCGCAGGCAAAGATGGCACTTTGCACAGAGACAACGCTGAAGGGGAGTAAACAGAGGAGGAAGAGGATAAAGATGGGATCTTGCCATGGCTTCCTTTCCTCCCACTTGGATGGAAAGTGAGAATGGAGGTAGAAAGTGAGGATGGGGCTACATAAGATGATAAATATGGTACCATTTAAAATGGTATATCCTCTTTTTACATGGAAGGATGGTGAGCAAGCTCATAAAACTGATGAGATTATCTGTAAAAGTCGCAAATAGGAAAGATGTAAGATCTTAAATCTGCTAAGGATTGCTTCTCGGGAGAGCATAAGATGATAAATAAAAAGTTGAATATCAGCCATCACTTAATTAGCTGCAAGAATCATCCAAGATGCAAAAAATAGCAGCTCATAACTGAAGAAAAATAAGGGAGAACCCCAAAACCAAAAATTGGGATATAATGAATTAGGGGCTAAGATAATGACGCTTGATAAGCCCAGTGATGTCGACATTGCTCTCATGAACATTTGCACCAATCAATTGATGAAAAGTAGAGAATCTTATTTTTAACAGTATTAATGCAAGACATGTTAGACTTAAAAACTCTATTTTTTTTGTTCATGCTAGATATTATGAACCATAATGGCTGCTAAAGTAAGTTTCCCCTTTGTATTTGTTGAATTAGTGGTTATCATTTCCAAAAATTGTAATAAGGAATGAGGGAAAAGAAGATTTGGCATAATAAAAACTATTTTTAGCTATTTGATTGAGAAGATACAATAAAAGAATAAGTCTTTCACTGATTCTTTTGTAGAATTATAGAGATGGTGAGTTGGTGTACTGTTGATACAAATGTGATTAAGTTTATTTATAGTCTTAAGTCAGAGTGAATACATCTTCAAATAAAAATAGTATATTTGAGCTTGAATTATTTATGCTAAATCTAGTTGAACTAATTTACAAAGGGGTGCCTTTAACATCCTCATTTGACACAACATCCCCATTTGATGTTTAATCTAAAGCTACATAAATTTATAAATTTAGATTTAGATTTTATTTTCTATCAATTTCTGAAGTTAAAACTTCGATGATTAACTTAGGAAGATCTAGAATCCCAATCGCGCTCGAACTTTTGCGGTAGAATCATCTCGTTGTTTTTTATCTAAAAGTATTTTTATTTAATTTTTATTAGACTTAAATCAGTATCATGATTTTTATCCTAATTTAATCAGATTTAGGTCTGACCGACATAGTAACAATATTGGGTTGTTACACTTCCTTTGGTCGTATATGGGTTAAGTGGAATTCGGATATGGTATCCTTCTCCCCTACTATTACTATGTCTCAATGTATTCATGGTCATTTCTCTTCAACCTTGGATTATTTTTGTGTACACTTCTAACAATAAAACAGATCAACAAGAGTTTTGGAATGCTTTATTTATAAATCAAGTTACTAATGGTGAACCTTGGTTGATGGCTAGAGATTTCAATTGTATTTGTTTTATTAAAGACAAGATAGGCGAAGTTCTTCCCTTTCCTCATAAACTATAATGCTCTAGTGTTAGATTAGGAAATCTAATCCAACACAGAGTGTTACTATAGTACTTAATACTGGATTAGTGAGTCTTAACTCAATATTAAGTATTACGGGAAAACAAGAATCTCTAAGATGGAAAAATAGATGTATAATGTAATATAAATATATATTATTTCAGCCATCCAGATAAGAAATGAAAATACATCATAGAAAAGAAAAGTAAAACATCCATAGTCTAATTAAAATTGTACAAGCATTTTATGAAATAATGACACTTGTCCTCATTAGAAAGATAAAGTGAAATAGACAGAAAGAAAGACAAGCTAAAAGATGCCTTCAAGGATGGTCCTCAAGTTCAGATCCAAGCTCACATACTAGATCACCAACAAGCTCTTGAATTTATTGTATTTGGTTTTTAACATGGTAGGGCACAACCAATAAAAGAAAACAAGTCGTTAGACTTTATAAAGTCTTAAGTACATTTTAAAATATCTAAGTTATTTTAATTAGAGGATATTACATTTAGCATTTACAATTTTAAAGCGAAGGATATTACATTTAGCATTTACAATTTTAAAGCGATGAACAATGCAGTAAAAAGGGAAAGTAAGGAAATGATTGGAAAATAATAAGTAGAAGAGGTAAACATAAGTACTATTATAGCTGCACAAAACCTGCATCAAATTTCTTAAGTACAAAGGAGCAGGTACTAGTATACATACAAGTGTGCACAAAAACTAAGTACAATACTTAATATGTTCAACATAATATATTCTAAGTATAAGGGCAATGTAAAGAAATGTAAATGTAAGGTGTAAATAAAATACACTGTAGTAAATGTAGAGATTAAATAGTAAGTAAACTATAAAGTACAAAAGTGAAGTGATTAAAGTCTTAAGGATTGAATAAAATTTAAGGTACAACCAAGAGACTATATGAAGTACACAATTACTAAGATTGTGCCATATGTAATGTTATTTAATTTATCTTGTTAAAATATGTTTTGCGGGAAAATTACAGAACAACAAAAAAGTTAGGCATATCTGCCCAATAATATGTAAGCGGGGTCTCCTAAAAATACACACACTCCCTCTCTAGAATATGTGTGGTCCCCTGATTTCTCCATAGCATGTTATGGCTCAATAATATCTATACAGAATAATCCTCCACATGAAACCCCCATGTATAATTTTTATTATTTTATTTATGCACAATGTTTGAATGAATGTTCAAAGATTTAATCTCAATGCGATGTAATATTCAAAGATTATCAAAGTTAATTGTAAATTATGTGATATCTGTTGTTATCATTTTCATTATCTTCTTTAATGATTGTGGCTAATTAAACCCCCAATTGACTTAAATTAATTGAAGAGTATATATATATATATATATATATATAGGAAAAGTCATCTCGGTGGAATTTTATTTCACACAAAAAAACAGACAAATTAGGGATGGGAGGTTATATAATCTTATAAAAACTAAAATTCTAAATTCAGCCCCAAAAATAGAAACCTAGGGTATAACATAAAGGTCTCCCGACCCAAAATAAAACAATACAAAACCAAGCAGAAGGAAACTAAAATAGAGCATAAATGAAAATAACATGGCAGAATACTTGCATACAGACTCCAAACTACAGCCACCAAAACAGCGACCAAACAGCAACCAAGCACAACATAAACAATATAAGAAGGATAAAAGCACAACACCTACAAAGATGAGAGAGGCTCCCGCAACACCTGCAAAAAACAAACATCCACCACCTGCAGAAGACAACAGCTGCATCCACTAGCCAGCAGAAACAAAACCAAACTCAACCCACTAAAGCCAAACCAGCATAGCAGCCACTGAAAAGACAAAACATCACAGCACAACCAACAAAGTAGAATCCAAGAAATAGCAACCAAACCTACAAACTCAGCCGACAAAGAAGAAACTCCCCCAAAATAATTAACAGCTTCAGAGCACGACACCTAGAGGATCAGCAAGCCAAGGAACCTGCACAGAAGGAACAATACAAAACCAAAAAACCAATCTAAAGCACAGCTAACAAAAGCGACCCATCAGAGGAAAGTCACACACCCAACAAATGTAGGCAACAACCAACCAGCCAGCAAACATCAGGCCACTAGATGTAACTAAATAGCCAGACCAGCAAATAGATGATAGCCAAGCCAGCCAGCTAGAAGAGCACCCCATTAGACAGCCAAATCGGCAAACCACCAACCAGAAAGCCCGTCCAAATGGAAGTAACTGATAGATCCAACAGATAAAAGAAACACTGCTAACATATGAAGAAATAAGGCAACCAGCCGATGGCCAACCAAACAAACCACCCAGCCAGCCAACCTAAAAGCTCAGCCAATTGACTATATAAGCAAGCCAATTGAGATAGCCAAAACTGAAACCAACCAACAGAGAAGAAGCCTGCCACCTAGCCGACCAACCTGAGCCAGCCTGGCTAATAGACAAGCATGCTATATCAAGACAGCCAAGCATAGATAAGCATGCTGAATAATCAGCCAAATTGAACTAGCCTAGTAGCAGAGTATAATCCAAATAGCACATCCACCAACAAAAAAGCCAAAAAACCAGAGGCTTCCAAGCAACCAAACCTTCCAAAAGAAAACCGCCAAAGGGCCAAAACAAAACGAAATGGAGAGGAAGTCGCCAAAGATGACCACAGCTAGAGAAGCAAACCAAAGGCAACAGGACCACAAACTAATCTCCAATTTGAAAATAGGAGGAAAAGGCATTTTTCTTGATATTTTTCTAGCAAAAGTGTTTTTAGGGAAAATTGAAACAATCGAGTTTACATCTTTAATGATATTCATTTTGGTTATGTGTAAGTTGAATTCTCCATTTTGATATTTTTTGAGATTATGGGCAATCCAAATGTGCCAAACAATATAAGCTTCCACCAAATTACCATTGTGCAGTTTCTTAGCTTTAAAAGTATTTGTATCCCAGTACTCAATGAGGTTAGTAGTATCAATAGCAACCTAATTGTGTATTTTAATCACAGTAAAAGCATTCCAAAGAGACTGAGAAAAATAGTTATTGAAGAATAAGTGATTCACACTTTTAGAACTGGCATTAGTGTAGTGATAGCAATGACATTTGGAAGGACTCTTTTGGTTAGTTCTTCATCAACACTTATATAACTATAATGCAATCTCCAAATAAACAAGCTAAGTAAGGTCAGGATATTATTATGCCATAACCATAGTTTGAAATTAATATTCTTGTGATTCTTATAAATGTTCCAAGCTAAATGAAGATTAAATTTGTCATTAGGGACTAGCTCAGCAGTGGCATGTTTCTTATCTTCAATGTTGGGAGCATAATTAAACAATGTCTCTTGAATACTAGGTTGAATGATAGAAAAAATTAGGTTGGTGTTCCAAGACTTGTCTTCATTAAGCAATCACCAAAGTTATCTTGGCAGGATGGGATTACAAATCAGGTGTAGGGGGCCGAGAGGGCTCCAGGAGTCACACTTGATGGACAAAGAAGAGTCAAGATTATTCCATTAAATAAGGTGTTCCATAAGATCTCTAGTATCCAACATTCTTTTCCAATTTAATGAATCCATGATTTTCTTAGAAACAAGAATAGGATGCGTGGAAGAACAATATTTTGCTTTAAGAATATCCACCCAAATTTTATTCATGGTTTTAAAATTTCACCAGAGTTTGGTAGAGTAGGCATTATGAAGGGCCTCGATGTTCCATATGCTGAGCCCACCGTCCTTCAGAGGGAAGGTCAGATTATCCCATTTGGAGCAAATTAATTTATTACCCTTGTTATGAACCCAAAGAAATTTGTTGAAGATAATATTGATTTTATTTATAGTAAACTTGGTTGGAGAGGAGACTTCAAGCCAGTAAAGCGGGATCATATTAAAAATTTATTTAATTAAGATGAGCCTATCTCTTTGAAATAGGTATTTGTTTTCCCAACTTTGAATTCTTTTTTAAATTTGCTCAATGAGGCCATTATAGATAAAAAATTTTAAGGCCTTTAAAGATACGAATTTTGAGGTAATTACACGGAAGCATACTCTCTTTGAAACCTAACTTATTTATAATAAAGTCCTTTAAGTTGGAGTTGGCTTTGTTATTAATGAAGAAGTTTGATTTGAGACAATTGATCTTAAGTCCAGAGTCCTTCTCAAGAGTATTAAGTAAAGAGATAATACTCCTTTTTTCAGCATTAGAGATGAGAGACAATGAATTTGTCACCGATGTTGAAATGAAGGCTAGTATCCAGAAAAAAAGTTTTATTGAGGTTTAGAGACCAATAGTCTATGGCAAGATTAATCAAAATTGGGGATAGTGGATCACCTTGTCTAAGGCCCCTATAAGAGTTGAAAAAACCAACAGGGGCACCGTTGATCATAATAGAAAACCACATGTTGGAAATAGAATTCTTAATCTTAGTAATAAAAGAATCATTAAACCCATAAGCATTCAATATTTTGAAAAGAAAGCCTTAAGCAAGCTTATCAAAAGCTTTTTCCAAATCTAATTTAAGGATAAGATTGTGACCTCTACTTTTTTTGTTAAGGCTATGGAACATTTTCTAAGTCATAAGGGTATTATATTGATTGTGCCTCCCAGGGATAAAACCAGATTCATTTTTTTCAATCAAATTGGGGATTAGATCTTTTAAGCAATTATCAATGATTTTGGATATGATTTTATTAATTGAGGAGTAGAGGCTAATGGTCTAAATTGATTCTACCAAGTAGGAGAATTAATTTTTGGAATAAGAGTGATAGTGGAATGAGTAAATAATTTAGGAAGGGGAACATTACAGAAAAATCCCTTTACCCCATTAAAAATATCCTCACCCACAATGTTCCAAGCTTTAATAAAACATTCACTCTGAAAGCCATCCAGTCTTGGGCAGAAGTTATGTTTAAGATCTTTAATCACCTTCTAAATTTCATCATTAGAAGGCATTGAGTTTAAAGAGCTGTTATCACTTCGGGTAATGTATCAGGAGGGCACAAAGAGAGAACATTAGAGGAAATAGTGTCAGCGGAGAGAATTTTGGAGAAGTAGTTAATGGTTGATGTTTGGATATCCTCATCATTAGAAAGAATTGAGCCATCATCAATGATAATCAATTGAATTTTGTTTTTAGTTCTCCTTTTATTGACCCAACTATGGTAGAATTTACTATTTTTTTCACCTTGTAGTTTCAATGAGTGCTGCATTTTTGTCTCCCAAAGGTTTCAATATTATTGTGGCATTGGATTAGATCGGCCATAGCTTTAGAGAAATTAATTCTATTTTGGTCATTAGGCAAAGCTTCAAATAAATTCTCCAAATTATTAACAATATTTTTGTAGTTTGGTAGTATTGGTAGAAATGTTACCAACCACATTATGATTCCAAACATTGAAAGCTTTTCTTAGACATTTGAACTTTTCAAAAAGTCTTGGAAGACCATAAGAATTACAATTTTTATTCCAAGAAGACCTAACTAGATCCAAGCAGCTCAACCTATCAAGCCAAAACAATTGAAACTCAAAGGATCTATTAATTCTATGAAGATTATTATTAGAGCAAATAATGATCGGTTTGTGATCAGAATTAGAAGAATTTTCAGAGAAATTTTTAATATCATGAAAATGATTGCACCAAACATTATTTATTAAAAATCTATCAAGATGGGCAAACTTTTTACCATTAGACAAGGCGAAAGGTGCGCCAATATAGTTGATATCATCTAAACCACAATCAATAATAGTCGAATTAAAATCAAAGGTAGAGGCAAAGTGATTGAGAGCATAACCTTTATACTCATTATGATGAAGGACCGCATTAAAATCCTCACCAACAAGTCAAGGGAGATTAGTGTGAGGACAGTTTTTTAGAAAGTCCCATATATACTGCCTATCACATCTGAGGTTATTAACATGGACAAAGATGATGATACAATTGAAATTTTGATTTGCAACTTTCAAGTGAATCGCTTGATCACATTGGTTTAATAATTTCAATTTTCCAATTGTTGTTCCAAAAAACTCAAATTTTGTTAGAATGAGAAGTAGTGCAGCTCTCATAGTTTAAGAAATGTTGAATGTTGTTACATGTAGTATTTTGGATTTGGGGTTTGAAAATGGCTATGATCTCAATTTTGTGCTTATAAATTAGGTGTTTGAGATGATTTTGGAGATAGAGTTGCCCAATCCTCTAATGTTCTAACAAAGAACATTCATTGAGATACAGAATAAATCTTCTGTTTATTAATATTACTTTTTGGTAAATTTTTTATAATTTGATCTAAGAATTTCATTTTAGTGGCACAAATTTTATCTTCTAAACAAGTAATAGGATTGAACCAATTTGAACTAATGAAAGGGGGTGAACCTTTAGCCAATGAATTATAAGTACCTTTATCTTGGTTTAACTAATGAAGATACATTTGCATTTTCAACATTAATAAGATTTTCAACAATAATATTCTCATCAACATAAGCAATAAGAAACTTTACATTTTTAGCATTAGTAATATTATTAATAAAAACAGTTCCAATATTTTCAGCATTAGCAATCAAAATATAGCTAGCATTTTCATCATTGACACAAAAAATAGTTCTAGAATTTTCAACATTAACAATAGAAGCATTTACAGTTTCAGCATAAGTAAAATTTTTATCAATAATATTTTCATCAACATTTGATGTGCTTTCAATATTATTTTTAGAAGAATATATGATAGATTCTGTGGCGACCCACCACTGGTCAGCATAGTTAATTCAGCGTTAGGTGCTCACTTCTTAAGATCATATTGGGGTTTAGTATAATAGTGTACTAGAGGCGTATAAAATATACTTCCACATTCATTGCAATATTCAGAAATACCAGAATAATAAAGAAAATATATTTATTATAAAAATAATAAATGTTTTACAAAATCTATTACACACTAAGCAAAAATTTAAAACTTTAAGAAAATCAGTGTCTAAGTTGCTCCATCAAGTATCAGCTCCTCCTTAAGGGCTTGATCCAGAGATTGTTCTTGAACTGCCATATATATATATATATATATATATATGTGTGTGTGTGTGTGTGTGTGTGTGTGTGTGTGTGTGTGTGTGTGTGTGTGTGTGTGTGTGTGTGTGTGTGTGTGTGTGTGTGTATGTGTGTGTGTGTGTGTGTGATATGACAAACCAAGAAAAAGAAAAGAAAAGAAAATACTTAATTAAACAAAAAAGTCTAAATAAAGTTTATAGGATATCAAAATTTTCATATAATATTAAGCGACATGATTTCACATGAGAAGTATATGCAAATAGAGTGTGATATTTAAGTATGATATGCTAGCAAAATTATCATGATTATGAATGCAATATGCATATTTAAGATATGTGCTAATTCTGAAAGAAAATACAACAATATATAATATTTATTATATTGGACAAAGTTACAAAATAATCGAGGAGTTAGATATGTGTGGCACCCCGCTCCCTAAGCCCATAATCATTAGGCTAAGGAGCGGAGGGTCACTCGTGCAAATCCCTCACTTATCATTGGATTAGGTAAGACCCACAATCCACTTAATAAGAGAAGGACGTGCACAGAATATCTAAGAGGAGAATCAATTACTACATCTATATATATAGAGTGCGGAAGCATATAAAAAGTAAAGGCTACATCCATTCATCATGCAACATACATGAAGTAAAATAAAATAGCTCAGAAAATAATAAAGTGCAGAAAGTAAATCATAGTCACAATACCTGTATTATTATAACATTTTAAGTAAAGTTTATGAAATAAAATAAATAACTCTCATCCTCACTATGAAACAAAAGGCAACTAAATATCCTCTAGTTCAAACTGCTGCACCTCCTCTATAAAGGGCTCCTCCTAAAGCACAGGGTCCTCAAACTGCTCAAGTTCTGACATTGTCAGTTTCACAATGCCAGGGCCCCAGCCAATAAGAAAAAATCTTGTTAGACAAAATATCTAAGTACATTTTAGGCCAGTAAATTTTATTAAGCATTCATTAACATCACCATTTTACTATAAATAAGTCAACATCTATCTAACATAGGAGCAAGTAAGCATACAAGGGAATGTGAATAAGTTATAAATGCAATTTTTATAACTAAGCAAGGATTGAGGCAAAAGCATACCTCAAGTGTACTAAACATGGTAGGGCATACATATGTAATACAGTAAGTAAAAATACTAAAAAGAAAAGTCTAATCTAGACATGTTAATGATTATATGATATATGCTAATTTAAAACATTAATATGAAATGGTACATATTATAAGCAGTAAAGTCTAGCATCCTAAATATATAAGCATCTACTCAAGTAAGCAGGTAAAAATAGAAAGAATATAGCTAACTGAAATAAATATATCATCAACATAATAAATAGTAAATTGAAACTGAAGGAAACGTATAACTGACATATCAGAAAGAATTGGCCAATCTGGCCCAATATGTATATATATATATATATATATATCCATCCCAATAACCTTTATGGGCTAGGGCAAACACATCACTATATAACACTGTATGACTGAAGAGGTAGATAATACCATGCGAACATCTTTTAGTTATTTTACTTTTATTTCTGTGGATAATTTTAGAAATAGCTGAGGAGTAAAGCACGTTGGCAAGACTAAACGGGTCCCAAGCTTAACACACTCTCCTCAATGAGTAGTGTTAAGCATCTTGATCTCACCTTATCCCTGTCCATTAGAGTAAATGTGCACTATGATCCACCATAAACTGAATCCAAATGCAAATATTTTCCTAATATTCTAAGTTTTTATTTTTATGCAACAACATTTTTATTATATGACATGTAAGGAAAAGTAAGCAAAAAATTCAAGGAATGCGTAGCATAAAGTCAAATAGTAAGCAAGAGACTCTACTAAATATGGTAATATCATTTGTTATCTAATTCAAATATTATAACTATTCCAAGTTACACAAGTTTAGGATCTCCAATTCCTAATATTAAGTATAACTTAGAAGTACGTTCTTATAGGTCACAAAATATTATGACTAGCTAGGTCTTAATATGCTTAATCAAAGTTGACTATAAAAAATAAACATGGCCTAGTTTATGAGTTCATGCGCTCTAAGCTATTAATTGACCAAAATCTACAACCTAGAGATTATGGATTTAACACCACGAGATTGGGTTGAATCACATAATCCCAAGGAAAAACCTAAGATCTAGGTTTCAGTCTAAAAGTGATATATTAATTAAGGTCAATCCTATTAAGCAAATCAAACTTAATAGGATGAATCTCCTATCCTGAATCTAGGGTTAAAAGAAAAAATAATCAAAATAAGTGTAAACTCTATAAACTAGTAAAACTAAAGACTCATTTATTGAAAAATCCTATTTTTCAATGAATGAAATCTAACCTATGATTTAGTCTTTATCTTAGGAGTAGTCATAATGTGAAGTGTACAATCCTAAAGGAAAGGACTTAGAGACATTTTTAGGGATTTTAATAGATTTAACCTAATAGTTAATTTTACTCATTTAAATGATTCTAATATAGTTTTAATATTGGTTTTAGTGATTTAAAAGATAATTTAGAGGTTAAGGATGCTTAACCTAAGTTTTGAACTAGGGTTCCAAATTAGAATTTTTTACTACCAAATGATTTCTTACTGTCTGACATGAAGATAGATAGTAAGTACGCTCAAATTGGACTAGAAATGGATCCTATAGGTCCAACATAAGATTTTGACCTAAGGGGAAATATTGTAATTTACACTTAATAGAATCTAAATTTTTGTGTAGTTTATTATTGGTTACTATTTAAGGATTCCATAGAGTCCAAGAACACTACATTCTGAAGTTAAATAACTAAGTTTTGGCTATTTCTAGTTCTAAGGGCAATTCGGTAATTTTGTCGGTCAACAGGTGACAAAAACTAAAATTTTCCGTTTGAAGTCCAATTTTAGCAAACTCGGGTTCTATAGCTTTCCTATAATATACTGAGTATGTTGACAGGGAGTAAACCCAATTTGGACATCAAATAGTCAAGTTAAGGCCTAACTAAGGTTAGGAGTATTTTGGTCATTTTTTGATTTTCTAGGGTTCAGATCTAAAATATTATTTTGGTTTATTGATGATATTGAAATTCTAAGCTAGTTAGCACTTTGAATTTTTGAATTTGGAGTTGAATTGACCAAGTTATGATTAATTGAAGTCTAGAGATATTTTGGTCATTTTTAGGATAGGGTCCTAAATATTATTTTTCAAATTAAGCTCCAAATAGGGAAACTAATACTTCTATGGTGTTGGGGCTATTCTTCTGAGTATTTTAAGACTCATATTGCCTATGTTTGTACGACTAGGTTAAAAGTTGTGAGGGTTTAATTAGGTCATAAAATATCACTACATTATACGTATCCCGAAACTAATTTTTGAATTATGCCATTTGTTTCCTCTTATTTTTCTGAGTAAAATGAGACCTATATTTACTATGTTTGGATAATTCTATCAAAAATTATTAAGCTTTAAAGTTTTGAATTAATTAATTTAAATTAATAATTTTTACTATTCAAAAATACAAATTAAATGAATCTACTATTTATTTATAAATTTGGAATTAAATAATCTCACTATTTTAGTTTAATTAATGGAATATTAACTAAATTAATTAATTACTAATTACTATTTTATTTAACTTAATTAATTTCACTTAACTTATGATTATGTTAATTAATTGATTCAAATAAACCTACTCAATAATTAATTTAACTATTATTATATTCACTATATTAACTTAATAAACTAACCTAAATTAATTTAGAGCTAACTACTATTAATATTAATTTTTTTGCTAATTAACTTATCTTCTGTTTAGTTGTTAATACTAGTTAAGTACTTTAATTAATCTATAAATTATGTTTTAATATAACTATATATATATAGGTATCTGCATATATTATATACAAGAAAATACAATAATTATCTATATATTATATAATTATTTTTATTAAATTTTCCTGCAGGTTGACAGATAGCGGGACCCAGCAGGATACGTGACATCTTACAATTGGGCGCGGCAGAGGACGCGGGCCCCACGGGACACGCGGCAACGTCCCGTTGACTGCGACTCTGTGGGCGGGGCCCATTGGACGCGTGGCGTCAATCGATTCGGCGCGGCAGAGACAACGGGCCCCACCTGGCGTCAGCAGAGTTGACCGTGGGTCCCGTCGCCGCTGTGAACGCCGAAGATGCCACGTGGCGCATCGGGCAGGTGCCACGCCAGCAAGGCGGGTCCACCGCTGCCATGCATGCCCCGACGCGCACGGGTCGAGCCCTGGTTGACCCAGCCCAACCCAAACCTCCCTCTTCTTCGCGACTCGCTCCATGTCGAATGGATTAGGGTTGCTTCCCGGCTGCCTCAAGCGGCGGTTCGCACGGCCGAGGGCAGTCTCGGCGAGACCTGCCCGACAGGACCCGAGCCAGGCCGGGAGGTGGCTCGAGGCAAGCACAAATGCTAACCCAAGGGTACTACGCGGAGTGGGGCGAGTCGTGATTACAGGCCCTAAGAATCAAACCCTAAAATCCGGTCGATCGAGCCCAAGTTAGCTCGATCCGACCGGTCGATCTTTGATTGACCATTAGTATTAACATTGCATAAGAGAAAAACAACAATCGCATAAGAAGTTGAGAGGAGATTGGGTGGTACCTGATTGAATGGCTGGAAATCCTAGGATTTGAAGAGCGTCGGCCCGAATGATCGATCAACCAAAATCTGATCCTAATGTGTTGGCATCGCTCTTAAGCGCGACTGGGCAGAGTCAGCGAGGCTGCGAGCGTGCGGATTGGGCGGCGGCCGTGGCACTTAGCCGCGTGGAGGGTCGACAGAGCCTTCGAGGTGGAAGGCAACGGCTCCTCCGTTCGATCCGGACCCGCGATCGAACGGTCCATGGTGGCTCGGGCATCTCGCGGTTCTGACCCGATCCGATAAGGGCGGCGGGTCCCACCCATTTTTAAATAATTTTTAAAACTTATTATAAATAAATCTAATTTTATTAATTTTCTATTTAATTTAAGTAATGAAATTAAAATTAGAAATATTCCAAATATTCACCCCTAGTTAATTGAGAGGTGAGGAATGCAACGATAATGTCAAATTTTTGATCCAATGAGTATTTTAATTTCCCAATTTTTGGGGTATTTAAATATTATTAAAATATTCGTCAAAATTCTGACGACTTCTGATTGACACGAAAACATCACCCATAGCAAATTTGGGGTAATGAGCGCAATAGCGAAGTCCGTTTTTCGATTTGAGGTCTATTTAATTAGGTCAAATTTTAGGATTTCTGAATTTTTCCAAAAATCAGGATTCGATCCATTTGACTCCTAATTTAAATTAGGTCTTAGAATTTGACTCATAATGACTTGATTAACACTTGAGATCAAGATTAAGACTAAGATTAGTCATAATTAACTAAGATAACAACTTGAGTTATTACAATATGTTTATCAAACTATTTGAGATGTAGGTTCTTGACTAACTACATATCCCCCTCAAAAGCTATGTCCAACCTTATTTCTCTAGATATCAACCTATCCTGACATAACGTATTGTCTGTATAGACCTGAGATCAGCCTGAATGAACCCATAATACTGTTTCCTGATCATTTATTTTAAGTTTTGAGCACAAAATATCATATAAATATATCAAAGTGCGTTAAAGTTTAAAAGCGATGCAAAAGCTGCAAAAGAAAAAATAATATCTTTTATTTTATGTTAGTAAAAATATCAATATTAATATTATATTGGTCATTTATCTTTATACATTAAAATAATATTTTTTATTATTATAAGTAATATATATATATATATATATATATATATATATATATAAATTGAAAGAAAAATAACTGAATTGAAAGTTGCAGAAATTAGGAAATATACACATATATAGAAAAAAAAAATGATTGAAATGAAAATTGTATAAATTAGAAAATATATACAATATAGAAAAAAGAAACTGACAAAAATGATAGTTACGGAAATTATGAAATATATACATATATAGAAAAAAGAAAAAATGACAGAAATTAAAATTGCAGAAATTAGAAAATATATACATATATATATATATAAAATGACAAAAATGAAAGTTACAAAAATTAGGAACTATAAACACATATAGAAAAAAAAGAAAATGGCAAAAATGAAAGTTATAGAAATTATGAAATATATACATATATTGAAAAAAAATGACATAAATAATAGCTACAGAAATTAAAAAATATATACATATATAGAAAAAATAAAAAAAGATAGAAATAAAATTTAAAAAAATTAGAAAATATATACAGATATAGAAAAAAAGAAAATGACAGAAATGAAAATTGCATAAATTAGGAAATATATACATATATAGAAAATAAGAAAATTACAGAAATAAAAGTTACAAAAATTAAGAAATTTATACATATATAGAAAAAGGAAAATGATATAAATAAAAGTTACAGAAATTAAGAAATATATATATATATATATATATATATATATATATATATACGAAAAAAGAAAATGATAGAAATAAAAGTTGAAAAATTAAAAAATATATGCATATATAGAAAAAAAAATTTGCATAAATGAAAATATAATAATAATAATATTAATATTAATAATAATAGCATTATTATTATTATTATTATTATTATTAAAAGAAGAAGAAGAAATGAAAAAAATAGAAAATATTTCATCACTTTCTCATTTCTTATCTTATATTAGCGTTAATGAGGCTTTACTGGAGGTCGATGGGGGGAATCGATGGTGGCTCAAAAAGAGAGGGAGGAAGTGGAGGGTAGAAGAGGAATGGGGGAGGGGAGTGGGGGAGGAGAATAGATTGGGGAGGGGATTAGGAAATGGGGGGTGGGGGTGTATTTATAAACTTTCTCAAAAAAAGTTAATTTATTAATTAAATTTTCCCAATACTCCATTATTTGAATATGAACAAATTTGTCATCTTCTTCATAAATACTTTAAGTGTTCAATTTGGCTCTCTCTTTCTCCTTCTTATCTCCTTTCTCTCTCCTCTTCCTCTCTCTACTTTCTCTCTCTTCCATTTCTTTTCCAAAAAATAGCAAAATTTGATAGAGAGGTGTATCTTGATGAGAAAAATACGCTCGCACAGAAATTTTTTAAATTGGAGTAATATTTTATATTTTATTAATTTTTGAACATAAAAACTTCAAAAATTAATTATGGTTAATTTGGAGACCTAAATTCGATGAAACTTTTTCTATAGCCTTTTTATAATATTCTTAATCCAATGATATTAAAATCACTGAATTTGGACTTGTTTTAATTTTCTCAATTTACTGAATTTAAATAATTCAAAATTTAATTCAGGAGTATTCGTTATCTAGATTGCTCCCAAACTTGAGCATTATGTTCACAAATATATACTCTATCCATTGATATTTTTAGTTTTTCCTAATTTTGAAGTCACTCGGGGTCCTGATTTTTGAGTCGAGTTTAGTCATAATTATCCTAGTAATAACTTGGGTCGTTACAAACTCTCATACTTAAAAATGATGTCATCCTCAACATCAGGCTAACAAAACTTATCTATGGGTGAGAATAATAACTGACATATTGAACAATGTTGGGTAATTCTTCCTAATGGAGTATTCTCTTTCCCAAATAGCTTCTTCTTTTGATGAATTCTTATATTGTACTCTTATCAGTTGGATGTGGCAACTTCATAATTTTCAATTATCTAAACCCAATATTTTGAGTGGTTCTTCTTTTTAAGTTAGATCAGGATGAAGATTCATTGAAGAGATAGACACTTGTTGGAACAGTTTCTATAAACACCTTCATAATGAAGAAATGTGGAATACGTTGTGAACGGCAGAAAAATTGTCTGGTAATTTAAGCTTATAAGCGACGTCTTCAATTGTGGTTATTATTTCAAAGGATCCAACGTATCTTGGACTTTACTTCCCTGTTATGCCAAACCTATGAACTCCTCTTATTGGGCTTACCTTTAGATAGGCAAGATCTCATACTTAGGGATTCCACGAAGTTTGATTATTTCTTTAATATATAAATTGGCCAGCTTTTCCACTAAATTTGTTTGCATAATTGGAAGGAAGTGTGCTAATTTTGTTAGACGATCTACGTTTACCCAAATCGCATATACTCCAGTACAACTTCTAGCCAATTCCATCATAAAGTCCATAGAAATATCTAATCATTTCCACTCTGGGACATCCATTTTAATAATCCACCTGGTCTTTCATGTTCTGCCTTACTAAACTGCAGACATGGAATTTAGCGACATATTCACATATGTCTTTCTTCAATCTAGGACACCAAAAAGTCTCTTTTAGATTCCTATATATTTTATTATTTCCAGGGTGAATTGTGTACCCTGAGTCATGTGCTTTAGATAGAATTTGATTTCAAATATATGAATCATTTGGAATTCAAATTCTTTTTCTATGATAAATATAATCTCTTTTTTGTAGATGTAAGTCTGTTATGCAATCATTTTCGATGTCTACTTTTAGCTTGGAATATCCCTTATCATTCTCTTGGGAAATTATCATGCGCTTCATGAATGTAGGCTCTGTAGTATTATTTTCAAGTAAATTATTTAACTACTTTCCATTAATATGTTTTATGCCCAACTTTTTTAATTCTTCCATTAATGGACTTACCATTATAGTATTTAGGTCTGTTTTCTACTGAAAGCTTCAGCTACGACATTAGCTTTACCATGATGATATTGCATGTCTAAGTCATAGTCACTAATCAATTCCAACCATCGCTTTGTCGATAGTTCAACTCTTTCTGAATGAAAATATATTTTAAACATTGATGATTAGTAAAAATTTCATATCTCACTCCATATAGGTAGTGCCTCCATATTTTTAAAGCAAATACTATTGTTGCTAATTCTAAGTCATGTACTGGGTAGTTTCTTTCATGAATCATTAATTGTATAGATGCAAATGCTACTACCTTCTTCTCTTGCATAAGAACGCATCCAAGCCATACTATGGATGAGTCAGTATAAACTTGATAATATTTCATCTATTGTGGTGGGGTTAGCACTGGGGCAGTTGTTAGTAATTATTTTACTATTGAAAAGATTCCTCACATTGCTGACTCCAAATGAATGGAACTGCTTTTTGTGTTATATTGGTTAAAGGCACAGCTATTTGTAAAAATTTCTTAACAAAATTTTGATAATACCCGGCTAAACCGAGAAAACAACGAATATCTGTCATGGTCATTGGCTGGGGCCATTCCTGAATGATGCTTATCTTTTTTTGATCAACCTTGATTTCTTTGGAATACACTACATGGCCTAATAAAGCTACAGAATCCAACTAAAATTCACATTTATAATATTTAGCGTAAAGCTGATGATGCCTTAGAGTTTTTAGAATGGTTCTTAGATGATTTTCATGTTCTTCCTTGCTCTCAGAATAAATTAGAATATCATCGATGAATACTATTACAAACTTATCCAAATACAGTCTAACAATTCTATACATTAAGTCCATAAAGATGCATAGAGCATTGGTTAGACCAAATAACATGACCATGAGCTCATAATGCTCGTAGCGAGTTATAAATGCTATTTTTGGAATATCTTCTTCTTTGACTTTTCATTGATGATAGCTTGATCTTAGAAATATCTTGAAAAATATCTTAGCTCCATTTAATTGGTCCAATAGATTATCAATACATGGTAGATGGTACTTATTTTTAATGTTTATCTTATTGAGTTCACGATAATTGCTGCGCATTCGCATCAAACCGTCTTTCTTCTTTACAAAGAGTACTGGGGCTCCCCATGGTGACATGCTTTATCGAATAAAACCTTTGTTCATCAGCTCTTATAGTTATTCACTTAACTCTTGTAGTTCTTTGTATGTCATGCGATAAGGTAACTTTGTTATTTATTAAGTGCCAGGAATTAACTTAATTGAGAATTTGATTTCTCTTACTAGTGATAATTCAAGAAATTTATCAGGGAAAACATCTTCAAACTCCTTTAAAATTTGAGTGTCTGCTAAAGGAATTTCTTATGTATTTTCTCCCATCATCATTGTTACTAAGTATGAATTACACCGCTTTCGAATTAATTTCTATACTTGAGAAGCATTTATTAAGGATGCTAAAATGCCTAACTTTCCCATAAATACTTCAGGCTTGCTCCCACCCTTGATAATGACCTTCTTTCTTTGATAATTAATCATAAATTTATGCTTGCTGAGCCAATTTCATTCTTAGAGTAATGTCAAAATTTACTATAGGCAGTACTATCAGGTTTATTTCATTTGCCTTGCCATTAACTAGTATGTAACAGTCACAATATTTTTGTGCACTCATGAGGGTACTAGATGGTAACCTGACATTTAAAGCTTTAGCTAAATTGTAATATGGTAGTTCAAGAGTTTTGGCAAATCTTTTTGAAATGAATGAGTAGCTTGCACCAGTGTTAAATAATGTGCCACAAGATTTGTCATTAAAATATATGGTGCATAGGGTTTAAAATTAAAGATAATTCATGTTTTATTTAAATATAATATGAAAGATATTTATAAAAAGAAAGAATGTGGTACCTGATACCACTTCATTATCTTCTAGGGCTATAACTGTGGTGAGGGTATACATCCTCGCATGTGCAGTTTGCTAGGGAGCAATTGGTCTTCCCCTTTGATTAAAAGCTGGTGCTTTATGAGCAATTGGTGGACCTCTCTTTTGCTTTAGAGCGGCTATAGGTACATGAGCTGGTATGGCTACGAGTTCTTACCTTCCAGCTAGTATGGGTGCTTATCATTGTATATGAGAAGGATGAATGATTGTGGGGACCCTCCTCATGCCGGATTGATATCAGAGGATCAGCCCCGCATGAGGTTCTCGTCGAGGAATCCGATTGAGCAGTTTAAGTAGTACAACAAGTAAGCAAAAATAAGATCATCCATTCAATTAAAATAAGATTACATCACATAGTTTAATGTATTACAACATCATAAAGAAAAAGAAAATAATAGAGATATACTGAGCTGATCATCCTCACTTCTCAGCTACCTCGATCTCCACTAGCTCCTGACCTGGCACATAAAAGTGCGGGCATTGGAATGTCGGTTAGTCCCGTTGACTAAGTACAAGATATCAGCAAACATTTATAAAATTATTAGAGGTAAGCAATAAATGGATAAATATAAGAAAATATGTGGAGGTTTTATCCTGCAAAGCAAATTATTAGGTTCACAAAAAAATAGAGGAGTGCTAAATTTTATCTCAATATGTTACATGAATTAGTATAATATGATATGTCTTGCATCAGTAAGCATAATCATAAATAATTTGTCCTATTGGGCAAACACAAAACCTTGGGGTCAGACAGAATGTGGGTTCATATCATAATAGTATACCGAACTGTGCCTCCCCATAGGCTATAGCACGCTCTCTTATCTCCCCTCTTGGCTAGCCCCGCCATAATTCCCACCCAAGCTACCATTTCAAGAACCCAAAATAATGCATGCATTCTCAAGATATTTCATTCAGTATTTAAAGTGACAGTAATGAATAACTTAAAAATGAAAGTAAAACTAAATTTAAGGCTCAAAGCGGTGCAAAAGCGTTTAAAAGAAAGTAAGTAAGAAATAAATGTAAGAAAATATCCGGTACCTTTCTTGTGTGATCTTCAAGCTACCTGCATATTTAGTACTTAACCTAGTTAGTGACTAGTTGATTAATCATCCTAGTGGGTGTGCAAGTTTTATTTTATTAGGTTATACAGGTGATTACGAGCACAACAATAGTATTTTCTTCAAAATCTGAAAATGACACACTTTACGAGGCAAAAAAAACTTTTTTAAATTTTGATGTCAAATCAAAAATCAGTTAATATTTTCAAAATCTTTAAATTTTTTTGATCATTTTGATATATAATTTCACTATATTTGGACTCATATTTTGAAAGAAAATAATTTTTTAAGTTTTGGGAATTTTCTTAATTTTTACTATTTTTGGGTTGACGGAATATTCTGTTACCGTTAACAATTTTCGTTAAGTTGCCGTTAACGTTAACGATAACGGTACTATAGCTGATGGAGGAATATTCCCTTTCCGTTAACGGTGAATAACGGGTGCCACGTGGCGACCATGTGGCTGACACGTGGCTACGGGCATACAGAAATCTGCCACGTGCCATCTAATAGCACGTGGCTGCCACGTGTATAGACAGTGACTGCTTAGCTGCCACGTGTTTACTATGTGGCACTGTGGACCTCCGAACTGCCACGTGGCTGCCACGTAGCAGTTACTGTTCATCTTTTCCGGCGTACCTAACGCGAACCTCCGCCTCCGACGAACTTTAGGAGCTTTTTCCGGTGAAATCCGGCGATCTTCCGACGATACGATGGTTGCCTCCCCTCGGGCTCACTACTGAGGCCTTTAAATAGGAGGGGGCACCCCTCGTAGGCTTCGTCGCCGCCCTGCCGCCAAATCCCGGCATGACACATGGCAGTCATCTGTGCGTCGGTGCTGCCACGTGTCGCCATGCGAACCAGACACGCCATGAAGCTGCCACGTGGCATCCCACTAGTTTGTGGAGCAATCAAGCGTCGACACGTGGCATCACTTGTTCCGCGAAGATGCCATGTGTCTGCCACGTGCCATCCACGGTGACGCGGTGCAATAATAGATTGTCACGTGGATGCCACATGGCATCCCTGGTTGAGCGGCACAACGGGGTGCTGGCACATGGCACACGGTGACACGGCGCAATAATAGATCGCCACGTGTCTACCACTTGGCGCTGCGGTTGCGCGGCACAATAGGGAGCCACCACATGGAACCTGATGAAGCCGCTTAACGAGGTGCTGCCATGTGGCACCCGAAGATTCACGCACTACCACGTGGCAATCCGAAGCTCAACATGCTGCCACGCGGCATCCGAGCCTCTGCGTGCTACCACGTGGCACCCGAGCCTCTGCGTGCTGCCACATGGCCCCGAGCCTCTGTATGCTACCACGTGGCACCCGAGTTTTAGACATTTTGCCACGTGGCGCCATGTGGCACATGGTGTTTCTGTGTTTTGCCACGTGGCACGATCCTGCTGGTTCTGCGCGATCCGACGGTGCTGATTGATCCGATCCGGTGTCCGCTGTTTGGACCCGGACAGCGGATTTTCCGCCATTTTTAATTAATGAATTTTTAAATTCTGAAAAATACAAATTTAATTAAAAACTTTAGAGAAAATTTAATTCCAAATGTATTATGCGCATTTTTCGTCCGTTTGAGCTCCGAAAATTTTGAAATATTTCCTCCTAGCTAATTTCGACGTTCCGGACCTAAATTTTCAGTCAAAATTTAAATTTGAGATATAAAAAAAAATTAAATTTTTCGGGGATAGAAATCTTATATTTAATTAATTAATTAATTTATTTATTTATTTAATTAAAACTTTAGGATATCATAACTTTGAATATATTGATCCAAACATATTAACTATAGGTCTCATTTTATTCAAAAAAATAAAATGAATTAAATGGCGTAATTCAAAAATTCGATTCGGGGATTATTTAACCTAGTGACATTTTAGGTCCTAAACAAACTCCCATAACTTTATACCTAATTATCTAAACATATGCAATATGGGTCTTAAAATACTCACGAGAACAACCCCATCACTGTGATAGTATTAATTTTCCCATTTGGAGCTTAGTTTGCAAAGTGATATTTTGGACTCTCTCCCAAAAAGACCAAAATGCCCTTTATCTTCAATTAATCATAACTTGGTTAATTGAACTCCAAATCAAGAAATGCAAAGTACTACCTAGTTTAGAATTTTAGTGCCAATAGAAAACTACAATAAAATTTAAGTTTTGAACCCTAGAAACCCTAAGTTTCCCAAAATACCCCTAACCCAAAATAGGTCATAACTTAACTAAATGGAGTCCGAATTGGGTCTACTCCTAGTTAAAGTGCTCAGTGTGATATAGGAAACTATAATTGCTGAGTTTTTTTTTTAGCAAAAATTCTATTTAGTGATGATATGGGTCATCACAGTGATCCACTAATTGTCCACTGTACGGGGTGCTTGACATTACCAAAAATTATGACCAGGTCGTCCATATGTATAGCATATTACGCTCCTATGATAATAATTATTATAAGGATGTGGTATGTTGCATTTCCCAGTAGGTGTTTGCTGAGCTATTTGATAAACCTTAGTTTGAGTCAGTCTCAGCCTTTTGTATTCAATTTGTTATACATGTGCAGATGGGTGTCTTTTTCTTTGCTCTTCAGCTTCTTCTTGTTCCCTATGTTCTAGTATTTTTGCACTTTCAAGCATTCTTGAGAATTTGGAAATTCGAAGAGCTATAAGCATTTCATGATAGATGGTTTTAATCTTTTTAAAAGTTGATTGCATCGACCAGACTTGGAGCTCATTAGTAATAGTGCATAACAGGATAGTCTTTGAAATTTAATTTCATATTTAGCAACACTATGATTACTTTGACATAACTTTATTAACACATTCCATAATGGCTTGAGTAGAAGGAGGGATGTATTTGGTTATAAAGGCTTTGACAAATTCTTCCCATTGGATATTCTCAATATCTATGCATACAAATTATAAGCTTGCAGTGGTTTCCCACTAGTGTTCTGCTTCTTCTTCTAACCTAAAAATGGTTAATCTAATTACATCTGTAGGTGGACATTTCATGCTAATTAGTATTTTTCCTATCTTTTTTACTCAATCTTTAGCATCCATTGGGTCAGCACTTCCATTGAATACTGATAGTTGGAGTCTTAAGAAGGCTTGAAGTAGTTCATCTATCTCGATGTTTGGGAAATGGGTAACTGGTAGTATAGAAGTAGGACTATTTATATGGGGTGTTTATTGTGTCTGAAGCCTTAAAAATGTTTGAATTTATGTATCGACATGCTACAATAGATCATTCACAATATCAAACAACTTGTGAACACGGTCCACAGAAGTATTAGCAGATATCATATATTTTAAGAGTGTTTCGATAATCAAAGGAGAATCTTCATGATCCATCTGAAAAATAAGATTTTTATTATTATACTTTTATTGGAGTATATTTACTAAAGTATCATTATCAAATACTAGATGAAAACAAAAGTATTCTTATTAGCCAGAAAATAAAATAAAAACTAACTAAAAGTATATATTTTACCTATCCTTTATCTATTCTTTTATTCTACTTTTGATTTATATAGCTTTTGAAAATTCTTACTTTATATATTTTCTTTTATTTATTCTGAGATTCTAATTGCATGAATAATGACTTATACACTTTTATACTAATTTTCTCCCAATCTTGCTTTTATACTAAATGTGGCGACCCGCCCATGGGTCAACATAGCTAATCTAGCGTTAGGTGCTCACTCTCAAGGATCATATCCGGGTTTAGTATAAAAGTGTATTTAGAGCCAAATAAAATACACCCTTCTACATTCATTGGAATATTCAGAAATACCAAAATAAAAAAAGAAATTTATTCATTATAAGTATAATAATTGCTTTGCAAAATATATTACACATTAAACAAAAATTTAAAACTTTAAGAAAATCAGCGTCTAAGTTGCTCCATCATGTATTAGCTCCTCCTCAAATGCTTGATCCAGAGATTGTTCCTGAACTGCCATATATATATATATATATATATATATATATATATATATATATATATATATATATATATATATATATATATATATATATATATATATATATATATATATATTGTGTGTGTGTGTATGTGTGTGTGTGTATGTGACAGGGTGAACTAAGAAAAAGAAAAGAAAAGAAAATTTTTAATTAAACACAAAAATCTAAAGTTTGTAGAATATCAAAATTTGCATATGATAATATTGGTCTCTCTCTCTCTCTCTCTCCTCTCTCTCTCTCTCTCTCTCCCTTATTATTTATTTTAGCAATGAATGGTTTGTCTTAGACTATTGATGTAGCTTCTTTATCTGAGAGTATTGTGCCTCTTCTACATGGTTACTTTTCTTGTTCTCGCATAGTTTTTACGAATAATATTCTCCTTTTTAGAGAAGCTTTAGATTACAACTTGAGGGGTTTTAAAGATTGTTTGAACACTTTTATTATTTCCTTCAGAATGTCTTGTAATGATAATAAGTTTACTATATATTTATCCAAATCAGTTACTAATGCTGAGGACCTTGCACATATTCTCGGGTTGCAAATTTCATAAGATCCTTTTAAATACTTGGGTTTATCGGTCTTATAAATCTCCATTAACATGCCTTTGGTTGATTAACTTTGAAAATGGCTCACATATTGAGTTTAGAAGCACCTACCTATGCCTGGAAGATGCAACTTTTAAAGTTTTCTATTTGGCCTCGTGTTCTTCACTGGTTTTGATCTTTTCATCTTCCTCTTGCTATCATCAAGAATATTAATTCTATTTGTGCACATTTGCTTGATCATGGCAATGATGTGAGGAAAATGCACATCCTCTCGTGGGACTCAGTGGCTTCATCTTATGAGAAAGGTGGTTTGGGTTTTGTTAATCCCTCAAAGTTGATGATATGTTGTAAATTTGCTCTTTGCTGTGAATTCTTAGCAACACCTCCTAGCTAATAGAATGGTGGAAAACCCACAAGCATAAGCTCTTTGTTAATTCTCCATATTACCATAACATAATGGTCTCTCCTTTTTGGAGAAAAACTATCCTTGATAGGCCCTCTTTATGTAATAATCTAAAGACCAGGGTTGGGAGATTTCTAGTAATATTTCAATTATAAACATTCCTCACAAAATACTAAAAAATAATAATGTTCATACATCACAAAATTAAAAATTTAAATTAAAGTCTTACAAATTATCTCAAATTAAATAAACATGAAATTATATAAAATTCAAAATAGTGAGTCTCAATCTCACTCTAGATAATAGAATCTTTATTAGCCCTTAAAATCTAGTTAACATCCGCTTATAGTTCTTAAAATCTATATTAATTATCAATATTTTAATCAGGCAGGAGTATGTAGAGCATCTAAAAGTATTAATTTATAACATCATATATAGGTTACAAATTAATGTAATAAAGTTTGAAGAAAATATCATCATTTAAATTTGAGGGTTATGCCAACTTCAATAGTAAGTCTTGTAATACTCAAATGAACTCAAATAATTTCAAAGAAAATGTATAAAATGACATAAGTGGAAAACTTAGCATAAGTTACGATGTGACATACATATATTATTTTGGGCCTAAAGCCCCTAAGCCTTACTAAGAAATGCAAATATTAGCATTAAAATTATTCTATAAAGGTATACAATTACCCTTCATTTATTATTCACATAATTATTATTTTGATGTTTTCCTCTAGATATTTTGCACCTTTCTAGTGGATTAGATCCCTCCTTATTTCTTCATAGGTTGCTAACAAACTGTACATATTTAGTTTTGGTTTGCTGTAGCGCCCCGCCCCGTCGCTACGCGCAAAGAGTGGTAATCATAATTGATTCGGCGGCGGAGCGGCACGCCACTCGGGGAGGAATATCCCGTCTCCCTGAAGTAGCTCAAATCAAACCCATCTAAAGGGCTGCTGACTCAACCTCAAGAAGGGTTGAGAGCTAATACTTAAGATAAGAGTAGTATTCTTATCCTAAGTATTAGACCAATACATATATTGGATATAAAACACATGAGGAATCCAATATATGTGTAAGATATCAGCATTTCTAGTATACTGATCATATCACAATACTAAATATAAGTAGTGTATAAATAGAGTGCAGAAGCAAAAGCAAACATCCAGAAATAATTATCACAGAACCTATATAAAATATTTGTCTCAGAAAAGAAAAGAAAGTACATCCAGAATTATTACAAACAGTTTAATAAAATATAGACATAAAAACTAAGTATTGAACTAAAATAAACTAAGCAGAAAAGTAAGGTTATGGTAGAGTCCGCTAGTGCTCAACAGGCTCCTCCTGAATCGCTTGGGTGTCCTCCTGACCTAGCTCAATATACTGCTCAAGATCGAGCAAATTGCCGGATCCCAAAGGTACCCCGTGTTAATAAGTTTAACACATCAAAACTAATTTAAACATTTCTAATTAATCATTTAACATTTACATAATATAAGTAAATCTGTAAAAAAACTGTAAAGGTGACTGAAAGTATAAAACTCTATAAAACTCTATAAAATTGAAGTAAAGTAAAGTAAGGTTGTACTGGAACTGAATATTAAAAATAAACAATGATAGTAATGGATTTGAAACTGAGTAATAGCATATAAGACTATATTGTATGCCACTGAAATTATGTATCTAAATATGAAATAATATTGTATGCTACTGATATGCAACCAAAATATCACTGAACAGCTACGAGTCATACGGTCCAATGTATATATACATCCAGTTGGGAACTGCAATGCCGATGCATCCTGAAATTCCCCAGTCAATGTATGCAACATTCTATGACCCATAAATCATCACTAATACTCATACATCATTACTGATACTCAGACATCATGCTTATGCTTTTAAGCTACATTAGATAAATCTAAAACTCTAGAAATGCTTTGAAATCCAATAATAAATTTAATGTCACCATTGTGTAGAATCCTACCAACAAGAAGGATTCTAACTCCTAAATTTTAATCTTGATAATTGGTTAAAGTTGAGAGTTTACTTAAAAATCATTAGATGGGAAGGTTGTGTACACATATTTAGTATGTTTGCATGAAAGGTAGTTCTTAACACATAGTTTGATTAAGCTACCCTAATGAAGCGATCTTCGATATGAGGCATCACTCGATAGTGATTTGTATCTCAAGCTAAGTCAATAAGATGCCAACTCATAATCACACTTAGTGTCTTAAAGAAGGTGACTCGAATTACTTAGTTTGTTTAAGTCACACCTATTGAAGTGATCTTCTCTAGAAGGCATCACCCGATGGCTATTTGTATTTTAATCAAACTAAGAAATGAGTCCCTATTTATAACACTCTTAGGATTGATTGATTTACTCTAAGCGAGATTATATTCACCAAAGCCTGCAGGATAGCACAAAGATAAATCTTACTCAGAGTGACTCAACCATTCATGAATACTACTGAAATAATCCAGTACTATAGGTATACCTTACTATACCCAACCAATTATCTAGGCTTAGAAGATTATATTAAATCAACAAGAATTTATCAAAGCTATTAATGCTTACTCTAAATGGGTGAGCCATACACAAGGCTCCAAGGATGTGATCAAACGATAACCCAATATTGATTTCTACCGTAAGTGAGAAGTTCCATTCTAACTGCTTTAGGTGATTCCTACCACGAGGTGTCAAGATCAATTTCTAAGATTATGAGGGATCATTTAAGTTCTTATCTCAATAAGTTATAAAAGTTCTTCTTACCTCAATGTATCAATTTTTAAGGTCTTTAAGCATTTCAAGAATGACCCTATCATAAGACCCTTGAGATCTCACTTTTCTATTTCTTAATTTAACATTCAAAGGTTGCTTATTAGACTTGGATTAAAGTGATTAGATCAGATGGTTAAAATCCTCTGATCCTATTCTATTCTATAATCATGGGATGAAATTAAAGATATTATTAGAGTTAGATCATTTCATAAATCATTATAATTTTATTATCCATCTTATGCCAATAGTCTTATATAAGAGAAAATCAAAGATCCAAAGTTTAGATTCAGATGATTCAATAACACAGATTTAATATTAACCTTAGCACTTCTAATTCAATGATTTAAGATTAATGTTAAATGATATGCATTATTGGAATCATGTCAGTTGAATTATATTTCAATTAAGATTACTTGATTAAGGTTTAGATTTTAATCAAGACAAGTTAGGGTTTAATCCCTAGCCTTACCAAAATTAAAACCAATGGTTAATTTAAAGGTCAATGACAAATCAATGTATTATGGGTGTATTATTGATGTCAAATTTTAGATTTAAATTAAGTATTATCTACTTAATCAAGTTCTTAAGATTCTTATATTCACTTATAGTTTATTATCAAGTTAAGCACATTTAGGTGTCCAAATAAATGTTAAAGTTCTCTAACATACATCATAATATTATGAAAATATAGGAATGTAAAGATGACATAAAATAGAAGGTAACATAAGATTATAACTCTAAAAGACTTAAGTTTCATGCAATTTGGTTATTAAGATATACTTAATCAGTACAAGCATTCAAAGATTCTATTATTTAGCATTTGGCACAAAATACTTAAGGCATATAAGAGGTCTTTGCATATGCCATAAAATAGTAAACTTTCAAAGTTGATTATTATACAAAATTTTATGCAATGGTCAAATTTGATATAATTCAATCCAATTATGGTCATAGGGACCTTAAAATGCAAAAAATGAAGAGTTTTGACCATTTTAGCAAATTCTGCGCACTTTTAGAAAATTCTAGGCGCTACGGCGCGCAACAGCGCTTTTAGACGCTACGGCGCGCTGTAGCGGAAAACTATGTTGCGGTGCGCAGCAGCACTGCAGTGTGCTACAGTAGAAATTAGTGCTGTGGTGCACTACAGTGCTTTCAGGCACTGCGGCGTGCGATAGTGCTCGATTTTCTGAGAGTCGGATGCTACGACGCGCTGCAGAGCATTCAGGCGCTACGGCGCGCTGTAGCGGTTTAACTTTCGGAATCACTGTTCAATTAATTTTTTTTTTAGTTTCATATAGTTTTCCCAAAAGAACGCTGCAGCTCGCTGTGGCATGCTGCAACGGTCTAACTTTCGTGTGACTGTTCAATTAATTTTTCTCTTGATTTCCTATAATTCTTCCTGAAATGGCGTTGCTGCCCGCTATGGCGCGCTGCTGCGGTTTAACTTTCGAGTTACTATTCAATTAGTTTATTTATTGATTTCATATGATTTTTCCTAAAATGATGTTGTAGCCTGCTGCGGCGCGCTGCAGCCAAAACTATTTGAGTTTTGGGCACTACGGCGCACTGTAGCGCCCAACGGTGAGTTCGCCTGTGCAAAAATTGTAAATGGTCACATTTTGAGCTCAAACACTCTCAATCCAAAGCATTTCATGAGTGGTGCCATATATCAATGGAAAGGTCTTCCCAATACCTTTCCATCAATACCAAAATCGGCACAAACGGATCATCATAACTATACGATCAATGGTGATAAAGGTTCGGGTATATGAAATAGACAAAAAATAGAACATGAGATTTTTAAAGTAATATGATGCCTTAATGGACCTTAATGACTTCCATACATAATCATGGATTTCTAACGATACAAACAAGCATAATAGTAATATGAAGAAGATAAGGAAGAGGAGAAAATGGGTACCTTAGCCTTTTAGAAGAGGAAGAAAGGGAACTATGTTTTCTTTAAGAACCTTGGAGAGGAGCTTCCTTCTTCAGCACAAGGGTAGCAATGGAGAAAGGAGGGAGAGCTTAGGAGGGAGAAGAACCTTCAGCTTGGTAGCGAAGAGATGAAGGAGGGACTGAACTCCTTCTTAAAGGAGAAGGGAAGGATGGAGTGAGTGCATGGGCTAAGAGCTAGGAGGTGAGGAGGGAGGGAGTCCTCTGCCATGTTTGCGCCTAAGGGAGGCATGGGGGCGCCGGTTTAGGGGGATGGGGAAGCCAGGTAAGCAAGTAGAAAAATAGGAAAAGAAAAAGAATTAGAAATAAATAAATAGTTATTTTTTAATTATTTAAAAATATTTAGATTTTCGAAATAGGCTCCGAAAATTCTCAAAAATTCATCCTTAGCTAATTTGGGGGTGAGAAATTCAACGACGAAGTTGGATTTTGATTCCAACGATTATTTAATTATGCTAACTTTCGAGGTAATTAATTATATAAAAATATTCACAAAAATTTGATGACTTCCAAACACGTCCAAAATATCACTCATAGCTAATTTGGGGTGCTAATCTATAACAACCTTAGTTGTTATCTTAGCTAAACCAAGATTTGTTAAGCTTAAACCAAGCTTTGATTTTGATTCCATTAGATTCAATGGGCTATTTAAACCTAACCCTAGAAGTTTGGGATCAATCGGAGCTAAAATGAGAAATTTGGTATTTTTGGCTATTTTTAAGCCTTAAGAAATATCTAAATTAAATTGATCTCCAAATCCAAATCTAATTTCATTTTTGAATTCCCCACCCCCAAATTAGCTAAGGTGAATTTTTGGGAATTTTTAAAGCTCATTTAGTCCTAAATTGGATTTAGTATATTTAAGGATAATTTTATATTACTTAATTAATTTTATTTATATTTAAATTAAATTTTAATTAAAATTAAATGACAGGATTCACTGTCGGGACAGCGGCAGATCCACTGCATGGTCCTGACAGCGGCGCTTGCGTATAAACCACCCGATGCAATAACACGCATCTTAGCGCTCTCGATCCAACAGCTCACATACTGCACGCCTCGACCGCATCCTACCCGCCTGATCGGCATCTAGCATCCAATGCACGAGATCTTTTCCACGGTTTTGTTAAGCAGGAGCCGCATCAGACCCTCTATCACTAGTGGCTTTGTGGATCAGACGGTGGAGGCGAACCCTACCACTGTGGATCTTTGTTCTCGCGAGGATTCAGCCCGACAGAGGAGAATTTCATCATACAGAGCCACGTAACCTTGTCTGCCACTCCCCTCGCCAAGTCACCAAGACCGTTAGGACCTTCTGAGAATGGCCGAGCCTAGTAGGGCGACCCAGGAGGCCTGGACCCTCCCAATTCCAGGAAACGGTGAGGACCCTCGGGCCGAGCCAAGCTCCCTTCCCGAGCCCTAGTCTCCATTCCTAGGACTCCATGGTGCCTATAAATACCCTTGGGACTTCACAGTGAGTCCCTTTGCTCACTGTGAATCCCCAATTGCCTAGTTGAAGGACTGCTGGAGCTCCCATCACTTCGGCAATTTCATGGGATTTCTAGAGCTTAGGACTGCTGATAGAGGGCCCGTCTGGTGTTCAGACCCCATGTGAACCTTTGTCTATCATCCAGGAAGCTCAAAGGCACTTGATTTTCCCTCGGCCGAGCCTGCGACCTTGACTTCAGGTACAGCCTTCTCCCATGGATTTCCTTTGATCCAATTCCTCGTCTGTCTCTGCATTGAGCCTCTGGATGTCGCCTAATTAGCTGTAGCCACTTAGGGAACCAGTCGTGATTGTCGCCTGGGGCTAGGCTATCTCGAATCGATCATATCGATCGATTGAGCTAGCGGCCGAGCCATGGCTGAGTCCGAGTAAGGACCCAGCGATCGGCTGCGCCCCAGGTTATGAAACCTTAGGGGTTCGACTCGCCTCACCTCCCTGAAGGTGTAGGTATCGAACCCCAGCCGATTAATGGCCTCTGTGAGGAGACTTATCTCCTCACAGTAAGCCTGAAACGCCCCTATCGAAGGCGTCTCGGGTGAGTAGCGCCCCAACGATCCAGAGGGATCCAGATGGGGGTTCTTAGTCCAATCGAAGCGTCGCGACCCTAGGAACGTGTAGAGATCGAGCTGAGTCACCACTGTCGCCTGAGCACCGAGAATTTCAGCGCTGAATCTCTCCTGGGACGGACCCATCGAGGGGAAGAAGACGAACCATTTTGGGTCGGGCCGACCCCGACCCGCGCGGTTCTGATTTTGCGCCGCATCTATTAAATAATTATCGGAAGGCAATTCGAATGGTTATGCATTTAATAATTTAAATCCTATAGTTTTAATTTAAATAAACATTCAGAATAAATTAATTTAATAACTTTGGCTACAGTGGTCCAAATGGTAAGATCCAATATACCATTTGAATCAAAAAAATACAAGGAATCTAAATATAAAATAAAATCACATATATAATGGTTGGATTTAAAATAATTAATCAAACCTTTTCTGTTTGTAATTAAATCATGATAAATTTAATAAAAGTTCAAATTAATTGATTAAGGGCTCTGATTGCTCAGTAAACCCTAAAGAACAATTGTAGACCCATAAAACCAATTTTGGATAATAAATTCCCTTAATCTCTCCTTAATCACCCTAATTAAGGATTAGTGAATTTAACCCTAGATTAGTCTTTGATTTTGGGTAAGTTAGTTCCTAATGTCATGTTAAGTCTATTAGAACCTAAGAATGAGTTTGGATTGCCCTAGAATGCCCTAAATTCACTAATCACTCTAATTGGCCTAGAAATATGATTAGTGTTAATTAGCTTAATTATGTTGTCAAAACCTAAGATAAGGGTGTTTTCCACTTTATTAATCAACATGAAACACATTAAAATAGATTAGATTCAATTTAGATAACTAAACCCTAAAATCCTAATTTTGGCCTTAAGAGGGGTATTTTGGTCATTTTGACCAAAATGTGCTTAAATGCTCCTTAAAACTTGGAAATTTCAGTAAACTACCCTAATATAGATTATAAATGTTCTCTGAACTCTTAAGCTAATAATGCTAATGACTTGGACATTAATTTAAGAAATCTTCACTTAAACCCTAATTAAGACACTTAAATCTTAAGTAATCCTGAAAGAGTCATTTGGCCATAGTACTTAAATCTAATAATTATAATTTTTAAATATCACCTTAATAAGTTCAATTTAGTTAGATTTTGAACTTAAATGCCAAAATAAATGCAATTAGTAGAGTCTAAATTGAAAACCTAGTTTGAGTCTAAAGTGATCAAATAATCAGATCTTAGATCTTAGACCTTAGACTTTAGATCTTCTAATTAAATTGAACTATCTCATTTGGAATTCTTTAAATGATTGATTGTTTAACCCTTTGAATCCTTCCTTATGGGTTTAGGATGATTCAATCCATAAAATAATGAAATTATCTTAAAGATTGAATATAGATCTTAGATTCTCAAGTTCTTAATTGATTATTTTATCTTATAATCAGTAGAATAACCTTTCAATAAGTTCATAATTCCTAGATCTTTCAGTTTATAAGATTTTTTTCACCTTTAATTGGGGTATATTGAATGAACCTTAGACCCTTAGTAGGACTTGACTTTGGATTAGGATTTGAACACCAAAGTGGAGTTTAAATTCAAATCCTTGTATCTTGATATATTAAATCAAGATTTGGGTAAGAGAGAAGAAATAATAACAAATAGGCCATTGATTTATTTATTTAAACCTTGTAGTCATCATATGATTTTGAATTGGAACTTGTTAATTTCTAATATTAACTATAAGGATGTAAATTTGAGATTATACTCGATAGCTGGATATTGGAGATCCTAAACTTGTATATTCTCAGGATAGTTAGGTGGGATAATTAGATAACAATGGATATCACATAAGTCTAGATTGAGTCTCTTGCTTACTTTGACTAGATTGCTTTGCACACCTTGGATATTGAGCTTTATTCCTTGAGCATAACAGGAGAACTTAGGATATAGATGATACATCATAAGTTAGTATTTGAAGTGCATATCATTCAGGTATTACAGTGTTTGCAGTTGGTAGAATATGTCCTAGCTTAGTTTGTCTCTTCAGTAGTAGTATTGTATAGATTGGATTCAGATCTAGCATATTTGGATGGCTAGTCTGGATATTGATTGATTGATCTCATGGAGGCCCTGTATGGCATATTGGCTAGTATGGCAGTACTATATCTTAGGTTTATTTTTACTTTAGCTGGATTGTTCAATATCATTTTCTGTTTGCTTTGCCACATGCTTCAGTGATCTTATTTTCAGTACTTGCTCGCTTTTGCCACATGTCTCAGTGGCTTTACATAGATTGCTTGCTTTTTCCACATGTCTCAGTGTCTTTCCTTACTTTTTCTTTCCTTTTCTCAATTAGCATATTATATGTATACTCATATAGTTATTTGTATATATTGGCATGTTTAGGATGCTATAATTGCGTGTTTTATTCAGTATTGTATTCTTTATGTACTCAGTATATATTGATATGATCATAAGCATGTTAGGTTTGGAAATGCATTCTAGTTGTTATTTGTTTTAGCTTTTAGCCTCACCTTACTTATTTTGCATTGTATGTTATTTTTCATACTAATTGCTAGCTATAAATGGATAGTTTATAGTTACCCGTTTCTTCCTAGCTTGTTGCACCCATTATTGCTTGCATGTTTAGCTAATTTAAATTGTGATATCTTTAAAATATTCAGTTCATTAAAATAGCCTAAAATGTACTTAGACAATTGTCTAACTGTAACTTTTTATTTTGTTGGCTGGGGCCCTGGCATTTGTGATACCGACAAATGTCAGATTCAGACTTGTTCATGGGCAGTGTCGCAGGGGAGGAGCAGGCTCAGGAGGAGGATCATGCTGCTGCTGTTTAGATAGATTTTGCATTTCATTTCAATGAAATTGAGAGACATTTTCATTCTCTTTAAAATTCAATTTGTAATAATTAATTCTGGATATATTTCATTTCTGCATTATGATTAATTACTATACTATTTTCCCTCTTTCTACTATGTATGCTTGCGGATGTTACCTTACTATTTGTTGCTTCCGCCACTTTGATACTTGTATATTGATGAATGTTATATTACTTGGTGATTAGTCCTTGGCTTAAGGCAGGTTGGATTTACCTAACTTTACTTAAGTTGGGGATTTTCCACAGTTGGAGCACCGTACTTTCTTGTTGTCAGTACGGGGGCCCCACACGATCGCAATGACGAAGTCGAATTTCAATTTCTAGGTCAAATTAAATACCTCAAATTTCTAATTAATTAAATATAAAAATATTCCAAAACAATCGATTGAGCTCCGAGTTGCTCCAAATTTTTAGAGTTTGGTTCTAATGGCTAGATAAACTTAATGGAATGGTAATTAAAATACGATCAAACTAAAATTAAGCTGGGTAACAACCTTGGGTTATTACATCTATATCTAAAGACTCTCACCATATATATTTGTCACAAGTATTTATGGAAAGTAAAAATACAATTTAATTTAGTATAATACTGGAGTACAAGCAATGATTATATACATTCAAAAGAAGAAAGCTCAAAAAATACTAAAAAAATAATACAATTAGAATAGCTCAGCATACATGATCCGTTCATTTACTCCATAAAACTTTCTTTATATAAATTTGTTAAAAATTAATTCTTATATATTAATCTACTATTTACAAATCTAAGAAATGATAATATAAAAGTTTTATGTTAATATTACAAAGTTTGGGCAAAAATCCTAAATTTGGTTAGGTGATGTGATTAGAAATGTTGGTGAACTTTTGACACATAAATGAATGTCCAAATGATAGAAGCCAGAGAAGAGGGAGTTCTTTCACATGGAGAAGAGGGAGTTCGCACCTTGTGGAAGAGAGCTCTCGCACTACAGAACAGTGGCTCTCGCTCAGCTTCTCCGCTCACTTGGCGCAATAGTGAGTTACGCTTAATTCAATCGTAGCTGCATTACATCGTTTTATATAGATATTAACGCAAAATTGAACTACAGTGTAAAATTTTTTCACTCGTTTTACTTCATACCAAAACCCAATAATCTTAATTTACCCAAAAAATTTTACTGTACCCAACTTTATCTTAATCCAAACCCCTTACAAATATAACCTATTGAACCATGCATGTTGTAATATTATTTTAACATGTAAGATAATGCTTTAATTCAACTCTTATATTGAACTTCTCAAACTAATTATGTTATCATAACTATTTTTTAAGCACCGATAATGAGTTAGGAATTATAGAGGAAAGAACCACATCTTAAGAGTAATATCCAGTGCAGAATGCAAAATACAAACAAAACATTATCACAAAAATAACATTCAAACACAATGATTTATGTGATAAATTCAATGATAAAAAATCTATGGAGCTACGCCACCATAAGAAAATTATATTATGAAAAAATTATGATTTGCAGAGCACACAAAAAATCTTAGAGGAAGAGAAAGATAACACTTGCCTAAACATTTTTCTTACACACCAAGCCCTAATCTACGCAAGACACTCATCTCTTTTTCTCACTTCAACACTCTAAGCAGCCCATTAAGTCGTGAAGAGACGCCTCTCTTCATGACCCAACTGTCACAAGCGTCTGGGCACCAAAGTTTGAATTCTCCATGAAACGCGCCGTTTGCGAAGAGTCGCATCTGTTTGCGGCATAACTTCCACATTCCCCGAGGGGGCGCTTGGGCGTCCAGTCTCTGGCTGAGTCATGTCTTCTACAGGTGCCTGAGCGCATAGCCTACTGTCGGTTTGCCTATCACAGATGCCTGGGTGCCTAGCCTCTAGCTTATGAAATGGTCTTACCTTGATTGCAGAAACTCAAGCACTTGGGGTCTGAAGTTTATTTCGCTATGCAAAGACTCCATCAACACATCCATTGTTGATCAAATCATGCTCCACACATAACAATCTCCCATTTTGAGACTGATTTCAATTAATCCTTCTGCAACTCTATAATTTACCTTATCATAGAACCAATTATAGCTAAGGTCATAGTGTGGCTCACCTTATCTTCTCATCACGTTTTGAGGCCAACTGAAGTTGTACAAAACTTTAGTTTCTCCATTATAATACTTTTGTAAGCTTGTCTGTTGAACTCTGTGATGTATGAATCTTCTTTAATAACTTGTTACCATCATCTAGCACTGAACTCATGAAATGGTACCACATCTAGATGTGCTTCATTGAGTCATGAAAAGCTGCATCATTGGCTAGATGAATTGCACTCATATTGTCACAGTGCAATTTCTCAACCTCTTGTGCCTTGCCTAATTCAGCTAAAATACTTTTCAACCATATCATCTCATTTTTATTAATTGAACCATAGGCTGATTAATGAGATTAAGGTTTAATGAAAATTTTAATCACATGAACTTAAATCTTATTGCAAATTAGCATTCTATACATTCTCCGGGACAAAATATAAGATTGATGAAATTGGAATTTGTATTGACCAAAAATTTTCATTAATTAAATTCGAATACATTTACCTAAGTTAAGATCATAGGCCAAATTAAATTAATGCATAAATTCCATTAACCCAGTCCTCTGGTTTTTCGGGTCGACCGGGACCCGACGGGCCTAAGCAGCGTTGAACAGCGCAGGTCGCGAGTTGACCTGGGCCAGAACTTTTGATTTCTGCTGTTCTTAGGTTTTCCCCGATGCCTAGAGAAATAAATTAAGGTTTCCAATCTACGTTGAATCCTTGATTGATTGAACACCACTGAGTCCTAATTTCGACTCTGACACACTCACCAGATCACGACGCATCCTAGGATGGTAAAAGCCACTTGGCTTAACCCCAAATTCACTGTAACCCTAATATGCTTGAATCCTAATTTAGGGCTTATTATGGAGAGCAAGAGAAAATCCTTCCCACATAGGCTACGCTGTCGCTCTGACTGGATCCTAACATGATCAAGGTTCAAAGGTGGAGCGATGGATCACTGAAATGCAATGTGGTATAGCCTGGGTCGTCAGGACCCGACTCACGACTATGCTTTGTAGTACAATGTCGCGGGTACAATGATCCTCAATCCCCCGGGTTAGCTTGAGAGCAATTGATTGGATCGATTGGTTGATAGGGTTAAGTAATAATTGACATTGGTGAATGGATGCTTAATTGAGCAATCAATTGTCAATGAGAGCTTAGAGGATGCACAGCCAACAACACCCTTCCAAATGGTGCCTTCCACTATCTGGCCTGCTACTGGCCCACACCCAACACCTAAACCTACACACTTAGCAACTTTATACATTCAAACATCTAGGAGAATATGAAATGAGAGAAATTAGGTGCTGACAATAGCTTAATTAGCTTGGGATTGGAAAGTACCTGGTCAGCGAAGTTGGAGGGAAGCTGATAACTTACGGGAGGCGACCAGGGATTGATAATAAGCTTCCAAAAGTTCCTAAGATAGGCCAATGTCGACTAGGGACCTGAATGCCAAGTCGCACCCACAAATTGCTGGAGATTCTGAAGATGGAATATCTGAGCTAACTGGAACGGATACAAGGAAGAATTGAACTGATTTGGAGGAGATGAGCTGAGCTTGAGAGCAAATAGAAGCTCAAGCTCAGTTAGAGAGCTATTTATAGCTTAGGAGGAATTTAATAGCTTTCGGTCAGGTTCTATCCTTTGGCCCGAGGTCTCGAGCTCGGACCTGCCCCAAGGGGAGGGCAATATGAGGATTGCAGGGGTAAAACTATTGGGAGTGTGGGGACCTGTTGCTGGCTCAGCATATAGATATTTCAGCATTAGGTGCTTACTCCCCATGATCATATTGGGATTTAGTATAATAGTGTATTTAGAGGTGTATAAAATATACACTTCCATATTCATTGCAATATTCAAAAATACCAGAATAATAAAGAAAATATATTCATTACAAAGATAATAATTATTTTACTGTGTGTGTGTGTGTGTGTGTGTGTGTAATAGGGCGAACCAAAAAAAGAAAATAAAAGAAAAAAGTATATATAATTACACACAAAGGTCTAAGTAAGGTTTGTATGAAATCAAAATTTGCATATAATATTAAACGGCATGATTCTGCGTGAGAAGCATATACAAATAGAATGTAATATTTAAGTATGACATATTTGCAAACTTGTCACGATTATGAATGCAATATACATATTTAAGATATTGCTCATTCTGAAAGAAAATACAGAAATATATAATATTTATTATGTTGGACAAAGTTACAGAATAATCAAGGAGTTGGATATGTCTATCTAACTATTTGAGATGTAAGTTCCTGACTAACTACATATTCCCTCTCAAAAGTTATGTGCAGTCTCATTATTTCTCCATATATCAGCATGTCCTAGCCTAACTGTGATGGCCCTGCCCCGTCGTGGTCCTGTTAACTCTTAAGTTAACATGATTACGATGGAGAAGTCATCTAAATGACAAGGTCCATACTTAGAATTGGATTAGACACACATTCTAATCTACCTTAATTAAGGACTTTTCCATTTCTCCAAGAACCCATCACTAAATGATCATACAAGTAACACAAAGTGTGAAAGCATAAAATACAACATCCATCCATACAATACAATAATCCAGAATAAATAAAGTGCTGAAAAGAAATGTTAATCCTGAATTATTACAACACTTTAAATAGTTTCAAAAGAACTAAAAATAGACTCTCATCCTCACAAGTATAGAAAGAAAACTAAGTCTAAGGATCTCCTGGCACAGGCTCCTCCTCCAATAGCAAGTCCTCCACTAGATCAACTGCTCCAAGAAACACAGAACCTATCATTATGAATTTTATAATGATAGGGCCCCAGCCAACAAAAGAAAAAATTTAGTTAGACTATTATTTAAGAACATTTTAGGCTACAAATTTATTAAGTTACTTAGATATCACCATAACTCATATAAAAGCATATTAGGAGCAGAAAAGCATAAGTAAAGAATGGTAATAAGCTATAAACAACTGTTTATAACTAAATCAACTAGGAAGTAAACACATGCCTCCTCCAAGTAACTGCAACAAAGTTAGGTTAGCAAAAGAAAGACTAAACAAATACTGCAAAGTAAATATCTCCTAAACATGCTTATGATCAATCTAAAGTATATTGAGTGACATAAAAGTAAACAAGTGTATGAAAAACTGAAAACCAATCAACATCCTATACATGTGAAAACAACAAATAAGACTAGCATCCTATATAATAAAGCTGGAAAAGACCAAAAAGACTGTAAATAAAAGCAGTGCAAAAATGTAGGAAAATGTAAAGTAAAATAGTAACTACAAAATTGAAACTGTATTGGCTACTCAAGCCACTCGAACTGAAAGTACACATAGTATCACTTAGCCTGATGGGCTAAGACTGAAGCTCTGAACGGATAAAAGTACTAAAATTAGTATACCATATCAAATCCTGACAATTCAATCAGTTAGATTGATCTGACCCAACAATGTAGCCAATCCAGAATGGGTGAAATGAAGAGGTATACTAATCAAACATAGCATCTGAATAGATATTATCAACACATTTAGCCTGATAGGCTATAATAAAAAAACCAAGTATAAGTGTACTTAAATAAGTATAACCATATCAAATCCTGACAATTCAGTTAGTTGGATTGGTCTGACCCGACAATATAGCCAATCTAGAACGGGTGAAATGAACAGGTATACTAATTAAGCTACACCCTACTAAAATATGAGAAAATAACAAAATGCTACTTATGAATCATCAAAGTTGACATAAGATATTCATCAAGTATCTCATGTACCTAATATATGCTCAAGGTTTAAAGCTCAAAAATCAAGGTAAGCGAAGTATCAAAACAAAGTGAGCAAGAGACTCAATCTAAAACACAGGTGATATCCATTGTTGTTTACTTTATTCGTTCTATCTACTCTAAGTTACATAAGTTTAAGAATCATTAATTCTTACACAGTCTATAACTTAGAATCACGAACCTTCAAGTTGAAGATAATTAGGACTGACCAAGTCCTAACTATATCTTAATCAATAGACAACTACTAGATTTAAATAAGCAAATCATCGACCTAATTTGATATTTTAATTAACCCCAAACCCATCTTGAATAGCCAAATCAAAATAAAAGGATTAAGGATTAAACTCCAAATGATGGGGCTTAATCACTTAATACAAAGGTATATCTAATGATCTAATGTTTAATACCCATATCTCACAGATTAAGTTAAGGCAAATCCTAATGAAAATCAACTCATTAGGATAGATCTCTATCCTAAATTCTAAGGTTTTAAAGATCAAATAATCATTTAAAGAAACTTAAGAAAATATATAAACTAAGAAACTCAAGGTTTCATCTATTGAGTAAATCAATTTACTCAATAGATGAACTCTAACCTAAGATCTATTCCTAATCTTAGGAATTTAAGTTCTTAAGTACTAAGAATATCTCTCATGAAACACATCCTAATTAATATTATAAAACCTATGGAAAGATATAGGAATGTTAAAGAAAGAAGGACCACTCACATTTTACTTAGGGATTTTCTTAAAATCCTAAAGATTGAGATTTTAATCAAAATCTAATTAAGATTTAAACTTACTTAATTTCTATTCTAAATCATTTTATTTACTATTTGTAATGATTAGAATGTGATTTTAGGGCTTTAAGAAGTTAAACCCTAATTTGGGCAAAATGACCATTTTGCCCCTACTTAAGGGTCTAAATCTCATCTTTATGAATTAAGGTTAAATTCTATATTTTAACAAAGTGGAATGATTACTTACTATCTAATATGAGTTTAGATAGTAAGATCATAAATTTTGATTTAGTATTAATCCATATAAGGTCAAATTAAGTAATTTGACCTATAAGGGCATATTGGTAATTTTACCCAAATGACATATAAAATTTTTTGTTAGTTTACTGTAGGTTATGCCCTAAGGTTTCCATAAAACCTAAATTTATTGAATTCTGATAAGTATTGGCCAAGTTATGGCCAATACAAGTTTAGGGATTAAAGGTAATTAAGGGATCCTTAATTAAGGGTTCAAAATTTTAACTTTGTCAATTAGTGTCCAAATTGAGTAAAATCAGTGGCTATGGTTTAAAATTGATCTAATGATTACAATGATTAGTGGTAGGCTCAATTTGGATTCTAATTGACTAAGTTATGTCCTAATTAATATTTAGGGTGATTGTGAGTGATTAGTGAAATTAATCACTCAATAACTGATCCAACTATACCATTAGGTTTTAATGTACTCTATGAGTTTTTTGAAACTTAAATTGTTCATTTTGGATCATTAAATTTGCTAATATTTACTAATCAAGTTTTTAGAATAATTAGGGTTGATTAGCAAATCTAACCATTGGATCTAAAATATTTTTATAGATTATTGTAAATTAGGTTTTCTTGATCTATATTAATATTTGCATCACCTAATTTGGAGTTCAATTGACCAATTTATGGTCAATTGAAGTTCTAAATTACTTAATTAGTGAACTAAAACCTCAATTAAGACTAAGATTAGTCTTAATTAACCAGAGTAACAACTTGGGTTATTACAGACTCCCCCACTTAAGAACGATGTCGTCCTCGACATCACTCAAGTGGAAAATAAATACAACAGAATATTAAAATTTTCCCATGTTCCTTCGTTACAGGATCGGTTCCTCCACTGAACCTTGATCATCGGTATAGAACGATTTCTTAATTTCTTCTGATTATAATCTAAAACTTTGATTGGTACCTCAACATAAGTAAGATTCTGTTGGATTTCGATTTTAGGAAGTTGTACAAGGTGAGAGGTATCTCTAAGACATCTTCTTAATGATGAGACATGAAAAACGTTATGAACAGCAGCAATTTCTTCTGGAAGATCTAATTTGTACGCCGCTGATCCCACCTTAGCCAAAATCTTATAAGGACCAATATAGCGAGGGCTAAGCTTTCCAGCTACACCAAATCTATAGATGTCCTTCATTGGACATACTTTCAAATAGGCTGAATCTCCAACCTTAAATTCCAATTGGCGGTGATGAGCATCATGGTACTTGCTCTGACGATCCTGAGCAGAATGAATTCTTTGTTGAATTAAATGAACCTTTTTATTGGTTTCTTCTACTAATTCAGATCCGTAAAGTTGTACGCTCCCTGTTTCTGACCATGTCATAGGTGTACTGTATCTTCTACCATACAAAGCTTCATATGGTGCCATTTTAATACTAGCTTGATAACTGTTATTATACGCAAATTCCACCAATGGCAAATGATCCTCCCATGAACCAGCGAAGTCAAGGATACAAAGCCTAAGCAAGTCTTCTAGTACTTGGTTCACTCTTTTTGTTTGGCCATCTGTTTGTGGATGGAAAGCGGTACTCATGGCCAGAGTGGTTCCTAAGTCTCGATGGACAGCTTGCCAAAATTTTGAGGTAAATTTGTTGTCTCTATCAGATACGATCGACTTAGGAATACCGTGAAGTCTCACGATTTCTTTAATATATACTTTAGCGAGCTTCTCAACTGAATCAGTTTGATGAATTGAGATAAAGTTGGCAGACTTGGTTAATCGATCAACTATTACCAATATAGCATCAGCTCCAGACTTAGCCTGAGGCAAACCTATTACGAAATCCATCGATATATCTTTCCATTTCCATTCTGGAATTTCTAATGGGTGCAGAAGAACACTAGGTCTTTGATGTTCAGCTTTCACAAGATTATAGGTGTGGCACTTAGCTACATATTCTGCTATACTCTTTTTCATGCCAGGCCACCAAAATGATTGCTTTATATCCTGATACATCTTTGCACTTCCTTGGTGAATTTGATATCTGAACCCATGACCTTCTAGTAACACTTCTTGCTGCATAGATTTTGGAATCCATAAACGACTCCCTTGATAGATAGCATTCTTATGGAAATGAATATCCGTTCTTCGACCACTTTCAATTGATTGTTTGAGGCTTAAGTAATCATCATCTTTAGTTTGAGATACAGACACATCGCTATGGAAAGTTGGTTCTATATTAATCATAGAAATCATTGTACTTAATTTATTGCCACAAACTGGCTTAATGGCTAATCGGCTGAACTGTTCTTTTACTGGACTGGCTGCAATAAGAGCAGACAGAGTAGCACGACGGCTAAGAGCATCGGCTACCACATTAGCTTTGCTAGGATGGTATTGAATATCCAAGTCGTAATCACTAATTAGTTCCAACCATCTTCTTTGTCTATAGTTAAGTTCTCGCTGAGTAAATATGTACTTCAAACTCTGATGATCTGTAAAGATAGAGCACTGAACTCCATATAAGTAGTAATGCCAAACTTTCAGGGCAAAAACTATAGCTGCTAATTCTAAGTCATGAACTGCGTAATTTTTCTCATGTGGCTTCAATTGTCGAGATGCATATGCTATCACCTTACCTTCTTGCATAAGTACACACCCTAGACTATTTCCAGAAGTATCTGTGTAAACTTGATAATTCACACCTTTTTTTGGTAGAACTAGGACTGGTGCTGAAGATAAAGCATCCTTAAGAGTTTGAAAGGCATTTTCACACTCTGGTGACCAAATGAAAGGTGCTGCCTTTTTGGTCAATTTTATAAGTGGTGCAGTAATTTGGGAGAAGCCTTTAACAAACTTCTTGTAATATTCGGCTTGTAACAACCCAAGTTGTTACCTTAGTCAATTATGACTAATCTCAGTCCTAATCTTAATCATAAATGTTAATTGAGTCATTTGGAGTCAACTTCTAAGACCTAGTCCAAATCAGGAGTCAAATGGATCGAATCCTGATCTCTGGAAAATCCGGAAACTCTAAAATTTGATCAATCTAAATTGACCTCTATTTGAAAAATAGACTTTGCCATTGCGCTCATTGACCCCAAATTAGCTAGGGGTGAAGTTTTCATGTCAATCGGAAGTCGTCGAAAATTTGACGAATATTTTAATAATATTTAAATGCCCCGAAAATCGAGGAATCTAAATACTCATCGGATCAAAAATCTGATTCTGCCATTGCATTCCTCACCCCTCAAATAGCCAGGGGTGATGTTTTGGGAATTTTCGGGAATCAATTTATTAACTATTTATAGTAGGTATTTATTAAATTATTTAAATAATTTAATTTATTATTTATTTTTATTTTTCGCGCGGTCCGTTAAATAGTGACGTCGTTAGGCCGTTTAAAGGCGCGCCGTTTGATTCATCATCCTAATCAAACGGCGAATCGGAACCGTCTGATCTGAGATCAGACGGTCCCTGTCCTTCGTCCTCATCGAGGACTCCGCCTCGCCTCCGCGGGCCACGTGGCAACGCGCCGCCGGTCTCAGCCACCCAGTGAACCCGCAACCTCGCAAAGTCCGCCCTCGTCTCCATAAACCTCCTCAGATCGAGAACTCGAGTGAGCTGGACGAACCATAGCCCTGCGAGCCCAAGTCAGAGAGCCGATCCTCGCGTCTGCCATCCATTTTTAGGTACGTCGATCTCTCAATTCCTTATTTCGATCAACACATTCTCAGTTCGCATATCTATTTCATAACCGTGATTGTCGATTTAATGGAGTCGATCAGTGTTTAAGCAATTGATTTGAATCAATTTGACATCCCCCATACAGTTCATACCGTTAACTTAGCTAGCCCAATACTTAGCTTCTAGGGTTGAGTTTTTCCCATTGCTCCGGCCACCGCAAGGCTCAGTCTAGTAGCCAATGGAAACCCTAGACCAGCTCTTCCTATCGCCATGCAGGTCGGGACCTACCGTCGACGTTAAGACCTCCAAATTCCATGCCCTAGCACACCCTATCCGGCGTCGAGCGGAGAAGACAAGGGCCTCGGCTCGGGCCGGGTCGACTCGAGCCCGGCCATTGGCGATTCGGGTCCGCGTCTGCGTACGATGGGGACCGCAGGTATGCATGGCAAGCCCTAATTCGCCCGCACGTCCCGTGGTGGGGCCCGCCCTGATGCAGCAGGCGTCAGCTATGGGGCCCGCTGCGGTCGTTTCGGCCGCAGCTATGGGGCCCACCCCGCGGCCCTCCGCGCGTCCTGTGCTGCCGCGTGGCAGTGGTGGTCCCGCACCCTCTGCCGCAGCTAGTAATGGCTTGCCATGTGGCAGTGGGTCCCGTCGCCATAATTGCTGCAGATTTTAATAAATAATATTAATATTAAGTTAATTATAATTAATTAACGATAATTATGATTAATTAGTAATTAACTTAGACTAACAGACAGATTAGTACTAATTAATAATGAATAATAAACATAGATTAATTAATTAATTATTATTAATTATTGGGTTAACTAATTAATTAATTAGTAATATATTATTGATAGTTAAATAATTAAGAGTTTAGTGAAGGTTATTATAATTACAGCTAAACAATGAGATAAATAATTTTAATCAATTGATATTAATATTAAATAGTTAATTAATTAATTAATTTACCTTAATCCTAATTATAAAGTAATAAAATTAATATTATATTCAGTTAATTAATCATTAGTTAATAATTAATTATAGATTAATTAGGGATTGATAATTTTAGAAATTATATATGTATAACTTTGGGGATGAACAGTAAATTAATTTAATTTGAATAAATGAACAGTAAAATAATATAAATTGTATTTTTAAATAGTAAAACTTTTTATAGGATAATCCAAACATAGCCAATATAGGTCTCAAAATGCTCAGAAAAATAAATAGAATCAAATGGTGTTATGTAAAAATTAATTTCGAGGTATGCATAATGATGTAACATTTTAGAACCTCTTTAGGACCCCATAACTTTTGACCTAGTTAACCAAACATAGTCATATAGGTCTTAAAATGCTCAGGAGAGTGGCCCCATCACTGTGATAGTATTAGTTTTCTCATTTGGATATCAGGATAAAAAGTCAACCCTAGAACTCAGAGTTGACTTTAGTGACCAAAATACCCCTAAGATTCAAATGACCATAACTTGGTCGATTCAACTCCAAAATTAAAAAGTTAAGATGCTAACTCGTTTAGAATTGAGATGTCATCACTAAACTAAAATAACATTTATGATTTGAAACCCAAAAATTTAGAAAATGACCAAAATACCCCTAACCTTAGTTAGGTCATAACTTGATCATTTGAAGTCAGAATTGGGTTTACTCCCTACCAACATACTCAGTACAGTGCAGGAAAGCTATAGAAACTAAGTTTGCTAAAAATGGACTTCAAACGAAAAAGTTCAGTTTTTGTCACCCGTTGACCGACTCGAATTTACCAAGTTGCCATTCAAACTTAAAACACCCATAACTTAGTCAATTGACCTCAGAATGCAGTGTTCTTGGACTCTATAGAATTCTTGAATAGTAACCTACAATAAACTGAAAAAACTTAGTTTTTAGTAGAGTGACAATACTGGAATACCCTTAGGTCAAAAACCTTAATTTGGACCTGTAAGGATCCGTTTCTCGTCCAAATTAAGCATACTTATTGTCAATCTTCAAGTTAGATAGTAAGTAATTATTTGGAACTAAGAAAATTCAATTTGGACACTTAAATCAAAAGTTGACTTTTCGAACCCTTAAGTAGGGGCAAAATGGTTCTTTTGCCCAAAATTTAGGATAAACACCCTTAACCTTTAATTAGTCTCTTAAAACACTAAAACTAACATTGTAACCATATCAGTGACATTTAAGTAACTAAAATCAACAATTAGGATAGATCCCAAAATTTTTCCTAAGTCTTTAACACTACACCTTAAGAACCCTTCCTAAGACTAGGACTAGATCATAAGGTTGATTTTATTCATTGAAAAATGAGGTTTTTCAATGAATGAATCCTTAATTTTAGTAGTTTCTAGAATTTTTCAACTTATTTTTGATTATTTTATCTTTTAACCTTAGATCTAAGACAGGAGATTCATCCTATTAAATTTGATTACTTAATAGGGTTGGCCTAAATTATTAGATCACTTTTAGAATGAAACTTAGATCTTATGTCTTATCCTTTTTGGATTATGTGATTAAGCCCAATCTTGTGGTGTTTAATCTATAATCTATAGTTTAGCAGTATTAAGTTAGAACGTCTAAAATTATTAATTTGGTCGTGATGATTTATTACTTAACCCTTATAGTCAACTTTGATTCAGTATATTAGGACCTAGCTAGTCCTGATATTTTGTAACTTATAAGGACGAATTTCTAAGTTACACTCGATAGTAGGAAAATGGTGATCCTGAACTTTTGTAACTTGGAATAGTTAGAATGGATAATATAAAACAGATGGTATCATCATATTAGTAGAGTCTCTTGCTTATTTTGATACTTTGTGCTACGCATTCCTTGTATATTTGAGCTTACTTCCTTGGACATTTCATATAAGATAATTTTGTGCATGAAAATGAAAACTTAGAATAATAGGATAACAGTTGCCTTTGGGTCTAGTTTGTGGTGATTATGGTGCACATTTGCCCCGATGGACAAGGGTAAGGTGAGATCAGGATGCCTAACATTCTCATTGAGGAGAGTGTACTAGGCTTGGGACCCATATAGTCTTGCAGACGTACTTGACTCCTTAGTTGTTTCTAATAGTTATCCATAGAAATAACAAGTAAAATAACTGAAATATGTTGTATAAGTATTGTCTGCCTCTTCAGTTATGCAGTATGTTCAGTATGTTTACAGATTGAGATGTATATATATATGGGCTAGTTTGGCTAAGTCTTCTGATATGGCAGTCAGTATACAGAGTTTGATGTGCAGTTTTAGTATTTGGCTATGTTTTAGCATTGCTTATTCTGTCAGCTATTTCTTTGTACAGCGTATATACAGTAGGATATTAGATTTTGCTGCTATTTATATGTATCACTATTGAGATTTATTATTATAATTTGCATACTTCATTTGATCACCATCATGTATTAGGATATAGTATTTTATTTCAGCATATGTTTAGTTACTTATATTGTATGCCTTACCTTGTTTACCTCGCTTTTGAGGCATGTCCTAGCCTCATTTTGCTTAAGTTATAAATGTTATTTATAGCTTTTTCTCTTTCTTATTGTATTGCCAGTCGCTCCTTTATATATATTGTTGCTTAGGAAAAATGTGTAAAGTGGTGATATTATAAAACAAATATAAATGTATCAGCCTAAAATGTACTTAGATAAATTGTCTAACACAAGATTTTCTTTCTTTGGCTGGGGCCCTACATTGTGAAACCAACAATGGCAGGCGTAGAGCAGATAGAGGATCTAGTACCTAAAGAGGAGCTTTACGTAGAGGAGGAGCAGCAGCTCGGACCAGAGCATATCTAGTCTTTAAATTTATATGTGAGGATGAGTGCATTTGCATTTCCTTTTTATTTAAACTTTAAATGTTGTAATAATACATGTACCTATGACTACGTGTTTGGAATTATCGTATGATTATATTCTAAGTTATGTTTTACACTTATATTACATTGATATGCTTGGATGTCATTCATTATTATTTGCTTCCGCACTTTATACGTTTACTTATATAGTGACTGTTATATTGATTCCGTGTTAATCCTTCCCTAATCACGTGGATTGTGGATTCCATCCTAATCCAATGGTAACTGAGGGGTTAGCCAGAGTGACACTCCACCCTTAGCCTAATCCTTTGGCAGATTAAGGGTGTGGGTCGCCACACGTCTAGACCCATAAAACTACGAATTTTAGTGACTGTTTTGGACTGAACCCAATCTTGAATAGCACTAATCTTGCTTTGATCCACTTGGATCCCACGAGCATCAACCACATGACCAAGAAATGATATAGAATCCAGCCAAAATTCACACTTTGAGTATTTAACATATAATTTATTTTCTCTAAGTTTCTCCAGAACTAACCTCAAATGTTCTTCATGATCTTTAATTGTCTTCAAATAAATTAAGATATCATCAATAAATACTATAACAAAGTTATCTAAGTAAGGTTTTAGAACTATCTGCATTAAGTCCATGAACAGAGATGGGGCATTAATAAGACCAAATGACATTACTAGAAACTTATAATGTCCATATCGTGTCCTGAACGCTGTCTTCTCCACATCTGAGTCTTTTACCTTTACTTGATGATATCCAGATCTTAAATTAATTTTAGAGAATACTACGGCACTAGCAAGCTGATCAAACAGATCATCGATTCGAGGAAGTGGGTATCTATTTTTAATGGTCACCTTATTCAGCTCCTTGTAGTCTATGCACATCCTCAAAGACCCATATTTCTTTTTCACAAATAACACTGGAGCTCCCCACGGAGACATACTCGGCTTAATGAATCCCTTATTTAATAGTTCTTGCAATTGATCATTCAATTCTTATAGTTCCTTCGGGGCCATTCTATATGGTGCTTTAGATAATGGTTGTGTTCTCGGGACTATGTTTATTTCAAATTTTATCTCTCGGGCTGGTGGTAGGCCAGGTAGATCCTCAGGAAAAATATCTTCAAAATCTCTAATAACTTTTATTGCAGAAATAGGGATCTCTTCTTTACTACCGCCCACCATCGTCACTAGAAAGGACATACAACCCTTGCATACCAATTTCTCTGCTTGGATTGCATTAAAGAAGTACTGGTGCTGAATCTTCCTATAAATATTTCTAAGGCATCAAGAGTTTGTAAAATAACCTTCTTCTTTTGACAATTTATAGTAGCATTATGCATACTAAGCCAGTTCATGTCTAGTATGATATCGAAGTTTGCTATAGGTAACACGATTAACTTTGCTTGGAAGGTATGGTTATTTATTGGTACTTGAACATCACAAAATTTGTTTGCACTAAGTTGGGCTCCAGATGAAAGTCTAACATTTAAGATCTTTACAAGTTTGTAGTATTGTAGTCCTAAACTCTTGATGAAATTCTCAGAGATAAATGAGTGGCTAGCCCTAGTATCAAACAATATATTGCAGGGCTCATCTTTAATGCATAAGGTGCCTAATTTAAATAAAAGACAATTTAGAAGGTTCTAATGTGGCAAGTAAAAGCAAATATTAAGAGTTTGTACTTGAGACTACATTGTTATCCTCTGCTGCCTCCACAGGGGTGAGATTGTATACTCTTGCTCTCCCAGTAGGTCTGCTATCGGAAGCTTGAACCTTTGCTTGATTGGGATTAGAGGGCTTAGCAGCATATTGAACTTTCACGTGAGTTCGTTCTGGTGCAGGAGGTGGTGGCATAAGGGCCATCTGAGGCTCTCTTGAATTAATGGGAGTCGCACATACTATTTTATTTTGGCGGTTCCGCTCAATCAATACTCCATCAATTGTTTTGTTCGCCTTGCATTCCCGATACCCATGACCTTTTCGACCACAAGTAAAGCAGACCCTACCAAAATAGTAACACTTACCATAGGGATGTGGTCTATTGCATGTTGCACTTTGTCCTGATGTTTCAGTAGTTTCCATCTGGTACACCCTCCCTTGATTTGTACATTACTGTTTGAAGCTCTGAGGATGATTATTCATACTAAACGCCTTCCTTTTTATCTTTTTAACTGATTGGTGGTGCTCCACCACTCGTGCTGCTTCAACCAACCTCTCAAACTGGGTGTGTTGGAGGGGAACCACATGGTCTTTGATGGATTCCCAGAGTCCACTTTCAAATCTAAAACATCTATCCTCTTCAGTAGGAACTAAGTGTGGAGCAAAACGAATGAGCTTCCGGAATTCTGCAGTATAGTCGGCCACCGATCGACTGCCTTGTGTTAATCTTAGTAAGGACTCGCCAATAACGTTCTTAGCGGATGGCGGTACAAATGATTCTTTGAAAGCCTGAGTAAACCAATTCCATTCTATCTCATCCAATTCAAATTCTTCAAAATGCGTCTCTCTTACTTGCTCCCACCAATGCTCCGCTTCTCCTTGAAGTAAGTGCGTAGCTAGCCTTATTGATTGATTGCTCGAGCATCCCAGACTAGTGATGTTCTTTTCTATTGATTTTAGCCATGCTAGAGTATCTATCGGTGATTCGGACCCGTCAAAGGTAGGTGGCCTTAATCTCAAGAAACTATGGAGTATCCCATCTGCAGACTGTCGAGACGTATTAGGAACATATGGAGCAGGAGATGCTGAAGAATTGCTGGCATTGGCAGATGGTAATGCGGACACCAACTTTTGGATGGCTAGGGCTTGCTGATTCTGATTTTCTAGCATCGCACTAACCATATTCCTTAGAGAAGTCACTTCATCCATAGTATTATTGTTTGTGGCGGCTATGGTGTTGATTGGAGCATTACTTGCAAAAGGTTGAGGGTTGAGTGGAGTATTGTTTGGGGATGTTGCAAAATTCATTTTTTTTCTGAAATCAAAATAGCTATCTTTAGCCTCTTAAAATAAAATATAAGATAATTACTAATCTTCTCATTTATTCCTTACTAAAATTTATTACAATAACAATATACATCATGCTTATTACATAATAGATTATGTAACTAATCTCATCCTATATATTTCATTAAAAATGCAACACGAAAATCTTCATAAGTCAGTTCACGTCCTTCCTCTTGAGCCTTCTGGAATAGGCTCCCATATGAGTCAATCCACCATTCTTTCGCTCGATCCCATAGGAGACATAGTACTACTTCTAGTTGAATGTTGTTTGGCCACTCCATCACACAGAATATGTGGTCGACTCTTGCAAGCCATTCTTTAGCTAATATTGGGAAATCAAAACCCCTATAGATGCCTTCCTTAAGTAATTTGTCTAATACTTGTGACCCTTGGTTCGAAACTCTTACTACAGTCCTTCCTTGTTTTCTCCCCAGCTTGTCTTCATACTTCCATATGATCTCAAACTCCTTCAAGAATGTCATGAATGCCATTTCTTAAGTGATCTTTTACTCCTACAATTATAATCACCTTTCTTCAGGTTGTTGAGCATATATATATATATATATATATATATATATATATATATATATATATATATATATATATATATATATATATATATTCAGATATTTTTAGTATCTTTTATGGTTATTTGACTCCTCATCTTATTCTGAATTATACTCAATATGCTATGGATGTTGCCTCAAGTATGCATCTAGTGATTATGTGGCAGAAGAATAATCCATTAGGTAGATAGGAATACAAATCCCCATCTTACACCTTAAGGTATTCTCTGATACCAACTGTGATGGCCCTGCCCCACCATGGTCCTGTTAACTCTTAAGTTAACATGATTACGGTGGAGAAGTCATCTAAATGACAAGGTCTCTACTTAGAATTGGATTAGACACACATTCTAATCCACCTTAATTAAGGACTTTGCCATTTCTCCAAGAACCCATCACTAAATGATCATACAAGTAACACAGAGTGCGAAAGCATAAAATATAACATCCATCCATATAATACAACAATCCAGAATAAGTAAAGTGCTGAAAAAAAATGTTAACTCTAAACTATTATAACATTTTAAATAGTTTCAAATGAACTGAAAATAGACTCTCATCCTCACAAGTACAGAAAGAAAACTAAGTCTAAGGATCTTCTAGCACAAGCTCCTCCTCCAATGGCAAGTTCTCCACTGGATCAACTGCTCCAAGAAACTTAGAACATATCATTATCGGTTTCATAATGATAGGGCCCCGGCCAACAAAAGAAAAATTTAGTTAGACTATTATCTAAGTATATTTTAGGCTACAAATTTATTAAGTTACTTAGATATCACCATAACTCATATAAAAGTATAATAGGAGCAGAAAAGTATAAGAAAAGAATGGTAATAAGCTATAAATAACAGTTTATAACTAAATCAACTATGAAGTAAACACATACCTCCACTAAGCAACTGCAACAAAGTTAGGTAAGCAAAAGAAAGACTAAACACATACTGCAAAGTAAATATCTCCTAAATGTGCTTATGATCAATCTAAAGTATACTGAGTGACATAAAAGTAAACAAGTGTATGAAAAATTGAAAACTAATCTAACATCCTATACATGTGAAAACAACAAATAGGACTAGCACCCTATATAATAAAGCTGGAAAAGACTGAAAAGACTATAAATAAAAGTAGTGCAGAAATGTAGGAAAATATAAAGTAAAACAGTAACTGCAAAACTGAAACTGTATTGGCTACTCAAGCCACTCGAACTAAAAGTACATATAGTATCACTTAGCCTGATGGGCTAAGACTGAAGCTCTGAACAGATAAAAGTACTGAAATTAATATACCATATCAAATCCTGACAATTCAATCAGCTAGATTGGTCTGACCCGACAATGTAGCCAATCCAGAACAGGTGAAATGAAGAGGTATACTAATCAAGCTACACCCTACTAAAATATGAGAAAAGAATAAAATGCTACTTATGAATCATCAAAGTTGACATAAGATATTCATCAAGTATCTCATGTACCTAATATATGCTCAAGGTTTAAAGCTCAAAAATCAAGGTAAGCGAAGCATCATAACAAAGTGAGCAAGAGACTCAATCTAAAACACAGGTGATATCCATTGTTGTCTACTTTATTCATTCTATCTAATCTAAGTTACATAAGTTTCAGAATCATCAATTCTTACACAGTCTGTAACTTAGAATCACGAACCTACAAGTTGAAGATAATTGGGACTAGCCAAGTCCTAACTATATCTTAATCAAAAGAGGACTACTTGATTTAAATAAACAAATCATTGACCTAATTTGATATTTTAATTAACCCCAAACCCATCTTGATTAGCCAAATCAAAATGAAAGGATTAAGGATTAAACTCCTAATGATGGGGCTTAATCACTTAATACAAAGGTATATCTAATGATTTAAGGTTTAATACCCATATCTCATAGATTAAGTTAAGGCAAATCCTAATGAAAATCAACTCATTATGATAGATCTCTATCCTAAATTCTAAGGTTTTAAAGATCAAATAATCATTTAAAGAAACTTAAGAAAATCTATAAACTAAGAAACTCAAGGTTTCATCTATTGAGTAACCCAATTTACTCAGTAGATGAACTATAACCTAAGATCTATTCCTAATCTTAGAAATTTAAGTTCTTAAGTACTAAGAACATCTCTCATGAAACACATCCTAACTAATGTTATAAAACCTATGGAAATATTTAGGAATGTTAAAGAAAGAAGAATCACTCACATTTTACTTAGGGATTTTCTTAAAATCCTAAAGATTGAGATTTTAATCAAAATCTAATTGAGACTTAAACTTACTTAATTTCTATTCTAAATCATTCTATTTACTGTTTGTAATGATTGGAATGTGATTTTAGGGCTTTAAGAAGTTAAACCCTAATTTTGGGCAAAATGACTATTTTGCCCCTACTTAAGAGTCTAAATCTCATCTTTATGAATTAGGGTTAAATTCTGAATTTTAACAAAGTGAAATGATTACTTACTGTCTAATATGAGTTTAGATAGTAAGATCATAAATTTTGGTTTAGTATTAATCCTTATAAGGTCAAATTAAGTAATTCAACCTATATGGGCAAATTAGTAATTTTACCCTAATGACATATAAGTTTTTTTGTTAGTTTACTATAGGTTATGCCCTAAGGTTTCCATAGAACCTAAAATTAATGAATTTTGATAAGTATTGGCCAATACAAGTTTAGGGTTTAAAGGTACTTAAGGGATCCTTAATTAAGGGTTCAAAATCCTAACTTTGTCAATTGGTGTCCAAATTGAGTAAAATTAATGGCTATGGTTTACAATTGATCCAATGAGTACAATGATTAGTGGTAGGCTCAATTTGGACTCTAAATAGCTAAGTTATGGCCATATTAATATTTAGGGTGATTATTGAGTGATTAGTGAAATTAATTACTCAATCACTAATCCAACTATGCCATTAGGTTTTAATATACTCTATGAGTTATCTGAAACTTAAATTGTTTAATTTGAATCATTATATTTGCTAATATTCACTAATCAAGTTTTTAGAGTAATTAGGGTTGATTAGCAAATCTAATCATTGGATCTAAAATATTTTTACAGATTATTGTAAATTAGGTTTTTCTAATCTATATTAATATTTGGATTATCTTATTTGGAGTTCAATTGACCAATTTATGGTCAATTAAAGTTCTAGGGTTATTTGACCTAGGTTTTAGAGATAAGTTCTAAATTACTTAATTAGTGAACTAGAACCTCAATTAAGACTAAGATTAGTCTTAATTAACTAGAGTAATAACTTAGGTTATTACACTAACGTATTATTTGTACAGACTTGAGATTAATCTGAATGAACCTATGATATTGATTTCTGATTATTTATTTTAAGTTATAAACACAAAATCTATATAAATGTATTAAAATTGGTCAAAGCTTAATGGTGATGCAAAAGCTGCGAATGAATTAATTAAATGAATAGAATAATATTCTTCATTTTATTTTAATAAAAATATTACTTTTAATATTATACTGCTTATTTATCTATATATATTAAAAATAACAATTCTTTTTTTTATTATTATAAGTAATAATATATATATATATATATCTATATTAAATAAGGAAAAATTTCTGTCATTTTCTTTTTTTCTATATAAAAAAAATAATTGAAATGAAAGATATAAAAATTAACATATATATATATATATAGTTACAAAAATAAAAGATGCAGAAATTAAGAAATATATACATATATAGAAAAAAAAATGACAGAAATAAAAGTTACAGAAATTAGGAAATATATACATATATAAAAAAATGACAGAAATAAAAGTTACAGAAATTAGAAAATATATACATATATAGAAAAAAGGAAAATGACAGAAATGAAAGTTGCAAAAATTAGAAAATATATAGATATATAAAAAATAAAAAAAATTACAGAAATGAAAGTTGTAGAAATTAAGAAATTTATACATATATAGAAAAAAGGAAAATGATAAAAATGAAAGTTTCAGAAATTAAGAAATATATACATATAGAAAAAAAAATAATATAAATGAAAATTAAAAAATTAGAAAATATATACATATATAGAAAAAGAAAATTTGCATAAATGAAAATATAATAATAAAAGTTATAATATTAACATTAATAATAATAACATTATTATTATTATAAAAAAAAATGAAAAGAATATAAAATATTTCATCACTTTATCATTTCTTACCTTATATTGGCTTTGATGAGGCTTTACTGAAGGTCGATAGGGGGAATCGGTGGTGGCTGAGAAAGAGAGGGAGGAAGTGGAGGGGAGAAGAGGAGTGGGGGAGAGGAGTGGAGGTGGAGAATGGATTGGGGAGGGGATGAGGAAATGGGGGGGGGGGGGGGATGGGAGTGTATTTATAAATATTTTTTTTAAAATTAATTTATTAATTAAAATTTTTCTCATACTCCATTATTTAAATGTGAACAAATTTGTCATCTTCTTCATAAATACTTTAAATGTTCAATTTGGCTCTCTCTTTCTCCTTCTTATCAACTTTCTCTCTCCTCTTTATCTCTCTACATTCTCTCTCTTCCATTTCTTTTCCAAAAAATAATAAAACTTGACAGAGAGGGTGTATCTTGATGAGAAAAATACACTCGCATAAAAATTTCTCAATTTGGAGTAATATTTTATTTTTTATTAATTTTTGAAAATAAAACTTCAAAAATGAATTATGGTCAATTTGGAGTCCTAAATTTGACAAAACTTTTTCTGTAACCTTTTTATAATATTCTTAATCCAACGGTACTAAAATTACTGAATTTGGACTTATTTTAATTTCCCCAATTTACTAAATTTAAATAATTCAAAATTTAATTCAAGAGTATTCGTTATTCAGATTGCTCCCAAACTTGAGCATTGCGTTCACAAAAATATACTATATCCAATAATATTTTTAGTTTTTTCTAATTTTAAAGTCACTCAGGGTCTTGATTTTTGAGTCAGGTTTAGTCATAATTATCCTAGTAACAACTTAGGTCGTTATAAACTCTCATACTTAAAAATGATGTCATCCTCGACATCACACAAACAAAACTTAGCCATGGGTGAGAATAATACCTATAGATTGAACAGTGTTGGGTAATTCTTCCTTATGGAGTCTTCGATTTCTCAAATGGCTTCTTCTTCTGATGAATTCTTCCATTGTACTCTTACCATTTGGATGTGGTGACTTCATAATTTTTGATTATCTAAACCCAATATTTTGAGTGGTTCTTCTTTGTAAGTTAGATCAGTATGGAAGTTGATTGAAGGGATAGACACTTGCTGGAATGGTTTCTGTGTACACATTCGTAATGGAGAAATATTGAATACGTTGTGAATGGTAGAAAAATTGTTTGGTAATTTAAGCTTATAAGCGACGTCTCCAATTTTGACAATTATTTCGAAGGGTCCAATGTATCTTAGACTTAACTTCCTTGTTATGCCAAACCTATGAACTCCTCTTATTGGGCTTACCTTTAGATAAGCAAGATCTTATACTTGAAATTCTATCATTTGATATTTAACATCATACTATTTATTTTGTCAATCTTGAGCTGTAGCAATCCTGCTCTTTATCAAATAAATTTTCTTATTAGTCTTCTTAACTAGATCAGATTCGTATAACTGAACATCTCCTACTTCAGTCCAGGCCAATAGCATGCTACATTTTCTGCCATATAGAGCTTCATATGGGGCCATTCTAATACATGACTGATAGCTATTGTTGTATGAAAACTCCACTAATGGAAGGTGATCTTCCCAACTACTGCCGAAGATCTTCAAGTACTTGGTTTACTCTCTCAGTCTGACCATCTGTGTGAGGGTGAATGTTGTACTTATAGCCAATATTGTCTCCAAATCTTGATGTTCTGCCTTCCAAAAATGGGAAGTGAATATACCGTCATGATTCGAGATAATAGTTTTAGGGATTCCGCGAAGTTTGATTATTTCTTTAATATATAAATTAGCCAGCTTTTCCACTGAATCTATTTGCATAATTGGAAGGAAGTGTGCTGATTTTGTTAGACGATCTACGTTTACCCAAATTGCATATACTCCAAAATGACTTCTGGCCAATCCCATCACAAAGTCCATAGATATATCTGACCATTTCCACTATGGGATATCAAATGGATGGAATAGTCTACCTGGTCTTTGATGTTCTGCCTTTACTAAACTACAAATATGGAATTTAGCGACATATTCACATACGTCTTTCTTCAGTCCAGGACACCAAAAATTCTCTTTCAAATTCCTATATATTTTATTATTTCTAAGGTGAATTGTGTACCCTGAGTCGTGTGCTTCAGATAGAACTTGATTTTGAATATATGAATCATTTGGAATTTAAATTCTTTTTCCATGATAAATATAAACTCTTTTTGCAGATGTAGGTCCGTTATGCGATCATTTTCGATGTCTGCTTTTAGCTTGGAATATCCATTATCATTCTCTTGGGCAATTATTATGCGCTGCATGAATGCAGGCTCTGTAGTATTATTTTTAAGTAAATTATTTAACTGCTTTCCATTAATATGTTTTATGCCTAACTTTATGAATTCTTCCATTAATGAACTTACCATTATAGTATTTATGTTTCTTTTTTGTTGGAAGCTTCAGCTACAACATTAGCTTTACCAGGATGATATTATATATCTAAGTCATAGTCACTGATCAATTACAGCCATTGCCTTGTCGATAGTTCAACTCTTTCTAAGTGAAAATATATTTTAAACTTTGATGATCAGTACAAATTTCACATCTCACTCTATATAGGTAGTGCCTCCATATTTTTAAAGAAAATACTACTGTTGCCAATTCTAAGTCATGTACTAGGTAGTTTCTTTCATGAATCTTTAATTGCCTAGATGCATATGCTACTACCTTCTCTTGCATAAGAACACATCCAAGCCATACTATGGACGAGTCAGTATAAACTTGATAATGTTTTGTCTCTTGTGATAGGGTTAGCACTGGGGTGGTTGTTAGTGCTTATTTTAACTGTTGAAAAGATTCCTTGTATTGCTGACTCCAAATGAATGGAACTGCTTTCTATGTTAATTTGGTTAAAGGCACATATATTTGTAAAAATTCCTTGACAAAATTTTGAGAATACCCAGCTAAACGGAGAAAACAACAAATATCTGTCACGATCTTTGGTTGGGGCCATTCCTAAATGATCCTTATCTTTTTCTGATTGACCTTGATTTCTTTAGAATCCACTATATAACCTAAGAAAGCTACCACATTTATAATATTTGGCGTAAAGCTGATGATGCCTTAGAATTTTCAGAATGGTTCTTAGATGATTTTCATATTCTTTCTTACTCTCAGAATAAATTAGAATATCATTGATGAATACTATTACAAACTTATCCAAATACAGTCTAAGAATTCCTTACATTAAGTCCATAAAGATGCACGGAGCATTGGTTAGACCAAATGATATGACCATGAACTCATAATGCCCGTAGCGAGTTATAAATACTATTTTCAAAATATCTTCTTCTTTGACTCTTAATTGATTATAGCCTGATCTTAGATATATCTTGGAAAATATCTTAGCTCCATCTAATTGGTCAAATAGATTATCAATACATGGTAAATAGTACTTATTTTTAATGGTTATCTTGTTGAGTTCATAATAATTGATGCACATTCGCATCAAACTGTCTTTATTATTTACAAAGAGTACTGGGGCTCCCCATGGTGACATGTTTTGTTAAATAAAATTTTTATTCATCAGCTCTTGTAGTTATTCACTTAACTCTTGTAGTTCTTTGGATGTTATGCGGTATGGTGCCTTTGCTATTTGTTGAGTGCCAAGAATTAACTCAATTGAGAATTTGATTTCTCTTACTGGTGATAATTCAAGTAATTCATCAAGGAATACATCTTCAAACTCCTTTATAATTTGAGTGTTTGCTAAAGGAATTACATGGCTTTCAAATTAATTTCTTTGCTTGTGAAGCATTGATTAAGGATACTGAAATGCTTAACTTTCCCATAAATACTTTAGGCTTGCTCCCACCCTTAATAATGACCTTCTTTCTTTCATAATCAATCATAACTTTATGCTTGCTGAGCCAATTCATTCCTAGAATAATGTTAAAATTTACTATATGTTGTACTATCAGGTTTGCTTCATTTGTCTTGCCATTAATTGGTATGTTACAGTCGCAACATTTTTGTGCACTCATGAGGACACCAGATGGTAACCTAATATTCAAAGCTTTAATTAAGTTGTAAAATGGTAGTTCAAGAGTTTTGACAATCTTTCTGAAATGAACAAGTAGCTTATACCAATGTCAAATAATGTGCCACAAGATTTGTCATTAAAATGTATGGTGCTTAGGGTTTAAAATTAAAGATAATTCATGCTTTATTTAAATATAATATGAAAGATATTTATAAAAAGAAAGAATATGGTACCTGATACCACTTCATTATCTTCTGGGGCTAGAACTGTGATGAGGGTATACATTCTTACATGTGTAGTTTGCTGGTGAGTAATTGGTCTTCCCTTTTGATTAAAAGCTGGTACTTTAGGAGCAATGGGTGGACCTCTCTTTTGCATTGGAGTGGCTATAGGTACATGAGCTGGCTGGCTGCTGGTGTGAATTCTTACCTTCCAGCTAGTATGGGTGCTTGTCATTGTATCTGAGAAGGATGATTGATCCACTGATTGTCCCATGTACTGGTTGCTTGGCATTACCAAAAGTTATGACTAAGTCATCCACACGTATAACATATTACGCTCTTATGATAACAATTATTAAAAAGATGTGGTCTGTTGCATTTCCCAGTAGGTATTTGCTGAGCTATTTGATAAACTCTAGCTTGAGGCGGTCTCAGTCTTTTGTATTCATTTTGTTGTACATGTGCAGATGGGGGTATTTTTCTTTTCTCTTTAGCTTCTTCTTATTCCCCATGTTTTAATTTTTTTGCACTTTTAAGCATGCCTGAGAATTTGGAAATTTGAAGAGTCATAAGCATTTTCTCGATAGAAGGTTTTAATCCTTTTAAAAATCGACTGCATTAAGCAGACTCGGAGCTCACTAGTAGTGGTGCATAATGGGATAGTCTTTAAATTTTAATTTTATATTCAGCAATATTACGATTGCTTTGACATAACTTTATTAACATATCTTCCATGATAGCTTGAGTAGAAGGAGGGATGTATTTGGCTCTAAAAGCTTTGACAAATTCTTTTCATTGGATATTCTCAATATCTATGCATACGAACTAAAAGATTGCAGCGGTTTCCCACCAGCGTTCCGCTTCTTCTTCTAACTTAAAGATGGTTAATCTAATTACATTTGTAGGTGGACATTTCATGCTAGTTAGTATTTTTCTTATCTTTTTTACTCAATCTTCAGCATCCATTAGGTCAGCACTTCCATTAAATACTAGTAGTTTGAGTCTTAAGAATACTTGAAGTAGTTCATCTATCTCGATGTTTAGGAAATTGGTAACTGATAGTATAAAAGTAAGACTATTTATATGGGGTGTTTATTGTGTCTAAAGCCTTAAAAATGTTTGATTTTGTGAATCAACACACTCCAATATATCATTCACAATATTAAATAACTTGTCAACACGGTCCACGGAAGTATTGGCAGATATTGGATCTTTTAAGAGTGTTTCGACAATCAAAGAAGAAACTTCAGGATCCATCTGAAAAATCAGATTTTTATTATTATACTTTTATTGGAGTAGATTTACATAAGTAATATTATCAAAAGATGAAAAAAAAAGTATCCTTATTAACTAGAAAAAAAATAAAATATAAGTAAAAGTATATTATTTTACTTGTGTCATATATCTATTTTTTTATTCTCCTTTTAATTTATATAGCTTTTGAAAATTCTTACTTTATATATATTTCTTTTATTTATTCTAAAATTCCAATTGCATGAATAATGACTTATACACATTTATACTAATTTTCTCTCAATCTTGCTTTGAACTGCCATATATATATATATATATATATATATATATATATATATATATATATATATGTGTGTGTGTGTGTGTGTGTGTGTGTGTGTGTGTGTGTGTGTGTGTGTGTGTGTGTGTGTGTGTGTGTGTGTGTGTGTGTGTGTGTATGTGTGTGTGTGTGTATATGTGTGTGTGTGTGTGTATATATATATGATAGGACGAACTAAGAAAAAGAAAAGAAATAAAAATATTTAATTAAACACAAAAATTTAAAATTTGTAGGATATCAAAATTATGACAATGTTGCTCTCTCTCTCTCTCTCCCTTATTATTTATTTTAACAATAAATGGTTTGTCTTAAACTATTGATGTAGCTTCTTTATCCAAGAGTATTGGTTTTTATGGATAATATTCTCCTTTTTAGAGCTTTAGATTACAGCTTGAGGGGTTTTAAAGATTGTTTGGACACTTTTATTATTGCCTTCGGAATGTATTGTAATGATAATAAGTTTACTATATATTTATCCAAATCAGTTACTAATGCTGAGGACCTTGCACATATTCTCAGGTTGCAGATTTCATACAATCCTTTTAAATACTTTGGTTTATCGGTCTTAAAAATCTCCATTAACATGCCTTTGGTTGATTAACTTTGAAAATGGCTCACATGTTGAGCTTAGAAGCACCTACCTATGCCTGGAAGATTGCAACTTTTAAAGTTTTCTATTTGGCCTCGTGTTCTTCACTGGTTTTGATCTTTTCATCTTCCTCTTGCTATCATCAAGAATATTAATTCTATTTGTGCACATTTGCTTGATCATGGCAATGATGTGAGGAAAATGCACATCCTCTCGTGGGACTCAGTGGCTTCATCTTATGAGAAAGGTGGTTTGGGTTTTGTTAATCCCTCAAAGTTGATGATATGTTGTAAATTTGCTCTTTGTTGTGAATTCTTAATAACACCTCCTAGCTAATAGAATGGTGGAAAACCCACAAGCATAAGCTCTTTGTTAATTCTCCATATTCCCATAACATAATGGTCTCTCCTTTTTGGAGAAAAACTATCCTTGATAAGCCCTCTTTATGTAATAATCTAAAGACCAGGGTTGGGAGATTTCTAGTAATATTTCAATTATAAACATTCCTCACAAAATACTAAAAAATAATAAGGTCCATACATCACAAAATTAAAAATTTAAATTAAAGTCTTACAAATTATCTCAAATTAAATAAACATGAAATATTGTAAAATTCAAAATAGTGAGTCTCAATCTCACTCTAGATAAAAGAATCTTTGTTAGCCCTTGAAATCCATTTAACATCCGCTTATAGTTCTCAAAATCTATATTAATTATCAATATTTTCAATCAGGCAGGAGTACGCAGAACATCTAAAAATATTAATTTATAGCATTATATATATGTTACAAATTAATGTAATAAAATTTGAAGAAAATATCATCATTTTAAATTGAGGGTTATGCCAATTTTAATAGTAAGTCTTGTAATACTCAAATGAGCTCAAATAATTTCAAAAAAAAAGTATAAAATGACATAAGTGGAAAACTATGTGACATACATATATTATTTTGGGCCTAGGGCTCCTAAGCCTTACTAAGAAACTCAAATATTAGCATTAAAATTATTCTATGAAGTTATACAATTACCCTTCAATTATTATTTTGATATTTTCCTCTAGATATTCTGCCCCTTTCTAGTGGACTAGATCCCTTCTTATTTCTTTATGGGTTGCTAACAAACTGGACATATTTAGTTTTGCTCTACATCCAAAGACTCTCACCATATATATTTGTCACAAGCATTTATTGAAAGTAAAAATGCAATATAACTTAGTATAATACTAGGGTACATGCAATAATTGTATACATTCAAAAGAAGTAAGCTCAAAAAATACTAAAAATAATATAATTAGAATAGCTCCAAATTCATTCATTTACTCCATAAAAATTTCTTTATATAAATTTGTTAAAAATTAATTCTTATATATTAATCTACTATTTACAAATCTAAGAAATGATAATATAAAAGTTATGTTAACATTACAAAATTTGGGCAAAAATCTTAAATTTGGTAAGGTATAATAATTAGAAATTTTGGTGAACTTTTGACACCTAAATGAATGTTCAAATGATATTCTTAGCTACATATTTAAATGAAAGTAGTTCATAATTGATATGAAATTAAGCATGTCAAATTTTAACTACTAATTCTAAATATTCTTAAAGGTTATCAATATGTAAAATTTGGAAAAAATATTGACTATTTTTGAAATTTTCTAAGAAATGATCACACAATTTTCAAAACTTTAAATATAAATATGAAGACCTAGATGAAAAACTAAGCTATGGGCTTAATAGTGAAGTTGCTCATAATATAACAAAGAGTAACTATGCTAAAAATTAGCTAAAGTCAATGGTTAGATTAACAGTTATGACAATGCAATCATAACATGAATATTTCTAATATTTTCTAAAAACTATTTTCTATATTTCAATGGGTGTTTGTTAAAATTTGAGTGCTTAAAAAATAATCTTAGAGTCAAATATAAGTGTTTGCTAAAATTTGGGTGCCTTTTGTAAAATTGTTCAAAAATTATAAGAAAATAAACATGCAAAGTTATAGCACTCAGATATAAGTGGTTGAAAAGTTATGGCTCTCCAAATTTGATAAGAAAATAAAAAATGTTCAGAATTTTTTTTTAAATAAAAATAAACTTTTTATCAATTTTAGATTGACTTTTGGACATCTTATAGGCAAAACTAAAGCATGGTATCTTCTAGTGATTTGTTAATAATACATAAAAGAATGTGTGTGCAAATTTTCAAGATTTAAAGTGACTAAAATGTATATTATGAGTGTGCAAAATTGAAAAAAAATAACAAAATTTGAAAATATGTATTTGAAAAAATTATTAGATGAAAATCATGCAAACTTAGAAATATAAAGAAAATTACTATTGTGCATGTGTTAAGTGGTAAATCACATAAATTATTATCTAAACATTCTTCTCAAAAAAAAACAAACTAAGAGCAAGAAATGAAAAGATATGAGGAGATGAGATTACTTTAACGCAAGTGAGTTTATAGGGGATGAAGAAAGAGTGCAGCTAAGATCTTTCTTCCTTAGATAATTTGGAGCTTTCAAAACTTTCCCTTCCTTTAGTTTTGCTTAGGAATGAGTTTTTAATGTTTGGAGCTGTGGGGGATAAGTGGATGAGGGTTTTGTCAAAAGCTCCCAAATGAGGTAAAATGAGAGTGGTGGCAGAATTTTAGATTTTGAATTAGGGTTAATGTTTATGAGGGTTTATAAAGCTTTATGGTAAATCCAATGATGATGATTTGATCAAGGGGGGCTTTAGATGATTCAAAATAATTTGATTTAAATTTATCCTTAAAATGGGAAAATTCCTATGAAATATTAATTTGTGTATTTAATTAGGTGGTTTATAGGTGAAAGTCTCAAATTTTTGGTCTAATCTGGCTTAATTTAGCTAAAAACGAATTTTTTGTATTTCAAAAAATTAATCAAAATATACAACCAAAGTCCAAGTTAAAGGTGTCAAAATGTAGGTCTCTGTGAGATAAATCTATAGACATCAAAATTGTCCAATTTGGCCAAGTGGTTGAGCTGAATTTGGCTCCGAAAGTTGGCCAATTTCATGTTTGCCGGTACTGTTACACCCTTCGCTTTCACTGCTGACACCGTCAGATCGCTGGCACGATCTGCACCGTCTGTTTCAGCAGCAAACGTCGGGATCCGTTGGATTTCCTCTTACAATAGACGAGGTTAAACGCCGTTTAATGGCGTTTGCTGCCGCCGTTAACGATCAAATTTTTTTTAAGGATTTAGACATTCCAAATTAGCTCCAAAAATTATTAAAAATTCTCCACTAGCTAATTTGGACGTCCTAAATCTAAAAATGCTGAAATTTTTGTCAATTCTAATACCATAATATTCTTATATTGTTTTTTTTGATTTAAAATCATCATAAAATAATCGTAAAAATTTACTCATGGAAAATTTTCCAAAATTTCCCCAAAGTTCTATAAAATTAATCTTAACATGCTGGTAATTTTTTTTTCTTGCAAAAAGAATTTATAATTTAATTAAATTAAAATAGATGATAAATAAAAATTTAATTGTCTTAAAATATTGGGATTTTATACTCTACTCTCCCCTCGTATTTCTATGGATATTTGCAGCTCTCAGGAGGTGATCCTGTTCAAAAGTAGATTACACTTCTCTTTCCAGGATGCCTATGACAATTTATTTGCGCATTTAGATAGCGTTTAGTGGTATTCTTCCATATGAATTAAATGAGTCAAACTTAGGCATAAGTGCCAGATTTGGAAAGCATTGAGATGTGGTTTTTAAAACCATGGATATTCTTGCTCATCGACGAATAATCTGCTCGAAACTCTGTATTCTCTGCAACGTCAATGATGAATCGCATAATCACCTGTTTTTCAACTGCCCTTGTAGCTTTGAGGTCTTAAATTATATTCTTAATGATGTGCGCACTTATTTTTGAGATCACATTCATCTGTCGGCACGCTATCTAACTTGATCTTAGCCAATCTCAAATACTATTTTTTGGGTTACTGATGGATTAGAATCCCAAGATAGTCTTGAGCTCAATATTAATTTTGATTTAGTTTTTGGTTTGTTAGAGTTTTTTATTTATCTTTTTCTAGCTGGTGATATTTTTCTGTTTTTTATCTTAGTCGATATATTGGGCCTCGCTGCCCTCGCCACTCTAAAGCCCATATTCATGGCAGCGACAGCAGAGCCGCACCTTCTCCGCCTCGCAATAAGCTGCCGAAGCCTGTCTGCGCACGTCACCTCCGGCTCAACGGAGACTATCATCGCGATGGCCTCATCGGCCGAGAAGGAATTCGCCGCGTCGACCCGTGCCAGGATCTATCGCCACCCTCGCTGCCGAAGCTTCTGGGACCATCGCGTAGCCTCCCGCGTCGGTGAGAATCTCGCCTTCCGCCTTAGCCAGATCGGCGTCTTTGACATCCGACTCTGCCCAGCAGCGTCGCCCTTGCCTAACCATTACCGCCGCTCCATCGCTTCACTCTTTCTCTCCGTCAAGCGCGCAGGAGTTCGCGTTGACGGCGCCGATGAGCTCCTGCGCGATCCCGATCCCCCGCCTGGGTAAGGGTCTTCTCACTGTGACATGATTCATATCTTTTGAACTTTTGTTGAAATCTTCGCTTTCGTCGCCCTACAAAGTGTCGTGATTTTTATTTAATTGGGGGTTTTCTTGCTTCAATTTAACACAAGGCAAACTTTTCCTGTGGAGCAGCACCCTTTTATTTTGCTTGTTCTGATATGTGGATTCTCTGGCGAAAGCAGTCATTACTTGCTCTTCACTTAAAACAGCCCGGGTATGGGTTTTGTAGAAATGTTGGCTTTCGTTGCGCTTCTAAGTGTCATGATTTTGCTTTAATTGGGATTTCTCTGCTTCAATTCAATTCGAGGCTGTGGAATAGCTCCTTTTTACTTCTTTTGATATGAATTCTTTGGCGAAAGCTATCATCGCTTGCTCTTCACTGAAAACAGCCTGGGTAAGGGTTTTGCATTGACGTTAAAATATTATGCAATCTTGTAGAAGTGTTGGCTTTCACCGTCCTTCAAAGTGTTGTGATTTTGCTTTAATTGGGGTTTCTCTGCTTCAGTTCAATACAATGCAAATTTTCCTGTGGAGCATCTCCTTTTTATCTTTGTTTGTTCTGATATGAGTTCCTTGGCAAAAGCTATCACCACTTGTTCACTGAAAACAGCCCGAGTAAGGGTTTTGCATTCATGTTGCATGATTTGAATCTTAAGCAATTTTGTAGAAATGTTGGCTTTCGTTGCACTTCCAAGTGTCATGATTTTGCCTTAATTAGGGTTTCTTTGCTTCATTTCAATTAAGGAAAATTTTCCATTAGAACAACTCCTTTTTATCTTTGGTTGTTTTGATATGAATTCTTTGGCGAAAGCTATCATCACCGTCTCTTTACAGAAAACTGCCTGGCTAAGGGTTTTTGCTCTAGTGGAATTGCCACTTTTTGTCTTTGCTTGTTCTATTATGAATTCTTTGGTGAAAGCAATCATCACTTATCCTTCAGTGAAAATGGCCCGAGTGCTAATGGTATTACTTTGTATGATTAAAATTTTATGCAATTTTGTAGAAATGCTGGCTTTCGTTGCCTTTGAAAGTGTCATGGTTTCACTTAAGCAATATCTCTCATCTTCTTTAACTCTTGCTCCTTGAGCTTCGAGCTCATGGGTAATCTGCAATTAGTTTTCCAAGGTAGCGCTAGAAATCACTTCAAACAGAAGCCTTAGGAGACAATAAAGCTCAATATTTGTGAAGCTCCCTAACTAAGAAGTCATAAAATTCTCCTTACCTCCCACAATCCCTTTTAAGGTTTTGGTTACTTGAACCATTGCGTATGATACAGAGCACGTAGTCTTACAAATACTTCTTTTTGCCATTGTTTCTTTGGTAAAGCAAGCATCACTTGTTCTTCACTGAAAGCACTGTAAAGTTAGTTTTAGCTGTAATATAGGCTTCAAATTCATTCATTTTTATCATATTTATAAGTGCAGGAAAGGAAACCCATGTGTGTTACATAAGAATGACCTAGAAGAAGCACAATTGTTCATATGTTCTTGGGCTGGCAGCATTCTTCTCCACACCTCTTGGAATGAAAATCTAAGAGGTGCTAGAGGTCACATCACTGCCCCAGGTGCTAAATCATCTCATTTTAAAACTTGATCGTCAAAATATAACATGTATCCTAGTGCTCATATATTAATATTAATAAAATAGTACTGGAGAAAACATAATAATAACAAACAATAAATTATAGGCCATTGCAGCATTAGCGTTGGTTAGGTTTCATGTTAGAGCAATGCTCAAGGAAAAGAGTCGTTGACAATGTTCGAGTTAAAAGAGACGAGGAAAAGGTACTATGGAAATTCCTTACCAAACTTGGGTAGGAAAGGCCACTCATGCAGTCAACACTTTGTTTTTTGTTCTTCTTGATGTATTCATTCTTGGTTGATGGGCATGTCTATAAGTTAACTAAGTTGTGGTTGACTCTCTATTGCCCAAGAGATATAGACATTCTTTCCATGGCTTGTAGGAGGCTGTCGACTCTTCACGGCAGCTTGTTTACCTTTTCCCCATGTTTGAGATATATATTTCATGAAGAGACGAATTTCTCTTCACACTATGTAGGATCACCCAAAAAAGAAAAATTAGAATAAACAAAAGAATGAAATACACACACACAGACAGAATTTTCACCTACGTCCATAGGTCACACCAAAGTAATATTCTTTAATTACATAAAAGAAAGAGTGGAAATATTATAAAAGGGAAAAGCAAAGCTTATGCTTGAGGTGTATCTTTCTATTACAATAAAATTATCCCACCCTATATTTTCTTCTTCTTCCGCGTTCGAAGGGGGTTCATCGTGCAGTGACAGTAGTTGGCCGAGGAGGGGAGGGCCAGAGGTTGGGGCAGCTGGCTATAGGTCGGCGAGGCTAGGGGAAGGGAGAGGCGGCAATTGGTCTGAGGAGGAGTGGTGCAGGTTTTCACCGTTTGATTTTCAAATTTAACGAAACTTGATCGGGAAATGCGTCTTGGTGAGACAAACGTCATTGACCAAAAAAATTTAAATTTGAAGTTATATTTTATTTTATATTAATTTTGAAAATAAAAATTTCAAAAATTAATTACGAGCAATTCGATGCTCCACTTTTGACAAAATTTTTTATAGTCTTTTATTATTCTGAATCTAATGACACTAAAGATTTTGGATTTGGATTTATGTTTTATTTTTCTTATTTTTGAAATTAAAATTTTAGAAATTAATTTAAGAGCATCTATTATTTAGATTGCTCTCAAATTTTGGTATTATGATCACAAAAATACATTATTTCTAATAGTATATTTAAATCAGCCTAATTTTGAATTAGTCAAAGATCCTGATTATGACTTAATCGAGTCAGATTTTTGTTTTAATTATTTTACTATGGATTTGGGTATGTTGCATCCTTCACAAGAGACTCGGGGAAAGGGAAAAAAAGGTATATTGATTATAGCTCGTGAAAATATGGAATGGACACTTTATTTGATCAATAAAGTGTCTTATTCTTTTGCAGTAGTAGAAAATAAGATTGATGCATGTCTCTGGCACCAAAGGCTCGATCATTTGAATGACAAAGGGATGAAGTCACTATTAGCTAGAGAGAAGATTCCATGTTTAAAATCTGTGAACTTGAAATTTTGTGAAGATTGTGTTTATGATAAACATAAAAAAGTAAGATTTTCAAAGAGTGGGAGAGACTTGAAGTCACAAAAATTAAAGCTAATGCATACAAATGTATGTGGTTCAGCTCTTATCTTTTCCCTTAGAGGATCCACATAATTTCTCACTTATGATGATGATCATATTAGAAAGGCATGGGTATACTTTATGACACACAAGTCTGATGTATTTAATGTGTTAAGAAGTGAATAGCTATGGTTGAGAATGAGGCGGGCTTGAAGCTCAAGTGTTTAAAATTTTATAATGGTAGTGAGCACTGTGAGGAAGAGTTCAGAGAATTATGTGCTTTGAATGGAATCAAACGCAAGTTCACTGTTTCTGAAATCCCACAATATAATGACGTTGTTGAGCGCATGGGCAAAGCTATCTTACCAAAATAGTTTTGGGTAGATGCAGTGAATACATCAGTGTACTTAATTAATCATGGACCATCAATTCCTTTAAAAGAAGGAATACTCGAGGAATCTTGGAGTGGTAAAAATGTGAAATTATCTCACCTGAAAGTGTTTGATTGTTCTGTTTATGTTCATGTTGATGTAGGATTCTGGAGTAAACTTGATCCAAAAGCAAATAAGTGTAACTTCATGGATATAGTATGAATGAGTTTAGCTACAAATTTTAGAATTATCAAAATCAGAAGATTATTAGAAGTAGGGATATCATATTCAATGAAAATTAGATGTACAAGGACTAAATAGGGATCCAAAGTAATGCAAACTGAGCTTCAGATGATCTAGCCAAGTATGTTGAAATTGAGGACAAAAATGGGTAGGATGAGTAGTTCTAGCAAGGTGTTCATGAAGGTGCAGTGCAGACAGTTCCTCAGACACCTCCTGCCAATGAACACTGAAGATCAATTAGAATTTCAAGACCTATATAGAGATACTTACCTTCTTTGTATTATTTATTGCTTACAAATATAAGTAAACCAAAATGTTACAAGGCACTACAAAATGATGATTCAAGCAAGTGGGAGTTAAACCATATGGATGATGAGATGAGCTCATTTATGTCAAATTATACATGAGATTTGGTTATACTTCCAGGTGGAAAGAATGCTCTCCCATAACAAATGAGTCTACAAGCTGAAAGAAAAATATAATTTATTCAATAATTTTAGTGCTGTTGGATTAAGAATATTATAAAAAGACTACAAAAAAAATTTTGTTGAATTTAGAGCTTCGAATTGACTATAATTAATTTTAAAGTTCTTATCTTCAGAAATTAATAAAAAATAAAATATTGTTCCAAATTGAAATATTTTTTTCATCAAGATACACTTCCGTGTTAAGTTTCATTATTTTTTGAAAAATAAATGGAAGAGAGAGAAAGAAGAGATAAGGAGAAATAAAAGATTAAATTGAACACTCCTAACAATTATTACAATTTATCTCTCATTCATGTCATCCAAATAATGGATGAGAGAGAAAATAATTTATTAAAAAAAAATCTTATAAATACACCCCCACCTCCTCATTTTCTTATCCCCTCTCTACTCCCTTCTCCTCCACTCCCCTCCCCTCCCCTACTCCTCTTCTCCCCACCACTTTCTCTCTTCCTCGGTCACCACCGATTTCTCCCGTTAACTCTAGTAAAATTTCATCAACGCTAATATAGGGTAAGAAATGAAAAACAGATGAAAAATTTTCTATTATTTTCATTTCTTTTCTTAATAATAATAATAATAATAATATTATTATTATTATTATTATTAGATTTTCATTTATGCAAATTTTCTCTTTTCTATATATGTATATATACTTTTTAATTTTTACAATTTTCATTTCGATCATTTTCTTTTTTTTTTATATATGTATATATTTTTTAATTTCTATAATTTTTATGTCTTTCATTTTTTTTTTATATGTATATATTTCTTAATTTTTATAATTTTTATTTCTGTCATTTTTTTTCTATATATGTATATATTTCTTAATTTTACAATTTTTATTTATGTCATTTTTTTTATATATGTATATATTTTTTAATTTCATCAACTTTCATTTTTGTCATTTTTTTTCTATATGTATATATTTCATAATTTCTACAATTTTTATTTTTGTCATTTTTTTTTTTATTCTATATATGTATATATATTTTAAGTTCTGCAACTTTCATTTCTGTCATTTTCTTTCTTTCTATATATGTATATATTTCTTAATTTCTGTAATTTTTATTTCTATCATTTTTTTTATATTTATATATATTTCTTAGTTTATATAATTTTTTTAATATATATTTATATATATATATATATATATCTTAATTTTTATAATTTTTATTTCTGTCATTATATATATATATAATGATATAAATTTTTCCTTATTTAATATATATATATATATATATATATATTACGTATAAGAATAAAAAAAAGAATTGTTATTTTAATATATAAAGATAAATAATTAATATAATATTAATATTGATAATTTTACTAAAATAAAATGAAGAATATTATTTTATTCGTTTAATTAATTCATTTGTAGTTTTTGCATCGCTATTAAACTTTAACCCACTTTAATATATTTATATAGATTTTGGGCTCAGAACTTAAAATAAATGATCAGAAATTAGTATTATGTATTCATTCAAGTTGATCTCAGATCTGTACAGATAATACGTTATGTTAGGATATGCTGATATCTAGAGAAATAAGGAGACTGCACATAGTGTTTGAGGGGAAATATATAGTTAGTTAGAAATTCACATCTCAAATAATTAGATAGACATCTAGCTCCTCGATTATTCTATAACTTTGTCCAACATAATAAATATTATATATTACTGTGTTTTCTTTCAGAATGAGCACATATCTTAAATATGTATATTGCATTCATAATCGTGACAAGTTTGCAAACATGTCATACTTAAATATCACATTCTATTTGTATATGCTTCTCATGTACAATCATGCCACTTAATATTATATGTAAATTTTGATATTATACAAATTTTACTTAAACATTTGTGTGTAATTGAATATTTTTTTTATTTTTTTGGTTCGTTCTATTATATATATATATATATATATATGTATATATATATATATATATATGTATATATATATATATATGACAGTTCATGAACAATCTCTGAATCAAGTCTTTGAGGCGAAGTTAATGCATGATGGAACAACTTAGATGCTAATTTTCTTAAAGTTTTAAATTTTTGCTTAGTTTGTAACAGATTTTGTAAAATAATTATTATTTTTGTAATGAATATATTTTTTTTATTATTCTAATATTTTTGAATATTATAATAAATGTGAAAGTATGTATTTTATACATCTCTAAATACAATGTTATACTAAATCTCAATATGATTATGGGGAGTGAGCACCTAATACTGAATTAATTATATATTGACCCAGCGGTGAGTCTCCACACTCCCAACAGTCATACCCCTGCAATCCCCATATTGCCCTCCCCTTGGGCTTGGTCAGAGCTCTTGACCTCAGGCCAAAGGATAGAACCTGACCCAAAGCTCTGAAATTCCTCCTAAGTTATAAATAACTCTCCAGCTGAGCTGGGGCTTCTATTTGCTCTCAAGCTCAGCTCATCTCCTCCAAATCAGTTCAATTCTTCCATGCATCCATTCCAGTTAGCTCGATTATTCCAGCTTCAGAATCTCCAGCAATCTGTAGGTGTGACCTGGCGTTCAGGTTCCCAGTTGGTGTTGGCCTATCTTAGGAACTTTTGGAAGCTCGTTATCAATCCCTGGTTGCCTCCATCAGCTATCAGTTTCCCTCCAACTTCGCTGACCAGGTACTCCCCAATCGCAAGCTAGTTAAGCTCTTGTCAGCACTCAATTTCGCTCGTTTCATATTCTCCTAGTTGCTTGAATGTATAAGGTTGCTCAGTGTGTAGGTTTAGGTGTTGGGTGTGGGCCAACAGCAGGCCAGACGGTGGAAGGCACCGTTTGGAAGGGTGTTGTTGGCTATGCATCCTCCGAGCTCTCATTGGCACTTGATTGCTCAATTAAGCATCCATTCGCCAATGTCAATTATTACTTAACCATATCAACCAATCGATCCAATCAACTGCGCTCGAGCTAACCCGTGGGATCGAGGATCGTTGTACCCGCGACATTGCACTACAGTTCACAGTCGCGAGTCAGGTCCTAATGACCATGGCTATACCACATCGCATTTCAGTGCTCCATCGCCCCGCAATTGAACCTTGATCATGTTAGGATCCAGTCAGAGCGGCAGCGTAGCCTATGCGGGGAGGATTTGCTCCTGCTCTCCACAGTAAGCCCTAAATTAGGATGCAGGCATATTAGGGTTACAGTGAATTCGGGGTTAAGCCAAGTGGCCTTTACCATCTTAGGATGCGTCGTGATCTGGTGAGTGTGTTAGAGTCAAAATTAAGGTTCGGTGGTGTTCGATCGATTGAGGATTCAAAGTAGATTGGAAACCCTAATTTGTTTCTCTAGGCGTCGGGGAAAACCTGAGGACAGCGGAAATCAATAGTCCTGGGCCGGGAAAAACCCACGACCTGCGTTGTTCAACGCTGCTTAGGCCTGCCGGGTCTCGGTCGACCCGACAAAACCTGAGGATTGGATTAATGGAATTTATGCATTAATTAAATTTGGCCTATGATCTAACTTAGGTAAATGTATTCGAATTTAATTAATGAAATTTTTTGGTCAATACAATTCCAATTTCATCAATCTTATATACCATTTTGTCCAGGAGAATGTATAGAATGCTAATTTGCAATAAGATTTAAGTTCATGTGATTAAAATTTTCATTAAACCTTAATCTCATTAATCAGCCTATGGTTCAATTAATGAAAATGAGATGATATGGTTGAAAAGTATTTTAGCTGAATTAGGCAAGGCATAAGAGGTTGAGAATTGCACTGCTACAATATGAGTGCAATTCATCTAGCCAAGGATGTAGCTTTTCATGCCACAACGAAGCACATCCATATGTGGTACCATTTCATGAGTTTAGTGCTAGATGATGGTAACATGTTATTAAAGAATATTCATACACCGCAGAGTTCAACAGACAAGCTTATGAAAGCAGTGACAACGGAGAAATTGAAGTTTTGTACATCTTTAGTTGGCCTTAGAATGTGATGAGAAGACGGGGTGAGCCACGTCGTGACTTTAGCTATAATTGGTTCTATGATAAGGTAAATTCCAAAGTTGAAGAAGGATTGATTGCAATCAGTCTCTAAATGGGAGATTGTTGTGTGGACTATGATTGGATCAGCATTGGATGTGTTGATCGAGTCTTCGCATTGAGAAACAAACTTCGGACCCCAAGCGCTCGAGTTTCTGCAAACAAGGTATGACCACTTCATAAGCTAGAGGCTAGGCACCCAGGCGTCTGTGACAAGCAAACCGACAATAGGCTATTCGCTCAAGCACCTGTAGAAGATATGACTCAGCCAGAGACTGGACGCCCAAGCGCCCCTCGGAGCACGTGGAAGTTATGCCGCAAACAGACGCGACTCTTCGCAAATAGTGCAATGCATGGAGAATTCGAACTTGGGTGCCCTGACGCTTGTGACGGTTGTGTCACGAAGAGAGGCGTCTTAATGGCCTGCTTAGAGTGTTGAAGTGAGAACAAAAGATGAGTGTCTTGCATAGATTGGGGCTTGGTGTGTAAGAAAAATGTTTAGGCAAATGTTACTTTTTTGTGTGCTCTGCAAATCATAAATTTTTTGTAATATAATTTTCATGTGATGGTGTAGCTCCATAAATTTTCTTATTGTTGGATTTATCACATAAATTATTGTGTTTGAATGTTATTTTTGTGATAATATTTTGTATTTTGCACTGTGATTCTTTCCTCTATAATTCCTAACTCATTATCAGTGCTTAAAAAATACTCTATAATTCCTAGTTCATTATCGGTGCACTGGATATTACTCTTGAACTTTTAGAGCTCCACATATCCCGACTTGCCAGTCGAAGTTGAACGAAAATCTCAACAAACTCAAATTCAAAAAAAATTTAGTTTTTTTACAAAACTACAAAATCTAAACTCATTCATATCACTCGAAAATACTAAAGCTTGTTTCAGATTTACATTTTTGTTGCATGTATTACAGGTATAACACCCAAAACAGATATTTGCATCACTGAAAAAATGAACTAATATTGTTTTGAATTTATTAATCACACGATTAAACAATTTTACAAAATAACAGTTACTCCTGAAAATGTGTGTAATTTTCTTGAAAATGATTGTCAAACACAGTCATTCTGCAATAAACAAAATCAGAGTGTTATATATGTAATTACCCAAAAAGGCATTTATATATGTATATAACAAAATTAGCTCCACATGGCTAGAATTAGTGAATAAAAAAGGCTCAAGCAGGGCAGTGGTTTTAACAAGTTCAGAGAAAATTGTTAGTGTGAGATATACATAAATAGGATCAGAGCGTTAGCTTGGAATCCAACGATCCAGAAAGATCACCTTCACCAATCAGAGCCGTATCCGCAGTCGAATCCTGCTTAAGAGCATTTCATATATTCAAAGATTTGTGAAAGGGATAACGACATAACAGCACCCAAATCTAATATAATTACCCAAAGTTTAATATTTACAACAAATAAAAGACTATCTTTTCACCCTTCAGTTACATACATACAAGCCCATACGAGGTGTCATGAAGATGAAAGTGCTTCTTTTGTAAATATTAATGTTAGGTGCTATATGAGTAAAACATTACTAAGTTTTGGGTGTTAAAATGCAAAAATCCCTATAGAATAAAGTTATAAGGGTTTTTTTAATCAATTAATGCAGGCATACCTCCATACCCCACTTGATGTAATCCGGCGATTCGCAAGCCTTATATTCGTCAACCAGGCTCTCTATTATTTCACGGGAATCGTCAAACTCGGAGAGATCGTTGTCCTGCTCATAAAGATTGTAACGTATTTTGTTGTATATTGTATATATATTATTTGTTATTTACTTGATATCTAGATATATAAATTGGATGCTTCCAAGTGTATAGCATATTTAGTGATCAGCACCTATGGCCATTTGAATGATTCAAATGGATTCAAAATTCCTGAAATCCATCAAAAATTACTTAAAGATGGCTCAGTTTTTAAGTTTAGATAATAAGATGATAAATACTTTAAAAGAAATCAACAACCGTCTTACTGCAAACATTGGGAACTTGCGATAATTGTCGAGGAAGGCTTGTTTTTTTCTCAGTTTTTCATACTGGTTCAGGCATATGCCGAAGAGGTGCCGTATGCTGGTATGATTTGCAAGCATTAAGCCACTGACCTATGAGTTGAGCAAAGTCAATTAACCACTATCTTAACTAGCAGGAAAGGTAAGCATAGGTAACTTATAAATTAAATATAAGCAGAATTCATATTTAACTTACCCTATGAGTTGTCTGAACATACGGAGATTTTCTGGACAAAGCAACCTGCAGTTTAGAGCAACAGGTTCTGTGAAAACATCAGCTTGAGCAATCTATTTGTTTGTTCGATCGGTTCTGTAAGCTTATTGTATATTATACCTGAATGCTTGCAGGTCCCCATTCTATGAAATTAACTAGCTTTCTTTCACGTATTCTTTGCAAACTCTCATGCACCTAGGACAAAGTATGCAGTGATAATGGAACTCGAAAAAGTATGGAAAATAAAACAAATGAAGACATATAGTCTCTTCATCCTAAAGAACAAGAAGCCAACCATAATAGTTCATTTCAAAAGCAATTTCCCACCTCTTCATCCTGAGAAGGTGAATCCAATAGAGGCAACAAAGAAAAAATAAAACTTATAGGGTTTTAAGCTGGTACCCAGCTCTCGCACCATGCACTCACAAGCATATACATTCACCGCTATTATTTATATAAATATATACATATAGAGAAAGAGAGGGGGGTTGGGAGAGAGAAACGTCAGAGTATTATTTTTCATTAAAGAACAAAAAATAAAAATAAAAAACACTAAATGGCAAGATTACCCCCATCTCTTTTAATTTTATCACGCAAGTAAGAATGGCTCTCACAAAATAAAAGAACCCTCTTCTGAAACATCTAAAATATCAAAATAAATGACTCGCTCTCTCCCTCTGCAGCAAACAAGCATCACTTGAGCAGAATAATCATCATAAATCAATAAGTCATATTGCTTTTATGCCTTCTGCTGCGTTTAATCGCTTATCTAGAATAAAGTTATCTTCATTTTACTATTAAAATCAAGGACCAGAACTGTCTATGCAAGATATAGTGCCATCAATAACAGACGAATAACAGCATTTCAGCCACTATACTCCGTATATATGATAATCGCAATGTGAAGCTTAAGACTAAAAGCAAAAATCAGAAGAAAAAATAATGCAGCTGATCAAACCTCATTAAATGCCTAAGCAACTTTAGTAAGGAAGCCTTTCAGAAAAACTAAATTGACAGCAGATGGTCGCTAAAGCCACTAAAGACTATGGAATAATGGATTTTGAATGGATAAGAAAGCACAATTGTATTCTGCTATTTTTGAGACTTGAATGTAATATACAAGGGAAGGTAATTTTCCTCAACATATTAGATTCTTGAAAGGTTCACCCTCTGTTGATAACTGCAAAAGATATAATACTCTTCTGTTTTAATAATTTACCAAATAAGAATGTGATTTTTAAGAGGGTGGATAAGGACCACAGGTAATAATGTGATCAACTAAATTACAACTGAAAATTTCAGTAATATCAAACAACTAATGCTGTGCAATGTATATTGGGTTTAGGGTCATAAACCCTAAAACTATTAAACAGAAGCAGTTTCAAAAACATGATTTAAGTTGGTAATATGATCTTTGATCAACACAAAGTTCAAGAAATCAATGATGAGTTTATGGAGTGATCTCATATTACAGTTACGAAAGGTACAATTTAGTATAGGGAATGCATACAACAGATACGGAAGGCATATATATAGTCAAGTAAAATTTATGGAAATTATGTGCAGTAGAAAAGAACATTCTTGGGTCTGTTTGATGAAAACGTTACCTGCGTAGGATCCACATCACCTTGAATAATGTTTAAAATTGATATGTATTTTGCTTGACTGGCTTCTTTTGTTCGAGCATAAGAAGAGACCATTATATTCTTTGTCTGTAAAATGCCAGTAAAACAAGAATTTTACATATAATAAAAAAAACAAGTAATAATAAAGATTGAGTATTAAGTTATTTTTTCATAGCCATACTTGTAAAAGTCTTCTCATAACATCTAATACAGTGGTCTTGCGTATCACATTAACCTGGAAAAAAAATTCAAGAAGTCAAAATGTGCTCGAGCAAGAAATATGCTTAGTTTCTATAAAACAGTCTTATCTAATAAAAGAGATCTTCTATTCAGTTCCGTTGAATGTTACATATGATGTTAAAATGCCTTTTGCCACAAAACTAAATCATGCTGTTTAACCTTTCCAATTCTTCTATTATAACTGTATCTTCCTTAATGCTATGCATTTTGATTTTCTTTAGAGTGCTCAAATGAATTTTTTTAACTACATGATCGCTAAAAGGTGCAACTTCATTTCCCTAACTACATTATTTATAAATTGGGAAACTTGCAAAATAATTCGCTCAGCTTCTATAGTGGATCTAGGTCTTGGTGGTCTGGTTGTTGTTGTAGTCCCACACTATTTTATCTTAGCCAAGGAAATCCTAAACTATTTAAATGTTTAAATTAGTCCCTCCACTACTCAACTTGTTCAAATCGGTCCCTCAATTATCTCATTTTGAACCAAATTTGACTAAATTGATCTTAGAATGAATACTTCTAATTGGACATACTGAATGGATTAGGAATTAAATGAACAAATTGAATAGTTTTGGGCTAAAGTGACCAAACTAAAATAACTGAGTGATTATTTGAACAAATTACTCTTCTTAATTCTATACTTACGAATTACTCCACATTCGCAATAGGATTCTCATTCTACCTTACTGAGCTTGGCTTTAACTTCCTTGCAACTTATTGTTCGAATGCTTTTGCATGTATTTTGTGTTTGAGAGGGTATTAAAATTTCCTAGATTTGCAAGCTCTTTGCATGATCTTATGCTTTAATTAATCACAGAAAAGATTAATCTACTTTATTGATCATTTAGGTTTTTTCTAATAAACTTTTGAATTTCAAAATAAGATATTTTAAGTAGAGATATAAATATGATATTTTTTGATATGGTATGCTTTAAATTGTAAAGGCAATGTCCAATGATTTTTCATAATTATTAACTCATATTAGAAGCCTTCAATAATTATTCTCAGAACTTTTAAAAAAATCCCAATCTTTATAAAAATAAATAAACAATTTTTTAGTGTTTATAAAAAATAATATAAATTTATATTCACAATTTCAGAATTTTTGGAGGGTCAAGGAATAAAATAATAAAAATAGGGCATCTAAGTGTCTTAGCAATGCTCAAGTTATGACTTAAAATGACGCATATCATACACATTGAAACAAAAATTTATAGGTCTACTAGGGCACTTTACCGGAGAAGGTAAAAAGAAACATGAGAGATCTAGAAACAAATACTATATCTTATGATTTTATTCATATGGTAAATTAATTAATACATGCATACTGAAAGATTATTATTATGTAACGATATCAAATTACAATATTAGCTAAGAAAAAAAAAAGACTAACAGAAAAAAAATAATTATAAAAATTTTGCGAGCATTTCACATAAGAAATTATCTCTCCTCTCTTCTTAGAAAAATAGAAGAATACAAAAGAAAAAGAAAAATTATAAAGAAAAAGAAATTCTATTTCTCAAAGGAAGAAGACTTAGAAGAGAGAAAAGAAGTTAAATATTTAAAATTTGGCAAGGCCGGTATAAAAGAAAATCAGTGAGTTGAGTATTGATGAAGGATTAAGAAAATCTTTAAAATATGCTAGACTCATCAGAGGATTCGAATGAAAAATCATTAAATAGTTTTTCAAAATCAACTGATTCTAAAATAGATTGTTGACATAATAATTGTTCAAATAAAAAATACTATAAATTTATAATAGAAATGAATAATTATTGAAGGATAAGTTAACAAAAAAATTATTTCAAATAACAGAAAATAAACAAAGAAATATTGAATTTGCTATCAAACAAGAATCCCTTAGAATTAATATACAATGATGTTTGGGGCCCGACTTCTGCTGTGTCTGTTACTGATCATCGCTTTTACATTATTTTTATTGATGCATGCACACGATTTTGTTAGTTGTTTCCTCTACATCATAAAAGTGATGATCTCCCCACCTTCATCAAGTTTAAATCCCTCGTAAAGATTGTCTATAATAGTAAAATAAAACAAATTCAATCTAGCGGCGGAAGTGAATTTCAAAAATTAACTCCCATTCTTTCTAAATATGGCATTCAACATCAATTTAGTGCTCCATATATTCCCCAACAAAATGACATCGCTAAACGTAAACATAGGCATATTGACGAAATTGGTCATGCTCTCTTATCCACCTCATCTCTCCCTCAAAACTTTTGGCTTTATGATTTTCAAATAGCCAATTACCTCATTAACAGATTACTTGGCAGCAACAATATCACCATCTCTCCATTTGAACTTCTTCATCGCACAAACCAAACTATAGCAAATTAAAAGTGTTTGGGTGCTTATGCTTCCCCTAGTTCAAACCCTACACTCAATTCAAGATTGATAATCGATCCACACCTTGTATCTTTCTTGGCTACAGTAGCTCTCATTCCGCTTATGTGTCTTAACTCAAAAAGCAGTAAAATTTTCATTTATCCTTTTGTGGTGTGTAATGATACTAACTTTCCTATGATACATAACACATTCAAACAACCTCTCCACTCTAACCCAGTAATCATCAATGCTCCCATCTCTCCTTCCCAGCAACCATTCGAACCCACAAACCACCCTTCAACTCCTTCCTTTCCGGTGCAGCAACGTGCCAACAACTTTCTTACTCCTGAAACTACAACTAAACCCACCACTCAAGCCCTTTATCAGAACTTATACCCGAACATATCCTCGAAAAACAGCTCCTACCAATCTGTATGTACCCGAATCTTCTCCAAACCTTACAAACCTGCCTCCACCCAAAGCTATTTCAGAACTTACCACAACCTTGAAACCTCGACCAACAAATTCTTCTTCAGCTGCACCTCCCCAACAGAATACCAACACTCATTCAATGACAATTAGACATAAATCTGGGCACCTCAAACATAAGTGTTATCTCACATCCAAGCATACGACATGCACCTATTTTACTGCCACTATTTCGACAAAGCTATTCTCAAGCTATGCACAATCCTGACTAGCAGCATTCTATGCAATCTGAATACAATGCCCTATTGTGCAATAAGACCTAGTCTCTTGTTCCTCAAACTCCTGACATGAATATCATCACTTGCAAATGGGTGTATAAGCTTAAATACAACAATGATGGCACCATCCGCCGACACAAAGCAAGGTTAGTTGCTCATGGCTTTCATCAATAAGGAGTTGATTATCATGAGACTTTTAGTTCAGTGATAAAACCTACCACCATTTGGATAATACTAACACTTGCGGTAACATACTCTTGGCCTATTCATCAACTCGATTTTGATAATGCTTTTCTTAACAACGATGTGCAAGAACACATCTTCATGTCTCAACTAGAAGGTTATAGTGACTCAACCTTCCCTACACATGTTTGCAAACTGCATAAAGCATTGTATGATCTTAAGCAAGCTCCTCGTGCATGGTTCTCAAAGCTCTCTGGATTCCTTCTTAAGTAGGGATTTCAACAAAGTGTTGCAGACAACTTGCTATTCTTCTACCGCAATAAACACATTATACTATTCTTCCTCATCTATATCGATGACATCATTCTTAAAGGAAATGATTAAGTTACTATACTTCAACTCATGCAGCCACTCAGTGATAACTTCGCAGTTAAAGACCTTGGTCAAGCACAAAATTTTTCCGGGATTCAACTCTATCGCAAGTCTACAGATCTTTAGCTCTTGCAATCCCAAAACATTTCAACATTACATCAACAAACTATTATAGAGAATTCGAAGCCATGTGGAAGTTCCATGTGCCTTATGTCATTCTCCTCATCGGTTACACCGTTATCTAATGCAGAAGCAAAGGATTTCCAAAGCATCGCTGGAGCTCTACAGAATCTTCTCTTCGCGTGACCAGATATTTCATTTAGTATCAATCGTATCTATCAATTTATGCATTCTACCACTATTAAACATTTGCAGGCACTCAAGCATATTCTTCGCTGCCTAAAAGGCACCATTAGTCATTGTTATGTTATTCATCCAACTCCTTATCGATACATTCAGGCATATACCGATGCCGATTGGGCTAGCTGCAAGATTGATAGGAAATCTACTGGTGGATACTTCATCTTTCTTGGATCTACACTTATCTCCTAGTTTTCCAAAAAGCAATCCAATATTGCCAGCTCCAGTATTGAAGCAGAATGTAAGGCTACAGCCAATACGGCTAGTGAAGTTCTTTGGGTAGTTCATCTTCTACAAGAAATTGGCTTCTCATGCGTCAATACAACAATATGGTGCGACAATCTCGGGACAACCTATCTAGCTACAACTCCTGCGCTGCACACTCGTACGAAACATGTGGCTCTTGATATTCATTTTATTCGCGAGCTAGTTGCCAAGAAAGAAGTTCAAGTGCGGCATATTCTGTCCAAACTACAACTTGCAGATGTTCTCACAAAGCCGCTATCTCCTAAGAACTTTCATAAGTACATCTCCAAGCTCGTTGTTCCATTCGGCACGCCTCTCTTGTGGGGGTGTAATAAGATGACTAAGCCCACATGAGATCAACCTCATCCGTTAATTAAATTCTTAAAATATGGATGTGATCTATTGCTTCCATTTAATGTTAGACTCTCCCAATTTAAAGAGAGTTACACCTCTTGTAAAGCTAGTGTCAAAACATATTCTAATTCAATATTTCAACAATCTCTTAATTCTTCACAGTACTGATATTTCTCACAACAAAAAAGTGAGAAGATGGTGGCGTATGATGGACTTAGCTTTAGGATTACGGGATTTGGCCTTTCAGGTTTAGCGGGTGAACTTGCGGTTAGGGTTTAGAGGGGTGTTTCAAATCGGATTGAGATAAAGCTTTGGGAAAAGTTACAAACAATATAGAAGAACTCAAACATAGAAAAATAAAGATAAATACTAAGTTTATGCACACCCCAATCCTCGTCAATTATGCGCACCGGCGAGAAGACTTGCCACCAATGGGAACCAAATTCATGAATAGCTTATCAAGCATTCAAAGACTTCTTATAATTTTTGTATTCATGAAATACAATCATAATCTAAGCATATATATTTATATATACACATTAGTACAAAATCAATCGGGATCAAATTCCATGGTCTCTGCGGCAAGGAGGTCCAAAAGCCTCCCGGGGAGCACATATCCCCTAACAAAGCAAAACATCCTGTCGGGCATACATTGCACAAAATCAGCTACCTAATTCACATCTCGAGATCGGTGGACAAAAATAACACGAGGAAGATCCAACAGGAAAGCAAGGTAATCAGCATGACGCTCTCCGCCTCGTGAACGGAGAGTCATCTCCCAGTGACCTTGGAGCCTCCTGAACGCTCCAAAGAAGTCGCTCTAAAGCAGAATGGTAGCCTTATTTATAGTCAAATAAGGCATGCCAAATTACAATAAAAATCATAAACCAACCCTCTCATCAATGACTAAGATGTCCTTTGCACACAAATGACCAAGTCAATTCTTACTTACCACCCTTATAACTATCACATATTATTAGACTAAGCTCTCATGCATGACAAAAATAAAATACAATAAAATTTAACAGGTCCTCAAGTATTCATACTTTTGGGATAGGCACGTGTTACTACTCGTGGTCGTTCAACTTGTGGCTGTGCTGTATAAGAAGATATTGCATATAGTAAACATACACAAAAAAAAAAAAATTCATCGAGTTAGTACGGGAATGCCCTTAACCAAGAAACAAACGTAGCTCTCGATCCAAGTGAGACCATTAAAAAATTATTGGGATTATTATGCTATGCAAATTCTTTATTTTAAATTTAAGAAAAAGTTGCACATAGCATTTTGCAATGAGCCCAAACATACTAAAATATCGAATTTCATAAAAAATTTTCAGATGGGAAAATTTATTTTGGTGCAGAGCTCTTGATCATGGTAAACTAACAGAGGAAGAATAATCAAACTAGGTTAATTCATGTTTACCCCCTTGAAAAAAGCAATAATATTAGACGACGCAAGTATGAATTTCACATTTTTACCCTATGTCAAATTCAATGAATTTGAGATTAGAAAGTTCAATTCCAAGTCAATAAAATTCATAATAAGGGTTAACTAGAATCCATAAAGATAGTGGCAAAATACTATTATTCATAATTAGTTGAAACAACAAATGGGTGTAATCAAACATTGTGAGACAATCATTCCTACATCAAAAAAAAAAATTGAATGCTTTTCATTCAAAAACATAATAAAAGATTTCAGGAGAAAATAAACAATGAGGAACAAATTAAAATAAGACTTCAAAAAAAGTGACAAAATAGTTCAGCAGATTATTTAATAATATTATAGATAATATACTTCTACAAGAATAGATAAAGATAGTACAGAAGGAGACGCTGACATAAATAAAGACAAAGAATTGGCCCCAACCGAAGATGAGAATGACGAGCCTAATGACAAATGAGCTGCTATGATGGCAAAGCTAAAAAGAAAATAGAAGCAAAGTCTAGTTAATAAAAACTGTTGAACCAGGTCAAGCTATCAACAGACTAATTATTCAAAGAATTAAATAGGACCAACAACAATGATAGAACAGTCCCACTAAAGACACAATGCAGGAAATACTTAAAAGCATCTTCCTATTTACGAATAATACTGTATATATAATATTAAGAATGACCAATACTGGCTAGCATCCTTCTCCATTGTAAAATCTTATTTCAAATTGTACTTAAGTCTGATCAAGGGTTAAGAGTTATAAATAAGGTTGAATCACATTCAACTAGGGATTCAATCATCCATTTAAACAACACCTTCTCTCTCCTCTGCTCTAGCCATCTTCCTCACTAGTGTGCTCAAAGTTTACTAAATTGCTTATAAATAAAATTTAAGTTTTTTTTTTTTGGTTTGTGGAACCTCAAGTGCAGCCCATGGTGGTGTGCCAAAGTTAGGTGCAACTGAACATACAATGCGATGCATCAATGTAAGATAGAACTAGGCTAAGTGGAGTGAAGCCTTAAGCATAACGAATTGGCCTTGGAGTAGACCAGAAGTTGGTTACAGAAGCTTGAAGTGGTTTTTTTTGGTTTAATCACGAGTCAATCGAAAGCGAATGCAATTCGAGTCAAGTTGATCCAAGGTATGCTGGAGCACCTTACTAGGCGCTTAGGCACTAGTTCGGCGCTGGTTGAATGCTAGCTACAATGCAAAGAACAAGAGTCGGGTGCATAGGCATGCCCAAGCATCGGTGCATTGATCCAGGAACAGCAAGAACTGAGAGCTCGGCTCATGGATAAGTGCCAGAGGTAATTACGCAGATGATATCGAGTTGAGACTTGGGCGCTTGGGTGCGCCCAAGCATTGGTATATTAAGCTAATAGTGGAGCCAGAACCAAAACTTGGGCGCTTGGGCACGCCCAAGCAATTGCAGCAGAAGCTCTAGAACAGAGACTTGGGTGTGCCCAAGCGTAAAGTGTAATATCAGCCAAAATAACCTAGGCTAAGGACTCAACGTGCCCAAGCTTCAGATGGCGAAAACGCAGAATTTTCCATGTGGGAGCCAATTTGGGGACCATATGGGAGGGCTTCAGTACTGTATATGAGAGCCCTATAAATACTAAGAGATGGTTGCTTAGGTATGATGATGTTTGGGCTACTATGGTGATTATGATGGCTGTGAAGGGAGGCTTAGAAACTAAATTAAGGCTTAGAGTTGTGAGGAAGAAGTTGTGTGTAGAACTGATGGAAAAGCTCTTGAAGAGTGTAAATCTCTTATAACCTTCTTCTTGATTTCATAGTGAAATTTTTCGTGGTGTGACTTTATAATTTTTTTCCAGTCTTGATCTTTTCCATGTAAGATTGTGTGTTTTGGATGCACACTATTTTTCTTGTGTTTTCTTTGTCAACATATTCCTTGCATTTGTTCCGGTGTACTGAAGCCAATGATCCCTTGATGTTTTTGCTACAACATCCTCATTAGATCATACACGAGGACAAAAGGGGTAGTACAATCCCCAACATTCAACCCTTGTCTTTCTTAGTTTTCTTGCATGACTCACCTGGTATCAGAGCAAAGAATCTCATGAGTAATTAATTAGCTTATAAGAACTATTATTAAGAACAATGATGAACAGAATGATTAAATTGTAATTAAAAATGAAAAAACTTTCAAAAGTCATGTTGGATTAACAATATCCTATAAATCAAGACAAAAGAATAGAAAATAAAATTCTTATTTATAAATTAAAATTTGCAACTTCAACATTTTTAGCACACTATTGAAAGAGAGAATGAGAGCTAAGGGGAGATGGCGATGTACAAATGGATGACATGTTGAATGAGATTCAATCTTATTTATAACCTTAACTGTCGGTTAGACTTCAATTTGAATTTGAAATAAAGATTTTACTATAGATACGAATGTCAGCCAATGTTGGTAATTCTATTTATTATGTATACAAGAATATTTTTACACACTAAGATGCTTTCAATTATTTGTTGCATTGTCTTTAGGAGAGCTCTTCAAACATTGTTGTGGGTCCAAATTGGAAACATAATTTAAAGCACATAGAAATCTATGGAATTGTTGTTAAGTCCAGGATTTTGTCAAGAAATTTTGAAGAAAATTTCAAGCTTATGCATATCAGAATTTTAGTATTATTATTTGTATATTATATCCAAAAATACAAAATTTTATTTCAAAGAATTTCATCTTTGAAATAGTAATTACTAAACCATTTTTAAGGTTAACCAATTGAATGTTTTAAATATTTGAAATGTTCATCTACATAATTTGAATAAAATAATACAACATCAATATAAACAATATTAATTGAGTATGCAGGGAAAATTCTATCCAATAATATTTTGAAGTTAAGATAAAGCCTTTTATAATCGAGCCGCATACATTCTATTCGTAATATGCAAATGGAACCGCAAATGTGATAATACATATCTTTTTCTTTTTCTAAATCTGCAAATATCCAGATTTTCTATTAAATTCGAAAAAAATATTCACTTTAAACAGCAATTTAATAAAACAATTTTATTTGAAATTAAATATCTTATTCATTTCAAAACTTTGTTAACGGTTTATAATTAATGACAAAACAAGATATTTCTCTCTCCATAATTCATAATATAAAAAGCAATGCAACTCCAAGGAGAATAAGGTTTTTGTATTAAGCCATTTTCAAAAAGTTTGATGATTTCCTTTTTGCGAAATTGTAAATATTCTCTATTCACTTGATAAGGTCTAGCTTTAATGGAATTAATTTCTCATTAAAGATATCTTCGTAAAACAGGAAAAAATACGAGTTTTTTATGATGCAATTGTGTTTTGACCTCAAAAATCATTCTAAATTTTATTTGTCAATCCGAAACCCTCTTTTTTATCTTTTTAGATCGAAGTATTTCTTCCAAAGATGCAAACTAAATCTCTTCTTTAAGAAAAATAACTTGGTTCTTTTTTAATTGGAACAATTTAAATAGAAATATGATTCCCAATGTTATATAATAGAAAAATATATAACTAATAAAAAGAATTTTAATACAAAATTCATCTATGTAGATGGCAGCAGTTAATATCCAATATTCATCTTATTGTTGTTGGTAGAAATAAATGTTGTTTTTCAAAATATTTAGAAGGAATAATTCCTTCTCGAATACAACATCTACACCACTATCTATTAAAGCAATTAATTTTCTAATAATAAATTCTTTTTAATTAATACATTAACAGTAATAAACTATTTATGCATCATTATCTTTTAAATAATAATTAGAAAATCTAAACCAGCTAATGGTTCACTATTTTTTCCTAAACTTAAGCTAGAGCCGGAGCTTGTCTTCATTATTTTTTAAGTAACTAGCCTCCAGCATCTATGTTTTGGTTTTCAACCAAGAATTCTAAATGCGAGTCTATCGTACATAATAAACTGCTTATTTATTAAGGAAATAGTTTCTTTTTTATTTCATTAACTTCTTGGAGAAAAACCTTTGTAATAGACTATTTGCTCTCTGATTTCTTGAAGCTCTTTAAAGAGCTTCAATTAGATTATAAGGCTGATATATATTTTTTTGGATTTCTTTTTCGATTGATAATAAATCCAATATTTTTGTTTCAGTTTTATCTTATATTACTTATGATAAACTTTTATTAACTCGTTTTTTTACTATTTGCTAAGATCCTATCCTATGAAATCAGAAGTTTTTCTAAGGTTCTTTAAGAAACAATACAAGAAAACTCCCTGCCTAAGTTAATCTTTGATTCGACAAATTTCTCTTTCTATTCTAGTTATAGGCTCACAATTACATACATTCGACTCTCGTCTCTCTTTTATAGCCTCGGAAAGAGAGAAACCTAGGACCAAAAAAAAGTTATGTAATAGGAGAAACCTAGGACCAAAAAAAAGTTATGTAATAGGTGAGCGCCAAACATCTGAGAATATAATCCTAATATCAAGAAAGAGAAGGTCAAATTTAGGCTATGTATATATAGTGAGATTTTTTTTCTTAGTTGAAGGATCCTATTCAATTAGGAGTTTTAGCTAATGAGATAGGAGCGACTGAAAAGATATTAGTAGAGTCCGGAAATAGAAATACAAGTCAGTAGTTATGAAAGAAAGAGTTTGTTTCTTTAGTTTAGTTATGTTGTCCGTAGCTTAGGCAATTGGTTATTCCAGAACTAGTTGAGCTGAGCTCCCTATCTTCTCAATTTTTAGAAAAAGACTAGAGAGCTGGTTTACCGGTCAACAAGATGGATCGTAGATTCAATGAACTAATCAAAGCAAAGTATGGCTCTGAAAGAGAGACGAGAGTCGAAGTTTGAAACTCCAAGCTAAGAAAATTTAATTCTGGGTCACCTAACGATTAAATCAAAGAGAATAATTGTAATGACCCAAGTCATTACCATTCAAGTTATGATTAAACCCAACTCAAAAATCAAAATCTCGGGCGACTTCAAAATTAGGCAAACCAAAAATACCGTTGGATAGACTATATTTTTGTGGTAGTAATGCCCAAGTTTGGGAGCAATCTGAATAATAGATACTTCTGAATTAATTTTTAATTTATTTAAATTCAATAAATTGTAAAAATTAAATACAAATCTAAATTCAGCGATTTTGGTGTCGTTAGATTAAAAATATTATAAAAAAACTATAGAAAAAATTTCGTCAAATTTAGAACTTCGGATTGACCATAATTAATTGTTGAAGTTTTATCTTCAGAAATTAAGAAAAAATAAAATATTCCTTCAAATCGAAAAAAAATTGCGTAAATGTGTTCGTCTCATCAAGATACACCACTATGTCAAATTTCATTATTTATTTTGGAAATATTGGAGGAGAGAGAAAGAAGAGAGAGAAAGAGGAGAGAGAGAAATGAGAGGGAATGAGAAAAAGAAAACCAATTTGTACACTTCAAAGCATTATAAGGAAAAATAAAAATTAAATTTGTTCAGAATGGAGAGAAAAAAATAAATAAATAAATAAAAGTTTATAGTAACCCCTCTCATTCCCCTCTTCCTCCCATTCCTCCCCCACTCTTCCCCCATTCCTCCCCCTCTCCTCCCTCCCCCCCTCCACTCCTCCCTTTTCTTCCTCGGCCACCACCAGTCCCTCCCCTGCCGACCTCCAATAAAGCTTCATCAATAGTATGAAATGAGAAAGAGATAAAAATTTTTCTATTCTTTTCATTTCTTTTTCTTTTATTAATAATAATAATGATAGTTATTATCAATATTGTTATTATTATTATTTCCAATTTTGTTATTTTCATTTTTATCATTTTCTTTTTTTTTTTACATATATATCTATATAATATATATATATGTATTATTTTTTTTTTGCTTATGTGCAGCCGGTGGGATTTGAACCCATAACCTGGGATAATAAATCTTGAGCCTCAACCACTGGGCTACAACACCATTCATATATATATATTCTAATTCTGTAACTTTTATTTCTGTCATTTTCTTTTTATATATATATTTATATATTTTCTAATTTCTTCAACTTTCATTTTGGTCATTTTTTTATATATATATATTTATATATTTTCTAATTTCTGCAACTTTCATTTCGGTCATTTTCTTTTTATACATATATTTATATATTTTCTAATTTATGCAACTTTCATTTATGTCATTTTCTTTATATATAAATATATATATATATATATATTTCCTAATTTTTGCAATTTTTATTTTTGACATTTTCTTTTTATATATATACTTCCTAATTTCTGTAATTTTCATTTGTCATTTTTTTTCTATATAATAGGTGAAGTTGATTTGTTTAGGAAACTGGTATTTATTGTGCTAGTTAAGCGAAGCTTTGAAATTGGGATCATAAGAGTTAATCCATCGTTCAAATTTGAGTGGGGAGAACCTATATCTATAGTAGTATCTTCTGAAGGAAAAATTAATATAAGTCTTATTATTAAGAACTATTTAAGACAACTTTCTAACTACCGGAGTAACTTTTCAAGTCTTTTTTTTAAGAGAAAAGAGTTTATGAACACAAAAAGTAGGAAAGACGTCCTTATTATTGAGGCTGGTAATACTTTCCATGAACAATGGTAAAGGTTTTGAAGGCAATAACATTTTTAGACTAATAAAGTCAGCTTGATTTATGACAGATTGATAGTAAGATTCCAAACAATGCAATCTGCTTCAAGCACAACAACTTTTGCTGCAGTTCAACAACTAAGTTTTTAACACTTGCAATGATTCCAAACAGGCCTAAATCTGTTATGCTGAAGTACGAAACCCCTAGTTTGTTGTATTTGAAAAAGAAAAGAAATGAACAAAGGGTAACCAACACCATCACCAAGCCTTAGATCTACTAAGTGGGGTTAACTACATAAATCTTTTTGTTTCCTTTGTGCAGGATCAAATAGAAGTCCCTCCAAAAGTTTAAAATACAAATGATGCTTTCTAATAATTTCTTCCCATGTACTTTTTAGGCTTCCTCTTCCTATTTTATTGAGGCATAATACTACACTCAATTTTTCTAGTAGATGCATTAAATGGAAGCCCTCTGAAAGTTCCAACCTTGCTAATCTTATCCACCTAGCCATAGTTACACTAAGGGGGTTAGCTTTAAGAATTTTTTCATTTCTATTATGCACAATCGAATGAAAGCCCTCTGAAAGTTCCAAATAGGAAAGAACATTTCTAATAGTTTCATCCTGTCTTTTTTTATCTTCCTATTTTAATGAGCGAAAATTCATACTCGACTTTTCTAGCAGAGGCATCAAATGGATTGCACCTAAAATGGTTGATTCACCTAAGATAGCATTTTCTAATATCATCCACTATTGGAGCCACTCCAACCTAGCTATGAATGTACTCATTTTTCATCCAAGCATACCTAGTCATCCAGCTTGGCATGCTAACCTTTGCAACACTTGTTTTATCAATATTTTTTTTCTTGTTGATCAACTTCTATGCCATATAAAATTATATAGCTACGCTATACAATAATTCTTTAATTTTGAGTCGAATTTTCAATCACACAATACTTCAAAAACACTCCATTAAATTCAACTAGGTTGAATCATATTAATCACAATTCCCTTTTTGTTCACCATTATTTTGCATAATTGAAGCAATGCATTTAAACCTCACTTTTTGTGATCACATGATCCTAAGTAATTATGTCCTTAAGATTAAGTGGTCCTTCAGTTAGTGCCTAGCTTAGCATTTTACTCCCAAACAAATTCAGCAGCTTAACTTAAAGTTAAGTTACTTTTGAGCATCATATATCAATGATAATTGAAAACTTAAAAAGTGCATATTTGTTTAATCTAGAATTAGAGATGAACAAATCCATGAAGTAGAATAAAAATTGTAGCTTTGGCATCTAACATGAATTATATACTCATAAATTTAACTTCACACTGTAAATCTCAAGAACTAATTTTTGAAGAATGAGTTACATTGACACAAACAATATAGAAGAGAGAATTTCTATAATCATCAACAAAATGAATCAGCTCCAAGCATATAGAGCTTCTAAATGACTGCCTATGGGGACGGATGCTGGAAGAAGCCACGAGAAATGTGAGACCAAATGGAAACAACTTTACGCAAAGGGTATGGCCTAATTCATTGAAATGTGAAACCCTTGACAGAATATAAATCCCATTGACAAACTTTAAATATGACAGTCCCCTTTAACCTTCTAAAACAACCTTAATTCTCTTCATTAGCAAAATTCAGCCTAAATTTGATCCATGTCTAATGCAGGGCTTGCAAAAACAATAAATAGAAAAGGCTGCTTTTAAAATGTTTGGCTAACTTTAACAATTAAAGCACATTTAATCCCTAAGCACCTAATATCAAAAGAAAGCCAAAATCAGCAACAACACCACACCAAGCCTTAGTCCCACTAAGTGAGGTTGGCTACATAAATATTTTGTTTCCATTGTGCACAATCAAATAAAAGTCCCTCTAAGTTCCAAATTGAGAAGATACTTTCTAATAGTTTCTTCCCAAGACTTTTTTGGTCATTCTCTTTTTCTTCTAACATGGAAATAATTCATATTCTCAATTTTTCTAACAGGGGCATTAAATTGTTCATGCTTTATATGCCTGAATCATCTAATATGACATTCTCAAGGCTTATCCACTATTGAAGTCACTTCAAACTTGCAACAAATGAACCCATTTATCATTATATTCATTAAAATATACCCACTCATCTACCTTAGCATCATAATCTCTATGACGATTATTTTATTAGTAAGTTTCTTATTTATCAGTCAACATTTAACCCCATATAGCATACCTGGTCATACCATTGTTCTATATTATTTTCCTTTATTTTGAGTGGGACTTTCCAATTACACAACATTCCTTGAGTGATCTTCCATTTCATCCAACCAGCTAATCCAATTAATCATATCCCTCTCTAATTTGCTATTATTTTGAATAAATTAATCAAGGCACTTGAAAATCTTACTCTTCTTAATCACATGGTACTCAATAGTTATCTTTTCAAGATTATAGCTTCTATTATGATTAAACTTACACTCCATATTCTATCTTACTAAGATGAAAAAATTTAAATTCTAAAATAGGCTCCACAACTTGAGTTTTGCTTCAACTTCATCCCTAGTATTATCAATTAGTAGAATATCAATTGCAAATAACATACACCACGGAACCTCCTCTTAATTGTGTTGATAAGAACATCCATTATTAAGGAAAAAATGAAATAGATTAAAAGCAAAGCCTTGATCTAATCCAATTGTAATACGAAAATATTTAGAGAAGACCTTGCAATCGAATACTCATTCAACCCCATTATACAAGTTGTTCTTGAAAGTTGTTCGTGAAAGTGAAGTCCTTATTGATATTCAATTTCTATTGAGTAAAAGAACTAAATACTTTATCATGCATAAACATCAACCTCATCTTCCAAAATTTGAGTTTAATTGATATTTATATTTAATTGTTTTACATTCATAGAAATTGTCTAAACTATATTTTTATTCTACTAATCTTTACTTCATTTTATAAGGAAAACTCGTATGAAAAAATAAATAACCATAAACGGGCATCATACTTCATGCACTTGTACATTTTTTCAGTAAATAAACATAAACTATAATATCTACTGTTGACCCTCCCTCCTGGGTATATACTATGCTTTACATGTAAGCTGCATAATGTTAACTTATAAATATAAAACTTGCTGATATCATTATTATGGCAACAAACTCATTAATGAAATGACAATGGCAGCTTAAATGCACAAAACTGGTCAAGAGCAAGAGAAGCATATAAATAACTTCCAACCTGGCGTTCAACAGTTAGTGGTGTGTAGCCTGTCATGAGAAAATGGCACCTTGGAGTAGGAATTAATGATGCAAGAAGGCCCACCAAATCATTATTCATATATCCAGGATAACGCAATGTAGTTGTACTTGCAGACATAACTGTAGAAACCAGGGAATTTGTCTCTTTAAATGATGGATTCGTAAGATGGAGACGCTCCACAGCAATCCTATTTAATGCAGTATTGTCAAGAACGACAACACAGTCAGCATTCAGTGTCAGCCGCTTTAACGTCAAAAGAGAGTTGTATGGCTGCACTACTACATCACTTGTTTCCATTTGGTTGGGAAATACACTGTATGTTTGAACAAGTTTCTTGCTGTATCTATCATTCAACGTCTCTAACAGATACGAACCCATTCCTGCTCACCAAAGAAACAATATATGAAAATTGACTGAACGCTACAGAATCAATATATCACCATGAAAATTACAATATGATAGAAACAACAGGATACGCAAAGACATAAATAATATAAAAAAAAAGTAAATAAAAATATAGGGGCTTTTTGGCAGGATTCAACTCAAGATAAATTTGCTCAATCCATAAATCTGTCTGAATTTTGCAAATTCTAGCAATATTAAATCTTGAAAACTAATTAGCTTATAAGTTTGTAAATTATGTTAAGCTCCAGCATATTGTTTGGCTTGAGACTTGTGGATTTAGAGATTTAATTTTTATATGTTGGATTTGAAGAGAATGCTTCAAATTATATTAAAATAATTATTATTAATAATAACCTTATTACTTAGTATATTTAATTAATATAAATTAACAATAATCTAGTTAAGAAAATATGTAATATTAATAAATAATGTAGCAATTATAAATATGATTAACATTTAATACCTAATGACATTAACAATTTGTTACTAAATAAACATCAAAACCTTCATTTTTGCCTCGGGCACTATTTGGTACAAGAAAATATGAGGATAAAGTAATCTGATTACAGTATAATTTTTTTATAGTGTAATCAAATTACTTTATTGCTATTTGGTAATTTTACTGAAAATTTATCATTTTTCTGTTTGGAATAAAGTAATCTATGAGTGTGGTGTTTTTAGTAAATTGGGAGGAAAATTACCCCCAAAAATTTTTAATTTTTTTAGGGATTCGATCCAATGAATCGTTTGAACGATTCGATTCTTTCGTTCAAATCGATTTCAATCGATTCAAGCAAAATCGATTTCAAACATCGATTTTCGCCGAAGAAGATGATGAATGACCTTGTTCAACAGAGAAGACGACCAATGGACTCTTTCGCCGAAGACGACGATGCCGAAAATCATTCGTTCGAACAAATGATATCGTCCGTCCGTTCGAACGAAGCGAGCTCCGCTTCTCTGCTGCTCCGCTCAACCCACGTAATCTCGAGTTACGCTCGATTCGAGGGTAACTCGAATCCCCCGTTTGCATATATATTAGCGTATAAATTGAATTACACTATAAAATTTTTCACCCATTTTACTTCAAACTAAATACAGGAAATCTCATTTTACCCAAAAATATTTTATTTTATTCCAGTTTTACTTCAAACAAAATAGCCCCTCAATAAAAAATGTGTAAAACCTATACAGCCATAATCAAGATATTCATAGGAAATAATCAGGTTAACAGCCTTGTCCTATTATTTGGAGCCACTATTATTTCAACCGAGTAAGGAGAGCCATGTGATCCTTACTGAAAAACCACTAACCGCTTAGGTGATTCATTATGGGATCTAAAAGCTTATAAGCAGTTCCAAGCAATCAAAACTGCTAACACTATGGGTTACAGTCCTTAGAATAATCCTTGTGTAGTTGCATGGTTGTGCTTCAAGGTAAGACAAGAAAAAAAATCCTAGTTTTTCCTCTTTAGGTTATAATCGTACCATAACTCTTTATGGTGTAAGGATCACCCGGTTTAACATTCATAAATCAACAGCATAAGAAACTGACTGAAATTGCATGCATGTGTATTTTAGCTGATTCATAAACATTCTAGAATACAGTAAATTTTGAGCTCCTACAATAAAATGCAATAGAAAATGGCCACCAAAAACATAGATGAAAAAACCTGAACCCGTCCCTCCTGCAATAGAATGACAGAGAACAAAACCCTCAAGACTGTCACTACCATCAGCTTCTCTATCAACCATATCCATAATTTCATCTACCACTTTCTCTCCCTGGTGGAAGAAGCAAATAAGCAATCAGCTGAACAGAAAAGTATTTTGCAGTAAGAAATTGGCATTAAGAAAAGAATAATAGTAAACAATACCAATGGAAATCCTATACTGTATGCATGCATTAAAAAACTTTTTCCTTCTTTCATGCAGACAGGTGTGCCAATTACAACAAATTATGGCAACTGTATTTCTGTTTTGCCGACACCTATCATTACATTCCACATGAAAAGTGACAGACAGCATGCTTACATTGGAAGATCACTGGAAACAATTCAACCTCTAGTGCATCATCATAATCTATGCATTTTCATTATGTACTAAGAACACGTGTAAATTTTAAACACTTCAATTATATCAAATAAAAAACTAAGATTTTTACTTGCATAGTGCCCAAATCTTTTGCACTTTACTTTGGTGAGATAATATTGTTTGCATAAAAAGCACTCTAACGTCATACAAATATTATATATATTGATAATTTAAAAAAATATAAAGACAGTGAGAAGACAGTGTTTTATATGTAAATACTAATGATAAAGTGTTTTATATGTAAATTATAAAGATTTAGGTGCTATGTAAGTAAGAAACCCAAATAAAAATAGAGATTCTTACAAGTGCATCATTGCCTTCTTTAGTAATGGAAATAAACATTCTCAAGTTTACTTATATTACCAAGGTTAAAAGAAAGCCTAGTCTACAGTAGAAAAGCAAATGAATCAAGCCATATTTCAATCAGGCATGGCTCGAGTTCAAATGAATCAATTCTGCTTGAGCTTAATAAGTCAAGAACAAGTTCTACAAGTAGCTCAATAATCTCGACACATGCTATATGCAAAGATACAATAAAGCTTTAATAGCCTAAAAATGTTATTTGTTTTATAATTTTTATTTAAAACTATTAAAATTAATTAATTATATGTACATTAGATAAGATTATTGTAAACTAGTAATAAATGAGTTAGGCTATCCTTGGCTCACGGTTGAGCTCATTTATGGGCCAAGCTTGCGTCACAACACAAGCTCAACATGTGTAATAGGCAGACTTGGCATGCAAGCCTATATATGTCAAGCTTGCCAACTCAGCTCCCATAAATTGCTGGGAATAGCTAATAAAAAAGACAATATATTACTTATTGAAGGATATCAAATCAAGATAAAAATTAAATGGTGAATTTCTGAAATAATCTTTGAACCCCCAATTTAGCAAGTTGCTTGAATTTATTAAGATTTACATCAGAGAGAACCATAGAAAAAATGTACATGATTGTATCACTAATTCCTTCAAATGAACAGCCTAAAACTACTTTTATCAAACAGCCATAGTGGTGAGAAACAATTAGCATATCAGCTATTATATAAATTAAAGGAGCAAGTGTCTGGATAGAACAATTTCACTAGCAATTCAGCAAGGAAACGCAATAAATTAGCAAGCACAGTGAAAATTTGCACAAGAAACATAAACTTCTTTGTAACTGAATAATGCGTTGACCGACCTGGTGGTAGCCACTAGCCCAATTATTTCCAGCGCCACCTCCATGATTTGACAAAAATATGTTCTCATGATTGTAGAGATTTTTGTATTCACCAGCTTGTATTTGATTAATAACTCTTGGTTCAAGGTCCATTAAAAGAGCTCTTGGGATATAATGTTGATCATCAGCTTGATAGAAGAAAACATCTTTCCTGTCACCACCCTGAAGCATGGAGAGGAATATAAAGTCGTTCATTTGTTGAAAAATATAAGCAAGGTGTTGTAAAACAAAATTAGCACCAACTGATTAAATATGTGCATCGCAATGCTGCCCCAAAATTTAACTAAAAGCAATCTCTACAACCTTCAGCTAGATGTCACAAGTGAAACATTCCCGTGGCAACCAGCCAAAAGCCCAAAAGATGTTTTTGGTCATAATTTGGGGCTTCCATGTGTTTTCCTTTACGACAAATGAAATTTAAGTTCAATGATAATTCATGAAAATTTCAACATGCATATCATTTAGTTCTTCAATGAGTAACATAATGGGTGCTCCAAATGTGAAATATATAAGGTTGTAGAAAGGTAACAAAGTTCAAAAGAAACAAATTAAGGATGCCAACTGTACATACCACCAATGTGAGCACCTGTAACTTCAAATGCATTTTGCTTTTGGGCGACCTAATTAAATCCATGAAAAGAATGTAGTTATGCATAAAAGTTAAATCATTTTGATGCTTTTCATGTGATTCCTTTTTCAAAATGCATACATAACTTCTGGAAAGGAAGGAGAACTTCAATGGCTTGGACAATGATAAGTATAATGTATAGCAAACTTACAAATCTCAAAATGCACTGCTACTATGATTCACTAAAAGGAAAGTTGAATGAAACTGTTTCATATCATTACATTATTGATCCTACAAACAAATAACAAACGGAAAATTTTGAGGCTAAATTTCTAATTGAACTTCATCCATTGATCCAATTGGATCAAGCGCAAGTAATAATTGATAAATAGTACCCAATGCCTCCACATATCGTATCAACCTTCTATGAGCAACCAAATTCACTGCTTGAATCTTCTCTATCCAGAACATTCAGATCTTATGGCTTGAAGTGATCAAAGTAATCATGATCTCTGGTGGAGTAATCAGACCTGCCTTTCCTCCTTATCAGTACTAATACTAAACTAGCCACCTTTCACATTGATGATCGAGTAAATTGGGTCATTCGTTAAACACTCAGCATCTTTTAAATGCATAGCTTTTAGTTCCACCACTAGGCAAGTTACACTCTCTTGAGCAAAATATGAATGGTTAATACAGCACTCTCAAACGACCCTAAATATTGAGTGTCAATTTACATCATTTGGCTCAATTATGATGTTACTCTGGTGCCCTGGATAATAGCCTTGAGTACTTTCTATAATATGTATGGTAATTCATCAACTTTATAATTTAGTAGATATTGCTTCCAAAGCGATGATGATGAATAGTTTTTGATATTTTAGAGAAATTAAGTTTACAGCATGTTATTGAATCAATCATTTTCCAATTTCCATTTTTATTATGTATCATGACAAAACCTTTCGTATTATGACTAGGTTCTCTCCCATTACTGAAGAGTTTTGCATTCTAATATTAATTCACTTAATTTGCATAATGAACAACTCTCAAAACAATTTGATGACTTTTAGGACTATTTTCGTATTTAAAAAAGCTATCAATGTCTTGATCCACCCATTGATTTTAGGTTTATGCCAAAATGGCAATCCATGAAACCTTTGTTTTATTTTTCCTCACCACCTACCATATCTTCATCCCCATTTGCTACCCCTTTTCTCCAACAACTTCTTACATGGAGAATAGGGCACCACCAAGTCTTCTTTTTATTGCAAAGTCAAATGCGAAAGTGAACAAACAAAAAAAAGATAATCATAAACAAGCATATGGTGAACTTACATACTTGATGATGGGTTCACCTACATCCTAGCCAAATAAAAGTACAACAACGCTAACAATAGCAACGCTAATAACAACAACACTAAGCATTAATCCCACTAGGTGGAGTCAGCTACTGAACAAGAGTAATCTCTTTTATTATTCAAAAAGACGAGAAAAAAAATTACAAGAGAGAACCTCTTAATGAACAAGAACAAAAAGGCTAGGATTTAAAAGTTATCTCCAATCTCACCCAAAATTTATCCTAAATAAAAAAGAATACATACACATGATTGAAGCCTCCCAAAAAGAGAAATAAATTTGTTCCAAAAATTAATTTTTGCATTAAATCGTAGAGTTAGAGAAGTTAGAACTAAGTTGCTAACCACTAAATGATTAACTGTTAACTCCCAAATAATAGAGTCTTCCAAACTCAATTTCTTAAAATAATTTTACAAAAGTTTTATTTATTCTCTTCAATATTCACACTTGCAACTTCAAGTATTTGGTAGCTAAAATACTAAAGAATGATAAATAAGAAATAAAGATATTAAACCCATAGATTATGTGCAAAACATGAAAACCAAAGAGTAACAAATCACTACAATAACGGCAACACCAAGCATTAGTCCCAATGAGTGGGGTTGGCGACATGAATCATTTATTTCTATTGTGCACAATCAATAGAAGCCCCTTATGTTCCAAATAGAGAAGATCCATTCTAATGATTACTCCCCATGCCTTTTTTTAGTCCTCCTCTTCCTCTTTTAAACATGGGCAAAATTCATATACTCAATATTTCTATCATGGTTATTACACAGTTTACACTTAATATGCCCAAAGCATTTAATACAACATTCCCTACTCATATCGACTATTGAAGCTACTCCAACCTTGCTATTAATTAACTACTTCTCATCGTTTTCTTTTGAGTACACCACTCATCCACCTTAGCATCCTCATCTCTATAATACTTAATTTATCAATAAATTTCTTCTTTGCTAGCCATCATCTTGTTATGAGTGAAACCTAAAACTGGGATATCTTCTACACCGAAGAAAACACTAGGGCAAGGTTTAACCGCTGAGAGTTACCGAAACAAATAAGAAATATACCAACAATACTTAAAGAACAATCACAGCATAAGCATACACAAATATACAAGCATACAAACGCAAGAATATACGTGAAAAATCAAAGAATGGGAAAAACCACATAGCCACACCACCACACACAAAAATTCACTATGAAAGAAAGATTACAGCGTTATTAAGAACTTATCAATCTCCTTGAGGAATAAGAGATTCATCGCCTTAAGCTTATCTTCTTATTCTTCTCTCCCAGATTTATTCTTGCTCTCACTCTAAGGTTCAAGCCTCCAAGCCCCAAGGCTCAAGGCTCTCTCAAAATATTTGGCGCACACATAAACCCTAACCCTTATGTTAGAATAAATAAAAGACTCCAAATCGAGACCTCAAAGTTCCTTAAACAGCCTTGAACAAGTCACGCCTGGGTTGATATTTTCGCGGGTGCCTGAGCGCCCGAGATTCTGCTTTTGGGGCGCCTGGGCGCACCTAAGCGCCATACCTTCTGTCTGTTGGGCGCTTGAGCGTGCCTGAGTGCCAGGCTGTTTGCCTGTTGGGTGCTTGGGTACCAGTCCTCCTGTCTGCTGGGTGCAGATTCACCTGAGCGCCCAATCTGATGTTGGTTTCTTTGGTGATCTAATTGGTTTCCACACCTTAACACTTTCAGCCCCATATAACATATTTGGTCATATATTTGCTTTATATAATTTTCCTTTATTGAGTGGATCAGACCACTTCAAAAAAAGCTCCTTTATTTCATTCAACCAACTTGGATCCTATTAACCACCTCACCTTCAATTTCACCATTATTTTGCAAAATTGAATGAAGGTATTTGAACCTCTAACTCTTCTTGATCACATGGTCCTCAATAGTTGTATCCTCAAAAGTAAGGTATTTGAACCTCCATATGTTTTATTTTCAAATTTACTAAAATGAAACTCTTTAGATTCCAAAGTAATCATCCGCAACAAGTATTTATTTAACCTCATTTCTAGTATTATCAATTAAGAGAATGTCATCTACAAATAACAAGCACTGAGGTGCCACTTAAATTTATTCAATGAGAACATCCATAATTAAAGTGATACGCACAAAGAGCAGAACGTTAGTGCATTTTAATGATAATTGAAAAATTATTAGACCAGCAATCTTGTTATCAACCACAAGTTAAAACCCCATTATATGTGATATACAATTTTTTTTCTCCAAAATACTCCAAAGAACTTCTATTGATCCTTTCTCATAAGCCCTTTCAAGAATGGTATAGTTTGAATTAAGAACTTTTTTCTCTAAATTTTTCCCATCAAACCTCTTAACTTCATGTGTATCCTCCATAGTAGATCTACGTAGTAAAAGAATGAATTGATTTTGTGAAACTTAACGATTCCATTGTAATTTATATTCAGTCACTCTAGACTTCAAAGTTGATATCAAATAACTTGGTATGCCAAAAAATTACTTTCTCACCCAAATATTTTTATGCATCGATAAAATGCAATATTCTTTCCATTTTTCATCACCTTTAAGATATTCTAAATCTCAGTATTACTAACCCATCAAATGAAACTGCAATAGTAATCATTTTAAAAATAACCAAACTCACTCATTAATTGTATGATATAAACTTCATTAAAAAGCTTAATAAGTTAATCTACCCATCTATATGAAATATATTCACCCCTAAGGAAAAAAATTAAATTTGATATATTTTACTTTTAAGTCTTCAATAATCTCCTTATTTTGCGAGGCTATATATATGTCTCTTTATTAATATCTTCTAAATATTTGTCTCTCTTAACGATTTCAAACTATTTCATATAAATCATCAAATATTACAATATTAGAATCACAATTATTAAATTGATTTCATGATAAACTAGTTTTAATTGCTTAACATTTTGATCATTCTTGCATATAAACCATTTTTTTAATATATATTTAATCTTTACTCAAATATCTTATTTCTACTACCAAGCATCTTTATTGTTAATATGCTTCCTTTCTATAAATCAAGTATATTTTACCTACCTTGCAAATATAACTAACAATCAAAATCCACTAAGATTTAGCTTCACCTTCATAATCCCACTAGCTTTAAAATTTCACTCGCAAGAATAACTATATTGCCCTTTATAAGATTATACCTTCAAATCTTCAAACATATCTTAAATTTAATATTATCTTTCTTTCTTCACATTTTAAAATCTAAAATAGATAATCAATATTGGTCGTAAAACAATCACATGAAATAATTTTACAATCCTTGCAATATAAACATTTTTGCTTTTTTAAGGGTTTGATTGATATGATGAAAAGTGAGAATAGAGTAAAACTTTTACCTAGAATTCTAAATTACAATTGTTTGGTTTGTTAAATATGTGGAGCAAAGTTAAATAATATGTTTTACAGTAGTAGAAATGGCACAGGTAAAACTTTTACCCTAAAATCGGGAGTTTTCTAAAATCATGCGGCAAACTTTATCTCCCCTATTCCCGATTTCAGAAGTGCAACGGCAACGTTTCTCCTTTGATTTGTAAGTTTTTCTCATTTGAACACTATCTCTTTTTCCTCTCATTTCTCCTTCAACGTTGTATGATATGATATCTCTTCTTCCTCTCATATATGTTAGGCTATATAATATATATTACTGTGCTATCTCTTCTTCTGCTCGAGCTCTAAGATGTCGGATTCTTTATTTTTTTGCAAAAATCAGTGGCTTCTATGGTTTTTTTTTAATTTTTTATTGGTTTGGTGAAAAGAAACATTCTATCTGATAGCATATTATTTCTATAAAATTTATTGTACAATACCATCCGTTGCTATATTTAGAACCAGTTCCTAAATTATTTACAGATTATGATGTAACAAATTCGCAGCATCGCAATTTCATAAATGTTAGAGATTATGTAGTAACTAATAGCAACAATGTAATTAAGGCAAGAAGCAATATCATGATTGAACCAGCATGTCCATTCTAATGTGGTTGTTATTTTTATTTTAGATGAATGAAGCATTCTAGCTCATAGCATGTTATTGCGTAAAAAATAAGTACAATATTACCCATTGCAATATTGGAAAAAATAGCACATAAATTACTCACAAACTAGGGTAAAAGATTCACAATAACACAGTTGAAAGAAAAATACAGATTTTGTTGCAACAAATTGCTACTGGTGCAATTAATTTTTTTAAAATGGGTTTCGTGAAATGAAACATTCTATATGCTGGATCATGCTTGTTATGTGCAATTGGCATACCAATGTTTGATATAACTCTAGCACAAGGGACGATTATGTGCAGATTCATATTTTATGTGATGGCATTCCATTGATTGATATATAACAATATGTAGATTGCACACTAATTGATTAAGTAGAAATGAGAGGTTCAAATGTTAAGAGTTTATATTTATATAATGGTGGAATAGATGGGCTTTGCAAAAATAATACTGCTGACAATGTATGAATTTATCTATTGTGCATTTATTCTATTGCATCCCTAATATGCATCCAGTTTAAATGCATATTTAAGATGGCATGTGACTTCAGCATTGCTCACAACACTATAATGAATGAAGATGAAACAATTACACAAGATTTTAATGAAGTCATTGAATCACTTATTCAAGGGGCTTCATGTATTATGTTTCTTCTTAACACTCAAACAAAGAAACATAAGCGCTTGCCTAACGCAAATAGAAATTAGTGATGACAATCTCGTATGAGTAGGTTATACTATGGTTAAGATGAAGATAGCATTGCTATGATTAGAATGAAAAAAACTCATTTCTTTAGATTGTGATATGTTTTGTGAATAAGACAGCTGCTATATAATTCATTATATACAACTATTGAGGAAAATGTTTCAATGCTCTTACATATCAAGGGTCATAACATCTGAAATCGAGTGATTCGCTTTAACTTCCAATGTTCTGGTGAAACCATTAGTCTTTACTTTAAGCTTGTTTTGAGCTCTGTCACGAGTTAATTACTCCATCTCATTCGTCAACTTCACAGAAAATTGTAACCAATATTAGGCTCATGCCTTTCCTTAAGATTAGTTCCATATTTGCATATAAGGACAATAATGCATTTTTTTTAAAATATGGCTCATCTATGTGTGCATTTAGTTTTAAGGTGTATGGCTCATCTATGTGTAGCCATAGATGGAACCTACATTAAAGCAAGAGTTCCTAAATGAGATGAAGCTGCTTTCTGTGAATGAAAACAATTTCCAATGCAAAATGTTCCTGCCACAATCGACTTTGGTTTATACTTTACATATGTGTTAGCAGAGTGGGATGGATCAGCACATGATGCCACCATTTTGAAAAGTGTTGTAGAGAGGGTTGATAGAATTTGCATTCCACGGGACAGATATTACTTGGTAGATGGTTATTCAACCAAGTGTGGATTTATTTCTCCATACTCGATATCATTTAAAAGGGTTTGAAATTTAACGATCAACAAATACAGAATTGTTTTTTGAGACATTCATCATTGCGAATAATAACAGAAAGGACATTTTGGTCTTTAAGAAATCAATTTACCGTGTTGAAAAATTATAGTAGAGTGAACATGCTATTTTAATCATGATGTTGTTTTTTGCCTTATTTGTAATAGTAGCAATCTATTACAACTTAATCTACATTTTTCTTGAAAATGTATTGTTGTTAATCTATTGAACTAAAATATGTGAGCAAATTAAGTTGCTTCTTAATTTTGCAATGATGATGTTGCACATTTTGTTAACAGCAATAAAATGCTATCATCTAGAATGTTTTTTTTGTCAAACAAAAAAAACAACCACAATAGAATGGGCATATGCTAATTCAATGACAATGTTGCTTCCTGCCTTAATTACAAAAGTAGCTCAACATAATCTATAATTTAATTGAAATTGTGAAGCTATAAATTTGTTGCAGCATAATCTGCAAGTACTTTAGGGGACGTTTCTTAATATTGCAATGGGTAATGTTGTATTTATTTTTTTATGACATTTCTTAATATTGCAATGGGTAATCTTGTATTTATTTTTTTATAACAATAACATACTATCACCTAGAATATTTCATTTTATCAAACAAAAAAAACACAATAGAATGGACATGTTGCTTCAATCATAATGTTGCCTCTTGACTTAATTGCAACAATAGCAATCTATTACAACAAAATCTGTAATTTTCTTGCAACTATAATGCTCTGAATTTGTTACACCGGAGTTTGTGAGTGATTTAGGGCTGTTTCTTAATATTGTAAGGGTGAAGTGCTTATATTTTTACAGCAATAACATGTAATCAGCTATATTATTTCTTTTTCTTTTAACAAAAAAAAATTATGGATTATGAGGAAATTCAGAAATTTGTGTGCTCCTGAGAATGGATGGATGGCTCTCTCTTGACAATGCTACACTTGAATTGCCTCAGATTCTTCGAACAATCTCACCAAGAGCATAGTTTCATAAAAAAAACTTTTAAATCCTATGTTTTTATAAGTTTTTATTTTTTTCTCCTTCATATAAAATTTCTTCGATTCACTAAAACATAGTTATATCAACCAGTGGAAAGTCAAGTGCACATTGTTATATCAATCAACAGAATGTTATCTGCACATTGTTATATCAACCAGTGGAATGTGATTACATAGTATATGAATCTGCACATAACAAACCCTTAAGCCAAAGTTATATCAATCCGTGGAATGCTATCTACACATTACATGCACGATATAACATACCATATATTGCCTCTTGTCTTAATTACAATAGTAACAATCAAGTGTAGCACTGTCAAGAGATAATAATCTTATCCCCTAATACTTAAAATACCATACATAACAAATTCCTTCATTCCAAAAAGAAAAAATCAAATTCCTTAAAAAAATAATATAGATAATCAAACAAAAGTAAAATAATTAGATTATAATATAATCAGATTACACTGCAATCAAATTACACTATAATCAAATTACTTTACACCAAAAATCCTGCATTCCAAATAACACCTAAGAGAAAATAATTAATCTACCTAAGTTCTAAGAATCTTATTTTTATAAACAACAATATATTCATCTCTTTCCTTAAAATAAGCATTAGAATTTAACATTTTACTAGAAACCTTAATTTATTCATTAATTTATTTATTTAAAATTAATTAGTTAATTGATTATAAAATAATTAACATAACAAGTCATAAATTTAAATAAAGCTTATTATTATAAAATATATAACAGCTTATAATAATTAAAAATTTATTAATTAATAATAATAATAATGGAAAAATTATAATAATTAGTAAAAACAATAAGATTGTAATATACTTATAATGAATGCAGCATTACTAAATTAATGAATTATGTACTTGGAAAAGCACAACAAGGTAACTAGCAAGTGAATTCATTTCCTGCAAAGCATGATGATGCCCACGATTATACAAAGCAATCAAACTTTATGAACCAGCACTTTTGGATATTGATCGCATGATTTTATAGACAACCCTAAACTATTTATGTCAAATAAAATGCCATTAAGATGCAAAATGTAAAACTTCAAATAGCCTAACATAATGATACTAATTGGACATGTCTGCATAGAAGTTTTATAATTTGCATAGGAAAAACTGAATTTGAGTCAAAGATGTAAAAACTAAAGATAGGGCATATGTGCTATCTATGTTGGAACATCATCTATGCTCACTATTTATAAGACGTCATCTATTATAAATTTAAACAGCATCTGCAAATATAAATTATACAAATTATGAAGGTGCTATATTTGGTAATAAATCACAATTAAATATAATGCTTAAACATCATCTACCCACACATCAAAATTTCATCAGACCTTAAGCAGAAACTAAGCAAAGTATTAAATAACAAAACTAGGATAAGAATGTGGAATATAAATATGTAAATTATAAAATTTTATAGCTTATTTTTCAAATAACAGCACAGAAAAGAGTGAACATAAAAGAGGATAGTAATGTTTTAACTATTGTTATTCTAGTTGCATAAATTAGGAAAATTTGGATTCTAATTATGTTTCATAGTTTAAAAAAATACAGATTAATAGTCTGATGGAGGTACCGTTCTAGTGTTTCATAATTGGGTTCTGGTTTATGTTTCATGATTTAACAATATAAATAAATACTCTAATGAAGATAAATAAAATTTGAACAAAACAAGAGGTAGACATCTTAACCGGAGAAAAGTTACCACCTAGTAGAGAACCAAGTGAATCAGGGTGTGAGCGGCAAGATGTTCAGCTGCAAAGAGAAGGCAGGTGAACTTATTAGCGGTGGCAAGTAACCTAACCCCACAGATACATTTATCAAAACCGTAGCATCATGTCATCTTAAGGTTTGTGACATATGCGGAAGCTTTTGCTGTCCTAAAAATGGGTGGTGAGCAAAATGATCTGCACATATTCCTATGAAGAGATTGTAGTGCAATGCAACAAAGCAGCCTGTAAACGCAACAAAGGCGAATGTAACAAATTCAGATGTGATGAGGACGAAGGCGTTGTTCACCTTCAAAAATCGCCAAATCCTACGCGCATTCAAGATTTTACATTTTATGAAAACACTACTTTTAGCAATTCATGGGATTTATGGCAGTAGCAGAGGATGTCAATTTAATTTAAATCCATCATTGTGTTAAAATGGAGCATGGTAGAACTCAAAAACTATTAGTGTAAATCCTACATATACGTTATCAACAAACAGCCCTTAATGTTTATTTTCCTTCTAAACTAACACATCCATGAACAACGCCATAATGTTTGTGAGTCAAACAGCCTCTTAATTATAATAGTTTGATTTTCCTGCTGTATACTTTTCAGATTATCATGTTAATACGCTCAAAAGTGAATTGTGCTCCACTGGCTGCATACTTCTTATTTGAACTCATTTTTTCAAATATATATATATATATATATATATTAAAAGCAATAATTACCCATCACACCACTTCACTGAACTAAATTAATCCCATGTTTTTAACCCAACAAGAAACCCAAATGATCTACATTTCTCAATCTTCCGAATAACATCGAAATCTCCCGCTCAAAACCAATACACTGAGGCTGATTTGTAGTGCAAAAAGCTCCATTCAATATACAACGATCAACAAGTGATTGACTATGCAGTAGCTTCCGAACTTAAAGAAAAACATTTGCAGGTCAGTAAGGAAAGAAAATTATGGGAAAAACGTGATAACGTGCCTGTGTGGCAAAATCCTCGAGAAGCCCGTCCGGACCGATGCCGTGCTCGACGCAGAGCTGCTTCCAGAACTCCATTCCGATTTGATTCCCGCATTGCCCCACCTGAATGGTGATGATCTCTCGTGGCATTTTTCACGATTCAAGAGTTAGGGTTTCGAGGAACAGCTCAGGGCTTGGGATCCTTTGCAGGTAGAGAGTGATTCAATTTAGCCTTTGTTTTGATACAGATTGGAAACCATGAAGAACAAGTCAAAAAACTCTATGAAACAATTTAGGACGCCTATAAAATGGATATATGTTGTGGTTTAGTGTCAGTTCTTTAAATTTAATTTTTTACAAAGAAATTCAATTTCCATTTTATATTTGTTTAATGTACTATTCACCCAACATTCTATCATAATATTTCAAATTTTATTTTGAAAAAAAATTGAGTATAATTTAGAGGTAAACAATAGGTGAAACTTAGACTCATTTTAAGAGTGCAAACACGGCTACAACCGCCACAATAGCGCAGGCGTCCGTTCGAACTTCTTTTCAACTAATTTCGAGAACCTCTCAAGTCTCCTTCAAATCAAGGCCATTCAAATACGATGTGATTCTCTTTTCAATATGCTTATAATTTCTTTAAAAATTGTAAGTGATCTTTTTATGTATATTTTGTTACACAACTATATATATATATATATATTTATATATTATTGTGCTGACCTAACATCTCAAATTTTATAAATTTTAGAATATTTATTGAAAGAGTGCACTATCATTGAACAAATTTCATTTGATAAACATTGTAAGTCTATAAAATAAATTTTATTTTCCAAAAACATATTTTGAGTATTGTTTGAATTCTTAGCATGATTAATAGCATTCTAAATGTATGAATCAATGGTGTTAATGGCACTTATGCTTTGGACATAATCTGAGGTTTGTTTGGCTATCTGAATTAAAACTATACTCTTATTAACCTCAAAAATACATTTTCTTCTCCAATCATCTCTTTTCTCCATCGATATCGTTCTTCTTTTTATTGCAGTTACTTTTGCAAAAATCATTTTTAGATCATAAAATGATTTTCATCTCATTGAAAGTGCAATTCCATAAATGTAAATGTGTTTGAGAGTTCTTTTTGGATCTAGATATATTTTTCGCTTTAATATAAGAATATAAAAGATCTTTTAACCACTAGCACTTTAGATATTCATCTCTATATATTTTTTTGGTTTCATGATGTTAACCTTTAAATAAAATTCAAATGTAATTTGTGCAATCTTTTCCATGTTAAAGTTTACATGTGGTCAATTTTGGCAATATTATTCCTTTTGTATGTTATGTTTCAATAAATCCATATTTTATAAATCCTTAAAATCAAATTCTTATGTTACAAGTATCATGTTGTTGATATTAATTTAAGGCTTATATTTGTATGAAAAAAGTTGTATATATAATATTTTGGAATCTTTATAAAAACGCATCACTTGGTCAAACTTTTGGGTCTACACAATCTACAATTAATGTAATATTCCAAGTATTAGTAAGGTATGAAATACAGAGTAGTAATTTATACATGACAATTCTACATTACAATTTAATCCAAAATTAGAGTGAAATTAATAAATCAACATATTGATATTCTTAACAACACATAAGCCTAATTATATTACAGTGTACCTCATGCAATTGAGTGAAGATAAAAAAGTAATTCCCCACATGCTCGTAAAGATGTACTTAATGCAATCCATATATTTTAGAGTGCTTACATCGCCTCAATATTCTAGCAATGCAATGGTACTATTCTTAAGAAACTTAAGTTTTCTTCACTATAAATAATATTTATAGGATTTCTAAACTTGTCAAGATGCCCATATGGATGCATTTAGTTTCCTGTCAAATAATACAAGCAATTTAATGCAAATTCAACTAAAGCTATCTGTTTTGTGCCTTGGTATGTATATGGTCGCATATGGGCATGGCACATGTCTAGACTTATAGACATTTACGTCTGGACTCATTATGTGTTTAGAGTTATGGCAGAATAAAAATAAGTTTTCTTAAGAACTATAGTGCAAATAGTAATAATAATATTAATAATAATGATAAATAATAATAATAAAGGAAATTAAAAGTATTTAACTTCTTGGGATGTCACAATCTCTCTTAGAGGAATATCATTCCCAATATTTAACACTAAGAACTACTACTAATAACAAAATTTTAGAAATTGGAATTATGCATTTATTTTACAAGAAAGAGGGTGTAATTTAATGCATGATGAACTCTTTCTCATATACTACTTCTCTTTTATAGTTCCTCCACTACACTTTGCCTGTAAGAATTGACTTACTCATCAGCATTTGATATTTAATGTTAGAATTTTCTCAAATACTTTCTCATATGTCAAGTTTGGTTGGAAAAATTCATCTTCTAAAAATAATCAAAATAAAATTTAATAGACAACTTTAGAGTGAGTAAATGTTAAACATATTATGAATTGTACTCAAAGATCTAAAAGTTAAAGTTCGCAAGAATTCTATCAATTTTACAAGAACTTTAATCATACTCACATATCTTGTACTAAGTTTTCTTATAACTCCAAATTAATTTATATTTTTGTTGACCCTTATATAAGCAATTTATCATGCTTTAAAAATGAACACCTGGTGCTTGTAAGTAAAACATTTCTTTTATCGATTATCGAACAGCTTTAATATGGCTCTAATTATTCTGATAATAGCTATGACTTCCTCAATCATATCTAACTCGAATAATTGATTTCCCTTAATTTCTTATTAAGTAAAAGGTGTAGTACACTTTTTTCTATAAAATGTTTTATGTGGTGTAATTATAATACTAATTGATTCTTTATATTGTAAACGGTCTTCCCATAACCTCTTAAATCTAAAATACATGCACAAAATAAATCTTAAAGAGCATAATTACTTTTTTATGGATGAATGGTTGTTCTTAATCTAACTTAAATTCCAAATCTGCGTATATAGTGCGTTAGAACTTAAAAGTAAACAAGTTATCCTAATACAATATAATTACCTTGGGTGCTTCTTATAAATTAATAATTTTGTTCAAAGATATCTTAGCCAATTTTTTCATCAAATCTATTTGTTGAATATGAATAAAATGTGCAAACTTTATTAGACGATCAATAATCAGCCAAACATAATCATTTATGTTACAAAGCGGGGAATTTTGACCACAAAAATCATAGAGATATTATTTCATTTCCATTTCTGAATTGTGAGTCATTGAAGTAGTTGTGGTGCCCCACCCCGCTGCTTGTGCAAACAAAGTATAATTAGCGATGGGATGGGTTATCACTAAATGATAATCCTAGCTTATTGTTGACAAAATAAATACCTATTGAGAGACACTTACATTGCCCACACTAATCCTACTAGAATATCTAAGTAGTTAAGTACTTGGATATATGATTGTACCCCGAATTATCATGTAGTAATAATAATTCGGAGTACATGACTGATATAAGCAAACATTCACCACAGAGTGCAGAAGCTAAATAAAAATATGAACATCCATCCATCACATTCAAGTAGTATAAAAGGAAGCAGTATAAAGTATACATCTCAGATAATAAAGTACTGAAATTAGAAACATAAAGTGTTGAATTTAATTATTATAGATAAAATGCAATGAAAATATAGATAATGAAAATCCTATAGATCACTCTTTTTCTATTAAAATGGCAACTAAAGCTAAGAAGGTGCAACACGATCATCCTCTTGCTCCTACTTTTCAGCTGGTGTAGAGTCCTCAAATAGCTCTAAATCTAACATGTTTTTTCTTATATGCTAGGGCCCCATCCAAGAAAAGAAAAATCTTATGTTAAACAAAATTGTTTAAATTTATTTTAGGCTAATAAATTATTATTGAAATTTTAGATATCACAAATTATCCTAAGCAACATAGAAGTAATAAGCAATTGACTACTCTTTCAACTCTTGAAGTTCTTTTAGGGCCATATAGTGTGGAGCTTTTAATAAAGGTTGAGTGTCTGATAATAAATCAATGGTATCCTTTATTTTTCTTATATGATAATTTAGGTAAATTTTAATAAAAAACATATGAAAATTCCCTTATTATTTCAAATATTCAATAGGCATAATTTGCTTCTCAACTCCTAACATTGAAACTAAAAATGCTACATAATATTTTTGATGATAACATACTTCTCCTCCCAATAAAAACTACCCTCTAACAATTCATTGAAAAATGCACAAGCTTTTTGGAATAATCAACAAGTGCATTATAGTGGCTTAAGCAATTTTTAGCAAATTCATTCAACTTAAAACTATTATTAATAAATATCTAATACATGCTCACAATATGTTGTAGATTTTAAGTTTACTATTTACGGCAACTCTATGTTTAGTATTCTCAAAAATTTAGTCTTATTATGTTGCACTGCTTAGCAAAGTTTCTTAAAATTTAGGAATGGTTGACTCCCAAATCAAATAAATTAAAACAAAATATATTGATAAAGATAATTGTACATGAAACTTTTTATGATCCTCCTATGCTATGGCTGTAGTGAGACTATAAATATGTGCTTATACTAGAGCTTAAGGAACATCTTTCTTCTAACCCATTAGTACTTGTTTATTTTATTGAATTCTTTTCCAATTACACTAATAAGAGCGCTCTGTATTCATGAATTATGTGGAAAATATAGACACGTGTGAAAACTTTAATTTATTTTTGTAAATATTTGCCAAAAATGAGGTCAGTTATTGTAGGGATCATAAGATCCTATTAAGGAATTTGAGTTAGAAATATAACACATTTATTATTATTATTAATGCACATTATATTTATAGCTATTATAGTTTAATTATTATATCTTAAAATAATGAAAATAAAATTACAAGTAAAATAAAATAAATTCTAACCTAATATATGAAAAGTGTTAAGAAATTGAATCCATTTAAAATTATACAAGTACATTGGATAATCTAAGAATATTAAGAGAAATAATTGGTAGTAATAAACAAAGCATATCAAATGGTAGCACGGATAACCTCAATACTTTGGCATTTATGATTTTGCATTATATAAATAATTATGAGCAACCATATTATTGAATTCAAGCCAAATCTACATCAAAGGGATCAATTTTTATAATACAAATATGTAATTCAATTTTAATAAAAATTTAGCAGTAATGGTTTTGTTATGTCACCAACCGTACTTTTCAATTCAATCTAAATATGCATAAGAAAATTATTTTGTATAATAAAAGTATATAATACATATTCAATAAATTTTAATATCAAAGCTTTTGTTATGTCTTATTCATCTCTTAGTTTGCTAGTTCTTTGTCACTTTTAGTTTGAAAGATACAACTTCTTTATAAGACAATATAAATAGAAAAAATATATTCTAACATATGTCAAAAAATAAAAGAGCAATATCAATGGCAAAAATTTTAAATACAATTGTAATATTTTTCATATAGATTAATTTACAAATGGTTCCCTACATGGTCTATCCTAAACTTTTATCTCCGATGCTGAAATTTTATATTTAAATTTATTATTAGATTTTTATTTATAAATACTCAAATTTTTATGTTTATAAATACTCAAATTTATCTTTGATTAATTTAATAAATATATATGTGCATATATAAATATATGTTTAGATATTTCATATCCTAATGTTTTCCTTATTTCTAAAATATATTTATATCATTTTCAAATATCTATGTACAATATCATATTTATAAAATACTTCAAGGCTAGTAAATAATTTGTGATATTAAGTCCATTTATAAGTATTTACCTCCTTAAGAACAATTAATAATCTCTTGAATTTAGGCCAACACTTAAAAAAATTATAAAGCATATTTAAGGTTCTTAATACAAATTTTAAGATAAGAATTTCTCAATCAGTAACTACTTATCTTAAGGAAAATTTCAAGGATGTTGTGATGTGTGAATATGGTGATTATCTTCTTAAATTAAGATTCTTTTTTAAGACTACTAAAGAATCTAACATAATAATTTAAGTATAAAATAAGATATTTTAAATAATTACAATTTTGAATTAAAAAAGCTAATCTTTTAAATAATATGCCTTTTAAAAAATTAGTTAAGGTTATTTTTAAGTTATTAGTTTGCTACTTACAACCTTGTGTTTTAGGGTTCAAATGATTTTAATTTAATATTTATAACCTCTTGGGTTAATATAAGTCTTTCTTATCTCTTCATTGGATAATAATGTCTGGTCCATATATCTGAGCAAATTCAAGAAATCTTCAGTGTGGAACTTTTTATTTCATATTTACTTTAGCCAACATAATTCAATATATTCATACAAATTAGTACATATGGGAATGTAAATTATAATATCCATATTCAAGCATTACTTAAATTGTATGTCAATAAGAGAACATTTCAAAATATCTCACGGCTTGTTAAACAACAAGAACCAAAAAGTGATTTGCAAATATAGAATATCTATGTACTTGCTTTCTATTACAAAAGTATTCAATATAAGAGCCCTATCAATTCACAAATTTGAAATTTAATCATAGTTTGGAGTATTAATATGATTTATTCCTTTTAGTTAGAATAAATTTATTTAATATTATACTAGTTCAATTATTCTATCTCCAATAATGAGATTATATATATATGAGCTTTAGTTAAGAAGAATTATTCTAGAGGCACATAAATTAAAAATAGTACAAGATGAGGGGTACAAAATACAATGCCTGCCATAGGTTATAGATACAAGATAATGATGCCAAACTCAAACTATAAGTAATAAAAAATCTTGGATAGCATAGTCTACTCTCACATCCAAACATAAACTAATAGAACTCTCTTTAAGGATTAGATTTCTAATTCAACTTTACATTTGGTTCTCATCCTAGTTGGAAGTCTCATACTATAGACAATTACCTTCTTTTTGGTGGGACCTTGAAAACTCTAGATTATTGCATTTGATTGGGAGTGGAAAAAGAGTTGGCTTGCCTTCTGTGGGAATAAAGGAAGATGATCAAAGATGTAACTACGTAAGTTCAAGGAGATGGTCATACAAGGTGGACTAGCCATCCCTATCGGGATTTTAAGGTTTCAAGTGAGTGATATATGGCACTTCTAGGGCACGCTTAGGACAATTAATAAGTCACATTTGGGTTTGTTTTAGCATATGTGTTAAGTGTGAGGCTGATAGTATTATATAGTGCTTAAAGTGGTTCAAGTGATCAATTGTTAGATTAGCTTAACATAGATAGTCTCTTGCTTATGACTATGGATCACTAAATATATGTTATTAATAACAATTATATTACTAAAGAGGACATATTAGTAAGGTATAGTTATATTTATGTTAAGATAACATGCATATAAGTTAGGTTAGTTTAAGGGTAATGTATATGATTATTGTGAGGGATGTGTCTAGACTCATGTGGGTGCAATTTTAAAGTGCCCAAAGTTTAGATATAGCTATGTGTGCTTTGCTAGGTGATTCTTACCACCATGGCTATTAAGGACTATGTTGGCACATAAGCCCTAAAGAGGCTAAGCTTGGCATAGGGAAAGGGGGTCTATTTCTCGGTTATGGAGGCCCCAATTTGAAACTTAATCTCAAGATAAGAGTTCACTTTATCATCTTAATATACAAGTGAAACACATATGTGCACAAAGTGTTGGTTATGTTAAATCTAATGTTCAAGCATATAACTAACAATTATTAGTGTAATTGATCTTAGTTTGTACTCTCAAACATTTTTATGGAGGAAATAAGCGACCTTGAAACTAGTTTCGCATATGATGTTAGGAGGATGGGTGCTTTTCATCACATTGCACTAGTATACTACGGATTCCCTTTATCATGAAGTGCTACAAGCTTTATCCCAAGTTAAGAGTGAATTAATGGTGTTTTGATAACCTAATGTTTGGTTTGTGTACTAATCCAACATTGGTCACATGGTCATATTGGGTATTTAGTTTAGTGATGTGTTTATAAGCTAATAATGATACATGGAACACAACATCCATTCAGCACAAGAATTTTTTTTTTTTTTAAAGGAAAACATTTCATCAAACCATTGAATCCTAAAATTGAGATCATATTACATGCTACTCAATATTATTTAAAATGAAATAAAAATTTAATGAGATAAATTATATTTAAAGTGATAGTAGCAACTGTAAGAAAGGTTCGATCCTCAACCTTGCTCTTGCTCCTCATCTAGACCTTGATTTGACACATCAAAGGTGCCATAGTTCAATTCCCAAATAGATTTCTCTATGTACCAATGGATATCAAAGTTCAAATATAAGTATAGGCATTATGCAAAATAAAAATAGAAGGTATAGATACATCAACAATAGGAAAAAATGGGAATAAACTCTTATGCATATTAGTAGCAACAAATTTTCCTTTCCTTGCAAAACAATTCCTTATGCAACTTTTACAAATAATTCAGTGCATGATTTTTAGCATTTTAAAATAACAACCTGCTTGAAAAATGTCATCTGTCACAAATGTTTGTCATGTCACTTTCATAAATACAAAAATTATGTCATGTGTCAAATCCACATGTATTTCTATTTCTCAAATAGAGATATTTCATTTATGGTCGTATTTCAACTTATCACATAATACATCTTATCCATTTTTATTAATGACATTATTTTGATAGTATAAAATAATAGTAAGGCATCAACAATATAGAGTCTCAAAAAAGTGAGGATAAGGAAAAAACTAAATTACACTTAATATAAAACCTAATATTCTAGTACCAAAGTCTAGAAATTTGACCCGAAATTCAAAACTTGAACTCAAACTCGAAATATTTTGACTCGACTCAAAATTGACTCGAAATATTTGAGTTGATTTTAAGTCGAATGACTGGACTCAAAACCTATTTGATTCGACCCGAAATGACTCGAAATTGACTTGAATTTGAACTTAAACAAGTTCGAGTCGAGTTTGAGTTGGACTCAACTTGAAAATTTGGAGTTCGAGTCTAGGCTGGCTTAGCTCAAATATAAGGAAACTCTTATTATCTTCTTGTTAGATTAATTAATTAAGGTCTTAATGTTTCAAGTGTTCATTATTTAGTCTTGACTTCACAATTATTATAGCATTAATTCATGCTCATAAATAATATGATTATATATATATGGATTTACTTGTATTCCTCCTCATAATTGTTGATGCTCAATATATAATTTTTATGAAATCACTAATTTATGCATGCAAGTCTATGTATATTTAACTTAATGTTTGTGTATGTGTGTGTGTGCGCGCGCGCATGCATGTGTGTGTGTGAATGCATTCATATTTCACTTGCATGTGTGTGTTTACATATGTATTTAGATTGATCTAATTTATACATATGCATCTATATATGACTCTACATGTAATTGGGTATCTTTAACTGTTTTTAATTTAATATGCACTTTTATATGAATATATATATATATAAGATTTTATATTTTTGTATTCCATATGCATATATATGCAATGTAGTCCTCATGCAATTCTTAATGCATCTATAACTTATGGTGAACCATTAGCTTCAATGTATATTAATTCCTCCATATAATTATGTGTTCAATACATTTTATGTGTTTATTTATAAATTTACTTGTATATGCCTATACATGTTTAGACCTACATGCGCGCGCGCGCACAGGCACAGGCACACACACACACACACACACACACACACACACACACACACACACATATATATATATACTTTCTTACTTGCACGTTTGTAGATATTTATGCTCATTTTGTTATGCACATATGGGTTTATCTTAGGTGTATATGTATGCTTATTTATGTTTGTACTTGCATGTGGACATATATGTGTATATACATGTGTGCATTTATGTATGTGTTTGTATGTGTAATATGTTAATATGAATTCAATGGCTAAGTGAAGTGGGGTTTATCACTAGCCTAAGCATATTGAATTTAAGATCTAGTGATACTTAATTTAAGCAAATGATTTGAGCATGATGGTGATACTTCACATAATTAATATTTCTAAAATTAATGAATGGACACTAATATTTGCATATTGCTGAGTTAAACTTTGATATGCAAGCTATAAATTTAGATTTCAAATTTATATCACTAATTATCGAATCATCATCACCTACACGAACTTAAATCAATAAGTGTCAATCCTTCTAACTATGATATTAGAAACAAGTAATTTAATCACTTAAATATGTGTATATGTCAAAATTAAGTTAGCATAATGTTAGATAAAAATCAGTAATATAGAGTTAACTAATGATTAAGCAAGGAATGGTCCATAACACATAAAGGGATTCATGTGCTTGGCTCATTCATATGAGAAAATGAAATTTGATTGATTTATTTACATAATAATAAAATAATATATTTAAAGCTTTTTAATGAAGATTAACATGCAATTGTTGATTATAAGCTAGCTAATGGGTCATGGATATTACATCAAATATTGTTGGACATGCCATGAATTTAACTTATATTTCTAGTTATTATTATTATTATCATTATTGTTTATTAATTCATTTTAACTAATTTTTCATTTGGAAAGGGCTATGTGTGTCTTCATGAAGAAGATTCAATTATCTTTCAAATTTCTAAGTCTTAACAAACATTCATGTAAATGAAATGGAAGATTATAGCATGTCATTTACTTGACACTAGCTACACTTCCATTATATATACATGCTTATTCATAATATTAGAATCAATGTTTACCATTTCTCTTTATGCTATTTTAAAAATGCATGAAATTCTTTAGGATGCAAATTTTCTTAGTGATGAAAATATTGGAAAGCTACAATAATTCTTGATGTTTAGAAACTTTTAGCAAATTTTATCAATAATATTTTTAGTCTGGCTAACTTTTACATTATCATAAGTTAATATTAGTATTTTGTGCTCATAACTCATGGAATAATTTAATAATTAAATCATATTATCACATGTAGTAATAGCTTAATTTGTAGCAAGTTTATTATATGAAATTATCTTATCTTTAGAAGTTCATTTTATGATCAATAATAGTAATAACATGCAAAACAAGCTTGTTGCTATACTCTAATATTAGAGACCATATGATTTGAATTTAGATTATCAACCATTAATTAAAGCAATACACTGAGGTATATAAAAAGATAATGAATTATGTGATATTCAAACTAAGCATGTTATAATGTTAAGATATGGCTATGAAATCAAGGGAAGATACTAACCAAGGGCTGGAGTGGTTCTATAGATAGATTGAGTGCTTCCTAAGGGCAAGCTTAGATAACCTAAGCCATATAATATAAAAGGGGGAAGGAGTACATAACATGGATTAGCACTTCTCTTCCATTTAAGAGGCTAAGTTAAATCATTCATTATGAAATCATGGCCAAGAGTGAGAGCTTACCCAAACTCTTAGAGGTTATAAGTAATGTTTGACCCATAATCACTCATAAGCTGTTTGCAGACACCATCCCAAGAAATCTCTTCCCTGCCAATGAGCTCCAACCCACCCGTTTTGACTTCATGGAGGAACCAATCAAGATGTCGGGAATATTTAATTGAAAGTTAAGAATTCGCAACATACTAATGGTTAGAGTCCAATGGCAAAATTCATCAGCTGAAAAGCCACTTGGGAATGAGAAGAAACCACGAGGAAAAAGTACCCAAGATTATTTGCTATATCAGGTAACGTTCACCTTCTAATTTGTAAAGAAAAATCTAGCACATGATGCCAATGACAATATGATTTTTAAGTGGTGATATCTATAATAACCCTCATCATTACGAGCAAAATTAAGATTTAAATATGCTCATTCGAGGATCGCTAAAATGCTTTATGACAATGTCCCTGTGAAAATCAAAAAAGAAATTATTTTGAAAAAAATTTAATTTTAAGTTATTAAATAAATATGAAAAATAAGAAAAATAATTTTGATCTCAGAATGTGACAATAATAGTAATTTTGAATTCCTCCCCCACAATTATTTATGGGTAAAAATTTTATATCTATCATAAAATAAGAGAGAAGAGCACGAAATTTGCTATTTTAATTTTATTTATTAATGGTTAAATAAAACAGTGACAGGCATTTCTATGTAATGGGCGAAGTATGGCACTGCGATGCAGCCTGCCATCAGTCGTGCGATGCTATTTACGTGTGATCCAATGGCCTTAAATCAATTAAATCTCGTGGTGGGGATCCCATGCAATGTGTGGGATTTGGGACGCAATGCAGAGTGTTGACAGTCGTTAGATCTAATTTAAATAAGATTTGAAGATCTAAGTTAAATGAAAATGGCAGCATTAGATCGGACTATCTTCAATTAGCTGAATCAAATAGCCATGATTTACTCATGTACATCATCCCCTCCCCTATCGCATGCAACTTCTGATCTGGAGCCATCCACTACAGGTGCCTCTACCATGCCAGATGTCTTGGAGCCGCAAAAAGAACCAAATGACACCTTGTGTGTCCGTGTGATCCTATAGAGCGAGTTAGTGTCCTCGAGTGCACTCGAGCACGGTGGGGAAGAGCTCTCACGGCCTAGGCCTAAGCCTAGGCCTACTATCATCTTATGCTGCCTCAGTGGTAGGAATCAGCTAGGGCTAGCTTATAAATATCCTTCAAGGCCCCCATCAATTCCCACTCCTCCCCAAACTCTATCAAGACCTCGGGAGTTCATCTCTTTCTAGACACCACCCCTGGCCGTCGTCGCAAGGCCATCTTTAGCCAACCCTACAATCTAAACAAACCTTTAGCAACTTCTAAAGCTCAGTGGAACCCCAACACCTCAGCCAAGTGTCAAAAACCCCATGTTGGTTTAGGCATAACTTTCCTGAGTTCCCCTTGTAAGGTTTAGGCCAGTTTGACTCAGTGAGTCTAATAACCATAAAGGCCAAGGTGCCTATAACAACCTTTTATTGGATTAGGTAACTTAACCCAATCTTAGATATTATTATAATACTTAATATTGTATTACTAATAATAGTCCAATTTTAAGTATTAGAAAAATAAAAATAAAAATAAAAGCATCTATTATAAAAATGAAAAGAAAATCATCCACAGAAATTTAAGTTATATAAACTATTTTACAAAAAATAACTTTCATCCTCACTAAATAAGTAAAAGGTAATATAAACTTCAAGGCTGCTCTGGCTCTGCCTCCTAAGTAATCTCTGCCTTGCATCTTGGCTCTTCTTATGGCTCCTGATCTATTGTATTAGTATCATATAGTAGAGCATAGCAAGAAAATGTAAGAATTTGATAAGACTTTTAAAGCCTAAGTATATTTTAGGTTTTATGATTTAATATTACATGGGATAACACACTTATTATTTACAAATAATTTATAAGAGGTGCTAGAAGCTGAAAGGAAATAACTTTAAAAATAAAAAGAAAGGAAATGGAAATAAATTGTACATCACAACCAATAAGACTATATACGGTAGCTGAACATGCACAATTTATAAGATTGTGCTCATAAAATGTATAGAAGTTTTAATTTAATTTATCTTATTTTAACATATTCTATGAGGACATACATAACAAATGAGGAGTTACAACTATACACTCACCATATAGGATACATGAAGTCTCTTGATCTCTCCATAGCCTACCTTGGCTCAAATGTTTGTACAGACCGATCCACCCAAAATGAAATTGCTTATTCATATTATTTTATGTTATTTATGCACAAATATCTTAATGTGATGTTTAAAAAAGTAGGGTCAATTCATTTCAACAACATGTAATTTCAATTATTAATTGTAAAATGTGATATCATTTATTATTTTAATTGTTATATAATACCTTAATGATTGAGACTAATCAAATTTCCAATTGAATTAAGATGTTGATTGAATGTCTATATATATATATATATATATATATATATATATATATATAGGGTTAGGTGTAACAATTCTAGTTTATTACTTAGCTAATTATAAGCTTATCCATGCTCTAATTATAATTTTATTGCATTTAATAGGTCATTATATGCTAACCCAAAAAATTTGGGGTTAAGCAGGCCTCTCTAGGTCAAAAAGGGTATTTTTGTCCAATTAAGTACCCTAAGTAATAGCTAAGATATTTTGATCTCCAATCAGAAATTTGATTGCATTTTTGAATTTCTTTCCCAAAAATTAGTTAAGGGTGCAAGTTTGGAACTTTTTGGACATCATTTAAGCATTATTTGAATTTAAATTAAATTGGAAAAATTGCACATAAGGGATCCTAACATTTCTTAATTGCAATTTTATCATTTAACCGATTTAACTAAATAGGGATCCGCTCTGCAGACCTTGGGCGATCCGCTATAGAGCCTGGGTCACACGACAGCGGAGCTCCGCTTCATCCGTCTCTCGATTCTGCATTCTGGCGGTTAGGATTTATTCCCACGGAAGCATAGATCTGTCGTTAGATCTATTTCATGGATCCTACGGTCCAGATCGCATCCGCGATTGGCCATTAGGATTCAATTAATATGTGTCATTGTGCCTTCTCCTTTGATCAATTAGATGGCTCTAAAGGGTCTGCAAATGTGGATCATCATCCCCACTCGCTCGCGTCCCTAACCGAAGGATTATCCATACCCCGACTGTAGGCGCTGTCCCCCCTCCTCCTTTCCACCTCAGTAGGCCGTTAGGATCTTTCCCGACTTGGTGAGGCACCCGAATCAGGCCCCGTGGCCCGGCTGAGCTCAATTTAAAATTTGAGAGCTCGGCCATGGCTTGATCTCTCGGGCCATCTATAACCCATCCCTTTGCATCTTGATTCCTTCCCGAGGCTATAAATACCTTAGGATCCCTCCTATAACCCCTTACTGACTAATCAATTTTAACTAGGATTTTTCCTCAGTTCTCCATTAGCGATATATCTGAATTCTCTCCGGTGTCCAGCTACTTGCGTACTGTTGATAGAGGATAGTCCTGGTGTTCAAGACCCCTAGCTCTCCTCTGAACCTCAGCCAGCATCTAGAGTCTCCTCTGCTAATCGATCAGTGTTTCCCCATCAAACTAGGTACCTCACTTTGCCGTAATGAACCAATAAGGCTCAATGCATTCCTCCTTTTGATTCGTAATTGCACGCCTAGGCTAATAGATCCTTCAGCATGGCTTGGGCCCGAGTAAGGACCCATTAATTAAGCATTTCCCAGACCCATTGGATAAAGGTATTCCCTTCTCCATTACTTGGGGATGGTGTAGGGATTGAAAAGAGTAATAATGGTGGTATGTGGAGAGAGAATTATCCCTCCACAGAGAGCCTAGAGGCCAGAAAAAACCCAAACAAAGTCCCTGGGTTAGGGCCAATTCATGATGGAGATTTTGGGTTCCATCGATGTATCTTGGCTTGGGGATGGATTCCCCCCGATTCACGCGAGCCATGGCATGGCCTAGCGGCCGTGAATTTAGTCGATTAGGGTTACCATAATCAGATGAGCGTCGGGGAGAAATTGGGGAAGAAGACGAACTATGTGGGTGTAACAATCCAAGACTGTTACCCACCTTAATTTTAGCTTAATCGTATCTTAATTAAGTTCATCTAGCTATTAGAACTAAATCATGAAGGTTTGGAGCAATTTGGAGCTCAATCAATTATTTTGGATTATTTTAATATTTAATTAATTAGAAAATTAAAATATTTAATTTGACCTTGAAATCAAAATCTGACTTTGCCGTTGCAATCTTCACCCCCAAATTAGATAGGGATGATATTTTGGACGTGTTTGGAAGTCGTCGGATTTTCGCGGATATTTTAGTATAATTAAATACCCCGAAAATTAGCATAATTAAATAATCGTTGGAATTGAAATCCGATTTCGCCATTGAATTTCTCACTCCAATTTAGTTAAAGGTGAATTTTTGGGATTTTTTGGAACACGTTTATTAAATCTGAATTTTTTAAAAAAATTAAACATTAAAAATGAATAATTATTTATCTATTTAAATCTTTTCTCTTTATTTCGTTCCTTTTATTCTTCTTGGCTAGACCCCATTTTCTGCTCCATTAAATTTGAGATTTAAATTATTAATTAATTAAATAAATTAAATTAATAGCTTTAAATAATCAATTTATTTCCTTAATTTTTTTTATTTCATGGTTGGACCACATTTCTTCTCCCTTCCTTTCCTCTAATGCATGCAACTACTTTTAACCTCCTTCTTTCCTTCCACTCCTCTAATGTACACAATAAAAAAAAAAAAAGATTCATGACATTCCCTCTTTTCTCCCATAATTAATGGGAGATTCAAGAGAGCCATGCTCTCCTTTTTTAAATGGAGGCTCAGCCCCCTCTTTCTCTCTATTTGACTATTAGCTAAGCTCTTGTATATTCCTCGACTTCGTCAATCTATCATCTTTCATTGTCGATTCCCTTCCATTCGGCGCAGCTAAGGATTGTCGAGCCATCCATCTTCATCTTGTTGAGCAACACCATCATCGATCCGTGCCTTCTCCTTCTTCCTTCGAAGATCGCGTCAGTGACTTCACTCATTATTTCTGACTGTCTCGTCGCTCCTCTTGGTGGTGCCTATCACCACTCAAATCCTTATTTTATATAATATATATATATATATATATATATATATATATATATATATATATAACTTCAATAATTATAATAGAGCTCGATTATCTCATTTTTTTTCTTAAAGTGCATAGCACCTCATATAGCTGCTAATAAAAGGATTATAAGTTTGATATAATAATATTGCTTTACTTGTAAATATTTATGTTTAATTATAGAGCTATATTTTAAGTAGCTGAGATAGGTAAAGCTGAAATATGCATTTTTTTTTAAAATTATGCTAAGTTATGTATGTAGCTCAATTGTTGATTAATTCCATATAATTACCATTAACTATATTTTATTGCCAAGATCATGAATTATTTTAGAAGATTGGTTAGGCTTATATTATTAATTATTTAGGATTTCTTAGATATCAAATAATTTTTATATAGTACTTAATATAAATATTTTAATGGACTCCTTACATGTCTTTAATTAACTAATTGGTATGATCATAAATTGGTTCACCTTATTAAGTATGTTAAAGCATATTAAGTTAAATTTTTTTAGGCAAATTGGTATAACCATATGTTCTTAATTTCATTAAGACAAAATGTAAGCATAATTTATTGGAGGATTTTATAAAGTGAACTAAGTTAAACTAAATCAGATGTAAAGCAACACATCTCTAATTTTATATCTCTTTTGCTAAAATAAGTTTAGATAATGAAAATATTGACTAAAATCCTTAAAACATTTTTAGCCTAAGAGTTGGTTCAGCTTAATCTTCTATTGCATTATGATAGATTATGGCTCAATTAACTAAATTTTCTGAATTAATTTGTCAACTTGCTTTTATTTTATATTTTAGAAATCTGTCCATACTCTATGCAAAGTTGAAGGCATTGGCTCCTAAGCCATGTGTTGTAGAAGTTCAAAATTTACTCGAGTCAGGTACATAAGTACTTAGAACTTGTATTGAGTTCTATTAATTAAAACTGTTTATTTAGTTCTAAGTTAAGTGCGTACATCATTTGCATAATTCTTATTACTATTTTTGTGCATTTTACTTTCTCAAGTTCTATGTTAACTTTCATATATTTTTGAGAGTTATTTTAAATGATTAAGATGTTTTAATTCTATTATAATTGCTTTATTTAATTAAACTGTCAATTATCCCTTATTAAACTTTAGAGATCTTAAGATCTTGATCAAGTGATTTACACTTGATCTAGATCTTAGATTGCCATCATTAATAAATCAATAATTCATTTGATTTGCCATTAACTTGTAATGTAACTCTTGGTCTTAAATTGATAAGGTTAGGGGTTAACACCTAATTTGTCTAATTTAGACTCAAACTCTTAATCACCACCTGATTGTAAGATAGTTTGACTAACATGATTCCATTAATATATTTGATTTGATATTGACTTTAATTCATTGAATTAGAAGTGCTAAGGAAATTTAAGAACCGGTATGATTAAGCATCTGAACTTGAAACTTAAGATCTTTGATTTTCTCTTAAATAAAATGATTAGCATGAAATCAAGTATAAAATTTATGATGATTCATTACAAGATCAAATCCTAATAAGATTCTCGATTAAATCTCATAATTATAGTCTAGAACTCGATTAGATAGAGCTACCCATCTGATCTAATTAACCAAATTTAATAAATAATCTTATAAGATTATATTGAGTGTTTAGATATGTGAGATCTTGATGAGCTTACATTAGGCTTTATTTAGTATTACTAATAGCCTTAATAAATGATGATACATTGAGGTAAGAAGAACCTTTGTAACTTATTGAGGTAGAATCTTAGATGATCCTTTTAATCTTAGAAGTTGATCTTGATACCTTGTGGTATGAATCACCTAATGAACTTAGAATAGAACTTCTCCCTTATGGTAGAAATCAACATTGAGTGATCTTTTTTATCACATCCTTAAAGCCTTGTGTAGGACTCACCCATTTAGTGTAAAGAATTAATAGCTTTGATAAATCCTTATTAATTAAATAAAATCTTCTGAACCCAAAATTATTAGTTGGATATGATTATGTATATCCATGGTTCTGAGTCACTTCAGCAATATTCAGGATTAGTTGATTCACTCCAATGCAGACTTATAACCTGGTGCTATCCCGAGGGATTAGACAAATATAGTCCCGTTAGAGTAAATCTTTCAAAACTAGGAGTGTTGTAATTAGTGAATTAGATCCTTAGTTTGAGATATAAATTGCGACTGGGTTTTGCCTTCTATCATAGTGCGCTTTGATAAGTGCAGTTTAAGCAAACTAAGTATCTTAAGTCACTTTGCATAGACCACTAAGTATGTATGTAATTATGTTATTTAACGACTTAGCTTGATATATAAACTGTGACCAGGTTCTGTCTCCAATTGTAGTGCACTTCGATAAGTGCAGTTTTAAACAAGATAAGGGTTAAATCCACATTTCCTGAAAACATACAATCATATGTATACAATCATTCTAGCTAATGATTTTTAAGTAAACTCTCAACTTTAACCAATTATCAAAATTAGAATTTTAGAAGTCAGAATCCTTTTAGCAGGATTTGGTACAATGGAGACATTGAGTTCATTATCAGATTTTAAAACATTTTTTGAATTTCTGGATTTATCTCATGTAGCTTAGAAGCATGAGCATGAGCATAAGCATGATGTGTGAGTATCAGAATGATGTATGAGTATCCGTAATAATTTATGGGTTATGAAATGTTGCATACATTGACTGGGAAATTTTAGGATGCATCAGCATCATAGTAAACTGTATTCCTAATTGGATGTATATATACATTGGACCATATTACTCAGCTATTCAGTGATAGTTATATTATATATCAATGGCATACCGTATTGTGGCATATTTGGATGCATGATCCCAGTGGCATATAGTACATCATTGGATGTTCTTGCATTTGTGTTAGAATACTTGCTATTTTTATTTACTTTCAGCATTCAGTTTACAGTTCAGATTTACTTTATTCAGTTTATATAATTTCAGTTATTTTGTGCCTTTATAATTTTTCTGCAATTTTACTTTACCTTACTTCAATTTTGTACAATTTTATACTTTCAATTATTTTACAGTATTTATGCAGCTTGATTTCTGTCTTATTATTATGATTGAATAACATCTTTAGATGCAAGTATATACTATATTACAACTTTATTGTACTTAGACTTTATAAGTCTAATATTATTTTTCTTATGTTGGGTTGGCATTGTCATATATGTACATATTGTAGTATCAGGTGTTAGCTCAGAATTTGTGCTTAGGGGTGTGCTGGTGATAGAGGGTCAGGTGAGATTGATGTTCTGCAAAGAAGGAGATCTGGCTCAGTTTTTAAAATTTATGTTGCTCATATTTAATTAAATGTAATAAATGAGTTTCTTTCTTATTATTCTGCATTTTTTATATTATATGTGAATGGATAGATATGGATAATGTTTAAATGCCCTTGATGTATAATGTGGTTATTCTATATATTGAACTTAGATCTTAGATGCATATGTTCTTATTTGATCATTTTGTCTTATAATCATAGACTTAATCTTTCTTTAAGATTATAGTTTCTTAATCCTTCAGCTCTAAGCCTCTCTATCTTTAGAATAAGAAGGGGAGTGAACCTTTAGATCCTTAGAGGATTAGTACCTTGGATTTAGGATTTAACCCCAAATTTGGAGTTTAAGTTCAGAAACCTTAATCTTGATTAACATAATCAAGATTTGGGTTGAGTTATTAATATATTAAGTAAGCTATTGATTTAATTTTTTTATTCTTTATAGTCATCACTACTAATTATGAATTAGAACTACCAAGTTTTAAGGTTAACTTTAAGGTCGTAAATCTGAGTTGTACTGGATAGTTGGATATTGGAGATCCTAAGCTTGTACTAGCTCAGAATAGATATAACATATTAAATTTAGACAACAACTGATATCACATATGTCTAGTTGAGTCTTGACAGACATATAATACACGTCTGCGCTTGCACTTAAGTGTACGTGGTCTGAAATAATAATTTGGAATATGAGTTCTGAGATTTATTATCCTCAGGGAATTGGGTGTTTTGTTATTAAGGTATATTTTCAATAATGTTTAAACTATGTATATTTTGTTGATAAGGTTCCTAAATAAGCATAATAAGTCTTGGTAGAAAGTAATTGTGATAAAAGGAGATGAGAGTTGGGTCTCTCCCACATGAAATGCTAGAGACTCATGTATGATATTTTCTCAAGCATTGCCCTTTTTATTTTTTTCTTACTTAATTTTACATAATTTGATCAAGTGCAAATTGTCCTCCTTAGAGTTTAACTCTAAGATTTACAAGTTCAAATCTCGTGCTTAAAATGAACACACAGTCGATTCTATTTCAGCACAAAGATACTTATAAGATTTTAGATCATTGGTTTTCCTCTCATTTCTAGATTATAGAAATGAGATTTGTTTCTTTATTTAAGATATTACAAGCATTGATTCCATTAAGGGCATCACACACGTCATACACAGTTTGGTTAAGGAGATGACTAGTTTGGCTCAATGTGCTATGTCACATCACACATGAGCTCTCAACAAGTTATCTTCCTCCCATCATGTATGCTAAGCTATAGAGCTCATTTAGTGGGTCTTAGCTCACATGCATCAACCCCTTAGTTGGGCATAGATCAAGATGCATTAGGCTCAAGAACTTCCTCACATAGTTCTAAGCTCCTATGCACTCATGATTCCAGCTCAAAACTAAGAGTGAGCTATGGAGCACAAGACTTTTAAGTCTTGATGTCATTTAGGTCCTTCATCATATGGTCCACATTTAAGTCCACAAATAATTTCTTTTTGTTTTCTTTAACAAGTCATTCATTTCACAAATTCTCATTAGAAGCTTGAGAAAATTTTCATACATAATAGTCCCTTACATGACATATAGGATTGGCCCAGCCCTCCTCAGGGAGGGGGTGTTAGCTCTCCATTACACTTGATATAAAGAAGAACACATACATGGATAAAGACCCTTTCATGATCAACTAAGAAAAATACAAAGACAAGAGTTAGAGATTACTAGGAACGTTCATTTGATGGAGTTCTCCGGATTTCTCCTCTTCTTGTTCTTGGTCATTTCTCTTAGGTCCGTAGTGTTTCCTTTCTCCCTTCTTCTCCTTAGTAATTGAAGTTCTTCCACCCTTGGAGAGTTCTCATTCTCTATTATGTAGCCCTCTTCTCACTTAGAAGTTTTGTAAGCTAAATTGGGAACCCTTCTAATGAATTGAAGAGCTATGTTTATGGGGGGGTGCACATCCATTTTTAGCCCTTTGAAATCTGAAAACCGATTTAGAATTTCTGCCATCATTGCTAAACCAAGTGGAGCTTGAGGTGACAACTTCTTTTTCCTTTTTTATTCTCTTATTTTGTTTCAAATCACCTCCTCCCAATTAAATATCAAGCAACAGGTCTGGAAAAATGGCTACAAGACAAGATCCAGATTCTGGGTTAAATCCCAGATGCATTTAATGTTCTAAAAAGATAGAAATTTGGCGCCTGCTGCAGCGTGCTGCAGCGATCAAGTCCCGCAAGTCCTCCCGCTGTAGCGTAATGAAGGGCTTGGGTCCCGCAAGTCCTCTTGTTGTGACGTACTGCAGCGATTGAGTCCCGTAAGTCCTCCCGCTGTGGCGCGCTATAGTGCTTGAGTCCCACAAGTCCTCTTGCTCCAGCGCACTGTAGCGCTTGAGTCCCGCAAGTCCTCCCATTGTGGCGCACTGTAGCGGTTGAGTTCCGCAAGCTCATTCGCTGTGGCGCGCTGTAGCGCTTGAGTCCCGCAAGTCCTCCCGCTGCAGTGCGCTGTAATGCTTGAATTATGCAAGCTTATTCGCTGTGGTGCGCTGCAGTGGTTTTCTTCTAGAAATTGTAGAAATATTCCAGAATTGTCCAGAAATTGCTGAGCTTGTATTTTCCCTAAAATTACACAAAATTATCAAAGTAGGTTGATTTAAACATAGATTTTTTATGAAAATTTCTTTGTATATGAAGTAAATAATGGGTTTATCACACTCTCACACTTAGTTTCTTGCTCATCCTTGAGTAAGCTCATAAATTATTTTTTTTATCTAAAATTTTAAAATATGTGAGGCTATTTAGGATATCAATTTTATTGTCTTTCAAAAACTCGCTTTATTGGAATGATTCACCAATGTTTAGTTGTTCAACAATTGTTTGACTTAGGTCATAATCCTTGGTTGCTTGGTTTAGTCTCCAATTTTAAGTTTTGTTATGCTAACACCTTGTGTTGGAGAGATGCTTAGATATTATATACTAGTGAGATATTGATTGACTAAGAGTTTATGCCATATGTATGCCTTCTTATGAATCACAAAGATACAAGATATTTCAGGAGAGATACTTTTCATCATCTGATTCATTTTTTTTTCTTTTTCTTGGGAGAGATATTTATCTTCATTGCAATTCATTTTTTTTTTCATTTATTGGGAGAGACATCTTTCTTCATCCTAATTTTTAGATCTTTATGATTATGAAGTCCTATAGGAGCCTATCACACTCATTAATTAATATTTAATTCATCACTAGCTTGCTCATCCTTCTTTTTCCCCCACACTTAGCACTTTACATAGTTCTCATTAAATGTTTGAAGACTAGACACAACTTCAGATTATTCCTTTGTTTAGAATTGCTTAGAGCATCCACTCAGTGTGCCATTTGTTGTTTAAGTAAGTTATTGGTTTGACGATAAAATTCTCTTTTTTGGTGTTTTCATAACTTTTCATCCTTTTGTAAATATTTAGATAAAATTCATTTTTTTCTTTTATTTAGCGAAAGCAATGCAGGTAGGAGAATCCAAATTTACTTCATTAAAATATAAAAAGGAAATAAACACACCAAAAGAAAAGAAAAAGTACAACCTATTTATTCTTGGGTTGCCTCCCAGTAAGCGCTTATTTTAATGTCTCAGTCTAACATGTGTAAGATCTCTTTTGTGATCCCTTCATCCGGAAGGTCTTGAAGGATCCATCCTCCCTTCTCCTGTAAAATACTCTCTTCCAAATAAAGCTTTAGACAATTTCCATTCTCCTTAAAGGTGCCATCATTTGAAGCGACTTCAACTGCTCCATGAGGGAAGACCTTAGTGATAATAAATGGCCCTGTCTATCTTGACTTCAATTTACCTGGGAATAATCTTAATCTTGAGTTAAGAAGCAGTACTTTCATCCCAGGTTAGAAATGTTTTGGCTTAATCAGCTTATCATGCCATTCTTTTATTTTCTCTTTATATAGTTTTGCGCTCCATAGGCATTAAATCTGAATTCATCAAGCTCATTTAATTGCAACATCCTCCGTGCACCTGCTTTTTGGAAGTCGAAGTTCAATTTTTTAATGGCCCAAAAGGCACGGTGCTCCAATTATACTGGAAGATGACATGCTTTTCCATAAACAAATTTGTAAGGAGACATTCCTAAAGGAGTTTTAAATGTAGTTCTATATGCCCAAAGAGCATCTTGAAGCTTTGAAGTCCAATCCTTTCAATTTTGATTTATAGTTTTCTCTAAGATTTACTTAAGTTCCCTATTTGAGAGTTCAACTTGTTCACTAATTTGGGGGTGGTAAGCAGTTCCCACCTTATGTCTTACCTTATAGCTTCTTAGAACATTCTATAGCTACTTATTATAGAAGTATTTTCTCCCATCACTGATTAGGAATCTGGGTGTCCCAAATCTAGCTAGCATATGCTCCTTGAGAAATTTGATAACAGTTTTAGCATCATTATTCACACATGCTAGCGCCTCAACCCATTTAGACACATACTCCACCGCAACAAGAATAAACATTTGGTTTGGGATAAGGGAAAAGGGCCCATGAAGTCAATTCCCCACACATTGAATAACTCCACCTCAAAAATTCCATTCAAAGGATGCTCATCCCTTTTGCTTAAGTTTCCGATTCTTTGGCACTTGTCATAACTTTTGACATAATCAGCAGTATTTTTGAACAGGTGAGGCCAAAAGAACCCGAATTGAAGCACCTTAGTCGTCATTCGATCAATTCCATGGTGTCCTCCATAAGAAGATGTGTGGCAGTGATAGAGAATATCTCTAATTTCGGAGTCGGGAACACATCTCCTTAGGAGTTGATCATTGCAACATTTATACAAAAGGGATCATACCAAAAATAATTTTTAATATCAGTAAAGAATTTCTTTCTTTGTTAGTAGTTCATATCTTTTGGTATGACTCCTGCTGCAAGATAATTTGCAAAGTCTGCAAACCAAGGAGAGTGAGTTGAAGCAATAATGTATAGCTTCTCATCGAGGAATGATTCACTAATTTTGATCAAATTATCACTATCAAGGTGGGTCAATTTAGATAGATGGTATGCTAGCACATTCTCACTCCCATTCTTATCCTAGATTTCTAGATTAAATTCTTGCAAGAGTAGCACCCAACGTATCAAGCGAGGTTTTGCTTCTTTCTTTTGAAGAAGATACTTAATAGCTTCATGATCAGTGTAAATAATAGTTTTAGACCCAATGAGATATGATCTGAATTTAGTGAAAGCAAAGATGACAGCTAGGAGTTCTTTCTCTGTGGTAGCGTAGTTTCTTTGGGCATCATCAAGGAATTTACTAGCATAGTAAATTGAATAGAAGGTCCATTCCTTTCACTGCCCAAGGATAGCACCAACTGCAAGGTCACTCGCATCACACATAATCTCAAATGGGGAGTCCCAATTTGGAGTAGAAATCATCAGAGTAGAGATCAGGGCAGTTTTAATGGCCTTGAAACCTCTTAAGCAATTTTCATCAAATTTGAATTCAACATCCTTCCCTAATAATCTACAGAGTGGTAAACTTATGTTGGAGAAATCTTTGATAAATCTTTTGTAAAATCCTGCATGCCCAATGAAACTTCTTATTCCTTTCACATTGATAGAAGGGGGGAGTTTTTCAATTACCTCTACCTTAGCCTTATCAACTTCAATTCCTCTTTTAGAGATCAAATAACCAAGGATAATACCTTCTTCCACAATAAAATGATATTTTTCCCAATTTAAGATTAAATTTGATTCTTCACACATTTTTAAAATATTTCTCAGATTGATTAAACAATGATCGAAAGAGCTTCCGACAATAGAAAAATCATTCATAAATATTTCTATAAAATCTCCTATCATATTAGAAAAAATAGCCATCAAACAGCGTTGGAAAGTAGCCGGGGCATTGCTCAATCCAAAGGGCATTCTTCTAAAAGCAAATGCCCCAAAGGGGCAGGTGAAGGTTATTTTCTCATGGTCTTCAGGTGAAATCAAGATTTGATTATATCCTGAATACCCATCAAGGAAATAAAAATAAGGATTCCCTGCCAACCTATCAAGCCTTTGGACAATGAATGGGAGTGGGTAGTGGCCCTTACAAGTAGCTTTATTAAGTCTCCTATAATCAATGCACACTCTCCAACCTGTCACCGTTCTAGTGGGGATCAATTCATTATTGTTGTTAAGCACAACTGTCATCCCACTTTTCTTTAGAACCACATGAATATGACTCACCCAATGACTACTAGAGATGGGGAAAATGATCCTAGTATCTAAGAATTTAATAATTTCCTTGTGAACTACTTCTTTTTGTTAGGGTTTAAGCACTGTTGAGGTTCAATTAATGGAGTAGAGTTATCCTCCAAAAGGATACGGTGCATATAAAGAGTTGGGCTAACTCCTTTCAGATCAGCTATACTCTATCCAATTGCTCTCTTGTGCTCCTTCAAAACTTTACATAAAAGACTCTCTTGATGCTAAGTTAACAAGGCAGAAATTATTACGGGAAGAGATGCATCCTCCCCTAGATAAGTGTACTTTAAGTACGAGGGAAAAAGTTTTAATTCTAATTATGGAGGGAAAACTCTAGAAGGTTGAATTATTCTTCTCTCCTTAATCAATTCCTCAATTACTTCCTCTCCAGTGAGATCCTTATTATCCTCATTCACAAGCATCCCCTCTTCTTCAACATCTCCCATTAACCAAGCTTCTTAGATTAAATTGATTCTCCAACATTCCTCATTGGGCTTAGAAGGGTGCCTCATAGAATCATTTACATAAAATTTCACCTCCTCATCGCCATATCGCAATCTCAATTCCTCTTTATTGATATTAATCAATGTTCTTCCGGTAGCCAAGAATGGCCTACCTAAGATGATGGAGATTTCTTGGTTTCATCTTCCATATCTAAGATTATGAAGTCAGCTAGAAAGATGAATTTATCAACCTTTACAAGCACATTTTCCACAATTCCTAAAAGGGTTTTTATAGATTTATCAGCAAATTGGAGGAGAACTGAAGTGGATTTCAAATGATCAATTTATAACTTTTTGAATATGTAAAATGATATCAGATTTATGGATGCACCTAGATCACACAGGGCTTTTTGGAAAGATTGTCTTCCAATAGTGCAAGGAATAGTAAAGCTACCATAATCCTTCTTCTTAATGGGAATTTTCCTCTAAGGGATTACACTACATTCTTTTGCTAATGCCACAGTCTCCTTTTCATCAATACTTCTTTTCTTTGATAGGATATCTTTCATGAACTTTGCATAACTTGGCATTTGCTCTAAAGCATCCGCGAAGAGGAAGTTTATGTGAAGAGTTTTAAATGTGTCTAAAAATTTATGGAATTGGACATCAAGTTTCTCCTTAGCCATTCACTGAGGGTATGGGATGTTAGGGGTTATTTTTAGTTGTTCAGTAGGTCAAACCTTCTCCAAATCCCTTACCTCAATCCTCTCATTTATGATCATTACTTCTTCCTCCCCCTATCCCTCGCTAGTTGTTATTATATTTTTATTATTCTCCTCACTCATAGCCGGCCTTGTCATTTTCCCACTTTTGAGGGTTATAGAGTTCCCCGAATCATTTTCATACTCGCCGATGACTCATACTAAAGCTAGTTTCTTTAATTGCCTCATAATTTCTTTTAGTTTTTGTTCAATTCTTTTTACTGACTTCTCTTGCCTTAAAAGAGTATGTTCATGCTTGTTTAGTGTGGCATCAATTTTATTCTTGAATTCAGTTGTGGATGTTCTAAATTCAGTGAATGAGTTCTCCAATCTTTCTCTATTTCTGCCATGATTCATGATTACATTGACATTACTTAACTCACAATCTCCCTCCTAATAAGATTTTAAGTGCCCACATTCTTACTTTTTATTTAGTTGAGATATTTGATTCTAGAGCTCAATAATTTGTTGGGAATTTTCGAGCGAATTATATTCATTTTTAGCCATGTGGTCATTCCTCTGGAGAGGCCATTGATAGGCATTATTTGCCATTTCATCTAAGAGGTCATAAGCCTCTTCTTGGGTTTTGCTACTTATTGAGCCTCCGGTGGCCGCATCAATGAGAGTCCTTGTTGGAGCATTCAAACCATTATAAAAGGTTTAAACTTGCATCTATAAGGGAAATACATGATGTGGGCATCACCTTAAGCACTCATTAAAATGATCACAACCATCATACAATGCCTCCCTTTCAAATTGGTTAAAGTTAGTTATCTTAATTCTCAAGTGAGCAATTTTCACCAGAGGGAAATATTTGGCTAAGAATTTCTTAGCAAGATCATCCCAAGTACGGATCGAATCACTTGGGAGAGATCTGAGCCAACCCTTGGCTCTATCTTTTAAGAAAAATGGAAAAAGCCTTAGTTTAACTACATCTTCAGAGACATTAATAAACCTAAAGGTGTCACAAATTTCAAGGAAGGTTGAAATATGTGAGTTAGGATCTTCTGTGGCTAATCTATTGAACTGGTTATTTTGAACCATACTTAACATGGAAGGTTTGATTTCAAAATTATTGGCTTCGATTTTATGCCTAACAATAGCATGGGGGATTCTTCTAACAGTGGGAGGTGCATAGTCTCTAAGTGCTCTTCCCCTAGGCTCTCCTAAAGGTTCTCTAAGATTATCATTAAGGTTTTCCATAACAACTTGTTGATTCTGTAAAATGTTTTGTTCTCTTCTAGCTTGTAAATAGGTTTTCCCAAATTTTGGATCAAAAAGATATTCAGTATAAATTCTTCTACTCATACAAGACTAAAATTAAGCTATCAAGAACAAATATAGCAATAACATTCAATGATTTAGTAGACAAAAATAAATGAAAGAAAAGTAAATGGTTAGCATGACTAAATTCAAAAACAAAAATTAAAATTATATGCAAGAGATTTGGTTAAATCACTATTTAATGATATATTTTCCTTAATACGAAATAATTACCGATTCTCCGGCAACGGTGCCAAAAACTTGACACATGTATAATACACGTCTGCGCTTGTAAATAGGTACTTTCAATTTTGTCTACTAAATCATTGAACGCTATTGTTATATTTGTTCTTGATAACTTAATTTCAGTCTTGTATGATTAAATAATTGTATGATTAAATCATTGAACAGTAATTGTTTTGCTATTGCTATATTATTGAAAATTTATCATTAAATAATCATTACTTTCTACCAAGATGTATAATGTGGTTATTCTATATATTGAACTTAGATCTTAGATTTATATGTTCTTATTTGATCATTTTATCTTATAATCATAGACTTAATCTTTCTTTAAGATCATAATTTCTTAATCTTTCAGCTCTAAGCCTCTCTATCCTTAAAATAAGAAGGGGAGTGAACCTTTAGATCCTTAGAGGATTAGTACATTGAATTCAGGATTTAACCCCAAATTTAGAGTTTAAGTTCAGAAACCTTAATCTTGATTAGCATAATCAAGATTTCAGTTGAGTTCTTAAAATTAATTAAGTGGTTGCTTTAATTTTTTAATCTTTATAGTCATCACTTCTGATTATGAATTAGAACTATCAAGTTCTAAGGTTAACTTTAAGGTCGTAAATCTGAGTTGTACTAGATAGTTGGATATTGGAGATCCTAAGCTAGTACTAGCTCAGAATAGATAGAACATATTAAATTTAGACAACAACAGATATCACATATGTCTAGTTGAGTCTTGACAGACGTATAATACACATCTGCGCTTGCACGCAAGTGTATGTGGTATGAAGTAATAATTTGTAATGTGAGTTTCGAGATTTATCATCCTCAGGGAATTGGGTGTTTTGTTATTAAGGTATATCTACCTTAAAAAATGTTTAAACTATGCATATTTTGTTGATTAGGTTTCTAAACAAGCACAACAAGTCTTGGTAGAAAGTAACTATGATAAAAGGAGAGGAGAGCTAGGTCTCTCCCACATGAAATATCAGAGACTCATGTAAGATAATTCCTCAAGCATTGCCCTTTTTATGTTTTTTTGCTTAGTTTATGTAATTTGAGCAAGTGCACATTGTCCTCCTTAGAGTTTAACTCCAAGATTTACATGTTCAAATCTCGTGCTTGAAATGAACACATAGTCGGTTCTATTTCAGTACAAAGACCCTCATAAGATTTTTTATCATTGTTTTTCCTCTGATTTCTAGATTATTGAAATCAGAGTTGTTTCCATATTTAAGATCTTACAAGCATTCATTCCACTAAGGGCATGACGCGCGTCATGCGCAGTTTGGGTAAGGAGATGACTAGTTTAGCTCAATGTGCTATGTCACATCACACATGAGTTCTCAAAAAGTTATCTTCCTCCCATCACGTATGCTGAGCTGTGGAGCTCATTTAGTGGGTCTTAGCTCACATGCAACAACCCCTTAATTGGGCATAGATCAAGGTACACTAGGCTAAAGAACTTCTTCATATAGTTTTAAGCTCCTATGCACTCATAATTCCAGCTTAAAATTAAGAGTGAGCTATGGAGCACAAGACTTTTAAGTCTTGATATTATTTAGTTCCTTTGTCATATGGTCCCCATTTAACTCCACAAATTGTCCCTTTTTGTTTTCTTTAACAAGTCATTCATTTCATAAATTTTCATTAGAAGCTTGAGGAAAAATTCATACATAATAGTCCATTACATGACATATAAGATTGGCCCAGCCCTCCCCAAAGGGGGGGTTTAGATCTCCATTACACTTGAGATAAAGAAGAACACATACATGGATAAAGACCATTTCATGATCAACTAAGAAAAATATAAAGACATGAGTTAGAGATTACTAGGAATATTCCTTTGATGGAGTTTTCCGGATTTCTCCTCTTTTTGTTCTTAGTCGTTTCTCTTAGGTCCGTAGTGCTGCCTTTCTCCCTTCTTTTTCTTAGCAATTGAAGTTCTTCCACTCTTGGAGAGTTCTCCTTCTCTTTTATGCAGCCCTCTTCTCACTTAGAAGTTTTGTAAGCCAAATTAGGAACCCTTCTAATGAATAGAAGAGCTTTATTTATGGGAGAAGTGCACATCCATTTTCAGCCCTTTGAAATATAAAAAACTGATTTAGAATTTTTGTCATCATTGCAAAACCAAGTGGAGTTTGAGGTGACAACTTCTTTTTCCTTTTTTATTCTTTTATTTTGTTTCAAATCTCCTCCTCCCAATTAAATATCAAGTAGCATGTTTGGAAAAATGGCTGGAAGACAAGATCCAGATTCTGGGTCAAATCTCAACTGCATTTAATGTTCTAAGAAGATAGAAATTTGGCGCCCACTACAGTGCGCTGGAGCATGCTGCAGTGATCAAGTCCCACAAGTCCTACTGTAGTGTGCTGTAGCGCTTGGGTCCCGCAAGTCCTCCCGCTGTGGCGCGCTGTAGCACTTGAGTCCTGTAAGTCCTCCCGCTATGGCGTGCTGTAGTGGTTGAGTTCCGTAAGCTCATTTGCTGTGGTGCGCTGTAGCACTTGAGTCCTGCAAGTACTCTCACTGCAGCGCGCTGTAGCGCTTGAGTTCTGCATGCTCATCCGCTGTGGCGCGCTGCAGCAGTTTTCTTCCAAAAATTGCATAAACATTCCAGAATTGTCCAAAAATTGCTGAGCCTGTATTTTCCCTTAAATTACACAAAATTTATCAAAGTAGGCTGATTTAAACATAAATATTTTATGAAAATTCCTTTGTATATGAAGTAAATAATGGGTTCATCACTTCTGATTATGAATTAGAACTACAAAGTTCTAAGGTTAACTTTAAGGTCGTAAATCTGAGTTGTACTAGATAGTTCGATATTGGAGATCCTAAGCTTGTACTAGCTCAGAATAGATAAAATATATTAAATTTAGATAACAACATATATCACATATGTTTAGTTGAGTCTCTTGCTTACTTGAATATTACTGCTTTGTATATCTTGTATTTGAGCATTTTTCTTTGGACATATTAGTTGGACATAAGATATTTGATGAGTACCCTATATTAGATTTATATTTGTAGACATGTGATTTAGCTTCATTTAGTTCATTTAGTACAGTAGAGTGTGTTCTAACTTAGTGTGCCTCTCTTAGTCTTGAAATATAATTTAAATAGAACAACCTCCACCCTTTTGCAATTGAATTCTGCCAAGCTTTTCCAATTCCCTCCCTTAACAACATGTAATAAATATTATTCCAATATTCCCTTGATATACTGCATGAATAAATGGAGTTGGAGTTTTAACAGCTGGTGAAGGTAAAAGGTTTGAATTTGTGGCCTTCCCTATGCTGGCATTAATGCCTTTAACCTAGCTAGAATTATGGCAGCCGTTGTGGCGCGCTGCAGTGCGCTTGGGCACGCTGCAATGGTTCTACTACAAAACAGTTTTCAAATGAATGCCTGCTGCGGTGTGCGGCAGCACCGAGCTCTCGGGTTTGGACCCGCTACGATGTGCGGTAGCGGGACGCTTTGTGCTTTTCTTCTTAAGTCTTTGCCCTGTTGATCCGCTTAGGCACGCAATAGCGCCAAGCTCTCCATTTGATTCCACTTCAGCGTGCAGTAGTGCTAGTGTCTCGGGTTTGAGACTGCTGCAGCGCGATGTAGCGAGGGCTTCTGAATGGGTGTTGAGTCTGGTTTGGATGGTTCCGTTGCGGCGCGCGGTAGCACCGAGCTATCTGTTTGATTTTGCTACACTACATGACAGTGTTGAGCTCTCGGGTTTGGACCCGTTGTGGCATGCGGTAGCGCCAAGCTCTCGGATTTAGACTTGCTAGAGTGCGTTATGGCGCGCCTGAGAGTGTTGTGGCGATTTTTCTTCCTGAAATTGAGTTTTCTCCTAGAATTTGCCCAGCTCATCATTTTGCCTGAAAATAGTAATAAAACCATCAAAAACTCACATTCCATAATGAATTTACTTAAAATTATTCACTTATTTTACTATAAATCTTGGGCTCATCACACCCCCACACTTAAGTTCTTACTCGTTCTCGAGTAAGTTCCAAAATATTTTTTTTGAATTTATTATGAGATTCAATTATAGAAGACAATGTGAAACATCTTGTCAGTTGATTCTTTGCTTAATAGAAGTGATTTATAGAAATGCAGCCTCTAACAAATTCCAAACCTAAGTTTCACTCCTAGATTGCTTTTCTAGTCTCAAATGTTAAGTTTGTGTGGGTCCCCGTACTTTCCCATGGCCACGCTATGTTAGCATAATCGCGATGAATGTGGTACTTCACTTTGTGGTAAATCCCCAACTCAAGTAGAGTCAGGTAGGACCCAACTTGCCTTAAGCTAAGGACTTGTCACCTATATGAATTATAAACATACATCAATACATATCAAAGTAGCAGAAGCAGAAAATATAATGTAACACCACAAGCATAACATAGTATAAAAGAATAAAAGAAAGCAGTAACTCAGATCAAATGTAGAAAAGTAAATATATCCAGAGTTTAATTATTACATACTGAATTAAATGAAAATAAAGATATCTCAATCTCGCTGCAAAAAGAGAAAATCTATCTCAGCAGCAGTAGGAAGATCCTCCTCCTGCACCGGCTCCTCTCCTGCAGCACTGCCAACAAACAACTCTGAATCTGACAATTGTCGGTATCATAAACACCAGGTCCCCAGCCAATAAAAGAAAAAGGTTACAGTTAGACAATTGCCTAAGTACATTTTAGGCTATTTAAGTGAACTGAATATTTAGGATATCATATTTAAAGGTTTTAAACATGCAAGCATTATAAGGTAAAACAAGCTACAAAGAATGGGATAGCTATAAACTAATCATCTATAGCTAATTAACAAGTATATAAAAATAACATAAAAAAACAGCAACTAAATATGGTGAGGCCAAAAGCAAAAGTAACTGCAACTACTGAAATAAATCTGATCCTAACATGATTATAATCACTTAGAGATATGCTGAATATATAAAGAACACAAGTGCTGAAATAGACATACAATTCTAGCATCCTAAATATGTAAAAATTTTAATACTAATTAATAAGAGCGTATATACAACCATGCAGATTGACATGTAAAAGGCCACTAAGACATGTGGCAAAAGAAAACTAAGTACATGAATGAGCAAAAGTAAAACTAGTCACAAATTTAAATATTTTATTATCTTATAGATTGAATCAATCCTACACCCACATGGAAGGCTTCAAAAGAATTAAACAAAAGATCACTTAAGGAATTCCAAATGGAGATAGTTCAATTCAATTAGAAGATCTAAGATATAAGATCTAATATTTGATCACTTTAGACTTTAGCTAAGGTTAGACTTAGGATTTTACAAGAGTATTTCTTTTAGGATTTAAGCTCAAGGTTCAACTTTAATGAAGATAGTAACTAAGGATCTAGCATTTTGAGATAGTTAGACTTATCTCTTAAGACGAGGTGATTCACTTAAGGTCTTAAGATCTTACTAAGAGTTAATTTAAGATTCTTTAAATAACATCAATATTATTAACATAAGGTTTCAGAGAGGTGCTAAACATATTAACTAAGGATATTTTACTGAATTTTCTAGGCTTAAGAGGTACTTAAACCTATTTTGATCAAAATGACCAAAGTACCCCTCTTAAGGCTAAAAATGAGATTTTTGGATTTAATCATCTAAACTGATTCAAATTTATTTTAGTGAGTTCCATATTGGTTAATGAAGTATGTTACACACTTATCCTAAGTTTTGATAACCTTATTAGCTTAATTAACACTAGTCACAAATTAAGGCCAATTAAGGTAATTAAGAAACTATGGTATTCTAGAGTGATCTCATCTCAATCATAGGCTCTAGTACACTTAATAAGATATTAGGGACTTAGTTCAACAAAATCAAAGGATTAATTATGGTTTAATTCACTAATCCCTAATTAGGGTAATTAAGAGATGATTAATAAAATTAAGATTCCTAATTTAGTTTTAATGGTATACATAGGTTCCTTATGGTCTCATAAGCAACCAGAGACCTTAATCAACATTTTTGGATATTAATTGAATTTATTATGATTTAATTAAAAATATAAAAGGATTAGACAATAATTTAAAATCTAACCATTGGATCTTTGATTTTATTTTATATTAACATTCCTTGCAGTTTTCTGATTAAAATGGTATATTGGATCATACAATTTGGATAAGTATAACTAAAGTTATTTAAGTAGTTTAATATGTATTTTTTATTTAAATAAAAACTATAGGTTTGATTTTCTGAATTAATTACCTTAAGGAAATTAATTCAGAAATTCCTTAATATCCTATTGGCCCAAAATCAAAAAGGCGTGGGTCGGGGGTCGGCCCGACATGATATCCGTCGTCTTCCTCGCAGAGGTACCCGACTTCCAAACCCTAGGGCAACCAAGAATTCGATGGCTACACCTTCAGGGATTGAAGATGCATCGAATGGACCAATAAGCCCCGTATGGGAGGCGCCAGATCATCGGAGTGCTACTTGGCCGAGACGCCTCCTAAGGTCCACCTGTGAGGATTGAATTCTCCTCACAGCAACTAAGCCACGAGCCAACGTCCATCTCTACACGTTCAGAGATTGAAGGGGAACTGATTGGGTGAGTCGTGAGGTTCTGGGGAGGTCTAGACTGCTGGGGTGCTACTCATGGTGGAACACAGATGGGATCTCTCCACGGGTCGATCGATTCCTAGTCAAAACGATCGATCCGTTCAAACCTAGCTTTCGATACAGGTCTACAATCAATAACGAGAGCTCCTAGCACTAATTGGCTGGCTAAACGCTCGAAGGAAGTGCAAAATTTGGCAAGCTAGAGGCTCACTGGCAGTGCACACTCAGACGGAGAATTCACCATCTGATCCACTGCCAGGCCTTGCCAGAGGACTAGATGCATATTAGGGAGCTAGAGTGAGGACCTAACGCAGCATCTAGGGCTCAATTAGATGTGAGTTGAGCTGGAACAAGCTTGACAGAAGAGACAAGGTCGGAGGCAGTACCTGAGGATGGCAGAGGCGACTGAGACAATGGAGGTAGCTCAGGTCACTCCAGATGGTTGCAGGAGCTCGGCAAGGGGGTCTGAACTCCAGACCTCACCCTCGATCAGCAGTGCTCAGCAGGTTCAGATGCCGAGATTACCGAGAGCTTCAATTGTTTCAGCTAGGAGTATCAGTGGGTATCAAAAGAGATCACTGAGATGCGCTAAGGGTATTTATAGGCGAGGAGAAACCCAGGGGTGGTCTTGAGGATAAGAGCCATAGGTTAGGTTTGGCCTGAACTATCTCCACAACTTGGCCTCCATGGGACTCTTCCTCAATCACTAGGCTGTTAAGATGGCTCAGCCCAAAATGGGAAATCTCTAACGGCCTAGGTGACATGGCGGGGGAGTGGCAAACAAGGTTTACATGGCAGGTACTGGCAAATTTTCTTCTGTCGGGCCGAGATATCACTGGGACGAAGGTGAACAGGGCGAAGATCACAGCAGCTGTCAGATTACAAAACCATTGATGATGGACGGCCTGATGCGGCTTCTTATTAACTGAACTGCGGATTGAATCCCATGCGTTAGATGAGAGATGCCGATCGGGGGATGGGATTTTATCACGACACGGGCTAGATCGCACCGTTAGATACTTTGCTAAGATGCGTGCTAGCGCATCAATTAGGAGGATAAGGTGCTCTGCTATCAGGACCCCGCAACGGATCTGCCACGGTCCCGACATCAAATCCGAGGAATAAAATATATATAAATAATTTAATTTAATTAATTATAAATCATTTAATTAAATTCTTAATTTCCTATTAAATTATTAAATCCAATTTAGGTCTAGAGGAGCTCCAAAAATTTACCCTTAGCTAATTGAAGGGTTAGGAATTCAAAAATAAACTCAGATTTATATTTGGATATCAAATCAATTTAGGTACTTTTTAGGGCTCAAAAATAGGCAAAAATACTAAAATTCTCAATTTAGCTCCGATTGATTTCAAACTTCTAGGGTGAAGTTTAAATGACCTATAGAGTCTAATGGAATCAAATTTAGAGCTTGGTTTAGCTTAGTTAATTTGAAGTTAGCTAAGGTAACAATTAGAGTTGTTATAATTTGTGATGCTCTTCTTAATTAGCGGGAAAAGTTCTATATGAATTCTTAATTAAGCTAGGCTTGAGTGAGTGACTTGAGAGGTTTATGTCATATGTGCTCATTCTTTTAAATAATAAAGATTAATTCAAATTCAGAAGAGATATTTTTCATCATCCTATTTTTTTTCAAATTTTTATACTTTGGGAGATATTTTTCTTCATCCCTGATTTTGTTTTTATAGAATTCTTATTTAACTTAAGGGAGAGACAATTTTCTTCAACTCTATCTCAGTTTTTTATAATCATGTAGTCCTACAAGATTCTTGCACACTCATAAGGTCACTCAATCCATGCCATTTTTCATTAATTTAGTTTTTTAGATTTTCCCACCCCCACACTTAGACTTTTACCAACATTCATATTAAATTTTTGGAGACTTGATGCAACTTAAAATTATTAACTTGTTTGGAAGAAATTAGGGTTGTTGATTAGTTAATCACTATTTTATTAAACAAGATATTATGACATTATTCTTCACCCTTTGTTTCTCGTTGAATCATGCATTTTAAAATTTCAAAAAAATTAGTCAATTCAAATTAGAATTTATAGCAGCATATAAGGGTAGATCAGATCCAAGATTCATTAATTGAAAAGGAAAACAAAGCACAAACTAAACTAAAGAAAATAAAAGAAAAGAAAAATATAACTTTATTAACATGGGTTGCCTCCCACTTAGCGCTTGTTTTAACGTCTCAGCCTGATGCTTGTAATCCTTGCCAAAGTTATTCCTTCCATGCAGTGTAAAATACCAGAAATTCTTTTCAATTTTTTTTTAATATTTAAATAATTTTGACCTCATATTAAAAATCCGACTTCGCCATCGCATTCACCACCCCCAAATTAGCTAGGCGTGAAGTTTTGGAGGCATTTGGAAGTCGTTGGATTTTTGACGAATATTTTAATATTATTTAAATACCTGAAAATTTCACATAATTAAATACTCGTGGGATCAAAAATTCGATTGCGTCGTTGCGTTCAGAACCCCTCAAATAGCTAGGGGTGATTTATTAAAAATTTTTTGAATAAATTTAATGGTATAATTTTAATTAATTTAATTAGAATAAATTATTCAAATATAATATATTTTATTAACCTTAACCGGCGTTATTCCCTTAAGAGACGCCGTTGATTTCTGCCGTCATCTTTGAGGACCATCTGATCGGATCATTAGGATCCGATCCAGTGGCAGGCGCGTCGTCTTCCTTGCGAAGCCCACGCGTATCGCGCGCTCAGCGCGTGGGGTGCATGCGGCGAAAGTCGCCGCGTGTCCTGCTATCCTCGCCGCTCAAGAACCTCAATAAGAAGGATTTATGCGTCTGGAGAGTTAAATGGTAATAAACCAAGACCTATCCTGGACATATGAAGCTCGATTGATCATCTTCTTCCTTCTCGGACAAAAGCCTCGACATCAACAGGTGCCTTCTTGCCTATTAAAATGTCATCCTCTAAATGAATTAGTGTTATTGCTATGTTCGAAATAAAGCGTAATCGTGAATTAATGGAATTCAAGTGATGTTTTGTTTTCTTCTTTATCAATTCAATATGCAGCTCCTTTTTCCTAAAGCTTCAAAATCTAAATTCTGTAATGGCATGCTACTCATTTTATACTGCATAATTGTCAATCAACATTCTAAATTAATATTCTGGTGATTAATATAAAGCAGAAAAAATATTTTAAATCTTATTTTCGAGTGAATGAGTGATTTTAAAACTTCATAATTGCAATTCAATTTACTTTCATTTGTAATATTATATATAAATAGAAGTGTTTATCAAATGATTGAAGTGAATTAGGAGTTTTGCGATCATCAGCAAGTGATCGAATCATAATTGAGGGGCTCGGCTTTTCAAAAGTTTCCTCCCTCATTTTAGGACATAGTGAGATCGAGCGTTAGAGACAGCGTATCTCAACTCCTTTAGCTCGTCAGGAAGAAGGAGTAAAGGCTTGCGTTTTCCTGCGTCTCACCTCTGGAAGCACGGAGTTCATCGAGTTAAGGAGACGCCCTAATTCTCCCGTCTGCGGAAGGAGGAGGACGAAGGAACCCGGGTTCGTCTCGGGTCTTTCGTGACCCGAGGGTGGATTACCCGGCTCGAATACTCGGCGCCTTACACGTGTCCAGCCATCCTAATTATGGGACCCGCACGCCCTTTTTAATCAGCCAGATAAAAAGGAATGGATTTAATTAAAATAATTAAAATAAATTAATTAAAATAAATAAAGTACAAATATTCAATCACTTATAAAATAAAATCTATTAATCTAATTATAGCAAAACTTTGTATCAGTGTAATAAAAAAAATTATAAAATCATTTTGGCACTATCAAATTTCTAATTGGAGGTGTTTATCACATAAGTAACATTTAGGATCCCAAAATTTAACCTTAATTGTCACAAAACTTCGCTTAGTCACAACTTTGCACACACTTCTCCAAATATACCCAATATGGGTCTCAAAATACTTAGAAAACCCTAAAAAATATTTTAATAGCATTAATTTTACTATTTGGATTAGATTTAGACTAATCACAATTAGACCTAACCCTAATTAAGCCCATTAACCCTAAAACTTTAATTGGCCATAAGTTAGTCAATTTAGCTCCAAATTAGGTGATCCAAATATCAATTTAGATTAAAAAAACCTAATTTACAGTAAACTGTAAAAAAAATTTAGGATCCAACAGTTAGATCTCTTAATCAACCCTAATTATCCAAAAAACTTGATTAGTGAATATTAGCAAATCTAATGTTCCAAATTGAGTAATTTCAGTTTCAAAGAACTCATAAATAAAATTAAAACCTAGCTGTATAATTAGTTTAGTAATTTTGTGACTAATTTTACTAATCACTCATTAATTATATTAAACCCTAATTATTAACCCTAGAAATTGTATTGGCTATAACTTAGTCAATACATATCAAAAAATGATGATTTTAGGTTCTATGAAAACCGTAGAACATAATCTACAACAAACTAAGAGAAAGTTTAGATTTTATTGAGTGTAAAATTACTAATATGCCCTTATAAGGTCAAATTCCTAATTTGACTTATAAGGCATAATAATTAAGTAACAATAAAATAATTCAAATATTCATTTTATTATTATTATAGAAACCTAATATTAGAAATCATGTTAAAAGCATAAAAACATTAAATTAATGAATTAAATCATTTTTGGCAGATCAAAGAAATTGATTTGGTTGATATTTTATCAAAACAATTAGGTACGTAAATCTACTTATAAGTTTTATTTCAGTATTCTTATTTTGTGCCATTTTCATTTGAGCATTATTTAACGGCTTACCACTATTAAACCTAGAAAAGAATATTATCAAATAAGCATGTAACAAAAAGATGAAATGTGGTATATATTATTGTGGTGTTTGTCTTTAGAGGATGGAAAGCAATACTGAGAATCTGTACAAATTGGGCCTGCTGGCAGCCCCTGGAAGTCATATGGAGGGATTTAGCCCTTATTAGGAAGTGGGAAAATCCAGAAGAAAGACACACCATCAGTTCCTATTTTGAGTAAGCTACCGACGATTAGTGAGAAAAGCTTCCTACAGGTTATGCCTATGGGTTTACCCATTTGGGCTCAGGAGTCTATGGACTCGACTTATTGTTACAAATGCTTTTAATAAAATTATTTATTTCATGCTATATTGAATTTTACAGCTAACTTGCAGGGCAATATTGAAATTTGAAAAGCTGCTTTTCTTTGATATGCAAATATTTCATTCAATTTTATATTTGATTTATACCTATTATAGGATACTAGAATTACTCTTATAAGAACAATTTGCGTACTCCTACCTGACTAGTAATTGAATTTTTTAGGTTTTGAAAATTAAAGAATTGAAGATCTGCCTAAGTAATAAAAGAAGAGAAGATGTAGAGATGTGAGAAATGGAAAAATGTTTAAAGCTTTATTATAAATAGTAAAACTATTGTAAATTTCATATATGAATGGCTCTGGATGTAAATATGGACATTTATGTATTTTACTTTCTTCATTTTCATAAATGTATATTTCCAGTGTATGAATCATTCTTTTGAGACTCTCGAACTTCGATCCTCGGTCGCCACAGAATTGGTATCAAAGCCGAAATTTGAGATAATCTAAAGAATGATTCATTAGAGCGAACATTATGAATACAGTTTTGAAAATGCTAGATTATAATAAGAATAATTAGTAGTTGAATTTTAAGTTGGAGAGCTTAATAAGTATAGTTTATTATTTCTCAGATTATGGAAAGTCAAAATCAAAACAACAATAATCAATCCCAGGAGGAAAATGTTCCTTAAAATACTCTTAGCCATAATGAGACTGTGCCACCTAATGTTGAAGCAGTCTATCCTTTTGATCATAGTGGAGCAAATCAGATGCTCCAGTTCATGAATATGATGAGTCAATTCATGAACAATCAACAAATCTAGAATCCAAACCCTATTTCAACTCAGAAGAACGCACTAAATGAAGATATGCATGTATTTCCTAAATTCCAACCTCTGAGATTCAATGGAAAGGCAACTCCTTACCAAATTGAAGAATGCATTCAAAGAATAGAGAAAGAGTTTAAATGTGTTAAGAGCTCTGAGGATCAGAAGGTATCACTAGCTACTTATCTATTGACTAAAGCTGTATAGAAATGGTGGAAAATAGTCAAAACCATTACATTTCAAAACATATCAGAAGAAGAAATTCATTGGGAAGAATTTGTAAAAACATTCTTGGGCAAGTATATACCCCAGTCTGCTAGGCAGATAATGAAGAAGGATCTTCTAAACTTAAAGTAGGGTAGCGATTCTGTGACTGAATATGAAGAAGAATTCACTTGCTTAGCTACTTTTGCCCCAGAAATGGTAACCACGGAAGAAGTTAGGTGTCACTTATTCCTTAATGGATAAGTGTTTGTGCTAACCTTAAGATACAAAACTTAAGATTCCACTTAAAGTTAATATTTTGATAACCTCTTTATGAAACTTGGTTTGGTAGCAGTAAGTCCATTGAACCTAGATTTTTATTTGCCTTCCTTAGATTAGGTTTAAGATAATCAACCATTAAATTATTCTCATAAAACTTGGAGTTAAAAAGGTGTGTATCTAGTAATATTGATCTAATGTTTCACCTTATCTATCAAATCCTTATAGAATGTGAATGGCTATGTTGGTAAGGATTAGGATAAGCTCAAACTAAGGAAACCCCTGATAGAAAGTGAGCTACTCATTCCTTGCTTCTTAACAATGTTGTTTAACTTAAGAATGAGGTTTGATGTCAGCCAGAATTTCCACTGTCCACTCCCAAGGGAATGGATAGACTTGTAATAACCCACTTGATTAATATCAAGAGAAACTCTTATATATCAAGATACTTTTTTTGATATCAGGTTGAGTTCCTTATAAGAACTCAAAGATAAGTATGCTCATGTTGGAGCATTCCTAGGATGGATTTTTCACTAGGCCTTATAAGCCAAGGAAATTAGTTACCTTGATGCATAAGAGCTAGGGTTGTTACAAAATTGAAAGTAGAGAAATTAGAACTAAACCTTTTTTTGCAATTATTTTAGTCCTTGGGGAAAATTTAGAAGAACACCTCTCTTCATCAAAACTTGTTATAACACTAGTTACCTAACATGCAATAGATTTTTTAAAATATTTTATAGTCTTGGTTTAAAGTAATTGATGCTCAACTCTTGTAAGTTTGAATCAGATGATAAAAATTTCAGCTAAGCAAGAGGAGAAAGTTGTTAGCTCTTAATAGCCAACTAAGCCCTTGTAACAATCACCATTGTCGATTGAATTTTTAGTTGATTAAAGATGTGAACTTCAGATTGGTCTATAGTATGAAGTGATTAGATCTAAAGCTTCTTGTAGGAGGTGTTCCAATATATTGAATTGACTTTAAATTGCAAGGGTATAATCATCAGCAAGTAGATTAAACCATGAGAAGATTAATAAATTGTATTAATGTTTTTCTTTTGGTGGATGAATTTCTTAATTTATGCTCTCATTATTAAATTCCTTGACAAGTAAATATTAGTCTTGATTGCAATTAAATTTTAGCATTCTTGGTACCTATGGACCTATTAGATAAAAAGGTATTATTTAATGACATTTTGATTTGTTCTTGAACTTAAATATTCATGTGACTTTTAGATCCTGAGAGCGGATTAGTGTGATTTAGTATTGAGTGATAGTCATAAATCTTATAAATCAGTGAACTAACTTGCTTAATGTCATCATGACACGTATAATTAGGATGCCTATTAAATCTTAGTCATCTAACTTGAGATGCTTGTAGTGGTATTACAATTCAACCTATCCTTTATAAAACACCTGCTAAGATTCTAAGTAAAGATTCCTTGTAGCTGGATAAACTCAACATTTCTATGCTTTAAGCCTAGTAACAAAATTCCTTCTTTAAGAAATTTATTAGTAATTTTGAGATAGAGATATAAAATAAATACCTGGAACTATTTTCTCAATTCTTATTATAACTCTTCACATCCAAGACTTACAAATTTAACCACTTCAATTTTAGAGATTATTAGGGTGTCGGTACAATAACATGGTTGTTACTTTGTTTTAGACATCCAAATTAGCTAAGACTATTGTCAGTAGACTCCTAATACCATTAGGAGTCTGCACATGAAATTTGATGCGATTTGGAGATCGTTTGTTTTCAACGTGCATTTCGAGGAAATTCAAATTTCCTAAAAATTACCTATTTTATTTTGACCTCATAATCAAAATTGAAGTTTTTAATGAGCTCGTCACCCCCAAATTAGCTTGGGGTGATATTTTGGGAGTTTTTGGAAGTCATCGAATTTTTCTCAAATATTTTAATATTATTTTAAGGCTAAAAAATTAAGATTACTAAATTAATTTTCGATTAAAAATTTGATTGTATTTTTGATTTCCTCACCCCTAGTTAGCTAAAGGTAAATTTTTTGGATTTTTTGGAGCTCGATTAGTTACCTAATTTTAATAAATTAAAATGGTATTAATTATCAATATTTTAAAATAAATTTAATTATCTATTAATCTTACCTAAAGGTGTGTCCAGTTTGACCTGAGCCCATCACGCTCATCCATTTCTCATTGGCATAGAGCTGTTTGGATTGAACGAATGTGATTATGAGGGAGGTATTGTACCTCTCTTTCACGATCGAAGGGGCAGACGAGCATAGGCCGTAAGTGCTCAGGAGTAGCAAAAGCACTGTAGAGCGCCCATGCAGTTCTTACTAGAGAGCTGAGGCGCTGTCGTGTGCCTCAGTGATCAGAAATTGAGTAACAGGTATTGCAGTGCGCCGCAGTGGAAATCAGCGCTATAGCACGACGTAGCGAGTCAGCGGGCCCATCCCGAAGCATGGGGCTACAGCGCGTCACAACTGTCTAAACTCAAGAATGTGGGCACTACAGCGTCCCGTGGCATGCCGCAGTTCCCCGCAGTAGATTAAATTTGAGAACGCGGGCGCTGCGGTGCGCCGTATCGCTAGGTGGAAATATGCACGGCCTAGGTTATGTCCTAAGCAAATTTGGAGGGCATTTTGGACATTTTAGGTTATGTTTCTCGGCTGGCTACTTAAGCAAATAGGTTGAGGGAAAACCTAAGTGTATTGACATTCACTATGGAGGCTAAGGCTGCTATGAGGAGAAGAAACTTAGGAAAAACCCTAAGGAGCTCCAGTGCAAGCTAGCCCTTACAAGTTGGAGGAGATACTTCATGTGATGGCTACTTCCTCTCTTCTCTATTATAGAGTAAGAGCTAGAGCATTTGTGTTAATGTGATAAGCTTCTTGTAACTCTATAAACTCCAAGTTATTCAAGTGGATTCTCTTGTGGTGTAGCTCTATAGTTTTTCTTATTCTTGGGTTTTCCACATATTTCTTTATGTTTGGATGTTTCTTCATGTGCAGCAATTTTGTGATTTATTTTGAGATTGCTTGGTAACCATCAACGCAACCCCGGTCCTCGAATCAAAGTGTGCACTCTTTCTCAAAATTGCTTCTGTTGTGGAATAGAGTGTGCTATGTTTGAGTTATTTCTAACAAGTGGTATCAGAGCATGGTTTACCCTGTTGGTCTTAGGCTTTGCTTGTTATAATAGGAGTAATGGCTGAATAGATGAGACACAAGATTGAGAAATTCAGTGGAACAAAATTTGCGTTGTAGAAAATGTAGATTGAGAATTTGCTCTACTATAAGAAGTTGTATTTTCCATTTAAAGGAGCTGACAGGAAACCTACAACTATGACTGATAAAGAATGGAAAGTTCTTGATAGAACTGCACTGGGGTTGATTCATTTATCACTGCCTTCTTCTGTTGCTTTTAATATTATTAATGAGAAAGTAACTGTAGATCTCACGAATGCCCTGACAAGGATGTATCAGAAGCCTTCAGCTATGTATAAGGTTTTCCTAATGAAAAGACTATTTAATATGAAGATGATGGATGGGTATTCAATGACTGAAATTCTAAATGGGTTCAACACTATGACGAGCCAGCTGAATTCAGTGGGCATCAGCTTTAATGATAAGGTCCAATCTTTGTTGTTCCTCTATTCCTTATCAGATAGTTAGGATGGGCTGGTTACAGCCATCAGCAATTCATTTGAAAATATGTCGTTGAAGTTTGATGACATCATTGGGCTAGTGATGAATGAGGAGATGCAAAAAAAATCTCATTAAGAGGCATCTACCTCAACACTAAATGCTGAGATCAGGGGAAGACATACTGAAAGGAGACATAATAGAAATAGATCAATGTCTCAATGAGGAAAATCAAGACATGGAAAGGCAAAGCCATATTGATAGAATTGTGGGAAGGCAGGTCACTTCAAGAATGACTGCCCTACCCTAAAGAAGCTAAGTGATGGTGTAAGGATGATGAATCCCACTGTGAATGTCTCAGCTGAGGAGGATCAGGATGCTTTGATCCCCTCACTTATCACCAAGGAGTCTTAGGTTGTGGACTTGGGCGCATTGTTTCTTGACACCCCGTTGAGGAGTGCCTTCAAGAGTTACACCAAGGGTGGCTTGGGGAAAGTGTCTCTTGGAGATGATAAAGCATGCGGCATCATTGGCAGAGGTGATGTGGATGTTAAGCTACTAAGCAGGGTAGTTTGGAAGCTCAAGGATGTTAGACATGTGCGATGTCTAAGAATAAACTTGATCTCAGTGAGCTAATTAGCCAGAGAGGGCTACAACACTTGTTTCACAGGAGACTCATGGAAGGTCACCAATGGTGCACTCATAATTGCACGGGACAATAAGCAAGGTACAATTTACTTGATCAATAAAGTGTCTGATACTATTGCAGCAACAGAAGAGATAGATGCAGATTTATGGCACCGGAGGCTTGGCCATATGAGTGAGAGAGGGTTGAAATCCTTATAGTCAAAGGGGAAACTCCAAGGACTGAAGTCAGTGGACTTGGAATTTTGTGAAGACTATGTGCTGGGCAAACTGAAGAAGATTTCATTCTCCAAAGTTGGAGGGGAGCTAAAAAGAAAAAAATTGGAGTTGGTGCATACAGATCTATGGGGACCAACTCTTATAACTTCTATAGGTGGAGCTACATACTTCGTCACCTCCATTAATGATCATACTAGGAAGATATGCGTTTACTTACTAAACGATAAATCGGATATATTTTATGTGTTTGGAAAGTGGCTAGCTTTGGTAGAGAACGAGATATGATTAAAGCTTAAGTGCTTAAGGTCTGATAATGGTGATGAGTACTGTGATATGGAGTTCAAGGAGTTTGGTGCCTTGAGAAGAATCAAGAGGGAGTTTACAGTCTTTAGAACACCATAGCAAAATGGTGTTGTAGAATGGATGAACAAAATAATCACAGAAATAACTAGAAGCATGGGATTGCATACGGGCCTCCCAAAGTAGTTATCAGCTGAAGCCATTAACATGACTATGTATCTAAACAATAGGGGACCTTTTGTACCCTTGAATGAAGGGATCCCCGAGAAAGCCTGGAGCGGAAAGGAGGTGAAATTGAACCACCTCAAAGTATTTGGCTGCTCATCCTATATGCATATTAATGCAGGATTCAGGAGCAAACTTGATGCTAAGGCAATCAAGCGCACATTTGTTGGATATGGCACGGGCGAGTTCAGTTACAAATTATGGGACAATCAGAACCAGAAAGTCATAAGAAGTAGGGATGTCACTTTCAATGAAAATGAGATGTACAAAGATTGTATGGGAGTCAAGACTGATTTTAAGGATGCTTCAGATGGAGAACCCCAACATATAGATATTGATGATAGCATTGAGCCAGATGTTGGAGAACATGGAGAAACTTAGGAGGGTGTGAGAACATGCAGATTTATTTTAATTATTTTACTTTACTCTTGTGAACGCATCCAGAAGTAGATGATGAGTCAAACATGACTGTAATACTAAGATGGGTTCCCAAACTATACACAACTCTCCCTAATTAGTACGTGTCAAGTATCCTTATTTCTTCTTACAGCTTGTCTATTGGTCGTAATGTGTATACACAATCACCCTTCCTGATATGAACCTAATGCAAATATATCCGAATTACTAAGTTTTCATTTTTCATGCATCAACTAATCTTATGTGACATATTCAAGGCAAAAAGGCTCAAACAAGAAAAATAAAGCATCAAAATCAAGGAATAAGTTAGACTTTGCTAATGTTTGATGTGATATCCATTATCTAATTTATCTGTTTTAATTATTCTGAGAAATTACAAGCTCAAGATCTCAAATATCATACTATCAATAAATTCTTAAAGTCACAGTTTTATAAGGTTAACCATTAGAACTAATCAAGTTCTAATTAAGAAATCAGATAATATTGCCTACCAAAGTTAAAATAAATTAGTCAATCATCCTAATTGACATATTTATTATACCAATAATTTCTTCTATATTAAATAAATCTAGATTTATGAATTAAGAGCTAAACTCCAAATATGATGTTCAAGTCTCTTAGCCCAAGGTTCTAGCAACTAAGCATTTAAGTTTTCCCAATCATTTTCACATGATACAGATTTAGGAAATTTTTTGAGTATATTTAATAATATGAAACTTCCTAGTCTTACAAGATATGCCATTCACTTGAAGTCAAAAGATAAAATAATCAGAATTTAAATCAACTGGTGTAACTCTTAATTATAAACTTTATCTTGATCAAGGTTTAATTTATTGAGTAATTCTGTTACTCAATAAAATTGAACTTAAAGAAGTAATAAAGGAATATCTAAAGCTAAGTTTTTAGAAGGTTTGATCATTAAGGGAAACTCTTAAGAATTTATCTAAGAGTTTACTTAGGACAAAATTTTGAAAGTCTAATTTAAATCTAATTTGACTATAACTGATTAAATAAGTCCCATTAAATCTAGAATGAAGAAAATGTGGGATCCTACATTCTCATTTTATCAATTTTCTTAAGACTAATTAATCTAAGGAAAATTTAAAGTTAGGCCCCCAAAGCTAGATTATAAGTCTAATTCACCTCAAATTGATTTCAAACATTTAATTTACTGATCTTAAGGCAACAGACAAATTAATAGGCTTTGATTGCACTTTAAACAACATTTGGCATGAATGGCCAAAATGCTCCTCATTTAGGGTATAAATATAGACTTTAAGTTCAAGGATTCCAAATGCAATTCTTTCAATGTCAAAAGGTTTCTTATTACTTATGGAAAGGATTAACACCTTAATCACTTAAATTGATTAAGAATTAGGGTTAATGAGCTTTAGTTAAAGTTTGAGCTCATTAAGAAGTAATTAACATTTTTAAGTGTGGAAATTGAAATCCAAAGCTACTAATAGGTTCTACTATATCTAAGGACTCAATAAATACTAAGATCACTAAAACTGGAGCACTAATATTTTAAATATTCACTAATTAAGCTTTTGAGAGATTAGTGGGTGATTAATAGAATTAAATGTAAAAAAACATTTTTAACTTCATGATCAAGCTCTCATTTATCTAATAAGAGATAGAGATCTAAATTATAAAATTTGGCTAAGGATTAAGAATAATATTCACTAATTCAATTTTGTAGTAATTAGGGCTTAGTTAGAATTTATAGCTGCAAAAAGTTAAATTCTATTTAAAATTAGTGTTCTACATATTTTTCTAATCAAAATAGTATATATGCTTACCAAATTTGAAGTTTATTTGACCAAATTTTTGTAACAATTAAAATCAGGTTATTTTCCCAAAGTTCAGATCATAACCATTATCACATTATGCACATATACCCTCGGGTCTTGTCAGTTTGACCGTGTAACAACCCTAGTTGTTACCTTAGCTAAAACTAGATTTAATTAAGCCAAACTAAGCTTTGATTTTGATTCCATTAGACTCAATAGGTCATTTAAACCTAATCCTAGAAGTTTGAAATCAATCGGAGCTAAATTGGAAATTTTGGTATTTTTGGCTATTTTTAAGCCTTGGAAAATACCTAAATTAAATTGATCTATAAATCAAAATCTGATTTTATTTTTGAATTTCCCACCCCCAAATTAGCCAAGGGTGAAATTTTGGGAATTTTTGGAGGTCTTTAGGCATATTTTGGATTTAATTTAAATTGGTTCAATTACAAATTAGGGTTCTAAACAATCCCTAATTGCATTTATACCCCTTTTCCAACGGTCGACTCATCCCAAACTGCGGGCGCCATCCGGGCCGTCCATTCCTTGGATCTGATCCAATGGCTGCGCTTTCGATCTAGACCCGTCTCATCTCAATTGTTTTGCAATTTTGAGATCTTAATCTGACGGCATCTAGTTATCCATCGTAAGTAACCTCGATCAACCATTATATCACCCGATCCGATCTAACAGCTAACCTCTTATCCGCATTCATTTGTTAAATGTCGAGAGATCAGGGCCGTCCCGCTTCGATGGATGATCAATCAGACGGCCTAGGACACCCCGAGCACTGTAGATCATCCCCTTCCTCTCGCCTGTCGCTTGTTGGTCCCCCCAAACAGCCTTATGCCCTGCCAGCCCCGTGGTAGTACAGGAAGGTGCCAAAAGTCCTCTCCTACCCTCGGCACAACCTCCTGCCGGCAGTGGCTTCCCATAATTGCCCCTAGCCGTTAGGTCGAGCCTCCCCTTTAGCCCGAGCCATGCCATGGTTCCTGAGCCATGGTATCCACCTCTAGGGTCTCCTCCTACCTATAAATACCCCCAGAGATTCACAGTGAGTCCCTTTGCTCATTGTGAACCCTCAATTCCCTAGCTAAAGCCTCTTGGAGCTCCCCTCTCTCTCTCGGCATTTCCCGGTGTTTCCCGAAGCTTACAACCGCTGATAGAGGGCCCGTTTGGTGTTCAGACCCCCTGTGAACCTGTGTTGCTGGTCTGGTGAGCTCGGAACCACCTCAATTCTCCTCAGTCAAGTTTGCAACCCCGTCTTCAGGTATAGCTCTCTCCCACTGAACTCAGAGAGTTCAGTTTCCATTCTGTCTTCTGGATGAGCCTCTAGATGTCATCTAGATTGCCTTAGCCACTTAGGAAACCCAATGTTATTGTTCCTAAGGTCTAGGCTAGCCTACCTTGATCGATCCTTTTTTGGTTCGCACCGCAAGCTCGTAGCTGAGCTCGAGTAAGGATCCACCGATCCAGGTCACCCCGAAGCTTGTGGCCAGAGGGCTCCGATTCGCCTAACCACCAGGATGGTGTAGGGATCAAGCTCTGGCCAAGTGGCCATCTTTGTGAGGAGAATTTACTCCTCACAGTAAACCCTAAAAGCTTCGTGTAAGGCCGAATTCACCAAGTAGCCATCCGATGATTCAGTGTGTCCCAGAGAGGGATTAAGGGTGGGATCGATGCGTCTCTACTCCAGGATCGTGTAGGGATCGAGTTGAGCCACCGCCGTCACCTGGGTGCCAAGAATTTCAGTGCTGAAGCTCGGCTGGGACGGAGTCAGTCGGGAGGAAGGAGACGAAGTCACGAGTCGGGCCGACCCGTGACCCGTGCCTTTTGGATTTGGGCCAGCTTATATTTAATCAGATTTTCTGAATTAATTTCCTTAAGGAAATTAATTCAGAAAATAAATTCTATGAATTCTATTTAAATAAAAATACAGAATAAATCTATTAATCCAAATGGTATGATCCAATATACCATTTGAATTAGAAAAATGCAAAGAATCTAAATATAAAATAAAATTACAGATCTAATGGTTGGATTTAAAATAATTGCTTAATACTTTTTTGTTCTTAATTAAATCATATTAAATTTATTAAGCACTTAATTATGGAAATTAAGAGCTCAGATTGCTCATATGACCCTAGAGAATAATTATGGACCCTTAAAATTAATTTGGAATATTTAATTCTCTTAATCACTCCTTAATTACCCTAATTAAGTATTAGTGAATTAAACTCCAATTAAGCCTTTGATTTTGGTAAGTTTGATTCCTAATGCTACTCTAAGTATAGTGGAACCTATGAACAAGGTTGGATTACCCTAGAATGCCCTAGATTCCTTAATCACCTTAATTGGCTTAAATAAGTAATTAGTGCTAATTAGACTAATTAGGTTACCAAAACCTAATATAAGTGTATTTCCTACTTCATTAACCATTGTAGAGCTCATTAAAATAGATTTTAATCAATTTGGATAATTGAATCCTAAAATCCCAACTTTAGCCTTAAGAGGGGCATTTTGGTCATTTAGACCAAAATGTGTTTAAGTGCCCCTTAAACCTTGGAAAATCCAGTAAAATCAAATCATTAATACCTTTCTGAACCCTTATATTAATGATATTAACATTGAGTAAAAGAATTCTTAAATTGATTTTAATTAAGATATATAGATCTTAAGTGAACATGAAGGGATCACTTTGCCTTAGTAATAGAATCTAATGATCTCAAATGTTGAACCTTAATTTAATAAGATCAATTAAGTTAGTTCATGAGCTTAAATTCTAAGAGAAACACCTTTAGAAAATTCTAAGTTGAAAACCTAGCTTAAGTCTAAAGTGATCAAGCATCAGATCTTAAATCTTAGTCCTTAGACTTTAGAAATTCCTTAAGTGCTTTATTGTTTAACTCTTTTGAAGCCTTCCATGTGGTTATAGTGTTGATTCAGTCTATAAGAAAATGGAATTATCCTAACGATTGAATATAGATCTTAGATTCTCAAGTTCTTGATTGATTATTTTGTCTTATAATCAGTAGAATGACTATTCACTAAGTTCTTAACTCTTGGATTCTTCAACTTATAGGATTCCTTATCTTTAAATTTGGGTATTAAGGATGAACCCTAGATCCTTATTAGGATAGCACCTTAGATTCAGGATTTGAACACCAAACTAGAGTTTAAATTCAAAATCCTTTAATCTTGATTTACTTAATCAAGATTGGGTAAGAGAGAAAAATATTAATAATTAGGCTGTTGATTCATTTATTTAAATCTTATAGTCATCTCATGATTATGAATTAGAACTTGTTAAGTTCTAATACTAACTTTAAGGTTGTAAATTTGAGATTATACTCGATAGCTGGATATTGGAGATCCTAAACTTGTATCTTCTTAGAATAGTTAATTGGATAAATTAGACAATAACAGATATCACATAAGTCTAGATTGAGTCTCTTACTTACCTTGAATTGATTGCTCTACACACCTTAAATATTGAGCCTTGTTCCTTAAACATAATAGGAGAACTTAGGGCATGTATGATACATCCTAAGCTAGTGTTTGAAAAGTATAGCATTCATCTAGTTCTTTCAGTGCTTTCTGTAGTAGAGTATGTCCTAGTATAGTCTGCCTCTTCACTTCTAGTATTGTTATAGAATAGACTCGGACCTAGCTCGACGGATGTCTAGGATGGATACATGTCTTATTCTATAAAGTTCAACTCAGAACTAGCTCTTCGGATGTCTAGGATGGACATATGTTGAATTTTCAATTCAGAGGCCCTGTATGGCCTATTTCTGGTATGGCAGCACTATGTCTTAGGCTTACTGCTAATATAGTTCAGTTTTCAGTTTTTGTTTTGCTTTGCCAAATGCTTCAGTGGCCTTATTTTCCTTTACTTAGCTTGCTTTTGCGACATGCTTCAGTGGCCTTTCTTTTCATAATCATCTGCATGTTGTATGTATGCTCTTATGGATTAACTATTATATATATTGGCATGTTTAGGATGCTATAATTGTACGTTATTTTCAGCACTTGTGTTCTTTTACACTCCGCATGTTTCCATGTGATCATAAGTATGTTAGGATCATATTTATTTTAATATGCGCAGTCACTTTTGCTTTTAGCCTTACCTTTCTTACCCCGTGTCTTGTATGTTGTTTCACATACTTGTTGTTTAACTATAAATGATTATTTTATAGTTATCCCATTTCCTTTGTAGCTTGTTATACCCCATAATTGCTTGTATGTCAAAATAATTAAATATGATATCTTTAAATATTCAGTTCATTTAAATAGCCTAAAATGTAATTAGACAATTGTCTCTAACTGTAACCTTTTTATTTTGTTGGCTGGAGCCCTGGTATTTGTGATACCAACAAATGTCAGATTCAGACTTGTTCGTAGGCAGTGCTGCAGGAGAGGACCCAGTGCAGGAGGAGGATCGTACTACTGCAGCTTAGATAGACTTTTTATTTTCTTTCAGTGAGATTGAGAGGCTTTTATATTTTCATTTAATATAGTTGTAATAATTAAATTTTGAATGTATTTTACTTTCTGCACTTGAGCTGAGTTACTATATTTCTTCTCCTCTTATACTATGTTATGTCTGTGGATGTTATACTACTCCATTTCTTGTTTCCGCTACTTTGATCTGTATTGATGTATCTTCACAGTTTCTCTTCCACCTGGATGACAAGTCCTCAGCTTGAGGCGAGTTTGGTCCTACCTGACTCTACTTAAGTTGGGGGATATTCCATCCAAATGTTTTGGAGCACTGCACTCCCTGTAGTTATGCTAATATTAGTATTAGCTCAATCGTGGGGAAGTACGAGGCCCCACAGATCGAGACCATAAGAGATTCAGCATTTATGAACCACGCGGATCATGGGCAGCCTACATGCGCTGTTCATCTCTTTTACTCGACATTGGGTGAGGGAGGAGGGGATTTAGGGTTTGCTTTAAACCCTAAATTCCCACTATACAAACAAAACCATATGGTGTGTGACTAACAAAATGATCCTAAAGTTGAGGGTCTTATTGTAACAACCCTAGGTTGTTACCCTAGTTAAAACTAGATTAATTAAGCTAAACCAAGGTTTGATTTTGATTCTATTGGATTCAATGGGTCATTTAAACCTAAACCGAGAAGTTTGAAATCAATGGGAGCTAAATTGGAAAATTTGATATTTTTGGCTATTTTTAAGCCCTGAGAAATACCTAAATTATTTTGATCTCCAAATTGAAATCTAATTTCATTTTTGAATTCCTCATACCCTAATAGGCTAAGGGTGAATTTTTGGGAATTTTTGGAGCTCATTTGATCCTAAATTGGATTTGGAAAATTTAAGATAATTATATATTATTTAATTGGATTTTTTAAAATTAAAAATAATTTTTATTAAATAAATAAACCCGGGATTTGCTGTCGGGACCGTGACAGATCCGCTGCGGGGTCCCGACAGTGGCGCACGCATTTCAGCCACTTGATGGGTAAGCACGCATCTCAGCGCGCTAGATCCAACGGCCCTCATACCGCGCGCTGTGATCTAATCCTACCCGCCCGATCGGCATCTCAGATCGGACGCGCGGGATTTAATCCGCGGTTCTGTTACTTAGACCCCGGATCAAGCCGTCGATTCGCAACGGCTTCGCCATCAGATGGTTGCGGTGAGCCCCACACTATTCATCTTCGTTCTCGCGAGGATCCAGCCCGACAGAGAAAAATCCTCCGAATTAAGCCACGTGACCCGGTCTGCCACTCCCCGCGCCAGGTCAGCTAGTCCGTTAGAACCTTTCTGTAAGTGGCCGAGCCTAGTAGAGTGACCCATGAGGCTTAGACCCTCCCAATTTCTGGAAAATGGCAAGGACCCTCGGGCCAAGCCTAAGCCATGGCTCCAGACCTCGGCAGCCCCCCTGGACCTCCCAGCAGCCTATAAATACCCTCGGTACTTCACAGTGAGTCCCTTTGCTCACTGTGAACCCCCAATTCCCCAGCTGAAGGCCTGCTGGAGCTCCCATCCCCTCGGCGATTTCCCGACATTCTAGAGCTTAGAACCGCTGATAGAGGGCCCGTCTGGTGTTCAGACCCCCTGTGCACGATCATCTAACATGCAACAAGCTTAGGAGCGTCTCAATTTCCCTCGGCTTAGCCTGCAACCCCGACTTCAGGTACGGCTTCTCCCCATTAAAATTTCCTTAAGCTCATTTCCATTCTGTCCTCTGGATTGAGCCCTGGATGTTGCCTGGTGAACCTTAGCCACCTAGAAACCCAATGTGATTGTCGCCTGGGGCTAAGCTAGCTTGAGTCCATCGTATCGATCGACTGAGCTAGCCACCGAGCCAATGGCTGAGTCCGAGTAAGGACCCAGCGATTGGCTGCACCTAAGGTTAAGATAGGTTGGGGGTTCGACACGTCTAGTCTCCCTGAACGTGTAGGGATCGAACCCTGGTCGAATCGAGGCCTCTGTGAGGAGAATTTTCCCCTCACAGTCGGCCTGAGATGCCATATCGAAGGCGTCATGGTCGAGTAGCACCCTGTCGATCCAGAGGGATCCAGATTGGGGTTCTTGGCCCAATCGATGCGTCTTGACTCAAGGAACATGTAGGGATCGATTTGAGCCCCTGCCGTCGCCGAAGCGCCGAGAATTTCAGCGTTGAAATTCATCGGGCTCGGGACCCGTCGAGAGGAAGAAGATGAAGTCGCGGGTTCTGGGCCGGGCCGACCCGTGACCCGCGCGGTTCTGATTTTGGGCTGCGCCTAATTAATAATTATTGGATAGCATTTTTAATGATTGCAAATTTAATCAATTAAACCCTATAGTTTTAATTTAAATAAACATTCAGAATAAATTAATTAAATAACTTTAGTTATACAGATCCAAATAGTATGATCCAATATACCATTTGAATCAGAAAAATTCAAGGAACCTAAATATAAAATAAAATCTTAGATCCAATGGTTGGATTAAAAATTATTTGCCAAACCCTCTCTATTTTTAATCAAATTGTATAAAATCATCTAAATATCCCATTTATGAGTTTAAGGGCTCTGATTGCTCCTTGTACCCTAAGAAATAATTCCAGACCCTTAAAATTAATTTTGGATAATTAATTTTCTTAATCACTCCTTAATCACCCTAATCAAGGATTAGTGAATTTAACCCTAATTAAGCCTCTAATTTGGGTGGGGATTGTTCATAACCTCATATTAAGTCTAGTAGAGCCTAAGTGTAAGGTTAGATTGCCCTAGAATGCCCTAATTTCACTAATCACCATAAGTGGCTTAATTAAGTGATTAGTGCTAATTAAGATCATTTAGGTCATCAAAACCTAAATTAAGGGTGTTTTTCCCCTTCATTAAGTAATATGAAACATATTAAAATAGATTAGAACAAATTTGGGTAATTAAACCCTAAAATCCCAATTTTAGCCTTAAGAGGGGCATTTTGGTTATTTTGACCAAAATGTGATTTAGTGTTCTTTAAAGATTGAAAATTTTTAGTAAACCACTATAAAGTAGATTGGAAATGTTCTCTGAAATCTTAGAATAATAATAGTGTTAATATAATCATTAATCCATAAAATCTCATTAAATTCTTAATTAAGATGCTTAGATCTTAAGTTTTACTTATAAAGATCATATGACATTAAACTCTAAATCTAATAATTGAAATGGTCAATTATCTCATTAATAAGTTCAGTTAAGATAACTTAAGAATTAAGTATTAAAAGAAAAGTAATTGGAAATGTCTAAGTAAAATCTTAAGATCTAAAGTGATCAAAACTCAGACTCTTAGATCTTAAGTAACCTAAGAAGGTCAATATGGGTTTAGTGTTAATCTAATACTTGGAATTGTCAATTTTAACCTTAATAAGCTCCTTATAGTTAAATATGAACTTGATTCTAAAGAGAATCACAAATGGAAACTCTTAAGTCAAAACTCTAATTAGAAGTCTAAAGTGATCAAACTTCAAATCTTTAGATCTTAGATCTTAGACTTAGATCTTCAATTTGAACTGAACCACCTCCAATTAAAATTCTTTAATAATTGATTGTTTAATCTTTTGAAACCTTCCATGTGGGTATAGGATGATTCAATCAATAAGATAATGAAATTATCTTAAATGTTGAATATAGATCTTAGATTCTCAAGTTCTTAATTGATTATTTTATCTTATAATTAGTAGAATAGCCTTTCACTAAGTTCTTAGTTTTTGAATCCTATAGCTTATAGGACTCTTCACCTTTAATTTGGAGTGTTAAGTGTGAACCCTAGATCCTTACTAAGATATTACTTAGGATTTGGAATTTGAACTCAACATAGGGTTTAAGTTCTAAATTCTTCAATCTTGATTTATTTAGTCAAGATTTGGGTAAGAAAGTAAAATATTAATAAATTAGGTCATTGATTTACTTACTTAAAATTATATAGTCGTCTCATGATTTTGATTAGAACTTATTAAGTTCTAATATTGACTTTAAGGACGTAAATTTGGGATTTTACTCGATAGCTGGATATTGGAGATCCTAAACTTGTACCTTCTTAGAATAGTTAGATTTGGTAATTATATAACAACAGATATCACATAAGTCTAGATTGAGTCTCTTGCTTACTTTGACTAGATTGCTTTGCTTACCTTGATTTTTGAGCCTTATTCCTTAAGCATAATAGAAAAAACTTAGGATATGGATGATACATCCTAAGTTAGTATTAGAATTGCATATCATTCTATTTTGTCTTGTTTGCAGTTAGTAGGATATGTCCTAGCTTAGTCTACCTCTTCAGTAGTAGTATTATATAGACTGAACTCAGACTTAGCATATTTGGATGGCTAGGTTGGGGATTAATTGATGGATATTGGAGGCCCTGTATGGCCTATTGGCTGGTATGGCAGTACTATGTCTTAGGCTTATTGCTACTTTAACTGAATTGTATTGCTTTCTGATTTACTTTGCTACATGCTTCGGTGGCCTTATTTTCAGTTTCTGCTCACTTTGCCACATGCCTCAGTGGCCTTACATTTCATATATTGCTTTGCTTTTGCCACATGTCTCAGTTGCCTTTCTTTTTCATATTAATCTGCATGTTGTATATATACTTTTATAGCTTATATATATGTATAAATGGCATATTTAGGATGCTAGAATTTTATCATATTCAGTACTTGTGTTCTTTTATACTCAGCATGTTTTATTACGATCATAATCATGTTAGGATCATATTTATCTCAGTAGTTGCAGTTATTTTCGCTTTCAGCCTCACCTTGCTTATTTGGTATTTGTATGATATTTCACATACATGTTGCTTGATATAAATGAATAGTTTATAGTATTCCACTTCTTGTATAGCTTGTTGCACCCCAAACTGCTTGCATGTTAAAAATAGTTTAATGTGATATCTTTCAAATATTCAGTTCATTTAAATAGCCTAAAATGTACTTAGATAATTGTATAACTGTAACCTTTTTATTTTGTTGGCTGGGGCCCTGGCATTTGTGATACTGACAAATGTCAGATTCAGAAGTGTTCGTAGGCAGTGTCACAGAGGAGGAGCAGATTCAGGAGGAAGATCGTGCTGCTGCTGTTTAGTTAGCTGTTGCCTTTTTATTATAGTGAGATTGAGAGATATTTTTTATTCTCTTTAAACTTTAGTTTGTAATAATTAATTCTGGATGTATTTTATTTCTGCATTGTGATGATTTACTATATTGCATTCTCTTTTCTTACTATGTATGCTTGTGGATGTTACTCTATTTTGTATTGCTTCTACCGGTTTGATATTTATATTGATGGATATTATAGCACTTGGTGACAAGTCCTTGGCTTAAGGCAGGTTAGGTTTACCTAACCGTACTTAAGTTGGGGATTTGCCACAGTTGGAGCACCATACTTCCTTATTATCAGTACGGGGGCCCCACACTTACAACAGAACCGAAAACCCTAAAGAAGATGTAATAGAGCCATAGAACTCTAATCGCAAGGGTTCAGGCCCAATGGTTTACTATGGAAAGGGAATTCCCTTCCACAACCTATTTGTGCTGAACCACCCACCAATATAATTCTTAGATCCAGGATGATCCAAGGGCATTGGGTTTGAAGATTGAAGGTACTCAGGTTGCTGGATGGCTACTCAACCAGAGGTACTGTACTCTATTGTACAGATCTGGTGGAGTTAGCATTGGATTACGCTCAGTTGAGCTTGATAAGTATTTGCAATCACTTATAATAGGATGAAATAGGGAATCAAATATTTACAGAGATAATTCAAGTGAGAATTACTGGTTTAGGGGCGGTATCTCAGTTCTGCTTTTATTGGTTCCTCGATCTCTTGCTGATGACATAACCTTATAGAATCCCTACTCCTTCTCTTGGTTGGCTGCTAGGGATAAAATGGGGTGAGTAAGAGTCTATTGTCACCTTAATAGAGGGGAATTAGCAGGATGGAGAGACAACCCTTGCGTATGGCTATTGATGTCGTTGTAGCTTGCTAAGAACGTTGAATCTAATCTGGTAACGGCTTAAAGCCAACCATCTAATCTTAACAGATTGAATAGAGGGATGACCCAGATCACTTGATCTAGCTATTCAATGTTCAGGAGAAAATGGAGGATCGTGCATGGAAACAATTTATATTGTTGGGAAAAAATTATAATTATTTCATTTGAATTAATTGCATTTTTTTTACCAATTGAACTCCAAAAATTCACCCTTAACTAATTTGGGTATGAGAAATTCAAAAATCCAATCAGATTTTGATTTGGAAATCAATTTAATTTAACTAATTTTTAAGGTCAAATAATTGGCAAAATAGTTGTGGGAAATTAAGCCTTTATTATAATTGATTTACTATTTACTTCCATAAATTAGTATAATATAGAGCATTTACTATAATTGATTTACTATTTACTAAATTAGTATAATATACAACTATTATTATAATTGATTTACTATTTACTAAATTAGTATAATATACATCATTTATTATAATTGATTTACTATTTACTAAATTAGTATAATATATAGTCTTTATTATAATTGATTTAGGAGTAATTATAGCAATGTATTTTATTCAATTTTCATGTAAGGGAAATTCCATCCAGGGATAGTGCATCATTCCAAAATTGTCTCACATCTATAGGCTATTTATTTATTCTTTCTTTCATTGTAAAAATAATCATAGAATAATTTGAGTCTATGTTCCTTCATATTTTGTCTTCAAATTTCTACATGGTATTAGAGCAGATGGAAATCTCTCATCTTCCAATCACAACTCATAAACTGAATGGGAAAAATTAATTACAATGGTCTCAATCCATATTAATGTTTATATGGGGAAAGGAGAAAGATGACTACATCACCGGAGCTTCGGCGGTACCAGAAATCACATCATCAACCTACAAAAAACGGAGAGTTGAAAATAAGATGGTCCTATCCTGGCTAGTAGTCAACTTTATGAACACTGACATTGGTGAAAATTTTTTGTCATTTGCATCTGCCAAAGAAATCTGGGAAATGCAAAAGAAACTTTCTCAGACAAACAAAACACATCTGAAATCATTCAGATTGAAGGCATCTTCCATGATTTGCATTAAGGAAACCTTTTGGTAATTGAATATTTTAATGCTCGTACTCATCTATGGCATCAACTTGATACGTTTGAGGTTCATAACTGAAATTGTGTTACTGATGGTTTGTTGTATAAAAAGATTGTCGAAGGGAAACATGTGTTTAAAATTTTCTTAGGCATGAACAAAAATCTTGATGAAATTAGAGGAAGAATAATGAGAGTAAAACCTATACCTAGCCTTAGAGAGGCATTCTCTGAAGTTCGTCGTAAAGAAAGTTGAAAAAATCTCATGATGGGATCCCATCAGCAACTGAATATGGCGGAAAGCTCGGCTCTTAAGACTCAATTTGCTCCTTTTGACAATCGTAAACAAATTAAAGGAAGTAGACCTTGGTGTGATCATTGTAGAAAGTCAGGACACTCAAAAGAAACTTGCTGGAAGATTTATGGAAAGCCAGTATATTGGAAGCCACATCAACCACTTGAGAAAGAAGGATGAGGAAATCATGTGTCTACCGATGAACAATTGCCACAACATAAAACTAGCTCTTTTAATAAGGAGTAAATGGAGATGCTTCAAAAACTACTGTCTCCTGTTCTGTCAGTTCAGTCACAAACTGGCTCTTCTTCCAACCAGGTCTTTGGTTCTAGAACCTTGGCTCTCAAAGATAATTTTTTGAGTGCCTTCACTATTGGAGATGCAATAATTTTTGATACATATAGCTCATGCCAAAGTAATTTAGTAGTCCGAATAGCTGATGGTTCATTATCAAAGGTTGCCGGTACAAGTTCAGTTGGCCATCAAAGGATCTTACTCTCAACTCTGTTCTCCTTATTTCTAACTTAGACTGTAATCTATTGTCAATTAGTAAACTCACTAAGTAAAAGAGGTGTATTACTAATTTTTCCTCCACTCACTGTGAATTTCAGGATTTGGATTCAGGGAAGACGATTGGCAATGCTGAGGAATGCTCTGGACTCTACATCCTTAAGGAGCACCACGATCCACAAGAACAAGCTCAAATGGTATTTGGTAATAATTCTTTTTCGGTTTCATATCAAAATAACTATAGTGCAATAATATTGTGGCATTATCACTTAGGCCATCCCAATATTATGTATATTAAGCATTTATTTCCTTCATTATTTAACAAAAATCCAAAATCATTTGAGTGTGAAATCTATCAATTATCAAAATAGCTCCGGTCTCATTTTCCCATTCAACCCTATAAAGAGTCTAGTCCATTCTCAATGATTCATTGCAATATCTAGGTTCCTTCAAGAATAAAAAATGTAACTGGTATTAGGTGATTTGTCTCATTTATAGATGATCACGCTAGATTAACTTGGGTATTCCTCATGAAAGAAAATTTTGAAATGAGTCAAATTTTAAAAAATTTTAAGAATATGTTTTAGACCCAATTCTAGTCAAAAATATAAATTCTAAAGTCTGATAATAATATGGATTATTTCAACTCCATTCTAGGAGAATTTCTAGCACAAGAAGGGATCGTTCACTAAAGTTCATGTGTTGATACCCCACAACAAGACGGAATCACTGAAAGAAAAACTAAGCATTTGTTAGAGGTAGCTAGATCGCTAATGTTCTCCACAAATGTTCCAAAATTATTCTGGGGGGAAGCTATCCTTACGGTAGCCTACCTCATCAATAGGATGCTGTTTAGGGTACTAAAATTCCAAATATCTTGTCAAACACTCCTAAAATCCTTTCCGACTACTCGTCTCATCTCCACCATCCCACCCAAAATTTTTGGGTGCTATGACTTTGTTCATATCAATCAACAATATAAAAATAAACTTGATCCTCGGTCACTCAAATGCATCTTTCTTGGATATTCTTTAAATAAAAAAGGGTATAAATGTTACTCTCTGGTCACAAGAAAATTCTACAATTCAATGGATGTCACCTTTTTTGAAACCCAGCCTTACTGTCCCAAACATGATATTCAGGGGAAGAATTCAACTCAAGAATATCATTTTTGGGATCTTGAATCATTTAGTGAGTCACCCATCACCACTGAAAATCACATTCCTCCATATTCATTTAATCAGCCCAAACCCATACCCATTACCTCTAAAAATTATATTTCTCCATATTCATATAATGAGCCCGAGCCCATTATTGACTTGTGGGATAAGGAGAACATCCAAGAGGAAATGGAGGAAGGAACATTTTCTCAATAAAACCATGAGGCTGAACCAGGTCCTAATCCAAGCAAACTTTTAGGTAACAACGCTTCTGATGGTACTATTGACTCCGAGTTAGAAAATGATATTCTTAATATTCCTATAGCTTGAAAGAAAGGAGTTAGATTGTGCACTCAGCATCCCATTGGAAATTTTATTTCTTATAATAATATATCACCTACTTTTTGTGCATTCACTTCTAGCATCAAAGAGATACAAGTTCATTGGAATATTCAGGAAGCTTTCAAGTATCCTAAGTGGAAGGTGGCAGTCGATGAGGAAGTTCGGGCACTGGAAAAGAATAGTACATGGGAAATTACTAACCTCCCAAGACGTAAGAAACCAGTTGAGTGTAAGTGGATTTTCACTGTAAAGTTCAAGGCAGATGGTAATGTGGATAGGTATAAGGCTTGGTTGGTCGCTAAAGGATTCACCCAATACTATGGCATTGACTATCAAGAAGCTTTTGCTCTAGTTTCCAAGCTCAATATTGTTTGTGTACTCTTACCCTTGGCAGCTAATCTCGATTGGTCACTTCACCAACTTGATGTGAAAAATGCCTTCCTCAATGGTGACTTAAAGGAAGAAGTTTACATGGACATTCATGCTGGGCTTGAGACGACATAAAATTTCAAAAAGGTTTGCAGACTTTGAAAATTCTTGTATGGTCTCACATAATTTCTCAGGGCCTAGTTTGAACGGTTCACTAAGACAGTGAAAGGGTGCGAATTTGTTCAATGTTAAACTGATCACACATTATTTGTGAAACACTTCCTAGAAAGGAACCTGGCAATTATCATTGTATATGTGGATGACATAATTTTGATAGGTAATCATAAAGAGAAAATTGACTTACTTAAAAAATTACTAATAAAAGAATTTGAGATCAAGGATCTTGGAAACCTCAAATACTTTATTGGAATGGAGATTGCTAGGTCAAAGAAAGGAATAGCAGTCTCACAATGCAAATACGTTATGAACTTGTTGAATGAAATAGGAATTCTAGAATGCAAGCCGGTAGAAACACCTATGGATACAATTGTCAAACTGGAAGAAAGTGATGGAAGTGCACCAGTTGATAAAGGAATATATCAATATCTTGTGGGGAAACTCATATATCTTTCTCATATAAGGCCAGACATCTGCTTTTCTATTAGTGTGATAACTCAATTCATGAATAATCCAACTGAAAAACACATGACTGCTGTGATCAGAATATTGAGGTACCTCAAAATGACATCGGAAAAGGGTCTCTTCTTTCAAAAAATGACAAAGAAAGAGATTGAGATTTTTTCAGATGCAGATTGGGTAGGTTCAGTGACTGATCGAAGATCAACTTCAGGCTATTGTTCATTTGTTTGGGGAAACTTTGTTACATGGTGAAGCAAGAAATAATCAGTAGTAGCCTGTAGCAGTGCTGGGGAAAAATTTCATGCTATAGTATAAGGTATCTATGAGAGAATCTGGTTAAACAGGCTATTAGAAGAATTACGGGTTCCATTGAAGCATCCCATGGTGTTATACTGCGATAATCAAGCTGCCATCAGTATAGCTAAGAATCCAATTCATCATGATCGAACTAAGCTCGTGGAGATAGATCGACACTTTATCAAGGAAAATATTTAAGACGAAGTTTTCAAAGTCGGCTACACTCCGATAAATTATCAAACTGCTGATATTTTCTCAAAAGCTCTTGTTCGAGTTAACTTTGAAGATCTGACAGAAAAACTTAGAATGATTAACATCTACAATGCAGCTTGAGGGGGAGTATTGGAAATCAAGCTTTTATTATAATTAATTTACTATTTACTTTCATAAATTAGTATAATATACAACTTTTACTATAATTTATTTACTATTTACTAAATTAGTATATCAAACATCTTTATTATAATTGATTTACTATTTACTAAATTAGTATAATATATAGTCTTTATTATAGTTAATTTAGGAATAATTATAGTAAGGTATTTTATTCACTTTTCATGTAAGGGAAATTCCATCCGGGGACAGTGCACCATTCCAAAATTACCTCACATATGTAGGCTATTTATTTATGTTTTCTTTCATTATAAAAATAATCACTGAATAATTTGAGTCTGTGTTCTTTCATATTTTGTCTTCAAATTTCTATAATATCCAATTGATCTAATCAAGACCCAATAGATCCCAAGTTTTCAAAGTTAAGTTCTAATAATCACTAAAGTCTAAAGGAAAAGAAATTGGGACTTAGTTTAACTTAGATTAAACAGGGTAATAACCTAGGGTTATTATACTAGCTTTGTGAGTAGTTAAATGATAAATATGGGACTTTCTGTTCAGTGGCTACATTTAGCCAGCTAGTATTATGGCAGGCCAGTCTAGACATATTTCTAGTAATTTATATTTTTTAGTTTAGATGTATATTTTATTCTCTATTTTTTATTCTTCTCAGCTATTTTTTGTATTATCTACTTTTCAATAAATTTTTTAGCACTTTATAGTTATGCATGTTAGGTTGCTAGATTTACAATTCTTTTATATGTTACTGCATTTATTTAATTATTAGTATTCTCAGCATATTTAGCTTAATCATACTTTTTTATGAAATTATTTTGTACTTTAGTAGCACTTATATTAAAAATTGTTTAATTTTTCTGCAATATTTGAATTGAGATACGTTTGCCTTTCTTACCCCATTTTGTTAAGTTATAAATGCTTCAGTTATAACTTTCTTGCTTTTACTTGTTATTTGATTGCACCTATATTGCCTAGGTAAATTTGTGATATCTCAAAATTCAATAGTTAAAATATTCTACCTAAAAATGTACTTAGACAATTTGTCTAACATAATATCTTTTTTTATTTTCTTAATTAGGGCCCTAGCATGTAAAAACCAATATATTAGATTAGAGTTGTTCGAGGAGTCAGTTCCAGATAAGGAGTTAGAGCATGGGGATGATCATTCTACATATACTTAGCTTTAGTTGTCATTTTATTTGGAAGAAGAGTATTTTTTAGCTTTTCATTCTCGTTGCTCTCATTACATTTTGGTCTATAATAATTAAATTAACATTGTATATTTTCACTTTCAACACTTTTATTTTTGAGATATACATGTTTTATATTCTTTTCTTACTACTTAAATGTGATGAATTGATGTATTTTCTTATTGCTTCTGTACTCTGTAACAAATTTTACTCAGTTCTATCTAGTTCAAATTATATTATTATTTTGCTATGTAATAATTTGGGGCACTAAGAATCTTAATATATATATGTAAGTACTTAGCTTCTTAGATTCCCATCATGAGAAGTATTGATAACATAAGTGACTCTACAAATATTTATGTCATTAACACTTATCAAATTTGTAAGTGATGACCCATTTTGTTCCTAAGAGAATTCCAGTTTCACAAGCAGTGGGGTAAGGTACCACAGGCATGGCTTGTGCTGAGCCAATTTTGCTAGCACAGTAAACTATTGTGGCCCTCTCAGTCGAGTAAGATCTGGGTGATTGCCATCACCAGCAAAGGGGCTTCTAGTGCCCATTGATGTGCCTGACCTTGCTGATGAATTTGGTAGGTGGATCATCCCTTGGGATGGTCAGAATTAGCGATGGAAGTTTGCCATAATTCGATAGCTCTATGGTAATGATTCATAACCTCGGGTCAGGTCGACCTGTGACCAGAGCGATTTCAGTTGGCGCAATATTCTCCGAATGTTCCCCGACGCGCTAGGATTTTTATTGACCCACGAGGTAGCCCGCAAAGGAAATGGAATATTCAAAGAATATTCCATTTTAGTTAAAGGCATGATTAATTTAATTAAAATAAAATTTTATGAAATTAATATAGAATGTATTAATAAAATAATTTGATAAATATAATCCATAATATATTAAATTATATACTATTTTGATCAAAAAATAGGAGGATAGAAATATGAAATAAAATTTAGTATTTAATGGCAAATTTTGCTAATTGCCATCTAATTATAAATAACCTTGATTAGAGCACATTAAGTCCTATGGTTACCCATATTTGATGTTAAGGTGTCGTTGAACTCCTTAGATAATAAGAATCAATTATAAAAAGAAATATTGAGGATTAGATGTCAATTCTTAGCTCTTAAAATAATAATATATTTAATTAAAAAATTAGTAAATTGTCAAACTACAGTTTTAACCTATCTAATCACCCTAGAAGCCTCTAAGGTGTATTCTTAGCTAATTGGATAATCTAAAGTACTTAATTCAACTTATAAAAACTCAATAAGTTTGATCTCATTTAGGGTTTAACTTTGAGTATCTCAGTTCTAAGAACCAAAAAGGTATAACCTTAAGCTAGAAATTTAAACCTTATAATTAGAATTTAGCTTCTTAGTAAAATAGATATTCTAGAATCTAAGAAATCTTATTCCATTACATTAATCCAAAATATTAGGACGTGCATGCTTGATTAAGGAGTCAAATTAAGTAGGCAAATCCATCATATTTTTGGGTTAAAATTAAGTTTAGTTTTAACATTGTGATCTTAGAACCATCAATATAAATATATACAAAATAGTAGGATGTCAGATGCCTAGAGCCAGTACATTTTTGGAGTAGTAGATTGGATAATTATATAATAATGGATATCACTTAATTTTAGTTAGATTGCTTGACATTTTTCCCAATTTAGAATAAGAATAGCTTCCTCACACCATTTAATTACACTTGCTAAATTAATCAAGAAATCATCGAATATAGAGCCTACAACAGAAAAATCATCCATAAAAATCTCCAAGAAATTCTCTACCATATCAAAAAGTTGTCATCATACATCATTAGAAAGTTATCAAAGCATTACATAATCTAAAGGGTATTCTCTTAATACTGAATGTGCCATAAGGACAAGTAAAGGTTATTTTCTCTTGATCCACTAGGATGATCAAGATTTGATTATACCAAAAATATCCTTCCAAGAAATAGTAAAAAAGATTTCCAGCCATATGGTCAAGTATTTGGTAATTAAATGGAAGTTGATAATGGTCCTTACGAGTTTCCTTGTTTATTTTTCTATACTCAATGCACACTCTCCAACAAGTTACTATTCTTATTTCAATTAATTCAATCTTTTCATTTCTTACCACTATCATGCCACTTTTTTTTGGCACTACATTAATTGGGCTAACCCAAGAGCAATTAGATGGAGAAAATTATTCCAACATCAAGCAGTTTGATAATTTCCATGTGCACCACCTCTTTAACATTCAGGTTTTGTCCTCGTTGCGGTTCTATTGAAGGTTAGAAATTATCTTCCATTAAGATCTTATGCATGCACATAGTTGAACTAATTCCCTTAATTTCAGCTATACTCCATCCTATTGTCAGTTTAAGATCTCTAAGCACTGTGCATAGTTTTCTTTCCTAATCATCTTCTAATAAGATAGAGATTATTATAGATAAAGTGGTTCCTTCTCCTAAAAAAACATATGTCAAGTGCATTGGGAGAGGTTTAAGTTCCAATTCAGGTGATTCTTTAATTATTGGGACAAATCTACTTTTCATTTCTATAAATTCTTCCATGATGTTTCCTGGTTCATCTCCAACACCACCTTCACAAGTTATTTGTTCCTCATCTTACTTTTGGTAAGGAGTAAATAATTCGTCAAAAATTTCTACTCTCCAACAACTATCTTCAGATCATTATAGTGTTTCTATGAATTTCTAATATTAAATCTTGCTTCTTCAACCTCACATCTTAAGCTTAACTCTCCCTTATCCGCATATATGAGATTTTTCATGCAGCAAAAATAGTCTACTTTGAATTATTGGCACCTCCTATTTTTTTTTCTTCCATATCTAATACAATAAAATCAGTAGGGAAGATAAATTTATCAACATTCACCAAAACATTCTCTAAAATTCCTACCAGAGTTCTTACCGAGCTATCAACTAGTTGGAGTAGCATTGAAGTGGGTTTTAGGCTCTTAACTTCTAATTCCTTATAAACAAAATATGGCATGAGGTTAATTGATGCCCCCAAATCACAAAGTGATTTTGAGAAAGTTTGGCTCCCTTTTGTGCAAGGTATAGTGTAGCTTCTTGGATCTTTTTCTTATAGAAATATTTCATTATAAAAATTACACTGCACTCTTCTATTAATACTACAGTCTCCTTATCCTACTCTTTCATTTCCTTGATAAGATATCATTCATGAACTTAGCATAACTAAGCATTTGTTCTGAAGATTCAACAAAATGTATGTTTATTTGTAAAGTCTTGAAGATTTCTAGAAATATCTTAGATTGCATATCAATTTTTTTGTCTAGCCATGCATTGAGGAAAGGGTATTGGTTGGTTGTACTTTATTAGTTCTTCTTGTAGTTTTTGTTGGGGTTGACCTGAATTTTTTTCTTCAATAGGCTCTTAATCTTGATTTCCTTCTAATTTTTCTTGGATGGAGTCAAGTTGGTTTTCACAGCTGTAATTACTTATAAGTTTAGTAATCTTTCTACTATGCAATGTTATTGAATTTCCTTTTTCCTTAACATGTTCACATACTATAACTCCTACCAAGGCTGATTTTGTCAACTAAAGTTGAATGGCTTTAAGTTGGATTTATATTTGTTTAATAGTGTTTTCTTGTCTCAATATTATCTTATGTCTATTCAAGGTTGCTTCAATTTTATTCATGAAATTAGTTGTGTAACTCTTGAATTCTTCCAATAACTTTTCTAGATACCATTTCTCACATTTCCAATTTTATGTTTGATTGTCATTCTGGTTTAATTTGAATTGTGAGATGAATCATAACTATTACGTATAAAATTTACTTCTTTGGCACTAGTTTGAACAAAGGGGTTATAATTACTACAGTGTTCATTATAATGTTTCCCTCTGTAAAATTCACAAAAGACTTCTTGAACAGCATTTACACTAAGTTTTCATAATCTTTAATTCAACATTATTAATTCTCTTTACATGTTTGTTATTTAGTTGGTCTCTACCACATTATCCTGCTCTCTTCTATTCTGATTGAGCCACTCATTCAACCATCGATATGCATTGTTTGTCATCTCCTCTCAGAGCTCATAAGCTTTCCCTTGGGTTTTAGTACTCAAGGAACCCCCAGCCGCTGCATCAATCAAAGCCCTAGTAGGTAAGTTCAGTATATTATAAAATGTCTGAACTTGCATCCACAACAGGAAGCCATGATGTGAGCAACGCCTTAGGAACTCCTTAAATTATTCTCAACTATCTTAAAGTATTTCTCCTTCTAATTGTATATAGTTGGTGATCTCTATTCTTATCCTAGTTGTTATTGTCGATGGGAAAGTCTTTGCTAGAAACTCCTACCTAGGTCATCCCAAGTTAATATGGTGTCACTAGGTAGAGAGCTCAATCAGATCTTGATTGGTGGCTCTTGGCTCGTAGGCGTCAACCTCTTGGCTAAACTCAAGGAGTTGTGTAGTTTGGCTCAAGAGCATGTCACATAGCTCTAAGCTCTGACTGCACTCACACCCATGCTCTAGACCAATTGGTGAGATTTGGAGCTCAAGATGATTATTTCCTAAGCCATCTTTTCCATTCAAAACATGAGGTGTTTTACACCGAGAATCCTTGCTCTGTGATAGTACGTTGTGGTGAGGGCCTTTATGTGCATTCCCTCTAGATATAAACTATTTAGATAACTTAGCAATTTGCATACATTCCAAGCATTCATTCACAAGCACAGAATATATAGAAAATTAAGCACATTTTATTCATTGCAAAAAATTACATCGACAACTTTTATATCCCCTTCTCATCACATGATTTCATCCCAACCCTCCCCAAGAATGGTTTAGCTCTCCATTACAATGAACATACAGAAAATTACATGTAAGGACTTGAACCCTTTCATGGTTCAAACTAAAGAAAAATTAGAAAATAAGTTAAGAGGAGTACTAGGAACTGCCCTTGGCGTTCACTGGACCTTCTCCTTTCTCTTCTCCCTTCTTTTCTACAGCTCCTTGGTGTAATCTCCTTCCCTTCCCTTGAATGGATCACCACTTTCTCCCTAGTTAGGTCTCCTTCTTCTTCTCACAGCTGATTCTCCTTTGAGGTAAATGAGTGTCAAAATTGGGAACCCTACCATAGTTTCAATTGGTAGTACATATAGTGATCTTTTTCAGGCCCTTGGCATATATTCTAGCTCATCTTCCCCTTTTTTATATTCATGGCAAGCAATTAATTTATATTCTTTTTATTCCCTTGGGAGGCAACAGAACTTAATGTGAGTTCAGTTTCCAAATGGCTGGGGAAGACGAATGGTTTGATTCTCTGGCCTTCCCTAGGCTGTCATAAATGCACTGGCTGGGAATTTATGTGTCAGGCACTATGGGCGTTGCAGCAATTTTGCTACATGATGGGTTTTGTATGGATCCCCGTTGCGGTGCGTGGCAACGCCGAGCTCTCGGGTAGACTCCGCTCGAGCGCACTGCAGCAGGTTGCTTTATATCTTACATTCCAAGTCTTTTTTTCCTTGTTGGCCCGCTGCAGCGCGCTGTAGCGCCGAGTTCTCGGGATGGATCCGCTACAGCGCGCGGTAGCGCTAGTGTCTCGGGCTGAGATAGCTGTCGCGCGCTGTAGCGAGGGCTTTTGAATGCGGGCTCAATCTGGATTTGGATGGTCCCGCTCCGGCGCACGACAGCGCCGAGCTTTCGAGTTTTGAACTGCTATGCGCGCTGCATCGCCGAGCTCTCGGGTCTGATTCACTTGAGTGCGCTGCGGTGCGCTAAGGCGCGATATAACGGTTCTTCTCCCAGGCTTGCTGATATATCCCAGGTTCCTCAGTCTTTTCTTAGTCTGTTATGATGCGCTGCAACAGTTTTTGTCTAGAAATCACCTTCTGCTTTAGAATTTCCTTTATCTCCCTTTTTTCTTGAAATTGTTTTGAATTTACATCAAAGCATACTGTTCTGAGAAAAAATTAGTATGTTTTTCTGCTTTAGTATGCTATAAATTTAGGATTCATTAGTATTATGATGATCAATTTCGCGGTAGCGCATTGTTGCGTGCAATTTCAGTGTTTGGCGTTGGAACATGCCGCAACATCCATCTACATTTTCTAATCTTGCACTATGGTGCGCCATAACGATTGACTTACGATCTTTTGCGCTGCTATGTGCCATAGTGCCATTTTTGCGATTTGTCACGCACTGCAGTGCACCATTGTGCCTTTCTTCATAAAAATTATCTTTTGCATGAATTGATCATTTGAGTTGTAATAACACATAAAACACACTAAAATAATAATTAATCTTATTAAAAACACTCATTTTTACTAAGAAAAGAAAAAAATAATAAAAATAAATAAATAAATAAATAAATAAATAAATATATATATATATATATATATATATATATGGGGCTCATCATTTAGCTTCCACACTCTTACCTTTTACTTGTATGTTATTACACTTAGCTATTATAAAGAAATCAGACTTTGTGATCAACCGATGGATAGGGGCCATCACAGTTTAATGCTAACTTAAATTCCATCTAGACTACTCTATGTATCAGTGCACTTAAGCTTAATAAAATCATATAAGCAACTTGATTCTTGTATTTTCTTGTTGTCACATGTGTTTAAAATTGTCTACTTATACTTATTTACATACAACGTATGCCTATTTAACTTAATAACAAACACTACTATCACCATTGATGTCTCTTATTCACATGATCCCACATTGTTCGATTCACTTGGCATCACTTCATATGCATGTTAAATCACTTTAAGACTTATCACTCACCACTCTACATTATGCTTTCATGATAGATTGGGCATTATTTGGTGCAAGACATTTTTGTTTGAACCTCAAGTGGTTAAGCTAGCATAGAACAATTGAAAACAAAGCTAGCATAAGTGTTTTTCTACCCTTTGCATGCACCCTTTTATTTTCTTACTTACTATTTTTACCATTCAAAATGATGAAATATATAATTTTCATGTCATAGTGATTCATATAAATACGTAGTTTGAGTTGATTTAGGATGGGCAAACATAAACTTTGGTTAGTAAGCAATGTTAGAAAAAATTCATCTCACACCACCCTTCTAGTAATTGATTCTCATTTGAATTTAATTCTCACTATTTAACATCTTAATCAGGTTGTGGAACAAAAATGGCAACTTAGAATATTAAATTTAATTATTTGTTACTTAGGATTGAACCTCACATGCATAGGACTAATTTGGTAACAAATTAGTTATGTTTTTTGACATATTTGTTCCATGCATCTTATTACCTAATTTACTTTAATTACTTGTTTTCATAGACTTAATTTGTTATTAGAGTATTATATTTTATCATTAATGAAATTTATCAAATGTATAGATCCTTTGTCAATGAGGAAACATTTAAGCCTTTACTCACATACACCACCCTTGAGATGAAAAGAGGTTAACCATATTTCTTAAAATAATGGTGCATTGATAGTTGGGTATCTTGTGATACTTGTTTTTCATAGATTTAGCCGTGTATGTGGTGATTAAGAACATATACCCAGCAATGGCACCGGCACTTGATTGAGGTGCCTTGAACTTGAAACGTAGTCATCACCTCAAGACCCCTTAAGTAATTACACATATTTGTCACTCCAAACACTTGCAATGGTCTCATTACCTTGAGTTAAATCTTATTTAAGCTTTATAATAATAAAATAATCATTTAAAAATCAAATTTAATAATTTGAACATAGCTTAAGTGCTCAAAATCGAAGTTAGATCCTAACTAGCTCATTTTAGCATAATAATTATGATATGACTAGTCTAGCTTGAAACCACCCGTTCATTCTCTTCAAAAGCACCTATAAATTCACTTAAATTATTTTTAAGTTGTTGGTCTCACGCTAACAATGATTTCAAGTCATCCACCTATGACTTAAGCTATGGTGAAACCCAAGTTAGCCATTAGTCACCCAATTTTTTCCTTGAATCTTTAAGCTATTAGTTTTGAGTTGAGTTGGCCTCTCACAACTTTAGAACATCTATCTTAAATTCTAAATAGGATGAGTGAACATAATTAAGCAACTTTTGAAGCTTATAACTTTAGGTTGATTTGGTGAATGCTAACAGCAAATTAAGTTTTAGCTAACCCCATCCTTAACACCAAACTTACTATTTAAATTTGTAATTATGACTTAGTCATGATCAATATTCAATGAAAAGATAGAATTAACATAAAAATTAATAGTATTTATAAATTTAAACATTATATTAAAATAAAGAATGAATTTTATTTCATAAGCCTTTAAAATGTATATATTTATATAAATGATTTTGAGTAGATTTCGTGCATATAAATTTAACAAAATAATAGCCTCAAAATTTTATTTTATTAGCATAAAACTTTCAGTCCAAATAAATTTTAAATTTTTTAGGAGATCTCAGATCATACTATTTACTTTTCTTTACAGATACCAAGTACACATATATTATAAGCAACATAAATTAAAAAAATTTTGTAAGACATATTTTTATCATGAGATCATATGCTTTTTTGCCATAATTATACTTGCTAGCATTTGCTTGATACTCAATTAAATGTATTATGCAAACTTTGTGATTTTCATATAAGGTTCTCATTTGTTGTAAATTTTGAATATGCACATATATTTGGATGTGGAATTGTCAATTTAGGAGAATGAAGAGACTTTTGTTGTTACTTCAAGAGAGTTGGTATATGATTGTGATATAATATATTTTGAAAACTATTGCTACGAGTAGACATGCTTAAATCTCTCTGTATTTAAATACCAAAATTAGGAAATTCAATAAAAATAGGACATGAATGGGGTGTGCTTGGTTTATTTATTTGAAACTTTAGATTTAAATTTTTATTGCTATATTCACAAAACTTTCTTAGTTGTTTTTATACTCTGTTAATAAAAATGGCTACATTATTAATGTCATATTTTATAATATATGAGTACTTAAATCATTCTTATATGATTCATACTTTTAATGTGTTAGAATAGGGAGCCAAGAGTGCATCTTGGATCTTGGGATGTAGGACGTACTAACTAAGTGGAGACGAGGACTTCAGCTTCCTTAATTATCATTTTATTTTGTTTCATACTTATTTTTATTTAAAAACTAGTAATATTTGAAGTTTTTGGCTTTGCAATGATGCTGAACATTTTGTTATTTTTGATGAAATGGAATTATTTCTTTTTATCTTACTTAATGTATTTAATATGATCGTGTGATCGTCACACTTAAATACTTTGAATGACTTAACAATGTACCTTTGATATCGAGAATAAAATAAAAATAATTAAAATCACTATGCTTATCATATAGCTTTATAACTTAGCACATCATATCTATTTTATTTTAGCTATTATTTTAATTTTTTTATTTTCATGTGATTGATATTTCAATAATGAGAACAATAATATTATGATATTTTGTAAATATCTAAGGCTAATATAAGATACAAATTGTAAGAATGCATTATAAATAAAAAAATAATTTTAAAAAAATTAACAAGCAAAAATTATAAAATCCTCACACATAATATTACAATTGGATTGACTGATATTATTAACCCTTGCTTCACACTATATAGTAGAATGCAATACCTTTGAATAATGTTTAATTATATATATATATATATATATTAATTAATTATTTATGAAAAATAAATTTGAAGATACCAATAGCACATCAAGTGGACCCCACCTTCGCCCATCACAGAAACAATGATAGAAATTCCGCCAATTTTAAAAGGCTGTTGAGAGCAAAGTTAAAATGACAAAAAGGTCTAAAATACATATTGTTAGATCCTACAACCTCAACGGTCGAAACGGGCACCAAATTCCCACGATAAATGCACTGAATAAAAGGCGGCCGTCCGATAGGGAAGCCATCTCATCAAAATTACTGAAAAACACATGGACCGTCCGATCACTCTGCCACGGCGCGCATGAACTGATCACGTGATCCCAGGCAGGGTTTTCTCGAGCCATTTAGAGCTAGAGCCCGTCGCTTCGAAGCAGAGCTCTGTTGCTCCCTCCTCTCTTCCAGACTCTCCGCCCTCTCTTGCTTTCCTGTCTCGAAGCCGCCTCCTTTCCTTCTCTGAGTGTGATTCTGCCAAGCTTGTCAATGGCGAATTTCTAGGGTTTGGGATTCTATTTCCCGCGCATTTTCTTCCTTTTGTCTTGTATGCCTCGCGTTTTCCTCCTTTTCATTCTCGCCGTTTTAATTTGTTGTTGTTTCAAGAACTCTTACCGCGGGAATTCCTCATCGGCGCGTTGGGATAAAGGATCTTCCTCTGAACGGTGGGTATCGATTTTGCGTCTGTTAGGGTTTTGCAATTTCTTTGTTTCGGGGGTTTAATCAGCTCTGATTTTGTCATTCTTCCTTTTTCTTATTAATTCTGTTCTGCACGTAAATTCAGCGATAACTAGAGGTGGATGGATTCAAAGAGGGACGGACCTGCGTTGAGGCCGTTGAGGACTAGCGATCGGCTGCGGCAGCGGCGCAAAATGTTTGGCCACGGGACTTTTTTATACTACAAACCTGTGATTCGGAAGAAGAACAAGTCTAAAAGGAGGACTGCAGCTTCGCAGATTGCAAAGATGCTGCGGCCCAGGAATCGGCCAGCACGGGTGACTCATTTAGATGTGAGTTATTTATGTCCGTGTTTTTATCATTTGTTGTAGCTGATGTTTTGAAAGATAGATTGATGCGCTTGATTTGGACATGTTTGTTTTAATTGGGTATAGGGAGAATTATTAAGCACATAAGAGCTTATTCAAACATTATTCTTTAGTTGTGAAACACCTTCGCTCATCTGCAAGTTTTAGCAATTTCTTGATTTTGTATTGATATTTTCCCCATCTTTTTCATTTTCTTTTTCCGCCACCTATAACTTTCATTGCCTTCTTCATATTTGTTTCACACATTAATCTCTTGTTTCATAGTCAAGTTGATTTGAATACATGGTGGCCTCTGGCTTCCCCTTCAGCCCTACATCTTCCTATTATATCTAAATTTAGTAATAAATAGAGCATTGTTCTGCAATCATCTCCACCACCAATGTAGCTTCAACTATCACAACCATCATTATCACCAGCACTAATATGACGACTACTATCTACACCAATACTTCCATTATTACTGTATATGACCAACTTTGAGCTCTGGCTGATCAAGAGATCGATCTAATCAGTCAGCCGACTTCAAGTCATGCCTATTCGACTATTGTCAACACTATTACTCTCTCAAGATAATCAAGTATTTAATGTTCCTAGCATGTTAGCTGATGAACCAACCAAATATCATTGTACCAACAAAAAATTTGTCGAGAAAAATGTTGATGACAATATATCAATCAACATAACATCGTTTAGCTACTAGTCAACAACCTGCAATTAGCATTATGTTGACATGCTTATGTTGGTAAACCTAATTACCAGACTGTCTACAAGTACTTCATTTTAGTTATGCAACATATTGGCACTCGTCCATAATTGAGCTACTTGAAGAAGCAATGGATGACTTGCATAACTTGATCCGATTTTATGACTTATTCTAGGACATTATCAAGGCATAACAAATTCACCATGTGGGCACTATCCCAATAAAAGAATTTATTAGGGATTAGAGAGTGTGACTGGCATGGAAGTAACTTCATAAACGTGGGTCGATGAATATCAAAGTCATTAAAGGACAAAGTACTATTGTCCTCTTTGCCATTTACAGGAATAATAGGAAATTAGCTTGATACTATTTCATGTATTTTGGTTGTAATAAATTTCTTATAGAGCTTGTGCTTAGATTTCTTAGCCTAGTATGAATCTTTCATTGCTTAGAGAATCAATGTACACATTTTCTTTTATGTTTTTTTGTTAATTGACAAGCGCCTCTTCACATACTTAATCCGATGTGTTGGTCGATTATGACAATTGGCTGCTCAGCCTCCTATGCATTAGTTTGTATCATTGGCTAGTTAATTAGCTCCCAATAAGCCAAGCTTTATATATCAAAGCAAATGTTCAATTGTGGAGGAGCATTCTATTTATGGTAATGTCCAGAGAAGGTTATCATGATTGTAGATAAGAGAATCCCTTTTGTCAAAGTACTAAGGAGAAGACAATAAGGAGAGACTAAGATGGTCTCCCAACAAACCAACTAGAAAACCGATTGAATTCATGTAGCATTGTCAAATTAGATGGTGAAGGTGAGCGTGCAATTTATGGTGATTCAAGTACAAATATAAGGACAATTAATCTCAAATACAAATGCAAATGTGGATTGAAGAACTTTAGAAGCAATGATGGCCACTCATGAGAGTGAGAGAGATGATCCTAGTTCAGTATTCTCGAGAGGAATGAGAATTTAAATTTAAGACATGACCTGGATGGGCATTATTCTTCTGAAATGGGTCAATAAGGTCATTGATTGTGATAGTAAAGAAACACATCAATATTCCTTTTATCATCACTTGATTGAGAAGTTTGTATGTGTTGATCTATTTTACTAGAAATTGAATGACTTGGAGTTGTGTTTCACCATCAAATACACATTTGGCATGAAATCTTTGGCACAAGTTCGAGGTCAATAAACTCATTTCCTCGCTTGTCGGGAAAGGTGGGTGATAAAGCTCTTAATATTCATGTCTTAAACAAGCATTTTTTTAGATTATTGGTGTTGCTTTTACATTCTCTTTCTCGCAACAATTTCCCAATATATCTTTTGGAGATTCAATTCTCTTAGCATCTTCTTGTGGCTCCACTCCAGCTTAGTCACGTCAAAGTTATCCCTCTCAATTCAGCCAATCTGGTCTGGTTATATTCACTGTTGAAGCATTATAAGAACACAAAGGAAACTGGGAAAACTGATGTAAGTTATGGCTTTTGAAATTTGAGAAAGCATCAGCATAATCACAGGAAGCACTGTATACCATTGTATCTTTTTAGCTCCATGCATTCTTACCAAATCATGTTGTCATCATTTAGAGACAAAATTATCCAAGCATATGCTAGTTCCGATTTATTCTTGAAAATTTCAAGCTTTTTTTTTTTAGAAGTGCCAATTTTCATTAATAATAAAAAAAATAGTACAGCAGTTAAGGTATGGGGCGAATACAAATCAACACACTCTAAAAAAGAGAATAAAATAAAATAAAAATCCCACCAAACCTTCAATCAACCTATCAAGGAAAGACCAATTAAAAGTAAATGCATACAAGCAGTACCAGGCGTAGTAAAAAAAATACTAGAAGAATTAAATTGACAGCAGCGGTTCTTTGCACCTGACACCAGCAGATTATGAGGTATGCATATTAAGTTCAAACAACTTAACCAAACCTTCTTCAAATCCAGAGACAATAAGTATTAAGAAGTAAATGGAATGGCTCTACCCTCTAACATCATCATCAACTGAACAGCAGCTCCTCAGCCGTTCAACCAATCTTCTTGGCTGCAACGTCAATGCACAGTTAACAGCAACAGATTCCCTTATCAGCAGGATGCAGTTCCATCCAACAGCAACAGCACCTCAGTCTCTGGACAGAAACAGCTTCAACCAAACTCAACAACAAGTCCAAACCAAATCAAACCAGGAGGAATTAAGGAAAACATCCAACCGAATACAAAAAATATAAAGAGATGAGGCAGATAATACAACCACCATATTCAGCCAATAGCAACAGCATCTTAGCTATAGGCATTAGCTCTACAACAGCTTCATTCGACGAATAAACTCCTTGGAAAGATTAGCAAAGGTAAAATCAGCAGCAGTGTTATCAATCAGCAGCAGCTCCAATTCCAGCATCAGTTTTGTGCTCAGTAGTGTTATCAATCAACAGTGGTATGAGAAGAATAAGCTCCTCAGCTTCAGCTTTGTTATCGACAGCAGCTCCAGTCCCAACATCAGTTTCAATATAGCAACGTTGATCTTCAGACAGCATATCAAGAAAGAGCTCCATTTGCACAACTCTTTCAGGAAAGAATAGCAAGGGTAAGATCACCTATAAAATCTCTCTCTGAAGTAAGGGAGATAAGTGTTATCAATCAAACAAATGATTCTAAGGTCCTTAAAGATAGAAGGCTCACTATAAATATGAAATCCATCTACCATCCTCCCTTTGTTAGCAAGACAATTAGCTGCCCCATTGCCTCTCTCCTAATATGAGTAACATAAAATATGTCCAAAAGATTTAGAAGTGAACATACTTTAATAACAAGACTAATGCTAAGCAATCCAATTAAATCCATATTTTTAAAATTTTCTATTAACACGAAATTTTGAGCCGCTAAGTAAAGCTTTTGCTTCAGCAATTTATGCATTACGAGTCATAAATTCTATATGATAAGCAAATAAATTGAGTCTGTTATTATCACGCAATTTTCCTCCGTCACTAGCTTTATACTGAGTACCCTTAAAGTTTCCATCCACATTGAGTTTGCAAAATTGGTCCACAGGTTTCAACCAATACACCATAATATTAGATTTAAACTTATGAGATTTTTGAACATTGAAAATAGAACAACAAAAGTCATCTCCTTTAAATTGATTTGTTGAAAAACAACTAGATTTGATTGCCATATCCACTTGCGGTAAAACTTTCCAAATAATCCTATTAGCATTAAAATTAAGATTTTTTGTATTTGCAATTATTTCTTTCTTACCAAATTAACCAAAAGCATAATAAAGGAATAATAATTTTACAAGGGCCTTCTTTTACAAACTCACCAAAAAGTCTCCAAGCTAGCAAAAAAGCTTTAACGTTAAAATTGTAATTAGGACTATAACCAAATATGTTGCCACAATGCAATAAAGTCTTTAGAATGGCCCTCATGTAACTACAGTGGGCCACGAAGTGCTCCATGTTCTCATCAGTATCACAACTCCAGACATAAGCCGTTGACTGAGTGAGTCCCCTTCTAAACAGCCAACACACTGTCGGGATGGCATCACTGACTAATCGCCACAGGAAATAAGCCTCCCTGGGGCCTGGAACCATCACCCATTAGCCGCAAACTGCCAAGGCCGATCGCCCACTTCTGCTCTGTAAATCTGGCTAGCCCGACTCTCTGTGAAAGCGTCTACCTGCCACTGCAAACTTTCCTCTACTGACAGAGTGTGGCATTGGACGATCGACCACCCATACCCCAGTATCCTCCAAACTGCAGAATCAGAACGCTGAACAGTAAAGTCCTCACCTTGACGGTGGTAACGGAACCCCATGACTCTCACCCATAAGAGATCCTCCCTATTGACGTAGCTGAAAGTGTGACGGGCTACAAGAACGGTCCTCCATAGCCTCAAGTTTCTGATACCGAGTTGACCAGCTTCAAGCGGTCGACAGACCTCTTGCCACCTTACGTAGTGCAGACCACTACCCTTCGCTCCTTCCCAAAGAAAGTTACGGAAAATAGCCTCAATGTCCAAGAGGCAGGAGTTCGGAATCGGGGTAACCAACATCAGATAGCTGGGGATCATGATGGGCACATATTTGATCAAGCACATCAGATGCTTTTGTGATGTCTAGTTTTGCCATTACGTTTCCTCCACGACTTCTTAGATTAATGTCATGAAGAATATCTTGTGCTAATAAAGCATTATCAGCTATGTGTGTACTTGTTAATGAACCACTCTAATTAAAATAGTTCTAGGTGTTACTCAGACAGCCTATTGATAATAATTTTACTAATAATTTTGTTAAAAATAGTGCATAAGCTAATTGGCCTGAAATCTATTCAAGTGTTGGGTGAATTTGACTTTGGATTCACAATAATAGACGTGGATGTGTAGAATCTTGGTAGATAAAAACCTTTGAAGAAATCAATACAAGCTAGCCAACCTCTTTAGCAATAATGCTCCAACTACTTTTGAAAAATCCTGTCGTGAAGCTATCAGGACCAGGAGCTTTTTAATCTTCCATATTTTCTTCCATATTTTTGACAGCCACTTTAACCTCCTCCATTGTAGGTAAAGTGCATAAAGTTTTATTGTCTTTTTTCTGAATTATATGAGGAATAATAGTATCATTATAATTTTGAAAATTAATTTCACCTTGCTCAAAAATTTTACTCAAATATTTGATGGCCATTTGTTGTATATGCAATGGCTGAATTATCCAATTGTCTTCATCTTTGATTTTATTGACCCACACATGCTTTTTTTCCGCTTCATATAAGTTTGAAAAAAGCTTTTTCAAACCTGTTTTTTGTTTTTAAAATGTTTTTTCCATTCCATATAATTGAATGAGTTTTGCAGAAGCTTTTTTCCAATTAGCTCTATTCTCTTTTAGACCTGAAAACAGATATTTTTCCTCAGCAATATTAACTTTTTATTCAACATATGTGGTAATAATGTACAATGGTATATTCTATGTGAAGCGTAGTGCATAAAGTGTGCTGGTTTTTAGCAAGGCACATATATTTAATATAACACATTTTTATGCAATTAGTGCACTTCAAGTTTTTTAATTTTTTGTCCGAAAGATGTTAAAAATGAACTTTATTTGATTTTTATTTATATTATTAAAATGAAGGTTTCCTAAAAAATCTTACTAATCTCAACCCAATAAATTGCACAGTCAACAGTGAGGTTTGGGAGTGGCAATGGTGAACCCAATGCACACATGGAGATGCCATTTTTGCACATGTGCTTGCTGCTGAAGATGAGTAGGAATAAACTTATGCTCCCCTTTTGTCAATTATTCTATTACTAAACACTCCAAGATTGGATTTCGCACAACAAATTTTCCAAAATGTTGTTGCATTCATGCACACATCAAAGGCGAAGATAGACAAACATGTGCATTATCATCATTGTTCTCACTAGCAAAAAAGATACTGGTGCATGTTGGGAATTAGCTCTTACAGCAATTAGTGAATTTCACACATTCAAGCACTTTCTAGATATCATTGTGATCCAATATTGCTTTATGTAGACCCATTTTTTCTTTGGAAGATTCACATAAATTGCTAGCATTAATTTTATTTTTTGTGAACTTTAAATTTGTTTGTGTTTTGGGTATATGGGTATTTTTATTTGATAATTTCTTATTTAGCTTCTAGAGTAAAGTTTGATTTTAGTCACACATTTATAAAAGCTTATATTTGGTGTTGTGAAAAATTATTATTGTAATAATACATTATATAGGAAACAGATGGGAATTATTAGCAACTTGTATTTGTTTGCTATTACTAATATAAACAAGCTAGATCTATTGCTTCTACGCCACAAAATGTTATGAAACTCTTAAGTCACTTTTAATTAATGAAAATATATTTGATTTATAAAATAAAGGTGTATTTATATGATGCAATTATATTATATGTTGCATGCATATTTTCTTTCTCTTGGCTTTCCTGAAAGACGGCCGTAGCCTAAGCATATATAGGCAGCTTTAATAAATGAAAATATATTTGATTTATAAATTAAAGGTGTACTTATATAATGTAGTTATATTATATTTCTTTTGGAAGATGGCCGTAGCCTAAACATATATATATATATATATATATAAAAGCATCAGTACAACATCAACCGTGATCAAACTCCACGGTATTATCAGCGACGTCCAAAAGCCTTCCAGGGAGCACATCTCCCTAACAAAAGAAAAATTGCTCTGTCGGGCATACATAGCGCAAAAATCAGCCACCTAATTTATATCGCGCGATCGGTGGATAAAAATAACACGTGGAAGATCTAACAAGAAAGCTAGGTGATTGGCGTGACACTCTCCGCCTCGTGAATGAAGAGTCCTCTCCCAGTGCCGTTTGAGCCTCTGCATCGCTTCAAAACAGTCACCCTCAATGTTGACTCCCTCCGTATCTGCTTTAGTAGCCATAAGAGCATGACGTAGAATAGTAATTGCCTGCATCTCCGCCTAAAGAGGAGACAAGGCCGGGATAAGGGCTCCAACAGCAGCAAGGAAGTGGCCCCCACAGTCTCGGACCACAACACCACCAAACGCAGCAAGCTCCTCATAGCTGTAAGAAGCATCAATGTTGTCCTTCAGCTAACAGGTCAGGGGGGAACCATATGAAGGAGGTAGAGGGGCCCTGGTGGGTCGTGGAACCCTAGGAGTCGGACTCGTCGTGCAGCCCAGCGCTGACGAACGCAGAGAGAATCGAACCCGCACAACCCAACGGAGTCGGGTGCGGGAGGTCATGAGAGTGCCAGTCTTACTCCAAGCCTAGTAAAGAGAGCAGGCCACAATCTGGTAGCTGAAGGATGCCGGCGAGTCACAGTGGCAGTCGCGAACAAGGTAGTAAACTGGTCCCTAGAAGTCAGAGTGGTCGGAAGCAAGCCCCAACACACAAAAGTCTTCAAAATGGCCCTCGTGTAACTGTAGTGTACCACAAAGTGCTCCCTGTCCTCCTCAGTATCACAGCCCCAGACAAAGGCCGGAATAGCGTTGCTGAGTAACCTCCACATGAAACAAGCCTCCCTTGGGCCCAGGGCCATCTCCCGCGTGGGCGCAAACTGCTAGGACTGAACTCTTCTCTCGACTCTGTAAATCTGGCTGGCCCGAATCTCAGTGAAGTCGTCAATCTGTCACTGCAAGCTCCCCTCCTCAAGCAAAGTGTGGCACTGAACAATCGGCCACCCGTAGCCCAAAACCCTCTAGATTACAGAGTCAGTGCGCTGAACAGTAAAATCCTCGCCACGGCAGCGGTAGCGGAACTTCATGACTCTCACCCAGAGGAGATCCTTTCTGTTGACGTAGCTAAAAGTGTGGTAGGAAACTAGTACCGTCCTCCAGAGCCTTGGATCTCTGATCTTGAGTCCACCAGACTCAAGCGGTCGACAGACCTCCTGCCATCTCACGTTGTGTAGACCGCTACCCCTCGCTCCTTCCCAAAGGAACCTCAATGTCGAAGAGGTAGGAGTCCAGTATCGGGGCCACCAACATCTGGTAGCTGGGGATCGTAGCAAGCACTAACCTGATTAGGCACAATCTGCCAATGACAGAGAGGTGACAATTCATGAGCCTATAAATGTACATTGAGTTTTGAAAACTTTGCTCATAATTTGGAGTGAGATTTATATTTTCCTTGGTTATTTTTAGCCCCTTCAAAAAGAAACCCTCACATTAATTTGTAGAAAGGTTCTTAATTCACAAGCATTATATGTGCAAGTGCGATTGGCTTACTCAGCGTGCACTATTAAGGGAATCCCAAGCTGTTTCATACAATGCTATTTTTATTTTAAACTTTTCATTTTCATTTCATTTGATTGTAGCAACAACTTGTGACATTAGCTATTAATTGTGGTTTTAACATATTTATATTTTGTAATTTATGCTAAGATAAATTCAAGTGATCTTTTAATAATATTTAATTGAAAGAATTAAATTTGAATTTGAAAATTTACAATATTAGGATAAAAAGACTGAAAAAATTGGAACTGTAGATAATATTTTAAGTTTGATTGTTTGATAAGTGTGATAGTTTTATACGATAACAAACAATATAATAAATATAAGTTGTAAAAGATTTTGGATTATTGCTATTAAATATAATAGCATTAACTTAGTTTTGTGTTTGAACTTGTATGTGAACTTTCTCTGTACAACTTTTGTTCAGCCTTGTATGTTTATATAATATCATAATAAGTTCTGCATAATATATGACTCAACCTCTTATAAAAAATCTAGGTTAGAAGGAGATAATATGGCCATAATAACCTCACAAGATTGATGAAGGCATCGTAAAAGTATGGAATAGCTCCTAATTTGAGCCTTAGCCTCTCTTTTCTCTCCTTTTTTTTTTTCTTCAACTGATTTTCGCACCTCTTATGTTCTAAAAGGTTAATAGAGGGATGAGGCTTTATAAGAATAAAAAATTATTTGTTGATTTAATTAATTAGTTGATATATCTAACTTATTATATATACTATATTATATAGTAAATCTATATGCTAAAAATATTTTAATTTTGTTGTCAAATCAAGTTGACTCTCAAATTTCATAAGTACAATATTTTAATTAATTAATAGATTTAAATTAACTAAACATTTGAATAAATTATTAAAATTCAATTTTAGAACTACCTAATATTATTTAATTTTAAATTTTATTAATTTTTTGTTATTACAAATCTAGATTATCTCATTGATTTTGTTGGCCGCTTCTTCTTTGTCCCTATAAGAGGTTCCCCATTGGATTATTGTGAGGCTTGGGGCATATAGATACATTGGTTTCTTACAAGGATAATGTCTTTTTTTCTGGCACTTTTTTGTAAGATGTTTTTTGAATCTCAGCTTTTAGTTATTGTCATTCGCATATTCTTAATCCATTCAATTACTGTTGCAACTTATGAAGTCAAAACAATTTCCATGCAAGTCTTCTAGTTGAATTTACTATGTTAAACCGAAGACATGGATTAATATGCAAGGAATATAAATAGATGGATATGATGGTAAATTGAATGCACGAGTATTTTTCAGAAAGATATGTGTAATTTGGAATTGATATCAATTGACACAATTTTTAATAGTTCCATAAACAGATTCCAAAAACTTATTTGATGAAGGTTAGCTAAAATGTTATATAATTTATGTGTTTCTTAATTGAGACATTGCGTTGATTGAAATATTCAATAGATTTTATGTTATTATTTCGCTACAAAAATTGTTGATAACGAACATTTTAAGGTAAACTTTCATATAGGATTTGCTTATTCACCATAAGATAGAATCTCGCTCACATGTATTAGTCACTCTGATCCTTTATCAATGGATGTATAATTTGTGAATACTTATTTTATTAACTTTTCATATAATTATTCAATACAACCTTGTAAAATGATAAAAATGAACATTTTAAGGTAAGTTTTCATTTAGTATTTGCTTATTCCCCATAAGACAACCTCACACGCATGTGCGAGACTCCCTAATTCAATGGGTGTATAATATGTGAATAATTAACTTGTTAAATTTGGTTTTAATTCTAAAATTGTTTGTAAGAGATACACATAAATTTTATGAGATAGCATTCTCTCTCATATAAAATTCTAATACACATAAATTTGACTACTTTATTCGGTATTTAGTTCTCTTATTAAAATTATTTAGGCTTATATGTAAAATTACTAGTGCGTTCCTTGGTTTGTATAAAAACTTGGTTTGAAGCTGTTGAAAGAGTTGGTGTGCCTAAAGTAAATGATGTTTATAGATTCAATGGTTAAAATGTTGTTCACAAATCAAAACCTGTAAAGTTGTTAAAAGCTATTTTTTGGGAAGGGAACAATCAATGCTAGCTATTGCAGTATGGTTGTTTTTATGTCAGTTGATATTTACGACAGTGTAAAATGCACATTTTAAAATGAAGAGCAGTTTGGAAGATGTGGTCTCACTTTCCCCATTTAAAAGCAGTTTAAAAGATTCTCCCAAAAAGTATAAACATAAATGCAACTTTTAAGAGGTGAACTAGTTAGAAAGCTATCCAAACAAACCCTTCGTTAATCACACAATAAATTTGATTTTTTATCTTGGTAGTTGGCACCTTTAGATCTTGAGTACTACTTTTAATTGTGTACAATGATAATGAGAAATTGCTTACTTATCTAATCTTGTATTTGATGACATGTTATACATATTAAAAATACTCTTCTTATCATTTGTACAGAGGTAAATAGAACATAATCTTCTTATCATTTGCTTATACTCTTTACATGGTAGTATAAAATGAAGCAACTAGACATTAACTTCTTATACCCAACCATGAAAACCATCGAACTTGTTCTATTATTGATCCAGCCTTTCTATGTTCCTATCAATTACAGGAATAAATTCATCTGTAGTTGTTTGTATTGGAAATTATATTGCATTAATAGAGGATCGCTTTTCTTCATGGAAATTGTCTAGCTTTTTTTGTTATAAATGGTACTGTAAATCTTCTAGTAAATATTTACGACTGCAGCCTGTTGTTAAAAATCTTCGCCGTTCTACAAGAACAAGAAAGCTTTCTATCAATCTGGAGGATTATGAAACTGACAGTTCCAGAACAGATGACGACTTAATGGTAATGTTTTGAACTCTTGCATGTGCAGAATTTTATGGAGTTTTTTTTTTATATATATGAGAAGCCTCATGCTGTCTAACATCTTTCATTCTGTTTATCTTCTCAATTCCCTGCAGGCTCCCAAGTATCATTCTTCTAGAAGAAAGGTTGAGAGTAATGTTAGCCCTGATGAACTTTCCATCTCCCCTAGGGATAGGAAGATTATAAACTCAAAGAGTCTTTCACAACATGGCAAAGCCAGCCATAATGAATTGTCTACTTACCCTAGGAGTAGGAGGATTATAAATTCTGTAAATCTTCCACGACGCGAAGGCTTACGGCCAAGGAAATCTGTTGGAGGATCAGCTGTTAAGTCATACCGACAATTTGTAGATGAAAATGAAAGTTCTGAAGAACAGGATGAACAGGAAGAACAGGAAGATCCGGAAGAACAGGATGAGCCCGAAGAACAGGAAGAACATGATGAAGCGGAAAATGGAAATGCTATTGTGGATGATGAGGCAGACGAAGCAGATGGGGATGCAGGTGATGAGGTAGAAGTAGATGAAGATGATGAAGATGGTGAAGAACAGGATGGGAGACGGAGATATGATTTGCGAAATCGTTCAGAGGTTCGAAGATCCACTTTTGACAAGGAAGGAAAGCAGATGCCCCGCAGTATACTGCATCATGGAATGGGTACCAAAAATAGTAAGGATACCAGGAAAGGGGGGTCTCGAGTTCACAAAAAGCATCGATTTTCAAGAATAGATGATTCTGATGATTCTCTTCTAGTGGATGAGCTAGATGAAGGTCCATCTATTCCGTGGGCGCGGAGTGGAAAAAATGGAGCTCCGTGGCTTTTTGGTGGTCTAGATATGCATGGAGCATCTGCATGGGGACTGAATATTGCCGCATCTGGTTGGTCCCATCAAGGTGACCCAATGGCTTCTCTTTGTTCAGGTGTTCAAACTGCTGGGCCAAGCTCAAAAGGAGGGGCAGATATTCAACCTTTGCAGCTTGATGAGAGTATTAGTTTTGATGATATTGGAGGCCTGTCAGAATACATTGATGCACTGAAAGAAATGGTTTTCTTCCCATTACTTTATCCAGATTTCTTTGCAAACTATAATATTTCTCCCCCAAGAGGAGTTTTGCTTTGTGGCCCTCCTGGAACTGGTAAAACATTGATTGCTAGGGCGCTAGCTTGTGCGGCTTCAAAGGCTGGCCAAAAAGTTAGTTTTTATATGCGTAAGGGAGCTGATGTTCTAAGCAAATGGGTTGGGGAAGCAGAGAGGCAGCTGAAGTTACTTTTTGAGGAAGCTCAAAAAAATCAGCCATCAATTATTTTTTTTGATGAAATTGATGGCCTTGCACCAGTTAGGTCTAGCAAGCAGGAACAGATTCACAATTCTATTGTTTCAACTCTACTTGCTTTAATGGATGGTCTTGATTCACGTGGACAAGTTGTTTTGATAGGGGCAACTAATAGGATTGATGCCATTGATGGGGCACTCCGTCGTCCTGGTAGATTTGATCGAGAGTTCAATTTTCCTCTTCCTGGCTATAAGGCGCGTGCAGAAATATTGAACATTCATACACGTAAATGGAAGGAACCTCCTTCAGAAGAGTTAAAAGGGGAACTTGCAGCCAGCTGTGTAGGATATTGTGGGGCTGATTTGAAAGCCTTATGCACAGAAGCAGCCATCAGGGCTTTCCGTGAAAAATACCCCCAAGTTTACAATAGCGATGACAAGTTCGTCATAGATGTCAATTCTATTAATGTGCAAAAATTTCATTTTTTGGAAGCTATGTCTACCATAACTCCTGCTGCTCATAGGGGTTCAATCGTGCATTCAAGACCACTGTCTCCAATTGTTTGTTCACTTTTACAAAGACATCTCCAGGGAATTATGAAACATATAGCCGACATATTTCCTTTTCTTTCAAATTCAGATATCTGCAAGCGATCTGTGTTCACATATGGTTCAACAATCCCTCTTGTTTATAGGCCCCGTCTCCTTATTTGTGGTGATGACTTTTCTGGGCTGGTATTTGTCTGAAAAAAATATTTTCATGTCATGTTAAAATTAGCATATTTTGATGTCATTGCTTAAATTTACGTATAATCTTAATGAATAGGACCATATTGGGCCTGCTATTTTGCATGAATTGGAGAAATTTCCTGTTCATTCTATTGGACTACCTTCCCTTCTTTCTGATCCAAGTGCAAAGACACCTGAGGAGGCTTTGGTACATATATTCAGTGAAGCAAGACGAACATCTCCATCGGTTCTTTTTTTGCCTCAGTTTCAACTTTGGTGGGAAACGGTAAGCATGCCTTCAGTTAATTAAAAAATGGTTGTATTTTTCTGTAATCTGATTCTGGTGCTTTTGCTTCTCAGGCCCATCAGCAACTCAAGGCTGTCTTAATGACCCTTTTGGAGGATTTTCCATCACACCTTCCTATTATATTATTGGGAACATCTATGGAACCATTTTCAGAACTTGATGAAGATACAACTTGCATATTTTCTCCTCGCACAGTGTATGCTGCCTGAACTGCCATTTATGTTGCATGAATTTTTTCATTCATACAAATAAAATATAAAAAATCACTATCTAGGATTTTGAATATGAAATTTGAGCAGATGGATTCTTGTGCTTTCTAAACTTGGAGGTTGGTTTAATCATTTTTTTTGCGCACCATTTTTTGTCCATCTTTACATTATGAGCCATTCTTGTAATTATTCTAGATGATTTATTAAACTTAGATGTTGGTTTTCCTTGTATCTACCATGCGTGATCATGTATGAGCATACATTGTATGCTTTAAAAATTTAACTTGCATATTTTATTTTTAATAATTTTCAACTTTAATCTACAATTAATGCAACTTTTTAATTTATTGATAGGTATACAATTGACAAACCAACACTAGAAGATCGATCCATGTTTGTTGAACAAGTTGTTGAAGCCATCTTCTCCATGCCGACAGATGCAGCAGGAAAACGAAAAGAAGCAGCCTCAGTTCCTGAGCTCCAAAAGGCACCGAAAGAACCAAGTGGACCCAAAACATCAGAATTAAGGGCCAAGGCAGAAGCTGAGCAGCATGCACTTCGCCGATTACGCATGTGCCTCCGCGATGTTTGTAACCGGTATGCTGTTCAGTTCTACTTTTGAAGGAGAAGTTTATGCTAACCAATAAATTATGTTTTTTCCAGTTTTTCCAATTCAATTGCTTACTTAGAGTTATTTAAGGCTTAGTTTTTGTGAAAACTTTTTTTGAAGTGCAGTGTGACATCATTATGCCATTATCTAATGGCCTAGCAAATATTATGGCAAATTACTGGTTGGAAGTCACGATAAATAAAACTGGAATCATGGAAGATGGAAATATTAAAACTCAATGGTGAAATAACTTGCTGAAGTGTATAGGAGATCGACTAGCTTTGAGGATCAATTTACCTAGTTATAATATATGAACTGCTTGTGTCTCAAATTGACTATAAGTTTGGGAGAAGTTGTGATGGGATTTGCGAGGTGGGGACGAAGGTAGGAAGCCTAGAAATTTTATACTCATAAAAATCTTCTATTTGCTTATCTTTTATATTCAAAGAGCCACAACTAAGAAAATATCATGAAAAAAGATGGAGAGCCACTATTAATCATCAATTTCATTCATACTACAACAATAAATTAGTCATATTCATAGGTTCAACTGAGAATGTCACAGCTCGCAATTATTGAAAGAAACAACCGATGGATATCATTGATGTGGGACCCGACATTATCTGTAAACCCAATCTATCCTTTTATCTGCTTTTAATTCTGAAGAGACTAACCTGAAAAATGTTAATAGGATATAAGTAGTGAATAATTATAATCTTATATAATAAAAAGAGATCAATATGCATGCTTTTAAGTAGCTATGAAGCCATAAAATTGTAAATTTTTTAGAAATAAGTAGGATTTAACTAAAAGCCGTTAGTAATAAGTATATTCTATTAAGTATCTGAAAAGATAATGTTCTGGTTTTAGTATTGGTATGATATATAAAAAGATGTAAATTTTATTTTGTTATTATGTTTTTTAATTTTCTTGTGTAATGAATTATACTTAGAATTGTTCTTAAGTTCACATTAATAATGTCATTAGTTAAAAGCTGTTCCGTGCTCAAGAATAGTAGGGGGAAGACTCAATAATATTTCTCTGTAAACTTTAATGTATGTATCGCTGGTTGAGACATGTATGTCCTACCAACTTAGATTTTAATGTTGGAGTGATGTATATTTTCATAATATAATCATCTAGAAATTCATTTCTTTGTGTATTTTATTTTACTTAGCAGTTATAATAGGAAAAAAAAAAAGCATAATACCCAAAGGAGTTGCCCTTATTTTCTAATATTAATGTAGAATACTTGGATCTGGTTTGATAGTCATCCAGTTAGAGACCGCAAATACTTCTTGAAGCTATGGGATCTAATTCTTGAATCATCATAATACAGATAAACATCTTTAATGTCGTTCTTTGTGCCAGTCCCACCAACACAAGGTTTATTAGTGGACAGGTAAGGCTTTGGTCTGTAGGATTTTCCAAGGGGTCATATGATTTTTTAAGCGTCAAATTTGTAAAAATTAATAATATGAGTCTAAATAAGTATTGAACACTTTCTTTGATTAATGAAAACTAGGTTCATGTTGTGAATAATTTTTTATTTTCTTGGTGGCACATCGATATTGGTTGTTTGCTTTGTTCTACTCTAATCTCTCTTGACTTCTCATTTATGTTTCCTTACAGCCCATAATCTATCTAAACACTAGTAACGTTACCCAAAGTGATTATTGATGAGTTTGACAAGACTTAGTAGAGCTCTTGATCTTGCCATGTTATGAGCTGAATGTGCTTATTGCTTGAATTGGCCCCATTTGTTCCCTTCAGTTGGTCTGCCATGACCCTATTTTTCAAATCACAATTTTCAAACTGGCGCTCTTTTCCCTTTCATCTTGTTTTGTTCTTTAACCTCACATAATGTCTGTATGTATATGCATTTTCATGCAATTTATTTATATAGTGTATTTGTGTGAATGTATATATTTTGCTTTATGGAAATTTCTAAAATTAATTTTTAAAAAGTTAACACAGTTTAAAATGCGTGGCATAGTTTTCTAATAAAATAAAGCAAAACTTTTAAAATGTCATGAAAATGGGCTCTCAAAATGTTTGTAAAACCCATTTTCGAATAGTAAAGTAGCATGATAGTTATATTTAAAATACACCCTATATTAATGCTCTATTTACTTGTCATACATATTGTGGAGTGGAAGTTCTGAAACTCAAAATGCCAATTAAACTATGGACTAAGGGATCATTTATTTCTAGCTTAGTTTGGGATTATTCAACTTAAGACTGATAAATTGTCAAATGGGGTTACTTTAAGCATACCTCTTACACGTAGCTGGTTGATTGACAATTTGTATAATCCTTTAATTCTTGTTTAAGCCAATTGGAGATATGAGATTAAATTTGCAGTTAACAAATTATTTTTTGAACAAATTTAATAAATAAATGCATAATAATTAAATAATTATTGTTATTAGTAATAAACCTATCATAGTAAATATATAATTTAGTAAATATCAACTTAATGTTAAACATACTTAATGATATTAATAGTAATGGTAATTAAAATTTTTAATTAGTAAGCTAATTATGTTGTTAATAAATAAATCATTATTTATAATTAATACTATGTACATATTAGTTACATGATTACTGTTTATTTAATAACTATTCATTAGTTAGTAAAAATAGTTACATTATTATATAATTATTAGCTATCAAAAATTAAATTATTAAATTTATTTTTAATATTTATATAAATATTTAATTAATAAGAATTAATACTAGTTAACTTTAATTAAATAAGTTAATAATTAATAATTATGTTATGATATTTTTGAAATATGCATTAATTTGATATAAAATTTTCAAAATTTAAAATTAAAAACCTAATCATATAATTCAAAACAAATGTTTTCCTTGCTTAACCCTTTCTTAAATCTTCTGTTAAGTTTTGTTATCCTAACAGTTTAGCAGCTCATTAAACATAGTGAAGTTTATCAAAAGTTCTTCAACTAATTTAAATTGGTTAGTATAGTCCCAAACAATTGAAAATGCCCAATCAGTCTCTAATTATTTTTCTTGAACCCAATATTATCTCTTGAATTTTCATTTTAATTTTATTAGATCCCAATTTGGAACTAAAATGAGTTCAAAATCGATAGTTAACGGACTATATTGATATATAAATTTTTGGGACTAAATTTGTCAAAGTGAGATAATCAAGTGATTATTTTGGAAAATTTCCTCTATACTTATATTACAGGCTTAAAATGCTAAACCTGAACATAACATTTCTTAATTCTCTTATAATGAAAGTCAATGATTGAGTGTAAGCTAAAAAAAACTATTAAACCCTACACAAAGTTAATGAGTAACATAAAATGGTCTACTTATCCTACACAACCTGATATAGGATTTGTTATAAGCCAATGGATGTAGACCATTAAAAATTTGAATTATTTTCATCTTGATTACACACTTTAATGCCTCTCAAGGGAACCTATGAAAAGGATTGCTTTTCCAAAAGTACTTCAAATCATGGGATTTGAATATATATAGTGGATCCTTTATATATACCATTGACTATTACATTTATGTGGGATATTTTTGGTTTATGTTAAGAAACAATCTATGATTGCTAAGAGTTATGCAAAAAAAGTTCAAAATTAGAGAGATTTATAGGTAAGTCGCATTGTATATGTATAGGTGTGTAACCTTGGAGGTTGCCGAGAGAATTTATGTGATGGTGGTTGTCATTGTTCATTGTAATACTTATGCTGCCTTAAGAATTGATAAGAATTTGGTTTTTCACAATAGGACCAAACTATCTAAAACCTTTTTATTTTATCAAATAAAAACTTAGAAATGTGTGGAGTGATTTTGCGGTACAACCCTCATTGATCAGCTTACATATATTGAACATTTCTGCATAGACTACATAGATTTAAAGGCTATGCTAGGAATGAAGGGCTTCCATCTCAGGTCAATAGACAATTTTGATTTTTGAAGTTTTGTTGAATTTGGATTCAACTTAGGATTGATGGCACTGCATCCCAGGTCAATAATCCAATCATTTGATTTGATTACAAACCCCTGATCATTCAAAAACTTTCTTTTTTATTTGGTTGTATAACTATAATCTTGTAATATATTGTTTCATTTTTTAAGGAAGATTAGTATTATCTTATTGTAATTTTTTTATATGTACTATTGGAATTTTAGCTGGTTTATATATTCAACTAGAAAATTACCTCCTTTATGTATTTATAAATCATCCATTGTTATTCCCCAAAGCATTCATTAGAATTGAGTGATAGTCAAAGAGCATCATGGGGTCCCTAATTGTCTTCTTGAATATCATGAAATACAATTCATCATAGTAAAAGCTTTAACCTTATTATTTAATAATCACCTTCAATCTTGGCTAAATGTATTTATCATAGCAAGCTTGGAGTTCAAAGAGCTAATTATTTCTTTCAGCAACATGTTGGCGAGAATGCTAGTGATTTGATGTGTAAAAGTACGGTGCATTAATGTGCTTCTTTTTCACTATTTGATAAAATGTCTAGTAAGTTCAGCATGATTAGCTTTATCAAGGTGTTTATAATTTTTTGGATTTATTAATAGAATTTATTTAACTAAAACTTTCACATATGAGAATATTACTTGTCATGGCACAAAATTTAGCTTAAACGTTGCTTCTAGAAGCAACACTTCGTTTATTGCTTGCTCAAATAATGAGGTTACCAAGACATGTACCCTAATCCTGAGGCTAATCATTAATTGTAAATGTAGCGTTCCCAGCTTCATCACAAATAATCTCTACATATCACATTGATTACCTTTAATAATCTTCTTTCTATTGGAGCTTTTGATACCTAGGTATCCTATTCACAACCTCAGTATACTCATTGTGTTTATGTATTAGTTTACATCACTAACAACAGTGAATATTGCCCCAAATTTGAGAATGACTTTGGAACAGGCAATGTCTTTGGAATTTTAAGGATTCAAAATGTCTTTCCTTAAATCTAATATTCTGCAGTGAAAACATCTTCATAGTGTATACAGGCATTAGAGGTGGCGATGCAGACCTTGTCAAAGTTTTTTTTTTTTTTAACTAGGTTGATCCGTTTGGGGATATCAACTCCAGAACTTTGATGGATAATCCCTAGCTTGTATATGAAAACTTCCAGGACTGAGATTGAAATGTTCTTTGACATTATCAGTTCTTAATATTTGAAATTTGATATGAAATTAGATATATACTAATTTATGAACAATTTGGATATTTGGCATACATCAGATTTTCCATCATTAGGTACACAAGTTCTGTGTGGTCCTCTAAAAGTTATACTACAGAGTGCTAATGCTGTATTTGATTGTAGATGGACTTTGAATATCGCTTTGAAGCATAAAGAACGCTTGGAAACTTTTGTTTGGTTGATTGGGTAATATTTCAAGCAAGTTTTAACACGTGACAAATTTTATAAAGGAACATGCTTCAATTTTGATGATAAATCTAGATGGTTACTGCAAATCATTGTGAATATTGTATTTTGTTTTGGTTGGAAATTTTAAAAAGTTTAACAATTTGTTAGTTTGACCAAAAAAACATGCTTGAATTTTTATTAATGAACAATATGGGAAACCGCTTGAAGGTATATAAAATTTAGATGTCATTGTCTATGGTGCCATAGTGTAGTACCATTTTTATGTGCATTGACATGATGGAGAGTGAATTTAGCTAAATATTAGATTCCCAATTCCTTGGATGAATAAGATCAAGGCCTGAACAATTTCTAGTTTTGCCAACCACCTTCCTTTAATTCAAATTCTGAAAATAAATATAGAAATGCCAAAATTTAGCATTACATTTCATATCTTTTATCAATTTGCCAATGGTTGTAAAGTTGCAAACATGATATGAAATAAAAGGATGAGTCAATAATTAAGTTCTTTGAGTTGCAACATAACTGATATTCACTACTTAAAGATTAACCTAAACCAATCTTTGATTGTTCAATTTTCTTAAAGTGATTTGAAGGAGAAGTGGATGATATTTTCTATTATGCGATTGATGAATTTAGAGTTGAGAATCCATGGATTTCATTTCTATTTGTTAGCGTTAAAAGCATTTAGATGATTATTTTTGTTCTTTAATAATGTAGGCTGACTTTCGAAGTTCTGGGCTTGCTGGAGCTTCAAATATTTATTTCAATAGCTTTACTTGTTCTTTTCTGAACAAGTTTAACTTAGATGCATTAGAATGATTGTCCATGGAGTTGACACCATGCTTTCTTTTGCTTCTGATTCCCCAGCTGATTTTCAATCATGCAGTGTTCCATGAATGTATCAGCAAATCTTTCTAGTGCCTGCCTTCTTCTGGCAATGATCACCCTAGCAAAGAGATTTTTTTGTCTAAATATTTATTGTTGCTCTCCACAGAAAGTTGAGCTGAGTTGTATATGGAAATGCAATGGCTTTGTTTCCTTGTTAAATTTTCTTTGCCTTTTATCTGTGCTAACCATAGAAAAGGCATCGTGGGTAGAAGGAAATGGCTTCTTTTAAATAGTCTATCTATAAGTTTCAACATCCACAACAACAGGAACGAGTTAAGCCTTAATCTCACTAAACGGGCTTGGCTTAATACGACTTCTATTTTTTTGGCATGAAGCTTTGCCAAACAAGAGGTGTTGACCTAGCATGTAATAGAGGTATTTCGATGTTTGTCTTTTCAATCAAAGATGCCAGAATGTTTGCACGCATGTCGATTTCATTAGGCAAACTACAATCAACTCTAAATCAAGTTTCAAAATTTGCAAGTTTGATTTAAACTCTAAATCACTTTATTTACCTCATTAATCATCTTAATAGCATGCCAAGTATGGTTGATGGTATTCTCAATTTTCAATAACAAATCTCAATCGTACATGCATCCCACTAACCAGAGCTTTTATGTTCAAAAGCACCATGTCCAATACTAGATCGACAAATTTAACCTACACACAACAGTGTTCTCATCCATCTTCATCACTCGGCGATTCTATGCTCAGCTTCATAGTTGCTTTACCATTTAGATGCATATTTTGGAATTTGACATGCATTCTAAGTCAATTACTGATTTGGCTAATCATTGTTTTGTTCAAGATCAAGGCAGTATCTTAAATTAAATGAAATGTATTCATTCTCGTCTTTTCACATCATGACAGTTTAAAGTTGTAACTATCCAAGGTACAAGTGCAAGTGCTTTAAATATCTACCTTTGCAATGAGGGAGGGGGACTTTTACGATTCTTAGTGAGCTTTTTCATGACTTTGCAACTCTTACTTCTGCACTTTCTTAAAGTTGCAATAGAACAACATTTGTAGTTACAATGAAGTAATACTGTGAATTGTACTTTCTTTCATATTGCAAACATTATACAACCTCAAAGTGGACATTAGTCTTTGAGCCAATTCACTATAAATTCATTGTATGAATCTGTTTACTTTTCTTTTCTTTTTTAATTATAAACTCACACTCATTTTCAACTATTTTTATTGAGCATGATTTAATGGAAAAACAACATAAATTAATTGATTTATGCTTCAATCCATTACAATCACTTGGCTATACCACCTAAAATAACAGGAAATAACATTTGGAGGGCATCAAGAATATTAAATTCATTTTTATTGAGAAGTTGAGCTGTGTTATTATGACATCAGAGAAGAGCATTGCATAGTAAGGGATAGGAGTTTCCATTCCTGCAAGAAATCAAATTAACCAGGTTGCACTTCTCTAATGAAAAGTGATGCAACGATGGTTAAGCATATTGCAATCTTAACGTAGAAAATTAAGCATCAAAGACAACAAACAAATGCTCAACAAATTTATATTACTCATTTTAATAGATTGCTGATCCAATCAAGGTTCCAAACCTCACATTTTACTCACTGACATCTTATTATCAAATTTGCCAATAAGTTTGACATGGGGTAAATGAAATCTAAACCTTGTCATCCGTCACTTACTCCAAAGTTCAAGATAAAGTCAATGTGCTTACATAACAAAGGCAATGATGTTATGTTCCACAATTATCCTACTTCAAAGGGATGACTAAATGAAGAAGACCAAGATGATGTCGAGTTATTCCCAAATAGGCTTAAGATCACATACCCTTTGTTGGGAAGGACAGCATCAATGAGGGTTTTATCTCCAGGTGTACATAGATAAGAAATGCTATGATATCAAGAAAAAGCCCCACAAGTTCTAACATCTTATCTAATATTTTATGGTTAACCATGTTGGTCACTTAAATTATAATCTCTCTTTAATGTCAATAATATTGTGAAATCTAAATTTTTGCAACTGCAATTATGTAATTTGCTAGAAGACACCTACTTCATAGTCTATTAAGAGCATCATGAGACAAATCTTTGACTCAACAAACCCTCAATTCTAATTTTGTGCAACTAAATGGCTGTAAGTTTATGGCCAATATATTAGTTTACACAGGCTTCTCATAAAGTCCTAGATGAAGATAATCCTTAGGTTCAACAAAAGTTCTGATTCTAATTAAATGTGACTAAAGGCTTCCTATGTCTATGGCAGTCATTAATGCCAATGTTGCGAACTAGCAAAAGTTGATTTGAAAAGAGGTACGACCAAGATTGGAAATACTAGCCAACTGAGAGCTGAGGGTTAGTACTCGGGAAGATGAAAAGATCGTTTGACACACTGAAACGACAGTTGCAAGGATATTTTTATTGGTAATACTCTTAATGCTAGATCTTACAATAGTAGAAATCAGATAAATAAATTGTTAGTTCTTAGGTATTCTTTTAACTTGTCCCAAGAAAGCATGGTTAAACCATATTCCCAATCCTTACACAACCAAGGCAACAGAGTTGGTGAGGGGTTTACCGTTATCACAACGATAGCATAGTATAAAACAATGCTGCACTTTGACAGTGTACCTTGATAAGTTGATCAAAGAATGTGAGTTGAGGGAAATTATCATTTAAAGGGATTACATCGCCAACTTGAGTTGGAATGGTTAAGTGACACACTATAAGTAGGAGGAAGGATAAGAGTTTGTGATTTGTCAATTACAGAATATTCGAGAGGAAGGAATTGCAAGTGGTGAAGAAGTACATTTATTGGCCATATTTGGGCATACAGACCTAAAGGCACAAATGTCCAAAGATTATGACAATGCTTAGATAAGGCAATAAATGCTTTAGTGATGATTATTACATTCTCAATCGCTGACTTGCCAATTTTTACTAATTCATTTTATGATGCCATGATTATCTAGGGCATATTATAAACTACCCAAATATCCTGATTTTTGGTAGATACAACCAGTAGTGTTAATATTGTCAATTTGCATATTTTATATCAACTTAGCCTTCCAATGTAAAGTCTTCTCCTAGTTACATTATATATAGCTAGTTTTAGTTGGGAGACTTGTGCACCTGTTGTGGAGGAATTCCATGAAGTAACCTACGGGATAAATAAAAAATATAAAGTTATGGAACAAGAACTTATGATCCGATCACCGCCGCTAGTGACAATGGATTATTTGGTCATTTGGCGTTGAATGTTTTCAATGCACTGGTTTCCACGTATCATTTGGAACCCATAAAAGTATTAATGGTAAAAAATCAAGGCAACATAGTTGGTAAGGGGTTTATCAAACTTCTACCTTTATCACAATGCTAGTATAGTATAAAACAATGTTGCACTTTGACAACGTTCATTGATAAGTTGATCAAAGAACGTGAGTTGAGGGAAATTATCATTTAAAGGGATTACATCGCCAGCCCGAGTTGGAATGGTTAGGTCGACACCTTATAAGTAGGAGGAAGGATAAGAGTTTGTGATATGTCAATTACAGAATATTCGAGAGGAAGGAATTGCAAGTGGTGAAGAAATACATATATTGGCCATATTTGGGAGTACATACCTAAAGGCACAAATGTCCAAGATTATGACAATGCCCAGATAAGGCGATACATGCATTAGTGATGATTATTACATTCCCAATCGCCGACTTGCCAATTTTTACTGATTCATTTTATGATGCCAAGATTATCTAGGTCATATTATAAACTACCCAAATATCCTGCCTTTTGGTAGATACAACAAGTAGTGTTAATATTGTCAATTTGCATATTTTATATCAACTTACCCTTCCAATGTAAAGTTTTTTCCTAGTTACATATGCATAGTTAGTTTTAGTAGGGGGACTTGTGCACCTATTGTGGAAGAATTCTTTGAAGTAACCTATGGGAAAAATTGAGAATATAAATTCAGCTCACTTGGACCTTGAACTTTGGAGTAAGAAACAAAACCTTTGAACAACTCAAGTTAAATTCAGCTCACTTGTCAACTCTAACAATCCCACAATTAGATGATATATTATAACTTTATATATAGAAGTCGACCATATTAAACAATCATGATAATAAACAACTCTCAATCTATTATGGTGAAGGAATTATTTGAAGTAACCTATTTGAAAAAATCGAGAATATAAAGTTAGAGAACAAGAACTTATGATTCAATCACTGACCACTATTGACAATGGATTATTTGGTCATTTGATGTTGAATGTTTTCAATGTACTGGTTTCCACATATCATTTGGAATCCATAAAAATATTAATGGTAAATAATCAAGGCAACTGAGTTGGTAAGGGGTGTACTTCTACCTTTAACACAATGCTAGCATAGTATAAAACAATGTTGCACTTTGTAGCATTCCTTGATAAGTTGGTCAAAGAACATGAGTTGAGGAAAATTGTCATTTAAAGGATTACATTGCCAACCCGAGTTGGGATGGTTAAGTGGACATGCTATAAGTAGGAGGAAGGATAAGACTTTGTGACATGTCAATTACAAAATATTCGAGAGGAAGGAATTGCAAGTCATGAAGAAATATATATATATATATATATTGGCCATGTTTGAGAGTACAAACTCCAAGGCACAAATGTCCAAGATTATGGCAATGCTCAGATAAGGCAATACATGCTTTAGTGTTGATTATTACATTCTCAATTGCCAACTTGCCAATTTTTACTTATTCATTTTATGATGCCATGATTATCTAGGTCATATTATAAACTACCAAAATATCCTGCCTTTTGGTAGATATAAGAAGTAGTGTTAATATTGTCAATTTGCATATTTTATATCAACTTACCCTTCCAATGTAAAGTCTTTTCCTAGTTACATATGCATAGCTAGTTTTAGTAGGGGGACTTGTGCACCTGTTGTGGAAGAATTCTTTGAAGTAACCTATTGGAAAAATTGAGAATATAAATTCAACTCACTTGGACCTTGAACTTTGGAGTAAGAAACAAAACCTTTGAACAACTCAAGTTAAATTCAGCTCACTTGTCAACTCTAACAATCCCACAATTAGATGATATATTATAACTTTATATATAGAAGTCGACCATATTAAACAATCATGATAATAAACAACTATCAATCTATTATGGTGATTAGAGACTTAATTTCTTGCTTTGATATTAATTTTTCTTTTCTAAAAATGATAATTTGATTTCCTTAAATTCTTATTTCCATAAAGTCGGCCATTATTAGTCAACCCCGTACTATTCAACAAAGGCCAGGCAGGGCTATTCACCCATAATGCATCAAGAGCAGTGTAGTGATCAAAGTATTCTTGTCAAATCCAAATGACATAATTTATTGTCTTGCAAAAATATGCAAATGTATGATAGCATCCATCCTATTTTACATAGGATGTTATAACTTCATGGCCATTTATGTTATGGAGTATGAGATTGTAAGGCCTTGACCTCTTGCTTTGAGCTAAATAAACATGCTACGATTCTTGCTTATCACTTTAGCAATAGTCACGGATATGGATATAATTTTTTTAAAGAAACTCCAAATGTATAAAAAAAGTTATGTAACTCAATTTTCATCAACTCATTACTTTTAAATGAATGAAAAGCTAAGCCTACAAATAATAGCATTATCCAACTATTTAGAATATTAGATGATTAGGAGGTTGGACAACCTACTGATTATAATATTAGGCTTATAGAACAACTTCTAACTTGACAAGAGGAGAAAACCCATCCTTAATGACCTTTGAATCTGCAATAGCTACACTTTGGGAATTTCAAAACATGACTTGAACAAGCCTATCTTAAATAGCTTGATTGAAACTCTTACCGATCTACTAGCCTCAAATGACTTAATTCGGTGTCATAGACTTTGACGTTATTGAAGAGTTGATTTATAGTTTTTTACTTGAGCATTAAGTTCAAAATAAGATCCTTTATACCTGAGATTTCATATTAAGATTTAAGAAATATTGAAGTATTAGATTGATCCAGCTAAATACATTTTATTTAATCTTAGGTGGATCCTTTATTATTAAATGCTCAGTTGATAGATTCGCCTATTATTGTAAAACTTTTATGAGAATGAATTCTATTAAAAGCAACATTACCTAGATTTAATCCCACTAAGTGAGGTTGGCTACATGAATCCTTTGTTTCCATTGTGCACGATCAAATAGAAGTCCCTTCTTAAGTTATAAATAGAGAAGATCCTTTCTAGTGGTTTCTTCCCAAATTTTTACTGGTCTTCTCTTCTTTAATATGGGCAAAATTTTATAAACTCTATCTTATTAACAGGGGAATTGAACGCTATGTTTAATATTCCCTCAATGCTTGAACCATCTAAGATGACATTCTCTAATCTTATCCACTATTGGAGCCACTCCAATCTTTCTATGGATAAACTCATTTCTCTTTTTGTTCTTACAAGTATGCCCACTTATCTACCTAAGCATCCTCTCCTTTGTAACACATATTTTATTAGTAAGTTTCTTCTTTGTTGGCCAACATTCAGCTCCATAAAATATTGCTGGTTATATAACTATTCTATAAATTTTTTCTTTAATTTTGAGTAGAATTTTTTAATTACACAACACTCTAGTACTTTATTTCCTCCAACCAATTTAAGAGAATTAATTATTCTAAACTTTTATTTTCTTGATTTAAATGTTTTAACTTATAATCTTGTTGGGAAATATTTTAGAGAGGATAATGGTTTGACAAAATTCTTTATGCCAATCCAAATCTGATCTAGCATGTTGTAGCTCCACCTATTTTGATGAGATATTTAAGAATTTCTGTCCTTAAGGAGTTGAATGTTTAACTATTTACTCTCTTTAAAGTTGGTACAAAGCTAGTCAATTTTTTATTATTAATCTGATTTAGGACATTATCTTGTATTTCTTGCTTATACTTTCTACATATATTTGTTAAATGTCTTATGCTTTAAGACATTATCTTGTATTTCTTGTTTATACTTTCTACATATATTTGTTAAATGTCTTATGCTTTAAAGATAAAAATTCTTGAAGCTCGAACCAACTAAGGCGACATTCTCTAAATTCACAATGAAAACAAAGAATTCATCACCTGACCCCACCTAGTGGGATTACGGCTTGTTGTTGTTGTTTTTATGCTTTAATCAATTATCTAACATGTTCTTTTAATTGCATTTTTCACTTTGCCAAAGACCATGATAGCTCAATAAGAGTCAAATTCTGAGTTGTTTCTTGACCAATGATTAAATTATCCACTTTTTGAAACTTAAAGCTAAGTTAAACAAGTTTGTCTATACTGGATTGAGACTTTGATTTTATTAACACATGGAAAACACAATGGAATAAAGATATCCTAGAAACACGGTTAAGTGTTCAAGAAATAATATAAAATATTTGTTATCATATACTTTTAATAAGCTTACCAAAAACTAAAGTTTAAAGCATTGCATTATATAACAAAGGTAATTTGCCAGCATAAGCAAACAAGTAGTTTATCTTGTGTGAAAAGTGGATAAAAAAAGAATGCATAGAGAATATGTTTTTCATTACACATTTAATTACATAGAGAATAATATTTTTACATATATTTTGAAACATTAAAATACATGATCACTTTATTCTTTGCCTCAAAATCTTCAATAGATGATGGAATTTTAATTTTTCTTTATAGGTTTCAGGTTTATATCTTGACTATTTATTGAGATTGTTGTCAAAGTTCATTTCCATGAAGTCTCTTGATTCATCTTCTATTTTGTTCTCTCAAAAGTGCAAAACTTACTTCTACAAAGGAAGCTTTGACTTTGAAGAAACAGAATGAATCCTTATACCCAAGAATCGTTACTTTATGTTAGCAATGATTATAACAGTTTCATTGATCATTTCTTGAAGCTTGAAATGATTTTTTTATATAGGCCTGAATTGACTACAACTTCATCACCTTATTTTCTCTATGGTCAAGATATAAATGTTGATCATGTTGTCATCCTTTTCTACATGATCTGTTCCTTATTTCATTTTCTTAACTAGACTGTTGTGACTTTTTCTTTTTCTAAATTTAGTATTTTTTCTTAAACTATTATTTATTCCTTCAAAAAATTTCTTCAGGCTGTGCATCTTTCTGTTGCTTATTGAAATTAGATTATTTAAACTTCAAATGGAAATGTCTCTCAAAAAAGTGTCTATGTATTGTTAATAATCAATTTGATCCAATTGTTTCCCTTCAGACTCCTAGCTAATTCAGCTTCAATCTCTGCATTAAGGGCCTTAACATCTCTTTTTGGATGAGGAATGATAGAAGCCAAGAGTTAAGCTCCTTAAAATTTGATGTAGAAGGACATCCCTTAATATTCTTATGAGTTGAGCTGTCCATAGAGTCGGTAGCCTCCATATGATCCATGGCAACACTAAATTGGTTGCTTCCTTGGCAATTACCTCTTTTTCTCCCATGTATCTCCAAATGTCATGAGCACATTAGTAAAAAAGATGGGAATTTTTATAAATAATTGTCACAAGTCCATCAACAAGTCCTTTCGGTTGTTTGATTGCAACAAGAGAATATAAGGTAACACTTTCTTTTTCTCCTTTTCTTCAATTTCTGTTCTGGTTGCAGGCACAACTTTCTTCTTACTAGCATTTTCTTCATTGGTTGTTTCGAAGCGCTTATGTAATTGACTCGATCTTCTTTTTTGTCTTTTACTATTGATGTAAAAGATTCAGTTGAACTGTTCTTTTTTTAGTTTGTGGACGTAAACAAATTTAGTCAAAGGATTATTTTTAATGGAGGATGAATGAAAATACTAAAATATCTATAATTTTTGTAAAAAAATTCTGATGTTTATATGTGACAGAAGGGAAGGAGGATTAAAATTTAAGAGACGTGTAGCTTGATCATGGGCTTAGCTGAATTCTTATGGAATGATAACATGCATTGGCACGTTGGGACTTTTTAAGTATATCATCTGTTGAACCATTTCTCTATTAATTTCGATGTTTATTTATCTTGATAGCCTTGATGTGCTTGAACATACTCATAGGATTGGAAGACTTCATAAAAAGCACTTTGACTTCTATTTCTTTTGATAAGTTTGCATATCCATGAAAGGCATGCTGACTTTCATTTTAAATTTAAAAACACTGCTTGTCTTGATGAGAGACAACCATATCTCCATAGCAAATTTAATCTAGTGTTGGTGAAATAACTCAAATATGACATTAATTATCCGATATAAGTTTGGGCATGGTTGAGTCGGAATAAATTTAAAATTAATTTGCTGTTGCTTTGATGTGACACAGCACTTGGAATTCAAACCCATACTTGCTGATTAAGAATTATGGCACATCTTTTTTGCAAATTAATTTAAATACTGGCATTTACTTTTGCATAATAGTTTGAATCTGATATTGGCAGCTATTGATATTGGAACTCCCCTAAATTTTTTTTATTAGGCTCTTTCCATTAAAACCTTTTTTAGCCATAGCTAGCTTTTCACACTGGCGTTGGTGACGTTGCCTCAACTCTTTCGGAGATCTCCAATGAACACGCTCAGATCAAAAATCAAGTGAACGAAGCATTGGGCGTGACAAAAGCCTCGTACAAGACATGAAAGGAAGATGATTAATTATTTGGGGAAAATTTATTTAAAATAATGTAGTGCTGTTACCTAATCTAGTGTGACCTGTAGTCATTTGAATCACCTAAATATTTGGCATTTAAAACAAAGTTGACAAATACCAAATTTCAAAATAACTGATTTTCTATGGCTTATATACTATGTCGACCATTTTGATCTAACCACTAAGCAATCTTCCATTATAACATGATTGTTTAGTTGACCATTGTGGCTCCGCACTCAGTTGACCATACCTAATTTCTGCGGGCTTGGCACCTTGGCACTGTTCAATTTCAATCATTCTTTATATTAATTGCTAAGTTAATTATTGATGGAAACTTAGCTAACTATCTGTTGCTCGATAATAACTTAATTTATGAAATGCTATTTCCACCAGTTTTACTGCACGCCATATGCCGATATTCCTGAAATCTTCTAAATTTTTTTACTTTATAGCGGTTTTATGCATGCCAAATATTAAATAATTCATATATGTTTTTTTTATTTTAATTATAGTTAGGCAGTTTTTTAGCATATCCTTTTTTATTCTCTGTTTTTATTTTCTATTTTATTTTATCCCTTTTGTAACAACCTTACACTATATAACTATATAGAGAAAAAAACGCATTTATGCGTAACTCAATCATGGCATTAGAGAGCGACTAGATCTGAGAGCCGAGCATCAACGACTCGTCTGCCTCTGCATTGACAAAGCTGAACGCAACTTCTGCTATCGTCCTCGACGATGAAGTTGAGTCCGAGCGTCAGATCTAAGAGCAGAGCAATCCATCTGCCTCTGCCTCGGCCTCAACGAAGCTGAACGCAACTTCCGCTATCCTTGACGGTGAAGACGGGTTTCGCTAACACCCATGGAGCCGCCGACTATGTCGTCTGCAATTGCTTTTCCGCCAAACGCTTCGATCGCCGAAGTCCCTGCACTAACGCAAATTCATCACTTTCTTGTTAAACTTGACGACTCCAACTTTTATTATCTGGCAATCTCAATTCCTTTGGATCTTCCGCGCCCACGGACTGCTTCGATTTATCGACGGAAGCCAATCTGCGCCGCATCCTGCACTTCCGAACAGTAATCTTCCAAGTCCAGCGTATGTCTCCTGGTTCCAACAGGACCAAATGATCCTTAGCTGACTCATTACAATGCTAACAAAAAAGACATTCTCTCAAGTTGACGACAAAGAAACTGCTAAGGAAATGTGGACTACGCTGGCTAACACATTTGCATCCACCTTGCAGGTTCGTCTACAATAGCTCGAGTACCAATTCAGGAGCTTAAAAAGGGCCATATGAAGATCCATGAGTTCATTCAGCATGCTAAAAATCTTACCCAACAGCTCCACATTGTGGGTTCACCTGCCACCGATCAACAGTTGGTTCTCAGTCTACTAACTGGACTTGGATCAAAATACGCTTCTCTTGCAATAGCAATTATAGCGCATATTGAACCCATCACTCTCGATGAGTTCATCGGAATACTTACCAATCATGAATTAATGTATTCTAACATACACACATCATCTATGCTTCCCACTCTTGCAAATGCTACAGAACTTCAGCGCCCTCATCCACAGCAAACTACAACAAAGATAAGCATGGCCGTTTCGTCAAAGAGGAAGAAACCATTACGGGTATGGCCGCGGAGGTGGCAGAGGTCGTTCCTCTGTCATTTGTCAACTCTGCAATTGCATTGAACATCTTTCCATAAATTGCTACGACATGCAAAATTTTGCCCAGTACTCTGTCGTCCGTCCCCCACTTGCAATACAAGCTCCTCCCACCTCGTACTATGCCACAACACCAGGTATAGAACCTTGGATCCTTGACACCGGTGCTAGCCATCATGCCACCCCTCACACTGAGTCTATGAGGACCATCCATCCATATTGCGGCCATGAACAACTGCAAATCGGAAACGACAACACTTTGGAGATCGCCAACACAAGATCAGCCCTCATAAATCATCCTTCACGTTCCTTTCATTTACAAAACCTTACATGTTCCTCACTCAACTAAGCATCTCATTTCAGTCAGTCAATTTATCCTAGACAATAAAGTCTTCATTGAATTTCACCCACTCTATTGTGTTATCAAGAATACCCCAACGAAGGAAGAGATCCTGCGGGGCATGCTTTCTAATGGGCTATACACTTTTCCCTCTACCACCGCTCCCATCGCATCCTATACACAACTCGATGCATCCAATCTTTGGCACAACCGTTTTGGTCATCCATTCGTCGACAAACTCAAACATTTATCTAGTTCTCTGCATTTTTGTATTTCTTCAAACGTTGTTTGTAACTTATGTCAAATTGCACCAACACAAAATTCCTTTGTCTACATCCACTACTACATATACAAAACCGCTTGAGTTAATTGTCTCTGACATTTGAGATCCGGCACCTGTTGTGTCAACCTCCAATTATAAATACTATATTACATTCGTTGATGCTTATTCTAACTTTGCATGGTTATATCCCCCGTGCTCCAAATCTGATACTCTCGATGCTTTCCTTTCTTTCAAAACAATGATTGAGAACATATTAAGTACCGAAAGTTCACCAAAACTCTTCAACAATTTGTCATCCAACACGTATTATCAGCACCTTACACCCCTGCTCAAAATGAGAAAGCTGAGAGAAAACATAGGCACATTGTTGAAACAGGACGTGCCTTACTTATTCAAGTTTCTCTTCCCCATCCATTTTGGTTAAATGCTTTTCACATCGCAAACTATTTAATAAACTGAATGCCTATGAAAAAACTTGTCAATAGAACATCTTTTGAGATGCTATATAACAAAATTCTAAATTACCAATTTCTTAAAAACTTTGGTTGTCTATGCTTTCCATGGCTCTGCCCACATGCGAAAAACAAATTGGAACCTCGCTCCCTTCCATGTGTGTTCATCTGTTATAGTGGATAGCACAAAGCATATATTTCTTATTATATTGAGCACACGCACCTTTGTATCACGCTGTCACCTTTGATGAAACACAATATCCATTTAAACAACTACAACCAATCACACAACAACCCAACCCTACCCCCTCTACAAAAATTCGCATACCTATCAGTCCCCAATTGTCTTCAGATCCTTGATCCTTAGCTCATTAGCATTGATACTATACCACAGCATGCCACCACCACCACCATGCAGCAACAAACATCCCATTCAGCTGAACCCTCTCAGTCACCCTCGGACACACAACCTTTTGCCTCCCCTGCATTACTAGCCCCTCCTCCCGTGATCTGGGTCTATACCCGACACACTACATCTTGACAGCATGATGGCTGCTCTACCAACACACATCCCATGCTTGATATTCCCATTATTTTTAAACAAGCAAGCAAGCATAAACATTGAATGGTTGCCATGAATAGAGAAATCAGTGCACTCTATAAAAACAGGACTTGGAATCTTGTTCCTAAACCACTGCATGCCAACATTTTTTATTGTAATTGGTTGTTCAAAATCAAGCCAAATTCCGATCTTCGTTACAAAGCCCAGCCCAACTGGTAACATATGGTTTTACACAGCAAGTTATCTGAAGCTCTTAAGTCATTTGGTTTTTTTGTAATACAATCAACAACTCCTTATTTGTCTTTTGATGGCACCCTAACACCCTGATTTTAATACTTTATTTTGATGATGTGATGTTAATCGGCAACAACAACCACCTTATTCAAGAACTTATTGATTACTTGGCTGCTTCCTTTGCTTTTAAAGATCTTGGTTTCAGTTTTGTTCATCAACATCAAGTGCTCCTTCACCAGCGACGCTATCCACCTATCACAACAGCACTATATTAACAGCATTCTGTAGTCCACCAACACTAGCCAAGCTGCCTCCGCCCCAACACCTGCCGCAATATCTCATCGCATACCAGATTCTGCAACTCAACCATTTGCTGATGTGTCGCTTTATCGCAATATTGTAGGGAGTCTACAATACCTTCAACATACCCGGCCGGATGTCACTTTCAGTGTCAACAAAGTCTGTTGCTACATGCATAATCCCACCACTGAGCATTGGTGGGCCGTCGATCTCATCCTCCGTTAACTTTGCGGCACAACCAACTATGGTATACCCCTCCCTGTTTCAGATTTCAAACTTACTCTCTTTAGCGATGCAGATTGGGCTGGCAATGAAGAGGACCAAAACTCCACTTCAGGTTATTACATTTTCTTGGGACCGAACCTTATTTCTTGGTCGTCTAAGAAACAATCGACGGTGGCACGCTCCAGCATCGAAGCTGAATATAAAGCTATAGCAAATGCCACATGTGAAGCCATATGGGTTCGGTCACTCCTTAGCTTGAATTTCCTTTGATGACAATCCCTACGATCTTTTGTGACAACCTCAGCTCTGTGTATCTTACATCAAAGCCCATCCTTCACACACGAATGAAACACGGCGAAATTGACTATCATTTCGTCTAAGAGCTGATTCTACAAAAAGAACTCCAAGTCAAACACATCTACTCTGATGCACAACTTGTAGACATCCTAACTAAATCTCTTCCGATAAAACCATTTCAAGACATTGCCTCCAAGCTTATCAGCTCAACCTGCTATCTTTGCGGGGGAGCATTAAATAATTCAGATATGCTTTTTTTATTTTAATTATTGTTAGGCAGTCTTTTATTCTGTCATTATTTATTTTCTGTTTTATAGTCCTTTTTGTAACAACCTTACACCTCTATATAGAGGCATTTTCCCTCGGTAATAAACACCAGAGAAAATAACGCAATTATGTGCAACTCTATGAACAAAAAGCCCCTTAATTTTGTTAAAGCAGTACACTAAGTTTCAGGGGAAGATGGTATATACAATTTTCACCTATAAATCTCAACTATAAACATGGTCCACTAAAGAGAACGGTTTTGTTCAAATTGTGCTATGTTGGAGCTAGTGTACAATTATCAACCGATATTGCGGGGTCGACTTAATAACATCTTTGTTGGTCTATCTTCTTTGCTCATGCTCAATTGCTTAATTCTCAGCTCTCTAATTGACTCATGTTGAAATTTTGACCTACACATTCTTGACCACCCACAGATAGTTATCTGGCTAACTACCTCATCATTTCAAGATCAAGGCATTTATTTAATTGCCAATAGTCATAGCCCTCTCTATACACATAAACACTCCGTTGATTCATGCATCCTTGACTTTTCTCCATGTCCACAAATTGGTAACATATATAGTTCATGAGATCAGCACCACCATAAAAAACATTCAACTTGACGTCTTAGTTCTTAGAAGTCTTGGAAAGTTGATGCTGTATAAAATTGCACCTCAAAGATGATTATGAAAAACTACTCTTCTCATCAACATTGTTGAACTACAAGTGAAGGAGGCAAATATTCATCATTTTAAAATTCTATTTTAGGAATTTTTTTATGGTGATTGGACTGTCATGTTTTCAAAGACCATCATCACCTTAATACCTTTATCATCATTAAGGCATAACTTGGAGGATCATACAAGGACAATATGGGTGCTTTCTACCTTAGATGTAAATTGTCATCACATTCTTTCAATTATAAGCTTCATCTTCTGGTCACTAATACCAAAGTAATTAATTATTGTTTTTATGGCATTAAGCTTCACCAAGTAAGGGGGCCAATCGTGCATGAAATTTGATTAAGGCAAAGAATAATCAGTCTTTACATCAAATTTCAAGCTAAAATAACTTGGTCACGATTTTCCAAACCAAACTGGGCTCTGATACCATGCATAATTATTAGACAGATTTTTTTCAATTATAACAAAGAAGCGATACAAGATATATACCAGTGCTTGCAGAAATCTAGATCATGAAAGAGGAAAAGAATAAAACATGAAACTAGATTGACAGGATCCTATGAGAAATAAAGAGGGAATCTATACAATAGCAGAAAGAATGTTAATTGCAAATAGCTAATACTGCACTCCTTCCATATGGATAAGGAACCATGCAATCATCTTTAATTATTCCACGTAGCATTCTCAATTTGCCCTCCTGTGAGTGCGACAGAGCTGCTGTTGTCCATCCATATCAATGATTCCGGAAAAAGGAATCTTTTCTGGGGCAGCCGCTGCAGCCCAATAATTCCCCATATTTAACTATTTCTGGTAGTTTACTGTTAGAGACATAGCTTAAGGCTAAGCTTGAAAGAAGGTATTCATAAGTTTTATTTTTCATTATGTTGCTATATTATGCACTATTAAAGGCTTGTATGAATTTTTCTGAGCAACGTATTTTTTCTTTCAGGATTTTGTATGATAAACGATTCAGCATGTTTCATTATCCAGTTTCAGATGAGGATGCTCCAAACTATCGTTCTATTATCCAAAATCCAATAGACATAGCTACTATTTTGCAGAAAGTGGACTCTGGACAATATCATACTCTTTCATTATTTGTACAAGACGTTGACTTAATTGTCATGAATGCTAAGGTAGGCTTTTGAATTCTAGATCATACAAGTAGCATGAATGGCTTCATTTGCTTTTTCCATACTATTTTGAATTATAATTCTGCTTGGTGGGAGCTATTTGTATCCAGGTATTAGCATCTGCACTTCTGAAAGGTTTCGGTAATAGTTTTGTTGGTTGCATGTTCTATTCTACTTCTAAATTTTTTTTCTGAATCTCTCTTAGGTTTTTAATGGAGATGATTATAATGGTGCTAGAATTGTTAGCAAGGCTTATGAGCTTCAAGATGTGGTATGATCTAATTTTATTTTTTCTTAACATAGTTATTGAATCAACATTTAGAGAGAACCATTTTTTGTTATAGTGAAGTATCAATGCCATCATAATTCAGGTGCAAGGTATGCTATCACAAATGGACCCAGCTTTGGTCTCATACTGTGACAAAATTGCTGCACAAGGGGGCCCAACTCATATGCCAGAAGATGTTGGGGGATCAGCTATTCCTTCAGCACCCGTTGTTCAGTTAATTGCTGCTACTAGATCAAGTGCACGCCTTCGTCACACTCATCCAGAAGTAAACTCATCAAAAAGTTTTGAGGCATTAAAAAGGCCAAGAAAAAATATTGACAATGAGCAACCGGGTATTTATCTACGTATTTTCTTGAAATAATCAATTCTCTTAAAACTATCTAATTGATGCTGCTGCTTTTATGTAAGCTTATATATCTTTCTTAATGCTCATTTTCGGGATAGGTTCAAGTGTGTTACAGCAAAAAATTGAAATGTCAGATAGTATGGCTTTAAAGGTCTGCCATTGATGCTAGAATTTTAGGGTGATGAGCTATCGATATATTTTTGTGGGTTTGTCAAAAACAACAACAATAACAGAAATAACACCAAGCCTTAATATCACTAGGTGGACTACATGAATCTTTTGTTTTAATTGTGCATAATTAAATAGATGCCTCTCCCTAAGTTTTAAATAGAGAAGATCATTCATAATAGTTTCTCCCCATGTCTCTTTGGGTGTTCCAGAGTCCTCTTTTAATATGGGAGAAATTCATAAGCTCAATTTTTCTAACAAGGGCATTGCACTGTCTATGCTTAATTTGCCCAAACAATCTAAGGTGACATTCTCTAGTCTTATCCATTAGTGGAGCCACTCCAACCTTACTACGGATAGACTCCTTTCTTATATTATCCTTACGAGTATACCCGGTCATCCACCTAAGCATCCTCATCTCTGTAACAGTTTATTTTATCAGTAAGTTACTTCTTTGTTGACTAACCCCATATGACATGTTGATCATATAGTTGTTATATAAAATTTTCTTTTAATTTTGAGTGGGATTTTCAGATTGCGCAATACTTCAGAAAAGCTCCTCCATTTAATCCAACCAGTTTGGATCCTATTAATCATATTGCTCTCTATTTCACCATTCTTTTGAACAATTGAACCTGTCACCCTTCTTGATCACATGGTCCTCAATAGTTATGTCATCGAGATTAGGTCATCTAATACCATTGAACTTACACCCTGTATATTTTATTTTAAATTTACTAAAATAAATTCTCTTGGATTCGAAAGTAGTCCTCCATAACTCAAGTCTTGCTTTAATTACATTCATAGCCTTGTCAATTCATAGAATATCATTTCCAAATAATATGTACTAAGGAATCTCTTCTTTTTGTGCTCAGTAAGAACATCATAATTAAATCAAAAGGACCTAGGCTAATAACTGAGCCTTGATGTAATTCATTAGAAATAGGAAAATCATTAGACAAGCCACTTTGCGGTCGAACACTTGTTATAACTTTATTATACATATATCTAATAATATCAATATGTGCAATACAAGTCTCTTTTCTTTCCAAAATTTTCAAAGAACTTCTCTTAGTACTCTTTCTTAAGCCTTTTCAAGATTAATAAAAATTAAATGAAGATCTTTTCTTTCCTTAAATTTCTCCATCAAACCTCTTAATATGTGTATGGCTTCCATGGTAAATCTACTCGGTATAAAATCAAATTGATTTTGAGAAATGCAAGTATCATTTCATAATCTGTATTCAGTTAATATTTTCCAAAGTTTCAAAATCTGACACATTAATTTGATTCTTCTATAATTAACATAGTCGTGAGCATTGTTTTATTCTTGTAAATAGGGTATAACACTACTCTTTCTCCACTCATCTAACATCTTCTTAATTTCAATTAAATAACTTGGTAAGCTAAGAAAGTTCCAATTGGGTTTGTCACAGCTTTAAAATATAAAGGACATAAGTTATAATGTTCTTGCTAGTTAATAGTAAAAAATCCCTTTTAATGTTCATTCCGGTTGCTAAAAAACTAAAGAAAATTGACATTTTCTCTTCGTTCTTTAATTTGCCAGTGAACCTTTATCTTTGAAGTTATTGATAGCATGTTTGATAGTGAGAGAAAGGGAAGATAGCTTATGTCAAAGCCATCAATAGGAAGACTAAAGAAGAATGCCAACATTTGGCCCTTAAAGTACGGAGAAGAAAGGAAATGAGGAAAACTAAGCGGAAGAGAGAGAATATTGATAGACAAGACTAAAAGGGTGGTGGTATGGCTTTGAAATTTTTGAGGCTGTGAAAGAGGGAAGAAGGAGAGCATGGCACATTGAGGGAGTGGGAAGTAAAAGGAAATAAGTGTTGTGAAAGAAAAAAGTTGCAGCAGATCTCTTTCACCCAGAACAAGTATGCACAAAGACGAATGCAAAAATCAACATGCACAATGTAAACAACAAACAAAGAAGATTTTTATATTAAAAACTCTTGAAAGGGAAAAATTACAAAGCTACACAGTGTGAAAATTCTACGATGAAGAATATAAGGAAGAAGTTACAAGAGATCTCATGCTCTCTCAACAATTCACATACCTATTGGGGTTCTGCTTTCAACTACAATCTCATTATAGCAGTTAGAGCACAAAAAGCGGTCTCTAAGTTCTCATAGCACGCACAAACCCTAAATAACTTAACCATGTATATCCCCAAAATAAAGCCAACTCCAAATAGTCATAACAATGAGATTTAGACCGATTTTAATCTTTGGGAAAACCCAAGCATTGTTTACGCCTTCACCTGGAACTTGAGCACTCTTGGGCGTTTGCCCCATAGTTGAATGGCTTAAACGGGTGCCCGAGCTCCTAACCCTCTTTTCGGCTAACCCCAGTGAGTGCCGAAGCTCGTTTGAGAGCTTGATTCTTTATTTCTTTGGTTGAAAGGCCCCAAATGGGCATGGGCATCTGACTAATTTCAGCTTAACTTTTGGAGCCCGTTCTCAGCCCATATTGTGTTCATTTCACCTTACGTTGATTTGTAATCCATCCAAGGCACTCCAAAGCACTTGAAGCTCCACCATAAACAACAATGTTTCACTTGGAGATTGAGTGTGTGTCTTCATTTTTTTTTTCAATTCATGGTTGTGATTCTCATAATTTAAGAAGCAATGATGTGGCTTACCTTGTCTCCTCTCCTATTCACATTCTAAAACCCTTTGAAGTTAGTCTAGCTTCAAGTTTTCCACTACCAATGAAAAGAACTTCGAGTAATCGACATCTTGCTTAATGTTTTTTCGTACTCCTTGCCTTGTGGTGCTTGCTGGTCATGGGTTATTTTCTACCCACTTCCTTCAAAGAGTCGTCTTCCTTCAAGTGAGTAGCTTCATCAAATTCGAGCTTGATTTAACTCCAATGACCACACCTTATCTCATTCATGGCCCGATCCTACGCTTTGGGCACATCATATTCTGGAGGACCATTTTGGCTCCATTGTTAGTGCTTGAGGTGCATCCTGTGCTGCTACAACTTTATGAGCATGCTTTTCGATCTTCTTGTGAACAATAGATTTCTTTTGGTTTACATAGAAATTGACTCTTTTGTTTTCTATCACAAAATCTTCATAGAAGAGATTTCAACCCTCTCTCTCCCTCAGGCCTCTAGTGCCAACAACTTGATATGCTGTCTCTACTAATGGAGTAGAGCTTGAAATTTTGCTGGTCATGTGAATTATCGCTTTTGTACTCTGACACAACCACCATTGCAACTCTTGTGTCATATCTGGAGATCGAGAAAGATAAAAAGTAAATAAAAAAATTTAGAAAAATAAATGTCAATTTCATACAGTAAAGAATCTCATGTCTAATCATTACAAATACAAACTCTCGTACAAAACCACTAAATTTATAATTCAAATAAACATTCTAGTCCATATTAATACAACTGTGAATAATAGGAAAAATAATTGAAATTCTAAATAAAATTTTGGATCTCAGAATCTATCATACCTTTAGATACTCGCTACAAAGTCACTCTCAATCCAACGGTTGTGTCTAGAAATATGGTTGTCAATCAGATAAGAGTATATTGAAGTAATAATAAATATTTATTATAGCATATTTATAGGAAAAGGTAAGTTGTGTATATCAATAAAATAAAAAAATTTATATCACTACAAACGACTATTCAAACTGATCAAGTAAAGAACAACAATAGGAAATAAAGAATATCATCTATGCAGCAATAAGAACAAAATCTCATCTATCACTATGTATGTGACTAGCCAAATGGGAAAGAACACTCACTTGGAGAGTTGGTATAGAGTTCATGATTTCTGAGTAAGCTCAATATAGTCCTTAAATGCTCCTCATGCTCTGCAGTGCTTTTGTAATAGATCTCTATATGAAGATTATTACACGTGTCCAGATGTGGCTTAATCACTCGACGCATGAGGTTCATGAAAAATGAAGGTGCTTTTGTAATAATCTCCTAGTTCTGAGGTAGTCTAGGAACATCGTCCGAAATTACATATGCCAATTCGCGCACCACCAATGTACCTTCTAGTTTGTCTTATGGCTTCTTCATGCTGGAAAAGCTAGATAATGCTTCTGTATTATTTGTTTGCACGAAGAAGACTAGAGATGATAGAGTGCTCATCTGCACAATGAATGTTGTCCTGTCCTTCCCTGCTTTATACTTTGTATACTTTATTATCACTTGATTTTGACTCATCCAATTCATCTCAATAATAATATCAAAAGTGGTGATGGATAAGATGATCAACCTTGCACAGTATCCCTTCTTACAAATTTCTCAATTGCACATGCATAATTGATTGACTACTAAATGATCTTCAGAGGGTAGACCCACACTCATTGTAATGATTAGATCTACCCTTGGAAGTGACAGAGCATTGACAATGCACAGAAAATTAAAGAATTCGTAGCATTAGAATCAATTTTTTTATAAATCTGAAACCTTCATTTTTTGTACATTTAATTCTAGACCATCAATTTTTTTATAAATTGTACATTTAATCATTTTAATACAATTAATTAACACAATCATAATTTCTTATAGAATCTCGTTCCCTTGAAAAAATACCATTTTTTATTGTAATTTGGATAGAATTTGAAAGATTAAGGTTCTATATTAGTAAATGTAAAAGTTTGGGTGATTACTTTGCAAATTGTAAATATTTTAGCGCTATTTAAGAAAAAGCTCATAAAGAGCATTTTAAGTTGTACCTAAATTCGGAAACATGAGAGTGCAGTGATCTTTAGTGGTTGAGCTTTGAGTTTTGAAACCCCTTTTGGATATGATTCGCCATTTTTAAACCTTTGATAACTGGCACACCTATAACCTGCATTTTAAACGTTTATCAAACCATTAATATCATATCAACATGATTTTCTTTTCGCCCAACCTTAATGATCTACCATGGGTTAGAGGCTCTCGAATCTCTTGCTCGGATCTATGAATATCCACGTAGAACAATATGATTGTGAAAATCTAGCTGGGGGAGAAAGGATTTGCACTTGGGCTGGGACAATCCTTCTCGACTGTTTTGACTGAAGAAAAGTTTCAAATAAGAATTAAATATGTAGTTAACGGGTTGAACCAATGATATGAGACAATAAATTCAGATCCTTAACAACTAGACTATAACCCTATTCACTCGCCTATCCTCCTTCGGTGCTTCCCCTGTAGAGGGCCTGGGGCTTTTTGCTGTTGCGCTGAGTTTAGTATTTAATTACATTTGTTATTAAATAAGAGAAATAATGCTAATTCAAGTAAAAGCCTTGTTGTAATGAGTAAATTTTTGATAGATTTATTCCTTGAATATTCAATTTGATTCCAATCTCAACCCGTATTCAACCTCGAATGCAGAAGACAGATCCTTGAGCGCAGCAGCGATGGAAACGGAGCCGCCGAGCAATCCAAGCCCCAACATAGCGCCGGCCCAGGAGGCAGCGGAGGACGGATTTGAGAATCTGCTGGACTCAGAGCTCCTAGAAGAATCCGGAACGGATGCTGGCATTTCCTGCGAGGAGGTTTTCCAAGAACCAGAGAACGACGCCGACATCGCCAGCCGGATTGTCGCCGTGAAGCGCCGCCTTTTGGACCGCAGCGAGGGCTTTGGCGTGCCGCAGCTAGAGAGGCTTTACTGCCGCCTTATCAGAGGCACCTTGGAAGCCAAGAGGGAGGAGCCTGGCGAGACCCGCAGGCTCTCGGTTTTGCGGCATTTGCTGCGGTTCGTCGACGATGACCAGAATTTTTGATAATTTTTTTGCTTTCTTTCGCCTAAATATAAAGATTCTTTTTCTTAATGTACATTAATTACAATGGTTAAAAATTGCATGGCTTTTTTGTCCTATAATGAGGAATTCTATTGTCATTCAATTCGGATATTGTGTGATTAATATGTTTATAATTATAATTATTCGTGTTATGTTACTAAAAAGATAGAAATATCCCAATACTGGTAGAAGCTAGTGGGAATTATATTTCAAAAACAATGTTATTTTGAGCATAAGTTGTATAGCATTATGTGATAATACATTAGACTACATCAAGAACTATGGGTTGATGGCCCACGCATTTATCACGCTTTCCGATGAGACTGCCTTAAGCATTTGCCTGATTTTTATCATGATTGAGATTTCAAATATGAAATAATTGTGTTGTTGATGTGATTTGATTTTAAAGATTTGGAATAATAAAGCATGAATTTTAACAACTTTGTTATTTTGATGCCTTAGATTTATTATTGCAATAAGGATGTTTAGTAATCATTGGATTTGATTTTGAGAAATTCTTTTTTATGATGCATGCTTTATTAATATAAAAATGGTTTATCAAAAACGATGCAACCACGCCACTCATTGAATTTCATTTATTGTTGCCTAAAATATGTAACTAGAGAGAGTGAATTGGAGCCCAGCTTGCTCTAACACACTCAAGGCTCCACTCATTGACAGGATATGGATGTAGATTTTTTTTTTTTTTTTTTTTTTTTTTTTTATAAAAATTTAGTTCAAGTAATAATAAAAATATAGTAAAGATGGAAAAAGAGTTTTTTTTTTTTTTTTTTGAATAGTGTTTTTTGTTTCAATAAGTATCATAAAAATTGGTAGAAATGTTGGAACAATTCTATAAGAAATTAATAGATAAGGATTGAATAAAGCTTTTTGCCTCATTATATAGTATATATTCATCAAGCTGTGCTATCAATATGCCATTTCCTTTGGGATCATTGGTGAAGCCTCCCTCTTTGGCATATTGTGGTTTACTAGACTTTGTTGACCCTACTGTTGCTCCAAGCCTTTTGACGATTAGTGCTTGTGGCTTCTCGAGCTTCCCTACTGCCATTGTTAGTGATTGCATGTATTCTTCTTTCCTTGGTGGCTAGGGTGTCACTCCTGATTGAGGCGGTGGGGTTGACCCATCTAATTAGGACGGATGCTCATTTATGCAACTAATATATTTTGTGATAGTCAAGCATAATCGTGTATTCGCTAAGTTGTTAGTTAAGGCTCTTTTCATGGATGATATAATTGTTCTTCTATTTTAGAAGGGGGAGTTGTACAAGTTGGGTAGACCTTTTGAATTTCTTAGCATTGGGAACTTTTTGTTTGGTCACCCATTGAGTATTTGTATGAAAAAGTGTGATGAAGATGGTTGAAGAATGTCTTAAACAATATTTTGATGATCATAAAGATGGATATAATTAGATTTCATGAAAGAGAAGAAGAGGTGGCCAAGAGTGAATTAATAAATTTATGACTTGATTATATAAGAAAGATAGATGAAGAGAAAATCAACGAGCAAGGCACGCCCTTCTTATCAAAGAAGATATTAAGAGATCACCAAATCCCAGGTAAAATTATGAAGCCTAATATTTTCACATAACCAAAATAATTATATATATATATATATATTCTTGGCTGGTGAGATTTGAACCTATGATCTGGGTTAACAAATTCTGAGCCTTAATCATTAGGCTGTAACACCATTCATATATATATATATATTTGTGTGTGTGTGTAGAAACAATATGGAAGTACTAGATTCATTTGGTCAAAAACTTAGCCAACTGATTTAGAGGTTCTTATATTTTCTTGGCTAACAAATTCATGATATGCAATACCAACTTTACCTGAGCTCAAGTATGTAGAAAAGTAAGACTATCTTGAAACTCTCGCTTCCTCTCTTAGCGGAGCCACATATTTTGTTATATTCATTGATGATCATATCAGGGAAATATGAGTGTACTTCTTGAAGAACAAATTTGATGTGTTTGACAAATTCAAAAACTGGCTATTCTTGGTTTAAAATGAGACTTGCTTAAATCTCAAGTGCCTTAGATCAAATAATAGTAGGGGGTACTGTGATAAAGAGTTCAAAGAGTTTTAATCTTTGAATGAGATTAGGGGTAGTTCACTATTCAAAGACTCGACAGAATGGTGTTGAAAAGCACAAGAATAAAACTCTCATAGAATGTGCCAAAAGCATGAGTCTACATGTTGGGTGACAGAACAAAATTGTAAGTCTGCACTTGCACATAAGTGTACGTGGTCTGAAGTAATATGAGATGATGATATCCCAAAATTTATCGTCCTCTGAGAATGATGTGTGTTTGTTATTAAAGTATACTTCTTTTTAATAATATTTAAACTAATAAAAGCTAAACTTTTTGTCCTAAGATAATGCTAGATTATCCTAAATTAGTTTTTTAATCAATTTGATGAAGTTGGGGAGAGTTGGGTTTCAAGCATGCAATTTGTAATAAACTTGTGCTCAAAAATCATTCTCCTAATGTCATGTCATATTTCTATCATTTTAAAAATTTTCTAATCAAGAGGTCTAGTTTTATCGCTTAAACATAAATTTTACTATGAACCTATTTAGTGTTGTAAAGACCCACTTAAGTAGTATTAAGTGAAACTCTTAAATATTGAGAAATATTTTCAGATAATGATATTCTTTATGAGAACTCCTAAGTTAATAGTGCTCATGTTGGAGCACTCATTGAGAAGTTATTTTATGAGGACAAAATCGTGAAGCCTTTCAGGTCAAAGTGGACAATGCATTGATGCTTAAGATTTTGTACTATTACAAATGGTATTAGAGTAGGCCATAGAGTGTCAGATATGAGCTAAGTGATATACACAAAAAAGTACCACTTCATATGAGCATCATCTTGAACCCATGATGGCTAAGGTGCTACATGATTGTAGTTACCTCTTGAGCCTGTAGGGGGCCACCTATAGTCCTATCTAGCTAATGGATGGTTCTTGGATCTATGTGTGGTTATTAATAAGGATGTCAGTTACTTCAGTTGAAGAGATGGTAAAGGCCCACTTAAGTAGTATTAAGTGAAACGCTTAAATATCGAGGTGCTTTTTTTGATAATGGTGATGTTATTGATATGAACTTCAAAGTTAAGTTTGCTCATGTGGGCGCACTCCCAAGATGGGTGACTGCAATGACCCCAATATTAGATTGGGAACCCAATCCAAAATTAGAGCGTTACGATAACACTTAACACTAAATTAGAAGGAAACTAACTCAACATTAAGTGTTACGTGGCCAAGTACTTTATGAGGGTGTTAAGTTAAGAAATTTGTAATAGTAGAGAAGGGAGAATATGAAACAAGTGCAAGTAGAACAATAAAATATCCACTTATCCAATCCAGGCAGTTAAATGAAAAATTATACTTATTATAGAAAGAAGTAAAAACAACATAGAAAATAATTATTACAAACTTGAAATTTGAAAGAGCAATAAAAGTAAATTCACTCTCTCACAAAAAAATAGGAAATGAAATAAAATATGGAAGCAGTTTAAAAATTTTCAAGCACACTAGAGTTCAGCTCTATTAGCTTGAAAATGCTTTTGATCTACCATATTTTTGGTATTTAAAATATGGTAGGGCATAGCCAAGAAAAAGAAAAAAGTAGTTAGACTAAATAGTCTAAGCACATTTTAAAATTAACTAATTAGTAATTGAAATTAAGTCAAATATCACATAAGTTAATTTATAATTAGAAATTGCAGTGGAGCATTTAATAGTGTTAAGTAAGGGAAGAAAATAAAATATAATTGTAAGGAAGAACAGTCGAAAAGGAAGAAGAGTAGTAACTAATAAGTATAATTGCTCTAGCCTACAATAAAAATGTAAGGGAAAAAGCATTCTAAATAAGGCTAGAAATTACTAATGTGCATATGAAATTAATGAAATGAAAATATGTATATGTCTAATGAATATATGCTATGTAAAGCAAAGAAAAGCAGTGAAGTATTAAATGAAATTAAATTAACATACACTGCATTCAAATATGAATTATAAGTAAGTAAAGCACAATACTAAAAATAAAAGTGCAAAGTAAGTAACTAAGGGAAGATCTTAGCCTCTAGGGCTAAGAATGAATAGCCTTGGACTATGTGAAGTAAACATAACTAGAAATCTATGATGAGATCTCACAATCAATAAGATTGTAAGAGACTCATAATTTATTTGTTAAAGTTATTTATGAAAATACTCATTCCGCGTGCACATTTACAGAATGAAGTGAGGAGTTAAGCATGTATGCCTAACAAGTAAAGGAAAGCGAGGCCTCATAGAAAATAAACACCCATATTCACCCTCAGAGAATATGAGGTCTTCTTATATCCCCCCATAAGCTTGCCCTTGGCTATCAACCAAGAAAAACCCCTATAGTTTTATGAAAGTTTTATTTATGCACAATGTCTTATTTGTATGTTCAAAAGTACAGGCTTAAAGCAAAATAAACATTCAAGGATTTCAAGTAATTGTAAGCTATGTGATATTCAAAGTTATCTATTTTTTAATGATCCACTTAATGATTGGAACTAATTAAGCTCCCGATTGACTTATAGATATTGATCTCTAAGTCAATTGTAAGTAATAGTATAAGAAAAAGAGTTTTGGAAAATAGTAGTTTGATTTAGTTTATAAAGTGAAAAAATAATTTAATATTTATATTCATGCAAATGATACTTACCCTACACTAATCCTAAATCAATCAAATTAAAGGTTAAGATTTAAGGTTTAGGAAATTAGTAGGGAAGAGTAAAACTAATGGTTTACTAAACTAATTAAAATAGAGATTAACATACTACCTACTAACTTCATCTAATTAGCTTACAATTGAAAGGCTTCCAACCAAATCAATCACTAACCTAGCTATGATCAATTGGTAGTATATGTCTAAGTGTATGAGAGAGGTAAGATTAGAAGCTACAAGCTCTATGTTTACTATAGATTGAAGATTAAGGAAGTCTATAAGTTATCTAAATCATAATAAAAAGCTAAGGAATTTATAATTAAATAATTAGAGAGCTTAAAAGAGAACTAGAAGCTAGAGAGAAAATGTGAGCTAAAGATCCAATTTAATTATTGGGCACTAGTCCTATTAAGATCACTTAATGAAGTAAGACATACTACTAGCATGCAATAATTATGAAATAGGTTAGCTAAGATCTTTATGACAAATCAATAAGCTAAAGTTCCTAAATTATGTAAGATGTAATCTATGATTGAAAATTGAATCTAGAAATGTGCTATGTAAATGAGCATTTAAATCAAGAAAAGTCAAGTTTCAACATTCAATTGAAATGACATAGAGAGCAATTTAAATGTAACATGTTTGCTGTTCTAAGATTTAAATACCTAAAATATGCATTCTAAGAAACTAGGAAAAATGCAAAATTATACTAAATAAGAAGCCAAATACTGTAAACATCCAGATATTATCCAAATGAAATAATATAAGCATATACAAAATCCTTATAGCATAAGGAGAATAATGACCCTAAGTATGTCAAAATTGGAAAACATTGATAAATTAGGGTTTGGAGGACTCCTACTTATTGTTAAGAAGTCATTAAGAAAATTAGGGTTCAAAAACTTAAATCTGATTTTATATTATTGTCCTACTATTTTTGTGATTGAAATGGACTATTGGAATTTTAAGCTTGGATAATAATTGATCAAGTTATGTCACATACAAGGTTTGAATTAAATTATAATAAATTAATTAACCTAAAAATAATGATTAATAAAAATAATTAGTGAAATAGAAATTTAAGGTCGTATTAATGATCTACATATTTTTCTGGTTGAAATGATATATTATATCATTATAATTAGGTAAATATTTCCTTAAAGATAATTAATTTATCAAAAACAAATTGATTAAATTAATTTAAATTTAAATTTAATAATCTGTATTTGTCAATATTTTTGGCGCCTTAATAGATGCGGAAATGGGCCCGAATCCTTCTACTTTTATTATGAAGGATGCTGAACCCAGTACTCCATCTCTTCAAGAAGTGATGAGGCAGATTATGGGTTTATTCAAGATAATGATAGAGGCCCAGACAAGGGATGCTGAAAGAATAACTTCTACAAGCAATCCTTCTCAACCATCTTCTGCTTCTCCTTTCCCTTCTCCAATCCTTCCACAATCTTCACAAGTCCCACTTCCTTCTTATCTTGCCTTACCAAAAACTCCTGCTTTTGCTACTAAGGCAGTTCCTGCTCCACTACCACCTACTCCAGGCTCGATAGTAGATGCCTTTCTCCTAGCCTTCCTACGCTTAAACCCTCCTACTTTTAATGGCCAAGCCTCAACTATGGAGGTAGGCAATTGGTTTAGTGCAGTAGAGAAACTTTTAAGAAGTATAAAGTATTTGGAGAGCAAAAGTTAAGATTGACCACTCGCATTTTTAAGGAAGAGGCTGAGTTCTAGTGGGATAGTGTGATAGTGTAGCGCCCCACCCCGTCGTTGCGCGCAAAAGAGAAGAGAATCATAATTTTGGCGGCGAAGCGGCTGCGCTACTCGGAAAGAAGGGCACACTCCATCTTCCCGAATAATAGGCACAAACTGAGCCACACTGAAGGGCTGCTGACTCAATCCCAAGAGTAGGTCCGAGAGTCAATACTTAGGATAAGAGGAGAGTACTTATCTTAAGTATTAGACTAACACACACATCAGATTATCAAAATAAATAAGGAATCCAATGTATTTTGTAAATATCAACATTTCTAGTATGCTGATCACATCACAATACTAGGTATAGTAGCAGTATAACAGAGTACAAAAGCTAACGCAAAACATCAAGAATACATTCATTATAGAGTAAAAGTAAGCATTCATCTTAGAAAAGAAAAGTAAAATACATCTACAATTATTACAAACTGATTTAAATGATGCAAAAGTAAAGTCTATCAGAAGTACTAAAGGTAGAAACAGTAAAGTAAAAGGTAAAAGATGGATCCACTAGGGCTCCACGTGCTCCTCTTGGATCTCTGTAAATCCTCCTGCCTTATCTCAACAAGTTGCTCGAGAACTAGCAAATTGTCAGATCCCAAAAATACCCTATGTTAGCTAAATAGTCTAACACATCATAACTAAACTAAGCATTACTAAAGCAAATACAAATAGACAGTAAAGTAAACAAAAGTGAAGAAAATCAGTAAGGGTACTGAATCACTTGAAAATATAAGGACTGAACAAGGTAAAACATGAGCTGAAATTTGCATGCTGACAATAAATGAAAACATCAAGTGCTTAGAAATCAAGGTAAACATGTCCAATACTATACTATATGTCACTGAGATAATGCATCCAAATATGCCACAACACGGTATACTGTAGATATGTAATAGAACTATCACTGAAAGACTATGAGTCGTACGGTCCAATGTATATATACATCCAGTTGGGAAGATAGTATGATGATGCCGAAGCATCTTAAAATTCCCCAGTCAATGTATGTAACATTTCGTAACCCATAATTCATCATTGATACCCATTATCACCACTGAATTATATACATTATGCTCATGCTCATGCTCATGCTTCTATACTACATGAGTTAAACCCAATAAATCTATAAATATGTTAAAATCTGATAGTGAATCCAAAGTCTCCATTGTGCAGAATCCTGCTAAAGGGATTCTGACCCCTATGTTCTAGTTTTGATAATTGGTTGAAGTTTTATTTAAGAACCATTATATAGGAAGATTATATATATATGTTTAGCATAATTGCACGAAATGTGGTTCTTAACACTCAGTTTGAATAGGCCACCCTAATGAAGCGATCTTCGATAAGAGACATCACCCGATGGTAATTTTTATCTCAAGCTAAGTCAGTAAGATGCCTAACTCACAACCACACTTAGCGTCTTAAAGAGGGTGACTCATATTACTTAATTTGTTCAAGCCATCCTTATTGAAGCGATCTTCGTTAGGAGGCATCACCCATTGGCGAATTGTCTTTTAATCAAACTAAGGAATGAGTCCCTATTTGCAATGCTCTTAGGATGACTGATTTACTCTAAGCGAGATTGTATCCGCCTAAGCCTGCATGATAACACAAAGATAAATCTCACTTAGAGTGACTCAACTATTCCTAAATATTACTGAAATAATCCAGTACTATGGGTATACCCTACTATACCCAACCAATGATCTAGGCTTAGCAATTCTATTGAAAACCATAAGGATTTATCAAGACTATTAATCCTTACTCTAAGAGGTGAGTCCTACACAAGGCTCCAAGGACGTGATCAAAAGACCACTCAATATAGATTCTACCATAAAGAAAAGGTTTCAATCTAAGTAACTTAGGTGATTCCTACCATAAGGGTTAAGATCAACTTCTAAGGTTGATGGGATCATCTAGGTTTCTACCTCAATGAATTACACAACTTTCTCCTACCTCAAGGAGTTATTAATTTAGGTTCCTTAAATATTTTTAGGATGATATCAAAATCAAGATCCCTAGGATCTCACACTTATTTCACTTTAAGGGTTACTTATTAACTTAGATTTAAGTGATCAGATCAGATGCCTAAATCATCTAATTACATTTTACTCTATAATCATGGAGATAAATCAAAGATATTATTAAAGTTAGATCAGTTATTAAATCAATGCCATTTTATTAATCATCTTATGCTAATAGTCTTATATAGAAGAAAATTAAGGATCCAAAGTTTAGATTCAGATTATTCAATCACATGGATTTGATTATTATCCTTATAAATTCTAGTTCAATGCTTTAAGGTCAATACCAAATCAGATGCATTATTGGAATAGTGTCAATTGCATTATCTTATAATCGAGTCAATCTAATTAAGTTTAAGAGTTTGGATCTTAATCAAAGTAGATTAAAGTTTAACCCCTACTCATCTCTAATTAAGATCAAGTGTTTATTTATAGATCAAATGGCAAATTAGTAAATTAGGGATGTATTATTGATGGTAATCTCAGACTTAGATCAAGTTTTAATAGCTTGATCAAAGTCTTAAGACTTCTTATGATTAATTAAGATGCTTAAGTTCTTCAAGTTAGGTTTATTCAATTTATCCATATAAATTGACATACAAGGTTTAAATACACCTACATTACTGTTATGGAACATATTAACAGAAAAATTCATAAAAATAGAAAGTAATCAGTGCTAGTCAGATCCTAAACCAATTCAAAAGGATTAGCACCTAATTACAAATCTAACCATTAGAATTTCATGCCACTTGACATATAAGTTCCATTCAACCATACAATTAATTAGAGACTAAGCTTGCTAAGATCTAATGATTACAAATCCTAATTTTCATTAATCCTAATTTAACAAGATTAGAGCATAAGTTGAAATATAAAACTCAGAAAAAGTAAACTACTTAGCACATTCATTCTACTAATCATAAAGAAACTAATAACACCCTAAACATGCAATTTGGATAAGTATTCATGCTAATCAACCCTAGTCAAGATCTATAATAATTAGACTAAAATAGAAAATCCAACATTTGAAAGTTAAATCTTATTTTATATTCAGATCCCTGAGGATTTTCTGGTCAATTTGATATATAATATCATAGGGTTTGGACCAGTGGATTAAAAGTTATTTAATTAATACATTCTGTATTTTTATTTAAATAATTCTTATGATTGGATTAATTGGATTATTTTCCTTAAGGAAAATAAATCCAATTAATCGAATATATTTAAGATGGGCTCATCCCATTAGCCGAACCGCGCTGGTCGAGCGGGGCCCGAGGAACACGGCACTGTTGCGCAGCGCGAGTCATGGGCTGACCTGGCCCGCACAGTGCCATCGTCCCCAAACCTCCTTCCTTGATACCTAGTGTAAAATACCAAAATATTATTCTCAATTGCTTATTAATATTTAAATAATTTTGACTTCAGATTGAAAATCTGACTCCAGCATTGTGTTCACCACCCCCAAATTAGCTAGGGATGAAATTTTGAACGCATTTGGAAAATATTTTTTTTAATGAATATTTTGATATTATTTAAATACCTAAAAATACGAGTAATTAATTACTCGCCGGATCAAAAATCCGAGTGCACCATTGTGTTCAGAAGCCCTCAATTAGCTAGGGGTGAATATTTCGGTGATTATTGAAAATCATTTAAAAATGAAATTAAAATCAGAAATCATTAAATATATATATATATATATATATATATATATATATATATATATATATATATATATATAAATCCATTCTTTCTTCTTTAATCTTCTAACCTAAATCCTTATCTTCTTCGCACGCACACATGCCTCTCCCGCCTGAGAACCTTCCTTCCTCCTCGGGACATCTCCTTCCATACTCACTAAAGACCTTCCCTCCAGCTGTCCTCGTCGAGACGATAAGCTTCAGCTTCATCCTATCCTTCTAATAGTTTCGAAAAGAGCATTATAAGAAGGATAGGTGCGTCCGAAGGAAGACAACAACAAATCCTACGCCGTTTCTCCTTCATCGGATCGCACCTTATATCGTCAAATCTCCTCTAGCCGAGAGCCTTCCAAGCCGAACCATCCACTCGCCGAGCTTCCTCTCATCGACACCTTCACTCGCCAACGCCCCCCCCCCCCCCCCCCCCCCCCCCACTCGCCGAAACCTCTCCATCTTGCCGAGCACCTCTTCTAGCCGAGCCCCTTCTAGTTAAATCTCAAGGAACAAAGGTACTTCCTAATTTCTCTAACTCGTGTTTGATTTCTTCTAAATGATATGGAATTTTTGTCTTATTTCCTATACGAATGTAAGATTTCAATGTGAGTCGAACGGTTCAAAAAAAAAAAAAAAAAAAAAAATTATAGATGTAGAGATATAGCCCAAATCTATATTAATTTCTCTTTGTCCTTTCATTTGAACAATAGTTGTTGCAACAATTTGTTGCTTGAAGTTTGTGTTAGTGTAATTCTGGTTGTGGTGTTTCATAATCTCATTAACAGCTATAAAATGTGGTGAGTAAATAAGCCCGTTGAATGAATGTTGCATTGCTGTGGTAAGCCATTATTTGATAATACTTGTTTGATTTCTAAATTTTTTCAAGCATGCTACTAAAATTCTGTTTAATTTAATTTCAATTGCTACACTTGTTTGATCATATAGAAAATGAGTAGCTTGACTTTGGTTGATTAATTAACATAGTTTACATCTTGTGTCAAACCAAGATATATGAAATGAATCAAGAAAATGATTTTGTGATCCGTATCAATCAGTGTTGTCATATATTCAATTCATTTCAAATATGATCCATTTTATGTCCACTTCAGTAAGTGCCCCTTCACCATATAACTTGACTCTCTTTATCTCTCCAAAGTTAATGGCACCATTTGTATAAACAACAAAGGAAGTTCCTTTTTCGATACATGACAACACCACTGAGTTTGATCATAAGATCATTCATTGATGCTTTTTAGAGTTCATTGACTTATTATAATATATATATATATATATATATTAATGCTGATCAGTTAATTAAAATGAGATTATTTCTTTATATAATTAATCCAAAATTACAAACTTAATTAAAATTTGGGCAACATGTTTACAGCAATAAGGAATCAAACGACCAGCAACGTTAACAAAAGATTTGCATTGCTATTAATTTCATGAGACTTTAAAGTCATACTATTGCAGAATTTAATGTTGATGAAACATTTATACTTTAATTAGCCTTTGGTTTCCATGTTATTATGACTAGACTTCTAAGGCATGATGAAAATAGATTGAAGTATACTTCGCTTATTCATGATAAAATAGAATACATATTATATTATGTATATTTGTATAACTCACTTATCATTAATTGTACTTATTGGTTTAAGTTATGCTTACTTCTCAAATTAAATTGCTGAATAAATGTTGAATTTACATTATTATCCTTACTCTCTATGTATACTTTTCTTTTGTTGTCAAAATAAGTATGACTTGGCAAATGATATATAGTTACTTTAGTTATCTTTAATATATGTAATAATTTGAACTATTAATCATTTAGTAAGTACAAATGTTACATTATTTGTTTTAAGCCTTACATAATTTGATTAGCGTTTAACGTTTATGAAAGATTATGTACTACTTGTTAGAATAATTTGGCTTGTGATTGTTCTATTTTAATTTTTAATTCCAGTAACATCATATATTTAGTTCGCTATCATCTGTCTTTTTCATTTTGTCGTGATACTGGAACTTAAATGTTATTGCTTCCCATAATTATCTTTGATGATTCATTTTAATAAACACTTCACTTGCATGATTCATTATTTCTTCGTTGTGTTATAAGTTTTAATAGATTGGAAAGTATGTTCTGTCAAAAGTTACACTTGATCAGCATTGCTTTTTGTACTTTATTATACATTTTGAATGTTTTCTTGGCAGCTTATGGCATATGGATTTATATGAATCATTATATATTATGCATATGAGTGGGTGCTTTCCTCTGCCATTAAGATATACTTCATCTTTATTTGCTTCAATAGCTGACTTAATTTAATTTAATATAACTATTTTACAATCCTTTGTTGTTTCGGGTTGGTGCTCAAATGTTAAGCGTTCCCAATATTTTCTTCTCATGTTTGTAACAAAATTTCATAAATTGTTGTCTGATACCTATTCACATGTAAACTTAATTATGAGATTTTAAATGCTAGATAAGAATCACTATTGTCATTTAGTTAAGATTAATTAAATACTGTTATAGAATTTAAATGTTATCATATATTAGGAGATTCAAATATTGTTAAAAACAAATGCTATCCTTAATTTTATGCTGCCTTTAAATTTAATTAATCACTGTTTCTTTAATATTTAGATGCTAAAACTTTAATGATATTATTCTTTGTAGGTCAAGTTAAAATTAAATACTAGGTGCAAAATGCCACATAAAGTTGCTCTTATAAATGTTAATTTTATTTCTGCACTTTCTTTTAGATGTTGTATATGGATGTATAAATTACTTAGTTTAATTAAAATCTATATTAGAACTGGAAATAGACTTTATTTTAGAATTGGAAATGGGCAATCCTATAAAAAGGATTGAACTCTACTTTAGAACTGGAAATAGTCAATGGATTGACTTATATTTTGATTGTATAAAATTTGGAAAATTTGAATGAAAACAAAGGAGACTCTGACGAAATTTTTAAGAATTTTAGGACTTAGAAATTTATATGAAATATAGATGTTTTCACATATTTCTAAAAGTTTCATATAAATTGTCACTTGAAAATATTAACCATAAAAGTAATAACTTCAATGAATCCAAATCAAATATCATAAAAACCTATTATTACAAATCATGAAGTATCAAATTAATGACTTAAACTACGTTTGGCAGATCAAACAAATTAAATTGGATGATTTTGAATCAAAATAGTCAGGTACGCAAATCTACTTATAAGTTTCATTTCAGTGTTCTTATATTTGAGCCATTTTCCATTTGAATATTATTTACACTGCTTACCGCTTAATAATCTGCAAAAAGAATGATATCGAATAGCATGTAACAAAAAGATGAAACAATTATTATATTATTGTGGTGTTTGTCTTTGGAGGGTGGAATGCAACACTGAGAATCTGTACAGATTGGGCCAGCTAACAGCCCCTGGGAGTTATATGGAGGGATTTAGCCTCTTGTAGGAAGTAGGCAAATCCAGAGGAAAGACACACCAAGAATTATTATTTGAGTAAGCTACCGACGGGTAGCGAGATAAGCTTCATACATGTTATGCCTATGGGTTTACCCATTTGGGCTCAGGAGTCTTCGGACTCGCCTTATTGTTACAAGTGCTTTCGATAAAATTTATTTCATATATGTTGATTTTCACAGCTATTTTGCAGGGCAGAAATTACATTTGGAAATTGCTTACTTTACTTGCAGTTTTATTTTCAGTCATTTTCATATATGATTCATACCTATTATAGGATGCTAGATTTATTCTTATAAGAACGATTTGCGTACTCCTACCTGACTGGTAATCTGAATTTTTTTCAGGTTCTTAATAATTAGAGAACTTAGAAGATATACCAAATTAAAAAAAGAAGAATAAAGGAAGCAGAAGAATGTAGATATTTCTTATATTTTTAAACTGATGTAACTTTTTATATATGTTTTGGCTCTATGTATAAAAGGACTGTGAATTTTATTATTTTATTTTATTATGTCCTTTTTGAATTATAAAAATATTTATTTTTCCAATTGAGATGAATTATTCTTTAAAGACTCTCAAACTTCGATCCCCAGTCGTCACACCCAGGGAATTAGGGTTGGCTTACGTGGAAAAATTCTGAGCGCTTCGACCATGCCGTGACCTCTAATTGATCCTCACACCATCAGTAGGCCAAGATGCTTCAATTGAATCCCTTAGCCCCTTGTGAGGTGGTTGGGGAAGCCTTGACCTTACTCACCTGAGAGGCTTCACCTCAGAGCTACTGTGAGGAGATAATTCTCCCCATAGAGGCCATGCTAGACCCAGGGCTCGCTCCCTACACCATTGGGGAGATGAGATAGATCGAAGCCCCCTGGTCTAAGGGCTCGAGGTGGGCTGGAATGCCGGGGCCTTACTTGACCCGATACATTCCTTAAGGACTTAGCCCAATCGATCGAATCGATCGATCGGGGCTATCTTAGGGCCTAAGTTCGATAGCATTGGGTTTGTTTCAATAATACACACGATTATGAATCATTTGGAAGAGGATCTATGCCCAACTGGCTCGGACCGAGCAAGCGGGGATACCTGGTTTGTCAAAATGGCTTGGGACAGCTGACAGAGGATTTGGCTAGCCTTAGCTGAGCTTCTAGACATTGTAAAGGATCCTGAATACCATGAAAGCCTACTATAAGTGGTTTGAAAGCTCCTGGAAGCGCCTATGTAAGCTCCGAACCGACAACAATGGCGGAAGAGGGATCGAGCTCAATTGATCAGCAAGCATCAAATGGAGCTATGCTAAGGCTATTTATAGCCTTAGCAGGGAATGGGGAAGGTTCCAAAGGCTTAACCTCAGGTCAAGGAGACCCGAGGGATCGGGCCATGGCCGAGCTCTAAAATTTTCAATTCGAGCTCGGCTGGGTCACGAGGCCCAATTGGGGCTCCTTGCCAAGATGGGGGAGGTCGTAATGACATGCTGAGGTGGATGCGGGAGTGGGGGACAGGCTCGACAGCTGGCAGTATGGGGAGATCTTCCCTGTCGGGTGCGGGTGAGAGATAGATGAAGGTCAACAGTAGCGGGACCTTCGGATGCCGTTTAATTTATTGATCAGATGGCACTATGGCTGGGATCGCTTGGATCCTAACAGCCGATCGCGGGAGTGATCCTGGCTGTAGGATTCGCAGAATCATCTAACGGTGGATCCGTTATCCCGCAGAATTCAATCTGGGCCGTGGGATCTAATAGGCCCAATGCATGGGATTTGTTGTTTTGTGTTATGAAAGAAACCAATGACCTCTATCTTTTAATAAAAGAAGTCGTTGGAAAAATTCAGACGATTATTTAAACTAATAAATTTATATGAATATGTAATTATTTACTTAACCCAATTCATTTCTAAAATTTAAATATTCAAATGCCTCTAAGAAATCCGTTATTCTCACCCTTACATAATTAAGGGGTGAAGAACTCAAAAATGAAATCAAATTTTTAATCGGAGGTATATTGAATTTACTTCATTTTCTGTGTACTATAGTTTCATTAAAATATTGATGAAAATTTTGACGACTCCCAAACACTTCCAAATATAACCCGTAGCTAATTTAGGTGTGGTAAGTCCAACGGAAGACTCCATTTTCAATTCTGAGATCTAAATAACTTATATATTTTCAGAATTATCAGAAAACTAGGAAATGTTTGAAATTATCAAATGGTCTCCGAATCACACAAAATTTGAGGTGAAGACTCCAAACACTATTATAAGAGTAATGGAAGAGGTTTGAAGTCAATTAGATCACTAATTGATAGATAACAACATTAGGGTTATTACAAACTCCCCTCCTTAAAAAGAGTGTCGCCCTCGACACGTAATAATAAAAATATAGTAATTTAAATACAAGGAGGAAGTCTAATTGAGATAGAATTTAGAATTAGGAAAACTAAGGTTACCTGATTATTGAAAGAACTCTGGGAATTTCTTTCACATATCCTCTTCTTTTTCCCAAATGGCATCTTTATCAGAATGATTCTGCCATTGGATCTTTATCATAGGAATACTGCAATTTCTTAATTTCTTTAGATCTCTTCCCATAATTACTATAGGATTAACAATGAATGTCAGATTGGGTTGCAATTCTGTTGCCGGTATTTGAGCTTGTTGGCTAGGATTTAGCAAACACCTCCTTAGTGGTGATACATGAAATACGTTATGCACAGCCGAGAAGTCTTCAGGCAACTCTAACCTGTATGCTGATGTTCCAATTCTCTGAATCACTTCATAGGGTCCTAAGTACCTTGGAGTCAGCTTTCTAGAAACACCAAATCTATGCAGACCTCTCATCGGACTCACTTTAAGATAAATCTTAGCTAACTTCTCAATAGGATTTATCTGAAGAATAGTTAGGAAATGAGCTGATTTAGCGAGTCTGTCAACAATCACCCAAATTGAATCAAAACCAGATCTACTCTTAGGAAAACCTATAATGAAGTTCATAGAAATATCAGACCACTTCCATTCAGGAATGTCTAGGGGTTGAAGAAGTCCACCAGGCTTCTGGTGATCAGCCTTGACTAAGGAATAGTGACGGTACTAGGAAATGAAAATAGCTATATTCTGTTTCAAGCCGGACCACCAAAATGATTGCTTGAGATCCTAATACATCTTACAACTACCAGGGCGTACAATATAACTAGAGTTATGAGCTTCAGACAATAATTGTAACTGTAAGCTCTTAGGAATCCATAACTTAGACTTCTAGAAAATCATACCTTTAGCATCAAGATGTAATTCAAATCTCTTGTCACTATTAATATCAAAAACTAATTAAAAATATGAAAGATCTTCTTTCTGAGCTTTAATTATTCTTAACCTAAGGGATGATTCAGACTAAATAGTACATAGTAAATTGCACAAATCAGTAGATCTGATCGGCTTTAAATTTAATCTTTCAAAGTCCTTGATCAAAGAATCATTGCAACATAATGAAGATAAATATGCCTTATGACTTAGGGCATCAGCTACTAGATTATCTTTATCTGGATGATAAATAATTTCTAAGTCATAATCACAAATCAATTCTAGCCACCTACGTTGATAGCAGTTAAGTTCTTTCTGATTGAAGATATACTTTAAACTTTGATGATCCATGAACATCTCACACTTAACTATATACAGGTAGTGTCTCCAAATTTTAAGAGCAAAAACTATACCTGCAAGTTCTAGATCATGTACATGATATTTTCTCTCATTTGGCTTTAGTTGCCTTGAAGCATAAGCTATGACATGTCGATCTTGCATTAGCACACATACCAGTCCTACCTTAGATGCATTAGTGTAGACCTAAAAGTCCTTGCCTTCTTGAGGTAACATTAAGAGTGGTGCAGAAGTTAACAGTTGTTTCAACTTCTGGAATACTTCTCACAAGCTAGGTTCCAAATGAATGGAACTTCCTTATGAGTTAACTGAGTTAACAAATATGCTATTTGGGAAAATCCATGAACAAATCTTCTGTAATATCCAGCAAGTCCTAGAAAATTGTGGATTTTAATTACAGATTTGGGTTGAACCCATTCTTGTACATCTTGGATCTTCTTTTGGTCAACTCTAATGCCTTTAGCATCAACTACGTGACCTAGGAATGCACTGAGTTGAGCCAGAATTTGCATTTTGAAAACTTAGCATATAACTTATACTCTCTTAATATATTTAGGATAGTACAGAGGAATAAATTAGGACATCATCAATGAAGACTATTACAAATTGATTGAGGTAAGGCTTCAGAATGCCCTGCACTAGGTCTATGAAAATTGAAGGGGAATTAGTTAGTCCAAAAGACATTACAAGAAACTCATAATGCCCATAACGAGTCCTAAACGCAGTCTTGGGGATATCTTTATTCTCAACTCGTATCTCATAATATCATGTTCTCAAGTCAATTTTGGAAAAGACTTTTGCTCTAGCTAATTGGTCGAACAAGTCATCAATTCTAGGAAGAGCATACTTATTCTTCACCGTCACCTTATTGAGCTCTTGATAATCTATACACAATCTCATGGATCCATCCTTCTTCTTCATAAAAAGGACCGGAGCTCCCCAATGAGACATGTTAGGGTGCACAAAACCTTTTTCTAACAGTTCTTTCAATTATTTATGAAGTTCTTGAAGTTTCTTCGGTGCCATCCTATATGGAGCTTTGTATTTAGGTTTAGTTCCTGAAACTAGTTCTATTGAAAACTCTACCTCTCTCATTGGAGGTAGTCCAGGTAATTCATCTAGAAATACATCTAGGAACTCTTTTATGATAGGAATATCCATTGGATTAGTCTCTTCTTTCTCTTCACCAATTAAAGTTACTAACAAAGCAAAGAAGCCTTTACTAATTAGGCGCTTGGCTTCACGTGCATTTATTAATGATGTCGTTAGGCCAAGCTTGCCTACAAAAACTTCTGGTGTTCTCCCTACTTGAAGAAAAACTTTCTTTCTATAACAATCTATTATGGTATTAAACCTTTTTAACCAATCCATTCCCAAAATTATGTCTAAATTGGAAATCAGCATAATAATAAGTTTGAGGGAAAGAGTTAATTGCTGATTGAGATATCTAGTAAATAGAATCCATTTACTGACATCTCAGCACCAGAGGGTATCAGCACTTTCAATGCATTACCCAGGCTAAAAGGTTGTAAGTTTAAGGAAGCTGCATAATTCTCTGATATGAAGGAGTGACTAGCTCCCATATTAAAAAGAGTTTCACACAACTGATTCTTAATTAACAGTGTTCTTATAATAGGAAATAAAATAAAATTCAACTATTGCATAGGAAATTTAAAAGCAAATAGTGAACGAAATAAAGGTACTAAGAAAAATGAGAGACATAATACAAAAACATATATGTAAAATGTACCAGTCACAACGTCGCTTTCATCTTTAGCGATGGAAGCTAAGAGAGCATACACTCTGGGTATGGCTAAGAATTGAACAACAACTTTGCCCTTATCAGCACGATTACCTTACAATTGCCTTTGGGCTTAAGAAAATACTTTCTTCTTATCGTGAAAGCTTTTGCCTGCAGGAGGGGGCATAAGAGTGGGGAGCGGAGCCTTAGTGCTATAAGGAGTGGGATTATGTACTTGCTATTGATGATTGATCTTCATTCAGTCAATAGTCCTGTAGCGCCTCGCCCCATCACCGCGCGCGCCAAGGAATTAAGTATAATCATATCGGCGGCGGAGCGGTGCGCCATTCGGGGGGAATACCCCGTCTCCCCGAATAGTTGAGAACTAAGCCCATCTGAAGGGCTACTGACTCAACCTCAATGAGGATTGAGGGCTAATACTTAAGATAAGAGTAGTATTCTTATCATAAGTATTAGATAAATACATACATTGGATTTAGAATACAATAGAATCCAATATATGTATAAGATATCAGCATTTCCAATATACTGATTACATCACAATACTAAGTATAAATAGTATATAACATAGTGCGAAAGCTTAAAGCAAATATCCAGAAAATATTCATCACAAAAGTTGAATAAAAATATTCATCTCAGAAAAGAAAAAAAAATACATCCAGAATTATTATAAACTGTTTACTGAAATGGACATAAAACTGAACTGAAAATACTAAGCAGAAAATAAAATTGGAGGAGAGTCCACTAGTGCTCCATGGGCTCCTCCTGAATCTCCTGGGTGTCCTTTTGACTTGACTCAATATACTGCTCAGCATCTAGCAAATTGCTGGATCCCAAAAGTACCTCGTGTTAGACAATAAGTCTAACACAATAAAACTAATTTAACAGTTCTAGTTATTCTCTTAATATTTACATAATACAAATAAATCTGCATAAAAACTGTAAAGGTAACTAAAAGTACAAAATTGTATAAAATTATACAAAATTGAAGCAAGGTAAAATGAAACTGAACTGTAACTAAATACTAAAAATAAATCAAAACAATGCTGACCCTGAAGCTGAGTAATCATAGGTAAAACTATGCTATATATCACTGAAACTGTGCATTTGAATATGCCTCAATATTGAGTGCTACTAATATGCAACTAAAATATCACTGAACTGCTATGAGTAGTACGGTCCAATGTATACATACATCCAGTTGGGAATACTGCTTACTGATGATGTCGATGCATTTTGAAATTCCCCAGTCAATGTATGCAACATTCCATAACTCATAAATCATCACTGATACTCATACATCAATCTGATACTCATACATCATTCTGATACTCACACATCATGCTTACGCTCATGCTCATGCTTTTAAATTATATGAGATAAATCCAGAGAATGCTTTAAAATCTGATAATGAATCCAAAGTCTCCATTGTGCAGAATCCTGCTAAAAGGATTCTGACTCATAAATTCTAATCTCGATAATTAGTTAAAGTTGAGAGTTTACTTAAAAATCATTAGCTGGGGAGATTGTATACACATATTTAGCATATTTGCAAGAAAAGTAGATTTAACCCTTAGCTTGTTTAAACTGTACTTATCGAAGCGCACTACGATAGGAGGCAGACCCCGATCACAATTTACATCTCAAGCTAAGCGGTTAAATGCCCTAATTACAAGCATACTTAGTGGTCTATGCAAAGTGACTTAATATACTTAGTTTGCTTAAACTGCACTTATCGAAGCGCACTACAATAGGAGGCAGAACCCGATCACAGTTTACATCTCAAACTAAGGATCTTGTTCACTAATTGTAACACTCTTAGTCTTGGAAGATTTACTATAACGAGACTGTATTCGTCTAATCCCTCGGGATAACACCTGGTCATAAGTCCACATTGGAGTGAATCAACCAATCCTGAATACTACTGAAATAATCCAGTACTATGGGTATACCCTACTATACCCAACCAATAATCTGGGTTCAGATAATTCTATTTAATCAACAAGCATTTATCATGGCTATTAATCCTTACTCTAAATATGTGTGTCATACACAAGGCTCGAAGGATGTGATCAAAAGATCACTCAACATAAGTTACTACCACAAGGAATAAGTCCTATTTTAAGTGCTTTAGGTGACGTCTACCACAAGGTATCAAGTTCAACTTCTAAAGTTATGAAGGATCATTTAAGTTTCCTACCTCAGTAAGTTTCAAAAGTCCCTCCTACCTCAATGTATCAATAATTAAGGTCTTTAAATATTTTAGCGATGATCCTATAGCAAGACCCTTAAGATCTCACTTTTCTACTTCTTAAGATTTACTTATTATACTTAGGTTAAGGTGATCAGATCAAATGATTAAAATTCATTTGATCCTTTCCTATTCTACAATATTGGGATAAAATCAAAGATCTTATTAGAGTTAGATCATTTTATAAATCATTGCAATTTTATTATACATCTTATGCTAGTAGTCTTATATAAGAGAAAATTAAAGATCTAAAATTTAGATTCAGATAATTCAATCACATAGATTCAATATTATCCTTAGCACTTCTAATTTGATGATTTAAGATCAATATCAAATCATATGCATTATTGGAATAATATCAATTGAATTATCTTACAATCAAGTTAATTAATTAAGTGATTAAGGTTTAGATCTTAATCAATACAAGCTAGGGTTTAACCCCTAACCTTTCTATCATTAGACCAAGGTTAATTTAAAGGTTAATGACAAATCAATGTATTATTAGTATATTATTGATGTCACACTTTAGGTTTGGATTAAGTATTAACTACTTAATCAAGTTATTAAGATTCTAATGTTCAAGTTTAATTTACATAACAAGACGTCCCATTTAAATGTTAAAGTTCTCTAACATACATCCTAAGAATCATAAAAGCATAAAATAGAAGGTAATTAAGGCTAATCAAATCCTAAAATTAAACCAAAGAGATTAGCACTTAATCACAATTCCAAAATACTTAAATTTCATGCCATTTGGTTGTTAAACTATATCTAATTGATATAAGCAATTAAGATTCTAATAATTATTCTTTAGCATAACACATATTTAAGATCCATAGTAGATATGAGGGCTAATTTAAGTGGCAAGTTTTAAATTTAACTTTCATATAAAATTTTATGCAATGTTCAATTTTAGCTGCGGCAGCGCGCGGTAGCGCCTTTCGAGCGGGGTGTGCTGCGGCGCGCGGCGGCGCGCGGCAGCGATTTAATTTGCAAAATCACTGTTTAATTAATTCATTTTCATATTTCCCTAAGTTTCCCAAATATTTCCGGTGCAGCGTGCTACGGCACGCTATAGCGGTCCATTTTGCAAGTTTACTGTTTAAATAGTTTAATTAATGTTTTTATATGTTCTGCCAAAATCCCGTTGCAACCTGCTGCAGCGCGCCGTGCAGCGACCTATTTTGTAGTTTCTGGCGCTGCAGCGCCAGACGGTGATTTTTGCCGGGATGAAAACTGGAAGGCCTGTTTTCGAGCTCAATTACTCCCAATCCAGATCGTTCCATGAGCGGTGCCATCTATCAATGGAAAGGTATTTCTGATACCTTTCCATCGATATCAAAATTGGCACAAACAAAGCATCCTAACTTTACAAAAATGTGGATGAATGACAGAGTGTGCAAAATAGATGGAAAACAGAGCAGATTTTTGTGAAGCTTTTAAGAGTCATAATGGCTTACATACATGCTTATGGGCTTCCAAAGCTACATTTCAACATTATAATAGCGTGAGAAAAACAAGGAGAGGAGCAAATGGGTACTTTAGCTTTAAAGGAAGAAGAATAAACTTCTATTTTCTTCAAGCTTGGAGATAAGCTGCACTTCGTCTTCTCCAACACAAGCACCCAAAGAAGGAGAAAGAAGGGAGAGGGGAGGAGGAGCTCAGTTATTTTGCAAAGGAGATGAAGAAGCAGCTTGAGCTCCTTCTTAAAGGAAGAGAGTGAGAGGTGGTAGGGGCTAGGCCATCATGAGCATACGAGTAGGAGGTCATCATCTAAGCATCACAACATAAATATAAAGAAAAGTATCTCAGAACATAAGTATAAAATCTAAATACGCAGTCACCAGTACCTGTATTATTACATCATTTTAAAGTTTCAAATAATAAAAGTAAAAAGACTCTCATCCTCACTTAGAAATAAAGGCTAAACATCAGCTTGTTCCACGGGCTCCTCCTCTGGGTATGGCTCCACTCCAAACTCATGCTCATCTAACTGAAGAGGGTCTGCCATTGTCGGTTTCACAATGTAGGGCTCCAGCCAAGAAAAAAAATTTGGTTAGACAATAGTCTAAGTACATTTTAAGCTGATAAGTTTTATGTGTTATGTAATATCACCATTCTACGACTTCTAGGCAACAATGTGTATAAAGGAGCAGCAAGCAGTACAAAAGTAAAGGAAAGCTATAAACCATCATTTATAACTTAAGCAAAGGAGAGGCTAAGACATGCCTCACATGCGAGCTAAATAAGGTAAGACATATAAATATACATAAAAAAATAAGTGCAGTAAGAAAGATGCTACATCCTAAACATGCTAGTGATCAAAAGAAACATGCCAATTAAAATAAAACAACTCAGCAGTGGTAAGTATAAATAGCGGCAAGATTCTAACATCCTAAATATATATAAAAGCAGTACAAGAAAATAGCTGACTGAATAAGAATACTGAAAGGTAACCAAACATCAACTGCATATAAACATACGCATATAATCTGCCATACAGAAATGAGCTAATCTAGCCCACCAGAAAGGCTGAAGGTTCTTAGCACCAGTACGGCTAGGGAGAATCCTAGCAGCAGTACGGCTAAGGCATCAACAGCATAATCGAAGGAACCTAGCACCAGTACGGCTAGGGCGGTTCCTAGCACCAGTACGGCTAGGGCACCAACAGTGTACCCTTAGTGTCAACAAGGAGACTAGGCGAACAACACACAACAAAACAGAGGCATTCCCTAAGTAACATAAGTTGACTAGGCAGTCAGAAGGCAATACTGAGAGGCAGCTCAAACACATCCAATTATTATCTTCTCATTAATCACTTTAATATTTTTACAAGGAATTTAAGGAGTCTCCATATTTCCTAACAGTTTAGTTATGCATCAAAAGTCTTATATGATATGCTCAAGAAAATATGGCACAAAAGTACAAGAAATGCGTAAGCAACAAAATATCTACTAAACATGGTGATATCATTTGTTTTCTACTTAACCATTCTAACTATTCTAAATTACACAAGTTCAGGATCAATGTTTTCCTACTATCGAGTGTAACTCAGAAATTCATCCTTATAAGTTAAAAAGGATTAGAATTCATCAGGTTATAATCAAGTTCAATTAGATAGATGACTACGAGTTAAATCAATAAATCATACGTCCTAGTTTTGTGAATTTAGACATTCTAGCTAAGATCTGATCAAGATCTTCTAAACCTATAGATTATGGATTAAACACTACAAGATTTAGGTTTAATCACATAATCCAAAGAGGATAAGACCTAAGTTCTAGATTTTATTCTATAAGTGATCTACTAGTTAAGGCAAATCCTATTAAGTAATCAAATTTAATAAGATGAATCTCCTATCTTAAATCTACAGTTAAAAGATAAAATAATCACAACGAGTTGTAAAATAAAAGAAAAGTCTAGAAACTAATAAAACCAAGGTTTCACCCATTGGGTAACCCAATTTACCTAATGAATGAACTCTAACCTATGATCTAGTCCTAGTTTCAGGAAAGGTCCTTAAGGTGTAGTGCTTAAGACTTAAAAGAATCCTAGAATCTGATCTAAGGGTTGATTTTACTCACTTAAGTGTCGCTAAGATGATTATAACATTATTTTTAGTGTTTTGGAATGTTAACTAAAGGGTAGATGTACTTAATCCAATCTTAGGGCAAAATGACCATTTTGCCCATACTTTAAGGGTCAAAAAGTCAACTTTTGACTTATGGGTCAAAATTGAATTATCTTAGTCCCAACTGATTCCTTACTGTCTAACTTGAAGATAGACAGTAAGTACGCCTAAATTTGCCAAGAAAGAGTCAAGTTATGATCAAAATAAGGCTAAGGGTAATTTGGTCATTTACCTAAATTTCAAGGGTTCGGATTCTAAATATTATTTTAGTTTCTTGATGATATTGAAATTCTAAGCTAGTTAGCATCTTGAATTTCCAATTTGGAGTTGATTTGACTAAGTTATGGCTGTTTGAAGTCTAGGGGCATTTTGGTCATTTTTCACTAAGAATTCTAGGGTTGACTTTTTGTCCTGATGTCCAAATAAGAAAACTAATACTACTAAAATGATGGAGCCGCTCTCCTGAGCATTTTAAGACCCATATTAACTATGTTCTGATAACGGGATAAAAAGTTATGAGGCTCTAAAGAGGTCCTAAAATGCTACCTCATTATACGTACCCCGAAATTAATTTTTGACTTATGTCATTTGATTCCTGATATTTTTTTGATCAAAATGAGACTTATATTGGCTATGTTTGGATTATCCTATAAAAAGTTATTAAACTTTAAGATTTATTATTCAAAAATATAATTTGAATTATTTTACTGTTCATTTATTCAATTTGAATGATTTTACTATTCATCCCTAAAGTTATATATATAAACTCTGAAATTATTAATTCTTAATTAATCTGTAATAAACTAAGACCTAATTATCAATTAAGTATTAATTAACCCATTATTTAATTAATTTAAATATATAACATTATTATTTTGCTGTGTAATTAAGGTTTTACTTACTATTTAATTAGGTCAATTAATTAATTAATTAATGACTATTTAGTTGTTAAATAAGTACTTAATATTAATAATAACTAATTAATTACTATTTACTGTTCCAAAGTAATTAATCACTAATTACTTTTAGTTAACTTAATAAATTAGCTGTAATTGTAATTAATTAGCTAAGAAATTTTTAATTAATATTAATCAGGTCATTAATCTGTCAGATACGACACGTGGGTCCCACAACCGACATGTGTCGCTCGCTAACTGGCCGCAGACCTGCGGCGGGCCCCACTACAGCAGCGGCGAACTAGCGACGGCCCCATCGAGCCCCGGGGCGGCTCGGGATAGGGCCACGAGCACCATGGCGGGTCCCACGGCTGCCGCTCGGTCGGGCAGTGGGCCCAGCAGAGACATGTGGCAGTGCCTGGTTAGGCGCTGCACTGCGTGTGGGCCCATGGCGGCCACGCGTCGCGCCCGGAGGGGCCACGTGGCGCTGTGGGCCCCACGTCCGCCGCATGTGCATCACGCGTGGACCCGCACGAGCCTCACGCAGGTGGGGCCCGGCCCGACCCGAGACCCGCGACCTTTCGACTCCTAGGGTTCGGCTTCCGCCGAACCCAGTCGCATTCGGGGCCCCGACGCACCCGATCGGGGGGTTACGAGCCCGATCGGAACCAGTGTGTCGAGGACGAGTCCACCTACCTATCCTACAATTATTGACATAATCGAATGGAAATCGGGGGAGATCGGGGTACCTAAAGCTATCGGTCGGCGGTTATGATTCGAATCCAGACTCCCAAGACCTCCGCGTGTGGACTTTGACCAAAAACCGGCTCGGGACGATGGGGGAGGGTCCATAAGGACCCTCAGGCGAACCTGGCGAGGCGCGCCGACCCCTGGATAGGCCGGAACAGCGGCAGTTCGCCGCGTGGCAGCGGGCGGACGGGTCGAGGGGGAAGACGGCTCCGTAGCCATTGGATCAAATCCAACGGTTGCGATGGCGCCGTCTGATTAGACGGCACCGTTAGCTACAGTTGACGGCAAGGTTAAATAGTTAATGGCGCCGTTAAGTAATTAATTAAATATTATTATTATTATTTTTTTGAAAAAATTTGAACATGTTTTTCCTAGCTATTTGACGGGTGAGGAACGCAATGGCGAGGTCGGATTTTCGATCCGACGAGTATTTTGATTTTCTAATTTTCGAGGTATTTAAATATTATTAAAATATTCGTCGAAATTTCGATGACTTCTTATTGACACGAAAACTTCATCCCAAGCTAATTTGGGGTCAATGAACGCAATGGCAGTGTCCGTTTTTCAATCCGAGGTCAATTTAAATTGGTCAAATTTTAGGGTTTTCGAAATTTATAGAAATGAGGATTCCTTCTATTTAACTCCTGATTTGGACTAGGTCTTAGAGGTTGACTCCAATTGACCTAATTAGCACTTATAATTAGTCTTAAGACTAAGATTAGTCCTAATTAACTAAGGTAACAACTTGGGTTGTTACATAGATTCTCTGCCTAAGTTTATCGAAGCCCCTGTATAAATACTTGGATCGATTACTTGCTGTGATCCTAAGTCCTAATAGCTTCTTCCAAGGTGCATGTACATATTTTTACCTTTTGTTTTCAAGATTTTGCATTTTTTAAATATTAATTGTTCGAAACTGAGTAAATTTGAGTACTACTTTTGTATCCCTGTCCATTTAATTCTACTAATTTTGATGCATAAATTTTTCTGCACTTCTTAGAACTCTATAATGTTTAACTAAACTGTAGGCTTAGAATTAGGTTAGGCTTTGTGATAAATGGTCATTTGAACTTAATCAAAGTTGATTAAGCTCGAGCTAATCTCACCATTCCACCTCCCTATGCTCGGCGAAAACAAAAATTAGGGCTTCTGCTTTTGTGAATCTAAGAAATAATTTAAACCCTAGTTTCTTTTTATTTCAAAAATAAATCTCAGATCTTGCATTGTCTTTAAATTCGACAAAACATGAGATGGCATATTGTGATTATGCTGTGATGCTCTAATCCTCCCCATGTGATTTCATAGAGAAGGAGACGGTCAAGGACACAGACTAAATGAACCAACCGGTCCGATCCTACTTGAACCGTTCCTTTTTGAACCGGGCCACATGTTGTGCATTTCCCCGCTATATCTCTTGCTGAGAGTGTTGTAATAATAATAACTATAAGATTAATTAGTTAACGGTAATGATAATATAAATACATATATAAATATATATATATGATTTATGAATAATTTTATTTCCTTCTAACTTACAAAATAAATGTCCAAAATATGCAATATCATATATCGTTATGATTGTAGAATTGTGTGCATTAATAATATCTTATTTAATTTTAGTTTGGGTGAATATTTTAATTAGCCATTTTTTTAGGTTTAATTAAATAATTACAATTTAATCCCAAATTTATTAGTGGCATAACTTGATCATATAGTGCCCAATTTGGACATTTAAATAGTCTATTTCACTCACAAAAAAGTGAGGAACAATAATATGTGATCAAACGTAAGTTTTGAACCTTAGATCTCATATTGACATCTTAACCCCAATTAGAACCTCTCCAAACTCTAGAAAATCAATGATATCCAAATTCAACTTAGTTAGTGTCATTTTACTCAGGTAACATATCATTTAGACAATATTTGGACATTTTAGGTATTTTTCTCCTTAATTTAGGATAAATGTTGATTTCTTATTTTTCATAAATACTTGTTTTAGGATGTGTGAATCCTAGGACAGCAAACTTGTTTCATTTTATTATCTCACATGTAGTGTTAAATAATATGTTTAAATCTTACATTTCTATGGATGTGATGATCGGGAATATTTAATGCTCATTCAAGTTGAATTCATTCCATTGTAGAATTATTTGAGGATGAATTAAATTGAATGAATTGCATGTATATTTTTAAATTGATTATTTATAATGTTGTTAATAGTCCTTATATTAATGTAAGTTATGAATTGGAAATGTTTAGAATTTTTATAATTGATTATTTTCATATGTAGAATTAATACATGAATGAATTAAATAGAATAATTTCATAACATATGCTGAATTTTATCTTTATATTTCATGTATGTTTCATATGGAATTCAGATTACTTAACTTGAATATATTGTCAAATTTAATATAAATAGAATGTAAAGTTACATATAATTTTCTTAGGTTGGAACATAATTAGAATTCATATCTTATGTTTAATTAAGTTAATCATAATTCTTTAATGAATTGTTCTTTCATTTTACATTCTAGCAAGTTGAGAATTATAAAAACATTTTATGTTTTATTTAATTTGTGAATGTTATATGCATAATTATGGAATGTAGTTTCAATTACTTATCTCATGCTAAGATTAAATTGGAATAAGCAATCCTATATAATGGATTGACTTAATGTTAGCTTTATATTATTGATCTTTCCAATTAATCTTTCAAATGAATGGATGACTTGCATATTAATCTCCTATGTGTTTCTTTTGAGCAAATACAATAGAGTTCATTGGAATGAGATGTTTATGTTCCTACTTGTTTTACTTCTCCTTTAGTTGCATGTTAGAATTAATTAAGATTATGTTAATTTCTTTTATATTCTAATTTAGCTTAATACTTTTAATTGCTAAATTAATGTTCTTTAAAAGAACTCATGATAAGATTAGTGCTCAACCAAACACTTAGATGATTAGCACTTATTTCCATAGTCTTTAACCTTCCAAATTAGTTCTCAATTGATTAAAATAGAAAATAATAGCTTCTTTTCATGCTTTAAATAAACTATTAGATTTCTAATTTCCTACAACTACAAATAAATTATTACTTATATGATATAATCTATTTCTTTCCTTACATTCAAATGCTCAACATCAATTAATCTTAGATAACTTCATGATTGAATTGATTAGATACTTTCTAGTTTGTAAGCTAACTAGAAGAAGCTAATAGAATTTCCTTTAGCTTATACTTTCATTAGCTTAGCAAACTTTAAATCTTACCATTTCTTGTTAGTTTCCTTAAACTTTAATCATTAATCTAATTGATTTGATTAGTTTAGAACTAGTATGGGATGAACTTCATTTACATGAATATACTATTTTTCTAATCTTCTCTTTATTCTACTATAATCATAATTGACTTAAAGATCAATATCTATAAGTTAATTAGGAGCTCAATTAGCTCCAATCATTAAGTAGATCATTAAAATTTAGAAAACAAAAGGATATCACATAGTTTACAATTATTAAAATTTATTGGCTTGCTTTGCCTTGAGCTTTTTTCCTTGAACATTCATACAAGATCAATGTGCATAAATAAGAGCTTCATAAAACTTTGTGAGGAATACCTTATGGCAATTTGAACAAGAAAGATAGCGCTTATAATAGGATTTGACATTTAAGAGTGGGTAAATGTGAATGTTTGACCCCCCACTGTATCTAGTTGGGCAGACGTGCTTAACTCCTCGTCCCATTCTATTGAACACTACGTAGAATGAGATAGCTTTTAAATACAACTTCAACTAATATTATAAGAGTTCTCTTACAATCTTATTATTGTAAGATCTCTTCATAAATGTTTAGTTATGCTAACTTTTCATAGTCCTAGGCTATGTTTGTCTTAGACTAAGAATATAAGATACTTCTTTACTTTTTATGCTTTACACTCTGTATTTCTAGTATTATATTTTGCTTACATACAGTTCATTTAAAATACAGTGTATGTTGCTTAATTTCATTTAATGCTTCACTATAATTCATTTTCTTACTTAGCATAAGTTTCATTGAACATGTATTACTTCCATTTTATTAACTTTAAATGCACATAGTAGTTTCTAGCCTTTTAGGATACTTTTCCTTTACCATTTTTGGATGCAGGCTAGGACTTATATACAAGTGAGTATTCTTACTCAACTTATTTTATATGATCTTCCTTACAGTTATGTTCACTTCTTTTTTCCATACTTGATAACTTTTATAGCTCCACTGCTTAGTTTAAATTGTAAATTAATACTTGTGATATCCTATTAACTTAAATTAGTAGCCAATATTAAAATGTGCTTAGACTGTTTAGTCTAACTATACATTTTATTTTATTAGCTTTGCCCAATCATATTTAAATAACAAAATATGATAGATTAAGAGCTCTTTGATATAGGTAATGCAGGTCCTAGTGCTTGAAGAGCTCCTATAATGAAAGGCTTCCACTAATTATTTAAATTTTCTTGCACTTTTGGTTTAATGAAGTTAATGGTTGTATTCTCTCTTTCCTTTTCCCTTAAATAGATTTGTAATAATTAAATTATAAACTGCTTGAGTTATTTTTACCCATTCTTATCTATCTGTGTTGTGAATTCCTATTTTATAATTACTTAGGTTAAATGAGTGGATTATATTAATTGCTTGTATTGTTATTATACTTGTAATATTTTCATGTATCTCCTTAACATGTATCCTCTATTGCCATTCTTTGCAATTTTACTTTAACTTAATATTCTCTCATAAAGAGACTTGGCCACTTAGCATCTATATTTGATTAATTTTCTTCTAATTGAGTATTGGGTGCTAAGATAACATCCCAATGTTGGATTAATCTCCAATCCAATTATTGGGGTTGTTACACGTACCCTCGCCTCCTCTACATGCCAGTATAGGGCCTGACTAGCCTTCCAATTCTCCCCCATTTCTCTCCTCTTGTCGAAGGTCAGGTCTGGGGAAGGTCCCGAAGAGTTCAAAGCCACTGCTTTTGAGATTGAGCTTAACCTTAATTGAAGTGATGAACTCTAAGATGCTCTTCTATTCCTTTCTTCTTGATGCACATTTTGCTTTATCAATTTTCAATTATCTATTATTTATTGGGTAGGACAACTTGACGAGCTCCGATCGAGCTCGATTGGCGCTCGTCCGATTGAACGCTACAGTAAGGAGCAGTAAAACCCTAACCCGCTAAAATAAAAGTTAGGTCTTGCAATGGAGACGTAACCACTTAGGGCTTCTTATGCCAATCAATAAGCCTCCTCTTTAGCTTTCTATTGATACCAAATATGCACTCTAGATCCACTTATTGTGACAAATTTGTGAATCCTAGTTCCTTTTAGGGTTTTGTCTCCCGTCTTCCGTCTGGAAGACCATAGTGCCAGGTCGAGTCCTCGACCCGAGCGGCTCTAGCAGTAGGCTCATCAGTGCGGGTTCGAAGTCGCAGACCATGTGCACGCCCCAGGCACGGTGTGCGTATAGCCAAGGCTTGCATGCGGGTGTGGTTGGAGATCACTGAAGGAATAATTTACTAAATTAATTTAATTATAAATTAATACTTATAAATATTATTTATTGTATAACTTCACTAATAGATCTCCAAACCTAGCAATATTATATGCCATTTTAATTAGAAAAATACGTAAAATAATAATATGACATTAGATTTTTAATTTGATGATTAATTTTTTTAATCTCTATTTTGATTAATTAATAATTAAATAAATAATCCAAATCTCATAAATGCCAAAACTTAACCAATTCACATCCAAATTTGATAATATAATAATCCATTTCAATCACAAGAATGTGTAGGACAATAATATGAGATCAAATTTCCAATTTGATAATTAATTTTGTTAATGATATTTTAAGTGTCATTAGGAGTCATTAAAACCCTAATTTACCATTTGATGTTCAATTTGACCATACTTAGTGCCATTTTACTCGATATGTTCTAAGGAGGCTATAGCCACCATGTTTATGTGATTTGGATAGAAAATGGAAAATGTAAGTTTTTAACCCTTGAATAAAAAATATTAAATTCCCAAATTTGAGATTTTACATGTTTAAGCCACCTAAAGGCTATGACACCTTAAAAAATATACATTGAGTCATATAATAACATTAAATGCTGTTTTGAGTAGGATAACATCTAAAATAGCCTACTCCTAATTTAGTGCTAGTAAGCTAAGGTAAAATTTCAATGTAGAATTAGATTGATCTTCTTAGATCCTAATGCTTGATTTAGTATTTAATAATTGTAGTTATCCTAAACTCTTGGGTGCATTAGATGAGTTAGATCCTTATGATTGTAAGAACCATTAGTAAGGACCATATTGGCTAAATTGGACTTAAATCTATTCCTTATATTCCCTAAGTGTAGGATTGACTCTAATCAACCTATTATGTAACTTAGTGACTTTGACTCACTCTAGTGCCTAAACCCTTAGCTAAACCCTAGGATTCCTAGTGCCTTAGCATGAACTTTGAAGCTATGACTTTGATTGTCTTTACTTAAGCACCTTACTAATAAGTCTATATTAGATTGTAGTTAGCCAACCTATTTGGTTGATTGATTAGGATCTTCTAACTATAAGATTCCTTAATAAATTTAAGGCTATAAATCCTTCATGTTAACCTTCTAGCTAAGTATTCTAGCTACTAGTCTAAGTTATGTAACTTAATAAGATTCGGAAATTAGTATTGAGTTAAGCTTCCAATCTAACTTAGATTAGCACTTACACCATTATTGCCATTCAGAAAACTTTAAATAAATCCTAACTTATAGGATAGAGAATCGTAGACACAGATCTTATAAGCTATTTAGGATAATATTAAGTAATTCTTTATCTAGCCTTTGAGCCTACAAGAGAGCTTAAAAGTTAACTAGACTTATTAGGAAGTCTAGTGCCTACCACTTAGACTCAAGGATTAACCTAAGTAACTATGAGTACCTTACTTAGGATTTTATGGATAGTCTTAACATGCCAAGTCTAGAACTTAGATTGATCAAAGTGGTCGGGAGTGAAATTCTTAGTGTAGTGTAGTTAGTCCTTCCTTTCTAACTAAGATGCATAAAATCTTTTAAAAATTCTGAATTACTAAGCTAAAACCAAAAGTGACTTTATAAGATAAAGAGGATTAGATCCTTAAGGTTTTGATCAGCTAAGTAAGAACTAGACTTAGAAAAGGCTAAGTGCTAACCATTGTAGCAAAATCTAGGACTTAGTGTCCATATCAATTAAACTTGAAATCTTGAAATTACTTAAGTTGAACCTTAGCAAGAGTTAGAATTCCTTAGATGACTAAGTCATTAAGTTAAGGCTAAATTCTGCCTTAAGTGTTAAAAGGCTTAGAATCCTTTATGTGCTTAGTATTTAAAATTAAACTTAGGATCTTAGTGATCGCAATATCAAGGTTTGGAACCTTAAGATCAAGAGAGGAACCATAATGTTAGAATAAGTAGATTAATGTGAGCTTAAATTAGACAATATTAATGCAAGTAATATCAGACCCTTAGTCTTGCCTTATTAGGCTTGAAGCTTTAATAAAATCATAAGTCTAAGATTAGGTTAATATTATCATACTTGTAACATATTTAAGACTATAATAATGTAAGTAATTAGATGATTGAACCTCTTAAAGTATAAAACCCTTAAAATGTTAATCAAATGAGTTGCTTAAAGGATAGTGTTAACTTAAGTGTTGGCTAGTATAAGTTAAGAGAACCTTCTACCTTAAGGTTAGTGAGACAATAAGATTAATAGCTATAGAGTCTTATAGCTAAACCTTTAAGTAGTATAAATTATAGGAATCTAGTAGCTTAAGTACTATAATAGTGAAACTCTTATCTTCTGAGCTAGAGTATTCCTATAGAGTAAAAGAGCGGGTTAATAATTAAATAAACGTAGTATTAGAAATAGGGCTGGATGCATGTTTGTAACAATCAATTATATCTATAAATTATTTTGTCACATGATTAAATCTTTAATAAAATCATTATTTTCAAACCTCATGTAATGGTATATTATTATAATATCATTTGATGAAGACATTTGATGATGTCTGAGTCATTTGAGTTGCTTGATCACCTCCAATCATAGGGTAGATAACTAATGTAGATAATAATGGATATCACATAGTTTGCAACTAGCTTTGAACATCCTTGAATGCTGCAACATATTGAGACTAAATCCTTGAATACATTCATAAGAATATTGTGCATAAAATAAACTTATAACATTTACTTGAGATTTCATATGGTGGACTATGCCAGGGCAAGAAATAGTGTAATAAGGAGACCTTACATATCCTAGAGGGAGAATGTGTGAGTTATAGGAAATCCCATTTACTTAGTTAAGTAGACGTGCTTAACTCCTCATTTGTATTCGTGCCCACTGAATAACATTACAAGATAAATAACTTAAATATTACAGTCATTTATGAGTGCTCTTGCTTTTCGTGATTATGGATGTTATATCATAATCCTTCATGACTATTTTTAATCTTTTATGGTTGCTTTCATTGTGCACTCAATCCTTGAGATTAAAACTTTACTTTACTTGCATATATTACAGGTTCACCCATGTTTACAGCTCCTTTTCTCACTTACTTGCAGTGTATGTCATTATCACTTACAGTTATGCTCACACTGCTTTTACTTATGTTTCTTAGCATATGTCCTTTTGTACATATTTCCTTACTATTTTTATTGCACACTTCTTAGTATAGCTGTACCTAATTTTCTTACTTATAGAGATGATGTAAGCAATATTAGATTTTCCTCTTTTACTACTTTATAGCTTTTTTATTATCATTTATGGTCATTTGCTTTACTGTACTTTACTCACTATACTTCCCTATCTACTGCATTGAGCTCTGCTTAAATAATAATTGTAAATGCCTAAATGTGAGATCCACTTGACTTATAAATAAATTAGTTATTCTCAATTATACTTAGACTTTTTAAAGTCTAATCACTTATTTTTATTTTATTGGTTGTGCCCTACCATAACAAATACCAAATATAATAGATTAGGAGCTTGGAGTGGAACTTGTACTTGAGGTAGATCAGATTCAGTAGTTGTAGCTTTAAATACCTTTTACTTTCTACTACTTTTTTAACTTTATGCATCCCGTGAGGACGAGTGTCAATACATCTAAAAGTTTGTACAAATTTAATTAACTATGGATGTTTTACTTTACTATTCCGTGCTGTATTTTTACTTTCTTTTTTGGATGGCTGAAATATCTTATATTACTTAGTATTATACATTTAGTTTTCCTCTTTAGAGACCCTTGGCTCTCTATAGTGCTTAATTGTGGGTTAAGACTCATTAACTTATTATTAAGTACCACAATAAAACTTGATGTTGGATTGGTTTCCTGATCCAATATTTGGGTCGTTACATACTATCCCTCTATATTCGTAAGCTTCCTGCGGTAGCAAGGAATGACTACTCCTCCCTCCATGTGATTGGCGAGTCTTGGCTCAAGCCAAGCCCCTCTTCATCCCCTCTCCATGTTTCTATAAATATGGCTCAAATCCCTCAATTTTCTACACACCTCTCCTCCTCCCTCCTCGCCGACCACCCCTGGCCTCTCCAACTGTGGCACCTCACCCCCTAAACCACAATATTAAGTTTAGGGGAGGTGTGACACTCTGGCAAATTCCTCACTTATTATTATATTAGGTATGATACATAATTCACTAATAAGAGAAGGATGTGCCCATAATATATATTAACAGGATCAATGACTAAGTAAATACAAATATAGTGCAAAAGCAAGGAAAAGTAAAACAATACATCCAACTCACCACAATATAAGTAAGAAATAGAAACATATAGCTCAGAATAATAATTATAATAAGAAATCACAGTTAAGGTACCTGTATTATTACAATAATTTAAATAAGTTTTAAATAAGGAAAATAAAATAGCAATATATCATCCTCACGATAAAGCAGAAAAATATCTAAATAGCTTTAGCACCACCCTGCTGCTCCTCTTTAAGAAAAGTCTCCTCTTCATGCACAAGCACCTCAAGGAGATCCGATTATGACATTATCGGTTTTACAATGTAGGGCCCCAGCCAACAAAAGAAAAATCTTATTAGACATATTTTCTAAGTATATTTTAGGCTGATATATTATTTCATGAATTTATTAATGTCACAATTTACTTAGGCTACACAAAAATATACTAGCATAGGAGTAGTAAGGATACAAATGGGAGTGGTAAGTTATAAATAACATCATTTATAACTAAACAATAATGAGGCAAAAGATATATTGCAATATTAAGCTAAGATAAAGTTAGGCATACATATATAAATACAGTGAGAAGGTACTGAAAATAAAGATTAATCCTAAATATGCTGATAATCATTTGGCATATGTATGTTAAAATAAATAATTTGAATGTGATAGGTATAGTAAATAGTAACAAAAACTAGCATCCTATAAGTAAGTAAGCAGGTAAAGTAAAGTTGACTGAAGTAAAATGCCATAATAAAATAGTAAATAATAAACAGGTATGTATAGACTGCTATATCAGAATCATTGGCCAATTGGGCCACAGTAAATTCTCATAGCCTTTATGGGCTAGGGCAGAATAGAACATAATAACAGGACTGAAGAGATAGTAAATACAAATACAATAATTTCTTAGTTATTTTACTTTGCTCCTATGGACACGTCTAGAAGCGATTGACTATTTGGGTTCCAACTTAACACAAAATACTCCTCAATGAGTAATGATATATCTAAAATTTATAACAAAAATGTAGTATTTTAATATTCAAAACATCATATATATCCATATACTTTGAGTGGAAATTATACTTTTGTAGAAAAAATGAAGAAAATGGGAAGTATGTGATGAATCACTGAATTATGGGTGAAAACTGCCGCAGAGCTTTGTGGCGCGCCACAACGCGCCATGGTGACTCATCAAATTCCCTCACCTGGAAGTATACTTGAGGACCTAGAAGGAAGCCTGCTACAGAGCTCCTCTGCGCGCCATAGCAGGCCACAGCGTCATTTCCCAGGAGAAAAATTAGAACCTTATGCAGAATAATTGAACAGTGCCAATCTGCTTTCTTGTAAAATAAAATGCTGCAGCACGCTCCAAGCATGCCACAACGCACTATGCCCCATAAGGATTAACACTGACCTAAAATAAAACTGTTGCAGCTCGGTGTGCCACGATGGCATATTTAATTAATCATTAAGAACTTTATGTGAACTAATTGAACAGTCACTATTCCACATTCATGTAAGTTTGCCACCGCTGGACGCCACAGCCACAGCGCGTCGTGGCGGCATTTTTGATTATTTATGCAAACTTTATGTTAACTAATTGAACAATCAATATTTCGCATTTTCGAACATTCAACCGCCGCAGCCTGCCGCGGTGACATTTCTGATTATTTATGCAAACTATATATGATTTAATGAAACAGTTGCTATTCCGCCTTTCTGAAAATAAAATCGCCATATTGCGCCTTCAGCGCGCCATAGCGGATGGGTGGCGACCTCAAGGAAATCATCAAAATATACAGTAGAACAGTATTTGAACTTCGACTGCTGCAGCATGCCATGACAGAACAGTGTTTAGATCAACACCGCTATAGCGCGCCGCTATGCGCTGTAGCATGTCACCTTGCTCGGCATAGAAAATTTTAAAATTATCATTAAATGCAGCATAAGAAAGGTCACAAAATAAAATCTTTGATTTTTTCTAGCCTCTTGAAACCAGAACAATCATTAAAGCTGGGGAAGTCAAGGAGATTTGGTAGAATAAATTAAAGGGTTTGCATTAAAATAGAAGAATATGAAGAGGCACATGTCATTAACACTTAGGGCTGAAAAAGTTCCCTATTTAAAAACAAATTTTTGGCTAAAGAAGGGTTCCAATTTATGATATTCAAAGGACCAAAAGAAAGGCTGCAGCAAGGGAAAAAGGAGGTGAATTCTCCAAGAGGTCAACAACAGTCCATTAAGAAAGAAGAGAAGTAGACAGCAAGAGAACGGAGGATAAATCAAGGAGAAGTGCAGAAAGAAGTTCAAGAGAACCCTAGAAAACATCTAGGTGCTTTATAGTATTTTTTTCTAAACTCCTTTTTGATTACTTTCTGTTGTAAATCGATGTCAAGGTTTACATCCATTGGCATGTATGCTCATATTTATTCGTTAATGGAAAGCTAAATCCTCTTGGAGACGGTTGGGATGTAGTTATAGGAAAATGTAAGGATATTATGGTGTTGTAATAAAAATATTTAAATTAATGAAAATGATTTCTATTTAAAATGTCTATAATTATTAATGTGAATGGAATTCCTAGATGAACTCTTATAAATTTATTTTGCTAAAACTAAAGCTAAAATGAAATATTAATTAAAGAACTTAAGTTCTGAGCTCATTAATTAGATAAGAGAAAGGGAGGGTAGCGCAAGTAGAGCTGAGATCTATGTGGCAAGCCATTTTCCTTAAGAGCTCTACCAAGAGAATTGATGTTTGTGAACCAAGTTCCCATCAATTCATGCTCTGCGGCTCAACAAAGTATAAGGGATGAAAGGACATTGGGAACCTAATGGACGATGTGACATAGTCCATTGGATCCAATGCATCCTCTCATCTAGCTAAACCGCGTATGTAAGCGCATGACGCATTATTGATTAAAATCATGTTTATGAGATCCAACAAGTAAAAGAAGATATTTGGTAACCTAGATGTAGGAAATCAAAGTTAAATCAAACCATGATCTCATAAAAGTTTAAGCACTGAGGTAGAACCCTAAAGGGAGTTCTCATTGTAGCATTAAATCTAAACCTATTACAATTAGAGGATTGTTCCAATTATAATAGTGATCACATGATTTAGTTAGGCATAAATAAATCAATTTATACATTAAACAAAGAAGTGACAGCACCAAATCCTCACAAGTACTATAATAAAACCCCAACTCTCTCTCTTTAAACAAATCATATCTTATCTTAAAGTCATTTGCATTGATAATTTAGGAACCAAATCAAAACCAAAACAATCATCTAAACATTATTGAAAGAAGATATAACTTAGTATCAAAACCATCGTTCCTAGAGAATGATAAATCTCAGAATTAACATCCATTATTACTTCAAACTGCGTATACTTGTGTGTAAGCACAGACGTGTATTTTTCGTCTGTTAAGTAATGCTAACTTATCCATTATTTCTCCTTACCCCTGTCTAGTAGGATAAATGTGTACTAGAACTTTCAAGAAAAACTGAACTCAATGCAAATGTTATCCTAATTATTCTAAGCTTTCATTTCATGCAGTAATATTATCTTATATGTCATGTTCAAGGTAATGGCACAAAATACAAGAAAATGCAAAAGTACAATAAATCAATAGTGAGCAAGGAACTCTACTACATAAAGTGATATCAGTTATTGTCTACTTAAACTATCATAACTATACTAAGTTATACAAGTTCAGGATCTCTAATTCCTACTATCAAGTGTGACTTAGAAGCACGACCTTTTAAGTTAAGAAAATTAATTATAATTGATCAGGTTATAATTTAATTCAATCAGAATTGACTATAAATTAAGTAATAAATCATCACATCCTAATTGATTAATTTTGACATTCTAAGCTAAGTTCTGATCAAAATCCACTAAACTAGGGATTATGAATTAAGCTCCATGAATTGGAGTTAATCACATAATCCAAAGGTAAAACTTAAGATCTATGGTTTTAAAATTCTAAAAGTGAACTAATGATTAAGACAAATTCTATTAAGTAAAATCAAGCTTAATAAAATGATTCTCCTATTCTTATTCTAAGGATGAAACATAAAATAACCAGAATTAAATTATGAAAATCTTGAAATTAATAAAACTAAGGTTCCATTCATTGAATAACCTACTTTATTTAATGAATGAAATTTAACCTAACATCTATTTCTATTCATAATGAAAAGATCCTAAGGTGAGGTGAAGATTCCTAATGAGCTCCTAATAAAAATAACTTAGGGAAAATTTTTGAGAGAATTTTTGAGAGTTGATGGGATTTATTTAAAGTTATTATTACTTACTATTTTTCTTCATTTAGAAGAGTTAAGGATGGATCTTAGCTAAATAAGGTACATTATCCTTAAGGATTTTTAAGCCATTAATTAGGATTTTTATCAAGTTATTCAAATTATGAGATTCATGACTTAATTTGATCCTAAATTAGTTTTATTACTGATTTTACTAATCTAAATGATAATTTAGGAGTTAAGAGCACTTAACCTAAATTTTGAGCAAAATGATCATTTTGCCCCTACTTAAGGGTCTAAAAAACTACTTTTTGATTTAGGGTTCTAAATTAGATTTTCTTGAATCCAAAAGATTCTTTACTATCTAACATGAAGATAGATAGTAGGTTTACTAATTTGGACAAGAATTAAGCCCTATGGGTCCAATTTAATGATTTTGACCTATGGGGGTTATGGTAATTTTATCTAGTGAAGTCGAAAAATTTGTTTAGTTTACTATTATTTACTATCCAAGGATTCAATAGAGTCTAATACATTAAATTTTGATGCATATTAGTTAAGTTATAGTGATTTCAAGTTAAAGGGCAATTATGTAATTTTATGGTTTATGGAAGGGTCCAAAACCTAACTATTCCATTTGAGATCCAAATTTAGCAAACCCAGTGGCTATAGCTTCCCTATATTACAATTGAGTACTGTAACTAGAAGTAGACCCAAATTGGATCTCAATTGGTCAAGTTATGACCTAATTAGGGTTATGGGTAATTAGGGCAAATTAAGGTTTCTAGTGCTAAAAACCTTAATTTTATTTCAATTTACTGTTAGTTATGATTTTTGATCTAAATGGTATATTGAATGACCTAATTTGGAGTCAAATTAACTAAATTATAGATAAATTAATTTTAAGGTCATTAAGGGGTAATTAGGGAAGGTCCTAAAAGTGATTAGTCAAACTAATAATCCAACAGCAAAACTAATACTATCAGAGCAAACTATACACTCTCTTGATTAAAATGAGATCCATATTGACTAGGTTTGAGCTACTATGTATAAAATTATGGCTAAAAAAAGTTTTGGTACAAGTGTGAGGGTCCTAAAATGTCACTACATTTAATATGCATCATACAAAAAATTTAACACTACCAGATTATTCCTCTTATTTTTCTGAATAAAATGAGATATATATTTAATATATTTGGATTATTAAAATAAAAGATATTAATATTTAAAGTTTTTATATTTAAATTATTTAATTTAAATTAATTTTATTTACTGTGTAAATATTAAACTACTATTTTAATAATTTAAACTAACAGATTTAATCAAACCCTTTAAATGAATACTGCGGGTCCCACGATAGATGGCTGAAGGGACGTTGAGCAACTAGGAGTCGACGTGTGGCACGGGTAGGCCCAACATCCTTATAAATGATAAATAATAGGCCCCACAAACACACACGCGGCAACGCGTGGTTCGCGGAGTGGGACCCACCTGCTACGGACGGAAGAGACCACGCTAGAGGCGAGCCCCATACGCCACGTTTGAGAGTTGAATGGACGTGGGTTGGGCTTCAGGTCGACAGATGGCTGAAGGGACGACGAGCACCCATACCAAGGGCACGCCGATAAGGTGCCCTTCCATCATCGGTGGGGTTCAACCCGCACGGTGACGTGTAAGTCTCGATGAGACCTACACAATCATGGTCAGAATGACTGGTTGGGTGGTCGGGAGCGCAAGCTAGGTCTAATCCTAGCCAATAGGGTTCGAAGCGATGAACGACTAACTATTTGTATTGTACGGATTCACCTGAATTTGGTTGATCGGGTTCGATCTAAGTCGATCGGACCTGATTGATGGATGATCTAAGTTATGCAATTATTGTTTGAAAAGGAAGATTTAAGATCCAATGCATATATGGGTTTGGGAGGGTACCTGGAAACGGATGGTTCCGGAGGAGGTAGTGTTCGGAGAGCGTCGGCACAAATTCAATAACGCAAGCTAAGTCTATTGAACATGGATTAGGTCCTTAATGGCACTCCAGCGGAGGTTGCGAGGTTAGGAGAGCATTGGTTGTGCGAGCGAGGCAGCGGGATAGCCGCATGGAGGGGAGGAGGAGATAACGAGGGAGATAAGATTTGGATTGTTCGATTGATCGCCCATCGAATAGTCCGTGCTGATCGGCCTGGCGGATCTGATTAGCGAAATTTGACCCGTGAGGATAGCAAATCCGACCCGAAGACACAGGTCGAATCCGACCTGCTAATTAAAGCGGGTCGCACTCGCTGGGAATTATTAAATATCCAATTTAATAATTTAATTATTTATTTCCAAATTTTCTTAATTAATTAATTAAATGTTTTTCAAAGTTTACAAATGTTCATTGTTAGCTAATTGAGGGGTGAGAACGCAATGGCGATGTCAGATTTTCATTTCGACGAGTATTTTGTTTTCCCAATTTTTGGGGTATTTTAAATATATTAAAATATTAGACGAATTTTCGATGACTTCCGATTGCCACCAAAACATCACCCATACATAATTTGGGGGAAATGAGTACAATGGTGAAGTCTAATTTTTAATTTAAGATTAATTTAATTAGGTCAATTTTCAGGGTTCCTGAAATTCTCAAAATCAGGGTTTGATCCAATTGACCCCTGATTTGGACTAGGTATTGGTGATGAACTCCTAATAGCTTAATTAGTGCACTAGAACCAATATTAGAACTTGTATTAGTCCTAATTGACTTGGGTAACAACTTGGGTTGTTACACAAATACTGTCGTAGCTTATAAGGACACCAATATTGGATTAGGAACCCAATCCAACATTATGTTTTACTATAGTACTTAATACTAAGTTAGTAAGTTTTAACCACTATTAAGCACTACAAGGACCCATAGGTTTCCAAAGAAGAAAATTAGATGTATAATATAATATAAATATATACCATTCCAGCCATCCAGAAAAAAAAAAAGCAAAAACACATTACAAAATAGTTTAATTAAAGTTATACAAATACTGACATAATGAGACTCATCCTCATGGGATGCTAAGTAAAGAAAAAATAGTAAAAAGTAAGGATATTCAATTAGCAGTTATTAGACACGATCTACCTCAGTTTCAAGATCCACTACAAGCTCTTTATCTACAGTATTTGGCATTTAATATGTTAGGGCACAACTAATAAAATAAAAATAAGTGATTAAATTTAAAAAGTCTAAGTACATTTTAAGGAAACTAAGTCATTTTAGATTAAGTGGATATCGCATTCGCCATTTACAATTTTTTAAGCGGAGCACAAAGCAGTAAAAGGGAAAGTAAAGTAAGTGACTATAAATAACAAATAAAAAGCCAAGAGAGGTAAAGGAGGAAAGCTAGTACACAACCTGCATCAAATATGTACGTAAGGAAAGCAAGTACAACTATACAAATAAGTGTGCTATAAAAAGAGTGGAAATATGTACAAAAGACATATGCTAAGTAAAGAAGTGTAAAGAAAATGAGTGTATAAGCTGAACTACTCTATATAAAAGTAAGTAAAAGAACTATAAATACAAATAAATAATATATATGTAAGGAGATATCAATCTCAAGGACTAAATAAATAGTAAATACAGTCATAAAGGACTATAATATAAAAATATTATTTCTTTATCTTTCAGATTACCGAATTGGCAGGCACCATATTAGCCCCAAATATAATCCTCCAAGCAATAAGATTGGCAGACACCATATAGAGTTCACATTCAATCTTCCAGATAATCGGGTTGGCAGGTACCATATTAGCCCCATATACCACCCTCCAAACCTAAAAATTGGCAGGCACCATATTGGCCCCACATACAATATTTTAGATAATTTAAATGGTAGATACCATATTGACCACATATATAATCCTCCCAGATAATTGGATTGGCAGGCACCATTTTGGCCCCACATACAATTCCTGAAAAATAAGTAAATGTTATATGTTTATGTTATGCACAATATCTTTAATGAATGAACTCAAGTATTTAGTCTCAATGCATTGTAGCATTCAAGGATATTCAATGTTAATTGTAAACAATATGATATTTATTATTATCTACTTTAGTTATCTATCATATGATTGGGATTAATTAAGCCTTTCAATTGACTTAGACATTCATCAAATGTCTCCATCAATTGATACATAATAATATGTAGATCAAATGAGATTCTTAAAATAATGATTTGATTAAGGTCTTATTTTTGTGACAAAATAATTTATAAGTATAATTATAATGTTACAAATAATATCCTATCCTATTGTTAATACAATAAGTAACTAAACTATCCAGTAATACTCCTACTATAATATGACATTTTAAGTAGAGATTTTACTGCTACACTAATTGGGTTATTTGATTTTTATGACTTAGGATACATGAATTCTAGATATAGGATTCTTCAACTTAATGTCTCACTACACTTAAGGTTTAGGGTTTTCTTGGCATATAATATTCAAATATTTAATGTAACACTATTGTAACAACCTAAGATTGTTACCCAGCTTAATTTTAGCTTAATCATAACCAAATTAAGTTCATCCAATCATTAGACCCAATCCCCAAAGATTTGGTGCAACTCGAAGCTAAATCGAACCTTTTGGATTATTCTAATATTTAATTAATTAGAAAATTGAGGTACTTATTTTGACATCGAAATCGAAATCTGACTTCGCCGTTGCGATCATCACCCCCAAATTAGCTAGGGGCGATGTTTTGGACATGTTTGGAAGTTGTCAAATTTTCATCAATATTTTAATATAATTAAATACCCTGGAAATTAGCATAATTAAATAATAGTTAGAATCAAAATCTGACTTCTTCGTCAAATTCTTCACCCCCAAATTAGCTAAGGGTGAATTTTTGGGATTTTTCGGAGCACGTTTAATTAATCTGAATTTTTAATAAATTAAAAATTAGGAATAATAATTAATTATTCCTTAATTTGCATTTAATCTCTCTTTCCTCCCTTAATTTTGGCTGGCCATTTTTCCCCCCAAGCAAGTCACTTGAGGCCATCCCTCCCCTCTCCTCTTAGCCATGCCCTCCCTAGGCAAGTAGGATGGCTCATCACATCCTAGCCCCTAGCTCATGATGGAGCCTCCTTCTCACTCTCCTCTTTTAAAAAGAGATTACAGCCCCTCTTCTCTTGCTTGCTGAAAATTTTCTCATCTCCTCCTCCATTGATCCTTTGTGCTGAAAGAAGAAGCTCATCTCTAAGGCTTGGAGAAAGACAAAGGTTCCTTCTTCCTCCACCCCCTTGCAAGGCTAAGGTACCCATTTATTCCTCTCATTGTCTCCTTCATGTTACTATGATGCTTGAATGTATCTCTAGAAGTCTATAAACATATATGAAAGCCATTAAGGCTCATTGAGGTAGCTCATTTATTCGAAAAATGGATGCTCTATTTTTGTCCATTTTGTATACCCTATCCTTTATCCACATTTTTCGTATAAATAGGATGCTCTGTTTGTGTCAATTTTGGTGTTCATGAAAAGGTATCGGAAAGACCTTTCCATTGATATATGGCACTGCTCATGGGATGCTCTAGATTGGAAGTATTTGAGCTCGAAAGTAGGCCTTACATGTTTTGTCCTGGCGAAATCGCCGTTTGGCGCTGCAGCGCCCAAAGTTGCAAAACAGGCGGCTGCAGTGGCATTTCGGCAAAAAAATCTTATAAATCAGTTATTAAGTTAATTAAATAGTAAATTGCAAAATGGGCAGTGCATTGCAGCAGGCTGCAGTATAATTTCAGGAAAACTTTAGGAAGTTAGAAAAATAAAATTAATTGAAAAGTATTATCGCAAGTTGGACCGCTGCAGCACCCCATAGCGCGCCACAGCGCGCCGCAGCGCTAAAACCGCCACAGCGGGCTGCAGTAGCAGAAGCGCACTAGCACGCTCCACTGCCAGAAGCACGCTGTAGCGCCCAAAATTGCAAAAATGTCCAGAATTTTCTAAAAACTGCCCAGAATTGGCTGAAATGGCCAAAACTTTACTGTTTTTGTATTTTAAAGTCCCTAGGACCATAGTGGGATTGAATTATATCAAATTTGAATATAGTTTAGTTAATTTTGAGATTTGCATAAAATTATAATTGAAAAATCAACTTTGAAAAATTGCCCCTTATGACATGTGCAGAAACCTACTATGTGCCTTAAGGATTTTTGTGCCAAATGCTAAATAGTAGAACCCTTGAATACTTGTATTGAATATATATATCTTAACAACTAAATGGCATGAAACTTAGATTTGTAATCAAGTGCTAAGCCCTTTGGTTTGATTTATAATTTGATTAGCATTAATTATATTCGATTTAATGTCATCTTTACATTTATATGTTTTCATGATTTTAGGGTGTATGTTAGAGAATTTTAATATTTTTCTTGGACACGTAAATGTACTTAGTTGACATTAAACTATAATTGAACATAAGAATCTTGATAATTTGATTAAGTAGATGATACTTAATCTAAATCTGAAATTGCCATTAATAATATACTAATAACACATTGATTTGTCATTGACCTTTAAATTAACCTTTGGTCTTAATGGTAGAAAAGTTAGGAGTTAAACCCTAACTTGTCTTGATTAAGATCTAAACTTTAATCACTTAATCAACTAACTTGATTGCAAGATAATTCAATCGACATTACTCCAATAATGCATCTGATTTAGTATTGATCTTAAATTGTTAAATTAAAAGTGTTAAGGTTAATATTAAATCTGTGTGATTGAACCATCTTAATCTAAACTTTAGATATTTAATTTTCTCTTATATAAGACTATTAGTATAAAGTGGATAATCAAATGGTAATGATTTATGAAATGATCTTGCTCTAATAAGATCTTTGATTTCATCCCATGATTGTAGAATAGGAAAGGACTAGATGGATCTTATTCATCTGATCTGATCACTTTAACCCAAACTAGTAAATAAACCTTGAAGGTTAGCTTAAGAAGCAAAAAAGTGAGATCTTAAGGATCTTGATTTAGGATCGTTCTTGAAATATTTAAAGACCTTAATTATTGATACCTTGAGGTAGGAAGAGCTTTTGTAACTTTTTGAGGTAGAAACTTAGATGATCCTTCATAACTTTAGAAGTTGAACTTGATACCTTGTGGTATGAATAACCTAAAGTATTTAAAATGAGACTTATTCCTTATGGTAGCAACCTACATTGAGTGATCTCTTGATGATACCCTTGGAGCCTTGTGTAGGACTCACCCATGTATATTAAGGATTAATAGCTTTGATAAATCCTTATTGATTAAGTAGAATGTCTAAACCCAAATTATTGGTTGGTATAGTATAGTATACCTATAGTACTAAATTCTTTCAGTAGTATTCAGGATTGGTTGATTCACTCTAATATGGACTTATAATCAGGTGCTATCTCTAGAGATTAGATAAATACAGTCCTATTGGAGTAAATCTTCCAAGACTAAGAGTGTTATAAATAGGTACTCATTCCTTAGTTTGATTAAAATACAAATCGCCATCGGGTGATGCTTCCTAGCGAAGATTGCTTCAATAGGTGTGGCTTAAATAAAATAAGCAATTTGAGTCACTTTCTTTAGGACACTAAGTGTGATTGTGAGTTGGGCATCTTAATAACTTAGCTTGAGATACAAATCGCCATCGGGTGATGCCTCCTATCGAAGATCGCTTCGTTAGGGTGGCTTAATCAAACTAAGTGTTAAGAACCACCTTTCTTGCAAACGTGCTACATATGTGTATACAATCATCCCATCTAATGATTTTTAAGTAAATTCTCAACTTTAACCAATTATTAAATTAGAATTTAGGAGTCAGAATCCTTTTAGCAGGATTCTGCACAATGGAGACCTTGAATTCATTATCAGATTTCTAAGCATATTTCTGGATTTACCTCATGTAGATTAGAAGTATGAGCATGAGCATAAGCATGATGTTAAGTATCGATGATGACATATGAGTATCAGTGATGATTTATGAGTTATGAAATATTGCATACATTGATTGAGGAATTTTATGATGCATTGGCATCGCAGTTCAAAACTGGATGTATGTATACATTGGACCGTATGACTCATACTAATTTAGTGATATTTTGGTTGTATATCAGTGCATACAGTGTTGTGGCATATTCAAATGCATAGTTTCAGTGACATATAACATAAGTTTTACAGATCATTACTCAGTTTCATATTTATTACTATTTTGGTTTACTTTTAATAGTCAGTTCATAGTTTAGTTTTACTTTACTTTACTTCCATTTTGTATAATTTTATTAAGTTTTATACTTTCAATTACTTTTACAATTTTTTTGCAGATTTAAATTCATTATGTAGATGTTAAATGAATAACTAGAACTATTTAGATTAGTTTCAATGTGTTAGACTTATTATCTAACACGGGGTACTTTTGGGATCCGGCAATTTGCTAGATCTTGAGCATTATATTGAGCCAGGTCAGGAGGCTACCCAAGAGATTCAGGAGGAGCCAGTAGAGCACTAGTAGACCCTCCTCTAGTTTCACTATTTTTTTGCTTAGGTTATTTTCAGTTCAGAACTTAGTTTTATGTCTGTTATTTAGTAAATGCTTGTAATAATTATGGATGTATTTTATTTTCTTTTTTGAGATGAATGTTTTCATACAGCTTATGTGATGAATGTTTTAGGATATTTGCTTTAAGCTTCTGCACTCTGTTATATACTACTTATACTTAGTATTGTGATGTGATCAGTACTGGAAATGCTGATATCTTATACATATATTGGATTCTTCATATTGTATTCTAAACACAATGTATGTATTTACCTAATACTTAGGATAAGGAAACTACTCTTATCTTAAGTATTAGCTCACAACCCTCCTTGAGATTGAGTCAGCAACCTTTCAGAGGGGTTTTGGGTTTCAGCGATTCGGGGAGACGGGTTGTTCCTCCCCGAGTGGTGCGCCGCTCCGCTGCCGATCTATTTATACTTATATTTTGCGTGCAGCGATGGGGCGAGGCGCTACAATTATTCTTTGATTACTCTATCTTACAAGCTATACCAACCCTAGGTTGTTACCCTGATAATCTATAACTTAATTAATCATTAATTTCAATGCTATTACTTTTAGAACATTAAATTAAGCCTAACTTGTAAATTTGAAGTCAACTGGATTTCTTTAAATCTAAGATAACATTCTGATCAGTCTAGATACCCTAGATTAGATCTAAAATATTTTGATCTCAAAATTAAAATCTGATTACATTTTTGAATTCTTCACCCCAAATTAGCTTGGGTGAAAGTTTGGTGCAATTTGGAGATAATTTAGACCATAATTCAAATTTAGTAAAATGCTCTAATTGCATTCTAGGGTTCCTAACTTTTCAAATTTACAAATATATCCTGTACTAGTTAAAACGGCCAGGATCCGCTGTGCGGACCGCGGGCAATACGCTGCGGAGTCTGGGTCGCGTGACAGCGGAGCCCCGCAAATCTAGCCATCGCGCTTAAGGAATCAACAGCTAAGGTCTTAGCCCGCGGAATCGCAGATCAGTCGTTGGATCTTCCTAACCGATCATATGGCCCAGATCACTCCCGCGATCGGCCGTTAGGATCTGAGCATCTGATCGATCGATCAGACGGCATCCGAAGGTCCCGGCACTGTGGACCTTCGTCCCCATTCGCTCACGCGCCTGACCAAATATCCCCCTGTACTGCCACCTGCCCTCCCTGTCCCCCACTCGCGCCTCCAGCACAGCAAGCTGTTGGGGATCCTCTCGTTATGGCTAGGTGCCCCAATCGGGCCTCATGGCCCGGCCCAGCTTGAATTGGAAATTCGAGAGCTCGGCCATGGCCCGACCTCTTAGGTTCTTCCCAGCCTGATCTATCCCTCTAGAAACTTCCCGCACTCCTTGCTGGGGCTATAAATAGCCCCAGTATTGCTCCATTTGATTCTTGCTGATCAATTAAGCTCGGTTGCCCCGTCACCATTGCCATCTGTTCATAGCTTGCACAGGAAATTCCAGGAGCTCTCGAACTGCTGATAGTAGGCTCTCCTGGTGTTCAAGATCCTTTACGCCTTCTGGGAGCTGAGCCAGTGCCGGTCGTGCCCTCTGTCAACCGTCCCGAGTTCAGCCGTAAAACCAGTACCCTCGCTTGCTCGGTCTGAGCCAATTGGGCTCAGACCCTCTTCCATTTGATTTGTAATTGCGCGTATTATCAAAACGAACTCAATTCTACTGAGCATAAGCCTTGAGTTAGCCCCGATCGATTAGGCTAAGTCCTTAAGGAACACCTCTGGTCAAGTAAAGCCCCGGAATTTTAGCCCACCTCAGGCCCTCAGACCAGGGGGCTTCGATCAGTCTCACCTCCCTGATGGTGTAAGGATCGAGCTCTGGGTCTGGCGCAGCTTCTATGGGGAGAATTGTCTCCCCACAGTAGCCCCATTGAGGGAGCTCTCGGGTGAGTAAGGTCTGGCATATCCAGGCTGCCTCACAGAGGGCTTCTGGTTCACATCGACACACCTGGCTATGATGAATGTGTAGCAACCATCGGATGGTCATGCTGTGGCTTAGGGGCGAGGGAATTCACGGATTAGGGTTCCCCTAATCGGGTCCTTCCATCGGGACGAAGGATCAGGGACGAAGCTCCTGTGCAGGTCGGGCCAACCCGTGACCCGCGCAGTGCGACAGTCCCGGAACCTCGAACCCCGGTCGACCCGCATCTTTTGAATTCGGGCCGAACCCGTTAAATAAATATTCTAATTAATTGGAAAAGGAAAAAAATCCAATTAATCCAATCTTAGCGAAATTAAATTGGAAAAATGCAAATTAAATTAATGTGATAACTTTCAATCCACCGGTCCACTCTATAATATTATATATCAAATTGATCAGAAAATCCTCAGGAATAAGAATAAAAAATATTATTGAACATCTAATGGCTAGATTTTCTATTTTTGCCTAATTATGTCAGATTTTAATTAGGGTTAATTAGCATGTGTACTTAGCCAAATTGCATGATTATGGTGCCATTAATTTTCTTTTAATTAGTAGAATACCTGTGCTAAGTAGTTTAATTTATGCCCTAATCTTATTAAATTAGGATTAGTGAAAATTAGGGCTTTTAATTATTGGATCTTAGTAAACTTAGTCTCTAATTTATTATATGATTAAATAGAAATTATCTACCAAGTTCTATGAGATTCTCATGGTTAGATTTGTAATTAGGTGCTAATACTTTTGAATTGGCTTAGAGTTTGATTAGCACTAATTACTTTTTGTTTTTCTAAATTTTTCAGTTAATATGTTCCATAACAGTAAGGTAAATATATTTAAATCATGTATGTTAATTTATGATGTATAAATTCAACAAACCTAAAATTGAGAACTTAACTATATAAATTAATCTTCAGAAGTTTTAAGACCTTGATCAAGCTATTAAGACTTGATTTAAGCTTGGGATTGCCACCAATAATACATCATTAATCCACGGATTTGACACTTAACTTATAAATAGACACTTGATCTTAATTAGATAAGAGTATGGGTTAAACCCTAAATCTACTTGATTAGGATCTAAACCCTTAATTAATTGAATTGATTTTAAGATAATGTTATTGACATTATTATAATAATGCATCTGATTTAGTATTGATCTTAAATCATTGAATTAGACATGTTAAGGATGATGATAAATCCATGTGATTGAATAATCTGAATCTAATCTTTGGTTCCTTGATTTTCTCCTATATAAGACTATTAACATATGAATAATATCCTTGAATTATTCCCATGATTTTTGAATAAGATGTGATCAGATGATCTATCATCTGATCTGATCACTCTAAACCTAAATAATAAGTAAAACTTAGAATATTAGATTTGATAGTGTGGGATTTTTAGGATCTCACAATAAGCTCATTTTCTAAAATATTTTAAAGACATTAATTAATGATATATTGAGGTAGGAAGAACCTGGAAATTTGTTGAGGTAGAATCTTAGATGATCCCTTTTTCCTTAGAAGTTGATCTTGATACCTTGTGGCAGAACTCACATAAGATACTTAGAGTGATTTCTTTTCCTTGTGGTAGAATCTATATTGAGTGATCTTTGATCACATTTCTTGAAACCTTGTGTAGGACTCACCCATTTAGCATAAGGATTGATAGTATTAATAAACCCTTATGAAATAAATAGAATTATTGATCCTTGATGCTTGTATGGCATAGTAGGGTTATCTTAGTAACTAGGATTATTCGATGGTATACTCATAGTACTGGGTTATCCCAGTATTATTCAAGATTGGTTGATTCATCTTAATATAGATTATGTATGGGTTCTATTTTGCGAGTTTATTCAGGCATAGTCTCACTTAGACTAAATCATTCAATCTTAGGAGTGTTATGATTAAGGAATTTAGATCATTAGCTTATTTGAATAAAAATCACCATCAAGTGATGCCTCCTATTGAAGATCGCTTCCATAGGTATGTTTCAAGCAAACTATGTGATCCTAGCCACCCTCTTTAGAACACTAAGTGTGCTTGTAATTTGGGTATTTTAATAGCTTGGCTTGATATACAAATTGCCATCGGGTGATGCCTCCTATCGAAGATCACTTCATTAGTGTGGCTTAATCAAACTAAGAGTTGGAAACTACCCTTCTTGGAAACATGATATATATATATATATATATATATATATATATATATATGTATATCACCTCCTCATCCGATGATTTATAACTAAAACTTCAACTGTAACCTATTATCGTTCTAGAAGCTAGGAGTCAGAACCCTTTTAGTAGGATTCTGCATAATGGAGACTTTAGATTCATTATCAGTATTCGAGTATTTATGGATTTTTGGATTTAACTCTTGTAGTATAGAAGAATTAACATGGGCATGAGAATGAGCATGATAAATGATTTCAGTGGTGACGTATGAGTATCAGTGATGATTTAATGGTTACGGAATATTGCATATATTGACTGGGGAATTTCAGGATGCATTGGCATCGCAGTAAACTACATTCCCAACTGGATGTATGTATACATTGGATCGTACAACTCATAGCCTTTTAGTGATAGTTATGTTTCATATCTGTGGCGTATCGTGTTGTGGCATATTTGGATGCATTACCCTAGTGACATATAGTATAGCATTGGACATATCTACATTGGTTTTTGAGCATTTCATATTTTCACTTACTTTTAGCATTAAGCTTTCAGCATTTAGCATGCAGTTTTTAGCATGCAGCATTCAGCTTTCAGTTTATTTTCACCTTGTTTAGTCTTTACATTTCCAAATGATTCAGTGATTTTACTGCTTTTCTACAGTCTTGTTTACTTTACTGTCTACTTGCATTTACTTTAGTATTGCTTAGTTTAGTTGAGATGTGTTAGAATTCTTGTTTAACACAGGGTACTTTTGGGATCCGGCAATTTGCTAGATCCTGAGCAGCTCGTTGAGACAGGGCATGAAGACTTACAGGAGATCTAGGAGAAGTACATGGAGCCTTAGTGGATCCGTCTTCCACCTTTTACTTACTGTTCTTGCTTTCAGTAATTTAGATGAACTTTACTTTTCGGTATTTTGAAAATAGTTTGTAATAATTCTGAATATATTTTACTTTTCTTTTCTGATATGAATTCTTATTACTGCTATGTGATGAATATATTCTTAATGTTTTGCCTTAGCTTCCACTCTGTTATTTTACTATTATACTTAGTATTGTGATGTGATCAGTATACTGGAAAAGTTGATATATTTATAAGCTATATTTGGATTCCTATTTACCTTTTTAAATACAATATATGTATTAGCCTAATAATTAAGATAAGTATTCTACTCTTATATTAAGTATTGGCTCTCGACCATACTCTTGGGTTTGAGTCAGCAGCCTTCAATGTGGCTCAGTCTTAGCCTATTTGGGAAGATGGGTTATGTGTCTTCCCAAGTGGCACACCGCTCCACCGCCAAATTAGGATTTACCTCTCTTTTGTGTGCGGCGACGGGGTGGGGCGCTATAGTTTGTTTCAAAGAAGTATCATAAAGTGTCAGATAAAGAGGTTGTTCATATCTACTTTATGATCTATTCTCTGTATCAGGTTAAGATCACAAGTTACTAAGTGTAATGAAAAGCAAACATCCAAAAGTTCATTAAGTTATCTCAGAAATGAAAAGTTTGACTATGTCTAGAATGAGGACATCCTAAGAATTTAACGTACATATTAACTTCAATGAAACTATGAATAGTTAAATATGAAACAGCCATCTTAGGATTTGAATGAACTTTAAAGGTAATAATAAAATATGAATGAAATACTTATAAGTTGAGTTATTTTAGTAATGGAATACTTGTAGTCAACCTTTTGGTTCTACCTTAGAAGATTTGAAGACTACTGCATAGATGACCTTCAAGATGGCCAGATCTATGGAAGTGTCATCGAGGGAGTGTCACATCATGGAGTTGAGGTGCTATATAAAATCCTTATCAACTCATCCTTTGGAGGCACCAGTCTTTCAACACTTGCCAGAGAATGGTTGGACCACGCTACTACCGCACTTCGAGAGACAGTCTGTCCGGAGGAGTATCGTCTGGAGATCGTATAGGTCCTACTGAGAGGATCAGCAAGTCATTGGTGGTTTTGGGTTTATATGAGATTATCTCAGATGAGCCACATAGTCACATATTACGACATCTGCGCTGGATTTTGGGTAGAATATTGTAACTAGGATGTTAGAGATCTTATTATGTCATTTTCACAGTCATATATTTTGTGGATCCATGTATCTCCTCTTTTGAGAAAGAATGAATGAAATCATAGTAGAATTTTATTTTTCTAAATTCTTACTTACATTTACAGTCATGAACCCCAATTTTCCTTCTGCTCCTACTCCGATCAAGAATATGGTCTCATCGTCTAGCGAACTTGAAGAATCAAACCCAATGGCTAGTCCGATGAAGGCCTTAATAGAAAGCAATGTGCAGCAGGCGCAAGAAACTCGTGCCTTGATTCTCTCTATTAGACAACAATTTGCACCCCCATCAGGATTCTCATCATCTTCACACTTTACGGGTGATAGAATCATGCACAGTTTTCTTTGCCTTAGAACTCTCAAGTTCAATGGAGCGCTGAATCCTATGGACACAGTGAACTATCTCAAGTTGGCTGAGAAGAACCTGGCCAGTATCAAGTGCCCTAACTTTGAAGCTATCTGTTTAGTGACTCATCTATTTCAGGAAGAAGTCAAGTATTGGTGGGAGAACGAGCGAAATAACAAGTTTGCTGATTTTGAAATAGAAGATATTCCATGGGACATGTTTTTAAAAACATTCCGAGAAGCATTCATGCCTGCATCATCCCAAGCAATCCTAGAGGATGAGCTTCTCCAACTCACTCAAGGCAATAATTCAGTGTTCGACTACGAACAGGAATTTCGGAGATTATCACGCTTCGTTCTGGACCTAGTGAGAACAAAAGCGTCTAGATGCCATTGTTTCTTGAAGGGGTTAAGAGATTCTATTAAAGCCCACTTAGACTCCTGTTAGATCAAAACTATGACTGAATTAATTGAAGCTACCCATCTACAAGAGGGATTCCAAGGTCAACTGGACTGAAAGAGAAAGGCAATAGTTATGCAACCAAGGAAGGAGCGCTTTGGTCATCGTAAGTATGGCAAAAGTCTATAATATGGAAACTGAACAATCCCAATCTCAGAACTTCAAGTGCAAACAATTTCATCCGTATGAGAAATGCTACCACTTTGGTGGTGTATGCCTTACATGTGGTCGAAGCAGCCACTGTTATATTGACTGCGACGCTAAGAACACAATCGACAGAGTGCTCATCAATCACTCCCGTCATAAGCAAGCATTCCGTGCACAATCAAGGAGCATCCGAGAGCCTGCTTCTGCTATAATGCTGGAACCAACTTCAAACTCGAAAGCAATCGTACAACCACAAAAGCTGAGCCATGATCGTCAGGGTCAAAGGCCTCAGAACAAATGACCCTCAGCACCTACACAGGTATATATGTTAACCCCTGCCTCTGCTCCTTAAGACAATGATATGGTTTCAAATACACCATAAATTAATTCTTGTTCGATCATGTATATTTCTATATTTGATCTTTTCTGCTTCAGTAGTATAACCCTAATCATAACGATTATAATAGGAACCTTAATGATAGAGTACAAATCTTGTAACATCCTTTTCGATACGGGGGCGAGTCATTCATTTGTATCAGAAAGTTGGGCCAAGAATCTCAAGCTATCATCGTATCGCTTAACAAGCTCATTGTGCATTGGATTACCTTTTGGAACTTGTATGCAGTCCCAACAGTTTTGCAAAATAGATATTCCTATTGGTAAATAAAAATATGAAGCTAAACTGATCGTTTTGCCAATCACAAATTTTGACATAATCCTGGGCATGAACTGGCTAAGCCAGCATGGTGCTTTAATTAATTGCCAAAAGAAGAAGATCACCCTTGGCAGTGGGAATCTGTCACAATCATTTATAGGCAAATTTAGTGCTCAAGCATAGTTAATTAACGCAATAAAGGTGGAAAAGTTAGTTAACAAAGGCTACGATGCATACCTCGTAACTATGTTGGGAGAGAAGAAAGAAGTTGTGCCCCTTTTAGAGAATCGAATTATTCGCAAATATCCCGATGTTTTTCCCGAAGACCTACCCGGTCTTCCTCCTATTATAGAAGTAGAGTTTGCAATTGAAATAATTCCCGGAACACAACCGCTGTCAAAAGTTCCGTATCGTATGGCGCCTAAGGAGCTTCAAGAATTGAACAAACAACTTCAAGAGTTGCTCGAGAAAGGTCTCATTCGACCAAGTTCATCTCCTTGGGGAGTGCCAGTATTGTTCGTGAAGAAGAAAGATGGATCGATGAGAATGTGCATCGACTATAAAAAACTAAATAAGGTAACTATCAAAAACAAATACCCTTTGCCTCGTATCGATGATCTATTCGATCGATTATCTAGAGCAAAATTTTTCTCAAAGATAGACTTGCGATCAGGCTATCACTAGCTGCGAGTTAAGGATTTAGATGTCGAGAAAACAGCGTTTAGAACTCGCTATAGACATTATGAATTTTTGGTAATGTCCTTTGGCTTGACAAATGCGCCGTCAATCTTTATGGATTTAATGCAGCGCGTATTGAAAGTATATTTAGATAAATTCATCATCGTCTTCATCGATGATATCTTGATTTATTTGAGAGGTAAGGCTGAGCTCGAGAACCATTTATGGTTAGTATTAGAAGAACTTTAGAGTCATGAGCTATACGCTAAGTATTCCAAATGTGAATTTTAGCTAGACTCAATCGCTTTCTTGGGTCAAGTCGTAGACTCTCAAGTGATCAAAGTCGATCAAAATAAAGTAAGCGCAGTTCAGGATTGGTCACAACCAAAATCTATGACCAATATCAAAAGTTTCCTGGGATTAGCAGGTTACTATAGAAAATTTATCAAGGGCTTCTCACAAATTGCATCTCCTCTCATGAGGTTGATGCAGAAAGCAGTATCTTTTATCTGGAGTCCAGAGTGTGAGAAGGCATTTTAATTGTTAAAAGATGCTCTTTCCTCAGCACCAGTTCTAGCCTTACCTAAAGAAGGTCTCAAGTACTAAGTCTGTACCTATGAATCTGGCATAGGTTTGGGATGCGTGTTGATGTAGGAAGGGAGAGTTATAGCATATGCATCTCGTCATCTAAAACTGCATGAAAAGAACTAACCTGTCCATGATCTCGAGCTAGCAGTTGTAGTTTTTGCTCTGAAAATTTGGTGTCATTATCTTTATGGCGTCCAGTGTTCCATATTCACCGATCATCAGAGCTTAAAGTAAATCTTCACCCAGCGTGAACCAAATTGTCGCCAGCGAAGATGGCTCGAGTTAATAAGCGATTATGATTTAAGCATTTAATATCATCCAGGAAAGGCGAACATCGTAGCTAATGCACTCAGTCGTCATGCTAGCATGTGTTCCATGATAACATCAAGCTCGTTAAAGGAAGAATTCAGAAAGCTTGTAATCAGGCCAGTGCGTGGTGCTATGCTAAGCACGCGGATATCCATGAGTTCAGTTGAACCAACATTTCATCGCGATGTCTCCATCTCCCAATCCAAGGATGAAGACTATCTGAAGTTTGAACTGGAGATTGATAGTGGTCGTTGCTTTGATCTTCAGCATTGAGGTGATTAATCTACCAAGGAGATCGCTTATGGATTCCCAAATCCATGCACCAAGAAATTTTGGTGGAAGGCCATAATTTTGGATACCAAGTACATCTGGTAGCACTAAGATGTATCAAGATCTAAAGAAATCATTCTGGTGGCCTGGAATGAAGAAAAGCATGGCTTAATTCGTGGAAAAGTGTCATGCTTGTAATTTGGTCAAGGCTGAACATCAAAAGCTCAAAGGACTTCTTCATCCTCTAGTAATTCCTGAATGGAAGAAGTTTAATATTTCTATGGATTTTGTTATGAGTTTACCTAAAGCAAGATCTGGTGTTGATTCAATTTGAGTCATTGTCAATCGACTGACCAAATCAGCACATTTTATCCCTATGCATCAAATCGATTCTGTTGAGAAATTAGCAAAGCTTTACATCAAGGAAATCATCAGGCTCTGTGGAATTCCAAGGTCTATCGTATCTGATTGAGATAGCCATTTCACTTCTAAATTCTGGCAAGCAGTGCATCAAGACTTGGGGACTACCCTAGCAATGAGTACCGCTTTTCACCCTCAAACCGATGGTCAGACGGAAAGAATCAATCAAGTCTTGGAAGATCTTCTTCATCTCTATATTCTGGATTTTGGAGGTTTCTGGGAAGATCATATTCCTCTCGTGGAGTTCGCATACAATAACAGTTCTCAGGCAAGTATCGGAATGGCTCCATATGAAGCTCTGTATGGTAGGAAATGCAATACTCCTTTAGCATGGTCTGAAACAGGCAGTGTTTAGTTATATGGCTTAGAATTAGTTGAAGAAATTAATCATAAGATTCAACTGATTTAGCAAAGGATCAAAGCAGCTCAAGATCGCCAGAGTAAGTACCATGATGCTCATCACCGTACTCTGAAATTTGATGTTGGAAATTTTATGTATCTTCAAGTAAATCCGATGAAAGGCGTGTATCATTTTGGTGTAGCTAGGAAGCTAAGTCCCCGTTACGTCGAACCTTTTGAAATCCAAGAGAAGATTGGTTCTGCAGCTTATCGATTGAAACTTCTTGAAGATTTCTCTATAGTCTATAATGTGTTCCACATCTCCTCTCTGCAGAGATGTCTTCATAATTCATCTCATCTAATTCAACTTCCAGCGGTATCTCTCTAGCCGGATCTTTCTTACGCAGAGGAGCCAATCAAGATCTTAGCTCATGATCAGAAGCAGCTGAGAAATCACTCAATTCCAATGGTAATGGTTCAGTGAAGAAATCACTCTCTAGAAGAATCCACTTGGGAGAAAGATACTAATATGCAGAAGAAGTATCCCAATCTCTTTAAGGATTTAAGTATTCATTAAATTATGAATCGTAATTTTATCCTTAAAACTTCTGCATTTTTATCTCCTCTTTTAAGATGATATTGAGGACAACATCGTTCTTAAGTGAGGGAGTCTGTAACAACACTAGGTTGTTACCCTGATAATTTATAGCCTAATTAATCATTAATTTCAATACAATTGCTTTTAGAACATCAAATTAAGCCTAACCTAAAAATTTGAAGTTAATTGGATTTCTCTAAGTCTAAGATGACATTCTGATTAGTCTAGATACTCTAGATTATAACTAAAATATTTTAATCTCAAAATTAAAATCTGATTGCATTTTTGAATTCCTCACTCCCAAATTAGCTAGGGGTGAAAGTTTGGTGTAATTTTGAGATCATTTAGACCATAATTCAAATTTATTTAAAATAGTCTAATTGCATTCTAGGGTTCCTAACTATTCAAATTTGCAAATATATACCTTACCAGTTAAAATGGCTGGGATCTACTGTGCGGACCGCAGGAGATCCACTGCAGAGCCTGGGTCGCGCGACAGTGGAGCCCCGCAAATCTAGCCATCCCAATTAAGGAATCAATGGCTAAGATTACATCCCGCGAAATCGCGAATCAGCCATTGGATCTGCCCAACCGATCCTACGGCCTGAATCACTCTCGCGATCGACCATTAGGATCTAAGTGATCTGAGCCGTTCCGCCATCTGATCGATCGATTAGATGACATCCGAAGGTCCCGGCACTATGGCCTTCGTTCCCACTCGCTTGCGCGCCTGATCGAAAATCCCTCCGTACTACCAGCTGCTCTCCCTATCCCTCACTTGTGCCTCCAGCTCAGCAAGCTGTTGGGGATCCTCCTGTTATGGCTAGGTGCCCCAATCAGGCCTCGTGGTTCGGCCGAGCTTGAAGTGGAAATTTGAGAGCTCGGCCATGGCCTGACCTCTCAGGTCCTTCCCAGCCCCATCCAGCCCTCTAGAACCTTCCCCCACTCCCTGCTGAGGCTATAAATAGCCCTAGCATTTCTCCATTTGATCCTTGCTGATCAATTGAGCTCGGTTGCCCCATCACCATTGCCATTTAATCGAAGCTTGCGCAGGCGATTCTAGGAGCTCTCGAACTGCTGAAAGTAGGCTCTCCTAGTGTTCAAGATCCTTTGTGCCTTCTGGGAGCTGAGCCAGTGTCGGTCGTGCCTTCTGTCAGCCATCCTGAGTCCAGCCGTGAAACTAGGTACCCTCGCTTGCTCGGTCTAAGCCAATTGGGCCCAGACCCTCTTCCATTTGATTTGTAATTGCTCATATTATCGAAATGAACCCAATTCTATCGAGCTTAAGCCCTGAGTTAGCCCTGATCGATCGAGCTAAGTCCTTAAGGAATGCCTCGGGTTGAGTAAGGCACCCGGCGTTCCAGCCACCCTCAGGCCCTCAGACCAGAGGGCTTCGATCCGTCTCACCTCCTTGATGGTGTAGGGATCGAGCCCTGGGTCTGGCATGGCCTCTGTAGAGAGAATTGTCTCTCCACAGTAGTCCCATTGAGGGAGCTCTCGGGTGAGTAAGGTGTGGTTGATCCAGGCTACCTCATAGAGAGCTTCTGGTCCCCATCGACGTGCATGGCTACGGTGAATGTGTAGCGACTGTCGGGTGGTCGTGCCATGGCCTAGGGGCAAGGAAATTAGCCGATTAGGGTTCCCCTAATTGAGTCCTTCTGTCAAGACGAAGGATTGGGGACGAAGACTATGTGCAGGTCGGGCCGACCCTTGACCCGTGCGGTGTGACAGTCCCGGATCCTCGAGCCCCGGTCGACCTGCGTCTTTTGAATTCGGGCCTAACCCATTAAGTAAATAATCCAATCAATCCAATCTTAAGGAAATTAAATTAGAAAAAAGTAAATTAAATTAATGTGAGAACTTTCAATCCACTGATCCAAACCCTATGATATTTAATATCAAATTTGATCAAAAAATCCTCAGGAATAAGAATATAAAATAATATTGAACCTCTAATGGCTAGATTTTCCATTTTTGCCTAATTATGTCAGATCTTAATTATGATTGATTAGCATATGTACTTAGCCAAATTGCATGATTAGGGGTGCCATTAGTTTTTTTTTAATCAGTACAATGCTTGTGCTAAGTAGTTTAATTTTTTGATCTCTGTACTTTAATTTATGCCCTAATCTTGTTAAATCAGGATTAGTGAAAATTAAGGCTTTTAATTATTATATCTTAACAAATTTAGTCTCTAATTTTATATGATTAAATGGAACTTATGCACCAAGTTTTATGAGATTATGATGATTAGCACTAATTACTTTCTATTTTTCTAAATTTTTCTATTAATATGCTCCATAACAATAAGGTAGATATATTTAAATCATGTATGTCAATTTAAGATGTATAAAGTTAACAAACCTAAAATTGAGAACTTAATTATCTTAATTAATCTTAAGAAGTCTTAAGACCTTGATTAAGCTATTAAGACTTGATCTAAGTCTGAGATTGCCACCAATAATATATCATTAATCCACTGATTTGACACTTGACTTATAAATAGACACTTGATCTTAATTGGATAAGAGAGGGGTTAAGCCCTAATCTACTTGATTAAGATCCAAACCCTTAATTAATTGACTTGATTTTAAGATAATGTAACTGACATTATTCCAATAATGCATCTGATTTAGTATTGATCTTAAATTATTGAATTAAACATGTTAAGGATGATAATAAATCTATGTGATTGAATAATTTGAATCTAAGCTTTGGATCATTGATTTTCTCTTATATAAGACTATTAGCAAATGATAATTAACAAATGGTATTGATTTAATAACTGATCTAGCTCTAATAATATCCTTAAATTATTCCCATGATTTTGAATAAGATGTGATCAGATGATCTATCATCTGATTTGATCTCTCTAAACCTAAACAATAAGTAAAACCTTGAATGTTAATAGTAAATTTGAATGTATGGGATTTTAAGGATCTCACTATAAGCTTGTTTTTGAAATATTTTAAAGACCTTAATTAATGATATATTGAGGTAGGAAGAACTTGGAAATTTGTTGAGGTAGAATCTTAGATGATCCCTTTTTCCTTGTAGTAGAATCTATATTTAGTGATATTTGATCACATTTCTTGAAACCTTGTGTAGGATTCACCCATTTAGCATAAGGATTGATAGTATTGATAAACCCTTGTGAAATAAGTAGAATTGCTAATCCTTGATTGTTGGATGGTATAGTAGGGTATACCCATAGTACTGCTGGGTTATCCCAGTATTATTCAGGATTGGTTGATTCATCTTAGTATAGATTATGTTTGTGTTCTATCCTGCAAGTTTAGTCGGGCATAGTCTCACTTAGACTAAATCATTCAATCCTAAGAGTGTTACGATTAAGGAATTTAGATCATTGGCTTGTTTGAATAAAAATCACCATCAGGTGATGCCTCCTATCGAAAATCGCTTCCATAGGTGTGCTTCAAGCAAACTACGTGATCTTAGCGACCTTCCTTAGAACACTAAGTGTGCTTGTGATTTGGGTATTTTAATAGCTTAGCCTAAGATACAAATTACCATCGGGTGATGCCTCCTATCAAAGATCACTTCATTAGGGTGGAAACTACCCTTCTTGGAAACATGCTATATATATATATGTGTATATCACCTCCTCATCAGATGATTTATAACTAAAACTTCAATTGCAACCAATTATCATTCTAGAAGCTAGGAGTCATAACCATTTTAGTAGGATTCTGCACAATGAAGACTTTGGATTCATTCTCGGTATTCAAGCATTTATGGATTTCTGAATTTAACTCATGTAGTATAGAAGCATGAACTTGGGCTTGATCATGAGCATGATAAATTATTTCAGTGGTGACATATGAGTATCAGTGATGATTTATGAGTTACGGAATGTTGCATACATTAATTAGAAAATTTCAGGATGCATCAGTATCACAGTAAACTGCATTTACAACTAGATGTATGTATACATTGGACCGTATGACTCATAGCCTTTTAGTGATTGTTCTGTTACATATCTGTGGCGTACCATGTTGTGGCATATTTGAACGCATTATCCCAATGACATATAGTATAGCATTGGACATATCTATATTAGTTTCTGAGTGTTTGATGTTTTCACTTACTTTCAGCATTAAGCTTTCAGCATTTAGCATGCAGTTTTCAGCATGCAGCATTCAGCTTTTAGTTTATTTTCACCTTGTTTAGTCTTTACATTTCCAAATGATTCAGTGACTTTACTGCTTTTCTACAGTCTTGTTTACTTTACTGTCTACTTGCATTTACTTTAGTACTACTTAGTTTAGTTGCGATGCATTAGAATTCTTGTCTAACATGGGGTACTTTTGGGATTCGGCAATTTGCTAGATCCTAAGCAACTCATTGAGACAGGGCATGAGGACTTACAGAAGATCCAAGAGGAGTACGTGGAGCCTTAGTGGATCTGTCTTCCACCTTTTACTTACTGTTCTTGCTTTCAGTAATTTAGATGAACTTTACTTTTTAGTATTTTGAAAACAGTTTGTAATTATTCTGGATATATTTTATATTTCTTTTTTGAGATGAATGCTTAGTACTTCTCTGTGATGAATGTATTCTTAATGTTTTGCTTTAGCTTCCGCACTCTGTTATTTTATTATTATGCTTAGTAATGTAATGTGATCAGTATACTGGAAATACTGATATATTGATAATGCATATTTGGATTCCTATTAACCTTTTTAAATCCAATGTACGTATTAGCATAATACTTAAGATAAGCATTCTACTCCTATCTTAAGTATTGGCTATAAACCTTACTCTTGGGTTCGAGTCAGCAGCCTTCAGTGTGGCTCAGTCTTAGCCTATTTGGGAAAATGGGTTATGTGTCTTCCCGAGTGGCGCACCGCTCTGCCACTAAATTATGTTTTACCTCTCTGTTGCGTGCTATGACGGGGCGGGGCGCTACACTAACATCTTAAGGTTCTATGCTTAATAAGGTTGTTCTATCTAATCCCTTAGGCTATCTATACTTAGATATGACACTAGTGGGATAATTCTAGTCTAATATTAACCTTAGTGGTTTTATAAAGCTTCTAGTATAATATGGTAAGACTTGAAAGGTTAATAATGCTTAGGTTACTATTATCTAATTAATCTCACATAAGTTTACTGATCAAAGCATCATGATTTTGCACTTAATCCTAAGGTTATATACTTTAGCATTACTCACACTAATTCCATAAGCTTAACTTCATTACTTAGCACTTAAAAGTTCTAAGGCCTTTAACACTTAAGTAAGCAATTAGCATTAGTTCAATCACTTAGTCATTCTAAGATATTCTAAGTCTTAATAATGTTTCATTCTAAGTAATTTAAAGTCCTACACTTAGCATGATACAGCCACTTATGTTACACTGAGTAAGTTGTACTAGGCTACTCAGATTATTCACTAAGTCACTAATTAGTCACTCATCCTTCAAAGGTGATTCTATCTTAACATCTTATAAGCCTTCTCTTAACTACAAGTGCTATACTAAGGATTACTTAATACTACTCCAAGTAATTCACAAGATCTAGGTATAATCTACAACTTCACTCTTCTACAAGTTAAGATTTGATCTAAGTTATCTAGATGACAATTAATGTATAAGTATTGATCTAAGTTGAATTAAGAGTCCAACTTACTATTAATCTTTCTATTTTTATCAAGTTACTAGACTTAGCTTAGTACTAGTATTCTTAGCTAAATGGTTAGCATGAAGGATTTTTAGCCTTAAGTTCACTAAGGTATCTAAGAATTAGTGAGATCCTAATCATTAACTATACTAATCTTGTTAACTTCATACTAATGTGTTTCTAATAAATAAAGTACTAAGTGGAAGTATTCTAATTTCTAACTTCTATGCTCACATCAAAACACTAGGAATTCAAGAGTCAACTAAGAGGTTAGACGCATTACAATAGTACTAAGTTGCTTAATATAGTAGATAGTGTCAAGCATACACTTAAGGAGTTTAAGGAACTAAGTTAAACTCTAGTTAAACTCTTGAGGATCAAACTAATGAATCGCATAATCACAAAATAATTCAATTATTATCCAACCTAAGGTCTAAATTCAATACAATAATCAATTCCTAAGTCAATTACTAAGGAACCGCACTAAACTCTCAACACTTGCCTCACCCTCCCCATGTTAAGGCTCTATCATAGGTTTAATAGCACTAAGCTAAAATTTAGTTATTATATTTATTTTTCTTACTCAAGGAACCTTATAATGTTGAAACATGTTATAAGATAAATTTTTTATGGTTTCCTAGGGTTTAGGAGACCTAACTAGGCAAAACCCTAATATTGGAAATTTAATATTATTTTATTTAAGGGTAAAAACCTCACATTTTCTATTTAATGTCCAAATCATGCAAACATAATGGCTATAACTTCGTTATAGCATAACATGTAAAATGACACAAAGCATGATTAAATTAGATATCAAATGGTCAATCTAAGCACTAATGACTCTTAATGACATTTAAAATATCATTAGCAAAATTTATTGTTAAATTGGAAAATTAACATCATATTAATGTTCTAATATTTTTGTGATCAAAATGACATAATTTCAATATATTTGAATTTGTATATTTAAAGTTTTTAAATTAATTAATTTGAATTAAATTAATTATGCATTACTATTTCTAGGGTTCCCCGCTTCACGCACGGCTTGCTTGCACCTATGTTGCGGCTACGGGCCGGCACGCTAATCAAGCCGCGTGCGCAATCCGGTGCAGTGTCGTGCGGGTCGGGGATAGCCCTGTAACAACTCTAGTATTGTTACCCATTATTGGGTAGCCAAATTAGCTCCATTTTACTTTAATTCCACTTATAGTATTACTTTTTTGATTATTTTAATCAACCTAAAAATACTTAACTTATTTTGACCTCAAAATCAAAATTGGAGTTTGTCATTAGACTCTTTACCCTCAAATTAGCTAAGAGTGGTATTTTGGGACTGTTTGGAAGTCACAGAACTTTCCTCGAATATTTTAATAATACTGAAATATCCAATAAATTAAGATAATTAAATTGATCTCCGATTAAAAATTCGATTGCATGTTTGAGTTTCCTCATTTAGCTAAGGGTGAATTTTGGAATTTTTTAGAGCTCGTTTGGTTATTTAATTTTCAATAAATATGTTATAATTAAATTATATATATATATATATATATATTAATATTTATTTTTAAATTATTTCACTTGTTAACTATTTTACCGAATAGCAAGGATCCCTTGTGGAATCTCGTTGCACGGAACTGCCGTGTGGCAAAATCTAAACCGTCGCACGTTCATTAGGATAGATCCGACGGTGTTGATTTAATTCGTTAGATCTAAATGTCAGATCAAATGCTTGATCCGACGGTCCAGATCAGGGTCTTATACGTCGTCCCAGACCATGACCTCTTACGCTAGGTGAAGAACCACAATTATCCTTGCAAGGCTACCACGACTTGCATTGGCCCTTTTAATCCCTCGACTACCTTCCTCTCTCCCTTGATGAGCGTTTGAGCACCTAAGGGAGCCAAAGGATCGCACGCTGAGCTTGAATTTGTCTGAGAAAGAAGGCTAGTCACTGTGATTTGGTACATTAATTATGCCTTCAATCCTCTACAATTTAAGTCCATTCAATTTTGTTTTGCAATTTTATATGTCGTAGTATCAATTGCACTTGATTTGGGGCCTCGATTGAGCCTACCTAACTCGAGCGAGCTTGAATGTCCACAGTGACGCACAGTGTCGAGCCTACTCGAGATCTAAAATCTATCTCCCTCACTTACCTTCGCCTTCCTTTACCTCAGAAGGATGGCTGCATTGAGTGTTGCTCTTTGATCTTGATTGCAAGCCCTAGGGTTCATTGTGGGTGTCACAATGCGACCTCACAATAAACCTTAACTCTAGTTTAGTCTCTCCTCTAATTAGGCTACTAAGGTTATGTTGGCATGGGGATTATAACCTCATCGGGGAGCTAGCTTTCCATCACTGGTTGGCTCGTCGCTTGGGACCATCAGGTTGCAAACTAGGAAGTGCAATAGTTCCCATTTTCTTGGACACCGATTGGAGAAGACGCACAATGCGCGATTCAGCCAAGCCGCAACATTGTGCGGAACACTCTGATGAACCGAGCATGAACCGCGTCGTCTGTCACCAGTTTTTCTAGAGGTCCATGTGTACGTGTTAGCGCCTAATTAATCCTGATGTCGCTTAATTTCCGCGCGATCTGACCGCTGTCGCTCGACTACAGTGTTGTGCTTTTCTGTGCCGACAAGATTATTGTAAATGGATAATTAAATTAAATCTAATAAATAATTAAATGCAAATGTTATTTTATCCATAACTTTACATGTACTCATCCAAAATATAAAAAATTATATGTCATTTTATTCTGAAAAATGAGAGGAACGCAATGGTAAAATCAAATTTAAGATTTGAAGCTTAATTTTCTTAATCATGTTTTAATCAAAATTAGGAGTCTCATAAACCATAATTTTTCAATGTTGTTTGATTTTGACCTACTTAGTGTCATTTTTTTCATTGTAATGTAAGTATTCAATATTTATTATTATTACATTGATTGGACAACAATTGTATAACTTAGGCATTTGGCTCCTCAATTCTTCAATTTATGTGATTTTCTTAATTACTTTACTTGTATAATTAGACCTTTATACCTTAGGATAGCAAGCATCAATTATTATTTGGATTCTCATGTCACTTTAAAATGTGAGATTAAGTAATTGACATCCTAAGTGTAGCTAATCTACCTAATAAGTGTAATTAGATAATAGCTTACCTTTACTTGTTGTATGTGAACCTAAAAGGACTATTTGCTATTTCTTAGAATTAGACTTAGTAAACCTTTCCCTTTATATTGCAAGCCCTACCTTAACTTTCCACTCTCTATTTTAGCACCTCTTAGCTCTCTAAGTGTGACCTGGATTCTCTTTAAGACTTAGCATCCTTATAGTCATAAGTTAACTTAGATCTTATAGATTGCAACCTTTCCCTTAGCCTTGATTGTAGAATTCCCCAAGTGAGTATCTTAAGCTATTTGTAGTGAAGCTTTGAGCTAGGATTCCTTAGATCTAATTGCTTAGCTAGTTTAGTGAACTATTAAACTGTGACTCATTAAATCAAAGTAGCCTAGTATAATTCTAGTAGTGAACCTACAACTTGCACATTTTAATTGTAGAGGACCTATAATTTATATCACCTTACTTGTAGCATCTTAAGCCTTAAGTCTAGTAACCAATAAAGATTATGTGGTTTAAGAATAAATGTAGGATTAGTGTCATAATGCATGTTTATATATATAAATTACTTTATCATTTATATAAATCTAAATTAAACTACTATTTTCCAAAACTCACTTACTTATAGTATTACTTTCAATTGACTTAGAGATTGATATGTCTAAAATAATTTGGATTTTAATCCACTCATTAAGTTAGATAAATAAATCTTAGACAATAATAGATATCACATAATTTATAATTAACTTGAATTCCTTGAATGTTGCTTTGCTTTGAGACTACAATCTTGAACATTTATGAAGAAATTGTATATAAAACAAAATATTTAAATCAGGATAAATAACTTATCTTATTACGATTCTTTATGATTATTCTTACTTTTCCCACCATCGTCATGATTGTGGATGATATGTCATAGTATTCGGAGTATGTTTAGACGGTTCTTTATGATTGTAGTCCTTTATGAATGTCCTTACTATCATAGTCTTTGAACTCTATTTATTCAATTTTTCATTACTGTTTCTTTTACTTTACTGTACAATATTTACTTTTTATTGTTGTTTACTTTACATTACAAAGTTTACTTTATGCAGTGTATGTTGCTTTACTCTTCACTACTTCTATAATTTATACTTATAATAATATTAATTGAACATATTCATATATTATTTTATGCTTTCATATGCACTTTAGTAGCTTTCTAGCCTTATTAGGATGCATATTTTCCCCTTACTTATTGTTGTAGGCTAGAGTAAACCTAATTGTGAGTTCTTACTCCTTTCACTTTACTTACTATTTTTACACAATTTTTCATACCTTACTTTATTGCTTAGTGCTTCGCTTACTCTTTTAAATGTAAAATTGCGCATGTGATATCCACTTAAAACATTAAATAAAACTTAGTATAACTATAAAATGTACTTAGACTTTTAAAGTATAATCACTTATTTTTATTTTATTGGTTGTGCCCTACCATATTAAAAACTAAATATGGTACATCAATAGCATCATCTGGATAGTGGAGCTGGGACTACTGGCCACCTATAGCTTGAAGATTCTACTTCTGTTTTACTATTTTAGTGAGGATGAGTGAAATTTACTTTAATTTCATTTAATTCAATTTGCAATAACTTAATTTTTATGATGTTTTTACCTTTTTTCTATGATGGATCAATTTTCATTTTACTTGCTTGGCTTGGATAGTAGATTGGATGCATTTAGTTGCTTCATTTTTCCTACTTGTTTATTTTACTACTAACTTATCTACCTCACAAAAATTCTTGGTCACATAGCACTTAATATAAGGTTAGTTTCCTTCTAATGTAGTGTTAAGTTCCATGGTAACACCCTAATATTAGATTGGGTTTCTGATCTGATATTAGGGTTGTTACAGACCCTCCCGTCACTGTGCACCCGCTTCGCATTTTTTTATCGGGACCGAATCAGAACCGCTTGGGCATCACCATTTGCTCAGCTCTGGCCACCTCACGATGCAATCGTCATGCCAACGTGAAGCTCTCTTCATGACAATTCTTCCAAGCCCAAAACCCCCATGCTTGGCCACAGTGTCGCCCTAATTTATTAGCCATATGTCTAGGTTTTCAGTGCCACTATACACCACTGTAGCTAAGGGTGAGACAGGCGCCGATCGAAGCTCGTCAATCACACTAACAGATATGGAAATAACCAAATGATATTTAAAGAAGTAGATTGTGAATCATTTAGTATAGGATCTAGAGGTACTTTAGTCAACATCCCACAAATTAGGGTTGGAAAGAATCCAATGTTCACAGAGGCTCGACGGCTTCATGATTTCCCTCCCCCATAGCTAGCCTTTGATAAAAGCGAAGTCAAATGGGCAGCTGCGAGGGCTAGCTATCATTCAAAACTCATGAGAGGGCCATGTGGATGGGTTCTGCGGCATGTGAGCGATCATGGGAGACATACAGTAGCCCGCAAAATAGCTGTTTGATTCGATCATATGCCTTTGATGTGATCCCACGATTCGGTTAATCATAGGTGAAGATCTGGCTGTTGGATCGGGAAAGATCCAGCTCTAAACACGTTGCCGCCCGATCCGTTAATTTTGGGGTGAGAAACTCAAAAATAAAGTCGAATTTTTTATCAGAGGTCAATTTAATATTTTTAATTTTATATTTAATTAAATATATATTAAAATATTCACCAAAAATGAATGATCTCCAAATACCACTAAATTTCAGGGGTTGACTCCTAATACTATTAGCAGTCTAATGGCGATAGTTTAAACCTAATTTGAATGCCTAAAACTAAGTAACAATGGCGGGTTGTTACCTGGTTATATTTAGTTTTTAATATGGTAGGGCCCAATTCATGATTATGTCTTTTTGAACCCCATCTCATGATTTTGAATTTTCCCATCAAACTGCCAAAGTTAATTCTTCACATTAAAAAAACATATGAACTGCAATCAATATTCTTTTGAACATGTGACATATTCATAACTAAGATATTGTACTTGTGGCAGGTAATATATTTTCTTAGCATCATTTTTCTTGCAATTTAATTATACTTTGCTTTTGCTTATTGCATTCGATCCTTAAAAATGTGTAACATGTATTATCTGATGGTACTTGCAAGATTCTCTAATTTTTGGAGATTCAAACTCTTAGCAGTTTTGTTATATATAGAATACCAGATCAGGAGCTAGTCAAAGTGCAAGAAGTATGTCCTTGAAAAGCATTGTAAGGATTAAAAAGACCACCATGCTGCTTGTATTTTTATTTAGCTTTTATTTTCATTAAATTAATTATATAATTAAATGAATATATTATATTAAGCAAATGTAAACTTAATTTTATAAATGTTAAATTAATATGAATGGATGGATATTGAAATTTCTTTATGAGAATGAATGCTCATTTTCCCACATCATTTCATTTAAATGCTCAATAGGGTCCTACGGCTCTGAGATCCCAATGTTGGTTTAGTTCACACAAACCTGGTAGCAGGTCCTCACCACTAGGGTGTATGAATATGGGAGATGACACTGCATGGATCTAAGACTGTAAATAATGCTCAATGTGTTTTGAGCCTGAAAAGAAAGTTAATATTTATTATCTTGCACAAATTTGATGTATAGCCATAATCATGGAGGACTCCTAAAAGGTGACCAATGGTGTGATGGTGGATTGCAAAATCTTAAAATGTTGAAAGAAATATTAATAAAGGGATGAAATAATAGAGATGGAACAACTGAGGTTAAGCCCACCATTTCAAAATGGCCCTGCACACTACCTAGCATGTTATTGATCATAAACATTAATATTAAAAAAATTGTTGAAACCCTAAACCTTATTATTTCTATATCTCAATAAATACTTAACCAAATAGAGCCAAATTGTAATAATTAAAATGGTAGGGCGAGAGTTTTCCATTGGAATCATAATTAACATATTTAGATGCCTAAATATGTTGTAAATACACTTTAGTCATTAGCTTAACTTTTTGTTAAATATATTTGGGTTTGACCCATACCCTTCTCTATGATTTCATTTTCCTTAGGAGTCTCTACTTAGAGATCTATAATTTCAGAGAATAATGCATTTGATAAATTAAACAAGGTTATGTTCATTGGTTGAGAAATACAAATGGAGTATTGCAATTAATAGCTATTGAGCTTTTCTAGCATTATCTGATCAGATGTACCACTAAAGATAGAACAAATATCATTGAAGGACTTTAATGGATCAGATTCCTCTTTGGCCTACTTTTCCCCTGAGGTAACTTTCCATGATTTTATTTTATTTCTTTTACTTTTTAGATTATTTTAAGGAATAATTCATATTTTAATTCTACACATTTGCTATTAAATCCCTAAATAATAGTTTATTGTATAAATGTAAATCTATTCTTAAAAGAAGGCTTAGGATCTATGATTGCATCATTACACATAGCTCAAATCTAATCTCCTGCATCATCACTTCAAATTTGTTAGTTAAATGATCTAGTGGTTGTCTAAGTTTAAAATTTTTACAATATAGTTGTAGATCTAAGATTAAGATCTATGCTAAACATATTTAGACTTATCATTATCTACTTATTTATGGACTCATTTTATCTTGATGACTTGATCATATTCTTAGAGGTTTTAACCAACTATAGTACTTCTCTTCCATCTAGGTTGATCAACCTCTAAATGAGTAGGTTTGTCACTTAGTGTTGATTTGATGAGTTAGTTTTACAGTAAGAACTCTTAATTAGTAAAGAGATAGTTGGTAGGAGAAGTTTTTCTATTTGATTGACCGATAATGAAATATTCAATACAATCTTGACCCATGTTTTGCAAGATTTAATTATTATTTGAAATATAATGTTAGGAGGAATTAATGCTAATATGAACTTTTGAAAGGTCTTTTGATGATGACATTACTTGTTAGCCCAAAAGTCAAAATGAGTCTTATTTTGTATTACAATAATTCAAATTTTATTTGAGCTTTGAGTTAACACAACGCTTTCACTACGCACCATAACGATATGTTTTAAGAAATTTCTTAAGTTAATTTAATTAAGAAATTATATTAGTGACTTTATTATGAGTTTTGTTTCTGGAATTATAGCATAGAACTATAAATTCACCAAAGTAAGGCTTTAATCTTCCATGCATACTTAAATGATCTGCTTTAGCTTAACATTGACCTAGAGTTTGAATGGACTAACTTTAATACTCATTTTTTATCATTAAATTAGAAATTTATTTAACTTAAATGCAATAATCTCAGAGATAAGAAAGCTATTATAATAATGAAGAATCAATTAAGTGAACCTGGGTTTTCTCTCTTTCTTTCCTCTCTAAAAAGAATGACAAGTTATGACATAAAAAATGGGTATAGTTAACTATTAGACTATACAAATTAATTTGCAAATTTAATAATCATGTATGATGCTTTGACGATACATAATTTTGACATCCTTAAGATCCTAATTAGTTCTTTGCATGCTTAATTAAGGTAATCAAAATAATGCATGAATATCGTCAAAGTATTATTATTAAATCTTTCATTTTGATTTTTAAATTGGAATTTAATTAGTATATCTTGATGATGAAGTAAAGCTTTAACACAAAAGATGCTTACAATTAGAAAATTATAAATTCTTTTAATAAAAGATGTGTTCAATTATTATAATATTGGAAACTTAAATTTGATCATACTTTGGAAATTGGGAAGTTTTGTAGTCAACAATCACAGTCTTTAATGATAAATCTAAATTTTTATAATTAATTTCTAAAATTATGATGTAAGCATAGATTTAATCACATTAAGAGTTATACAAATGATAATATGTAAATATATGTATATATATATATATAAGGGTTATATATTACAATATATGTGGATAGTTCAATTCTTAATTATTAAGATTAATGATAAATATTCATTTAAAATTAAAGTTGACCCTTTGAGACCCAAAACTATGCATGAGAATCATAGAACTAATCCTTATATGGCATTGCTAAGCTTAAATTTAAGTAGCTCATGAGATTTATTTTTTAGTATTCTAGTAAAGTATAAGAATTAGACTTTACTTGGAAAAGCTAAATCCAAAAACACTTAAAATAATATAAAATATATAATTAATTAACAAATATATAAATATATATAGTATATACTAAAATATCATAAAATTAATATTTTAGTATTAAAAATTAATTAAATAATTTGCCATCATTAAATAATAATGTTCTCCCAAAACTATATTTAATTTAATCAGTCGTCTAATATAAATTGGCAAAATTTGGATAAGCAGCTAAAGGAGGCTAATCATTAGCCATTACATATCTTAATCTCTGCCATCCAAGCCTTCTATGAGAATATCACATCCTTTGGAACATCTTCTTAAGCTCTCTAGTTACTTAATAAATGAGGTTAACAAATTTTGGACACTTTCATATATCCATGAGTACCTAATTTAAGACTTCGTCAAGTGTTACTAAATGCCTTCTATGGGAAATTAATATCCATTATTACCTCATCTTAAGATCTCCATTAACTTAATAAAGGTGTGTAACAAATCATGGACACTTTCATATGTTTTACTTTTAACACGATTGCCTTAACTTCAAATTTGATAGTAATTGTTGTAGGTAATTTGAACTTAATCATAACTGAAAGTTTGATTTTTCATTAGAGGTCATGAGCCCTTCATAACTCCTCCAATTCTAAATCCAGATTGCATATCATCCTAAATGGTAACTTTGATCTGACATGTGCCTTCACCCTATACATCAATTAGGGCGATCACATTGAAACTCTCATCACATGGAGCCAACTAAACTATTATCACACACATCAATATTATTCTACCTTTAATGCAGATATCCTATTGACATATACCCTTATTCAAGTTCTTTTATAAATACATCACTTTCAAATGTTCATCAAAACATTCCCTTCCACTACTCCTTTTTAGTTATGGTTTAACTTCATTAAATGTTCCATCGTCATTAATTTCTTAGTTTGAGTTCCATCAAAGGCTTATTTCAAATCTTATGCAAGGAAGGAAAAGAAAGATGATAACCATTTCAAGATGATCAAGAAAAATATGAATGAACTCCTCTATCTGATATTCATTTTTTTTATTCTTGTAATGATCTTGTTAATATGGTTATTAGTTCTTATTATCTATCACTTAATGTAAGGAGTAAATGAGATAGTCCTATTATGATGCCCCAAATATTTGGTAAGTATATCGGGGTACGTAACCAATGGTTGTTACTACCCTTAATTATGCTAAATTAAAGTCTAAACTCACTTTCATTAGATTCAAAATATCATTAAGAACTTACTCATCAAAATTTAGAGTTAATCTGAGCAAAGTTGAATTTTGAAATACTTTATTATTAATTTAATGCTAAGAAATAGGAAAAATATTTTGACATCAAACTCTTAATATGATTGCATATTTGGATTCCTCACATCGAAATATGATAGGGGTGAAAGTTTTAAGTATTTTAAACTTAAAATACTCAAAGTATTTACAGAATATAGTTTATATATTTATTTAAATTAAATATTTATAAATTAAACAAAAATAATTAAATTAAACAATATTTAATGTATAAATTAAACTATTGTGATTCCGTGTGCTGGGGCCAAACACGGAACCTCGGGATTGGTAGATCATAACTACATCGTAGTTTCAGATTTGACCAGATGGTTGTGATTCGACCTGACATTTGATATAATCAATATGCTAAATCAGATGGCACAAAATTATTGTTGTTTACTCTAATGGCGCAAATCGAGCAGTTGATCTAATGACGTTGTCATTGTAGCAACCATTGGTGAACACACATTTTAAATGTGATGGGCTAGCCAGCTCATACCAGCTAATGTCTAACATGGATTTTGCGGAGAACTTGCTCATTTAGGGATCGATTAGGCTGAACCACTAAATCAATCATGTGGAAGGCTTCCGACACTCTAAAGATCCATTCTCTAGCCAACTTTGATATGCAATTGCCTCTAAATACTGGTGACTTGAGGACTGTGTCTACCACATCTCCTCCTTCTTGAGATACTCTGATGTAAAGTCTCTCGTACTTGAGTCTATTTTGATTATCTACATCCCACTGCTAGAAGACCATCCAAGTGAAATAGTCTAAATCTGATTTAAAATTTTCCATCTAAGATTTATTAGTGATTAAGTTGAGTTATGTTTATTATTAGTATGATGTGCTGTTTACTAACTTATGGCAAAATCTTTAATGAATTTATTCTACCTTTCTATGTTATTTGATTTGGATGGATGGATGTTCACTTGATTTCATTTCCTCAACCTTGGCTCTAATACTAACTGTAATGACCTCAATATTGGATCAGGAACTCAATCCAAAACTAGAGCATTACTATTATATTTAACACTGTATTAGTAGAAATCTAACTTATTATTAAGTACTATGTGGCTGTGTAATGACCCCAATATCGAATAGGAGATTAATCCAACATTGGGATGTTACCTTAGCATCTAATACACAACTAGAAGGAAACAAATTAAATATTAGATGCTAAGTTGGCCAAGTATTTTTATGTAACAACCCAAGTTATTATCCTAGTCAATTAAGACTAAACCAAATCCTAATTTTGATTATATTACTCTAATTAAGCCATTAGGAGTTCACCACAAAAATAGTCTAAATCAAGAGTCAAATTGATCAAATCTTGATTTTGGAAATTTCAGGATCCCTGGAATTTGACCTATTTAAATTGACCTCAAATCAAAATTTCAACTACGCCATTGCGTTCATCACCCCCCAAATTAGCTAAGAGTAATGTTTTGGAAGCAATTGGAAGTCGTTGGGTTTTTGGCGAATATTTTAATATATTTAATATATTTAAATACCTCGAAAAAGGAAATAATTAAATTGATCTCTGATTAAAAATCTTACTTTGTCGTTGAGTTCCTCACCCTCGAATTAGCTAAGGGTGAAATTTTGGAAAATTTTGGAAGTTGTCGACTTTTTTAGAATATTTTAATATATTTAAATAATTAGAAAATTAATTATAAAAATATGAAAAAAATAAATACTCTTCGAAATCAAAATCCAACTTCGTCGTTGCGTTCCTCACCGCCAAATTAGATATGGGTGAATTTTTGGGATTTTTCAGAGCTTGTTTAATTATTTAATTTTGAATAATTAAAATTTATTTAATAATTAATAATTTAAAAAAAATTCCAGCCGCGGCATGGCTACGTGAAAGATGGCAACGTCACCGTTTAAGCCCTAAAATATTCCTAATTTTAATGTCTTTTCGGATCCTAAACTTCATTGACATCATTTGGATCTATTCTAGAACAGAGCAACACATTCATCTTCTTCCACAAGCTTCAAATCGAACCCTAAAAGTACCCTCTATTTTTCTTTAAGTCGAATTAGGGCTTGTAATTTGTTAATTTATTTACAAAATTAGGAGGCGTATTTGCTATTAATAGAAAGGTCTTGATGAGAGCTTTTCATTGATATATGATACACCTCGTGAGGGGATCTGTGTAGGGAGAAATTTGATCATAAAATTTCAATTTTTTTTTAATATTTGAGTGGCTCTAAAAATTATTTTAAGAAATTTTATTTTTCTTCTGTTCTTAAATATTTGCTTATTCAATATATTTTAAATTTTCAAAACTTCATAACTTTATAATTACAATTCCAAATATAGTGATTTAATACACTATTTTGATCAGAAAAATGTAAGGATTAATATTATGCAACTAGTTTTTTGTTTAGAGATTAATTTTATTAATTATCATTTAAATTAATTAAACTCCTAAAATTTGATTAATTCATAATTTAGTCAATTTAGCTTCAAATCATATGATCCAATATATTATTTTGATCAAGAGAATATGTAAAATACTAATCTACAAGAAAAGTTTAATTTCTATAATTGTATTTCTTAATTTTACCTAATTACTCTAGAAAATAGATTAGTGAAAATTAAGCTCCTTAATTATTCAAATTTAGAATTTCAAATTGCCGATAGCTCCTAATATAGTGTAGAATACAGTGGTAAAATTAATTTTATAATTTTTTGATTAATTTCACTAATCATCCACTAATCACTCTAAATCTTGATTAGTGAAGCTTAGCTAAATTAGGGATCCAAATTAAGTTATTCAAGTTTTTGATAGTTACTAGAGTATATTAGAGCCTAGTGGTGTAACTAGTTTAGTGATTCTATGATTAATTTTACTAATCACTCACTAATCACCCTTAACCCTAATTAGGTCATAACTTGACCAAATGACCAAATTGGGTCTACTCCATGTTAAAGTAATAAGTGGGTTATATGGAAGCTATAGCCATTGAATTTGCTGATTTTGGACATCAAATGAAAAAGTTAAGTTTTTGACCCCATTTATGAAACCCTAATCTCTATAATTAGCCATAAATCTTGATTTGGCCATAACTTGGCCAATTCTTATCAAAATTTAGAATTTTTAGGTTCAATGGAAACCTTAGACACAAGCTAAAATAAACTAATAAAAAAATTAAAATCCATTAAGTAAAGTTACCAAATTGCCCCAATGAGTCAAATTCTTTAATTTGATCTCATAAAGCTTAATAATCATCCAAAATTGAGGTACTTACTATCAAACTTCATATTAGATAGGAAGTAATCATTTGCCACTAAAAATTTCCAATTTAAAACATTAAATCAAAAAGTAAAATTTTAAACTCTTAAGGAGGGGCAAAATAGTCATTTTGCCAAAATTTAGGGTTAAGTGCTTTTAGGCCTTAATTTTATATTATAATAGCTAAAATCAGTAAATAAAATAATTCTAAATATAATTCCATTAATTTAAGCCTTAAATTAAGTTTCTAAATCAAAACCCTAATTTCTTCCTTGGAAAATTCTAAGTATTAGTTGTAAGATGTGAGATTCATCTCACATCATATCTCTTCTTTGAACCTTTCTAATCTATTCTCAATTATTTCTTACAACATTAGTTAGGAGTGGAGCTTGAGTGTTCATCTTAGTCTCTTAAGGTTTTCATTAGGAGTTAGGATTAGTTTTTAGGTTAGATTTCATCTATTGAGTAAATTGGGTTACTCAATAGGTGAAGCCTTGATTTTAATAGTTTATAGATTTTCATAGTTTATGAATGATTATTTGATCTTTTAATCTTAGACTTAAGAATAGAGATCCATCCTATTAAGTGTGACTTTACTTAATAGGATTTGCCTTAAATCTTAATCTGTGAAGTTGAGTTTTAAACTTAGTCTTTTAGGTTCACCTTTGGATTAAGTAATTGAACCCCAACATTTGGAGTTTAATTCTTAATCCTTTCATTTTGATTTGGCTAATCAAGATGGTTTGGGTTACCTAAACAAACAAACTAGGTTGATTGATTTATTTAGACTTGTAGTCGACATTGGTTTATTTATAATTAGGACCTAGCTAGTCCAAATTATTTTCAACTTATAAGGTCATGAATCTGAGTTACACTCAATAGTAGGAATTAGAGATCCTGAACTTGTGTAACTTAAAGTAGATAGAACAAATTAATTAGACAACAATGGATATCACATGTGTCCTAATAGAGTCTCTTGCTCACTTTGATATTTGATGCTTTGCTTACCTTATTTTGAGCCTTATACCTGATTCACATATATTGGACATAAGATATTTGATAAGTATCTCATGTCATCTTTGAATTTTCATTAAACAACATTTGCATTTTTATTGGTGCTTTTGGCTTTACTGAATTCAATTAAGTAGAGTGTGATCTAGTTAGTCTGCCTCTCGGTTCCTTCTGTCCTGATCCGTTTTGTGGCTGTTGGCCCAGTTCCAATATGGTAGTACTAATTTTAGGTACATTTTTACTCAGTGATTCTGCCTCTTGGTTTCTTCTAATCTAATCTATTGTCTATTCCATGTCTGGGATGATCCAAGAAGGTGTGTAATAGACTTCTTTTGTGGTTGTTGGCCCGGTTCTAATATGGCAATAAGTGAGTTCATATATTTTTCATCCAGAGGCAAGTTTGCCCAGTACAGTTTTCAGCTTATAATTACTTTTTTCAGTTTATTTTTCTGCATATTTAGCACTTTATTACTTCTATCTTACTGCATTTACTAGCTTTAATTCTACTTATAGGATGCTAGTCTTGTTCCCTGCTTGTATACATAGGATGTTAGTCTTGCTTTTAATTATCTAATTGTTTCACATGTGCTTTTACTTTAAGTCAATTAGCATGAATTTATATTGATCACTAACATGTTTAGGTTGAGTTTTCTTTCAGTTATATTAGTACTTAGTCCTTATTTTATAACTAACATTGTTGCAGCTATTCTTGGAGGTATATGCTTACTTCCCATTTTGTTAAGTTATAGACTTATGGTTTATAACTGTCTTTCTCTTTCATATGCATTCTGCTCCTTTAGTGCTTGTTTTAAATTTAAAGTATATAGTGATATCTTAATTAACATAATAAAATTTGCAGCCTAAAATGTACTTAGATATTTTGTTTAATTAAGTTTTTCTTTTATTGACTGGGGCCCTATCATTATGAAACTAACAATGGTAGACTCTGAGCTATTTGAATTTGTGGAGCCTTCTGAAGACCGGATTCAGGAGGAGAATTGAGCTATTGAAGACTCTTAGCTTTTCTTTTCTGCATTGTGAGGATGAGTGGTTTACTTATTGCATTTTTGCTTAAATCTGTTAAATCATGTTGTAATAATACAGGTTTAATTTGTATTTTCTTTTACTGCTATTATTCTGAATTGTATGTTCTTACTACTATATTGTGATGGAATGTATGTTACTATTTTTGCTTCTGCACTCTGCTTTCATGTACTTTTCACTTAGTGAAATAATTCTTAAATGGCAAACTCCTTAATTATAATGGGTTAGGATATGTGTCTAATCTATTCATAAGTAAGGATCTTGTCATTTGGTGTCCCCTCCATCGTAATCAGGTTAACTTAAGAGTTAACAGGACCACGGCGGGGCAGGGCCGCCACACTTTATGACTAGTTGTAAAGTTAAAATGATAAGCAATAGAAAATAATTAAGGAGATATGTAACACAATATTATAAGTATAAATAATACAAGAAATTAATATCATCCACTCATTCAATCCAAGCTATTACAAATAAGAAACACAACACATATATACAAAGATAGGTAAAAATAACTCAAGTAATTAAAGTTTGATCATTACAGGCCTTTTAAAAATGAAAAAGCAATAGTAAAAATGAATGTAGCCACTCTCTCTCACTTTAATAAAAATTCAAGTAAACATTTATAATAAGTGAAAGCAAATTTTTTTTTAAGCTCTTCATGCACTTGGACCTGTATTACCTGAATCAAAGAGCTATTGATCTATCATATTTTGGTATTTTGAATATGATAGGGCAAAGCTAAGAAAAGAAGAAAAATAATTAGACTAAACAATCTAAGCACATTTTAAGATTGGCTGCATTTTTGTTAAATTGGACACCACAAGCTAATTTACAATTTAAAATTAAGCAGCGGAGCAATAAAAGCATTCAAGTAGAGAAAAGAAAATAACCATAATTGTAAAGAAAGATACTATGGAAGAAGTTGAGTAAGAATACTCACTTGTATTATTATTCTAGCCTATAACCAAAAAAGGTAAAGGTAAAGCATCTTAAGTAAGGCTAGAAGCTACTAAAGTGCATTTGAAAATAAATGAAATGTAAGTAAATATATGTTCAAATGAAAAATATGCTAAGGAAAGCAAGAGAAATGCAGTGAAGCATTTAAATGAAATTAAAGTAATATAAACTATATTCTATATGAACTATAAATAAGTTAAGTAGAGTATTGAAATGAAAGTGCAAAGCATAGTAATTGAAAGAAAATTTTAGCCTCTTGGTCTAAGATATAAATAGCCTAGGACTATAAAAAGTAACATAGTTAAAAACTATGATGAGATCTTACAATCAATAAGATTATAATAGAACTCATATTTTATTAATTGAAGTTATTTTATGAAAATACTCATTATGTGGGCACAAATAGAATGAAGCAAGGAGTTAAGCACGCTTGCCTAACCAGTAAAGGAAAGCGAGGTTTCAAGGATATTATACACTCACATTCACTCTCTAAGAATATGATGTCTCCTTATTACTCCTATTTAGCCTGCTCTTGGCCATCTAGCAATATCAAACTCATATAGTTTTATGAAAGTTTTATTTATGCACAAACATCTTATATGAATGTTCAAGAAAATTAGACTCAAAGCTAAGCAAGCATTCAAGAAATTTCAATAATTGTAAATTATGTGATATTCTTTTGTTATCATAATTTTAATAATCTACTTAATAATTAGAGCTAATTGAGCTCCTAATTGACTTATAGATATTGATCTTTAAGTCAATTATAATTAATTATAGAGGAAAGAGTAGTTTGGAAATTAGTATTTTTTAAGTAATTGGAATTCATTCTATACTAGTCCTAAACTTATCAAATCAAATAGATTAATGATTAAAGTTTAAGGAACTAGTAAGAAAGAGCAAGATTTATAATTTGCTAAGCTTAATGAAGTATAAGCTAATGTAAATCTATTAGCTTATTAAAGCATGAAAGGAAATTATTGTTCTCTAATTTAATCATTTGAGAGCTAAATTAGAAGGTTAAAGAATGATGGAGATATGTAGAAATCATCTTAGTGATTGATTGGGCACTAGTCTATCCATGAGTTCTCTTAAAGAATTTTTAACTTACAAATTGAAAGTGTCAAGTTAATTATAATACAAAAGAAATTGAAAGATTCTTAAGTTAATCTAACATGCAATTAAAAGAGAAGTAGAAACATATAGAGACATAAAAATCTAATTTCAATTCTAATAATTTTCACATGAACTCTTTTGTATTTACTTAAAAGGAACAAATAGAAAGTTAACATGCAAGTCTTATATTATGTAGAAGATTGGATGTAAGGATTAATATTAAAGAGCTAACATTAAGTTAATTCAATACATAGAACACTTATTCTTATTTAAGTCTAGCATGTCATAAGTAATTGAAACTACATTCTAAAATCATGAATTCAACATTTTCCAAATGAAATAAGAGATGAGATATTCATAGAGTTTCTTAACTTACTATAAAATAGAATGAAAGAATAATATATTAAGGAACTATCATTAACTTAGATTAAGATATAATATACTAATTCCAATGAAATTCTAATCATAAACAAATTACATGCAACTTCAGTTGGCCTTGGCACATCAAGAGATAGTGGGGGTGATCCACACCATGTTCTTGACATAGATGGAAGAAGACAATGAAGGTCCAAGATTGGAAGAGGGATGATCCCAATAAGTCTCCAAGTGGGATATTGTTGGGATGTGGAGACCATTCAAATCATGATGGAGGTACTAATGGAGCTCCGGTGGGCTTCCGAGAGGTTCTAAGTAATACGAGACAAGTTGGAGAAGTTCAGGTGCTGTAGCGTGTCGTAGTGCATCATGGCTCAAAGTAGCGTGTCATGGCGCCCATCATTCAAAAACGGGGGCACTACAGCACGCCCCAGTGCCAGAACAGCTAGAAACTAGGGCGCCATCAGTCCAAGAGACTGAGGCGCTACAACGTGCCTCAGTGCTAGGCCGTCAGAGACTTGGGCACTACACTGTACCCTGGCTCTTGGCAACCCACAGCCCCATAGCTCCAGACGGTTTTTGCCCCTATTTAGGCGTTGCCCTAAGTGAATTGGGGGTGTATTTTGGACCATTTGGGGTCTAATTATTTTATGAATATTTAAGAAAATATTATGGAAGTGTTTCTTAAGTGCATTGGTAGCTTTGCAAAGGCTTTTCAAGTTGGAGAGAACCTTAACCAGGTGATGGCTGCTGCTCCTCTCCTTCAAACTAGAGTGAGAGCTAGTGTTCCCTACAGGAAAAGAAATTGATCTTTCTTGTTCTTGTGAAGGTAAAGCTCTTTCTAACTCTGTAATCTTCTTGATTCATAGTTGAATTTTTGTGTGATGTGGCTCCGTAGTTTTTCATGTCATTGGGTTTCCACGTAAAACATCCTTGTGTTTTGGATGCTTGTGGTTTGTGCATATGATTATGCTGTGCTTTATTTTTGCGCTTAGTTAATTTTGTCTTTTGCTTGGTAATCGTCAGCGTAACTCTGGTCCTCGAGCTGAAATCGCTTCCGATGCAGTGCTCACATTGACTCACAACAAACATATTATTGTTGGAAAGAATTATGTTTTTGTGCACAAAACTTCATGCATCCCAATGAACTATTTTGTAAAGAACAACCTTCTTAAAATATCATTGAAATGTTGTTCTAAAATTTCATTTTATTTATTTTTGTTTATCTCCCTACATCCTCTACTACTGCACCCCACATTTTCTTAAAGATTGTAACTCTTCATATCATTCGGTACTTAGGGTATTCGTCAATTATTAGGAATTCAAATCACTGCATTGTATTTACGATGCCAGATCAAAAGATAGTGGAGATACCAAAATGTGATATTTTAAAATATTTCTAGAGATTTTGAAATGTTTAATCTATCGCCATCACTTTTATTTTTAGCTTTTATTTCATTAAAGCATTGAATTATTAAATAAATAGCTTGTATGGAGCAAACTAGTTAAATATCTTTTGTAATACTGAACTACTATGAATGGATTATATTTAAGTTTCTAATTTATTGAATGATTCTCTTTTATATTATTTTGTATAAATGATTAATAGGATCATGCAGCTCCAAAAGCCGAATGCTGGATTATTTACTACACTGCATGAATGAATATTGGTATATCTTAAATTTTTTATTTTAAGGCAAGGGTTGGAACCAATTGTTGACATTATCAAAACATGATAAATGCCAACATTATTAATTGCATTATTTCAATATTTACTATGAGCTATATTTGGGCTGGTTTTGGAAAGATGAATGTATATCCATGGTTGCCTATTTATAGTATGCTGCAGCTATGGCAATTCCAATTTGGAGAGAATATTTATTATAAGTTTTGAAATTACTTTTTTTTATGTAAAGTCTGGGGTAACATTTTTTATCTTGCTTTTAAATGCTGGGGCTATTTCATTCTTACTTGCAGTTCAATTTAGTTGTTAATAATGTCAAATATCTTATAATCAATTATTCTACAAAAGAGAAATTGGTTGCATTTGACTGAACCTTCGATGTTTATAGGGTTTTTGATGCCAGTAAAATTAACATTAAAATCATGGCCATAACTATCACTTAGATTTGATTATCTGGATTGAATGTTAGAGCAAGTAGTGTTTAGCTTCAGATTTGCAGCTGAAAGGACATGGATCCTTTGGTTCCCATACTCAGTTGAATAAGGTTTATGAGGTAAAATTCCATACAAATATTTTGGTGAATTCATAAGCAAGTTGCACATTAAAGATCTACAAGTTAATCGAAGGGCAACACGGAGAAACATGATGTTGTTTGTTTCCTTTTTCTTATATTTTGAATGTTATTTGGATATATATAATTGCTTTTTGTTAGTTTGGTGTGTTTATTATTTTGGTAGGCAACCTCTTTTGTTAAAAAAGAAGTTAAAATACATAGCATCAATTAATTATGTTGTTTCTAGATTGGTGCTTTTGGAGTTAGTCTTGAAAGCATTCAATTATTAATGCAATGTAAGATGTAATCTAGATACTTTCTAAATTGTCTCAAGCTTTTATTTGTATTCAATTATCATAGATTTTGCTGTTCATGAAAGTTTCAAATAGAAATATATTTATGATGTGAACTAAACTACTACAAAGGTGTTTAGGGTCCTGTATAAAAACTAAAATACTTTTAATCTATGATCGACCATATTTATATAAACCTTAAATTATTTGTTATTCAGTTAAGAACCTACTTTATATTAGTAAGAAAGTATATATAATCTAATAAATTAATTCCATTTTAAACCTATGAGATTGTACAAACTTAATTGTTACCAAATAAAAGCCATTATAAAATGTACTTTTGCACTCCAAATGCCTCACATACATTGTATAGGTTACTTGCATCTCAAAATGTAGCAAAAAAAGATAATAAATATTGTCATGTAGTGAAGAGGATGCCTGAGTAAAAAAGAAATAAATTATAAGATCTTATACTAATTGTGTATTATATTAATCTTATGCTTACAACTAAAAACATCAAGGGAAAGTCATGCGGAAGCATTTTAACAGCTATGAGAGTGGGGTAAAATTGAACCACTTCAAATATCAAAAGAGTGCCACTATGCAACCCCAAAATCTTTTAAACCTCCCATTATTTTGTAGATAGAGCTTAGTCTTCTAAGCCTCCCCATTCCCATCTAAAACCCTAGGGTCAATGTTATTAGAGGTTTCCCCTCCTTGTCTAGCAAACTAAAATACTGTAATAGCAAAAATAACCAAATAACAGTAGCAAATGCTCTGCTAAACTCTTTGTAAGTGCTAGGTTGGCACAAGGTATGAAGCTTTACAAGTTCTCCATTGATCTTCTTTCTAGTTTTCCATTATTATATAGAGCTCAATTTTCCAAACCTCTTCAATAGTCGTCAATCAAGTCATTAGAGATTTCCCCTCTTCAACGCATGGCGTCGGAGAGCTTCTGCACGGTGCGAGAACTGCTCCTCCTCATCTTCTCGGCTAGTGCTTCGATCCTCTTCACGAGCCCAAACCACCAGAGTTCTCTACAGAGCACCTCACAAGTGCTTTCAAAGGGTGGGAGGCTGTCATCCTGCATCATCTCAAAGTAACGACAAGCTTTGTCGATCCTCCCCTTCTTCTTGCACATGCCATGAACCATGATGGCATAGGATGACACAGAGGGTAAGAACCCCCTCTTTTGCATGCCTTCCCAGACCTCGTCGGTCCGATCGAACTTGTTGACGCAGATTAGCATCTACAGCAGCATGTTGTAGGTATGGCTATTGAGCGAGTAGAAGTTCCTGTCCATCATAGCAAGAAGCCCAAGGCTTTCTTGACCTCCTAAAGCCAGCAGTGCAGGGCCAAAACGGTGTTGCAGCTCCAAGAATTAGTCCTATGGACACTTTGGAGCATTTTGTTGAGCATGTAGTAGGCATTGGAGAGAATACCCTGCTGGCAGAGCAGCCTGAGAAGGGCGTTGCATGTGAAGATATTCGGGGCAAGGTGTGGGTCTGGAAATGGCGGAATTGAGGTCTTTTGATTTGCAGTAGGCTTAGATGAAGACGACGAAGATGGCAGAGTTGGGGAGGAGGCTATGGAGGGCGATCATGTCGTGGAGGAGCTCGAGGGTAGAATTAGGCAGTTCAAATTGGCAGAGGGCGGAGAAGATAAAGTTGAAGAAGGGGAGGTTGGGGGGAAGCGGTGGTGAATCTGCATTTCGCGAAAGAGGCAGAGGGCATCGTGGGGGCAGCGTAGGAGGGTGAGGCCAAAAATTAGGAGGGTGAAGGTTTCTAGTAGACAAGGAAGCGAGGGTAGAAGAGGCGGAAGAAGGTGAAGGTGTGGAGGGCGAGGAGGTGGCAAGAGAGGGTAGAGAGGAGGTGGTGGAGATCGAAGAGGGAGGGGTGGATGCCAAAATGGGGCATCCTGAGGAAGGCGCGGATGGCATGGGAGGGAAGGGAAGCACAGGCATAGGCGCAGAAGAGGATGTGGAAGGAGTCAGGGGTGGAGAAGAGGGAGCGAGAGTCAGAGCTAAGGGACCATGCAAGGCGAAAGAGGTGGGCAGAGGCGAGGAGGTCGAAAAGGAGGAGGGCGGAGGCAGGGGCAGGGACGAATGAAGGGAGGGAGGTCGACCAAATGAAGAAGCAGTGTGAAGGGTAGAAGATTTAGCGGTAGCGCTTCAGGACATGCTCGACGATGGAGGGAGAGAGGGAATAGGAGAATGACGCCAGAGCTGATTCCAGGTTGTGCTCCGGACACAGATGATCACTCGGGATGTGGCAAATTTCATTTACCACCCTCAAATCTCATGCCAATGCTGACCAGTAAGTTTACATCTATCAATACTAAATTTTACAACTAAGTGGTATTCAAATATCCACATTTTTGAAATCTGCTCAAATCAGAAGCTCATCCTAGAAAAAATGTGCTAAGGATCAAGCAGTGTTGTTCTGTTACCTGCTGATTTACTATTTTTGAGTATATTTAAAGTTAGTAACTTTTTGTTTTATTAAGAACATTGTGATCAAAACTTTATGATATTTTAAATTTAATAAATAAATGAGTTATATTTGATGCCCACATATTATGTCTCTTAAATCACTTAATATGATCCTGCGGTAAGAGGACTACCCTAAAACTAGTGCTGGATAAATTTCTTCTAACCCGACATCGGGTCTCCACAAACATAGCGACTCATACATGAATTTGAATCCAAGCTTACAGAAAAGGTTAGACTTTTAAGAGTAGTGACTCACTCCGTCTAGTTCAAAGATATCCCTTCACTTTTTGGATTGTCTTCTTCCTAATACAGTACCTCACATTTTTTGAACCATTGGGTTTACCTTATTTACAGGTTGACCCCATGCTAGCAAGAAAGGGAGATCTTTTGCTAGACTATGTTGAACTATTTGCTACCGAGGCATGCTAACTCCCATCGGGCCCCAGATCACATTCTATTTCGTGAATTGAAAGGTTCTAGACTCATCCATCAGCTCCCTACATAGAAGTGGTGTGGTTTGACGAATTATCTGCCAAAGTTCACTCGTGTTGATCAATTTCAAGATTTTCACCGCTCCTTAAGGTTAATACACTTCTGCATAGTTTCTCACTCTTCATACATACTGACAAACTAGAAATACATGTCCACGCTCACGCACAAGTGCACGTGGTCTGAAGTAATAAGGGATTAAAGTTCCGAGAATTATTGTCCACTAGAAATAGAGTGTTTCAATACTAAAGTTTATTTATTTTCACTGATGTTTGAATAATTGATTAGTTTGTGTTTTTGGTTCCAATTTAGCAATCAGAGTTTCATTGATTAGAAACTATAAGTTGAGAAAGATGGGAGAGTTGGATTCAACATGCAATCATTGAAGGATCTAGTGTAAGTACTTTTCTTTGCCAAATTCGAAATGTCAAGTTACTTAAATGCTTTAGTTATAATCAAGCAACATTAGTCTTCTTTAGAGTGTCTCATAATTTGGACTAAGTTATGTCTAATGCTCAAAGATGAACTCAAGAAGGTTCAATCCCAGCACTTAGACCCTCACGTGATCAATATTAATTAAATTTGATACTTACATCTAAGTTGTCAAATATATGGTTTTAATTGTGCGATCACGTAAACTTGATTCCACCAAATATCATCATATGCGTCTGTTCTCAATTTTGATAAAGAGGATAATCATTGGGCTAAGCGGGTTATGTCACATCACCCCACAAGCACCCAACACTTCATCTTTCTCCATTAACTGAAACGAGCAATGGAGCACATTTGGTGGCTCTTGGCTCACATGCATTAACTTCTCAACTTAGTTAGAGGAATAATACTACAATGCTTAAAAGCTTGTCACTAGGCTCTCGGCAATTGTGCACATGTTCCTAGCTTAAGTTAATGGTGAGCGATGGAGCTCTAAGATCATTTAATTTTCCATCAATCTACTGATCAATTCTGACCCTAAGGAATTGCACTAATCGTTTATAGATATTCATGGCGAGGATGCTCTATGTGCATGTCCTTAGTTCTAAAAGGATAAATTAGCTTAATGGTTTACCTAGTTTTAAATAATCATTACTTAAAAAGATATATTCATGACCCATCATTCATCTAAGATTATTTTCATATCAATAAAAAAAAATGATTGAAGAATTTTATTCATTAACAGATTGAGTACAAACACTATTTAATTCCTTCAAATTATTACATATTTAGGCCCAACTCTCCCTAAGGAGATTTAGGCTTCCATTACAAAATAAACATAGGAAAAAAAAATCTGGACATTGAACCCTTTCATGGTTCTTCGCAAGAAAGAAATTAAGAAAAGAGATAAAAATACAATACTATGAACTGTTGCCGCGTTCACCAGATATTCTCTCAATCTCCGATCTCTTTCTCTTTTCTGTATTTTGAGCTTAATTGCTCTCTCCTTTGGTGATAGTCTATTCCTTCCTTGGGCAGAGCTTCTCTCATTTCCTTCAGCTTTTTGCACTTTCAAATATTTAAAAGCTTGAATGTCAAAATTGGGAACCCCTCTTTAGCCTTTCCCCTTAGCTTTTATAATCCTTGAAAATTTTCTCAGCATTTGTGCAATCATCATTTTCCTCTTCTTGAGAATTGTATTGCAATTAAGATTTATTCATTTATTCTATTGAAAATGAGGAGGTTTAATTGATTTGTCATTAATTCCTACTGTGGGAAGGGGAAGATTAAATATATTCCTCTCCCCAATGCTGATTTGGATGCTTATTCCAGAGCAGTTTTACGGTAGGCACTACAGCGCGCTACAGCAGTCTTGCTTTTGAATTTTTGCTAAGTGAATTTCTATCATGTGCCTGTTGTGGCGCGCTATAGCACCGAGCTCTCTGTGGCGCACTGTAGCACCGAGCTCTCTATCTTTTGCCCGCTTTGGCGTGCTGTAGTGCCGAGCTCTCTGTCTTGTGCCCGCTTTGGCGTGCGATAGTGTCGAGCTCTCGGTCTTGTGTCCACTGCGGCGCGCAATAGTGTTGAGCTCTCAGTTTTGTGCCCACTGCAACGCGCTATAGCAACGAGTTCTCTGTCTTGTGCCCGCTGCTGCGAGCTGTGGCACGCCGGGGCGCGCTGAGGCGGTTCTCTTCAAGAGTTTTATATTTAGGCCAAATTTTACTTTGCTCAACTTTATCTTGAAAAAGCAGCAAAAACACATCAATGTATACATTTTTAACAGAAAAATGTTAGCTTTTATTCACTTATTTTACTATAAACTTAGATTTATCACATACTATTCTTCAGATCAAGGGATATGCATGTGGGGCCAGTTGGCTAGATTGTTGGATCTTTCAGGCAATGTTATTTATTGACCTTCTCCTTAAGACCTAGAATAGGTACTACCTACTCCAAATACTAAACGTTCCCAAAGATCTTAGACATGCAAAGTGGTTCCTATTAGTTGTTTAAACAAAGATATTATTTAAAATAATTCGTTAAAAAAAAAAAATACTAATAAGGCAATTTTATTGCTTAGGCAAACTAATAATAAAATACAATAATTGCTTAGACCTAACTCATAACAAAGAGAAATAGTTTGGTCTTCCCACTTAAGAATTTCTCGCTTCTTTCATATGACCATAGTCGAGTGATAAAATTTCATTGTTTGTTCTCATTCATGTTCACTTGTATGCCCAAACTTCAAGGTCAATAAATAAGGACTACAATATTTTGAAACAAGGTTTGCTTGATCCTACAAAATCTCATACGATATGTTTCCTACTCTTCCCCGATATGAATTCTCTTCTTATCATTCCCTCGTGCTTCCTTACCCTTCCTTGTACTGATAGGGATGTGCATGTCTTGGGCCTCTTGCTTTTGCTTTCTATATCGAGGTCGTGCCCTTCTACTTCTTATACTAGTCTAAATTAGCCTAACTAGTATAAATGACTAGTAACTTCAGCCTCGCACCATCATCAAATCAAAGAAAGATGATCATGCCCATCTCATCCTTTAAGAAAGCAAATAACCATGTGCGGGCCCACCCCATGTTCAAGTGCCTATAAGTCACTATATAGGTCAAATTTATACTAGGTTACACAAAATCTAGTTCGATAGGATATTCCAATTTTCAAGTCATTCGATTTTAATACGCCTAGATTTATTGTCTTTTAGCTTGCCTTTAGGTAGCATTTCTTATGACTTCCATCTATTCCACCCAAGGGCTTCCAATAGAAAATTGGCAAACCGCATTTTGGCTTCAGTCTTATATCGCAAGCAGGAAGATCCTATTATTCTTATTCAGTTTCTTTCAGTTCAATTTTTAGTTGTGACTAGATGGGAGGCTCACTTAAGCCTGACACCGAGCCGATAGCGCTCTTCACAAGCTAATGCGCGGTAAGATATTGATTTTTTTTTTATCGTGTAATAGATCATTACCAAACTGGAATTCTCTCATTTTCCTCTAGAGCTAAATATTCTGTCCTGCGAATGAGATATATAGCCCTAAGGTTCTTTAGCTAAACTTTTAGTGAAATCCTAGTTGGTGGGATTAGTAGTAGCTTCATGAGCGACGAGAGCCTTCCACCTCAGCATTGGCCGACAGTCAAACTCCTGGAAAAGTTTCTGGAGCTACTGGAGAAAAGACTAGGGAATAGTAGTTTCTCCGTCTACAATTTGCTCGAACCTTTACTTGAAAAATCTTCCACACTGAAAAAGCCCGTTCATCTCTTTTCTCGAATCCCAAAGGCAAAGAATTGGAAGCTGAACTAACGGATCCCGACATCCACCCTCGCTCTCTAGATGAGATGGAGATCAACTCCTTAACCAAAATCACACAACAAGATAAGAGTGCACCTATTATTATTTGAAAATTTTGAAAAGTTAATATATTTGGGGGATAAACTAACCTAAATTATCGTGACCTGATTCTCTCGTACTGAGTACGAGCTTCAATAAGCTCTTTTATCATCTCGAGTAAGAGGTACGTAACGCAGCCCCTGAAATCCCTCAGGGTCCGGTGCTTCTGAAAGAAGGTTAGACTAATATGTGAGCATCATATTCTAATAATTAGAAAGAGAAAGCTGAAATCTAAAGAAGATTAAAGAGTAAGAAGGCTACAGGCCACTGAGGTTATGTGAGACGAGAGTCGAAGTAGGTGTGCCCCCAGGGCGAATGGCAAAGTCAAACTAGTTTTGTAAGGCTAGAATAGTTGAGCCTACCTACTAGAGAAAGAGGGCAAACTGAAGAGAATAGGAGAAGAGTTGATAAATGAATATCCTTAGACGGTGAGTCTAGTTGCTCGATGATCCCGAAATTGTTCGGCGGGTCATAGCATAGAGTTTATCCCTAGCTGACTCGGAGCTCGAAACCATAAAGAGTACTCTCATTTGGGGATTCAAATTCACGATGTTATATGAGCCGTTGATGTTGATTATTATCTTGAATTATCTTGTATAAAGTGCTATTTGACATCTTATCACTCAAATTTCTTATGAGTAAATACAGGTCTGATCGACTAATAACTACCACTGCCAAATTAGAAGCCTAAGTGGTCCCGCTCAGGCTTATGTCACTCATTCATTCCCATAAACTGTGGAACTCTAGCGGACATGCACGCATTGTTATGTTCTTTATTTTTGCCATAGTTTTCCAAATTACAATGACACAAACATCTCAAGATATACTGATTAATATAAAGGGACCATAGCTAACAATTCATATTAGCTCACAATTCTCTTCATAAACTAGCTATTACATAAAATATGAAGGCCTAACTGTCTAGCACGACAAAGATCCATTGGGTTACCTCTCTTTGGCTATCATGAATATATATATATATACAAGCTCCTAGTCTTTGGCATGCAGCAACTCCGAAGGATTCCAGGTTCCATACTTGCGGCATCCCAAAATTTCATCAAGTTACATCTCACTCCAGAATCTCAGCACTTTTTTGTCCCCCTTTGCTACCCCCAAAAAGAGATCCATTTCTTTGAGGCACAAACCGCATGGTCATTGCTCTATTACAAACGAATTTTACATACATAGTAAAAAACAATAGCTCGATGCCAAATAAAATATTATAGAACCAAACGACTAGAAACTCATCTCTCATAGTATTTGATTCGATTCACTTTTCTTTGTTTGTTTATCTTGTGATTCTATTACTTTCATAAAGAAAAGATCTAGCCCGATCGTTAACTGAACTTAATCTAGTAAACACAACCTAGTCACCAGTTGAACTCAGTATCGGATCTACACTTGAGTTTCTGAATCTTGCCCAAGAGACCAAGAAAGCCTTTCTTATCTTAATAGCTTAATAGAAATAGAAAGGATCTTCTCTATTTTGTTTTGAACTTAGGGTGGAGATTCTTTCTGATCAGAAACAAAGCAAGGGATTCACGTAGCTGACTTGGGACTCAGGCTTAGCCTAATTGGGCTCACCTCATGTAGTTTTCATTTTATCCCCTACTTTCTTTCCTAATCTATTCTACTTTCTTTTTCTTTCCAAAAATATAAGAGATATATAATTAGAACTCTTATCTAGATCTTAAAATAATCTTTAACCCGGGATAAATGTTCATAGAGCGAAGCAACTTCTTAAACCGAAGTAGAAACTCGTTATCCGCTAAACAAGAGAAAACCCATGACCCTGAAATCTATAGTCTCTAGTATATAGGTTGTTCCCCATTAATTTAGTTCACAGATAATCTCTTTTAGGGGATGGAGCAGAGCTTTTGGGGAGGAATGTAGTTCTAGTTCTAAACGTAGTCACTAACTCTAACTCTGTTATCTGAGCATAAGCATAATACATAATTTAAGATATAGAAAGAAGCATCATACTACAAAGAGAGAAATCCCTGTAGGGGATCAAGGTTGAAAAGCAAAGAATGTAAAGCGAAGACAACGTAGCGGTTGGGCCTCAACCCCGGATCAACTATATAAAAGCTGTACTCAAGAACCTTACATTTAATACTAAACACCAAGGGGTAGGTAGATAATCTAAAAGAGAGAGAACTATTGGGATTTAATTTTAATTACCTAAATAAGGTAGATATATTTCAGATTATTCGTATATAAAATATAGATAGTAAGAAATCAAAGCCTTACAAGTGAGATTGTTTTTGTTTAATAGACTAATGAAGCGACAAGCCCCTACTGCCCTGTAGGTTATGCTAATGACCGATCTGATAAAATAAAGTGAAAGAGCGCTAACCAAATTGATCAAAAAGCATGAGTTTTGAGCAATTGATATTTGGGGGAGGGGACTCTGGCGGAGCTATCGTCTATCGCTCACTCAATTGAGATTTCCAATTTAGCATGAAAACTACGTCACTAAATTCAAATCAATAAAATAGAGCCTAATACTGAATTTCTAGATAGGCCCTTGACACTGAGATTAGAAAAAAAAAAAAAGAAATGACAAAACGCTAACTAGATCATTAAACCAATCTCCTTCTCATACTCTAAATGTTTTCTTGGATGTACTGCGTCGGAACTTGTGCCTCTCGCCTCTCCCCCCTGCTCTACAAATTCTTGATATTCCCTCTAAATCTAAATCTACTAAACAAAAATGACATGCCAGTTTAAAATAGGCCAAGAAGAGGTAAGCCCAATGCCACTTCCTCTGCATATCCATAATCTAGGGCTCCTTCATCTTAATGCTTGCCCCAAACATTGCTTCCTGGAATGTGAGAGGTTTCTATTCTACTACTAGACTTTTAGATGTCAATAATTTTTTTAAAAATAACAACATTCACTTGATTCCCCTTCTTGAACCCAAGATCAAGATGAATGACTATCTTGATCCTTACTTTATTAATAATTATCATGTTTTAACAAAGAAAATGATTCTCATAATTTTGGTTACTCATCAGTTGGTAGGATTTGGGATGTCAATAATTTTCTTAAAAATAGCAACATTCACTTGATTCCTCTTCTTGAACCCAAGATCAAGATCAATGACTATCTTGATCCTTTATTAATAATTATCATGTTTTAACAAAGAAAATGATTCTCATAATTTTGGTTACTCATCAGTTGGTAGGGTTTGGGGAAAAAAATAAACTCCTCCCAAATTACTTTCAACCCTACTTAAGTTAATGCTCAATTTATGCATGGTAAATGCTCAATAGCTATCTCTTCCTTATGGATCACTTTCATTTATGCAGGAAACTTAGAAGCTGATAGACTTTTGATTTGGAATGCTCTTTAACGGCTTTCAAATGTCATTAATGAACCTTGGGTTATCATGGGAGATTTCAACTGCATCTAATTTGCTAAAGAAAAAGTAGGGGACACTTCTCCTCCCCAAAACTTGTGTTCCTTCAACAATTTTATTGCTAATCCAAGTTTTTAAGATCTTAACACAACGATGCTAGCTTTCACTTGGTTCAATCAACAACCTAAGAATCCAATCCATGCAAAGTTGGATAGAGTATAATGCAACGTGCAATGTTTTTATAACTTTACTAACTCTTATTACAAGATCATGTCTCCTAAAGCTTCTAATAACTCTCCCCTCATTCTTCATTTGAGAAACTTTTCTGAGCAACAAGCAAGCAGGTTCAATTTTAAAAGTTTGCAAGCTGTTAAAATAGTAGTCATAGGATTGCCTATTCTATTTGTGCATCATATTTAAAAACTGGAGAGAGACCAGCAAATTAAGAGAATTTGATCGCCAATCTCAATGGCCTGATAACACGCACTCTAGCTTACAAGCTCGTCAACTCCAAATTATGAATATCTTAGATATGAATGCCATTAATCCTATTGCTAATGAAGAGTGTCTCACTTTACATCATGCACTTGCTTCAACTTATGTATCTTAGGTAACGAGGGGCTACTAACGTGCAAAAGCTTGCTAGTTCAATCATGGGAAAGGTGATCTCAAATTCCTTTAAGCTCGTATCAACATTAGGAAAAACTCAAATACTTTATGCTTACATCCCATTGCTAGCGGTTCATGCTGAGAGGTACTTTTACACCTCCTTTAACTCTAATAGATTTGTTTCTGTTGTTCTTGGTCCTTGTTTACAAAAAGTGTTAGCTAAAGCTCTCAAATATATTATTAGAAAGTTCTCTCTTGCTAAGATTCGACAAGCCTTTTTCATTTTAAAAAAGTTGAATCTGCTAGCCCTGATGGCTTAAACAGTTATTTTTATCAATCCACCTGGAATGTGATGGGCCTGATGCTTCTTCAAGTCGTTTTTCATTTTTTCCACTAGTGAAATGCCAAGATGGTTTGCTTATACGATCGTTTCTCCAATTCCCAAAAAAGTTGCAAATTTTATTCAAGAGGCCTATTTCTTTATGCAACTCCATTTACGAAGGCAATGCCAACTTGATTGCTAGCATGATTGCTCCTCTTATTCCCTTCCTCATTCACCTTGCTCAATCTGGGTTCATAAAGGGTCAACCTGTTGCTGACAATATTATTATTACAAACTCAATATTATATGGTTTCAATTCTATAAAAAAGGCTTTATTCTATGCAAAAATTGATCTCTAATAAGCATTTGATTCGATCAATAAAAGTTACACTATCACAAGATTAAGAGAAATGAGTTTCCCAAATCCCTCATTAACTGAGATTCGACTTGTATCCATAAAATTTTATACTGCTTCATTATTAGTAGTAATATGCCAGGTTTTATTGAATCTTCGATTGGTTTTCGATAAGTTTTCCCTCTCTCCCAGCTCTTATTTGCCATTACTTTAAATGGGGCTTTTGATTTACTAGAGGGAGCTTGTTTTATCATAATTTTAAGCCTTTGAAGTCTTCATTTCAATGTTCTCATTTACTTTTTTGCAAATGACATTCTGATCTTTGGGGAGACACCAATGCAAAAGTGTTGGCTCTCAAATCATATGCTTAATCATATGCTTAATCATATGATATTGTCATTAAAAGTAATAAAATGAACCTTATTTGGAAAGCTTTCTCACCTCAAATTCCATGCTTAATCATTGGTGGATAGCAAAGTAAATTCCCTCAACCAGGCCAACCTTTGTGAAGAACCTACTTAATATTGCTAATACTGTGTTGCCAAGTCTTTCATTGCAAGTCAACTTGGATGGCAACACCAATATCATTATAATGGTTTGAGAATTTTACTCTTGCAAAGGCAAAAAGGTATTTAATATAGTTATTTAAACACAGATGGGTGGCATAAAAGAATTGGTTTAAAGACAATAAATTACGCTTTGCCTTGGCTTCTTGGAAAGTCATTAGTAATAGTAAGAAACAGCTAACTTGCTTAATGTTAGAGGTGTTGTTGTGGATTCTTATGCTCTTTGTCTCTTTAGCAAGGAAACGCACTCTCATCTCTTTTTAATTGCAATTATTCCTCCGAGGAGCTTAAAGAAACTTTCCTTTTGACACCGGAATCCAATATTGGCCAAATTATTAATACTTGAGCAACTTTTTTTGGTAAATGGAAGACAAATTTGCTGTATAAAAACGAGAAAGAAAAGATTTTTAGACATAAATTTTTGTTGCTCTTCTCGCCCCTGACACGGGTTTTGGTTATGCTTTTATTATGAGTTTTAAAGAAAACTATATTAAATTTTAAGTGTTAGATGAGTACATACTAAAGAACTTGGAGTAATCCATCAACACGTATTTAATTTAGCTTTTAAAATGTAAATCAAGAAGACTTAATGAAGAACAGTTCCTCGGATCAAGCTTCAAAGAAATTCATCAAAATCCTAGAAAAAAAAAGAACAAAAATCACACATAGGAATGAGAGATTTTAGAGTGGGTTGATCCTGCAGCTGCGGAGCTGCCTTTGTTAATCATAATCTACAATCCCTCACCTTGAGTTTTCAATCTTAAGAAACGGCAGATGAGCTTCAACACGTTCCAAATATCACTGATCATTCATCAAAAATCCATGGCTATCACCGGCATAATTTAAGGGTGCAAGCTACTGCCTGCGCCCAATACCGGAGGCGCGCTTTGACTTCGTCGGGATGGTCTCCTGCAGAAAAAGCGATAGAACGTGATAAGACGAAGAAGAAAAAGCAACAAAATTTGTACAGAATCATGATCGATCGAGATCGCGTCTTACCGGGGCTTGAGATCTTCCAATTTGCGACGCGAACGGGCGAGATCGGACCGCTGGGGGGTTGATCTCCGGGGGCGAAGCGCTGCTGCTGCTGCTCGTCGAGGAATCTTTGGCTCATGGAATAGCAGAGCTCGAGGGCGGGAAGGGTGCCGCAGAGGTCGGGGATCTCGTCGTAGGTGAATCCGAAGCCCAGATCGAGGCATCCCCTGAGATCTTCAAGGTCCTCGTCCGTCAGGCTCCTCGATCTGCACACGAGCGGGGATCCACTGTGACAGGGCGATGCCGTAGATTCGTCTTCAGCCATGTATCCCTCCAGCATCACTGCCGCGGATCCCCTCTTACGGCCTCTCCTCGCCTCCGAATCGACTGCATCGGAAAGAATCTGTGTTTCTTCCATGGCCTCTCTTTCTCTCTCTCTCTGGCTTTTTTATGCGCGGCGCTTTTGGGAAAGAAGCGAGAGCCTAGGGTTTATATTTGGTTGGGGAGCCAATGATTGGATGGAGATGGGAGGATGATTCATGGTATATGCCCTATGATGATGGGAAAGATGGGTACTCATAGACAATATATTCTTACATCTAGTCATGAGGATGCTTATATGCCTTAATTTTGAAGATTAGAGACGTGTTTTTTAAGAAATATTAAAATAAATGTTTCTATCTCTAAAAATATTTTATTATTTTTAATAAATTTATAATCATAATTTTAATAAGAAGAATGCTATTTAGACTCGTTGATATGGCACCCAAAAAACTATTCAATAGAATTTGGATATATTTTATTAATGTATATTTATTTATATTAAAATAATACAAATATTATTCTTAAAATTTGTATTGAATACACCCAAAAAATCTCATTAGATGGGTTTTTTTTGTGCCATGTTAGCGGGTCTAAACAGCATTTCTCTTTTAACAAAGATTAATCCCTGAGTTAAGCACCAGATTTAGATACTTTAATGATAATGAAACACTAAAGAAGGTTTTAGTACATCAAAATATATTTTGATTTTAATATATAGGATATAAGTAAATGATATTGTAGTCTAGTAATTAATATTTTTAATTTTGTTCTTATAATATTAGTCAAATTCTTACCAAAATGTTATATCATATTATAGGCTTTAAATTCTTACAAAAAATTTGTATTTTCTTATTTTATGTATTAGACATTAATCTTTTATGATATAACTCTATAATATAATGTGTTATAATGTCAAAATCATCCTCCCATTTAATTCTAATAATTCAGAATAAAAAATATGATTGGATATGCAAATATGAAAAATTAAATGAAAATATATGAGTTATGTGAGTAGTATATGTAATTGTTCCAAGAAATAATTCATGTGGAGAACATTGCAATTTCTAAATATGATAAATTATATTGCAAGTAATCAAACTTTAATTTATTAAAAAATATACTTTTATAAAATTGAGCCAAGGCTCTAATATAAATAATAATGGTGTCATCAAATTATTTCATATTTCTTACAAAATTATTATAATTTCAGAATGAGAATAACATTATTCAATTGAAATTATTTAATATTTCTAAAATAATTTTCAAATCTCAAAAAATAGTAAGACAATTCCATAAAAGATCAAAAAGTTTGTAAGACTATTATTGAAATATCTCGAGTTCAGGTCGAGAAAAAGAGCAATTAATCAAAACTAATGATATTTAATAAAAGATAATTTTCAATCGTATTAATCCATCTACCTAACAAAAGAGTATCATCTTTATATTACAAACCTATTTCTGATCAATTATATGAAAGAACTTAAATTCAAATAATTTATATAAGACTTAATAAAAAAATAAAGATAATAGCTTATAATATAACTTAAATTTTTTTAACTTCCTACATTGTAGCTTCAAAGCTCACCAATTATAAATCTCTTCCATGATGATATAACAATAAGTCAACAAGGATCATCACTTGAAAAATATTAGGTAGTAAATTTAAGTATATTAAAATATAAGTTATTCTATTATAGTATTTCTCATGTCAGTTATTTTCAAAGATTTGTAAGGAATACATCTATTGTTTTAGTGGATTCAAGATTAAAAGAGTATGCAATATGGTATCTAATGAATCACAATAAAAGCTAAATATGTGTAGCAAGCAAGGGTAATAGCATAGCATATCACAATAGTAATGTTGAGGAAAGCATCATAAGAATTTTATCTAATCACGAAGAATTGGGGACCATAAGGGGATCTAGTTTTCAAAGATAAAAAAATAACTTGTTGACCTATGATGAGTCCTTTAAAGTTGAGACAATCAATATGTTAGTGGATTATTCAAAATGTTAATTACAAGTCGAGCAATATAATGATCAAAGAAAGATTGATTTTATATTGTTAAGGTTGTCAAGCCATGCCTTAGTATTGTTGAATTTTAAAATATAAAGGTAAGTGAATTTGATATTGATTGAGTTCAAATAACTCAAGAGAAGAAACTTATATTATAGGCCATATGAAGGAATAATGGGAGAAATGACACTCCTCACACTAGATGAAAATTCAGATAGTTCATAAGCATATTTAAAGTTTAGAAAATTATTACATTGATTGAAATGTTACTTGAAGATGTATGTGCACTTACTAAGATAATTTCAGCTATTTTCAAGCATCATTTGTGAGATGGCCTTATTCACTATAGTTAACTTAGGAAAATTAAGTAATCTTATTATAGTTTTGAGAAGAAAATGAAGATTGCTAAACCAACTTATGAGAAGTTTATTGAGAAAAACTAATCCTCAAGGCTAAGCAAACACTACTTCTTTTATTTGAATACAATTTTTATACAAGTATCCATGCATAACTAATCACGGCATTGAAAGAAAATCTCTTGTCAAGCAGCGAAATATAACTATCCATGGTGGAAGTTCTAAAAAGTCTAAAGAAACAATAATGAAAATAAAAGAACTAAAACTACCTGATTAAGAAAAAAATTATGGGAACTTCTTTTGCATATCCTCTTCTTTCTCCCACATAGCATCACCAACTAGATGATTTTGCCAGTGAACTTTGATCATAAGAATGATGCAGTTTCTTAACTGCTTAAGATCCCACCTCAGAATCGCAACATGTTTAACGACGAAAGTTAGATTAGGCTGCAATTCGACTGCTAGAATATGAACTTGCTGAATAAGATCTAACAAACACCTTCTTAATGATGAAAAGTGAAACACATTATGCACGGCTGAGAAATCATCATGTAACTTTAACCTATATGCAGAGGTTCCAACTTTTTTTTCAATCACTTCAAAGGGTTCCAGATACCTTGGACTCAGCTTCCCAGAAATATTGAATCTTTGTACACCACGCATCGGACTTACTTTCAAATAAGTGCAATCTCCAACTTGAAACTCTAACAAACAATGACGAGCATCATGATACTTTTCCTGTCGATCCTGAGCTGTCATCATATTATGCTTAATAAGCAGAACTTTTTTAGTAGTCTTCTCGATTAATTAAGAACCATAAAGTTGAGAGTCTCATACTTCAGTCCAACCAACAGGAGTTGTACACCTCCTACCATAAAGTGCTTCATAAGGAGCCATACCAATGCTGGACTGGAAACTGTTGTTGTAGGCAAACTAAACTAAGGCAAGATGATCTTCCCATGATCTGCCAAATTTTAGAGCACAAAGATGAAGAAGATCTTCTAAGATTTGATTAATCCTCTCAGTTTGACCATCAATCTAAGGATGAAAGTGATACTCAAAGTTAAATTCATCCCCAAGTCTCGCTGAACAGCTAACCATAATCTATAAGTAAATCTACTGTCTCTGTCAGAAACTATGCAATTTGGCGTACTTTGCAAATGAATGATTTCCTTAAGATAAAGCTTAGCTAACTTCTCCACAGGATCTGTCTCACGAATTGGAAGGAAGTGAGCTGACTTTGTGAGTCTATCAACTATCACCCAAGTTGAGTCAGAACCAGATCTACACTTAGGCAGTCCTATAATGAAGTCCATGGAAATATCAGACAACTTCCATTCAGGAATGTCTAAGGGTTTGAGAAGTCCACCGGGCTTCTAATGTTTCGCTTTAACTAACAAACAGAAATGGCACTTAGAAATGAAAATGGCATTATTTCTCTTCATGCAAGATAACCAGAACAATTTCTTTACATCTAGATACTCTTATTGCTTTTAGAATAAACTGTATAACCAAAGTTATGGGCTTCTAATAGTATTTGCAATTGTAGGCTTTTAAAAATCCATAATTTAGTCTTCTGAAAAATCACACCTTCAGCATTAAGACGTAATTCGAATCTCTTTCCATTAATGATATCGAAAACTAGAACGGAATAACTCGAATCTCCCTTCTGAGCTTCAACAATCTTGGACATTAGAGAATCATCTGATTGAATAGCAAATAGTAGAGTGTCCAAATCAGCAGAACTGATCGGCTCAAGATTCAATCTGACAAAATCTTTGACCAAAGATTCGTTGCAACAAAGGGAAGATAAGGTTGCTTTATGACTCAGGGCATCATTTACTATATTAGCTTTACCCGGATGGTACTGGATTATCATGTCATAGTCATAAAGTAACTCTAGCCACCTACGCTGATGGTAGTTAAGTTCATTCTGAGTGAAGATGTACTTCAAACTTTGATGACCAGTAAACATCTCACACTTAACTCCATGCATGTAATGTCTCCAGATCTTAAGGCCAAAAACTACTCCGGCAAGTTCAAGATCATGCACATGATAATTCTTCTCATTAAAATTAAGCTGTCTATAGGCATAGGCTATTACATGATGATCTTGCATGAGAACATAAACCAAGCCCTACCTTAGAGGCACCAGTATAAACCTGAAAATCTTTACCCTCACGAGGTAGTACTAGAATAGGAGCAGAAGTCAATAACTATTTTAACTTCTGAAAAGATTCTTTATAGCCTGTGCTCCAGATGAACGGAACTTCATTTCAAGTTAATTGAGTTAATGACAAAATGATTAGAGAAAATCTATAAACAAATCTTCTGTAATAGCCAGCAAGTCCTAAGAAACTGCGAATCTCTGTTACAAATTTAGGCTGGACCCACTGTTGAACAGCTTGGATTTTCTTTTAATCTACTCTAATGCCTTCAGCATCAATCACATGACCCAGAAATGCCACGGACTTGAGCTAAAACTCGCACTTATAAAACTTAGCGAATAGCTTATTCTCTCTTAATAATTCTAGAACGGCACGCAGATGCTCTTCATGCTCAGCAGCTGACTTCAAATATATTATGATGTCATCGATAAAAACGATGACAAACTTGTCGAGATACGGCTTAAGGATATGCTGCATCAGGTTCATGAAGATGGAATGAGCATTTGTCAGTCCAAAAGACATGACTATAAACTCAAAAAGCCCATATCAAGTCCTAAATGCATATTTGGAAACATCTTCATTCTTGCCTCGAATCTGGTAGTAACCTGATCTTAAGTCAATCTTGGTGAAGATCTTCACTCTGGCGAGCTGATCAAATAAATCATTGATCATAGGAAGATGATACTTATTCTTCACAGTCATTTTGTTATGCTCACGGTAACCTATACATATCAGCATTGAACCATCCTTCTTCTTGATGAATAGGACAGGAGCTCCCCATGGTGACATACTAGGGCAAACAAATCCTTTCTCTAATAACTCTTGCAACTGCTCTCTAAGCTTTTGCAATTCTTTTGGTGCCATTATATATGGAGCCTTAGATTTAGGTTGAGTCCCAGGAATAAGCTCAATAGAAAACCCTATCTCACGCAAAGGAGGTAGTCTAGGCAAGTCTTCAGGGAACACATCCAGGAACTCTCTAATGATGATAGTCTCTTTTGAACTACCAACTTGCTTCTCTTCATCGATTAAAGTTACTAAGATTGCATAGAAACCCTTACTAACGAGGCGCTTGGCTTCAATTGCATTGATTAAGGATGCAGTTAAGCCAAGTTTTCTTATAAAAACTTCAGGTTTCTTTCCAACCTTAAGTGAAACTCGCTTACGAATGCAATCTATTACATCATTAAACTTACTTAGCCAATCCATTCCTAAAATTATGTTGAAGTTTGTAATTGACATAACAATAATTTGGGATTGAAAGAATTTGTTACTGATTGGGATGCCTACCAAATAGAACTCACTATCACACATTTTAGCACCAGTTGGCATTTGAACTACCAAGGGATTACTTAGGCTAAAATATTGAAGGTTAAGGGAAGAGGCACAACTCACAGACATAAAAGAGTGACTAGCACCATTATCAAAGAGAGTGTCACTGAACTAATTCTTAATAATTAGAGTTCTTATAGGAGGGAAAATAAACTCTTATTACAACCAATGAAAATGAAGGCAAAAAATACTGAAAATAAAATGTAGAAGAAATGAAAGATAGAAAATAGAAAATCAAACATAGAACATACTGGTAATAACGTTATTATCTTCTTGGGCAAATGAAAAAGACAAAGTATAGACTCTTGGTACCGCAGGAGATTGAGCAACTGACTTGCCATTATCCTTTTTGTTCTAGTGGCCTTATTTGGAAGAAGACAGAGGTACACACTTTTGAAGTTGAGCATTAAGACCTTTGTCTGGAGTAGGTTTCCACTAGCAAGAGGAGGCATTAAGGCAAGTGTTGGCACTTGAGAATTAAGAGGAACAGAGTTCTGCAGAAAAGGTTGGTGATTAATCTTCATTTTATCCACGGTCCAGTTGGCATGACAGTCCCAATGGTGATGATTGGTTCTACCACAAATGTAACACCTACCATCAGTGTGGTAGCACTTCCCATAGGGATGTGGCCTGTTACATCTTGCACCTGGTCTTCCTTACTAATTTTGCCTTGGATTCTGATTAGGATTTGGCCCAGAGGTAAGCTGGAAGGCCTTAGGACCATGAGAATGATTCCTCTTGAAAGGTTCAGATCTAGAAGGTTGGGGATGGAAACGCTTCTTCAATTCCATTTGAGCTTGATGGTACTCAACCATACGAGCACCTTCAAGTAGTTTGGGGATATCATCATGATGCTGAGACATTAGATGACTTTTAATAGAATTTTTTAAAGCAGAAAGAAATCTAGTGCACCTCGCCACATCAGTGTGGACTAGATTAGGAGAAAACTAGAAAGTTTGCAGAATTCCATCTCATAATCATGCATAGAATGACTTTCTTGAGTGAATTACATGAAGTCATTCTCAATTATGGTCTGGGCAGATAGAGGAATGAATTCCTCACACAAAACTTGCTCAAATTCATCCCATGGGATATCTTCCAGCTGAACTTCTGAAAAATGAGTATTCAACTCACTATCCCACTAATACTCAGCTTCACCATGGAATAGGTAAGTTGCAAGGCAAAGGCACTCACTTTCAGGACACTTTATACTGGCTAAGGTTTTCTCTATAGCCTTCAACCAGTCAATGGCTTCAAAGTAAGAAATAGAGCCATTAAATGTCAAAGGATTCAAATGAAGAAAGGTTAGGAGATAAGCATCTACCACATGACTAGTAAATGGTTGTGGAGCCAAAGGAATTTTAGGAATAATTGGAGAAGAAGCTTGAGGATGAGTTGGATAATGTTGAGATGGAACAGGAGAAGGTTGGGAAGGATTACAGGATGAGGTCATCCTTTCAGCAGCATGGGTTTGTACTTCAATCATAACCTTCATTAACTCTAACAGATTCTGCATCTGATCGGTGTGCGAAGTTGTAGTGGAAGTAGGTTCCTCTACTATAGGCTCGACTGGGATATTGGAATCGGGATTCATTCTAAAGAAGGGAAAAGAAAATACAATTCAAAAACTGAAGGTAGGAAAAGAAATTCTCATTAAACTTGAAATATTTAAGAGAAACAACTTTAGAGGAAAGTGGGAAAAAGCATAAGTAAAGTAGAAATTATCTACAAGAGCTGCAAAAGAAAAGGAAACTAGAGCAAAAGAAAACTAGTACTACTAATTACAAAATTTTGCATAAAATATAAACTCGAAGTCTTTACAAGTGGGGGAACAGTGAAGATGTATACTCCCATGAATTAGTACTTCATGAGCACGACTCCACAAATCCATGGCGTAGTCATCAAAGAGTTCATCCAAAATTTGGAGGCGTAGGTGATCGAGGCAATGTATGGATTCAAATACTGTGGTAATACAGAAGAGCCATTACCTTGCTAATTGTGGGAAACAGTCGCCTTGAAACACACAAAACCTCAAAATTGTATTCAAAACATCTCCTCTAGTTGCAGATACTCCATAGTAGGCACGACCAAACGTCAAACCATACCAATGATCATACTCCCAATAACAGCAGAACAATCTAGTAAAGTATTTTAGTTCAATCTCAGAGTCTGTCATCTAAAAGTTAGATTATAGTTTAAGTTAGAAATTTAATTCAATTATTAATTTAGTAAGGTGTTTACTGTCCTAAGATATCATTTTATTATCTTTACTATTTTTGTTACCTGCTTTTGGATAAATGGATATCTTTTATCTTAACTTAAAATTCTCAACTTGCCTCTGATACCAACAGTGACGACCCCAATATTGAGTAATAATAAATCTAAATATTGATGCATCACTATAACATCTAATACTAGATTAGAATGAAACTAATCTAAATCATTAGGTGTTGTATTTGTCCAAGGATTTAGAAGAGGGTCTTAAGTTAAGATGGGAAAAATTTTGTAAGACTATTCATCATATTGCATCATCATGCTGTGGCGCACTGAGCGCTGTGTTTGACCTCGCCATGGCACGCTGTGGCGTGCCATGGCGAGTTCAAACAGAGCGCTCGGTGCACCGCAGCGGAATAAAAACTTATAAATTAAATGAAATATTATTAACCTACCATAGTGCGCCACATTGTCATTCATGGAAATTAAAATCATTTAAGATGAAACTTAATTAACCGCTGCAGCATGCTATGGTGGACAAAAGCAAATCTTGAATCACTGCAGCACGCCATAGCGAGTCCAACCCGAGAGCTCGGTGCTGTCGTGCGCCATAGCGGGTGTCATTATAAAATATATTATGTAGCAAAATCGCTGCAGCGCGCTGTAGCTCCCGACTTAGTTTTTGCCAATAATAAGCTTTCAAGGCAGAATAGGGAAGGCCAAAGAATTTTAGTTCTTTCCCTTCCCATAGCTGAAATTAATATCAAATAAATTTAAATTTCTCATTCTCAAGGAATAATTCATAAAGAAATAAATTAAAAATATGAAGAAGATGAAAGGGGTGGCTGCAATAAAAATTGAGGAATTTTTATTATAAAAATTATTATAAAAAACACATATTTAAGCTATCATGAGGAAAAGCAAGATGATGATTTAATTATTTTACACAATAAAATATAAATACAACAGCCTAATCCCTTCATTACCAAGGGAATAAATAATCATTTAATAAAAGCACAAATTTTTAAATGAGATTTATTTGCTAAATTAATTTTAAACAGGTGAAAGGAAGGCTATAAAAGAGATACTTGAAGATTGAGAAATGGTTCATAATTTCAACATTCAAAAGACCTAAAAAGGAAGGCTGTAGGAGGAGAAAAGAAGAGAACTCTTCAAGGAGCAAGCGATGGACTGTGAATAATAGAGAGAAGAAGGCAGCAAAGGAAAGGCAAGGAATTCAAGTAGAAGTAAAGGTGGAAGATCGAGAGAACCATAGAAAACCTCTAGATGTTTCATAGTACTATCCCTGAACTTATATTTATTTTTTTTCTGCTGTAAATCGATGTCAAGGCTTACTTCTTTTTGCATGTGTGCTTTGATTTATTTTATAATGGAAAGCTAAATCTCTTTGGAGAGGGTTGGGAAGTAATGGAAGGAAAATGTAAGGCTGTAATTGTGTTGAAATAGATTTATTTTAATGAATAAAATGGATTTCTATTTTACTATTTATTATTATTATTATTGTGAATGAATGCCTGGATGAAACTCTGTCAAAATACTTTGTGAAAAATAAAACTTAAATGAATTATCAACTAAAAAAAGAGCTCGAGTTCCAGGCTCATCAATTGAACAAGAGCAAGGAAAATAGTGCAAGTAGAGCTGAGAATTATGTGACAAGTTCTCAAGCTCACTTGCACCTTTCCTTAAGAGCTCTACCAAGAGATTTAGTATTTGAGAACCAAGTTCCCATTAGCTTTGCTCTGCTGTTCAGCAAAGTAGAAGGGATGAAAGAATGTTAGAAATACAATGGACGATGTGACATAGTCCATTTGACCCAACACATTCTCTCATCTAGCTAAACTGCGTGTGTAAGCGCATGATGCAATATTGATGGAAATTATATTTGTGAGATCTAACAATTAAAAGATAATATTTAGTAATCTAGATGTAGGAAATCAAAGATAAATTTAAATCACAATCTCATAAAGGTTTATATGTCAAGGTAGAACCCCAAGGGGAGTTCTCCTTGTCATACTAAATCTGAACTTATTGTAATTGAAGGTTAATTCCAATTCTAACAGTGTTCACTTGATTTAATTAGGCATGAAAAAATCAATTGTACATTTCAATAATGTAGTAACAACACCAAGACCTTACAAGTCCTACAATGAAACCCTAACTCTCTCCTTTTTTAACGAATCGTATCTTACCGTAAGGTAAATTGTATTGTTAATTTAGGAACCATCTCAAACCAAAAATCAGTATTCTAAACATTACTGAAAGAAGATTAAACTTAGTATTAAAACCACCGTTCCCTGAGGATGATAAATCTCGGAACTAAATTCCATTTATTACTTCAGACCACGTACACTTGCGTGTAAGTGCAGACATGAATTTTATGTCTGTCAATAAGCTTTGTAATTCTAGCCAAAGCATGGGAGAATTCCAACTATTGTAGAAAATTGATAGAACCTTCATGATCAATTCTAACACCTTGTTTTTTCTTCATTGCTTTTTTATTTAACCATCGTAATATCAAGGTAAGCCTACTCCTATTTCATTCACAAATTGTTTTTAAACAATAGTTTTTGACTTCTTCTAAATGTCTTAAATGTCATTTCTTGAATATCCTTACATTCCTAAGATAATTAATTTTATAATTCACACTCACCTCAAGTTATCATGTTCTTTCTTTTTACCTCATAATGGTCAATCATATTGTGTAATTTTCAATTATCTAATTTTAGTTTAATAATGGCTTGGATGAGATTGATCTTTCATGTTGATGGTTTTTCATGGTTTCATGGAGACCATGCTAATTTAGTTTAATCATGGTGACATATTTTAATCAAGTCTTTAGCTTTCCCAAGGCTTTGTATGAACCAATGACTTTTAACCTATTGGTTGAATTTCCTTTGTGATGCGTAAAGAAGTTATTTTGACCTTTGACTTAACCTTAAATGAAGAAGCTTTAACTTAGGTAACACTCTCACTTACCTTAATTTCAATGCATGTCTTTCCTAACATAGTTACCCAAAGGTCAAAAAAAAGTTCAAACCCATGATTTGTGTCTTCATATTCCTTAGATAATGAATAATTGAACTTTTAATATTGCTCTTAGTATTGGATCTTACCTTATAATTGTAATGATCAGAGATATGGCTCATGATGTTGAACCTAAACTTGGACAATTACTTAAGAAACTTAAATCTCTAAATTAAAATTTTTATTTTGCTTCTTAATTATTGATCCTAAGCATAGAATTCAGTAAACACCTTATTTCATTACCTTTAACCCATATACTAAAATATGTATGATCTAGATTCTATTGGAAGTGACAAATAAAAAAAACTAATAATATTATAAATTATAAATTATCAAATAATTAAGCAATTTTATGAAAGGAAAAAAATTTATTAAATTAAAATAATATTTAAATTTATTTTTTGTTATAAATAAATAAATTGCATTATTTAAATTTTTAGAGCTAACTATTACAATGATTGACATTGCTCGAGCCAACAATAATTTGGCTAGCCGGGCTAAGGCAGATTCGACATTTTCTACTACGTCCACACTCCAAATTGTTAGGTGCTCTCAGTTAGGATAAGGATCATGTAATTTAAATTTAATAAGTGTGCTGAATCTTAAAAAATATTATTTCCCTCTAAAAATTCTCCTTATACTTAAGAGATTTCTTCTAATTTTGATGATTTGGCATCTGCCTTTAGATTGAGTATGGTTACAAGTAGTATTTTCAAAACTATATAATGCAGCTAACTTCAACTTTGAGATGAAATTAATTTAGAAAGAGATTTTAACCTTGAGTAGGAATATCATTGGTTTGTACGCTTTTTCCAGAGACTTGGTTGTATTAAAATAGCCTAAAAAAGAAGGGGAATCCCTGCAAGCTAGAAAGGTGGAGGATTTCAAAGATTATATGCTTGGCACTACCCTTGATAAATTATATTGGTCCAACAACTAAGATGAGAACCCCAATTTATGCAAGATTGAATTAGGTCCTTTGTAATTATCAATTGGAGAATATGTTCCATTATCCATATTATAAAGCTGTTAATCCAAGCACTTTAGATCACTCACCTTTGCTCATCGCTTTAATCATAATAGCTTCCTTAATGAATGGTTCCAATATAAACAAGATTAGAAGTGTGATGGGCATTGTGGAAATTGTCTCAAATGCATGGCATGTACTTATCCAAGGGATTCAATGAGATTCATCATCAATTGAATGAAAATGCATCAAACATGAGTTGGAACAATGAAGATTCTTTAATCAAACTTAAATGGCTCATGGATAATTTGTTTAATGATGCAAAATTTGGTAATTCAAAGAGCTAAGTTGAAGTGGCCCCAAAGCAAGGAATGTAGCCTCAAGTTTCTTTGTAGGTATAAACACAAAGAGGAATATTTTCTATTTAAAATGTATTGTAAGATTGAAAGATCAAAACAAAATCTAAAACTATATTGTGATTCACTTCCATGATCTTTCAATAGATAAGGTGATTCTATTGAGGCCAAGTGTTGTCCACCTGGCAATAGCGTGCATTTGTCCTATTGTGATGAGCTATATGCTCTACTTTTACGAATGAGGGAATTTGATTGTGTTAAAATCGCTTAATTAAAATGAAGGTTTTAGCTCGAGTGGTTTCTCCATTTTGGTTTTACAAACATGACTGGAACTTCATGGGGAATAGGGTGGTTCATGCCAATAAGCAGTTTAACAACAGAGGCAAACTTCCCAGTATGGTTACTCATTCAGTCATTACACTTGTTTCTAAATGCTCACTTGTATCGAACAACTCGGATACTAAAATGTTATCCCTATGAATACATTCTACAAGCTTGTTTCCTAGCTAATTGCAGATATATTAAAACTGCTGATGAAGCGAATTGTGAATCAAGCTCTAGCCACATTCCTAGTTAGTTCGAACATTACTGATAACATTCTATCAGCTTCTGAAAATTTGCATTACTTTTCAGCATCTTTGCGTGGATCGCTCTTAAGAAAAAGCTATTTAGATTTAAAATGTATTTTAGCATACAAAAGTGGTCTTTATTTTATTTTAATTTTTTTTTAAAAAATAAGGTTTATTTAAAATTATTTTGGAGCCATGGAGTTGAAATGAATTCACTTAGTTAAGACACGACAAGGAAATCAGTTACATACACGTGGACATAACTGGAGGCGAGGAAAGGGCCAAAAATGCTACTTCCCCAGGCTGGCCGGCATGACGTGGCGTAAGGGAGACGGGGAACCGCCATATTATGTTTCTGCCCCAGCAGAGATTTTAAGACATGGTAATTAATTACCGCCTCTAATTTTAAAATAAATTAAATAATATTTTACATATTTAGCATAATTTATTTAAATATTACAAAAATATCACTTTTATTAAACTCAAAATTACAAGGCAGCCGAGCTTATAATTAATTACTTTATAATTAATTATAATTATTTATCAAACATAATTTAATTACTTATAATGTAATAAATTAATACTTACCTAGAAATAATGCTTATTTCTTCAATACATTAAATACAACGAATTATATTTATTGGTTACTTATATGTAATGCCATTATTTATAATTGAAAACTCTAATTAATTGCATTAATGAAGTAAAATAAAGCAAATATTTAGCATGTGACATAATTAAATTATTGTTGGAATTTGTTAATTATATTTGATTTAAATAAAATGTAAGAACTATTTATGTAATTAATAAATTTGTAAAAACTAATTATGTTTGATAATTACGTAGCTTACTTGTAATTAATCAAAAAGCATTTAATCCATTGATGGAATATATTTTAACTAATGAAACTAATGTACTTAATTATAATTATGAATTATATATATTTTATTGATTTAAGACTCCAAATTAAAATTTCTTACTGCCAAATAATTCTTTATTATCTAACAAAAAGATAGACAGTAAGTACACCAAATTTAGATAAGAAATAGGTCCTATAGGTCCAAACTAAAGATTTTGACTTAAGGGATAATTTAGTAAATTACACCTAATGGAATCTAAAATTTTATGTAGTTTATTGTTAATTGATATTCAAGAATTTCATTGAGTCAAAGAACACTGAATTCTAATGTCTATTAATTAAGTTATGGATGTTTTAAATTTAAGGACATTTATAGAATTTTCTAAGATTAAGAAGGGTGAAAAATCTAACTTTTTCAATTGAACTCTAAATTCAACAAATTCAATGACTATAGCTTCCCTATATCACACTGAGTACTTTAACTAGGAGTAGACCAAGTTAGGACTTCAATTGGTCTAGTTATGACTTAACTAGGGCTAGGGGTATTTTGGTCAACTTAGAATTACTATGATTCAAAACCTAAATTTTATTTCAGTTTACTGTTGGCACTGTAATTTTAAGCTATATAGCACTTTGAAATTTTTTATTTTGAGTTTAATTGACCAAGTTATAGTCAATTGAAAATCAAGGACATTTTGGTCATTTTGGGAGGGAGTCCTAAATGTGACTTTACAAACTAATCATCAAATGGGAAAACTAATACTACTATAGTGATGGGACTGTCCTCCTGATTATTTTAAGATCTATATTGATTATGTTTGGTTAACTCGATAAAGAGTTATATGTATTTGTGTAGGTCCTAAAATGTCACTACTTTAAATACTCCCCAGATAAAAATTTTGATTTTTCTAAGTAAAATGAGATATATATTTTCTATGTTTGGATCATTAAATTTAAGATTATGATATCCTAAAAATTTAATGAAATTATTTAACTCCATTTATCTCTAATTGATTAATTGATCTGTATTAATAATTAACCTTCTGATAGTTATTAATTAAACTTGATTACTGAAATTAAAATAACTAACTAATTATAATTAGTATTAACTAAGTACTGATTAACATTAACTAATTAATTTAACTAACCTAATATTTGTGTATACAACTATATATATATATATATATATATATAACTATAATTACATATCTTAAAGTTTTTGTGTGTGTGTATATAAATATATATATACATATTTATATAACACATATATAATTATATATTTATTAAATTTTTCTGCAGGAATTGATGGCGGCAGGACCCGCCATGTGCCACGTGGCAGTTCCGGATTGGCTGCAGGACTACGAAGCGAGCCCCACAGCGCCACGCGGCAGCTCGAGAGAGGTAGCAGGCTACGGGTGGGATCCACATCCGCTGTCACAGATGGACAATGGGTCCCACAACACAACGGCGCTGACACGCGGCTGGTCCGCACGGGACCCCCGCACACGCGGGTCGGGCTCGGGTCGACCCGGCCCGACCCAAAATGGCTGACACCAAACCTCGCAAGCCTAGAACTATGGCTGTGATTTTAGGTGGCATCCCGGCGACGATACGCCTCAGCTCGCATGCCGCCGGAAAAGGTCTCGGAGAGACCTTTCAAATGGTGGCCGGACCGAAGCCAGAGATGGACGGAATCGTCGGCAAACGCTAACCCTAACTCTTAGGCTACGGACGGATTACGGGTAACGATAAGTACCGTGGATCGTCCCCCAAATTTGGTCGATCGGGTTTGATCCAACCCGATCAATCTGTCCAATTCTTAATCTATGGCATGCAATAAGGTTACGAGCAAGAATTGGAACAATCAAATAAGAGGTTCGGAAGATGGAGGTACCTGGAATCGATAATTGCAGAGGAAGGACTGGGTTCGAAGGCTCGGACGTCACCTAGGGATCTCGATTACACAAACATGGAGGCTTAATACATCGACAGGGTCCTTATGGACCCTCAGATGCAGCTGGCGAGGTGCCAAGCGTTGTGGTTAGGCGAGCAGGATGGCAGGGCGCCGCGTGGAGATGGGACGGAGGAATCGAGGGAGACGATCCCTCTACCGTTCGATCGCCGTCGGATCGGACCGTCCAATTATCGGATACGGATCCGATCCTGCGGATCCGACCCGATAAGCACTAACGGGTTCGGTCCGCTAACGCGCCAGATCCGACCCGTTAAGCGCTTATTTAATTATAATAACTTAAATAATTTAATAATTAAATTCTCATTTTAATAATTAATTTTAAATATTTAAATGACTTCCAAAATTTTCTAAATATTCACCCTTAGCTAATTGATGGGTGAGGAATGCAACGGCGTGGTCATATTTTGGTTTCGATGAATATTTTATTTTCCCAATTTTCAGTGTGTTTAAATATTTTTAAAATATACGACGAAATTTCGACGACTTTCGATTTCCACCGAAACATCACTCATAACTAATTTGGGGGCAATGAGCGCAATGACAATGTCAAATTTTGAGCTGAGATCAATTTAGGTAGGTCAAATTCTATAGTTTCTAGATTTTCCCAAAATCAAGATTTGATCTATTTGACTCTTAATTTGGACTAGATCTTGATGGTGAATTGCTAATGACTTAATTAATACACTATGGTTAGAATCAGGACTTAAATTAGTCATAATCGACTACGATAAACTTGGGTTGTTACAATTACACACTCCCTTTTAGGATATATATAATCTCTTAATCTCTTCATAGCCCTCCCTAGCTAAAATATTTGTACAGACTAATCCACCAAGAGTGGAGTCCCTTATTCACATTATTTCTTATTATTTATGCACAAAAATTATTGATGTGATGTTCAAGAATTTAGGTTCAATGCATTACAGCAATAAGAAATTTTAAATATTAATGGTAAAATGTGTAATATCCTTTATTATTTAATTATTATCTAATCATAATGATTGAGATTAATCAAATCCACAATTGAATTAAGACATTAACCAAATGTATTTAATCAATTGATTTAAATAGCATGTAGTTTTGAAAATAAATGCTAGATTTGGGTTGGCTAAATAAGGAAAATCTACTATTAAATTCTATTATTTTTAGAAAATCTAATTTACATTAAAGCCTTAAATCACTTTAAAGCTATTGAAATCTTATCATAATAATCTCTTAAGCTCTCTAAATATTTATCTTAACGGTTTGACTAAAGGTTGACATTCAAAACTTTCAAGTTAGGTTACATACCTACCACTAATAACACTAAAATTATATAACATGTCAAGGGATCTATTATTAAGTAATCTTAGATCTAAAGTTTAGTCAATCAAGGATCTAAGATTTGGCATAATCCTACCAACTTTCTAAATCAATTGTCTAATAGTTGTCTATTATGAGAAAAATTAAGTCCTAAGTCAACTAGAAGGTTGAATGAGTTAAATTAAGATTAAGTTGCTTTTTTATATTAAAATAATAATAATAATCTAAGGATCAAAAATTAAAATTTTAAAATTGATATCAAAATCTTATAATGTTGGTATTTCATGAATCTATACATTAAAATAAATTCATAGATATATAATTTATTAAAATAATTATTAAAAGTGAGATTTTATTTTAGTTTATTATTCTACATATTTTTCTGATCATTTAATATATAATATCAATATATTTGGATTTATATTACTCAATTTATTTCATTAATTATTTTGAATTAAAGTGCCCTAAGATTCCAATTTATTAATATGGGAATATTCTTTTGGAATGTTCCATTTCCAATAAAATGGTGAGGTTTGGGTCGATCGGATCACGAGACCCGACGAGCTGTAAAATATTCTTTGAATAGTCGCCTCACAGTATCGCTAGGGTCACGGGCTTACCGGCCCAGTACTGTGCATCTCTCTCGCCATGGAAACTCTACGCTCTAGAATTTAGGTTTAGCTTGACGCCCTAAATTCTAGAGCCACACTTGATGAAAAATGGCAAACAATATACCAAAATGATTTTGAGAACGAGGGATAAAATCAGTGGGAGTGAATGAGGGGTTCTTCTTATGAATGGCTTAGAAAAAATGGAGGTTATGAGGTTTCAGGTGATGGTTATGAAGGATGGCTAATTGTGGGAGACACTCGTGTTGTACTTCATATGTGCGATTGTGCCAAGAAAAAGTGGTGAAGACAACAGGGAACGGTGTGCATCTAATAATGGCCTTTTGATCCATCGAATGATCCTTATAACATTTGACATGGATAATAATCCTGAGTTTAGTGGTTGTCGTTGGATTTGGGCTTAGATCCAGTGGCTGAGATTAAATCAGAAAGCAGATTTCATTATTATCGTCTAATTAAATCATCACATGGCCCAACGGTTTCAATTAGCTAGATTGGTTGCCTAGTGTTCATGGCAGAATAACAAGTTCGCCTTATTCTGAGATTGCAGCGATTAGCCGTTAGAAATTTAATATTAATAATTTAATAAATTAATTTAAGTTATAATAATTAATACAATTTGCATTTATTCACATATTTTTGATCAAAAGAGTTGCAAAAATTCCCAAATTTTCACCCCGATCAAATTTGGGTGAGAGGAATTCAAAATTGCAGTTAGCTTTTGGATTCCATATCAAACTATTTTTCTTAATTTTCTAATTACTTAAATATATTCATATATTCAATAAACTTTCAAATCGTCTCAAAACTTCAAGGATTGCTCTTAATATTATTTATAGACTGATGGCAGTATTTTAAACCTAAATTAGATCCTTTTAAGGGATTGCAGGTTGTTAAAATTACTTCCTCTACTTGAGGTCTTATCCCACTAAAAAACTTTTCCTCATTTGTATTTTACTTTGCATTCTAGTTCTTGATTTTTTCCTACTTTTTTCTTTAAGATCTCGATTATCGAGATCTTTGATTAGGGTTTAGGATTTAGATCCTAGACTAATCAAAATTATATTTTATTCAGCTCTAGTGGTTTTAGATTATTGTTTAGAACAAGGCTAGGAATTTGACTAGTCACCTTCGAGTTCAATTCGAGTTATACGTCTGAACTTGAACCCTATTTAAAATGAGTCAAAATAACTCAAACTCGATACGAATTCGACCAGAATTCGACTCGAACTATATTAATAGTTTGACGAGGGAAGGCACTATGGTCGGGGTTATGTTGTGATTGTAATTATTGGTATCTTCTTCTCCATGATTCAATTATCGGTATCTTCTGCTCTTTTTCTCCTTTTAATTATCCGCAGCGATTAGTCGCCAATCTGCGGCTATTGCCTTCAATGATTTTAGTAATGGGACTAAGAGCAACTGCACCCCTGCTGTCGCCATTGTTGCTGACATTCAGAACCTGTAAGATGCTACACTTACAGCTGCCTCTTGAATATTCTAAGCAGATAAAATTCATGACTCATAATTCTTCTTCTTCTGTACATAAAACGCCTGGTTTGCTCTAGACGTTTCTATAAGTCAAAAGAAATCGTCAGCAGCAGCGAAGTGGGTACGGCGTTTACTCTTCTTGCCGGGTTTTCGTGTATTGGCTATTCAATTTATATTATTACCAAAAGAGATGAGTATTGTAAACTTACAAGATAATATACATCAAAATATATAAATAATATGTCAATTCAATGTATAAATAGATTATTAGTTGAATATATTTTTTTGTAGGATTTATATGCAAAAATTAAATAAAAAAAATTTATTTATCTTGAATACTTTTTAGTATATATTCTTATGTAAAAATAACATTTTTCTTAAGAGAAGAATAAATGCTATGTGAGGTGCACTTAAAAAATATATTCTATGAACATTTTTAAAATTTATATTAAAATAATATGAATCATTTTTTTAAGTGTCACATCAATAATTTAAATAGTATTTCTCCTCATAAAAATTAATAAATGAATGACTAAGACTTTGACTTAAATATATATATATATATATATATATTTGAGTCTCATTTGTAAAAAGTAAATTTTTATTTTTTGTGAGAAATAAAAAATTTGTATTTTTATGAGTAATTTGGAAACTATTTAAAAATGATATAGTTAATCATATTAATTACTCATTTCTCATCTATTCAAGAAGAATACTATAAAACATCCTATCATTTTGTAGGGAAAATTAACTTAAAATTAATCATATTAATTACTCATCTCCAAGGCTTGAATAGAAGAATACTACCCTAAGTTGTTATCATATAAAAAAGTAATTAGTTTAAGTTAATTTTTCAAAAAAAGTGAATATATAAAATTATTTAAAAGGAGGATCTAAAAGTCTAATTCATCTTGCACGACCTTGATTTTATATGTAAATAATATGCATGGAAGAAAAAGGAAAAAGGTTACCTTTGAAATATTGATGATTGATTTTTGAAGAAGAGAGGTTGGAGGGTGATGAAGACTTGAGGCTTCCTTCTTGGATGATTTAGTACTAAATAAGCCATCGAGAAGCACCATTAGGAAGAGGCGAAAAGAGAGGAAGATGAGGTTTCCTTCTTGTATAAATTAGTACTCCAACAGTGCATTTTAGTAATCTAAATAAGCCTTGGAGAAGAGGTGGAAAGAGAGGAAGATGAGGCGCTTGCAAGCTTAGAGGAGCTCTGTAACTCCCAAATGTCTGCTAAGGCACCTCGGACGTTAGCTGTGACGACCCCTATTCTTTGCTGGGTTAGGTATTTCATAACACGCCAATGAATATGAGGTAGTTACTAAGCATAATTTTCATCATAATACTTAGTATAAAAATTCTATAAACAGAGTAAGGAAGCTAAAGACATATCATCAATATAATCCATCCATCTAGAAAGGAAATTAGAGAAAATATGAGAAAAATACATATACGAACCAAAATTTAACGTTATCAAATGGTGCTCATCTCACCAATAGAAAAATAAATAGTTATAATCTAGGAAACTACTAAGCAATGGGCTCCTCCTCCTGCAACACCTACACCTCAAATATTGGCTCCTCGAGATACTCTGAGCTTGACATGTCAGTTTCACATGCTAAAGCCCCAGCAAGAAAAAAAAAATCTTACATTAGCTAATTATTTCAATACATTTTAGGTTGCTAAATCACATTACATTACAGTTTAAGGATATTATTACTACCAAATCAAAATGTAAAACCATATAAAATTGCATATGAAACTTAAAATTTGAAACTGTACAAAATTGAAAGTAAGACTATGATAGTAAATCAAAACTACTGAAAATGAGACAGTAAATTGAAACATGCTGCTAAAATAGCATATGATACTAAAAATTTTATTGAAACATATATGCAACAGGTATACAATTTATGTGTGCCTTAATCACATCGCTAACAGATCCAAGTTGTGCACTGGATCGCACCACTAATAGACCCTAGATTGTACACTAAATCACACCTCTAATTTACACTAATACAATGCATAACTGAATGCTATGACTGAAAAATGATCTTATGGAAAACAAATAAAATCAACAAAATTATGTTTCTTTGATTTCTAATTACCTGATATTATTTACATAATATAATTCTGATGTTAAGATGTAATTCTGTCTTAACTTGGAACCTGCATTTCCATCTGAACATTATTTTAATCTCATCTTACAATGTATTCTAATTCCAAAATCATCATAAGTCAAGAATTACATACACATATACTTAGCAAATCACTATCAAGGATAGGTAGAAACTTAGATTGCTTAACTGCATCTATCCTCCTCATCAAATTTCGTCAGAAATCAGACGACGGAAAAATACAATTACTTTAAATCAAATTATTATTTAAATAATTCATGAAGCACTTTATCTCTCGTCCTCCCCCCGTTCCCTTGGGGGTCGCGTGTCCCTGCCTGCTAGGGGGCTGCCTAGCCACGTGGTCGGCAGGCAGCCCTCCCCACCCCTCTCCTTGCCTATAAAAGGCCGCCCCCACCTCCTCTCTTCTCCACAAACTCCTTCTCCTTCTCCACCTCCATTGGTCGCTGACCTCCCTCCTCCACCTCCCTACCTCGCCGACAACCCCTAGCCTCCCTCTCCCTTCCCTCGTAACACCATGGGCTTCACCCACCTCTGCCTCTCTTATTCTTTCTCCACGGTCAACAACCACCCATAGCCCCACCACCTTGACATGTCGACGCTATGCCGATACCATACCGAAATCCCCACAAGTCGTCCCCCACATCTTCGGCAAGTTGCCACCGCCCTCGGTAAGCCCCCTTTGAATAGGGAGAAGGGCCACAAAGGTTAAGAAAAGATATGAATCAGAAAAAAAATATATGGACTAATTAAAATATAAAAATTTTAAATGAGAAATTAAAATAATTAAAAATTAATTTGACTCCAAACATCACTAACATACTTACCACTAATTTTTATTTTTACTCATAACATTTATTTTTGTTACTAACTCTTAAATTTTAGCTACTGACATTTTAATTTTTGCTACTAATCTTTTATTCTACTTATAACATTTTATTTATGCAATTTTTATTCTTTATTTTCAACTTTATTTATTTATTATTATAATATATATATATATATATGTATATGCTATAATATAATTATTATAATTATAATATATTATTATAATAATAATAATATAATATTTATCATTATCATCAAAATAATAATGATAAATCATAATAATAATAAGTATATAGATTATTATACTTATAATTAGGTAATAATATTATTCAACAAAATTATAACATTGTCTCTCATATTATTATATTATTCTCTCTCTCTATTAAAGTCTCCTCATAATAATAATAATAATAATAATAATAATAATAATAAATATAAAATCTTATTATTATTATTATTATCATATATTAATCATAATACTAATAATAATAATAATGATAAATATAATAAGTATACTATTATACTTATTTTTTTATCATCACATAAAATAATAATAATAATGATTATCATCCTATTAATATCTGATAATTCTCTCTCTAAATAAAGCTCAAATACATAAAATATTCATAAAAATTAATAACTCTATTTTCTTCATATTGTCATATTCTCTCACTACGATAACTAAAAATAATATACTTTGTGTGAATTATTATATAAATTATGATGATGATAATAATAATATAATATTATTATTATCATTATTATCTCTGTTTTATATATATATATATATATATATATATAATTCTCTCTTCAATATTTCTTTTTCTTTTTCTTATCTTATAAATAATAATAATAATAATAATTAAAATATTATCTATGGCCACCTCAATCATCATCTTTTTTTCATACTACTATTTTATTAATATTAAAACATGCTGATAGCAAGAGAAGTTAATAAAAGTTTATATTTTTTCATCACTTTGCAAATCAAAAGATTTTTTACACAGATATGTAAAAAATCAACTTAGTACAAAAATAGGTACCCGAATATCATGTACATTTATATATGCTGATTAATTACTTGATCTTTACTATACTTTGAAATTTACAAATTTATTGATTTAATTACATGCTTATTAGTCTTACAAATTTTACTATTTAAGTATACTGTCATTATTTGAGATACTGTCAAAAATAGGTAACATGCTTGAACGAATAAAAATGGGATTTGGCTGGAGATATTTATAATTTGTACAGAATATAATTTTATATTTAGAATGAGGCTAGTTTGTTATTATCCTTCTCTGGAAGATATAAGAATATTATGACTATGCCTACGAGGGGGCTAGCATAGGTGAATATACATGTTACATTAGAACCCAAATTATGATAATCAAGTAGACATGCTTGATTCCTCAAGGTTCAAGAATTTTCCACTCGAACAAAATTATTATTATCATTTATTCAATTTGACATAAAAATATTCAACTTTTGATTTAGTATTACTTACTAGTGATAGATGCTTTTATCACCGCTTAAATTATTATTTAATGTTAATTTATAGAAAGAGCTTTAATAATTTTTATTTTAATGCCTATTACTTGTTTTCTTACAAATTACAAATTCTACTACACAGTTAATGCTTATATATATATATATAATGTAATTAATAATATCTAAAGTACTTAGTTTTCTCTAATAGTGTTTTAACCCAGGCATTTTCATTGTAAATGCTAGGTCAGAACAATGCTGAAGAACTGGAACACAACTAAATAATCAACCGTTGCACTTTTATTTTTCTCAATTTCTTCATGTTTTTTAAATAAAATAAGGAAAGTCTACTCACGTAATAGCTACTAATCATAAAAAAAATGTTTTTGTTAATTTCAAATTAATTGAGCAATGATTTGTGATGTTTATGTTATAATTCTAAATTCTGGCTACAATCTAGGGCAAAAAATTCAGATGACGCCGCTTCAATCCCCGCACCCTCGCTGGGAAACAGAATTGGGAGACGTCACATATTGTAGCGCCCCGTCTCGCCATCGCGCACAACAAAGGTATTTAAGGAGTAAGAACCTTAAACGGTTAGCGGCAGAATGTCGCGTAACTTGGGAAGGGTTTCTAAACCTTTCCATATGCGAAAACTGAGAGTCTACACAAGGTAGAACTAAAGGATAATCCTTAAGATAAGTTGTATTCTTATCTTAAGTATTAGTTGGAATACTTATATACATTGAACTAAATAAGATAAGAACAGTATTTCTAATGTATATGAGTACTATATATGAGCATTCTCTACTGATCACATCATAATACTAAGTATAAATCGAGATAATCAAAGTGCGGAACTAAAAGTATTCATCCAAACATTCATCATAGAGCTAACTAGAACATTCATCTTAGAATATACATTCAGAAAATTATTACAAACCATTGCTTTAGAATAAAGAGAGCAAAAATAAAAGGCACTCAAGCTTTCAAGTAAAAGCAACTAAGAGAATAAAGCTGAATCTTCTACTACTTAACTAGATCCTCTAGAATCTCCTCAGTAACCTCCAATGCTGGCTTACTAAACTGCTCAAGACTTGATAAATTGCTAGATCCCAAAAGTAGCACGTGTTAAAAAAAAAATTCCAACACATCTAAAGCTACAACATGCCTTTATATGACTTACAAAATTTAACATTTAAATAAATCATGAAGATGCTGTAGAAAATACTAAAATAACTAAAATCTGTAATGTAAAGTAAAATAATAATTGAAAGGAAATTCTGACACAATCCATTGTAAAGACTGAATTCTGAATAACCATAAAATAATAGAACCATGATGTATGCCAATGCAAACACATATGAAATACCACAGAATTGTCATGAATACAAAGTTTGATGTTTGCATACATCTTATTAGGCATCCAAATATCTTGATGCCCATTGCATCCCATAATTCCACTCCTGATGTATGCCACATCTTGCTATTCACAAGGATTCTTGATACTCGTGCTTGTGATTAAGCTTATGCAATATATGCAAAAATGCTCTTAAAATAACTTAACCTTCACATTATCACATATTGGGAGTGCATATATACAAATATTATATTTCTAAGAAGGGTGACTTGAAATACTTAGTTTGTTTAACTGCACTTATCGATGCGCACAAAGATAAGGGACATAATCCTTTTACAGTTTATTCTCTCAACTAAGTTGTTAAATCCCCTAATTAAAAACATAACTTTGAAGTATCCTAAGAAAAATAACTTGAAAAATATAGTTTGTTTAACTGCACTTATCGATGCTCACAAATATAAGGGACATAATCCTTTTACTGTTTATTCTCTCAAACTAAGATCAATCGCCTACTTATAAGATAACTTAAAGTGTCTTAAGGAAGGTAATTTGAAACACTTAGTTTATTTAACTACACTTATCGATACACATAAAGATAAGGGACATAATCTTTTTACAATTTATTTTCTCAAACTAAGATATTCAATCCTTTACTTATAACAAACTTGATATAATTGGGAAATTTATCCTAATATTATTGTAGATCCATCTAAGACAAGATTTAGGATATACAATACTTTTCTGGATGAATCAACCAAATTCATATAATTACTGAAGCAAATCAGCTTTATGGATATGCACTATAGTCTCCACATGGTAATCACTATTATTATCATTCTAAGCTAACTATTTAAAAACCAAGACAATTTAAATTAATGAATCTATTCTCCATTAGGGGTACTAAGCACAGGATTCCAAAATTGTGACATTGAAGTCACTCTATTTAGGTGAACTACCTCATTTAAGCTCAATCTATAATTCATTAGAGTAATACTACCACAAAATAGAAGCTCAATTATCTAAGGTTCAAAAGGTTCATCATCTAAAGGCATACCTCAATGTATATTCAAAAAGATATCTCCTACCTCAATGTTTCCCTAACTTAAGCTATAAAGCATCTAAATTAAAAATATAATATAAGCATTTAAAAGGTTAAGAGCTTATAATCACAATAATTAGTTCTCTGTCTTAAGTTGAAATCATAAGCTCAAATTAAAATATAAACATATGAAAGATTCATAAGTTCAATCACTTTAATATAAAAGGAACTTATCAAACTAAAATAACCTTACTCCTAAATTTGATTAAATAATCAAGTCTTGGGGTAGAATCATTATTTATTGAGCATGGGTCATTTGGATAATCAATATATTTTAAATGACAAGCTAATTTATGCAAATCCTCTTATTTAAAAGAAAAATCAAGGGAATGTAAGTTTAAAGTTAAGATAAGAAAATCACATTATCATTCCCCATAAGATCTAGATTTAATTTCTAAGCCTTCATCTTACTAATTTAATAAATAATTTAGGTTTCTAAGACTTAAGAATACTTTAAACCTAAATTTAGGTAAAATGACTATTTTGCTCCTACTTAAGTGTCTAAAATGTAACCTTTTAATTTAGGGTTCCAAATTGAAAATTTATTATTGCCAAATGGTTACTTACTATCTAATATGAAGATAAATAGTTAGTATACAAAAATTGGACAATGATTAAGGCTAATGAGATCAAATTAAGAATTTAAATTATTAGAGGAAAATTTGCAATTTTACTTAGGGAAATATAAAACTTTTGTTATACTAATGTTGTTTACTGTCTAAGGATTCCATTGGTCTAAGATTACTAGATTTTGAGGTTATTTGGCTAAGTTATTGTCAAAACAAGATTGAGGTTTAAATATGTAAATTATGAGGTTTAGGGACAGGTCCAAGAACCTAGCTTTCTCAAATGATATCAAAATTCAACAAACTTAGTGGCTATATGTGGTGCCCCACACCCTTAATTCGCCAAAGGATTAGGTTAAGGGTGGGGTGTCACTCTGGCTAACCCCTCACTTACCATTAGATTAGGATAGACTCCACAATCCACCTGATTAGAGAAGGATTAACACAGAATCAATCTAACAGTCACTATCTAAGTAAATAAATAGAGTGCGGAAGCGATTTAAGGAAATGTAAACTATCCAAGCATCACAATATAAATAGCAAAAGTAGAACTCAGAATATAAGCATACAATCCAAATACGCAGTCACTGTACCTGTATTATTACATCATTTAAAAAGTTTATATAAAAGAAAGTGCAAATACTCTCATCCTCACATATAAAATAAATGCTAAACAGCGGCTTCTTCTACGGGCTCCTCCTCTGGGTATGGCTCCACTCCTAACTCCTGCTCATCTAACTGAAGAGGGTCTGCCATTGTCGGTTTCACAATGTAGGGCCCCAGCCAAAGAAAAGAAAAATCTGGTTAGACAATTGTCTAAGTACATTTTGAGCTGATGAATTATTATATGTGTTAAGTAATATCATCATTCTACAACATCTAAGCAATATATATTTATATAAAGGAGCAGCAAGCAATACAAGAGAAAAAGGGAAAGCTATAAACCATCATTTATAACTTAAGCAAAGAAAAGGAAAGAGGCTAAGACATGCCTCACATGCGAGCTAAACAAGGTAAGACATATAAGTATACATAAACAAATAAGTGCAGTAAAAAAAATACTACATCCTAAACATGCTGGAGATCAAAAGAAACATGCCAATTAAAGAAACGAACTCAGTAGTGGTACATATAAATAGCAATAAGATTCTAACATCCTAAATATATATAAAAGCAATACAAAGAAATAACTGACTAAATAAGAAGGCTGAAAAGTAAATGAAATGACACAACTGCATATAAATATCCATGCATCGACTGCCATTCAGAAAAGAGCTAATCTAGCCCATCGAATATCAAAGAAGCTTAGCACCATCACGGCTAAGTCATAAAACTGTGTACCCCTAGCGACATAAGGAGGCTAAGAAAATAAGCACACAAAGCAAGCGAAGGGTCTTAGCACCAGTACGGTTAAGACCCAACTGTATGCCCCTAGCGACATAAGGAGGCTAGTAAACTAAGCATATAAGGTAACCTTAACACCAATACGGCTAAGGCACCAACGGTGTACCCTTAGCGACATAAGGACGCTAGTAAACTAGGCACACAACAAAATAGGTCCTTCCCCTAGTGACATAAGGAGGCTAGGAAATAAGGACATATTTGAGAGGCAGCTCATATAATTATCATCTTTTCATTAATCACTTTAATATTTTCACAAGGAATCTAAGGAGTCTCCATATTTTCCTAACATTTTATTTATGCATCAACAGTCTTATATAATATGCTCAAGAAAATATGGCACAAAAGTATAAGGAACGCGTAGCAACAAGATATCAAATAGAAATAAGGGACTCTACTAAATATGGTGATATCATTTATTTTCTACTTAACCATTCTAACTATTCCAAGTTACACAAGTTCAGGATCACCATTTTCCTACTATCGAGTACAACTTAGAAACTCGTCCTAATAAATTAAAAAGGATTAGAACTGATCAGGTTCTAATCTAGTTCAATCAGATAGACGACTACGAGTTAAATCAATAAATCATACGTCCTAATTTTGTAAATTTAGACGTCCTAACTAAGATCTGATCAAGATTTTTCTAAACCTGCAAATTATGGATTAAACACTACGAGATTTAGGTTTAATCACATAATCCAAAGAGGATAAGACCTAAGTTCTAGGTTTTATTCTATTAGTGATCTACTAGTTATGGCAAATCTTATTAAGTAATCAAACTTAATAGGATGAATCACCTATCTTAAATCTAAGGTTAAAAGGCAAAATAATCAGAATGAGTTGTAAAATAAAAGAAAGTCTAGAAACTAATAAAACCAATATTTCACCCATTGGGTAACTCAATTTACCCAATGAATGAACTCTAACCTATGATCTAGTCCTAGTCTTAGGAAAGGTCCTTAAGGTGCAGTGCTTAATACTTAGCAAAAATTATTGGAATCTGACTTAAGGGTTGATTTCACTCACTTGATTGTTACTAAAATAATTTTAATATTAGTTTTAGTATTTTGGAATGTTATTCAAAAGGTAAGGGTACTTAATCCAATCTTATGGCAAAATGAATATTTTGCCCTTACTTTAAGGGTCAAAAAGTTAACTTTTGATTTAGGGGTCAAAATTAAATTCTCTTAGTTTCAATTGATTCCTTACTGTCTAACTTGAAGATAAACAGTAAGTACGCCTAAATTGGGCGAGAAACGGTCAAGTTATGACTAAAATAAGGCTAGCGGTAATTTGGTCATTTACCTAAATTTCTTGGGTTCAGATCCTAAATAATATTTTAGTATGTTGGTGACATTGGAATTCTAGGTTAGATAGCTTCTTGAATTTTTGAATTTGGAGTTGATTTGACCAAGTTATGGCCATTTGAATTCCAAGGGCAATTTGTCATTTTTTACTAAAGTCAACTCTAAGTTATAGGGTTGACTTTTTATCCTGATGTCCAAATGAGAAAACTAATGCTACTACGGTGATGGGGCCGCTCTCCTGAGCATTTTAAGACCCATATTGACTATGTTTCGATAACCGAGTAAAAAGTTATGAGGCTCTAAAGAGGTCATAAAATGTTACCTCATTATACGTACCCCAAAATAAATTTTTACATTATGTTATTTGATTTCTTACATTTTTCTGAGTATTTTAAGACCTATATTGGCTATATTTGGATCATCCTATAAAAGTTATTAAATTTTTAAGACTTACTTTTTAAAAATATAATTTGAATTATTTTACTGTTTATTTATTCAAATTAAATGATTTTACTGTTCATTCCTAAAGTTTTTATATAAAATTTCTGAAATTATTAATCCTTAATTAATCTGTGATTAATTAGGCTTAATTATTAATTAACATTAATTAATCTATTAATTAATTAATTAAATTATATTTATTATTTTACTGTAGCAAAGTAGTTAGCACTAATTATTATTTAATTAGTCTTAATTATCTGTTTATATTTATTTAAGTATATTTAACTGTTTAATAATAATTAGTTATTCTAATTACTGTTAAGGTTTAATTAATCTTAAATTATCCATAATTAATCTCTTATTACACTTAATTAATTAAGGTTACTATTTAAAAGTAATTAACACTAAACCTAATTTAATTAACCACTAATTGTAATTAATTAGTCATTAACAATAATTAATTAACACTAATAATAATTTAATTAATATTTTAATTAACAGACAGTGGGCCCCACTAGACACATGGCACTGTGGGCCCCACAGGGGCTGAGTTAGCTCGGGTGATTGGGTAGTGGGCCCCCACCTGACACGTGGCACTGTCAGAGGCTGCCACGTGGCATTGTGGGCCCCACGGGGGAGCCGAACCGCCTCGGTTGACCGGGTAGTGGGTCCCACTTGACACGTGGCGGGCCCAAAGGCTGCCACGTGGCACTGTGGGCCCCACTGGGGAGCCGAACCGCCGCGCGGGCTCAGGCTCGGGGCCCCACATGACACGTGGCGTGCCGGCTGGCGGCCACGTGGCGCTGTGGGCCCCACGGCCGAAGCCGTTTTCCAATTCGATGTCAATCTAAATAGGTCAAATTTTAGGATTTCTGAATTTCCAGAAAATTAGGATTCGATCCATTTGACTCTTGATTTGGACTAGGTCTCAGGGGTTGACTGCAATTTACCTAATTAGCACTTATGATTAGTCATAAAACTCAGATTAGTCATAATTAACTATGGTAACAACCTGGGTTGTTACACTATAGCTTCCCTATAATATTCTGAGTGCAATGACTGGGAGTAGACCCAATTTGAACATCATTTGGTTAAGTTATGAACTAATAAAGTTTAGGCTGATTAGAGAAATTTAAAAGATTTAATTACCAACACTTAATTATTTTTGTAGTTTACTATTCTACACATTCTCCTGATCAAAACAGTATATTAGATGACCTAATTTAAAGTTAAATTAACTAAGTTATGGTCAATTGAATTTTCTAAGGTTTAAGGGTAATTAAGGAGGGGACCCAAAATTCATTAGTCAAACCATACCCCAAATAGTAAAACCAATACTACCAGAATAATCTTGGCATTCTCTTAACTAAAATGAGATATAACATGGCTATGTTTAGAGCTAAGGGTACAAAGTTATGTGCAATTGAAGTTTTAAAGTTGATTAGGCCATTAATGAAAGTCCTAAATGTCATTAGTCTAAATACTAGTATAATAGCAAAATGAATATCACTATAAAATTCCTTACAATTTTATGAGTAAAATGACATATAACTTTACTATATTTGGACTATTAATTTGCAATTTATGAATTTTTAAGGTTTTGGATTTAATTTAATTAATTAAACTAGTTCTTATTAATCTAATTTAATCAATTTAGAGCTTAAAGTTTTAATCCAGATGTCGGGGTTCATTTTTTGATGTGGCATGGGTGGGGTCCACCTGGCATCGAGACAGCAAGCAGCGGGGCCCACTTGCAGTAAATGTACTGCAGGTGGGGACATTGCATCAGCTGCTGAGGTAACGGCCCGCATGCGAAGGTGCGGGTCGAGTTCGACCGGGGACAAACCTTCTTACTTCCAATAGAACACCGAGGGAAGTGGGCTAGGGCAATTTGGAGGACCTCTCGGCGTTGTCGGAGGCCAACCCACATGCCGTTGGAAAGGTTTCGGAGTGACATTTCGATTGGTATGCATTTCATCACCTGAGTGAACCTAGATCTTCAGGAGATCTTAACCCTAATTACTGGCTGAAGGAATGAATTGAGAAGGGAAGAAGGCAATGTAGGTCACTACTGAGGTTTGATCAAGTTGGTTCAATCGGGCTCGATCGAGCCCGTTCGAATCCGATCAAAATTTAATCCACATCATGCAATAAATATACAAATTGAAAGATTGAAGATTGTGTGAGTAGATTCGAATATCAAGGTACCTATAATTGATTGCTGGAGGTGGTTTGATGCATAAAGGATCACGACAGCTTTGAAATCTCGAGCTCAGCTGATCAATCGATACAAAACAAGATCAAGAAGTCCCTAGGGCTCTAAATGGGGGAGTTAGGAGCGGCTAATGGGTGGTGGACGATGCCTGGCAAGGCAGCTGGGCAATGCACTTTGCTATGCATGCCACTCATAGCGAACACAAGAAGGCGATGGCTCTATCATCTTTTGATGATCAGACACCTTAGGATCTCCATTTGATCCTACGGCAGATGGAGACGGTGTGAACATCTAGCCAATAGTGCCATTAGGTCGATTAAAATAATTTAATTGTTTAATTTAATAAATTCAATTATTCTTTATCAAAATTAATATTTAAACCCCTTCCAAAATTTTTCAATAAATCTCTCTTAGCTAAATGAAGGGTGATGAATGCAACAACGAATACAGATTTCAATTTTGATGAGCATTTAATTTTCTATTTTATGGGGTATTTTAAATATAATAAAATATTCGACAAAAATACAATAATTTCCAAATGCTCCAAAAAAATCACCCCTAGCTAATTTGGGGGTGATGGGCACAATGGCAAAGTTCAATTTTTGATTTTAGGTCAATTTTGATAGGTCATTTTTCTAATTATCGGGATTTCCAAATTTAGGGTTTTGATCCAAACGACTCCTGATTTGAGCCAAAACAACAGGGATTGCTCCTAATGACTTATTAAGACTACTGGAATAAAGATCATGACTGGGTGAAGTCATGATTGACTAGGGAAACAACTTTGGGTTGTTACACGTATCTTCGGCACAAAAAAAAGGGTGGAACCCTTTTACAAATTATTCTCCTAATCTAAGATGTTTGAATCTTAACTTATGACATACTAAGAAATTATGATGTTTGTCTTGTAATCAACCACATGTATCCGCACGCACAGGGATAAGAAATAGACTCTTACAGCATCCTACTAGATGAAGCAACCAACTCTTATTATTCAAGGAAGGTATAATGAGGATTCTCACCTTTTACGCAACTGCACTTACCTCTGAGCATGGAGATAAGAGGTAGAACCACTTTACAATTTTTTAGGGGCTAGAAGACTAATTCTATTGCTAATTCAATGGTTATGCATATACACTTCTTTTAATCATGATAATAAACTAAGCATCTAAATTTCAAGGCAATATATATCACCTAATCCAATTTATATTAAATTTCTTAAGGTATTGATTGAGCTATATATCCTATTACTATAATTTAGGGGTATCTAAACTCCTAGGGATCTAAGAAACTTTTCCTTAAATCTCATCTAATTTACTATTCATCAGATTTGGTTAGTACACTACTCCAGGGTTTTCCATATCACCTAATCAATCCTTAAGTGTTTAATCCCACTACTTAGGTTAACTAAATCTAACATTTGGACCTGCTCCTTCCAAACTAGGCTACAAGAATACTAATTAGGTTTACTCTCAGGAGTTTGGCTCTCTAATTATTGTAATTTACTTATGAAGATCACCCTACTAAATTAGGGGGTCTATTTTAGTTACTATTAAGTTTACATTTCAATATTTAATTAAAATAATATTATTTTGAGGGCTGATAAATTGACTTGCAAGCTAGGCATCCAAAACTATATTTCTTTGTCCTAAGTAGATGATTACCACATAAGGAGACCATTGACACATTAGACTTATTTTTGTATTCCTCTACCAAAAAGTTTAACTATACTTCCCTACAAATTCATTTTCCTAAGGAGAGTAGGTGTAGCGCCCCGCCCCGTCACCGCACACAAAAGAGATAATCAATCGGTGGCAGAGCGGCGCGCTGCTCGGGAAAGGATTCTGCATCTCCCCTAATAGCTGAAGATAAAACACTGAAAACTGCTGACTCAACCTCAAGAAGGGTTGAGAGCTAATACTTAAGATAAGAGTAGTATCCTTATCCTAAGTATTAAGCTAATACATACATTGGATTATGAGTCTAAGAAAGAGAAGTCCAATATATAAGAAAACATCAACATTTCTAGTATGCTGATCGCATCACAATACTAAGTATAAGTAATCTAAAGATAGGGTGCCGAAGCTAAGGCAAATATCCAGAAATATTTATTACAGAAGCTGAATAACACATTCATCTCAGAAGAGAAAAGAAAACACATCCAGAGTTATTACCATCAGTTTACTGAAGTACAAAAATGAGTCTAAATATTGAACTGAAAAAAAACTAGGCAAAAAAGTAAAGGCTAGAGAAGAGTCCACTAGTGTGGGGCTCCATACCCTCCGCGGCCATACTAATACAGATATTGGCATAATCACGAGGAGTGCGGTGCTCCAACTATGGAAAATCCCCAATCTAAGTAGAGTCAGGTATGACCCAACCCGCCTTAAGCAGAGGACTTGTCACCTGAAACTGTGAACATACATCATCATATCAAAGTAGCAGAAGCAAAAATAGTATAGCATAACATCCACCTCACAACATAGTATAGAAAAGTAAATGCAACAGTAACTCAGCTCAAAGTGCAGAAAGTAAATACATACTGATTAATTATTATAAATTGAATAGTTTAAATAAAGAAAGAAAGAACTCTCATCCTCACAATAGAAAGAGAAAACTAACTAAGCAGAAATAGGAAGATCTTCCTCCTGTCCAAGCTCCTCTCCTGCAGAACCACCGACGAATAGCTCCAAATCTGACATGTGTCAGTATTACAAATGCCAGGGCCCCAGCCAACAAAAAAAAAAGTTACAGTTAGACAAATTATCTAAGTACATTTTAAGCTAATTTAAGTAAACTGAACATTTAAAGATATCATATTAATACTTTAAGCATGCATTTAAATTAAGGTGTAACAAGCCGCAATGAACATGGTAGCTATAAACAATGCATTTATAACCTAACAAAGTACGCAAAGTACGTATAAAACATGCAGCTGAACAAGGTAAGGCTAAAATGTATAAATAACTACAAAGTATTAAAAGTAAACTCATCCTAACATGCCAATATTTAATAGTTACTAAACAAGAATAAGTATACAAGTATGCAAAATAAATAAATAAAAGGCCACTGAAGCATGTGGCTAAGCGAACCAAGGTACTGGAATGAGCTAAAAGTAAAGCCACTAAAGCATGTGGCAAAGCAAACAAAGAGCACTGAAAACTGAATTGAAGTAAAAGCTTGCTTAAACATAGTACTACCATAATAAAAACAGGCCATACAGGACCTCTAAATAGAAAGTTCAATATGTATCCAACCTAGACATCATCAGAGATGGGTCCAAGTTAAACTCATAGAATAAGACATGTATCCATCCTAGCCAAGCATAGAGCTAGGTCCGAGTATATTCTATAACAAAACTAGAACTAAGGAGGCAGAGTAAGATAGGACACACCCTACAGAACTGAATGTTTATGCTTTTCAAATACTAACTTAGGATATATTTTTCATATACTGAATTCACCTATTATGTCCAGGGAAAAAGGTTCAATATCCAAGGTGTGCAGAGCAATAATAGTCAAAGTAAGCAAGAGACTCAACTAAACTCATGTGATATCTATTGTTGTCTAATTTAATCCAATCTAGCTATTTTGAAAAAATACAAATTTAGGATCTCCAATATTCAGCTATCGAGTATAATCCCAGATTCACGACCTTAGGGTTAACATTAGAGCTTAACAAGTTCCAATTCAAAATTAAGTGACGACTATAAGGTCTTAAAGTAAATAAATCAATGAATTAATTATTATTATTTTCCTTACTTAACCCAAATCTTGATTAAGTAAATCAAGATTAAGGATTTTAGACTTAAACTCCACATTGGGGTTCAAATCCTGAATCAAAGGTGATATCCTAATAAGTATCTAAGGTTCATACTCAAACATAATCTAAAGGTGCAAAATCTTATAAGTTGAAAGATTTTAGAAGCTATGGCCTTAATGAAAAGTTACTATAATGTTATAAGATAAAAAAAATCAATCAAGAACTAAGAATCTAAGATTTATATTCAATCTGTATGATAATTACATTATTCTATAGATTGAATCAATCCTACACCCACAAGGAAGTTTTAAAAGAATCAAACAATAAATCAAGTAGTGAATTCTAAATGAAATAATATAATTCAATCAAATGATCTAAGATCTAAGATCTAAGGTGTGATCACTTAAGATCTAAACTAAAATTTAGATTTAAGATGAAAATTTTCTTTAAGATTTGCAATTTATGAATGATCTGAATAAAGAAATTAAATTAGAGTTTGAGTGCTAAGCAGTTAGAGGAATCCTTGAAGGAGGTGGCTTATGGTACTCTTAAGATCTTAAGATCTTATTAAGGAATTTGAAGATTTCTTCACTTAAATTAATTTCATTAAACCTAAGATTATAGACATGTACTAATGCATTAGTTAGAAGCATTATACTGAGATTTTTGGGTTTAAGGATGATTAAATGATATTTTGGTCAAAATGACCAAAATACTCTTCGTAAGGCAAATATTGGAAATTTAAGATTTAAACATTCAAATTAATTCAAATTAGTTTTAATGAACTTAATAATGACTAATGAAGTGAATGAAACAGTTAACTTAAGGTGTGATACCATAATCAACCTAATTAGCACTAATTATATTTTAAAGCCAAGTAAGGTGATTAAGAAACTCAAAACACATTAGGGTGATCCAAGCATATTTATAGGTTCTATTGTACTTAAAGAAGGTGACTAAAACCTAAATTATCCAAATTAGAGATTTATCTAAGGCTTGATTCACTAATCCAAATTAGGGTAATTAAGAGGTGATTAGACATTTTAATGTTCTTAATTTATTTTTAATGGTCTACATATGTTCTCCATAGTCTCATGAGCGATTAGAGACTTTAATCAAGAGTTTTGGACATTTAATGAATTAATTATGATTTAAATAAAAACGGAGAAAGATTAGGCAATTAAATAAAATCTAACCATCAGATCTTGGATTTTATTTTATATTATTGTTCCTTGTATTATTTTGATCTAAATGGTATATTGGATCATACCATTTGGATAAATATAGCTAGTTATTTAATTAATTTAGTCTGTATATTTATTTAAATCAAACCATAAGCCGATTAATTACAAACATTAATCAATTAATTAATAGAAGGATTTTAATTCCCAAAATTCTTAAATTATCTTGCGGCCCGAATTCGAAACCGCGCAGGATGGGATCTCTAGGGTCCAGCCACTAACGGAGAAGATTCTAATAACCTGCAGAATCGGGTAGAGGAGTGGCAGACAATGCTGGCATGGCTGGAGCGGGTATATCTTTTCTATTGGGGAGGAATCACTGCGAGAATGAAGGTGAACAACGCTCGGAAAGGCTCAACCGTCTGATCCGAGAGATCGTTGAAGTTTGACAGTTTGATGTAGCTCTCAAATAACAGAATCACGGGTGAGATCTTAATCATTGGATGAGAGATGCCGATCGAGTGGGTAGGATTAGTTCACGGCACGGGTAATGCGAGCCGTAGGATTATTTGCATTATGATGCGTGCTAAGGCATCTATATGACGGGTACACTGCCCCGCTGTCTGGATCCCACAGCGGATCTACCGCGGTCTCGACAACAAATCCCACCGAATTAAAAAATAATATATATAATTAAATTTATATAAATTATTTAATTAAATAATTAAAAATCCCAATAATTTTTAAACTCAATTTAAGACTAAATGAGCTTCAAAAATTCTCAAAAATTTACCTTTAGCTAATTGAGGTATGAGAAATTCAAAATTGAACTCAGATTTTAATTTGGGGATCAAATTAATTTAGGTATTTTTTAGGATCCAAAAATAAGCAAAAATACCAAAATTCTCAAATGAGCTATGATTAATTCCAAATTTCTAGGATTTGGTTTAAATGACTCATTGAGTCTAATGAAATCAAAAGTAGAACTAATTTAGCTTAATTAATCTAAATTTAGCTATGGTAACTACTAGGGTTGTTACAGACTCTCCCACTTAAGAATGATATCGTCCCCGTTATCTGTGACAACCCAAACATTGAGAATCACTTAACTCAACATTTATACATCATCACAATAGCTAATACTAGATTAGAAGGAAACTAATCCAAATCATTAGATACTGTGTTTGGCCAAGGATTTAGATGAGGGTCTTAAGTTAAGATGGAAGGGAATTTTATATGAAATATGTTATATTGAAATATTCTATAAATTACATATGAGAATGAAATATAATTAACCATGTGATACATGCAAGGATACATAAAAAATGTAATTTAAAAATAATTGAAGTGAATACTTGTAAGTCTAGATGTGAAGATTCTAAGTATTTAATAAGTGTTTAACATGTGAAAACTTAAGTCTACAATTTTGCCAAATTATTCTAAGTTATAAATTTCTTAAGAATTTTGGCAGAGTTTTCTATGTAAATGGCTAAAGAAACACCTGCAAGGTAGACATACAAGACTTCCATTCCAATGGAAGTTATAATTGAAAGAAAAATAACCTAAAACTAATATGTAATCAATCCATTACATAAAATTATTTAGTTCTAGTTCTAGTATAGAGTCAATCCATTACATAGGATTGCTCATTTCTAATTTTAAAGTAAAGAAAATCCATTACATGAGATTGCTTATTTACAATTCTAAAAATTTTATAGGAGAAGATCACATGTGTAACAATTATCTACCCTAAAGCTTACATAATTCACATGACTTATTATATACATGAAGATTAAGAATTTATCTCAACTTAAATATTTAACTACTTTCCAATTCTATATAAAATCTAACATACTAGTAGTTCCAATTTAACATACAAGAAAATATATAACTCAACTCCAGTTTAATATGCAAAGTAAATATGCAAGATTATTATGCAACTAATAACTTAATTAACATTCAATTATATTCATTCATCCATTCATCCATTCATTTCATTCCAAGCATTTAAGTATTTAATTAAACTCCAATACAAACATAGTAAATATGAAGTAAATGACTTTAATTTTTACAAACTATTTTTAAATTAAAAGAAAGTAAAGTTCACATGCAAAAATAAATAACAAGCTAAGTTTCTATTTTGTTAAAAGCAGTTTAAGCTATGCACTTGGTCCAGTTTCACTAGCTTCCAAATACACCTGATCTATCACATTTTGGCATTTAAATATGATAGGACAAAGCTAAGAAAAAGAAAATCTGGTTAGACTAAATAGTCTAAGCACATTTTAGAAGTAGGCTAAACATTATATTAATTTAATTAAATATCACTACTAGTTACAAAATTTGCATAAGTAAAGGTGAAAGAAAGTAAGCATACAATTGTGGGAAAAGTAAGTTAGAAAAGACAAACTGAGTTAAAATACTCACTTAAATATACATCCTAGCTTGCAATGAAAATAAAGGTAAAATCATCTTAAATAAGCTATAAAGAAATTAAAGTGCATATGAAAGTAAATGAAAATGAAATAAAGTATGTATGTATTTAATGAACTTATGCTGAGTAAATAAAAGAGATAGTAAAACATTAATTAAAATTAAGCAATATATACTATATTATAAATGAATTTATAAGTAAGAAAAATACAACACTGAAGATAGAGAGTGTAAAGCTTACATAGTAGGGAAGGTATATTAGACTCGTAGTCTAAGACAAATATAGCCTAGGACTATGTAGGAGACACAGCTAAAAAGCTATAATGAGTCTTCACAATCAATGATATTGTAGAATATCTCACATCTTATTTAATTAAAGTTATTTTTAAAAAGATCTCATTCTGCAGGTACTGACAGAATGAAGAAAGGAGTTAAACACGTCTGCCTAACCGGTATTAGAAAATGGGGTTTCAAATATAACTTACTCTCAAATATTTACCCTCTGAGAATATAAGGATCCTTATCTCTCCAATTTAGCCTGCCCTTGGCTACTTCAATTAGCAACCCCTATTATTTTAAATATGAAAGTTTTATTTATGCACAAAGTCTTATATGAATGATTCAATTGAAAAAGACTCAAAGCTAAGCAAGCATTTAAGAAAAATTTAATAATTGCAACTAAGTGATATCCAAAGTTATCTATTTTAATGATCTACTTAATGATTGGAGCTAATTGAGCTCATAATTAACTTTGAGATATTGATCTCAAGTTAATTGTATATAATAGTAATAATTGGAGTTTTGAAAATAAATGTTTCATTTCATTTATTATGATATGACAAAATAATTTATAAATATAATCAATGCAAATAAAAGCTAGTTTTAATCTAGTCCTAAGCTGTAAGATTCAAATAGTTTGACTAATTATGGCTTAGCTAACTAGTAAGAAAGGATTAAGGTTATGAAATTATCAATATAAGAATTTAGAAGTTAATATTTAATTCACTAAAACTCACTAACTAGGTTGTAACTTGAGGATTCCATCTAATTCAAATACTAGTCTTGCTAAGTTATAGTTTGAAGGATCAAATCGATCAAGTACTAATCTATTTTAGCTAAAATAAATAAGGTTTAAAGTAAAATAAAAGATGAGATTTAAGAATTATAAGTCCTAAGTTTCCAAAGAGTTAAAGTTTAAGGAATCCAATAGGATTCCTAAACTACTCTAAGTAAATTGGGATTTCTATTACTAGTCCTTAAAGAAATCAGATGAAGACTTTAGGGATTAGGGTGAATAAACTAGGTTCTAATCTAGTCACTAAAAGCTAGACCTAGTTGATTCATTAATCTATAATTGCTAAGATATTAAGGCTAACTACTCTTAATAGATGTGATAGATAGTTCTATGGATCAACTATAATTCATGATTAAATCAATCCTAGGGTTTCTATCTTATGGTTAAAAAGTGAATCAAGCAAATTGTAATTGATTCATATAGCTAGAACGTGAGGACTAAGCTCAAACCTAAGAAATTTATTTTGGCATGGGGAATAATAAATGTGACATGTTAGCTATCCATGATTTTTATAAAATCTAAAACATACTATCTAGGAAAATAGAATTCATCGCAGTAACACTTAATTAAGAGTCAACAACCTAAAATCACTAATTATTGTTCATGGAAATGATTTATATATTATTAAAATCTTATATCATAAGGAGAAAAATGATACTAAGTCTGTCAATTTTGGACAACCTTGGAAAATTAGGGTTTTTATGACTCCTGATTATGGTTAAAAAGTCATTATGAAAATTATATTTCAAATATTAAAATTAATTTCATATTATTGTTCATCATATTTTTGTGAGTGAAATAGACTATTTGATCATTTAATTTGGATATTTAATGATCAAATTAAGTCACATGAAATTATGAAATTAATTTATAATTAATTAATTAATCTTAAATATTGACTAATTAAAATATTTATCAAAACAGAAATTAAATTGTATATTATTGATATATACTTTTTTGTGATCAAAATAATATATTATATCATATAAATACTAAATAAGTATTTTGCAAGTTAAAATAAAATGAAATTTATATTAATTAATTCATAATTTCATTTAATTTTATTCAGTAAATTAAATTATTCATTTAATCCCTCTTTTCAGCGCTATTGTTTAATTAAAGATGCCACGTCAGTTTCTTTTAGGCGCGGTTCATAAGTAAATCGAACCAGACTGCTGGAGAACCCGGTCCAAAAATTCAACGTCTGTATCTTCTTCCTCTCCTTCCAAGCGCAAACAGGGGGTTCTAGGGCATGCAGTTTAGGACTCCTGCGCTCTAAACTTCTCAACGAAAGGCCATTCGATATCCTTCAAAATAAACTTATGGATTCCTTTCTGATTCAATCCTAAGGTATACGGAAGAAATGCCCTATCATTTTTTTTTGTCTGGTTTATGAAATTAATCCGTTCAGTCGGTCTTTATTAGATGTGATCATATTCAACCTCTTTAATGATGGATTATAATAAATCCTATGGATTCGTTTAGCAAGCATTGTGTATGGAACTAAATAAACTCTATCAAGCCATACATACTTAACAAACAGAGAAAAATAAGGGGCTCTGTAATTTTCGATTCAACTATATATTATCTTTATATCAATAAGGGAGAGTTCGAAATACTAGAATTTGAAGAAACTAACAGAAGAAGAAGCAAAAATTTGATACCTGGCACTATCGTCTTCAATGCCGAGACCTTAGTTTGGAGCTTAGTAATAAGTTCTTCGAACAGTCCCCACAGCACTCAGCTTCGCAGCTAAAGAGTTCCGCAAACGCTTTCAAATGGGAAAAAAATCGAGAGCTGAGGGCGTCTAGGGAAGTTAATTGCCGCGAGGAGGCCAGCTGGCGGGGAGATCGTGGCGACGTACGCCACTCCCTCCTGCGACAAGGTACCCGTAGCAGGCCACGATCATCGAGAATGGAAGAAGACGTACAACAATTTGTTTTGACCATTGGATGCGTTCATTTGGGCTTATTATCCATCGTATGATTAATGCTATTTATAAGTTAATAGATATACTCCATAAAAATCTGGCCGTTCAAATCTTGTCATTAAAATGAACGGTTTAATTTCTATGGAGTGAGATGGAATGCATCGTATTGGTTTTAAAAGCGTGTTCTAGATTTGTACACAGAATTTGCACTCTTTATTTTAGTCAAAATTATAATATTAATAATAATTCATATGCTTTAATTTAAATTCAATATGTTATTATCTAATTATCCTTATTTAAATTCTGTAATTTAAATACACAAGCACGCTTTGAAAAATTCCTAATTTTCTACATTATTTAATTGAGGGGTGAGGAACTCAAAAATATTATCAGATTTTTGATCGGATGTCAATTTAATTATCTTAATTTTCTGGGTATTTAAAATATTATTAAAATATTCACGGAAAATTCGACAACTTCCAAACACTTCCAAAATACCGCCCCTAACTAATTTGAGTGTGGTGAGTCCAATGGTGGACTCCGTTTTCGATTCTGAGGTTTAAATAAATTAGTCATTCTCAGAATTATCAAAAAACTAGGATGTATTGGAAATGGCCAAATGATCGCCAAATCCCACAAAAATTGAAATGAAAGCTCTTTATACTATTATAAGACTAACGGAAAAAGATTAGAGTCAATTAGGTCACTAATTGATGGGTAACAACAATAGGGTTGTTACAACATCACTTAATGAAGAAAGTACTACAATGACTGAAATAATAAATGAAACATTAAGGAAAGGAATGGAATGGTACCTGGACTAGCAAAGAGTTGCAGATATTTATTGCACATATCTACTTCTTTTTTTCAAGTAGATTCTTCCAAAGATTGATTCTTCCATTGGACTTTGACCATTAGAATTGAACAATTCCTTAGCTGCTTCTGATCACGAGCTAAGACTTTAATTGGTTTTTTGGCATAATAAAGATCTGGTTGAAGTTCTATTGCTGGAAGCTGAACGAGATGAGAAAGGTCCCTGAGACATCTTCTTAATGATGATACATGGAACACATTATGAACAGCTGTAAAGTCATCAGAAAGATTCAACCTGTAGGCAGATGATCTTACTCTGGCCAAAATCTCTAAAGGTCGAACATAGCGGGGACTGAGTTTCTCGATTACACCAAATCTGTAGACAATCTTCATTCGATTGACTTTCAAATAAGTAGAATATCCAACATTGAATTTTAAGAGATGATGATGAGCATCGTGAAACTTGCTCTGGCGATCTTGAGCAGAATGGATTCTCTGTTGAATTAAGTGAATCTTCTTATTAGTTTCTTCAACTAACTCAGACCCAAAAATTTGAATGCTCCCTATTTCTGACTAAGCTAGCGGAGTACTACATAACAAAATCCATAGATATATCGAACAATTTCCATTCAGGAATTTCTAGTGGATGTAGAAGACCACCAGGTCTTTGGTGCTCAGTGTTTACCAAATTGCAGGCATGACACTTTGCCACTAAATTGGCTACATCCTTCTTCATACTGAACTACCAAAATGATTTCTTTAGATCCTGATACATCTTAGTACTGCCTGGATGAACGTGGTACCCAGAATTATGGCCTTCTACTAAGACTTCATGATGCATGGATTTAGGAATCCACAAATGTTTTCCTTAATAAATTACGCTGTTATGCATCTGTAAATCCCGACGACGACCACCTTCAATATTGACCTTGAATTTCAGATAATCTTTGTCCTTGGTCTTCGAGATGGAAACATCTCTGTAAAAAATAGGTTTCATATTGATATTTACTAGAACCAAACTCAACATATTGCCATTGATTGGAGAAATTTCTAGCATACAACATTCTTGTTCTAAGGAACTAGAGGTAATCAGGGCAGATAGAGTAGCACGATGGCTAAGAGCATTAGCCACTACATTTGCCTTACTTGGATGATACTGAATACTTAGGTCATAGTCACTGATAAGCTCTAACCATCTTCTTTGACAGCAGTTCAGTTATTTTTGACTGAAGAAATACTTTAAGCTCTGATAATCAGTGAAAATTGAAGACTGAACTCCATATAAATAATAATGCCAAATTTTTAAAGCAAAGATTACATCGGCAAGTTCAAGATCATGAACTGGATATTTTTTCTCGTGGGGTTTTAACTAACAGGAGGCGTAAGCGATTACCTTACCCTTTTGCATTAACACACAACCTAAACTAATTCCAGAGGCATCTATATACACCTGATAGTTCAATCCTTCCTTGGGCAGAACAAGCACTGGAGCGGTAGAGAGTGTGTCCTTCAGGGTTTGAAATGCTCCTTGGCATTCAGGGCTCCAAACAAATGGAATGGTTTTCTGAGTTAGCTTAGTCAAAGGTTAGGCGATATGAGAAAAGCCCTTAACAAACTTCCTATATTATCTAGCTAAACCTCAAAAACTTCTAATATCAGTGATTGACTTAGGCGGAACCCAATCCTGAATAGTGCTTACTTTGTTCTGTACTACACGAATACCTTGGGCATCGACTACATGCCCCAAGATTGAAATGGATTTAAGCCAAAATTTGCATTTGGAGAACTTGGCATAAAGCTGATGTTCACATAGAGTTTCTAATACTAACCTCAGATGATCCTCATGATCTTTTAAGGTTCGAGAATAAATAAGAATATCGTCGATAAAGACGATAATGAATTTGTCTAAATACAGTTTAAGATCTCGCTGCATCAAATCCATAAAAATTGATGGCGCATTAGTGAGTCTGAAAGACATCACTAAAAATTCAAAATAACCATAACGAGTACGAAAAGCAGTCTTTCATACGTCTGCTTCTTTTACTCGCAATTGATGATATCCAAACCTTAAGTCAATTCTAGAGAATATAACGGCTTAAGTGATCACACCTTAGATCTTAGATCATTTTATTTGGAATTCACTACTTGATTTATTGTTTGATTCTTTTGAAATTTCCTTGTGGGTGTAGGATTGATTCAATTTATAGAATAATATAATTATCCTAAAGATTGAATATAGATCTTAGATTCTTAGTTCTTGATTGATTATTTTATCCTATAACATTATAGTAACCTTTCATTAAGGTCTTAGCTTTTGAAATCTTTCAACTTATAAGATTTTGCACTTTAGATTATGCATGAGTGTGAACCCTAGATCCTTATTAGGATGTCACCTTGGATTCAGGATTTGAACCCCAATGTGGAGTTTAAGTCCAAAATCCTTAATCTTAATTTACTTAATCAAGATTTGGGTTTAGGAAAATAATAATAATTAAGTTGTTTATTTATTTACTTTAAACCCTTATAGTCATCACTTGATTTTGAATTGGAACTTGTTAAGTTCTAATATTAACCCTAAGATTATGAATTTGGGATTATACTCGATTGCTGGATATTGGAGATCCTAAACTTGTAGTTTCTCAAAATAGTTAGATTGGATTAAATTAGACAATAACATATATAACATGAGTTTAGTTGAGTCTCTTACTTACTATGACTATTGTTGCTCTGCACACCTTGGATATTGAGCCCTTTTCCTTGGACATAATAGGTGAACTCATGATATATAAAATATATCCTTAGTTAGTATTTGAAAAGCATAAACATTCAGTTCAGTAGGGTGTGTCCTATTTTAGTCTGTCTCATTAGTTCTAGTTTTGTTATAGAATAAACTCGGACCTAGCTCTGTGCTTGGCTAGGATGGATACATGTCTTATTCTATGAGTTCAACTAGGACCTAGCTCTGATGATGTCTAGGATGGATATATGTTTAACTTTCTATTCAGATGTCCTGTATGGCATGTTTCTATTATGGCAGTACTACGTTTAGGCACGCTTTTACTTCATTTGATTTTTCAGTGCTCTTGATTTGTTTTGCCATATGCTTCTGTGGCTTTACTTTTAGCTCATTCCAGTACCTTGGTTCGCTTAGCCATATGCTTCAGTGGTCTTTTATTTATTTATTTTGCATATTTGTAAACTTATTCCTGTTCAGTAATTATTAAATATTGGCATGTTAGGATGAGTTTTACTTGTAGTACTTTGCAGTTATTTATACATTTTAGCCTTACCTTGTTCAGCTGCATGTTGAATGCGTACTTTGCGTACTTTGTTGTACCATGTTCATTGCGGCTTATTGCACCTTAATTTAAATGCATGCTTAAAGTAATAATGTGACATCTTTAAAATTTCAGTTCACTTAAATTAGCCTAAAATGTACTTAGATAATTTATCTAACTATAACATTTTTCTTTTGTTGGCTGGGGCCCTGGCATTTGTGATACCGACAAATGTCAGATTTGGAGCTGTTCGTCGGTGGTTTTGCAGGAGAGGAGCTTGGACAGTAAGAGGATCTTCCTGTTGCTGCTTAGTTAGTTTTCTATTTCTGTTGTGAGGACAATATTTCTTTCTTTTTTCTATGAACTATTATGTTTTTAATAATTAATATGGATGTATTTACTTTCTACACCTTGAGCTGAGTTACTGTTGCATTTACTTTTATATACTATGTTCTGATGTGGATGTTATGCTATACTATTTTCTACTTTTGCTACTTTGATATGATGATGTATGTTCACAGTTTCAGGTGACAAGTCCATTGCTAAAGGCGGGTTGGGTTATATCTGACTCTACTTAGGTTGGGGGCTTGCCACAGTTGGAGCACCGCACTCCTCATGATTATACCAATATTAGTATTAGCATGGCCACAGATGGTACGGGGCCACACAGTTGGTATTAAAGAACACCATAAGGTGTCATAATGGGATATATGATTACTTTCTACCTGATTGAACATTCTTCTAAAGTGCAAACATTAAGATATAACATCCATAACATAGTACTATCGATAACTCTCTGAAAAATATAGAATGAAAATACTTATATCCTAAAAATCTATTCACCTCTAGTTTGACAAAAACTAGTACATTCTACTATTAGGGTCAAATGGATCATGGAGAGTCTGACATGGACTATTATCTGTATGCCTTCAAGTTGGCTTGGAGCTATTGCTTCAAGTGGAGACAAGAGAGCAAATGGAAGATCAAAGGAGTTTTAATGTAAGGAACCTTAGCCTTGGACAAGGTTCTGCATAGATCAATGTACTGAGGGCTTGACTTTCCTATCTATGCATAGGAGTGGTTGAGCCAAGTAGAGTCAGTCCGGAGGCACATAGAGTGTCCAAAGTCCCTCTTTGTTGACATTGTGATGGATCAGATGCTAGACTATGCGGGAGTCTGGTGGTACGATACCATCAGAAGGCTTGAAAGAAAACACAAGAGAAAGTGCCAGTAAGTGACCTTCTAGGATTTTTGTGTTGTATTTAGGGCTAAGTACATTAAGGATGGGTGAGTGATAGTTAGAGTAGCCATCATTTCTTGTTCCAGTAGTACTATAATTTTGAAAATTTCTAAATCTTATGTAAATCTTCATTTCAAAAGTAAAGAGAATTTTTGGCATCTATTGGAGATTTAATTATTATCTTTCCTAGAATGATTCAAAAATCTAGCTTCATATTGCTTAATTAGAATGGATCCTGGATCACCTCCTGCAGCTATGCATATCAAAATTATTGTCGCTTCGAGCAGTTCTTCTGATGAAATAGCTCATCTTCGAGCAATGGTGGCAACCTTGTTGGAGAATTAGGCCTAATAAGCACCATTCATGTAGAAGATGATGACTGATTGCTCTGTAGCAGCTGTTACTACTACTATTTTTGCTATCCCTTTTTAAGAAAACCCATTTCCTTCCCATCACCCTATAGATGGTCTCCCATGAGACTAAGGCTTTCCACATTTTGTGGGAACTTATCTTCGATGGACACAGTCGATCGGCTGAAGGCAATCAAGAAGACTTGATCAGTCTGAAAATCCTAAATTCAGAAGCCGCCCGCCTCACGACACATCTATTCCATGCTGAGGCAGATTACTGGTGGGATGACATCCAAAACACCAGATTCATTGACTATAAACTTGAAGACATTCTTTGGGTCTAATTCGTAAAGGAATTCAAGGCCGAATTCATTCTCCCATCTACACAGAACATCATAACAGACACAATTCTAAGGCTGACACAAGGAAGCCGTTTTGTATCGGACTATGAAAGAGAATTTTGCAGGTTCATTCGTTTCGCCCCAGAGATCATCCAATCTGAATCGGCAAAGTGCCATCACTTTCTAGGCGGACTAAGAGATTCACTAAAGGATCTTATTGTCCTGCTCCGTCTGATTAGCTTCTTTGAACTTGTAGAGACAACAAAGGTGCTTGAGCACCATCACTCGAAGAGAGATCTCAAGCGGAAGATACAATCAGCGCCCCATAGGCATGACGCCTTCAAAAGGCATAGACCTCATTCAGCATAGGTCTATCAAATCGAAGCTGCACCACTACTGAAGCAATTCAAGGCTGTAATCGGCCCCATCCTTATGGCAAGTGTTGCCACTTTGGCCATAAATGCTACACTTGTGGGCGTCCAAGCCACCTGTTCTATCATTATGCATACACAGAGACAGTGGATGGAGTTCAAATTAAACTGTCGTAGAAGAACCAAGTCTTCAGAGCAACTCCATTGAATAGAAGAGAACTAGGTTTGGTTATAATGCCAGCCCCTACATTTGAAGCTGTCCGAGAGCAACCCTCTACTCCCAAGTCCCAGAACAACCCCAGGAAATAGGTGAACAACCGTCCTACTGGTCCTGCTCAAGTATATGCTCTAACACCTATGAAAATTGTAGAAGATAACTATATGGTTTCAGGTGCATATTCTTAACTTCTTCTTTTAAATTGCATTTCTATATCTTAATTATTGCAATCTGTTAATGTGATTGTATGAATAATTTAGGCATGCTGTATTTTAATAACCAGCCCTGCAATGTGTTATTCGACACTAGTGCTAGTCATTCATTTATTTCTGAACCTTTTGCCAACATTCTTAAACCACACTCATACAACTTAGCAAAATCTTTAAGTGTTGGACTTCTATCTGGAGCCCAACTTAGTGCTCATAAGTTTTATAATTTCAAAATCCCATTAAATGGTCAGGAGTTTGACTCCAAATTAATTGTCGTGCCACTTTCAAGCTTTGATATCATTCTTGGGATGAATTGGCTTAGTGACTATAATGCCGTGATAAACTGTCTTAAGAAGAAAGTCACTCTTCTTTCCCAGGACAAGTCTGAAACTTTCATAAGAAAATTCAGTATGCAACTATCATTAATCAATGCTATCAAAGCTGAGAAATTAATCAGTAAGGGTTATGATGCTTTTCTGGTCACTATGATGGGTGAAGCAAAAGAAGGTATTTGTCTCTTTGATTGTAAAGTACTTAAAGAATTCACTGATGTGTTCCCTGAAGATTTGCTTAGTGTACCTCCTCCTAGAGAAGTAGATTTCTCTATCGAGTTTATTTTGGGTACCCAGCCTATATCTAATGCTCTATATCGAATTGCACCTATGGAGCTTCAAAGAGCTTAACAAATAGTTATAAGAGCTCTTGAATAAAGGCTTTATTAGGCCAAGTATGTCTCCTTGGGGAGCGCCTGTCTTGTTTGTAAAGAAGAAAGATGGATCTATGTGAATGTGCATAGATTACTACGAACTAAATAAGGTCACCATAAAGAATAAATATCCATTTCCAAGAAAATTATCCGGAGCCATTATATTCTCTAAGATTGACTTAAGGCCTGGATATCATCAATTGCGAGTAAAAGAAGCAGATGTAGGAAAGACTGATTTTCGTACTCGTTATGGTCATTTTGAATTTTTAGTGATGTCTTTCGGACTCACTAATGTGCCATCAATTGTCATGGATTTGATGCAGCGAGTTCTTAAGCCGTATTTAGACAAAATTCGTAATCATCTTTATCGACGATATTCTTATCCATTCTCAAACCTTAAAATATCATGAGGATCATCTGAGGTTAGTATTAGAAACTCTACGTGAATATCAGCTTTATGCCAAGTTCTCAAAATGCGAATTTTGGCTTAAATCCATTTTATTCTTGGGGAATGTAGTCGATGTCCAAGGTATTCGTGTAGATCAGAACAAAGTAAGCGTTATTCAGGACCAGGTTCAGCCTAAGTCAGTCACTAATATCATAATTTTCTTGGGTTTTGCTAGATATTACAGGAAGTTTGTTAAGGGCTTTTCTCAGATCGCCTCGCCTTTGACTAAGCTAACTCAGAAAGTCGTTCCATTTGTTTGGAGCCCTGAATGCCAAGGAGCATTTCAAACCCTGAAGGACGCACTATCTACTGCTCTAGTTCTTGTTCTACCAAAGGAAGGTTTGAACTATCAGGTGTATACAGATGCCTCTGGAATTAGTTTAGGTTGTGTTAATGCAAGAGGGTAAGATAATCGCTTACGCCTCTCTACAGTTAAAACCCCATGAGAAAAATTATCCAGTTCATGATCTTGAACATGCCATTATAATCTTTGCTTTAAAAATTTGGCATCATTATTTATATGGAGTTCAGTATTTAATTTTCACTGATCATCAGAGCTTAAAGTATATCTTCACTCAAATAGAAATGAACTGTAGTTAAAGAAGATGGTTAGAGCTTATCATTGCATATAACCTAAGTATTCAGTACCATCCAGGTAAGCCAAATGTGGTGACCAATGCTCTTAGCCATCGTGCTACTCTATCTGCCCTGATTGCCTCCAGTTCTTTAGAATAAGAATTTCATAAGCTATAAATTTCTCCAGTCAGTGGCAATATGCTGAGTTCGCTTCTAGTAAATATCAATGTGGAACCTACTTTTCACATAGATGCTTCCATCTCGCAGACCAAGGACAAAGATTATCTGAAATTCAAGGTAGATATTGAAGGTGGTCGTCGTCAAGTTTTACAGATGCATAACGGGGAAATTTATTAAGGAAATCATTTGTGGATTTCTAAATCCATGCACCGTGAAGTTTTAGTAGAAGGCCATAATTCTGGGTACCACGTTCACCCATGCAATACTAAGACGTACCAGGATCTAAAGCAATCATTTTGGTGGTCTGGTATGAAGAAGGATGTAGCCGATTTCATGGCTAAGTGTCATGCCTGCAATTTGGAAAAGGCTGAGCACCAAAGACCTGATGGTCTGCTGCATCGACTAGAAATTTCTAAATGGAAATGGTTCGATATATCTATGGATTTTGTTATGGGAATTCCTCACGCAAAATCTGGTGCAGATGCAATCTAGGTTATAGTAGATCGTTTAACCAAATCAGCACACTTCCTTCCTATCCGTCAGACTGATTGTACAGAGAAGCTAGAAAAGCTTTATATCAAGGAAATTGTCAAGCTGCATGGTATTCCAAAATCAATCGTATCTGACAGAGATAGCAGATTTACTTCTAAATTTTGGCAAGCTGTGCACCAAGATCTGGGTACTACTCTAGCTATGAGTACATTTTTTCATCCTCAAACAGATGGTCAGACCAAAAGAGTGAATCAAGTTTTGGAAGATTTTCTTAGGCTCTGTATTATGGATTTTGCTGGTTCCTAGGAAGATCACATTCGGTTAGTAAGGATTGCCTACAATAACAGCTATTAGGCCAACATTAAAATGGCTCCTTATGAGGAATTATATGATAGAAAATGAAGTACTCTATTAGCTTGGTTAGAAACAGGGAGCATTCAACATTTTGGGTCTAAGTTAGTTGAAGAAATTAATAAGAAGATTCATTTAATTCAACAGAGAATTTGTTCTGCTCAAAATTGCCAGAGCAAGTATCACGATGCTCATCATCTCCTAGAATTCAATGTTATAGATTCTGCTTATTTGAAAGTCAGTCCAATGAAGGTTGTCTACAGATTTGGTGTAACCAGGAAACTCAGTCCCCGCTATATTAGACCTTTTGAGATTTTGGCCAGAGTAGGATCATCTGCCTACAGGTTGAATCTTCCTGATGACTTTGTAGCCGTTCACAATGTGTACCACGTATCATCATTAAGAAGATGTCTCAGACGCCCTTCTCATCTCGTTCAACTTCTAACAGTAAAACTTTAACCTGATTTTTCTTGTGCTGAAGAACCAATCAAAGTCTTAGCTCGTGATCAGAAGCAGCTAAGGAATCGTTCAATTCCAACGGTCAAAGTCCAATGAAAGAATCGATCTTTGGAAGAATCTACTTGGGAAAAAGAAGAATATATGCGCAATAAATATCCGCAACTCTTTGTTAGTCCATGTACCATTACATTCCTTTCCTTTATATTTCATTTAAACAGTGGTAGAAGAATTAAGTCTTTAGAGCAACTCCATTGAATAGAAGAAAACCAAGTTTGGCAATAATGCCAGCCCCTGCGTCTGAAGCTATCCAAGAGCAACCCTCTGCTCCTAAGTCCCAGAAAAACCCCAAGAAGCAGGTGAACAATCGTCCTGCTGGTCCTGCTGGTCCTGCTGGTCCTGCTCGAGTATATGCTCTAACACCTCTGGAAGCCATAGAAGATAACAATGTGATTTCAGATGCACATTTCTTAACTTCTTCTTTTAAATTACATTTATGTATCTTAATTATTTCAATCTGTTAATGCGATTGTATAAATAATTTAGGCATGCTGTATTTTAATGACCAGCCCTGCAATGTGTTAGGCTAGTCATTCATTTATTTCTGAACATTTTGCCAACATTCTTAAACCATAATTATACAACTTAGCAAATACTTAAAGTGTCGGACTTCCATCTGGAGCCCAACTCAGTGCTCATAAGTTTTGTAATGTCAAAATCCTATTAAATGGTCAGGAGTTTGAATCCAAATTAATTGTCCAACCACTAATAAACTTTGATATCATCCTTGGGATGAATTGGCTTAGTGACCATAATATCGTGATAAACTGCCTTAAGAAGAAAGTCACTCTTCATTCCCAGGGCAAGTCTGAAACTTTCATAGGAAAAGTCAGTATGCAACTAGCATTAATCAATGCTATCAAAACTGAGAAATTAATCAGTAAGGGTTATGATGCTTTTCTGGTCACTATGATGGGTGAAGCAAAAGAAAGCATTTCTCTCTCTAATTGTAAAGTAGTTAAGGAATTCACCGATGTGTTCCCCGAAGATTTGTCTGGTGTACCTCCTCCCAGAGAAGTAGAGTTCTCTATCGAATTATTCCCGGATACCCAACCTATATATCTAAAGCTCCATATCGAATGGCGCCTAAGGAACTTCATGAGCTTAATGAACAGTTACAAGAGCTTTTGAATAAAGGCTTTATAAGGCCAAGTATGTCTCCTTGGGGAATGCTCGTCTTGTTTATAAAGAAGAAAGATAGATCCATGTGAATGTGTATAGATTATCGCAAACTAAATAAGGTCACCATAGAGAATAAATATTCATTGCCTAGAATTGATGATTTTTTCGGCCAATTATTTCAACTATTTATTTAATGAAAATATAAAAAATAGTCTAAATACTGAACATAAAGTAGCAACTACAAAAAAAAAGGCATGTGAAGAGTCCTCTAATGCTCCACAAACTCCTCCTAGATCTACAATGAAGGCTTTTAATCTGGCTCCACAAGCTGCTCTGGATCTAGCAAATTACCAATTCCCAAAAGTATAATGTGTTAGACAATGAGTCTAACAAATTGAAAACTACTACAAATAGTTATAACTACAAAAGGTTTAACATTTTAGAAATTTAAATAAACTATAGAAAAAGCACTAAAACTATTGAAAAGTGTGAAATTGTACAAATCGAAAAATAAGGTAAAATAGTAGCCAAAAGACTAAGTACTGAAAACAAAAAATAGTAAAAAAGTTGAAATTGAATAAAAGTTGAAATAAGATTATGCTGTATGTCAATAAATATGCATCTGATTATGTCACTAATTTATACTATCATTATGCATTTGGTGCCTTCAGTACCCCAAAAAATCCTAAAATCCATGATGCATGCTACAACCTGTAGGTCTTACCAACATTGATGCATGCTGCATCCCGTATTTCACAATGCTTTCATTCTTATGCTTATGCAATTATACCAATGATTTTAATTCAACATGATTTGTAAAATCATCTAAAAACTGAAGTCCATTTCAAGAAAATAATTATTTAACACAGTTCTTGATCCTCATAATCATCCTAACAAGTACTCATGCTTGTATTTACTAAATTTAAAATCTATCATAATTCTAATCATATATTCCTAAATTATCACATGAGTAAAGTACATGTAAATATGAAATAAGTATTTAAGAAGATAAACTTGAACTTCCTAGTTAGCTTAACTGTACTTATCAATGAGCACAAAAATAAGGGGAAGAAACCCTTTAACAATTTATTCTCTCAAACTAAGATAATCAATACCCTAATTGAAACATTACTTTGAGTACATTCAAAGTAAAGTAACATAGATCACTTTGTTTAATTAACTGTACTTATCAATGTGCACAAAAATAGGGGGACAAAACCCTTTTAACAGTTTATTCTCTAAAACTAAGAGGTTTAATATCTTAATTAAACATACTATAAAGTCAGTGTTTATCCTAAACTGAACTGCACTTATCTATGCGCACAAGGATAAGGGGACGAAACGCTTTTACAATCTTATTTAGGATAAATCAACCAATTTCATGTCCTACTAAATTGAATCAGTCATATGGACATGCACTGAAATATTCATATGATAATACTAATATTCTCATTTCTAAACTGACTAATTTAAAATCTATTGAATATCAAACTAATTGAATACACACTCCATTGTGGTGAATCCTACACAAGGGTTTCATGAGTGTGATATAAAAGTCACTCAACATAGGATACTACAATAAGAAAATAATCTCATTCTAGAGTCTTTAAGTTATTCTACCACAATGATCTAAGATCAAAATCTAAAGATCTTAAGGGTTTATCTAAGCTTCTACCTCAAAACTAAACAATAAGCTTTTCCTACCTTAATAGTTCAACTATCTTAAAGTCTTGCAATTGATTGAACTAAGCCCTTAACATTTCATTCTTAAAGTTCTAAGCACGAAAGTATTCAATAATTCAAGCTAAAAGGATTATATTAGACCTACAAGAAGCCTTAATACATTGAGATTGATTATGCAAATCAGATGGGCAAAACTCAATTGATCTCAACCAATACTACACTTATGGGGTATAATCACATAATTTCTTAGGAATTGATCATTTACAAATCATTATCATTTTATAATTTAGTTTATGCTAATAATCTTTCTTAAGAGAAAATCAAAGATCTAAAGATTAGATTCAGATGATCAATCATGCGAGTTTATTATTAACTAAGTTCTTTTAATTTAATAGTTTAAGATCAAATGACAAATTAATAATCATTATTGGAGTTATGCAAGTTCTTAGTATCCAAATCAAGTGCCTTATTTATTGATCAAGATTTGAGCTTAATTTAACTAGGCTAGGGCTTAACACCCAACTTGACAAAATAAAGATTAATTACATAATTACTAATCAATTTAAATATCAGCAAACTTATTATCCATTATTGATGTACAATTCCAACTCAATTCAATTATTGATTTAATTAAGCACTCCTTTAAGATTCTTTATGGTTTAATTTTTGATTAATGTCAAATCAATTAATCAAGTGTCCAAAATAACTTATAAGGTTTCTAACATGCATCATATTGTTATTGAAACATAGAAACATCACATTGATTAAAACTGCAGGTAATTGAGGCCAAACATCACTCTAATTATAATTTAGCACAAAATATTCAAGTGAATCCTTTAGAACATGCCATTAGGATAAGAGGTGGATTTCATATTAAAAACCTCTTGTAAATTCACACAATGCTTGATTTCTTTATAAACAATTTTAATTTTGGTATATTTTTACATTTTTAGGGTTCCCTAGTCATCAAAATACAAAAAATATTAAATTTAAGCAAAACTAAATTGTTCTGTGCGCTATAGCACAGTAGCGCCTTTTGGCCGAGAGCCAGGTGCTACGATGCTAGCCAACCCAAGACCTGGGTGCTACGGTACGCAATAGCGCCCCCTGGCTGAGAGTCAGGCTATACGGTGCGCGGTGGCGCCAGTTAACCTGACTTGGGCGCTACGGCACTAGATTTTCTGAAATGCGGGCGCTATGGTGCGATGGAGTGCCCCCTGGCTGAGAGCCATGCGCTACAGTGCGCTAGAGCACTTGATGGAAATTTTACCTGGGCAAAAATGGAATGTGTCCCCTTTCACTCTCAAATACTTTTGATTTAAGGCACCTCAAGTGCGGTGCCATATACCAATGGAAAGATCTTTCCATTACCTTTCCATTGGTACTAAAATCAGCACAAAAGTAGTACCATAACACCACAAATAATGAAATATTAGCTACCTATCAGCACAAAAGTTGGATTTTGATTTTAAGTTCAAATTAAATATCTCAATTTTCTAATTAATTAAATATTATTAAATATCCAAGTACTGGATTGAGCTCTGAATCACTCAAAATCTTAGGGGTTTGATTCTAATGACTAAACAAACCTAATAGAATGATAATTAGAATGAAATTAAGCTAAGATTTAAGCTAAGTAATAACCTAGGGCTATTACATCTAGCCACTAAGTAAAACTTCTGAAGCATTTAGGAGAAATTTCCCAAATCAATAGGACCATTAAGAATATACCATTTAGGAGAAATTTCCTAGGTCTTCGTCATCTCAAATATGTGCAACAACACTTAAACACGGACTAAGCAGAACACATTCCAATTAAAATGTTATGTAATTCATTGATTTCATTTAGTCTAGTTATTCATGATATGTCTCATGCAAATTTCAAAACTAACATAGTATATTTATCAAATATCCTATGTTCATTAATTATGTCACAATGTAAATACTCAAGACAATGAAGCAATGCATCAAAATAAGATAATAAATCGCACTACACAAAATCTGTGATATCACTTCTTTTATAATTAAATTTGTTCTAACTAATCTATGATTTATACAAGCTCAAGATCTTCAATATCCTACTATCTAGTATAAACTCAGAATATCACTCATACAAAGTATAAAACAATTAAAATTAATCAAGTTCCAATATAACTCAATCAGTGATGCTTACTTAAGTTGAATAATAAATTAAACATCCTAAGATAATAATTTTAGATACCCCAAGCTAATCTTGATTAATACAAAACAAGATTGAGGGATTAAGAATTAAACTCCAAATATTATGGTTTAATCTTTTAATCTAAAGGTGATCATAGAGGCTAAGGTTTATATCCTAATTTTTATGGACTAAAGATTAAGGCTATCTTATTAAGTAAAGTCAAGCTTAATAAGTTGGATCCCTAAACTTAGACTAAGGTCTAAATGCAAAATAATTATAATAAATGGTGAAAACAAAAAACAAATAAAACTAAGGTTTCATTTGTAGAGTAACTTATTTACTCAATGAATGAACTATATCCTGAATCTACCTCTAAATCCTAAAGAAAGCTCCTAAGATTTGAGGAAGAATCTTAGCTAGGGAGAATTATAAGTTTTATCGGAATTCAAGATTTATGAGCTTAATTGAGTTAAAATTAATTCTAATTCAGTTATATTATTAGTTTTACAAACTAATTTAGGTTCAAAGGCTTAAGAATGCATAAACCTAATTTTTGGGGAAAATGACCATTTTGCCCCCATTTAAAAATCTAAAAATGAATTTTCTTTTATTTAGGGCTCCAGATTGAAATTGATTAATGGAAAATGGTTACTTACTATCTAATCTAAAAGTAGACAGTAAGTCACCTAAATCGGCCAAGGATTAAGCCTAATGAGCTAAAATTAAGGATTTAGCTTATTAAGGAAATTTAGTCATTGGACTTAATGAAATCTAAATTTTTAATTATACTATTGTTGTTTACTATATAAGGATTCTATAGAATCTAATATTGCTAAATTCGGATATCATTTGGCCAAGTTAAGGCCAAAATGATATGGGGGTCTAATTCTGCAATTTAGGAGTTTTAGGAGAGGTCCAAAAACCTAACTTTCTCAAATGATGTTCAAATTTAGCAAACTTAGTGGCTATAGCTTTCCTATAATATACTGAGTGACATGACTAGAAGTATACCCAAATTGTATTTCATTTGATTAAGTTATGTGGAAATCAAGTTTTAGGGTGAAAATCTAATTATTAAAACCTAAATATTCTTGCAATTTGCTATTTATTAGGTTCTCTTGATCAAAATTATATACTGGATGACTTAATTTGAAGTTAAATTAACTAAGTTATAGCTAAGTAAGAATTCTAGGTTAAATAGGGTAATTAAGGAAGGGTCCTAAAAGTCATTAGTCAAAATACACTCCAAACAGAGAAATTAATACCATATTAACGTTCCTGACATTCACTTGATTAAAATGAGACTTATATTGATCATGTTTGGATCTATGGTTACAAAATTATGGCTATTTGAAGTTTTCTAGAGTTTTGAACTAATTAAGATATCTTAAAATGTCACTATGCTAAATACTCATCAGACAACAAAAAGGATACCACCATAAAATCCTCATAATTTTTTAGTTAAAATGAGATATATCTTTGATATATTTGGATTATTGGATTGTAAAATATGAGAGTTTAAAGTTCTGTGATTTAATATATTTAATTGCATTAATCCAAATAAATCAGATTCAATTAAATCTTTAAATTAATTATTTACTTTGCAGGATTGAACAACGGCGTTCCCATGGGCTACGTGGCAACAGATGGAGCGGGCAGGTGGGACCCACTGGCTATGTTGTTGCAGATGGAGTGGGCAGGAGGGACCCACTGGCATCAGATCAAAGGACAGCGGGGCCGCTGATCTTGACTGGTGTGCTGGCAGGGCCCATGCTGCAGAAGACAGTGCAGGCTGGCGCTCAGGCAGACCCGGCTCAACTTAAACCTCCCCTTCCTCAACTTGTAGTCGTGATAAGAGCGACTAGGGCTCAAGATACGGTGGCCCTCCTAGCGACGGCAAGGCTTAATTCGCACGGCATTGGAAAGAGGATGACAAGAGCTTGTTATTGCCGATTGAATCAAGGGCAGAGGTGGACAGATGCGCAGATGGCAATCAATCCTAGGAGCTAGGGTTACAGGATGAATACACCTATAGTGTATTACTGTGGATACTCAGCAAAATTGACTCGGTCAAACCCAATTTGATCGATTGAAATCTAATCTTAAACATGCATTAGATATACGAAATGAGATGATAATAATCAATCGAAGGGGATGGGAGATCCAGTACCTGGCGATCGACAGTGGAAGAATTAGGGTTCAAGCGGTCGGAGATGAATCGACACTGAGACAACTACTTCCACTCCAATCTTCGGCAGCCTATGACTAGAGCTTGATTGAGGCTAAATCGAGGGACGACAGAGCCTACGAAGTTCCCGGCATGCGGCATTGGCCGAGGCTGCGGCTGCGACACGTGACTTGTGCGCAGAGGGGACGGGAACGGTCGGCCATGGACTGTTCAATCAACTTGATCGAACTATCAGATTCTTCCCTTCGTCGAACGGCAGAGGCTGATGGTGCAAGCAGAATAGATGGACGGGCGATGGGCCATTAGAAGGAAAAATAAATTATAATTATTTAATTAATATTTTCCATTTTCTTAATTAAAATTAAATAATTAAATGTCCTCTAAAATTTCTAATAATTTACCCCTAACTAATTGAGGGATGAGGAATGCAATGGTGAGGTTGAATTTTGATTTCGACATGTATTTAATTTTCATATTTTTTGAGAAATTTTAAATATATTAAAATATTCACCGAAACTCCAATGACTTCTAATTGCCTTCAAAATATCACCCATAGCTAATTTAGGGTGATGAGTGTAATGACGAAGTCCGATTTTTGATTTGTGGTCAATTTAAGTAGGTCAAATTCTAGGGTTCCTGAAATTCTTAGAATTATGGTTTGATCTATTTAACACTTGATTCAGACCAAAACTTCAGTGTGTGATCCTAATGATTTATTAAGAGTGATATAATCAAAATTAGGACTTGGTTTAGTTCTAATTAACTAAGGTAACAATCTTGGATTGTTACATTAATACTGGGTTAGTGAGTCTTAACCAACTATTAAGCATTATGGGGAGCCAAGGCTCTCTAAAGAGTAAAATTTGATGTATAATACTAAGTAATATAAGACATTATAACTATTCAGAAAAAAAAAGTAAGAACATAGCACAGAGCAGTAAAGTAAAATATTATAGTTAATTAAATTTATATAAATTCTTAGACGTAATGATACTCGTCCTCACGGGATGCACAAAGGAAGGAAGGAAAGAAAGAAAGACAGCGGAAAGTAAAAATCTTCAAACCTACAACTATTGGATCTGAACTACCTCGGGTACAAGATTCACTCCATGCTCTTAATTTATCATATTTGATATTTAATATGATATGGCACAACTGATAAAAAAGTGATTAGATTTATAAAGTGTAAGTACATTTTAGGGCAACAAATTATGTTATAAGTTAAGTGTATATCACATTTAGGCATTTATAGCCTTTTGATTCGTAGCCTAACCATCATCGGAGACCTCCCCTAGCTTCGGCACAGTCCTGCCCTAGGTTTGAAGGTGCGAACGGGTACAGCTACTGTACGATACTGTAGAAATTGACGAGCCGAGTGATGACCGAGCTCGACCGGGGCTCGTCAATTGGTTTGGCAGGTTGGAAATTCACTATACGAAACTTAGTACATAAATTTACATTGAAGGAAAATGTGTGGAAGGGAGCATACCTCTGTCCCCATCGAGTACGATTTAGGGTTAGGTCAAACATGCAAGATGAAGCGTTGTCTGTCTCCTGGCCTCACCCGAGAGCTCGATCGCTGAAAGGATTGAACTGCGACCGAAATGGGAGTCTAGCATAGCCTAAAACTTATGGAGAAGGATTGGAGGTATGCATGCTTCTGCGTGCGATCGTGGGACGTACGACGAAGAAGACGTACAGAGATAATCTCATAGCCGTTTGATTGATCCATCAGACGAGTGGACGATCCAGATCGAGCGATTGAACTTCTGCCGTTCAATCCACTCGACCCAAACGCGTGGGCTTCCTAGATCTAGGAGATTATCGGTTCCGTGGTTGACCTGGCACACGGAATTAGCTACGGTCGACCGTTAAAACCGTTTTCTAAGAATTAATTTAAATTTAATTTAAACTTAAATATTTAATAAATTATACCATTTTAATTAATTAAAATTAGGTAACTAAATGAGCTCTAAAATATCTCAAAAATTCACATTTAGCTAAAATTGTGGGTGATGAACTCAAAAATAAAGTTGTATTATTTATTAGAGATTAATTTAATTATCTTAATTTTCTGGATGTTAAAATAATATTAAATACTCCAGAAAATTCGCCTTCTAAAAGCTCTCAAAATATTACCTCTAGCTAATTTGTAGGTGACGAGTTCAATGACAAACTCTTATTTTGATTTGGAGGTCAAAATAAATTAGGTAATTTCCATGATATTCAAATTGCCTCAAAATGTGCGTCAAAAACAAACGATCTCAAAATCGCACAAAATTTCATGTGCAGGCTCCTAATGCATTTAGGAGTACACTGGCGATGGTTTTAACCTAATTTGAATGTCTAAAACTAAGTAATAACAATCAAGTTGTTACACCTACGTTCTAACAATGAGATTTTAAGTAGTTAATATCCACTAATAAGGCTAAGATCTATGTAAGTGATGTACGCACTATACATAGAGCTCAAAAATTTAATAATTTTATTCATTCAGATCTCAATAAAAGTTATAAGTACTTTTGTACCTTAATGGTGTTGCTTAACATCAAGCGAAAGAGAGTCAATGGAGTCGCCAAGTCATAAACTTAATCATTCCATTGAGTCTTTTAATCCTTATGATCCCAATACACATAACCTTTGCATAAAGTACCATTGATCTCTGATACATCTACAACCTATACATATTCATAAGCAACAACTCAATATTTGCTAAACACCCCATAAAGTGATCATATCAATCTATTTTCCACCTAAGGCAAGTAAATGTTTCAACAAATGCTACCAAATGACAGATCTAAGAAAAAAGAATGCATATCGAAAACATATACATTTTATTGCATATTAATATATGTTCTTTATCATAATTGAGATGAGGTGCAATAAGTTTCATTAGGATCCATGATAAGGTACCTCAGAGGCGCCAATGTGAGATTTATGCGACGTCTTGAATGAAGATCGATGAGGGAAGGAGAGTCAGAGAGCTCCCTTGCCAAAAGAAGAGGTTCAATTGGCTCTTCAGAGATCGAAAGATTGACGAGCTATTACTTGCTTGTGACGATCAGATGGAGGAATGATTCCCAAGATTGGCGTTTCAAGCGTGAAGTGCAACCACTTTTAATGAGGGGAGGAGAAGGTGTTTTTTGTTGTCATTCAATAATTGTGCTTAATACGAGGGAGAAGCGAGTTCAATCCTCACTATGGGAAGAAGAGATGAGGGTTCCGCCAAATGAGGAGGGATTCACATGTCCTTCATTGGAAGAGGAAAAGGGACGTTGAAATCTCCCAACACCGAATGGAGAGAGTTAAGGAACACATACTTGCAAATTAGGGCAAAGCGGTCGTGGGTATTTATATAGCTACTTCAGCATTGATATCCATTTAATTAAGATCAGGTTGCTAAAATTTGTCCTAATTTGCTAAGCTGAGACAAGATAGCTACTATTTGAGCTCAAAATATGATGGAACTAAGCCAGATTGAGCACATCAACAAAACGCACGCGAGCATACAAAACTTTATGAATGCTGATTTATATTTCATTTCCTAACAATTTCTGAAGATAAAACTTCGAAAATTACTTTAGAAAGATTTGGGATCCGAATTGGCTCTAACTGTCGCACAAGAATCCTTATATTGCTCTTTATCTGAGGGTATTTTAATTTTATTTTTGTCAACTTAAATCGAGATCCTGATTTCTGTCTTTATCCTTTAGGATGTTAGTCTAATTGACCTAGTAACAACTTAGCTCCATAGACCAAATTTTAAATTAAAGTGTTCTAGTGATAGCTTAAGTGAGAGAAATCCATAAACACAAAAATCATGTCAATTGAGTAAGTGGTTGAGTTAAATTTGACTTCCAAGTTGGCTAGTTCTCGGCTAAACCAGAGTTTGAATCAGTCCAGTTCAACGACAACTAATTCGACCAGATATATTAACCGATGTAACGACGGTCGCTATCGCCTTCGACAGCATTAGATCGACCGCTCGATATGCGCCATCGGATCCAAATAGATTGAGCAGCAACGACTCAACGGTGCTTGATGCAATCACTTATGATTAGTTGTCGTCGGACGGTTAACGCAATTTCCGCTGATTTATTATAAGTGACATATCTATTCTCGGCCGTCTGATCAAATCTAATATACACAAAAAGGTCGAAATTGTGAAATTTCGGTGATTCCTTTTGATGTCCTACTAAATGAACTATTTTAAAATCCAAACCTAGCTCAAAAAATCGAACTCTCGACATACTGATGGTGTCAACGTATAAACAGAACTGCCAATCCACACAACGGTTCGAGTCTTCAATATGAACAACTCAGATTCCCAACTCACAGAATATGAATTGTTACTCGACCAAGTGTGAGCATCCATATTAGATAATTATACAATTCCTTCACTAAAAGCAAAGCATTTCTCTCTTGTTTTGCTCACAATACAATTACTTGCAATAAATACATTAAAACCAATGCTTTGTTACTTAATTCTTATCTATGTGATGACTCAGACTATTATAAGTACTTATAATGTTTTCTTGTGTGCTTCTTATATTTTTCGGCCATATTTTGCAACGGCAAATATGTAATATCATATACAATTTTTCAAACCGTGATCTGATTTCCTCATAACCGGCTTTTTAATATTATTTGTGAAAATGCACATTTTAAAGGTGATTATTTTTTAATATAGATATATGTATACACACCTTATAGCTAATTAAATTTGAAATTAGTCAGTTTTGCTTTCTTAGAAAACTGTTAAATATACTGAAAAAATAAATATAAAATTACCAAAATTTGAGTATTTATTAAAAAATTTAAAATAAATATAAAATTATCAAATATGCTACCCTTACATCATCATATACATATTAAAATAAGGATAATATGATAATCATATGTGTAAATATACGATTGGTCAATTCACTTTTTGCTTGGATCAATGCATAAGAAAAAATATATATATATAAAATAATTTTTGATTAGTGATGAATATGATTGTGTATATAATAGTATAAATGTACCATTTTGGTATTCATAAAAATAATTATGATTTAATTCAAAAAAAGTCAGTTTTAAAATATTTAGAAAGAAAAAAAATAATGCTACATTAGCAAATCAAAATTGATTATATTTAAATTAAGCAAAATAAAACATTATATTTATTTTGAATGTTTAATATGATTAGATTTGTGGTATTCTTTAATACTAAAAAAATATTTACAATGAGAATTAATATAAATTTTCTAGATCATCAATTTTTTATTTCCAAGGGGCATTTTCGTAATTTTATAATATTTGTGTTGACACTCTGCTGGTTGGGTTGATATTGTGTGGCTTCGTGATTCTACTCAATTTTGCATTTTTCACGTAAATATGATGTTCTGTTCTTCGTTTTTAATTTGTTACGATCTTTGATTCTGTATTATTTTTGCTACGGTACTTTCCTATACAAAATGTTGTATAAATATGCCAACATGAAGCCCTTAAAGACCATCATATGTGGCATATTATGTGGAAAATAATGAGAAGAAAAAAGAAGCATGTGGCTCTCTCTCTCTCTCTCTCTCTTTATACTGCTTTTCTTCAATGTAATAAAAGAAAAATCTTTATTGCAGTGTCATTTTACTCTTATTTCCTTTGCTACACGAAAACAAACCAACACAACAAGAGAGAGAGGGGCCAAATTTGTTTATCATATGAATGATTTTATCCTTGAAGGAATGTTGGACATGCAAATCTTATAGAGGTGTGCCAAATGATGATTGTTTTGCATGAATCTTGTAGATGCACAACAACATATCTTTGGATCTTCGGGGTTGAAATCCTATCTTTGGGTTTTTTAAATTTATAGGAGAATAATGAAAGGTAGTAGGAATTATTGTCATTGACTAAATGATCCTTTATAACAATCAAATGTTGGTTAGTAAAATTAATCATAACAAAAGTATAAATCTGTTGACTCATGATCTGATATATCAGTATCTTATACTAGGGTATCCCTAAAAATGTATAAATCTAATTAGACACAAAGGTTAAGTACTAAGAGTTTATTATTATGTTAGAATATCACTTGGTTACAATTAAATTTTAAGAGGAGTATAAAACTGAAAAGTAAATGCAATAATAAAACCTAAAACAGTAAAAACTAAAAGAACCGTACTTAACTTAAACTAAGTAAAGTCTCGTAGAAGTTATCATTAAACACACACTCACACATACACAAAGTAAAACAATCACTACAAATTGTAATTGAAATGAACTTATTGAACTGAACAGTTGTTGAAAACTAAATCGAATTTGAACTAACAGTCACCAAAAACTATAACTGATATATATAAAAGAAATTGTGATGGTATTGTAATAGGATCTTAATTGCCAAATTGGAAGCTATGACAGCCAACTGGAAGCCCCAACAAAAATGGTAACAACCAAATTGGAAGATATATTCAATTTCTTTGTAATTAGTAACAACCAAACTGGGAACTATAACTATTTTTCATTTTTAACTATTTCATGTAAGAGTATTTCTGTATGTAAAAGGATTCAAGCTCAAAAGTGATGTAGTGAAAATAATTTCAAATAAATGAATCACATATATAAAGCCTCTCTCTTGCTGAAAGTATAAGAAAATGGATGAAAGTAAGAGATGTAGCTAAGCTACATTGTCATCCTGAATCCTTATGTGGCTCATGATCTGATGGGTTGGTATCAAATGCTAAGGTGCACCTAAGAAAAGTATAAATTTGAGTAGACACTAAGGTCAAAGTACTAAAGGTATTATCATTGTTTTAAAACATCACTTAGTTACAAAATTAATTTTAAGCGAGAGCAAAAAAATGAAAAGCAACTACAATAATAAGAACATGCACGCACACACACACATATAAATATATATATATATATATATATATATATATATATATATATATATATATATATATATATATATATATATATATATATATATATATATATATATATATATATATATATTATATACACGAAAGAATAATAGTCACTAAAAATTCTCATTGAACTAAACTTACTGAATTGAATAGTTTCTGAAGACTATACTGAAACTGAATTGAATGGTACTATAACAGAAATATTAATATCCAAATTGGAAGTTGTGGCAGCCAAGTAGAAGCCCCAAAAAAAATGGTAACAATCGAACTAGAAGATGTATACATTTTCTCTGTAATTAGTAACAACCAAACTAATAGCTATAACTATTTTTCTATTTTAACTATTTCATGTAACAATGTTTTTGTATGTACTAGGATACAAGCTCAAAATTGATGTAGTAGCAATAATTTCAGTAAATTAAATGAAAATTTGGTATCTTTTTTTCTTTAAGTTATCCTAATTTACCGAACTCACTGATATTGAGTTTATGATTTTATTATTCTGAAAATATACAGATTTATTATTATCCAATATCTCGATCCACATTTTCTGACTAACTGATCTGATCTATAAGTTATTAAGGGTAACAATCCTAGGTTCTTAATCTAGGCTTAGCTAGATTTTAAATCTATCACCAATAAGTTAAACATCATTAGGATATAATCCTAAGAATTTGGAGCTAAAATGATCAAGAGATTTTTTTATGATTATTTTATTAAATTTAAATACCCAAAAAATTAGGCAAATTATTTTAACCTCAAAATATAAATTTGAAGACATACTTGAGTTCATCGCATCAAAATGTGCTAGGAACACAAGTTTCATAATTTTTAGACTTATAATTTGGAAAAGCAAACAAAATTTAATTTGTATTTTTATTTAAAGCTAAACGTAGGTTTTAATTTTATTAAATAAATTAATTTAATTAAATTAAATTGTTTAATTTAAAGCCATGGGAATCCTATGAAGCTGGCCGAAACAAGGAATACAGGATCTAAAGGATCTTGGTTGTTCCACATTTCTGATTGAAGATCAGACGACGCTTATTTTTGACGCACCGACCGTTACTAGTAGGTTTAAACATGAGCCATTACATTGCACTGTAGATCCAATGACTGAGGTTTAATCCAATGCCAAATAGTTACAACCTGCACAATCAAGATAGTTTCTTCTTTCTGACGACGGATTAGATGACAAAGACTACCCAATCCTATTGGTCTACATCTCGGCTTCGTCTTCACCCCGACAATGGGAAACCTTCGTACACCCACTATCAGTCTTGCTCCCGATGATCTCTATACAACACCAAGCCATTACCAAGATTGGAGGGTTGAGAGGCCCGAAGGCTTTCTTAATAGCCTATGGGAGTTCGACATTCGAGCTCGGGCCCGACAGCCATGTCCTGACCTCCCCAGAGCCTCCTAAGTTATAAAAGCTTCCCAATTACTCTAGAGAACTTCCTTTGCCCATTTGCGAGCTCCCAACAATCTCTTAAGCTTCAATTGCCCTATTTCCCCTCTATCTTCATCACATAAGGCTAACAAACCATGGTGAGCTTTAGCTATCCTCCCTAGCGATCTAGTGGTCCAATCTTGATGTTCTTACGCTCAAGTGTTATCTAAGATCTCCAAAAAGTAGTATGAAGCTTCAGCAACGTTTTGAACCATCCAACAAGCTAGCATTCCCATTCTTGTCAGGTGCAAGGTACCCCCCTTTAAACCTAATTGTTATTCATTCTACCATGGCTTATTTAGCCTTAATCCAACTATGTGATGAGTGCAAGAATGATCCAGGATGTCTAAGGAATAGAAACGAATTGATAAGAGTCGACTCTTTCGAATTTATGGATAATGGATCTCATGAATTGTAGACAGCAGTTAGGACGCCCTTATCTCAACTCCCGACGATTTATAGCTCGAAGCTCATTCCTTATCCATTCGGTCACTATGCCAAAGGGTTAAGGAATGATTGCCGAGCTTAACTGGGCTTAGATTATCCCAATTGAGCTTTGATACTCTTGAGCTCAACAATACTCCATAGTGGAGTGAGCCAGAGTAGGTCCCGGTATTCTAAGAGAGCCCATGTGCCATGGATAGGAGCGTTCAAATCACTGTGTGAGGGTATATGCATCAAAATCTTCTCTAATGTGGTATGTGTCAAGCTAATTGGGCTTGCACAGTAAACCTTAGCGATCAGCTTACGACTGACTAAGCTCTCAGCGATTGGCGCCATTTTTGGCGCCACCGACTAATGGTGCCAATCAACGTGTTTTGCTTCACTAAGCGTTTTGGTATGTGAACGTCCATTGAGGTAGCCAAAATTGTCCAGAATTAGTGACAGAAGTTCACCCTAATTCGAGGTCTCCGCAGGGAAGATACAGTAACAACTAGTGGTTATTACTTGAATTTTACAATTAGTCTTAAAATAGTCATATGGACAATCCCTAGAGTTTTTGTAAAAAACATAAGTTGTTTGAGGAAAAATAATATTTTAATTAATTTAATTAGTTGGAAATTTGAGATAATTACTTAGGCCTGAAATCAAAAGTTTAACTTCATTTTTGAGTTCCTCATACCCAAATTAGCAAATTATGAGAATTTGTTAATTATTGGAGATCATTTGACTAGAATTTAGGATTATTAAAATTAGTTATATTAATTAGTTAATTAATTATATTATTCTTCAAATGTTTTGAGCTGTTGGAATGAATGGCGGCATCTCTGTCATTCGTTCGACTCCACGAGAAATTGATGGCTCTAATTAGATTAGAGCCATATGGAGAGACGGATGACCATGATAGCCCTGGCCCATCGCTCACAAGGTCGATAGCCTGAGACGTAGCGCCTCTTTTAATCGATGGTGGAGCCATCGATTTGTGGATTCAAGATCGAGCTAGGCTCGTCCCTGGTTGATTAGGGGACAGAGAGAATTTGAGGAGCTATTCCAGGCAGAGATTGAAACTGATGGGAACAACGATCGACAGGGACAAGGTACTGCACTTTTCTGTGATATCTTTAGCAATTTCATCCTCATTATGTTTTGATTGCTTTTTTTGAAGCTTTGTGAATGATCTTCAAGCAGTGATCGCGCTTGATTGAGCCCGATCATAGCTTGACATCTATCGGAACAACAGTCCCCAATAGTAACAGTAAGACCTAAGTTAGGGTATCATCAATTATGGCATTAGGGGGGGGACTAGATTATGGATTTAGGTACCAATCAAAAGATCTCGAAGAGACCTTTCAAACATCATATGGCTTGCCTCCTAGGACCCACCGGTAGCTAGGCAAATGGATGCCCAATATCAGACCGTGTTGCCCCGACATGGGAAGGCTAAAGGATGGGTCGGGCCGACCCACGTGGTTTTGCTCCCGGCCTTGCATGCATGCATTTGGCCATGGGATCGCACACGAAGTAGCCGCGCATGTAGGCAGTGCTTATGAACAGGGCTGACAAACTTTTTATAAATTAATTAGATTAATCCAAACTTCAAAGCTCCCTAACTTTTCATGTATTGATTCAAATATATCAATATTATATCTCATTTACTCACAAAAATGTGTAGGATATTATGGTGACCTTTATTTTGCATTTGGAATTTTATTTTGAATAATGTTATTTTGGTACTTTAACCAACTAGGTCAAAAACTTTAATTTGCTCAAATAGACTCCAAATTGTACCTACTCAATATCTATGTTCATGTTATGCTATAGGGAGTGTAATCATACTAATTTTGCTCATATTGGATATTGAATTTAGGATTTGATTTTTAAGAGTCAAATTACTTAGTGATCTTTTAAACATAGACGAGATTGCTATTAGTGTGATCTCCAAGCCTTGGAGTAGAGTAGCTTGAGACTTTTTCGGTTCATTTAGTCGATATAAGAGAGGGAGTGATGGTAATGAACCTTTAGGTGGATATTGGAGAATTGGGGGTAGTAAGAATGTTTAAAAAATTAGGTCATGAGAGGTATGATATTTGAATTGATAGTTTCATTAAAATGAATGGGGATTATATAGTGGATTGATAGGTTAGTAATATAACTGGTACATTTAGATATGAGCTTTTATGTTAGTGGCATTAGATTCTTTAGCTCAACATTTGGGATCATTTAGGTAACCTCTAGACTTTAGAACATCACTATAGTTTGAGTAGTGCTTATCTTAGGAGAAATTACTTGTGAGATTTTAAACCTTAGAAGCTCCTTGAGGTAGATTGAACCTTAGAGCTTAAGTTGAATTTTTAAGTTAGGATGTTTCATTTTGGAACTTCAATTAGAGATATTAGGTGATGAATTGGAGGATGGTAACCTTAGGATTATTAGAGATTATTAAGTGTTTTCTATTATTATAAACTATTTTCAAAATTATAAAATCATATTTTTCATATTATATATATATATATATATCAATTGATTTAAGACATATATCTTAAGTCAATTGGGAGTTCAATTGACCCCAATCATTAAGATAGATAATTAAAAATAGATAAAAACAAAATATCACTTGCTTAGTTTATTTTAGCATTCCACATGAATGTTGCTATGCTTTGAAACCTTATTCAATTGCTCATAGTCATTGCATATTAATAATCAAAACTAAATAAGGGATTTTACTCAGAGTGGATTAGTCTGTATAGACATTTGAGCTAGGGTTAGCTATGGAGTGATGAGGAGACCACAAATGTCCTTGAGGGGGAGTGTGTGGTTATGCAGGAGACCTCATCTCAGAAAGTTGGGTAGACATCCATAACTCATATTTCGATTCTGTATGAGCCCACATAACATAACTTAATATAACATTAAACATTAATTAATTCCTTAAATATTAATCTACAATCATTTCTACTTATTACTGCTTAGCTTATTTCCTTACTATACTTGCCTATAAGATACTTTAGAAGGTCATATATTTCCTTATTTCATATAGAATGTTAGACAATGTCTTTTATATTTCTTAAAACAAATGTCATGTTTGCTTAACCTCTCTTTTGCAGGATTACTTAGTGTGCCTTAACACAAATATTGCCTTATTTTTAATGTCCTTCTATTGTATTTTTCATTTCCAATTTTACTTTACCTTTACTGCATTTTGCACCTTACTTCTTAACCTAATATGATATCCATAAATTTAAATAGTTATAAACTCTAAAATATGCTTAGACTTTATAAGTCTAACAACTTACTTTTCTTTTATTGGTTGTGGCATATCGTGTTAAAAATTAAACATTGTATATCATGAGCTTGGAGTGGAGTTAGCTAGTGAGCCAGAAGAGGTGCTGGATATTCAAGGGAAAATTTTAAGATCCTTAGATGTTATTTACTTTTGTTTCTTTTTGTGAGGATGAGATAGCTTACTTTTTATTATTATTAAATATTATAAACTTAAACTGCATGGATTGTATTAATTATTTTTTCTAAGATGAATGTTTTTCTTTTATTTTTCTAGATGAATGTAATGGAATATATGTTTGTTATTCTTAAAAAAACATTTACATTTTCCCTATTTTATAGATCCTTTGTATTAATAGTGCTTAATAATATATTATGGAATACTAATATAGTATTTAATTACTACAGTGGCACTCAATGTTGGGTCACTTCTTTAACTCAAGCCCTTTCTTTACTCAAGTTGATCTTCTTATGATCAATTATCAAAACCTAAAAATTTATCAATAATTACCAGTCAGGTAGGAGTACGTAGATTATCTTATAAGAGTTACTTTCTAGCATCCTATACTAGGTATAAATCAATGTTAAATATTATATAAATAGCTCACATCATAAGTTAGGAAACTTAAATATTTGACAAATGTAGATAATTTTTCCCTTCATGCCAAACTTGAGTCAAATATATATAAAAGCATAAAATAAATTTTATCAAAAGCCATACATGACAAAACGTTGAGTCCAATGACCCCTGAGCCCAAATGGATAAACCCATAGGGATAGCTTTTAGGAAGCTTTATGACTACCTGTCAATAGTTTATTAGCCTTTTCTCAAACTTTAGTATCTTTTCTCTGGATTTGCCCACTACCTAAAAAGGCAAAATCCCTCCTTATATCGCCCATGGCTACTAGCCAACCTAATATGTACAAATTCTTAGTGTTTCTTTTCTTCCTTTAAAGATAAACACCACATATAATGATACATTTCATCTTTTTTTTGCATGCCTTTAAATAATATTTTGCAATTTATTAAGCGGTAAACGTATCAAAAAGTCATAAATCGTGATTTAAATGAAAATACACATAAAATAGATACAATGAAGTAAAACGTACAAATAGATCTACATACCTTATTGGTTTTATAATACATAATCATTAACTTTATTTGATCTGTCAAACATCAATTTAAATCATCAAATTGATATTTTATAATTTAATAGTATAATATTCATTTGATTAAAACTTTAGGTTATAAGGCGAAATTAGCAATTTGGGTTTTAAGGCAAAATGAAGGTCTAAATAACCTTAGATTGGTTTTCATAATTAAGGTTACTAATCTTAAGGATAAAGAACAAATTTGAGTGATTAAAATTTACTTAATTTAATATTTAGCCAAAATGACTAAAATGCCCCTCATTAAGGGTCTAAAATGAGACATAAGAATTTAGTATTCTAATTTGATTTCTATTAATGCCAAATGGTTTTTTATTATCTAATATAAAGATTGACACTAAGAACACCCAATTTGATTAAGGATTAAGGCTAATGAACTTAAATTAGTGTTCAATCTCATTAAGAGGTGATTAGCAAAATTAACTATAAAACCTTTTTTTTATTATATACTTATGTTTTATTCAGTCTAAGGAGCTCATAGATACTAAGTTTGCTAAATTTTGAGGTCAAATAGATTTATTATGGGCTAATTAAAAAATAGCCCTAAAATGGGTAATTAAGGGAAGGGTCTAAATCTCATTTTCATTAATTGATGTCCAAGTAAAGCAAAATTAGTGACTATGGGTTCCATACAGCACACTTAGTACATTGATAATAAGTATGCTAAATTTGAACTTCAATTAATTAATTTAAGCCTTAATTATGGTTTGGGTGATTAGTGAGTGATTAGTAAAATTAATTACTAAAATATAAATTTAATTTTATAAACTTATTATTCTTTATTTAGTGAGTGAGAAAGGACCTAAAACTTAAAATTTAGCTAATTATTGAGCTTAATATTCACTAATCTATTTTATAAGTGATTAAGCATAATTAATAGAACTAATAATAGAAACTTAAATATTTTTATAGATTAGTGGTTGTTGTATTTTCTTAATCAAAATGGCATATTAAATCACTACATTTGGATGTGATTTGGTGAAGTTATGACACTATCAAATTTTAGGATTAATGGGTTAATTAATTAAAAAAGTTGATTAGTAAAGCTAATCACCAAACATAAGAACTAATGACATAATATTAATCATTGCATTTTTTTGAGCATTTTGAGATATAATGTTTAGAATTGTGGTTGAAAATTTATGAGGCTTTGAAGTTTACAAATAAAAAAATATTTTTTATTTTTCAGAAATTACTATTCATATATATGAATAGTAAAATCGACAAATTTGAAATGGCTGAATCTAGGGCATCAAAATTCTCTCTACACAGAGCTCCTCACGAGGGGTGACATATATCGATGGAAAGGTATCTTCGAGATCTTTCGATTGATACCAAATATGTCTCCTAATTTTGCCTCTAAGTAAAATAATTATGATGCCCTAATTCAAGATTAATTAAAAATAGTAGTACATTTTAGAGTTTGTTTGGACCTTTGGGGAGAAGAAGAATATGGTTGCTTCATCTATAGGAAACATCCCAACGATGTAAACGAGGTTTTGGATTGAAATAGGGAATAAATGGAGGTCTTAAAGCGGGGAACAAACCCCACGCAGACAAGAGTCACGTGCGACTCGCGCCGCGTGCGTGCGACTGCTAATGGAGCTTACGAGAATTTTTTTTAATGAATTATTAATTATAATTATCCAAATTTTAATAATCAAATGAGCTCTGAAAAATCTTAAAAATTCAACCCTGTCTAATTTGGGAGTGGGAAACTCAAAAATGAAGTTAGATTTTAATATTGAGACCGATTTAATCTTTTTATTTTCTTGATTATTTAAATATATTAAAAAATTTAGGAAAATTTGATGACTTTCAAAAATTCTCAAAATTTCACTCTAAGCTAGTTTGGGGGTGAGGAATTCGATGGCAAACTCCGATTTTAAATTGGATATCAATTTAATTATCTTAATTTTGTAATTAAATAATATATTAAAATAACCAGGGAAAATTTGATAATGGAAAAATTCCCCAAAAATTACCAAAATTTTTCTAAAAGTATGCTTAACAATCATTAAATTATTTTAACAATATGCTAGGTGATTTGCTTAAACTAAAATAAGAATAACTAAAAATTAACTTTCATTTAAAATTTGGTAATTTACAATCTCCCCAACTTGAAAAAGATGTCATCCTGACATCAATATAAAATTTTAATAATAATAACAAACTTGTGAATTACTTATTAGAAAATAGTCGAGGGTAAGATTTCTTTATGTTGAATTTTTCCTCCCATGTAGCTTCTCCCTTTCGACAATTCTTCCATCGAACTTTTACCATGTGAATGGATTTGATTCGCAATTTTCTTTCATTTCAATACAAAATTTCTCCTTGTTCAATTATGTAGCTGAGGTTTGGTTGTAAGTTAATCTCTTCCACTTTGACTCTTATAGTTGGCTCTGAGAAACATTTTCTTAGTGATGATCTATGAAATATGTCATGCAATAGGCTTAAGTGTAATGGAAGTTTGATTTCATATGCTACTTGTCCAACTCACTTCAAAACTTCAAAAACACTGATGTATCTTGGGCTTAACTTTCTAGAAACTCTAATTCTTGAAACTCCTCTAAACATGTTAACTGTTAAATATACAAAATCTTCAACAAAAAACTCTGCATGCCGATGACGAGTATCAAAATTTTGTTTTTATTTGTCTTGAGCTACTTCATTCGATGTTGAATTAACTTATTTTTCTCTATAGCTTGAAGAATTAAATCTAATCTCAATATCTTATTTTCTCCAACATTATTTCAAGAAAGTGGAGTCATACACCTTCTTCCATAAAAGCTTTTATATGGAGCCATTCTAATGCTTGCTTGAAAACTATTATTGTAGAAAAAATTCAATTAATGGAAGATGATAATCCCAACTTCCTCCAAAGTTTAAAATACATAAATAAAGATGATCTCTTAAGGTTTGATTCACTTATTCAGTTTGACCATCTGTTTGTGGATGAAATGATGTGCTCATGCAAAGCTAGGAACCAAGGTCTTGTTGGACCATTTTCCAAAATCTTGAGTGAAACAACTATCTTGATCAAGAACAATAGCTTAGAACACCATGCAATTTAACCATCTCCTTAAGATTTACTTTAGCTAGCTTGTCAACTGAGTATTTCTGTCTGATGGGTTAGAAGTGTTCTAATTTTGTAAGTCTATCTATAATTACTTAGATAGAATCATTATTTGATTTCGTGCTAGGAAACTCGGTTATAAAATTCATGTTAATATCTTCCCATTTCCATTGAAGAATACCTAAAGGTTGCAACAATCCTCACAATTTTTGATGTTCAGCCTTGAGAATGTTACAAACTTCACACATTAATACAAATTTAGCTATATTCTTCTTCATTCCTGACCACCAAAAAGGAGACTTCATGTCTTGATATATCTTATTATTTCCTAGATAAATAGAATATCTGGATTGATAAGCTTCCTACAATAATTTTAATCTTGATTCAAATTCATTGGGTATCCAAATTCTAGATCCACACCAGATGTTTTTGTTTGAATCAAGATATAATTCTGGATGTTTTGTTGCTTAAATATATATAGCTAATGGATTATATTCTTCATTATTCTGTATCGCTTCTTTAATCTCATCAATCAGTGAGCATCCCACAATCATTTGGAATAGCTCGGCACTTGACGGTAACACCACTTCTAGCTAAAGTTCCTCCATCTCTTTGAGTAAAATAGGATTAGAGGCTAGTATATGCAAATATGACGTTTCTTTGCGGCTCAATGTATTTGCTATAATATTTGATTTCCTAGGGTGATATTGAATTAATAAATCATAATTCTTGATTAGTTCTAACCATCTTTGTTGTCTAAAATTTATTTCTTTCTAGGTAAACATGTGCTTTAAACTTTGATGGTCATTGAAAATTTTACACCTTGTTCCATATAAATAGTGTCTCTAAATTTTAAATGCAAAAACTATTACAGCCAACCCTAAATCATGGATTGGAAAGTTTTTCTCATGAATCTTTAATTGCCTAGAAGCAAAGGCTATGACTTTTTTGTCTTGCATAACAACACAACCTAAACCATTCCAAGAAACATAACTTTAAATTTGATAATGCTTTCCTTCTATCCTTTAGCTTCTAAAGTGCAATCTCACATGACAAATACTATATATAAGGTATACCTTTATGAATAAGATGTGTGAGAGGGACTGCAAACAGGGAAAAATTCTTAACATACTTATGAGCTAGGTTGGGGATATTCTTGAATTGCACTAACTTTACTAGGGTCAACAGATATTTCTTTCTTACGAGCCACATGCCACAAGAAGGCTATTAATTGAAGCCATAATTCATATTTTGAAAATTTGGCATACAACTGATATTATTGTAAAAAGCTTAAGATAGTCCTAAGATGTTCTTCATGCTCTTTAGAATTTTTGGAATATATCAATATATCATCAATAAAAATAATGATAAATTAGTCTAAGTATGGCTCCATTATCTGATGCATTAAATCCATAAAGAAGATGAAGCATTTATTAATCTAAATGGCATCACCAGACATTTATAATGCCCATACCACATTCTAAAAGCAGATTTCGAAACATCATCTTTTTTAATGTGAAGTTGATGATAGCCAGACCTTAAATTAATTATAGAAAATATTGACGCACTAGCTAACTGATCAAATAGATCATTAATTCTAGGTAATGGCTATTTATTCTTGATAGTATCTTTATTTAGTTGGTGATAGTCAATGCACAAGCAACATACTCCCATCCTTTTCTTAACAAATAATACTAGGGTTCCCCATGGGGAACTACTAGGTTTGATAAAACCATTTTCTGTTAATTCTTGAAGCTATTTATTAAGCTCTTCTAATTCATTAGGTTTCATTCTATATGGTGCCTTAGATGTAGGGTTGTCCTATGAATATTGTGAAGTCTTCCTTGTGGGTTTGAAAATTGTTATCTTTTTGATGGAGTATGAGGAGAAAATCATGGCCTCTTTGGAAACCTTGAAAAATAATGTACCTCCTGAGGTTTCATAAGTTTTTCCTTCTCTACAAGTTGTGCAAAATCAAATATCTGTAGGGGCATCAGAATGTGTTGATAATTATTTCTTAGTCCATTAAGGAATAAATGACATTTGACATCTTTGGTAGTCACCGTTTCGGGTGCAAAACTTGTCAATTAAGTAAATCATTATCAATCATAGTGTGGCTACCTTACTTTAAGTTAAGAAGTTTTTTTCTCATTGTCTGCCTAGTAGGCTAGGGAACATAATAATTTAAAAAAGCTTTAACAAAATTTGACCATGAAATATCTTCTTCTTTCGTGCCTTGCTAAGTAGTAATTTTGGCAGTCTTCCACCATTTCTCTGCAGCTTCAGTGAGTAGTAAGTTGCCAAAGTTACTTTCTGATCTTCAGAGCTTTTAGCACATTTAAAATCCTTCTCGATCATTTGGATCCACTCCTTTGCTTGATAAAGAGTTGCTTTCCCACTAAATCTAGATGGTTGAAGTTTGAGAAATGTTTGCATATCTCTATTTACCACTTTAAGCTGAGTTGATACATATGTTGAATTTTGATGATGTTAGTTACTTATAAATTAGCCCATCATGTTCATGAATTGAAGCATCTGATTCATTTCATTATTATCAAAAGGATAAACAACCTCAGCATTTGGTGAGATGGTTTCATTATTGCTAGGTGTATTTTGATGAACTCCATCTTCTTGAGATAAATTATTGTTATTATGATTGCAACTCTCCATTTCCTGGGGAAATAATTAAATAATTAATAATTTTACTACTACTATGCTCCCCAACTTGAAACTTTACCCCACTAATTTTATTATGTTTTCTTATATTTTTGGCTCTGTTGAATTATTTCTTAGATTTTCTGAAACTCGGCTCTAATACCAATCTGTGATGGCCGAGAAATCAAGTTCAAGAATTTTCAAAAAATAATTTATAATTAAAATATCAGATAGAAAAATAAGATAATAATAAGTCCATAATTACCCATCAGAAGCTATATACATATACATTACATGATTTATTCACTAAACATCAAAAGTAAAAAAAAATATTCATCTTCAACTCTGTGGGGCCCCACACCCCCGTGGTCATGCTAATACTGAAATTAACATGATTACAGAGAGTACGGTCCCCACGCGATAACCCTCCCAACTAAAGTCGAGTTAGGTATAAACCCAACCCACCATAGCTGAGAGGCTTGCCACCTATAACTGAAGGTCAAGCATCGAAATATCAAAGTAGCAAAAGCAGATAAGATATAACATCCACATTATAGCATAGCAAAGGAAAGAAAAGATAGTCACTTAGCTCAATATGAAAATGTAAAAAACAAAATATATCCAAAATATTTAATTATTATAAACAAGCTTACTGAAAGGAAACTCTTTCATCCTCACAACCAAAAGTAGATGCTAGCTAATTCTCTATAACATGAACATCTTCGAATCTGACATTCTCGGTATCACAATGCTAGGGCCCCAACCAAGAAAGAGAAAAATTTATAATTAGACAAATTGTTTAAGTATATTTTAGGCAGATTAAATAAGACTAAATATTCAAGATATCATATTTTACTTAATATGCAAGTATTTAAGGTGCAACAAGCAATAGAAATAGGATAGTTATAAAAATAATATTTATAACTTAAATAAAATGAAGTATGTAAATTAACATACCTCAACCTGAAGCTGCAACCAAGGTTAGGCAGTATATATATATATATATATATATATATATATATATATATATATATATATATATATATATATATATATATATATAATAATAATTGAAGGAAATTAAAGTAAACTCATCCTATCATGTTTATAATCAATTAAATGCTTGTTGATTTGCATAAAGAAAATTTGTACTAGAGCATAAGAGAACTGAAATAAAGACTATCATCCTAAAACACGCAAGTACGAAATTGAAAAGCACTGAACTGAAATAAATGTACTGAAATGAAGTGAAAATAAACTAAGAATAGAAAATATGCATAACTAATAATATATATAACTTGGCTAAATGAAGTTCTTAAATTGAAAGAGACTAAAATAAATATCATCTTAGCCAACCAAAGAGCTAGACCTAGTTATATTTAAAAGATTAGAATAGAGAAATGTATCTAAACTAGTACTAGCATAACAAAAATGGGCTAAACGAAGCCACAGAACCAAAAAGTCTAACGAATACCATCCTAGCCAACCATAGAGCTAAGCTTGGTTAGACATATAGAAACAAATCAATATTATCCTAGCCAACCCTTGAGATAGGCTTGGCCTGTTCTATTATAAAAGTACTGAACTAAAAGGCAAACTAAATTTAATACACTCTACTGAACTAAGCACTGAAAAATTGAGTGAACTAAATATACTGAATAAACTGAATTACTGATTTAAGTAATGAGATATTATGCATTCAAGACTAACATAGGATATTCATCAAAATATCACATGCTCAACTATTATGTCCATGGTATTAAGCTCAAAATATAAGGTATGTGAAGCAATAATAATAAAAATGAGCAAGAGACTCAAATAAATATATGTGATATTTATTATTATCTAATTTAATTCATTCTATCTAATCTGAGATAGTACAAGCTTAGGATCTCCAATATGCATCTATCAAGTACAAACCTAGATTTATGACCTTGCAATTAACATTAAAACTTAACAAGTTTTAATTTATAATTTGAATAATAACTACAATGGTTAAGTAATTAATTAATAACTTAATTATTATATTTTGATAGCACAACCAGTCTTGATTATGCTGATCAAGATTAAAGAATTATGGGTCCAAACTCCAAATTGGAGTTTAAACTTGAATTCTAGGTACTAATATTCTTAGGATCTAAGGGTTCACACCCACACTTATTTTAAGGGTAGAGGATCTTAAAAGCTAAAAGATTAAAGGAATTATAATCTTATATAAAGGCTAAATCTAGTTATCATAAGATAAAATAATCGAATAAGAACTTAAGAATCTAAGATTTAAGTTCAATCTATAGAATAATCTCATTATTATTATGTTGAACCAACCTAAACCCACTATAAGGATTTCAAAGGATTCAATTAATTTAGAATTTGAAGAATAGAATGATTCAATTCAAACTGGATTTATAAAATGATGAACTTCTAAAGATTCAAAATCTTAAGGTTAGGTTACAATTATAAATTACATGAATTATTATAAGGTTTAAGAACTTATGCTTTACTAGTCTAGACTCAAATGTTAAAATCAGCGAGAGTTAAATGAATTCATGTAGATTAATAAATGCCAAAACAAGAAGTTCAATTTAGATCAACTTTCCTTTGAGTCTAATTAAGGTTGATTAAGGTTAAAATCAATGTTACCTTAAGAAATCTAAATCACATGATAAATTAACAATATTAATTGGAAAATGACTGCTACCAATAACTAATTATGAACTACAACAATTGGTACATTAATTAATAATTCAAGAAATTTAAAATTTAAATATAGTTAACCAAATAAATTTCTAAGCATTTTAAGCATACATTAAAAATCACCTCTATATTTATTTAATGCATAATTTTATTATAACCAATTTTGATTTTGGCATATTTTTGCATTATTAGGGTCCTGGAGTCATTAAAATATTAAAAATCTCAAATATGGGCAAAACTGGGCAATTCTGAGTGCTGTAGTGCTTCCAGGCACTGTGGTGCACTATAGCGCCTACTGGCCAAGTGTCAGGCGCTACGACGCTAGCTGATCCAAGACTTGGGCTCTACGGTGCGCTGTAGCATCCCCTAGCTGAGAGCCAGGCACTACTGTACTAGCCGATCCGAAACCCAGGCGCTACGTTGCGCGTAGCATCCCCTGGCTGAGAGACAGGCGCTCCGGGGTGTCAGGCACGGCGTGGTGATGCTGTCAGGCACGGTGGCGCTTGTCTGCAGATTTCAGCACTGTGATACGCTGCAGCCCTTTCAGGTGCTACAGCGCCAGATTTCACGAGAGCTGGTGCTTCGGCGTGCTGTAGCCCCACTTGGCCGAAAGCCAAACATTGTGGTGCACTACGACATAGCCAACCCGAGACGTGGCCGAGAGCTAGGTGCTACGGCGTGCATAGAGCTTGACGATGATTTTAAATGTGTGAAAACAGAAACGTGTCCCCTTTGGCACCCAAATACTCTTAATTTAAGGCAAAAATCCCTCATAACAAATAGCAAAAAAACATAAGAAATTAAGAACATGTAATTTTATGTTCTTATATATATATAATTCATATTAAGTATTATAAATAATTATTCTTAACATGCAAATCAGTAAAATTATTCTTTAATTAATGACAAAATTAATTTATAAAATTCTATTTTCTTAGAAAAGAATTATAAAGTGATTTTTAGTTAACTAAATATATTTTTTCTCAATTAAGTTTCTTGACATTTTAGGATTATTGCATAATATCTACTAGAAAAGTGATTAGGTTACTATATTTTTTAAATATGCATTTTTAATAATATTTATAATTATATATGTTGGTAGATTTTTCTTAAATAATATTTTTATCTAATACAATATATTTCTAAATTTTATAAAAATATTAAATATGTATAATTTAAAGATATATAAAATATATCAATATGTGTATTTAGGATTATAATATAATTATAAATTTATTTAAAAGAAAAACAAATGAATTAAGAAAATAAATTCTATAAATTTAAATAAATTATAATATTATAGATTTTGTGTGAATTTAGAAGCACTCCATTTTACAAAGTTATTGTTGTTATTTCAAAGTGCTTAAAATATTATAGTTTCATTAAGCACTCTTAATTTCCATTTAAATTCCATGCTTTTTAAATACATAGTTCATTTGATGTTTAGTATAATTTGCATATTAATATTTCATTTAACATATATATTATTGCATCTCTTATAGTATTTTAATGTTAACAAGTCTCTTTTAACAAATAGCTTTTTCTTCATTTATTAGCATTAAAATGAAAGCAAGCACAATTAGATGATATATTATTAATGTTATCACTAGAATATGTGTGGTCTTGAACAAGTAAGAATATTACAAATTAACTTTAAGGAGTTCTAATCTCCCCACAAAAGATAAAGACTTAGTAGATTAGTAATTAAGTTAATAATGTTCTTAAGAATTTGAGAATAGTGAGTTATAATGTGAGGGCCTCTAATAGGCTTGATCAAGATGTGAATAGCAATCACTTTTATGATAAGGATATATTAAATCCTGTATTTTACCAACTTGATTTGTATACCTTCTAAATTTAAGCTTTTGGAGAATATGTTTAGAAATATTTTTTGAATGCACAACTATTTAGATTCTTCAGAAAATCTCAGTACTTGTGATAAATTTAAACTGTATTGTTGAACTATATAAGAAAAACATAAATACTCAAGAAAATAGAACCATTTATGTCAAGATATAAATAATTGATCAGTATAATCTCAAGAGCAATGCAAGGTAAACACTTAGTTCAATGATAGTAGCAGACTGACTATACTCTTTGATATTGTTGTAACAATAGTCTGATGATAACAGTAGAGTATACGAATTTGATAAGAATATAATTTGAACATCTATAACAATTTAACTTTAGTGAAAATAATATTATTTCATGTATTGTCATTCTTTTATTATTCTGCCTTCAAACACAAATTTTAGTCACAATTGAAGAGAGTATCTTTCTTGTGCTTATCAAAGCTTGATAACTAACATATTAATTAATTCTACTAATATATTATAATGTACTATGCATCACTAAATTATTACAATATTTCTATCATAATTTCTCATATTTTGGATCATATTTAGGATCTAACTATAATCTATAAGTAATTTTAACTTTGTAGGGAGATTTATACACCCACCTAATATATAAAGAATCATACTATCATAAGAAATGATATTTAGATTTACTGATGTGACATCCAAAAAAATTAATCCAATAAAATTTGAGATTATTTCATTAGTATTTTATTTTATTTATATTAAAATAATATAAATATTATTTTTAAAATTTGTATTAAAATATGTCCAAATCTTATTGGATGTGCTTTTATAAGTACTACGTCAGCGAGTTTAAATAATTCTCTATTATTGTACATAAAATATTGGGTAACATTAGTTAACTTTTTAAATTCTATAGTTTATTGATACAAAAATAATAAAAATATTATTTCAAGAAGTGAATCTTTAAAAAAATTATTTTGGGAGAAAAATTCTTCTATAATTAAATAAAATAAACTACGTTTTTGTTCGAAGTTATATAATTAAAAATTAAATAAAAACTTGAGGGCAACAAAATTGCACAAAAATGGTAGGTGAGTAGGTGAGTATTCCACCCTTATCAGGAAATAAAAATAAAAATAATTGTATAAATAAAAAACTCTAAGAAAATATTAATAATTCGAATTTAATTTTTAAATATGTATTTTTTAAAGATCTTATATACATAAATAGAAAAAATTTTAAATATGTATTTTTTATATTTTTTATAAATTATATAGAAAAATTTTTGTGAACTCTCTTTATTTATAAAAGTAAAAATAGATTAAAATATATAATTCTTTTAAACTAAGCGGTGTGCAAAGCATGCCGCATGCATCATACGGATGAATACATCATGCATTCAAAGTAGCAAGGATGAGATGGCATGACTGAATGGGAAGCCACGTGGCTATGGCAAGGGAGGCACCTGCGGTCCTGGGCAGCGTACCATGTGTCGCCATGATCAATAATTGGAATTTTTTTTTTTTTTTGCCTATATGTAATTATTATAAAAAAAATTTATAGTTATGAATATTTTTTTGGTGTGTATTCTGTTTATTTTTTTTATTAATTTTAATTTTTATAAATCTCAATATTATATATACATAAAATTTAACTAGAGAAGAATAAGCTTACATTCAGAGAGATCTTTAGATAGTTAGATCGTCAATACTTAATGGAAGGTTGCATCATACTTTATTAATAGAAACCACATTGAGTTCAGATGGTAAATATCTTCTTAACTGTAGGCCTATTCAATTTAATAGAATAAAGCTTACACAGTTCAAATGATAACGCAATGATATAATAAAATTTATTTGTCACTAGGGCGCGCTGCCGGACTACTGCCGCTGGGGCGTGCGCAGCTCCTGCTTCCACTGCGGCACGCGCAACGCTTGATTCAGTTGCGGCGCGCTGTAGCGCTTACTTCTCGGTCTGTTATAGTGTGTGATAGTGGTTCCTTCTCGGGTGCGAGGAGCCAAGGCGCATTGCGGCGCGCCCCACGACGCACCACAGCGCCTGTGCTGTTGCTGGACTTCACATTTTGTTCCGAATCACCTCGGAATCTTCCAAAAGCTCATCAGAGCACTATTAGCATCTCTATAATGAACTAAATAGCCTCCACAACATAACAATAAGAATCAAATAAATATCTTCAGATAGTTAGATCACCAATACTTCAATGCCACAAAATTCTTTATGTGGAAGACTGCATCATACTTTATTAATAGAAACCATCTAGAACATTGACAGTCAAACTTTGTGTAATGTCATCTTGCTAAACTATTGTTGAGCGACCTACATCCTCTTTACATAGCAAAGCATTTGTGCATGCAATCACTCTTTATTCAAACACAATCTTTACAATTATAATACTGTTCAAGCACTATTTTGAGTATTGATTCTATGTTCATGTCAATTTAGTGACTTTGGAAATAAACATGTTGCTTTTTAAAAATAGTGTAGAAGTTAAATTTGTGCAATTATCTAATGTTTTTGTTTATGAATGTGGTTAAAATTTCTATGTGGGTTGTATATTGAGTGTCAATATTATACAACTACAACAACATCAAGCCTTAATCCCACCAGGCAAATTAATTAGAAAATGTCGAGGTAACTAACCAAATTATGAAATAGAATAACCAAAGCTTTGATTCACATTAAATATATCAAAGACGATAATTAAAAAGAATTTTTAAAGGATGAATATACTCAACTTAGACGGATGGATTATCTTACTATGTTTTTTAATGAAGATTGTGCTAATACAATTAATATAAGTGAGTTTAATGATTTAAGAAATAGTTATAATTACATTTTAATTGATCATGTTAGTAAAGCTGAGATTTGGAATATTTTAAAGAGGATGAAGATTGGAAAAGCAATAGGTTCGAATGACATCCCTATAAATATGTATGCAAATATTTGGGCGATGAAAAATTTCTTAGCTTACCAAGTTGTTAATATTATTTTGAAGATTAAGAAGTATACAAATGAGAGTATTATTATACATATTTAAAAGAATAAAAGTGATGCTCAAGACTGTGCGAATTATAAAGGAATCAAGTTAATGTGTCACTCATTGAAACTTTGGCAGAAAGTTATTGAATTTAGATTACAGCGGGATATTTGCATTTATCAAAATCAATTTGGTTTTATATCAGGTAGATCTACCATGGGAGCCATAGATATATTAAGAAATTTGATGAAGAAATTTAGAGAAGAAAATATAATCTTCATTTAATTTCTACTAATCTTGAAAAAGCCTATGATAAAGAATTTTGTTGCATATGTTGATGCTATTTGAGATATGTATAATAAGGTTATAACGTGTATTCGATCACCAGGTGGCTTGTCTAATGATTTTCAGGTTATGCTTGGATTACATCAAGGCTTGGGTCTTTGCCCATTTATTTATGCTTTAATTGTGAATGTTCTTACTCAACACATTCAAGAGGAGGCTCCTTAGTGCATGCCATTTGCAAACAATATTCTTTAATTGATAAGACTATGGATGGAGTTAAAGTAAAACTTGAGCTGTGGAGTGTTGCATTAGAATCAAAGGTTTTTTCCTTAATAGATCTAAAATATAATATATAGAGTATAAGTTTGTATTAAAATCTCTAATCTCGATGACATAACCATTGAAGACCGTGTGATCAAGAAAAGAGAGGATCAAATGCCTTGGTTCAACAAATCAAACTAATGGTGGAATAAAGGGCGATGTGATTAACAAGATTCAAGTTGGTTAGATGAAGTAGATGGCTGCCTTTAGAGTGCTATGCAATCGAAAAATCCCACTCAAAATTAAAGTAATTTTTATAGAGTAGCTATATGACTACTTATGTTATATTGAGCTATATTGGCCAACAATGAAGAAATTTATTAATAAAATAGTGTTATAAAGATGAGGATGCTTAGGTTGATGTGTGGGTATACTTGCAATGATAGAATGAGAAATTTGTTTATCTATAGCAAAAATGGAGTGGATCTAATAGTGGATAAGATTATATGATGTCATTTTAGATGGTTTAAGTATATAGCATAGATCATGCAATGCCCCTGCTGGAAATATTGAGTTTAAGAATTTTTATGTTATGATATGGAGACAAATTGGATCATCAAAGAATGTGAAAAAAAAAAGTTAGGCACCCAGGTGCGCCCCTGGGCGCTTAGCAACAGCAACAGATCGAGTGTCTAGCGCCCAACAACAATAGCAGATCAAGAGTCTGGTGCCCAGCAACAATAGCAGAGCAAGAGTCTGATTCCCAGACCTAGCAGCAACAATAGGCCCAAAGTCTGGTGTTGGGATCTGGAGACCATTCATACCATTGTAGAGGTGATAATAGAACTCTGGTGGACTTCAAGGAGGTTCAGAGGTGATAAGGGACAAGTTGGAGAAGTCCAAGTTTTGCAGGGCATTGTAGCATGCCGTGGCATGTCGTACAGTGCTAGGGCGCCCAACCAACCAAAAACTGGAGAGTTGTAGCACGCCATAGGGCGCCAGGGTGCCCAGCCAGCCAAAGACTAGAGCATTGTAGCTCTTTCCAATGACAGACAAGCTAGAGACTGGGGCTCTACAACGCGCCTTGGGCCAACCTGCTCGAGACTAGAGTGGTGCAACATGTCGTAGTACCAGGTGGGTTTCAACTCCTAGTTTAGGCGATGCCCTAAGTATTTTTGGGGGTATTTTGGACCATTTGGAGTCTAAATAGTGCCTTAATATATAAGGGAACATTATCGAGATTTTTTTATGGATATTAACCTTAATCATGTGGTGGTTGCTGCTCCTCTCCTTCAACCTAGAGTGAGAGCTGAAAGTTTCAGAAAGAGAAGAAGTTGATCAAAAGAATATGCATGCAGTAGATCCTTCTTATTCTTATGAAGCTAAATCTCTCTGTAACTCTGTAATCATATTGATTCTTAGTAAAAACTTTTGTGTGGTGTGGTTGTATAGTTTTTCCTATTTTTGGGTTTTACACATAAGATTTTGTGTTTGGATGTTGTGTGGCTAATGTTGTGTATGTGCTGTGATTTCTATTTTGTTGAGATTGGTTTGATTTTATATATTACTTGGTAACCGTTACTGTAAACCTCAATCATTGCTATCGTCCTCGAGGTCAAATTGCTTCTGCCAAGTATAACAACAACTGGTATCATAGAGATAGTTTCTTATTATTCTAGGCTTTACAATTTTAGTGGGAGTAATGGCCGATGAAATAAGACACAAAATAGAGAAGTTCAATGGCACTAATTTTGCCTTTTGGAAAATACAAATGGAGGATTTGCTCTACTAGAAGAATTTGTATATACCACTCAGTGGAACCGACAACAAACTGGCCACTATATCAGATGATGATTGGGAGGTTCTTGATAGAGCTGTGTTGGGTTTGATTCATCTTTCATTGTTTTATTCTATTGCATTTAATATTGTTAATGAGAAAACTAACGTAGATCTCATGGATGCTTTGACAAGAATATATGAGAAGCATTCAGCTTCGAACAAATTTTTTCTGATAAAAAGACAGTTTAACATGAAGATGATGGACGACTACTCAGTGACTAAACATCTAAATGGGTTCAACATTGTGATAAGTCAATTGAATTCGGTGGAAATCATGTTTGATAATGAGGTTCGAGTTCTATTATTCCTATCTTCATTGTCAGACAGTTGGGATGGGTTGGTGACAGCATCAACAATTTATCAAAAAAAACATCATTAAAATTTGATGACATTATCAGGCTAGTGCTGAATGAAAAGGTGCAGAAAAGATCCTATGGGGAGGTATCTATTTTAGCGTTGAATGCTGAAAGCCGAGAAAGAGGTGTAGACCAGAGACATAATAGAAATAGATCTATGTCAAGACTAGGAAAGTCAAGATCCAAAAAATAAAGCCAAATTGATAGAAATGTGGAAAAGCAAGTCACTTCAAGAAGGACTGTCCTATCCTGAAGAATACAAGTGGAGTGAGCAAGGATATGTGCCCCACAATGAATGTTTCAGCATAAGAGGATCAATATGATGCATTAATCCAGTCACTTGTCAACACAGAGTTCTGGGTGGTGGACTCTGGTGCATATTTTCATGCAACTTCTGTGAAGGGTGCCTTCAAGAATTACACCAAGGGTGACTTGGGGAAGGTGTATCTAGGAGATGATAATGCATGAGATATCATAGGCAAAGGTGATATGGATGTCCAGCTACCAAGCGGTGCTATTTAAAAGCTAAGAGAAGTTAAACACGTGCTGTGTCTAAGGAGGAATCTTATTTTAATTAGCCAACTAGCCAGGGAATGCTATAATACAACCTTTATAGGGGACTTATGTGTAAAATACTAGAAATAATATTCAAATTTGTTTATTAGTATTTAAATAATATTGAAAATCTGACTTCGCCATTGCGTTCACCGCCCCCAAATTAGCTAAGGGAGAGATTTTGAATGCATTTGAAAGTTGTTGAATTTTTAACGAATATTTTAATAATATTTAAATACCTGAAAATTCGAATAATTAAATACTCGTCGGATGAAAAATCCGATTGCACCGTTGCGTTCAAAACCCCTCAATTAGTTAGGGGCGATTTATTGAAAATTTTTAAAATGTATTTCAATGGATACTTTTAATTAAAAAAATTAATAGAAATAAAATTAAATATTAAATTATTTATTATATCTAACGGCACCGTTTAAATACTTAAACAACCGTCTCCTTTTTATTAATGCGCAGTCTAGATCTAACGGCTTACCTAAGCCATTCGATCGGGGATCGGACGATCCCCGTTCATCTCTGTCGCGCCTCGGCGCATGTCGAGGGTTTGACGCGCGGCAGCCAGTTGCATCGACAGGTATCAAGCGCTGCTTCCAACCGATTCATAACCTCCCTTGACTGTCCTGAGGCTAAGATAAAACTCCCTGATCAAACCATCGATACATCATTTGCTTCAACCAATAAATTTGGAGTAATCAGGTGCCGACAGAGGAACCCTAAAATTCCTATCATTCGATTAGGTACTAACCTGTACTCTTCTTCTTTTCTAAATACAAGTGAATTCCTATATGTTTCGGTGGACTGTATGTAAGAGTTATATCAATTAGGAATGTTAATGAAAGCTGCGATATTAATTTTGAAAATCTAGGGCTGTGAATAAATTTCATACATTAATACTTGGACCTGATTCTTATATTCAATCAATAGCTATCTCTTACCTCTTCGTTTTGATATATTATTTGATACATATATTAATCTGTGCTACAAATAAAACGTAACCCTAGAAGCCAATGTTACATTTTTCCGAAGGGGACGATCTACAGTATTTAGACCGGTCCAGGCCGGACCGGTCCAGCCTTGAACCATGGTTCATCAGGCCGAATTCTTTAAGAATTCTGCAACCCCGCATGTCGGCATCAGGCTGTTCCACGTGGCCTCCAGAATAGCAATGACTGAGATGGCCCGCGGTCAGTCTATTGACTGTGAGTGGGTCCCACCATCCCCATTCAAACGAATCAGGCATCAACACGTGTCGATGCCTGTCCTTTCGTGGCTGGCTGTCTCCTCTGTTGCAGCAGCATAGGTCCCACCTACAGTAATGATAGTAAATATATATATATATATATATATATAATATAACCTGTTATACAAATAAATAACTTATATATATATATATATATATATATACTTAAATAAACATAACAAAATATAAATATAAAAACAGAATAATGATATAATTAATTTATATAATAATGAATTAAATATTGATAAATGATTAATAATAACAGAATAAAATAAAATATTTTTATACAATAATAAGAATACAGAGAATTAATATAAATATTATTACTTAACATATATATATATATATATATCTAAAAATATTAATAAACTTAAAACTATACATAATAAAATATTTATAAGTTATAGAAAATATAATATTATTTGATTAATAATAACAGAATATTAGATTAATAATAAATATAATAAATAATATGATTAATTTTGTCGCTGATTTAGGTAAATAATAATATATAAATATTTAATTAATTTAAATATCAAATTTTAATCACCCATATCTCTTAACATACATATTCAAATTTTACAATTAAAAATACTAAATTAATCAAAAAATTATGAGAAATTTATTGAAATTATTAGATTTCTATTTAGAGCCATATTTAAGATAATGTCATTTATGATTCATTTGATGTGACACAAATTATTCAAATATTCAATAGATCATAACTTTTAATTCACTAACCCAAATATACCCAATATGGGTCTCAAAATACTCAGAAAACCCTAAAAAATATTTTAATAGTGTTAATTTTCCATTTGGATTAAATTGAGACTAATCATAATTAGGACTTAACCCTAATTAAGCCTTTAACCCTAGAAACTTCAAATAGCCACAAGTAAGTCAATTTAGCTCCAAATTAGGTGATCTAAATATCAATTTAGATCAAAAAAACTTAATTTACAGTAAACTGTAAAAATATTTAGGATCCAACATTAGATCTCCTAATCAACCCTAATCATCCTAAAAACTTGATTAGTGAATATTAGTAAATATAATAATCCAAATTAAGTAATTTCAGTTTTAGAGGACTCATAAAGTAAATTATAATTTAACTGCATAATTAGTTTTGTATTTTATGACTAAATTCATTAATCACTCACTAATCATATTAAACCTAATTATTAACCCTAAAAATTGTATTAGCTATAACTTAGCCAATACATATCATAATTTGATAATTTTAGATTCTATGGAAATCTTATGACATAATCTACAATAAACTAACAGAAATTTTTAAGATTTTATTAAGGGTAAAATTACTAAAATGCCCTTATAAGATCAAATTCCTAATTTGACCTTATAAGGCATAATAATTAAGTAACTTAATAAAATAAATCAAAATATTCAAATGTTCATTTCATTACTTTAAGAAGCCTAAATTATAAGCATAAAAATAGTAAATTAATAAATTAAATTATTTTTTTTGGCAGATCAAAGAAATTTAATTGATTGATTTTGTATCAAAACAGTCAGGTACTCAAATTTACTTATAAGTTTTATTTCAGTATTCTTGTTTTGAGCCATTTTTATTTGAGCATTATTTATTATAAACTGCTTACCGCTATTAAACCTGCATAAGAATGATATCAAATAGCATGTAACAAAAAGATGAAAAAGAATATATACATTATTGTGGTGTTTGTCTTTGGAGGGTGAAACGCAACACTGAGAATCTGTACATATTGGGCCTACTGGCAGCCCCTGAGAGTTATATGAAGGGATTTAGCCCCTGTAGGAAGTGGGCAAATCCAGAGGAAAGATACACCATCAGTTCCTATTTTGAGTAAGCTACCGACGGGTAGCGAGATAAGCTTCCTACAGGTTATGCCTATGGGTTTACCCATTTGGGCTCAGGAGTCTACGGACTCGACTTATTGTTACAAATAATTTTGATAAAATTTATTTATTTCATGCTTTACAGTTATATTGAATTTCATAGCTAATTTGTAGAGCAATACTTAAATTTGGAAATTTGCTTTACTTATACAGATATTTCAGTCACTTTCATATTTGATTTATACCTATTTTAGGATGCTAAAATTAATCTTATAAGAATAATTTGCGTACTCCTACCTGACTGATAACTGTGTTTTTTTTCAAGTTTTGAGAATTAAAGGTTAGAAGATCAGTCAAATAAAAAGAGAAGAAATAAAAGAAAATAAGTTAAAGATGTGAGATATTAAAAGTGAATAAATTTTTATTGTAAATATTAAAACTGTTGTAAATTTCATATATGTATGGCTCTGAATGTAAATGTTGATATTCATGTATTTTATTTTTTTTATTTTCATAAATGAATATTTTCCATTATATAAATCATTCTTTAGAGACTCTCGAACTTCGATCCCCGGTTGTCACATTATGAAAGGTAAGCAAGGGTGCACTCGTTGTTGCATAGGGCAACATGGAAGATACACTTACTTGATCAATAAACTCTCTGATTCCATTACAGGTGCATAATAGATAGATGTAGGTCTATGGCTACGGAGGCTTGGCCATATGAGCGAAAGGCGTTTGAAATCTCTACAGTCAAGGGGAAGGCTTCCAAAACTGAAGTTAGTGACTTAGATTTCTGTGAAGATTGTATACTAAGCAAATAGATGAAGGTTCAAATCTATAAAGGTAGAAGAGAGATCAAATATAGGAAACTTAAATTAGCATATATAGATGTATGGGGGCTAGCTCCTACTTCTTCCATAGGTGGAGCCACTATTTTATCACCTTGATTGATAAACATATAAGGAATGCATGAGTTTATTTCCTAAAATATAAATTCAATGTGTTTGATGTGCTTGGGAAATGGTTGGCTTTGGTTGATAATGAGATATGATTAAAACTTAAGCGCTTAAGATCCAACAATGGAGGTGAGTATTGTTGCAAAGAGTTCAAGAAGTTCTGTGCCTTGAAAGAATCAAGAGGGAATTCATAGTTCCAAGAATATCATAGCAAAATGGTGTTGTAGAACAGATGAACAAGATGATCACAGAACATGCCAGAAGCATGAGATTGCATGCAGGTCTCCCAAATAAGTTCTGGGCCAAGAATATTAATACAATGGTATACTTGATAAATTGGGGACCTTTTGTACCCCTAAATGAAGGGATTCTCAAAAAGGCCCATAATAGAAAGGAGGTGAAATTGAGCCACCTCAAGTATTTGGATTTTCTTCCTATGTGCATCATGAAGATTCTAATGGTACTCTAGTGAGCTTCTAGGAGGTTCCGAAGTGATTTGGAACAAGGTGTGAAGTCTAAGAACAACACAGATGCTGCGCACACTGTGGCGCGCTACAGCGTGCCCTGGCGATCCTGCACCTGAGATGAAAGCGCTATCGTGCACCTCAGCAATCAGCAGACGCTTCAGCGTGCCACAACAAAAATTGGCACAGCAGCGCACCATAGCGGATCCTTCCTAAGATGCAGGCCATTCGAAATGCGGGTGCTACTGCATGCCACAGTAGGTTCCATCCTGAGATGCGGGCGCTATCGCACGCCACAACAAGTTCCTATTCGAAACACGGGCGCTACGGCGCGCCGTATCACTTGACGGAGTTCTGTTCCAGTTCAAGTTATGCCCTCAGTAAATTGGAGGTCATTTTAAACCTTTTATGATCCAATATTGAGCTGGGTACTTAAGCAAACAAATTGGGATGAGTTTACAATATTTTTATGCAATTTTTTGTTGCTCTTTTTATTATAGTGCTTTTTTAATTTTATATTATTATTATTATTATTATTATTTATATATATGTACTATAATTTTATAATTATATTATATTATTATTATATTATTATGCTATAACAGTAATAAAAATAATAATATTATTATCATAAGAGTGTTGCTACACTTACACATTAGTATACACTAAAATATATAAATTATGTGTTAGTCCAATGTAAGTAGATTATTAGTTGAATATACTTTTTTATGAGATCTATATGCAAAAATTAAGAAAAAATTGAAAATTATCTATTTGTCCTAAATAATTTCTTATATATATTCTTATATAAGCATAGCATATTTTTTATCATAATTATTGTTATTATTATTATTATTAATAATTATGATAATAATAATAAATCTTAAATATTATTATTATCAATTGAGGATAATAATAAATAAATAATTTTATTATCGTCATATTATCATTATCATTAAGGATAATGACAAATCATATTAATAATATGTATATAAATTATTATATTTATTATTACATAAATATAATAATAATAGCGATATTATTATTAATATTATCATAATAATACTTGTCTCTTATTAATATTATTATATTATTCTCTCTTTACTATCATCTTTAAATAATTATAATAATAATAATAATAATAATAGTAAGTATGTTATCTAATAATATATTATTCACTGTTTATTATCATCTTTCAAGGTGAAGCTCTAAGGAAGCTATAGTGCATGAAACTTCTTGCATGTTGAAGAAGACACTCCAAGTGGTGGGTGCTTCATCTCCTCTCCATATTAGAGCAAGAATTTATGTATTTCCAGTCAAGGATAAGCTCTTAGTATAATATTCAAGTTCTCATAGTGATATTTTATGCGGTGTGACTCCATGATTTTTCCCGTTCTTGATTTTCCATGTAAATTTCTATGTTTGTATGTTTGTGTGCTTGTGCTTATATTGCATGCAGGTGCTGTGTGTTTTTCTATGGTTTTGTGATTTTGGATTTTCTTGGTAACCGTCAACGCAACTCCGGTCCTTAATTGAGAGCGCACTAAAGTCACCACTTCTATTGTGGAGAGTGTGCAGGATTACGAACAAGTGGTATCAGAGAGAGGTTACCTTGTTTGCCTTAGGGTTTGTTATTTGAGTGGGCGCAATAGCTGATGAGATAAGACATAAGATAGAGAAATTCAGCAGAACAAATTTTATATTTTGGAAAATGCAAATGGAGGATCTGCTTTACCGGAAGAAATTATATCTTCCATTGAAAGGAGCCGACAGAAAAATTGCCACTACGAATGACGAAGAGTGGAAAGTTTTCGATAGAGCTACGTTGGGATTGATTTGTTTATCATTTTCTTCTTCTGTTGCTTTTAAAATTGTTAATGAGAAAACCATTATAGGTCTTATGGATGCTTTAATGAGAGTAAATGAGAAGCCCTCAGCTTCAAATAAAGTTTTCTTAATGAAGAGATTATTTAACATGAAGATGATGGATGTCTATTCAGTGACTAAGCACCTCAATGGGTACAACATTGTAACAAGCCAGTCAAGTTCGGTGGGCATCAGTTTTGATGATGAGGTCTGAGCTTTGTTGTTTCTCTCTTCATTGCCAGACAATAGGGATGGACTAGTTACAGCCATTAGCAATTCATCAGGAAATGTGTCATTGAGATTCGACGGCATTATCGGGCTTATGCTGAATGAGGAGGTGCGGAATAAATCCCATGGGAAGGCATCCACCTTAGCAATGAATTCTAAAAGTAGGGGAAGACACACTGAAAGGAGACATAACAGAAATAGGTCAATGTCTCGATGAGAAAAATTAAGACCCGAAAAAGTAAAGCCGAATTGTTGTAACTGTGGGAAGGTAGATCACTTCAAGAAGGACTGCCCTACCCTAAAGAAGCCAAGTGGTGGAGGCAAAATGATGAATCCCATTGTAAATGTTTCAGCTGAAGAGGATTAGGATGCGTTCATCCTCTCACTTGTCAACACGGAGTCTAGGGTAGTGAACTCGGGCGCATCCTTTCATGCAACTCCATCAAGGACTGCCTTTAAGAATTATACCAAAGGAGACTGAGGAAAGTATATCTTGGAAATGACAAGGATTATAGCATCATTGGTATAGGTAATGTTAATGTTCAGCTATCAACCGACGTAGTTTGAAAGCTCAAAGATGTTAGACATGTGCCATGTCTAAAGAGAAATTTGATTTCTATGAGCCAGATAGCTAGAGATGGATACAATAATTCTTTCATTGGAGACTCATGGAAGGTCACCATGGGTGCACTCATTATTGCATGAGGAAATATGGAAGGTACACTTTACCTGATCAATAAAATGTCTGATTCTATTGTAGTTGCATAAGAGATAGATGTAGATTTATGACACCGGAGGCTTGGCCATATGAATGAGAGGGGATTGAAATCCCTATAGTCAAAGGGGATGCTCCAAGGACTGAAGTTAGTAGAGTTAAATTTCTATGAAGACTATGTGCTGGGCAAACAGAAGAAGGTTTTGTTCTCCAAAGTTGGAAGAGAGCTAAAAAGTAAGAAACTTTAGTTGGTGCATCTAAACGTATAGGGAGCAGCTCCTACTTCTTCCAAAGGTGGAGCCACATATTTCATCACCGTCATTGATGACCATACAATAAAGGTATGACTTTACTTTCTAAAACATAAATAAGATGTGTTTGATGTATTTGGAAAGTTATTAGCTTTGGTGGAGAATAAGATAGGATTAAAGCTTAAGTTTTTAAGGTCTGATAATGGCAGCGAGTACTGTGATAGGGAGAGTTCAAGGAGTTATGAACCTTAAGAGGCATCAAGAGAAAGTTCACAGTTCCAAGAACACCACTGCAAAATGGTGCTGCAAAACAAATGAACATAACAATCACAAAAAAATCTAGGAGCATGAGATTGTATGTGGGTCTTTCAAAGTAGTTATAGGCTGAAACTGCTAACACTATTGTTTACTTGATAAATCAAGGACCTTATGTACCCTTGAATGAAGGGATTCCTGAGGAAGCTTGGAGTAGAAAGGAGGTGAAACTGAACCACCAAAGGGTATTTGGCTACTCATCATATGTGAACATTGATGCAGGATCCATGAACAAGCTTGACGCAAAGGCGATCAAGTGCACATTGTTGAATATTGAGCGGGCGAGTTTGATTACAGATTCTGAGACAATTAGGACTAGAAGGTCATCAAAAGCAGGGATGTCACTTTCAAAGAAAGTGAAATGTACAAGGACTATAATGGAGTCAAGACTGATTCCAAGGATTCTTCAGATGGAGAACCTTGGCACATAAAAATTGATGATAGTGTTGAGCTAGATGTTGGAGTACATGCAGAAGCTCAGGAGGGTGTCAATGTTGAACCATAAATGCCCATGTTAAGAAGATACATAAGAGTCACAAGTCCACCACAAAGGTACACTCCTTTATTTTATCTATTACTAATGGATCGTGGCAAACTAGAAAGCTTGGAAGAGGCACTTCATGTTGAAGATTCAATCAAGTGGGAGGCTACCATAAATGATGAAATAGCATCACTCATGTCAAATGATACATAGGAGTTGGAAAAACTAAAGGGGAGCAAGTGCTACAAGGATAGGCTTGTAGTAAAGGGCTTCTAGCAAAGGCATAGAGTTGACTGCAGTAAGATTTTTGCCATTATTATAAAGATGACAACCATCTTGGTTGTGTTGAATATTATTGCAGTTGAGAATTTGCATATAGAGTGAATAAATGTTTAAACTGCTTTCCTTCATAGAGAATTGAAGGAGGAACTGTACATGCAACAGCCTAAAGGGTACAAGGCTCAAGAGAAGGGAAAAGCTGAGCTAATGTGCAATCTCAAGAAGAATCTCTATGGCTTGAAGCTAGCATTAAGGTGGTGATACAAAATATTTGATAGGCTCATATTAGAATCAGGGTACAAGAGATGCCAGGTGGATCATTATTGTTACATAAAATAGTGTAAGTCCTTATATATCATTCTGTTATTATATGTGAATGATATGTTAATTGCAGGATCAGGCATGGAGGAGATAAGGATGCTGAAAGAGTTAATGTAAAAGGAGTTAACATGAAGGACTTGGGGCCGACCAAGCAGATTCTCGGAATGCTAATCAATAAGGAAAGAAGTGCAAGAATTCTAAAGATGTCGCAGAAAGAATATGCCGAAAAGGTGCTGAAAAGATTTAACATAAGCGAGTCAAAACAAGTGGGCACTCCCCTAGCAAGTCACTTATGCTTATCTAAGGAGCATATATTGAAGTCTAAAGAATAAAAGGAGCATATGCTGAAGATTCTTTATGCTTCTGCATTAAGGAGCTTTATATACGTGATGATCTGTATAGGACTAGATATTGCCCATGCAGTGGAAGTGGTTAGCAGATTCATGGAAACCTAGGGAAGTACAATTGGGATGTGGTCAAGTGGATCCTAAGGTATCTGAAAGGTACACTGAGCAAAGCCTTATGCTTTGAAAAATCTGATATTATTTTACAGGGATATGTAGACTAAGATCTTGTAGGAGATATTGTTAGCAGGAGAAGCACTACATGTTATATATTGGGAAGTGCAACAGTTAACTGGATCTCTAGGCTCCAAAATATCATGTTGCTATCTACCACGGAGGCGGAATACATTGCCATCACAGAGGAAAGTAAGGAGATGATATGGTTGAAGAGTTCATGACAGAATTGGGCAAGGAGCCGGAGGATGTAAAGCTCTACAATGATAGTATGAGCATTGTTCACCTTGCAAAGAATGCAGCATTTCATGCCAAGACAAAGAACATTCAAGTCCATTACCATTTTATCTGGACCCAATTGGAAGAAGGACAGCTCGGAATTCTACACTTTTAAGAATCTAGCTAATATGGTTACAAAAGTAGTAACAGTGGAGAAACTAAAACTATGTGTAGCTTTAGTTGACCTCAGTACGTGAAGAGAGAGCGGGGTGACCCACACCACGTTCATAATTGATAGAAGAAGAAAATGAAGAATTAAAGATGGAAGAAAGGGTGATTTCCTAAGGGTCTCAAAGTTGAAGATTTTTGTGTTGTGGAGAACTTTTAGACCATCATAAAGGTGCTAATAGTGCTCTAGTGAGCTTCTGGGAGGTCTGAGACAATTCAGAACAAGGTGTGATGTCTATGAACAAGACAGACGCTGTCGCATGCCGTGGCGCGCCACATTGTGCCCTGAAGATCCCTCACCCGAGATGGAGGCTCTATTAGGACCTTAGCGGTCAGCAGACAAAAAAGCGAGCACTTCAGCACACCACAGCAGAAATCGGTGCTGCAGCGGATCCATCCCAAGATGCAGGACATTCAAAATGTAGGCGCTACCCCGCACCACAGTGGGTTCCATCCCTAGATGCGGGCACTACCATAAGCTGTGGCAGGTTCCATCTCGAGACGTGGGCTCTACCATGCACCGCAGCGGGGTTCCTATTCAAAACACGGGTGCTACTGCTTGCCATAGCGCCTGGCGAAGTTTTGCTCCAGTTTAAGTTATGCCCTAAGTAAATTGGAGGGCATTTTGAACCTTTTAGGGTTCAAAATTGAGTTGGGTACTTAAGCAAATAAGTTTGGAAGAGTTTATAAGGTTAGCATTTTAGATTGGAGGCTGATTGCTGCTATGAGGAGGAGATCCCAAGGTGAAGCCCTAAGGAAGCTATCGTGCAAAAACCTTCTTGCATGTTGGAGAAGATACTCCAAGTGGTGGTTATTTCTTCTCCTCTCTATGTTAGAGTAAGAGCTTGTGTATTTCTAGTCAAGGATAAGCTCTTTATAACTCTGTAATATTCAAGTTCTCATAGTGATATTTTATGTGGTGTTGCTCCGTAGTTTTTTCTGTTCTTGAGTTTTCCACGTAAATTTATGTGTTTGGATGTTTGTGTGCTTATTCTTATCTTGCATGCATGTGTAGTGTGCTTTTTTACTTATGGTTTTGTAATTTTGGATTTGTTTGGTAACCGTGAATGCAATCTCAGTCCTCAATCGAGAGCGCACAAAAGTTACTGCTTTTGCTGTGGAGAGTGTACAAGATTACCAACAGCATGAACTGAGCTATGGAGCTCTAAGAATTTCTTATGTATTCTCATGGCTCATATGATCAAGCTATTGTCCAAAAGTTATGTACGATCTATTTTTGCACAGCGAATGTTGTCACATTCATTCGTGGCGTTAACGCTCAAGGTGCATAGCATTTTTGACAATGCGATCATTAAGATATATGAGATTTTCTTTAAAGAGTTTAATTTTAAAGATGTTTACATCATTCATCATTCTTCAACTCATTTCATAAAATAATGTATTCATATGCCTTTATCTCTAAATAATATTTTATTAAAAAGAGAAGTTCTTACATGCATTCAACCACGACTTACTACATGTTCTTACTTAACCCTCCCCAAGGGGGGTTTAGGTTGTCATTATAAGAGATATAAGAAAAGGCAACAAAGATGCTGAGCATATGCATAGCTCTTACATGAAAATTGAAAGAAAAATAGGCAAGAATATTATACATAGGAATAACCATTGGCATTCTCTTCATTTCATCTTCTCTTCAATATTCTCCTTCCTCCTTACACTTTGTGCTTATCTTCTTCTGAAGTTGCAGCCTTTTCTTCCTCCTTTGGGGTTAGGGTTTCCCCTTTAATGTCTTTCCCAAACTAAAAATCAAAACCTTGATTAAACTTTTCTTTCTTCCTTTTATAATTTTCTCCTCTGATCTTCTCTCTTCCAAACAACCACCTCCTTGAGTTTAATTAATCTTTATTCCTTTATTCCCTTGGAATCTAAAGGTTTTTAATGCTTACAATTACTTTATGGTATGGGAAAATGAAGAAAATTAAGTCTTTTGCTCTTTCCAATGCTGACTTGGAGTGGTCTTCTAAGCAGAATTACGATGTGTGCTACGGCGAGATGTTGCTCCAAGATTTCAGTTCATCGCATGCTACGATGCGCTATAGCTCCACGCTTTCAGCCCGTCGCGTGCTATGATGCTATAAAAACTAGGCTTTCGGCCCGTCTGGCGCTACGATGCACTATAACACCAAAGTTTCATGAATTTTGGCATTGTGGCGCGCTATAGCGCCTTGTACTTTGCGGATGTGGCGTTGTGGTGCACTATAATGTCTTTTTCTCTGGAACACTGGTGTTGTGCGCATTTTAGCACCTTTTCCACTATGGATGTGGTGTTGTGGCACACTATAGCGCCTTATTCTCTAAAGTCCTGGCGCTGTGACGTGTTGTAGCATCTTTTCCTCTATGGATGTGGCACTGTAACGCTCTAGAGCACCTTGTTCTCTGGAATCCTGGAACTGTGGCACACTATGGCACCTTTTCCTCTATGGATGTGGTGCTGTGGTGAGCTATAGCACCTCTCTCACTATGAATGTGGTGCTGTGGCACACTATATCACCTTATTTTCTGGAGTCCTGGCGCTATGGCACGCTATGGTGTCTTGCTCTTGAGAATAAGGGAGTCGTGGCACGTCATAGCGCGCTGTAGCATGCTTTTGGCATCTTTTTCACTCAATTTCCTTTTCTTTTGTATTTTGATCTCTTCTCACCTGAAATGGCATAGAAATGTACTAAAACTACAACTAATCCTTATAAAAATATAAATTTTAATAAGAAATTCACTATATTTATTGAGTTCATCAATAGTATTGAACTAGAGGAGCGTGTACAAGAAAAAACTCAAGAGGGTGTTTTTAGAAATTGAACCACAAACACCCATGTTGTGGAGATCTACAAGAGTCACTAGACTGTCACAAAAGTACTCTCCTTCCTTATTTTATCTATTGCTAATGGATGGTGGTGAACCAAAAATATTTGAAGAGGTGCTTCAGGTAGATGATTCAATCAAATAGGAGACTGTCATGAATGATGAAATGGCATCACTCCTGTCAAATGGGACATAGGAGTTGGCAACACTACCAGCTAGAAAGAAGGCCCTTCAGAATAAGTGGATTTATTAGCTAAATGAAGAACCAGATGGGAGCAAATACTATAAGACAAGGCATGTAATAAAAGGCTTCTATCAATGGCATGGAGTTGACTACAGTAAGATCTTTGCCCTAGTTTTGAAGATGACCACTATCAAAGTAGTGTTGAATATTATAACAGTTGAAGATTTGCGCATGGAGCAAATGGATATAAAGACTGTGTTTCTTCATAAAGAGCTAGAAAAGTAATTGTACATGCAACAATTAGAGGGGTGCAAGGCTCAAGAAAATGGTAAATCATAGCTCCTATGCAAGCTCAAGAAGAGCCTTTATGGCTTAAAACATGTGCCTAAGCAATGGTACAGGAGATTTGAGAGGTTTGTGCCAAAAACTAGGTACAAGAGGTGCTAGACAGATCACTGTTGCTATATGAAACAGTGTAAGTTCTCTTATATCATTATTTTACTGTAAGTGGATGATATGTTGATCGCACGATCAGATATGGAGGAAATAAATATACTGAAGGAGAAAATGTCAAGGGAGTTTGACATTAAAGACTTGGAGCGGGCCAAGCAGATTCTTAGGATGAGAATCAATACAAAAAGAAGTACATGAAATTTGAAGTTATCTCAGAATGAATATGTTGAAAAGGTGCAGAAAAGATTCAACATGAGTGAAGAAAATTCAGTAGTAACTCCCCTAGCAAGTCACTTCAATTTATCAAAAGATCAAATACCTAAGACTGAAGATGAGAGGGAACACATGTAGAAGTTTCCTTATACTACAATGGTTGGGAGCTTGATGTATGCAATGATTTGCTCAAGACTAGAAACGCACATGCAGTGGGAGTAGTCAGAAGATTCATGGGAAATCCATGGAAGCACCACTAGGATGCGGTCAAGTGGATTTTGAGGTATCTTAAAGGCTCAATGGGAAAAGCACTTTGCTTTGGTAGGTCTATTTTTACTCTATAGTGCTTTGTAGATTCAGACCTTGCAAATGCTGTTGATACCCGGAGGAGCACTTTCGAATATGTGTTCACATTGGAAAGTGTAGCAGTGAGCTGGATCTCCAGGTTACAAAACATTATTGCTCTATCCACCATGGAGGCTGTATATGTCGCCATCACTGAGGCGAGTAAGGAGATAATTTGGCTGAATAGCTTTATGACATAAATGGGCAAGTAGTAGGAGGATGTGAATCTCTACAATAATAGTATGAGTGTGATTCACCTTGCAAAGAATGAAACATTTCATGCCAGAATGAAGCATATACTGTTTCGGTACCATTTCATCAGGACATTGTTGGATGAGGGTCAGCTTGGATTGGAAAGATTCACACTTATAAGAATCTCACTTACATGTTCACAAAAGCTATAATTATTGAGAAATTGAAATTATGTGCAACTTCAGTTGGCCTTGGCACTTGAAAAGAGAGTGGGAGTGAGCCACACCATGTTCTTGATAGAAGACAATAAATGTTCAAGATATAAGAAGGGATGATCCCAAATAGGTCTCCAAGTGGAAGATTGTTGGGATATAGAAACCATTCAGATCATCGTGGAGGTTCTAATGGAGCTCTGGTGGACTTTTGGAATGTTCTGAGGTGATACGGGACAAATTAGATAATTACAGGTTCTGCAGGGCTCCAAGCGCGCCATGGTGCCTAGCCAACCAGAGACTGATGCATGATAGCGCAACAGGGAGCCCAACCAGCAAGAGAATAGGACACGATAGTGCGCCATGGCGCCCATCCTGTCAGAGATTGGGGCGTTGTAGCGCCCCCGACGGGCGAAACCAGCTAGAGACTGGGGCGTTATAGCGTGCCCTGACGCCAGCCTGCCTGAGACCTGGTCGCTACGGCACGCCGTAGTGCCAGGCGGGTGAGGTTTCCACTTCTGTTTTAGGCATTGTCCTAAGTATTTTGGGGGACATTTTGCACTATTTGGGGTTCATATAGTGCTTGAATATATAAGGGAATATTATGAAGATGTTTTCTAAGGGCTTATGAAGAGGAGACTAACCTTAAACAGGTGGTGGTTGCTGCTCCTCTCCTTCAACCTAGAGTGATAGCTGGAAGTTCTGGGAAGAAAAAAAGTTGTATAGAATGTTGTTCATAAAGTATATCCTTCTTGTTCTTGTGAAGTTAAAGCTCTTTGTAACTCTGTAGTTATTTGGATTCTTAGTGAAAATTCATGTGTGGTGTGGTTCTGTGGTTTTTCCCATTTTTAAGTTTTTCACGTAAGCTTTTGTGCGATTAATGTTGTGTATGTGCTGTGATTTCTATTTTGTTGTGTTATGTTTGATTTTGTATATTGCACTCAGGCGCACCCAAATGCTTGTGGCGAATTAAATTCTAAAAGCGGTGTGTCCTATGAATTTCTTAAGGAGCTTTAGGTTTTGTTTTATGCCCCATATATAAGCCTAACTTATTTGGTCGGGTTAAGTGTGTGCAATTTTTGTGAGAACTTTGGGTGGAGGCTAAGAATCCTAAAATCCTAGAGTGAGCTATAAAGAAATTGGAGCGAAGGAGAAGAGAAAATTTAAAAGGCGGCAATTTTATCTAGTAAGTTATTGGAACTCCTTTTTTGGCTTGAAAACTTGAGAATATTATATTTTCTTTTGTCTTCTTCTCTCTCATGCACTCAACACTACTGAAATGGTTGCTGATATGATTCTTGATAACCCATGCAAAGTAGACTGCAGCCATTGTCAGCAGAAGGAAGGCTCAGGTAATTGAGTTCTTGGAACATTATTTACTTTGCTGATGCTGTAATATTGGAAGGTGTTGTCAATTGACACTTAGTTCATTAGAGAAATTTTAGGTATTCTTAAAAGGCACATTTTGTTGACTCTTTTCATTTAGATAATGGATTTAGGTCATTCTTTGAGTTTGTATGTCCCATTTGTAATGTAGTGAATATAATCAGAGTAAAACAAAACTAAAACACAGATTACAACAAAGTAAATCACAATGAACATCCGATTTTTGTGAAAAATTTAAGATCAGGAAAACTCACTGAGTCACACCGCACCAAAAAATTGCACTATTACAGATCCCACTCTCCCTCTCTTGTAAGGCGATGATGCACAACCACCAAAAATAACTCACTTACAATCCTAACCTTAAGAGGAACATATAAAGGTTAGGGGAAACAGTGCAAAAAAATGAAAATACCCCTCAAAAATTATAATTTTTTTGAGTATTTTATCACTTTTATCTAATTTTTAATTGATTTGTTAGGACTTTTAGCCTTGTGTTGAAAACTGCTTTATGGTTATGACAATTTTGTTAAAGAAATGATATTCTTACTTTGAGCAAACAAAATTTTAGACTATGGTTTTATTAAAGAAATTTACAAATATTATCTTACATTTGAAAGAGCTGACTTGTCTTGTGAGTGTTTTTTAAAAAGTAAGGTTATACTTCTGTACTATTAATCACAATAAAATATTCAAAATTAATATGAAAAATTCTTATTTTTCATAAAAGGTTCTATGCTAATGTGTATTCATGGTATTGTCATATCATCAATATCAATGATTTTGGGTGTGCATAACAAATTGCCAAAAATATGAGTTTTTTTTAATTACTACAAATTTTATTATGATATGATCGGAGCAATTGACAATAAGAATAAGAATATATTTTTAACGAGAGTTGTGCGTTTGATATAATGCTCAATCATCAGCCCAGCAGAGTATTCACTTAACAATTGGCTTAAAAGGCAAAGAACCTTTGTAGTAAATTGACCTTAAAAGTCTTCACTTAACAATCAGCCCAGAAAACAGCACCTCTGTCTCGGGAGAGGGAGCCCCAAGGCACGCTGTAGTGCACCACAGCGCGTGATAGCGCCTATGATGTTGCTGGACTTCACACCTCATTCCAAATCACCTCAAAACCTCCTAGAAGCTCATCAGAGCATCATTAACATCTCTATGATGGACTAAATGGTCTCCACAACACAGCAATTTCTCACTCTGAGACCTTTTGTATCACCCATTCTTCTATCCTTAATCCTTCATTATCTTCTTCTATTTCTATCAAGAAATGTGGTGTAGCTCACATCCGCTTTCTCTTCACATACCGAGAAAAACTAAAGCTGCACAAAGCTTCAGTTTCTCCACGGTTACTATTTTTATAGGCATATTAGCTGGATTCTTAGAAGTGTGGATCTTCTCTAATCCGAGATACCCTTCTTTTAACTGTGTCCGTATGAAATGGTAACAGAGTTGAATGTACTTTGTCCTAGCATGAAATGTTGTATTCTTTTCTAGGTGAATAGCGCTCATACTATCACTATAGATCTTCACATCCTTCTGCTCTTTGCCCAAATTTATTATAAAACTCTTCAACCAGATCATCTTCTTATCTGCCTCTGTAATGGCAACGTACTCCGCCTCCGTGGTAGATAGTGCTATAAAGTTCTGTAGCCTAAAGATTCAGCTCACCATTGCACTTCCCAATATATAAACATATACCATAGTGCTTCTTTGACTATCAACATCTCCTACAAGATTTGAGCCTACATAGACTTATAAATAATGTCATATATTCTAAAGCATAAAGCTTTGCCTGTTGTACTTTTAGATACCTTAAGATCTACTTGATCGTATCCTAATAGTGCTTCCCTAGGTTTCCCATGAATTTGTTGACCACTCCCACTGCATGGGCAGCATCTGGTATTATGTAGATAATTAAGCTCCCAACTACTGAAGCATAAGAAACCTTCAGCATATACTCCTTTTCTTATTCTGACTTCAACATCTGCTCTTTAGATAAGCTGAAGTGACTTACTAGAGTAGTGCCCAATAGTTTTGCCTTGCTCATGTTAAATCTTTTCAACACCTTTCTAGCATATTCTTTCTATGATAGCTTTAGAATTCCTGCACTTCTTTCCTTATTAATTCTCATTCCAAGAATCAACTTGGCTGGGCCCAAGTCCTTCATGTAAGACTCTTTTGACATCAGCTCTTTCAGCATCCTCATGTCCTCCGTGTCTAATCCTGCAATTAGCATATCATCCACTTACAATAACAGAATGATATAGGAGGACTTACACTATTTTGAGTAACAACAGCGATCCACCTGGCATCTCTTATACCCAGATTCTTACATGAACCTATCAAATCTTTTGTACCACTGCCTTAGTGCTTGCTTCAAGCCATAGAGGCTCTTCTTGAGCTTGCACACTAGCTCAAATTTTTCTTTCTCATGAGCTTTGTATCCTTCAAGCTGTTACATGTATAGCTCCTCATCCAGTTCTTTATGAAGGAATGTAATTTTGACATCCATTTGCTCTAGATGCAAATCCTTAACTGCAACAATGTTCAATGTTATCCTAATGGCTATCATCTTTACAACTGAGGCAAAGATATCACTATAGTTGACCCCATGCCACTGCTAGAAGCCATTTACCACAAGTCTCTCCTTGTAGCGAGTGCTCCTATTCGGTTCCTCTTTCACCCGATAAACCAACTTGTTCTGAAGGGCCTTCTTTCCAACTGGTAGAGGCGCCAACTCCCATGTCCCATTTGACATGAGTGATGTCATTTCATCATTCATAGAAGCCTCCCACTTGATTGAATCTTCAACCTGAAGTGCCTATTCCAAGCTTTCTGGTTCACCACCATCCGTTAGTAACAAGAGTACCTCTATGGAAATCTTGTAACATTTATGGATCTTCTTAACATGGGTGTTTATGGTTCAACATTGACACCCTCCCGAGCTTCTTCAGGTACACCAACATCTAGTTTAACACTGTCATCAATTTCTATGTGCCAGGGATCTCCATCTGAAGCATCCTTGGAATCAGTCCTTACTCCAGTACAATCCTTATACAATTCACTTTCATTGAAAATGGCATCCCTTCTTCTGATGACCTTCTGGTTCAAATTTTCCCAGAATCTATAACCAAACTTGCCTGCACCATATCCAATGAATGTGCACTTGATCGCCTTAGCGTCAAGCTTTCTCCTGGATCTGACATCCATGTGCACATATAATGAGCAGCCAAATACCTTGAGGTGGTTTAGTTTCACATCCTTTCCGCTCCAAGCCTCAAAAATCCTTTCATTCAAGGGTATCAGATATATCACACAGAACTGCTTTGGGAGACAAGCATGCAATCTCATGCTCCAGGCTCTTTCTGTGATCATTCTATTTATCAATTCTGCAATATCATTTTTTGTGGTTTTCTGGGGACTGTAAACTCCCTCTTGATGCCTCTCAAGGCGCATAACTCTATGAACTCGCTATCAAAGCACTCGTCACCATTATCAAACCTCAATCACTTAAACTTTAATAATGTCTCATTCTCCACCAAAGGTAACCACTTTCCAAACACATCAAATATGTCAGATTTATATTTCAAAAGGTAAACCCATATCTTCCTCATGCGGTCATCAATGAAGGTGATGAAATATGTGGCTCTACCTATAGAAGAAGTAGGAGCTGGCCCCCATACATCTCTATGTACCAACTCAAGTTTCTTTCTTTTCAACTCTCTTCCAACCATAGAGAACAAAATCTTCTTCTGCTTGCTCAGCACATAGTCTTCACAGAAATCTAAGTCTATTGACTTTAGTCCTTGGAGCTTCCCCTTTGACTGTAAGGATTTCAATTCCCTCTCGCTCATATGGCCAAGCCTCTGGTGCCATAGATCTGCATCTATCTCTTTTGTTACTGCAACAGAATCAGACACTTTGTTGATCAGGTAAAGTATACCTTCAATATTGTCCCATGCAATAATGAGTGTACCCTTGGTGACCTTCAACGAGTCTCTAGTGAAATAAGTGTTATAGCCCTCTCTGGCTAATTGGCTTACAAAAATTAGATTTCTCTTTAAATATGGCACATGTCTAACATCTTTTAACTTCCAAACTGTGTCTCTTGGTAACCAAACATCCACATTGCCTCTGACAATGATGTCACAAGCCTTGTCATCTCCAAGATATACTTTCTCCAAGTCACCCTTGGTGTTGTTCTTGAAGGCACTCCTCGATGGAGTCGCATGAAAGGATGCACCTGAATCCACTACCCAGGACTCTATCTTGATAAGTGAGAGGATCAACACATCCTGATTCTCCTCAGATAATCATTCACAGTGGGGTTCATCATCTTACCTCCACTACTTGGCTTCTCCAGGGTAGGGCAATCCTTCTTGAAGTGTCTTTCCTTCCCATAGTTCCAGCAATTCGACTTTTCTTTTCTGGATCTTATTTTTTCTCATCGAGATATTGACCTACTTTTAGCATTCAGTGTTGAGGTGGATGCCTCCCCATGAGATTTCTTTCACACCTCCTCATTTAGCAATGTCATTGAATCTCAATGATGCATTTCTTAATGAATTGCTGATGGCTGTAACCAGCTCATCCCAACTGTCCGATAATAAAGAGAGGAACAACAAAGCTCGGACCCCATCATCAAAACTGATGCCCACCAAACTTAACTAGCTTACCACCATGTTGAACCCATTGAGATGTTCAATCACTGAATAACCATCCATAATATTCATATTGAATAGTCTTTTTATCAAGAAAACTTTGTTGGAAGCAGAGGGCTTCTCATACATTCTCATCAGGGAATCCATGAGATCTACAGTGATTTTCTGATTAGCAATGTTAAATGCAACAAATAAAGACAATGATAATCAAATCAAGCCCAGTGCATTTCTATCGAGAACTTCCCATTCTTCATCAATCATAGTTACAAATTTTCTGTCGGCTCCTTTCAATGGAAGATATAACTTCTTCTAGTAAAGCAGATCCTCCATCAGCATTTTCCTGAACACAAAGTTCGTATCGCTGAATTTTTATATCTTTTGTCTCATCTCGTCAGCCATTACTCCCACTCAAATAGCAAATCTTAGATCCACCAAGGTAACCTCGCTCTGATACCACTTATTGGTAATAAACTTCCAGCACCGAGAACACTCCGCAGCAGAAGCGGTTTGATTAGCACACTCGATTGAGAATCGAGATTGCGTTGACGATTACCAAGCAAATTCGAAATCACAAAATCATAAGCAAGAAATCACAGCACATGCATGCAAAGCAAATTCAAGCACACAAGCATCCAAACACAAAAAATTACATTGAAAACCCAAGAATGGGAAATACGATGGAGCCACACCATAGAAAATATCCAGTAAGAATCTTGAAGAGTACATAGTTACAAAGAGCTTCACCTTTTGTAGAAAACACACAGGCTCTTAGTCTAATATGAAAAAGAGAGGAAGCAACCACCCCCAAGAGTATTTTCTCCAACATGCAAGAGCTCTTTTGCACTGCAGATTCCTTAGGGCTTCACCTTGGGATCTCCTCCTCATAGCAGCCAAAGCCTTCAACTGAAATGCCAACACACTTATCTTGCTTTTCTTCACACTTAGGAAATTCCTCACATGTTTCATTAAATATTCAGCTCATTTTTGAGCTCTGAAATACAAAATGCCCCCCAAATAAGGGAGTAACCTGAACCGGAATAGATTTTCGCCAGGGGCTACGGCGCGCCGTAGCGCCTGGGCTTCGGGTAGTGCGACACTAGTGCAAGGTTTAGCGCCCTAGTCTCTATCAACCTACCGTTGCGACAAGCGGTAGCGCCCACCTCTCAGGATGACTGCCATTGGGGCACGCTGCAACATCGATTTCTGTTGCGGCACGCGGTAGCGCCCGCCTTTCGGGATGATTTCTGATGCGACGCACGGCAGCACCGATTTCTGCTATGGTGCGCGGTAGTACCCGCTTCTTTCTTTGCTAACCGCTGAGGGGCGCAATAGCGCCTCCGTCTCGAGAGAGAGAGAGCGCCAGAGCGCTGCGGCGCAATGCAACGCCTGTGCTGTTGCTAGACTTTACACCTTGTTCCAATCGCCTCAGAACCTCCCGGAAGCTCACCAGAGCACCATTAGCTTCTCCATGATGGACAAAATGATCTCCACAACACAACAATCATAAATCCTGGGGCATGCATGTTTAAGAAAACACTCACTATATAGTTGTGAAGGAGGTGCAAAAATAGTATATTCAGTGGGAAGATTTGTGTTCTTAAAGCAATTTTTTATTATTTCATTAACAACTTAATTGGGGAGGATTTTACTTTTGGGTATACACACACATTGTAATCACCAAGAGTAGTAGAGCATGATTAGAGGCCATTAATTATAATAGGCACATGCTCAAATATTTAATCGAAACTTGCATTTTATTTCTTATTTACCCTTTTCACTTTTTACCGTGATTGTGTATGCCTAACTCTATTTGTAAAGGACAACATTAACATTAGGGAGCCAACAACTAGTTTTCTAGAGCATCACCCATTTGATGAAGATTATAATTCCATGGTGTCACTTGCAACATTGTGTCCAAGTAAGCAATCATGTGGCATGATCATAAGACTAGTTCAATTGACTATTGTTGCTTAAGAAGGCCAACTTGCAACAAGGAGTATATTATAAGCATTCGAGTTATGTTTCAGCCAGCCTCTATTTGAGAAACTAAGATATACTAATGGCTTGCTGTCAAGAATGTATATCATAAGACTGTTACTGTCGGCCTTTGAACAAAGATGGTTTGCACTAGTATTAGTGAAGTACTTTACCAAGTAGGTTGAGGTCATGGCAGCAGTAAAATGTGTCATTGTATGCCATAAAAATTATTTAACATTAAGTATTCTTATGATTCAGAATACACATGGCCATCATAACTAATAACATGCTACAATTCAATATAGAAATGACAACATTTCAAGGATAAGAGTGGAGTTAAACTTAGGCTTATATTGATTAACCACCACAAATCAAATTGAAAAACTAATAAAATAATTACTCAACTCCTCAAGAAAGGCTTAGAAGTTGAAGAGGGGATTGGAGTTGGGTCGATCGCTTATTGATAAAACTTTGGGCATACAAATCAATAATAAACATGGCCACTGAGGAAACCATTCTTAGCATGTCTTTGGTTTTGAGGTTTCAACACCCATTAAATTGATTGCACCCACCCCAAGAGCTAATGAAATGCCAACAATCTTGAGCTCAATCTCTTTGAGTATATTGCAGCAAATGATATCACTCGATAACACGAACTAAATATGCTATAGAATGTGAGATTCTTAGCATTCGACAAAGTAAAAAAGCAAAAAGGATATGTTCAAATAAACTAAGTTCAAGTTGGGTGACCTAGTCTTGAGAAAAAATAAAGTCATAGGACACATCTCAAAACAAGTTCTCACTGAACTAGGACAAACCATTTAATATAAAAGACTCAATTATTAAATTACATGTAAATTAAAGACTTATGATGGGATGAGTGTGATGGCTCGATGTCGGGTTAGCGTAAGCTAAACCAACATTAGGCTCATTTTGTCGTATGACCCAATTGGGTGATTTAAATGATGTAGCATGTGAACATAGTGCTGATAATATTGTTCATTCAATCATAGCAAAATACAAAATAAATCTCGAGTTACGATTCAAAGATCAAATTTAAATTTTTACAGGGTTTTTTAAATGAAAATTAAAAGTAAAAGATGAAGTAACAGCAGCATTGTTGGCTCAAAATCCCCACCTTATACCTCAACTAACTCTTGATTTGGTGTTGTAAAGACAATGTTGGGATTTGAATTCCCATTAATTAGAATAAATCTAAGTACTAGAGATTATCAAATTTTACATTTATTAGACAATAAGCATAAGCAAAAAAACTTGGCAGGGAATTTAAAGTTCAATATATTGTCCCTGCAATACATGTTTAGCTGCATGAAAACTCTTGCATGAAAATATTGTCACATAATATATATACATAAATAATGTTTGATGTCTAGCGCTAACAGGGCTAGCAATCTGACTCGAAACTCTAAACTAGAACTTGAAATATTTTGACTCGACCTGAATGGCTCAACTTGAACCCCACTTGGCTTGACTTAAAATAACTCGAACTTGAACTCGAACAAGTTCGTCATACTCAATTCAAACTTTTTAAGATTGAGTCAAGGCTGACCCGACTCAAACCAGGCCTAAGCACTAACATAATGATTTTGCTGTGCAAACACAAAATTTGAGGGAAAAATGGTTCATTAAATTAACATTTCATCTTCCCTATGTATCTGCCCCCTATAAGGCTTATTAGTATAGGCTTCTTATCACTCAAGATGTCGGATAATCCGTCACAAATAGTTATCTGCAGACTAATTATAGATCAATAGAGGAACGAACCCAAGCCACTCAGTTACTCAAATGTTTCACATATTACTTTAGCGTTGCATAATAAGAAAAGCATTTTTTCCTCATTTTTTTTGAGCGGTAAGCATCAAATATAATAAAAGTAAAGAATGATATCCAATACCTTTAAATAGTATTTGAATGCATTAAAGAAAATTTACATAAGTTTGTTTATGTTTATTAAAATTATTTCATTATAATATTGTTGCTTTTTGTGTGTGTAAAAAGATGGTTATTTAGACTTATAAGGTCTAAGGTATTAAATTGGCTTAGACTTAGACTAGCTAGCTTGGGCTATTCCAGATGAGCCAGAAATCCTTACTTGGACCATGAGGGTTCCAGAGTGATTAATGACTACAATTTGGTTAGTGCATGTCTTAGCTTCTTTTGAGATTAATTTTGGGCTAGGTCTAGCTTGGGCAAGCCTAAGCTAGTCTAAAAAGTTACTTTAACTTTTTAGACATTGTTGGCTCCTTATGTTAAACATTTATTACTTTAGTAGTGTTTAAAGGGTTAGCCTAACCTAAACAGAGTCTTTTAGAATTTGGGGGTCAGTCTGATCTAGGCTTGGCTTAGGCTAGCTTGAGCTTGCCTAGTTGGATCACTAGCTATATCTTATATGTGAAGGGTGAGTTTTATAAATTCATTAAATTTATTAGTGATAATAAATGTTCTCTTGTTGTTATGGATCGATTTCAGCCATTTAGCTAAGGTTTGACCTATCAAAATTATAGGTCTAGCTTGGGCTAGCCCAAATGAACCATTTGTTTGGCTTTAGGGTTTAGGTCTAAAATCTTGGTTTACCATGAATACTATGTTAGATTAAGAGTTTAGGTTTGATCTAGAATAATTTTTGGGGTTTGGGGATCACATTGGCCATGGCTTGGGCTAGCCTGTAGCTAGCTCAACTGGCCAAGTCATCCCATTTGAACATATGTCCAAATCTTATGACTTTTTTAGGCGGTAGTGATTTTCTTAAGGTTTATAAGGTTGATTCAAGTCACTTGTCTAGTGCTTGATCCAATCCTAATTTTGGTTAAATTTGGCTAGCTTGAGCTAGCCCAAATAGTCCCTCTTTGCTTTAATTGAGATATACACCTAATGACCATGCCCTGGGCTTTTCCTAAGGCTAATGTAGGTGGATTTTACTTTTGATTGGTCCTTACTTCCTGTGGCGCCCGCTCCCTAAGCCCACCATCATTAAGCTAAGGAGCAAAGTGTCACTTGTGCAAATCCCTCACTTAACATTGGATTAGGTAAGATCCATAATCCACTGCTAAGGGGAGGATGTGCACAGCATAAATACGAGAATCAATCATTAAGTCTAACATATATACAGAGTGCGGAAGTGAAAAAGAAGTAAGCATTACATCCATTCATCGTACATCATACATGAATTAAAATAAGATAGCTCAGAAAATAATAATGTGCAGAAAGTCAACACAGTCACGAGTACCTATATTAATACAACATTTAAATAAAGTTTATGAAATGAAATAAATAACTCTCATCCTCACTATGAAATAAGAAGGAAACTAAATATCTTCTGGTCCAAGCTGCTGCACCTCCTCTAAGTAAGGCTCCTCTTTAGGTACAGGATCCTCAAATTGTTCAATATCTGACATTGTCAGTTTCACAATGTCAGGGCCCCAGCCAATAAAGAAAAATATTATTAGACAAAATATCTAAGTACATTTTAGGCAAGTAATTTATTAAGCATTTGTTAATATCACCATTTTACTCTATACCAAATAAAACATCTATCTAGCATGGGAGCAAGTAAGCATTCAAAGGAAACATGATAAGTTATAAACATAGCATTTATAACTAAACAATAAGTGAGGCAAAAGCACACCTCAAGTGAACTAAATAAGGTGGGGCATACATATGTAATATAGTAGGTAAAAATACTAAAAAGAAAAGTCTGATCTAAATATGTTGATGATCATATGACATATGCTAATTCAAAATATTAATCTAAAAATGGTGCATATAATAAGTAGTAAAGTCTAGCACTTTATATATATATATATATATATATATATATATATATATATCTATTCAAGTAAGCAAGTAAAATATGAAACATACAGCTAATTGAAATAAAATGCATCATCAACATAATAAATAGTAAGCTGAAAAAAGAAAGGAATGTATAAGTGTCATATCAGAAAGAACCAATATATATATATATATATATATATATATATATATATATCCCCATAGCCTTTATGGGCTAGAGCAAATATATCATAATAATACAATACTGTATAACTGAAGAGGCAGATAATACTATGCAAACATCTTTTAGTTATTTTACTTTTATTTTAGTGGACAATTTCAAAAATAGCTGAGGAGTCAAGCACATCTACAAGTCTAAATGGGTCTCAGGCTTAACACACTCTTCTCAATGAGTGATGTTAAGTATCCTGATCTCTCCTTACCCCTATCCATTGGAGTAAATATGCATCATAATCTACCATAAACTTAACCCAAATGCAAATATTCTCCTAATATTCTAAGTTTTCATTTTCATACATCAATATTTTTCTTATATGATATGTCTGAGGAAAATAAGCACAAAATTTCAAGAAATGCGTAGCACAAAAATAAATTAGAGACCAAGGGACTCTACTATATATTGTGATATCATTTGTTGTCTAATTTATACGTTCTAACTATTCCAAGTTACACAAGTTCAGGATCTCCAATTCCTACTATTGAGTGTAAATTGGAAGTACGTCCTTATACGTTAAAAGGATTATAATTGATCAGGTTCTAATCTAATTCAATCAAATATGACTATAGGTTGAATTAAGGAAACATAATGTCCTAATTTGATGAATTCAGACGTTCTACCTAAGATCTGATCAAGATCTACTAAGCTATAGATTATGGATTAAATACCATGATATTAGGCTTAATCACATAATCCAAAGGATAAGACAAAAGATATAGGTTTCAATCTAAGAGTGATCTATTGATTAAGGCAAATCCTATTAAGCAAACTAATCTTAATAGGATGAATCTCTTATCCTAAATCTAATGTTGAAAGACAAAATAATCTAAATAAGTTGTAAAATTTAGAAACTAATAAAACCAATGATTTATTCATTGAATAACCCCATTATTCAGTGAATGAAATCTATCCTATGATCTAGCGCTAATCTTAGGAATAATCCTAATGTGAGGTGTTGAATTTCTTAAAGAAAAAACTTAAAGAAATTTTAGGGATTTTAACAAATTTGACCTAATAACTGATTTTACTCACTCAGAGGATTCTAATATAGTTTTAATACTTATTTTATTGACTTAGAAGATAATCTAGGAGTTAAAGATACTTAACCTAAATTTTGGGCAAAATGACCATTTTACCCCTATTTAAGGGTCCAAAAAGCTACTTTTTGATTTAGGACTTGAAATTAGAATTTATTATTGTCAAATGATTCCTTACTATCTAATATGAAGATAGATAGTAAGTGCACTAAATTTGGATAAGAAATGGGTCCTAAAGGTCTAAACTAAGGTTTTTTACCTAAGGGGCATTTTAGTAAATTTCACCTAATGAAATCTAAATTTAGATGCAGTTTTCTACTGGTTGCTATTCAAGAATTCCATAGAGTCCAAAAATACTAAATTATGAAGTTTATTGAATTAGTTATAGCCATTTCAATTTCTAAGGGTAATTTAGTAATTTTTTAAGCTAAGAGGGGGTAAAAAAAAAGCCAACTTTTCCATTTAATGCTTAAATTTATCAAACTCAATGGCAATAGCTTCTTTATATCATATTGAGTACTTTAATTAGGAGTATACCCAAATTGGACTTCAATTGGTCAAGTTATGACCTAATTAATGTTAGGGTATTTTGGTCATTTCTAATTTTTTTAGGGTTCAAAACTTAAATATTACTTTAGATTATTGTTGGCACTAGAATTTAAAGCTATCTAGCACTTTGAATTTTTTGATTTGGAGTCTAATTGACAAAGATATGGTCAAATTAATATTTAGGGTTTTAGGGGCGATTAGGGATTAAACTATCATCTAATACAAAATTAGAAATTCACCTACATATTTATACAATGCTCAATTTTACCTATACTAGGTTTAAATTTAATATAATTTGACCCCATTAGGGTCCTAGGGTCCTTGAACTTCAAAAACAGTGAAGTTTTGGCCATTTCAGCCAGTTCTGGACCAATCCAGACAGTTCTAGACGCTACGGCGCGCTGTGGTGCCTTTTGGCAGAAAGCCAGATGCTACGGCACGTTATGGCGTGCTACGGTGCACAGCAGCACTTTTGATGATCCGAAAAACTATGGCGGGAAAATTTAATTTCAAACAAGAAAATGTTTTTACACTTCATTCAACTATTAGACGCTGCAGCCCGCTGTGGCACGCTGTGGCGTGTTGTGGTGCGCTACAGCGGTTTGCTTCCAGGCCCTTATTTTAGTTCCAGAAGCGCTATGGCGCTCTGTAGCCTGCTATGGCATGCTACAGCGGATTCAGTTCTAAACTTGGGCGCTACGGCGTGCGTAGCGCCCGACGGTGATTTCACCTGAGCAAAAACTGAGATGGGTCAACTTTCGGGCTCAAATACTCTCAACTGAGAGCACTTCATGAGCGGTATCATATACCGATGGAAAGGTCTTTCCGAGATATTTTCTTTAATACCCAAATAGACACCTAACGATCAAGTTATTTATAAAAATAGTGGGCTTAAAGGACTATGTGTGAAGAAATTCATATTAGCAGATTTACATATCATTCCCTATTGTTTACAGATTTTTATGAGCTTACAACTTAGCATAGCTTCATAGATGCACAACTAAGGTAACACGAAAACTTAAACATACAATTAAACATAAATACAAAATGGAATAGCCATTGGAGTAATCAATGGAGGGAAAGGGAGTACCTTAGTCTTGCAAATGGGGGTTCCTTTTATGGATCCTTAGAAACCTGAGAGTTTGAGGGTTGAGGAACTTCTCTTTAACAGCTAGCATAGCAAAACTAGGAAGAGAGAAATGGACTTCAACTAGAAAAATGAGGAAGAAGAGCTAAGAGCTAAAGGCTCTCTTAATGGGGGAAGAGGGCTGCCAATGGATGGGATGGATGGATTTGACCCAACCCACTTGGTGAGATGTTAAAGAGAAGTTCCCCAACCCTCAAACTCTTAGGTTTCTAAGGATCCATAAGTGGTACTTTGGGGCCATTTAACTCGGTCTGGACTCGAGCTAGCTTGGACTAGCCCCAGTTTAGCCAAAACTTAAATTAAATGGAATTGGGTTATGAGGGATAACCATGGTGCTCTCATGACTTCTACGACCTCATTAGGTCATGAAGGGGGGTTGGGTCTCACCTAAGTGGACTAATGATCCCAACCTAGATTCGGGCTAGCTTGGGCTAGCTAGAGTCTAGCCTAATTCTATTTTGGGTATACTGGGGTCATGGGGGTTGGCCATGGTGTCCCCATGACTCCAAGGACCACATTGGGTCTTAGGTGGGGTTGGGTTGAGCTCATGTGAGCTAGCCCAACCCTTAGTCCAAACTCAAACTCGAGCTAGCCTGAATGAGTCATCTCCTAAATTACTAGGGTTTAGGGGTGTGAGCTCTCATTAACTGATTCCTATGGAGCTGAGGAGCTTCAGGCTATTGGGCAAGCTTTGGTGATACCTGGCGGGCTAGGAATGGTGACTTGAAGGAGGGAAGGAACCTCTAGAGTTGGGGCTTAAAGGATTGATTTCCGCACTTGCTAAGGGTGCTGGGGACTCCTTTGAGCTTTGACAGCTGCTGGGGGTGCTCCTGGACCCGAGGGATGGCCCGAGATGATGCTATGGCTATGGCCTGAGGTGGTATCATGAGAGAGAGAGAGAGGGAGATAGAGAGAGAGAGAGAGAGAGAGAGAGCTCAGAAGAGGGAAATCAGAGAATGGGGAGGTGTGGGAGTCATTTGGGGGCCTCGATGGTATTTATAACCCAGCTTTAGCTGATCCCAGCCACTAGAGTGGTGTAGGCCAATGACTAGGTATAGGGTTAATCCTTTCCATGGGGACTTTCTCCCAAGGTGCTCGAGTGCACTTGAAAGCCCTCAGCTAGTTCAACAAGGTCGCATGAGCATGCAAGCTACCGTGAAGTCCTTTTTGCGGTGGCTGAACATCTGGCATGGTGTGCTTGCGACAAATGGCGATGGGACGTTGCATGTGCCTGCATGAGCGAAGGAGATGTACAAGGATGAATCCTGGTCGTCATATTCAACTATTTAAATTTGGCATTCTAATATGATCCTACAGTTCTGATTAAATCTTGATCGTCATATCCTATTTAAATATGATTGGGCAACACGTTATACAGCAGTTCTGTGTCTTGCTCATTGCACGAGATCTTCACCGCATCATCTAATTGACGCTATGGCGGCTGGGCCAATCTTGCGACTAATGACGCATCGCACCACAGCCTGATCCTTCGGTCGTCGTGCCGGATCATTTGTCATGAATTTTAATAAATAGAATTAATTAATAATTAAATTTTATTTATTTAAATCAAATTTATGCATTTCTCTCCCGTTTTATGACAAAAAACTATGAAACTTTCACACATAACTAATTTGGGGGTGATTAATCCAAAAATATCATCAGTTTAATATTTTGAGATCAATTTTATTTTTCTAATTGTTTCTATTTATTTAATTACTGAATATTTATATCTTTCCAAAAATAATTTCTTTTTGGGTTTTCACACAGACAATGTTAGTGAGTGATTTAACGAGTATCTAATAACAAGACATTAATTCTTCTTGAAATAACTATGGTCATTACAATGAGTTAATCTAAGTAGTTCACTTTGCATGCTTAAAAAGGTTTTATCCTTTAAGCTTGGGAGAACATCCTAACGATGATGAACTAAAAGATGCTATCACTTTTCCATCACCATAAGCTTTTCACTGAAAGGGCCATTAATTTTGTTTTTATTTTTTGTGTAATCTCTTAAGCGTAAGCGTATTGTACACTATAAAGCATTATTCTTTTTTGCTAAGTATTGAGCTACTTGCAACATAGTGTAGATTTTAATAATTATTAATATGTAATTTGACCTATTCTTAAACAAAAGTTGGGCAAATGAGTCAGTGATCACTGAAATAATCCAAATAATGCCACCGATCAACCTTATTAGATTCCTTAAGGGAAATCAAAGACCCACAATTGGATGACTACCTACATTGATCCCAACTGGCCTAGACTCCACTTGGTAACAACCTATGAAAATAAAAAATTACAAAAAAAAGGTTATTTAATGACTCAAGAAAATTGATACATGAGAGGAGTCTTTTCTTGATACTCAAACAACTTCTAACTCAATGCTCTAAATCAATACAAACATAATTATTGAGCCTTACTATATGCAAACTCATAAAAAATGATAAAAAGAAAGCACAACCAGCATGTAAAAACTCTGATTTCATTCACAATAAGGTACATCTTATCATCCATTTTGAAGTCTAGGTACTACTGAAATCTCAGTAGGATGTTCATATATTTATTAACAACATTTTGTTGCTCTTTGAATTGGATGTCCTATGAGTGCTTAGAGCCAAAACTTGTTAAAACAAACAAACAGCAAAGCTCCTCCCAGTCTATTCAGCCATCATCAAGAGCTCATCAAAAAGTAAGGCAAAGCTAATGCTAGTTTAATAGTTTATATCATCTGCGGAAAATTTTCATTTCTTATACTCATTGATGGTAGCCTTCTTATAAAGAAAAATAGTTGGGTTGGAGGAAGATGTGTGATCATATGCCAGTCTCGGTTGTCTCTGTATCCCTTTAGGCAATTGCTTGATCCTTATTCTCTGATTTTGTTGATAAGACATTCACAAAAGCATAGGCGATTTACTTTGAGATCCTTTTCTCCTACTCCTCTATAGAGGAAGTTAGGCTGGCATCTCTCGTTTACAATAGAGAATAGCACTGTCTTAGTAGAGTATCATGAGAGAGAGATATCGATAACAATTTTGCACAAGTCTTCCTTGTTCCTCTCAAAAAATAATAAAAATTCTCTTTAAATAATTCCTTGAAGCTTTACTATTTTTTCTAATAACATAATTGCTCACTAGGATACACACACTCATACTTATAAATATTTTGTATATTTTTTATTAAATTAATGATTTGTATTTACGCATTGAGCTTATCATGGTGCCTGACATTCACTTGTTATCTGGGTGTTGAATCAATAGCAAAGAAGCAAACTCTAGACTGTATTAGGGGTATTCAAAAGACCAATGAAAAGGTAAGATGTATCGATGGAATGGTTATGTTTTGGAAAAAAAACACCTCTTATTTTTATAATGTACTTTAAGCAAAATATGTGATTCATAGGCTTTATATTGTAATTACGATTGTTAAGAAATCACTTTTCTTGATTAACCAACTTTTGCCTGATTCCTTAACCCAATCTTAAGTTGCCACAAAATGTTCAAGTACTCCTTTAGTAGAGTAGAGCTTATCCTTTAAGAAATGCTTAAGGGGTGCCAGCAAAATAATTAAAGTCTCCTTATTCGATTAAGAGAGTAACTCGTAGCTCAAAGTAATCACCTTTAATAACTAATAATAACATTCACCTAACACACTAATGAATCAAAATCTATAAGATTATTTGATCCTTGTATTTATAATCAAAAGGCTTAAAGATATGGAAAAAATGGTGAATCAACATTTTCTACATGCTTGCCAGTTTTGTGAAATATACTCGGTCTTTCGACCTACGTTGAAGTGTACCCTTGTATCTAGGTTCCCAATTTGATTATCTCTCCAAATTTTGTTTTGGTTTTTGCATAGTAGAACATGTTTTGCAAAAATCTAAAAATTTCTTACCAAATGTATGTTTCGTGAATATTATGTAACCTCATATTCATCTTAGGTAGATGAACCGATGCATCAAATGTACATATTCTTAAGTGACTTAAATGCTAGTTCTGAACATTCCAAATGATCCACATGATCCACCTGTCCATGAAAATGTGAATCAAAGTATATTAGAGGCTAAATGAGGTGTTGTAATGCCTCGCCCCGCCGCAACAAAATTGTATTAGCGATGAAACGGGTCATTGCTGAAGGGAGTTACCCATTTTGACTCATTATCGACCCATCACTCGTGGTGAATTAATAAGACTCTAATGAGCTATCCCTTCATGCTGCAACAACAACTAAGGTTAATCCTTAAAATAAGTATAATATATTTATCTCAAGTATTAACTAATTTTATCCATACATATTGGCCTCAAGATAATTGAGGAAGGATAGCTAATGTATATAAATAAGCTACAGATACATGTTAATCACATCACAATACTAAATATCAGATATGATATAAAAATTAAAGTGGGGAAGCTTAAACATCCATCCATAAGAATCATCATAGAAGCTAAGTAAACATTGATCTCATAAAAGAAAGAAAAATACATATAGAGTTAATTATTACAAAGCAGAAATAAAAATGAGCAGTGAAGTAAATCTCTTATCTCATAGCAGAAAACGATAAACTAAGTAACTATAATCAACACTACAGCAACTATTGCTCCTCTGCCTCCGCCTAAACCTCCTGAATCTCCTCCAAAGCTGGTTCTTCAAATTGCTCCAAATCTGACATGTCGTTTTCACATGCCAGGGCTTCAAACTAAAAAAGAGAAAATCTTGTATTATATAATAAATCTAAGTATATTTTAGGCTACAATAATATTTTATTATATTTAAGGGATATTCCTTTTCTTGATAGCAAAACAAAAATCAAACTATATAAAACTACATCAAAACTATAACTATAAAGCTAAATATTGAAATTAGAAACAAAGTAAGACAAAACAGAGCAAGTATACTGAAAGTAAATCAGCTGAAATAAACTATAAACTGAGTAAAATAAGAAAACTGAAATGTGTTGTATGCCACTATATATGCATCTAAATATGTTACTGAATATGCTACTGAATTTGGCCAAGTTGTTGAACCGAAATTTGGGTTTAGCCAGTTTTGAACCAGCTGAACCAGACCAAACTCGCTCCGCCAGTTTGTTCGACGTGTGTCAATCTGTGCCATTCGCTCGAGCAAGAACAAGCCAGCACCGTCTGATCTCTGTCGGACAGCTAACGTCGTCTGCGGGAGTTAATTCGTACGTCAGTACGGATCCGCCATCTTATTCGATCTGGATCCTCCGGAACGGCTGGGATTTAGCCAATCTCGTGTTATGTGTTCAGCCCAAAACATGAGATTTTTGTCATTCTGAAAATTTGAAAATTAAATTAAAATTTTTGATTTTTTGATTTAATTAAATTCAACAATTCAACTAATTTAATTACAAATATATTTTTAGCATAGTTCATTCATTTTAGCTCCAAAAATTATAAAAATTTTGCTGTTATCTAATTTGATTGTGCAGGATCTAAAAATTCAAAAATATTTTATCACCAATAAATTTTTTTAATTATTTTGATTTAAATTCATCCTAAAATAATCGAGAAAAATTCAATTATGAAAAAATTCTCAAGACTTTTCTAAAATTCTTAAAATTAATCTTAACATCTTGGTATATTTCATTTACAAAAATAACTAGTGATTTACTCCAATTAATATAAGTGATAAATAACAATTAGATTTTACACTCACTCTCCTCTTTCATTTTGGCTATGAAGAAGGTTCCCCATTGATGTCTTGGCTTCCTCCTTCTTTCTTCAGCTTGTATTTTCATCTTAGAGCTACTAAAAACTGCATACAATCGCTATTAGAACTACTTCTGAATGGCTTCCGTATTCTAGGCATGCCCTGGTATCAAACCTTATGTCCTGAGTAAATAGGTTTGGCACGTAGGGGCGCTAAGGCGCCAAAGCATATGTTTTTGAGTTAGATGGATAGCACACCTTAAGTGCACCCGTGCGCTGGACTATTTGTTTGATAGAAGGGTGTGGCGCAGAGGTTTGCTCAGGTGCCGAACCTTCCATCTTTAAATATTTTGTGGATACTAAGAGTTGCTCTAGCATAGTTGGTTTGATCCTAGGAATTGTAATTGGATTGCTCTTAGGAGTGCTTAAGCGCCGGAGGTTATGTGTTGAGCTTTGAGACGGGTGCCACCGTAACAACCCAAGTCTATTTACATAATTAACGAAACTTATAAATGACCTGATTCCTGATAAAATCAAAAAAAAATTAAACAAAAATTGCCATTATATATAGCACTTTAAGAATGATGCTAATCAAATTTAAGAGCGATTGAAATTACTGTTTTCTATAGGTTTATTTTTGAAATTTTAAATTCAACATTTGTTAGAAAATAAAATATAAGTTCAAATTCAAAAAAAATATATCATTGGATTCAGCATAAAATGAGCATACTATGTTTTAAATTTATTCAGATTTTATTAAATTATAAGCACAATTTTGAAAATTTTTGAACTAGTTAGTTCATCTCATTGTGGATTTTTCTCAAAGGCATGAGCTAGTATAGAATAATTACTCAATAATATTTTCTCTTGGAAAGCCTTAAGCAAAGGCTTTAAATGTGCTGATCTCCTTATTCATGGAGGTATTCATTGAAACACTATATGCAACACATCTTTCCTTTAATTAAAGAATGCATGCAACATCTTTCCCTTAATCAAAGAATGCATGCAACATCTTTCCCTTAATTAAAGAATGCATGCAACATCTTTCCTTTAATTAAAGAATGCATGCAACATCTTTCCCTTAATTAAAGAATATGCATACAACGTTGTTGAGAAAATAGATTGCTTTAAAACTGCTGAGCATGTGTTCATAGTGAAAGTATTACAAATCCATGGCTTAACAAAGCTTATCTTCTCGCAATCGCAATAGCAAGAACAGTCATGGTGCACTGATAAGAACTATACTTATTGATGGAAAGATGGGGAATTCCAATCTCTTAGAATTGTTGAATGAATGCTCATGGCGTGCTGATAAGAACTGTACTTCTACCTCCTGCAGTTCCCCTTTAATTAATGATTTTTAGAGTTCAGTTCTGCTCATTTTGTTTTTCTCTGTTTAATCTCTTTATTTCCTTTTGCTCATAACCTTTTGGCTTGTCGTTTTTTATTTTTCTGTTTTTTTGGCTTATAATTTGCCTTTTTTTCCTTTCTCTTTGGATACACTAACGTTCACAAACCCCAAGCCCGAGAGGCGCGGATCTAGCTCTGGGCTGGCTTTGAGTCAAGTTCGAGCCGAGTTTACCCGTACTCGAACTCGAATCGAATTTATTCGAGTTTGAGGTTGAGTTCGAGTCGAGTTCTAATAGAATTCGTTTCGAGTTTGATTCATTTTAAATAGGATTCGAATCAAGACGTATGATTCAAAATTATTAAGTCGAGTTTGAGTTGAGTAAAAATGTCTCGAATTCAAATTTCAAATTTCGGGGCAAATTACCAACCTTAACATTGGCACGTGTTTTGATAGCTAGGTTACCAGCCCCACTTATATTATACTCATTATTGTGATCATTTCTTTTTAAAATTTAACTTTGTTTCTTATCTATGTTTTTGCTATTTTTGTATTATATTATATATGAAAGAGAAATAAAAAGAGGTTTAAAAATTAAAGGAAAGAAAAGTGTTTATTATAAATATGGTCGAATAGGTAAGTCGATGTAAACAGAAGTTGACCAAAATATGTTGACCAAAATACACCTTTTTGGAGCAACCATGTCTTCAAGTCAATCATCAATTTTTCAAAATTTATTTATGAAAATGTTTGAAAATCATCATTTAGATTTGATCAAAATAAAAAATATTTGTATTTTTTATTTTTCATTAATTAATTTGATTAAGATGGTAAAACATCCTTATTGACATTTATGACATTTTCCCTAATTTAAATATAAAAAATAATTACTAAATATTAAATAAAAAAATTAAATATATAGATTGTTTTTAAAATTATGCATTATTTTAACATTACAATGATATCAAATAAAGATTAAGGTTTGTCTATAATCTCAAAAAATTTTATATTTTTCTCAAAAACATTTAAATAAAACACTTGAATGAAAAAAATAAAAAATATTTGTATTTTTAAATTCCACTATTTATCTCTTTATTTAATGAAAAATCTTCATAAGATATTTGGTCAAATAATGTAAGTTTTATTTAAATATAATTATATTTAAAATATAATTTGAATTTTTTATTTTTTATTTAAAATATTTAGTTAATTCTTGGCTATAACAAAACAAACTAAAGCTCTCTAAAGCTTGGATGAGGAGGAATTGTTTGATCATCTTTTTTTTTTCAAATATTATTATTCCTTTGGCATTTTAAAAAGGATTATTGAATTTGAGAGAATATTAATTCATTTGGCATGAAAGGAACAATTATATTCTTAATAAGAGATTCTATTTGGCATGTGAGAATATTAATTCATTTGGCATGAAAACTAATCCAATAGGATTTGTACATCATTTCAATGCAAACTTTAAAAATAATATTTATATTAATTTAATATAAACAAATAAACACTAATGAAATAATATCCAAATTCAATTGAATGGTTATTTTTGGGTGTCATGTCAGCGGGTCTATATAGCATTTCTCTTTTAATAATGGAGCAAGTTACCAAAGTACTTTGGTTGGTGAATGCTATTCAGGCTATATTGGAAGAGTTGGTTTGAAGAAAATCTTCCAAAGTTACTTTTATATTGAATTCCTATTTGGTGGTTATGGTTTGTAAATTTATGTTATATGTTTTTGCCCTTATATGGGCTAACATTGTGATAAAGCTTATTTTTTCTTCTCTTTTATAATTTTGACTATAATGTATTGTAACTTTCGTGCATTTGGCTTTCAAAACAATCCATTTGGGTTCTATGATCTTCTCTTGTGATAAAAGCTAGGATTTATAGTTGATTTTCTATGCTGCTACGTGTTTCTTATAGAATGAATTTCGGGTTGTTATCAAGGAAGTGATGGCTTACCATGATTTATTTAAAACATGAACATCATTCTCTAGTTGATGATAATGAAATTATTCGGACATTATCTTGGATGGTGAGCCACTTTAATTTTATCCCGAAACTACAATATTCAGAACTCGACTCAATTCACTAATGGTCTAAGCTTCGAGTCATCTATTCTTTTCACTGAGGAATTTGTGCATGTTCATGCGAGTGGTTGGTCATTTTCTTCGTGACTTCCCTTTGCATAGTTAAGTTATGATTTGCTTGAGTGATAGTTTAGTTTCCTCTCGAGGCAGCTCCTCAAAACAACTCTCTTCTGATTCAATATTTTATTGTATTTTTCAAATTAACTATTTTGTCGTATTATTCAGATTTTCTATATTTTAAGTATTTTTATATATTATTCTGATTCAATCATAATTTAGTATTATATTGTATCACCATGACTTAGTATTCTAGTATTTTATTTAAGTTTAGTGTTATGTATTATAATTATGGTCTAAAATTCTAAGACACACTAAGAGGTATTATATACTATTACTTCTAAAATAATTAAATCTATTCTAATTGACTAGAGTAATATCTCATGTCCAGGTACTAATCTCCTAAGATATTCATTGGTAAACTAAAATTGTTCTGATGCTTAGATAAAGATTCAATCTCTATCCTAATCTTAATATTTCACTTAAGTTTGAAATGCCAGATTTTAGAATAGTCCAGTTTCAAAGTTTTCTTTCATCCTATTTTTAAGACAAATTCTTGCAATTTTGACTTAAGGTTATTTTCACTTAACTGTTCTGAGCTTGTTGCTAAATTTTGAATTTTTTTTGCAAGATGAATTTATGTAATGTGAATTTGATAGAAAATAGAATTATTTATTATTTCTATTTGCAAAATCACAATTTTCTTGAGACAAGCACATATTCTACTTAAAAGATGTTTAGCTTATGCATTGCTCATTTGGAGCCTAATTCATGAATTTATATAGTCTAAGCTTTAGATACCACTCAGATCTAGATTCTAAATATAACTTAGATCATAATTAAGACTAGCATAAATTGTATTTTTTTAGTCATAGCCTCTATTTTAGCTAAACCTATTGTTTAGAGGTTAATTTATCTAAGAAATAATTAAAGATCTAATTATGCTAAATCTAGGCATAATTAATATATATTATTATTTTTTTATTTAAAATTTCTTTTTATAGATTATTTAATATTTAAATCCATTTTATTTGCATAAGACATGTTAGGATTCCACTGGTCCTAAGAATATATTACATACTTTTCTAAATGATTGCATTGTCTGGGCTTATTGGTGTGGGGACCCGATGCCAAGTTAGCATGAGCTAATCCAATATTATGAGTAATCCCCTAGCTGTATAACCATATTGAGTGATTTATAAGAAATATTATATGCACACCAAATATAACTCATTTATTTATGAATTAAAAATTACAGAGTTTGATGACAAGGATCTAAATTAACAAAAAAAAAGTTACAAACTTTAATAAGAGATAAAAATAGTAAATCAATAAGTGGTAGCAGCAGCACTCTCTGGTTCTTAGAGCCTTTCTTCTGTGATGAGCTTTTGATCTAAGCATGTTTCAAAAGTGAGGGTGTTTGAATACCAGTTAATTATGAAACTAAGTACTAATAGATATTAACTTTACAATTGTTAAATAATAAACAAAATAATTAAATTGAAAAGAATTAAAAATCCTTACAATTTATCCTTACAAAATATGTTTCAATTGTACTAAAATTTTAGTATAAAAATATTTGCTTGCCACAAAATTAAATACAGAATTATAACATTTGATATATAGGTGGTCTAGTGATATTGCTGACAAAATATAAAATCGAGAAAAATGAGGGTTCATATTCATGTTATATAATAATTCCCAACATCCCTCCATACATGCCCCTCAATGGCTTGCCAATATAGGCTCCTTATGACTCTCGATATCAAATAATCATTTCCTAGCAATTTTTTGATCAGACTAAAATATAAGTTTCAACAGTGAACCCTATATAACACATTTATCCAAATTCTTTCAAATATCATTTTATGCGACATTTAAAACAATTTTCTCAAAATTTGTGTAATGATTAACGTAAAAGCATATAAAATAAGAGTAAAGTAAGAAGATACTATGTATTTTTTCTTGTTGTGCTTGTCAAATGTATCAAAAAATCAAAAGTTAGGTATATTTGCACAATTTTGTACTTAATAAATTATTGCTCGAGAATTAATAGTTATCTTTTTAATAGTGATTATTTTATCTTTTGTGAATTAAATGATAAAATAATAATATGATAAAATATAAGAAGATATTAATAGAAATAAAATAATGAAAATATAATATTAATAATTATAAGATATCTTTATATAAGAGAAATGATCTTCCATTTCTTCTCTCTATTCATTCTTTCTTCTCTCTCTCTCTCTCTCTCTCTCTTCTCTCTCTTTTTTCTCTCTCTCTTTCCCTCTTTCTCTCTCTTTCCTCTTTCTCTCTCTTTTCTTTTTTTTCTCTCTTTCTTATATGAGATTATCATATGCTCTCTCTCTCTCTCTCTCTCTCTTCTCTTTATTTCTCTCTTTCTTATATAATATTATCATCTCTTCTTTCTCTCTTTTATCTATCTCTCTTTCTCTCTCTTCTCTCTCTCTCTCTTACTCTTTTCTTTTTTCTTTCTTATAAAAAAAAGTAATAATAATAATAATACTAATAATAATAATAATATAATAATAATAATAATAGTAATGTTATAATCAAAATGACATAAATGGAATTTTTAGAAGATAATAATAATAGTACTAATAGTAATAATTGACTGAAATAGAAATGGCATAATTAAATGATAAAAATGGAAAATTCAAATAATAATAATAATAATAATAATTAATTGAAATTGAAATTATATAATTAAATAATAGAAATGGAAAATATATAAAATAATAAAATTAATAATAATGATAATAATAGTAATATTGACATAAAGAAAATGATTGAAATAAAAATTACAAAAATTAATAATAATAATAATAATAATACTATTATTATTATTAGTATTATTAACAGAACAAAAATAATAGAATTGAATGTGACTAAAAATAGAAATTGAATAAGTAATAGTCATAATAATAATAATAATAATAATAATAATAATAATAATAAAATTAATAAGAATTATTATTATTATATTAGTACTATTAATGAAAATGAAAGTGAAAATAATAATAATAATATAATAACAATAACTTTATTAGTATTATTAATAAAAAAAAATAATAATAATAATAAGTTTATTATTATTATTAATAAAAATTTGAATGAAGAATTTTTTTATCAGGAAAAAAACTTATCTCTCATCTTTCATTCGTTGTTCCTGCACGTAGGGAGGCACCGATCGGAGGGTGTAGGCCGGTAGTTAAGGCGTCGACGCTGGCAAAAATGACTGGGGGAGTAGCTGGCCAGCAGTGGAGCAAAAGGAGGAGAAGGATTTTTAAGTCTAATCACTTGCTTTTTCTTTTGTTGGCTGTATCTTACTGTATTTAAGAACTAATATGGTAGATCAGAAGTTTGGAGAAGAGCTAAATCCTAAAGTGGAACCTGAGCAAAAAGAGCTTTTCTGAAGATTATTACTTATCATTTCTTTATTTCATATGAGGAAGAGGATAATTTTCTATAGTTTGTATAAAAGAATTTAAACTTTGGATGTTTATCTTTACATTTCTACGATGACTATATTCTTTTTTTCATTATGTATGTTTTTATGTTATGGATGATACATACTTATGTGTTGGGTGTTGATTTTCTTTCTTCCTATAGATCTATGGTCAGTGGTTAAATTTAATAGTTTTTTAACATACACTAATCCAATATTAAGTATTATCATAACACCCACTATTGGGTTAGAATGCCTAATCTAATAACGGGGTGCTACAACCTAAGAGCTAGATCAGAGCTTATATGAACAACAAGAAATGAGGAGACAAAAATACTAGAACATATTTCATTCATTATTTTATTTACTTATCATATTTATTTACTATATTTTATAATTTTATCATATAAATAAGAATTTCTTTGTGTATCTATCAAATACACAATAATATTCCAAGTATACTATGTTCAAGGCTAATGAACTAAAAATAAGGGAACAGTGCAACAAATCAAGAATTAAGTAGTAATTCTACAATAAGATTTGTGATATTATTTATTTTCTAATTTATTTATTATAACTATTCTGAGAATATACAATCTCAAAATTTCCAATATCCTACTATCCAGTATAATCTCAAATTTATGATCCTAAAATATTAAATTTTAAAACTGAATAAGTTCTAATTCAAAATTAGACAATATTGCCTAATTAAGTTAAATGATTAAATCAACTGTCCTATTTGATATTTTCATAACTATGAACCAATCTTAATATAATTTATTAAGATTAAAAGTTAAGAGGTTAAACTCCAAACATGGGGTTTAAATCCCTTAACTTAGGATTTTAAGCATCCATATATTCAAAGCTAGACTTAAATAAGAATCTATTCTAAGGAAACTACATTGAGTATAATTAGTCATAATAAGATTAAATGGCTCTAACACTATTGATTTCAAAGGTTATGAAATAGAATATAGATTTTACATTCATATTAATAGCTTCTAAAGCTTAAGCTTAGCTAATATTGGAATTAAACTAAAGGTTGATTTATAATAATTCTATTGAATCAAATCAATCTCAATATAATTTAACATTAATCTAATACTGACTTAGGACTTAAACGAAGGATAAATGTAGATCTTTAAACCACATTCCATGGTGACTTAAGGGTTAAGCTACCTTATTTAGGTCAAAACTAAGGTTTAACATAAATGATGAGTAATAGGTCTAAAAAGATCCCATGATAATTTTTAATTCATTATGAACAATATTTTAAGAGTTTAGAAAGAGGATGTGGATTACAAGTCCACATTTTAGGCACTTAAGAGATTAAACATAATTAATTAAGATATAATTAGGGTTTATGCTAATATGGTTGTCTATGATTCAAATTGAACCAAACCAAAGTTCCAAAAACTTTAATCACTAGTTTAATGGGTATGGAACAAATTAGGGGTTTTAACATTTCATTTTAAATACTTTGAATTTTACGCATTAAAATAATGTGATTTAAGGGTCCAAATGTTAGCTTTAAGATTTAAGATTAGAAATAAAATTTTTTAGTTTGATTAAAATAGGGACTCATTCCTTAGTTTGATTAAAATATAAATTTCCATCGGATGATGTCTCCTAGCAAAGATCGCTTCAATAGGTGTGGCTTAAATAAACTAAGTAATTCGAGTCACTTTCTTTAAGACACTAAGTGTGATTGTGAGTTGGGCATCTAAATGACTTAGCTTGAGATATAAATCGCCATCGGGTGATACCTCCTATCGAAGATTGCTTCGTTAGGTTGGCTTAATCAAACTAAGTGTTAAGAACCACCTTTCTTGCAAACATGCTAAATATGTGTATACCATCATACTCTCAACTTGAACCAATTATCGAAACTAGAATTTAGGAGATAGAATCCTTTTAGTAGGATTCTGCACAATGGAGACCTTGAGTTCATTTTTGGATTTCAAGGCATTTTTAGATTTCTGGATTTATCTCATGTAGCTTAGAAGCATGAGTATAAGCATAAGCATGATGTTGAGTATCAATGATGATTTATGGGTTACGGAATATTGCATATATTGACTGGAGAATTTCAGGATGCATTGGCATCGCAGTTCCTAACTAGATGTATGCATACATTGGATCGTATGACTCATAGCAGTTCAGTGATATTTTGGTTGCATATCAGTAACATACAGTATTGTGGTATATTCAGATGCATAGTTTCATAGGCATATAATATAGTTTTACATGCTATTACTCAGTTTTAGATTTGTTACTATTTTTATTTACTTTTAGTATTTAGTTCTTAGTACAGTTTTACTTTGCTTTACTTTAGTTTTGTACTGTTTTATACTTTCAGTTACTTTACAGTTTTTTTGCATATTTATTTATATTATGTAAATGTTAAATGAATAACTAGAATTGTTTAGATTTATTTCGATGTGTTAGACTTATTGTGTAACAACCCATGTTGTTACCTTAGTCGAGTAAGACTAATCTTAGTCTTAAGACTAATCAGAAGTGCTAATTAGGTCAATTGGAGTCAACCTCTAAGACCTAGTCCAAATCAAGAGTCAAATTGATCGAATCCTGATTTCTGGAAAATCCAAAAACCCTAAAATTTGACCTATCCAAATTGACCTTGGATTGAAAAATGGACACCGCCATTACGTTCATTGACCCCAAATTAGCTAGGGGTGATGTGTTCGTGTCAATCGGAAGTCGTCAAAAATTCGATGAATATTTTAATAATATTTAAATACCCGGAAATCAAGGATCAAAATACTCGTCGGATCGAAAATCTGACCTCGCCATTGTGTTCCTCACCCCTCAAATAGCTAGGAAAAATATATTTAAAATTTTGGAATTTAAAATAATAATAATAATAATAATAATAATAATATTTAATTAATTACTAAACGACGTCGTTATCTGTTTAACTTTACCGTCAACTGTAGCTAACGGCACCGTCTAATCAGACGGCACCATCGCAACCGTTGGATCTGATCCAGATCCAACGGCTGCGGAGCCGTCTCCCTCGGCCCCGTCGCCCCCGCGCCATGCGGCGTGCCCGCCGCTGCCCTGGCCAACCGGCGGCCTCCCCCGCCTCGGCCGGTCCGTCCGAGGGCCTATAAGGACCTCCCCCACACCCACGACCCCCGGTTACGCGAACCGGCGCCCAGATCAAGCCCACCCGAGCCGCCCCCGTCCGCGTCCGCGAGCCGTTGATCTTCCAAGTACTGGATCTCCCCTCTCGTCCATTTGATTTGCAATGTTTCGCCTGATTATCGTAGATCCTAGGATGGATTGACGATCCATCGGACCTGATCGAGGTCCGATCGACCCAGATCAAGGCTAGAAGCCTCGGGCCGAAACCTCGTAAACCCTCCGCCGAACCCTAGGACCTAGGTTTAGGATTTACCGGCGACTCCAGCCACCTCCGGCGAAGGTCCGCCCACCGACGTGTAGGTCCCGACGTGGGCTACCGTCGGCCGTGCGGGCTGAGGCGGTCTGGCGCCGGGAAGGCCGGCAAAAGTCGTGCCCTAGCCGGCGCCCTCGGGACCCCTCCGCGGAGAAGGAGAAGTCCTGGTCGGGCTGGGTCGGCCCGAGCCCGACCCTCCTTCGGCTGGGTCAGCGTCAGCTAGGTGGGGCCCACAGAGCCACATGGCGCCACCCTGGCCTACCACGTGTCAGGTGGGACCCACCGACCATACCCACGCCTATTCGACTTCGGCCGTGGGGCCCACTGCGCCACGTGGCAGCCAGCCGGCATGCCATGCGTCACGTGGGGCCCACAGCACGAGCCCGTGCGGCACTTTGGCTTCCCCGTTAGGCCCACAGTGCCACGTGGCAGCCTCTGGGCCCGCCACGTGTCAAGTGGGACCCACTGCCCCATCACCCGAGACCTTTCAGCTTCCCTGTGGGACCCACAGCGCCATGTGGCAGCCTCTAGGCATGCCACGTGTGCACTGGAGTCCACACGCAGAGCGGCACCCAATCAGGTGCTGCCACGTGTCATAGGTGGAGCCCACTGCCCAGTCAGCCAGTTAATTAAAATAATTAATTACTATTAGCCTAATTAATTACAGTTAGTGGTTAATTAAATTAGAATTAGTGTTAAGGACTTTTGAACAGTAATTATATAATTAATTAACTGTAATTAATAATTAAGAGATTAATTATGATTATTTTAATATTAATTAAACTTTAAATAGTAATTAGAATAATTAATGATTATTAAATAGTAAACTATAATTAATTATTCTTAATTAGATATTAATAGGTGATTAAGGTTAATTAAATAACAATTAGTGCTAATGACTTTTAAATAGTAAAATAATAATATTATATAGTTTAGTTAATTAATTAAATGGATTAATTATTGCTAATTAATAATTAAGCTAATTAATTACAGATTAATTAAAGGTTAATAAATTTTGAAATTATATATATAAACTTTATGGATAAACAGTAAAATCGTTCAATTTAAATAAATGAACAGTAAAATAATTCAAATTATATTTTCGAATAGTAAATCTTAAAACTTTAATAACTTTTTGTAGGATGATCCAAACATAACCAATATAAGTCTCAAAATACTCAGAAAAATGTAAGGAATCAAATAATGTAAGTTAAAAATTAATTTCGGGGTACGCATAACAAGGTAATATTTTAGGACCTCTTTAGAACCTCATAACTTTTTACCCAGTTATCAGAACATAGTCAATATGGATCTTAAAATGCTCAGGAGAGCATCCCCATCACTGTAGTAGTATTAGTTTTCTCATTTGGACATCTAAACAAAAAGTCAACTCTAGAATTCTTAGTAAAAAATGACCAAAATGCCCCTAGACTTCAAACAGCCATAACTTAGTCAAATCAACTCCAAATTTAAAAATTCAAGATGCTAACTAGTTTAGAATTTCAATATCATTAATAACTAAAATAATGTTTAGGATCTGAACCCTAAAAATTTGGAAAATGACCAAAATACCCTCGGCCTCATTTTGGTCATAACTTGACCGTTTCTCGTCCAATTTGGACGTACTCACTGTCTATCATCAAGTTAGATAGTAAGGAATCAGTTGGAACTAAGAGAACTCAATTCCGACTTATAAGTCAAAAGTTGACTTTTTGACCCTTAAAGTAGGGGCAAAATGGTCATTTTGCCTTAAGATTGGACTAAGTACCCCTAACCTTTAGTTAATATTCCAAAACACTAAAACTAATGTTATAATTGTGCTAGTGACATCTAAGTGAGTGAAACCAGCCATTAGGTCAGATTCCAGGATTCTTGTAAGCCTTAAACACTACATCTTATGACCTTTCCTGATACTAGGACTAAATCATAGGTTAGAGTTCATTAATTGGGTAAATGGGTTACTCAATGGGTGAAACCTTAATTTTAGTAGTTTCTAGACTTTTCTTTTATTTTACAACTTATTCTGATTATTTTGTCTTTTAACCTTAGATTTAAGATAGGATATTCATTCTATTAAGCTTGATTACTTAATAAGATTGGCCTTAACTAGTAGATCACTTATAGAATAAAACTTAAAACTTATGTCGTATCCTTTTTGGGTTATATGATTAAACCTAAATCTCATAGTATTTAATCCCTAATCTATAAGTTTAGAAGATCTTGATCAGATCTTAGTTAGAATATCTAAATCTACCAAATTAGGACATATGATTTATTGATTTAACTCATAGCCGTCTATCCGATTGAACTAGATTATAACCTGATCAGTTCTAATCCTTTTTAACTTGTAAGGATGAATTTCTAAGTTACACTCGATAGTAGGAAAATGGTGATCCTGAACTTGTGTAACTTGGAATAGTTAAAATGGTTAAGTAGAAAATAAATGATATCATCATGTTTAGTAGAGTCCCTTTCTTCTATTTGATATTTTGTTGCTACGCATTCCTTGTACTTTCGTGCCATATTTTCTTGAGCATATCATATAAGATTTTTGATGCATGAATAAAATGATAGGAAAATATGGAGACTCCTTAGATTCCTTGTGAAAATATTAAAGTGATTAATGAGAAGATGATGGTTATATGAGCTGCCTCTCAGATATGTCCTTATTGTCTAGCCTCCTTATGTCGCTAAGGGAAGGACATGTTTTGTTGTGTGCCTAGTTTACTAGCCTCCTTATATCGCTAGGGGTACACCGTTGGTGCCTTAGCCGTACTGGTGTTAAGGTTACCTTGTGTGCTTAGTTTACTAGCCTCCTTATGTCGCTAGGGGTACACAATTGGTGCCTTAGCCGTACTGGTGCTAAGATCCTTCGATTGCTTTTGTGTGTTTAGTTGTCTGGCCTCCTTATGTCGCTAAGGATACACTGTATTGTAACTTAGCCGTGATGGTGCTAAGACCCTTTGATGTTCGATGTGCTAGATTAGCTCTTTTTTGTATGGCAGTCGATGCACAGATATTTATATATGCAGTTACGATGTTGTATTTACCTTTCAGTATTTTTATTCAGTCAGCTACTTCTTTGCACTGCTTATATATTTTAGGATATTATATCATTGCTGCTATTTATATGTACCAATGCTGTGTTATTTTATCTTAAATGGCATATTTCTTTTGATCACCAGCATGTTTAGGATATAGCATTTTTCTTACAGCACTTGTTTAATTATGTATATTTATATGCCTTATCTTATTTAGTTACATTTGAGGCATGCCTTAGCCTCTCTTTTTGCTTAAATTATAAATGATGGTTTATAGCTTTTCCTTCTTTTTGTATTGCTTGCTGCTCCCTTATACATTTGCTGCTTAGAAGTTATAGAATGATGATATTACATAACATGCATAAAACTTATCAGCTTAAAATGTACTTAGACAATTGTCTTACCAGATTTTCCTTTTTTTTGCTGGGGCCCTACATTGTGAAATCGACAATGGCAGATCCTCTTCAGTTGGATGATCAGGATCTTGGTGTGGAGCCATATCCAAAGGAGGAGCCCGTGAAAGAAGCAGTTGTTTAGCCCTTCTATTCTTTAAGTGAGGATGAGCGCACTTTTATCTTTATTATTTGAACTTAAATTAATGTAATAATACAGGTGCTGATGACTGTGTATTTAGATATTATACTTATGTTCTAAGATACCTTTCTTTATACTCTTATTGTGATGCTTGGATATTTTATATTGAAAATCGCTTCCGCACTATGTATGTTTACTTAGATAGTGACTAAATATTTGATTCTATGCTTACTCCTTCCCTTATTAAGTGGATTATGGATTTCATCCTAATCTAATTATAAGTGAAGGGTTAGCTAGAGTGACACACCACCCCTTAACTTAATTCTTGTGAATTAAGGGGTGGGGCGCCACATATTGTCTAACACAGGGTACTTTTGGGATATGACAATTTGCTAGATCTTGAGCAGTATATTGAGTCAGGTCATGAGGACACTCAGGAGATTCAGGAATAGCCTATGGAGCACTAGTGGATTCTTCCTTAATATTACTATTTTGCTTAGCTTATTTCAATTCAGTACTTAGCTTTTATTTCTGTGTTTCGATAAACTATTTATAATAATTCTGAATGTATTTTTTTTTCTTTTCTGAGATGAATATTTTATACAGCTTTTGTTATAAATATTTCTGGATGACTGCTTAGCTTCTTCACTTTATTATATACTACTTATGTAACGGCTCCAATATTTGGATAGAAGATTAATCCAGATATTGGGGTGTTACCTTAGCACCCAACACTTGATTAGAAGAAAACTATTTAAGTGTTGATGCTAAGTGGCCAAGTCACTTTTTGAGCATTTGTTAAGTTAAACATATGAATATGAAGATACATATAAATGCGATATTACAAATATTTACAATGCTAGAAATTAGATAAATCCACTCATTCATCCCAAGCAGTTTATGGAAGATACAATATAGATAAATGTAAGCAAAAGTAACTTAAACAATTTATAATCTAGTTATTACAAACCTTTTTAAAGTAAGAGAAAAATACAATATGTAAATCACTCTCTCTCTCACTAAACAAGTAATCTGTTAAAATCAAGCGGAAGCAGATTTCTTTATAAGTCCTTCAAGTACTTGGACCTGTATCACTTGAATAAAAGGGCTCTTGATCTATCATATTTTGGTATTTAAATATGATAGGGCAAAGCCAAGAAAAAAAAAAGTGTAATTAGACTAAACAGTCTAAGCACATTTTAAAATTGGCTATGTTTTTAGATTAACAAGATATCACAATTATGATTTATAATTTAAAGTAAGCAGCGGTGTTAAAAAAGCTGTAAAGTATGGGAAAGTAAAGTAAATATAACTATAAGAAAAATAGTATGAAATAAGTTGAGTAAAAATACTCACTTTTAATAAAGTTCTAGCCTATTACTAAAAATTGGTAAGGAAGGCATTTTAAAGGCTAGAAACTGTTATGTGCATAAAATGAAAGCAATATATGATCAAATAAAATTTATGCTAAGTAAGCAATTGACATACAGTGAAGCATTAATTGAAGTTAAGCAACATACACTGTATTTAAATTAAATTGAAATAAGCAATACACAATACTGAAAATAGAGAGTGTAAAGCTAAAGGAAATGAGAAAATATCTTAGATTCTCAATCTAAGATAATCATAGTCTAAAACTATGATATGAAAGCATAACTAAATAGTTATGAAGAGATCTTACAGTTTGTAAAAGAATCTCTTATATCTTTAGTTAAAGTTACATTTAGAAATACCTCATTCTGTAGGAGTACACAACAGAATGGGTGAGGAGTTAAGCACGTCTGCTTAACCAGATACAGTGGGGAAGTTGAACATTCACATTTACCCTCTCTAAAATGTGAAGTCCAAATATAAGCACTTTCTTTTGTACTCAATTTGCCATAAGGCATTCCCCTTTAAAATGTTAAGAAGAATCTTTATTTATGCACAATGCTCTTGAATAAATGTTCAAGGAAAGAGGCTCAAAGCTAGGCAAGCATTCAATAGATTATAATAACTGTAAACTATATGATATCCTTTTTGTTGTCTAAACTTTAATAATCTACTTAATGGTTAGAGCTAATTGAGCTTTATATTGACTGATATATATTGATCTTTAAGTCAATTTTAATATAAGTAGAAGGAAGATAAGTTTGGAAATTAACATTTCCATGAAATTGAAGTTTATCTTATACTAGTCCTAAACAAATCAAATCAAATAGATTTATGATTAAAGTTTTAAGGAAACCAGTAAGGAAGAAAGATGTTTTTAAATTTCTATCTTAATGAGAGTGTAAGCTAAAGGATATTCTAACAGCTTTACTTATTTAACTTATAAACAAAAAAGTATCAACTCAATTTAATTATAAAGTTAATTAAGATTTATTGATATTGAATATTTGAAGTTTAAGAAAGGAGATAGATTGTACCCTACTTGAAACAATTAAACTTATGATTATAGGGAATTGGGAGTCTAAAAACTTATCTAAAACTTAAAAGGAAGCTAATACCTTCAATCTAATTGATTGAGGTTAATATTTTTAATTGAACGATTGAATTGAATACTTATAATTGAAGTGAATAATTCCAATTGAAGTTAATACTTACAACCCTAGATATTGAAACTCTAGATGTATTATAAGTATTTAACATGTGAAAATATTTAATATTTTCCTTGAAATTTCTAAGTCCTAAGATTCTTAAAAATTTTGGTAGAGTCTCCTTTGTTTTTGTTCAAATAAACAATTTTACAAATCAATATATAAGTCAATTCATTGACTATTTCCAGTTCTAAAATAGAGTTTAATCCATTAAAGGATTGCTCATTTCCAATTCTAAAATAGAGTTCAATTCATTAAAGGATTGCTCATTTCTAGTTCTAATATAGAGTTCAATCCATTAAAGGATTGCTCATTTCCAATTCTAATATAGTTTTGGCAATTATAAAGAACAATAATTTATAAGTCATAAAATTAAATAAAATAATCTACCAACCTATAAATTCATACACCCTATATCAACATCTATGAAATTAATAGAAGATGCAGAAATTAATTTAGCAATTTATAGGGGCAGCTTCATTTGGCTTATTATGCCATAAGGCAATAGCATTTATAGCAGCATTTCATTTTATACTCATTTATAACTCAACCTGCAAAATACAACAGCATTAAAGTTAGCATTTAAATATAAAAGAAGCAATAATCAGTTAAACTAAAATCTATCACAACATTTATTTCCTTACAATGCATTTAATGAAAGAAGTTAATTTAATTTAAACAATATAAAGGATAGTATTAGACCCCATGTAATTCATTAGTCCCTTTATTTATATAATTGACCACATATAGTTTTAAATAGAAGAGGTGACATCATTTGATTACTTTAGTGTAACTAAAAGCAATTGTTCACTTTAAATTATATGACAGTATCTAATTCATATTGAATTTAGTAGCAGAAATTGTCCTTTTAAATTATTAGTGACAACATATGAAATGGCAGCATTAGTTCTTTCTTATATAACCCATTTATCTTACATTAAAATGAAAGGAGGCATATGATTTTATTTACAAGAAATGGTAGCACTTAATCATATTTAATCTCACTCTAATATGAAAGGCAGCTTATATTCACATTTGATCTCATACCAATAGATGGCAGCATGTGACATTTAATAAGAGAAATGATGTTATATGTTCTAGCATATAGTTGATGACATCTTGTGATCTTACTCTTAATAGATGGCAGTATTTATTCTCTTTTGTAATTAATGGCACATATAATCTTACACATGATAAATGACGGCATTTGGATCTCCTAAGATACATAGTAGCATATGAATTTCATAACATAAATGGCAGCATCTGGAGTTCCTAAAATACATGGCAGCATTTGTATCTTACAAAGTAAATGACAGCATTAATGATCATATAATCTATTAATAAGATATGAGTCTATAAGGAATGGACAACATGTGATCTTAATTAAAGAAATGATAGCATTTAATTTCATCAACTTGACTAAAAGCATTTGATTCATACATATATACATGGCAGCATAGGATTCTAATAAAAGAATGACAACATGTAATCATATTTGAAGTAAATGGCAGCTTTTAAATTTACTAAAGAAAATTCACGGCATTTGATCATAATGAAATAAGTGACAGCTTTGCTTCTCATATAATCCTTTGGCAACATGTGATTCTAATGAAAGAAATAGCCATATTGATTCTCATATAATAAGACAGCAATTGATTATGTTGAAGAAATGACGGCGCTTATAAAAAAGGGGCAGCAATATTCTACAACACATATAAAGTATATTATTACTCATTTTCAGCAATTAATATCAGTATCTATGACTGAAACATATCACCAATATCCAACAATAATACAAAGGCCGAAATAGAAAGAAAGTAACTAGTTACATTTTTTTTTAGTAAAATCCATAAATATATTCATTGAGAGATAACTCATTGCATTACAATTATAAATAAAACCTATGAGGAATGCTGAAAAACAATTCCTAAGTAAAAGTAACAATAGTCTCAACGTTTATAGCAATCAAAATCAAAGTACAGTAAAAACCAATATCCATCAATAAACATGGTCTTATAAGTTCAACAATAGTTAACCAAACAACAACACTATCCCTTTCTCTCTAAACATAAGTATCTATAATTTAAATAAGCAAGAATATCGTATAATTCTCTAGCAATTATAGATCCATAAATTCTAGTGTTGCTCATCTGAGAGAGATGTAAGTATTTACAAACATCAGAGGACTTCAAATGCTGGTTGTCAGTACATACAGAAATGGCATCTCCAAATAAAGTAATGAAAATGTCAGTTAAATCTTAAGAACATAAGGTCCATATACATATGAAGCAAATTCAAGATACCAGCCATTATAGTCTAAAAGAATTTGTACAGAGATGTTTAAATCTCAATTACTTTTAAATCTAGTTTTGCTATTAAGATGAATACAAAAAAATAATCAAATTCAAAGATTAATTGCATAAGGGAAATAAGATAGGAGATTTATATATGACTACGATATTTCAAATAAACAAGACAAAGCATTAAGCAATCCTTTCTAATCTCGTGGATTCAAGAAGTAGGATGAATTTATTTGTCTTAACACAAGTGGAATGAAATGGAAAGAATTAAGTACATTGATTCCTTCATTTTTTCTTATAAACTTTTAGTCTATTGAAATATTAATTGACTTAATGAACATTTTGATAATGAGTTTAAACCATTATAAGATAACATATATTTTCTATGCTGTGATAATATACTCAAAGTATCCTTACTAGCAGTACAAGTACTTGCTTAGTAATTGCGAAGATGAAAATTTACAAGAGTTAGACTTTGAGTTATCATATAGTAAAAAGAAATCATGTAGAACAATTTGAACTACATTTTCATTATAGAATAGGCAATGGAATTACTGCAGCAAGTTGCCATAACACACGTATAGCTCTAAGAATAAAAATAAAGATCAGCAAACATGCATATTACTTATGGAATTATAAGCATGAAGTATGGAATCTTCAAAATAATCATGAATATGCGCACATAAGTGAAAGGAGTTTCAACCTAAATTGATTTAAGTGATACCAAACATTCATACTCTAAATTGAAATTTCGAGCACGCCACTAAGGGAAGGCAAAATGAAGAGGTACCTTATTCTTTGAGGTGCTACTAGAAGAAGCGCTCGGCTTGGAAGGCTCAGCGAGAGGAACTCGGCGAATGAAGAGGTTCGGTGAGAGATGTCGGCTAGAAGAAGCACCCGGATGGATGGAGGCTCGACAAAGATGGAGGACTCGGCTAGGAAGGCTGCGCCGAACGGAGAAGCAAGATCGGCTTGAAGAGGTGGTTTGCTGTCCTCTTCGCTACCTTACCTTCGGATGATCCTCCCTGCCGAGAGAATGAGAACGAGTTGATAAGGAGAGGGATCGGCATGGGTGCGAGCCTTCCCATTGGAGAGAAGAGCGGCGCGATCCACGCGTCAATGCCTCTCTTCTCGCTTGCTCGAGAGATATGGATGAGGGGGCTCATCTCTATCGCGTGAGGAGGAAGAATTTTCGGCTGTATAGAGAATTTGATAAGGATAAATTAGGTTTGATGAGATTATATAAGTAAATCTAGGATCTTATATTAGCCGTTGGATTAAAATAAATGATTGGAATTTCTGAGCCAAGATCTGAAGTCATTTGAGCTCCAAAAATTACAAACTTGGTATCGATATGACCGTCTCGATGAGACGAACCCATGCATTTAAAAATTATTGAATTTAGACAAGTATTTTATTTTATATTAATTTTTTAGTGAAAAATTTAGAAAATTAATTAAGATAAATAGAAAACTTGAAATTTAACGAAACTTAAAATATAGCATCCTCATATGATGCTTAACTTAGATAAACAAAAATTTCCAAAATCCAATTTATATTTTTCAAATTATTAGCCTTTGAAGTTTAAACTTCATGAATTTATTCAGGACAATCCGGGATCCCAAACGTGCTCAAATTTTTGCAGTAGGATCCTTTTTATTTGACTTAAATTGGATTCCTAAATTTAATGAAAATTTTTGAGCGATCGAAATTCAGCAGAAAATTTGAAAAATCAACAATTTCTAAAAATTCCCAGAATAACATTCTTAGCTAATTTAGAGCTACTGAGTTCAATGGCGGACTCCTTTTTTAATTCTGATGTTTAAATGATTTAGGTATCTTCAGAATTATTTGAAAACCAGGAAATGCTAGAAATCGAAAAATGGTCTCCAATTCGCACGAAATTTGAGGTGGAGACTTTTAACTCTAATATGAGAGTAATGAAAGATATTTAGAGTCAATTAAATCACTAATTGACATGTAACTCTATCCAGATATTGGGGTGTTACAACTTATGCTTAGTATTGTGATATGATCAGTATACTAGAAATGCTGATAACTTATACATATATTAGATTTATCATGTGGTTTACATCCAATGTATATATTGGTCTATTACTTAAGATTATGATACTACTCTTATTTTAAGTTTTAGCTCTCAACCCTCCTTGAGGTTGAGGTAGCAGCCCTTTAGATGGGTTTTGGTTGTAGCTATTTGGGGAGATGGGATATCCCTCCCCGAGTGGAGCACCGCTCCGCCACCGATCTGTTGTACCTTTTGCACGCGGTGACGGGGCGAGGCGCTACAAAAATGAATACAAAAATTAGGTTTATTTAAATAACCTATTTGAAAGGAGCAAATCAAGGTCTGACCCAGCCCGTTATTGCTCACCTTCACCTTTCTTAGGATTTCCCCAATGCTTGGAATTAGGGGTAGGGTTTTAGAAATGAATTCCCACTTTAACAGACCATGCCATGTCTTAAGCTCGATCCCTCCATGTTCACTGGACCAAGACATGTCAATTGCGCCATAAAGCTCTCTGTGAAGTCGCTGGAGTCGTTGGGACCTTACTCCAACCGAGCTCAGAATTAGGGTTTACTGTGGTGTGCTGATTCTACCATAGCTATGATGCCATGACCGCTACTTCATGTTGAAATGATCGGCATTTCAAGATGAAGAGAATACCTATCTTAGAACATTAAATAGACGAGTAGATCATCGAAACCTTATTACGCGACTTAGTACTGTGGAGTACTATCATGGGTCCGACGGTCCAAGGCCACTTAGGCTAGCCCGAGCACCTTTGATCCTATCAATCGATTAGTGGTAATACGCAATAAGGTTCACTGGAAATTAGACACCCATGTTCACTGGACCGAGACACATCAATTGCGCCATAAAGCCCTCTGTGAAGCCGCCAAAGTCGTCGGGACCTTACTCCAACCAAGGCTCAAAATTAAGGTTTACTGGGTGTGCTGATTCTCCCATAGATATGATACCATGACTGCTACTTCATCTTAAAATGACCAACATTTCAAGATGAAAAGAATGCCTTTCTTAGCACATTAAATTGACGAGTAGATCATCAGAACCTTATTACGCGACTTAGTACTGTGGAGTACTGTCATGGGTTCGGTGGTTCAAGGCCACTCAGGCTAGCTCATGCACCTTTGATCCTGTCAATCAAGTAGTGGTGATACACAATAGGGTTCACTAGAAATTAGACACCCATTTGAAGTTCCAAATGCTAGTGATGCACAGGTGGCCGAGCTGACTGGAAGCACCCATCTAGATAGTATTCTTCATTGTCTGGCCTGCAGTCAGGCCTAGCTGATGCCTAAAAAACTAATCGTAAGCAATTCTTGGACTCCCACTATTTATCACAATAAGCAATTGAGGAAGGAATAGCCGAGACTGAGCTTGACTTTCTCAAGGACATGGAAGTACTTGAACTAGAATTAAGCTAACACACTGCTGTTGAGAACAAATTCAAGGGCTAGAATATGGCTTATCAACTTCCTTGAGCTCTTTGTAAGCTCTTGGGGACTTGAACTCCAAGTCACACCCACTGCAGTACCAAAAATTGGGGCTGGAACAGTAAGGAGGCTAACTGAAACATAATGAGAGAATACAATGGAGAGGGAGCTGGATGATGGGAATTAAGGTTTCCAACATGGTTTTACAGTGAGCAAATAGCTCACTAGAAGACAATTCAGGGCTATTTATATCCCTAGAACTCATATGGAGATCGGGTTGGCCATCAATGGCTGGTCCAAGATTTCAGGGATTTGGGCCAAGTCCGACAAGGGTAAACATGAAAATATTGGCCAACCTAATCATTAGGGCTCAGAGAGTAGTGAGGGATAAGGTCAATCCTCATACTGCCATGGTGGAAATCCTTTGGGGATAACACTTAACAGTGCTGGGATTAATCCAAATTGTGCGATCCTACTCAACATCGGACGAGTGGATATAGGTCTGGGTTGATGCGTAATTCAAAATAGCTTGATCTATTCGAAGAAATGCGGGGACAGTCGGATTGCTTGGATCTGTTACTGTGCGCGACCGTTAGGGTTAGATGTTTAAAAATTTAATAAATAATTTAATTAATATTTAGTCTAATTGAATTTATTTATCAAGTCTCCAAATATTTCAAAAAAATTGCCCTTAGCTAATTTGGGTGTGAGGAATTCAAAAATAAAATGAAATTCTTATTTAGAGGTCAAATTAATTTAGCCAATTTTCAGAATATTGAATTTGATTATAAAAATCAACAAGTTTAACTTTGATCCAATTGATCTCAAACTTCTAGAGTTTGGTCCTAATGATGATTAGTACCAATTAGTAACTTGATTAGGACTTAATTAATTCTAGATTTAGCAAAATAACAACCTATAATTGTTATAATATATTATTAGGAAGTTCAATGGGACAAATTTTACACTGTGGAAATTGTAGATAGATGATTTGTGCATGGTTGTCTCAAAACTAATTTAGAGAGTTTTATTATAAATTCTAGCATATTATTAAGGAAGATGTTTATAATTCTATAAAGAGATTATTTTGGGAGATATCTATTACCCAAATACTTCACTCGCACTGCTATTTTTCTCATCCATAAGGAGTATAATCTTATGCTCTACTTCTAATAAAATTCTTTCTAAGCTTATTATTAACATGATGAAAGATCTTCTTCCCACTCTTGTTGAACCGAATCAAACTGGGTTTATTTCTGATAGGAATATTAAAGATAATATCCTTGTTGTGAAAGAGATTTTTCATAGCATGAATAAAAACATAGAGGGCACAATCTCATCCTTAAAATTGACCTAGAAAAAGCTTATGATAAGTTTGATTTGAATTTCTTAGGTTAGACCCGAAAATCTCTTGTATTTAATGATTCTTTTATTCTTAAGATTAAACACTTGACTAAAAATATTTGATTTTCTTTCATTTTGAATGGGTATCCTAAAGGGGTTGTTAATTTACATAATGTATTCAGGCAAAATGACCACTTTCTCTTATTCTTTTTATTCTGGCCATGGATCACTAGTCCAAAAACAGTAATAATCTCTTAATGCAGGATCCAAGTCTACAATTTAATCTTTATGGCATGTTTTTGGTTACTCACTTTGCCTATGCGGATGATATCATTTTTAATAGAGATTAAAGATCCATTGGTAAACTTTTTTTCTCTTATAGACTCTTTAATTAGACACCAATTTAAATATGAATGAAAAAAATGATTCATTTTTACCTCAATGACAACCTCTCAAAATTTTAAAAGGTCAATTTCCAATGAACTATCTTGGCATTCCTATTTTAAGGTCAAGAGAAATATAAGATTTATAAGGACTTTATTAATAAATTTTGTAAATATATTAGGGTATGGAAACATAAATTTTTCTCTCCTAGTGGTAGATATGCTCTTATAAAATATGTTCATATAATTATTTCTATTTATTGGTTTGAAGTTACTTCTAGGCTAATTGGACTCATAAATGTATTAAGAGAATCCTTAATTTTTTTTTTGGGTTCATGAATGGGGGATCTAAGATCATTTGAACTTTTTGGAATGATATCATTTATCCTACAAATGAGGGGGCTTTATGTATTATATAAAGGTGATCTCTTTTCTCTTATTCATTTGGACTTCTTGGGATGATGTCTATGATGTATTTTCTTTCAAACTTTTGTGGAAATTCAGATCTTCTAATTTGTTGTGGCATTAAATTTAAAAATTCAAAAATTCAAAAAATTTTGTGTAAAACCCATTTCTTTATTATCTCTAAATATTGAAATAGTCTAATTTTTTGTACTAATATGCAAATATTCTTTAAATATTGTACTAATAGTTAAGTATTGTACTAATCTTGTTGGATCTAATTTTAAAAGTCAAGTTATACTAATATTAAAACTTTGGATCTTTTCTTTTCAATAACCTGATATAAATATCCACTTAAGTAGTAATAAATGAAATTCTTAAACATTGAGGTATATTTTCAGATAACTGTGGAGTTCCTGATAAGAACTCTAAAGCTATGCGTGCTCATATGAGAGCACTCCCATGATGGGTGACCTGCTGGGAAATTATCTTCTAAGGGCAAAATTATGAGGTCTTTCAGGCCATAGAGGACAATACCTTGGTGCTTAAGAGTTTGGGCTGTTACAAATGGTATCAGAATAGGCCATAGGGTGTTAGATAGGAGCTAAGTGTCATACAGGGTAAAGTACTACTTCATGTGAGTAGCCTCTTAACCGCATGATGGTTAAGGTGTTATATGGTTATGGGCACCTTTTGAGCTTGTAGGGGTCACCTCTAGTCCTATCTACCCAATTGATGGTTCTTGGATCTGTGTGTGGATACTGACGAGAACGTCAGTTACTTAAGTTGGGGATATTGTAAAGACCCATTTAAGTAGTAATAAGTGAAACTCTTAAACATCTATGCGCTTTTTCAGATAACAGTGGAATTCCTGATAAGAACTCCAAAGTTTAAGCATGCTCATGTGGGAGCACTCCCAGGATGGGTGACCTACTGGAAAATTTTCTTCTGAGGGAAAAACTGTGAGGCTTTCAGGCCAAAGCAGACAATACATTTGTGCTTAAGAGTTTGGGCTATTACACCTGATTAGCACTAGAGTGTGGGAAAACAATCGCATGAATTAAGGGAATTTGAATTATTCTAGTATTTAAGAATTATTAAGCAATGGAATAACTATAGTACATATTTTAGAAAGTAATTATAATACATATTTTGAAAAGTTGAATGTTTGTAATATTTTTGTTGTTAATGTTGTTTGGGGTATTTGTGTGGTAAGGAACAAAACTAAGCATAACAATAAGAAAATATATCATAGGAATTTTATTGATTTCATCATCCAATAGGTGCTTGATCTTATTAAAGTTATCCTTGCAAAGTATTTATGCCAGAATAATATTTGTTAGAATCATATTGAAGACTTAAAATCTACCAGTATTAATAAAAAATATGATGGTGGAGATTAATTTATTTATTTCAGAAATCTCTATATTCCTTCTTTGATGTGAGGTGGGTTGATGTTTGTATTTTAAACTATTATAAATTGTATGTAACTTTTATGTGCTTGCAAAAAAGGAAGAGCAAAATTTAGATGAGGTGAAGCTATTTGATCACCAAGTGCTTAATATTCTATAAAAGAATTGTTATTGTTTCTTAAATTTTCTTCATGTAGTTGTTTTAGACTTTTACCATTGAATTATTTTTGCATGTTTTATTTGTTAAGATTAGTTGTAAACAACCAATAACTAGTGATGAACTTACCCTCAAAATATTAAATGCAAAATAATGAACTACAAGTGTCCCAACAAGACTCAGGATACGGCTACAACGCCTTCGTCGGTTACTCTCAAGGTACCGATGAGAACAGACGTACCTTTGTCACTTCCGAGGTAGACTATTTATGAGTATTGTTACACTTACATAATAATATACACCAAAATATATAGATGATGTATCAATTCAATGTTTAAATTAATTATTGGTTGAATACATATTTTGTGGGGCATATATGCAAAAATTAAAAAAAAAAATTATATTAATTCTGAATATATTTTAATATATATTCTTATATAAGCATAGCATTTTTCTTCTATTATTCATCATTAAAACCTTTAAAGTGTTTATAGCATATGATAATTAAGATTTATTAATCAAAATTATAATTATAAATTTATTAAAATAAATAAATTACCTAGAAAAAAGATGATTGAAATGTATAATTAATTATAATTGCTAATCAAAATTTAAATAAACAAAAAAAGTCAAGACTGACTCCAATTAATCTTAATTAATTAAAAAGTAGAAATTTCAACTTTGGGGTTTGCTCAACCGTCTCCAACTGACCAAGTCCAGGTGACGCATTCTGCTCCATATATCCTTCATTCCTTTATCGATTGATTATTTCTTAAATACTAAAATCTTCTTCAAAGCTTCCTTCCCCTCTTTATAAGAATATATCCACTCTTCACTTTCTCCTCAGAGCTCAAGCAATGAATAATTCCTCGTTGAAGCTTCTAAACCAAAGCAGGTCCATGCCGTCGCTTCCGCCGCCACTTTTTGTCCTTCTCCTGCTCTCGACGGCTTCGTTTTTTGCCGCCGTCGAAGGGCGGAGGATTCGGAGCGAGAACTGGCGGTGCGACGAGATATACGTCGTGAAGGAAGGGGAGACTCTGCAGACTATAAGCGTCGACTGCGACACCCTCTCTATTCTCGACGATAACCCTCAAATCGTCGACACAGATGATATCGGGCCCGGAACGGTTCTCTACATTCGCCCGCCCGCCGGAAACTTTTGCTAAGTTTTCTTGTGGCGTTAAAGTGTAGGTGTACATGTGGATATGTATTTTGCCCTTTTAAAATGTGCTCATTACTCATCTCTTGCTATTGTCGGTTTATTTTTATGGGCTTTTTCTTAGCCTTCAAACTCTTTAGTGAAAATTTTAGAGGAAGTCGAAATACTTTTATATTATGTAATATATTTTTTTCAAATTATATAATTTGAATGTTTTTATTTGGTGCATTTTTGTAAAGACCCTTTTATTGATTAAATATAATGTTAAAGACAAAAAGTTTTTATTTTCTTTTTGAGAATGTTTTCTTATTGCCTAATATTTTTAGTTCCACCTTACAGATTATTTGATGGTACCTCAGTTTAGCCTAATTTAAACTTGTTAAGCCAAGCAAAGCAAACCCACAATGCCAAAATTATATGGGCGTTATTCTAGCTTAGGTTCTTTTAGGCGAACTTAGGGCTGGCAATTTAACTCGAAATTCGCTCGATTTTGAGTCCAATCGAAAACTCGAAATTTTTAAATTGATTCTCAAGCTGAGCGGGTTAACTCGAACCCAATTTGAGCTGAGTTTTAGTTGGACTCGACTCGAATTGAATTGGGTTGGAGTCAGTCGAAGTATACAGTTCAATAAAATATATAAAAATAACATGATTTTGTTATCTGGCGGAAATGTTTACCAGCTCCGTCAGTAAACCTTCGGCTCCATCTCTGTCATTTCCTTTCAATCTCGCCGTCGGGTTCGAAACTTCAAAGTTTTAAATCAGAATTTTTTTAGAATAAAATGCAAACGGGAATTTTAATTTTAAACCATTGGATTTTAAATTAGTGACTTGACCTTACGGTTTTCAACTTTCAAAATGTGGTTAAAAGGCTAAAAGCCTAAAATCCCATTTCTCGATATTCTTCTCCACTTCTCGACTCTTGTTTCTTATTTACTTTTGTCTCCTTCATTCCTAAAACATGAAAGTTTGGTTAAGTATTAAGATTTATAAGGTTAAATTAATAAATTTGACCTATAAGAGCAAATTAATAATTTTACCTAATGAAATCTAAATTTTCTATAAGTTTATTAAAGGTTAAGACCTAAGGTTTCTATAGAACTTAAAATCATCAAATTCTAATATATATTGGCTAAGTTATGGCCAATACAAGATCTAGGGTTAAAACGGTAATTAAGTGTTCTTAATTAAGGGTCAAAAATCCTAACTTCTCCATTTGATGTTCAAATTGATTAAAATCAGTGGCTATGAATTACAAATGATCCACTGATTACAATGACTAGTGGTAGGTTCAATTTGGACTCTAATTGGCTAAGTTATAGCCTAATTAAGGTTTAAGATGATTGGTGTGTGATTAGTAAAATTAATCACCAAATCACTAAACTAACCACACCACTAGATTCTAATTAATTTTATGAGTTCTCTGAAATTTGAATTACTCAATTTGGATCATTAATTTTGCTAATATTCACTAATTAAGTCTTAGGATAATTAGGGTTAATTAGCAAATCTAACTATTGGATAATAAATATTTTTGTAGTTTACTAAAAATTTAACTTTCCTAATCTAAATTAATATTTGGATCACCTAATTTGGAGCTAAATTGACCAACTTATGGTCAATTCAAGTTATAGGGTTAATTGATCTAATTAGGGTTAGCTCCTAAAAGTCGTTAAGCTCAAATTAATCCAAACAGCAAAATAAATACTACTAGGTTAATCCTTAGGATTTTCTAAGTACTTTGAGACCCATATTTGGTAGGTTTGGATTAGTGTGTGCAAAGTTATGGTGATTTGAATGAAATAGCAATTTTGGAACTTACTTAAATACCTAAAATGTCACTAAGTGAAATAATCATCCAATTGGAAAATTGATAACACCAATAAATTCCTTGAATTTTGCTGATCAAGTTAATGTATTTATTTGTGTTATTTGGATAAGTATTTTGCAAATTAAGGAGGTTTGAATAATTGTAATTAACTAAATCAATTTAATTAAGATTTATCTAATATTATAATTAATTATTAACGTAGGCAGAAAAATGACAAAAGTGTGCCACGCGGCTGACTCGATGCGACGGACAGCCCAGGCCCACCATGTGCTCTCTACGGTCGACACGCGTCGCGGGGTCCACTTCCAGGTTCCGGACTTCGACTCGCAGCAGGACAATTCGTCCCGGCTTCGCGCAAAAGGATCCGAAGGATCCTTTTAGGGCACACCTAGCTAAGGCATGCCGAGGATGGACAGGAGCTGGAATGCATAATTTTAAGTAGAGCATGTCGAACTCTATCCAACGGCACCTAAATCAACGACGGAGGTGATGGAAGCCGACGACAATTGGTAGCCCTAGGGTGGCAGTAACGGGAAGTATCGAACAATCTGCTCCAAAATTGAATATATTTTGCGGAAATTAACAATTGCTATACTCTATTTAATTTAAATGTGAGCTTTAAGGATGCAAAATTGAACAAGATAAGTATTCAATTTGTGTTTAAGGAAGAGTTTGAGTAAAGTAAAAATGAACTCGAAGGTACTTGAGGTTCAACGTTTGGCGATCTCCAGATGCTCTCCCTTAGATTTTTACGAAAGTAGGATCTTCATATAAGACTAAAATTGATCCTAAAGGATTCCTACAGCGGCGGAGGAAGCACCTGGCAACGCGAGAGGCGTCGCGTGCCCTAGCGTGCGCCACGCGCAGAACGCGCGCAAGGAGATGAACGAAGGTCGTTCGATCTTAGATCGAACGGCTCACATTCACTGTTCAAAACAGAACGCACGAGTGCTGGCGTGCATGAGGTTAACGGAAACCATTTAATTAAACTTAAATATATTATTATTTAATAAATTTTGATTCGATTTTATTAATTAAATTAAATTAATTAATTGTATTCCAAAAATTTCCAATAAATCACCCCTAGCTAAATGAAGGGTGAGGAACGGAACGGTGCGATCGGATTTTCGATCCGATGAGTATTTATTTATTTAATTTTTCGGGGGATTTAAATAATATTAAATTATTCGCCGAAAATCTAACGACTTCCAAATGCTTTCAAAACTTCACCCCCAGCCAATTTGGGGGTGGTGAACACAATGGTGAAGCCAGATTTTTGATTTGAGATCAAAATAAAAAGTCAAATTCTAAGGTTTTGGGATTTTTTCAAAAATTAGGATCTACTCTATTTGATCCTTGATTTGATCTAAATCTTAAAGGTGAGTTCTAAAAGACTTAATTAAGACACTATAACCATAATTATGACTAAAATTAGTCCTAATTGACCTAAATAATAACTTGGGTTGTTACATAACTCCTTTATTATACTTTATTTGAGGATATTTTTATTTAATTTTTATTTAAATTAAATTGAAATTTTGATTTCGACTTAATCCCCTTGAATCTGGAGTTAATCGCTCCAGTAACAACCTCGGGTTGTTACAGACTCCCCCACTTATGAACGATGTTGTCCTCGACATCACTGCTTAAATAAAATGGGCACGAGTCAAATTCAATAACGATGACTAACTCGAGAAGGTTTCTAACATCCTTAGTTAGTACAATTGAGTTTGATAGAGAATGATTTAACCCACAAAAATCTACTTCCTCAAAGCTACTTATTGATTACATAGCTTCAAAAATCTATCATTAAGTTTGAATACATTGATTAATACATTTACTTCAAGCACTTAATTCAATCATAATTTTATCTCAAAATTTCTTAATCACTCTTTAAGATTGCTACCTGCAAAATCTAGATTCAACTAATCTTTGATCAATGAAAATTTCTTCCATTCAAACATGCATAAGAGGGAATCATAGCTTATGCTCTTTGATAGAACTATCGACACAATTTATGACAAATCATTTAATTTCATAGATTAACGCATAGAATTCAATCATTGTTTTGATTCAGTATCCAACCACAAAATCCTTAAGCGAATTCTCTTATTGCATTTTATATTCGCTTACAAGATTTCAACTTACTATAATCAACTTAATGCGAACTTATGAAATGATAAAATGTATCCTCCTTACTTCGCCATCGAAAAATCAAGAAACACAACATTAATACTCAACATCCACAATTTAACTCGACAAGCGCTGCATTTTCTATAACCCAAAGCTCTACTCACTTTAATTCATTGGATAATTCAACACTCAGTTTCTATCCTTAATTTGGTCATCAGATATAATAAACACAAGAAACATTACAATTTTGACAACACTCATATTCTTTAAATACAATTGCAATAACATTCTCAAATTTTGATTCAACGAGAACGCAACAGTTTGAAGTCTCGCAATTAGTCATTTTACAATGTCTTAGATGCCTAAATAATAATTGCTGTTATAACTTCCAAATAAAAAAAAAATTGAATGATTGGTTCTCATTGTACCAAAATTTAAGTAATCACTCAAAATACTGAATTTTATATGTAAAAACTCTAAATGATTCAAATTCATCGTACAAGTATTATCAAGATAAGATATCCACAATTTTTATTTGATAAATGTTTGACCCAAAATATCACTGAAGAAATATCAAAATTAAATACAATCTCCATAGAAAAATATGATCTATGATACTTAACATAATAACACTACGCAAAATAAATTCCAAATCTTAAATCTTAAAAATAAACAATCAAAACAGAGTATTAACTTCAAGTTAATTTCATCTTAAAGAATATAAATTTGCAAGTTCAGCAGCTTTGACCAATACAAAATAATGCGTTTTATTTATTTGACTTAGAATCTGTAAGCTGGGGGTGGGGGGGGGGAGGAAATGCAATTTGATTTTCCTTCCCAACATTAATATTCATCTTAGTTTGTGCAGCACTATTAATAGTCTCACAAGTAACACTAGCCTTAAGGTTTAAGACAGCAACAGCAGGTTTTCCCATCAATTCAATTCCCAGATCAAATTTCCCAAATGGATCATTTCTAATGCAGATTCTGTATTAAACATGGCCATTTTAATCTCATCAAGGGTTTTAGAAACCACTATAAGATCTCTTTCAACGTCAGAAAGTAAAGTAGTATTAGCATCAACAGCATTAGCAATGCCCGCATTATGATCACCTGTGGTACCTTCAGCATTTGAAATAAATTGAATAGTTTAAATAATTGATTAAACTAAACTAATCACACGATTAATTTGTTAGATTTGATGTTGTTTTAAATGATTTTAAGCTATTTATGTTGAAATATTGGCAAATGCATCCAGTTATCTCTAGCATAGGATGAAAATTTTTGAATAATGAAAGAAGGTTGTTGAAGAAAAGAGGTTTAAGAGTGCATCATTATATATAATGTAGAACTGTCATTTTGCCATTATCTATATAGCTTAATTGTCCTGAAGAAGGGAATAATGATGCGGATGAATGGGTGCACACGAAAGCATGTGAAGAGAAATAAGTACATTTGCAGCACATAACAGGTTATCTTTAAGCTTATTATTTAAGATATGTTACTGATAGATGCTCTCCAAGTTGCTTCCCTCAACCAGAAGAACAATTGATCCTGCCACAATCATTTCAGTGTACAGCCCTGTCTGGTTTGGTAGGGGGCGAGCAAGAGTCCTATACTGATTATATATACAGTTGGTGGGAATTTTAAGAGAAAATAAAGCATCGTCTTGCTTAACGGCTTGCTATTATAGCGACTTCCCTCCACAAAAAAAGCATCTTAGACTAATTAGTGAAATTATATATATACACAATTATTGCTTCAATCTCCAAATCGCGACAGATAAACAAGACATCAGCTGCAAGCGATGACTTTGGAGTTCAGGAATGCGACATAGAAGATTTTCTAATCTAAATCAAACAAATAATTCCCAATAGAAGCAAGCGGTTCTGGAATTCATAGAAATAGATTTTCTGCAACAAAATAGTAGCATCCCATAAGCATAAACACCCAATTTTTATGCTCTCCTCTCTTAGAAATTTTTTTCGAAATAGAAAAGTGCTTACACCCATTTTGATAATCAATTTAATTTAAGCTTCACCAAAGGGCAATCAAATACTTGCATACGATAGACATTGCATTCAAGGATCACAAATGTTTAGCTGCGATTGAAAGCATTATAATTGCAAGATCGCACGTAAGGCTCATGGTTATCCTAACTTTATTTGGCTCTCTCGGCAAAACTTTCATTCTTTTAACAGTTTAGTCCGATACATAAAGGATTCGCCCAAGAATACCTTGAGCGCTGAAATATGACGATCGTCAGGCAACTTCCTATCATAAAACTCTTGTAAAAGTGAGAATTTCACATAAATCTAAGAAGGGCAACTAAAGAATCTGTTTGTTGAGCTGTGATTTGGATCAACCATGCTTGAAGTCACACTTAATGCGAGTAGAAAAATACAGCCAAACACCTGACCTCAATATATAAGTGCAAGGGTAACATAATCGTAATGAATCATATCTTACCTTATCTAATTCACTGCCCAAGCATAAGCATTCATTACCAATTCATCCCTATCGCCAAACCTTAAGATGCAATAAATGATCAACTAGGCATTTTCCAAACTTTCAGTAAAAAGAAAAATAACCTTAAACACCAAGTGCGCCAAATATTAGAATTCACATTAAACATTAGATTTCACTTCCATAAATTTGATTTAAATAAAAAAGAGGGTCAACAAGGATTTTCAATCTAGTCTTAGATACCTTAAATTAAATTTTACCAATGATCAAATGCAGTGAGGGAGGACGTAGAAAGAAATCAGCACATTGCAAGATTGCACACAATAGTTGAAAAGTGCAAATGCAATTGAAGGAAAAGGAATGAATGCAAACCGAAACTAATCATAGCATAAGAAGCATAAAGAATTGACCATAACACCTCTTGCATTTATAATGTTCGCCATTTTAAATCCTTCACACTAGTGGCACCTATCCAAACCCAGCCGTAACCAGCGGAACTTGAAGAAATTTGCAAAAATCTGTTCCCTTCTTTCTTATGAAACATAGGTGAGTTCTAGCAGTGATACTTGCCTTTATTTAAGTCAAATATAAAAAGCAAGCTGCACAATCTCTCCTCAATCACCTTATTTTCAAGCCTAGTATATCCACGACTTACTACAATATCGATAGCTCAGTTTAAAATTGCTTCGCAAAACTATAAATTGCATTAGTTGTTGCACTGCTCTTAATGTGTTCCATCTGTTTAACAACTTATTTCAGCAAGAGGTGTCAAATTAACTTAAATTTCATGCAAGGGTGCCCTTGAAATAATTTAAATTTGGATTTTCTAAAAGACTTGCAAAAGAATACCAACTATCAAGACCATTAAATCAACCATCCACCTTAAGATAATTTATTGGATTGCTAATAAAAATATCAAGAAAACCTATACAAATGCAGTTTCCATAAATTCGTCTGCAGTCGAATCTGAAGATTATGTATTTGTCGCCTTCCTCACTATTGTTGATGATATAATTATAGCTTAGAGATACTTTTAGGCTTAATTCATAACTTCTTTATCGTATCTCCACAATTGATTAAGTGCTTCACCATGTAAGCACATTCTTACTAAATCCAGACAGCCTTAAGGAAATCAAAAATCTAGATAAATCATGCTCCACTAATGCCTTGGTGACCTTACGACAAGTTTGCAAGTTAAATCTAGATTCCTACATTATTTAGTTTTCAACACTGATTGGATCAAATTTAATAATCAAAATTTACTTAACATGTTTAAGTTAGAACTGAATTTAGCAATAGCCTAAGAAAATGAACCATCAAAATAAATAGAGTTGTTGAGATAGTTTAGTATATCTTTGCATGTGTAACTTTATTCTACCAACATATTCTATTTTTCTAGCATCTTTAGACTGACTCTTTTCTAAGTCATATAAGATCTATGTTACTTTCTCATGATGTTCTCATCATTCTAACATTTCAGTGTTGTATTGAATGAATTGTGGATCCGAATACTACTATACTAATGTTTCCCAATCATGCTCAATATTAGAACGAACCATTAAGTAGATACCAACATATCCTCTATCTGACACCCTATGGATCTCTCTAATACCAACTGTGGCGATCACCCCTTAATCAACTAAGTTAAGAGGTGGTCATCATTAGTACCACGGATATTAAACCATAATTATATCCATGATACTAATCATGAGCTGAGCAAGATCTATCAGAAATATGTATATAGCATAGCAGTGCAGAAAATGAAAAAAAAAACATCCAGACACAATCCACATTTGTTCATTCACATACAATACATTAAATGCAAAAGAATAAGAATAAAAAAAACTTAATTATTACATTTTTAATAATTGCAGGCAAAGGAGATTGAAGCATATCTCCTTCAACGAGCCGCACCTTACTTTAACATGTTATCAAGCTAAATCTTCAAGTGCTGGATCTGGCCTATACTCCTGATCTGCCATATGTACATATATGACAGGGCACAACCAAAAAGGAAAAATTTGGTTAGACTTTAATAAGTCTAAGTACAATTTAAAGATGTTCATGAGTTCTTATGATATCACTATTACTTAAACTATACAAAGTAATTAGCATGGGAGCAGCAAGCATACAAATGAAATGGTAAGTTATAACTATTGCATTTATAACTAAGCAAGAAGGAGGCAAAAAGCATATCTCAAATAATCTAATATAAGGCCAGGCCTATATGTATAAATGTAGTAAGTATAAGTACTGAATGAAATGGACTAAACTTAAACATGCTGATGATCAAGTGACATATACTGATTAAAGTAAAGAATCTAATTATGATACATACATAATAAACAGCAATAAAGTCTAGCATCCTATAATATTCAAGTAAGCAGGTAAAAGAATGCTAACTGATATAACATGCATCATTAAAGCAGTAAGTAGTAAACTAAAACAAAAAATAAGTATATATAATTATCATATCAAAAAACTAGCCATCGGGCTCAACATAATTCCCAAAGCCTTTCTGGGCTAGGCCAGACAGAAACTCCCAAAGCCTTTCTAAGCTAGGGCAGAATAGAATAGTACAGCAGAACTAAAGAGGCAGTAAATATAAATATAATAAGTTTTAGTTATTTTACTTTTGCTTCTATTGACACATTTAGAAGCAGCTAAGGAGTCAAGTATATCTGTAAGACTATACGGGTTCCAAGCTTAACACACACTTCTTAATGATCAATGTTAAGCATCCTTATTACTCCTTACCCCTATCCATTAGAGTAAATGTGCACCATACCCTACCAAACTATAATTGAACCCAGGGCAATTGTTGTCCTAAATATTCTATGTTTTCATTTCATGCACAAAGTTCTCTTACATGACATATTCAAGGAAACAAGCACAAAATACAAAGAATGCATAGCACAAATAATCAAGTAGTAAGCAATGGACTCTTTTGCACATGGTGACACTGTTGTTGTCTAATTAACCATTCTAACTATTCCAAGTCATACAACTTAAAAGCACGGCCTTATAAGTTACAAAATATTATGACTATCTAGGTCCTAATATGATTAAATCAATGTCGACTATATAAGTTAAATAAGAAAGTAGCACGACCTATTTGATGAGTTTAGACGCTCTATACTAATATCTAATCAAAATCAACCAAGCTAAGGATTATGAATTAAACACCACGTATTGGAGTTAATCACATAATTCAAAGGTAAGGACAAAGGATCTAGGGTTTTTAAGTCTAAAAGTACAATAAGAACAAGGCTAAAATCTATTAAGCATAATCAAACTTAATAGAAAGATTCTCCTAATTTTATTCTAGAATTGAAAGATAAAATAATTAGAATTAAGTTATAGAAATCTAAAAATTAATAAAACTAAGGCTTCATTTATTTGATAACTCACTTTATCCAATAAATCAAGTCTAACCTAGGATCTATTCATAATATCAAGAAAAAGATCCTAAGATGAAGTGAAGCTCCTAAGGAAGTATTTTAGTTTTGAATCTAGGTTCTAATTCATATTTGCATAATTTATGATTTTCAACTAAGGTAATGATTACTACTTAGCAAAAAGTTCCTACATCCTGATGTCATAGTTTTTCAAACAACAATCAATCACTAATGATGCTAAGATATATATAAGTAATGTACGCGCTGTACATAGAGCTCAAGAAAATAATATAATAAATGAATACATAACTCAATATAATTTTAAGTACATAACGTACCCTTAACACAATTTGAACATTAAGCTTGATGATTGGTTGAGACCAGGCAGCATTCATAGCACCTGCATTATTTAAGTAAGACAGCTAAATGATTGTTGCTTAATTTTACTTAGAATGAACTATTTAATTCATTTTTGATAACTTAAAGTTAATAGATTATCTACAGCATACTTTAGAGGGACTTGCTAAATTAAACATAATTGCTTAGTAGGAGACATAGCAGTCATTCCTATAGATGGCTTAAGAGACTATTATGTCACCTAAACACTTTAGATTATACAAAAGCCAATTCCTCGTGTTAGCGTCATTACTACTAGGCATACATAAAATGCTTAAGGCAACCTATGAATTAGGGCTTGAGGAAGTAAAGAATATTGCTAGATAGTAAGGAGAGTCTCAAAAGATATAGTGAATAGTTTCAAACAAGGCATGCCTCAATTTAAATTAAGAGTAGACAAAAGATTAATAAATTATGATTAAGCCAAAGATGACCTTAATAAAAATCACAAATCTGAAATTGCATGCAAGAGAGGGTTTTATGAGATAGAATATAATAGCTTGATAATAATCAATTTCTTAAAATGGATGGAAGTATAAGATTAGGATTCCCTATGATAGTCTCAAGAACACCATTAAATCATTATTTAAGCTTAATCACTATTACTTCATGAATATTTAATTGGGACATTATTATTAGGTCCTTTATTAAAATAAAAGAATACTTTGCATCATTTGAATAATTAGACAGCATGATAAAGGACTAACATGAATTTCTCCTAGCTACTAGCCATCAAAGCTATGATTTATACAGGATTTTAAACATTATAACTTAACTTGCATAAGACATTGGGCTAACTATTTTAGAAGACATGCAAGCCTACTATCACATAAGCCATTATTACATAATTCATTAACTACTATGAGAAGGGCTGCATGAATATGGATTTGTAAGTAAAATAGCTAGCATCCTAATAAAAGCAGTAATTATTGATTCTATAAGCAATCAAGGAAATTTCCCTTAAGAATTAGTTATGATTTCTACATTTTTACTAAAGTTGATTTGATCGCATTACTAAAGATAGCTAAAACTCTGAATTAACAAGAGCATGAGTGATACATAACCTATTTTGAACCATTCATGAATTGTATGCATCACATGCAAAGAGGTTTACATCAACGTAAGATCTAGAAAAGAAAACCATTATTATTATCCCATTTGAAAACAACACATGCATGCATTTGATAATGATTACTATAAAGGATTAACTCATAGTGTTTAAGCTTAGATGGACTAGTACCTCGCTGGCATGGATCGAAAAGAAATAGCAAGGAAGAAGGGAGCGGTGCAGGTGCTCGGCTAGGGAAGGAGCTGCATGATAGCTTTAGCGCCACATGAAAGGAAGATGCTCTCGGACGAGAGGGAGGAGCGCTCTCGGCTTCAAGCCGAGAGGGAGATTTGCTGCTGGCACCCTCGGCCATGGAGAGAAGGAAGGATCCGCCGACTGGCCGACCCCTCTCGGCCATGGAGAGGAGGATAGGTGCACAACGCTCGACCGCGAGGGGGAGGAGAGGTGCACAGCCTTTGCGTGCGAAGGAAAGGGGAGGGTTTCGGTTTTCATGGGGGGGGAAGGAGAATTGTCGGTTGGAGAAAAATAAAAATTTGGTTCCAGCCGATTTAGGTTAGAATGTATTATATTTATATGGCAAAAGCTATGCTCTATCGCAGCAATTGAATATAAATCAGATGGCTGAAAATTCTCGAATCCTGATCTATAGTCATTTGAACTCCAAAATTTACAAACTTAATACCGAAATAACCGTCTCAATGAAACAAACGCAAGAGTCTAAAAATTATCAAATTTGAATGATTATTTTATTTTATATTAATTTTTAAGTAAAAAACTTAAAAATTCGCTTCATTTAATCCAGAGCTCAAAAATTTACGAAACTTAAAACATATAATTCTCATATGATTCTTAACTTAAATATAATAAAATTTCTAAATTGTCTTATATTTTACCTATTATCAATTCAGGAAGTTTAAACTTCTTAATTTATTTAAGTAGATACAGGATCCCGATTGCCCTCAAATTTTGGCAGTACGATCCGTTCAATATGCTTTATTTGAGGATATTTTTATTTAATTTTTGTTTGACTTAAATTGAAATTCCGATTTTGACTTAATCCCCTTGAATATGGAGTTAATCGCTCCAGTAACAACCCCAACCTCGGGTTGTTACAGAAGCTCTCCTCAATATTTCTTATCCCAAAATAGTAATCAAAACCAAAGGTTGGAACTAAAATTTAAAACCTTTTATAAGTCTTGCATTCTTCCTTTTATAAACCTCCATACAATTTTTTTACATTTAAAATAGCCAACCAACTCCCTCTTGAAAATTGAATTTCATTTATAATTTATTTCTTCATTATTTTGATAATGAAGGAATTTAATGCTGGCCATTTAATTCATGATGTTTGAAAATGGAGAGAATTAAGTTTCTTAGTTTTCCGAATGCTGACTTTGAGCTACTTCCCATAGTGATTTAACAACGAGCGCTACAGCATGCAGTAGCGCCGAGTTTTTTATTCGACGGGCGTTACGACGCATTATAGCGCCTAGCTCTTAGGAATTTGGCTTCTATGATACACTGTAGCACCTTTCTATCTAGAACAATGGCATTATAGCGCACTGTAGCGCCTGGCTCTCAATAATTTGGCCGCTACGGTGCATTGTAACACCTAGCTCTTTGAATTATTTGAATTATGTTCTCTACGGTGTGCTGTAACGTCTAGCACTCATGAATTTATTCTCTACAACATGCTATAGCTCCTGGCTCTCTGGAATTTGTCCGCTACGGCGTGCGGTAGCGCCTGGCTCTCAACAATTTGTCTTATACGACTCACTGTAGCGCCTGGCTCTCAGGAATTTGGCCGCTACGGTGCTGTAGCGCCTAGCTCTCAAGAATTTAACTGCTACAGCGTGCGTACAACCTTGCTCTTAGGAACAAGGGCACTATGGCGCGCTGGAGCATGCTGTAGCGCGCTGCAGCACATCTTCATTCAAATTTTCTTTCCATCTCAAATTGAGCTCCTCTTTCCAGAAATGCCATAAAAATAAACTCGTAAAGTACAACTAATACTAAGAAAAATATAAATTCCAACATAAATTTTCCTATTTTTATTGGGTTCATCAATGCTAATCACAAGAAAAATTCTTGAAAAATTCTTAAGTGTTGAATGCTTGAAATATTCTATTTTAAATTTTATTAATCTTGAATCTCTGCATATTGCTCATGTCATTGCTGATGTCATTGGTAAGTGCATAAATCTATAGGGTATTTCTAACAAATTATGAGTATTACATTAGATAATGTTATGTCAATGATAATGCTACAAATATTATCCTAAAGAAAATTGAGTGCACTAATAAGTTATTTTAAAAAAATCATGTTTGTTGTTGTATGTATATTTTAAATTTGATAGTTAAAGGTGGCCTCAAGCAATGTAATGATGTCATAGGTATTTTTAGAGAGACAACTATTTATTTTTAAAAATTCAATGCAATGCAATGAGGTCATAGGTGTTTTTAGAGAGACAATTATTTATATTTTAAATTTGATAGTTAAAGATAGCCTCAAGCAATGCAATGATGCAATGATGTCATTTTGTCAGATTACAAATAATTTGATGTGTTAGTTAATAAATTTTTTCTTGGTGATCTAAAAATAAAGTGGAACTCTTTATTTATTATCATAGGCTCTCTTTATTTATAAAATTGTGTTACATTAATTTTATTAAGAAAGATATTGGATTATTTTGGGTTTGATTAATATTGATTGGGATACTTTTTTATATAATTTAGATATATTCTCAAAGCTTTTGAGAATACTTCAATGGCTTTTTTGAGCATAATATACCAATCTCCTAATCTTTTTCTTCCTAAAATGATTCAAATTAAATGTATTCCTAAGGGCGGGGTAAGGAATAATGATGATTTGGTTAGATTTATATGCATTTGTATGAAATCAATTTTTGAAAAGTGTTAAACTGATAACAACTTACTAATGTGTATTGTCATTGTGCTTAATCCAAGGAGAAAATTGATATTCATTAAATTTGCATTTTGATCTATCTATTATGGGTCAACCCTTAATAAGAAAATTGAGTATGTGTTACTAAACTTGCATAAATTATATGGTTAGTATTTTGTAAGCACGTCTAGAGAAATTGAAGATTGTTCAAGAAGTGTGTCAATGCTTCAATCCAACACTAGTTTTAATTGGTATGAACTAGGGAGTTCAATTTTGAGATTCTAACTCATTTTTGGAGTCTACTACTGCCACCCAACAAATGAAATATAAGTACAACTTTAGCTAAATGAGGATTGTATTAAGATTCTTCTAAGAAAAATGTCTTATTTTTATATGTTGGAATGGCAATAAATAGTTTCTTTAAAGTGGCTTACTTTGGCAAAGATCTCCATAGATATTCTAATTATTCTTATTATTATTGTTGCATCTAAATCTACCTTTAGAGTTGATGGTCAAGTATTTAATAATTATAGAAGCTCATTATCATTGACTATGGTTAATGTTCTTATTTTTACTACAAATTAGCTTATTATGTATCGAGCCAATATTAGACCTTTACAAGAATATATAAATAATTCATATATTATAATTTATAAATAATTGCTAGTTTACACTATAGGCAAACTAGGTATCAAACTTGCAGTATTAATCTCTTTGTTGTATTTTTGGTTTGTTGTTTATTTAGGAAGAGTAGCTAACATATCCTATTCAAATGAAGTGTATAATTTGTAAGTTAAATCCAATGGTTAATGAATAATGATTGCTTTATCTTTTGATGTTTATGATAAACTCCAAGGACTTTTTAGTAGCATTGTTATTAATCGTTGATCTTTAGTAGGCTCTTTTTTTTTTATTTAATCACTAAGCTATTAAATTGTCTACTAAATTGTTTGGTATTTGGTTGCTAAGTTGTTGATCCTTTTTTGTTTGAATTTTGGATTAAGCATGTACTTGAGGGTAAAAGGGACTGTGATGAAAAATATTCATTTCATATTCTTATGGGATACATAAATATTTTCATAAATACTCATGATTATTTAAAGATATATATTATTTATATTTTTTTTACAAGACATGATGCTAGGCTACTACTACTTCTATGATATTTATGGTTGTTGCTGCCTCTACTACTACTAGGGTGTTAAGAAATACACCATAATATGGGGTTGTTGTTGCTTTTGCTACTACTTAGGATAATGTTGCTTCTATTGGTTCTAATATGTGTATTATTATTTTTCTTAGTTTTACAAATAGATCATTTCAAATTAGTGTTTTTGCTAATTTTGTGCAGATCTAATTTTTTCCAATTATATTCTTCCTTGTGCTGGGGATTTGGATGCCTCTAATGATAGTGGGTTTATTGATGCTTGTGTTGTTATTAGGGATGTTGTTGCTTATGTTGTTGTTGACGCTATTGTTGTTGGGGCTACTGCTGACTTTGTTGCTATTGGGGCTACTCCTACTGCTTTTACTATTGTTTGGGCTATTATTTTTTATTGATGGGGCTGTTGTTTCTGCTGTGATGTGGCTATTGGTAATTTTTCTACTACTTTTAGGGACACTATGCTGCTGTTGCTTTTACTGCTGTTAGGCATGCTAGTGTTGGGGTCAATGTTGCCTTTGTAGATGCTGGGATTACTACTATCTCTACTGTGTTGGAGCTATTACTTATGTTACTAATTAGATTGCTTCTACTTTTCCTATTTTTAGGGTTGTTGTTTATTCTTCTATTATTGGGGCTACTACTTCTTTTGCGGTTAATGGGGCCAGTGCTACTTCTACTGTTATTGGGGCTATTATTTTCTCTTTTGTGCTGGGACTATTACTATCTCTATAGGTATTGAGGCTGATATTACCTCTACTAATACTGGGAATACTGCTACTTCTGATGTTCTAGGGCTATTGCTACTTCTACTGCTTCTATGGTAGTTGCTAGTTAGGTTGATGGTGGAGTTGCTATTGTTTTTGATTATTGGGAGCTACTACTGTAATAACCCAGGTTGTTACTTATAACAATCAGAAGTAATCAAAGTCCTAATTATGGTTCCGGTACACTAATTAAGTCATTAGGAACTCACCACTAAGACCTAGTCCAAATTAAGAATCAAATGGATCAAATTTTAATTTTAGGAATTCTTAGAAACCCTAGAAATTGACCTCAAATCAAAAATTTAACTTTGACATTACGCTCATCACCCCCAAATTAGCTAGGGGTGATGTTTTGGTTGTATTTGAAAGTCGTTAGATTTTTGGCGAATATTTTAATATTATTTAAATACCCCAAAAAATGAGATAATTAAAAAATTGTCAAAACAAAAATTCAACTTTGCCGTTGCATTCCTCACCTCTCAATTAGCTATGGGTGATTTATCGAGAATTTTTGAAATGCATATAAATATTTAATTTTTTATTAATAAAATCTGATTAAAAGTATTAAAATAATAATATAATTTTAAATAGATAACGACGCCATCCACTTAAAGGTAACATCATCTCCTAAATTCTAATTCTACTGTTAGCTTGGATGGCGCACCTGATCCGTCTGATCGAAGGATCGAACGGTCATGAGTCCATCTCCTTCGTCGCAGAAGGAGACCTTTGCGCGTGTCTCACAAACAGGCACGCAACATCTTCTCCTCTGCGTGGCTTGTCCCGCCGCTCTTCGACCGCCTCTCTCCATCTCTAAATGCTACCGAGGGCTTTAGGTCTCAATTTTATCCTCTCGAAGTCAAAGCTAATATTCAAGGAGGTCGTGCTACTTGTACCCGTAACCCTAATATCCCTTTGCCATTAGCTCGAGGTACCCTCCTTCTCTAATATTTGTTCATTCAATTATTGTTCATTTAAGGCTCGTTAATGATTGGATCGAGCTCGTACGAGCTCTATTTGGGCCTCCTTTGCAAACCCTAAATTCGCCTCGCAGCGATGACGAGGAAGACGAACCGTCTTCCGGGTCGGGTCGAGCCCCGACCCGCTTCCGCATGGATGGGCTGTGTGCGGACCTGAGGTGGGGACCTGCCCATATTGGAATCTGCGCGGGTCATCTGGCCCGTGGTATTAACCGTGGTGGTTCCCGCTGAATCGTCAGGCGCGGGACCCACACCATTAACAGCCGTTGAAATAAATCGTGTGGGGCCCACTTCTGTCCGTCGTCCGTCAGATACCTGACGCGTGTGCGCTGGTGGGGCCCGCCATTTTAATTACATGCAGAAATAAATTAGAATATTTAATATATATATATATACTTATACATATATTAAATGTTTATATAAATACTTTAGTATATATATATGTATATATGTGTGTATATATATATATACATATATAAAGAGATCAAAAAAAAATATTAATAAATAAAACGAATAATTTAATTAATTATAATAAATTATGATAATGGATTAACTAAAATATAGCAATTATTAAATTAATAATTAGTGAATTAATATACAAGTTTAATTAATTTAAATTAAATTAAATGGAAACTTTAATCATTAATATTTTACAATCAATGATCCAAATAAAACAAATAAATATACCATTATGATTGTTAAGAATAGAGGATCATAATTGTGCTGTTCAATTTCCAGTAGATATATTATTTCACCTAGTGATATTTTAGAACACTTAAATAATTACCAAAATGCCATAAATATTCAAACTATCATAACTTTGCACACACTTATTCAAACATAGTCAATATGGGTCTTAAAGTGTTCATGAGAACCTCTAGATTAATCTGATAGTATTCATTTCTCTATTTGGGTTAGGGTTTGCTTAATCACTTTTAGGACCTAACCATAATTACCCTAATTAACCCTAGAACTTTAATTTATCATAACTTTATCAATTGAGCTTCAAATTAGGTCTTCTATACTATTTTGATCAGGAAAACTTAATAAACAGTAAACTATAAAAAATATTTATGATTTAATGGCTAAATTCCTTAATCAACCCTAATCACCCCAACTCTTGATTATTAAAGATTAGCAAATTTAGTAATCCGAATTGAGTGACTTCAATTTCTTATAAATCCTAGAGTAGAATAAAACTTAGTGGTATGGTTGGTTTAGTGATTATGCTATTAATTTTACTAATCACTCACTAATCACCCTAAACTCTAATTAGGTCATAACTTGACCAAATGAAGTCCAATTTAGCTCTACTCCTAGTTAAAGTAATTAGTGGGTTATACGAAAGTTATAGCCACTGACTTTACTAAATTTGGACTTCAAATAGAAAAGTTAGGTTTTTGGCATAATCTTAAGAAATTCTAATTTTTATTTTAGAACCATAATCTTATTTTGGCTATAACTTAGCCAATACATATCAGAATTTAGAAATTTTAGGTTTTATAGAACCCTTTTACAATAAGCTTTAATAAACTAGCAGAAACTTATATTTTATTAGGACAAATTACAAATTTGCCCTTATGAGTCAATTTCTTTAATTTGATCACATAAGGCTTAATAATTAACCAAATTTGGTGTACTTACTATCTATCTTCATGTTAGACAGTAACCATTTTCCACTAAAAATTTCCAAATTTGAGCCCTAAATCAAAAAGTAAAGTTTTGACCCTTAAGTAGGAGCAAAATAGTCATTTTTCCCAAATTTAGGGTTAAGTGCTTTTAAGCTTAAGTTTCATGTTATAATCACTAAAATCAGTAAAATAAGTAATTCTGATTATAATTCAATTAATTTAAGCCATAAATTAAGTTACTAAATCAAAACCCTAATTTCTTTCTAAAGAAAATTCTAAGTAGATTATTAGCTATATGATGTGAGATTTCATCTCACATCATACCTCTTTTCTGAACCTTCCTAATCTATTCTAAATCTTTCTAATAATATTAGCTAGGTTTTGTGTATGAGAGTTCATCTTAATGCTTAGGAGCTCTTTCCATATGAATATGAATAAGACTTAGGTATAAATTCATCTATTGAGTAAATTTGGTTACTCAATAGCTGAAATCTTGATTTTACTAGTTTATAGATTTTCATAGTTTGTTTATGATTATTTGATCATTCAATCTTAGACTTAAGAATAGAGATCTATCCCATTAAGTGTTATTTTATTTAATAGGATTTACCTAAATCTTTAATTTGTGAGACTTGGTTTTAAACTTAGCCTTTAAGATCACCTTTGGAATAAGCAATTAAACTCTAATATTTGAAGTTTAATTCTTAATCCTTCCATCTTGATTAGTCTTAATCAAGATGGGCTTGGGTTGCTTAAATTATCAAATATATTGATTAATTTATTTATTTAAATTATATAGTCGACATTGATTTATTTATAATTAGGACCTAGCTAGTCCTAATTATTTTAAATATATAGGTTGTAAATTTAAGTTACATATAGTATAAGAATTGATGATTCTGATCTTGGGTAACTTAGAATAGATAAAATAAATAGTTAGACAATAATATATATCACTTGTGTTTTAGTAGAGTCTCTTGCTCTCTTTGAACATTGATGCTTTGCTTTTCCTTAAAATTGAGCTTCTTACCTTGGACATATGTGTCGGACATAGGATATTTGAAGAGTATTCGTAGTTCCCCACCCATTAATCTAAAGATTAAGCTATGGGGTGGTGTGTCACTTTGGCAAATCCCTCACTTAATATTGGATTAGGTGTAACTCCTATTCCACTAATAAAAAAAAATAAGCTAATGCATACATGTTATGAAATCAATCACTAAGCAAATACAGAATCAGAGTGTGGAAGCAAGGTAAAGTAAACATACATCCAATTTACCACAATAAATAGAGAAAATACAGCATACAACTCAGAATTAATAGTAAAGTAAGGAAAAACACAGTCAACTAGTACCTGTATTATTACTACATTAATTAAGTTTAAATGAACTAAAATGAAATCACTCATCCTCATAATAAGCGGAAAAGAGTAAATAGCTTCAGCTCTTTCCTGATGCCCCTCCTCAAAATATGGCTCCACTTCTGGATAAGACTCCTCTTCAGCACCAAGTTTCTCAAATTTATCTGATTTTGATATTATCGGTTTCACAATGCCAGGGCCACAGCCAACAAAAGAAAAATTTTATTAGACAATTGTCTAAGTATATTTTAGGCTGAATATTTTTCATATGTTATTAATATCACCATTTTTCTTAAACAAAACAAAATTCCTAACTATCATAGGAGCAGTAAGCATACAAAGAGAATGATAAGTTATAAATACAACATTTATAACTAAATAAGATTTGAGGTAAAAAAGGCACACCTCAAGTAAACTAAGCAAGAATCAACATACATATTTAATACAGTAAGTAAAAGTACTGAAAGAAAATTCTAATCCTAAACATGATGATGATCATATGATATGTATTGATTTAAAAGAAATTAATTTAATAATGGTACATATAAGTAAGCAACAAAAGTCTAGCATCCTATAATATACAAGTAAACTAAGGTAGTCTAAAGTCAAGTATGATGGTAAACAGGAAACAGCGAACAGTAAACAGTAAATAGTAAACAAGTATGTAAGTATTGTCATATCAAAAGATGGTTAATCTAACCTGCTAATATCAAAAGGATTCTTAGCATCAATGTGGAGGCTAAGGTGACAAAATATTCTTAGCGTCATTTGAGGTTAGGCCAGAATAACATAACAGAAACTGAACTGAATAGGCCGTAATCACAAATGCAGTAATGTTTTAGTTATTTACTTTACTTCTGTGGACATATCCAAAAGTAGCTGAGGAGTCAAGCACATCTACAAGACTATACGGGTTCCAAACTTAGCACAACACTCCTCAATGAGTATTGCCAAGTAATCCTTATTTCTCCTTACCCTTGCCCATTAGGGTAAATGCACCAAATTAACAAGTAACTGAACCCAGTGCAACCCTAAGTAAAGCAAATGAAACTTTTACTAAATGAGTATATCAGAATATCAGAGTGCAAAAGAAAATAGTATCAAATGCTAACATCTATACATCCATAAAATAAAATGAAATGATATTCAACTCAGAATAAAGTAGAAGTAAAGGAAAATACATGGGTACTTATATTATTACAATATTTAAAAATTTAATTAAAAAGAAAGATAAACACTCATCCTCACAAGCAAGAATAAAATAAAATTAATGATCCTCAACAACATGCTCCTTCTCCTGAACTAGCTCCTCAGAAGGCCCAACAATTTCAAAAAGCTCAGAATCTGTCATTGTTGGTTTCACAAAGACAAGGCCCTAGCCAAAAGAAAAGAAAATTTGATTAGGCAATTTTCTTAAGTACATTTTATGCTACTATTATTTACATTTACAAACAACTTAAGCATTTTAGGAGCAATAAAGTAATCAAAAGAAAAAGAATAAAAGATATATTTATTCAATTATAACTTTAAATAAACTGTGAGGTAAACAATATACCTCAATCCAAAGCTGTATAAAATGGTTAAGTAATGTATATATGAAAGCTACTAAGTGAAAGGAACATCCTAAGTAAATATGAACAAATCTACTTATGACAGATTAATAACTAATATGAAATGAATATATATAGAAAACTGAAATAAAAGACTAGCATACTAATGTGCTTTCATATGAAATCAATAATTACTGAGCATATAAATAAATATTAAAAATATTATAACTTCAAAAATGCTCCATAAATATTGAAAAATACTAAGCTAAAAATATAATGAAAATATGTTATCTCATATGGACTGGACGTATTCCTACTTAGAGTTACCATAATAGAAAAATGGTAACTCACCTAGCCAAAATATAAATCTTCTAAAGAATCTAGGACACTAATGCTTAGATCAACAAGTCTATTAAAAATATGCCATATCATCATCTAGGATCAAATATCTGGGAAATATCACCATCTCAAATATACATAAATCTTCCATGACACTAATGCCTGGGCACTAAACTGCATCTAAAATCTCAATATGTGAAACAATACAGTAGAGGCAGACTAAGTAGGACAAGTTCCATTTCAAATGTTATATAAATTTATGGATTCATCTTTATTTTCCTTTCATTTAATTATTCATGAAAATGCCTTATGTAAATCTTTCAAGATTAATATAAAATAATCATCACATGTTCTATGTTTCATCTAATATGTCAAAATAAAAGTCTCAAGATAAGGAAAGCAAATCATATAAATACAAGGTGTAAATAGCACTACACAAAACTCTGTTATATCACTTGTTTTTTAATTTAATTTATTTTAGCTACTCTGAGAGGATACAAGCTTAGGATCTCCAATATCTAACTATCCAGTATTAACTCAGAATATCAGTTCTATAAAGTTTAAAACCATTCAAACTAAATAAGTTCTAATACAATTCAATCAATGACACTTACATAAGTTGAATAATAAATCAAACATCCTAATTAATGAATTTAAAATCCTAAGCTAATCTTGGTTTATACAAATTAAGAATGAGGAATAAGGAATTAAACTCTAAATATTGAGGTTTAACCTCTAAATCCAATAGGTGATACTAAAGGTTAAGGTTTAAATCGCAATTCTCACAAACTACTAATTAAGGCTATCTTATGAAGCAAAGTCAAGCTTAATAAGATGGATCTTCTAAACTTAGACTAAAGTTAAAATGCAAAAATAATCATAAATAAAGGATGAAATTCTAGAAAGCTATAAAACCAAGGTTTCATCCAATGAGTAACCCATTTACTCAAGGAATGAAATCTGACATAATTTCTATCACTAATTCTTAAGGAAGAAGATCCTAAAGATTAAAAGAACTCCTAAGGAATTAATTTAGGATAAAGTAAAGATTCAAGAATTGATGGTGTTTTCTCTTAATTATATATATTTTTCTATTGTAATTATCTTATGGAAGGCAAAAGGTGGGCTAGATTCCACCTTATGAAGCCATTTAAATGACTTAAGGAATTTTAAGAGAAAATTAGAGTTTTTCTTAAAATATAAAATTAATGAGTCTAAAATTCCTAAAATTAATTTTAAATCAGTTATCTTACTAATTCTAGTGATTAGATTATGCTTCTAAGGTTTAAGAATACTTAAACCTAAATTTGGGCAAAATGACTATTTTTCCCCTATTTAAGGGTCTAAAAAGCTACTTTATGATTTAGAGTTTCAAATTAAAATTTATTAATAGAAAATAGTTACTTAATATCTAATATAAAGATAGACAGTAAGTACACCCAAATCGGATAAGGATTAAGCCTCATGAGCTTAAATTAAAGATTTTTCTCACTAGGGGTAGTTAAGTAAATTTACTTGGTGAAAACTAAGAATTTGGTTAAGCTATTATTTATTGTCTAAGGATTTTGTAGAGTCTAAGATCACTGAATTCTGATATCATTTGGCCAAGTTATGGCCAAAACAATTCTACGGTTCAAATATGTAAATTTGGAGATTTATAAGTGGGTTAAAAACCTAACTTTCTCAAATGGTATCCAAATTCAGTAAACTTAGTGGTTATAGGTTTCCTATATCATACTAAGTATTATGACTGAAATTAGACCCAATTTGGACTTCATTTGATTAACTTATTAGCTAATTAGGGCTAAGGGTGATTAGTGAGTGATTGAAATTAATCATAGAATCACAAAACTAATTATACCATTAAGTTCTATTCTACTTAAGGAACTATCAATAACTTGAATATTTCAATTTGGATCATTAATTATGCTAATATTTACTAATCAAAATTTAGTATAATTAGGGATAATTAATACAATTAATCACCAAAACCTAATTATTTTTGAAGTTTACTATTCTACACATTCTCTTGATTAGTGTGGTATATTAGATGACCTAATTTAGAGTCTAATTGATCAAGTTATGATCAATTGAAGTTTTTAGGATTTAAGGGTAATTAAGAGAGGGACCTAAAAGTCACTAGTCAATTTATGCTCTAAACAAAAATATTAATACTATAGAAAAAATCTTAGCATTCTTCTGATTAAAATAAGACCCATATTAACTATGCTTTGATCTATGGGTGCAAAGTTATGAGTCTTTGAATATTATGGTTAAATAGGACATTATTTAGGGGTCATAATTGTCATTGTGGTAAATACTTATCAAACAGAACAATTAATACTACCATAATAAACTTACATTTTCCTGAGTAAAATGACATATAACTTGACTATGATTGGATTATTTATTTATATTTTATAAAGGTTTAAAGTATGAATTCAATTAATTTAATTAAACTAATACTTATTAATCTAATTAAGTCAAATCAGAGCTTAATAAATTAATTCAAATGGTGGGATCCATGGTCCGACGTGGCAGGGGATAGCGCTAGCAAGCGGGTCCCACGGGCAGATAACAGCCAGGGCGCGAGACCCACTTGTAATTTTGTTGTGCAAAATTGATGGGTCGTGGAGGCCCATTCAATTAATAATGGGCCAGCATATGGCGGGCCGACCCGTCTTCTACAGATCTCTTAAGCCACTTCCTAGGGCACAAGATCTCGGCGGCCTGCCGGCACCAGCGAGGTCTGGCTCACACGGCGTCGGGAAGGGCTCCGCAAGACCTACTCAACAGTGGTCATAATAGGGGCTGAGGTGACTTAAATCACCCGAGATGTCTAACCCTAGGATGGCGGACTCGGGTGAGCAATAGATCGAGAGAGCGTAACTGTATACTACTGTATATCAATTGGCAAATTAGTCCCATCGGAAGTGCTATGGGTCAGTCCGATACAATCAATCAATAATCGAAAATATGAAATAAGGTTTGGAATCAGCAAAATTGGAATTGCATTAGGGATCAAGAGGATTGGAGAGTACCTTGATCGAAGGCCACAGGCTTTCGAAGAATCGGGATGGCAAAGATCAAATGCTACACTGCACCAGAGGGTTCATCGGTGAAATCAAAGAAGAAAAATGCAAAATAGGTAATATTAAGGCCTTAGGAGCGGTGAGTGTCATCTAGATCAGCTGTGGAGAACCACACTTCGACGCAGGCTCCACGCGTAGCGACTCATCCTATCGCGGGGACGATGGGTTGGAGCCACTCGATCGAGCTGATCGAACGGCTACAATTTGTCGTTCGATCGAACGACATATGCTAACGGCGCAAAAGGAGGGAACGAAGCCATTAGGATTTAATTAATTAAACTTATTATTTATTATTTAATATTAAATCTGATTTTCTTCCTAATTAAAATTAAATTATGAAATGATTTTCAAAAATTTTAATTAATTCACCCCTAGCTAATTTAAGGGTGAGGAACACAATGGCAAAGTCAAATTTCGATTTCGATGAGTATTTAATTTTCTTTTTTTTCAGGGTATTTTAAATATAATAAAATATTCGACAAAAATTAAACGACTTCCAATTATCTCGAAAACTTTCTCCCCTAATTAATTTGGGGGTAATGAGCGCAATAGAGAAGTCATATTTTTGATTTGAGGTCAATTTAACTAGGTCAAATTCCAGGGTTCCTAAAATTTTCAAAATTAAGATTTGATCTATTTGACACATGATTTAGACCAAAACTTCAAGGTGAGGTCCTAATGACTTAATTAGAGTTATAGAACTAATATCAATACCCAATTAAGCTATAATTAACTAAGATAATAACCTATGGTTATTACAAGTGCGCTTATAATATCATTAAAAGTCTACACCTGAAGTTTGGTGTGATTTAGAGATCATTTGCATTCGACAAATATTTTGAGTATTTTAATTAACTTGAAAATACCAAATTTAATTTGATCTCAGAATCAAAATGAAGTTCTCCATTGAACTCCTCACCCCCAAAATAGATAAGGGTTATATTTTGGGAATTTTTGGAAGTCGTTAAATTTTTTTTTGAATATTTTAATATATTTAAGTGCTCTAAAATTAAGATAATTAAATTAATCTCTGATTTAAAAAATCACTTTATTTTTGAGTTTCTCACCCTTTATTTAGCAAATGGTGAATTTTTGAGATTTTTCGGAGCTTGTTTGATTATTTAATTTTGATTAAATTTAAAGAAGCAATTTAACAATTAAATATTATATGTTAAATAATTATTAATTTATTATCCTAACCGCTAAACGTCTGACCACGCGGATCCCGTGCTCGAATCCAATTCACGGGACAGTCGCGCGGCTAGATCAAGCTATTAAGCTTTTATTAGGGTCGATCTAACGACTCTGGTTCAATATGCTCAATCTGACCGTCAAATCAAGATTCTAATCCAATGACCGCGATCTAAGCACTATACGTCCCTGCCATTCCCCATGATCGTGCACCTGCAGCTCATTCGAGGGCGTATGTCGTACCTGGCCGAGCCCCCAATTATCTTCATTAGCCCTTTAGAACTCCATTTCACTCCATTCTACATCCTTAGGTTATTGGGATCTCAAAGGAGAACTGAGGAGCCATCGAGAGGTTCGAATTGATCGAACCCTAAACCCTAATTTCAACTTGCAAATTCTAAGTCTGAGTATGCTCCACTTTCTATCTTTAGCTTTGCATTTTTCTAATTGCAATTTTTGAAAATCCATTTCATGCAAGCTATGCTAGGTTGATCGGGCCCAATCAAGTTGATCAGACTCAATCAACTTCAATTTTATGTCATCATCAATAGTGATGCACAATGCGTCAGACTCGCCCCATCTCCTTCCATATGGCTAGATCTATGTTTTCATTATCCAATGACAGGGGCGGAGTCTGGCAATGGTGCGGGTACCATTTGAAAGGTATCTCCAAGACCATTCGAATGGTGTGTGAGTCAACCTCCAGGAACCACCGGAATCGGGCCAATTTCTATGCCACGGTTTGGTGCTAGTGACTCTCTCCGTGTCTGGGTGCCGTTCGGGTCGACCCAACCTGACCTGTGCAGGCCCGTCCTTCATCTTTCTTTTTGCGAGTTGCACATTTAGTGTGTGCATGAATTACGAACTGCGCTAACTGGGGTTGACCCGCATGCAGCCTGTAAATATGGCGCCTTCAGCCATCGGGTCAAATAGTAACCCTAGCTTTATTAAATAAATTAATTATTCAAATGTTATTTTCTTAATAACTTTAATTATATTTATTCAAATAATACAAAATTATATATTATTTTGATCTGAAAAATGAGAGGAACAATAATATGAAATCAAATTTAAGATTGGATAGATAATTTTACTAATCACTTTTTAATTGCAATTAAGAGTTTCAAAAACCCTAATTTTCTACTGTTATCCAAATTTTCCTACATAGTGTTATTTTACTCATAATGTGAGAATTCCATATTTGCTAATTTTGTTTTGATTGGACATCATTTGGAGAAAATGAATTTTTGGCTTCTCTAATCTTCATTAAATGGAATTTATTATAAACTTTGGTTTGCATATTCTATGTCTTTTACCCTAGGATAGCAAATATATATTTATAATTGGACTTCTAGGTCATATTAGGAAGTGAGCTTAGGTATTGGAAATCGTAATTAAATTATTATTGATTAGTCTAGTAAACATGTATTCAAGCCTTCAACAATAGGAGAGATATTGTATATTGGAAACCCTAGACTTGATTAAATCATCAATCATGTATAGTGAACCTATACTTTAGGTAATGTTAGTTAAGAGCTTATCTTTGCTAGTAGGATATAAACCTATTATAACTAATAGCTACTACTTAGAATTAGATTTGGTGAACCTTTCCCTTTAAATATAAACCTCACCTTAACATCTCTAGTTCCTAATTTAGCACTAATTAGTCTTCTAAAAGTGATCCAACTCCATAGAAGGCCTTAGAATCCTTATTGGCATCAGGAAACCTAGAACTACTAGATTGTAATATTTCCATTAACTGTACATCTAGTACCTCCCAAGTGAGTTTTTAGCTAACTTAGTGAACATATAAGCAAAAACCAAATTCAACCTAAGTTACCATAATAAGATTCAAGGTAGTGAACTTACAACCTATATTTTTCTAATTATGGAACCTTAATCTTAAGTATAGTATCCAAAGAAGAATGATTAGCTTAGTTTGAGGTGCCAAAAGTTCAATTTCTCCAAATGATGCCCAATTGAAATAAAAATAATAATTATAAAATCTTTATAGCATAAGGAGTGAAATGACACTAAGTAGGTCCAATTTGAACATCATTGGCCAAGTTAGAGTTTTTAGGACTCCTAATTATAATTAAAATTTATTAGCTAAAATAGCCATCCAACCCTAACTTAAATTTCATATTATTATTCCTCTCATTCTTTTTATCAAAATAATATATAATTTCATTATATTTGGAGTTGTATAATTTTAGTTATTAAGCAAATAACAATTGAAAATTAAATAATAATTAGTTTAATTACATTTAGGATTTTTGTTACTGTCCAGGTGCAATTGAAAAAGGCACGCCACTCTACGAGATGCACGCACGTAGGGCCACGTGCGCGGCCCCCAACAGCGCACTTAAGCGAGTGTGGGCCCAAAGCAGAGTCCCACCGAGTCAGGCCTAACCCGACCTGACCCAAAATCTGTTACTCACCCCATAGGGGAATATGAGGGTCATAGCTAGGGTTCAAGGCCAGACAAATCGAACTCGATTCAATTCGATTAGACCCTATCAATTAACCGTACTACTAATGCCATAAAATACAAATTCAATTGAGCTTCAATCGAGTAGGGAGTAGGACATACCGTGCACCGACAAGCCCAAATAAGGGTTTGCAAAATTAGAGGGCTCTGCTACTCAGACATCTCTTGGACACTCCTACCACTCAGTCTCGATGACAGGAATGAAATGCCGCAAAAATGGGGAGCCTTCCAAGCTTAAGTGCGAGGTGGAGAGGACGTAGGGTATAGCCCATGTGCCACCTGCATGCCATCATGAGTAGCAAGAGGGAGACGTACATTAGGTGCTCCTTAGTCATCATATTAGAAGCGCAATCCGACGGCCAGATCAAACCCACGCCGGCCAGCCGGCCGATCTTCCCGTCAGAAGCACATGACGGTTCAGATCGGTCCAAACGGCTGTCCCGTGCATTGTACTCGTGTATGGGATACGCGTGGTTTGACTAATAGCCAGTAGCATTAAAAAATAAAAATTATTTAAATTATTTAATTATTTAAAAATTATAATCTTTTAATTACTCAAAATTAAATAGTTAAACGAGCTTCTAAAAATCCTAAAAATTCCCCCTTAGTTAAATAGAGGGTGGCGAACTATACACTAACCTTCAATCTCTACATGGGCGAACCTTCCTAAGTTTGCTAAATCTAGCCTATCAAGTGTTCACCTATGTTTCTATTAGCTAAAATCGTACTCTAAGGTGTTATTAAGGTTCAATCTATGCTTAGATTTGTTGTCCTAGGGTTAGGAGACTAAAAACATGAAAAGTTCCTAATCACACAAGTCATTTAATAAGAAATTGAAATGACAAAAATGCAAATTCTGCAATAGATGTCCAATTGAATTAAAATCAGCAAGCATATGATCCTTATAGCATAATTATTAGAATGACACTAAGTAGCTTTAAATTGAACACCATTTAGTTTAATTAGAATTTAATTACTCCTAATGATAATTAAAAATTGATTAACAAATTTAAAAGTCCTAAGCAAAATTAAATTGCTTATTATTATTTCTCTCATTTTTCTAATTAAAATAAATTATTTATAAAAGGTTATGCATAAAATTTAAATTAAATTTTCTGATCCTAAAGTTCCAATTAAACCTTGACCTACTTCAAATCCACGGCACCGTCTGCCTACGCCCGTTCCCGCAATCCGCATCTCGCACGCGAACGAACCGCGCGTGCAGACCCGAGTGTAGTGTCACGCGGGTCTGGTAGACCGACCGGCACTACACTTCATCCTATGAGGGGCCGACAGTGGGAAATTAGGGCTACGAAATTCACAGCAAGTCGGGGGTCTCATGGTGCGAGTAAGGTATTAAAATGAAGCCTTGAACTAGCTCTACATGATGCCATGTAAAACCCCATGCGATGATGCCCTAGCTGCAAACCCTAGCTTCGACAAGGGTCAGGCTTAAGGTTCCGTGCATGACTTTTCATGTTGAGTAAATCGAGCTCGATAGAACTTGTACAGAGCCTCGAAATAGGTCTAGTCTAGAAATAAATAAAGATTCTAGTCTCAGTCTTATAAAAAGATTTAAAAAAAAGATACTATGTTAACATGACACTTAAAAATATCCATCCAATTGAATTTTAATTTTATTTATTATATTAAAATAATATAAATATTATTTTTTTAATTTATATCGAATTATATATTCAAATCCTATTGGATAAATATTTTTGGATGACACGTCAACCGGCCAAAATAATATTTCTCATAAAAAAAACAAGAAAAATATAAAACACATAAATTAATAAAGAACCAATTCATGCATAAGCATGGCAGCAAGTATTTAGTTTTGACATTTTTTCAAGGAAAAGCTTCTACAGAGCCTAATCGAGAGCCTAAAATGCGTCCCCAAATTAAAATAATATTAGACATCTGTGATGCACTTTTTATATGTATACTGAAATAGAAAACTCTTCCGAATAAGCATTGCAGATCTCTTGAAACAAAAAAAACAAAAAAAAAACCTTTATATAAACCCAGAGTCAAAACTTATATATAATAAAGCCCCTAAAATATAATCCTAGCTTCACCCAAAAAATGAAAAATATTACATAGCCGAGTCAAAAGAATAGAACAAATTCTCTTTAATATTTTCAAACGATATCTGAGAGACTATATAACTTTACATAAGATAGTGAATAATCCAGCAGCGATAAATAAACCCTAAAAGTCAGTTTATTATTAAGAAGGCGTAAATGGTGGAGAAAGGGAGAAGGGATTTTTAACCTGCATCACAAAGATTTCTAATATTTACTCGTAAAGTACTTAACTTTTAAGCATAGCACTCAAATCCTTTAAAAAAATAATCAAATCTGCCGCCACAATTAACACCCTGTCATTCACGGTCTCTCTTCTGGCGCTCGATCTCCTCCTCCTTGGCTATTTCAGTTTCTACAAGATGGCATCTTTCCTCTTCTCTCGGCCATTTATGAGCACAAGATCGATTCAGACCTCTCGGTCTTCTTCCCAATGGTTTGCTTGAATTTCGATTCAAACCTACCTATGGCTGTTGTCAAAGGAATGCTTGAATTTCGAGTGGTTAGGGAAGAAAGAAGGCGGAGGCAAATCCTCAGTCGTTTTCACTAGGGAGCTACCATGGCTGCTCTTCTTTCTTGGCTTCTTCCTCATCTCAAGAATCATAACTGGAAACCGAAGAACGGGAAACAACCCATCTCTTAAATCAAAGCAGAATAAGTTGCTGCAGCCATGAAATACAGTGATGAGATCACTACATGTTTCAGATAAGACCGATGACGCTGGATGACGGTGTCATTTGAGGTGGTAGATTTGATTATTTTTAAAGAATAATAATTAAAAATTAGGTGTTTTACTATTAAATATTAGAGATTTTTGTGGGATACAGGTTAGGGAGAATTAAGGTTGGGGCCTGAGAAAGGGGGAGGAGCTGAGGTCGGTGGTGGTTGTGTAGATAGAGTCGTCGAGGAGGTAATTGTTGGCTTCGTCCCTGTCGTCCTCCCAGCGGAGGACTTCACGGACGTACTTGAAGGCCTCGTCGACGGTGGGGCGGTCGCGGGCTCTGGTCTGGCAGACGAAGAGCTTGCGGGAGGTGAGGGAGAAGTAGAGGTCTTTGAACTTCATGGCGATGAAGTAGAATGCCTGCTGCGCCAGGGACTGGCTGTTCTGGCTCGTCCTCAGCGGCGAGAATTCCTGCAGCCACTCGCACGCCCCCAGCCCCGCCCTCCCGATCTTCTCCTCCAACACCTCGTATTTGTTCAGCACGAGCACGAACGGCGTCTCCCTGAAGCACGCCTGCCTGCCCATGTCATTCATGTTTTTTTAGGGCTGACGGAGATTAGGGTTGATGAGGTTGCGCGATTGTACCTGACGGTTGCTTCGAAGAACTCTTTGGTCTGCATAAGCCGATTAGTGCTGGATGGGGGCTTGTTCCTGCCATGCATGGCCTCGCCGTGCTGATCGTACTCGCTGAGGTCCACGCAGAATATGACAGCGCGAGCGTCCTCGAACATTTCGAGCCACTTGCAGCCCTCATTTGTGGCCCTCGCGCTGACCCTAATTAACTGATACCTGAGACAAGACGAGAGGAGAAATTGTTGATCGCTATAATAAGACACGAGCGGTTGATTTAAGCAGCAATTCTAAGTCATTTTTCAAAAGTAATAAATCATTCAACTTGATGTCTCAATTATGTTTCTTAATGGTTTGTTACAAGATAGAGCTTAGTAGCACATTTCATGGTTTTTTCTTTGTCAATATTAGGCTACTCATCTACTGAATGAGCCAGGACTAACCAACTACAAACCAACAGCCACACTTTCTTTTGCACAAGAGAGAGCCAATTCAGGCTCGGACTACTCCAATTCCTCCCACTTTCGTCGCCTCGCAAGCATTCTCTAGTATCTCGCGATAACCAAATTGGATTAGTACGCTCGCCGTTAATAAAGTCTGTCAACACATATATACTCCACTCAGCATACATTTCATTTCCCTTGATAAAATCCTCTGTTACATCGAGAAAACTCTAAATATGGGACTTCTAATAAACCCAGGCAAACTCACCCTTACATACTTCAACTCAAATTGGGCATCCGATGTCACTGACATGACGTCCACCACAGAATATTGCATCTTCTTTATAAATACTCTCATATCCTAAAATGCTAAAGAAACAAACAACACTTTATGTCCTCTACAAAAGCTGAATATAGAGCTCTCGCTGCAACAACTGCAGAAATTATTTGGCTACATCACTTCCTTAAAGAATTTGATGTTGACACCACTTAAACCTACACCAATCCACCGTGACAACATTTTAACCATAGCACTAGCCAACATATTTGTCTTTCATGTAGACACTAAGCATATCGAGATTGAATCATAAAAGGAGAGATCAATTTCAACCAAGGATAAACTTTGTTGATGTCTTCACAAAGCATCTTGCCACTAAAAGATTTTCTCATCTACAGCATAAGCTAACTTTTCAATTGGACAGTCAACTTACAGCAAGGTAATAATCTAATAGCCTAGCAACTGCCTAACCGTCAAGCCTGGACATGAGTATAAATAGGGCTGATCACTTGTATTTTGGAACTCAATTTCTCCTCCTATCTCCCTCTCAGTTTACTGCTACTTTTATGCTTTCACTAAATACAATGTCGATATACTGATGCATTCAACATTTTACTAGAATAAAGCATAACCAAAGATCCAGAATATATTTGATTTGTTCTATACTATAGATTGGCAATTGGATCATATGATACTTAATAAAGAAATAATTGTTATTTCCATAACATAAAGGTACTTAACAATTTAAACTGAAGTGTTTGGACATGGCCATGATTTTGATCAAACAACTGAGCGAGTGATGTTTATGGAGGGGTTGAATGTTGGCCAACAAAGAAGAAATTCATTGATAAAATAACTTGCAGAGATGAGGATGCATATATTTGGATTAATGTAGTCAACCCCACCTTGTGAGATTAAGGCTTGGTGTTGTTGTTGTACTGATATAGATGATCGTACTAAATCTATTGTGTACTTGAAATGAAGAGATTCAAAGTATAAGCTTAGAGGAGATTCAATTTTTCAAAAGATTAAGGGCATTTGAAATAAGCATTCAATAGCCTAACTGATTACATGGCAATGAAAAAATTTTCAAAATATAAACAAAAAACAAAATTGTGTTGTGCTTGAATGTCATAGACAGCAAGAACAAAGAAAACATACCTAGTAAGGGGCTGGGAATGAACATCTAGATTGTCATTAAAGACTTCTGACATTGGATTGCGATCATCAAGTGTGAAATCTATTAAAGCCAAACCATTTCCTTGGGTCACACCTTCTGCATAAAGTATATCCTTTTCACAGGGTTCGTACTCATTGCTTGATATCTCAATTGCCTACAAAAAAATAACATTATTGGTAATTCATGTAAATCCATTGAATTGTGAATGAGAAAACTACATTATCATAAGTTGCTTCCCTTTTACAAGGAGAATTGGGCATATTAATGGAAGGAGCTTGTGCCATCTTTTAAGAGAATGGAAAACGTTAACCATACTCACAACCATGATTTTTTAAATTTACAAGTTATTACGTTCCAATTATTCTACTTTAGTATAATAACATTGTGGTTGTATTTAAGATGGTAGTCGTATACAGTTTTCCCTTGAGAAGTGAGTCTTAAGAATCTTACATTGAAGTAATATATATATATATATATGGGAAATTTTTGCTTTGTTTTTGTTATTAAAAGGAAAATTTATAAATCTTACTTTGAAGTTATCCATGGGGCTTGCCCGCATTATCCTAATTAAAATAGTCTAATTGGCTAAATAGTAATAAAGTCCCGCTACGGATAGCAAAAATTAGACAAAAATTAGTCTTAGACGCATGTCATTTCTTATGTGTAAGAATATTAGTGTGATACACTTTTGCTTATGGTCTATGAGTAAATTTCTCTTACTTTTTAATAAATACCTAAAACTTTATCAATATTTTGTTTACTTGTTGGGGCATCCAATATTTCTCATAAAAATACCCTTTCGGTAAAATATATATGTATGTTGACTCATAAGCATATATTGCATGCATTTGATTAGTATAATCCAAAGATACATTGATCTATAGGATTTATGCTTAGTTTAGATTTATGAAGATTGCAAGATTTGAAGGGCTAATATTGAAGGGCTAATATAGATCAATATAGTTTCAATCAAGAAGAAAAGTTTATTAGTATTACATCTATATTAGAAAACATGATTTTTTGCAAAGAAAGTGAGACGTGTGTTATTAGTGTGTAAAATCACGAATGAGTAGTCAGATCATTCTTTTTGGTTTGTATTTTTTCCGTGCACAATATCATTTTACTGTTGTAAGTGAGATCTCTAAAGAAGATTAAGAGGGCATTCAAAGCAAAAAAAGGCTCTCTTTCCAAAATGAAGAAGGCCGTGCTCATGCACAGAAACAAAGATTGTACTACTTTAGCCTAGAAATGAATAAGGTGGTGACCTTGTCCAAAACAAAAATGTTAAGTAATGATCATTCCTCAAGTTTCTCCCGCAAGTTTTTCCAGCAAGCTGAGTCAAACGTAAAAAGAAAAAGGCAAGATACCCGACTTAAGAAGTACTCTGCAACATCAGGTAGAAAATGAAGCTCATTCCTTCTCTTGTATGTTTCTTGTATAGCAGAATCCTTCCACATTTCCTCAACCAATGGGGCATATTCCCGGGTAGCTGCCGGAAAAAAAGCATCTAGATCACCCGTAGCAATGATATCTAATAGCCAATCAGAAAACTGCTTCAATCTGCCATTTATGGAATAAACATTCAGACCAAGCCCACCTTCATCACTTCTACTTTCGCCTGAGAAAATTAGAACAAATTTGTGCAAATAATATGAATTGCCATTAATATGTTTATCACAAAAAGACAGTAATGAATATGCATGCATACATCAAACTGAAAAAAATTGTAAATTTTATAAATTATAGTGTTCAGCAAGTGTTGTGTTTCTCCATCGTTAATCTTTTTTTCGTATAACATAATTTAGTAATTTATATGGTATTTAAGCCATCATATAGAAAATCAAGAAACGTATCATTGGCCAGCCACCACACTAGTAAAACTCCAGATGCATTCATTAGACGATTTTTTCTCCAAAGAACAAGCAAGGAAATATTCTGCAATGATTAACAAGATCTATAAATAAGAAAACACGTGTCTAAATAATGGAGTTCCTTTTACCAAAAACAAAAAGAAAATTACTGTATGTAAAATCTCTTCAAACCGACATGCATATATGAATATGCACAAACCTACAACACAATCCTAAACTAGCGAATTTACGTAACATGCACACCATCATCCAAGCACACAGACAATTGAACAGTGCCTAGAAACCGATCACCCCGAAAAGTACAATTATCTTCACCTTTTAAATAAGTTTTAAAAGCAGATCTTTCGTGGGATAGAATTGAGTTTTAATCAGGCTTTCCCTTAATGAGTGGTTCAGGATTTAGTTAGATCTAAAGTCAAAGATTTCATATAGGCCCAAGCCCATATTGTTAATTACCTCTCCTAATCATTTAAGAGAAAACTCTCAATTAAGAAGTATTGTAATCTTTTAATCAGAAGTGAAATTAGGGGTATGTGAATATAGACCTGACCAAAATTTCATGGTTGTCAACTCGAGTATAATCCGCCAACGTTGGAGGGAATATTACCATAATGTCTAGAGATTATGATTAGCAACAATAGGTTGCATCATCTCAAAAGTCTTGAGTATACTGGAAGGTGTTTGTTGAGGATTTTATAGATTTAACTATTTTGAATTTGGGTTTACATCCGTTAAAATATCAAACTTGATTTAAGATGAGGCTTATATCGTTAGACTGCCCAAGTTTGATTTATGATGGGGCTTACATTCAATTAGAATGCCCAAGATTTGTATTTAGGACAAGGCTTGCATCTGTTGCAAATACTCGAGTTAATTGGTCTTATGGCCTTATCATTTAGGCAAGCTGACCCGTTATGTCTTGGATATTTAGATCTTTAAGATCTTCATAGTTCAAATGACAGCTTTAGACGTGATAGGATCATTGAGTATTAAGGTGTTTTGACTTCATAGGAGCCGTTAGATCTACTAGGAATCAAATCACAACTAGATTAGAACAATTTAGATTAACTACGAATTGTGCATCACAAGCTTCTTTTGTGTTCTCTTTATTGTGTTAATTTACATGCACGATTCTTACACGTTCTTTTTTATCTTCAGCACTTGTGTATTTATATTATTTTTTATTATGATTTCAGATACTTGGATCATTTTTTCCTTTCATGTGCAGGTACCAGGTACTTGGCAGACTCAAAATGGAGGCACTGACAAGGTACAAGGTAGTTTGAAGATGGAGGGGCTGACAGTGTTACCGGTAGCTTGAAGATAGGGCACTGACAATAGTACAGGATAGCTTGAAGATGGGGTTAAGCTTTTGTTCAGATGAGGGTACAAATACTCTTGAATTTTGAGTAGCGAGATTCTGAGATGTTTGTTTGTATATACGAGATATATGCAACAATGTTGTGAACATCACTTTTTCTTTCTTTTTTTTTCCTTGTTATTTGTTTGAGCCAATTTGTGATCATTCATCTATCTCAATATAGTGATTAAACTTATAGCAATCATTTGAATGCTTTCTTTTAAAATTTTATTTAAGCTCTAATTCTCAAAATAAGTTAATTATCTAAAAAGACAATTATTAATTATAATTAATTAATTAAATTAAAAATTATTTAATTATTATTAATTTAATCAATGACTAACTTACATTATTAATTTAATCATTGATCATAAATATTATCAATTAATTAATAACTAAATTAATATTATTAATTAAATAATCATTTAATTTAACCTTTTTAATTAATTAAGTTAATTAAATGAGAAATTTTTCCTGCGAGATTTCAACAACATATTGAGATGATTCAGGGTGATGAAGATTTTTGACAAAATTTTGGCAACATAAACATCTTGAAATAATATCTAAATAATTCTTCCTGGAATCGAATCTAAGATCAACCGAGGGAATCTTCTAATAAACATGGTCGGGCTATAAGGAGCATTGGTGCGCGAAGTCTTCAAAATCTTCTTCACCTGGTTGCACCTATAGTCTATCCTAAGACCTGTGCTTGTACCAGCACCAGTTAAAAAAAAATTAATTATGCTTTTTAATATATATTTTATATTTTTTTTCTTTTTCTCTTTTTTAATTCTTACCACTCTGGTTGCAACTCGATCCTTCTTCACGATGCCTTCATTGTGCTGCTTACTCAATCACGACTTTATTCATGGTGTCAAAAGAAATGGAGATACAATCAACATTCACATGAGGAAGGGACGACAATTCCTGCGACGATTGTCGATCTGCGGTTGCTAGGGCAATTGCCAAGCGGCGGTTATCAAGTGACTCAATTGGCAAGTGACAAAAAGCGGAGCTTGTGTCCGTCAATTCCTCCATCAAATGAACAATTTAGCACATTCGTCGGGTACGTAAGCTTGTATACGGCGGCTAACTAAGTCGTGGATCCGTGGGTAAAGGGGAGGGGAGCTCATGTCCGTCAATCCTTCAATTGATCAAATGGTACACACGCTACACCAATGAAGTTTGTCAGACAGCAAGAGGTTGTTGCTAGGTCACGGGTTTGTGGGTGAAGAAGAGAGGAGTTCGCGTTCGTCGATCCTTCAATTGATCTAGCGGCACGCACGCTGCACCAACCAAGTTTGTCAAACCGTATGTAGATGATGTTGGGTCGTGGATCCATGGTTGTAAATTGAAATTGATTTCATCTGTCATTCCCTCCATAGATCAAACAAAACCGTATTGGTCAAATTTACAAGATAGATCAAGCAGGCGTGCTTTTAAAGTTGATTCTTGGTTTCCACGTGCAATCACTCGTTAGATCTAAACATGTTATAATTAAATATATATATATATATATTTACAAGATAATTACGCACAAGGTCCTACTGTGATGGCCGACACATTGAGATACTTTTAATCAGGCAAAGGATCATTGTAACACAATTTGCTACTTTGATGGATTAATTAATTATCAAACCATGTCGATGCTAATTCATTTTGTTTATTTGTTCCATTGTGTGCATTTAGGGTAATATAGTGGCAAAGACCTCGTCAGATGTATCAAAGGAATCCTTCTGAAGAGATGATCTGGGAGGAGATTGATAAGCATGATTTTCTTTAATTGGCTCAGGTACAAGATCCTTTTGATAAGCATCAAGAGATGTTACTAGACCAAGACATTACAATGTAGTCTTCACTTGTTCTCCATGTCTGGAGCCTTTGCCCTTGGAGTTCCATAGGCTATAATCTTTTGACTGGATAATCAAGAAGAAGTTATCCTCATGTGCTAGAAAGGATCACTGGAAGCATGAATTATGAGATTCAGCCAACTGCTGATGCCACTGATCATACTAGTGTCCTCCAACTCTTAAGATATAGGTTACTGCATTGCGAGGAGGATTGGAGCTGTTAGCCATTGTTGGGAGGGTCTCCTAAGGCTCTCTGTGGGTATGTGTATTAGGCTCACCATACCTTAAGGATGCATCAAACAGCTCTTTGTCAAGTGGGAGTATATCATGCGATTTATGCTTTTTTATTTGATTGCAGCAGATTACCTCTTTCATGGATCTACAATACTATAGAGAGCTAGGACAGTAAACGAACACTTGTTGGATCAACGCCATGAAATGATAGTTACCTTGAGGGATCTATTGTGTATTACCGGGCTACCTATTCATGGTCTCCCTTATGTGGCGCGTGTACCTCTAGAGGAGTTGTTTTGACGAGTGGCCGAAAACTGGGTTCATGGTGAATTTGTCTACTCAAAAAGCCTCCACATATCGTTCATGCACTATTACAAGCTTTATAGTGATGCTAGGAAAGCTCATGGTTATCGTACAATAATTTGTCTCAACGCCCGAGTTCTGAGATTTTAACAACAATATGCACATGTGACTAGGTTTGTGTAGCTCCATAATCCGTTTAGTATCATCCCTTTTTTGAGCACAAACTCTCTTGGCAATTGTTTGAGTCTAGAGCTATTGTTGAGTATCACACATGCTGTGACATAGTATTAATGCTGAGATGGCTTTGGTTGGATTCATAGCCACATGGTTATGTTATTTCATCTTTCACAGGTGAAATAAGGTCTTTCGTTCTTAAACATTATGGATTGCCAGCAGATAGCTCGCAACGAGAGTGCCTTTGGCCCCTTCCGTTATAGCTCAAATTTATGAGGACTACATCGGGCTAGTACTATTGTCAATTCACACCATTAGGGTTCAAACATTCCTTAGCATTTTCTGCAAGAATGGGTGTACGTCCATATTGTTGGTTCTTTAAGCAATGCTGAGCAGCCTTTGTACTTTGTGAATAAGAGATTTTCTTTAATCATCGTTTCACAGAAGTTACTGCCACTACGGACAGAAGCTTGATATGTTAGTTTTTTTTTTTTGCTCCTTACATGATGGCTGACGAATTCAACATTTTTCATAGGACTCGCATTAAGAAAATGCTCTCACACAGTATGTGTGTATTTTTAAGAATTCAATGACTGATGATGGCAAGCATGTATTGTCGTTCAAGCCTATTTCCAGGTGTATTTACAATCTCCATTTTTTTCTTTCCTTGCCAGAGCATCAGTCGTCTACTCCTCCCTCTGAGAGGTGTTTTCATCATAAGGTGAATCCTACTACATGGTTATTAGATCAACTCCCAACTATTCCTCTGGATTCCTAGACTCACTTGGCACACGCCACCCTTCTGATGAGATTGCTCCTGTCTGCATGTCATCTGACTCTTCAAGTGAGTAAACCATCATTGTTAATGATGATGTCAAGGATGATATTTGCAGTGTCACTAGATTCTCTCCCCCATTTGGCTCGAAATACATTGGGAGCACCTAATTTGTTGTTTCTGAACATTCTTGTGAGATTGAGATCAATAGCCTTCCCATAATTGACATCCCAACGGAGGAAAATGGCATAATACTTCAATTGACTTTCATCATCCTTCTCTTAGTTTATTCATTGTTTTAGATTTCTTTATTTCAGTTTCAAGATTAGCATGCTTTTATTCACGCGTATCCCATGGGGTTGTCAGCATTGCTCTCCAAAGAGTCATGTATGTGCTCCAATTCTTTTTAATATCAATGGATTTTTGAGTTCTAGCTAATGTCTCCTATTTCACAACTTCGACTGCTCATTTTCTAAATTGTGTTGCGGCGTTAAGGTTTGATCAGTTGGCTCTTTGTCGGAGTTGCTTTGTCGAGAGGTATCTTTTAAGCTACACTCCAATTGGATGTTGCTTGTTGGGGGTTGGAAGAGATTGATTTCATAGATGTGAAAATTTCCTCTAGTTATTTGGCTGATCTTGTGGTGATTTCTAAAGAAAAATTATACTCCGGTATTGGATTGTTAAGACTTTGCCAACACAAAGTCATTGAGACACAATGTGACCTTCTAGAGATATCCGGTGAGGTTGAAATGTTGCGGCGAAGACTCGGCATCTTTTAGGATGGCAATGTAATGTTCGTCAAAGTGCAAACCCTTAAGGAGACATTTACTCATCATTCATAGGCTTATCAATCATCCCTCCAATGATTAAGAACCATCCATTCCTAGCAAGATGCTATAATGCAATGCTTTAAAGACACTCAGCCGCATTTTGGATGGCATTTAAGATCACTTATTCTATGTAAGATAATTTCACCTCTCTTTTTGTTTTGACTTAATGTTGCTTTTATAATCATTGCCATGTTTCTTTGATTAATTTTTAGATGCAAACAAAAACACTTCACATATTTTGGAGTGCATGAGTATCGTCAGTGTTTCATATAAATCTAGGCCAAAAACATCAACAGATTGTTCGGACACATCATGTGAATCGATAATGAAATTAAATTATCCTTGGTAACAAGCATACGCCTAAATTATATTTTAAGAAATGAGCAATTTCAAATATATGATAAGTTCCCTATTCTACACTAAAAAAGGTACGAATGGTCAATACATTAGCAGCAAAATGTCAGGTACATGAAACATAAGCACATGATTGAATTAATTTACTCTAATGAATGCGATCCACCATAAAATCCTAATAATCACAATTTACTTCTGTCAATTTGTCAATTTACCTGGCAAAACTCAACAAAAGCACAGCAGAAATCTTTTCATATAGCAAAATATGATAAAAAACTATTTAGATACCACTTCACAAGCAATGAAGTATTTGACATGGAGTAAAATTCCCTTAACATTCTAATACAAAATTAAATTAAATTCAATAAAATTATTAAGATTTTGGTTTTAGTGTGAAAAACTATCAGTTGTATTATTACCTGAAACGTCATGATCATCGAGTAAACCGTTTTCTTTTAGTTTAGATAAAGCCTCTTCCTCAAAGCATTCTCTTCCCTCAAGTAATATGCTTAGGTATTTGTACATGTTGCTTTGAATCATTAACTTGATGCTTTCTAGTTCTTCTACAGTGAATTTACTTCCATATAAAAACTTTGCCTGTTGACAGAAAAACAGAAAAAAATTCAAGCAAGTAGACTATATACAAGGCGCTTAACCCACAAGATACACCTATGAAGGATATAGAAGAAAAAATAACAAATAGTTGGTTGCCTTGTCAAGGGGGGGAACCATTCACTTAAAAAATGCTCAAGCACTTGCAATGAAAATCTAGAGTAAGAGATTTTCTAGAATAAAAAAACCTAGAAAAAGTTTAGCAAACGTGTTAATTTTTTACGAATGAATTGTGAAGCACCTCTTCTCAAGGGATACTTGTACCAATATGTAAATAGAAGCATGCTATCTTTATCATTGCTTGAGCAAGAATCGTTTGAGTATCAAAAGAAAAAATAAGAATGGATCAAACTACATTAAAATGTCAAGTAAAAGCTTGTTTGATGACAAAAGTATGCCATGATCTCACGGTACAAGACTAGGGGTTCAAATGAGCAGCGCAAACCTAACCTGGAAAATATAATGTTTATCTGGTTGACCTTTATAATATAAGGATTGTACTAAAATATAAATGAGCTAACTATATGCCAATAAAATAACAATTTAACCACCAAGAAACATATAACTTACCCAAATTAAATGCATAGTAATCTTACCATTGTATATCACTGACAGATCAAGGCTGAATGAATGAAAAAGAAGAAAGCAGGGTTCCTCAATGTATATAAGCCCCAATAAAAAATCAAGAAAATGGGATTAAAGTGAAAAAAGCATTTTTACAATAATACTAGGCTAAACAAAAAGTGGGCCGGTTAAAAAGTGAAAAAGAAAGCTAAGAGAGCATAAACCCAATGGCTATACGAGCTCCAAAAACTTCACCGTCATTCACAGCCATTTCTCACCGCCTGTGAAGTAGAAGTTCTGAGCAAAAGCAAAGTAAAAACGATACCCAATATAGCCTCTTTGCTTGTCCTCTTTCTTTCATGTGCTCATTTGCCTTTCCCTAGGACTTATGAATAAAAGTTCTTCATAGTAAAGCTTGAGCAAGAGATTCTACTTAGTGAGTGATACTTACCAGAGGGCAAAGGAATGGAGTAGGAGGCTAACACTGTCCCATGTGCCGTAATTTTTTGTGAACCATCAAGGGAAAAACAAAGGCAAATACGATAGGTGAATTAGTGATTAGGAGAGCATTTGTAAAAACATGATTGCTTGGGCTTAAATGGTTTAATGTGAAATTATTTAAAAGTATGTTTAATAGGCATTATAAACAGTTTATAAACAAAAAGAAAGCATTATCAAATTTAAAAGAGCTTGCAGAGGATAAAGCTTACAGGATGACAAAATAGATAAAACACTACCATAAATAAATGTTTTTCAGGGACTAATGCATTCAAGTAATATCTAATCATCTATAGATGATAATCAATGGTATTCAATTAAATAAAGATGACATTATTATTTGCCTCCTAGTTTACTTATGGAGGATTAATCTCATTGGTATAATTACTGGAATTGCATCCAAATCAAGGGTAATTATGCACCTACCATTCAATTTTGGATATTTAAAAGTACAACCAAGCCATACCTTACAGGTCATTTGAATCATTGCAAGTATATGTAATTACATGGATTTAAATAGTAATTTTGTAAATACCAATTTTTAGGTATTAGATATGTAAACAAAAAAATTGAGTGGGTGTATGAAATTTGACTAATATTATAAAAGCATACTTCACTCATAAACAATTACTATAACTGTTTATAAAACAATGGTCATGCCATTTGAATTCACTCATATTACACTCCCATTGTATGTTCTGCACTCCAAGAGTCATAATCATGACAACCTTATTAGAACTTGAGCAAGTTTTCGACACATTTATAATTGTTGCACTTATATAAAATTGTTCAATTTATGTTCTTCACTGCAACAGTCATCATCATGACAGAATTATTACAACTTGGTCATGTTCTGGACATTCTTAATTGTTGCACTTATATAAAATTGTCCAATTTTTTAATACATTTGGCAAGTTGTTTATTGCCTTATTTATTCAAAACAGCCTCCTCGAAAACAGCTTTGAGTAAGCAAAAAACCAAAATGTGGTCTAGCAGCTTCCTGCTATTTTGCACGCAAAATTACCTTTTTGCCCCCCACCATCAATAACCTCAGCCAACTTTGGCCTATGCCAGTTGTCGTTGCCAAAAGCCCCCACCACTAACCACACCTATGCCCACTGCCGACAACCATCCACCGTCCACCGCCATCAGCCGTTGCCAGACTGCTCACCACCTTCATTTTCTGCTGATGACACCCACCATTGGCCATTACTAACTGGCACTATTGCAAACTGCCGCTCTTTGACAACTACTGATTATTGCCCCCCATTATTTATCTCTTCTGTCAAAGTACTAGCTGCCATCTGCTACTGATGTCTACCCATTGTCCCCACCTTCTGCTTAAGGTACTTAGTATTCTTGAATTCTTCACCGAAGCAACAACTATTCCCAAATAATACAGACTTTGGTTTATACAACAGATTCTTCAAAAAGCTGCAAATATCTTAAGTAAAGCCTTTAATCGTTCATTTTATTGATTTCCAACACTTGGCAATGTATAATAATGGTATGTATAATTTCAGTATTGAATTATCATCATCATCAACATCATAGCCTTATCAGTTAATTTTCATTAAATACCATCGAATGTCATATTAGATACTACCTTTATCCTTTATAATCATGTTAGTAACCATCATTCTTTTTAACTCAATTTTGGCATCATATTCACAAATCATTAACTTTCACTTGTATAAGCTGAAAATTACAAGGATAAGTACTGCTACAAGCGTCTCACTAATATAGATCAGTTTCCTAGTTTTACCTCAAATCCATCATAAATGGTGCTTAACTGAATCAAATAGGTCATCATTGGTGTTGGGGATTGTGACCACTTCACAGCACTCCAATATGATCCGAAGTTCATTACTCAGCAACACAACGACTAAAAGAAAACAAGAAATCACAAAAAGAGCGAATAAAGCTTTCACAATGCACGCAATAAAAACAATCACAACAGATAAACAAAGATTCAAGTGCAAAATACCAAGTTGGGGAAAACTATGGAATCACTGCCACAAAACGCATTCTGCTGCAATCAAAAAGGAATACGTAACTTATAACAATTTCAACCTGCAGCAAAGTAGAGCTCTCTAAGGCAACGCATGTCCGACGCTTAGCCAGCACTTAAGAGCCCATCCAGCACATAAGCCCATTTAGTGCTCAGTTGGCGCTCAGCCTGCGCATAAGTGCTCATTAAGCTTCAAATTGCAAAGTTAAGTTTGTATCGCATACGGTTTGCCTTCGATTAATTTGTGATCATCTAGTGCTTGCTCCAAAGCACTTGAGGCTCAACCACACATCAATCTCCCGCTTGGAGATTGAGTGCGAGACATCCCTTCCTTCTTCACTTCTTAATGATGTTCCTTCTTTAGTGGTTGATCATCTTGTGCTTGCTCCAAAGCACTTGAGGATCAACTGCACAACAATCTCCCACTTGGAGATAGAGTGTGAGACATCCCTTCCTTCTTCACTTCTAATTGATGTTCCTTCTTTAGTGTAGTGTGGCTTACCCAGCTCTACCATGAAATTTCATAGACAAACCATTTCCTTACTGTCTCTATGATGGAAACATACTCAGATTTTGTGGTTAAACTGTTATACTTTTTTAGCCTTAAAAATTCAGCTTGTGACAGTGCCTCCCCTGGTGAAGATGCATCATGTGGTGCTTGTCCTACTGTTCACGTCTCCTGATAAATTCGAGTATGCACAACTTTGCTAATTAAACCTTTCATGTATCTGAAGATCCATATCACTACTTCGCAGTGTTCTTTCCCTAGATTTCTCATGAACCTGCTTGCAACTCTCATTGTAAGTGTGATGTCCGAACGTGCGCAGATCACGGCATACATTAAACTCTTGGCAGTTGAGCCATATAGAATCTTCTCCATTTTCTTTCACTCCTCGTCAATCCTCAGGAACTGTACTTTTGACAGGTGGAAGTGACTCCCCAACGGCGTGTTTACCAACTTTGTCGCATCCATGTTGTGCCTCTAGAAAAAATTTTCAACAAAATTTTGTTGGCTTAACTTCAAGGTCTTCCCCTTCCTATATCTCTGTGGATTTTCATTCCTAGATTTTGTTTGGTGTACCAAAATCCTCATCTCAAATTCTTTCAACAGCTACTCCTTCAAGATCTGAAAGCACTCATATCAGCCCTTGCAATCAACATATCATCTACATATAATAATAATATTATATAATAATGTTGAACTGCTTGATGCAACAGTAGTGGTCCCCTTAACACCAAGTGTATTGATTCTACAACATTAAGTCGTCAAACTTCTTATACCATTGTCTTGGTACATGCTTCAACTGGTACAAACTATTCTTATGTTGGCACACTAGATTCTCCTTACCATGTACCTAAAATTCTTGTAGTTGTACCATGTAAATATCTTCCTCCAACATACCAAAAAGGAATGCCAATTTATATTCATATGCTCCACTTGCAGATTCTCCCTTGCCACTACTTATGTTACCAAACAAATTTTAATTATCATGACAACTAGAGAGAAGATCTCTATATAGTCAACTCATTTATGTTTGAAGCCCTTCAACATCTAATAACACCTTATAGTGTTTGCTCACATCAAGTTCCTGCTTCAGCCTATACACCCATTTATATTGGAGCATTATCTTTCATGTTGGTATTTCATTAGATTCCAAGTCTGATTAGATGTTGTGTGATGACTCAATGTCGGCTTAGCGAGAACTGTCCCGGCATTCAGGTATTCACATACCGCATGATCCTATTTAGTAATTTAAGAGAGAATGGATACACATGTAAAGAAAAAAAGATATTCTCATTTATTTCAAGATTGCAAATTACATGATCCTTCACCGTACTCCTCATACAAAAGGAAAAAAAAATTAAAATAAAAGATAAGCAAAACAGCGTTGTGGATCTATCAGCAAGATTAAAAATTATAGAATTAGGGTTCTTGCGCTTATTCTTCCAGAAGCACCTGACATGGTATTGTACAGAAAACAATACCGGGATTGAAATTCCCAGTAATTAGATAATACGCGAAGTACTGCAGTAAAAAATAAAATTACACTTTAAAAGATGCGATTAGCGGAAGTAAGGAGGTAATAAAATGCAAGAAAAGTAAGGTAATAACGCAAAAAAAATAATCAATTTCCTGCGAAAAGTATTATCACAAAATGTAGGTTACTGATATCATTTTTTCAGTAACCCACCACGAATGTTACTGTTGTCATTTTCCAATAACTAACCCCGAATGTTGGTTCCGAACAACCAATCAAGCTTCAATATGAATTTGGCTCAAAACAAAGCTAAGCAGCTGTAAAGTGCAAAAAGTAATATTTGTCATGTACTTGGTATCTTTTTCGTTAAGATCCAAAGTTTGACAGTTCGATTTTGAAACTGCATTTAGATTTGGATATTTTAAATTAGCCTTTTAGAGATTTTTACATTGTTCTTTTCTATTATGTCTTTCGTTTGTTATTTCTTTTAATAGAAGATGGCGTTTTTAAATCACTGATGATAAATATTATATTTGATATATTATTATTATTATCCTTATTTCAATGATAATAATAATATATGAATGAAAAAAAGATAAAATGGAAAATGACTGTAAAAATGAAAATGACTGAATTGAAATTTAACATGATGAAAATAAAAAATTATTTAACAATATTTGTATTGTTCCCATTATTAATTAATGAGAATAATAATAATGTAAATGACTAATTTATTAATTTTATAGTAATGATTTATTAAGTATAAAGTAAAAAGAACGAAGAAAATATTAGCAAAATTTTCCCCTCATTTTCCTCTTTTCCATCTCATCTCACCTTTAGGATTAGGATCGCCGAAAAACGGATGGAGGCCGGAACGGGGTGGTCGGAGGTTGGCAAGTGGCTGGCCAGCTGGAGGAGGGTTGGCTGGGCTGCTGCTGACCGGCCGGAGGAGGCAGGGAGTGGCTGCGGCAAAAGGGAGCTAGCTATTTGGTGGCTGGCTGCTGCTGTGGGAGGGGAGGCCGGCTGTTGTGGGGAGGGAGGAGAGGCTGGCAGGAGGAGGGAGGTTGGAGGCTGGCAGGAGGGTGGCTGGGAGGGTTGGCTGCTGCTGCGGAGAGGGAGGAGAAGCTGACTGCTGTGGGGATAAGGAGGGAATGGGGGGAGTAAAGGGGCGCAGGAGGTACCTGCGCCAAAACTTAATGGCGCATGGCCTCTGGCGCAGAAGGTTCTTCCCCCAGAGGCGGAAGATCCTTTACGGGATCACGGGGGGAGGGAATGTCTTGAGGACAAATTTTTATAATTACTTAAAAGTTAAATTTTTCATATTTTTCCGCCGTTTGGCGTCCAAATACAACAAAACTTGACACCAAGGTATGTTATGACATATCAAACACACTCACGCCAAAAAATTTTGATTCAGAGCAATATTTTATTTTTAATTAATTTCTAAAATTTTAAACTTCGAAAATTAATTGATATCAAGCCGACGTTCAGAATTTGATGAAACTTTTCGAGCGGCCTTTAAATAATATTCTTAACATAACGACACAAAAATCGATGAATTTGGACATGTATTTCAATCTTATTGATTTAATGAACTTAAAATATTCAGAAAAATAAAGCAGGAGTTTCTGTTATCCGAATTCTCCCAAAGTATGGCACTTTGATCTAATAATTATTTCTATTTATTGGTATTCTTGTTTGCCCTAAATCAAAATTCCCCGAAACCCAATCTTTGAGGCGTGAATTTGACCTAATTTGCAGATAAAGAGATTGGGTCATTACAAACTCCCCTACTTAAAAACGATGACGTCGTCAACATCATAAGAACAAAACAAGATCTAGAAGGGAGTTTTGGGCTACCTTAATTAAGAAATAACTCTAGATATTTTCTCCGCATAACATATTTCTTTTCTCATGTGGCTTCATTTGCAGCATGGTTATGCCACTGAACTTTAACCATTGGGAACATCCTACTTCTTAATTTGCGGCGATCTTTCTCAATGATTTGAATAGACTTTTTGACACAAGTCAAATCAGGCTGAATTTCGACTATCGAATCAGAAATTTGTTGAGATGATTCCTAGAGGCATTTGCGGAATGCTGAAACGTGGAAAACGCTGTGCACATCAAAAAATCTTTCTAGAAGTTTAAGTTTGTAAGCCGAGCTTCTAATTTTTGCAATTACTTCGAAGAGTCCAACATATCTGGAGCTCAGCTTACCAGTAACTCCAAAGCGATGAATATCTTTCATTGGACTAACCTTTAGATAGGCACGAACACTAACGTGAAATTCTAGCATCCGATGTTTGGCGTCGTGATACTTTTTTTGTCAGTCCTGGGCTGCCGCAATTCGACTCTTGATTAGCCTTATCTTTTATTCGTTTCTTCAATCAACTCAAAGCCGTAAATTTGAACGTCTCCCACTTGTATCCAGGCTAGTGGAGTAATGCACTTCCTCCCATATGAGACTTCATAAGTGGCCATCCCAATACTCATTTGGTGACTAATATTATACGCGAATTCTATTAACGATATGTGCTTTTCCCAACTACCACCAAAATCTAGAATACTCAACCGTAACAGATCTTCGAGTATTTGATGAACTCTTTCGATTTTCCCATCTATTTGTGGATGGAAGGCAGTGCTTAGAGCTAGTACGGTTTTTAAATCGTGATGTACCGCTTGCCAAAATCGAGATGTAAATCTGCTATCTCGATCCGAGACTATGACTTTTAGAATCCCGTGAAGTCTGATTATTTCTTTGATATAAAGTTTGGCTAACTTTTCAACAGTGTTAGTCTGCTTAATATGAATAAAATGGGCTGATTTGGTCAGGCGATCCACTATTACCCAAATTGTATCAGATCCTGAACGACTCATGGGTAATCCCATGATGAAGTCTATTGAAATGTCTGACCACTTCCATTCTGATATTTCTAGTGGATGCAAGAGTCCACCTGGCTTTTGATGTTCAGCCTTTACTAAACAAAAAACATGGCACTTGGCAATAAATTCAGCTTTGAGTTCTGGCCACCAGAATACTTCCTTTAGATCTCGATATATTTTGTTGTTTCCAGAGTCAACTGTATATCCAGAGTTGTGGGCTTCGCTTAGTATCTAGTTTCGAATGGATGCATCATTAGGAACCCAGACTATTTTTCTGTGATAAATATACATTTCCTGCTGAAGTTGTAAGTCTATTCGGTGCCCATTTTCTATATCCTTCTTTAGCCTTGAATACTCCGAGTCTTGTTCTTGAGCAACAATTATCTTTTGCAGGAGTGTAGGTTCAGCGGTACTTATCTGGAGTAGATCGTTCAAAATTGCTTGTTGTAAATGGGTTTTATTCCTAGTTTCAGGAGCTCTTCCACCAAGGGGCTTGTCATGATCATTTCGTTTAGACACTTTTCTGCTGAGGGCGTCAGCTACAACGTTGGCCTTACCAAGATGATATGCAATACTAAGATCGTAGTCGCAAATTAATTCAAGTCATCTTCTTTGCCTGCAATTTAGCTGCTTTTGGATAAAATATACTTTAGGCTTTGATGGTCTGAAAAGATCTCACATCGTACCCCATATAAGTAGTGCCTTCAGATCTTTAAGGCAAAAACAACCGATGCTAACTCCAGATCATGAACTGGTAATTCTTTTCGTGCTTCTTTAATTGCCTTGAGGCGTAGGCAATTACCTTCCCTTCCTGCATTAAGACGCATCCCAAGCCAATGTTAGATGCATCAGTGAACACTTGAAAATTAAATCCCTCTTGCGGTAATATCAGGATTGGTGCGACGATTAGTACTCCTTTCAACTTCTTGAATGCTTCTTCACAGTCTTGTCTCCAGACGAAAGGTACTGCCTTTTGAATTAATCTAGAAAGAGGTGAGGCTAATAGCAAAAACCCCTTAATAAACTTTCGGTACTAACCTGCTAGTCCTAAGAAGCTTCGAATTTCGGTCACAGCAGAGGGTTGCAACCAATCCTGAATGGCGTTTATCTTATTCTGACCAACTTGTATCCCTTCAGCACTTATTACATTACCAAGAAAGGCAACAAATTTAAGCCAAAATTCATAGTTTGTGAATTTTGCAAATAGTTGATGCTCCCATAATGTGCCCAACACGAGTCTTAGGTGGATCTCATGATTTTCTTCACTTTTTGAGTAAATAAGAATGTCATCAATAAACACGATTACAAATTTATCCAGGAAGGTTCTAAGAACTCGCTGCATTAGATCCATGAAGACTGACGGAGCGTTGGTTAATCCGAATGATATTACCAAAAACTCAAAGTGCCCATAACGAGTCCTAAACGTTGTTTTTGGAATGTCTAATTCTCGAACTCAAACTTGGTGATAACCTGACCGCAAATCTACCTTTGAGAAGATCTTGGCTCCGGTGAGTTGATTGAATAGATCGTCTATTCAAGGTAGCGGATACTTATTCTTAATTGTTATCATGTTTAATTCACGGTAGTCAATGCACATGCGCAACAACCCATCCTTTTTCTTAACAAAAAGAACTGGAGCTCCCCATGGCGACATACTGGGTCAAATAAGGCCTTTTTTCCATTAGTTCCTGCAATTGCTCTTGAAGTTCTTGCAGTTCCTTTGGGGCTAGACGGTAAGGTGCCTTTGACAAGGGCTGTGATCCAGGTACTAGGTTGATAGCAAAATCTACTTCCCTTACTGGAGGTAGGCCGGGAAGTTCACTCGGGAAGACATCGAAAAATTCTTTGACTATTCTGGTTTCTGACAGAGGGATGTCCTTTTCTGATTCACTCATCAAAGAGAGACTAGGTAAGCCCGCACCCTTTGCGAATTAGCTTTTCGCCTTAAGTGCGTTGATTAATAAGGTGTTAATACCCAATCTGCCAATAAACACTTCTGATTTTTCTTTTCCTTTAAGAGTAATTTTCTTCTTCCTACAATCAATGACTGCCTCATACATACTCAACCAATCAATCCCTAAAATGATGTCAAAGTTCATTATAGGGAGGACTTGTAGAGTAGCCTTATATACTACATCATTGATTGGGATGTTGCAAACGCAAAACTGTTGAGCGCACATGGTGGCACTGGAAAGCAACCCAATATTAAGATTGTTGGCTAGATTGCAACACGAAATATTGAGAGCCCTAACGCAATTTTTCGAAATAAAGGAGGCTTGCTCCCGTATCAAACAAAACGCAAAAAAATTTACTATTAATTTGTATGGCGCCTAATTAGAAAAGAAATCATTTATTATAAAAGGTTTATACAAGCGTGTTGATAAATTTTTAAAATGAGAAAGGTAATGTACCTGACACCATGTTGTTGTCATCGGATGCCAAGATAGGAGTGAGGGCGTACATCCTTGCTGGAATGGTGGCCCGAGGGGCCTCACCATTTCTTTGGGTAGGCACTGTCATTGAAGCGACTTGCCTAGGAGCAGCTCCTCTTCGTTGATTTTTGGCAGAGGGGGCTGCTAGTGCTGAATTCTGGCTTGGGTAGATCTTGCCCCAGGGATAACATCTCCGTCTACAGTCTTTTTGGCTATACAGAAATGGTAACCGTGACCAGTGCGTCCGCAGATAAAGCAGCAGTTATGCCCGTGATAGCATCTCCCGCCCGGGTGAGGTCAATCACATGCTACGCTTTCGATGGTCCTGGGAGCTTCTGCGGACATTTGGTATGCCCTGGCTGGTGAAGGGTAATGGGGACGTTTGTAAGTCTCCTGGTTCCTAGCAAAGTGATCGGTCTTTTCCCTTGTCGTTCTGCGATCACCTACTTATTGTGCTCAAGCATTGTGGCACAGTTCAAAATATCGGCAATGATTGAGAGAAATCAAGTTAGTATGAATGTTGTCTTTTAGACCCTCCAAGAACCTACTGCACCTCGAAGCTTCGCAATCTACCAACTTCGGTGCATAACAAGAGAGTTTTGTGAACTCTGTCTCGTAAGCTGCCACAGATCGATGGCCCTGAGCTACTTTTATAAATTGGCTCTCAAGAATCCTCTGAGCCAAGTGAGGAATATAGCGGCTTCTGAATACCACCGTGAATTCTACCCACGGTATCTCCTCCAGACTGACGCCCACGAAGGTGGTTTCATATCTAATTTTCTACCACCTTTCAGCTTCGCCTTCTAGTAGATATTTTGCTAGCCTCACTGCTTCGCCTGCAGGACACCTTAAGCTGTCTAACTTGCTTTCGACAGCTTGGATCCAATCCTCTGCTTCCATGGGTCGGGCTGTGCCATTGAAGGTAGGAGGATTTAGCTTAAGAAAAGCTTGTAAGGCATCATCTACTCACAATCTTTCAGGGGGTTCTGGTGCTATTAGGGAGGTAGAGGCTCTCCCTTAGTTTGAAAAGGCTTGCAGTACGGCTTTCAGTAGTCTGTCTGTCCTATTATTTGTTGTCAATGCAGATATTGTCGTCTTGACTGGGATCACAGAAGGTACTGCGAGGAAGGCTTCGTCGGATTCCACCTATTGGAAATGATTAATTAAACTTGAGATTAGAAGATGGTGTAACTAACTGAATACACAAACAATTAATCGTAATAATAAATAAAGTTTCAATTTTTTTGGATTCTAAAAAGTTTCCATTTAACAAAAAGATTTGAATACAAAAAAGTTTACATAATTCTACAGGGTACATATACTAAGTCTCCTACTCATCGGAGGAGTCAGAACTAGCTGACTTCTTCTTTGATGCAGATTCAAGATGGTTTTTAGCTTTTCTCTTCCCCTTGGATGAAGAAGTCGTCGCATCATCGGTCTTGATGAGCTTCTTAAAGTAATGAAGCTCATCCTGCAGCCGGAGAACTTGACATTTTTGTACGTCATCCTTTCTCAATATCTCCCACTCTAGCATGGATATTCTCCCAAACAAGACACCCTTAAGCTCCTGGACTTCATTTTCTAAATCAAAGATCCGGTTTTTGGACGCCGATATCCACCATGCCAGGATATTCTCTACTTCCCTTAATTTTTCTGTGGTCGCAACGTTGTCTCTGTCGCGGGGATGTTCATGTTTGAGCCTAGATCAATTATTCCGGAGTGTGAGGAGTCACCGTCACTCCCCCAGTCCTCAAAATATTCGATCATATCATCATTCAGATCCATCTATAAAACAAATGATTAATAAAAGTGTTATTCTTGCATTTTCCACGCTTCTAATCACAATGATGAACATGGTAACTATTATCTTTAATTATTTTAATCTTCTTAAATTGAATATATCCTTATTTTTATATGTATATTCCTTTCTTCCACAAGTAATCAATGCTGCTCTGATACCAACTATGATGATCCGATGCCGGCTCAGTGAGAACTGTCCCGGCATCCAGGTGTTCACATACCGCATGATCCTATTGAGTAATTTGAGAGAGAATGGATACACATGTAAAAACAAAAAGATACTCTCATTTATTTCAAGATTGCAGATTATATAATCCTTCACCGTACTCCTCGTACAAAAGGAAAAAAAAAAAAAAAAAAGATAAGCAAAACATGGTAGTGGATCTATCAGCAAAATTGAAAATTATAGAATTAAGGTTCTTGCGCGTATTCTTCCAGAAGCACCTGGCCTGGTATTGTACAGAAAATAATACCGGGATTGGAATTCCTAATAATTAGAGAATACTCTAACAACTGCAGTAAACAATAATATTACACTTTAAAAGATGCGATTAGCGGAAGAAGGAAGGTAATAAAATATAGGAAAAGTAAGGCAATAACGCAAAATAAATTTCCCGCAAAAAGTATTATCCAAAATGTAGGTTACTGGTGTCATTTTTCCAGCAACCCATCACAAATGTTATTGATGTTATTTTCCAGTAACAACCCTGAATGTTACTGATGTCATTTTCTAATAACAATTCTGAATATTACTGATATCATTTTCCAGTAACAATCCTGAATATTACTGATATCATTTTCCAGTAACTAACCCCAAATGTTGGTTCCGAACAACCAACCAAGCTTCAATATGAATTTGGTTTAAAGCGAAGCTAAGCAGCAGTAAAGTGCAAAAAGTAATATTTGTCATGTATTGGGTACCTTTTTTGCTAAAATCCAAAATTTGACAGTTCAATTTGGATATGCATTTAGATTTGGATATTTTAAATTAGCCTTTTATAGATTTTTACATTGCTCTTTTCTATCCTGCCTTTCGTTCATTCTTTCTTTTAATAGAAGACAGCGTTTTTAAATCATAGAGAGTAGCCATTATATTTGATATATTATTACTATTATCCTTATTTCAATGATAATAATAATAATATATGAATGAAAGAAATGCAAAATGAAAATGACTATAAAAATGAAAATGCCTTACTTGAAATTTAACAGAATGGAAACAAAAAATCATTTAAATCATTGTTCCCATTATTAATTAATGAGAATAATAATAATGTGAATGACTAATTTATTAATTTTATAACAATGATTTATTAAGTATAGTGTAAGAAGAACAAAGAAAATAATAGCAAAATTTTCCCCTCATTTTCCTCTTTTCCATCTCATCTCACATTTAGGATTAGGATCGCCAGAAAACGGAGGGAGGCCGGAGCGAGGTGGCCGGAGGCTGGCAAGTGACTGGCCGACTAGAGGAGGGCTGGCTGGGCTGCTACTGGCCGGCTAGAGGAGGCAGGGAGGGGCTGCGGTAGGAGGGAGCTAGCTGCTAGGTGGCCGGCTGCTGCCATGGGAAGGGAGGCCGGCTGCTGTGGGGAGGAATGAGAGGCTGGCATGAGGGAGGTAGGAGGCTGGCAGGAGGGTGGCTGGGGGGCTGGCTGCTGCTGGGGAAAGGGAGGAGAAGCTGGCTGCTGTGGGGAGAAGGAGGGAATGGGGGGGAGTATAAATAAGCACAGAAGAGGGGTATCCTGCGCCAAACCTTAATGGCGCATGGCCTCTGCGCCTACATGGGGCGCACATGGCCTCTAGCGCAGAAGGTTCTTCCGCCAAAGGCGGAAAATCCTTCACGGGATCGCGGGGGGAATAAATTTTCTTAAGGAAAAATTTATATAATTACTTAAAGTTAAATTTTTTGTATTTTTCTACCGTTTGGCGTCCAAATACAACGAAACTTGACACCGATGTGTGTTATGATATATCGAACACCCTCGCGCCAAAATTTTTTGATTCCGAGCAATATTTTATTTTTAATTAATTTTTGAAATTTTAAACTTTGAAAATTAATTGAAATCAAACCGACGCTCATAATTTGATGAAACTTTTCGAGTGGCCTTTAAATAATGTTCTTAACATAAAAACACGAAAATCGATGAATTCAGATATGTATTTCAATGTTCTTGATTTAATGAATTTAAAAGTTCAGAAAAATGAAGCGGGAGTCTCTGTTATCCGAATTCTCACAAACTATGGCACTTTGATCAAAATTATTTCTATTTATTTGTATTCTTGTTTGCCATAAATCAAAATTCCCCGGAACCCGATTTCTGAGGCGGCAATTTAATCTGATTTGCAAATAAAGACATTGGGTCGTTGTAGTTAGTGACAATAAGTTCCCACTCGATCAAGTCCTCCTTATGTATGGTCTCCTTGTACCTTTCCGGTTCACAACCGTCGGTCAATAACAAATAAAACGAGGGTGAATACCTTTCTAGAGGTTTTAAAATTCTAGTGGATCTCAATTCCATGACTAGAGTTTGAGGTTCAGCTCGAATCTCATTTAATCCAGGTTAGATTGCAAGCCCACTAGTGCCTTCATCTTTGATGTACTCATTTGACGTCGTTGAATTGTCCTGCCTTGAGTTGTTCCGACCCTTGTACATCTCCCTTACATTGGATGCAGCATATTCATGCTCCTAATCATTTTGTACTTTTGATAGTCCTAAAATATGTACCCAAACTCATCTGAGTCATATCCAATGAAGATTCAATTTAATGACATTGGATCCAGCTTGGTGCAATTCCATACATCTATGTGGACATAAGCTGAGCAACCAAACAGCTTTAAAAATGAAAGATCTACCTTCTTACCACTCCACAGCTCCTCAGGCAATTCTTCCTTCAGCGACACTAATGTTCCGCGATTAATGAAGTGAATTATTGTGTTAAAAGCATCAGTCCAAAATTGTTTGGGCAATCCCGCATATCATATGCTTCTAGCGCATTCAAAGATTGTTTGGTTCATCATTTTTGCTACGCCATTTTGCAATAGTGTTCCTAGGGTAGAATTCCCTTTTAATCCCTCTTTTAACACATTTTTTTAACTTCTTGTCACAATATTCGTTGCAATTATCAGACCTCAAGCATTTCAATTTCAGTATAATTTCAACTTTAACTACAACTAACCAATTCTTAAATATTTCCTTAAAGACGACCGTAGCCTAAGCATATATATATATATGAAAGCATCAGTACAACATTAATCGGGATCAAACTCCATAGTATCATCAACAAAGAGGTCCAAAAGCCTCCCAGGGAGCACATCTCCCCTAACAAAAGAAAATCATCCTGTTGGACATACATAGCGCAAAAATCAGTCACCCAATTCGCATCGCCCGATCTGTGGACAAAAATAACATGAGGAAGATCTAACTAGTAACCTAGGTGATCGGCGTGACGCTCTCCGCCTCATGAACGAAGTCCTCTCCCAGTGTTGTCTGAGCCCCTGAATCGCTACAAAGTAGTCACCCTCAAGTATAACTCCCTCCGTGTCCGCCTCAGTAGTCAGAAGAGCCTGACGTAGAATAGTAATGGCCTGCATCTCTACCTGAAGAGGAGACAAGGCCGGGATACGGGCTCTAGCACGGGCTCTAGCAGCAGAAAAAAAGTGGCCCCCACTGTCCCGGACCACAGCACCACCAAATGCAGCAAGCTCCTCATTATTGTAAGAAGCGTCAATATTGGTCTTCAGCCAACGGGTCGGGTGGCACCATATGAAGCAGGTGGAGGGGCCCTGGTGAGCCGTGGAACCCCAGGAGTCAGACCCATCGTGTAACCCAGTACTGACTAACACAGAGAGAATTGAACCCGCACAACCCAACAGAGTCAAGTGCGAGCGACCATGAGTGCTCAGTCCTGCTCTTCCAAGTTTGGTAAATGGAATAGGCCACAATATAGAAGCTGAAGCGATGCCGGCGAGTCGTAGTGGCAGTCACGAACAAGGCAGTAAACTCGTCCCAAGAAGTCAAAGTGGCCAGAAGCAAGCCCCAATGCACAAAAGTCTCCAAAATGGCCCTCGTGTAACTGCAGTGAACCACAAAATGCTCCCTGTCCTCCTCAGTGTCACAGCCCCAGACACAGTGAGCCCTCTCCTGAACAACCAACATCCGGTCGGAATAGCATCGTTGAGTAACCTAAACAGGAAGCAAGCCTCCCTCATGCCCAGGGCCATCTCCCACATGGGCGCAAATTGCCATGACTGAACTCCCATCTCAACTCTGTAAATCTGGCTTGGCCCAACTCTCAGCACATCTGACTTGTTTTTCAAAAAATAAATTCACACCGTCTTTGTGTGGTCATCAATGAAGGTAACAAAAAAATTATAGCCCCCCAATGAAGAAGCTAGAATTAGACCCCATACATCCATGTGCACTAACTCCAATTTATGTGCTTTATGCTCTCCTAGTTTTACAAAACTGACATTCTTTGTTTGCCCAACACATAATTTTCACAAATATCTAAATCAATTGATTTTAAACCAAAAAGCTTACCTCGCGGGAGAAAAAAATTCAATCCCCTCTCACTCATATGTCCGAGTCTCCTATGCCACAAACTCGAGTTTTCCACACTTTTTGACGTTGAAACATTCGATGCTTTCTTAATTAGGTAAAGCGTCCAACCACTAGCACTCCCATGGTAACCTTCCAAGCATCTCCAATGGAGGTGGTATTGTCACAATGCGAGACAATTAGCTCATTGAAACCAGGCTCCTCTTTGATGATGGAGTGTGTTAAACCTCCTTTGGTTGGCATATAAAACCATTCAGAAATATGATATCAACATATATTTTGCCAACAATATTGCATGCTTTGTTGTCTCCCAAGTACACTCTAAGTTACCTGACACAATTTTTTAAAATGCATTTATTTGGCATGTCATGAAATGATGCACCTGAGTCTACCATCCAAGATTTGGTATTGTACATCGACAAAATCAACGCATACAAAGTTATTTGGCTTTGACATTTGTTGCACCACTATTTTAGTTATTGCACCTTTCTTTGATGTTGTGCAATCCTTCTTTAAGTGACCTTTCTTAACACAATTCCAATATTCAATGCAGCCCTTCAATTTTGACTTTTTCGACCTAGAGTTAGATTGGTTCCAAGTCTAATTTCGGTTCAAGTTTCTTCCTCTGCCTTCAACACTCAATGCTAAGGTAAACACCTCACTATTCAATCTCCTCTTAACTATCTTGCTAAGGATCAATCCAACAATATCATCAAAATTTAATGTAACATTTTCAAATAAAATGTGCACCATCGTGACAAAGTTATCCCAACTATCTAGCAATGAGAAAAGTAACAACAGTGTCCTAACTTCATCCTCAAATTTAATACCAACTGAGCTTAATTGGCTCGTAACGATATTAAAATTGTTTAAATACATAGCCATCGAGCTGTTGTCTACCATCTCATATTATAAATTTGTTTCATTAGGAAAACCTTGTTGGATGTTGAGGATTTCTCATACATCCTTGACAATGTGTTCATGAGATCTATTGTGGTCTTTCATCAATTACATTGAAGGTAATTAAAGCTTCCAAGGAAAGATGAATCAGTTCAAGTGTTGTTATATCGAGCACCTTTCACTCATTTATTGTTCATATTTGTTGGTTTCTTATCTTATCCTTCCAGTGGCCGTATAAATTTTTTTGGTAAAACAAATCCTCCATATACATTTTCCATAACATAAAGTTAGTTCTATTGAACTTCTCGATATTCCGTTTTTCTTCACCCGACATTGCTTGCACTAGAAATTAACCCAGCTGATAGTGCTCTGATACCAGTTATTAGGCATTGTGACCATTTTGTAGCACTACGATAGGATCCCAGATTCGTTACACTGCAACACAACGACCACAAGCAAACAAGAAATTACATAAATAATGAATAAAGCGTCTCAGAATGCACATAATAAAAACAATCACACGGAGAGAAAGATTTACGTAAAAGCCCTCAAGACAATAAAAGATAGCGAAGCCACCACCATGAACATTCCACTATGATCAAAAAGAAATATGACTTCCAACAATTTCAACGAATTCTCCCTGCAGCAAAATAGACGTCTAAAGAAGAAGCTAAACTCACTATTCCAGCAGCCACCATTTGCATGTAATACTCCCAGCTCACTTTCAACATTAATTAAGTACGGATAATTATACCCCACTCAAATTTTCCCTCAAAAACAGCCCAAAATAGGCAAAAATTAATGCATGGCATGCCTCTGGCGAATGTTACACTTCATTTGGCACCTGAGAGCGCACAAACACCGGCTCCTGGATCTCAGGTTGAAAGTTGGCTGTAATAACAGAGCCCAGAGCGTATGGGCATATGCCCAGGCACCAGCACCTCTATTTGGCTCTGTTTAAGGCAGATTCTTAGGCGGGCCGAACGTTGTGCTCTCAGTTCATGGCTACTCATATATCAACGGTAGCTTGGGCACGCCCAGCGCTCCACCTGTTGTTCATATGCTGATGAAGTCTAGCACCCAAGCGACGCCTAAGCGCTCAGCCAGCGCTTAAGCACCCCGTTTGGTGCTCATCCGGTGCTCGACTAGTGCCTAAGCACCTAGCCAACGCTCACTCAGCGCTCAACTAACACCTAAGTGCCCATTAATCTTCAAATTGCAAATCCAAGACTGCCTTGCATCTGATTCGCCTATGATTTATCCATAATCATCCCGCACTTGTTCCAAAGCACTTGAGACTTCACTACACAACACAATGGCTTCTTTACCCATGCTCTTGTTCTTATTAAAACCATCATTATCTTAAAGATATTGACTTGTTAAAAGGTAATCTTGATAGCATTTAGTTTTAATCGCCCATCTATAAGATTTAATTTATCCCATCCATGTCCTCATTTTAGTACATTAACTTCAAAATATGTAACATTTGACCCCAAAAACTGTCACTTTATCTTCTAAAAATATTCTATGTAATCGATTTTTGTTCAAGTGATATTAAGACTTCACAATCAAACGTTGGAGGATTCAGCACAACCAATTGAATAGAAATAGATCTTGGCTGCCAAATTTAAACTAATTGTAGGAGACTGGCATGGAGTGCTAGGCGATCTACAGCTTGCTGGAATTGCAAAAATGACTATCATCATGGCTTACTGACATCAATAAAATGGCTTACTGACATCAATAAAAGGAACTGAGGAGATGGAAACAGTCTAAAAATGGTAAGATGTCAAAATAGCTTGACGTTACAAAAATGATGCTCCTGGTGCAGGTCAGAGTTCATGAAGTGAAAGGTCACAATTGCGGCAAATAAAATAAATACATATGTTGCAACAGCAATTGATTGAAATAGTAAACCATTGTCTACAATCTTGGATCGATAAGAGTTTATAAAAAAATTCATAGTCACTATAATATCAAAGTTGGCAAAGGCAATATAAGCATGTAGTGAGAGTAACAGCACATGTCACTAGAATTGGAAAAGAAGACATATCCTTGAGTTCAAGAAGACAACATACAGCTCTCCAAAAAGAGGACTACACATGTCCTCAGGATAGAGAATAGAGACTCTCAAAGTTTCATTTAAGATGATCAATTCAAGTTTCAATAGAAGTAACTCTATGTCTAGCTTCCCTGACAAGTTCAAGAAAGAGAAAAAGAAATCAAACAAATATACAAGTACAAATAAAAATAAAGTGCATAAACTAAGAAATACAAAAAATGCCAAAGGTATACAAAATAAAATAATGCATAAATATAGCACACTGAAACCAAATTATTACTTGATGCCATCATCATCATTTCATATTAACTAAAAATATTTTAACTAAACACTACCTATCTAATCTGAGATGATGATCCGTGATCAAAAGATTGACAAAACTTTCCAAGGAGAAAATCTAAATGTTGATGATGATTTTTACTTTTCCATATCTTTACCTCAATTTTCTTTTTGCCTTATTTTTTTATATTGATTGAAAAGTCGTATTTGTTTTTATTAATATCTATTATGCTTGGTTTGATCTTGCACAAAATGTTTATAAATCACATGGTTTTCTTTGATCACTATTTGTCATTGTTTATTTTTACAAAACGAAATTCATTTCATGGATATGCAATTTCTCAGTTTTTATAACTCATTTATGGTAGAACAAAATAAATTATCAAGTGGCATGCTTCCCAGCAAATATTACATAATAACATTTCAAGTCACCAAATCACAACTTCGCTAGACTTGCATGTTTAAACACTAAAACCAAGAACATCAAGCATCATTGATAAAACAATAAACTTGATTATATAATTTCAGTAATAAATTATGTACTAATAAGTATAGTAACTTTTTTTACCTTTTTTAAATTTCACCATAAACACTTCTTCCCTCCCATATACATTACTTGGGATTTGAACCCCCAACTTCTAAATTGGTAACAAGACTCCTCAGCCACCAAGCCATAACATTATGCATAATAGAATGACTATATCTTAACTATTATTGACTAATGTTAATGATAACACAATAAATTACCAATCAAAATTAAATTCATATAGAACATTTTACTTAACGGCTAACATTTAATTTCAAATTAATAGATGACTCAAGATTATCACTTTTGTCTACAAAAAGAAATGCCCCCCACTAAATATTTTGATATTCCAATTTTTCTCTACCAACATCATTAAGTTCTACCAACATCACTAAGTTTATTATGAGTCATCAATATCATAATTTAGCCAATGGAAACAAGTCCCACATAACCCTCCTGTACATAATGGTTCTAATGACTTTAGAAAAATACTTGAAATACTTAAACAAGACTCACATAACCAACAATGAGCCGCAAGTGTTTTGACAACTTCCAAGTCATCAATTTTGTGATTATTTGTCATTATTTCAGAAATTAAAAATTGTTTGAATTTGTAACCTAAAATCACTTTTTCTTTTCGGGTCTCTTCGACATCCTAAATGATTGGAACCTTCCCGGAGCCAATCTCTACCAGTTGATAGGATCACCCTTACTTTTGGAATTGCTTCTGACTGTGGGCCTTTAGATAGTGCATCGCTTAACTTTACTATAAGGGTATTCAACCCATGATGCAAGTAAGAACAAAAGTTAAACAATTAACATGCAAATTCAAAACTCAATTTATGTTGACTGCAGCTACACATTTCTTGTTCTCATTTCTTCCAATTTAACTATTATTTATTTTTAGCTGTTATTTTTTTTGACTTTCAGGCTATATGCATTTAAATTTTTAAAACATGTATATTCATTTTCTCAAATTGTTAATTAGTTAATAAATACAGTGAACTATTATTTTTTAAATTAGGAATAGATAGCAGATAAAATTATTGATCTAACATACACAGGTTCCTGTGTTTGATACATGTTGTGCCTTTAGTATCTTTTCTGTTGTAATGTTTTGTGTCAGTAATTGTACCCTTTTTACATGTATCAGCTTTACAGGATGTATATGAAATTTATTTTAAGATATGGACAATTAGCAGACTCGTCCCTCTGTTGTTTGGATGATATATTATGTATAACTTTAATGATTTATTTTTAAGTTTACATTTTCAGTTCTCCAACCTCCATTTTCCAACAATTATCAAGCTAGGTCATGACATTCTCAATGTAGAATTTCATATAACAAAGTTAGCCATGAACTTATAAATGTAACCTCAAAACTAAATAAAATCACTACATTAGAAGAAAAGCCTGGTAAAGACTTGTATTCAATATGGCAAAGGTAAGTAAAGTGATTCTTTCACCCTTACCGATAGTAAGAGTGAACACACTTATAGAAGATACAGAAATAATAGACAAATTTATACCAGGCGCATAGGCCATTGGTCCTGATTTCACTATATTAACATATCTAATTTTTTGCATAGGCTAACTTAAGGATATGCATTACTTATTATTGTACTGTTTTCTCATTATCATTGTCATTCTACATTAATGTATTTTTTGCCATTGTTTCCATTCTTGCCAATGTCATATATATACATATACAATAAATAACAAGCAAACAATTGACTTCTCTCTCCAATCTAACACAATATTAGAGCCACCAAAATTAGTGCTTGCCTACAATAGTCTAATTCAACAACTTCGTTGAAATTCAACTAGAGCATATCGTCAAAAACCACCGAGGCACTTGGTATTCGCCATCTCTTGCAGTTGCAGATTTATGCACTTGTGTGGTGGCATCCATTGCTCTTTAGCTACAACTGCATTGGTGAATTATAATCTTCTATATCAATAAATTTGGTATATTATCAATAACTCCATTTAGACATCTCACGTGTGCCTTCTCTAATATGGATAGTGTCATTAATTCTTTGAATTCAATACACACTACCCTTCAATTAATTGCACTCTCTTTCATAGATCAATAAGGCTCCACTTAGTAAACATGTAAGATATAAGCATACAATTCAAAAAACTAATATTGAACCAACTAAAGCATATTGAACTTAACAGAAGCTATATTTCAAAAAACATATAAAATAAATGGCATGTTTCTGCAATTTGATTCACTATTTGATTTAAGAGTATAGTCTACCTGAACAAATGGGACCAATGCTTGGTGTTGTTTATATTTGAATTAAAAACATTTTCACACCAAGGTCATAAACTCTATATCTAAGAACAAAGAGGCCAGATGATGAACGCACACCAAGTAAAGGGACTGAATATTCAACATTTAGAAGGTGCTCGCCATGATGAAAACAAAGCTAGAATAGAAATTGAATATACATTTGCTAACCTGTTTAAAAATGGTGCTCGTTCCTGATCCTGGATACCCAAGTAACAAAAGCTTTTGTACCCGTTTTGGTTCTAAGTATTCAGGAACAGTTCTAGCTGAATAAGGAACCTCGCTTCTTGTTCTATGTGAGGTTGGATGGGGAACAGGCAGTGAAAATATAGAACATGCTATCCTAGTTAAGGCCTGCCAAGCAAAAACGAGAAAACACAAAAAAACACTGAGTACTTAAAGTTCAAAACATTAATCAAAGGAGAAGTACTAAATACACAAAGCATCTCAAAATATTTTACCGACTCCCAGATTTTTCCTTTGATGTTATTCTGGCCTTCTTCTTCATAACGGCCGTCTTCATATACCCAAAAATGGGTATCCCTTGGGCATTGCACGTTTGCTAGCTAGAAGAAAACAAGAAATTGTAAGCTTTAGGTAGGAGGAAACGCATGAGCATAACCTTAATCACATATGAAATCTTGCAAGGGATATAAATGCAACATTACCATCAATGAACTAGACCACATGCAGATAAATCGAAATATAAAGAGAACTGAAGAATAGTTTAGAATTGCCTTTAAATATCAAAACTAAGAATCATGATGATCCTTGTCATATAGCAAACTTCTACTAGTGACCCAAAAGATGGCTTACAAAGATCACCTTTATGAAACTTCGACAGCAAGTGAATTAATGAACCAGATTTTTTTTTGGTGACCAAGTGTTACACAAATTTCATGCAAGTGAGCTTACACAAAATTTCATCTCATGGCAGTAAAATATGCCAACAAACCAGTAAACTTCTCTCAAGCTTATTTCAGCAAAAGAGAAACCAAAAGAAACCAAATTGCATTAAGAAAATCAATTGAAATGAAACACTGTAAATTACACTAGAAGAAGCTAACGAGATAACACAAACAATTAAAAAAATAAAAACAGACCTTAAGAACCCTCAATTCCGTCTTTGTGATTTCTCTGCCATTTATATAAACTTGAGTGTTTCCTTTGCTAGCATTGTTTGCAAGCTTTCCAGTGAAGTTCAAATTTGAACTTACAATTCGATCTGGCTTCTCTCCCTCCTATAAAATGGCAATAAACAAAGAAACTAATCAGCGTTAAGGCAGATAATTAGCAAGCACTAAAATTCAATCTAAGCAATCATATAACATAGTGGGTGACATGCCTTTCCCCAAAGCCCGGATTCCTTGTCATACCAATACCTTCCAGGCTTCAACTTTTCAGGTGGTAAAGGACAACCAAGCAGTTCTGCCATCTCTTCCGGGCGCAAAGGGCATCCATTCACTATGAGCTGCTCAGGCCTTAGTTGATTAGCCGCGCATTCCTTCTCCGCCTTCAGAATTTGTCTTACTTCCAGAGGGCTTAGTAACCTTGACAATATCCTAGACCTCTTACCAAGCTTTGATCTCTTCGACTCATCGATCGGCTGCGCTATGCACTGTACACACTTGCGCCCCTCCGGCATTGAACCCATTGCTCTAAGTACACAGTTACTGCAGTACTTTGAATCGCAAACAAAACAAGATTCTTTTCTCTCCCACTTCCTTTTCCCACATCGACAGCAAACACTGCTCTTCTCCTTCCTTGAAACACCGATATATTGAGGTGAGGCCGATCCTCCCTCATGTAACTCATTGCTATCAGGTTTCTCAATGTTTTCGAAAGTAACTACAGGTAGCCTCTTTACCTCATTGGCCATTCGATATGTTGGCCTGCGTGGAGAACTTTGAGCAGTGGAAGGGCTGTGGACAGACGCTGGGGACTCAGAATTTGACGGACCCGAGAACTCTAGATTCTGCAAAACAGAAACAACTGACTCCGAGCTCCCAAATCCCCTTGGACTCTGCGGAGAGGAACTAGCATGGCCAGAGGTAGAAGAAACAGGTAGAAGAGATGGGTCCACGGCCTGTAATCTTCCATTTTCGGCCGACCAGTCATGAGACTCGGAGAGGCGTTCAGCCGTAGGGACGGACCTGTAGCTCAGCCTGACAGGATCAATGCTGGGAAGATCATAGTCAACATCTGGGCCATCATACTCGATGGCCATAGAGTATTCCATATTTACAGGAGCTTCAGGGATTGGGGTTCCCGGAGGTAAGATTCTTTTTATCAACTCCTCCCAGCGATTACCTTCGAGAGTTTCGGCCATTTCTCAAAGCATACAGCTATCTTTCACTAACTCCAATGTTTTAAAGAACCGTGAGCATCAAAAACATATGACCACTCGGAGAAATCAAAACCAGGAGTGGGATATGATTGAAAATCCCAAGGATCTAACGGATGGAACAAACTATAAAATAACTCCCCCTCAGCTCCAACGGGAGCGCGATCGGGGAAGCGGCACCGGATTGGGAAAAGTTACTGGAAGAATACCTCACTGCGGCGACTCAAGGCGTCGGCAGGATTCCGAAACCGATCTGGCAAAAGAAATCGAAGGAGATTTAAATCGAAACTAGAGGACCGGAGAATCGTAGGGCGAGAGGCCTGGGCTTTGGAACCTCAGGTACTAAAGAAGAACAAAAGCATTTCCCACATATGAGAGTTGGAAGCATTCTTCAAAATATATGCTTAACTAGTTAATTGCTTTGCCGGGATGTTGATCCGCGGGGATCCACAGCACTGCAGCCGGCGTTTAGTCAAAACGAGTAAAATAAATTGACTTCTTTCAGCATACAACTAGTATCTTTTTTATTTACTTACCAAATACTTAATTTTTTTAATATTAAATACTCAATTTTATAAAAATAATCATATATAACACTTTCAAAATGTACTAACAAGCCAGTTTAGCTCCATTGTTAGAAAAGCTACAAGAAGAAAAAGCTCGAGCTCGAAAACTACCAAAAGAAGCTACTCAATGAAATCTCAAGCGCAAGCACGGGCATGGCGTCCTCTTGCTCAAACTGGAAAGACGGATTTCTCAACTCTTTTAATGGCATCCTCGGATTGCTTAACCCCTCGTTGTTGCAGAGCCTTTCACATTTCCTTATTCTTCAGCTGCATCGTGCATCTTCCACCATCATGTGCATGCGCAGCAGCCGCTTGCGCCGCAATGCTTAACATCGGCGTCACCTAAACCACTTCCCTTCTTCTTCCCACTTTCCTATGAAAGAACCTTTGTGACGCCTCGTTATTAGATTAAATAATCTATCACAATACAATAGCAAGTGTTACAGTAGTACTTAATATTGAATTAGTATATGCTAATACATTATTATGTATTACCTTTGTTTGCGGATCTATAGGTAGAAAGAAAATCAACCTCCAATGTATAAGTAATTAACATCTAAAATATAGAGTGATATACATAATATGAAAGAAAGACAAGTCATCGCAGAAAATAAAGACAAACATTCCCATAATAAATCAATAAAACAAATTAAGTAAAATAATTTCTTATCCTCACATAATGTAAAGAAAAAGCAATTGTAGTTTTCAACAAATTTTTTAAAGCTTAGGTTCCTCTTTAGGCACAAGATATGATCCAAGCTCCTGATATATCATATTTTGTTTAAAATATTGTATGGCATAGTCAACAAAAAAAAACAACTTGTTAGACTTAAAAAAAAAATCATAAGAACAATCTAAGGGTTTAATAATATTATTTTAATTTGGTGAATATCAGAATAACTGTTTACAATTTTATAAAAACGGAACATAATGTGAGAAAATGAACAAAAGTATAAACACTATCAAAAATTGTAAGTTATGTAAGAACATACTACTCATAATAGGTTGTTCAATCTTGCATTAAATAGGTAATAAAATATTTATACATTGCATATAACTTTTAAGTGCATCTAAAAAGGTAGAGGGGTATGTATATGTTCAAATAAAACATATGTTAATTAACAATAAAAATAAAGATAGTATAGGAATATATATAAGTAACAGATATAAAAATATACATTGCATGAACTATAAGCAAAGTTGTATAGTAAATTGCTGTAGTAAAATAAGTAAATCAAATTCAATTTCATGAACTGAATAATATCAAAAATAATACCATAGTAAACATTCATAGTTAATAAGATTATGAGAAATTCAGTTTTATGTTATTTTATCATATTTAAATATATATTTTGTTCTGTGAGTACTATACAGAACAAGTGATGAGTCAAACATATCTGCTCAACAATAATGTAAGTGAGGTCTTCTGTAAATACATGCATTCCCTTCATATGATATGTATGGTCTCATGATGACTCAATAGCCTGCTCTGACTTTGTACATTATTACCCACCATATGAAACCCCTCAAAAAAATGTTAAATATTTAATTTTATGCACAATGTCTTAATAAATATTTTTAAGAATTTAGTCTCAATGTGTTGCAGAGTTTAATGATTTCAAATTATTGTAAATTATGTGATATTCATTATTTTCTATTTTAATTATCTATCTTAAATATTGTGCTAATCAAACTCCCAATTAACTTAGACATTATAAATCTTTGAGTTGATTCAAATACAATATTATGTATAATAATAGGTTTTTGAAAATAGCAATTTATTTAAGTGTTATTCAAATGACAAAATAATTTATAAGTATAGGTGTTAATTGTGATTTTCTTTCTAGTAATATAATTAACTAAGTTATTTGTTAATGTTTAATTTCTAATAAAACATCCAAAGTTACCAACTATAGGTTCTCTATTGCGAATTCTAGGTTATATCATTTTCATAGTTTAGATCACTTCAACCCAAGCTCAAAAGGTTTTATATTCATCCAACTTAATATTCATCATCCTAATTTTCATTTAATAACTTTATGTCCTATACTCAAATTCTCTAATCAATATCTTAGGTTAGCTTAAAGATTTATTATTCCTTAAGTTTATTAGATATCTAAGGGTTTATATATTTATAAATCTTTAGTTACACTAATTTATTAACTACACACTAACAACTTACTATAGAAATTTAAAAGTAAAGGATTTTACTAACATTAGTCTCTAATGTTTTAATCTTACTGATTGAAAATATTAAGACTAACTATGTGATTTAAGCTCTAATGATCGTTAATAATTGCTAACTAAAATATTCAATAATGCTAAGATGATTTTGATCACTCCTATATCTAAGGAATGAGAATGTTAAACCAAGTTAAACTTCTTCTCAATGTTTCTATAATAAGTCAAATGAGCTTTAGTCAAATGGTACTTACCATTCTATTTCTACCTAATAGATTAGATTAATTACAATAATCAATTACTAAATCTAAATCTTATAATTCTCATTCTCATTCTTAAGATTGGAGCTTATTTCTAAGTTTTATTAAATCAATACTAAATTAAATGTTTCTCTACCATAAGCATGTCTTAGAGTTTAGTCAAGTCATAACTTAGGTTAAAACTTGCCGTCCTAGGGTTTTGGAAGCTAGCAAATATAATTTCTCAAGCATATGATTTTAATATTTATTAAATGAGGTGCTAAAAATATAAAATCTTTATTTGATATCCAATTGATATAAAATTAGTGGAACCCTATATCATAAGAAATACAATGACAGTAAGTATGCCTAATTTGAACATCAAATGATTTTATTACGGTTTAATCATACTTAATGGTAATTATAAAGTGAATAGTGAAATTAATCATTAAAAATAGAAATTTAACTTCATATTAATATTTTTCATATATTTCCTAATCATTTTAACATATAATTTTAATATATTTGGACTTATCATTAATGAAATATTAAGCATTAAATAAACTAAATTAAAAATAATTAATTAATTATTCAATTATTCTCTAATTAAGTCATACGCACACACAACATCTTCACGCTCGGTTGCGACGGCTTTGGCACGCATGCGAGATGCATGCATGCGCGGGCCCGGGCTAGTGACGCGTAGGTCGGGTCCGATCCGTCTGGTACTGTACCTCTTTTTCATCAAGACACCGAAAGGGTCAGATAAGTGCATCAAGATTCTCAACACACAGTGCGTTCCAAAGGGCGTGCCTTATATCAAAATAAAGCTTTTGTAAAAATCTACAAAACAGATATATTATGCCTAAACGATGATGCATAATCTACTAGCTCTAATTAACGAAAGCATGGGTAGGGTTTTATTGTAACTTATTGTATAGATTGATAGCATCGAATGCCAATCAAGCCCACTCAAGCTCGATTGGAGCTTAACAATCCTGTAATATGCAAAGAAATGAAGGAATTAAACCAATTGATGGAACTTACAAAGCTAAATGAAGGGAATATTATGATGTACCTCAGTTTCATCAGGTTCGCTTAGGGTTTGCACACACACCACATGCAGACGCTCTAACCTTTCTTGCCCTTCCCACAACTTGCCTTAATCAAAAGCCAAGAATCGAAGGGTCGCTTAGCTTAAAGAGGTGCGAGAGCATTGGCAAAAGAGGCCTGCAGGCACCACTGCCCCACCCTGCTTGCGAACACGTGGAGGAACACTACAACTTTTAGTCTTCTGATCAGCCTCTATCGCACGATGAAGGGCTAAGGTTGAACCTGCCATTTGATCAAACGGCGGACAGATTAATTGGTAATTTATTTAATTAAATGAGTTCTAAAAATTCCTAAAAATTTACTTCTAACTAATTTGAGGATGATGATGTAACACGGGGATTGCCAAATATAAGGGAAAGGTCCTAGCAACCTTATTGAGCTGGCCAGGGGAGTAGGGGACAAGGCATGTTATTGGGGGTATGAAAGATCCTCTCGATTTGGAGCGCGAACGAGTAAAGACGATGATCCAGAATGACGGGTGGATCAGGAGCTGTCTAATCCATCGATCAGAACTATGGAACAGTCCTAATAATCCGGATCAAAAGTGATCCGAGCTGTGGGATCTGAAGGATAGATCTGATGACAGATTCGCGGTCCCACAGAATTACATCCTGGTTGTGGGATATAAAAGCGCAACTATGAGATGAGCGGGGGCTTTGTTGTCGTGTTACCTGGGATCCACAGTTGATCACCTGTGGTTCGCACAGCGGATTCTAACAGTTAATTTTATTTTAAGGATAGGTTTGCAAATATTATTTGATGTCCCTTATGTACAATTATCCCAAATTAATTTAAATTGAATTATGATCTAAATGATCTTAAAAAATTCCCAAACTTTCACTCATAGCTAATTTAGGGGTGAGAAATTTAAAAATGCAATCAGATTTTAATTCCGAGATCAAAATATTTTAAGTCTTAATTAGGGCATCTAAATTGATCAAATGACTATTTTGCCTTAGCGAGGTCCAATTGACCTCAAACTTTCATGGTTAAATTAAAATAGTATTTTAAATGCAATAGAACTATACTTAAAGCATGATTAAGCTTATATTAAGCAAAGAAACAACCTATGGTTGTTCTAACTATCCTAACTATAAGTATAGCTTTTCATCCTCAAACAGATGGTATGACTGAAAGAGCAAATCAAGTTCTTAAAGATTTGCTTAAACTCTGTATTCTCAATTTTGCTGGTTTCTGAAAAGATCATATCCTATTAGTAGAGTTGTATATAACAACAGTTTTCAACCCAGTATTAAAATGGCTCTCTATGAGACCTTATATGGCAGAAAGTGTAGTACTCCTCTGGCATGGTCAAAAATAAAAAGCATTCAGCTTTATGAATCTGAATTAATTGAGGAAACTAATAAGAAGATTCATCTGATTCAGTAAAGTATCCATTTTGCCCAAGATCATCAGCACAAATATCACGATGCTCGTCACCATCATTTAGAATTCAGTGTTGGAGATTCTGCTTATCTTAAAGTAATTCCAATGAAGGGTGTCTACAGATTTATCGTAGCACGGAAACTTAGCCCCCACTATGTCGAACCTTTTCAGATACTAGCTAAGGTGGGATCATCAGCCTGCATGTTGAATCTTCCTAATGACTTTGCAGCTGTTCACAATGTGTTTCATGTGTCGTCATTAAGAAGATGTCTCAGAGAGCCTTCTCATCTTATTCAACATCAAGGAGTGGAAATTCAGCCATATCTTTCTTATGCCGAAGAACTAGTTAAAATCTCAGCTCACGATCAAAAGTAACTAAGGAATCGTTCAATTCCAATGGTTTAAATTCAGTGAAAGAATCGATCATTATAATAATCTACTTGGGAAAAAAAAGTGGATATGCACCATAAATATTCGCAACTCTTTACAAATTCGGGTACTTTTCCTATTCCTTTTGCTTAAGTTGTTATTCAATATTTCATTTTTGTAGTGCTTTTTTCACTTGGGCGATGTTGAGGACGACGTCGTTCTTAAGTGGGAGAGTTTGTAATATTTTTAGTTGTTACCCTAGCTAAACTAGGTTAATTTAAGCTAAACCAAGGTCTGATTTTCATTTTATTAGTCTCAATAGGTCATTTAAATCTAACTCTAGAAGTTTGAAATCCATCAGAGCTCATTTGAATATTTTGGCTATTTTGCCTATTTTTAGATTATGAATATTAGCAAAAATAATTTGATCTCCAAATTAAAATTTGATTATATTTTTGAATTTCTCACCCCCAAATTAACTAAAGGTAAAAATTTGGGAATTTTTGGATATCATTTAAGCCTATTTTGAATTTAATTTAAATTTGTTTAATTGCAATTTAGTGTATATAACATTTCATAATTGCAAATATATCTTCCCTCTAACGGTCGGCTACCTCCAAACCGCGGGTGCCATCCAGACCGCTGATCTAATGGATCACGCTTTTGATCGGATCTGTCTCATCTCGACCGTTTTGATATAGGATTCGATGGCATCTAGCCATCTGCCTTAAGTATCCTCGATCACCTGTTGGATCTCTTGATCCAATCCGACGATTAATCTAGCGTCCACGCTCAGCTATTAGCTGTTTGAGGATCAGGACCATTCCTCTCCAACTGAAGATCAATCAGACGGTCCTAAAGACTCCCTCGATTGTGGATCATCTCCTTCCTCAGCTCACGCTCGACAGGAAGATCCTCTCGTACAACCACATCGCCAGGCCGGTCTGCCACTCTCATGCCACGTCAAAGAGGCCATTGCGATCCTTGCCTTCACCTCCCAAGCACTCCCAGTAGAGGTCGATGCCCGGTCCACTCCAGTTGAGGTAGGTGCTGAAGCATCCATGGGCTGAGCCTAGGTCATGGTTTCAGACCTTGGTAGCCATCCCTAGTCACTCCTGCACCTATAAATACTCATCTTGGAATCACAGTGATACCCTTTGCTCATTGTGATCCTCCAATTTAAGTTTCTTTTCCTCCTGAGCTCCTAACGAACTTCGGTATTCCAGCTACTGTGTTCCTCTGATAGAAGGCTAGGTTTGGTGTTCAGACTCCCTGTGAAATTCCCTCGAGTAGCCTTTGAAGCTCCAGCTCACTTTAGTCACTTCTGCCTTCTGAATTTCTAGGTACTGCCCTAATCCCGTCAAGTAGTGTGGACTCGATGTTCAATTCAGCATTCTAGGATAGCCTCTATATGTCATATGGCTTCCCCTAGTACCTTAGGACGTCTACGCATGCGATTGGGTTTGATAGAGCCCAGTCCAAATTCTAATAGCTTACTGTCTGGGCGGCATTAGTTTTTAGCAAGGTCAGAGCTACCTCGTTGTACTCCAAAGCTCAATTAATCTCAATTCATACTCAGACCTTCTCCTCGTGACTAATCGAACCCTCCATGATTGTAGCCAGTGTCTGAGCTAGCTCTGATTGATTGTATCGATCGATCGAGCTAGCGGCCAAACCAAGAGCTGAGTTCAAGCAAGGACTCAGCTATCGGCTGCACTCCAGGTCACATAACTTGGGGGTTCGACTAGCCTCACCTCACTGATGGTGTAGGGATCGAACCCCATCCATTTGGTGGTCTCTGTGAGAAGAATTGACCAATCACAGTAAACCCAAAGCGTCCGCACTTAGGTCATTTCTATGGAGTAGCCATCCAGCATTCCACTGCATCCCAGTTAGGGTTTCTAGGTCCAATTAATGCGTCTTGACTCGGTGAACGTGTAGTGATCGAGATCAGCTGCAGACATAATCCAACACCGAGAATTTGGCTCGGGAGTGTCCTTTTCGGCATATCGAAGGATGGGGCGGGGACTACGACACTATCGCTTCAGACCGGGCTATCCCAAGCCTGCGCGATGCGACAGTACCGACCCAGTCGGTACCCAATCCGACCCATGCGGCTTGATAAGTGGGTCGGGCTATTTTAATTTAATTAAGAATTATTTTCCTTCTAAAAGTTCAATTATAAATCAATTTAATTAAATATCATATGGTTTGATTAATTAAAAACATTCAAACAAAATTAATTGAATAATTTAATCAACTCTTATTCAAATGGTATGATCTAATATAATATTTTAATTAGAAAATTATAAGGAACAATAATCTATAAAAAAAATAGATTTAATTATTAGATTTATTAGTTTAGCCTAATCTCTCTCTAATTTTAATTAGTGAATAAATAATCTATTAAATATCTAAAATTCATGACTAAGGTCTTTGATTATTCATAGGACAGATGAGAACTTAATTATATATCTTTAAAAATAATTTAAGAGTTTTAAAATAGTTAATCACCTCTGAATCATCTTAAATCTTGATTAGTGATTAATAACTTAATTAATCCTCTAAATTAGGTAAACCAAGCTCCTATTATCTTTTTAAGTGTATTAGGACTTGCTTATGTGTTTTGACTTTTATTTCAAAGCCTAATTTTCTTAATTACTTTTTTTAGCCTTAAAAAGTGATTTAATTCTAATTAATATAATCTTAAGTTAAAAGTTAAATTTAAGTGCCTCATTTCACTTATTAGTCAATATTAAGCCTATTCGAATTGATTAGAGTCAAATTGGATGTTTCAATCTTAAAATCCTAATTTTAGCCTTAAGAATAATATTTTGATCATTTTGACCAAAAGTTTATTTAAGAATCCTTAAGCCCTAAAAATATCATTAATATGCTTATAACTAGTAATATAATATATTAAGATAATTATTTAACTTTTAGACTTAATTAACAAATATAAATGGCTTAAGCTAAATCCTTTATAAGTTTTCTCTTAAGTAAATCATAAGCTCTTAAAAGTGATCTTAATCTTGAATAATAAATTATAATCTTATGAAACCAATCTTAAGTTCCTTATCAAAACTAATCATAATATTACTCTTAAGAAAATATATTAATGAAAACCCTGATTCTAAATCAAGACTGAAGTCTTAAGTGATTAAGCCTAAGACTTATATCTTAGATCCTTAGTAATTATCCATAGTAATCCATTTCAATTATACCATCTTATTCTTGAAATTTCTATTTGATTTAATCCATTTAAATCCTTTTAGTGGGTTTAGGTTGATTCAACCTATAGAATAATAAAATTATTATATATATTGAACTTAGATCTTAGATTATTATGTTTTTATTTGATTATTTTGTCTTATAATTATAGATTCAACCTTTCTTTAAGATCATAACTCCTTAATCTTTCATCTTCTAAGATTCTATACCTTTAGAATAAGTGTGGGTGTGAACCCTTAAATCCTTAGAAGTTTAGTACTTTGGACAGATTAAACCCCAAATTGGAGTTTTAGCCTATAATCTTTAATATTATTAGCATAATCAATAGGTTTGAGTTATTAAAATACATTAATTAAGTTGTTAATTTACTTAACCTTTATAATTGTCATTTTTTATTATGAATTAGAATTGTTGAGTTCTAATATTAATTTTAAGGTTGTAAACCTATGATTTTACATGATAATTAGGTATTGGAGATCCTAAGCCTGTACTAGCTCAAAATAGATATAACAAATTAAATTAGATAATAATAAATATCATATATATTTAGTTGAGTCTCTTCATTACTTTGACTATTGTTGCTTTACACACCTTCTATTTGAGCCTTTTTCCTTGGACTTATTGGTGAGATATAGGATATTTGATGAGTATAATATGTTAAAATCGAAATTGCATAAACATGATTTAACTTCATTTTGTTCATTCAGTTCTCAGTTCAGTAGAGTGTGTTCTAATTTAGTCTGCCTCTTCAATTTAGTTCTTTAGACATAGATTAGACTCGGACCTAGTTCTGTGCTTGGCTATGGGGATACATGTCTGATTTTATAAGTTCAACTTGGACCTAGCTCTGAAGATGCCTAAGGGGATACATGTTGAACTTTCTGTACTGTGGCCCTATTTTGGCCCATTTTCTATTATGATAATACTAATTTAGGCATACTTCTACCTTTTAGTTCAGTTCCAGTTCAGTGGCTCGTTTAGCCATATATTTTACTTGCATTTTTACTATTTTCTATACGTTTTTATAGTTCAGTACTTTCAGTTCAGTATTTTATTTAGTACTTGCATATTTATGATGATAGTATTATTTTTCTGTTCTTTTATGTTTCGTTTTAGATTCCTTTTATATAAATCTGCATGTATTCATATGATCATAAACAGGTTAGAACGTGTTTATTTTCAGTACCTTTCAGTTATTTATATATTTATTGCCTAACCTTGTTACAACTTCTAGTTGAGGTATGTTAATCTACATATTTTACTTTGTTTATTTATAAATGATAGTTTATAACTATTCTATTTCTTGTGGCTTGCTGCTCTTCTTGATCGCTTAAATGTTCTTTAATTGTGATATCTTAAATGTGCAGTATTATTTAATTAGCCTAAAATGTATTTTTTTTTCTTCGTTGGAGCCTTGGCATTATGATACCAATAATATCGGATTCAAAGCTGTTCATTGATGTTGCTTTTAGAGAGGAGCTTGGCAAGGAGGAGGACTTTCCTGCTGCTTTAGTTTAGTTTGATCTATTTTCAGCTGTGAGGACGAGTGTTCCATCTTACTTTTAAATTTCAATTCGTAATAATTTCATATTCTTGATGTATTTATTTTTTGTATTTTTCATATTTAGCTGAGTTATTATTCTACTTTCCTTTCTATGATGTGATGTGGATGTTATACTTCTTTCTGCTTCCACTACTTTGATATTTTGATGTATGATCTTCAGTTTTAGGTGACAAGTCTTTAAATTAAGGCAGGTTGGATTTATACATGACTCAACTATAATTGGGAGATTTGCCACTGTTGGAAACCTTATTCATCATAATTATGTTAAACTCAGTATTAGCATGACCATGGAGGGTACGAGTCCTGACAGTTTTCCCCCATTACTCGTATCGATCGATCGAGCTAACACTTCAAGCATGGCCTGGGTCCGTGTAAGGACCCATTAATTGGGCCACTCCCGAACCCAGTAGATGGAGAGCTTCACTTATGGCGCCCCACCCCTTAATCCACAAGATTAAGCTAAGGGGTGGTGTGTCACTATAGCTAACCCTTCACTTATCATTGGATTATGATGAAATCCACAATTCACCTAATAAGGGAAGGAGTAAGCATAGAATCAAATATTCAATCACTTAATAAGAATTCATACAGAGTGCGAAAGTGATTTATAATAAGAAACATCCAAGCATCACAGTATAAATGTAATGAAATACAACTCAGAAGGTAAGCATATAATAATCCTAATATGCAATCATAGGTACCTGTATTATTACAATATTATAGTTTAAATAATTAGAAGAGAAAATATGCTCATCCTCACAAGTAAAAATAAATAGCTAGATATCCTCAGGTGCAAGTTGCTGCTCCTCCTCCAAGTAAGGCTCCTCCTCAGGTACTGCAACTTCAGCCTACTCTAAACTTGATATTGTCAGTTTCACAATATAGGGCCCCAGCCAAAAAAAAAAGGAAAATCTTATGTTAGACAATTGTCTAAGTATATTTTAAGTTGATAAGTTTTTATGTATTTTGTAATATCACTATTTTACAATTTTTAAGCAATAATTATACAAATATAGGAGCAACTAGCAATACAGAAGGGCAGGAAAAGCTATAAATAATCATTTATAACTTAAGCAAAAGAGAAGTTAAGACATGCCTCAAATACAAGCTAAATAAAGTAAGGTATATAAATAACTAAGCAAGTACTGGAAGAAAATACTACATCCTAAATATACTGGTGATCAAGAGATATATGCAAATTAAAATAATATAACTCAGTAGTGATACATATAATAATAGCAAAATTCTAACATACTAAAATATGTATATAAGCAGAACAAAAAAATAACTGATGGAAAAGAAATGCTGAAAAGTAAACAAACATTACGACTGCATATATATATAAATGTCTGTGTATCAACTGCCATATAGGAAAGAGCTAATCTAGCCCACCGAATATCGAAGGATCTTAGCACCAGTATGGCTAAGGCACCAACGGTGTACCCCTAGTGTCATACGAGACTAGGCAATTAGCACACAACGAAACAACAGAAGATATAAATAAGATCTTCCCCTAGTGTCAACAAGGAGACTAGGCAATCAGAAGTTAATATTGAGAGGCAGTTCAAACACAATAATTATTATATTTAATTAATCACTTTAATACTTTCATAAGGAATCTAAGAAGTCTTCATATTTTCCTAACATTTTATTCATGCATCAAAAATCTTATATGATATGCTCAAGGGGTTAAGGCACATAAATACAAGGAATACGTAGCAACAAAATATCAAAATAAGCAAGGGACTCTACTAAATATAGTAATATTATTTGTTTTCTACTTAACCATTCTAACTATTTCAAGTTACACAAGTTCAGGATCATCATTTTCCTACTATCGAGTGTAACTTAAAATTTCATCCTTATAAATTAAAAAGGATTATAACTGATCAGGTTCTAATCTAATTTAATCAGATAGACAACTATGAGTTGAATCAATAAATTATGCATCCAAATTTTGTGAATTTAGATGTTCTATCTAAGATCTGATCAAGATCTTCTAAACCTATAGATAATGGATTAAACGCTATGAGATTTATGTTTAATCACATAATCCAAAAAGGATAAGACCTGAGTTTTAAGTTTCATTCTAAAAGTGATCTACTTATTGAGACAAATCCTACTAAGTAATCAGCCTTAATAGGATGAATCTCATATCCTAAAACTAAAGTTAAAAGACAAAATAATCAAAATGAGTTGTAAAATAAAAGAAAAATCTAGAAACTAATAAGACCAAGGTTTTACCATTGGGTAACCCATTTACCCGATGAAAGAACTCTAACCTATGATCTAGTCCTAGTCTCAAGAATGGTCCTTATGTGATATGTACAATCCTAAGGAAAAAGGACTTAGAGAAATTTCAAGAATTTTTATGGATTAACCTAATTATTAATTTTATTCACTTATATGATCCTAATATGTTCTAATGTTAGTTTTAGTATTTTAAAAGACTAATTAAAAATTAAGGGTACTTAATCTAATCTTAGGGCAAAATGACTATTTTGCCCTACTTAAGGGTCTGAAAAGTCAACTTTTGATTTAAATGCTCAAATTAAAGTTTCTTAATTACAAATTATTCCTTACTATCTAACTTGAGAATAGACAGTAAGTACCCCCAATTTGGTCTCCAAACGGTCAAGTTATGACCAAAATGAGGTCAGGAGTATTTTGGTATTTATCTAAATTTCTAGGATTCAGATCCTAACTATTATTTCAGTTTATTAATAATATTTAAATTCTAAACTAGTTAGCATCTTGAATTTTTAAATTTGGAGTTGATTTGACCAAGTTATGGTTATTTGAATTATAAGGGTATTTTGGTCAATTTTCCCTAAAGTCAATTGGGAATTCTAGAGTTGACTTTTTGTCCTGATATTCAAATAAAAAAGCTAATACTATCACAGTGATTGGGCCACTCTCATGAGCATTTTAAGACCTATATTGACTATATTTGGTCCACTAGGTCAAACGTTATGGGGTCCTAAAGAGGTCATAAAATGCTATATCGTTATGCGTACCTTGAAATTAATTTTTACATTATGCCATTTGATTCTATTTATTTTTTTAAGTATTTTGAGACCTATATTAACTATATTATGATCATCCTACAAAAAGTTATTAAACTTTTAAGTTTTATTATTTAAGAATACAATTTGTATTATTTTATTGTTCATTTATTCAAATTAAATTAATTTACTGATCATTTATAAAGTCATATATATAATTTCTATAGTTATTAATCCATTAATTAATCTATAATTAATTAAGATCTAATTATTAATTAAGTATTAATTAATCCATTATTGAATTAATCTAAATATATAATATTATTATTTTACTATTGAAAAGTAATTAAGCTAATTATAAGTTAATAAATCTTAATTATTTGCTAATGTTTTAAGTTAAGATTTATTGTTTAATATTAATTAATTATTATAATTACTATTAATTAAAATAATCCTAATTATCCCCTAATTATTAATTACAGTAAATTAATTATAAGATTATTCTTAAAAAATCATTAATTATAATTATAATTAATTAACTACTAACTATAATTAATTACTGACTAACAACAATTAATTAATTTAATTACTATCTGAGATGACAGTGGGCCCCACTTATGATACGTGGCTGCGCCTGAGTAGGCGCTGCACTGCGTGTGGGCCCCACGGTACGCGTGGCATGCTCGGTGGCTGCCACGTGGCACTGTGGCCCCATGGGGAAGCCGAAGAGCAGCGGGGCTCGGGCAGTGGTCCCACATGACACGTGGCGTGCCCAGTGGTGCAGTGGGCCCCACGGCCAAAGTCGAAGAGTCGAGGGCTCGGGCAGTGGGCCCCCCACATGACACGTGGCGTGCCCAGCGGCTGCCACATGGCGCAGTGGGCCCCACGGCCGAAGCCGAAGAGCCGCGGGCTCTGGTAGTGGGCCCCACACAACACATGGCGTGTCCAGCGGCTGCCATGTGGCACAGTGGCCCCACGGGGGAAGTCGAAGAGCTGCGAGCTCTGGCAGTGGGCCCGCATGACACGTGGCATGTCCAGAGGCTGCCATGTGGCGTTGCGGGCCCCACCCAGGCTTACGCGGACCCGACGCGGTCGGGTGGGGCTCGGGTCGACCCGGCCATTCCGCTTCGTGGGGGTCCCGAGGGCGTCGGGCTAAGGCACGGCTTTTACTGGCCATCCCAGCGCCGGACCACCTCAGCCCGCACGGCCAACGGTAGCCCTTGACGAGGCCTACACGTCGGCGGGCGGACCTTCGCCGGAGGTGGCCGGAGGCGGCGGCTATGGTCAACCCTAGGTCTAGGGCTTCAGGTCAAACGGGCTTTAACCGTTTATAATGTGGATCAAGTCCACATCTGGCTCGATCTGGGTCGATCCAACCCGATCGAGCCCAATGATCGGTTAATCGGGGTTGTGGAATAGCATTTCGAATCAATAATTACAAGAATTGATGAAGGATTGGAGGAGTTGGAGCGTACCTCGTTTGGACGGCTCGGCGGTCGACTTCAGCTCCCGACATCGTTCGATCCTTCCGGGCGCAAACGAGTGAGCTCAGACCTTGGGAGGGTCCTTATGGACCCTCGGACGGACCGGCCGAGGCGTCGGGGCGCGGGGATTGGCCGGGCGAGCGGCGGGCGCGCCGCGTGGCGAGCGAGCAAGGGCGAAGCCCTCGAAGTAGGATGGCGCTTCGGTGCCGTCCAATTTGAGCAGATCGGACGGTCCCGATGGATCCGTCCGATCAGACGGCGGAGGGAACGCCGTCCACTTAAGTAGACGGTGCGGAACGGTGCCATCAACTATTTAATAATTAAATATTATTATTTTTTAATTCCAAAATTTTGAACATATTTTTCCCAGCTATTTGAGAGGTGAGGCACGCAATGGCGAGGTCGGATTTTCGATCCGACGAGTATTTTAATTCTCGATTTGCAGAGTATTTATAGATTATTAAAATATTCGTCGAATTTTCGACGACTTTCGATTGACACGAAAACTTCACCCCTAGCTAATTTGGGGTCAATGAGCGCAATGTCGAAGTCTATTTTTCGATTGGAGGCCAATTTAAATAGGTCAAATTTTAGGGTTTCTGAATTTTCCAAAAATCAGGATTCGATCCATTTGACTCTTGATTTGGACTAGATCTTAGAGATTGACTCAACTTGACCTAATTAGCACTTATGATTACATTTAAGACTAAGATTAGTCCTAATTGACTAAGGTAACAACCTGGGTTGTTACATCATTTCTCCATCACCTGTTGTGACGACCCCAATATTTAGTAATAACTAAACCCAATATTGGTGCGTCACCACAGTATTTAATACATGATTAGAAGAAAGCTAAGCCAAATCACTACGTGATGTGTTTGGCCAAGGATCATGAAGAGGGTCTTAAGTTAAGAATGGGAAATAGAAGAAGAGAAAATGCACATGATGAATATGATATGATAAATGTGATTTCAAGTGCATAAAATTAAAGTAATTACAAATACATGTATGAAAATGATAATTATATGCATGTACAAGGCAAGTGATCATGTAGTAAAAGAAGTAATCACAATTAATTGAAGATGCGAATGTAAATATAATTATAAATAGAGAAGGTAAAATAAGTGAATGGAAAATACTTACAAGATTTATAAAGTAAGTCATAGATGCAATTACAATCAACAATAGAAAATTAAGGTGATTACAATTACATATAGAAGCAAAATAATTGCAAGTAGACATAGGGGTGAACATTCACATAAAGCAATATAAGATTAATAATATGAAATGCATGTAAAATCATGCTATAATAAGGATGAATGCAATATGCAACAATTAGTTCAATGAGCATGATATATTTGTACAATCCATTCACATATATATGTCCATTTATCCAAACTAATCAATTTAAGCAAATATAGATCTTGTTTTAATATAAAATAATTAAAGACAAGCAATTTAATTAAGTTATTACATACCATTAATTGATCAATAAGTAAGAAACAAATAAAAAGAAACTCTCCCTCATTTAATAAAAAAGCAAGAAAAAACTATTTTAATGTGGAAGCAGAATAAACTTTAAGCACTTGGTCCGGCTCCACTAACATCTAGATGCACCTAATCTATTATATTTTGGCATTTAAATGTGATAGGGCAAAGCCAATAAAAAGAAAAGTATAGTTAGACTAAACAGTATAAGCACATTTTAAGATCAGGCTAAATATTTTTTAATATTCATTTTGGATATCCCAACTAGTTACAATTTAAGTATAAGCAGTGGTGAAAAATACAAGCATATGAATATAGAAGGAAACTAGACAATTGTAAAGAAAGACAATTAAATTAAAAGAGTGAGTAAGAATACTCACAAGTAGAGCCATTCTAATTTGTATGTAATATAAGGGTAAAAGCATCATAATTAGGCTAGAAAAGTACTAAAGTGCATATAAAAATGAATAGAATAAAGCATATTTATGTTCAATGAACTTATGCTAAGTAAAGAAAAAAAGACAGTGAAGTATTTAAATGAAATTATAATAATATTTACCGTAATCTTAATGAATTGTAAATAAATAAAGTACAATACTAAAAATATTGAAAGTGCAAAGCATGGTAAATAATGGAAAATATTAGACTATAAGTCTTAGATACACATAGCCTAGGACTATGTAAAGTAACATAGCTAAAAGCTATAATGAGTCTTCATAATCAATAAGATTGTAGAAGGATTCACATTTTATTAAAATTAAAATTATTTTATGAAAGTATTCATTATACAAGAAAATATAGAATGAAGCAAGGAGTTAAGCACGTCTGCCTAACAAGTAAAGGAAATCAGGGTCAAAACAAATAACACTCACATTCATTCTCTGAGAATGTGAGATCTCCTTATTACTCCTAATTAGCTTGCCCTTGGCTTAACCAATAATGTAAACCCCTTTAGTTTTAGTATGAAAGTTTTATTTATGCATAATATCTTATATGAATATGTTAAATGAAATAGGCTCAAATCTAAACAGGCATTCAAGGAAAATTCAATAATTGCAAATTATGTGATATTCAAAGTTATCTAATTTTAATGATTTACTTAATGATTGGAACTAATTGAACTCCCAATTGATTTGGAGATATTAATCTCAAGTTAATTATAAATAATATGTAGAGTTCAAATTTCTGAAAGTATTAGTTTGATTTCATTTTACGAGGTAGCAAAATAATTTATAAGTATAATGATGCTAAATGAAACTCATTATATTCTTATCCTAAGCTATAAGATTAAAATAGGTTAATTAATTTAAGACTTAGAAAACTAGTTAGGAAAGGTAGGGTTAAGTAAATACTACAATTGAGGAAGTTAAGAGTTAAAGTTCTACACACTAAACTCATCTAACTAGGTTGAATTAGCAGGATCTTATTTAAAAATCAACTACTAAAATATAGGCTAATAATAAAGGAAATGTTTAAAAGAATAGGAAAGTAGGATTTGTAAAGTATAAACTTTATGTTTTCTATAAGTTGAAAGTTAAGGAAATCAATAGGATTCCTAAACTATTCTAATGAATTTAGGACTCCTAATACAAGTCCTTAAAAGGTTTAAGTGAGAACTTAAGAACTAAGGTGAAGTGAGCTAGGATCCAATATAGATTCTAAGATTATTCCTAATTGAATCACAACTTACAATTATACAATCACTTAATTGGGTATCTTACAACTTCTTAGATCATAAGAAAAATACATTATAAACTCATCCTAAGGTATCTCTTCTAAGATTGTAGGTTGGATTAATCAATTTGCTAAATATGCAAGCATCTAATATGAGAAAATTAAGCTCTAAATATAAAATTAAAATAATATGGGAAGTAATTAAATGTGATAAGTTTGTCATCCTAAGGTTTAAACACCTAAAACATGGAATTATAAAATTAGATAAATTACCAAAATTACTCTAATTTAGGAGCCAAAAACATAGGATCACTAAACATTATCTAAATGAAATAATATATATTAATATGCAATCCTTATAGTATAAAGAGTGAAACGACCCTAATTAGGTCAAAATTGAACAACATTGAGATTTTAGAGTTTTCGGGACACCTAATTATGGTTGAAAATTCATTAAGAGATTTAGGTTTTAAAACATAAATTAAATCTCATATTATTATTCCTCATATTTTTATGAGTGAAATGGACTATTTAAATGTCCAAAATGAACTTGAATTGAACTAGTTATGATGTAAATAAGATTCTGAATTAATTGATAATTATTTAATTAATCAAAATAAAAAGAGCAATTAAAATAATTACCCAAATAGAAATTAATTGACATATTAATATTCTGCGCATTATTGCGATCGAAATGATATATAACATCGCATGATTTGGCCAAGTATATTGAATAATACATGCAAATAAACTTATCAAATTAATTATGCATAATTATAATATGTCTGTTTTAATGGAATTTTTTTATGTACGCATTTAAAAGCACTGAAAACTAGGCATACAATTTTAATTAATCAATTAATCCTTAAGAGATGGTTGACATCGAATTAATAAATCAATAATTAGGACACGTGCAAGCTTCTCATTGGAGTCTACGTGTCGAAGTGGGGCCCTTCTAATTAGAGGGATGCATGATGGATTCGGTGGTTCAGCTGAATGAACCAGTCGGATAATTCTGGGATGATTCAATGAACCATCTTCCTCCCCGATGCCTCTATACGCCAAAAAATTGGAATTAGGGTTGGACTGAGGTATAGATCCAAATCAACATTATACTGAACTTGCCCATTATTCGATAAGGTTCTAAGAGTTCTATAGGACTACGTCTATTTCAATACTTGAACTTGCCGCAACTAACTACCATTCTTAGCCCTAAATCAAATATAGGATGGCAATTTAATAAGCATAAGAGCAGTTTTATAGAGATATTAAAATTTTTACAGAAAGCAAATTAATAATACAAAGCACATGTCTTTATCTAGAACAAATCAAATTAAATAAGAGTAGAGAAATGAAGTGCCTGCAGGTCTTATAGTTTTGATTCACCTAAAAAAAGATGAATATCGATTGATGATAATATTCAAACAGCCATAGGAGCGGAAATTTCTCCGAGAGCTCCAGAACGCTAAGTTGAGAAAGAAAGAAAATGAAATTTGCAGCCCGCAAGCCATAGAGCTAATTTGCCTTAGAGGCGCGGTGAAGTCATATGCTCGAGGCTCAATGGGCGTACGCCCACTATCACCTCTGCAACAATGGCAAAGGAGGCAAGCAGAAGGGTCATCCTAGCCGTTCGTTCGATATGTTGTTCGAATGGCCAGATAAGCAATAGCAAAAGGAGATTGCTTTCAGGCCGATATATCAGATCTTAACTTAATGGACGGCACCGATTGAACGCGTAAGCTATTATGTGTTATGGGACTTACGGCAGATCCTCGCGGTTTTTAAATAATGCCGTTGGAATAATTTAATTATATTAATTTAAATTATATTATTTAATTAAGTAATTACACTTAATTTAATACTCAAATTAAATAATAAAATGGACCCCAAAAAATCCCAAAATTTCACTCTTACTTAAGTAAGGGGTGAGGAACTGAAAAATGCAAATGGATTTTCGATCGAAAGTCAATTTAATTGTCTTAATTTTCTAGGTATTTAAATATTATTAAAATATTAGGGGGAAATTCGACAATTTCTAAACACTTCCAAAATACTGCCCCTAGCTAATTTGGGTATGGCGAGTCCAATGGCGGACTTTATTTTGGATTTTGAGGTCTAAATAAATTAGGCATTCTCGGAATTATCAGAAAACTAGGAAATGCTAGAAATTATGAAACGATCACGAAATCGCATGAAAATTGAAATGGAGGCTCTTAATATTATTATAAGACTAATGAAAGAAGATAATAGTCAATTAGGTCACTAATTAATGGGTAATAATAGTAGGGTTGTTATACATGTTGATGGTGTAGGGATCGATCGTCAAGGATCAGGATGGTGGCCTGTGGAAGGAGAATTGTCCCTCCACAGTGAGCCCCAAGGTTGAAGAAATCAATATAGGGTTATAGTGATTGGGCCAATCCTTGATAGGGATTTAGGGTTTAATCGAAGCATCTTGGCTTGGCAATGGAATGGCGATCACTTGGAGGCCACGGCATGGTCAGGAGGTTGCGGATTTAGCCAATTAGGGTTTACCCTGACAGGCTTGTATCAAGGAAGAGGCGGAGGAAGATGAAGACTGTGCGGGTCGGGCTGACCTGTGACCCGCACGGTTTGGTAGTATCAGGTCCTCAGCTCGAGTTGACCCACATCTTTTGTTAAATGGGCTGAACCCATATTAAGAACGATAACTGGATTTAGGAATTAAATTCCTTAAGGAAATTTATTTGATAAATGGAAATGTAATTAGAAAAGTGCAAAACAAATTAATTAAATAACTTAATAATTACTTATTCAAACTATATGAAATCATATACTATTTTAATCAAAAAAATACAAGAAATAACAATATACATAAATATTTTAGGTTATGTGAATGAATTTTCTAATTTTGCATAATTACTTAAGTAGTTTGATTAGTGAAGATTTGCATGTATACTTATCCAAATTGCATAATTTTTATTTCATATGACTCCTTATGCCTTGTAGAATGCATGTATTATGTAGGATAATTTTTTGATTAGCATTTTGTTAATTAAGTCCTAATCTTTGATTTGCATAATTAGTGAATATTAGAATTTGTAATTAGCCAAATTCTAATTTTATAGTTTCTGATCGCTTATATGACTAATTGGAATATGATGGTCAAGTTGCATGTAATTTAGATGGTTAATTTTGTAATTAGGTGCTAATCCCTTTTGGAGTTGATTAATATTTAATTAGCATATGTTAATCTCTAAATTTAGTTAATTTGTTTTATATGTGTTTCATAATAAGTAATATGCATGTTAGAGAACATAGCTTATGACTTAAATATTTGAAAATCTTAATTTGCCCTAATTAGGAAAAATACTTTCATGAACCTAATTATGAGATTAAGCTAATGAAGAGTTAAACAAATGTTAATTTGCACACCAATAATTGACAAATAACTCACTGATTATCTTGTACATTAACCTCTATGCAAATAACCTTAATTAGGTCAAGTTTGGGAGCAAGTCCCAATTTAATTAGATTAAGTCTCAAACTTAATTAACTTAAATTGAATACTTGATTTGGACATTTAACAATTTGCATAATTCATTAAACACTCTCTGATTTGTCATTGATCTTAAACTAGTAAACTAGAAGAGTTAGGATCCATAACAAACTCATGTGATTTATCACCTAAATCTCGGCTTAAGATCCCTGATTTTCTCATAAATAAGATTATTAGCATAATTTAATCAATTTGGAAACAAAAATTGATTAATACCATGATCAATTCTCAAACAACTTATATGATTTTATCCCATGATCAATATAGTTGATTAAGTTGCAAATACTAAATTTACATACTTAATGTAAGTGTCCAAATTATGTAATTGCAAGTTTAAGTTTAAATAAATTTTCATAACTTAGATTTCAACCTAAATTAAATATATCTCTTAGTACTTAGATCTTTAGAACATAATGATAGTGATTAAATCAATCAAGTGCTAGATCCTTTATTTAGGCAAATTGTTGAGATAGGAAGAGCTTATTGTCTGATTTTGAGGTAAAAACTTAGATGTACCCTTCTTAACTTTAGATATTTGATCATAGATCTTTGTGGTAGGACCACCTATAAATACTTGTCTGAGATCATTCCTTATGGTAGTATCCTAAATTGAGTGACTTTTATATCACATAATTAGAGCCTTTGTATAGGACTCACCACAATAGAATACAGATTCATTAGTTTATATTCCTTGATTTATAAATAGATTTATTAGAATAAATTCAGTAGTATTATCATATGGAGGTGATAGTGCATATCCATAGAGCTGAATTATAGATCCTTATGGTAGGACCACCTATAAATTCATGACTGAGATCATTCCTTATGGTAGTATCCTAAATTGAGTGACTTTTTTATCACATCATTGGAGCCTTTGTATAGGACTCACCACAATAGAGTATAGATTTATTAGTTTATATTCCTTGATTTATAAATAGATTTATTAGAATGAATTCAGTAGTATTATCGTATGGAGGTGATAGTGCACATCCATAAAGCTGAATTATTCAGCATAAGATGGGATTGGTTAATTTGCCTTGAATAGAATTGTAGAGTCTCAATCTTATCCTATGTAACTGGATAAGTATAATTTAGTTTAGGATAAATATCCTAAGTTCAGAGTGCATTATAGATTGGGAGTATGACAACTTAGTTTGAGAGAATAAACTATAAAAAGATTTTGTCCCTTATCTTTATGTACATCTATAAGTGAAGCTAAACAAACTAAGTGTTAAAGTCACCCTTCCTAGAACATGCTAAATCATGTGTATGCAACCTCTCTAAGTGATGATTTAGGGTATAGTTATAGTGAGAACCATAAAATTCAGTAATATTGGACCATGAGTCAGAATTCATTTAGATGAATTTTGCACAATAGAGATAAATGGATTTATTGTTTGGTTTTTAATCGATTTCTAGTTTTACTGAATTAAAGGAAAAAGTTATTAAAGTTTTGGCATATCACAAAAGCATATCATCATTAGCAGAGCGATGTGCTCACCTAGGATCTGTTAGCGGAGTGTTCCCTCACTTAGAATTCTGTGAGATGTCATATGACATCGAGTTAGGCATACTTGTGGTATACAGTTCTGTGGTATATTTTGATGCATCTATATATAGTATAGTTTTATTTTAGTATTTATTCAGTTTCAATTTTCTTACTACTTTTCGCCTTCAGTACTCAATTTTTAGCTCTTGTTTACTTTACTTTCTGTTTTGTGTCGTTTCAAACTTTTTAATAGTTTTAGTGCTTTTCTACAGTATTTCTTAAATGACTTAAATGTTAAACTATAGATAACGATAATAATTTAAAGTAGCCTTAAATGTGTTAGACTTATTGTCTAACATGTGGTACTTTTAGGATCTGGCAATTTGTTAGATAAAGTTCAGCATGTAGAGAAACCTCTGGAGGCTTTGTAGAAGATCTAGGAGAAGTTCGTGAAACATTAGTGAATAGCATCAGCATTTACTTTTTGCTTTAGTTTTCTTTCAGTTGAGTTGAGAGACTATTTTTTGCTTTTTCATTTAAGTAAATTATTTGTAATAACTAAATTCAGGATGTATTTTATTTTCTTTTTTGAGATGAATGTTTTACTTAGCTTCTGTATCAAATGTTCTAGATGTATGCCTTTAGCTTCCGCACTCTGCATTTACTACTACTTATAGTTTGTATTGTGATATGATCAGCATGTTGAAATTCTAATACTCATGTATATTGGATCCTTATTAAAATTCCTATCATAGTTTAATATACATAAGTGTTTTATCTTTTACTTAAGATAATGACTTTACATTGATCTTATGGATTAGCACTCAGCTCCTTCTTTTGGGGTTAAATCTCAGTAGTTCAATTACAACAGATATTCAGGGAGGCTCGGTAATCTTTCTCGATTAGCGCATCATTCTACCGCCAAAATTGTTTAATAAATTATCTTGTTTATGCGCGGTGATGGGATGGGGCGTTACAGTTGGTATCAGAGAGATATCATAAAGTGTCAGATAAGAAGAGTATTCTTATCTACTTTATGATATGCTCTCTGGAGCGTCTATGATCACAATCACTAAGTGTAAGAGAATTAGCATCCATAGTTCATCAAGTTGAATCTCAGAAATGAAAACTAAGATTATGTGGAAAAAGAGATCTTAGGATCTGAACGAATCTTAAAGAAGTAAAATGCACTTAAAAGTAAAATAAAAATAAGAAATCAGAACTGACATTTAATTAAATCATAGGAAATGAAGTGTCAGCAATATGGGGTCATCCATTACCTCAGACTCTTCAACAACTACTAGACCAATGTTTACTAGGACGGCAAGGTGTACAGAACAACCATTATTGGGTATCCTCTAAGGGAGTAGAGGCGCTCGATAAGATCTTAGTTCACTCTGTCTTCCAAGGGACTAGTCTCTCAGTTCTTGCTAGAGAGTGGGTAGGTCGGGTGAATATTGCATTCAGAGCGACTACATGTCCGAATGAATTTTGCCTACATTTCTTGGGAGCTATACTTGGTGGACCAACATAAAGGTGGTGGCTCTAGACATACCAAAGGCTCGAGAGGAAGCATTTATGAGTCACTTATAATAATTTCTGTACTACTTTTATAGCATAATTTTGTAGTTGAGCTTATTTATGGATCACTATATTCGCTTTTTATATCAGTTCATCGTTATGCATATCCTTTTAATTTCTCCTTTGAGAAGTAACGATTAAAAAAAATAGTGATTTTGCTTCGTTCTATAAGATCATACCCTTGGATATTGCAGTCATGTATCCAGGATCCCCTTCTGTTCCTACCCCCATTAAGAACACGGTCTCATCATTCGGTGGATCTGATGAAGTTAATTCTCTGGCAAGTTTAATGAGAACTCTAATAGAAAGTAATGTGTAATAGGCACAAGAAACTTGTGCCCTCATCTTAAACTCACAACAGCCACCTATTATTCAGATGATAGCCCCATCAGTGCCACATTGTTTTACAGACGGTTTTCTCCACAGCTTTCTATATCTCAGAACACCATCCTTCAACGGGGAAACAAACCCTATGGACACGATTAGCTGGCTTAAGTTAGCTAAAATGAACCTTGCAAGCATAAAGTTCCCAAACTCTGAAGCCATTTGTCTAGTTATCCATATGTTCCAAGATGAAGCTGAGTATTTATGGGAGTATGAATACAATACCAAGTTCATTGAGTGTGAGATAGAAGATATCCCGTGGGACTTATTTCATCGAAGCATTTAGAGCAGCATTTATCTCGAGATCTGCCCATACCATTTTAGAAGATGAGTTATTCAATCTCTCCAAAGGTAGTTGATCTGTTTCAAATTATGAACACGAATTTTGGAGACTATTTCAATTTACTCCAAACCTGGTCATGTCTGAAGCTTCAAGATGCAACTGGTTTCTGAAGGGACTAAGAGACTCAATTTGAGCTCACATAGTCTCCCATCAGTTCAAGAACTTCTTTGAGTTAGTCGAAGCGACTCATCTCCAAGAGCATTTTCAAAGTTAAATGAACCGCAAAAGGAAGGCTCACTTCATGCCTTCTAGGAGAGAAATTTTTTGTCTCCAAAAAGAGGGAAAAGTATTCAATCTTGAGACCGATCAACCACAAACTGAGGCCTCAGAATACAAGTATCGTCACCCTTATGGAAAATGTTACCATTACGGTAACATTTATTATACTTGTGGTCAACATGGCCATCATTTTTATCATTAAGATGCCAAGAAAACTATGGATGGGGTGTTCATCACCCATTCAAGGCATGATCAAGTATTCCATTCTCAGTCGCTAAGCAGCAGAAATCATGCTTTGGATGTGATGCCATCTTCCATTTTTTCTACAAATCGTAGAGCTGCATTAGCTCCTGTTCCAGCTTAAAACTGTCATGGCAGAGGACCTCATAACCATCAACTGACTACTCCAGCAAGAGCTTATATTTTAACTCTTACTTATCCTCTTGAAGATAATAACATCATATCAGGTACGTCTTAAATTATCTTTTATTCAAAGTAGAAAATTATTATTATTGCAGTAATCATAGGCACCTTAATAATTAATGGAAAATCGTGCAACATCCTTATTGATACTAGAGCAAGTCACTCATTTGTATCAGAAAATTGGGTTAAAACCCTTAAACTACCTTCTTATATATTAGCAAGTTTGTTAAGCATATGGTTACCTTATGGAGCCTATATGCAAGCCCAACAGTACTATAGCATAGCAATCCCTATTAATGAGCAAAATTTTGAAGCTAAGTTGATTATACTGCCGATTGCAAATCTTAATGTAATTTGGTAATGAACTGGTTAAGCAAGCATGACGCTACTATCAACTGTTAAAAGCAAAAAATCATGTTATGCAGCTTATGTTAAGCTAAGACATTCATTGGCAAGTTCAGCACTCAATCTTTATTGATCAATGCCATGAAGGAAAAAAAAACTAGTTAGAAAAGGATGCGATGCTTACCTAGGAGAGAAGAAAGAAGATGTCCCTTTCATTGAGAATCGCATCGTATGTGAATTCCTCGATGTATTCCCCGAAGATCTACCTGGTCTTCCACTTATCAGAGAAGTAGAATTTGCAATTGAACTTATACCTAGAATGCAACCATTATCTAAAGTTCATTATTGTATTGCATTTAAGAAATTGCAAGAATTGAACAAATAGCTTTAAGAGCTGCTCGAGAAAGGTCTTATTAGACTAAGTTCATCTCCTTGGGGAGTGTATGTGCTATTCATTAAAAAGAAAGATGGTTTAATGTGTATATGTAACAACCCTATGTTGTTATTTAGTATAATCCTAGCTTAATTACATCCTAATTATCATTCTATTGAGTACATCTAGTTATTAAAATCAATCTCCGAAGATTTGGAACGATTTAGAGCCCAATTTAACATTTGGATTATTATTATAATATTTAATTAATTAGAATATTAAGATATTTAATTTGACCTAAAAATTGAAATGCAACTTCGCTATTGTGCTCCTCACCCCCAAATTAGCTAAGGGTGATATTTTGGACATGTTTAGAAGTCTTAAAAATTCCTAAGTAAAACTAATACCCCCTTAGCTTAGCTAAATTACATCATTAACTTCCTCAAGTGGATTATATCAGCAAATAAAGATAAATTATAATAAGTATCATCAACACTTAAAATTCTATAAGTTATTTATTAGGAGCTTCTTAGAATCTACACTCTACCTTAAGATCTTTTCCTTAAGACTAGGAATAGATGTTAGGTTAGATTTCACTCATTAAATAAATGGGTTATTCAAGGGATGAAGCCTTGGTTTTATTAATTTCTAGAATTTTATACTTTAATTAAGATTATTTTATTTTTCAATTTTAGATTAAAACTAGGAGATTCATCCTATTAAGACTTGATTTTGCTTAATAGGATTTGCCTTAATCATTAGTTCAAAACTTAGATTTAAACCATAGTCCTTAAGTATTACCTTTGGGTTAAGAGGTTAAACCCCAATTCTTGGAGTTTAATTTTTAATCCTTAATTTTAGTAGATCTTGATTAGACCTTAGCTTAGAACATCTAAATTCATCAAATAGGGCATGTTGATTTCTTATTTAACTTGTAAGTCATATTGATTGAATTGAATTTGAACCTAATCAATTCTAGTTGCCTTTAACTCATAAGGTTGTGCTTCTACATTATATTTGATAGTAGGAATTGGAGATTATGAATTTGTATAACTTAGAGTAGTTAAAATGGATTAAGTAGATAACAACGGATATCACCTATGTGTAGTAGAGTCCCTTGCTTACTATTAACTTACTTATTGCTTTTGCATTCCTTATACTTTGTGCCTTACCTTAAACATATCATATAAGAACATTATTGCATGAAACAAAAACATAGAATAATTAGGACAATATTTGCATAGGGTTCAGTTACTTATTCATTGTGCACATTTTACCCTACTAGAGAGAGGTAAGAAGAAATAAGGATTACTTAGTATTAATCATTTAGGAGTATTGTGTTAAGGTGGAACATGCTTAGTCTTGCAAACGTGCTTGACTCCTCAGCTACTTCTGGATATATCCACTAAAGTAAAGTAAATAACTAAAATATTACTGTATTTATACATACTGCCTCCTCAGTTCAATTCTGCTTTGTTATTTCGCCTTAGCCTCTCATGACACTGAGAAACTTACTGGCTTAGCCTCAGATGACGCTAAGAATTTACATTTTTTAGTTTTGCATGCTAGTTTAGCCCACTTCTGATATGACAATCATTACATACTTATTTAATATTTATTATTACCTTTTTACTACAGTTAGCATTTACTTTACATGCTTATATATATACTTATAGAATGCTAGATTTCCTTTACTACTTACTTATACATATCACAGATAGATTATTTAATTTTAAACTTGCATAATTCATATGATCATTAGTATGTTTAGGATGAGTCTTTTCTTTTTGTACTTTTCTTACTTATTTACATAAATATGCATAACCTTGTCACAGTTTAGTATTGAGGTATGTTCTTTTGCCTCGTATATTGTTCAATTATAAATGCTATATTTATAACTTTTCATATCACTTTGTATGCTTATTGCACCCTTACGCTTTGCTTGTTTTAAAGTCTAAGTAAAATAGTAATATCATAAAACTTATGAACTTAAATATCATAAAATGTACTTAGACAATATGTCTAACCAGATTTTCTTTTCTTTGGCTAGGGCCCTGTTATTGTAAAATCGACAATGGTAGGTTCTGAGCAATCTGAGGACCTTGTGTCTGAAGAGAAGACATTCTTGGAGGAGCATCAGGTCGGGGCAGAAGAACAGTAGCTATCATTTTATTTTGCTGGTGAGGATGAGTAATTTATTTCATTTTAAACTTATTTCAAAATTGATGTAATAATTTAGATACCTATGTATGTTGTTTTATTGTATTATTTTATTCTAAGCTGTATGTTTACTTTTTACTTGTATTGTGGTGGATTGGATGTAGCATATTATATTGTCTTTGCTTCCACACTCTGATGAATGTATATGCTTAGTAAATGATTTCGCTGCATTTTTCAGGGCACATCCTTCCCTTATTAGTGGATTGAGGATTACACCTTAATCTATTGATATATGAGGGATTTGCCAAAGTGGCACACCACTCCTTAGCCTTGATTGTTGGCAGTTAAGGAGCGGAGCGCCATAGTATGTGTATCGATTATCGTGAGCTCAATAAAGTGACGATCAAGAACAAGTATCTGTTACCGCATATTGATGATCTATTCAATCAGTTATTTGGAGATAAGGTCTCCTCAAAGATTGACTTGCCATCAGGCTATAATGAATTTTGAGTCAAGGAATCAGATGTTGAGAAAATGGCTTTTAGGACTTGATATGGCTACTATGAATTCCTAGTAATATCATTTTGTTTAACGAATGCGCCATCTACCTTCATGGACCTAATGCAGTGTGTTCTTAAATGCTACCTTGATAAGTTCGTTAGCGTCTTTATCGATGACATCCTGATTTATTCCAAAAGTGAAGTGGAGCATGAGAACCACTTATGGGCAGTATTAGAAGAACTACACAATCATCAATTTTATGCCAAGTATTCCAAGTGTGAATTTTAGCTCAAGTCAGTCATTTTTTTGGGTCATGTTGTAGATGTCCAAGGCATAAGAGTAAATTAGAAGAAGATCAGTGCTATCTAAGATTAGTCACAACCAAAGTCCGTGACTGATATCAAAAGTTTTATGGGTTTAGCTGGTTACTATAGAAAGTTTGTAAAAGGCTTTTCTTAGATTGCCTCTCCTTTAATAAAGCCAACTCAAAAGGTTGTACCTTTTGTGTGGAGCCCTGAGTGCAACGATGCATCCCAAGCATTGAAAATATGATATTTCTTCTGCCCCAGTACTTTTCTTACCCAATGAAGTTCTAAATTACCATGTCTATAAAGATACATCTAGCATAGGTTTGGGTTGTGTACTGATGCAGGAAGGAAGAGTGACCGCATGTGCTTCTCGTCAGTTTAAGTCGCACGAGAAAATAATCCAGTTCATCATTTTGAACTTGCAGCTGTGGTGTTCGCTCTAAAAATTCGACGTACTTTATATTCACCAATTATCAAAGCCTGGAGTATATTTTTGCGCAGTGTGAGCTTAATTTCCACCAGTGAAGATGGCTAGAATTAATAAGCAATTATGATTTGAATATCCAATATCATCCCGACATGGCTAATGTCGTTGTCGACGCCCTCAGCTGTTATGCTACTCTCAGTGCCAAGATCGCAGAAAGTACAATTAAAGGAGCATTTCGTAAACTAGAGATAGTTCTAGTCCATGACACGTGGCGGGCCCAGAGGGTGCCACGTGGCGCGGTGGGCCCCACGGCCGAAACTGAAGAGCCGCATGCTCGGGCTGTGGGCCCCACCTGACACGTGGCGCGCCGGGTGGCTGTCACGCGGCGCAGTGGGCCCCACGGCCGAAGCCGAAGGGACGCAAGCTTGGCTCGGTTCGGGCCGAGCTAGGGCACGGCTTTTGCCGGCCTTCCCGGTGCCGGACCACCTCGGCCAATGGTGGCCCTCATCGGGATCTACACGTCGGTGGGCGGACCTTCGCCGGAGGTGGCCGGAGTCGCCGGCAAAATGCAACCCTAAGTCATAGGGTTTGGCGTCGGGATCCCTAACAGTTTCTACAGTGGATCCCGAGCCAAATCCGTTCGATCGAGTTGGATTGAGCCCGATCGAACCGATTGATCGTCAATCTATGGCATGCAATAACATATCGAGGTGTTTGATTAAAAATCGCGTGAGTAGAAAGGGAGGATCGAAGGTACCTGATTGACGGCTCACAGGATCCGGACGGCTCAGCTTGGGTTCGCTTGATTCAGGATCGGGTTTCGCAAACCCGGAGCCTAGAGCTTGGCCGAGGCCTTATAGGACCTCAGGCGACCTCGCCAAGGCTAGGGAGGCGCCGGATTGGCCCGGAGGGCGGCGGGCGTGCCGCGTGGCACTCGGGACGGAGCTGCCAAGGACGAAGGCTCTAAAGCCGTTGGATCTGGATCAGATCCAACAGCTACGAGGGCATCGTCTGATCAGACGGCGCCGTCGGCTACAGTTGACGGCAGGGTTAAGTAATTAAGGGTGCCGTTAAGTAATTAATTAAATAATATTTTTTTTTCAAAATTCCAAAATTTCAAATATTTTTTCTTAGCTATTTGAGTGGTGAGGAACGCAACGGTGAGGTCGGATTTTCGATTCGACGAGTATTTTGATTCATCGATTTTTGGGGTATTTAAATTATTATTAAAATATTCGTCGAAATTTCGACGACTTCCGATTGACATGAAAACTTCACCCCAAGCTAATTTGGGGTCAATGAACACAATGGCGGTGTCCATTTTTCAATCCGAGGTCAATTTAGATAGGTCAAATTTTAGAGTTTCTAGATTTTCCAAAAATCAGGATTCGATCCATTTAATCCCTGATTTTGGGGTAGGCCCTAGAGGTTGGCATCCAATTGACCTAATTAGCATTTATAATTATATTTAAAACTAAGATTAGTCATAATTAACTAAGGTAACTACTTGGGTTGTTACGGCACCTCTACTAGTTGGGAAGAAGGCCCTTAAGAACAAGTGGGTTTATCGGGTGAATTAAGAACTGAATGAGAGCAAGCACTACAAGGCTAGGCTTGTAGTAAATGGCTTCCAGCAGAGGCATGTGGTCGACTACAGTGAGATCTTTGCCCTAGTTGTGAAGATGACAACCGTTAGAGTTGTGTTGAACATTATTGCAGTTGAGGACTTGCATCTCGAGCAAATGGATGTTAAAACTGCATTCCTTTGCAAAGAGCTGGAGGAGGAGTTGTACATGCAATAGCCAAAAGGGTACAAGGCTCAAGAGAATGGAAAAGCTGAGCTAGTGTGCAAGCTTAAGAAGAGTTTTTATAACTTGAAGCAAGCACCAAGGCAGTGTTAACATCAGATAGGTTCAGGTCATAATCAGGGAGCAAGAGGTGCTAAATAGATCACTGTTATTACATAAAATAGTATAAGTCATCCTATATAATTCTGTTACTATATGTATATGATATATTGATTGCAAATTAAATATGAATGAGATAAGGATACTGAAAGAGCTGATGTCAAAAGAGTTTGACATGAAGGACTTGGGGTCGACCAAGAAAATCCGGTGGTTGCTATATAGCGGAAGCAGCTTTCAATCTGAAATTGTCACTTTTCCGCATCCTGTCTTGGAATAAGAATCTATAAGAAAAGAAGTGCAAGAATTCTAAAGTTGTCGCAGAAGGAATATATTAAAAAGGTGCTGAAAAGATTCAACATGATGAAGCAAAGCCAATGGGCACTCCCCTTAATAGTCACTTCATCTTATCAATGGAACATATGCCAAAGCCTGAAGAAGAGAAGGAGCATATACTGAAGGTTCCTTATGCTTCAGTAGTTGGGAGATTGATGTACACAATGACCTGCACGAGACTGGATATTGCCCATGCAGTGGGAGTGGTTAACATCATGGGAAACCCAGGAAAGCATCATTTGGACACGACCAAGTGGATCCTAAGATATTTAAAAAGTACAATGGACAAAGGTTTATGTTTTGGATGATCTGACATTATTTTACAAGGATATGTAGACTCAGATCTTGCAGGAGATGTTGATAACTTGAGAAGAAATATGGGTTATGTGTATACATTGAGAAGTTCAGCGGTGAGCTAGATCTCCAAGCTACAAAATATCATGTCGCTATCTACTATGAAGGAGGAATACATTGCCATCACAGAGGCAAGTAAAGAGATGATTTGATTGAAGAGTTTTATAGCAGAATTGGGCAAAGAACACGATGATGTGAAGCTCTATAATTATAGTATGAGTGCTATTCACCTAGCAAAGAATGCAATATTTTATGCTATGACAAATCATATTCAACTTCGTTACCATTGTATGGAAGAAGGATATCTCAAATTGGATAAGATCCACACTTCTAATAATCTAATTGATATGCTTACAAAAATAGTAACATTAGAGAAACTGAAGCTACATGCAGCTTCAGTTGGCCTCGGTATGTGAAAAGAGAGCGGGGGTGAGCCACACCACATTCTTAATCGACAGAAGAAGACATTGAAGAATTAAAAATAGAAGATGGGGTAATTTCCTAAAGGTCTCAAAGTGTGAGATTGTTATGTTGTGGAGACCATTTAGTCCATCATGAATATGCTAATGGTGCTTCGATGAGCTTCTAAAAGGTTATGATGCGATTCGGAACAAGGTGTGAAGTCTAAGAACAGCATAGGCATTGCGGCGCGTCGTGGCACGCTGCAACGCACCCTAGCAGTCCCTCATCTGAGACAGAGATGCTATTACATGCATCAACAGTCAGCAGACAGAGAAAAGGGCGCTTCAGCATGCCGTAACGGAAATTGGCGCTGCGTCGCGCCACGGAGGAAATCGATAATGCAGAGCGCTGCAGTAGATCCATCCCAATATGCAGGCTATTCGAAAGGCAGATGGTACCGCGTGCTACAGTGGGTTCCATCCCGAAAGGTAGGCGGTACCGTGCGTCACAGCGAGTTCCATTCTGAGACACGGGCGTTATGGCATGCAGTAGCGTCTGGCGGAGTTCTGCTCTAGTTCAGATTATGCCCTAAGTAAATTGGAGGGCAGTTTGAATATTTTAGGATCCAAAATTGAGCTGGGTACTTAAGCAAACAACTTATGAGGAGTTTACAATATTGGTATTTCAAATTGGAGGCTAAAGACTGTTGTGATGAGAAGATTCTGATGTGAAGCCCTAAGGAAGCTGTAGTACAATAAACCTCTTGTATATTGGAGAAGATACTCCAAGTGGTGTCTATTTCCTCTCCTCTCCATATTAGAGTAAGAGATTGTATATTTCCAGTCAATGATAAGCTCTTTGTAAATTTGTAATCTTCAAGTTCTCATAGTGATATTTTATGTGGCGTGGCTTACTAGTTTTTTTCATTCTTGGGTTTTCACGTAATTTTCTGTGTTTGAATGTTTGCATGTTTGTATTTATCTTGTATGCAGGTGCTGTATGATTTTCTACTTATGGTTTTGTGATTTCGAATTTACTTGGTAATCAATTGTCAACATAATCCCAGTCCTTAATCGAGTGCTCTTGTGAAAACTGTTTCCGCTGCAAAAAGTGTGCTCGGTGGTTTAGAGATTTAACCTCAACAATACTATCATCAAAGTTAGGGTGGTAGTGAAAAATATAATATGATTGGAACAATCTTCGTGTTTTAAAAAATATGTTTAGAAGTATAAGATGTCAAGTTATCCTTGGAGTTAAGGCGGTGGTAGTACACATAATATGATTGGAATAATCTTCTTGTTTTAAAAAATATATTTAGAAGTATAAAGATGTCATACTATCCTTGAGTTAGGGTGATAGTGAAAAAGATAATATGATTGGAATAATCTTTATGTTTTAAAAAATATGTTTAGAAGTATAAGGATAGCATACTATCCTTAGAGTTAATGTGGTAATGAAAAATATAATATGGTTTGAATAATTTTCATGTTTTAAAAAATATATTTAGAAGTATAAGAATATCATACTATTCTCAGAGTTAGGGTAATAGTGGAAAACATAATATTGTTGCAATAATCTTCGTGTTTTAAAAAATATATTTAGAAGTATAAGAATGTCATATTATTATCAAAGTCAGAGTGGTAATGAAAAATATAATATGACTATTTTTAAGGTGGAGAAATAAATTAAGCTAGGTACACTACAAATATCTAATTGTTATATTTGTAGCATATTCATTTACTTGTGATAATATTTAATATTAAAAAAGTATAAATTAAAAAGTCATATTCTTCGAATTAAAGATAATAAATCATATTCTGATTAAAAATTTCAAAATTGAAATTGGCTATTAGAATTTCTTTGGCAACGGGCGACCAAAATAGACACTGACTGCCTGTTGTGCTGCACCCAAACACCATTCATCGTCCCAAATTCGTCTTAGACATCGGCCGAAGAGATGCGATCCTGCTGCATTTCGCACGAGTTCCTCAACTCTGCTACTCAGAATCCGCGTCGTGTCGCCATCGTGCACGCCGACGGCGGTCTACGATTGCTCAGGGAGTCTCGTGCGAACCTTGTTGGGCCATTTTCCTCATCATCATCTGCTCCCGCCTCCGTCTCTGGTACCGATATGAACTACCACACGAGCTGCAAACCTTCCTCTCCTCGGTTGTTTTCTGGCGATGAGATCTTCACATTTGAGGATCTTCTTTATGCTGTTGATTCTCTTAGCCGCCGCATTCGTTGTGCCCTAGATGGCGGCCTCGACAAAGGTTAGAGTTTTGTTTTTCCAGTACTACGCTCTTCTGAATTTAGTTCCATTTCGAACACTTCCTCAGCTTGTTAAGTTTTTTAGCTCGCTAATGGTATCAGGTTAAGATGAGAAAGCAACTCTAAAGTCTAGCTTAAATGGTGAAACTTCAACAGGAACACAAGCTTTATATTTAAATTTAAGAGGAAAGCTCAACACAAAACTAGTGCTGATAAATGGTTGAACTTGTGAAACTTAAAGTAATGGTTGGTTGATTGTTATTGAAGAGTCATTGTGACAATATATTATTTAAATGTAAATGCTTGTTCGGTTCAGTACTATAATTATCTTAGATAACATTATATATATATATATTTGATTTTTAGTATTTTTTTGAGATCTTTTGCAATTGAGAAGTTTTTATTTTCTTAAACAATTATATGGCCATTCTATTGAAATTGTTTGAAAAGAAGAGCACATATATGAATAACATTCCATCTTAGACACCGCCTAGCCTGAATCCATCATACAAAATTCAAATAACATCATTTCAGATGATTTTTCATATATGATACAAAATTTGTTATGAATTTTCAATATATTTAGAATGAAATTTGTCCCTAAAATAAGTACCTCTGAAGTTCATAATTAAAAAGACTAGCAACAATCTTATGAGAAGATGTAATAAAGATAATTATCAACAACACAATCATGTAAATTTGAATTGATGGATTAATATGAATGTACTTGTTATTAGGAGGGAGTCCGACGAAATCCCTTGGACTAGGGTTTGACTGCTGAGAGTTACGGAAACAAAGACAAAATATTAACCACCACAAGTAAGGATAATCACAGCACAAATATTCAATCACACAAACATACAAACACAAAATATTTTTCGTGGAAATATTAAGAATGAGAAAAATCACAATCACAAGAAAATTTACTATCAAAGAGATGATTATCGTGTTACAAAGAACTTATCACTCACATAGATGAAGAAAGGAATAATCTTCTTTGAGTTTCTTCTTCTTCTCTCTCATATTTCTCCTTGTTTTCACTCTAGGGTTTCAAGTTTTTTAGCTTCCACACAGCTCTCTCATAGAAATGGCACACACACAACCCTAACATAACATGTTAGCTTTTATATGGGATCCAAATTAGCCCCAAAGTGCCATAAACAATTTTGGACAAGTAACATCCCAAACTGAGATTTTTGCGGGCGCCTGGGCGTCTGTTGGGTTGTCTTTAAGGCGCCGAGCACCTGCTTGGTTGTCTCTGGGGCGCCTGGGCTAGGCATTCAACCTGCTGAGTGCCTGGGCGCAAGGCTTGCTACCTTTTGGGCACCAGACTTGTTGTATTCTAGGCGTCTGGGCGCATTTCTTGCATGCTGAAGATCCGTCTTAGAATCCACCGGAACACCATATCCCCTTGATGATCCAATTGATCTTCGCACCACAATAATCTTCCACTTGGAGACCAAATGCTATTAATTATCTTCAAAATTGGATTTTCTTCATCTTGACTTCCATCCTTGCAAAGGGCATGGTGTGGCTCACTCTACCTTCTCTTTATCTATCAAGGACAACTGAAGCTGAGCATAGATTTAATTTTTCTGCTGTCACTAACTTTGTGAGCATGTCGGCTGGATTCTTCAACGCGTGATTTTTCTCCAATGCCAACTGATCATCCTCCAATAAAGATCAAATGAAACAGTATCTCAACGGAATGTGCTTCGTCATGGCATGAAATGCTATGTTCTTAGCTAGGTGGATGGCACTCATACTATCACTATGCAGTCTTCCATCCCCTTACTAGTTGCCCAACTCTGCTAAAAAACTTTTCAACCAAATAATTTCCTTGCTCGCCTTAGTAATGGTGACATACTCTGCCTCTATCGTAGCCAAGACGATTATCTTCTGAAGCCTAGAGATCCAACTCACCGCAACACTACCCAACGTAAACACTTATCTGGTTGTGCTCCTCCTGCTATCTAGGTCTTCGGCTAAATCAGAGTCCACATATTTCTGCAGCTCTATCTTGGACTTCCCAAAGCATAGGGCTTTGTCTGCATTGCCTCTCAGATATCTAAGTGTCAACTTGACTGCTTCATAGTGGGGCTTCCCGAGGTTGTTCATGAGCATGCTGACCACTTCCACTGAATGTGCTATATATGACCTTGTCCATATTTTGGCATACATCAAGCTCTCAACTGTTGAAGCATAGGGAACTTTCTCCATATTGCTCTCATTTTGCTTCGGTCTTTAGCATCTGCTCCTTCGACAGACTGAAGTGACTTGCTAAGGGGGTGCTAGATGGCTTTGTCTCATTTATGTTGAATTGTTTAAGCACCTTTTCAATATACTATGTCTGAGATAACTTTAGTATCCCTGCACTCCTCTCCCTGCTGATCTTCATCTCGAATATCTGCTTTGTAGGTTACAAGTCCTTCATGCCAAACTCCTTGGATAATTGTTTCTTCTATCTCATTACTTCCTCCATATCTGATCTCACTATCAACATATCATATACATACAATAATAGAATGATAAAGGAGGTGTCGAATTGCTTTACATAATAATAATGATCCTCCTGTCATTTGCTGTACCCCGTGGTTGACATAAACCTGTCAAATCTCCTGTACCACTGCCTCGACGCTTGCTTTAAGCAATAAATGCTTTTCTTGAGCTTGCATACTAGCTCATTCTTTCTTAGGGTTTCATAACCCTGTGGTTTCTTCATGTACAACTCCTTCTCTAAATCATTTTGAAGAAATACAGTACTCACATCCACATGCTCCAGATGCAGATTTTCAACAGCCACAATGTTCGTTATCACTCTTAGTCATTTTCACCACCGGAGCAAAGATCTCACTGTAATCCACGCAATGCTTCTATTGAAATCCCTTACTACAAGCCTTGCCTTGTAGCATTTGCTTTGATCCTGTTCTTTCTTCAATTTGTAAACCTATTTGATTTGAAGAGCCTTCTTTCCCTCTGGTAGTCTAGCCAATTCCCACGACTCGTTTAATGAGTGATTTCATCTCACCATCCATGACTGACTCCCACTTGATTGAGTCATCAAATTGAAGCACCTTTTCATAGCATTCTGGTTCATCACAATCTATTAGCAACAGATAATACAATGAAGGAGAGTATCTTTGTACAGGTCATGAAACCCTGGTGGATCTTCCAAGCTCAGTAGCAGTGTTTGGGGAACTGTTTGTTCTCCACCATCATAAGCACCTAGTTGTACCTACTCATCTTGTTCAACATTGTCATATATTTCAATGCACTTTGACACATCATCTGAAGCCCCTTCTGAGTCGTTTTGAACTCCATTCCTCTCATTGTACATCTCATTCTCATTGAATGTGAAGTCCCGACTTTTGATGATTTTCATATTTTGATAATCCCAGAATTTGTAGCTAAACTCTCTCGCTCCATAGCCTATGAATGTGCACTTTATTGCCTTTGAATTAAGCTTGCTTCTGGAACCTACATTAATGTGCACATAAGATGAACAACCTTATTTATCAGGTAAAGTATCTCATCCATACTGCATCGAGCTACTGCCAATGCACCTTTTGTTAGCTTCTAAAAATCTCCTGTGAAACTTGTGCTATAGCCTTTGCGAGCTAGCTATTTGACAGAGATCAAGTTTCTTCTTAGACAAGGAATATGTTTAACATTCTTCAACTTCCACACCGACCTGTCGACAACTAGATATTAATATCTCCTTTTTCAATGATGCTGCGAACCTTGCCATCTTCCAAGTAAACTTACCCAAATCACCTTTGCTGTAGTTTTTGAAAGCTTTCTTGCTTGGAGTTGCATGAAAGGAAGCACCTGTCTGAGTCCACAACCCAAGGCTCAACACTAACAAGGGACAAGATCAATGTATCTTGATCTTTTTCTACTGAAACATTCATGAAGGGTTTTTTTTACCTCCTCATCTTGACTTCTTCAAGGCTAACAGTCATTCTTGGAGTGTCCAGACTTCCCATCCTGGCTTTGATTTTCCTATTTTTGCTAAGTTCCTGGTTTGTACTCCTTCCTCTAATCTCAACATTAAGTGTTGAAGTCGATGCTTCATCATTAGATCGCTTCTGCACTTCTTCATTCAGCACAAGCCCAACAATGTAATCAAACTTCAAGGTTGCATTTCCTAATGAATTACTGATTGCGGTAACCAAACCGTCCCAGCTATTTTGCAATAAAAACTGAAGTAACAAAGCTCTCACATTGTCATCAAACTTGATCTCAGCTGAGCTTAACTGACTTGTTACAATATTGAGCTTATTTTGATGTTCCTTCACTGAACCACAATCTACCATCTTCATATTAATTATTTTTTTCATCAAGAGAACCTTATTGGAAGCCAAGGGATTCTTATACTTTCTCATTAGGGTTGGCATGATATCCACTGTTGTCTTCTCATTCACGATGTTGAACGCCATAGACGAGAATAAAGAAAGGCGAATCAAGCATAGTGCCGTTCTGCCGAGAACCTTACATTCTTCATATGACATGTTATCCTGCTTATTGCTGACTCCTTCCAATGGTAAGCATAGCTTCTTTTGGTAAATCAAATCTTTCATTTGCATCTTCCAAAAGGCAAATCTTTCATTTGCATCTTCCAAAAGGCAAATCTTGTTTTGCTGAACTTCTTAATCTTGTGTCTCATTTTATCTGCCATTGCTCTCACTTAAGCTAATAAACCCTAAAACTAAATAAATGTCTTATTTACTTGTTAGGAGGGAGATTTGATGAAATCCCTAGAACCAGGTTTGACTGCTGAGAATCACCAAAGCACACACGAAATATAAATCAACACAAGCAAGGATAATCACAGCACAATCATTTCGTCACACATGCATACGAACGCAAAAGATTTTAAATGAGAAATCTAAGAATGGAAAAATCACAGAACTATATCACCACAAGAAAATCTACTATCACTCTACTATCAAAGAGATAATTACAGAGTTATATAAAACTTATCAATCACTTAGAGGAAGAAAATGAATAATCGCTTTTGAGGTTCTTCTTCTTTTCCCTCATATTTTTCCTTGCTCTCATTCTACGGCGTCTGTTTTGCTGTGCTGAAGAGTCTTGGAATCCACCGGAACACCATTTGCACTTTCTCTAGATGATTCAATTGGTTTCCATGCCACAACACTTGTGAACAAGCATCTCTATTGCCTTATCAACTATTATCATAAATGAAGAGGTAATTATTGAATTGGATGAAGGCACATATTAAAACACCTTTCAATCTCCACTTCTATAAAACCTTATAACCTTCTTACTTCTGAATATTGCTTCATACCTTTTGATGACCCATTTTACCAACTGTGATAGTATATGCATTTTTTTTTTCTTGTATTCCCCTTTTGTACTTCCCAAATATTGAAGTGCTGCTCATTTAGTTCTTGTTATTTGATTGCTGTGTAAAGTGATCTCATTCAAGGTTATCATCAACACATATACCTTTTCTTAGCTTAAAATTCCACATTGAATCCTTCCTCTCCATTTAATGACACTCTTGGCGTCGATAACTTTTTCATTATTGTCACTAGCTCACTTGCTTGCATTATGCTTACACCACTTACAGCTAAAACTTATTATATTTACAATTGATGTGGTCATATATTTGGTATTTTCTTTGTTCTACTGAAAATAAGGTGTTAGAAAATAAATATCTTGTTGTATTAATAAACTAAATTTTTTTGTTTCTGAAATGTCTGCACAAGTTGCAATGTTTCGATTCTGAGACTATTTATTTTCTTGTTCACGCCAGATTGAGCATGAGAGCCCTAAAGTTCTTAATGAAAAACCATCTTCTAAGCTAGCTTTGATCTTACTCATAAACATGATTAGCATTGATCTTTAGAATGGCAACATATATAATTTTCTGGCAACTTTTGCATTTATTTTTAAACTAATCATTGGTCCTGAAGATTGGTTTGTACTCATTTGAGTTATCAATCTCAACATATTCTCGATCCACATTGTTGACATAAACCTAGTTCCTCCCACCTTCTGTAGTTGATGTCCCTGATTGATCATTTATTGATGACTATGTGCTGCTTCACTTTATAATTGGTTTGCGTAGAGGCGGCTTACTCACCATAAAATTTTAGCTGCTACATCAATGTAGCGCAATAAAAAACCAAATTTCTATACAATAATTTAGCATCGCATAATATTACAAACCATCTCGTTTACGAACATGATTAACAAGGCCAAATATGTAAACTTTGTGAGAACAATATGAAACATATATACAAAAAAATCTGTATAATAGTTCCTTTGGTAAAATTGAAAACGGTTACCAAATCACACGTCCAATATGCATATAATAAACGTTAATGGTCTATTTGCTATTCACTCAAATTTACAACTATAGTCACCTCAATATCACTGTTATCAATTTTTTGAATGTTTAGTATGACGACAAATATGCTCTTATTTATAATTTTCTAGTACACCAAATTTATAAAAAAGCTTCCCAATAATAATCTGATCAAAATGCTAAAAGTTTTTGTTTAAAATAAACAATTATATAATCTCTTTAAAAATATATGATTGGTCTTTCAAAAATAATTTAACTATTTGTTAAATTTTGTAAATAGTAATTAAAATAAAATTTAAACTATTTATTAAAAACTCATGAATAGTCTTTAAAAAAAATGGTTAAAAAAATCTTTAAAACAATGAATGGGCAAAAAAGACATGGATAGAAATAATTAGAAATGATTTTTTTATTGGAACATGAAGTTTTATTGATTGTGCATAATGGAAACAAGGATTCATGTAGCTGTTCCCATTTAGTGGACTAAGGCTTGGTATTGCCATTGTAGTACTAATTTTGTTTATTAAATATAATAATTTATTTTTATTAATATGTATATGTATATATATTTATATATATATATATATATTATTTTCCATTTTAGGTCTATTTAAATTTTGACTTTTTTTTTTTTTTAATTTCTTTAGTTAGATGGGAGTATTTTATTGATGAACTGCAAATACTAGAATTTTTTATTGCTGTGTTAATTTAGTTTCTAAAATAGTCAAAATTATAATTTATTCGGTTATGAAAGTACAATTATATTATATTTACTTGTGTAAGATTTTTGTTTGTCAATATATAAGTTTAGTAGGCTCAACTTTTTTGGTACAAGGAAAAAATAAGTTCCTATCGGAGCACTATATTTTTGGGTCATTTCTTGCATATCATTGAATTATTCTTATTTAAATATTTAAAACCAATTTTTATATTTATTAATATAACATCCAATTTTGTCTAAACATATGAAACTAATTGGCTCATTTTGAGTAGTTAATTTTGTACTAGATTCCATCCATGGATATTATTGGGTAATAGTATTAAATATTCAAAATTGGATGCAGAATATATAAATTCATGATTATGGTGTGGTATCTAGGCAGTAATCCCTATATTTAATATTTTGAATAGAATAACATGGAATTAAATAGGCAATAACAGTTTAATTAAAACAACTATATGTTTTTTTGGATGTATTTCTTAGTGATGATTAGACATGGGAAGACTCTACGTTACAGAATGCTATAGATGTTTTGCAGGTTCTGTGCATTTTTTGTCTGATGGGTTGAAAAATGGAGTAGACGAGCTTGGACAAATGAACTATATGCCTCATATAATAGGTGTGCAAATCGGGCCCTCGGTAGAATATATTGTTGCTGTTCTGTCCATCTTACGATGTGGTGAGGCCTTCTTGCCTTTGGATCCATCGTGGCCAGAGGACAGAACACTTTCTGTTATTTCTTCTTCAAAAACTCCTCTTGTTATTCGAGTGAAGTCTGATTACAACATGCAGTATGGAAGCTCACAAGTGGAAGGTGATGATACTGATTGGGTAGTTAATGGGCAGGACATTTTTGTTTTGTGCTTTTCTATGAAAGAAAAATTTGTAAAAAATTATGAGCAGGTTGGAAATTTAGTTTGGCCATGTAAAAGCAACAAACCGAGGAAGTTTTGTTATTTGATGTACACTTCGGGTTCAACTGGAAACTCTAAAGGCGTTTGTGGTACAGAATTAGGTAATCTGAGTATATATATATATATATATATATATATTTAGAGTATATATATATTAATCTTATAGTATATATATATATATATTTATTCTATACAAATTTATTCTTAATCAGTGTGCTGTTGAATTTATTTGAGTTATGACATTCAAATATTTCTTCTTCTGATTGCAGTTAAATACAATTTTCATACTACTGTGTAGCGAACTCTTATTCCAAAAACTAGTAATCCCAAGCACTTGCTCAAGCTGGATCTGCTCTTTTGTTATAACTACTGTTCTGAGGGTTCTTGTGTTCACAAATATATTTTTGTGCTGGGTTTGTAGATTTTAAATTCATTGCTTTAGAATAACTAGTAACATACATTACTTGTAAATGCCTTGAGTTACTTATGCCTTTTCATGTAAGTATTTTATATGATAGGTGCAACCTTTCCTGAAAGCATTAGAATGATATGCTGAAACTTTAAATAATAGTCAGTTACTCAAAATGTTAATATATTATTGAAGACTATGAACTGCCACATTTTGTTCAAAGAAGTGTGCACAGCACTGCAATTCTCATGGTGATATTCAATATTTGTAATCAATCTCATCCGTACACTTTTCCACTAATATGATCAGCTATGCTAAATTGCACTATTTGGAGATTACTCTAGAAACATGGCTCCGTACTGCTTGGATATTTAGTCTAACTCGACTGAATCTGGACCTGTATCCATGACAACTTTTGCTAGTCTCTAGAACTAAAGAACACCTATGGATATTCTACTACATGATGCATCTCTTTATCAATTGTCAGTTTATTGAAGATCTAGACGGTTGCTTAATCGAATTGAAGCATCCCAATGCTTATCCAATTGTGGCATGACTAATCAACTAATAGTTCAAGAATTTGTTCATGTGCTATAAGCGCCTCTTTGGATTTGCAAGGGATCTATTTTTTTTTTGAATGCTTTTCCGTAAGTTTTTCTATTTCGTGAAAGACGGCCATAGCTTATGCATATATATATATATCTAATATAAATCAACAATACAATTACTCAACTGGAATTAAACTCCACAGTGTCCTGTGCCAAGAGGTTCAAAAGCCTCCCGGGGAGCACATATCCCCTAACAAAAAAAAGCACCTTGACTGGCGTACATAGCTCAAAAATCCGCCACCCAATTCGCGCTGCGCGATTTGTGGAAAATTATAACATGAGGAAAGTCAAGGTGATCTGCATGACGCTCTCCACCTCGTGAACGGAGAGTCCTCTTCCAAAGATGATGGAGCCTCCGAACCGCTCCCAAGCAGTCACCCTCTATGATGACTCAATCAGTATCCATCTCCGTAGCTAGGAAGGCCTGCCACAGAATGGTCATTGCCTGAATCTTTGCCTGAAGAGGAGATTGTGCCTGTAAGCTATCTCCTGCAACAACTAGTAACTGTCTGTCAGAGTCACGGACGACAGCTTCCCCAAAAGTAGTATACTCTCCGCAGCTGTAGGATGCGTCAATGTTGGCCTTCAGCTAACGGGTTGGGGGGAGGGGCACCATCTGTAGAAGGTGGAGGGGCCTTGATGGGCTGTGGGACCCCAGGAGTCAGACCCGTCATGGAGTTCAGCACTAACCATGAAAGAAAGTATCGAGCCCGTGCAGACCATCGGTGTAGGGTGCGGGTGACCGTGAGAGTGCTCAGTCATGCTCCTCCATGACTGATAGAACGAGTACGCAACAAGTAGGCAGCTAAAGCGGTGGCATCGAGACGCTGAAGCAGTCGAGAACAGCGCAGTGAACTGGTTCCAGGAGGTGAGTGTGGTCGGGAGCAAGCCCCAACGAACAAAGATCTCCATGATGGCCCTCATGTAGCTGCAATGAACCACAAAGTGCTCACTGTACTCCTCCGAGTCATAACCCCAAGCACACGCTGCTGACTGAAGCTCTCATCTGAGTAACCAACACCTCGTCAGTATAACATCATTGAGCAATCTTAAAAAAAAAACAGACCTCCCTGGGTCCAGGGCCATCTTCCACATGGCCGCAAGCTGCCAAGACTGACCTCCACTCTCCAACCGGTAGATCTGGCTGGCTCTACTGAGTCCCCTCAAGCTGGGTGTGTCTCTGGACAACAGACCAGCCGTAGCCCAAAAGTCTCCAAACAGCGGAATCTGACCGCTATACCGTAAAGTCCTCACCTCTACGACGGTAGCGAAACTCCATGGCTTTCACCCAAAGGATATTATCTCTGTTGACCAAGCTGTAGGCATGACAGGTTGCTAACACAGTCCTTCAGAGTCGCAGGTCTTTGATTCCGAGTCCACCAAACTCGAGGGGTCGACAGACGTCCTGCCATCTCACATAGTGTAGACTGCGACACCCGCTCCTTCCCAAAGGAACTTACGGAGGATAACCTTAATGCTGGAGAGGCAGAAGTCTGGTATCGGCATCGCCAGCGTCTGGTAGCTGGGGTTTATAGCAAGAATTGACTTGATCAACCACAATCTGCCAACAATACCTAGCAATACCTGTCTTTTTTAAGTTTTTCTATTTCCAATTAGCAATACTTGCAATTTTTAAGTAACGGGGCAACAATTTTGTTATTTGTACCTTTCATTTATTATAATGGAAACACTAAGCAATCATTGAAATGGATGTAGATTGTTAGGCTGAAATATCATAAATCCTTTTTGCTTTGTGTGCATGCTTTTCATTTCTTACCAATGGATAAAAAATCGGACCGGACCGGTCGGTTCAATTGGTTCAATCGTGAACTGGCCAGATTCTCGGTTTAGAGGAACCAACCAAGCTGGTTTGCGGTAAACCGAAAAAAAATAGGCCGACTTTACGGTTCGACCGCCGAACTGTAAAACCGGCCCATTTTTAATCGAACCGAGCGTTTCTCACTTATTTGCACGCGAGTCGTGCGATTAAGAGAGGACGATGCGATACTGCGAATCTGCGATTTCCATTCGCCGTTTTAGATATTCTGGGCCCTTGGCGACTGGCGGATTGGATTTTCCCTTTTCATCGTTTTCAATCGTCTTCTGGCCCTTTTCAGCGAAAAGCCATTCTTGTCTCTTTCTCGATCTCTCGGTTTCTCTCATCTTTACTGTTGGAGTGCTGGTTGCTTATTGTGGCTTCGTCGTTTAAGGTTTTTGGTTTCATTGTTTATGGTTTCGGGCTTCATCACTTGCTGGATCGATTCGTTCTTCATCGGTAAGTGTAAAACAATAATTTTTCATTTTATCTCTAAAGGCTATTATTTTCATTTATAAAGGTCGATTGTTACTTTACCATTATGTTCATTAGAAGAGATTATGAGAAGCAAAATAATAGTTCTACAAATTATTATTTGATTTTCATAAAGCATCTCTAAATACCATTATTTTCATCTCTTAAGGTCGATTATTAGTTTAACATCATGTTCATTAAATGAGATTATGAGAAAAACAAAATAATAATTTTACAAATTATTGTTTGATTTTAGAAAACATCTCTAAATGCCATTATTTTTATTTTATCTCTAAAGGCTATTATTTTTATCTCTAACAGTCGATTGCTAGTTTACTATCATGTTCATTAGATGAGATTGAGAGAAACAAGACAACAGTTTTATAAATTATTATTTGATTTTTAGAAATCATCTCTAAATGCCATTATTTTCATCTTTAAAGTTCGATTGTTAGTTTATCATCATGTTCATTTGATGAGATTATGAGAAGCAAAACAACAATTTAACAAATTATTATTTTATTTTCAGAAAATATCTCCAAATGCCATTGTTTTGATTTTATCTCTAAAAGCTATTATTTTTATATCTAAATGTTGATTGTTAGTTTACCATTATGTTCATTAGATGAGATTATGAGAAGCAAAACAACAGTTTTACAAATTATTATTGGATTTTCAGAAATATCTCTAAATGCCATTGTTTAATATGATATTACTAGTGATAGGAATGCATATCATTTTAGTGAGGAACTGTTATTTGCTTGTTAATAATGATTATTTTTTTCTATAAATTATTTTTACTCTCTTGCTGCTCGAGTGTTCGAAGAAACGAATGCAGAAAAATATCTTGCAGAGATTCAACCTATTGGTATTTAGAAGTAATTAATATCATATTAAACTATAAATTTTCTTATAAGTATTTTTATGATTATATTTATATTAAACTGTAAGTTCGTAGAGATTCTACATATTTTTTTATTGAACATTGCATGTAATTTTTCTATTCAAATTATATTAGAATTTAGAAAATTGAATTTTATAGAAACAATAGCATATTTTTTTACAATATTGTGTTTTGATGCAAAAAGATAAAAATCAATTTTATGATTTTTTCTATTTTTTCTTGTATATTATATGTACTCAAATTTTTTTAAATAAATCATTTTTAATATTTATATATATCATTTAATTAAAGTATTATTTATTACGTCATCACGGTTCAACCTCCGGTTCGACCCCGGTCTGATTTTCGAACTTGGACTTCTCGCTTAACCGGTTCGACCTCCGGTCCGATTTTTAATTCCTTGCTTTTTACTTTCTTTCTCGTATCTTTAAGCTTATATGCTTATTCATAACTTTTTTGCAGACTTTAATTTTTAAGAAGGTGAAAATAGTTTGATTGAATTGTGTACTTTTATTTAGTTTATAGTCACATGACTTGCGCTTCTAATAGAGGTAACATTTGGGTAGTGACAAATAAAGTTCATTTTTGAATAATATTGACGAAGTATAGAAGTATCATACTGGTGTTTTAAATGATTACAGTAAAAATCATGAGAGTGCACAACTTTCTATTAACCTTACTCATTTTCTCTCAATTTCTAAGGAGAGATCACAACCATGGGTAGAATATGCTATCAATCTCACTAGGAAAATTGAACGTCAATGGTTATGACTTGATATGCTACAAAATCATATTTCACCTTTTGACCATCTAATGAATTATATTATAAGGTAGTTGTTCTCTCATTATAATAAGTTTTTTGAGTTAGTTGATATTGTGATAAAATAAGATGATTAAAGTAAAATTGGTAATTGAATTGTAAAAATTGTCTGGGTGATATAACAAATGACTGCTGCAGATAGATGATTGTGTTGATTAGTTGAACCTATTCCTGTCAGGAAAAAAATCTGTGTACATTGACTTACAGGAGTACTTATGTGAAAATTCTTTATTCATATAGTGCACGAGTTTGTTTTAATACATAACATTTCTGTAAAAGCATGATTACCTATTCAGATTTGATCAATTCAAAGGTGCCATAGGAATTCTTCATTCTTTGCAGACACGAGAGAAGAAGCTAAGATATGCATATTTAGATTTATTGCATTTAAGATGACATGAAAAGAAGGTGAAAGTAGGTTACTTTAAGATATTTTAAGAAAGGGCGTGAAATCTATAGTTTGGCTAGTAGTGTATCAAAAACTCTTGAGCTTCCATTGAAAGAATACTGATTTACAGTTGCGAGGTTTCCTATATAATATTTAAAAATCTTATTTTATTGTATAGCAAGTGATTTTTGGAGAAACCCTTATAATTAGCCTAAAGACAATCTAATTCACAGATCTCTGAGATTTAAACATACTTCGCAAAATCCTCTGATTTTCAGCCTTCAAAACCCCCACTCCACAAGACTGATACTTTGCATACACGTGCCATTATTGGCACAACTATACTTGACTACTGAGGTTTAGATATCTAGGATGAGAGCTGAAGTACGTGCAACAGTAATTGTTTGTACCTCAAATATCTTATTTTTAGCAATTTTTATATAATCTGTATTGCCTTGCAAAATTTCAATTATCTTTGTTTGAATTTTGTTTTTAAGTAATAAAACCTATTAGCATGATTAGGTCTTCTTAATAGATATTGGTGGATGCAAGATCAGTATCCCATTTCACAGGAGGATGTTTTATTGTTCAAGACCTCAATCAGCTTTGTTGACCATCTTCAGGAGTTCCTTGGTGCTGTTTTGGCTGGTGCTGTGCTTGTTATTCCTCCTTATTTTGAGCTGAAATATCCTGGATATACAGTTGATTTTCTTAAGGTGTAGATTCACTAATTTTATATGAGATTTGTTTTCTTTTATCTTTGAATATTTCATATCTTGTTCAATTGTTGATAAGAACTGCAGGTTGATCCTTGTATAAGATTTTACCACGCTTTTATGCACCTCTTGATACATACAGACATACATCACATATATGTATACATAATTTTTCTTTGATATATAGTGTACAAAATTTGTAACTAATAATTATACCTAAAAACTTATATGGTGTACAAAATTTATAGGGACACAATTAGTTCGTCAGTCTGATTATTACTTGATTTATATCGACAAGTCACATACAGAATTTTGAATCTGATATAAATGGCTTAATTTTCCCAAAATAGCTTACATAAACGCCAGCACATTTGGAGGCACAATCGTGTTGGTTTTGCCGATTTATGTTGAGTTTCATTCCTGAAAAGCAGTGGAGATTTTTTATTTTTCATTTCTTATGGCAAAGCTGCTTTTTTTTTTGACAGATTTACGTTCAACAACTTTATCCAAATAACAAATGAATTAGCTTTTAATTAATTTCATGGGAAATTTATTAGTTAATGTCTTCCTTACAAATGAAGTTAAATTCCTTTTGGTATGTTAAGAAATTTATCTAAAAAATTGCCTTTTAACCATTGTTAAAAGATTGATACAATTATTTAATTGGAGTAATATTGTATTTGAAAAGAAAATAATTTCTTAGCATCAATTGCATGATTACTTAGTTTTTACAGTAATTTACTATGTTAATTTGTTATATTAATTAATTAGTTAATTAGTTAATTAGTTTGTTAATTAACTAATATCTATATAAAAAATCAATTTTAAGTCTAATTGGCTTAAATTAGCTTATGCCAGCTTATTGCAAATTTGTTTAGCTTAACATTTTTATTAGTTTATCAAGCTTGAACCAAGCATAACTAATCTAAGATGCAATTAAACGAGTAAGCCCATAATATTGAAATGGCTTTCTTATGTATGTATGTCTTTATCGATAGGCTTTTGTTTTGAGCGTGTTCATTCACTTTAAATGTGAGCTGTTATCTTTTCTGACTTAGAGTTGGCTTGATTTTGTTTAAAAGCAAGCCACTTATAATTAGGTTCATGTGCAAATTAAATAAAATACAAAATTAATATTACATTTAAATAAATTGACAAAATCAAAATAATTAAATTACATTTAATTAATGATTAAATGTAACAAATTTGTTGTACAATCTCACCTATCAAACACTACTACACTTGCCCTTGTTTGATTCTACTTGGCTTAATCTCTAAATAGTTTCTTACAACTTAGCTCAATTTATGGTCTATTTAAATTTGCACCAAAGAATTCTAAATTTGACATTATCATAATAAATAGTGTTTTTATTTTTATTATTAAATGGCCAACTAATTTTTATAATAATATAATTAATTAACAACAATAATATAAATACTTTTTTTAATTAAGTATTTTAATTAAAATATTACCATTTAATTTTTTAATAAAATATTATTCAATATGCATATTTTTATATTTTTAATAATAATAATAATGATTATTTAATAATTAATTGATTGTTTTGAATAATTATGCTATATATATATACAATTATAATTTATTATTTGGTTATATTTGTTCCATTAATTAACTATATTTCTTTTGATTATAATTTGTTAATTGCTTTAATTAAGCAGTATTTTCATCAATTATAATTAATGATATTAATCATAATTGACTAATACAATTTGATTATAATTAAGTTTTTTGTTATATCGATTTTGATTAATTATTAAGTATTAATATGATAAATTAATTTATTATGACTTTTATATTTATAATTTTTAACTTTACCTATGTTTAATATATTTTATTTAATTAGTATATTTAGCATATAAATTTTAATTGATTATAAATAATTATTTGACTAAATTAATTGTTAATAAATTTTAATTGCACTAATTATAATCTATATACTTAATTATTGTAATTTTAGTTTTTTTATTTATTTTAATAATTAATTTAATTAAGTGTATTTGATCAAAATTTATGAATTGTAACTTGTTAATTATTTGTTAAATGCCATATTAAATAAACTATTATTTAGATGCTCAAATAGTTAATTTAAATTTGAACCATATAATTATTAGTGTAGCCGACTTAAGTAAGCTTAGTAGCTGAACATTTTAGCTTAACTTTATTTTAAGGAAAAAAATTATTAATAATAGAGATAAAGTACATATATATTTGCTCTCTAAACCTGAAACTTTGCAAAATATATGAGCACAAGCAAGCAAGCAAGAAAATAAATAAAAAAATATAACTCAATAAGACCACAGTTACAACGTCAAAAGAAAATACGTTGAATATATTGAGATTCAGTGTAATTGAAAGCTAGTGAGTTAGGACAAGTTGAACATGTTCACTCCGGATTATAAACTAGGAATTTAACTAGAGAAAGATATCCCTGGCGGCAAGCAGCGATTCTACAAGGTTCCAAGATTCATTTGTATCCATGTATGCATCATTGGTCCTTGTATGTAGGAACCATCCCAGGCGCAACATCCAGTATGTTCTTCAAAATTTTAGCTTTAACAAGAAAACTGCAAGTAGTCTATTTTCAAAGGGAGATTTTGGGGGAAGAACTTAAGGATAAGTAATCTAATTTAAGGGCAGCAATTAATTGTAGTAATAGCACTTTTCAAGGACACTACTGATTTAAGCATAATCCATTAGAGAATATTTAAAGTCAACACCAAAGAAAAGTGGTTACTAAACAGAGTTACCTTAGAATTAAACCATATACAAAACCTGATGTTTAAGAGTCTACACATTGAATGAATAATTTGTCTCCGATACAAAAGTGAGGTATCGAGTGGGTGACAATGTAGCCATGCTAAGGCCAATATCTAGTAAGGCCAACCAAGAACCCAAAATTCATATAATATAAATAGCCTCAATGTGTTTTCACATAGCTGCATAATGCAAAAAATGACCTGAAAAAAAAATCAATAAAAAATTTAGGAAACTTTTTCTAACAAATGACCCTACAATTAAACCAGTACTGACCCGTACCAACAATATCGTGCCCATATGCGACCAGAGATATATTAATACCCCATGATCATTATAGAAATTTTAAAATTACATTATTGTGCTGCCAGAATCCAGTGAGGTTCATTAAGAGTTAGAGCTGGGTTGTTAACCAGTCGTGCTAGTTCGTTACTGTGTGAAGAGCCCGTTGTTGGCTTGTTTCATTTGTTGCATGAGGTACATCTAAATCCAAATTTTCATGTCATTTCAATTATGCCAATTGATTTGTTTTGCATTGGCCTTTCATTTGAATATTGATTATTATGTAACTATCACTTGAAAACCTTTGTGAGTAGGATTCTGTTTATATTATTGTATAATGTAGTATTTGTCTCACTGGCAATTAAATTTTCCAGTGGTGGTGTAGAGACAAGCATGCTGAATGATTCGTCTCATGTTATTGGCAAGCTATTGTTGGATATTGCAGGTGGTTTATTTCTATATTGCAGGTGTATCATGTTATTGATATTGCATGTTGAATGATTGGTTGACATTTCATTGGTAACATCTAAATTTAGTGATTTGTTAGTTTCATCATGCAGTCATTGATGATCGGGGGGATATCAGAACATAACTATAGCAATGAATGTTAGACATTAATCAGAATTAGAAATCGCTATAAATTACAGATATTAGAATGTAACCACCGGAGAAGAAAGCGGAGACTTGCGTTGATTCTGCCTGGGACAGAGACAGACTTTTCGTGCGGGTGAATCAAACGAAGATAATTCTTTGCGTCAATTTTGCTGTTGATTCTAATGCGTTGGACGGAGGCGATCCCGCATGTGAGGAAATGGAGACCTGTCATGCAGGAGGATTTAGAGGCCGTTGGTGAAGGAGGGGATTGTGAATTGCTCTGATACCGTGTTGAGATGAGAGGAAGGGAGAAGAAGTAAATTGAAATCATAAGAATTTTGTGTATATATATGTTGTTACAATGTACATGCATACATATATATATATATATATATATATATATATATATATATATATATATATAGTGATGTGTAACCGTAACATATGTCGGTTACAAATTCTAATGGATGTTAAGCCTTCAATGAGCAGTTCATAGTTACATTTAATCTCTATAACTTATAGCAGTTTCTAATTTTGATTACTATCTAGCATTCATTGCTACAGTTATATTCTGATAGTCATATATTTAATTGTTTTTTGTAGCTTGTTCTTTGCTGCTGTATTCCTTGCTTACTTTTATAATAGAGATTGACATACGGATGAAATAGGGTTTATTCTGATTTTTATGTACTCATTTTGATTGGGGTACCACATGATATTTTCAAGTGAGCCTGGAGAGTTTGATAGCCAGTTGCTGTTTTTTTGCTGGGGATGTGCGTGTTCAGTAAATACTAGAATGATTTTGAGTTTTTGTTTGGATGTTTTATTTTCCCACTATGGTTGAATTTGAGATTGAACCACATTTTTTTTTAATCATTTTTATCAATCTTGATTCTCGGAAACCCACAAGCATTCTTAGGATAAATGAACATATGGGATGTTTTCTTTGAACTAAACCATGGGATTAGAACTGATATGCGATGGATTAAAAGCTAATACGATTAATACCTCACTAAGTATTACATAAGCTGTTTTATTGGTACTTAGACTTCCTAAGATACACAAATATATTGAAATCGAAGTTGATGCAATTGGACATGTCATAGGGGTAGTATATATGCAAGATGACCTTCCTATTTTTGATTGAGCTTCTACAAAACATGTAATTAAATTGCCCAATTTATGATAAATAGTTTATTGTTTTGTGTAATGAGTGAAGCATTGTAATCACCACTTAATTGAAATAGAGGTTGTAATTCATATTGACCATAAGCTTTTGTGATATTTTCGACTACAATTAATCTTTAGTGAAGTTGCCATCAAAGTGAATGTTTTTTCTATAATAATTCTATTAGTGATCGTGTACATGAAATGATCACAAAATACAATGGTAGACATCTATCAAGTGCGCCAATAATGTTAACAATTGTGCTAAATGCTGTTAAGTAATCAACAGAGTTATATCGAAAGGTATATGAGGAACATAAACATTAGAGATATTTAGATGCACCACCTACTGAACTTGAATCAATTGAGTAAGAATAGAGCCACAAGGGATACATCCTTTATAAAAGTAACTCTCTATGCATTTCTTAAGAAGCTTATCGAATCCATTGAATAAGGAAGCCATACCTTAAGATAACTTTGTTGTGCGGTGGAGCCTTAAGTGCTTTGGATTACCTTGGAGGGGCTATGGATTGAGCAGAAGCGAAACGAACACGGAATGGATCATGAACGAGTTTGAAGTGCTGAGCAAATTTTGGTTGGACGCTTAGGCTCGTTCAAGCACCCAATTGGGTGTCTAGGCCCGAAGCTCAGCTAAAGGAGCAAAAAGGGCAGGCACCCAAACGTCGTGCTCAGTTAAAGGAGAAAAAAGGCAAAGCGCTCAATACCCGATGTGCTCGTTAAGAAAAGATTAGACAATGGACTGGGCATTCAGGCGCCTGCCTTAACCTGGCCAACAGAGGGTTAGGCACAAGAGCCTGTCTATTGGTGCTAGGGTGTGCATTTTAGTCTCTTCAATGAGAGAGGTATGTTTGCTAAGCTCCCTAGGGAATGCTTGGGCTGAGCTTTTGAGCACCTTTCCTTGTCTAGCAAAGTCTTTACATAGCTCAGAGATGGTTTCAATTTCTGGGGTTGTCTTTGGATCAAATTAACTCACAAACAAATGTGCAAGACAGTAAAAATGTCTTAAAATTACACACTTTCGATATTTGTTATTGTCATTGTCTTTTTTATTCTTTCTAACTCATTCCTTGCATCATTGACTTGGTTTTTTTCTTACACAAGTAATTTTTCTTAAGTAAGATATTTTAATATCAATGAATAAGTACAATAAATAAAGTTAGTTGGCCCATTACATAAACAAAATCAACCTAAAAGACCCAACCAACCAAAAGTGATGCTAGACGTTGAAGTTCAAAGATTGGCAAATACTTGCCAAGAAAAAAGCTCAATTACATATTTAAATACATAACCAAAGCAAAACACAATTAGGGCATTAGCAAAGGCCTCAAAAAATGCAGTTGTGTTAGCTGAGAAGTATTTGCCAAGCTACTTGAGCTAAACTAGTATCCTTTTGCTAATGGTCTTATTGGGCTAATTTTCTTGCCATGATTTTAGTAAAGAATTTATCCTAAAACATTTAATTCAAGCATTAATATACTTTGTTATCATCAAACGCAAAAGCAAGGGACTTTTACAAGTCATCTCTTCATGCTAATAACTCCTACAATCGTCTCCTTTAGCACCCCTTAGCCGACTTTTGTCTCATTTAGTACATAATCTCTTGCAAGGACTTTTTATTTATTTACCAAAATCTATGTGCTCACTTTCTATCATCACTTGTAACCACTAATTTTTAAAACACTGCCTCTCATCATCCCCAAGTATAATATATTTCTTCTATTAAATTTTCTCTTAAAATATACATAATTTTAAGCAAATCCGTCCAAACCTCCAAATGTGTGAGTGGAGTTGGATTTCCAAATGTGCTATTAACTCGCACAATCGTCTCCTATTCTAGGTTTGGTTCATCACAAAATATAATATTGCATTTTAAAATGTGATTTTGAAACTCATTTGTGGCTCACCTTGTGGTGGGACATTTTTTATTGGAGACATGCTTTTTGGGTGGCAGCTTTGTCCCCTCTCTCGGGAGTTTATCTTTTGGGTTAATGCTCCAATTTTTATAATTTTTTTATGCAGGGGATAGCTTATTTCAATAAGTTAATGTTTATTTAGTTGTTTGTGCATATCTTTGCTTATTTTATGCACATCCATGCCTTTTTATTAGTGTTAATTTACTCTTTCATATTATGTTAATTATTTAATTTTCTTAGATATACTATTTATAAATATATAGTTCATATGCTTATACTCTATGTTTCATAAGCAGTTCCTTGGGGCTTGTGCCTCTCTTTGTGATAAGACAAACATTTGCATTTATACATATGATAATGATAATCATTAATAATTATTAAGGTGAGGAGATCTAGCAACTAAAAAATTTACATTCACCAAAATTTAGCCTAGTTATGTGTTCACATAATTATTCTTACTTTATAAAATCCAATTGAGCCATTTGTTATTATTTGAAGCTACAACTTTGAGGTTGCAACATGGGATATGATTACTTGGAAATAATTATGGCATCTTGTGATGACCATGTTAGGTTAATAACAACCAATCTAACATTAGGTATATTTTTCTCCAGTATCATATTGACGGCTAAGAAAATTAGCATTTAAACAATATCCAGAGCCATACAAAAAATAAAAATATCATTCATTCAATTTAACATCATCTATAATATTACATAAAAATGAAAGTTTGTCTCTTGAAAAGTAACAACTAAAGTTTTATTCAATTAATATGCACCATGATTTTTATAATATCTTTAAACTATCTCAACCTCCTCCCGCTACATCTGGTCTGATATTATAAAAATAATGCTTTAGTACATATTCTAAGTACAAAGAATATTAAATAATATATTTTTAAACAAGGCGAAAAGTGAAAATGACATGATAATAATTGCAGTAAAATATGACTTCAAATGCAAATAGAATAATCATAATTCTCGCAAATAAATATTTCTTTGTCATAGTTATGACACATGCCAAAATAAAAAAGATAATCAATAGTTGCATAAAAATTCATGTTTGTGTTTATGTCTTAATATCATGAAGTGATGTTAATGGTTCTGATGGGCAAAGCTAGAACTTTGAGGTTGAGTTCAATAAAAGTATGTCTATCTGGGCCCCCTTCAAAGGCTCCAGATGACAGTTTTATGTCTCCCAATGAACTAGCCCTGTTTCTTACCTATTCAGTCATCGTTTCAGAATTCTTTGCAATATTCACAAGATACATAAATATCATTTTGTTTTTTTACATCATTAGTAGTAAAAGTAACGCATTTAATAACAACAAGAAACAAGCTCAAAGCGATGCTTATGCAGCAATAAAAGCAAATAAGAGTATAAAAAGTAATATCCAGTGTATCTTTTTGTAGACTTGATAAGATGATTCGCTCACAATTCTAATGTAGTACTGAGAGATTTGATGTGTTTGCAAAAGTTATGTTTCATAGTTTTTATTAGCCTTTGAAAAATGATTGTCTTTATTATTAAAGCATATATTCTCCTTTCTAAATTTGATCTTGATTATCAAACTTAATTAATAATATTACGTGTTGTTACTAGGATGATCAGGTTTCATTATTTATACAACAAGTTTTCATGGCACAATTAAAAAATTGCAGAACTTAATCAGTAGAGCAACTGGTCAAATAAGATTTACAATTAATATAGATAATATGAATTCATTAATTTCAACTGTCATTCCTTATAAGCGATTCTTATACCCCACATTTATGAGATGAAACTGACAATAGGATTATCCAAGTGTATTGAAATTCCCAGAATAGGGTTAGGTAAATCCTTAGAACCATGTATAAACCATTTATAACAATTAATACAAATGTACAGTAGATGCTATATATATATATATAAATCCTGAATCATAGCATTTCAGATTCACACATCTTAATAGGGAAACTCAATTAAATCTCCCATTAATTATTGCATTTTTAAAGCAAGCTAAGTAATAGAGTTTGGTTTGTCATCAAAATGGATGTGAGATGAGCTTTTGATAAATGAAAGTTTATATAAAAGTGTTAACAATGGATCAATCGTAAATCATTTCCAAACTCGCACTAACATTCTTTTGATTTTACTAACCCTGCAATTATCTGTTTTTTTAACGTTCCTTACTTTCTTATTATTTCTAAACTCCCTATAAGTCCTTATCCCCCTTATTTTTGAAGTCATGCAGTCTTAACACATTAACTTGGTCTAGTCAAAACTCTTGTGGTCTCAAGTCTGTATCATAAATTAATTTCTAATTACCTAAAGACATTTAATCTTGCTCATCCTAACCGATCTCAGTTTGTTCAGGTCATATTTGTTCATTATAAAAGCACTTAGCCTGATCAAGTCTAGATATAAAGATTCACTGTACAACATTTTGCTATATGATTCTGGGCATTAAATTCATAAATCCTTCTTCATCAGTTAAAGCATGATACACAAACGATCTCTCTCGTATCATTACTAAATACTCTATAATTTATGCACAAAGTTCAATTTTATTAAGCAAAGCAGAGTTCTAACATAAAATATATAAATAGAACTATCCAAACAGTGCTAAATAACAAAACTTGATTAATTTAGGCCTATCTTGTTTCAGTCTTGCATAATAAGTTTAAATCTTTATTCCTTTCAAGCATACTCTTAATCTCAGTTGATCTCAGTTTTGCTCAGCCTTGCGTTAGACAGTAACAGAACGTTGATTTTATCTTATTACCGTATGAAAGTAAATTTATATAGGACATCAGTAGTGTTTTAGTAGATTAATCGAGTAATTTTTGCAACTACAATTTAGCAAGTCTCCATGGGTTTGAGTAATAGCCTACACAAAATATCAGCAAGAAATTTAAATTGTAATTAGAACAATGATCCTTGTATGGATTGGTAGGGCTATAGATAGACCAATTAATATACTAAAGCTATAGGTATATTACATAAATTCATTGCAATAAATTTTGTTCACAGGATATACTAGATTTCTTTTAATCTAGTTTCAATCTAATTTTGCTCTTAATGGAAGTAAAAGATCTCTCAAACCTTTTAACATAAAGGTTCAGATTAATTTATTAAGAATTTTCAGATGAGCCTAATACATTGTACTGTTGACTAACATGATTGTTCCATTATAATGACGATTTACATAATATGAAGGTAAATTTGCAAAGGAAGATCATACCTTAGAGATTGGGGGACTTCGAAGTCGTGCGCAGACAGAGACCGAGTGGAAGAGAGGAAAATCGTGTGGGAAGAGTAGATGTCGGCCGCTGGAACTATCGAAATCGTCTTCGTCTCTCTTGTGAACTCATATGAATCGCCGACCCTGAGTAGAGAGGCTTTCGTGAAGATATCGAGCGTAGAAGGGGATCGTGCGGGAGAGGAGCAGATGTTGTAGGTCTTGTACGACACAGTGGACGGAAGGGATCATCGTATGTCTCCGTCGATTTCGTCGGTGAGGGAAGGTATCGAGAGAACAGGGCTTTGCCTCTAAAGACTCGGAAGGGTTTTTGAAATCTTACGGAGTGGTCATCGGGCAACCGAGAGCTCCGATAGGCTGTGGGGAGCTAAGAGGGAAGATGAGGAAGATCTTAAGGAAGAAGTAGTCTCTGGAGAAGAGGGGTCATGAGGTCTAAATAAGATCTTTCTGTGAGGTAACCATCAGATTAAATAAAACCTTTGCTGATGGTTTCGTAAAAGAAAAAAAACGATCGAGGTCCTGGGATAGAATCGTGGGTTTTAGGGTCGTTTAAATGGAGTTCTATTGTCGGCTTTACCTTAGAAACCATTTGACGGTTCAAGAAGGCGAGGGAAAACCATTAAAAAGCTCATAGCTTTCCTAAAAGATATGCATTTTTTAATCTTTAATTAATTACATTAATAGTAATTATGAAGAGTAACGAAACTTCCATCTCAACGATATTGGGGTAGATTGAAATTCCAAAACTACCTTAAACAATAATTTAATCAATCTTTTATCACACATAATAGATATAAGCGGGAATTTGACGAAAACAGATTTTAGTTGGAAGTTTTCTTACTGAAAACAGATTTTAGTTGGAATTTTTTTTACTGAAAATAAAAATCTTTGGGTAATCAACAGAAATTGAACCTAGCGGGAAAATTAGGGTCTTTCTTAAAAATGACCTAGGGTCATTACACAACTATAGTGGATACCATTTGGGGATCTAGTTGCAGCATAGTTGAAGAAACACAATTTTATAATATGTACAACACCACCATCATCACCACCACCAAGCCCTAATCCCACAAGGTAGAGTCAGCTACATGAATCATTTGTTTTTATTGTGCACAATCAAATTGGAGCTCCTCCCTAAGTTCCAAATTAAAAATATTATTTTTAATGATTTTTTCCCATATTTTTTTTAAACTTTCTCTCTCTTTTAACATGTGCTGAATTCATATACTAAAAAATTCTAACATGAGCATTGAACGATCTATTGTTAATTTGATTGAATCATTTATGATGACAGTCTCTAATCTTATCCACAATTAAAGTTACTCTAACCTTGGTACGTTGAACTTATTTCTCATTCAATTGTTATGAGTATTCCGACTCATCCATCGTAGCATCCTCATCTTTGTAATGCTCATTTTACAAGTTTTTCTTTGTTGGCCAACATTCAAACCCATATAACATAGACAACTGTATTACTGCTCTATATAAATTTTCTTAAATTTAGAGTGAGTTTTTGCAGTTGCACAATACTAATAAGGAGAGCACTCCTTTATTTCAACTAATAAAGCCTGGATGTTATTGATCACTTAACTTTCTATTTCTCAATTATTTTGAATAATCAAACCAAGATATTTGAACCTCTTTCTTTTCTTTATCACGTGGTCCTCAATAATTATCATTGGGATTAGGGCTTTCTTTATGATTAAACTTTCATTTCAAATATTTTATTTTAAATCTACTAAGAACAAAATATTTAGATTCTAGAGTAAATCTCCACAACTCTATTGCTTGCTTCAACTCAATCATTAGCTTTATCAATTAGGACAATGCTCTCTGTCAATAATATGCACCAAGGAGCACCCTCTTGTATGCGTTCTGTAAGAACATTCATAAATAAAGATAAAAATATGTATTAAGAGTAGAGCTTTGATGTAATCTAATAATAACAATAAAATTATTAGACAAGTCACGTTGTGATCGAACACATGCTACATCCCATTTTACAATCTCTGTTAACATCAATATATGCTACCCAAATTCTTTTTCTTTAATGCTCTCTAAAGAGTTTCTCTTAGTACTTTATCATAAGCCTTCTCAATATTAATAAAGATTAAATGAAGATATTCTTTTTTTTTTCTAAATTTCCCAATTAAACCTTTTAGCAAATATATGACTTACATGATAGATCTACATGGCATACACCAAAATTGATTTTGTGAAATACTAACATCCTTTATAACTTATATTCAATTACCCTCTCTTAGAGTTTCAACGTATGACACATTAGCTTAATTTTTGTATTATTTGCACTATCTTGAGTATTGCCAATATTCTTGTTAAGGAGAGACAATAATACTTTTTATCACTCATTTGGTATCTTTTTCGTATTCAAAAAAATATCAAATTACTTTGGTAAGTTAAGAAATTCCTTCCCCATAAATATATCCACACCTCAATATGAATGTCATCAGATTATGTAGATTTCCATTTTCTATATTCTTGAGTACTCCAAATCTTAATTTTTTTAATTCGATGAATAAAAGTGCAATTGATATTATTTTTAGGCTAGGCTTGGGTGCCTTTTGGTATATGGACATCATTTTATGCTTTTGGTCTCTAATGTGGTGCTGGCCAACTGAGTACCTGATCCCATGTTGTGAATGTGGTTGGACAACAAATGATTGGATAGTTTGGCGATGAGCTAATGTAGGGCTTGGGGCTAAGGGTTGCGGGCCAATGATTGGCGTGCTTGGGGTTAGCGGGTGTGTCTAGGAATTGCAGAGGGCCTAGTGATTTGTTGATTATGGCCTCGACAATTAGTCGATTGTTGCAATAACAGGTTGGTGAAGGGTGCATTGATTGGCATGATGCTAATTGTAGATAGTGGTGCAGCAGAGTCAAGTTGACATGCAATCTTATTTAGCTTGACTTGATAAAATGACTCATGAGTAAAATTGGTAGCTAGCAAATCAAGCTAGAGCCACTATGATTCGAGTTATTAGCTTGGAAGTTATCTTGTTTAAAGTTTGTCAGTTTAAAATATTACATAAATTTATCAAAATTCATTGAATTTTATATAAAATTATTTAATATAACATTAATTTTTATTTTTATTTTTATTAACATTAAATATTTTTTTCATTAATTCTAATTTTTGAATCAATTGATATGATATTTCATTGAAATAAAATTATTATCTGGCTTACATTTTAAGTTAGTATTCTCGTGAGCCCACTTAAGTTTGTTAAATTTAGCTAAAGCTCAATTTGATTAAAAGTCAAGCTCAAAACATGGCCAACTCGACTTGGCTTGTTTTAACCTTTAGTGTGGGATCATTTGAGGTTGCAATGAGGAGGTTGCTCGAAGAAGAGAGCATAAGCTTGAGATTGCCGTTGTAAGAGATCTTTAAGGTGAACGTGAGACTCTGGCTAGCTCGATAATTTTCTTGTGTCATAATTTGAAGCATCCAAGGATGTCGAATGACTCAAGGGTCGATTCAGGTTAGACTCAAGAATGGTTCAACTAGAAATGGGCCAATTGAACTTGGGTTTTTTAATAAATGTGTCATAATTTCCAAACCAAACTTGACTTGTGCCCTACCGGGTTAACTTGGAAACAATCCATTTTGACACAAATTTTGTTGTATTACATAAGTGGTGGAGTGTTTTAATTTGAACACATCTAATCAAACACTTTAGGCTTAATTAAATAAACATTTCATGTCATATTTTGCTTATGCCGGTCAACCCAAACTCAACACGAGTATTTTACGAGTTTATAAGTTTAACTCGAGTCTAAATCTTTAACTCAAAGCAAAGCTGCATTTTTTGGGATGAGTTTGAGTCTTGTTTGTGTCGTGTCATATTTTGGCACCCATAGAGGCAACTAACTTGTAACTCCCTTGTGTGGATTTTAAAACATTGTTTATTTTTTGGGGATTTTCACAAAGAAATTTCGAACCATAACTAAAAATTTGTGACAACTGTTTATGCAACATAACTAAAAATAGATGTATCAAAGACTTTTTTTAATGAAATATTAATAAAACCAAGAATGAAGGTACAAACTATTGGTGGTCTTCAAATGTAATACTTGGGAACTTGGGAAGAAACCACTTGCCAAAGAAAGCAAAATGGCAAACGATAATTTTAACTTCTAACACTCACAAAGAAATCTAGACAGCTATACCACTTAACCTAAGTCAAAATGAGAACAAGCAATACAATGCTTAGAAACAAATAAAAGGTAGGACCAGCCAAGCACCTATGATCAAGCCACTAGACACCAATTCTAGCTGGGTTTATCAGTAGCAGAGGCAAAGGACTGCCAGTATAAAATCGAGAAGCTGCATCTTTTGCATCTGCAAGCATCCAACTTCAGATTGATCATGGTTCAATAAAACTTCATACAAGCCATTGAATATGCATCCCATGGTCGGCATAGACATCAATTTGGGACTTCCAGCAATTTGAATCCAATCCATCTATCTTCATAAAATCCTAACGAGCAGTCTCTGAACACGAACAACATACCACCAAACCTTCAGCACTTGGAGCACGGCTCCTTCAAGAGAATCAGCTAACTCTAGCCTTAGTTAGAAAATCCAGGATCAAGTGTTCAACATTGAACCAGCAATTTAGAGTCCTGCAACACCAAAATAGACCACAACCAGAGAAAAAAAAAAGAAAAGGAAAACAATGAGCTTGGGAAACCAGGAAGAGGGAGGTTGACAATTTAGAATAATGATCGATCTATTCCTAGCTACAACTGACCTACTCCTGTCACTAGGGAGAATGATAAGCTCAGCAACTAAAGAAAGATGTATAAGTCATGATTGCCAAAACCCCATCCTCCACAAACCTACTGACTAAAGAAACCTCATCCAAAACAATAGAGGAAATTAAATTCTGATGTTCGACATTTGAAGTTTGCCCATTAAGCAGATATCTTTCAAAGTGGAAGGGATATCGTTGTAATGACCCAAAGTCATTATTTTGCAAATTATGTCAAATTTTCGACTCTGACATTAGGACTCCGGGGAATTTCAATTTAGGGCAAACAAAATATCCGAATAACGAAAGCTCCCATTTATTTTCTGAATTATTTAAATTATAAAAATCAAGAACATTGAAATGCGTGTTCGAATTCATCATTTTCAGTGTCGTTGTGTTAAGTATTTTATTTAAAGGTTGCTCGAGAAGTTTCATCAAATTTTGAGTTGATCGTGGCAAATTTTCGAAGTTTTAAACCTCAAAAAAAAAATTAAAAAAATTAAAATTTTGCTCCGAATCGAAAATTTTCGGCGCGAGGGCGTTCATAATGTCTCAACACACATCGGTGTCAAGTTTCGTTGTATTTGGACGCCAAACGACGGAAAAAATGAGAAAAATTGAAATTAAAGTTTTTTTTTAATCCCCTGTTTTTCCCCTGTTCGCCCGATTCCCCCCCTTCAGCCGATTTGATCGCAGAAGCCTGCGATTGCAGGCTCTGTCCCAAGACAGCCTGCAGAGGCGGAAAGTCCCGCCTGGCCTGCTACCTGCGCCTATTTTGGCTCAGGTTGGTCGGCCCTCTTGGCCGACTGCCCGCTTCCTTCCGCCTCCATGCGGAAGAAGCTTCCGTGCCCAGAGCAATGCGCAGGGGAATTGTCCCCTACGCCTCTTACGCCCCTCCCTCTCTCGCCTCCTACAAATACCCCCAACCCTCCCCTTCTTCTCCCACATCAGCCTCCATCTTCTTCCTCACAGCTGCAGCCTCAGCTTCTCTTCCTCCTCAGCCAGCCTTCCTCCTTCTAGCCGCCGGCCAGCAGCCCTCCTCAGCCAGCTGCCAGCCCATCCCTCTTTTTCCTCAGCCCCACAGCAGCCCTCTTCCTCATTCCAGCCAGCCAGCAAGCCGCCGACCACTCAGTAGCCCTTGCTAGCTAGCCTCGTGCTGCTGCCACCTCAGCTAGCCCTCGGCCACCCCATTCCGACTTCCCTCCATTTTTCTACGGTCCTAATCCAAAGGTAAAAAGAGTTGGAAAGAAAGAAAATGGAAGGAGCTTTTTTTTTCTAATCTTGTTACTCTCTACTTATTAAAATCATAGCTATCAAATTAATATTAGTCATTCACATTAATATTATTCTCATTAATTAATAATGAGAAGAATTCAAATGTTATAAAATAACTATTATTTTCAATTTGTCAATTCAGTCATTTTGATTCTGACTTTTCTTTCGTACTTTATTATGATCATAATCTTAGACACTACTATAATATCTATAACTGTTTTAATAGCAATAAAAAAATTGGACTTCAATTTTAATAGAAAAATGGAAGAAGAACAGAATGAAAGTAAAGATAAAAAATGACTCCTAAAATATTGGATTAAAAAGCTAATTTAAGATATCCAAACTTAAATGCAGATTGAGCGAACTGTCACTCATCCGAACTATTGAACTTCTGAACTTAAGGTACAAAGGTACCCAGTACATGACGAATATTACATTTTGTATTTTTATTGCTGCTTAGCTTACTTGCTTTGAGCCAATTTCAAATTAAAGCTTTGTTGGTTGTTCGGAACCAACGTGATAACATTCGGGGTTATTACTGGAAAATGACATCAGTAACTTTCAGGGTTGTTGCTGAAAAAATGACATCAGCAATATTCGGGGTTGTTATTGGAAAATGACATCAATAACATTCGGGGTTGTTATTGGAAAATGACATCAATAACATTTGGGGTTACTGGAAAATGACATCGGTAACATTCGAGGTAGATTATTAAAAAATGACATCAGTAATCTTAAGTTGATAAATAATATTGGTTGCAAGAAATTGTTTATTTCGCGTTATTGCCTTATTTTCTCCTGCATTTTTATTTTCGCCTTAATTTCGCTAATCGCATCTTTTAAAATGTAAATGTTATTGTGTATTGCAGTACTTAGAGTATTCTCTAATTACTGAGAATTCAAATCCCGGTATTATTTTCTGCAATAATACCAGGTCAGATGCTCCTAGGAGAATACACGCAAGAACCATAATGCTTAAAAAGTTCAACTGCAGATAGATCCACGACGGTATTATTTTTGCTTGTTTCTCTTTTAACTTTTTCTTTGTTTTTCACTTTTGTACGAAGAATGTTGAAAAGATCTTGTAATGTGAACATTGAAATAAATGAATATTATCTTTTGGCTTTTACATGTGTTCCCTTTTCTTTTCTCAAGTTACTCAATATGATCTTGTGTTAAGTGAATACACGATGTCGGAACAGTTTTCGCTGAACCGGCGTCGGGCCTTCACAGTTGGTATCAGAGCAGAATTGAGTATTGTGAAAGAAAAGAATATACATGTAAAATATATGATATATTCAATTTAAAAAGATTTTAGTAACATAGCGCCATGTTCATCATTATGAAAATTGTAAGAATAACATTTTACTAATCTTTTATAAATGGACCCTCGTGCTGATATGATCGAGTACTTTGAGGAGGGAGAAAGCGACAACAACTCCTCAAATTTAGGGGTAACTAATCTTAGCATAAACATGAATACTCTTGCTGAGGAATCCAGTTGAATTTTTGACAGAAAAGCTGACTGAAGTAGAAAGTACCTTATAGCCTATTGGATATCAGTATCCTGGCACAGAATAAGAAATCTAGAAGTAGAATTGCAGGAGTTAAGAGGAACTATACATGGGAAGATGACCGCTCTAGAATGGGAAGTTAAAAGAAAAGATGATGTGAAAAGTCGTCAAATTATTCAACTTCAGGATGAAGTTCAGCATGTAAGAGAGCTCATCAAGACTGGCAACATGATTGCCTCCACCTCAAAAGGAAAGGGGAAAGCCAGGAGCCCTGGAGAGTCTTCTTCAAAAAGGAGGATAATCAGCTCAGATTCCTCCAGTTTATAGAAAATATAGAATATGATTTAGATTTTTCTTTTTGATGCATCCAGTAAGGAATAAGTCCTACTGATAATGCAACCCCTTTTGTGTATAAATCTATTATTAAATGAAACATTTTGGAACCAAAAAATAGAAATCTTATTTCTCTTTATGATTACTTGTTTGTGCATTCAGTACAAACAACCATTTTTAATTAAATTTTCAAATTATCTCTAAACAGATGAACTCCGACGAAGGCTTCCTCTCATTACCCACTGAAATCCCAGTTAAGACCACAATCTCTTCGACTACAGCAGACAATAGAATAGATCGTCTATTGGAAGCTGTTTTGTAAGCTCTTTCAAACTAAGGGAAGGCTTCTACCTCCCTGCTTGCAAGCCTTCCTCAAACTTAATCCTCCTACCTTCAACGGCTCAGCCCGACCCATGGAATCTGAGGACTGGATCCAAGCTGTTGAAAGCAAACTAGACAGCTTGAAGTGTCCATCAACGAGGAAGTTAGACTAGCAAAATATTTGCTAGAGGGTGAAGCCGAGAGGTGATGGAAGATCACGTACGAAGCCACCTTCAAAGGCATCAGTCTGGAGGACATTCAGTGGGCAGAGTTCACGGCTGCATTTAGAAGTCGTTACATTCCTCATTCCGCCCAGAGGATACTTGAGAGCCAATTTATAAAAGTGGCTCAGGGAGACCGATCTATGGCAGCTTACGAGACGGGGTTCACAAAACTTTCTCGTTATGCACCGAAGCTGGTAAACTGTGAAGCTTCGAGGTGCAGTAGGTTCTTGGAAGGTTTAAAAGATAGCATTCACGCCAACCTAATTTCTTTGAGGCATACAAGATTTGCCGATCTTCTGGACTGTGCAACAATGCTTGAGCACAATGAGCAGGTGATCGCAGAACGACAAGGGAAAAGATCGATCTCTTCTGCTAGGGACCAGGAGACTTTCAAACGTCCCTGGCACCCTCCACCAGCCAGAGCATATCAAATGACCGCAAAAGCTCCTGGGACCCTCAAGGGCGTAGCTTGTGATCTACCTCATCTGGGTGGGAGATGCTTTCACGGGCAGAATTGTTGCTTTATCTGCGGGCGCGCCGGCCACGATTACCGTTACTCTATAGCCAAAAGGATAGTAGACGAAGATATTATCCCTGGGGTAAGATCTACCCCAAGCCAAAATTCAAGTTTAGACGGAGTTCACAATCGTTCTCATAATAAATAGTTAAATTCTTACAATTGAAACCATCATTAGCCAACCAATCACCCGCCCAATTACCTTATTTCAAATATGTTAGTGAACATAAATAGTTTAAGCAAAAAATGAATTTTCTCTAGATGATAACAAACATTCCAATCACCTTTAGTACCAGTACTAATAAGCTGGATTAAGCTAAGTGCATCACTTTCTATCCACAAGTTATGTAAGCCAATTTAATAACAAAGAGTAATACCTGTGCAAAGAGTAATAACATTCCTAAAGCATTTTTATTCCAATTAATCAAGTCCATTTGAAGCCTCTTAAGTTTTTTCCACAGAGTAAAATAGTGATTTCCTGAATTAGGTTGATTCCAGCTCTTGTTAATTACTTCTCGAAAAGTGTTATGGCCAACCCACATATTCTGGAATTTAAAGCTAGGAGAAATTTATTATTGGTTGGAGAAACAGTTAAAAACTAAGAAGTATGGTCAAAATAAACTCTATTTATATGAGACGCTTTGGAAGTAATGACAGAGTTCACTCAAGAGTTGGAGAGCAAGATTTTGTCAAGCCATTCCCAAATACGCCCATTAGTCTAGGTGAAAGGAGAGCTTGTAAACTCAACATCAATAAGATTGCAGTCAAATTTTCAGTTGGAAAATTTATCTACCATATTGACATTGAATCATTCTCACCTTATCACAGACATTAAGTATGGTGTTAAAATCACCTCCAACAAGCTAGGGAAAGGAGTTGAAACCATTAGTATTTCTAAGATTATTCCAGTGATCTCTACGATTTGATCTAGAACAACTAGTATACACAAAGGTGCATGTGAACGAGGGAAAAAGAAAATTGATGGCAAGGGTGGATTCTGTTCTTTATCTTCAATGACATTACAATGCCATCCCTCATTCCAAAAATATCAAATTTTAATGTTACAACTTGAGCAAGCCCCATTGAAGCCAAGAAAACATTTATAAAATTCCAGGTTATTATTATTGATAAAGGGTTCCATGATAATAAGGAAATCAATCTTTTTGTTGAAAATAAGCTTGTGAAGTTTATTAAGATTCAAGATGTTAGAGATGCGTACTTCCATAATAAGAAATTAATCATTGAGAAGAAAAGGAGTTAGTCATTGGTCTAGTTATTATGCTAGAATATTTACTTTTTATTTTTCTTCTTGTTGGTGACTAAAGTTCAATCATATTTATGTAAATAAAAAAATCCTCATATGAATTTCTTCTAACAAGATGGTCAGTATGTGGGGCTACCTCCTCATCCGAGTTAATGTTATTATCTATATCAATAGTATTAGAATTAACCACACGTCTAATAGGGGAAGAAGAGTGGTTTGGTACAACATTTTTGTCCAAAATGCTCAAAGGTGGTGATGTTGGAAGGAGGGATAATATTGTTCCTCTAAAGAATCTCTCCCTGACCAATGGAGGTTAACTGTAGAAATCATAAGATTAATCACATTATTAGAGCTATCATTATTGCTATAAGCAATGTTAAAAGAAATTGTACTACTAACATTAGGAGCTCTAGGCTCAACTATAGAGATATTAGCTTCAAGGTGGAGATCTTTAAGTGCAGGAGTATGGTGATTTTAAGGGGCTGGGAAACAACTGGAGAAATGTTAATATCATTACTTTCCTCAATGAGGCTTGGATTCGAGTTGGAATTCATTATGGGATACAAATTGGGATTAGGAGTATCTAAGTTATTTGTTATCAGCAACATTAGGAGTTCTTACGTTAGTCTTTGAGATGTAAATTCGTCTAGGCTCATATCCATTGTTACCATTGTTTTCCTTCATAGTTTCTTGGGGAGGTGCTGGGTGTTGTTGATTCATTTCAGTGTTACATCTCAATTCTGGGTTCATTCTGAAGCATGCTTGATAGTATGATCTAATATACTGCAGTGTGTGCAATATGGAGGAAATTATTCAAAATCAACCTCTTGCAAATTACCACTTTCATCGTTACTAATCTAAATGGATTCTCATAACTCTTGGATATGTTCATTTCAACCAACATTGGAAGGCCTGAATAAGTTGGCATTAGCATTATCAACTCTTATCTGCTTACCATAATAAGACCCTAGTGAGAATAAGATAGAATGGGTGATCAAAAGAACTCTAGAAAGAGGAAAATTTATCCCAATAGAAACAATGGAAGGTTCCAATTTGGGATAAAAAATAGGATTCCACTTTGAAATTTCAGTTGAAATCCTTGACATAATTGATCCCCCAAGAGAACAACCTATTATAGTTCTCTTCATGAACCATTTTAATGAGGATATGTCTTTCATCCATTAGCCCCACATTAAAGTTCTAGAAGATCGATACAATTTATAAATCTCCTAATCTCTTGTATCTAAGGTTTTCGGTTGGGAATTTTCCCACTTAAGTAAAGTTGAAAGGGCTATCTAGGGCATCAATTTAATATTTAGTAAGCCAAATAATTAGTCTACCTCTAGGTATAGCAATAGGCATAATGCTAACAATTGTGGTTATGCTAGAATTAATTCCCATTCATTAAAGCTACAATAAGCGAATAAGAAATCGGGGGTGGGCATATTTGGTGCCATTAAGCACAAGAAAAAAAATGGCGGTCACTGATGGAGAAGGAATGCCATCATGTCTCAAAACCATTGGTGCTTTTTGGCCATCCTCACTAATGGGCTCACATATCACATCGAGAAAAGCAATAAAATAACCAACTGAAGAAGAAAGAATAGAATGCGATGTTACGAAGCTCATAGAAGAAGAAACAACTAAGAGAAATATAAAAGAATAGAGATCCATTTAGATGCTACCCTAGCAGATCTCACTGAAAACAGTAATCCTAGATGAGCACTGAGACGATTCACTAAATAATCTTTACTTATTCTACAAAGTACAACTACCAATCGATGGATTATGATGGAAATTGTAAGAATGAAATGAAAATTGAGGGAAAATGTTAGAAAAGGATTAAAAATAGGGGAAATCACACCGAGCACAACCGTCTTCATAATCACACAATACAAAGCGCTGAATAGGAGAGTGAAAAAGGTTTGAACAATCACCCCCTCTTTCTTTATGGGCTATTGGAGGGTCACCCAGGCTGACACCTTGGCCGCTGTTCACCATTTCTTTGATGGTGGGCGGATGCCGCAGCGCTAACGTGACACTCTAGTAGTTCTCATTTCGAAGGAAGAGTGGGCCACCACTCCAAGGCAGTTCCGCCCTATTAGTCTGTGCAACACTATCTATAAGGTGATGACCAAGATCTTGGTTATGCGCCTTAAGATATTGCTGCCCTCGTTGATCTCTTGAGAACAGGGTTCCTTTGTTCCCGGGAGAGACATCAGTGAGAACTGCCTTACAATTTAGGAAATTCTCACGCGGCTCTCATATTCTACCTCGACAACCGGTTACATGGCCATCAAGGTGGATATGTAACAGGCTTACATCGGATGGAGTGGGGATGCCTACGCTTGGTTCCATATAGATTTGGCTTTCTGCAGAGGTGGACGAACTGGGCTATGTAGTGCGTGGAATCTCTTAGGTTCTCGGTCCTGATTGGTGACACAGGCTTTCCTGGATTGTGGGAAGAAGAGGTTTCCGACAAAGATGCCTCCTCTCCCCTTACCTATTCATCCTATGCTCGGAGCTCTTTTCCCTCCTGGTCAGGCGACAACAGTGGATCGGACGCCCAATTAGTATCACTTTCGATCAAGGCAGTCTTAGCTTCTCCCGCCTCATGTGCGTAGATGATCTAATACTGTTTTCCCCAGCTTCTGAGGTGGTAGATAAAGAGGTGCAACAGATTTTGGCATATTATGGTAGCTGAATTGGACAATCTGTGAACTCGTGCAAGTCACATATTATTTTTAACCGACAAACCCCAAACTATTGCCAGCGTAGGATTGTGATTCGGCTGGGTTTTCGGAGAGGGTCGTCACTACGATACTTGGGAGTTACGGTCACTGGCCGACCTCCGAGGAGAGCATAGTTTGCAGCAGTTATTGAGCATATCTGAGTTAGGATGGGCTCATGGAGCAGTCACCACCTTTCTCTTGTTGGTAGGTTGTGCTTGATCAGATCTATGCTCACCATGATCCCCAGCTATTTGATGTTGGTTGCCCCGATTCCAGGCTCTTGCCTCTTGGACATTGAGGCTATTTTCCGTTAGTTCCTTTGGGAAGGAGCAGAGGGTAGTGGTCTGCACTGCGTGAGGTGGCAGGAGGTCTGTTGACCGCTCGAGGTTGGTGGACTCGGGATCAGAAACTTGAGGCTGCAGAGGATTGTTCTTGTAGCCGGCCATACTTTTAGCTATGTCAGCAGGGAGGATCTATTATGAGCAAGAACCATGGAGTTCCACTACCACCGTCGGGGTGAGGACTTTACTGTTCAGCGTTCTGATTCTGCAGTTTGGAGGATACTGGGGTATGGGTGGCCGATTGTCCAACACCACACTCGGTCAGTAGAGGAGAGTCTGCAGTGGCAGGTCGACGCTTTAACGGAGAGACGGGCTAGCCAGATTTACAGAGCGAAGGTGGGTGACCAGTCTTGGCAGTTTGCGACTATGTGGGTGATGGCTCTGGGCCCCAGGAAAGCTTGTTTTCTGTGGCAATTACTCAGTGATGCCATTCCAAAGGGGTGTTGGCTGTTTAGGAGGGGACTCACTCAGTCAGCGGCTTGTGTCTGGGGTTGTGATACTGATGAGGACAAGGAGCACTTCGTGGCCCATTGCAGTTATATGAGGGCCATTCTAAAGACTTTTGTGCGTTGGGGCTTGCTGCTGACTACTCTGACCTCCTGGGACTAGTTTGCTGCTTTGTATTCGACTGGTTTTGTGTCTCGCCACTGATGTTTCAGCTGTCAGGTTGTGGCCTACTCCCTCTGCTTGACTTAGCTTGTTTGCGCGGGTTTGATTCTCTCGACGATGGTCAGTGCTGGTCTGCATGACGGGTCTGATTCCTGGGGTTCCATAACTCGCTAGGGCCCCTCCACCTCCTAGGCTCTTATACCTCCTTGTTGAGGACACCATAGAGTTTGATCCCGACTGATGATGTACCAATGCTTTTACTTAATTATGCTTAGGCTACGATCGTCTTTCTCGAAAAAGGTTTGAAGAATGGTTGAGCTTGAAACACTAAATATTCGTCTAACTTAGATAATATGACCCGACTTGATGATCCAAACCAAACCAAACTTGAAAAATTGGGTTCATGTTAACCTAGTTGAATTTCTTGGTTGGTTTTAGTTTTCTCAACATGTTTAATATTAGGGTATTGTTTGGGTCAACCCACCAAATCCAATAATGGCTCCCTAGTTTATAAAAAAGAATTTTCAAAAGTAAGCAATTCGTTATTGGAACATATGAAAAATAATGAAATCGCTCAAAAACAGTTTCTTGTCTTTTTTGTGATTACAATATAGATTTTTAATTTAATTTGAATAAAAAAACAATTGATAGTGTTTAAATTTATTGGAAAATGGGTTAGATGGATCTGGTTGACTCAACCTGGTTCAAACGTTGGTTGGGTTAGGGTTATCCTGCTTTGGGTTATGTCAAATTCATCTGCCTGTTGACTAACGTGACACCCATAGCTAAATGGCTTCCCTAAATTGGCTTAAGCTCTTAAGTTCAATGGATTATGGACAACATTGTTACTGATTTATCATTTTCTGCAACAAGTGATTTAGTTTTATATGCATCTTGAGATAGTGAAATAGTGGCATGGTCAGTTTGGATATATTTATTTTGCATGCTTTTCAGCAGAACTTATTAACAGTCTATCATATTTCTTGTCTTTACAAATTGGTTTGTTAATTTCAAATGTGCTGTAAATATGCACTTGCATCATTACTCTGTTCTGTTGAGTGAATCAATAAGGCCATGACATAGTAGTTCTTAAAAATTGGCACAGTTTTACGTAACACATTATTATGATAGTTCATGAATTACTTATGTCACATTACTGACTAATTCTTACGTTCCTGTTTATATTTTTGATCTCTATTTATATTCATGAAATACTTATGTCACACTACTTATAATTTTTATGTTTCCATTTATATTTTTGATCTCTATTTATATAATTTATCTCATGGCTTGTACTCAATTGAATTTACTTTTTTCCAGGCATATGGCATTTCCAGGTTTACCACTGTTCCATCTCTAGCAAGAGACCTTCTCTCCTTGGATAATTCACAATCAGTAAAGTTTCTCAACTCACTAAAAGTGTTGGTGCTTAGTGGGGAAGTTTTTCCTATATCTTTATGGAGAGGCTTGCATGATCATTTACCAGAGACTGCCATTTTAAATTTATATGGAAGCACAGAGGTTATCAGTTACTACAACCTCAACTTACTCTTAGCTAAACAGTAATTCATCAATCTTGTTAAGGATGTTATAGTCCAAATGAGTATTAATTTCTCTTTTGGGTCTATTCGGTTTGAGCTAAAAAAATATTGGAGTAAGATAAATATAATTTGGGTTTAATGTAAATTTATTTTAGATAAAATAAATGCAATGTAAATGTTATATGGGTGTTTGGTTATGTTTTGGATAATATTTTGTAATCTTATATAAAGAAAACACATCAATATACATCGTGTATTGAGCCAGTGCTGGCGTAATTTGGTGGGAAAGTCACGTACAGTTGACAAAGACTCGATTGAGGTCAGTGGGGGCCGAGTGGAAATCGGCAATGGTTGGTGGAAGCCTTGACTGTTAAAGCAGCGGGGGTTGAGCCAAGGCAAGGGTTCGGGCAACAGGGATTGTGTTGAATGCCAGAGATGGCCGTGCAACTGGAGAAGTTAACAGGCTGACCATGATCAATATATGAGCGTTCATTCTGTCTTTTTACTTACCCAATTTGACCTGTCGATGGTGAGCAGAAACTTGGTGGAGGCCCCTAAATGTTGAGCAGAGGCTGGGTGGAGCCGGACCGAGGTTGGGTGGAGCCGATGTAGTTGCGTTGAAGGCTTAGATTTTGTTTTGCTTTTCTTTCTCTTATTGTAAGTGATATGCCAAAGTAAATAAATTATCTGAATTGGATGTAATATTTTTCCCTTCAAAATGGCGTTTTAGGGAATGTTAATCCCCAAAGTTATACATCACATTCAAATTGTGGAAAAATAAATACCTGTATGTTAAGAATCTATGTAAAACTTTTTTTTGCAGTCAAGATACACCAAACCAAATAGCCCCTTATGGAAACATCATGTGTCATTTTAGATGCTACGAACTGCTAAATTTTAATTTGTATCCAAGCAATTGGATGCTGTAAAATATGTAGTTTGTACTTTTTTCTAGTGAATTTCTGTATTTGAATGAGTTGAAGAAAATGAAAAAAGAAAATCCACACAGGAATAAAATAGATCAAAGAAAGATATCAAACGTTATAGTGGCTCGACTAATAAGTCTTACCTCTACTTTTGCTAGTAATTTGAGTTTTACTAGGCAATTACAACAGTACAAAATGCAATGGCAAGAGCATTTATAATTCTGAACATTTTTATTATAAGTAAAATTTAACAATCGATTAGCCTAGAAAATGTCTCTTCCGTCATGGTTAAGTTATCTATAGTCTTTGAACTGATGGATGAACAGGTGATAGATGACGTTTGATTCTGTAATTGGATTCTGTAATTGGACGGGCATGGAGACGCATTGGTTCAATTATGAAACTATTTCATTTATGAATAGATGTAACATTTGCTTTATAATTGTCTCTCGATCGAATGATAATGCCTTCTGAAATAAGTTATCTGAACATAACTGAGTCAAAGGTAAAGCTGAGTTGAGCGTTCCATGATGATGATTGGCTTATGAATGCATCAGTTGAACATTGGCTGGATTGATTGAATGTGGGCGTGCTGTACAGCCTACCAAGGGTTGCCCAAGTGATATTACCACAACCTTAGGTAGTGGGGCAAGTGCTTGATTGAGATTTGGTGAAACATTTAATTTTAACATCTTTCCTTAGGTGAGCCATTTCTTCAGGATTATGGATTAATTTTATTTTGAATTATTTCGCAACATTTAGGAATCGAGATTTTTTATATGATTGGAGTTTAAGTTCTCTTTTAATTATTCTGCAACCTGCATGAAAACCTGGGAAAAAGTCTTTGTTAAGAAAAATGTATCAGAGTCTAGGATTTGATTTGTCTTTTGATAACTAGTCGATATTTTCTCAAGGTAAATAATGGCAAGGGAGATGAAGCATGTTCCGCTCTCCCTTCTCTGTAACCAAGACCCAAACCATGCATGAAGATTCACAAAGGGTTATCATGCTCTAGGTGCTTGTAGAAGGCATTGGAGAATTATCATATCTTTCCCCACTAGGCAAAGATACTGACATCACAGAGCCTTCTCCTAAAAGTGCGAGAATTGATACTACGAAAATTGTGATTGTAACCTTTTATCCCCCAAGGAAATAAGACAGAAATGCTACTAGGTTCCAAGGAATAATTGGACAGTGGGCAAAACTGAAAAATTGTTGAGATTGTCTCATCTTCTTCAGCTGAAGAAGGTCGAAACAATGTTAAAGATCTAATGCACATGTCTTATTTGCTCACAGATAATGTGGGAGGCAACAAGTTTGCTTCTCATTTAATGAGGTCCATACTATCCTCTCTTCAACCTTTATAAAGCATCAATTTGATGATTCCTTTAGTTGGTATGACCCAAAGTAGCCAGTTTCCGAACAATAATTATTGAGATTCATAGACCTGCTCATTAGTTTAGTGACCATGCAAGCATGATGTTGTCATAAGCAACAAAGCTATTTATGTAGTTGCTGAGCTTGCGGCCCGCCTAATTGAGTTATGATAATCCAGTTTATTCTTTCAGAGGAATATTGGCCTTCATTTTGCTAAGTATTTCTACTGTCGAGCTTAGGGATGGTGGAAATCACTAACTTGAATTGTTGACAATTAAAATCTTGGAAGATAATCAACAACTGAGATTTGAGAATGAAAAGTAATGCAAACAATTTTTATGCTCGAGAAAGAAATGAGAAGTTGATTTGAGCTTAGGATTGGTAAGTATAATGCTAGTGGTTCTTTATAAAAATTGAAGATGACTTTAAGAACACTTTTCTGAGAGTTAAAATATTTTACTTTATACAATACGTCAAGGAAAGTTTGCACCTTCATAGATAATATGAATAAATGGAAGAATTTATCATACAAAAGCATGAGGATGTCAATATGTCTGATTTGTAACCTGCACAAATCTCTGATGTTTATAATTATGCAAGTAATATTTAATAGTTGAGGAATCAATTTAAAATCTTCAGAAGTAAACACACTTTAGTGTTTCACACATACATGGTAGACTCTTCAGAATTAGATTAAAGAATAAAGAAGATGGAAGAATGGCAATGGCCATTGAGTTCTAAGGTTAGGGTTGTATTTACTAGCCTAAAGAGAGATTACAATTAGCTGATGATTCAGCATCTTGTCAAGTGGAGTTATTCATGTGGATGCTGGACTAGTAACTGATTTTGATGAAGTTTGTGGAATTCGTTAAATACAGATTCTTAACATAATTTGACTATTCTTACAAGAACAAATTTTGTAAATTCACCAACCGCTTCTTCCCAAATTTAGGCAGCAGTGAACAATAAACTTTCATAATGTTATTTAAACTTAATTTTTATAACATTAATATTATAATGAAATAATGTATCTTCTTTTAATGAAATGAAGTGCCTTTTGTTCATCATTATTATTGTTCGTTCATACTTCTTGCATCCTTTGCTACATATGAGATGGAAACACGACAAATGATAATTGCATTTGAATTTAAGCATTAGAAATTAGGGTAGCATTCATTAGTAAGGGGCTACTTATCCTTACTATGTGAATGGGATAGGAAAAATCAATGGTTCCTAGTTCTTTTATTATTAAATATAAGCATTCAGTTTTCTAACAATGTTGGAGTATCCTAATGTTGGCACATATTTTGCTAGATGAATTATATCAATTACTTTTGTGGACGATTGATTGTCAATGTCGATTGGCTTGGCAACCAAATAGTATGATCGACTTAACAATTCTGCTCAGCTTATTATCTAACAATGTTGAATGCTTGAATGTCATTGATTGGCATGCAATGAAAAAATAGGATGATGTTAAACTTTTTTTTGGTCCAAAAGAGCATATCATTCTTGATTTAGGTATCAATTTCATGATGGTTACCATGATCAAGTATGGATATGTCACTTAATTAGATTGCACTGCTTAGACAATTTTCTTTTAGGGATTTTCAATATTATGCTGACTGTTGTGCACCTATTTTTTTGGTTCTTAAGGTTGCTTTTCATTCCCAAGTGAACTTTGTTGTCCTTTTAGGGCAAATATGCATCATTTAAGAGGGGGGTTGATTGGGTTTCTATTCTGATTAAATTAAAATTAGGAAAACTTTTTTATTTTAAGTGAGTTTGAGATATTTTATTTAAACATGACGAAAAACTTAAAAATGCAAGTGGAAAAGTAAAGATTAAAAGAGTAAAATTAGAAGTAGGCACACATATTCTTGGTGGTTTTGGTTTCCCTGAGACCCTTTGTATGCTCTTTGAAAGTTTACCATATTCGGGATTCTACTTGTACAAGAGTTGTCTTCTTCATTTACAATAAGCAGAGAAGCTTGTATAATCTATTATTGAAATGTTTTGATTGCTGAGCTGCAGAAGGCACCCTCTTTCTTAAAACCATTCATTGGTAGAGCTGCTGAGATTCTACTTCACACACTTTGATTTCAAAGTTATGAAGCTATCTTTCTTTCCCAAAGTTGTACTAAGGCAGATCCTCTTCTATCTTTTGTAAACTTTGGATTTGGAGTTGTGGAGCCTTCCCTCCTTTCCCAAACTTTGTCAAGGAGGCTTCGTCAATTTTTTGCAAACCTTGCTTAAGAGGGCTGCTAAAATTTCTTTTGCACACTTTGCAAGAGTGGGGCAAGAAAGTAAAAGAACTTACAAAAATTAATTACCGGCTAGAGGTGAAATCTCTAAGATCAAAATTTTCAAAATTGGAGAGAGAGCTTTGATCTTTTATAGATGCCTTTAGATCCTTATAAGAATGTGAAGAAATTTTGTTGATTGCTGCTTAAGTTTTTATGAGTTGTGCCTAAAAATTGGAGTTTGACCTCTATTTATAAATGTGGGGAGGAGGTTGAGTAGACATGCTTTTGATTTTGGGCTCATGAGTTGGCGCTTTATGGTTTGGGCTATTCCATATAGTGTGGGTCGAAATTCAACTGGCCACATTTTATTAGGAGCTTTGGATGCTAGCTCGCATCCTTACGTAATTACCGGTGTTAAACATGGGCGTTAGTGTGCACGATTGATGCATGGGCACAATAAGAAGTGTATCTGGGTGCAAGCTAATGTTTGACAAAATGCATATTGCAATTAACAAGCTTTTTAAGTATCTATTCTCTCTTAAACTTTAACAAGTTATATTATAACACCGACACTTAAATTACATAACATTGAATACAATAAAAATAAACATAAAAGTAAGAAATAGAAGTCTTTAAAATAGTGCTAATAAACTTTCTAAATCCTTAATTATATTAATTTATTTTTCTATAAGCAAAATAAAATTACACTTTGTGATTTTCAAAATCAAATTAGGAGAACATGAACTCAAACTCTAAAATCAGTAATATCCCTCATTTTAATAACTAATTACGACTCATGAATTATATTTTTCATTAAAAAGTTAAATAAATTATGCAATAATATAAGTTTTTTTCTCTTTTGCAATTATTAAAAAGAAAAAAGAGAATAAAGTAAAGCAAGATAAGTCTAAGTAAAATTTTCTCTCATTTTTAATACAATCATGATGCTACACGAGTAATATGAGATCTGCTAAAAAATTATCCCATGAATTTGTGTAAATTATGACATACTTGAAAGAATATTAGTATCACATGTTGGAAATAATAAAAATGCTATTGAGCTATTTGTTGAAATAAATACTTTAGTAAAACACAAATAAGGTTATATCACTTAATGAATATGCAGGAAATCATTTGTTAAAAAAGTAAGAATTAAATATGTTGATGTTATTAGCTAATATAAATACTAACTGTTAAAAATAAGATTATCGAAACTTAATCTCCATATTATCAAAGATATTACCTTGTTATTTATTATTTGCAGGAAAATAACATCTAGAAAAGCCAAACAACTTATGAAAAGGAATAGTGAGATCTGTTAGTAAAGAATTATCAAATCTTAGCTATTAATTGATTAGTTTTTTTTTTTCATGCTTTTACTTGCTCCCATTGAAGATATGCTATTTGTAAAACATTAAAGTTTGGATGCAGGACCCACTTTAGGGTCGGATTCTTTTCTCTTAAAGGGGATAGTTTCATCTAGGAATCCAAACTAAAGTTTCTCTATTAATTTGGCACTTGAGTTAAATATGTTCTATTTCACCACAAGTGTAGCTGGCAGGGTTTTAGAAGGATTACATTTCATTCTTCTTTTCTTAAACTGAATAACTAGAAAAACTTCTAGCTACGTAGTTATTTGTTTTATTTTCTTATAACTAGTAAGTAATTTAAGTTTATTTTCTTGAACAACTTTTTTGGAAATTATTTTTTTCTTTGGGGTTTCTTCTTCTTTGCGGTTTGATACAACCTATTCATATGCTGCAAGAGAACCTAACAACAGATCTAAATATTAAGTTTTAAGATTTTTGCTTCTACTATAGCTTGAATTTTGGGGCCCAGCTAGGTGGTTAACTTTTAGTCACATTATTTATTTATTTTATTACTAAAAACTATTTTTTATTAATTAAAATCAATAATGGCATTAATCAATCTCGTATGCATTTCTAATATGCCTTTTTTGATTTTATTATAGTTAAAGTATTAATACAAGTTTTTTTAAAATTATTAGTTTTTCTAAAATAACTAATTTGTTCAAATGTTTTAAGCTATAGAGCATAATCAAACTCTAGTCATTTTGCTTTAATGTACACTGAAATCAAGTGACTGTGTTGACATTTAACTGCACATCTCTAAGATCATTATCTGTTTACTATCTATATGAGGTTGTAGGTCTATAATAACCTTCTTCTATCATTATTCGCATGTTAATCTACGATTGTAACAATTTCTTTTTTTTTTCAAAAGTCAAAGGTATTCGTCAAATAATGAAGAATGAACATAAAAGTACCATCCATTATATGAATATTTTCAATCTTAGATAGTGCCATTTAATGAATCTTTACTATACAAATAATGAGATTTAGTTTTTTAGAGATATGCTATGATACAACTTATTGACTTTATAGGGCTTAAACACACTATCCTAAAGGGGGTGAATTGAGTTTCTAATTTAATAAAGTTGTGTTTTAGAAAATTTTACTATTTTGAGCGAGTTTAAGATAATTTAATTAAAGCTACTAAAAGACTAAAATGCACAATCATAAAAGTAAAAACTAGAACCATAAAGTAGGAAGTGCACACAGATTTATAATGATTTGGGTTACCCTAAGATCCTACATCTTTTTGATGGTTTAGTATCTTTGTTATTCTACTCGTAAACGAGTTGCCTTGTTAGGTATCCAACAACAGGCGTAGATGCCTCGTACAATCCTTCCTTTTAATGCTTTGATCGTGGCGCTGTGGAGGTGACCCTCTTTCTCAAAGACATTAATTGGCATAGCTATTAAGATATCTCATTTACAAACTTTGGATGTAGAGCTGTGGAGCTTTCTTTCATTCTCAAAGCTGTGACAAGGCGGATCTCTCAATACTTGCTTTGCAAACTTTGATTGTGGAACTATAGAATCTTCCCTTATTCCTAAAGCTTTAAGATGCTAAGCTTTCTCGATCCCTACTATGCAAACCTTCTTGGTGGAGTTGCTTAAATTTTTCTTGCGCACCCCCACAGGAGCTGTGTAAGAAAAAATAAATTATAGAAATTAAATTACTTAACCTTGAGGTGAAGTTTCCAGGATTGCATCTTCTTATACTTTCAAAGAAAGCTCGATCTTTCTTAGAGCACTTTCATATCTTTCTTTGGACGCTTAAATTTTTTGGTTGTTGCTAGAGGTTTTCTAATGCATTAAAAGGATAGAATTTGATCTCTATTTGTAGGCGAGGATAGAGGGGGTCAAAATAGACAGGCTTTTGATTTTAAGTAGGAGGCTGCATCTGGGAGCGAGGCAAAATGCACTTGGACATGTGAGCCAGCAACTCAAGCCCCAGACAATTCTATACTGGGCTTGATTAGGGGCGGATTACTATTCTCGTTGTGTGTATTTAGGTGAGGGCTTTGGGTGTCAGTTCTCCTTTGCGCGTTAGTTCGCCTTTGCTTGAAACTACTGTGATTGATACGTGCCTTGTCGCATATGCTTGGATGTAGCAAGCTATGTGTCTAGGCATGAGCTGAAGCTTGGAAAAATATAAGTTATGGTTAGCAAGCTTTGTAAGTAGTTGTTCTCTCTCAAATTTAAGTTTGGACACAACCCTAGCAGTTAAATTACATTGCGTTAAATATAATGAAAATAAATATAAATGCCGATACTAAAGTCTTCAAATTGGTGCGGACAACTAGATAAACTGTAGTTTTTGAGCTTCCTAAAACATTCACTACATTAAATTTTTAGCCTATAGATAAAAATAAGATTATATTTTGCGATCATCAAAATTAAATTATGAGATAAATATGAACATAAATCTTAGAGTTAACAACCTTTGGATTTCAAATCTCATTATCGTTAGTAATTGAGCTCGAGAGGATGCTTCGTTAACCAAATTGAAAAAATGGATTCGACATGGTTTGAATAATCATTAATGTTGAAAGGTCCCAACAAAGTTTAATGGATTAGTTGAAAGAATTCATGGAAATCCAAAAAGATTTTGGAGTTATTACTTAATATGTAAAACTTGAATTGCCTTCGAGGGATTTTCGCCCTAGTATGTTCTATGTGGCAAAGGTGCTCTTTGGCTCTCTTTTTAATTATGCGCTTTATTTTTTATTTCTGAGTTATTTGAGGATGGAGTTGAACTTATTTTTGGTTGTCCCTATTTAGAAAGTTCTTGATCCGAGCCATTGTCGAGCTGCTATGTTGGGACTTCTACCAAATTCTCAATTAACAAACTTTTGTCCATCTTTACCCATGTGACTAAGTCAAAGATTTTTATTTTCACACAAGAAAAGGGATCTGCATATATTTTATGGACAAGCCGCTTTGCCAAAGAAGTAGGAGTTCGAATGCTTTGTTGTGGAAACATCTGTTGGTGGACAATATAATTTTTTTTTAAACCTGCAAATTTTATTAAAATGAAAATTAAAGTATAACAAGCGGATTTGGTTGGTTACAACAATACATAAAAATAAAAACAAAATAAAAGAGATAAAAGAAAGAATAAGAAAGCAAAACCAAACAAAAAAAGAAAGGTTAACACAAGGTATAGTCCTAAAAGTTAACCAACAAATGAAAAAAAGAACAAATAAGCAATTTACAACATCATAATTCTAAAAATAAAGATTGCAGTTACAAAGAAGGAAAAAGATGAGCTTGAGACACAAGTAGCCATATTTGAAAATCTTCGCAGCGGCTCCCATCCAAATGCTGCTGCTGTCCAACTTCTGTCAGTAAAAAGTGAGCCCCCTAACAGCAATCACTCATCTCATCTCAAGCTGCAAGGACCTATATAAAAAATCACCACTAATAAACAAAAGCCCAACAACATATATCATTCATCCCTGCGAGCTGTCCAAAGAATGTCGAAATCTTCAAAATCTAGTAAAAGGAGCCAAAGTCGTAGAGTCCTCTAGGATATGTAAAATGTAACCAAACTCCAGATTCGTGTGACAATGAAATTGAGGACAGTAAAGGAGAAGAAAACAAGGGATTTAAAACTGGCAACTAAGGTTAGTGAGAGCCAAAACCACTGTTGCCATTGACCCTTGAGCTTTTCCCCAAAGCCCAACAATGATGGTTTTCTCCCACTGTCCAGAATTACGAAGTAGTAAGACTCAAAAAAAACTTGGACCAAACTATTTCTGAAAATATGGAAGTTGAGGCTTGCCAAGCTTACAAATAGCCCGAAGCGGGGAGGAGAGATTTGTGTGTTTAAGAATGATCACATTCTTGTTATCATTACCTCTATTGGCAAGCAATCTGTAGCCGCATTACCTTCTCTCCAAACATGGGCTAATCGAAATTTAAATTTAATTATCATAACATAAATTTTCTGGATAACATAACATGTATCTAATCACCACTAGATCTGAATTTGAGAAGAAGGTTTAGGGCATCACTTTCTATCCACCGCTATGTATGTTCAAAACAGTGCACATACTAAGGCTAAAAGCATGGCTTTAGCTTCCGCCATGATCGAAGAAGCAGGAATTTATTGACAGAAAGCATTTTTTTCATTTTCACTATGATAACGAATAAGGCCACCAATAACAGCCCTATCCGAAGCTTCTTTAAAACAGCCATCAATATTAATAAAGGAATTCAGTAGATCATGGATCTAGATCATGGATCTCTGGGAACCAAAAAGCCAATACATCATTTGTTTTTGAAGGGTGTGAGCATCCCAATGATTGAACTTCATTTGCTCCAATTTAAGATGATTTTAAAATATTTGAGCTACCATACTCTTCGGTTTCATCAGTTTCGTCGCTCATTGCTACACAGGGTTTCTTCGTCGCTTGTCGCTCGTCGGTTTCATTGCTCATCCCGGCTACGTCGATCACTCGCTACGCAGGGTTGCTTGCCGACCTGATGCTCGTCCCGGCTACGTTAATTTCGTCGCTCGCTCCTGGCTACGTTGCGGACTACGCTCTCCGGCTACGCTCCCTCAATTCGCTTCGTCGCTCCTAGCTTCACTTCGTATGCATCATGGAATGTGATCGATGTATTTGAGGAGGGAAGGAGAGTGGAATTGAGGACCCCCCCCAACCCTAAGGGGGCTCGATGGCTTCTCTAGGAGAAGTTCCAGCCTCACGGTTCGGAGCTGTTGTCATGATGACCAGGGCCTCGGTCGTTGCCTGATCGGGCGACGACCCCAACCCGCGACCCTGCGCGGAATGCGGGGTTGCTCAACCGGTTGGCGGCTGCGTAAGCTCCGATAATGCCGAGCGCTAGTAGCCCAGTGTTAAGCTCCTTGGCTATGGAGGATGGTGGATTGTATGTGAAAGGTATTTTGATTAGCCCTCTGGCATCCATATCTCCCTCACTGCCAACAGAAATTGCAAGAACTGGAGGTGGTTTATTGAATTTTATGGTGCGCCCTACTTCAAAGACTGTTGCAGAAATTATGACATCAAATTTGACACAACTAGATGTTTGTCAAATTGCCTCAAAAGGGGTCGCAGTTTTGAAAAAAAAAGCAGCTGGGCAACGGGGTAGGTCCTAGTGCCTCATCTACGGACCCAAATCAATGGATCATGGTGCAAAGGAGGCGACCGCCAGTCTCTAGCCGCCCACATCCGAGTGTATCCTCGAGGATCCCAAGGAGCCGCTCCCACCTCCGATGACCGGCCGCACTCCGACAGCCTCCTTGGAAGTCGAGCCGACCACCTGCAGCTCAACTGCAAATTGCAGTGGCGCATCCTACACCGGCCGCTCCACTGATTACCTCTTCTCGCTTTGACATCCTCACTATTGAGGAGGAGGATTGGCCGATGAAACCACCTGCCGCCACACAGCCTCCGTCCACTAGGCCGCAGCTGCAGCAACGCACACCAAGCCCACCTCGCCCTCAGCCTAGCTTGCCACCCCTTCCTCTCCCACTGAGTGCTACACTGCAGATTCCTCAGGCCCACTTGTTAGGGCCCGTTTTATAGTCTACTCTTCCTTCCCGAACTTTACGTTCCGCCATCCCAATGAACGACATGTGGAATTGTCGCGGTGCGTGGAAGCCGACGACACCACAGCACCTCCCGCCATTCATCTTGGAGCGCAAACTGGGTTTGATTGTTTTATTGGAGACTCGTGTGGAGTCTTTCACTGGTTGAGATGCGGATCGCCTCTTCGGGCGACATTAGAGCTTTGTGGTCCAGCCTTCTACAGGACATTCAGAAGGTCTCATTCTGGCTTGGCAAAGTGACTTTTTGCAGTCCGAGATTCATCTGTTTTATAGCCATGTGATCCTTGCTACCATCACTCTGAGGTCGGGGAGTTGCTTTCAGTTTGGTGCCATGACACCTCCATTGATCTGTACCTGAGGAGGGAGCTTTGGCAAACGATCATAGCAGTATGGATGGAGGGGTGTCCGTTGGTTTTTGGTGGGGACTTCAATTTTGTTTTCTCTCAGGCAGAGAAACACAGTGAGAAGGCGTTCAGAGTGAAGACTGCTCAGACGGACTTCCGGGAGATCCTCGATACGTGCCATCTCACTACCTAGGCTTTGTTGGTCCACCTTTCTTGTGGATTAACAACATAGAGGGAGCCCTTCATATTTGGGAGCGCTTGGACCGGTTTCTTCTTAGCACGGAGGCGATGGACCTTTGCCAGGTGCAGTCGTGCACCACCTCCCCCGGGTAGCTTTTGATCACTGCCCGATTTTCTTGACAATCATTTGTCTCAGGTTCTAGAGTACTGGAGTGCGATACAAGTTCGAGGACACTTGGATGTAGCACGCGGAGGATTTCTCTGTGGTCGAGAGGTCTTGAGGGCGACCTTCTCGCGGCTCGCCATACTCAATCCTCGACCACAAGCCGGCGTTCATTCTTCGGGCACTGTGCATGTGGGGCCGAGACACACTTCCTGATATGCGGAGGAGGGAGGCGGAGCTCACTTCGACTCTGACGCAGCTCCAGGCAGAGGATATGGAGATGGACCGAGGCGATGACCCTGAGCTTGTTCAGCAACTTCGGGCCACCACGCAGGAGCTCTATCCGATGGAGGTGAGAATGGCGAGCTGGTGGCTGCAGTGCGCCAAGGCGCGGTGGATCTTATAGGGTGACCGCTGCACTGCAGTGTTTCAGCAGATTGCGATGCAGCGTTGGAAGTCGAACACCATGCTTGCGCTTCAAGTGAAGTCCGGGGAGTTCTCATCTGACCCTGAGCGGATTCGTCAGATATTTTTCGATTTCTTCCAGAGGAAGTGGGGCACCTTTAGTTCCATAAGGGATTGTCCAGATGATCTCATTCCAGACCGTGCCCTTGGCGTTGCAAACTCTGCTTCTCTCTAAGTTGCGGTCACAGACGTAGAAATTTGGGCAGCCCTGCGGGATCTCGGCCTCAACCGTTCCTTTAGGATTGATGGTATCACCCCCTTTTTATTTACGAGTTAATGGAGGGTCACTAGGTTGACACCTTGGCTGCTGTACACCATTTTTTTGATGGTGGGCGAATGTCGCAGCACTGGTGTGGCATTCTAGTAGTTCTCATTCGGATGGAAGAGGGGGCCACCACTCTGAGGCAGTTCTGCCCTATCAGTCTGTGCAACACTGTCTATAAGGTGGTGGCCAAGTTCTTGGTCATGCGCTTTAAGACGGTGTTGCCCCCGTTGATCTCTCGAGAACAGGGTGCCTTTGTTCCCGGGAGAGATCAGTGAGAACTGCCTCACAGTCCAGGAGATCATCATGCGGCTCTCATATTCCACATCGAAGGCAGGTCACATGGCCATCAAGGGGGATATGGAGCAGGCTTACGATCAGATGGAGTGGGGGTGCTTACACTTGGTTCTTAATAGATTTGGCTTCCCACTGAGGTTGACAAACTGAGCCATGCAGTGCGAGGAATCGCCTAGGTTCTCGGTCCTGGTCGGTGAGCACTGGCTTCCCTGGATACTGGAGAGGAGAGGTTTCGGCATGGATGCCCCTTCTCCAATTACCTATTTATTATGTGCTCGGAGCTCTTTTCCCTCCTAGTCAGACGACAGTGGCGGATCAGACTCCTAATTTGTATCACTCTCGATTGGCACGATCCTAGCTTCTCCCACCTCATGTACGTTGATGATTTGATACTGTTTGCCCTAGCTTCTAAGGCACTGGGGAGAGAGGTACAACATATTTTGGTAGATTATGGTAGTTGAATTGGACAAGCTGCGAACTCGCGCAAGTCACAAGTTGACTTTAGCCGACAGACCCTTGCATATTGCTAGTGTAGGATTGCTATTCAACTGGGTTTTCGTAGAGGGTCGTCGCTCCGATACTTCAATTTTCGGAGAGCAGATTTTGCAGCAGTTATTGAGCAAATCTGAGCTAGGATGCGCTTATGTTGCAGTCGCCATCTTTCTCTTGTAGGCAGGTGTGCTTGATCAGATCCGTGCTCACCATGATCCCCAGCTATCTGATGTTGGTTGCCTCGATTTCGGACTCCTGCCACTCGGACATTGAGGTTTTTCTCCATAAGTTCCTTTAGGAAGGAGCGGAGGGTAGTGGTCTGCACTACGTGAGGTGGCAAGAGGTCTGTCTACCGCTTGAGGTTGGTGGCTCGGGATTAGAGACTTGAGGTTGTGGAGAACTGTTCTTGTAGCCCGCCACACATTCAGCTACGTGAGCAGGGAGGATCTCCTATGGGTGAGAGCCATGGAGTTCCGCTACCACCGTCGGGGTGAGACTTTGATGTTCGGCGTTCTGATTATGCAGTTTGGAGGATACTGGGGTATGGGTGGCCGATCATTAGCACCCCACTCTGTTAGTAGAGGAGAGTTTGCAATAGCAGGTCGACGATTTCACGGAGTGCTGGGCTAGCCAGATTTACAGAGCGGATGTGGGTGACCGGCCTTGGCAGTTTGCGGCTATGTGGGCGATGGCTCTAGGTCTCAGGGAGGCTTGTTTCGTGTGGTGATTACTCAGTGATGCCATCCCTACGGGGTGTTGGCTGTTCAGGAGGGGACTTACTCAATCAGTGGCTTGTGTCTGGGGTTGTGATACTGATGAGGATAGGGAGCACTTCGTGGCCCACTGTAGTTAGACGAGGGACATTCTAGAGACTTTTGTGCGTTGGGGCTTACTGCCGACCACTTTGACCTTCTGGAACCAGTTTACTGCTTTGTATTCGACGACTACAACGTCTCGCAACCGCCGCTTCAGTTGTTAGGTTGCGGCCTACTCTCTCTACCAGTCTTGGAGGAATTGGACTAAGCGTTCTCGCGTAGTCTGTGCACGACTAGTTGATTATCTCAGCGATTGTCAGTGCTGGTCTGCATGACGGGTCTGATTCCTGGGGTTTTACGGCCCGCCAGGGCCCTTCCACCTCCTTGAAATGGTGCCCCCCGACCCATTGGCTGAAGGTCAACATTGATGCTTCCTATAGATACGAGGAGACTGCTGCTTTCGGTGGAGTTGTGGTCCGCGACTTAGGAGTACATTTGCTCGTTGCTGCTGGAGACCGTTTGCAGGCCATGTCTCCTCTCTAAGCTGAGATGTAGGCGATTACTATTCTACGACAGTCCCTTCTGTTCAGAGATGCTCACACTTTTTTTGAGGGAGTCATCATAGATGACGAGTGTCTTGGAGTGATCCGGAGTCTTCAACGTCACTAGGAGAGGACTCTCCGTTCACGACGCGAAGAGCGCCATGCTGATCACTTTGCTTTCTTGTTGTACTTTCCTTGTGTGATTTTTGTTCACTGTTCGTGCGATGCGAATCGAGTGGAGGACTTTTGTTCTATGTTAGCGCGATAGGGCGATTTTTCTTTTGTTAGGGGAGATGTGCTCCCCGGGAGGCTCTTAGACCTCCTCGTTGAGGGCACTGTGTAGTTTGACCCCGATTGATGATGTACTTATGTTATTAGTTATTTATGCTTTGGGTACGATTGTTTTAAAAAAAAAAACTTTAGGTCTTACATTGATATGGTTGTTTTTTGAAATCTTTTTCGATTGTTAAAGGTAAAAAGCTTATCTTAACCACATTTTTAAAGACATGTGATGAATATAATAGTTTCTTCTTAATCTCTCTTATTTTTTGAACAACAAACAATTTAATGTAGTCGAGCTTAACAACCAAATATTCAAGAAAAAGAATATGAGACTTGGTCAAGCTATTTTTATTTTATAACAATGCTCGGTAGCCAAACAAGCCTAAATGCACCCATCATCATGGTGCCAAATTCAACAAGTAGCAATGTTAACATATAAAAAATAAGCGATCCATCAGCGGGCCTTAGACATTCTTTAATCGTCGTCGGACTCGGGCATCACTTGTTGCCTCTCTTTGGTGATGCCATATTCTAGATAACATCTAATGAACCCTCACTATTTCTTAATAAATTACTTTTGATATTTTATTTTTATGTTTACATTTAACCCAAATAAATTTCAAAAATAAATTATCGACATCATATTTGGACATTCATATTTTATCTTCTTTATATGATATAGAGGATATAAGTGCATAAAAATGCAATTTTGCCATCATAATGATGCCTAAAATTGTATAAAAACAACCTTTGGACTTGGGTATAAAATCAATAGATGGAGTTTTGTGCTCTAGCTGACTTTAAGAACAATGGAATGCAAAGGTCTTAAAAGAACTGTTCAAGTGGCTCTAAGAGCATCGAAAGGTGGGGTCTTCACTTTTTTCCTTGGGCATAGTATTTTTTTGAGCTTTGCAGGTCTTTTATTTTTATCAATTGAGCGAATTTGATGATGCCAAATGCCATGGGATATGTGTCATGGCATAAGGTGTCAGAGCAAATTTGTATAAAAACTTGACTTTATTAAACAAATTGTTATATTGTAAGTCTGAAAATCCTAAAAAATACAAAAATAATATAACAAAATATTAAACAAATTATTACATTGTAAGTCTGTAAAATTGTAACTGTAAAAATACAATTTCAACTTATAGTTTAACCCTAAAAATAGAGTGACAGGCTCATAAATTATTGTATGTCTAAAAATCCTAAAATTAAACAGAAGGACAGAATGTAAATAGATTCACAGCATCAACTTACAGTTGCAGCTTGAACCCTAAACCATGCAAACAACTTGCTGCAAGACTGAAAATTCTAAAAAAATACATAAATAATATGATAAAATATTAAACAAATTGTTAGATTGTAAGCTTATAACTATAAAAGCACAATTTCAACTCACAGCTTAACCCTTAAAAATAGAATGCAGGCTCATAAAATATTGTATGTCTAAAAACTCTAAATTTAAACTGAAGGACAAAATGTAAACAAATTCACAACATCGGCTTGCACTTGCAACTTGAACCCTAAAACATATAAACAACTTACTGTAAGACTAAAAACTCTAACAAAATTAAACAACTTACAAAACATCTGCAAATTTTCGAAACATGTGAAGAAGCCAAGAACAAAAAGCTAGCAAGATCAGATTCAAAACTCGAGAGGGAAGGATTAGACAGTCAGGGGAAGGCGAGAAGCCGACCGATTGGGTTTTGAACCACGATCGGTCGAATGACGGGCGGGCGTCGCACCTGACTGTTCTGTGGAATATTTTTATTAAGTAATATAGCTTCGTATATTTATACATTACGGTTTGTATACTTCGATTTGACTCGAACCCAATTCGAATTGAGTCAAGCCTAACTTGAACTCGACTCGAATTAGGTTCGAGTTCACATATTCAACTCGAGAATCAACTCGAAAATTTTGAGTTGAGTTCTATTTCGAGTGAGTTTCCAGTTTTGGGTAAATTTGTCACCTTTAGTCACGAGATATTTTAGGCTATTTGGGGCTTGGGTATTTAAGGAAACATGTGAGGAATATTTTATATGCTGAACTCTAATCTATCGGAGGCTGTGGCTGTTGCAAGTGTTCCCTTACCCTAGAGTGAGAGTAGAAGTTCTAGAGGAAAAGATGTCGATCAGGAGGCATCAAAGGGGTAGATCCTTCTTGTTCTTGTGATGATGAAGCTCTCTGTAACTTTGTAATCTTCTGATTTCAAAGTGAACTTTCTCTGGTGATGTGGCTCCATGATTTTTCCCATTCTTGAGTTTTTCACATAAATCATTGTCTTTGGATGCTTTGTGGTTTCGTGTTAGATTATTTTGTGTTGTGATTTATTTCTTGCTTGTGTTGGTTTATATTTCTCTGATTTTCCTTTGGTAACCTCAACTAAAACCCGTTGTATAAGTCCTAACAATGTTTTGTTCTAATTGGCTTAGATGACAATGTGTGTAGCCCTCTCCAACTTTGCAAATAGAAATGCGCTTTGCCTTCAATTTTGATTTGCTCAACCATTCGCCCTAGGCGCTTTCTACCCTCGCCGACTCCTTATGTGGACCTTGCCTAAGTTCACTCACGGACCTTGTTGGGATTCTTTTCTCTTATTTTTGTTTGCAAGATTGTTCTTGTTGTCTTTTTTTGGTCTCTTGGTGCTAATCCTACCACTCAATTAATCAGATAAAGTTATCATGCTAATTATATTTTGTCAAACATGAAAATTTTGGTTTCCACAATATCTTATAGGTAATCTAACAACCACAAGTGACTAATTTTTACTATAATCAAATTACACTGTAATTCAAATCCTACAAATCAAATATACCACGCCGTAAATCTTTTTGAATTTTTCCTTAAATATAATATTTAGAAGATATAAAAATGTTCTCTTACATTTCCTAGTGTTTGTCACAGTTTCTTGAATAGCTCAGGTTTAAATTGTCTATACTTGTGGAAAGTGAATTTTACTCTGGCTTAATTTTAGGTCAATTAAAACCTCTTATGGACAATGAGTCATGTTTGATAAATAATGTTATTTGTTTTGAAAACCATGTGATAAATAGTGTTTAGGTACTTTCATATATTGAATAGATTTTCCTTAACTTATTAAATTGATAGCTTCTTTTTTTAGGCAATGGATGTCACAATTCTATATTCATTTGATTTCATGCTTCACAATAAGATCCTTAGCAAAACGCTGTTCATGATGATTATTGCTGTCAATTGTTAACCTTTGAAGATTTTCTTATGTTCCCCATGAAAACTTTTATTCAACAGCTTATTTTTTGTAATTTATTTTTGCCAAATTAATAGTTTCAATTATTTTCATTCATCAGGTTGCTGGGGATTGTTCATGTTTTGATTGCAAAATGATGCCGAGTATATTGGAAACTGTGCAATTAAATAGTGTGCCCATTGGAAAACCTATATCTAATTGTGTAATTGATCTTATCACCGAACAAAATGAAGATAATACAGGTGAAATATGTGTTAGTGGGATGTGCTTATTTGCTGGATACATTGATGAAATATCACATTTATCTTTGAATGATGATTGCACTCAATTACATTTCAAAACTGGTGATAGGGCCAGATGTCTCACAAGTGGCGATTTTGTCTTCCTTGGGAGAAAAGATCGTATTGTTAAAATTAGAGGACAACGGATCGCTTTAGAGGAGATTGAAAATATGCTAAGGGAACATCCGGACATAGTGGATGCTGCAGTAATTGCTCAAAAGACCAATGGGCATTGCTACCATCTTGTGGCTTTTATTATTGTGAAACCAATTGATTGCTGTTCGGATAGGGATGTAGCCAGTGTAAGTATACATGATGAAGAGGAGTTGATTGCATCTGTCAGAATATGGTTGTTGAGGAAGTTGCCACCTGCAATGTTGCCTGCTATTTTTGTTCGAACAGAATTGCTGCCCAAGTCTTTCTCTGGAAAGGTAGATTACTTAATGTTAAGTAGTTCGACATATGTGCCAAAGAGCCTTAAAAGGGATTTTGAAGAAAACATTTCTGAAAAACTTCATTTGCAAGTTATCAAAAAGGTATTTTTGTCTTCTATTTCTTAAGAGTTTTTTTTTTTCATTTGGATATGCCATAATTATAGGCTTTGTTTACCATGGCTTTACTTGGTGACCCTGTGATATGACATGTGAATAAAGGTGACAATGAGGAAAAAAAACTTTATTCTCTTAAATTCCAAATTATTTTATTTTTTATTTTTTGTATAATAATCAAAACTGTTTAGTAGTCATTTAAACAAATACAAATAATCAAAATGATTAATAACACTTGAGAATAAAAATAACTTGTTGATCATCTGATCATTATCTCTACATCTCAAATTATTTTAAACCGCTACCATAAATAAAAATTACAGCTTGAAAGAAAGTACTGATCTTCCACTTAAGAACTGACCTGCAGACATTTTGGGGTATAAGCCATAACCATAAATCAATGGGCCTATTATATAATTTTTATAAAGTAGCTTGAATCAAGGAGAACATTGTCAACGCTAATTATAAAGCACTGAAGAGGATTACAGACAATAAGTATTTTTAACTGAAAGCTGCTATAAATGTAAAGATTGTAAGACAAAGTGCAGCTAACATGGTGAATTAATGTAGTTTAGTGGCATATCAAATGTTCAAATCCCTACTCCCTACAATAAATAGTATTGAAATTGACTGACTCATTACAACCTTAGTGTTGTCTACCATTATTACAACAGTGTACTGGTATTTCCTGTCTCCAAAATCTTACTTCATCAATTTTAGATAGCATCATCTTTAGAGTAAAAAAGAATGGTAAATATGAAGATATTAATGAATGTATGTGCAATGATTTGCAAATGCTTTCCATCAGATTCGCTTAAGAAGCTAGAACATTAGGTAACACAGTAGATATTACTACATGTAATGGCCATATGGATACTAAAACTAATGTTTGCTACAATACTTTTTTATGGGTTTGATATGAATGGTATTTAGATATTAAACCTATTTCTAACAAAATGGAAGCCTTTTAAATTGGTCAGATAAACCCCTGATTCTTGGTAAATTGTATATATTTTTTATAATGAGTTTGTTCAAACCTCGATTATTGATAATCTCAAACTTTTAAGTCCTTTTTTTATAAAGAAGGCTGGCGATCCTTTGGTGTTGTGCTTTCTTTTCCTATCTCCACTAGTTCTTGCTATTAACTTTCCATCTACTACAATTCCTTAGTGTCTATATGATCAAGGACTTCAAATGCACATCCTTTCTTAAGCAGCAAGTCATTCGATATTGAAATATTTAATTCATTATGGTATACATCTTGATGTTCATGAATTTTTAGAATCTCATATGACTTTCGTCTTTCATTGTTTCACTCTCTTGATCTTGGTAGTCACTATATGAAAACTTTAAAACCTTTAGAGAGGATAGGTTATTTATCTTGATCGCTGTAAAAAAGTTATCTTGAAATATGACATTTTGCTATATTTCTATTAGAATCAATAAGTAAAAATGACCAGGTATCTTGCCTATTTTAAACTTATATATAACTGTAATAAAGACATAATAATTAAGTATGCTGGAGATCGTGGGCCAACGTTAGTGATGGGCCTTCAATAAATGCAACAACTAATGATGGTTGTGCGCCAACAACAACAAAAGTGATGATGACTGACAATGGTCAACTACTGATTGTGGAAGGGTGGGAAGATTGATGATTGTTGGGTGGTCAGTAGTGGTAACATCGACTTGCGTGTTTGGTGTATTTTGAATGTGCGCAATTTGAGTGCATTTTCATTACACCAATTTTAAGGGTTTCATGTAAAATGAATAAACCCAAAATGCATTGAAAAATACTTGCACCAATTGCTAACAAAATTAAATGCATGCATTTGCTTTACTTGTGCTCATTTTACATTTAGGGGCTGTTTGGAATGCATAATTTCTAGGATAAAGTAAGTTGAGTACAGTGTAATCTGAATACAATGTAATATGATTACTTTACTTTTGATTGATTATTTATGTTGGAATGAAGTAATGTAGGGTGTATGATACTTAGAGCAAACTTATGGGTAAGATGGTGCTAATAAAAGCTCTCCAATTTGACCATTAGGGTATTCAACGAAGATGGTACGACGATTAGGGTATTCAACGATTAGGGTTATTAACGAAGACGGTACGACGATTAGGGTATTCAATGAAGGAAACGATTAGGGTATTCAACGAAGGAGATGATTAGGTAGGGTATTCGATGAAGACGACAAAGACTTTTGACTCGAAGACTGTACGAAGATACTATTCGCTGTCTTGACGAAGCTCTTCGATTCATGCAGAGAAGTGCGAAGCTGTGAACGGAATAAGAAGTCTTTGCATCTTCACCTAGCTGCTTCATTCCGCTATGAGGAGGTCCACGTAATAAAAAAATGGCCAAATATGGCATAAAATTCTTACCCTCCGCTATTTATAGCCCTATAAAAATTTTATCCCGCTTCTTTACTTTAACTTGCTATTTTAGAAAATACTTGCACCAATGCTTAGCAAAATCAAAGTGTATGCATTTGGTTTACATGCACTCATTTTACACCTAACCAAAGGGCTCCTTGGTTGGCATTTCTTGTGTAAAATACTATTAAAGCCATCGTGCCTTTTGTCCCTTTCACTTTTTGAGTTGTTTCTTATATCTAATCCATAGATGATGTACTTGACTCTTTTTGTTTTTATATTTTTGCTTATAATCTTTCATTATAATTCTGTGGTTGTATTCTTCTCTTGAAATTAGAATCTATAAAATTTGGGCAATTCGCTCATTGGCATATAGTTCAAACATCACAATCTCAAACCCCACTAGTGTACTTTTTTATTGATTATTCTCATACTTTAAACATGTTTATAGGACAATTTCTGAAAGATTAATGTTCATTCTGGGCATGATGGTTTAAAATTCTTCTTGCCTGGACCTCCACTTTAGATGGTATAATTGTTACCTTTGAATTCTTCAACTTTACTTTATTCAAAGAATTGACACCTTTGAACGACTTGTTCATCCACTCCACTCATCTAGCCTTTCAACCAATATAAATATTTTTTGATATCAAATTGAACCAAGGGTTTTCTTTTAATCCTTCAAGTTCACTGGAATGTAGGGATCACATTCAGCACTGCATTTGAGCCTAAATAAGATGCGGGTTTTACTTCTTTCTGGTATACTGTGCAAAATATTCCTGAACTAGTCTTAAATTTCTACTGCATCTGCCTTTTAATAGTTAAGTTTAGTTGTTCACCAAACTTCCATTCCGCTGCCTCTCTGCTGAATGTCAGTCTCTCTACTAATTGCAAAAATTATATGTGGTTCCTTTCTTTCCTTAGAACAAGCTTATTACATTAGTCATCTTCTCATTTTAGATTATCCAATCCTTAAATTTAACAGGTGAAGTGGCTTCTGTGAAACATATTGGGCCATGTTCTGGAACAACTTTAAGTGCATAGCCCCTACAACATTGCAACATTCACAAAGTTGGGATGGATAGCTGATTTGTAGTTACTGTCATTTTGGCTGGTAGAGTTACATCGATAGGCATCTTGGGCAGAATCTCAAATACTTTTTTGATGCCCTCTATCCTTGGTTTCTCACTTCTATTACCATTTATATCTCCTTGTCATGTTTAAAGATCTCTAGGTTTGATTAAATTGAAACAGAATGTTTATATTCTTCTACAAATATACTCCAAGACAAAATTTATGATGCTTTTGAATGTATGAGATCAAAATTATCCTAATGAACTTTTCATTCATAATCAAATTTCTTAAATGTTTCTGATACTATTTTTATCATGACCCATTTTAATAAAGTTTGGATATCCAAGGTAGGAATGTTCATTGTCATAGTTAAATTTTCCTTAAATGTAATATGGAGTAGAATGTTGGCTTGCTAAAAAGAAGACTACTATTAAAAAAAGTGTTGCAGAGATGCAGATACTAAGTGGATGAGTGTCTATAAATGGAAGGATTTGAAAAGTAATATTATAGTAGTTCTAGTGGAGGATAAGCTCAAAAAAGGCGTTTTAGATGATTTGGGCACATTAGTTATAGCCTCTTGGGTGCTTCTATGAAGAAAGTTGAGCTGATAGATTTTTCTTATTTTTGGAAGAAGACATGGCAAGAAACCATCTAGAATAATTTCTCATCCTTAAATCATAGAGGGGGTTAATATTTATTGATCATTGAAGATAATGGATCATAGATGACACAAACACTTTTTTTTGTTAAACATGCAGGGGACTCAAATACTTTATATATAAGCTCACGATTACAAATATATAATGCATATCTTTAATTTTTATATTTTCATAGATATTGGGTGTTTTTCCTTCAAAAATGTGTTTTTTTTCAATAGACTTGGTAAATTGACAGAAAATCTTCGACATTGTAAAATAGATTATGTAACCTATCTTATGATATGAATAATATTGAGTTATTTTTTAGATGGTCCCCCTGACTATTAAAAAATACTAATTATGTCCCTCCACTATTAAAATACCTAAAACAATTTCTAAAGTTCTTTTAAAAGTTTAAATAAGTTGTGTTTAATTTTGTCATTCATTTTTGATGAAAATGTTAAATTAATTAAAAGTAATTTAGTATATGAGTGCGATGCAATTGTTATTAAAATATGTTTAGTTTGAGCTTTTAAATGGAGTTGAGAGTTTACTTTCGGCATTTTAATAATCAGTGGATTAAATTGAATATTTTTCAATAGCCAGAGAAACCTTTTAGGAAGTACCTCAAGTAGTATTATTTACGTTGGTAATTATATTGTAGTTAGAAAGTAATTAATGCCATGTAATCTAATTATCAATATAAAAAACAAGGCTATGTGATTTATAATTGTGCTAATTGTAGGTAAACTAGGACTTCGATTTAATTATATTATTGAATTCTAGGTTATGACAAATTAAGCATCTATCGCTAGGTTCAAATGCCAAACTAATTAATTAGAATAGAAAAAGAGAAATGTGATTGCTCAAAAAAAAATATACACACTTCGATTGATTTTTGAATCATTTGTGCTTGATAAAAGAGGGTCTCAATAAATGCCGATCTTAAGAGGGAAATGCTATCATTGATACACTGATTAGAAATCTATTCACATTTAAACAAACTTAAAGAGGTTGTCTTATCCATTGAGGAAAGAAAAAATGGCATCAAATTGTCACTTTTTTTTCTTCAGTGAATTCTAAATTCTATCAACTTGGGTTATATATGCGAATTTTTAACACTTAAAATGGTTGTACTTTCTGAGTTTGTGTTGATTGGAGAGGCTTTGACCATCTAATGAAACCTTCAACTTTGTTTTACTTAATTTATAGAACAGTAATTAGGTTCTTAAATTTTTATATGGTGGTCTAAAACAAGAAAATGTAAATATATCTTCAGTTTTCAGGGTATCACCTCGGGGAGGATTTCAGATGAGTTTGATGTTGAATTGCTCTACAGTGGGGTATCAATTTCATAAAAAGTTGATTTCTATTGAATAAAAGCAAATCATTTCAAAAATAACTGTTTAGCATCATAGAGAAGCTGTTGGAAGAGATTGGACTCCTTGCTAGCGTCAGGATCATTGGTGGAGCAAAAAATCTGAGCGGGATTTTTCTCTTATTTTGGGGTTGTTAATTTAAAATTTTCAAAAAATTATCAAATAATGTAAAATTTCTGGTTAGAAAGAGAGAAGAAGAAAAGGCATGGATGGGGATTTAATGTTCTAGTGGAGCCATAGCAAGTGGAGAGAATGAACAAGAAGATGGAGGAGATGGGGATGTTGGAGAGAACAAGGCTGTGGAGATGGCCTGTTAGGGTCGGTCGGCTCTTCTATGACTGATAAAAGAGGGGCGTAGTTGAACTTGTGTCTGGGCTGCACCTAGGAATCCATGCAAAAATTATTCTAATTTTGTTTCCCAATCAACACAAATTTTGAAATAACATTGGTAGACCAGAGGGTACAAAATCATTATATTTACCAAAATTGCCTGAAATTGTAAAAATTTGAAATTCAAGGAACTTTTGTATAGGATTTTTTACATAAAGAGGGCAACACTTATGCTGTCATTTTACTCTCTTAACAATAAGCTCTTGATCAATTTTACAATTTTGCTAATATTTACTCTAAAAAATTGAATTATAAATTTTATGGAGCTGACACTTCTTGGCTTCACTTAACCTTTTCTTTCTAATAATTTTACTTTTTTTAATTACATCCTCTATATCTGTAAATTTGGTTTAGTACTCCACCTCATCCAAATATCAAATTAAAAGTCAATCAACTACTACGAATATGCTCAGCTAATTTGAACCCAAATGCAGCTAGAGTCCTTGAAATCACAAAAAGAACTAATGGAAGATTATCTTTTGCCATACCATCAAGGGTTTCGAGTCCATGTGGGATAGGCTTACTTTAACTTGAAGTGATAGAATCTCATTAAAAGGAGGTGGAGAATAAACTACATTTGCAGACCAGAAGCACTCACCCATCCCCGGATAGGTTAACACCACCAACCCTCCTAATAGGAGCAGAATGTGGCATGAACTCCAAATAAAGTTGAAAGCATGTATTTACATTTTGACCATCAGTGTTCTAGTTCATTATGAAGTTGAAAAAGCAAGTCTTGCAAAATCAATGCCAATCCAAAATTAAAACGAAAGATATGATGTGATGTCAAGCTTTACCAAGGTTCGAGCTGCTGATGGATGAGTAATGTTGCTGAAGAGGTTTTTCAAATATGGAATTAATGGATCACAACATCTCTTTATTACAGAAATGAATCATGTATATGGGAAATTCCATTGGACCAACTCAATCAGATCCTTGAAATCATAATCAAATTTGGCGTTTCATTTGAGGAATATCATGTTGAAGCCCTCAACATGGACAAAAGACAGAATAGTTGTATAATCTTTCTCATTAGAATGCTTAGTGAACACATGCTTATGATCAACTGCACCTCCCCAAAAAGTTAAACTTTTGTATAGATTGGTGAATACATATCATGGATGAGCGAGCAACTATAAGAGAACTTGCCTTTGGGGAAGAACCAAAATTGCCAAGCCATGATAGAACTCTACTTAGTGACTAATACAACAAGTTTTTCCTCAAATTAAATAGGGGTTTAATAACCAGAGAGGAAGGGTAGGCATTTGGAGATCTCGCGCTACCACCCGTGTAGACAAATGACGAGTCCATACATTTAGAAACTCATTCATACACTTTCATACATCGTGGCTCTTGAGAGACTAACACAACAATGAGGGGAAGAGACATCAACAAAAAGAAGATGCAATGAAAATAAGAGAGCCTTCATAATAGCTTTCTCGGAAATGTTGGCACTATCACCATTAGAGACACTTCCCAAGTTTTTGGTCACCCCAAAACGACACTGATTAAATTTTTCATGTATCAGCTAGTTGAAAAAGAAGCGTGTGAGAGAGATGCAGATGATGAAGAAGTTGACAACAAATGACAATTGAGACCGTCCCTTGTAGCACATGGCTGTGATCAATTCAAATGTTGGCAAAAGACAAAATAATGTTTGTTTGAGCTCTGAGCGAATTCACGATTAGAATTAAAAACCCCTGACATCAACTAAAATCTCAAACTGCTGAAATCAAAGACTGAGACTTCGCCTTCGGTTGTGCTTTTGTATGGAAACAATTGATTCACAAGCACCATTATCACCCAGCTAGAAGCTAGATTCACAAGCACCATTTTTATGAGGCCCTAGTAATGGCTTGATTTGTGATGAGGAGACATACTAAAATAATTGAATTTCTCACTCTCCCCGGTAACTTTGTAACTTGCATAAGCTCGTCTCATGCTTAGAGAACAATTTTTCACATTGGGATAGTTTTTCACGTTGATTGAGGGCACCGTACTTTAGCCTAATTGTTGCAAAAGTATGCTTTCAAGTATATAGAGGTATTGGGGCTTTGAAAAGGATGATTTTTCATACTTGGGATTGATATCATCCATTCGGTTGATTAGGCGATGGTACGCTGGAGGTGGCTAAATTTTGACTTATGAGGGTTAAATTTTTACCATAGTTTTGGCTTGTTAACTTTGAGGTTATTAGCCTATTCAAAATTACTGTGCAGAAGGCAAATGAATTTAATTCACAACTTTTTGAATATGTCCGAGTATAAATTAGTTACTTATACATGATTGTGTAACTTGCACCCATTGGCAATAGTAGTCAAATCTTTAGGGTTTAGGGTGATTGAATTGCTTATCTTGTGATTGCTTTTTGATCTCAGATGCTAAAGCTAGTTTTTCTCTTATTATGGTGACTTAGTCCTAGGAATGTGGATCATATCTAAATTTTTCAGAACAAAGACTTCATGTATTTAATATAACTGTCTGCCAAGATTGATGCTGACATATGCATTTGTTAAAGTAGAGAATTATGTAACTTGATTAGTTAAGAACTGCTATTTCATATTTGTAGTCTTAGCAAGTACCTTCTGCATTCTACATGTTAGCAGTTAGATAATTTTGCTTATAGATGCTTTCTCTTTTTTTATTTTAGGCATTCCATACTGCACTGCCTGTTGAAGATGTGTCAGATGATGATGATTTCTTCATGTTGGGAGGAAACTCACTTTTAGCTGCTCATGTGGCATATAATTTGGGAATAGATATGAGGTTGCTTTATGCCTTTCCTAGCCCAATAAGACTTTTAAAAGCTTTACTGGATCAGAAGCAGAATTTAGCTTTTTCTAATTCCGATACCATTTTGGATAAACGATTAAGAGTGGACAAGAGCATGCTAAATTTGTTTGAGATAACAGGAGATTCTTCGAATAGTACTTTACTTGGTGTGGAAATGAAGGAAAATATTGGAATGTGGATCCCTGATTCTGTGAAATTTGATAGGCGTCAGTTAACGAACCACCCAAAAAGGAATAAAGAATTGGCATATTGGGATAGCATAACAAAAGTTTCATGCTTTTATCCACTCGGTGGTGTTTCAGCATACAAGGATGATCCATGGAATAGTAAATTTGAACTTCCTAAACTGTGTTCGTTGAGTCGTTGCAACCAAGTTTTGTTAGGTTCTGAAGGTGTATTAAAATTGGAATTTCAAGATGGCTTATCTCTTGATTTTTCAATACATGAAAAAGGCTATTTACAAGAATTGTGGAAGGTCTTGCTTAAATCATGCGTGGATGCTTCACCACTTCTCATGTTAAATGATGAGAAGGCTTACATTTTTATTGGCTCCCATTCGCAAATATTTCTTTGCATAGATGCTCTTAGGTACTTTTTTGTGCGATTTTCAAATACATTGAACAATGAATTTATGGATTGTCATTTAGCATCCAAAGTTTTTTATTTTGCACCTTTAATGTGTATCTATGATTCTTGAAAGTCATGGGTTTTCTGAGAGGGAGGTACACAACTTGGGTATAGGGGACACTCAATTGACAATAAATGTTTTCAATCAATGATAATATTAAAAAATACACACGATAAACCCTATAATGTTGATATAAAATTTCATATATAGTGCGTGTTAATTATAAATTACCTAGAATACCCCTAGAAGCATCTAGAGTCCTTTATAATCAACCTCCAAAAGAAAAGATTCAGGGTATAGCCTAAAAGATCTTTTCAAAATGAAAAATAAAAAATAAACAACTAGATTAAAAAGAACAAAAAAATAAAAGGGAAACAAAGCCTTCTCCAACAGCAAGAAACAACCAGAAGCCACACAGCAACCCATACATAGCGCAACATATCCACCCCATACACAACAATAACAAAGTCAGAAGAAGAACCTGGAAGGAGAACCGGCACTGCCGCCGCAAAAGCAGAAGAAAGCTTGCAATCCAAGTAAAGGTAACAACAACACAGACCAAAGCAAGTAAAACCGATTGCAAGTTAAGATAAGGCCAAATGAAGCATAGCCAACCGATCCAAGGCCACCAATGCCAAAAAATCAAGCCATTTAATGGCAGAGCATTGTAGCAATTCATTAGTATCCTCACTCAATACGCGACACTCCAAACATGAAGAATCATCAGCCGATTATAAAGAAGCTCTCGCAAACCAATCAACAACTTCAGATCGCTTCACCTAGATGGATCAGCAAGCCAAGGAACCTGCACAAAAGGAACAAGACAAAACCAAAAAGCCAAACGATAGCACAACCAACAGAAGCGTCCCATCAGAAGAAAGCCCACCAGCCAACAAACAGGCCACCGGACGCAGCCAAACGAACAAGGCAACTACCCAAACAGCCAGCTCAGCAAACAGACGCTAGCCAACCAGCTAGAAGACCAACCCAATAGGCAACTAAACCGACAAACCACCAACCAAAAAAAAAAAACTCAGCCAGCCGACAACAAGACAACCAACCAGAGAGCCCAGCAAAATTAAGGATTATCTATATATATATATATATATTTGTGTGCTGTAATTCTTAAATTTAATGAAGAATGGCTTTTTCCCATGTTGGAGTTACTTTCTTGCTTGTATACGCTTTGTTTTCAACCTTGTATCAATTGCCTAAATTCATGTGCATTTACATCCGCTGTTTGAATGGTACAAACAACTTTTACTGATTTTATAACTTTATAATTTCAAATTTCTTGGTTCAATATATAGTTCCTGATAACTGGTTAACTTGACAAAAATAACTAACCTATTTTCAATCTCTATTCTTTCCAATCTTTCAAGCCCATGATCATTCACACAAAATTCAGAGGAGGCTCAAGAAAACTTACAAAAGCCACTTTAGTTGCACTGCGAGAAAGTATAAAAGGATCATTTTTTATCTAATCAAGAAAGTGTTACATTTTTCTTCTGAGTAGGCATGATACTCCAATCTATGACACTAGAGACTTGGATACATCAGCGCAAGAGAATTGAAATTTCTCATCTCTAAAGGTAAAGCTTTTTTCTCTGAAAACTATTGACTTAAATTTTTATGAAGTTCGTGTGACTTCAAAAGCAAAAAGGTCTTCTCCAAATGTGGTGGAGAGGTAAAGTGACAAAAACTAGAGCCAGTCATATGGTCATGTGGAGTTCAACTTCAGTTTTAAGGCTTTTGTATTCTCACTTTATTGATGACCAGATGAGAAAGGCTTGGGTCAACTTACTTAAAATAAGTTGGATTTGTTAATAGCATTCAAGAAGTTGTTTCCCTCAGTTGAGAATGAGACAAGTCTAAAGCTAAAATGCTTAAGATTCAGTAATAACAGAAAATAATGTGGCAGAGAATTCAAATACATTTGCATTTCAAGGGGATTAGAAGAGAGTTTGTTGTCCTAGGAATATCATATCATAATGAAGTTACAGAAAGGATGAGTCGAATGATCACAAAATACACTTACATAAGGATAGATGCAATGTTGCCCAAATAGTTCTGCATAATGCAATAAATACTACTTCCATCTTATCAGCCGTGAACCATCAATATTGTTGAAGGAAGATTTGAATGAAGAGAAATGAAGTGAAACTAGGTACATTTGTTTCACTTAAGTATATGATTGCTCTTTAATGTTCACATTAATATGGGACGCCATAGCTTGGATTCAAAGTTCATCAAATGCATTAGTTAGGTATGGCACAAATGAATTCGGGCACAAATTCAGAACTTCTCACAAGGTTATTTGAACAGGGAAAATTTAAGAAAAGTTGTTTCAGCGATACAAGACGAGTATATGGAATTTGAAGACACTAGTAGGTATATAGAATTTGAAGACACTAGTGGGTTTGATGAGCATACTCAATAAACAGAGGTGTAGATAGTGCTTCAACACCAATGACAGAGTTTCACTATACAATATGTTGTTGATTGATAGTGGTGAACTAAAGATTTTCAAGAAGCTAGTCAAGTTGAAGACTCAAGTAAGTGGAAGCTTGCAATGAACAAGTAGATGCAGTCATTAGCATCAAACCATACCTAGGATTTGATGAAGCTATCCGCCGGGAAAAAACCACTTCAGAAGAAATGGGTTTGCGGGTTGAAGGAGTAACATGATGACGACTATCGCTAAAAGATAAGGCTTGTAGTGAAAAGGCTCCAACAAAAAGAAGGAACTAATTACACCTAGATCTTCTCTTTGGTAGTCAAGATGATTAATATTAGAGTGATACTGAGGATCTATATGGAGCAGATGAACATAAAGACTGCATTCATTCATGGGGAGTTGCATGTTATAGCCCCTAGGATACCTCATCCAAAGTAAGGAAAATCTAATGGAGTAGTGGTATAGGAGATTTGACATGTTCATGGTGGAGAGCTTATGCATTAGGTTCCAGGCTTGAAACAAACCAACCATTATATCATGTTGTTACTATATGTAGATGAAATGTTAGTTGCAAGATTTGATTTAGGAGTGTTTCATAACATAAAATAATAATTGTCAAAGAAGCTTGAGATGTTAGCTTAGGACAAGCCAAGCAACTTCTTGGGATGAAGATATGTAAGGACATGAAGATGAAGATTTAGATAAAGCCACCAAGTTTATCTTGGGAAAGCATTAGAAAGATCAATAGGAGCACAACAAAGACAATGCATATGCTGCTGATGAATCATTTCTACCTTTCAAAGGGGCAATCACTTTAAAATGATGCAGAGTAGGAATAAATGAACAAAACTCCATGCACTTCAACGATTCGATTTCACATAATACTGGTAGTAGTTTGCAAATTCATGAGCAACCTTGGAATGATACACTGGGAAGCTGTTCAGATGTAAGCCCTTTTATAAAAAAATATTTTAAAACTCTAATTCGAACATTTTCCTAAATTTTGAGCCACTTTCATAAACTTAAAAAAAAATATAATTTTGCCCCTAATGACTATTTGTAAAATCATAAATTAGACATCAAAACTAAAAAATTATTTTAACATTTAAGAAATGAAATTATGAAAAGTTTGATGTAAGTTTTGTTCAAATCGGATTTAAAATGGATTTTGGTGATTTTTTGAATAAACTTGTCATAAAAAACTAATCGCCCTACATTCTAACCATCTTATCTATATCTAATATTAAGCCAAGTGCAAAGCTTCAGTTACATAATAAAATTTTTTTTCTTGAAAGGAAAATTAGATGAATGAGATAAAGCCAATTGCCTCCCTTTGCAACAAATTCGAATCGGCAACATAAATCGATGCAGCATTATTCGCCTCCCCTTCTTCTTCTTTTTATTTCTTCCTCTCCTTCGTCTCCCTCAACACAATGCAAGTTTTCTTCTCCTCCCTTTGCAACAAATCGATGGGGTGGCATGTCCTCCAGCTGTAACTTACACCTAACTTTGCAGATAGTTGAAGCAAAAATTTGAATGGTAGTGACTTGCACCTCTATTGCACAAAGATCTTCTTGCTTTTTTCTTCTTATTTGAGTTTGTAGCAAATTTTTTGATTGATTATACTATTTAAGCTCCACAAAACTTAATTTATCTAATAGAATTTTTTTTGATTGATTAATACTCTTTAAGCTCCACCAAAATTAAACCATATCTAATAGTTTTTAATGTGCAAATTTTGTTAGTTATGCAATATAAATTCTTAATTTTTTTTTTTTAGAGCAAGTTCTTAAAATCCTTAATGACATTTTATTATAGCATAGCTGCCACTTGGTTTTAGCAATTGATGTATCCACTTGGTTATAGCAATCGATGTTGCCACTTGCTTTTAGCATAATGTCGATTCTGTTAGAATTTCTGTTCGATGTATAGTGATGTTGATTTTACCGGCCAGAGGGAAAATGCTGGCCCTTGGAACTCCCCTTGTAAGAATAATCACAGCCCACTTGATGAAAATTAAAAGTATAGCTTTTCTAATAACCAGAGGAGATGATTAAAAGCCAACAGCAGTAGCAAGCCAGAGGAAATAAGAAATTGTTTCTAAGCTATATAGCACATGAAGATGAAGTAAGAAAAAATCTCCAAAGTGGGAAGGAATCTAAATTCCTTTCTCTATTTGCTTGCTTCTCAACCTCCAGCTTTTATTGCATTCTAACGTAAGATTTGAAAAAAATGGACTTAATTGTTGCTTTATAGCTATAGTAGAACTTATTTGCTAAAAACAAAATCTCCAAAGCGTAAAATTGTTAAAGCGTATTTTACTATAAAAACTTAGATGAAGGAGGATTTTGTTAAATTCTTTTAAGAAAAACATTTTTGGCATGAGATCTTTAATGTAAAACTCAAATAATATTTCTGTGAATGCTCATCAGCCATATTTCAATTGTGTAAAGAAGCATAAAAGAGAGTGCTTAGCTGGTTAAGGGATTTGCTTTATTTCCTTTTTGGCCACACAGCACCCCATTGTACTAAGTTTGTGAAAAGCCATATCAAGGACAATGATCATGTACTGTAGAGCTACCAACCAACTCTAGCGAAAAGAACTTTTAGGCTGGTTTCAGACCCGAGCGACTCTTGTTCGAATTTTCAGCATCGTTTCTACGCCCTTGGTGTGGAAGAAGCATGAAACTCCAACAATGTTGTGTCATGCATCATTTGTATTAATGAAGTTCTTTCTGTTGCTCCATTCAATGATGGTGCATCACACATTTATAGTAGAAAGATTCATACCTAATGCATCCCTGCATATTAGACCTTTGCATTCAATCTTGTTTATGGTTACTTGATGGATCTCACTTACGAGTCACTTTAAGTTGCACAATCACTTTACAATTTGGTGATAGAAAATAAAGTGGAGTTAATGCTATTTTCTTAGCTTGATATAATCTTCAGTATAAAATGACTTCCTAGCCATTACATGTCTATAGATTACAACAATAAGATTGTCAAATTTCAGTTTCTAGGCTAGATATCTTTTAAGTTCTACTACAATTAGGGCATCACTTCCTCAATTATCTCCTTAAGGTTATCAAACTCATGAATAATGGGAATCAAGGCTTCTTATCACAAGTTAGAGACAATTAAAGAAGGTCCAAAGCTAGAAAACAAAACAATAGTTTGTGTGTATCAACAAGTTTTTCTGGATGAGCTACCCGTATTACTGCCTATCACAGAGATTGATTTCTCTGTAAATCTCCTCCCTGGCACAACTTTTACCTCCAAGGCATTTTATCAAATGACAACAAAAATTTGCAAGGTGCAACTACAAAAATTGTTGGATTAGGGGTTTAACATGCTCAGTTCATCAGCTTGGGGAGTCCAGTTCTTTTTGTTATGAGAAGGATAGTAGTTTAAGACTTTGTATTGTTAAGTATCCGCCTTGCTAGGTGGTTAAGATAGTAGTTTTTCCAAGGTAGCCATGTCTCTCTTCAGACTCACTCAAAAAATTGTAAAGTTTGTCTTGGATGTTGGGTGTGAATAACCTTTCTAAAAGTTGAAAAATTGTCTTATGTCTGCTCCTGTACTGACCATTCCTTCAAGAACGAATGGATTTCAAATTTACAAGGATGTATCATTATCTGCTCCTGTTTTGGGTTCTTTGATGCAGCATCGTCGAGTAGTGGTCTATGCATCGTGACAATTGAAGCCTCACGAGAAAAATCACCCGACACAGGATTTAAACTTTCTTAACAGTTTTTCAATCTTTGCAGTATCACTGATGTGGATTAAATACGCTATCTTTAAATGCTTTTTATTCTTTATGCTTGTTAGTGAACCGCATTCAAGTTTAGTGGATAACCTTCTATGTGGGTAATAGCATTTACTTTTTGCACATAAACATTATTTCTTGCTATTTCCAGCCCCATATATTTGACTTGATGACATTTTTTAAGGTTGTCTGCGTTTCACTGGAAGACATGATTGATGATAACATAAATTTTCTTTTGATGAAATAGTGGCGCTGTACAGTGGCAAGTCATTCTGGAAGGACGTATTGAATGCTCAGCTGCAATTGCAGGAGATTTCTCTCAGGTGTGATTCTTGAAACCTGAATTTATTAAAATGTAATCAAAATTAGGCATTAGTGATTTAACTCTGTGGCTCTTGATTTAAAAATTTAGTTGAGCATATTGCATGTGGCAGATTGTTGTGGGATGCTACAAAGGGAAGATTTATTTTCTTGATTGCACAACTGGCAAGATATTGGGAACATTTCAAACCTTTGGTGAGGTACAATCACATTTGTTTGCAAATAATCCTTAAGTTGTCTAGTTTGCATGCGAGGCAATTTTATGATGCCCATTTGATGAAAGTGTATATTTGCCAAAAACACATTATATGCGTTGAGATGATGAGCAAATTGATAATCTAAGCATATTTTCAGTTCTTGTTTGCCATTTTTTATTTCATTTGTAATATATTTGTGCAGAGAAATGTTGAGTAATGATGGCAACCTTTATAAAATATTTGTTTTGCTCTTTAATGATTGCGTTGGTTCAAATGAGTTTTCTATTTTAGGTTATGATATTTTAGTTTGACCAATTGTTTCCATTATAGTATTGGCCATGAACCTACTTTGAGAATAGTTGCTTTTTAAACTTGCTATGGTTGAGAAAATAGATGTTATACAAGAACCTAGATGTTTTAATACTGCTCAGTGCTTAGAATTACCCTTATGCTTTCTCATAAAAAATGTCTGACATGCCATGGGAAGGTTATCAATGATGAGCTAGGGCGTTTGCTAGCCTAATGAGGTGATCCTGCAGTCGATGACTTCATGAGGCGAGCAACAATATTTTGTGGAAATATTATTGGAGAAGGCCAAGTGGAAGGATAAGGATATTGTTCAACTTGCAGCTAAATGAAATATAGAGTTAAAGGGAGATTTTATTGAAGAGTATTTGGTGTAGCTAGGGGATGATAGAAGGCATAACCATCAGAATGGAACGGAAAGATGGGCGATGGTGATTGGGATTTCATGAATTAGCCATGCTTTGTAAGTGATGTGGGAAGATATTACAAAAATGTCATGCTAGAGAATTCGGTGCTGAGATGCAAAAGATAGACGATGGGAGCAATTTCTGAAAAAAAAAGCGGCTGGGCAGCAAATGAAGTGGAAGCATTTGATAACTTCCGAGCATGGATTTTGTTGGAGAAAGTGGTGAATGCGTGATAGATTTTGAGGAAGAAGAAAAGCAAAGCTTGAAATTTGTAGGATCACTCATCGTCCATCTATTTGGATGACGAATCTCCTACAATGTCATTCAAAATCAATTGAAATTGAGATGAAACAAGTTTGGAAACTTCGCTATTCATATGTTATAGCATGACTACCTATTGGTGAAGTTTGAGCACGATGCGACAGTTGATAAAGTAATTATGGAAGGGTCGTGGTTCCTTGGAGGTCAATTTGTTGGCTTAGCACGTTGGGTGTCGAATTTTAACCCAAATATGTGGGTAGGCTTCATGACTCCGCTTTGGGTGTGATTGATCAACCTCCCATTAAATCTTTGGAGTAAAGGTAATCTCAATTGCATGGCTGCTATGATTGAAAAGCCTTTTTTTTTTCGACGGATCGACATTGCGCAATAAACGACTTGCATATGCACGTGTGCTTGGAGGTGGATCTTTCAAAGAAAATACTATTGTTATTTTCCATCCGGAGTAAACAAGGCATCTTCACTCAATTTGTGTCTTATGAAGATATCACAATCCTTGCAAGAATCGTGGAATGACAGGTCATAAAGAAGATCAATGTTCCACAAAACAACCTACCCCCACGGGCGGGGTAGGTTTTAGTGCCCCATCTACGGATCAAAATCAATGCATCATGGTGCAACGGAGGCGAACACCGGCCTCTAGCTGCCCACAACCGAGAGTAGCCTCTAGGGAACCGAACCGAGCACCCTGATAGCCTCCTCGGAACCCGAACCGAGCACCTGCAGCTTGGCTGTTGGCAGCAGTGGTGCGTCTTACACCGCCCGCACCATTGATTATCCTTTCCGGCTTTGACGTCCTTGCTATTGAGGAGGAGGATCGACCATTGGAACCATCTGCCGCCACACAGCCTCCACCCACTAGCCCGCTGCTGCAACACTGCACACCGAGCCCACCTTGCCCTCACCCTAGCTTGCCACCCTTCCTGTCCTGCCGAGTGCTACACCGTAGATTCCCCAGGCCCACTTGCCAGGGCCTGTTTTACAACCTACTCTTCCTTCCCATACTTTATGTTCGAGAAGCCAAGAGCCCTCGCTACAGCTCCGATGAACGACATCCTTGTGTGGAATTGTCGCAGCGTGAGGCAGCCGACGACACTACACCACCTTCCGCCGCTCATCTCAGAACGCAAACCGGGACTGATTGCTTTATTGGAACCTCGCATGGAGTCTTTCACTCGTGGATATGCGGCATTGGTGCTTTGTGGTCCAGCCTTCTGCGGGACGTTCGGGAGGTCTCATTCTTGCTTGGCAAAGTGACTTTTTGAAGTGCGAGATTCATCTTTTCTGTAGCGAGGTGATCCTTTCTACCATCACTCTAAGGTCGGGGAAATGCTTTCAGTTCGGCACCATCTACGCGCCCACTGATCTGTACACAAGGAGGGAGTTTTGGCAGAAGATCCTAGTAGTTCGGATGGAGGGGTGCTCGCTGATTCTTGGTGGAGACTTCAACTGTGTTCTTTCTCAGGCAGAGAAACGCGGCTGGAAGACGTTCAGAGTGACGACTGCTTAGACAGACTTTCGAGAGGTTCTTGATACGTGCCATCTTCATGACCCAGACTTTGTTAGTCCACCTTTCATGTGGAACAACAACAGGGAGGGAGTTCGGCGTATTTGAGAGCGCTTGGACCGGTTTCTTCTTAGTACGAAGGCGATGAACCTTTTGCCGGGTGCAGTCGTGCACCACCTCCCCAGGGTAGCTTTTGATCACTGCCCGATTTTCCTGACAGATGCTTGTCTCAGGTTTCAGAGTATCAGAGTGTGGTACAAGTTCGAGGACACTTGACTGCAGTACTCGGAGGCTTTCTCTGCATTCGAGTGGACTTAGGGGCGGCCGTCTCGGGGTACGTCGTCCTCAATCATCAACCACAAGATGGCACACACTCTCCGGGCATTGTGGAAGTGGGGCCGAGATTCACTTCCTGATTTGCGGAGGAGGGAGGCGAAGCTCACTTCGACTCTAACACAGCTCCAGGTGAAGGATATGTAGACGGACCGAGGCGGCAACCCTGAGCTTGTTTAGCAACTCCGGGACATCGCCTCAGTCTGTCTCGCCATACTAGAGACTTTTGTACATTGGGGCTTGCTGCCGGCCACTCTGAGTTCTTGTGACTAGTTTACTGCTTTATATTCGATTGCTACTGCATCTCGCCACCGCCGTTTCAGCTGTCAGGTTCTGGCCTACTCCCTCTACCAGGCTTGGCGGGGTAGGACTAAGTGTCTTACGACAGTCCGTACCCGACTTCGTTGGTTTGTGCGGGTTCGATTCTCTCGACGATGGTCAGTGCTTGTCTGCAAGACGGGTTTGATTTTCGGCCACCAGGGCCCCTCCACCTTTTTTAGATGGTGCCCCCCCGACTCGTTGTTGAAGGCTAACATTGATGCTTTTTATAGATATGGGAACCTGTTGCTTTTGGTGGAGTTGTGGTCCGCGACTCAGGAGGCCACTTGCTCGCTGCTGCTGGAGCCTGTTTACAGGCCTTGCCTCATCTCCAGGCTTAGATGCAGACGGTTACTATTTTGCGACAGGCCCTCCTGCCTAGAGACGCTGACACTGAAGGAGTCATCATAGAGGGAGACTGTCTTGGAGCGATCCGGAGGCTCAAACGTCACTGGGAATGAACTCTCTGTTCAAGTGATGGAAAGTGCCACGCTAATTACCTTGCTTTTTTGTTGGACTTTCTTTGTGTGATTTTTGTTTACCGTTCGCGCAATGCGAATCATGCAACGAACTTTTGTTATATGTTAGTCTGACGGGGCAATTTTTCTTTTGTTACAGGAGATGTGCTCCCCGGGAGGCTCTTAGACCTCCTCGTTGTGGACACCGTGGAGTTTGACCCGGTTGATGATGTATTTATGCTTAGGCTACAACTGTCTTTCAAAAAAAAGAGTACAGAACTGGGCTATATAATTATTTAAGAAATAAGTTAAATAAATTAAATAAACTACTTAATTTTTGTAGAGTGAAATTGTTTATAAAAAAAATATTAAACTTTTACATCAAAGATGTGAGGTAAATATTAACAAAATCAATGGATTTAACTGTAAAGTATCAACAGCTAATTTTAATGTTTTTTCAAAGATGATCAGTCATTCATTTCAACGTTCTTTTACTATCATAATAGAGTGTTGTTATTATAATAAAATTTAAACGCCTTGTCATGATTGTATGGATGCCGCTTTGTTATTTGAGAAGGAATTGTTTTTATTTATATTTCTAATACTCAAATCTTTCTATTTATTATAGTAACCCCAATTATATTAATGCATCTAAAATATTAACTCAGGTCATGCTTAATTGTTAAAAATGAGAGATTTTAATGACGTTGGGTATTCGTTTTTATAAATATCAATGTTGAGGTGTTAGATATGTAAATATGTGTCGTTAATAGGTAAATCTGCCCTCATTTTCTCAAAAACTGAAGTGCAAAGGTTGGCACAACCTTTCAAATATAGATTAGTTGGGAAATTTTCAAATGGAAAACCCGCAATGGATACCATTAGGAAGTTTCTCAATGGCTTGGGATTATTAGACTCATTCATTGCTGGGCTCGTTGATTTCTACCTTACTCTAATCAAACTCCAGTGAGGTTGATTATTCTAGGTTATTTGTTGGAGGAACATACTTTATTGATAACTATTGTATGAAATTGTTGAAATGGACAATGGAATTTGATCCTCAATACCCCCTATTATTCCTATTTGGATAAACTTCAAAGCCCAATTGATCATGCACTGAATCTTATTCTCGTTGGTATTTGTGATGGCCTGATGCCGGCTTAGCGAGAACTGTCCTGACATTCAGGTGTTTATATATCGTAGGATCATATTGAGTAATTTGAGAGAATGGATACACATGTAAAGACAAAAAGACATTCTCATTTATTACAATATTGCAGATTACATGATCATTCATCGTACTCTTTGTACAAAAAAAAGGATAAAAAAAATAAAAAAAATAAAAGTTAAGCAAAGCAGCGTTGTGGATCTATCAGTAAGATTGAAAATTTAAGAATCTTGCGCGTATTCTTCCAGAAGCACCTGATCTGGTATTGTACAGAAAACAATACCGGGGTTAGAGAATACTTTAAGTACTGCAGTAAATAATAATATTACACTTTAAGAGATGCGATTAGCGGAAGTAAGGAGATAATAAAATGCAGGAATAGTAAGACAATAGCGCAAAATAAATAATAAATATCCTGCGAAAAGTTATATCACAAAATGTAGGTTACTGATGTCGTTTTTTCAGTAACCCGCCACGAATGTTACTGATGTCATTTTTCAGTAACTAACCCCGAATGTTACTGATGTCATTTTTCAGTAACAACCCCGAATGTCACTGATGTCATTTTCCAGTAACTAATCCCGAATATTACTGATGTCATTTTTCAGTAACAACCACATTATATTAGTTCCGAATAATCAACCAAGCTTCAATATGAAATTAGCTCAAAGCGAAATTAAGCAGTGATAAAGTGTAAAAAGTAATATTTGTCATGTACTGGGTACCTTTTTTGTTAAGTTTAGAGAGTGACAGTTCGCTCAATCCGCATTTAGGTTATTGATATTTTAAATTAGTTTTTTTTAAAAGTTTAACATATGAAAGAATAGAGACAATGAAAATGACTGTAAAAATTTTCAGAACGTAATAAAACACAATAAAAATGCTTAAATGAGAATCATAGTCATTTTATAGTATTTGTACTATTTCCATTATTGATTAATGAGACAATAATAATGTGAATAATTAATAGAGAGGTAGTATAATTGAAAATAAAAGAGAAATAAAAGAATCAAAATATCTCATAATTTTTCTTCCTCTTATACTTCTTTTCTTACCGAGGATAGTGTTTGCCGGAAAGTTGAAGGAGGCCAAACGGCTGCTGGCTGGCTGTTGGCCAGATGAGGGAGGGTTGCGGCAAGAGGGAGATAGTTGCTGGGTGGCCGGCTGCTGCCGTGGGAGGGGAGGCCGACTGCTGTTGTGGGGAGGGAGGAGAGGCTGGCTGCTATGGGGAGGGAGGCTGGAGGCTGGCAGGAGGGTGGTTTGGGGGGCTAGCTGCTGCTGGGGAGAGGGAGGAGAAGCTGGTTGCTGTGGGGAGGAGGGAATGTGGGGGAATATAAATAGGCGCATGAGGGGGTATCCTGCACCAAAACTTAATGGCGCATGACCTCTGCGCCTGTACGGGCGCTTTGGCATGAAAGGTTCTTTTGCTTGAGGTAGAAGAACCTTCACTCGATCGCGATCTGGAGGGGGGGAAAGAATTTCCTTAAGAAATTCTTAAATTTACTTAAACTTAAAATTTTCGCATTTTTTCGTCATTTGGAGTCCAAAGATAACGAAACGTGACACCGATGTGTGTTATGATATATCGAACACCCTTGTGCCGAAAATTTTCGATTCAGAGCAAAATTTTATTTTTTAATAATTTCTGAAGTTTTAAACTTCAAAAATTAATTGAGATCAAACCGGCTCTCCAAAATCGATGAAACTTCTCGAGCAGCCTTTAAATAATGTACTTAATACAATGACACAAAAATTGATGAATTCGAATACGTATTTAATTTTCTCAATTTATTGGATTTAAATAATTCAGAAAAATAAAGTGGAAGTTTCTGTTATCCGAATTTTCCAAACTAGGGTACTTTGATTTAAAAGTTATTTATATCTATTGGCATTCTTGTTTGCATGAAATTGAAATTCCCCGGAACTCGATTTTTGAGATGAGAATTTGACCTAATTTGCAGATAAAGACATTGGGTCGTTACAGTATCGTATTTTGGAAAACCCTTAAAAGTTGACTATGCCACGAGTTTTAGTGGAAATAAATCTTACATAAAATTTGAGTATGGAATCTGGATCGAAGACGAGGGTGAAGGTTACCTTCATGGCTATTCCTTTGAAAATTTGTTGTCTTATTGCACTCATTGCAATATGATTGGGCATGATATGGATATATGTTTCAGGCTCCATACACGCCTTAAAGAACCAAAAAAGCCAAAGACTCTTAATGCCAAGAAAAAAAGAATTTTGTTTATATCCCAAAAGCCACACTGCACATGCCGCCAAGTGGGCTGACTGATTGTTGCAGGACAACAAATACGTGAGAAGGATGCCCATGGCTCGGGCAGTTGCACGAAGCATAGATGGAGACTGAGCGGGTGCTGCATGATATTGTGTTAGGTTTTGAGTCATAATATTTTTATCTGTGTTGGTAGTGTTGTATGTTTTGTTATATTTTATTATTTTGTGGGGTATGTTGTTAGTTTTAGTACATTAGTGTTTTTATATTTATGTGTGTTGGTAGGATGTGTAAGGACGTCTTGAGATATAATGGGGTGCCTCACATCTGTATATGTACTATGTATTTTATTTAGAAAAGATAGTGAATGGAAAAAACCTTTTTGCTCCTTGGTGAGCATGGTGCTCTTACCAGAGTATTCATGAAGTGGTGTGGATAATCACTTTGACCTTGTGCGTGTGCACAACGACAAAGCCACCGGGTGTGTATAATCTCGGTTATATATCTTGTGTTGGTGTGGATAGCCATCACTCCCTTACGGTGTGCATAAGCGAAGGCCTTGAGGTGCGTATAATCTTCAAGAACCCAATGTGGATAATTTTGGAATTTATCTTCTATTTTGTGTATTCATGTTCTTTGTCTACCTTTCCACAAGAACCTTACAAAAATCATAGAAAAATGCTGTCAAATTTTCACAATACCATAGTTGATTCAGTTGCCAATTTTCACCAATCCGACATCATTTGGTCCAAGCGTTCCCGAAGTCCCTCGAATCATATATACAACCCTTACATCTTAGCCCCATCAGTTTTGGTATTAGAGCCATGTTTGTTGGTTAAGATTGCATAGAAATTTGTGCTGAAAATTAACATTTTATTTTCGTAATTATTGAAATTTGTTTGACCCTGTTTTGCCACCAAAGCCGCCGTCGCCCGCCGTCGCCGCTTGACGAGCCGCCGCAACTTGCGTCTCATCCGTTTCTGAACCATCAATCCATTCGCGGTTCCCAGTTTGCGGGATCCGAACCAGCCAAGACCGACCCAAGCCGGCCCGACTCACCTAGACTGGCTAGACACGTGCACGCTAACTTGCTTGAGCAGCCTTCCTTCGTTGCGTCAACTGTTGACACTCCATTCTCTGTCGTCCGACCTTCGATTTAAGTGCAATTTGCAGCGTTGGAAAGCTAAAATCCTCCACTACACTCAAATGGCATTCAAATAGAGATTTGAGGACTCAATTAAGAAGGATGAAAGTTAGAAGTTTCGACTCATGAGCGATGATCCGTTCGCCCTCACGCAAGTTAAGCACTCTAAATGGGCAGAATTATTGAACATAATTCTTGATGTGATGAAGGATAAACTGCCATCAAAGAACACTTGGTTGTCATATGAGGAGTTCAAAATATCAACTCTGCTGAGCATAGGTCTTTTGGTAGGGAATAATCTGATGCAAGACAACAAGCATGACTTGTGTTGTGTTTTGAGTCATTGTATTTTTATCTATGTTGGTATGTTGAATGCCTTTTTATGTTTTATCATTTTGTAGGGTATGTTGTTAGTTACCTGTATTAGTGTTCTATATTTATATTATATTTTTGTGTGTTGTTAGGATGTGAAATGATGCCTTGGGATATATGATGGGGTGCCTCACATTTATATATATACTATGTATTTTATTTGGAGAAGATAGTGAACGAAAGAGATCTTTTTTATCATGTATGAGAATGTTGCTCTTTTAAGAGTGTTCTTGAAGTTCCATAACCATGTGGAGTTGATTGACAGTCAATCCAGAGTTTGATTGACAGTCAATCCAGAGTTTGATTGGAAATTTCAATAAAATCTTCGAAAAAATAAGGGAGTTTCCTAAAATCAATGCAATCAGACAACTTCTTATGGAGAAAGTTCCTTCAACACCTTTTGGGAAGGTACAATGGGATGACACTGAGACCATCTAAATGGTGGCGGGACTCCAACCTCTTGCCACTGAATGCCATACAAGTGGATTTGGAGAACTTAAGAATGAAGAGCTGTAATTCCTCTAAAAAAATTTCACTGTGTTATTAAAGAGAAAAAGGAGCCGACCCAATAGCATGAGCAGAGGGGCATGATTGCACTTATGTTGCATTTTCTGTACTTTAGTATTGATTCTTATATTGTGAGAATCTTTTGAGGTATGGTAACTATTTTTTCATGTTTTATATTTTTATTTTGATTTCTATTATTTTTTTAATTTTGTTTTCTTTTATGTTTACCATCCAATATATATTAGTACTCATCTTGCTTAATGCATTCTAAACATATTATCCAATATTGGTAGGCTTAGAAGAAAAAGGTTACTTTCAAAATATTGTTTATGAGTGATTTCCTAGGTATTGTGTCTTCTGTGCTTCTTTTGGGCATAAATGTCTTGATTTTAAAAGTTTTGCACAAGATGATTTGGAGCACCAAGGAGGTTTCTTTGTAAGGAAGGGGTTAGTGAGCCTTTGGCTCAAACCCCTCTTCTCCCAAAGAAAAACCATCTGTGTTGGGTTTCTAGCAATTGAGGATTATAATGGGTTGTTTCTATCACAAACTTTAGAGATTTTTCTCAAAGCCCAACAACAGTGGTTTCCTCCAACTTTTCAGAATTATTAAGGAGTACCAATAAAAACTTGAACCAAATTATTTCCTAAAGTATGGAAACTGAAACTTGCCAAGCTTACAAATACCCCAAAGTGGGGAGGGGAGATTTGTGTGGTTAAAAATATTTTTGGTTGGAGGTAAAGTTTAAGTAATGTAAAATTTGGGTGAAGTTAATTTCCGCAAAACCTTTAAATTGTGGGATTTGGATTTTTACTATATGGGGCATTGATTACCACATTGTACAGGCATGAAATAAATCACTGGCAATGCTACCCGACTCTCGTTTGTGCTTCTCCTTCTTATGTTGGGCCTATGTTGAACTTTGCCAACTCTTATCGAGCGTCGTTGATTTTTGTCATTTCTTATAATCTTAACATTGTATCATTTGATGCATTAATTTAACTTTGATTTAATTTAATATTAGTCATTTTTATTCATGTATGTCTAAATATGACTAAACATACCATCTCAATCCCAACAAATGTTAAATTTTGTAGTTCAAACCCGCCATATGCGTAGATTATTACCTTTTATCTATACTAAAACTAAAATGCTTTATATGCATTCTCCAATATGCAATCTAGTTCTTCAATATGTATACTAATTTGTAACATTTATATTCTTACTTTTCACAGTTTGATATTAATCATATATGCCTCTCGTATTAATTCTTTTTAGACATTAAACAAGTGTTCAAGCTTTAGCAACATCCTTATTTCTCATGGATTTAATTAACCATAGTTTTTCCTATAAGATTAGCCTCTTAGTGTTACAATATTCTAGTTCTCGAAAAATTGCTTATGAAATCATTTTTATCTTTATTCTTGAAGTTTCTCGCTCCAAATTTCAAATATAATTTAAATTTATTATTATTTTTAATTTGTTATTCTTACATCTTTAGCTAATAATCACTTTTATGTTGTTGATAGTTCTCTTAAAATTACTTTAATAATCATTTTATATACAAATAGTCAATTTGAATTATATAAACTTTATTCTTTTAAGTGACAACATAAACTATTTTCTTGAAATATGTAATGGTTACCACTAAATTGTTAAGCTAAAAATAGCCAACTACAAGTTTATTTATCTTTCTTCATTGGTTTTATTAAATCAAACTTTATCTTGAATAATGTAAAATTTTTGGTAATCGTCAACATATTAATGATCTCATTTGATAACTAATATTTACTTTTGTAGTATTTTTGAATAAACTCCTCCAAATTATACAAAAGGTTTCTTCTCAAATCTAAGGATATTTTTTGGGCATAAATATTTTAATATTTAGATTATAATTTTATTTCTCATTCCTTTGACTTTCACAAAACCATCTTCTAGATTCTTGATACGACAACAACACTCAGTGTTAGTTCCATTACATGGGGTCAGCTATATGAAACATTTGTTTCATTGTGCATCATCAATTAGATGCACATCCATGAATTTGAATTAAAGAAGATTCTTTCTAATAATTTCTTCATGTTATTTTTTTGTTTTTATCCCTCTTGTGGTGTGATGTCCCGATGCCGGTTCAGCGAGAACTGTCCCGGCATTCAGGTACTCACATACCGCAGGATTATATTGAGCAATTTGAAAGGAAAGGAACACATATAAAAGCCAAAAGATATTTCTCATTCATTAAAATTCCTGATTACAAAAATCTCTAATGCTCCTTTTTACAAAATTCATTGCAAGATGAACTGAAACAAAAGGAAAATAAAAATAAAAGTAAAGTAAAGTAGCGTCGTAGATTCATCAATAAGTTTGAAAATGTATGAATTAGGGTTCTTGTTTGAATTCTCCCAGAAGCTCTTGACCTGGTATTGTAAAGAAAGTAATATCGGGATTAGAATTCTCAGTAATTAGAGAATACTACAAGTACCGCAGTAAACAATATAATATTACACTTTTATAAAAGCGGAGATGCGATTAGCGGAAATAAGGGTGTAATAAATATGCTGGAAAAATAAGGTAATAACACAAAATGAATAATCATTTTCCTGCAACACAAATTGTAGGTTATTGATGTTGTTTTTCCAGTAACCTACCACGAATGTTACTGATATCATTTTTCCAGTAATACATAAATGTTACTGATGTCATTTTTCTAGTAACCAACGAATGTTGCCGATGTCATTTTTCAAGCAACTCACGAATGTTGTTGATATAATTTTTCCAACAACCCATGAATGTTATTGATAACATCTTTTCAGCAACCCATGAATGTTATTGTATCGCTTTCCAGTAACCCACAAATATTATTGATGTCAATTTTCTAGTAACAATCACATTATAAAAGGGATGTTGGTTCCGAACAACCAACAAACTTTAATACAAATTTGGCTTAAAGCAAAGCTAAACAGCAATAAAGTGTAAAAAGTAATACATGTCATATACTGGGTTACTTTTTCTTTAAGTTCAAGAGTGCACAGTTCGATTGAATCTGCATTTAGATTTTGATATTTTAAATTAGTTTCTTAAAGATATAATATATTCTTAGATATTTTTGTATTGTTCTCATTATTAATTAATGAGAATAATAATGATGTGAATGATTAATTTATTAATTTCTTAATAATGATTTATTAAGTATTTGTAAAAAAGAATGAAGAAATAAAGAATACAAGCAAAATTTTCCTTCATTTTCACCTTTTACATCTCCTCTTAACTAAGGTTGGTGTTGCCGAAAGCCGGAGCGAGGCCGGACGTGGCTGAAGGGAGGCAGAGGGGGTGGCCGAAGCAGCGGGGGTTGGCTGGCTGCTGCTGGTTGGAGGAGGGAGATGCGTTGCTAGCTACGGCAGGAGGGTTGGCTGGCAGGGCTGAGGAGGGAGCTGGCTGTGGGAGAGGAGTCTGGCTGCTGTGGGAGAGGAGGGGGGTGGGCTGAGGGGGTTAAATAGGGAATGGGAAAGAGAAGGAGAGCCCAGGGGTCAGCCAGGTGCCGACCAACCTGCGCCAAAATGGAGCAGGCGGCTATCCCTAGCGCGGAAGCTTCCGACTATAGGGCTTTGTCGAGAGACAGAGCCCGCTCGAGCGCAGGATCCTACGATCCGATCGAGGGAAGAAGGGATTAAAGAAAATTTTTAAATAATTACTTAAATTTAAAATTTTCGCATTTTTTCATCGTTTGGACGTCCAAAAATAACGAAACTTGACACCGAGGTGTGTTACGATGTAACCAACACTCTCGCACCAAATTTTTTTGATTCAGAGCGAAATTTTGTTTTAAATTAATTTTTGAAGTTTTAAAGTTCGAAAATTAATTGAGATCGGATCAGCGCTCTGAAATTGATGAAACTTCTCAAGCAGCCTTTAAATAATATTCTCAACATAATGACATGAAAATCGATGAATTTGGACACGTATTTAATGTTCTGAATTTATTGAATTTAAAAAATTCAGAAAAATAAAGCAGGAGTTTCCGTCATACGAATTCTTCCCAAACTATGACACTTTGATCATAAATTATTCTCATCTAAAGGTGTTTTTGTTTGCCCTAATTTGAAGTTCCCCGGGATCCTGACGTTAAAGTTGGGATTTTGACCTTATTTGCAAAGTAACGACATTAGGTCGTTACATGTGGAATGAGAAAAATTTATGTACACAATTTTTCTAACAAGAGCATCGAAAGGTCTATGTTTATTATTCCCAAACCATCTAAAGGTGATATTCTCAAATCTTATCCAATGTTAAAGCCACTCCAACCTTGCTATGAATGAACTTATTTCGTATTTTGTCCTTTCGTGTACACTCACTCATCCACCTTAACATCATCATCTTTATAACATTTATTTTATTAGTAAGTTTCTTTTTTTGTTGGTTCACATTTAGCCCATCTCATATAACATAAGCAATCGTATAGCTGCTATATACAATTTCCCTTAATTTAAGTGGGACTTTTAGATGATAAAAGATTCTAGTAGCGCTCCTCCATTTCATCAAACAAGCTTGAATCATATTAATCACACCGCTCTTTGTTTTACTGTACTTTGAATACTTGAACCAAGGTATTTGAATCTCACCCTTCTTGATTATGTGGTCCTCAATAGTTATGTCCTCTAGATTATGGCTGCTATTACGATCAAAACCACACTCCATATATTTTGTTTTAGATATTCTAAGATGGAAGCCTTTAGATTCTAACGTATTCATTTGTAACTTGAGTTTTGCTTTACCTCAATTCATAATCTTATCAATCAATTTTGTTTCCACCACCATACGCCTTTATTCTTTGGTACTCGTCCTTTTGATTCACTAATAATATTTTTAGCTGTTTTGTTAATACAAGCTAGTAAACAAATTCCACACAAGCCTAACTTTAATCCCAAAATCTCCCTTTCAAAATTTTGAATCTTCACTTCTTAAATCATCTATGTTATTATTCTTAAGATTCACCATCTAATTTTAGGACACTTTAGATTTAGATTTACTTTTCTTACTTCTTATTTACAAATTTATAACTAACGTTCAATGTTTTATTGGAATAATCTTATAATCCTTATAATATAAATTATCTATATTCCTTATAAGAAAATAATCAAATTGAATTTTTGAAGTGCAATTGCAAGTGATGATATGCTCATCCCTTTTTTAAAATAAGTATTAACAATCATAAATTCATAAGATAAATCAAACTTTAAAATTAATCTTCCTTTTTCATTAATCTTGTTAAAATCAAAGCCTTGAATACTATTACAGTTTTCAATCACTCTATCAATACATTCATTTAAATCTCTTCTTATAAATAATATCTCTTCTTAGAGTATTCTTTGAACTCTTCCAAATCTATAAAAAATTTTATTTTTTACTCCTATAAAATTTTATTTGAGGTGCATGATTACTAACATTAAAAGTTATTTTATATTTATAATTTTTAAATATTTAATTTATCTCCCATCATGTTAACTTTCACTATATTATTCTTCAAATTCTCGTGTAGGGTGATACCCATGCTATTTTTATGATGATTTTACTTGATTTCTAGGGTTTAAAGCCTAAACTATCAATTTCTTTTGTTTTCTCTTTCACCCAATTTGTGTATGGAAGACATAATTATTCTTTTGGTAATCATAATATATGCTAACTCAAAAGGTTTTCTAATGAGAGTGTTAATATTTTAACTATCTAATCTTAAACTAGTATCATGGACTATCTTTCTTACCATAATTCCCCTGAATGCCTAAAGCCTCACATTTTTTATATCACACCCAAGCACTAATGTAGTTGTTTTTGCACAATTTTCGCTTCAGGCAATGCAATGTGTTATTCTAGGAGATGCTCTAGCTTTAGCAAATTTTTTTAAAGGATTCATATCCTTCAAAAATTAAATAAAATTTTACATTTGTTATTGACTACTTGATGCGATCCTTCGTTTTTCTCATCTATGACTTGGATCCGACAATGATAGACTTTATTATATTCGTCCCATAAAAATTGTTGATAATACCAAAATTCATAATTTTTGTCTTTTTCCAACTTGAGCATCTAGATGAAGTTTATTACATTTCACATCATTTTTTTTTTTGAAATTATCTTATGCACTTTATGCGTATCATTTCAATATTTGGGGATATCTTAACCAAGATAGAAATATCATCTCTCTAAGATTGGATTAATCATCTAGTAACATTTCTCAACCCACAAAGATTTCTATTGCATTTATTTGCATCACTTAAAATTAACTACTAGGCATATCTTGACAACATAACATACTCTATTTTATATGGAAATTACTATGATCTCCTGCACTAACTTCAAAAATAATACAATTAATTCAGATACGTGCCAATGGTAGTAATTTTACAATTACTAGCTTGAGAATCTGATTGTGAACTTCTAATGATCTGCACCACTATTGAAACTTGCATCTACATGTTTGATTCAACTATGGAATTTGTGGCAGAAGGTTCCATATCTTTTTCCCTCTTGGCTCTAATTTGTATGAGAACCAATACTATCTCGTATTGTAAGTCTACACTTCTTAAGATTAAATTATAGGTAGATATTTTCACCTAATTTGCAACATAATTAATAGAAATGAGTACACAATTTATTCCTTCTTTAAAAGCCTAAATGACTTTTTTTAAAGTTTTATTGTGCTATGATACCACCCTTGTCACAACCTTATATATTATTGAATAACCTTGGCCTTAATATTAGTATACACGAGTGAATTGATTACAGAATAACATGGGAGAATTTTATCCCTCCCAAAAAATCAATTTTTCTTAAATGCGTCTCCTGATATGATTGCCTGCCTAAACACATCAGCAATGTTAGATTCATTTCTCTTAATTTTATGTATCTTAAGAAGTAAACATCTTGAGATAGATCTATTACATGCTGAACGGATCTCACTGTTGAATATGATTTTTTGCTGAATCATATCAACAATGGTGAAGTGAAGAATTATTTGCTGAAGAGAATTAGTTATTGAGGTCTACCATGTACTTTCTACTATTGTTGTACTTGTTCATCAAGCTGGCATGTATAGTTTGTTTCAACATTCTAATTTAAAAATTTATTTTAATGCTTGATTGTTTATTTTAGTATTGAAGATTAAGCATACTAATTTAGTCTTGCAAACGCTATTATTAGGTTTTTATAAGTATCTTATGTTGCCCAATACAATGGTCGTCCGTGCAAGGTTGTCTAAGTTACTGATAGCTCCATAAAAAATCACAATTTTTATAATATAATAAATTTTGCTTGCTGTTTTCTTTGTTTTGGTGCATTTAGGAAGTTTAGTTTGAAAGTTGTACAAATGAATGTAGGCAGCATTTCTTGTATTTAAAATTCATTGATATTAAAGTTTATTGTTTTGTTATTGAGTTATTTGTGAATGCCACTTCGAATGCTTTCTGTATTTTGTACGTGGGTGTAATTAAAATTTACTCTAAATTTTTGTACTTAAATTTTATAGAGTATTTTATCTGGTACTTTAATAATATCATGACATATTCAATGGCTTTTCATTACAATAGTTTACTTCCAGTTATTGTTGAGATATGGGCCTACATTTTTATATCTTCCATAGTAATTCTTGAAAAATTTTAGCACTTGAGCATTGGAAGTAATATTTTCTTCGTTTTAACTTTCTTCTAATTTTGTCTGTTATCTGCATTACTTGATAATTTATTTTTTATGATTTTCTCAATCCAATATTAGTGTTTCTTGTTTTTATTGAGCTAAATCCTTTATTTTTGTATATAATGAAGGTCAAAATGCAGCCTGTTGTAGATGAAGATAGAGGTTTGATATGGTAATTTTTCCTTAAATATGCATCCTGCAAAAATGCAAATATATTTCACCTGTGAAACTCTATCACATTTACGGTCTAAACTGTGGTACATATTCTACGAATACTGTGCTAAATGTTAAAAGTTCATGAAAGCTGGTTAACATAAAATTAAAGTCACGGTTGGAGTTCATGGAAACGGAACTAGTAATATGCGAGTTGAGTTATGGATAGGTTATTTTGTATTGGTTCAAAAGTAATTTTTAATTTTACTTTTTTATACCTTTACTTTTATATTTTCAAAATTTTTGTATTTCTAACCAACTGTGCATTAATACAAAAAAAGAGAGATAAAAGATAGACACATGTGAAATGAAATGATGAGTGAAATAATTGAATGACAAAATCAAATCACAGAATGAAAATAAACAACTATGTGACCTTCTATCTAAATAAACTGAATACAGAGGTTGGCCTTAAACTATAAAAGCCTCTTAGAACGCCTCAAATGTTGAAGAGACGATTGGTAATGTTCTATCTGATAAGCAAGAAACTATAATAAAGCTACCTCTTCTACTTTTTGACTTTACTTGGACTAGTGCTTTTATGATGTCTATTTCTATGCCGCAAAAGCTGGACTCACCAAATATCTCAAAAAGCTTATGTTGTGTCTATGTAACCCTACACTGATGAACCCTAGCAATTTAAGGACAGAATTCTAATTCTCTTCAGACTTTGCTGCAAGACAAGCCAAGCAGCTAGCATAAATCTCCACATCTTTAATAGTGTTTATCTCAAGCTCTTAATGGATAGTAGGCTGTTAAAACTGTCTGACGGATATCCTTTGACAAAGTAACTCCCACCTTCTAAGAGCTTATATATAAAATCTCAATGCTGCAGCAAATCTTAGAGGTGGCAAGTTTAAGCAACGAAATGTGAAAGCGTGGGCAACCCAAGGATGTCAAAAGATATCATAAAATGTTGGAGCGCATAAGTTTCTGTGGAGGACACTGTTGTCAACTCCATTAGAAAGCGTGGATGGAAGCTTGTCAAGTTCAAGTCAAAAGAAAGAAGAATATAGAATAATAATATTAAACGCAAGTCACCATTGTCATTTGATTGAATAAATAAAAACAAACATATCAATAATCTTTGTTGAGATATCAACGGCCGGATAATCGATGATCTCAATCATTATGAGTAAGGTGCTTGCAGTATACATAGAACTGGATGAAGAAGTGAATGATTCATTAGCACCCAAAATGCCCTTCTGGGTTTGATGACAATGACAGTTCCATTATTGGAGATAAAGAATGACCCAAAGAATCGTCACTTGAAGATTGGCATGATTTAGACATAACATGAGCCCTGATGATATTATGACGGGAGGTTGATTTAGTGATTTATCCTACATCGAGGCAACCCATAGTGCAAGAAAGGAAGGTCGATCAGTAGTGCTGTGGAAGTTGGTGATCATTTTCTTTTTGCTTGTTTTTCATTTTTTGTTTTTCCTTTTTTTGTGGTCACCAATTCTTCTTCTGTTGTACACACTTATTGCTATATTTATAAAAAGCATGTTTTAAAAAAAAACAATATCTATATATATATATATATATATATATATATATGCATGAAATAAACAAACTGGTAACAAAGACAATGAATAAGAGCAAAATAGATGACAAGAAGAAACATACCAATATCCTCAAAAGAATAAAGCTATGTATAATCCCATTTCCTAAGGCAAAAGATCTACTTAGATGCATCCTGAAAGTGCATTGGAGTATGCAAAGGAGGTTGAAATTCAGGATTGCTATAGCTATCTGCGATAAACTTGAGCACCCATCTTAAAAGAAGCAAGTGGGAGTAGATGTTGGAGCTGGAAGGAAATTAGAGCATGTTCTTAAGCACAAGAGAAAATCTTAAGCTAATGAGGTAGTTTTTAAACGCATTCAGAGATAAGGCTCCCATGTGCTTGAAATTAGCCACCCTAAAAATGCAATGAGGCTATTCGAGAGAGCAGCCTATGTGAAGCAAAACTGATGGGGCAGCTTTGTTTGGGTTGTACCCCTTTATGATCACAAATCCAATATGCTTATTACTCAACCATCTCAGTCTATTGCTGATAAAATAAGTGTATAAATGGCTCTGGATAGCAGGGAAGGATGGGAAGGTATGCCACCACCACCCACAAATCTACAAAAATAGTTCTTACAATATGTTGAGATAGCTGGCCAGCAAGGGTCATGTGTAGATTCTTGAAGTGATAACCATTAAGTGCTAGGCAATGTGAAATAAATGAATTTGACTTCTATTTGTGGTGGCAGTGGCTCCAACAAGTAGCATCATTAGAGAAACGCCCTTGCTCACACAATATGACTGTTGCTTGGCGCAGTTGAAAGAATTGGCAATGCAAACATATACACCTGCTGAAAGTACTGCAGAATCTCGAGATCCTAAAGACATATGTTTGAGATAGCGCTTTCTTAATTGAGTTCTCTTTATATTTAAGCTAAAATGGGAGGTGCTAAAGGTATCTTCTCGTCAAAGGCTATAAAGCTGGCCATCAAAAGCACATTGTAGTAGAGGACTTCATTTCGCTCAGGAAGGACAAAATAATATGCACAAGCAACAATACACCCAACCAAAGCAATTTCAACATTCACGCCTCTTGGCACTAATATCTCTTTGAGGAAATTGTTAAATGAATTCAGTTTGATATTAAAAGGATTGAAGTTTTACAAACCAAAATACATGTGTATCTCATTAAGAAACCTGTTGATTTCCTTATAAAAATCATGACAATAGGCTAATAATCTATGAAACTGTTTGGGTAGACCAACTCTCCCTTCTTCTGAGTACTTCACTTGACATTGAGGTACACTTTTTATAAGAAAGTCTATAAACAGGAAGATTAAGGATGCATACATATCCCACAATGTGGCTGCTATCTTGTGGGGATCAACCCAACAAGCAGAGATATAATATCCCAATTTTTTATAATTCCTTGAACCCATGACAAATGTAACTAACTGACTATCAGTCAACAAATATATGTAAATAGCATATGAACCCTAGCATGATGGAGAACAGTTTGATGTGTCTTTAGAATGTAGTGAGCCTAGTACATGTATTTGATGGCTTAGAGAGGACTCTCTAATGAAGTATCTTGATTCTAATCATCTTTGTGATGCAACAATATGTAGCTAAGAAGTCAAATAATGTCATTATTGACAAACTTAAAATTATGCGTTTGCGTGAACACGCAAGTGCATGTGGTATGAAGTAATATAGGAATGGTTAGTTCTTGAGATTTATTGTCCTCAGAGAACGATGTGTATTAGTTACTAAATACTTCATCTTTTCAATAATATTTGAACGGCCGAAATTGTGATTTTTAACTAAAGCTAAGATTAAATTATTAGGTTTTGACATATGGATTTAAATAAATCAGTGCGTTGCTATTCTTATCCAGTACATGTGAGAGATAACTTATTAATTCTATTTCATGGAGTTGCAGTTATGTAGATTCAATAGTGATGTTGCACATGAATCTCTCTTCACATTTAACTCTGAGATCGTCTTTAATCGATCTCCTACGAGACCCCGTGACTTCAATCTTAGCTTTGATTGTGATGGTGTTTTGCAATTTCTTTGTATTCTACTTGGTTCTGTTCTGATACATGCTATGGTTCTAGAACTACACATATGCATCTTAGTTATCAAGTGAGTCATGAAAGTGAATATGCACAGACTCTTCTGTTAAAATCTACTCTTACGTCTAAGCAATAGATTTACTATTGAGTCCGGATAACTAAAACATGAGTTAATCACGACTGTCGTGCGTCAAGCTTATTGTCAAAAAATTGAGCAGTGAAAGCTCAATGGTTAATATCTTTGAGTATTTTATTTTATTGTAGCATAATTATAATTTAACCAAATATTTTGTTATGGTCACATAATTACTCATAGATATACTAAAAAATGAAATTGATTGCATTACACAATGAAAAATTACATAACCATAATTCTTAGTCTAACCCTCCACAATAGCAGGGTTAGGCTACCATTATAAGCACGAATATACATTCAACACAGAATTATAATACATCTTCTACACAGGATTCTAAATCAAGATAGAAAAAAGAGATACAATACAGAGAGAACAATGGATTGCATTTTTCATGGTGATTTAATCTTCTTCTCTTGTTTTGAACTTTTGTCCTTGTGTCCTGAATTGTTCTCCTTATCTTTGGCTGCCTCCCTTCTTTAGAAACTCTTGAAGTTTTTTCCTATTTTTCAACTAGGGTTTCTCCTATTCTGAATCCTTCAAAAGATATCTTCTCCCAAAAGATTCTAAATGTTGATACCTTTTTCCCTTAATTATCTCTTCCACTTAAGCCTTGGGAGCTGAATCAGTTAATTCCCCATATTTCTTAATTAATTCTTCTCTTTAATCAGCTTTGTGAGGTGTGGTTTTAATTACTTAATTCCTTGAATATTCTTTTTTAATCTTTCATGGGAGTTAAAGGGATTGAATACTTAATTCTTGATTTTTCTTCTCTTAAATTAGCCTTGGGAGCTGAAAGGATTAATAAATTAAGTCCCTTGAACTCCCAATTGATTAACTTTACTGGCCTTTCTGGATAGCGAGTGCCAGGACGAGCCAGGTGCCCATGACTCGGTTTGTATTCATTGCTCCAGGTGTTGTTTTGCTCTAAAGGCGCGCTGTGGTGCGCCATGGCACATGGCTCTTTGGGGTCGGTGCCACGACATGCCATGGCGCCAGCACTTCGGGCTGGGGCGCAAAATGTGTAATTGTAATGGTCTTGATTATGCCTAAGTGCACTGTAGCGCTCGACGCTTTGGAATGGGCGCCTGGGCCCGCTGTAGCGTTCGCAGTTCGGGATATTTATCTTGTGCGCTTTTTACTTCTGGGCACCATGGCGCGCTGTAGCGCCTGACGTTTTGAATTGAGCGCTATGACACTGTAGGGTTTGGTGCTTTGAATTTGGCATCAGGGCGCGCCGTAGCGCTTGGCTTTCTGCTCCTTTGAAATGCAATATCGTTCCTTTTGCCAGATCTTTTCCTTGTGCTACAAAAACATAAAATTGTGCAAATAATGCTTGAAAAATATGCAAACTACATCAAAACACATATAAATTAACATACAATATTATTATAAGCACAGTGTTTCATCACACCCCCATATTTAAATTCTTGTTTGTCTTTTAGTAAGTTGAATTAAATAGTATCCTGATAAATTGAATTTAAGTAAATCAGAACTAGATTTATGATAGTTTGAGTTTAGGATAGCCAAAAGAAATTTAGTTTGGATCAAATTGGTGGATCACTGTGATAATGCTTTTTAGAATTTGTCATCGAATATTTTCAGGTTTCATGGAACTTACCCTTTGCTGACCTCAATTTCCTTACATAATGCCATGGTTACTGTAAACCAGGGTTTGGGAGTATTATGGTTATTTCGAGTGGACTGATTGTAGTAGTTGTTTTAGGAATATTTAAGTGTCATGTGTGTTTCTTCTTATGAAATGTAATGCCTTTATTGGTGAGAGATATTTTTCTTCACCCCCATTTTTGATGGGAGAGATTTTTTTTATCCCATTATATATTTTTTTATATGTGCCAAACTTAGCATATGCATTACATTCATTAAGTCCTTCAGAAACCTAGCATACCCAAATTAAAAAACTATTCCAGTCCTTTCTTCACATCCACCCCTCCCCCACGCTTAGTCTATTTCTCACTTGATTAAGCTGAGATGTTGTTTTGTTCCGTTTATCAAGTTTTGTTTCACATAACCTTGTTTTGTTTGGTTTCTTTTTCCATCAGGACATTCATCACACGCCAAACCCCGTTTGATATTACAGAATCAAGTTTGGTTTCTAATTAGATTTTTGAAAGATAAAATTATTATCCCCAATCATCAAACCACTAGTCTAAATTATTATTCTTAGATGAACAAGTAAACAAATTACTAACATAAAATAAAACTAAAATAGAAAGAAACATATATAGAAAGAAGAAAAAGAAAAATACAACCTTATTAAATGTTACATTCCTCACTCGTCCTCATCATCTTCTTCCATGGTTGGCGCCATAGTTCTGGTGGCGATTCCCTAATTATTGGAGGGGTTGGAAATACTGTATCTCCTGGACTTCCATGCAAATGCTAATTTGTGAACATATTACCCAGACTACTGGTAAACTCATTGGTATATGTGAATTGGCTTTGCAAGGTGTTGCTGGTCATATTCATGTCCATCCACCTTCCCGCTTGCTTTTGATGTTCCTCCCGCCTTCCCATTTGCCTTTTCAAATTTCTTAGCACTTCTCTATCCTCAGCTACTGAAGATGATTCTTCCCCATAGATCCCTTTTTGCCATTTTTGGAATTCCTTGGCAGAAAACGTTATGCTTATGTTCTTCTTTGTCATTGGTGCTCTGGGTTGAACATGTAGCTCATCCTCTCCGATCTCTACTCCATTAGCTGAGCACCATTATATTATTAAGGATCCAAAGGCTAGTGCCTGGCAATTTTTTTGTGCAACATATTCCACAACTGGTTACTAATTAATAATCATTGTTATATCAATGGCCCCTAGTTTTGTATCGCATAGTTAAGCATGGCTCGGTCTCTTGTGACGTCGTCAGATGCTGCACTGGAAAAATAATGTTATCTTCTCGCCAAGTTATGTCATTTTTGTGAGTTCTCATGCTACAGTGGCTACATCAAAATCATTATTATAATAATGGCGATAAGCACAATTTTCTACAAAGCCAAGTCCATAATGCAATGCCATTGTACGACTGCTAAACTCAATACTTTTTACTCGAATGTAGATGTTCTTTCTAGCATTGATTGCATTGGCATATACTTCCTGTACTAAAGTTGTGTAGATGGGTCCAGGGTGTAAACACAAATTTTTCCACTTGTTAAAGATATTATTGGCTGAGATAGGGCAAGGCTCAGCGAATCCACGCTCAAGGATTATCTTAGTTTTTGAGGTAATTTGAATAATCGTTATTCTGCTTCTAGTGATGCAAACTTATCTTAGTTGAAGCATCCGGAGGATGAGCATGCAGTAGTGGCTTTTCCAACAATAGCTTCCTGCTTCGTGGCCATTTTAAGGAAATGCTGGCTAGAACAGAGAAGATGATGGGGATTTCTAAGTCAGAAAAGATAAAAGGTCTTGTGAATTTGCTATCAGCCTCTAATGGATTTTTATAGGCAGCAATTGTCATTTAATATTATGAAATTCCTACCTACCCCTCTACCCCTTGTTCTCTTTGCATAGGTGGTCAAAAAGGTATCACATGTATCCTTTCAAACAATTTAATTCAGTCAAAGAATCTTGGGAAGATCGCAACTCAGTAACTCAATCCCATTTTTGACCCCTATTCAGTATTTGGCCAACCTGGCACGCCTAAAGATAGATCCTTAATCTCTCTGTTTTCTAGAAAAATGATTACAGATGTTGAGGTGCGTTGTAGAGCCTGCAACTTGACAATGGGGCTCTATGACGCGCCGTAGAGCTTGCATTATTAAAATGCGCACTGTAGCGCCTGCAGTTCGATAACGGGGCGCTGTGGCTTGACGTAGCATCTGCCTCTTGGCGTGGGTTTAAATTTTTGATATATATATTCATATTAATGAACTATTCAAATGAGAAATAAACTAATTTAACATGGATTGCCTCCTAGAAGCGCTTGGTTCTATGTTCTCCGTAATCATAATTTTTATTTCTCCCTAACTTGTTTTCCTGTTTTGCATGGTTGTTCACTAATTCCTGGAGTTGGGAATTTTGCTCGGAAAGTATTTTATCAACTAGATGAATCGTCTCTTCTATGCCATTCACTTGCATCAACATTTTCCATTTCCTACATTTATTATAGCCCTAATCGTTGCTAGAAATGATCTTCCAAATATAATTGTTGTCTTTATTCCTTTGGTTTATCTCACACAACAAAATCAATTGGAATTCCTTGATTACCCACCTTAACCAGTACATCTTTGATTACTCCCACAGGGGTCAGCGAGGATAGATCAGCAAGTTGAATAATCAGCAGAGTCCTCTTTTTCCCCTTTAAACCTATTTGTTTATAAATATGATATGGTATAATGTTTACAGAAGCTCCTATATCACAAAGAGGATCTAAGTATCCTACAGCTCCAATGGTGCACGGAATAGTTAGCCTCCCCTAGTTTTTACTCTTTTGGGAAACTGAATTTTGTGTGTTTGAAAGTTTTGTTCCTCTAGTTGTTCTTATTCCTTAATTTTAAAATTTTTAAAAGTTGAATGACCTACATTTATGCAACTATTCTTAATCTTTGTCTCACTATACCCTATATTTCCTGAATTCTTACACTCCGCTTGACTCATTACTTTGAATAACTCCCACCATCTCTTTTGGGTTGATCTCAGTTGTGCTTGGAAGTGTTCCCTGTAGTCTACTCGCTAATTGATGCAGAATTTGGCCTACTTGCAGCTTAATATTGCGCAGGGTCACCTTAGTTTTTTGTATTGAAGTCTTATGATGATTCATTGTGGCTTTTGTTCGCTGCATAAATTGCAATGTTTCTGCCTTTTTGAGTTAAATGAGGTTTCAAGGGGTGACTCAGTATATTTGGTATTTTGTTGCCCAGAACTGTTGTACTGTCCTACCTTAGAGTTGGGTTGGGAATATCCTTTTGAATGCTAGGATACAACTGCACCATTATTGTTGTTCCAGGACAAGTTTGGAAGGTTTCTCCATCCTGGATTCTTCTAACCTTAGCCACTCATGGCATATAGTCCAAATAGGTATATCCAATGCCTTTCTACATGGATGCCTAATCGAGGAAGTCTACATGTGTCAACCAAAAGGATTTGAAAATCCCACCATCCCCAACCATGTCTGCCTTCTAAAGAAAGCTATTTACAGTCTTAAACAATCACCATGCCAATGGCATTCCACCCTCACAAATTTCCTACACATCAAAGGGTTTCGGACAAACACAGCCGACCCTCCTCTCTTGTTTGCCGTCACCTCCACAACACCCATCTATCTTCTAGTCTACATAGACGACATCTTCATCATCGGGCCGAACCAAGCAGATTTTTAAGCCCTCATCACACATTCATTAGTCAATTCTGAATGAAACACCTAGGCACCCAGCCACCCTTCTTGGCATCTCCATAACACCATCCAAAACATGTCTCTTGCTATCACAAGCCACATACACATCCAACATTCTGCAGAAAGTAGGCATAGCTTACTGCAACACAGTCCCCACACCCATTGTAAGCCAAAAACGAACAACGGTCCTCTCTATCCCATTATGACAGCTGAAACTTTAGAAACAGCTAGTGGGATCTCTTCAATATCTCACTAATACCCATCCAGAGATCAGGTTGGCGATTGACAAACTTTGTCAACACATGCATTGTCCAACCCAAACAAACTTCGAGCAGCTCAAAAGAACCTTGCGCTATATCAAAGGTTTTCTCAAAATAGGCATTCAGATGGACTCCTACAATATGCAACTTTAAGCCTACGCAGACTCTGATTGGGTAGGGGATACAGAGGATTGAAAATCTACAACCGACTACTGCAGTCTACTCGACAACACCCATTTCTTGGAGAGCCAAGAAACAAAGCACAGTGTCTTGATCATCCACAAAAGTAGAATATTGTGCTTTAGCTACCACAACTACGGACATCATATGGCTCTGCTGCCTCTTACAAGAATTTGGCTAGACAATATTACGACCCACAAAAATTCATTTTGCCAATCTTTCAGCCATCTCCCTTGCCAAAAACCCCATAGCCAGAACCAAACACATTGAGGTCAACTGCCACTTTATCCGTGACTACATTACAAAGAAGTGGTGCTCTCCTACATTCCTATAGAAGCTCAGAGCGCCGACATACTCACCAAACCACTTATAACAGCTCGCTATCACTTGCTCAGAGACAAACTCACCATCAACATACTGATGATGAGTTTGCGGGGGGATAATAACAAATATATTATATATCAGCCCTTCATCCAAACATGATTTAATCAGGACCATTAGTCATGTCTCTATACATCTATATATATGCACTTATGTACCTACAATGCAATGTATTGAATTGATCATAATTCCTTAAGGTTGCCGCTTTCCCTCTCAATCTCTTGTTATCTTCACCTATCCGACGGGGATCAAGATATTCCTTGAACGTCTCCCAAAAAGTTGTATTCTTCTTTCTCAATTGGAGTGAGAAATTAGTCTGGTTGCCAATTAACCTATTGGTCTTACCCGTTCAAAGCTCTGCTAATCCAATTTTAACAACAATGAGCTTAAATGAGTCAGCTCTTGTAAAGTATTATTTACCCATTATCAGGAAGCTTTGCCTCATTGCCACTTACGATGATGTTGAAGCGTAATCACTTTGATCAAACTATTCACCAACATTTAGTAGTGTGCATTGAAAGATGAGTAAATAGGTAAGCCATTAATTAATGGTAAATTAGTCTATGAAATAGATGTTAAGTTTTAGCTAATGTACTTAAATGAACCAAACGGTTGTTGGCAGCCATTTGACACCTATTTCTCAGTTTCTTTTTAATATTTCTGTTAATGTTATTATCCTCATACTCCCTTCGCCGTTTAAGCAATGCATACCAATTTCTTATCTCTAGCTTGTGTCTTTGTTGCTCACTCAAATTGCTTATCCTTTGTTAATATTGGCCTTTTTTGGGCACACTGGTGGCACCATAAGAATATGGTACTTGCTGGAAATGAAATGGAGCATTGATGGGTGATGTTTTCGTCACAACATTAAGCACACATACTGCATTAACTCCATTTTCGTCTTTTCTGCTTTCTTAATTTTTAAAGTATTTTAGTTCAACTAGGATGACCATGAAAAGGTCAAAAAGCTTTTACTTTTGCTGCATTTAATTATCAATTTAAATTATTTAACATTGTCCTTCCCTTATATTTTTTTGTTAATTTGCTTGATTGTAAAATACCTGTATTTTCATTTCTACAGGTGCGGATCGTATGACCATCATTTGTACGCTCTGGATTATAAAAATCACCTGTGCATTTCCCAGATTTTTTGTAGTGGAAGTCTTTATGGTTCTCCTGCACTAGACAAGGTAAATATTTTACTATATTGAGATTTCGGCTCCTTCTCTCTTCATCAGATGTGATAATGTACCATGTAATTCCTTACGGCCTTGTTTGTGCACATGAGTTCGATATTTATCTTGTAAGAATAACAACAACAATATAGCCAAGACTTAGTCTACCTTGGTGAGGTCGGCTGTTTGAATCATTTATTTTCATTGTGCACGATTAAATTGAATTCCCTCCCTTGGTTCTTTCCATGTATTTTTTCTCCTCTCTTTTAACATGGACAAAGTTCATACCCTCAATCTTTCTAATAGGGGCATCAAACCCTCTATGCCTAATATGTATGAACCCTCTAATATGTATTTTCTAATCTTATCTACTATTAGAGCCACTCCAACATTGCTACAAATGAGCTGATTTCTCATTATCCATTTGATTATTTATACCCCCTCATCGACCTTTGCATACTCTTCTATGTTCCACAACATTCAGCCCTATATAACATGGACGATCATGTTGTCTAATTTCAGTGGGATTTTTGGATTGCACTACACTTCATAAGCAGTCCTCCATTTTTTTGAATAATTGAACCAAGGTATTTGAATCTCTTAGCTTCTTGGTCACATGTCCTAGATAATTCTGTGTTCGATATTATAGTTTTCATTGTTATTAAACCTACACTGTATATATTTTTTCAAATCTTGTAAGATGAACCCTTTAGATTCTAAAAGATTCACCCACAACTCAAATTTTGCTTATTTTCATTTTTGTCTTATCAATTAAGAGTAATATGCAAGTAACATGCATTAAGAAATCTATTCTTGAATCAATATACAAATCACCTTGCGATCGAACTCATGTTACGGTCTCATTGTACATAATAACATCAATATAAGACATTTTTTTCCAAATTTCCTTAAACAATTTATTTTGGTATTCTATTATAATCTCTTGAAGATGATCGATAAAGATTAAATGTTTTTTCTCCAAATCGATAAAGATTATGTAAGCTTTGATTGGTATGTATGTAAAGATCCATTTATTTGAGTTAAAAAAATATTACAATATATAGTATTTTTAAAAGCAAAATATACTACTAGTTTATTTTGTAAGTCTATAATAGTTGCATCATTTATGGTTATATCAACTTAATTATATATCACTATACGGTAAATGAAAGTTTTCAAGTTAGAAAACATAAGATAAAGTTCATGTCTCGAAAGGATGGATCATTGTATCATTTGCAAAATCCAAAATGAATTTAGTATAAAAGATATGAATTTAAAAATGGAATCTTCACCAAGACAACTCTTATAGATTTACATTAAGATATAACTAAGTATATGTGTAACTCATTTAAGGTGTCTACATATGTAATAACCCGAACTCTTAAAGAATAAGGTTTTACCTGCGTTGACCTTATGGGTTTCACATTTTTGTCCTCATAGAATAATTTTTTCGCAAGTCACTCGTCCTAGGAGTGCTCTCACTCAAAAACGCTTAAGTTTGGAGTTCTTATCAAAAGCTCCATTGTTAACTGAAAAGGCGCATTGATTTTTAAGAGTTATGTTTAATTATACTTAAAAGCGTTTCATAATCTCCCCAAATTAAGCAATTGAAGTCTCATTAGTCTTCTCACATAGATCTAAAAATTATTCATCTGGTAGATAGAACTAGAGGTGGCCACTACTGCCTTAAGAGGTACTTCCAACCATGTAGCATCTTAACCCTATATTGGTTCAAGAGGTCATTCCCATAGAGTGTTACTTTTCCATGCATGACATTTAACTTCCATCTAACACCCAATGGTCTGCTTTTATACAATTTGTAACAACTCGAACTCTTAATCACCAATGTATTATCTATTTTGAACTTATAAGTCACGATTTTGTCCTTAAAAGATAACTTTACAGCAAGTCATTCATCAATAACACAACTTTGGAGTTCTTACCATAAACTCCACCATTTTCTTAAAAGACACTTCGATATTTATGAGTTCATTTTAATTATACTTAAGGGGGTTTCACAACGTTTCTCCTGCCGAAGGATATCAAACTAGACGTAATTCTTAGAAAAGAAAACAAATGGAGTTGTGTGGTTTGGCCTAAAATTGGAGAGAAATATCAAGAAAACATAAAACATATTGAAAAAGAAAGATACAAAAGGTTAAAAGATATGAGAAAAGACTAAACTTCCATCTTTTTAGGTGCACCTAAAACTATCTTTGAACATATTTAGTAACAATTATAAGTTTAAAATCTTAATTATGAAGGTAATCAAAATTTTAAAACTAACTAGGCTTAGTAGCTTAATAAGCATAATTACCAATGAGTAAAATTCATGATAACAAGCTTGGGAAGCAATGAATTAAGCTCTTACAATGATATTTTGACATGACAAAGTACTGCCAATGGATCAATCCATTAATATTAGAGAATCTCAAGAGATTTATCCTGATTCTAAACCTATTAATTAAACTCAAGGCTATAAGTAGTGTTCAAAGTAGGCCCATAATTTAAGTTGTCATATTTGATAATATCCATTAGATAACATAAAGAACTAGCCCATTTAAAAGGCATATGGCATGCAAGAATAGCTTCAGTTTCAAATTAGAGTGATGGGGGTTATGATGGTGGATTGTAGATATAATTTTGATGACTTCGGGAAGACTTTTGGTGGACCAAATGATGTCGGATTGAAATTAGATTATGCGAGGAGTGACGGGTATTGTGTTGGATGTTAAAAATTTGTAGGATGTTTTGTATGATTTGGTGACTGTTTTGGAAAGGTATGGACGGCAAAGTAAGATGATGTTTCTTAGGTTTCGTAGGAGGAAAGCTTGAAGGTTTTGTAGGAGGAACGCTTGTAGGCTGAAATGGAAGTAGATTTAAACCAAATATAGTGGAGATGAAAGCTAATATAGAATACTATAATTCCAAATAGAAAATATGAAAATAAAAAAAGATAACCCTAAGATTATCCACACCTTGGGTACTTAAAGGTTATGCACACCTTCAAGGCCTTCGGTTATGCACACCGAAGAGGGTTTTCCTTGATTATCCACACCAAGCAAGCTCTCAAGCCAAAAAATTTTATTATCATTCAATTATCCTAAAATTAGGGTTTACATTATGTATATATATATATATATATATATATATATATAGCAACCATGCCCTAATATAACCCAACTGGGCTAATAATGACAATAAAGATCTTGTTATATTTTTTCAAGTGATCTCTTACATTCCCAACACACAAAATAAAGCATCATAAAAATACAAATATTTAAAAAAAATGAAAACAAACATAAGAATATAAATTATATAAATATGATGGATCCATAAACGTATCCCGTCATGACCCAATTGCCTCCTTCAAGTTCCTTGAAGTATGCCCTTGTCACCACATGCTCTCGTGTAAGCCTCTGTACTGCATCATAGAGGGGCTTAAAAGTTAATTCATTTACATTCAACAGATTATATAAAGAAACATTAATAAATTATATATGGAGCATATATAAATATTCATTAGAATGAACAATATTAAATGCTACTAAATATAGTTTTATGAATCAAGCAAATAACGACTTAACATTTGAAGCATCCCTTAGTATTCAGAACTAGCTAGATAAACAAAACAAACCTGATCACTAGAATCATTTGCGGCAAACTGCACAAAAAATTGAATGCATAGCAGAACAAATAATTATACTACAAAAGAATTTGAAAAAAATCTTCAAACTTTAAATAAGTGAGTTACATTATATTTGATTTTCAAATAGATTTAAACTTATTATGCAAAGCATTTAATTATAGTAAAATGAAATCCTTACAACATCTGCGCCATGCGGCTGTTGACGTTCGGCAGTTTTGCCGATGACTATTACGATGATGCCTAGAGCTACTCAGCTAGGGGAGGCGTCGCTTCCCGATCTCTATCTCCGGCTTGTGGTGAGCTACTCAGCTCCCAAATCCTTCTGTGATGTCTTGACAAACGGTTTTTCCTCGAGAGAGCCAATCGGTATCAAGCCTAGCCTTACTCTACGAGGTAAACCTTTTTTACTTCTCTCTGAAGCGGAAATGCAAGCTCTGCCAAACCTTTTGGGTTTACCCTTGCAGGTTCATATGCAAACCACCCATGGTTGCTGTTAGAAAATTTATCAATAATTACAAATTTCATAATGGATTAATTGATGTGCATCGTGCGCTTATCAAGCTCTCTAATAAAGCATAGTACTTTAGAATATTTGCTAGAGGATTCTACTTCATTGAAAATTATCTAATGAAAGTTCTAAAATGGACAACGACATTTGATCCTGGATGCGATCCTCCTATTGTTCCAATTTGGATTAACTTTTCACTCCTTAAGATCTACTTGATTACACTATAATTTTTGTATTGGGATCATATTTTGGTAAACCATTAAAAGTAGATTATGCGAGCGAGCGACAAAACCTTTTGATGAAACCTTGCAAAACCTTGCGACGAAGCCCTCTCCGAAACTTTGCTAATGCGGCGAGCAAATGCCATGTATATGAGAAAAAGAGGGAATGGAGGAAAGGAGGAGCCTCCTCCCCCCAACCCTAGGGGGTTGGCTATGGAAGAAATGCCCAAGGGAAGCTCAGTGAACAAGGGGTCGACTCCCTCGATGCTTGGCCTTTCCTTGGCCGAGCGGGCTTGCACGGCGGGTCCGACCTGGGTCCCGTCCGGACGCTATGCGGCTACTGTAGCTGCCTCGGCCACAGCCACTACGTCGGTCCCGTTGACTTGCAATGAGGCGGCTAAGGCCTCATAAGAACCTCTACGCAGCTTGCCATTGGCAGCGGCTGCCGCTCCGAGCCTCGGTGAGGCCACCTCCAGCTCGGGTAGTCCCATCCCAGCTCAGCCGTTCCATGGCAAGCCTACTGCTCATGGTGCGGTGAAGGTGCTTGGCCTCACCGCACTCCTGGAAATCTCCGGATCGTTAAGTGGTCTTCTCTAATTCATGGAGTCTTCTTCCTCATTGAAGAGTGCTGCAATTTTGCCAACAAAATCTGCGTCTATTGAGGCTGCTGAAATTCAAAAAATAATTGCTGAGGCAACCAAAAATCCAAGTTCAAATGCTGAATTGTTTGAGAATAATAGTGATAATGTTATGAATGTTGATTTGATAATTGAGAATGAAGAGGGGTTGCTACCGGACATCGACCAATCTGCCCAAAAGGAACCTATCCAAATTTTTTCTGAAAACCGATCTCCATCTGCTCGACTGAATGCCTCAAAGACGACTGCAGATTTTAAGAAAAAAGTTGTTACTTGGGAAGAACCCAAAAACTATCCCTTGCGAACCCATTGGAGAGACTGGTCACTTCTTTGGGGCGAATGGTGAAGTTATAATGGATGAAGCGGATGTTAAGTTGCACCAAATTAAGCTTGAAGGTTCCATTATCATCCGCTTATTTGGCCAACGAATTCCTTACACTGCTGTTGCAAATGAACTTAAACTTCGCTGGGGCAACTTTGGGAATCTCACTGTTCATGCCATTGAAGCTGATTGTCTGCTTGTAAAGTTTGACAAAGCGGCGGCGAGTTCCCAAGTGCTCTCCGGTGGGCCATGGTTTGTTGGAGGTTAGGTTCTCGGTATAACCCGATGAGTGCCAAATGTTTTGCTAAATATGGATGTGGGGTGGTCTACTCCGCTGTGGATTTGTCTTCCAGGCCTTCCTCTCGATTTGTGGAGTAATTGGAACCTTACCCGTATAGCTACTAAGAATTGCAAGCCAATTTGCATTGATGCCATTACGGCGAATGGGGAGAGATATGCTTATGCCCGCATCTAGGTTGAAGTCAACCTCCGAAATACTCTTGTTTCCTCCATTCAGATTCAGACGATTGATAGCATCATGAGCCAACCGATTAAGTACGAAAGGTTCTGCGGCTACCATTATTGACATTATTGACTGCGGCTACCATGACTAGTGCAGCCATGAAAGATCCTTCGGCTGGAAGGGAGGTTGACACGGACTGGATTCTTGTGCAACGACGGCGACGCCAAGCCAAAGGACCATTGTGAGATCCATCCTGGCGTCGTCCTCCTCGTCGGGAGAAGTCTCGGCCCCTGTGCACTCAGCTGCCACCTCGCCCGAACCCACCTAGGATGAGTCTGAGCCCGCTACAGCTCAGCCCATCCCGAGTGGTTAGTGGTCCCGTCGCATGGCCCATCTATGGGCCTTTGCTGACCGCAGCAGCAGTAGCCCGAGCTGCCTTTGGGTCGAAGCCCATCCCACGCCTACCAGTCCTCCCCGAGCCCTGCCTCAGCAACAGGTGGCCCGGTCCAGCTCGGGCCGTGGCAGCCAAAGCCCGGCCTGGACCATTCCCACGATGATAGCTCGCATTAGCCTACTAGCTGAGCCGGCCCGTCTGGGCTGTCCTTCCACGCTCGCATGCCTCGCAAGCTTGATGCTGGACTCGGTCCCGTCTATGCTGAACCCGGCCCAGGATTGGCCCACAGGGTGCCCCACTGAAGGTTCAGCCCAGCCCGTGCCTCCCGCAAGGCCGCTAGCTAATTCAGGCTGGCCTTGATCCTGGTTTCATAAGCTGGAAGCGTGTCAGCCCCAAACCGATCCATCAGCCCATCTGCTCCTCCGTTGCAGCCCAGTCTACCACCTTCTAGGAGTTTTCGATCTAGGAGCAGGGATCAACCCCCTACCCAATGAACGACATTCTTATCTGGAACTGTCGCGGCGTGCGTAAACCGGCGACACAACACCACCATCCGTCGCTCATCTTAGAGGCCAAGCCGGGTTTGATTGATCTGTTGGAAACTCGTGTGGAATATTTTACCCATCGAGATGCTGACCGCCTCTTTGGGAGGCACTGGAGCTTCATTATTCGGCCTTCTACAGGTTGCTTGAGAGGTATCATTTTGGATTTATAGGTTGATTTTTTGTAGTGCGAGGTCCACCATTCCTGCAGCCACCTGATCATTGCCACCATCACTTTGAGATCCGGGACCTACTTATAGTTCGGCGCTACCTGCCTACGCGTCCGTTGATCTTTATACCCGGAGGGAGCTCTGGTGGATGGTACTTGTTGTGCGGGTGGAGGGTTGCCCGCTTGTACTCATTGGAGATTTCAATTGCATTCTCTCCCAGCATGAGAAACGAGGTGGGAAGTCGTTTAGATTGACCATTGTTCAGATGGACTTCCAGGACGTTATGGATGCATGCCACCTTTACAACCCAGGATTTGTTGGCCTACCTTACACGTGGACCAACAACAGGGATGGAGCTCGACGCATTTGGGAGCATTTGGACCGGTTCTTTCTCAGCACAAAGGCAATGGGCCTTCTGTTGGGTGCAGTCGTTCACCACCTCCGCTTGGTAGCCTCTGATAATTTCTTGATTTTCCTTACAGATGCTTGACTTAGGTTTCAGAGTATTAGTGCACAATACAAGTTTGAGGATACATGACTTTAGTACACGGAGGCCTTCTTCTTGGTGGAAAGGACTTGCGGGCTGCCGTCCCGCGGCTCGCCGTCCTCAGTCCTCAACCACAAGTTGGCACGCACTCTCCGGGCACTATGGAGATGGGGACAGGATACGCTTCTAGACTTGCAGAGGAGGAAGGCTGAGCTCACGTCGACTTTGATGCAACTGACTCTTCATGTTACTGGGATATGGCTGGCCGATTATCCAACGTCACACTCTGCTTGAGGAGGGGAGTCAGCAGTGTCAGGTTGCCGATTTCACTGAGAGTCTGGCCAGCCAGATCTACAAAGTAGAGAGGGGCGGTCGGCTGTGGCTGTTTGCGTCCATGTGGGAGATGGCCCTGGCCACAAGGAGGCTTGTTTTATGTGGAGGTTGCTTAGTGATGCTATCCAAATAGGTTGTTGGCTATTCAAGAGAGGGCTCACTCAATTTATAGCTTGTGCTTGGGGATGCGATACTGGGAACAGAGAGAATTTTGTGGTACACTGCAGTTATACGAGGGCAAATTTGGAGACTATTGTGTGTTGGGGCTTGCTCTCGGCCACTCTGGCATTTTGGGACTAGTTCACTGCCTTGTTCTCGACTGCCACTGTGTCTCGCCATCGCCGCTTTAGCTGCTAGATTGTGGCCTACTCCTTTTACTAGGCTTGGAGGAGCAGGACTGCGCGTTCCCATGGTCATCTGAACCCGACTCCGTTGGTTTGTGCGGGTTCAATTCTCTCTGTATTTGTTAGTATCGGACTGCATGATGGGTCTGACTCCTGGAGTTTCATGGCCCATCAGGGCCCCTCTGCCTTCTTCAAATAGTGCCCCCCTCCCCGGACCCGTTGGCTGAAGATCAACATTAATGCTTTCTATAATTATAGAGAACTTGTTGCTTTTGGTGGTGCTGTAGTCCGCGACTCAGGAGGACTCTTGCTCGCTGCTGCTGGAGCCCGTCTTCAGGCCTCGTCTCCCCTTCAGGTAGAGATACAGGCGATTACCATTCTTCGTCGGGCCCTCATGACACTAATATTGATGAACCTATTTTTGAGAGCGTTGCTTTGGAGCGCTTAGGAGGCTATGAGGTCACTGAGAGAGGACTCCGTCCACGAGGCGGAGAGCGTCATGCTGATCACCTTGCGTTCACATTGAATCTTCATCGTATTATTTTTGTCCACCGATCGCACGATGCGAATCAGGTAGCTAATTTTTGTGCGATGTATGTCGACAAGATGATTTTTGCTTTGTTAGGGGAGATGTGCTCCCCGAGAGGCTTTTTGATCTCCTTGCCGCAAAGACCGTGGAGTTTGATCCCGGTTGATTTTGTACTGATGCATTTATATAAATAAATATATATATATATATATATGCTTAGGCTACGTCCATATTTCATAAAAGTAGATTGTGCAACGTCTAATTTGCTTCGACCTTTTGTGGCTTGAATGTTAGTTGAAATGAATTTAACTGAACATTTTGAATCTAAAATCTTAATTGGAGACAAAATAAATGGGATTTTTTCAAGAATGTATGTTTGAGAATCTTCTAATTTATATTTTATTACTATTAATCATGATGAGATGCATTGTTTCAAACTTCACCCCCAGTTTAGAAACAAAATGCATGAGGACATTGCTCCTAGAGTGTAAAGAAAAAACTAAGTGTATGTCCATAAAAGGAAACAATCATCCTTGGTGGAAGATTTGATTGTGAATGGACCAGGCACTTCCAACCAATTGGTTGGGGATATTGTGGATATTCCACTTGTCTCGGGGATGGATGACATACTTGAATCTTATAGTCACTGCAAGTGGAACATCGGATGGACCTACTTTAGCTAATTTTACAGGTGGGAGCTTAGCAGTGGCTGATTCTCCCTATCCTGTGGTTGATGTATGGGCTGACAAAGTGGTCTATATGTAGGTTGAAATGCGGCACCATTGATATCAGCAAAGTGACAAACTTATTAGGCTTTGAGGTGTTTTCATCAAAGAAACAAGTGTATGTACAATTGGATGGGGATGTTGTGAACGTTTCAGCTATTTTGATGGTGGCTCTAGCCACTGTAGATGGAACATTGGATGGCTCGACATTGGCCAACAATACATGTGGGAGCTTAATAATGGCTGATCCTCCTAGTCCTGCAGCTGGTGTTTGGCCCGTTGAAGTTGTTATGGTGTGGATTGGATTATCAAAAGAAGTGCCGATGGAGTTTCAGAGCAAGGCGTCATTGGGTCGGCAACAAGTTAGGCACTCAGGCATGCCCTAGACGCCTTACATGGCTTGCAGCCCGAGGAGGGGCTGCCTAGGCGCCTGTGCCGCTGGTTGGGCACAAGGCTTGGGCGTTCAGATTCCTGTGAAGCAGGCCCAGCCCGAGGTCTGGGCGCCCAGACACCTACTGCGATTATGACCTAAAGGGATACGTCCCTTGGGTAGATTAGGGTGGCTTAAGGGGTGGTTTTGGTTTATTTAGGCATTTTGTTGGGCATTTTTTGATGTATGAGGGTGTGAACGATGTGCTGGCGTGTGTGATAAAAGAGAGAGTGAGAGAACCATGGGAAGGGCATAGTGAGAAGAAAGGTGGCCAGAGCTGGTGTGTTTCCTTGGAAGGTGTAGTCTTTCTCTTCTTCCAAGAGTTGGGTTTTCTCTGTAATTCTGTAACTCATTGTTTTCTTCATAGTGGAATTTTATGGTGGTACGGCTCCATGATTTTTCCCAATAAGGGTCTTCCATGTAAAAGTCGTGTGTTTCGATATTTGAATTATGGCTTGCTTGTGATATTGTGATTTTTGTTTTGTGAGTTTTCTTCGGATAATCTTTTCTAGAACTGTGGTTACTCTAGAACATGTGTTAATTTCCTCTACAGAAGTCGTTGATGCACATATTGTTATGCCGTCGAGCACCATTGATATCGACATAGGGGCAGACTTTTCAGGCTATGAGGCGTTTCATCAGATAGAATTTGGGGTCCGGTCTCGACTGCCTGCGAAGTTTTGAGAATTCGTGCTAAGGGGATATACCCTGAGGATCTTCCTCACAACGTCAGGTTGTTGATGGCTTCCTCTTGACTCTGCTCCAAAGAGAGCTATGATGGAGAATACCCCAGTCTCGTCCCCTTCCTCAATTAATGAGGATGATTTTGGGGAAATTGTGAATTGGAGTACGGTTGCGGAGCATGTCTACGATGATATTGAAAATTTTTCATACAAAAGAGAAAAAAAGAAAAGAAAAAAAGAAAGGATCCAATTCAAAAAGGTCATGTTACAATCTTTGAAAAAGATGTAGTCGTTGAATTCATCGTTGGAGATCATTAGCTTCGAGATGCTTCCTCTCTTATTTATTGATGTTTTCATTTACTGAGACTACCTTTTGCAAGGTTCTTTTATGGGAGTTTTGGTGATCATTTGATTTTTTAATTTTTTATTTTTTCGTTTTATATTGTTTCTTTTTATTTCTATTTTAGCTTATTGGAGGTCACCATACTCCATATCCATCATATCCTGATCATTATATATAAATATATATAAAATCCAACAGATATTCTTCCAAAAAAAAAAAAAAAAATATATATATATATATATTTAAAGGGTAAGTGTTAAGTTTAATTAATGATTGATTAGTAACCTCAAAAAAGGAAAAAAAGCAAAGTAGATAAAAAAACAAGAAACATATAAAACGGTCATCAAACTCCCCATAGATTTTCACAAAGGAAGAATCAAGTTTAGAATAAAAATACAAATAAAAGAGCAAACGAGATCCTCTACTAATGCCCTCAGGGTTCACTCTTTTTTTCCTTTGATATATTGAATTTTTTTTTTTGAGAAAGTAGAGGCCTTCTTCTTTGTTTGAACTCTGTTAAAACAAGCCTCTTCCAGATCTTCTTACGCATTTTCTTCGAACAAAGGCTATTCATAAAAATTGATTTCAGGTAGAGTCGGAGTGGATGACTGATAGACGTTGCCACATCCAATAGAATGAGGTTCAATGGCGAGTGGCAGGAGACCCCACCTCCTGGATCATGACGACATTCCTCATAGAAACTTGAGCCTCCCTAGAAGACGCCAGATGGACCATCTCCGGAAGAAGTTGCCTGATAGCGTTGATTTTGGGAAAATCCCCACTTTGTTTCAAAATTGTATTAAAACTTTATTTGACCATGGAGGAGACTATCAATGAAAGTAGATAAAAGATAGTTGATTAACGGTCCAACATTGTGGCTTTTATGATAACATCCTTATCGATATCGGCGACCGCATCCAAAACTTGCTCGACGATGCTGCCCACTACTAAAGTAACATCAATTGGATCTTCCACCACACCCAGTGTATTACCATCATTAAAATTATTGCAACTTTCAAGGATGTACACAATCGGATCTTCAATCACAGTTGCATTCGAGGTAGCTTGGAGGAACAAAGAATGGGCTATTTCTGACCAATTGGTGAAAGGGCCGTAGCTCTCTCACCCACCGCAGCATATTTTGACACATAAACTTGTTCGATAGCTCTCCCTTTACCTAGGGTCACTTCAGGTTTTTTAGATGGAGCTGCTTTTCTTAGTTCATGATGAAATGTGAAACATGAAGTAACATCACGTCCCAGAATACCATAATATTTTCAAAATTTGGGCAGATTTTTCAAATAAAATTTCTTGAAAATAATAATCATCTTCATCACCAATCCAAATTTATTGCTAAAACATTTCAGTTAGTTCTATTTGCAACCAAAACTCTTGCCACCGAGGTCCGCAAGAGATTAGCAGTGGCAGTATCCACCTTCCCCAATGAGAAGATGATGGAGTGGGTAGTGAGATGAGCCTTTAGCAACGGTAAGTTAAGTCAAATAAGGACAATTGGTGGTTCAAATTTATGATCAAAATTCGTAGTTCGCTTCAAAAATTTTAAATGAATTTGTCATTAAAGTAGGATTCACAAAAGAAGATGTGAGTATAATCCGCCTCAAAAGATAAGTTCAGCAGAATATGGCTGTGATTGATTAATCTGATTGAATAAGTACCAAAAAGAGATCCAAATTGCTAAAAAAATTTTTTGAACAATATGGAGAATGCAAATTTGGCCACCAAAGCATACTCAAATGGTTTGGTTAGGATTTGAATCTTATATTTAGTGTAAATCAGAGCAGGTTTATTTTTGTAAACAGTAATAGGCTTGATGCCAACTGAAGCTTCTATTGTTGGGGATTTGTAAGGGCAGCCAAAAAAGATTTGGGTGCTCTGGGGGACTAGGGGCACAATGGAAATTAGGGAGTGAAGTATTTCCTCCACCATCCGCCATTCTATCTCCAAACTACAACAAACTTCAAAAAAAAGCGCAGCGGAAATCGCGGTCAAGCAGAATGACTGAGCGATCCAAATACCTGGAGAGTCCGCAAAACCGATCAAAGCCAATCCACAACTAACCAGGAGCTTCAACGCCGAGGGAGAATCGGCACTTATCATGGGCGAGCATGGGAGAAAGGCGGCGACACCATGCACCTGGAATTTGTTAAGAAATTTTGTTGTTGTTTTCTTTCATAATGTGATTTTGCAAAGTTTTTCTTGTATTTTTGCTTCTTGTCAGTTAATTATCAGTTGATAAATGAAAATAGGCATTAACCAAATTTTGTGGAATAGTTGAACTCAGTTGTTAAATAATTGTTGTAAGGTTTGCAGATATCGGTTCAATGTTTATGAATCACCTCTTTTTAAAGTTTATCCAAAATACTTTTGGTTCTTAAGCGTGTTTAGATGCTGATGCCAACTGCTTTATAACTTTTTTTATTTTTTACTTTCTAAGGTACGTAACATGCTATACGTTGCGACCACAAGTGGCGTTGTTAGTGGAGTGTCATTGGAGGTATGCGGTTATGCTAGTTTCTGCTGATGCATGAACATTTTAGAACTACTCAAGACCTAAATAACTTGCTTATATAATTATGTTTTTCTAAGCAATAAACAAGATCCTAGCAATAGGCTGTCACTAAATTTTGTGCATGGACTGATTACAAAACTACTTTTAAAGCTGTGTGCATTATAATTTTGGATAATGCACAAAACAAGATCCTAGCATTACAAAACTAAATTCATCATTGCTGTTTTTTATCAGAGTTATGCTACAATGCCCCCAAACTCTCAATTTTGCTAAATGGAAAAATTAGATTGGTGCAATTCATTTGCACATGGGGCTCATTTTTTTTCTCTTATTTTGAATACCTTTTCCTTAAAAAATATGGGAGAATCTGAGGGATAATTTAGGACATCATGGCATTTTTCTATCCATAAATTGCACTTTTCAGATTATTTTATTTTTCCAGTCTTTAAGGATGTTGTGAAGATACGCACCCATGTGACTAGAAAATCTGAATGTATTTGTGCTTAATTTAATTTTTATGTAAATTCGTCTGTTGTTTGCTTAAATTAATTGATTAATTTTGGTGCTTGGATATAAAAAACAAAGAAAAATAACGAATGAAGACAGATGATGGCTCACTTGAAATTGTTGACACCTCCTTATTGTCTATCGTTCATGCTATGACGTCCACTCCTGACATTCACGAGGATTCATGGTGCTTCTGTATGCCTTTGTAGTTACTAGCATAAATGGACCAACTAATTTCCTTAACTATATATATATATATATATATATATATATATATATATATATATTTAGATGCATATTTGAGAATTATGTATAAACAGTTAGACTCATGGTGATTTGTCCAGGGATTGTTTGTGTGCTTTGTTGCTTGAGTTAACAACTGTTTTCTCCCTTCATCTGCTACATGTGGGGAGCTTTTATTGATGTCTTTTGCTGTTGTGGTAGTTGTCCATGGCAAGGCACTTAAAAGACCTTGGAATAGGTCGGTGCAGTGGTGGATCTAAATGTATTTTTCCCTTGAAATCTGCATCCCAGTCAATGGAGTGGGAGTATTCGATGCCTGCATTGTTGGTAGCATCTACTGTAGCCTTTTTCAGAATAATCTTCATTGATCTAGTGCATCACCTTTCTGATTGTTCAGTGTCATTGTTCTCCATTACTAGCCATCGGTTCTTAGAAAAGTTGCAAGGAGGGTGTGGTCGATCATGAACTCATCATGCCTTTAGTTGGTGCTCCTCTCACACATGGTTAGGTCACTCCATTGTGCATGGGGTGAACGTTGTTTTATTTTTCTTGAAGGGGGTGGAGTGGGGTGGGGGTGGCGAGGAGGAGGAAGAGGGGATTGTAGGCTTTGGTTGGAGAAAGGGAAGGTTATTCCGGCTTATAATACAGGGAGGTAGAACAGGCTGGTTGATAATGGTTGATTGGTACTTGAGGTTAGAGAACTTGAGTGGGGTAGTTAGCTGCTTTGTCTTGTGCGTCTTTAGTCTGAGTCTAACGATGATGCAATCAACAGATGAGTTAGATTATTTTTTAATCATTAGCACGGATTGGACATATTATTTTAATTAGCTATATATATATTATAATAACATATTGCTTTTTATAAATATAGCAATAAGTGTGTACAACAGAATAAGAGCTGGTGACCTCAAAAAAGAAAAAATAAAAAAAGAAAAACAAGCAAAAAGAAAAAAAAAAGGATAACGGTCACCAACTTCTACAGGACCCAGTGCCCGAACAAAAGCTTAGCTAGCAGGTACGTCTTTGCCTTAGGTTATAGATTGGTTTCCGAGTTATTCCTTTTTCTTTTTATTTATTTATACATAACAAGGAAATTAGAAAGTAGCTTCTAGTCCGATAGATTATCTTTTAAGTTCTATTTTGAATCCACCTCGGTGCCCTCGGAGTCTGGATCATCTTCTGGTGCAGATGTAACTAGTTCTCGTCCAAGATCAAATGGATGGAACTTCGTTGCATTAGGATTTAGGGAGCTAGCCGCCAGAGAAGAATTCCTTATGGATGAAGGGCCGAAGGCCCGCTTATGCAAGACCATCGGAATTTCTTCAAAATATAGTTGAAACACTTCTAAGTAATATGCATCTCTTCAAAAATTTCCTCGGCTCTCAGCCTCAAAAGTTCAAGCGATTCTGTTAGGATGTTCCGAAGCTCTAGTGAGGGGTGCTCCAAGTACCACTCAATCTCACCTCCGTCACCAACAGGGTCTAACGACATAGCAATCTAAATCACCCCATTCAGTGGTTGAGCAACATCTCTTAAGTGTATCCCAATTTCTAGAGCTAGCATTACATTGTTTGTCAGTCGAACACCAGCAACCAACACCAAGGGGGAAGTAGGAGCTCCCTCTTTGCCACTATCAAAGGAGCCTGTTGACATTATTGTGGCAACTCTAGTCATATAGCTATCTTTATCCAAAGGCTGAGCTTCATCCATAGAAGAGCCAAATGTGATATCCACAATTGGGGGAACATTCAACCATTTACCATCAAGGGTCTGCAATCTAGGAGGATCACCACTCTCCATAAGATTGGCATTTATCTCATTCCACCCTGTCTCCAATCTAGCTTTCAATCCATTTACAATTTCAGCAATATTATTTGACATTATGTCTAATTGGGATGCACCTCTTCAACGACCATTTCATTTCCCATCTCCAAAACCTCAATCTTGAAGAAATCCATTAAATCTCATATAAAATATACTTACAGCTGGCGCAACCATCGAGAGGCCTATCCTCAGCATCAAATATTCTGTATTTGTAGGCATTGGGTTGTCTTTTTTGGACATACTTGTATTTAGGTTTCTTTGTTGCTTTGAAAGCAGTCTTTTCTTCTTCAGTGTTGGTTTAAGATGGGATTAAGCTTGAAACAGTTCGATTCATCATGCCCTACAATAAAACAGTGAGAATAGTAGATTTGGAGGTCCCCAAATGTACATTCTTGAAAATGCCCGGAGTTTTCGCCAACAATCCATATTACCTAGAGTTCTCGCCACCAATACATATTTTCACCAAAACTCTAGCCACATATGGCCTAGTTAAGTTTTATCGTTGCAAAATCTGTTTTCCAAAGTATGACCCTGTGATGTCCCGACGCCTGTTCAGCAGAAATCATTCCGACATTGGGTGTTCATTTACCGTAGGATCATATTGAGTTATTTGCGAAAGAAAATGGACACATAAAAATCAAAAGACATTTCTCATTTATTTCAATAATTCATATTACAAGATTTTTTATCATACTCGTACAAAAGTGAAATATAAAAAAATAAAAATAAAAGATAAGCAAAACAACGCAGTCGTAGATCCATTGGTAGATTAAAAATTTTAAGCACTAGGGTTCTTGTTTAAGCTCTTCCAGAAGTACCTGATCTGGTATTGTACAACAAACAATGCCGGGATTAGAATTCTCAGTAATTAGAGAGCACTCCTAAGTGCCACAGTAATCAATACAGTATTATATTTTATAATAGCAGAGATGCGATTTGCGAAAAAGAGATGCAGGAAAAAAAAGTAAAAGCGCAAATGAAATAATTAATTTTCTGCAAAAGATATTAGCTCAAAAATGTAAGTTACTGATATCATTTTCTCAGTAACCCACAACGAATGTTGTTACTGATGTCATTTTTCCAGTAACAACCCACGAATGCTATTACCGATGTCATTTTTTTAGTAATTAGCCACAAATGCCGTTACTGATGTTATATTTTCAGTAACTAGCCACGAATGTTGCCACATTAGTTCCGAACAACCAACCAATCTTCAAATTGAAATTTTGGCTCAAAGTAATTAAAAGCTAAGCAGTAGTAACAATACTGGGTACCTTTTTGTCTTTTAAATTCGGATGAGTGACAGTTCTCGCAATCTTAGGATTAGGATTTCTTGAAAAACGAAGGAAGGTCGGAGGCTGGAGGAGGGCTGTGGGGCTGCTTTTGGCTGGCAAGGTGGCAGCTGGCTGCTGGCCGGCTGTTGTGGGCTAAGGGGGAGGGCTGGCTGGGCTGAGGAGGGGAGGTCGGCTGCTGTGGGCTGAGGGTTGATGGTTGGGGGAGCTGCTGTGGAAGTTGGAGAGGGCTGGAATGGCAGGAGAAGAGGCTGGACTGTTGGCTAGGAGAGAGAGAAGAAGAGAGGAGTGCAGGCTGTGGTAGGGAAGCTGGCTGGCAGCTTGTTGACTGTTGGGGCTGCTGGCCGGCGGCTGTGGGTTGAGGGAGGAGGGCTGGCTATGGGGCTGAGGAGGAGGGGCTATTGTGGGATTGAGTAGAAGGAGGCTTGACTGCTGTGGGCTGGCTGTTGGAGACTTGGCAGGGGGCTGCCGGCTGTGGTAGGGGAGATGGCTGTGGGGCTGCTGTGGGCTGGTTGGCTGTGTGGGGAGAAGAGGGCTGGGTGTGGGGCTGAGGAGGAGGGGCTTCTGTGGGTTGGCTGTGCGAGAAAGGGAGAGGGAGCTGGGAGCTGTTGTTGGTAGTTGGGAGAGAAGGAGAATGCTGATGTTTTTTGGAGAGGGAGTATTATTATAGGAGGAAGAGGGATGAGTAGAGGTGTAGGATAAGGAGGCTTTAAAGCCATTAAGGCGCTAATTAGCAGCCTTTAGCAGGATGGGCTGAGGATTCTTCCGCTTGGAAGAATCCTGCGATCGGGGGAAGGGCCCGTAAAGAGGAAAAATTTTAATGGAAATTACTTAAACTTAAATTAATAGCATTTTTCCGCCGTTTGGCGTCCAAATACTATGAAACTTGACACCGAGGTGTGTTATGATATAACGAACACCCTCGCGCCGAAAATTTTCGATTAAGAGCAATATTTTTATTTATATTAATTTTTGAGATTTAAAGCTTCAAAAATTATCTACGATCAAACCGGTGCTCAGAATTTGATGAAACTTCTCGAGCAATTTTTAAATAATATGCTTAACATAACGACACTGAAAATGATGAATTCGGGCACGTATTTCAATCTTCATGATTTTTAAAATTTAAATAATTCAAAAAATAAATCGGTAGCTTCTGTTATTTAGATTTCTCCCAAATTATGGCACTTTGATTTTTAAAATTATTCTTACCTATGGTATTTTTGTTTGCCCTAATTCAAAATTTCTCGGGATCTTGATTTCTAAGGCGGAATTTGACATAATTTGCAAAATAACGATTTGGGGTCGTTACAAATCCTACCTAAAAATGATATCGTCCTCGACATCATAAGAATAAAAAGAAGACTTAAGGGAAGTTTTGGGTTACCTTATTAGGAAATAGCTCTGGATATTTTATTCGCATAACATCTTCTTTTTCCAATGTGGCTTATTTTGCAGTGTGATTGTGCCACTGCACTTTAACCATTGGGATCGTTCTGCTTCTTAATTTATGACGGTCTTTCTCAATGATTTGAAGTGACTTTTCGACATAAGTCAAGTCAGGCTGAATTTCAATTGTCGAATCAGAAATTTGTTGAGATGATTCTTAGAGGCACTTGTGGAGTGCCGAAACGTGGAAAACGTTGTGTACGGCAGAAAATATTTCAGGAAGTTTAAGCCTGTAAGCCGAGCTTCCAATTTTTGCGGTTACTTCGAAAGGTCCAACATATCTGGGGTTCAGCTTACCAGTAACTCCAAAACGATGAATACCTTTCATCGGGGTAACTTTTAGATAGGCATGATCACCAACGTGAAATTCTAGCATCTGATGTTTGGCGTCGTGATACTTCTTTTGTCGGTTCTAGGCTGCCACAATTCGACTCTTGATTTGTCTTATCTTTTTATGTGTTTCTTCAATCAACTCCGAGCTATAAATTTGAACGTCTCCGACTTGTGTCTAGGATAGTGGAGTACCGCACTTTCTTTCATGTAAGGCTTCATAAGGAGCTATCCCAATACTCGCTTGGTGGCTATTATTATACGCGAATTCGATTAAAGGTATGTGCTTCTCCCAATTACCACCAAAATCTAGACTACTCAACCGTAACAGATCTTCGAGTATTTGATTAACCCTTTCAGTTTGCCCGTCTGTCTGTGGGTGGAAGGCGGTGCTTAGAGCTAGCACAGTTCCCAAATCGCGATGTATCGCTTGCCAAAATCAGGACTTTGACTTTTGGAATCCCATGAAGTCTAATTATTTCTTTGATATAGAGCTTGACTAATCTTTTAACGGTGTTAGTTTGCTTGATGGGAATAAAATAGGCTAATTTAGTTAGTCGATCCACTATTACCCAAATTACATCTGCTCCTGAACGACTCCTGGGTAACCTCATAACAAAGTCCATATAAATGTTTGACCATTTTCATTCCAGAATCTCTAATGGGTGCAAGAGTCCGCCTGGCTTCTGATGCTCAACTTTTACTAAGCAGCATACCCACTAGCAATAAACTCAGCCACACTTCTTTTAAGTCCTAACCACCAGAATACTCTCTTTAAATCTTGATACATTTTGTTGTTTTCAGGATGAACTGAATATCCCAAGTTGTGAGCTCCACTTAATATCTGGTTTCGAATGGATGCATTATTAGGGACCCAAACTCTGTTCCTCTGGTAAATATAAATCCCTTGCTGAAGTTGTAAATATGATTGGCGCCCACTTTCTATGTTCTTCTTTAGCTTTGAATACACCGGGTCTTGTTCTTGAGCAATATATATCTATTACAGAGGTGAAGGTTCGGTGGTACTTATCTGGAGTAGATCGTTCAATTGCTTGCTAGAAATGTGTTTTATCCCTAGTTTCAGGAGCTCTTCTACCAAGGGGCTTGCCATGATCATCTCATTTCGAGATGCTTTTCTACTGAGGGCATCAACGACAACGTTGGCTTTATCGGGGTGATTTGTAATACTAAGATTGTAGTTGCAGATGAATTCAAGCCATCTTCTTTGCCTGCAATTTAATTATTTCTGGGTAAAAATATACTTTAGGCTTTGGTGGTCGGTAAAGATTTCGTATCGTACCCCATACAAGTAGTGTCTCCAGATTTTTAGGGCAAAAACAACCCATGCTAACTCCAGATCGTGAACTGGGTAATTCTTTTCGTGCTTCTTGAATTGCCTTGAGGCGTAGGTAATTACCTTCCCTTCTTGCATTAAGACGCATCCCAAGCCAATGTTGGACGCATCAGTGAACACTTGAAAATTAATCCCCTCTTGTGGTATGATCAGGATTGGTGCGGCGGTTAGTAATTCTTTTAATTTCTGGAATGCTTGCTCGTAATCTTGACTCCAGACAAAAGGTATCGCTTTTTGAGTTAACCTCGAAAGAGGTGAGGCTAATAGCAAAAATCTCTTGACAAATTTTCGATAGTAGCCCACTAGACCCAAAAATCTATGAATTTCGATCACAGTAGAGGGTTGCGGCCAATCCTGAATGACGCACATCTTATTTTGATCAACTTGTATCCCTTCAGCACTGATTACATGACCTAAAAAAGCAACAGATTTAAGCCAAAATTCATACTTCATGAATTTTGCAAACAGCTGATATTCCCTTAAAGTGCTCAAAATGAGTTTTAGGTGATATTCGTGATACTCTGCACTTTTGGAGTAAATCAGAATGCTGTCAATAAACACGATCACAAATTTGTCCAAGAATGGTCTAAAAACTCGCTGCATTAAATCCATAAAGACTAATGGAGCATTGGTTAATCCAAATGATATTACCAAAAATTCTAAATGTTCGTAACGAGTTCTAAATATTCTTTTTGGAATGTCTTCCTATCGCACTCGGACTTGATGATATCCTGATCGTAGATCTATTTTGGAGAAAACTTCAGCCCCAGCGAATTGATCGAATATATCGTCTATTCGAGGCAGTGGATACTTATTATTTATGGTTATCTTGTTCAATTCCCGGTAGTCAATGCACATGCGTATTAATCCATCATTTTTCTTTATAAAAAGAACTGGAGCTCCCCATGGTGACATGCTGGATTTAATAAGACTATTTTTCATTAGGTCCTGCAATTGCTTGTGAAATTCTTGCAGTTCTTTTAGGACTAAACGGTAAGGTGCTTTTGACAGAGGTTGAGACCCAGGCACTAATTCAATAGAAAAATCTACCTCTCTTACTGGGGGTAGACCAGGGAGCTCGTCGGGGAAGACATCTGAAAAATCCCTTACTATGGTTTTTAATAAAGAAATGTCTTCTTCTAACTTATTTATCATAGAGATTAGGTAGGCCTCGCATCCCTTGTGGATTAACTTCTCTGCTTTGAGTGCGCTGATTAGAGAAGCGTTAACACCTAATCTGCCTATGAATACTTTCGATTTTCTTTCTTTCTTAAAAGTAGTTTTCTTTTTTTGATAATCAATGACTGCCTCATGCATACTTTAGCCAATCAATCCCTAAGATGATATCAAAGTTTGTTATTGGGAGGATTTATAGAGTGGCCTTATAAACCTCATTATTGATTGGAATATTGCAAACGCAAAACTGCGGAGTGCTCATGGTGGCACCGGAGGGCAGTTCAATCTTTAATGTGTTGGCCAAATCGCAACACAGAATATAGAGCCTTAGCACAATGTTTGAAATAAAGGAGTGTCTTGCCCCTGTATCGAACAAGATGTTAAAAGGCTTGCAGTTAATTTGATTGGTGCCTAAAAAGAAATAATTAACATAAAGGTATGCAAATGTGGAAAGACTTAAGTAAGGAAAAAGATGTACCTGACACTACATCGTTGTCGTCAGGTGCCATGACAGGAGTAAGGATGTACATCTTTGTTGGAACGGTGGCCCGATGGAGCTGACCATTCCTTTGGGCAGGTGGTGCCGTTATTGCAACTTGCCTAGGAGTATCACCTCTCCGTGGGTTATTGGCGGGGGCTGCTGGTGCTGAATTTTGTCTTGGGGCAGATCTTGCCCCTGGGATAACATCTCCGTCTATTGTCTTCCTGGCGATACAATGACAATAACCATGACCGGAGCGCCCGCAGGTAAAACAGCGGTCTTGCCCGTGGTAGCATCTTCCAATTGGGTGAGGTCGATTACAAACCACACCTTCATTGATATTGGGAGCTCTTGCGGACAGTTGATACGCTTTTGCGGTAGGAGGGTAATGGGGACGCTTGTACATCTCCTGATCCCTAGCAGACGTGATCGACCCTTTTCCATGCATTTTTGCGATCACTTGCTCGTTATGCTCCAGCATTGTCGCACAATCTAATAGATCGGCAAATTTTGTATGCCTCAGTGAAATCAGATTAATGTGAATGTTGTCATTTAAACTCTCTAAGAACCTACTGCACCTTAAAGATTCTCAATCTACAAGCTTAGGTGTGTAACGAGAGAGTTTTGTGAACTCTGTCTCGTAGGCTGCCACAGATCGGTCACCCTGAGCTACTTTTATAAATTGGCTCTCAGGTATTATCTGGGCTGAATGAGGAATGTAGCGGCTCCTGAATGCGGCCGTGAACTCTGCCCATGGTATGTTCTCCAAACTGACACCTTTGAAGGTTGTGTCGAACGTGATCCTCTACCACCTCTTGGCTTCACCCTCTAGCAAATATTTTGCTAGTCTAACCTTCTCGCTGGATGGACACTTCAAGCTGTCTAATTTGCTTTCAACAGCCTGGATCCAGTCCTCAGATTCTATAGGTCGGGCTGAGCCGTTGAAGGTAGGAGGATTTAGCTTAAGAAAGGCTTGGAGAGCATCGTGAACCCTCAATCTTTGAGGGGGCTCTGGTGCGAGCTAGGAGTTAGAAACTTTCCCTTGATTTGAAAGGGCTTGCAATACAGCTTCTAATAGATGATCATTTCTATTGTCTGCTGTTGACGAGGAGACTGTGGTCTTAACTGGGGTTTCAGTGGGTACAGAGAGAAAGCCTTCGTCGAAATCCATCTGTTTGGAGATGCTTAATAAACTTGAATTTAGAAGAAGTTGTAATTTATTGAAATCACAAACAATTAATCTTGAGGAGAGAAGGAGAAGGCTGCTGTTTTTTGGAGAGGAGGGAAAGGAGAGAGTATTAATAGAGGAGGAAGAGGGATGGGTAGAGGTGTAGGATAAGGAGGCTTTAAAGCGCCATTAAGGCGCTAATTAGCGGCCTTTAACAGGATGGGCGGAGGATTCTTCCGCCTGGAAGAACCTTGCAATCGGGGGAAGGGAGAAAGAGGAAAATTTTTAATATAAATTACTTAAACTTAAATTAATAGTATTTTTCTGCCGTTTGGCATCCAAAACTATGAAACTTGACACTGAGATGTGTTATGATATAACAAACACCCTCACGTCGAAAATTTTTGATTCGGAGTAATATTTTATTTTATATTAATTTTTGGGGTTTAAAACTTTGAAAATTAACTACGATCAAACCGGCGCTCAGAATTTGATGAAATTTCATGAGCAGCTTTTAAATAATATACTTAACATAACGACACTGAAAACGATGAATTCGGGCACATATTTCAATGTTCGTGATTTTTATAATTTAAATAATTTAGAAAATAAAACGAGAGCTTCCGTTATTCTGATTTATCCCAAACTAGGGCACTTTGATCTTTAAAAGTATTCTTATCTATGGTATTTTTGTTTGCCTTAATTCGAAATTCTCCGGGATCATGATTTCTAAGGCGGGATTTAACCTAATTTGCAAAGTAACGACTTTGGGTCGTTACAAACCCTAAAGCAAAAAAGATACAATTAGTGATTAAATGGATCTTGAGGAGAGGAAAATTGATCCAAACTAGAACGATGGAAGGTTCACAAAATGGATCAAAGGAAGTTGTTCACTTAAGAACTTTCATTAGGCGGTTCGCAACCAAATAGAACCCCCCTGTCAAAAATTGCTTGAATAATCCACTTCATTGGTAAGTTTTATGAATATGTGCCGACCATCTATCAATCCAATTTGAGCCTCATGACAAAGACCCAAATCATGGAAGAAATTTCTAATGGTGACAATATTAGGCCTTCCTTTAGAAAATATTTCAATGAGAGTTATTGGTACGACTTGGCTTATATATATATGTGTGTGTGTGTGTGTGTATTAGCGACTGACGCCATTCGAACGACGGGAACCCTAGCAACATGAAGACGATGCGTAGCCGATCTGAATGTCGGACGCGATGCGAACTACGTGTAGTCACTTCTACCGATGGTGTCGATGGGAAGTGCGACGTCACCGAAAACATGGTCCGACGCCTCCTCTCTAGGAGCGTAGTTCCATGATCTTCACCCACGACGAGTGGCAAATGTCTTGGCTCCCAAATCCTTTCGCGATGTCTTGACGAACACCTTGGAGTGATGTTTGTGAGGAAATTTTCAAATGGGAAACCATCTATTTAGGAAATTTATCAATGATTTGGGCTTATCAAACGAATCACATGCAGAGATGCGTGTCACATTTTCATCAATATTTCGAATGAAGAGAATTACTTTAGGATTTTTGCCAAAAGATACTACTTCATTGAAAACTGTCCAATGGAAACCCTTAAATCGACACCAACTTTTGAACCGAGATCTGAACCACCCATTGTTCTGATATATATTATTTTTCTTCTTAAAATCTATTTGACTACACATTCCATTTTCTTTATATTAGGATTGTCTTTTAAAAAACCACTAAAAGTAGATTATGCAACGGCTAATTTTCTTAGACCATCGGTGGTTTGGGTGTTAGTTGAAATGAATTTAACTGAACAGTTTGAATCAAAGATTTGGATTTCTGATGAAGAAAATGGATACTTCCAAGGGTGCAGATTTGAAAACTTTCTAGCTTATTGTTCGCATTGCTTGACTATTGACCATGATGAAACACATTGCTTAAAACTGTATCCTCGGCTTAGAAAAAAGCATCGTCGCCAGAGGATAACGCTAAAAACACTGACAAAGGAAAAATAAAACATAAACTTGTATATGTGCCTAAGAGGAATTAATTTTCATTCGTGGTTAGATTGTACTCTTTGCTTGTTGGGAATGTGATCCCATTCCCAGTTGATTCAGCCCCATCCAGTTTGGTCGAAGGCGGCCCAACAGGTTCAAAAGGATTAGTTCCATTGGACGATGGAGAAAATGGCCCTCATCATATCGTAGTGAATGGGTCGGCCAAGTTGACTAAGTTCATTGGAGACATTTATGTTGATTCAAACATTACCATTGGAGACTTTTGTGGATTGGAACTCCATTCGGGCCATTTTTTGGAATTGTGGCAAATGGCTTAGCTGAGTTAGATCGCCCAATGGATATAGACACGCTTGAGAAGGTTGAGGTAAATGGCTCAGATTGTGAAGAGTCGAATGAAGAGACCGAGTTAAACGGGTTGGTTGAGCATACGTTGGTTGCGTCGTCTGAGAATACTGTGGATGGAAAGACAATGGTCGAGGTGCCCGAGTAAAACACATTACCGTTGGACCCTTTGGTGCCGATGGATATCTGGCAGGCTATGAGAAGTGTTCCTCATCTAAAGGTTCAGGCTGTGCTTTTGGAGGCTATCGACATTTTAAGGGATGAGGGGTTGATTGAGTTGATCCCTGGGCATGAAGGTTTGATGGGAGCCCCTTTTGAATGGCTACAAGATTATATTAATGATATTCCTATTGTTTTGCGTAGGCGAGAAATAGCGGAGAACCTTACTCCGCATGCGTAGGAGTTTCATTTGGTTGTATAAGGAAAGCCTCAATTTATTTATTCACTGGCTAACGAAAGTCTGATAAAAGCTCTGAGGTGGATTCATTTGAGGAATTTAATGAGATTATATCAAATTCAAAGATATTGATTGATTTCATGATTAGGAATAAGAGGAAAAAAGAAGTAGAAAAGAGCTATTCCAGATTCAATAAAAAATCAAGCTATAATCTGAGAAAGGGATGCAATCACTAATTGTGAGAATATGTTCGTTAAGGATGGAGACATTCAGCTATTGCTAAGATATCTTTTTTTTAGATCTCGTTTTGAGTTTTGGTGATCGATTTCTTTTTTTTTTTCTTTTCAGTTTGTTTGTTTTTTTGTTTGAGTTCACCAACTCTTTATCTGTTGTACACCTTCATTTCGAATTTCAATAATGCAACAGGTTTTATTTTAATATATATATATATATATATTGTGAATCTGTAGAAATTTTATTAGGAAAGAGAACTACAATAGATTTGGATGGTAATCTGAAGAAACCAAAAATACGAAAAATTAAAATAAAAAACTAAAAATACAAAATCTGGGAAAATTGTAACCAATCCCCCATAGATTCTCACAAATAAAGAATCAAATTTAGAACAAGAAATACCAGCGAAAGAGCAAACGAGATCCTCTACTCATGCTTCAATGTTCGCTCTTTTTTTTTTTAATAATATTGTGAATTTTTTTTTGAGGAATTCTAGCCGTATTTCTTTGTCTAAAGTTTATTGAAACAAAACTCATCCGGATCTTCAAACTCTTTTTCTTCATACAATGGCTCATCGGAATCATTATCTAAGGAATGTAGGCGTGGATGACTAACATTTGTGTTCGCCATATCCACTCGTACCATTTATTGGCAAGAGGCTGGAGACCCGCCCCGCCACCTTCTGGACAGTCTCAATGACATTGCGCTCCCCATAAGGCTCGAGATGACTTTCTCCATCTTGATGGCATTGAGTTTAGGAAAATCCTCGCTTTCTTTTGAAATTGTATTGAAAGTTCCAATCAAGTTTTGAATTGATGCATCATTCAACTCCATCTGGCCATGTAAGAGATTGTCAATGGCAATAGAGAAAAGGTAGTTGCGTAACGGTTCAACGCTACTTCCTTTTCTTATAATCTCTTTATCTTTATTGACAGCCGCATCGGAAACTGGCTCGGCGATGTTGCCTACAGCTAAGGAAACATCAACTGGATCTTCCACCACTTTTTTATCTATACTTTGTCAACCTTTCATTTTCATCTAATTTTCATCTTATCATGTACACGCTTTGTAGTTGTGGATTTCTTGCATAGTTGTAATCCAATAGTGAGATCATCTCCTTTACTTAACTTGATTTTAACTGTACATCCTTGTTAAATGATCCTTTACTTGTATGCACTTTATGACCTTCTTCTTGTTATTATTTTTGCCCGAACTGATGCATGGCTCAATAACTATATTTCCTTAATTAAGCAGGTTGCACCGTTTTACATTTTATGGAGTTACAAGGCAGATGCTCCAATATTTGGATCTTTATGTCTAGACTCTTCCAGTGGTAATGGTATGCTATTTTTTATTTTTATTTATTTGTTTATGTTTTGCTTTCTCCACTCAGTATTTTGGGCTTGTCCTTTCAGCAATATTTTCTTCCCTTTCCTGAAAATTTTGTTTATTACTCTTCATGTACCAAACTCTCTTGGCCAGTCTTCTGCTGCTCGGTTGATGGCAGTGTGATAGCTTTAAACCCAAAAGGGAAAACTGTTTGGAAGGTATTTTCTACTGATTTACAGTATTGTCGGAACGGAATGTATTTCTAATGCCTTAATGATCACTCACGGTTAATGTTGAAAAAAGGCCTTAACATGAGTCATACTTTTTTTTTTCTAAAGCTCCAAATCTTTTCAAAGTATTTTCTGTAAGGATAATTATACCAATAACAATAAAATTTCCGTAATTGCAAATCTGCAACTTTTCTGAAAATAAAATATGAACTCTGTGATTAAATGGGTGCAACAACTAACAGTTAGGGAGTTGCTATGTGGGAAAAAATATGATTTGGGATGTCTTATGTATTTGATTCGTTGTACTTTGGGAACTCACTCAAAAAAGTCCATCAAATAGTATTTGAACATATTACATTAGTATTTATATATTTACATTAAAATAATACAAATATTAAAAACTGGTTAGTGTTTGCATGCATATGCAAAATTTCCCCTTTGTTGAGTTTCGTGCAGTAAAGATTAAGAGTAACACCTTATTTTTAGTAAGCAGTAAAAAAACTAAGTTTGGGTGACTTGGTCCAGTAAAAAGCAAAATGTGTACATGTAAAATGGGTACATAAAAGTATGCAAGAATTAGAAAGTAAATAGGCCGACCATATCATTAAAAAAAGATTATAGCTAAAGCTATGTGAAAAGGTTTAAATAGAGTTTAACATTAAGCACAGGAGGATTCATAAAGATTCGAAACTTTTGTAATCATTGAACTAGAAGTGGTTACATCTTTGGATTAATTTTACTATATCAAAAGATAAAGATGGCTTCCCATTTTGGGTTTTATAGTTGATGAACCTTGTTTGAAGTCAAACCAGCAAATCTTTCTACATCTTTAGCTTTATTGCATCAGGGTATCAATTATACAACAGTAAATTATACTTGTTTCCAATAATTGTTGATATATGCTTTTGATGTTTGAATTGTTAGACATGTGTTGGTGGTCCAATTTTTGCTGGGGCATGCATATCGTCGTCTCTTTCTTCCCAGGTAAATTTACTTTGTTAAACATGTTATTTTTTAGAAATTGTTGACAAGCCTACTATAATAATGCGTGGAGAGGCCATTATTAATTAGAACTAGCCAATTACGGCTTATTAAATTCACTTTTACTAGGTGAATGTTTGCCAATACTTTGTAGTACAATTGGCATTTGATGAGATATGTTCCAGCTGTTTCAAGTATCTTATTTCTTCTATTACAAGCTTTGTATATAAATCATTAAAATAGTCTTATTTTGCTTGCTATCTGTTTTGCAAATTTATTATTCTCTTATGGTATATTTCTCAGTATATAACTGTTTTATTTATTTAAAAGTATTTCCTTGACAACCTTTCGCAACTTCATACTCATTACCAGAACTAAGGTTAGTTTGGTTTGTTGGTCTTATTTAAACTAAACTAGGGTTCCAAACAGGTTTGTTTGCCCCTCACTTAAAGGCTTTAGGTAAGCCTGCAATCTTCAAAATCCTATGCTAGTGGTTGGGTGTGCTAGAAAATGTTAGTTAAGACCCTCTCAAAGAGAGCCTAAGCCTGCAAACGCAAGTTTTAAAGAAAAAAATAGTATTTTCTACCCCTATGTAGGCACTTTCTTATTTGCACATGTGGCTTGTTTTTGAAAATAAAATTTTGTTGGCAAATAAAATCAATAAAGAAGAAATGCCTGAGCAATGTTTAGAATAAAATCTGAACTAAATGTTTAAATGTATTCAAAATATATTCAAAACTTAAATTTAAATTTATTTACTTAAACTATAGAAATAGAAAATTTATTCAGTTTAAGTTTAAAATAATTAGCATAACTTTAAATGATATGTTGACCTAAAATTGAGTAAAAATTATATTTCAAAATTTTTTGAGAAAAATATAAAAATATTATATTATTTAATATTAAAATATTATTAATTGATTTGTAATAGTATTAAATAATAATTAATAATCATTATAACATTATGTTTATTTAAGTTGTATTATAATTAAGCATTAAAATAGTTATTTTATTTTATTAGTAATATCAAACTTAAAATATTAATAAATCAAATAAGTTCTCAACTTATGTTCTGATTACCTTAGCAACCAAATAGCTTAACCAATTATTAATTTGATTACCTTACCAAATTTAAGCTATGTTCTGTATCAAGCAGCCCTTTAGTTAAATGTTGTCCCACCTATCCTAATTTTTATGTGTCCTATCGCAACTAGTCAAACCTTTTCAATATCAAATTTAATTTACAGTTTATCATTTATAAATTGAAATAGAATTTCCTTGCATTACAAATAAATTGAGTGTCTCCCTTGTGCATTCTCACTTTTTTAAATGCAGCCATTAGTTTTTTCTTAGGTGACCTTAGCAAGGTATCCAAACTTGCTCTTGATAACTACTTAAATTTGCATTAATGTTTTTGTATGCAAATGATCTGATACTGTTTACTCCAACTTCCGAGGAAGCAGGGAGAGGTATAGCAGATTTTGGCAGATTATGATAGCTAGACTGGACAATTTGTGAATTCGCGCAAGTCACAGGTTGTCTTTAGCCAACAGACCCCTGCATATCGCTAGCGTAGGATTGCGATCTAGTAGGGTTTCAAGAGAGGGTCGTGTGATGCCTCAATGCCGGTTCAACGAGAACTGTCCAGACATCAGGTACTCACATACCGCAGGATCATATTAAGCAATTTGAAAGACAAGGAATACACATAAAAGCCAAAAGATAATTCTCTGCCATTAAAATTCATGATTTCAAAAATCTTCAATGTTCTTTTTTACAAAGTTCATCACAAGATGAACTGAAATAATAGAAAAATAAAAATAAAAGTAAAAGTAAAGTAGTGTCGTAGATTTATCAGCAAGTTTGAAAATGTATGAATTAGGGTTCTTATTTGACATCTCCTAGAAGTACCTGACCTGGTATTGTAAAGAAAACAATACCGGGATTGGAATTCCCAGTAAAAGCAAAGATGCGATTAGCGGAAATAAGGGTATAATAAACATGCAGAAAATAAGGTAATAACGCAAAAGGAATAATCAATTTTTTGCAAAAAGTATTATCACAAAATATAGGTTACTAATGTCATTTTTCCAGTAACCCATCATGAATGTTACTAATGTCATTTTTCTAGTAATCAATTAATGTTGCTGATGTCATTTTTCCAGCAACTCACAAATGTTGTTGATGTCATTTTTCCAGCAACCCATGAATGTTACTGATGTCATTTTTTAGTAACTCATGAATGTTACTGATGTTATTTTTCTAGTAATTGCCACGTTATAAAAGAGATGTTGGTTCCGAACAACCAACTAAGCTTCAATACAAATTTGGCCCAAAGTGAAGCTAAGCAGTAATAAAGTGCAAAAAGTAATACATGTCATATACCGAGTACCTTTCCAGCAACCCACGAATGTTACTGATGTCATTTTTTAGTAACTCACGAATGTTACTGATGTTATTTTTCTAGAACAACCACGTTATAAAAGGAATGTTGGTTCCGAACAACCAACTAAGCTTCAATACGAATTTGGCTCAAAGCGAAGCTAAGCAGCAACAAAGTGCAAAAAGTAATACATGTCATATACCGGGTAGCTTTTCCTTGAAGTTCAAAAGTGCAACAGTTTGTTCAAATCTGCATTTAGATTTGAATATTTTAAATTAGCTTTATAGCCAATTTTTTTAGGAGTAATAAATATCTTCATTTTTATTATGTTATTCTTTCGCTTTCTTATTTTGATTAAATTTACTACGATAACAGTAATATTTATTATATCGTTATTATTCATTATAATGATAATAATAATGTATGAAAGATAAAAGATATAACGGAAATGACTGAATTAATAGTCATCGTATTACATTTTTACTGTTATTCATTATTAATTAATGAGAACTATAATAATATAAATGACGTAATTGAGATAATAAAACTATCAATTTTAGTGTCATAACAATAAATTTTATGAAAAAGAACTAAAGAATAAAAAAAGGCAAAATTTCTCCTCATTTTCTTCCTCCATTTTTTTTCCTCGCCTCTTACCTAGGATAGTGTTGCCGGAAAACTGAGGGAGGCCGGACGGCTGAAGGGGGTGGCTGGACAACTACTGGCTGGCTATTGGCCGATTGAGGGAGGGATGTGGCAAGAGGGAGCTAGCTGCTGTGGGAGGGGAGGCTGGCTGCTGCTGTGGGAGAGAGAGGGGTTGGTCGCTACTGTGGGAAGTTGAGAGAATGTGGGGGGAGGGGGTTATATAGGCGTAGAAGGGAGGGAAGAGGGCTGGCCGGCACCTGGCCGACCATCCTGCGCCAAAACGGCGCAGGGGACCTTCCCTGGCGCGGAAGGTTCCGCGCCAGGCTCTGGAGAGAGCTTGTCGATCGCAGGCTAGGGGGAATCGGGAAACAGAGTGGAGGGAGAGGAATTTCTTAAGGATTTTTAAATAATTACTGAAAGTTACATTTTTCGTATTTTTCTTCCGTTTGGCGTCCAAAAATAATGAAACTTTACATCGAGGTGTGTTACGATGTAACGAACTCCCTCGCGCCAAAAATTTTCTATTCGGAGTAATATTTTATTTTAAATTAATTTCTGAAGTTTTAAACTTTGTAAATTAATTGAAATCGAATCGGGGCTCCAAAATCGATGAAACTTCTCAAGCAACCTTTAAATAATATACTCAACATAATACATAAAAATCGATGAATTCAGACACATTTAATATTTTGTTTCAATTTATTGAATTTAAAAAGTTCAAAAAAATAAAGCGGGAGTTTTCATTATCCGGATTTCTCCCAAATTAAGTCACTTTGATCTAAAAAATTATTCTCTTCTTAAGGTATTTTTGGTTGCCCTAATTTAAAGTTCCCCGGGATCCTGATGTTTGAATTGAGATTTTGACCTAATTTGCAAAGTAACGATATTGGGTCATTACAGGTTGTCACTCTGATACTTGGAAGTTACGGTCACTGGCTTACCTCTGCGAAGAGTAGATTTTGCAACAGTTATTGAGCATGTCCGAGCTAGGATGGGCTCATGGAGCAGTCGTCACCTTTCTCTTGCAGGCAGGTCGGGCTTGATCAGATTCGTGCTCGCCATGATCTCCAACTATCTGATGTTGGTTGCCCCGATTATTGACTCATGCCTCTCGTACATTGAGGCTATTCTTCGTAAGTTCCTTTGGGAAGGAGCAGAGGGTAGTGGTCTGAACTACGTGAGATGGCAGGAGGTCTATTAACTGCTTGAGGCTAGTGGACTCGGGATCAGAGACTTGAGGCTGTGGAGGACTGTTCTTATAGCCCGCCACACATTCTGCTACGTGAGGATCTCCTATGGGTGAAAGCCATAGAGTTCCTCTACCGCCACCGGGGTGAGAACTTTACTGTTCGCCGTTCTGATTCTACAGCTTGGAGGATACTGGGGTATGGGTGGCCGATCGTCTAATGCCACACTCTGTCAATAGAGGAGAGTATGCAGTGGTAGTTCGATGCTTTCACGGAGAGTCGGGCTAGCCAGATTTACAGAGCGGAGGTGGGTGACCGGCTTTGGCAGTTTACGGCCATGTGGGTGATGGCTCTAGGACCCAGGGAGGCTTGTTTCCTGTGGTGATTACTCAATGATGCCATCCTGACGGGGTGTTGGCTGTTCAAGATGGGACTCACTTAGTCAGCAGCTTGCGTCTGGGATTGTGGTATTAATGAGGACAGGGAGCACTTCGTGGCCCACTGTAGTTATACGAGGGCCATACTCGAGGCTTTTGTGCATTGGGGCTTGCTGTCGAACACTCTGACCTCCTGGAATCAGTTTACTGCTTTGTATTCGACGACTACTAAGTCTCGTAACTGTCATTTCAGCTGTCAGGATGTGGCATACTCTCTCTACCAGGTTTGGCGGAGTAGGACTAAGCGTTCTCACAGTAGTCCGTATCGGACTTCGCTGGTTTGTGCGGGTTTGATTTTCTCGGCGATTGTCAGTGCTGGTTTGCATGAAGGGCCTGATTCCTGAGGTTCCGCGGCCTGCCAGGGCCTCTCCACCTCCTTGAGATGGTGCCCCCTGACCCGTTGGCTGAAGGACAACATTGAGGCTTCCTATAGATACGGGGAGCCTGCTGCTTTCGGTGGAGTTGTGGTCCGCAACTTAGGAGGTCATTTGCTCGCTGCTACTGGAGCCCGTTTACAGGCCCTGTCTCCTCTCCAGGCTGAGATGCATGCGATTACTATTCTGCAACAGGCCCTCCTGCTCAGAGGCACTGGCACTAAGAGAGTCATCATAGAGGGCGACTGTTTTGGAGCGATCCAGATACTGCAACGTCATTGGGAGAGGACTCTCCGTTCACGAGGCGGAGAGCGCCACGCTGATCACCTTGCTTTTCATGCTGAACTTTCCTCGTGTGATTTTTGTTCACCGTTCGCGCGATGCGAATTGCGCGGCGGACTAGTGTTCGATGTTAGCCCGATAGGGTGATTTTTCTTTTGTTGGGGGAGATGTACTTTACAGGTGGCTCTTAGACCTCCTCTTTGAGGACATCGTGGAGTTTGATTCTGATTGATGATGTACTGATTTTCTTACTTATTTACGCTTAGGCTATTGCCGTTTTTCTAAAAACAAATCTGCATAAACTTTCTTTTAATTTGTATACCACACTTGCTCCTACATCTTGAGTAAAGCCCGGTAAAACATCTATTATACTTCTTTGTTATGGTCTCAATGTAAAAGTAAACTTTTGAAATACATTTGTAATTTCAATCTATATTAACAAAATAAAATAATAACCCACTTTCAATAATCCTTTTGGAGTGAAGTTTATTTTTCTATTATTTAAATAATTAGTAACCATCGATTGAGTTTATGTTGTCGTAATTAGTACCCAAGTTTTGGATGAGAGGATATGGGTTGTATTTGTTAGTTAACAGCTAGCATAAAAATTTTACTGAATTTGATTTGGCATAAAGCATCTGTGAAGTTGCTAAAGCTAATGCATATTTTAGAAGTAGTGCGTTTTGCCTGAGTATAATAAATTTATCAAATGCCATTATATTGCACCTTACTAGTTGTGTTAAGTGAGCAAAAACTCCCAGGTTATGGAGGAATGTAGGTTATGAAGATAGCCCAAGGCCCAAGATTAAGAAAAGAAGTTGGAATGATGGTGTTTTAAGAAACAAGCTTAAAAAATAATGGGTATTTTTATTATTAATAAAATATATAATGTCTTCAAAAAATTAAAGTATATGTGAGAAAGAAAACAAATTACTAGTTGTCTTCAAACTTTGGTAATTATGGAAAGATTGACCATAATAGTTTACTTCTTTCCTAGAAATGAGGTTACCCTGATAACAATATGATATCCAAAGGTATACTTTGTATTCTAAAAATATATAAGCAAAATCAGTATCTTGCTTCAATTTTTAGATATATGTTTTGATTATAATAGTATTTATGTATGGTTTCGCAAGGTGGCTTGTCTAATAATTTTCCTGCTAGTATCGGATTATATCATTGCTCAACTCTCAACTTATATTTTTTGCTTTAATTATGGATGTTCTTATTGAGCATATTCAAAAGTAGATTTTTTAGTGCATGTTATTTACAGATAACAATTTATTAATTGATAAGATTAAAGATGGAGTTAATGCAAAAACTTGAGCTGTGAAAAACTATTTTAAAATCTAAAAGTTTTTATCTTGATAGATTTAAAACAAATATATAAAGTGTAAGTTCACATCAAGTTTAATTTATAATTTAGTTGTTTATAATTTGAAATAGAATTTCTTTACTTACATTGCGAATAAATTGAGTCTCTCTTATGCAGTCACGCTTTCTTAAATGCAGTCATTAGTTTTTTTTCTTAGGTGGCCTTAGCAAGGTATCGAATCTTGCTCTTGAGGACTACATAAATCTGCATAAATTTTCTTTAACTTGTATACCACAATTGCTCCTACATCTTGAGAGTAGCCCAGTGAAGCATCTATTATACTTCATTGTTATGGTCTTAATGTAAAAGTAAATATTTGAAATACATTTGTAATTTTCAGTTTATATTTACAAGAAAAAATAATAACCCCTTTCAACATTCCTTTTGGGGCAAAGATTGTTTTGCTAATATTTAAGTAATTAGTAATCATCGATTGAGTTTATATTGTCGTGATAAGTTCTAAACATTCCAAATTGTCGTGATAAGTTCCAAAGTTTATATTGTTAACACCAGATTTAATTTTTAGGAGATGCAACTAAGTTACACGTGTACAATCATTAGATGCAACTAAATTACACATGTACAATCATCATTGAATGATACAATCCATCATTTGGAACGTTTTTTGTTGGCAACTAAGTTCTTATTTTTGTCATGCTCTTATAGCCCACAATGAGAGTTTATTGAATTTAGTTTTTAAAAATAAGAGGCCATAATCTTGAGAACACTTAACAATAGATGCCCCGGATGTTAATGACAATAGATGATGTTCAAGCATTATATTGAGTTTTTGTTTTTAAAAATAGTCCCCAACTCTTTGGAGTTGTCTAATTTAGTCCTTGATTTTTAATAGCTTGAAACAGTCTCCAACTCTATAAATTTATTTAAAATAGCTTCAATATTTTTTGCTAGAAAACATACAAATATTTTAAAATTAATTGTTTATGGAGTACTGCAGCACAGTTTGATTGTGTAACACTTAGAAACTAGGATATTAAATTTTCTTAGTTTTCTTATGTAATACATTTCTAGGTAATTTGAGGAAAATTTGCAGCTTTTGCTAATTTTTTAGATGCCTAATTGTTTCGAAACAAAAAAATGTAGTTTGGAGATTATTTTGAGCACTTTAAAAAGTATGGGACTAAGTTTAATGATTCAGAGTTCATAACTGAGTTTTTGTCAGATATGAGAAGGCTTTCCATGACAATATAATTTGCAATTTCAAAACACTATCAGTCTATATATCCATACTTGAAATTACAGGATTTCCTGAAATTCTAAGCTATATCAGATCTTTGAATTTTACAATCATGCCATTTTAATTATAAGATGCGTGTTTAATAGTTAAAGCAATGCAAATGCAAATATCTACATCATGAGTTGTGCTCATATGGTTCTAATGGAAATACTAACCCATTTTCTTCAATTTATTTGCAGTTGTTGATTTGTTGCCGAAATGGTGGCTTTTACTCCATTGACACGGTGAGTTTTTTAATGCTTATATTTAGTAAACCTTTCAGCAGAATAACTATAAATGTAAATGAAAATAATTTTTCTTTAAATTTATATGTTGAAATCTAAATCGTTTGGATATTATAAGTGTTGCAGTAATGAGATATAATTTTATAAAAAGAGAACTGTTAAGGACAAGCTCTCTTCTGGGGTTGTTGAATTTGGGAGAAAAACTGAAACTACTTGTTATTGAATAGTGATAAATATAAACTCGTGACCATATAAAATAGATATAAAAAATAGTGAGAAATATGTAATACAATGGTAAACAGAATTAAAATTATAGTAAATAAAATCATAAATATAAATAAAAATCTGCTAAATAAGACTGATCTATATATGTGATAAAAATTGCACCTTACAGCCATCAATTTGAGCATACATGTTTGTTAGCTCAAGCTTGCTGTAAAGTTTGGAAAATGGAAGACGCTTCAAAGCTTAGTAAAGATTCATTACATTTTTTTTTCACAGATTTGGGTGGATCAATAGGAGTACAAGTAGACTAGCAATCTAAGAGACTAGTTTCTTCTAGAACTATCGGCTGTATATTTTCTTGAGATAAAGGAAACACCCTGTTTACTGTTAACGAACTCAATCTTTAAGGAATATTTTGGTCGCCCATGATTTATTATAATAAAATACTTTTGTATATAATATTTTATTTAGACACATTTTTAGGACTGTAGTGAGAAGAAAATCAACACATGTTGCAAAAATAATAAAAACGTGATAGCTATATTTAGTTTGTATATTTTGTTTGAGAATATTGTTTGAGACCATACATAGCTTTATTTAGTTTGCTAATGTTAATCTTCCCTTAACACTGCCGCATGGTGTCTCAGTATAGTAGGCATTGCTTACATTCATTTATATAATGTGTCGTTTTTAATTGATAGAATCGGACCGCAGAAAGCTAACATGTTAAGGCAGACTAAGTATCTTGAATATTAATTTTTTATTGAGTAAAATTTAACTTTGTTGCAATTATTGAGAAATCATACCAAAACTTAATAATATACACTCAACTGCATTGTATGAGCATACTTCATGTAGGCATGTATGCAAGATTCAAGTCTAGCAATTTTGTAGAGCTTGAATTTGGTATCAACTGCTAGCTTTCGCTAGTTTTAAAATATCTTTGCCCAAGTCCCAAGTACAAAAAGCTAACGACAAAGCCTAGCAAAGTAATGAATTATTATTCCAAAGACAAGATTAAATGTAATGGTATTACATGCTTTTTACCTTGTTGAAATGCAAATGTAAATGATGATCTGAGTTTTTATCAGTAGTGGAGCAGTGATAGGGTGATAAGTCAAATTCGGTGGAGATAATAGAAGTGTTGTTGGTGTCAGGGCATATGTTTTGAAAGTACGAATTTGAATGGGATGAGATGGTTTTGTTGACAATGAATGGGCATGCATTTGGGATATCCTCCAAAATTATGCTTCTTGGCATTTAAGAGATGCTAGCTTTTTTAAATTCATTCTTGGCCTCAGTAACCCCATTCCTCTTTGGTGTCCTCTCTTTTAATGCTAAGCCGCACGAGATTTTTTGCACAAAGAAAAAAGATGATGGTTTCGTTGATCATTTTCTTTCTTTATGTTTCTCTTTAGAATATTTAATTACAATTGGATAAATTTTGTAATAACACCTCTAATTTTTGTAATATGCTTATTGGCATTATGATACTGCTAATATGCGGTGCTTGAAGTGGCACTATTATGCCAAATATTAGGTGGGAACTGGATTTTAAGTGATTAAATATTTGGTCTATTATTTTAAGTACGTAAATGAAGTACAGTTATAGTTATTGTACCTAGCTCTGAACATGGCGACCCCTGCAAGCTTTTGAAAGGCTCGACAATGATGGAAAAGATTCTTTAAGGGCCCTACGGCAGTGTAGGTAGAGTTGAAAGGAATTTTTGTTGATGTTGGTGTAGTGATGCCACATAGAAAAACAGAGTAGAGCAAAGAACTTGAATACATGCGATAAATGTATTTGCTTTTGATACCAAGTCTTTGGCAGAGTTTTTTTCTCGTTACTAGATTTGGAGAAGTTAACAAGACTTCACCTGGTAAGGAACTACACGTCTCATGTGGAAAAAGATGGCAATCCCCAAAGTTCTTCTAGGCAAATTGCATAATTACTAAATCAATAAAAATGTCTAAGAATCAAAACTACCAACTAATAAAAATTTTTAATATATATAGCAACAAAAAAAAATGAAAATTAAATGGGGAAACTCTCTAGGCATGGTTCAACAAATGCTGTGCTTTCCTTGTGTGCAAACTGGTGACTATATGACGGGGCGTTGTATTGCTAAATATGCTCAAGATTAAGACTAAATAATTTACTCCGTTTATTAGATGCAGTAACTATATAGAAACTAATTTATTTACATTGAAATTGTCGTGGGACTATTTGGCAAAATTAATATTTTTATTAGCTACAATAAAATTTTAATTAAAAGATGAAAATTTTTAGTAGTTAAAACAGAAAATATAACAGTTTAATCATATTTTTGTGAAGCTTATGCTTATGAAGTTTAAGCTAATAATAATCAGTTTTAAGGAGTGCTTGGATTTCATATATCTTATTGTGATATTATATCTTTTAATAGCATTGGAGACAATGTGTTTGCTGCATGCTTTCTTATCTCCACTTTCATTTATTCACAAAAAATGCCACCTTTGTCAACTTTGTTCTCCAATTTTTTGGTGTCATTCCCTCATTTAGCTCATGGAAATGTTTTTAAAAATAAAATTAATATGAGGAAATATATAATTATTGAGGGTGATGATATCTAAAAACTCTGCATTGAAATACTTAAAATATAAGCAACCCTAATTTCGCCTATTTGTATTTTGTGAAACCTAAAATAGATTTAAACATAATAAGCCATAATTTTCTCATAATTTCCCAAGTCATAAAATCTCCTAAAGTAACTGCTGCGGATTGCTTGTTGCAGGATGACGGAGCTTTATTATGGGACTATCAGACCGGCGACCCAATCACAGCATCGGCTTATGTGGATGATTTTTCTTGTTTGAAGGGCAAACCTCCACGTCCATGCTACAGGCTCATATTTGCTCCCTATTTTCCATTACTGCCCAAAGTTTTATAATATTATATATATATATATATATATATATATATATATATATATATATATATATATATATATAGATAGATAGATAGATAGATAATGCTCATCATAAAAATTTTTGTATTTTTAAAAAAAGCACTATCATCTTCTCATTTCTCTTCATGGCACCTCTTAGTATTTGGGTGAAATGATAGTGCTTTAGTAATGAATATTAAAGTTTGGGTGCCATGTATGTAAAGACCTCTTCCCACTACTGCAACTAATCTTTTTTTTTTTTTCCTTTCAGGCTGGCATGCATTTGCACCAGCTCCGGAAGAATCATCGTTCTTCGGATCCATCCGAATGCTAAGCAAGAGAGGGCCGCCGGAATTCGTGGAAGTCTATTGGTAGAGGAATTCGCCTCTGCTAGTCTCTCAGGCGGCATCTTCTCCTCGCCAGTGATGGTCGGAGGCCGCATCTTCGTCGGCTGTAGGGATGATTGCATGCACTGTGTTACTCTCGGAACTCGATGATAAGACAGTTGTAAGATTTGTTCAATAATGTAAAACCTTATCTCAAAGGCATAGAGGTCATGTGTGTCCTAATGTTACTTTTCTTTTAAGTGCAATCCAATAAAGTGCATTTTTAAATTTAATATTGATGCTTCTGACCAATTTCTGGTTTGCTGCGCTATTTAGCCACCTCAGAACTATTGAGCTTCAACATTTGGGCATCACTATTTGTAGTAAAGTAGCCTGCAAGAAAATTATAGGCAGATTGTGGAGAAGATTAGGAAGAGGATTTGGTTTTGGGGGAATTGAACTTTATTGCTTTGCTGGCATGCCTTGTTTAGATATGGAAATTGTAAAGATTAGACCCTGAAGGTATATGTTTTTTACTTATCATGCTAACAATTATCTCAAGAAGGCTAATCCCATGTGGGTCTAGGTGATGGAATTCAAATATAGAGCAAGAGGCAGATACTTCAAAATTAAATGCACTGACTCAGTTGTGTGAAAAATGTTTTGCAATGATTGGGAAGTAAAATGAATTCTTGTTGGATGATTAAGTGTTGAGTACAAGATCTCAATTTTCTTTGATAATTGAACTGGTTTAGGGCTCTTTAATGTTTAGTGGTAGCCTGCTATGTGCTTTGGAATATGGATAGATTACATAATCTTTTTGCTGAGCTTTTCATGTAGGTTATCACTAGCAAAAGATTGTTTGAAATCAGGTAAGCCTATCCAAAGGTGACTCAAAAAGGAACAACCTTGAGAATTGGTACTTCAAGTGTATTTAGAAACTCGATGTAGCTTGAGAGGGTTGTTTAGTGCAGTGGTTTCTCAAGGATGTTATTTTGACTAGTTGGTGGTTGTATGGTTTGGTAGCTTCTCCAGCAAGTGTATTTGGAAATAGATGATTGAAAGCGTTTTGCTACATGATGCCCTTGCACCATTGTCATTCAAAAAGTGCTTGCTTATTAGTGAGTATGAATCCCTCTTATAAATTTAGACTAGCTTTTTATGTCCCTTTCCCAAGGATTATTTGTAGTTGTTGCATCATTCAGGAGTTTAGATTATAGGTATGTTTCTTGCAAAGTGTAAGAAACATGCTTAAGAAGAAGCATGGGAAGCCCTACCCCACTTTGACAATATGTGCAAGCTCCATTTTGGTTGCTACGATGAATATTTACGTTTTTGCTCAAGTGGGTTTTTGGTACCCCTACCACTTAAGGGCCTTGCTCCCTCAAATTCTTGTTGGTGACCCCCACCTAAGTGGCATAATGATTCGAATGAATGTTCGTATATATTCTCATTGTTGTTGCCCTCCCTGAGAATCAAAGCTAGTGTTAAATATCTTGCATTGATGTTATCTTTTGTGATGAGAAAGGTGACCACAAGTTAGCTCATGGTGATAAAGTTTCTCTAAGAATGTGGTGTCAAAATTGTGGTGAATAATAAACAAAAAGGGAACCCAATAAAATAGAAAAAAAAAAGGATGATCTCTTAAAATTGAGTCAACAAGTGATAAAGATCTCTAAGAATGTGGTGACAAAATTGTGCTGCTAGAAGGTTTTAATTTTTTAAAAAAATAAGAATAATAAAGATGACATAATACTACTACTTTAATATTATTTGGCCAATTCATAACACAAAATATGTGGTCTACCTTTGCGAGTTATTCTTTAGCTAAAATTGGAAAATCAATGCCTCTATATGTGCCTTCCTATAACAATTTGTTTAATATTTGGGATCCTTGATCAAACACTCATTCTATGGATCTTCCTTGCTTTATACCCAACTTGGTCTCGTACTTCCAGATGATCTCAAACTCTTTCAAGTATGTCATGAACGCCATTCTTAGTCTATCTTCTACGCCTACAATTATAATCACTTTCTTTTAGATTTGTTGAGCGTGTATATATATATATATATATATATATATTTAGAGATTTATACTTTAACATCTTCTATGGTTATCTTGTTCCTTAACTTATTCTGAGTTATACTCATAATGACATGGATATTGCCTCAAGTATTCATTTAGTGATTATGTGGCAGAAGAACAATCCATTATGTAGATATGAATGCAAATTCCAATCTGACACTTTATGAAATTCTCTGATACCAACTGTGGCGGCCCAGTCCCGCTGTGGTCCTGTTAACTCTTAAGTTAACATAATTACGGTGGAGGGGTCTCTAAAACAATAAGGTCCATACTTATAATTGGATTAGACACACATTCTAATCCAAGTTAACTAAGGGCTTTGCCATTCTTAAGTAAAGATCTCACTAAATGAAAATACAAGAAATGCAGAGTGCGGAAGCATAATATATAACATCCATCAATCATATAATACAACAGTATAGAATAAGTAAAGTGCTGAAAAGAAATGTTAACCCTGTATTATTACAATTTTAAACAGTTTAAAAGGAACTGAAAAAGACACTCGTCCTCACAAATGCAGAAAGAAACTAAGGATCTTCAGTATGACGCTTCTCCTCCAAATGCAGATCTCCTGAAGGCTCTATCACCTAAATAGCTCAGAGTCTACCATTGTCGGTATCACAATGATAGGGCCCCAGCCAAAAAAGAAAAATCTAATTAGACAATTCGTCTAAGTACATTTTAGGCTGCAAAATTTATTATGTTATTTGGATACCACTATAAAGAATGAAACATACAAGCATGTGTAGGAGCAAAAATGTGTAAGAAAGAAACAAGGTAAAGTTATAAACAATTAGTTTATAACTTAAACAAGTAGGAAATAAACACATACCTCCAAGATAGCTGCAACCAGGTTAAATATAAAAGACTAAATACTAATATAGCAGAAAAGTAAACTGCCTAAACATCCTTATGATCAATTTAAATACATGCTAATTGACATAAATAAAATGAACATATGAAATATTTAAGTAATTAAAAGCAAAATTAACATCCTATAAGATATGAGTAAAGAACATAACTAGCATCTTATAAGTAATAGTAAAGCTAGAAACGCAGTAAAGCAGTGAATAGGAAAATGCTAAAAGTGCAGTAAATTAACTGAATATAAATTATAAGCTGGAACACTGAATTGGCCAAACTTGATATCTGAAAGAAATATGTAAATAAAGACTCACTTACTGCAATATCAAAGCCGGGCCAACTGCCACAAAAGATGAATAAGATGAAGTAAGTGATACCGAGAGAGATATAAAACTCATATCGGCACCGGGCTAATAGCCACATGAGAAGTATAAGATAAAGTAAGTGACAATGAGAGGCAGAAATACTGAGTAGAAGTACACCTAAGACTAGTACTACCTTATCGGTACTGGGCTAATAGCCACAAGAGAACTATAAGAAGAAGTAAGTGATATCGAGAGGTAGACTAATTAAATTGCATTCTACTTAACTGAAAACACTGATAAAAGAAAGGTAAATGTTGTTTATGCAATTTCAAAGATGATATGAGATACTTATCAAATATCCTATGTCTAATATATGTATACAAGGTATGAGGCTTAAAATAAGGTAAGTAAAGCATCAAATCAAAGTGAGCAAGAGACTCTACTAGGACACAAGTGATATATATATATATTATCTAATTTAATCGTTCTATCTACTCTAATTTACACAAGTTCAGGATCTCCAAGTCCTACTATCGAGTGTAACTCAAATTCACGTCCTTATAGATTGAAAATAATTAGGACTAGCTAGGTCCCAATTATAAATAAATTGATGTCGACTACATAAGTTAAATGACAAATCAATCGACCTATTTTAATAATTTTAAGAATCCCAATCTCATCTTGATTAGCCAAATCAAGATGAAAAGATTAAGAATTGAACTCCAAATATAGGGGTTTAATCTCTTAATCCAAAGGTATATCTAAAGATCTAAGGTTTAATATTCATACTCACTGATTTAGATTAAGGCAAATCCTAATAAATAATCATCTTGTTAGGATAGATCTCTATTTTTAGTTCTAAGATTCGAAGATAAGATAATCATTAAATAAACTTAGGAATATCTATAAATTAATAAACTCAAGGTTTTATCTATTGAGTAACCCAATTTACTCAATAGATGAACTCTAACCTAAGATCAATTCTTAATCCTAGGAATTTAAGATCTTAATTACTAAGAGTATCTCTCAGACACACAAGCTAACTAAGATTATTAAGACCTATGGAAAGATCTAAGAAGATTAAAGGAAGAAAGGAAACTCACAATTTTACTTAAAGGATTTTCTTAAGGACTTAAAGTGAGATTTTATTCAATGTTCATACTAGGACTTATAATCACATAAATTATGATTTAAATCACTAATCTTACTATTTATATTACTTATAATATGATTTTAGGGCTTTAGAAGGTTAAACCCTGAATTTGGGCAAAATGGTCATTTTGCCCTTACTTAAGGGTTCAAAAGATCAAAATTTGATCAAGGGTTCCAAAACTAAAATTCTTAGTGGAAAAGTGTTTCTTACTATCTAATATAAGATTAGATAGCAATTACACCAATTTTGGGTAATTATTAAGCCTTATGAGATCAAATTAATGAATTTAACTCATAGGGGCATTTTGGTAATTTGGCCTAATGGAATCCAAATTTTCTTTCGGTTTATTGTTGTTTACTGTCTAAGGTTTCCATATAATCTAAATTTGCTAAATTCTGATAAGTATTGGCCAAGTTATGGCCAATACCTCCTTAAGGGGTACAATGGTAATTAAGGATTTCTTAATTAAGGGTCAAAAATCCTAATTTTATCAATTGGTGTCCAAATTGAGTAAAATTAGTGGCTATGGTTCATCAATGATCCATTGATTACAATGATTAGTGGTAGGCTCAATTTGGACTCTAATTGGCTAAGTTATGACCTAATTAAGATTTAGGGTGATTAGTGAAATCAATCACCAAATCACTAATCCAACCACACTATTAAGTTCTAGTATACTCTAAGAATTCTCTGAAACTTAAATTGTTTAATTTGGATCTTAGATTTGCTAATATTTACTAATCAAGTTTTAGGGTAATTAGGGTTGATTAGCAAATTTAACTGTTGGATCCAAATTATTTTTATAGATTACTGTAAATTAAGTTTTTTTGATCTAAATTGATATTTGGATCACCTAATTTGGAGTTCAATTGACCAACTTATGGTCAATTGAAGTTTTAGGGTTAAGTGGCTTAATTAGGGTTAGGTCCTAAAAGTGATTAGTCCAAAACTAATCCAAATAGCAAAGTGAATAATATTAGGTTAATCCTTAGAATTTTTTGATCACTTTAAAACCTATATTGGGTATTTTTAGGTTAAGGGGTACAAAGTTATGATCATTTGAATATTTGTGACAATTAGGATTTAATGTGAGAATCCTAAATGTCACTATGTGGATTATTGATCCTACAGCAAAATAAGTGGCATCATTAAATTTTTTATATTTTTCTGATTAATTTGATATATTTACTTGTATGATTTGGATAAATATTTGATGAGTTATGCATGTTTAAAATTGTGATATAATGTGATTAAATTAATTTATATTAATTGAATTAAATTTATATATATATATATATATATATATATATTAATGTTACTGTATTATTATTCTTCTGTTAATTAAACATTTATAATTACTTAATACATTAATTTGTATATAAATTAATTATATCTCTTTTCTATTTTATATATATGTATATATATATATATATATATATATATATATAAGTATAGATACCTGTACATAATTATATATATATATATATATATATATATATATGTTAAATATAAGTATTTATTTATATAATAATTATATGTATTATATTAATTTCATTTATCTGCAGGTGGTGGGCCCGACCAAAGTCAGACGCGGCAGATATAGGCCACGCGGCATGATTCTACTGGAGGGAGAGCCTTCGGGTGGGTCCCACGGACTGCCTTTGCCAGCAGACAAACGCGACCGGACGAAGTGATGCGGGCCCCACTCTTCCACGCAGCAGCTCCGGAAGCTGGACAGCGCGCACTGGCGGGCCCCTCACTTTGACACGCGCACACCAGGATATGAACGTGGGTCGGGTCGACCCGGCCCATCCTTACTGGACTCCGCCTTTTTTACTCCGAAGCCGATGCTTCTAGGGCACCCGCTTTGCTGCTATTCCGGCGACGATAGGGTTCATCCCGCATGGTGATGCGTAGAGGAGATCAAGACCTAGCTAATGACATAGGGTTCGACTATTGGGGTGACCTACTTAGCATGAAATCTCTAACCATAGGAAGACATGCCGAAGGGATTCATAGTTAATGGTAAGTACTGTGGTAGTCGACCCTAATTCGCGTCAATCAAACACGATCGACACAATCCAATCCATACAATTAACAATCTAGCTTATGAAATCAATAACTAAAGCAATAATCAGAGTATCGATTGAGTAATTCGAAAGGTAAGGGTACCTCAAATTGAACGGCTCAGGTTCTAGGTCTCGGCTTCCTCACGGTCTGATCGATTCCTCCGTTGTGTTCTTCGCACAAATGAGTCGAGAGGCTGAAAGAAATCATAAAAGGGTTTGGATGGTCGATCATTAGGCGGTGCACGCCAGATGGAAGACGGGAGGTATCGCGTGTCTCTGCACGAGACACGCGCAGCGTTCTCGCTGAGCCAGCGGCAGGGACGACGGACCGACCGTCAGATCTCTCGATCGAGTGGTTCAAAGGAACCATCTGATCAAACGAAAGATGCAAAGTAAAAGGGACGGCGTTACCTTGATGCTGACAACGCCGTTTATTATAATAATTATTAAATTATTATTTTAATAATTTATATCAATTTTATTAATTAATATTAAATATCTAAATGCATCCTGAAAATTTCTAAAAAATCTCCCCTAGCTAATTGAGGGGTGAGGAACGCAATGGTGCACTCGGATTTTTGTTTCGATGAGTATTTAATTATTCGAATTTTTGGGTATTTAAATGTTATTAAAATATTCGACGAAAATTCAACGACTTCCAAATGCCTCAAAAACTTCACCCCTAGCTAATTTGGGGGTAGTGAACGAAATGGCGAAGTCAGATTTTCGATTTAAGGTCTAGATAAAAAGTCAATTTCTAAGGTTTTGAGATTTTTCAGAATTTCAGATTTAATTTAATTGATTCTAAATTTGACCTAGATCTTAGAAATGAGTTCTAAATAATTCAATTAATTTACTAGAACCTCAATTAAGACCTAAATTAAACTTAATTAACCTAAGTAACAACCTGGGTTGTTACAATACGACTCATAGCAGTTCAGTAATATTTCAGTTGCATATCAATAGCATACAATATTGTGGCATATTCAGATGTATAATCTCAATAGCATACAACATAGTTTCACATGATATTACTCAGTTTTAGATCTATTACTATTTTTGTTTACTTTCAGTATTCAGTTTCTAGTACAGCCTACTTTACTTTACTTCAATTTTATACAATTTTATACAGTTTTTTAATTTCAATTACCTTTACAATAATTCTGCACTTTTATTTATATTATGTAAATGTTAAGTAAATAATTAGATTTATTTAGATTAGTTTCGATGTGTTAGACTTATTGTCTAACACGTGATATATTTGGCATCTGGCAATTTGCTAGATTCGGAGTGGTTAGTGGAGCCAGACCAGGTGCATACTCAGGAGATCCAGGAGGAGTTCGTGGAGCATTAGTGGACTCTTCTCTAGTTTTACTATTTTGCTTAGTTACTATTTTAGTTCAGTACTTAGACTTATTTTTTATATTTTAATAAATTATTTGTAATAATTCTGGATGTGTTTTTTTTTTTTTTGAGATGAATATTTCATACAACTTCTATGATGAATATTTCTGGATATTTTTTTTAGCTTCCACACTCTGTTTATATACTACTTATACTTAGTATTGTGATGTGATCAGTATATTGGAAATACTGATATTTTTTACATATATTGAATTTTTCATATTATATTCTAAATCTAATGTATATATTTGTCTAATACTTAGAATAAGAATACTACTTTTACCTTAAGCATTAGCTCTCGACCCTTCTTTGGGATTGAGTCAGTAGCCCTGCAGATGGGTGTTGTTTCAACTATTCGGGGAGATGGGATATTCCTTCCCAAGTGGCGCACCACTTCGCCGCCAAAATTGATTATGACTTTCCCTTTTGCACGCGGCGATGAGGCGGGGCGCTACATGAACTGAACTGTACCTATATAATTACTTAAGATAAGGCCAAGACTATAGTTCTATTCAAGGTAAACCAACTAACTCTATTTTATGTTGAAATAATTTAGTTTTATGGATATACACTATCACCTCCAACTGATAGTTTTAATGATTTTAACAATTCTATTTAATAATCAAGGAATATCAAACTAATGAATCCATTCTCCATTGTGGTGAATCCTTCACAAAGGTTCCAAGATGTGACTTAAAAGTCACTCAATTCAGAATACTACTATAAGGAAATAACCTCAGTATAAATCATTAGGTTATCCTACCATATGGATATAGGATCAAGTATCTAAGGCTAAGGAGGTACATCTAAACTCTTACCTCAAGATTAGATAATAAGTTCTTCCTACCTCAATAACTCATTTATTGATAAGGCTTAGTGATTATTGAATTATCATCACTAGATCTTAACATTAAAGCTCTAGTACTGAAAAGTATAAATTATAATTTAAGATCTAAGATTTACATTAAGTTTTCAGTTCTTAACATATTAGACTGAATTACACAAATCAGATCGGTAAACCCATCTGATCACAATATATACTACAATTATAGCATAAAATCATGTAATTTATTAAGAATTGATCATTTTGCAAATCATTATCATTTTATAATTTATCTCATGCTAAGAATCTTATTTACAAGAAAATAAAAGATTTAAAGGTATATGTTCAGATGATCGATCACATGAATTAATTATAGATCTTAATACATCTATTTTAATGGTTTAAGATCAATGTAAAATCATCATATATTATTAAAATCATGCAAATCCTTTAGTTGTTCAAATCAAATATCTTATTTATGGTTATTAAGGCTTTAGATCTTAATCTAGTCAATTTAGAATACAATTCCTAACTTGACCAAACTAAGATTAATTATTGAGCTAATGATCAATGACAAAATCAGTAAGTTATTGGTGCATTATGGATGTCCAAGATGATAGTAGGTTCATTAATGTTTAGCTTAAGCATTGTCTTAAGATTATTAGGATTAAGAGTCGATTAATGTCAAATCATGGATTACATATCCAAAACAAAGTTAAGGATTTCTAATATATATACTATTATTATTAAAATATATAAACATTAAATTAAGCAAATTAGAAAGCAATTAAAGCTAGATATTATATTAATTACTATTTAGTACAAAATATCCAAGTGAATTATTCAGGAAATTAGAACATGTCATTTAAGATAAGAGGTATATTTTATATTAAAAATCACATATATATTCACATAATGCTTGATTCCATTATAACATGTCCAGTTTTGGTATATTTTGGCATTTTTAGGGTTCTATAGTCATTAAAATACGGAAAATATCAAATTTAAGCAAAATTGGACAGTTTTGCGTGCTGCAGCACGCTGTAGCGCCTCCTGGCCAAGAGTCAAACGCTACGGCGCTAGCCAACCCAAGACCTAGGCACTATGGCACGCCGTAGCGCCCCCTGGCTGAGAGCTAGGCACTACGGCGTGCTGTGGCGCCAGTCAACACAAGACTCGAGCTCGACAGCGCACTACAGCGCTTTCAGGTGTTGTGGCGCACTACGACGCTAGATTTCTCGAGATGTGATCACTACGGAGTGCTACAGCGTCATATTTTCTAAGACTCGGGTGCTAAGGTGCGCTGCAACTACAGCGCGCTATAGCGCCAGAATTACCGAGATGAGGGCGCTACGGTGCGTTGTAGTGCTCCCTAGTTGAGAGCCAGGCGCTATGGCGCGATGTAGCGCTCGACGGTAATTTTTCCTAGGCAAAAAATAGAACTTGTCTCCTTAAACACTCAATTACTCATGATTTATGGCACCTCAAATGCTATGCCTTATATCGATGAAAATATATTTCCAATACTTTTCCATTGATACCAAAATTGGCATGAAAGTAGTACTATTATGCCACAAAGAATATCACATTAGCTACCTATGCAAAGACTTTTATTGTTCGACAGAGTTTTCAAATGAACAGATCGAGCTCCGATCGAACTCATTCAAGTTCGATTAAGGCTCGACAATTAATCCTAGCGATACATAATGGATGAATATAGAGCATTTGAACTAAAGCATTGATGATATAAGTACCAAAGAGGTACAAGAAGAGGTATAAGGAAGAATTATAAGAGGGTATCTTAGCTTACAAGAATGGAGGTTCCTGCTTGGTTCTCTTCAAAAGCTTGAGAGAGGAAGCTTTTTCTTCTTCTTCAGCTACCTATTAAATGGAAAGATTGGAGAGTTGAGTTTTCTTTAGGAGCTTGGGGAGGAGAATGAGTGTGGCGCCCCGCTCCCTAAGCCCTCAATCATTAGGTTAAGGAGCGAAGTGTCACTCATGCAAATCCCTCACTCAACATTGGATTAGGTGAGATCCACAATCCACTGCTAATTGAAGGATGTGCATAGCATAAATAATAGAATCAATCATTACATATAACATACATACAAAGTGCGGAAGCAAAATGAAATAAATATCACATCCATCCACCATGCATCACATAATGAATAGTACTATGGCTCAATAAATAATAAAGTGCAGAAAATTAATCACAATCACAGTACATGTATTATTACAATATTTAAATAAATAGTTTTAAAGACTAAAAATAAATCTAAAGTCACTCATCCTCACAAAAGACTGAAAGAATACTAAGCAGTATCTGACTCTCCTGGCTAAAGCTCCTCCTCTAAATAAGGCACCTCTTCTTCAGCACCTAGCTCCTCAAACCTATCTGAATCTAATATTATCGATTTCATAATGCCAGAACCCCAGCCAATAAAAGAAAATATTGTTAAATAATTATCTAAGTATATTTTAGGCTGAATATTATAAATAACTTATTAATGTCACCATTTTAACTTAAGTACAACAAAAAGTAAACCAAAAGCAGTAGGAGCAGTAAGCTTACAAAGGACAGGATAAGTTATAAATATAATATTTATAACTAGAACAAAAAGGTGACGTAAAAAGCATACCTCAAGCAACTAAGCAAGGAATTGACATATACACATATATAGTACAGAAAGTAAAAGTACTGAAAGTAAAGTCTAACCCTAAACATGCTGATGATCATATGGCATATGCTAATTAAAGATAAAAATCTAAAAATAGTACATACAATAAGCTGTGAAGTCTAGCATCTTATAAGTATATACAAGTGAGCAAGTAAGTAAGGAAATAGAGCTAACTGAAATATGCATCAAAAATATAGTACACTATAGACTAAAACTGAAATAGGTATATAAGGACTGCCATATCAGAAAGTTGGCCATTGGGCTGGTGAAATCCCCAAGGCCTTTATGGGTTTGGGCAGACAAAAATTCTCATTTCCTTACTGGGCTAGGGCAGACAAAACCAGTAGCAAAACTGAGGAGGCATTAATTACAAATGCAGAATCTTTTAATTATTTTACTTTTATTTCTATAAATACATCCAAAAATAGCTGAGGAGTCAAGCACGTTTGCAAGACTATATGGGTTCCAAGCTTAACACACACTCCTCAATGGGTAATAGAAAGCATCCTTATTAATCCTTACCTCTATCTATTAGAGTAAATGTGCACCCGAATCTACTAAAATATATTAAACCTAAAGACAACTATTATCCTAATTATTATAAGTTTTCATTTCATGCATAAAGTTTTCTTATATGATATGTCCAAGGAATTAAGCACAAAATACAAGAAATTTATAGCAACAAAATAAATCAAATAAGCAAGGGACTCTTCTATACATGGTGACACTATTATTGTCTAATTTATATCATTCTAACTATTCAAAGTTACACAAGTTCAGGATCTCCAATTCCTACTATCGAGTGTAACTTAGAAGCACGACCTTATAAGTTAAAAAGATTAGAACTGATCAGGTTCTAATCTAATTCAATCAAGTATGACTGTAGGTTAAATCAATAAATTATAACGTCCTAATTTGATGAATTTAAGCGTTCTATCAAAAATCTGAACAAGATCTACTAAACTATAGATTATGGATTAAACACTGCGAGATTTGGGCATAATCCCATAATCCAAAAGGATAAGACAAAAGATCTAGCTTTCATTCTAAAAGTGATCTATTGATTAAAATAAATTCTATTAACCAAATCAAACTTAATAGGATGAATTTCCTATCCTGAATCTAGGGTTAAAAGATAATTAATCAAAATAATTTGTAAAATTAAGAAACTAATAAAACCAAGGATTCATTCATTAAATAACTCACTTGTCCAATGAATGAAATCTAATCTATGAGCTAGTCCTAGTCTTGGGAACAATCATATTGTGAGGTGTAGTGTATTAAGAAAAGACTTAGAGCGAATTTTAGAAATTTTACAAATTTGACCTAACCGTTGATTTTATCACCTTAGAATGATTCTATTATAGTTCTAAAAATATTTTTAGTGACTTAGAAGAAAATTTAGGATTTAAAGATGCTTAACCTAAATTTTGGGCAAAATAGCCATTTTGCCCTTATCTTAGGGTCCAAAAAGTGACTTTTTGATTTAGGGCTCCAAATTAGAATTTCTTATTGCCAAATGATTCTTTACTGTCTAACATGAAGATAAATAGTAAGTATGCTCAATTTTGATAAGAAACAGATCTTATAGGTCCAAACTAAAGTTTTTGACTTAAGGGGTATTTTAGTAGCTTACTCCTATTGGAATCTAAATTTTTATGCAGTTAATGGTTGGTTACTATTCTATGATTCCATAGAGTTTAAGAACACTGCATTCTGATGTCAAATGGCTAAGTTATAGCTATTTCAATTTTTAAGAGCAATTCGGTAATTTTGGTCGGTCAACGGGTGACAAAAACTGAACTTTTTTGTTTAAAGTCCAATTTCAGCAAACTCAGTTTTTATAGCTTCCCTATAATATACTGAGTGTATTGATAGGGAGTAAACTCAATTTGGACTTCAAATGGTCAAATTATGGCCTAAGTAAGGTTAGGGGTATTTTAGTCATTCTCTAATTTTCTAGCATTCAGATCCTAAATATTATTTTAATTTGTTGATGACATTAAAATTCTAAGCTAGTTAGCGCTTTGAATTTTTGAATTTGGAGTTGAATTGACCAAGTTATGATCAATTGAAGTCTAAGGGCATTTTGGTCATTTTCAGGATAGGGTCCTAAATGCTACTTTTCAAACTAAGCTCCAAATGGGGAAACTAACACTTCTACAGTGTTGGGGCTATTCTCTTAAGTATTTTAAGACCCATATTTCCTATGTTCGGATGATTAGGTTAAAAGTTGTGATAATTTAATTAGGTCCTAAAATGTCACTACGTTATACGTACTATGAAACAAATGTTTGCATTATGCCATTTGATTCATTTTTTATTTTTCTAAGTAAAATGAGACCTATATTGACTATGTTTGGATCATTCTACAGAAAGTTATTAAACTTTTAAAGATTTTGAATTAAATAATTTAAATAAATAAAGTTACATTCATTTTTTCAAATTGTATTAATTTACTGTTCATTTCTAAAGTTATATTTATTCTGTATTTAATTAAAATTAATTATTAATTAATTAATAATTAATCTGTTATTTAATTAATTTAAATATTTTACTTATATTTTATATATATTAGAATTATTGTTCATTTGAGATTAGTGTTAATTAATTCTTAATTAACTATTGTCACTATTTATTAATTAATTAATGCTAATTATGTTACTGTTTGATTAGTAAATAATTAATCTTAATTAGGTCCTGATTAATCAATTATTACTATATATATATATTTATAATTATATCTTATATTAACGTATGCAAGTTTCGACGTATACGGGCCCCCCTCGCCATGTGGCTGGCGAGGATTTGCCGGGCAGAGGGAGTGGGACCCGCGGCGGATGACGGAAGGGATGCGGGACCGACCTAGGCCACGTGGCAGCCGGTCAGAGGCCGTCAAATCGTGGGTGGGTTCCACGCCCGCTGTCACCGAGTACAGCGGGCCCCATACGCTACGCACGGGCAAATGGAAACGCGTCGTGTGGGCCCCACACGCATGCGAATGGATCCGCGTGAATGCGGGTCGGGCCTGGGTCGACCCGGCCAGACCCGAACGGGCCTTCCCCTCTCGTGGCACCCGTGACGCGAGTGATTAGGGAGCCCAAATCTGTCGCCTTCCCGGCGATGCCGGATACCGACCCGCATACCGGCGGGTCGGCCTCGGCTAGAGCTAGCCGATGGTGGCCGGACTAACACCTGAGGTGGCCTAACTAATCCTCAATCCTTAACCTTAATAACGAACTTACGGTCAGCACGCTTCAAAGATCGATCGATGTCCTCAATCGATCGAGCTCTATTGCATCCGACCAGAACCGCTAGGTAGATGATTGAACACAAGAAATAGCAATACGCAACTAGATCAGGACAATTTCATGAGTGGATTAGGAGATTAGGGCGTACCTAATGTGTGGTCGAAGGCTTAGGGCTCGTTGCCACGGTGTCTAGATCGGCTCCTCAGTTTCTAAGCTCGTGCCCTGTGAGGAGGTAGCCTATGGTAGCTTAAAGAGAGGCTGGCGGAGTTCGCGAGGGGCTGTGAGGCGGCGAATGGTGAGGCGGAGCAGCGCACGACGCGTGTCCCTTGAGCAAAGGAGATCAGGACGACGACTGAGAATCGTTCGATCGCTCTGATCGGACGGCAGGACTGGCAGTGAACGTAAGGGACAGACGACGTCGTTATTTAATAAATTAAATATTAATTTATTTAATTTAATTTAATTACTTTCTTATTAAATTAAAATAATTACATTATGTTTAGGAAAATTTCAAACATTCACCCCTAGCTAATTGAGGGGTGAGGAATACAACGGCGATGTCGGATTTTTGATCCGACGAGTATTTTAATTTTCCAATTTTTTGGGAATTTAAATATTATTAAAATATTCGTCAAAATTTTGACGACTTCCGGTTGACATGAAAATATCACCCCTAGTTAATTTGGGGTCAATGTGCGCATTGGCGAAGTCCGTTTTTTGATCTGAGGTCATTTTAGGGTTTTTAGATTTTCTAGAAATCAGGATCCAATTTGTTTGACTCCTGATTTGGATTAAGTCTTAGGGGTTGACTCCTAATAACTTAATTAGCACTTAAAATCAAGATTAAGATTGGAATTAGTCATAATTGATTATGGTAACAACTTGGGTTGTTACAATGAGCTTCAGTAGATAACAAATGGAGAGAGGAACTGAGGATTTAAACTTAAAGGAGGATGAGGTGTGGGCTGGGAGAGGGGATGACAAGGCATTATTTTTGGAGAAGCAGGCCTTCTCCCATCAGCATCATGGGGAGGAAGCTTCCTTGTGCATGCAGTGGGGAGGAAGGGAGTGGCATGTGCAGGGAGAAAAAGATAAAAAGAGGAATGGAAAATAAATTAATTTACTAAATTAGTATTTTATAATATTTTAAATTAATGTATTTTAATTAATTAAAATCGGATTGATAGACGAGCTCCAAAAAATCTCAAAAATTAACCTATAGCTAATTTGGGGTGAGGAACTCAACAGCAAAGTGGGATTTCAATTTTGATGATTATTTAATTATTCTATTTTTCGGGGTATTTAAATTCATTACAATATTCACGAAAATCCGACGACTTCTAAATACTTCCAAGACTTCACCCCTATTTAATTTGGGGGTGACGAGCACAATGACAAATTTGGATTTCAATTTTGATGTTACATCTCAATTTTTTAATTTATTAAATATTATTAAACAATCTAAATATTGGATTAAGCTCTGAATTGCTTCAAATCTTTGGGGATTGGCTCTAATAACTAAGTGAATCTAATGGAATGATAATTAAGATACAATTAAGCTAAGATTAGACCAAGTAACAACCTAGTGTTGTTACACGGTGCCACCGAGAGGCTCCAGCTCGATCGAGTGGGACCCGCTACCTTTGCCCCGAACAGCAGCACACAAAAGTTGAAGGGCTTCACTTAGGTAACACCTTTTGAGTCCCTTACCGGTGGTGAAACCACTCGGCCCGCACAATAACAGGAAGAGCTCTATGAGATCTTTCCAATGGTGGGTAGGTTGAAGGCTTAGACGGCCTATAATGGAAGCACTGACAAACCCTAGCTCCTATGCTATAGGAACGGTTGTTGTTACTGTACCCTACTATGAATTGCATCTCAAATACGATCGATCGAACTCATTTGAGTTTGATCCAATTTGATCAATCAATAACTAAGTGCATGCAATAATTATACAAATTTAAGAAATCCAAAAAATTAAATTAGGAAATGGGAGACTAAAAAGCATACCTGGGACCGACAGTTGCAGAACTAGGGCTTGCTCGGAGTGATGCTGATGGTTTAGATCCGATCTAGGGTTCTTTACAAAGGCATCTCTAGGAGTGAAGACACTCGAAGGCTTGTCAGGGCTTTAGCGGAGGCCACAAGGTCACTGCACGTAGCTATTGGCTGCGTGCTACGGCTACGCGTCATGTTCGGAGTCATTCGATCGGTTGATCGAACGGCTCAAATCTCTCGTCTGATCAAACGAAGAGATGACGACGAGCGAGGAAAACAGATGACGCAGTTGATGGCCATTAATGGAAGAATTAAATAAATAATTATTTAATTATTATTTTCTATTTCCTTAATTAAAATTTAATAATTAATTGGCTTCTAAAAATTTTCAATAAATCACACATAGCTAATTGAGAGGTGAGGAACGCAACGGCGAAGTCAGATTTTGATTTTGATGAGTATTTAATTTTCTTATTTTTTTGGGTATTTTAAATATATTAAAATATTCAACGAAAATCTAACGACTTCCAATTGCCTCCAAAACTTCACCCCTAGCTAATTTGGGGGTGATGAGCGCAATAAGAAAGTTCAAATTTTGATTTGAGATCAATTTAAATAGGTCAATTTCCAGGATTCCTGAAATTCCAAGAATCAGGGTTTGATCCATTTGACACCTGATTTGGATCAAAATTTCAAGAAGAGGTCCTAATGACTTATTAAGAGTATTATAACCTGATTAAGTCTTGAATGACTGGGGTAATAATATTGGGTTATTATAGAGGGTGAAAGCATGTACCCTTGAAAGAGCAACAAGTGAATTACCCACTTTACCCTTCAAATTACTCATTGGAGTAGTAGCTAATTATGCCACATGGGAAGGCATGATTGTAGGAGCTGAAGCCTAAGATCTAATAGGATTTGGATTGGGGACTAATGGATTATGGTTGATCTTCACCATGTCTACAATCCAATGGCACGCATTCTCAATACCTATGACTTGGCATGCCACAGGTATAACACTTATTGCCTTAATTGGCATCACTTACAATAAGGATAAAGTATTGACCACTTGAGTGCTTGCTTCACCTATTGTTGCGGTGGCTGAGTCATAATCTCTTGGGTTTTTTTAGAATCCTTTAAGGAAGATAACGATCTCTTCCTTAGCCTTTTCTATGCTTGGCGATGTTTTATCAATCTTTCACCTTCCAATAGCTTTAATAAATTGTTTTGGTGATGGAATAAATCGAGTCTTCAAGTTCTTTAAAGAAGCAATTGCACCTTGCTTCTTCAGTCCGCACCAAATCAGGAGCAAATCTTGATAGCTTCTTTATTTCCATTTCATAGAATAGGACTGTCCTATCGCCTTGAGTTAATTAGATTAAATCATCTTCTATTATTGACTGAGCAGAGGGAGGTATGAACTCTTCTCTAAAAACTAATTCAAATTCATCCCTAAAAATCTCTTCTACACTTACTTCTGCAAAACAAGATTTTAGTTCGTTATCCACCAATTTCCGGCTTCCTCGAAGAACAAGTGAGTGGTTAGGTGGATAACTTCATTGCTAGGGCACTTAATGCTCAAAAGGTCCTTCTCAATTACCTTCAACCAATTGGCTGCTTCAATAGGGAAGGCAAATTCATTAAATGTTGGAGGATTGAGTCGGAGAAAGGAAAGAAGAAATCCATCCATAGCCGAACATGATGCTACTTGAGGATTAACATGGATGATTTGAGGACCAAGCGGATGAATTGCTCATTGAGATGCTCGAGTTTGCAACTCCACCAAGTTATTCACCATCTCCAACAAATTATTGATCTCTGTTAAAGTTGAATAAGAATTGGAGGTTGTTGCCTCTACAACAAGGATGACGGGATTGCTTCGTTCAGGATTCATTTTAATAAAAAGAATTGGTAAGATTTAAATAAGAAGAGATAAGGAAATTAGATATAATGATCAAAAGTAATTGATCAATCTACAAAGCACTATCCAATATCACTTAAGATATTAACTGATCACTAAAGTGAGTTTTCTATCCTGAGTTATTAATACACATACTTTACATTTCAATATTTGTCTGTATGATTGGAATAAAAATTTACATATACTTCTAATTTTTCCCTTTTCTTCAGACCTGCTCTGATGCCAATTGTAATGACCCTAATATTGAATCAAAAATTCAATCCAACATTAGGTGTTATTGTAGTTCTTAATACTGGGTTAGTGAGTCTTAAACCACTATTAAGCACTACGGGGAGCCAAGGGTCTTTAAAGAAGAAAACTAGATGTATAATACTAAGTAGTATAAGACATTCTAGCCATCCAGAAAAGAAAATAAGAACACATCATAGAATAGTAAAGTAAAATATACATAATTAATTAAATTTATACAATATTGAGATATAGACACTCATCCTCATGGGATACATACATTTAAAATAGTGTAAAGTAAATGTCTTCAAAGCTAAAATTATTGGATCTGATCTACTTCAAGCACAAGATCCACTTCAAGCTCCTAATTTAATGTATTTGCTATTTAATATGGTAGGGCACAACTAATAAAAAAAGTGATTAGACTTAAAAAGTTTAAGTATATTTAAGGAAATTAATATATTTATAAGTGGATATCACATTTAGACATTTATAATTGTTATTTAAGAGGATCTGAATGCAATAAAAAGGAAAGTAATCTGAGTACAATAAAGTAAAGTAAGTGATTGTAAGCAATAATCAAAAGGCTATAAAATAGTAAAAAGAGGAAAAGCTAGTACAACCTGCATCATCTATAAAAGTAAGGAAAATAAATATAGTTATACTAATATATGTGCAATAAAAGCATTAAGAAAATATGTACAAATGGACATATTCTAAGTAACATAAGTGAAAGCAGTGTGAGCATATATGTAAGTGAAAATAATATACACTACAAGTAAGTAAGTAAGAAAATGAGCTGTAAATACAAGTGAACTTGTAATATATGTAAGTAAATTAAATCTTAGTCATAAAGTACTAAAGGTAAAGTAAAAGCAATCATAAATGACTGAGTAAACATTGTCAAAATATTATGAGAAAGCATCAATGATCATGAAGAATATAAGAAAAGTAAGAATAGTTATAAAGGGTTGTATTATGTTAAGTTATTTATCTTGCAAGTCTTATTCTGTGGGCATATAAACAACTGAAGAGTTAAGCACATCTTCTTAACTAAGTAAGTAAAGCGAGGTCTCCCATAAAATTCATATTCTCCCTCTATGATATGTGAGGTCTCCTTATTACACCAGTGCCTACACTGGGATAGTCCACCACATGACCCCCAAGTAAATATTATAAGTCTATTCTATGCACACTATTATTTATGAATGTATTCAAGAATTTAGTCTCAATGTGTTGCAGCATTAAAGGATGTTCAAAGTTAATTGTAAACCATGTGATATCCAATGTTATTTACTTTAGTTATCTACCCTATGATTAGATCTAATCAAGCTCCTCAATTAACTTAGACATTCATCGAATATCTTCATCAATTAATACAATAATAATATATTATTTAAAAATGAGGTTTGAAAATAATAATTTGATTGAGATTTTATTCATGTGAAAAAATAATTTATAAATATAATTGAGTTGCTACAAACCAACATTATATCCTAAATCTAACACTACAATCATCTAAACTATCAAATAACCATTTCTACTCTAATGGGACACTCTAATTTAAATACTAAGAGCTTCACTAGTATATTACTCAGGTTACTAGATTTCTATAACTTAGACTGCTTAAAGGTTTAACTATAAGATTCTATAGATACCAAGCTTAATGCTACACTACACTTAAGGTATAGGGTGGGTTCTTTTAGATTATTATATTCAAATACTTAGGTTAGCACTCTTCTTTAAGTATCTTATTTGATTAACATACTAAGGATTCTATGCTTTATAAAGTTTCTCTATCTACTCACTTGAGTTATCTTACTCTTAAGTATGCCACTAAATAGTCTAGTATAGGACTTAGGGGTTTCATAAGACTACACATCTAATATGGGAAGACTTAAGGGTTAATATTACTTAATTTAAAATTATCTAGATTCACCTCACAATAAGTTACTTATTCTAATATTATAATTCCTCTCTTGATCCTAAGGTTCCAAGCCATAGTTTTATAATCACTAAAATCTTAAGTTTAAACCCTTTTTTAAGCACTTAAGGAATTCTAAACCTTTTAAATATTTATGGTAATATCTAGCTTTAACTTAATCATTTAGTCATTCTAGGGGATTCTAAATCTTATTAATGATTCATCTTTAGTAATTCTAGGATTTCAAGTCTAATTGACATTAACACTAAGTCCTAGATCTTACTATGATGATTAACACTTAAAGGATTCTAAGTCTCTTAGTCTTACTTAGATGCTCAATCACTTTTGGTTCTATCCTCTGTATTACTGAATTCTCATCTAATCATAGCTTAGTCATATAGTCTTTCTAATGGATCTCAAGCTTCACACTCAAAATGACTAACTACACTCCACTAAGAAGGTCTCACTCAACTGCTTAGATTAATCTTTAAGTTATATAGTTTGCATGTTAAGACTACTTATATAATCATAAGTAGGTTACACTTAGTCACTTAGGTTATTTACTAGATTTAAGTGGAAAGCACTAGTCTTCCTAAAATGACTCTATTCTAATTATCTTCTAAGTTCTCATTTAGGCACAAAGGCTAGATTAAGGATTACTTATTAGCATTCTAACTAGTTTTCAGAATCAAAGTATGATCTACAATTCACTACCCTATAAGTTAGGATTCATTTAAAGTTATCTAAATGACAATAATGGTGTAAGTACTAATCTAAGTTGGATTGGGAGCTTAACTCAATACTAACTTCCTAATCTCATCAAATTACAACACTTAAACTAGTGGCTAGGATCCTTAGCTAGAAGATTTTCATGAAGGATTTTTAACCTTAAATTCATTAAGGAATCTTATAATTAGAAGATCCAAATCAATCAACCAAATAAGTTAGCTTACTACAATCTAATGCAGGCTTATTAATAAAAGTACTTAATTGAAGGTATCCAAATTCATAACTTTTAAGTTCATGTCAAGGCACAAGGACCCCAAGGGCTTAGCTGTGGCACCCCACCCCTTAATCCACAAGATTAAGCTAAGGGGTGGAGTGTCACTCTGACTAACCCTTCACTTATTATTAGATTATAATGAAATCCATAATCCACCTAATAAGGGAAGGAATAAGCACAGAATCAAATATTCAGTCACTTTATAAGAAATTCATACAGAGTGCAAAAATAATTTAAATAAGAGACATCCAAGCATCACAATATGAATAGCATGAAATATAACTCAGAATAAATAGCATAGTAATCCAAAATACATAACCATGGGTACCTGTATTATTACATCATATTAAAGTTTAAGTAATTAAAGCAAATAGATCCTCTCATCCTCACTTATAAGAAACTAAGCAGTAGCTCCCTCTAAGGGCTCCTCCTCTATATAAGGCACCTCTTCTGGCACCTGATCCTCTATCTAATATGAATATTCCATTATCAGTTTCACAATGTAGGGCCCCAGCAAAAAAAAAAGAAAATCTTATTAGATAATTGTCTAAGTACATTTTAAGCTGATGAATTTTATGTATTTTGTAATATCACCATTTAACATATTCTAAGCAACAACTACATCAAGTAAGGGAGCAACTAGCATGACAAAATAGAGGGAACATCTATAAATAACATTTATAACTTAAGCAAAATGAGGCTAAGATATACCTCAAATGTAAGCTAAATAAGGCAGGGCATATAAGTATAAGTAACCGTACAAGTGCTGAAAGAAAGTTATGCACCCTAACATGCTGGTGATCATAAGAATTATGCAAGTTAAATAAGTAAACTCGATAGTGATACATATATATAGCAGCAATAAATCTAACATCTTAAGAGTATATATAAGCAGAACAAAGGAAAAGCTGACTGAATGAAAATACTGTATACAAAACATCAATACTATATATGAACATCCGTGTACTAACTTCCATACAGAAAAGAGCTAATCTAGCCCACTAAATATCAAAAGGATCTTAGCGTCAATAAGGAGGCTAAGGCGCAAAACTATATACTTCTAGCATCATCAAGGAGACCAGGTAGAATATAGGGTTTTCTCCTAGCGTCATACAAGGAGGCATAGGCAGAAAACACATAATAAATTTTCTCCTAGTGTCATCAAGGAGACTAGGTAGAAAATATAAACATAGCCTTCTCCTAGCGTCAATAAGGAGACCATGCAGAAGATATAACTGAGAGGCAGCTCTAGCACATGCAATTATTATATTTAATCATTTATATTAATATTTTCATAAGGAATCTAAGGAGTATCCATAATTTCCTAAAATTTTATTTATGCATCAAAGTCTTATATGATATGTCCAAGGAAATATGGTACAAATATATAAGGAATGCATAAGCAACAAATGTTAATATAAGCAAAGAACTCTACTAAACATGGTGATATCATTTGTTTTCTATTTTAACTATTCTAACTATTCCAAGTTACACAGGCTCAGTATCTCTAATCCTACTATCGAGTGTAACTTAGAAACTTGTCTTTATAAGTTAAAAGGATTAGAACTGATCAGGTTCTAATCTAATTCAATCAAATTATGACTATGAGTTAAATCAATAAATCAAACATCCTAATTTTGTGAATTTAGACATTCTATCTAAGATTTGATCAAGATCTTCTAAGTTATAGATTATGGATTTAAGACCACGAGATTGGGCTTAATCATATAAGCCAAAAGATAAGACCTAAGATCTAGGTTTCATTCTAAAAGTGATCTACTACTTAAGGCAAATCCTATTAAGCAAATTGAACTTAATAGGATGAATATTCTTTCCTGAATCTAAGGTTGAAAGACAAAATAATCAAAATTAAATTGCAAAAATTTAGAAACTATTAAAACTAAAGTTTCATCTATTCAGTAACCCATTTACCCAATGAATAAAATCTAACCTATAATCTAGTCCTAGTCTCAGGAATAGTCCCAATGTATGTGTAATATCCTAAGAGAGGATTTAGAAAAAATTTAGGAAATTTGACGATTAACCTAATAGTTGATTTTACTCACTTAAATGACTCTAATATAGTTCTAATATTGGTTTTAGTGATTTTAAGACTAATTAGAGGTTAAGAACGTTTAACCTAAATTTTGGGCAAAATAACCATTTTGCCCCTACTTAAGGGTCTTAAAAGTCAACTTTTGATTTAAGACTCCAAATTAAAATTTCTTACTGTCAAATTATTCCTTACTATCTAACTTGAAGATAGACAGTAAGAACGCCCAATTTGGACTTCAAATGGTCAAGTTATGACCTAACTAAGGTTAGGGGTATTTTGATCATTTTCTAATTTTATAGGGTTCAAATCCTACATATTATTTCAGTTTATTCATAATATTAAAATTCTAAGCTAGTTAGCATCTTGGATTTTTAAATTTGAAGTTGAATTAATCAAGTTATGGTCATTTGAATTCTAAGGGTATTTTGGTCAATTTTCCCTAAAGTCAACTATGGGGTCTATGGTTGACTTTTCATCCTAATGTCCAAATGGGAAAACTAATACTACTATAATGATGGGGCTATCCTCCTGAGTATTTTAAGACCCATATTGCTTATATTTGGACAACTAGGTTAAAAGTTGTGAGAGTTTAAATTGATCCTAAAATGTCACTACATTATGCGTACCCCGAAACTAATTTTTACATTATGCCATTTGATTCCTTTTATTTTTCTAAGTAACATGAGACTTATATTAACTATGTTTGGATTATCCTACAAAAGTTATTAAACTTTTAAGTTTTATTTAATTAATTTAATTACTATTCAAATATGTAATTTGCATTATTTACTATTTATTTATTCAATTTATATTAATTTACTGTTCATTCCTAAAGTTAAAAATATTTTTCTATATTTATTAATTAATTAATTAATTTTTATTAATCTGTAATTAATTAATATTAATTAATAATTAAATTATCTATAATTTAATTATTTGAATTATTATTTTTACTGTTTGATTAGGGTTAAATTAATTATTGTTTAAGCCCTAATTAATGAGTTAATTATATATTTATAATTATTAATCCTAAGATTAGTGTTAATTAATAAGAAGTAATATACTGTTTGAATTTAATAATTATTAAATTATTAATATTTTTATATATAAATAATATTTAATTAGAATATTCTTAATTAAGTTTAATTAAGTTAATTAAGTTTACTTACTAATTAATTATTATTAAATTAGTAATTATGTTAATTAATTACTGAATCAATGACTATTTAATTAATTAATTAACATTTAATATTAATAATCAATAACTAATTATTTGATTACTGTTTCAAAGTAATTAGTCACTAATTACCATTAATTAACCTAATAAATTAATTGTAACTATAATTAACAACTAATTAATTATTATTAACATTAACTAATTAATTAACTAACTATCGGATATGACAGTGGTCCCTACGGCTGCTACGTGGCGCTCTGTGAATGGCCACGGGAGCCGTGGCGAGTCCCACACCTGACGCACAGTCGGCCAGTGGGCCCCACCTTAACACACGGCAGCACCTGATTGGGCGTTGCTCTGCGTGTGGGCCCCACGGCTGCCACGTATCGCGCCCGGAGGGTGCTGCGTGGCCCTGCGGGCCCCACAGCAGAAGTCGAAGAGTCGCGAGTCTCTAGCAGCGGGCCCCACGTGACATGTAGCATGCCCGGAGGGTGCCATGTGGCACTGCGGGCCCCACCCGTGACACGCGGACCCGAGCGTATTCGGGTCGAGCTCGGGTCGACCCGGCCCGACCCGGTCTTCGTCCCTTCCGCGGAGCATCCCGAGGGCCGGCGCCTGATTTGAATTTTAGGATTTTTGGATTTTCCAGAAATCAGGATTCGATTCATTTGACTCCTGATTTGAATTAGATCTTAGAGGTTGACTCTTAATGACTTAATTAGCACTTAGGATTAGATTTAAGACTAAGATTAGTCCTAATTGACTAAGGTAACAATTTGGGTTGTTACATTAGCTAAGGGCATAGACTACTAAATTGAATTAATATTGCTAAGTTGCATAATGGGTTGACTATAGTCAATCCTATGCTTAGGGAATGTAAGGAACGGACCTATGTTCAATCTATCCATTAAGGTCCATACTAATGGTTCTTACTAATATAAGAAGCTAACTAATTTAATCTACCCTAGAGTTTAGGACTACTACAATCCTTAAGTACAAAATTAAGCATTATGACCATAAAAGGTCAATCCAATTCTAAGTTGAGGCTCTATCTTAACCTACTAGCACTAAGTTAGGAGTAAGATTTTCTATGTATTTTTCTACTCAAAAGTCATTTAATATTGTTGTATGCCCCACCCCTTAATCCATAAGATTAAGCTAAGGGGTGTGGTGTGTCACTCTAGCTAACCCTTCACTTATCATTAGATTATGATAAAATCCATAATCCACCTAATAAGGGAAGGAGTAAGCATAAAATCAAACATTCAGTCACTTAATAAGAATTCATATATAGTGCGAAAGCGATTTACAATAAGAAACATCCAAGCATCACAGTATGAGTATAATGAAATGCAACTCAGAATATCAGCATATAATAATCTAAACACGCAGTCATGGGTACCTGCATTATTACAATATTTAATGTTAAACAAATAAAAGAGAAAATACGCTCATCCTCATAGGTAAAATAAACAGTTAGATATCCTCATGTCCACGCTGTTGTTCCTCCTCTAAGTAAGGCCCCTCCTCAGGTACTGCAACCTCAGCCTGCTCTAAACCTGACATTGTCGATTTCACAATATAGGGTCCCAGCCAAAAAAAGAAAAATCTTGTGTTAAATAATTGTCTAAGTACATTTTAAGCTGATAAGTTCTTATGTGTTTTGTAATATCACAATTTTACCATTTCTAAGCAATAACCATACAAATATAGGAGCAACTAGCAACACAAAAATGAAGGAAAAAGCTATAAGCAATCATTTATAACTTAAACAAAAAGAGAGGCTAAGACATGCCTCAAATGCAAGTTAAACAAGGTAAGGTATATAAATAACTAAACAAGTACTAGAAGAAAATACTACATCTTAAACATGATGGTGATCAAGAGATATATGAAAATTAAAATAACATAACTCATCAGTGATACATATAATAGCAGCAAAATTCTAACATCCTAAGATATGTTTATAAGCAGAACATAGGAATAGTTGACGGAATAGAAATGCTGAAAAGTAAACAAAACATCAAAACTAAACATATATGTAAACATCTGTATACTAACTGCTATACAGAAAAGAGCTAATCTAGCCCACCGAATATCGAAGGATCTTAGTACCAGCACGGCTAAGGCACCAATGGTGTACCCCTAGTGTCATATGAGATTAGGCAATCAGCACACAATGAAACAACAGAAGATATAAATAAGGTCTTCCCCTAGTGTCAACAAGGAGTCTAGGCAATTAGAAGACATAACTGAGAGGCAGCTCTAACGCAATAATTATTATCTTTAATCAATCACTTTAATATTTTCACAAGAAATCTAAAGAGTCTCCATATTTTCCTAACATTTTATTTATGCACCAAAGATCTTATATGATATGCTTAAGGAGTTTAAGGCACAAAAATACAAGGAATGCATAGCAATAAACATCAAATAAAAATAAGGAAATCTACTAACATTGTGATATTATTTGTTTTCTACTTAACCATTCTAACTATTCCAAATTACACAAGTACAGGATCACCATTTTCTTACTATCGAGTGTAACTTAGAAATACATCTTTATAAGTTAAAAAGGATTATAACTGATTAGGTTCTAATCTAGTTAATCAGATAGACGACTATGAGTTGAATCAATAAATTATACGTCCTAATTTTGGTGAATTTAGACGTTCTATCTAAGATCTGATCAAGATCTTCTAAACCTATAGATTATGGATTAAATACTATGAGAATTAGGTTTAATCACATAATCCAAGAAGGATAAGACTTAAGTTCTAGGTTTCATTCTAATAGTGATCTAATAATTAAGATAAATCCTATTAAGTAATCAAGCTTAATAGGATGAATCTCCTATCTTAAATCTAAGGTTAAAAGATAAACTAATTAGAATAAATTGTAAAATAAAAGAAAAGTCTATAAAATAATAAAAATAAGGTTTTATTCATTGAGTAACCTATTTACCCAATGAGTGAACTCTAACCTTTGATTAGTCCTAGTCTCAGGAAGGGTCCTTAAGGTGTAGTATTAAAGACTTGGGGAAATTCTGAAAATCTGACCTAGTAGTTGATTTTACTCACTTAAATGTCACTAATATAATTATAATGTTGGTTTTAGAGTTTTGAAATGTTAATTAGAGGTTAAGAGTACTTAGTCCAATCTTAGGGCAAAATGACTATTTTGCCCCTACTTTAAGGGTCTAAAAGTTAACTTTTGTTTTAAGAGTCCAAACTGAAGTTCCTTGGTTTCAAATGATTCCTTACTATCTAACTTGAAGATAGACCGTAAGTACGTCCAATTTGGACTCCAAATGGTCAAGTTATGACCCAAATGAGGCCAGTGGTATTTTGGTCATTTTCTAAATTTTAAGGGTTCCAATCCTATATATTATTTCAGTTTATTGATGACATTGAAGTTCTAAACTAGTTAACATCTTGAATTTTTGAATTTGGAGTTGATTTGACCAAGTTATGGTCATTTGAATTCTATGGGCATTTTAATCAATTTTCCTTAAAGTTTACTGAGAATTCTAGAGTTGACTTTTTATCCTGATATCCAAATGGGAAAACTAATACTACTACGATGATAGAGCTGCTCTCCTGAGCATTTTAAGACCCATATTGACTATGTTTGGTCAACTAGTTTAAAGTTATGTGGTCCTAAAGAGGTCCTAAAATGCTACATCATTATGCGTACCCCAAAATTAATTTTTACATTATACCATTTGATTCCTTTTATTTTTCTGAGTATTTTGAGACTTATATTGACTATATTTGGATTATCCTGCAAAAAGTTATTAAATTTTTAAGTTTTATTATTCAAAAATACAATTTATATTATTTTACTATTCATTATTCAAATTAAATTAATTTACTGCTCATTTCTAAAGTTATATATACATAATTTCTAAAATTATTAATCCATAATTTACTTTGTAATTAATTAAGATCTGATTATTAATTAAGTATTAATTAATCTATTATTTAATTAATCTAAATATATAATATTATTATTTTACTGTTGAAAAGTAATTATGTTAATTACATGCTAATTAATCTTAATTATCTGCTAATATTTAATTAGGAATAATTAATTATAGATTTACTATTTAATATTAATTTATTATTTTAATTATGTTAATAATTAATTATTATCAAAATAAGGCTAATTATCCTTTAATTATTAATTAATTAATCTATTATATTAAATTCTTAATTTGTATTTAATGAATTATAATTAACATTAATTAAGTTAATGATTATCTAATAGTCTTAATCATATTTAATTAGTTTAATCAATTAATTGATCATAAACTAATCATTCATTTAATCTTTAATATTACTATATATTAATTAAGAAGATCTTAATTAGATTTAATTATATTTATTAGTTATCATATTAGTATTTAATAGTTAATCAATTATTTACAGGTTAATAATAGTAAATTAATTATTAATATTAATTAAATATATTGATTTATCTGTCTAGCACTAAACATACTTAATTAGCTAAATTAACTAACCACTAACTATAGTTACATTAATTTAATATCTAATTATATATATATATTAATTATTATATTTATTAATTATTTGTTTTCCACAAAATTTTAAATGCAGTGGGACCCACTGCCACACGTGGCAGCGACCCGTTGGCTGTTGGCCTGCGGACGGGACCCACCGGTTCAGGAGGAGGGGACAGCGGTCCAGAAGCGGGCCCCACGGGCGACGCGTGGCGAATCCCCGCACGCCATCTGGCCTTTGCTGGGTCCACGGCTCTACGTCTGCCAACGCATGCATCCCGCACGCGACGGGCCGGGCTCAGGTCGACCCGGCCCGACCGAGTCCTTCTCCCCCTTCGCTTCGTCCCTGACAGCAGCGACTAGGGCACGACTCCTGGAGGTCTTCCCGGCAGCATCAGACCCCGGACCACATAAAAAACAATGGGTAGTAGACATCCCGACCTTCCCATTGACGGTTGCCCAGAGTCCAGAGGTGGCCTGAGTCGGCGATGGAGGCTACCTCTAGTCGACACTACGAACCCTACTCGATATAACGGTTTCTACTATGGAATTTGATAAAAATTCCACAAATCTACTTCGAAGATCGACGATCCAACCGTATAGATTGTAATTAGCAACATGAAATAGCTATGTGAGCAATTGGATTGCAATTTGACTGAATGGAGGTTGGGATCGAGGGGTACCTGCAGTGAGCAGTCGAGACGGTCTTAGCGTTCAAGTACAGCATGCTGAGAGCTCCGAGCCAAGTCGCGAACTGCGTGAGCCCCGCGGGTAGACCCGGTTCTCTTAACACCTCTCTGGCGGACCTAGCGAGGGCTACGGCTGCCACGACTGGCCGACGGAGCGGCGCCCATCCGCAGCATGCCACGCGGGGATGCGAGGGAGGCGAACAGGGCGTACCGTCTGATCTTGGATCAGACGGTCCCGATCCACCGTCTGATATGGACGGTGGATCGAAACGGCGCTTGCGAATTGGATGGACGGCATCAACCTTTAACGGCGCGTCGAGAATTAAAATAATAATTACTTAATTATTTAATGAATTTGATAATTATTTCTCTTACTTAATAATTAATTTTAAAATTTTTAAATGACTCCCCAAAATTCCTAGATATTCACCCCTAGCTAATTGAGGGGTGAGAAATGCAATGGTGAGGTTCGATTTTTGATCCGACGAGTATTTTAATTTCCCAATTTTTGGGGTATTAAATATTATTAAAATATTTATCGAAATTTTGATGATTTCCGATTGACACGAAAATATTACCCCTAGCTAATTTGGGGTCAACAAACGCAATGGCGATGTTCATTTTCCAATCCGAGATCAATCTAAATAGGTCAAATTTTAGGGTTTCCGAAATTTCCAGAAATCAGGATTCGATCAATTTGACTCCTGATTTGGACTAGGTCTTAAAGGTTGACTCCAATTGACCTAATTAGTACCTATGATTAGTCTTAAAACTAAGATTAGTCCTGATTGACTAAGGTAACAACCTGGGTGGTTACAGACTCCCCCACTTAAAAACGATGTCGTCCTCGACATCACTTAAGTAGGAAGAAATAACAGGAGTGAGTTTGATGTGAAAATTTTGAGGAAGTGCTAGGGTTCTCCATTTAGAATTCCAAGGCTTAAGATTTAAGATTAGGCCTTCATAATTTAACCCCACTACTAAGATTAGAGAAAGTTTAACTAATCTAAGTGATAAATATCACTCGAGTGAGGATAGCAATAAAGAGAGACAAGTTGTCACTCAACTGAGTTGAATGTGACTTTATGTGATTGAGGATTTAACACTTAGTCATAATATATGGCTTAGTATTATGGAATATAACTATCACTAATGGTGATATCACATATTGAGCATAGGTTTATTTAAGGATCAAGGATCCTTGTGGTTCTATACGTAATTGATATTCACCACTTAAGGGCTTAAGCAAGGGTGAATAAGTTATTTACAAGACCTATCCTGAATTAAGAAATGCTAGGATACTATTAGAATCCAAAGGTTTGGCATCAAAGACTAGAGCTTTCTGACTGCTTACTTCAATGGATTAATGGGTTGGAGACCTAAGAAAATACTAAATTGGCATTTTGAGTCACAATTCATTGATGATATCCTGATTTATTCAAAGAATAGTTCTGATCATGAGAAACACTTAAGATTAGTTCTACAAGAACTCCGAAACCATGAGCTTTATGCAAAATATTCCAAGTGCGAATTTTGACTTGACTCAATCGCTTTTCTGGGCCACGTCATAGATGCGCAAGGAATTAAAGTGGATCAAAATAAGGTTAGTGCTGTCCAAGATTGGTCGCAGCCAAAGTCTGTGACTGATAACAAAAGCTTTTTGGGTCTGGCAGGATATTATAGAAAATTTGTCAAAGGCTTTTCGCAGATAGCATCTCCTCTCACAAAGTTGACTCGAAAGGCAGTACCATTTGCCTGGAGTCCAAAATGTGAGAAGGCCTTTCAATCATTAAAAGATACTCTTTCTACTACCCTAATTCTTACCTTACCTAAAGAAGGTTTGAACTACCAAGTCTATACCAATGCTTCAGGAATAGGCCTGGGTTGTGTGATGATGCAGAAAGGAAAATTTATTGCCTATGCATCTTGTCAGCTAAAACCACATGAGAAGAATTATCCTGTTCATGATCTCGAATTAGCTGCCATAGTCTTTGCCTTGAAAATTTGGCTTCATTATCTTTATGGCGTCCAATGTTCCATATTTGCCGATCATCAGAGCTTAAAATATATTTTCACTCAGCGTGAACTCAACTGCCGTCAGCGAAAATGGCTCGAGTTAATAAGCGATTATGATTTATCGATCCAATATTATCCGGGGAAAGCCAATGTTGTAGCTGATGCACTCAGTTGTCATGCTACACTCTCCTCCTTAATAGCTTCAAGCCCTTTAGAGGAAGAATTCAAAAGGCTTGATATCAGGCCAGTTCGTGGTGGTATGTTAAGCAAATTAATATCTATGAGTACCGTTGAACCAACCTTTCACAATGATGTCTCCATCTCCCAAACAAAAGATGAGGACTATCTGAAGTTTAAAAGGGAAATCGAGAGTGGTCGTCGATTCGACCTACAGTTGCGAGGTAATGTAATCTATCAAGAAGATCGCCTATGGATTCTCAAATCCATGCATCAAGAGATTTTAGTGGAAGGCCACAATTCTGGTTACCAAGTACATCCTAATAGTACTAAAATGTATCAAGATCTGAAGAAGTCATTCTGGTGGCCTGGAATGAAGAAAAGCGTGGTTGAATTCGTATCAAAGTGTCATGCCTGCAATCTAGTCAAGGCTGAACATCAGAAGCCTAGAGGACTTCTCCATCCTCTAGCAATTCCTGAATGGAGGTGGTTTGATATTTCTATGGACTTCGTAATGGGTTTACCCAAATCAAAATCTGGTGTTGATTCAATTTGGGTCATTGTCGATCGACTAACCAAATCGACACATTTTATTCCAATGTGTTAAACCGATTCTGTAGAGAAATTAGAGAAGTTGTATAACAAAGAATTTGTCAGACTTCATGAAATTCCGAGATCTATTGTATCTGATCGTGACAGTCGATTCACTTCTATATTCTGGCAAGCTGTGCATCAAGACTTGGGAACCACCCTAGCCATGAGCACCACTTTTCATCCTCAAACAGATGGTCAAACTGAGCAAGTCAATCAAACTCTTGAAGACCTTCTTCGCCTATGTATTTTGGATTTCAGAGGCTTTTGGGAAGATCATATTCCCTTGGTTGAATTTGCGTACAACAAAAATTTTCAATCAAGCGTTCAGCATGGCTCCGTATGAAGCCTTGTATGGAAGGAAATGCAGTACACCCTTAGCATGGTCTGAAATAGGCAGTGTTCAGCTGTATGGTTCAAATTTAGTTGAAGAAACAAATAAGAAAGTGCAGTTGATCCAGCAGAGGATTAAAGCAGCTCAAAATTGCCAGAGTAAATATCACGATGCCCATCATCGTTCTCTGGAATTTAATGTTGGAGATTTTGCGTATCTCAAAGTAAGCCCAATGAAGGGTGTATTTTATTTTGGTGTAGCTGGGAAGCTCAGTCCTCACTACGTCGAACCATTTGAAGTAATGGAGAAAATTGGTTCTGCAACGTATAGATTAAAACTTTCTGAATAATTCTCTGTAGTTCATAATGTGTTCCATATCTCCTCTCTACGGAGGTGTCTTCGTAGTCCTTCTCACCTAATCCAATTTCCAACGGTATCTCTTTAGCCGAATATTTCTTATATGGAAGAGCCTATCAGAATCTTAGCTCATGATCAAAGGAAGCTAATGAATCATTCCATTCCCATGGTAAAGGTTCAGTGGAGTAATCGCTCTATTGAAGAAGCTACTTGGGAAAAAGAGGCCGATATGCGACAGAAATATCCAAGTCTCTTTAATCCAGGTACCTTTAAGACTCAAAATTTCCGTTCTTAATTTTATGTATTTTCTTTTCCCTTCTTAGTGATGATGTTGAGAATGACATTATTTTTAAGTGGGGGAGTCTGTAATCACCTAAGGTCATTACCCATCTTAATTTTACAATAATCATAGCATAATTATAATTCCATTACGTTCATCAAGTCATTAGAACCAAACTCTGAAGGTTTGGAGCAATTTGGAGTTCAATCCAATATTTGGAATTATTTTAATAATTTATTAATTAGAAAATTGAGGTATTTATTTTGACCACGAAAGCGAAATCCGACTTCGTCGTTGTGATCGTCACCCCCAAATTAGCTAGGGGCAGATGTTTTGGACGCGTTCGGAAGTCGTCAAATTTTTTGTTAATATTTTAATATAATTAAATATCCCGAAAATTAGCATAATTAAATAGTCATCGGAATCAAATTTCGACTTCGCCGTTGAATTCCTCACCCCCAAATTAGCTAGGGGTGAATTTTTGGGAATTTTCGGAGGGCATTTCAAAAATCAAAATTTTTGAATAATTAGAGAAAATAAATAAGTAATTAGGTAATACCTAATTTGCAATTTCTCCCTCTCTCTCTCCTAGCTGGTTTCCCTCATTCGGCTGGCCACTCCTCCCACCTCCTTCCTTCCATGCTTTGATGTGAGGTCACATCCTCATCCCCTCATCCTAGCTCCCTAGCCTCCTTAGCTCATGATGAAGCCTCCCTCCTCCTCTCCTCCTTTAAAAGGAGAGCACAGCCCTTCCTCTCTTGTTTGCTGAGAATTTCCTCCTCCTCCAGTGTTCCCTTATATTGAAAAGAAAGAAGAGATTCAGCTCACCTCTAAAGCTTTGGAGAAAGGAAAAGGTTCCCTCTTCCTCCTTCTCTCGCAAGGCTAAAGGTACCCCTTTGCTCCTCTCTTTATCTAGTTCATCTTGCTATTATGCTTATTGCATCTCTAGATAGCCATGTTTAAGTATGCAAGCCATTACAACTCTCTAAGATATAAAATGTGCTGCTTTATTTTTCATTTACTCTGCACACCTTGTCATTCATCTACATCTTTGGCATAGCTAGGATGCTCCGTTTATGATGATTTTGGCGTTAATGGAATTGTATTGGAAAGACCTTTCTATTGATATATAGCACTGCTCATAGAACTCTTTGGATTGAGCGTATTTGAGCTCAAAAACTGACCTTACAATTTTCATCCGGACAAAAACTGTCGCCTGGCGCTGCAGCGCACTGCAGCGCCCGATTTTGTAAAATAGACCGCTAGCGCGCTGCAGCGGGCGGCAGCGGGGTAGTTCTGCAAAAACATATATAAGCACTTAATTGAACTATTTGAATAGTAAATTTGCAAAGTAGACCGCTACAGCGCGCTGTAGTGCGCTACAGCGGGATACAACGGTATTTCATGAAAAACTTAGGAAAATCATTATTTCGCTATTTGAACAGCAATTCGAAAAATGGGCCGCTACAGCGCGCTGTAGCGCGCTGCAGCGGACTATAGCGGATTTTTCAGAAAGCTTTAGGGAATGTCAAAAATAAATTAGTTGAACAGTAATTTTGCAACGTGAACCGTTGCCGCGCGCCGTAGCACGCTGCCGCACGAAATGCGCTACAGCGCGCTGCCGCACGAAAAGTGCTACCGCGCGAAAAATGCTTCAACGCGCTGCAGCTGCAGCGCCTGAAATTGCAAAAATTCTAAATTTTCTCAAAACTGCCCAGATTTTGTAAAACTGCCCAGTTTTGGCTGAAATGGCCAAAACTTCACTGTTTTGGTATTTTAAGGTCCCTAGGACCCTAGTGGGGCTAAAATTGAACATTGCATAAAATTCTATAGGAAAATTAGGTTTGACATTTTGTCATCTTTAATAAGTGCTTAAAACCTATTTTATAACTTTAGATGTATTATGCCAAATGCTAAGTAATGGAATATTTAGCATTTGTATCGAATAGGTATGTCTTAATAACCTAATGGCATAAAACTTAGATCTTTTAGATCTGTGATTAAATTCTAATCTCTTTGTCTTGGTTTAGAATTTGATTAACATTAATTACTCTTTTATTCTTTGTCATCTTTACATTCTTATGTTTTCAAAATCTTAGGGTGTATGTTAGAGAATCTTAACAATTATTTGGACTCTTAAATGTGCTTAGTGGACATTAAGCTAAACTTGAACATGAGAATCTTGATAACCTGATTGAGTAAATAATACTTAATCCAAACCTAAGTTTGACATCAATAATACACTAATAATATATTGATTTGTCATAAACCCTTAAATTAACCTTTGGTCTTAATGATAGAAAGGTTAGGGGTTAAACCCCAACTTATCTTGATTAAGATCTAAATCTTAATCACTTAATTAATCAACCTGATTGTAAGATAATTTAATTAACATTGTTCCAATAATGCATATGATTTGACATTGATCTTAAATCATTGAATTAGAAGTGCTAAGGTTAATATTGAATATATGTGATTGAACCATCTGAATTTAAACTTTAGATCTTTGATTTTCTCTTATATAAGACCATTAGCATAAAATAGATCATAAAAATTATAATAATTTATAAAATGATCTAATCATAATAAGATTTTTGAGTTCATCTCATGATTATAGAATAGGAAAGGATCAGATGAATTTTAATCAACTGACCTGATCATTTTAATTTAAGTCTAACAAATAAACCTTAAGAAGTAGAAAAGTGAGACCTTAAGAGTCTTTCTTTATGATCATTCTTGAAATATTTAAAGATCTTAATTATTGACACATTGAGGTAGGAAGAGCTTTTGTAACTCTTTGAGGTAGAAACTTAGATGATCCTTCATAACCTTAGAAGTGAACTTGATACCTTGTGGCAAGAATCACCTAATGTACTTAGAATGTGACTTATTCCTTGTGGTTGTAACCTATATTGAGTGATTCTTTGATCACATCCTTAGAGCCTTGTGTAAGATACACCTACTTAGAGTAAGGATTAATAGATTTGATAAATCTTTATTAATTAAATAGAATCTTCTGAACTCAGATTATTAGTTTGGTATAGTAGGATATACCCATATTATTGGATTATTTTAGTAGTATTCAGGATTGGTTGATTCACTCCAATGTGGACTTATAACCAGGTGCTATCCTGCGGGATAACCGAATACAGTCCCGTTAGAATAAATCTTCTAAGATTAAGAGTGTTACAATTAGTGAACAAGATCCTTAGTTTGAGATACAAACTGTGATCGGGTTCTGCCTCCTATCGTAGTGCACTTCAATAAGTGCAGTTTGAGCAAACTAAGTATCCTAAGTCACTTTGCATGGACCACTAAGTATGCTTATAATTAGGATATTTAACGGTTTAGCTTGAGATGTAAACTGTGACCGGGTTCTACCTCCTATCATAGTGCGCTTCGATAAGTGCAGTTTAAACAAGCTAAGGGTTAAACCCATCTTTCTTTTAAACATGCTAAATATATGTAGACAATCATCCCATCCAATAATTTTTAAGTAAACTCTCAACTTTAATCAATTATCAAAGTTAGAATTTTAGGAGTCATAATCCTTTTAGCAGGATTCTACACAATTGAGATATTGAATTCATTATCAGATTTTAAAGCATTTTCTGGATTTAACTCATAAGCATGAGCATGAGCATGAGCATAAGCAAGATGTGTGCTTATCAGAATGATGTATGAGTATTACTGATGATTTATGGGTTACGGAATATTGCATATATTGACTGGAGAATTTCAGGATGCATCGGCATCATCAGTAAGCAGTATTCCCAATTAGATATATTTATACATTGGACCGTACTACTCAAAGTAGTTCAGTGATATTTTGGTTGCATATAAGTAGCATACAGCATTGTGGCATATTCAGATGCACAGTTTCAGTGACATACAACATAGTTTTACAAATGATTACTCAGTTTCAGATTCAGTACTATTTCGAGTTATTTTCAGTATTCAGTTTATAGTTCAATTATACTTTACTTGTTTCAATTTATATAATTTTATAATAGTTTTATGCTTTCAGTTATCTTTACAGTATTTCTACAGATTTAATTACATTATGTAAATGTTAAATGAATAAACAAAATTGTTTAGATTAGTTTTGATGTGTTAGACTTATTATCTAACACGGGGTACTTTTGGGATCTGGCAATTTGCTAGATCCTGAACAATATATTGAGTCAGGTCAGGAGAATACCCAGGAGATTCAGGAGGAGCCAGTTGAGCATTAGTGGACTCTTCTTCAGCTTTACTTTTTTCTTAGTTCAGTTCTGCACTAATTTTATTTCTGTATTTCAGTAAAATATTTGTAATAATTTTGGATGTATTTTCTTTTCTTTATTGAGACTAATGTTCTTATACAGCTTCTGTGATGAATATTTCTGGATATTTGTTTTAAGCTTCCACACTCTGTTATATACTACTTATACTTAGTATTATTATGTGATCAGTATACTGAAAATACTGATATCTTATACATATAATAAATTCCTATTGTATTCTAAATCTAATTTATATATTTGTCTAATATTTAGTATAAGGATACTACTCTTATCTTAAGTATTAGCTCTCAACCCTCCTTGAGATTGAGTCAGCAGCCTTTCAGAGGGGTTTTATTCTCAGTTATTTTGGGGAGATGGGATATTCCTCCCCGAGTGGCTCGCCGCTCCGCCACCAAAATTGATCATGATTGTCTCTTTTGCGCGCGGCGACGGGGCAGGGCGTTACAGAAGATAACTTCCCAGCAATCACCCATCTTGGGAGTGCTCCCACTTGAGCACGCTTAAGCTTGGAGTTCTTATCAGGAACTCCACTATTATCTAAAAAGGCTCCTTGATGTTTAAAAGTTTCACTTATTACTACTTAAGTGGGTCCTTACAATCTCCCCAACTTAAGTAACTAACATCCTCATCAGTATCCACACACAAATCCAAGAACCATCCATTGGGTAGATATGACTAGAGGTGTCCCCTACAGGCTCTAGAGGTACCCACAACCATGTAACACCTTAACCATCATGAGTTCAAGAGGCTACTCACATAAAGTGGTATTTTGCCCTGTATGGCACTTAACTTCTATCTGACAAGTATTGACTAAGTTATAGCTAGTACAAGTATTAGGGCTAATTAAGGAAATTAGGGTTTCCTAAAATAGGTCAAAAACCTAACTTTTCTAAATTAAGTTCAAATTTAATAAACTTAGTGGCTATAGCTTCCATATAATCCACTAATTGCTTTAATTGGGAGTAGACCCAAATTGGACCTCATTTAGTTATGTTATGGCTTAATTAGGGTTTAGGTGATTAGTGAGCGATTAGTGAAATTAATAACAAAATTACTAAACCAACCACACAATTAAGTTCTACTCTACTCTATGAGTAATTAAAAACTGAAATTACTTAATTTGGATCATTAATTATGCTAATATTCACTAATTAAGTTTTAAGATAATTAGGGTTGATTAGGAGATATAATTATTGGATCTAAAATATTTTTGTAGTTTACTATTAATTAGGTCTTCCTGTTTAAAATGGTATATTGGAAGACCTAATTTGGAGCTCAATTGACTAAGTTATAGTCAATTGAAGATCTATGATTAATTAGGGTAATTAGGGTTAGGTCCTAAAGTGATTAAGCCAATACTAATCCAAATTGAGAATTGGATACTACTAGGTTGTTCTAGAGGTTCTACTAATTACTTTGAGACCCATGATGCCTATGTTTGGACTAGTGGTTAAGAAGTTATAAGTTTTGGAAGATTAGGGTTTAGCTCAAAAAGAGATTAGTTAAAGCATGTCTCAAATAGCAAAACCTACATTACTAGATTAATTCTTAAGCTTTGCTGATTACTTTGAGACCCATATTAGGTATGTTTAGGTAAGTGTGTGCAAAGTTATGACTAGTTAAAGTTTTGTCGCATTTAGGGTAATTATGGGGGATCCTAAATGTCATTATGCAAAATATAAGTCCTACTGAAAATTGAACATCGCCATTATGACCCTATATTTTTGCTGATCACAATAGTATAATTATTTGATACATTTGGGCTTATAATCTCCAAGATATAAGGTGTTAAAGTTTTTAAAATTAATAATAAAATTTAATTTAATTGAGTTAATTAATCATTTAGATATATTTAAATTTTGTATTAATTTAAATAGCAGGATTTGATTGGAGAACCCCAGACATCATCTAGCGGCAGAGGTGGGACCCATAGAACCCATATGGCGGAACGCAGTTTGCTGAGGGGACTGACTGGTGGGCCCCACTTATGCTCGCTGCGGAAGACAGTGGGACCCGTTGTCAGCTGACGCAGTGAGCTTGAACCCAAAATGATGGGTCAGGCCTATCCCGGCCCAGCATCGTCTAGACGCGGTGAGCACGAACTCCCGGGAGCTAGGGTTCCATAATCGACGGGCATTCTGGCGTACACTGAGGCTGGCCTGCACTGCGTTGGATGAGTCTCGACAAGACCTTTCCGCCGGTGGTAAAATCAAGGCCTAAGGTTCCCTATATCGCAAGCAAAGTTCAAACCTAAGGAGCTATATCGCCGTCGGCTGGCCACACGGAATTCAAACAACCAATCAATATTCAAAAAATGATTGATGATAATGCGTAATGAGATTGTAATCAATTTGAAAATCAAAACCAAGTTATAATTGAAAGATAGGGAGAAGTGTAGTACCGTGCGAGTTGCTAAGATGTTTGAGGGTTCCTCAGGAGTATTCTAAACTTGACTGCAAACTGAAACTAACCTCACTTTTGACTATTCGAATCTTAATTAGGCTAAAACAAAGTCTCAAGAGGTCCTTGGGCGGTGATTAACGCGTGGTTGAAGCTCGGCACGCCACGCGCTGTCACTTCACAACACGTGGATGGTAGAATCAGGGAAGACGCAGCTCTGACATTTGATCTTAGATCAGACGGCCTAGATTCACTCTGCGGATAGACGGTCGGAGGCGACGGCGTGAAGGTTTTCAAATGGCACGAGTAAATTGGTAACGACGCCGTTTAAATATAATAATAATTAAATAATAATTATTAAATTAATTTACACTAATTTGAAAAATTAAATTATACAATTAAATGTATATAAAAAATTTCCAATAAATCACTCCTAGCTAATTGAGGGGTGAGGAATGCAACGGCACAATCAAATTTGATTTTTTTGGGGATTTAAATAATATTAAAATATTTGATGAAAATCTAACGACTTCTAAATGCATCCAAAATATCACTCCTTGCTAATTTATGAGTGATGAGTATAACGGCAAAATCAGATTTTTGATTTGAGGTCAAATTAGATAGGTCAATTTATAGGGTTTTTGGAATTTCCCAAAAATCATAATTTGATCCATTTGATCCCCAATTTGGACTGGATCTCATAAATAAGTTCTTAATGACTTAATTAATGTATTAGGATTATAAATAGAACTTGGATTAGTCCTAATTGACTTAAGTAATAACCTGGATTATTATAGAAAATGGCAAGGCTGAAGGAGGGTCCACTAAAGCTCCATGAACTCCTCCTGAATCTCCTGAGAGTCCTCCTAACCAGGCTCAATATGCTGCTCAAGATCTAACAAATTGCTAGATCCCAAAAGTACCACATATTAGACAATAAGTCTAACACATCGAAACTAATCTAAGCAGTTCTAATTATTTATATTTAACAGTAAAGTAAATAAAGCTGCAGAAAGACTATAAAAGTAACTGAATAACTAAAATTGTATAAAACTCAAGTAAGGTAAAGTTGGTTGTATACTGAATGCTAAAAATAAATAAAAATAGTATATGATCTAAAACTAAGTAAATAACATATAAAACTATGATGTATGACACAAAAATTATGCATTTGAATATGCCATAATATTGTATGTCAATGATATGTAGCTGATCTATTACTGAACTGCTATGAGTTGTACGGTCTAATGTCTGCATACATCTTATTAGGAAATATAGTTTACTGTGATGTCTGAACATTTTGAGTTTCCCCTATTGATGTATGCAATATTTCATAACTCATAAATTATCACTAATACTCATACATCATGCTTGTTCTCATGCTCATACCTCTATACTACATGACTTAAGAATCCAAAATATCTAGAAATGCTTTAAAATCAAATTATAACTTAAATGTCTCCACTGTGCAGAATCCTACTAGAAGGATTCTGACTCATAAATTCTAATTGCAATAATTAGTTTCTCTTATTTATGGTTTTTGCTTGAAAGAATTAATTGGAAAGGTTGTATACACATGATTGTATGTTCTCAAGAGGGTGAGTTTAGCACTTAGTTTGCTTATAACTGTACTTATTGAGGGGCAAACAAGATAGGAGACAGAACTCTATTGCAGTTATTATTCTCCCAAACTAAGATTCTAGTTCACACTTTTAAGTTTGGAGGGCTTACTCTAGCGGAACTATATTCGGCTTATCCCTTGGGAAAGCACCTGATCATAAGTCCACATTAGAGTGACTCATCTAAACCTAAATATTACTGAAGTAACTCAGCACCATGGGTATGCATGATCATAACCAACAAATAATCCAATCTTAGTTAATTTTATTTAATAACCAAGGATTTATCAAAGCTATAAATCATTACTCTAATTGGGTGAGTCATACTCAAGGCTCCAAGGATATGACCAAAAGGTCACTCAATATTGGTTATTACCATATGGGATAAATCTCATTCTAATGTCTTAGGTGAATTCTATCACAAAGTTTAAGATCAACTTCTAAAGTTATAGAGGGTCATACAAGTTCCTACCTCAATATGTCATAATAAGCCTTTCCTACCTCAGTGTATTATAATTAATTAGGCCTTTTAAATATTTCAAAACACTCCTATACCAAAATCATCAAGATCTTACACTTCTAACAATTAAACTAAATTCATAAGATTCACTTATTGGGCTTGGATTAAATTGATCAGATTTGATGGTTAGACCCATTTGATTACATTATATTCTACAATCATGGGATAAAATCAAGACTATTATTATGATTATTTCATAAATCAATATAGTTTTATTATTATTTTTATGTTAAGAGTCTTATATAAGAGAAAATTATGGATCTTAAGCTTAGATTCAGATATTTCAATTACATAAGTTCATTATTAACCTTAGCACTTCTACTTTAATGATTTAAGGTCAATACTAAATGAGAAGAATTATTTGAATAATGTCAATTGAATTATCTTTCAATCAAGTTAATTGATTAAGTGTAACAACCCAAGGTTGTTATCCAGCTTAATTTTAGCCTAATCGTATCGTAATTATCATTTCATTAAGTTCGTCTAGTCATTAGAACCAAACCCTGAAGGTTTGGAGCAATTCAGAGCTAAATCCAATATCTTGGATTATTTTAATATTTAATTAATTAGAAAATTAAGGTATTTATTTTGACCTCGAAATTGAAACCCGACTTCGTCGTTGCGATTGTCACCCCCAAATTAGCTAAGGGTGATGTTTTGGACGCATTTGGAAATCGTCGAATTTTTGTCAATATTTTATATAATTAAATACCCCAAAATTTAGCATAATTAAATAATCATTGGAATCAAATTCCAACTTCGTCATTGGATTCCTCACCACCAAATTAGCTAGGGGTGAATTTTTGGGAATTCTTGGAGCGCATTTCAAAAATTTGAATTTTTAAATAATTAAGGAAAATAAATAAGTAAGTATTCGAACCCTAAATTGCAATTTCCCTTAATTTTTATTTGCTTCATGTCAGCCTCCCTTCCATAGCCAGCGCCCCCATGCCACCTTAGGCTCCTTCATGATGGCTCTCTCCTTCTCCCTCTCCCTAGGCCTCATGATGGCCTATCCCCTAGGCTCATCATTTCTTCTCCTCTTTAAAGAGAAGCTTAGCTCTCCTTCTCTTCTTGCTGAAAATATCTCATCTTCCTCCTCCTTTTGATCCCTTGTGCTGAAGAAGGAGCTCTCTTCCTCCAAAGTCCTTGAAGAAAGCAAAAGTTCCCTCTTCTTCCTCTCCTAAAGGCTAAGGTACCCATTTGTCCCTCTCCTTATCTCTTTCATATTACTATAATGCTTGAATGTATCTCTAGAAGTCTATAAACATATATGGAAGCCATTAAGGCTCATTGAGATAGCTCATTTATTCAAAAAATGCATGCTCTATTTTCGTTCATTTTGAATACTCTATCCTTTATCCATATTTTTTGTATAGTTAAGATGCTTCGTTTGTGCCAATTTTTATGTAAATGGGAAGGTATCGGAAAGAGCTTTCCATTGATATATGGCACCGCTCATGAAACACTTTGGATTGAGAGTAATTGAGCTCGAAAATAGGCCTTCCAGGTTTCATCCCGGCAAAAATCACCGTCTGGCACTGCAGCGCGCTGCAGTGCCCAAAGTTGCAATCTAGGCCGCTGCAGCGTGCCGTAGCGCGCTGCAGCGGTATTTCGGCAAAAGCCATATAAAATTAATTAGTAAACTGTAAATTGCAAGTTGGACGGCCATAGCGCGCTGGAGCGGGTTGTAGCGGAATTTTCGGAAAACTTTAGGAAATATAAAAAAAAATGAATTAATGGAATAATTATTTTGCAAGCTGGTCCACTGCAGCGGGCCGCAGCGCTGAGAGTGCTACTGCGCGCCGCAGCGCTGAGAGCGCCACAGCGCGCTGCAGCGCTGGAAGCGCCACCGCGCGCTACAGCGCCTCTGGCGCTGTAGCGCACTGTAGTGCCCAAACTTGTAAAATGCCCAGAAATTTCTTAATATTGCCCAGTTTTGGCTAAAATGGCCAAAACTTCACTGTTTTTGCATTTTAAGGTCCTTATGACCCTAGTGGGACTAAGTTGTATCAAATTTGAACCTATTTTTGCTAAAATTGAACATTGCATAAAATTATATATAAAAATTAAGTTTGAAACCTAGCCATCTTTAATAAGTACTCAACACCTAGTATGTATCTTAAATGTATATTGTGTCAAATGCTAAGTGATATAATTTTAAGTATTTGAATTGAATAAGTATGTCTCAACAACTAAGTGGTATGAAACCTAAGTCTTTTTGAATTATAATCAAATGCTAATCCCTTTGATTTGATATAGAATTTAATTAGTATTAATTACATTCTATTCTATGTCATCTTTACATTTATATGTTTTCATGATATTAGGATGTATGTTAGAGAACCTAAATATTTATTTGGACACCTAATTATGTGTGATTAACATTAAACTATAATTGAACATAAGAACCTTGATAACTTGATTAAGTAGATAATACGTAATCCAAAACCAAGGTTTGATATCAATAATACACTAATAACACATTGATTGTCATTGACCTTTAAAAGTAACCTATGGTCTTAATGGTAGAAGGGTTAAGGGTTAAACCCTAACTTATCTTGATTAAGAACTAAACCTTAATCACTTAATCAATTAACTTGATTGAAATATTATTTAATTGACATTATTTCAATAATGCATATGATTTGATATTGATCTTAAATCATTGAATTAGAAGTGCTAATGTTAATACTAAATCTCTGTGATTGAATCATCTGAATCTAAACTTTGGATCATTGATTTTCTCTTATTTAAGACCATTAGCATAAAATAGATAATAAAATTATAATGATTTATAAAATGATCTAACTCTAATAAGATCTTTGATTTCATCTCATGATTGTAGAATATAAAAGGATCAAATGAATTTTAATCATCTGATCTGATCACTTTAACCTAACTCTAACAAGTAAACCTTAAGAAGTAGAAAAGTGAGATCTTAAGGGTCTTACTTTAGGATGGTTCTTGAAATGCTTAAAGACCTTAAATATTGATACCTTGAGGTAGGAAGAACTTTTGTAATTTATTGAGGTAGAAACTTAGATGATCCTTCATGACTTTAGAAGTTGAACTTGATATTTTGTGGTATGAATCACCTAAGGCAGTTAGAATGGAACTTATTCATTGTGGTAGCAACCTATATTGAGTGATCTCTTGATCATACCCTTGGAGCCTTGTGTAGGCCTCACCCATTTAGAGTGAAGATCAATGGCTTTGATAAATCCTTATCGATTAAATAAAATCTTCTGAACCTAGATTATTGGTTGGGTATAGTAGGGTATACCCATAGTACTGGATTATTTCAGTAATATTCAGGATTGGTTAATTCACTCTAATACGGACTTATGACCATGTGCTATCCTGAGGGTTTAGATGAATACAATCCTGTTAGAGTAAATCTTCTAATATTAAGAGTGTTATAAATAGGTACTCATTCCTTAGTTTGATTAAAATACAAATCACCATCGGGTGATGCCTCCTAGCAAAGATCGCTTTAATAGGCGTCGCTTAAAAAAATTAAGTAATTCGAGTCATCTTCTTTAGGATACTAAGTGTGATTGTGAGTTGGGTATCTTAATAACTTAGCTTGAGATTCAAATTGCCATCAGGTGATGCCTTCTATCAAAGATCGCTTCGTTAGGGTGGCTTAATCAAACTAAGTGTTAAGAACCACTTTCTTACAAATGTACTAAATATGTGTATACAATCATCCCAGCTAATGATTTTTAAGTAAACTCTCAACTATAACCAAGTATCGAGCTAGAATGTATGAGTTAGAATCCTTTTAGCAGGATTCTGCACAATGGAGACTTTGGATTCATTATCAGATTTTAAAATATTTTGGATTTATCTCATATAGCTAGAAGTATGAGCATGAGCATAAGCATGATGTGTGAGTATCAGAATGATGTATTAGTAACAGTGATAATTTATGAGTTACGAAATGTTGCATACATTGACTGGAAAATATTATGATGCATCGGCATTATCAGTAAATAGTATTCCCAACTGGATGTATGTGTACATTGGATCATACTACTCATAACAGTTCAGTGATATTTTGGTTGCATATCAGTGGCATACAGTGTTGTGGCATATTCAGATGCACAGTTTCAGTGACATACAACATAGTTTTACATATGATTACTCAGTTTCAGATTTATTACTGCTTTGGTTCATTTTCAGTATTCAGTTTATAGTTCAGTTTTATCTTACTTTACTTTTTTTTTGTACAATTTTATGCTTTCAGTTACCTTTACAGTATTTCTGTAGATTTAATCACATTATGTAAATATTAAATGAATAATTAGAACTATTTAGACTAGCTTCAATGTGTTAGACTTATTGTCTAACACGAGGTATTTTTGGGATCCTGCAATTTGCAAGATCTTGAGCAGTATATTAAGCCAGGTCAGGAGGATGCCCAGGAGATTCAGGAGGAGCCAATGGAGCATTAGTGGACTCTTCTTTAGTTTTATTTTTCTGCTTAGTATTTTCAGTTCAGTACTTAGCTCTATGTCTGTTATTCAGTAAATATTTGTAATAATTTTGGATGTATTTTTTTTTCTTTTCTGAGATGAATATTTTCATACAGCTTCTGTGATGAATATCTTTGGATATTTGCTTTAAGCTTCTGCACTCTGTTTTATACTACTTATATTTAGTATTGTGATGTGATCAGTATACTGCAAATGCTGATATCTTATACATTTGTTGGAATCCAATTATATTCTAAATCTAATATCTGTATTTGTCTAATACTTAGGATAAGGATACTACTCTTATCTCAAGTATTAGCTCTCAACCTTTCTTGAGGTTGAGTCAGCAGCCCTTTAAAGGGGTTTAGTTTTCAGCTATTTGGGGAGACGTGTTATTCATCCCCGAGTGGTGCATCGCTCCGCTGCTAAAATTAATTATAACTATCCCTTTTGCGCACAGCGACGGGGTGGGGCACTACATTAAGTGATTAAGGTATCAAGTCTTAATCAAATATGTTAGGGTTTAACCCCTATCTTTACTCAATTAAGACCAATTTATTGATTTATAGATCAATGACCAGTCAATATATTATTGGTGTATTATTGATAGCAAATTTTAGATTTAGATTAAGTATCATTTACTTAATCAAGTTCTTAGGATTTTTATGTTCAATTTTTGTTTAATATCATATTAAGTAAATCAAGGTGTTCCAATCAAGTTAAGGTTCTCTAACATACACCTTAATATTATGAAAGCATAGGAATATAAAGTGACATAAAATAGAAGGTAATTAAGGCTAACCAAATCCTAAATCAAATCAAATGGATTAGCACTTGATTACAAATCTAAAGAACTTAAGTTTCATACAATTTGATTATTTAGTTCTACTTAGTCATACAAGCAATCAAAGATTCTAACATTAACATTTGGTACAAAAGTATTTAAGTAAAAAAATAAGGGATTTTAGCACATGCTATTTAGGATAAATGATAATTTTTCACATTTGAATTTCTCATAAATTTTTATACAATGCTTAATTTTACTAAAATCGGGTTCGATTTTAGTAAAATTCAGTCCAATTAGGGTTCCAGAGGCTTTAAATTGCAATAAATACAAATTTTTTGCCATTCCGGGCAATTTGGGTGCTACGTTGCGCGTAGCGCATTATGACCGAAAGCCAGGCGCTCCGATGCATTGCGGTGGATTGCAATGCTGTGGCGCTGTAGCACAATAAGGCGATGTGACGCGCTGCGGCGGATTGCAGTGCTGTGGCGCGCGGCAGTGCTGCGGCACGCTGCGACATATTTAATTCAATTTCATCAAAAAATTTTATGGTTCATCAAATTATTATACCGCTGCAACGTGGTAGTGCACTGCGGCAGCCCTAAATTCAAAACTTCTGGCACTACGGTGTGCTGCAGCGCCCAACGGTGATTTCGCCTATGCGAAAACCATAATAGGTCTTCTTTCGCACTCAAATACTCCCAATTTTGTGCACCTCATATGTAGTGCCATATAACAAATGGAAAAGTCTTTCTGAGACCTTTATATTGATACCAAAATCGATATGAATAGATTATCCTAACGAACATAAATGATGCCCTAGCTACATGTATATATAAATCATACAGCTTTTTGACAGTTTTTTAATGGAGAATAAGCTTCAACATGACTCATTTGAGTCCGATTGAAGCTCGATGATCACACATAAAATCCATACAATAGCTAATGAACATTTCAATCACAGTACTTGATAAATTAGATGAAGAGAGCATGAGGAAAAGTAAGAAAAAAATGTACCTTTGACCTTACAAAAATGGAGGAAGAAGCTCCTTCTTCTTCAACCATCAAGGGAGGAGGAAGATGGGACCTCAGCTGAGCAAAAATGGAGGGAGGAGTGGCTGAGGGCTTCCATTTAAAGGAGAAGGAGAGGAGGAGTGGGAGGCATGGCCTATGGGAGAAAGGAGAGGGGAGACCTCAGCTTACTTGCGTGCAAATGGTATGGGAGGCGCCGAATATAGGCGAAGGACAGGGCTAGGTGCAGAGAAAAAAGAAGTAGGGAAAAGAAAATTGAATTTTAAATAAATAATTATTTATTTTTCTTTTTCTTTTTTTGTAAAAAATTCAGATTTAATAAATGCGCTCCAAAAAATCCCAAAAATTCACCCCTAGCTAATTTGGGGGTGAGAAATTCAACAGCGAACTCGGATTTTAATTCCGATGATTATTTAATTATTCTATTTTTTTAGTTAATTTAATTACATTAAGATATTCACGAAAACCCGACAACTTCCATACGTGTCCAAAACATCACCCCTAGCTAATTTGGGGGTGACGATCGCAATGGCGAAGTTGAATTTTGATTTTGAGATAAATTTAAATATTTCAATTCTCTAATTAATTAAATATAGTAAAATATTCCAATTACTCGATTGAGTTTCGTATCACTCCAAAATTTCAAAGATTGGTTCTAATGACTAATTGAACTTAACAGAATGATAAGTAAGATGCGATTAAGCTAAATTTAAGCTGAGTAAGGGTTGTTACTCACTCCCCCACTTAAGAATGATGTCATCCTCGACATCATTGCCAAGAGTGGGAAGGGAACATGCAGAAAATTAAGAACTGAAATTTAGAATTTTAAAAGTACCTGAATTTTCAAAGAGGCTTGAATATTTCTATTGCATATCGGCCTCTTTTTCCCAAGTGGATTCTTTAAGAAAGAGATTACTCTAGTGAACCTTCACCATAGGGATAGAATAGTTTCTCAGCTGCTTTTGATCACGGGTTATGATTTTGATAGGCTCTTCCATATACAAAAGGCCCGGTTGAAGAGATATCGCTGGAAGTTGAATCAAATGAGAAGGACTACGAAGACATCTCCGCGGAGAGGAGATGTGGAACACATTATGAACTATAGAGAAATCTTTACAGAGTTTCATTCTATAGGCTGCATAACTGATTTTTTCTATTACTTCAAATGGTCCAAAATAGCGGGGACTTAGCTTCCTAGCTACACCAAAACGATATACACCAACCTTCAACACTGAATTCCAGAGAATGATGATGGGCATCATTATATTTGCTCTAAAAATATTGAGCTGCTTTGATTCTCTACTGGATCAATTACACTTTTTTATTCGTTTCTTCAACTAAATCTGAACCATACAGTTGAACACTACTTGTTTCAGACCACACCAAGGGAGTGCTGCACTTTCTGTCGTACAAGGCTTCATACGGAGCCATGCCGATGCTTGATTGGAAACTGTTGTTATACGCAAATTCAATTAAGGAAATATGATCTTCCCAGAAACCTCTGAAATCCAAAATACATAAGCGAAGAAGATCTTCCAAATTTTGATTAACTCGTTCAGTTTGACCATCTATTTGAGGGTGAAAATCTATGCTCATGACTAGGGTGGTCCCCAAGTCTTGATGCACTGCTTGCCAGAATTTAGAAGTGAATTGACTATCACGATCAGATATAATATACCTCAGAATCCCATGAAGTCTAATGATTTCCTTGATATACAGCTTCAACAAATTTTCTACATAATCGGTCTAATGCATAGGAATAAAATATGCTGATTTGGTCAGTCGATCGATAATGACCCAAATTGAATCAGCACCAGACCTTGATTTAGGTAAACCCATAATGAATTCCATAGAAATATCAAGCCACTTCCATTCAGGAATTGCCAAAGGATGGAGAAGTCCTCCAATCTTCTAATGTTCAGCTTTGACCAAATTGCAAGTATGGCACTTCGCTATGAACTCTGCCACACTTTTCTTCATTCCATGCCACTAGAATGACTTCTTTATGTCTTGATACATCTTCGTACTACCAAGATGTACTTGGTAAACCAGAATTGTGGCCTTCTGCTAAAATCTCTTGATACATGATTTAAGAATCCATATGCGATCTCCTTGATAGATTACATTTCCTTGCAACTATAGGTGTAACAACCCTAGGTTGTTACCCTATTAATTCTCAGTTTAATTATAAATTAATTTTGATCTCATTACATTTAGAATATCATGTTAAGCTTATCCTAAAAATTTGAAGTCAATTAGACTTCTCTAAGTCCAGTTAGCATTTTGATCAGTCTAGATGCCCTAACTAAGACCTAAAAATATTTGATCCCAGAATTAAAATTTGATTGCATTTTTGAATTCTTCACCACCAAATTAGCTATGGGTGAAAGTTTGATAAAATTTGGAGATCATTTAGACCATAATTCAATTTTAATTAAAATGGTCTAATTGCATGCTAGGGTTTCCAATAATTACATTTTACAAATGTATCCTTATACCCGATTAAACGGCCGGGATCCGCTGTGCGGACCACACGCGATCCATTATGGAGCCTGGGTCACGCGACAACGGAGTCCCATTGATCCCACCGTCAAGCCGTTTGATCCCACCGCCCGGATTTAATTCCGCGGGATCACAGATTCGCCGTTAGATGAACCCGTGGATCCTATGGCCAAGATCACTCCCGTGATCGGCCGTTATGATCCGAGCGATCCCATCGGCTGCGGTGCATAGTAGCGTGCTACGGTGCGCTACGGCGGACCCAAATTTGAAATTTCGGGCGCTGCGGCGCGCTGCAGCCCGACAGTGATTTCGCATGTGAGAAAATCATAATGGGTCTTCTTTTGCACTCAAATACTTACAATTTTGGGCACCTCACATGTTATGCTATATACTGATGGAAAGGTCTTTCCGAGACCTTTCCATTGATACTAAAATTGATGAGAATGGATTATCCTAATGAATATAAATTGATGCCCTAGCTAAATGTATACAGAAATCATACATCTTTTTGAAAGTTTTCCTAATGGAGAACAAGCTTCGACCAAACTTTTTTGAGTCCGATTGAAGCTCGATGATTACACTTAAATTTCATACAATAACTAATGAATATGCCAATCACTGTACTTGATAAATCAGATGAAGAAAACACAATAAAGAGTAAGCAAAAAGGGTACCTTTGATCTTGCAAAAATGGAGGAAGAAGCTCCTTCTTCTTCTTCAACCACCAAGGGAGGAGGAAGATGGGACCTCAGGTGAGCAAAAATGGAGGGAGGAGGGGCTGAGGGCTGCCATTTAAAGGAGAAGGAGAGGAGGAGTGGGAGGCATGGCCTATGGGAGAAAGGAGATAGAAGACCTCAACTTGCTTGCGTGCAAATGGTATGGGAGGCGTCGAATATAGGCGAAGGACAGGGCTAGGCGTAGAGAAAAAAGAAGTAGGGAAGAGAAAAATGAATTTTTAAATAAATAATTATTTATTTATTTTCTTTTTTTTTTGTTAAAAATTCAAATTTAATAAACGAGCTCCAAAAAATTCCAAAAATTCACCCCTATCTAATTTAGGGGTGAGGAATTCAACGGTGAAATCGGTTTTCGATTCCGATGATTATTTAATTATTCTATTTTTTGGTGTATTTAATTACATTAAAATATTTGCAAAAATCTGACGACTTCCAAACGTGTCCAAAACATCACCCCTAGCTAATTTGGGAGTGACGATCACAATGACGAAGTTAGATTTTGATTTTGAGGTAAATATAAATATCTCAATTCTCTAATTAATTAAAGATATTAAGATATTCCAATTATTCGATTGAGCTCCGAATCGCTCCAAAATTTCAAGGATTTGTTCCAATGACTAGATGAACTTAACGGAATGATAATTAAGGTGCGATTAAACTAAAATTAAGCTAGGTAACAACCTTGGATTGTTACACTTCGAGATCATTTGGGAATTCGATGTCCAAATTGCAATGCGACATGGTAGAGAAATAGATGGAGTATTCGCAGTAGGATCAAGAGTGTTGGAGAGGATGCTCGAACACGTAGTATTCCGGGGACTAGACTTCCCAGCCCTAGCGAAAGAGTGGCTACGACATGTAACCACCATCTTCAAGGATATGGAGTATCTGGATGACACTCGACTAAGCCTAGTGAGATATCTACTCCAGGACCACGCAGACTACTGGTGGGTGTGCAAATATTGGGAGTTCACATACGGACCGGAGCGACTGCGTCGAGAGATTACATTTGATGATTTTTATAAAACTTTTACTATGGAATATATTAGATGAATGCTTAGTGTCCTACTGGTTATCATTTTTACAATGTACTTTTTTTATGATGTACTTCATGATTAATAAAGAAAATAAGCTAGTCCATTTTCAAATTTTTCTTGGATTCTGAGAGTATGTTGCTTTAATTCAAATTTAAAAATGAATCCCAGACAAAGATCATCCCTCACCACATTCAACAGCTCGTCCAGCAAGCTAAATGCATTGCTCAAGGCAGTTAAGATAATGGTATATTCTCACACCATATAAGCAGAGTGAATGGCATAATCTTAAGCCAGGCAAGCTAAGAGAATGGAGCAGCTGCTGACAGCCCATATGAATCAAAATTGCTCTACTTTCGAAGTAGCCCCTGCACCCTACTACTCCTTCCAACACCACGTGCAGTCCGCAGATGGACAGTTGTACAACTTCCTCCACTTGAGACCCCCCAACTTTAATGAGAGCCTTTCAGCCATCGATTCTGCTAGTTGGCTAAAGATGGTGGAAAAGAATCTAACTAACATCAAATTCCTCGACTTTGAAGTGATTCGGCTTACTACCCAACTTCTGCAAGATGAAGTCAAGTACTGGTGAGATACTACTCGCAGCACTCAGTTCGCTGATATCAGCATTGAAGACATCATGTGGGACGAATTTGTCGAAGCATTCCGAGCTGAGTACATCCCCCTATTTGCCATACACAACTTGGGGGATATGTTCCTAAAGCTGCAAAAAGGGAACTGCTCTATGTCAGCATACGAAGCCGAGTTCCAGCATCTTGCAAGGTTTGCCACCAACTTGGTTCCCACAGAGGCAGATTGCTGCCACCGATTTCAGTGTGGACTGTGAGCTTCTATCAGAAGCCAAGTTGTGCCCCTCCATCTGTCAAACTTCATCGAGCTCCTGGAAATAACCAAAGTAGTGGAGTAGGACCAAGCAGCAGAAGGACCAAAAAGGAGCATTAGTTCAACCTCTTACCAGCATGACAACCCAAAGAGGGTCAGAGTGTACCAGCTCGAGGCCGAAGCTCCACCCGCCAATCTTTTCATTTGCTGCACTCGACCTCATCCCTACAGTCGGTGCTACCATAAGACTGGCAACTGCTATAACTGTGGAAGGCCATGTCACTCCTACTTTCAGTGTAGGTCTACAAATATGATTGATGGTGATCAAAATGATCCCTCAAAACGTCGACAAGTGTTTGACCTATACCGAAGGAACCCCCAGCCGATAGTAGCACTACCTTCTCCCACTGCTCAAAGATGTGAGACAACCATTATCTCTCCCCCGAATGCTCTAAGACTGTCACCATGGTAGATTTACAAAAATAGGCCTGCCAGTCCCGCTCATGTATATGCCCTCACTCCAATTGAGGCTATTGAGGACAATCATGTGGTATAAGGTGCACACTTCTAAACCAATCCATTTTTATAGTTACTACTTGCTTAATGTAATTAGTAATTTATTACGTCTGTAAATAGGTTCAATATGTGTAAACGACAAACCTTGCAACATACTATTCAACACTAGAGCTAGTCACTCATTTGTTTCTGAAAGTTGGACAAAGTCCCTCAACCTGCCACTATATCGTCTAGCAAATCCTTTAAGCAATGGGTTGCAATCTAGAGCCCATATGCTAGCTCACTAGTTTTGTAAGATAAAAATTCCTATTGGAGATAAGGAATTAAAATCCAAACTTGTAGTTCTACCTATAGCAAATTTTGACATAATTATGGGCATGAATTGGTTAAGCCAACATAATGCCAATATCAACTGCCAAAAGAAGAAAATTATCTTAGGCAGCGATAATCAAGCCAAATTGTTCGTCAGCAACTTTAGTACTCAAGCCTCATTAATTAATGCCATGGAAGCTAAGAGGCTAGTAAATAAGGGTTGTAAAGCTTACCTAGTAACAATACTAGGTGAAAAGAAGAATAACATTCCCATAACAGAAAATCTTATTATTTGTGAATTCCCTGATGTCTTTCCTGAAGTTATACCCGGTCTTCCTCCCACTCAGGAAGTGGAATTCGCAATAGATATAATTCCTGGAACCCAACCCATATCTAAAACCCCTTATTATATGGCTCCTAAAGAGCTGCAAGAGCTGAATAAGCAATCGCAGGAGCTGCTAGTGAAGGGTCTTATTAGACCTAGTTCATCCCCTTTCAGGAGCATTGGTACTGTTTGTGAAGAAGAAAGACGGTTCGATGCATGTGTATTGATTATCGTGAGCTGAATAAAGTCATAATCAAGAACAAGTACCCGTTGCCTCATATAGATAACTTGTTCGATCAACTATTAGGAGCCAAAGTGATCTCAAAGATCGACCTGCGATTAGGCTATCATCATCTGCAAGTCAAAGACTTGGATATCGAGAAGACAACATTTATGACTCGTTATACACTACGAGTTCCTAGTAATTTCATTTGAGTTAAAAAATTTACCCTCAATATTTGTGGACCTAATACAACGCATTCTAAAACCCTACTTTGATAAGTTAATCAACGTCTTTATCGACGATATTCTGTCCTACTCCAAGAGCAAAAAGGAGCATGAGAACCACCTAAGAACAGTATTGGGAGAATTGCATGACCACAAGCTTTATGTTAAGTATTATAAATGCAAATTCTGGCTTGATTTAGTAGCTTTTTTGGGGCATATTGTAGATGCTAGAGTATTATAGTCGATCAGAACAAGGTTAGTGCTATCCAATATTGGATTCAACCAAAATCAGTAACCGATATTTAAAGCTTCCTGGGATTAGCAGGTTATTATGAAATTCGTTAAAGGCTTTTCTCAAATTACCTCTCCACTGACCAAGTTAACTTAGAAGGTCGTACCATTCGAATGATTTCCAGCCTATGAAGAAGCGTTTCAAGCAGTGAAAGATGCACTTTCATCTACTCCAATTCTAGTTCTTCCTAAAGAAAGGTCGAACTACCAAGTCTATATCGATGCTTCTGGGATAGGCTTAGGTGCTGTACTAATGCAAGATGGGAATGTCATTGCTTATGCTTCCCGCCAGTTAAAGACACATAAAAGGAACTACCCCATCCATGATCTCAAGCTTGCAGCAATTGTGTTCGCCTAAAATTTTGGCATCACTACTTATATGGAGTCAAGTGTTCCATATTCACCGACCACCAGAGCCTCAAGTATATATTCACTCAGAGGGAGTTAAATTGCAAGCAGAGAAGATGGCTGAAGCTAATAAATGATTATGACCTAGATATCCAGTATCTTCCAGGAAAAACAAACATTGTAGCTAATGCTCTTAGCCATCATGCTACCCTCAATTCCATCATTTTGGTGAGCCAACTAGAAGAAGAGTTTCATAAATTGGACATCAAACTTGTGCATGGTGAGATGATCTCCATGAGCAATGTTAGAGCCAACCTTCCACAGAAATATTTCTATATCTCAAACAAAGGATAAGGACTACTTGAACTTCAAATTTGCAATTAAAAGTGGTCGTCATCCAGAGCTAATCTTTCAGAAGGGCGCTATATACATGAATAATTGTCTTTAGATCCCAAAGTCAATGTATAGTGAGATTCTAATTGAGGGTCACTACTCTTAATATCAAGTGCATCCCTGGAGCTCAAAAATATATCAAGATCTGAAGCAATCCTTCTGGTGGCCTAGAATGAACAAAAATATTGTCAATTTTGTTGCAAAGTGCCACGCTTGCAATCTAGTTAAGGCATCAAAAACTCGGTGGTCTACTTCATCCTCTTGAATTTCCCGAATGGAAGTGGCTGGATATATCGATGGACTTTGTCATGAGATTGCCTCGTATAAAGTCTGGAGCTGATGTTATATGGGTCATAGTTGACTGATTGATAAAGTCTGCTCATTTCATTCCCATTCATCAAACAGACTCAATCGAGAAACTCGCCTAGCTATACATAGTAAATTATTGATTGAATACACTTTTTTACAGAGCTATATGTAAATATTAAAAAAAAAGAAAATTTTATATTAATCATTAATATTTTTTGATGTATATTCTTGTACGAGTATAATAGTTTTTATAATTTTATATATAAATATATAATTAATGTAATATATTTTTTATGCATATATATATAAAAAATAAAAATATAAATAAATTTTTATTAATCTAATTTTTTTTTTTAAGTTTAACATTATATAATTGACAAGATATATTGTGATTCAATGTAAGATTATAATATTTAAATTTTTGATAATTAAATTATTATAACTTTATGGATTATCTTATTGAAATTTAATTTTGAAAAATATAAAAAATGTTATGTTTATATAAAATATACAATAAGAAATATTTTAGAATTAATAGATTTTTTTTTTAATTTTTATAAAAAATGTATTCAACTAATAATCTATTTATACATTGAATTAATAATATTAAAAAATATATTATATAAAATACTAAATTCAAATTCTTAATTATTAAAAATTATAATATGATCCAATTTGGGCTTTAATTTTTTATTTTTTTTTGAAAAATTTGAAGGTATGACCCATGTATTGCTATTAAATTATAATGTTTAGAGTTCAAAAAGAAATAAAAAACAAAATACAATTAGAAAGTATAAGGATTAATAGAGAGAGACTAAATTATTACAAATACAAAATTACTACTTCGAGTATATAAGAAATGAAAAACTAAAGGATGTAAAGGATGTATGACTGATATAACACCAAAAATTTGTATGGCAACAATCCTAGTGTAGTATCCAAAAAGGTTAGAAGAAATCACCTGCAAATAAATGGGATCTTAAAAAAAGCAACATAATCCAACCTTTTTCAAAATCAGTTCGGAAGAAATGACAGAAAATCAGAAAAACAGACTCAATAGGATCCAGCAAAAAAAAGGCTTTAATTTTCTTAAAAGCAAACTTTATTTTTCTTGTTGATTTTTGAGGGAATTAGAGTTCAGGGAGAAACCGTGACGCTTCCGAAGCTGAACTCTTCAACTAGTCTTCATCTCATTGGCGTCGGCTCCTAATTTGCAGGTTTAGTACTGTGCTTCTGCGTCTCCTTCACCAGATTGTTTTTTTCCTTCAACAACTCTACAAAATCCTCTCCGGTATGTACATAAATATCCCTTTTTTCTGCAATCCTTCTTAGTATCCTCCGGCTTGGTTCCAAGTTATTCCCTACAGAGAGCTCTGAGGTATTTTTCTCCGGAAACATCTCTTTTTCTCCGCTATCGCAGCTTGCCGCTGGCGTAGGTTTGCTGCTCGGACGATTCTTTTATTATTTTCTTACAGCTGACCCACCTTCTATCTTGCAACAGATCTTCCGCCTCATTTTTCCGCTTTTATTCTCATAATTTGTGCTGTTAGTTCCAGATTTTCCTCTATTTTTTCAATCTACACTTTGTCCACAATAAAATTTTCTATTTTAATTTTTAGAAATTATGTGCCTTTGTTTATGTATCTCTTCCTTTTATTAAATTGTCTGTTGGCTATCATGCGTTTGTTGCTCATGCATTTGTTTCTCATGCTTTCTCAGGAGAATGAGTTTTGATAAATTTTTTGATATTAGCAAGCAATACTTAAATGATCAAAGGATACACATTAAGGTGTTCAATTTTTACAACTAAAATTCTTTTATACGATTTCAGCTTAAAAATGAGTTCCAATAACATATATAGAACTCCACCTAAATGTTCTCTCCCTTGACATTTTATTTAGTTTTTTTACAACATTTCAGTTTAAAATTTAGGAGTCCTGATATTAGGCAAGGTAGAAATTTTGTGTGATTTCACCAATAAGTATTAATAGTGCACTGCACTTGATGTGCCACAGTTGTTTGTTTTTCTATTATTTCAGTGTAACCTATTTTTTCTTATACTCTTGGGGAGAGTTTTAAGCATGGCATCTTAAAAGGTTTAATTTCTTGTACTTTTTGTTGTCAAGTTTGATAATGGGCGTTTGGGAGAAATATCTTTCTGCTATTATTATTTAGCACATAATGGTTTAATTTAAATTATTTACATACACACGACTTATATCTGTATATAAGGGAATTCATTCATCAACATTGAAGCAAAACTTTTGTTAAGGGTATTTGTTAATCTTAGATATAATTATATGCAGTTTTTTGCATTTAAGTAATTCTTCTTCTTGATGTAGAATTGAATTTCATTTTTTCTCTTTGATTAGGAAAAATACTAGTCGGGAGCTTCTCATTGACTTATTTTGTACTTTTTATTTTTCTTTTAACAAGAATAATTATTTTATTTTATGTGATGATCTATCTACATTTTACACCCTTCTTGGTTTTTCCAAACTCTTGTGTAGCTTTCACAATATATAAAAAATGTGAGCATTGGTGTTTAAAACATTTAAGTAGTTAAAATATAAACTAGCATGTTAAAAGAACATATAAATAGTGATAATGTACATCTTATGCAAAATAAAGTTTTGATTAGCTTTTATCAAGGTTGGACTGACTCATTTTTTATTTCAGGCTTAAAGTGCTACCCTTAAAGTCTTATAAAGAAACTTTAAGATTAAAATATTTTATGAGGTAGAGTATTGGCCTGTAAAGTTGAAACAAATTGATAAATAAGTGTTGCAAAGATGAGTAAGCTATGGTGGATGCGTGATATACACATATGGTTGAGATGAGGAATGAGTACATTAATAATAAGGTTTGATGAACTATAATTGAGTATTAGCTCATAGAAAATTATTTCAAATGGTTTGAGCATATTAAACTTAGTCATAGACTATAATATCCTGCTATAAGGAAGGTTGAGTTAATGAATATTGTCAAACCTTAAAGAGGAAAATGAAAACCCCACTTAGTGGAACTTTGGGTGGGGCTATCATCTGTTATAGCACAATTGAGGCTAAGTATTCTTTTAGCCAGCCCTACTTAGTGGGATTAAGGTTTGGTTTGTTGTTGTTGGTTTGTCAATGTGGTCAAGAACTTATTCATACAGGTTAATTAATTTTAAAAAATGTATATTATACAATAACAGAAATCTTTTGTGTGGTGCTTAGGGGAGAGGGGGATAGAGATAATGTGAGGGGTGGATAGAGAGAGGGAGGGAAGGAAGTATAGTGATGAGAGTAAGAGATTGGGGAGATAGGTCAGTGTTAGGGGGGTGAGATAGTGTGTGTGTGTGTGTGATGTGCTCAAGTATTAGATGAAACACTCAAGAATTACATCAGTTTTTAAATTTATTGTATTTAAACGACACTCAATATTTATTATTTTTGAGTAATTTTAATGTATGTACTACATATACAAATTTGCACTTTAAACCCATTGCATTTTACTTTTTTAAGGATTTACTTGTCATATGTTAAGAGTTACCGTTACCTGTTTGTCCATTTGAAAGAAGTGAAATTGGTTCCTAGAGCTTGAGAATGAAGAAAATGGTATACTAGGCATAAATATCTATCACGACCTTTATATATTGGGTTCCTTTGGCAAAATAACGCAATTATTTTGATAGTGAGAGGTAAAGCAAGGGAAGAAGAGGATGTCATCGATTCGTGTTCGAGTGATGAAAGTGTCCATGGATGGAAGTGGAGACTATAACAAGTTGCAGGATGCCATTGATTCAGTGCCACTCTCCAATAGCACGAGAACTCTAATTCAGGTGTCCCCTGGGTTTTACAAGGGGCCTTTATATGTTCCTAAGACAAAGAACTTTATAACCCTTGCTGCATATAGCCCTGAGACCACCATTATCTCTTGGCACAACACTGCTACGTGCATAAACCATCACCAGGTTCAGTGCCTTCTTAATGTCATCATGTCTTTTCTTTATTCTGTCATACCTATACTCATCAATTTGGTTCTGTTATCCCTGCTTCTTCAATTGATGAATTGATCAGGAAGCCCATGTGATCGGCACAGGAACCTTTGCTTGTGGAAGTGTGATTATTGAAGGAGAGGATTTCATTGCTGAGAATATTACATTTGAGAACTCGGCCCCTCAGGTTCCTATCGTACTATTGGTTTTGTTCCAGAATGATTGTTACATGCTTAAAGTTGTTTTCCTTCTCTTTCTTGTTCTTAAAGGGTTCTGGCCAAGCCGTCGCTGTTAGAGTTACAGCCGATCGCTGTGCATTCTATAATTGCAGGTTTCTTGGATGGCAGGTACATGCCATCTTGTAGCTTCCCTTTGCTATATTTTCATGCAGGCTGGTCAGTCCGCATCCAGTTTCCCTGTCAGATCCATGGAAGGGTTGGCTTCCTTTTATTGCTTTTTTACTTTAATGAAAATAAATTTTATCGCAATTACTCCAAATATATACTCTCAATGATAAAATAAGTGGTACAAAGATGAGGATGCTTAGGTGGACTAGCTGGATATAATGAGAAATGAGTTTATCTGTAGCAAGATTGGAGTGGCTTGAATAGTGGACAAGATTAGAAAATGCCGTCTTAGATGGTTTGAGCATATTAAGCGTGGACCATGCAATGCTCATGTTCAAAAAATTGAGTTTATGAATTTCTCCTATATTAAAAGAGGTAGAGGATGACCCAAAAAGATGTGTGAAGAAACTATTTGGAAGGATCTTCTCTATTTAGAACTTAAGGAGGGGGTTCTATTTGATTGTGCACAATGGAAACAAAGGATTTATATATCCGGATCCTCCTAGTGGGATTAAGTCTTGGTGGTGTTGTTGTTGCCTCCAAATATATAAAATTTGGATTGTTTTTGCTAGTGATGGCTTTGATTATAATTGTTTTTATTGTGATTAAATATTTATTTCCTTTCTGACAAGTTAATAATTTGGCTTCCTTAATTTGAACGTTAGTGTCGCACAAATAAATCATTACTATGAGGTGGTAATGTAGCTTTTCCTTATTAGCATTGATATTCATTACACTCACTTGACCATTAACAAATTTGTAGGATACCTTGTATTTGCATTTTGGCAAACATTATTTGCGAGATTGCTATATTGAAGGAAGTGTAGATTTCATCTTTGGAAATGCTACCGCACTTATTGAACATTGTCACATCAATTGTAAATCTACAGGATTTATAACTGCTCAAAGTAGGAAATCCTCTCAAGAACCAACTGGTTATGTGTTTTTGAGGTATGCATATGTTTATAAATGTCTATCACATCATTCTATAGATGTCCATTTATTCTGTAAATTTGTTTAAAGCTTAAGGTACTTACCAAACTGTGTAGTCTTGTAGATTGATCTAACGTGTCATCTTTTTTATTAACTATTCATACTCTTATTTTCCAGTTCTTTGCATATTGAGCAGGGCAAAAGTGCTTTGAAACATCTTCTTACAAGTTATATATCAGATCAGTGGCACATAAACTTCTGTGGGGAAAGCTGATTTAACTATTTATAGATGTTTTGTTATTTCCGTGATAAAATAACCAGTTGAACAAACCACATAATGGAAACAATTATTTTTTCTTTCTTTGTTGTATTCTTATCTTGTGTTGGTATTAATAAATTATAAGCAATGTATACATTTTTTCTTATGAGGAAAAAAAAATCAATTGTTTCCTGAAGTCCTTATGCAGTATTTTCCTGCTTAATAAACCCGATTCAAATTATCAAATGATACTAACAATTTTAAACTGGCCAAGTAGTTGTGTATGTGCATTCCCGTGCACATTATAAGCTTCCATGCACGCCTGACAGTGGTCTAAGCTTTTACACTAAATTTGGCTGTGCATAGTTGCTCAATGCATGATATGATGACTGAACTAAAAGAACGGTATGTGTAGCTAACTTAATGAAAGGAGAGTGCAAGCTGAGTGAGCTTCAAAGAGTCTAGGGGCCGTCCATGGGTGAGGTCATGAGCTTAGGGGTTTTGTAATGGAAACTATGGTATTGAGGTGATTAAAATATTCTTGCCAAAAGAGGAAGTGGTTGGTCATGGCGGTTGTGTAAGAGGTAGTTACATGTGGCTAAGACTATGATATTAGAAAGTGATTGAAGGACTGCAACAAGAACTAGTTTTATGAAGTAGACATAAAAATAATGCTTTTGGGATCATTAGGAGAATTAGTTGATATTAGAGCACGAGTAAAGTCATCATGGGGCATGATCCAATCTCTTTTGATGCTGGGGTTGGTGAAGGCCTAATGGCTCTAAATGAGGCTTCATTATGTATTTAGTTGGAGAAGCAGACTAACATCCTCTTTAGTGTAAGACAAAATCTATACTTGTATAAGTATGCAACGCCATAAGTATAAAAGCATATAAAATATCCCAAACAATAGTGAAAGACAATCCTGCATCATAGGATGTAGAGAGATCTGCAAAGTTCTTTCTGTGAGAGAAAATTTGATCAAACATACCATGAACATAAGCATAGGTTTGAAGAAGAAGTTAGATATGTCCTGACGCTGTCTTCTACGATTAATTTTTGCACTCATCTCAAAAAAATGTATAAAAGTGTGTCTGACCCAAGCGATGTAAATGTTCAATCCTTATAGAAGTAGTTATTGGATCAATGTAGAAATGAGAACCTGTCTGTAAATGTAGAAGGAAGACTTTGCTGAACCCAGATGCTAAAAATACTTCAAAAATTGACTGGAGATCATATAAAAGAGTAGCCTGTGTGAAATCCAAACTGATGAGCAATTCTATTGAGATTGCTTCACTCATATATCACAATATCATGCCTCTTATAGCTGTTGTGGAACAAAGAACAACATGCTGATTTAACTCATGCCTGTGGGGCTATAGCCCTCATAATTCTCAAAACTAGAGGTAACTCTTTATTTGCAAAATGTGGAGGCTGCTTAGAACAATTTATGGAGCCAAAAATATCATTGAACATCGATCCCTACAAGAAATGACTTCAAGTCGTTCCTGATGATACAAACTGGGAGATGAGCTGGCCTATCTCAATCCTCAGCATAGCTCAGCCAAAATACGTGGGAGCTAAGGAAATTTTTTGGTCATGAGCAACCAAATTGGCCATCAAAATAGTATCGGGTCACAGCTCTATTTCATTCAGAAAGGATGATGCAACATTGCCAGGTGACGATGAAACAAATGAGAGCATCTCAACATCAACTCCTTGAGCCAATATGAAGTTTGCCTCTACCTTTGAAGAAGGATTGTATAAATCATCTAGAGAGCCCTTAGTTGTAGATGATTCAATGCTAATTGGATTTAAAAGATGTGAGAGCTGAGTCACATGCAAATCTAGGTTTACAAATTTTCAATCAAATATCCAGTGATACAATTGGATGCTGACCACGCATCCTCCCAATCTCTCTACGAAGACACTAAAAAGTGCCAAGATCCCATGGATGCTCCTTAGTATACATTATCTCCTTTATTAAGGATTGACAACCTGATTCTAGAATATCACATGATCCAGAGGAACACACTCATCATAGGTTAAATCGTAGACACATAGTCTAGTATTAGCCAAGTTGTTCTACAACATAAAAGTCATCCTATGAGGACTAATTTGACAAGTATTAGAACTGTTGTTCTAATTCTTTATAATACTCCTGGATTCATAAAGGAGGCAGTTAGTGTAGTTTACTAGGGAGGCATAAATCCAATTGTATACTCTCACCAATTTAAACAATGTGTAGAAGGTCCTTAGTGCATCTCGAGCTTCGTAATGATAGCCACTTTCTATGCAAAGCAGACTCCCAAACTCCACTCATTCTCCTTGTGATGTAGTAACTTTTTGCTATAAAGCTAATAATATTCGTACTCTTTGCATTGTCTATTGCCGACTAAAGAATGATATGATATCTAACGCAATTTGCGATCATTTCCAAGGTGTTAGGATCTTCATTTCTCTGTCTCAATTTTATGATTTAGTCCATAGGATCATAATTAGTAGGGAGATCTAATTAATACCTGCTGAGCACAAAGATTGAGTGACGACTTTGTAATCAGCACCCGCACCCTTATTCACTTGTATCTCTTGATGCCAATCTTAGTGATCTCACATTTGTGTCAGTTCAGAAGAGTCGCTCTTTCTAATCTCCCTCCCATATCAGGTTTAACTTGAGTTATCTAATGTGGTCAAATCCATGAAACATCTTAATAAATTGGGAGCAATAACATATTTTATATTGTTAAACTAAAACTAAAAATAAACAATTAAACTATTTAAAACAGAACCGAACCATTCAATCTGATCATGCATTCAATTTGATTGCTAGAACATGCAATTAAGAATAGTGATTATTTACTTCAAAGAAATATGGTCGAAATTGCCTTTGCTGTCATATCAGCTTCACAATTAATGTTGCGCACATCAATAACGTCTCCGATCATCATGGTCTAGGTCATTGTTGCAACTAATCTTGTTTTTGTGCACAACACAACACGTGTACAACCGCCAATACTGCAGTTGATGCAACATTCTTTTTGCATGCAATTAGAAGCACGTGCAGCAGCTCTGTTGTCATCCACAAGAACCCATGCCCTTCTGACCTCTCTGATTAAGCCACACTGCCAAGATTTATGTAAGCTGCGTATGGTATAGGCAGGACTTGTGCTTCCAAAAGATGCTTACACAAGCCTACGTGTTCTTCATACCACTTTCATGCTCAGGAGATGGGATTCGCCTTTATCTAGACCATATGAGATTTTTAATTAGCTATCCCAAAGCCTCATTTTTAACTGTCGATTATACGAATTGGATCCCCTCATTCTATGCTATAAATTAGAGCATGCCTCATTCAACATAACTAGAAATTCTCAAAAGCATTAAGAAATATTCTACCAGAGCAACAGTTGAAAATCCTCCATCCCGATGTCCCGATGCTCATAGAGCCGACCAAGAAAGTTATGCGAAGGCCTTTGTGTTTTATTGCTCTTCAAGCTGGCTGGGAAAATTATATGAAGACCTCTGTGTTTCATTGCTCTTTGAGTTAGCCAAAACATTAAATGCCTTTCGTTGATCTTTGATTTGGAGCAAGGCAGCAATTTTCAATATAATTTTGAGATTTGATATGTTGTCAAAATTCTAAATATAAATAATTGGATAAATAAATAAATAGATTGATTAGTTAATTATGAGGTGAATTGTTTTTTAAAATGTGCATCAAGTTGTGAACTAAACATAATACTGGGAGCTAGGCAAATTAACTCTCCATTTGAACAATGATGTGCTAAGTATTCCAATTGCTGCTCCTCTTAATTTAAATGATAATAATAATGTTCTTATCACTTTTATTGTTAGTTGACAAAACGAGTGTGACATTATTCATGTCTTTCAAGGTTTGTTCACGTCTCTCTATATACAAATGTCTTTCAAAAAACTCACATCTCTCTGTCACATGCCATTAGGACTATACAATATGTCAAAGTTCATATTACTTAAGATGTGACATATCTCCAAAAGACAATGTCTGCCCTATCGTTATTTGTATGTGTATTGAACCCTTAAGCTTGCATCACATGCCTTGCTTTCTACTGTAAACTGCAAGCTGCACATAAGCAACCAGTCATAATTATTATAATAATTAAATTAGATAAACCAATACACAAGAAAATGTGTATGAAACAAAATACATCAAAATAAAAATGAACTAGTAGAGCAAGTAAAAGCTAAGAATTTATGTTCTTATTCATAGTCGATTTAACTGATACTTGTTGAATCATCATAAATTAAGAAATTTGATTCCCAGTAAATCTTAGTGAAGTTAGTTGCTTTATAAGTTTGAAATTTTGATTCTTAGTTGACCCAAGTGATTTGAGTTGATTTAAGTAATTTTAAGCTAAATAGTATAATCCCTATAAGATCTAAAAGATCTTAGACACAAATCTTGAGCCACCTATTTAAATAATAAGGTCGTAAGAATCATCACCTAGAAATTTTAGTAGATGCAAGCCCATCACATAATTAAACCTTGGACTTTTAGAAGGTTGTGAGTCTCGCTATAAATTTGAGTACGAGCATTGTAAATGGTTGTAGGCCCCACTCTAAATCAAATATTGGGCATTCCAAAGAATGTAATCCTATCTCAAATTTAACCCACCTGAGCCTTCCAAAGGATGTAAACCCAACCCAACCTAAATTGGGTCAACACCAATACTAATAAGCTTTCTAATCCACCTTAAAATCATTAAATACATAACCAAAATTCTAATGTTTTTCTTACACTATTGAATATGCGATAAAAATTGATCCTTAAATTCTCTTATAGACAATGGACCCCAAACAAAAGTATAGATTACTCGAAGTTCGGTAAATTCTGAATTAAGTACTTTGTATAGATCACTATGATAGCTCAGAAAAGTGAAAGAATCTCTAGTCTTAATTGAGTTTTAGGAGTAAACTTATAAAAAGCTATGTATTTTTATTTTTATTTTCATAGAACTATTTTATATAATTTTTTTAATATTACTCAATGAAACTACACTAGCACAGTTGTTAAATGTTATCCTGTAAATGTGAGGTATTGTGTTTGATTTTTGCTTCTGCAATTTGCCTAAATTCTTTATTCTAACCATTAATTTCTTAATTTATTATTCATTCATCCATTCCTAAAACTGTATTTTACGTAGTATCTCAATTATATCATTTATGATGCAAAAAAAGCTAATTGTGGGAGCTTAATTTGTGTTAAATTGAAACGATTGTGTTTAAAGATAACACATTTTTTAATTTTGTGATCCAAAATTAGTAGATAAAACTATTAAATGATTTTTATGTCAATAAGATATTCCCATTGAATTTGAATGTAATATCAATGATCATTGTTGGCCTAATAAAATTGTACCCCACTATCTAAACTTTCTGGCTCCATCCCTGGTCATTCATCAATAATTGCAGGTGTGTTATAACTGGCAATGGAGGTGCTTCATTTTCATATCTTGGGCGGCCGTGGGGCCCATTTGGAAGGGTTGTTTATGCATACACTTGGATGGATTCCTGCATAAAACCTGCTGGGTGGCACAACTGGGATAAGCCCCAGAATGAGAGGAGCGCCTGCTTTTATGAATACAGGTAAATGTTATAAGCTTAGGTGTATATTTCGCTCCCGTTTTGTCTCTACAGTTTTTTGAGAAAATGAAACCACTCCCTAATGCCTTTCATTTATGTGACTTGCAGTTAAAATTCATTCCATGTATACCACGAACTTCTTTTTTCACATACCACAAATTTTTTTTTTTGGTGTATTCCTACTCATCCACCGTAGCATTCTCATCCTCACAAAATGGGTATATAATTAGTAAATTAGTATATTACTGTTTTGCAAACCTGCATTTTGCTTCCATTCAGTTTGAGTAATTAAAAAGACTCATTGTTCGTACAACTCATGTTCGGCCATTAAGAAGCTTAGGTTTGACTCGATCTATAGGAAGTTGAGCTTGATCTTATTTGAAGCTCGATTTCTTATTGAGCTGAACACAATTAGTGCCCTGTTGAACTGTATTTGGTTCAATAACATCTCAGTATAAATCTATAAATAAACTATTATCAATTAAATTAAATATTCAAATATTTTATTATTTAATGTATGACTATTATTTATTTAAAATTGAATGTAATATTGAAGTTTGAGTTTGACTTTTGCTTTGATAGCTTGAACTTATTAAGCCGTTATAGTGACTAACTCATAGTTTCGAGCATAAACAAATTTGAGTCAAACTCAAATATCAATTTCAAACAAAATGAGTCTATCAAGAATACATGCTAAGTTAACTAAAGCTCAGCTCATTAACACCCTTATAATAATATGGTTGGTCTCATAGTTGTTTTTCTCTTATGCTTCAACGGTGTATTCGATTGCACAATACCAGTGCTCCTCTATTTCGTTGGATATGGATTCTCGTAATCACACTGTTGTTTATTTCACTAATATTATGTATATGATGCAACTAAAATATTTGAATTAATACATGACACTTAAATATTTAATTTAAACATCTAATATCTTAAATTTTAGTATTTACAAAATTAGCATCTATATGAAATCCTAAATACTTGCAGATGCTCTGGACCTGGAAGCCATCTCTCAAACAGAGTAAGTTGGTCTAGAGAGCTACTGGATGAGGAGGCAGAACAATTTCTAAGGCACTCTTTTATTGATCCAGATCCTCAAAGGCCTTGGTTAGCTCAACGAATGGCTGTAAGAGTACCATTTTCTGCTTAAATGCCTTAAGTAAATATCTACTAATCCATAGACAGGACTTTGTGTTTTGAGTAATATATTATATTGGCCAACTCATTGTAAATTTTAATTAGTGAAATTAACAATTATTTGTGAATGCATTTTAGAATATATATTAATTTAGTTTTATTGCTATATGAAAATAATGCACATCTTTTTGAGATTTTATGTAACATAAATCTGGCCTCAATGAGGTGATGCGCAAGAGGGTAGAGTCACCTCAAATGCTGGCATGTAATTATACGTAAATATATGCATGATTTGATTCAACGAGTGCTGAAGCACTTAAGTTCAATACTACTCTAAATGCGTCTTAATTATAATTATAACTAGTGTACTTATATTCATAATGTTTTATACATGCTATAAGATAAAAATAGGCGTGCATGATATGAATTGATAAATGAATATTTGTGTATGATCAGTTAGTGCCTAGCACTCCGAGATTATTGTTACCCACACATCTTATGATCATTAAAGTTTTTTACCTGAAAGTACATAAAGATAAATGAAGATAAATTCAGGAGTACATGTTCTTATTTTTGTTTATACATTGCAATTTGATTAGAGCTTAATCGTCTAAAATGCTCCTCCTTTGTAAGCTTTTGTATGTTATGCATCTTGGAGCATAAAATTAGAATGTGTAATGATAATAATATAATAGGTGGATAGTGATATGTGAGGCATTAGAATTTCTTAAGAATAGATCTGTGTTGTGTGGAAAGAATATTTTAACTCTTATATTTTCTGTGATTAATTAACTCCTTTGATAGTAATCTTCAGGACATTACAGTTGGTGTTAAGTGTTCTTAAAAGTTGAGGCTTGGACAAAAACAAAGTCATAGGACATGGAAACCTTGAGATTTTGCTGGTCTTCATGATCGGGAATGTCTCACTTTTGAACAGTCTACTATGGCAACTCCTTTTCCTCCTTGCGGTGTGTGCTGGTGGCTTTAGGGTTTATTTGAAAATCATAGTAGAATGTTTATTTGCTTGTATGCAGGCTACCTTTTAACTGATTGGCTACTGTACCTAATGAGCTTTGCTCCTTTAGCTCATGTTTTTTATGTTTCACCTATGCAACTAGATGTGTTTAGCCTCTCACTAAATGGTAGGACTCTTCAGATCTCTTTCTTGCAGCACATTCTTTAATTCAGGAGTTTAACATTCATTCTTCATTGAGGATTGAGCCAATCAGTTAAAAGGTAGCACTGTTTCTTTTAGTGCTTTACTTCTATGTAAATTTTCCATCTGTGTAAAGAGTGAGTGCTAGTTTGATGCATTATAGGGAGATTGAAATCTCCCATTGCAAGTTGAATGTTGAATTAATCAAAGTTGTAATAGTTTTTTGTTTAAAGGAGTTGGTTACCCACTCTAGATGTTGAAGGAGAGTTGTGACTCATGAACCCCATTGCCTACTAATAGTTACCGCTAGATGTGCTACTTGAATAGCTACAATCAGGCATAAGTAACAACTATTATAATTATGAAAGGTACTTGTATCATTAAATTGTGAATGATGCTGTGGTTCAGTGATAGAGTTATTGGATTTAAATTTTTGATACATTAATGATTCAAATCTCATTGGTCACATACTAGGCTCAATTTTTTAAATGAAGTAATTTGTGAAGTATGTTAGTTCGAGTAATTTGAGGGTAAGGTACTATTGAATTTTTTTTTTGAGAGGAATGTGAAACTTATTTTTGTTGCAAATTGAAAACGGATAAGAATGAACAACCTGCTCACGATTTGAGCTTACGAAGGGAGAATGAATTGAATTGACTCGAATAAATATCTGCTCATGATCCGAGCTTGCGAACGAGAATGAGAACGAATCAACCTGAATGAATCCCTAAGAATGCATGAATTGATCAGGACGAATCACTAAGAACAAATAATCTGAACGAATGAGATTGTTTTGAAATCATGATCAAATCTTATCATATGAGATTGTTTTGAGGTGTCACATCAGCACGTCTAAATAGCATTTCTCACTAAAAATTTCACTGTAAATTCGTTTTCCCAAACACAAATTTAAATTTTAGGTAAAATTTTTACTCTATTCCAATCTTTATCTAATGCCAAATAATCTTTAAGAGAAACTAGATGAAATAATATATACAAATTAAATATAATAATACTGTTATTACAAAATAAACCTTTTTTGCATACTTATATTTTGAATATTTTAATTTTAATATTTATAAAAACAATATCTGTTTATTCTCTTATCTATTATAATTTAAAAAGCTAAAGAAGAATGATTATTATAATATAATAATAAAATTATGAGTGATATTATTTGCATAAAATCATAAAACAATTCATATAATATAAAGTTTTCCAATTTTATAAATATTCTTAAAAATTTGATGTAACATTTTTGTAAGAAGTTGTTATAATATCTCCAATAATATTTTCTTCAATATCTCAACATCATTAAAGATTTTAAATTTATTGTTAAATTAATTTTAGTTGAGACTTATTTATTAAAATCATAATTATAAAATCATTAAAAATATTTAATTGTTCAGGGAAAAGATATTTGACATTTTTAGCGTATTTTTTTATAAGAGTATTGCTACATAATTTTTATATATCTCTCAAAAAATATAAATGATTATGATTCAAGAAGCTAAATAGAATAAAAAAATATTATTAAATTCAATTTTAATTGTGAGGCTCATAAAATATTTATTTTAAATCTTAAATCTTAATTATCTATGATTCTTAGAAAATATTTGAGAGCTAATTAATATTTTTATAAAAATAATGCAAATAAAAAATTGCAAAAATTAAAAAAATAATAATAAATAAAGTTTTGTCCTCAAAAGATTCTGCCAGCTTTTTAAAAGAAATTAAGATAGATTTAATGCTAAAATAGAAAATTATAAACAGCTAAAGCCAATAGAATGAGGAAACCAACCATGTTACTTGTTACAGTTTTATATTCTCAAGTGAAATGCTATTTACAATTATTAACTTAGATGTCATCTAAAAAATTTAGCTAATAAAATTTGGATATTATTTTATTAATATTTATTTATTTATATTAAAATAATATAAATATTATTTTTAAAATTTGTATTGAAATGATGTTCAAATTCTATTGAATTAATTTTTTAGGTGTCACATTAAAGAGTTACAAATGAATCTCAATTAAATATGCAAAAATATAAAAAAATGAGTGCTATGCACATAGTTATAATTATAATTTTGACTAATGAAATTTAATTATTATCAATTTAATATTATATTTAAATATATTAAAAAATAAAATATACAATATAACAATATAAGCCACAAAAATAATAGTGCCATTTATTATAAAATGCAATAAATTTTCATATTTTATTTATTTGATTATCATCATCATTGATAAAATTATTGCATTCATGTATCTATCATACTAATGAATATGCAAGGTGCACCTAAACTCTATAGCTTGTAAATTTAAAATATTAATTGAGTAATGGTGTTCACATCAAAAGTCTGTCCAATAAGATGTGAATAGCATTGTATTATATTTTTATTAAATATTTATTTTATTAAATGTTTATCTCTCACATTATATTATATTTTTATTAAATATTTATTAGATTGACAATGCCCAGAAGTTCGTGAAATTGTTGGCCCGATTTCTAGACCCTATAAATTTGTTTGTATCCCATTTAAGGGAACACCGCAAATATTAATTGACCACTGTTATTGTAAGTGTCTGAGACTCTTGGAGGCTGAGAAAATTTCAATTGGCAAGGGCTTGGGTGAAGGGTTTGTGAAACCCTAAATAATTTATTGTTTCGATATAGTGAAATTTCTCTTACTCTCTCCCCGTAGACGTATGTGTTTACACCGAACCATATGAACCCTTGTTTTTTTATTGTGCTTGAATTGCTTGTGTGTTTCTCTAATTTTTGTTCTTGTTTGGTTTGCGTGCTTCTGCGTGCATGAATCCTAACAAATGGTATCAGAAAGAGGGTAGCAAGAGAAGTGTAACAACTCTAAATTGTTACCCAAAATAATCTAAGCATATTTAGAACATAAACTTATTATCATTAGGTTCTAAACATCATTAGAACTAAACTTAAAAAATTTGGAGCTAAAATAATCAAGGGATAATTTCTTGATTATTTTATTAAATTTAAATACCTGAAAAATATAGTTACTAGTCAGGTAGGAGTACGCAAATCGTTCTTATAAGAGTATTCTAGCATCCTATAATAGGCATAAATCAAATATGGAAATGACTGAATATTTGCATATGAAAGAAAAGCAATTTTTCTCAAATTTAAATTCTGCCCTGCATATTAGCTGTGAAATTCAATATAACTGTAAAGTATGAAATAAATAAATTTTATCAAAAGCATTTGTAACAATAAGTTGAGTTCGTAGACTCCTGAGCCCAAATGGGTAAACCCATAGGCATAACATGTAGGAAGCTTATATCGCTACCCGTCGGTAGCTTACTCAAAATAGGAACTGATGGTGTATCTTTCCTTTGAATTTGCCCACTTCGTACAGGGGCTAAATCCCTCCATATAACTCCCAGGGGCTGCCAGTAGGCCCAATCTGTACAGATTCTCAGTGTTGCGTTCCACCCTCCAAAGACAAACACCACAAAATATATACCATGTTTCATTATTTTTGTTACATGCTATTTGATATCATTCTTTTGTAGGTTTAATAGCGGTAAGCAGTTTGTAATAAATACATGCTATTTGAATATTTTGAATTATTATATTAAACTATTTAATTATTATGCCTTATAAAGTCAAATTGGGAATTTGACCTTATAAGAGCATTTTAGTAATTTTACCCTTAATAAAATCTTAAAATTTATGTTAGTTTATTGTAGATTATATCCTAAGGTTTCCATAGAACTTAAAATCATCAAATTCTGATTTGTATTGGCTAAGTTATAGCCAATATAATTTCTAGGGTTAATAATTAGGGTTTAATATGATTAGTGAGTGATTAGTGAATTTAGTTATAAAATTTCTAAACTAATTATACAGCTAGGTTCTAACTTACTTTATGAGTCATCTAAAACTGAAATTACTTAATTTGGATCATTAGATTTGCAAAAATTCACTAATCAAGTTTTATAGTAATTATGATTGATTTGGAGATTTAATCATTGGATTCTAAATATTTTTACAGTTTACTATAAATTAGGTTTTTCTGATCTAAATTGATATTTGGATCACCTAATTTGGAGTTAAATTGACTTACTTATGGCTATTTGAAGTTTCTAGGTTTAAAGGCTTAATTAGGGTTAGGTCCTAATTGTGATTAGTCTAAATTTAATCCAAATGGCAAAATTAACACTACTAAAATATTCCTTAGGGTTTTATGAGTATTTTAAGACCCATATTTGATATGTTTGGGGTAGTGTGTGTAAAGTTATGGTTAATTGAATATTTGTTACATAATTTGAATTATTTAATACTCCTAAATGTCATTATGTTAAATATTAGTTTTACTGAAATTTAGATGGTACTAAAATATTCCTTGATTTTTGCTAATTATTTTGATATATTTATTTGCTAAATTTTGTTAAGTATTTTGTAAGTTATGAATTTTCAAATTTTGGTTATTTTATTAATTAATTATTCATATATTAATATTACTGTTTTAATTAATACATTTATTTCTTGATTTAATTGATTCTTATATATTTATATTAATGTTGCTGTTTTATTTTATATATAAAAAATTTCTGTTATTATTATTAATGTATAGATTATTGTATGTTGATTTATTTGATATATATATAAATATATATTATAAGTATTATATTAAGAATATCTATATCTAATATTTATATTTTATTTAATAAATTTTCCAACTTATATATATATATATATATATATTAAATATATATATTATTAGATTTTATAAAGATTATCTGAATTTTTATTTTTATTATAATTTATTTAATTCTGCAGGTTATTGCGTCAGCAGGTCAGAGGAGGGCCACGTGGCGTCTCCTTGTTTGTCGAAGTCAGGCATGGCGGGTCCCACGTGAAGTGGTGGCACTGGCAAGGACAGAGACGGCCCGATTGCGGGTCCCACAAGATGGTCTTTGATCCGCTCGACAACGGATCGGGCCCGGTTCAACCCGGCCCGGTCCGAATGGTTCTTCTTCCTTCACGCAGACACCCGAGTTCGAGAAATTAGGGCACGAGATTTTTCGGCCTTCCCAGTGATAACGATGGTCAATCCGCATACCATTTTGAAGAGAATGATGAGTACTAGACCACGAAAGTGGATTCAAGTCCTCAGGTGATCGGTACTTCTTATAAAGGTTAACCCTAATCAACCATATCGCGACTCACCCGTGCTTTTAACGGTAAAAACTGTGGAGTTACGATCAAATTGATACGATCGGGTTTGATCGAGTCCAATCAAACCCGATCAAAGTTTAATCGAACCAATGAAATAGCTTTGCAATTATTGAAATGAGTAATCCATCGGGTAGATTAGGAAGGGTGCGTACCTAAAATTCGACGGCTGAGGATTTAGGGTTCGAAAGGATCGCTCAACATTCAGCTTAACTTCTTCTGAATCCAAAGAAAATTGGAAATTAGAGCCTAGGGATGCACGGAGGTCCTTAATGGATTCTCTCAAGGCCTAAAAGCGGCGGAGGAAGTAGAACATGCGGCGAAAATCGCCGCGTGTACGCCACGCGCTGGACGTGAGAAGCTCCGCGGAGAAGACGCCCATCGACCGTTGGATTGGATTTTGATGATCCGGTCAGATGGTTTGGAGGGCTGACGGGAAAGTGGTAACGGTGTTATTTAAAGAAACGGTGCTGATTTATTTTAATTTAATTATTAATATTTAATTTATTTTAAACCTATTTTATTAATTAAATTTTACTAATTAAATGCAGTCATAAATTTTTCAATAAATCACCCCTGGCTAATTGAGGGGTTCTGAACGCAATGGTGCAATCAAATTTTTAATCTGATGAGTATTTAATTATTCAATTTTTCAGGTATTTAAATAATATTAAAATATTCGTCAAAATTCAATGACTTCCAAATGAATTCAAAACTTTACCCCTAGCTAATTTGGGGGTGGTGAATGCAATGGCGAAGTCAGATTTTCAATTTGAGGTCAAAATTATTTAAATATTAATAAACAAATTTGAAAATTATTTCTGGTACTTTACATTCTCTCCAACTTAAAAGAGATGTCATCTCGACATCAATCTAATATTTAAAGACATTTACTAGATCTAGAATTACTTACTAATGGAATAAGTGAGGATATGCTTTCTTCATACTTGATTCTTCTTCCCATGTAGCTTCTTCTTTGTGATAGTTCTTCCATCTAACCTTTATCATAGGAATGGATTTATTCCTTAATTTCCTCTCATCTCGATCTAGAATTTCTTCTGGTTCGATCACATAGCTGAGGTTTGGTTGCAAATTGATATCTTTTACTTCTACTCTCATTGAAGGTTATGATAAACATTTCCTTAATGAGGAGATATGAAACAAATAGTGTATTGAACTCAGATGTGGTGGAAGCTTGACTTGATATGCCACTTGGTCTACTCTTTTTAAGACTTCAAAAGGTCCAATAAATCTTGGACTTAATTTCCCAGAAATTCCAAATCTTGAAATTCCTTTGAATGGATTAACTTTCAAATATACAAAATCTCCAACAGAAAATTCAATATGATAATGATGAGCATCAAAATACTGCTTCTGTCTATCTTGAGCTATTTTCATTCGATGCTGAATTATTTTAATCTTTTCTGTTGCCTGAAGAATTAAATTTGATTTTAATATCCTGTTTTCTCCAACATTATTCCAGGATAAAGGAGTGATAGACTTTCTTCCATAAAGGACTTTATAAGGAGCTATTCCAATGCTTGCTTGAAAACTGTTATTATAATAAAATTCAATTAATGGAAGATGATCATCCCAACTTCCTCCAAAATCTAATACACAAAGACGAAGAAGATCTTCTAGAGTTTGATTCACTATTTCAGTTTGTCCATCAGTCTGTAGATGAAATGCTGTGCTCATACAGAGTTGGGAACCAAGATCTTGATGAACTGCTTTCCAGAATTTTGACGTGAATCTGCTATCTCTATCAAAAATGATGGTTTTCTGAATACCATGCAATCTTACTATTTCTTTTAGATAATTCTTTGCCAATTTGTCTATTGAATCAGTCTGCTTAATGGGTAAAAGGTATGCTGATTTTGTAAGCCTATCCACTATTACCCAAATAGAATCATTATTGGATTTTGAACGAGGAAACCCAATTATGAAATCCATAGAAATATCTTCCCATTTTTATTGGGGAATAGCTAGAGGTTGGAGTAATCCTCCTGGTTTCTGATGCTCCATTTTTACTAGATTACAGGTTTCACACTTTGATATAAACTCAGCTATACTTTTCTTCATTCCTGGCCACCAAAAGTGTGACTTCAAATCTTGATACATCTTATTATTTCCTGGATGAATAGAGTATTTGGAATGGTGAGCTTCTTTCAATAGTTTAGATCTTAGCTCAGCTTTATTAGGTATCCAAATTCTGGATCCACACCAAATATTTTTATTTGAATTCAAATTTAGTTCTAGATGCTTTCCAAATTGAATAGATGCAGATAAGGAGCTATATTTGATGAATCCATAAATTACATCTAAAATAAAGGGGAAAATTCATTTATTTAAGATATTTTTGTCGTTCCTAAATCAAATTTCTATATCTTTTTTAGGAAATGGATTCCAAATGAGCTCTAGGGTATTTCTGCAATTTTATAAAAAATCAAACAAATTATTCCGCTACAGTGCGCTGCAACGCGCGGTTGCGTGCCGCCGCGGGCTGCAGTGGAAACATTTAAACCTTATTAAATAGGCCCCAATTAAAACAGTGCTTTCTGCGGAATTCACCGCTACAGCGCGCGGTCGTGCACTGCCACGGTGTATCGCAGAAATATTTATGATTATTAAATGGGGCTCAACTAATTGAATAGTGATTTCTGCAGAATTCACCGCTACAACGCGCGGTCACGCGCTGCCGCAGTGTATCGCGGAAGATTTGGCTAAATAATTCTGGCCGCCCAACTAATTGAATAGTGTTTTTTGCAGAATTCTCCGCTACAGCGCGTGGTCGCGCTCTGCAGCGGTCGGCCGCGGAAATATTTCTATACAATCGGGAAAAAGAACTAATTGAACAGTGTTTTTTGCAGAATTCACCGCTACAGTGTGCGGTCGCGCGCTGCAGCGGTCTACAGTGGAGGACTTGGCTAGAATTGCTTTGAACCAAGGCATGCAGCAGCACGCTACAGGGCGCTACAGCGCACTGCAGTGGCCCGCCGAATTTTTCTCCAGTTAAAGCATTTAATGCGGCTGGAGACATGACCTCTATCCTGAATGTTGTCTCCAACCACCATATCCTGCAGCAGCCATTTTTGTAAAGCTTTGAGGTGATGTGTGGCTTAAAAAATGGGATTATTGTCACCTCACCCTAATTAAAAAGTAATACAATGATGAAATCAATATTTTTAAAGAAGAAATCTGGTTGCTTATGAGGAGGAGCATGCAGCCCCCCCTTCCTATAAATACCTCTCCTCTTGACTAGAGGAGGGTTCATAATTTTAGCAAGAATTGCCTAAGTAAAGAGGAGAGCCAAAAAAAGAGAAAACTCCCCAAGGGTGACAAAACAAGCTTTTTGCAAATGGAGAAGAGGAAGAAGGCAGCACTAGCATCCTAAGGAGAAGGTAATTAGAAGGAGAAGAAGAATCCTGGAGAACTTCTACGGAGCATTCCTAGTATCTTATAAACTCAATCTTGTATTTTCTTTTTAGTGACTATGAAAGAGTTTTTTGCTATGTATGTGTTTTCTTCATTTTCTTATGTGATGAGTAGCTAAACTCCCCTTGGAGAGGGTTGGGATGAAGTCCCATTTTGCATGATGTAATATTATTGTGCGAATGTTTTCCCTTAAGCATGATGTAATTGTGATTTAAATGCCTTACTAAGAAATTTCTATCAAATTAATCTTGATGTGTTTATAAAAAAATAACTAAAGAATTCAAGATCTAATAGTCTTGTGCTCCTTAGCTCATCTTTGGTGGGATGCTAGATTTTGAGTGCATGAACGCTTAGAACCATGTGAGATGGATCTTGAGCTCACCTCAATCTAAGCTCAACCAAGGAGTTGATGTAAGTGATGCTAAGACCCACTAATTGAGCTCCTTAGCTCCACATAATTGAGATTGAGAAATGAAGTGTTGAGTGCTCATGAACTAAATGACATAGTCATTGAGCCAAATATGAGAATCTTTCATCTTAACTATATGAGATGCGAAGTGATGCTCGTAGTGGAAAATCAATGCTTGTGAGATCTTGAGATTTAAGAAAATTTAAACTCTCCTAAGGAGAAAATGAATTAACTTTAATCCTCAAGAATCTTACAAGAATCTTTGTGCTAAAGTAGAACCGAATATGAGTTCATTTTGTGCACGAGATTTAAACTTGTAAGCCTTTGAGCTAGACTAAAGGACAACAATGTGCACTTGATTTCAATTAAACTAAATGATAATGCTTGAGAAACAAATCCACACAAGTATTATATCATTGCATGTGGGATGAGCCCAACTCTCCTCTTTCTTTAAATCTTGTTATTTACTTAGTGAATATTCGTGCTAATTTTAGACCAACCAACCAATATAAACTATAGCTTAAACATTAGTGAGAATAGATATACTTTAGTGCCAAATCAACCAATTCTCTGTGGTTCGATAAATTCCTGAAAAGTCACACTTTCCACTTATTACTTCAGACCATGTACACTTGCGTGCGAGCACAGACGTGTAATTACAGTCTGTCAAGTTTTTGGCGCCGTTGCCGGGGAATTAGTTTTTGAATTGAACTAAAGATAATCTATAAGTAGCTAGCGATTTAAGCATTTGATTTTATTTCTTCTTGCTTTACATTATCTTGTGTAATTATCAAGCTAACATTTTATATTTCTTTTTGTTTATTTTCATTTCCAAAATATATCTGTTTGATATGTATTGCTAAATCATTCTTGATAAGCTTTAGTGAAACTTGTATGAGTAAAAGAGTTTGTACTGAATATCTATTTGATACTGAAATAGAACGAACATACTTACAAGCTAGGCGAGAACAAAACTTATCAAACCAACAAATTGAGATGGACACTTTCATGGAAAACTTAGAAGAGCCTAAGGGTAAAACACTTAGAGATTATGCACTACCCACAATTAGGGGCATTCCCCATGCGATTGTAAGGCCGAATATAGGAGCCCATAATTTTGAAATCAAACCCTCTACACTGAGTATGGTACAAAACAATCAGTTTGGAGGATTAGCCAATGAAGATCCAAATTCACATATTTCAACCTACCTTGAAATATGTGATACCTTCAAGTTTAACGGCGTCTTCGACGACGCAGTTAAATTAAGGTTATTTTCTTTTTCACTGAGAGATAGACCCAAGAGTTGGCTCAACTCTTTACCGAGCAATTCCATCCGTACATGGGATGATTTGGCTAAGAAATTCTTAGCCAAATACTTCCCTTCGGCTAAAACTGCACGGTTGAGAATTGAGATCACCAACTTTACTCAGATGGAAGGAGAGACTCTCTATGATGCATGGAACGCTTTAAGGAGTACCTCAGAACTTGCCCGCATCATGGGTTCCCTCTATAGATGCAAGTTCAAACCTTTTATAATGGCTTGAACGCTCCGACGAGGACACTCATTGATGCAGCAGCCAGGGGATCCATTAGTGGAAAAACCCAAGAGGAAGCCTTTGACCTCTTGGAAGAAATGGCAAACAATGCTTACCAATGGCCACTTCTAAGGAATGATTCCAAGGATAAAAAATAGTGTAATTCACTAAGAAACTCACAGAAAATCCTAGAATTACAAAATCAAAATTCCAAACTTAATAAGAAGTTAGAATGTGGTTATATAAGCCCTTTACAGGAGAATAATGGGGAAGTGAGAGATGTTAATATGATCATGAATCATGGAAGGAATGGAGAAAGATTTGAAAATTCTCTAAAAGAATTTAGAAATTCCACTATTGAATTTATGAATAAAACTGACGCCACACTAAACAGGCATGAGCACACTCTCCTCAATCAAGAGGAGATGGTTAAAGGAATTGAACAAAAATTGAAAGATATAATAAAGCAACTAGAACAACCTTCACTAATCGGGGTGATCAGGGAATATAAAAATGATTCAGGTAACACAATCACCTTAAGAAGTGGAAGGGTTGCTCATGAGATCGTAAGAAAATAGAATAGTGAAGATATCGCTAAATCTAGAGGGAAAAAAGAGGAAGAAGAAACAATTATGACAGAAGAGATTGTGGCAAGGGATGCCGCAGGAGATGAACATAGAGACGCACCTAAGGAAACCCCTCATATACCTTATCCTCAGCGTATGGCTAAGGAGAAACTCAATGTCCAATATCAAAAATTTCTTGAGACTTTTAAAACTCTTCACATCAATATCCCATTCGCTGAATCCCTCGAACAAATGCCTAGTTATACAAAGTTTATGATAGACATCCTATCCAAGAGAAGGAAGATCGATGAAAAGGAGACTGTGGCATTAACTAAGGAATGCAGTGTAATCCTTCAAAGAAAAATTCCCATTAAAAAGAAGGATCCTGGGAGTTTCACTATCCCATGCACGATTGGATGCCAATCTTTTCAAAAAGCCCTTTGTGATCTTGGCGCTTCTGTTAATTTGATGCCATTCTACATATTCAAAAAACTAGAAATTGATCAGTTAAAACCTACCTCTGTTCTACTCCAATTTGCCGATAGATCTGTAAACTCTCCCTTAGGAATTGTGAAAAATATACTTGTAAAGGTTGACAAGTTTATCTTCCCGGCAGACTTCATAATCTTGGACATGGAAGATGAAAATCAAGAGATTCCTATTATTTTAAGTAGACCTTTCTTGGCCACAGGACGAACCTTAATTGATGTAGACAAAGGGGAATTGATGTTGCGTTATGGAGAGGAAGAGATTAAATTCCATGAAAATGATTCTATGAAACACCCTTCAAAGTTAAACGAGGATTGTTGGGAGGTCAATTTATTAGAAGAAGTTGAGTCATTGGAAGATGTGGGAGAAGAGGGAATAGTGGGAAGTGAGGAATACGAAGTTTCCACTGAAATAGAAGTTATTGAAGAATTAATTGAGGAAAGGAAGATGATTCAACCTTCGATAATTTTCCTGCCTAAAATTGAATTAAAACCTCTTCCCTCACACTTAAAATACATATACTTAGGAGAAGATAAATCACTTCCTGTAATAATCTCCGCTTTGTTAACTAAACATCAAGAGAATCTTTTATGTAATGTTTTAAAAGATCATAAGGGTGCAATGGGATGGAGTATTGCGGATTTGAAAGGGGTTAGCCTAACTCTGTGTATGCATCGTATCCTATTGGAGAACAACTCTAAGCCTTCAATTGAACCTCAGGCGATTAAACCCTAACATCAAAGAAGTAGTTCACAAGGAAATCATCAAACTCTTAGATGCTGGGATCATCTTTCCCATCTCGACAGCCCTTGGGTGAGCCCTATACGTGTGGTTCCCAAAAAGAGTGGGATGACCGTTATTCTCAACAACAACAATGAGCTAATCCCCACTAGGACTGTGACTGGTTGGCGAGTTTGCATTGATTATAGGAGATTAAATAAAGCAACTCGAAAAGACCATTATCCTCTTCCTTTCATTGACCAAATGCTTGATATATTAGCAGGAAATCCTTATATCTATTTTCTTGATAGTTATTCTGGATATAATCAAATCCTGATTACACCCGAAGACCAAGAGAAAATAACATTTACCTGTCCCTTTGGAACCTTTGCTTTAGGAGAATGCCTTTCGGTTTGTGTAATGCTCCAGCTACTTTTCAACGCTGCATGATGGCTATTTTCTCTGACATGATAGGAGAATTCTTAGAAATTTTTATGGATAATTTTTTTGTGGTTGAGACCTCTTTTGATCATTGCCTAACTAATCTGGGAAAGGTGTTAAAAAGATGTGAAGATTCTAACTTGATCTTGAATTGGGAATTGTCATTTTATGGTTGAAGAAGGTATCATTCTTGGTCATTTAATTTCGAGAAGGGGGATAGAGGTGGATAAAGCTAAGATTGAAGTAATTGAAAAACTTTCTCCTCCCATCAATGTTAAAGGAATCAGAAGCTTTCTAGGGCATGCTGGTTTTTATTACAGATTTATTAAGGATTTTTCAAACATAAGTATGCCACTTTGTAGATTGCTTGGAAAGGATGTTGAGTTCAATTTTGATAACAATTGTCTGAAATGATTCAATACATTAAAAACTGCCTTGATCTCTGCTCCAATAATTTCTGCTCCATTCTGGGATTTACCTTTTGAAATTATGTGTGATGCGAGTGATCTTGTTGCAGGCGCTGTTCTAGGGCAACGAAGAGAGAGAACCTTCTATTCGATTTACTATGCTAGTAAACTCCTTGACGATGCCCAAAGAAATTACGCCACCACGAAAAAGGAGCTTTTAGCTGTCATTTTTGCTTTTACTAAATTTAGGTCATATCTCATCAGGTCTAAGACCATCGTTTACACGAATCATGCCGCCATTAAGTATCTCCTCCAAAAGAAAGAGGCAAAACCACGTTTGATACGAAGGGTGTTGCTCTTACAAGAATTTGATCTTGAAATCGGGATAAGAACGAGAGTGAAAATGTGCTTGCTGACCATTTATCGAGATTGACCCACATTGATCATGAAAAGTTGACAGAAATTAGTGAATCCTTTGCCAACGAGAAACTCTATGGGGTAGCTACAAATGATCCTCCCTGGTTCGCTGATATTGCAAACTATCTTGCAGGAGGAATCATACCAAAAGATATGAGTTACCAACAAAAAAAGAAATTTTTTATGAATATAAAAAATTATTTTTGGTATGATCCCTTTCTGTATAAATATTGCAATGATCAACTCCTAAGGAGATGTGTTCCTGACGCTGACACTAGGAATATTCCCTTCCACTGCCACACATCTCCTTATGGAGGACACCATGGAATTGAGCGAACGGCTGCGAATGTGCTTCAATCTGAATTCGTTTGGCCCCATCTATTCAAGGATGCCGTTAATTTCATCAAAAGTTGTGACAAGTGCCAAAGAACAGGGAACTTAACAAAAAGGGACGAACTTCCTTTAAATGGGATTTTTGAAGTCAAACTATTCGATGTTTGGGGAATTGACTTCATGGGACCCCTCCCCTCTTCTCAGGCCAATCTGTATATCCTTGTGGCAGTTGAATATATTTCAAAATGGGTTGAAGCTGTAGTATGTATCAACAATGATGCTAAAATTGTGATCAAATTTCTCAAGGAACACGTACTAACTAGATTTGGAACACCCAGATTCTTGATCAGTGATGGGGGAAAACACTTCTGCAATAGGCAGTTAGAGAATATATTAAAAAGCTATGGGGTAAGACACAAGGTGAGTACACCCTACCACCCTCAAACCAGCGGGCAAGTTGAAGTCTCCAATAGAAAACTAAAATAAATTTTAGAAAAAACTGTAAATCAAAATAGAAAAGACAGGACTTCAAAACTTAAAGATGCCCTTTAGGCTTATATAACTGCTTTCAAGACCCCTCTAGGAATGTCCCCGTATAAGCTCGTTTATGGAAAAGCATGTCACCTTCCGGTGGAACTTGAACACCGTGCTTTTTGGGCAATAAAAAAATTAAATTTTAACCACCAAAAGGCAGGGGCACAGAGACTGCTGCAGCTACATGAACTTGATGAATTTAGGTTAAATGCCTACGAGAATGCCAAGTTGTATAAAGAAAAAATAAAAAAATGGCATGACAAACTAATTAAACCTAAGCACCTCCAACCAGGAATGAAGGTATTGCTTTTTAACTCCAGATTAAGACTTTTTCCTGGAAAACTAAAATCATGTTGGACAAGACCATTCACCATAACTAAAGTTTTTCCTCATGGAGCTGTCGAAGTTGCCTCAAATAATAGCTCTTTTAAAGTGAATGGAAAACGTCTGAAATTATACTTGGAGGAAGGAGACTTTCAAGAGAAGGGAGGGTGGACCCTTCAAGACCTCCCAGATGAGGGAATCACATAAGCTCCTTCCTGTGTCAAGCTGAGACACTAAAACCAGTGCTTGTTGGGAGGCAACCTAAAAATTAATTAGGTTGTATTTATTCTTTTTCATTTTTTTTCTTTTTTATCCTTATTGTAGTCTGCTTTTATTTTTGAGATTGCAATTTATGAATTCTCATATTCCTGCATTTATTGAGTTATTCTTAATTGACATATTTTCTGAATTATTCAAAAGAAATGAAAATCACAAAAATGCAAAAATCAAATGAGATATGAGTAAAAGAATGCTTAGCAAAAAAAAAATGATTAAATGAATTATTACGCAATCAAATGTGAGATTGAGGAACGAATGGAGGAAAATCTAAATCTCCAAAAATTTAAAATAAATGCTTGAGCTAAGTGTGGGGAAAGGCATAGGATTTAAACTAAATGAATATGGAATAGATTTTAAATAGAGCGTGCTAGGCTCCCGTAGGACTTCATGATCACAAAGATGTTAGGGATGAAGAAAAATATCTCTCCCTAAGGATGAAAAGAACAAAATAATTATGGAAAAAGGGATGATGAAAAATATCTCTCCCAAGTGATCAAAATAAGAAAGGATGAAGAAAAATATCTCTCCTAAATTTTTTCATCTTTGTGATTTATAAGAAGGAGCGCATATGACATAACTTTATGAATCTACAAACTATGTCTTTAGTTTAAAAATCCAAAATGTATGAAACCCATCACCTATTTTCAAGTATTAAGCAATTCAAACATTTGGAGATTTAGTGACTTACCACTTTCATGACTCAATTGATAACATTAAGATTGCTACAATGTTCATTTCATTTTTGTTGCCATGCACATATTTTCACTTATACTTATTTCAATTACATCATTGTGACTTTCATCCATTCAAAAATACAGAAAAAATTATCATTTTGAGCTTACTCAAGGATGAGCAAGAATTTAAGTATGGGGGTGTGATGAATCCATAAATTACATCTAAAATAAAAGGGAAAATTCATTTATTTAAGATATTTTTGCCGTTCCTAAATCAAATTTCTATATCTTTTTCAGGAAATGGATTCCAAAGGAGCTCTAGGGCATTTCTGCAATTTTATAAGAAATCTAACAAATTATTCCGCTCCAGCGCGCTGCAGCGCGCGATCGCGTGCCGCCGCGGGCTGCGGCAGAAACATTTAAACCTTATTAAATAGGCCCCAATTAATTGAATAGTATTTTTTACGGAATTCCCCGCTACAGCACACGGTTTGCGCGTTACAGCGGCTTATTGCAGAAATATTTATGATTATTAAATGGGGGCTCAACTAAATGAACAGTGCTTTCTGCGGAATTCACCGCTACAGCGCGCGGTCGGGCGCTGCCGCGGTTGTATCGTGGAAATATTTATGATTATTAAATGGGGCTCAACTAATTGAATAGTGTGCAGAATTCACCGCTACAGCGCGCGGTCACGCGCTGCCGCGGTGTATCGCGGAAGACTTAGCTAAATAATTCGGGCCTCCCAACTAATTGAATAGTGTTTTTTGCGGAATTCCCCGCTACAGCGCGCGCTGGAATTGCTTGGAACCAAGGCATGCAGCAGCACGCTACAGGGCACTACAGCGCGCTGCAGCAGCCCACCGAATTTTCCTCCAGTCAGAGCATTTAATGCGGCTGGAGACATGACCTCTATCCTGAATGTTGTCTCCAGCCACCATATCCTGCATCAGCCATTTTTGTAAAGCTTTGAGGTGATGTGTGGCTTAAAAAATGGGATTATTATCACCTCACCCTAATTAAAAAGTAATGCAATGATGAATTCAGTATTTTTAAAGAAAAGATCTGGTTGCTTATGAGGAGGAGCATGCAGCCCCCCTTCCAATAAATACCCCTCCTCTTGACTAGAGGAGGGTTCACAATTTTAGCAGGAATTGCCTAACTAAAGAGGAGAGCCAAAGAAAGAGAGAACTCCCCAAGGGTGACAAAGCAAGCTTTTTGCAAATGGAGAAGAGGAAGAAGGCAGCACTAGCATCCTAAGGAGAAGGTAATTAAAAGGAGAAGAAGAATCCCAGAGAACTTCTATGGAGCGTTCATAGTATCTTCTAAACTTAATCTTGTATTTTCTTTTTAGTGACCATGAAAGGGTCTTTTGATATGTATGTGATTTCCTCATTTTCTTGTGTGATGAGTAGCTAAACTCCCCTTGGGGAGGGTTGGGATGAGGTCCCATTTTACATGATGTAATATTATTGTGTGAATGTTTTCCCTTAAACATGATGTAATTATGATTTAAATGCCTTACTAAGAAATTTCTATCAAATTAATCTTGATGTGTTTATAAGAAAATAATTAAAGAATCCAAGATCTAATAATCTTTTGCTCCTTAGCTCACCTTTGGTGGGATGCTAGATTTTGAGTGCATGAACGCTTAGAACCATGTGAGATGGATCTTGAGCTCACCTCAATCTAAGCTCAACCAAGGAGTTGATGCAAGTGATGCTAAGACCCACTATTTGAGCTCCTTAGCTCCACATAATTAAGATTGAGAAATGAAGTGTTGAGTGCTCATGAACTAAGTGACATAGTCATTGAGCCCAACATGTGATTCTCTCATCTCAACTATATGAGATGCGAAGTGATGCTCGTAGTGGAAAATCAATGCTTGTGAGATCTTGAGATTTAAGAAAATTTAAACTCTCCTTAAATAAGGAGAAAATGAATTAACTTTAATTCTCAAGAATCTTACAAGAATTTTTGTGCTAAAGTAGAACTGAATGTGAGTTCATTTTGTGTACGAGATTTGAACTTGTAAGCCTTTGAGCTAGACTAAAGGACAACAATGTGCACTTGATTTTAATTAAATTAAATGATAAAGCTTGAGAAATAATTCCACACAAGTATTATATCATTGCATGTGGGATGGGCCCAACTCTCCTCTTTCTTTAAAACTTGTTATTTACTTAGTGAATATTCGTGCTAATTTTTAGACCAACCAACCAATATAAGCTATAGCTTAAACATTAGTGATAATATATATACTTTAGTGCCAAATCAACCAATTCTCTGTGGTTTGATAAATTCCCGAAAAGTCACACTTTCCACTTATTACTTCAGACTACGTACACTTGCGTGCAAGCGTAGACGTGTATTTACAGTCTATCAATATTCTTCATCGACATATTGAGCTTCTTTAATTTCATCCATTAATGAGCATTCTACAGTTATCTGAAATAACTTAGAATTTGATGGTAACACGACTTCTAATTGGAGATCTTTTATTTCCTTGAGTAAGATAGGGTTAGAGGTCAAAATATGCAAATGTGAAAATTCCTTTTGACTTAGTGCATCTGCTACTACATTTGCCTTTCCAGGATGATATTGAATCGATAAATCATAATCTTTGATTAACTCTAACCATCTTCGCTGCCTTAAATTTATCTCTTTCTGAGTAAAGATATACTTCAAACTTTGGTGATCAGTGAAGACTGCACATCTTACTCCATATAAGTAATATCTCTAGATCTTAAGTGCAAATACTATTGCATCTAATTCTAAGTCATGTACTGGATAGTTTTTCTCATGAATTTTAAGCTGTCTAGATGCGAAGGCTATTACTTTACCTTCTTGCATAAGAACACAACCTAATCTAATTCCAAAAGCATCACAATAAATTTGATATTCTTTTCCTTCAATTGGTAGAACTAGTATAGGAGCCGATGTTAAACATTCTTTTAACTTTTGAAATGCTGATTCACAATATGAATCCCATACATAAGGCACATCTTTTTGTGTAAGATGAGTAAGAAGGACTGCAATCTGGGAAAAGTTCTTAACAAACTTACGATAATAACCAGCTAATCCCAAGAAACTGCGTTTCTCTGTTACTGAAGTAGGTTGGGGCCAATCCTGAATTGCACTTATTTTGCTTGGATCAACTGATATTCCATCCTTGCTGATTATATGTCCTAAGAAGGCTACAGATTGAAACCAAAATTCATATTTTGAGAATTTGGCATATAATTAATGTTTCCTTAATAGGCTCAATGTGATTCTAAGATGTTCTTCATGTTCCTTAGCATTCTTAGAATAAATTAATATATCATCAATGAAGATGATGATAAATGAATCTAAGTAGGGTTTTATTATTCGCTGCATTAAATCCATAAAATAGGATGGGGCATTGGTTAACCCAAAAGGCATCACTAAGAATTCATAATGCCCATAGCACATTCTAAATGCAGATTTAGAAATATCTTCATTTTTGATACGGAGTTGGTGAAAACTAGATCTCAAATCAATTTTGGAAAAGCTTGACGCACCGACTAATTGATCAAATAAATCACCGATTCTTGGTAACGGGTACTTATTTTTAATAGTAACCTTATTCAATTATCGATAATCAATACATAAGCGCATACTCCCATCTTTCTTCTTAACAAACAAGACTGGGGCTCCCCAAGGAGAATTACTTGGTCTTATAAACCCTTTTTCAGTCAACTCTTGAAGTTGATTCTTAAGTTCTTCTAATTCTTTGGGTGCCATTCTGTATGGAGCCTTTGATAAAGGATTCGTTCCTTGACTTAAATTAATGCTGAATTATACTTCTCTTTGAGGTGGTGAACCTGGAAGTTCTTCTGGAAAAACATCTGCATATTCTTTCACTATAGGAGTTTCTTCTAGAGTTGTAGATTTAGCTTTGGAACTTGAGAGTAAGGTTAAGAACATGGGGCATTTCTTTATAATAAACTTTTCAATCTTGTTTGCTGGAATAAGACTAATAACTACACTTCTTTGACCAATAAATGTCACCTTCTTGCTTTCACTATAAAAATAAACTCTCTTCTTTGCATAATCAATTAATGCCTCTGACTCATCCAGTCCATCCCAAGGATAATATCAAAAGTGGTTATAGGGATGACAGTGAGTTTAGCTTCCCAAGAAATTCCACTTATATCTAACTTACAGCTACAAAAGATGTTTGTCTCTAAGAAATATCCTGATGGTAGACTAACTTTAAGTGCTGAAGAAAGTTGTTCTACTGGCAACGAATATTTTTGAACTAATTTTGACGCAATAAAAGAATGCATAGCTCCAGAATCAAAAAGAACTGAACAAGGGTGCTGAAATAATAAAATGGTACCTGTAACCACATCAGGTTCATCTCTAGCCTCTTCTTGAGATAGATTAAATATTTTGGCTTGAGTTGGATTATTCCTTGCATTACTGGAAGATGCAATGTTATTTCCTTGGTTCGCTGGTGGTCAGCCTTGATTCCTTATAATTTCCTTGCCTTGATTTGGGAGTTGATGCCCGTTTATTGTGTAAGTAGCATGGCAAAACTTTATTGAATGATTTGTTCTTCAACATCGGTAACATTGACCTTCACTGGTAAAACACTTATCTGTACTATGTATTCTTCCACAAAATTTGCAAGTGTTTGGTGCTCTCAGAGCAGGTCTACTAGAGTTGCTTTGAATATTGTAAACACTCCCTTGAGGTCTTGAGAACTGCTGCCTCTTTGATTGAAATTGGGGAGAAAATGCTGGTCTTTTTATTATTCTGGAAGAATATTGATCTTCTTGAGCCTCCATGAGCTTGGCTTTCTCAACTAACTGAGCAAAGTTTGAAATCTGGAGGGGTGTCAAAATGTGTTGAAAATCATTTCTTAATCCATTAAGGAACAAATGACACCTAACTTCCTCAGTTGTAACCATCTTTGGAGCAAAGCTAGATAAACGAGTGAATTCTTCCTCGTATTCTGTCATAGTGTGACTTCCTTGCTTTATGTTTAGGAGCTCCTTCCTCATTGTCTGCCTAGCAAACTGGGGCACATATTTGCCTAAGAATGCCTTCACAAATTCTTCCCACTGAATTTCTTCTTCTGATCTATTTTGGAATGTAGTGGTCTTGGTTGTCTTCCACCACTTCTCAACAGCTTCTGTCAGAAGATAAGTAGCTAGAGATACCTTTTGATCTTCAGAACTTTTAGCACATCTAAATTTCTTTTCTATCCTTTGAATCCACTCCTCAGCTTGGTAAGGAGTTGCTTTTCCATTGAATATCGGAGGCTGGAGTTTTAGAAAAACATGCATATCTTCATTTACTGCTTTCTTCTGAATTGAAATAGGGTTTGAGTTCTGAATTTGTTGAATGTTCATAAATTGACTCATCATATTCATGAATTAGAGCATCTGATTTGCTCCACTATGATCAAAGGGGTAGACTGCTTCAACGTTAGGTGAAACAGACTCATTATGGCTTGGGGTATTTTGAGAAATATTTTCCTCCTGAGATTGGTTGTTGTTGTTTTAATTATGGCTCTCCATAATCTGAAAAATAATAAACTATACTTATTACACTCTCCAACTTAAAATCTAACTACTAATAATCTAGTAACTGTATTCATATTTTTGGCTCTTTAATGAATTATTCTTTAAATTGTCTCAAACTTCGCTCTGATACCAATTCTGTGATGACTGGGGACCGAAGTTTGAGAGTCTCTAAAGAACAATTCATCTCAAATGTAAACATATACATTTTTATAAACAAAAGGACATAAAATAATAAAAGTTCAAAGTCCAATTATACATTTAAAGATAGAGCCAAAACATATATGAAATTTTACAACAGTTTATCTTTTACAAAATAAAGATGAAATATTCACATTCTCTCGCTTCTTTATTTCTTCTTTTATTTGGTAGATCTTTAATTATTAAAACCTAAAAAACACAGTTACCAATCAGGTAGGAGTATGCAAATCATTCTTATAAGAGTATTCTAGCATCCTATAATAGGCATAAATCAAATATGAAAATGACTGAATATCTGCATATGAAAGAAAGCAATTTTTCTCAAATTTAAATTTTGCCCTGCATATTAGCTGTGAAATTCAATATAACCATAAAGTATGAAATAAATAAATTTTATCAAAAGCATTTGTAATAATAAGTCGAGTCCGTAGACTCCTGAGCCCAAATGGGTAAACCCATATGCATAACATGTAGGAAGCTAATCTCGCTACCCGTTAGTAGCTTACTCAAAATAGGAACTGATGGTGTGTCTTTCCTCTGGATTTGTCAACTTCCTACAGGGTCTAAATCCCTCCATATAACTCCCAGGGGTTACCAGCAGGCCCAATCTGTACAGATTCTCAGTGTTGCGTTCCACCCTCCAAAGACAAACACCACAAAAGATATACCATGTTTCATTCTTTTTGTTACATGCTATTTGATATCATTCTTTTGTAGGTTTAATAGCGATAAGCAGTTTGTAATAAATAGTGTTCAAAAGAAAATGACTCAAAATAAGAATACTGAAATGAAACTTATAAGTAAATTTGCGTACCTGACTGTTTTGATACAATTTATAACCAGTTTAATTCCTTTGATCTGCCAAAATAATTTAATTCATTAATTTAATATTTTATGTTTATAATATTAGATTTCCTAAAATGATAATAAAATGAATATTTGAATATTTTGAATTATTTTATTAAACTATTTAATTATTATATCTTATAAGGTCAAATTAACTTTATAAGAGCATTTTAGTAATTTTACCCTTAATAAAATCTTAAAATTTCTATCAGTTTATTGTAGATTATATCCTAAGGTTTCCATAGAACTTTAAATCATCAAATTCTAATTTGTATTGGCTAAGTTATAGCCAATATAATTTTTAGAGTTAATAATTAGGATTTAATATGATTAGTGAGTGATTAGTGAATTTAGTCATAAAATTACTAAACTAATTATACAGCTAAGTTCTAACTTACTTTATGAGTCATCTAAAACTAAAATTACTTAATTTGGATCATTAGATTTGCAAATATTTACTAATCAAGTTTTAGAGTAATTAGAATTGATTAGGAGATTTAACCATTAAATTCTAAATATTTTTGCAGTTTACTGTAAATTAGGTTTTTTTGATCTAAATTGATATTTGGATCACCTAATTTGGAGTTAAATTGACTTACTTATGGCTATTTGAAATTTCTAGGTTTAAAGGCTTAATTAGGGTTAGGTCCTAATTGTGATTAGTCTAAATTTAATCTAAATGACAAAATTAACACTACTAAAATATTCCTTAGGATTTTATGAGTATTTTAAGACCCATATTTGATATGTTTCGGGTAGTGTGTGTAAAGTTATGGTTAATTGAACATTTGTTACATAATTTGAATTATTTAATACTCCTAAATGTCATTATGTTAAATATTAATTTTACTGAAATTTAGATGGTACTAAAATATTCCTTGATTTTTGCTAATTATTTTGATATATTTATTTGCTAAATTTTGTTAAGTATTTTGTAAGTTATGAATTTTCAAAATTTGGTTATTTTATTAATTAATTATTCATATATTAATATTACTGTTTTAAGTAATACATTTATTTCTTGATTTAATTGATTCTTATATATTTATATTAATGTTGTTGTTTTATTTTATATATAAAATTTTTTTGTTATTATTATTAATGTATAGATTATTGTATGTTGATTTATTTGATATATATATAAATATATATTATAAGTATTATATTAAGAATATCTATATCTAATATTTATATTTTATTTAATAAATTTTCTAACTTGTATATATATATATATATTAAATATATATATTATTAGATTTTATAAAGATTATCTGAATTTTTATTTTTATTATAATTTATTTAATTCTGCAGGTTATTGCATCAGCAGGTCAGAGGAGGGCCACGTGGCATCTCCTTGTTTGTCGAAGTCAGGCATGGCGGGTCCCACGTGAAGCGGTGGCACTGGCAAGGACAGAGACGGCCTGATTGCAGGTCCCACAAGACGCGTCTTCGATCCGCTCGACAGCGGATCGGGACCGGTTCAACCCGGCCCGGTCCAAATGTGTGGCGCCCCACCCCTTAATCCACAAGAATTAAGTTAAGGGGTGGTGTGTCACTCTAGCTAACCCTTCACTTATCATTGGATTAGGATAAAATCCACAATCCACCTAATAAGAGAAGGAGTAAGCATAGAATCAAGCATTCAGTCACTTAATAAAAATTCATACAGAGTGCGAAAGTGATTTACAATAAGAGACATCTAAGCATCATAATATAAATAAAATGAAATACAACTCATAATATAAGCATATAACAATCCCAATACGTAGTCACGAGTACCTGTATTATTACATCAATTTAAGTTTAAATAATGAAGGTAAAAATGCGCTCATTCTCACTTATAAAGGAAAACTAAATAACTGCTTCTTCCAAAGGCTCCTCTTCTGGATATGGCTCCACACCAAGATCATGATCGTCCAACTGAAGAGGATCTGCCATTGTCAGTTTCACAATGTAGGGCCCCAGCCAAATAAAAAGAAAAATCTGGTTAGACAATTGTCTAAGTACATTTTAAGCTAATAAGTTTTATATGTGTTATGTAATATCACCATTCTATAACTTCCAAGCATCAATATATACGGAAGCAACAAGCAATACAAAAGGAAGAAAAAGCTATAAATCATTATTTATAACTTAAGCAAAAATAGAGGCTAAGGCGTGCCTCAAATGCAAACTAAACAAGGCAAGGCATAAATGTAGATAATCAAACAAGTACTGTAAGAAGAATACTACATTCTAAACATGCTGGTGATCAAAAGAAACATGCCAATTAAGATAAACTAACTCAGCAGTGATACATATAAATAGCAGCAATGTTCTAACATCATAAAATATATAAGCAGTACAAAGAAGTAGCTGGCTGAATAAAAATACTAAAAGGTAACCAAAACATCAAACTGCATATAAATATCTGTGTACAATCTGTCATACAGAAAAGAGCTAATCTAGCCCACCATAAAAGGATGAAGGATCTTAGCACCAGTATGGCTAAGGCACCAACAGTATAATCGAAGGATCTTAGCACCAGTACGGCTAAGGCACCAACGATATAATCGAAGGATCTTAGCACCAGTACGGCTAAGGCACCAACGGTATAATCAAGGGATCTTAGCACCAGTACGGCTAAGGCACCAACAGTATAATCGAAGGATCTTAGCACTAGTATGGCTAAGGCACCAATGGTATAATCGAAGAATCTTAGCACCAGTACGGCTAAGGCACCAACGGTGTACCCCTAGCGACATAAGGAGGCTAGGCACTAGGCACACAACAAAACAGAGTCCTTCCCTGTAACAACCCAGGTTGTTACCTTAGGCAATTAGGACTAATTTCAGTCTTAATTTTGATCCTAAGTGCTAATTAAGTCAATATGAGTCAACCTCTAAGACCTAGATCAAATCAGGAGTCGATTGGATCAAATCCTAATTTTTGGAAAATCCAGAAACCCTAAAATTTGATCTATCTAAATTGGCCTCGGATTGGAAAATGGACACCGCCATTGCGTTCATTGACCCCAAATTAGCTTGGGGTCAAGTTTTCAAGTCAATCATAAGTCATCGAAATTCGATGACTATTTTAATAATATTTAAATGCCCCGAAAATTGAGGAATCAAAATACTCACCGGATCAAAAATCTGATCTCGCCGTTGCGTTCCTCACCCCTCAATTAGCTAGGGGTGAATATTTGGAATTTTTCTGGAATTAATTTAAATATTTAAATTAAATAGGAAAATTAATTTCAAAATATTATTATTCTTAACGCCGTTGCCGTGCCGTCCACTGGACCTAACGACGTCGTCTGATCAGACGGCGCAGATCGGACAGCTTCGACATCCTCTTCTCTGTGAGCGTCCGCGTGTCACACGGGGCGAGCCGTCACGCGACGCGCGTCGTCCCAGCCTTAAGAACCTCCGCCGTCGCCTCCTCTAAACCCCCGAGGCCACACAAAGGCTGCAGGTGGTGGGAGATCGAAGGCAGCAGGCGTCGGGCAAGCACTCCAGATCTCGACGAACTCCATTCGAGGTACCTCCCTAAACCTAAGATCCCTCCTTAAAGCCTTCGATAACTAAGCATTTTTTTGGATGTTTGTCGCATTGAGACCCCCCCTGTGATCTCAATCGAGCCTCCGGGCGTTCGATCGACCCATCCACCTAACCCTAACTCGCTCGAACGAAGGAGGCGATCCGTCTCTTCGTGACGGATCTAAGCCGTCGGATCGGGTAAGATCTGATCCGTCGGATCAAAGCTCGCCCGACCCGATCCCTCGTCGGGTCGTATCTAGCCCGCCCGTACATGCGTGGCAGAGGGAGGAGCGCGACTCATCCTGGGCCGGCTCAGGCCCTGTGGCGGCCCTACCCTGCCGTGGTCTTGTTAACTCTTAAGTTAACATGATTACGGTGGAGGGGTTACCAAATGACAAGGTCCTCACTTAGAATTGGATAAGACATACATTCTAATCCAACTTAATTAAGGACTTTGCCATTCATAAAGTACATATCTCACTAAATGAATCATACAAGAAAATGTAGAAAGTGCGGAAGCATAAAAATACAACATCCATTCATTCAATATAATAATCCAGAATAAGAAAAGAGCTGAAAAGAAAAGATTAACCTGAATTATTACAACATTTAATAAGTTTAAAGAACTGAAAAGAAAACTCTCAATCCTCACAAAGCAGAAAAGAAACTAAGACTAAGAGTCTTCAGGCACAGGCTCTTCCTTCAAAGGCAAGCTCTCCACTGGAATAACTGCTCCAACAAACTCAGAACCTATCATTATCAGTTTCATAATGATAGGGCCCCATCCAACAAAAGAAAAATCTTAGTTAGACAATATGTCTAAGTACATTTTAGGGTAAAAGTTTTGTTAGGTTAATTGAATGTCACCATAAACCAGTACAACAAGCAAGTAGGTGCAAAAAGCGTAAGAAAAGAACAATATAAAGTTATAAACAAACAATTTATAACTTAATCAACTAGGAAGTAAGCACATACCTCCTCCAAGCAACTGCAACAAGGTCATGTAAGCAAAAGAAATACTAAACAAATACTGTAAAGAAAATACATCCTATATATGCTTATGATCAAAACAGAATTATGCTAAGTGACATAATAGTAATTGAACATGTAAAATATTATAAAATTGAAAACATGACTAACATCCTATATATGTATATAAAAACCATAAATAAGACTAGCATCCTATATGGAAACAAGGCTAGGAAAGTGTGCAGGAAAACTGTAAGTAAGAGAAATGCTGAAACGTAGAATATATAAATAAAATAGTAAATCAATACTAAAAACTGACTTGGCTATTCAAGCCACTCAAACTGTAAGTAAAGAAAGTAACACTTAGCCTGATGGGCTAAGGCAGAAGCTCTGAACTGAATATCACTGAAACATCTTAGCCTGATGGGCAAAGGCATAAAGTACTGCACTGAATAATCACTAAATAGAAAACCACCCTCAACTAGTACTTACCATGTCCAATCCTGACTAATAAGGTCATATGAGCGCAAAATCTATTTCTCGCCATCCTGGGAATTATTTCAACCAGGCATGGATAGACTTACCGACAGTAGCAAACCAGCGTGCTATGCCGGACTCAAGGATTGGAGAGGCATACTAGTTAGGCCACAACTTACTGAAAAACTGAAAACATCGATCAATCATGAATGATATGCATGCAATTCAAAATTAATATGAGATATTTATCAAATATCCTATGTCCAATATATGTGCACAAAGTAAGAGGCTCAAAATAAGGTATGCAAAGCATCAATTCAAGGTGAGCAAGAGACTCTTCTAGGACACAAGTGATATCCATTTGTTATCTAATTTAATCGTTCTATCTATTCTAAGTTACACAAGTTCAGGATCTCCAGATCCTACTATCGAGTGTAACTCAGATTCACGACCTTACAAGTTGGAAAATAATTAGAACTGATCATGTTCTAATCTTATCAAATCAATGTCGACTTATACGAGATAAATAATAAGTAAAACGTCCTATTTTAATGATTTTAAGAGTTCCAACCTCATCTTGATTGATCAAATCAAGATGAAAAGGTTAAGAATTAAATTCCAAATATGGAATTTAAATCACTTAATCCAAATGGTGTATCTAAAGGTCTTTAGAACCCAAATCTCACTGATTAGGTTAGGGCAAATCCTAATGATAAATCAATTCATTAGGATAGATCTCTATTCTTAGTTCTAAAGTTTAAAGATCAAATAATCATTTAATAAACTAAGAAAAATCTATAAACTAATAAACTTAAGGTTTCATCTATTGAGTAACCCAATTTACTCAACAGATGAATTCTAACTTAAGATCTATTCCTAATCCTAGGAGTTAAGGTTCTTAATTTTTAAGAGTATCTCTCATGACACACATCCTAACTAATATTATAAAGACTTATGGAAGGATCTAAGAAAGGTTTAAGGAAGGAGAAACACTCACAATTTTACTTAGGAAATTTCCTCAAGGACTTTAAAAATGAGATTTTTATCAAAATCAAATTAAGGTTTAAATTTATCTAATTTCTGTCCTAAATTACTTTATTTACTGTTTGAAATGTTTAGAATGTGATTTTAGGGCTTTAAATTGTTAAACCCTAACTGTGGGCAAAATTACCAATTTGCCCCTACTCAAGGTCTAAATCTCATCTTTATGAATTAGGGTTAAATTCTGAATTTTAACAAAGTGGAATGATTACTTACTGTCTAATATGAGTTTAGACGGTAAGATCATTAATTTTGGTTAAGTATTAAGCCTTATAGGGTCAAATTAAGGAATTTGACCTATAAGGGCATTTTGGTAATTTTACCCTAATGACATATAATTTTTCTATCAGTTTATTAAAGGTTATGCTCTAAGGTTTCCATAGAACCTAAATTTATTGAATTCTGATGTGTACTGGCTAAGTTATAGCCAAAACAAAATCTAGGGTTTAAAGGGTAATTAAGGATTCTTAATTTAGGGTCAAAAATCCTAACTTTGTTATTTGGTGTCTAAATTGAAAAATTTTAATGGCTGTATGTCACAATTGATCCACTGATTCTAATGACTAGTGGTAGGTTCAATTTGGACTCCATTTCGCCAAGTTATATCTTAATTAGGGTTTAGGGTGATTAGTGAGTGATTAGTAAAATTAATCACCCAATCACTAATCCAACCCTATAGTTAGGTTTTAATAGGTTCTAGGAGTTCTCTAAAACTTAGTTTGTCTAATTTGGATTATTAAATTTGCTAATATTCACTAATTATGTTTTAGGGTAATTAGAGATGATTAGTAAATCTAACTGTTGGATCCTAAATATTTTTGTAGATCTCTGTAGGTTAGGTTTTGCTGATCTAAATTGGTATTTGGATCACCTAATTTGGAGCTAAGATGACCAACTTATGGTCATTTGAAATTCTAGGTCAATTTAGGCTAATTAGGTTTAGGTCCTAAATATCATTAGTCAAATACTAATCCAAACAGTAAAGTTAATACTACTAGAATATTCCTTAGGATTTTGTGAGTATTTTAAGACCCATATTGGGTATGTTTGGGTTAACACACACAAAGTTATGATTAAATGAAAATTTGGGACAATTAGGGCTTAACTAGGGATCCTAAATATCACTATATTAAATATTGATCCAATTAGAAATAGTCTTATATTATTCCTCATATTTTTTTGATTAATTTGGTATATTTATTTTCATGATTTGGACTTATATTTATTAAGATATTAGGGTTTAAAGTATTGGTATTTAATTATTTAAATTTAATTTAATTAAGCTTTTTTTAATTATCTGATTTATATTTATTATATGATTTCTGATTTAATATTTTTATTTGATTTGATTTCTGCAGCCGGGCCCACCACTTAATTTTAATCTGTCACGATTATTAAGATGACAAAGCAAACGACGGGCCCCACCATTTTGTCCTCATCAACACGTGGACATTGGGATTGAAGGCTCGCCTTCATCCCGACGGGTGCCGACGCAGGGGAATTAGGGCAGAGGTTTTGAATGGGATGCAGGCGCTGGAGGGATTCGACTCATATGTCAAATCGAAGAGGGCTCCGAATCCTATCTGTGGTTACATGGATCACGAACGGAGGCGACCTAAGCTGGGAGTAAGTTGATGCCCTATATGCGTTGAAACGGAGGCGAGGAATCTGGAAGTTTCGAAATTTTTTTTTTTTCAAGATACAGAATTGGCGCATCAATAATTAACATTTTATTTTCAGTTTAAATCTTTATTCATTATAACATGCAATATACGGTTAGAGATTGAATTGATTGATCTGCAATATCAAATATATATGAATTGGTTAGGTAAAAACTGGGTGAAACAGAGGACAACCAAATCAAAAAAATTTGCATAATATAAACCTAGATTTCCTAATGAGATCACAGTCAGCAACGAACAATACTTCAATCGAGTATGCGAAGAAGAATATGGTTGAGTAGTATGAGTAGTACCTATAGTATCGATATACCGGAAAAATTTGACTCGAAGAAGATGGCTGCAGGATCAACCTCCGAGCTTTCCTAAAGGAGTCAATTGATGAATTGGGAGGTAGGTTGAGGATTTATGAGGTTCCAACAGCGGAGGAAGGCTCCACGCTTCGGCTCGAGCTGCGAGGTCTCGCCTCTGCATGACACGCGCAGGAACGGGGATGAAGACGAAAGGGACGTTTGATCAATTCGATCGAACGATCCATCTCTAACCACGGATCAAATGGCGATAGGAGATGGCATTAGGAAAATTAGGCGGGAAGGATTATAACGCTGACGGCACTGTTTATAATAATGAATATTAATTTATTATTTAAATATTCTTTACTTATTTCATTAATTAAAATTTATCGATTAAATGTGTTTCAAAAATTCCCAATAAATCACCCCTAACTAATTGAGGGGTGAGGAACGCAACGCTGTGATCGGATTTTCATTTCGACAAGTATTTAATTATCTCAATTTTTCGGCATTAAAATAATATTAAAATATTCGACGAAAATTTAACGACTTCCAAACGCATCCAAAATTTCACCCATAACTAATTAGGGTGTTCTGAACGCAATTGTGAAATCAGATTTTTAATCTGAGGTCTAGATAAAAAGTCAATTTTCTAGGGTTTGAAATTTTCTAGAATTTCTGATTTAATTCAGTTGACTTCTAATTTGACCTAGGTTTTAGATATGTGTTCTAAATTACTTGATTAGTGAACCAGAACCTCAATTAAGACTTAGATTAGCCTTAATTAGCCTAAGTAACAACCTGGGTTGTTACAGGCCCGGCCCGCCCGAAGGCACGGATCCCACGGGGGGTCTCCCCGCATTCGCCGCGTGTCAAGCGGGCCCCGCTCGCGTGTGCGCTAGTCAGCCCGTAGGGCCCGCAGTCGGCTCAGCCGACGCCCGTGGGGCCCGCTCCTGGGTCCTGTGCCAACCGTGGGCCGCCACGTGTATGTGGCGAGCCCCGCCTCATCATTCTCTGTAGAAAAATATTACTAATTTATATATTAATTAGACTAATTTAGTTTATTAGGTAGATTAATATGTGCTTATGCTGTTATACGAATAATAATGATAGGATAATTGGATAATTAACTTTAGATTTCATACGCAGATAAATATATATTTATATATTTAAAATTTGTAGATCTTGCATGTATTAATTACTATATATACAGGATCTTAGTCAAAAACTTTAGGTTAAGTAGGATAATTAATGTTAAGTGAGTTATAGGGGGATTAATTAATAATCAGTTAACTTAATAACAGCAATTAATTTGGGATTAATTAGTATATTAAAATAGAACTAATAATTCATAAATATATATATATACTTAGTATATAGTATACTGTCATTAGCCTAATTAGTCAATTAATTATTAATTAATTAATATTAGCAGAATATTAATATTTAGTGATTAATTAATTGGTAATTAACAGTAATAATTAATCAATTGGAAGTTTAATTAAACAGTGATTTAATAATTGAAAATATAATATTGTCACTAACTAATAATTAATATTAATAAGTACAGAATAACTAATAAATAATTAGTCATTTCATTGAATTAATAAAACAGTAAATATATATATATATATATATATATATATATATACACATATTTATATAAGTACTTTAGGATAATTATATGTATACATGATTCTAATTAAATAAAATCAGTTATGTAAATTAATAGTGGTTAATTAAATTAATCTTTCTGTTAATAAAATTAAAACAGTAAAACTATTGTTAGGCAGAAAATAATAATTGAATATAATTAATTAATATTAAACTTAATTAATAAGTAAAGTAATTAATTTAAATATTAATTAATTAATAAATAACAGCCTAATTAATAATTAATTAAATGCAGATTATTAGTAAATACAGTAAATTTAATTTGACTTTAAGAATTAATAGTAAATTAATACAAATTATATTTTTGAATAGTAAAACTTAGAAGTTTAATAACTTTTTGTAGGACGGTCCAAACATAGCTAATATAGGTCTTAAAATACTTAGAAAAATAAATAGAATCAAATGGCATAATGCAGAATTTAATTCGGGGTACGCATAACGAAGTAGCATTTTATGACCTCTTTAGGACCCCATAACTTTTGACCTACTTGACCAAACATAGTCAATATGGGTCTTAAAATGCTCAGGAGAGCAGTCCCATCACCACAGTAGTATTAGTTTTCCCATATGGACATCAAGATAAAAAGTCATCCCTTGAACTTAGAGTTGACTTTAGTGAAAAATAACCAAATTACCCTTAGAATTCAAATGACCATAACTTAGTCAAATCAACTCCAAATTCAAAAAATTCAAGATGCTAACTATTCTAGAATTTCAATGTCACCAATAAACTGAGATAACATTTAGGTTCTGAACCCTAGAAATTTAAAAAATGATCAAAATACCCCCAACCTTAGTTAGGTCATAACTTGACTATTTGAGGTCCAAATTGGGTTTACTCCCTACCAGCATACTCAGTACATAATAAGAAAGCTATAGAACCTGAGTTTGCTGAAATTGGACTTTAAACGGAAAAGTTCGGTTTTTGTCACCCGTTGACCGACTCGAAATTACCAAATTGCCCTTCAAACTTAAAACATCCAAAACTTAGTCAATCGACCTCAAAATACAGTGTTCTTGGATTCTATGGAATCCTTGAACAATAACCTATCATAAACTGCATAAAAACTTAGTTTCTAGTAGAGCATAAATTACTTAAATTCCCTTAAGTCAAAAACCTTAGTTTGAACCTGTATGACCCGTTTCTCATCCAAATTGAACGTACTTACTGTCTATCTTCAAGTTAGACAGTAAGGAATCAGTTGGAACTAAGAGAATTCAATTCTGACCCATAAGTCAAAAGTTGACTTTAGACCCTTAAAGTAGGGGCAAAATAGTCATTTTACCCTAAGTTTGAACGAATTACCATAACCTCTAACCAACATTCCAAAGCATTAAAACCAATGTTATAATCATATTAGTGACATTTAAGTGAGTAAAATCAACCCTTAGATCAAATTCCAGTATTTTCCCTAAGTCTTTAACACTGCACCTTAAGGACCCTTCCTGAGACTAGGACTAGATCATAGGATTGATTTCATTCATTGAAAAATAGGGTTTTTCAATGAATGAATCCTTGGTTTTATTAGTTTCTAGAATTTTCAACTTATTTTGATTATTTTGTCTTTTGATCTTAGATCTAAGATAGGAGATTCATCCTATTAAGTTTGATTACTTAATAGGATTGACCTTGACTATTAGATCATTATTAGAATGAAACCTAGAACTTAGGTCTTATCCTTTTTAGGTTATGTGATTAAACCTAAAACTCATAGCCTTTAATCCATAATCTATATGTTTATAAGATTTTGATTAGATCTTAGATAGAACGTCTAAATTCACCAAAACTAGGACGTATGATTTATTGATTTAACTCATAGTCATCTATCTGATTGAACTAGATTAGAACCTGATCAGTTCTAATCCTTTTTAACTTATAGGGACAAATTTCTAAGTTACACTTGATATGTAGGAAAATGGTGATCATGAACTTGTGTAATTTGGAATAGTTAGAACGGATAATATAAAACAGATGGTATCAACACATTAGTAGAATTCCTTGCTTATTTTGATATTTGTGCTACGCATTCCTTGTATATTTTAGCTTACTTCCTTGGACATTTCATATAAGATTATTTTGTGCATAAAAATGAAAACTTAAAATATTAGGATAACAGTTACCTTTGGGTCCGGTTTGTGGAGATTATGTTGCACATTTGCCCCGATGGGCAGGGGTAAGGTGAGATCAGGATGCCTAACATTATCATTGAGGAGAGTGTGTTAGGCTTGGGACCCGTATAGTCTTGCAGACGTGCTTGACTCATCAGTTGTTTCTAATAGTTGTCCATAGAAACAAAAGTAAAATAACTAAAATATGTTGCATAAGTATTATCTGCCTCTTCAGTCATGCAGTATGTTCAGTATATTTACAGATTGAGATGTATATATATATGTGGGCCAGTTGGGCCAAGTTTTCTGATATGGCAGTCAGTATACAGAGTTTGATGTGCAGTTGTAGTATTTGGCTATGTTTTAGCATTGTTTATTCAGTCAGCTATTTCCTTGTACATCTTATATACAGTAGGATAATAAATTTTGTTGCTATTTATATGTATCACTGCTGAGATTTATTATTGAAATTTACATATTTCATCTGATCACCTGCATGTATTAGGATGTAGTATTTTCTTTCAGCATATATTTAGTTACTTATATTATATGCCTTACCTTATTTACCTCGCTTTTGAGGCATATTTTAGCCTCCTTTTTGCTTAAGTTATAAATATTATTTATAGCTTTTCCTCTTTCTTATTGTATTGCAAGTCGCTCTTTTATATATTATTGCTTAGGAAAATTGTGTAAAGTGGTGATATTATAAAACGTATAAAAATGTATCAGCTTAAAATATACTTAGACAAATTGTCTAACCAAATTTTTTCTTTTTTTGGCTGGGGCCCTACATTGTGAAACCGACAATGGCAGACATAGAGCAGATAGAGGATCCAGTACCTGAGGATGAACCATACCTAGAGGAGGAGCAGTAGCTCAGACCAGAGCATATCTAGTCCTTAGATTTATTTGTGAGGATGAGTGCAATTGCATTCCTTTTTATTTGAACTTTAAATGTTATAATAATACAGGTACCCTTGACTGTGCATTTGGACTTATGTGCTTATATTCTGAGTTATATTTTGCACTTATGTTATATTGTGATGCTTGGATGTCATTTATTGCTTCCGCACTCTGTATGTTTACTTATATAGTGACTGTTAGATTGATTCTGTGTTAATCCTTCCCTAATCAGGTGGATTGTGGAGTTTATCCTAATCCAATGATAAGTGAGGGGTTAGCCAGAGTGACACTCCACCCTTAACCTAATCCTTTGCGGATTAAGGGTGTGGGGCGCCACATTCCCCTAGTGACATAAGGAGATTAGGCAATAAGGACATATCTGAGAGGCAGCTCATATAACTATTATCTTTTCATTAATCACAAGGAATCTAAGAAGTCTCCATATTTTCCTAACATTTTATTCATGCATCAAAGATCTTATATGATATGTTCAAAGAGTTAAGGCACAAAAATACAAGGAATGCGTAGCACAAAATATCAAAATAAGTAAGGGACTCTACTAAACATTGTGATATCATTTGTTTTCTACTTAACCATTTTAACTATTCCAAGTTACACAAGTTCAAGATCACCATTTTCCTACTATCGAGTGTAACTTAGAAATTCGTCCTTATAAGTTAAAAAGGATTAGAACTGATCAGGTTCTAATCTAGTTCAATCAGATAGACGACTATGAGTTAAATCAATAAATCATACGTCCTAGTTTTGTGAATTTAGACGTTCTATCTAAGATCTGATCAAGATCTTCTAACCCTGTAAATTATGGATTAAACACTATGAGATTTAGGTTTAATCACATAATCTAAAAAGGATAAGGCCTAAGTTCTAGGTTTTATTCTATAAGTGGTCTACTAGTTAAGGCCATCCTATTAAGTAATAAAACTTAATATGATAAATCTCCTATCCTAAATCTAAAGTTTAAAGGCAAAATACTCAGAACAAGTTATAAAATAAAAGAAAAATCTAAAAACTAATAAAACTAAGGTTTCACTCATTGAGTAACCCATTTACCCAATGAATGAACTCTAACCTATGATCTAGTCCTAGTCTCAGGAAAGGTCCTTAAAGTGTAGTGTTTAAGACTTAGAGAGATTTCTGGAATCTAACCTAATGGTTGATTTCACTCGCTTAAATGTCACTAAGATATTTATAACATTGGTTTACGAGTTTTGAAATGTTAACTAAAGGTTAAGGGTACTTAGTCCAATCTTAAGGCAAAATGACCATTTTGCCCCTACTTTAAGGGTCAAAAGTCAACTTTTGACTTATGGGTCAGAATTTAATTCTCTTAGTTCCAACTGATTCCTTATTGTCTGACTTGAAGATAGAGACAGTAAGTACGTCCAAATTGGACTCCAAACGGTCAAGTTATGACCAAAAGCAAGGTCAAGGGTATTTTGGTCATTTTCCAAATTTTTAGGGTTCAGATCCTAAATATTATTTTAGTTTATTAATGATATTAAAATTCTAAACTAGTTAGCATCTTGAATTTTTAAATTTGGAGCTGATTTGACTAAGTTATGGCTGTTTGAAGTCTAGGGGCATTTTGGTCATTTTTCACTAAGAATTCTAGGGTTGACTTTTTGTCCTGATGTCCAGATGAGAAAACTAATACTACTACAGTGACGGAGCCGCTCTCCTGAGCATTTTAAGACCCATATTGACTATGTTCCGATAACTGGGTAAAAAGTTGAGGTTCTAAAGAGATCCTAAAATGTTACCTCATTATGCGTACCCCGAAATCAATTTTTGACTTAACTTATTTGATTCCTTACATTTTTCTGAGTATTTTGAGACCTATATTGGCTATGTTTGGATCATCCTACAAAAAGTTATTAAACTTTTGAGATTTACTATTCAAAAATACAATTTGAATTATTTTACTGTTCATTTATTCAAATTGAATTAATTTACTATTCATTCCTAAAGTTATATATATATATATATATATTTCTGAAATTATTGATATCTGTCATTAATTAGATCTTAATCATTAATTAATCCATTAATTAATCTAATTATAATTATTATCATTATTTTTACTGTAGAAAAGTGATTAACTATTAATCACTGTTTGCTTAGTCTTAATTATACACTAATTATCTAGTTAAGACTAATTAATTATAATTACTATTTAATAATAATTAATTATTCTAATTATTGTTAAGATTTAATTAACATTAAAATAATCCTAATTAATCTCTTAATTATTAATTAATTACAGGTTTACTGTTGAAACATCATTAACACTAATTACAATTAATTAACCACTAACTGTATTTAATTAATCACTAACAGTAATTCATTAAACTAATTAACTGGCTCACTGGGTAGTGGGCTCCACCTATGACACGTGGCAGCACCTGATTGGGTGCTGCTCTGCGTGTGGACCCCACAATACACGTGGCATGCCCAAAGGCTGCCACATGGCGCTGTGGGTCCCACAAGGAAGCTGAAAGGTCTCGAGTGACTGGGCAGTGGGTCCCACTTGACACGTGGCACTGCCAGAGGCTGCCACGTCGCACTGTGGCCCCACGGGGACACGTGGTGTGCCGACTGGCTGCCACGTGGCGCAGTGGGCCCCACGGCCGAAGCCGAAGAGGCGCGGCTCTGGCGGTGGGTCCCGCGTGACACGTGGCAAGCCTGGAGGCTGCTATGTGGCGCTGCGGCCCCGCCTGGCTTACGCGGACCCGGATGCGACCGGGTCGGGCTCGGGTCGACTCGGCCCGGCCCGGACTTCGTCTCCCTCACGGAGATGTCCCGAGGGCGCCGGGCTAGGGCACGGCTTTTGCTGGCCTTCCCAGCGTCGGACCATCTCGGCCCGCACGGCCGACAGTAGCCTTTGACGAGGCCTACACGCCAGCGGGCGGACCTTCGCCGGAGGTGGCCGGAGGCGGCGGCAATTCCTAACCCTAATTCTAGGTCTACGGTGCGAGGGGACGAGGCGGAACCCGTAGGGTTCAAACCCTGATCTGGGTGGATCAGACCTGATCGAACTCGATCAGGTCCGATGGATCGTCAATCCAACCTAAACCCTACAATAATCAGGCATCAAAATGCCGATCGAAGTAACGCGAGGGGAGTTCGGGGGGGGGGGGGGGGGGGGGGGGGGGGGGGGGGGGGGGGGGGGAGGGGGTACCTGGTTTCGACGATGGACGGGGGCTCGGCTCAGGTTCGCTCGATCTGGGCTCGGGTTCGCAAAACCCGGAGCCCAGAGGTCGGCCGAGGCCTTATAGTCGCGTCGACGACCTCGACGAGGCCGGGGAGGGCGCCGGTTGGCCCGGAGGGGCGGGAGGGAGCGCCGCGTGGCGTCGGGCGGAGAAGACGAAGACGAAGGCTTCCGGACCGTCGGATCCCGCGACACGTGGACGGCCCGGATCGGCCCGGGTCGCGGGTCGCGGATCGCGCTACGGGCCGTCCGATTCAAGCGGATCGGACGGGCCTGATGGATTCGTCCGATCAGACGGCGCCGTCCACTTAAGCTGAAGGCGCAGGACGGCGCCGTTAACTTTAATTAAAAATTAATATATATATATATATATATATATATATATATATATATATATATATATATATTTTAAACAAAATTTTGAACATGCTTTTCCTAGCTATTCGAGGGGTGAGGAATGCAACGGCGGGGTCAGATTTTTGATCCGACGAGTATTTTGATTCCTCGATTTCCGGGCATTTAAATATTATTAAAATATTCGTCGAATTTTTGACGACTTCCGATTGACACGAAAACATCACCCCAAGCTAATTTGGGGTCAATGAGCGCAATGGTGAAGTCCGTTTTTCGATCGGAGGTCAATTTAAATTGGTCAAATTTTAGGGTTTCTGGATTTTCTAGAAATCAAGATTTGATCCATTTGACTCCTGATTTGGACTAGGTCTTCGAGGTTAACTCCAATTGACCCAATTAGCACTTATGATTAGTCTTAAGACTAAGATTAGTCCTAATCGATTAAGGTAACAACCTGGGTTGTTACATAATTGTTCTTCTTCCTTCACGTAGACACCCGAGTTCGAGAAATTAGGGCACGAGATTTTTCGGCCTTCCTAGTGATAACGATGGTCAATCCGTATACCATTTTGAAGAGAATGATGAGTACTACACCACGAAAGTGGATTCAAGTCCTCAGGTGATCGGTACTTCTTATAAAGGTTAACCCTAATCAACCCTATCGCGACTCACCCGTGCTTTTAACGGTAACAACTGTGGAGTTACGATCAAATTGATACGATTGGGTTTGATCGAGTTCGATCAAACCCGATCAAAGTTTAATCGAACCAATGAAATAGCTTTGCAATTATTGAAATGAGTAATCCATCGGGTAGATTAGGAAGGGTGCGTACCTAAAATTCAACGGGTGAGGATTTAGGGTTCGAAAAGGATCGCTCGACATTCAGCTTAACTTCTTTTGAATCCAAAGTAAATTGGAAATCAGAGCCTAGGGACGCACGGAGGTCTTTAATGGATTCTCTCGAGGCCTAAAAGCGGCGGAGGAAGCAGAACACGCGGTGAAAATCGCCGCGTGTACGCCACGCGCTAGACGTGAGAAGCTCCGCGGAGAAGACGCCCATCGACCGTTGGATCGGATCTTGATGATGCGATCAGACGGTTCGGAGGGCTGACGGGAAAGCGGTAACGGCGTTATTTAAAGAAACGACGCCGATTTATTTTAATTTAATTATTAATATTTAATTTATTTTAAACCTATTTTATTAATTAAATTTTACTAATTAAATGTAGTCATAAATTTTTCAATAAATCATCCGTGGCTAATTGAGGGGTTCTGAACACAACGGTGCAATCGGATTTTTAATCCGACGAGTATTTAATTTTTTATTTTTCAGGTATTTAAATAATATTAAAATATTCGTCAAAATTCAATGACTTCCAAATGCATTCAAAACTTCACCCCTAGCTAATTTGGGGGTGGTGAATGCAATGACGAAGTCAAATTTTTAATTTGAAATCAAAATTATTTAAATATTACTAAATAAATTTGAAAATTATTTCTGGTATTTTACACATCCATACAATCCAGATAAAAACTGTACAACTCAGAATACATAAGCATGAAAAGTAAAGCATTTAAATTCTATATTATTATAAAATGATGTTAAAATTTATGCAGTAATGAAAGTAAATTCTCTCATATCCTCACAATATTTGGTAGTGACTAATGATCTTCTCCCGTATGCTCCTCTTCCTGAACCGGATCTCCGGAAGGTCCTACAACCTCGAATAGCTCAAAATCTACCATTGCCAGTTTTACAATGGTAGGGCCCCAGCCAACAAAAGAAAAATCTAGTTAGACAAAATGTCTAAGTACATTTTATGTTGTAAATTATTAAGTTTTAATGATATCACAATACTAAGCAATATAGGAGCAGAAAGCATTAAGGAAAGGTAACAAAGTTATAATTAACATAATTATAACTTAACAAGATATGAGGTAAGCACATACCTCAACTCAAACTGCAGAAAATGTTAAGTAATGCATAAAGAAATCTACTAAACACAAGTGAAACTTCTAAATACATGATCAATATAAGACATGCTAATTTACAATTAAGCTTAAAGTATAGATACTGAAAGTAAAATTCTAACATCCTAACATGCCAAAGATAAAAGTGAACTACTGAAAGGTATGAATGAATATTCAAAGCTGTGAGTTTAAAGGAACTGCAGAAAATGAAAATATAGTAGAAAGCGTGCTGAACGATAAGACAAGTAAGAACTGCAGAAAATGAAAATATAACAAGAAATGAACTGAACTGTAAGGTAAAAGTGAGCCAAAATTGTAAAGTAAACAAAAAGGCAACTACAAAGTGACTGTAAGGTAATTGTAAAGTACAAATAAGGTAACTGAAAAGTAATTGCCAGAAATGAGATATTCCTACTTAGTCCTGCCACAAGTAAAGTCCATCTACTTATTTGGAAAAGTAGTCCCAGATTCCATTTGAAAAGTAATTGCTAAATATCTGAAAAAATAGTCCCAAATTAAAGTTAATTCCATCAAAAAGTACTGCATACCATATGGAAAAGTAGTCCCATATTCACTAGAAAAATAGTCCTAATCAGAAACAATCAGTATCTAGAAAATTAGTTCCAGATACACTAGGAAAGTAGTCCTAGTCAGAAATAATCAGTATCTGGAAAAGTAGTCCCATATACACTAGGAAAGTAGTCCTAGTCAGAAACAGCAGGCACTAGGAAAGTTGTCCTAGTCCAAAACACAGGCTCTAGGAAAGTAGTCCTAACCCCAAAAACTATCCTACAGGCACTAGGAAAATAATCCTAGACCAAAACCATTCTGAAGTAAAGTCATACAATATGGCAGACTAAAAAAATATATCTCCTCAATTTTAGTAAAGCTATTTTCCATCAAATTTCCTTCTATCAATATGAAATGCCATATAAATGTATTCAAAATTAATATAGAAATAATCATCTAATACAATGTATCCAAATGTAAAGAAGTCCAAAGCAAAAAGGAAAGCATAGCAAACAATGTTTAATATATATATAATAGCACTAAACAACATTTGTGATATCACTTTGTTTTCTATTTAAGACATTCTAACTAATCTGAATTTATACAAGTTTAGGATCTCCAATATCCAGCTATCGAGTACAAATCAAGAATATCATGCCTACAAGTCAAAAGAATGTTAGAACTAATAGAGTTCTAATACTTATAAATCACATATCGCTTAATTAAGTTACAGAATAAATCAAACATCTTAATTAATATTTTACGAATCACAAACCAATCTTGATTAGTATGAATCAAAATTGGGGGATTAAGATGTTAAAATCCAAGTATTGGGTTTTAACTTCTTAATCCAATAGGTTCTAATCCTAATAATATAAAGTTAAACCAAATCTCACGTCTTATTAAGCAAAATCAAGCCTAATAAGATTGATCTCTAATCTTAAATCTAGAGTTTAAATATAAAATATTCATAAATAAAGGATGAAATCTAGAAAACTATAAAACCAAAGTTTCATCTATTAAGTACCCAATTACTTAATAGATGAATTCTAACCTAATTTCTAAACTAGATCCTAAGGAATTAAGATCCTAAAGTTTGAAGGAAAATCTTAAGATAATGATTAAACTTTAGGTTTGATCTTTCTTAACAACTAGTATGATGAATTTAACTTAAAGGAGGCATAAGATGAACTAAATTCACCTTATGAGACTTAATTTAGGACTTAGATTAATTTTAGGTCTCTTTTAAGATTTTTCCTAAATATCATTTAATGAGTTTAAATGTTATAAAATGAGTTCAAATCAGTTATATTACTGATTTTAGGAAGTTAGGAATGTATTTTAGGTTTTAAGATGTTTAAACCTAAATTTGGGCAAAATGACCATTTTGCCCTTTACTTAAGGCTCTAATTTTCATATTTATGAATTAGGGCTCAAATCTAAAATTTCTTAAAGTGGAATGATCACTTAATGTCTAATATGAGTTTAGACAATAAGTTCATTAATTTTGGTTAAGGATTAAGCCTTATAAGGTCAAATTAAGGAATTTAACCTATAAGGGCATATTGGTAATTTTATCTTAATGACATATAATTTTTCTATTAGTTTATTAAAGGTTAAGTCCTAAGCTTTCCATAGAACCTAAAATTATTAAATTCTGATATGTATTGGCTAAGTTATAACCAATATAAGTTCTAGGGTTAATAATTAGGGTTTAGTGTAATTAGTGAGTGATTAGTGAAATTAATCACTGAATCACTAAGCCAATCACACAGCTAGGTTCTAATCTACTTTGTGATTAATCAGAAACTAAAACTACTCAATTTGGATCATTAGATTTGCTAATTTTCACTAATCAAGATTTAGAGTAATTAGGGTGGATTAGTAAATCTAACAATTGGATCTTAATTATTTTTACAAATTATTGTTAATTAGGTTTTGCTGATCTAAATGGATATTTGGAACACCTAATTTGGAGCTTAATTGACCAACTTATGGTCAATTGAAGTTCTAGGGTTAGTTGACCTAATTAGAGTTAGGTCCTAAATATAATTAGTCTAATTTTAATTCAAACAGCAAAATGGACACTACTAGAATATTCCTTAGGATTCTGAGTATTTTGATACTCATATTAGGTATGTTTGGGTTATTAGTTGCTAAACTATGGTGATTTGAATAAAAAATGATAATTTTGCTATGTATTTAAATATCTAAATGTCACTAAATTAAATACAACTCCAAATGAAAGTTTGATAGTTCCATAATATTCCTCTAATTTTACTGATCAAAATGGTATATAATTTTGTTATAATTGGATTAGTAGATTTTATTTTATGAATGATTGAACATTTGAAATTAATTGATTTAACTATTCTAGAAATTATTAAATCCAATATTAAATCTTTAATTATTCGGCTGAAAAATGGCGTGCGGGTCCCATTAATAGAGGATAGATGGACACGTGGCGAAATAACGGGCTGGACGCAGAGTCGGGCCGAGGAAGACCCGAAAAGAGTTTCGGGTTCCTTCATCTTCTCCAAGGCGCGGACGGAGCCATTAGGGCATCTCCCTAGATGTCGATCGCGACACCTCCAGAGGCTTAACGCATGTTAAACACACAAGTCCTAGATCCTTTCTCCCTGTCAACTTAAGTTTTCTTAAATCCCGATGGCCCTTATCATCCAATTTCATGATGCCCTAATCTTCTTGCGAAAAATGGTTTCAGTCGATACAAACTGAGTCCAACTCCTGATAAAAGGTATCGTTGCAATTGATCATAGCAGATCATATTAAGGTAGCATAATAACATGAAATAGATTTAATCAAAATTGAATTGAAGAATGTTGAGTTTAGGAAAAATACAGGTTAATTTCAATTGCGTGAGTTATTAAGATTAACTAGCTAAGATTATCACAATATTGTTAGGACTCATTGCAGAAAGGATTAGCCTCAATGCTAAAGCATCTTAGCGTATTTTAATAGGAAATTGGGGGTACCTGGAAGTTGACGTTTGTCGAGAATTCGATCGAATGGGTTTGAGAGATCCATTGATTCCCCCCTCTCCTTATACTCCAGAACGATCCTAAATGAATTTAGAGCGTGGGAGGAAAGTGAGACAAGGATTTACTAAGTCGGAAGAGCGGTGGTAACACATGGCACCGGCAGAATGTGCCGCGCATTCGCTGTGCACGACACGCGCAGGGCGCTCGACAGGTCACGCGAGAAGATAAGCCGTGACTGTTCGATCTTCGATCGAACGGTTCACAGCCATTTGCCCGAAATCAAACGCAACGAATAAATGGCGTTAAAATTTAGGCGACGGCGGTTAGATGATGTTGATGGCGCTGTTTATCTGAATTAAATAATATTAATATTATATTACTTTATATCAATTTTTATTAATTAAAATTCAATATTTAAGCGCATTCCAAAATTTCCGATAAATCACCCCTAGCTAATTGAGGGGTGCTGAACGCAACGGCATGTTCGGAATTTTGATTCGACGAGTATTTGTTTATTTGTATTTTCAGGTATTTAAATACTATTAAAATATTCGATGAAAATCCAATGACTTCCAAATGCTTCCAAAATTTCACCCCTAGCTAATTTGGGGGTGATGAGCGCAATGGCGAAGTCGGATTTTCAATCTGAGGTCTAAATGAAAAGTCAATTTTTGGGGTTTCTAATTTTTTTTCCAAAAATCAAGATCTGCTCTATTTGATTCCTGATTTAATCCAGATCTTATAGGTATGTTATAAATGACTTAATTAAGATACTAGAACCAAAATTAAGACTTAGATTAATCTTAATTGACCTAAGTAATAACCTGGGTTGTTACAGCACCACTTCAAGGTAAGAGAGACACCACAGCAAAACGGGGTAGCTAAGCGTATGAATCACACTTTAGTGGAAAAAGTGCGATGTATGTTGTCCAATGTTGGGTTGGAGAGAGTCTATTGGGCGGAGTCCTTAGACTACACATGCTTCTTGCTGAACTATTTTCCCTCAACTACAATCAACAAAAAGACTCTGATGGAGTTGTAATCTGGACGTCCTGTTGCAGATTCCTGTCAATTAAGGATTTTTGGGAGCCTGATGTATTTTCATGTAAAGAAGGATAAGATGGAATCGCTGTCCAGGAAAGAAATTTTTGTTGGTTTTTGAAGCTGAGTAAAGGGCTACAAATTATATGATCCAGTAGACAGAAAGATAATGATTAGCAAATATTCCAATTTTGATGAGGAGCTCTTTTTGAGGCATATGAGTTTGCATAAGGTGGATGATATTATAGCGACTCCTACAAGCAGGTAGAGAGTGGGGTATGATGCAACCCCATTTGCTCCACAAGATACTTCCCATCACAATACATTTGATGAAGATACTCCTACATTTAAAGGCCACATTGGTGATAATGAAGAATATTTTGACACTATTGGTGAGACTCCTATTTATAAGTCAATTGCAAGAAGTAGAAACCCAAAGATAAGAAACTCAAAGACTGGCTTGGATAAAGGACTATGTCACTTATGCTTTGACAATATTAGAGGATGAATTTCCCTCTCACTATACGGAAGTGATGATGGGTATACAGAAAAAATTATGGGTCTAGAGAAACACTTATGAAAGAAAGCCATGGATGAAGAGATGGGTCTCTTTAAAAGAATAGTATATGAAAGTTAGAAAAACATCCTTCCTAAAGAAAGGAAATTGGATTCAGGTGGGTGTATGCGAAAAAGGAGGGATCTCTTGGAGTTGATGTTAGATACAATGCTAAATTGGTGGAAAAAGGCTTTATGCAGAAAGAAGGGATTGATTATGATGATATATTTTCCCTAGTTGTCAAGCATTCATAAATTGGAGCAGCTCGATGTCAAAATTTTGTTCTTACATGGAGAAATAGAAGAAAAGATCTATAAGGTGCAGCCCTCAGGGTACGTTGATGCAAGGAAAGAGACTTGGTTTGCAAACTAGACAAGTCTCTTTTATGGTTTAAAGCAGTCACCTAGGCAATGGTACAGAAAATTTGATCAATTCATACATAAAGAGAAGTATACTATAAGACAGTTTGACCACTACATGTATTTCAAAAAGTTAATCTAAGGTAAATATATTTACCTACTCCTGTATGTTGACGACATGTTGGTGGCCACTTCAAATTAGTCTGATATGAATCACCTACAAATCTTGGGATGGAGATTTGTAGGGACATGAAGACGGGAAATATTTGGCTTACCCAAAAGGGATATTTGGAGAAAGTGTTGAAAATATTTCAAGTGAACAGCTTTACAAAGTCAATAAGTATTCCTTTGACACCAAACATTCACTTATCTGTGAGTTGTGCTCCAAGAAAGATTTTGAAAAAATTAAATGCATTTAGTGACATATGCTAGAGTTGTATGTAGCATGATGTATGACACTGTTTGCACTAAATCAAATTTGGTATAAACAGTTGGAGTTATGAGCATATATATGAATAATCTAAGGAAAGATCATTGGCAAGCAGTAATGAGGATATTTCAGTATTTGAAGAGTACAGTGGATGTTGGTCTATTGTTCCAGAAGAAATCATCGATAGCAAGCCTTTGTGTTGGATACATGGATTTCAACTATGCATGAGCGTTGGATCAAAGGTGATCAAGGACAGTTTATGGGTTCACTTTGTCATGAGGTCAAATTAGGTGGAGATCCACACACAACATATGGTTGCCCTGTATATAATAGAAGCAGAAAACATAATAGATACAAACATGTTCAAGGAAGTTGCATGGAAGAAAGGTTTGATAGAAGATTTGGAGTGTGAAGCAAAAGAAGATTACAATTTATTGTGATAGTCAAAGTGTTATATTTTGGCTACTAATTTTGTTTGTCAAGCTTACACAAAACATATAGATGTGCAACATCACTTCGTTCGAGATATCATAGAAGATGGAGAGATCCTATTAAAGAATGTTGACACAAAAGACAACCCAACAGATATGCTTACCAAGGTGTTGACTGCTTAGAAATTACTTTGGTGAATATGGAGAAGTTTCACTAAAGATTCTCATTTGTTGGAACTATAGGCAGCTTGATTCATTTGGAAGGATGAAACATAGGCAATCAAGTTGATGCAGTTGTTATGCTAGAGAGCATATTTGGTGTCAGCTCTCATATGACCCATAAGAGATATGAGGTGAATAATTGTTGATTTGAGAAGGAAGTTGAAGTGTTTGCTGATCAGCCAGTTGAAGTGACAGACGCTTATGCGCGCCCAGGTGCCCGACAGAGAGAGGGGCAGGCGCTCAGGCACGCAAAGGAGCCTGGCAGATAGATGGGCAGGCGCTCATGCGCGCCCAGGCACTAGACAAGCAGAGGAGCAGGCACTCATGCGCGCTTAAGCCCCCGACAGACAGGGGCAGATGCTTAGGGGCGCCCAGGTGCTCGCAAAATTGCAGGCCCTATTTCTGAGCTCTATAAATTCGTTTGTAGCCCATTTTAGGACATCTTGCTATTGTTGGGTAAATCAATGATATTGTGAAACTATTGGAGGCTGAGAAATACTTGATCATCAAGGGCTTGGGTTAGGGTTTATGAAACCAAATTCCATAGAACGATCGACAGATACACCATCCCGATTTGCGCAAGGGCACATTTGAGTGCGTAACCGCAAACGAATGATTAATGAACCGTTGATTCATTCACGAAACTCCAGTCGTTCATTTAACACGACGAAATTGTTCACCCAAACATGCGTCGTTACGCACATGAGCGCATTTTCGCCCATGCGCATTCCCTGAACTCGCCCCAGGGTGTTTCTTGAACTATGCACGATACCTGACTCCAATACTGGAGAGTGTTGGACCCAAAAATTTCAAATTGACTAATGATGACTCTATAAAATTTTAATTAAAATGAAAGAAATACAAATAACAAAAATTTATTGCTATAACAATAAAAATTCTTAGAATAAACTTCTAAAGAAAATGTTTTATATATGAAAAATAATAAAAATAAATCTCAAAATAACGTCAAAAGCAAGAAAAAAAAAAATACACGACTGCTTCAAGATATAAATGAAATAAATAAAATATCTAAAAATTAATTTTACCTAGAAAAATATTACTTAACTCATAAATATCTTCTAAAAAATATGAATAATTAGAATTTAAGATTTAAAAAATATATTTTTATGAGACCCACAAACAAAAATAAATTTAATAAAAAAATTATTTTATTTAACTTCCTAAATCTTAATCATCAATATATTTTAAAAGACATTTGTAAGTGGCAATACTCTTCTATCTAACAACCCCACTTGCAAGAAAAATAAAGTTGTATAGGAAAATGTGCAGCAGATAATATTGTTTATATGATGTACAAATTGAGCAAAATCCTTCGTATAAATAAGAGTGCTGAGGTGAAAGAGGGAGATAGGAAATAGAGGTGATGGGCAGTTTACCTGCGAGTAAGATCTTAGTTATTGGAGCAACGGGTTATGTTGGGAGGCACATTGTTGGAGAAAGCGTGAGATTGGGCCACCCTACCTATGCTCTCCTCCGGCCGCCGCCGCCGCCGCCTATCAGCTCTTCCCCTTCTTCTGATGAGGAGAAGCAGCAGCTCATTCGCTCCTTCCTGCATTCCGGCGTCAACGTCTTATTCGTATGCTCAATCTTATCTCTACTGAAAAGTCTTATGTAAAAGCACATAATTTTCAACTCATTTTTAGGAAGTTTAGCATTTTCATGAAATCTATATATATAAATTAATCCTAAATATTTTTTAATATATATTTTTGAATAACATAATATTTTTCATATATATATATATATATATATATATATATATATACAGAACTATAAAAGGTGTTTCAATACCTAAATCAGGAATGTTTCACGTATTTTGATAAAAGCGTTGGAAACTGTGACAGAAAATGAAATTTTAACTTTAATGAAGAATGTTGCTCTTTTATTTTGATGTTTGAACTATTAATTTTTGAAAAATATTATTTATATTCAAATTTAGAATTAAAAATATATATTTTTATAAGCCCACAGAAAACTAAATTTAATAATAATTTTTTATATTCACAAGAATTTTTCAATTTATGTAATTAGAGAAAATATTCTAAAATGTTATTTCAAAATTAATTCAATTCTAAAATATGTTCCAAAAAAATAAAATTAAATCCACTTTTATATATTAAAATCTAATTTTTCATTTTAAATCCACTTATTTATATATATATATATATATATATATATATATATAGGTTGACCTGAATGATTACGAGCTGTTAGTGGATGCAATAAAGAAGGTGGATATAGTGTTTTCTGCGTTCGGGCATGAACCCAGCTCACAGCTTGAAGATCAATTTCGCATAATCTCAGCCATTAAAGAGGCCGGAAATATCAAGGCAAGTCATTGTATAAATTCAAAAGTATATATAAGGTAAATATATTTATTCTAGAGTGTTCATGTATTAATTGTATTTAGAGTTTTTTTTGTATTATTTCTACATCTATCTTGATTTATAACTAGTCATACAATGGCAGAAGAGTTTAGATTAATTAAGATTTGGATAATTTCATGTACTGGTATAAGAAATTTATGAGCCTCTCACGTTAAGTGGTATCTGAGCGAGGTTCGCAAGAGGGCGAGCGGGATGAAATTACAAGTACATCATCGGCTGACAAAAGAAAATTACGAGTTTGAGCATCAAAATTATGGCGTTGTTTGGCTCCAAGATATTGGAAAGATGAATGAAAATAGGCTTCGCCGAGCTGCAAGAAGCCATCACTGGCCACAGCCCCAAAAACTTTGTAGAAGGAAAATCCAAAGAAAGATGAGCATAGATTATTTCTCATCTATCAAGCTTTAGATCAAGCCGATTTTGAGAAGATCGCAAGCGCATCGACTTCCTATCAAACTTGGAAATACTCCAAACGACCTACGAGGGGATCGACGAGGTAAAGAAGATTGGCCTCCAAGCTTTTAGAGACTAATTTGAGATGCCACGTGAAAAAGGTGGAGAATGTGGGAAATAATTTCACAAGAGATGTTTGAGTGATTAAAAAAAAATTATGCTCTTTAAATGATAACTTTGAAACTATATAAATAGCTACAGATGAATTGAAAAATATATACTCTGTTTCAATTCAAGAGCTAATGGCATATGAGCAAAGAAAAAATAAGAAAAATCAAGAATCTGTTGAACAAGCTCTTCAAGGACGTAGTCGAGGACATGAAGGAAACAATGGAGGAAGGCAATGCTCCAACAATAAAATTGGAGAAAGAAAATACATAACCAAATGTAAACCAAATTATTCATTCATTATTATATTTCTAAAAGATTGGTTACTATCCATCAAAGTGCTATCATAATATGAGAAATCAAGAAATAGTTAAATTTGTTGAAAAGAAAGAAGAATCGTCTTTCTTTTTATAAACACTCAGAGTGGCTACAAAAATATATCAATGGCGATTGAAGATATGGAGAGCCAAATCTTCTTTGGTAAATCATAAAAAAGGCTAGTAAAAGAACAGGTAAAATATGTATTCTTCTCAAAAATGAAAGAAACAGTTCATTTTTTATGTTTATTATGTGCCCAGGATGAAATGCAATATTTTAAGCTTTGGACAATTGTTCAAAAAGGGTTATAACATTCATAAGAAAGATAGAAAACTTGTAACAAGTATAAATGACAAGTAATCGGATGTTCACATTGAATATAAAGAATGACTAAAGAAGTCTCTAAAGTCGTGTGTACTAAAGAAGTCTCTAAAGTCGTGTGTACATAATACATCTTGGCTTTGGCAATTTAAGGCTTGGGCACTTAAATTTAGGAGATATCAGTACTATGTCAAAGAAAGAGATGGTGAAAAGATTACCACATATCAACCATACAAATCAAATTGTGAAGGATGTTATTTTATTAAAAATAATCTCAAAAACATTTTCTAAATGTAGCAAACTATCGAGAAAAGAAGCAACTCCAGCTAGTCCAAACAAATGTACGGGGAACAAATACTCCAGCATTATTAGCAATCTTCTATACTTTATCACATTCTCTGACGATTATTCAAAGAAAACATGGTATATTTTTTGAAAGGAAAATCATAAGTATTTACAATATTTAAGGAATTTAAAGCTAGTGTTGAAAATGAGAGTGGCTTAAAAAATTAAAGCCATTGGATAAGGTCGAGATGGTGAGTTAGCATCTAAATTTATTGAAGACTTCTATCAAGTACATAGTATATAGTATTGATATGTACAAGACCTGGCATACTACATAGTATTGATATTACATGAAAAAGCCAACGGAAACACATTTGAACATTGGCCAAAAGAATATTCCGATATATAAAAGGGACAATACCTCATGGATTGTTATATACTCTCTCAAATATTTTTTTAGTTAGTAGGGTACTCAGATAGTGATTAGGTAAGAGATCAACGTAACAAAAAGAGCCTGAGTTACGGGTAATGCAACTTTAACATGATATTCCAAAAATCAACCAATTGTTACATTATCCACTTGAGAAGCAGAATATGTTGCTGCATTCTCATATGTGTCATGCAATTTGGCTACAAAATCTAGTAAAGGAGATTGGTCAGCGCATCAAAATAAGGCTACAATAATAATGTGGATAACAAACAAGCAATCTCCCTAGCAAAGAATCATGTGTACCATGAACAAAGCAAGCATATTGATATTTGCTTTCATTATCTAAGTCATCACTTTCATTATCTAAAGAATTAAAAAGTACAAATTGAATATGTGAAGAAATGAGACCAAACTGCAAACATTTACAGATCCACTTCAGAGCAAATCATGAAGTTGGAGATTGTTATTCGTATAATTGATGGAAGCATATTTGATTTAAGGGGAGTGTTTGAAAATAATTCAAATAAATTTAATAAATATTTATTCTTGAGCTTTTTTTTTAATTATATTTAGAAATTTTTATATTAAATATGAGTTATCTAGATATTTCTATTTTTAAATCTCTTTTAATCTATAACTCCCTTAATCATAATAACAAAAGAATTTAGATTCAAGTAATTAATGCAAGTCATAGATAATTTCATGTAATAATATAATTAAGCTATAATTTCTCATGTTATACAAACAATTTTAAGTAAATAAAATTAATTCTTAAAAAATTTATCTTCCTCTCTTCTCTATAATTTTTAATTATTATCTTCTACGTTTTACATAACATTGTTTTATCATGTATATGAAAAATATGCAAGTAATTCTTATATTGGGAGGCGCAGAGATACTTCCCATCAGAGTTTGGATATGATGTGGAGAGGCTGCAAATCTTGGAGCCCGCGAAGAGCGTGCTAGCCTCAAAGGTGAAGATAAGGGAGGCCATAAGGAAGGAAGGCATTCCCTTCACCTTTGTTTCTTGCAACTTTTTTGCAAGCTACTTTCTCTCAAGACTTTGCCAAGTCGAAGCCAATGAAATTCCTCAAGACACTGTTTTTATACTTGGTGACGGAAACACCAAAGGTAAATATGTGTGGTTGATAAGATTTGAACTCTTTTAAATCTAAAGGCTCCAACAATTAAACCATAACATTATTCACAATCATCATCATTATTATTAACAAACCTAATGACACCCTTAATTCTAATAGCATCATCTCTCAACAGCTATATTTACTGAAGAGAATGACGTGGCAGCATACGCCATAAAGGCAGCAGATGATGATAGAGCCCTTAACAAAATCCTTTACATGAGGCCACCTGCTAACATCATCTCCATCAATGAGCTCGTCTCACTTTGGGAAAGTAAGACCAACAAAATTCTCAAAAGGATATATGTCCCCGAAGAAGAGGTCATTCAAAAAATAAATGGTAATTTATTTTCTTACATAATATACATTTATATACTTATTTATATATTGTTTACTTTGTGTGATTGTGTGGGGTGCAGAATCGCCTAAGCCATGGCCCTTCTTCTATGCAATTGCTCACGCCGGATTCATTAGGGGAGAAACAGCAAACTTTGATATTGATTCAACAATCGGAGTTGAGGCCGCCCAATTGTACCCAGAACTACAATACACCACTGTGGAAAAATATATGGATCGATTTCTATGAACTGCTGTTTTTCTAATATAAACAATTAAATAAATAGTATGTCTGATGAGAAAATTAATTTGACTGCTCCCTACATTTTGTTTCTTAATTCAAGCATTAAGAATAGGTGTTAATAATGATTGAAGTTATAATAAATATGAAAGCAGGTGCTGGATAGCTGGTTTAGTAAAGTTTTTGTGCTTTATAAATGAATGATTTTAAAAGTAAGCAATTATAAACAAAAAAACACATAAAATGAAATGCAGTTGCAGGTACGTACTTGAATGAATGACTGACTGGTTGCATATCAGCAGCAGCTTCAGATGTTGATCAGCTCCAGAAGAAGAACAAACATAATTCATAATTATCTGTCATAATTTGTTAGAATAGGTCAAATTATCAGTACATCTATAGTTTCAAATGTTTAAACCACTTAATTAATATCCAATACAATCGACAGAAGGAAAGAAGAATTTCTTACCTCATAGGTCAAAAGAGTGATGGGTATGTCTCTGTTGCTCTTACCCTTCCTTTTCTTGTTATCTCAACTTTCTTAAATTTGATTATCTAACACTTCGTAACAGATGGCTTTCTCTGAACTTATTCGCAAATGGAGCTACTCTATCTTGCCAACGCATTTTTATTTAAAAAACTCACAAAATAATACCATGAGTATTTCAGAAAGACTAATTTAGTCTCCAAACTACTTATGAATCAACTTTTTCCCACTACTGAATCTAATCACAGTTTAGTTCCAAAATAGAGATAAATTTGAATATAATTGAATTATTGAGGGACTAAGGCTCCATTGGTGACAGGTATATCTTTCTAAAAAAGCTGTTGTGAAGTTGTTCAGAGGAAACTACTACAAACAAAATTGTTATTGTTGTTTGGACACTCTGCAATCATACAGATTTGCACTGCATCAACGGCGATCATACAGATTTGATCTCTCAAACAATGAAGATGCACACACAAAGGAAACACAGAATGTACATAGAAAATATATCATGAAAAAACTAGAGCCATACTACAAAAATTAACTATGAAAATAAAGAAGATTATAAGGCACACACTACATACTTGGGAGAACTAAATAATCACACAAACACACCTCAAATCCCATATATAGCTTGGTTATTTATGAGTTCTAATTTGAAACCCCATTCATATATAGCCATAAGTGCATCAATTATTTCAGGGAGTTTGAAACATCCTTTAGGAATGTATCTTAGCTGGAGCGTCTTTCATGAATGCATTTAGTTATTTCGGGATGTTTGAAGCAACCATCATGAATAAATTTTGTTGTTACACGTCAGTCTTGGGAACATTAAATTTGGGCATGTCAATCTGGGCACTTTCAAGCTTAGTGCATTCAGACAGCACATCAGCTTGGGAGCGCCTTCATTAGATGCAATGTTTCTCCTCTTTGTTATGTCATTGTGTTGTTTCGTATTTAGCCTGAACGCATGTGTCTGAGTGTGCCCCAATATGCGCTTAGCATGCCCTCCAACTATGGGAGGGCTGGATCTAATAAATTTCCCCCTCCAGCACTCCTAGCAGGTATTTGCAAACCTGCCCTTTCACTTCACATGGCTTTCAATCGCTCTACAACCAAGGCATCTTCATGAGATGGATTTGGTTCATTTGAAATTATCACATACTCCTCTGGTTCATGATTGTTGATGCCTTTTGGATCTCATATATCCACATTCATCATCAACCGCTTCTTCTGCAAGAATCTCTCAATCTGCATCTTCATCCACTATGCTCTCCAAGACGTTCAACAAGTCCCCCTTGATCAAGAATCTTCCTCTTAAGTGCAAGCTTTCTTCATCAATTACTGGCAGTCATCCTTCATAGCTCACAGAGGCATGGTAATGCTCATTCTATCTCTCATTTTCATGTTTCAAGACCAACTACCAGAGAGGGAATCTCCCTGTGGTTATTCCTAGCCTTTGTTGATCATATTTTGCATGCTTCACCTTGCAACACTTGCTACCAGTTGATTACTTTCTCACCCATTCTTCCCGAAGAGTTGTCTTTCTTGAGTGACTGAAGCCCTTGAAAGTGACTCTTGTCTTCTTGTTAGCAAAGCAGTGTTGACACTAATTCAAAGCCCCTCTCTCCACACCGGAGATTAACTTCACCTTAGCTAACAAGTGCAGCCCCTTCTCAATCGTGTGGCTCAGCATCTTATGCCACCGCTGAAAATGCTCTTCAATCAGCACTACATATGCTATTGAATCCACTACCTTAGCTATTGCAAGTAAACAATACCTTGGTACTTGAGAGTTCGGGTTATTGCAATTGGTATCAGAGCAAGACATTAGATATTAGGTCGAAGCTAAATATCATGCAAGGCAAAGTGCCACACCATTGGAGCCACCTATTGAACTCATGATGGGACAAAGTGCTACATGGCGGAGGCCACCTCATGAGCCTACAGGAGCCACCTCTAGCTCTATCTACCCGATGGTTGATTTTTAGACCTACATGATTACTTCAATTGCTTAGATGGGGAGATTACGAAACCCTTTAAGTATAATTATGTAAAACTCTTAAACATTAATATGCTTTTTGAGATAACGGTAAATTTTTAATAAGACTTCAAAATTAAGCGTGCTCACAATAGGAGCAATCTAAGATGGATGACTTCCTAAGAAGTTAAATTTTGAGAAAAAATCCTAAGATTATTAATGTGTGACCATGTTAGGTTGGTAACAATCAAACTAACATCGGATGCATCTTCCCGCAGGATCATATTGGCATTTAGGTAAAATAGTAATTAAACAAACATTCAAAGCCATTCAAATATAAGAAATAACATTTATTCAATTTAAAGTAAACAATATCCAAAATTTATTATATGACTTTTCATTATACATCAAATTATTATTCCTGGAAATGGGCAGTTATTTTTCCACATCATGCCTTTAAACTATATCAACCGCCTTCATCTGTAACTGATCTGGCATTATAAAAATAATGCCTTAGTGCACAATCTAAATACAAGGATATTAAAAATATACTTTAAGCAAATGCGGAAAGTAAAAATAATAATAATTGCAGAAAAATACAGTGTGTTTCAAATAAAGATGATCATGTCTCCTGCAAAATAAATATTCTTTTCACATGCTAAGTTTCAAAAGGAAAAGCAAATATAGCATAAAATTTATGTTTATGTTTATGTCTATGATATCATGAAGCAATAATAGTAGTTCTGATGGGCAAAGCCAGAACCATGAGGCTAGATTCATATGCATTTAAACATAAACCTTCATCTGGGCCCCTTAAGGGCCTCAGATGGCAATAAACATGCATTTAAGCATAACCTTCACATGTGCCTCCCTCAAAGGCTCCAAATAGCACCCTTATAGCTCCCGAGGACTAGCCCCGTCCCTAACCTATTCATGCTCCGTTTTAGAATCCTTCTTGCAACATTCACAAGATACATAAATATCATTCAATTTCTCTTACATCATTAGTAGTACGAATAACGTATTAAATAGCAATACAAAATAGGCTCAAAGCGATGCATAAGAAGCAAATGATAGTAAAAAAGTATAAAAATAATATCCAGTGTACCTTTGTGTTTTGACTAACAAGACAATTCACTCACAACCTTGATGTATCTGCAAAAGTTATAAATTTGGAACTCTATTATACTTTGAAAGTGATGTTCTCAACGAATCCTATTTGCTTGATATACTACCTATCTTTTCATTTTCGTACCCTTCCCAAACCTTAACTTAAATCTCATAATTTAGAAGGTACGTTACCATAATTTCACTTAAGAGTTCTAAAGTTGTGACTTAGAGAGTTTAAAACGTTACTAATACTATGTTGCAGTATTTCAATTATCCTTAAATATTCTTTATTTCTAGCAATATCAATCATATTTAACTCATCCAAATTCCATTATGATACTCTTAAGACAATAGCAAAAGAATATTTTTCAAATATAGAGTATTATAAGTGATGAGTTTCATGCATACGTTTCTTGTTAAAGTTCGGCTTAAAACCCTAAGATAGTATTTCAATTGATCGGGACATAATTTGTTTTACTAAAAATTTAGTTTATTAGTGAATCTAAACATTTCATGATTAGGTTCAGCATCTAAAAATGCTTAATTTCACTATACAAGTTACCAAATTTTAATCCTAAATTATCATTATTATTATTATATATATACATATATAAATATATATACATATATATTTATATATATATACATATATACATTATCCTTTTAAAAGAATCAGCAGGAGTTCTTACCTTACGAGCGCGGAATCGAGCGCACAGACAGAAGATCGAGCGGTACGCAGAGAGGAATCGGCGCGAGCTGAACGGAAGAAGGTTCGACGCTGCGTTGATTTGGTGAGGGCAACCACACTCGAGCAGAGGTCAAGCGTTACGAACTCCTGATGCCCGTCTCTCGGCGCCGCAGCGAAAAAAGAATTGAGCGCAGGGGAGACGATCGGCTCGGGTTGCAGTCCGTCGGCTCAGGTACGCTTCTATGGAAGAGAGGGAGGGGTAGATAGAAGCTTGTTGTGAGGGATCGTTGGTTCTGTGGGGATTTAATAGGACGCGCGTACGTAACGTGCGTCCGTAACTTGCGGCATGAGCCACGGACTGGGCTCGTCAACTCTTGCGTACGAAACGTGCCTCCTTCCAAAACCGTCGGCTCCTTTATGCGTCACTCGCAGGCAGGGAGGTAACGTTCTGTTAACCTTTCTATTTGAAACCTACGGTCGGCTTTATTACTGATGGTTTCTTAAAAGGTCCGTCTGTTTCAATTGATCCCAGGCTTAAAGAGGTAAGTAATGCTTAACTAAATTGAGTATGGGTTAATGATAGTCTTAATTTCTATTCCAGCATTAATTGAGTTTGAAAAACTTCCTGAAAAATTATTTTAGCGGGAGATCTAACGAGAAACTGAAACTTGCGGGAGGATTTAACGAATCGGGGATTCAATATTTACCTTATAAATGACCTAGAGTCATTACAATTAATGTCAAAATGGACAATACCTTAGGTTGGTACACATAAGTGTAGTTCTCCTACCTCGAGCCAAACCATAGCTCCTTAGACACCTGCAGGTGTGGCAGTAACCATCATCAACAAGTCTTTTAGTTGATATCAGGTTCAGATGGATGTATGGAACGTGCTTCACCTCCTTTAGAACCGAAGTGCTCCCATTTTCCACCTTCAAATAGATGCTTCCAACACCAATGGTTTTAGTGATACCATCATTCTCCATCCTTGCACACCCAAAATCATTGGGAATGTAGGAAGAGAAGAAGTCCCTCCTCAAGATGCCATGGATCGATGCTCCACTATCAATCACACAATCAGACTCCTATCAAGAGAACTTAACTACAATCAAGGAAAAACCGCAAAGCCAAACTACAAAAATTCACTTTGAAGATGAAGAAGATTATAAGGCATACACTACACTACTTGAGACAACTTAAGAGCATCTTAATTGAAATATCTTTCATATATGCATCTAACTGACTCATGATGTTTTAATAAATGAACTGGGTACACTTGAGTCTGGGTGCATCAGCCTAGGCTCGCCGTTTCTCTTCGTGTTGTTACACTGCCATGACGTTTTGCCTCTCGCCTGAACCCACGCAGCTGGACACAACATTGAAAACTATCAACTAATAAAAGTAAGTAATTCAAATTTTAGCAATTTAAATCAAGCATTCTGCACTGTATCCTTGCACAGCTGAAGCACAAGAAACAACAAACAAAAGAATGAATCATCAGAATCTGCATGCCGGAAAGATGAAATTGTGTACTGTAAAACAGTGATATATTTAAGTTCAAATTAGCATATAAATTACATTCTCCCCCAAGAAAAATAAGGAGAGTACTAAAATACATCAAGTTTCATGACCTACATAATTAAGAGATACAATGTGAATGACAAACGGGATTAAAGTAAAATTACAGAAGCAGGGTCGTATATGTCACGTCCTGAACCTGGCAGTTAAAAGATCAGTCAGAGGCTCAGTCTCAAATAGCACAGAACCAAGAACTTCCAGCTATATAACTAAAAGCCAATCTGCATTAATAAAAAATATGCCTTTTAAGCACACTTATAATTTAATTCTTCCCTCCATCTGCTTCTCTTCCTTTGGCCTCAGAATCCAGATTCTTCTCAATCTCTGAAGGATTTTCATGGATTACTAGCTCTTTGGCTCTGGGAATTTCCCCAAGTCTCTCCTGAAGGTTATTTATTTATAGCTGAAGTTAATACTATTACTAGAAGCATAATGCTTTGAATTAAACAAGGAGAGAAGCTTCTTCTACCTTGAGCGATACGTTCTGCAAAAGAAGCTGTTCATGCTCCTTCTTAATTCTGTTGACTTCTGCTCTGAGGGAAGCATTTTCCTCTTTCAGGACTTCAACACGGTGAGCAAGTTCCTCGCACTCAGCCTGGAGCTCATACACAATTTCAATTGCTCTTAGGAAAACTGATCGATCACAGTATTCAATCTACTATATACAACAATTTGAATAATATATAAACAGCAAGATAATCTTTATATTACCACCACTAATGGTTAAAAAAAAAAGGGGAGATGAGTTGGCGAGTTGTGATTTTAGGTTAGGAGTCGCAGCAGTTTTAAAGAGATGAGTTGGCAATTTGCTGTTTTGTTTTGCATTTATAGTATGTTAAGAAAAGTTTGTGCAATTATTTATATTTAGATGAATCCTTTTAGAAATTGTGCTAGAGACTGAGAATTGAAGGAGGCGAGCTGTGTTGCCTTGATATATAAAAATGTTTGTAAATGCCACTACATCAACCCCAGGTGTAATATTTTAAATAAAGGTTCACATATTATAGACAAATGCGAGTAAAAAAACTAATATATGATCTTAAAATTAAGTTTAGGCAGCTGGAATATTGGCACTCTCATTGACAAGTTTTTTAAGTTGGTAGCTATTACGATTAACTAAAGGATAAATAGTTTGTCTGCAAGAAATGAAATGCGTGAAGGAGAAAGCAAAAGAAAATAATAATTTATACTTTAAACTCTAGTACTCGAGTAAAAATTGCCATAAGAATGGCATGAGTATCATCCTGAATAAAATTTAAAGGATGATGTAGCACAGAAGTTAAAAGATTGAGAGATAAAATTATATCTTTAAACATTATAATTAATAGAATAACTACTAATATTGCAAATATTTATAACCCTCAAATAAGTCAAAAAAAATTTTAGCATGATTTGAAAGAATTGATTCAAAGTTATTTATAGAAAAAAATATAAATGAATGTTGAAAGGGCAGGTGAAATATTTTTAAGTTCTCACAATGATTTTTATTTTAAAGAAATTAAAAAAGAAAGAAAAATTATTTTGAAGTTTATCTAAAAATTTGATATTATGATTTTACTAATATTTCAAAAAAGAGATGATAATATTATCTATTCAAAACATGGAAGTTCTAAAACTTAAATTAATTATTTACCCTTAAAAATATATCATTTCTATCTCAATGATTGTAAAATTATTAAAAATAATTATTTGATGACCCAACATTGATTATTAGTTTTAGAATTGAAAATTAGTAGAAAAATAATATTAAATTCTAAATGTTCTAAAATTAGATGATAAAGTATTAAAAAAATAATATATATATATATAAGTAAAATTATAAAACTTAAATAATAAGAATTTGAAGTTATGCCAACTTTATATGTAATTGGTAGCAAATTGTATTCGCAATAAAGCTAAAATTATACTTGAATCAAAATGAAGAACACCTAATACTAGATACATTTGGTGGAAAGAATAAGATGTTCAAATAAAAATTTTAAAAATATATACTATAAAAAGCGTTTATATATAAGAATAATAAGAATTGAAAGAATAATAAACTAATTTATATAAACCCAAACTAGCATTAATGATGCTAAAAATACATTTGATGATTATAAAATAAATTAAAAATAATTGAAGAAGAGAAATGCATAAATATAAGATATCCAAATAATAAGATAGAAAAACTAAGAACTTAACTCAAATAAAATAAATAATAAATATAGATAAAAATTTTCTTTTTGTTGATGAAAATATATAACATAAATGGATAGATTATTTAACTAAATTTTTTAATAAAAATTGCACCAATATAATCAATATAAGTTTAACAGTTATAAGAATAGTTGTAAGAATAATATCAATTATACTTTCATTGGTAGGATAGTAAAATTGAGATTTGCAATGCCTTTAAGAAAATTAAAAGTAAAAACCTTGTTGAATCGGATGATATCCCTATCGATATGTGGGAATACTTGGGTGAGAATTTTTTTTTGATTTACCAAGTTATTTAATATTATTTTAAAGACTACAAATATGTTAGATGAGTATAGATGCAGTATTGTTTGCATATTTATAAGAATGTAAGTAATGCTCAGGACTACAACTTATAGAAAAATTAAGTTAATAAGCCATATGTTGAAAATTAGGGAGAACGATTGACTAAAGATTATGAAGGTTACTTGCATGTTACAAAATCAATTTGATTTTATGTTAGACAGATCTATCATGGAAGTCAAATGCTTAATAAAAAGTTTGATGGAGAACTTTAGAAAAATGAAAAAAGGTTTTCATTTAATTTTTATTCATCTTGAAAAGAATTATGATAGAATGATGAGAGAATCTCTTTAGAAAGGAAAAGAATTTGTGGTATATGTTGATATAATTAATGATATGTATAATAGGGATGTAACATGCATTCGATTGCAAGATGACTTACATAATGACTTTCCTATTACTATTGGATTGCATCAAGGCTCTACTCACGGTTCATATTGCTAAGCTTTAATTATATAAGTTCTTACTGAGTACATTCAAGAGGAGGTTTCTTGGTACATTTATTTGTAGATGGAATTCTCTTAACTGATAAAACAAAAAATGGTGTTAAAGCAAAAGTCAAGTTGTAGAAGACTAGTATAGAATCTAATGGGTTTCATCTTAAAAGATCTAAAACAAATTATATTAAGTATAACTTTAATCGTAATAGAAACCATCTTTAGAACATAACTAATGAGGATCATTGGATCAAAAAGACTGAGAGGTTCAACAAAAACATTGGTTATATTCAAAATGATGGTGAAATAGAGAGCAATGTGATTGATATGATCCAAGCTAATATGATGGAATGGAGGAGCGCTTCTTGAGAGTTGTGCGATTGAAAATTTAACTCAAGATTAAAAAAAGCATATATATATATATGACTGTTATGTTCTATAAGGCTGAATGTTAGCCAACAAAGAAAAAACTTACCAATAAAATAAGTGTTATAGAGATGAGGATGCTAAGGTGAATAACTGAATGTACTCTAAGAAATAGAACAATAAATGAGTTCATTCATAGCACAAATGGAGTGGCTCCAATAGGGGATAAAATTCGAGATTGTCATCTTAGATGGTTCGAGCATATTATGTGTAGACCATTCAATGCCTTTTCATTTTGATCATGTTAAAAGAAGAAAAAAACCCAAAAAGATGTGAAAATAAACCATTAGAAAAGATCACCATTTAAAAGTTTAAGTGGGGCTTCTATTTGATATAGTCATTCCATTTTTTGGGACTAAAACTTGGTGGTGGTGGTGGTGGTGGTGGTGTTCTTGTTGATATTATATATTTATACACTTGTATTTGTACTTTCACTATAAAGTGCTTGGGGAAAACTGTGCAGACTTTTAGATTATAATGCTAGCGCAAATATGTAATTATAATATATATTTTAAATTATAAATATGTAAATTCACTATCATGCATTATATATACATATATATATATATAGCCAGAACAAATATATTCTTACCTGTTTACGGAGTCTCGACCGTCTTGCTGATTCCCTGTTTGATTGCTTTCTTCGCTGCCTCTTGAGCTCTCGTTCATCCTGAAATTTCAAATGTGTATCATGTTTGAATGCAAATGTAAAGATCAAATGAACAAAATTATGTAATAAATGAATTATATCACATATTAAATTTTTATCATGCAAACATATGATTTATACTTCAACTGTACCAATCTTTTTACAATTAAATTACAATATAAATGTAACTTTCCCTATATATCATTGTCTAGGAATCATCTCATAAGTGCAACATTGTTAATTTTAAAATATAATATTATCAATTTGAGATAAACTTCACCTATAATATATCTATGATTTGGGAGAGAAACCCATTCACCTACCATCAATTAAACTGTTGATCAACATAGAGAATCACAATATATGAAATTGCAAGAAAAAAATTTAAGATTAATCGTACTCCAAGTGCTATATCAATTAAATGGTTGAGCAAACATAAAATAAAATACTTAGTGTCTGCGTGCAATTTAGAATCAGCCTTCTCAAAATACTCAAAATTACCCCTCAACTCCTAAAATTGTATCCAACTTCATCCTTATGTTAAATAACGTTACTGTCTGGATGAAAATTGAAGCATTTTAATCATTTTATGAACATCAAGTTTCTAAAACTGATATAAATAAAAGTTACCAAAAAATAAATAAATGTGGTATGCATCTGCCCTCAGGCTAATGTCGACTGCCTTTTCCTAGTCTTTTATTAACAATACAGCCTAAATTTGTTATTTCAAATAAGCTGATATATTGTATTTTCATTTCAAATGTTGAAAATATCCTAATTCCACCCAAAGTTAACAAAAGAGAATGATTTGAGTATGCATCATTAAGAGTCTTACGAATTTCAAAAACTACATTAAAATCTAAGATTTTTAAGAATGAAAAATATACTATATGTTTTTTTTTCATATTATGCCCCATACTATTAAAAAATACTTATTTGTCTAATTTCATCATATTAATATTAAATTTTAATTAAATTAAACTACTATATAATTATAATCTATATTTTTTTACTCCAAATTTAAATAAAAATTGTATTAAGCACGTATATATTAACATATGTTTAATATATGTACCATATTTTCCTAATAGGGGTAAATAAGGATATCATATTTATCTTGAAAATAATTGGTATATACCTTTAGGAATATAATTTAAAGATGAAAATGCCATACGTCACATAAAATATAGAACTGACAATCAAAACAATCAATAAAAAAAAAATTCTTCTAACAAATAACCTCTAGTAAAAATAGATGGCATCGATTTGTATTTTATATTTTTGTGTAACTGTAGCAAAACTAGTTAAATATTTCCATTAAAATGATTGCTGGATACGAGCAACTCTTAAATACCTGCATCCATAGCTCAGACGGAGCGCCAGGAATCATGGGTGCAGCAACTGCAGCTACAGGAACCTTACCATGAATTGGAGGGACAGCTGAAGGGTTTGTTGTGCCCCAGAAGTCCATCCCTATGTTCAAATTTGTGGTGGGACCAGTAACAGTTCCAGGTGGCATAGGCACAATTGCCATGGTCTGACCAGCCATTGACTGAGACGGCCCACGGGAAGTTCCATTTTGTAGGCCATGAGCAGAGTTTCCATTCTGGGAGGCCAAGGCTGTGAAGGATTCACAGATATAAAGGCCTACTGTTAGAATAAAGGGGTCTTTACATACATAGCACCCAAATCTTTATAATATAAAACATTAAAATTCTTATAATTATAAGTAGATACGTGGTGCCACACTTCAAAAATAAAGCGATGAAAGTTTTCTTTTGTAAATATTATAAAATTTGGGAGTTATGCAGGTAAAAATCTCTAGAATGAAATAAACCAGTAAACACTAAGGGGAATATTTTCAGATGCCCTACCATCAGATGAGTTTAGATTATCATCTGCCTTTTGTGGAGAATCCTGCACAAGATTAGTAACTGATATTAAAATAAGAAAAATAAAAAGTAAGGCATTAATAGCTAATATAAATGAAGGACTCTCCGTTCACAAGACAGGGAGCACCACACTGATCACATTGCTTTCTTGCTAAACTTTCCTCTTGTGATTTTTGTTTACCGTTCGCGCGATGTGAATCGCGTGGCAGACTTTTGTTCTATGTTAGCCCGACAGGGTGATTTTTATTTTGTTATGGGAGATATGCTCCTCGGGAGGCTCTTAGACCTTCTCGTTGAAGACACCGTGAAGTTTGATCTCGGTTGATGATGTATTGATGCTTTTATTTATTTATGCTTAGGCTATGGCTGTCTTTCACAAATGAAGAAGGATCAAAAGGATGCATCGAATATAGAAGTGTATATATACTTAAGAATATATACTATTATTTTAGAAAAAATTGGATTACTTTTCCCAACACATCACTCCTTACCAATCGCAATTTTGAACGGCTTAGTTTCAAGTAGCCAGAGATAAAAATAGAAAAGTTAGGAAACAAATAAAAATGCATTTTAGCTATAATAAATTTAAGTTATTCAAAATTTGTGGTCTTTTAAAATGAGTAAAAAAGTAGTCCTATTCTTTTAAAATGATAGAAGTCAGTAGTGTACCTCTTTCATCTCTCCATAGAAATATATACATATATACATAGAGAGAGAGAAAGAGGGAGAGAATGCTAAAATGGTCTCCTAGCTCTTGCAATTTGTTCATTTTAGTCCTTAATTCTTATATATATAATATTTTTGGTCTCTTAAATTTTTTATGTTTGTAATTCTTTAGTTCTATGAAGTTAATTTGGATGAAAACCAATAAATATAAAGAGTAATTTTGTCCAACCAATAAATTAGCTCCATTAGTTATTATGCTGTCATTTTCCAAGTAATAATGTTAGATGATTAATAAAATAGATAAACACCTAAGAAAAAAAAAATCACTACACTATCACCTACTTCTACTGCTGTTAGTTGCGGTCTTGCCATTGTTGAGGCTGGCAAGCTCTTCTATAAGCTTCTTTTCCTCGCTTCTTAGTCTCTTGGGAAACTCCACCTACACCCGAACTAGCTCACCCCCCTCGTACTAGGCTTTCCCAAGTACGAGACACCCTTTTCCACCATCATCAGAGTCGTTCCCGGCTGCATCCCTGCCGGGGCCTTCAGATCGACCAGTTTGTCGGCAGTCAAACGCTGAACGTGGTTCTGAGAATGGCGTCGATGTACGACACCTTGCACGTCTGCAAAATATTGTTTCTGTCCCGCTTCAGCACCAGATCTGAGAGAACTTTGATGAAGACGTAGAGGTCTCCCGACAATCAATTAAAACCCCCTCCCTAAGCTCCAAATAGAGAAGATTCTTCCTAATAATTTCTTCCCATCTTTTTTTTGGCCTTCCTCTTCCTCTTTAAAATGAATAAAATTCATAAACTAAGCTTTTCTAATAGGGGCATTGCACGATTTACGCTTAATATGCTCAAACCATCTAAGACGACATTCTCTAATTATCCATTATCGGAGCCACTCCAACCTTGCTACGAATAAACTCATTTTTCAATCTATATTTACAAGTATACCCACTCATCCACCTAAGCATCCTCATCTCAGTAAGTTTCTTCTTTGTTTCAATTTCTGAAAGGAATAAAAATGCAGTTGCTTCCCATTGTGAGTGCACTGTGCTCCATCAATGTAACTGTGGTTTTGGAAGTGTTAAAACCTCAAAAATGTAACAAAGTTAAAATCTTGCAAAATAAAGAGGATTAAACTGACGTGCAAAATAAAAATTAAAAAATAACCTTCTCCTTACATTTTGAGAATTAGCATCACTTCCTTCGCTTGAGGCTTCACTTCCACTATCTCCACTGAACACAACAAGTTGCACAAAAAGCCACTCGATCAGCAAAGAGAAACAAACACTCGATCAGCATAGAGAAAGAACATCAACAATATGTTTGTCAAATATCTCTTCAAAAAACCTTTGTGAGTAAGCTCCATTGCCAGATGCACCTGACGTTTTTCCCAGTTCACTGCTCTTTCCAGTAATCAAGTTCAAACTGCCCAAACTTCCTTTTGATCTCTTGATTGGACTTTTCTCCTTGCCTTCAGAAGATTTACCCTCTGCTTCACTACCAGGAAAAGTGCCCTGTAAGGGCAAAAGAAACTACATTCACGAATGCACAGTACCCAACAAAGGGAGAACGTAAAAAGTGTAAGTTAGAGAACGCCAGTGTAACTTACAGAAGTTTCTGCATTTCCATTAGGAGAAGTCATAGTATAAGGACTAAATGGGTGTGAACCCTACTCAACTCAGCAAACCATACTATAATAGTTAGATGAATCTGGATTCAATATGAAGAGCAAAAAAACAGCGGAAAATATCGTATTGAATTAAGAGCAGACGGTAATTAGGAGCATACAGGAGCCATAGTAGGATGTGCGTATATTCCTCCATGTGGATACATGACATACGGAGGCGGTGTTCCATAAGGAGGCATGAGATGCTGCATAAGTACAAAAAAGTGACAAACATGTTAAAAACAAAAACTAATATTGCAAAAAATTAAGATTGCTTTCAGTGTACAACACCCAACTCCACTTCTCTTTGGTCACATCATGAATAAATTTGATAGGACGTAACAAATCTACCAGGAACCTCAAAAGTCAATTCATTTCTAGTCTTATATAACTACTTAGTATACCCAAACTTTCTACAAATAGGATGCCCCACCCTGTCTGTCATGCATCACACAGTAAATTTTATCTATACATGCTACTTTTGACATGCTAAAATAAAGCAATGTTTAGTCCACTAAATGTTATTTATTAAAGAAGATTTAAATAAGCATGTTATAAGAGTAATGAAAGAGTTTATTCACAATAATTTTGGTTTAGAAGAGATTAATGGATAAGGAAAGATAAACTTCAAGATTGCTTTGGCTTATTATATATGCTTACAAAAATATTATTATATTAAACGGAATAGCATGTTATTATTTATAAGAATGGGTTTTTTGAAGACTGAATTTATTTCTTTATAAGTTAAAATGATCAATTGTAATGCAAAGACTGTAAGAGTGTTCCTAGAAAAATACTTAACAACCTAGGTTATTGATTCTAGATTTGATGATAATGAGTTGAAAGGGTAATATAACTAGGTTATTTCCCAAAATTAGATGATTTTATAAAAAATTTTAAGAGATTCCTTTAAAAAAGCCCTAATAGTAAAAAAGATTTGTCATAAAGAATGCTTAAATGAAATAATAATGAAAAGTAAATAAATAAATTGGCTTATTGCAGGTTCAAACAAAAAACTAGTGCTGCCAATATTAAGCTTTTGAAGCTTTATATGAAAAATTAGGCAACGTTAAAAGAAAAAAATTATATAAACTATCCAAATTAAAAGATAAAGTAAAATTTTATTTAAAGTATACTATTGATGTTGATGAGAAAATAACTTTCAAGGATGAGCACATTCGATATAGATGAATAAATTGTTTTTTTAAGTTATTTAATGAACGTTGTACGAAGTGACTGCAAGAATAATTTAGTAGCTTTAAAACAAATTAAAATGCCCTTTGATTTGATGGGTGAATAAATTGAAGTTTAGAATACTTCAAAATAAAAAAATTGTAAATGAAAATTGTCTAAATTATTGATGTGGAAATGCTCAGGTAAGAAGGGAATTTTGTTGCTCAACAAAGTATTAAATATAATTTTAAATACTAAGAGATGTTAGATGAAAGAGTCCTATAATACCTATCTACATAAACAAAAAGGTTGTGCAAAATTGTTCCAATTATAGAGGAACTACACTAAGCCAAATATTGAGAATTTTGAGAATGTGAAATGATACAGATTACAAAGATATTGTAGTGTTTCAAAGAATAAAATTTATTTTTATGTCAAGTAAATCATGTAGAAAGGTCAAACATTTGCTAAGATTTGATATAAAAATTTAAAGAGAGAAAGACAAGACCTCCAATTGATTTTTATTGATTTGAAAACATATGATAAAGAATTGAGAAAAGTTCTTTGGAGAATGTTGGAAAGGAAACCAATTTGTATTATTTGTATTGAAATTACTAAAAGCCTATGTAATGGAACAGTTACGTGTGTTTGAATCCAAAGTGAATTGTCAAATCAGATTACACTAAAGATCAACTCCAAATTTCACATTTATTAGATATTCTTACTAAGCAAATTCAATAAGAGGTTCCTTGGAACATGTTATTTGCAAATTTTATTATTATTGCTGAAAAGACTATATATGGGGCTAAAGTGAAGCCCAAGCTATGAAGGACTACCATAGAATTGTCATAGTGGATCCAAAGTAGAATATGTGAAGTTCAAGTTTAATCATAATAGAAGTTATAATATCTAGTATATGACAATTGAAGGTCCTGTCAACAATAGTGAGATTCAAAAAAAATTCTCATGTATAGCAATAACAAATAAAAAAATATGTGATTGATAGTATCCAAGCAGATTGGATAAAATGGAGCACTTTTGGGTGTTATCCTATAAAAATTGACACTCGAATTTACAGGAACATTATATAGATTAATTATAAGCACAACAAAATTATATGAACAAAAGAATATGATAAGACGTGAGTACACCCCAAATAAAATTGGAGTAGCCTATGTTGAGAATAAATTTAGAGAAAACTGTCATAGATAATGTGGAGTTATTAAGCGCAAACCATTGGATGCATGCTTCAGCAAGGAAAGCAAAGTAAATGAATTTTGCCAACGTTTAACTAGCAAAAGGAAGACCAAAAATATATGGTATGAAACCATTAGGAATGGCCTCGCATGTTTAAAAAAATTAATGGGGAATTATTATTTAATCAAGCACAATGAAGAAAACAGATTCATGTTGCTGATTCCCCCTTGGTTGAACAAAGTTTTGGTGACGTTTCTGCTATAACACAAAAGATGGTATTCCAATGGTACATGCATAATATTCTTATTTAGTGTGAAAAAATAATAATAATAATTCAAAGAACCAATTAGCAAATAGATTACACGCCCAACTCCCACAGTTGTAGCAATGCACTCCCATTATCTAAAATGCATGATGAATAACTGCAGATGGCAGCAATTAAATATAGAAAAGTCACATAAACCAGCACAAAATTACAGGAAAGTTCTAAAATACCTGTGCTCCCCAAATATAAGAGTGAGGTGGAGGACTTGATCCCACGGCTGAATGGAAGAACCCGGGCGGCGGGATTGGTGAATAAGCCTGATAAAAAAATATTAAAATTATGAAAATTTAAGAGCTGGATATGTAAATTATAGCATTTTAATGTTATTTAAGTAAAAAATTTCAAAGATACGTCAACTGAAGTATACAAGTTCAGAAAAAACATGTTTTTCCATGTAAATAACCTGAAAGGTAGACCAATCAGGGTAAACCGGCGTAGCAGGGCTTGTGCCAGTAGCCGAAGGCTGCTCCTGAACAAACAAAATAAACGCACGTAATTGCAAGTATGGGGACATCAAACACTCTAAACAAAATATGAATCGAATCGAATACCGATGCCCCTAACGCCTTTGGGGTCTTTGCAGTGCCGTCAGCCTCGCTGTTTCCCATGAACACAAAATATCTGACTATCACAACAGATCCATTCCTTTGCTAGAAATATTCAATTCGAGCTAATTTTATGGATCGGAAGAGTGCGGGTAAATCCCTAGCGCATCTACGATCAACGACAGCAAAACGACTACATATGCGGATTGAACAGAGCAGAAGCCTGCCTGAGAATATAATTCACGGAAAGAGCCGATCGACCCAATTTGCAAAGAAGATCTACGTTGGATTAGCTCCGAGATTAAAAATCAGCAAAGATCCCAAAACCAAAGCTTACAAAACTCTCTTTGGTTTGAAAACATCTGAGAAGGGAAAAAAGAGGGATAAACACAAGACTTCGGCGGACGGGTGTTTCCTAACGGAGGGTCGTTTTCAACGAGTGCTGCAGCAAGTTACAGATTTGTTCTCACCAGTAACTTAAAATGAACCCAGAAAATTCGCTCGAGCTTTGAGTGGATTGGAATTCGACCTTAACATTTTTTAATTGATTCTTGAAGTGAAAATTAAGTTCAGCTCCAATCAAATTAGGTTCTGATCACTTGAAATATATAGAATAAATATACATATATAATATATAATGTATACACAAAATAGGCGGGGGCGGAAAAATGTCCTAAATCTTGGGTCAGACTTAAATTCTTATTAAATGTGAATTAATAATTTTTTCAAAACACAGTTTTTTTAACCAAGACATTCGCTTAAATCAACGGTTCTAGTTCAGGCATTTTGAGTCGTAGATTGAGGTCTCTTGAGGATAAAATTGCTAAAAGCCCTTAAATTCTGATTCTGATCTTCGATTCGATTTCTTGATTCTCGCTTTTATCTTATTCAGAACCTTTTCTCGACGCTCTTGAGTCCTAGCTCCTGAATCCTGACCTTCTAAGATTCTCCACTAGTTCTATGTTATTGTGATTTGCGGTCTTTATCTGTTGGAGCTGATAACACTATAAAAATTTTGTGAATTGCGGTTTTTAATTTCTTTGTCCTTTTAGTTATGGTGATTTTTTTAGATTTTCTTTAGGACTTTTTGCTTATGATTTTTAGACTTCATTTTTTTGTATTAGATTTGTTAAAGCTTATTATTTTAAGGCTTCAAGTAGTGAGTTTGTTTTTAGTATTACAATTACTTATGATTTTTATGAATTGTTTAGGTTTTCTTAAGGTTTTAATTAGAGTTTTCAGATTTATAATTTTATCAAACTTGTTGAAGCTATGACTGTTTTTAGGATTCAAGTTATGACCTTATATAGTTAGGTTTTTTAACAATATTTGTGTGCTTTATTCTTAGAGATTTGGTTTAAGGTTGCAGATTTTCAATCTTTTGTATCGAATGTGTTGAACTTGTGAGCAATTTTTTACTGTTAAAATTGTGATCATGTTTATTTGAGGTTTTTACAAATTTTTTATGATTTTTTTTAAAACTTATAATTTTTTGTATTAGATATGTTGAAGTTGTGAGTTTGATTTTAAGCTTCATATTGTGAGATGAAGCTCTATTCCTATTTATGTAGTTTTTTTAGAATTATTTATAAAATTTTTACATAAGGTTTCAAGACTTGCTATTTTAAAATCAAATTTATTAAAGATATTCTTAAAGTTGAAGACTTGAATTTGTGATCTTGCTTATATATAATTTTTTATGGTATTTTTAAATTTCTTTGCCTATTGCTTACAGAGCTATTATTTCTTGTATCATAATTATTTATAGAATTTCTTGTTTATTGTTGAAAGAGTGAGCATACTTTTAGAGCTGAAGCATGTGATCCTATTATTTAGAATTTTCTATTTTATTTTATTAGAATTTTTGTTTAAGGTTTGCATAATTATAATTTTTTAGTATTTCAAATCTATTGAAGTTGTGAGCCTATTTTTATGAAAATGCAATTAATTATTACTAATGATATCAAATATGCAATTTATTTTCGTATCCCCTTAAAAGTTTGTTGCATGTTGAATGTTTAATTTATAAATTACAAAACAAAGTTGGAATCCATTTAGAATATTGAATGTTGCAATAGAGTTGTTGAAGGTTGAACGTTGGATGTTCAATATTGCAGTAGTTCTTAATTTGCATGTTGAATATTGAATTTTACAATAGTTCTTAATTTTATTTCATGTTGAATGCTGCAATAGTTCTTAATTTTGGAAACTTTGTAACTATACGAATTTGATATTTCTTGCACAAGTTGAATGTTGCACAAAATACTTTGCTAGATATGAATGGTGGAATGTTGCAAATTAGTAATCAGAATTTCGACTAGAGCTAAATGTAGATATTGCACTAAAGCTCAAGTCCAAATATTTTTTAGGCTTTTTCTTTATGATTTTATCTGAATGTTGTGCAAGACCAAGCACAAAAACAGTAATAGCCTTAATAGCAATAGAATTATTCTAGCTAAATGGAGATTATTGATGACTATATATGCTTATAATTTCTTTAATATTTCAACTTTAGAATTTATAATTGTCTTTTTATTATTTAAAAATATTTTAGCTAAACGGAAAATATAAATGACTTTTACGACTCTAAAATTGTTAAGTCAAAACCTAAGAAAAATGTTATATGTAAGTCTATAAGTGTTCAAGAAAATTTAATTCCTTTGGTTATAATTACACAAATAGTTAAATTAAGCTAAAGTATCTTCGAGATCAGAACAATTAAGAAAAAATGCAACTTGGGGTCATTTTGAAATAGTCCACTCTAAGGATATTAAGAGCAGTCATGAAAAATTATCATGGACGCACTATTGTAAAACTTATGTCTAAATAGTCTGAATCAACTTCAAATTGTTAAAAGCATAATAAAGCTTTTTTACGATAATAATAAAGTTTGAAATCTATTGGTATGAATGATTATTACTACTGAGTTATATTTTAATTTGTTAATCCATATTTTCATTTATTTATATGTATTTTAACTAATAAGTATGATAAAAATCTAGAAATGTCACAAAGCTGAATGCTTAAAAATTTATAAGATTAAAATAAAAGATATTAAAATTTTAAAATTTGTGAAATATATACTTTTGATATTTTATTGTTGGATATCAAATAAATCAATTGGGTATATGTGTTTGACAACATACTACATTGAGTTAAAGAATGTGTTGCAATATTTTATTGATCTTGAACCTTCACATATTGTATATGTTATTGCTGATGTCAATGGTGAGTGCATAATTCAATTAGACATTCTTTAAAAAATTATGACTATTATATTAAACAATGCACGTGCCAACGATAACACTGTAATATTCTATTGAAGAATTTTGAGAACCTTAATAGCCTACTTTTTAAAGAGTTTTTTTTTTAATATTCGATATTGTGCACATGTTTAAAATTTGATAATTCAAGATAGCCTCAAGCAATGAAAGATGCCATATGTGTTGTTAGAGATTCAATTGTTTATATTAAAAAATCTCTCAACTACTGCTTGAAAATATTTGATAAGATTATAAGATTTGTTGATGTGTCAACTGATAGAGGCTTTTTATGGTAACGTAAAAAACACAGTAGAACTTTATATTTTATATACTGATTGTGCCTTACATTACAAAATTATGCAAGAATTTTCTTGGAAAGATAAATGATTAGTTTGGAGTTTGATCGATGCTAATGGGGATAAATTTAATATAATTAGAGATGTTTTCAAAGATTTTGATAATGCTTCAAAGTTTTTTCAAGCTCAACATACCTAATTTCTAATTTCTAATCTTTTTCTTGCTAAAATAATTCAAATTAAATATACTCTTATGGTGGGGCAAGATAAATAATGAATTTATTGTAAATTGACTTACTCATATCGAGCTAATCTTTGAGCTTTATATAAAGATATAAGAATTTGATATATTGTAATTTACAAACAATTATTAGTATACAATTGTGACACCCCCTAAAGCTCGAATCAGCAAGAATCTAAGATTATGGATTGCCTTCTGAAGATTTTAGTTTGGATTTGGCATGATAATACATTCATTACATAAATCCACTCATTTTAAAGATATTAAATTTTTCTTACAAGATATTTACATTGGACATACCTTTATAACAAAATATAATATAATAAGATAATTTATGAGCAATATTAAAATAAAAGAGTACAATAGTTATTCATTTCAGGGTTGGTATATTTTATAATTTACAAACAAGTATTAAATTGCAATTTTTACTCTAATAAAATTATAAATATAATTTAAAGTATTAAGATAATATTGATTTATTTATACAGTAAATTTTGAAATAATTTTAGTATTTATTTATATATTTTTAACTTAATTTTAATCAAAATATGATTATTAAAATAATAATCAATAATAAATATATAATAATAATTTACTTAAATATTTTAATTTATATATTAATAATAATTTATTTACATATTATTAAAGACAATATTTTGTCAAAGTTTATTATTATTATTTATGAAAATTAAGATGTAATAATAATTTATTAGTTATAATAATAATTTTTTTTTCTCTTTCTTAAAATCTTCTCTCTCTACCTTCATTTATTCTTTCTCTCTTATTCCTTTCTTCTTACTCTCTGTCTCTTATTTTCATTTTAATATAATAATAATAATAATAATAAGAAAGTAATAATAATAATATATTAAATAATTATCTTATTGGTTAGGATAATTATTTAAGATAAATAAGAAAAATAAATAATAATAATTCAAGATTTATAATATCATTATTTTTTCTATAATAATAATAATAATAATAATAAGAAAAATAATAATAATATAAAAAGAAAATATAATAATAATAATAATAATAATCATAAATATTTATCTTATTAATCAAGATAATTATTTAAGATAAATATAAATTATAATAAATGATAACTAATCATACATATTATCATTATTATTTACATAATAATAATAATAAATAATAAAATGAAATCGATATTAATAAAAGAAAATGATAATAATAATAATAATAATAATAATTCTAAATAATTATTTTATTAATTAAGACAACTATTTAAGATAAATTAAGATTTTGAATAATGATAACTCATAATATATATTATCATTATTATTTTTATTATAATAATAATAATAATAATAATAATAATAATAATTATTATTATTATTATAAATTATCTTATTAATTAAGATGATTATTTAAGATAAATAAAAATCCTAAATAATGATAACTCATCATACATATTATTATTATTATTATTTCTATAATTAATTTTGATTTTAGTTAAGATGCACCCCTTGGTTAGTTTAGAATAACTTTATAGTAATTTTTGAAGATTAAAACTTCATAAATATCAACAATTTGGTACTCCATATTTGATGAAACTTTAAACATACCATTTTCTTATTATTCTTAATCCAAATGCACCCAAATATTGAATTTGATCTTCTATTTTATTTTCTATAATTTCTAAAATTTAAATTTATGAACAAAATTAATTTAGGAGTATAGGTTATATAAATTGCTCATAAGCCTGCGTATTATGATCACAAAAATATACCATATCAAATAGTATATTTGGTTTGACCTAATTTTGAATTATATGAGGATCTTATTTTTTACTTAATTGAGCAGTGTTTAGTTCTAATTATCTTAGAAGCAATTTTTGGTTGTCATAGACTTCCCCACTTAAAATAGATGTGACATTATTAGTATTTTGAGTTGGTGATAACATAATCAATTAAATATCTTTGGGTACATTATGCATCTCTTAGTGTACAATTGCACATTATAAGCTCCTTAATTAACGGTATGAAGTTTTCATACTAAGAAAATGGTTCATTTTGAGTTTCTCAATGTTGATGAATATTATTTAGTCAAATAAAAATGTATAAGATAAAAAATATATAAGGTACATGAGATAATTTCATGATTTTTGGTGTCATAATTGGACTGAGGTCATATACTCTTATAAAAGTAGAATCCCTTAGAGCGAGTCCCCTTCCTTGGTTTGAATGGCTACATGTGTTGATGCTAGTGGAGGTGCAGAAGCATATTGAAAAGCATGAGTAGGTGCTTGCATATTAGCAGGCCTAGTACTTTGAATGATTCTCCAACGTATCCAACATCAATGATCCATTTCTTATACATCTTCTATGCCAAAGATGTAACGGATACAACCCTCTTCTCACCATCCTGCAATGCAGAACCCCTCTCCTCTCCATAAACCACATTGTTTATCTGGAAATAGGACTATATGGACACCCACATATCCACACAATCCTAAAAAATCATTAAATGCGCCAAACAACACATTAAACAACTCAGGATGGGCTGCTGTGGTGAAGGCTAAGAATTCAATCCCAGTCATTGCTCCACATGATCCTGATGAATGAGGTTAATTGCACTCATCTATTTATATCATAATAAATCCACATATTTTCTCTCCCACTCTCATAACTCCTCGAACACTTTTGATTCTAAACTCGAGAAGGCATTGTACAGAGTCTAACAACTCCCTGAACTCGTTGGCAGCATCCATTGCATACCACCACCTCCCCAATGCCCCTTTTAACTTCTATGGGGCCTAGGGGGCATTCTAAGCTAAGAGCATGGTATTGGTCTAGTCAACCCATAAGATGGCCATGCTAACCTAATACCCTTAGCAAATTCAAGGGACCCTTGAAGCACACTTTTAGGGCTTCCATGGCCTTAAACACTTTAACTGAAGGTTTAATTAGGTTTGGGCTAGCTTAAGCTAGCCCAAATTGAGCCTTGGCTAGGATAGCCCAAACCCTTATATAAGGGTGGGCTAGGTTAGCCCAACCATTAACAAACCTTAGTGAGGCCATGGTTGACTCTATGCGCATTAATTCCTTTAAAATTGAAATAGAACTCACTTGGGCTAACCTAGTCTAGCCCAAGCCAAGCCATATCCTTGAGTGGTCTAACCCCTATGTGAGTGAGGTTGTAACGACCCAAATCTTGATTAAAATAATTATAACTAAATTGCTGATTCAATTAGGATAAAATTAGTATCCCAAGCAAGTTTAAAATTAGGTTGAACTGAATATACTATTGAAAAGAGTATATTTTTGTGATCGTATTATTCAAGTTTGGAGGCAATCTATCAAATAAATACTTCTATATTACTTTTAAATTTCTTTAATATAAAAAATTAAGAAAATAAAATATAAGCCCAAATTCAAAAATTTTAGTGTCATTGGGTTTATAATAATAAAAAAAGGATACACAAAAATTTTTGTTGAATTTTGAGTGTCGAATTATCCATAATTAATATTTGAGGTTTTTACCATAAAAAATTAATTAAAAATATAATATAGCTCCAAATTGAAATTTTTCGATTGATGATATTCATCTTGTTAAGATGGACTGTAACAACCTAAGGTTGTTACCCAGTTTAATTTAAGTATAATCATATCTTTATTATCATTCTATTAAGTTCATGTAGTCATTAGAACTAAACCCTGAAGGTTTGGAGCAATTCGGAGCACAATCGATTATTTTGGAATATTTTAATAATTGAATAAGTAGAAATTTGAGGTATTTAATTTTACCTTGGATTCGAAATCTGACTTCACCGTTGTGATCGTCACCCCCAAATTAACTATGGGTGATGTTTTGGGCATGTTTGGAAGTCGTTGGATTTTCATGAATATTTTAATATAATAAATACACCGGAAAATAGAATAAATAAATAATCTTCAGAATCGAAATCCGACTTCGTCGTTGAATTCCTCACCCCTAAATTAGCTAGGGATGAATTTTTGGGAATTTTCAGAGCGCATTTTTAAAATCTGAATTTTTAAATAATCAAAGAAAATAAATAGGTAATTACCCAGCCCCTAAATTACAATTTTCCCCTAATTTCTTAATGCATCCTGTCAGCTCCCCCCATGCCCCTTGGCTACCCATTGATGGGCCTCCCTTCCTAGGCTCATGATGGCCTAGCCCCTACTCCCATCCTCCTCTCCTTCTTTAAGAAGAACCACAGCCCTCTCCTCCTTCTTTTGCTGTCAAGGTAAGCTCAAAAGCTCTCTCTCTTCCCCTCCATTGCTGCACCTTGAAGGAGAACGCTCATCCCTAAGGTCTTGAAGGAAACAAAGTCCCTCCTCTTCTTGCAATGACTAAGGTACCCCTTTTACTCCTCTCTTTTGTCTTCTTCATATAGCTACAATGCTTGAATGTATCTCTAGAAGTCTATAAACATGTATGGAAGCCATTAAAGCTCATTGAAGTAGCTCGTTTATTCAAAAAATGCATGCTCTATTTTTATCTATTTTGTATACCCTGTCCTTTATCCACATTTTTTTATAACTAAAATGCTCCGTTTGTGCCTATTTTGGTGTTGATGGAAAGGTATCGGAAAAATCTTTCCATTGATATATGGTACCGCTCATGAAATGCTCTGGATTGAGAGTAATTGAGCTCGAAAGTAGGCCTTCTAGGTTTCGTCCTGGCGAAATCGCCGTCTGGCGCTGCAGCGCCCGATTTTGTAAAATAGGCTACTGCAGCATGCCACAGCATTTTGAAAAATGGATTGCTACAGTGTGCTGTAGTGGAAATTTTTTGAAAAAAAAACAAAAAAAAACTTTAGAAATTGTCAAAATAATTTAATGAAATAATAATTTTGCAAATGAACTGCTGCGGCGTGCCATAGCGCGTTGTAGCGGGTCGCAGCGGGTCGCAGCACGCCCCAGCACGTAAAGCGCTACCGCGCAAAAAGCGCTCCAGCGCGCTGCCGCGCAAAAAGCGCTGCAGTGCACCACAGTGCGCTGCAGCGCCTGAACTTGCAAAATGCCCAGAATTCTTCTAATACTGCCTAGTTTTGGCTGAAATGGCTAAAACTTCACTGTTTTTGTATTTTAAGGTCCCTAGGACCCTAGTATTTAGGTTTTGAAATATTGCATAAATTTCTATATGGAAATTAAGTTTGAAAACCTTGTCATTTTAATAAGTGCTCAAAACCTACATTGTACCTTAAATGTATTGTGCAAATTGCTAGATAACTTAAAATTTCAGTGCCAACATTAACCCAAAATAATATTTAGGTTTTTAACCCTGGAAAATTAGAAGAAATGACCAAAATATCCCTAACCTTAATTAGGTCATAACTTGACCATTTAAAGTCCAATTTGGGTTTACTCCTAGTTAAAGTACTTAGTGTGCTATAGGGAAGTTATAGCCACTGAGTTTTCTAAATTTGGATACCAAATGAGAGAGTTAGTTTTTTGACCTCTCTTAACTTAGAAAATTACTTATTTACCCTTAGAAATTCAAATGATGATAACTAACTCATTAGACCTCATAATTTAGTGTTCTTGAACTCTATAAAATCTTTGAACAGCAACAATAGTAAACTATATAAAAATTTAGATTTCATTAAGTATAATTTACTAAAATACCCTTAAGTCAAAAACCTTAGTTTGGACCTATAGGACCCCTTTCTTGTCCAAATTAAGCATACTTATTGTCTATTTTCAAGTAGATAGTAAGGAACCATTTGGTGCTAAGAAACTTCAATTTGAACCCTTAATTCAAAAGTTAACTTTTCAGGCCCTTAAGTAGGGGCAAAATAGTCATTTTGCCCAAAATTTAGGTTAAGCGTCATTAACCTCTAAATTATGTTCTAAATTACTAAGATCAGTATTAGAACTATATTAGAGTCGTCTAAGTAAGAAAAATCAACTATTATATCAACTCATCAATATTCCCCAAAAATTTTCTAAGTCTTTTCTTAGGATCTTTTCACCTCATATTAGGACCATTCTTGAGACTAGGACTAGCTCATAGGTTAGATTTTATTTATGGGTTAAGTGGGTTATCCAATGAATGAATCCTTGTTTTTATTAATTTCTAAGCTTTTACAACTTATTTGAATTATTTTGTCTTTCAATATTAGATTTAAGATAGGGGATTCATCCTATTAAGATTGATTTGCTTAATAGGGTTTACCTCAATCATTAGATCACTTTTAAATTGAAATATATATCTTATGTCTTATCCCTTTGGATTATGTGATTAAGCCCAATCTCATGGTGTTTAATCCATAATCTGTAGTTTAGTAGATCTTGATCAGATCTTAGATAGAATGTCTAAACTCATTAAACTAGGACGTATGATTCATTAATTGAACTTGTAGTCGTGTTTGATTGCATTAGATTAGAACCTGATCAGTTCCAATCCTTTTAACTTATAAGGCCGTACTTCTAAGTTACAATCGATAGTAGGAATTGGAGATCCTAAACTTGTGTAACTTAGAATAGTTAGAATAGTTTAATTAGACAACAACAGTGCCATCATGTTAGAAGAACTCCTTTACTTATTTGATTTATTTTGTTGCTACGCATCCCTTGCTTTTGTGCTTAATCCCTTAGACATATCATATAAGAGAATTTTGTGTATGAAATGAAAACTTAGAATAATTAGGATAACAGTTGTCTTTGGGTTCAGTATATTAGTAGATTCGGGTGCACATTTACCCTAATGGATAGGGGTAAGGAGTAATAAGGATGCTTAACATTACTCATTGAGGAGTGTGTGTTAAGCTTGGAACCCATATAGTCTTGTAGACGTGTTTGACTCCACAGCTATTTCTAGACGTGTCCACATAAACAAAGTAAAATAATTAAAAGATTCTATATTTGTATTTTACTGCCTCCTCAGTTATGCTACTGGATTCTGTCTGCCCTAGCCCAGAAAGACTATGAGAATTTCTGTCTACTCAAGCCCATAAAGGCTTTAGGAATTTCACCGGTCGATGACCATCTTTCTGATATGGCAGTCTTTACAAACCTGTTTTAGTTTTAGCTTACTGTGTACTATATTTTGATGCATATTTCAATCAGCTATGTTTCTTTACTTACCTGCTCATTTGTACGTATTTATAGGATGCTAAACTTTACTGCTTACTATATATACTATGTTCAGATTTCTGCCTTTAATCAGCATATGTTATATGATCATCAGCATATTTAGAATTAGACTTTACTTTAAGTTCTTTTACTTACTGTAGTATATATATGTATATGCCATTTTCTTATTTAGCTGTTGAGATGTGCCTTTGCCTCATTTATTGTTTAGTTATAAATGTTGTATTTATAATTTATCCTATTCTTTGTACATTTACTACTCATACTGCTTTAATTTACTTCTTTATTGTGCTTTAAGTATAAAAATGGTGACATTAATAACACACACAAAATATTCAGCCTAAAATATACTTAGATAATTGTCTAACAAGATTTTCTTTTATTGGCTGGGGCCCTAGTATTATGAAACCGATAATGTTAGATTCAGATATATTTGAAGAGCTAGGTGTTGAAGCAGAGGTGTCTTACTTAGAGGAGGAGCTTCAGCTAGGAGAGCCGGATATTGCGTAGTTCCTTTTAGTCATTTGTGAGGATGAATGATTTATCTTTTAGTCTTTTAAACTATTTAAATATTGTAATAATACAGATACTGTGACTATAATTTACTTTATGCACTTTATTATTTTATAAGCTATCTTATTACTGTTTCTTATGTGATACATGATGAATGGATGTACTATTTACTTCATTTAGCTTCCGCACTCTACTTGTATGTCAGATTTAGTGACTGATCCTCATATGTTCTGTGCACGTCCTTCCCTTATTAGTGGATTGTAGATCTACCTAATCCAATGATAAAAGAAGGATTTGCACAAGTGACCCTCTGCTTCTTAGCTTAATGATCGTGGGCTTAGGAAGCGGGGCGCCACATGGACCTCCCGGTTAAACTTTGTTAAATTTGAAAATCGGATGATAAAAAAATGCAGTTAATATATTTTATTTAAATTTTCCCCTCTTTCTCTCTCCTCTCTCCTTCCCCCTTTCCCTCCTATCACTCCCCACCCCATTTGTACGCGCTGCCTGGCCACCCCTTCTCTCCCTCCTATAAAAGCCCTCCCCTCCTCCTCTCTTCTCCCTTACAGCCACATCCTCCTCCACCTTCGATAAGCCATCGACCTTTCTCCCCCTCCTCCTTACCTCACCGACAACTCCCAACCTCCCTCTCATTTCCTCCTCGGCAACGCCAAAGCCTCATTTCTCTTTCCCTCTTCTCTTCCTTTCCCAGCCAACGATCACCCCTCACTCTTCCACCTCACTGTGCCCCCACCTCATTTCTCATTCTCTGCCTCCTCGGCAAGTTGCCGCCTCATCACGAAGAACCCATTTGAATGGGAAAAAGGGTCATAAAGGCGAAAAAAAATGAGTGAGTGAGAAAAATTTTATGGGCAAATCAAAATATTAAAATTTTAAATGAGAGATAAAAAAAATTAAATATTAAATTTCAACTCCTAACATATATTTTTGCTTCTAACATTTTTTATATATTTTCTGCTCTTTTATTTTATTGTCCTTTTTATTTCATTTAATAATTAATATTATATATATACTATAACGTAGTATAATATTTTAAATATAATTATATTATATAGTAATAATAATAATAACATTAATTTTGTATTGATATTATTATTAAAAGTAATAATGATAATAATTATTATTATTAAAATTTATTATTATTATCATTAGATAATTCTAATAAATGATTTTATTATCATTATCACTAAGGATAATGATAAATTATAATAATAATAAGTAAATAAATTATTATACTTATTATTATATGTATAATAATAATAATATTAATATTAATATTATTATTATTATCCAATATTATAATAATAATAATTATCTCTTATTAATTTTATTATATTATTCGTTCTCTACTATAAACTTCTAATAGTAATAATAATAATAATAACTATATTATCTTGTTTATTATTATTATCATCATTATATAATAATAATAATTATATTACTAATAATATTATTATAATATTTTCTCTCCATTTTTCATTAATAAAAATTATAATAATAATAAGTATAATAATATTATTATTATTGCATGAATAATAATGGTAATAGCAATGATAATAACTATTATTATTATCCCATTATTATCATAATATTCTCTCTCTAAATATATATATGCACATATAATTATCATAGAAAATAATGATATTATTTCATTCCCATTATCATATTCTACTCTCTAGGATAAATACTAATAATACTCTTTACGTTTAAATTGTTATATAAATAATAATAATAATAATAATAATAATATAATAATATTATTATCATTATTATTGATGAACCTAAGAATTATAGTTAATTTAGTACTAAAAGTAATGTTTTTTTCCTTAGGATTGACAAAGGAACTTGAACTAGAGAGGCGCTAAGGCATGCCCCAGCGCGCTGTGGCAGAGCAAACCAGAGAAGCATGAGCTACAGCATGTCGTAGCGCCCCTTCAATAGGGAGCTTAATGCAACAGCGCGCGGCAACCCCTTTCAACAGAGAGCTTAACGTTATAGCGCGCTGCGACGGATCTAAAACAGAAAGCTCACCGCTGCAGCGCGCCGTAGCGCTTAAACAACAGAATGGTCAATGCAATAGCGTGTTGCGGCAGATCCAAAATAGAAAGCTCGGTGCTATAGCACACCATAGCGTGCTTAAGAGACTTGTTCAAATTCCTAAGGAAACCAACGCCATAGCGTGCCGCGGTGGGTTTTAGTGCTATAGTGCGCCACGACAGAGTTTGGCGTTCTAGCGTGCCACGACAAATATCAAACAGAGGGTTTGGTGCTATAGCGCACCGTAGCGCCCTCACGATAGAGAGCGCAGAGCTACAACGCGCCGTAGAGCCCGCCATAATTTTGCCCAGGAAAAAGTATTTGAAATAGCATCGGGAATGCCAAAAGACATGATTTCTCCCCTTCCCACTACATAGATTTATTGCAAAACATTTAAACATTCCTGTTTCCAATGAAATTAAAGAATAAAATAATAAATGAAATACATGTTTCAAGGGATAAGAAGGGTTGGTTGTTTAAATGCTGAGAGACTTTAATGAGGAATTATAAAAGCACACAAGAAAGGCTTTGAAAGGGTTCTAGAATTTTATCAGTTCAAGAGTTCCTTACCCTAAAGACAGCTGTAGATCCAAAGAAGAGGAGAGACCTTTCCCAAAGAAGAAGAAGATTGCAACTTATGAGGAAGAGGAGTACATAAAATAGGAGAGGAAGGGAGATCCAAGGAAGAGATAGAACCAAGAGAACGCGAAAGCTGTTCCCTAGTATTGTACCCATCCCTTACTTCTTTTACTTTTCCTGTAAAAGCCATGCAAAGGCTCATCATTTCTTGTAGTTTATCTTGTTTTCATATTTTAATGATAGCCTAAACCCTCTTTAAGGAGGGTTAGGTGTTAAGCATGTAATAATGTAAGGATTGAAATGTTGTGTACTCTTCTTATTTAAATGAATGTCAATTAGTTTATTTTCATGGCATGTATGTGAATGATGAATTTGAAAAATATAATTGCATTGTAAAATCCATGTGTAAATCATTTTAATGGAAAAACCCATTGAGCTCAATAGATAGCTCATATATAGGAAAATGAACACTAGAGACTTGATGCTGCGAATTCTTGTGACAACATTCGCTGTGTGAAAATGCATGATGCATAACCGTAGACTTAAGCAGATCAATTGAGCCATGTAAGTAATATACAAATCTTTGAGCTCCATAGCTCTTTCCTTATTTATGCGAGATTAATAGTGCATGTTAAGCTTATGGTTGAGTGACAAGCTCTATTGAGCTTCGTAGCACAATGAACTTGGCTAAATTAAGATGATGATGCATGAGAACCGAGAAATAGAGCTCCATAGCTCATTTTAGATTAATACGAGGTCTTAGAGTGCTAAGCACTATTAGGTGAAGTGACATAAACCCATGTAGCATAGCAGCTCAATTCCTTAGCTAAACCTAAAATTGATGCATGCGAGCCATTGATGAAACATATTCATGAGATGCTCAAACTAATTCACAATTTCATAACTTAGATGTAAGGAATGAATTCATCAAATAAAGATCTCATGAATGCTTAAGAGCCGAAAGAGAATGCGACAGTTGTTCATTTCTAAGTACTAGATAAGACTTGGGAACTTTAGATGACTTCTAGAGAAGACTAAGTCTCGTGATTAATAAATAATAAAATATATCCAATTCACTTAACATGACATTTAAACGAAGAGTACTAGCACGCAAGACTTATTGAATTGCATGCCAAAGCCCAACTCTCCCTATTTTAATCAAATAGTATTCTCAAAACAAGAATATTTGATTGTAGTAATTCAGAACCGAAACCAAAACACTTATTTTATATTTAAATATTAGTGAACTTAAGTGCACTCTAGTAACAAAGCAAAACACCATTCCCAAAAGATGATAAATCTTAGAATCTCACAATCCCATATTACTTTAGATCAGGTACACTTGCGTGCAAGTGCAGACATGTATTTTTCCGTCTGTCAAGTTCTTGGCGCCATTGCCGAGGAATAATTTAACTGTTTTGTATTAGAGATAACTTAAAAGTAATTGTTGATTTAAATATTGATGAACATATTTTCTATTTTTGTAATTACATTTTAATTAATTTATTGTGTACTTATAGTTTTGCATTTTTACTATTGTCATATCACATGCTGTAATTATTGATTATCTAGACAAGTTCTGATTTTGCATGTGAAGAAGGGATTATTCTAATTATATTTTTGATCCTGAAATTGAGAGAACTTATTTGAGAGCTAGAAGAGAGCAAATTAGAATAAATCAAAATTAATTAGAAATGAAGAACTTAGGAGAAAACACATGTGAAGTATTAGAACAAAATAGAGGTAGGGCCCTTAAAGACTAAGCATTGCCAACAGTAAGGGGGATCCCACATGCAATAGTTAGAACCAATGTAGAAGTGAATAATTTCGAGATAAAATCATCCACATTATAAATGGCCCGGAACAACCAATTCAATGGGCTTACTACTGAAGATCCCAACTCACACATCTCTAATTTTTTTGAGATATGTGATACGTTTAGATAGAATGGTGTTACTGATGACGCAATTAGACTTAGGTTATTCCTATTTTTGTTGTGAGACAGAGCCAAAAGTTGGCTCATCTCTTTACCTGGTGATTTTATATGCACCTGGGATGATTTGGCTAGGAAATTCCTAACTAAATACTTCCTACATGTTAAGACTGCCAGGTTAAGAATTGAGATAACAAACTACTATCAGCATGATGGGGAAACCCTATGTAACAACCCCAATATTGAGTAAGAATTAAACCTAACACCGGCGCATCATCTTATCATCTAATATCTAATTAGAGGAAAGTTAAGCAAATGCTAGATGCTACGTTTGGCAAAGGATTATGAAGTGAGTCTTAAGTTAAGATGAGAAAATAGAAGAAGAAATTCTATAAGATCAATGTAGTTATAGTTATATGTATGAAAATGAAGTTTGAAGTATGTTCAAGGGCAAGTAACCATATAACAAAAGAAGTAATTATAATTACTCAAAAGTGAAAGAAATGAGATATGTGAATGAAGTACTTGCAATTTACATGTAGGATTTGTAGTTGCAATTAGAATCAACAATAAGAATTTATCATGATTGAAATTACACATATGCAAGTAAAAGTAAAAGTGAACATTCTCATATAATAATATGAGTTTACAATTATGAAATGCATGTACAATTATGCTATAAGTAAGAATAGATGCAATTAATTACATGTAACAAATGACTTTATAAGTATGAAATATTTATGCAATTTATTCATCCATTTATCCAAACCAAGTATTTTAGTAAAAGATCTAAGTCCATCATAAAATAAAATAAAGACAAAAGCAGATAGTTTAAATTATTACATGCCATTAAATTAAAAAACAAGTAAATAAGAACTCTCTCTCTCTCTCTCTCACAATAATTAAGTAAGAATTAAACTTTTAAGCAGAAGCAATTATGATAATATTAAGCAGTTGGTCCAGCTCCACTTGCATCCAAATGCACCTGATCTATCATATTTTGACATTTAAATATGATAGGGCAAAACCAATAAAAAAATTATAGATCTAAGCACATTTTAAGATTAGGCAAAATATTTTTAATATTTATTTTGGATATCACAACTAATTTATAATATGAAAGTAAACAGTGGAGCAATTGAAAGTATTTAAATAGGGAAAAGAAATTAAGGAAAATAGTAAGAAAGACTTATGAAAAGCAAAGTAAGTAAGAATACTCACAAGCTTAGACATTCTGACCTGCAAATAAAATAAAGGTAAAAGCATCTTAGATATGATAGAAAAATACTAAAGTGCATATGAAAGTAAAGGGAATGGAGCATATATATATTCAATGAACTTATGCTAAGTGAAGAAAAGAAGGCAGTGAATCATTTAAATAAAATTATAATAATATTCACTGTAATATAAATGAGATGTAAACAAGTAAAGTACAGTACTAAAAATATGAAAAATGCAAAGCATAGTAATTCAAGGAAGATCTTAGACTATTAGTTTAAGATTTATATAGTCTAGAATTATGAAAGGTAATATAGCTTGGAAGTTATAATGAGATTTCACAATCAATAAGATTATGATAGAACTCAAATTCTATTTAATTGAAGTTATTTTATGAAAATATTCATTCTGCGGGCAAATACAGGATGAAGCAAGGAGTTAAGCACGTCTACCTAACAAGTAAAAGAAAGCAGGGTTCAAAACAAAATAATGCGCACATTCACCCTCTGAGAATGTAAGGTCTCTTTATTACTCATAATTAGCCTGCCCTTGGCTTAACCAATATTGCAAACTCTTATGGATTTAAATATTAAAGTTTCATTTATGCACAATATCTTATACGAATATATTAAATGAAATAGGCTCAAAGCTAAGCAAGCATTCAATGAAAAATTTAATAATTTCAAACTATGTGATATCCAAAGTTATCTAATTTTAATGATCTACTTAATGATTGGAATTAATTGAGTTCCTAACTGACTTAAAGATATTGATCTCAAGTCAATTGTAAGTAGTAGTATAAGTAGGTGGGGTTTTGAAAAAGTAGTCTAATTTTATTTTATGAGATGGTAAAATAATTTATAAGTATAATGATGCTAAATGAAATTAAACCTATCCTTATCCTAAACCAAAATATTGAAATAGACTAACTAAATCAAGGCTTATGAAACTAGTTAGGAAAGGTTGAGGTTATGGAATTACTATAATTGAAGAAAATGAAAGTTAAGGTCCTATACACTAAACTCCTATAGCTAGGTTGTAGTTGGAAGGATCTATCCAATCATATAATAATCTAGCTAAATTAAGGTAAAATGAAAGGTCTAAAAGTAAAGGAGAGAAAGGATTGTAAATTACAAGCTCTATATTTTCTATAGATTGAAGGTTAAATGAAATCTATAGGATTTATAAACTATACTAATGAATTAAGAACTCCTAATTCAAATCCTTAAAGGACTTAAATGAAGATTTAAGAATTAAAAGTGAAGTGAGCTAGGATCCAATCTAATTACTTAAGGAAAGTTCTAATTGATTCACAATCTATAATTACACAAATATTAAGGTTAACTACACTTAATGGATATGATAACTAGCTCTAAGGATCGCCTATAATTCAAGTTATGAATCAATTATATAGCTTTTCTTCTAAGGTTGAAAGATGAATCAAATAATTTACTAAATATTCAAGCATCTGATTTAAGAGAACTAAACTCAGATCATGTAATTAAAATTGACATGGAGAGTAAATAATGTAATATGATTGCTGTCCTAAGGTTCAAATACTTAAAGCATGTAATTTAAGAAACTAAAGTTTTTTTTAATCAAAATTACCCTAATTTAGAAGCCAAAAATCTACAATTAACAATGTTGTTCAAATAAAATAATACATGTAAATATGGAATCCTTATAGTGTAAGGAGAAAAATGACACTAAGTAGGTTAAATTTGAACAACATTGGATTTCTAGGGTTTGGGAAGACTCCTAATTAGGGTTAAAAATGTCATTAAGATATCTAGAGTTTAAAACCTAAATTAAATCTCACATTATTATTCCTCATATTTTTGTGAATGAAAAGGATTATTTGATCATTTAATTTAGACATTAAATGATCAAATTAAGTTATATATATTATTGAAATTAAATTGCATTTAATTAACTGATCTAAAATAATAATTAAATAAAATAATTATCCAAACAAAAATTAAATAGCATATTATCAATCTACATATTATTGCAATCAAAACGATATATAATATTACATTGGAGGTGTATTAATAAAGTTATTAATGAAATAAAATATGCATTAATTTTGAATTAATTAACATTAATTATATAAGGTATTAATGTCGGCACTTATTACAAGGCACGCAAAAATCTAGGTCAATGAATTGGTACGGAAGCGGATGCAGCCATTGCACGGTTTTTGGAATCGCAAATGCGAATATCTATGCAATGCTGAAAATGGTAAACACCATTTTGACATGCGTCAGCCCTTATGGACGACGCGTGTTGACATTTAACGAACACGGGAGTCCGCATTGAAGAGCGATTCAGGGTACCCAGACCGGTCCAGCTCAAGTGAAATGGCCAAACTGTGGTACACCTAGCATCAAACCGCTTCATCCTGGCAATAGAGGCGGGAAAAAGAGACGCCATTAGAGTATTAACCCCCCATCAGATCAGTGCCTCGTTTGAGCCAATCTATATGTCAACGAAGAGGTAAGACCAAGGCCAACATAAAGGACATATGGTCATTATCGATTGACGATAATATCGTCGGTGGAGACGATGCCATAATATTAAGTTTATGGGTAGGGTTATATTGATCTATAACTAAACCCCTAAATTTAGTTTAGGTTGAATCGAAAAAATTGATTGGTTCTCACTCACATGTTTGATAAATATCTAAATGAAAGGAGAAGAGCATTGATTAAATGGGAGTTCAAGGAAGAAGTACCTAAGGTTTTGCATACCTAGCTTTGACGGTTCACTCCTTCGCCGATCCGTTCCAAGCTCAGCAAGGCTCTCTTTAGCTTCCTTAGGTTAGCAAAAATTAATCAGCAGCAGGAAAGGGAACTAAAGGAAAGGCTTAGAGGGAGAGGGGGGTCCAAGTGGCACCAGACGTATGACCTTCTGCGATCACAGGTTACGGCCAGGCGATCGTGGAGGGAGACGTACAGGAGAATGATCTCAGTCGTTGGATCAAACAAATCCACTGTTTGATCCTTCTCAAATGTCGTGCAATGGATCAGATGACATAGGACCAGTGTTTGGTGTTTGGCGCACAACGTGTGATCTCCTCGATTTATAATACAGTTGATGGATTTAATAATTAATATTAATTTAAATTATATTATTTAATTAATTAATTATACTTATTTTAATATTGAAAATTAAATAATAAAACAAACTCTAAAAAATCTCAAAAATTCACCCTTACCTAATTGAGGGGTGAGGAACTCAAAAATGCAAATAGATTTTTGATCGAAGGTCAATTTAATTATCTTAATTTTTAAGTATTTAAATATTATTAAAATATTCAGAGAAATTTGACGACTTCCAAATACTTCCAAAATGCCATCCATAGCTAATTTGGGTGTGGTGAGTCCAATGGTGGACTCTATTATCAGAAAATCAGGAAATGCTAGAAATTATCAAATGATCTCCAAATTACACGAAATTTGACATGGAGGCTCTTAATACTATTATAAGAGTAATAGAAGAAGATTATAGTCAATTAGGTCACTAATTAATGGGTAAAAATACTAATTAATGCCATAGCGCGCTGCAGCGGGCCGCAGCGGGTCGTAGCGCACCCTAGCGCGAAAGCGCTACAGCGCGTTGCCGCGTGAAAAGCGCTACCGTGCGCTGCTGGGCAAAAAGCGCTACTGCGTGCTGCAGCGTCTAAACTTGCAAAATTCCCATAATTTTCTGAAAAATTGCCAATTTTGGCTGAAATGGCCAAAACTTCACTGTTTTGATATTTTAAGGTCCCTCGGACCATAGTGGGACTGAATTATATCAAATATCATCTTTATCAAGTGCTCAAAACCTATCCTGTATCATAAGATGTATTGTGCAAATTGCTAGATAATTTAGAATTTCAGTACCAACAATAACCCAAAATAATATTTAGGTTTTAAACCTTAAAAATTAGAAAATAACCAAAATACCCCTAACTATAATTAGGTCATAACTTGATCATTTGAAGTCCAATTTAGGTCTACTCCCAGTTAAATTACTTAGTGTGCTATAGGGAAGCTATAGCCACCAAGTTTGCTGAATTTGGACACCAAATGGAAGAATTAGCTTTTTGGCCCCTCTTAACTTAGAAAAATTACCTATTTACTCTTAGAAATTTAAATGACTATAACTAACTTATTAGACCTCAGAATTTAGTGTTCTTGGACTCTATGGAATCCTTGAATAGCAACCAGTAGTAAACTACATAAAATTTAGATTTCATTAAGTGCAATTTACTAAAATACCCCTTAGGTCAAAAACCTTAGTTTGGACCTATAGGACACTATTTCTCATCCAAATTAAGCATACTTACTATCTATCTTTAAGTTAGATAGTAAGGAACCATTTGGTACTAAGAAACTTTAATTTAAACTCTTAATTCAAAAGTTGACTTTTTAGGCCCTTAAGTAGGGGCAAAATGATCATTTTGCCCAAAATTTAGGTTAAGTGCCCTTAACCTCTAATTTGTGTTTTAAATCACTCAAACCAATATTAGAACTGTATTATAATCATTTAAGTAAGAAAAAAATCAGCCATTAGGCCAACTTAGTAAAATTTCCCAAAATTCTCTAAGTCTTTTCCTTAAGATCTTTCACCTCACATTAGGACTACTCCTAAGATTAGGACTAGCTCATATATTAAATTTCATTCACTATATAAGTGAGTTATTCAATGAATGAATCCTTGATTTTATTAGTTTCTAGAAATTTATAACTTATTTTGATTACTTTATCTTTTAACCCTAGATTTAGGATAAGGAGATTCATCCTATTAAGTTTGATTTGCTTAATAAGATCTACCTTAATCAATAGATCACTTTTAGTCTGAAACCTAGATCTTATGTCTTAACCTTTTTGGATTATGTGATTAAGCCCAATCTCATATTGTTTAATCCATAATCTATAGTCTAGTAAATCTTGATCAGATCTTAGATAGAATGTGTAAATTCATCAAATTAGGATGTTATGATTTATTGATTCAACCTGTAGTCGTACTTGATTAAATTAGATTAGAACCTGATTAGTTTTAATTCTTTTAGCTTATAAGGCCGTGCTTCTAAGTTTCACTCGATAGTAGAAATTGGAGATCCTGAACTTGTGCAACTTAGAATAGTTAGAATGGTTTAATTAGATAATAACAATGTCACCATATATAGAATAATCCTTTGCTTACTTGATTAATTTTGTTGCTATGCTTTCCATATTTTTGTGCTTAATTCCTTGTACATATCTGTAACAATCCAGGTTGTTACTTTGCTCAATTAAGACTAATCTAAGTTTTAATTAAAGTTCTAAGTCACTAATTAAGTAATTCAGAACTCATCTCTGAAACTTAGGTCAAACTAGAAGTCAACTGAGTCAAATCAGAAATTCTGGAAAATTCCAAACCCTAGAAATTGACTTTTTATCTAGACCTCAAATTAAAAATCTAACTTCGCCATTACGTTCAGAACACCCAAATTAGCTAGGGGTGAAGTTTTGAAATCATTTGGAAGTCGTTGATTTTTCGTCAAATAATTTAATAATATTTAAATACCCGAAAATTCAAATAAATAAATACTAGTCGAAATGAAAATCTGAGTGAGCCGTTGCGTTCCTCACCCTTCAATTAGCTAAGGGTGATTTATTGGAAATTTTTGGGATGCATTTAATAGGTAAATTTGATTAATTAAATCTGTATAATTTAAATTAAATAAATAATTAATTATTTATATTTAACGGCGCCGTTTGGATCAAGTTAGCGCCGTCCATTTATTTTCTATTTCGGCCGTCCCATCTAATGGCTCCTGTGGGCCGTTCGATAGATAGATCGAACTATCGATCGAACGGCCCACACATTTCTTCCTCGCGCAGCCGGCGCGTGTCAAGCGCTGTTTTGCGCGTCACCCTAGAGCACGACAGGTGCGCTCCAACGCTCCCCACCACTTCCATCCCCCACCGAAGCCTCGTATAAGACCATTAGGTCTCTTGATTCGCTCAATCTAAAACCTAAAAACCCAGAATCTGGCGATAAAGCTTTGATCGTGTCTTCACCGTTCATCGAGGTACCTCCCGATCCTTCTTATTGCAATAATATTATCAATCGCATGAGTTCGAAATGCTATTTCAATGTATGGATTAATGATTGTGTGGTATCGATTGGGCATAGAATTTGTAAATCATCCTGAAATCATATTTTGTCTACAGTCAATACCGTTAGTTTAGGTTAAACGCCGGGCTAGGGTCATCTAGGGTTAGAGTTTGTGAGCAACTCAGGTCATCATAGAACTTGTTTCAACCATCGGCGTGAAGGTCTCGTCACTGCCGATCCTTTTCTAAGTGGGTTGAGTTCTGTCGCCGTCGAAGTTCACCGGAAATGGAAACCCTAAGCGTCGAATCCTCGGGGATCTGGCGGAAGAAGAAGGCGAAGAGACGGGTCAGGCCGGGTCGACCCGGGCCCGACCCGAGCCCAACCCGATCATTCGGGATTTGGTCATCCGAGTGATGCGTGGCGCGCATCCAGCGGCTCCGCGTCTGTGGTGGGACCCACAGACAACCAGCCGCGTCAGTCGGACCAGATTCAGGCAGAGGTGGGCCCCACGTGTCTGTCCCCGCCAATCGCAGCCTGCCGCGTGTCCTGCAGAATTAAATAAATAAATTTATAAATATATATAAATAATCAGTTAATTATAAACGAAAAATATAAGTATATATATTAATAATAAACAGAGTTAAAATATAATAAAACAGTATTAATTAATTAATTAAATCCTAATCTTTAAACATTAATATCTTAATAAATTTAAGCCCAAAATATACAAAATTATATATCATTGGAATTAGAAAATTATGAGAAATTTATTGATGCCAATAATTTTGCATTTGGACCTATATTTAGAAAAGTGATAATTTAGGGTTTAATTTAAGTTAAATTAAATGTTACAAATTTTATTTAGCTCATAACTTTGGGTATATTGATCCAAATATATCCAATATGGGTCTTAAAGTGATCAGAAAACCCTAAAGATTATTTTGGTAGTATTCATCTTGCTGTTTGGATTTGTTTTTATCTAATGACATTTAGGACCCAACCCTAATTACCCTAATTAACCCTAGAACTTCAATTGACCATAACTTGGTCAATTGAACTCCAAATTGAATAATCCAAAGGTTCTTTTTGATCAGAAAAAACTTAAGTAACAGTAATCTATAAAAATATTTTAGATCCAATGGTTAGATTTGCTAATCATCCTTAATTACTCTAAATATTGATTAGTGAATTTTAGCAAATTTAGTAATCCAAATTGAGTGATTTAAGTCTCAGAGGATTCCTAGAGTCATTTAGAACCTAGCTGTAAGGTTGGATTAGTGTTTGAGTGATTAATTTCACTAATCACTCACTAATCACCCTAAATCCTAATTAGGTCATAACTTAGTCAAATTAGATCCAAATTGAGCCTATCACATGTCATTGTGATTAGTGGACTATTTTTAAACCATAGCCACTAATTTTACTCAATTTAGACACTAATTGACAAAGTTAGATTTTTTTTTACCCATATTTAAGAATTCCTTAATCACCCTTTAAACCCTAGATCTTGTATTAGCCATAACTTGGCCAATACTTATCAAAATTTAACAAACTTAGATTCTATGGAAAGCTTAGGCAATAAAGAATAATAATCTAAAAGAAAATTTAACTTTCATTTAGTCAAATTATTAAATTGCCCTTAGGAGTCAAATTCACTAATTTGATCTCATATGACTTAATAATCACCCAAAATTAATTTAGTTGCTGTCTAATCTTACATTAGATAGTAAGAAATACTTTCCAAAAGACAATTTTAGAATTTAAGCCCTAGATCAAAATTTGATCTTTTGAACCCTTAAGTAGGGGCAAAATGGTCATTTTGCCCAAATTTAGGGTTTAGCCTTTAAAAAGTCCTAAATTCAGTTTCTAATCACTAAAATCAGTAAATAAAATGATTTAGAACTGAAATTTATCAAATCCAAGTCTAAATTAGATTTTGATTAAAATCTCAAAAATTTGCTCCTTAAAGAAAATTCTTAAGTCTTAATGTGAGTGATTCTTCTTCCAAAATCATTCTTAGACCTTACCTTAGGTCTTATAACATTAGTTAGGATGTGTGTCTTGAGAGATACTCTTAGAAATTAAGAGCTTTAATTCCTAAGATTAAGAATAGATCTTAAGTTAGAATTCATCTATTGAATAAATTGGGTTACTCAATAGGTGAAACCTTGAGTTTTCTAGTTTATAGATTTTCTTAGTTTATTAAATAATTATTTGATCTTTAAACCCTAGAATTAGGAATAGAGATCTATCCTAATGAATTGATTTATCATTAGGACTTGCCTTAACTTAATCTGTGAGTTTTGGGTTCTAAACCTTAGACCCTTAGATTATACCTTTAAGATTAAGTGATTAGACCCATCATCTGGAGTCTAATTCTTAATATTTTCATCTTGATTTGGCTAATCAAGATGAGGTTGGGATGAATTAAATTACAAAATTAGGATGATGATTTATTCATTTTAACCAAATATTCATCTTTTAATTAAGTTATAATTAGGACTTGGCCAGTCCTAATTATCTTCAACTAGTATGATTCGTGATTCTAAGTTACAAAATGTGTAAAAATTGATGATTCTGAAATTTATGTAACTTAGAGTAGATAGAACGAATAAAGTAGACAACAACGGATATCACCTGTGTTTTAGATAGAGTTTCTTACTCACTTTGATTTTGATGCTTCACATTCCTTGATTTTGAGCTTTATACCTTGGACATATATTATGTACTTAAGATATTTGATAAATATCTTATGTCAATTTGGAATATTCATAAGCAGCATTATGTTTTCATTTCATAAGTGGTTTGTAAGGTGTAGCTTGATTAATATACCTCTTCGATCAACCCGTTCGGGTCGGCAACCTTTCGAGGGTTTAATGTCCGATAGTCTATGGCCATGCCTAGTCTGAGTGATAGGATGGATAGACTCTTGCCATATTGACTATAGAGTTAGGATTCTGATATGGTTATACTAATTCAAGTACACTTACATTCAGTTATGTCTTAGCTCATCAGGCTAAGAGTTTTTAGTGACGATCAGTTCAGAGTTTCTTAGCTCATAAGGCTAAGATTTGCTGAGTATGTTTTCAGTTTGAGTGACTTAGATGGTCACTACAGGTTCCGTTTTCAGTTACTATTTTACTTGCATATTCTGCATTGTAGCACTGTTTTACTTACAGCTTTCCTGCACATGTTATATATAAGATGCTAGTTTTACTTACTGTTTTCATATGCTCACCTAGGATGTTAGTTGTTTTCAGTTTTATACTATTCAAATTATGTATGTCACCTAGCATATTCTGTTTGATCATAAGCATGTTTAGGTTGTACTTTTCTTACAGTTTTGTTTAGCCTTTTGCTTATCTGTCTTTGTTGCAGTTGCTTGGAGGAGGTATGTATTACTTCATATTTGCTTAGTTATAAACTGTTTGTTTATAACTTATTACTGTTCTTTTTGTACGTTTTTTGCACCTTTTTGCTTCAGTACTAGTTTATGGCGATATTCAAGTAACTTAATAAAATTGTATTCCCTAAAATGTACTTAGACATATTGTCTAACCAGTTTTTCTTTTGTTGGTTGGGGCCCTACCATTATGAAACTGATAATGGTAGGTTCTGAGTTTGTTGGAGCAGCAGATCCAGTGGAGAGCTTGCCATTGGAGGAGGAGCCCGTTCCTGAAGATCTTTAGCTTTAGTTTCTGTTGCTTGTGAGATCGAGAGTTTCCTTTTTCAGTTCTCTTAAATTTATTAAATGTTGTAATAATACAGGTTAACATTCTCTTTTCCAGCACTTTACTTATTCTGTATTGTTGTATTTATACTGTATGAATGAATGTTATATTTTTATTGCTTCCGCACTCTGAGTTCTTGTATGTCATTTAGTGATAGTTCCTATGGATTGAATGGCAAAGTTCTTATTTAAGTTGGATTAGAACACATGTCCAATTCAATTATAAGTGGGAACTTTGTCATTTGGTGACCCCTCCACCGTAATCATGTTAACTTAAGGGTCAACAGGACCACGGTGGGGCAGGGCTGTCACAATATCATACAAGAAAACTTTGTGCATGAAATAAAAACTTAGAATAATTAGGATAACAATTGCCTTTGGGTTCAGTATATTTAATAGATTCTGGTGCATATTTACCCTAATGGATAGGGGTAAGGAGTAATAAGGATGCTTAACATTACTCATTGAGGAGTGTGTGTTAAGCTTGGAACCCATATAGTCTTACAGATGTACTTGACTCTTCAGCTGTTTCTGGATGTGTCCACAAAAACAAAGTAAAATAACTAAAAGATTCTGCATTTGTATTTACTGCCTCCTCAGTTCTGCTACTGGATTTCTATCTACCATAGCCCAGAAAGGCTATGGAAAATTTCTGTCTGCCCAAGCCCATAAAGGCTTTGGGGATTTCACCAGCCTGATAGCCAACTTTCTAATATGACAGTCTTTACATACCTGTTTCAATCTTTAGCTTACTGTGTACTGTGTTCATATGGATAATTCAGTCAACTATTTTTCTTTACTTACTTGCTTAATTGTACATATTTATAGGATGCTAGACTTTACTGCTTACTATACATACTATATTCATATTTCTATCATTTAATTTGCATATGTCATATGATCATCATCATGCTTAGGATTAGACTTTACTTTTAGTACTTACACTTACTATACTATACATGTATAGGCCCATTCCTTGCTTAGTTATTGAGGTATGCTTTTGCCTCATTTGTTGTTTAGTTATAAATATTATATTTATAACTATTCCTATTCTTTGTGTGCTTACTGCTCCTACTGCTTAGTTACCTTTTGTTGTCTTTAAGGTTAAAAAAAGTGGTGACATTAATAATATGTAAAGTATTCAGCCTAAAATGTACTTAGACAATTATCTAATAAGATTTTCTTTTATTGGCTGGGGCCCTAGCATTATGAAATCGATAATGTCAGATTCAGATAGGTTTGAGGAGCTAGGTGTTGAAGTAGAGGTGCCTTACTTAGAGGAGAAGCTTCAGCCAGGAGAGCCGGATATTGCTTAGTTCCTTTTAGCCGCTTGTGAGGATGAGTGATTTATCTTTTAGTATTTTAAACTATTTAAATGTTGTAATAATACAAGTACTGTGACTGTAATTATTTTCTGCACTTTTTTATTTATTGAGCTATTTTATTGCTATTTCTTGTGAGATGCATGGTGAATGGATGTACTATTTACTTCATTTAGCTTCCGCACTCTGTATGTATGCCAGATTTAGTGACTGATCCCCTCAGATGTTTTGTGCACGTCCTCCCCTTATTAGTGGATTGTGAATCTTACCAAATCCAATGATAAGAGAAGGATTTGCATAAGTGACCCTCTGCTCCTTAGTTTAATGATTGTGGGCTTAAGGAGTGGGGCGCCACAAAACCTACTTGTGAGATTTTACTCTTTACTTAATATCTTATTTACAATTATTTTTACCCTTAATTTGAAGCTTTAAATGCTCCACTTTTTGCACTTAATTATAAATTATATATGTGATATCCAACTAAACTGTAATTAAACATTACCCAATCTTAAAATGTAATTAGACTCTTTAATCTAATCAATTTTTTTTTTGGCTGTGCCCTACCATATTTTATAAACCAAAAGTACGGTAGATCAAGAGCATTTTCTGGATAGAGGAGTTGGACCTAGTTCTGGACTTTAGTAGCTTTGAAAATTTCTGCTTTTATATCTTTTAATTTATTGCATTATAAGATGAGAGAATCTACTTTCTTTACTCTTTAAATTTAGTTTGCAATAATTTAATTTTTGCAATATTTTTACTTTATTTCGTGATGGATTTACTTTCATTATTAATTGCTTAGTTTGGATAATGGAATGAATGCACTTTACTACTTGCATATTTCTGTACTTATATATTTCATTTCTTAACTTACACCCTCACAAAGATTCTTGGCCAACATCACTCAATGTTGGATTTGTTTCCTTTTGATCCAGTGTTAAGTGATGTGGTAGTGCCCTAGTATTAGATTGGATCCCTGATCCTATATTGGGGTTATTACACTAAGAGTCAAGAATAGCTCCAATTGAGCTAGCTCAAGCTAGTCCATGTTAAGCTCTCGACCATGGTTTGTCCAAACCATATTAGGGGGTGCCTTGGGCTAATTAAAATCATGAAAATCTATAATTAATCTTAAAATCCTAATGATTAGGTAAAATAACAATAAGCCAAAAGAAATTTGATGTGTTGGTTAACTTGGAGCAAACTCATGCTAGCCCAAATTAGACATTTGTCTCAATTGATATATGGTCCCAAGACTACATGGATGGTGGCTTGGGTCAATCCAAGCATAAATCATCTCTTTAAAAGGATAAGTGCCTTAAAACATAGAATTTAGGAGCATCCCACTTGGGCTAGATTATGCTAGCCCGATTGAGCTCTTGCCCATGGTTGGTCTCATCCATTGAGGAGTGGCTTGGGATAACCAAATTATGGAACCCCCCATTTGAATATAAGTTAGCATGAGCTAGATTTTAGCCATTCAGTGGTCTAAGTTACTTAAGTAATATTATCACGAGAGAACTTCATTGGTAAGGATTTAAAGCTTAAGAGATCAAATTGAGATAAAACTTGAAGTAAGCTCAATTGGGCTAACTCAAACTAAATAAAATGAGACCAACCCAAAATCTAGTCAATATTGGGTTCAACCTCATCGAAGACAATGATTTTAATCAGGTCATAAACCAAAAATAAGCTTGAATCATTAATTTAACCCAAAACAAAATATTGCATACTTGGGTTGACGCAAACTAGCCCAAGTTGACCCATGGTTAAGTAGTATTAGCATAATTCTTAAACATCGAGGTGCATTTTTAGATAATAGTGGAGTTCCTGATAAGAACTCTAAAGTTAAGCGTACTCAAGTGGGAGTACTCTTAGGATGGTGACATGATGAGAATTTATCTTCTGAGGGAAAAATTATGAGGCCTATCAGGCCAAAGCGAACAGTTCCTTGAAGCTTAAGAGTTTGGGCTATTACAAATGGTATTAGAGCAAGCAATCATGTGTTAGATTAAAGCTAAGTTTCATACAAAGTAAAGTATCACTCCATGGAAGCAACTCCTTGAACCTAAAATGGTTAAGGTGCTACACGGTTGGGGTACCTCTTAAGCGTATAAGCGGTCTCCTCTTGTCCTTTATATAAAAATGAGAGGAACATTTTGGTAAGTTGAAATTTAATTATAAACAGGTTATTTTGAAAACAACCTTTTAACCCTATATTAGTACGCATCGTTTAACATGCTAACCTTAGAAGTTAGCAAACCAGGTGCTTAAGGACTCTTTATGAGGTAACCACTCCAATGGCAGTAAGATTGAGTAATTTGGATTATTAATTTGAAAATTAGGTTTTTAATCCCTAATTAGGTTTAATTATGCCTCGAAAAGGGTGTTAGAGGTCGATTTAGTCAAACAATATATCTATGGTATCCTAATCACTTGAGGAACTTTAATTCATCCTAAATAACAGTTTTGGCATCTAAATTTATAAGTTAAATTTTTAATACACAATTATATAGGTTAAACCCATAATTGTTGTAAATAGTATTTATCTAAATTGTATGTATGTCTAGATTGAGAAGCTTAGTGCACTAATTTCTTAATATTAAAATAGGATAATTGAACCTTAAGTACTTGTATAGATTAGATCAGAATTATGACAACACCTTAGTCTCAAAATTTTTTGAAAAAAAGACTTGTAAAGTCTTGATTTTGTTGCGATATAAGGACAGATAATATAGTACATAACTGAAAGATATCACAAATTATAATTAATTCATTTGATTATTATGTTATTTCTATAATGCAATTTGTGCCAAATCCCATTAAGCATATCATTTAGATAAATTTTGATGCATTAAATAAATATAAATAAAATGTAAAATTAGAGGTTCACTCAAAGAGGATTGGAGTCTATACAGATCGTTGAGCCATGGCAGGCTATGGAGAGATCAAGAGATTGCACATGTCCTAGAGAAGGAGTGTATATATTATTCAAGAATCTCGAATTTAGATGGTTGGGCAAATGTTCCTAACTCCTTAATTGTTGTGTATAGTACCCACAAAACACATCAGTAAAATAAGATATAACTTAAATACTTGCATTTTTATACAATCTCTTAGCGTTGTGCATTTCAGTTCAAATGTAATATGATAGATTACATATTTAGATACAATTTTCAGGTATTATATTGCTTACTTACATATTACTTACTATATAACTACAGTATCACTTTCTGCCTTTTTGTATTTACATTCAGGATATTATCTATTGTACAGTATTTTAACACTCGGCATATGTTTAGTTTGATCATAGTTCCATATTTTAGTTTTTGTTTTACTGTGCATTTGTATGTTTATATATACCATACTATCAGTCTTCTTCAATTTATCCCCTTTTATTGAGGATATATGGTATTATATCATTTATCGATGTTTTAGTTGTTCCTTATTTGTAATTACTTAGTATTTTTGTACCCGCTTATTAACTTAATTGTAAAATAAATTGTGATAATCTAAAAAAAATAAATTATGAGCATAAAATGTACTTAGATAATATATCTAATCAGATCTCTACTTTTTTGGATGTGCTCTAGCATATGATACAGATGTGTCAGATCAGGAGCTTGATGACATATTAGTGTTGGAGGCGGGTTCAGCTCAAGAGTAGCTCTTTGCTTAGTATCTCCATTCAACACTGTAGTTCCTTTTTGCTTTTATTCAGTGAGGATGAGAGATATTTTATTTTAAAACTTATTTTTAATAACATAGTTGCAAGTTTCTTCTTGACTCCTCCTAATGGTAAGTATAACTTCTTCTGGTAAAACAAATCTTCAATTTGCATTTTCCATAAGGCAAAGTTTGTGCCATTAAGCTTCTCTATTTTGTGTTTCATTTCGTCGCCATTGCTCATACTCAAACAACAAACCCTAGAATAAATCTCTCTGTATCACTTGTGAATAAAGGATGCAATAAACATGGCGGCGGGTTTATGTTGGTGTTACGGAAGCAAAATTGCAAAATATAAATCAACGCAAGCAATATATAAACCACGACAAAATAATCACAACGCAAACCACAAAATCATCCAAAGAAGAAGATTTACGTGAAAAACCCAAGATTGGGAAAAACTACGGAGCCGCGCCACCAAAAAAAAAATTCACTATGAAAAAATGATTACAAAGTTACAAAGAACTCATTAATCACCTAGAGGAAGAAGAGATTTAACGTCATAAGTGTTTTGTTTTTCTTCTTTCACAGATTTCTCATTGTATACACTCTAGGGTTTCAAGCCACCAAACCTCCAAGAGCTCTCACTAAAAAATTAGCACACACACACAACCATAACCCAACATGTTAGAATTTATATGAGATTCAAAATCAGCCCTCAAAGTGCCTTAAACAATTTTAGACATGTCACACTCGAGCTAGAATTTTTCGCAAGCACCTGCATAATTGCTTATGGGGCGTTAGACTTCTATATGCTGCGCGCATGGGACACACTCGAGTGCTAGACTTTCTGTCTACTGCGCGCATGGAAGCCAAACTTTCTGTCTGATGAGCACCTAGGGCACTCATAAGCGCTAGTGCGCCTGAGCGACAATCTTGTTATTGGCTTCTATAGATCTGCCTCAAAATCCACTGGAACGTCGATTACATTTCCCTTTATGATCCAATTGATCTCCACACCATAACAAATTTGTAGTTCAATAATCCTATGAATTTGACGTAAATATTATAAGCCATTCCTCAATCTTCTTTTCATTATTAGATTGCTCTATCAGTAGGAGATAATTTTTGAGTGGTGAATTTGGCTGGTTGATAATAAGAAAAGCTTCTTTAAGAAAACAAATTTCAAATTTTATGTGGATATCATCCAAGAATCAAGCTCAATCCCTCAAAAAGTCCAAATTTAATAGAAGATGAAGCTTTGAATCCATCATAAGCTTAGCATGACAGAAAGCAATAAACCAGCTTTGAAATACCTAATTTGGAATTCCAATACTAAGATTTAGATCTTGCTGTTCATAGGCAAGTTAGAAACCATGCCACAAATTTTGATATCCCCTAAGCATCATTTATCCTTTTTTGAACTATTGGCATTACAATTTTTCAACCAGAAACCACCTAGGGAAAACAAACAGTTGAAAAACAAAGGCATATTATCAGATTCATCACTTGAAAGAGGTTCAATGGGTCAGACAATCTAATCAGGCTTCCTGCACAAATAGAGCACACTTATAATCATCACCTCTATCCATTTATCCTACCCCAACAATTACAGAAACACAAAGACCGTTTCCAATTCCAACTGCAGCAGCAACAACTGCAGCAAAAACTGTTGCTACAGCAATTGCTGCTACAGCAACTGCTGCTGCAGCAGTTGGAGCAATTTGGCTTTGGGATTTTAATCCTGAAACAACAATTTGCAGTAAAAGTGGTGGTACTTTTGATGTCCGGTCTTGTCCTTCCAAGGCTTTGGCGAAGTATTTTAAGCCTTTGCGTCGTGGTAGCATTTTCCATTTCCTTGATGAAGTGGGAGAGATGGATTATGTAGTCGGGGTAGAGCTCCAGATTGCAGTGTGTGCCCCCTTTGATCCACAAGGGATCATACGGGTCCCGAGCAAGGCTCCACAGCCTATTTCCATGGAGCCAGTTCACAACTTCATCATCAGTTCCCTGAACAGGAGCATAAAGTTCAGTATTAAGAAAGAGCCACGAAGCAAAGAAAATGGTTAGTACAAATGGGTTTGCAGTAGACTTTGAGGCAAATTAAAAGAATTTTCAGTTTACTTTAGTAGCTTCCCTAGGATGTTCTTTGAATAATAATTGAATAGATGATGGCTTAGAAGCCAGCCAAAAATGACATTTAGAGGAGAAAAAAAAAACTTCCAGATCATGAAATGATGCTAAAGAGACATTATCGAGCCACTCAAAATCGAATCATCTATAATCTAAAGTTTTTTATTGAGTTTATAAAAACTCGAACTATAAAGTGCACATAATAAGCTATACTGAAAGAATAAGTTGTGCAAGAGTTACCTACATGGATTACAAGCACTGGGCATTTCACCTTTTTAATCTTGTTCACATTCTGCATATGAAAAATGCAACAATAGATAGAGTGCATAAAATGTGGTTTGCAAAGGCTGTAAAAATGCCAGAAACTAACTCACTTTATAAATATCCATGCAGAATGAGAAATTCACATGACATAAGACCCGAAGGCCGGACAATATCGCACTGTGAAGAACAACACCTCTCAATCTCGGCAAACTGGCTGCCAGGTGTAATGTGGGCCCGCTGCCAAGGGATTGGCCATACAATACCAAGTCCTCCTGACTGACTCCATATTCTGTCTGAAGGCACCCATAGATGGCTTCTATGTCTGCATAAGTGTTGGATTCACTTGGCTGTGTGCATCCCCATAAAAAATACAGAAATGTAATAAATTATAAATGTATCTTGAAATATGTATTCTAAGCAGTGGTAGTGTGAGCAAGTTACTAGATTTCTTGCATGTTTAGCTCAGGAAAGTATTACCTTACCAGAGGAGGCCCCATACCCTGAGTAGTCATATCTGCAAAGAGAATGAATTGTTCTGATAATGAGTATCAAATTATCATCATCAAGAAAGTAAAGTTCATTACAGGAGGGGAACATTGTGTCTTATGCAAATTAGTTTGCACTGTAATTCAAGATAAGAAATGCTAGTAAATAAACAGAGCATAAAGTTTCAAAATTTAGGTAACATCATCTTTATTATCCATAATGCAATTATTAGTTCTTAACTACTAGGGGTGTTAAATTGGTTGCCCAAGTTTGTTTAATTAAGCCTATGAAAGACCTCCAGACATATGAGTAGCCCTTATAAGTGATGGGTTTTGATGGGATACCCAATTAATACTATTAACTTGTAGCATATTCATTATCATTGTATACATTATACATGTAGCTAGAAAATAAAAAAAGAGAAAGTCAAGCTTAATGATAAAATGGGTAAATAGAATAACAATAAATTTATTTAGTACGAAACAATTTGAGCTCAATCCCATTTAGAGCTTCTAAAGGGTTGGGCTGATGGTGAAGTGATGCACCAAATTGTAGATGCCAAAATCTAACAAGTTTGTTATATTATCTTTTTAATAGGCTTAATGCTCATCATCTCTAAAATAAAAACATTTATCATGCTATCCTTCCAAGTGGGAGTAGTTGTTAAGTATCTAGCCTATTGAAACTTGATATAATGAAACATTTATTGCCTTCATTTCTTGAGATTCCTAATATTTCTTTATTTTTATTTGCATAGTCGTTACTTCATAGTTGTTAATACAGGTTGGGCTGTTTTGATCTTTGTACATACATCATTAAAGTATGGTGCCAACATAACCATAACGAGGCTTGATCGTGATGTTCATGCACATAAATGCTTGATGGTGGTGATTATCTTTTAACTCTTGATGATGAAACAATATTCATCATTGTGATGCAGCATAAACTTGATAACGACTCCAAACATAGCTATGAAGAGTTGAAAATGTTGTGAGGTGCGAGCAGGTTGTAAATCAATATCAAAAAGCTCAATTTAGCTTAGAACCATAAAATTTGAAAAGTCTTTACAAAGTTAAATAAATTCCACCAGAAGAACAAGGGGAAAAATCAGCATTCATTCCAAGAATATACAAGAATGTTCAAGTGGATATAGAGCTGTGATATGTGATATAGAATTAATGCAAGAAACAACCTAAAAACAAATAAATGATAGAATCGAAGATATCCTATTATTCAATGATTGTAATGGGAAAATCATCTATAAGCAAAAGATCAATCGAAAATTCCATGTTTGCAACAGGAAAGTGAATCTCATCAAAATTGGTCATAACAACTTCCTCGATATAAAGGGTGTCAAGAGAAAAACCTCAATAAGTCCAATAGAAATTCTATAGAAGATGAGGCTTCATTAAATTTTATATAGGCGTATAAGATAATACCTTAAGGTGGTGCAGGCTCTATTTATTGTTTGGGCTAATAATTATGGTAATATTTGAATGCATGTATTATCAAATATCATAAACGAGCATCTAGCTAAGGTTCCCTAATATAATGTTGAGTGCCTAAAGAAAAAATTCACATCAAAGGTAATCCTCAAAACAGCCTATTTTAATATGAACTAAAAATAGGTTAATAAATGCATTATAAAGATAGATCCATGAATGGGTGTATGAACACAGGTGAGACATCAAAGATTAATAGTGGGAACGGAAGTTATACGATAGGTGCAACTTAGTACCCCTTCTAGCCTTATTTTAATTGGCATTTGTTCCATTAATCCTAATTTTATGGTATTGCATAAGAATACTTTCTAGTTTTTGGTTGAGTGAAGTAGAGGTGTCCTTAAGAAGTATACAATGATGTAAATTCTGACAAGGATATGTTGAGTCAAGTAAGCTGTAGGATTGTGGTAAGACAATGTAAAAAGTGCAATATAAAAAGCAGTAAAAAATGTTAAGCTTTTAGAACTAAATGCATGGCAAAATATAATTTTGTTATTATTTTTATATTTGAAAATATTTTATTAGAATCTTGAAATATTCAACAATTTTGAGAACAAATGTTTTGCATCAATAAAAATAATGCAGACCTAAAGTTTGTCTTTGAAGATTAATTTAGTAAGGAAGGCTTTATATAAAAAAGAAGCAATATAGAAAGGCTACAACCAAACCATTAAAATCAGTTGTACGTTATGATTTCTGTTGTCAAAGGCTACAACCAAACCATTAAGGTCACATCTTCATCATTTAGGGATCTGGAGAATAAAAAAGAAACAAAGCTATTTCAAACATGCACGAGGAAACCCTCAATTCAATGGCAAGTATTTCATGAAAAATTTTAATCAGGTAAGCTCCAATCAAGCTCAATTCATGTCAAGATCAATATGTCTCTGTTGCCAAGCACCTTAAGAATTAAAAACAGGCACTCTCTTTTTTCAAATAAAAAAGATTTACATTCATTAAAACCAGTTCACCATCTATATCTACATAAAATGGTCAATAAAAAAGAAACATGCGATTGCAATCAAACAAAACCATTCTCTTTCCGTATACAAACTAACCAACTCAAAACTGAATGCATAAATATTTTGATGTAATGAAAGAATTTCCTTCCTTTTCCATGTGTCAAACTACATGAAAATAATCAATAATTTTAAGTATATAATAAAAGTCATACACAATTGTTCATTATCGATACATTTATAAAGAAACAAAAAAAAATGCAGTGACTATTTATGAGTTCTCCTACAAAGGCCATCTTAGACCCCAATAACTTAACACAATTGCTAATTAAATCAATTTTAAGTAGATAATTAAGGTCATACACCAGTCAAATCATGATGCTAAGTCGTCATGACTTGTACTAATAATATTTTGATTAATTATCGGGTAGAATTTGGGACGATGATTTTTCAATAGAACCTTCAAAACAGCATAAGAAACAATTAAACATTCTCGAATAGAATAAATTTTAAGAAATTAATGTTGGTGAATCTGATGAGGAAGAATTGCCAAAGTTGATAACTGGAGGTGGTTAAACAATGAAAGGTGTGTTATGTTCGACCAAATAAGAGCAAAATAAGAGAAAACCAAACACAAAGGTAACACGACCCCAAACATAAAAGTTTTAGATGGTTCGATGTGAACACCTACATCCACAATAAGGGAGCAGAAGAAATTTCACAATGTGGAGAGAATATTACAATTATGATTTCACAAACCCTTCACCCAGGTCCTGATAATAGAGTTTATTACAACCTCCAATAGTCTCACACTCAATACAATACATGGATAAATTCAAAAATGCTTCACAAAACTTTTAAACCGCCCCCAAAAATGCCATGGGGACGTCTCTTTTCAGGTCTGAATCGCTGCAACCGCCTAGGCACCCAATTCTTTGACTTGGGCCTGCTTCACGAGCGTCTGGGTGTGCTTAGGCTCCTGGCTCACTGTCTTGGGGATGTCTAGGCACAACTAGGCACCCTGGCCTCTGTACAGCCCCGTTGCTCTTTTGTCGAATGCCTGAAAGCGGCGATCCTCCTTTTCCTGATCCAAATAAACTTCAAACTCCTTTCAAATCAATAATTCTCCACCTCATATCTCATATGAGCTATATAAGAGCTGATACCAATCACACTCTCAAGCATTGCAGCTACACTAACATGGATGTGTGCATATCCTCCTCAAATGAATCAAGCCACACATTGTTCCTTTAAATGAGAAGCCTATTGTCACTTCTTCATATTAATCAAATCCTAGCACTGGGTAAACTTGTTAACTGTAATCCCCTTTGTAATCATGTTTGACAAGTTGTCCTTGATATCAATCTTCTTTAGTAAGATCTCACCACTTTCTAAAATATCTCGTACAAAGTGATGTCGCACATCTATGTGCTTTGTGCGAGCATGACACAGCATGTTAGCCAAAAATATAGCGCTCTAGCTATCACAAAATACTACCACCTTCTCTTGCTGCATTCCCAAGTCTTCCAGTAGCCCTTTTGTCCACATGGCTTCTTTGAATGCTTATGTGACTACCATTTATTCAGCTTCTATAATTGACAGGGCAACCGTAGATAGTAGAGTAGATCCCCACCTAATCGGATCTCCTGCTAGAGTGAACACATAACCAGTAGTTAATTTTCTCCAATCCAGATCACCAACATAGTCAGAATTCACATAATCGACACACAAATTTGCCATCGACTGCTCATGGAATAATAAACCAACACTAATTGTATATTTGAGACATCTAAAGATTTCCATCACTACTTGTCAATGACTCTTTCCCGGATTATACATATATCTGCTCACAATACCAACTGCCTATGCCAAGTCTGATCTCGTACACAACATGGCATATATCAGGTTCTTAATTGCACTTACATACGATACTGTGTGCACCTCTTCCTTTTCAGCATCTATCTTTGGGCACAAATCTACAAATAAGCGAAAGTGTGGTGCCAAAGGAATACTTACCGACTTTGTAAGGTTGTCCACTTGAAAATTTTTCAATATCTTCTCCATATACCCCTTTTGGGTAAGCCAGAGCTTTCCTACCTTCCTGTACCCGTAGATCTCCATCCCAAGAATTTTCTTCATTTCCCCTAACTCCATCTCAAAATTTTGAGCCAACTGATGTTTCATGTGATTCATCTCAGATTGATCAAATGTAACAACCAACATGCGATCTACATAGAATAGAAGATGAAATTTCCTTGAGCAAATTTCTTGAAGAACACAATGGTCAAATTGGCTAGTGTATACTCCTCGTTTTGTATTGACTGGTCAAATTTTGTATACTATTGTCTTGGTAGCTACTTTAGGCCATATAAAGACTCGTTCAATTTGCACACCAAGTCTTTTTTGCCTTTCTCTTTGAACCCTATAGGCTGCACCATATAGATCTCATCTTTAGTTCTCCATGTAAGAATGTTATTTTAACTTCAAGCTGCTCCAATATCAAATCTAACTGTGCTACAAGTGCTAGAAGAACATGGATTGATGAGTGCTTGACAACTAGAGAAAAAACCAAATCATAATCAACACCTTCCTTCTACGCAAAGTCTTTTGCCACTAGTCTAGCCTTGTATCACACATTAGCTCCAGAAGACCCTTCCTTTTTTGCAAACACCCATTTACACACAGTGGCTTTTCTTCCTGGAGGGAGTTTCTCCAACATCTATACACTGTTCTTATGAAGAGATTCCATCACTTCATTCATAGTTTGCCTCCATAGATCTCTCTTTGGACTCATCATTGCCTCCTTGTACTAAGAGGGAACACCTTCACCTCCTACTAACAATGCATAAGTAATGTAGTCGCTTAGCCAAGCCGACCTCTGGGCTGTCTGCCATTGGGTTTATCACCAATATATTCATCAGTTGTAGCAGTATTTTCAACAATTGTATAGTGATGGGAAGAATCCTGTGGAATAAATGGGAATGCATCAAGCCCTGCTCTTTGCCTGCCTGTAGAAGTCGTTACACTTCCTCCACCTGATGCAACTTCTGTCTCAAGAAGAACTCATCATCAAATGTGACATCTCTGCTAGTAGCAATCTTCTTATCAACTGGATCATATAGTTTGTAGCCCTTGACTCCGCGTTGAAATACAATGAATATTGCCTTCCGTGCTCATGGCTTCAACTTATCCTTCCTCATGTGATAATAAGTCTGGCACCCAAAAATTTTCAATTGATTGTAATCTCCAGCATGACATCCAGGCCAATATTTCATTGAAGTCTTCTTATTGATTGCAGTAGATGGAAAATAGTTCACCAAATAATAGGCATAATATGGAGCTTCCGCCCAATAGACTCTCTCCAACCTATTATTGGACAACATACATCATACCTTTTCCAACAAGGCCCGATTCATCCATTCTGCCACCTCATTTTGTTGTCGTGTCTCTCTCACTATGAAGTGATGCTCAATCTCAGAATTATGGCCCTTGTGCACAAAAATATCAAAAGTGTACTCTTTGCCATTGTCTGACCAGATCTTCTTGATTTGCTTGCTAGTTTGGTTCTCCATCACTTCTTCCAATTTTTAATATCACCTGTACATTGGAGTAATCATCTATAAAAAATACTTCTGACCATCGAATGATGTCATTTTCATTGGCCCCCAAACATGTGTTTATATACTCAAGTATGCCTTTAGTGTTGTGGAGGCCAACACCAAATGATCTGGGTGTTTTCTTGTCAAAAATATAATACTCACAAAAAGATAATTTGCAAGAATTTATACCTTCAATGAGTCCATCATTCTTTAAAGCTCTCTAGCATGTGTCAGCCACGTGTGCCATAATGTCATGGCAAAATCATTCTTTGGCACTGCCATTGATCCAATCATTGTGCTCCATTGAAGGTAGCAGAGGTTTTGCTATCCGACTCACGCAAATAAGTCATCGCGCCCTTACATAAAGCCCTTTGCTTCTAAGGCCCCAATAGGCAGCAAATTCTTCTTGATCTTGGGCACGTGTCTGACTTCTTTCAACTCATGCACAGTTTCCACATGTGTCCTAATTAGCGCACTGCTAACACCAGCAATAGGACATGTGATGTCATTCCCCATAGTGACTACAATGTTGTCCATTTCTCTGTATGAACAAAATCAATCCTTCTGTGAGCAAATGTGATATGTTTCTCTTGTATCCATAATCCAATTGGAATTGTCTGCTAGCAAACCCATAGCAACTGTAATGAGAGAGACCTCTGAGTTTGACTCCTCTACCACATTAAGAGTCACATTGACCTTTGCCTTGAAAAATCCATTAGCTCTCTTTTCTTTTAGCTTAAGACAATCCTTCTTCCAATAAACTGTCTTTAAATAAAATGTGCACTGATTGCACCCAATGCTCCAGCCTTTGGACTTGCTTCATTTCTGAGAGTTTGCATTTTTCTTTGCCCATTGCTTCTTCTTTTCTAATCTTCCTCTATAGAGGGTTAATGCCTCTGCCATCTCTGACTAGGTGACTCTTCATCCTTCCGCCAAAATGCATAATTCAGTTGGGATGCAGCCACCTCTTTATATTTCAGAGCATCCTTCCTAGGAAAAAGTGGCATGGTGATGTTTTCAAACTCATCTAGGAAAGAATTTAACAACAACAGTGCCTTAACCTCATCCTCCACAATTTCATCCAGATTCAACAAATTTGCCAATAATTTTGTGAACTCGTTCAAGTGTTCATCAATAGAGATTCCAAGTCCCATCTAAAATTGGTACAAACACCGTTTCATGTGGAGACAATTCTTCACGCTTTTCGTCAGATACTTTCCATCAAGGAACTACCACAACCTCCGGTTGATGTTTGTGTCATTGCGGCATACTTTATATCTTAGGTAAACAATTTCGTATCAAGCCACATGCGCTGCAATTCATCTTGATCGAATCTCTCCGTTATCTCATCCGATTTTTTCTCACCGTCAAGAGCATCCTCCAAGTTCAATGAGCAAAGTGCATAGCATTTCCACATCCTTAAGTTTTTTACCATTAAACTTGACCACATCGATCTTTGAAGGATGTGTCACAACTTGATGGAAAATTCTCTCTACCATTGATGGTGATGAAGAACCAAAAGCTTCTCCTTCCACTCTGTCTTCCATGTCTTCTCTTGACAATCTCACTCCGATACCTCTTGTTATGATCGACCAAATAAGAACAAAAGAAGAGAAAACCAAATATAAATGCAGCACAATCTCAAACACAAAAAATTTACGCCGTTTGGTGTAAACACTTATGTGCACAAGGAGAGAAGAGATGAAATTTCATTATGTGGAGAGAATATTACAATTAGAATTTTATAAACCCTTCACCCAAGCCCTGCTAATGGAGTTTCTTATAGCCTCCAAGAGTCTCACACTCAATAAAATACAATGATAAATCCTAAAACGCTTCACAAGGCTTTTAAACCGCCACCCAAAAGCCCTAAAAATGCCAAAGGGATGTCTCTTTTCCGGTCTGAATTGCCATAGGCACCTGAGTGCCCAAGTCTCTAACTTGGGCCTGCTTCACAGGCGCCTGGGCATGCCTAGGTGCCTATCTCACTGTCCTTGGGGTTCCTGGGCACCTGGCTCGCTATTTTAAGGGCACCTGGGCGCGCCTGGGTGCCCAGGCCTCTGTCCATTCCCGTTGCTCCTTTGTCGAATGCCAAAAGGCGATGATACTCATTTGGTTGATCTAAATCAACTTCAAACTCCTTTAAAATCAACAATGTGGATATACAAATATAATTGCATTAGGTGTTAGAATGAAAAAGGTAGGAGAGGTCATGTGAGGGTTTAGGTAATGGAGGTTAGTAAGCCTTGCACAGTTTAGCAATCAAACAAAAATTTTGTCCTTTTGAATTGCGCTAGCCATAGACTCTAGTATTTCGGACAAAGAAAAGTCTACATATGCTTAATAAAACCTACAATGTCTTCATAGTTGTTGAGTCGATGTAACATTGTATGAGAAACCACAGTGAATTGCATCTTAGACAACTAATGTTATAGAAACTATAGACATTGAGAAATAGAAGATAGATTGAGTATGGATTGTGTGCCCCTCATAGGTGCGGTAGCAAAGAACTCAGCAGAGCTGTTGGCTCAAAAGCAGTAAGATCAAGTGAGTTAAAAGGTATAGACTTACTATGAATGATCAAGAGCTCAACAATGGTAAAGTTTATGGCATATATGCAAGTGAAAAAAGGTAGAATAAGGAGACTCGTCAATTGTAGATTCTATGTGCAAAATGTCCTAAGACTCACTTAATCAGAAAACATTGAGTATATCATAAACTCACAAGTTATCACATCAAAATGCTCCAAGTAAACTGCAGTTGCAACAGATCATGAGCCTAGAAGATAATGCAGCATGGTTTCACATCTACGTTCTAATGGATAAGAAGTTGCTAGATAGCTAGTGAAAAGCTGCTAGAGAAGAAGATGCTGGAGAAAAAGCTACAAAAAGAAAGCTGTCTGACTAGCAATCAAGCGTGAATTAGTGGTGGTGAAGGGCAAGGGGTAACAAAGATAACACTTTTTATGCTTACAGCAAGCAGCAACAAAAAAACGCCTGAAGTTTAGTTTCCTGTGAAGCTGCTTATAAGGATTGGCAATCCAACAACAAAAAATGCGCAGATTAGTGGTGGTGCACAAATGCTCTTAATATCAAAATTAAAATAATACAGCTCTGACATTTTAATTTCAGAATTATGATAATAAGAGATAGCAGCGGAAATCATATTTAGGATTTAAGACTAAGATAATTAATATAAAAATATATGCATTAGTAGTGGTGCACAAATGCTCGCCCCAGCACATGTGCAGCTAGAGGCCTGAGCATGCAGGCGCCTCAGAGTCAGACCAGCGTCCCAATCCGAGGTCTAGGCGCTTGTATCCGAAGTCCCAGCCCAAATGCTGGGCACCTAGACGGGTCGAAGAGATGTGTCCCTAGGGCGGTTTTGGACGATTTTAGGGGTGGTTGTTTAAAGACTTTTGAACCCATTTTTTGGGAGGAATTGTGTTTGGAGCGTATTGTGGCTGTAAAAACACAATCTAGAATTCACAGATGAAGACTTTGTGAAACCCTATGATAATTCCTCTTCTATTAGTGAAATTATTCTCTCCTATGAACGTAGGTGTTTACACCGAACCACGTAAATCTTGTTATTTGCGATTAGCCTCGTGTGTTTTCATCTTGTTCTTTCTTTTATGGTCCTCAACAAGTGCTATTAGAGAGAGGTTCAAGATTGAGTTTGGAGAGCAAGAGAAGAAATGGGAGACATAGTAGAAGAAGGTTCAGGTTCTTTATCATCAACGGTGGTGGAGAGAACTCTTCACCAAGTGGTGACACATCCGACAAAAATCGATGTTATCAAGTTTGATGGCAAGAACAATTTCGGCATGCGAAGATGCGAAGTCATGGATACACTTTGTGCATTGAATCTGGAAGATGTTCCTGATGTGGATGAAAAACTAATGGAGATGACAAAAAGGGATTGGATCAAGATGAATCGCAGCATGTGCGACTTAATCCAAAATTATCTTACCCAAGACATCAAGCATGTGGTGATGATGGAAATGTCCGTACGAAAGTTATGGAAATTCCTTGAGAACAAGTATCTGATGAAAGGCATGGAGAATAGTTAGCACCTGAAAAGGAGAATGTATCAGTTTCAGATACAATGAGGAATTTTGATTGATGAACACCTCAATGAGTTCACAAAACTATAGATAGATTTACTAAATCTAGATGAGACCATGGAGTATGAGGATAAGGCACTATTAAACTTGCTGTCAGATGAGTTTAAGAACTTCACCATGATGCTTATTAATTGTAAGGCTGCATTGAAGTATGAAGAGGTGACAACAACTTTGTTGAATTATGAATTCTATCGTCGGGATAAAGAGTCAATAAAGTTCAAGTTAGCAAATCCATTGAATCAAATTAATGTGCCATACTTTGAAATTTTGAGAGAGAGTAATTAAATACATATTCCAAAATGATACTTGCTAATGCAAGACAATGACCTCACATGAGGAGGCCTATAACTCGAGCATTTGCACAAAGCGTAGTTGAGATTAAGCGGTAGCTCATCATGTTGTGTTGTATTTGTAATGTGTTATTGCATTTTGTATTTATTTTGTGTCATATTGTATTTAGTGGTAGTGTTGGTTTTCATGAAGTATTACATTTGACATTTATTATTTTGTACTTTCAGAGGATATGATAGCAGTTACCCATGTATACTACTACATATATATATATATATATATATATATATATATATATATATATATATCTTTGTATTGTCATTTGAGAGAAGAATGTTGAATGAAAAGATATATTCCTTCATTTGGTGAGATATTTACTCTTGCAAGAGAGTTTGAGATGTTTATATAGCTACTTATAGTGATAAGGTCACCATAGTGTGTATAATGCTGGTACTTGTTTTTTATGTTTCTTTCATTTGTTTATTCTCCCAAATCCTCCATTATTGTCCAAATTTTTTTCAAATTGCCTTACGTTGTTCAATGTTTCTACCATATTTATCTTCTTAATATGCTCCACCACATCCGACCATTATCTTCTTCTCCATTAAAATCCCAACAAAAATTTGAAAAAAATGAGAATCTAAAACTTCACCACACTATTTAGTATAAGAGCTCAGTTTTGTGATCTCATTATTTATAAAGTTATTTATATTTCTGATATTTTCTGCCATAGTTTTTTTGAACCTTTTGAATTTTTTGATTTTTTTGATTTTTTTATTGTTCTTGCTATCGTCACCGCCGCCTGCGGTGGAAACCGCCCCCGCCATTTTCAGCAAATGCCACCTTTTAACTGACGCATCCAGTTCAGCCCAACTGGCACACCTGTTCCAAGTCTGCAGGTTCGTTCTGCTGCCCATTATTTGCAGCCCAACAATGCAGCAATCCAGAGCCCAAGCCCGATTTACCGTCTGCTGCTTAACCCATCCAATCCAACTCTGCTAGCCCTGCCTAGCACTGTCTAAACTGACCTATCTGCATCTGTCGGCCTGAGCAAACCCAATTTGGGTCCATGTTGTTTGTGCTATTGGAATCTTGAAAGTAATCCCTATGCTCCAGTAATAATGTTGATGGGATCTCACTCAATTGAGAAGAACGAAAGATGAAAGTATTGACATGTGAGAGGTGATCTAATCTCCCTTATATGAGCCAAGTCCTATTACTTTCTTGCATTTTAAGCTTTCTAGACCTGAAATTTGCTTTAAAAATCATGATATAAGTATTTACATATCAGTTGCAAGTTTTGCACAAGTTTAATATTTTGCCTGATATGCTCCTTCTTTCATTAGCCAACCAAATGCACCCGAAATCTACCCTTACTTTGAGTGACCTCTTTGTGAGTTTGTGCTGCCAAAATAGCCTACCTATAGTATGATTGAGCTACATTAAATAAAATATTAAAACAAGTGCTAGTTATTTAATTTAAGTGTGTGATTTGTTACATTTCTTTGCTGCTCTTAATATATTTTGTTTGTGATTTTGTACCACATGTTATTTAAATTATAGCAAATTAAAGCAGCATGGCTAACCAAAAATTAACTGAGAGTGAGAAGCCAATGAGTTGAGTGTTTAGAGACTTCTATGGCAAGAATAGAAGCTCTTAGGAAAGTCTTAAAAGCAATGCACTTGATAAATGAGCAACATCCTCAACTACCACTAGAACTGCCATCACCTCAATATAGACCTAGACCATGACATGACATTTCACCACATGCAAGAGATGACTACCCTTACAAGATTAACGTTATCCAAATTATAGATGAGGTAGAATTTCTAAGCAGGATGACTTTGAAGATGGTTTTAATAGAGTATATGAGGAGGGGATGCTAATGTTATGATAGAATACGAATTGATCCACCTATGAGAATGAGGACATTTAAGAGGGAACATAATGAAAGAGATCTATTAAGTAAGATCAAAGTAGAAGCTCTTACATATGATGGCATTCATTATATTTATAAGTTTTTAAATTGGATGACTCTGTTGGAAAGATTTTTTTAATGACACGGTTTGAAAGACTATCAGCGAGTCACATTTGTTCGCATGAAATTAATTAACAACACGAAGATATTTTGGAATAATTATCTCTAGAAAGAAATGAGTAGTGGTAGCAGGAGAATCACATGGGTAGAAATATGAAAAATTTTGCATGAAAAATATTATCCATATTATCATCACAAAAAATTGTACACAATATTTCTCACTTTTAAACAAGGTCTAATGTTTGTCACAGACTATTTGAACACTTTTGAGAATCTAGTTGCATGCACAAACTATCAAGACACGAATTGACAACTGATATTTAAGTTTGTGTAAGATTTGAGGGTAGACATGATATCCACAAATTGTAGAGGATGTTGTATTTGGTGCCTTATTAAATTTGAAACTACAGCATCATCCTCCAAGGTCAAACCTTCCACTAGTGGTACAAAGAGTGTCCTAAAAACTATTGTTTATCTTAATACACCAGTTACACGACAGACTTATAAAAGACCTTTGTGCTATACGTGCAAGAATAATTAGCACCTAAAACATGAGAGCAAATTAGTCTTAGTAGTAGGTATGGATGAAGAGGAAGAGGAATTGAAGAAAACTTTTTGAAGGAAATTCATGGCAAAATTGAGGTTTTTGACTTTGAGATTGATGAGATTTATTTAGGAGTGGTACATTATTTGAGTACATCTTTAGTTGAGGAGGATTAAATATGTAGAAACATATTTAGCACGCTGAGTTGCATGTAAGCTTGTCATAGATGGGGGTAGTGATATAAATATAATCTTTGCACGTACTCTGGCTAAGGCTAAGCTCTAAGCTAAGATGCATCCTAGTCCATTTCATGTGAGTTGGGTGAACCTCACCTCTATTCTTATTACACACTGGTGTTTAGTGCCCATAAAGTTAAAGTTATGAAGATAAGATATGGAGTGACGTTTTACCCATTGACACAGTGCACATATTGGGTAGACCATGACTTTTTGACACGGATGTCATCTATTGTGGTCCCAAGAACACATACAACTTCAAATACAATAATAAGATTATAAAACTCTATCCTACAAAACCAAATCCTAAAACACCTCCCACACCTTCTAGTATTGATTTAAGATCACTTCCTTCACCCGTGTAAATTCCATCCACTTTATCACAAAATGGTCATATTAATGCAAAACCTATCACATCAGAGCCAAAAAGGGGGATTTAGCTTCAATTGATCACAATCACCACCTCACCTTTGATTTCTAATGCTCCACCTGCACTTATCCTACCTAAGGAGCCCGAGAGTCTCATCCCTATACCTATTCTAAATTTGGTAGGATATTGAATCTTACATTAAGAGTTTGCGGGTCCTAAAGGTTTATATTTTACATGTTAAAAATATTACCCCTAGAAATGAAGAATCTATCATCCCTCCATCTATTATGGAACTCCTTAGAGAATTTCAAAGACCTCACTTGAGAATATTCTAGATGACTTGCCACCTCTACATGAGATTCAACATGCAATTGACTTAGTACAAAAATTCTCAACTCCCAAACTTGTCGCATATTGTCTTAATCCTGTGTGGAGCAAGCTGAGCTCCAACGACAGGTAGTCTTGCTCCAAAAGTGTTTCTTACAAATAAGTTGGGTCTATAACGGCCCAATATCGTTATTTCGCAAAATTAGGTCAGATCCCGCCTCAGAAATCAGGATCCCGGGAAACTTCAAATTAGGGCAAACCAAAATACATTTGGATAGAAATAAATTTTTAGATCAAAATGCCATAATTTTTGAAATTTCAAACTTCAAAAATTAATGTAAAATAAAATATTGCTTTGAATAAAAAAATATTGGTGTGAGGGTGTTCATCTTATCGTAACACACCTCGGTATCAAGTTTTATTTTCTTTGGAAGTCAAACGATGGGAAAATGTGAAAATTTTAATTAAATTTAATTATTTATTTTTTCCTGTTATTTTCCGTCCTCTGTTTTCTACCCCCAGACACCAGACGCATGCTAGGGCGCAGGCTCTATAGCTCGACACAGCCTGCCAGAGCGCAGACGAAACCCGCGCCAGAGATGCCTCACGCACCCGCGCCGCCTGGGCTGGTCGGTGCCAGTAGGCCGCCGACTGGCCGACTAGCTGACCGGCCATCCCTCCCTCTCTCCCCTTCCCTCCTCCTATTTAAACCCCCTCAGTCTCCTTCTTCCAAAAACGACAGCCCCTCTCCCCCCAGCCAACCCTCCTGCCACTAGCCAACCGTCGCCTCCTCTGCTCCGGCCCCCTTCAATCACGTCCGGCATCCCTCCGGTTTCCGGCAACCCTAACCCTAGATGAAAAGAAGAAGAAAAGAGGAGAAAATTTTGCATTTTTATTTTTTATTTTTTTTTCTTTACTTATTTTCATAGTAATAATAATTATATTATCTCTATTATGTCATTATCATTATTATTATTGTCATTAATTAATAATGATAATAGTACAAATATTATAAAATAACCACTATTTCTATTTTGTTAATTTCATTTCAATCATTTCTTTATGATTTTTTTTTCATACATTATTATTATCATTATTAATATTAAATAATAATAATAATAATACTATTATCAATATTATTACTACCCTCAATAATTTAAAATTTTGTCTTCTAACAAGAAGAGAGTAAAAGAAAAATAAAATAGAAAACAAGAAATTGAATACTCCTAAAAATATCATACTACTTTGTTTTCATAAATCTCCAAGTATTGGCTATAAAAGTTAATTTAAATATCAAACTTATGCAGATTCAATCAACTTGCATTTTGAACTTAAAGAAAAAGATAAGCATGTCTTTTATTACTCTGATTTAAATATATTTTTTTACTCAGCATTGCACAAATTGATAAAAGTACTTTTAAAAGACAAAATGATATATGAAAAAATTTGGATAACTGAGTAACAAGGGTTCCATATTTATATATTTTTAGTTTGATCAAATAACTTCTACGACGGGGCTGTCTGACATCGGGAGTCATAAGAAGCCTATATTGATAAGCCATTGAGGGGGAAGATATATAGGGAAGTTGGGATATGTAACACAAAAATTAAACCCCTTTTTCTCGATTTTGTATTTCCCAACAAAATCATATTTTGTGCCAAATACCAAACGCTAAAATTATATATTTATTTTTGTGACAACAATTACTTTTATGCTAAAATTTCAGTATAATTAAAACAGATTTACAGTGATAAATTTATATAGCTTTTTATTTCCTGTCAAATTATTACGTATTTTGTTTATTATTTAAAACTATTATTCAAATGCTCACACTTTTGAAACGTGCCTAGATCAAGAGTTCTAACTAGAGGAAAGGTGCTAAGAACTAAGTAGTACTGACACTGCTACCTGTTGATTTTTCTATTTTTTAACTCTGTTTAAAGTGTGTAACTTTTATTAACTTTTGTAATCAACTTGTGAATTATTGAATAAATGAGTTATATTTGATATCTACATATTTGTCTTTTAAATCACTCAATATAATCCTGCGGCTAGGGGACTTACCCAAAAACTGGTGCTGGATTAGCTTCCGCTAACCCGGCACCGGGTCCCCACAGGGTCCGCATGATGTTCCTGCACTATTAACTCCCAAAAAGGATGGTACTTGGCGAAAATGTGTTGATAGATGCATCATCAATAAAATCACCATAAGTATAAATTTTCCATCCTGAGGCTAGATGACCTGCTAGATCTAGTAGCAATCTCTTGCTTATTTTTTAAGATCGATCTTAGGAGTGGTTACCACCAGATCTTAGGAGTGATTTGTGATACCATTTGCCTTATCCAATGCACCCACCACTTTTAAGCACTTGTAGATGTGAAAAATTATTTAAGTCACTTGCGGTCAGTGTTTGAAAATATTAGTGAGGAGAAGCCTGATGTAATATTTTTGGGGTTCATTATTTCTTCTATGGGGCCTAAGCCAGATCCTTCCAAAGTTCAAGCTATTATTGATTGGCCAACCCCTAAAAGCCTACATGATATAAGAAGTTTACATAATTTAGCTACATTTTATAAAAGGTTCCTTAAGAACTTTAGTTCAATAATGGCTTCTATTAATGATGTTCTTAAGAGAAAAATATTTGAGTGGTCCCTTGGTGCTGAAAAGGCCTTTAGCCAAATTAAGAAGGTGATGACCACAGCTTATGTGCTAAAGTTACCTAACTTATCCAAGCTATTTAAAGTGGCATGTGATACTTCTGGTAATGAGATTGGGAGAGTATTGTCCCAAGAAAATCATCCTATTGCTTATTTTAGTGAGAAGTTAAAGAAAATGAAAAAATGTTATTCCAATTATAACCGTGAGTTTTATGCGATTATCCAATCACTAAAACATAAAAGTCATTATTTATTACATCAAGAATTCATTCTCTATACGAACCACCCTGCACTTAAATTCATTAACATACAAAAGAAAATAAACTAAAGACATGCCAAGTGCGAAAATTATTACAAGACTATACTTTTATTCTCAAGCATAAGCCTGGCATTGAGAACAAACCCACATATACATTGTCAAAGAGAGCTTTGGTGATTACGTCACTCATGAGTCAGATTCCTAGCTTTAACCACTTGAGAGATGAGTATGTTAGTCGCCCCGACTAACACTTGATTTATACTAAGTCTAGAAAGAAATGTTCCCATCCCACTTCACATATCTTATTATTAATGGATATCTCTTTTTTAAGGGCCACTACTTTGTATTCCCAACACCTCCCTTAGGATTTTATTTTATCTAAGAATTACATTTTGGTGGTATAACAGGTCGCTTAAGGAAAGATAAAACAATTCATCTTATTGAGACCAAGTTTTATTGGCCTTCCCTCAAGAGAAACATGAGAAAAATTGTCTCCCGATGTTTAGTGTGCAAAAAGGCGAAGGCTCAAAAGCAAAGGTCAGAGGAATAGATTGTTTTACAGTGCCATACCAGTCATGGGAAGATTTTGTTGGTAATAAACTTTGACCTTAGAGCATGAAGAACTTCTAGCACACAATATTCGCAGCAGAAGCGATTTGATAAAGTGCTCTCTCTTTGATTTAGGATCGATGTTGTATTGACGGTTACTAAGCAACTTGATATCACAAAACTACAAGAATAAAATCTCAGCACATGCATGCAAGAGATCACAGCATACAAAACATCCAAACACCAAAGATTATGTGAAAAACCCAAGAACGGAAAAAACTATGGAGCCACACCACAAAAAAAATCAACTAGAAAGCTTGAAGAGGTACAGAGTTACAAAGAGCTTATCTCTTGACTAGAAATACACCAGCTCTTACTCTAATATGGAGAGAAGAGGAAGCAGCCACCACCAGGAGTCTCTTCTCCAACATGCAAAAGGATTCTTGCACTGTAGCTTCCTTAGGGCTTCACCTAGAGATCTCCTCCTCACAACTATCACAAGCCTCAAACTGAAAATGCCACACACTTTATCTCCTCCCAGCTTCTTTACTTAAGTACCCAACTGAAATTTGGACCCTTAAAGGTCCAAAATGCCCTCCAATTTGCTTAGGGCGAAACTGGACTGAAGCAGATTTCCGTTAGGCACTACGGCGCACCGTAGCGCCCAACTCTCGGGTTGGGACCTACTGTGGCGTGCGGTAGTTCCCGCGTCTCGGATTGGCACCTGCTACGGCACGCGGTACCGCGCGCCGCATCTCGAGTTGGCACCCGCTGCGGCGCGCGGTAGCGCCCGCGTCTCGGGTGGGCACCCGCTGTGGCGTGCGGTAGCGCTCACTTCCGCAGCAGCGCCGATTTTCGCTGCGGCGCTCTGCAGCCCCTACTCCTCTATTTGCCAACTGCTGAGGCGTGCGATAGCACCTCCATCTCGGGTTGAGACCGCCAGAGCGCGTTGCGGCGCGCAGCGCCTGTGTTGTTTTTGGACTTCACTTCTTGCTCCGAATCGCCTAAAAACCTCCCGAAAGCTCACTGGAGCACCACTAGCATCTCCATGATGTACCAAATGGTCTCCATAACATAACCATCTCCCACTTTGAGACCTTTAGAAAATCTTCTCCACCAACTTTGATTCATCATTATCTTCTTCCATTCTTATCAAGAACGTGGTGTGGTTCACCCTTGCTCTCTCTTCAAGTACCGAGACCAACTGAAGCTGCACATAGCTTCAATTTCTCCACTGTTACTATTTTAGTAAGCATATCAGCTGGATTCTTTGAGTGTGGATCTTCTCTAATCCAAATTGTCCTTCTTCCAACAGTGTCTGGATGAAATGATAATGGAGTTGAATGTGTTTTGTCCTGACATGAAATGCTGCATTCTTCGCTAGATGAATAACGCTCATACTATCACTATAGAGCTTCACATCCTCCTGCATGAGGATTCTTGCACTGCAGCTTCCTTAGAGCTTCACCTAAAGATCTCCTCCTCACAACTAGCACAAGCCTCAAACTGAAAATGTCAACACACTTTATCTCCTCCTAGCTTCTTTACTTAAGTATACAGCTAAAATTTGAACCCTAAAAGGTTCAAAATGCCCTCCAATTTGCTTAGGGCAAAACTGGACTGAAGCAGATTTCCGTCAGGCGCTACGACGCGCCGTAGCTCCCTATTCTTGGGTCGGGACCCGCTACAGCGCGCGATAGCGCCTGCTTCTCGGATTGGCGCCTGCTGCGGTGCGCTGTAGTGCCCGCGGTAGCGCCCGTGTCTCGGGTTGGCGCCCGCGGTAGCACCCACGTCTCGGGTTAGCGCCCACTGCGGCGTGCGGTAGCGCCCACTTCCGTTGTGGCGCGCTGCAGCGCCGATTTCCGTTGCAGTGCCTCCGCCTCGGGTTGAGACCGCTAGAGCGCGTTGCGGCGCGCAGCGCCTGTATTGTTTCTGGACTTCACTTATTGCTCCGAATCGCCTCGAAACCTCCCAGAAGCTCACCAAAGCACCACTAGCATCTCCATGATATACCAAGTGATCTCCATAATACAACAATCTCCCACGTTGAGACCTTTAAGAAATCTTCTCCACTCCCAATTTTAATTCATCATTGTCTTCTTCCATTCTTATCAAGAATGTGGTGTGGCTCACCCTTGCTCTCTCTTCACATATCGAGACCAACTAAAGCTGCACATAACTTCAGTTTCTCCACTATTACTGTTTTAGTAAGCATATCAGCTAACTTCTTTGAAGTATGGATCTTCTCCAATCCAAACTGTCCTTCTTCCAATAGTGTCCGGATGAAATGGTAACAGAATTGAATGTGCTTTGTCCTGGCATGAAATGCTGCATAATTCGCTAGATGAATAACGCTCATACTATCACTGTAGAGCTTCACATCCTCCTGCTCCTTGCCCAATTCGGCAATAAAACTCTTCAACCAAATCATCTCCTTGCTTGCCTCTGTAATGGCAACGTATTTCGCCTCCGTGGTAGATAACGACACAATATTTTGTAGCATGGAGATCCAGCTCACCGCTGCACTTCCTAATGTATATACATAACCTATAGTGCTTCTCTTGTTATACACATCTCCTGCAAGATTTGAATCTACATAACCCTGTAAAATAATGTCAAATCTTCCAAAGCATAAAGCTTTGCTCGCTGTACCTTTCAAATACCTTAGGATCCACTTGACCGCGTCCCAATGGTGCTTTCCTGGGTTTCCCATGAATCTGCTAACCACTCGCACTGCATGGGAAATATTCGATCTCGTGCAGATCATCGCGTACATCAAGCTCCCAACTGCTGAAGCATAAGGAACTTTCAGCATATGCTCTTTCTCATCTTCAGATTTGGGCATCTGCTCCTTTGATAAGCTGAAGAGACTTGCTAAGGAAGTGCCCACTGGCTTCGCTTCACTCATGTTGAACTTTTTCAACATCTTTTCAACGTATTCCTTTTGCGACAGCTTCAGAATTCATGCACCTCTTTCCCTATTAATTCTCATTCCAAGAAGCTGCTTAATAGGCCCCAAATCCTTCATGTAAAACTCTTTTGACATAAGCTCTTTCAGCATCCTTATCTCCTCCATGTTCGATCATGCGATTAACATATCATTCACATACAGCAATAGATGGTATAGGAGGACTTACACTATTTCATGTAACAACAGTGATCCGTTTGGCATCTCTTGTACCCTGATTCTGACATGAACCTGTCAAATATTTTGTACCACTACCTTGGCGCTTGCTTCAAGTCATAGAGACTCTTCTTGAGCTTGCAGACTAGCTCACATTTTCCTTTCTCTTGAACCTTGTACCCTTCAGAAATACAATTTTAACATCCATTTGCTTCAGATGCAAATTCTCAACTACAACAATATTCAGCACAACCTTGATAATTGTCATCTTCATAATTGTGGCAAAGATCTCACTATAATCAACCCTATGCCTTTATTAGAAACCCTTTACTACAAGTCTTGCCTTGTAGCGCTTGCTCCTATTCGGCTCTTCCTTCACCCGATAAACCCACTTGTTCTGAAGAGCCTTCTTCCTAACAGGTAAGGGTGCCAACTTCCATGTTCTATTTGACATGAGTGATGTCATTTCATCATTCATGATAATCTCCCACTTGATTGAATCTTTAACTTGAAGTACCTCTTCCAAGCTTTTTGGTTCACCTCCATACGTTAGAGTAATAAATATAACAAAAAAGGAGAGTACATCTATAGCAATTTTGTGATTCTTGTGGATCTTTTAAATATGGGTGTTTGTGGATCAACATTGGCACCCTCCTGAGCTTCTTCTTGTACTTCAACATCTGGCTCAATGCTGTCATCAATCTCTATATGTCGGAGCTCACCATCTAAAGCATCCTTGGAGTTAGTCTTAACTCCAATACAATCCTTGTATATTTCACTTTTATTGAAAGTGATCCCTACTTCTAATGACCTTCTAGTTCTGATTGTCCCAGAACCTGTACTCCAACAAATGTGCACTTGATCTCCTTTGCGTCAAGCTTGCTCCTGGATCCTGTATCAATGTGCACATTGGATGAGCAACCAAATACCCTGAGGTGGTTTAGTTTCACCTTCTTTTCACTCCAAGCTTCCTCGGAAATCCCTTCATTCAAGGGTACAGAAGGTCCCCGATTGATTATATACACAACCGTGTTAACGGCTTCAGCCCATAACTGCTTGGGAGACCCGCATGCAATATCATGCTTTTGGCTCTTTCTGTGATTGTTCTGTTCATCCATTATGCAACACCAATTTGTTGTGGTGTTCTAGGGATTGTGAACTCCCTCTTAATGCCTCTCAAGGCACGAAACTCCTTAAACTCCCTATCACAATACTCACTGCCATTGTAAAACCTTAAGCACTTAAGCTTTAATCCTATCTCATTTTTCACCAAAGCTAACCACTTTCCAAATACATCAAATACATCAGATTTATATTTTAGAAAGTAAACTTATACTTTTCTCGTATAATCATCAATGAAGGTGACGAAATATGTCGCTCCACCTATGAAAGAAGGTGGAGCTGGCCCCCGTACATCTATATGCACCAACTCAAGTATTTTGCCTTTCAGCTCCCTTCCAACTTTGGAGAATGAAACCTTCTTCAGTTTGCCCAGTATGCAGTCTTCACAGAAATTCAAGTCTGCTGACTCCAGTCCTTGGAGCAACCCCTTTGACTGTAGGGATTTCAACCCCCTTTCGCTCATATGGCCAAGCCTCCGGTGCCATAGATCCGCATCTATCTCTTCTGCAGCTGCAATAGTATCAAACATTTTATTGATCAGATAAAGTGTACCTTCCATGTTGCCTCATGTAATAACGAGTGCACTCTTTGTGACCTTCCATGAGTCTCCTGTGAAATAAGTGTTGTAGACATCTCTAGTTAATTAGCTCACATAAATCAAATTTCTCCTTAGTCATGGCACATGTCTAACATCCTTAAGCTTCCAAACTGCGCCGCTTGGTAGCTCAACATCTACATCACCTCTGTCAATGATGACGCATGCCTTATCATCTCCAAGATACACTTTCCCCAAGTCACCCTTGGTGTAACTCTTGAAGGAACTCCTAGACGGAGTCGCATGAAAGGATGTGCCCGAGTCCACCACCCAGGACTCCGTGTTGACAAGTGAGAGGATCAAAGCATCATGATCCTCCTCATCTAAAACATTCACAGTGGGGTTCATAATCTTACCACCACCACTTGATTTCTTCAAGGTAGAGCAGTCCTTGAAGTGACCTGCCTTCCCACAGTTCCAGCAATCCGGCTTTGCCTTTCCGGGTCTTGATTTTCCACGTCGAGACATTGACCTATTTCTGTTATGTCTCCTTTCAGTGTGTCTTCCCCTGCTCTCAGCATTCAATGCTGAGGTAGATGCCTCTCCATGAGATTTCTTCCGCACCTTCTCATTCAGCACAAGCCCGACTATGTCGTCGAACCTCAACGACGCATTTCCTGATGAATTGCTGATGGCTGTAATCAGCCCATCCCAATTGTCTGGTAATGAAGATAGGAACATCAAAGCTCGGACCTCGTCATCAAAATTGATGCCCATCGAACTTAACTGGCTCGTCACCGTATTGAACCCATTGACGTGTTCAGTCACTGAATGACCTTCCATCATCTTCATGTTAAACAATTTTTTCATCAAGAAAACTTTATTCGAAGCCGAGAGCTTCTCATACATCCTCATCAGAGCATTCATGAGATCTATAGTGGTTCTCTTATTAACATTGTTAAAAGCAACAGAAGAAGACAATGAAAAACTAATCAAACCCAATGCAGTTCTATTGAGAACTTCCCATTCTTCATCAGTCATAGCTGCAGATTTTCTGTCAGCTCCTTTTAATGGAGAATATAACTTCTTTTGGTACAGCAGATCTTCCATCTGCATTTTCCAAAATACAAAGTTTGTTCTGCTGAATTTCTTAATCTTGTGTCTTGTCTCTTCGGCCATTGCTCCCACTCAAATAGCAAACCCTTATATGGACCAACAAGGTAACCTCTCTCTGATACCACTTGTTGGTAATAAACTTTGCCCTTAGAGCACGAAGAAATTCCAGCACACAATATTTGTAGCGGAAGCAATTTGATAGAGTGCGCTCTCTTCGATTTAGGATCGGGATTGCGTTGACGGTTACTAAGCAATTTAATATCACAAAACTACAAGAATAAAATCACAGCACATGCATGCAAGATGTCACAGCATACAAAACATCCAAACACCAAAGATTACGTGAAAAACTCAAGAACAGGAAAAATCACGGAGTCACACAACAGAAAAATCCACTATAAAATTTGAAGTAGAGTTACAAAGAGCTTATCTCTTAACTAGAAATACACCAGCTCTTACTCTAATATAGAGATGAGAGAAAGTAGCCACCACCAGGAGTCTCTTCTCCAACATGCAAGAGGATTCTTGCATTACAGCTTCCTTAGGGCTTCACTTAGAGATCTCTTCACAACTAGCACAAGCCTCAAACTAAAAAAGCCAACACACTTTATCTCCACCCAGCTTCTTTACTTAAGTACATAGCTAAAATTTGGACCCTGAAAGGTTCAAAATGCCCTCCAATTTGTTTAGAGCGAAATTGGACTGAAACAGATTTCCGCCAGGCGCTACAGCGCGCCGTAGCGCCCGACTTTTGGGTTGGGACCCGCTGCGGCTCGCAGTAGCGCCCGCGTCTCGGGTTGGCTCCCGTTGCAGTGCGTGGTGGCACCCACTTCCGCTACGGCACGCTGTAGCGCCGATTTCCGCTGCAGCCTCTGCTTCTCTATTTGCTGACCGTTGAGGCGCACGATAGCACCTCCGTTTCGGGTTGAGACTGCCAGAGCGCACTGCGGCACGCCACGGCGCGTTGCAGCGTCTATGTTGTTTCTGGATTTCACTTCTTGCTCTGAATTGCCTCGGAACCTCCTGGAAGCTCACCGGAGCACCACTAGCATCTCCATGATGTACCAAGTGGTCTCCATAACACAATAGATTTATCAATAGACTTTGTATTAGGACTCCCCAAAATCACCCAACATCATGAAAGCAAATGTGTTAGTCAATAAGTTCTCCAGAAGGGCTCACTTTATACCATATTCAAAAATTAATAATGCTTCTTGCATAGCAAAACTCTTCTTTATAGAAGTAGTTAAGTTACATGGGTTATCGAGCACCATAGATTTTGATAATAATGTGAAGTTTATCATATTTTTGGAAAACCTTGTAATAGTTACTAAGCACCAACTTAAGGTTGGAGGGGTTCCAATAGTGAATAAGATTAGAGAATGTCGCCTTAAATAGCTAGGGCATATTAAGTGCAGATCGTGAATTTCCCTTGTTAAGAAAATTGAGTTTATGAATTTCTCGCATATGGAAACAAATAATTCATGTAATTGACCCCACTTAGTTGGATTAAGGCTTGGTGTTTGTTTGTTGATGTTGTTGTATATTTTTTATGCATAGCATAATCTATAATATCAATTACTCATTTTCTTCAAAATATTTCAATTCAATAAGCCTTACCTAAGTCAAAATTTGAATTGAAATTAGCAATGTGGGACTAAAAAATCACCTACACATGGCCACATGCGCACCCACAAATTCGAAAGCAATTTTTGAGTCTTAATCAAACCAAACTTGAATAAAAATGTCCTGTTCATGTTTGGCTCACTAAGTAATCGAGCTCGAAATATTTATTCAAGGGCATTGTAGAGCAACTCTCAATGAAGATGACAATAAAATGAACACTTTGATCTCATCATCATATATAACATGCACAAATTCCAACCAAGTAATGATCATTTTAAAGGTATTAATGATTTTACACCGTTTGAGCATATTAGACAACCACGGATCTTGATGAATTTCTCACCATAATCTCCATTTTTTATCAACTATCATTGAAGATCACAAATGACTAACACTTAGATCTCATCATCAAATATTACATTCATAAATCTCAGCTAAGTTGCGATCATATTGAACTTAATGCCCCTATCTTCAAGCTAAAAAACATTGTATTAAGTATACCTCATGAAAATAGTTTTTCAGTTATGCTTGGTGAAGCTTTCATCACCCTAATAGTTGTCTTCTCATTTATGATGTTGAACATCACATTTGTGTCAACATCAAGCACGCTGCTTGAATAGCTTACTGATTAAACATGTTCTATTCTTCTTGTTCATGGTTTTAAATTTTGACTCTAACTATGATTTGTGCAGCTTTTACACAGTTCTCTGCTTTCATCCTCATATATAAATTTACACCTATCCTTCAACTAAAATCAACCTCAATCTTCTCCTTGAACCTTTGCTCTAATATTAGTTATTGGGATCCCAACACCTTCTTTTTATTTCTTCAAGAAGAAGATAGGAGAGAGAGAACCTATTGGAAATGTTGGAAGCTAAAATTTTCATAAAATCCCCTAAAATTAAGATATAATATGGCTGAAACATAGAGAAATCTTGTTTGGACACCTCCAAAATGTAACATAAGAACTCAAAACAAGCATTATGATAATTGGCACTAGTACTACTGGCAAACCACTAAAAAATAACTTTCTATTTTTAAAACTGCATCATAATAAGCAGACATAAAAATAGCTCCCCAAATAAATCATGATTTATTGAGCACACAGATTTGAAACAACAAGAATTTGCCCTTCTGAATCAACAATCTGACGAAAAACAGCTCTGTATTGCATTACAGAGTACAGAATAAGAGTAAGAGCTCACTTTGCCAATCTGCACAATCACAAGAAAAAAAGCTTTATGAAAAAACAGTGTGGAGCAGAAACAACAGCAAGAATGAACTGACCCCATCAAATTAATTCTGAGATTGAGCTTGAGTTGAACAAAGAGGTCGTAGAGCTGCCCGAGATCAGTGGCATTGCCATGGGAGTAGAGCAGAGTGAGCCTGGCATATGGATTTCTGAAATAGAAAGCAACAATCTTGTTTCCCCTTGCGTTTTCTACCATCAGCACATCCATGGAGGGGTCTCTGGGAATGCCAGTGGCCAACAGCTTCCCTCCAAGAACTTCATCCTTTCTGATGCCATAACTTGGTGGCTGTGGTGGAAAGAAGGCAAATTTAGCAGCCAAATCCGAAACTGAGCGCCCGCATAACATTGAGGCAAGTTCAGCTCATTGACAGAGGGGAAATCACAAAGTAAGCGGCTGGGAATTTTCAGAGATTTGCTCGAAAAGTCAGCCTTTTAGAAATGATTTCTTTTTTGTGAAAAGACAGGTCGAGAGCTCAGGGTTTTGCTAAGGTTTAAGGGTTAGAACAGGAAGAAGATATCCATCCCCTCAACAGAAGCTGGAAAGTGAAACACCCCTTTTTCTCTCTCTCTCTGCAATGCGTGTGAAGGAAGTAAATGATGACAGGGGAGTTGGATTGAACGCAACTTTTTGCCTAGTTTGGGTCAAAAAGAAAGATAAAAGCTTTGTTTTTTTTAGATGAGCATCGCGAGGATTGCTCTAATCAAAATCCGATTTGGAGCAGAATGATTTATAAATTTGGGAAGAGCAGAGAGGAAACCAGAAAGAAGGAAAATGAAGATAGACATCTCTCTCTCTACTTTAACTGGTGGGATTGCTCAAGTGGGCCTTCTTAGTTAGTTTGGGGAGTTGGTTAAGGATGTAGCTGAGGCTAGGGTTTCAGAAGAAGCTCACTCTCTCATTTCTCTCTCTATCTCTACATGGATTTTTATTAAGCTCATGAATCTATTGATATACAATAATAAATTTAATATAGTCAATATAATTATAATATTTTTTTCTTATTTTAATTTTAAAATAATATATTCATATATTTTTTAAATTCAAGTGCAACTAAAAAAATAAGTATATATTACACGTTCATACATCAAAAATATATTGATGAAGCATTAATTCCAGATTATTGACTGAATATATTTTTTGTACCATCTATATACAAAAAAAAAATATTAGACCTAAATATTTTTTATATACACTTTTTACATAACATTTTTTATTAAATAATAATTTAAGTTTGTTACTGTACAATTCAAAAATGCTTCAATACTTAATAAATATCACAGCATTTTTTCCTATATTCTTATTAGTTTTAATAAATTTTTAATTATAATTAGTGAATCTTATTTATTATAAATTAATCACTAAATTTAAATATATTAATAATTATAAGATATTGAATGAGATATATTTAAAGTATTATAACAACTTTAGTTAATATTTGTGAAATTATCTTTCAAATATTATTTTTATATTAAAATTATTTGTGGAATATTTACTCCAATTTTGAATGTCATGATTGTGAGTATCCAAATATGATTTGATTTTGAGGACTTCCATACTCTATAAAATAATATTTTATTCATAATATTAGATAATTAGAATTTTTATTTAAAATATATATAAAAAAAAAAATTTAATATTAATTTTATACGAAAGAAAAATAATTTTATATCTCTTTTATACTTACAAAAAATATATATATCAAAAAATATTTATGATCAATAAATTAATTTTTTAATTTTTATATATAAATCTCATAAAAAATATATTCAACTAATAATTTATTTACATATTAAATTTGTATATGATCTATGTATTTTAATATATATTAATAAATAGATATAACAATAATAAAAAATATTATATTATACATATATATTTTTGGGACAATTAAAATTAATATTTAACTCAATTATTACTTAAAAATAATATTTAATTCATATGAGATTTATTAGTGAAAATCATAATTAAAAATTAATTTTATATATATATATATATATATATATATATATATAATTCAACATTCATTAATAAATACAAAGATTAACTCCAAAATTATATATTCTTTTAATAAAATTAGAGAAATGATATTATACTCATGTGACACTAATAAAAAGATTTTGATATATTTCAATACAAGTTCTAAAAATAATATTTATATTATGTTAATATAAATAAAATAAAATACTAATGAAATAATCTCAAATTTTATTAGATGAGTTTTCTTGGGTATCACGTCAACATGAATAGTATTTCTCTTAATTTTTTTCAAATTTTTTAATTAATAATTAAAATTTGTCAATGATGTGACAAGACGGATTAATAAATAAATATTAAATATTAAAAAATTTTCACTTTTGATCTTATAAATTATGATTATTTTCACAAAAATATAAATAATATTTTTAGAAATTTATATATTAAATATAAATAATAATAATCCGCTATTTTTAGAAAAATAATAATTTTCTTTGCCAAAAAGAAAATTTGGAGTGGCCTACAAATTGAAAGATATTTATTTTCTTAAGATATTATTGATAAAATTAAGATAATTATAATTTTTATTTTAATTTGTATTTTTAAGAAAAAAATGAGAGTTATATATAAAAACTATAAATAAGGATTTTATTAAAAATTATTTAAGATATTAAAACAGTAGTTAACAGAAAATTATGACATAATTATTTTTAATTATTTTTAATTTAAGTAAATATAATTGATTTGATATATTTATGCATAAATCATAGAGATATGGCATTCCGTCGAATCCTATGAGCGGTCCCATCAGTCCTACTGAAGAGATTAGTGACGTATAAATGCCGCCTTATACATCTATCCACATCATTATTAATACGAAAAATATTATATATTTTTCAAATATCTCCTAAAAAATATATATAAGATAATTATAATTTAAAATTTAAAAAATATATTTTTATAGTCCTCACAATCAAAATTGAATTTAATAATATTTTTTATTCTACTTAACTCTCTAAATCTTAATCATCTATATATTTTAAAAATATTTAAGAGCTATGTAAAAATACTTTATTGAAATACATTTTCAATTAAAAAATATTGACTAATTAAAGTTCGAATTTAAGTTGACTCGAATTTAAATTTGGCTCAAAAAATTCGAAATCGAAAAAAAAATTAATGCACAAAATTGATGAATTTCCACAAATTTACAGTCAATAGTAATAGTGCTCGTTTTATATATTGGTACTTGCCACATAAGCTTACAGTTTGCACTCGTTGAAGATGATTTGATCCACAAAGCCAACTGGCCAAGCCAAAGTGGCAAAGTACAGACAAAGTGCAAGCTGCAAGGTTAATCATTTGCTCAAAGCAACAAACAGTAAGCAATATTATTTGAAATTTAAACTGCATTAAATATTAGAAATAAAAATAAATTGAAAATATTACTTATTTGAATTAACATTGAGTATCTAATTCTGATTTTAACTTATTTACTTTTTTAAGTGGCACTCAAGTTAATGTATCACTTCTTAAAGCTAATAATCTAGTAGGCTTAGATAAATAATCAATGCTATATTAATCATTTATTGTAGACATAATTTAGTAATCTAAAATGATTGTCAAAATTAAACAAGCAAATAAAAACTTGAGTTTTATAAACATACAAAAAAAACATAGTACACAAGCAAATAAAGTCTAATATCCATTTAACCATAATGCAGAAAAAAATATAATCTAACTCAGAATAAAATATGTAATAAAGAAAATACATTAGAAATTTTATATTATTACAATATTTGAAATAAATCAGCTAAATGTACATACAAAAAATACATAGTACAGAAGCAAATAAAGTCTACTATCCATTTAACCATAATGCAGAAAGAAACATAATGTAACTCAGAATAAAATATGTAATAAAGAAAATACATCATAATCATGTATTATTACAACATTTGAAATAAAGCTTAATTGGAAGAAATAAACACTCATCCTCACATAAATAAACACCAGACTATTTAAGGATCCATAGCAGCAAGAAAATCCTCCACATGATCCGACTCCTCACCTGGTGCTATAACCTCAAATAGCTCATAATCTAACAATATCAGTTTCACAATGCCAGGGCCCCAGTAAAAAAAAGAGAAAATTTGATTAGATAATTTTCTAAGTACATTATACACTGATTACATGAATTTCATTTTAAGATATCATATTAAAAGAATATTTAAGCAAATATGAGGTGTAACAAGAACACATGGTAGCTATAAATAAGATATTTATAACTTAACAAAATGAAGTATGTAAAGAAACATATATCAACCAGAAGCTGTAATAATATTAGATAATATATGTAAATATAAATATAAAAATAATTGAAAGAAAATCCTAAACATGCATATAATCATCTAAAATATGTTAATTTAACAACTTAAGAAGAGAATGAATACTAATTGGATTTCCTAATGTGTTACCCTGATAATATATAGCTTAATTTCTCATTAATTTCAATATCATTGCTTTTAAAACATCAAGTTGAGCCTATTCTAAAAATTTGAAGTCAATTGGACTACCATAAGTCTAGATTGTATTTTTGATCTATCTAGATACCCTAAATTAGACCTAAAATATTTTGATCTCATAATTAAATTTTGATTATATTTTTGAATTCCTCACCCCCAAATTAGCTAGGGGTGACAGTTTGGTACAATTTAGAGATCATTTAGGCCACGAATCACATTTAATTAAATTGGCCTAATTGGATATTATGGTTTTTAACAATTTGATTTTGCAAATCTATCATATACCCGTTTAAACGACCGGATTTGTTGTGCGGGCCACGGGCGATCCGCTGTGGAGCCCGGGTCATGCGATAGCGGAACCCGGTTCCAATCCGCCGTCCCTATGACGATTCCAATATTGAGAATCACTTAACTCAATATTGATACATCATCACAATACCTAATACTAGATTAGAAGAAAGCTAATCCAAATCATTAGATATTGTGTTTGGCCAAGGATTTAGAAGACGGTCTTAAGTTAAGATGGAAGGGAATTTATGAATGGTATTAAGTAATTTTATAAGTAAAAATACAATTCATGGATTTAAAAATGAGAGCAAAGTAGAATTGAGCATATGATATATGTAAGGAAATATGTGATTATAATTTAAAATAATTGAAATGTTTACATTCAATCTTAGATATGAGATTCTAAGTATTTAATGAATAATTAACATGTGAGTTATAGTACATTTTTCATTAAAAATTTTAAGTCTAAAATTCCTTAAAATTTTTGGCAAAGTCTCCTTTGTAAATAGTTAAGAAAACACCTGCAAGTTCACATGCAATACCCCCATTCCAATGGGAGTTATACTTTGAAAGAAAAGATAGCCTAAACTAACATGCATTCAATCCATTTTAACTCCAATTCTAATATAGGGTTCAATCCATTTTATATGATTGCCCATTTCCAATTCTAAAGTAGAGTTCAATCTATTTTATAAGATTGCTCATTTCCAATTCTAAAGTAGAATTCAATCCATTTTATAGGATTGCTCATTTCCAATTCTAAAATATCAAAGAGAGAAAATCGCATATGAAACAATTGTCTACTCTAAAGTTTACTTCATCACAAGCATGCAACATTCACATATAGATATGTAAAGACTATTACTTAAATAAGAAACTAATTTCCAATTCTTTAAATAATTAAATATTCAACTAATTCCAATTAACATCCTAAGTAGATATGCAACTAAGAACTAGATTAATATTCATTTTTATACAATTGTAACCAATCATCCATTCAATACATTTATCTATTTATTCATCACAAGCATTTAATATAATCTAAGCTTCAACAAAGTGTAGTAAGAGTAAAATAAGCGACATTATTACAAACTGACAGTAAACTAAAAGGAAAGGGAGAAATTTGATAGCTCACTTGAAGTTTTATTATAAGCTATATTTTTAATATTTAATAAGCGGAAGCAATTTAATTTTTAGCACTTGGTCCAACTCCACTAGCCTCCAAGTGCACCTGATCTATCATATTTTGGTATTTAAATGTGATAGGGCAAAGCCAAGAAAAAAAAAATTTGGTTAGATTAAACAATCTAAGTATAATTTAAGATTGGCTAAACATGTTATTATTATAATTGGATATCACATTTCTAGTTACAAAGTAAGCACAAGCATAGATGTAATATAGTAAGTATACAAGTAAGGAAGAGTAAGTAAGAAACACAAGTGAGTTAGAATACTCACTTAAGTATACATCCTAGCCTGCAAATAATGCAAGGGTAAGAGCATCCTAAATAGGCTAGAAATAAACTTATGTGCATATGAAAGTAAATGAAGTAAATCATGTATATATTCAAATGAACTTATGCTAAGTAAGGAAAATAAACAGTGAAGCATTTAAATGAAATTATACAATATTCACTGTAATCTAACTAAACTGTAAACAAGTAAAGTACTGTTATAAATCATAGAAAATATATAGTAAAGAAATTGAAGGAAGATCTTAGACTATTAGTGTGGGGCCCCCGTACTGACAACGAGGAAGTACAGTGCTCCAACTGTGGCAAATCCCCAACTTAAGTAAAGTTAGGTAAACCCAACCTACCTTAAGTCAAGGACTCATCACCAAGTACTATAACATTATCAATATACAAATATTAAAGTGGCAGAAGCAATGAATAATAGAGTAACATCTACAAGCATACATAGTAGGAAAAGAGAATGCAATATAGTAACTCATCACAATGCAGAAATGAAATATATCCATAATTAATTATTACAAACTGAAGTTTAAAGAGAATGAAAAATGTCTCTCAATCTCACTGAAATAAAAATGCAATATCTATCTAAACAGCAGCAGCACAATCCTCCTCCTGAACCTGCTCCTCTTCTATGACACTGCCCACAAACATGTCTGAATCTGACATTTGTCAGTATCACAAATGCCAGAGCCCCAGCCAATAAAACAAAAATGTTACAATTAGACAATTATCTAAGTACATTTTAGACTATTTTAATGAACTGAATATTTTAAAGATATCACATTCAAATTAGCTAAACATATAAGCAATAATAGGTGCAACAAGCTAGGGAGAAATGGTAACTATAAACTATCCACTTATAGCCAGCAACTAGTATGAAGACCATACAATGCAAAATAAATAAGGTGAGGCTAAATGCTAAAAGAAACAGCAACTACAATCTAATTCTGAACCTAACATGCTCTATGATCATATTAATACAAGCTAAGTTCATAAAAGAAACACAAATACTGAAAATGTGCAAATTTAGCATCCTAAACATGTCAAAATATATATAAATAAGCCATATGAGTATACATACAACATACTAGTTAAGAATAGGAAAAGAAAAGAAAAGCCACTGAGACATGTGGCAAAAGCAAAGTAATCTATGAAATGTAAGGCCACTGAGACATGTGGCAAAGCGAGCAAGTACTGAAAATAAGGCCACTGAAGCATGTGGCAAAGAAAAACAAAAAATAATACTGAACAATCCAGCTAAAGTAGCAATAAGCCTAAGACATAGTACTGCCATACCAGCCAATGGGCCATCTAGGGCCTCCAATATCAGTCAATCAATCCCAAGCCTAGCCTTCCAAATATGCTAGGTCTGAGTCCAGTCTATACAATACTACTACTAAAGAGGCAGACTAATCTAGGACATATTCTACCAATTGCAAACAATATAAAACTGAATGATATGAAATTCAAATACTAACTTAGGATGTATCATCCATATCCTAAGTCCTCCTATTATGCTCAAGGAACAAAGCTCAATATCCAATGTACGCAAAGCAATCTAGTCAAAGTAAGCAAGAGACTCAATCTAGACTTATGTGATATCTGATGTTATCTGATTACCAAATCTAACTACTCTGAGAATGTACAAGTTTAGGATCTCCAATATCTAGCTATCGAGTAGAATCTCAGACTTACATCCTTAAAGTTAATATTAGAACTTAACAAGTTCTAATCCAAAATCATGTGACGACTATATGGTTTAAGTAAGTAAATCAACAACTTAATTTATTAATATTTTACTCTCTTACCCAAATCTTGATTAAGTAAATCAAGATCTAAAGATTTAGAACTTAACTCCTATGTTGAGTTCAAATCCCAAATCCAAGGTAATGTCCTAACTAGGATCTAGGGTTCACATTTACAACCCAAATTTAAGGTATAGAATCCTATAAGTTGAAGGATTCAGTAACTAAGAACTTATTGAAAGGTTATTCTACTGATTATAAGATAAAATAATCAATTAAGAACTTGAGAATCTAAGATCTATATTCAATCTTTTAGATAATCTCATTATCCTATAGATTGAATCATCCTATACCCACATGGAAGGTTTCAAAAGATTAAACAACCAAACATTTAAAGAATTCCAATTGGAGATGGTTCAATTCAAATTGAAGATCTAAGTCTAAGATCCAAGATCTAAGGATCTGAGGTTTGATCACTTTAGACTTTAAACTAGAGTTTTAACTTAAGAGTTTCCATTTGTGTTTCTTTTAGAATTTAAGTTCATAGTTAAACTATATGGAGCTTATTAAGGTTGAAATTGACAATTTTAAGTATTAGATTAAACATCAAACTCATATTGATCTTTTTAGGGTTACTTAAGATCTAAGGATCTGAAGTTTGATCACTTTAGATTTTAAGCTAGATTTTAACTTAGGATGTTCCATTATTGTTTCTTTTAGCATTTAAGCTTATAATTTAACTAGTTTGAACTTATCAAGTGACTTTTGAAATGATTACATTTAAGTGTTAAGCTTAAGTGACTTCTTTAATGTCACTTAAGATCTAAGTGTCTTAATTAGGGCTAAATTGAAGATTTCAAAACTTCAATGTTAATATTATTAATATCCTTAATCTAAGGGTACAAAGAACATTTCTAATCTATCTTAAGGTCGTTTACTGAATTTCCAAGGTCTTAAGGAGCATTTAAACACATTTTGGTCAAAATGACCAAAATGCCCCTCTTAAGGCAAAAATTGGGATTTTAGGATTTTCTTATCCAAATTAGATCTAATCTATTTTAATATGTTTCATACTAGTTAATGAAGTGAGAAACACCCTAATTTTAGATTTTGACCACTTAATTAAGACTAATTATCACTAATTACTTAATTAAGCCCACTAGGGTGATTAGTGGAAATAGGCATCTTTAGGGCAATCCAACCTTACCCTTAGATTCTAATAGATCTAATATAGTATTAAGAGCTTACTTCCCTAATTTCAGAGACTTAATTAGGGTCTAAATCACTAATCCTCATTTAGGGTGATTAAGGGGGTGACTAAGCAAAATAAATATCCAGAATTTATTTTAAGGGTCTCTAATTGTTCTCTAGGGTCTAATGGAGCAATCGGAGCCCTTAATCTCTATATTTGGATATTTATTAAATTTAATATGATTTAATTAAAAACAAAAAAGGTTTAGGCAATTATTTTAAATCCAGCCATTGGATATGTGATTTTATTTTATATTTAGATTCATTGTATTTTTTTGATTCAAATGGTATATTAGATCATACCATTTGGATTTGTATAATTAAAGTTATTCAATTAATTTAATATGAATGTTTATTTAAATTGGAACTATGTGGTTTAATTATTTAAAAGTATAACCATTAAAAATGTCATCTAATAAATATTAATTAGCCACGACCCAATATCAGAACCGCGCGGGTCACGGGTTGGCCCGGCCTAGAACCACAACTTCATCTTCTTCCTCTCGACGGGTCCCAAGTTAGCCGAGCTTCAGCGCCAAAGTTCTCAGCGCTCCGGCGACGACAGAGGCTCAACTCGATCCCTACACATTTAGGGAGTCGAGACGCGTCGATTGAACCAAGAACCCCCATCTGGATCCCTCTGGATCGACGAGGTGCTACTCGACCGAGACGCCTTCGATACGGGCATCTCAGGCTGACTGTGAGGGGATAATTCTCCTCACAGAGGTTTCGATTCGACCGAGGCTCGATCCCTACACGTTCAGGGAGTCGAGATGCATCGAACCCCCAACCTATCTTAACATGAGGCGCAGCCAATCGCCGGGTCCTTACTCAGACTTAGCCATTGGCTCGGCCGCTAGCTTAGTCGATCGATATGATCGACTCGAGCTAGCTTATCCCCAGGCGATAATCATCACTGGTTTCCTAGTTGGCTAAGGTGCTCTAGATGACTTTCTGGGCTCAATCTAGAAGACAGAATGGAAATGAGCTGAATAAATTTCAATGGGGGAAGGCTGTAACTCAAGTCGGGCTGCAGGCTTAGCCGAGGGGAATTGAGATGTGCTGAAGCTTCCTGGACAGTAGACGAAGCTTCACAGGAGGTCTGAACACCAGACGGGCCCTTTATCAGCGGTTCAAGCTTCTGAAATTTTCAGAACTCGCCGAGAAAACGGGGACTCCAGCATACCTTCAAGTAGGGAATTAGGGATTCAAAGTGAGCAAAGGGGCTCACTGTGAAGTCTTGATGGTATGTATAGGCTCTAGGAGGTCCTGGGAATGGATGCCAGAGCTCAGGTTTGGGAAATGGCTCGGCCCGAGGGGTTCCCTCAATTTCCCAAACTGGGGTGGACCGGGCCTTGACCTTGGCTGGGAGTGGTAGGGAGACAAAGGTATGATTCGCAACGGTCTTCCTGACGTGGCACGGGAGTGGCAGAAAGGGTTGACGTGGCTAGGTATGGGCGAAATTCCTCTGTCGGGTGGAATCATCGTGAGAACGAAGATCCACAGTGGTGGGATTCGTCTCCGCCGTCTGATCACGGGACCATTGAGGATAGACGGCCTGATGTGGCTTTTACTTAACCGAATCGCGGATTAAATCTCGAGCGTCGAATATAAGATGCCGATCGAGTGGCAGGGATCTAATCCCGGTGCGCGGTAGCGCAAGCCGTTGGATTGAACGCGCTGAGATGCGCGCTCGAGCATCGGGTGGCTTAAGGCTATGAGCCACTATCGGGACTCCGTAGCGGATCTGCCGCGGTCCCGACAGCAAATCCCAACTCTAAAAAAATTAAATAAAATTTAATTTAAATAAAATAAAACAATTAAATAATATATAATTATTCTTAAACATTCGAAATCCAATTTAGGACCAAATGAGCTTCAAAAATTCCCAAAATTTCACCCTTAGCTAATTAGGGTATGAGGAATTCAAAAATAAAATTAGATTTTAATTTGGAGATCAAATTAATTTATGTATTTTCCAGGGCTTAAAAAATAGCCAAAAATACCAAATTTCTCATTTTAGCTCCAATTGATTCCAAACTTCTAGGTTAGGTTTAAATGACCCATTAAACCCAATGGAATTAAAATCAAAGCTTGGATTAGCTTAATTAATATAAGTTTAGCTGAGATAATAACTAGGGTTATTACAATTAGCTTAAGGTTCACATAGTCAAGAACTATGGAAAGTAACATAGCTAAAAGCTATGGTGAGTCTTAACAATCTATAAGATTGAAGATCTCACATATTTATTGATTGAATTTATTTTAATATGTACTCATTATGTGGGCATATTCAGAATGAAATGAGGAGTTAAACATATTTGTTTAACAACTAAAGAAAAGCGGGGTCAACCTAAAACACTCACATTCGCCCTCTAAGAATGTGAGGTCTCCTTATTACTCCATTTTTAGTCTGCCCTAGACTGATCCACCATATAGACCCCTAGTAATTTTAATATGAAAGTTTTATTCATGCACAATGTATTATATGAATGATTCAAGTGAATGAGGCTCAAAGCTAAGCAAGCATTCAAGGGAAATTCAATATTTGCAACTAAGTGATATCCAAAGTTATCTAATTTTAATGATCTACTTAATAATTGGAGCCAATTGAGCTCCCAATTAACTTTGAGATATTGATCTCAAGTTAATTATAATATAGTAGTAATTAGAATTTTGAAAGTAATAGATTAAATTCATTTAATATGATATGACAAAATAATTTATAAGTATAATTGTTATTATTAGAAACTATTTCTTAATTTCATCTTAAACTATAAGATCTAATTACAATAATTAAATTAAGATTTAGGTGCCTAGTAAGAAGAGTTTGAGATAAGAAAATATCTAACTTAAGGAATTGGAACTAAGACAATTCCAATAAAGTTCACTAGAGTTCACTAGCTAGATTATGGCTTGAAGGATCTAATCAACCAAGTATTAGTCTAGCTAAATTAAAATAATTGAAAAGTTTAGGGTAAGTAATTTATAAGACTTAAGAACTATAAGTTCTAAGTATTCTAATAATTGATGTTAAAGGAATTCAATAGGATTCTTAAACTAATCTAAGTGACTTAGGACTTCTAATACTAGCTCTTAAAGCATTCAAGAGAAGACTTAAAGAGTTAAGGTAAATGAACTAAGTTCTAATCTAGTCACTAAACTAGATCTAATTGATTTACTAATCTACCATTACAAAGGTATTAAATCTATCTACACTCAATGGGTGTAATTAATAGATCTATGGATCAACTATAGATCAATTGCAAATCAATCATAAGATTTCTATCTTAGGATTGAAAAGGTAAATTAAGCACTTGACAATTAATTCACATAATTAGAAAGTTGAGAATTAAGATCATATAAATGCAATCAAATTAGTAAGAGAGATAATAAATGTGCCAAGTTAGCTATCCTAGGGTTTTTTAAGACCTAAAACAAGTTATTTAGAAATTTAGAATAATCACAATAACACTAAGTAAGAGTCAAAAATCTAAAATCCTAAAGTGTTGCCCAATGGAAATGATTTATATATAAATGAAATCCTTATGTCATAAGGATAAGAATGACACTAAGTATATCAATTTTGGACAACTTGGAAAAATTAGGGTTTTAATGACTCCTAATTAGGTTAAAAAGTGATTAAGAAAATTAGGATTTAATTGTTAAATTTTATTTCATATTATTGTTCCTCATATTTTTGTGAGTGAAATGGACTATTTGATCATTTAATTGGATCTTAAATGATCAAATTAGGTCACATGAAATGATGAATATTAATTTACAATTAATTAATAAATCCTAAATATTGACTCATTAAAATATTTGTTAAAATAGAAATTAAATTACATATTATTGATCTACTCATTTTTGTGATTAAAATAGTATATAATTTTGTATATTTTGGTTAAGTATATTTAAAGTTACAAATAAAATAAATTATTACATTTAATTGCATAATTAATCAAATAATCAGTCAGTTAATCATTAACCCAAAATTTCGCACGGCACAGAAATTTGGGACAAGATGGCGGCTCAAAAATCGTAGCCACAAATTCAGCACGACGACAATGATTGCACCGCCAAGACACGCGACAGCTCTTACGAGCGCCGCGTGTAGAAGTAGGACCCGTCATTTAAAGACGCGGTCCGTAACCTGAACCGGTTCAGTTCAGTTTTAAATGAAGAACTAAAACTATTCCTTGGTGAGCCGCTTCATCCCAAATTAGGGTCACCAAAAATGTTAAAACTTAAGGTTGAGCTTATTGGTTGATCTCGTAAGCCCCTAGGGACAACCCGCACATCGGCGAGGTGGCCTCACCGAAGTCATCCTTCTAGGTTAAAGATCGGGATCATCCAATAAGAGCGAAGGCTCAAAAGTGATGCCCTAGATTCAGTGCCTAAACCCTAAAATTGATCTGAGGAAATTTTCAATCTCCTCAGGCTGATTCGAACTAGTTTAAGTTCGATCGACTTATAAGATACAATCATCTATGCACAAGAAATTAGAATAGCATTGATAGTAGGGATTAGAAATAGAGGCACACACCTGTAATTTACTAAGGAATGGAATAAGGGATTAGGGTTTTTAGAACACTCCTTTTCGCCTTCAGATCGACAGCTTCTTGCCTCTGATTAGCTCTAGGTAGTCGCCAAAATGAATGAGTAGGAGATTAGGGGCTTAAGGCCTCGGGAAGGCTAGTTGGATTGGGATGTTCGCCTGCATTTAGCCCATGACCTTCACGTGGGTATTAGGGTTTGGTCACGGGAGGTAGGAGACGCACAGTCTTTTGATCCTGATCTTCGGATCCTGACGCTGATCCAACGGTGGGATCGACTCTACCCTATCTGCATCGTTAGATTATGATCCAATGTCACGAATCGAGCCACGCGGCTGTCCCGTGCATTGGACTCTCGCACGGGACCCGTGCGGTCTGAAAATTTAAATATTAAAATAATTTACTTTATATATTATTTATTAATTTATTTACTTTAATTATTTAATTAATTATACCCATTTTATTAATTAAATTTAAATAACTAAATGCACTGTGAAAAATCCCAAAAATTCACCCATACCTAATTGAGATGTGATGAACTCAAAAATATAATTAGATTTTTGATCAGAGGTCAATTTAATTATCTTAATTTTCTGGGTATTTAAATATTATTAAAATATTCGAGGAAAATTTGATGACTTCCAAACACTTTCAAAATATCACCCATAGCTAATTTGGGTATGGTGAGTCCAATGATGGACTCCGTTTTTGATTCTGAGGTCTAAATAAATTATGCATTCTCAGAATTACCAGAAACCAGGAAATGTTGGAAATTGCCAAACGATCTCCAAATCGCACGAAAATTGAAATAGAGACTCCTAATACTATTATAAGACTAAGGGAAAAGGAATAGAGTCAATTAGGTTACTAATTGATGGGTAATAACACTAAGGTTATTACAATTCCCCCTGCGAATTCGACGGCTAGGATCAGATCCTGTGGAATCGCGGATCAACCATTGTATCTTCCCGACCGATCTTACAGCCCGGATCACTCCCGTGATCGACTATTAGGTTTTGAGAAATCCAAGCCGTTCCACCAATCTGATCGATTGATCAGATGGCATCTTAAGGTCCCACTACTGTGGTCCTTCGTCTTCCTCTTACCGCGCTCGACAAGGAAAATCTCCCCGTACTGTCAGCTGCCCAACCTGTCCCCCACTCTCGCATCCACCTTAACAGGTCATTACAACCTCCCCCATTTTGACAAGGAACCCAATTGGGCTTCGTGGCCCGACTGAGCTCGTAATGGAATTTCGAGAGCTCGGCCATGGCCTGACCTCTTGAGTCCTCCCCTATAACAACTCAAGGTTATTACCCAGCTTAATTTTAGCCTAATTGTATCGTAATTATCATTCTATTAAGTTCGCCTATTCATTAGTACCAAACCCTAAAGGTTTGGAGCAATTCAGAGCTAAATCCAATATCTTGGATTATTTTAATATTTAATTAATTAAAAAATTGAGGTTTTTATTTTGACCTCGAAATCGAAATCCGACTTCGCCGTTGCGATCGTCACCCACAAATTAGTTAGGGGTGATATTTTGGACACGTTTGGAAGTCATCGAATTTTCATCAATATTTTAATATAATTAAATACCCAAAAAATTAACATAATTAAATAATCGTCTGTTGAATTCCTCACTCCTAAATTAGTTAGGGGTGAATTTTTGGGATTTTTCGGAGCACGTTTAGTTAATCCGAATTTTTAATAATTAAATATTAGGAATAATAATTAATTATTCCTAATTTTGCATTTACCTTCTCTTTCCTCCTTGGCATTTTCGGCTGGCCATCCTCACAAAAATTGGCTAGCCATCCCTTCCATGTCCTTCCTCCCATGCCTCTTCCCTCACCGAGCCTTCTAGCCATGATGGAGCCTCCCCTCCTCTTCTCCTTTAAGAAGGGATCTAAGCTCCTCTTTCCTCTTCTTGCTGAACCTTCCTCATCCTTTTTCTCCATTTGCTGCACTTGTGCTGAAAGAGAAGGCTACACTTCAAGGTCTTGAAGGAAGCAGAGTACTCTCTTCCTCTTCTTTCTCTCCTTCCAAGGACAAAAAGCTACCACTTTTGCTCCTCTCCTTATCTTCATTACATTTTTGCAAGCTTGAATATATCTTTAGAAGTCCATAAGTATGTATGAAAGTCATTAAGACTCTTAAAAGCATCATAGAAAAATGCTTTGTTTTTGTCTATTCTGTACACCCTTGCATTCATTACTATTTTTCGTGTAGCTCGGATGCTCCATTTGTGCCAATTTTGGTGTCGATGGAAATGTATCAGAAAGACATTTCCATTGATATATAGCACCTCTCATGGAACTCTTTGGATTGAGAGTAATTGAGCTCGAAAATAGGCCATAAGGGTTTCATCCAGGCAAAAATCACCGTTTGGCGCTGCAGCGCCCATAGTTACAACCTGGACCGCTGCAGCACGCCGTAGCACGCTGCAGCGACTTTTCAGCGAAAATATTTAGAGACATTTTAGCTAAAATTGAACATTGCATAAAATTCTATAGGGAAATTAGGTTTGACATTTTGTCATCTTTAAAAAGTGCTTAAAACCCACTTTGTAACTTTAGATGTATGTTATGCCAAATTCTAAGTAATAAAATTTTAAGTGCTTGTATCAAATAGGTATATCTTAGCAACTAAATGACATGAAACTTAGATCTTTTAGATTTTTGATTAAGTACTAATCTTCTTAGTTTAATTTAGAATTTGATTAACATTAATTACTCTTTTATTTTATGACACCTTTACATTTATATATTTTCAAAATATTAGGATGAATGTTAAAGAACTTTAATACTTTATTGGCCACTTAATTGTGTGTAATTGTCATTAATCTAGACTTGAACATAAGAACCTTGATAACTTGATTAAGTAGATGATACTTAATCTAAACTTGAAATTTGCCATCAATAATACACTAATAATACAATGATTTGCCATTGACCTTTAAATTAATCTTTGGTCTTAATGATAGAAAGGTTATGGGTCAAATCCTAACTTGTCTTGATTAAGATCTAAATCTTAATCACTTAATTAATCCACTTGATTGTAAGATAATTCAATTAACATTATTCCAATAATGCATATGATTTGACATTGATCTTAAATCATGGAATTAGAAATGCTAGGATTAATATTGAATATATGTGATTGAGCTATCTGAACCTAAACTTTAAATCCTTAATTTTCTCTGATATAAGACTATTAGCATAAGATGAATACAAAAATTATAATGATTTATGAAATGATCTAACATTAACAGTATCTTTGATTCCATCCAATGATTATATAATAAGAAAAGGGTTAGATGAATTGTTAGCTATCTAACCTGATCACTTTAATCCAAAACTAATAATTAAACCTTGAAAGCTAACTTAAGAAGTAGAAAAATGAGATCTTAAGGGTCTTGCTTTAGGATTGCTCTTGAAATATCTAAAAACCTTAATTATTAATACCTTGAGGTAAGAAGAGCTTTTATAACTCATTAAGGTAGGAACTTAGATGATCCTTCATAACTTTAGAAGTTGAACTTGATACCTTGTGGTAGGAATCACCTAAAGCACATAGAATGGGACCTCTCCCTTGTAGTAGAAACCAACTTTGAATGATCTCCTTGATCATATCCTTGGAGCCTTTTTATAGGACTCGCCCATTTAGAGTGAGGATTAATAGTTTTGATGAATCCTTATTGATTAAATAGAATTGTCTAAACCCAAATTATTGGTTGGGTATAGTAAAGTATACCCATGGTACTGGATTATTTCAGTAATATTCAAGATTGGTTGATTCACTCCAATGTGGACTTATGACCAGGTGTTATCCTGCGGGATTAGCCGAATACAATTCTGTTAGAGTAAATCTTCCAAAACTAGGAGTGTTACAATTAGTGAACAAGATCCTTAGTTTGAGATATAAACTGCGACCGGGTTCTGCCTCCTATCGTAGTGTGCTTCGATAAGTGTAGTTTAAGCAAACTAAGTATCTTAAGTCATATTGCGTAGATCACTAAGTATGCTTGTAATTAGGTCATTTAACGGCTTAGCTTGATGTATAAACTATGATCGGGTTCTGCCTCCTATTATAGTGCGCTTCGATAAGTGCAGTTTAAACAAGCTAAAGATTAAATCCACCTTTCTTGCGAATATGCTAAACATGTGTATACAATCATCACGGCTAATAATTTTTAAGTAAAATCTCAATTTTAACCAATTATCAAGCTAGAATTTAGGAGTGAGAATCCTCTTAGCAAGATTCTGCACAATGGAGACTTAGAATTCATTACCTGATTTCAAAGCATTTTTTAGATTTTTAGATTTATCTTATGTAGCATAGAAGCATGAGCATGAGCATAAGCATGATGTGTGAGTATCAGAATAATATAAAAGTATTAATGATGATCTATGAGTTACGAAATATTGTATACATTGATGGGGGAATTTCAGGATGCATCGGCATCATCAATAAACAGTATTCCCAACTGGATGTATGTATACATTGGACCGTACTGCTCATAACAGTTCAGTGATATTTTGGTTGCATATCAGTAGTGTACTGTGTTGTGGCATATTTAGATACACAATTTTAGTAACATACATCATAGTTTTATATATGATTACTCAGTTTTAGATTCAATACTATTTTGATTTACTTTCAGTATTCAGTTTACAGTTCAATTTTACTTTACTTGCTTCAGTTTTGTACAATTTTATTCAGTTTTACACTTTCAGTTATTTTCCCAGTTTTCCTATAGATTTACTTATATTATATAAATGTTAAATGAATATTTAGAACTGTTTAGATTAGTTTCGATGTGCTAGACTTATTGTCTAACATGGGGTACTTTTGGGATCTGGAAATTTACTAGATCCTGAGCAGTATATTGAGCCAGGTCAGGAGGACACCTAGGAGATTCAGGAGGAGCCCGTGGAGCACTAGTGGACTCTCTTTCAGTTTTACTTTCTGTTTAATATTTTCAGTTCAGTACTTAATTTTATTTTAGTATTTCAGTAAAATGTTTGTAATAACTCTGGATGTATTTTTTTTTCTTTTCTGAGATGAATGTTTTCATACACCTTCTGTGATGAATGTTCTAGATGTTTGCTTTAAGCTTTTGCACTCTGTTATATACTTTTTATACTTAGTATTGTGATGTGATCAGTATACTGGAAATACTGATATCTTATACATATACTGGATTCCTATCGTATTTTAAATCCAATGTATATATTTGTCTAATATTTAGGATAAGGATATTACTCTTATCTTAAGTATTAGTTCTCAACCCTCATTGAGGTTGAGTCAGTAGCCCTCCAGACGGGCTAAGTTTTTAGCTGTTCAGGGAGACGGGCCACTCCTCCCCGAGTGGTGCGCCGCTCCGCCACAGATTAGATTATACTATCTTTTGTGTGTGGCGACGGGGCGAGGCGCTACATCCCTAGCCCAATTCAACCCTCTGGAACCTTCCCTGCACTCACTTGAGGCTATACATAGCCTCAACATTTCTCTATTTGATCATTGCTGAAAAATCAAACTCGCTTACCCTCTTCCACCATTGTCATATGTCCGAGCTTGCATAGGTGATCCCAGGAGCTCTCGAACCGCTGATAGTAGGCTCTCCCAGAGTTCAAGATACTTTGGAGTGCCTGGAATCTTAACTAAGGTCAGCCGAACCCTCAATCAATCGTACTGAGCTCTCCCGTCAAACCAAGTACCCCCATTGCTGGTTTTGAGCCAATGAGGCTCGGACCTCCCTTCTTTTGATATGTATAGATGCATATTGTAGTTTTGAACTCACTTATATCGTAATTGAGTCCTAAGATAGCCTCGATTGATCGAATCGATCGATTGAGCTAAGTCTTTTAAGGAATGCCTCAGGTGAGTAAGGTCCCAGCGTTCTAGCCCACCTCAGGCCCTCAGACTAGAGGGTTTCAATCCGTCTCACCTCTCTAATAGTATAGGGATCGAGCCTTGGGTCTAGCATGGCCTCTGTGGGGAGAATTGTCTCCCCATAGTAGCTCCATTAAAGGAGCCCTCGGGTGAGTAAGGTCCGGCTGATCCGAACCATCTCACAGAGGGCTTCGGGTCCCGTTCGGTGTGACTGACCATGGTGAACATGTAGCGATCGTTGGTTGGTCGTGCCTTGGTCGGGATGCGCCAAAATTGGCCGATTAGGGTTCCCCTAATCGAATCCTTCCGTCGGGACGAAAGATCGGGGATGAAGCCCTGTGCGGGTCGGGCCGACCCATGACCCGCGCGGTGCGACAGTCCCGGGTCTTCGGGCCCCAGCTAACCCGCGTGGTTTGGTGAACGGGTCGAGCCCATTTAATAAATATTCGAATAATTGGAATTATTTTCCTTAAGGAAAATAATTCAATTATTCCAATCATAGGGATTTAATTAAATAAAAATACAGAATGTATTAATGAAATAACTTTCAATCCATTGGCCCAAACCCTATAAATTTTATATCAAATTGATCAGAAAATCCTCAAGAATAAGAATATAAAATAATATTGAACATCTAATGGCTTGATTTTCTGTTTTAACCTAATTATTGCATAACTTAATTAGGATGGATTAGTAATTATACTTAACAAATTTGCATGTTTAGGGTACCATTAGTTTCCTTATGGAGAGTAGAATGAATGTGCTAAGTAGCTTATTTTTCTGATCTCTGTATTTCAATTTATGCTCTAATCTTGTTAAATTATGATTAGTAAAAATTAGGGTTTGTAATCATTGGATCTTAGCAAACTTAGTCTCTAATTAATTGTTGGTAAAATAGAACTTATGTGTCAAATTGTATAAAATTATGATGGTTAGATTTGTAGTTATGTGCTGTTCCTTTAAAATTGATTTAGAGTTTGATTAGCACTAATTACTTTTTGTTTTCTGAAATTTTTCTATTAATATGACTCATAATAGCAATGGAGATGTATTGAAATTTTGTATGCAAATTTATGATGTATAAATTGAATAAATCCAAAATAGAGAACTTAAACCTCTTAATTAACCTTAAGAAGTCTTAAGACTTTGATGAAGCTTTTAAGTCTTGATCTAGGTTTAAAATTGCCACCAATAATACATCCCAAATTCACTAATTTGACATTTGATTTATAAATAAACATTTGATCTTAATTTAGGCATGAGTAAGGGGTTAAACCCTAATCTATTTAATTAAGATCCATACTTTTAAATCCTTAATTAAATTGACTTGATTATAAGATAATAAAATTGACATTATTCCAATAATGCACCTGATTTGGTATTGATTTTAAATATTTGAATTAGACATATTATGATTATTGATAATCTATGTGATTGATTAATCTGAATCTAAACTTTAGATTCTTAATTTTTTCTTAAATAAGATTACTATCATAAAAAGATAATATAAGTAAATTGATTTAATAATTGATTTGACTCTAATTATATTCTTGATTTAAATCCCATAATCTTAGAATAAGATATGTTCAGATGACTTAATCATCTGATCTAGTCACTCTAAGCCTAATTATTAAATGGAACCTAATATGTTAGCTTTAGAATTAAGAGTGTGAGATCTTAAGTATCTCAGCATAACATTGTCTCTAAAATATTTTAAAGACCTAAATTTAAATATACATTGAGGTAGGAGAATTTTGTATAGCTCATTGAGGTAGGAGCTTAGATGATCCCCTAACCTTAGAAGTTGATCTTAACCCATCGTGGTAGGAATCACTTAAGATATTAGAATGACACTTTTTCTTGTGGTAGAACCCATATTTAGTGATCCTTGATCACCCTCTTCTTGGAGCCTTGTATAGTAGGACTTACCTATTTAGCATATGAATTAATAGTCTTGATAAATCCTTATTGATTAAATAAAATTATTTGAACCTAGGTTATTGGTTGGTGTAATATGGTATGCCCATAGTACTAGTTTTCTTCAGTAATATTCAGGATTGGCTAATTCACTCCATTGTGAACTTATGAGCAGGTACTATCTCGAGGGATTAGACGAATACAGTTCCGTTAGAGTAAATCTCCCAAGACTAAGAGTGTATTAAATAGGTACTCATTCCTTAGTTTGATTGAAATACAAATCACCAACGGTCAATGCCTCCTAGCAAAGACCGCTTTAATAAGTGTGTAACAACCCAAGATTGTTACCCAGCTTAATTTTAGCATAATCTTATCTTAATTATCATCCTATTAAGTTCATCTAGCAATTAGAACCAAACCCTAAAAATTTGAAACAATTCAGAGCTCAATCGATTATTTTGAAATATTTTAATATTTAATTTATTATAAAATTGAGATATTTATTTTGACCTCGAAATTAAAATTCGACATCGCCGTTGCGAACGTCACCCCCAATTTAGCTAGGGGTGAATATTTTAATATAATTAAAAACCCTGAAAATTAGCATCATTGAATAGTCGTCGGAATCAAAATTCAACTTTGTCGTTGATTTCCTCACCCCTAAATTAGCAAGGGGTGAATTTTTGGGAATTTTTGGAGTGCGTTTATTTAATCTAAATTTTTAACAATTTAGAAAATAAATAAATAATTATTTAATTAAGAAAAATCATTTTTTTCTTAATTGTTTTTGCTGTAAGCCCTCACCAATTTCGGCTGGCCATCCCTTTCCTCTCCTCTAGCCATGCCCCCTTAGGCTCATTCATGATGGCTCCTCACATCCTAGCCTCTAGCTCATGATGGAGCCTCCCTCTAACTCTCCTCCTTTAAAGGGAGAGCACAACCCCTCTTCTCCTTCTTGCTGAAATTTTCTCTTCTTCTCCTTCATTGATCCCTTGTGCTGAAAGAAGAAGCTCACCTCCAAAGTTCTTGAGGAAAGCAAAGGTTCCTTCTTCCTCCACCCCTTGCAAAACTAAGGTACTTGTTTGCTTACTCTCCTTGTACCTATTTGCCTTCTTCATGTTGTTATTATTCTTGAATGTATCTTTAGAAATCCATAAGCATGTATAGAAGCCATTAAGGCTGTTAAAAGCATCACAGAAAACTGCTCTGTTTTTCGTCTATTCTGCACCCCTGCATTTATCACCATTTTTTTGTATAGTTAGAATGCTCCATTTGTGCCAATTTTAGTGTCAATAGAAAGGTATCAGAAAGGCCTTTCCATCGATATATGGGACTACTTATGGAACGCTCTGGATTGAAAGAATTTGAGCTCGAAATGAGGCAATTACGGGTTTTCACACTGGCAAAAACACTGTCTGGCGCTGCAGCGCGCTGCAGCGCGCTGCAGCGCCCAAGTTACAAACTGGACCGCTGCAGCGCTCCATAGAGCACTGTTGCAGGCTGCAGCGCCATTTCAAAAATATAAATATATAATCAATTATTCGCCTAATTGAATAGTAAATCGCAATTGGACCGCTGCAGCACGCCGTAGCGCGCTGTAGCGGGCTATAGCGGTATTTTAAGAAAATTATAGAAAATTTGAAAAATAAATTAATTGAACAATATTTTCGCGAGTTGGACCGCTGCAGCGTGCCATAGCACACCCCAGCAGGCCGCAGCGCCAAAAGCACTGCTGCGCGTTATAGTGCCAAAAGCGACACAGTGTGCTACAGCGCCAGAAGCGCCACAGCGCCACAACACGCTACACAGCGCCTAGAAACTCTAAAACTGCCCAAATTTTTATAAAACTACCCAAAATTGGCTAAAATGGCTAGGAGTTCTCCTTTTTTGCATTTTAAGGTCCTTAGGACCATAGTGTGACTGAGTTATATCAAATTTGAACATATTTTAGTTAATTTGGAGGATTCCATAAAATTATAAGTGAAAAATCAACTTTGAAAAATTGCCCCTTATGGCATGTGCAAAAACCTCTTATGTGCCTTAAGGATTTTTGTGCCAAATGATAAATAGTAGAACCCTTGAATTCTTGTATTGAATAGGTATATCTTAATAACCAAATGGCATGAAACTTAAGTCTTTTAGATTTGTAATCAAGTGATAATCCCTTTACTTTGATTTAGAATTTGGTTAGCCTTGATTACCTTCTATGTTATGTCATCTTTATATTTATATGCTTTTATGATTCTAGTATGTATGTTAGAAAACTCTAAATATTTATTTGGATACCTAATTGTGTGTAATTGACATTAAATTACAATTGAACATAAGAATTTTGATAGCTTGATTAAATAGATGATACTTAATCTAAATCTAAAATTTGACATCAATAATATACTAATAATACATTGATTTGACATTGACCATTAAATTAACCCTTGGTCTTAATGGTAGAAAGGTTAGGGGCTAAACCCTATCTTGTTTGAATTGAGATCTAAACCCTTATCACTTAATCAATTAACTTGATTATAAGATAATTCAATTGACATCATTCCAATAATGCATATGATTTAATATTGATTTTAAATCATTGAATTATAAGTTCTAAGGTTAATATTAAATGTATGTGATTGTATCATCTAAATTTAAACTTTAGATCTTTGATTTTCTCTTATATAAGACCATTAGCATAAGATGGATAATAAAATTATAACAATTTATGAAATGATCTAACTCTAATAATATCTTTGATTTCATCTTATGATTGTAGAATAGAGTATGATTAGATGGATGTTATTCATTTTATCTGATCACTTTAATCCAAGTTTAATAAGTGAATCTTGAATATTAGCTTAAGAAGTAGAAAAGTGAGATCTTAAGGGTCTTGCTTTAGGATCATTCTTAAAATATTTAAAGACCTTAATTATTAATACATTGAGGTAGGAAGAACTTTTGTAACTTATTGAGGTAGGAATCTTAGATGATCCTTCATAACCTTAGAGGTTGATCTTGACACTTTGTGGTAAGAACTACCTAAAGCATCTAGAATGGAACTTCCCCCCTTGTAGTAGAAATCATTATTGAGTGGTCACTATGATCACATCCTTGGAGCTTTGTGTAGGACACACTTATTTAGAGTACAGATTAATAGCATTGATAAATCCTTGTTGATTAAATAGAACCTTCTGAACCCAGATTATTGGTTCAGTATAGTAGGGTATACCCATAGTACTGGATTATTTCAGTAATATTCAGGATTGGTTGATTCACTCTAATGTGGACTTATGACAAGGTGCTATCCTGAGAAATTAGACGAATATAGTCCCATTAGAGTAAATCTTCCAAGACTAATAGTGTTACAATTAGGGAACATAATCCTTAGTTTGAGATATAAATTGCGACTGGGTTCTGCCTCCTATCGTAGTGCGCTTCGATAAGTGCAGTTTATGCAAACTAAGTATCTCAAGTCACTTTGCATAGAACACTAAGTATGCTTGTATTTAGGATATTTAATAGCTTAGCTTGAGATGTAAACTGTGACCGGGTTCTGCCTCCTATCGTAGTGCGCTTCGATAAGTGCAGTTTAAACAAGCTAAGGGTTAAAAATATGTGTATATAATCATCCCAACTAATGATTTTCAAGTAAACTTTCAACTTTAACCAATTATCGAAGTTAGAATTTTAGTAATCAGAATAGTTTTAGCAGGATTCTGCATAATGGAGACCTTGAATTTATTATCAGATTTTAAAGCATTTTCTGGATTTTTGGATTTATCTCATATAGCCTAGAAGTATAAGCATGAGCATAAGCATAATATGTTAGTATCAGAATGATATATGAGTATCAATGATGATTTATGAGTTACAGAATATTGCATACATTGACTAGAGAATTTTAGGATGCATTGGCATCACAGTAAATAGTATTCCCAACTGGATGTATGTATACATTGGACCGTACTACTCATAGCAGTTCAGTGATATTTTGGTTGCATATCAGTGGCATACAGTGTCGTGACATATTAGATACACAATTTCAGTGACATATATCATAATCTTACAGATGACTAATCAGTTTTAGATCCATTACTATTTTGATTTATTTTTAGTATTTAGTTTATAGTTTAGCTTTACTTTACTTTACTTCAATTTTGTACAATTTTATATAATTTTATGCCTTCAGTTATCTTCACAGTATTTCTGCAGATTTAATTACATTATGCAAATATTAAATGAATAACTAGAACTGTTTATATTAGTTTCGATGTGTTAGACTTATTGTCTAACATGGGGTACTTTTGGGATTCGGCAATTTACTAGATCTTGAGCAGTATATTGAGCAAGGTCAGGAGGACACCCAGGAGATTCAGGAGGAGCCCATAGAGCACTAGTGGACTCTCCTATATATTTACTACCTTTTTGCTTAGTTTATTTCAATTCAGCACTTAGTTTTATGTCTGTAACTCAGTAACTGGTTGTAATAATTCTGGATGTATTTTTTTTTCTTTTTTGAGATGAATGTTTTCATACAGCTCCTGTGATGAATGTTTCTGGATGTTTGCTTTAGCTTCCACACTCTATTTATATACTAATTATACTTAGTATTATGATGTGATCAGTATACTGGAAATACTGATATCTTAAACATATATTAGATTCCTCTTATGTTTTATATCCAATATATGTATTGGTATAATACTTATGATAAGGATACTTGTAATAACCCACAGTTATTACCCAGCTTAATTTTAGCATAATTATATTATAATTATCATTCAATTAAATTCATCTAGTCATTAGAACCAAACCCTGAAGGTTTGGAGCAATTTGGAGCCCAATTGATTATTTTGGAATATTTTAATATTTAATTAATCAAAAAATTGAGATATTTATTTTGACCTCGAAATCAAAATCCAGCTTCACTGTTGCGATCATCACCCCCAAATTAGATAGGGGTGATGTTTTGGACGCATTTGGAAGTCGTCAGATTTTCATGAATATTTTAATATAATTAAATACCCCGAAAATTAGCATAATTAAATAATCATCGGAATCGAAATCTGACTTCGCCGTTGAATTCCTCACCCCCAAAATTACTATGGGTGAATTTTTGGAAATTTTCGGAGCACGTTTCGAAAATTTTAATTTTTGAATATTTGGAGAAAATAAATAAAGTAATTGGTTAGTACTTAAATTGCAAATTCACCCTCTCTCTCCTAGCTAGCATCATAGTCGGCTGGCCATGCTCTCCATTCGGTTGAGTCCTTGCTTCCCATTTCTCCCTCCCATACTTGATGGGAGAGAGCTTGCCTCTCCCCTCACCTAGCCTCCCTAGTTAATGATGGAGCCTCTCTTCTTCTCCTCCTTTAAAAGAGAAGCATAGCCCCTCCTTCTCCTCTTTGCTGCAAGAGCTAAGGCTTTCTCCTTTTCTCTATTTCTGTACCTTGTATTGAGGAAGGAGCTCTCTTCCTCCAAGGTTCTTGAAGAAAGCAAAGGTCCCCTTTTTCCTCCACTTCTTGTAAGGCTAAGGTACCCATTTGCTCATCTTCTTTGTCTTCTTCATATTGCTACTATAATAGTTTGTAGCTCTAGAAACTCATGATAGAGTAAGAAAGCCATTAAGGCTCATTGAAGCTTCTCATTTTTGTGAAAAATGCATGCTCTGTTTTCACCCATTTTTCATATAGCTAAAATGCTTCGTTTGTATTAATTTTGGTGTCGATGGAAAGGTACCGGAAATACCTTTCTATTGATATATGGCACCGCTCATGGAATGCTTTGGATTAAGAGTCTTTGAGCTCGAAAGTAGGCCTTCCAGTTTTCGTCTAGGCGAAAAATGCCGTCTGGCGCTCAGCGCTGCAGCGCCCGAAGTTGCAAGTTATGCCCTGCAGTGCGCCATGCTGTGGCACGTTGCAGTGGTAGTCCGGCAAAAATTATATAAAATCAATTATTAATCAGTAAATTTCGCAAAATGGACCGGTACAGCGCGCCGTAGCGCGCTGCAGCGGGCTGTAGCGAAATTTTAAGAAAACTTAGGGAAGTCAGAAAAAAAAATTAATTGAACAGTGTTTTCGCAAGTTGAACCGCTGCGGTGCACCATAGCGCATTCCAGCGCTAAAAGCGCCACAGGCTGCTGAGCTAAAAGCGCAATAGCGCGATGCAGCACGAAAAATGCCATAGTGCGCCTCAGTGCGCTGTAGCGCCCAAATTTGCAAAATTGCCAAGAATTTCTTAAAAACTGTCCAATTTTAGTTGAAATGACCAAAACTTCACTGTTTTTGTATTTTAAGTTAAAATGGAATATTGCATAAAATTCTATATGGAAATTAAGTTTGAACTTTGTTATTTTTATAAAGTGCTCTAAAGCTACTACGTACTTGAAATGTATGTTATGCCAAATGCTAAGTAATAGAATTTTAAGTGCTTATATCGAATTGATATATCTTAACAACTTAATGGCATGAAACTTAAGTGTTTTAGAATTGTAATCAAGTGCTAACCCATTTGCTTTGATTTAGAATTTAGTTAGCCTTAATTATCTTTTTCTTCATCTTTATATTTAGATGCTTTCATGATACTAGGATGTATATCAGAAAACTCTAAATATCTATTTGGACACCTAACCATGTGTAAATGACATTAAACTACAATTAAATATAAGAATCTTGCTAACTTGATTAAGTAGATAATACTTAATCTAACCCAAAGTTTGACATCAATAATACACTAATAACACATTGATTTGTTATTGACCTATAAATTAACCTTTGGTCTTAATGGTAGAAAGGTTAGGGGTTAAACTCTAACTTATCTTGATTAAGATCTAAACCTTAATCACTTAATCAATTAATTTGATTGAAAGATAGTTAAATTGATATTGTTCTAATAATGCATGTGGTTTGATATTGATCATAAATTATTGAATTAGAAGTGCTAAGGTTAATATTGAATATGTGTGATTGAATCATCTGAATCTAAACTTTAGCTCTTTGATTTTCTCTTGTATAAGACCATTAGCATAAAATATATAATAAAATTGTAATGATTTATGAAATGATCGAACTCTAATAAGATCTTTGATTTCATCCCATAATTGTAGAATAAGAAAGGATTAGATAGATTTTAATCATCTGATTTGATCACTTTAACCTAAGTCTAACAAGTCAACCTTAAGAAGTCGAAAAGTGAGATCTTAAGGGTCTTACTTTAGGATCGTTCTTGAAATATTTAAGGACCTTAATTATTGATACCTTGAGGTAGGAAGAGCTTTTGTAATTCTTTGAGGTAGAAACCTAGATGATCCTTCATAACTTAGAAGTTGAACTTGATACCTTGTGGTAGGAATCACCTAAAGTACTTAGAATGTGACTTATTTCTTGTGGTAGCAACCTATGTTGAGTGATCCTTTGATCACATCCTTGGAGCCTTGTGTAGGATGATAACAACCCTAGGTTGTTATCCTACTAAACTATAATTTAGATAACCATTATTTTAGACTCCATTGCCTTAGAACATCAAATAAAGCTTATCCTAAAAATTTAAAGTCCATTGGACTTCTCTAAGTCTAAAATAATATTTTGATCAATCTAGATGCCCTAGTCTAGACCCAAAATATTTTGATCTTAAAATTAAATTCTAATTATATTTTTGAATTCCTCACCCCCAAATTAACTAAGGGTGAAAATTTGGTGCTATTTGGAAATTATTTTGACCATAATTCAATTTATATTAAAATGGTTCAATTGCACTTAAGGGTTTCTAACATTTAATAATTGCATAAATACCCATTAAACTAAATTAACAGTCGGGATCCGCTATGCAAACCGTAGGTGATCCGCTGCGGAGCCCGGGTCACACGACAGTGGCATCCCGCAAATCTAGCCATCGCGCCTTCTTAATCCGACGACTAGGATTAGATCCCGCTGAGCAGCGGATCAACCATTAGATCTTCCCGACCGATCCAACGGCCCGGATCACCCCTGCGATCGGCCGTTAGGATTCAGGCGATCCGAGCCGTTCCGCCATCTGATCGATGGATCAGATAGCATCCGAAGGTCTCGGCACTGTGGACCTTCGTCTTCGCCATGCCCGTGCCCGACAGGAAAAAAATCCCCGTACTACCAGCTGCCCATCTGATCTTCCACTCATGCCTCTAGCTCAGCAGGGCCGTTAGGAACCTTCCAGGAATGGTTAGAGACCCCATTCGGGCCTTATGACCCGGCCAAGCTCGAATTGGAAATTCGAGAGCTCGGCCATGGCCCGACCTCTCGGGACCTCTCCAGCCCAAGCCAGCCCTCCAGAAGCTTCCCAACCCTCGACCAAGGCTATAAATAGCCCTATCCCCACTTCAATTGACCTTTGCTAATCAATTGAAGCCTTGGTACCTTCCGCCATTACTGAACTCCTGAGCTTGCGTAGGCGATCCCCAGGTGTTCCCGGTGTGCGTACCGCTGATAGGAGAGTCTCCTGGCATTCAGGAACTCTCAGAGGAAGCTCAGCAAACCCAGCATTTGCCCCTGCATCATCTGCAAGCTCTCCCGAGAATCCAGGTATCCCACTTACCAGGTACGAGCCAATGTGGCTCGAACCTTCTCCATTTTGATTTGTGTAGCTTCGTATTGTCGAACTGAATTTAATGCTATCGTAATTGAGTCGTGAGTTAGCCCCAATCGATCAAATCGATCGATTGGGCTAAGCGCCTTGAGGATCGTCTCGATCGAGTAAGGGCCCGGCGATCCAGACCATCCCAGACCCTCAGATAAGAGGGCTTTGATCCGCCTCAACTCTCTGATGGTGTAGGGATCGTGCCCGGGGTATGGCGTGGTCTCTATAGGGAGAATTGCCTCCCCATAGTAGCTCCATTTGAGGAGCCCTCGGGTGAGTAAGGTCCGGCCGATCTATACCGTCTTACAGAGGGCTTCGGGTCCCATTCTGTTCGTCTGACCACGGTGATCGAGAAGGGATGAACTGCTGGCCGTGCCGTGGTCAGGGTGCACCGGATTTAGCCGATTAGGTTTTCCCTAATCGGGTGAATCTGTCAGGATGAAGCGCGGGGACGAAGACCATATGCGGGTCGGGTCAGCCCATGACCCGCGCAGTGCGACAGTCCCGAGTCTTCGGGCCCCGGTCGACCCACGCGATTCGGTTAATGGGCCGAGCCCATTTAATTAATATCCGATTAATTGGAATTATTTTCCTTAAGGAAAATAATCCAATTAATCAAATCATATGAAAAATTAATTAGAAAAAATACATAAGGTATTAATTGAATAACTTTTAATCCACTCGTCCAAACCCTATAATATTATATGAAAATGATCAAAAAATCATTAAGGATCTGAATATAAAATAAAATTTCACATATGATGGTTAGATCTTCCATTATTGCCTAATTATAGTAGAACTTAATTAGGGTGATTTAGCAATTATACTTAACCAAATTTTTTTGTTTAGGGTGCCATTAGTTTGCTTATGATGAGTAGAATGCATGTGCTAAGTGAATTATTTTTTATGAGCTATGTATTTCAACTTATGCCCTAATCTTGTTAAAACATGATTAGTGAAAATTAGGATTTATACATATTGGATCTTAGCAAACCTAGGCTCTGATTAATTGTATTACTAAACTTGATTTGTATGCCAAATTGCAGCTAATTTTAATGGTTAGATTTATAATTATGTGCTAATCTATTTGAATGGATTTAGGGTTTGATTAGCACTAATTATTTTCTATTTTTTAAAAATTTTTCCTTTTAAGATGACTTATAACAGTAAGCTAGATGTATTGAAATCTTGTAAGTTCAAGTATTAAGTATAAATGAAACAAATCTAAATTTTGAAAACTTTAATCACCTTAATTAACTTAGAAATCTTAAGACTTTGATCAAGCTATTAAGACTTGATCTAGGTCTGAGTTTGCCACCAATAATACAAAATTAACCCATTACTTTAACATTGATCTATAAACATACACTTAATCTTAATTAAGAAAGGAGCAGGGGTCAAACCCTAACCTACTTAAGTAAGATCCAAATCGTTAAACCTTAACTAAATTGATTTAATTATAAGACAATGAACTTGACATTTTCCAATAATGCATCTGATTTGATATTGATTCCAAATATTTGAATTAGACATATTAAGGTTGACAATAACTCTATGTGATTTCTTAATCTGAATCAAAACATTAAGATCCTTAATTTTCTCCTAAGTAAGAATATTAGCATAAGAGATTAATAAAATCATCTTGATTGAATAATTGATCTAAAACCTTAATAACATCTTTTGATTTAGATCCCGCAATCATAGATCAAGTTGTGATCAGATGACTTAATCATCTGATTTGATCATTCCAGATCCAATCATGAAACAAAAAACCTGAGAGGTTAATATTGAAGTTTAGAACGGGAGATCTTAAGCATCTCTTCATAAGATCATCTTAAAATATTTAAAAGACCTAAATTAAATATACCTTGAGGTAGGAGCACTTGTATGATGCATTGAGGAAGAAGCTTAGAAGATCCCATAACCTTAGAAATTGGTCTTACCCCCCTCATGGTAGGAATCACTTAAGATATTAGAATGACACTTCCCCTTGTGGTAGAATCCATGCTATGTGATCCTTGATTACATTTTAGTGGAACATTATATAGAACTTACCTATTTAGCATAGGCCTTTATAGTCTTGATAATTCCTTGCTTTACTAAGTAGACTTGTTTGAACCTCGACCATTGGGTGGTGTAGTATACTATACCCATAGTACTGGTTTCCAAGTGGCATTCGGGATTGGTTAATTCACTCTAAATAGGGGCTTATGAGCAGGTGCTATCCTGCAGGATTAGACGAATACAATCCTGTTAGAATAAATCATTCAAACTTAAGAGTGTATTAAATGGGTACTCATTTCTTAGTTTGATTGAAATACAAGTTGCCAATGGGCAATGCCTTCTAACGAAGATCACTTCAATAGGTATGGCTCAAATAAACTAAGTAATTGAAGTCACCTTCTTTGAGAAACTAAGTGTTATTGCTAGTAGGGCATCTTAATAACTTAGCTTGAGATATAAATCGCCAACAGGTGATGCCTCCTATCGAAGATCGCTTCGTTAGGGTGGCTTAATCAAACTAAGTGATGAGAACCACCTTTCTTGCAAGCACATGAAGTATGTGTATACCATCATTCTATCTAATAATCTTTAAGTAAGTCTGCAACTTTAACTAATTACCGCTCTAGAAGTTAGGAGCCAGAATCCTTGCTAAAGGATTCTGCACAGTGAAGACTTAGAATTCATAATCAGCATTCTAATCTTTCATGAATTTCTAGATTTTTACTCATATAGAATAGAAGTATGGGCATAAGCATGAGCATGGACTTGAAGTATTATTTCAGTAGCAACGCATGAGTATCAGAGATAAAGTATGGGTTACAAAATGTTACATACACATTCTAGGGAATTTCAGGGTGCATCTGCGTCACCATACTGTATTCCTAACTAGGCGTATGTTTACATTGGGCCGTACTACTCATAGTCTTTTAGTGATAGTTTAGTGACATATCCGTGACATATGTGGTGTGGCATATTTGGGTGCATCATTCCAGTGACATTTAGTACAACATTCAGCATTTTTTTCATCTTGATTTCTGAGCATTCAATGTTTCATTTGCTTTCAGTTTTCATTTGTGTAACATTTTTACTTACTTAGCCTTACTATCTTACTTACTTGGCTATTACAGTTTTTCCTTACTTAGTTCTGTTTCCCCAATTTTCCTACAAATTTTCTTTACTTGTTACTTGCATTTAGCTTTATTTCTGCATAGTTAGTTGCGATGTGTTAGACTTCTTATCTAATACGGGGTGCTTTTGAGATCCAGCAATTTGCTAGATCTTGAGCAGCTTGTAGAGATAGGGCAGGAGGACATGCAGGAGATCCAGGGGGAGTACATGGAGCCTTAGTGGATCGGACATCTATCGTTACTTACTGCTTTATTTCAGTACTTTAGATAGACTTTTTATTTCTGCATTTAAATCAGATTGTAATAAATTCTGGATATATTTTTACTTTATTTTTCTAAGATGAATATTTACTACTGCTTGTGATGAATATATTTTGGATGTTTTACTTTTAGCTTCCACACTCTGTTATACTACTATACTTAGTATTGTGATGTGATCAGCATACTGGAAATGTTGATATATATTGAAAGCATATGTTGGATTCTTGCTTGCTTCTCTAGATCCAATGTACGTACTAGTCTAATACATAAGATAGTATTCTGCTCTTATCTTAGGTATTGACTCTCGATCCTACTCGTAGGTTCGAGTCAGCAATCTTCAGTGTGGCTCAGTCTCTAGCCTATTCGGGAAGATGAGTGTTGTTGGTTCTCGTCCTCCCGAGTAGCGCACCATTCCATCGCCGATCTAATTTTACTACTTGTAAACTTTTGAGCGTGGCGACGGGGCGGGGCGCTACAGTTGGTATCAGAGAAGTGTCATAAAGTGTCAGATAAGGAGTTTGATCCTATATACTTTATGATCTATTCTCTACATTAGGCCAAGATCACAAGTTACTATGTTTAGTGCAAAGCAATCATCCAAAAGTTCATTAAGCTGTCTCAGGAACAAAAAGGGAAAACTATATCTAGAAGGTTGACACCCTAGGAATTTAACGCATATAATAAATTGATTGAAACTACAAATCATAAAATAGACATCTTAGGACTTGAAAGAACTTTTGAAAGTAACAACAAAATACTTATGGGTTGAACTATTCTAGGAATGGAATACTCGCAGTCAGCATTTCTGTTCTACCTTAGGAGGTTTAACAACTACTGGGTAGATGACCTTCGAGATAGCAAGATCTACGGAAGGGTCATCGATGGAGTGTCACCCTGCAGAGTTGAAGTATTAGACAAGATTCTTATCCATTCGTCTTTTGGAGGCACCAGTCTTGCAGTACTCGCCAGAGAATGGCTGGATCGTATTACTACTGCACTACGAGAGATGGTCTGTCCAGAGGAGCACCGTCTAGAGATTGTGGAGATCCTACTGAAGGGATCAGCGAGTCATTGGTGGTATTGAGTTTATAGGAGATTAACTCGGAGAAGCCACATAGTCACATATGATGACTTCTGTGCTTCCTTTTCGGTGGAGTATTGTAACTAGGATGTTAGAAAATCTTATTATGTCATCTTCCTTATTTCAGTCATATGTTGCATGGATCTATGTATCTCCTCCTATGAGAAAGAAATGAATGAAATTATAGTAAAACCCTAATGTTCTGAATTCATACTCATATTTATAGTCATGAATCCTAGCTCTCCTTCTGCTCTTACTCCAATTAAGAACACGGTGGCGTCATCAAGCGGATCAGAAGACTCCAACATTATGGCCAGTTTGTTAAAGGCCTTAATTGATAGCAATGTGCAACAGGCGCAAGAGACACGTGCTCTCATCCTCTCCGTTAAACAGCAATCTGCTCCTCCAGCAGGATCCTCATCGCCTTCACACTATATGGGAGACGGAATCCTACATAGTTTCCTTTGTCTACGAACTCCTATGTTCAATAGAGCACTAAATCCCATGGATACTGTAACATGGCTTAAGTTAGTAGAGAAGAACCTGGCCACTATTAAATGCTCAAACTCTGAGGCCATCCGTCTAGTAACCTACTTATTTTAAGAGGAGGCGGAGTATTGGTGGGAAAATGAGCGACATAACAAATTTGTTGAATATGAAGTGGAGGACATTCCATGGGACATGTTCATGGAAGCGTTCCGTGAAGCGTTCATCCCGGCATCATCCCAAGCAATTCTGGAGGATGAACTCCTCCATCTCTATGAAATACCAAATTTTCTTTTCAAATTTGTTTATTAATATTGATCTCAAATTGAAAATCCGACTTCACCATTGCGTTCACCACCCCCAAGTTGTTGAATTTTCATCAAATATTTTAATATTATTTAAATGCTTCGAAAAATTGAATAATTAAATACTCGACAAAACGAAAATCCGAGTGTGCCGTTGCGTTCCTCACCCCTCAATTAGCTAGGGGTGATTTATTGGAATATTTTTGAACGCATTTAATTAATTAATTTTAATTATTAAAATAGGTTTAAAATTAATAAATATTAATATACTTACCTGTTTCCATCTAAAGTCACCTAACGCCGTCTCCTTTGCGCAAATACCGTCCATCCAATTAATTAAAACTAACAGTTCATTTCGACCGTCAAATCTAAGATCGGACGGTAGCCTCTTCGTCTTGTCCCTCCACGCCACGCGCAGTACGTGTGTCAAACATGTGAACCCTACGCGCGTCACTCTGCAGCGATGCCAGGCAACCCCCGCCGCTCTTCGACCCCCTACCTTCTCTCTTAAGTATCATAGACAGAATGAGTCTCGAGTCTTCACCGATTGAACCCGTTGCAGTTAAAGAAGCCGAGAGACCTGGATCCAATCGTCTAGCAATCAAGTACTACTCTATCCTTTTATCCTATCGATTGATCCTTTACATACTTCAATTATTGCAATTATCTATTGAATGATTCCTTGGGTCGCAAGCAAATCATCTCTTTCGCAAACCCTAATTCGCGAAGGTTGCGGGATACGAAGAGCTGAGCCCTCGAACCGGGTTCTGGCTCGACCGGTTCAGTGAACGCCAGTTCGTATCCAGTGCTGATAGAGCATGGAGGGACCCTCATCTGTGTGCTGTCAATACCTCGGGAGTCCGCGTGGCCTGCTGTCGTGTCAACTGCGACAGAACCCCATGGTACCGTCATCCTGATCCGTGGGGCCCACCTGCCATCCATTATCAAATCCCATGTTGACACGTGGCTGCGGGTCCCACTGCGATCTCATCAGTCTGCTGCACGGACCCACCTGCAGGGAAAAATATTATTAATAAATAAATAAATATATATATATATATGTATGTATAAGCTTAATACATAACATCTATATTATAAAATATATAAATAAATAAATTAAAACGGAAATTGATTATTTCAATTTAATGATTAATAGATGTATTAGTTAATCAAACATGATGATTAAGTTAAATAGTAACATTAGTTCATATGAAAATAAATTAATTTAATACAAATAATATTAAAACTTTAGACCTTAATAATTCATAAAATATAAGTCCAAATATAGCAAATGAATATACCATTGTGATCAGAAAATTATGAGGAATTTATTGAAACTATTAAATTTCTATTTAGAGTTATGTTTGAGATAGTGACATTTAGGATTCATTTGATGTGATACAAATTGTTCAAATCAATTAACCAAAACTTTGCAACCCTTAACCCAAATATACCCAATATGGGTCTCAAAATACTCAAAAAACTTTAAAAAATGTTTTAGTAGTATTAATTTTGCTGTTTGGAGTAGATTTAACCTAATCACATTTTGGACCTAACCCTAATTAGACCATTTAACCCTAGAAATTCAAAAGGACATAAGTTTGTTAATTAAACTCCAAATTAGGTGATCCAAATATCAATTTAGATCAGAAAAATCTAATTTACATAAATCTATAAAAATATTTAGGATCCAATAGTTAGATCTCCTAATCAACTCTAATTACTCTAAAAACTTAATTAATAAAAATTAATAAATTTAATAATCTAAATTGAACAATTTAAATTTCAGAGAACTCATAAAGTAAATTAAAACCTAGCTGTGTTATTAGTTTAGTAATTTTATGACTAATTTCAGTAATCACTTACTAATCACATTAAACCCTAATTATTAAACCTAGAACTTGTATTGGCTATAACTTAGCCAATACATATCAGAATTTGATGATTTTAAGTTTTATGGAAACCTTAGGACATAATCTATAGTAAACTAATAAAAATTTTAAATTTTATTAAAGGTAAAATTACTAAAATGCCCTTATAAGGTCAAATTCTTAATTTGACCTTATAAGGCTTAATAATCACTCAAAATTAATAAATAAATTAATTTAAATATTCCTTTTATTATTATTTTAGAAACCTAAATTATAAATAAACCTAATAAAATATTAATGAATTAAATTATTTTTGGCAGATCAAAGAAATTGACTTGGTTGTGATTTTATCAAAACAGTCAGGTACGTAAATCTACTTATAAGTTTTATTTCAGTATTCTTATTTTGAGCCATTTTTCATTTGAATATTATTCAAGAACTACTTATCGCTTATAAATTGCAAGATAATATTATCAAATAAGAATGTAACAAAAAGAGAAAATGTGATATATATTGTGGTGCTTGTCTTTGGAGGGAGGAATAAAACACTAAGAATTTGTGCATATTGGGCCTGCTGGCAGCCCCTAGTAGTCATATAGAGGGATTTAGCCCTTATTAGGAAGTGGGCAAATCCAGAGGAAAGACACACCATCAATTTTTAATTTTTGAATAAACTATCGACGGGTAGTGAGAAAAGCTTCCAAAAGGTTATGCATATGGGTTTACCCATTTGCGCTCAGGAGTCTATGGACTCGACTTTATATTACAAATGCTTTTGATAAAATTTATTTATTTCATGCTTTTCATTTTTATATTGAATTTCATAGCTAACATGCAGGGCAATATTTAAATTTGAAAGTTTATTTTTCTTTCATAAATGCTATGCAGATATTTCAATCATTTTCATATTTGATTTATACCTATTATAGAATGCTAGAATTAATCTTATAAGAATAATTTGCATACTCTTACCTGACTTGTAACTGTGTTTTTCAGGTTTTGATAATTAAATTTTGAATATCTGCCTAAGTAATAAAAAAAATAGAGATGTGAGAAAATGAGAATATTTAAGCTATATTGTAAATATTAAACTGTTGAAATTCATATAAATGGCTCTGTATGTAAATATGGAAATTTATGTATTTTATTTTCTTTACTTTCATAAATGTATATTTTCAAAGTATGAATCATTCTTTTGAGACTCTCGAACTTCGATCCCCAGTCGCCACAATCTCACACAAGGCAATAATTCTGTGTTCGAATATGAACAGGAATTTAGGAGACTATCACGATTCGTTTCGGACTTAGTGAGAACGAAGGCATCCAAATGCCACAGTTTCCTGAAGGGTCTGAGAGATTCTATCAAAGCACACTTAGTATCTCATCAGATCAAGTCGCTGACTGATTTAATTGAGGCGGTCCATCTACAGGAAGGATTCCAAGGTCAACTGGACTAGAAGCAGAAAGTGACAGTCATGCAGCCCAGGGGAGAATGGTTTGACCATCACAAGATGGCATAGGTCTACAATATGGACCCGACAAAACCCCAGCCTCAGAACCCTAAATGCAAACGAATGCATCTATATGAAAATGCTACCACTTCGGTGGTGTATGTTTCACCTGTGGTCGTAAGGGCCACCGCTATTTCGAGTGTAGGGAGAAGAACATAATCGACGGGGTGCTCATCAACCACTCCCACCACAAACAAGCATTCTGAGCTCAACCAATAATTAGTCGAGAGCCTGCTCCTGCAATCATGCCATCCACTACCACAAACTCTAAAGCCATTATACCGGCACAAAAGCCGAACTTGATCATCAGGGTCAGAGGTCCTAGAATAAACAACCCTCAGCACCTACCAGGGTATATATGCTAACGCCTGCCTCTGCTCCTAAGAACAACGACGTGGTGTCAGGTACGCCTTATAATATTTCTCATTATTTCAGAAATCATTCCTTACTATTTCAACACCTTAACTATTGAGTAGCCATCCTTATTAAGTTGCTATAATTATTGGCATTTTATCAATGAACGACAAATCCTGTAACATCATTTTCGATACAGGAGCAAGTCATTCCTTCGTATCAAAAAGTTAGGCCAAAATTCTCAAGCGACCAACCTATCAATTGGCCAGTTCATTGAGCATTGGGTTACCTTCGAGAGCCCGTATGCAATCCCAAAAATTCTGCAACCTAGATATTCATATTGGGGAACAAAATTATGGGGCTAAGTTAATTATATTACCAATCACCAACTTCGATATAATTCTAGGCATGAATTGACTAAGCCAGCATGATGCTTCCATAAATTGCCTAAAGAAGAAAATACCATTGGGCAGTGGGAGTAAAACAAAATCATTCGTTGGGAGATTTAGCACTCAATCGTCATTGATCAATGCAATGACAGCAGAAAGGCTAGTCAAGAAGGGATGTAGGGCGTATCTTGTGACAATATTGGGAGAGAAGAAAGAAGCTATGCCTATTTCTGAGAACCATATAGTTTGTGAATTTTCTAATGTTTTCCCCGAAGACCTACCCGGTCTTCCTCCAGTGAGAGAAGTAGAATTTTCTATAGCACTAATTCCTGGAATGCAACCATTGTCAAAGGTTCCATATTGTATGGTGCTAAAAGAACTCCAAGAGTTGAACAATCAACTCCATGAACTATTGGAGAAGGGTCTTATTCATCCAAGTTCATCTCCTTGGGGAGTGTCAGTGTTGTTCGTAAAGAAGAAAGATGGATCGATGAGAATGTGCATCGACTATAGAGAATTAAATAAAGTAACCATTAAGAACAAGTACCCTCTGTCGCATATCGATAATCTATTCAATCAGTTATCTGGAGCTAAAGTCTTCTCCAAGTTAGACTTGCGATCAGGATATCATCAATTACAAGTTAAAGATTCAGATATTGAGAAGACAGCATTTAGAACCCGCTATGGGCATTACTAATTCTTGGTGATATCCTTTGGCTTAACAAATGCATCATCTATCTTTATGGAGTTAATGTAGCGTGTGCTGAAAGCATATTTGGATAAATTCGTCATTGTCTTTATCGACGATATATTGATTTATTCAAAAGATAAAATGAATCACGAGAATCACCTGCGTTTAGTACTTGAAGAGCTCAGAAGCCATAAGCTATATGCTAAATATTCTAAATGCGAATTCTAGCTTGACTCAGTCACTTTTCTGGGTCATGTCGTCGATTCTTAGGGAATCAGAGTCTATCAAAATAAAGTGAGCGTAGTCCAAGATTGGTCACAACCAAAATCTATGACCGACATTAGAAGTTTCTTAGGACTGGTAGGCTACTATAAGAAGTTTGTCAAAGGTTTTTTGCAAATTGCATCTCCTCTCACAAAGTTGACTCAGAAAGCAGTACCATTTGTCTGGAGCCCAGAATGTGAGAACAAATTCCAAATATTGAAATATGCTTTATCCTCTGCACCAGTTCTAGTCTTACCCAAAGAGGGCTTGAATTACCAAGTCTATACCAATGCATCTGGAATAGGATTGGGATGTGTATTGATGCAGGAAGGAAGAGTTATAGCCTACGCATCTCGTCAGTTAAAACCACACGAAAAGAACTATCCTTTCCACGATCTTGAACTAGCCACTCTAGTTTTTGCTCTAAAAATATGGCGTCATTATCTATATGGCATCCAGTGTTCCATATTCATCGATCATCAGAGCTTGAAATACATCTTCACCCAGCATGAGTTGAATTGCCGACACCGAAGGTGGCTCGAGCTAATAAGCGATTATGATTTAAACATTCAACATCATCCAGGAAAAGCGAACGTTGTAGCAGACACACTCAGTCGTCATGCTACTCTATCTTCTATGATGTTATCCAGTCCTCTGGAAGAAGAATTTCGGAAGCTCAAAATCAGGCCAATGCATGGTGACATGTTAAGCACACTGATATTCATGAGTTCAATTGAACCCACAATTCATCACGACGTCTCCATCTCACAAACTAAGGATGAAGACTGCCTAAAGTTTAAAGTTGACATCGAGAGTGGTCGTTGCTTTGATCTTCAGCTTCGAGGTAACATAATTTATCATGGAGATTATCTATAGATTCCCAAATCCATGCAGCAAGAGATTCTAGTATAATGTCACAACTCTGGCTACCAAGTACATCCTGGTAGTACCAAGATGTATCAAGATCTAAAAAAATCATTCTAGTGGCCTAGAATGAAGAAGAGTGTGGTAGAATTTGTAGCAAAATGTCACGCTTGTAGTCTAGTCAAAGCTAAACACCAAAAGCCTGGAGGACTTCTTCATCCTCTAGCAATTCCTGAATGGAAGTGGTTTGACATTTCTATGGATTTTGTTATGGGATTACCTAAAGCAAGATCCGATGCTGATTCAATATGGGTCATTGTCGATTGATTGACCAAATCAGCTCATTTTATTCCTATACGGCAAACGGATTCGGTGGAGAAATTAGCAAAGTTATATATCAGGGAAATTATCCAGCTCCATGGAATTCCCAGATCTATCGTATCTGATCGAGATAGCTATTTTACATCTAAATTTTGGAAAGCAGTACATCAAGACTTGGGGACTACTCTGGCTATGAGTACTAATTTTTATCCCCAGACTAATGGTCAAACAGAAAGAGTCAATCAAGTCCTAGAAGATTTTTTTTATCTTTGTATTCTGGATTTTGGAGGTTTTTGGGAAGACCATATTCCTCTTATAGAATTCACATACAACAACAATTTTCAGGCAAGTATTGGCATGGCTCCATATGAAGCTCTGTATGGCAGGAAATGCAGTACTCCATTAGCATGATCTGATACTGGCAGTGTTCAGCTTTATGGTTCTGATCTAGTGGAAGAAAGAAATCGTAAGATTCAACTAATCCAACAAAGGATCAAAGCAGCTCAAGATTGCCAAAGTAAATATCATGATGCTCATCATCGTGCTCTGGATCTTGATGTGGGAAATTTTGTGTATCTTAAAGTTAGTCCGATGAAAGGCATGTATCGCTTTGGTATAGCCGGGAAGCTAAGCCCCCGCTACGTCGGACAATTTGAAATATTAGAAAAGATTAGTTCTGCAGTTTATCGATTAAAGTTTCTTGAAGATTTCTCTGCAATCCATAATATTTTCCACATTTCATCTCTGCGAAAATGTCTTCGTAACCCATCTCACTTAATCCAACTTCCGGCGGTATCTCTCCAACCAGATCTTTCTTATGCTGAAGAGCCAATTAAGATCTTAGCGCATGATCAAAAGCAGCTGAGAAATCGCTCAATCCCAATGGTAAAGATTTAGTGGAGGAATCACTCTTTAGAAGAATCTACTTGGGTGAAAGAGGTGGATATGAGGATGAAGTATCCCAGTCTCTTTGGGACTCCAGGTACCCCTTAATTTTCTGAGTTTTAAATATGTTCTTCAATTTTTTCATGTTTGTCTTCTCTCTTGAGATGATGTTAAGGATGACATCATTCTTAAGTGGGAGAGTCTGTAACAATCATAGGTTGTTACCCTACTAAAATATAATCTAGATAACCATTATTTTAGATTCTATTACTTTAGAACATCAAATAAAGCTTATCTTGAAAATTTTAAGTCCATTGAACTTCTCTAAGTCCAAAATAATATTTTGATCAGTCTAGATGTCCTAGTCTAGACCCAAAATATTTTGATCTCAAAATTAAATTCTGATTGTATTTTTGAATTCCTCACCCCCAAATTAGCTAATGGTAAAAGTTTGGTATAATTTAGAAATCATTTGCACCATAATTCAATTTAAATTAAAATGATCCAATTGCACCTAAGGGTTTCTAACATTTTATAATTGCAAAAATACCCATTAAACTGAATTAACAGCCGGGCTCCGCTGTGCGAACAGCGGGTGATCCACTGTGGAGCCCGGGTCGCGCGACAGCGGCATCCCGCAGATCTAGCCGTCGCGTCTTCTTAATCCGACAGCTAGGATTAGATCCCGCGGAGCCGCAGATCAACCATTGGATCTTCTCGACCGATCCAATGGCCCGGATCACCCACGCAATCGGCCGTTAGGATCCGGGCAATCCGAACTGTTCCGCCATCTGATCGATAGATTAGACGACATCCAAAGGTCCCGGAACTGTGGACCTTTGTCTTCGCCATGCCCGTGCCCGACAGGAAAAAAATCCCCATACTGCCAGCTGCGCATCCGGTTTGCCACTTGCGCCTCCAGCTCAGCAGGGTCGTTAGAAACCTCCCATGAATGGTTAGAGACCCCATTCGGGCCTCGTGACCTGGCCGAGCTCGAATTGAAAATTCAAGAGCTCAGTCATGGCCCAACCTCTTGGGACCTCTCCAGCCCGAGCCAGCCCTCCAGAAGCTTCCCAACCATTGGCCAAAGCTATAAATCGCCCTATCCTCACTTCAATTGTCCTTTGCTGATCAATTGAAGCCTTGATACCTTCCACCATTACTGAACTCCCGAGCTTGCCTAAGCGATCCCCAGGTGTTCCCGGTGTGCGTACCGCTGATAGAAGAGTCTCCTGGCATTCAGGAACTCTCAGAGGAGCCTCAACAAACCCAGCATTGGCCCTTGCATTGTCTGCGAGCTCTCCCAAGAATCCAGGTATCCCACTTACCGGGTACGAGCCAATGAGGCTTGAACCTTCGCCATTTTGATTCGTGTAGCTTCGTATTGTCGAAATGAACCTAATGTTATCGTAATTGAGTCGTGAGTTAGCTCCGATCGATCAAATTGATATATCGGGCTAAGCCCCTTGAGGATCGTCTCGGTCGAGTAAGGGCCCGGCGATCCAGACCATCCCAGACCCTCAGACCAGAGGGCTTCGATCCGCCTCACCTCCCTGATGGTGTAGGGATTGAGCCCGGTGTCTGGCGTGGTCTCTATGGGGAGAATTGCCTCTCCACAGTAGCTCCATTTGAGGAACCCTCGGGTGAGTAAGGTCCGGCCGATCCAGACCATCTGACAGAGGGCTTTGGGTCCCGTTCGGTGCATCTGACCATGGTGATCGAGAAGGGATGAATTGCTAGCTGTGTTGTGGTCGGGGTGAACCGAATTTAGCTGATTAGGTTTTCCCTAATCGGGTGAATCCGTCGGGACGAAGACCCTATGCCGGTCGGGTCAGCCCGTGACCCGTGCAGTGCGACAGTCCCGAGTCTTCGGGCCCCAGTCAACCCACATGGTTCGGCTAATAGGCAGAGCCCATTTAATTAATATCTGATTAATTAGAATTATTTTCCATAAGGAAAATAATCTAATTAATCAAATCATATGAAAAATTAATTAGAAAAAAATACATAATGTATTAATTGAATAACTTTTAATCCACTGGTCCAAATCCTATGATATTATATATAAAAATGATCAGAAAATTATTAGGAATCAAAATATAAAATAAAATTTCACATCTGATGGTTAGATCTTCCATTATTACCTAATTATAGTAGAACTTAATTAGGGTGATTTAGCAATTATACTTAACCAAATTGCATGTTTAGGGTGCCATTAGTTTGCTTTTGATGAGTAGAATGCATGTGCTAAGTGAATTATTTTTTTTTAGCTCTATATTTCAACTTATGCCCTAATATTATTAAAACATGATTAGTGAAAGTTAGGGTTTATACATATTGGATCTTAGCAAACATAGGCTCTGATAAATTGTATTACTAAACATGATTTGTATGCCAAATTGCAGCTAATTTTGATGGTTAGATTTGTAACTATGTGCTAATATATTTGAATGGAATTAGGGTTTGATTAGTACTAATTACTTTCTATTTTTCTGAAATTTTTCCTTTTAAGATGACTTATAATAGTAAGCTAGATGTATTGAAATCTTGTAAGTTTAATTATTAAGTATAAATGAAACGAATCTATATTTTGAAAACCTTAATCAACTTAGAAATCTTAAGACTTTGATCAAGATATTAAGACTTGATCTAGGTATGAGTTTGCCACCAATAATACATAATTAACCCATTGATTTGACATTGATCTATAAACATACACTTAATCTTAATTAAGAAGGAGCAGGGGTCAAACCCTAACCCACTTAAGTAAGATCCAAATCCTTAAACCTTAACTAAATTGATTTGATTATAAGACAATGAACTTGACATTTTCCAATAATGCATCTGATTTGATATTGATTCTAAACATTTGAATTAGACATATTAAGGTTGATAATAACTCTATGTGATTTCTTAATATGAATCAAAATCTTAAGATCCTTGATTTTCTCCTAAGTAAGAATATTAGCATAAGAGATTAATAAAATCATCTTGATTGAATAATTGATCTAAAACCTTAATAACATCTTTTGATTTAGATCCCACAATCATAGATCAAGTTGGGATTAGATGAGTTAATCATCTGATCTGAACATTCTAGATCTAATCATGAAACAAAAAACCTGAGAGGTTAATATTGAAGTTTAGAATGGGAGATCTTAAGCATCTCTTCATAAGATCGTCTTAAAACATTTAAAAGACCTAAATTATATATACCTTGAGGTAGGAGCACTTGTATGATGCATTGAGGTAAAAGCTTAGAAGATCCCATAACCTTAGAAATTGGTCTTACCCCCCTCATGGTAGGAATCACTAAAGACATTAGAATGATACTTCCCCTTGTGGTAGAGTCCATGCTATGTGATCCTTGATTACATTTTAGTGGAACCGTGTATAGAACTTACCTATTTAGCATAGGCCTTTATAGTCTTGATAATTCCTTGCTTTACTAAGTAGACTTGTTTGAACCTCGATCATTGGGTGGTGTAGTATAGTATGCCCATAGTATTGGTTTCCCAGTAGCATCAGGGATTGGTTGATTCACTCTAAATAGGGGCTTATGAGCAGGTGCTATCATGCGGGATTAGACGAATACAATCTCATTAAAATAAATCATTCAAACTTAAGAGTGTATTAAATGGGTACTTATTCCTTAGTTTGATTGAAATACAAGTTGCCAACGGGAAATGCCTTCTAACGAAGATCGCTTCAATAGGTATGGCTCAAACAAACTAAGTAATTGAAGTCACCTTCTTTGAGATACTAAGTGTGATTGTGAGTAGGGCATCTTAATAACTTAGCTTGAGATACAAATCGCCAATGGGTGATGCCTCCTATCGAAGATTGCTTCGTTAGGGTGGCTTAATCAAACTAAGTGATGAGAACCACCTTCCTTGCAAGGACACGAAGTATGTGTATACCATCATTCTATCTAATAATCTTTAAGTAAATATACAATTTTAACTAATTACAGTTCTAGAAGTTAGGAGCAGGATTCTGCATAGTGGAGACTTAGAATTCAGAATCGGCATTCCAATCTTTCATGAATTTCTAGATTTTTACTCATATAGAATAAAAGCATGCGCATAAGCATGAGCATGGACTTGAAGCATTATTTCAGTAGCAATGCATAAGTATTAGTGATGAAGTATGGGTTACAGAATGTTACATACACATATTGGGGAATTTCATGGTGCATCTGCGTCACCATACTGTATTCCCAGCTGGGCGTATGTTTACATTGGGCCGTACTACTCATAGTCTTTCACTGATAGTTCAGTGACATATCCGTGACATATGTGGTGTGGCGTATTTGGGTGCATCATTCCAGTGACATATAGTACATCATTTGGCATTTCTTTCATCTTGATTTCCGAGCATTCGATATTTTCTTTGCTTTCAGTTTTCATTTGTGTAACAGTTTTACTTACTTAGCCTTACTATCTTACTTACTTGGATATTACAGTTTTTTCCTTACTTAGTTTTGTTTCCCCAGTTTTCCTGCAGTTTTTCTTTACTTTACTTGTTACATGCATTTAGCTTTATTTTTGCATAGTTTATTGCGATGTGTTAGACTTCTTGTCTAACATTGGGTACTTTTGAGATCTGGCAATTTGCTAGATCCTGAGCAGATTATAGAGACAAGGCAGGAGGACATGCAGGAGATCCAGGGGAAGTATGTGGAGCCTTAGTGGATCGGACATCTACCGTTACTTACTACTTTATTTCAGTACTTTAGATAGACTTTCTATTTTTGCATTTAAATCTGACTGTAATAAATTATGGATGTATTTTTACTTTCTTTTTTTGAGACGAATGTTTACTATTGCTTGTGATGAATGTATTTTGGATGTTTTGTTTTTAGCTTCCGCACTCTGTTATACTACTATACTAAGTATTGTGTGATTTGATCAGCATACTGGAAATGCTGATATATATTAAAAGTGTATGTTGGATTCTTACTTGCTTCTCTAGATTTAATGTACATACTAGTCTAATACATAAGATAAGTATTCTGCTCTTATCTTAGGTATTGACTCTCGATCCTACTCGTAGGTTCGAGTCAGCAGTCTTTAGTGTGGCTCAGTCTCTAGCCTATTCGGGAAGATGAGTGTTATTGATTCTCATCCTCCAGAGTAGTGCACCATTCCGTCGCCGATCTAATTTTACTACAGGTAAACTTTTGTGTGCAGCGATGGAGCGGGGTGCTACAAGGATACACCTACTTAGAGTAAGGATTAATAGATTTAATAAATCCTTGTAGCGTATAGTAGCGTATACCCATATTATTGGATTACTTCAGTAGTATTGAAGATTGGTTGATTCACTCCAATGTGGACTTATGACTAGGTGCTATCCTGAGGGATTAGACGAATACAGTCCTGTTAGAGTAAATCTTCCAAGACTAAGAGTGTTACAATTAGTAAATAAGATCCTTAGTTTGAGATATAAATTGTGACTGGGTTCTGCCTCCTATCGTAGTGTGCTTCGATAAGTGCAGTTTAAGCAAACTAAATATCTTAACTCACTTTGCGTAAAACATTAAGTATGCTTATAATTAGATATTTAACAGCATAGCTTGATATATAAACTGTGACCAGGTTCAGCCTTCTATCGTAGTGCGCTTCGATAGGTGCAGTTTAAACAAGCTAATGGTTAAATCCACCTTTCTTGCAAACATGCTAAATATGTGTATACAATCATCCTAGCTAATAATTTTTAAGTAAACTCTCAACTTTAACCAAGTATCAAATTAGAATATAAGAGTCAAAATCCTTTTAGCAGGATTCTGCACAATAGAGACCTTGAATTCATTATCAGTTTTCAAAGCATTTTTTGGATTTTTGGATTTATTTCATGTAGTCTAGAAGCATAAGTATGAGCATAATTATGATGTGTGAGTATCAGAATAATGTATGAGTATCAGTGATGATTTATGGATTACGGAATGTTGCATATATTGACTGGGGAATTTCATGATACATCGGCATCATCAGTAAACGGTATTCCCAATTGGATGTTTGTGTACATTGGACCGTACTATTCATAGCAGTTCAATGATATTTTGGTTGCATATCAGTGGCATACAGTATTGTGGCATATTCATATGCACAGTTTCAGTGACATATGACATAGTTTTACATATGATTACTCAGTTTTAGATTCATTGCCATTTTGGTTTATTTTCAGTATTTCAGTTTTTTGTTCAGCTTTACCTTACTTTACTTCAGTTTTATATGATTTTATACAGTGTTATGCTTTCAGTCATCCTTATAGTATTTTTGCAGATTTAATTACATCATGTAATTGATAAATGAATATTGTCTAACACAGGGAACTTTTGGGATTCGACAATTTGCTAGATCTCGAACATTATATTGAGCTAGGTCAGGAGGACACTTAGGAGATTCAGGAGGAGCCCATGGAGCACTAGTGGACTCTTCTTTAGCTTTACTTTTTGCTTAGTTTATTTTCAGTTTAGTACTTAGTTTTTATTTCTGTATTTTAGTAAAATGTTTGTAATAATTTTGGATGTAATTTATTTTCTTTTCTGAGATGAATGTTTTCATACAGCTTCTGTGATGAATGTTTCTAGATGTTTGCTTTAAGCTTCCGTACCTATTATGCACTACTTATACTTAGTATTGTGATGTGATTAGTATACTGGAAATGCTGATATTTTATACATATATTAGATTCCTATTATATTCTAAATCCAATGTAGATATTTGTCTAATACTTGGGATAAGGTGCTACTCTTATATTAAGTATTAGCTCTCAACTCTCATTGAGGTTGAGTCAGCAGCCCTTCAGATGAGGTTTTAGTATTTTCAGCTATTTCGGGGAGATAAGTCATTCCTCCCTGAGTGGTGTACCGGTCCGTCACCGAACTTAATTATGACATTTCATTTGCGCACGGCGACAGGGCAGGGCGCTACAATACTACTCTTATCTTAAGTATTAGCTCTCAACCCTCCTTGAGGTTGAGTCAGCAGCCCTCCAGATGGGTTCAGTTTGTAATTATTTTGAGGAGATGGGTTGTTCCTCCCCGAGTGGCGCACTGTAGTTTGTAACTATTCATAGCAGTTTGTAACTATTATAAGGTGTGGCTCAAACAAACTAAGTAATTAGAGTCACCTTCTTTAAGATACTAAGTGTGATTGTGAGTAAGGCATCTTAATAACTTAGCTTGAGATACAAATAGTCAACAGGTGATGCCTCTTATCGTAGACCACTTCGTTAGGGTGGCTTAATCAAACTAAGTGATAAGAATCACCTTTCTTGCAAACGTGCTAAACATGTGTATACAATCATCCCATCTAATTATCTTTAAGTAAATCTTCAACTTTAACTAATTTTTGTTCTAGAAGTTAGGAGCCAGAATCTTTTTAGCAGATTCTGCACAATGGAGACCTTGAATTCATCATCTGTACTTAAATCTTTATGGATTTTTGGATTTTTCCTCATATAGAATAGAAGTATGGGCATGAACATGAGCATGAGCATGATTCAGTGGTGACGTATGAGTATCAATGAAGAGTTATGGGTTATAGAATGTTGCATACATTGACTGGGGAATTTCAGGATGCATCGACATCACCGTATTGTCTTCCCAACTAGGTGTATGTATACATTGGACAGTATGACTCATAGCTTTTCAGTGATAGTTCTGTTACATACCGTGGCATACCATATTGTGGCATATTTGGGTGCATCATTTTAATGACATATAGTACGGCCTTGGACATTTCTCGTATTTATTTCTAAGGATTTGATATTTTCGTTTACTTTTAATATTCAGTTTTGATGCTGTTTTACTTTGCTTAAACTTTACAGTTTCAGTTACATAGTGCCTTTACTATTATGTTCTTCAGTCGTGTTTACTTTACTGTCTATTGCATTTACATTAGAACTGCTTAGTTAGTTGCGATGTGTTATACTTCTTATCTAACACGGGGTACTTTTGGGATCCGATAATTTACTAGATCCCGAGCAGCTTGTTGAGGCAGGATCGGAGGACTTACAGAAGATCCAGGAGGAGTACGTGGAGCCTTAGTGGACCTATCTTCTACCTTTTTAGTTTATTGCTATACTACTTCAGATAGACTTTACATTTGTGTCATTTAAATTAGTTTGTAATAATTTTGGATGTATTTTACTTTTCTTTTCTGAGACGAATGTTTACTACTGCTCTGTGATGAATGCATTTTGGATGTTTTGCTTTAGCTTTCGCACTCTATTATACTACTATACTTAGTATTATGATATGATTAGTATACTGGAAATACTGATATATATTGATAACTTATATTGGATTCATATTTACCTCCTTAAATTTAATGTATGTATTAGTCTAATACTTATGACAAGTATTCTACTCTTATCTTAAGTATTGACTCTCAATCCTATTCTTGGGTTCGAGTCAACAACCTTCCGTGTGGCTCAGTCTCTTAGCCTATTCGAAAAGATGAGTTATGCTCATTTTCCCGAGTGGCGCACCACTCCGCCGCTGATCTGATTATAATTGTAACCTTTGTGCGTGGCGACGAGGCGAGGCGCTACATAATGAAATGACTTAAGAAAGCATAATAATTAAACACTAAGGTTTAACATGATTTGAATTAGGGAAAATATAATGTGTGGCGACCTTTGCCTCGACAAGGTAATCGGGGTGGTCGTCACTTGGAAAATCGCTCACTTATAATTATATAAGGTTATAATCCCTAATCCACTAATAAGGGAAGGATGTACTGTAACAACCCTAGGTTGTTACCCTATTAAATTCTAATATAATTGAGCATCCATTTGGATCCCATTACTTTTAGGATATCAAATTAAGTCTATCCTGAAAATTTGAAGTCAATTGGATTTCCCTAAGTTTATAATTGTATTTTTGATCAATCTAGATGCCCTAGATTAGACCTAAAATATTTTGATCTCAAAATTAAAATCTAATTGCATTTTTGAATTCCTCACCCTCAAATTAGTTAGGAGTGAAAGTTTGGTGCAATTTGAAAATTATTTAGACCATAATTCACATTTAATTAAAATGGTGTAATTGCATAAAAGGGTTCATAATATTTCCAAATTGCATATATATCCCTAAAACTAAAATAACTGCCGGGATCCACTGTGCGGACCACGGGCGATCCGCTGCGGAGCCCGGGTTGCGCGACAGTGGGATCCCGTAAATATAACTGTCGCGCTTAAATAATCGACGGCTAGGATTAGATCCCACAGAACCCAGGGATCAGCCGTCAGATGCGCCCCGTGAATCCTACGGCGTGGATCAAATCGGATCCAGCCGTTAGGATCCGAAGGATCAGGACTGTTCCGCGGTCCTGATCGATCCATCAGACGACCCACAGGATCTTCGTCTTCTCCACGCCCGCGACCGACCGAGGAAATCCTACGGATTTTGGATAGCCTGGCCTATCCTCCACTACCCGTTCCATCTCAGAATTCTGTTGGGGATCTTCCCTCAACATCATATTGGTCCTGATCGGGCCTCGTGACCCGACCGAGCTCAATTAGGAAAATTGAGAGCTTGTCCATGGCCTGACCTATCGGGTCTTTCCAAGCCCGAGCCAACCCTCTAGAAGCTTCCCTGAGCTCGTCTGAGGATATAAATAGCCTCAGCAATCCTCTCTCTACCCCTTTGCTGCTTAATTGAGTTCAATTCTCCACTATCTCCTCTCCGCCATTATCGTCTGTCCGAGCTTGCATAGGCGATCCCAGGAGATCGCGAACCGCTGATAGTAGGCTTTCCTGGTGTTCAAGATCCTTTGCAGCATCTAGAACCTCAGCTAAAGCTAGCCGAGCCCTCTGTCGATCGTTCCGAGCTCCCCCGTCAAACCAGGTACCCCCGTTTGCTCAGCCTGAGCCAATTGGGCTCAGACCCTTTTTCTTTCAATTCATAATCATGCGTATTGTTGAAACGAACCCAAGGCTATCCAACCTAATTTATAAGCTAGTCCCGATAGATCAAATCGATTGATCGGGCTAAGTCCTTACGAAATGCCACGAGTCGAGTAAGGCCCCGACGATCCAGCCCACATCAGGCCCTAAGACCAGGGGGCTTTGATCCATCTCACCTCCTTGATGGTGTAGGGATCAATCCCTGGGTTTGGCGCGGCCTTTGTGGGGAGAATTGTCTCCCCATAGTAGCTCTGAGGTGAAGCCTCTCGGGTGAGTAAGGTCTGGGCTACCTCGACCACCTCACAAGGGGCTAAGGGGTTTGATCGAAGCATCTTAGCCCACTGATGGTGTGAGGATCAATTAGGGGCCACAGCATGATCGCAGCGCTCGGGATTTTGCCGCGGAGGCCAACCCTAATTCCCTGGGTATCGGGGAAGAGGGGTTGGGGACGACGGCACTGTGCGGGCCGGGTCAGCCATGACCCGCGCTGCGCGATAGTGTCGGGTTCCTCGGGCCCCGGTCGACCCGTGCGGTTCGGCTAATGGGCCGAGCCCATTTTAAATAAATTCAATTAATTGAATTTATTTTCCTTAAGAAAAATAATCCAATTAATCCAATCATAGGAAAATTAAATTAAAAAAAATACAGAATAAATGAATTGAATAACTTTTAATCCACTGGTCCAAACACTATGATATTATATATGAAATTGATCAAAAAATTATTAGGGATCTGAATATAAAATAATATTCAACATCTAAGGGTTAGATTTCCCATTTTTGCCTAATTATTGCATATCTTGATTAGGGTTGATTAGCAATTATACTTAACCAAATTGTATATTTAGGGTGCCATTAGTTTGCTTATGAGGAGTAGAATAAATGTGCTATGTAAATTATTTTTCTAATCTTTGTACTTAAACTTCTTCCCTAATCTTGTTAAACTATGATTAGTAAAAATTAGGGTTTATATATATTGGATCTTAGCAAACTTAGTCTCTAATTAATTTTATGGTAAATTAGAACTAATGTGCCAAATTGCATGAAATTTTGATGGTTAGATTTGTAATTATGTGCTAATCCTTTTAGATTGATTTAGGGTTTGATTAACACTAATTACTTTCTGTTTCTGAAATTTTTCTATTAATATAATCCATATCAGTAAACTAGATGTATTGAAATCATGTATGCAAAGTTAGGATGTATAATTTGAATAATTCATAAATGGAGAACTTAAACATCTTAATTAACTCTAAGAAGTCTTAAGGCTTTGATCAAGCTATTAAGACTTGATCTAGGTCCAAAATTGCCATCAATAATACATATCTAACTCACTGATTTGACATTGATCTATAAATGAACTCTTGATCTTAATTGGACATGAGGAGGGTTAAACCCTAATCTGCTTAATCAAGGTCCAAACTCTTAAACCTTAAATAAATGAATATGATTATATGATAATGTGATTGAGATTATTCCAATAATGCATCTGATTTGATATTGATCATAAATATTTATATTAGATATATTAAGGTTAATAATAAACCTATGAGATTGCTTAATCTGAATAACCTTAGATCCTTTATTTTCTCCTAAATATGACTATTAGTATGATAATATAAATAGAAACATATTTATTGAACAAGTGATCTAACTCTATTAATATTTTGATTTAAATCCCATGAATTTATAATAAGCTATAATCAGATGACTTAATCATCTGATCTGATCATCCTAAGTCTAAATGATAAGTAAAACCTATAGTGTTAGTAGTGGAGTTAAGAGTGTGAGATCTTAAGTATCTCAACACAAGATCGTTCTGAAATATTTTAAAGACCTAAATTTGAATATGCATTGAGGTAGGAGAACTTTGTATAACTCATTGAGATAGAAGCTTAGATGATCCCTTAACTTTAGAAGTTGATCTTAACCCCTCGTGGTAGGAATCACTTAAGCTATCAGAATGACCCCTTTCCTTATGGTAAAGTCTATATTGAGTGATACTTGATCACATTTTCTTGGAGCCTTGTATAGGACTTACCTATTTAGCATAAGAATTTATAGTCTTAATAAATCCTTATTAATTAAATAGAGTTGTGTGAACCCCAATTATTGGTTGGTGTAGTATGGCATACCCATAGTACTGATTTTCTTCAGTAGTATTCAGGATTGGTTGATTCATTCCAATGTGAACTTATGAGCAGGTGCTATCTTGAGGGATTAGACGAATACAGTCCCATTAGAGTAAATCTCTCAATACTAAGAGTGTATTAAACAGGTACTCATTCCTTAGTTTGATTGAAATACAAATCTCCAAAGGGTGATGCCTCCTAGCGAAGACCACTTCAATAGGTATTGTTCAAACAAACTAAGTAATTAGAATCACCTTCTTTAAAACACTGAGTGTGATTGTGAGTTAAGCATCTTAATAACTTAGCTTGAGATATAAATTGCCAACGGGCGATACCTCCTATCAAAGATCACTTTGTTAGGGTGGCTTAATCAAATTAAGTGATAAGAATCACCTTTCTTGTAAATGTGCTAAATATATGTATACAATCATTCTATCAAATGATCTTTAAATAAATCTTCAACTTTAACCAATTATTATTATATAAGCTAGGAGTCAGAATCCTTTTAGCAGGATTCTGCACAATGGAGGCCTAAAATTCATTATCAGTATTCAAAGTCTTGTGGATTTCTGAATTTTACTCATATAGAATAGAAGCATGGGCATAAACATGAGTATGAGTTTGAGAAATCATTTCAGTAGTGATGCATGAGTATCAGTGATAAATTATGGGTTATAGAATGTTGCATACATTGACTGGGAAATTTTAGGATACATCGGCATCACCATACCGTCTTCCCAACTGAGTGTATGTATACATTAGACCGTACGACTCATAACCATTCAGTGATAGTTTCGTTATATACCCTGGCATACCATTTTGTGACATATTTGGGTGCATCATTCTAGTGACATACAGTATAGTATTGGACATTGTTCACATTGATTTCTAAGCTTTTGATATTTTTGTTTACTTTTAATATTTAGTTTCGATGCAGTTTTACTTTGATTAGTCGTTACAGTTTCAATTATATAGTGCCTTTACTATTATTTTTTACAGTCGTGTTTACTTTACTGTCTATTGCATCTACTTTAGAACTGCTTAGCTAGTTGTGATGTGTTAGACTTCTTGTCTAACACGGGGTACTTTTGAGATTCGAAAATTTGCTAGATCCCAAGCAGCTTATGGAGATAGGGTAGGAGAACCTACAGGAGATCCAGGAGGAGTACGTGGAGCCTTAGTGGATTAACCTTCCACCTTTTGCTTACTTCTTATTTCAGTACTTTAGATAGAGTTTATATTCATCTTTTAAATTGGTTTGTAATAACTCTAGATGTATTTTACTTTTCTTTTCTGAGATGAATGTTTACTACTGCTCTATGAAGAATATATTTTGGATGTTTTGCTTTAGCTTCCGCACTCTGTTATACTACTATACTTAGTATTGTGATGTGATCAGCAAACTGGAAATGCTGATATATTGATAACATATATTAGATTTATATTTATCTTTTTAAATCCAGTGTACGTATTAGTCTAATACTTAAGACATGTAATCTAATCTTATTTTAAGTATTGACTCTCAATCCTACTCTCAAGTTCGAGTCAGCAGCCTTCAGTGTGGCTCAGTCCTTTAGCTTATTCGGGGAGATGGTTTTTGTAAGCTCACCCTCCCGGGTAGCGCACCGCTCCGCCGCTGATTAAGATTATACTTGTCTTTTGCGCACGGTGATGGGGCGGGGCGCTACATGTGCACTATGTAAGACTGAACCATCCATAAATGACATACATAATAATTAGAGTGCAGAAGAAAAGAAATAGCAAGTTTACATCCATTGGAACCATAATGCAAAAATAGGAAACCTGCAGCTCAAAATAAAGTATGCAGTAAAAAAAATACAATGAGTACCTATATTATTACAACATTTTAAATAAGTTCTAAGCATTAATAAAGTTCTTAGCTCCAAGGTGCTCTTCCTCCTGGAACTGCTCCTCCACGAGTGTTGACTCCTCAAAATGCAAAGAAACAGACATTGTCAGTTTCACAATGCTAAGGCCCCAACTAAAAAGAAAGAAAAACTGGTTATACATTTATGTGTATTGACTACCGTGAACTGAATAAAGTCACGATCAAAAACAAGTATCTATTGTCATGCATAGATGACTTATTCGATCAATTGGCATGAACCAAAGTATTTTTTAAAATTGATCTGCGATCGGGCTATCATCAACTACAAGTCAATGACTCAGATGTTGAGAAGACAACCTTTAGGACTCGTTATGGACACTACAAATTTTTAGTGATATCATTTGGGTTGACAAATGCACCTTCAATATTCATGGACCTAATGCAGCGCATCCTTAAACCGTACTTTGATAAATTTATAATCGTCTTCATTGATGACATCTTAATCTACTCAAAGAACCAGAAAGAGCACGAATAGCACTTAAGAGCAGTGCTAGAAGTATTGCGTGATCATAGCCTTTATGCTAAATATTCCAAATGTGAAATTTGGCTCGATTCAGTAGCTTTTCTGGGGCATGTGGTAGATGCCCAGGGTATTAGAGTTGATCAGAACAAAGTCAGCGCTATCCAGGAATGGATTCAACCCAAGACAGTGACCGACATCAGAAGTTTCTTAGGCCTAGCTGGTTACTACAGGAAATTTATAAAGGAATTCTCCCAAATGGCCTCTCCACTGACTAAGCTAACCCAGAAAGCAGTGCCATTCGAATGGTCTCCAGCATGTGAGGGGGCCTTCCAAGCATTGAAGGATGCACTATCCACCGCTCCAGTTCTAGTACTTCCTAAAGAAGGAGTGAACTATCAAGTCTATACTGACGCCTCAGGTATAGGCTTAGGTGCCGTATTAATGCAAGAAGGAAGAGTCATTGTGTATGCTTCTTGTCAGTTAAAGCACCATGAAAGGAACTACGTAGTTCACGACCTCGAGCTAGCTGCTGAGTGTTCGCCCTAAAAAATCTGGCATCACTACCTCTATGGGATTTAGTGCTCAATCCTTACATATCACTAGAGTTTGAAATACATATTCACTCAACAAGAGCTAAACTACAGACAAAGAAGGTGGTTAGAATTAATCAGCGACTACGACCTTAATATCTAGTATCACCCTGAAAAGGCGAATATTGTAGCTGACGCTCTAAGCCGTCATGCTACTCTCAATGTTGTTATCTCCAAGTCCTCTGGAAGAAGAATTCCATAAATTGGACATCCAAGCAGCGCGTAGCAGCCAAAGGAGTATGATACTCTCAATGATTAATATGGAGCCCACGTTCCACACAGAGGTATCTATCACTCAAACTAAAGATGATGAGTACCTAAATTTCGAACAAGCCATTGAAAGTGGTCGTCGTACCAATATTTGATTTCATAAAGGTGTCATCTATCAAGGAGTTCGCTTATGGATCCCTAAGTCCATGCATCAGGAGGTGCTAGTTGAAGGTCAAAATTCTGGATACCAAGTTCATCCAAGGAGTTCAAAGATGTAGCAAGACCTGAAGCAATCCTTCTGGTGGCCAGGAATGAAGAAAAGTGTGGCTAAATTTGTTGCAAAGTGCCATGCTTACAGTCTAGTCAAGGCAGAGCATCAAAGATCCAGTGGTCTGCTTCACCCACTTGAGATTCCTAAATGGAAGTGGCTAGATGTGGGGCCCCCGTACTGACAATAAGGAAGTACGGTGCTCCAACTATGGCAAATCCCCAACTTAAGTAAAGTTAGGCGAACCCAACTTGCCTTAGGGCAAGGACTTGTCACCAAGTGCTATAACATTCATCAATATAAATATCAAAGTGACGGAAGCAATATAAAAATAGGATAACATCCACAAGCATACATAGTAGGAAAAGAAAATGCAATATAGTAACTCATCACAATGCAGAAAGTAAAGTACATCCAAAAAGTTTAATTATTGCAAACTGAAATGAATAACTGAAAATGAAAGACTCTCATCCTCATTAGAATAACAAGATAAAGCTAGCTAGACAGCAACTGGAAGGTCCTCCTCCTGAACTAGCTCCTCCTCAGCGACACTGCCCACGAACACGTCTGAATCTGACATTTGTCGGTATCACAAATGCCAGGGCCCCAGCCAACAAAATAAAAAGGTTACAGTTAGACAATTGTCTGTCTAAGTACATTTTAGGCTATTTAAAGTGAACTTAATATTAAAGGATATCACATTTAAATTTAACTATACATACAGCAGTAAAGGGGTGCAGTAAGCTATGAAAGAACTAGGATACTATAAACTATTTATTTATAGCATGCAACATGTATGTAAAGTAACATACAGACTCAAAATAAGCAAGGTAAGGCTAAGAGCAAAAATAACTACAACTATTGAATAAATATGATCCTAACATGATTATGATCGAAGTAAAACATGCTGAGTATAAAAGAACATGAGTACTGAATATAATAAAATTCTAGCATCCTAAACATGCCATTTATACATATATCTAAACCATGAAAGTATACATACAACATGCAAATTAATATGAAAAAAAAGGCCACTGAGACATGTGGCAAAAGCAAAGCAATGTATAACATATAAAGCCACTGAGACATATGGCAAAGCGAGCAAATACTGAAAAAAAAATAAGGCCACTGAAGCATGTGGCAAAATAAACCAGGAAGCCAAAACAATATAATACCAGTAAAGTAGTAATATGCCTAAGTTCTAGTACTGCCATACCAGCCAATAGGCCATACAGGGCCTCCAATATCAATCAATCGATCAATCCCCAGCCTAGCCATCCAAATATGCTAGGTCTGAGTCCAGTATATACAATACTACTACTGAAGAGGCAGACTAAACCAGGTTATATTCTACTAACTGTGACAAAACAAAACTGAATGATATGTAAATTCAATACTAGCTTAGGATACATCATCCTAAGTTTTCCTATTATGCTTAAGGGCTAAAGCTCAAAATCCAAGGTAGGCAAAGCAATCTAGTCAAAGTAAGCAAGAGACTCAATCTAGACTTATGTGATATCTGTTATTGTCTAATTTTCAAATCTAACTATTATGAGAATGTACAAGCTTAGGATCTCCAATATCTAGCTATCGAGTAGAATCTCAGATTTTACGTCCTTAAAGTCAAATATTAGAACTTAACAAGTTCTAAGCAAAAATCATGTGATGACTATATAGTTTAAGTAAGAAAATCAACGACCTAATTTTTTGAATATTTTACTCTCTTACCCAAATATTGATCAAATAAATCAAGATTTAAGGATTTAGAACTTAAACCCTATATTGAGTTCAAATTCCAAATCCAAGGTGATACTAAAATAGGATCTAGGTTTCTCACTTAATCCCAAGGGTAAAGGTTCCTATAAGTTGAAAGATTCAGAAACTACGATCTTAGTGAAAGGCTATTCTATTAATTATAAGATAAAATAATCAATTAAGAACTTGAGAATCTAAGATATATATTCAATCTTTAAGATAATTTTATTATATTATTGATTGAATCATCCTATACCCACATGGAAGGTTTCAAAAGATTAAACAATCAATCATTTAAGAATTTGAATTGGAGGTGGTTTGATTAAAATTGAAGATCTAAGTCTAAGATCTAAGATCCAAAGATCTGAGATTTGATCACTTTAGACATTAAAACTAGATATTAGCTTAGGAGCTTTAATTTTATGCTTCTTTTGGAATCTAAACTATATTGCACTTATTAAGATGATGCTTTAACCATTCACTTCCCTTGATTAACATTTAAGCTTATAATCATCTCTTTAGATTACTTAAGATCTAAGAGTCTAAGTTTTGATCACTTTAGATCTTGAACTAAGTTTTTAACTTATAAACATTTCTAATTTCTTATCTTTTGACACTAAGTTCTTAAGTTATCTTTAATTAACTTATCAATGAGATCATTGACTATTTCTCTTATTAATTTAAAGGTTAAGTCCAAATGATCTCTATAAGAAAATACTTAAGATCTAATTATCTTAATTAAGGATTTCAATAAAGATTTCATGGATTAAGGATCACATTAACACAATTTTTGTTCTAAGATCTCAGAGAACATAACTAACCCATTTTATGGTCGTTTACTGAAATTTTCAATCCTCAAAGTACATCATTAAATCACATTTTGGTTAAAATGACCAAAATGCCCCTCTTAAGGCTAAAATTGGGATTTTAGGGTTTAACTATCCAAATTTGCTCTAGACTGTTCTAATGTATTTCATATTACTTAATGAAATGGTAAACACCTTTAATTTAGGTTTTGATGACCTAAATGGTCTTAATTAGTACTAATCACTTAATTAAGCCACTTAGGGTGATTAGTGAAATTAGGGCTCTTTTGGGCAATCCAACCATACACTTAGGTTATACTAGGTCTAATATGATATCAGGAACCATTCTCACCCAAATCAGAGGCTTAATTAGGGTTTAATTTACTAATCCTTAATTAGGGTGATTAAGGAGTGATTAAGAAAGTTAATAATCCAAAATAAATTTTAAGGGTCTGAAATTATTCCTTAGGGTACAAGGAGCAATCAGAGCCCTTAATCTCATAAATTAGACAACTAAATGATTTTATATAATTTAATTAAAAATAGAGAAAGTTTGGCAAATAATTTTTAATCCAACCATTGGATCTAAGATTTTATTGTATATTTAGATTCCTTGAATTTTCTGATTCAAATGGTATATTGCATCATACCATTTGGATCTGTAAAACTAAAGTTATTTAATTAATTCATTCTGAAGGTTTATTTAAATTAAAACTATAGTGTTTAATTAATTAAATTCAGAATCATTAAAAATGATATCCAATAATTAATAATTAGGCGCGGCCCAAAATCAGAACTGCGCGGGTCATGGGTCGGCCCGGCCCAGGATCCGCGACTTCGTCTTCTTCCTCTCGACGGGTCCCAAGCCCGTCGAATTTCAAAGCTGAAATTCTTGGCGCTCCGGCGACAGCAGGGGCTCAAATCAATCCCTACACGTTCACTGAGGTAAGACGCGTCGATTGGACCAAGAACCCCAATCTGGATCCCTCTGGATCGATGGGGTCTTACTCACTCAAGACGTTCTTCTGCGAGACGTCTTAGGTCGCCTGTGAGGGGGAAATTCTCTTCACAGGGACCTCGATTCGACGAGATTTTGATCCTTACACACTCACGGGAACTAGACGCGTCGAAACCCCAACCTATCATAACCCGAGGCACAGCCAATCACTGGGTCCTTACTCGTACTCAGCCATTGGCTCGCTGGCTAGCTCAGTCGATCGATATGATCGACTCGAGCTAGCTTAGCCCCAGGCGACAATCCCATTGTCTTCCTAGGTGGCTAAGGTTGCTTAGGCGACAATCATGGCTCATTCGATAGACAGAAATGGAAAGGAGCTTAAGAAAATATTAATGGCAGAAAGATGTACCTCAAGTCGGGGTTGTAGGCTAAGCCAAGGGAAATTGAGATGCTCCTAAGATTCCTGTAGGTCAGACAAAACTTTCTAGGGAGTCTGAACACCAGACTATCCCTCTATCATCGATTCGCACTTCGGGAACTGCCAGGATTTGCCGAGGAAGACGGGAGCTCTAGAGGCTTCAATTGGGGAAATTGAGGTTTCACGGTGAGCAAAGGGGCTCACTGTGATCTTCTAGAGGTTTTTATAGGCCAAGGGGAGCTCTAGGGGAGGTTTCCAAGGCTCGACAATGGGGAGAAGGCTCAGGCCGAAGGAAATGGCTCGGGCCAACGGCTAGGGGCAATTGGGGAAGAAGGCAGCCGGCCAAACGGACGCGCCGAGGGCAAGAGAGGAAATTCAGTGAATTTCCTGTACTGCAACGCACCAGGGAGAGATTCCGCTGTCGGGGGGGGGGGGGACCAGGCGCAGACGGACGAGTGGAGACGATGATCCACAGTGCTTGGACCCGTCTCCGCCGTCTGATCCGCAAAGTCGTTGGGTATGGACGGCTTGATGGAGGTTTTTAAATAACAGACCGCGGATTAAATCCCGAGCGTCCAATCTGAGATGCCGATCGGGCGGGTAGGATTAGATCACAGCGCGCGATATGAGGGCCGTCGGATCTAGCGCGCTAAGATGCGAGCTGAGGAAACAAGTGGCCGAAACGCGTGCGCCGCTGTCGGGACCCCGCAGCGGATCTGCCGCGGTCCCGACAGCAAATCCCACAGAAATAAAAATTAAATAAAATTTAATTTTTAATTAATTAAAACTATTTAATTAATTATTAATTATTCTAAAATTTCCCAAATTAAATTTAGGATCAAATGAGTTTCAAAAATTCCCAAAAATTTACTCTTAGCTAATTAGGGTATGAGGAATTCAAAAATGAAATCAGATTTTAATTTAGAGATCAAAATAATTTAAGTATTTTTTAGGGCTTAAAAATAGCCAAAAATACCAAATTTTCCAATTTAGCTCCGATTAATTTCAAACTTCTTGGTTTAGGTTTAAATAACCCACTGAATCCAATAGAATCAAAATCAAATCTTGATTTAGTTTAATTAATCTACTTTTAGCTAGGGTAACAACCTAGGGTTGTTACACTAGATATATCAATGGACTTCGTCATGGGTTTGTCTCGCACAAGATCTGGAGCTGACGCGATTTGGGTCATCGTTGACCGATCAACCAAGTCTGCTCATTTCATTTCAGTTCGGCAGACCGATTCAGTTGAGAAACTTGTGAAACTCTACATTAAAGAGATAATTAGACTTCATGGGATTCCCAAGACAATCGTATTCTACAGAGACAGTCAATTCACCTCCAAATTCTGACAAGCCATGCATCAAGATCTAAGCATAATTCTAGCAATGAGTACAACCTTTCATCCGTAGATAGATGGTCAAACAAAATGATTAAATTAGGTTCTCAAAGACCTACTCAGATTGTATATACTTGACTTTGTTGGATCTTGGGAAGATCACCTCCCACTAGTGGAGTTTGCTTAGAACAATAATTTTCAAGCTAGCATCAAGATGGCTCCATAAAAAGCTTTGTATGGTAGGAAGTGTAGTACTTTATTGGCATGGTTAGAAATAGGCAGTGTGCAGCTGTATGGATCTAAATTAGTAGAAGAGATGAATAAGAAAGTCTAGTTGATTCAACAGCAACTTCATGCAGCCCAGTACCTCCAGAGTAAATACCACAACCTTCGTCATCATCCTCTGGAGTTTAATATTGGGGACTTTCGATACCTAAAAGTCAGCCCAATAAAAGGAGTCTCTAGATTGGGCATAGTTGGGAAATTTAGTCCCTGCTATGTTGGTCATTTCGAAGTAGCAGCCAAAATAGGTTCTTCTGCCTACAAACTCAACCTTCCACTTGACTTTGCAGTGGTCTACAATGTATTTCATATGTCATCTCTAAGGAAGTGCCTCAGAGATCCATCTCACCTCGTGCAGTTCCTCGAAATTTAGATCCAACTCGATTTGTCATATGCCGAGGAGCCAATTTGAATTCTGGCCCATGATCGCAAGCAATTTAGGAGTCATGCTTCAATATGATCAAGGTTTAATGGAGGAATTGTTCTTGCAACGAAGCCACCTGGGAGAAGGAATCTGATATGCTAGTCAAATATCCTAGACTCTTTGAGAATCCAGGTACTTTTTCTTATCATTCTAAGCTTTCGAATTCAAGTTATATTTCATTTTTGCCTTCTTATTTGCACTTGAGTGATGTCGAGGATGACATCGTTCTTAAGTGGGGGAGCCTATATGTAACAACCCTATTATTGTTACCCATCAAATAGTGATCTAATTAACTATAATATTTTTCAATTAGTCTTATAATAGTATTGGGAGCTTCCATTTCAATTGTCGTGCGAGTTAGAGATCATTTATCGATTTCCATCATTTCTTAGTTTTCTGATAATTCTGAGAATGCCTAAATTATTTAGACCTCAGAATCGAAAATGGAGTTCGCCATTGGACTCAGTAGCTTCAAATTAGCTAGGAGTGTTGTTTCGGGAATTTTTGGAAGTCATTGAATTTCCCAGATATTTTATAATATTTCGATCGCTCAGAAACTTAAGTCAAAATTAGGATCCTAATTCAAGTTAAATAAAAATTTAATAAAAATATTAGCTTATAATGCCTATTGAGGAGATCATACTGCAAAAGTTTGAGTGCATTTGAGATCCCAGATTGTTATAAATAAATTTGTGAAGTTTAAACTTTAAAGTATAATAATATAAAAAATATAAATTGGAATTTGGAAATTTTTATATATCTAAGTTATGCATCATATGAGAATGCTATGTTTTAAGTTTCGTTAATTTTTAAGTTTTCGACTTATCGTAATTAATTTTCAAAATTTTTCACTTAAAAATTAATAAAAAATAAAATACTTGTCCAAATTCAATAATTTTTTGACGTTTGCATTCTTCTCGTCGAGATGGTCGTTTCGATACCAAGTTTATAATTTTTGAAGTTCAATTAGCCATCAATAAAAGATTGAAGATTTTGGATGAATTGCAGCCACTTGATCTTGATCAAATGGCTTTTAGCATCCTAAATTCTAATTATAAAACCACTCCCTCTCAACCCTAATCCAAAAATAAAAACAAAGACAAGTACAAGTCTCTTATTTTCGGCTAAGCCCTAAGACTCTTACGATTCCTCTCTTCCATCTTTGAAAATCATCGGGCTCTCTCCACTCATCCCTCTCCTTGCGGCAACGATACTCGTTTCCATGGTGCTTGCTAGTTCCGACGCACCCTTCATGGTAGCAAACAAGAGGGTGAGCCAATCCCGGCTCAAATCAGGCACAGAGCGGTTGACCGTATCAATCGATATCTTCAACCAAGGATCTATGACTGCCTATGATGTGAGCCTTACTGATGGTAGTTGGCCTCATGATAAATTTTGAGGTTGTGACAAGCAGCACTTCAAAGGCATGAGAACGGCTTGATGGAGGCGCGTCTATATCTCATTCATTTGTTTTGGAGTCCAAGGCAAAGGGCACTTTCTAAGATTCTTCTGCTCTTATCAAATTTTGTGTTCCAACAAAAACTGCATTACAGGAAGCTGTCATCGATTGAAGCACAGGTTATGCCCTAATCGCAAAAATTGCAAGTAATAAGGGTGCAGGTACACTCCCTAATTCTACCTCACCCTATTTTGATACTATTAGGTATTCCTTATTTTCTCCATGTTCGTGTATGATTCCTTATACGAAGCTAAGACTCCATTGAGAACTGAGTAGATTTGATTTTCGGGATTTAAACTTGGCATTTTTTTTTTCTGCAGATTTTAAATTATGCTTCTTAAATCTGGATTATGTGAGAAATACAATACACATGATGTAAGAATATATATCTAAGTTATTTTCTGCCAAGTTATCAAACAAGTAATTTAATTAATCCTTTAATATGCTGCTTGAATTTAGGAAGGGAATACATAGGGTGTTTGGAAAGTCAACGAAATGATAGAAGTTTGCTAAGTGATCTGATCAAGCACAATCTTTGCATCCTTCCCTCCTGCCGAGACTTCATTTTTCCCTTAGCTCTGTATGTCAGATTTGACCCCTAGCATATTTCAATCTATTTAAGGTGTATGTACAGAGAGCTTCTTTAATTTGATTAATCCATCTTTTAATAAAAACTTAATCTTAATAATATATTTGTTTGTTTTTGTATTAATTTGTAATCTCAAACTCAGTTATCTTCTTTTTCTTTTTCTTCCCTTACGTTCAATCCTATGTAAACCTTCTTGCCAAATAAGTGCAAGAGGATCTTTTTGTCGAGCCTATGTTATGCGATAAAGAAGAAATGTTATATTTTCTTAATAATCCTATTAATTATAGTTCATTTATTAACTTAAATAATATGTTTTAAAAGCACGGCATAATTAAATTTAATGAACTGCAAAGATCGATTTCATCCTATTAATTTCAAAGATTCTTTTATTAAGAAGTTTAATATGTAATTAATAAAATACACCACTTTGCATTTAAACTAATATTCTTCATATACAAAAATTAATATTGAGATATTATAATTAATTACGATTATCAAATTTATGAAGATCAATCAAATGATTGTAAGGTTTCTTTCTAAAGGGTTAAATACACTTAGATTTAATAGTAAAATTACTTACAATTATCCAACTACATAAATGTGAAGATTAATTTTTTGATATTAATATTCGACTTTGATAGTTATATTTAATTATCCTTAATGTAATGATAAATTAAATTAATTATTTCATAAAATCTTATTTATATCATAATTTAATCAATTCAAATCCAAATTGGACACTTCAATAGTCCATTTCACTCACAAGAGCATGAGGGACATTAATATGAAGTCAAATTTAAGTTTTAAATCCTAATTTTATTAATGACTTTTAAACCCTAATTAGGAGTCCTGAAAACCCTAAAATCCCAATATTGTCCAATTTTGACATACTTAGTGTCATTTTTCTCCTTATGCAATAAGGATTTCATATTTATGAATTTTATTTCATTTGGACAACAATTGGTGATTTTAGGTTGTGGCTCTTTAATTAGTATTACTTAATTAATTTCATAATTTCTTAATTTCATGCTTTAAGTGTTTAAAGCCCTAAGATAGTAAACTTGTTTTATTATTTCCTTCCCATGTCAATTTTCCATGACATGATTTTTGAGCTTAGTTATCATAAATTAATTGTATGAAGCTTTAGCAAATTACTGGATTCATCTTTCAATCTTAGGATATAGCCTATAAATTGATTATACCTTAAATTATAGGTGATTCTTTAGAACTAGATATTATACCGTTTAGTATAAGTTATGATCTTCTTAGTCATAATCCTAAGTAATTAGGTTTGAGCTTAGTTCTCATCTTTCTAAATATATGGATCAATTGCAAATTTGCTTGATTCATCTTTCAACCCTAAGATAGAAACCCTAGGATTGATTTAAACATGAATTTTAGTCTATCCCTAGATCTATTAGTTATATCCATTAAGAGCAATTAGCCTTAATGTTTTTGTAATTATAGATTATTGAGTCAACTAGGATTAGCCTTTAGTGATTAGATTGGAGCCTAGTTTATTTATCCTAATCCTTAAAGCCTTCTCTTGAATATTTTAAGAGATAGTGATAAGAGTCCTAATTTACTTAGAATAGTTTAAGAATTCTATTAATTTACTTAACCTTTAACTATTAGAAAACATAGAACTTATAGTTCTTAATCCCTATATTTACTTATTTTGAACCTTTCATTTTATGTTGATCTATAGATAGTTTAGTATTTGATTTGGATAGAACCTTCAAACTACAACCTAGCTAGAGAACTTTAGTAGATTAAACTCTAACTTCCAATTCCTTAAGTTGATAATTCTTAATCTCAATCTTTTCTTAATAGTTATTTAAGCCTTGATTTAATTATCATAATTGAATTTCATTGATTGTGAAAACTCATCATAGCTTTTTAGCTGTGTTTCCTACATAATCATAAGCTATGTTTGTCTTAGACCACGAGTCTAAGATACTTTCCCTACTATATAAGTTTTATACTCTCTATCTTCAGTATTATGTTTTACTTACTTATAAATTCATTTAGGATATAATATATATTGCTTAATTTCAGATAATGCTTTACTGTTTCTTTTATTTACTCAGCATAAGTTCATTGAACATATACATGCTTTATTTCACTTTTATTTACTTTCATATGCACTTTAGTTTCTTTCTAGCCAATTTAGGATACTTTTATCCTTATTTTCATTGCAGGCTAGGATGTATATTTAAGTGAGTATTCTAACTCACTTTGCATATTCTTAGTTACTTTTTCCGCACTTAAATGCTTACTTGCTTGCACCTTATTTATGCAAATTTTGTAACTAGTAGTGATATCCAATTGAATTAATATAATGTTTAGCCTACTCTTAAAATGTACTTAGACTATTTAATATAACTAGATTTTCTTTTTCTTGGCTTTGCCCTATCACATTTAAATGCCAAAATATGATATATCAGGTGCATTTGGAGGCTAATAGAGCTGGACCAAGTGCATAGCTTAAATTGCTTTCGCTAATAATAAAATAGAAATATAGCTTATTAACTTTTTATATGTGAGCTATTTCTTTCTTTTAATTTACTCATAGTTTATAATAATTAAAGTCATTTACTTCGTATTTACTATGCTTGTGTTGGAATTTAATTAAATACTTAAATGCTTGGGATGAGATGAATGGATGGATGAATATAATTGAAGGTTAATTAAATTATTAGTTGCATAATAATCTTGCATATCTAGTTAAAATATTAATTGGAATTAGTTGTATGTTTAATTATTTATAGAATTGGAAACTAATTTCTTATCTAAGTATAAATCTTTTCATATCTACATGTGAGTATTAAATATTATGATGAAGCAAACCTTAGGGCAGATAATTGTTACACATATGGTTTTTTTCCCTTTAAACTTTTAGAATTGTAAATGAGCAATCTTATGTAATGGATTGAACTCTATTTTAGAATTGGAAATGAGCAATCCTATATAATGGATTGAACTCTATACTAGAATTAGAGCTAAAATGGATTGATTACATATTAGTTTAGGTTGTTTTTCTTTCAAATTATAACTTCCATTGGAATGGAAGTCTTGCATGTCTACTTTGCAAGCATTTCCTTAGTTATTTATAGAAGAGATTCTGTCGTAATTTTTAAGAATTTTAGGGCTTAGAAATTTTATTGAAAATTGTAGACTCAAATTCTATATGTTAAATATATATAAAATTTTATACTTAGAAATGCAAGTACTTATAATCATATGTGTTAATTGTTCTTAAATTACACTCACATGTATCCTTATATGCTTCACTTGTTAAAAAAACTTAGAATCTTCATATCTAGACTTGCAAGATTTCACATTAGTATTTCTAATTTATATGTCCTTACATGTATTGCATATTAATTTTATTTCATTCTCACATGCATTTTATACAGTGTTTCATTATAATCCCTTTCATCTTAACTTAAGACCCTCATCTAAATCCTTGGCCAAACACAATATCTAATGATTTAGATTAGTTTCCTTCTAATCAAGTATTAGATATTGTGATGATGTATCAATGTTGAGTTAAGTGATTCTCAATATTGGGGTTGTCACAGTTTTCACATATTAAAAAAAACTTAGAATATTTATATCTAGACTTGCAAGATTTCACATTAATATTTCAAATTTACATGTACTTACATGTATTGCATGATTAATTTTATTTCATTCTCACATGCATTTCATACAATATTTCATTATAATCCCTTTCATCTTAACTTAAGACCCTCATCTAAATCCTTAGCCAAACACAATATCTAATGATTTTGATTAGTTTCCTTCTAATCTAGTATTAGATATTGTGGTGACGTATCAATATTGAGGTTGGCACACTATAACAACCCAAGTTGTTACTTTAGTCAATTAGGACTAATCTCAGTCTTAATCTTGATCCTAAGTGTTAATTAAGTCATTATGAGTTATCCCCTAAGACCCAGTTCAAATCAGGAGTCAAATTGATCGAATCATAATTTCTAGAAAATCCATAAACCCTAGAATTTGATCTATTTAAATTGACCTCAGATCAAAAAATGGACATCGCCATTGTGCTTATTGCCCTCAAATTAGCTAGGGGTAATGTTTTCGTGTCGATCAAAAGTCGTCAAAATTTCGATGAATATTTTAATAATATTTAAATACCCCAAAAATTGGGAGATTAAAATACTCATCGGATCAAAAATCTGACATTGCCGTTACTTTCCTCAACCCTCAATTAGCTAGGGGTGAATATTTGGAAAATTTTTGGGTAATAATAAATTAATTAGAGATTTTTTTTAATAATTATAATATTTAAATTAATAATTTAATATTTTTCGCGACGCCGTCAGTTAGTCGACGCCGTTCGCGTCTTAGGGTGCGCCATTAAGGGATTGTCGTCTGATCAGATGGGCAATCTGAGCCGTCTGATCCCTGATCAGACGGTTCCCGCTTGTCTCCTTCATCGCGGAGATCGCTCTGAGTCGCGCGTCGACACGTTGCCGACCGTCGCTCCGCTCTCCAGTCCAAGTCCCCTTTGACCTCGGCACCTCCGCCGGCTTCCCCTTAAGACCCCCAGCCACACTCTGGATGCTCGTTTACGCGAGTTGGCTAACCCTGGATCGAAACTTCGAACCTTGATCCTGTAACCGTTGATCTTACAAGTACCATATCTCGTTCAGATACTTTCACAATCGTTGCTATGAATCAATGCATGCCTACTTCCTTATCTTGATTGCATCGTCTTGGGGCCTGATCGATCGATCGAATTAGGGACGAGAGATACAGTACTTACCGTTAACACAGTAGCCTCTTGTCCTGTTCCGCAGGTAGTAACCTAGAGTTAGGAATTCCCGGTGAGCCAGGCCACCTTAGGTGGAGAGGCCACAGCCACCAGCTAGCCCTCATCACTGTCGACTCGTCGCCGTGCGGGCCGACCCTCGGCGGCACCGGAAGGCCGACCAATTTGAGAGCCCTAGCGGCCTCGTCACGAGACGTCGCGGTCCGGAGCGAAGCTGGGTCGGGCCGGGTCGACCCGGGCCCGACACATAAGCCCGGGTCCGCATCTGTGCGTGTGGGGCCCGCATTCGATCAGCGGGCATTAGCTGTGGGACCCGTTGCAGTCGTTTTGACAGCATCTGTGGGGCCCACCCAGCGGTCTGTAGCCCATCCCGGCCTGCCGCGTCACCTGCGGGGCCCGCACGCATCGTTGCGACCAATCTGGTCCCGCCACATGGCAGTGGTGGGTCCCGCTGCATCATTCGATCTGCAGAAAAATGTTATAATAAATATATATTATTTAATATATATATATATATATATATATATATCTATACAAATATATAAACATATAAATATATATATATATATATATATATATATATTCTGTACTTATAGTTAATCAGATTACGCATAGTTAGCAAATAGTTAATAATGTAATTAGTCAGTAATAATAGTTGATTAATTAGATTAGATGATTTGATTAATCTAAATAGTAGGATTAAAACTATCTAGTTGATTAATCATTAAGTTGATTAATTCTTCAATTAACAGATCACATAATTAAGTATTCATAAATGAGTTAATATTGAACAATAGCTAAATTTAATTAATTAAAATCATTAGTTAATTTAATTAATATCTTAATTAATTTAAACATTAAAGATTAGTTAATTAGTTGAATAATAATTACAAAATTAACTAATTATCTAATTTAATACAAATAGTAGCTAATCAATTAATACCTAAACAATAAATAATTTAAATCAATTAAATTAATTAAATAATAGTTAATTTAATTAATATAAAATGAATACTAAATTTAAATAATTAAATTATTTAGGTAAATAACAATTAGTATAATAAATTAATATTAATTAGGATTAATTAAAACTAATTATAAACAAATATTTTTTAGATTAATTAATTTTAAATAGTAAGATAATTAATTAATTAATACTAATTAAATAGTAAGTTTAATATTTAAAAACATAATATTTTAATTAAATAACAGATTAATTATTAATTAATTAATAATTAATACTAGTTAAATATAGATTAGAGATAATTGAATAATTAATTAATAATATTGAAAAATCATTTTTAATTTTATGAATGAACAGTAAATTAATACAATTTGAATAAACAAATATTAACTTTATTTATTTAATTCAAAATCTTTAAAAGTTTAATAACTTTTTGTAGGATGACCCAAACATAGTCAATATATATCTCATTTTACTCAGAAAAATAAAATGAATCAAACGACAATGCAAAAATTAGTTTCGAGATACGTATAATATAGTGACATTTTATGACATAATTAAATCATCATAACTTTTAACCAAGTTATCCAAACATAGTCAATATGGGTCTTAAAATACTCAAGAGAATAGCCCCAACACCATAGAAGTATTAGTTTCCTCATTTGAAGCTTAATTTGAAAAGTAACATTTAGGACCCTACCCTAAAAAAATAACCAAAATACTCATAGACTTTAATTGACCATAACTTAGTCAATTCAACTCCAAATTCAAAAATTCAAAATACTAACTAGCTTTGAATTTCAATGTCATCAGTAAACTGAGATAATATTTAAGATCTAAACCCTAGAAAATTAGAAAATAACCATAATACATGTAACTTTAGTTAGGCCATAACATGACCATTTGAAGTTCAAATTGGGTTATTCCCTGTCAATATACTCAATATATTATAGGAAAGCTATAGAACCTGAGTTTGCTGAAATTGGACTTCAAACGGAAAAGTTTGGTTTTTGTCACCCGTTGACCGATAAAATTACAGAATTGCCCTTATAAATTGAATTAGTTATAACTTAGTCATTTGACTTTAGAATGCAGTATTCTTAGACTTTATGGAATCCTTAAATAGTAACCAATAATAAACTGCACAAAAATTTAGATTCCATTGGGTGTAAATTTCAAGATTTCTCCTTAGGTCAAAAACCTTAGTTTAGACGTATAGGATCCGTTTCTTGTCCAAATTGAGCGTACTTACTATCTATCTTCATGTTAGATAGTAAGGAATCGTTTGGCAGTATGAAATTCCAATTTTGAACCTTAATTCAAAAAGTTATTTTTTGAACCCTTAAGTAGGGGTAAAATGATCATTTTGCCCAAAATTTAAGTTAAGCGTCTTTAACTCTTAAATTAGCTTCTAAATGAGTTAAACCAATGTTAGAACTCTAATAGAATTACTTAAGTAATCAAAACTAGTAATACAAATAACTTAGTAAAATTTCTTAATATTCTCTAAGTCTTTTCCTTAGGATCTTTCACCATACATTAGGGCTATTCCTAAGACTAGAATTAGATCATAGGTTAGATTTCATTCATTGAAAAATTGGGTTTTTCAATGAATGAATCCTTAGTTTTATTAGTTTTTAGATTTTTATAATTTATTTTGATTATTTTGCCTTTTAAATTCAGGATAGGAGATTCATCCTATTAAGATTGATTGCTTAATAAAATCTACCTTAATCATTAGATCACTTATAGATTGAAATCTAGATCTTAGGTCTTACCTTTGGAATTATGTGATTTAGCCCAATCTCATAGTGTTAAATCCATAATCTCTAGTTATAGATTTTGGTCAGCTAATAGTGTAGAACGTCTAAACTTATAAACTAGGTCATAAATATTTTTCATAGTCAACATTGATTAAGCATATTAGAACCTAGCTAGTCATAATATTTTGCAACCTATAAGGACGTACTTCTAAGTAACACTCGATAGTAGGAATAAGAGATCCTGAACTTGTGTAACTTAGAATAGTTAGAACATTTAAATTAGATAACAAATGATATCACCATATTTAGTAGAGTTTCTTGCTTATTATTTGATTTTGTGCTACGTAATCCTTGAATTTTGTGCTTACTTTTCCTTGGACATGTCATATAAAAAAAGATATTGTTGCATGAAAATGAAAACTTAGAATATTAAGAAAACATTTGCATTTGGGTTCAATTTATGGTAGATTATGGTGAACATTACTCCAATGAACAGGGGTAAGGAGAGATCAGGATGCTTAACACCACTCATTGAGGAGAGTGTGTTAAGCTTAGGACTCATTTAGTCTTGTAGATATGCTTGACTCCTCATCTATTTCTGAAATTATCCACAAAAATAAAAGTAAAATAACTAAAAAATATTTACATAGTATTATCTGCCTCTTCAATCATACAGTATTATATAGTGTTATATTTGCCCTGGCCCACAAAGGCTATGGGGTTGGATATATATATATATATATATTGGGCTAGATTGGCCAATTCTTTTGATATGACAGTGATACGTTCCTTTACAGTTTTTTAGCTTACTATTTATTATGTTATTAATGCATGTTATTTTAGTCAGCTGTGGTGGTATTATTTTACCTACTCACTTATATAGATACATGTATAAGATGCTAGACTTTACTGCTCATATTATATGTACCATTTTTAAATTTATATTTCAAATTAGCATATATCATATGATCATCAGCATGTTAGGTTTAAACTTTTCTTTCAGTACTTTCAACTACTGTATTATACATGTATGCATATTTTTTATTTTGTTGTTGGAGGTGTACTTTTGCCTCTTCTATTGTTCAATTATAAATGCTCTATTTATAATTTATCTTGTTTCCCTTGTATGCTTACTTGCTCCCATGCAAGATAGATATTTTATTTGGTATAGAGTAAAATTGTGATATTAATAAATGCTTAATAAATTACTTACCTAAAATATACTTAAACATTTTATATAATAAGATTTATCTTTTATTGGCTGGGGCCCTGGCATTGTAAAATCGATAATGTCAGATATTGAGCAGTTTGAGGATTCTGTACCTAAGGAGGAGCCTTACTTAGAGGAGATGTAGCAGCTTGGACCAGAGGATATTTAGCTGTCTTTTTTATCTATTATGAGGATGAGAGTATTTTCATTTCATTTCATTAACTTTAATTAAAATGATGTAATAATACAGGTTCTGTGACTGTGATTACTTTCTGCATGTTATTATTTCCTGAGCTACCTTATTTTACTTCATGTATGATGCATGATGAATGGATGTAGCATTTACTTTTCATATGCTTCCGCACTCTGTATATATAGATCTAGTGACTAATTCTCTTATTTATGTTGTGCACATCCTCCCCATAGCAGTGGATTGTGGATCTTACCTAATCCAATGCTAAGTGAGGGATCTGCACGAGTGACACTCTGCTCCTTAGCTTAATGATTGTGGGCTTATGGACCGGGCACCATAGATGCATCATTAATCAATGCAATTGAAGCCAAGCGCCTCATTAGTAAAGGTTGCTATGCATTTCTAGTATCTTTAATTGGCGAAGAGAAGCAAGTAAGTAGTCCAGAAGAGATTATCATCATTAGAGAGTTTCTAAATGTATTCCCTGAAGACTTTCCTGGACAACCTCCTCTGCGTGAGGTAGGGTTTTCTATTGAACTTGTCCCTGGAACTCAACCTAAGTCTAAGGCTCCTTATAGAATGTTTCCAAAAGAACTAGAAGAGCTTAGAGAGCAGTTGCAAGAGTTATTAGAAAAAGGATTTGTTTGCCCTAGCATGTCACTATGGGGAGCTCATGACCTATTCGTCAAGAAGAAGGATGGTTCAATGCGGATGTGTATGGACTACCGTGAGTTTAAAAAAGTGACTGTGAAGAATAAGTATCCTCTCCCTAGGATCGATGATTTATTTGATCAACTCGCTGGAGCGAAGATCTTCTCCAAGATTGACCTGAGATTAGGTTACTATTAGATTATAGTCAAGGATGAAGATGTTTCCAAGATTGCATTCAGGACCCGATATGGGCATTTTGAGTTTTTAATCATGTCTTTTGAACTATCAAATGCTCCTTCCATCTTCATGGACCTGATGCAGCGCATCCTTAATCCGTATCTCAATGAGTTTGTCATCATTTTCATCGATGATATCCTAATCTACTCGAAGACAGCTGCTGAGCATGAAGAGCATATGTGTGTTGTTCTAGAATTATTAAGAGAGAATAAGCTTTTCACTAAGTTTTATAAGTGCGAGTTTTGGCTCAAGTTTGTGGCATTTTTGGGTCACGTGATTGATATTGAAGGCATTAGAGTAGATTAAAAACAAATCGAAGCTGTTCAACAATAAGTTCAACCTAAATCTGTAATAGAGATCCGCAGCTTCTTAGGACTCGCTGGTTATTATAGAAGGTTCATTCTTGGACTCTCTCTATTGTTTTGTCATTAACTCAGTTAACTAGAAAAGACGTTATGTTCATCTAGAGCACATCCTATGAAGAATCTTTTTAGAAGTTGAAAGAGTTATTGACTTCTGCTCCTGTTCTAGTACTACCTCGTGAGGGTAAAGATTTTCAAGTTTATACTAATGCCTCTAAGGTAGGACTTGGTTGTGTTCTGATGCAAGATCATCGTGTTATAGCCTATGCATTTAGACAGCTTAAGCCTAATGAGAAGAATTATCCTGTGTACGATCTTGAACTTGCAGGAGTAGTTTTTGCTCTAAAGATCTGGAGACACTACCTGTATGAAGTTAAGTATGAGATGTTTACTGACCACCAAAGTTTAAAGCACATCTTCACCCAAAAAAAACTTAACTGCCATCAGCGTAGGTGGCTAGAGTTATTTTATGACTATGATTTTGAAATCTAATACCATCCGGGTAAGGTTAATGTAGTAGCTAATGCCCTAAGTCGTAAAGCAACTTTATCTACACTTTATTGCAACGAATCTTTGATCGAGGATTTTGTCAGATTGAATCTTGAACATATCTGTTCACCTGATTTAGGTACTTTACTATTTGCTATTCAGTCAGATGATTCCCTAAGATCCAAGATTGTTGAAGCTCAGAAGGAAGATTCGAGTTATTCTATATTAGTTTTTGAAATTATTAGTGGCAAGAGATCTGAATTACGTCTTGATGACGAATGTGTGGTATTTCAGAAGTACGGATTATGGATTCTAAAAAGTTTGCCGTTACAAATATTATCTGAAGCTCATAGCTCAGGCTATGCAGTGCACCCTAGAAATTGTAGGATGTATCAGGATCTCAAGCAATCATTTTGATGGTCCAGCATGAAGCGGGATATAGTTATTTTCATTTCCAAGTGCCATTCATGTTCCTTGGTCAAGGCCTAACACCAGAAGCCTGGTGGACTTCTTAAACCCTTATATATTCCTGAATGGAAGTGGTCTGATATCTCCATGGACTTTATTGTAGGTTTACCTAAGAGTAGATCTGGTTCTGACTCTATTTGGGTGATAATTGATAGACTCACTAAGTCAACCCATTTTTTAGCTATTCGTCAGACTGATCCTGTTGAGAAGTTAGCCAAGGTTTATCTTAAGGAGATTGTTTGTTTGCATGGTACATCAAACTGTATAGTTTTTGACAGAGATAGTAGATTCACTTCCAGATTTTGGTCAGCTGTTCAGCAATACTTGGGGACGAGTTTAGCATTGAGTACTATCTTCCACCCCCAGACAGATGGTCAGACTGAGTGTGTTAATCAGATCTTGGAAGATCTCTTGTATCTTTGTGTTCTAGACTTTAGTGGATCATGGGAAGATCATTTAGCGTTAGTTGAGTTCGCCTACAATAACAATTATCAGTCCAGTATTGGTATGGCTCCTTATGAAGCTCTTTATGGAAGGAGGTGTACAACTCCAGTTGCTTGGACTGAAGTAGGAGACTCTCAACTTTATGGTTCCGAATTGGTAGAAGAGACCACTAAGAAATTTCAACTAATCAAGCGCAATATGACTACAGCTCAGGATAGACAGAAGAAATATCATGATGCTCGTCATTATTTGTTGGAGTTCCAAGTAGGCGATAGAGCTTATCTTAAAGTTAGTCTGATGTGTGGTGTGCAGAGATTCGGTGTGTCTAGAAAGCTGAGTCCAAATTATTTGGGACCCTTTGAAGTGATTGAGAGAATTGGAACATCTGCTTACAGATTAGAGTTGCCAGAAGACTTCTCTGCTATACATAATGTGTTTCACGTTTCATCATTAAGGAGGTGTTTGCTAGATTCAATTCAACAAGTTCAGATACCTATAATGGAACTGCAACCCAATCTGACTTTTATCGTTAAACCTATTATGATTATGGGGCGGGATCTTAAACAGTTAAGGAACCGCAGCATTCCTATGATCAAAGTTTACTAGCATAATCATCCAGCTGGTGAAGCCACATGGGAGAAAGAAGAGGACATGCTAAAGAAATTCCCAGAATTCTTTTCTTAATCATATAAATTTAGTTCTTTTAGCTTCGTTATAGTTTCTTTAGACTTTCTTCGTGTATTTTTAATTTCTTTGTTTTGTTGGTTGTGTGTCGTGTGCGACACTCTTTTTAAGGAGGTGAGTCTATAACAACCCTAGTATTGTTATCCATCAATTAGTGACCTAATTGACTCTAATCCTTTTTCATTAGTCTTATATTAGAATTAGGAGTCTCTATTTCAAATTTCGTGCGATTTGGAGATCATTTGACAATTTCAGTATTTCCTGGTTTTTTGATAATTCTGAGAATGCCTAATTTCTTTAGACCTCATAATCAAAAATGAAGTCCACCATTGGACTCATCACACCCAAATTAGCTATGGGTGGTATTTTGGAAGTGTTTGGAAGTCGTCGAATTTTCTCCGAATATTTTATTAATATTTAATACCCAGAAAATTAAGATAATTAAATTGACCTCTGATCAAAAATTCGATTGCATATTTGAGTTCACCACACCTCAATTAGGTAAGAATGAATTTTTGGAATTTTTCGGAGTGCGTTCGTATATTTAAAATTAAGTAACTAAATAAGTATTATTTAATTAATATAATATAATATTTAATTAAATTAATATGTATTATACATTTAATTTATTTAAACGGCTAAATAGAAAAGGCAGAAATCAGCTCTCTGGTTTGAAACACCAAAGACCAATTCAGTGCGATCAGATCCATTCCTTTCCAATTGAATTTGACCGAACGACTTGGAGTGGTCCCAATCAATTAGACCTTGGATCAACTCAGAAAACAGATGATCGAGATCGTTTCACTGTACGTCCCTGCCGTGTAATGGCTTGAGACGCATGCATCATACACCTGCCATGGTTCTTGCATTCCTGATAAGCTCCAAACGTAACCTCCAACCCATGTTCCTTTCTTTATTTTGCTACTAGCGATCTGTGAAGCTTGCCTTAGCCATTATCTGGAGCTTGCCTTTGCTTTGATCATTCTTAGTGGCCGTCTAGAGTATAAGTCCTACAAACTGAAGCTCCTCACCGAATTATTTCGTTCAGGTACCTCCCTCGCATTTTAATCTTCAATGTATGGCCCTTATTTCATATTATGCGTTTATTAAATGATTGTTAGATTCGAAACTATATTCGATTTTTCTTTCATATCTCGATGGATAATTTAGGGATTCCAATTTTTACAAAACTTAGGGAATCACCCTAATGGATGTTATGGTGCATCTCTGACCTCGGCTTTGATTCTGGAGAGACTGACTTTGGTGGGTAATCCTCGCCGGTGTGTAGGTCGAACCCTATAATTATTGAAGTCGGCAGCCTGCTAAACCCTAATTTCCCTTTTTCCCATTCGATAAGGTAGATGGTTCAATCCTGGACCGCCTAAAGCGATCTCCCGTTCTTAGCTTGGACCAGTCCGGTTCAATCCAGCAAAAGTTGTCGCCTCTCATAACTTGAAATGTGCGCGTGTTGGATCCTTAGGAGGCCATGTCGCCCCTCCTTTAATTACGCAGCGTTGATTACAATGTTGCTTAATTAAATGCGCAGGCTTCTAATTCCTAATTAATAGACGCCATTTAGTTAATTAAGCCCATTAATCTTCTATACTAAGGATTATGCCGTCAGTTAAAATAAAAATTTTCTTTTATATATTAAAATCAGAAAATAAACTAATATTTTAACTACTTAATTTTCATTCAACCATATCTTTTGATATACACATTCATATATTGCAATATTATATATCATTTAGATTACAAAAATGAGTAGATTAATATTATGTGATTTAATTCATGTTTTGGCAAATATTTTAATTGGTCAATATTTAGAATTAATTAATTAATTATAAATTAAGTTTATCATTTCATGTTACTTAATTTGATCACTTAATGTCCAAATCAAATAATCAAATAGTCCATTTCACTCACAAAAATATAAGGAATAATAATATGAAATCAAATTTAATAATTGAACCATAATTTTCTTAATCACTTTTTAACCCTAATTAGGAGTCAAAAAAGCCCTAATTTTCCAACGTTGTCCAAATTTGACCTACTTAGTCTCATTTTTCTCCTTATGATATAATGATTTCAATATTATGTAAATTATTTCCATTACACAATAATTGATGATTTTAAGTTTTTGACTCTTACTTAGTATTATTGTGATAATTCTAAATTCCTATATAGCATATTTTAGGTTTATAAAACTTTAGGATAGCTAACATGTCACATTTATTATTTCCCTTATCAAATTAGATTACATTTAGTTTGAGCTCAGTTCTCAATTTTCTAACTTTGTGATTTAATTGCCAAGTTCTTAATTCACCTTTCAACCCTAAGGTAAAAACCCTATGATTGATTTATAATTTGATTTATAGTTGATCCCTAGATCTATTAGTTACACCTACTAAAAATAGTTAGTCTTAATGCCTTTATAATTGTAGATTATTGAATTAACTAGATATAGCTTTAGTGATTATATTAGATCTTAGTTCATTCATCCTAATCCCTAAAGTTTTTTCTTGATTATTTTAAGATTCAATAATAGGAATTCCTAACTTACTTAAATTAGTTTAGGAATCCAATTGAATTTCTTAAACATCAACTATTAGTATACTTAGAACTTATAGTTCTTAAGTCCTATCAATTATTTACCTTTACCCTTTCAATTGCTTATAACTTAGTTAGATAAATACTTGATTGATTAGATCCTTCAAACTATAACCTAGTTAGTGAACTCTAGTAAATTTTAGTGAATTTACTTTAACTTCCAATTTCTTAAGTTAGATATTTTCTTTATCTTATTCTCTTCCTACTAGACTCCTAAACCTTGATTTAATTATATAATTAAATCTTATAGTTTATGATATGATTAAGAACTAGTTTCTAATTGTATCAAATATACTTATAAATTATTTTGTCATAACATACAAATTGAATTGAATCTACTACTTTCAAAACCACAACCACTACTATACTTACAATTAACTTGAGATTAATATCTCAAAGTTAATTGAGAGCTCAATTAGCTCCAATCATTAAGTAGATCATTAAAATTAGATAACTTTGGATATCATTGAGTTGTAATTATTGAATTTTCCTTGAATGCTTGCTTAGCTTTGAGCCTTATTCACTTGAATCATTCATATAATATATTATGCATGAATAATACTTTCACATTAAAATTAACAGGGGTTTATATTGGTGGATTAGCCTAGGACAGGCTAAGAAGGAGTAATAAGGAGACCTCGCATTCTCAGAGGGTGAATGTGAGTGTTTTAGGATTTGACCCCATTTTTCTATAGTTATTAAACAGACGTGTTTAACTCCTCTCTTCATTCTGAATATGCCCACAGAATGAGTACAGATTAAAATAATTTCAATTAATTAACATGTGAGATCTTCTTTAATCTTATAAATTATTAAGACTCATCATAGCTTTTAGCTATATTACTTTTCATAGTTCTAGATTATGTGAATCTTAGACTAATAGTCTAAGATCTTCCTTTAATTTCCTTACTATGCATTTTCTATGATTTAGTACTGTACTTTACTTATTTACAGTTTACTTAGATTACAGTGAATATTGTAAAATTATATTTAAATGCTTCACTTTTCTTTTTCTTACTTAGCATAAGTTCATTTGAATATATACATGTTTTACTTTATTTATTTTTATATGCACATTAGTTTATTTCTAGCCTATTTAGAATACTTTTACCCTTATTTTATTTGCAAGCTAGGATATATACTTAAGTGAGTATTCTAACTCACTTTATTTTTCTTACTTACTTTTCCTCACTTGTATGCTTACCTTATTGCACCCATGCTTGTGCTTTTCTTGTAACTATTAGTGATATCCAATTAAAATAATAATATACTTAGCCAATCTTAAAATATACTTAGACTGTTTAGTCTAACCAGATTTTTTATTTCTTGGCTTTGCCCTATCACATTTAAATGATAGATTGAGTGTATTTGAAGGCTAGTAGAGCTGAACCAAGTGCTAAAAATTAATTGCTTCCGCTTATCATATACTAAAAATATATAGCTTAATATAAATTGCAAGTGAGCTTTCATTTTCTTTTCTTTATTTAAGTTTACTGTTGGTTTGTAATAAATATTGTTTACTTTACTTTTACAACACTTGTGTTGGAGCTTAGTTTATATTTAAATGCTTATGATGAATGAATGGATAAATGTATTGAATGAATGGATGATTATAAATGTATAAAAATGATTATTAACTAAGTCATTAGTTGCATACGTACTTAGAATATTAATTGGAATTAGTTGTATATTCAATTGTTTATATAATTGGAAACTAGTTTCTTATCTAAGTAGTAATCTTTTTATATCTACATGTGAGTATTAAATGTTGTCATGAAGCAAACCTTAGGGTAAACAATTATTACACATGTGATTTTCTCCCTTTGAACTTTTAGAATTGTAAATGAGCAATCCTATGTAATGGATTGAACTCTATTTTAGAACTGGAAATAAGCAATCCCATGTAACAGATTAACTTTACTTTAGAATTGGAAATGAGCAATCATATGTAATGGATTGATTACATGTTAGTTTAGGTTGTCTTTCTTTCAAATTATAACTTTCATTGGAATGGAAGTCTTGTATGTCTACTTTGCAGGTGTTTCTTCAGCCATTTACAAAGGAAACTTTGCTAAAAATTTTAAGAATTTTAGGACTTAAAATAATTTGTAAAAAATATAGACTTATAATTCACATGTTAAATACTCATTAAATATCTAGAATTTCATATCTAAGATTGCAAGTATTCACTTCAATTATTTTGAATTACATTCTCATGTCTCCTTACAAGTATCATATGTTTAAATTTTATTGCACATTTACTTAACATCATTCAAAATTTCCCTTTCTTCTTAACTTAAGACCCTCTTCTAAATCCTTGGCCAAACATAATATCTAATTATTTGGATTAGTTTCCTTCTAATCTAGTATTAGGTATTGTGATGACGTATCAATGTTGAGTTAAGCGATTCTCAATATTGGTGTCGTCACACTTGAGGTCTTGAAAATTGTTACCTATAAAAAATGGGGAGGGAAACCTGATTGTTTTATCATTCCTGAAGAATACTGTTGCTCTCGAGCTTCCATAAGCTTTGCCTTCTCTACTAGTTGAGCAAAATTTGAAATTATAGAGGTGTCAGGATATGTTAAAAGTTGTTCTTTAATCCATTAAGGAACAAGTGACACCTAACTTCTTTAATCGTTACCATCTACGATACAAAACTAGCTAAGAAGCGAATTCTTCCTCATATTCGGTGACTGAATAAATCCCTTGCTTCAAATTTAGTATTTCTTTCCTCATTGTCTTCTTAGCAAACTAGGGTACAAACTTGTTCAGAAATACCTTCACAAATTTTTCAGTAACTTCAGTTAGTAAGTAGGTGGCTAAAGATACTTTTTGATTTTCATAGCTCTTAGCACAATTGAATTCTTTTTATATCCTTTGAATACACTCCTCAGCTTGGTAAGGAGTAGCCTTTCCATTAAATCTTGGGAGCTGGAGCTTAAGAAATATTTGCATATCTTTGTTCACTGCCTTTCTTTGGGCTGAAATGGGGGTTGGATTTTGGAATTATTGATTATTCATGGATTGGCTCATCATATTCATGAATTTGAGCATCTGATTTGCTCCATTAGTGTCAAAAGGGTAAACTGCTTCTTCATTAGGTGGAATGGTTTCGTTGTGGCTAGGAGTATTATGATGAATAATATCATCTTGAGATTGATAGTTGTTGTTCTGATTATGGCTTTCCTGAACCTGGAAAAGTAATTAGATTATTAATACTTTCAATATTAATATGCTCTCCATCTTGATGTTCAACCCCTAATTAACCTTATTATACTATAGTATTTTCAAAATTTTATTCATATTGTTGGATCTAATGAATTTTTCCTTAGATTTTCTCAAACTCCTCTCTAATACCAATCTGTGACGATCGGAGAATCGAGTTTGAGAATTTCCAATAAATAATTCATAATTTGAAAGCATACATTTATGAAAGTAAGTAAAATAAAATATATAAATATCCATAATTACATTCAGAGCCATCCATATGAATTACACAATTTATAATTATTACAAAAGAAGTTGAAATTTAAAATATCTTCATTCTGCTCACTTCTCAAAAGCTTTGACTTTAACATTAAAATGCAAGAAGATATTCTTAATTATCAAAACATGAAAATTTTCAAATGATGCCAGTTAGGCAGGAGTACGTAGACCATTCTTATAAGAGTTATATTATAGTATCTTATAGTTGGCATGAATCAATATAAATGTGATATGAAAAAAAATTTGCATCACATATAAGAAAGTAAAGCACATGCAAATGTAATTAATTATTGCCCTGCATGTTAGCCTTGCATTCATAATATAAGAAAAACATGAAAGAAACTTTATCATAAGCATTTATAGCATAAAGTCGAGTTCGGAGACCCATGAGCCCAAATGGGTAAACCCATAGGCATAACCTTTATGAAGCTTTCTAGCTATCCATCGATAGCTTATTCATAATTAGGAACTGATGGTGTGTTTTTCCTCTGGATTTGCCCACTTCCTAAAAAAGGCTAAATCCCTCTATATGACTCTCTAGGCCTGCCAGCAGACCCAATCTATACAAATTCTCAGTGTTGCTTTCCATCCTCCAAAGACAAATACCACAATAATATAATATATTTCATATTTTTATTGCATGCCTTATGATAATATTTTTGCAAGTTAATAAGCAATAAGCATATTAGAAAGCAAAAGCAATATTCAAATAAAAATGGCTCAAAGTAGGTATGCTGAAATAAAACTTATAAGTAGATCTACGTACCTGAATGTTTTAATAAAAACACAACCAAATTAATTCATTTGATCTGTCAAATAAAGATTTAATTCATTAATTTAATATTTTATGATTTAGCATGATTTATTATTTATTAGTATAATCTTATGTTTATAAGTACTAAATTTAGTAATTTAGGTTCTTAAGATAAGAAAATGATCTAAATATTTTTAAATTAATTTTAAATTATTAAGTTACTAATTTAAAGGATAAAGAATAAATTTAAAATATTAAAATATACTTAATTTAATATTTGGCCAAACTGACCAAAATGCCCCTCTTAAAGGGTTCAAAAAGTAATTTTAAGAATTAGGGTTCTAGATTAAATTTTGTTAATGTCAAATATTTTCTTACAGTCTAACATGAAGATAGATACTAAGAACACTCAATTTGGCTAAGTTTTAAGGCTAATTAGCTTAAATTATGGTTTAAGCTCATTAATGGGTGATTATGAGTGATTAGTAAAATTAATTATAGAAATTTAATTTTGATTGTGCCAATGTATTTTCCTATGTTTTGTGAGTCATCAAAAACTTAAAGTTTAAATTTTGGATAATTAATGAGTTTAATATTTACTAATCTATTTTTAGAGTAATTAGGTTAAATTAAGAAATACAATGACAGAAATTAAAATTTTCTTACATATTAGTACTCGTATTTTTCTGATCAAAATGATATATTGGATTATATAATTTTGAGCTAAATTGGCTAAGTTAAGAGCTAATCAATTTATGGGGCTTAATGGAGGTTTAATTAGCCTAAAAAGGTCATTAGTTAAAATATTCATCAAACAAAAAAGTTAATACTATCAAAATATTCCTTGTATTTTTTTTGAGCAAAATGAGATATATTTTTGATATGATTGGATTTGTGGTTGCAAAGTTATGGGGATTTAATGTTTGCTATTTAAATTAAATTGAATTTAATCTCCTGAAATTACTGTTCCTAAAGAACAGTAATTCTGCATGCACGCAGCGTGCAGCTGGCACTCAGCAGTGTGCACATGGGTCGTGTCACAAGCATGCGGGCCTACCCGCGGGTTGGGCCTAACCTGACCTAACCTGAAACAAGGACGGATGAATGAACCTAAAGGAAGTCACCTATGGCAAGCGATTACTCCCAAAATACGGCACCTCAAGGGGCATATCATACACCGGTGGAAAATTCTCTTCGAGACCTTTCCAACGATACCAAAATCTACATAATTGGAGCATGTTAACACTGCAAAACATGATACCCTAGCAACGGGTATACAAAAAAAAAAATTGAATTTATTGTTCATTCTTGCTAATTGACGTGATTTTGAGCCTTCGATCGAGCTTGATTAAGCCTGATGGTGGCTTAATAGTGACATGCAGGGGTCTTAATAGTTAATTGAAATGTAAAGAAAAAGAATCAAGAGGTAGATTGGTACCTTTGATCGGGCGATGGGAAGAAGAAGCTTGATGATGGAGGTCTCCTTAGCTTGGAATGAATTTGCCTTAGCTTCTTTGAGATTTCCTATCAACATGAAGAAAACAAATGATGTTATGTGTCTAGATAAGAAAGTAGAAGAGTATGAGCTTGGATGAGAAGATAAGTTTAATTAAATTAAATAGGTGGTAGGTCCAACTATTTAATTTATTACTTAATTATTTTAATAATTATAATTATGTTATTTAAACGAGCTCCGAAAAATTCCAAAATTTCATCCCTAGCTAATTTGGGGATGAGTAACGCAATAGCGAAGTCAGATTTTGGTTTCGAGATCAATTTAATTATCCTAATATTTGGGGTATTAAAATATATTAAAATATTCGGGAAAACCCGACGACTTCCAAAAATTTTCAAAACATCGCCCCTAGCTAATTTGGGGGTGATGAGCATAATGGTGAAGTCAAATTTTCAATCGGATGTTAAAATAATTAGCATATTTATCTTAATTAAATAAAATAATAAAATAACCAAGGAACGACAGAATATTGAAAATTTCCAAATAAATTACCAAAAATTTTCTATTAATATTCATAGCAATCATATAATATTATTTTGTCAATTTATTATGAATTATAAAAATTAGAAAACTAAATTTGAAAACATCTAGTATTTCACAGTAATTGAACAACTTAGTTTGAGAGAATAAACTGTAAAAATTTTTTGTCCCTTATCTTTATGTGCATCAATAAGTATAGTTAAACAAATTAATTGTTTCAATTTACCTTTCTTAAAACACTTCAAGTCGTGTTTTTATGTAGGAGATTGGCAGCTTAGTTTGAGAGAATAAACTGTAAAAAGATTTTATCTCTTATTTTTGTGCGCATCGATAAGTTCAGTTAAACAAACTAGGTGTTTCAAGATACCTTTCTTAGAACACTTCAAGTCATGTTCTTAAGTAGGGGATTGAACATGTTAATTTATTAGAATAAACTATAAAAAGATTTTGTCACTTATCTTTGTGTGCGCCGATAAATGCAGTTAAACAAACCAATTATTTCAAGTTACCCTCCTTAAAAATATATTATTTATGTATATGTACTCCCAATATATGATAACTTAAGAAAAAATTATGTTGTTTTGAAAAGATGTTTATATAAACCACATAAGCATAAGCATAAGCATCAAGAATCATTTGTGAATAGCGGGATGTAGCATACATCAAGAAAGAAATTATAGGATGCAGTAGGCATCAGAGTATCAAAATTCCTAATTGGATGTATGAGGGCATCAAACTATATATTCATAACATTTTAGTGGCATATTCAGATGTACATACAGTGTCATTCAATAAAATTTTCTTTCAGTATCTTATTTCAGTCTTTCATAAATTGGTTACTTCAGTTCTTTGTTCTTTACTTATTATCTTTCATTACTTTCAGTTTTGTATTGTTTTTCATCTTTTAATTATTTTAGCATTTATCTACAATAGTTTTATGGTCTATTTAATGCTAATTTCTTTAAGACTGTATAAAAGCATATTGTAGCATATTTGTTGCGCTAGACTTATTGCCTAACGCGATGTACTTTTTTTTCTTTCATTCGGTAAAATTGGCATTTAGGGATCTGACAATATGTTAGATTCTAAGCAGCTTGGAGAACTAGTATTGGAGGCCATACAAGAGATCCAAGAGGACCTGGTGGAGCAATAAAAGACCCAGTTCTTACTCTTATAATTTATTTTTAATTGTGAGATTGAGAGATTCTTTCATAGATTAGTTGCTTTAGTGCTTTGTTCTTTACTTACTGTTTTTATTACTTTTAGTTTTGTACTGTTTTTCAGCTTTCAATTATTTCAGCATTTATCTGCAGTAGTTTCATGTTCTAATTATTGATAATTTATTTAAAATTATATAAAGGCATGTTGTAGCATTTTTATTGTGTTAGACTTATTGTCTAAACACGAGATACATTTCTTTTCTTTTGTCCGAGAAATTTGCATTTTGGGATCCAACAATATGTTAGAGAGCTAACATTGGAGGCAATCCAGGAGATTCAGGATAACTTGGTGGAGCAATAGAAGACCTAATTTTTACTTTTTTAATTTATTGTTAGTTGTGAGATTGAGAGACTCTTTTCATTAATATTATTTTTATTTTAAACTAATGTCTGTAATAATTATTCTGGATGTATGTTCTTTTATTGCCTTTCTGAGATGGATACTTCTAGTTAGTTCTATGATAAATGCTTGGATAAATATTTTTAGCTTTCGCACTTTGATTAATCTACTTATACTTAGTATTATGATGTGATCAGTGGTAAACATTATTATAAAAGCACTCATATACATTGGAAATATCCTCTTTGTCTTAATAAGTACAATGTGTATAAGTATTCCGACTAATACTTAAGATAATAATATTACTTATCTTAAGGATAAGTCTTTAGTTCTACCCTATGTGGACCCTTAGTATTTGTATGTGGGAAGGCTTAGAACTCATTCCCAATTAACGCATCGTTCCACCGCCAATTATTTAAAGTACACACTCCTTAAACCTCTCTATTGTATGTGGCGACGGGACGAGGAGCTACACAGTGAACCCTAGCCGACGACACCAGAACTTAGGACTTCTTCATGTAGCCGACGTAAGCGTCGGCAGCTCCTAATTTCAGTCCCTGCAAGTGGTCATGATGCGAGCTCGGCGTCGACGTGCGGGCTGGGTCATCGCACACTCAAAATTGTCGGCGTGCCGATGCCCTAATAGTTGATCGTCGAACTTTAGGGTGAGTTGCATGTTGCTCGAACAAGAATGCACTGTGTAGTTCGGGTTGCTGAACTGAACGGTTAAGCTGATTCCTTAACCCCGTTGAGATTTCCGAACTCTCGGGAATTGCTGCTTTGCTGTCCACGCCCAGCCGCCCCGTCCGGGTTTCAACACTGACGTTATCGCCCATTTTCCGCGTCCGACCAGTCGCACCGTTTTCAGCGCTGCTCCGAATTCAACGTTGAGTGGCTGAATACATTTAATGATTTAATTAAATTATAAAAAATGGAATTAATTAATTAAGATTAATGAATCTTCATTTAATCATATCTTCAAAATAATTACCCAAATTATGCAAAAGTATGTGTTATTTTATTTAGAAAAATAAGAGGAACACAGTGGTGAAATCTAATTTATAATTTGAAGCATAATTTTTTTAATCAATTTTTAATTATAATTAGGAGTCCCAAAAATCCTAATTTTTTAATATTATTCAATTTTGACCTACTTGATATCATTCTTCTCCTTATGATATGAGAATTGCATATTTTATTATTATTATGATTGGACAACAATTAGAGTATTTGGCTCCTCTAATTCTCAATTAATGTAATTTTTCTTATTTTTTAGATTGCATGTTTAGGTCTTAATACCTTAAAACAGCAAGTATTCTTATTTAAATGAACCTTCATGTCACTTTCAATTGTGAGATTAAGCTTTAATTAGTTAATTAGATGCTCAGTGTAGCTTAATAAACTTATGATTTAAACCTCAACATTAGAAGAGATAGTATATATTGAGAATCCCTAGCCTTGATCATTTATCATTCTAAGTGTAGCTAACCTATCCAATATGTGCAATTTGTTATTAGCATACCTCTACTTATGGTTTGCAAACCTATCCAACCGCCGCACCTTGCTCCTCCACCTCGCCTAGCTTAAGGTGAGGTTTTCTGGCACTCTACCAAACTCCTCAAACATCCTTCCCCACCTCCTCGGCTAGTCATCACTTCCCCACGTTGAACTCCCTTTGAATGGGGAAGAATGACCATAAAGACAAAATAAAAGAGTGAATGGGGATTCTTTTTTAGCAAATTATAATATTAAAAATAATAATGAGAGATAAAAATAATAAATATTTATTTTAACTCCTAATTTAGCTAATCTACTAATCACTAATTTTTAATTTTGCTCATCTCTACTAATTTTTATTTATGCTACTAATATTTTCTCTATACAATTTTTTTATGTGCTCTTTTATTTTACTGCTCATTATATTTGTAATTTACATTATATATATATTATAGTATAAATATTATAATTAATATAATTATATTATAATAATTATAATAATAATAATAATATTAATTTGTTATTATTATTATTATTATCATAATAATAATAATTATTATTATCAATAGCAATAATAATAATTCTTAAATATTATTATTATCATTAAATAATAAAAATAAATAATTTTATTATTAACATATTATTATTACTGTTCACTCTCAAATATATATTTTATTTTATTAAAAATTAATATTAAATTTATTTTTATATATGAAAAATATTAAGAAAATATTCATATATATTAAAAAGCTACTAAAATATTCCTATTAATACTCCACGAATATCCCAAAAAATGTTTAATTTATAATAATAAGGATTTATTAGTTAAAGTTAAAATTTAAAATTTATTAAAGATAATGAATTATATTGAAAAAAATATTTGAATATATATATATATACATATATATATATACATATATATATATATACATATATATATATATATATATATATATATACCACTAGCGAAAACACAGAGGCTCGCGGTTCAAGAAGAAGGAGAAGAAAAAGAAGAAGGAATTCGATTTTCGCGAGTAGCTGACTTGATTTTCGAAGCCAGCTCATCCATCATGGTGTAGATCTGGTGAATCTCAGGGCGAACCCTATCCCCAATTTTGAAATTATGGACGATTTCATTCAGATCAACAAGTCTATGTCCGGGATTCAATCTGAGCCCTCTCTCCTTCGCCAAAGCCTTCACCTTCTGTGCGTCCTCCCATTGATAGGCCGCCACGTAAAGGTTCTGAAGCAATCGGTACCCTGAGATATTGGAAGGCTCCAGCTCCATCAGCCTCTTTGCGATCCTTTCGCCCAGCTCCAGATCGCCGTGAAATCGACAGATTCCCAGCAGCCCGCTCCAGATCAACGACTCCGATTCTTCCGGAATGCCCTGCAGGACCTCAACAGCTTCACGGATGAACCCAAGGCTGCCGTAGAGGTTCGCCATGCACCAGTAATGGGCAAATGTCGGCTGGAGTTTATAGACGCTCGTCATCTGTTTGAAGTATCTTTTGCCTTCCTCCAACAGCCCGGCGCGGGCGCAGGCGCATAGAATTGCGATGAATGTGATTTCATCCGGAGAGATTCCAGCAGATTCATCGCCTGAGAAGGAGAAACAAGGCAAGAGAGTGAGTTCAATCATTAATGCTGTGAAAAATTTATCCATTGATCATATTAAATCTTTGTTAACAAATTTTTGGTACTCAATTCTAAGATAAGAAGATTCATGATCTCATATTCTATTTACTATTGCTTTCATGATTATTGATCCAAGAAATCCAATCATAACATTGATAAAAACTAGAAATTGTGTTATTATTTGGGAGGATCGACAGCTTAGTTGAATGTTATATGCCAGTTATTAAAGTGGAAGATTACTTTCATGATCACGATTGATATTTGGTTCATTGTTTTTTGTATGTTATCGCTGGCCACCAAAAAGAGAATTCCGATTCTCGCAGTTCCAACGAAAATCTCAAGCCGGTGGCAAAGAAGCGAACGCCCTAAGCAGTGTTATCCGCGATGTCGATCGAACCGCAGTGTTACGTGGCAACCTGCGAATCACTTGAGCATATTCTATTCATGCTGTTCACTCCTTTTCTTATGTTCTGGCCCATCTAATAGGGGTGCATTTTCTAACTCTTTTTTAACTTTATATGACAAAAAGAGGAGATGATTCACTCCATGAATATGAATGATCTTGTGGTTCAATGATTGATTAGTTCTTATATTTGAATTCCTGACAAATTAATTCACATATTTGTATTAGACCAACTTATATTACATAATCATGCATTTAAAACTCGAATAATCAACCAAATTCTAAGCATCAAACATTAAATGCTAATAGGGCATGCTATAGATAGCTCACCTGGAGAGACCAACTCTTGGAAGAGGGCGAAGCCACGGTGCGGCGAGCCATGAACGCATTGCCCCCGAATCATCGCGTTCCAGCAGACCAGATTCCTTTTGGGGATTTCGCGGAACACGGTCTCGGCGGCCCGCACTCTACCGCACCTGCAGTACATGTCGAGCAGGGCGGTCCAGAGGACCAGGCTCCCCTCGGAGAAACTCCTCACGTAATGCCCGTGAACGGCCGCCCCGTCCCGAAGCGCGCCGAGGCGGCCACAGGCGGTGGCGACGGTGACGAGGGTGGCGATGGTCGGGTGGGTCCCGCCCCGCAGCATGTCCCGAAAGAGCATGAGGACGTGTTGGGGCCGGCGGGCCCGGAGGCAGCCGCCAATCATGGCGTTCCAGGATACGGAGTTGCGTTGGGGCATTTCTTCGAACAGGCGGCGGGCGGCGGGGATGTCGCCCAGGCGGGCGTAGCCGGCGAGCATGGCGTTCCAGGAGACGACGTCCCTGGCCGTCTCGTCAAAGAGGAAGCGGGCGGCGCAGGCGAGGCCGCAGGCCGCGTACATGGAGATGAGGGCATTGGAGGCGTGGACGGAGGCAGGGGCGGCGCCGCGCTTGAGGGCTTGGCCGTGGGTGATCTCGCCGGCGGTGAGGTCCGGTGAGCGGGCAGCGGCTGCGGCGACGGGGGGGAAGGTGTAGACGTTCGGAGAGAAGCCCGACGCCAGCATGCGGAAGAAGAACGGGAGGGCGCGGGAAGGGAAGGGGGACAGCGACAGCGCCTTCAGGGCGGTGTTCACCGAGAAGCTGTCCGGATGTCGCCCCAAGAGTACGCCGGCGGCAGCATTTGCGTCACCCGAAGCTGCCGCGGCCGCCGCGCGTCGGAGCCTGCGGCTGGACGACGATGGCGGGACGATCGGGCCATTCATTGCAGCCCCAAATTCGGATCGGGCCATTCATTGGCCGGCATCAGCGTTTCCAAAATAACCTAATTTCATAAACTGTGGATGGTAGTATATTATAGGAGAATTTATTCTAGGGACTTCACCTGGAAGACATGGCTACCAGGATATGGTGAAACTCTAGCATACATTTGGACTACATCTTCTGGCACGTTTAGATCCACCATTCTTAGGAAGAAGATGAGGCATGGATTAAGAGTATCTTCAGTCAAATTGTACTCTAAGGTAATCTTATTAAGACTACTCTTAAATATGGAGATTCTAACCAATGGCAGTAGTCAGCTTCCTATGAGAAGTTGCCATATGATGAGCTAAAACAATCAAGTTTTCTTAGAACAATCCATTACTTGAATACAATTTATATTTCTTTTAATGCCGCCACATTTAAAGATTGATAAATATTAAAAAGCACATATATTAAGGGTTGTAAGGCAAGAAAAAATTTGAAAAATTTTAGCGTAAAATAATATGGCTATAGTAAAAATTTGAAAATTTGTCCGATATCAATTTCTCTTGCAATCTCTAAAGCGTTTGCATTGCATACTCAAATTTCTTAATATTTGGAACAGCAATCTCCGCAATTTCTAAGCTCAAGTTATTGTATGCATCATATCTGTATATTTCTGTTACAATTGGATTAGGGTGTTGATGCTCTTTACGTGCATTGAACTTTTTAAAATCCTTGCGCCATCGATCAAGAATGTATTTGGTTGGAATTTCATGCACATGACTGACTTTTAAAATTAAGAGTGCATGCTGGCATAGAATCCCCCTAAAATTAAACTCATGGCAAATACAACTGATATGATTATTGCATTTGTCAAAAAGTACCTCATATATCCTCTCCTACGACGTAGAGATATCATTTGGCGTCTGTGAAAAATTGCATTCCAAACTTTTAACTCTACACAATGTGCTTTTAGTTGAAATTAATGTGACAATACAATTAATTGTAGCCCTAAGCTTCTTCTAAAAATGTTTGAACATATTGAGCATATATAAATTTGCCACGGTTGCCTCCATTGGCAAATTTGTAAGAAGCTTTGAATTCCTATGAAATGATTCAAAATCTGCTTTATTCTCCTTCTCAATCTTGTCTTTTAGTGCAAGTTCGTATTTACTTACAAATTAGCGCAAAGAAGTTTTTGAATTAATGTAGCCAGCAAAGAAAGAATTCATGCTCTCGCTTATTTGGGTGATTGACATGCCTACCCAAAATGTGTCACACAGAAAGACGGGAACCCAAGCAGATCTTCATTCATACAATGAATTCAATCATTTGTGATGCTCGAGATCATAATCAACACGCATTTTAATCCAACTCTTTTCAAATTCAATAATGTTTAATGAATTATACACTGTTATTTTCAAAGCTTTCTTAATACTTTTATATTCTCTCAAACTGTCTAATTTTTCTGATATTTTTTTCATTATATGCCATAGACAAAACCTGTGCCTGCTGTTATGAAGTGCAATCTCAATCGCACTTTGAATCGCAACACATTGATATATTATAATAGCATTAGGCGGATTCTCTCGCATGCAAGATAGCCAAGTCTCGAATAACCAAATGTAATTCTCGATAGTCTTGCTAGGAAGTAAATCACAACCAAACAAAATTGATTGTCCATGGTAATTAACACCAACAAAAGGTGCAAACGGCATATTATACTTATTAGTGAGATATGTGGTGTCAAGAGTAACAATATCACCAAAGAATTGATATGCCTATCGACATCTTGAATCAGCCTAGAAAATATTTCGAATATGACATTCTTGGCCAACATCAATCAAATAAAAAAAAAATTGAATCTTTTTGTTGCATGTACGAGAAATAATCTAATAATGCCACAGCATCCCCATCCATCAGTGCTAATCTTCGATGTTTATCAACATAGTTTCTGTATTCTTTTTGTCCAAATATTATATTCTTATGCCCCCCTTCTCTAACAACAAAAAATCTAAAAGAATCATGAAGTCTGATTCCAGCTTCATTATTTAATTCTAGCCTTCTTTTAATATACATTGGAAGTTTCCTATTGCATTTAAAAAATTTAGCCTTCGAGGGGCTAAGAGTGGGATTATGCTCAGTTACCACTTCTGCTAATCTAAGATTTATTCGTTGCCACCATCTGGCTACAACCTTCATAGGACCACCAATTTTCATTGTTAGATTCCTTAAGCTCGATTGCCAAGTAGTGGATCCTATCCCCCCTTGCAGCAACCAATATCAATATGTCTACATATCCCATCACTAAACCATGACTTTATAATAACTATGCTAAAGCCCTGTGTACTAGCATATTTTTTATAAAACCCAAATAATTTTTCATATGATTCAAATAACATCCCAAATACTGGCTCTTCAACCTCATCATTACTAAAATAAAATTTTATGTATATTTCTTTTAACTGTTCATGTACCTTAAGCCAAAAATATATATAATATTAACTATATCAGTTTAGCAATTTCATAGTACACTTTATAAATAATAAAAATTAGAAAATTTATAATTGTTTGATTAGTACTTGGTCCAAATTTTGGTTCTTCGTCCATACTTTGTGGGGCACTTTCTTTATCATGTAATCATAATAACTAGTAATGATGTAAGAATCTAAAAACTTTAATATATTATTCAAACTCTAAACAATTTGTGTGAAATAATTATAAAACACTAAATGATGCTAGATGGCTGCCTTTTCTCAGTAAATTAGATTTATAAATATTGAATGGATAGGTAGGATAATATCTAAGGATGATTTTTGGAATTTGTGATGGGTTAGTTATGAGTTTAGAGTAGACTATCTAAAGGAAAGCCAAGACTAGTCCAAATCAAGCTTAGTTTGAGTTGATTCAAAATATCTCTTTTGTAGGTGGGGTTTTTGTGGGTTAAAGGGCTGGAAATAAATTAATATAGGTAGTCTAAGATGTGTAATTTAGATCTGGAGTAGATGGCTAGGTTTGATGGTGTTTAGATGGGTGTTGAGGGGTAGGGAAGAAGATTAGGTCGAGTTATTTTTAGATTTGGCTGCAAAGGTTGCGGTGGAGTTTGGAGAGTATTTGGGAGATTAAATAATTATTTAATATTTTCGAATGATACTTAAGATTTTGGAGAAGATGTGTAAATGGTTTGAGGTTATGAGAATAAGAGTATGGTTAGAAAAATAAAATATAAATAAGATAATAACCTAACTTACCAAAGATATGCAGTAAACTTGACACCACCAAGCACCAAGCCACCACAAATTTCTTTCATTTAAGTTACTCTATTATATTATATTTCTGCTCATATTTATAGGCACTACAAGTCTCTTGCCCTATGAGCTTTGGAGGGAAAATATGGAGAAAAATTTTGAAAGAAAAGATGGGTAGTTGCAATTAGTGAAGAAGTAACTCCAACTACTTACATTAAATATTTTTCTTATGACATGATTGGCCAAATATGTGTCATAATAAATAAAAAAAGTACAATATTAATAAAAACAAAATACAAATAGTAAACTCAATATTTAGGCTCTTTATTGGGCTTTTGATTGAGCTTTTGTAATTAGACCCACCTTCAAATTCTTCCTTTAAACTTTAGTCATGGCTCTTGTTATTGGGCCTTTGATAATATTCTTAGGATGTGCTACATCAACTCCCATCGACCCAATTGAACTCTGCACCAAAGAATTAAAATCCAAGTAATCTTCTACTAATTATGGATCTAGAATTTCCAAATCTGTACGTGTTAGCCATGTGTCTTCTGTAGGTGGCTTATTTTTCCAACGAATAAGAAAATGAGGCTCTTTATCTTGATCATTAGGAGCCTCCTCAATGATGATGTAGTCAATGTCTAAAAAGGATATAATTTATATGTGGGGAATTATATCTCCTGTTAAAAAGTCAAACTGCATAAGTGGAGGTTTGCTAACTGTAATAACCCTAGGTTGTTACACTGTTAATTTATAATCTAATTAATCTTTTATTTTAATCCCATTGCTTTTAAAACAACAAATGAATCCTATCCTGAAAATTTGAAGTCCATAGGACTTCTCTAAGTCTAAAATGATAATTTGATCATTCTAAATGCCCTAGTCTAGACCCAAAATATTTTGATCTCAAAATTAAATTTTGATTGCATTTTTGAATTCCTCACCCCCAAATTAGCTAAGAGTGAAAGTTTGGTGCAATTTGGAAATTGTTTAGTCCATAATTCATATTTAATTAAAATGGTCTAACTGCATAAAAGGGTTTCCAACAAATTGATTTTGCAAATCTATCATATACCCGTTTTAAACGGCTGTGCGGACCGCGGGCGATCCGCTGCGGAGCCCGGGTCATGCGACAGCGAAGTCCTGCAAAATCCAGCCATTGCGCCTTTTTGTCCAACGGCTAGGATCCGATCCCGCAAAACTGCGGATGAGCCATCGGATCTGCCCGACCGATCCTACGGCCCGGATCGCTCCTGCGATTGACCGTTATGATCCAAGCGATTCGAGCCGTTTTGCCATCTGATCGATAGATCATACGGTATCCGAAGGTCCCGCGATTGTGGACCTTTGTCTTCCTCTCGCCCACGCCCGACAGAAGGAATCTGGCCAATTCCAAGAAGTCAGGTCCTGTCCCCCACTCCCACATCCACCTCAGCAAGCCGTTGGGGCCTCTCCCAAAATGCCTTGAAGCCCCGTTCGGGCCTTGTGACCCAGCTGAGCTCAATTTGGAAAATTGAGAGCTCGGCCATGGCCCGATCAATCCGATCCTCCCTAGCCCAAATTCAACCCTCCAAAAGCTTCTCACTCCTCTGGTAAGGCTATAAATAGCCCTAGCCTTGCTTCAATTAACCCTTGCTGATCAATTGAAGTCTCTGCATTCTTTCGCCATTGCCGTCTGCCAGAGCTTGCATAGGCGGTCCAGGAGCTCCCGAACCGCTGATAGTAGGCTCTCCTAGTGTTCAGGACCCTTTGAATTGTCTGGAAGCTCAGACAAGGCCAGCCAAAGTCCCAGTCGATCGTCCCGAGTTTCCCCATCAAACTAGGTACCCCAGCTTGCTGGTTTCGAGCCAATGAGGCTTGAACCTCCTTCCATTTGATATGATCGATCGGGCTAAGTCCCGTAAGGACCGCCTCGGTCAAGTAAGGACCCGGCGATCCAGACCATCCCAGGCCCTCAGACCAGAGAGCTTCGATCCGCCTCACCTCCCTGATGGTGTAGGGATCGAGCCCGGGGTCCGACGTGGTCTCTGTGGGGAGAATTGCCACCCCACAGTAGCTCTATAAGAGGGGCCCTCGGGTGAGTAAGGTCCAACTGATTCGGACTGTCTCACAAAGGGTTTCAGGTCCCATTCGGTGTGCCTGGCCACTGGGATCATGTTGCGATCAATTGCTAGATGTGCCTTGGACGGGATGCGCCGGAATTGGCCGACTAGAGTTTCCCTAATCGGGTTATTCCATCGGGACAAAGGGCGGGGACGAAGACCCTATGTGGGTCGAGTTAGCCCGTGACCCGCGCGGTGCGACAGTCCGGGGTCTTCGGGCCCCGGTCGACCCGCATGGTTTGGCTAATGGGCCGAGCCCATTTATATTAAATCCAATTAATTGGGATTATTTTCCTTAAGGAAAATAATCCAATTAATCCAATCATAGAAAAATTAAATTAGAAAAATACATAATGTATTATTTGAATAACTTTTAATCCACTGGTCCAAATCCTTTGATATCATATATAAAAATGATCAGAAAATCATCAGAAATCTGAATATAAAATAAAATTACACATTTGTTGGTTAGATTTTAAATTTTTGCCTAATTATTACAGATCTTAATTAGGATGAATTAGCAATTATACTTAACTAAATTAGTTTGCTTATGATGAGTAGAATGCATGTGCTAAGTGAATTATTTTTCTGATCTCTGTATTTCAAATTATGTTTTAATTTTGTTAAATCATAATTAATGAATATTAGGGTTTGTAATCATTAGATCTTAGCAAACTTAGTCTCTAATTGATTGTATGGTAATGTAGAACTTGTATGCCAAGTTATATGGAATTCTGATGGTTGGATTTAAACTTATGTGCTAATCTATTTTGGATTGAATTAGGGTTTGATTAGCACTAAGTGTTCTCTATTTTCTGAAAATTTCTTATTAATTTGATTCATAACAGTAAGCTAGATGTATTGAAATCAATTATGCAAACTTATGATGTATAAATTGAACAAATCAAAGAAATGAGAACTTAAACCTCATAATTAATCTTAAGAAATATTAAGACTTTGATCAATCTTTTAAGACTTGATCTAGGTTTGAGATTGCCACCAATAACACACTCTTAACTCACTGATTTGACATTAATTAGATCTTAATTGAATAAGAATAGGGGTCAAACCCTAATCTACTTAATTAAGGTCCAAACCCTTAAAAATCTTAACTAAAGTAATTTGATTATAAAATAATTAACTTGACATTTCTCTAATAATACATCTGATTTTGTATTGACCTTAAACATTTGAATTAGACATGATAATGTTATTAATAAGGCCATATGATTGCTTAGTCTAAATCTGACCTTTAGATTCTTAATTTTTCTTCTAAATAAGACCATTAGCATAAGAAGATTAAGAAAATCATATTGATTGAACAAGTGATTTAAAACTTTAATAATATTCTTGATTTAAATCCCATAATCTTAAATTAAATTGTGATCAGATGACTTAATCATCTGATCTGATCGTGCTAAACCTAACTATGAAATAGGACCTAAAATGTTAATATCAGAATTTAGAATGGGAGATCTTAAGCATCTCTTCATAAGATCGCCTTGAAATATTTAACAAACCTAAATTACATATACTTTAAGGTAGGAGAACTTGTATGACTCATTGAGGTAGAAGCTTAGATGATCCCTTAACCTTAGAATTGATCTTAATCTCTCGTGGTAGAAACCACTTAAGACCTTAGAATGATATTTATCCTTGTGGTATAATCCATGTTGAGTGATCCTTGATCACATTTAGTGAAACCTTGTATAGAACTTACCTATTTAGTATAGGCCTTTATAGTCTTGATCATTCCTTGATTTATTAAGTAGACTTGTTTGAACCCCGATTATTGGATGGTGTAGTATAGTATACTCATATTACTGGTTCTCTAGTAGTATTCGGGATTGGTTGATTCACTCTAATAGGGACTTATGAGCATGTGCTATCCTGTGAGATTAGACGAATACAATCCCGTTAGAATAAATCATTCAAACCTAAGAGTGTATTGAATGGGTATTCATTCCTTAGTTTGATTGAAATACAAATTGACGACGGGCAATGCCTCTTAGCGATGACCGCTTCAATAGGTGTGGCTCAAACAAACTAAGTAATGAGATTCACCTTCTTTAAGATACTAAGTATAGTGGTGAGTAAGTGATGAGAATCACTTTTCTTGCAAACGTGCTGAATATGTGTATACGATCATCCCATCTAGTGATCTTTAATCTGCAACTTTAACCAATTATCATTCTAGAAGCTAGGAGATAGGATCCTTTTAGCAAGATTCTGCATAGTGGAGACTTAGAATTCATTATCTGCATTCCAAGTTTTTATGGATATCTGGATTTTACCCATATAGTATAGAAGCATGGGCATAAGCGTAAGCATGAGCTTGAAGCATCATCTCAGTAATGACACGTGAGTATCAATAATGAATTATGGGTTACAGAATGTTACATACACTGACTGGGGAATTTTCATGGTGTATCTGCGTCATTGTACTATCTTCCTAACTGGGTGTATGTGTACATTGTACCGTACTACTCATAACCTTTCAGTGATAGTTCGTTTACATATCCGTAATATACCGTACTCTGGCATATTTGGTACATCTTTACAGTGACACATAGTACATCATTTGACATTCCTTTCACATCAATTTCTGAGCATTTAATGTTTTCATTTACTTTTAGTATTTAGCTTTTGATGCAATTTTACTCTGTTTAGTCTTTACAGTTGCAGTTACTTAGCATTTTTCTTAGCTTTTCTTCAGTTTTCATTACTTTATTATCTACTGCATTTACTTTCTTACTGCATAGTTAGTTACGATGTGCTAGATTTCTTGTCTAACACGGGGTACTTTTAAGATCCAGCAATTTGCTAGATCCCGAACAGCTTGTGGAGACAGGATAGGAGGACTTGCAGGAGATCCAGGAGGAATACATGGAGCCCTAGAGGATCTGTCTGCCTCCTTTTACTTTTTGCCCTATTTCAGTATACTTTACTTTTCACATGATAAATCAGTTTGTAATAACTCTGGATGTACTTTTTCTTTTCTTTTCTGAGATGAATTGTAACAACCCGAGATTGTTACTGGAGTAATTAATCCCAAATTTAGGAGGATTAAGTTAAAATTAGAACTTCAGTTTTAGTCAAATAAAAATTAAATAAAAAATATCCTCAAATGAAGCGTATCAAGGGGATCCCTCTACCAAAATATGAGCGTGATCTGAATTCCGGACATCCTAAATAAATTCGAGAAGTTTAAACTTTCGGAGTTGATAATAGATAAAATAAAAGTCGGATTTCAGAAATTTTTGTAGATTTGAGTTAAGCGTTATATGAGGACGCTATGTTTTAAGTTTCGTGATTTTTCGGACTCCGGATTAATCGTAGTGAATTTTTGAAGTTTTTCACTTAAAATTCAATATAAAATAAAATCATCGTCCAAATTTAATAATTTTTAGACGCTTGCGTTTGTCTCGTCGAGACGGTCATTTCCATATTAATTTTGTAATTTTTGAAGTTCAAATAACTGTAAATCAGGACTCGATAATTTTCAGCCGTTGGATTGATAATCTATTGCTGCGATGGAGCATAGCTTGCCTTATAAATATATATATAACATCATCTAACCTAAATCTCTTAAGATCTGAATTATTTTTCCTCAGTCGAAAATCCCCCCTTCCCTCTCTCGACCGAGTGAAGCCCTCCCTCTCGTTCGAGAGCCTCTCCTCCCCATCCTCTCCATGGCAGAGCTCTCCTCCACCTCTCCATGGCCGAGCACTCCTCCTCTCCATCAGCCGAGCACAGGAAGTCGCAAGCCGGCCACCTCTCCATGGCTAAAGACAGCCCTCCTTCGGTTGCTCGTCGATCTTCTGATGCTGCTTCTTCCTTCGGGGATCGACACTAGTTGAGATTGGCGAATTTCTTCTCACTTCCTTCCCCTTGGCCGAATGCCTGCTCCTTCTCGCAGCAAGCCGACGCTCTCCTTCCTTGACCGATCAGCCACCTCTTTAACTAATCTCCACCTAGGTACAAAAAAAAAAGAAAAAAAAGAAAAAAATACTATTAGTTATTCAACATTTTTTTTTGTGTGTGTTCTATTTGTGTTGTTTAAGAAAACAATTTGCTAAGCTGATTTTGATTTATAAGTATGTGTACATTTTGATACAAGAAATTTGCTCAATATAATCATATTAAAATAGTTAATTGAACATGACAAAAATTAGTTTAGATAATTTTTTCTTACTTGTCAATTATTGAGATAATTCAAAGCATAATAATATATTTGTGTGCAATGTATTTATTTATCAATATACTTTTTTTTTATCCATCTAAATAATCACTTGCATGTGATAATAAAGCAAGAGTGGCATATATGAAGATACATTAAATTTGTCTTAATGTTAAGTTTGGGCAATGTAATATACTTCATTCTAATAAATTAAAATTTGTCTTAATATTAAGTTTGGGTAATGTAATATACTTCGTTTTAATAAATTAAATTTGTCTTAATAATTGGTTGATTTTCTTATAATCTTTATAATACATCAAGGATGGCTTGAAGGTTATCGAGTAATCATTGTTGTTTTCTTCATTAATTAAGTTTGAGGTGTGAAATTAAGTTTTCATGTCTAGAATATATATTAAGTTGTAAATCTTTATATTTAAAAATTGTGATCAGCCCTTAGTAAAACTTGTTGAAATGATTCATTTATACATCACGTAATTTATTTCTCGTTGTTTCACATCTGAAATTATCATGAACATTTGCATGATTATTGTAGCTTAGTATTGGGTTTGATTTCATCTCACTACGTTCAACATGTACCCATAAATCCTCAAAGGAATGATCATTATCACTCTTATTAAACTATTTTATATGCTATATTGTGGATCCCTCCTTAGCATGCTCTTAATATTTAGTTAATTCCATGTTGTATAACTCAGTTGAATATTTAATTTGAATCTAAATGCAGCAATCCATATGAATATAAATCATGTGCTAATGAAGCATATCATAAAGTGTTTCCTCAAATTTCTAGGAGTCACATGCAAAGGGTATTTATTGATTGCTAAATAGTTGAGCACTCTGTATGCATCTCTCTTTTATTAATTAGTAATCATTGCAAATCTGCTGCATATACTTTTACTCGTCATTCTTCTCCTAATTTGTCCTTACCAATTGTAAGCTGAGCGATTAATTTGCATCCAACTAATTGCTATGGGTGTTAGTAGTCTAATGTTAGAAACTAGGAAGAAACATATTCTATGTGCTTCCATTTAAAATTTCCCAAACATGTGGGGGTTATCACTCTTATCAAGCCATATGATGTTATCTTGTAGACTCCTCCCCATCAAGTTGTAGGCTAATATGCTATCCTTAACTTATGGAAATTAAATTCATCAGGGTCTGTGCTAGCTTAATGTAAGCATCACTTGTAAAAGTATTTATCATTTAGTTGTATTTTTGCCCAATTTCTGCAGTTGTTGTGAGTGCTGCGTCATCCCAAACAGTTGTTAAATTGTATACTCATATCGCTTGCGCAAGGTACGTAAGTACTTAGAACTTGTATTGAGTTCTATATATTAAATTGCATAGTTCTTATTACTATTTTTGTGCTTTTATTTTCTCAAATTTTATGTTAACTTTTAGTTATTTTGCAGTTTGTGTTAAAGGATTGAGGTGTTTTAGATTCTATCTTGAATACTTAACTTCATTAAACTCTCATTTATCCCTAATTAAACTTAAGAGATCTTAAGAGCTTGATCAAGTGATTTACACTTAATCTAGATCTTAGATCACCATCAATAATTCATTAATAATTCATTTGATTTGTCATTGATCTGTAATATAACTATTAGTCTTAAATTGATAAAGTTAGGGGTTAACACCTAATCCATCTGATTTAGACCCAAACTCTTAATCACCTAAATAATCAACCTGATTATAAGATAATTTGACTAATATGATTCCAATAATCTATTTAATTTGATATAGACTTTAATTCATTAAATTAGAAGTGCTAAAGAAATTAAAAGAATTAGTATGATAAAGCATCTGGACTTGAAACTTAAGATATTTGATTTTCTCTTAAATAAGATTCTTAGCATGAAATCAATTATAAAATCTATGATGATTCATCACAAGATCAAATCCTATTAAGATTTTTGATTATATCTCATAATTATAGTCTAGGACTCGATCAGATAGAGCTACCCATCTAACCTAGTTAACCAAACTTAATGAATAATCCCATATGATTATATTAAGTGTTTAAATATGTGAGATCTTGATGATCTTACATTAAGTTTAATATGATAATAACACTAGCCTTAATCATCTTTAAACCAATGAGATAGGAAAGACGTATTATGTTATCATGAGGTAGAAGTTTAGATGATCTTACTCGACCTTAGAAATTGATCTTAAATTCTTATGGTAGAATCACCTGAACTACTTAGAATGAGATTTATTCAATGTGGTAGTCTCCTATATGGGGTGACCCCTTGGTCATATCCTTGAAATCTTGTGTAGTATGTATCCCCTTTAAATCCTAGATTCATAGTTTTGGTTATCCATGTTGATTAAATAGTATTGATGTAACCTAGATTATTGGCTGAGTTTAGTGTTGTAAATCAATAGAGCTGGGTCACTCTAGTATTATTCAGTATTGGTGAATCACTCTAAGTGTAGCATCCCAAACTCTTAACACCAAGGTATTATCCGCTTTAGCCTAAAATGCCTCATAGTTTTGCCCTCAGAAAATAACTTCCCAGCAGGTCACCCATCATGGGAGTGCTCTCACATGAGCACGCTTAACTTTGGAGTTCTTATCAGGAACTCCACCATTATCTGAAAAGGCGTCTCGATATTTAAGAGTTTCACTTATTACTACTTAAGTGGGTCATCACAATCTCCCCAACTTAAGAAACTGACGTCCTCATCAGTATCTACACACAGATCCAAGAACTATCCATTGGGTAGATAGAATAAGAGGTGACCACTACAGGCTCAAGAGGTACCCACAACCATGTAGCACCTTAACCATTATGGGTTCAAGAGGCTGCTCACATGAAATTGTACTTTGCCCTGTGTGACACTTAGCTCCTATCTGACACCCTATAGTTTGTTCTGATACCATTTGTAATATCCCAAACTCTTAACACTAAGATATTATCTGTTTTGGCCTGAAAAGCCTCACAATTTTGCCTTAAGAAAATAACTTCCTAGCAGATCACCCATCATAAGAGTGCTCTCACATGAGCACGCTTAATTTTAGAGTTCTTATCAGGAACTCCACCGTTATCTGATAAGGTGCCTCGATGTTTAAGAGTTTCACTTATTACTACTTAAGTAGTCTTCACACTAAGTAAGACTTATCTTGTGCTATCCTGCGGGCTTAGGCAGATACAGTCAACTTAGAGTAAATTAATCAATCATAAGAGTGTTATAATTAGTGAACTGGATCCTTAGTTTCAAGAAATAACTAAGTATCTTATGAGCAAACTAAGTATCTAAAGTTACTCTTCTTAAGACACTATTAGTATGTTATATTTAGGGAAATGGAATCTTTAGTTTGAAGGAATAACTGTGACAGGGTTCTGCCTCCTATCGTCGTGCATGGCGATAAGTGCAGTTATAAACAAACTAAGTATTTCAAATCACTCTCTTTAAAATGCTAAGTATGCTTATAATTTAGGTATTTAACAGCTTAGTTTGAAGAAGTGACTGTGACTGGGTTCTGCCTCTTATCATTGTGCATGGCGATAAGTGCAGTTATGAGCAAACTAAGTGTTAAATTCACCTTTCTTGGAAACATACAGCTATGTGTATACAACTTCCTAGTTGATGATATTAAGTAAAGTCCTAATTAAAACCAATTATGGAAATTAGATTTAGGAGCTAGAATTCATTTAGATGAATTCTGCACAATGGAGACTCTTGATTCATTGTTTAATTTACATCATTTTTCTGGATTTCAAGCTTTAAGTCATGTAGACATAGAAGCATAAGCATGATCATAAGCACGATGCATGAGTATCAATGAAGATTTATGGATTACGAAATATTATATATATATATATATATATATATATATATATATCAATCATGGAAGTTGCAGAATGATTAGTACTGGATTCCCAACTGGATATATATAAGTATTGGACCGTACAATTCATAGTAGATCAATGATATATTGGTTACATATTATGTCATTCAGTTCAGTGGCATATACGGATGCATTTATTCAGTGGCATACAGCATACCTTCATATATACCTTATTCAGTTTCAGATCATTTACTGTCTTTTCTATTTTCGGTATTCAGCTTTATATTTCAGCGTTACTTTACTTTACTGCAAATTTTATACAGTTTCTATTATTTAGCGCATTTACAGTTTTCTTGCACTTTTACTTTACTTTGCTTAAATTTTTGTACAGCTTTATACTTTCAGCTATTTTACAGTATTTCTGCAATTTGATTTCTATCTTACTCTTATATTGAATAACATCTTTTAAAATGTAAGTATATGATATTTTATAACTTTATTGTACTTAGACTTTATAAGTCTAATATTATTTTTTTTTCTTTGTTGGCTTGGCCCTGTCATATATGTACATACGGCAGCATCAGGTGTTAGCTCAGACCTTGTGCTTGGGGGTGTGCTGGTGATAGGTCAGGTGAGATTGATAGTCTGCAAGAATGAGATCTTGCTCAGTTATTAAAATTTATGTTGCTCATATTTAATTAAATATAATAAATGAGTTTCTTTCTTATTATTCTGCATTTTCTATATTGTATATGAATGGATAGATGTGAATACTGTTGAATGTCTTCTTCTTAATTTTTGCACTGCTTTACTTATGTTTTTGCTAAGGTTTTGCTCATATTTCGATTAATATCATGGATATAAGTTGTCTATTATCTGTGGTATTAGTGACATCCACCACTTGATCATAGTTGAGTTAGTATTACTCGATGATGGTTAGGAAGTGACCATTACACGAATGTTTACATACTACTCTATGGTAAATGTATTCTGGATGATATGCTTTTAGCTTCCGCACTCTGTTATACTACTATACTTAGTATTATGATGTAATCAATATACTGGAAATACTGATATATATTGATAATGTATATTGGATCCTTACTTGTTTCTTTAAATCCAATATACGCATTAGCCTACTACTCAAGATAAGTATTCTACTATTATCTTAAGTATTGGCTCTCGATCATACTCTTATGTTTGAGTCAGCAGCCTTCAGTATGGTCCAGTCTTTTAGCCTATTCGGGAAGATGAGTTTTGCTTGTTCTCGTCCTCCTGAGTAGCGCACCGCTCTGCCGCTGATTTTACTACTTGTAAACCTTTTTGCGCGCGCGGCGACGGGGCGGGGCGCTACACTAACTCCTTCATAAGATAAAATATCTTCAATATTAATAACAAGATAAATTAGCATATTATTTGGCAAATCAAGGTGATAAGCATTAGATCCAATTTTCCTAAGAACTTTGAAAGGGCCACAAGCCCTTGGATGTAATTTCTTATATTTGGTGTTGTCATATCGTTTTGGGCGGATGCGAATCAAAACATAATCACCTCTTTAAATTCTTTAGTTGATTTATTATGATTTGCCTTAGATGCATATTTTTTATTACTTAAAATGACTTGTTGTCTTATAGAATTATGAAGGCTTTGAAAATATTTGGCAAATGTGAATGCTGAATCAGAAAATGCATGAGAAGGAAGATTGGCAGCATCAATCGACCGTTTAGGATTATGGCCATACACCACCTCAAATGGAGATGTTTTGGTTGTTCGGGAAGTACTACTATTATATGCAAATTTTGCAGTAGGTAAATGTAAGTCCCAATTACCAATACTTTTTCTAACAAGACACCTAAGTAAGTTTCATAAGCTTCGATTGACAACTTCAGTTTGACCATCCGTTTGGGGGTGAAAAGTTGATGAAGATTTCAATTTTGTCCCAAGAAGTTTCCATAAAATCTTCCAAAAGTATGAGACAAATCGAACATCCCGATCTGATACAATAGTTGAATGAAGGCCATGTAATCGCACAATTTCCTTAAAGAATAATTTTACAGTATGAGAGGCATCATTAGTTTTAGAGCAAGGTATGAAATGAGTCATCTTAGAAAATCTATCAACAATCACAAATATGCTATCATGACCACGAGCTATTCGGGGTAACCCAAGAACAAAATCCATTGATAAATCTTCCCAAGGCCTATGAGGAACAGGCGATGTCATATTGGCCAGATTTTTATTTAGTAGCTTTAGCCTGTTTGTAAGCTAAACATTGAGCTACTAGTTTTTGAATATCTCTTTTTAGGGAAGGCTAAGAAAATATATTATCCATCAAGCAAATTGTTTTATCCTTTCCAAAATGACCAGCAATTCCTCCCGAGTGCAGTTCAAAAATTAAAAACTCCCTTAGAAAAGACCTAGGAATGCAAAGTTTCTTTCCTCGATAAAAATACCCATTAATCATAAAATATGATGTGTTTAAGGTCAGCAGTTTGTCCAAGTGCTCCATGTAAATTAGATGAAAGTCTGGGCACACTGGGTACTCATCTCGAATTCATTCAAATCCAAGAATTTTGAATTCTAAAGAGGAGATGGTTATTGCCACCCTTGATAATGCATCAGCAGGTTTATTTTTAATTCTTGGTTTATGTTTAAGAACAAATGACTAGTCTTGGAGAAACTCAACCCATTTGGCATGTTAATGATTTAATTTTCATTGAGTATTGATAATTTTAAGGGCATGATGGTCTGAATTAAGAATAAAGTCATTATGTAAGAGATAGTGTTGCCAATGCCTTAATGACTGAATGACAGCATAAAATTCTCTATCATGTGTTGAGTATCATTGCTTTGCATCATTTAACTTCTCACTAAAGAATGCAATTGGATGATTTTCTTGACTTAAAACTCCTCCAATTCCAATTCTAGATGCATCACAAGTCACTTCAAAGGTTTTAGAAAAATCAGGGAGTCGAAGGACTGGGGCTATTGTCATTAATATTTTAATTTGATCTAAAGCCTTTTGAGCAGTTGGGGTCCAACAAAACTTGTCTAACTTCAAAATATCAGTAATTGGTACTACAACAGCACTAAAGTTTCTAATGAATCGCCTACAGAATGGTGCAAGGCCATGAAAACTCTTTACTTTAGTAAAAGTTTTAGGAGTTGGCCACTCCATAATTACCTTAACTTTGGTCATGTCAGGTTTTATTCCTTCAGAGGAAATAATAAAACCTAAGAATATCACCTTAATTTGCAAGAAGAAACATTTTTTTAAATTAATGTATAACTTCTCTATTTTAAGGGTCTTAAAAATTTGTCTAATATGATTAAGGTGGTCTACTTTATTTTGGCTAACAATTAATATATCATCAAAATAAACCATCAAAAATTTTCCTATAAATGGCTTAAGAACACTATTCATCATTCTCATAAATATACTAGGTGCATTCGAAAGTCCAAATGGCATGACCAACCATTCATAGAGTCCATCAGAGGTCTTGAAAGCTGTTTTCCATTCATCTTTAGATCTAATTCTAATTTGATGATACCCACTTTTCAAATCAATCTTAGAAAAAAATTTGCTCCTGAGATTAAGTCTAATATGTCATCTAATCAGGGAATGGGAAATCAATATTTGATAGTGATTTTATTGATAGCCCAACTATCAATGCACATTCTCCATGTTCCATCATTCTTAGGAGTTATTAGGGCAGGGACCACACAAGGACTAAGACTATCTTGTATAAATACTTTCTTAAGTAATTCAGTGACCTGTCTCTTGATTTCTGCATGTTCAGTGGGATTCATTCTATAATGAGAAAGGTTTGGAAGTTGTGAACCTGGAACTAAGTCTACAGCATGTTGGATGGATCGAAGCAGTGGTAATTCATTTGGGAGTTCCTTTGGAGCAATTTCTCTAAATTCAAAAAGGAGAGGTAAAACCTCTTTAGGAATGGGAATCACATTAATATTTAAGTTAACTTCTTTTATATGTAAAAGGTGAACATTGGTTGAATCAGAAAATTCTTTTTTTATGATTCCAAATCCTATTGAGCTTACATCAAATATTGAAAAAGAATGAGTAAATAAGATAAAACTAGGATTATGCATAGGATCCCTTATCACGATTAGTTGAAGCTTTGCTCCTTTCTTGATAGTGGGTTTTGGTTGAAGATCAGATGTTGGTTTATGTGATGCTATAGATAGTATCTTCTCTAGTGGACTGATTAGCAAAAATTTGATAGTTTTATTATTATGTTTAAAAATATATGTGTTCTCTCTACCATAATGGATTACACTCAAGTCATAAATCCATGGTTTCCCAAGTAGAATATGAGCAATATCCATAAGGAGCACATCACACCAAATTTTATCCTCATAATTACAAATCTTGATAGGAACTAAACATCAACTAGTGATGGAAAGCGAAGTATGATTAACCCAACTAACATGAAAGGGTTAGAGATGAGGTTCAGTTTTTAAATTAGCTCTTGATACAGCATTGGTAGAGATAACATTCATTGCACTACCACCATCAATAACTAACCTACACCTTCGCTCATTGCACACAACATACATGCTAAAAAATTCCTTCTCCTCTAGTCTTCTTCTTCATTCTTAGTTATTGTAAGGAATCTCATCACATTAGTTTGAGGATCATCCACAAATTCTTCATTTGATAATGGAGTATAATCATACACTTCTTCTAAGGTTTCAGCTATAGGGTCATGAACTTCATCTAAAAATAAGATTTGTGCCTTTCATTAGTTCTGCATGTGACCTCTCTTATGATATTTGAAACAAATAATATCTTTGATGTTATTAGAGCTTCCCTCTTTTGGTGGATAGTTTGAGCTAGAGGCTGGAATGGGTGTAGTAGTTGACTTATGATTTGAATTAGAAGTCATTTGAGCTCTAGTTCATATTATAGAAGCTGACTTCTTTTGTTGTTCAAAAAGTAGAGCATAATGGAAAGCTTCTTCAAAGTTTGGGGATCAAAAAGTTCAACCTCATTTCTAATTTCTATTCTAAGCTCAATAACAAATTTATTAGCAAGTTGCCAATCATTATCCCCACAATTGGTCCTAGAAGTTAGATCCTCAAAAGTATTTAAGTATTATGTGATAGAATGAGAGCCTTGCCTTAGAGTCAACAATTGTCCATGTAACTTCTTATCATGATGTCGAGGACAATATTTTGATCTAAGCATTTCTTTCATCTCTATTCAAGTCAGATTTGTCCTTCCTAACCTTTGTTCTTTTGCTAAAGTGTTTGTCCAATAAATCTTAACATGACCAGTCAATTTCATCTTATCAAAAGAAACTTGTTGATAATCATCCATCCTATACCAATCAAAGAAGTCATCCAGTTGGGTTAACCAATCTAAGAATTTGTTTGGATCATGTGTGTCATTATAAGTAGGAGCTTCAACTTTAACTCTCATAAATGAATCATTAAAATTATTAGCAATTCATTGGTGGTCTCTCCTTTCTCTATTATTACAGTTTAGCTGTATTCGATGAGGTTGGGGAGGTGGTGGAACATGGGGTTGGCAATCACTTACATCTATGTATGAGCCATCATCTTCTATAGGTGCGTTAAGGTTATGGATAGAATGTGGAGCATAATTTTTATTATTTTGCAAGAGGTTTAAGATGATTTGAATTTGATCTTTAATGTCTTGCATTTGAGTTTTACTTTCCTCAAATAATTACAGTCTTTGTTTCATGTTCATTAATCCTAAGATCTAAAGAATCTACTATCTTGGTTAAGTTCTCGACTTGGTCTTGGGAAATTGACTTTGGTGCCATTTTTTTTTTATAAATAAATATGAGGAAGAAAAAAAATATACTAAATTTGAGAGGATAAAATAGAAAATATAAATGTAAAAACAATATGAATTGTAAGTTAAAAGAACTTCTATGTGAGAAGGGGGGCACTTGGCCACTTACGTCCCAAGCTCTCCTTAGGCTGTTTACGCACTTTTGACAAAGTTCTATTTAACTTTGCAATACATTAGGTTTTATACAAGTATATTTTTATGCAAATAAATATTTTTTTTGTTTAGATTTAAAAACCTTATTTTCTTAAAAATTACAAATTAATTTAAGTGATGAAAATAAGCAACTAATATTACCACAGATACCAAACAATAAAAGTAAAGAAGTTCATATAATTTTTTTTTTGTTCGCATCAAGGTAAAGGCTTCAATATTAAGTGGAACACTCACTTTTCATGTTTTCACTCAAGTAAATGTTTAAGGTATGTTCACATAAGGATATTGGCTAGGCTATATAATGGTGCTCACTAGTTGGAATTCATGCAAACACTATAGACTTGCAAGTAATATGATAAATTTTCAAGCAATTAATATAAAAAATATCAAGTCATAAAAAGGATTAACTTACCTTGCACTTTTTGGCATGACTCAAAAGCTTGTGGATAAGATTTCATCAAAATTTATTTCTTATGCTGAGATGTTTTTTTTGTGTTGCTTTCCCAACCTCGCTCTGATACCAAAATATGATGCTAGATGGCTGCCTTTTCTTAGTAAATTAGATTTATAAATATTGAATAGATTGGTAGGATAATATCTAAGAATAATTTTTGGAATTTGTATTGGGTTAGTTATGAGTTTAGAGTGAACTATCTAAAGGAAAGCAAGATTAGTCCAAATCAAGCCTAGTTTGGGCTGATTCAAAATATCCCTTTTGTAGGTGGGGTTTTGGTGGGTTAAAGGGCTGGAAATAAATTAATATAGGTAGTCTAAGATGTGTAGTTTGGATCTGGGCTAGATGGCTAGGTTTGATCGTGTTTAGATGGGTGTCGAGGGGTAGGGAAGAAGACTAGGTCGAGCTATTTTTAGATTTGGATGTGAAGGTTGTGGTGGAGTTTGGAGAGTATTTGGGAGATTAGATAATGATTTAATATTCTTAAATGATACTTAAGATGCTGGAGAAAATGTGTAAATGGTTTGAGGTTATGAGAATAATAATATGGTTAGAAAAATAAAATATAAATAAGATAATAATCCAACTCACCAAAGATAGGTAGTAAATTTGACACCACCAAGCACCAAGCAATATGAGAGCTATTCACCATAAATTTCTTTCATTCAAGTTACTCCATTACATTACATTTTAGCTCATATTTATAGGCACTACAAGTCTCTTTCCCTATGAGCTTTGGAGGGAAAATATGGAGGAAAATTTTGAAGGAAAAGATGGGTAGTTGGCAATTAGTGAAGAAGTAACTCCAACTACTTACATTAAATATTTTTCTCATGATATAGCTGGCCAAATATGTGCCATAATAAATAAAAAAAGTATAATATTAATAAAAATAAAATACAAATAGTAACCTAATATTTGGGCTTTTTATTAGACTTTTGATTGGGCTTTTGTAATTAGGCCCACTTTCAAATTTTTCCATTGAACTTTAGTCATGGCTCTTGTTATTGGGCCTTTGATAATATTCTTAGGATGTGCTACATCACTAAAAGTGTACTTTAAAGTTGATACAAACATATAGAATAAGAAAGTGTGCCATTCGATATAAATTACATTATATAAAGTAAGGATGAAGCTTTGACAGAGAAAAACCAATTAAGGAATACAGTGTTGTTCTTAAAAATGGGATTTGCATAAGAAAAGAGAAAACAAAAACTCCCCATATTGATTGAAATAAGCTAATTACTGATTACTTGAAAGTATTGGAGGCAAACATATAAACATGATGCATATATTTTTGAAAGCATTAGAGAACAGACAACTCAGTTGCATCAACTTTTCTCCTTGATCTCCATCAAACTTTTTAGCAAAGATAGAAGCATATATCATCAATAAACCGATCTTATTCTTGGGAGTAATATCATGTATAATATCTCCACTTCCAAGTAAAAAATGGCATAAAGGTTTGAAAGTCGTGAATGTGATACCTCACTCCACAAGCAATATATAACCTTGCTTAACTGTTTTGTTCTAAGAAAATTGATCAAGTCTTTGGTCCCAAGCCAAAATAAATAAAATTTTTGTAGGGCACAATCAAACTATAATACCAAAACTAAAATTATGATTATAATAAAACTGAATTAAGAGATTATAATAAATATTATTTCATATTCTGCAGCAGCCATAGCTTCAAAGTTAAGGTTTAAACCATGTATAGACTATACTCACAATCCTATTTTCAGTCGTTAAGAAATACCAATTCCAGCTTTAAAAGATTCATTCATTACAGCATAAGTAAAATATTAACAAAATAAACCATAGATCATAGTAGTCTCACATTGTAATAACTGATAGGTAATTGAATGAAGGGTTGACAAAGAAAGTGGAAATAGAGAAAAATCCAAATTGTTATCACTTGACTCATGGCATAAAATCAAATCACAGACATTGAATACTAAATATAAACTATCATTTGCAGAAATATCAAATATTACAACATTACGTCCAATGTTTTACACTTACAAACATTTAAAAGTTCATTCCTTTCTTACATAAGATATCTTAAAAGATCTAAAAGATTTATACATCCCATTACTTAAGCCTAACCTCAAATAAACCATATTTACAAATCCATTAGCAAATAAATTGCATAGAAACTCAATCGTTACTTAAAGCAAATCTCTTCAAACTATTGATTTGTGGAGATAGGCAGGATGCAACAAAAAGTGTAGATTAGATGAAAAAAAAGAGTTCAACAAAGTAGAAAATCAGCTCGACTAAATAAATATTACCAAAAGCTAATTTGCAAATGTAACTCGCTTACACTTGCCCGTTTATTTACCCTCATATAAAATTCTAAATGTGAAAGCTAAATGCAAACAAGAGTGTGTATTAAAGGCAGTGAAAATTTTCAATTTTATCAAACTATAACAAAGCAATACTTACATCATTGTATTTAGTATTGCTGAATGTTTTCAGCTTCAACGTAGTGTTTAGTGCTTTAACTTATCTAGCTTATGTAATTAAATATATCATTTCTTCTATAGCGCTCTAAGAAAATAAAAAATCATATGCATTTGTTTACAAGTCTCCCGGATCATCTTTTATAAAAGTTGTGTAGCTTAAAACAAAAAAATGAATAAAAATCGGCTATTTCTATGAAGGCAGTATCTATCAACGACGCAATTGGGTCAGCCATCAAAGCAAGAGCAACAGCAGACACAATATGTGGAATCTCCCACCCAAGTCATCCTTCTTGAATGCATTCCTTTAATACAAAGTACAAGATCGGAATAAGCTAAAGATCAAATCTTTCAAACAAACAAACAAATAAAAAAACTAGAAAGATGATAAGTATTCATGCAACCTCGAGTCTTTGAAAAAAACACGAAGAGGGCATTTTGTTCTTCCTTTTGACATCGACGGAGCAGCAGAGTTCGAAATTAAGAAATGTTTTAAAGAACTCATAATCATAAGCAATCAAACAGCCAAACAGGGAGACTCCATATAGACTGAAAGGCCAAGACCAGTGGAAGCGTCGCGAGGTGGAAGCGTCTGAGAAGCGTCGGGCGTCAAGGGGAAAAAAAGTGTGGAATACAAAAAGTTATAGCTTTTTGCAATTCTAACAAGGGCAGTTTCTTGATTCTCATGTAAGGCTTGTGAAAGAATTACCTGCAGCGTCGAGTGAACGACAGAGCGAGGCGAAGGCGTCTGGAACGGCGATGAGTCGAATGAGGAGAAGGCGTCGGGCATCGGGGAAGCGATCGGGCGCCGGACGCCGAGGAAGCCTCGTCGAGCGAAATGCCGAATGGGGAGGCGTTGCGAGGTGGAAGCGTCGGGGGAGCGTCGGGCGTCGGGCAAAATGTCGAGAAATCTAGATTGGAGAAATGCCAAATGGGGAGCTTATGGGGAGATTTGAAAGGACGTTAGGTGCCACGTAGACGGCCCCAACATCATTTCTATATATATATATATATATATATATATATATATATATATATATATATATATATAACTTATAAGAATTAAAATTTATTATTCAAAATCATAATTAAAAAATTATTAAAAATTAATAATTAACTAAAGAAAATGAAATATTTTTGAGTATTCAATTATTAGAAATTATTTATTTATTTATTTGTTGAAGATGTGATTTCTATAATAAGTTTGTAATATATATATTTTTTAAAAATTTTAAAATAAGTTGATATTCAATACAATAAATTGTGGATTGATGCTTCAAAATAATTTAAAATTATTTTTAAATTATACAAAATATTTTTTATTTCAATATTAAATATACTTTTGTTTTATGAGACAATTAAGAATATATATTTTAAATAAAAATTTAGGTATTTATTATTTTTTAAGTTATTTATTAGTAAAATAGTATTCTTTATTTTTTTATTAAAAAAATTAAATAAGAAATGTAAAGAATAAAGGTTCTTAGTTTTTAATACAAATTTTTAAATAATATTATTATTATTTTAATATTAATAAATAAATAATAAAAATTATATTGTTATATAAAAATATACATCAAAAAATATTTATGAATATAATTTTTTTTATATAGATTTTACAAAAAATATATTCAACTAATAATCTACTTATATATTAAATTAATATACTACTTTACATATTATTAGTATACATTAAAATATATATATAATATATTTAAGTAAATTATTATATATATATATATATATATAATTTTTTTTTTTTTTTTCTTCTATTTTGTGAGACTAAAAAATTATATATAATATTTTTCTAAATAAAATGCTATCCAAATATAAGTGAATAAATTCTCATATCTAACGGCCTGTTTTTCTTTCAGGTATTTCACGTGCTGAAGGTCTGAAGCTAGTATAAATAACCGTTCCGACCCATGACAGATTCCCCCCACAATGCTCCCTTGTGACCCCATTTCTCTCTTGGCCTTCCTCGTCCTCCTCCTCTCCTCAGCCTCCGGGATTCCCCTCCTCCCTTTCATCGACAACGAGCTGCAATCTTACATCGTCCATGTCAAGAAGCCGGATCATCTCCGCCTCCGATCCGCCTCCGATCTCCGATCCTGGCACTCCTCCTTCCTCCCCAACGCCACCCTCTTCTCCGGCCATCCCCGCCTCCTCCACTCCTACCGCCGCTCCATCTCCGGCTTCTCCGCCCTCCTCACCCCTTCCGAAGCTCTCGCCATGGAATCCATGGACGGATTCGTCCTCTCCCACCCCGATCGCCCCCTCTCCCTTTTCACCACATACACCCCCCAGTTCCTCTCCCTCGACGACTGGATCGTCTCCAGCAGCGCCTGGGAAAAATCCACCTATGGAGAAGGCGCCATCATCGGCGTTCTCGACTCCGGTGTCTCCCCGTCCCACCCCTCCTTTCTCGATGGCGGCATCCCTCCACCTCCGCTTCGCTGGAGAGGCCGCTGCTCTCTCCCCGTCTGCAACAACAAACTCATCGCCGCCAGATCCTTCATCTCCGACCCCTCCCCCTCCGATCTCGACGGCCACGGAACCCATCTCGCTGGAATCGCCGCCGGAAACTTCGTCCACCAAGCCCATTCCTCCGGCCTGGCCCCCGGCCGCGCCTCTGGAATGGCTCCCAGCTCCCACCTCGCCGTCTACCGTGCCTGCTCCGGAGGTGTCTGCAGAGATGGCAACGTTCTCGCCGCCATCGATCAAGCTATCCAGGACCGGATTGACGTCCTCCTGATCCCTTTCGGCTTCCCCCTCCCCCTTCCGCTGCACCAGGACGCCGTCGCCGCCTCCTCCTTCTCCGCCTCCGAGCACGGCATCCTCGTCTGCGCCTCGGCCGGCAACGCTGGCCCCAGAGCAGGCCGGATCGCCCATGACTCCCCTTGGATGATCACATCCGGTGCCAGCACTCTCGACCGCAGGCTTCGATCCACCGTCCACCTCGGGAATGGCGTGAATCTTGTCGGCGAGGCCGCTTTCCAGCCACCCTTCCTCCCCACCTTCCTCCCGCTCTCTTTCCCAGGGATCGACGGCGATCCCGCAGCCGCGAACTGCCGCCGACGCCCACTCTCACTTCTCGATCTCAGGGGGAAGATTGTCCTCTGCTTCGCCGGCGAAGGGGACAACGTTGACCGGACCCGCGCGGCGGCGGCCGCCGGAGCGGCCGCCGTTGTCCTGATGAACCGGCGAAGGCACGGGCTCACGACGCCGGCCAGCGATCTCGGAATCCCGACCTCCCGCATCGGGTACTTCGATGGGCGCCGCGCCCGGAGCTACGTCTACACGGAGAGGTCCCCGACGGCTGCGATCGCATTCAACGGGACGACGTTCGGGGCACGGCCGTCGATGGCAGTCGCCGCGTTCTCGTCACGGGGGCCGGGCGGCGGGGTGCTGAAGCCGGACGTCGTCGCTCCCGGAGTCAACGTGATGGCGGCGGTCCCGCCGGCGGAGTTTGGGTTCAAGAGCGGGACCTCCGTGGCCGCAGCGCACATCGCCGGCGTTGCGGCGTTGGTGAGAAGGAGGCACCCGAGGTGGTCGCCGGCCATGGTGCAGTCGGCGCTGATGACAACCGCCGCCTTTCGGGATCCCGACGGGATGCCGCTCTTTGACGAGCGGAGCTTCAATCTCTCGGCGAGCCGGTTCGCTGCTGGCGCCGGCCAGGTGGACCCGGAGAGGGCCATGAATCCGGGCCTGGTGTATGATGTCGAGACCAAGCATTACCTGCAGTATCTCTGTGGATTGGGGCACACGAGCGCCCAGGTAAAGTGCTCCTCAGTACATACTCTTTCGAAACTTCCTTTCCAACAAACGCCCGTTTCATTTACCTAAGAACCCTAAAAAATTTTGAAATCGACGGAACGGTTCCGTTGGTTTGTTTCCGTTGGATTGAAACCCTAAATTTTTTTTTAAATATAATTTTTTTTAATAATTTTACTATTTAAATTGCTCGAAACACTCCGTTCATTTCAAGAAATGCTCAGAATTTTTTCAAATTAATTTTGAGTTTAAATAATTTTTTCTTAGTTATGATATTTGGTATATATCAACAAAATGAGATCTAGAGATAGTACGGTAGATTGAGAATTCAAAAACTCTCTCATTGATAATTTAGCGTTTAGTTAATTAATGCTTTATATTTTATCAAATTTATTTAAAAGCATTATATGTTAAGTACTTTTGTAGATATGGGCTATCACAAGACACATGGTTTCATGCAATAAGAGCATGGAGTTAGCACCAGAACAATTGAACTACCCATCAATCAAATTGAGTTTAGGCGGATCAAACTCTGAGAAGGCAGTCGTTCGAACGGTCAAGAGTGTGCGAAAGAAGAGCACTGTGTATTGGGCTCGAATCAAGGAGCCCGAGGGCGTGCGAATGGACTTATCCCATTATAAACTCAGCTTCACTAGGATAAATCAGGAGGAAAGCTTTCAGATTAAATTTAGAACTCAAGGCCAACATCACAACACACAAAAAGGCCGTGTTGCAGAGGGGAGTCTCTCATGGGTTTCGCGAACACGTACTGTAACTATCCCTATTGTGATTACTTTTGTTTAACTATTATAAATTATTGTGGTAATTTGATCCATATTATTGATCATTTGACTAAAATTTATTATTGTTACATTCAATTTAATTATATTAATAATTTATAGCCCTTGTTTGTATTTAAACATTCATGTGATTTCAAAAAACAATTATGTATTATTAATGTGACAATTATGTATCATTATGTGCAATTAACTTGTGCTTAAGTTAAGTTTTAAGAGCAAAAAATCAAATTACATTATTAAAGAAATAGTAAACATGAAGCATATATAATACTTAACATATAATTACAATTTATGGTTTACTTTGGGCACAGCGCAACAAACTTGGGAAGGAGCTCGACGATCAACAGAGGAATTTTACCCGAAGATGGAAGTAAATGAGCTGATGTAGAGCAAAATGTGAAATGTGACCTATTTCTTATCCTTGCCACTTTTCTCCGCAAGATCCAAGAAAACATAGAACACAGAGCGCATGCCGACGATGGAGATGAAGAAGAGGTTGGCTGGTACTTGCTAGACTTAAGTCGAATATGGGGAAGAAGACCGCGGACACATAGCAAAATGTAAAATGCAACCTAGCCCTAATCCTTGCATCTTTTTCCTCTCGAGCTCCAAAGAAAATGCACAATTCAATCTGGAGATGGAAAAGAAGGGCTCAACACACTTCATTTCCACAATAAAAACTAGCTATGAAAAGCTCTAACTTGAGAATATCTAAGAAAAAAAGAAAATAAAAAGAAAAGCATAGCAATGTATTCTTTCTTAGGAATGTTGGGATAAAATGAGAGAACGGTAGCAATGCTTTTATTTTATCCAATAAAAAGTTACTTTATCCTCCAAATTTCTTAAACTAAAATTTTAAAATTTTATTTTTTCAATTGAGTTTTAGTACTTCTAATATATATATATATATAGTTATCTATTTTCATATACTTTAAAAACAAATTTAAGTAAATTGAAATACTTATTTTCTCATATTTAATAGAATTCCCCCAAAATCATCTCAAAATAAGTGCTTAATTATATCATACTTTCAAATATGTGTTAATTTAATCTCAACATATATGATTTCATGCAAAAGGAGCATGGAGTCAACATCAGAGCAATTGTTCAGCCCACCAAGATCAGTGAATCTAGGGAAATCAATCTTGAAGAAGATAGTGATTTGAATAGTGAGAAGCATGTGGAAGAAGAGCACCATGTATTGGGCTCTGATCAAGGAGCCCGAGGGTATGCAAGATGACACTTCTCTCTTAACTTTTTATCAGCTGGAGACTATAATTAATCTCACACAAAACTTTAATACAATGATGCTATAAATACCTTGAAACTTCTAAACCCCAGGTGACCAAAGCAAGCTCCAATTTCATGCTAGAAATTAGCTCTACAAAAATCACAATGACAGTTTTTATTTTGTTTTTTAACATTCAAAATTGCATTGAAATCTTGAGAAATATTGGGCTAAATATTATGTTAAGTGATGGTAACAACTATAATATAAGCGTTGTCATTTTCTTCCATGGAATCAAAAGTTTGATCTTGAAAACACGCAAAATGGAGCGTAAACCTGATGTAGGGGCTTGCCTGAACGCCCAACTCAAAGCACAATGCAAAAGCCCCGACACCTGAGCATTGGAAAAGCAGTTACAACTATTACAGATCAAACCACTAGCTCCAGAGTGTGCATTAGCGTCTAGTAAGCACTCAAAGATAGAAGGTCCGGCACTTGAGCATGCCCAAACGTCGTACCTTTATCAATTCAACAAAAATTCTAGCGCCCGAGCGCGCCTAGGCGCCAGCTATCCGACTCAAAGATAATAGATCCGATACTTTAGCACGCCGCAACACCTGACATATTTACCCATGCGTTAAATGTAGTTTCATAACCATTTCGACATCGTTATTGTGCAAAATCCAACAATTTTGGGTGGTTCTTGGGGATGAATATATAATGAGAGTGCTGAAAAAGCCGAGGAGAAGAAAGGAACCAATAAAGATCACCTCCACAACAAAAGAAAGAAGGGAGAGGAAAAGAGGAGCCCTTGAGGAGCAAAGGAAGAGGATGCATGAGAAGGACTATAGTAGTACTTCCCAAATTAGAGCCCATCCACCATTGGAGCTATAGGAGGAATACTTGCAAGCAAGAAAAGAGAAATATTGCATTATCTTACACTACCTTATCTTTGTAAATCAGGGTGGTATCTTTATTTTACCAGGTATCTCAAAGTTTATGAAAATATATTTTAGAATTCATGTCTTTTTCCATGTGTAAGTGATGAATGATGGAGTTTATGTAAATGACTAGGCGCATGAGTATAATGCATGTGAATAAAATATATGTGCGCATTAATTTATATTTATAAGAAGTCATGGTTTATCTTATGGAACATATTTTGTTAAAAGAGACATAGCAAGGTGTGTGTATACATGCTTAAGATTTGCTAGAGATAAAGATCGTTTATATGTGTCTTCACTTTATGCAATTAAGGGTTAACTAGAGATAATGATCTTTTTATATTATAATGTTAAAATTCATTAATAATCTTTTTATTTTGAAAAGATATATCAAAGTGTATGTGTTTAGGATTTGTTAAAGATAGAGATCATTTATATGTACCTTAACTTTCATGCATTATATAGTTTGCTAGTGGTAGGGATCATTTTGTGTCAAGAGTTATAACATAAAAATTATCTACTTATTGTATTTAGTTTTATATTTTCTATAGCTAGAGATAATGTAGTTAATATAACTTTTGAGAAATGTTAGCATCAAGAGAGTTAGCAAATCTCATGTGTTTAATAAATGTTCTTATGCATTTCTTATGCATTTCTTCAAGAGTTATCTACTTAAGTATGACTAGTTTGGACGCGCCGCGCCCATACATTGACCATACATTGACCATAGCACGCCAGACACAAATCAAATAACTTTTAGTTGAATTTGCATTAAATGAGAAGTAATGCTCTATACTAATAATAGTGTGCCCAAACACACTTTAGTGCACGTGGATGCGATCTAAGAGCTTATAAATACCCTCCTCTTGGTAGTGAAAATTTTAAAATTTTTGAGAAATTACGTTGTGCATGTCCATTTTTTTACTTTGTGTGAGGCATACATTAGTATATATTTCAATTATAATACTTAAAGTATGCAATTAATATTATTTATACTATCTTTTTTAAAATTGATTAATATTATGATTATTACTTGAAAATTATAGAAGATTGGTGATAATTTGACATTAGTCTCACTTAGAATTGGCATGTTGAATGAATTAGATATGTGAATTGGCAAGTTTATTTGATGTTGCAAGTTGTTTAGATTTCGTATTGCTACAAATATGCTGCTAAAATTTTGTCTGAATTAACTTTTTTTTGCATAATTAATTGAGCATTTAAAGATAAAAGTTTGATTTAAATTAATTAATCATGGAAATATATACCTCTCATGTAACCACCGGTCAATAATCGCTAAAATGAATCGATGAATGACCTTGTGATCTAATTCAAAGGTGTTGTCATGTATTGAACGTAGGGATTCCATTTATATTTAGTATAGATGTGTGCCATCAACATTATATTGATAATGTGGGGTTATTGTCCGAGGAAAGGGCATATACTCGAATTTACGGGACTCACTGTATTGTTATGATTATTTATAAACTACCGATGAGTTGTAACAGATCTTCCTACGCACACATGTGATTTGATATAGACTAGTGACGTGGTGAGTGAATAAGATTCTATGTATAGGGTGTTGTGTGATCTCCTTATACTGGGCAGATCAAATGAGAAACCAAATGATAAAATATTCAATCATGAATTTGATTGTAAGATTTTCATAAGTGATATTTAGATGAGATAGTTAAATGCATAACTTTAAGTAGTGAAAAATGGCATAAAAATATTCAATCATTTAATTTTTTTTAAATCCATAATTTATTATTAATTAATATGCATGTTAGTATTTCTTAATAATATGTAGCTTCATTTAGTTTATTCATTTATATGTTACACAGTTATTTATTTTAATGGCTTTTTTATAATCTGCACTTGCTGTTAAATCTGTGTAGGCATAATTACTAAGATTTTAGAAACTGCATAAAAGTGAAATAGGGATGTTTTACACTCTTATATATATATATATATATATATATATATATATATATATATATATAAATTTTTCTAGAAATTTGAAAATTTTATTAATTTGAAAACAAGATTACAAAAAAGTATTGGGTGGTTACATTCAAATCATAAAACGAAAAATCCAAAAGCCAACCTTAAAAAAGGTCCATCCAAAAACAAAAATACACTAAGCAGTACATATTTGAAAGGTCAAAACTACAAAAAGCTGCAACTGTCTTAGACTCATCAATCCAAGCAAACAGAGGAACCTGCAAGATGTGCTCGCAAATAAATTTAACAATAGAAAATGAAAACATACCTTGAGGCCGCGCATGGGATCTCATGATCATAGCTTGGGGCTGAGAAGACCACCTAAGGAATTTAGCACTAGCATTCATTCTTAAAGTCTCATACCAACAAATAATTCTAGCCCAAACCTGCAACAAAATCATAAATCTCCTACATAAATTTTCACAAAATACCACTAGAGCAGCCCCAAAAGATTCATACCCCACAACCGAGGAACGGGCAAGAGAAGCAGGCCCCTCCACACAATCTGTGGAAGAATAACAGAACAGCAAAACAGCAAAGCATATTATGATGTAATTAAAAATCCAATTGAACTTCTTTATTGCCATGCTGTGAGAACAAACAAAACCCAACAATCCGTGATGCAGGAAAATGACATAGATCTTCAAAGTTTGAAATCTGTGATACCTCTTACATAACCCCACAATCTGAGGATTCAAAGAGAACATCCACACAAGAATCCAAGTGACAAACACCGCCTCAAAGATATCCCCCACCCAAACATCCATATAGCAATCAATAATGAAATAAATGAAATAATACATATGGCACCAAACAGCATTCATATCCAAAGTGAAGATCCCACATTGAAACCAAAAGAACCACCATAAATGCAAATCAATACGCCCAGGTAACAAAGGAAAACCAATAAACTTCAAGTTAACATTAAGAGCAGCCCAAAACAACAACCAATTCGTTAAGACCTCCGGAATCCGGAAAAACCAATTACTCCAAAACCCGTCAGAAACCCAAAGCAGATACAAGGTTTGTCTCAGCCTTTTAGGCCACCACAACAAACCCCTCAGGGACAGCCACAGCCTCAACTGATACAGCCATAAAATCAGACCCCACTTTTAAAAAAATAGCTTTAGGAGCTTCCAGCAAATCGTATAATGGCAAAAAGATGACTTAGACTCAATCCCGATGGGATTAAGACTAAACATGCTCTTGTTTAAGATATTCAGCACCTTGTGATAAAGATTAACTTCAACTTTTAAACTATCATTAGCAAAATCAATATCATTCAACGAAACATCACTAAGGAGATCTGTTAACATAGAGTTGATAAGAAACAACCAACTATATAAGGACAGCCAGAAAAACTTCAGAGCAGCACTAATATTAGTGAGAATAGGCTTAACCACAGCAAAGAAATAGGCTTTAACTTTAAGCAACCAACTTAGAGAATCATCAATTAAGCAATTATTTGACATAGTCAATTTTTATATTTTTCCAGCTGAAAGAAGATTCTTTAAAAGCATTGATGGTTTTATTAACATCTTTTTTTATTTCATTGACTATTTTCGCAGCATTAAAAAGAGACATGTGGTGCTGAGCATTGTTTCTAGCATTCCAGATCTGCCAAAGAGCAAAACTATCAATTAATTGGCCAACGTGAACCTTTTTTTAGTAGGCTAGTGATTGAATAATTCTTTAATATCAACAGGGCTATGAGGATCATTAGGCTTAATATTCAAAGAAGACCAAATGATTTTGCTTGACAGATTGTTAAGAAAAAAGTGGTTGATAGTTTCAGCATTTGTCAAACAGCAATGGCATCTAGAAGCAAGATTGTAACCTTTTAATTGCAAGACATAATCCACACTGATAAAATTATTGTAAATCCTCCAAAGAAAAAGGTCAATCAGGTTTGGAATGCTATTATTCCAGATCCAAATAGGAAAGTCAGGCAGATTATGAATTCTACAAATGTGCCAAAGAGAGGATAATTTTAGTTTTCCATTGTAGCAAAAGTTAGAGTTTGCCACTTTATTTCGCTCAAGCTTAGGATTTCTATTAATGATGTTTTCAATTTTTTAAGGAGGAAGCAAATTCTACAAAAGCTCAGCATTCCACTCGTTGTTATTGGTGAGGCAATCTGCAAGAGTAAGCTTTTGATTTCTTATAATATAGGCAGACTTGGCCAAAAATTTGGAATTATTCCAACAATCATACCAAAAAGAGGTGGAGGAATCAATAACATCCCAAGTTATATTTTCTTCTATTAACTCTCTGAAAGAAAGCATTCTAGACCAAGTTATAGAGTCAGTAATCTTCTGAGTGGTTTGGGAAGGGTGGGTATGAGCACAATACTTGGCTTGAAAGATTTCTGACTAGATCGTATTTGAGGTTCTGAATTTTCACCAAAGTTTGAGAGAGAAGGCTTTATGTAAAGAGTATAAACATCTAATTCCCAGACCCCCTTCACTAGTGGGGAAAGTGAGACGATCCCAAGAGCACCAGATCATCTTACTACTTTTAGGGTGCACCCATAAAAATTTATTAAAAATGCCTTTTAGCTTATTTAGGGTAAATTTGGTGGGGGAGGTGACTTCCAACCAATAGAGAGTAATGGTGTCTAGGACGAATTTAAGAAGAACCAAACGACCACCTTGAGATAGATAATTTAGCTCTCATCCTTGGAGTTTACTAAAAATGGAGTCGATGAGGTTAAGATAGTTGTTATTTTTATTATGCCCAATGGCAATAGAGATGCCCAGATACTTGAAAGTGAGTTTACCTTGCTTTATTTTCAATGAGTCTGAAAGTCTATTAATCATTCTGGTAACTTTGGAATTAACAAAAAATTTAGATTTTTGGTTATTAACTTTAAGCCTGGAAATGTTTTCCAAATAGCTAATGAGATTTTAAATTTTTTTAACCGTCTTGCCATTAGAATAATAGAAAATGATAATATCATCTGCATAGGCAAGATGAGTAACCAATAATTTACCTCCAACCTTGAATTGAAGAGTGGGATCACTTTTGAACACATCATTTATGCAAAGGGACCAATAATTAAAAGCTAGGATGAAAAGCATGGGGGAGATAGGATCACCTTACTAAAGGCCTCTTTCAGATTTGAAGAACCCACTAGCCTTGCCATTAGTGTGAACTGAAAAGTAGTTATATTGAATAAGGTTCTAAATTTTAAGGATGAAACTTTCATTGAACCCATATAACTTTAGCATTTTAGTGAGAAAGTATCAATCAATTTTATCAAAAGCTTTTTCAAGATCATATTTTAATATAAGGTTGTGGTCTTTATTTTTATTTCTTAAACTATGAAAAAGCTCTTAAGTGGCCAAAATGTTGTCCTGAATCTATCTACCTAGAACAAAACCAGATTGGTTGGGTTCTATGAGAAAATTTAAAAGCTTTTGAAGTCTTTTAGCAAGAATTTTGGAGATGATTTTATTTATAGTGGTACATAAGCTAATAGGTCTAAATTGGGACCACCAAGAGGCTTTATTAGTCTTAGGGATTAAGGATAACATGGTGTGAGAAAAAAATTAGGAAAACAGGCATGATAGTAAAATTCTTTGACACCATTACACACATCCAGTTTGATTACATCCCAAAATTTACAGAAAAATTCACAAGAGAATCCATCAAAACCAGGGCAAGTGTTTTTGTTTAGATTGTGCACAACTTCCCAGATTTCTTCATCATTAGGCATCGCATTTAAGGAGAAATTATCTTCTTACGATAAATGAGGAGTTAGTAAATTCATCTCTAAAGGAGTAAGATTGGAGTTAGGGTTTTGGCTAGCTTCAAGGAAAAAGGGAACAGTAGAGCTTTGGATATCTTCAACCTCCTTAAGCGACAGTTTATTAGGAGGGTTAATTTCAGAAATATGATTTAAGTGTCTTCTTTTATTAACCCAATTATGATAGAAGGAGGTGTTTCTTTCCCCTTGAAGCGTCCAATTTATACTACATTTTTGTTTCCAGAAAGTTTCAATATCGTTATGTGTTTGGATAAGAGAGGCTTTAGCTTTAGAAACTTTGATCCTATTAGAGTCCGAGGGATTCATTTCAAAGATGGTTTCTAAACGGTTAACCTTATTTTCTAATTGAGTGGCATTATTAAAAATATTACCAACAACATTTTTATTCCAAAGGCAAATTGCTTTCCTAAGTTTCTTAAATTTTTTAACAAGACGAATGAGACCATAAGAGCCACAACTTTCATTCCATATAGAATGAACAAGTTGAGAGAAGTCCGTTCTTCAAGCCAAAAAAGTTGGAACCTGAAGGATTTAGGGAGGTTATTAAGTTGGTTCCATGAGGAAAAGGTAATTGGTTTATGATCAGACACAGTGGAGTTTAGGGAGGAAGCTTCATAATTAGAGAAAGAGTTGCACTACATGCTATTGATGAAAAATCTATCAAGTCTAGCAAATTTTCTACCAGAGTTCCAAGTGAAAGGGGAACCGGTATAATTGAAATCTTCAAGACCACAATCGAGGATAGCATAATTGAAATTAAAAGAGGATTTGGAGTGATCTCTCGCATATCTCTTGTATTCAGAGTTTTTGAGGATAGCATTAAAATCTCTGCCAACAGCCCAATGGAGGGTGGAGGAGCTACAATCTTTCAGAAAATCCCAAAGAGCTATACGATCAATTCTTAAATTATTGGCGTGCACAAAAGTAATGAGACAATTGTGATCATGGTTATAGAAATGCATATGAATAGCTTGATGACATTGAGAAATCACCTCAATTTTCCATAATGTATTCCACATAACCCAAATTCTGTTAGAATCAGAACAGCAAACATTTTCCAACTTGCTAAAATGACCCACAGCATTGAGAGCATCACTTTTAAGTTTAGGTTCAAAAATGGCAACAATCGATTTTTTTTTTCAAAAATTAATGCTTAAATCTGTTTTTTGAGGAAGCATTATCAATGCCTCTGATGTTCCAGCAAAGAATATTCATTTAGAGATAGAAGATAATCCACTTGGGACCAACTGAACTGTATAAAGCATGAGTTTTTATTTTCAGTTTTAAAGCTAGAACTTTGATTTTCAGATTCAACAACCTCATTATCAATAAGCAAAGCAAGAGATTTATACCTATTGGAAGTTGGCATTGTATTTGAATTGAATTGGAGTTTTTTATTTTTCAGCAGCGTTTTAGGCTTAGCGAAGGTGACTATATTATTGCATTTCTTTTTATATAGCACAACATCTTGATAAACAAATTCAGCAGTAGAATTGAACTCACCATTTCCAGAATCGGCAGCAACCATTTTCCCATCCTCAGAATTCATTGCAATATCAATTTTGTTTACAACAATAGCATTATTAAATTTAGTAAAAAAGTAATATTAGAAATCATTTCAGATCCAGCATCATTTAATTTTCCAACAGCAGAATCATTTTTAGCAGAGGCATTTTCAACATTTGGCCTAGAAAAAAAACTATCTTCAGCAGCATTAAATCCTTCCGAATCAAGAGCAAAAAATAATCCAGCAACATTATAGTTTCCAGAACCCACAATCAATTTGTTAGGCTGTTTAATAGCAGTGTTTTTTTCAGCAGATTTAATAACAGGGGTACTGCTTCTAAAATCAGTATTTGTAGATAAGTTTTCAAACGATTTTAATGCTAATTTATCAACATGATAAGAAGCATCATTGTTAATCACTTCATCATTATAAACAGAGGAATTTAAAATAGAAATACTTACCTCTTTACCCACAGCAAAAAAGTTATGGGAGACATCCATATCTATAGAAACAGTAGATATATGGGCAACATCTATATCATCAGAAACATCAACATTATGAGAGACACCCATATTGACAGAATCAGCATCAGCATGATCATTAAGAATGTCACTAGTGACATTACTTAAAACAGAAACATTAAGAGGGGCAGCCATTTCATTATTAACCAAAGTATCCGAGATTACATCTTCACTAGTATTCTGAACAACATCCTTGTCTTTCGCATTTAAAATGACATAACTATTGAGAGGGTCAGTATCATCATTAATATCTAAAGAAGTAATCGGATCACCCTGAGCCAAAGTTAGCCCGCCAATTTGATTATGTTCAGTAATAGACAGAGCATTATTTTCTTCATTAAATAAGGGTCTTAACGCATTAATGGGATCAGTGTGATTTATAATCCTGATTGTTGGAGGGGGAGAATTTTGGTTTTTATGGTTGCATGTTTCAGTATTATGCCCTAATATGAAATACCATCTACAATACATAGGCATATTCTCATATCAAATTTCTTGTGAGTACCCTTTTTCCATGGAGCCTAACCAAATATATTTAGGTGGGGGGGGGAGATATGTTTGTTTCAATAAGAATACGAGGTGCATAAATGTTCCTGTTTAACGTCGTATTACGGTCAAGTTGAAGGGGCTTGCCAATGGCATTTCCTATGTTAAAGAGAATATCTTTGGAAGTATATTGCAATCGAAGTCCGGGAAAGTTCACCCAGGTCGAGACAATCAGGACATCATGAGTCATATCTGAAAAGGGATCCCATTTGCAAAGCTTCATCATATTACCTTTTAAATTATATGATCCTTTAGAAAAAACTCGAGCATAGTCTAAATCCGATTGAAAAGTTAAAAAAACTCGATGTGCATCAAAGTATCTAATGTTAACCGGCGCAAGGAGTTTGAGACTCTCGATGAAACCAAGGATAAGCCCAAAATTAGGTTTAACTCGGGCGAACTTACCCACAAGGGTGAGGGAATGAGGATTAGAGAGTTGAATAACTTTCTCATCAGAGAAGAACAAAGCCAGGACACCATTAAATGAGATCATGGGTTTAGAGATAGGAGGGGGGCAAGAGCGACAATGTCCCGAAATGAACGAACAGATGGATCCATTAGAGCAACATGAATACCAAAACAAAAAAAATAGAAACAGAGCAAGAGACAAAAGATACCCGAGGCCAACTAAAGCTTGCCGGGGAAATCGGAAGATCTCCAGCCAAGCAAACCAAGAAAACTCAGAGGCAACGAACAAAAAGAAAGTTAGTAATATAAGGAAGCAAAATAAAAGAGTAAGAAGTCACCCAACGCCAACAGGCCGCACCGACGAAGCCGATAGGCCGCCGGCCGAGCGCCGGAGAGGGAACCCTAAAACGCCTCGCAGTCGCCACAAAATCGCCTCAGAACGAGAGCAAAAATTATGATATATATATATATATATATATATATATATATATATATATATATATATATGTTTGATTAGTATTTTCACCTATTAGTTTACCGTTTTTTAAGTATCTGTATGAGAAATAACAAAGGGCAACAAAGAGATTACCAAATAGAAGGGAAGTACCTGCCCCAAAAAATACGGCTAAAGATGCAATCATTACTCTACCCAAAATCCTAATTTCTTCCAGATCCCAAAGGAAAGCTTAGATATTACATCCTAACACTTGAGGATGCTACATAAGAGATTTTCTTCGCATATTTATTAATGCATTTGAACTAAAATATTGACATATGAAGATAAGGTGACAAAGGGCAACAAAGAGATTACCAAATACTCGTCATTTACATATATGTGAAGCAACTTGCCTCGTCTCACCACATCAATAGCAAATGTTATGAGATTTTGTGTGGTTTCTTGGCCATTATGAGGTGAGTAAGAGACTTGGTAAAGTAGTGAAAGCTATTTATACTTTGGTGAGACAAATAGCTAAGCCATCGATAAACAGTCTCCATGAGTGATGTGGTAAGAAGCTTGCACAAATGTATATATAAGAAAATCATCCTCTTAGTTTGTTTCTCTGTGCTAGCACATATTCAATTTCCTTCTGCCAAAATTTCTCAATCCATGCTCGAGGAATAATCAAGTACAGATGACTCCACGACTTTTTTTTTGTCTCTATCTTCATGTGGTGGAGTTATTAGTTAATTATTGAATCTCCAATTATTTGTCAAATTTACCCGAGTGAATGTGAATCAGAGACTAATCAAGAAGGCTCTATTTTTCCTTCTGTTATTCTACCAAGTGAGCTCCGAACCACACTATATCAATAATTAGAAGTTAGTTAACTTGAACACATTATAAAACTTCTAAAAGTATCAGTAACCCTACCAATCAACCTACGACATTTATTTCTTATAAAATTTAAAATTTTGATTTAAGATATCTCAAGTTCATGGTTTAACCATTTAAATGCAAAGTATAAGAAATTTAAGAGATTGTAGTAAAGAAAATGAAAGTGTTAAAATTGGGAAATCAATCAGTAGTGAAATAAATACAATACTCATATATTTGACAACATCGTGCAAGGACACTGACCATCTAATATAAGATGGGGCAATGAGGACCTTCATGGAAAATATTCAAAGGAAAACTAAGAGATCACCAAAGAAAAGTGAAGTGCATGCCCCAAAAAGTACGACCTAGATGCAGTCACCACTCTACCCAAAACTTGAATTTCTCCAAGAATTCCACAAATGCTTAATGGGAGAAACTTGGATATTACTTCGTGGAACCTAAGGATCCCATTTGCAAAGCTTCATCATATTACCTTTTAAATTATATGATCCTTTAGAAAAAACTTGAGCATAGTCTAAATCCGATTGAAAAGTTAAAAAAACTCGATGTGCATCGAAGTATCTAATGTTAACCGGCGCAAGGAGTTTGAGACTCTCGATGAAACCAAGGATAAGCCCAAAATTAGGTTTAACTCGGGCGAACTTACCCACAAGGGTGAGGGAATGAGGATTAGAGAGTTGAATAATTTTCTCATCAGAGAAGAACAAAGCCGGGACACCATTAAATGAGATCATGGGTTTAGAGATAGGAGGGGGGCAAGAGCGACAATGTCCCGAAATGAACGAACAGATGGATCCATTAGAGCAACATGAATACCAAAACAAAAAAAATAGAAACAGAGCAAGAGACAAAAGATACCCGAGGCCAACTAAAGCTTGCCGGGGAAATCGGAAGACCTCCATCGAACGCTAGGTACTACTCCATCCCTCTATCCTATCGATTTAGCCTTTAAGTTAAATTATTGCAATCATCTATCGAACGCTCGATCGCCATTTTCGTAAACCCTAAATCGCGAACGCTGAGGAAGACGAAGAGTCTTCCTCGAGCACTCGAACCAGTCAATTTCGACCGGTTCAACTTTTCCTCCAATCGTTCCGATCCGGTTCGCGTGAAAGGGTATACGTGGTGCACGCACGTGAGTCGAGGGCCCACCGGTGTTCCCTCCGCGTTTTAGAGGATGACACGTGTCACCGAAAGGACGCGTCTGCCGCTGACGCATCCTGGCGGGGCCCACCTCTCAGCACCCCAACCAATCACGCTCCGCCATGTAGTCTTTCTCTGCCGCATTCGTCAGCTGGGCCCCACCTGTAGAGATAAAAAGTTAATTTAAATATATTAAACAAATTAAAATTTTATTAATTAAAATTCTGTTTATTTAAAACAGTTGTAATTTAATTAATATTTATAAGTCCAAAATATACAAAATTTTATATCATTGGAATCAGAAAATTATAAGGAACATTTTGGTCTTGTCAAATCTCTGTTTGGTTGAGTATTTAGCATAATGATATTTAGGGGTGTTAATTAAATCCAAATAATGTTACAAAACTTTCAATGACCATAACTTTGTATCCAATAATTCAAATCTATTAAATATGGGTCTTAAAATACTCAAAAAACCCTAAAAATTATTTTAGTAGGGTTATCTTTGCTATTTGGATTAGTATTTGCCTAATCACAATTAGGACCTAACCCTAATTACCCTAATTAGACCTAGAACTTCAATTGATCATAACTTGATCAATTGAGCTCCAAATTGAATGATCCAAATATCAATTTAGATCAAAAATATCTAATTAGCAGTAATCTATAAATATATTTAGGATCCAAAGGTTAGATTTGCTAATCACCTCTAATTACTCCAAAACTTGATTAGTAAATATTAGCAAATCTAGTAATCCAAATTGAGTAATTTAAGTTTCAGAGGACTCATAGAGTCATTTAAAATCTATCTGTAAGGTTGGATTAGTATTTGAGTGATTAATTTCACTAATCACTCACTAATCACCCTAAACCCTAATTAGGTCATAACTTAGTCAAATTAGATCCAAATTGAGCCTACCACATGTCATTGTGATCAGTGAACTATTTGTAAACTATAGCCCCTAAGTTTGCTCAATTTGAACACTAATTGACAAAGTTAGGTTTTGACCCATAATTAAGAATTCCTTAATCACCCTTATAACCCTAAATCTTGTATTGGCCATAACTTGGCCAATACTTATCAGAATTTAGCAAATTTAGATTCTATGGAAAGCTTAGATAGTAAACAACAGTAATCTGAAAGAAAATTTAACTTTTACTTAGCCAAATTACTAATTTTCCCTTATGAGTTAAATTTATTAATTTAACTTCATATGGCTTAATAATCACCCAAAATTAATTTAGTTATTGCCTAATCTTACATTAGATAGTAAGAATTACATTCCAGAAGAAAATTTCAGAATTAAAGCCCTAGATCAAAATTTGATCTTTTGAACCCTTAAGTAGGGGCAAAATGGTAATTTTGCCCAAATTTAGGGTTTAGCATCTTAAATCCCTAAAATCAGTTTATAATAATTAGAATCAGTAAATAGAATGATTTATAGCTGAAATTAATCAAGTCCAAGCCTAAATTAGATTTTGATTAAAATCTCAATCTTAGCCCTTAAAGAAAATTCCTAAGTCTTAAGTGAGTGGTTTCTTCTTCCTTAATCATTCTTAGATCTATCCTTAGGTCTTATAGCATTCGTTAGGAAGTGTGTCATGAGAAATACTCTTAGAAATTAAGAGCCTTAATTCCTAAGATTAAGAATAGATCTTAAGTTAGAATTCGTTTATTGAGTAAATTTGGTTACTCAATAGATGAAACCTTGAGTTTTCTACTTTATAGATTTTCTTAGTTTATTAAATGATTAATTGATCTTTAAACTTTAGAACTAAGAATAGAGATCTATCATAATGAATTTGATTTATCATTAGGATTTTTCCTAACTTAATCTATGAGGTGGGATTCTAAACCTTAGACCCTTAGTTATACCTTTAGATTAAGTGATTAGACCCCATCATCTGGAGTCTAATTCTTAATCTTTTTATCTGGATTTGGCTAATCAAGATGAGGTTGGGATAATTTTAAATTATAAAATTAGGTCGGTGATTTATTCATTTTAACCAAATAGTCGTCTTTTGATTAAGATATAGCTAGGATTTGGCCAGTCCTAACTATCTTCAACTAGTATGATTCGTGATTCTAAGTTACAGAATGTGTAAGAATTGATGATTCTGAAACTTATGTAACTTAGAGTAGATAGAACGAATAAAGTAGACAACAACGGATATCACCTGTATTTTAGATAGAGTTTCTTGCTCACTTTAATTTTGATGCTTCGCATTCCTTGATTTTGAGTTTATTACCTTGAACATATATTATGTACTTAAGATATTTGATAAATATCTTATGTCAACTTTGAATATTCATAATCAGTATTATGTTTTCTTTTTATAAGTGGTTTTTAAGATGTAGCTTGATTAGTATACCTCTTCGATCAACTCGTTCGGGTCGGCAACCTTGTCGAGGGTTTAATGTCCGATAGTCTATGACCATGCCTAGTCCGTGTGATACGATGGATAGACTCTTACCATACTGACTATAGAGTCAAGATTCTAATATGGTTATACTAATTCAAGTACACTTACATTTGGTTCTGTCTTAGCTCATCAGGCTAAGAGTTTTCAGTGATACTCAATTCATAGCTTCTTTCTTGCCCATCAGGCTAAGATTTGCTGAGTATATTTTTAGTTTGAGTGGCTTGGACAGTCACTGCAGTTTTCAGTTTTTAGTTATTACTTTTACTTGTATATTCTGCATTTCAGCATTATTTTACTTACCGCTTTCTGCACGTGTTTCTATATAGGATGCTAGTTTTACTTACTGTTTTCATATGTACACCTAGGATGTTAGTTGCTTTTAGATTTATACTGTTCAAGTTCTGTATGTCACATAGCATAATCTTGTTGATCATAAGTATGTTTAGGTTATATTTTCTTTTCAGCTTTATCTAGTTTTCCTTTTTGCTTACCTATCTTTGTTACAGTTGCTTGGATGAGGTATGTGCTTACTTCCTAGTTGCTTTAGTTATAAACTATTTATTTATAACTTTATACTGTTCTTTTTGTACGCTTTTCTGCACACTATTGCTTCAGTTCTGGTTTATGGTGATATTCAAGTAACTTAATAAAATTGTTTACCCTAAAATGTGCTTAGATAATAGTCTAACCAGTTTTTCTTTTATTGGTAGGGGCCCTACCTTTATGAAACTAATAATAGTAGGTTCTGAATTTATTGGAGCTGTTGATCCAGTGGAGAGCTTGCCATTGGAGGAGGAGCCGTTCCTGAAGACATATAGTTTTAGCTTTCTTTCTGCCTGTGAGATTGAGAGTTATTTTCAATCATTTTTAAACTATTCAAATTGTTGTAATAATACAGGATTAATTTTACCTTTCAGCACTTTACTTATTCTGTATTGTTGTATTTATACTGTATGAATGGATGTTATATTTTTATTGCTTCCGCACTTTGAGTTCATGTATAGTCATTTAGTGATAGTATTTTGGGTTGATTGGCAAAGTCCTTAGTTAAGTTGGATTAGAATGTGTGTCTAATCCAATTTTTAAGTGGGGACCTTGTCATTTGGTGATGCCTCCACCGTAATCATGTTAACTTAAGAGTTAACAGGATCACGGCGGGGCAGGGCCGCCACATCCACAAACTCCTCTTGAATCTTCTGAGAGTCCTCATAACCTGGCTCAATATGTTGCTCAAGATCTAGCAAATTGTTGGATCCCAAAGTACCATGTGTTAGACAATAAGTCTCTAACACATCAAAACTAATCTAAATAGTTCTAATTATTTACATTTAACAGTAAAGTAAATAAAGCTGCAGAAAGACTGTAAAAGTAATTAAATAACTAAAACTGTATAAAACTTAGTAAAGGAAAGCTGATTGTATACTGAATACTGAAATTAAATAAAATAGTGTATGATCTAAAATTAAGTAAATAGCATGTAAAATTATATTGTATGCCATTGAAATTATGCATCTGAATATGCCATAATATTGTATACCACAAATATGCAACTAAACTATCACTGAACTGCTATGAGTCATATAGTCCAATGTCTATATACATTCTATTAAGAAATACAATTTGCTATAATGTCTGAACATCTTGAGTTTCCCCTATTGATGTATGCAATATTCTGTAACTCATAAATCATCACTAACACTCATATATCATGCTGATGCTTATGCTCATGCCTCTACATTATATGACTTAAAAATCTAGAAAATTTAGAAATGCTTTAAAATCAGGTTATGACTCAAATGTCTCTATTGTACAGAATCCTGCTAGAATGATTCTGACTCATAGATTTTAATTTTAATAAATAGTTTCTCTTATTTAGGGTTTTTGCTTGAACTAATCAATTATAAAGGTTATATGCACATGGTTGTATATTCTCAAGAATATGAATTTAGCACTTAGTTTGCTTATAACTGCACTTATTGAGATACACATAAGATAGGAGGCAGAACTTTATTGCAATCATTATTCTCCCAAACTAAGATTCTAGTTCACACTCTTAAATTTAGAGGATTTACTCTAGCGGGACTGTATTCGACTTATCCCTTGGGAAAGCACCTGGTCATAAGTCCACATTGGAATGACTCATCCAAACCTGAATATTACTAAAGTGACTCAGCACTTTGGGTATGCATGATCATAACCAACTAATAATCCGAGCTCAGTCAATTCTATTTAATAACCAAGGATTTATCAAAACTATAAATCTTTACTCAATTAGGTGAGTCCTACTCAAGGCTCCAAGAAAGTGACCAAAATGTCACTCAATATGGGTTACTACCACATAGGATAAATCTTATTCTAATGTCTTAGGTGAATTCTATCATAAGGTTTAAGATCAACTTCTAAGGTTAAAGAGGATCATCTAAGTTCCTACCTCAATATGTCACAATAAGCCTTTCTTATCTCATTGTATTAGCAATAATTAGACCTTTTAGATATTTCAAAATGATCCTATAGCAAGATCATTAAGATCTTACACTTCTAATAATTAAACTAAATTCATAATGTTCACTTATTGGGCTTGGATTAAATTGATCAGATTAGATGGTTAGACCCATCTGATCACATCCTATTCTACAATTATGGGATAAAATCAAGAATATTATTAGGATTAGATAATTTTATAAATTAATATAGTTTAATTATCATTTTTATGCTATGAGTCTTATATAAGAGAAAATTAGGGATCTTAAACTTAGATTCAGATATTTTAATCACATAAGTTCATTATTATAATAACCCAAGTTGTTACTTAGGTCAATTAAGACTAATTCAAGTCCTAATTATGATTCTAGTATATCTAAATTAAGTCATTTAGAACTCACCTCTAAGATCCAATCCAAATAAGGGATCAAATAATCAAATCTTAATTTCTGTAAAATCTAGAAACCTAGAAATTGATTTCAGATCAAAAAAAATAGACTTCTTCATTGCGCTCATTGCCCTCAAATTAGCTTAGGTTGATGTTTTTGTGTCAATCGGAAGTCGTCAAAATTTTGGCGAATATTTTAATATTATTTAACATACCTGAAAATTCGAATAATTAAATACTCATCAAATCAAAAATATGATCGCGCCGTTGCGTTCCTCACCCCTCAATTAGTTAGGGGTGATTTATTAAAAATTTTTAGAATACAATTATAAGTTTAAATTTAATTAATAAAATCAAATGAAATTAATATAATATTAATATCATTTATAAGTAGTTAACGATGCCGTTTCTGTAACCCTGATGCCATCCATCCTTTTAATTCCACGTCGTCTGGTGCAATGATGAAGGCGGACCGTTCGATCCTTCGATCGAACGGTCCAGGTGCTTAGTCCCCCGCCAACCTACACGTGGCGTCGAACTTGCACGCAGCATCCCCACGGTCGCACAGACATCAATCCGCTGCTCTAAGAGCGAGTTAAGACTACTGATCGGCATCTCAATACCCATTTTGATCAAATAAAATCTCTGCGAAGGAAAGGATCCTCCGTTCAAGCTATTGTCCTCAGTCGTCGAAATTAGGTACTAATTCCTTCTAATCTATATTATGGATTGTGGATTTCAATTATTGCAAAGCTATTACAATTGTTAGATTAAACTTTGATCAGGTTTGATCAAGTCCGATCAAACCCGATCATGTTAATTTGATCGCATCGCCACAATACTTACCGTTATAATCGAGTCGTCCGTGATACGGTCGCCTAGGGTTGAAGTTTTGGCTCGATCTAGGTCATCATGGGTCTAGATTCCACCGCCGATGTGAAGGTATCATCATGGCCGATCCATCGCCGTACGGGTCGAGTCTCATCGCCGTTAGAAGTCGCCGGGAATTCAAACCCTAGCGTCGAGTCCTCGGGATTCTGGCGTAAAGAAAATGAAGGGTTCGGGTCGGACCGGGTCAACCCGAGCCCGACCCGCTGCTTTGTGGGATGAGTATCAGACGGGGCACGTGGCGTGATCCCATTGGTTGCGCATCTGATGTGGGACCCACCGCTGATCAAACTCAGCAGATCTGTCTCATTCGAGACAGTGTGGGCCCCACTCGTCTGACCCGGCAAATCCCTGGTTGCCGTGTGTTTCTTGTGGGCACACCAGCGGCAGAAAAATTAAATATATATATATATATATATTATAAATAAAATAAATAAGATTAATTAATAAAAATCAGTGTAATTAGATTTAATTTAATTAATTAAATCATAAAACTTTAAACATCAATATATTAATAAATACAAGTCCAAATAATGCAATCAAATATACCATTGTGATCTGCAAAAATAGAGGATTAATATGGTATAGTCCAAATTTCAGTATGATCATTATTTAACATAATGACATTTAGGGGTATTAAATAATTCAAAATATGTTACAAAAATTCATTTAACTATAACTTTTTAACCACTAACCCAAACATTCCCAATATAAGTCTCAAAGTAATCAGCAAAGCCTAAGGATTAATCCAGCAGTATTGGTTTTACTGTGTGAGACATAATTTGACAAATCACTTTTAGGACCAGCCATAATTACCTTAATTAACCCTAGAACTTTAAATGTCCATAACTTAGTCAATTGAGCTCCAAATTAGATTTTCCAATATACCATTTTGATCAGTAAGACCTAATTAACAGTAAACCTAAAAAATATTTTAGATTTTATGATTAGATCTCTTAATCAAACTTAATCACCTTAAAACTTGTGAATATTAGCATAATTAATAATCCAAATTAAAAAATTTCAATTTCTGATTACTCCTAAAGTAGAATAAAATTTAGTTGTGTGGTTGGTTTAGTGATTGTATGATTAATTTTATTAATCACTCACTAATCACCCTAAACCCTAATTATTAACCCTAACACTTGTATTGGCTATAACTTAGCCAATACTTATCAGAATTTAATGATTTTAAGTTCTATGGAAACCATAGAACATAATCTTCAACAAACTCATAGAAAATTTAGGTTTATTTGGTCATATTACCAATTTGCCCTTATAAGTTAAATTCCTTAATTTGACTTTATAAGACTTAATACTTAACCAAAATAGATGTACTTACCTTTTAAACTCATATTAGACCGTAATTAATCATTCCACTTCAATAAATTTTAGTTTTGAGCCCTAATAATAAAGATGAATTTTAAACCCTTAAGTTGGGACAAAATGGTCATTTTACCCAAATTTAAGTTTAAATATCCTTAAACTTTAAATTCATTCTTAAACTTCTAAAATCAATATGGTTACTGATTTGAAATCATTTTAGGATAATTAAACTCATTAAAATAATATTTTATGAAAAATTCTAAAAATCACATAAAATTCTCTAAATCCCTAATTTAAGTTTCATAAAGTGAATTTAGTTCACCTTATACCTTCTATAAGTTAATTCTATCATAAATCTAGTTAAGTAATATTAAACCTAAAGATTAATTATTCTCTTTAGGAATTTACTTCAAGCCTTTAGGATCTTATTTCCTTAGGATCTAGCTTAGAAATTTAAGTTAGAGTTCATATATTAAGTAAATGGGTACTTAATAGATGAAACTTTTATTTTATAGTTTTCTAGAATTTCATCATTTATTTAGGATTATTTTGTATTTAAACTTTAGATTTAGGATTAGAGATTCATCTTATTAAGTTTGATTTTGCTTAATAAGATAGCCTTAATTATAGTCCGTGAGAATATGGGTTTAACTTTATACCATTAGGATTATAACCTATTTGATTAAGAAGTTAAAATTCAATACTTGGATTTTATCATCTTAATCCCCCAATTTTGATTCATATTAATCAAGATTATCTTGGGATTTATAAAATCATCAATTAGGACATTTAATTTATTTATTTAACTTAAATAAGCATCATATGATTAATATATGTTAGAACTTGATTAGTTCTAAATTCTTTTAACTTATAAGACCAATATTTTAGTTTTATACTCAATAGTTGGATATTGGAGATCCTAAACTTGATAAGTTCATATTAGATAGAACAATTTAATTAGAAAATAAAGTGATATCACAAAGTTTGTTTAGTGCTATTTAATATCTTGAATTGTATGCTCTACTTCCTTATTTTTTTGAACTTTGTACCTTGACACATTATATGGAACATAATATATTTTTTATGTTGATTTGATTCATTCATAAAGCATTATCTCAATTGAAAGAAAGGATTTAAAGCATTGACTTTTATATAACTCATAGTGGAATATGTTTTACTTAGTCTACCTGGACAGTGATACTTTACTTTTACACTATGATGTTTTTCCTAGGTGCGCAGATGTTACTTTACTTTTGTACTAGGATGTTTTTCCTAGGTGCGCAGATGATACTTTACTTTTGCACTGGAATATTTCTCCTAGATGCTCTGCAGCTACTTTGTGGCATTACTTTAATATATGATATTTCTCTTAAATGGAACTAATTGGAAATAAGTGATTTGATCTGGGATGTTTCTCCTAGATATTTGCAGATTGACTCTTTTAACATGCTTTTACTTTTAGCAGGACTAAATGAAATTAAGTCCATATGAGTTAAACTGTTTTACTTTACATTTCAGCATACTTCTTAATTACAGCATTTTCAGTATACTTCTTCTTTATACAGTACTTTGGTTATATATAGCAATTCCTTTAGTACTTTCAGTTTTTCATGTATATTTTACTCTTCAGCAGCTTATTTTCACTAGATGGCATGTTAGGATATTAGAACTTTGCTTTCAGCATAGTACTTTCATTTTATCTTATAAACTAGCATGTATTAGATTGATCATATTACTTAGGAATTTCCTTGTATTTAGTTGATTTCGTTATTTGTCCCTTAACCCTTTTCTATAGCTTGAGTTGAGGTATGTACTTACCTCACATTTTATTTGAGTTATAATTAAGTTAATTATAACTTTATTACTTTTCTTTGATACTTTACTGCTACTACTTTGCTTAGATATTGTGATATCATTAAAGTTAATAAATTGTAGCCTAAAATATACTTAGATATTTTGTTTAACTAGAATTTTCTTTTGTTGGCTGGGGCCCTATCATTGTGAAATCAACAATGGTAGATTTTGAGCTCTTCGAGGTTGTGGAACCTTCTAAAGATCTGGTTTAGGAGGAGGAGCGTGCTGGAGAAGACTCTTAGTTCTTTCTCTTATTTTGTGAGGATCGAGTGACTTTACTTTACTTCACAGCTTAAACTTTTAATATTGTTTTGTAATAATATAGGATTTAAACTACTTTTCTTTTCATGCTTATGTATTATGAGTTGTATAATTCTTATCCAGATTGTATGGATGCTATTACTTGTCTTTTTTCTATACTCTGATATATATATAGTATGCTCATTCAGTGACTGGCTATTGTTTGCTCTTCTATTAGGGCATATCTTTCCTTGACATTTGATTAAGAAGGTTTATTCCTTAATCTTAATGCTAAGTGAAGGTTTGCCCATTGACAACCACCTCTTAACCTCGGATGATTAAGCAGCGGTCGTCACAATTATTAACCTTAGCACTCCTGCTTTAATGATTTAAGGTCAATACTAAATCAGATGTATTATTAGAATAATGTCAATTGAATTATCTTTCAATCAAGTTAATTGATTAAGGGTTCAAGTCTTAATCAAACATGTTAAGGTTTAACCCCTATCCTTACCCAACTAAGACTAATTTGTTGATTTATAGATCAATGACCAATCATTGCACTATTGGTGTATTATTGATGGCAAATTTCAGATTTATATTAAGTATCATTTACTTAATCAAGTTCTTAAGATTCTTATGTTCAATTTAGTTTAACATCAAATTAAGTAAATCAATGTATCCAAATTAATGTTAAAATTCTCTAACATACAACTATTATTAATGAAATATATAAACATCATAATGGTTAAAATATTAAGTAATCAAGGTCGTTGCTCTAATTACTATTTGGCACAAAATAATTGAACAAATATTTAGGAGATTTAAAACATACTATTCATGGTAAAATGGTGAATTTTTCATTGAAATTTACATACACATTCATAAATGCTTAATTTTACTAAATTCAGATTTGATTTTAATATATTTCAGCCCCATTAGGGTCATTAGAATGTGAAAATTCACAAATCCGGGCAATTCCAGGCAGTTCTAGGCACTTTCAGATATTTCTGGGCGTTACGACGCGCTATGGCGCCAGACTTTCAGATGCGCGGGTACTGCGGCAGGTTTGGGTGCTGTGGCGCGCTGCACTAGCACTACGACACGCTACGACGTCAAATTTCTCGAGAGCTGGATGCTACGGCGCATTGTAGTGCTCCTTGACCGAGAACCAGGCGCTACAGCGAATTGCAGAAAAGTGTTGTGGCAGATTTCAGTGCTGCGGCACATTTAATTTAATTTTATCAAATTTATATGTCGTTGCGGCGTGCGGTGGTATGCTACGGCACGCCACTGCAGATTCATCCCGGCAATCGGGCTCTACGGCGCGACGTAGCGCCCGACAGTGATTTTGCTTGTGCGAAAACTATGATGAATCTTTTTTTGCACTCAAATACTCCCAATTTTGGGCACCTCACAAGTGGTGCCATATACCGATGGAAAATACGTTATGAGACATTTCCATTGATACCAAAATCAGCATGAACATATCATTATAACAAATAAAAATTAAAGCCCTAGCTACTGGTATACATAATTTCACAATTTATGACAAAAATTTTAATGGAGAACTTGAACTTCGATCAGACTCATTGAGTCTGATTGAGGCTCGATGATCATACCTAGGTTCCATATAACAGTTAATTGAAATGGCATTCACAATACTTTGATAAATTATTAAGAGAGTAGCCAAGGAAAAGTGAAGCAAATGGGTACCTTAGCCTTGGAGAAATGAGGAAGAAATCTCTATTTTCTGCAGGAACTTAGAGAAAGGGACTCCTTCAGCCGCCGGCAAGAGGAGGGAGAGATTGAGGGTTTCTTCAAATAGTAAGCACAGCAAGTGATAGGAAGAGGAGAAGCTTGAGAAGAGGAAAGAGCATTCAACTTGAGCAAAGGAAGGAATGAGGGGGTTGAGCTCTATTTTAAAGGAGAAGGCATGGCTCCCCCTTGAGCTCTCCCACCAGCATGGAGGAGAAGATGGGAGGGAAGAGTTTCCCTCTTGCATGAGCAGGCAGGGGAGGCACCAAATTTAGGCGAAGGAGGAGTGGGAGGTGGGTCCCAGCGCAGGAAGAAAGGGAATTAGAAAATGCATTTAGAAAATAAATTAATTTCAGTTTTTTAATTAACCCATATTTCATAATAATAATAATAATAATAATAATAATAATAATAATAATAATTGATGAATAAACGGGCTTCAAAAAATTCAGAAAATTCACCCATAGCTAAATTGAGAGTGAGAAATCCAACAACGGAGTCAGATTTTAATCTCGACGATTAAATAATTATTCTATTTTTTGGGGTATTTAATTACATTAAAATATTCAAGAAAATCCAATGACTTCCAAATACGCCCAAGACATCACCCTAGCTAATTTGGAGGTGATGATCGTAATGGCAAAGTTGGATTTTGATTTTGAGGTTAAATTAAATATCTCAATTTTCTAATTAATTAAATATTATTAAAATATTCAAATTATTTGATTGAGCTCTAAATCACTCCAAATCTTCAGAGTTTGGTTCTGACAGTTAGATGAATTTAATAGAATGATAATTATGATATAATTAAGCTAAAATTAAGTTGGGTAACAACCTTGGATTGTTATATGTGGGCATTTGAATACCAATTAGTTATAAAACTAAATACTGATATATGTCAACTTTATAATTATTAAATAATAAGCAAAATTAATAATAATTTGACATGAAATAAAAAGATGTATAAAGTTATCCATACAAACCTGTTTCAACTGCATTGATATTTTAGCATAAAAATAATCGCTATCACAAAAATAGATATAGAATTTTAGCATTTGATATCTGATGCAAAATATAATTTTATTGGGCAAGTACAAAATCGAGAAAAAATGGGGTTTTATTTTGTATTATATACGCCAACTTCTTTCTATACATGCCCCTTCAATGGCTTATCAATATATGCTTCTTATGCCTCCCAATGTTGGACAACCCCGTTTTAGCAGTTGTTTGATCAGACTAAAAATATATCAACAGTGAACCTTGTTATTGAATTATCCAAAGTTTTTCATATATTATTTTTATATGACTTTTAAAATATTTTTATCAAGTTTGTGGGATGCTAAATGCAAAAGCATATTAAACATGAATAATAAAAGACATCTGGTAGTTTTCTTTAATGTGTGAATCAGAAAGTCAAAAGTCAAGTATTTGTACGATTTTGAACTTGATAAATAATTACTCGAAAACTTCATAATTAATTTATTTAATAATGATAATTATTTATAAATAAAATAAAATATAATTCCAAAACAAAATACTATTTATAATAATTATATAAGAGAGAAATAATTTTTCTTCGTTCTCTTATAATTCTTTTGAATTTATCATTACTCTTTCTTATATAATAATAACTATAATAATAATAATTTTAATAATAATATATTTATTATTTTTAATTATTATATAAGGATAATATTAATTTTGTAATATAAATGTATATATATTTATAATATGTAACAACATAATAATAGCTTTATTATTATCATTAATAATAATAATAATGATAGTAATAATAATAAAAGAAATAATATATATATATAGAAAGAAAAATAATGACATAAATGAAAGTTATAAAAATTAGGGAATATATATAGAAAAAAGAAAATAGCATAAATGAAATATATAAAAAGAAATAAAAATGACAGTTTTAAAAGTTTCATAAATAAAAATAATAATAATAACATTAATAATTATAATGACATTATTATTATTAATAAAAGAAAAAGAAAAGAAATGCAAAGAATAGAAAAAATTTTATCTCTTTCTCATCTCTTACTATAGATGAGGTTTTACTGGAGGTCGACAGGGGGAACTGATGGTGGTCGAGGAAGAAGAGGAGAAAGTGGAGGGGATGTAACACCCCGCTATTTGATTAAATATGATAATCTAACAACGGGTGTTACGGTAGTATTTAATATTGAGTTAGGTGATTCTAGCTCAACATTAGATATTACCTTATATTATATGGATCTATGAGTTGAAGGAAATTCAATTATTCTAACTCAAATATTCATTATTTATAATATGAATTTATAAACAACATGAAAGAATAGTTTACACACACCTCACAAAATATTTAATTTACAAATGTTTACAAATAAAACCAATTCTCACATAAGGAAATAAAAGTAAACTAGCTTCTCCCAGTTATTGCTCAGGTTCTTCTTTAATTGCAGGTCCTAGTTCACGCTCCTGATCTACTGTATTTTAGTTTTTAAATACGGTAGGGCACGGTAAAAAAAAAGAAAAAGGTGGGTTTAAAAAGTATGATAAATATATTATTAAGTAGATAGCACATTAGTTATTTACAATTTAAAGTATAAGCAGTGCAATAAGCATGAAAATAGAAAGGAGAGTAAGCTTTCTTACAGTGTTTGAGTATTTTTACAAATTCTGCAACAAATATGTTAGCATAGCATTTGAAATATTTGTAATTATAGGGAAATATGAATATGTTCAAATGATTCTGTGTGCTAAGTAAGAAAATAATGTAAGAAAAGAAACTGTATTTTTGTATGAAATCTTACACTGTATTATATTAATTAATTGAATTTGTATTATTTAAATTTAATTATTTAATTAAAATTAAAATAGGCCAGGATTTGCTGTCGGCATCGCGGCAGATATGCTGCGGGGTCCCGACAGCGGCTTAGCCATAATAGCCATTGGATGCGCTTGCACGAATCATGGCATGCGATCAATCGACACTGATTATTTGCGCCCTGATCGTTTAGCGCCCGTTGGATCCAATGCTTGATCTGACGGATGAGAAGGCGCCCGCAGTTCTGTTATTTAAGGATTCATCAAACTGTTCAATCCTAATGTCTTCACAGATCAGATGGCTGAGGGCGACTCCCAGCTGTTCACCTTCGTCCCCGCTCGACTCCCAGCCTGACCGAGAAGATTTGCCAATATTTGCCACGTCGATCCTATCTGCCACTCCTCAGGCCGTTAGAGTCCTTCCCCTAATGGTCGAGCCCTCCTAGGCGCCCTTGAGGCTGGGGTTAACCCCATTTGGGGTGGGCTGCAGAGACAGCCCGGCCCGAGCCTGCGGCATGGTTCCCAACCATGGCGACCACTCCTAGCCTCTTCCCTGGCTATTAATACTCCCCGTAGCCCTTTCAGTGAAGCTGTTGCTCACTATCTCCCCTAGCGTTGAAGCATTGGAGCTCCTACCATTCCTATTGAGTTCAACTACTGGTTAAAGCCTCCCAGTGGAACCCCTATTATGCACCGCTGATAGAGGATGAGGCTGGAGTTCAGACCCCCTTGCTAAAGCTTCTACGATCGTCTGGAGTACTCTAACCTGCTCGTCTGGACTCTGTTGCCTCATCCATCATCAGGTACAGCCTCCGTCCCTCTTCATGTCGAGCTGGTTCCAGCTCGCTCCATAGCCATTCTATCTTAGATGTTGTGATAGGTTCTAACCTTAGCTCTCTATTAGACACCTAAGGCTTCTGGTTGGGGAACTGACAGTGGACTAGATGGCGTAAATTCGTCTAAATATGCACTGGCAGCTGATCCCTGAGGTGTTGTATGCCAGCATTTCTTCTGAACAATTGAGTCCTAATTAAATCCTAGACTCCTCCTTGAGTGATCATAGGCTAATTGCAATCATTAGGATCGGTTTAGTCGATCGATTCGACTGGTATCGATTGACTCAAAGCGAGCCCACATCTGTAAAATACCTCGAGTAGCACTCCATCGATCTAGACCATCTTGGGACCTCACGACTCGCCCAATCGCTTCCCCTTTAATCCCTGAACGTGTAGGGCTAAACCTTAGCTCGTGACGATAATACAGTAAGGAGAATTTACTCTCCCCAATTTTGCCTTAGAAGATGCCTCGCCTCGGTCGAGTAGCACCCCGGCGATCCGGTGCATCCCAGATGGGGATTTATAGTCCAAACGATGCGTCTAATGTCATGGATAGTGTAGCCGTCGAGATTAGGGCGTGTCATGGTCTGCGTGTGGAAAATTGAGCGATGGAAGCAAACCCTAGGGAGCCGAGTGTCGGGTGTCTCCCTACGAAGAAGATGAAGTCACGGGTCGGGCCGACCCGTGACCCGCGCCTTTTGAATTTGGGTCGGCAGTTAGATTAAAAGGATTTTCTGAATTAATTTCCTTAAGGAAATTAATTCAGAAAATCAAACCTATGATTTTAATTTAAATAAATATATATTAAATTATTTAAATAACTTTAGCTATACTTATCTAAATGGTTTGATCCAATATATCATTTTAATCAGAAAAATGCAAGAAATATTGATATAAAATAAAATCAAATATCTAATGGTTAGATTTTAAATAATTGTCTAACATTTTTCTATTTTTATTTAAGTATATTTTAGGCTATTTAAGTGAACTGAGTATTTAAGATATTACATTTAAATATTTTTAAACATACAAGCATTATAAAGGTGCAACAAGTTACAAGAACAGGGTAGCTATAAACTAATCATTTACAACTAATCAGCAAGTATGTAAAATAACATACAAAAATATCAACTAAATATGGTGAGGCTAAAATTAAAAGTAATTGTATCTACTGAAATAAATATGATCCTAATATGCTTATGATCACATGGAGATATGCTAAGGACAATAAAAACACAAGTACTGAAAGTAGACACAGAATTCTAACATCCTAAATATGTTACTATCTTAGTAGTAATTAATGAGAGCGTATATAAAAGCATGCAGATGGTCATAAAAAAGAGAGGCCATTGAGACATGTGGCAAAAGTAAACTAAATACATGCATGAGCAAATGTAAAGCTACTGAGACATGTGGCAAAGCAAGTCAAGCACTAAAAGAAAGACCACTGAAGCATGTGGCAAAGTAAAACAACCACTGACAACTGAACTAAAGTAGCAGTAAGCCTAAAACATAGTGCTTCCATAATAGAATAGGCCATACAAGGGTCTCTAAACTGAAAGTTCAACATGTATCCATCCTAGGCATCCGCAGAGCTAGGTCCGAGTTGAACTTATAAAATAAAACATGTCTCCATCCTAAACATCCATCGAGCTAGGTCCGAGTCTATTCTATAACAAAACTAGAACTAAAGAGGTAGACTATGCTATGACATACTCTACTAACTGAAAACATTGAAAGAACTGAATGAATGCTATGCTTTTCAAATACTAACTTAGAATGTATCATCCATATTCTAGGTTTACCTACTATGCTCAAGGAACTAGGCCCAATATTCAAGGTATGCAGAGCAATCAAGTCAAGTAAGTAAGAGACTCAATCTAGACTCATGCGATATCCATTATTGTCTACTTTATCTAAATTTAACTATTATGAGAAGATACAAATTTAGGATCTCCAATATCCAGCTATCGAGTAAGATCTCAGATTTACGACCTTAATGTTAATATTAGAACTTAATAAGTTATAATTTATAATAATATGACGACTATAAAGATTAAAGTAAATAAAATGACTTAATTATTATTATTTTCCTCTCTTAACCCAAATCTTGATTAAGTGAATCAAGATTAAGGATTCAGGATCCAAACTTCACTTTAGAGTTCAAATATTGAATCCAAGGTAGCATCCTTAGTAAGGATCTAGGGTTCACACTTTAAAAGCCAAATTAAAGATAAGAAATCTTATAAGCTGAAGAATTCAGAAACTATGATCTTAATAGAAGGTTACTATACTGGTTATAAGATAAAATAATTAATAAGAACTAAGAATCTAAGATCTATATTCAATCTTTTAGGATAATTACCTTATCCTATTAATTGAATCATTCCTATACCCACATGGAAGGCTTCAAAAGGATTAAAAAATAAATCACTTAAGGAATTTCAAATGGAAGTAGTTCAATTCAATTAGAAGATCTAAAGTCTAAGATCTAAGATCTAAGATCTAAGATTAGATCACTTTAGACTTAAGCTAAGTTTGGACTTAGAATTTTACCAAGGTGTTTCTTTTAAGATCCAAGCTTATAGATCAACTTAATTAAGTCATTAAATAATGATCTAATATTTTAAGATAGTTTAGACTTAATTCTTAAGATAAGGTGATTTTGAGTACTCGTAAGATCTTAAGATCTTAATAAGAACTAACTTAAGATTTCCTTAATTAACAACCATATAATTATATGAGATTTCAAAAAGATGCTAATATTCTAATTAGAAGTATTTTACTAAAATTTTAAGACTTAAGGGGTGCTTAAACACATTTTGGTCAAAATGACCAAAATATCTCTCTTAAGGCTAAAAATGGGATTTTAATATTTAATTATTCAAATTGATTCAAATCTATTTTAATGAGTTCCAACATGGTTAATGAAGCAGGAAATACACTTATCTTAGGTTTTGGCAACCTAATTAGTTTAATTAACACTAATCACATATTTAAGCCAATTAAAATAATTAAGGAAACTAGGGCATTCTAGAGTGATCCAGCATCATTTATAGGCTCTAATATACTTAAGAAGGTATTAATGACTTATTTTACCAAAATTAGAGGCTTATTCAAAATTAAATTTACTAATCCCTAATTAGGGTAATTAAGAGGTGATTAATAAAGTTAAGGTTCCTAAATCACTTTTAAGAGTCTACAAAGGTCCTTTAGGGTCTCATGAGCAATCAGAGTCCTTAATCAACATGTTTGGGTATTTATTGAATTTAATATGATTTAATTAAGAATAGAAAAGGATTAGTCTATTATTTAAAATCTAACCATTAGATTTGTGATTTTATTTTATATTCAGGTTCCTTGCATTTTTATGATTAAAATGGTATATTGGATCATATTATTTGGATGAGTATAGCCAAAGTTATTTAAATAATTTAATATGTATTTTTATTTAAATTAAAACCATAGGATTGATTTTCTGAATTAATTTCCTTAAGGAAATTAATTCAAAAATCCTTTAATTATAACAGTCGGCCCAAAATCCAAAAAGGCGCAGGCCACGGGTCGGCCCGACCCGCGACTTTGTCTTCTACCTCTCGACGGCTCCGATCCTAAGGCAACCTTCTATCGCCAAATTCATCGTACTCAGTGCACGCCACGCCCTAATCTCAATGACTACACCATCTCTGACACTAGACGCATCGATTGGACTATAAATCCCCATCTGAGATGCACCGGATTGCCGGGGTGCTATTTAACCGAGGCATCTTCTAAGGCGCAAATGGGGAGATCAAATTCTCCTTACGGCATCAACGTCACAAGCTAAGGCTTATCCATACACATTCAGGGACCATAAAAGAATCGATTGGGCGTGTCGAGGGGTTCTAAGGAGAGCTAGATCACTGGAGTGTTACTCGGGGAGGAGTGCAGACGGGAGCTAAAAATAGGTCGATCAATTTCAGCCGAGTCAATCGATCTGATCGAGCCCGACCCTCGATATGGGTTTACAATTATTGCTGAGAGGTTCTGGCGCTACTTGGCTAGCCAATTGCTTGAGGGAAAAGCAGCATTTGGCGAACCGGAAGCCGACTGGCAATGCACACACAGACGGCAAATTCGTCGTCTGGTTCACTGCCAAGCTCACCAAAAGACTTAAACGTCTACTAGGGAGCTAGGGTGAGGACCTAACGCAGCATCTAAGGCTCAATTGGAAGCGAGTCGAGCTGAAACTAGCTCGATCAAGGATACAGGGTCAGAGGCTGTACCTGAGGATGGCCGAGGTGACTGAGGCAAATGCAGGCAACTCGGATCACTCTAGATGGTCACAGAAACTCTAGCAAGGGGGTTTGAACTCCAGACCTCACCCTCGATCAGCGGTGCTCAGCAGGTTCAGACGTCGGGGTCGCCGAGAGCTTTAAGGTAAGCAGCAAGGAATGAGGGGATCACAGTGAGCAAAGGGACTCACTGTGAGTCCCGGGAGGTATTTATAGGCCTTAGGAGCTATGGGGGGTGGCTTCCAAAGCTCAGGCTTGGAGAAGAGGCTCGAACCGAGGGGACGGCTTGGATGCAACAGCCGAGGGCAATTCGGGGAGAGCACTACCGGCAGGTGATCATGCCTGAGGATAGAAGAGGAAGAACGATCCCCTTCTTGTACTGCCACAGGGGCTGGAAGGTGCCTGGCTATCGAGGGGGCCAGCGAGCAATGGGTCGCGAGGTGGGAGACGATCCACAGTGCGGGGTTACACTAGAGCCATCTGATCGCTGAGCCAATGATGATGGACGGCCTGATGCAGATACTAATTAATGGAAATGCGGATTAAATTCCATGCATCGAATGGAAGATGCCGATCGAGCGACTGAGATCTAATCACGGCTCGAGGCAGCGTGAGCCGTTGGATCAAATGTGCTAATATGCGTGCTAACGCATCGAGTGGCTTGCACTTATGCGCCGCTGTCGGGACCCCGCAGCAGATCTGCCGTGGTCCCGACAACAAATCCCACCGCTTAATTTTAATTAATAATTAAATTTAATAAATAAAATTAATATAATAATATATAATTAATCTAATTAAATTCTAAACTCAATTTAGGCCTAAATGAGCTCCAAAAAAATTCCAAAAATTCACCTTTAGCTAATTAGGATATGAGGAATTCAAAAATGAAATTAGATTTTAATTTGGAGATCAACTTAATTTAGGTATTTTCTAGGGCTCAAAAATAGGCAAAAATACCAAAATTCTCAATCTAGCTCCGATTGATTTCAAACTTTTAGGGTTATGTTTGAATGACCCATTGAGTTTAATGGAACCAAAATTAGAGCTTAATTTAGCTTAATTAATCTGGATTCAGCTAGGGTAACAACTAGAGTTATTACAAATTACTCTAATTTGGGATTAGTGAGTTAAGCCTTGGATTAACCTCTAATTTTAGGGAATTAAGTTCCTAATGCCTTATTAATGGTAGTAGAGCCTATAAATGCAAATGGATCATCCTATGATGCCCTAACTTCCTTAATCACCTTAATTGGCCTTAAATTATGATTAGTGTTTATTAGGCTAATTAGGTTACCAAAACATAAGATAGGTGTGCAACCTACTTTATTAATCAATATGAAGATCATTAAAATAGATTTGAATTAATTTAGGTGATTAAATCCTAAGATCCCATTTTTAGCTTTAAGAGGGGTATTTTGGTCATTTTGATCAAAATAGGTTTAAGTACCCCTTAAGCCTAGAAAAGTTAGTAAAATATCCCTAGTTAATATGTTTAACACCTTTCTGAAATTTTATATTAATAATATTGAGTTAAGTGAAGAATCTTAAATTAACTCTTATTTAAATCCGAAGACCTTAAGTATTCTTAAAAGAGTCATCTTGTCTAAGAGTTAAGCCTAACTATACCAATGTACTAGATCCTTAGTTAATAGCTTAAGTAAGTTGATCTTTGAGCTTGAACCTTAAAAGAAATACTTTTGTAAAATTCTAAATCTAAATCTTTGCTTAAGTCTAAGAGATCAAATATTAGATCTTAGACTTTATACCTTCTAATTGAATTGAATTACCTTCCTTTGGAATTCCCTTACTTGATTTAATGTTTAAATATTTTGAAAACCTTCCATGTGGGTGTAGGTTGATTCAATCTATAGGATAATGTAATTATCCTAAAGATTGAATATAGATTTTAGATTTTTAGTTCTTAACTGATTATTTTATCTTACAACTAGTAGAGTAATCTTTCAATAAGATCTTAGTTCCTAAATCCTTCAGCTTATAACATTCTGTACATATAGATTATGCTTAAGAGTGAATCCTAGATCTTTACTAAGATATTACCTTGGATTCAGGACTTGAACCCCAATGTGAGGTTTGGATCCAAAATCCTTAATCTTGATTTACTTTCAAGATTTGGGCTAAGAGAGGAAAATAATAATAATTAAGTTGTTGATTTATTTACTTTAACTTCTTATAGTCATCATATAATTATGAATTAGAATTTGTTAAGTTCTAATGTTAGTATTAAGGTCGTAAATCTGAGATTATACTCGATAGCTGGATATTGGAGATCCTAAGCTTATATCTTCTCAGAATAGTTAGATTTGGATAATTAGACAACAACAGATATCACATAAGTCTAGATTGAGTCTTTTGCTTACTTTTACTTTGATTGCTCTACACACTTTGAATATTGAGCCTTGTTCCTTGAGCATAATAGGAGAACTTAGGATATGGAAGATACATCCTAAGTTAGTATTTGAAAAATATAGCATTCATTCAGTTCTTTTAGTACTTTCAGTTAGTAAAATATGTCCTTGCTTAGTCTACCTCTTCAATTCTAACTTTATTATAGAATAGACTCGGACCTAGCTCTGTAGATGTCTAGGATGGATACATGTCTTATTCTATAAGTTCAACTCGGACCTAGCTCTTCGGATGCCTAAGATGGATACATGTTGAACTTTCAGTTCAGTGGTCAAGTATGGCCTGTTTCTGTTATGGCAGTACTATATCTTAGGCTTATTCTTACTTCAGTTCAGTTTTAGCATTTGTTTTTCTTTGCCACATGCTTTAGTAGCCTTTCTTTTAGTGCTTGACTTGCTTTGCCACATATCTTAGTGGCTTACTTTTGCTCATTCATGTACTTAGTTTACTTTTGTCACATGTCTCAATGGCCTTTTTCATATTAAATTTGCATGCTTGTATATATGCTCTTATTGATTAGTTATTAAGTAAGGGCATATTAGGATACTAGAATTGTATGTTATTTTAGTACTTGTGTTCTTTATGTACTCAGCATATACCTATGTGATTATAAGCATATTAGGATCAGATTTATTTCAGTAGTTGTAGTTACTTTTGCTTTTAGCCTCATCATATTTAGTTGTTGTTTTGTATATTATTTTTACATACTTATTGATTAGCTATAAATGATTAGTTTATAGTTATCCCGTTCTGTGTAGCCTGTTGCATCTTATAATACTTGCATGTTTAAAACCTTTAAATGTGATATCTTAAATATTCGGTTCACTTAAATAGCCTAAAATATACTCAAATAATTGTCTAACTGTAACATTTTTCTTTTGTTGACTGGGGCCCTGGCATTTAAAATACTGATAAATGTCAAATTTGGAGCTGTTCATTGGTAGTGCTGCAAGAGAGGAGCCGGTGCAGGAGGAGAATCTTCCCACTACTATTTAGTTAAACTTTTTTTCTTGCTGAAAGATTGAGAGATCTTTACTTTCATTTAAATTCCAATATAATAATTAAACTCTGGATGTATTTACTTTCTACACTTGAGCTGAGTTACTGCTTTCTTTTCTTCTTTTATACTATGTTATGCCTATGGATGTTACATTATATTTTCTACTTTCACTACTTTGATATGTATTGATGTATGTTTCTAGTTATAGGTGTTAAGTCCTTGGCTTAAGGCGAGTTGGGTCTTACCTGACTTTACTTAAGTTGGGGATTTACTACGGAGTTGACCACCACACTCCCCACGATTATGCTAATATCAATATTAACGTGACCGCGATAAAGTACGGGGCCCCACAGTACATCTACTTAATTTATCTGTAATAGGGTTAACTGTAAACACACACATTTCCCCTCAAAGAAATTATGCGATCTCCGGATACACCAATAACCTACCCGGGCTTAATGACAGTTGTACTAAAATCCTCCATATAAACTCCTCTAAAATATTTTATTAAAATGTTTATTATATGCACAAAATCTTGATGTATGAATCAAGGTTTAGGCTCAATGCGTAGCAGCACAAGAAATTTATCAATATATTGCAAACTGTGTGATATCCATTGTTTTCTATTTTTGATTTTCTATCATAATAATTGCACATTCACAATGGTTGCCTACACGTAGGTTGTCCAAATTATGATATGACATTAAAAGAAATAATAAATAATTATGTCATTCTGCAATTATAATGTACTAACGAGTCTAAATTTTGAATAGCATGTTGGAAAATTGAATATATTAATGCTAAGCATATGAGATATCATGATCAGTAAATAAAAAATACTTTTTCTAAAAATAATAAAAAGTTGAATCTAAATTTCCTTATAAATAGCATTGGAGTATAACTTTCTGTAAGTTTCTAAATTTAAATTCTTTTTCCTTAACACTCATCAATAGAAAATAAGTTAAATTTCTAAGTTTTCATCTCGAGTCAATAAATACTCTAGAATCAATGTAAACAATCGCAAAAATATTGCTGGAATTTAGTGCCACTGAAACTAATGTTAAGTAGTTACTTTACAACTTCTTATGATTGGCAAAAATTCAATAATAGCAAACAACTCAAATAACTCAAAATTGTTGCAAAAGAAACAAAACAAAATTAAGTTATAAAAATAAATATAACACCAAAACTTTAAATAACTTTTAGAGGCATTAATTGATCTAACAAGGCAGGTTCAAGATTAACATGAATGATTAGCACATATCTAAAAATAAACATGCAATTTATGCAATTTAATCAAGAGGTAGATTTCCAATTCAGTTTTTAGTAGCTGTTGAGTCATTATGAAAATTAGTTCAAAAATAATTGCCGATAAATACTAGCACGTACATGAAATATCGCATAGTTACAAAGCAGTTTCTATATGTTCAAGAAGAAATATACCTCTAGTTCTATAATAATAAAGTGAAATTAATGAGAATAATATCATAAAATTTGGCCAACCATGCACACAATGATACATGAGCATACATGCTAATATTTATTATTTGAGTACTAAAGAGAAAATAACCCAAATTGGTGAAGCACGAATGTAGAAGTAAGATAACAAATTAATTGCAGTTTAATAGTAATGAAGTTATTTCTAACAAGAATTCAACTTTTCATAAAGCAAACACAGCATAAATCTATAATTCTAAATTCATCTAAATCAAAGAGTTAATATTAAAGTTCTAAAGTGAATGCATAAGAGTTTGCCATAATTCATTTATAGTTAATTTGGAGTAAGAAAGTATACGTATAATAAAACAACTAAATGCATTTGAAGTCAAGGCGGTTTGTCAAATGATCTTATTTCATTCAAACTATATTTTAAAAATTAATCTTCTGATGATAATGAGTAGCTCCCAACTATTCTAAGGTCTCAAGACAAGGCTAGATCACAAGAGATACAAACCTCTGTATTTCATTAGCAATAATTCTTTTATAAAAGAGAATGCATAATCTGCTGATAAAAGATATTAATAAGAATATAACATCACAATCTTAAAAGATAAATAACAATATAACAACAGAATATTGACCCATTATTAAGGTAGCAAATAGATGCAAAATATACAAGATTTTAGAATCATGTGTTAAGGGGCTGTATTTGAAATAATCAATAATAATAATAATACATTGTATTTTATATTTATTTCACATGTATTTTAAACACAGCATGACAATTATATTCTTTAGCTCACTAATGTGCAAAGGATGATAATATGCTATATTTCACTCATACCATATCTCTAAAAAAAATTCATTAAAGAATAACTACAAAAAATTATAAATCTGCATAAAAATCCCCATAATGGAGATTATTTCATGATTGGAGATCTCCTACTTAAAATGCAATAACTATTTACTTCTAGTAACATACATACTCATTCGTTTGGAAGCATCTATCAATTAACACAAAAGCGACGAATAAATTTATTATAGCTTAAGTACTATAAACAACACTATAATTTATATTGCTTACTACTATCAATCGATTCATAAAAAAAATAGCAACTAAAAAGAAAGAAAAGATCCATCTCAAAGGTTATCTATGAATCCTATAAATCCTTCAAGATGATTTCATACAAATTATACTGGATAAGAAATTGAGTGGAGTACCTGTTTCGCAACTTTTTAGGGTTTCGTCTAGCCTTTGTGAACTGCTGATCTTCCAAGTCCATAAGTTCCTCCTTCCTATGGCTATCATTTAGATATATCCGAGTAGAGTAATGAGCTTAACATGAAATGTTGGCCATATCTCCATGATGTTTGATTGGATGAGGTTGCGGTGGTAGTCCAGGATATTACTCGAATGGCCATTGGCTCAAGTGAAGGTGGAAGCCACGCATCCTTGTGTGGGCTTCGATGAGGGGGACAATGTCGGTCGTGTCGCTCAAGTGGAAAGCGTGCAGGAATGGGATTAGGGCAGTGGAGGTGAGGAGATAATGAAATAATATATATATATATATATATAATTTATTATTTGATAAATTAATTAAGTATTAGATATTTTATTAATTAGAAATTAAGCACTTATATACTTCCAAAAAATTCAAAAATTTTGCTTTTTAATTAAATTAGAGATGACAGACTTAAAAATACAGTCAAATCTTCAATCGAAGATTGTCTTAATTATTTCATTTTTTTAGGATTTTGAAAACAAATAAAATAATCATGAAATTTTGACGCTCCAAAGTTCACCAAATCTTCACCCCTAGCTAATTTAGGGGTGGGGAACACAATGACGAAGTTCGATTTCTAATTTGAAGTAAAAAAAAAGTTCTCATTTTCTTACTTTAAATAATTATCCAAAATTAGGATTTTGCTTGTTTGATTCTCAAAGTAGATTAAACCTTTGGAATTTACTTCTAGTGATTAATTAAGATTGTTAGAAGAAATTTTAAGTTTATTGGATTTAATAAATGGTGTTGAACAACTATAGGTTCTTATAGGAGAGAAGAAGAGTGGGGAGAAGAGTGGATGAGGAGAGGGGAGTATGGGAGGATGAGAGAATGGGAGAGGGGAGGGGTATTTATAAGATTTTTTTTAATTTTTAATTTTCTCTCTCTTCTCTTTCTCTTCTCTATTATTCCAATATAAAAAATTTAACTTCTCTTTCTCTTAAATGCTTTGGAGTGTACAAATTAATTTTCTCATTCTCATTCTCTCTCATCTTTCTCTCTCATATTTATTTCTGTTATTTCTCTCTCCTCCAATATTTCTAAATAAAATTTGACACGAAGGTGTATTTTATTGAGATGAACGCATTTGCGCCAAAATTTTTCGATTTGGAGCAATATTTTATTTCAAATTAATTTCTGAAGATAAAAACTTCAAAAATTAATTATGGTATATCCGTAGCTCAAAATTCGATAAAACTTTTTGTGTAGTCTTTTTATAATATTCTTAATCTAATGATACTAAAATAGTTAAATTTGAACATGTATTTAATTTTCTCAATTTACTAAATTTATATAATTTAGAAAATAATTAAGTAATATCTGTTGTTCGAATTGCTCTCAAATTTAGACCTTGTGATAAAAAATATATACCCTATCCAACGGTATTTTTGATTTGTCCTAATCTTGAAGTCGCCCGAAATACTAATTTTTGAGTTGAATTTGGTCATAATTTGGATAGTAGAGTCGTTACATTATTAAATAAAATTGATGGTACAAAGATACTTCTTATTTATTAAAAATTGAAAAATAATTGTCCTATATATTGTAAGAATACATTCTCCTAAACTTTATCTTATACTTAAGAAATTAAAATATAATTTCTTAAAAAAAATACTATGATTACACAATAATATACACCAAAAAAATATTTAGAACTAATAGTAAATTTTTTTATTTTTTATTTTTTATTTTTGCATATAAGACACAAAAGAATATATTTAATCAATAATCTACTTACACATTGAATTAACACATATCTATATATTTTGGTATATACTAATATGTAAGTGTAGAAATACTCTTTTTCTAAATAATTTAAGATCCTATTTTTAAAATATATTATTTAAAAATTTATAACATTGTATTGCAAACAATGAATTAAAAACAAGACTGGACCGGCCGATTCAACCGTGAATCGATCGGTCAACCAGTCCGATTCGTAGTAAAAAATCGCTTTTAGTCGAACTAGAATAAAATCGGCCAGTTTTACAGTTCAATGGTTGAATTGTAAAACTGGACCGATTTTATTAAAAACCTAATGGTTCAATTAAGAAATTGGGCCTACTCAAAAATTTAATTTAAGCCAATAAAATAAATTAACATTAACCCAAACAAATTTTGTACAAGTCCACAAACTTAATAATAACCTATTTAGAATAAATTTGATAAGTTAAATATATAAAAAAAATAAATATTAGTTTTGCCTTATTTATTTATAAGTAAATTTGATAATGTGTATTATTGATTTTAAGATGTGGGACTAAACAATTTTGTATATTATATTATTATATATAATTAAACATTTTAATATCTTAGTATTTTAAATTTCTTGCTTAATCCGATTAAATATTTTATATATATATAAATATATATATATGAATTTTGCTATTTATTATTTTATATATATTAGCTCCCACTACGAAAATTTTCTATTTATTTTGCGTATTAATATGTATATATATATCATATATTCGATTATTTTTATATGAATTTTTTTATATTATATATAATCAAATATTATTTAAATAATTTATTTTTAATTTTTACATTTATTATTTAATTAAAATATTATTTATTACGTGTTTTCAACCCCGATTTGACTCCGATCTGACTATTGAACATTGAATCTCTGACCGTTCAATGCCCATAAGTTCAATAGTTGAGCGTCAGATCCCACCAAAAACCAAACCAACCAATCAAATATTTGTTTCAAATAAATAACATCTGCAAAAGATTTGGTAACCCGCGCTACACTTTCCCCTGACTCATTATTACTTCTCGACATGGCCCTCTTCAGTTGATTCTTTTCTTTGTTTTCTGCTCCTTGTTCGTCTCTTCGCTCCGCAAATTTCTACACTTGCGCTCTCTTCTCCGTTCCTATAGCCGGGATCAGCTTTGCCTGTGTTCCGCAATGGACATGGATATTGAGCGACCGCCTTTGTGCGATGGATTGGGCGCCGAAGAGGCCGGAACATTCGATCTTCCCTATTCCTCCCCTCCTTGCTCTCCCTTTTCCAAGGCACATGGGATTTCTCCGGCCACCAGCATCGGCGAGCTGCTCGAGTGCCCTGTCTGCACAAATTTTATGTACCCTCCTATCCATCAGGTTGGTTCATCTTCCAGTTAATTACCTTTTGTTTTTCCTTTTCGATGTTGTCTTGGTTTTTTCAATTATAGGGTTTGAGGACTTGGATATGTATGCTGTGTTTGTAAGGACCGTTTTTATTTGGATGGAGGAGTCCGATGGGATTGGGAGAGCTGGATTTGCACATTTTTTTTCAACACATTTTGAAATGGACCAACACACACACTCTCTCTCTCTCCACCCTTTTGCACTCTTAGAAAGGAATTTGAAAATTTTTCTGATGTACGAGTTTTCAGGAAGAGGCTGTTTAGTTTGCTGCATCTTGGGTGTAGAGTAAAGTTGTCACTTGAATTCTTAAATGTGGTGTTGTTTTGTTACAATTTGAATGTGAAGTAAAATTTGGGGGATTAACTTTACCCCAAAATGCCATTTTGTGGAGATTAGCATTATGCCCGATTCAGACAATTGTATTTTAATTCATCTGCTGCTTGAAAAAAAATGAAGCCAAACCTTCAGGGTGTCTACGCTGCCTTTACTTGGCCTCTAGCAGCCATTGCTGGCCTATGCTGGGCATTAGTTCCGCCCAACCTTTGCTTGGCACCAGTGGACCAAATCAAGTAAGACATTGGCTATATCAACAGCTTGTTTGTTGATCTTAGCCTAATTCTTAAATCCATCCAAAGGTTAGTTTGGCTCACCAGATTTTTATGTTATTCATGTTGGGAAATAAATCCCAGCACCACCGAGAACACTCCACAGCGGAAGCGGTTTTGTTAGCGCACTAAATTGAGGATTGGGGGTGCGTTTACGGTTACCAAACAAATCTGAAATCACAAAACCACAAGAAGTAGATCACAGCATATGCATGCAAAGCAAACTCAAGCACACAAACATCCAAACACAAAAAATTACTTGGAAAACCCAAGAATGGGAAAAACCAAGGAGCCACATCATAGAAAATTTCCACTAAGAATCTTGAAGAGTACAAAGTTACAAAGAGCTTAACTTTTGATAGGAATCACACAAGCTCTTACTTCAATATGAAGAGGAGAGAAAGCAGCCCCCACCAGGAGTATCTTCTCTAATATGCAAGAGCTATCTTGTACTACAGCTTCCTTAGGGCTTCACCTTGTGGTCTCTTTCTCACAGCAGCCAAAGCCTCTAACTGAAATGACAACGCCCTTAGCTTACATAGGAAACTCATCCACATGTTCCCTTAAGTACCCAGCTCATTTTCGAACCCTGAAAGGTTCAAAATGCCTCTCAAATTACTTAGGGCGTAACCTGAACCAGAGCAGAATTCCATCAGGCGCTACGGTGCGCCGCAGCGCCTGGGCTTTGGGTAGCCAAGTGATAGGGCGCGCTGTAGCTCCCTGGTCTCTGTTAGCCTGCTGCTGCGGCGTGCTACAGCGCCGATTTCTGTTGCGGCACGCTGCAACACCCGCTTTCCCGTCTACTGACCATTGAGGCGCGCGATAGCGCCTCCATCTCGGGTGAGGGAGCACCAAGGCGCGCACCGGCGCGCGCCGCAGTTATGGCGCGCCGTAGCGTCTGTGTTGTTCTTGAACTTCGCACCTTATTCCGAATCGCCTCGGAATCTCCTGTAAGCTCACCGGAGAACCATTAGCATCTCCATGATGGATTAAATAGTCTCCACAACACAACAATCTCCCACTTGGAGACCTTTAGGAAGTTATCCCTCTTCGATCCTCGATTCTTCATTGTTTTCTTCTATTTCTGTCAAAAAATGTGGTGTGGCTCACCTCCGCTCTCTCTTCACGTACCGAGGCTAACTGAAGCTGCACATTGCTTGAGTTTCTCCACTGTTATTGCTTTTGTAAGTATATCAGTTGGATTCTTGGAAGTATGGATCTTCTCCAATCCGAGCTGTCATTCTTCTAACAGTGTCCGGTTGAAATGGTAATAGAGTTGAATGTGCTTTGTCCTGGCATAAAATATTGCATTCTTTGCTAGGTAAATAACACTCATAATCACTGTAGAGCCTTACATCCTCTTGCTCATTGCCTAATTCTGCCATAAAACTCTTCAACCAGATCATCTCTTTACTTGCCTCTATAATGGCAATGTACTCCACCTCCGTGGTAGATAGCGCCACAATATTTTGTAGCCTAGAGATCCAATTTGCCGTTGCACTTCCTAATATATACACATATTTTGTAGTGCTTCTCCGGCTATCAATATCTCCTGCAAGATCCGAGTCTACATAGCCTTGTAAAACAATGTCAAATCTACCAAAGCATAAAGCTTTACCCATTGTATCTTTCAAATACCTTAAAATCCACTTGACCGCATCCCAATGGTGCTTCCCTGAGTTTCCCATGAATTTGCTAACCACTCCTTTTGCATGGGCTATATCTAGTCTTGTGCTGATCATCGCATACATCAAGCTCCCAACTGCTGAAGCATAAGGAACTTTCAGCATATGTTCCTTCTCTACTTCAGGCTTCGGCATCAGCTCCTTTGATAAGCTAAAGTGACTTGCTAGGGGAGTGCCTACCAGTTTCGCCTCGCTCATGTTGAATTTTTCAGCACATTTTCAACATATTCTTTCTGCGACAGCTTCATGATTATTGTACTTTTTTTCCTATTGATTCACATTCCAAGAATCTGCTTGGCCAGCCCCAAGTCCTTCATGTCGAACTCCTTTGACATTAGCCCTTTCGACATCCTTATCTCTTCCATGTCTAATCTTGCAACCAGCATATCATCCACATACAGTAACAAAATGATATTGGAGGACTTACACTATTTTATGTAACAACAGTGATCCGTTTGGCATCTCTTGTACCCCGATTCAGATATGAATATGTCGAATCTCTTGTACCATTGCCTTGGAGTTTGCTTCAAGCCATAGAGACTCTTTTTGAGCTTGCACACTAGCTCAACTTTTCATTTTTCTTGAGCTTTGTACCCTTCAAGTTGTTGCATATATAGCTCCTCCTCCAGCTCTCCGTGAAGGAATGCAATTTTGACATCCATTTGCTCCAGATGCAAATTCTCAACTGCAACAATGTTCAACACAACCCTGATGGTTGTCATCTTCACAATTGGGGCGAAAATCTCACTGTAGTCGACCCCATACTTTTGCTGGAAGCCCTTTACTACAAGCCTCGCCTTGCAGCATTTGCTCTTATTCGGTTCTTCCTTCACCCGGTAAACTCACTTGTTTTAGAAGCCCTTCTTTCCAGCTGGTAGAGGTGCCTGTGACGACCCCAATATTGAAAATCACTTAGTTCAATATTGATGCGTCACCACAATACCTAATACTAGATTAGAAGAAAGCTTCACACCCTTTTCGTATTAGCTTCCTTGCCTAAAGGGCGTTGATCAATGATGCTTTCACACCTATCCTTCTCATGAAGACTTTGGACCGTTCTTCTCCTTTTATTGTGACCTTTTTCTAACAATTAATAATTCCTGATGATGGCTTAACTAATTCATCCGTAAGATTATGTCCAAATTTGTATGAGGAAGTACTAACAATGTTGTCTCATATATTTGGGTGTGGATGGGAATATTGCACTAACAGTATGTCTGAGCTCTCATGTGAGCTCCCAGAGGTAGACCCACACTTATTGTAATATCAAGTTTCCTATGTTCTAGTTGTAGGAGTGTTGCAAATTTTTTTGATATGAAGGAGTGATTAGCTCTAGTGTCAAATAGCACTTGGCAAGGTACACTAGCGAATGGCAATATACCTTTATTATTATGAAAAATAATTTCGTACTGACATTATAAACAATAATATGCGAGTCATTTTAAAAGAAAATAAAATATTTGCAAAGGTACCTATCACCACTTTATGATCTTCTGGTGTTAGCACTGGGTGAGGGTATAAAGGACCAGTAGGTTGAGGAGCGGGTGCTCGTCTTGGGGTGGGTGGCGCTGCAACTACTGGCACATGGGACCTTGCGGTTGCTCCTCTCTTCGGGGTGGGAGCATTGGTTTGAGCTTATGTAGGAGCTAGAGCAACTCTTGCCCTAGGAATGAGATCCCCATCAACGATCTTGAAGGCTCGACATAATTGGTTGTTGTAGTCGGGTTGGCCACACCGATAACAACGGTTGTCACTGTGGTAGCACCTGCTCATTGGGTGGGGAGGTTGGCAACCTCCCCCATCCACGGGTCTAGGAGCCTTTGCATTAATCTGGAAGACTCAAGCTGGTGGACTAGAACACGGTTTTTTAAATGTCCCCTGATTTTTGTTGGAAGGAAATTGTCTTTTCTCCCGACCTTTTGCAATATCTTGCTCACTGTTCTCCTCATGCTCCACATGATCACACATTCCAACAAATTAGAAAACTGTGTGTGCCTTAATGGCTTCAGAATCCACTGAAGGGAGCTCTTTAATCCTGCCAAGAACCGACTGCATCTGGCCTCTTCCATGCCGACTAAAATTTTTGAATATCTTGATAGCTTTATGAACTCAGACTCGTATTCAGTTACTAATTTATTATCTTGAATCAATTTCATGAACTTGTTTTCCATGATGGTTTGCACCGTGAGGGGAAAATACTTTGTTCTGAATGCTTTAGAAAATTCCCTCATGTAATATCTTCAAGTTCCAATCCTGTAAAATTTGCATTAAAAGTGGCCTCCCACCTTCTGTCTGCCTCGCCCTTGAATAGATACTGCATTACTCTCACTGCCTTCTCTGTCGGGCACTATACAATTAACTGTTTTATCAATATTCCTCAACCAATCTTCCGCTCCCATGGGACCTGATGCCTCATTGAATATGGGCGGGTTCAATTTCAAGAATGACTCCAGAACTCTGTCCAATTCATGTTTCCGTCTAGACGTGGATGCTGGCACGGGTACAGATATTGAGGGCTTATTTTGCTTGGCCAGTAATTGTAATATCGCTTCCTTGAGGCGTTGAGTCTATTATCTGACGACTCAGCTATCACAGTGGCTTTAATTGAGATTTCCATAGGGACATGCAGAAATCCTTTTACGGAATCCATATGTTTAAAGGCTTTCATTAAACAAGCAGGTATAAAGTTTTACTGCATTTAGTTTAATCAGCAAAAGGATATTTCTTTAATCAAGATATTATTCATGATATTTGTACAAAATTCACCCCACTAGATGTTCAATTTGATATAATTGTGACAAAAATAAAAAAGTCAAAAGTTCACTAATATATAGATGGGTAAATATATCAATGATGGGCACTGGGATCTAGTCTTGAGTAGCCTTTGAATTGTGTGCCTCCATCTTCATCAGCATCCTACGGTATTTTCGGGCATCACCAACTCTCTTTTTGATTTTGTGGGCGGATGCCAGGGCCGTATCCCCCCTTTTCGGCCTCAAAGGCTCCTCAAGGGCTCCTAATAGCATCAGCTCCTGCATTTGTATCTCTATTTTAAACATCCGATTGGCCACATCAATGTAGTGGTTTCTATTGATCATGCAAAGGGACACCCGTCACAAGACGAGCACCCGCTCCTCGACCTACTGGTCCTGCGAGGGTTTATACCCTCACCCCAGTGCTAGCACTAGAAGATCCTGAAGTGGTGACAAGTACCTTTACATTTATTTTATTTCTTTTAAAATGCCTCTCAAACTCTTGCTTATAATGTCAATACAAATTTATTTTTTATAATAATATAGGTATATTGCAATTAGCTAGTGTACCCTACCAAGCGTGAAGCTTATCTGGTCACCATGCTGGGAAATGTGAAGAAAGATGTTTCGCTATTGACATAAGGGTTGTGAAGGAGTCGCAGATATCTTTCCCGATGATTTACCAAGGCTACCACCAGTGCGAGAGATAGACTTTTCTAATGAGTTGATTCCAAAAACCCAACCAATATCTTGGACACCTTATCGAATGGCCCCATGGGAATTGTAAGAGAAGAGATCAACTGAAGGAGTTGTTGGATAAGGGTCATGTTACCATGGGGAGCCTTTGTGCTCTTCGTTAAAAAGAAGGATGGATCCTTGCGACTGTGCATAGACAATCATGAGTTAAACAAGGTGACTTTCAAGAATCAATGCCCCTTGCCCTGTATTGATGATTTATTCGATCAATTGATAGGAGCAAACGTGTTCTCTCAAAGATTGACCTACGCTATAAGTATCGCCAAGTTAGGGTGAGAGCAGAGGATATCTCAAAGATCGCTTTTAGAACTCGGTATGAACTTCACGAATTTCTAATAGTTTCATTTGGTTTAACTAATTCATCCTATGTGTTCATGAATTTGATGCAAAGGGTCCTTAAACCCTACCTGGACAAATTCTTGATCGTTTTAATCGATAATATCCTAATCTACTCCAAGGCAAAAGAAGAGCATGAAAATCATCCAAGAATATCCTAGAAACACTAAGAGTGCCATAACTGTATGCCAAGTATTCAAAGTGCGAGTTTTGGTTAGATTCAGTTGCTTCTTAGGTCACGTAGTGAACGCCGATGGAATCAAGGTCAATCTGAGGAAGATTAGTGCCATCTAAGAATAGTCTCAGCCATCCACGATTACTGAAATTCGTAGTTTTCTTGGTCTTGCCGACTATTATCTGGTCACCATGCTGGGAAACGTGAAGGAAGATGTTTCGCTACTGACATAAGGGTTGTGAAGGACTTCGTAGATGTCTTTCCCAATGATTTACCAGGACTACCACTAGTGCGAGAGATAAACTTTTCTAATGAATTGATTCTAAAAATCCAACCAATATCCTGGACACCTTATCGAATGGCCCCATGGGAATTGCAAGAGAAGAGATCAACTGAAGGAGCTGTTGGATAAGGGTCATGTCATCATGGGGAATCCTTGTGCTCTTCGTTAAAAAGAAGGATGATCCTTGCGATTGTGCATAGACAATCATGAGTTAAATAAGGTAACTTTCAAGAATCGATGTCACTTGCCTTATATCGATGACTTATTCGATCAATTGGCAGGAGCAAAGGTGTTCTCTCAAAGATTGACCTACGCTCTGGGTATCACCAAGTTAGGGTGAGAGCAGAGGATATCTCAAAGATCGCTTTTAGAACTCGGTATGAACATTACGAATTCATAGTAGTTTCATTTGGTTTAACTAATTCACCCTATGTGTTCATGGATTTGATACAAAGGATCCTTAAACCCTACCTGGACAAATTCGTGATCGTTTTAATTGATACTATCCTAATTTACTCCAAGACAAAAGAAGAGCATGAAAATCATCTAAGAATGTGCTAGAAATACTAAGAGTGCCATAAATGTATGCCAAGTATTCAAAGTGCGAATTTTGGTTAGATTTAGTTGCTTTCTTAGATCATGTAGTGGACGCTGATGGAATCAGGGTTGATCTGAGGAAGATCAGTGCCATCCAAGAATAGTCTCAGCCATCCACGGTTATCGAAATCCGTAGTTTTTTTGGTCTTGCCGGCTACTATTGAAGGTTTGTAAAGGGATTCTTCACCAAGTTGACTCAGAAGGCTGTACCATTCATATGGAGTTCAGACATTGAGAATTTATTCCAAGAATTAAAGAGAGCCCTTATAGAAGCTCTATTATTATTCTTATCGCAAGATGGGATAGATTTTCAAGTATACACGGATGCATCCAAGATAGGGCTTAGTTGCGCTCTCATGCAGAACAAGAAGATATTTGCTTATGTTTCGCAACCATTAAGAACCCATGAGAGGAACTATACTGTTCATGATCTCGAACTCACGACATTAGTATTTACTCTCAAGATATGGAGATACTACATGTATGGCGTTAGGTGCAAAATCTTTACAAATCACCAGAGACTCAAATACAATTCACTTAGGAGTTAAATTATCGACAGAGGATATGGATGGAATTAAACACCCATCACGATCTAGATATACACTACCAACCTGGAAAAGCGAACGTGGTTGCTGATGCTCTCAACAAAAAACAGCTTTAACATCTATGATAAATTTCAGAAGTTAGAATAAACCCTATCGATGGGGAAACATTAAACTCTTTTCTCGATCATAGCACTGTAGAACCTTATCAGGCATATAATGGTTGCCCTAACAAATCATGAAAAATATCCTAAGTTAAAGGCAAACATTGAAAGTGGGTGAAGACCTGATCTGCATTTGTGAGAAGGTTATCATATTTACTATGGCGACAAAATTTGGGTCTCGAAAGCTGCATACATACATAACTGAATTTTCACCCAATCACATAACTTCGGGTATACCATCCACCCCGAAAGCAGCAAGATGTATCAAGATCTGAAGAAGGTGTATCTATGGCCTAAGCTAAAGAGAGATGTGACTGAATATATAGCTAGATGCCATGCCTGCAGTCTTGTAAAGGCAGAACATCAAAGACCTGGTGGATTGTTGCATCCGCTAGATTCCAAAGTGGAAATGGTCGGACATAACTATGGACTTCGTAATGGGACTACCCAGGAGCCGATTTGGTGCAGATGCTATTTGGGTAATTGTAGATCGTTTGACTAGGTCGGCTCACTTTATTCATAATTAAGCAAATTGACTCTGTGAAAGAGTTAGCCAAGTTATATATCAAAGAAATATCAGGTTACATCTAATTCCTAAAACGATAGTTTTAGATCGTTTAAGATCGCGACAGTCGATTCACCTTCTATTTTTTGGAAGGCAGTTCATCAAGGCCTGGAGATAGTATTGGCAATAAGCACAACCTTTCATCTACAGACCGATGGGCAAATAGAAAGAGTGAACCAAATATTGGAGGATCTTCTACGACTAAGCATTTTAGACTTATGTGGTAGCAGGGAAGATCATCTTTTGTTAGTCGAATTTGCCTGCAATAACAACTATCAAACTTGCATTGGAATGACGCCTTACGGAGCTCTCTGCGGCAACAAATGTTATACAACGTTGGCATGGACCGAAGTAAGGTATGTTCAATTGTACAGGTCTAATTTAGTGGAAGATACTAGCAAGAAGATCTGTTTGATCAAAAGCAAAGTCGTTACTTCCCAAGATAGCAATAAAAATATTATGATGCTAAGTAGTGGATGCTAGAGTTTCAAGTTGGAGACTATGTATATCTTAAGATCAGTTCAATAAAAGGAGTATACCGCTTTGGTGTAGCGGGTAAGTTAAGTCCAAGTACGCTGGACCTTTCGAAATAGAAGAACATGTGGGCAGTTTTTCATACAAGTTAAAGTTACCAGAGAAATTTTCAGTAGTGCATAATATTTTCACTTATCCTCACTTCGCAGATGTCTGTAGAGACCATCTTAACAGCTATCAATATCTGTAACAGATATTCAATTGACTTAACTTGCATTGATGAACCAATCAAAATCTTGGATAGAGACAATCGTCAACTAAGAAGCCGGACCAAACCTATGATTAAAGTATAATGGAGTGATCACAGTGCCAAAGATGCTACATGGGAGAAAGAGGATGATATGCAAAAGAAACATCTAACATTATTTGAAGTCCAAGTAATTTCACTCATTCTTACTCCCATAGTTTTAAAAATCTCTTTTAGGCACATTATTCGAAACAATAACCTTGAGCCTCAAATAACATTATGACATTGAGTCAAAATTTCAAAATTTTCTTGCCGTTTCCCACCAAACTACCGTAAACTCCTTTATAAAAACCCCTCAAAAATGCAAAACCTCCACACCAATAACCTCAAAACTTTTCTTCTTCAAGTTCCCTTCCAAACGGTCGCCAACATAACCATCCGACGAACGCCCCCTTCGCCAACATCTTAGTCATAGCTATGCTCTTTACCTAATCATGACGTGTACACAATCTTCTTCAAAAATTGAGGATGATGATTGCCTCAAATGTGTCGATTAAAATCTAGGGGAGCTCTTTTAGCTAATGCTCGTATTTTATATCCTTATGACTATATTCTTAGCTTGATTGTGGATCTTCATTATTCAACACCTAATGTGATAGTTGTTATAAGAGGGAGCACCAAACTTTGTATTTAGTTAATTATATGGTTTTTTTATCTTGCAAATATAATACCTAAGTTTGTAAGTCAAATTTTATTGGAATTTTTTATTGAACTTTCATTAATGATTGTGTTACCTTCAGGAATTCGCTTACGATCAATGTCGAAAATTTTAATCTCCTTACTTATGATATCGATGATGATATTATTTTTAAGTGGGGAAATCTGTAATTATCCTAGGTCCTTAGTGGACCTATTAAAGCTTAATATGTGTTGTTATGATTTAAGATCATTACTAATTTGCTCGAGGACGAATTTGGGATGAAAGGAACAAAAAAAAATATTTTTGAATATTCACAAGAAATTTAAGTTGGGAAGGCACTCTAAGAAAATTTTGAGTCTAGACCCTCGTTTGGGAGATTTTACTTGCCAATCAAATTCTGGATCTATGGCATTAACGCTATGAGGAGAGGTGCCTGCGCTACCAATTTGTTTATTTGTTCAAAATACCGTTTGGCTGATCGTTGCTGTTTTACAGGCAGCTGTTATTGTCTATGTGGCCAGGCGGGCCACAAATACACGTTTACCCTCTTGAGGAAGCTCCTTCATCGGCACTAGTCAGGAGTTAGCCTTCTACTTTCTGTTCTGCCGCCTAGCACCATGCACTTTTAGTGCAGCATCTGTTGGTCTGGTGGTTGTTCAAGACCTCGACTTACTGCACCTTTAGCTACTCCCTCAGTTCCTATTTCATGCGTACATTGTTATCAAAGGAGGAAGCTCGTGATGGTTATGCACTCAAGACAAATGACAAGTATGGCTGTAGTGTTTGTTATTAATTGCAACATTTTATATGATTTAAGGAGCATCGCATATGTACAAATCCAATAACTTCGTGAAACTTGTATCATTACCTGTTATAAATTTGTTTTTGAAAGTGTCAGTTTGGTTGCCTAATGGGAAATATATATATATATATATATATATATATATATATATTATATATGTGTGTGTGTGTGTGTTTGTATATGCTACGTTAACTTACAAATACAACTTTGAAATTTTGGAGAAAGCGTTATCTTTCAAGCTAATCATGTTACATCTTTCTAAGTTCAACATAATTTTGACCTGTCCTTAGCTCAATGAATACTCAGCGTTAATAAATTGCATAAAGAAGTGAGCCATTCTGCAGTTGAACAATGAGAATATTCAATTTATTGGATTGCGCAGTATGTTGATTTCTTCATTTCAGCTGATGAAATGGTGGAGGAATGACAACTCTGTGTACTTAACAACCCGTTTGTCTTTTCTAAACCAGAAAGGAGTTTAGAAGAAACTACAATTATTCTAGAATTTTCTGATGTATTTCCCAAGGAAATTGCACGTCTTCCATCCTTGCATGAGGTGAAATTTACTTTTGATTTGTTGCCCAACCACTTAGCTAGTGTTTAAACTACTATACTAGTGGCTTGAAAATTCAGTTAGAAGAATTGTTAGAAAAAGAATACTGTCATAGTGTATTCTTGACAGGCTACAAAATAGTATGATTTGTGATCACATGAAAGCTTACGTGGTCTGGAGATAAAATATTGACACAGGGTGAGCCAATGATAGAGACCTTCCTTGCTTATCAATATACAGACCTCATTGGGATTCTTGAGAAGCATGTGGATGCTTGTCTATGCATTATTATTATTATATTGTGGATCCCTTTAGCTATCTTGCATCAATTTGCTAGTGAATAGCTTATATAGTGCACCCAACTTTGGCCTGAAATGGGATGAACTACTGAGACCATTTAAGCTTTGCACGACTTAATGTGTTTATTTTATGTTTATTGTTATTGCTCTTGATTTCCGATGTTGTTTGTTTATGTAATTATCATTTTGAATTTTAATGAAAACCTTTTTGAATCTACTTTAATAAACTTTATCTAAATTCCAAAAATGAATTTCACTCTTTAAATATCTTAAAGGCACTTGTACTGTAGGACTTTGATATCCACAATTTGCATTTGATCTTATAGGATGTTCAGATTCAGATATTGCAGGATATATAGTTGATTGAAATAGTACATCAAATGCTTGTTAGTTCCTTAGTAACTCACATATCTTATGACCAAACGGGAAATGAACTTAAAGTTACTCTTTGTACTGCAAAAACATAATCTATAATAGCAAAAAACTGTGTTGCTTAAACGTCATCTTCTTGACTATTGAATAAAACTTTATATGATTCCGATTAGGCGTGATAACACCAGTACACTTGGTCTCACAAAAAATATGGTTTAACACTCATGCACAAAGCATATTGAGATTACATATTATTTCATTAAGAGATTATCTGAGTATAGCTGATGCAGACTTAGAATTCACTTGCACACAAAATAACTTAATGACGTTTTACTAAGCCATTTGAAAAAAAATTGATAATTAGAGGCTAATTGTGCATAAGTTATCCATTTCAGTTAAAGTTTTAAATTTTTTATTGATTGTTCAATGATCACAGTTTCGGTAAATGATTAACATTAAATGTTTTAAATGATATTATTATAGTTTAAACTATCTTGTTTATTATTGGATCGCTGTATGATGAATAATTTTTATTTGAAGAAGCTCTCATGGGTTTGTTGATTAAAAGGTGAATTGATTTTGTGTAATGAATGCCCTTTTGCAATTTGTTTTAAAAATAACAATTGTTTTAGCTTAAAGATGAATCTCTCAGGGTTGTCCTTGAATATTTCAATGAACTACAACATTGGCAAGTCTATTAAATGAAGATAGTGATATCATGAAATGATAATTTCTGTACTGCTTAAGATGAAAAATTATAGATTTTGGTTTAATAACTATTAACTTTTATTAAACAGATGGCACGTTTCATGATTTGAAATGATATAACATTATAATTATTGAATTTAAACGTCTGTCAAATAGAAAACGATCTGACCAATTTTGTTAAACAAATTTGATTGTTCAATGATCTTCCAGCTTCTCTTTATAGAACGTTTTTTTTTTTTTTCTTCCTTTTTCTTCAACTCATTCAAGCTTCTTGTCCCCAAACCCTCAACCTTCAAGTTCATTGGCCAACGAATGAAAGCATGCTAAGGAGAAAATCATCATTTCAATGATGAGGAAGAAGAGCAAAGTGAGGTGAAAATCCTTTATTTGTTGGACCAAATCTGAGAAATTAGTCCAATGCCAATTAAGTTATTTGGTTTGTCCTTTTCAATTTCACAATCCTCTAGTGGCCAAGCTAACTCATAATGCTCGGGTCATTTAGTTAGTTCTTTACGCACCCTCGTTTCAAAGGCTGGCAACTAAAATAAGATCACCTCGATTGTTTACTATGCCACTCATTTGATTCTACCCCAGTAGCCCCTCAATTCTGTTGACGTTGTTTTCGCCATTTTCTATCATCTCTCGAACCTTGCTTACCTTCTTCTCTGACTGAAACTAATGTCTATTTCAGGATTATCATTTATGCATTTCTCTTGCGCAAACATTGGATCAAAATTCTGAGACCCCTTGAGATCAGTTAATTTCGTTGCAATGGCTTTCATTTTGTATTCAGACAATCTCATACAGTTTCAGCTCAAGCTCATTCCAATTTTGATGAGGAAGAGGATGCCCCTCTGCTCCTATTGATGAGGATCAACTTTTAATACCTGTTCCCAAGGTAGGTGAATCCTCTTGCGGCAACCTGGAGAGATGCTAATCTTCAGTCATGATGTGACTGCATGTCCAGGATTGAATCCTGCCTTGACACTTGACGGTAGGTGAAATCTATTCAAAAGAGACTCCTGTCCGTTTCTATCCAGGATGAGAAGTATCATGATGTTTAGGACAATGATGAGGATAGCTATGATCTGATTGAGTAGATTTTGTTTTGGTAATTGCGCTTGGGGAGAATAGTTTATTATTTTTGTTTATATTGTTATAGAATTTAGTTTTCATTCTATTCTGCGTATGCACTCTTTGCAATTCGTTGGATTCTAAAATTTTTTTATAAGGGACTTCTCTCTTATTTCGGGAAAACTTAGAGAGTAGTTGATGCAGGGCAACACTAGGGTTTGGTGTTGCTGGGCTCTAATGCAATCCTAGGGTTTGTGAATGCTTGTGAATGCAGATGTTTTTCTCTAAGATGTATTTGGAAATTTAAGCACTTTTTGCGCAGCCGCTTTAGATCAATTGAGCTTCAGCATTTACCTACGAAGATTTCACAGTAATTTGAAAATAACTTTCGTTGGCAATGGGGTGTCCTGAGCCACGAACAGGAAGAGCGGTTGGCACCGGTTCCGGATTAAAGGAAAGGCTCTGGTCCGGAAAGGTAACTCGCACTTCGAGTTGTACTTGCCATGCGGGTGTGTTCGGTGGCGTTTCCGTTCCGAAACCACTCGCAACGACCAGATTTAGATTTGCGCTCCTACAAATAATTTCAACCCGAAAATCGCACAAGAAATTAATTGAATAATTTCAGTTTAGGGTATGGGAAGAACGAACACACGCAGGTTTAAACCGGGAGCGAGAAGGGTGATCCAAGTAGATCTCTTGCAGCGGCTAGGGCAACGACGGCTGGGCAGTGGAGGCGGCTGGACAGCGGTGGCCGGGGCAGGGGCAGCGACAGCAGCTGCGGCAGCCTGGGCAGCAGCAGCGAGTGGTGGCCGGCAGCGGCAGCGGCGGCGGCTGGACAGCAGCAAGGGGCGGCTGGCAGCAGCGGCTGGGCAGCGGCAGCGGCGATCGGGCAGCGGCGGCGGCTGGACAGCGGCGATCGGGCAGCGGCGACTGGAGTGGTGGCAGCGGCTGTCCTGCAGGGAGAGGTCCGAAAGCAGCAAGGGGAGGGGTCCGGAAGGTGGCGGCTAGGGTTTGGAGAGGGAGGATTTGGAAACTAGGGTTTCCCAGGGGAAACAAGAGCCGTTCTCGCTATTTGGAGAAAACTCAAAATTTCTATTTGTCAAAATTATAATACCCTCAAAGCAATCTAGACCTTAGAGTGTTTTTAATAAATGATCGGAGGGCTAATGTTCGTCCCTCCGATCAATACATGAAACGGACAAAAATAAATTCGAAAATAAAATTGAAACGGACGAAAATAAATGCATAAAAATAAAATTGAAATATCAAGGCCGGTATGGGTCCGGGCGGGCTCGGCGGCGGGACCCGCGTCGAAGATGGTCCCCATCAGTAGTGGCCCTTCTATGATTCTTATGCTCAGAATAAACTGTTTTGCAAACTGCTTGGCTTATTCATTGGAATTATTAACAGCTGGGGAAGAGAATAGAGCTAGGATCATGTTTAGCTTTAAAGAGCAGTGGGTAAGATTGAGGAGTGTATTCGTGGTGCATAGGGTACATAATGGCTCTATAGCTGTTTTTATTGTCTTAAGAAAGTTTAATCTTAATGGAGTATAATATAAGATAACATTGCATAGGAAATAGGATAATGTGAGTAGAATTGACAGACCGCTAAAATCTAGAATTTGAATTTATTTTTACGCATGCTTTACAAGAGATGCAACTCTCTTTAAATAAGGAGAGTCTAATAGTAAATAGAAGCAATTGATCACATCCACATGTCAACATGTGATTAACGGATGAAGTTAATCTCATGTGGTCTTAGTCATCTTATTACACCCAGCAAGTGAGGCGTGCCGGATGGAACAACGAGCTTGGAGATGTACTTATGAAAGTTCTTAGGAGATAGCGGCTTTGTGAGAACATTTGCAAGTTGTAGTTCATATGAGATATGTCGCACTAGGACTTCTTTCTTAGCAACTAGCTCGTGAATAAAATGAATATCAAGAGCCACATGTTTCATGCAATTGTGTAGCACAGGATTTGCCACTAGATAGGTTGTCTCGAGATTGTCGCACCATATTGTGGATTTTAACGTATGAGAGAAGCTAATTTTTTGTAGAAGATGAACTATCCAAAGAACTTCACTGGCCGTATTAGCTATAGCTTTATATTCTGCTTCAGTACTGGAGCGAGCAATAGTGGATTGCTTTTTGGAAGACCAGAGTGTGGGTCCAAGAAAGATGAAGCATCCACCAATAGATTTTCTATCAATCTTGCAGCTAGCTCAATCGACATCGGTATATGCCTGAATGTATCGATAAGGAGCTAGATGAATAGCATAATAATAACTAATAGTGACTTTTAGGTAGCGAAGAATACGCTTGAGCGCCTGCAAATGTTCGGTAGTGGGAGAATGCATAAATTGACAAATATGATTGACACTAAATGAAATACCCAGCTGCGTGAGGAGAAGATACTGTAGAGCCCCAGCGATGCTTCGGAAATCCTTTGCTTTTGCATTAGATAGCGGTGTAACCGATGAGAAAAATGACTTAGGGAACATGGGACTTTCGCATAACTTCGAATTCTCCATGTTAGTTTTTTGAAGTAATGTTAAAATGTATTGGGATTACGAGAGGTAAAGAGATGTAGGCTTGCAGTAGAGTTGAATCTCGGGAATATAATGTGCTTGACCAATGTCTTTAATTGCAAAGTTATCACTGAGGGACCGAATGAGTTAAAGTATAGTAACTGAATTATTTTCTATAAGAATGATGTCATCGACATAGATGAGGAAGAACAAAATAATATGTTTATTGCGGTAGAAGAATAGTGAGTTGTCTGCAGCACTTTGTGAAATCCCTACTTAAGAAGAAACCTAGAGAGCTTTGAGAACCATGTACGAGGAGCTTGCTTAAGACCATATAATCTTTATGCAGTGTGCAAATGTGCAGGAAAGGTTGAGTCAACATAACCTTCTGGTTGAGACATGAAGATGTGTTCTTGCAGATCGCCGTTAAGAAAAGCATTATCAAAATCGAGTTGATGAATAGGCCAAGTGTATGTTACTGCAAGTGTTAGTATAATCCGAAAGTCTCATCATAATCAACTCCTTGCTGATGAAAATCACGAGTAATTAACAGCTTTGTGTCAGTTGATGGTCCCATCATTATTGTATTTAAGCTTATACAACCATTTGCAAGTGATAATGTTCATGTTAGGAGTTCGAGGAACAAGAGACCAGGTCTCACATTAGGGCATTGTATTCAGATTGTATAGCATGCTGCCAGTCAGGATTGTGCATGGCTTGAGAATAGCTCCGAGGAGTAGATGTAGTGGAAATAGAGATAGTAAAACAAGTGCATGTTGTATGCTTGGATGTGAGATAACACTTATGTTTAAGGTGCCTAGATTTATGTCTAGTTGTCATTGAATGAGTGTTGGTATTATGTAGGTGAGGTGCAACCGAAGAAGAATTTGTTTATGGAGGTTTCAAGGTTGTGGTAGGTTCTGAAATAGCTTCAAGTGGAGGAAGATTTGTAAGGTTTGGAGAAGATTCAGGTACAAGTAGATTGGTTGGAGCTGTTTTTTGAGGATATGTTCAGGTATAGGTTCGGATAAAGGTTCGGGTGGGGGGTTCATTTGTAGTTTCAGAAGCAGGAAGGTTATTAGTAGGTTGCTCCACCGGAAAGGAAGGAGCTGAAGGGTGATTTGTCGGTTTGAACCGTTACTGGAAAAGAGAGATGGGAGCATTGATAATTACCGGGTTAGATTGGAGATGTTGTTTGGATGTGTTAGGTATCGTAAGAAAGTTAGTTTCATCTAACATCACAAAAGAGAAATGAAAATTTTACTATTTTTCGGGTCAAGATACATATAAGCGGATTGACTATTGATATATATATATATATATATATATATATATATATATATGCATGGGCTACGGCCGTCTTTAATGGAATGAGAACTACTATAGCCAAGAAAAATAAATGTGTGTATTGATTATCAATCTTGGATTAAGTGTAGTAGGGTTTGAGCCAAGAGAAGCATAAGCACCCAAACACTTTTTTCAATATATTGAAGAAGTTTAAATGTAGAGATGGTGGTATTGTTGCTGTTAGGTAATCTATTAATGAGTTAATTTGCGGTTTAAAAAGCACAAAGCCAATAGTTGAGTGAGGGATGAGGTGGACAAGAGGGCACAACCAATTTCAACAATATGCTGATGTTTGCGTTCAGCGGTGCCAATTTGTTGGGGAACTTATGGAGCACTAAATCGATGTTGAATGCCATATTTAGAAAGTATGGGAGTGAATTTTTGATATTCACCTTACTGTTAGATTGAATTTGTTTTATCTTACAATTATAGATATTCTCTGTGAGGGATTTAAACTTGATGAAGGTGGGGAGAGCATTATTTTTATGATGTAGAGGAAACAATCAACAAAATCTAGTGCATGCATCAATAAATATAATGTAAAAGTGATGACTAGTAACAGGCACAACAAAATTCGGGCCCCAAGCATCAATGTATATTAATTCCAAGGGATTATTGTAAACATTTAAAGAATCAGGTAAATGGAGTTGATAACTCTTAGTTTGCAAGCATGAATGATAAATAAGTTATGAAGAAAAATTAGCATCTAAAGAACGTAAAATAATTTTAAGAACATTGAGATGTGGGTGACCAAAATGATTGTGCCATGTATGAGGGAGAATGTGTCTTTGATAATATGATGGGCAGCAGGAGGCATGTGGTACAAGCCACAATCAACTATTCCTCGAAGAAGCTCCTTGGTATGAACATCCATCACAATACAACAATTAGAGTGAAATTCAATATATGTATTATTGTCTTTAGTAAACTTGCTTACGAAAGCAAATTTTTAGTAATATCGGGTGCATGAAGAATGTCTCTTAATTTTGAAGGAGTATTAGAGTTATAAAAGGTAGAATTGTCTGTGTTGTAGATAGGTAAACCTTGTCCATTGCTAACATGCACTATGTTCAATCCTTCATATGACTGAGCGGATTGAATGTTCTGAAGATTAGGAGTGATGTGATGAGTTTCCCAGAGTTTGGATACCAGCTATCAGTGTTAGAAGTCACTAGGCGCGTTGAGGGAAGATTAGGCCGGCCAACCGTGGTGCCATAATATCGTTGGGAGGGAAGGCCGAAACATCTTGACGATAATAGCAGTTGATTGCTATGTGTCTGGATTGATTGCATACTTGGCAAATGAGTGAAGACCGGCCACAACCATTGAAGTGACCGTGGCCACGAATGCGACCCTTTCCTTAACCTCAGTTGAAAGTGATGTTGGAACGAGAAATGAAGTGATTTGATGTCTTCAAAGGAGGGATTGTCGGCGAGGACGAGTATAGTGAAGAATAGCGGAAACAACGGTCGATTCTTGACATCATTAAAGGCGTCAATTCTTAATGGCAGATCTTCTTGGCATGGCTAGAGCGGCTAGAGATGTTTTTGTTTCAGTTGAGAAGTGGAGAGAGACAGTTGCAGCTGCAGGTTTCTTTAGAGTCGGAAGATGGTAGAGGCATGGAAGAATGCGGAAGAGAAGTTTCTAAGAGGTTCTTGAAATGGTTCCGATTGTCAGAAGAAGAAGATGCGATGGGCTGATAGCTTTTCGTTTGAAACTTGAATGAGTTCTTGGGTCGGTGAAGAGGGATCCGAGAGACTAGATGAATTCTTGAAGGCTGAGAGCCGATTACTTTGATATCATGAGAAGAATTGAGAGATCGCGGAAATCTAGAATTAGAATTTATTTTCACACATTCTTGCACAAGAGATGCAGCTCTCTTTAAATAGGGAGAGTCTAATAATAAATAGAAGTAATTGATCACATTCACATATGAAGAATGTGATTAACGGATGAGGTTAATCTCACGTGGACTTAGTCATTTTATTATAATGAACTCTTATGATGGATAAGTTGAAACTTATCCCTTTTGGGGACCATGTCTCTGAATCACAGTGCCATGTGTAATGCCATTAATTATAAACGGACAATTTTAACACTAGAGCAAATGAGTAGACTTGGCATATTGTGAACGTCATTATTAAACAATATTGGTGGAAGGCACCCCTATTTGAGAAACTTCAATGCTCAAAAGTGGGAGTTAAGGTTCAACTATGTTATAGTGAAAGGTCTCAAACTACAGGATTCTTGCAGAAGATGTTGAATCTTAACATTGAATTCCTCAATATATTGGATACGATTCATTTGTCTGTTGTTTTCTCAGTTAACAGATCTTTTATCATGAGGTAGTAATGTGAGTGTCTGATCTGATTCTTGGAAAGGTTTCTTAAATAATGAGAGTTGGGTAACGTTCCTCCACTATTTCTGATGCTTTGCATGCTTACTGTTAATAGTCTTTTAAGAGACTGGTTCCCTCGGATAATGCAAATCTGTTGCAAGTTAAAAAAAATTGTGGGCAATAAAGGTTGATAGGGCGCGGTTTAATGTTTTACGCGAAAACTCTTTACACAACTGAATTGTGAGTAGAATAAAGAGAGTTGCATGGAAACTAGGAAAAAGATAGGGCTTGCCTGTCTTTGTTAAATGATAGGGGGCTGATTTCTTAAAATAATTTTATGACTGTTGGATGAAGATTACATTAGTAACTCCTTCAGTTTGAAGCTTAGCCTATGATGCTTTAACAACAGATGCATTAATCGACTGGCATTGATAGATGTGTGATGATTAACTGCTGATGTTTGTCATTGTAATTTTTAACCCTGGTTGATTTTGATTGTTTACATTACTGGCGGAAAACTAGGAGATCAATATGGTGATGTCTAATAAAGAGCGTAATCCCAAAGACAATTAGTTAGGGATGCAATAGAGCTATAGCGATGAAATTGTCTTCACTCAACTTTTTTGTCAAGTCCATTATTTATTTATAGGCTTGGAAAGACATTTTAGCTCTATCGGCCAAAATCAAAAGATGCTATTTGATTGTTGATTCATTTTGATTACTTTAAGTTTTTTGATCCTCTTAGTTTCTCAATGATTTCAAAAACAAGTGCCTTATTATCTTGCCAAGATTTTGTTTCACGATTGAATGATCAGCTTAAGAAATAATCATGATCAGCGTGCAATGTAAAAAACATGCATCTTAAGCACATTTAACACCCTTAATTTATGTCACTCTTTTGTTTTGAAAAATTCAGTGCCGCAACGGTCATACCCTTTGTTCAAACTGCAAGTCGATGCATGATTGGTGTCCCACCTGCAGATTGGGGCTTGGAGACATCCGGTGTTTGGCATTGGAAAAGGTGGCTGAATCGCTCGAGCTTCCTTGCAAGTATTCTTCATTGGGTTGCTCAGAAATCTTTCCTTATAACGTCAAGCCAAAGCATGAATTTCAATGCCGTTTCAGACCATACAGTTGCCCTTATGCTGGTTCTGAATGCTTTGTAACTGGGGCTATACCTTTCTTGGTATCCCATCTGCGAGATGATCACAAAGTCGATATGCATAATGGGTACACATTCAACCACAGATACGTGAAATCGAAACCGCATGAGGTCGAGAACGCCACATGGATGCTGACTGTGAGTATTGCTTCTGGCCTCTGTTACTGAATTCGCTTATTAACTCTCTTTATAGTATTTGCTTTTCATTGTCTTAAAACTACAATAAAATTCTTAAATTTAAAGTATGAAAACTAAAATACACCATATTTTAAATTTTATAGTCCAGTATTATTCAGAAATAACTGTTCATGTCTAATTTTATTTAAAATCCTTTTTTTTTATATTAAATAATTAATTTACGTGCTTCAATTTTAAAACAAAAACCTTATTATGCATGTAGGTACTATATTTCATAAATAAAGCTTCTGGGAGCTGTGTGCCATATCTATCAGTTCATATTCTTATATTGATCTAACAAGCAATTAGCACAATCTTTCATCATTATGTTTATGAGATAATACAGGCATAACATTTACCTAAATATGTGATATTTACCATCTTGTCTTAGAGATCTCATCTACTTATTAATATAATGAGTAAATTGGAGAGATAGTTTTACTATAATGATACTATGATAAAGATTTAGGTGCACCTTTATATAAACATTAAAATTTAGGCATTAAGAAGACTCGAGTGGTGTATGAAATTTTCCCTTTTTATTTTGTGTGTTTAAATGGTGATTAGGCAAAAAATCCTACCTTTTTATTTTAAAAGAAAGCAGTTATAGACAATTAATAAGCTTTTTGGAAAGTAGGTTGTTGAAATGCTGGAACAAGAGTGACATGGCTTTTAACATATTATGACAACAGAATAATTGCTATCATACCCTTACACATTACCAAAATTTAACCCAAAGTCTAAAAGGGTGAATAAAGTAAGGAGAAAATATAGCACCCAATGCTATCTAGTGCATCAATCCCTTTCAATGTTGACATGTCACATTATCAATTATTACTAAAAGCTATAATTTTGGCACTATAGCAAAACTTATGATAGGAACCATAACTAAGCTTTAAATATTAGAATTGCCAAGATGCCCAACAGAACACTCAAAAATATGTACTACGTTCAAAAAGTTAGATAAAGATAATGGGAGCAAGCCTATTGGCTCACTTTGATTGTGTATTGCATCAATAATTTCTTCATCAATAACTTTTTTTGAGCTATAAGTTGAGCACCATAGAATTGCTTCTTATATTAACTATATATATATATACACACACACACACACTCACCTGCTATATCTTTTGAGCATAATTTTGTTTTTTTAGGTTTTGTATTGGGCAGTTGTAATATCCTGAAGAACTACTCGTGTAGTTGCTGCATAGGAAGCTTACTGAAGAGGAAATTTTTGTTTCAATGCCCTGTTGTCAAAAAATAGTTAGGCTGCAGTTTAAAAATTCTTTATGAAAATAATTATTAGAGGATATACTTTAATTAAAGTAAAAAGCCTTTTAAACCAATTAAGTCTTATATTTACCATTCGTTTTAGCAAACAAAAAGTGAGTGTCACCCACATTTGATAGTTTGGGCCACCCTTTTCAAACTTCTTAGATTGCCTTTACAATCTTGATTATGAGCATTGCATAAGAAGAAAAAACTTATTTTAATCCCTATAATTTATGGCAAATCTATATAGCCTACATTTGATTTTGTGTTATTAGATCCCAAAAAATTGTATATGGTTAGAAACAAATTGTAAATTATACAAAATTATAGGGACTAAAGTGAAATCAAGAGCTCAATCCACATGGTAGTTCTTCTTGCTGAATTTGGTCTTCATTTTTTTTATTTTGAACTTGTGGGATTTGAACTTTTGATCTGTCAAAGGTTAAACCCAAAAGCTGAACCACTGAGCTACAACAGTTCTTGCTGAATCTGGCCTTCATTTCTTGCAGGTGTTTCATTGCTTTGGACAGTATTTCTGCCTGCATTTCGAGGCATTCCAGCTGGGCATGGCGCCGGTGTACATGGCGTTCCTTCGCTTCATGGGGGACGAGAACGAAGCGAGGAAATACAACTACAGCCTCGAAGTTGGGGGCAGCGGCAGGAAGCTCATATGGGAAGGGTACCCTAGGAGCATTCGCAACAGCCATTCAAAGGTCAGGGACAGCCATGATGGCCTCATTATTCTGAGGAACATGGCACTCTTCTTCTCTGGCGGCGACATGAAGGAGCTCAAGCTCAGAGTCACTGGCCGGATATGGAAGGAGCAATAGACCACTCCAAATTAGGGCATCAAAGCATTACATATCCAGCACCTAAACTTCATTATTTACAAACAAAACATTATCATTTCACAAATTTCAGAAATATTCTTATTTCAAGTGAATATGAGACGTTTTGAATTTTAGATATGAGGAGATAATAGATTTTCTTATATAATTTTAAAGTTTGGGTGCTGGATATATATATATATATATATATATAGATATATATTTGGATTAAACTTATGATTTGAGATAATAAATAATGAATTTCAATAATCGAGTTATGACATCATTCATATATAAATTTATAAAACTAATGTCTAATGGTTCTCTTCATTTTAAATATTAGAAGATACCAAGTGGGGTGATAATTTAGTGTAATAAGAGCTGTGGCTGGTAGGTTTGTAATACTTAAAAAGTCTAGGTGTTAAAATTGTAAATAAGAAAAATTTCTTGGTGTTTGAGGTGTTAAGTTAACATCACAAATATATTTAGATGTTATGTATGAGAATCATTTTTGAAGATATATGTATTGCACAATTTTATTATTTATAAAAAATAATTATAAATTTAAAATGATGAAGCTAGAAAAGCTTGGAATACAATAGAGATGAGACTTTATATAGTACTTGTGTTCTAGTTTGGTAGACGTCAAAATTTGTGGGTTGAATATATAAAAATTAAGAAGATTTTGGGATATGGATGTAATTTTTTTATTCTTTATTTTTATTTTCATCTAGGGTTTTTGTGATCAATTATATATATAAATTAATTAATATGTATATATATATATAATTTTTGTAATGCCTACAATTTAATCATTAAAAAGTAATGCCAACTCATTTATGAATGCATTGTTAGGAGCCCAAATGCGAATAAATAAAATTTGTTGAATTTGCAATTATTAATATTTTGGCGACATGTAAATAATTATCCTAATATTCCATCATTTTTAACTTGAAATAAAGGAAATAATTGTAAAAATGTCAAGACGAAAAAATGCTACGATATACTTTTCTCTTGCTTCAGCACTTTTCTCTATGCAATTAAAATATCCTTAATACAATCTTAATTAATGAATTTTAATTATTATTGGAATGCTTTGTGAAAACTCACCAAAATACGTCGAAAAACAGTGACCCAAAACGAGATTTGCCGCATTCACCCCCAAAAAGAAAATAAAGAAATTAAGAAATTACATGCAGAGCACCTAAAACTTTATGATTTATGCATCAACCCTCCAAGCACTAATAGAGATGGATTAAAATGTAATAAATGCGTCAAGAAATGGTTGAATTTTTGTTGCAAAAAAGAGCAGATAAAAGCAGGTTGACAGTTTTGCAAAAAATGATGCTGCATCTAATGATCTTATAAGCTAAAATAGCTACATATTGGGTGTGTATAATAAGCACAGAAGTGCCAATCCCCATCCGAAAATATCAACCCAAAAGGAAGTCCCCAAAATGCACCCTTACGACATGTTTATCTGCAAAGACAAATTGCCAACAAAAAATAACATCAATTAAGAATTGCTAATAGTGTTGTGGTTCAATGGTGTGTGTTGGAGCTATTGGATTTAAAATTCTTGACATATCAACAGTTTAAATCTCAGAGATCACATGTAATTGCCTTATTGACATATCAACAATTTTATTAATTAATTCTAAAACTACCACCCTGTGATAGGTGTTCAATTATTGCAAGAAGACAATATTCCATGAACGAAAGAGATTAATTGATAGTTAAGTAAGAAAAATTAAATTTAGTTGCTAGATATATAAATCCAAAAAACATATCACTACACTTTAATTTGAAAAATTTGCTTGCATAAACGTAATATAATTTTGTTATAAATTCATAACAAAAAATAAAATAAAATAATAACCTAATCACAAAATAAACTTCACATTTAAGTTCATCTTTAGTAGAAGAACCATGTCAATTTTAATAATTTTAAAATTTTGGTGACTTATGAATTGTTAAAAAAATAAACAATTAATTTATAAAATAAAAATTAAATTGAATATAGTATTATCAAATATACAATAACTGCTAATAGAAACCCTAATCAAGTCCAAATTTTGTATTAAATATTATATTATACATATATATATATATATATATATTTATTTATTTATTATTAAACCTCTCCCATATTTCTCTTCTGTCAATCTCTAGAATTCTCTCTTCCATCACTCTCCTCTCTCTTTTGAACCTTCTCCATTTTACCATCACTCTCAAGATCCCTCCACCTCTAAAATCTCTCTTTCTAATTCCATCTTTCCATCACTCCCTAGATCCCTCCATTTCCCCCTTTCTCAAAATGTAACCCTTCTCCTCAATCCATCTCTCTCTAATTCCTCATGACACTCCCCTCTCTCTAACTTTAAAACCTACACAATTTTTCCATCATTCTCTAAATCTCACCATCTTTCCCCTCTCTCTAATTCTAAAACATTTTCCCTCTTTCCATCACTGTCTAGATCCCTCCATCTATCTCTAGAACCTTCCTCATTATCACTCTTTAAATAATCTTTATTTCTCTCCTCTAATAGCCAACAATTCTAAGTACTCTAAGCTGGCCATGCGGCAGCCGACCACTGCCTATAAATAGGCACTCAAGAAACTCAATTAAAGCACCAAGAATCTCTCTTCTTCCTCTGCAAATTTTCTCCAAGCATCGCCAAAGTTCCCTTTTATTAGAGAGAGCCCACCACTGTCATTTGCCATCGTCATCAATGACAGTTTTTGAAACTTAAAATGTGTAGACATGATAATAGCCAAAATAAGAGCTCATACCAATGTCAGGTATGTAAATTCAAATCTATTTTACTAAAATAAATTAGATTTGTTATTCTGATAGGTGCTATTTGTTTTACTATTTTCAAGAAAATTTTTAACATTTCTGAAAATGTTGTCTAACATGCATCCTTGTGAAGCAGCTATTATGAAATTTAGGTACTGGAATGTTTTACAGATATTTTAGGGGCACGCCATCGCCTCTTAAGGTTGATATAAGGGAAATATTGTATTGTTTATTTGAGGATGAAAACAATGAGGATGTATATGTATATTTATGCGAACACTTATTTATCTTATTTTACATTATAGACATGCCTTCCTAACCTTGGATATCAAAAATTTGAATGAGCACATTGATCTACTTTGCTACATTTCATTATTTTGCTTATTTACTTGAGCTAATTAGATATTGCTCATTTATATGCATTCACTTTATTTTGTCACAACTGATTTGAAGTTATGAGCTCAACTTTTGTTGACTTATTATTATGCTAAAATTTTCAAGAGTAGATATAATTTTAAAAGATACATAATCACACTCAAGAGTATGCCGAAAAGGAGAAGTAGAAACTTTAGATGCTTTAATCATATAAGTGTGTGTAATAGATATAGGGGTAATGTTTTATCAAAACTGAAGGAAAAGATATATTATGTAGTGTGACTATGATGCTACATATATTTTGTTATGTTGTACTTTATAAATGAATGAATAAACATAAAAAATATTAAAATAAATTATGCCATAATTTTACTCTACGACTAAATGCCTCAAACTCTCAATATTTATCAAACCTTATGTATCTAACCAGCATCAAAGTTTTGATGTAATAGTGAAAATTAGAACTTCAGCATTCTAAGTCGGGTATTAAAGTTCTGGCTTTCACGTGAGTTCCTTCATTACAATGTAGGAGTAGCTTCAAGCGAGGATTAATCTTAGATAAAGTTCACTATTAGATGCTCCAATTAGTAAAGTTAAGTTCATAAATTGTGTCCAAATTAAAAGAGGAAAACAAAGATAGAGAAAGAGATTGGAAAAAAAACTATAACAAATAATGCCAAATCAAGGCGCTTAGGGAATTACTACACATTGTACACAGTGCAGACAATGGAGTATGGGACCCCACTTTGCGAAACCAAGGCTTGGTGATGAAGGTGATGTCTGACAATAAAGAAATATATTGTCTGAAAAGAACACAGCACAAGATATGTGATGGCAAATCAAAAACTTCAAAAATATTGAAAATGCAAAATAAAAGTAAAAAAAGAAAGTTTCGCTGCATTATGAAATATTTTAAAGCTATTAAAATTTAGTTTCAAATATAATTAATTTTATTCCATAATAATAAATTTATGAAACAAAATTTAAAAATTCTATTTTCAATATTTACTTTAAGTATGATAAAATTTATTTACAAAGAGTATAGTGTCTAGTATCACCAACATATAATTAAGAATGCATTAATTATGCTCACTGCAAGAAAAAGATCTATGATAGCACATGCTGCCATTAACATCACTGCAAAAGTAAATAACTCAGCATTTTTTTAAAAAGTTAATAAATTAAGAGTAAAATCAAAATGAAAAATGCTTTACCATTATTTCTTTGTAATAAGATGAGTATGGAAGAAGCTTAAGGAGGGCAAGCATGATCTATAAAAGATTAAATTAAAATGCATGTGGTATTCTTCTAAATGGCCAGTAATGTATAACATGGGATTGCACAAAAACTAGAATAACAAAAATATGAAAAGAATAAAAAATAAGCTGTTGCACATTATGAATACCAATTCTTCATGACAGTAAAATTGATGAAAATTATGTTACCTTTTATCCTTACAACAAAAAGTCACTTTTGAAATGCGATGATTGTCCTATCAAAACCAGCTACCGTGCCAGATAAATTCTCTGTGATGATATCCGCAGATCTAAACCCAATCTATAACAGAAAAATTTAAAAAAAAAAAACATTTAGTCTAGTAACACAAAATATAGCAGAGAAAAAAAAAATGCTCAGAGGAATCTGTAATGTATTTAGACCTTATCTAGAAGTATATCTTGAAATTGATGCGGATGAAGATGGATATTACCGTAATTTTTGCTTGTAGCCTGCCAAACATCAACATTTCCCTCCTTATATAGAAAATACACATCAATATATTGGAAGCACACAAAGCCGATGGCGCAAGATTAAATAAGAAGCAATATGAACGTTAATAAAATTGATGGAATATACATTGAAACCAAAGAAATGCAATAAATTGGAGAGGCAAAGCACAAAAAAGACTGTCGATGATTCCTTCTTACAAATCAACTAGGCACCATGCAACAGTATCAAGCTTTTTAAAGCAGAGCCCTGTTTAATTATATGCTGAGAAATTACTACATTAAAGATAGGTGCTTCTAATAGCTACAAATGGTTGAATATAAGCACACAGTTACCTATTTAGATGGATATGTGCACATTTCTACACGTATCTTTTATTGTCTTTTAAATTCAGAGTGATTGGGATTTATAGTAGCTTGAAGGCAGTTTTATCAATTTAAGGGGCTATTGGTTTGAGGTAAAAAAATTCCAATAGAAAATTAGTTTAAAGGTGTAAATCAAATTCAACTAAAATAAATACACTATAATTTGAATTTGGCTATTTGAAACTTTTGTAGTGTAATTAGATTTTATTTTACTGTTTGGGTGAAAAGAAGGTAATTTTAGGAGAAACCTAGAAAACTGCAGAGGGCCGACAAAGCCTCTGTGAACTGACTAACGCCCGATGAGGTTGAGCTGGGGCTGGCAAGGGCCTGACCAGCGTATGACGAGGTCTGTTGCACGTCACTTGTTTCCTTGTGCATGCCTGTCCTGCAGCAAGGTCCACTTGTTTTCTCCGACGAAGAGCTGGACAAGGCCCGGCATGGAGAACTGGGGCTGGCCTGAGTCGATGAATACCAATGAATGCCGCCAAAGTCTGTCTTCTGTTGATAGCCATCACAAATTGTTTTTGGCATGACGATATATGTGTAATCCTACCGCACATTATGAGTGTAAGCTGTTTACTCTATTTTTCGAGGTTTCACTGGAATAATATCTCCAAAATTTTAGGCTCCAATGCAAACCAAAAAGGCCAAGATAAAATGTGTGAAGAGATGTGCACATAGCTATCTAAATGGACAATAGTGCATGCACACCATTCCTTCATGCAATTAGAGGTGGAAGGACATCAGTTTTTCTATTTAAATCATTTTGAGCTCCTTGCATGGTAAAAAGAGCTGCGATAAAGGTTCAACGAAGTCATCAGTATTTCAATAGTATGACATGACACATGCACACATACGCTCCACCAAGTAGAAGTGGAAGGAAATTACTCTTTTTGCACTAAATCATTTTAAGCACTTTGCAAGGCAAAAAAAGCAATAATAAAGGTTCAAATAAGCAATGGCTGTCAACATTTCAATAATGCAATGATACATTCATGTATGTGTGCGCAAGTAGAACAATAACAATAAGCCTTAGTCCTAGGTCAGATACATGAATCCTTTATTTCAATTGTGTACAATCAAATACGCCCCAAAGACTAAAAAAGAACATTCCTAATAATTTCTTCCTATGTATTTTTTGAACTTCATTTTTCACTTTTAACGTGAGTGAAATTCATAAACTTCAGGTTTTCTAACATATGCATCAACGGTTTACATAGTTGACATTCTCTAATCTTATCCTCTATTGAAGCCACTCCAACTTTACTACAAATAAAGTCATTTCTTATCATATCCCTTTGAGAATTAAAATTTTATAGGTTTGAATTGTTTCCTACAAAGAAGAAACGTATTTAAAAAGGGGTTGCAAAGATGATGCAATGGTGGATGAGTGGGAGCAGCTTAACCTTTTAGTTGATCTATAAAATTTTTCTTTATTTAAAAAGAGAGTTTCAAATCTCATCACTATAGAAGGGGCTTCTCAATTTCATCTAACTAGCTTAGATCCAATTAATCACATTGCTCTCTAATTTTTTACTTTTTTGTATAATTGAACCAAGATATTTGAACCACTCACTTTTCTTGGTCAAACAATCCTCAATACTTATATCATCAATATAATGTTTTCTATTATAATTAAACTCATACTCCGTATAATCTATCTTAGATCTACTAAAACAAAACCCTTTAGATTCTAAAATAGTCCTCCGTAACTAGAGTTTTGCTTTAACATCATCTCTACTCGTATTAATAAAGAGAATGTTATTTCTAAATAACATGAACTAAAGCACCTCCTCGCAAATGTGATATTTAAAAAGTTAGAATTAATGCAAAAAAATACGACTACAAGTAAAAACTTTGTTGCAATCCAACCACAAAAAAATCATTTCGATCGAGCACACATAACAACCACACTATAGATATCTTAATAACATTAATATAAGCTATAAAAATCATTTTTTTCGATACTCTCCAAAGAACTATTCTTTATATTTTACCATAAGCTTTTTTCGAGAATGATAAAAAAAAAACTTCTCTTTCTCTATATTTCTCCATATAACCACTTTGTAAATACATGCCCTCAATGGTAAATACAATTACAAAAAACAAATTAATTTTGTAAAATTTAAGTTTCCTGTCATAGTCTCAACTCCCAAAATTTCAAACCTGCTCATTACTTTGATACCTCTATAATATGAACAATCTTGTGCAGCATATATATTCTTGTAAAAAACAATAGTACTCATTCAACTTCTTTTTAATCATCAATATCACATTAAATAAATTGATGAGCAAAGAAATTTTTTCTTCACACAATTATTTTCACATAATAAAGATTCTATCCAATCCTACAGTTCTTCCATTCTTCATCTTCTTTTTTAAGGCATTCCAAATTTCAGTTTTACTAGCTTGCCAAATAAAAATAAAAGTGATTTAAACCTATTAAACTCATTCATGTTAATTTTATTAGCACATCCTTAATTAAAAACTTAGTAAAGGAATTTATCCATCTATATTGAATTCCTTCATCTCTACAAAATTTTTTATATCATCTTTGATATATATTAAATCCAATCTTTAATCCTCTTACCTCTGAATTTGGCTAGCATGTATGTGTTTCTCCCACATTTCCTATAAGTCATCAAAAGATGTAGGCTTAGCATTGTGAACTACTATTTTGAATTTATCATAAATTAGTTTATATTTCTTCCAGTTATTATTAAGAGGCTATGTGGTATACTAGATTTGTAGTGTAATATGATTGCTTTATAGTTATTTAGATACTTATTTGAAATAAAATAATTTTCCAAATATAGTGCTCTACACAATTCAAAGATAAGATTACCTCCAAAATTTATTTAATCAAAAAATTATTTACGTTTTAGGTTAGCCTCAAAATATAATGATTTTAAGAATTTAATAAACTTTGATACGATATTGTGAAGTTAGTTCACTACCACCGGGGACTACCATGTCAAAGTCAGTTGGCTGCCAAGGACAAGGCCGACAATGCCAGTTCACTGCAAAGCCAATGAAGCCCGTTCACTACGATGACAACAAGGACAAAACCAAGGATGAAGAGCTGAGTCGCCTCATTGCGACAGTCTTCTCCTATAAATTAAAATTGGTATATTCCTTGAACTAACTCCTCAAATCATACCATTTTTTGTTATTCTATTCTCACATGCAACTCTCTTTAAGAGATTTAAGCACTTCAATATTATAATATCAAGTGCACTCTTTAAAATACAATTCTACATTATCATCTTAACTTCCACTATACCACTCTAAAAATTCATAGCAAATTAATGATTTCCTTTGTTTTCTTTCTCACCCACTATATTTAAGAAAATATAAAAAACCTATCCTCCTAATAATCATAAAAGTGCCCAAACAAAGTGAAAGTGGAAGGAAATTGTTATTTTTGAATTAAATCATTTCAAATTTCTCACAAGAAAAAAGAGTCAATAGTAAAAGTTTTCAAGTTATAACAATTATCATATCAATATTTAGCTTAAGATTCTCTTAGGTTTATTTGATTTTTATATTAATAATTTTATTTTATTTTCTCTTCTTTGTTGGTATTGCATTGTGCTGCTAACAAGTGGTTTGCCATCCTCTTACGCATAACTCTTTCTTTTATCATATCTTCAATTTTTCAATAAAGGATCATATATAAAAATATAAATACATCAAAATATTGCCACATGCATATACATACAAACATATGTGTGTGTATATACATTAACACATTCATGCACATAGATTTGCGTAAGGAAATAGATTTATTTTTTAGGCAAGTATCAACATTTAAATTTAGAAATTTAGTTGTTCTTAATTAGCATCTTGAATTTTAACTGGATAGTCACCAAATTTCTTTGTTCGGAATATTAGTAGATACCATTTTTAAAATTAAAGCTAATTTGTAGATATTAAATTATTTATGACCACCACCAAATCTTTATCCCGCTGAAAGTTGGTTATATGAATCCTTTGCCTACGCAATACTCAATCAAATAACAGCCCCTCCCAAAGCTTCATTCTTAATAGGTTATTGTCACATCTTTTCTTGTCTTCTTATTCCTCATTTAATTTTATTATTTTTTTATTAGAACTAAAATATGAAATTTTTATTGAATTCAATTTCCTATATACAAGGTGTTAGAATTATAAATGGTTTCTAATGAACGGTGAGATATAATGAATGGAAATTACAAATTCAAATTAAAAGTAAATATTTTCATTCTTTAATTTGTAGAATTTCAATCAGCCATTCAATAGTACTAAAGATAGTGCATATGAAGCAAAACATAGAGATCAACGCATTATAGAATGAAGTTGCTAACACTTAGGAATAGATATTGCCAGCACAACAAACATAAAAAGTGAAGCTAGCATTAATATCACATCTGAGGATAAAATAAATGATGAAGTTCATCTAGTGTAATTGAAAAAAAAAATTATCATCACCTCAGATAGTAGTCGATATCGTTTATATGATGACCATGGTTGAGGCTCCAACAAAAGAACACCACCCTTAAAGATAAGCTTAAAAAATATAAACCAATACAAAACTATAAAATGACGGTCATAAAAACAAAAAATATAAATTACTGGTTTTAGAAGCGTCCAGATCTTAAAAAATAATGTCAGCAGTCCATCATCACCCCAATTCAAATGTATCCACTTTGTCACACTTAGACTGCAAGAAGCATTAACCACATATAACATTAGACAGAAAATGGTACAACAAACTTTTTTCAACCTTGATCACACTTACCAAAGAATTGTGTGATACTTCTCAGAGCATGGTTGCATATTTTTAACAAAGTTTTCACAGCAGAATGAAACCTGTTGAAGAAGATCATGTTCAGCTGGAAGATTAGAATAATTTTGAGTGTCCAAATTTTCCACTTTTGAAATTTGAGGAACCTTCTTCTCTGGTAAATCTCCGTTATTCAAGCCCACAGGACCTGAATCCTTTGCCAAAACCTTTTGGGATTGGTCTTTTCTAACTGCATTTCGTAGGTTGCATTTTGCGTTTTCAATGAGTCCTGATAGAAACATGAAACAAGCTCACGAAATTAATTTGCTGAGCAGAAGCTCTAGCATTAATCAATTTAATTTTGCTTAAAAATAAAAAGCTAGACATATGATTACTTAGCGTTCTTTTTCAATTGCAATACTAGTAGACTAGACTTAGTGATTGTATGCTTGAAATCATCAACTAACAGATCAGTAGTGATATATGATATAAAAATAGCTAGTGCAGGAAACAAAGCAACATTGATGAAAATAACATATATATATATATAATATAAGAAAAATAATTGTTATAGTATGCAGTGGAAATTGAAAGATATTCAAAAACTAACAAAATAAATCACATTTATTGGGAAGATTTTCAAAACTGACAATATTTATTGGAAAGATTATAGCCAGTCCATGCAACTAACCAACATACTCTGCTTCTGTCATGTTTCTACACCACATCAATATTTACGACCCTTGAACCTCAAACAGTCAGAGCCACTAAAAAGTGTGGCAAGCAAAAACTTTAAACCAAAAGGCTAGCAATAGCATATCGGGTGATTATTCCTAGAGCTTTGAAGAATGGAAAAGTTGCAACAAAACTAACTGAGGTTTTCCCAGTCAGCATTGGTTTTTTGCTATGAGCTTCAGTGCGTGAACCAAGTTCCTAGTATGGAATATCAAAGAAAAATACAGAGAGAGAATGAAGAGACTTAGCCTACGTATAGAATGGGGAGGAAAGAAGAAAGCACTAGCACGACCAAAGAAGAGCTCAAGCACACATATAGAAGGGTGGCTCCAAGATGAAATGCAAACAGCATGAAGATTTAAAATAATATAGCTTTTAGATGATTCAGCTTTGTGGCCTACATCAATCTTGTAAGAAAAAACGAAGCCTTCCAAAAATATCTAAAGGAGGATTACAAAGTCTATACTTTCTATATCTTAACCTGGTTGGAAGAGGGGAAGAATATAAAAAAGCGAGAAAATACAATCAATCCAAATGAAGAGGAATAAAAGGCAGAAGAATTTCAAAAATGAAAAAAATTCTATAATAATTCATGGTTTAAAATATGTTTATTTATATGGGCGAAGAGCTCTGACAGTTGAAGGAGACCAGTGAGTACACAACAAAAATCAAAGTTCTCATAATACAACAAAAATGTGTCAAGCAAAATGAGCAATCAAAGCATATGTTCTTAAGGTGAATGATGGGTTTATCATGTTACAGCATATATAAAAACTGATCGAGCATAAATAGGAAAATTGTGGATGGAAGCTGTCAAACAATGAATGAGACGTGACACAAGGTTAATTTTGAATCTGTTATCAAATGGCTTAGAGAACCATCAAAAATGCAAGGGCCATGGGTTGAAAAGCAATGTAATAATAAATTATATTTTCTAATGAAGAATTTTAGAAGCCAAACCATCATAGAATTAAAGTATAAACTTAAAAGTCACATCCAACACCCAAGGCATCTAAAATCTAAGAAGCATCCAAGGATAACTATGATTAGTAATGTGATAGAACAAGAAGTGGTCAACATCTTGATTCACATAGCATACCAAGTAAGCGTGCAAAAGGCAGTATAAGTGGGGTGTGGGTGAAAGAAAATCGTGAAGTGAGAGTAGGACTGTGTGGGTAAGTCAGGCAAGCATTCATCAAAACACAGGAGACAACAACATGTGATTGAAGATAGGGTCACGTTGATGGCTGAAAAAAGGAAAAAGCTGATAGGTATATGCTGAAAAGAAAAAATGATGGAAGTGACAAGGCAAGAGACCAAAAGCGAGTGCAATGGTACCAGGCTGGCTAACTGTCAAGGATGTTCCAGCTTGGCAATGTCATCAAGATCCATAGGCAACCAGAAAACACAGACAATTCAAAATGCCTTCTCGTTCATTTCAAACATAATTACTCTCTGACAAACCAAACATACCAGAATATTTCTTTAATATCTGTCAAGAAGTTTTCAAAAAATATGCTAAGAAATGACTATATAATTAAAATTTGGAGTAGCTTCAATTGAAGATGAGTTTAGAGAAAGACAAAAATATATAAATATAAGACTATTAGATGCCCAATTAAAAGAATTTGTTTATAAATTATGCATATGTGAAAAGAGAAAGAGGAAGAACAAAACTCAATGGCAAGAAACTATTAGGAAAGACCTCGGAACTTGGGAGGTTGTTTTTGGTTGAACACGGTGGAGCTAAGGAATTCACATCGTTCGTTTAATTTAAAACAATTATTATGAAAGTTTAATGGTTTTAATAATAATATAAATCACACATTCATTCAGTAGATTAGCATAGTTAAGATTTGAAATACTTTAAAAAGATGAACTAAGATTTATGTTGTTGTAGTAATAACAATTCCTCACATTAGTTAAACATGCTGACATTTTGTTCTTTTCTCATCTAAGAAATGATGATTTTATATACAACATAATAGATTATTATAGATGAGCAACTCTTTTTTTCTTTTTTTAAGGAATTATTATTTTCTTATATTATTATGATTAAATTTCTTATGTGAAGTATATAATATTAAATTTAAAATTGAATTGTTTCAAATATAAAATTGTAAATGAATTATAGATTTTATATTAATATTGTATAAAGAGACTGAGGTGTCGATGGTGTGTTATGCATTACTTTTTACAATTTTATGTATCACCGTGCCCGCATCATTCTTGTGCCTCATTTTTTCTAAATTTAGATTCAATTTATTTTCCTTTATTTTCTTGTCCTTTGTTGTGCCTAAGATTTATTCAAATCAGAGGCTATATCATCTAATGTTTATTTACAAGTTATAAATTACCTTTGCTTACTAATCCCGCCATTTGTTTAGCGTATTTTGGTGGAATGGGCCTCATTAAATGCCTCGGACTAAGCCTTCTGAGGAAAGAGTCTGGCAAGAGATCGACAGGCGCGATCCCCTTGGATTACTTTGGATGTATGATTGTTTTGATTGACACCAGAAGATGTTACTAGGCCGGGACACATGATTGTATTTTTACTGATAATCCTCACCTAAAATCATCAACCTTGAAGGTTCCCACTGATCATAAACCTATCAATTGGGTGGTCAAGCAGATGTTTACATCATGTGGAATCTCATACATAAATAAAACTGTGTAGAGTATGAGCTACGGAACTCAAAATATAATCCAATCAACTATAGATATCGCAAAAGTATAAATGCCATTTGAATTATGAGTTGCCAATAATTGCATCGCGAGAAAGATTATTGAAGCTCTGCGTCAATATTAGAGAGTTCTCTTAAGGCTCTCAATGGGTACATTAAATGGGCCGATTATATTTAAAGAGCATATCAAGCAGTACTTTATTAAACTAGGTTTGGTCAGGTTGTCTACGCTTCTTTATTTGATTACAGTAGATTACTACTTCAAGGATCCTAGAGATTATAAAGAGTTGGGCTAGCAACTCAAACACTTGTTGGATTGGCCCTCATGAGATGACGATTATATTGCAGGATTAACATGTGTCATTGGTCTGAAAATTTATGGTCTTATGAATAATGTGCGCCTCTAGAAGAAGAGTTATTTTGATGATGAGTGGTTTAATCATTATTATGAGCTTTATCATGAGGCTAGAAGAGTTCATGGTCATCATATTATCGTTCATATTATCGTTCTTCTTGACACTTGGGTTTGAAGCTTTCTGCGACAAGATGCACATGTAGCTCAAATTGCACAGCTTTAAGACACTTTTTGTGTTAGACCCTTTTTAGATGCAAGTTCTCTTGAAGAATTATTCGAGCCTGGGGTTCTGTTGAGGTATCACATGTGTCAGGGCATTGTGGATGTTGAGGTGGTCCTAATTGAAGTCATAGCTACTTGGTTAAGTTTTATTTCATCTTCCTAGAAGAAATAGGGTCTTTCGCTCGAGGACTCTACTGATTGCTAGTTTGATAGCTCATAGAGAGAGGCTTTAGCAAATTCTATTTAGGCTTAGATATATCAAGGGTTCAACCAAGCCAACACTATAACAATTTGCATTGTTAGGGCTTTGATCTTTCGTGGCCTTTTGCGCAAGAGTGGATATATAATCATATTGTCAGTTCCTCCAATTGTGCCGAGCAACCTTTGTATTTTATAAATAAGGGCTTAATTCTATTAATGTGCCTCGCTAAAGCTACTGATATTACAAACAAGAATCAAATACATTTATTCTTCTTTTCCCACTTAATGAATGATTGTTTTAGTATCTTTCAAAAAGTCCTGATGAAATACGCTATTACTATGCATTTCTTTATATTATGTCATTAATAATGAACTCCATCATCCCTTCTTTATTATCATTTTGCTATTTTATTTCAAGGTTTGAGGTTTGCCTATTTTCATTCACTTATTTCTCATGGGATTATTAGTAACGCGAGTTTTATATGTGCTCCAATTTTTTTGGTATCGATATGACTTTTGAGCCTTGCTCACGATTTGACATTTCACTACTCAAACTAATCATATTTAGGACTGTCATGATGTTGAGGCTCGAGCACCAGCTCTTCAATGATGAGAATCACTCTATCAAAATATGACTTTTAGATTACTTCAGTTGCATATTGCTCGTTAAGAACTTGAAGAAGATATTTCCACAAATATAAACACTCTGTCAGTTCCAGGCTGATCTTAAATAGATATTCACGTCAGCTTCCAAGCTGATCTTGTGATGCTATCTGAAGAAAAATTGAATTCATGCCTTAGGTTGTTACGAGTTTATCAGCGTATATTTACTAAAATACAACACGCTCTTTTAGAAACACCTAGCGAAATTGAAAAATTACGGTGCATATAGGCGAATATTATGAAGCGCGTCAGATAACAGCTGAGGCCAAGCCCAATTTTATCATGGTTTTTCTCAAGCACAAACTCTTAAGAAGATACTCATCATTCTAATGCAATATTTTTGAATGTGCTTGGTCACATTTAGAGAGCCTTCATGATAATGCCGTCTAGATAAGGTCACTTCACCTCTCTTTCTTTCCTGTTCTAATTTGATATCATTCTTTCTATAATTCTTATTGTTATTCAAACACCCTTTCTCTTTTCATTGGCTGTTTCAAAATTTTCCCTTCATAAATTAAATTTAGATGCAAACATATACATTATCTATTTACAAATATGATGGTTGTATTAATTGTGCAGGGATCATTGAACACGGGGAGTTGGTGACTTTTAGATGGCAAGTTCTAAGCCAACAACTTTCATTTGACAATCTATGATCAATTTTGAAAACCAAAAGCTCAATTTCATCAACCTATACCATAACTTAAGTGAATATATGTGATGTAATGAAAGGTTCTTATTGATGTTTAGAGTTTGTGATGGAGAAAGGTTGCAACCAACATCAAAGAGAAACAAAGTCAACTAGAAAGGCATGCATTGAAGCTAAGGAGGGGAGGTTTCCACATCGAAGTGGTGGTGTAAGAAATCCTAGAATCTTAGTGAGGGTGATCATGAATAGAGTGGTTTACTGACATGATAACTTTTGACAAGGTGGCTTATCGACATGAGCTTGTTAGCATGGTAGAATGATAATCTCGTTGTGGGATGAGTTCGATGTGTACACGGCTAGGTGCAAGACCAAAAAGTTGGGCCCTTTTAATAATTTTTTCACCAAATTGCAAATAAAGCTTGTAATACTTTATTCTAAACCACTTTCCTTTAACAAATTATTTTGGGCTTCAAGGCAATAGTTATCTATGAAAGTAAAAATATTACACCAGTAATAAAAAACAAATCAAGATAATTTTTTTTTTGATAAGAATCAATCAGCTAGAAGAAACTTGGCCAAATACTCCATGAAGATGATAATCATATTGGACACACTTAATTGAAGAATTCATAAAGGAAACATAAATTCATAAGAATTGCTCGACAAGAGTGTGACATGTCTAGATTATTTTTTATCACTATGATGTAGCAAGCCTCGTAAATTGAGTGAGTTGTGTGGCACATCAACTAATTGAACTATTTAAGGGTCAAGGGAAAATTAAAGCTTACGAATATTTAGTTGTAGAAATGTAAACCTTCCAAGAAGTTTGTCAGAGCTTTCTAAAGCTGTAGTGACAATGGTTACCAGTAATGGCCACATGAAAAGGCCTTGTAGGGGGTCGCATGGATGTCAACAGAAAGACATGCATGTCCAATAGAAATGAAGACAAAATAGTACATGAGAATCAAAAGGACAATAAGTTCTATAAAAGGATCTAGCTTAACAGGTGATCATCAGTAAAATTTGATATCAAAGGAGCAAAGTTAATCAGTGTGATAGCTGGCATAATACGAAACAAAAAAAAATATGGTTAGAAACCAGGTGCCAGGATGATTATGTTCCAATAGGTGAATGTTGTCTGATCAAGAATTATTTAGTCAAACTCTCATGTTGAGCTAGCAGGAGATTACCAAAGGAATATGTTGTCAAGTTGAAGTCAGAACAAATGGAGAGTAGTGTGTGCATAAGAATGTTTTGTAGCGTGACTACTTGGAGAGGTAATCATTCTCTCTGTCATTTTTCAAGTAAGAAATTTAGGAGGATCACTAAATTAGATTACAAAGAAAGGAAACTAGCATAATTCCCCTAGGTGAGAGTAAAGTAAAGGGTCATGTTATGATTAAGGCTTGATATATACTAGAAAATAGGATTAATATGAGCTGTTAACGGTTGTTGTGGTTGACTGGTTGGTTAAGGATTACTATTTTAGCCTTGGTCAAGAACACTAAAAAAAAGAAAGACTTAGAAATACAAAAGGATAACTTACAAAAGTTAACTCAAAGGGTAGGCTAGTATGTTTTTAATAAGAGATCCCACAAAGTTTTACTCATAAATTCAAGTGAACAACAAAGTTTTTTTTCATATTCAAGGAAAATCAATCCAAGTACTATTTAATAATACTTGTAAGCAATCCTAAATTAAAACCAGTGCAATGCATTAAGATTCCATGCAAGAACTATAATTGAATCGGAGTGATGCATGCTTAAGTTAATATAAATGATTCCTTGATGAGAACATGTTCAAGTTAATGCCTTATAAGTAGCAACATAGCTGATTCTTTAATGAGGATATGTTCAAGTTTGTATGGAAATAAAATGACATTCCATGATTTGCAAGATTAATGATTGTTTGATAGGGATTTGTTTCACATGAGATATGAAGTATTCTTCAATTAATCAAATAATAATTTCCATCTTCAACATTTCAAACCATTATTGATTTCCTTAAGTTGCACTGATTATTGTTATCTCTAAATCATTAGATGATGAGGTTAATGATCATGAACTCTTATGAAAATGATGATACCTTGTGCAAATCTACAAATCTTGAATATGGCTCTGAAGTTTAATAAGCCTTGATAATAATCATGAGAGTGAGGCATTTTGAGATTAAAAATTCCAGCAAATCATTTCTCAAGGCATTTCGTGTAAGAAAATTCCTGCAAATCATTTATCGTACCACAGCAATTCCATTGAATCTCAAAGGCTGTCCTCAGTTAAGAAAAAAATGATACCCTCAATATTGAATGTGACTTACAGAATTTTACTTGATAATCATCCTTGAAAATGTTTTGATAAGAATCAAATGCTTAATAATCATTTTTGAAAATCTTTCAATAAAAATGAGCTATGAAAAGATGATGGCTAGTAGACAAACATAGATTAGAAAGTCATGAATGATTGAACATAGCCATGTGTGCTTGAGATCCAGGCCTGTTTGGAATAATTGTCAGCTTGACTTTTCATGCGACAAACATACATTTGACAAGCTGCATTTGGAATGAATTTCAAAGACTTTGGTAACTATGCTTATTATCTGGTGTTCTAGTAATGTAAATGCAATTTGTAATTAATCAATCCAAGTTTCTGAAATTTTATCATTTACATAAATTGTAGGAGGATAATATAGATTCTTTTAATAATGAAGCTTTAAAACTTCAATAGTGGGATTTTGAGAATAAAGCCAACTTTATGTGATATTCAATTGCTAGTTAAATTCACAATGCAGCTAAGAGTATCAAAAGAAAGAGCACCTAATAGTAAGGATATTTAGTGGTGGAAACAAGTAAAGTTTAAATATTCAAAGATAAACACAAAACTGATTTCTACAAAAGCATGAGAAGATTTGCAAGAAATATAAACTAGCTTATGATAAATCCAATATAGTACTTTATAATGCTAAGAAGCATTCAAAGATTTTTATGATAAATTAGAAACTACTGAGAGAAACGCACATATAAGCTAGACAAATTAAAAGATATAAAACTAAAAACTTAACACAAGTAAATATATTAAATATAATGATCATAACTTTTAAGAGATGAAACTACATATTAAAGATGAATGATTATTTTACTAAACTTTTTTAATAAAGGTTGTACAAATACGGTTAATATCAATTAGTTTAATGGCTTTATTAATAACGTAATTACACTTCCATTCATTGGGTTAGTAAAGCCGAGATTTGAAGTAAAAATGATGAAGAGTAGAAAAGCAGTAAGATCTAATAACATCTCTAATAATGTGTGAAAATGTTTAACTAAGAACCAAATTTTTAGCTTACTAATTTAATGTTATTTTGAGGACTAAAAAAGATACCAAATCAGTGGAGTATTGTTATACATATTTACAAGAATAAAGACAATGCTCAACACAGTGGAATTATAAGGGTATTAAGTTACAATGAAACTTTGGAAGAGAGTGATTGAAAACAAATTACAAATAGATACTCGTATTTCACAAAGTCAATCTAGTTTTATCTTTCATAGATCTACCATAGAAGCCAAACATTTACTAAGAAATTTAATAAAAAAATTTGAGAAAAAAAAGAAAATCTTCATTTTATCTTTTATTGATCTTGAAAAGGCTTATGATAGAGAGCACCTAAAAAAGTTCTTTAAAGAGTTTTAGTGAAATAAATTTGTGACACATATTGATGTTATTAAGATATATATAATAAGGCTATAACAAGTGTTCAATTGCAAGGTGCAAGGTGGCTTGTCAAATGAATTTTCTAATACTATTGGATTACATCAAGGATATACTCTCAATCTATATCATTCTGCTTTAATTATGGAAGTTCTTATTAAACAAATTCAAGAGGAGGCTCTTCAGTGCATGTTATTTGCATATGGCATTCAATTAATTGATAAGGCTAGAGCAAAGTTAAATAGAACTTGAGTTGTGGAAGAGTACTTTAGAATCAAAAGGTTTTATCTTAGTGGATCTACAACTAAACTTATGGAGCTTATGTTTAAACATAATATAATTCATAATCTCAAGGACGTAACTACTAAAGACCATGTGATCAAAAAGAGAGAGAAGTTCATATATCATGGTTAAATTATTAGAAAGCGATGTAATTAATAGAATCCCACTTGCTTCAAAAGTGTTGTGCGATTGCAAAATCTCACTCAAAATTATAGAATTTTAAAGTAGTTTAGCTATATTATCTGGGGATAAATGTTGGGTAACAAAGAAGAAACTTATCGATAAAATGTGTTACAGATATGAGGATAATAAATTGGACAAGTGGGTATAATCGAAAGAATAGAATGACAAATGAGTTCATTCATGCAAGGTTGGGGTAGCTCCAATAGTGGATAACATTAGAGATTGTTGTGTTGGATGATTTGGACATACTAAGCATAGATTGTTCAATGCTATTGTTTCAAAATTTGAGTATATAAATTTTTCCCATATTAAAAAATAAAGAGAAAGACCAAAAGAAGGCATGGGAAGAAACAATTAGAAAGGATCATCTTTATTTTGAAACTTAAAGATGGTCTTTTATTTGATCGTGCACAATTATAACAAAAATTCATATAACTAACCCCACATAGCAAAACTAAAACTTAGTGTTGTTGTTGTGCATAATTTTTAAAATTCATAATAACTTCTACCAGCCATTTCTTATAGCAATTTCACAATCAAACATATGGCCAAATGCAAACACCCAAAATGGAACATTAGGAATCATAAAATAAAACAAGAAAATCAACTGATATATGGACATTCTTAGTTTCTATTGTGATGTGCGGTAGAACACAAATTATGCATTCCATCTCTAGAAGTCCGATCATAGGTTGTCCACGCCTCCCAAGTATAACGTAGATTGCAAGCTGCTGAAACGAAACAAAATAGTATCAAACAGCTAATTTGTAAAATACATCTCGATAAAATCAAAGTCATATCCACCTTTATCCAAAGAATCAGAGTTTACATCTTAAGGTAATTGGGAATGAATTACAATAGCTAGAATTAAATACAATAACTAATAGCAATTATGATCAATTCCCTGCAAGCAGATGCAGTTTAACTAAATTAAAGATCAAATGGCTTACCTTTATCTATATCAATACCAACTATGCTCCGACAAAGGAACTTTTTTGCTGCACAGAAGAAGAATGCCAAAATCCATTTAAGACAGTGCTATCTTGCAACTAAATAAAAACTTTAAGTACACTAAGAAAGAACATGAAAGAAAAAAAAAGGAAAGTAAGCTAGCCCGTTAATTTATTTGAAAGTTAAGCATATCCCAATTATTTTATGTGGACCTAAGGAAACTTTTTCCACTAGTCTTGTTAAAATTTGCATCATAATCCAGTTATGCTAACTACAAAATATCCTTTATTGGAAACTTCGGCTTTTACATCATAATCCTTCAACACTAGATTGTAGCCATGCATTGGCAGCGCTTCTCTCTCTATGTCAAGTGGTTAAACGTAGTAACCTATTTTTTATCCCCCTACTATATAAAACATTAACCTGACAGGACCTTAACTCCTTATAATCACAAGAATTTATCATTCTACTTGTAATGTTATATCACTATATTAAGAAGTCATTTACTTTTTATAATCAGACATTTGAGGCTGCTTGGAAGCCAAGGCAAAAGACCTCCCAACAAAGACGAGCTGGTATCAAGTTCCCTAATGTGGTTTCATTGATATCAACACAAATAAGCTGTTGCTGCATATAAAAATAGATTAAGAATAGGTTTCTTTGGTGCCAACAATGACTAAAAGACATACCAAAACAATTAGAAGCACCAGAAAATTGTGTTTTCCATTGCAATTCACTACCATGTGCATCATATCAATGTTTCAACCAACAGGAACCATTGTGTCATAGTCTGAGCAATAAATCTGTTTTAACAAAAAAGCGTACTTGGAATTTAGAAGTAGGATCAAGGTTGCGCAGCAAATAAGGAAATGCTAAGCGCAATCAAAACACCAGGCTGATTAGGTATTACATGTCTAAGAAGCTCTCTCTAGAACAAAGGAATTAGCTTTTCAACGAATAAATCTGTTTTAACATAATGGTTTTCCAGTTCTATACAATGTGTAATCTTATTGTTTCGAACAAAGCAAAATTCAAAGAGCAGTTGTGCAAACAGGTTCCAGCTTCTGGTTGGCATTGCATGACACTGCAGATGCAGGAAAAAGAAGCCCTAACCTTACAAAAGAAAATTTAGCTATTGTCAATGGAATATCACCAGATCTAGGTATTGGAGGATGCATAAATAGATAAAGAGGGAAACAATTGTGTACTTGGAGAAAAGGGAAATTTTGAAAGCAAGGGCATTTCATTTAATACAAGATTTATCTCTATCTACAAAGCAACGGCCAACCAGTAAAATCTAAAAATCAATTCACAATCCAAGAAAAACAAAAAATCAAAAACGAAGTTACAAGTTATTCCCTTAAAAATAGCTAACACTTCCGTAAACTTTCTCCATAAAACGTAACCAACCCATAAAACAAAAAAGAAAAAATAGGTAGGCAGTTTCATTGTTTTTCTATACTTGCGTCCCTTAGATAACCCTTGACCGCAAACTCGCTTCTTTGGATTTTAAAATTGTATTTTGACTATCAAGCCCTCAAACCCTCACTGAATACATATCTGCAAATTTATCCTTTCAAAGTTGACCATGCTCTTTTTGAGAACCATTTTAGAGCATTTGCTATTATAAATTAATTTTTTTTTCTTTTGCCTCTTGATCACATATTAGTTCATGTCTTTCTTCATGAGTTCATGAGGCTTTATGCAAAGATAAGATGGTTCATTTTTTTTTATTTGAAGCAGATCAACAACTAAGACAACGCTTGTGCTTTTATTCATCTTAGAAGTAACATGGAGCAAACAGCAGCTGTACGAGTGAAATAACAAGTTTCAAGAGACAATGATGGTATTGGAATGATTCTACAGCAGTAGGAGGTGAAGTCAGACCAGCAAGAGCTATAACTGATGCAGATCAAAATCATGCGGTTGAGGAAAGAACTTGCAAGACTGTTTGTTACAGAGACTGGATAATAGAAACAAAAAGATGAGGGAGATCACTGGACACTTGGAGGAAAGGAGACGACTTTGAAGATGGGAATACAAATTTCATTCAATGCAAACTTTGTTTCAGATTAAAAAATTGTCTCCATATATAAAAGATGGAAGAAACATCTAAAAAATTATACAAATTCAAATAAAACCAAAATACCGGGGCTACTAAAAATGCATACTCCTAAATTCCCTCTTGAAAAAGCAACGACAAATTAAAATACAGAAGAGAAACAGGAATGAAATTAGGTTAGCTTCCCTGATACACTCCACAAGAATCTCTTTTTTGTCCATTCCTTGGTCACTCCTGATGCAAGATGCACTCTTTGAAGTTAGTATGACATTTCATAGAATATAGCTCTAAAGTTTGCTATTTCATAGAAACTAGCTTTAATGTTCCAAAATAAAGTTTGGGAGTAAAGCACTTGCCTTGCTCTTTCATTTTAAAACACTGATCACCATTAGATTGTCACGAATCACCTAATTCCCCCAAGTTATATTCAACATGGCAAATTTAAAATACTAAAGTGATGTCATAGCATGATTGTGTCATGCATCACTTTGACTATTAGGACATCTGATGCAAACAATGAAATGTTCCCATTAGCATTATATCTTTTTTGACAACTAGCCAATTACAAGATGATTTATTAGATGAAAAAGATTTTTTGTGTGATATAATCTAATTACAGTGTAATCTGAGTATTTTTACTGTTGTTTAGTTGTTTGTTTAATTTATGCTAGAAAGCTGAATTTTTTTATTTGGCATGCAATATCTGTTGAGTGCGGTGCTCCGAGTAATTCGACTGGTGAGATTACCCGAGCTGAATTTTGTGATAATATAAAATTTTTTGCAAAAATACCTAAAGGCTAATGAGAACTATATTTGGGCTTATATTTTATTATTTTTACAACTTTAAATTTATTTTTTAAATAAATACCATTAAAAAAACCCCAAATAACGGTTACTGTATCTCCCAAACAACTTCATAAAAATTCTGAATATAAGTTACAAAACAATATTTAGATGCTTCCAAACAAGCCCAAAATATAGCACATAAAACTTAAAATTAACTGCAAAAAATCCTCTAAAACTCTTCAATCGAAGCAGCTCTTCTATTAATCTCAAAGCAACAGAAAAAACAACTATATTCTCATTGACAGCTCACAATATAGGTTGCTTTCAACTCCAAAAATGAGTACAATTATGACGCATGACGCCACATCCAAGACTGAGCATAGGAGTGGATTTGAATAGTATAAGAGACAAGCCTCAATCCACGAGCATGCAAGACTATTTGGTCGGCAAATTCATGCCGTTAAAAATTCGTGCTTTTTGTTGTGTTTTTCACATCCTATATATATACAATTTTTCTCTCAAAACTTCATAACACAACCTTATGAATAAGACCCAAATCATTTTCTTCTTCCTTCATTAATCTCATTAGCTACTCAATAAATTATTTTTTCCCTTCCACGATTTGGACAACTCAACCTAATTTATTTTCTTCTCAGCTGCCGCAAATAATTCTAAAATATGATTCAATGAATCCCAACTTACCCCAAAATGTGTTCTAAATCGACTCTCAAATAGCCCCATTGAGATATTAAAAGTAAACCCATAAAAATACCCATTTTAATATCTATCTTTCTCCCATAGTAAACATAAAAAACAGCTCCAAAACAATCATAGAATCAATTCAAGTTATAATAAATAAATAACCCCATTCTACTCTAAATTAGGGTAGTTTAAGCCTAGAAATGGATATTAAATATGCCCATATTAGGTGATTTCCTCAGCCTCAAACAGCCACCAAGCCAGCACTCACTGATTTTAAGTTTTCCTCAAATACCTGCTCAGAACATCCCCCGAACAACTATTAAAATAACCCCAAACAACAGCCATTGTACTTCGCAAACAACTTCTTAAATGCTATAAATATAAGTCTCAAAACAATATTTGCATGTTTCATAACTAGCCTAAAATCTAACACAAACAACTACAAAAAAAGGACAAAAAGTCTCTAAAATTCTTTAGTTATAATAGCTCTACAGTTATTCTCAAAGCAGTAGAAAATAACAACTTTATTCACATTCCAGTTGAAAACGTAAGTTGATTTCAGCTCCAAATATGGATTGTTTGTTGCCCTATTTCAAGCCCCAAAGTAAGGAAAGTTTTTGCCAAAAATAAAAATTGTTTGTCATCTTAATAGAGGAAAACATGAGCTTTTCCTATCCATTGGCAGCGGAATAAGAAAGCCGGAATAGGAAAGGGAACAATCGTCCGAAGAGAAGAATAAAAAGACATTGATCGGCCATTTCGTACGCAACCATGGGAACACCGACAAGGGAGCCCGATACTGGAATCAGCATCGAGGCTTAAGGAGATGTCGAAGCTCCGCGAAGGCCAAGCTCTGCAAGCGAACATGGCGAATCGCAGAGAGGGAAAGGTGCCTGAAGCTTTGAGGGAGCGGTACGAACGAGAAATCGTGTGTCCATCTCCTTCCTCCATCGACCTTCGAGCATTCTTTTCCTCCGCATAAAATGCAAATTCAGTCGAATTGGACGTAATTTGAATTACCCCGCCGTATTTATAGCATTGTAAAATATTTACCTGCATTTTACTGCATGCTAAATGCCCATAATCAAAATATCTTTGAAAATATTTACTTTACAGTTGGTTTACTTCATGCCAATATGAGGTATCTGAAAAATTTGAATGTAAAGTCATTTGATTACAGTGTATCAGTACTAAGTGTATCAGATTACTTTATTGTTGTTTAGTAATTTCATAAGAAATTTAATATTTTTTTGTTTGAAATAAAATAATCTATCTTTATGGTATTTTGAATAAATTGGGAGAGTAAAATTTCCTAAGAAAATTTAACATTTTTTTTCTATTTCATTTTTTTTCAATCCCTGAATGAATTACATGTAGTTTGAAATCAATTTTAAATGAAATCAATTTCTCGATTTCGTTTAGACGGGAAGTCATGGACGAACGACCAAGCCGTGGATGGAGAAGATGAACTCGAACAGCAAAGTCGTGGACGACCGGCCGTCGTTTAGGGTTTAGGCATTAGTTCTTTTGAATAGAAGCTTTTGTTTGAACAAACGATCGAAAGATTTCTTTCATTCGAACAAACAAACAATTTTGTCCGGTCATTCAAACGATGAACGAAAGTTTTCGTTCGCAATATTCCTCTCTTTTACATGCTTTTTTCTCCGTAATCTCCAAATTCAACCGATACATACGTAATCAGTTTAGTCTCCTCATATAATTAATGCAAAATCGATATATAGTGTAAAACTTTTTCACCCATTTTACTTCATACCAAATATCGATAATCTCAGTTTATCCAATTTTTTTTTACTTTACACTGCTTTTACCTCATACCAAACAACTCCTAAATGATAATTAGTATGACAAATTTAATTTTTGATTATCACCTCAATAACTATAAATCATATATACTCAATAAAACCAGGCTTTAAACTTAACATTAGAAGTAAAATAAATTAAATTAATTAGAAAGGCTAAAAGATCTTAATTCAAAGTTGACAAATTTGCTTGGATGGAGAAACATCAAAATTATCATATTTGCATCCTTAATTTTTGATGATGTGTAAGCAATCAGTATGCAAATTTAAAGTTGTCCAATATCATTGCTTCCAAACTTTAGGCTAGCTTTAGGATGTCACCCCTTCTGTCTCTCGCCTCTACAGTAATTTCCGCTATCATGCTTCATCATACAGTTCAACCCCCTACCTCTATCTCCCTCCCATCTCCACCTGATCATGCTACAATTGTATGTTTCTTCTATATTTGCACTTCCTAGGTAGGGAAAGCAGTTAATCAGATGGCAAACATTTCATTAGGAGCGCAAATACAATTACAAAACAAAACTTGGAAATTCACATGAATTAAATTGGTGTTTTTTATGAACCAAGCACCCAAGGAGTCCATTAACAGTAAACTAATGTACATAAATTCTCTTCTGATGCCCAAAAAAAATGAATATGTTTTCCTCAGGAATAAGGATAAATCCTTCCCAATCAATTCTCATTTTTAGCGGGCACTGTATCCAACTTTTAAGGTTAAGAACAGAAAGAAAAAAAAAGATCGACTGTTGAAATTCACAGCTAAGCTAGATTGAAATATCAAAATTAATATTGCAATAACATGAACCTCTCAATAAAAACTCATTTATGAATCACTATTGATTAAAAATAAAGCACACTTCAGAATATAGAAAGAACAATATGCATTATGAAAAGCATATTCTGTTGTACTAGTATAAAACATTGAAATGAAGAAACTGTGCTCTAAATCATACGATGCTATAAAGATAGCAGCAACATTCTTACACACTCCCAGTTACTTCTGAGTTTGGGCTTATTATATGCAGAAAGTTGATACAAACTACTTAATTTTCCATCAAAAATAATGAAATACTCAGCCTCTGAAGAAAATATCAATAAAATTTTGTGCATAACAACCACTTTCCCATGGAACTGAATTATATCTATCAAGAAAAACAATGCGAATTACAAACATATTATATCACAAAGAAGCAGATGGGCCAAATACCTATACTAATAGTCACCAAGCCCTCATTGCAGCCAATGTCAAGGCAGTCCTTATTTTCAAACCATTCCCTTTTGAAAACTTTAAGGCGAGGATCTTCCTCCATATTAATGTTAAGCTGCAATATCGCACAAATATTACAATTAGGGGCTGTGATACAAGCATGAAATACTTCATTTCCATTTCAATTTATAAAAACAGCTCAAAAGATCATATAATTGAAATAAATATATAAATAATATGGAAAACATAAATTTTAAAAAAGAATATTAAAAAAATCATGCTAAATATTAGAATAATAACAAATCATATTAGAAAAACAGCAGGCACTAACATTTAGCTAAAATCAAACTAGTACAGGAATTATGGTTGTCTTAAAAAGTAGTCACATCAGTATTTATAAATTGAGATAAAAATTTATGTATTAGCTTACAAATTCCAAAAGGGAAGATGAATGCAACAAAAACAGATAGAACTACAAAAAGGTTATATATATATATATATAGAGCAGATGGATACAAGGACAGCTCAGGCTTCATACTGAGTCTCTCCAGTCCCATTTGCAAAATTTACCTTCTCTTCACATTGAGCATATTAAATGTTTAATGAAAACATTTGCTACTAAGAAAGTACAATTGAATCATAATGTGTAAATATAAAGGTGACTAATTTGGGGACATACAAAAAGAAAAAAAATCTCCCGCTGACAAATATCAATCTTTTTATTAGTTTAAGCGTACAGTAAAGATTGAATAAATGAATAATATAGTATGTAAATTCTGATTGAGCTAAAAATTGGGCAGAGGAATTTTATCACATTTTCATGTAATGAATCAGATCTAAAGCAAAAGCAAGTATCACTAGCCTCAATATAGACCCAAATCAAGTTTAATTCTGTCAATCCCAGAGCATGGACAATCCTTGCTTAGGAAAGCTGGATTGCATATAGGGGAATTAACCGGTCAATCTTGATCGAGCTTAACCCGCATTCAAGTTCAGCTTGTCAACAAACAATCATACTCACTCTGACTCGAGCTCATTTATAAACAAAAAATGTGTTCATGTTCAACTCGTTTATGGTTGATTAGTTATTGAGCTGAGCTAAGACTTTAATATCATATAAGTAATATTCACATTTTAAATAAATATTTGTACATACATAGTGCCCAAATCATTCTAATAATATATCTAACATAAATCTTTTATATTAACAACAAAAGTAATTTCATCTTATATTTTCAAAAATACATGAAATCTCATATCTACATATAAAAAAGTTAAAGATAGATAGAATAATAATCCTTTATCTATAAATATTAATTTTTGGGAGTTTTATAAAAAAATTATAAAGATTTCCATGTTATAGAAATAAAAATCTTTTCTTAAATAATAATCATTTTACATGTTAAGTTAATAAATAGTATTTTATTTATAAATTTATAGCCAAGCCAATATCAAACTGAACACAATCAAACATGTCATTGTTTGTGTTTGGCTCTATAAGAAATCAAGCATGGCCTACTAGCTTATCGATCAAGTTGAACCCAAACTTCTTACAGAATATAACAAGTTATTCATGAGCAATGAGCTTTTTCAACAACCCTAATTGCATGGATAAATTTATCGACTAACTAAAGCTTAAAAATGCTAGTAATTGTCTAAGGTAGAGGTACTATCAATGCTAGCATTAGCCTAACTAATCAAGACACTAGAAAAATATGCATTATCATAGCAAAATGGGGGAGAGAGAAAAAGAAAGTACTCTATAGCCATAGTAATTTCTGTAGTTTCCATAAACAAAAACTAGTTTCCGCTTTTGTGGCTTGACATCCTTTTTAATTTGTTTTTCAGTATCTTGGTCGTTTCTTTTTTGCACTTTCGGTGGCATATCCCTGTGTATCATTGTAGCAAAAGAAATTAAGAATTAGAAGATCCTATCATTGAGTTCAGTATAAAAAGATGCTGGCAAATAAGTTGAAAATTAGAAGCATTATTTTAACTTTGGAAGAAAAAAATATATTTCAGTGAAACAACTAAGGAAAATATGATAAACCAAAAATAAATTAATAAACTGACATTTATACTAGTTTAGAAATATAAAGGGTATTATAGTCTTCACACAAATAACTTCATTTTTGCTATAGGGAAAACATATTAGAAGAGTTCTTTTGATCGTACTTTTAATGAGTATAAACCCTCACATAAATTAAAAGTAGAGCGATACACAAAAATAACAATGTACAGAAAAACACAAAAATGCAATTACAAAATTAATTAATAATTATCAGATAAATATCGAGAGAAGTATCTGAAATTCCAAATTATCTTGTATAATTGAGGGAAAAGAAAACTTTTTTCTTTGAAATTATCCATCAATAAGTTTCAATAATGATAATGAGCCAAATAATATTTTCCTCTTTGAATTATTTGAAAGTACTAATTATCTTCATTCCTTACACAATGCTCAAATAGTTGACAAAACAAAAACTGTAAATTTTAAGAAATCCTAGTTGATACCAATTTTCACCAATTTAACAAGTGACTGATAAAATAAAAGTATTATGAAGTTGATACCAATAATGTTGAACAGCCAATACCAAATTTTATTGATATGCTGTAATGACCCTAGGTCATTATAAGGCAAAAAAAAAATTGAAATCCCGATTCGTTAAATTTCCCGCAAATTTCAGTTTCCTGTTAAAGCTCCCGCTAAAATTTGATTTTTCAGTTTCAATTCTTAATTTAGGAGGTTTTAAAGACCGTTTCAACTGAAATTGAGGTTTAAACATTCATTAAATGCATATTTGAATTGATAAAATGTAACTCCTCATATCTAGATCATATTTAACAAGAAATTAAATCAGCTGAAACTGAAAAACAATTAAATCGTCATTGATTTAGGAAGAATTGTTAAGGAAACTAAGAGTATGCTGTTGTTTTAGGAAGGAGTAAATAAAGAATAACCGTAACTTGCGCATTAGGGCCGAATAAATCGGACGTGCGTTACATACGCACGTCCTATTTATTCGGGAAGAGACGGAAGACCCTCACCACTCTAGCAAACCCCCTCTCCTCTTAGTCATTCGACCTCCCTACCGCACGGACGAACCGCATCCGACGGGAGCTTAGCAGGCGAGCGAGTGACCCTTACCTGCGATCGACGGAAGGACGTAGACGGAAAGAGCGCAGTCTACACAACGCGATCCCGTCTTCCCGCTTCGGCGCCAATTCTTCCCCGCCCGATTTCGCGCTCAATTCCTTCCGCTGGACCGTTTCCATTGCCGATTTCCCCCTCTGCGTGTCGCTCGACTCGCTCAGCTAAGGTAAGGACTCGGCTGCCGACCCTCTTAAAGGAATTATATATAAATACGTATATATATATGAATATATACATATATATGAATATATATATATATGAATATATATATATATGTATATATATTTATATAGGTATATTTATAATAATAAATAATAATATTAATAATAATAATAATGATAAAAATAATAATAAATAATTGTTATAAATAGATTAAATTACCTATTTTGATATCATTAAAAATATAAATATATATAATTTTTATATTATAATGATTTAAAATTATCAAACAACTTAAGACTAGGTTTTCGATTATTTTGCATTATGTAGAATTAAAATGATTAAATTACAGCACTATGATTAAATCTTACTAGCCAACATTAGGAAGACCTCAAATTAGTTATTTGATAAATTCTGAAGTAAAGTTATAATTTTTATTTGTTTTTAATCTCCTATTCTAGCTTATACTTTAATGAACATTAAGTCTTGAGTTCATACCAAATTAGATCATAAATAATAACTCAAGAGGATTTGAAATCTTGCTTGAATGAAGCATGTTTTTCTACCCTAACATAATAGATGGATTCGGTATTGATAAAAGAAAGGTTTAGTAGAAATAAAGGTTTAGTAGAAATATTAACAATTCAATTAGACATTTTCATTGTATAATCTACTCTTACAAGATTTAGATCTAAGTAACCATCTAAAGGTAAACTATGGAACACGAATACTAGTTCTAAATCTTGTAAATAGATAGTTTCATAGATTAATAAAATCTCAATTATAATTTTTGCAGACACCTCAAGTTGTGAGTGATTCGTCTAGTTAAGTCAAACACAAAGGTACACTGGATATTACTTTATATGCTTTTACTTTCATTTGCTGCCTATGCATCGCTTTGAACCTATTTTGTATTTAATACGTTATTCTTACTACTAATGAGGTAAGAGAAATTGAATGATGTTTATGTGTCTTGTGAATGTTACAAGAAGGGTTCCGAAACGGAGCATGATTAGGTTAAGGACGGGGCTAGTCCTCGGGAGCTATAAGGGTGCCATCTGGAGCCTTTGAGGGAGGCACAGGTGAAGGTTGCTTAAATGCACGTTGCCATCTGAGATCCTTAAGTGGGTCCAGGTGAAGGTTTATGCTTAAATGCATATGAACCCAGCCTCATGGTTCTGGCTTTGCCCAACATAACTGCTATTATTACTTCATGATATCATAGACATAAACATAAACATAGATTTTTATGCGATTATTGCTTTCTGTTTGAAAACTTGGCATGTGCAAGAACAGTTATTTTGCAGGAGACATATTTATCTTCTTGTTTTTGAAACACACTATTTCCTGCAGTTATTATCATTTTGCTTCCCGCTATGCTTTAAGTATATTTTTTAATATCCATTGTATTTAGAATGTGCACTAAGGCATTATTTTTATAATGCCAGATCAGATACAGTTGGAGGCGGTTGATATAGCCTAGAGGCGTAGCGCGGGAAAATAACTGTCCCTTCCAGGATTAATAGTTTGATGTATATGAAATTTTATGTAATAATTTCTGGATGTTATTTTTATTTTAAATTGAATAAATGTCGTTTCTTTATGTGAATGGCTTGAATGTTCGTTAACTACTATTTTATCTAACTGCCAATATGATCCTGCGGAAAGATGCATCTGATGTTAGTTTGATTCTTACCAACCTAACATGGGTCATCACATATGCCTACAAGAGAATAAGATCATCAACTTTCACATGAGAATTGTAAAAGATACAATCAACACAGCTGCCCAATCCTATGTTGCTGGTATATCATTAAATTGAATTTCTTTAACCAAGAGATTTCACAGAAACGTAACATTTTCAAATATACTCAATTTTTAGTGATAATGCAGCCATACATGAGAAGTTTTTATAAAATTTTTAAGTTATATGTAGCATTATAAGTATGATTCCAAATAGTAAGTTCAATAAATCAGAACAGACATTATTAAAAAAATAACAATACAAAACAAATGATTTTCATTTGATTTATCAATAGTGTTGCATTTGAGAAGCAAAATTATAATTTTATGCCAAGTTCTATAAGAAAAAAGTAGAATCTAAATGTCATTCTAAACTAAAACATAGCACATATATTAACCATCCAAGTACGAAGGGGTCTAATGAGAAGCTTTTTATACTAATGGAGAAAGAAGCGCATCTATTAAGTTTATAGCCAAAACATTGGAAGGGCCAGCTTTAGATAGAGATAAAATTATAAATAATAAAACTTGACAAAGAATTATATTATGAAAATAGAATACCAAAATCATTTTAAATAAATACTAGAAGCTCAAAAGTCTTTAATACCAAAACCACCAACCTGCAGGATTGCATAAAGGTACCTTAAGTGATTTGAATTGTAATGTTTCTTCCTTACAAACAAAGAAAGATGAAATCTCAAGAAAATTTAATAAAATATGCAATAGTGAATATTATAAAAATAATGATCATACCATTTAACCCTTGGAAAAGCAACAAGAAATTCTTTAAAATTCATAATCATACACAGAAGTCTCCAACAATCAAAGTGTACCAGAAAAATGGATATTCTTAATGGATACAAGGCAGACAAGAAAGTATTCTGGGAATCTTACAAAAGCATAATCTACAAATTATAAAAAAGCCAATTTTAAAAATTTTCATACTTGGAAAGATTCAAAAAGAAAACTTCTTAAATTAGAAAGTGGAGAGATGCCTTCATGAGTTCAAAGATAAAAATTAGTTATGGGATGTTAATATGATCAAGAATTTAAGAAGATTCAAACAAGAAATAATGAGAGACCCATCAACACTTCCTAATTGATGTTAAAAATAATAATGTATTTTATACATATTTTTTATTTAATTTTATTGTTTTATTCTTTGAGAAATATGTGTGATGTCTTGAAATAGTGTATTCTGCATTAATCAATTCTTTAGTATATCCTACGAATCACTATTTTAGTCATCAAATTTATCTCACAAATCATCATTTTCAGTAATCAGATTTGAGCACAAGAATTAGTATTCAATCAGCCCACAAATCACATAATTCAGAATTTATATTTCATCCCACATTACTGCCAGCTATAATCATCTAATTGAAAGCCCACACAACTCACCAATTTCTCCGAGAATCATAATTTTCACATTTAAAATCTTTTTAATTCTATACACAATATTTGGAATGAATGAAATGTATATCATTTTCTCTAATTTATCTCATCTCATTTCTCATTCTAAAGTCTTCTTAATCTTTATTTTTTCCTTTTCACAACTAATATATTTTCACCATCCTTCTTCCCCTTCATACTTCCTCCTCCACCCCCTCGATCTCTCATTAATTGGCATCAAAGTTATGATTGGTTATATTTCTCAAAGCACCATCTGTGAAGACTCGGGGATCATATCAAGGAGTTGGGCAAATTTAAAATAACAAAATTCAATTAAATATATTAGAATATGCGACAAACTCCAATTACGAGCCGCTAATCAATTGTACAAATTAGAAGAGTTTGCAATTATTGCATTATTACATAATAAATACAAATGGAATAAAAATAAGTTCCTTTTGTCACCCAAAACAATAAACTCGCTCCAACTCACTGATTATAGAACAGGTACAAGGGTTGTCCAATTGAATGGGGTTCCTAACTCAAAATTAATGCCTAAAAATGATTGGTAAAAATACAAATCAGTTGAAACCTCGGTACATAAAATTTAATAATTGTCATTTTACTCGCACAATCAATTAGATTTTATGCTAGGAAAATCTAACATCAAAGTCGTGCATTTACTAAGATGTTTAATGGAAAAATCTAGTGCTAAAAAAGATCTTCATTTACCTTTTTTTAATCTTGAAAAACTTATGATAGAGTACCAAAGTTTCTTTGGAGAGTTTTGGAGAAAAATAGAATTAATGTGGCACATATTGATGTTTTTAAAAATGTATAATTGAGGTGTACCATGCTCTCGATCGCAGAGCGACTTGTCTAATGATTTTCCCTCTATTTTTGGATTACATCAAGACCACTACGCCATATCGTCTGGTTGTGTATTACTCTTATCCACCATATTGTTACTTTTGAAATCAAAATCGAAGTCCCTCATAAATTTTTTCTAATTATTTTGTAATTTTTAATTTTTTTTATATTCTTACAGCCCCTACTAATAAAAATATATCAATACATTTTTAGGGCCCGGTCCCAGCCCAACCAAGCGCCTATCCAGCTTCTAAAACCACGCAGCAAATTTGCATGCGAGGAATGCTTATCCGATCAGCACAACAACCAGTTTGCCCATGCAATGGGCTTGCCTAGACCCAAAGCAGGCCTATTCTGCAGAAAGTATTTCAAAACTAACAAAGTTCATTTTCATGTCAAGAAGCATGGTTGGAGCAATAGTGTGATCGACAACATGCTCACCCTGAACAAAGGTGAGTTCTGGAGTATTTTTTCCATAGAATCCGTTAAAACATGTTTATTGCTTTATATTAAATTTTGGATAAAAGCATATTGTGTTACAAGTTTTGAATGTTAATTTGCTAGTTTGGTTCATTAATAAGCTCAACTATTATAAATTTTCATGCCTATCTTAGTCAAATTAACCACTTATGAGAGAGTGTTTTAACCAAAAATCTATTCTAAGGTGGATTATATCTCTAAATTTAAGCAAAATTTACTAATTTCAATTGTATTTGCTTTAATTGATGTTATTAAGATTGAATATTACTATTTGTGTTTTTAATGCTTGTAGCTTATAAAAATTTGTGGTAAAAGTAAATTGTTGCACTGAATAATCAAGTTAATCCTCAAGAATTACATAGAGTTAGCATTAATCATAAGGTTCAATTGTGAGAAGAATCCATGAGTAGAGTTGAGGAACAACTCAGCCAGTAGTCACTGTACTTAAAAGGTCATTCAAGAGCACATCTTAATGTTGACCAAACCTCCTCTACTATGCCCTCATTCCCCCAACATCTTATGAAAGAAAATAATGACTTTGAAATTAGAAGAAATCCACAAAATAGAAAGGGCCAGATTCCTATAGATAAAGGGAATATTAATGATTAAGAGATGAGTGTTACGATGGAAGGGGATATCATACTAAAGGATGTCTTCCAAGAAAAGCCTCGAACGGAGCGTTAGCTGAGGATTGTGAGGTAAGAAAGCCGAAATAGAAAGATCCGAGTATGATCCACTAATGTGTATCAAATAAAGGGCGAACATAAGATGTGACACATGACCCTGATAAACTTTTCGATTGGATGATACAAATGAAGAAACTATTTGAATGGCATGATTTAGATCACTACCTAAGAGTCACTTTTGCTAGTATGAAATTTGTAGGCCATGCTAAATTATTTTGGAGCAATTTTTTGTTGAAGGAAGAAAAAAGTAGGAAAAGTAAGAATATATAAGAAACTATATATAAAGCTTATGAAACTCAAGCAAGGACCTATACTTGTGATTGAGTACTTGAATACTTTGTAGGTATGACTAATTGCCATAATCAAGATTGACAACTAGCCAAAAAATTTGTGCAAGGTCTAAAAATGAAATTAAGACACCATGTTAAATTGTGTAACCCGCCTATTGTTGAAGATGTTGAACAAAATGCATTGTTGTTAAAATCCCAATCTAGGCATAGTGATTTTCTTAGGATTCATAAAATAATTTTTAAGCATAAAACAAGATCCATCAAAGATCCTGCCAAAGTTGACTAACATGCACCTGAGAGATATACTAAGATTAAAAGTTTTCACAAGCTTTCTATATTTAATAAGAGATTTGTGCGCAATTTTATTACCATTAAGGCTCTCGTTACTAAAATTATGAAAAAGATAAATTCACTTAAACATTCAATGTTGATAGAGTTTTCCATCACATTTTAGAGGAATAGTCTTATGTAATCCTACGACATCTCTAAGAATTTTTTTTATCAATGAGTTGCATTCAAGAGGGATAGCATGACATCTGGTAGAGATTATCTAAAACATGACATCTTATAGTTCATTTTATACCTTGTTGACCACAAATGTATTTCACATCTCTATGTTATTCTTTAGGGAGATTGTAAAGTTGCATGAGGTTCCAAACATTATCATGAATGACTAAGATGTCAAGTTTGTTTCCTATCTCTAGAAGGCTCTTTGAAAATTATTAGGCACTGCTCATAAATTTCTTCTGCTTTTCATCCCAAGAACTATGGTCAAATTGAGATAGTAAATAAATTTTATGGAATTTACTCATGTATAATTAAGGATAATTTCAAAAAATGGGACTGTCACCTGATTGCTGTCGAGATCACTTATAATAGCACTATCTCTTATACCACCAAGAGGTCACTTTTTTAGGTTCTTTATAGGCTTGTTGATCTTTAGAATTTCTCAATCAATCTTATTACGATAGTGTGATAGTGTGTATTCTTTTGCTAAATTTTTTTAAGAATTATATGAACAAGTTAAAACAAAAATTATACTTTCAAATGATAGATATGCAAATAAAAAATACAATAAAATCATAAAAGGAGTTCAACAAAGGGAATAATATATTAGCATGCATTTGATATGAAAACTTATGCAAGTGTGAACGAGGAAACCGCATCAAAACGAATATGAATGACAAATGCAAGATTCAAATGAACCTTGGCCTCCTCGATAACTATATGAACTTTAACTATGCGAAGCAGAGTTTCTTTAACTAACGAGAAGATGATGCAAAATAGCCTTTATTTGCTCGCCTAGAATTGTAACCTACATATTTATTAAAAACAAAAGGCCACAAAAAGTTCATTTAAAAATTCTTTATTGTTATGCTTCATGTTTTATTTTAATTTTGATAATATTTTATTTTATTTGTATTGTGTGATATTTCGGGTCTAAATGAGTCGGATTTGAGTTGTGTTAGATTAATTTTGACACCACCCATAAATTTATTTCATCTTTTTGTGTATTAATACATGGGATGCTGATTAATTAAAGAAATTTAGTATTTTTTATCGACCTCAATGATAATTATAAAGTTATGGATCATTTTTCACTATTATTAATTATAAGAATGTTGGGAAGATGAGGGAAATTTATCCATTAGAGTTAAGATTTTGTAAGCGATTATAAATATGCAATATATTTTTACTTTGGAGGATATAAAAAATTTATTTCAAAATTTTGGGCCACTTTCTTTTAAAGAATTGATATTTAGCAATGTGTACAACCGTCATGCAGCGTTCATAACTTCAATGTAGCAATGTATACAATCTTGGTGATTCTTTTATATATGCTTGTCTTTTCTTGTTCATCTGATCATTCTACAAAATTACCATACTCAAACTTAAGGTTCTTTAAAATAATATATATTTGGAAATTTAGTATATAATTATTTCTCAAAATTTTTATCTAATATTGACAAAATCTGAAGGATCAAAAAATATATTGGCAGCCCCATTCAAATAGGTAGTAAATGTTGGCTTTGAAGTTTCATGGCTAAAGAAAATCAATTGTGTTACTAAAACTTATAAGCATATGTATACATGGATATATATAAATATATATGTATATATGTATATATATATATATTGGAAATAAGGTATTTACCTAGTGTGTGTGTGTATATATATATATGTGTGTGTGTGTGTATAAATAATATATATATATGTATATATGTATGCATATATCCTAATGTCTTTCATATTGTTTACATGATCTACATAAAATTTTAAGGTTTGATGCATATCACACTGCACAGAATTAACATTATAGAAAGATTAAGGTCTCCATTACAATAGCTAAATTGCCATAAACACAAGCTCGGAACTATTTTAATTTCTTCCATCTAGTCACATCATAACAGAATTTGAGTAAAATCTATTAGGAATTCATAAACACTCTCATAAACATTCTTAATTATAGTAGAAATGGAATCACGTTAAACTAAACAGATCTTTCATACATAGCACCAATATCTTTGGGAGTCAATCACTTAGCATTCAAGCCTTAGATTTATAAATTATACACTTCATTTCACAAAATTTGGAATTTTTCTAATTAGGTAGAGATGAGATATCATGTAGGATGAAATCTCACAAAAAAACAAATTAATTATATTTCAACAGAAGGAATAACATAATTCATATGCAGAGTAAGAGTTTCAACATCTATTTAAATCTCTGCTTTTAAACTTTTTACTCCATTGTTGTTGGATCCTAAGTTCAGGATGTGAAAGGAAGAGGTATTATTAAGTAATCGACAACCAACATAAAATTTGTCGAATCCTATTAGTGCATGAACTCTTAAAATAATTGTGCTAGTGCTAGGGCATCCCCTAGAAGCAACGCACTACACTGCTTGAATATAGTGAAAAGTGTGCAAATACTACTACATCAATGCCCGGGTGTCGCGTCAAATACGTAAGAGTTTTTGCATTATGGATGCATGTGGGCAAAGAAGTTAGTTTTTTATTTCAAATTATAATTAGGTAGTTAAAATATCTGCACTCTCACTAGCAAGCTTTTTAAGTTAGTTAATATTATGATAAATAAAATAATTAATACATTATATCTTCAAGAAACTAAGTGGATAAGAAAACAGCAAAAAAAAATGCTACCTTAGACTTTAAACTTTAGTACTCAAGTTAAATTTATCATAGTAATGGTATGAGTATCATTCTGGATAAAAATTTAAATGATAATGTAGTGAAAATTAAAAGGTTGGGAGATAATGTAGTGTACAAAACAAATATTTTTTCATGATTTGAATGAGTTGGTTAAAATATAACTCGAGAGAAAATATTTTTAATAAGCGAAGATTAAAAATGAACATATTTGAAGAGTAGTTAAGAAATTTTATAGTAATCATGGTGTTTTTAGTTTTGGAATTTTAATGAAAGAGGGAAAATAATTTTAGAGCCTGTTTTAACTTGTGACTTATAATTGCCAACACTTATTTTAAAAAAGGGGATGAACATAGTATCCCTTGTAAAAAATGAGATATTTAAAACTCAGATTAATATTTTTTCTTCTCCTTAAAGGAAAAGAAAATGGATTATTTATTTAATAAGGATTGTAGAATTATTCCAAGTGATTATTTAATAGCCTAACATCATTTATTCATTTTATATTTGAAAATAAAGATATTAAAAAAATATTAAATCTAAAATATTACCTTAAAACTTGATGTTAAAATTTTAAAAATGATAAAATATATATTTTAAGTGTGAGGCGTTAGAATTTAGATAATAGGATTTTAAGCATAAAGCTAACCTTGTGTGAAATTCGGTTGTTAGTTGTATTCGCAATGTAACAAGAGTTTTCTTGGAAAATCAAAAGAAAAAGTGCCCAAAATAATGCATGATGGTGGAAGCAAAATATTTAAATTAAGATTAAAAATAAAAAATTGTTAAAAGATTAGTTAAAATGTACTACTAAGAAGAATTAGAATAAATATAAACTAATTTGTCGTGAATCCAAAATAATAGTTCATGATGCTAAGAGTGTAGCATTTGAGAATTTATATAACAAATTAAAAAGTGTCAAGAAAGAGAGGCACTCTTATAAGATATCCAAATTATGAAATAAGAGAATTAAAAAATTTACTTATGTTAAATATATCAAAGACGGTAACAAAAAAGTTCTCTTTATGGATAAAGATACCAAATATAAATGGATGAATTATATTACTATACTTTTTAACGAAGGTTATGCCAATACAATTAGTATAAGTAAGCTTAATGACTATAAAAATAATCTCAATTATACTTTCATTGACTGTGTTAGTAAATCTGAGATTTGAAATGGTTTAGAGGATAAAGAGCAAAAAAATAGTGGAATCGAATGACATCCATATTGATATATGAAAATGTATGGGTGATGAAGAAATTTTTTGGCTTACCTAGTTATTTAATGTAATTAAAAAAAAAAAAAAAAAAAAAGCGTAAGAAGAGTGGAGAAAAAGTATCGTTATACCTATTTATGATAATGCGATGCTAAAAACTATGCTAATTATAGAGAAATCAAGTCAACGTGTCATAAACTAAAACTTTGAGAGAAAATAATAAAATATATTACAAAATGATACTTGTATTTCTCAAAATCAATTTAGTTTTATGTTACATATATCTACCATGACAACCATACATATTTTAAGAGGTTTCATAGAGAAATTTAGAGAAAAAAAAGAAATTCATTTAATTGTTATTGATCTTAAGAAGAATTATAAAAGTGTACCAAGTGAAGTTCTTTAAAAAATTTTGGAGAGAAAAGATTTGTATTGCTTATATTGATAATATTACATATATAATGAGATTGTAACATGTGTTCGATTGCAATGTCGCTTGTTTAATGATTTTTCTATTACATCAATGCTCAACTCTCAGCCCATATCTTTTTGCTTCAGTTATGGATCTAAAGGTTTTCGTCTGTGTAGATCTAAAATAGAATATATAGAGTGTAAGCTCAATTGTATTAGAAGCACTAATCTCAAGGACATAACTATTGAGGGCCATGTAATCAAGAAGATTAAGTGGTTCAAATACAATGCTTTAATTATTCAAAATAATGGTAAAATAAAGAGCGATGTAATTAATAGTATCCAAGTTGGTTGGATGAAATGAAGAGCTTCTGGAGTGTTGTGCAATCCAAAAATTTCACTCAATTTTAAAAGAAAATTTTATAGAGTAACTAAATTATCAAAACTATGTTATATGGGGTTGAATGTTAGCTAACAAAAAAAATACAAATAAAATAGGTGTTATAGAGATGAGGTTGCTTAGGTTCATGAGTAAGTATACTCGCAAGTATAGAATGAGAACTGTGCTTATTCATAGAAAAATTAGAGGGGCTCCAATAGTGGATAAGATTAGAGAATACCACCTTAGATTGCTCGAGCATGTTAAGGGAAGACCGTGCAACACTCCCATTAGAATATTTGAGTTAATGAATTTTTCCCATGTTAAAAAAGGAAGAGGAAGACAAAAAAAACATGGGAGGGAACTATTAGGAAATAATTTCTCTATTTAGAACTCAGGGAGGCGCTTTTATTTGATCGTGCATAATGAAAACGGATTCATGTAGCCGACCCCAGTTGTTTTATTAAATTAATAATTAGGAATAAATACAAAATATGATATAAAATACTCAGAAAGCAGCAGTTAGCCATTTATAACCTCAAAAAAATAGATTTCATTCTACTGTTGATTATCACAGATCAGAAACAGCTGACGCATATAGCATACCTGATCGATCAAGGGTGAAATAGAGAAGCTAAACCCAACCCTTTGATTCCAGAGGGAGGTATTTGTCTCTGCAGTGGCAGTGGTAAGGCAATGGCTGTGGCACTTGAAGGAGGTAGCGCCTCTTTGTCACGCTCGCGTCAAGGAGGCAACAACGGGCAATCGTCAGTGACGCGCGGTGAGCGGGGAGATGAACGAATGATAAACTTGAAGAGATGTACAAGAGAAAAGCTGCCTTCTACTTCGTTAGTCACAGTAAAGAAGAAAACGTATCTTCCCTAACTGTACAAAGAAAAGTTATACGATTCAGATGAAATGAGGGTTAACAAGAGGGTGAGATAAGCATGCATGGGAGAGAAAGAGGTGATGTCTAGTTGGGGATTAGCAGTTCAGAATGGGGACGAAACAATCGGGGAATGTTGCGCGTCATCCTATAGCCAATTTAGGGCAGAGTGACCGTCATTTGGCGGGGAATGAAGAGCAAGCGCGAGAGAACCGGAAAACTTTAATATATTATATTTTAATATAATTTATATGAAAAATGCAACACTTAATACTATTATATACACAATCAAATTTTTCACTAATCAAAATTTTCTTTTCTATTTTTTTTTTTTTTACACATTAGTTAAAACAAAAATTGAATTGTAATAGTCATGTATTTATACACAGAATTATTACATATCATTGTTTTAATGTGTAAATGATAATAAGAGCATAGCAAATTAAATGTAGAAGAATTCACAAAGATAGATATGGCTTCAACAGTTATAGGTAGAGATGCCCGTACAATTTGCTATTTTAAATGGTTTAATCGCAGAGCTAAAAAACATCCCTCTTTTTCAAACCCATCCAGAAGCAAAGTCTTATTGATCCCTCCTTCGTAATCTCTAATCGCATAATTGCGGAGCCTTCCATCATTTTCATAGTAATGCAGAGGAAGAGCTTCATCATTCTTCTCTTGTTTGCACTTGTGCCTATCAAAGATGCTTGTACACCCAGAGCACAATTATAAACTAAGAGAAAATGTATAAAAGAATTAATATTCTTAAGATAATTAAAATCAAATTTAAGGTGAAATCCTTAAGATCAAAATCATCATAAATTTTGAGAGAGTTTTTAATGCATCTTAATTTTTTTATGAGCATAGAAGAACTTATTCTGATGCTCAAAGCCTGAAAAAATATGAGGAGTGGGTTCTTGTTTATAGGTGAAGAGGTATGGTATCAAAAGAAAAGAGCAACAAATTAGTTGAGCTCATGCGCTTGGGCATGGGCATTATATTTGAACACACTTGGGCATGTGAGACACTGATCAACCAATGAGTTTCTTTGTTTGGCCCATGATCCATGACTAATTGCTTGCCTTATTATGCCCATAATATATGACACACATGTTATATTATTATATAGAAGAAAGACATATAAAAATAAATGTCATTATAAGTGATAAAACTAGTAAATCTATATAAAAAACTAAAACCAAACTAGTAAGTCTAAAGATTATATATTAAGTTGTTACCACGTGCTTGAAAAATTCAATTAAAATAAAGTAAGCATAAGTAAATGTTAGAAACTTACTTAAAAAAGTAAGGATATATAAGCATTAATTAAACTTTGATAAAAGATTTATATGTAAAATTTAACTTAAGAATATACTTACTAAGCTACTAAATAGAATAAACTTAATACTGCATTCTTGTTCTTATATATCAATTCAGGATGTAGTTATATAAGAATATAAAAATAAAGTGCAAGCATGGAAAACAAACATTGTAGTTTAATTTAGATAGTCTTTATAGACCTTTTGCTCATTCCTTTGATTAGGCCATGTGGTAGGGCATATTTCGTAAATGCTCGACCTTGTGAGGAATAGTGTGAGACTTAACGTGCAGTGTAGTAGTGTGGGGGCTCAATATTGGGTTAGCATGAGCTAATTCAGTATTAGAATTAATCCCATAGCTGAATGATCTTATTGGATAATTAAACGAAGCAATATACAATTGCCAAACTTAACTTATTCATTCATATAATTAAAATACATCAAAAATAGTGTATTTATCAAAAAGATCTTAAAATATTACAAACTTGAAAAATAAAAGAAAAAGCATAATAATGAGAAAGTAAATAAATATAACAGTAGCATTTCTTGGCTTTACAACCTTCGTTTCAGTATTCCAACGAGCTCCCGGTCTGGGAATGTTTTAAAAGTGCAAGAATTTGAATATCAATTAGTTGTGAGACTAAACATTGGATAATATCAAATTTTGTTTATTAAACAAGTGCAAAAATACTTTTGACATGGAAATAAAGAGATATACGATTTTTTCTTATAAAACTTGTTTCAATTACATTGAAACTTGAACATAAAAAAATTTGTTGTCTCAAAAATAGATATATAATTTTCATGTTTGATATATGGTGCTAAAATATGATTTTATTTGGTAAGTACAAAATTAAAGATAAGGGGGATCATATTTGGTGTTTCATAATAAATATACCTTCCTTTTATCCTTGTCCCCTCAAAAACTTAGGCTCTTTATGCCTCCCAATGTCGGGCAATATCGTCTTAACAGTTGTATGATCAGATTAAAAATAAATCAATAGTACGTGAGCCACTCAATCATTTAAATTTTTCAAATATTATTTTTTGGTAACTTTAAAAACAAAAATTCTCAAAATTATGTTATGTTGAGTGTAAAAGCATGTAAGAACAGGAGTAAGGAAAGATATCCAATATTTTACCAGTTATCATCTTAAGAACTAATTTTGGTGAGAATTAGTATGCAATTTAATATTTAGTAAACATAATTATTTTGGTGTCAAAATACAGTCTTTTGACTTTAGAAGGTTAAAGTAATTAAACTGCTTAGATCTTAGTTTATACTAGCCAATTTTTTACTTTAATGGGCCAAAAACACTAACTTGGATTTTAAATGTCCTAAAATCCTTAAGTGATTAAAAATGTAATTTTTGGTGATTTTGAAGTAACTTTGACAATTTACGAAGGTTCTAGCCAATTTAAGGTGTCCAGATTAGGCTAGCTTGGGCTAGCCCAATTGGGCCAACTTTTAATTTCAGGGCTTTAAGTGCGGATATTTAGTGATGAGATTTGTAACAACCCAAGATTGTTATTAGGGCTTAACCTAGCTTAATTAGTATTAAACCTCTTTTATTAGTCTCTAATCATCATTAAAAGCCAACTCAAAAGTTTTGGTTTGATTTGGAGATCAATCAATCGATAATTTTAGCTAAATTATTTAATTAAGAAAATAAAATAATTATTTTGATCTCTAATCGAAAATCCGAACACGCTTTTGGATTCATAGCACCAAAATTAGCTATAGGTGAATTTTTAGAATTTTTCAGAGTTAATTTCGTCAAAATTGAAATTTCAAATATTTAAATTAAATTAATTATTATTAATTCTAATAGTTATAACCATTTGCTCAGGATCTGTCGCATTCACCCAAACATGGGACAGCCAGATCTCATGATCTGAGCCATCTCACAGTTCTTAGATTGAATTGGACGGTATCCGACGACCGATCAGATCCAGCCGTTGGATCAGACCAGATCCAATGGCCATAAATCAACCCATCATTTACTTAACTCTTGGGATCAAATCTAAGCTGCCAGATTTGATCCAGCGCCCCAGACAGATAGGTCATTGTGCCATGTCGTCCCGAGCCATAAGCAAGCACATGCGTCCGTGCACAGAGTTCCCCACTACTCCTCTCTGCCTTCCAGTCTGCAGCTGTCTCCCAAAACCATCTACCCTCTAACAACCTTCCCAGCCTTTTTAAACCCCTCTCGCTCTCAATCAGAGGCTGTTGAGCCTCCTCTTCCTCTTCCTCCTCCTTTTTCTTCTCCTATGTGAGAACATCGACCCCAACTTCTGAACCCGACGCCTGCAACAACCTCATGGCAATCACTATTCATCATCCTCAGCTTTAGGAGCCTTATGAGCATCTAGGCTTGGAAAATTGAGCTTGAGCCCGTTCGTGCCTGCATCTAGAGCTCCTAAGTGAATCAACAAGCTCATCCCCGTCAGGAACTCTCTTACCCGAGTACTGAGTGGTTTAAATCCCTCTATGCTAATTTGTTTGTTTATTGTAAACCATAATAGAATGATTGATGGGACTAATAGGTTGCTATTGAGCTTAATTGAGCTCGGTTGGGTTTGAGCCTGTATAGTAGGGTATAATGCATGAACCCCAGTAGCTTGCCGGCAATCTCGACCACTTCCCCCAAGGTTCATCGGCTCCTTGGGTCGATCGTGACCCAACGAGCATATTGAGTGCTGGATCAGGCTAGATGGTTGATTGTGGAGGGCAAATTTCCCCATCTTAGAAAAACCATAATTTTTGAAATTGAATAATTAGAATCGACCATTTGCAAGTACCTCAATTATTGCTTCTTGAATTCATGTGTAGATCTCGGTCGTATGAACATTTTGAGCTATTAAATGCATTAAATAGTGCTTTGGTTAGCAAAGATTTAGGTTTCTTCGAAATCGTAAATCCCTGCTTGTGATTTATCCCGTCTACATCGAGACGAAGGAGAACAGCTCGGGTCAAGCATACCCAATGTGGGGCCCCGTCCCAAGTCGTGGTCCTTCTAACACGCATGTTAGCACAATTACTGTGGGTGATCGCCACAGCAGATCCCTCACTTATCATTGGATTAGGTATCCACCATAATCCACTAATAAGAGAAGGATGTGCCATAAATTGAGCTGAAGTTTCACTAAATGGCCAAGCAAGAATATCAGAGTGCGGAAGTAAATAAAAGTTAACATCTATCTAACCATATGCAGAAATAAATAACATCCAACTCATAATAAAATGTCTAGTAAAAAAAATACATTTATGTACCTATATTATTACAATATTAAAGTAAAGTTTACTGAAAGCAAGAGAACACTCAGCCTCACAAAATATAAAAGAGCATCTAATTAAGAGTCCTCAGCAACAAGGCAATCCACCTCCTGACTCTGCTCCTCTCATGATGCTATCTCCACAAAATGCTCAGAAGATGACATTGTCAATTTCACAATGCTATGGCCCCATCCAAAAAAAGAAGAAAAATTAGTTAGATAATTATCTAAATACAATTTAGGCTCATATTTCTTGTATTTTATAATATCACAAAATATCCTAAGCAAATAAGAGCTACAAAGTAACAAATAAAAGAATTAAAGTTATATACAATATATTTACAACTTAAACAAGATGTGAGGTAAAAAGACATACCTCAACCCAAAGCTATATAAAAGATTAAGTATTTTATATATAGAAACTGCTAAGTACAATAAACATCATAAATAATTATGATAAACTTAATTTATGCTGATTTTTTCAATAGAATGCAATATAAACAAAATTGAACTGAAATCTAGCATTCTAACATGCTCGCATATAAAACTAGAAATGCTGAAAATATAAAAATATTGTAAATGCTGTAAATACTGAAAGTATCAAAAAATGTTAAAATAATTGAAACTGAACTAAGAATATATGTTTTTAATTGAACATATGTCCAGTCCTGCCATAACAGAAAATTGGCTAACTAGCCACCGAATCTGTAGCGCCTCGCCCCGCCACCGCGCGCAAAAGAGACAGTCATAATCAATTTCGGTGGTGGAGCGGCGCGCCACTCGGGGAGGAATATCCCGTCTCCCCGAATGACTGATCACAAAACCCACCTGAAGAGCTGCTGACTCAACCTCAAGGATGGTTGAGAGCTAATACTTAAGATAAGAATAGTATCATTATCCTAAGTATTAGATAAATACATACATTAGATTTAAAATATAATAGAAATCCAATATATGTATAAGATGTCAGCATTTCTAGTATGCTGATTATATCACAATACTAAGTATAAGTAATACATAACAGAGTGCAGAAGCTTAAAGCAAATATCCAAAAATATTCATCACAAAGGCTGTATAAAATATTCGTCTCAGAAAAAAAGAGAAAATACATCCAAGATTATTACAGACAATTTACTGAAGTACAGAAGTAAAAACTAATTACTGAACTAAAATAAACTAAGCAGAAAAATAGTGAAACTAGAGGAGGGTTCACTAATGCTCCACTGACTCCTCCTAAATCTCCTAGGTATCCTCCTAACCTGGCTCAATATACTACTCAGGATCTAGCAAATTGTCGGATCCCAAAAGTACCTCGTGTTAGACAATAAGTCCAACACATCGAAACTAATCTAAATAGTTCTAGTTATTCATTTAACATTTACATAATTTAATTAAATTTCAAAAGAACTGTAAAAGTAACTAAAAATATAAAACTGTATAAAATTATAGCAAAGTAAAGTAAAACTGAACTGTAAACTGAGTACTGAAAGTAAACTAAACTATAATGTATCTGAAACTGAGTAATCATATGTAAAACTATGTTGTATGTCATTGAAACTATGTATCTAAATATGCCACAACACTGTATGCTACTGATATGCAACCAAAATATCACTGAACTGCTATGAGTAGTACGATCCAATGTATACATACATCCATATGGGAATACTGTATACTGATATACCGATGCATCCTAAAATGCCCCAGTCAATGTATATAATATTCTGTAACCCATAAATTATTACTAATACTCATACATCATTCTGATACTCACACATCATGCTTATGCTCATGTTTATGCTCCTAGCTATATGAGATAAATCCAAAATCCAGAAAATGCTTTAAACTTCGATAATGAATTCAATGTCTTAACTGTGCAGAATCCTGCTAAAAAGATTCTGACTCCTAAATTCTAGCTCGATGATTAATTAAAGGTGAGAGTTTACTTAAAAATTATTAGCTGGGATAATAGTATACACATAGTTAGCATATTTGTAAGAAAGGTGTATTTAACCCTTAGCTTGTTTAAACTGCACTTATCGAAGCGCACTACGACAGAAGGCAGAACTCGGTCACAATTTATATATCAAGCTAAGCTGTTAAATGACCTAATTACAAGCATACTTAGTGGTCTACGCAAAGTGATTTGAGATACTTAGTTTGCTTAAACTGCACTTATCGAAGCGCACTACGATGGGAGGCAGAACCCAGTCGTAGTTTATATCTCAAACTAAGGATCTTATTCACTAATTGTAACACTCATAGTCTTGAAAGATTTACTCTAACGGGACTGTATTTGTCTAATCCCTCAGAATAGTACCTAGTCATAAGTCCACATTAGAGTGAATCAACCAATCCTGAATACTACTGAAATAATCCAGTACTATAGATATACTCTACTATACCCAACCAATAATTTAGGTTCAGAAGATTCTATTTAATTAATAAGGATTGATCAAAGCTATTAATCTTTACTCTAAATGGGTGAGTCCTACACAAGGCTCCAAGGGTGTGATCAAAGGATCACTTAATGTAGGTTACTACCACAAGGAATAAGTCCTATTTTAAGTACTTTATGTGACTCCTACCACAAGGTATCAAGTTCAACTTCTAAAGTTATAAAGGATCATCTAAGTTTCTTACCTCAGTAAGTTTCAAAAGTCCTTCATACCACAATGTATCAATAATTAATATCTTTAAATATTTTAGCAACGATCCTATAGAAAGACCCTTATGATCTTACTTTTTTACTTCTTAAGTTAACATACAAGGTTTACTTATTAGTTTTGGATTGAAGTGATTAGATCAGATGATTAAAATTCATTTGATCCTTTTTTATTCTATAATTATGGGATAAAATCAAAGATATTCTTAGAATTAGGTCATTTCATCAATCATTATAATTTTATTATTCATCTTATGCTAATAGTCTTATATAAGAGAAAATCAAGGATCTAAAGTTTGGATTCAAATGGTTCAATCACACATATTCAATATTAACCATAGCGCTTCTAATTCAATGATTTAAGATCAATATCAAATCTTATGCGTTATTGGAATAATGCCAATTGAATTATCTTACAATAAAGTTGATTAATTAAGTGATTAAGATTTAGATCTTAATCAAGACAAATTAGGGTTTAACCCCTAACCTTTCTATCATTAAGACCAAAGGTTAATTTAAAGGTCAATGACAAATCATTGTATTATTATTATATTATTAATGTCAAACTTTAAGTTTGGATTAAGTATTATCTACTTAATCAAGTTATTGAGATTCTTATGTTCAAGTTTAGTTTACATATAAAGATGTCCCATTTAAATGTTAAAGTTCTCTATCATACATCATAAAATTATATAAACATAGATATGTAAGTTTGATATAAAATGGAAAGTAATTAAGGTTAATTAAATTCTAAATTAAATCAAAAAAGTTAGCACTTGATTACAAATCTAAAAGACTTAGGTTTCATGCCATTTGGTTGTTAAGGTATATCTATTTAACATAAGCATATATGGGTTATATTATTTAGCAATTAGCACAATACTTTTAAGGTACATGAGAGGTTTTGAGCACTTGACCAAAGTAACAAAGTTAAAACTTAATTTTAATATAGAATTTTATGAAATGTTCAATTTTAGTTAAAATAGGTTCAAATTTGATATTATTTAGTCCTAGTAGGGTTCTAGGGACCTTATAATACCAAAACAGGGAAGTTTTGGCCATTTCAGCAAAAACTGGTCTGTTTAAAAGAATTCTGGGCAGTTTTTGCAAGTTTGGGCGCTGCAGCGCCGCTAGAGCGCGCTGTGGCGGTTCTAGCGCCACAGCGCGCGGTCGCGCTTTTCGCGTTACAGCGTGCTGGGGCGCTTTTTGCGCCGCAACGTGTGGTAGCGCTTTTTGTGCGGCAGGGCGCTGCGGCCCGCTGCGGTGCGCAAGCGGTTCACTTTGAAAAAATATTATTTCATTAAATAAGTTTTGATATTTCCTAAAGTTTTCCAAAAATTTCCACTACCGCCCGCTACAAACCCGGTGCAGTCCGTTGCAGCGCGCTACAGCACGTTGTAGCAGTCTATTTTGCAATTTTACTATTCAAATAGTTAAATGACTGGTTTCATAAAGTTTCTGCCGAAATACTGCTACAGCCTATTTTGCAATTTCGGGCGTTGCAAGCGCCAGACGGTGATTTTTGCAGGGACGAAACCTAAAAGGCCTATTTTTGAGCTTAATTACTCCCAATCCAGAACGTTCCATGAGTAGTGCCATATATCAATGGAAATGTTTTTCCAATACCTTTTCATTGATATCAAAATCAGCACAAACGGAGCATCTTAACTATACGAAAAATGTAGATAAATGCAAGGGTATGCAAAATAGACGAAAACAGAGCAATTTTATGTGATGCTTTTAAGAGCCTTAGTGGCTTCCATACATGCTTATGAACTTCTAAAGATGCATTCAAGCATTGTAATCAACATGAGGAAGATGAGGAGAGGAGCAAAGGGGTACCTTTAGTCCTTAGGAGGGGTGGAAGAGAACTCCTGTTTTCTTCAAATACCTTGGAGGTGGAGAGCTGCACTTCTTCTTCTCCAGCAAGCACCCAAAGAAGGGGGAAGAAGGGAGGAAGGAGGAGCTCAGCTTCTTTTGCAAAGTGAAGGAAGAAGGATTTGAGCTCCTTCTTAAAGGAGGAGAAGTAATGATGAGCCTGGGGAATAGGCCATAATGAGGCCTAGGGAGTGGGAGAAGGAGACCATCAAGCTTGCCTAAGGAAGGCATGGGGGCACCGGCTAGGGAGAGGGGCTAACAAGATAATTGCAAGATTAGGACTAGATAATCCCCTATTTATTTCTTTGATTATTTTTAAAAATTCAAAATTTTGAAACGTGCTCTGAAAAATCCCAAAAATTCACCCCTAGCTAATTTGGGGGTGAGGAATCCAACGGTGAAGTCGAATTTCGATACGACGATTATTTAATTATGCTAATTTTTGGGGTATTTAATTATATTAAAATATTCGTGAAAATCCAACGACTTCCAAATACATCCAAAACATCACCCCTAGCTAATTTGGGGGTGACGATCGCAACGACGAAGTCAGATTTTGATTTCGAGGTCAAAATAAATACCTCAATTTTTTAATTAATTAAGTATTAAAATAATCTAAAATAATTGATTGAGCTTCGAATTGCTCCAAACCTTCAGGGTTTTGTTCTAATGATTAGATAAACTTAATGGAATGATAATTATGATATGATTAGGCTAAATTTAAGCTGGGTAACAATCTTGAGTTATTACAGAATCCAACACTGAAATATCTAGGACATTAATGCCTAGATTAATAGAATATCAATAGCCATCAAGCACACTGATACATGAGAACTGAACTGAAGTACATTGTACTATATCTCAATATCAAACTGTAGAGGTAGACTAACTATGGCACATTTCACAGGCTGTTATCTTATTTATTGATCTATAAGATCTATCTAACTTATCTAATTCAAATATGTTCATGTAACAACTCTAGGTTATTACCTTACAAAAATATAGGTAACATAATCAATTTTCAAATACCATTGTTTATAAAACCTCAAACTGAGTCTATCTAGAAAATTTGAAGTCCATTGGACTTCTTTAAGTCTAAATTGATATTTTGATTAGTCTAGATGCCCTAGATTTGACCTAAAATATTTTGACCGCAGAATTAAAATTTGATTGCATTTTTGGATTCCTCACCCCCAAATTAGTTAAGGGTGAAATTTTGGTGCAATTTGGAGTTTATTTGGGCCATAATTCAATTTAAATTAAATTAGCTTAATTGCACATAAGGGTTCTAATTAATTCATATTTATAATAATATCCTGAAAACTAAAATAACGACCGGGCTCCGCTGTGTGGACCGCGGGCGATCCACTGCGGCGCCCGGGTCACACGACAGTGGGATCCTGCACATCTGGCCATTGCGCCTTATTGATCCTACGATTAGGATCAGATTTCACGAAACCGCGGATCCGTCGTTGGATCGACCTCGTGGATCCTACGGCCAGGATCATCCCCGCGACCGGCTGTTAGGATCCGGGCGATCCCAGCCGTGGCGCCATCTGATCAATAAATCAGACGACATCCAAGGCACCCGGCACTGTGGATCTTCGTCCCCACCTATCTGCGAATCCGACAAGGAGATTTCCCATACTGCCAGCTGCCCCCTTGTCCCCCACTCGTGCCTCCAGCTCAGCAGGCCGTTACTAAGTTTCCCATAATGGCCGAGGGACCCCAATCGGGCCTAGTGGCCCGGCCGAGCTCGAATTGGAAATTCGAGAGCTTGGCCATGGCCCGAACCAACCGGCCCTCTCCAGCCCAATTGAAGGCTCTGGAAGCTTCACTGCACTACCCTGAGGCTATAAATAGCCTCAACTCTCCTCCATTTGATCCTTGCTGATCAATTAGAGTCAAGCTTCCTTCTCCGCCATTGCCGATTGTTGAAGCTTCTTCCAGGTGCTCCCGAGATTGCGTACTGCTGATAGAAGAGTCCCCTAGAGTTCAGGAACTCTCAGAGAAGCCTAAGGAAGCTCAGCCAGCCAACAATTTCCTCTGCATCGTCTGCAAGCCATCCCGACGAATCCAGGTACCCTACTTACTGGTTTCAAGCCAATGAGGCTCGGGCCTTGCTCCTTTTGATGCGCCTAAGTCAGTATTGTCATCTCGATCCCAAGGGTATCGAGATTAAGATCTAGGTTAGCCCTGATCGATCGAATCAATCGATCAGATTAAATTTCTAAAGGATTGCCTTGGTCGAGTAAGGACCCGATGATCCAGACCATCCCCGACCCTCAGACCAGAGGGCTTCGATCCGCCTCACCTTCCTGATGGTGTAGGGATCGAGCCCGGGGTCTAGCATGGCCTATGTGGGGAGAATTATCTCCCCACAATAGCTCAAATAAAGGCTCAGGTGAGTAAGGTCTGGCTGATCCAGACCACCTCACAAGGGGCTTCGAGTCCCATCCGATGCGTCTGACCACGGTGATCGCGTAGTGATCAAGTCCTGGCCGAGCCGTGGTCTGGATGCGTCAGAATTTGGCAATTAGGGTTTCCATAATTAGCCCTATCAGTCGGGACGAAGGAGTGGGGACGACGGCACTGTGCGGGCCGGGTCGACCCACGACCAGCGAGTTGCGATAGTGCCGGGTCTCCCGGGCCGCGGACGACCCGCGCGGTTTGGATTACGGGCCGAGCCGTTTTAATTAATATCAAATTATTGGAATTATTTTCCATAAGAAAAATAATTCCAATAATTAAATCATAGGATTTTGATTAAATAAAATACATAATGTATTATTTGAATAACTTTTAATCTACTGATCCAAACTCTATGATATCATATATGAAAATGATCAGAAAAATCTCAAGAACCTAAATATCAAATAAAATCATGTATCTGATGGTTAGATCTTTAATTATTACCTAATTACAGTGGATCTTGATTATGGTAAATTAGCAATTTTACTTATCCAAATTACATGTTTAGGGTGCCATTAGTTCACTTGTAATGACTATAATGCATGTGCTAAGTAGATTATTTTTTTAAGCTCTGTAAACTTAATCATGCCCTAATTTTGTTAAAACATGATTAGTGAATTTTAGGGTTTATACTCATTGGATCTTAGCCAACTTAGGCTCTGATTACTTGTATGATTAATTAGAACTTGCATGCTAAATATCATGTAATTTGAATGGTTGGATTTATACTTATGTGCTAATCCTTTTTTGATTGGAATTAGGGTTTGATTAGTACTAAGTACTCCCTGTTTTATAAACTTTGATTGTTAATCTGACTTATAACAGTAAGTTAAGTGTAGTGAATTCATTTAGATAAGCTTATTAAGTATACTTGAATAAATCCAAAGATTTAGAATCTTAAATATCTTAATTAACTTAAGAAATCTTAAGATTTGGATCAAGCTTTTAAGACTTGATCTAGGTCTGAGATTGCCACCAATAATACATAATTAATCCACTGATTTGACATTAATCTTTAAATACATACTTGATTTTACTTAAGGCATGAGAATAAATCAAACCCTAATCTACTTAAGTAGAATCTAAATCCTTAAGAACCCTAACTTAATTGATTTAATTTCAAAACTATGAATTGAATATTTTCCAATAATGCATTTGATTTATTATTGATTCTAAATATTTAAATTAGACAAATTAAGGTTAATAACAATCCTAGGGGATTTCACCATCTGAATTAGACCTTAAGATCCTTGATTTTCTCTTAAGTAATAAATTTGCATAAAAAGATTATTAATGCTATAATGATTGAATAAGTGATAAAATCCTTAACAATATGTGTGATTTAGATCCCATAATCTTAGTTTAAGTGTGATCAGATGACTTAATCATCTGATCTAATCATCCTAAATCTAATTATAAAACAGAACCTAAGAGCTTAATATCAACATCTAGAAGGGAGATCTTGAGTATCTCTTCATAAGATCGTTTTGAATTATTTAAAAGGCCTAAATTCATATATTATGAGGTAGGAAGCCTTGTATGACTCCTTGAGGTAAGAGTATAGAAGATCACATTCCTTAGTTTAATTGAAAGACAAGTTGCCATCGGGCAATGCCTCATAGCGAAGATCGCTTCAATAGGTATGGCTCAAATAAACTAAGTAATGGGATCCACCTTTCTTAAGACACTAAGTATGATTATGAGTTTAGTGACTTAATACTTAGCTTGAGATACAGAATCATCATCGGATGGTGCCTCCTGAGGAAGATCGCTTTGTTAAGGTGGCTTAATCAAACTAAGTGATAAGAACTCTATTCTTACAACATATTTAATATGTGTATACAATCACCCCGTCTAGTGATCCTTAAGTAAATAAGCAACTTTAACCAACCATCGCTTTAGAGATTAGGAGTCAAAATCCTTTTAGCAGGATTCTGCACATCGGAGACTTAGAATTCATCGTTGTTTCTTACTAAACTCTTCATTGATTTCAGGATTTTCATTTGTTTAGCATAATGGCATAAGCATAAGCATAAACATGTATTGGACTCATTTCCTTCTGTTGTGACACATGATTATCAGTGATACAGTATGAGATACGGAATGTTATATACACAGACTGGGAAATTTCAGGGTGCATCTGCGTCACCATACTGACTGCCTAACTGTTGTGCTTACATTGGACCGTACTACTCATAAACCTTCAGTGATAGTTCTGTGGTATAGCATATTTGTGAGCAGTGTTTCAGTGGCATATAGTGCAGCTCATAGCATCCTTTTCAGCATAAACTTTCTTTCTACTTTCAGCTTCGTTTGGTGATAGTTTCATATTACAAAACCTTTACTGATCTGTTTACTCAGTATTTACAGCTTTCCTCGTTTACGTGTTTTACTTTAGCTCTGTTATAGTTTTGCCTTACTCGTACATTTTGCTATGCTTAGTTTAGTTCTATATTAGTTAGTGCGATGTGTTAGACTTCTTATCTAACACGGAGTACTTTTGGGATTCGGCAATTTGCTAGATCCTGAGTAGTTTGTGGAGACAGGTCAGGATGATGTACCAGAGACTCAAGAGGAGCATATGGAGCTGTAGTGGACCGAGCATCTACTTTTACTTACTAGCTCTTTTCAGCATTTTAGATAGACTCTTTATATTTCTGCATTTAAATAATTTGTAATAAACTCTGGATGTACTTTTACTTTTTTTTTCTGAGATGGATATTTACTACTGCTTGAGATGAATATATTCTGGATGTTTTGTTTTTAGCTTCTGCACTCTGTTATACTGCTATACTTAGTATTGTGATGTGATCAACATATTGGAAATGTTGATATATTTTTATAACGTACATGGGTTCTTCCCCACTTTCTTGAACCTTGTGTACGTACTAGTCTAATATCTAAGATATGTATTTCATTCTTATCTTAGATATTGGCTCTCGATCCTATTCTTAGGATTCGAGTCAGCAGCCTTTGGTATGGCTCCGTCTCTCTAGCCTATTTGGGATGATGGGTTTTGCTTGTATGGCCCACCATTCCCGAGTAACGCACCGCTCCGCCGCTGAAATATGTATTACACTTATCATTTGCGCAAGGCGTCGGGACGGGGCGCTACAGTTCATGACTTATGCAATTTCAAATTCTAACATATAATATTCATCAAATTATATATTTTATTTAATATGCCAAAATAATAAAGACTCAAAATAAGAATGCTTGATTGTTTAATGGAATCTTTACATCACAGAACTTGTAGGCGCTGAGTTAGGCTTCGGATGGAGGTCCAACATTTAATGACTTAGCTAGTTTGTATGAAGGTAGGTTAAGAATTTTGACAAAATATTCAGAGATAAAAAATGATTGGCCCCGATGTTGAATAACATGCTGCAGTGTTTTTTATTAAAGTAGAGTGTTCATAAAATTATTTAATTAATTGCATTAACTAATCACGATATTAAAATGCAGGAAATATGACTAATAAGAAAAGAGGGATTCAAAAACATGTACTTGAAACCATATTACTGTCTTCCGTGGCTTCAAGAGGAGTTAAAGCATAGATTGATGTAAGATCAACAGAATGAGTATTAGCCTGATTCTTAAAGCCATTTAAATTCTAGAATCTTGGAGCTACAGTTTGCTCCCTTACTGGCTTTGAAGCTTCCACTGAAAGAGGTGGCATTATTGCCATCCTAGGATCTCGCTTGTTCAAAGGCATGGCACGAAAAACTTGGTTTCACTGTGAGTGGTTAATGCATACACCATCCACAATTTCCTGATGAGTGTAGTAGTAGAACATATAGCCTTGACGACCACATGTATAGCACCGATTGCCAAAGTGGTAACACTTTTCCATACGGATGGGGTTTGTTATAATTTTGAATTAGTTCGAAGGGTGACGAATCTTTGATTTGATAAACTTTAGCGGGATGAGGCCTGCGCTTCTTGAACACTTCGTGGTAGTTTGGCGTTGCATGGATGTTTCTTTTTAGATCCCTCTCAAATTGGTGGTGATCCACCACCTTTACCGTCTCGACTAGTTGAGAGAAGTTAGTGAGACATAATAGGACTACGTGATCCTTGATAGAATCATGCAGACTTCTTTGAAATTAGTGGCACCTGGCAGCTTTTGGTCTAATGAGGTCTGGAGAAATGCATGTTAACCTTTTGAATTCCATCTCATATTCTAAGACAGAACGACTGTCTTGCATCAACCTTAATATTGTGTCTTTGATTATATTTTGAGCTAATGGGGGGATGAACTCTATCTTGAATACTTCCACAAATGCATCACAATGGATGCTTTCGATGTTGAAGTCAACAAAATGGGTGTTTCAAACATTATCCCACCAGTACTTTGCTTCTTCGTAGAATAGATGGGTTGTGAGATGGATTGCCTCCAAATTGGGACACTTGATGATGATCAGATTCTTTTCCACCATTCTTAGCCAACTGGCTGTATCCATGGGGGAGAAGTTACCACTGAAGGTTGAAGGTCTCAACCTCAAACAATTGTGCAAGAGTCCATCAACAGATTGATGCGACACATGGGGTGCATAAGGTGCAGGTGCTGCTGGTGCATAAGTGTTGGTGGCGGTAGAAAGATGGCTGGTGATCAACTTCTGAATTGCTAGGGCTTGTTGAGTTTGGTTCTCCAACATCACCGCCACCATACTTCTTAGAGAAGTACTGTTAGAAGCTAACATTGTCTTAATGGGAGTAGTCATAGGGGGTGATCCTGGATTCATCCTGTTGTGGCAAGATGAATCATTACTTTAGAGTGAGTAAAGAAATGAGATAAAGCTTAGCATTCAAAACAGAATCACAAAAATTTCTTTACTCATTTACAAAAGCGAAGGTTATATAGATAATAAGATGAAAAGATAACTCATATAAATGCTAAGACTTAAAGATGATAAAAGAACTATAATCATTTTGACAAATTTTGATGAGTACTAAGCCTTTCTGATGAATTCTACACAGAAGGCAAGACGAAAGTTGCTGAAGGTCACAACACGTCGCTTCCTCTTCCACTTCAAATTTTCTTAGCATCAATTGCATTGATTAATGATACAGTCAAGCCAAGTTTTTCTACAAACACTTCAAGTTTCTTTCCAACCTTAAGTGAAACTTGCTTACGAAAGCAATCTATTATGGCATTAAATTTACTTAGCCAATCCATTCCTAAAATTATGTCAAAATTCGTAATGGACATAACAATAAGTTTGAATTGGAAGAATTGGCTACTGATTGGGATGTCTACCAAATAGAACTCATTAGCACACATTTTAGCACCAGATGGCATTTGAACTACTAAGGGAGTACCTAGGCTGAAATATTGAAGATTTAAGGAAGAGGCACAACTCACTGACATGAAAGAGTGACTAGCACCAGTGTCAAAGAGAGTGTCATAAAATTGGTTTTTAATAATTAGAGTTCCTATAGCAGAGAAAATAAACTCTAATTATAACTAATGAAAATTAAAGCAGGAAAATATTGAAAATAAAGTTGCGAAAGAAAATGAAAAATAGAAAATAGGAAATTAAACTTAAAACGTATCGGTAACAACACTATTATTATCAGGGGTAACTAAAGAAGATAAATCGTAGACCCTTGGTACTGTAGGAGGTTGAGCAACAGACTTGCCCTTATCCTTTCTACTATAGCAGTCTTGCTTGGAGGAAGACGGAGGTACACTTTTTTGGTGCTGAGCACTTCCACCAGTAGGAGGAGGCATCAAGGCAAGTGCTGGCGCTTGAGAATCGATAGGAGTTGGATTCTGCACAGAAGCTTGGCGGTTGATCTTTATCTTGTCCACAGTCCAACTAGCACGACAGTCCCAATGGCGATGATTGGTTCAACCGCATATGTAACACCTACCACCTGTGTGGTAGCACTTCCCATAAGGATGGGGTCTGCTACATATTGCTTCATGTCTTCCTTATTGATTTTGCCTGGAGTTTTGGTTAGGATTTTGATTTTGATTAGGATTTTGGCCAGAAGTAAGCTGAAAGACTTTAGGACCACAGGAACGATTCCTTTTGAAGGGTTATGATTTGGAAGGTTAGTGATTTGATGGCTTTCTCAGATCCATCTAAGATTGATGGTTCTCTACCATGTGAACACCTTCCAGAAGCTTAGAAAAATTGTCATGATGTTGAGACATCAAATGACTTTTAACAAAATCCTTAAGACCGGAAATAAATATAATACACCTAGCCACTTAAGTATGGACAAGGTTTGGAGCAAAATGAGAGAGTTTATGGAACTCCATCTCATAGTCGTGCACGGGACGACTTCCTTGGGTAAGCTGCATGAAGTTGTTTTCTAGTATAGTTTGGGTAGAAGGAATGAATTCCTCATGGAACACTTACTCAAATTCATCCCAAGGGATGTCTTCCATCTACACTTATGAGAAGCGAGTCTTCAACTCACTATCCCACCAGTATTTTGTTTCTCCGTGGAACAAATAGGTCATAAGACGGAGGCACTCACTCTCCGGACACTTAATACTGGCTAGGGTCTTTTCAATAGCCTTTAACCAGTCAATGGCTTCGAAATGAGAAATGAAACTATTGAAAATCGGAGGGTTCAAACGAAGAAAAGTGAGAAGGTAGGTATCCACCATAGGACTAGAGGATGGTTGTGGAGCCAATGAAAGTTCAGGAATAATAGGAGAAGAATCTTGAAGAGGAGTTAGGCAGATTTGGGATGGAACAAGAGAAGGTTAGGAAGGGTTACTGGATGAAACCATCCTTTCTGCTGCATGAGTCTATGCTTCTACCATAACCTTCATTAGATCCAGCAAATTCTGCATTTGATCTGTTTGAGAAGTCGTAGTGGAAGTAGGTTCATCGACTATTGGTTCAATATGAATATTGGGATTTGGATCCATTCTAAAGAAAGGAAAAAAATATATAATTCAAAAACTGAAGAAGATAAGAAAAGAAAATTCTCATTAAAATTTGAAACTTTTAAGAGATTATAATTTTGGAGGAAAAGAAAAGAAACATAAGTAAAGTAGAAGTTATTTATAAAGCTACTAAAGGGAAAGAGGCTAGAGCAAAAAGAAGACTAGTACTACTAGTTACAGAATTTTGCATAAAATATATTTTTAAAGTCTTCATAAGATGATGAAGACGCCTACATCCATGAATGAGGACTCCATAAGCATGACACCACCAATCCATAGCGTAGTCACTAAAATATTCATCCAAAATTTGGAGGTGTAAGTGATCCGAGCATTCAATGGCCTCAAATACCGTAGTAACACAGGAGAGCCATTCCCTAGCTAACTGAGGGAAACAATTGCCTCAAAACACAGAATACCTCAAAATTTTGTTTAGAATGTCACCTCCTGCAGCAGATACTCCCAAGTAAACACGACTAAACATCGACCCATACCAATGATCGTACTCCCAATACTGGAAGAACAGTTTGGTATAAAGTCTTAGTTCAGTACTAGAGTCTGCCATCTGAAAGTTTAATTAATGTTTGAGTTAGAAATTTAAATCACTTATTTAATTGAAAATGCGTTTACTGTCCTAAGATGTCATTCAATTTATTTTTACTATACTGTGTTATTTGCTTTTGGATGAATGGATGTGTTTGTCTTAAACTTAAAGTTCTCAACTTGGCTCTGATACCAACTGTGACAACCCCAATATTGAGAATCACTAAACTCAACATTAATATATCACCACAATACCTAATACCAGATTAGAAGGAAGCTAATCTAAATTATTAGATATTGTGTTTGGCCAAGGAATTAGAAAAGAATCTTAAGTTAGGATGAAAGGAAATTTTATAAAAAGTGTTATGTGCAATACATATGAAGATGCAATTCATACAAGAACATATGAGAATATAATTTAAAAGCAATTTATGTGAGTACTTGCAATTCTAGATATAAAATTCTAAATATTTAATAAGTGATACATGAGTCTACAACTTACAATAAAATTTCTAAGTCCTTAAATTCTTAAAAATTTTGGCAAAGTTTCTATTGTAATTTAGCTAAAGAAACACCTACATGGTAGATATATAAGACTTCCATTCCAATGGAAGTTATAATTGAAAGAAAAGTAACCTAAAACTAACATGAAATCAATCCATTACATAGGATTGATTAGTTCCAGTTATAATATAGAGCTAATCCATTATATAGGATTTGTTCATTTGTAATTCTAATATAAAGTCAATTCGTTACATGAGATTACTTATTTCCAATTCTAAAGTAAAATTAATCTGTTACATGGGATTGCTTATTTCCAGTTCTAACAGTTTAAAGTGAGAAAATACATGTGAAATAATTATCTATACTTAGGTATGTTCAATTCACAACATTGAATATATACATGAAGATAAGAAAAGATTCTCAACTTAGATATAAAATGAATTTCCAATTATAATAGCAATTTAGTATACAACTAATTCCAATTAACATTCAAAATAGATATGCAACTAATGACTTAGTCAATATTCATTTACATCCATTCATTTACATCCATCCATTCATTCATCACAAGCATTTAAATATAAAACTAAGCTCTAACACAAGTATAATGAAAGTAAAGTAAATGACATTAATTACAAACTAACAGTAAACTTAAATGAAAGTAATGAATTAAGAGATCACTTGCAAATATTTATAAGCTATATATTTATGATATTATAAGCGGAAGCAACTAGTTTTTAGCACTTGGTCTAGCTCCACTAGCCTCTAAATGCACATGATCTATCATATTATAGCATTTAAATGTGATAGGGCAAAGCCAAGAAATAAAAAATTTGGTTAGACTAAACATTCTAAGTATTAAAAATTAAAATTCAATATATTAAAAATTCAATATACTAAATGGTCCTGATAGCAAATCCCAAATATTAAAAATTCAATATATAATTAATTTAATTAATAAAACTCATTTAATTAATTAATTAAAACCCTAATAATTTTAAATCCATATTAGAATCAAATGAGTTCTAAAAATTTTCAAAAATTTACCCTTAGCTAATTAAGGTATGAGAAATTCAAAAATGAACTCAAATTTTAATTTGTAGATCAAATTAATTTAGCTATTTTTCAGGATCCAAAAATAGGCAGAAAATATTAAAATGCTCAAATGAGCTCCGATTGATTTCAAACATTTAGGGTTAGGTTTAAATGACCCATTGAATCTAATGAAATCAAAATTAAAGCTTAGTTTATCTTAATTAATTTGAATTTAGCTATAGTAACAACTAGGATTGTTACATTTTCGAACCCCAAATAGTTTAAAATATCCCCCAATTTACTTTCGATAAAATATAAACCGGAGCAGAATTCCGCTAAGCGCTCCGGCGCGCCACAGCGCTTGGGCTTCGGGTAGCTAGGCGTCAGGGCACGCTGTAGCACCCTGGCCTCTATTTTCTTACTTCTGCGGTGCATTGGAGCGCCTGCCTCTCGGGTGTTTGTCATAACAGTGCACTGTAGTGCCAGCCTCTCGGGTGTTTGCCGCTGCGGCACGCTGGAGCATCTTTTTCCGTTGCAGCGCACTGTAACGCCCATTTTCGTGCAACACACTGTAGCTCCCGCTTCTCAGTTTACAAGCGCTGAGGCATGCGATAGCACCTCCTTTTTGGGTGTGGGGCACCACGGTGTGCTTGTGCAGTTGTTATACTTCACACTTTGTTCTGAATCACCATAGAACCTTCCTGAAGCTCATTATAGCACAATTAGCATCTCTATGATGAGCTAAATGATCTCCACAACATAACACTCTTCACCATTAAGTGCCCTAATTCTGAAGAAATTCGCTTAGCCACCCATTTGTTCCAAGACGAAGTAGAATTTTGGTGGGAGAATGAGCGTAATTCCAAGTTTATTGTAACTATAAATCAAAATACTCAAAAACAGAGACAGAGTAATACTGGAATAGAACAAGTTTGTTGAAAATAAAATAACTAAAAATAGAACTATAAATTATATAAAATATGAAACTGATTTGTAATATACTCCATTGAATATGCATTTGAATGTACTGCAAAATATGCTATATGTATGCATAACCTTGATTCCGCATTGCATCCCACATATCCTAGGTGTGCTCCGAATCACACCGCTAATAGATCCTATGTGTGCTCCTTAACACATCGCAAATGATATGCTATGCTTATGCGATTCATGTTATATAAAAATTGAAATGAGTAAATGATAAAATCTAGAAAATAGAAAACATATTTCTATTGTTGTCTAACTATTTATCATGTCATCCCCTTATATGCATGTTAATTCAAAAACTAACCTATTCAAAAATCTAATGCATAAGGATTATCTAATTATACACAATTTAGACCTGAATAACATCTGGTTCAACAAGTTCTGTAATCATAATGCGGGGTTAATCTAATTCATCATATGTTAGGAGTACATACATATAATTGGTATGCTCTAAGTAAGGTGAAATTGGATACTTAGGTTATTTAGTTATACTGATCCTCCCACATAAGGATAGGAGACATACATCATTTCATAATTTACTGTAACGGCCCCAATAATTGGATAAAAGATTAATCAAGATATTGGGGTGTTACCTTAGCACCCAACACTTGATTAGAAGAAAACTATTCAAGTGTTGATGCTAAGTGGCCAAGTCACTTTTTGAGCATTTGTTAAGTTAAATAAATGAATGAAGATACATATAAATGCAATATTGCAAATATTTACAATGATAGAAGTTAGATAAATCCACTCATTCATCCCAAGCAATTTTAAACATAAAAGATACAATACAGATAAATATAAGCAAAAGTAACTTAATTAGTTTATAATCTAATTATTACAAACCTTTTAAAAGTAAGATAAAAAAAATGCAATATATAAATTACTCTCTCTCTCACTAAACAAGTAATCTGATAAAATCAAGCGGAAGCAAATTTCTTTATAAGTCCTTCACATACTTGGACCTGCATCACCTGAATAAAAAGGCTCTTGATCTATCATATTTTGGTATTTAAATATGATAGGGCAAAGCCAAGAAAAAGAAAAGTGTAGTTAGACTAAACAGTTTAAGCACATTTTAAAATTGGCTATGTTTTTGATTAACAAGATATCACAATTATGATTTACAATTTAAAGTAAGCAGCGGTACTATAAAAGCTGTAAAGTATGTGAAAGTGAAGTAAGCATAACTGTAAGGAAAACAGTATGAAATAAGTTGAGTAAAAATACTCACTTTTAATAAAGTTCTAGCTTATTACTGAAAATTGGAAAGGAAAGTATTTTAAAGGCTAGAAATTGCTGTGCATAAAATAAAAGCAATATATGATCAAATTGAATTTATGCTAAGTAAGAAATTGACATACAGTGAAGCATTAATTGAAGTTAAGCAACATATACTGTATTCAAATTAAATCGAAATAAGCAATACATAATACTGAAAATAGAGAGTGTAAAGCTAAAGAAAATGAGAAAATATCTTAGACTCACAATCTAAGATAATCATAGTCTAAACTATGATACAAAAGCATAACTAAATAGTTATGAAGAGATCTTACAATTTGTAAAAGAATCTCTTATATCTTTAATTAATGTTACATTTAGAAATTACTTCATTCTGTAGGAGTACACAACAGAATAGACGAGGAGTTAAGCACGTCTGCTTAACCAGATACAGTGGGGAAGATGAACATTCACATTTACCCTCCATAAAATGTGAAGTTCTAATATAAGCGCTTTCTTTTGTACTCAAATTGCCATAAGGCATTCCCCTTTAAAATTTTAAGAAAAATCTTTATTTATGCACAATGTTCTTGAATGAATATTCAAGGAAAGAGGCTCAAAGCTAGGCAAGCTTTTAATAGATTACAAAAATTATAAATGTATGCGATATCTTTTTGTTATCTAAATTTTTAATGATTTGCTCTATAATTGGAGTTAATTAAACTCCACATTAACTTAAAGATATCAGATCTTAAGTCAATTTTAAATAAAAGTAAAATGAATGTAAGTTCATTCCCATATAATTTTGAATTTAGAAAGATAAAAGAAATACTTATCCAAATCTTAAAAAGGAAAAAAACTAAGGTTTAAAAGTGAACTATTTGAAATGCATATATCGATTTGAATACTAAAATATTCTAAGTCTTAAAATTCTTAGAAATTTTGGCAGTCTCCTTTATTTTTGTTCAAATAAACAATTTTTTTCACAATCAATATAAGTCAATTTTTATTGACTATCTCCAGTTCTAAAGTAGAGTTCAATCTTTTTTATAGGATTGCTCATTTCCAATTCTAAAATAAAGTTTAATTCCAATTCTAAAATAGAGTTCAATCTTTTTTATAGGATTGCTCATTTCCAGTTCTACAATAATTTTAAATATATAAAATTAAACTAAGTAGTTTGTACATCCTATATAAAATATCTAATAAAAGAGATGCAGAAATAAAATCAGTAATTTATAAGAGTAGCATTATGTGACTTTTGCACATAGCATTTAATTTAGCATTCTTGTATTAATTTTTATAATTCAACCTGCAAAATATTAACATCAAATAAGTTAACATTTAAATATAAAAGAAACCAAGATTATATAAAATTTAAAGGTAGTATTTAATTGTTCTTAACTGTATGACAACAGAGATTTTCATTTAGTATTTGGACTTTTAATATGAATCACGACAGCATGTGGTATTACTAAGAGAAACAATATTATGTATTCTTCTATACAATTCATAGCAGCAATTATATTTGAAAATAAATGACAGCTTTTATTCTTACTTACATAAATTGACATTAATCGATTTATGCTCAACACATATTAAACAGTTTAACCATTGCATTTGATTCCTTTAATCTCATAAGATAGCAGCATCTTGGTTTTTATAAAGTAAATGGCAGCAATTCGATTTTATAAAGTAGATAGCAGCATTTGAATTTATGTTGAGATATGGCAGCATTTATAATTAAAAGAAAATAGTAGTATTTGATCATTTAGTCTCATATAAGAACAAAAGATGGCAGCATTTTGATTTCATTAATAAGATATGGCAACAATAAAACAGTATTTGGATCATACCAAATCTTACTTTAAATGGAAAGACAACTTATGATTTTACACATGATGAATAACAGTATTTGATCATATAATGAAAAGATAGCATTTGTTTATGACAATCTTTTAGGCCACATCATTCAAACAACATTATAATAAGACAACTAAATTCAAAACATAATTTATAATTAGTTTGATATGAAACTTATTGCATATAATGGAGAAGTATCAACTTAGTACTTATGCCAAACATAGTCGAGCATTTAATTACAGCCTTTAATCAAAGTACGTTCAATTCAATTCATAAAAATGTCTATCAACACTTCATAGATGTTTTTAACAAAAATAGAATCTGAAATCTTAAATCAAATAATCTCATCCAACTAACATTCAGCAATTAAATGTATAAGTATGCAATACATAGGAATGTAGATTTGAATGGATTTGGCCACTGATTTTCTTCTTATATCTTCATTTTAACTAAAGTGTTTGATCTCAAATGATAAAGGGCAGTAGTCATAATGAGAAGGCAGCAATTTTCTGCTATACACATAAGGTACAGCATTTATGTCCAGCATTCAAAGGATACCAGTTTACATTATGCAATCATAGAATATAGTCGTAATGATTCATCTTGAACTAAAGAATAACATTTGCATTCCATAACTAAATGACAGCAATATGATTTATAATGAAATAGGTGACAACATTTAATCATAAATGAACTTAAAGCGGGCAACACATATCTCTTTTTTTTTTTATTCATTTGATAGCAGCATCGAATTACTTAAGCTCTCATTATTTCTCTTATCTAAACAATTGGCCACATATGATCACATTTGATCTTTCGTAAGAATAAAAGATTACATCATATGATAAAAATAATGGCAATATTCATCCTCATATTTATTCCACATTCATTTAATGGCAAGATATGATTCTAATGTACATATACGTGGTAGCATTTGAATAATAGCAACGATTTGATAACAACACATATTATTTTATATACATGGCAGCAAATGATTCTATTAAAGAATAACAGCATTGATTATCTAAATTTAACTAACAGCATATAATTTCCTTTTAAAGGGTATAATAGCATTTAAGCTTAAAGAATAAATGACAGCATTTGATTCTAATATAAATCAATTGACATCATTTAGCTCTTATAATCGAAATGATGGCAGCAATTGAGTCTTATAACTAATGTCATCATATTCATTCAATATTATAAAGTGTTGAAATGTTAATTCAGCATCATAGAGTACATCAATATAAATCCAATGGTGTAAAGTATTACAACATTTATCTCAACGTTCAACATTAGTATATAAGACTGAGGTATACCATCAGTAATCCGTATTTGTTCAATATTCATGGTAAGAACCATACAAAGAAGAATGTAATTCCATCAATTTTTCCTTTAAGTAATACTTAATCTAATTCATGATAAAAGAACAATAAATCATCAAAGAAGAGTCATTATTCAGCATTTGGCATACAACTTTCTTATATAATACCAGTTTATACGATAAAGTGGGTCAAGCACAATAAATGTCTTAAGGTTTATACATCATTCTATCCATTTTAACTTAATGTAGAACCTGGCTTAAAAGGAAAAAAACTGAACTTTTACATTTAGAAATTCTTTAAGAAGAAGATACAATTATTTTTATCAATCCGTTTCTCTCAAACAATTTATGAAAGACATTTAAAAGTAATTGTTTGAATATTTAATTAAATAATTTTATTTCAATTGAAATCAGCTCAAGTGAAAATTACATATCAATATAATCTGTGGATGAATATAAATACAAATACGAATATGAGTTCAATATCATTGCTATCTTTGATACTAGTGCTTTATTATTTTCATGATGTGTTCAACTTTATTTAGGGGTTTGCCACATCAATAGAGTGCTTCATTAAGGTAGTAAGAACTATAATCTAATTACTTGTCAAGTAAAATAATGATAATGAAAGCAAGCACAATATGAAAGCTGATCTAGCATATAATTATTTTCATCAAATGCCTTTGCAATGAGAACTATATACAATTATTCAAATTACAATTTCTTAAAAAAACAAAAGAATTGAGCCTTAACTAAATTTGATCATATTTGTTTTATAAGTGATTTGAGCATTAAATTAGTGTTAGATCAACCAAACAGTAAATTTATGTTGAATCAATCAAATGTACTCTTAAATGGCTTTATTTTGACTCAAATTTGTTGGATTGAAGAGCAGCCCCTTCTTTCTCACATAGATGGCTGAGAATGTTTTCTTTTTCAACCTGTTTTTACTCTTCTCTCAACCTCTAGCTGGCTTCTCTCTCACAACGCTAATAACAAAACCAAGCATTAGTCCTATGTAAATTCTCTTTTTCTTACGAAGGAAAAAGAATTTTCAAACTGCTAGCTTAAAGTATCATTTGAAATAAAAATCAAAGCATAAGATACTGTTCTGACATTAATTGTTGTATTAGACCATCTCATAAGAAGAGGGTGAATTGGGCACCTCTTTTATTTTGGATGAATACAAAAAATATATTTATAAAGATTTAAAGATTCATTTAGAAATCTTATAATTATTTTTGAAATTCAGCACAATTTAATATGAATGCAAAATTATGAGTAGTAAAGATTTCTAAAACCTACGGCATTCATAATCACAAGAAAGAAATATATATATATATATATATATATATATATATATATATATATATATATATATATATATATCTATATATAAACATTAATGGAAGACTTCGATCATTATCCGAGAGAGTTCCATCGACTCTCGTCAGAAGCACTTCCCTTCTTGCGCCGTCGCTTTTTAAGGTTCATATGATTAGATCGAATCAAAACAATTAGTCTAATATTTAGCATTAGGATTGATTGATACTGAAAATATTATGTAATGGAAGTTATATACATATGATATGAATCAAAATGAAGGTACCTTGATGTTCGCCCCTTTACTCTCACCGACTTTTGGCTTCCAACCGAGAGGAAGGACGAAGGTTCTGGAGGCTCACGGACTCCATTTCAAACCAAGGATGGCTAATGGCTGAAATGCGGCTGCTCTCGGCCTTCTGCCGAGAGGGAAGGAGCCGCCGAGGTTTCTCGGCCAAAGAGTAAGAAGGAGGAGGCTCCTTAGCCGATTGAAGGGGAGTTGGCCGAAGAAGAGAGTTCGAATAGGATTTTTTTCTGTCCTCTTGCGCCACACATACCGGTCCTCCTTTTAATGCTGCTCACGTAATGATGGTAGTGGCCGAAGGATAGGGATGGAGCTGGAGCTTATCGACTCGACAAGGACAGCTGGAGGGATGGAGCGACGTCGGGTGAAGGGGATTTCATCGTAGGGAAAAAAAAAGAAAGGAAAAAAAAATGGCTGAGAGGAAAAGAGGAGATCAGGTTTTTGAAGAGATATATAAGTAAATCTATGATCTATATTAGCCGTTGGATCAAAATAAACGGTTGAAATTTCTGAGACAAGATCTGAAGTCATTTAAGCTCCAAAAATTATAAACTTAGTATTGAAACGACCGTCTCGATGAGACAAAGACACACATTCAAAAATTTTAGAATTTGAAAAAGTATTTTATTTTATATTGAATTTTAAGTAAAAAACTTGGAAAATTAATTACAATAAATCGAAAACTCGAAATTTAACGAAACTTGAAATGTAGCATCCTCGTATGATGCTAGACTTAGATATATAAAAATTTTCAAATTTTGTTTTATATTTTTCATATTATTAGCCTTTGAAGTTTAAACTTTATGAATTTATTCAGGACAACCCGGGATCCCAAACGCGCTCAAATGTTTGCAGTAGGATCCTATCATTAGGCTTTATAAGAGATTATTTTTATTATATTTTTATTTGACTTAAATTGGAATCCAAATTTTAACGAAAATTTTTGAGTGATCGAAATTCAACAGAAAATTCGGAAAAATCAACGATTTCCAAAAATTCCCAGAATAATATTCTTAGCTAATTTGGAGTTACTGAGTCCAATGGCAGACTCCATTTTTAATTCTGATGTTTAAATAATTTAGGTATCTTCAGAATTATTTGAAAACCAGGAAACGCTGGAAATAGACTAACGATCTCCAATTCGCACGAAATTTGAGGTGGAGACTTTTAACTTTATTGTAAGAGTAATGAAAGAGATTTAAAGTCAATTAGATTCACTAATTGACATGTAACAACATCTGGGTTGTTACATTTGTACTCCTAACTAAGGTGTTCAAACCTTAACTCATAACACAATGGAATTGAGATGTTTATCTTGATAAGAACTATAGTTATCTAATTGCTTAAGATAAGACAATAACTCTATAGTTCCTTACAAAACAATTAACCAATTTTTTTAATTAATTAAAAACCAAAGTTAAGTTATGGATACATACTTCATTCCCATATGATAATACAAATATTATCATTGGGATTAAGTTCTAAGTAAGCTATTTTAAAATTCAAGGATTTACAGAAATATATGTGTGAGGACCCCGACGCCGGTTTAAAAGAAACCATTCCGACGTCGGGCGTTCACTTGCCGCATGATCATATCGAGTAACTTGAGAGGAAAAGAGCATACACATACGAAAGCCAAAAGATATTATTTATTTATTTAAATATTCACATTACAAGGTCTTTTCAGCGTTCGTCGTACAAAAGTAAGAATAAAGAAAAGATAAAAGATAAATAAGCAAAAACAGCGCCATCGCAGATCCATTTGCAGATTGAAAATTTCAAGCATTAGGGTTCTTGCTTAAGCTCTTCCAGAAGTACCTGACCTGGTATTATACAACAAACAATACCGGGATTGGAATTCTCAGTAATTAGAGAATACTCTAAGTACAACAGTACATAATAACATTTACATTTTTAAATGATGCGATTAGTGGAAGTAAGACGGAAATAAAATGCAGGAGAAAATAAGGTAATAGTGCGAAATAAACAATTTCCTGCAACAAATAATGTTTGTCAAATAAAGATTACTGATGTCATTTTCCAGTAATCTACCCTGAATATTACTGATGTCATTTTCCAGTAACAACCCCGAATGTTGCTGATGTCATTTTTCCAGCAACAACCCCGAATAAAAAGAACTGTTGGTTTCTAACAACCAACCAAGCATTAATGTTACTGATGTTATTTTCCAGTAACCCCCGAACGAAAAGGATGTTGGTTTCTAACAACTAACCAAGCTTCAAATGAATCTGGCTCAAAGCAAAATATGCGAAGCTAAGCAGCAGTAAAAGTGCAAAATGTAATACATGTCATGTACTGGGTACCTTTATTCTTAAGTTCAGAAGTTCAACGGCTCGAATGAGTGACAGTTCGCTCAATCTACATTTAAATCCCCGATATTTCTAAGTTAGCTTTTTTAATCAATGATTTAGGAGTTTAATTTCTTTCATTCTATTCTTCTTTCGTATTTGAAGTTTGATTGATTTAAGCTGCTATTAAAGCAGTTATAATTATTAAAGTGTTTTAAGATTATCAAGGATAGCGATTATAATGATACAATATTATTATTATCATTATTTCAATGATAATAATATAAGAATGAAAGAAGAACATAGTAGGAGTGGTGGTCAAAAATAAAACTGCTTAAATTGAAATAATAGTTATTTTATAACATTTGTATAGTTTTCATTATTAATTAATGAGAACCGTATTAATATGAATGACGTAATCTTTGAAAAGATTATTAAGCATAGAGAAAAATAGTAAAATAACTCCTCGTTTCTTCCCCCTTTTTACTTTCTCTTAAACTTATCTTCAAACCTTAAGGATTAAGACCGCCGAAAAATGGAGGGAAGCCGGAACGGGGTGGCCGGAGGCTGGCAAGGGCTCCAGCTGGCTGGCGGGGCTGCCGGGCTGCTGCTGGTCAGCCGACAAAGAGGAACTGGCTGGCTGGGAAGGGCTGTTGGGGGCCGTCGAAGGCTGCCAGAAGCTGTTGGTGGCTGCTGGAGCTACTGGAGGGGACTGTCGGGCTGCCGAAAGTTATTGGGAGGTACTGCCGGGGGCTGCCGGCAGCTGCTGTAAGGGGCTAAGGAGGGGCTGGCTGGCTGTTTGGAGGGAGATGGGGGCTGCTGGAGCTGCTGGCCGGCTGCAGAGGGGGAGGGGGAGAGGGCTGTTGTCTAGGGTTTGGAGGAGGGCTGCTGTGGGAGCTGCTGTGAGGTGAGGAAGATGGCTTTTTATAGAGAGGAAGATTGGTTGGGGAGGGGTCGGCTGAGGAAGAGGGGGCTGGTCGGCCAATTTGGCCGACCATTCCTGCGCCAAATGGCGCAGGAAGCCCTCTGGCACGGAAGCTTCCGCGCCAGGAATGCGCGACAGGGCGACAGGCGACAGGGGCGAGCGGGGAAGCAGAGGAAAAATGGAAGAAAAAAATAAAGGAAAAATAAATAAAATTATTTAAAGTTAAATTTTTCGCAATTTTCCGCCGTTCGTCATCTAAATACAACGAAACTTGGCACTGAGGTGTGTTACGACATGACGAACACCCTCGCGCCGAAAATTTCCGATTTGGACAAATATTTTATTTTTAATTAATTTCTGAAGTTTAAAAACTTCATAAATTAGCCACGATAAAATCGGCGCTCAGAATTTGATGAAACTTCTCGAGCAATTTTTAAATAATATATTTAACATGTTGACACTGAAAACGATGAATTCGGACACGTATTTCAATGTTTGATTTTCAGAAATTACAAAAATTTCGAAGATAGAACGGTAGCTTCCGTCTTTCGGATTTCTACTGAATTAGGGCTCTTTGATCTTTAAAGTTGTTTCTATCTACTGGTAGTTTTGTTTGCCATAAATAAAAATTCCCCGAGATCCTAATTTTTAAGACGGGATTCTGATCTAATTTGCAAAATAACGACTTTGGGTCGTTACAATATGAGACATAATAACATTAAGCTCCAAGATAAGATCATCTACATTCTGCAATGAAACTTGCTACCACAAGAATGTAAGTGTAAATCTAGTTTTTATTGGATTATCACTACCACAAGGATAAATTCAATTCTTATGGTTCACATGGTAAATATAAAGTTCTACCTCAAAATATTCAATATAAGACATCCTACCTCAATAAATCAATTTAGCTATGGATCAACCAATCACTTAGTTCAAGGCTATCCTCTAAGAATTTTTATTAAATCCAAATTCTTTTAAGCACTATAAGTGAGCTTTTAAGATTTGAAACATAAATCAAATAAGTCTTAATAATATAAGAATATTTACAATTGATGTCTACTAAAATGATTTAAAGGATAAATCTAGAATACAAATTTTACTTTGTAATCGACTTCTAAAGATTATGACTTATTTTTCCTAAGTGATTTTTTATAATTGAGACTTAGTTGTTTGGGAAATAAATACCTTTTATTTGGCTTACTAAATGATTTAAACATGCTACCTTACTAATTTATATAAAGAATCATCAAAATTAAAGGTTATCTTAAATCTTCTTAATTTATTAATCTTTTTTAAGAAATTTTAAAATATAAGACATGAAATTGAATTCAAAAATGAAATAAAATATTATTAAATAGCTCCTTAATGTCTAATAAGAGTTTAGACATTAATTAAGCTAAAATTGACTAAGTAATTTGCTTAATATTAGCTAATTAGGATTTTGAGCTAATTAAAAGTGATTAGAAATTTTATCTTCTAAAAATAGAATATTATATTATCATTAGGTTCTCTACTGCTCAATGAATCCATAGACACTTAAAACACTTAAATCATATCACAAATAAGGTTAATAATCACTAATCAAAGTATAAGATAATTAGTGAATGATTAGCATAATTAATAATAGAAAAATAAGTGTAATTTTACAATTAAATTCTCCTCTACATAATGAAGAAATAGAGATCCTAATCATGCAATTTGGCTAAGTAACCATTCTAATATTCACTAATCATGCTTTGGGACAATTAAGGCATAATTAAGAAAACTATTCTCAAAAAGTAAAATATTATTGCAGTTTATTAATCCACATATTTTTTTGATCAAAATAGAATATAAGTTTGCCAAAATTGGATAACATATGACTTAAATATTGCAAACCCTAGTTCTTAATTAAACCCCTAATGTTAGAACTTTAGGAAAATTCACATAATGCGTAAACAATTCGCTGTGCAGCTCTCGGTTTTTGTCGAGTCAATCGGGACTCGATGGACTAGCTTAGTGAGAAACTATGCAGGTCGACTGGGGCTCAATGGGCCTGCACTGTTGAGCAGCGCCGGCCGCGGGGCGGCCCGACCCGCACTATTCCCCATCGTCTCGCGAAAGGAACAGGAAAATCACGAGTAGGGATTTAGGGTTTCAAAGAAACCTAAATCCTCACTGATCTCAGCACCATTTAACACAATTAATACCTCAAATTGATCACACAGCCGAAATCTTCATTTGGATCCTGAAAGCTCTAAATGGGGTTAGATCAAATGTCGTAACCCTAATCAGCCATTTGGGTTTCTAGGGTTTTACTGTTGAGGTGAACTCCTCCCTCCACCATTGAACCCACAACCAGTGACCAATGCCAATATGATCCTTGGATTGAGGCCAACCTAAGGATCATCTTAGCTCGACGGGGAGTGGTCGGGTTTGCTAGATGATCAATGGGGCTCGGGTACTGTACACCATTGTATAGGCTCGAGCATGAAGCCACTCGATCGGATTCAGTCGAGGCCAATCGTTACTACAAATCATTCCATCAGCATTATGGATAGCTTGTAATTCCTAATTGCACATAGAACGTGTCTTGTGCTTAGTATGGGAGTACTTGGAGCGCTGTTGGTACATCGATTCATTGATTCTTCAAACACAGTCCATAATCACTTCGATCCCAACAAGCCACTACTGACTACACCCACTGACTTCTGATGATATATCTTACGCCTAGAAGCTTCCAGGGGGTCACCTAAAGTTGCTTATGCTGACTTCAGCAGATGAATTCATCGGGTACTTGCATAGAGAAGAAGTGAAGATGGAGAAGATATAAAAGGCTTAGCAACCTTCAATGGAAGCTGAGAGGGGTTTAAGAAGATAGTAAGAGAGTTTATTAATGAGCAGAAGGCCATGGGAGACAGCTGCAACTGGTAGGCAGAGTGGAGCAAGGGGACCACTGTGCGCAGATGCGCACATGGGTGCGTGCACGTGCAGCTCGGGACAACAGGGCACATTACCCTATCGATCTAGGCTGCTAGATCAGATATGGCAGCCCAGATCTAATCCTGAGTTTAAGTAATGGAACATTGATTTCTATCCATTGGATCTGACTTTTGATCCAATGGCTATATCTAGATTGGGCGGCAGATGTCGTTGATCCAATCCGAAAGAATCGCGAGACGGCTCAAATCACGGGATCTGGATGTTCCGTATTCAGGTGAAAGCAACAATCCTGAGCAAACGGCTAGATGACGTTGGAATATATTAAAATAATTAATTTAAGTTTTGAAATTGCTAATTCTACCAAAAGGATTCTGAAAAATACAAAAAATTCACCTATAGTTATTTGGGTGCTAGGAATTCAAAAATGTGATCGGAGTTTCGATTAGAAGTCAAAATAATTATTTTATTTTTTTAATTAAATAATTTAGCTAAAATTATCGATTGATCTCCAAATTGAACCAAAATTTTGGGGTTTGCTTCTAATAATGATTAGGGACTAATGGAAAAGTTTAAGATTGATTAGGCTAGGCTAAACCCTGATAACAACCTAGAGCTATTACAGTGGTATTACTGAGTAGTTGTTGTCGTCTCTTCCTTTGTTAGACTTTCTACTTTAGTGAGATGAGCGTTTATTTCTACATATTAGTAAGTCTGTAATAATTCATGTTTGAATGCATTTTCTACTATCTTTTTTGAGATGCATGTCATTACTTACTATTTCTGGATAGATAACTGTATGGATAATTTATTAGTAAGTCTGTAATAATTCATGTTTGAATGCATTTTCTACTTTCTATTTTGAGATGCATGTCTTTACTTACTATTTCTGGATAGATAAATGTATGGATAATTTATCTTTAGCTTTGCACTTTATATTATGTGTTATACTATACATATATTGTACTGTGATCATTAGATGAGCAAGCTTACATCATTAGCCAAGTTTAGAAAATACTTAACTTGGTTAATGGTGGGGTATTATAGTTGGTTGATGAACCAATAAATATAGTTAAATTTGTGTTATTGGTTATGTTTCTTCTAAATTTAGTTATACTTTAATGCATGTTTTTGCGGCGTTTCAAGACCAAGGAGCTAAATTTTAAGTTAAGAAAGAATATGGACCGGGAAGGTGTTACAGCGCCGCAATGCACATCAGCATTTCATTCCAGAGAGCCAAACACTGAAACACACGCAAACAGAGAGTCATACGCTACCGCGCATCACATCGCGCTATAGTGTGCTCAAACAGAAAGCCAAGCGTTACAACACTCTGAAGCGCATTCCAAACCGAGACTAAGGCGCTATATCACGCTGTAGCGCGGACTCAAACAGAAAGTCAAGGGTTACATTGCATCGTATCGTGTTTCCAACATATAGCAAAGCGCTACAGTGTGTTGTAGCGTGTGTCAAACAGAAATTTTGGCGCTACAGTGCACCGCAACGCGCGACCAACAATGGGCTTGGCGCTTGGAGATTAGGGATAAAAAGGAGAGTGATAATGTGGTGGAAAATCATTTATTAAGATTAACGCATCTAAAGTTAGATAAAATAAATGAAATTTGTGAAAATTTTCCTAACAAACAACTTTATGTCCTCACGTCTTCAAAGTCACCTTAGTTTACTGACATTGCTAATTATCTTGTGGGAGGTGTTATACTAAAATATTTAACATATCAATAAAAGAAATAATTTCTTTATGATGCTAAAAATTACTTTTGGTATGATCTCATTCTTTACAAATGCGGTGCATATCAGTTAATGAGAAAGTATGTGCCAGAATCAGATGTGAATGAAATATTTTTCATTGTCATACTTCCCCTTATGGGGGACATCATGGGATAGAATGAACGACAGCTAAGGTGCTTCAATCTGAGTTATTTTGGTCATTTATTTTTAAAGATGTTGTTAACTATGTCAGAAAATGTGATAAATGTCAAAGAATAGGGAATATTAGAAAGAGGGATGACCTACCATTAAATGGAATTTTTGAAGTTGAATTCTTTATTATCTGAGAAATTAATTTTATAGGACCTTTTCCCATGTTAAAATTGAAAAACTACATCCTAGCAGCAGTTGATTATATTTCAAAATGAGTGGAGGCTATTGCTTGTGTGAATACTGATGCTAAAACTATTATAAAATTTCTTAAAGAAAACGTCTTAGCTAGATTTGGCACCCCCAGGATTCTCGGTAGTGACGGCAAAAAATATTTTTGTAATAGACAACTTGAAATCGTGCTAAAAAATTATGGGGTCAAGCATAAAATAGGCACGACCTATCACCCACAAACAAGAGGTCAGGTACAAGTATTCAATCGAGAGTTTAAGCAGATCTTGAAGAAAGCTGTGAATCAAAATAGATTAGATTGGACTTCTAAATTACACGATGCATTAGTAATTTGAAATTCTTCATAATTTTTGTTATTTCAACATATGTGAGATTGGCAAGTTAATGACTATCATATGCTAGGGTTTCAATAAAATTTGCTCGAGTAATTACCCTGTATTCCTTTATCAAAAACTCGTGATACTTTGAAAGTTAATGTGGGGGAAAATACGTCCAATATCAAAAATTCGTGATACTTTGAAATTAAGTGTGGGGGAAAACAAGGCCAGTATAAGTTAAACATAAAATGATATATGAAGAAGATTTGATAACTGTGTTGAACGGGTGCACAATTGATTTATATTTTAGTCTGATCAGGCAACCGTTATGGCATGACTTTCCAATGTCAAGGAGTCATAATGAGCTATACTTATAAGCCTTTGAGGGGCATGCATAGATGAAATATGAAATTATTATGTAACACTAAATCTGAACCCCTCTTTCTTCAATTTTGCACTTGCTCGACAAAATATGTGAAGGAATAAATTACAAAGCTCTTTATTTTCCTATCAAGAGTATTTTTGCTCTAGCTTATTATATAACAATAAATTTTTGACAATATACGGTGCTTTGTCTCACTACTGATCGGTATTCAAATACCCGTATTTTTGAAATGTGCCAAGATCAGGATTTGGTTGAAACTCTGGAATGAATGCCGTAGAGCCAAGCATTTATATTGCTGATGCTTCTATTTGCTATTTTCATGATTTTATTTTTATTTATCTTTAGTTTGTAATATTTAAGATCTTTCGACTAAGACACTATTTTAATATATAATATTTTTCTTAATTCCATGAATCTTACTACTAAAAATTACTCTTGATGTTGATTTAGCTCTTACTAACTTGACATCAAATTTCCACACTTTCAAACTCAGCATCTTAAAAAAAATGAATTCAATAATATTTTCCTAAATAACTCAAAATCTTATTCTCCAAATTACAAATTAATTTTTGACTTTAATATTATTATTATCTCTAAATGAAATAGCTTGTATTATCTCTAAATTACATTTTTTTTTTAATTAGATAAACTTCTAGATAAAATTTGAACAACAAAACTTGGAACTACTTCTATACAGTTACCGCGGCGCTCATCTCCTCTTGTTCCTGTTGCTACGTTCGGTCCTTCTTCCCGCTCTTCGCCTTCCTCTTCACCTCCATGAAACCCTAATGAAAACAACACAATGGGAAAGTACTTGAAAAGGGGCAATTCCCAAGCCGATTTCGCGCCGTCATGGAAATCTCCTCCAAATCGCCTTTTGGCGTTCGTACTCGAACCAAAACCCTAGCCATTGAGCGCCTCCAGAAACTCTCCTCAGTCCCGAGCGGCGATTCTTTCCACTTCCTCCAGCTCAGGAATCGCCGCCTCTATAAGTTCGTTCCGCCCGTTGTGAATCCAAAGGAAGCGCCCATGAAGATATTGAACCGCCCTGAATCTAACTTTAATGTCGTTTTTGCGGCAGGTTCCAGCTCAGTTCTCCTTGAATCTAACCCTAGCCGTTTTGTCGAAGAAATTCTTGAGGATGAAGAAGTGGATAGGTTAGCCCTCTTTCTTTTCAAGCCATATGCGATTTATGGCCTTTCTGATAATTCTTTTTACATTTTATTCTGGGTTTGATTTCGTTTTAATTCGAAATCTATTCAGTTTATTTAATTGAATTTTACTTCTGGCGAACTGTGTTCTGAAATCTGTGATTTTAGGTTTCTGAAAAAAAAATTAAAGCGATTTTGTTGTACTGATAATTCCTTTTATCAATGGAAGAATTTAAGGACAGCAGACCTACTTTCTTTCCTAAGTAAGGTATACATATACCGATAGATAGGAAGTGCGCATCTTAATGAGAACTAAACCAACCAAGTTGTTCATTCTATTTTTTTTTTTGTGTATTCTATCAATGGAACAAATCTTGTCCCAATTGCTTTCTTTTTCTTGTATGATTTCTTATTTCGTTTCTATTCTCAAATAGTGATATTCTACCCTCTTTAGCTGTCTCTCTACTTTTTTGGATTCTGTAAAAATTTAGACTTTCAAAAACTGTAAAAATTTAAGACTTTTTTTGTGTTAGGAGACAGCAACTAACAAGAAATCAAGCATAAAGTGCACAGAACACATTATAAACACATAAATTTACATGAAAATCCAAAAAAATTGACAAAAGTTAATTTTTATTTCCAGATCATTTTCTTAAAATTGGGAAATGCGATGATGTCAAATTAAACTTTTGTTTAGTAAATTTACATTTCTCAAAATAAACATTTAGAAAGCAAGCAAAAAGTGCACACAACACATTAAATTATATATTATTTCAAGTAGGGAGAGAATAACGAGAGCAAATGTAAGCTCAATTTCATAGGAGCATTGCACCAATCCTTAAATTATATATTCATTTTCATCCTCTCGTTTGATTGAGAAGTTGAGTGTTAATTATTTGAATTGATAAATGCTATATGTCCCAATAAATAAATAAAAATTTTGAAAAAAGTTTAATTTTGTTTAATTAACTAGAAATTTTGCTTTCTTTCTTGCTGATCGAGTATACAAGGTAATGTCTCGACCTTATAATGACTCGTCATTGATACGAGTGAGAACAGTGTTCTCGCTGAATATTTTATTTTGCTTACATATCAAATTACCTAACAAGCACATGGGAATATAATATGCTGTTAGATGCATTCACATTCAACCTAAACCATCACATTAAGCCATGCTTTATGGAGAAATCTTTCTGATTATATGCTGCTATGTGACTAATGTTTCAGCAGACTAAGCACAAGTTTTAGTGAGCTTCTGCTATTTATTTGTGAAGCTTACTTCTGTTCGGAATCAGTGAGATCCGTCAATCAAAGTGTAATATTTTAAGTGATCAAAGAAACATTATCCTAATCTGAGCATGCAGGGATTTTATGTGATGCCCCATTTTAAAGCTCAATATTTAGAAGTACAGTCACATTTCTGAGTTTTGGCGTAGTGCACTAAAAACAAGATGGGTAGAAAGTAAATGGCCATCCCCTGTCTGAAGATTCTCTTCAGCAACAGAGCTCCTCTTAATTAGTGATGTCTGCCTGTACTTTTTGCTGGTGGCCAGTCAGAAAAATACAGATTTGATTGTTCGTTGCAGACAGTTTTGTTCGAATTTTGACCCCGATATTCAGAAAACTTGATCATTCATATATATAGATTAATGAATGTATTTCATTTGCATTTCTTACTGTAGAAAAGTGAGGGAAACATCACCAAGCAGTCTGATAAGAAACCCAGAGAGCACTGCATCCATCTTCAGAGAGATAGACGAATTTCTTACAGCAGCAGAACAATCACAGCTGAAACTCTTTGCAGAGAAGTAAGCTTCTAACTCTAAAATCTTTCTATTCTATTATATATTCCAATCAATACGATTGATAATGAGATTAGCATTAGGTCTTTATGAACTTTTTGTTTATTTGATTTGTATCAACTCTTAGGTACAACTATGATCCCTTGAATGATTGTCCCCTTCCCGGCCCATATGAGTGGGTCAAGCTGTAGGGCGGTCAATTCTGCGCAGAAAAATCACCTAACACTTTGATCTTAAATACTGCAGAGCTATCACCAAAAAATTTATAATTGTACCAAATCATTCAAAATGGGAAGATGGTATGTGATAAGGTGTTTGTTTTGTAAATATTATGATTTTAAGGTGCTAGATATGTAAATATAAAGTCTTGTGTCCTTCTTCTTTATTCTTAAAATATATAGTTTAGGGTATGTTATGCTGTCTTGACTTGTATGTTTGTATTGAAATAATATTTAAATTTTATTGGATATATTTTTTTAAGTGTCACATCAACGGATCTAAATAATATTTGTTTTAATGATATTAGATGTGTGGGACCCATATTTAAAACATATTATATAAGAGAAATTTTGTATCGAAATGATGAGTTTTTTTATGTGCTACACGATAAATAGTATTTTTCTATTATTAATAAATAGTTTTATTTTTTGAAAATAAAATTGTACTTTAAAATATATTATTTATTATGCTCCATGGTTATTAAAATATTTAAAATTAGTGTTTCTCATAATAATTGATATTTATTAATTAAAATTAAGATTAAAATTCATTAAATATCAATAATTAACTAAATAAAAGATATCAGATATTAAATTATTACGTACAAGTGAATCCAATAACTAATTAACTATTAAGATATATAATTTACTTTAATAATTTAAAACATTTAAAGTTAAAATATATAATTTGAATTTTCTTGATATTTAATTCATTAAAATAATACTACGTTATTTATTAAATTTAGTTTTAAAATTTAAATATTTTAAATTAGTTAAAGTAAATTTTTAAAAATAAATTATTATTATTAAAATAATTTATGAGAATATTTTTTAAAAGAAATCTAATAACTAATTAATTATTAAGAGTTAGTCTTAGACTCAAATATAAGAAATATTTACAAATAAATTAAAAAAAAAATAGCAGTCACAATATTTTGACTTAAAAAATATTACATTAACAAATATTTTAAGAAATAAAATTTAGTGATTAATTATCATTAATGAAATAAATTATTTGTTCAAAATCATCGCCCTCTTTTACATATACTTAATAAATCATTACTATGAAATTAATAAATTTGTCACTCACATTATTATTATTCTCATTAATTAATAATAAGAATAGCACAAATATTATTAAATAATTATTATTTTCATATTGCTAAATTTCAATACAGTTATTTTTATTTTTATACTTATTTTTATTTTATTTTTTTTTCATTTATATATTATTATTATCATTAAAATAATAATAATAATAATATTATATCAAATGTAATTGTTACCATCAGTGACTTAAGAACGTTGTTTTTTATCAAGAGAGAGAATGAACGAAAGACATAATATAAAATAACAATATAAAAAATTTCTAAAAATATATCATATCTTTAAAAGGTTAATTTAAAATATCAAAATCTAAATGTAGATTCAATCGAACTGTCGCACATTTGAACTTAATGAAAAAGGCATTTGGTATATGATATGTATTACTTTTTGCACCTTTTTGCTGCTTAGCTTTGCTTTGAGTCAAATTCATATTGAAGCTTGGTTAATTGTTCAGAACTAACATCCTTTTTATAATGTGATTATTAATGAAAAAATGATATAAGTAACATTTGCGGGCTGCTGGAAAAATGACATCGGCAACATTCGTGGGTTACTGGAAAAATTACATTAGCAGCATTCGTGGGTTGCTTGGAAAAATGACATCGGCAACATTCGTGGGTTACTGGAAAATGACATCAGTAATATTTGTGTGTTGCTGGAAAAATGACATCATCAACATTCATGGGTTACTAGAAAAATGACATCAGTAATATTCGTTGTGGGTTATTGAAAAAATGACATCAGTAACCTATATTTTGTGATAATACTTTTTGCAGAAACTTGATTATTCATTTTACGTTATTGCCTTACTTTTCCTACTTATTTATTATACCCTTATTTCCACTAATTGCATTTCTGCTTTTATAAAAATGTTATATTTTATTATTTACAACGATACTTAGAGTATTTTCTAATTATTGAGAATTACAATCCCGATATTGTTTTCTTTACAATACCGGGTCAGGTGCTTCTGGGAGAATTCAAACAAGAACCCTAATTCATATATTTTTAAACTTGCTGATGAATATACAGTGCTACTTTATTTTTATTTTTATTTTTATTTTCTTTTTGTTTCAATTCATTTTTGATAAACTTTGTAAGAGGAATGCTAGAAATTTTTGTAATTCATGAATTTTAAATGAATGAGAATTATCTTTTATTTTTTATATGTGTATTTCTTTTCTTACAAATTGCTCAATATAATCATGCGATATGTGAGTACCCGATGTTAGGACAATTCTCGCTAAACCGGTGCTAGGGCATCACAATCTTACTTAGCAATCATTTTTATATAAAGCTATTTTTATTGTATAAATAAACTAATAAAAATTATTTTGATCTAGTAAAATTTATTTATTAGATAAAAAAATGACATTGATTCTATATATATTAGATTTATATTGAGATCATTTCTGAGTATTTACAAAGTTTGCTCAGGTAGGACTAAAGGTGTCATTTATTATTATGTCATGCAATGCATATTTATTACATTCATGGTTTACTTACTCTTATAATTTTGGAAATCATAGCTCTAGTTATTATCTATGCATCGAATGGTGAGGGGGTAGGAAAAAGTTATGGATGGGAATGTGAGAGCTTGCTTACTCTATTTCTTATCCCTATAGTTTATGTGGAGATAACAACGATTTTCAGTTCTCTTACGAAAAGAAAGGTTATGCTCTAGTCTAACATTTCAAAGTTCAAGCCATAAATGAATTAATATATTTTTTGGCAGAAGCTTAGCCTTCATAAGGCAAATATGTGTGGCGATGGGATTTGAATGAAAACATTTTCTCTATTGTCTATCTTTTTGTTGACTGGTTGCTAAAATGTTGATCATAATTTAGCTAAATTGGATACTTTTGTAATTAAGCCCTGGTAAAAAATAACCACTTGCTCTTATGAGGTATGTAATCAACTTGCTTCTGACAATTTTATACTCGTTGTATCTATATATTCTCATGTTTTTGTAGAAGGCAAGCTTATATATAAACTTTATGGAGAACGAAAAATGGGTACAAACAGATTATTCTACCAGCTCAGTATACTTATGTTGACGGGGACAATTCATGTATTGGTATAAATGCTAAAAATTGTAAAGTGATCACTCTTAATTGAGTTTATCAAGAGGATAGGCTTGGAGATAGTAATTTTTCTAAACTTATGGTTTTGTGTAATTCTAATGTTATAGATGGAAATTCATTATTTTTAGCCTCAGTTGCCATTAGAAAGAAGATTGAAATGAAATCATACTAAGCAAAAGAAAGAAGATAAACTCATTGGTTGAATGCTATGATGATGACCTGATTTCTTTATAGTCATATGAAGAAATAATCACACCCAAGATATGAGATTAATGCAACCTTATTAAAATTAAGAGATTCATAATAAATTATGAGCATTAGTCTTAATCTTCTTTATGAACATATGATTTAATTTCAAATTTCTTTATTGAGGACTGAGACATTTTGTGGGATTATGTGTATAATAATGAGCTTTTTTTTATATAAAAGTACATTTCCTAAAGTATCACATATTTGGCAATTACCTAAAATTTTAAAATTTAGTTTGCTAAAAGGATTATAGACTTTTGGCCAATTTTCTTATGCAACACCTTTTATAAATTGTAAAGTGAATTGCTTGACTCAAATTGATTAGACTAAAATCAGTCTTGTCATAGCTTATTAATAAAGTGCAATTTGTTTTTATATATGAGAAATTAAGTTCAAAGCTTATGATAATGTAAGTAGGGTTTCTCTCCTTCTGAAGCTACATAAAATTTATTTCTAACTTATTTTATCAATTGGGTGAAAGATTGTTGCATGAATACTCATTATTCTATCATTATTAATGGTAAGCATTAAGGATTCATTAATTCAAGAAATGGGTCAAGGCAAGGAAGTCCTTTGTCCCCTTGTATTTTCACCTTGATTATGAAGGAATTACAATTATTAAAAGCAAGTATCACAACAAAAGAACCTTATGACAAGGTAAACTTGCATTTTTTCATATTTTTACCTTCTCTTGCATTTATATTTACATATCCATGTTTAAATTATACAGCACCATTGGTTGATTGTACCATGGTCTCTCATATAATCCAATTGGGCCAAATCCTATTTCAAACTAATAAATTCACTATGGAAATAGGTGGGATACCCTCCTCTTTCCACTAAGTCATATTAATCTTTACTTTGTGATGGCAAGTGAATCTACTCTACCTCAACCCTTTTCTCATCATGTTATTCAACTGTTATTAGACATCATATATAAAGATTACAAGCCCTAATTGGAATTTTAAATATTATATATATCAATCTATATACTTATCCATTTGCATGTTAAATATTATTTTCACATCATGTTATTTATAAACACATTTAAGCCTTGAATTTATATGGCTCTGATCAATGCATATGTTTATATATACTTGGAAGCTTAATTTATACACACACATTTTATATATATATAATTGAATTACTTGTTAAAAGTTTTCACCCGTTTTACTTCATATCAAGCCATGTCAATCTCAATTTACTCAAAAATTTTTCTTTACTCCCATATTACCTAAACCAAATACCCCTTAGTTATTACAACAATTAATATATTTATAATTTATCTTTATTATGTAATGATTTTTAAGAAGAAAGGGTAATACTCAAACTAAAAAATAAATATTACTCAAATTAGACTAAGATTTGAATAATATGAAACTTTGGTATAACAAATAATCATTCTCTAGTGAAAATCAATCTAAATGAAAAATTAAGGTTCATTCAAATGTTCCTTTGATCTTAATATGAATAGAACCATAACTTGATAAATATTAAGGTTTCGATAGATCGAGTTTGAAGTGAGACATATAATTGATGTCAATTATATGTTCTTAAAGTAAGTAATTTGGGTTTAGTGATACAATTTTTATTTATTTGATACAATTCCTTAAGAAGCAATGAGTGATAGCAGGCACATTCCAAGCCTTAACATAAATTTTTAATCAAAACACTTTCATGAAATAAATGGGAACACAAAAAAGAGGTGAGAGAATGTAACAACTCAAGTTGTTACCCAAGCTAATTAGGATTAATACAAGTCCTAATCTCAGTCTTAGTGCTCTAATTAGGCTAATAAGAGTTTTCCACCAATACCCAGTCTAAATCAGGAGTCAAATGGATCAAATCATGATTTAGGAAAATCCAGAAACCCTGGGATTTGACCAATCTAAATTGACCTCAGATCATAAATTGGACTTCATCATTGCACTTATTGCCCCCAAATTAGCTAATGATGATATTTTTGTGACAATCGGAAGTCGCCGAAATTTCGTCGAATATTTTAATAATATTTAAATACCCAAAAAATTAGGAAATTAAAATACTCGTCGAATCGAAAATCCGATCTCGCCGTTGTATTCCTCACCCCACAATTAGCTAAGGGTGCATGTTTGAAAATTTTCTAATTTCATTTAATTAATTAATTTTAAATAATAAAAGAAGGATTTAAACTAATTAATTAATTAATTAAATTCTTTAAAATTTTTAATTTTGTCTAAATCCCTTCCGTCGTCCGTCTTCGTTTGGTTCGGTCGTTTCATCAAACAGTAAGAATTGGACCGTTCTATCGAACCGATCGAACGGTCCGGAGTTATCATCCCTGTCGCCCGCTGCACGCTAAACGCATGTCGTCTCACCGCCCCCCAATACCCAATCAGGTCCTAATCTCAGTCTTAGTGCTCTAATTAGGCTAATAGGAGTCTTCCACCAATACACAGTCTAAATTAGGAGTCAAATGAATCAAATCCTGATTTTAGGAAAATTTAGAAACCCTGGGATTTGACCAATCTAAATTGACCTCAGATCAAAAATCGGACTTCGTCATTGCACTCATTGCCCCCAAATTAGCTAAGGATGATATTTTCGTGACGATCGGAAGTCGCTGAAATTTCGTCGAATATTTTAATAATATTTAAATACCCAAAAATTAGGAAATTAAAATACTCGTCGAATCAAAAATTCGACCTCGCTGTTATGTTCATCACCCCTCAATTAGCTATGGGAGAATGTTTGAAAATTTTCTAATTTCATTTAATTAATTAATTGTTAATAATAAAAGAAGGATTTAAATTAATTAATTAATTTATTAAATTATTTAAAATTTTTAATTCCGTCTAAATCCCCTCCGTCGTCCGTCTCCGTTTGGTTCGGTCATTTCATCAAACGGTAAGAATGGGACCGTTCGATCGAATCGATCGAACGGTCCAGAGCCGTCGTCCCTGTCGCCCGCTGCACGCTGAACGCGTGTCGTCTCTCCCCCCCCAATAGCCAGTCAGGTCCTAATCTCAGTCTTAGTGCTCTAATTAGGCTAATAGGAGTCTTCCACCAATACCTAGTCTTAATTAAGAGTCAAATGGATCAAATCCTGAATTTAGGAAAATCCAGAAATCCTGGGATTTCACCAATCTAAATTGACCTCAGATCAAAAATCAAACTCTGTCTTTGCACTCATTGCCCCAAAATAAGCTAAGGATGATATTTTTGTGACGATCGGAAGTCACCGAAATTTCATCGAATATTTTAATAATATTTAAATACTCTGAAAATTAGGAAATTAAAATACTCGTCGAATCGAAAATCCGACCTCGTCGTTGTGTTCCTCACCCCTCAATTAGCTAAGGGTGCATGTTTGAAAATTTTCTAATTTCATTTAATTAATTAATTTTAAATAATAAAAGAAGTATTTAAATTAATTAATTAATTTATTAAATTATTTAAAAGTTTTAATTCCGTCTAAATCCCCTCCGCTGTCCGTTGGTTCGGTCATTTCATCAAACGGTAAGAATCGGATCGTTCGATCGAACCAATCGAACTGTCCGGAGCCGTCGTCCCTGTCGCCCACTGCACGCTGAACGCGACACGTCTTGCCGCCCCCCACCTCCCCCGCCCCCGCGACTACTCCTCGCATGTGTCCGCCTCACGAGCTCCATCGCCGCCTCCATTTCTACCCACCCGCTCTCTTATAATTCTCATTCAATCTATGCATTTAAGTTTCGAAACCTTATTTCACAGACTTGATTGTCGTTTGAGCGTCTCTGATCGAACTCAAATGAGTTCGATCGAGCGAATTCATAATGGGATCCACAGTAGAAGCTAGGGTTTGCCTCATCCCGTTGGCCTAGACTTAAGGTTAGACATACCAGCTGCTGCGGTCCACCCCGCCGACGGTTCGTGCACCAATGGGAAGGTCTCTCTGTCCCCTAGCCATTAGCATGCGGTCCGGGCCACCTCACTGCCGGCATCGCCGCGAAAAGCCGCCCATAGCCTGTTGGGTTCGGGGTGATGTCGCGACTACGGGGGAGTGAGGGATCGGGTCAGGCTGGGTCGACCCGGGCCCGACCCATTTTTGGACGGGGAACCATGGTCTCAAGACTGATGAGTGGGCCCCTTCCGCTTGCGCTGTCGGCCGCTCGGGCCGACACGCGTCACCTTCTGACGCGGCTGCGCAGGTGGGTCCCGCCCGCGGTACATCGACCATTCAGGTCCTGCCGCATGTACCCGTGGTGCCCACCTCCTCTCCCACAGCCAACCAGGGCCTGCCACGTGCCACGGGTACATGATTAATATAATTAGTGATTAAAAGAAGTATCAGATTAAAATTAATATTTAATATATATATATATATTATTAAAAGAAGTATCAGATTAATTTAAGTATAATTAGTGATTAACTACCTAAGATTAACTCTTAATAGTATATTAATTTAGGACAATTAATTTTGATTAATTAGTTCAATTAAACATAAAGTTAATTAACTAATATTAATTAATGAAATCTTAGTCTTAATTAATTAGCTAATAATCAATAGTAATTTAATTAATTAATTAATATTAAATTGTAATTAACTTAATTTAATTAATATTAATTAATTACTTAAAAATAGTGAGCTAAAATGAACAATAAAATTATTTAAGTTAAATTTAATTAATTCAAAATTTGAAAGACTCATAATTTTAAAAATATTGATCCAAAAATATCAAATATAGGTTTCATTTACTCAGAAAAATAAAATGAATCAAATGACATAATTCAAAAATTCGATTCGAGGATTATTTAACATAATGACATTTTTGATCCTAAATACACCCCATAACTTTTTATTTAGTTATCCAAACATAATCAGTATGGCTCTTAAAATACTCAAGAGAATAACCCTATCACTGTGATAGTATTAGTTTTCCTATTTGTAGCTTAATTTGTAAAGTGATATTTAGGACCCTCACCCAAAAATGATGAAAATGCTCTTAGTTTTCAATTGACCATAACTTAGTCAATTCAACTACAAATCAAGAAATTTAAAGTGCTAACTATCTTAGAATTTTAGTGCTAACAGTAATCTAAAATAATATTTAGGTTTTGAATCATAGAAAATAAAAAATAACCAAACTACCCCTAACCCTAGTTAGGCCATAACTTGACCAATTGAAGTCCAAATTGGGTCTACTCCCAGTTAAATTACTCAGTGTATTATAGGGAAGCTATAGATACTGAGTTTGCTAAATTTGAACCTCAAATGGAAAATTTTAGTTTTTGCCCCTTTTGACCCTTAAAAGATTACAAAATTGCCCCTGAGTTTTAGAACATCTATAACTTAGCCAATTTACCTCAAAATTCAATGTTTTAGGACTCTATGGAATCCTTGGACAGCAGCCTTCAATAAACTGCATAAAAATTTAGATTTCATTAAGTATAAATTACTAAATTATCCCTTATATCAAAATCATTAATTTGGACCTATATGACCCGTTTCTTATCCAAACTGAGTGTACTTACTGTCTATATTCATGTTAGACAGTAAGGGATCATTTGGCAGTAAGAAATTTTAATTTGGAATCCTAAATTAAAATAAAGTTTTTTGGACCCTTAAGTAAGGGCAAAATTGTCATTTTACCCAAATTTTAGGTAAAGCTTTATTAACCCCTAATTTATCTCTTAAATCACTAAACCTAATGTTAAAATTGTATTAGAACATTTTAAACGAATAAAATTAGCTTTTCAATCAAATTTATTAAATTCTCTGAAAATTTCTCTAAGCTTTCCTTAAGATTTTACACTTCCTTAGGATTTTACGCTGTTATTCAATGAATGAATCCTTTATTTTATTAGTTTTAAGATTGTACAACTTAATTTTGATTATTTATCTTTTAACCTTAGACTCAGGATAAGAGAATCATCCTACTGAGCTTGACTTTTCTTAACTAGGATTTTGCCCTAATTTGTAGTTCACTATTAGTATAAACCTTAGATTCTTTAGATTGTATCATTGGATTATGTGATTAAGCCCAAGCTCGTGGTATTTAAATCCATAATCTCTAGTTTAGTAGATCTTGATCAGATTTTAGTTAGAACAGCTAAATTCATCAAACTAGGATGTTGTGATTTATTACTTAACATATAGTCATACTTGATTGAATTAGATTAGAACCCGATCAATTCTAATCCTTTTTAATTTATATGACCGTATTTCTAAGTTACACTTAATAGTAGGAATTGGAGATATTGAACTTGTGTAACTGAGAATAGTTAGAATAGTTTAATTAGACAACAATAGTGTCACCATGTTTAGTAAAGTGTCTTGCTTACTTCTTGAATTTTGTTGCTTATGTATTCCTTGAAATTGTGCTTTAACTCCTTGGACATATCATATAAGAGAACTTTATGCATAAAATGAAAACATAGAATATTATGATAATATTTGCATTGTGTTCAGTTACTTGGTGATCTGGTGCATTTTACTCTACTGAGCAAGGGTAAGGAGAAATAAGGATACTTAACATTACTTATTGAGGAGTGTGTGTTAAGCTTGGAACTCGTATAGTCTAGTAGATGTGCTTGACTCCTCAGTTGTTTTTGAACATATCTACAGAAACAAAAGTAAAATAACTAAGAGATTTTGTATTTGTATTTACTGCCTCTTTAGTCTTACTGCTCTATTCTGTCTACCCTTGCCCAGAAAGGCATTGAGAATTTCTGTCTAGGTCTGATTGACCAATTCTTTGTGATATGGCAGTCATACATATCTATTTCAATTTCAGTTTACTATTTATTATATTATTGATGCATGTTATTTCAGTCAACTATATTTCTTTACTTACCTGCACACTTGTACATATTTATAGGGTGCTATATTTTTACTACTTACTATATGTACCACTTTCAAATTTATGTTTTAATCAGCATATGCCATGTGATAATCAGTATGTTTAGGATTAAACTTTTTCTTTTAGTACTTTTACTTTCTGAATTATATATGTATGCATATTCCTTACTTAGTTTGCCTGAGGTGTGCCTTTTGCCTAAATTCTTGCTTAATTATAAATGTTGTATTTATAACTTATCAGATTTCTTGCATGCTTACTGCTCCTATGCTAGTTAGCTCACTTTTGTTGGTTTAAGTAAAATGGTGACATTTATAATTCATGTAAAATATTCAGCCTAAAATGTACTTAAATAATTTATCTAATAAGATTTTTCTTTTATTGGCTGGGGCCCTGGCATTGTGAAACCAATAATATTAGATTTTGAGAAGCTTGAAGGCCCATTGCCTGAGGAGGAGACTTGTTTAGAGGAGGCACAACAGATTGGAGCAGAAGACCTTTAGCTCCTTTTATTTTCATTATGAGGATGAGAGTTGCTTTTAATTCATTTATAACTTTAAGTAAAATTTTATAATAATACATGTACTCTTGTGATTATGTTTACTTTCTGTACTATTACTTCTGAGTACTTTACTTTGTCTCTCATTTGATGTATGATGAAATGGATATGATCTTTACTTTATATGCTTCCGCACTCTATACTTATATTGATTTAGTGACTGATAGTATGTATTCATTCTGTGCACACCCTTCCCTTATTAATGGATTATGGATCTTACCTAATCCAATGATAAGTGAGGGATTTGTCAAAGTGGCACACCACCCCTTAAGTATAAATCCAGCAAGTTAGGGGTGGGGCGCCACAGAGAATTTAATATTTCATTGGAGAATTTAAAAAACCATTTGAGGGCTATTTAGTAATAGTTTCTAAGACAAAAAGAGAGGATAAAAGGACAACTAAAGTTTTGCCATTTTTGTTTGTATAACAACCCATGGTTATTACTCTGAGCAATTGGGATTAAACTAAGTCCTAATTTTTATTTCAGTAATCTTAATAAGTCCATATGAGTAAATCTTGAAGTTTTGATTCAAATCAGGAGTCAATCAAACCAAACCTTAATTCAGAAATATTTGGATAATCAAGAAAATAAGATAATTAAATTGAACTCAGATAAAAAGTCCAACTTCGTTATTGTACTCATCACCCCCAAATTAGCTAGGGTTGATATTTTGAAAGTGTTTGGAAGTCGTTGGAGATTTTCCCCAAATATTTTAATATATTTAAATTACCCCGAAAAATTAATTTGACCTCGAAACCAAAATTCAACTTTGTCGTCCCTCATTCTCAAATTTGCTAGGGGTGAAATTTTGGAATTTTTTGAAGCTCAATTAATTATTTAATTTTTAATAAGAAATTTCATTTAAATTTAATAAATTAACTATTAATTAACTTGGGCAATTTTGTTGTGGGACCCATCGTTCCAACCTGGCCGGGCCTGCCATTGTAATCGGGCCAGGTCCATTCATTTTTTAGCAATGCCTTCTGCATAGTTCGATCGAACCATTAGATCAGATGGTCTTGATGGCTTTGTCCCCGCACGCTCTGTTCATGGCACCTGTGAAGGCACACGACCGATGCCACATGCAAATGGCCTCCTATGGCGACAGCCCCTTAATCAACTGAGATTAAGTGGTGATCGTCACTAGGCAATCCCTCACTTAGCATTATATTTGAAATATGTATCCCTAATCCACTGATGCGGGAAGGATATGCCCTAAGTAAAGCAACTAAACTTCACTAAATGAGTATGCAAGAATATAAGAGTGCAAAAGAAAAGAGTATTAAATGCTACATCCATGCATTCATAATATAAAACAAAAATGACATTCAATTCAGAATAAAATAGTAGTAAAAGAAAATACATAGGTACCTGTATTATTATAAAATATTAAAAGTTTACTAAAAAGAAGGCTAAACACAGCCTCACAAGTAGGAAACAAATTAATGACCTTCAAAATCACGCTCCTCCTCCTGAATAAGCTCTCTAGATGGCCCAACAACCTCAAATAGCTTGGAATCTGTCATTGTCGGTTTCACAATGATAGGACCCTAGCCAAGAAAAAAAGAAAATCTGATCAGACAATTCATCTAAGTCATTTTAGTCTATGAATTTTATGTATTAACTGATATCACAAATACCATAAGCATTCTAGAAGCAATAAAGCAATAAAAGAAAGTGGTAAAAATTATAATCACATAATTATAACTTAAGCAAAATGTGAAGTAAGCACATACCTCAACCAAAAACTATAGAAATTGGTTAAGTAATATTCAAGCAAAAACTACTAAGTATAAGAAGCATCATAAGTAAATATGATCAATTTTACATGAGCTAATTTTATAAATAATATGAATATAACATAACATAAATAAAATACTAACATCCTAATATGCTTGCAGATAGAAGCAAAACTGCTGAATGTGCATACAATTACAGGAAATATTATAAAAACTAAAATACTACATAAATACTAAAGAATATAGAGCTGAAAATATATAATAAAAATGATATCTCATATGGATATATACCTACTTAGCCCTGCCATAATAGTAAATATTACTATTATTCTTCTGAAACATCTAGGAGAAATTTCCCAAATTAACAGGTACGTAATAAAATATACCATATAAGAGAAATTTTCTAAATTAATAATGTCTCAAATAAAATTTTTTACTTCTAGGAGAAATTTCATATATCAACATCATCTCAAATATATGCAACCACACTGTAATAGCAGATTAAGTAAGACACATTCCACAAATATATTATAATTCATTTCTCATCTTTTACTTATGAATACATCTTATGAAAATTTCAAATCTAACATAAAACATTTATCAAATATTATATGTTTCATCTAATGTGTCACAAATATAAATGTCCAAAATAAGAAAGCAAAGCATACAAGACAATGTGTAAATAACACTATACAAAACTCAATGATATCACTTATTTTCTAAATTAATTTGTTCTAACTAATCTGAGACTATACATGATCAGTATCTCTAATATCCTTCTATCCAGTATAAACTCAGAATTGGTCCTATAAAGTTTAAAGCAATTTGAACAAATTAAGTTCTAATATAATTAAGTCAGTGTTGCTTATATAAGTTTGAATAATAAATCATACATCATAATTTGATGATTTTAATAACCCCAAGCCAATCTTAATTAATACAAATCAAGATTGAGAAATTAAGAATTAAACTCCAAATATTAGGGTTTAACCTCTTAATCTAATAGGTTCTTAGACTAATGGTATGAGGTAAATCCCAACTCTTACAAACTACAAATTAATGTTATCTTAATAAGTAAAGTCAATCTTAATAAGATGAACCTTCTAAACTTAGACTAAAGTTAAAATACAAAAATAATCATAAATAAAAGATGAAATTATAGAAAGCTATAAAACTAAGATTTCATCTATTAAGTAACTCATTTACTCAATATATGAATTCTAACCAATATATACATCTACAATCCTAAGGAAAGTCCTAAGGAATTAAGTTAGGATAAAGGTGAAGATCCATGCATTTAGGTTAATTCATCTTATATATATATATATATATATATATATATATATATATATATATATATATATTTCTGATGTGATTAACTTATGAAAGGCATAAGGTGAGTTAACTTTACCTTATGAAGCTTAATTTAAGACTTAGAGAAATTTAAGTGAATTTTAGAGTTTTCCTTAAAACACTAAATTTATGAGTCTAAGATTTCTAAAATTGATTTTAAATCAGTTACTTTACTGATTTTAGTGATTAGATTATGTTTCTAAGTCTTAAAGATACATAAACCCATTTTGGGAAAAATGACAATTTTGCCCCTACTTAAGGGTCTAAAATTTAACTTTATGATTTAGGGTTATGATCTACATTTTATTAATGGAAAATGGTTATGATCTAATATAAAGATAGAAAGTAAGCACACTCAAATCAGATAAGAATTAAGCCTCATGAGCTCAAATTAAGGTTTTAGCTCATTAGTGGCAATTTAGTAATTTTACTAAGTGAAATCTAAAAATTTAGTTAGACTACTATTATTTATTATCTAAGGATTCTATAGAATCTAAAATTACTGTATTTTGATATCAAATGACTAAGTTATGGCCAAAATAATTTTAGGGTTCAAATATGTAATTTTGAGGGTTTAAAAATAGATAAAAAACTTAACTTTCTCAAATGGTGTCCAAATTTAATAAATGCTATGGCTATAGCTTTCCTATAATATACTGAGTACTATGATTGGGAGTAGACCCAAATTGGACCTCATTTAATTAGTTATATACTAATTAAGGTTAAGGGTGATTATGGCTAATTAAGAAATCTAATCACCAAATCCTAAATATTTTTTAGTTTACTATTTATTAGGTTCTCCTAATCAAAATGTTTTACTGTTTATTAGGTTCTCTTGATCAAAATGGTATATTGGATGACCTAATTTGGAGTCCAATTGATCAAGTTATGATCAATTGAAGTTTCTAAGGTTTAAGGGGTAATTAGGGAAGGGTCTCAAAAGTCATTAGCCAAACTATAAGTCCAACAATAAAACTAATACCTTCAAGCTATTCCTGACATTCCCTTGATTAAAATGAGACCTATATTGATTATGATTGGAATTAGGGTTACAAAGATATGAAGATTTGAAGTTTTATAAGTTTTGAATTAAATGGGAGGTTCTAAAAAATCATTATGTTAAAAGCTCAACCAACATAAAATTGGAGACTACCATAATATTCCTTGAATTTTGTAGATTAATTTGACATACATATTTGCTATATTTGGATTATTGGATTAAAAGATATGTATGACTAAAATTTTGCAAGTATCTAATTTAAATAAACTAAATCCATTTCTCTAATTATTATACAACAGATTTAACTGCTTAATTCATACGGCGGGACCCATAGTTAGACGTGGCAGGGGACGACGTGTGGCGACCCTCACCCTTAACCCTCAATAGGTTTAGATTAAGGTTGGGGTGTCACTCTGGTTAACCCCTCACTTAGCATTGGATTAGGATAAACTCCACAATCCACCTGATTAGAGGAAGGTTAACTCAGAATTAATCAAACAGTCACTATATAAGTAAATAAATAGAGTGCGGAAGCGATTTAAGGAAATGTAAACCATCCAAGCATCACAGTGTAAATAAGAATAATAGACTCAGAATATAAGCATAAAATCCAATATACAGTCAATAGTACCTGGATTATTACATAATTTAAAATGTTTAAATAAAAATAGAATGAAAACCACTCATTCTCACTCGAAGTATAAAGGGACTAAACGGCAGCTTCTTCTACGGGCTCCTCCTCAGGGTACGGCTCCACACCTAACTCCTGCTCGTCTAACTGAAATGAGTTTGCCATTGTCGGTTTCACAATGTAGGGCCCCAGCCAAAAAAAAGAAAAATCTGATTAGACAATTGTCTAAGTACATTTTAAGCTGAATTTTTAATAAGGTTATATAATATCACCATTTTACCATTTACTTCTAAGCATGATGTGTAAATACAGGAGCAGTAAGCAACACAAGTAAAAAGGCAAACTATATACTATGCTCTATAGTATAAACAAGGCAAAGAAAAGAGGCTGAAGTATGCCTCGCATAATAAGTAATCAAGGAAAGGCATTTAAGTGTAAATATAACTGAATAAATGCTGGAAGAAAAATTCTACATCCTAAACATGCTGGTGATCAATAAAAATAATATGCTAATTAAAAATGAATAACTCAACAGTGATATATACATATAGCAGCAAGATTCTAACATCCTAAATATATATAAAGCAGTACAAGGAAATAGCTAACTGAAAAAAAAAATAAATATACTGAAACAACCACAACTGCATATAAATCTATAATATATCAACTGCCATACAGAAAAGAGCTACACTAGCTCGCCAAAAGAAACTGAAGATCTTAGCACGATACGGCTAGGGCTACTCCTAGCTCGATACGACTAAGCCAACAACAGTCACATATATGGCCCTAACACGATACGACTAGGGCTACTCCTAGCTCGATACGGTTAGGTCACCAACTATCATACTGAAATATCCTAGCATAGTACGGCTAGGGCAACTCCTAGCACGATACGGCTAGGGCAACATTCGGTATGATCAAAAGAACACTGAGAGGCAGCTTAATCACATCAATTCATTATCATTTCACTTATTTACTTTAATATTTTCATAAGAAATCTAAGGAGTCTCCATAATTTCCTAACATTTTATTTATGCATCAAATGTCTTATATGATATGTTCAAAGAAAATATAAGGCACAAAATTACAAGGTATGCGTAGCAACAAATAACAAGTAAGCAAGAGACTCGACTACACATGGTGATATCATTTGTTTTCCACTTAACCAGCTAACTATTCCAAGTTACACAAGTTCAGGATCACTGTTTTCCTACTATCGAGTGTAACTCAGAAATTCATCCTTATAAGCTAAAAAGGATTGGAACTGATCAGGTTCCAATCTAGTTCAATCAGATAGACGACTATGAATTAAACGAATAAATCATACGTAATTTTTGTGAATTTAGATGTTCTAACTAAGATCTGATCAAGATCTTCTACACCTATAGATTATGAATTAAACACTAAAAGATTTTAGGTTTAATCACATAATCCAAACTGGATAAGACCTAAGTTCTAGGTTTTATACTATAAGTGATCTACTAGTTAAGGAAAATCCTATTAAGTAATCAAACTTAATAGGATGAATCTCCTATCTTAAATCTAAAATTAAAAGATAAACTAATCAAAATGGGTTGTAAAACAAAATAATATCTAGAAACTACTAAAACTAAGGTTTCACCCATAGGGTAACCCAATTTACCCAATGAATGAACTCTAACCTAGGATCTAGTCCTAATCTCAGGAAAGGTCCTTAAGGTGGGATGCTTGAGACTTAGGAAAAATTATTAGAATTCAATTTAATGACTTGTTTTATTTACTTATATGGTACTAATATGATTACATTATTAATCCTAGTATTCTAAGATTTTAATTAAGGACTAAGGTTGCGCATTTCCAATTTTAAGGTAAAATGACTATTTTGCACATACTTTACGGGTCAATCAACTTTTGATTTAGGGGTCCAAACTGAGTATTCTCTTCTCAAATTAATTCTTTACTGTCTAACTTGAAGATAGACAGTAAGTACGTCCAATTTGGACGAGAAACGACCGAGTTATGGCTAAAATAAGGCTAGGGGTATTTTGGTCATTTTCCTAAATTTTAGGGTTCAAATCCTAAATATTATTTTTGTGAAAATGATGACATTGAAATTCTAAACTAGGTAGCTTCTTGAATTTTTGGATTTGGAGTTAAATTAACCAAGTTATGGCCATTTGAAGTCCAAGGGCATTTTGGTCATTTTTCACTACAGTCAACTCTAAATTCTAGAGTTGACTTTTTGTCTTGATGTCCAAATTGGAAAACTAATACTACCACGGTGATAGAGCCGCTCTCCTGAGCATTTTAAGACCCATATTGACTATGTTTCGATAATCGGGTAAAAAGTTATGGGGTCTTAAAGAGGCTCTAAAATGCTACCTCGTTATGCGTACCCCGAAATGAAATTTTACATTACGCCATTTGATCCTAAATATTTTTCTGAGTATTTTAAGACCCATATTGGCTATGTTTGGATCATCCTACAAAAAGTTATTAAACTTTTAAGATTTACTATTCAAAAATACAATTTGAATTAATTTACTATTCATTTATTCAAACTGAATGATTTTACTGTTCATTCCTAAAGTTTTTATTTAATTAATCACTGTTTAATTATTAATTAATTAATTAATTAATTTTACTGTAATAAATTAATTAGTGCTAATTATTGTTTAATTAATCTTAATTAATCTCTAATTATATTTAATTATTTAAATTTACTGTTCATTCCTAAAGTTATTATTTAATTAATCACTGTTTAATTATTAATTAATTAATTAAATAATATTATTGTAGTAAAGTAATTAGTGCTAATTACTATTTAATTAATATTAATTAATCTCTAATTATATTTAATTATTTAAATTTACTGTTCGTTCCTAAAGTTTTTACTCAATTAATCACTGTTTAATTATTAATTAATTAATTAAATAATTTTACTGTAGTAAAGTAATTAGTGCTAATTACTGTTTAATTAATCTTAATTAATCTCTAATATATTTAATTATTTAAATTTACTGTTCAAAAGTAATTAATTATCCTAATTACTGTTTAAGATTTAATTAACAGTTAATTAATCCTTAATTAATCTTTAATTATAATTATTTAATTAAAGTTACTGTTTAAAAGTAATTAGTACTAACTCTAACTTAATTAACCACTAACAGTAATTAATTAGGGCTAAACAGTAATTAATTAACACTAACATTAATTTAATTAATTTCTAATTAACTGACAGTGGGCCCCACTGACACGTGGCACTTCCAGAGGCTGCCACGTGGCACAGTGGTCCCACGGGCTACTGACTCAGCCCGGCTGACTGGACAGTGGGCCCACCTGACACGTGGCACTGCCAGAGGCTGCCACGTGGCACTGTGGGTCCCACGGCTGCTGACTCAGCCTGGCTGACGGGGCTGTGGGCCCCCCCACTTGACATGTGGCAGGCCCGTAGGATGCCACGTGGCCGGGTGGGCCCCACCCGAGCTGACGCGGACCCGACCCGGTCGGGTCGGCCCGGCCCGACTCGAAGGCGTGACCCTTCGCTTTCCGGGGGTTCGGCGGACCGAACCCAGTCCACTTCGGGGACCTGGTGCGCCCGATCGGGTGAGTTTTATCCCGATCTCAACGGTGGATGTGAAGAGGACATGTTGATCTACCTATCCTACAATTTTTGCAACGATCGAACGGTAAACGAGGGAGATCGGGGTACCTGAAGTTCGGATCGACGAAGGATTCGGCGGAAAAGAAAGGCTGACTTCCGGGCTTGATTCCGGCTCGATCCGGGCTCCGATCGGTGAAAACTCGGAGCCTAGGGGTAGGCCGAGGTCTTATAGACCGGACGACGACCTCGCCGAGGCCTGGATGCGGCCGGATTGGCCAGAAATGGCGACGGGCCGCCGCGTGTCACGCGGGCGGAGTCGTCGAGGAAGATGACTCCGCAGCCGTTGGATCTGGGCCGATCCAACGGCTGAGATGGCGCCGTCCAGATTGACGGCGCTGTCAGCTTCAGTGACGGGTCCGTTAAGTACTTAACGGCACGCCGTTAGCTACAGTAAAAAAAATAAATTTTTTTTTTTTTTTTTTTGAAAAAATTTCAGAAAATTTTGAACATATTTTTCCTAGCTAATTTGGGGTCAAGGAATTCAATGGCGCAGTCGGATTTTTGATCCGATGAGTATTTTGATACCTCGATTTCCGTGATATTTTTATTATTAAAATATTCGTTGAAATTTCAACGACTTCCGATTGACACGAAAACTTCACCCCAAGCTAATTTGGGGTCAAGGAATTCAATGACGCAGTCGGATTTTTGATCCGACGAGTATTTTGATACCTCGATTTCTGTGATATTTTTATTATTAAAATATTTGTTGAAATTTCGACGACTTTCGATTGACACGAAAACTTCACCCCAAGCTAATTTGGGGTCAAGGAATGCAATGGCGGTGTCCATTTTTTGATCGGAGGTCAATTTAAATAGTATTTCTAGGGTTTTCCGGATTTTCTAAAAATCAGGATTCAATCCAATTGACTCCTGATTTGTGCTAGGTTTAGGAGGTTGACTCCATTGACCTAATTAGCACATCTAATTATGTTTAAAACTTAGGGTTAACCCTAATTATCTAAAGTAACAACTCGGGTTGTTACACGACGCTAGTAAGCGGGTCCCACTGACAGACAGTGGCCTGGATGCGAGCCCCGCCTGCGATTCTGCTGCACAAAACTAATGGGCCGCGAAGGCCCATTCGATGAATAATGGGCCAGCAAAAGGCGGGCCGACCCGTCTTCTACATATCCTGCAAGCCACTTCCTAGGGCACGAGATCTTGGCGGCCTGCCGGTATCGGCGAGGTCTGGCCCGTACGGCGTTGGGCAGAGCACAACTAGACCTAGCTAATGGCAGTTGAACCAACGACAGAGGTGGCCTGATGTGATGGCAGGAGCTAATCCTAGGTCTATGCAGTCAGGACGAGACGAAGCCAGCGAAACTGTAGCTCATTATGGATTGATTTCAAAATTGATGATCTATAGTACTCCATTTTTATCTTCAATTTATTGCTAGGCTTAATTTGCATGCGGAATAGATATAGGAATTGAAATCAAGAGGAATTGCAAAATATAAAATGAAGTTAGAGGTTTGTGAGGGAGAATGCAAGATCAAGTGAGCTTCGAGAGTGCCTATGAGATCTAAATGATTGAAAATTCCAGATAAGGCTTGAATTGAAGCTTTAATATGGGGCTTCGGCGGTGGTAGAGGCAGCATCTGTCGAGCAGCGAGCGCCACGTGAGAGCTCGATAGGGACGATGAGATGGATCCATTCGATCAGTTGATCGAACCAATATAATATGCCGTTCGATCGAATGACAAAAATGCTAACGATGCGGAATTATGGAATGGCACCGTTGAACTTAAATAATTAAACTTATGATTTATTATTTAACTTTAAATCTAATTTTCTTCCTAGTTAAAATTAAATTATAAAATGATTTCCAAAAATTTTAATTAACTCACCCCTAATTAATTGAAGGGTGAGGAACACAACAGAGAAGTTGAATTTCGATTTCGATGAGTATTTAATTTTTCATATTTTCAGGGTATTAAAATATATTAAATTATTTTATGAAAATTCAACAACTTCCAAATTCTTCCAAAATATCACCCCTAGCTAATTCGGGGATGATGAACATAATGGTGAAGTCAAATTTTTGATTTGAGGTCAATTTAAATAGATCAAAATTCTAAGGTTTCTGAAATTCCCAAATCAAGATTTGATCTATTTGACACCTGCTTTGGACCAAAACTTCAGGCTGAGTTCCTAATGAGTTATTAAGGGTGATAGAATCAAAATTAGGACTTAGTTTAGTCTTAATTGACTTGAGTAACAACTTAGGGTTCTTACACCTCCTCCAACGCCTAACCCATATTTTAGCTCTAATTCTCATCCATAAACCATGAATTCACCTCTTGGATTAGCTTCCAAGCCAAAAAGCGGTGATTTGCATCCTGAAGTATGTCCCGAAGCTCTTGGCGAATCAAACCAAGATACTCCCAAAACCCCGTCATTTCCACTGTAAACATTTCAATTTTATTTTCATTTATCAACTGCTTGTGATTGTAAGCCATTTGGTCGATCGATTGAGCTCAAGTGAGCTCGATTCGATCAACATTTAGTTCCAATCATTACAATTTTCTATAGTAACCTTAGTAAAAAATTTTAACTTAGGGTTTATTGATTTATGATCTTTCAACTGCAATTCATATGCTTAGATTATAGAGCTCATCGAATGGAGCATTTTGGCATATGGCTCACCCTTTGGAAACCTCTGGCTGGAGTGTATTTCGAAGCCCCGGTGATCCCGTCACTGAGACTTGTCAGGGAAGAAGACCCCATCCCGGGTCGGGCCAGGTAGGACTTGACCCACACGTTTGTGTATGGACCGTTGAGCGCCATTTGCCACCGAGCCAATTTTCGTGGGGCCTGTCGCTATTCTGACATGAAGGGTTAGGGAATATTAGGATTTGATTAATATTTAGTTTAATCAAATTAATTAATTAACCAAACTTCAAACCCCCATAGCCTTGAATCCATAAATTTAAATATAGCAAAATTATATATCATTTTACTCAAAAAAATTTGTGAATCATTTTTGGTAGTGTTAAATTTTATTTTGGATGCTTATTTTTGCTAATGACATTTTTAGGCCTCTTAACTCCCATTTCGTCCTAGATTTTTATTAGCTCATAACTTAGCCAATTTGGCTCCAAATCATATGGTCAAATATATCATCTTGATCAGAAAAATGCAAAGAATGGTAAACTATAAGAAATTTTCAATTTCAGTAGATAGATTTCTTAATTAACCATAATTATTCTAAAAATGATCAGTGAATATTAAGCTCATTAATAATCCAAATTTTAAATTTCAAGTTTCTGATCACTCACAAAATAGAGAAGAACACATTGGCAAAGTCAAAATAAATTTTTTGTAATTTATTTCACTAATCACTCTAAACCCTAATTATGGTCTCGATTAATCGTTTGAGGTTCCATTTGAGCAAACTCATTACCATTGTGCTTATTTTTGCTAATGATATTTTTAGGCCTCTTAAACCCCCATTTGGCTCTAGATTTTTATTAGCTCATAACTTATCCAATTTAGCTCCAAATAATATGATCAAATATATCATCTTTATTAGAAAATGCAATGAATGGTAAACTACAAGAAATTTTCAATTTCAGTAGATAGATTTCTTAATTAACCCTAGTTACTATAAAAATGGATCAATGAATATTAAGCTCATTTCAAGTTTTTGATCACTCACAAAATAAAGAAGAACACATTGGCAAAGTCAAAACAAAATTTCTATAATTAATTTCACTAATCACCTTAAATCTTAATTATGGCCTTGATTAATCATTTGAAGTTCTAATTGAGAAAAATCACTATCATTATGCTCAGTGTGCTATAAGAAACCAATAGCCACTGTTATTACTCAAATTGGACACCTATTAGTGAAGTTGGATTTTTGGACCCCACTCTTAATCTCCCTTAATTACCCTTTTAGGTTAAATCTTATTCTGCTCATATTTTGGTCAATTTAACTCAGAATTTAGCAAACTTAGTTTCTATGGAATCCTTAGATATAGTAGAACCTAAGTATATTAAAAATTTTATATTTGCATAAGTAATTTTGCTAATAAATATTTAATGAGCTAAAACTCTAATTTAAGCCATTAGCTTTAATCCTTGGCCAAATTGGATGTTCTTAGTGTCCATCTTCATATTAGACAATAAGAAACTATTTGATTTTAATAGAATTTAAATTAGAATCCTAAATTTTAAAGTCCCATTTTTGACCCTTAAAAAGGGGTATTTTGGTCATTTTGCTCAAAATTAGGATTAAGTGTTTATATCATTTTCCATAAAATCAGTAAAAGTAAATATTTATGAATCAATTTTAGATTATTTAGATATGTTAACTTGATCTTAAAGCAAAACCCTAGCTTTTCCCTAAATATTCCTAAGTTAAATTATGAATTTTATAAAGTGGATCTAAACCCACATTATATCTTCCATAATCCCAAATCATATTAATTGAATTTAATATCGAACATTAGTGTTCATTTATTAGGCTTTCCTTAAGTCATTTCATTAGGAAGTTCCTTAAGTATCTTTTCCTTTATAAGCTATTAGGACTCTCTTCCTTAGTGCTTAGTAGTAGACTTAGGCTAGATTTCATTCTTTGAGTAAATGGGTTATCTAATGAAATGAATCCTTGATTTTAGATTATATATTTATCTTTTAATTTTGATAATTTTATCTTTTAACTTTAGTTTAAGATTAGAGATTCATCTTATTAAGTTCGATTTCACTTAATAAGATTTGCCTTAATCTTTAGTTTGTGAAAGTTTTGAAAGCCTTAGACCTTTTGTAGCGCTCCTCCACATCGCCGCACGCAAAAGAGATAATCAATCAGCGGCGGAGTGGGGCGCTACTCGGGGAGGAATTCTGCAACTCCCTGAATAGCTGCGAATGACACTGAAGGCTGCTGACTCAACACCAAAGGAGGGTTAAGAGCTAATACTTAAGATAAGAGTAATATCCTTATCCTAAGATTTAGACAAATACATATATTGGATTTAAAATATAATATGAAAAACCCAATATATGTATAAAGTATCAACATTTCCAGTATGTTAATTATATCACAATACTAAGTATAAATAATATATAAATAAAGTGCAGAAACTAATCATACATCCAAAAATATTTATCACAGAAAATAAATAAAAATTCATCTCAGAACAGAAAAGTAAATACAACTAGAAATTATTACAAACGGTTTATTGAAAAAATACAGAAATAAAGTCTTAGTATTGAACTAAAATAACTAATCAAAAATAGTAAAGCTGAAGGAGAAATCCACTAAGGCTCCATGAACTCCAGAACCTCTTGAACGTCATCCTGACCTGGTTCAATAAGCTGCTCAGGATATAGCAAATTGCCGGATCCTAAAGCGTTCCAAAGTGTGAGAAAGCATTCCAATCATTAAAAGATGCTCTTTCCTCCGCACCAGTTCTCGCCTTACCTAAAGAAGGCATGAATTACCAAGTCTATACTGACGCGTCTGGCATAGGTTTGGGATGTGTATTGATGCAGGAAGGGAGAGTTATAGCCTATGCGTCTCGTCAGCTAAGACCACATGAGAAGAACTATCATGTCCATGATCTCGAATTAGCAGCGGTAGTCTTTTCTCTAAAAATCTAGCATCATTATCTTTATGACATCCAGAGTTCTCACCGATCATCAGATCTTAAAGTACATCTTCACCCAATACGAGTTAAACTGCCACCAACGAAGATGGCTTTAATTAATAAGTGATTATGATTTCAGCATCCAATATCACCCAGGAAAGGCAAACGTCATAGCGGATGCACTCAGTTGTCATGCTACTCTATCTTCTATGATACTCTCAAGTTCTTCGAAAGAAGAATTCTAAAATCTCGAAATCAGGCTAGTACATGGTGCTATGCTAAGCACAATGATATCTATGAATTTAGTTGAACCTACATTTCATCGCGATATCTCTATCTCTCAAACCAGGGATGAAGTCTATCTGAAGTTTAAAGTGGACATCAAAAGTGGATGTCACTTTGATCTTCAGCTTCGAGGTAATGTAATGTATCAAGGAGATCGCCTATGGATTCCCAAATCCATGCACTAAGAGATTTTGGTGGAAGGTCACAATTCTGGTTACCAAGTACATCCTAGCAATACTAAGATGTATCAAGACCTGAAGAAATCATTCTGGTGGCCTGGAATGAAGAAAAGTGTGGCTGAATTTGTAGCAAAATGTCATGCTTGTAACTTAGTTAAAGCCAAACACCAAGAGCTTGGAGGACTTCTTCATCCCCTAGCAATTCCTGAATGGAAGTGGTTCGACATTTTTATGAATTTCGTTATGGGTTTACCCAAATCAAGATCCGGTGCCCATTCAATCTGGATCATTGTCGATCGATTGACCAAATCAGTGCATTTCATTCATACACATCAAATTGATTCTATGGAGAGATTAGCAAAGTTGTATATTAAGGAAATTGTCAGACTCCATGAAATTCCAAGGTCTATCGTATCTGATCGAGATAGCCGTTTCACTTCCAAATTTTGGTAAGCAGTACATCAGGACTTGGGAACTACTCTAACAATCATCCAAAAGTGTAGTGCAAAGAAATCATCCAAAAGTTCATTAAGTTATCTCAGAAATGAAAAGGGTGGACTATGTCTATAATTTTGACACCCTAGGAATTTAACGCACATAGTAATTTGATTGAAACTATGAATTTTTAACATGGACATCTTAGGACTTGAACGAACTTTTGAAAGTAATAATGAAATATGAATAAAATACTTATGGGTTGAATTATCTTAGGGATGGAATACTCATAATCAGCATTTTTGTTCTACCTTAGGAGATTTGAAGACTACTGGATAGATGACCTTCGAGATGGCCTGATCTATGGAAGGGTCATAGATGGATTGTCGCCTCGTGGAGTTGAGGTGCTGGATAAGATACTTGTCCATTCATCCTTTGGAGGCACCAGCCTTTCAGCACTCGCCAAAGAATGGTTGGACCGCGTCACTACCGCACTTCGAGAAACAGCCTGTCTAAATGAGTATCGTCTGGATATTGTTGAGATCCTACTGAAGGGATCAGCTAGTCATTGGTGGTATTGGGTATATAAGAGATTAGCTTGGAGGAGCCACATAATCACATATGATGACTTCTGCACTACCTTTTTGGTAGAGTATTGCCACTAAGATGTTTGGATATCTTATTATATCATTTTATTTCATCTCAATTATATGTTTTGTGAATCCATATATCTTCTCTTTTGAGAAAGAAAAGAATGAATGAAATTATAGTAAAATTTTATGTTTCTAAATTCATACTTGCATTCACAGTCATGACTCCTAGCTCTCCATCTGCTCATACTCCAATTAAGAACACTGTCACGTTATCAGGCGGACCTGAAGAGTCAAACCCTATGACCAGTTTGGTGAAGGCCCTAATTGATAGCAATGCGCAACAGGCTCAAGAGACACATGATCTTATCCTATCTATTAGATAATAACCTGCACCCCAGTCAGGGTTCTCATCATCTTCCCACTATTCGAGTGATGGAATTCTACACAGTTTTCTTCGTCTCTGAACTCCTACATTTAATGGAGCGCTAAATCCTATGGACACAGTGAACTGGCTTAAGATGGCCGAGAAGAATCTGGCAAGTATCAAGTGCCCTAACTCTGAAGCCATTCACATAGTAACCCATTTATTTTAAGAAGAAGTGGAATATTGGTGGGAAAATGAGTGGAACAATAAATTCGCTGATTACGAAGTAGAGGACATCTCTTGTGACATGTTCTTGGAAGCGTTCCGTGAAACGTTCATACCAGCGTTAGCTCAAGTAATTCTGGAGGATGAACTCCTCCATCTCACGCAAGGCAATAATTCAGTGTTTGAATACGTACAAGAATTCCGAAGATTTTCATGTTTCATCCCTGATCTTGTCAGAACAGAAGCATCTAAATACCACCATTTCTTGAAGGGTCTGAGAGACTCCATCAAAGCCCGCTTGGTATCCCGTCAGATCAAAAACTTTGACTAAATTAATCAAGGCTGCCCATCTTCAGGAAGGATTCTAAGGTCCACTGGACTGGAAGAGAAAAGCAATAGTTATGCAGCCAAGGAAAGAACACTTTGGCTATCATAAGGTAGCTAAGGTCTACAACATGGAGTCGACAGAACCCCAACCTCTGAACTCTGAATGCAAAAGGATGCATCTATACGGAAACTGCTACCACTTCGGTGGTGTATGTTTTATATGTGGTCGTAGAGGCCATCGCTATTTCAAATGCAAGGAGAAGAACACCATCGATGGGGTGCTCATTGACCACTGCTGTCACAAACAAGTATTCCGTGCACAACCAATGAACCGTAGAGAGCCTGCTCCTGCTATAATGCTGGCTCCAACTTCAAACTCAAAGGTAATTGTACCAGCACAAAAGTCAAACTATGATCGTCAGGGTCAAAGGCCCTAGAACAAACAACCCTCAGCATCTGCCAGAGTATATATGTTAACTCCTGCCTCTACTCCTGAGGACAATGACGTGGTGTCAGGTACACCTTAAATTAAAATTTTATTCATTTCTCACTGTTTCAGTAATTAGTCTTTACCATTTCAGTACTTTAATTATTGAGTAGCCATTCTTATTAAGTTACTATCATCATAGGCACCTTATCAATAAACGACAAATCTTGTAACATCCTTTTCAATACGGGAGCGAGTCATTCCTTTGTATTGGAAAATTGGGCAAAAACTCTTAAGCTACCAACCTATCGATTAGCTAGCTCGTTGAGCATCGGTTACCTTTCGGAGCCTGCATGCAGTCCCAACAATTCTGCAACATAAATATTCCTATTGGTGAATGAAACTACGGGGCTAAGTTAATTGTATTGCTAATCACCAACTTTGATATAATCCTAGGCATGAATTGGCTAAGCCAGCATGGTGCTTCCATAAATTGCCAAATGAAGAAAATAACTTTGGGCAATGAAAGTAAATCAAAATCATTCATCGGAAGATTTAGCACCCAATTGTCATTGATCAATGCAATGACAGCAGAAAGGCTAGTCAGGAAGGGATGCAGTGCATACCTCGTGACAATGCTGGGAGAGAAGAAAGAAGTCGTGCATATTTCTGAGAACCATATAGTTTGTGAATTTTCTGATGCCTTCCCTGAAGACCTACCTGATCTCCCTCCGGTTAGAGAAGTAGAATTTGCGATAGAACTAATTCATGGAACTCAACCACTGTCAAAGGTTACATATCGTATGGTGCCAAAAGAACTTCAAGAGTTGAACAATCAACTTCAAGAACTGTTGGAGAAAGGTCTTATTCATCCAAGCTCATCTCCTTGGGGAGTGCCAGTTTTGTTCGTAAAGAAGAAAGATGGATCGATGAGAATGTGCATCGATTATGGAGAATTAAATAAAGTAACTATCAAGAACAAATACCCTCTGCCTCGTATCGATGATCTATTCGATCAGTTATCTGGAGTAAAATTTTTCTCAAAGATAGATTTACGATTTGGATATCACCAGTTATGAGTCAAAAATTCAGATGTAGAGAAAATAACGTTTAGAACCCGCTATGGATATTACAAATTTTTGGTAATGTCCTTTGGCTTAACAAATGCGTCGTCCATCTTTATGGACTTAATGTAGCGTGTGTTGAAAGCATATTTGGACAAATTCATTATCATCTTCATCAACGATATTCTGATTTATTCGAAAAGTAAAGTAGATCACGAAGACCATCTGCGATTAGTACTAGAAAAGCTCCGAAGCCATGAGCTATATGCTTAGTATTCCAAATGTGAATTTTGGCTTGACTCAGTCACTTTTCTGGGTCATGTCATCGACTCTCAAGGAATCAAAGTCAATCAAAATAAAGTAAGTGCAGTTCAAGGTTGGTCACAACCAAAATTCGTTACCGACATAGAAGTTTCTTAGGACTGGCAGGCTATTATAAGAAATTTGTCAAATGCTTCTCACAAATTGCATCTCCTCTCACAAAATTGACGCAGAAAGTAGTGCCGTTTATCTGGAGTCCAGATTGTGAGAAAGCGTTCCAATCATTAAAAGATGCTCTTTCCTCCGCACCAGTTCTCGCCTTAACTAAAGAAGGCATGAATTACTAAGTCTATACAGACGCATCTGGCATAGGTTTGGGATGTGTATTGATGCAGGAAGGGAGAGTTATATCTTATGTGTCTCGTCAGCTAAGACCACATGAGAAAAACTATCATGTCCATGATCTCGAATTAGCAACGGTAGTCTTTGCTCTAAAAATCTAGCGTCATTATCTTTATGGCGTCCAGTGGTCTATATTCACCGATCATCAGAGCTGAAAGTACATCTTTACCCAACGCGAGTTAAACTGCCGCCAGCGAAGATGGCTTGAATTAATAAGCGATTATGATTTAAGCATCCAATATCACCTAGGAAAGGCAAATGTCATAGCAGATGTACTCAGTTGTTATGCTACTCTATCTTCTATGATACTATCAAGTTCTCTAGAAGAAGAATTTTGAAAGCTCAAAATTAGGCCAGTACGTGGTGCTATGCTAAACACAATGATATTCATGAGTTTAGTTGAACCTACATTTCATTGCGATGTCTCTATCTCTCTAATTAGGGATGAAGACTATCTGAAGTTTAAAGTGGACATCGAAAGTGGACAATGCTTTGATCTTCAGCTTCGAGGTAATGTAATATATCAAGGAGATCGCCTATGGATTCCCAAATCCATACACCAAGAGATTTTGGTGGAAGGTCACAATTCTGGTTACCAAGCACATCATGGCAGTACTAAGATGTATCAAGACCTGAAGAAATCATTCTGGTGGCTTGGAATGAAAAAAAGTGTGGCCGAATGCGTAGCAAAATGTCATGCTTGTAACTTAGTTAAAGCTGAACACCAAAAGCCTGGAGGACTTCTTCATCCCCAGGTAATTCCTGAATGGAAGTGGTTCGACATTTATATGGATTTTGTTATGGGTTTACCCAAATCAAGATCCGGTGCCGATTCAATCTGGGTCATTATCGATCGATTGACTAAATCAGTGCATTTCATTCCTATGTGCCGAACTGATTTTGTGGAGAGATTAGCAAAGTTGTATATTGAGGAAGTTGTCAGACTCCATGGAATTCCAAGGTCTATCATATCTGATCGAGATAGCTGTTTCACTTCCAAATTCTGGCAAGCAGTACATCATGACTTGGGAACTACTCTAGCCATGAGTACCGCTTTTCATCCTCAAACCGATAGTCAAATGGAAAGAGTCAATCAAGTCCTAGAGGGTCTTCTCCGTCTCTGCATTTTGGATTTTGGAGGTTTCTGGGAAGATCATATTCCTCTCGTAGAGTTTGCATACAACAATAGTTTTCAGGCGAGTATTGGTATGGCTCCATATGAAGCCCTGTATGGCAGGAAATGTAGTACTCCTTTAGCATGGTCTGAAACATGCAATGTTCAGCTATATGGGTCAGAATTAGTTGAAGAAACAAATCGTAAGATTCAACTGATCCAACAAAAGATCAAAGAAGCTCAAGATTGCTAGAGCAAGTATCATGATGCTCATCATCATACTCTAGAATTTGATGTTGGAAGTTTTGCGTATCTTAAAGTCAGTCTGATGAAAGGTGTGTATCATTTTGGTGTAGCTGGGATGCTAAGTCCTCGCTATGTCGGACATTTTGAAATATTAGAGAAGATTGGTTCTGCAGCTTATTGATTGAAGCTCCCTGAAGATTTCTCTACAGTCCATAATGTATTCCACATTTCATCTCTGCGAAGATGTCTTCATAACCCATCTCACTTAATTCAACTTCCAGTAGTATTTCTCCAACCAGATCTTTCTTATGCGGAAAAGCTAATTAAGATCTTAGCTCATGACCAAAAGTAGCTGAGGAATCGCTCAATCCCAATGGTAAATGTTCAGTGGAGTAGTCTCTCATTAGAATAATCTACTTGGGAGAAAGAGGCAGATATGAGAAGGAAGTATCCCAGTCTCTTTGAAACTCTAAGTACCCATTAACTTTCTGAATTTTATTCTATTCTTTAAATTTCTTCGTATTTGTCTTCTCTTGAGATGATGTCGAGGATGATATCATTCTTAAGTGGGGGAGTATGTAATAACCCTAGGTTGTTATCTGGCTAATCTATAGTCTAAGTAATCATCAATTTTGATTTCCATTGCTTTTAGAATATCAAATAAATCCTATCCTGAAAATTTGAAGTCCATAGGACTTCTCTAAGTCTAAAATGATATTTTGATCACTCTAGACACCCTAGTTTAGACCTAAAATATTTTAATCTCAAAATTAAAATCCGATTGCATTTTTAAATTTCTCACCCCCAAATTAGCTAGAGGTGAAAATTTAGTGCAATTTGGAGTTCATTTAAGCCATAATTTAATTTTAATTAAATTGGGTTAATTGCACTTTGGGGTTCCAAACAAATGCAAATTGCAGTTTTATCCACCCAAAGTCGAGATCCGCTGTCGAGACTGCGGCAGATCCGCTGTGGGGTCCCGACAGCATTCCAGTTTCAGCGCCATCTAGGATCCTAAGATCTAATCCCAGTGCCTTCCATCGAACGGCTCCCGTGTCCCGCGCCGAGATCCTCTGTCATCTGTATGATTATACTTATGATCCAACGACTGACCTCCTTTCCGTGCTGATCCAGTATTCGGATCGCATCAGAGCCATCGATCTTCAATGGCCAAAGCATCGGATGGTCCCCATCACTCCTAACCTGTTCATCTTCATCCCGGAAGGTCACTCTCATGCCCGACAAGATCCTGCTGTGGTGCGAGAGTGGCAGTGAAGAGAATCCCCCCTGTCTTCCACTCTTAGCCTATCCCAACGGCCAGGCGGCCTGAAATCCCCAGTTTGCCCCCGCCTGTCCCCAGCTAAACCAGCCCGAGCTTGGGTCTTCCATTAGGCTTGCCCAAGCTTTTATCAGTTCCCCCAGGCTATAAATAGCCTAAGAATTGCCTCTGAAGGCTCCTTTTTCTAATTCGAACTCACTTGACACTCAACTGACCTTCCATTATCCCTTGGAGCTCTTCAACAACCAGTGGGAAAACCAGCTTCAATTGAGACCAGTTGAGGGTTAAGCTTGGTGTTCAAACCCCCTATAGCGTCGTCTAAGCCGGTGGAACTCGTCTGCATCAGCTCTAGCCTCTGGATCGATCCCTGCCTTCCTCAGCCAGCAGATTCAGCCCTATCTCTTGTCCAAGTACCTGTTCTACCTCGAATCGAGTCAAGTGGGCTCGATTCCTCCTTCTAGCATTCTCTGATTGTATGCTTAGTATAGGTGATTGTAATACGTGAGAAATTGAGGCTCTGAGTTAGCCCAATCGATCACATCGATCAATCAGACTGCCTCAGGTGAAGGGTCGAGCACTCGAGTAAGGTCCCAGACCTCCAGCAGTCCTCAGGTCAAGCCAATTCGGGGCTTGTATGTGCCTAGTCGCGCTGAACGTGTACCCATTGAGCCCCGACCTCGATAAGCTCTCTGTGGGGAGTATCGAACCTCCCCATTAGCGGCCGAGGAAGGCTTTGGGACAAGTAGCTCCCCCGAGATCCAGCCACTCTCAGAGGGGGTCCTTGGGCTCTATCGGTGTGCCTCAGCATACCGATGGAACCCCGATCCGTCTGGGGTTGCGGGGTGGACGGGGAGACGGGAATTCGGTCGATTAGGGTTGACCTAATCGACTGGTTTTCAGACGGGCGCCGGGTGAGGAAGATGATAGTGCAGGTCGGGCCGACCCGTGACCCGCGTTGTCTATCAGTAATGGGCCATCGGGTCAAGCCGACCCACACATTTTATAAATGGGTCAAGACCCGTTTGAATTAAATAAAAATATATTTCTAATTATTTTCCTCAAGGAAAATAGATTGAATTAATTAGAAAAATGCAGAATGTATTAATTGAATAACTTTTAATCCACTGGTCCAAACCCTATGATATTATATATGAAATTGATCAGAAAATTACCAAGAATCTAAATATTAAATAATATTATACATCCAATTATTAGATTTTGTATTTTTGCTTAATTATTACAGATCTTGATTAGGGTAAATTAGCATTTATACTTAGCCAATTTGCATTTTTATGGTGCAATTAGTCTTCTTATGCAAAGTAGAATGAATGTATTAGGTGAATTATTTTTTTGATCTCTGTATTTCAATTTATGCCATAATCTTGTTAAATAATGATTAGTGAAAATTAGAGTTTGTAATCCTTAGATCTTAGCAAACTTAGTCTCTGATTGATTGTATATGGTGATTTAAAACTTGTGTGCCAAATTGTATGAAATTCTGATAGTTGGATTTGTACTTATATGATAATCCTTTGTGATTAAATTAAGGTTTGATTAGCACTAAGTACTTTCTATTTTCTAAAATTTTTCTATTAATATGATTCATAACAGTAAGTGAGATGTATTGAAATCATGTAAGCAAATTTATGAAGTATAATTTGAATAAATCTAAATTTGAAGATCTTAAACATCTTATTTAAACTTAAGAAATCTTAAGACTTGGATCAAGTTATTAAGACTTGATCTAGGTCTGAGATTGCCACCAATAACACACCCTTAACTCACTAATTTAACATTGATTTATAAATGAATACTTGATCTTAATTAGATAAGAGTAGGGGTCAAACTCTAATCTACTTAATTAAGATCCAAACTCCTAAACCTTAAGTAGATTGACTTGATTATAAGATAATGAAATTGACATTATTCTAATAATGCATATGATTTGGTATTGATCTTAAATATTTGAATTAGACATATTAAGGCTATTAATAAATCTATGTGATTGGTTAATCTGAATCTAAACTTTAGATCCTTGATTTTTTCCTAAATAAGACTATTAGCATAAGAAGATTAATAAAATCATATTGATTGCACAGGTGATCTAAAACTTTAACAACATACTTGATTTAAATCCTATAATCTTAGAATAAGATGTGATCAGATGACTTAATCATCTGATATGATTATTCTAAACCTACTAAGAAACCAAACCTAAAGTGTTAATATCAAAATTTAGGGTGAGATCTTAAGTCATAAGGTCGTCTCTGAAGTATTTTAAAGATCTAAATTCAAATAAACATTGAGGCAGGAGGGCCTTATATAATTCCTTGAGGTAGAAGCCTAGATGATCCATTAGCCTTAGAAGTTGATCTTAACCTCTCGTGGTAGGAAGCACTTAAGACATTAGAATGATACCTTCCCTTGTGGTATAATCCATATTGAGTGATCTTGGATCACATTTTCTTGGAACCTTGTGTAGGAATCACCCAATTAGCATAGGCCTTTATAGTCATGATAATTCCTTGATTTATTAAAAAGACTTGTTTGAACCCTGATTATTGGGTGGTGTAGTATAGTATACCAATAGTACTGATTTTCTTTAGTAGTATTCAGCATTAGTTGATTCACTCTAATGTGGACTTATGAGCAGGTGCTTTCCCAAGCTATTAGATGAATATAGTCCCATTAGAGTAAATCTCCCAATACTAAGAGTGTATTAAACATGTACTCATTCCTTAGTTTGATTGGAATACAAATTGTCAACGGGCGATGCCTCCTAGCGAAGTCCACTTCAATAGGTGTGGCTCAAACAAACTAAGTAATTAGAATCACCTTCTTTAAGACACTGAGTGTGGTTATGAGTTAGGCATCTTAATAACTTAGCTTGAGGTACAAATCGCCAACGGGCGATGCCTCCTATCGAAGACCGCTTCGTTAGGATGGCTTAATCAAACTAAGTGATAAGAATCACCTTTCTTGCAAATGTGCTAAATATGTGTATACGATCATTCCATCTAATGATCTTTAAGTAAGTCTTCAACTTTAACTAATCATCATTCTAGAAGCTAGGAGTCAGAATCCTCTTAGCAGGATTCTGCACAGTGGAGACTTAGAATTTATCATCAGTGTTCAAAGTTTTATGGATTTTTGAATTTTACTCATATAGAATAGAAGCATGGGCATAAATATGAGCATGAGTTTGAGGAATTATTCCAACAGTGATGCATGAGTATCAGTAATAAATTATGGGTTACAGAATGTTGCATACATAGACTAGGGAATTTCAGGATGCATCGGCATCACCATACTGTCTTACTAACTGAATATATGTATACATTGGACCGTATGACTCATAGCCTTTCAGTGATAGATCTGTGACATACCGTGGCATACCATTTCATGGCATATTTGGGTGCATTATTCTAGTGACATATAGTGCAGCATTGGACATTGTTCATATTGATTTCTGAGTTTTTGATATTTTTGTTTACTTTTAGTATTCAGATTTGATGCAATTTTACTTTGTTTAGTTTTTATAGTTTCAGTTACATAGTGCCTTTACTATTATTTTCTACAGTTATGTTTACTTTACTGTCTATTGCATTTACTTTAGAACTGCTTAGTTAGTTGCATTGTGTTAGACTTCTTATTTAACACGGGATACTTTTGGGATCCGACAATTTGCTAGATCCTGAGCAGCTTGTGGAGACAAGGCAGGAGAACCTATAGAAAATCCCAAAGGGGTATATGGAGCCTTAGTGAATCAGCCTTCCACCTCTTGCTTATTGCTTATTTAAGTACTTTACATTTCATCTTTTAAATCAGTTTGTAATAACTCTGGATGTATCTTACTTTTCTTTTATGAGATGAATGTTTACTACTACTCTGTGATGAATATATTCTGGATGTTTTGCTTTAGCTTTCACACTCTGTTATACTACTATACTCAGTATTGTGATGTGATCAGCATACTGGAAATACTGATATATTGATAATGTATATTGGATTCATATTTATCTTTCTAAATCTAATGTACGTATTAATCTAATACTTAAGACAAGTAATCTACTCTTATCTTAAGTATTGACTCTCAATCCTACTCTCAGGTTCGAGTCAGCAGCCTTCAGTATGGCTCAGTCTTTTAGCCTATTCGGGAAGATGGGTTTTGTAAACTCGTCCATCCCAAGTAGCGCACCGCTATGCTGCTGATTTATGATTATACTTGTCTTTTGCGCACAACGACGGGGCGGGGTGCTACAGTTGGTATCAAAGAAGTATCATAAAGTGTCAGATAAGGAGTTTGTTCCTATCTACTTTATGATATGTTCTCTGGATCAGACCAAGATCACAAGTTACTAAGTGTAGTGCAAAGCAATCATCCAAAAGTTCATTAAGTTATCTCAGAAATGAAAAGGGTGGACAATGTCTACAATTTTGACACCCTAGGAATTTAACGCACATAGTAATTTGATTGAAACTATGAATTTTTAACATGGACATCTTAGGACTTGAACGAACTTTTGAAAGTAATAATGAAATATGAATAAAATACTTATGGGTTGAATTATCTTAGGGATGGAATACTCGTAATTAGCATTTTTGTTCTACCTTAGGAGATTTGAAGACTACTGGATAGATAACCTTCGAGATGGTCTGATCTATGGAAGGGTTATCGATGGATTGTCGCCTCGTGGAGTTGAGGTGCTAGATAAGATACTTGTCCATTCATCCTTTGGAGGCACCAGCCTTTCTGCACTCACCAAAGAATGGTTGGACCGCATCACTACCGCACTTAGAGAGAGCCTGTCAAGAGGAGTATCGTCTGGATATTGTTGAGATCCTACTGAAGGGATCAGCTAGTCATTGGTGGTATTGGGTATATAGGAGATTAGCTTGGAGGAACCACATAGTCACATATGATGACTTATGCACTGCCTTTTGGGTAGAGTATTGCCACTATGATGTTTGGATATCTTATTATATCATTTTGTTTCATCTCAATTATATGTTTTATGAATCCATGCATCTTCTCTTTTGAGAAAGAAAAGAATGAATGAAATTATAATAAAATTTTATGTTTCTAAATTCATACTTGAATTTACAGTCATGAATCATGGCTCTCCATCTACTCTTACTCTAATTAAGAACACTGTCACATCATCAGGCAGACTTGAAGAGTCAAACCCTATGGCTAGTTTGGTGAAGGCCCTAATTGATAGCAATGTGCAACAGGCGCAAGAGACACGTGCTCTTATCATATCTATTAGACAACAACCTGCACCCCAGTCAGGGTTCTCATCATCTTCCCACTATTCAGGCGATGGAATTCTTTACAATTTTCTTCATCTCCAAACTCCTACGTTTAATGGAGAACTAAATCCTATGGACACAGTGAACTGGCTTAAGATAGCCAAGAAGAATCTGGCCAGTATCAAGTGCCAAGAGGAATCATTCCAACAGTGATGCATGAGTATTAGTGGTAAATTATGAGTTACAGAATGTTGCATACATAAACTGGGGAATTTCAAGATGCACCGGCATCACTATACTGTCTTCCCAACTGAATGTATGTATACATTGGACCACACGACTCATAGCCTTTCAGTGATAGTTCTGTGACATACCGTGGCATACCATTTTGTGGCATATTTGGGCGCATCATTCCAATGACATATAGTACAACATTGGACATTATTCACATTGATTTCTGAGTTTTTGATATTTTTGTTTACTTTTGTATTCAGATTTGATGTAGTTTTACTTTATTTAGTCTTTACTATTTCAGTTACATAGTGCCTTTACTATTACTTCCTATAGTTGTGTTTACTTTACTATCTATTTCATTTACTTTAGAACTACTTAGTTAGTTGCATTGTGTTAGACTTCTTGTTTAACATGGGGTACTTTTGGGATCTGATAGTTTGTAGATCCCGAGTAGCTTATGAAGACAGGGCAGGAGAACCTATAGGAGATCCCGGAGGGGTATATGGAGCCTTAGTGGATCAGTCTTCCACCTCTTGCTTATTACTTATTTTAGTACTTTACATTTCATCTTTTAAATTAGTTTGTAATAACTCTGGATGTATTTTACTTTTATTTTCTGAGAAAAATGTTTACTACTGCTCTGTGATAAATGTATTCTGGATGTTTTGCTTTAGCTTCCGTACTCTGTTATACTACTATACTTAGTATTGTGATGTGATCAGCATACTGGAAATGCTGATATATTGATACCATATATTGGATTCATATTTACCTTTCTAAATCCAATGTACGTATTAGTCTAATACTTAAGATAATTAATCTACTTTTATCTTAAGTATTGACTCTCGATCCTACTCTCAAGTTTGAGTTAGCAGCCTTTAGTGTGGCTTAGTCTTTTAGCCTATTCAGAAAGATGGGTTTTGTAAGCTCGTCCATCCCGAGTAGCGCACCGCTCCGCCGTTGATTTATGATTATAGTTGTCTTTTGCACACGACGACAGGGCGGGGTGCTACAGAAGCAATCTTCGATATGAGGCATTATCCGATGGCATTTTATATCTCTAATTAAGCAGTTAAATACCCTAATTACAAGCATACTTAGTGTCCTAAAGAGGGTGACTTAAATTAAGTTTGTTTAAAACCACACCTATGGAAGAGATCTTCGATATGAGGCATCACCCGATGGTAATTTATGTTAAATCAAACTAAGGGTTTAAGTCCCTAATTATAATATTCTTATGATTGGATGATTTATTCTAAGTGGGATTATATCCGACTAAACTCGCAATATGAACATATATATAGTCCTACATTAAAGTGAATCAACCAACCCTGAATACTACTGAAGTGATCCAGCACTATGGATATACACTACTATAATCAACTAATAATTTGAGATCAATCAATTCTATTTAATCAACAAAGATCACCAAAGCTATGAATTCAGACTCAATTGGGGTGAATCCTACATAAGGTTCTAATATGACCAAAAAGGCCACTTAATATAGGTTTCTATCTCATAGAAGAATTCTCATTCTAAGTACTTTAAGTGATTTTACCACAAGGGTCTAAGATCAAACTTCTAGGATTAGGGAGGGTCATCTAAGTTTCTACCTCAATATGTCGCAATAAGACATTCATATCTCAATGTATTATCAATTATTAAGGCTTAGCAGTTAATGAACTATTAACTCTAAGGCAAGATCATAGTGATCTTGCACTAAAGTACTACTTTAAGATCTAGGATTAATTATTAATCCCACAATTCTTACTTCTTTAGATTACTTTAATCAAATCAGATGGGTAACCCATCTGATCACCTCCTATGCTAAAATTATGAGATTTAATCATATGTGTCATTAAGAATTGATTATTTTGCAAATTATTCTAGTTTTATAAGTTATCCCAGGCTAAGAGTCTTACTTAAGAGAAAATCAAAGAGTTAAAGGTGAGTATTCAGATCTTTAATCACATGACTTTATTATAGACTTCAGCACTTATAGTTTAATGATTTAAGATCAATATCAAATCAAGGTGCATTATTGGACTTATGCAAGTGGTTCATCTTTCAATCAGGATAGCTTAATTTAGATGATTAAGGGATAGAACTTAATCAGACAAGCTAGGGTTGAACTCCTAACTCAATCCAATCAAGATCAATGGTTTAATTTATGGACCAATGACAAATCAATATATTATTAATGTATTATTAATGTCCATTCTAAGATTTGGATTAAGTATTAATTGCTTAATTAATTCTTAATATTCTTAAGTTCAATTATAGGTTAGTATTAAAAACCAAACCCAGGGTTCCAAGATAAATATGAAAGTTCACTATCATACATAAACATCACATTAATTAAAATAACAAGTAATTAAGACTAGTCAAATCTTAAATCAAACCCAATAGAGATTAGCACTTGATTACAAATGTAAAGCAATTAAATTCCATATAATATGGTTATTAGGTTCTATTTGGTCACACAAGGAATCAAAGATTTTAACATTTACATTTAGCACAAAATATTCAAATAATTCATTAAGAGATTTAAAACATGCTATTCATGGTAAAATTGTAGATTTTCCATTAAAATTCACATACACATTCATATAATGCTTAATTTTACTAAATTAAGGTTTGATCTTGATATATTTTAGTCCCATTAGGGTCCTAGAGACATTAGAATGCGAAAAAATCATAAATCTGGGCAATTTTGGACAGTTCTAGGCACTTACGGACAATTTTGGGCGCTACGTCGTAGCGCCTTCAGGCCAAAAGCCAAGTGAGACGACGCGCTGTGGTGCCTACTTTTCTAATGCGCAGGCGCTACGGTGCGCTACAGCACTTTCAAGAGCTTCGACAGATTTCGGAGCTGTGGCGCGCGCCATCGCTTTTAAGCATTGCGATGGTTTTCGGGGCTGGGGAACACTGCAGCGCTTTCAGACGCTGGGATGATTTTTAGTGCGGCGGCGCACTAAGGTGCTTAATATCTCGATAGCTGTATGGTACGATGAGTTGTAGCGCTTTTTGGCCGAGAGTTTGGCGCTATGGCGCGCTGTAGCGCTTGACGGTGATTTCGCATGTGCGAAAACTGTGATGGGTCTTCTTTCGCACTCAAATACTCTCAAATTTGAGCACCTCACAAGTAGTGTTATATAACGATACCTTTCCATTGATACCAAAATTAATATAAAATGATTATCTTAACAATACAAACAATTGAGCTAAAGGACTAGGTATACAGAAATCCTACAATTTTGACTGCATTTTAATGGAGAACTTAAGCTTCGATCGGAGTTATTGAGTTTGATTGAGGCTTGACAATCATACTTTGGCCTCAAACAATAGCTAATTGAAATACCATTCATAACATTTTGATAAATCAGATGGAGAGAGTAGTACAATGAAGAGTATAACAAAATAGTACATTGGCCTTAGAATGAAAGAAGATGTCTTAGATTCCTGCAGAAGCTTGGAGGAAGGAGCTCCTTCTTCTTCTTCGACTACTGGTAAGAGGAGGAAGAAGCTGATGGTTCTTCTTTGGCTTGGGAATAAGCTTGGAAGAAGAGAGCTTGGGAAGAGGAGGAGAGCTCAACTGATAGCCAAATGGAGGAAAGGAAGAGGGATGGGGCTCCACTTTATATGAAGATGGAGGCATGGCTATGGGATGAGATGAGAAGGTGCCATCCCATCCAAGGCATGGAGGAGAAGGGCTTAACCCTTTAAGTGCACATAATTCAGTGGAGAAGGTATTGACAGGTGATGAATCCATAATTTATGTCCTAATTAAAGGAAAATTTCATTCATTTCTCATATTAAACTACTTCCTTAACCTTATTTTGCTATTCTTTTCAGAAAAAATGCATATCCAACAAATTCTGAGCAAAGTGGACAAATTTCCAAATTTTCTAAAGGAAAACCGCTGCCGCGCGCTGCAGCGTGCTACAGTGCACTGTAGCGGGCCATTTTGCAAAATCAGGCACCACAGCGCGTTGCAGCGGAGCACTTTGTGAAGCGCTAGGCGCCACAGCACGCTGCAGTGAGCCATTTTGCAAAATATTCCACCACAGCGCACTGCAGCGGTCTCGCTTGCAAAGCGCTGGTGCCACAACGAGCTGCAGCAAGGAATTTTGCAAAATCAGGCGTCATAGCGCGCTGCAGCGGTCCAGCTTGCGAAGCGCTGGCGCCACAGTGCGCTGCAGCGTACCATTTTGCGAAATTGGGCGCCATAGCGCGCTGCATCGGGGCATTTTGCGAAATCGCTTACGCTGCAACGTGCTGCAGCGACCCTTCATTATATGAACCAAAGCGCCCCAAGCGGCCCACTTTGCGAAAATTTCTGCTATAGCGCTACAGCGCGCAGCCTGCCGAATTTTTGTCAGGCAGGAGCATTAAATGCTGCTGGGACAAGACCCCCAACCAGCACCTTGTCTCCGACTATCATTTCTTCTGCAGCAGCTATATTTTTTAAGGGGAAAATGGTCATCTTGAGTGGATGTAAAGAATTATTAATGGAAAAGTAATAGTCACTTCAACCCTCAAGTGGATTTAGCCATCATTGCACCAAAAATTGAGATGAGAAGATGAAGAAGCAGCCCACCTCTATAAATACCACTTCTCTTGACTTAAGAGAGGTTCCAGACTTGGCTCACTTTAACCTAAGTAATGAGAGGGCTGCATAGAAGAAAAAAAGTACGCCCCAAGGGTGGAAGAGCTCATCTTGCTAAGGAGAAGGAGGAGAAAGGCAGCACTAGAGACCTAAGAGAAGCAACTCCAAGCAAGGAGAAGAAGAGTCCAGAGAACTTCCTAAATAAATGTTCCTAGTATTTTCTAAACTCTTATCTTGTGATTTCTTTTCTTAGTTGACCATGAAAAGGTCTTTATCCATGTATGCGTTCTTTTTAATCTATTTTGTAATGGAGAGCTAAACCTCCCTTGGGGAGGGTTGGGGTGATCCCACATGTGTTTGCAGATAATCTGGAATGTATGAAGTTTTTCTCAAGTTTTAATAAGAATTGTGAACTCAATGACTTGCTAAAGAAATGTAAATGACTATTATGGACTTGAATGTGGACCAAAGGACAAAGGATTAATGAACTTAAGGACTAAATTGTATTGTGCTCCATAGCTCACCTTAGTTTTGATACTAGATTTATGAGTGCACAAGAGCTTAGAACTATGTGAGAAAGTTCTTGAGCTTAGTGCACCTTAATCTAGGCTCAACTAAGGAGTTAATGCGTGTAATGCTAAGACTTACTAATTGAGGTCCGTTGCTCAGCATACTTGAGGGAGGGAATGGATTCATTGTGTGCTCATGAACGAGGTGGCATAGTCATTGAGCATAATAAAATCAATCTCTCATCTAAACTATATGTGATGCGCATGATGCTCTTAGTGGAATCAATGCTTATAAGATCTTAAACTTAATAACCCTCATCTCCATGAGATGATGAGGTAAAAACCAAAACCTAAAATCTTATAAGGGTCTTTGTGCTGAAGTAGAACCGACTGTGTGCTCATTTCATGCATGAGATTTGAATTTGTAAATCTTCGAGGTAAAACTCAAAGAAGGACAATGTGCACTTTATTTAAAATCTAAGTAAATGAAAGATGAACACTTGAGGAACCATCATGCAGAAGTTATATATCATATAATGTGGGAGAAACCCAACTCTCCTCTCCCTTTTATCTGACTTATTTTCTACTAAGTGATTATCGTGCTTATTCAGGAACTAACTTAAATAATACACCCATAGCTTAAACATTAGTGAAAATAGATATACCTTAGTAACAAAACATTCAATTCTCTATGGTTCGATAAATCCCGGAAACTCAAACTTTCCACTTATTACTTCAGACCACGTATACTTGCGTGAAAATGCAGACGTATTTTAGGCCTGTCAACAGGCGAAGGAGGAGAGTGGGAGGCGGGTCCCAGCACAGGAAGAAATAAGAAATTTAGAAAATGAATTTAGGAAATAAATTAATTTCTAATTTCTAATTAACCCAAATTTCATAATTAAAATTGAATGAATAAATAAGTTCTGAAAAATCCCAAAAATTTACCATAAGCTAATTCAAGGGTGAGGAACTCAACGGTGAAGTCAGATTTTGATTTCGATGATTATTTAATTATCCTATTTTTCAGGTATTTAATTATAGTAAAATATTCGCAAAAATCCGATGACTTTCAAACACGTCTGAAATATCACCCCTAGCTAATTTGAGGGTGACATAGCAATGACGAAGTTAGATTTTGATTTTGAGGTCAAATTAAATATCTCAATTTTCTACATAATTAAATATATTAAAATATTCCAAATATTCGATTGAGCTCCGAATTGCTCTAAATTTTTGAGAATTAATTCTAATGACTAAATGAACTTAATAAAATGCTAATTATGATACAACTAGGCTAATTAAGCTAGGTATATACCTAGGGTTGTTACACCTTTAAATGTTAGTACCTTATATTTCAGAGTTTGAACCCCATAATTGGAGTTTGACTCTAAAATCCTTAATCTTGATTATTTCAGTCAAGATTAGTTTAGGATTTGTTAAATATATCAAATTAGGATGAGTGATTATTTAATTATTCTTTTCAAGCGACATTTTTAATTTGAAATTTGAACTTATTAAGTTCTATGGTTTAATTTGTTAAGACCATAAATCTTAGTTTATATTGGTTAGTATGATATTGGAGATACTGAACTTATATAAACTTAGAATAATTTGAACGATTAAATTTGATAAACAATATATATCACATGTGTTTAAGTAAAGTCTTGTTTACTTTGAACTTTGATACTTTGCATACCATGTATTTGAGCCTTATACTTTGGACCTATACTATTGAACGTATGATACTCAATGAGAATTCTATGTCAGTTTAGAAATGCATACAGATTATTAACTTAATCAGTATATTTAGTTCTTTCTATTATCAGTTCAGTATAGTTTGTCCTAGTTAGTATGCCTCTATAGTTCAGTTCTTTTGCAATAAAAATGATTGGTCTAGCTCTATGGCTGGATATAATGAAACATATTTGATTCTATAATCCAACTGGATCTAGCTTTATGGTTGGCTAAATAATATATATGAGACTTTTGGTTCAGTGATTTCATTTAGCCAATTTCTATTATGACAATATTAACTTAGACACATATCTAATTTTAGTGATTTTCAATTTCAGTACAATTTATGTGGATTTGTTAGCCAACCTTTATATTATGATATGTTTACTTGTTATTTTATGTTCTAAACATTTTTACTACTATTTTAGTGCTTCTCTTTACTACTAATTATAGGATGCTAGATTTTTTTATATACATTATCTATCCTTTGTTTCATATCAATTTAGATTTACTTATGTTAAATTAGCATATTTTAGATGATCATATGCATATTTATGACTTTCTTTCAATCTTTATTACTTATATATATATATATATATATATATATATATATATATATATTGTCTGACCTTGTTGCAGTTTCTAGTTGAGGTATTGTAATAATTTAAAGATTGTTAATTAGCATTTATCAGTCAAATCAACTCATAATAATCTCCATTAGTCTCCGTAAGGTGTTTAGATTAAACCCTGCAAATTTGGAGCGATTTAAAGCTCAATCAAATATTATGATTATTGTAATATATTAAATTAATTATAAAATTAAGATAATTAATTTGACCTTAAATTAAAAATTTGACTTCGCAATTGCGCTCGTCACCCCAAAATTAGATATGGGTGATATTTTGGAAGTGATTGAAAGTCGTCGGATTTTCCCCAAATATTTTAATATATTTAAAATACCCTAAAAATATGATAATTAAAGTATCGTAAAAATCAAAATCCTACTTAGTCGTTGAGTTCATCACTCCCAAATTAGATATGGATAAATTTTTGAAAAATTTCGGAGCTTTTTATCAGTCTAATTTTTATTAGCAAATTGTATTAATTAAATTTAACTATTTTATTTTATGAAAATTTTCTTCGGCTGGGCCCCACTCCCCCTCAATTCCTGTGTTCGCCCCTTCCTCCCCCTCTTGCGCATGCAAACCCCCTCTTCTTCCCCATGCTGCTTGTAGCACCCCGCCCCGTCGCAGTGCGCAAAAGAGGTAAATCATAATTCGGCGGTAGAGCGGTGCGCTACTCGGGAAGACACAACCCATCTTCCCAAGTAGGCTAAGACTGAGTTACACTGAAGGCTGCTGGCTCGAACCTAAGAGTAGGACCGAGGGTCAATATTTAAGATAATAGTAGAATACTTATCTTAAGTATTAGACTAATACGTACATTGGATTTACAAGATAAATAGAAATCCAATATACATCATCAATATATCAGCATTTCCAATATGTTGATCACATCACAATACTAGGTATAATAATAGAATAACATAGTGCAGAAGCTAAAACAAAACATCCAGAATATATTCATCATAGAGTAGAAGTAACATTTGTCTCATAAAAGAAAAGTAAAATACATCTAAAGTTATTACAAACTAATTTAAAATGATGCAGAAGTGAAGTTCATCTAAAGTATTGAAAGCAAAAACAGTAAAGTAAAAGGTGGAAGATAGATCCGCTAAGGCTCCACGTACTCCTCCTGGATCTCCTATAAGTTCTCCCGCCCTGTCTCAAAATGCTGCTCAGGATCTAGCAAATTCTCGGATCCCAAAAATACCCAGTGTTAGACAAGAAGTTTAACACATCATAACTAAACTAAGCAGTACTAAAGTAAAATGCAAGTATGCAGTAATATAAGTGAAACGGTAGACAAAGTGGTAAGGGCACCGAAACTGTGCAGACTGAACAAAGCAAAACTGAACTGAAATCTGACTATTGAAAGTAAGTAAAAACATCAAATGCTCAGAAATGAATGCAAAAATGTCCAATATTGTACTATATGTCACTAGAATCATACATCTGAATATGCTACAATATGGTATTGCATAGATATGTAACATAACTATCACTGAAAGGCTATGAGTCGTATGGTCCAATGTATACATACATCCAGTTGGGAATACGGTTTACCGTAATGCCGATGCATCCTGAAATTCTCCAATCAATGTATGTAACATTCCGTAACCCATAATCCTCACTGATACTCATACATCACCACTAAAATCATTCATCATGTTCATGTTCATGCTTCTATACTACATGAGTTAAAATCCAGAAATTCATAAAAGCTTAGAAATATCGATATTGAATTCAAGGTCTCCATTGTGCAGAATCCTGCTAAAAGGATTCTGACTCCTAGCTTTTAAAATGATAATTGATTAAAGTTGAAATTTTAGTTATAAATCATCAGATGGGGAGATGGTATACCCATATATAGTATAATTCCAAGGAGGGTAATTTTTAACTCTTAGTTTGATTAAGCCACCCTAATGAAGAGATCTTCGATAGGAAGCATCACCCGATGGCGATTTGTATCTCAAGCTGTTATTAAAATACCCAAGTCATAAGCACACTTAATATTATAAGAGGGTGACTAGGATCACATAGTTTGCTTGAAGCACACCTATGGAAGCGATCTTTGATATGAGGCATCACCCAATAGCGGTTTTTATTCAAATAAGCTAAGTGATGCCTAATTATAACACACTTAGGATTGAATGATTTAGTCTAAGTGAGACTATGTCCAACTAAACTTGTAGGATAAAACACATACATAATCTATTCTAAGATGAATCAACCAATCTTGAATACTACTGGAATAACCCAGTACTATGGATATACCCTACTATACCATCCAACAATCAGGGTTCAGTAATTCTATTTATTCAATAAGGATTTGTCAAGACTATCAATATATAAGCTAAATGGGTAAGTCCTACATAAAACTCTAAGAATATGATCAAAAGATCACTCAACATAGATTCTATAATAAGGAAAAATTTTCAGTCTAAGTGTTTTAGGTAAGTTCTACCACAAGGTATTAAGATCAACTTTTAAAATAAAAAGGATCATCTAAGATTCTACCTCAATAAGTTTGCAAAGATTCTTCCTACCTCAATATATCATCAATTAAGGTCTTTTAAAATATTTTAGATACGAGCTTAATAGTGAGATCCTTGAGAGCCCACACTCTCAATTCTAATGTCAACATTCTAGATTTTACTTATCATTTAAGTTTAGAGTGATCAGATCAGATAATTAGATCATCTGATCACATTCTATTCTAAAGTTATGGGAATAAATCAAGGATATTATTAGAGTTAGATTTGTTATTAATTCAATACCATTTTATTAATTATCTTATGTTAATACTCTTATATAGGAGAAAATCAAAGATCCAAAACTTAGATTTAGATTATGTAATCACATGGATTTATTATTATCCTTAACATATCTAATTCAATAATTTAAAATCAATACTAAATTAGATGTATTATTGGAATAATGTCAATTACATTATCTTAAAATCAAGACAATTACTTAAGGGTTTGGATCTTAATAAAATAGATTAGGGTTTAACCCCTACTCTTATCCAATTAAGATCAAGTTTTTATTTACAAGTCAAATGTCAAATCAGTAGATTAATGATGTATTATTGGTAGCAATCCCAGACTTAGATCAAGTCTTAATAGCTTGATTAAGGTCTTAGGATTCCTTAAGATTAATTAAGATAATTAAGTTCTCAAATTTAAGTTTGTTGAAGTTATCACTTATAAATTGACATGCATAGTTTAAATATAACTATCTTACTGTTATGAAGCAAAAATACTAGAAAAGTTTATAAAATAGAAGGTAATTAGTGATAATCAAATTCTAAACTAATTCAAAAGGATTAGCATCTACTTATAAATCTAGCCATCATAATTTTATACAATTTGGCACATAAGTTCTATTCAATCATACAATTAATCAGAGACTAAGTTTGTTAAGATCCAATAACTAGAAACTCTAATTTTCACTAATCATAGTTTTACAAGATTATGGCATAAATTAAAATGCAAAAATAAAAAAATTTAACTACTTAGCACATTCATCCTACTAATCATAAAGAAATTAATGACACTCTAATCATGCAATTTAGCTAAGTATACATGCTAATCAGCCCTAACTAGATCTACAGTAATTAGGCTAAACTAGAAAATTCAACCTTTAAAAGTTAGATATTATTTTACATTCAAGTTCCTGATTATTTTCTAATTAATTTGATATATAATATCATAGAGTTTGGATCAGTGGATTGAAATTTATCACATTAATTTAATTTACGATTTGGGAAAATAAATCCAATTAATCAAATTTAATTAAAATGGGTTCGGTCCAAATCCAAAAGACGCGGGTCGGCCGGGGCCCGATGTAACAACCCGAGTTATTATCATAGTTGATTAGGACTAATCCTAAGTCTTAAACACAATTATAAGCGCTAATTAGGTCAAGTGGAGTCAACCTTTGAGACCTAGTCCAAATTAGGAGTCAAACGGATCGAATCCTGATTTTTGGAAATCCAGAAACCCTAGAAATTGACCTATTTAAATTGATCTCTGATCGAAAAACAAATACAGCCATTGCATTCCTTGACCCCAAATTAGCTTGGGGTGAAGTTTTCGTGTCAATCGGAAGTCGTCGAAATTTCGACGAATATTTTAATAATAAAAATACCCCGGAAATCGAGGTATCAAAATACTCGTCGGATTGAAAATCCGACTTTGCCATTGAATTCTTTGACCCCAAATTAGCTAGGAAAAATATGTTCAAAATTTTCTGGAAAATTAAAAAAATATATATTATTTTAATATTTAAAGGCACACCGTTAAGTATTTAAAGTTACCGTCAACAGTAGCTAACGGCGCCGTTATATCGGACGGCGCCATCGCAGCCGCTGGATCTGATCCAGATCCAACGGCTACGGGGCCGTCTCCCTCGGCCCCGTCGCCCGCGCGTGACACGCGGCGGGCCGCCGCCGTTTCCGGCCAATCCTGGCCTTCCCCGACCTCGGTGAGGCCGCCGGCGGGTCTATAAGATCTCGGCCGACCTCTGGGCTCTGGGTTTGTGAAAATCCGAGCCCAGATCGAGCCAGATCAGAGCCCCGAAGTCCAGCCACCCGCATTCGTTGACTTCAGGTACCCCCGATCTCCCTCTCCCGTTCTCCTTTCGCTGTCGCCTAACCTTAGAATTGTAGGTTATGACTTAGATCAACAATCAACCAGACTTGATCGGCCTCGATCAAGTCCGGCTAGCCCAGATCAAGGCTTGAAGCCTCGGGCCAATTTTCGCAGCTGCCGAAACCCTAGAAATTAGGGTTTCGATTTGCCGGGGATCCCGGCCACCTCCGCCGAAGGTCCGCCCACTGGCGTGTAGCCCTCGTCGAGGGCTACCGTCGGCCGTGCGGGCCGAGGTGGTCCGGCGCCGGGAAGGCCGGCAAAAGCCGTGCCCTAGCCCGGCGCCCTCGGCCCATCTCCGCGAGGGAATTGAAGTCCGGGTCGACCCAAGCCCGACCCGCCCGAGCCGGGCCGCGTCAGCCGGGTGGGGCCACCAGGCCACGTGGCGCCTTCTGGGCCTGCCACGTGTCCAGTGGGACCCACCAGCCAAAGCTGCGACTCTTCGGCTTCGGCCGTGGGGCCCACAGTGCCACATGGAAGCTAGCCGGCACGCCACGTGTCACGTGGGGGCCCACAGCCCGAGCCCGCACGACGGTTCGGCTCCCCAGTGGGGCCCACAGTACCATGTGGCAGCCTTTGGGCCCGCCACGTAGCAAGTGGGACCCACTGCCCGAGCCCGTGCGGCAGTTCCGCTCCCCAATGGGGCCCACAATGCCACGTGGCAGCCTCTGGGCCTGCCACGTGGCAAATGGGACCCACTGCCCGGTCAACCGCAACGGTTCGGCTTCCCGTGGGGCCCACAGTGCCACGTGGCAGCCTCTGGTAGTGCCATGTGTTAGGTGGGGCCCACTGCCAGTCACCCGAGCTCACTCAGCCCCTATGGGGCCCACAGTGCCACGTGGCAGCCTCTAGCAGTGCCACGTGTCAGGTGGAGCCCACTATCTGTTAAGTAAATTATTAATTAAATTACTGTTAATATTAATTAATTACTGTTAATGATTAATTTCAGTTAGTGATTAATTAAATTAGGATTAGTGATAATTACTTTTAAACAGTAACATTAATTAATTAAGTATAATTAGAGATTAATTAAGGTTAATTAAAGATTAATTAAATCTTAAATAATAATTAGGATAATTAATTATTATTAAATAGTAAAGTATAATTAATTATTCATAGTTAGATATTAATAAGTAATTAAGACTAATTAAATAGTGATTAGCACTAATTAATTTGCTATAGTAAAATAAATATAATTTAATTAATTAAATAATAAAATAATTAGTATTAATTAATAATTAAGCCTAATTAATCACAGATTAATTAAGGATTAATAATTTCAAAAATTTTATATAAAAACTTTAAGAATGAACAGTAAAATAATTCAATTTGAATAAATGAACAGTAAAATAATTCAAATTATATTTTTGAATAATAAATCTTAAAAGTTTAATAACTTTTTGTAAGATAATCTAAACATAGCCAATATAGGTCTTAAAATACTCAGAAAAATATAAGGAATCAAATAACTAATGTAAAAATTTATTTTGGGGTACGTATAACGAGGTAGCATTTTAGGACCTATTTAGAGCCTCATAACTTTTTACCTGGTTATCAAAACATAGTCAATATGGGTCTTAAAATGCTTAGGAGAGCGGCCCCATCACCATAGTAGTATTAGTTTTCTCATTTGGACATTAGGATAAAAAGTCAACCCTAGAACATAGAGTTGACTTAATGAAAAATGACCATAATTCCCTTGGAATTCAAATGGCCATAACTTGGTCAAATTAACTCCAAATTCAAAAATTCAAAAAGCTATCTAACCTAAAATTCCAATGTCACCAACATACTAAAATAATATTTAGGATTTGAACCCTAGGAATTTAGGTAAATGACCAAATTACCCCTAGCCTTATTTTAGTTATAACTTGACCGTTTCTCGCCCAATTTAGGCGTACTTACTGTCTATCTTCTAGTTAGATAGTAAGGAATCAATTGGAACTAAGAGAATTCAATTCTGACCCCTAAGTCAAAAGTTGACTTTTTGACCCTTAAAAGTAATGGCAAAATGGTCAGTTTGCCCTAAAATTGGATTAAGCACTCATAACCTCTAATTAATATTCCAGAACACTAAGGCTAATATTATAATCATCTTAGTAACATTTAAGCAAGTGAAATTAACCCTTAAGTTATACTCCAATAATTTCTATTAAGTCTTAAGCACTACACCTTAAGGACCTTTCCTGAGACTAGGACTAGATCATATGTTAGAGTTCACTTATTGGGTAAATGAGTTACTCAATAGGTGAAACCTTAGTTTTATTAGTTTCTAGACTTTCTTTTATTTTACAACTCGTTCTGATTATTTTATCTTTTAACTTTATATTTAGGATAGGAGATTCATCCTATTAAGTTTAACTACTTAATAGGATTTGCCTTACTAGTAGATCACTTATAGAATAAAACCTAAAACTTAGGTCTTATCCTCTTTGGATTATGTGATTAAACCTAAATCTCATAGTGTTTAATCCATAATCCATAGGTTAAGAAGATCTTGATTAGATCTTAGTTAGAACGTCTAAATTCACAAAATTATGACGTATGATTTATTGATTTAACTCGTAGTCATCTATTTGATTGAACTATATTAGAACCTGATCAGTTATAATCCTTTTTAACTTATAAGGACGAATTTCTAATTTACACTTGATAGTAAGAAAACAGTGATCTTGAACTTGTGTAACTTGGAATAGTTAGAATGGTTAAGTAGAAAATAAATAATATTACCATGTTTAATAGAGTCTCTTGATTCTATTTGATACTTTGTTGCTTACGCATTTCTTAATTTTTGTGCCATATTTTCTTGAGCATATCATATAAGACATTTGATGCATGAATAAAATGTTAGAAAAATATGGAGACTCCTTAGATTCATTATGAAAATATTAAAGTAATTAATGAGAAGATAATGATTTAATGTGTTTGAGCTGCCTCTCAGTGTTCTTTTGCTCATACCGATTATTGCCCTAACCATATCGTGCTAGGAACTGCCCTAGCTGTACTGGTGCTAGGATCTTTCGGGTATGACTATTGGTGAACTAATCGTATCATGCTAGGAACTGCCCTAGCCGTACTGTGTTAAGGCCTTTTACGTTGACTGCTGATTGCCTTAGCCGTATCGTGCTAGGAACCGCCCTAGCCGTACTGGTGCTAAGATCTTCAGCCCTTATTGGTGAGCTAATGTAGCTCTTTTCTGTATGGCAGATTGTACATGTATAGTTTTATATACAGTTGTTGTTGTTTACTTTTCAGTCAGTTATTTCTTTGTACTGCTTTTTATACATATTTAGGATATTAGAACATTGCTGCTATTTATATGTATCACTGCTGAGTTGTTTATTTTAATTGTCATATTTTCTGTTGATCACCTGTATGTTTAGGGTGTAGAACTTTTCTTACATCACTTGTTTGGTTATGTATATTTATATGCCCTTCCTTGTTTAGTTTGTATGCGAGGCATATCTCAGCCTCTTTCCTTTTCTTTGCTTAAGTTAAAAATGTTGGTTTATAGCTTTTCATTTTCTTTTGTATTGCTCACTGCTCCCTTACACATATTATTGCTTAAAAGTAGTAAAATGGTGATATTACATAACCTTTACAATAATCAGCTTAAAATGTACTTAGACAATTATCTAACCAGATTTTTCTTTTTTTTGACTGGGGCCCTACATTGTGAAACTGACAATGGCAGACTCCGTTCAGTTAGATGAGCAGGAGTTAGGAGTGGAACCATACCCAGAGGAGGAGCCCGTAGAAGAAGTCACTGTTTAGTATTCATTTTATATGTGAGGATGAGAGTATTTGCACTTTTTTTTTATTTAAACATTTTAAATGATGTAATAATACAGGTACCATTGACTGTGTATTTGGATTGTATGCTTATATATTCTGAGTTCTATTTTGATATTTATACTGTGATGCTTGGATGATTTACATTTCCTTAAATCGCTTCCGCACTCTGTACGTTTACTTATATAGTGACTGTTAGAATGATTCTGTGTTAATCCTTCCCTAATCAAATGAATTGTGGAGTCTATCCTAATCCAATGATAAGTGAGGGGTTAGCTAGAGTGACACCCCACCCTTAATCTAATCCTTTGGTGGATTAAGGGTGCGGGGCGCCACACCCGAGGACCCGGGACTATCGCAACGTGCAGGTCACAGATCGGCCCAACCCGCACAGAAGCTTCATCCCCGGTCCCCCATCTCGATGAAAGGACCTGATTAGGGGAACCATAATTGGCTAATTCCCAAGCCTTAAGCCACGACACGAGCAACTGACGGTAGCTACATGTTCACCGTAGCCAGGTGCGTCAATGGGGACCAAAAGCCCTCTATGAGGCAGTCTGGATTGGCCAGACCTTACTCACCCAAGAGCTCCCTCAATGGAGCTATTGTGGGGAGACAATTCTGCCCACAGAGGCCACACCAGATAAGGGCTTGATCCCTACACCATCAAGGAGGTGAGACGGATCAAAGCCCCCTGGTCTGAGGTGGGCTGGAACATCAGGACCTTACTCGGTCCCGAGACTTCCTTACGGACTTAGCCTCATCGATCAATTCGATCAATCGGGGCTAGCTCAAAGCACCAGTTAGATAGAATTAGGTTCGTTTCGACAATACGCGTGATTACGAATCAAATGAAGGGGAGTCTGAGCCCAATTGGCTCAGACTGAGCAAGTGGGGGTACCTGGTTTGACGGCTGAGCTCGGGGTGATCGACTGAGGGTGAGGCAGGTGCTGGCGATGCTTTTAGAGAGCACAAAGGATCCTAAACACCATGAGAGCCTACTATCAGCGGTTCGAAAGCTCCTGAATTCGCCTACGCAAGCTCGAACAAACGGCAATGGCGGAGAGAAGGCAGAGAGGAATTGAGTTTGATTAAGCAACAAAGAGGCACAGAGAGGAATGTGAGGATATTTATAGCCTCAGCTGAGATCAAAAAAACTTCTAAAGGGTTTGGCTTGGGCTGGAGAGGCCCGATCGACCGGGTCATGGCCAAGCTCTTGAATTTCAAATTCGAGCTCATCTGGGCCATGAGGCCCGATTGGGGCACTTAGCCATAACGGGAGGATCCTCAATGGCTTGCTGAGCTGGAGGCGCGAGTGGGGGACAGGCTAAGCAGCTGGCAGTACCAGGAGGATCTTCAGTCGGGCATGCGAGCGAGTTGGGATGAAGGTTCACAGTGCCGGGACCTTCAGATGCCTTTCAATTGATCGAGGAAAAAAGCGTTACGGCTCAAATCTTCCAGATCTTAATGGCCAGATCCAATTGGATCCACGCCGTAGGATTCACGGGATGCATCTGATGGCAGATTCGCGGTTCCGCGGGATCTAATCCTAGCCGTTGGTTCCTTAAGCACAATGGTTAGATTTGTGGGACTCCGCTGTCACGTAACCCGGGCTCTGCAGTGGATCACCCACAATCCACACAGCGGATCCCGACCATTTTAACAGGTAAAGGATATATTTACAATTTCAATTTATGGGATACCCTAAAATGCAATTAGACCAATTTAAATAAATTTGAAGTATAGTCTAAATGATCTCCAAATTTTACTAAACTTTTACCCCTAGCTAATTTGGGGGTGAGGAATTCAAAAATGCAATCAAATTTTAATTATGAGATCAAAATATTTTATGTCTAAATTATGGCATCTAGACTAATCGAAATGTCATCTTGATTTAGAGAAGTCCATTTGACTTCAAATTTTTTTGGATTAGCTTAACTTGATGTTTTAAAAATAATGGCATTAAAATTAATAATTAATTAAGCTATGTATTAGCAGAGTAACAACCTAGAGTTGTTACACTACTGATGGGAGAGGACTTGCTCCCTCTCCCAACCCATATTTCCTCCACCCTCCTTAAGGCTAGCTCCCATAGCTCTTCACTCTCCCCATTTTACTCAGTTGCTGAAGGAAGAAGCTCCCAAGAAACTCTAGAAGAAATCTCCATTTACAAGCTAAGGTATCTTCCCTTGTACCCCTCTCCCCTTAATTTAATCAATGTCTAGGTGCAATGATGTTTCGATTAGAATCTAATTTCAATGGAAGATGAGTAGTGCTGCACATGGAAAGAAATCTGCATATGTAGCTAGGGCATCATTGTAGATGGTGTTAAAGTGGTTCATTGCTTTCGATTTTGGTGATGACCTTTTCATTGGTATATGGCATCGCACTTGAGGTGCCCTGAATGGAGAGTATTTGGATGCCCTTGGGGAGGATCCTGCCTTTCATCCATGCAGAAATGTCCATCATACGCTATAGTGCACCGTAGCGCCAAGCTCTCAACCAGGCAGCGCTACAGTGCGCCGCAACGCCCGCGTCTTGGAACGTCTAGCGCCGAAGAGCACTCCAGTGCATCACAACGCTGTATCGTGTCATAGCGCATTGTAGCCCTTGGAAGCGCTACAGCGCGCCGCTGCGCTGTAGCATGCGGTAGCGCCTGGCTCTCGGCCAGGCAACGCTACAGTGCATTGTAGTGCGCAGTTTTGCACAAATTTCATTTTTGTTGTAATATGTCGACTCTAGAACCCTAATAATGCAAAAATACACAAAACAACAATAAAATCATGCATTGTGTTAATATAGAGGTAACTTTAAATATGAAATTAATTTCTTATCTAAATAGCGTGATTAGTAGAAAATTCACTTATCCAAACGACATGTTTTTAGTTTTCATTATTTCATTTTAATGTTTTAAACTTATTTGCAAAGTTTGATTTCAATTCCTACGATTAATCTTCTTAATTAATTGCTAATTGTATAACACCCTAAATAGCTTAATTAAATGCTTAAATTAATTAAAATATGCATTATTGTTGATTTTAACTTTGATGATGAATGAGTAACTAATGTTTGTCGTGTATTTCAAATTTTGTAGGTTATAACTCTAACTAAGTCTTCTAGTTCAAACTTTAATTAAGCCTTAACTTGAACTCTTGAAATTTATCAAACATAAGCTTAGTCAATGTTTTTGCACACATCAATTCATATAGATTTAATTAACACTTGCTGATTTTGGCATTAGGTTCTATACTAGCAAAGTAAAAGGATATGTCTTAAGGTGACTCATGTGATTAATTATCTTGTTTAAATCTTAATATCCATGATATTCTTATAAGCAAGATAACTAGCATGAATTAATCTTAATAAGGCATGATTGATTTATAAACAATCACTTCCCAATAAGTGTACGATTTTACCCCACAATTCATGTGCTTTGGTTATGATATAGTTTAGAATATTAGCATGTGTGATTTGTATTTTATAATGATTAAATTCATAAACCAACATGAGGTTTCATCATCGTGATTTCTTAGAATTAACTTATGATTTAAAATGTCAAGATTAAAAGCTTTAGATCTTTAAAGTATTAAGCTAGTTCTAAGCTTAAGTTCACACTCAATTTTTAAATATGGTTATTTTTGAGGTAGGGAAATATCTTATTTGTCTCATTTTGAGGTAAGACCTAAGATGAACCTTAATAACCATTGATGATTATTCCTATACCTTGTGGTAGGAAGACCTAAAAAAATTTAGTTTGAGATTATCTTTTGTGGTAATTATTCTAAATTGAATGAATTATATGTCACTTCCTTGGAGCCATTTGTGTAGGACTTATCGCAATAGAGAAATGATTCATTAGCTTATAAATCCTTGTTCATTAATTAGGTTGCTAGAATGAGAACTTTAATTTCATCATATAAAGATTGTAGTGCATATCTATGGAACTGAGTTATTCAGTATAATATGGAATTTGTTGATTTATCCTGAATAGAACTTTAGAGTTTTGATCTTATCTTAGGTAATTAGATAAGTACAGTTTAGTTCAGGATAAACATCCCAAATCTAAGGTGTATTATAGGTTGGAAATTTAACAACTTAGTTTAAGAGAATAAACTATAATATCACTTATTCTTATGTGTATTGATAAGTGAAACTAAATAAACTAAGTATTTAAAGTCTCCCTTCCTAGGACATATTGATTATGCATATTTACTCTTAACGTATGATGAATTATGATGTTATAAAATTATATTATAAATTAAATGTTGAACTCAGTGGAATTAAAATAGAATTATACAGTTCATACAGTTAAACTTCTGATTTGTGAAGGTAAATAGATATTTACTTTGGTTTTTATCTATTTTTTAGTTTCTAAATTATTTGAAAGTATTTAGTTATTAAAATCTTGGCATATTATGAATCACATAAGCATATCACTGCATTAGATCAGCATTGTGCTCACTTAGGATTATTAGTGGAGCGTTGTTGTGGTGGCCGGGGAATCAAGTTTGAAAATTTTCAAGGAATAATTCATACTTTGAAAATATACATTCATGAAAGTTAAGAAAATAAAATATATAAATATCTATAATTATATTCAGATCCATCCATATGAATTACTTAGTTTATAATTATTACAAAAAAAGTTTAAAATTTAAAATATCTTCATTCTGCTCACTTCTCAAAAGCTTTCTTTAACTTTAAAACACAAGAAAATTTTCTTAATTATCAAAACTTGAAAATTTTCAAACGATGCTAGTCAGCCTGGAGTACGTAGACCATTCATATAAGAGTTATATTTTGGCATCCTATAGTAGGCATAAATCAATATGAGAGTGATATGAAGAAATTTTTTGCGTCACATATAAGAAAGTAAAGCACTTGCCAATGTAATTAATTATTACCTTGCATGTTAGCCTTGCATTCAAAATATAAGAAAAATATGAAATAAATTTTATCATAAGTATTTGTAACATTAAATCGAGTTTGTAGACTCCTGAGCCCAAATGGGTAAACCCATAGGCATAACCTTTTAGAAACTTTCTCATTAATTGTTAGTAGCTTATTCATAATTAGGAATTGATAGTATTTATTTCCTCTAGATTTGTCTACTTCCTAAAAATGGCTAAATCCCTTTATATGACTCATAGGGGCTGCTAGCAGGCCCAATCTGTATAGATTCTCAGTGTTGCTTTCTATCCTCCAAAGATAAACACCACAATAATATAATATATTTCTTCTTTTTATTACATGTCTTATGATAATATTCTTACAAATTAATAAGCGGTAAAGATATTAGAAAGCATAAGCAAGATTCAAATGGAAATGGTTCAAAGTAGTTATGCTGAAATAAAACTTATAAGTAGATATACGTACCTTACTATTTGATAAAAATATAACTAAATTAATTCCTTTCATTTGTCAAATAATGATTTAAATCATTAATTTAATATTTTATAATTTGACATAATTTATTATTTATTAATATAATCTTAGGTTCATTATCACTAAATTTAGTATTTTAGATTTTTAAAATAAGAAAATGATCTAAATATTTTTAAATTAGTTTTGAATTATTAAGTTACTAATTTAAAAGATAAATAATAAATTTAAATTAATAAAATTTACTTAATTTGATATTTGGCCAAAATGACCAAAATGCCCCACTTAAAAGTGCTTAAAAAAATGATTTTAAGAATTAGGCTTTGAAATTAAATTTTCTTAATACCAAATATTTTTGTACTATCTAATATAAGAATAGACACTAAGAACACCCAATTTGGCCAAGAATTAAGGTTGATGAGCTTAAATTAATTAAGCTCATTAAGGGTTGATTAATAATTCTACTTAGGAAAAAAATAGAATTATTTACTATATTTATGTTGCTTACTACCTAAAGATTCTATAGAATCTAAAATCATTAAATTTTGAGTTCTTTTGACTAAGTTATGATCAAAATAAGGTTTATAATTAAAAGTGTAATTTAGGAGATTTAGAATATGAACAAAAAGCTAATTTCTTTATTTGGTGTCCAAATCAAGCAAAGTCAGTGGATATAATTTCCTTATAACATGCTGATCACAATAAAATTGAGTTTTCTCAAATTGAACTTTATTTGGCTAAGTTTTAAGGATAATGAGCTTAAAATTAAGATTTAAGCTCATTAATAGATGATTAGTGAATGATTAGTGAAATTAATTATAGAAAAAATATTTTGACCATGCCAATATATTCTTCTCTATTTTGTGAGTTATTAAAAACTTAAAATTTGAATTTTAAATAATTAAGTAGTCTAATATTCACTAATCTATTTTTAGAGTAATTAGGCTAAATTAAGAAATTTAATAATAAAAATTAAAATTTTCTTACAAATTAGTATTTATTATATTTTTCTGATTAAAATAGTATATTGAATCACTATATTTGGATGCAATTTAACTAAGTTATGGTATTATCAATATTTGAGGTTAAGTGAGTAATTAGGCAAAAAGGTGATCAGTAAAACTAATCACCAAATAGAAAACTAATGGAATAATTTTAATCTTAACATAAGATGTGAATAAATTTAAACATTAATTTAAATAAAATTTGAATATACAATATTCATTCTTATGGAAGCAAATCTAAAGTTTGCAAAAAAATATAAATTTTTATCTTAACATGATATGTTATTTTCCAAATCTTATTTAAATATGAGAAGGTATAAACATTAGTTTAAGTAAGAATTTGAACTTATGAAACTCATATTTATGTAAGATATAATTTTATAAATAAATTTAAATCTAAACATTAATTTAAATAACAACTTTAACATATTACATATACCATCATCCAAATCATTAGCATGAATATAAATATTTTAGAAAAATTTCTTATTTCTTTTTAGCTTAGACATAATTTACAACTTTCTCATGACATATGATTGATTTATTTCTACTTCATAAAATGATTTAAATTAAATCTAAGTCATCTCCCATGACTTAAAGTTTAATTTAAGCTTATACAAAATAGGGTGAGGGGTATTTTTTGCAATTTATTTGCTCACCTTGGGACTAAAAAGAGAATTGAGGATGATGATAGTTTGCTAGAGTTCCTATCACCTTGATAGGAACTTGAAGTTCTCGTGATACTCCTTTAATCTTTGAGAAGGTGTAGGGTGAAGTGTCCTAACTTAAAGAAGAAGTATGAGAGAAAGAGATGAAGAGAGCTTTGAGTGCTTGATGTAGTTATCAATGGAGTCTAAAGGAGGTGAGAAAAATGTCCAGCCCTTTTTGATTAAGTAGATTCCAAATGAAGGCACTATGATAGATCCAATGAATGAGTATTTGATCTTAAAGAGCTTGAATAGTTAAGATTGGATGATACTCATTTTGTCATATAATGAAGAAAATATCTGTTATTATATGAATATCATATTCATATGGATAGAATTAAGATGAAATTTTTGTGAAATTTGCCCAAAAGTATTAAAAATAAAAATTTAATCATCTATAAAATTGATCATATAAAAATTACCAAAATTTCAAATTGATGTATCCATTAGATAGGTATTGATGAGAGGATTCCATAGACACTAAAATCGCTCAATTTTAATAAGTGGTTGAGCCAAAATTTGCATTTGAAATTTTAGATTTTTTCTTATTTTTAGTTGACCCGTTTGTTAACAGAGCCGTTACTACCATTAACGGTCGCTTTCACCATGAATGGTGTCACGCACAGATTCAATCTACACCATCCTCTTGAGAGGCAGATGATGGCAGTTGTAGGATATGCCGCTTAGATAGACGGCGCCGTTGACGTTGTTAATACCGTTCACGACGATTTTTTTTTTAACATAATTTGATTATCCAAAATTGAATAATCAAATGAGTTCTGAAAAATTCCAAAATATTACTCTTAGCTAGTTTGAGGGTGAGAAACACAACGGCAAAGTCGGATTTTGGTTTCGAGATTAATTTAATTATCATAATTTTTTGGGTATTAAAATATATTAAAATATTCAAGAAAATTTGACGATTTCCAAAATTTTCCAAAATATCACCTCTAGCTAATTTAGGGGTGATAAGAGTAATAGCGAAGTCAGATTTTCAATATAATGTCAAAATAATTAGTATATTTTTCTTAATTAAATAAAATAATAAAATAACAAGGAAATAACGGTAAATTGAAAATTCCAAATAAATTATCAAAAATTTTCTAAGAATAATTCTAGCAATCATATAATTTTATTTTGTCAATTTATTACGAATTTAAAAATTAGAAAAATAAATTTGAAAAAAAATCTGGTATTCCACAGTTGTGCTTACCTAGGATCTGTTAACAGAGTGTTGTGCTCACCTATGATATATTAGCAGAGCGATTCTGCTCACCTAAGATCTGTGGGATGTCATGTGACATTAAGGTTATATATATTTGATGCATAATATTCTGTGACATATTCAGATATATATATATATATATATATATATATATACATACATACAGTGGCATACAGTACAATTTTATTTCAGTATTTTATTCAATTTTAATTTTTTTATAGATTGTTGTGTTCAGCACCTTGTCTTTTAGTTACTGTCTTACTTTACTTTTAATTCTGTATAGTTTCATATATTTCAGTTATTTCAGTACTTTTTTGTAATATTGTTTTATTTTATTTAAAATGTTAACCTTTTTAAACTATAATAAGATATGTTGTAGCTTTTGATATGTTGGTTTTATTGTCGAACACGAGATACTTGTTTTTTTTTTTCTTTTGTCCGGGAAATCGGTATTTTGAGATTCAATAATTTGTCAGATCCTGAGCAATTTAAGGAGCAAGCTTTGGAGGCTTCCCAGGAGATCCAAGAGCAGTTCATTGAGGATTAGCTGGCTCAGTTCTTACTTACTATTTAAGTTATTTTTATTGTGAGTTGAGAGATATTTACTGTCTTTTCTTAAGTAATGGCTTATAATAATTTTAACTTTGGATATATATATATATTTTTTTTGATATAGATGCTTTTACTTAACATCTGTGATGAATGATATAACTTTCGTACTTTATTATTACTATCACTTATATTTATTATTGTGATGTGATCGGCATGAAAGATATGCAAATACTCATATATATTGTATTCTTGTTAAAACCACCTCTCATAAATCCAATGTATATAAGTACATTATCCAATACTTAAGATAAAAATATCTCACTTATCTTAATGATTAGACTTCAATTCTACCTTGAGCAGCGTCTCTGCAGCTGCATTCAGGGAGGTTCAGCAGCTATTCCCGAGTAACGCACCGTTCCGCCGTCAACAGTTTTGTCTTTGAAACCTCGGTTGCGCACGTCGATGGGATGGGGCGTTACAAATATTTTTTTTTTATATACTTCATTTTATTAAGTTATAAAGGCATTATTTATAACTACCCTATTTTTTTTGTTACTTGTTGCACCACATAGTTGCTTAAATATTTTTTTAATGTGATATCTTAAAAATAAAATTTATGTAATTAGCCTAAAATATATTTAAATAATTGTCTAATCAAATTTTCTTTTTTTTTGGCTGGGGTTATGGCATTGTGAAATCGACAATGTCAGATTCCGAGCTATTTAAGGTTATAGCACCAAGTGAGGGTCCAAATTAGGTGGAGGATCTTCTCGTTGATGTGGATTCTTAGATAGTTTTTACTTTTATTTTTTTGTAGGATGAGTATTTATTTCATTCAATTAAGCTTTATTTTAAAATGTTGTAATAATATAAGATTTTGATATATATTTTTTTACTATATATTTTATTATGAGTTAGACTATATTCCTTCTGTATTATGATTAAATGGATGTTATATTTTATTTGCTTTTGAACTCTGTATTTCTTGTATGTACATTTAGTGAAATCTCAGTTCAGCTATGTGGCATATCTCTTAGTTATCAGTGGATTATGGTGAATACCTAATTTAACTATAAATGGGGGATCTGTCACGATGATCACTCCATTGTAACCATGTTAGCATAAGTGTTAACAAGATCATGGCGAGGGCGCGGCGCCACAGTTTGCTAGTAGCTTTCATGACTTTAAATACCACTTAAACAACGTCCTACCTTTATCTTTAGTCCTCAAATCTTATTAGAACCTCTTATCTAATATTTTATTCAACTAATCAATTTCTTTATTTTTTGAACTCAAGATAATATTTCTGACTTTATCTTAAGTTCAAACCAAATTAATCTCATCTCTTTTCTCAAGATTGAACCCAACTAAACTTCTTAGTTGTTCGTGAAACTTTAAATAAATATCTCAAAATTTTATTATATTTTTTAAACTTGAATTAAATTATCAAAAAGAGAATTAAGCATAAATAAAAATGATATTCTTACTTGCCAATTCCTCATATATTTTAAATGATATATATATATATATATATATATATATATATATATATAATAACAATAAAACTATTTTATATATATTTAGCAACAAATATTATTAAATATGTATAATTAAAATATTTAAATATTATGCATGTAAATTCTCTATAAAATTAACTAACATATTAATATTACTGATTTTTATATTAATTAATCATGTTTGATACATCAATGAAAAATAATAATAGTTTTGCAATTATGAAAAATTTATAATAAAAATGCTTTAATATCATATTTTATAATATATATATATATCACATCCAAATTATAAATTTTTTTAAGTAATATAAGTTTAAATTTCTTTATGAAATGAATATCATACTCTTTAAATAATGCTCTTCTTAAAAATAGAAGAGATAATTTTATTAAAGATTAATCTCAAAATTAAATATATAAATGTAAAAAATTAATATATATAAACTTCATGTACCATAAATTTATATAATGCTCACTTCAACAATTAATCACCCTTGATTATCTGCTATTGAAGGCTATAGAAGGATCCCGTTGGTCACCGGCATTAATTTTGCAGCTGAAGATGGTGGTCGCAACGGAGGAGGCGCAGTTGAATCTGCTCGAGAATCAGGTGGATAATGGTGGCGGCGGGGCGTGGGAGTATCTCTGCCTTGTGCTCAAGCTCAAGGCAAGGAGATCAGAGAAGGTACTTAAGCACGGACTCTTCATCCTCAACAACCCTAGTGCTCGATCCAAGCTCGGCGGAGAAGGTTAGCTTCTGAAGCGATCCGTCTTCGTTCGTATGCCTCTTCTGTGGTTTAAATCTGCGAAGCATAAATTTGGGATATAAGGCCAATGTTTCTTCTCCTAGTCGTCGAAACTTTGACCACTTCATCATCATTCGTAGATTGGGCTGTCGTTCCTATCATGCAGCCTCTTTGTTTCGTTAGGTTACTGATTCTCGTATCAAACTTTAGGGATTTCTTCAATTTGTTATAAGTAGGTTAATCGAAATTATGGGCTCTTTTGTAACTGCTAGTTGAATTACTTTTTGTTGTTTGGTTATGTGTATTGGCGTTGGTATTCATGTTGCAATTCCTAATACGGCGATATTTGTATGTATAGGCGGTTAATGCTAGCATATGAATTTAGGGGCTGTTTGTTTCGTCATTATCTTGATGTTATTGAGATGGTGTTATTTAGATTTCATGCTGTTGAAATACTAGGGACTATTTTAATTGACATCCAAGAAGGCTATTGGAAGAATCATGAATATTGAATCACTCAAGATTTTCTTAGTTCCTTATTTTCTACTATATTAATTTAATGCTATTGTCAATTAAATTATTGGGTAATTTCTTAGAAATGGAGTGAATCATTTAATTTTTGCTCATTGCATTGTGAGAACATTATATCTCATAATGATCATTGCTCTACGATAAAAAGAGTTTGCACAATAATAGTCAACTGTTAGGAACTAGTCGTCAGATGATTCAAGCCTAGTTGCATATTGGTAATGATATGTCTCACAAGAATTGACATGTGTCATATAACAGTTCACACCTTATCTCATCATATAACAGCTAGTTGATATGAGTTATTAGAAGCAGACAATGATAGCATGCCAATCATACAATGATCCACATAAACATGATTTACTTTCTAAATCGATTTACTATCTATTAAATTGTTGTTCTAAATATTAAAACTGCATATAATGGGATGTCTTGGAGCTTCTAATCATGTTTATAAGCTTACTTAGCATCAAAACTATTTTTCTCTCTCGTCTATCTTCAATTTTCAATATCCTAGAGATTGTATGAGTAACTTGTATTCTTAAAGATTCTTAAGTTAGATAGTGTTGTTGCACCATTTTCTTTACAAGGGTGTTCAAAACTAACGTTGTGGGTATGTAAGGGGATATGGTTTCTCTGCCATCAAGTGGGATATTGCGAAGGAGTGCTTCTAGTGGGGACCTGGCTTTTCCATCGTCAAGGGAACCTGACTACTCTATCAAGTGGAGCTTGGGCAAGAGGTTCAAAGAAGACAAATCTCCAAAATGTAAATTCAGGATCATTGGGTTATGTAAGGAGATCTGGTTTCTCTACCATCAAGTGGGATATTGCGAAAGAGTGCTTCCAATGGGGAAAAAGTGCTTCTATCGGGGACCTAGCTTCTCCATCGGCAAGGGAACCTGACTACTCTATCATCAAATAGAGCTCGGGAAAGAGTGCTTCTAGTGGGTTCAAAGAAGAAAAATCTCCAAAAAGTAAATTAAGGATCAATGAACTATCCGAACTATTATAAAATCTTTCATATTTTTATGCTATTATATTTTGTGTTCTTTATTTTTCTTTTTCAATATTTTATTTTAATTTTAATTTGTGTGTGGAATAATATTTTCTTGTTCCTTTATCTAAATATTACAAGTACCTTATTTAAGGACTAAAATATATCTTAAATTAAACTCACCCCAATCACTTTTTACCTGAGTGGTCTACATACTCAACCTAAATAAGACAAAACAACTAGTTGAAGCATTGATCAATCTCTATGCTTGTAAATCTAGGTAGTTTGTTAAGCTTTGAATGCACATTACTTAGCAATATGTCATTGCTTAAAGTCTTCATCAATGTTATTATTGACGCAACATGGCTGTGTGCTTCAAACCTCCATCTCCACCAAGAAAAAATACATTATTGGTGTCTGCAATTTTCAATACCATTTCTAGCCATTGTCCTATGGCGTGTTGTTCACCGCAAATTTCTTCAAATAAATCACAATCACCAATAGGGGTTGTTGAGGTATTTTGTTGGATCTTTATCTTTTTAAAAATGAAGAACCCTAACACTCCATTCACTTGAGAATTTCAAAGAAAGGCATGATCAAATAGAAGCCTCTCCCTAAGTTTCAATTAGAGAATATTTTTTCTAATTATTTCTTCCCATGTCTTTTTTGATCTTTCTCTTACTCTTTTAATATGGTAAAAAATTATAAACTCAATTTTTCTATTAGGGGTGTTGAACAATCTATGTTTAATATGCCTAAACCATATAAGATAACATTCTCTAATCTTTATACTATTGGAGCCATTTTAACCTTGCTACAGATAAACTTATTTCTCATTCTATTCTTACGAGTATACTAATTCATTCACCTAAGCATCCAAATCTCTATTTTCATCAATAAATTTCTTCTTTGCTGGCCAACATTTAATCCCGTATAACATAGCTGGTCGTATCATTGCTCTATTATTTTTTTTTTTAATTTTGAGTTGAGTTTTTTTGATGGGACAACATTCTTGAAGTGCTCTTCCATTTCATCCAACCAGCTTGTATTTTATTAATAACATTGCTACCAACTTGGATCTTATTAATCGCATTGCTACCCGCTTGGATCCTATTAATTACGTTTCACTTTTCTTGATCACATGGCCCTCAATAGCTATGTACTCAAGATTAGGGCTTCTGTTACAATTAAAATCATATTTCAAATATTTTATTTTAAATTTAATAAAATAGAAACTTTTAGATTCTAAAATAGTCCATTACAACCCAAGTTTTCCTTAACTCAATCCGTAGTCTTTAATAACTATATAATCTTCACCAAATAGAACTCTGGGTGCCCAGGCGCAAGCTCAGCCTGTATAGACAGAGGACGGGTGCCCAGGCATGCTGAGGCGCAAGCTTGGACAGCGCCAACCAGAGTTATGTTTAGTGAAGATTGATGCTGCTTTTAGTCTTATCTATTAATAGAATGCCTTTTGCATATAACATGCACTAGGAAATCTCTTCTTGAATGGTCAGTAAGAACATCTACAATTATGCAAAAAGATATGGGCTGAGAGCCGACCTTTGATGTAATCTAATAGTAACACGAAAATCATTAGAAAAGCCATCTTATGATTGAACATATATTACAACCTCATTATACATATCTCTAATAATATCAATATATGTATACAAATCTTTTTTCTCTCCAAAGTTTTCCAAAGAATTTCTTTTGATACTCTTTTATAAGCCTTTTCAAGGTCAATAAAAATTAAATAAAAATCTTCTTTTCTTTCTTTAAATTTTTTCATCAAATCTTTTAATATATATATGGCTTCCATGGCTGATCTATTTGGCATAAAACCAAATTGATTTTGAGAAATATAAGTATCTGTTCATAATTTGTATTTAATTACTATCTCCCAAAGTTTCAACGCATAACACTTCAACATAATTCTTCTATAAAATGCACAGTCTTTATTTGGTATACCAATACTTTTTTTCCATTCATTAGACATCTCAGTCTTCAAAATAACATTAAATAACTTTGTAAGCAAGTAATTCCATCATTACTCAAATATTTCTTTGCATTGATAGGGATGCCATCTGATTCTATCATTTTCCGCTCTCTTCCTCTTTAAAGCATTCCAAATCTTAGCTTGACTAATATGTTAAATGAAATTGTAATTAATACAACTTTTATAATACTTAAACTCACTTATATTATTGCATTAGCACAACTTTCATTAAAAAGCTCAGTAAAATAATCCATCATCGATGTTGAATCTCTTTATCAATTTTTTTTTTATTATTGTTTTTGAAATATTTACATAAGTCAAATATTTAGCTCTTTTATCTTTTAATTTGATTAACTTATAATTGCGTTTCTCTCCCGTAGTTTCTAATTTATAATATAAATCTTTGAATGCTATGCTCTTATATCATGAATTGTTATTTTAAATTGTGCTATCTAAAAGTTGGAGTTTTAGGATGTTATTTGAATACCGTAAGGTTATGGCAGTTTTATAATGAATTATACGCTTACAATAATATACCAAGAAGCCAAATGCTTGTTATATGAGCGCTGTTGAAAGATAACATGATATTGCATACAAATAACGGGTAACCAAACAAGCCTTTAGTGCTATTAGGATAATTGTGCCATTTGGTTCAACATTTTTGTATTTGGTATAATTGTCTTAAGTTGGAATCCCTTCTAATAATCCTTGTCTCATATTTTTTTTTCCGGATATGATAACTTACCCACATTAGCAACCACCATTGTTTAACTGTAAATAATGACTTCGTCAACCAGTTGCAGGCGTAGCTAACATCACCATTCTCATACAAAGAAATTTGTGACATTTGGGGCGATGAAGACGTGGCATTTAGGTATCATAAAAAATCAAATGCTGTTACCATAACACCATAGGATGGCATTTTGGCTATTTTTGAAAGTTCTGGTATCATAACATTGAAGCAAGCACTTATTATTTGACATTATTTGCATGCTATGGTCAAATAATATAACGTAACATCAATATAATAGGAAACCAAATGGCCCCCTATTCATTTGCCAGTGTGCCTATTACATTTACTTGTATGGCACCAGGTGATCAGATTTTACATAACATTAATTTATGAGTTTTAATTTTCTTTGTTATTTTCACCCCATATTGAAATTTTAATTTATTTCTCTACTTGAACACGTCTGAGCACTTATATTCCAAATCCTTCTACTGATCATGTTTAACTAACGTCTTTTATTTTGTTATTTCTGTACTAAGAACTCATATGAGTTCATTGGTTTGCCCAACATTGCTGTTCAATTTTCATTTCTACCTAACATGATCTTTATTATTGAGCAGATTATCATGTTGACGCTGGCCGTCAAAATCACTTGTTTTCCTTATGCGACTTTATTTGTGTGAAATTTTTGCATGCTTGTAACCTCTTACATTTTGAACTCAGTGAATTTTGCCTTGTTATGTTTAACGTACATTTCTTTTGCAATTGGAGGAACACATAATTGTTTCTTGCATCTACTCAAGGGTTAGTCTTTTTTTTTCATACAGAATGGACGCTTTATGAGCAGGTTGCTATTGCTGCAATGGATTGCCAAAGAAATGACATTGCAAAGGTTAAGCCTTCTGTTGTCTTCATGATTAATTCATCTTGTTAATCTCCCATGAAATGCCATATGGAATTTTAGATATTCATGTACTGTTACAAATTTTATTCTGCGGCTGTAGATCAATGGCATGAGAATAATGATTCTGTGCAAGGGCTGGACAACCAAAAGGGCATTTATAGCCAAGTTGTATTTTAGAAATAAAAGTGCTATGATATTCATTAAAATTAGAAAGAATGACCTGAATTTACAAGGAGAGAAAAACAATGAATCACTATGTGAATGCTATATATTTACTTTAATGTTGAATGACTTGGAATTTTGGACTTCATTTCTGGTATTTGTTGGTTTAGTTTTGTTCAACTGTCGTTGTGATATCTGGCCTTAAAAACCCCTTTTTATTTTGCTGCAGGATTGTATTGAAGCCCTCTCCAAGAAATTTCCAGGGAGCAATCGGGTTGGTGAGTTCTTTAATATGGATAAGATTTGAATCAATACTGTTACTACCAACTTTTCAGTGCTGGTCAAGTAAACGTTTATGCCCATCAATTTGGTCAGCGGACAATCCATTGTAGATTTTATTACATTGACAATTATGTATATTTTCAGCAGGCGTGTGCAATAATTGAATAAATCTAAAATATATAACCAAACCAATCATATTTGGTCGGTTCAACTCAATTTACAAATATGCGATTTGGTTTTTATTTAAAACAAGCTTTTTTTATTTGATTCCTTCCAAAGAAACTGAATCGACCAAAAAATTTATTTAATTTTGATAATTATGATCTTATATAATAGAATATAAAGGGTGAAATTCATTTTTATATCATCTATAATTCATTTTTCAACACAAAACCCTAAATTGAGTACATCATATGGTTTGCTTAGAACCAAATTTCTTTTTTGGCTTTGTCAACTATTTATAAAAAAATTGGTTAACTGAAAACCAAATTGAACCAAAAAACTTCAATTTTATTTTGAAAAATGATTGATCGACACAAATGTTTTTCTTACCATCGAAACTGACTGATTTTATTCAAACAGTTCGGTTTGGAATTGAGCATATGAAGACACACCCCTGATTTCCCATATACGTTTCTATCACGAGGTTAAAGTATATAAGTGAATACATCAATTTTACATTGAAATCTTAATAACTTTCAAATGTTGAACATAATTACCTTTATATTTTACTATATTTTCTATAGATAAAGAACTGTAATTTTCTTGTGCAATTCAATTAGGCTCTTGTAGTATGTATAATTCATGTTATGTAGTAGAGGTCTTAAAACAGTGTTGGGGTATAGAGTGTTGGATGCAATCGAAACTTATTCCACTTTCACTAAAATATTCGGGCAAGAATGTAGCGAAAAATGAGGATTATCTTATACATCTCCTTGGGTGCTTCAGGTGGGGGGATGTATGTGTGCAAGGAAATAGGGCGGGATCAGATAAATTTTTTGTCATCCCTGAAATAATGCAACTATGATGGCTTTAAAGGAGGCTGAAATGGAGGAATGTTGTGGTGACCCTACCCAAGTAGGGTGTGAGTGGATATTTGGCTGGTCGTGTAAGAGATGGGGCTGCAGACATATAACTAAGATATTGGAGCTTGTATCACTACAATCACTATGAGTGTTTAATAATTATAAAAATGATATAAATTGCACTTTCATTTTGTGGGTTAGTAAAACTAAGATTTATAATGCTTTAAAGAGGATGAATAATGAAAAGTTTGTAGAATCAGATGGCATTTCTATTGATGTGTGAAAATATTTGAGTAAAGAAAGAATTTTGGCTCACCAAGTTATATAATATTATTTTGAAGAAACAAACATGCTGTATGAGTGGAGTATTATTGTATCTATTTATAACAATAAAACTTTGCTCATGGCTATGTTATATATAGAGGAATCATGTTAAGAGGCATACATTAAATTTTGGGAGAGAGATTCAATATAGATTATGTTGAAATGCCCATTTTTCACAAAAATTAATTTGGTTTTATTCTAATTAGTACTACCAAGGAGGCCATATATTTACTAGGAGGTTTGATGAAAAATTTGAGAATGAAAAGATTTTCATTTAATCTTTGTCAATATGAAAAGGGATTATGATAAAGTATGAGAAGTTTATTGGAGAGTTGTGGAAAGAAAAATATTTTGTGCGGTTTATATTGATGTTATTAAAGATATGTATAATGAGTATATAAAGTGTGTTCAATTGCAAAGTGGCTTGTCTATCAATTTTCTTGTAATTATTGGATTGCATCACATATATGCTTGTAGTTCATATCTCTTATGGGTGTTCTTACTAAACACATTTAAGAGGATATTATTTGGTGCATGTTATCTATGAATGACATTCTTCTAATTGATAAGACTAGGGATAGTGTTTGTGGAAGATTGCTTTAAAATTTAAAAGATTTTGCCTTGGTAGATCTAAAATGGACCTACTTATAGGAACTTTTCAATGACAACCCTTGTGACAATCATGCTACTACAACCAAACACCTTCACTTAAATCCACATATGCTAGTTACATTCAAAAGTCTATATTGGTCTCCTTGAGCTATTTTCTTTGATTCATTTAATTTGTCGGCATGCCTTTGTAAAATTTTTCAACCAATAGCACCTTGTGATCATGTCTTCAACGACCTTTGCAAATCTCCCCAGTTGTTTCAGTTGCATGGCAACTTTGATAGGGATTATCACCATCGTTCCTCTTAGAAGACTTTACCTAGCATTGTTTTTATACTCATTGTTCTAAATTTTGAGTATGCAACAATAGCAACAACATCACCAAGCCTTAATCCCAGTAGGTGGGGAATGCTACAATCATTTTTTTTTTCATTGTGAACTATCAAATAAATCGCATCCCTAAGTTCCAAATAGAGAAAATACGTTGTTTCTTCCCATGTCTTTTTTGGTCTTCCTCTTCATTTAATATGAAAAAAAATTCATAAACTCAAATTTTCTAATAGAAGCATTGAATGATGCCACTTAATATATGCTTGAACCAACTAAGTGACTTTCTCTAATCTTATTTACTATTAGAGCACTCCAACATTGCTATGAATAAACTCATTTCTCATTCTATCTTTATACCTACTCGTCCAGCTAAACATCATCATCTCTGTAACACTTATTTTATCAGTAATCTTTTAATTGGAAAACATTTAATTCCTTATAACATAGCTGGTCATATAGTTTTATTATAATTTTTTTAAAATTTGAGTGAGATTTTTAGATTACACAACACTTTAGAAGCACTCATTCTTTCATCCAACGAGATTGGATCTTATTAATCACATCAATATCTATCTCACCATTATTTTGAATAACTGAGCCAAGGTATTTGAACTTTTGGCTCTTTGATTACGTGATCCTCAATAGTTATCTTCAATATTATGGTTTCTAATACAATTGAACTTACACTTCATATATTCTATTTTAGATCTAATAATACAAAAATCTTTAGATTCTAAAGTAGTTCTCCATAACTCAAATTTTGCTTTAACTCAATCTTTAGTCTTTGCAAATAAAATATTCTCTACAGATAACATGCACCAAAGAACCTTTTCCTGAATGTGCTCAGTAAGTAATTAAAGCAAAAATATATGGGTTGAGAGCTGAGCCTTGATGTACTCCAAGAATAGTAGGAATATCATTAGACAAGCTACGTTGCGGTTGGACACATGTTACAACTCGTTATATATATCTTTAATAACATCAATATATGCAACATAAATCCTCTCTCCAAAGATCTCCAAAAAGCTTCTTTAGCATAAGACTTTTCAAGATATATAAAAATAAAAATGAAGAACTTGTTTTCTTTCTCTAAATTTCTCCATTAAACTTTTTAAAATATTTGTGGTTTTCATGGTGATCTATTTGGACATAAAACCAAGCTGATTTAAAGAAATACAAGTAAACATTCATAATATGCATTCAATTACTCTCTCCTAAAGTCTCAATTTATAACAAATTAACTTGATTCATCTATAGCTTGCACAATCTTGAGAATCACTCTTAGTCTTGTAAATAGGTATAACAATACTCTTTCTTCGCTCATCTGACATTATTTGTCTTTAAAATAACATTAAATAACTTGGTAAGCCAAAAAATTTCTTCCCACCTATATATTTTCTTACATCGATAGAGATATCATCTAATTTTATCGCTTTACTGCCCTTCATTTTGTTTAAAATATTCCAAATCTAAGCTTTATAAAATCATTGAATGATAGTTTAATTGATATTATTTTTATAATTATTAAACTCATTCATATCAATTGTGCTGGTGCAACCATTTTTAAAAAGCTTTGTAAAATAATGCATCAATTTATGTTGAATATCTTCATCTCTAAATAGAATTATTTGATAATCATCTTTGATCTAATTACACAAGTCAAATTTTTGGTTCATTATTTCTTAATTTTGTTAGCTTAAATACGTATCTTTCCCTTAGCAGCCTCGAATGCTGCACTCTTGGCATTACGAACTGTTATTTATTTAATCTAATATGATCTTAAGAGTTTAAAGATTTGGTTATTACTGATAAACTCATACTAACTGTAAACTAAAAATATAAAACAATAAAAAATTATTGTTTTTGTTGATTTTAAATTTAATTAAATTAGATGACATTTGATAACAATATCTTGTTGATCCTATGAGCCTTCGGATAAGTTTTAATTTTGAAAAATTATATTGGTTTTTAAGTACTAATGGTTGCTTTGAGTTCTCTTACTAATTTCAAGAATATAGAAAAGAAACCCAGTGAAGTTTGTGATGTAGAGCTCAAAATGGATCAAAGGATGGAAATTAATATTTAATTCTGATGACTTATTTTTAGTGTTTAGCTTAAGTTTATTAACATATTAATACATTTATGCAATTAGTGTAATTCCAATTATGTTAAGATCTTAAAAATTTAGGCTTCATTATGAGAATTTACTGTTGAACCTGCTCTAGAAGCTTGCCTAGGCACCCCACAAAGTGCACCTTGATGTGTGATTAATGGTCTAGATTAACTAGTGTTATATTAATAAATGAAATGAATTTTGAATAATTAAATTACCCTCTGCCACATTAACATATGCTCAAGCACAGTTAGATGATTGTAGCTTTTAATCGCCAATTTTCTCAATCATTTTTTGTCCATGACAATTGGTGTTATTGGGTCTAACGATTTTACACACGACATTTCTTAGTGTCATCAAATTGCATCAATATTCATTTTATTACTTAATTTGAGGAGGAATTTTCTAGAGCCATTGGGGATATTCTTAAACCTTTGAATAAACCTCCCCCACAACCCATTTCAAAACAACACATTGTTGATACACTCCTAAGTTTAGGTTTAAAAATTTTATAGTTCTAGTTCTCATAAATTTTAACTTAATTTTTATAGATTTCATTTAAGTTATTTACAACGATTTTGATGATCTCTCTACAAGATGAAATGCTATATTCTCTCTTCTTAAGGTAATCAAACTCATTTATTGTTGGCTTTTTAAGGAGATTTTGGTAGCTCTATCACCAAGTGAAGCTTTGAAGGGAGGGCGTTTTTTCTTGTAAGGCTTCTTTGCAAGTCATGGTGCTATGAAGGAGTGTTGATTCTAGTGGGTGCGGATAAGACGACACCAAAGAGTTGACATAGGACCATGTAGAGTTCCGATTGCTTCAAAATTTGGTTTAATTTCTTTTTTATTTATAAATTTTATTTTATATGATTTCATTTTGGCAAATTTTTTTTTGCTTGAAATCTATTAAGTCTCTTGGATATTAAAAGCTAAATTGCAAATTTTAATTTTTACTCAGTCAAAAGTTAAACTAATTCACTTTTAGGATTATACCATCGTACTAATTCACCTTTTTAATTATCATATGTAGGTGTTAATTAAGGAGGGCTATACGGAACAATCTCTCCATATCAAGAGTGTACGGTCAAATAGATTAGAGAAGCTTAGGGTTGACAATTTGACCCAAAACTGAAAACTCGAACTCGAACTCAAATATTTTGACTCAACTTGAATTTTCGAGGCGAATTCGAGTTGAACGACTTGACTCAAACTCTATTTGACTAAACTTGAAATGACTCGAACTCGGGTCCAAGTCGAACTTGAACGAGTTCGAGTCGAGTTTGAACTGAACTCAGCTCGAAAATTTTGAGTTCGAGTTCGAGTTTGTGATGACTCGACTCTAATTCAGCCATAGAGAAGCTCAATCAAACACAAGACATTCGTGTGCTTCCAATTTCTTTGATGATTTCATACATGTTTTCTTATGCTCAATCACAAAGAGATTTGAGAATCTTTGATAATTATGAAAGAGTAGTGACGATAAGTAATCATTTTTTATGCATGAATATGAACTTTTTTGAATGAAATCGGATGAGACCATAGATGACATATATACGCGATTGTCTAAAATCTTTACATGCTTTTATCTTTAGGAAAGATTTTTTTTTTCAAATGAAAAGAAGGCTGATAAGGTACTAGTCTCCCATAAAGTTGATACTCTAAGGTTTATACTATTGTGGAAGTTGAGAATTTTGAGACCTATTCTTAGGACCAATTACTTGGAATTTTTTGTAGCATATGAGCAGATTATAAATAGTAGATAAGGAAATGACACTCTAAAGAAGAAAGAGCTATGTGTTGCATTTAATGTAGAAAATTTTATAATAATGAGGAAGATCTTTAAGATGGTTAAGACGATATTGCATTAAAACTATTCCTTTGAAAAAGTACAATAAGGATTACCGCTGTTCTTTTCTTAAAGGAAAATGTAAGCCATCTAGCACAATAAGTTTGAAACTAATGCCCTTATTTTTTATTAGTGAAAAGATAAGTGACACATTAGATGCGAGTTTCCAAAATTAAAAGAAGACAAAAGTAAAGGAGAGGTAAATGATAATGAAGGCACATAAATAGAAAGTAGTTTGACAATCTACTTTTTTGCTATATAAAATGAGATATAAATATGCATACAAGATCTTTTTCAGTAGCATGTAATTTTGGAATAAAGGTTGGTTTTGGAACATGACATACATATAGACTCTTGATTAGCTAGAATGGTACATTAATAAATGATTTTTTTACTTGAATATCATTACAATGATGTGATGCATAAAGTGTGCAAGCCTAATTTTGTGCAAGTATCTTTTATTTCATATTTTGTACCTTTATTTGATCTTACAAGCTTTTTTTTATGAGCACCTTCTATTAATTCTATCAGTTTGATTAGCCTATCCATGAAAATAGCTTTAGTATATGGGAAACTACTGAACTTCAGCTCATAATCATGTATATGTGTTCTTAATGTGGTGCTGGCATAAATGAAATAGGCAAAGGGATAACTGTATATGAACCACAAAAGGAGGATTTTGTGTGAGATTTGGTATCATTAGAGTGTGATTGAAGATGCTCAAGATATTGTTATAATAAACCATGTAAATAATGGCTTATTTGATATATTTAGTGAAGTGATGCTACTATATGTTTTGGATGATTGAATGGTAATAGAACATGTGATGTGAGGTTTTGTTTCATTGAACTTGAGCGGTTGTTTGATTGTGCATCTGTTGCATGTTGTGGTATTGTAGGATTATATAGCATGACACAATAATCAAGAAACCTTTAATATATAAAAACAGGTGATAGTTTGCAAGGGTTCATTATGATGTGGTTCACAACCCCGACTAGATCTAATAGTGTCTGCTACCACCAAATAAAACTCGAGTTAGAACCATGATAGCTAGTTTACTAGTGCAAACATAAACTCCCCAAAATTTTAAAACATACACTGCAATGCTGTGTTTTAGGCAATCTTGTAATTTTAGCTGAGATTTTTGACTAGATAGTTAAATTATGTCAATGATCTTTTAGTGGTTGTATAACTTATATCTAGGTAATTTGATCCATAAGTTAGTATACTTAGTGGTTTGAACTATTTAGTTAGAATAGTTTGATTATGATCTTGCTAGTTTATGAATTAACATTAAATTTGAGCAAGCAATCAATAAATTTTACCTAGTTTGTTTAGACTTTGGATTAGGTAACTCGTGATTACTTATTAAAATTCTTGAATGTCATTGCTTAGTACTAGATTGGACTGTTAGTTAATTCAAGATGATTAAATCATTTATGTTTATTTGGTATAATTTCATTGATTTAAACTTGCCTCACATCATACTTATCTAAACCTAGAACATTTAAATAATGTGACCATTACATTTTGAGCATCATCAATCTCCTTTATTGGAGTACTCTCTAGTGAGAGGGGCAATTAACTATTGGGGCTCACACCCATAGAAAGCTCTTGATCTTAGATCAAAATAAACTTTTATTCACATATTGGGGGAACATTTTGATAATATTTAAATCTATCTTTATAAAAACTACTTTCAAATTCTCTTATAGGAATACTGGTGGTTTCTGAGCTTTTGTGAGCGATCATCTATGACTTTAGAATGCAAGGTTTCAAGCTTTTGTTGTGTATATGTACGGTGCAGCTTTGATTTCAAGTTGAATTTTTAAATCAATTCAGCAGTCCTGTGAATAAATATGTTACTCAAAGGATGTCATACTGATTTATTATATTATTATGATTTTATTTACATGTCACTTCCGCTTTTTCTTGCTAGTTTCATTAACCTTTTTTGGGTAAATTTTCTTTGAGAGTTTTCAGGAAGATTGGAAGGGATGCTTCTTGAAGCAAAAGGGGCTTGGCCTGATGCTGAAAAGGTTTATGCACAGCTTCTTGTTGATAATCCACTTGACCAGGTAAAATTATCGATTAGATACTTTAAAGAATGCATTATTGTTATTATAATTATTTATAATTTTATTTACTTTAATTTTAGCCTTTTTGTTGAATGGCATCTCTTTGGCATACTAGCATCTTTAGCTGCTTTAGCTGCTTTAGTTGGTACAAAATTTGTATGATTTGCAGGAACACTTCAAGGATATTTAATATGATTGATCTTGGATTATCATGTGAGAATGTCTTCAGTTCATTAATCCTTAAACCTTTTATTGTAGTTACGAGTGGAGTTGACAAAATCACTATGAATTTCCTGGAGCTGATGTGTATTGAATCATCTTCATGTTTAAAATTATGACTATTTGCCTCAGAAGTATGAAAAGTTGAATTTGCTTCCCACATGAATATATATCAAAGTACTTTTAAACATTAAAATTTGCACGTGAGAACTCAGTAAAGGCTTTTTGTCTTAACAATATGTTGTGTTCTTTACTATTTTGAACCGATAATATATTTATTTGACTTGTGTGTGCAATTTCTGTGCTCTCCACTTTGTATGGACCAAGTATTTTTATCTGAGTAATTCAATATAACTTGATTATATTTTTATTACATGGTTATTTTGACAAAGAATCCTACACCTTTTTTGGGAGAATCATGTGATTACATTGAGTTGATTTTTCTTAACAGTGTAATCCTGAGAGTTATGGTGATAAAATTAATTAATTATCATGAATCCTTTTGAAAAATATTTTTCAATATATTTATTTTGAATGGGATTTGCATCTACGTAGCTTTAATCATATGTTGTTATTTCAGTCATTGTTTTACTGAAGAGAACTTTACTAGAAATGGAAAGTATTGCATGCCATAGGGTGTCCTTGCTGATCCTTTTTGTATCTTGTTTTACATGCTTTTGTCATTTTTGTTGGTCATATGACTTGAAAGGAATCTAATTTAATATATCATACCACTAAATCTATAAAATTAATTCTTACAAGAGGAGGCATGGTGCTGTGGAGAGGGCATATATCTTCAATGCAATGGCCATTTTCAATTCTTTTGCATAATTAGTTTAGAATTTTTAACATGAGTTGGGTTATGCAGGAAAAAAAATAAATATGATGCCATGAATGATTGAATGCATAATTCAAAACAAAAAGTATGTATTGCAATTTTCACTTTTCTATTTAGCTATAAAATTTGTGAAATTAAAATTTTTAACATGAGTTGGAACAAGGAAATAACATGACCTCGAATTAATTATTTAACATAGTCCATACTCATGGAATCACACATCTAAAAGTACTAAAAAGAATGAAAAAAGTGTAACAAATAGATATATCAAAATCAATCATTTTTTGAACCAACCTTAATCTCAAGGACATAACTTTTGAGGACCATTTGATGAAGAGGAGTGAGAAGTTCAAATACCTTTGTTTAATTATATACAAAATAACGGTGAAATAGAGGGTGATGTGATTATAGTATCTAAGCTAGTTGGATTAAATGGACGAACACTTTTGGAATGTTGTGTGAAAGGAAAATTTTATAGAGTAGCTATATGGTCAATTATGTTATATGGGGTTGAATGTTGACCAACAAAGAAAAAAAGTATTGATAAAATCAATGTTACAGAGATGAAGCTGCTTAGGTGGATGAGTTGGTATATTCGAAAGGATAGAATGATAAATGAGTTCATTTGTATCAAGGTTGGAGTGGCTCCAATAGTGGATAAGATTAAAGTTTGTAGGCTTAGATGGTTCATATAAAGTGTAGACAGTTCGGTACCCTATTAAGAAAATTGAGGATATAAATTTTGCTTATATTAAAAGAGAAAGAGAGAAATGAGAGAGTTTGATGGCATCATTATTGAGAGCAACTGGACCCTTGCTATTACATGGATCCGATGAGATTTGGAATGGTTAAAGTAGAAGGAGGGCGAGGACAGGCAGGATGACATGTTTTCCTTGTGCACCAAAACATTTTATTTACACAGGACCCGTGATTATAATCACATTGTGGACGTTTATTCATTCTTTGCCCACGGTGGGGATTTTTTATTTTTGGGAGGTGATACTATTCTTGACAAGCTTTTCGGTATCCTTTGGGAGGGTACCGTGGCAATTAATTCCTAGAACTGCTCTTTGTGTTTTGCTTATATATTTTTATTACTTGATATGGTATTTAGGCTTTGGCCGGATATTACAAACAAGAGGAAAATGAGGACAAAAAAGGGCGTGGAAGAAACTATTAGAAATGATCTTGTATATTTGGAATTTATAGGGAGGGGCTTCTATTTGTTTGCACATAATGGAAACAAAGGATTCTTGTAGCTGACCTCACATAATGAGATTAAAGGTTGGTGTTGTCGTTAATTTGTTTATATCCCAATTTACATACTCCAAGGCTTAGAAAATAAATTTAATTGGAACCAAATCAATGCAATTTAAGTTGCATCAACTTTTTGGTCCAAGTTACAGTCAAAGTTACTCATCCAGGTATAATATCCATGGATCTGTTTTTCCTCCCATTCACTGTGGAAAAAAAAAGATTGCTATCAAAGTTTTCTTAACGTAATATGCAACCAATTAAAGAGGGAATACTGCTAGACATCACCACATCTAAACTTCCATTATAATCTTGGGCATTATCAGATGGCTCAAAGCATCTCTCGGAAGAGGAATTCTTGTTATGCTATTAGAACATTACTGTAAATTATAGCCTTCCGAACACAAGAACTTTATGCTTGTTATGTCACAATCTAAATAAAGGCACAATCTTTGGCTTGCTTATTTCTTATTGCTAAACTTCATTGGAAAACTGAAGGAACACTCTTTTAAACTATATGGAAAAATAAGGGAATTTGTAAATCTTAAATTTTTCTTATTTATTTATCGTTAACCCAAACTTTAAAATATTTATAAGCTTTTATCTAAATTCCAATTTTTATATCAAAACTATAACTCTGGCACTTCCAATTCGTACTGGTGGATGAAATTTCATGTAGGGTAAGATTAGTGGGTATTTTTTAATTATCAAATTTGGGCAATAAATATGCCAAAATACCATTGAGTTGGATGTCATGCAGATATTATCAATGAAAGTAACAATCCTCTCAGACAATATTATCAAACGGAAAATCATCAAAAAATTATTATTAAATTCCATTTTACTTTCCATCAGAGAGTTATTATAAACTAAATCAAAATTGAATTGATGTCAAACCAACTAAATCAGCTCAAACTATTAAAGTACAACAACTTCTTCGATCATTACAACATCTCTCAACAAGCATCATTAGTATTTATTTTGCATTTTGGATTTGTCATACTACTTCAAAATGAAAATTAATGGATGCAAACAAAATCAAAGGATGACCAATGTGTGTTGCAATGCTTTTATTTATTAATTTATTTTGTAATGAATGCTTAAATTACTGTTGATTTTTTTTTGGATTAGTTGTTTAGTAACGTATACTTCATAAAACATACCTTATGTCAAGAATTCGAATTAAATTTTATTGGCACATATTTTGAGTTACTTATTTTGAGATATTCTATACTATAAAATTTTCCCTTGCTATTTGAGTCTTTTGATTCTCTGCATTTAGCTATTTGATCCTTTTGTATTGCAAACGCTTTTTGTTGCATGTCTTTCATAGGGTAATATGCTGATTGATTTGAGTATTTTTTCTCTATGATGGTAATAATAGCTTGATCAATGAAAAAGAAAGTAAGATGACCTTAGTTATCTCAAGATATGATATGCAAAATCTATTTCCTAAATTATTTTTAACAAATCTTTAAACCCACCAAGTGGCTTGTACTTGACAAATATTATAGAGATTACTGTAAGTTGAAGTGAACCTTTCATTTTGTTCTTATCATTTGGGAAGATACACTTTTCTTAGTGTCTTATCCTCAAACTATCCAATAAAAATTCTCCAAAAATGTCATAATACATTGCATGCTTTTATGATGGATATGATTTTGGTACATCATGCAAATAGCAGTATGTTTATTAGAGTGCTTCGATTCGCATGTAAATCATAAGCTTTTTTTATTGGAGTGTTTAAACCACTAAATGGTAATTCGCTTTGTGGTTTACACACAAAACAGTTATTTATTTATTTTATTTTTTTCTCATTGCGTTATGCTTCAAAATACTGATAAACACAACTTTGTTGCATGATTAAGATTTTGTCACATGATTTCAATAATGGCATGTTACGAAATTGTATATCTCACAGCTAACATTTTTGGTAAACCAAACATAAAATTTATAAAGATGTCTTCCCATGACTTCTCTGGGGTAGATAAAAGTTATTTAGAACACCCTTTTGCACTCTTTTTGAAGATTGACAGCTCCAGTAACTATTGCAACTTTTGAATAGCTGCACGCCATGTATGATGGAGGGATGTTTTTTTTGGATGGCACAATGGATATCCAATGATAATTCTTTGATATTTTGTCATCTTATATGAACTTCATGATCTAATTCCTGGTTTCTCATGTTTCAAACTTCTTAAATTCATTGTTCATCTTGATTGTAGTAGAGAACTTTCGACTAAGATTAGTTGCCAGGCTTTACAATGTCTTGAGTTTAGTGTAACAATTTGATTTAGGATCAAGGGATGTGCCACCACCAATTGAATCAAGATGTGTAGGGGAATGATGAGTTCTCGATCAAGATCTTGTGATTATATCATCCCATATCATCATGAAACTTGTCAACAATGCCGTTATAAGTAATTAATCAAAATTAATACCAAAGATCCTTGTCACCAACTAAGAGTTGAATTGTTCAAGGAAACTTTTAGATTGATGGCTGCAATGCACTGAAGGTGTTAGTCTTAAATTGGCATTGGTTAACAAAGGTGTGATGACTTGTCAAACTGTGTTTCATGCCTCAAAACTTCTAAATTCTTACCATTGGCAACATTTATATTCAAGTTAGTCGTTTGCGGTGAAAATAAATTGTGAGTGGTAGAGGGAGAGAAATAAGTTTAGGATGAGCAGGTGAAAAAGGAGCACATGAGAAAGTAGTATTCAAGAGAATTTTGAAGTAGAAATTAGTTATGAAAAAAGGATACCCTAGGGAGTTCTTATCTGTTTTAAAAAATTTTACATAGCTTGAACTATTATCTGGAATCACCACGTTAGTTATGAATCAAGTTAGTCGTTACAGATAATAGATGCTGAGTGTTTGACGATATACGATATAAACGATCATACGTGATTTGCAAATCAATATAAAATTCCATCCGGAATCACCACGTTAGTTATGAATCAAGTCAGTCGTTTGCAGATACTAGATGCTGAGCGTTTGATGTTATAAGTATCCATAAACTATCATACGTGATTTGCAAATCAATATAAAATTCCATCCAGATGCACTAATTGCTCAATCAACTGTAAACTCTTTTAAGCATCCAATGTAAACAAGTGCAAAGTCGAGCCTATTTGTTTTTGGATAGTGCTGTTAGTGCCTCCTATTGTAAACAAGTGGCTAAGTCTTTTGCAGATACTAGATATTGAGTACTATTATATCCAATGGTTAGTTATGAGAAACAAATGCTACTAATTTCCCATACGATATGTAATTGCTAGTACTGCTGGTACTTTCTTATCAGACATGATTCTTTAATCTCTAGTAGAAGCAACCATGTTATTTGTTCGCTCATTTTGAATAAATTTTGTAAAACACGGCTTCTGTTGCAATAGATTAAGCCACGTGGGTGCACTTAGCCATATTTCTGTTCTATTAGAAGCATTTTCATGAGGTGATTGTCTTCTGTTTGACATTTTTGTCTTGTTTTCTGTGTGTTTTGAATGCCCCAAGTGCCTATATATGCTCTATGTGAAAATTGTTGGACGTGGGTGATTCTTATAGGTCTAAAATAAAAAGGTTCCAAATACAAGTTACATGTAATAAAAAAAAGATGTTAGTATGCTTAAAGCTTCAAATAATCCTTATTTTCTATTCATTGTAGCTTGGGTTTTTATTGAGGTGTTAATCTCTACAAATCATTTCGAATTTTTTCTATATATTTGTTTTTAAAGTTAATATGTGTTACATCATATACTTCCGGCACTAATTTTATCAACTGGTTTAATTGTACATTTCTTTTCATTTGGTGACCATGCCCCAATCACCCATGTTTTTTTGCTCGGTTATCTTATACTGTGCTTAAAGCTTAATGTTGTAGTTTGGCATTGCTTTTACCATAAAAATGAGAAATTCTTCAAGCTCTACTGCCACATGTGCAGGGTTTGTCGAAAGCAGTTTATTTTGACATATTGAGTGAAGAAATAGATGTTTTTTTTGTTTGACTTATTGCATAAAATGTTATGTGCTACCGTCTAGATAATTCTGAAAAGGAAGGTGGCAGTAGCCAAGGCGCAAGGAAATTCTGCTGCTGCGGCCGAATATCTTAATAACTATCTTGAGATGTAAGGAATTTTATTTTTATTTTTATTGATGCATGCAAAACTATAAGTTAGTGCAATTCATTTCGTTAGGTTTCTGAAATATAAAATTGTATAAATCATTATCTATTGCTTTCTGACCTAAGATACTTGGGGCTACATTCTTACTTCAGATTTATGGCAGATCATGATGCCTGGAGAGAACTTGCTGAACTTTATGTTTCCATTCAAATGTAAGGTTCAAAACAACATGCTAACTGCTTATAAATAGGCTATTGCGCTTCTTAGCTATATCTTTCAGGTATAAGCAGGCTGCATTTTGCTATGAGGAGCTCATTTTATGTCAACCAACAATTCCTTTGTATCACTTAGCATATGCTGATGTAAGTTCTTTTGACTTCGTACCTGATAACAAAGACCAACAATTCCTTACTTTTTCATCACATTGTTTCTCTTTGATATGAAGGGATTCTCAGCTCATTCATCATTTTTTGCGTATATATGTTCTTACATTTTCTGACTTTTTATTTATCCGTTTGATATATGAACAGAAATTTCAAATATTCCAGCATATTGAATTTTATTTTTTGATGTTTGAATACACTGCAATCAAGCTGTTATATACAAATCTGCTTGAGGTGTTAGAAATAATAAAATACTAATGATGAACCACACTGGCCCAATCTAATGCCTCTCATAGCTCTTCAACACTCTCAACATTTTATCAGTATGATGATCATCTAGTGAAAAAGAAAGAATAACAAACAAGGTAAATGATTCTCATAAAGTTTGTCTCATGAGTGGGAAGTGATTGTCGCTAAAAGGACAGCTGTTCTGCAATAAAAGGCTTCAATTTGATTTCCTACTAGGACGAAATTTAATACTTCAAAAGGTAACATATATCTACAAACTGGTGGATTGGCCTTAGGTTCACCACCTCAAACTGCCCATTTTCAAGATAATTTCTCAAAACTATATAAAGTGAATCTGTCATCACACTCATCCAAAGTATTCACTCTTTACACAATTCTTCACCACATCCACTTTAATGCAGTCACTAGTCCCTCATCATAGAATTTCATAGTTTAGCAAGTATTACTCCAAGTTATTGTTATGAGTTGAACCGCTTCTACTAAACAAAGTTAATATAATATATAAATAAAATAATATAATTAAATATTTGCCGCACACCCATCAAATTAAAAATATTGATAAACTAAAATTTTAGAATTTTGTTGCATGGAAATTTTAATGATACGAAGTTAATAACATAAGAAACAGATTTCTACTTAGTGATAAAGTCTCTATATGATTAAAAAATCCTATTTATTCTATTATTCTCTGCAGATTATTTTTTCCGAACCCACCCTTTCAAACAATGAAATTACTTTCTTTATGAAGCTATTATCTTCCATAAAAAGTAAGTCTTATTATTATGTTTTATTCTCTTGATCCACAGGTCCTCTACACCATGGGAGGCCTGGAAAACCTTCAGGCAGCTAAGAAGTACTATGCTTCAACCATCAAGCTTACTGGTGGCAAGAATACTAGAGCGCTTTATGGCATATGCTTGGTAAGCCAATTCCTTAGTATTTATCCTCTCTCTCTCTCTCTCCCTTTCTCTGGATTGTTTTAAGTACATCTTGATACTATTGAAATATCAGTTTTATTGGGATGGCAAGCTATGTGATGTGATTTTTCTCGGTCAATATTTTGGTGAGCTCATTTCATAGGTTTTAATATGCATCATGAAACTCACCCACGTCATTAGAACCATTGTTCGCATAGGCCGGCCGATTCTTTGAAGAATCGTCGGTCTTCACGGGAATAATTAAGCGGTGTCGGTGCTACATGATTGTGAGTATCTCTTGTAATTAGGCAGACATCTAGATAAGTTGAACAATAGCATTTTTGTAATTGTATAGAAGTTTCACACTCAGAATTGAGGTAGATGCTTCACTATTGAATCTCCTTTAAACCTTTTAGCTTAGGATCAATCAATTAAAATCATCAAATTTTAAGGTAGCATTTCCTGTTGAACTACTCAATGTTGTAACAAAATAAACTTAAATATACAAATAACAATGAGAATAGTAACAACACCTTAACTTCAACTTCAAACTATATACCTGCAAACCTCAATTGGCTCTTCATGGTATTGAAGTTTAGTAATTCAGCCACCGAGTAATTGTTCTTGTAGCTCATTTATGAAATCAACGGTGGTCTTTTCATCAATAATATTGTAGGAGATAACATCGAAACTAGCAGTCAATAACACTGCAGAACATAGCATAGCATTAAGTGACCCCTCAATGGCTATCCTGAATTGGGCTAGCTCAAGTTTATGGAGAGATTAAAATTGGCCCCAACAAATCATTTTGACACCACTTACTCTGTATACTCTCTCATCTATCATAATCGTTAAAAATGTGTATAATTTTGGCCTTCCAGTGTAGCTCTGCCATCAGCCAGCTGACGAAGGGCCGAATCAAGGACGAGAAGGACGCCGCGCCTGAACTCCAGTCCCTTGCTGCTGAAGCTTTGCTCAATGATTACAAAAAACGGGCGCCCGAGAAGCTCATCCCTCTTGTTGCCACCACACTAAGGAATATAAAGCCTTTTTCCTGATTTCTTCTATCCCAATTCTGCTTGTTAGAGACTCTTAGGCTTCTAAAAACAGAATTAGCTACTAGCTTGTCTTTCTAAATTGCTTTAATTTTGACAACAAATATGAATATTATTTATTCTTGTTGTATGTTCGATAATAATTTACCTTCTCACTAATATGTAACACAAAGCAATATGCATAGTGTATGCATAGCTTTTTTGAGATTTCTTACATAATATCTATAAATCATTATTATGTAATGTTTATTGTTAAAAGTGATGATACATACGTATATATATATATATATATATATATATATATATATATATATATATATATATATATATATATATAGTATGTAAAAGATATAATATAGTTTTTTAGAAAATAAATTATTGGCATTTATAAAAAATAATAATGATGAAATTAAAAATAAAAGAAGATTGTTAGATGATATGCTTCTTTGAGTTTAGTGTATTAAAATTCTTAATATGGTGAGAAGTGTTAAAATCAACATTTTTTTTGAAAATGGTAGTATTCTTTCTATATACAAAGCATAACAAACAAAATTTCAAAAAATAACTACAAAAGGAATTTTCATTTCATCAATATATTGCTGTATTCAAATTATATTCAAGATTTTATAGATTTTGTGTTCTTATGATTATGATTTTTGTTTCTATAACAAAATATTTATTACGTTCTAAGATAATAGAGCTATAATTTGGTTAATGAAATTCATGCATTTTGATCCCTCTTACTCACCATTGGACTGCGAGGGAATCAAATCAACAGAAGCAAACGAAAGGAGAGGAGGACTAACCTTTGGATGGAGCTTATAACAAGGTCTACTGCTATGTGAGCCAATTAGGGGCGAATTCGACTCAAGGCCACCTCATTATTCCGTAGATGCTTTTCGAAGATCAATCGTAGGGATCACATGGTGGACTCATTGCGTAGATGGATGCAAAGCTTCAAAAATGCACTGGCTTTATTGAAGATTCAATGTCTGGTTCAAACGAAGATGACAACTGGAGGCAACACATCATAATGATGATTGCATGCAAGAAGCAACAAATATAACCATTTTTATTGGACTAGTTGATAAAAACACGTCGAAGATCAACATAACAAATGACTAATTTCTTGCTAATTTTTTGTTGTTGCCAAATGGCTTTTGATAAAGGCCACATAGATGAATATTTTCAGATAAGAGCTATCTTAAAGGCTTCACAATCTCTCATATTTTATCTTTAGAATATTTTTCTTAAAATATTGATTTACACTCATATAATGATGGAAGGTAAATGCGGAGGATAGAAGAGTCTTGATGTGGTAGACATCCTAAGACCACTTGAACAATTGCCACATGTGCCAAACTAAGGAGGGTGACAATCACATCAGGTGGAGGTACAATGAAAGTGTCTACTAAGTGAGCTGGCAAAATGATCAAGCCATGAAGAGAAGTCGGCATCATAGAAGATGAATCTATCTAAAGGTTCAAGGAATAATGCTAGCGAATTACGACTCACCAAAAGCGTCACCATCTTTTCTCTTGATTACTAGGAAGAGGTAGAATAAGAAAGGGAGAAGGAATGAAGACAATGAGAAGGAATGATAATTATTCTGATAGTCACACAATCATATTATTATTGGCCTTAAGAAAATTAATGACTAATCATTCCATTAATAATATTAATAAAATATGCTGCATCATTACAAAGCTAGATATTCTTAAATATTACATTCCTTTAAATAAAATATAAAATATGAAATAAGTAAAAGATATTTAAGGCATCTAAAGTCATCACCTCCTCTTATCTAGTACCATCTCCTCCATGTAAGTTTGAGTCGCAGTTAAGTTCTATGAAAAGTGTCAAAGAATTGAATCAAGTTAAAATGATCCAAGTACATTGTTTTGTAGAGCCTCGAGTGCAACCCGAGATAGTGCACATATTTTGGTGCACTTGAAAATATAGCTTGAAGTGAATCAATAGCATTATGAGTCAGGTGCAATAAAGTATCTAGTGTAATAAAGTGACTTTAGAATGGACCACGGGATAGTTGTTAGGCTTGGAGTATCTTTGGGTTAGCTAAGGATCAATCAAGAGCGAGTTGTACGTGAATCAGATCAAGTTGAGCCTTATAGTACTGAAGGGATTTGTAATGACCCCCTTAAGTAGACTTAAACATCAAGGTGCCTTTTTAGATAATGGTAGAGTTCTTGGTAAGAACTCCAAAGTTAAGTGTGGCCAAGTGAGAGCACTCCTAGAATGGGTGGCATTTCGGGAAATTACCTTTTAAGGGAAAAATCATGAGGCATATCAGGTTAAAATGGACAATACATTGATGCATAAGAGTTTAAATTATTATAAATAGTATTAGAGCAAGTCATAGGGTGTTAGATAGGAGCTAAGTGCCATATAGAGAAATGTACCGCTTCATGTGAGCAGCCTCTTGAACCCATGATGGTTAAGGTGCTAAATGGTTGTGAGTATCTCTTGAGCCTATAGGGGCACCTCTAGTCTTATCTACCCAATGGATGGCTCTTGGATCAGTGTGTGAATACTAGCGAGGATGTCAGTTACTTAAGTTTGGGAGATTGTAATGACCCCATAAGTAAAATTAAGTAAAATTCTTAAATATCGATGCACCTTTTTAGATAATGGTGGAGTTCTTGATAAGAACTCCAAAGTTAAGTGTGGTTAGGTGAGAGCACTCCCAGAATAGGTGACATATTGGGAAGTTACTTTTTGAGGGAAGAACCATGAGGCCTATCAGGACAAAGTGGGCAATACATTGATTCTTAAGAGTTTAGACTATTACAAATGGTATTAGAGCAGGCCATAGGGTGTTAGATAGGAGGTAAGTGTCATATAAAGAAATGTACCACTTCATGAGAGCAACCTCTTGAACCCATGATGATTAAAGTGCTACATGGTTGTGAGTACCTCTTGAGCATGTAGGGGCAATTCTAGTCTTATCTACCCAATGGATGACTCTTGGGTTTGTGTGTTAATAATAATAAGGATGTTAGTTACTTAAGTTGGGGAGATTATAGTGACCCCTGTACAATGCTAGGTTATTACTTAGCATAAACTTAGCTTAAGCACATCGTAATTATGATTCCATTAGGTTCATCTAATTATTAGAACTAAACTTTGAAATTTTGGAACGATTCGGAGCTCAATCGAATATTTGGATTATTTTAATAATATTTAATTAATTAGAAAATTAAAATATTTAATTTGGCATCAAAATTGAAATCTGACTTCGCCATTGTGCTCGTCACCCCCAAATTAACTAGGGGTGATATTTTGGAAGTATTTGGAAGTCGTCAAATTTTCTGGAATATTTTAATGTATTTAAATACCTCGAAAATTAGGATAATTAAATTGATCTTCAAATTAAAATACGACTTTGCCATTGAGTTCCTCACCCTCGAATTAGCTAGGGATGAATTTTAGGGATTTTTCGAAGCCCATTTATTCATCCAATTTTAATTAGAGAAATGTGCCAAGTAAAATTAAAAAATATTAATTAATTGGATTTTAATTAAATTTTTCTCATTCCTTGCGCCTGGGACCCACTCCCCTTCTTTCCTGTCCGTGCCCCCTCACTCCCCCTTCTGGCGTGCGTAAACTCCCACCTCTTCCTCCCCATGATGATGGGAGAGGACATGCTACCCTGTCCAAACCCATCCCTCCTCCACTCTATAACAATTGCTCTCATGGCCTCTTCCCTCTATTTTTGGCAGCTGGAGCTTCTTCCCCCAAGCCCTGAAGAAATCGGAGCTCTCCCTTCCATTTGCAAGCCCAGGTACCCTTTTTGTACCATTCTTATATCCTTCCTTGTACCTTTCCTTTCCCCCATTGGATTGATCCAATGGCTGCTTCTTGTTGTTTATATTCTTATTTAGCATTCTTAATGCAATCAAGCTCAATAGAGCTTTATCAAAATCCATTTTAAAGAGAAAATAAGTAATGCTGCATAGTGAGAATTATGCATAGGTAGCTAGGGCATCATTATTTGCTATATTAGACAATTTTTTCATGTCGATTTTAGTATCAATGGAACAGTCTTGGATTGGTATATGACACCACACTTGAGATGCCATGAATCGAGAGTATTTGGGTGCAAAAGGGAATACGTTCCATTTTTTGCCCAAACAAAATCATCGTTGAGCGCTACAGCGCATCGTAGAGCCTGTCTTTCGGCTAGGGAGCGCTCAGCGTACCGCAGTGCTCGTGTCTTGGGAAATCTGGCGCCATAGCACACCGCAGCGCCCATGTCTCAGGAAATCTGGTGCCGCAGTGCCCGCGTCTCGGGATATTTGATGCCGGAGTGCGCCACAACTAGGGCTAGCAATTTGACTCAGAACTTGAAATTCGAATTTCAAGTTCTGAGTCGAGTTCGAGTCATACGTCTTGACTCGAACCCTATTTAAAATGAGTCAAAATGACTCTAACTCGACAAGAACTCGAATAAAACTCGACTCGAAATTGACTCGAACTCGACTCGAACTCGAACTCGAATAAGTTCGAGTATGGGCTGGCTCGACTCAAAGCCAGCCCTAGCCACAGCTCCTAAAAGCTCAGCTGCGAGCCATACACAGAAATCCGCCGTAGCGCTTGAAAGCGCTGCAACGCAGTAACATGCCACAGCGCGTCGTAGTGCCTGGCTTTCGGCCATGCGAGCGTTATAGCGTGCCATAACGTGCAGAATTGCCCAGTATTACTCAAACTTTATAATTTTCGTATTTTGATGACTCCACTATCTTAATAATGCAAAAATATACCAAAATAAAAACTTGTTATAATGAAATCATGCATTCCATAAATATAGAGGTGATTTTTAAAAACTAAACTCCATGCTTAGGGTGCTTAGAATTTATTTATTCAACTAGATTTAGATTATTTATTTTTAAATCGCTAATTAAGTACCAATTGCTTTAGCTCATAATTAGTGAATGTTAGCATTATCCTTGTACGTGTTTCATAAATAGTAGGTGTGCTTGTTAGAACATATAGCTTCTAATTTGGGCACTAAATCTTTTGATGTTCTTTAATCAAGGATGGAACCCCAAAGGGATTAATTAAGAACTTAAATTAGTTAAACCTTAATCAATTTCTAACTTTACACTAATAATTGATATATGATTTAACAATTATCTTATTAATTAATCTCTATGCAAATAATCATAATTAGGTCAAGTTTGGGGTCAAGCCCTAACTTGTTGGAATTTAATTAACTTGAATTAATTGAACACTTGACTTGAATATTCAATAACTTACATAAATTCAATAACTCTTGTTGATTTGCCATTGATCTTAGACTAGTAAACTAGAAGAATTAAGAGCTATAACAAACTCATGTGATTTATTACCTGAATTTAAGCTTAAGATCCCCGATTTTCTCTTAAGCAAGAATATCAGCATAATATAACTTATAAAATGAAATGGATTATGGATCAATCAATTCTCAATAACTCACATGATTGTATCTCATAATTGATGTAGTTGATTAAGTTGTAAGTGTTGGAATTGCATACTTAATGTAAGTATCTAACTATGTGATTGAAATGGTAGATCTTAGTAAACTTTTACAGCTTATAATTTAACTGAAATCTAAATATATCTTTTAGTGCTTAGATCTTTAAATTAAAGATAGTGATTTGATCAACCAAATGTTAAACCTTAAGTAGGTTAACTATTGAGGTAGGAAGAGCTTATTATATGATTTTGAGGTAGAAGCTTAGATGCACGTATATAACTTTAGAAGCTTATCTAAAAACCTTGTGGTAGCATATCCTAAAGATTCTAGATTGAAATCATCCCTTGTGGTAGTATCCAAAGTTGAGTGCTTTTTATATCATAACCTTGGAGCCTTTATGCAGGATTCTCCACAATGGAGTAATGATTCATTAGTTTGTTACTCCTTGATTCTTAAATAGTATTGTTAGAATGAACACCAGTAGTGTTGTCATATAGAGATAATAGTGCATATCCATAGAGTTAAATTATTCAGCATAAAATGGAATTGGTTGATTTATCCTGGATAGAACTGTAGAGTCTCAGTCTTATCCTAGGTAACTAGATAAGTACAATTCAGTTTAGGATAAACATCCTAAGTCTAAAGTGTGTTATAAGTAGAGGATGGAACAACTTAGTTTGAGAGAATAAATTATAAAAGGATTTTGTCCCTTATCTTTATGCGTATCGATAAGTGCAGTTAAACAAACTAAGTATTTCAAATTACCTTTTTTAGAATTTTAAGTTATGTTTATAAGATGGGGATTTAACAACTTAGTTTGAGAGAATAAATTGTAAAAGAATTTTGTCCCTTATTTTTGTGCGCATTGATAAGTACAGTTAAACAAACTTAAGTGTTAAAGTCACCATTCCTAGAACATGCTAAATTATGTGTATATAACCTCTTCATGTGATGATTTAGAGTATAATTATAGTAAAGACCAGGAATTTAGTAAGTATAGTAAGGACTAGGAATATAGTTAGGACCAAGAATTCAGTAAAATTTAGATAAATTTTGAACAATAAAGACAAAATGATTTATTACTTGATTTTAATTGATTTTTGGTTTTGATGATTTAAAGCATATAATGACTAAAGCCTTAGCATATCATGCATAAGTCATATCAGCATTAGCGGAGCAATGTGCTCACATATGATCTATTAGCGGAGCAATGTCCAAATATTTCACCTAAGATTGTTAGCGGAGCGTTCGCTCACCTAGGAACTTGTGGGATGTCATGCGACATCGAGTCATGCATACTTGTGGCATACAATTTTGTGGCATATATATATATATATATATATATATTATATGTGGTCAGTGAGATTTGAACTCATGACCTGAGATAATAAATCCAGAGCCTCAACCACTGGGCTGCAACACCATTCACACACACACACACACACACACACACACACACACACACACACATATATATATATATATATATATATATATATATATATATATTCAGTGATATATAACATAATTTTATTTCAGTATTTTTTCAGTTTCAATTTCCTTATTATTTTTTTTTTTTCAGTACTTAATTTTTAGTTACTATTTTACTTTACTTTTAGTTTTATGTTATTTTAGACTTTTTAGCTGTTTTAGTGTCTTTTTTTATAGTTTTGTTTAATTTCTTAAATGTTAAACCTTAGATAATTATAATTGCTTAGAATATAATTCAATGTGTTAGACTCATTGTCTAACACGTGGTACTTTTGAGATTTGATAATTTGCCAGATCTAGAGCAGCTTGTGGGGCAAGATCAAGAGGATTTACAGGAGTTCCAGGAAGAGTTCATGGAGCATTAGTGGACTCAGCTTCATCTTTTACTTTTTTGCATTAGCTTATATTTTTCTGTTGTGAGGTCGAGAGACTATTTTCTGTCTTTTCATTTAAAGCAAACTATCTGTAATAACTTTAATTATGGATGTATTTTCTTTCTTTTTATGAGAGGAATGATTTACTTAGTTTCTTTGATGGATAATTAGGATGAATGATTTTAGCTTCTGCACTCTATAATTACTACTACTTATACTTAGTATTGTGATATGATCAGTATATATGAAATGCTAACACTCATGCATATTGTATCCTTATTTCAACCAGCTCATAATCTAATATACATAAGTATTCTATCTAATACTTAAGATAAGGACTTTACACTTATTGTAAGGATTAGTTCTCAGCTCTCTTTTGGGGTTGGGATTCAACAATTCAGTTACAACAGATATTCGGGGAGGTTCACCAGTCCTTCCCGAGTAACGCACCGTTCTGCCGCCAATTGTTCTTAAATCACCATAGTTGCGCGCGCCGAAGGGACGAGGCATTACACCCCCATAAGTAGAATTATGTAGAATCCTTAAACATCGAGACGCTTTTTCATATATTGGCAGAGTTCCTGATAATAACTCCAAAGTTAAGCATGCTCAGGTGGGAGCACTCTTAGGATGAATGACTTGTTGGAAAATTATCTTATGAGTGAAAAATCGTAAGTCCTATCAGACCAAAGCGGGCAATACTATGGTGCTTAAGAGTTTAGGTTGTCATAGAATTAGGAGTTTTACAATAATCGAGGCTTCGATGCTTAGACATGCTCAAGCATTGAGGATGTTCTAGACCTAACAAAATGATGCATATAATCACCCAAGTGCTGATGGTTTTGATCAATTAGTATCACACAAAGACAAGGGCACTTGAAGTACCTAAGCGCTGGCACTTATTCAGATAGTAAGCCCAATTATCAGCAGTATAATCCATGATAGAGGCCGGGGTGCACCTAAGTGCTCATGTGTTTCAGTGCAGTATCAACAACTTGAGACCCTGTAGCTTGGGCACGCCAAAGCGCCATGCGACAAATGCAGAAGCTTGGAGAAAGCTTGGTGCACGTAATTTTTCATCTAGAAGACACAAGCCTTTCCATCTCTCGGGTTTTTGAGATGCAAACCCTTTTACCTTCCACCGTTGCTTCAAAAGAGAGAGTACCCAGCAAATGCCACATAATCGAAAGCCTACACACAATCATCTGTTTATTGGGCTTAATAAGATGAGTCCCACCTTTAGAGGTAGGTAAAGCAGTAGCTCCCCATGAGTCTGTATGCATTATCCTCATGAGTTTCATGATCTAAGAAGTTAGAACAAAGATTATTAATTATTTAAACCGTTGATGCAAGAGCATGAATGAAATGAAACTAATGAATCAAAAGAGGCCATACAAAATTTTTTAACAATGGAAGTCTCTCTGCAATGGAGAGGAAAGCTTCTGACTTAACCATCTAGCCAATTTCTCATTTTATCCACCAAGGCGCACAAAGTTTTGTGCTAGAAGACTGAGCATTGATAGGTAGCCCCATACAAGGGAATGGAAGTTGATGTATGAGTAAACCAGTAATATCTTCCAACTCTCTCCAATTCACATACAATTTTTGAGAAATAAATTGCTGATTTATGCAAATTTAACGCAACCCGAGTTCATGAAGAATTCTTTGAGGCATTCCTCAAAGGTCTTGATACTCTTGAGATAATGCATTACCAAATAATAATACATCGCTTGAGATAGATGAATAAAGTCCACATAACCAAAGCAAACCCCCTGAATTAGAAGCTTGGAAATAACTACACAAGAAATTGGGATGAAAATCCTCATATACTTAAGCCACCCATACATACACTTACTCTTAAGAAAAATAGTTTGCTTTAATTAGTAATTAAACATTTTTAATGTAATTATAATCCTAATTTTTATTTAAATATTATTTAAATAATAATTTTAAACAATATTTATTAATTATATATTTAATTATTTATTTACATTATATTTACTACCAATCAAAAATTTTATTTTCTATTTTTTTAAGTATTAATTTAAATAAAAAGTAAATTACATCTGGTAAATAATTATCCTATTAATCTCATTTTAATAATAAAACTTTTTGCAAGTATTACTACATGATTCTCAAATATTTTTCAAAATATATTGACGATTAGAATTTAAAAAGTTAAATAAAATAAAATTTTTTTATTAAATTTACTTTTATTTGTGAGGCCTATAAAAATATATTTTTTAAATCTTAAATTCTAATTATCAATATTTAAAAAAAAATATTTAAGAGCTAAATAATATTTTTCCCTCGAACAAAATCTTTATTCCGGGCAACATTTCATTTTTGTTCGGTCAAATTAAGGGTCCGCTGCTCCGCCGACGTGGCGAAGCTGAACAGCCAGACTGCACAAAGTCAACGGAAGGCTAGCTTTCAAGGCACGTGAACCCACGGAATTTGCGCCGACACCTCGCATCGTTGAGCGCACCTCTGCCTTTTCCGGCGCCAACCTTAACGCCGTCACTGCTTCTGACGTCACTCTCATCCCGTCGGGCTCTGTTGGGCCCGCCTGCCTGTTCCTCTTTTGTCCAGCCCCTCTTCAAATACATTACAAACTATTATTTTTATTTATTTATTTTAGAACCTACTAAATATATATATATATATATATATATATATATAAAAGAAGAATATAACTTTTAAATAATTCTAAGAAGCAAAATTTTTTTGCAAAAATAATTATAATTTATTTTTTAATAAATTATAATGATATTTTCTCAAAAATAAAGAGAAAAATAATATTTTTCAAGAATGAATTCCTTATTCTATTTTTTTTTTCTTAGTCTTTAAATAATTTGTGATGTTTTTTATCTTATATGTTTTGCTTTTGCCTTACTAAACGGGTGCAAGAAAGAGAAAAAGAGAAGTGATTGCGGTCGAGATTCAACGGTTTTTTTCTCGCCGAATATTGTAGATTGCAGCGTCGATGCAGAGGAGTAAGCCATAATATATGAAGGTTGAGTCGATTTCAAGTGTAGTTCAAATTGCTCGATTTTGAATTTGAGACTGCATTTCTAATCAAATTGTGACTTCGGTGCAATTGATATATGGCATAATACAACGATTACTCTTGGGTTTTAAATCTCCTCTTACAAAATTTATAGCAAATATATTTCAGTTATTTTCTTAACTAAGCAAAATATTTACTTGAAGTTTGTTTATGCCATAATATATGAAGGAGAGCATGAGTTTGAATCCCTTCTATGGCTTATTCATATTTTTTTTTTTTTTGTTTTTTTCGGTTGGAATCATTTCAAGTTGAGCCGGCTTGACTCCAAATAATTCGACTTATAGTCGATTTCGAGTTAAGCTAAACTCAAAAATTTCAAGTTCAAGTGATCTTGATCGAAACAAACTCGATTCAAAGACAACCCACCCCAATTATGAATGAAGTTGTGGGTGAGATACTATATTAGCAACCTTGATTTTTATGCATTTGTATGTGAGAATTATATTTATACTCAAACTTTTTAGTATACTTCTCAATAGAAAACCAGTTAAAGGGGTAACAAACAATCTTTTTAGAAGACAATATTGAGATTTCTTAGGGTTACGAATCAATGCTGAACAAAAGCTTGAGATAATGAGAAAAATCAAGTAAAGCAATAAATAATCGCATGCAATCACAAACACAGCACAACATGGGAATTTACATAGTTTGTTAGTAACACTTACGTCCACAGGAAGGAGAGCAAAAGATTTCACTATAGAGAAGGGAGTTACAAACATTTTTAGGGCTTACAAACCCTTACAAAATAAAACCTCCAGGAGCCTTATCTTCTTTGCAATGGAGTAGCCACCACACCTCAGAAACCCTTAGAAGCCAAGGCTTCATAAACTGAGAATGCTAACCTTAGAAACTCCTTAAATATGTTTCCTTAAGTATACAACTCAATTTTGAACCATGAATGATCCAAAATACCCCCCAATTTACTTAGGGCGAAACCTGAACCGGAGCAGAATTCCGCCAGGCACTACGATGCGCCGTAGCATCTGGGTTTGGAGTAGCCTGCCGCTGCGGCGCGCTGTAGCGCTCGCGTCTCGGGTTGCAGCCGCTGAAGCGCCAAATCTGCTCTAACCTGCTCCTTTTTAATAGACAAGTCTATAAATATGTGATGGATGGACTTTAAAGTGCTGCTAATATATCCCCATTTCTTGGAAAATAGGTAACGGATGAGTTGATAATGCTGTGCAATAGGGTGATAAACAAAATTGCGAGGCATATTTGTAATTTTTCTTTTCATCGTCCTAATCTGTCTCTATATATTAGACTGCTTTAGGGTTAAGTGCCTTCAAATTATTGTAATACTCATCTTTTTTGTAAATTTGTCTCTCCTTTGATGAATGAAAAATAAAAAAGAAACAAAAACCTTTTGTGGAATGCAAATAACTTTTAGCTCAAATATTTATGGCAACATGTTTTGGAGGATTCGTATAAAGAGAAGCAATTTCTTTAATGTGGATACTGTAGTCCTTGCTTTTCATATGTTTGATAATATTCTTCCTATTTTATATCAGAAAAATCAAATGATAATTTTGTTTTTACTGTGTAAAAGAATCCAAAAGAGTAATACTAAATCTCTTACAATAGAAATCTACATCCAACAATGATATTTTGTGGAGCATGATTGGATCCGCATGGAATGTATTGTCGACCCCATCCATGTTTTCGCTGGTCGAGCTGTAGGAAGAGCGTGAGATCCGTAACTTTTTATTTTGTTCAGTTGATTTTTTGTGTGGCGTAGCTCCACGATTTTTCATATTTTGAGTTTTCCACGTAAATCCGATGTTCCTCTTTGTTTTCTATGATTTGCTATCTTTATTTTTTGCTCCAATAAATGATATCAGAATGAGGCTGTTTTTAATGGACGCCAATATGATGTATTTGGTGACTTTGATTGACACAAACTATGCATCATGGAAAGAATAGATGAAATATTTGCTACATGTGAAGAACTTCAACTTGCCAATGTTTGCTACTAAGATTCTTTCATGCAAATGTATTGCAAATTAGGTCCTTTTGAATCATCATGATTGTGGCTATATTCATCAATGGGTTGATGATAATGTTTTAAATAACATTAGCACTGAAATTGATGGAGATTATCTATGGGAAAGCTGAAGTAATTGTATGAATGAATGACTAGTAAGAAAATGGATGATTTGATAAAGGCAGGGTTAGTAGTATCAGAGTGACTCCTCCTCAATTAAAACTCTCGCTACTCTTTCTATTGATCACGTCATGTCTCCGTTTATTTCTTAAAACCCATGGCCGCGGCTTTTTCTCCATCCAGCGTAAGTCTCGCCGAACCTCCCTCAACTTCTCGCCTATGCCGAAACATTTGTGATACCATAATGAAAAGGAGATAGCGTGAAAAAGAAACAATATTTTATATTATTGATATATTCATTTATTTATAGAGATCGCTTATATAGCAGAGCAGCCTTGTCACTTTCTGAGGTGTCGCTCATAATAATTGTACTGTAATGCTTTGATGAGTTGTAATTAGAGTAACATACGGAATTAAGTGGACTGCTATTAGTAAGCATAGGCTTGTGGTTGGGAAAGGGGTAGTGGAGGGTGGACTCTATCTAATGGGACATAAGGTCCTTGTTAGGCCAGTGCACAAGGCGTATGAATTTGCGAAGAAGGATAAAGAGAGTCTCCACTCTATAATTTCTTGTAGAGTGTTGCACGAAGCTAGAAGCAGCTGGAAGTAGAGGATATAAAAATGAGTAATTGAAAGAGAGGTGATCATGCAGAGAATGAATACTTGACTACAAGGGATTTCCGACATATTTTGGTTAGAGGAGATTGAAGGTATATTGATTCAAATGTAACTTTCCTAAGAATTAAAAAAATAAAAAGACTAACAAATCAATGTGGAAGCTTTGGCTGGTCACTTGGATGGACTGAAAGCGACAGGCCGACGAGTTGGAATGGTCAGTTGAAGGTTGTATTGTATGAGGCTACGAAGGCGATGAAGTTCTCAGAGGTAAGAATGGTTTTGAGTGCTAACCAATAGCCGACAAAGATAGGAGAAGATGAAGTCACATCTTTTTGTCGTAGTAAACAGACAACTCCCAATTACTGCATAATCGATAGTAATTTGATTATGAAAGTTTTGTGAACAAGCGGAGAATTTACTTCCAAACATATTTACCAAATACCATCATTTATTAATCCCAAAAATAAAAGAAAAATGATATTTAGACCTATTGATATGGCACCCAAATAATATAAATATTATTTTTAAAATTTTTATAAAAATGATTTCAAAATCTTTTTGAATGAGTCATTTTAGATGCCACATGAGTGGGTCCAAATAACATTTCTCAAAATAAAATATACCAATCCCAAAAATAAATAATATTGTCTAATGATGAAATAGGTGCCACACTATTTTTTTTGATCTTAATTCAACTGAACATTTAATCAAAATATACTATTCAGAAAAGACACATTTGAATTCTACTCTCTTTCTTAGCTTTTGCTGATTTTGTAATACAAAAATATTTCGATACCTCAATAAATATTCTAATACTTTTCTTTAGTTTATTTAGTTTATTATTAGTTTTTAATAAATTTTTAATCATAATTTTAGTTAATAAATTTTATTTATTATGAATTAATTATTAATGACTACTGGGCATTAAAAGAGATATATTTGAGATATTATAGCAGATATTGAAAAAAATCATATGGAATCAAACAGCCCTTATCTATATAGTTTGCCTGAATATTATATGCAGATATCTCCGTGCATTAAATTCGGTATTTTAATAAGCTTCTACTTTTTATTATATTTAGCTGCTACAGGAGGGGAACTTATTATGTGCCTGTTTGTTGATACGATACGTTTCAATCAAGGCATGCATAATTCTATGTTGGTTCCTATTTGGATTGTGGTCCAGCAGCTTCACTGCTAGCTTTTAAGTCCTGAAATGTGTGGTCACACGAGGGACAATGGTCTTTTTCCACTCTTAAAGTTAGAATATATATATATATATATATATATATATAGATTTATATATTTAAAGTTGATGTTCATACAAAATGTATGAATTTTTGTAAGTGAGAATTGAACTCCTATTGTAGGATTACAATTTCAGAGTCTAATTATTGAGTACCAATTGGGAGTGCTGTTATATTACTCTATTCCTTTGATGATAGAGAATTCTACAAAATAATGATTAGCAGAATATATTTGATTTGAGAGCTAAGTGTATCTTTTTGCTTTCACCCACTCTTTCTTTGTCGGTGTTTTTGAAGGGAGGGAACACAGCGCTCCAGCTTCTCCATGCGTAGATCAAGAAGCATGTGAATACAGTGCTCCAGCTTCTCCGTGCGTAGATCAAGAAGCATGTGAATACAGTGCTCCAGCTTCCAAAATTTTGTTTTCTTAATTGCTACAGTGCCATATAGCCTGGGCTCTGCGTTAAACACTGTAATAGACCCAAGAAGAGAATGGACTGCAACATCTTAGCATTTTCATAATATGTACATGAATTCAAGCAATCATTGTCTCTGCATATTTCTGTAAGATTGCAATGAAATATTCTTCAATGCTTTTTCAGGTGATTTTGTAATTTTCGGTATAAAATACTTAAGAAAACACACTTCAATATTTAGTCATTGGGAACTTTTCTTTCTAGCTTCAAAATAGCTAAGGCTTTGGGGCTTTGATGAGTGTTAGCTTTGTTGAGATTAATTAAGGGATTTCTTATGATTTTTTCTTAACACTTGAGAGATTTCAAGAGAAAAAGAATAAGCATAATTACAAGAACCAGCATAATCTTAACTAATGTTCTTTAAATTCATGAGTATTATTTTTAATATTTTAGAAATCTATCTCAATAACTCAAATATTTATGTAATTAGCCAAAATTAAACTCATAATAAATAATATATAGAATATTGCTATAATACCTCCCAACACAATTAATGTATCTAAATTTAATATTAAAATAATGTAAACATTCAAAAAAAACTATAAGATATAATATATATGATTAGTAGAATATAACTTAAAAAAGAAAAGAAAAAGTATATATATATATATATATATTGAAAAGATGTACATATCTGAAGAAAAGAAGATAGTGCGGGAAAGAGTGAAATGAAGAGTTAAAGGAGCAAAAATTTACTGTATTTTGATAGAGACTTTCTGCTGCAGCGCAGGAGCAGTCAGTGTTAAGGCTAGGAAATGTCATTTTCCATTTATTGCACTCACATGGATCCCTATTATGTCTTAAAGGTTGATGGCAACGTTATATGAACCCACTTTTTTTATTTCGATATCACACCCTCAAAAATTCTTATATTTAGCATTGGTACGAGGAATTTAATTGAGATTAGTAGCTTTTTTTATTATTTTCTTAAGCTAATGAGGCAACAACGAAGATATAATACAAACATTCAAAAGAACTAAAAGCCTTTGGAACCTAATTAGCCTCACAAGCTTTTCACATATATACCTTTGATTAAAGCTTTAATTAGAGCAATAGACCTTTACATAAGAACCTCAAATGTGCGTTTTTGTGTATTAGCAAACATTTTTGTTAGCATGCTCATGTAAATTCTTTCACATGTTCCATTTGTTGGGATCGGAAGGGTTCAATTCAACCAAACGATGCGGAACAATACTCGAGCGATTCTTGAGCAAACCAAATAAAACAAAACAAAATTTTAACATGCAATCAAACACACAGCTACAATAAAAGATATATGTGGTTCGGTGCTAACACCTACGTCCATGGGAGGAGAACAAAAAAAGATTTCACTATATGAGAGGAGATTACAATAATTTTGTACAAACCCTTACAAACCCTTTTGGAGATTCTTCATTTTCTTCACACACTCATTGTAAGAGCAGCCCACAACTTTCTAAAAGATGGAGACAAAATTAGATTTTAATTAAATTACACCTCTTCAAAACACTTTTTCAAATTATTTATATTTGCTTAACCAAAGCTCTTAGATTTTAACAATCTACACCCCAGATCTCATGTGCTCCACATGAGAACTAACTCCTTTAAGCTTTTTATTAATGCAGCTGCATCAACTTGGTTGCCTACGTATCCCCTTCCCAAGGGAATCAAGCCGTACGTAGTTCTAATAAATGAGAAGCCAATTAATGCTTCTCCAAATTCACCAAGATTTTGCAATGGGTGAATTTTTGAATTGTGAGCACCTTTGTCATTATATTCGTAAGATTATCTTTAGTGTTGATCTTCTCCAGTAAAATCTCACCTTCTTCAATAACATCTCGGACAAAATGGTGTCAGACATCAATGTGTTTTCAGCTTTTGTCGTTGACAGGACAACTGTAGACTGAAGTGTTGACCTCCACCATATTGGACCTCCTGCTATAGTTAATACATAACTAGTTGTTGATCGTCTTTGATCCAAATCTCCGGCATTGTCAGAGTCCACATATCCAACGCACAAGTCGGCTATTGACAACTGCTTCTAAAACAATAAACCAACACCACTTGTACCTTTCAGGTACCAAAAAATTCCCATCACTGCTTGCCAGTGCTCTTTGCTCGGATTGTGCATGTATCAGCTCACAACTCCAACAGCTTGAGCCAAATATTGTTCCTGCATGCGTCCTAATAAGCACACTTCCAACTTTTGCAATCCAGCACGTATCATTATTCCCCATTGTGACAGCACCGCTGTCCGTTTCTCTATACAAGCAAATCTAATTTTTTTGAGAACAAATATGATACGTCACACCAGTATCCATAATCCAACTAGAGCTGTCAGCTACTAGTCCCATAAAAATAGTAATAAGAGACACATCTGAGTCTGAACCCTCCACCACATTTTGAGTCACATTTGCCTTAGCCTCAGAAGATACACTCACCCGCTGCTTGTCTTTCAACTTTGGGCAGTTCTTCTTCCAATGTCCTTTTTCCAAATAGAATGCACACTGATTGCGCCCAATGCTTCGGCCTCTGGATTTCCCTCTTTTCTGGAAGTCTGCATTTTTCTTTGGTCATTGCTTCTTTCTCTCTAGTCTTCCTCTTTGAAGTGTTAGAGCCTCTGCCATATCTGAGTTAATGGATTCGTTATCCCTTCTTCTGAACTCATGATTCACTAGGGCCGTCGTCACCTCCTCACACTTCAGAACCTCCTTCCCATGGATCAAAGTCATGGTGAAGTGCTCATACTCATCTGGCAATGAGTTCAACAATAACAAGGCCTTATCTTCATCCTCCACTATCTCATCCAGATTCAGCAAATATGCTAATAATTTTGTGAAATCATTTAAGTGCTCATCTATAGAAATTCCCCATCTCATCTGAAACCTATAGAGCCGCCTTTTCATACGGAGTCGGTTCTCCACGCTCTTTATCAGATACTTGGCAACTGGGGAGAACACTTCATCATAATTAATCCCTTCTTTCTGAGCAAAGCCCTTGGCTACTAAACTTACTTTGTAGCGCATATCAGCTTCTGAGGAACCTTCCTTTATTGCATACATCCACTTGTACCCAATCACCTTTCTTCTAGAAGGGAGTTTCTCCAACCTCCACACTACATTCTTATGAAGAAATTTCATCTCTTCATCAATTGTCTGCTTTCATAATTTTCTTTTTGAGCCCATCACTATTTCTTTGTAATGAGAGAGAACCTCATTCTCTAATACAAACAATGCATATGTGACGTAGTCCCTGAGCCAGGTTGGCTATTGAGGTGTATTCCTTCTGGGTTTATCTCTAGAAATTGACTCCTGAACTAGAGTCTCACCATCAATATCAGTTTGTTCTTCATCATCACTAATGTGGTCATCATCTATAGGAGTATCCTCGATGTGATGAGAAATTCTTTGTAGAACATATGGGGTGGCATCAAATCCCACTCTCTTCCTTCTTGTAGGAGTAATAATATTATCCTCCACCTGATGAGAACTCCTTAATCTAAAGAAAGACTCTTCATCAAAGGTGACATCTCTACTTACCACAATCCTTTTGTCAACTGGATCATACAATTTGTAACCCTTTACTCTGCGCCAAAAGCCCACAAATATTACTTTCATAGCCCGTGGTTCAAGCTTGTCATTCCTTACATGATAGTAAGTCGGGCTGCCAAAGATCTTCAGCTGATCTGAATCGGTAGCGGGATGTCCAGATCACAATTCAATTGGAGTCTTCTTGTCTAGTGCTGCAGATGACAGATGGTTCACCAAGTAGCATGAATAGTCTAGGGCCTCTGCCCAATAGACTCTCTCCAACCCAGCATTGGACAACATACATCGCACCTTTTCCACCAAGGTAAGATTCATTTGCTCTGCTACCCCATTCTACTGCGATTCTCTATTACTGTGAATTGGTGTTCTATTCATGAATCTTGACATTCCTTTGCAAAAGAAACAGATGTAAACTCTTTGCCATTGTCCGATCGGATAATCTTGATTCTCTTACCTATTTGATTCTCCATTATATTCTTCCAGTTTATGAAAACCTCCAGTACATTTGCATTGCTCTTCAAAGTGTACACCCATACAAACATAGAGTAATCATCTATAAAAGAAACAAAAAATCATTTACCACCGACTGATACAGTTTTTGTTGATCCCCAAACATTTGTGTGTATATATTCTAATATGTCTTTGATGTTGTGGAGGCCAACACCAAAGGGCTTGCATGTTTTCTTGCCAAAAATACAATGTTCACAAAATTATAATTTGCAAGAATTCATACCTTTAATGAGTCCATCCTTCTCCAATGCTCTCAGTAAAGGTTCCCCTACATATGCTAGCCTCATATGCCACAATGTCATGGCATCTATAGAGTCTTCAGCCACAACCACTGAACCTACCACTGTGTTTACCTGTAAGTAGAAGAGATTCTGTTATCTGACTCCTCTCAGATAAGTTATAGCACCCTTACTGATCTTCAGGACCCCTGCCTCAATTACCACTTCAAAGCCCTTGGCTTCTAAGGCTTCAATAGATAGTAGGTTTTTTTTTAATCTCTGGTACATGTCTAACTTCTTTCAGCTCTTGGACTGTTCCTGCATGCGTCCTAATCAGCACACTTCCAACCCCTGCAATCCGGCACATATCATTATTCCCCATTGTGACAGCACCGCTGTTCGTTTCTCTATACGAGCAAAACCAATCCTTCTGAGAACACATATGATACATCACACCAGTATCCATAATCCAACTGGAGCTGTCAGCAACTAGTCATATAGAAATAGTAACAAGAGACACATCTAAGTCTGAACCCTTCACTACATTCTGAATCACATTTGCCTTAGCCTTGGAAGATACACTCGTCCGCTGCTTGTGTGGGGCCCCGTACTTTCCCGCGGCGATGCTAATATTGATATTAACATAATTGCAGGGAGTACGGTGCTCCAGCTGTGGCAAATCCCCAACTTAAGTAAAGTCAGGTAGGACCTAACCTGCCTTAAGCCAATGACTTGTCACCTAGAACTGTGAACATACATTAATATAAATCAAAGTAGCAGAAGCAAGAAACAGTGTAATATAACATCCACATCACAATATAATATAAGAGAGTAAAAGAAACAGTAACTCAGATTAAATATAGAAAAGTAAATACATCCAGAGTTTAATTATTACAAATTGAATTAAATGAAAGTAAAGATCTCTCAAAACCTCACTGCAAGAAAGTAAATCTAACTAAATAGCAATAGGAAAATTCTCCTCATGCGTCAGCTCCTCTCCTACAGACTGCCTACGAACATCTCCAAATCTAACATTTGTCAGTATCACAAATGCCAGGGCCCCAGCCAACAAAAGAAAAAGGTTATAGTTAGACAATTGTCTAAGTATATTTTAGGTTATTTAAGTGAGCTGAATATTTAAGATTTTACATTTAAATATTTTAAACATGCAAGTAATATAAAGTGCTACAAGATACAAAGAATAGGATAGCTATAAACTAATCATTTATAGCTAATCAATAAGTATGTAAAAATAATATACAAAGCAGCAACTAAACAAGGTGAGACTAAAAGCAAAATATCTGCAACTACTGAAATAAATTTGATTCTAATATGCTTATGATCACATGGATACATGCTGAGTATATAAAGAACACAAGTACTGAAATAAACATACCATTCTAGCATCCTAAACATGCTAATATTTAATATAAATTAATAAGAGCATATATACAAGCATGCATATTTAATATGAAAATGCCACTAAGACATGTGGCAAAAGTAAGCTAAGTACATGAATGAGCAGAAAATAAAGCCACTGAAACTTATGACAAAGCAAGCCAATCACTTTAGTAAGGCCACTGAAGTATGTGGCAAAGCAAACCAAATATTGAAAACTGAACTGAAGTAGGAGTAAGCCTAAGACATAGTATTGCCATAATAGAAACAGGCCTTACAGGGCCTCTGAACTAAAAGTTCAATATGTGTCCATCCTAGACATCCGTAGAGCTAGGTCTGAGTTGAACTCATATAATAAGACATGTATCTATCCTAGGCATCCGTAGAGCTAGGTTCGAGTCTATTCTATAATAAAACTAGAACTGAAGAGGCAGACTAAGCTAGAACATACTATACTAACTAAAAGCACTGAAAGAACTGAATGAATGTTATGCTTTTCAAATACTAACTTAGGATGTATCATCCATATCCTAACTCCTCCTATTATGCTCAAGGAATAAGGCTCAATGTTCAAGGTGTGTGAAACAATCAAAGTCAAAGTAAGCAAGGAACTCAATCTAGACTTATGTGATATCTATTATTTTCTAATTTATCCAAATCTAACAATTCTGAGAAGATACAAGTTTAGGATCTTCAATATCCAGCTATCGAGTATAATCCTAGTTTCATAACCTTAATATTAACAATAGAACTTAATAAGTTCTAATTCATAATTATATGATGACTATACATATTAAAGTAAATGAATCAATGACCTAATTATTATTATGATTCTCACTTAACCCAAATCTTGATTAAGTAAATCAAGATTAAGGATTCTAGATCTAAGCTCCACTTTGGTGTTCAAATCCTGAATCCAAGGTAGTATCCTAATAAGGAACTAGGGTTCACACTTAAAACTCAAATTAAAGATAAGGAATCTTATAAGCTGAAGGATTTAAAAACTAAGATCTTAATGAAAGGTTACTCTACTAGTTATAAGATAAAATAATCAATTAAGAACTAAGAATCTAAGATCTATATTCAATCTTTAGGATGATTATGTTATTCTATAAATTGAATCAATCCTACACCCACAAGGAAGGATTCAAAATGATTAAACAGTTAATCAAGTAAGGAATTATAATTACCCAAGTTGTTACCTTAGTCAATTAGGACTTATCTTAATCTTAGACCTAATCCTAAGTATTAATCAAGTCATTAGGAGCCAACCTTTAAGGCCCAGTCCAAATCAGGAGTCAAATAGATTAAATTCTAATTTTTGGAAAATCCAGAAAACCCTAAATTTGACCTATTTAAATTGACCTTCGACTGAAAAATGAACTTCGCCATTGTGCTCATTGTCCCCAAATTAGCTAGGGGTGATGTTTTCGCGTCAATCGGAAGTCGTCGAAATTTCGACGAATATTTTAATAATATTTAAATACCCCGAAAATGGGGAAATTAAAATACTCGTCGGATCAAAAATCCAATATCGCTGTTGCGTTCCTCACCCCTCAATTAGCTAAGAGTGAGTATTTGGGAATTTTTCAAGAGTTAACTAGTTTGATGGAATTAATTAAATTTTAATTATTAATAAATAAATAGATTAATTATTAAAGTATTTACTAATTAAATTTTATAATCTTTCGTGCGCCGTTAAGTGTTCTGACGCCGTCTGCCAATTTTCGGCACCATCATTTGATCCACGTTAGATCAGACGGATCGTTTCGAGCCGTCTGATCTGAGATCAGACGGCTCACGCTCTGTCTTCCTCGTCGCGAACCCTAGGGTTCCACGCGGCTTCCTCGCCGCTCGCGTTGGCCTACTCCAGAGCCCCTTGACCTCGGATGCTCCACATACGTGGCATTAAGGCCCTCACCTTTGCCCGGGAGCCGGTTCTTGCGCGTTTCGGCTCGGGTGGCGTCGGACGAACCTGCGGAGCGCCTCGACAGCCTTCCTTCAGGTACCTCCTCCCCCTACTCTTGCATTTTTCCTTCAAGTTATGAATCATGCATGAGCAAATTGTCTGATTGTCGATCAAAGTCTCGATCGAATTCGACCGAGCAAGCTGGTGTCGTCGCTCATCCGTCGCGTAGTAGCCTTAGCTGGTACGATAGGTCGTCTCCACCTAAGGTCCCGACGTCATCAGAGAGCTAGCTCCGTCCCCTCTCTGAAGGCATGCGGGCCGAGCCTGGTCTCGGCCGTTTCGACCCTCCACGACCGTGCCCTAGCCATGGGTATGCCGATCTGTCGAGGATGGAGCCGGCCCAAGCTCGAGCGGGTGGGGCCAAGCGTGACCCGCGTAAAGATTCGGGTCGCCACATGTCGGCCCGGCCCGCGCGTGTCCCGAGCGGGCTGCAAACGTGTCACTCTCGCGTTGCTGCGGCCCCGCCTGCTACAGCAAGTGGGCCCCACCCGCGGCCCGCGTCGAACGGGAGGTGGCCACGTGTCATGTGGGGCCCGCCCGCAGTAGTCCAGCCGCTCTGAAGCCGCCACGTTTTCTGGCGCTGGTCTCGCCACCTGGGCAGAGAGAAAAAAAATACATATGATATAATTATATATTATAAATCATTAATCATTATATAAACAAATTATATAATAGGCATTTATATATATATATATATATGTATATATATGATATACTTTGTAAAAGTCACTAAATTGAGATAAATAATTATATGCAGGTACAATAGGACAGATATAGAACTTTAGGTATATATATACATTTATATATAGTAAGTTAGTTTAGTTTTGATTAATTAGACTTAATTAATAAGATTAATACACATATATATATATATATATATATATAGAATCACTGTAAGCATGAATTAATTAGGGGATTGATGTAATTAATAATATAACATTAATTAATACAATATGCTATTAAGTAATTAATTACTAGTAGATAGTTAACTTAATGATTTAGCAATTAATCAAACTAAAATAGTGGATTAGTGAATTAATTAATATTATATAAAAGTTATTACAGTAAGTAATTAAGCTTTAATTAATCATTAAGAACATAAGATAAAATAGTTAATAGATCAATTAGATATTAAACAGTAAGTTTATTTCATTTACATAAAGGAATAGTGAATTTAATTAAAATAATTTAATTAAATTTGAAAGTTTAATAACTTTTTGTAGAATGATTCAAACATAGTCAATATAGGTCTCATTTTACTCAGAAAAATAAAAGAGATCAAATAATGTATTGCAAAAATTAGTCTCGGGGTACGTATAAAATAGTGATATTTTAGGACCTATTTAAACCCCATAACTTTTAACCTAGTTATCCAAACATAGACAATATGGGTCTTAAAATACTTAGGAGAACAGTCCCAACACTATAGGAGTATTAGTTTTTCTATTTTAACATCAGGATGAAAAGTCAACTCTTGACCCCATAGTTGACTTTAGAGAAAATGGCCAAAATGCCCCTAGAATTCAATTGACCATAGCTTGGTCAATTCAACTCCAAATTCATAAATTTAAAGTGCTAACTAGTTTAAAATTTCAATGTCATCAATAAACTAAAATAATATTTAAGATCGGAACCCTAAAATATTAGAGAATGACCAAAATACTCATAACCTTAGTTAGGCCATAACTTGATCATTTGAAGTCTAAATTGGGCTTACTCCCTATCAAAATGCTCAGTATATTATAGGAAAGCTATAGAAACTGAGTTTGCTAAAATTAGACTTCAAACATAAAAGTTCAATTTTTGTCACCCGTTGACTGACCAAAATTACCGAATTGCCCTTAGAAATTAAAATAGACATAACTTAGTCATCTGACCTCAGAATGCAGTGTTCTTGGACTCTATGGAATCCTTGAACAATAACAAACAGTAAACTGCATAAAAATTTAGATTCCATTAGGTGTAAATTACAAGTTTGCCCTTTTGGTCAAAAACCTTAGTTTGGACCCGTTTCTTGTCCAAATTGAGTGTATTTACTATCTATCTTCAAGTTAGATAGTAATTAATTATTTGACAATAAGAAAATTTAATTTGGACCCTTAAATCAAAAGTTGACTTTTCGGACCCTTAAGTAAGGGCAAAATGGTCATTTTGCCCAAAATTTAGGTTAAGCGCCCTTAACTTCTAAATTGTCTTTTAAATCACCAAAACCAATATTAGAATTATATTAGAGTCATTTAAGTGAGTAAAATCAGCTAAGTCAAAATGATAAAATCCCTAAAAACTCTCTAAGTCATTTTCCTTAGGATCTTTCACCTCACATTAGGACTATTCCTGAGATTAAGAATAAATCATAGGTCAGATTTCATTTATTGAAAAATGGGGTTTTTTAATGAATGAATCTTTGGTTTTATTAGTTTCTAGACTTTTTATAATTTATTCTGATTAGTTTATCTCTTAACCCTAGATTTAGGATAGGAGATTCATCCTATTAATTTTAATTTACTTAATAAGATTTAACTTAATTAGTAGATCACTTTTAGAATAAAACATAGACCTTATGTATTATCTTTTTTGGATTATGTGATTAAACCAAATCTCATAGTGTTTAATCCATAATCTATAGCTTAGTAGATCTTGATCAGATCTTAGATAGAATATCCAAATTCATAAAACTAGGACGTATAATTCATTGATTAAACTTATAGTCGTATTTGATTGAATTAGATTAGAACTTGATCAGTTTTAATCCTTTTTAATTTATAAGGCCGAGCTTCTAAGTTACACTCGATAGTAGGAATTGGAGATCCTGAACTTGTATAACTTAGAATAGTTAAAATGGTTAAATTAGAAAATAAATGATATCACCATGCTTAGTAAAGTCCCTTGCTTACTATTTGATTTTGTGCTATGTATTCCTTGCATTTTGTGCCATATTTCCTTGGACATATCATATAAGACTTTGATGTATAAATAAAATTTTAGGAAATTATAGAGACTCCTTAGATTCCTTATGAAAATATTAATATAAATGATTATAGATAAAATTACATGTATTAGAGCTGCCTCTCAGTTATGTCTTCTGCCTATGCCTCTTTGTTGACACTAGGAGAAGACTATGCTTATATTTTCTGTCTATGCCTCCTTGTTGACACTAGGAGAAAATTTGTTATGTGTTTTCTGCTTATGCCTCCTTGATGACGCTAAGAGAAAACCCTATATTTCTACCTATGCCTCCTTGATGACACTAGGAGAATATAGTTTTGCGCCTTAGCCTCCTTGTTGATGCTAAGATCCTTTTGACATTCAGTGGGCTAGATTAGCTCTTTTTTATATGACAATTAGTACATGGATATTCATATATAGTATTGATGTTTTGTATATGCTTCAGTACTTTTATTCAGTCAGCTATTTTCTTATTTTTCTTATATATATTTTAGGATGTTAGATTTATTGCTGCTATTTATATGTATCATTGTTGAGTTTATTTATTTAATTTACGTACTTCTTATGATCACCAGCATGTTTAGGATGTAGTATCTTCTTTCAGTACTTGTTCAGTTACTTATACTTATATGCCCTGCCTTGTTTAGCTTATATTTGAGGCATGTCTCAGCCTCCTTTTTGCTTAAGTTATAAATGTTGTTTATAGCTTTTTCCTCTATTTGTTATGCTAGTTGCTCCCTTACTTGGTCTAATTGTTGCTTAGAGTATGTTAAATGGTGATATTACAAAACACATAAAATTTATCAGCTTAAAATGTACTTAGACAAATTTGCCTAACAAGAATTTTCTTTTCTTTGTCTGGGGCCCTACATTGTGAAACTAACAATGGAAGATTCTTATCAGTTAGAAGAGCTTAAGGTGGAGCCTTATCTAGAGGAGGAGCCTTTAGAAGGAGCTGCTATTTAGTTTTCTTACAAGTGAGGATGAGAGTAATTTTGCCTTTAATTATTTAAACTTTAATGTGATGTAATAATACATGTACTCATGACTGTGTATTTTGGATTACTATGCTATTTATTCTGAGTTATATTTCATGCTATTCATATTATGATGATTGGATGTTTCTTATTTAAATCATTTCCGCACTCTGTATGAATTTCTTATATAGTGACTGAATATTTGATTCTGTGCTTACTCCTTCCCTTATTAGGTGGATTGTGGATTCCATCCTAATCCAATAATAAGTGAAGGGTTAGCCAAAGTGACACACCACTCCTTAGCTTGATCTTGTGGATTAAGGGATGGGGCGCCACAGGAATCCCAAATGAAGGTAATTCAATCCAATTAAAAGATCTAAAGTCTAAGATCTAAGATCAGAAATCTAATGTTTGATCACTTTAGACTTAAGCTAGAATTTAGATTTAAGGATTTTATAAGAGTATTTCTTTTAGGATTCAAGCTTAAGGATCAACTTAATTAAGCTATTAGACTAGGGGTCTAGCACTTAAAGATAATTAGACTTAGCTCTTAAGAAAGATGGTTTTAAGAACACTTAAGGTTTTAAGATCTTAATAAGACCAACTTGAGATGTCTTCACCTAACATCAATATTATTAACATAAGATTTCAGAAAGATGCTAATAATCTAATTAGAGATATTTTACAGAATTTTCAAGGTTTAAGGGGTGCTTAAATATATTTTGGTCAAAATAACCAAAATACTCCTCTTAAGACTAAAAATGGATTTTAAGATTTAATTATCCAAATTGAGTCAAATCTATTTTAATGAGTTCCATCTTGGCTAATGAAGTAGGATACATACTTATCTTAGGTTTTGATAATCAAATTAGCCTAATTAGCACTAATCACATTTTTAAGCCATATAAGGTGATTAAGGAATTTAGGGCATATTGAGATGATCTAAACTCAATTATAGGTACTAACATACTTAAGAAAACATTAGGAACTAGATTCATCAAAATCAGAGACTAATCTAAGGCTTAATTCACTAATCTCATTTTAGGGCACTTAGGAGGTGATTAGTAAATTTAATAATTCTAAATTATTTTTAATGGTCTACATAAGTTCTATATGGTCTCATGAGCAATCAGAGACCTTAATCAATATTTTTGGATATTAAATAAATTTAATATGATTTAAATAAAAATAAATAAAGATTAGGCAATTATTTAAAATCTAACTATTAGATCTTTGATTTTATTTTATATTATTATTCTTTGTATTTTTCTGATTAAAATGGTATATTGAATCACACAATTTGGATAAGTATATTCAAAGTTATTTAAATAATTTATTATGAATGTTTATTTAAATTAAAACTATAGCGAATGCATTTATCAAATATTTAACTTAAGAAACATAATTCCAATATTTCTTAAATAATTGTGGCCCGAAATTGAAACCGCGCGGGTCAGGAGAGGCCTGACCTGATGCGCCAGTCTTCGTCCTCGATACCCCCCTTATGCAGATAACCACGGGGAGGGCACCTTGGACCGCCAAATTCGCCGCCGATAGGCCACGCCACGACCAGCATTCTATCGCCACACCTTTAGGAGGTTAAGGCGCATCGATTGAACTTGGAAGCCCTAACTGGGACGAACCAGAACACGGGATGGCTACTCCATCGAGACTTCCATTTTCAGACGATTAAGGTTTACTGTGAGGGGATAATTCTCCTCACAGAAGCCACTAAACGGGCGGGGTTTGATCCGTACACCATTAGTGAGGTGAGGCGAGTCAAACCCCAAGGTTTCATAACCTGGGGTGAAGCCGATCGCTGGGTCCTTACTCAGACTCAACCATGGCTCGACCGCTAGCTCAATCGATCGATATGATCGATTAGAGCTAGCTCAAACCCTGGCAACAATCACAATTGGTTTCCTAAGTGGCTAAGGCTAGTTGACGACATCTGGAGGCTCAATCCAGAGGTAAGAATGGAAACTGAACTTATGAAATTCAGTGGAAAAGCTGTACCTAGAGACGGGGGTTGCAGGCTCGGCTGAGAGGAATTGAGGTGAGATGGAGTTTCCCAAGCAGCAGACGCACGTTCGCACGGAGTCTGAACACAGACGAACCCTCTATCAGCGATTCTAAGCTTCGAGAATGCTGGGAAATTGTCGAGAAGATGGGAGCTACAGAGGACTTCTACTGAGCAATTTAGGATTCACAATGAGCAAAGGTACTCACTATGAGGTCCTGGGGGTATTTATAGGCACTAGGATCACTAGGGGTGGATTCCAGAGCTCGGGCTCCATGGCATTGGCTCGGGCCAAAGGGGAGGCTTGGTTCCAATGGTTATGGGAAAATTAGGGAGACTGCTACCAGTAGACGATTGGGCCGAGGGCAGAAGAGGAAGATTGGGCCAATTCCCATATTGCAACGGGGCCCGGAGGTTACCTGGTTGTCGTGGGGGACCAGAAGCGGACGGGCGAGGCGAGGGAGATGATCCACTGTACTTAGACTCGTGCCCGCCGTCTGATGGATCGACCGTTGCGATTGGAAGGCTCTGATGGATTACTTAAGTAGGACGGATGATAGCCGCCAGATGCGCGCGATGGATCCGACGCCTAGGATTAGATCCTAACCCGGAGGAGATCCCACCGTTGGATGGATTGCGCTAGGATGCGTGCTAATGCATCCATTAGTTGGATTGCACGCACCGCTGTTGGGACCCCACAGCGGATTTGCCGCAGTCACGATAGCAAATCCCATATATTATAATTATATATATATTTAATTTAATTTATATTAAATCATTTAATAATTAACTTAAATCCTAATTAATTATATAAATCCAATTTAGAATTAAATGATCTCCAAAAATTCCCAAAAATTTACCCTTAGCTAATTAAGGCATGAGGAATTCAAAAATGAAATTAGATTTTAATTTGAAGATCAAATTAATTTAGGTATTTTCTAGGGCTCAAAAATAGGAAAAAATACCAAAATTCTCAATTTAGCTCCGATTGCTCCCAAACTTCCAGGGTTAGGTTTAAATGACCCATTTAGTTTAATAGAATCAAAATTAGAACTTGGTTTAGCTTAATTAATCTGGATTTAGCTAGGGTAATAACTAGGGTTGTTACATCTTATCATTCAGCTTTGGGCAGTCCTTCTTCCAATGTCCTATTTCCAAACTGAATGCACACTGTTTATGCCCAATGCTCCGGCCTCTAGATTTTCCTCTTTTCTGGAAGTCTGCATTTTTTTTTGTCCATTACTTCTTTCTCTCTGGCCTTCCTCTTTGGAGTGTAAGAGCCTCTACCATATCTGCTTTAGTGGACTCTTTATCCCTTCTTCTGAACTCATGATTCACTAGGGCCATCATCACCTCCACATACTTCAGAACCTCCTTCCCATGGATCAAAGTCATTGTGAAGTGCTCATACTCATTTGACAATGAGTTTAACAGTAACAAGGCCTTATCTTCATAATCCACTATCTCATCCAGATTCAGAAAATCTGCCAATAATTTTGTGAAATCATTTAAGTGCTCATCTATAGAAATTCCCCCTCTCATTTAAAACCTGTAGAGCCACCTTTTCATGCGGAGTCAGTTCTCCACGTTCTTCGTCAGATACTTAGCTTCCAAGAATTTACACAACTTCCACGACAATGTTTCCATTATAACTCCATATTTAATCTCCTGAGTTAAGCAATTTCGAATCAAGCCGCATGCACTACTGTTCATCTTGATCCAATCCCTCTCTGAAATTTCTTCCAGTTTTTCCTCACCATCAAGAACATCTTCCAAATTTAGGGCACACATTGCGTTAGTCACCTCGCACCGCCACATGCCAAAATTGTTCTTCCCATCAAACTTGCAACATCTATTTTTGCCGGATTTGTCACAACTTGGTGGAGAGACCTCTCCACCACGGATGACGATGAAATTCCTACAATCTCTTCTCATCCTTATGACATGTCTTTCTCCTTGCCTTAGAAAACTCAAACACAAAAGTATTATACTACTCAAGAAAACCCTAGCCCTCAAGCAAGTCTCTCTTTGATATAACTTGTTGGGATCGGAAGGGTTCAATTCAACCAAACGATGCGGAACAATACTTGAGAGATTCTTGAGTAAACCAAATAAAATAAAGAAAATCTAACATGCAATCAAACACACAGCCACAATAAAAGATATACGTAGTTCGGTGCTAACACCTACGTCCACGGGGAGGAAAACAAAAAAAGGTTTCACTATATGAGAGGAGATTACAATAGTTTTGGGCTTTTACAAACCCTTACAAACCCTTTTGGAGTTTCTTCTTTTTCTTTACACACCCAATTGTAAGAGTAGCCCACAACTTTCTAAAAGATGGAGAAAAAATTATATTTTAATTAAATTGCACATCTTCAAAACACCTCTTCAAATTATTTATATTTTCTTAACCAAAGCTCTCAGATCTTAATAATCACTACCCCAGATCTCATGTGCTCCACATGAGAACTAACTCCTTTAAGCTTTCTATTAGTGCAGCTGTATCAATTTGGTTGCCCACGTACCCCCCTCCCAAGGGAATCAAGCCGTCTGTAGTTCCAATAAATGAGAAGCCAATTAATGCTTCTCCAAATTCACCAAGGTTTTTCAATGGGTGAATTTTTGAACTGTGAGCACCATTGTCATTATATCCACAGAATTATCTTTAGTGTTGATCTTCTCCAATAAAATCTCACCTTCTTCAATAACATCTCAGACAAAATGGTGTCAGACGTCAGTGTGTTTTGTGCAAGCGTGACAGATTGGATTTGTAGCAAAAAATATAATGCTCTGGCTATCACAATGTACCACCACCTCCTTTCGCTTCGCACCCAAATTTTCTAGCAAGCCTTTCATCCAAATAGCTCCCTTGAATACTTTGATAACTTCCATATATTCAGCTTCTGTCATTGACAGGGAAATTATAGATTGAAGTGTTGACCTCCACCCTACTATACCTCCTACTAGAGTGAATACATAGCCAGTTGTTGATCGTCTTCAATCCAATTCTCCGGCATAGTCGGAGTCCACATATTCAACACACAAGTTGACTATTGACAATTGCTTCTGAAACAATAAACCAATACCACTTGTACCTTTCAGGTACCAAAAAATCCCCATCACTGCTTGCTAGTGCTCTTTTCCCGGATTGTGCATGTATCGGCTCACAACTCCAACAGCTTGAGCCAAATCTGGTCTAGTACAAACCATAGAATACATCAAGCTCCCAACTACACTAGCATATGGCATTATGTGCATTTCTTCTTTTTCAAGATCTGTCTTTGGACATTGCTCTGCAGATAAGCGAAAGTAAGGTTCTAAAGGTATACTCACAGACCTTGTAGTGCTTTCAATTCTAAACCTCCTTATCACCTTCTCCAAATACCCCCTTTGGGTAAGCCAAATCTTCCTTAATATTTTGTCTCTGCAGATTTCCATTCCCAAAATTTTCTTTGCCTCTCCCAAATTCTTCATTTGAAAGTTCTTTGACAGTTGATCTTTCATGTGATCCATCTCTGTCTGATCTGAAGTTGCTATCAACATGTCATCAACATACAATAATAAGTAAATAAAGTTACCTTGAGGTAACCTCTTGAAATACACACAACGGTCAAACTAGCTTCTTTGGTACTCCTCCTTTTGCATGAACATATCAAATTTTTTGTACCATTGTCTTGGAGATTATTTTAGCCCATATAGAGACTTGTCCAATTTGCATACCAAGTCTCCTTTTCCTGGCTCACTGAATCCTGAGGGCTGTGCCATAAAGATCTCCTCTTCAAATTTTCCATGCAGGAATGCTTTAACATCAAGCTGATCAAGCAACAAATCAAACTGTGCCACCAAAGCTAGAAGCACGCGGATCGATGTGTGTTTAACAACTTGGGAGAACACTTCATCATATTCAATCCCTTCTTTCTAAGCAAAGCCCTTGGACACTAATCTTACTTTGTAGCGCACATCAGCTTCTAAGGAACCTTCCCTTTTTTGCATACAACCACTTGCACCCAATCGTCTTTCTTCTAGAAGGGAGTTTCTCCAACCTGCACACTGCATTCTTATGAAGAGATTCCATCTATTCATCCATTGTTTGCTTCCATAATTTTCTTTCTGAGTCCGTCACTACTTCTTTGTAATGAGGAACCTCATCCTCCAATACGAATAATGCATATGTGACGTAGTCTCTAAGCCAGGCCGGCTGTTAAGGTGCATTCATTCTGGGTCTATCTCTAGCAATTGACTCCTGAACTAGAGTCTCACCATCAATATCAGTTTGTTCTTCATCATCACCAATGTGGTGTTCATCTATAGGAGTATCCTCAATGTGATGAGAAATTCTTTATGGAACAAATGGGGTAGCATCAAACCCCACTCTTTGCCTTCTTGTAGGAGTCTCAGTATTATTCTCCACCTGATGAGAACTCCTTAATCTAAAGAAAGACTCTTCATCAAAGGTGACACCTTTGCTCACCATAATCCTTTTGTGAACTGGATCATACAATTTGTAACCCTTTACTCCACACTGAAATCCCACAAATATTGTTTTCCTAGCCCGTGGTTCGAGCTTATCATTCCTTACATAATAGTAAGCCGGGCTGCCAAAGATCTTCAGCTGATCATAATCTGTAGCGGGATGTCCATACCATAATTCAATTGGATTCTTCTTATCTAATGCTGTAGATTGCATACGGTTCACCAAGTAGCATGCATAGTCTAGGGCCTCTGCCCAATAGACTCTCTCCAACCCAGTATTGGACAACATACACCGCACCTTTTCCACCAATGTATGATTCATTCACTCTGCTACCCCATTCTGCTGCGGTGTCTCTATTACTTCGAAGTGGCATTCTAGTCCTGAATCTTGGCATTCCTTTGCAAAAGAATCAGATGTAAACTCTCCTCCATTATTCGATTGGATCATCTTGATTCTCTTACCTATTTGATTCTCCACCATCTTCTTCCAATTTATGAAAACCTCTAGTACATTTGATTTTCTCTTCAAAGTGTACACCCATACAAACCTGGAGTAATCATCTATAAAAGAAACAAAATATCTTCTACCACCGAATGACGTAGTTTTTGTCGGTCCCCAAACATCCATGTGTATATATTATAATATGTCTTTGATGTTGTGGAGGCCAACACCAAAGGTCTTGTATGTTTTGTTACTAAAAATACAATGTTCACAAAATTGTAGTTTGTAAGAATTCATACCTTAATGAGTCCATCCTTCTCCAATGCTCTCAATGAAGGTTCCCTTGAATGTGCTAACCTCATATGCCACAATATCATGGCATCTTCAAAGCCTTTTACCACAGCCACTGCACCTATCACTATGCTTACCTGTAGGTAGTAATGATTCTATTGTCTGACTCATCTCAGATAAGTCATAGCACCCTTACTGATCTTCAGGACCCCTGCCTCAATCACATCCTTAAATCCCTTAGCTTCTAAGGCTCCAATAGACAGTAAATTCTTTTTAATATCGGGTACATGTCTAACTTCTTTCAACTCTTGGACTGTTCCTACATGCGTCCTAATCAGCACACTTCCAACCCCTACAATTCAGCACATATCATTATTTCCCATTGTGACAACACCGTTGTCCGTTTCTTTATACGAGCAAAACCAATCCTTCTGAGAATAAATACGATTCATTGTACTAGTATCCATAATCCAACTGGAGCTCTCAGCTACTAGTCCCATAGAAATAGTAACAAGAGATACATCTGAGTCTGAACCCTCCACCACATTCTGAATCACATTTTCCTTAGCCTCAGAAGATACACTCGCTCGCTGCTTGTCTTTCAACTTTGGGCAGTCCTTCTTCTAATGTCCTTTTTCAAACAGAATGCACACTGATTGTGTCCAATACTTCGGCCTCTAGATTTCCCTCTTTTCCAGAAGTTTGCATATTTTTTTGGCCATTGCTTCTTTCTCTCTAGTCTTCCTCTTTGGAGTGTTAGAGCCTCTGCCATATCTGAGTTAGTGGACTCTTTATCCCTTCTTCTAAACTCATGATTCACTAGGGCCGTCATCACCTCCTCATACTTCGGAACCTCCTTCCCATGGATCAAAGTCGTGGTGAAGTGCTCATACTCATCTGGAAATGAGTTCAACAATAACAAGGCCTTATCTTCATCATCGACTATATCATCCAGATTCAGCAAATTTGCCAACAATTTTGTGAAATCATTTATGTGCTCATCTATATAAATTCCTCCTCTCATCTGAAACCTATAGAGCTGACTTTTCATGTGGAGTCGGTTCTCCATGCTCTTCATCAGATACTTGGCTTCCAAGAATTTACACAACTTCCATGCTGATGTTTCCATCATAACTCCATATTTAATCTCCTGAGTTAAGCAATTTTGAATCAAGCCGCATGCACTCCGATTCATCTTGATCCAATCTCTCTATAAAATTTCTTCCAATTTTTCCTTGCCATTAAGAACATCTTCCAAATTTAGGGCACCCAGTGCGTCTGTCACCTCGCACCGCCACATGCCAAAATTGTTCTTCCCATAAAACATGACAACATCTATTTTTGCGGGATGTGTCACAACTTGGTGGCGAGACCTCTCCACCACGAATGATGATGAAGTTCCTACAATCTCTTCTCCTCCTTCTGACATGTCTTTCTCCTTGCCTTAGAAAACTCAAACACAAAAGTATTATACTACTCAAGAAAACCCTAGCCCTCAAGCAAATCTCTCTTTGATACAACTTGTTGGGATCGGAAGGGTTCAATTCAACCAAACGATGCGAAACAATACTTGAGCGATTCTTGAGTAAACCAAATAAAACAAAGAAAATCTAACATGCAATCAAACACGCAGCCACAACAAAAGATATACGTGGTTCGGTGCTAACACCTATGTCCACAGGGAGGAGAACAAAAAAAAGGTTTCACTATATGAGAGGAGATTACAATAGTTTTGGGCTTTTACAAACCCTTACAAACCCTTTTGAAGTTTCTTCTTTTTCTTTACACACCCAATTGTAAGAGCAGCCCACAACTTTCTAAAAGATGGAGACAAAATTAGATTTTAATTAAATTGCACATCTTCAAAATACCTCTTCAAATTATTTATATTTGCTTAACCAAAGCTCTTAGATCTTAACAATCTCTACCCCAGATCTCATGTGCTCCACATGAGAACTAACTCCTTTAAGCTTTCTATTAGTGCAGCTGCATCAACTTGGTTGCCCACGTACCCCCCTCCCAAGGGAATCAACCCGTCCGTAGTTCCAATAAATGAGAAGCCAATTAATGCTTCTCCAAATTCACCAAGGTTTTGCAATGGGTGAATTTTTGAACTGTGAGCACCATTGTCATTATATCCGTAGAATTATCTTTAGTGTTGATCTTCTCCAGTAAAATCTCACCTTCTTCAATAACATCTTAGACAAAATGGTGTCAGACATCAATGTGTTTTGTGCGAGCATGACAGATTGGATTTGTAGCAAAAAATATAACGCTCTGGCTTTCACAATGTACCACCACCTCCTTTCGCTTCGCACCCAAATTTTCCTCCTCCTTCTGACATGTCTTTCTCCTTGCCTTAGAAAACTCAAACACAAAAGTATTACACTACTCAAGCAAGCCCTAGCCCTCAAGAAAATCTCTTTTTGCTACCACTTGTTGGGATCGAAAGGGTTCAATTCAGCCAAACGATGCAGAACAATACTTGAGCGATTCTTGAGTAAATTATATAAAATAAAGAAAATCTAACATGCAATCAAACACATAGCCACAATAGAAGATATACGTGGTTCGGTGCTAACACCTACATCTACGGGGAGAATAAAAAAAGGTTTCACTATATGAGAGGAGATTACAATAGTTTTGGGCTTTTACAAACCCTTACAAACCCCTTTTGGAGATTCTTCTTTTTCTTCACACACCCAATTATAAGAGCAACCCACAACTCTCTAAGAGATGGAGACAAAATTAGATTTTAATTAAAACACACCTCTTCAAAACACCTCTTCAAAAACACACCTCTTCAAAACACCTCTTCAAATTATTTATATTTGCTTAACCAAAGCTCCCAGATTTTAACACCTTTGTCTAGTAATTCATGTTTATCATCCTACTTAGGTTTAGCAAATTACTCTTAAGCTGTCTTAATTTTATGTTTGATAACTATCCATGTGTTTAGTCTTTAGTTTTGTTTTGATTCAAACTTGTGCTAACGTCTCTTATTAATTCACTTATAGAACTAGTTTATCACCATTAGATTTACATGTTAAATCTATATTATCTCTACTCGTACTTTGCTTTGATAAGGCTAAGGTTCATAATTTGTAACACAATTTTATACCAATATTAACATTAGCAATTGCTAGTTATACTATAATTAGAATTTGGAATATATGTAAAGGATTATAAGAATAACTAATCCAATTAGTCCTCATGTGCTTGGACTTACTCATCACATAAACAAATAACATTTCCCTTGCATAATAAACTAATTATGTATTAATTTTAAAATTAATGTTAGCATAATTTTAATTCCAAATTGAATATAAGCTTTTATTTTTTAAAGATTTATACTTTAGTCAATCTTGTTCTAGACTAAGAAAATAATTAAATGCGTATGTTTTAGTTATCTCTTTCCCAATCACCATGCTTAAATACATGTTAATTCTTCAATGAATAATCATCTTTAAAAGTTCTTAATTATAAATCCTTATTGTTAAACATGTATTCAACTTGAATATTACTTTTGCTTTGACTCTGTTACTTATGCTTTGACTCTGTGATTGCATGAAACATCACCACCATGGCCTAATACTTCCTTTCTTTATTGAATCACTAACTTGGGCTAAGTATCCTTTGACTAAGCCTTGATTGCCAGATTAGTGATAATTAAGCCTCTAATTTAGCTTCAGTTATAAATTTAATTATTGTTAATATGATAATCACATACTTAGCCAAATGATTATTCTTCTAGCTACATATTCCATGCAGCTCACCATGACACCTCATGTGGTTAGTTAGAGCCACTAACCAAGGACTTTTCCTTTTTCCATCTCAACAATTGATGTCCAACTCTCTATCTCAGCCATTCATGGAAAAACTCGGGGAAAAGATAGTTTGCCGCCTTATTTGTCCCTTAATCATAGACTAAATTGGTTAAATCCTCTAAAACCAAAAAAAACACCCCCAATATTTAAAAACCTCAAAATTCCTTCCTCTAGGCTTTCACCATGGTATTAGGTTGCCTGAGCTCCACATCTTTCCTCATCCTTTGAAATGTTTCTTCTTGTTCTCTATAAAAATAACCTACACTTCTTTGAGCTTTTTAACTTAAGAAGAAGAAGTTTGCAGTAGTGATAATCAAGACTAACTTAAAGAAACTTGACAACCTTCTTTGGTGAAATCAACTAATTCCTTATAGGAAAGCACTTGGAACTATCTCTTATTTGACCTCCATCGTTATTAGAGATTAACTAATCCATCTTTGAAGCCTTTGGAGTTATTGGTAAGCCAGAAAATTTAGAGTATCTTGAGCTTTAGACATGCTTATATTTGATGAAATGTGCACCTTCTTCGTGTTTGCATGTAATGAACCTCTTGCATCATGTACACAAGTTTAAGCACACATAATAGAAAGATTGTAAAATTTCATAGTATGCTCTATTCTCTAGAATTAGGTCTTAATTTTGATATATTAGGGTAGACAAAGCATCTGATAATTGATGGCTAGGAAGCAGATGAAATTTGCATTATCATATTCTAATTTTTCTTAAGATAATTCACACTCATACCAATGTCAAGATTATAATTTTTCTTGTATGCATAGGATTAGTTTTAGGTTTAATTTTAAATGCCTTAAGTAAATATTAGGTCTATTGTTTGAATACTATGCATCCAATGCATTCTTTGATTCAATTCACATCACCTTGACCAATGGCATGATAAATAAATTTTAAACTCGTATTCTATTCACTAGAAATAAACTTAAGCATAACCCTATGTTCTATAAGAAAGCCAATTACAAGAAATTAGTGGTTCAGAGAAAAAAAAGTTATTTGTAATGTCTAAGCTCCATGTTCGTTAAGATTATTTCAAGCACTTTACTAGTAAAAAAATTGTAATTACACTTACACAACGATAACTATTTGTATATTAAACTTATTATAACCTTAAATTTGGTTTAATACTAAAAATATGTGATACATTAATAGATTAATTTTTCTTAAAATCACTTAATGTTGCATGGAACCACTTAGTATTTTAGCCTTACAAAGCCATTGGTCATACATAATTTAATGGAATTTTGAATAATCCCATGATTATACACATCTTTAAAATGACAAGTTAAGATTGATCCAACTTTTGATCTAGTACTAATAAGACATTTGACAATTGAAATTAGCTAGGATGGCCTAGATCTCAAGATCTTTGGCTCTTCTTAGACCTTTGTCACCTCATATTATTATGAGCTAACAATACCTAAATTGTGAATTCTAAAGCTCACAAGTCACAATAACTAACAAATTAAACACCTCACAAACCTTGATGATAATGTATAAAAATATATTCTTAATTTTCATGTATGATAAATAAGTTTGTGAATTTTCTTATGAAATGTTTTCATGAGTTTTATAAGGATCATTATTTTTAAAGTACAATGCAACTCTTTTTGTTCATGAGTTATTTACTGATCTCAAATGTGTTATTAGCATATTAAAAGTAAGACTTGCTAGCTTGGTACTCCTTTTCCATGAATAGTTACCTTTATGAATCAAATATGTGCATGTATGACATAACCACATTTATAATATGATAAATATAAAATCAATTTAATTTTTGCTAAAAGTTTCCAACTTTATTTATAGTTAATTAACTAATTACGATCCTCATTGACTAGGAAAACCCTTATGGCATGAAACTAGAATTAGCACTTACTGTAACTTAAAGCACCAAGTGAACATATATGGACAAACCTAGTCATTTTAATATAAGAAAATTCAATTATTAATAAATTTATAGAATATTTAAAACCCTAAATTAGATCCAGGAGACTTGAGCTATCAAATTTTATGCATGCCTTAAGCTTGATCTTTGAAGACATCATGTAAGGATTGCATGACAAAGACTAGTTACATCCTAAAAACTTTTAATGTTTGAAACCAATTATAAATATGATATCCATTGAATTATGCATATAAATGAAATTTGATATTATAATAAATTAACATAAATATCATTTAACCATAAATTTCACCTAAGGATATAAACTCTAGGTCCTAATACATAAAATTGCTTTGTTGCCTAGTTTGGCCAAATGGTTTGAGAAAACTTATTATTATGCCAATAAAATGAATATTCTCAAGTTTCTAAGCCCTAATTGGGATATTAATAATGAATCAATGTAATTAGAAATCTTACAATCAGTACTCTTTTATGTAAAAGTTTAAGACTTCAAATAGCATAAACCAGTCCTTTGTCTTGCATATTTAGAGTGTACATTAGAAGTTGTTAAAATATTCACATTGAATTGATTAATCACTAAATTTGACATAAGAAAATATGTGTTAACATTATAAATAGATTAATATAGTCAATTTACCATTAGTAATCCCTAAATTCACATATAACACATAAAGGAAGACTCTCCATTTATTTACATAACATACTTAACCCTCTCATTTTCTCTAAGTATTTGCCAACAAAAATATAATTAAAACTAAACCTTAATGTATTAAACTATAAAAAATAATTGAATTTTAAATAATTATTAATTCTTTGAGACTTTGGAAACTTAGCAATTTTATTTGCATAAGGAATCCAGGCATGCAAATATACTTTATTTAGCTTAAATTTTAATTACATCTTTTTCATAGCATCTGTTTGCATTGGTACGTTTTTTTTACTATTGTTTGTTATATTTTTTATACATTATATGTATTGAATAAAACTATTTTTTGTGATTTAGTATATATGTTGGGTTTACAAATATATATAGATATTTCTTGGGCTAGGCAAGCCCATTAGATGATACAAGGAGAGTTGTGCCATGCCTATGAGAGGTTGAAGCTGGCTTTGGAATATATCTTAGGAATTAGGTCAAGAAAATGTGCTTAAATTTTGTCTTATTTTCTATTTTTTCTCAGCTGAAAAAACAAATTTAGTTATATGTAAGACATAGTGCAAATTGATAAAACTACAATTTGATGAAATTGTAATTCTTCATGATGCAGTTCAAATAATGCCATTTAATATATTATTTGATGCTGGTTGAAAAAAACGTGATTTATAAAATTTGGAATAATACTTTTTTACTTCAACATATTTGATATTGTCATACAAAATAAAACTTGGTTGAAAAAAATGTGATTTATAAAATTTGGAATAATACTTTTTTACTTCAACATATTTGATATTGTCATACAAAATAAAACCTCCTCTTACAACTTTTTCAATTATAGCTTATTGCTTAGCTTTACTTAAACTTTTGCACTACCACATATATTTGTTAATGTGGCTACTTGATATCCAAGTACTTAAAGCAATCTATCTATATTTAACTTCATGAGCACATTCCACTTGTCAGATTTGAAACCTTCCTTTGACTGGATTAGAGTAAGCCTGATAATTATTTAAATAGGAAAGGATTATATTGATGCTTCCTAATTAAATATAAAAGCGATTATATTATATTGTGATAAAATTTTCTTTCTTTTTATTTTCATTTTAGCATTAAGTTTGTACAAAAAATATTATGACTATATCATTGGATAATTTATGTGATGATGTATTCAAAAGTGATTAAATGAGAATGGAAAGGATGGTTTTACACTTGACAGACTTAAAATTAGATGTCTGTACTTGCACGCAAGTGTACGTGGACTGAAGTAATATGGGATGATGAGATCCCAAGATTTATTATCCTCTAAGAATGGTGTGTGTTTGTTACAAAAGTGTACTTCTTTTTAATAATATTTAAACTACAAGTAGTTGGGATTTTTGTTCTAAGTTAATCTATATTTGTCATAAATTAGTTTTTTAATCAGTTGGATAAAATTGGAAAAAGTTTGGTTTCAAACATGCAACTTTATTATAAATATGTGCAAGATAATTCTTCTCCAAATATCACATTTACTATTACAACATTCCATTTATTATCTCAATTATCAAGAGATTTAGTTTCATTACTTGGATATTAATTCCTCTTCAAACCTATTTAGTGTTATTTTGAACACTAGATGATTTGAATTAAGCACATTAGATATTCTTGTGATCTTTTTTATAAATGGAAGTTATTCCTACGTCTTAGCGATAAAATTCATATTTTATTTTATGATCATAAGATCTTGATTCTATCTTTGGCTCACACGCTTCTATTATTGATTTAGCTAAGGTAATGAACTGCGAAGCTCAGTGAGCTTATGTCACATCGCTCACGGCTTATCACTCTCAATTATCTTGCTTAAATTATGAGTGAGCAGTGGAGCTCAATAGATGGGTCTCGGCTTCACATGTATCAAATCTATAACTTAACATACGGATAAGCAATGGATCACTTGAACTTATGTCACTTCATCCACTACTTTACATGCCATCCCTATGCATTATGGATTGAGCTATGGAGTTTAGAGAATTACTTACATTATTCTTATCTGCTCAGATGATCAAGTCTTCTGACTTATAGTTTATGCACGAGCTGTCACACACAATGAACTTATGTCACATCATTCGTGGTGCATATGCTATATATGTATAATCATTAAGTCAAGACGATCATCAAGCACACTAATTTTTTTTGTAAAATATCATTACTAATATTTTAAAGGTAGTTTTGACTATAAAGAATTATTAATTCCATGAAAAGATATAAAACAATTTTCAAGCTAAAAATCATGTCGTTTCATTAAAGAAAGAATTTCTCATACTCGCACAAGATCTATACTAGTTACATATTCTCTGCCAAACACTCCCCAAAGGGAGGGTTTAGGCTGCCATCACTATAACTACGATAAAAAAAAATACAGGATTTCGAATAAGCATACATTGCATTTTACAAGATTCAAGGAAACACAAAAATAACAAAGTTAGGGAGATGATACGCAGGAACAACTTATGGCATTCTTCTTGTCTTCTACTTCCTTGATGCTTGGGTCCTTCTCATTGTTGCTGTATTTCTCTTAGCTTTTGCTTCCGTCTTCTTCCTTGGGAACATTCTTTTATTAGGGTTCCTCCGCTTAAGACTGTAATTATAAAATGATTAAAGAACCCCCATTCATCCTTTTCTTTTGCCTTGAATAACTCTCCCCCTTCAACTATTCTCTCCAAATTATACTTTAATTTCTCCTTGATTGAATTACTTAAAAGTTGAATTCATTAAGTTCATATGCTTAGAATCTTCTTTTATTCCTTCTTAAGAATTGAAGAGTTATATTTTAACCTTAATTTTGGTGTTGGGAGCTGGATAAATTAAGTAAATTTAACCTTTCAAATTCTCTGTATGTTTAATGTCTTAATGTAGATTCATCGGTGAGCACTATGGCGCGCTATGATGCCATGGTCTCCATTTGTCTGACACTGCGGCGCACTGTAGCGCTATTCATTCGATTTTTATCCGTTACCGCGCGTCATGGCATTATTGTTTCAGCGTTAGGCACTATAGTGTGCTGCAACATCGATCCATATCTTTGCCTTGAGTAATTATTCCTTTAATTTGTGCTGTGACGTGCTATAGTGGGTCACTTGCGGAGCTCAGGTGCTATGGCCCACTATGGCATCTAAAATTCCATACTTTCTTTTCTTGAGTGCAAAATTCATAAAACAAGCCAAAAACATATTGAGGTATATTATAAATGGGGCTCATCAATAGAAAATAATTATATTAAAAATGGTTAATTATATTAGGAAAATATAGATATAAATGGGGCTCATCAACACTTTTTCCACTTTACTTAAGTACCTTAATAGAAGCATGTGGCAAATTACTCATAGTATAAAATTTACCCTTATTATGATATTAGGACATCACATTTGGTATCAAAATACTATTGATACTTATTAAAAAAAAGTAATGTAAATCCATTGAAGTATATTATAACTTATACTTAAAATATAAACTTTTAGTAGGACAACAATTAAGACCAGTAGGCATAAAGATCTAGTTGAGTCTTAAAGACTCAAACTCTCATAATCTTCAAAGAAAGGAGTTGGTCTATGGAACACTAAGTAAATTTATTTATCAAGTACTTAGAGAACATGAAAATAGCACGAAGAGTTGCATTCCTATTTTCAAATTTTAAAACCCACAAATTTGTAAGGCTTATAATAATTTAAGATCATCCATTTTCAACAAAATTTCCACACAAGTGGTTGCCATGGAATAGTTAAAAATGTGAAAGACATGCTAATTGGCATAAGTGATTACAAAAATGGATGGTACCATTGGTTACTTACCGCTTGGATGATAAAGCAAAAAGCTTGTGGAAAAATTTTGAAGATATAATTCAATGGCAAGACTATGTTTACCATCTAACTACATTCATACAATTATATGTATAGGCCAATGTTGCAACAACTCTAAATTATTACTTAACCTAATTTTAGCTTGATCACATCTTAACTATCATTCTATTGGATTCATCTGGTCAATAGAACCAAACCCTAAAAATTTAGAGTGATTTAGTGCTCAATTGAAAATTTAATTTATTTTAATAATATTTAATTATATAGAAAAAAGAGATAATTAATTTGATCTCAAAATCAAAATTCGACTTTGCCATCACGCTCGTCACCCCCAAATTAGCTAGGGGTGATATTTTGGAAGTGTTTGGAAGTCGTTAGATTTTTTCAAATATTTTAATGTATTTAAATACCCTGAAAATTAGGATAATTAAATCGATCTCTAAATTAAAATCCAACTTTGCTATTGAGTTCCTCACTCTTGACTTAGCTAGAGGTGAATTTTCAGGATTTTTTGGTGCCCGTTTATTCATCTAATTTTAAATTTTAAATTGTGTTAATTAAAATTAGAAAATAATTAATTAAAATTTTAAAATTTCCATTTTTCACCCCATTTCCTGTGCATGTTTTCCCTTCCCCATCACCTGTCCATCAGCTCCAACCCATCTCCCCCATGCAGCAATGATGACTTTCTAAAATCTTATCTCCCTGAAGCTTATCCTTTTCCCCCCTCCTTTACCTATGCTCCATTAGTCTCAACTCCACCCATTTGCTATCACCTAAAGCTCCTTCCTTCACAAACTCTTGAAGAACTCTCAACTCTCTTCTTTCTTTTGCTAGCAGCTGAAGAAGAAGCTCATTTCCTTCTAGACTCTTGGAAAAAACCTAGCTGGAACCTCCCATCACAAACTAAGGTACCCTTATTGTATCCTTCCTTGTACCTTCCATTTATCCCATTGGTTGATCCAATGGCTATTTCATTTCATTTGAATGCTTAATACTTTTTCTCAAGAACTTGTATTTTAGCAATCGAATTCAATAGAGTTTGATCTGAATCTAAGAAAATGAATGATGCTGTGTAAAGAGAAATCTTGCATAGGTAGCTAGGCATTATTATTTGCAATGTTATAATGATATTTTGTATTGATTTTGGTATCAATGGAAAGGACTCGAAAAGACTTTTCCATAAGTATATGGCACCGCAATTGAGGTGTCCTGAATCGAGAGTATTTGGGTGTTAAAGGGAATACAATCCGTTTTCATCCAAAAAAAAAAACTGTCGAGCGCTACAACGCGCCGTAGCGACTAGTTTTCAGCCAGGGAGTGATCCAGCATGATGCAGCACCCGCATCTCAAGAAATCTAGTGCAATAGCGCACCGCAGCACCCGTGCCTTCAGATATTTAGCGCCGTAGCGTGTCGTAGTTCTCGGCTCTCAGCCAGAAGGGCGCTACAGCGCGCCACAACGCTAAAATCCGTCGTAGCGTGCCATAGAGCATGGCTCTCAGTCAGGAGGACTCTACTGCACGCTGTAGCGCTTAATTCGACCGTAGCGCATCGTAGCACCTGAAAGCATTGTAGGTGCCGTAGCGCTGAAATCCTCCGTAGCGCATGGATCTCGGCCAGAAAAGTGATATAGCACGCCTCAGCGCTGAAATCCACCGTAGCGCATTGTAGAGCCCTGAAAGCGCTGCAGCACAAAAACACACCACAGTACGCCATATCGTCTGGCTCTCATCCAGGCAAGTGCTACAGCACGCTGTAGCACGCATAACTGCCCAGTTTTGCCAAAATTTTAAATTATTGGTATTTTGATGATCCCAGAACCCTAATAATGTAGAAATATACCAAAAATAAAAATAGGTTATAATAAAATCATGCATTGTATAATTATAGAGGTGATTTTTAAATGTGAACCCCAAGCTTAAAACATCTTGACTTTTTGAGCATATGCTTGTATGACAAATTTACACTTGTAGCTATTTTCTTTTGATTGAATCAATGTATTATTATTTCTTAGAACCTAAGATAACCATATTAAATGAATTTATTTTCATTGCTTGAAATGTGGAACATTAGTCTTGAAACTTTATGATAAGATTTTAGGATGCATAGAAATTAATTTATTCTATTAGATTTAAATTTTAAATTTTTAAAATTGCTAATTAAGTACCAATTTCTTTAGCTCATAATTAGTGAATATTAGCATTTATTCTCTAGTTGACATTACTAATTTATCATGTGATCTTTGAAGTTTAAGCCTTATGATGATAATGTGATTTTATTATCTTCACCTTAAATTTATACTCCTTTGATTTCCTCTTAATTAAAAGAATTAGCACCATTTAACTTGCATTAAATCATTAAAATATATTGATTCTCAAATGATTCATTCTTAATAATATGCTAATTTTGTCCCATGATCTAATCATTTAATCAAACTTAGGAGCTTAGTAATCTAGCTTATTATTCTTCCCTTTTTAATTAAGTGATTGATTTTATAAATATTGCATGTGTTTAAGCTTTTAAATTTTTATCTCATGATTCAACTTAGGATAGAAAGCTAAATTATTGTGATTACAAAATTTAATCTCTTTTTATCTTGTTAGATTTTATAATTTAAATGCTTAATATCTTAATTAGTGAAATATTGAGGTAGAAGCTAACTTATTAAATATATATTGAGGTAGGCCTTTAGATGAACCTCTCTAAACTTAAAAAATTGAGCTTTTATATTTGTGGTAGCAATAGTCTAATGGACTATAGATTAAGCTTAAATAAGGTAGCTTACCTAAATTAGAGTGACTTCTATGTCACAATCTTGGGACCCCATTGCTTAGTACCTCCAATGGAGAATAGATTCATTAGTCTGAGTTTCCTTGGTTTCTAAATAGTTAGTATAGAATGATAATCATTAGTGTTTATCATGTGGAGACTATAGTGTATACCCATAAAGCTGATTTGATTCAGTAAGGATATAAAATTGGTTAATTTATTCTGAATGGAATTATATATCCTAATCTTGTCTTAGATGGATTTACAATAACATTAGAATAAATTTCCCAGTTTTATCAAGTGTGTTATAAGTGAAGGATTGAACAACTTAGCTTGGGAGAACAAACAGTAAAAGGGTGGTGTCACCTTATTTTTGTGTGCATCAATAAGTGCAGTTAAGCAAACTAAGTATTTCAAGTTACATTTCTTAGGACACTTTAATTTATATTATAAGTAGGGGATTGAACAACTTAGTTTGGGAGAATAAACTGTAAGAGGGTGGTGTCCCCTTATCTTTGTGTGCATCGATAAGTACAGTTAAACAAACTAAGTGTTTCAAATTACCTTTCTTAGAATATAATAAGATATATTTATAAGTATGGAGTAGAACAATTTAGTTTGAGAGAACAAACTGTAAAAGGGTATCGTGCCCTTATTTTTGTGCGCATTGATAAGTGCAGTTAAACAAACTAAGTGTTTCAAGTTACCATTCTTAGAAATGTAATATTTATGTATATGCACTCCTAATTTGTGATAACTTAAGGAAATCTTAAGATTTGGTTGTTTTAAGAGCATTTTTGCATACACTGCATAAGCATAAGCACAAGTATCAAGAATCATTGTGAAGTACGAGATATAGTATACATTAAAAGAGGAATTATGAGATGCAATAGGCATCAAGATATGGAATTTTTAATGGGATGTATGCAAGCATCAAACTGTGTATTTTCAGATGTATTTGATTGGCATACACTATGGTTCTGATATAGTATGATTACTCAGTTTTCAGTCTTTACAATAGATTATTGCAGCATTTCTTTTTAATTATTGTTTTACTTTATGTTCCAGCTTTTAGTTATTTCAGTATTTTTTTGCAGTATTCTTTTGATTTATTTAAATATTAAATTCTGTAAACTATATAAAAGTATGTTGTGGTATTTTGTTAGTGTTAGATTTATTGTCTAACACGTGGTACTTTTGAGATTCGATAATTTGCTAGATCCAGAGCAGTTTGGTGAGCTAGCATTGGAGTCTATTTAGGAGCTCCTGGAGGATCCGATGGAGTAGTAGAAGACCTAGTCTTTTCTCTTTTAGTTATTTTTAGTTGTGAGATTGAGAGACTCTTATTTTTGCTCTTTTTATGATATATTAATGGCTTGTAATAATTATCTGGATGTATGTTCTTTTATTTCATTTCTGAGATGAATGCTTCTTGTTGGCTCTATTATGAATGTATGGATGAATGCTTTTATCTTCCACATATTAATTAATCCTACTTATACTTAGTATTGTGATGTGATCTGTAGTAAATGCTCATATACAGTACTCCTATATATTAGAAATATCCTTCTTGTCTTACTAAGTTTAATGTATGTAAGTATTCAAGCTAATACTTAAGATAATGATACTACTTATCTTAAGGATTATCATTTAGTTCTACCTTGTGTAGAGCCTCAGTTTTCGCGTGCGAGAAGGTCTTGAAACACTTCCCAAGTAACGCATCATTTTGCCGCCAACTGTTTAGGATACTTACTCCTTAAACATCCTTGTTGCGCGCGACGACAAGATGGGGCGCTACAAATGTACATAATCGATGAATAAATAAGAGAAAAATTTTTTCACTAAGCATCAAAAGCACCCATGCATCACCTTTATGCTAAACAAGTTTGTCTAATTTTTTGTAGTTATTATTCATCAGTCTTCTATAATTGTAACTTTACTTATTTTTTTAATTTATTGGTCTTAATTTGAGACAAAATGGAAACATTATTTATACTAAATATAGCTCCTTATCCTTACTCATAGTCTTATGGAGTGTATGCTATAACAAAGATTTTTTAATACTTAACTAATAAATAAGTTTTAGATAAATCTTAATGGTTTTGGATCCCCCTATATGCCTTCATAAATACCATATATGCTCTCAACAACCCACCAATGCTCAAGACATTTCTCAAAAGGTGAGATTACTCAGGTTGTTTACCCAACTTCGACAAAATAAAGCTAAAGCCAAGGCTTCTAGATCTAAACCACCACCACCACCATCACTTGTTATATCACTTTCAATTGATTTTATTCTTTAAGACTGCCTAAGACTGAGGCTTCCAACTTTTGACTTATTTGTCAGTCCTATGAATACTAAGGGCTAGTTGAAGAAGGTGGAAACACAACTTGCTAGTATGAAATGCCTAGTATAAAAGTCTATTATATAGAAAGTAACCTCTTTGAGGGAGTAGAAAAAAACTAGTGGTAACTCACCATGGAAACCAAAATCATTGGGAGAGAAACTAAAAATATTCTTTGGGAAGAGTATGTAGCAGCATTTATGGCCTAATAATTTTATGGAGCTTTTTCAGGGAAATAGATCCATAGTGGAGTACAAGGAAAAGTTCATTATATTAGCTCACTTTACCCCAAAGTTAGTAGGAATGGAAGCAACCAAGTGTAGTAGATTCCATGTTGGGCTAGAGCATCCTATTTGAAGTAGCTTGATTCTTATGCATATTATAAATTGGGCAACTTTAGAATGCGCCAAGATGTTGGAAAATGATGACATGTCTACTTTAAAGAAACCAAAAATGAGGTTTTAATTGACTTATTCACTCAAATTTCATTTTAAAATGCTATGACCTAATACAACTATAAAGTATTCCAATTAGTTGTCAAACTAACCAAATAGGATCTAGGACAAAAATATAACTTGCCACATCCTTATGGTAGATGCTATCATCATGGTAACTATTTATATAAGTGTGGTTATCTAGGTTATCATATTCATTAGTACAGAACAATGATAATTATAGATAGTTAAGAGATTAGAAGGACATAAATAGTTGATAGAAAGGAGATAGTGCCCTTATCCCAATCTTAGGCTAAAGCTTACTATCTTACTCTAATTAAGGCTTAAGATGAACATGATATGGCCTTAGGATCCATTACATTCATGAACATACCATACAATGTATTATTTAATTATGGAGCAATTCACTTATTTATTTCTAAAAATATTGAAATATAATGACAATAAAATTACTTGAATAAACTAAATGCTATTTTTCCATCTGAAGCTCATATATTATGTGTTTGCAAAAGAAAGGCCAATTTATTTTATAAATGCTCAATACCATAAGTAGACATTGATTTATAGTAGTACTTATACCTCTTCTAATTTTAAACTTTGATAAATTTTTTGTTAATGGACTAGTTGAGTCTCCATGATGCTCTAAATGATTATCTAAAAGTGAAAGTATTGTTATCATTAGGTCATGAATAGGTATTATTGATGGGTAGAGGACTATTATATCATATCACATGCAAAGCTTTTTTTATTATAATGAAGGGATTAAGAGAATTTGTTGATGCATTCATTGAGGATTTACCTTACTTATTGCTCATTAGAGAAATCATTTGTACCATTGAACTAGTGTCCTGACCTCAGCCCCTTTCAAAAGCATCCTATAGAATGACATCCAAAGAACTATATTAATTGTGCATCCAAATTCAATAATTACTAGATCTATGATTTATATGACCTAGTATATCAGCTTGGGGAGCCTCTGTATTATTCGTAAACAAAATAATTGATACTTTATGCATATGTATTAATAAAAGATAACTAAATAGGGTGTCCATTAAGAAAAGGCATGATCTTCCTTGAATAGATGATCTATTTGATAAACTTATTTAAGCTACAATCATCTCCAAAATCAATATTAGATTGGGATACCATCAATTGCAAACTATGAATGAGGACATTTAAAAAATAACTTTCAGTATTCAATATGGCCACTATAAGTTTATAGTTATGCTGTTAGGCCTCACCAATGCACGATCAATATTTATAGACTTAATGCTAGGAGTAATGAAGCTTATATTGACTAGTATGTAATAATATTTATTGATGATATTTTGATTTATTTAGTGGAATGTATAGAGCACAAAGCACAATTTTGTATTATTTTGGGAACATTGCAAAGTCATAAGATGTATGCAAAATCAGGTGAAAATTTTAGTTATAATTAGTGGCCTTATTTGGGCATATTATCATTGCTAAGGGCATACTAGTAGATCCAAAGATGATTAGTTCTATTTTAGACTAGATACAACTAACTATGGTTATGATAGTTCAATTTTTCTTAGGACTAGTTCGATTTTATCTTAAATCTGTCAAATAATTCTCTTACATATTAGCACTCTTGATAAGGATAACACATAAAGCTATTCCTTATGTATGAAGCATTGAATGTGAAAAATCTTTTCAAAAGCTCCATGATGTATTTAATTCAACACCAATGTTTATTTTTTTAAGGGAAGGAGTAGATAACAAATTATACCTTGATGCTTCTATTTGTGGGTTGGGACGTGTCTTAAGGCAAGGCAAGATAGTGATTTCTTATGTATCATGATAATCAAAAACTCATTAATGGAATTTGCCCAGAGCACTATCATGAGCTTACATACATTATTTTTGCTAAAGGGCTAAAGGGAAGACTTTATTTGTATGGCACTAGGTGTGAAATTTTCATGCATCACTTGGGTCTCCATTATATTTTCACCTAGAAGAAGCTAAAATTTAGACAAAGGCGATGGCTAATTTTAATTAAGAATTACAAGTTAATGACCCAGTGCAACCCTAGAAAATATAATGTGTCATGGGTGCTCTTAGCCATAAGACAATGGGTGTACTCTACTCATTAATATGAAAATATTACTTAATTAAAGATTTGAGTAGATTGGGGATTAGTCTATTCACACCTTAGTTAAGTATTATTTTAATTATAGAGATAACCAAACATACATTAAATGACATCAAAATGTGCAAGCAAATGATAAGAAATACCATCATTAATTTAAGTCATCCAAGATAGAAGGAGAATATAATTATAGGTTTGGCACACACACACACACACACACACACACACACACACACACACACACACACACACACATATATATATATATATATATATATATATATATATATGTATATATATATATATATATATATATATCATGAAAATAAATTATGGGTACCTAGAAATAAATACATACATCACCACCTCATGATTGAAATGATTATTTCGGTAATACTATACATCTAGAAAATATTAAGATGCAAAGCAATTTAAAAAATATATTTAGTGGGAAAAACTAAAGAGAAATATAACAAAATTTATGGCAATATGTATTGCATAATGTTTTGTTAAAGCAAATCCTCAAACACTAGAATGACTATTGTAGCATTAGCAGAAGCATTACGACCCTTAGCACACAGTCGTAGACTTCTAGATTGAAGATTATGTTTATTTGTAAGTCAGTTTAATGAGGGAAAATTCAAATTTAGTGTATCAAGGAAGTTAAGTCAATGATATGTAGGCCGCTTTGAAATTTTAGCATAACTTAGATATTCATCATACTAACTTTAACTTTCTTAAGATTTATGTGCTTTTCATTATATGTTCCTTATATACTCACTTCAAAAATCATCTAGATGATCCACCATTAATGGTATTTTTAATAGAGAGCCTCCCAACTCGACCTACATATAGGAGCCTGTGAAAATCTTAAATCATGGTATTTGTCAGCTCTATCATAAAGAACATTCTGATGGTTAAAGTTCAATGGTGGAATCAATGCATGAACAAGTTGAATGAGGAGAAAGATGACACTATGTACTAGCTGTATCCTATCCTATTCACTTGACTAAGTAATTTTAAGATTTAAAATATTTCTTACATTTAAACTACTAGTGATATCAAGGACATCATCCATTTAAGTGTGAAAGTATATAAAAAATATATGTTGTTAATAGAAAAATCGTACCCTAAATTAACCCCATATTAGTTTTAGTAAAATGAATGAACTCTTAAATCCATAGTTAGAGATATTGTCAAAGTAAAGACACCAATAAATCAAGGGGAATTTTGAAATCTATGGTGTCAATTTCATAATTGGCTAGATTAGAGTTTAAATTTATATGAATTAATAAATAAATGGTCAAAATTTTATTTAAAGAAACTATTTTATAAAATTTAAGAATATTTGTATATTTATATTCAACACATTGCAATATATATCTTGTCAAAGTTTATTAATTTTGGAACTAAAATGAGCCAAATATACATTATATTAAATATTTATTAGTTTCCCTAAGGTTTTATTTAATTAGGCTTTTGAAATTTTGTAATTTTGATTTATAAAATATTAAGTGGGATTTTAATCGTTGAATATCTAGTTATCATCCAATGATTTGATTTTAATTTAGAATTATAGAGTAATCAAAGTTACCAAGTTTTCCTCTGGTTGTTGAATGCAAAACTCCTCCTCTAGCTCTCCATGAAGAAATACAGTTTTAACATCCATCTGCTCCAAGTGAAAATATTCAACTGCAATGATGTTCAACACAACTCTGATGGTTATCATATTCACAACTGGGGTGAAGATCTCACTGTAGTCAACTCCATGCCACTGCTAGAAACCCTTTACTACAAGCCCCGCCTTATAGCGTTTACTCCTATCCACTTATTCTTTCAACTAGTAAACCCACATGTTATGAAGGGCCTTCTTTTTAGCTGGTAGAGCTATCAACTTCTATGCCCCATTTGACATGAGTGATGCTATTTCATCATTTATGGAAACCTCTCACTTGATTTAATCCTCCACCTGAAGCACCTCTTTAAAGCTTTCAGGTTCACCACCATTCATTAGCAATATATAAATAAAGGAAGGAGAGTACCTCTGTGGCGGTCTCGTGACTCTTGTGAATCTCCACAACATGAGTTGTTTGTGGTTCAACATCAGCACCCTCCCGAGTATCTTCATGTACACATTCATCTAAATCAATACAATCATCAACTTCTATGTTAGGGCTCACAATCTACAGTACCTTTAGGATCAGTCTTAACTCCAATACAATCTTTTTACAACTCACTTTCAATGAAAGTGGCATCCCTTCTTCTGATAACCTTTTGGTTTTGATTATCCCAGAATTTGTAACTGAACTCGCCCGCACCATATCCAATAAATGTGCACTTGATCACCTTTGTATCAAGCTTTCTCTTGGATCCTGCATCAACATGCACACAGGATGAACAATTATATATCTTAAGGTAGTTTAGTTTCACCTCCTTTCCACTTTAGGCCTCCTCAGGAATCCCTTCATTTAGGGATACAAAAGGTCCCCTATTAATCAAATAAACCGCCTTATTAACGACCTCAGCTCAGAACTGCTTAAAGAGACCCACATGCAATCTCATGCGCCTGGTTCTTTCTGTGATTGTTCTGTTCATTCACTCAGTAACACCATTTTGCTGTGGTGTTCTTGTAACTAAAAATTCCCTCTTGATTCCTCTCAAGGCATAGAACTTCTTGAATTCCTTGTCATAATACTCACAGTCATTATCAAATCTAAAGTATTTAAGCTACAACCCTATCTCATTCTCCACCAAAGCTAACTATTTTCCAACATCAAATATGTTAGATTAATACTTTAGAAAATAAACACATACTTTATTTGTATGATAATTAATGAATGTTATAAAAATGTGGTTCCACCTATGAAAGAAATAGGAGCTGACCCCCATACATCCATATGCACCAACTCGAGTTTTCTGCCTTTCAACTCTCTTTTAACTTTCGATAATGTGACCGTATTTTGTTTACCTAACACACAGTCTTCACAGAAATCTAAGTCTACTGACTTCAGTCCTTGGAGTCTTCCACTTAAATATAGGGATTTTAAATCCCACTCGCTCTTATGGACAAGCCTTCAATGCTATTGACCAGCATTTATCTGTTCTGCAACTGCAATGAAATTAGAAACTTTATTGATCAGGTAATTGTACCTTTCATGTTGGCCCATATAATGAGTGCACTCTTCATGACCTTTCATGAGTCCCCTGAAAAGCATATGTTGTAGCCCTCCCTGGCTAACTGGCTAACTAAAATAAGGTTCCTCTTTAGACATGGTACATATTTAACTTATTTGAGCTTTTAAACTGCACCGTTTAGTAGTTGGACATCCACATCACTTTTTCCTATGATATCGCATACCTTGACATCTTTAAGATATACCTTACCCAAGTCACCCTTGATGTAATTTTTAAAAGCACCCCTCATAGGAGTGGCATGAAACGATGCGCCCAAGTCCACCACCCAGGACTCCATGTTGATAAGTGAGAGGATCAATGCATCCTAATCCTCTTCAACTAAAATATTCATAGAGGGACATATGACCTTTCTCCCACCATTTGCCTTCTTTAGGGTAGGGCTGCCCTTATTAAAGTGACCCACCTTATCACAGTTCCAGCAATACGACTTTGCTTTTCCGGGTCTTGATTTTTCTTAACTCAACATAAACCTATTTCTGTTATGTCTATGGTCTATACCTCTTCCTCTGATTTCAGTATTCAATACTGAAGTAGATGCCTCCTCATTGTATCTTTTTTGCACCTCTTTGTTCAATACTAGTCCGATAATATTGTTGAATTTTAATAATGCATTTCCTGTTGAGTTATTGATGGCTATAACTAGCTCATCCCAACTATTTGGAAATAATAAGCGGAATAACAGAGCTCAGACCTCATCATTAAACTTGATACCCACCGAACTCAACTGACTTGTCATAGTGTTGAACCCATTCAGATGTTCAGTCACTATATAACTATCCATCATCTTCATATTAAATAATATTTTCATCAAAAAAAACTTTGTTAGAAGCTGAGGGCTTCTCTTATATCTTTGTTAGTGCATCCATGAGATATACAATAGTTTTCTCATTAACAATATTAAATGCAATAGAAGAAGACAATGAAAGATGAATAAAATATAATGAGGTTCTATCAAGAACCTCCCAATCTTCATCTATTATAATCGCTAGTTTTCTGTCAGCTCCACTTAGTGGTAGATACAACTTCTTCAGGTAGAGAAAATTCTCTGTTTGCATTTTCCAGAAGGCAAAATTAGCACTATTGAAATTCTCAAATTTGTGTCTTATATGTTCAGTCACTATATAACCTCCCAATCTTCATCTAACATAGTCGCCAGTCTTCAGGTAGAGAAAATTTGTCAGCCATTGCTCCCACTCAAACTGTAAACCCTAAAATAATAAAAATAGATGGAGAACCTCACTCTGATACCACTTATTATAGATTGAGACACCTACAGGAGCACCACAATGGAAGCTATTTTGAACTCAAGAATCAGGGTTATATTGATGGTTACCGAGCAAATGACAAAATCATAAGCATAACAAAAATAAATCACAGCACATACACATGCATCCACACACAAGCATCCAAACAATAACAATTTTACGTGGAAAACCCAAAGATGGGAAAAACCATGGAGCGACACCACACAAAAGTTCCACTAAGCATGAAAATGATTACATTGTTACAAAGAGCTTCACATTCACAAGAGAAAGAAAGATCTACTGCTTACAAAGTTTTCCGATCGATTTCTTTTCTAATAGGGAACACCAGTTCTTCCTCTAGGATGAAGAAGAAGAGTAGCATCCACGTCCCTTAGGGTTCTCTCAAACAGTAGCCAAAGTTCTTAGCTTGCCCTTGCCAACCTTGGAAACTCCTCCAATAATATTCCCTTAAATACCTAGCTAACATTTGGAATCCAAATAGTCTAAAATACCTCCCACACCACACAAAAATTTGACTATATATGAAAAGGATTACAAAGTTATAAAGAGCTTCACCTTTACAAGAGAAAGAAAGATCTATTGCTTACAAAGCCTTCCGATCAATTTCTTCTTTAACAGAGAACACTAGTTCTTACTCTAGGATGAAGAAGAAGAGTAGCAGCCACCTCCTTTAGGTCTCTCAAATAGTAGCCAAAGTCCTTAGCTTGCCCTCGCCAAACTTGGAAACTCCTCTAATAATATTCTTTTACCCAGCTAACATTCGGAATCCAAATGGTCTAAAATACCTCCCAAATTGCTTAAGGAATAACCTGGACTGAAGCAGTTGTTCTCCTGGCGCTACAATGCGCTGTAGTGCCCAAGCATAGGGTAGCCATGCGCTAGGGCAAGTAGTAGCGCCTTGGTCTCTGGTGCTTTGGTGCTGGGGCTCACAATGGTGCGCCATGGCGCGTTATAGCATCATGGCCTTAATATCTCCACTTAAATTTTAAGTCTAGTTTTACTAAGAGCTCTCTTGCAACATACATAAATTCATATGCACACACTTAAGCTGTAATTAAGATGAAGTCGAGGACGACCTCATTTTTAAGTTTGAAAGGATGTAACACCCCAAAAGTTTACCCCTCTAAATTAGGTTTAATTAGGACTTAAAAATGGTTCAATAAGACTCAGGACATCATTATGAGTCTAATGGCAAAATTTGAAGTCAAATCAGACAACGCCAACATTTTTGAATATTTTAATATTAAATTAATACTAGAAATAATATGAAAATTACTATGACATCCAAAATCTGATAAAAAATTTGAATTCCTCACATAAAAATTTGATAAGGTGCAAGTTTCATAATTTTTGAACTTAAAATGAAAGAAAAATGTGCAAAGTACATTTAAATTTTTTATTTAAATTAAATTATTTAATTAATTTGATTTTTTGAATTATTTTAATTTAGAAAATTCAAAAATAATCAGGCGGAAGTCTTATGCCGGGGTCCGAACAGCGAACACTAGTTCAGCGAGATTCGAACAGTTTGATTTAAGATCGAATGGCCAGATCTACTCCCGATCACGGGAATGATTTGATCCGTCAGATCGGCAATTTGATATGACAGATCCGATATGTAAGAGACAACACGTCATCCCCTACGCACCATGTGGCAGTCCGCCTATGTGGGGGGTGCCACATCACCCCCCACTCGTCGAAACAGGGCGATTTGGATGAGGACATGATCTTGATCTATCCTATATCAATTGGGAAAGGCTAAAGCCCGTAACAAGCCCGAGAAGGTCCTCGATTTTGCTCCCAAAGGTCCACCGGCATGAAACTCTTAACCTCAGGTACCGCATCATCCATCCATCTTTTCTTGAAATTTAAGTTTTGAAAATCAATTTCATGTTGTGTTCTTCAATTTTGAAAGGTCAATTTAACCAAAACGCCTCATTTTTGCTGCCAATTGAGATGATGATGAATAGTAATGTTGCTAGAAAGAATTTTCTAGTAGCCAGCGAAGGAGCTTTTGTTACCCACCGGTACACCGCGGTGTGAGGAGTTCAACTGCGGTCGAATCGCGATGAAAGGAGGTCGAACGACGTCGGAAACTGCCGTGGAAAGTGAAGCAGCACTGTTGCTCTCCGGAGAAGATGAACATTAGTTCTTACTATAGTAGATTGGTTACTGTAGCATCGGTTCACTGTAGTGATCCAGTACTGTAGCAACAGGTTTGGTTGGTTCGTTAACGACAGTTAGATGGCCATTAATGACCGTTAGGCGTTAGTGAGAATATTTGCGAAATATTCTCGTTTAGTTAGGGATTTTGATAATTTTCGTTAATGGCCGTTAACCCAAGACGGAAAATTTTAGAGAATATTCCAAATAAAAAAAATAAGAAAAATACATATTTAATTATTTTAATATCTTGAAAAATATAATTCCAAATATAGTCAAGTTATACGTGGCAGTCGGGGAATCAAGTTCGAGAATTTCCAAGGAATAATTTATAATCATGACATTAGTAGAAAAAGTAAAATGATACTAAGTCCAAAATTATTCATACAACCATAAACATAAATATTACATGAATTATTTAATATTACAATAAAAATTTAAAATAAATTCTCTTCTCTAGCTTGCTTCTTAAATTCAAGCCCTTTATAATTACTCAAGTTGCTCTTCTTAGGATCAATTATCAAAACCTAAAAATTTAACAAAATGTAAAAGTGAAAGTTGTAAATCAATTTAACAACAAATGATACTTTCTAGTATCCTATATCAGATGTAAGTCAATGTAAAAGTTGCATGAATATCTTTGCATCACAAGCAAGGAATAAACATTTGCCAATTGATGACTAGTTTTTGCCCTGCATATTATACATAAATTTACCATGAAATAAATTTCATCAAAAGTATTATGTGATATAAAGTCGAGTCCGGAAACTCCTGAGCTCAAATGAGTAAACCTATAGGCATAGCCTTTAGGAAGCTTTCTCGTTACCCCGTCAGTAGCTTATTAGCTTTTTTGAAAATGATGGTGTATTTTTCCTCTTGATTTGGTCACTTCATAAAAGGGCTAAATCCCTCCATATAACTCCCAGGGGTTGCCAGCAAGCCCATCTATAAAAATTCTCAGTGTCGCTTTTCTCCCTTCAAAGAAAAACACTACAAATAATGATACAATTCATCTTTTTGTTACATGTTTTATGACAATATTTTTTTGCAATTCATTAAGCGGTAAGTGTATCAAAAGAATGATTCAACTGGAAGTATGCTCAAAATAGATACACTTAAGTAAAACTTACAAATAGATATATGTAATTGGTTGATTTGATAAAGCACAATTATTTCAATTGATTAGATTTTTTAAACATTAATTTAAACTTTAGTATCCTAAGTTCTTAGAAGATGAATAATACATTGATTGAATATGCATGACTTTCATTAGCTTATAAGAGAATGTTTTGCCATTCAAAACCCAATTTCAAAAAACCCAAATATTAAAAAATTTGTCCAAATGATGTTCTCATGCTTAGTGCTGTTCTAAGATCTACTTGAAGCAAAATTTTGAAGTGAAAATGTTTTTATTTTGTCACTTTAATGATAATAAAACCAAGCAAAAAAATAATTTCTTATGAACCATGCTTAGTTAACTCTATTTTGACAGTTTACCAATTTCTCAAAAACATCGTACTTAGTTGATAAGGAATAATACAATTTTATTGATGTATCTAGAATTTCCAAATTGCATTGTAGCCAAGCATCACTAAAGGCCTGATAATGCATAAAATATTAGCATATATATATATATATATATATATATATATATCTAGTATCTCATATGTATTTAACATGTACAGTTTAATGCTATACATTGGGATAGATTGGCATATTACTACTATTTCATTTGCATATATTACTAAGGTGCAAGTTGATACTTAACCATCCCATTTTCCATTTCATAAATTCAATCCCATCACTTTGATCATACTTTGGAAGATCAAATTATTAGCACATAGGATAGAGGAGCTTAAGGATTTTTAGTTTAGCTGAAAGGAATTTCACCACTTGAAGATTCTTAGCTCTAATTTGAGGAGTTTGGACATGTTAGTTCAACATACTATTGAAGTACATTAAACTTCATTCTCAAGAGGAGATTCTACTAACACCAAGGAGTGCTAATGTAGAGTTTCCAAGTAATCATCGTTGATGTATCATATCCTAAATCCAGTATAAAAATTATATGATGTTTAATTTTTTTCCAATAAAATTATATGTCATAAGGCCAATTCATGGGTCTTATATAATCATCCTTTAGCTTAGCAAAATAACTTGTTCATTTTGTCATGAGAGTAATGTTAAATTATTTATTCCATCAAGCATTTCTCTATTCATTGATACAAAAAGATAATAAATTTGAGACTATATAGCCATTTATGTTGATGAATGGAATTTTTTCTATATTATCGTAAAGTGTGATAAACTTATGATTTTTTTGATTATCTGATAAAAAATATTTTAGTCTTTTTATCTTATAGCGTGCCATGCTTATGCATTTTTTTGTCATTTAGCATGTGTTTGATAGCTTATAAATATTTAGCACAAACCTTAGAGGACTTCAAGAAAGGAAGCAGTTCTTGAAGATGAGGTAGTGCTTGTAGAGATTGACTTCAACTTATCCTTACTTTGTTGCCAATTGCCTTAATTATGACGTGATTTGATAACAAAAATAATAACACTAAGCTGTAATTTTACTACACGGGGCTACATTAATCTTTTGTTTCCACTATGCACGATAAAATTAAAGCCCCTTCCTAAATTTTAAATAGAGAAGTCTCTTTTTAATAGTTTTCTTCCCATGTATTTTAAGATCTTCCTCTACCACTTTTGAAGTGGGAGAAATTCATAAACTCAATGTTTCTAACAGAGGTTTTTCCTTGAACCATCTAAGTTAGCATTATCTAATCTTGTTCACTAATGGAGCCCTTCCAACCTTGCTACGGATAAACTCATTTCTCATTCTATCAAGCAAAGAAATTTTTTGGACTTTTAATAGTTATTTTGAACTTTTTTTCAATACCTCTATTTAAAATGTAATCTAGTGAATTTAGTGTTGGACTTTTAAAATAAGGTTGAAATACACAAGAATTAGCCACTTTACTCAAATTCATACCAAGTCCCTTCCACTAATGTATTTTGGTTTACCTCTATCGCAGGAAAAAACTTTCAGAATTATTATGCATATCTACTCTATAAAACTCATGTTTGGGAGACTAGGCCGGCCGATAAATTCTTTTCCTATACAAAGAGATTATTTTTGCTTAAATTACAAACTTTAAACCTCTTTTGATTCAGAGTAATACATGCCTAAGTAATAATTATCGTAAAATTAAATTACATGTGCTTTAGATATTGACTCAGTGGAAATCATAAAAGAACAATTGCGCTATTAGTATAGATTCCATAACATTGCCAATGAATGTTGGAGGATTTACTCTAGCATCTTTAAATGTACTACAAGAGAGTTGTAGAGTTGATTTATATTGGAGGATTCTTTGTGGGAAAAACTATTTAGTTTGCTATTGGAGTTGCATTAAGTTATTGATGCCTTTAATTGGGTGCAACTGTTAAAAAGGAGCAGGTTGGACGCAGGCGCTGTCGCGCGTCGAGCGGATTTGGCGCTCCAGCGCGCTGCAGCGGATTTGGCGCTACGGCGAAATTTGGCACAGCAGCAGCTAACAACCCGAGAAGCGGGAGCTACAGCGCATTGCAGCCGGCAGATATCGAGGCGCGGGCGCTACAACGTGCTCAGCGGCAAGCAACCGAGATGCGAGCGCTATAGCATACCACAGCGGTAGGCAACCTGAGAGGCGGACGCTACAACGTGCCGCAGCGGCAGACAACTCGAGACCTAGGCGCTAGGCGTGCCTGATGTATTTCTTCTCCGTTTCAGGTTACGCTCTAAATAATTTAGAGGGCATTTTGAACCTTTTAGGGTTCAAAAATGAGCTGAGTACTTAAGGGAACATATTTGAGGAGTTTCCTATGCTTCTATTCTCATTTTTTATGATTCTTTGACTACTGAGGATTTTTGGGGTGTGGTGACTGCTCCATTGAAAAAAAGATAAAGCTCATTGAGGTTTTGTTTTGTAAGGCTGTAAACCCTAAAACTCATTGTAATCCTTTATCTATAATGAAATTATATGTTGTGCTGTGATTGTTTGCATGCGATTATTTTTTGATTTATTTCGTTTTACTCAACATCTCAAGCATTAGTTCCGCATTGATTTATACCCTAAGAGATCCCAACAGCAACAACTCATCCAAATATAGGTTTTCTCACTAAACATATAGAAGTTTCCAAACTAATAGATTTGTGATCCTCTGCACATGCAAATGAGGAGATAAGTGTTGTATATCAATTTGAAGGCAATAGTTGCTTAAGCATTCAAATTGCAATTACTATTTTCTGTATTGATTGATCTAATGTAAATCCCCATGGTGTTATCTAGTTTAAAGGCCATAGATTTAAACTTGCTTGATCAGCCTAGAAATCTATTAGAGCCAATCTTAAGGCTATATATTTGCTTTTAAAGAGAGAATTTTCTATTGAATCAAATTGTTATCCTCGTCACACAAACTCTGAATCCCGCTCCTATTTTTTTTGACTGTTCATATGCTTTGATAGAACATAAAAAAGCCATATCCTTTGATACATGCTAGCTCTTTCCATCTTCAATGTTACAAGTATTAAACTATAAGCCTCAACATTTGTGCAAGTGGTTCAAAAAATACCAGTTTGCTCTTGTGGGTATTATTCAAAATCTGTGGCATGAGTGTGTAACTTAAGAAGACTTGCAAAGAAATCAAGATGTGTCATTACTTTGGCAAACAACTACCGATGGAAATTACAAATGTGGCTCTTATATGACTTAGAAATATTGTTGATTTCAGGAAGCTTAAAAATTGGTTGTCTAATGCTTTTATTGGGCTGCTCTCTATGTGCTAACATTTCTGGTTCTGAATTCATCTTCTATACATTTAATAGGAGTTTTCAAAGTTTGAAGGCAGTTGTTATTTTACTTTTTGAAATAGGTGAGTTTCAAATATGAAGTAAATATGTGATCGGTAGGATTTGAATCTCAACTTACTAAACTACAACAACGTTCCAATCCAATCATGATCGGCAGTCTTAATGAAATTATTTTGACTGCTTGGAAATTGGGCTTATTGTCTACTAATAAGGATGAGCAATGGGAAAGTTCAACCGTTCTTTCTAATTGAGTGCTGTCAGGCTCTTTTTCTGCATATGCTGATGAAGAAGAGTGCAACCTCGCAGAGAATCCAATGCCTGCTAGAAATAAGGATCTTTTCATCACTTGTATGATTCGGCTGTTTGGTTTTGATTTGTTTTTCCAATATGTTCTTTATATTTTCAATATTGCTACACAATTTTAATTAACACGGAGACTAGGGCTGGCTTCGAGTCGAGTCAGCTCATACTCGAACTCGACTTGAACTCGTTCAGTTCGAGTTCGAGTTCTAGTCGATTTTGTGTCAAGTTCGAGTCATTTTAAATAGATTTCGAGTCAAGATGTATGTCTCGAACTCGACTCGAAATTTTTCGAGTAGAGTTAAAATGTCTCGAGTTCGAGTCAAGTCGAGTTCGAATTTCGAGTTTCGGGCCAAATTGCCAGCCAGGCACTAATTCGGCACTAAGAAAGAAGGTGCAAATTTAAAAGGGCTCATAAAGAAGTTGGGTCCTTAACCAGTTCACGTCCATGCTAACTTTTACGACCATATGGCATGCATGGACAATGTTGGCAAACATACGTGCAACATTCTTATAATAAATAGAAATATATTATTCTCGCAAATATATACATTCTTATAATTCTTTAATCATATATATATATATATATTAAGATTCATTAGTTAAAATTTTATTATGAATAATTTGAATATAATATTAATCATGATTTAGATTAATAAATCTTATTTTTTATCAGTCATTAATTGTAAGGGCATCAAACACATACCTAACGAACTACTGTGGCTACATTCTTTTATGTATTTTCAAGCTCATAATTAAAATATATAATATATTGTACTATATATTTAGTGATATTAATTGCCAAAAATGTGGTTATTTTACAATTTTGAATAGTCGTTTGGAGACTGTTTAATTGGAATGCTTTAAAGTTTATCTATTTAAAAGTACAAATTATTTTCTTAATCTCTTAAATTCTCTATGATTTTCTTTAATGTAAATAAAAGATAATTATTACTCGAGATTGTATAATTTATCCATTTTCAATTTTTCAATGTACCAATTCAAGAAAAAGAATGCAAAATTTGATGAATACCGCATGCCAATATTGCCTTTTGGTGGAGATTATTTGTGAGCATTTGTTTATGAGTATATATCTTTGTGACAATGTATGACAATAGAGATTTTATGTGGAAAATTTTAAGCAGACACACTCACACATACTCACTGCTTCTCATACTCTTGCTAATCATGACTATTTATAGGACTTGGATTTGTAAAACCCTTACATAAATGGTCAAAAACATTTTAAATATAAGTCGTTGTGGGATTTTTGGAACTCATCTGGGTGCCCATTGTCTTCTAGAAAAATGCTTGCGGGAGGCCAAAATATCTTGGACATTTTGGCGCCTATAGGTGTGCCTGGGCCAGCCTACCTAGGCGACAAAAGGGGTGCCCTAGGGTGCACCTACCCGCACACCATTATGCTCTATCTTGCAATCATTTTGCCTCCTGTCAATTTGTGACCCGTCCTTGGTCATTACAAAGCACTGAAGGATCCACATGCACATCAATCTCCCTATTGGAAATTTGAGTGCAAAACTTATTCTTCATCTTCATCCACTATTAGCAATTATCCTCATTATAACAACCCTAGTATTGTTATCGGTGAATTAGTGACCTAATTAACTGTAATCCTTTTTCATTAGTCTTATAATAGTATTAGGAGTCTCCATTTCAATTTTCATGCGATTTGGAGATCGTTTGATAATTTCCAATATTTCCTAATTTTTTGATAATTCTGAGAATGCCTAATTTAATTAGACCTCAGAATCAAAAACAGAGTCCATCATTAGACTCACCACACTCAAATTAGTTAGGGATGATATCCTGGAAATGTTTGGAAGTCGTCAAATTTTCCCTGAATATTTTAATAATAATTAAATACCCAAGATAATTAAATTGACCTACGATCAAAAATTCGATTGCATTTTTGAGTTCACCACACCTCAAATAGTTAAGAGTGAATTTTTAAATTTTTCGGAGTGCGTTTAATTATTTAATTTTGAGTAATAATTAGTGTATAATTAATTAATTAATTAAAATAAATGATATAAATTAAAATATGTATATTCTAAATTATTATTTATTAATCATCCAGTCGCTTAAATTTTAGGCCCTGATCTGGTGCAAGCATCCAAACACGGATCACCATTGGGCACGAATCAGTACTGTAGGATGCTCTTAGTTCAAGATCCTACGACAGATCGTGTGTGATTCAATCTGACTGTCAGATCAAACAATTGATATGACGGTCTGGATAAGGTCCTGTACGCCTTTGCCAGGCGTAGTGCCCTGCTCAAGCCGCAAGCATCGTACGCCTGTCGCCGTCCTCCTCTCTACCATTAGGCCCGGAGGAACTTCCTAATTTCATTTTTTTTCCTTTTCCCATTCTTCTGTCCACTGCTGGGAGCAAGCTTTGGAGCTCTGTAAGGCAGCTAAAGCGAGTGCTCAACCTAACCCTAATTAGTGAGCTGAGGAAGAAGGTACGCCCTATCTCCATTAACTCCATTCGTATTCCTTAATTTAACTTTGCAAGATGTTGTTTCATCGTTTGTTAAGCCCTATTGACGCTGAATTGGGCTCGATCGAACTTGATCGAGTCCCGGTTCGTCAACTCATTTTCAGTCCTTTGTCTGGAGAAAGAAAACCCTAATTCTTTTGACGACCTAGGGCATCGCTTCTTAGGTGATCCAGAACTCGTCAAATGTCGATTATGGGTTCTATGAGTTGCGTTTGTCAAGGGTGTTATATTAGTCTGTGGGCTGTGCGTCAGAACCATCTGGTTCCCCTCGTTAGCCAAATTTTAGGGCAAGGTGCAGGGTCGAAATCGGGGAAGACAGTTCTGAACCGCGAATTTTCTTGCGGCTCACAATCTCTCGCTGGACCAAATCGATCCAGTAGTGCTGAACCGCGCCTCTGTCACGCGGGCTCTGCTTTGACACGCGTCCCCATCAAGGATTGACGCATGTCTGGCGACGCACAATTCACGGGGCTGTCACCAGCCGTCTCTTCCTCAATCTCAGTGCCATTTCATTCTGCGCTGTTTTATTTAATTATGTGCAGCAATGATTAATTGAATTGGATTTGTTTATAAATGACTTATTACTTAAATTTCATTTAATTATAACTTTAAGAATATTAATCCAATATATGCAATATTATATACCATTTTGATCATAAAAATGAGTAGATTAATAATATGTAATTTAATTTCTATTTTGATAAATATTTTAATTAGTCATTAATTAAGATTAATTAATTAATTGTAAATTAACTTCATCATTTCATGTGACATAATTTGATCATTTAATGTCCAAATTAAATGATCAAATAGTCCATTTCACTCACAAAAATATGAGGAACAATAATATGAAATCAAATTTAATATTTGAACCCTAATTTTTATAATCACTTCTTAACCCTAATTAGGAGTCACAAAAACTATAATTTTTCCAATGTTGTCCAAATTTGACATACTTAGTGTCATTTTTCTCCTTATGATATAAGGATGTTTAAATAATATGTAAATTATTTTTATTGGATAACAATTAGTAATTTTAGATTGTTGACTCTTAATTAGGTGTTATTGTGATAATTCAAATTTTCTAGATGACATGTTTTAGGTATTATAAAACCCTATGATAGCTAACATATCACATTATTATCTCCCTTGTAAGATTAGATTACTTTTATTTGAGCTTAGTTCTCATCTTCTAGTTATGTGAATTAATTGCCAAGTGCTTAATTCACCTTTGATTGATTTAAAATTTGAATTGTAGTTCATCCCTAGATCTATTAGTTACACCATTGAGAGTAGTTAGTCTTAATGCCTTGTAATTGTAGATTTTGAATCAACTAGATCTAACTTTAGTAACTAGATTAGAACTTAGTTCATTCATCCTGACCCTTAAAGTCTTCATTTGATTTCTTTAAGAGCTTGTAATAGAAATTCTTATTTTCTCAGAGTAGTTTAAGAATCCCATTGAATTCCTTAAGTTTTAGTTATTAGGATACTTAGAACTTGTAGTTCTTAAGTCCTATCACTTACTTACCTTAAACCTTTCACTTTATTATAACTTAGTTAGTGAACTTAAGTGAATTTATCTTAACTTTTAATTTCTTAAGTTAGATATTTCCCTTATCTTAATCTCTTCATATTGGACACCTAAACCTTGATTTAATTATATAATTGAATCTTATAGTTTAGGATGTGAATAAGAATTAGTTTCTAATTGCATCAATTATACTTATAAATTATTTTGTCATATCATATTAATTGGATTGAAACAACTATTTTCAAAATCCTAACTACTACTATATTTACAATTAACTTGAGATCAATATCTCAAAGTTAATTGGGAGCTTAATTAGCTCCAATCATTAAGTAGATTATTAAAATTAGATAACTTTGGATATCACTTAGTTGTAATTATTGAATTTTCTTAAATGCTTGCTTAGATTTGAGCATTATTCATTAAATCCTTCATATAAGACATTGCGCATGAATAAGACTTTCACATTAATATTAATAGGGGTTTATACTGATGGATCAGCCTAGGGTAGGCTTAAAAAGGGAGCAATAAGGAGACCTCATATTATCAGAGGATGAATGTGAGTGTTATAGGTTTTGACCCCACTTTTCTTTAGATGTTAAATAAATGTGTTTAACTCCTCTCTTCATTCTGAATATGCCCACAGAATGAGTACATATTAGAATAACTTCAATTAATTAACATATGAGATCTTCTTCAATCTTATAGATTATTAAGATTCATCATAGCTTTTAGCTATGTTACTTTCCATAGTTCTAGACTATGTGAATCTTAGACTAATAGTCTAAGATCTTCCTTCAATTTCTATACTATGCATTTTCTATAATTTAATAATGTACTTTACTTATTTATAGTCTACTTAGATTATAGTGAGTGATGTTAAAATTATATTTTAATGTTTCACTATTTCTTTTCATTACTTAGCATAAGTTCATTTAAACATATACATGCTTTACTTCATTTACTTTCATATTCACATTAGTTTCTTTCTAGCCTATTTAGGATGTTCTTACCATTGTTCTAATTGCAGGCTAGAATGTATACTTAAGTGAGTATTTTAACTCACTTTGTCTTTTTCTTTCTTACTTTTCCACATTTGTATGCTTACCTTTTTGCACACATGCTTGTGCTTATTTTATAACTAGTAGTGATATCCAATTAAAATAATAATATGCTTAGCCAATCTTAAAATATACTTAGACTATTTAGTCTAACCAAGTTTTGTATTTCTTGGCTTTTCCGTATCACATTTAAATGCCAAAATATGATAGATCAGGTGCATTTGGAGGCTAGTGGAGCTGGACCAAGTGCTAAAAGCTAGCTGCTTTCGCTTATAATAAAAATAAAATATAGCTTATAATTAATTGCAAGTGAGCTTCATTTCTTAGTTCCTTTTATGTTTACTGTTGGTTTGTAATTATTGTTATTTACTTTACTTTTACTACACTTGTGTTAGAGCTTAACTTATTATTATAATACTTGTGAGGAATGAATGGATGATGTAAATGAATGAATGTAAGTAAATATTAATTATGTAATTAGTTGCATATTTAATTTATATATTGATTGGAATTAGTTGCATACTAAATTGCTTATAGATTTGGAGAATAGTTTCATATTTAAGTTGAGAATCTCTTATCATCCTTAGTATGTATTAAATGTCTGAATTGAGCATACCTTAGGGTAGACAATGGTTATACATGTGTTTTTCTCTTTTTAAATATTAGAATTGGAAATAAGCAATCCCATATAATGGATTGTCTTTACTTTAGAATGGGAAATAAGCAATCCCATGTTACGGATTGACTTTATATTAGAATTGTAAATGAGCAAATCCTATATAATGGATTGGCTCTATATTAGAACTGGAACTAAACAATCCTATGTAATGGATTGATTACATACTAGTTTTAGGTTATTTTTCTTTCAATTATAACTTCTATTAGAATGGAAGTCTTGTATGTCTACTTTGTAGGTGTTTCTTTAGCCATTTACAGCATAAAGTTTGCCAAAATTTTTAAGAAATTAATAACTTAGAAATTTTAATGAAAATTGTAGATTCATGTTTCACATGTTAAATACCTAAATTCTTCGTATCTAAAAATTGCAAGTATTCATATCAATTGTTTTAATTTACATTATATCATGTCTTTGTATGTATTACATCTTCAAATATAAATTATATAATACATTTCATAAAATTCCATTCCATCTTAACTTAAGGCCATCTTTTAAATCCTTGGCTAAACATAATATCTAATAATTTGGATTAGTTTCCATCTAAGCTAGTATTAGATATTATGGTGATGTATCAATATTGAGTTAAGTGATTTCCAATATTAGGGTTGTCACATTTAGTATTAAGTTGAGTTACTTTACTTTACTTAAAAATATATTTTATGCAAAATTATATAATTAGAAGTACTAGTCTTCTTTTTTGCTTTAGCTTCTTCCCTTTATTAGCTTTGTAAATAACTTCTACTTTACTTATGTTTCTTTCTTTTCCTCTAAAATTATAATCTCTTAAAAGCTTCAAATTTTAATGAGAAATTTTCCATTCTTATCTTCTTCAGTTTTTGAATCATGTTTTCTTTTTCCTTTCCTTAGAATGGATCCAAATCCCAATACCTATTAGACCAATAGTGGAAGAACCTACTTCCACTACAACTTCTCAAACAGATCAAATATAGAATTTGCTGGATCTAATGAAGGTTATGGTAGAAACACAGACTAGTGCAACAGAAAGGATGGCCTCATCCTGTAACCCTTCCCCACCTTCTACTGCTCCATCCCAAATCTGCCCAACTCCTCCTCAAGATTCTTCACCTATTATTCCTAAAATTCCATTGGCTCCAAAACCATCCTCTGGCCCTGTGGTGGATGCCTAACTTCTCACTCTTCTTCGTCTGAACCCTCCGACCTTCAATGGTTCCGTTTCTTATTTCAAAGCCATTGACTGGCTAAAGGCCATTGAGAAGACCCTAGCCAGTATTAAGTGTCCAGAGAGTGAGTGCCTCCATCTTATGACCTATCTATTTGTAGCGCCCCGCCCCGTCACCGCGCGCAAAAGAATTAAGTACAATCATATCGGCGGCAGAGCGGTGCGCCACTCGGGGAGGAATAACCTGTCTCCCCGAATAGCTGAAATATCTAACCCAATTGGAGGGTTGCTGACTCAACCTTAAGAAGGGTTGAGAACTAATACTTAAGATAAAAGTAGTATCCTTATCCTAAGTATTAGATAAATACATACATTGGATTTAGAATAAAATAAGAATCCAATACATATATAATATATCAGCATTTCTAGTATGTTGATCACATCACAATACTAAGTATAAGTAGTATAAGAACAAGTGCGGAAGCTTACAGCAAACATCCAGAAAACATTCATCACAGAAGCTGTATGAAAACATGCGTCTCAAAAAAGAAAAAAAAATACATCCATAATTATTACAAATTATTTACTGAAATAGACATAAAATTGAACTGAGAATACTAACCAGAAAATAAAACTGGAGGAGAGTCCACTAGTGCTCCACGGGCTCCTCCTGAATCTCCTAGGTGTCCTCCTGACCTGTCTCAATATACTGCTCAGGATCTAGCAAATTGCCGGATCCCAAAAGTACCCCGTGTTAGACAATAGGTCTAATACATCGAAACTAATACAATAGTTCTAATTATTCATTTATCATTTACATAATATAATTAAATCTGCAGAAAAACTGTAAAGGTAACTGAAAGTACAAAATTGTCCAAAATTGTATAAAATTGAAGCAATATAAAGTAAAACTGAACTGCAACTGAATACAGAAAATAAATCAAAACAGTACTGAATCTGAAACTGAATAATCATATGTACAACTATGTTGTATGTCCCTGAAACTGTGCATCTGAGTATGCCATAACACTGTATGCTACTAATATGCCACCAAAATATCACTAAACTGTTATGAGCAGTACGGTCTAATGTATACATACATCCAGTTGGGAATACTGTCTACTGATGATGCTGATGCATCCTGAAATTCACCAGTTAATGTATGCAAGATTCTGTAACTCATAAATCATCACTGATGCTTATACATCATTTTAATACTCACACATCATTCTGATACTCACACATCATGCTTATTCTCATGCTCATGCTTCTAAACTACATGAGATAAATCCAGAAAATGCTTTAAAATCTGATAATAAATCCAAAGTCTCCATTGTGTAGAATCCTGCTAAAAGGATTCTGACTCCTGAATTATAATCTCGATAATTGGTTAATGTTGAGAGTTTACTTAAAAATCATTAGCTGGGGAGATTGTATACACATACTTAGCATGTTTGCAAGAAAGATAGACTTAACCCTTAGCTTGTTTAAACTGCACTTATTGAAGCACACTACGATAGGAGGCAGAACCCGATTATAGTTTACATCTCAAGCTAAGCTGTTAAATGCCCCAATTACAGGCATACTTAGTGGTCTACGCAAAGTGACTTAAGATACTTAGTTTGCTTAAACTGCACTTATCGAAGCGCACTACGATAGGAGGCAGAACCTGATTGCAGTTTACATCTCAAACTAAGGATCTTGTTTACTAATTGTAACACTCTTAGTCTTGGGAGATTTACTCTAATAGGACTGTATTTGGCTAATCTCTCAGGATAGCACCTAGTCATAAGTCCACATTAGAGTGAATCAACCAATCCTGAATATTACTGAAATAATCCAATAATATTGGTATACCCTACTATACCCAACTAATAATCTGGGTTCAGAAGATTCTACTTAACCAATAAGGATTTATCAAATCTATTAATCCTCACTATAAGTAGGTATATCCTACACAAGGCTCCAAGGATGTGATCAAAGGATCACTCAACATAGGTTGCTACCATAAGGAATGAGCCACATACTAAGTACTTTAGGTAATTCCTACCACAAGGTATCAAGTTCAACTTCTAAAGTTATGAAGGATCAACTAGGTTTCTACCTCAATAAGTTACAAAAGTCCTTCCTACCTCAATGTATCATTAGTTAAGGTCTTTAATTAATTCAATGATGAATCCTATAGTAAGACCCTTAAGATCTCACTTTTCTACTTCTTAAGGTTTACTTGTTATACTTAGGTTAAGATGATCATATCAGATAATTAAAATTAATTTGATCCTTTCCTATTCTACAATCATGGGATAAAAATCAAAGATCTTATTAGAGTTAGAGCATTTTATAAATCATTACAATTTTATTTCCATCTTATGCTAATTATCTTATATAAGAGAAAATCAAAGATCTAAAGTTTGGATTCAGATGGTTCAATCACCCATATTTAAAATTATCCTTAGCACTTCTAATTTGATGATATAAGATCAATACCAAATCATATGCATTATTGGAATAATGTCAATTGAATTATCTTATAATTAAGTTAATTAATTAAATGATTAAGGTTTAGATCTTAATCAAGATAAGTTAGGGTTTACCCCCTAACCTTTCTACTATAAGACCAAATGTTAATTTAAAGGTCAATGACAAATCAATGTATTATTAGTGTATTATTGATGACAAGCTTTAGGTTTGGATTAAGTATTATCTACTTAATCAAATTATCAAGATTCTTATGTTCAAGTAAGCATATTTAAGTATTCAAATAATTGTTAAGGTTTTCTAACATACATCATAAAATCATGAAAACATAAGAACATAAAGATGATATAGAATAAAAAGGTAATTAATGCTAATCAAATTCTAAATCAAGCCAAAGAGATTAACACTTAATCATAAATCTAATAGATCTAAGTTTCATGCCATTTAGGTTATTAAGGTTTACCTATTTGATACATACTTTTAAGGATTCTATTACTTAGCATTTGACATGACATACCTTTAAAGTACATAGTAGGTTATTGAGCACATTAAGAATGGCCAAGTTTCAAATTTAGTTTTAGTATAGAATTTTATGTAATATTCAATTTTATCTAAAATAGGTTCAAATTTAGTATAACTTAGCCCCACTAGGGTCCTAAGGACCTTATAATACAAAAATAAGGAAGTTTTGGCCATTTCAGCAAAAACTGGGCAGTTTTCTGAAATTTCTAGAAATTTTACAAGTTTGGGCATTGCAGCGCGCGGTAGCGCTTTCCGCGCGGCAGCGCGCTGTAGCGCCTTTTGCGCGGCAGTGCGCTGTAGCGCCATTAGCGCGGCAGCGCTGCGACTTGCTGCGGCCCGATGCGGCGCGCTATGGCGCGCGACAGCGGCTCACTTTGGAAAACCAATATTCAATTAGTTTATTTTTACATTTTCTAAAGTTCCAAAAATATTTCTGCTGCAGCCCGCTATCGCGCGCTGCAGCGCGCTACAGCGCGCTGTAGCGGTCCATTTGGCAAATTTTACTGTTCAAATAGTTTAATTAATGTTTTCTATATTCCACTGAAATCCTACTGCAGCCCGCTGCAGCGCGCTGTAGCAGCCTAGCTCTGCAACTTCGGGCGCTGCAGCGCGCTGTAGCGCCAGACGACATTTTTTGCCTAGATGAAAACTTAAAGCCCATTTTTTGAGCTCAAATACTCCCAATCCAGAGCATTTCACGAGTAGTGCTATATATCAATGGAAAGGTATTTCTGATACCTTTCCATTGACACCAAAACTGGTACAAATGGAGCATCCTAGCTATACTAAAGATGTAGATAAATGATAGGGTGTGCAGACCGTATCATTCATCTACATTTTTATAGAGCATAATAGCAAGATGAACTATACAAAATAGAGCAGCACATTTTATATCTTGAAGAGTTGTAATGGCTTGCATACTTAAACATGGCTATCTAGAGATGCAAAAAGCATAATAGCAAGATGAACTAAATAAGGAGAGTAGCAAAGGGGTACCTTTAGTCCTTGAGTGGGGAGGGAGAGAACTTTGTCTTCTTCAAAAGCTTTGGAGGTAGAGAGCTGAACCTCTTTCTTCTTCAACACTAGAGCATCAATGGTGGAAGGAAGGAGTGGAGAAAATTTTAGCAAGCAATAGAGAAAGGCTGAGCTCTCCATTTAAAGGAGAATGGGAGAGTAGGGAGCCATTATGAGGCTAGGGAAGCTAGGATGAGGGGGAGTAGGGGCATCATGAATGAGCATTAATGGGGCATGACTTAAGAGGCAAGGAAGGGATGGCTAGCCAAATGAAGGGGAAGGTGGCCAGCCAACTAGGAGAGAGAGAGGGAGGGAAATTGCATATTAAGGATCAAATAATTGCTTAATTATTTTCCTTAATTATTTAAAAATTCAGATTTTTGAAATGTGCTCCGAAAAATCTCAAAAATTCACCCTTAGCTAATTTGGGGGTGAGGAATTCAACGGCAAAGCCGGATTTCGATTCTGATAATTATTTAATTATTCTATTTTTCGGCGCATTTAATTATATTGAAATATCCATGAAAATTCGACGACCTCCAAACGCGTCCAAAACATCACCCCTAGCTAATTTGGGGGTGACGATCGCAACGGAGAAGTCGGATTTTGATTTCGAGGTTAAAATAAAACCACAGTTTTCTAATTAATTAATTATTAAAATAATCCAAAATATTGGATTGAACTCTGAATTGCTCCAAACCTTCAGGGTTTGGTTCTGATGACTTGATGAACTTAATGGAATGATAATTATGCTATGATTATGCTAAAATTAAGCTGGGTAACAACATTGGGTTGTTACACTATTCTACGGAGAAGCCGAATACTAGTAGGATAGTGAGTTGAAGACTCGCTTCTCAGAAGTGTAGATGGAAGACATTCCTTGGGATGAATTCGAGTAAGTATTTTGTGAGGAATTTATTCCTCCTTTTGCCCAAATTATAATAGAAAATGGTTTTATGAAACTTATCCAAGGAAATTGTTTAGTGCACGACTATAAGATGGAGTTTCATAAACTCTCTCACTTTGCTCCAAATTCAGTCCATATTGAAGTGGCCAGGTGCACTGATTTCTTTCTGATCTTAAAGATTCTATTAAAAGTTATTTGATGTCTCAACATCATGACAATTTTCCTAAGCTTTTGGAAGGTGCTCGTATGGTAGAATAGCATCAAAACCAAATGGATTTGAGGAAGCGCTCCCATCCCCAACCTTCCAGATCAGAACCCTTCACAAGGAACCATTCACATGGTCCAAAAGTCTTCCAACTTACTTCTGGCCAAAACCCAAATCAAAATCCTAACCAAAACCCCAAGCAAAACCACCAAGGAAGACCTGGAGCAGTTTGCAACAGACCCCATCCATATGGGAAGTGCTACCACACAGGCGGTAGGTGTTATATATGCGACAGAACCAATCATAAACATTAGGACTATCGTGCTAATTGGACTATGGACAAGATAAAGATCAATCGCTAAGGTTCTGTGCAGAATCCAATTCCTATTAACTCTCAAGAGCCAACGCTTGCCTTAATGCCTCCTCCTACTAGTGGAAGTAATCAGCATCAAAAGGGAGTACCTCCATCTTCCTCCAAGCAAGGACACTACAGTAGAAAAGATATGGAAAGTTCATGGCTCAATCTTCTATAGTACCAAGGGTATACGCCTTATCTTCTTCGGCTGCCCCTGATGACAATAGCGTGGTTACCACTATGTTCTAAGTTTAACTTCCTATTTTTTGTTTTCATTTTCTTCTGCAATTTTATTTTTAGCATTTTCCTACTTTAATTTTCATTAGTTATAATTAGAGTTTATTTTCCCTACTATAGGAACTCTAGTTATTAAAACCAGTTCTGTGGCACTCTCTTTGACACTGGTGCTAGTTACTCTTTCATGTTAGTGAGTTGTACAACTTTTGATTTCTTAAGTTAGATTTTTCCCTTATCTTAATCTCTTTATACTGGACACCTAAAACTTAATTTAATTATATAATTAAATCTTATAATTTAGGATGTGAATAAGAATTAATTTCTAATTGCATTAATTATACTTATAAATTATTTTGTCATATCAGATTAATTGGATTGAAACTACTATTTTCAAAATCCTAACTACTACTATATTTACAATTAACTTGAGAATAATATCTCAAAGTTAATTTGGAGCTCAATTAGCTCCAATCATTTTGTAGATCATTAAAATTAGATAACTTTGGATATCACTTAGTTGAAATTATTAAATTTTCTTGAATACTTGCTTAGCTTTGAGCCTTATTCATTGAATCATTCATATAAGATATTGTGCATGAATGAAACTTTCACATTAATATTAATAGGGGTTTATAGTGATGGATCACCTTGGGCAGGCTTAAAAAGGGAGTAATAAGGAGAACTCACATTCTCAGAGGGTGAATGTGAGTGTTATAAGTTTTTACCCTTCTTTTCTTTAGATGTTAAATAGACGTGTTTAACTCCTCTCTTCATTCTGAATATGCCCACAGAATGAGTACATATTAAAATAACTTTAATTAATTAATATGTGTGATCTTCTTTAGTCTTATAGATTGTTAAGGTTCATCATAGCTTTTAGCTATGTTACTTTCTATAGTTCTAGTTTATGTGAATCTTAGACTAATAGTCTAAGATCTTCCTTCAATTTATATACTATGCATTTTCTATTATTTAGTATTGTACTTTACTTATTTACAATCTACTTAGATTATAGTGAATGTTGTTAAAATTATATTTTAATGCTTCACTATTTCTTTTCATTACTTAGTATAAGTTCATTTGAACATATATATGCTTTACTTCATTTACTTTCATATGCACATTAGTTTCTTTCTAGCCTATTTAGGATGTTTTTACCCTTGTTCTAATTGCAGGCTAGAGTGTATACTTAAGTGAGTATTTTAACTCACTTTATCTTTTTCTTTCTTACTTTTCCACATTTGTATGCTTACCTTTTTGCATGCATGCTTGTGCTTATTTTATAACTAGTAGTGATATCCAATTAAAATAATAATATGCTTAGCCAATCTTAAAATATACTTAGACTATTTAGTCTAACCAAGTTTTGTATTTTTTTGGCTTTGCCCTATCATATTTAAATACCAAAAAATGATAGATCAGGTACATTTGGAGGCTAGTGGAGCTGGACCAAGTGCTAAAAGCTAGATGCTTCCGCTTATAATAAAAATAAAATATAGCTTATAATTAATTGCAAGTGAGCTTCATTTCTTACTTCCTTTTATATTTACTGTTAGTTTGTAATGAATGATATTTACTTTACTTTTACTACACTTGTGTTGGATCTTAGCTTATTATTAAAATGCTTGTGTTGAATGAATGGATGAATGTAAATGAATGGATGTAAGTAAATATTAATTAAGTCATTAGTTGCATATCTAATTTGTATATTGATTGGAATTAACTGCATACTAAATTGCATATAGATTTGGAGAATAGTTTCATATGTAAGTTGGGAATCTTTTATCATCCTTAGTATGTATTAAATGTGTGATTTAAGCATACCTTAGGGTAGACAATTGTTACACATATATTTTTCTCACTTTAAATTTTAGAATTAGAAATAAGCAATTTCGATGTAACAGATTGTCTTTACTTTAGAACTGGAAATAAGCAATCCCATGTAACAGATTGACTTTATATTAGAATTATAAATGAGCAATTCTATGTAATTGATTGACTCTATATTAGAATTGGGACTAAATAATCCTATGTAATGGATTGATTACATGCTAGTTTTAGGTTGTTTTTCTTTCAATTATAACTTCCATTAGAATGGAAGTCTTGTATGTCTACTTTGCAGGTATTTCTTTAGCCATTTACACTAGAAACTCTGTAGAAGTTTTTAAAAAATTAATAACTTAGAAATTTTAATGAAAATTGTAGACTCATGTTATACATATTAAATACCTAAAATTATTTTATCTAGAAATTATAAGTATTCACATCATTTGTTTTAATTTAGATTCTATCATGTCCTTGAATGTATTGCATCTTCAAATATAAATTACATAACACATTTCATAAAATTCCCTTCCATCTTAACTTAAGACCCTCTTCTAAATCCTTGGCCAAACACAGTATCTAATGATTTGGATTAGTTTCCTTCTAATCTAGTATTAGATATTGTGGTGACGTATCAATGTTGAGTTAAGTGATTTCCAATATTGGGGTCATCACACTCATAGCTTAAGGTGGTGGGGGGTGGCTTATCATTTCTCCTTATTTTCTTTTTCCAAAGCACACTACTAGAAATAAAACCTTTATGTTGGCAATACCTTCTTATACCCCTTTTCCACATGGTTTGTGTAAGGACCCACTTAAGTATTATTAAGTGAAACTCTTAAACAGTAAAATATATTTTTAGAAAATGATGGAGTTCTTGATAATAACTCAAAAGTTAAATGTACTTAGGTGAGAGCATTTTCAGAATAGGTGACCTGCTAGGAAGTTATCCTCTAAGAGCAAAATTGTGAGGCCTATTAGGCCAAAATGGGATATACCTCGGTGCTTAAGAGTTTAAGCTATTATAAATGGTATCCGAGTAGGCCATAAGGTGTTAGATAGAAGCTAAGTGCCATACAGAGCAAAGTACTATTCCATATGAGTGAACTCTTGAACCCATGATGGGTTAAGGTGCTATATTGTTGGGGGTACTTCTTGTGCTAGTAGGGGCCACCTCTAGTCATATTTACCAAATGAATAATTCTTGAATCTGTGTGTGATTACTGATGAGGATGTTAGTAACTTAAGTTGTGGAGATTGTAAAGATCCACTTAAGTAGTATTATGTGAAACTCTTAAACATCAATGTATCTTTTTAGATAATGCTGGAGTTCCTGATAAGAACTTCAAAATTCCTAATAAGAAATCTAGATAAAGGACTTAAACCCCTAGCCCTCGAGTTATAAAATAGCTATAGAATGAAAGGAGAAATACTTAGGTTAACTGTATAAGAAAAATGAATGGATCTTGATAAGTTCAACTGAGTTTCAACATCTAAAAAAATAATAAACCAGAATTTAGATAATTGGCATGTAAGTTCTACTTAATCACAAAAGAAATCAGAGCCTAAGTTTGCTAAGATCCAGTGAGTATAAACCCTAAAATTTACAAATCAAGATTTAACAAGATTGGGGCATAACTATGATTACAAAACTTAGAAAAATATTCTACTTAGCACATACAATCTAATTAACATCAGTGAACTAATAGCACCCTAAACATGCAATTTGGATAAGTAAATTTACTAATCTGCCCTAATTAAGATCCACTGTAATTAGGCAATAATTAAAGATCTAACCATCAGATGCATGATTTTATTTTATATTTAGGTTTCTGAGATTTTTCTGATCATTTTCATATATGATATCATAGGATTTGGACCAGTGGATTAGACGTTATTTAAAAAATACATTCTGTATTTTTATTTAATCAAAATCCTATGATTTGATTAATTGAATTATTTTCCTTAAGGAAAATAATTGCATTAATTCTATTTAAATAAAACGGCTCAGCCCGTATTCGAAAACGCGCAGGTCGACCGGGGCCCGGGAGACCCGGCACTGTCGCACCGCGCGGGTCGTGGGTCGACCCAGCCCGCACAATGCCGTCATCCCCAATCCTCCGTCCCGACGGGTAGGGCCGAATAGGGAACCCTAATGCCCAAAATTCTGGCGCTTCCGGACCACGGCTCGGCCAGCAATCGATCATTACTCCATCACCGAAGTCGGACGCGTCGATTGGGACTTGAAGCCCCTTGTGAGGCGGTCTGGATCAGCCAGACCTTACTCACGCGAGGATTCCACAATTTGAGTTACTATGGGGAGATAATTCTCCCCACAGAGGCTATTCCCACTGGGCTCGATCCCTACACCATTAGGGAGGTGAGGAGGATCGAAGCCTTCTGGTATAGGGGTCTGGGGTGGCCTGGATCGTTGGGTCCTTACTCAATCGAGGCGATCCAGAAGAAACTGAACCCGATCGATTGATTCGATCGATCGGGGCTAACCTAGACCCTAATTACGATATAGCTGAGTTCGAATCAATAATAAGTACAAAACTGCATCTAATGGAATAAGGTCTGAGCCTTATTAGCTCAGAACCTGCAACTGGGATACCTGGATGTGTCCGGAAGCTTGCAAAAGGGGAAGAGGTCTCCTCCTGGCTCGTCGAGCTGCCATAGATCTCTCTGAGAGTTCCTGAACTCCAGGAGACTCTCCTATCAGTGGTACGCTCCTGGAAGAAGCTTCAACAATTGGCAATGGTGGAGAAGGAAGCTCGACTCCAATTGATCAGCAAGGATCAAATGGAGGAGAGTTGAGGCTATTTATAGCCTCAGAGAAGAGCTGTGAACCTTCCAGAGCCTTGAAGTGGGCTGAGGCGGGTCGGAGGGTTCGGGCCATGGCCGAGCTTTCGAATCTCCAATTCGAGCTCGGCCGGGCCACGGGGCTCGATTGGGGTCCCTTAGCCATTAGGGGAAGCTCCGCAATGGTCTGCTGAGCTGGAGAGGGGAGTGGCAGATTGGATGGCTAGCTGGCAATACGGGAAAAATTCCTGTCGGGTGAGGGAATTTGGCAAAGATGATGCGCCACAGTGCCAGACCCCGTGGATGCCGTTTGATCGATTGATCAAAAGGCGCTACGGCTGGGATCGCTCGGATCCTAATGGCCAATCGCGGGAGCGATCCTGGCCGTAGGATCCACGGGACAAATCCAACGACAGATCGGCGGTCCCGCGGGATCGAATCCTGGCCGTAGATTAAAAGGCGGAACGGCTGGATTTGACGGGATGCCGCGATCACGTGACCCGGGCTCCGCAGCGGATCGTCCGCTGTCCGCACAGCGGATCCCGACTGTTTATTTAGGTATAAGGATATATTTGTAATTATAATTTAATAGGAACCCTTATGTGCAAATGAGCCAATTTAATTTAAATTGATTTATGCCCAAATGAACTCTAAATTGCACCAAAAGTTCACCCATAGCTAATTTGGGGGTGAGGAATCCAAAAATGCAATTAGATTGTAATTCTGAGGTCAAATTATTTTGGGTCTAGATTAAGGCATCTAGATTGATCAAATTGCAGATTTGACCTAGAGAAGTCTAATGGACTTCAAATCTCCTGGATAGGCTTAAATTAATGTTCTAAAGGCAGTTATACTAAAAATTGATTAGGAAAGTCTATATTTTACATGGTAACATCCTAGGATTGTTACAATACGTCAATTTAATATCTAATACTAGATTAGAAGGAAACTAATCCAAATTATTAGATACTGTGTTTTGCTTAGGGTTTAGATGAGGGTCTTAAGTAAAATGAAAGGGAATTTTATAAAATATATCATGTAATTTATGTATGAAGATGCAATACATACAAGGATATGATTGAATGTAAGTTAAAAACATTTAATATTAGCACTTACAGTTATAAATATGAAATTCTAAGTATTTAACATGTGAAACTTAAGTCTACATTTTTTGTCAAATTATTCTAAGTTATTATTTTCTTAAAAATTTGAGCAGAGTTTCCTTTGTAAATGGCTAAAGAAACACCTGCAAGGTTGTAACAGCCCAAACTCTTAAGCACCAAGGTATTATCCGCTTTGGCCAGAAATGCCTCACGATTTTGCCCTCAGAAGATAACTTCCCAGTAGGTCACCTATCCTGGGAGTGCTCCCACATGAGCACGCTTAACTTTGGAGTTCTTATCAGGAACTCCACCGTTATCTGAAAAGGCGCATCGATGTTTAAGAGTTTCACTTATTACTACTTAAGTGGGTCATCACAATCTCCCCAACTTAAGTAACTGACGTCCTCGTCAGTATCCACACACAGATCAAAGAACCATCTATTGGGTAGATAGGACTAGAGATGACCCATACAGGCGCAAGAGATACCGACAACCATGTAGCACCTTAACCATCATGGGTTCAAGAGACTGCTCACATGAAGTGGTACTTTGCCCTGTATGACACTTAGCTCCTATCTGATACTCTATGGTTTGCTCTGATACCATTTGTAACAGCCCAAACTCTTAAGCACCAAGGTATTGTCCGCTTTGGCCTGAAAAGCCTCACGGTTTTGCCCTCAGAAGATAACTTCCCAGCAGGTCACCCATCCTGGGAGTGCTCCCACATGAGCACGCTTAACTTTGGAGTTCTTATCAGGAACTCCACCGTTATTTGAAAAGGCGCCTCGATATTTAAGAGTTTCACTTATTACTACTTAAGTGGGTCATCACAAAGGTAGACATACAAGACTTCGATTCCAATGGAAGTCATATTTGAAAGAGAAATAACATAAAACTAACTTATAATCAATCCATTATATTGGCCTATTTAGTTCCAGTTTTAGTATAGAGTCAATCCATTGCATAAGATTGTTCATTTCCAATTTTAAAGTAAAGTCAATCTATTATGTGGAATTGCTTATTTCCAGTTCTAAAATAAAGACAATCTCTTACATAGGATTGCTTATTTAAAATTCTTAAAGTTTAAAGGGAGAAAATCACATGTATAACAATTATCTACCTTAGGATATGCTTCATCATAACATTTAATACTCACATGTAGATAAGTAAAAATTATTACTCAGATATTTAACTATTTTCAAATTCTATAAGTAATGTAGTATTCATCTAATTCCAATTAATATTCAAAGTAGATATGCAGCTAATGACTTGATTAATATTCATTTTCATACAATTATTTTCATCCATTCATTCATTACATCCATCCATTCATTCATCACAAGCATCTAAATATAATCTAAGCTCCAACACAAGTGTAGTAAAAGTAAAGTAAATAACATTAATTTCAAACCAACAGTAAATGTGATGACCCACTTAAGTAGTAATAAGTGAAACTCTTAAACATTGAGGCACCTTTTCAGATAACGGTGGAGTTCCTGATAAGAACTCCAAAGTTAAGCATGCTCAGGTGAGAGCACTCCCAAGATTGGTGACCTGCTGGGAATTTATCTTCTGAGGGCAAAACCGTGAGGTCTTTTAGGCAAAAGTGGAAAATACCTTGGTGTTAAGAGTTTGGGCTGTTACAAATGGTATCAGAGCAAACCATAGGGTGTCAGATGAGAGCTAAGTTCTATACAGGGCAAAGTACCACTTCATGTGAGCAACCTCTTGAACCCATGATGGTTAAGGTGCTATATGGTTATGGGTACCTCTTAAGCCTGTAAGGGTCACCTATAATCCTATCTACCCAATAGATGGTTCTTGGATCTATGTGTGGATACTGATGAGGATGTTAGTTACTTAAGTAGAGGAGATTGTGATGACCCACTTAAGTAGTAATAAGTGAAACTCTTAAATATCGAGGCGCCTTTTCAGATAATGCTGGAGTTCCTGATAAGAACTGCAAAGTTAAGCGTGCTCAAGTGGGAGCACTCTCAGGATGGGTGACCTGCTAGGGATTTATCTTTTGAGGGCAAAACCGTGAGGCCTTTCAGGCCAAAGCGGACAATACCTTGGTATTAAGAGTTTGGGCTGTTACAATTGGTATCAGAGTAAACCATAAGGTATCAGATAGGAGCTAAGTGCCATACAGGGCAAAGTACCATTTCATGTGAGCAATCTCGTGAACCCATGATGGTTAAGGTGCTACATGGTTGTGGGTACCACTTGCGCCTGTAGGGGTCACCTCTAGTCCTATCTACCCAATGGATGGTTCTTGGATCTATGTGTGGATACTGACGAGGACGTCAGTTACTTAAGTTGGGGAGATTGTGATGACCCACTTAAGTAGTAATAAGTGAAACTCTTAAATATCAAGGCGCCTTTTCAGATAATGGTGGAGTTCCTGATAAGAACTCCAAAGTTAAGCGTGCTCAGGTGGGAGCACTCCCATGATGGGTGACCTACTAAAAAGTTATCTTATGCGGGCAAAATTGTGAGGCCTTTCAAGCCAAAACGGATAATACCTTGGTGCTTAAGAGTTTGGACTGTTACAGTAAATGTAAAGGAAAAAAAGTAAGCTCACTTGCAATTAATTATAAGCTATTTATTTTTATTATATGATAAGTAGAAACAGCTAGCTTTTAGCACTTGATCTAGCTCCACTAGCCTCCAAATGCACCTGATCTATCATAATTTGGCATTTAAATGTGATAGAGCAAAGCCAAGAAATAGAACATCTGATTAGACTAAACAGTCTAAGTACATTTTAAGATTCTCTAAGCATATTAAAATTTTAATTGGATATCACTACTAGTTATAAAATAAGCACAATCATGGGTGCAAACAGGTAAGCGTACAAATGTGGAAAAGTATATAAGGAAAAGAAAAACATAAAGTGAGTTAGAATACTCATTTAATTATATATCCTAGTCTTCAAATAAAACAAGGGTAAAAGCATCCTAAATATGCTAGAAAGAAACTAATGTGCATATGAAAGTAAATGAAATAAAGCATGTATATGTTCAAATGAACATATGCTAAGTAAGGAAAAAAATAATAAAGTATTTAAATGTAATCTTACAACATTCACTATAATCAAAGTAAACTGTAAATAAGTAAAGTACAATACTAAATCATAGAAAATGCATGATACTAGGTATGTCAATTTTGGACAACCTTGGAAAATTAGGACTTTAATGACTTTTAATTAGGGTTAATAAGTGATTAAAAAAATTAGGGTTCAAATATTAAATTTGATTTTATATTATTATTCATCACATTTTTGTGAGTTAAACAGACTATTTGATCATTTAATTTGGATATGAAATGATCAAATTAGGTCACATGAAATGATGAACTTATTTTATAATTAATTAATTAATCTTAGACTAATTAAAACATTTATTAAAACAAAAATTAAATTGAATATTATTAATCTACTCATTTTTGTGATCAAAATAGTATATAATTTTGTATTATTTGGGTTTGTATTTTTACAGTTATTATTGATATAAGATTTACATTAAATTTAATTTAATTAAATCAATTATCATATTCAGCGTTGAAATCAACGGCTCTAAAGAAAGGCGGCTGAAAAGGTTGCCGGTGGGTCCCATCGAGACAACAGGAATGAATCTAGAAGCGACATGTATTGGCATTGATTCCTGAAGTAGACTGGACGGTTCAATGCCCGATTTAGTCTAGCAAACCGCACAGTGTCGCGGTTCGACTGAATTGCGCACTGTGCGCCTTTTGTCTTCAACAGGGTCGACGGGGAAAAATCTAGGGTTTACCCTAAGCTCGCCGTTCGGTGGTTTGACGAAGCGTATTACCTATCAAAATAAAGCTAACGAAGAAATCTAGCTAAAGGACTTAAAACCCTAGCCCTCGAGTTATAAAATAGCTATAGAATGAAAGGGGAAATACTTAGGTTAACCGTATAAGAAAAACGAATGGAGCTTGATAAGATCAACTGAGTTTCAACATCTAAAAACAAAAAAATAAACATAAGATTTTAATTAACTAAGCATAGGCGTATATATAATTAACTGAATAACAGGATTAAGGAATTAAGAAAATGGTACCTGGAAGTCATGACCTTAAGCTCTCTGATCGTCTCAGGTAGAAGTCGCAGATACCTGTGAAGAAGCTCCCGTACCTCCTTTTGCTCACTTCCAGAAGTAACAGATGCGAAAATGCTGACAAAATGACAAAGATAGGGATGCCTAATTCTCTGTTAAGGACAAATGGAGGTCGCCAGCTTTTCCATGAACACTTTGCAGCGACACAGAGGCAGAAAGTGGAAGACGTACAGTGATACGATCTCATCCGTTCATTTCTGAGTTGATCTAATAGTCAGATTAATTAGGACTTGTGGCGCCCCACCCCTTGATCCACAGGATTAAGCTAAGGGGTGGTGTGTCACTCTGGCTAACCCTTCACTGATCATTGGATTAGGATGAAATCCATAATCCACCTAATAAGGGAAGGAGTAAGCGTAGAATCATATATCAGTCACTATTTAATAAAAATATACAGAGTGCAGAAGCGATTTAGAATTTAGATACATCCAAGCATCACAGCATAAGTAGAATGAAATATGACTCAGCAAACTCTCGGATGCTATTGACTAGCGTAACCGAGTCTTATATAAATATTCGCTTTGTATTCTTTCAATCTTCAAAATATGGTATGGATGAAACATGTCATGCTGCACTGTCCTCACCCGATCTCAAATCCTTAATTAATAAAAAGCATAATCCAAACACACGGTTAAGGGTACCTGTATTATTACATCAATTTAAAGTTTAAGCAATGAAGGTAAAAATGCTCTCATCCTCACTTATAATAAATCTATGCAGCTTCTTCTAAGGGCTCCTCTCCTAGATAAGGCTCCACTCCTAGCTCCTGATTGTCTAACTGAAGAGGATCTGCCATTGTCGGTTTCACAATGTAGGGCCCCAGCCAAAAAAGAGAAAAATCTTGTGTTAGACAATTGTCTAAGTACATTTTAAGCTGATGAGTTTTATGTGTTTATAATATCACCATTTTACATTTTTAAGCAACAATTACATCAAACATTGGAGCAACTAGCAATACAATAAGAAAGGGAAGAGCTATAAACAACATTTATAACTGTAAGCAACAAGGAGGCTAAGACATGCCTCAAATATAAACTAAACAAGGTAGGGCATATATAAATAACTAAATAAGTGCTAAAAGAAAATACTACATCCTAAACATGCTGGTGATAAAAAAAAAATGCAAATTAAAATAATTAAACTCAGCAATGGTACATATAAATATAGCAGCAAAATTCTAACATCCTAAAATATACATAAGCAGAATAAAGGAATAGCTGACTGAATAAAAATGCTGAAAAAGTAAACAAAACATCAAAACTGTATATATAAATATCTGTGTACTAACTGCCATAAGTAAAGAGCTAAACTAGCCCACTGAACATCAAAAGGATCCTCGTGTCAACAAGGAGACTAGGCGCAAAACTATATACCCCTAGTGTCATCAAGGAGACTAGGCAAGATACATAGGGTTTTCTCCTAGTGTCATCAAGGAACCTGGGCAAGAAAACACAACAAATCTTCTCTTAGTGTCAACAAGCAGACTAAGCAAAGAAGATATAAGCAAGGTCTTCTCCTAGTGTCAATAAGGAGACTAGGCAAAGAAGACATAATTGAGAGGCAGCTCTAACACATACAATTATTATATTTAAATCAATCACTTTAATATTTTCACAAGGAATCTAAGGAGTCTCCATATTTTCCTAATATTTTGTTTATGCATCAAATGTCTTATATGATATGCTCAAGGAAATAGAGCACAAATATACAAGGAATGCGTAGCACAAAATATCAAAAGTAAGCAAGGGACTCTACTAATATGGTGATATTATTTATTTTCTAATTTATCCATTATAACTATTCCAAATTACACAAGTTCAAGATCTCCATTTTCCTACTATCGTGTGTAACTTAGAAACTCGTCCTTATAAGTTAAAAGGATTAGAACTGATTATATTCTAATCTAATTCAATCAGATGATGACTATGGGTTAAATCAATAAATTATATATCCTAGTTTTGTGAATTTAGGCATCCTATCTAAGATCTGATTAAGATATTCTAAACTATAGATTATGGATTAAACATCCCAAGATTTGGGCTTAATCACATAATCCAAATAGGATGAGACATAAGTTCTAGGTTTTATTCCAATAGTGATCTACGGATTATGGCAAAACCTATTAAGTAATCAAACTTAATATAATGAATCTCCAATCCTAAATCTAAGGTTAAAAGACAAAATAATCAGAAGAAGTTGTAAAATTCTTGAAACTAATAAAACCAAGGTTTCATCCATTGTGTAACCTATTTACCCAATGAATGAACTCTAAGGTGTGATCTAATTCTAGTTTTAGGAATAGTCCTTATGTGATGTGTAAAGATCCTAAGAAAAGACTTAAAAAGATTTCTAGGGATTTTACAGCTTTGACTTAAACACTGATTTTACTCACTTAATTGACTCTAACATAGTTATAATATTAGTTTTTATATTTTAAAAAGCTAATTAAAGGTTAAGGGTACTTACCTTAAATTTTGAGCAAAATGACTGTTTTGCCCCTACTTAAGAGCCTAAAAACTCAACTTTTAATTTAAGGGTCCAAATTGAAGTTTCTTGATTCCAAATGATTCCCTACTATCTAACTTGAAGATAGACAGTAAGTATGCTCAATTTGGACGAGAAACGGTTAAGTTATGACCCAATTAAGGCTAGGGGTATTTTGGTCATTTTCTAAACTTCTAGGGATCAGATCCTAAATATCATTTTAGTTTATTAATGACATTGAAATTCTAAGTTAGTTATCATCTTAAAATTTTAAATTTAGAGTTGAATTAACTAAGTTATAGTCACTTGAATCCTAGGGCATTCTCGACAATTTTCCCTAAAGTCAACTGTGAGATCTAGGATTGACTTTTTATCCTAATGCCTGAATGGGTAAACTAATACTACTACAGTGATGGGACTATTCTCCTGACTATTTTAAGACTCATATTGATTATGTTTGATTACCTAGGTCAAAAGTTATGGGGTCTTAACTAGGTCATAAAATGCTACTTCGTTATGCATACTCTAAAATTAGTTTTTTTGCATTGCGACATTTGATTCCTTTTATTTTATTGAGTAAAATGAGACCTATATTGGCTATGTTTGGATCATCCTATAAAAAAGTTATTAAACTTTTAAGTTTTGTTTAACTTTTAAATTAATTAAAATGACTGTTCAAAATTGCAATTTGTATTTTTTTATGGTTCATTTAATCAATTTGTATTAATTTACTGTTCATTCTTAAAGTTAGAAATATAATTTCTGTAATTATTAATTAACTAATTAATTTGTAATTAATTAATATTAATCCTTAATTAATTATTGATTAATTTGTTAATTAATTATTTTGAATATAATATTATTATATTTACTATTTAATTATGATTAAATTAATTACTATTTAAGCCCTAATTAATTATCTGTTAATATTCATTAATACTAAGATTATGGTTTAATTAACAATTAATTTACTATTTTAAAATAATATTTAATTATTAATATTACTATCAATAATTACTATTAAATTAGGTTAATTAAGTGTACTTAATAAATTATTAATTAATAATTAATTAGCTTACTATTTGAGTTAATTAATCCTTAATTATACAGATTAGCTAATTAATAATTACCTAATTATTTAATTAACATTTTAATATTTATAATTATATAATTAATCCTCTGTTTACTATTTAAAAGTAATTAACTACTAATTATAATTAATTAATCTAATTAACAATTAACTAATTATATGTAACATAACCTAATTAATTACCTGTCGGATAGTGGGCCCTACCAGAGACATGTGGCAGTGCCTGATTGGGCACTGCCCTGCGTGCGGGCCCCACGACTGCCACGCGTCACATCCTGAGGAAGCCACGTGGCACTGTAGGCCCCACAGATGAAGCCGAAGAGTCGCAGGCTCTGGTGGTGGGCCCCACGAAACACGTGGCATACCCGGAGGGTGCCACGTGGCACTGCGGGCCCCACAGCCGAAGTCGAAGGGTCGCGGCTTCTAGCGGTGAGCCACGCTGCCGGGTGTCGCACCCGGAGGGCGCCACGTGGCGATGTGGGCCCCACATGGGCTTACGCGGACCCGAACATATTCGGGTCTAGCTCGGGTCGACCCGACCCGACCTGGACTTCACCCCCTTTCGAGGAGCGTCCCGAGAGCTCCGGGCTAGGGCACGGCTTTTGCCGGCCTTCCCGGCGCCGGACCGCCTCGGCCCGCTCGGCCGACGGGAGCCCTCGTCGAGGTCTTCACGTCGGCGGGAGGACCCATGTCGGAGGCAGCGGCTAGGGTCAACCCTAGGTCATAGGGTTATGGGGCGAAGGTCCTAACGGTATCTACTGCAGACAAGGACCTAAAAACGATCGGTCGGACTCGATCCAACTCGATCGAGCCGATCAATCCTCAATCTAGGGTAAAGAATAAGCATGCAATCATCATTTAGCAGCATCGAATGGAAGATAGGGAAGATTGAAGCGTACCTGATCGACGCTGCACGGGTTCGAAGGCTGGGGACTCGAATTGGGGCTCTTTTCGCGAAACAGTCGGTCCCGAGCGCACGGGAGGGATATGGGCCCTCGGGCGGAGTCGGCAAGGCGTGGGGATCGCCGGTTGGGCACGATGGGTAGCAGAGTGCCGCATGTCGAGTCCCGCGGAGAAGACGAAGATGATGCATCTGGGCCGTTGGATCTGGCCCATATCGACGGCTCCCGCGGATCGGATTCATGGGCTGCGGATCCGCTGTTCGCGGATCCGGATCCATTAACTCTAACGGGTTGGATCCGAAAGAAGCGGGGATCCGACCCGTTAAGGATTTTAATTTAATTAATATAGTTAATTTAATTCATTTAATATATTATTAAATTTACAAATTTTATAAATAAATTTTGACTAATTATTTATCCCCATAAATTTTCCAAATATTCACCTTAGCTAATTGAGGGGTGAGGAATGCAACAGTGATGTCGGATTTTCGATCTGATGAGTATTTTAATTTCCCAATTTTCGGGGTATTTAAATATCATTAAAATATTCGTCGAAATTTCAAGGACTTCCGATTGACACGAAAACATCACCCCTAGCTAATTTGGGGGCAATGAGCACAATGGCAAAGTCCGTTTTGCGATTAGAGGTCATTTTAAATAGGTCAAATTCTAGAGTTTTTGGATTTTTCAGAAATCAGGATTCGATCCATTTGAGTCCTGATTTGGATTAGGTCTTAGAGGTTGACTCCTATTGACCTAATTAGTACTTATGATTAGATTTAAGACTAAAATTAGTCTTAATTGACTAAGATAATAACCTGGGTTGTTACAGGACCACTCCAAGCCGTTCGATCAAAATCAATTGGAAAGAAACGGATTTGATCGCCCTGATTGGTGTTTGGTGTTTCGAACTAGATCGCTGATTTTCGCCTTTTCTATTTAGCAATTTTAAATAAACTAAAAATATAATACATATTAATTCAATTAAATATTATATTAAATTAGTCAAATTATACTTATTTATTTACTTAATTTTAAATATACAAATGCACTCCGAAAATTCCCAAAAATTCACCCTTATCTAATTGAGGTGTGGGAAACCCAAAAATGCAATCGGAGGTCATTAATTATCTTAATTTTTGAGGTATTTAAATTATTATTAAAATATTCAGAGAAAATTTGACGACTTCCAAACACTTCCAAAATATCACTCATAGCTAATTTGGGTGTGGTGAGTCCAATGGTGAACTCCGTTTTGAATTCTGTGGTCTAAATAAATTAGACATTCTCAGAATTATCAGAAGACTAGAAAATATTGGAAATTGCCAAACGATCTCCAAATTGAGACTCCTAATACCATTATAAGACTAATGGAAAAGAATTAGTGTCAATTAGGTCACTAATTGACGAGTAACAACACTAGGGTTATTACAATAAACCTATCATTTGGAGTTTGATAATGAATAAAATTTAATAGTTGAATTATGAAGAAATTCTAATTTGGAATATTAAAATTTTGGGAAAAAAATAAAGAACGAAAGAAAAATAGAGAAGATAACTTTTAGCTCAAACTGAAAAATAAATGTATATTTGGATTTCTCATACTCAAATATGCAAGTGGTAAATATTTCATAATTTTAGAGATAAAATGGATGAAAAATATACAAGATACAAAATGAATAAACTTTATAACATTATAATTAGTTACAAATGATTAATTAAATAATATAAACGACAGGTAAGATTCTGATACTCGGATCAGACCTTCTTTCCAACAACAAATCCTATATCAAAATTGTGTTATTAAAACCCACAGTTTAATCTCATCAAATAAGATCAAATAGTAGATGATAATTTAGATAGCAGATATGAATTTAGTCATCAAACTAATATAAGAATTGTGGAATGATACATAAATGTGGAAGAATATTTAGATGTTAGATCTTAAGTAGAGGAATAACGACCATAAATAAAAGATGGATGAAATCATCGAGATCAAATGGCTAGAGTATATAAAAAACTATTGATCATTTCTGTCTCCACTGACCCTAACAAATGAGATCAAGAACCAATAATCGAATTTTGCAGCTTCGTCGCACCCCATACAGAAACTTATAGATCATTTAAGTTCATCAAGAGAGTTCCACATGCCATTGGTAACAGAGCTAAGTGGCCTTGTACAAATTATTCCTTATGTAATGGTATCAGGAGATTAAGACCACAGGGGAGATAATTCGTTATGATAATGACCATCAGACGATTGTGAGCCCTAATGATCCCCAATATAAAACCTCAACAGCTTAGCAATTCCTACTTTTTGAGCATTGTATCCTTGAAACTTATGAAGCTCCCAGGATCACAACTTTCCCTTTTCCCATGCCCTTTTTTTTTACCAGCCTTCTCTAGAGTATTCTCGACCACTTAGGTCTATCAATTCCAACTATAGAACTCTAATCATCTTCTTTAAGATGAGGAAAATCTAGAAGAAGCATCATTATTGTTAAAGTATACCTTCTCTCATCTTCTTACCTTCCTACCAGGAGCACCATTTTCATTAATTGAATTTTGATTGAGCTAGATTCAAGTGCATATCTAAGACTTTAAGGATCAAGGTATATAAAGAGAAGAAATTCTCAAGTGCTAAGGTACTCCCATTTTAATTAAGAGGTATTCAATTTACCCTTATGATAAGAATCATTCAAGAAGAGTGGAGATTATGCTTGTAGGAGATGTAATGGATAGTCTGCAATGTCCTTGGATTAATACGATTATTTAAGAAACTTTATGTTCAGATAGATCAATGCTTTTGCATGATATGGATGATGATATATGCAATAACCCTAGGTTGTTACCTTAATGAATCAGAACTAAATCAAGTCATAATCTTTGTTCCAATAGTCTTAATAAATTATTAAGAGCAAATTCTGAAGTTTTGGTCCAAATCAGGAGTCAATCGGATTAAACCCTAATTATGAGAAATCGAGATAATCTGAAAAATGAGATAATTAATTTGACCTCAGATAAAAAATTTGACTTTGCCATTGTACTTATCACCCCAAAATTAGTTAGGGGTAATGTTTTGGAAGAATTTGGAAGTCGTCGGATTTTCCTCGAATATTTTCATATATTTAAAATCCTCCAAAAAATAAAATAATTAAATTGACCTTGAAACCAAAATCCGACTTCGCCGCTGTGTTCCTCAACCTCGAATTAACTTAGGGTAAAATTTTGGGATTTTTCGGAGCTCATTAATATTCCAATTTTAAAAGTGAATTTTAGTATATTTTGATTTAATTATTAATTGTTTTACTCTAATTAAACCGGTGGGCCCGCCTTATTCCTAGTCATGTCAAACCCGCCAGTTGCATATCAGTATAGGCCCGCATCCCGTTTAAACGGTTTTGGCTCCTCCCCTGTAGCGTGTGTGGGCGCAAGCTGCGCATGGCACGCAGGCGGTCACGCGACACTCACCGTCATGTGCAGGTGGCAGCCCTCTGCCTTAAGGCCCTCCCATTCCTCAATCAAGCCTCATTCAAAGGCTAAAGCTTCCATTAACTCTATCCTAAGTTAAAGCACTCACATTGCTCCATCTTTCGTCATTCGTGAAGTCCTGCCGATCGCCTCTCCCTTCATGTCAATTTGATCATTTAATTGCTTCAATTTCATTATTGTTATTGCATTCATTAATACTTCAAACTCCTAATTGTCCGATCGGCCTCAAATGAGCATCGATTCAGATCTAAATCGAAGCCGTCTGCTGCTTAGCCAAGTGTGGTGCACAAGGATCCGTGAGCCGATTTTAGGGCATCAAGATTCAAGTGTTCTAGTTGGCCTCCGATGGTGTTCTCAAGCTTGAGGGCTAGGTCTCGACGAGCTCGTCAATTTGTCATGTAGCTTGTCTCCTGGATCTCCCAGGTTGCCGAGCTTTGCGATGCTCTAGGTGCACCCTCCTTGTCCTTTATCGAGTGATGGTGATGGAGTTTTGGGTCGGGCCGAATAGAGTCGGGCCCGACCTACTTTCTTCTCGCCAGTTCGTTTAGCGTGCGCCATACCCCTTCCGAGTCATGGGGTGGGACCCCTGCCGTTTGAATTAAAGGATAACAAATTTAGATTATTTAAAGTAATTAAATTAGTCTAATTAATTCAATTAATTTACAAAACTTTAAATCCTTATAACTTTAAATCAAAAAATAAAAATATAACAAAATTATATTTTATTTTACACAGAAAAATATGAGGAATAATCTGTCAATAATTAATTAATTAATTAGTTACAATGAATCCAATGGTTAAAACCGTCTGCTGCGGAGATCCTGTGCGAGAATCCATATCACAAGACAACTGATTCCGCAAGATCTGGCCGTTGCACCTTTTATTCAGGCAAATAAGACGACTGATTTTCGTCCGCTCGATCTGATTGTTGGATCAGGTCGCTGATCCAACGATCATAACACGACAGAGCACTGTGCTTAGTCGTGTTCCGCATGATTGAGCGGTCCGCATCGCAGACGAAAGACCATGACCATCCTCGGCATATCCAAACCTCCTTAGTCCCCCTCAATGGCTCATTCGCTGCATTCGTCAAAGGTTGAGCTGTGGAGTGTCTAGAAGGCATTTGACCTTCATCTTTTCTAACCCTAACCCGCACCCGATGGAGACCAAGGTACCCCATTATCCCAAAGTAATTTTTGTTTGTTCATTTCATTACTAGTAGGACTGATTGTTGAGCTCCAATCGAGCTCATTCGAGATCAGTTGGAACCAGACTCGTCAATAAGCACATTAGGTAACAATACCTTACCCTTTGAAATTAGGAAATCTAGGGTTACTAAAATAGGCCTTGTCGTTTAGGGATTTCTATGTTAGATTGTAGGTCTTGATGAATTCTTTCTTTTTATATATTGTGGGCTGGATGAGGACGTCCAAGTAGGGAGTATTTTGATGCCCTAGCTCCCTGCTCTCATCCCTCACCGCAACGACGAACAGTATTGGCTGGGTCGGCCCGACCTGCGCGACACTGTCCATTGGGCCGCGCATGCGAATGGCCCGTGTGCGTGCAGCGGCCGAAGGCCCGCACACAGGCGTGTCGTGCGATGGGTCAAGCCTTAGGAACAGTAATGACAGTTAATTATTTAGTTCAATTTCTAATTAATTTAATCACCTATAAAATACAATTCTAAATATATTAAAATTATATATCAAATGATCAAAAAAATATGTAGAACATTAATATAAAGTTAATTTTCCATTTTGATAATTCATAATTCCTCAAGCATTCCAATAACACTAGCCAATCGCCTTAAGATAGCTTGATCGAAATATAATGACTAGCTCTACAAAATAGATAAAAAGTCCTAACCTAAACTACTACTATCAGCATTAATTAAGCAAAGAGGTAAATAGGGTTAGGGTTTAATGTGGGGTCTAATTGTGACGTCCACAATAAACCCCATTGCTTGTGACTAGTCTAGTTAAGCTCTTAAGCTCTTGGCCATCCCATTGACACTCAATGGGATGACGGAAGCCAGAGTGAAGGGAATTGGACATGGGTGGAATTCGGGCATTGCACATTACTGTACATGCCCAAGTTCAATAAGCATAACAGACCTTATTGAGCTCAATATAGCCTACCAAATGGATGTACATCAATAATAATAACAACAAAAAATACAATAGCACTGAATTAGGAAGAGTTAGGGGTAAATCGTCATACCTAAAGTTCGATGATCGCTGTCTTATTCGTCCCAATACTTTGTATGCAAGCTATGCCGAGGCTCCCACGAGTGCTCAATGGATCAACAACATGAAGTGGAGTTGATTCAACCCGCGGTCGAGACTCATGTAGCGAATATGACATGGAAAAGTATTATGTCGAGTTCTGGGCATTGGATCGCGTCTCGATCCAATGGCCGGATCACGCTGATCTACCTTATTGAAATGCGGTGATCCGATCCGCACGTACAATTGGATTGAATAGCACAGATCAACCATTGTTTGATCAAATGAGGTTAGCAGTGTCGTCAGATGGAAATTTAATTAATTAAATTACATAATAATTTGTATCTTTCTATTTAGTTAAAATCAAGTAACTAAATGAATTCCAAGAACTTCTATAAGTTCACGCCTAGCTAAATTGTGTGTGAAAAATTAAAAAATGAAGTCGAATTTTTAATTAGAGATCAATTTAATTTTATTATTAAATTAAATTGCGTAAAATTAACGTCAAAATTAAACGATCTCCAAATCGAACAAAATTTTAGGGGTTGGATCCTAACGTCACTAGGAGTCTAATGATAGTTTTTAAGCTATTTAAACTACCCAATATTGAGTAACAAAACTAGGATTGTTACAGAGAGGGAGGCTAGGAGTTGCTGGCGAGTTAGGGAGGAGGGGGAAGAGGGAGGCTAGGAGTTGCTGGCGAGTTAGGGAGGAGGGGGAAGAGGGGTCGGCGGTCGGCTAGAGGAAGAGGAGGAGGTGGTTGTGAGGAAGAAGAGAGGGGATGGGAGGACTTTTTATAGTAGAGGGAGGGGGGTTTGAGGGCTTCCCGCCTTGCGCCAACCACGGGCAGCCACTGTTGTTGCGTGCAAGGGCATGCTAAAAGAAAGGTGGGGGGATAAAGAGGAGAGAGAAATTGTGAGGAATATTTTAAATAGAAAAATGAGTTTTAATTTCATGATTTGCCATCCATTTTCCAAATTTAATGAAAACGTGGTCAAGAAGTCTGTCTTGACGAGACGAATGTCTCCGATTAAGAATTTTTCAATTTGCTATTTTTATATTTTACTAATTTTTGAAGGTAAAAATTTCAAAAATTAATTACGGATAATTCGACTCTCAAAATTCGACGAAGCATTTTGTGTAGCATTCTTTTATAATTGCCAACCCAACGACACTAAAATTTTTGAATTTGGACATTTATTTTTATTTTTCTAATTTTTTGTATTTAAAAAATTTAAAAATTAATACAGGAGTATTTGTTAGTCAGATTGCTCACAAACCTAGGCATTACGATCACAAAAATATACTATTTCAATTGATTTTTGTTCTAATTGAGCCAACAATTTAGTCACAATTATTTTAATAAATATTTTAGTGATTACATATACATTGTTGGTTAAATAGTTATTCTCAAATTTCCCTATAATATGCATTATATTTATTCTTAATTGCTTCTGCACTATTAAATTTAATTGAAATTGTGATATCGTAAAGGGTACTTAGATAAATCAAATGGTATTCAATTTTTTTTGGCATATTTATACATGTCATACTAGGGTTTAGTTGAAGATCAGAATAATGAGGAGAAGAATGAATAGATCTGAGGGTTACATTACTGCAATATCACTCTTTAATTTTTTTTTAGAGATTCTCCACATCTTGCCTCTAACATGAAAGTATACTTTCTTCTAGAGATAATTAATTAATACATTATGCTGGCTTAACCAATTCATTATAGAAATGATATGAAATTTGATAAGAGGCAAAATTTGATAAGTTTTGCATGCAGTTGAATGTCACAAATCCTCAAATCACATTTATAAACAACTTTGTTATTAGATTATTACCCAAACATATTACTACTTCCAACTTAGTGGCAAGCATAAGGATAGGCAAGAATATTTTTTTGGCTAACGCTTTGAAAGAAAACCGCCCTTACAAAGTTGTCTTCATAAACTTACTTGCAACTTCCTTAACCTTACCTCGAAACTAGGTATTATAGGCCCATAACTTGTTAAGATATGATATTGAGTAAAAATACATTTCAGACATTAAATGTATTTTATGTTACAAAATTACTTGAATTTAAATAATACACTTCAAGTTTATAGTCAAACAATGCATCAAAACCGACATCAAGTTCAAATATAATGGTTTTATAACATAAAGATACTTTAGCATAAAAACAATAATATAATAAAACATAGGCATACCTCTCCAAACTTTAAGTCGAGTAAGGTATCTTCAAAGCATTAGCATATACATTCAATCTACGATGCCTAGTATTCATATATGCCAGGAGTTCAAATATCTTTAGCGAGAGCTATGTATAATAACTATGTTATTAAGAATACCATGAAAAAGGATTTATAATTTGTGATCATATAAGATTATATGAATTGTAAGTATTTATGTCATGTTATACATACATAGACACATAAACAAATTTATTTCTAAAATAGTAGCCAAATCATGGAAATAACTAATAGTTCAATAATATTTATAAGAGGAAAAAATGACATGTAATTGTAAATATTATTGTGGTTTTCCAGTTGGGCACAAGCTAGAGGGTACACACAAGAAAGTCTTCTTGCCATAGTTTGTTCCTATGATTACATTTAGATAACACCGTAGCAGTATGTTGTGTTATCAAACGAAATAATTTCTTAGAAAATAAACTAATTGGGATAGTTTCATTCATAATACTCAAAATTGAATTATTTGCATGCCTAATATAAAGCATTCTCTTTTGCAATAATTTCATAAAATAGAAAGTATCAAAATCTAAAATATGAGATAACAAATTTTGACCATCAAATATCTTTAACCGATACATTTGTGAACACAAAAGAAGCTCTGCACTTAATGAATGAGAGATAAAGCCTATAGCTACACTCGTAAAAAGTACATTTTAGCACTTTATTTTCGAATTATTTTTGCACATATTCGTGAGCAAAGTTCTGATCACTCTGAATCATAGACTCCAATATTGTTATGTACCCTATTAAAGTGGATCTATCATGCGACACATGCAACTTGCTTTTGCATTTATGGAAAGCAACATTCACTCATGCCAAAAATGTTCAAACCCAAACTCTTCATACAAACTTTTTTTTATTAATGCACACACTCTAACAACAGTCTAGCATATATATATATATATATCTAAGCTTGCCAACCTTTTATAAGCATTTGGATTTGCTAATGACTTTATCTATATGAGAATGTTTAGTTCTCTATGATGAATAATAGTGGATGCCATAGTTTTTTAAAATCCCATAGAGGTCTTGGGCAATGTGAGCCAAGCTACCCTATTCATTGCTATTGACTATATATATATATGAAAATGTTTGCTTCATTAGTGGGAGAAAAAAGGGCCCTCAAGATTATAGTGTAGGCTATTCCAATTTTTGAAACTATCTTTTTCCTTGGAAAATAAAATTGAAAATGCTAACCTAATAATGTCATGTAAAACTCAATGTGCCAAAGTCAACGTTCCCATCTTTCAAGGAGTTACCAAAAATGCTTACTTTTATTCACTTGTTGACTACATGCATAGAAATATATCAAAATTAAGCTCTTTTTTCTGAAATAGATTATTCCCCTTTACTAACTTGGGAAAATGCACCCAACTAAAGTCATATTGAATAAAATAAACCATTTTAAATAATTTTCTTGGATTAAAAAGGTTGGTTAATAAATTTCTTAGAATGACTGGGAAATTTGTGTGTTTTCCTTTTGATGAAAGTGGGCTTAGAGTTATAAATTTAGATATTTTATATAAGGTTAGTTTTATTAAATTGTGGTGTAATTTTAGGAATAGTGATTCTATTTCGTTCAAGCTCCACATGGCAAATTATTATAGTAGCGAGCATCCTGGTTTATTAGTTACCAAACATTCTATTCGGTCCAAGTTCGTCATGACTTGCTACATATCTTACAATACTTTTAGTCTTAATATCGTAAGAAAACCTCACCAATGTCTGATTTGGTGGATAACTACTCCAATTTCTCTATTCCCTTGGAAAACATAATTTAATCTTGTTATGTTCATAATTGTTAATATCACAATCTCTTATTCAATTAATAATATCCTCTTCTTAGAACAATGCATTCATAAGGATCAATATCACGTTAAGTTTAACTGATTTGGTTTGAGGAAAAAGCTTGCATTCACCGAGATCACACTTTTATATTCTCTTAAAATCATTTTTTCTGATTATAAGCTCTTTAAATTTTATAGAGGTCAATTAACTAAAAAAGATTGAATCCTTAATCTAAAATTCAAACTCATGTATTCTCTCTAAGAATGATGCATCTGCAACAAAATGCATATATATGCAATTTCTTAGGCTTGCCTCCTCTTAAAGTTTCTGTAAAGCTACATTAAGATTTCATAACACTAAGTTTATTAATTACATAGTATACATAGTAATAACTTCAACTTTGAATTACTTAGAAAAATCTGTCAAGAGTTTAATTCTTTCTTTTTGCACCTTCGATCTATTGGGGTTTCCTTAAAACACTAAAATACTTTTATATCATTTGATGAATAAAAAGTCTTAACAATTATGTTCTTAAATTCTACTATATGATGACTATTAAATAATCTATTCAAATCTAGGAAGCTAGCCTTTGAAATTCTCCAAAGGGTTTATTCTTAGAATGTGAGAATTTAACAAGCAAATCAAGTTCAAACTCTTACAAGATATTTACTTTTTCTTAAACTAGATAGAAAAATTAGCCAAAATACATCTCTGTGTTAATATAGACCATGCAAGAAATGTGTTGATTGTAAGAGGGGGATGAATTGGATTTAACTTATAAGAGTATAAAAAAAATTGTGTGTTTGGATTATTTAACTAAGATATTCAAAATTTTCAAAAGAGGAAAAATAAATCCTTTTATCTATAACAAAGAAAAGTGAATACTCAAATATTTATAATACTTCAGGTCTACTTAACCCTACGTCCATTCTTCGGAGATTCGCCTTCTCCAAAATCCACTCCACAAAGAGTAGCTCCTTCGACTGCTACCACGTCCCGCCGTAGTTGCTTCAGCTGTCAAGTTGTGGCCTACTCCCTTTAATAGGCTTGGAGTAGGACTGAGCGTTCTTATGACCGTTTGTACCCTACTACGTTGGTTTGCACCGGTTCGATTATATCTACTTTAATCGTGCCATAGTGCATGACGGGTTCGACTCCTGGGGTTCCACGGCCCACCAGGCCCCCTCTACCTCCTTCAAATGGTGTCCCCCCTCCCCCCTCCCTTGTTGGTTGAAGGATAACATTGACGCTTCCTGCAGTTATAGAGAGCCTGTTACTTTTGCTAGTGCTGTGGTCTGCGACTCAGGAGGCCACTTACTCGCTGCAGCTGGAGCCTGTCTTCAAACCTCGTCTCCCCCTCACGCGGAGATGCAGGCGATTACCATTCTTTACCGAGCCCTCATGACCAGAGATATTGATACTGATGGACTTATCAATGAGAGCGAGTGCTTTAAAGCGGTCAGGAGGCTCCGAGGTCACTGGGAGAGGACTCCCCGTTCACGAGGCGGAGAGCATCATGATGATCACCTTGCTTTCTTGCTAGATCTTCATCGTGTTATTTTTGTTCACCGATCACGCGAGGCGAATAAGTAGCTGATTTTTGTGCGATGTATGCTCGATAGAGTGATTTTTGCTTTGTTAGGGGAGTTGTGCTCCCTGAGAGGCTATTGGACATTCTTGTAGCAGAGAACGTCTAGTTTGATCCCAATTGATTTTGTATTGATGCTTATATATATATATATATATATATGCTTAGGCTACGACCTTACTTCGTGAAAATAAGCGGAGAAGCCTGTACAACCTCCTCCTATAAATGCTTGGCTGCGAAGATGAGGAATCTTCCCTCCTTCTCATAGTTGTTCTAAGGATGAGTATCCATGATTCATCGTTCGCAATCTTATGCCATAGAGCTGCGGAATCTTCCCTCCTTCACAGGGCAATTTCGAGGAGAAGCTTCCTCGGTTGTCGCTCCTTCGCACATGAGCCTTAGGAAGCTGCTAAAATATTATGCACATCTTAATAAAAAAAATTAAAATTTGAATATGTTGAAGGGCTATTAATGTATGGAACCACAACAAGACATTAGGTAAAATGATTTGTCCAAAGGAATAACAAAATTACACTTTGTGATCATCAAAACTAATCTAAAAGGTTGGCTTAAAGTAAATAAAATATACGCCTAGTTTACTTTATCAACTTGCTACCTGTGTAGGTATGATTTTCTTGAAAAATATAATACAAGTATGTAACAAATCAAGGTTATCAAGCTAAGTAATTGGGTTAATTAATGACAACAATCAAGAGCTAATGTATTTTAAGAAATACTTCTCGAATTATTTGGATTAAATTTTAACTGAGCATCCCATTAAGTCAAGCATATTTTAAAAAATATATGGTGTAAGTTTGATAATAATTGGAATATTAGAAATCCCTTAAACATTAAGGCTTTAGAAATTTAAAATATAAATAGTTTAATATTTAAACCAAAAATAATTAATTGTACATTGATTCCTCATATTAAGTTCATAAATTTTGGATCTAAAAGGAGAGAAACGTACACAAATTTAAATTGTATTAATTTTATATAGAATTATTGGAATTTGATTTATCCGTCATTAAATTGAGATTGAATGAATTTTGGAGATCGACTTGACCATTAGCCCAACCCAATCGGTCTTTGGTGAACCAACCCTAACACACTAGGTCTACTGGAAGTAGGGCTTCTCAATTTTGTAGTCTAACCATTAAGAGATTGCTCGAATAGCAATAAGGGCATAATTCTTCATGATTCAAGAGAATTTGGCCTCTACTTACAAGCCCTTTAGCTAGGTTTCACGACACTGATATGTCATTTATGCATACTTCTTATTGCTACACCTTCCCCAGATGTTAGACTACAATTAGAACCTATGTTTGTGCTGAAAGATTAAATTCAAATTTGATGGATGTGGTGTGCTCGGTTCAAGAAACTCGATTGCTGTAATAACCCACAGTTGTTGATAATTATTTTGCAGTCTAATCAGTCTAAAAATACTGCCATTAGTCTCTAAATATTATTAGGGACCAACCTCTGAAATTTTGTTCAATTTGGAGCTCATTTGAATTTCTTGATTATTTTAATGTAATTATTTAATCAAAAAATATTAAATTGACTTCAAATTAAAAATCTGACATCATTTTTGAGTTCATCAACCCCAAATTAGGTAGGGGAGAATTTTTAGAATTTTTCGGAGCTCGTTTGATAACTTAATTTTAATTAAATAAATTATAATTAATTAATTAAAATGTTGCCATTGTTCTACCTAATGGGATAAGGCCATTAGATTGAATGACTCACAATAAGCACTGTTTGATCAAACCAGTTGTTCAGATCAGACGGCTAGTACCATCGTTCTCGCTGCTTTATGAGCGAGCAGCGTGTGGCAGCTTCGTACACACGCAACCTGCGCAGGCTGTGGAAGTTGCCACGCCCATCTCCTAAGCCTTTGTATCGACTCCATTTTATCCCCAATCCGTCGACAAGCCTCGGTTACATCAATTAGAATAAAAAGCAAGAGCTGAGAATGAGTACGGCTTCCTCCATAACCATACAAAGACCTTTCACCTCGAACTAAAGTACCTCCTATTCTCAGTCATAGAGTCGATCAATCTCGCAATTAGGCTTACATTTTTACTTTCCATGAATTGTTGTATCGATGCATGGGGTTAATTGAATTCTATCAAGCCTCTTGGGCTCACTGCGACTTGTGTGGAGATAGTGACGCACAGTAACCTGAGGCCACAGATGAGCTCAAACCCTCTTTTCTTGATCCCGGTAAGCTCAATTACTGGGAATAGGCTTGACGGGTAGGCTTGAGTCTAAGGATCATAATGGATCTAGTCGCAAACGATATGGTTCCCCGTGGGGTCGCAATTCGACCCAATAGTAAACCATAAACATAACCATTATTTTTGCAAAACCAAGTCAATCAATGCTGTTAGAATTGGGGTTTTTATAGGCCTTTGAAAGGTCATGCTGTGGGCTTCAGTTTGATATATTATTTGTTGGCTGGATTGATCCGTGGAAGGAGTATTGATGAACCCTAATATTCATGCTTACTTTTCCATAAAGGGGAAGGAAATAGTGTAGGGTGGGTAGGCCCCAACCCACGCAGCACTGTGCCTGAGCCCCGCACTTACAGTCGGCCCGCGTGCGCACGTGATGACCTACGGCCGTGGGAGTAAAGGAGTGCGTGCACAGGGATTCAATTTGGATTAAGAAAATTAATTAAATAAATCCAATATATTTCAATGTTTAATATCTCGATTATTACAAGTCCAAATAAAGTGGTGTTATATCTTAAAGTTATCATAAAAATATGAGAAATAGTCATAAGTTATTATATTTACATTTGACGATTACTTTCACTAATAACCTTTTTAATTGCCATTAAGGGTAATTAAATCCTTATTTAGCCATTTAATGTCCAAATTAAGTATGCTTACTATCATTATACTTCTTATGCTATAATGAAGCTATAGCCATTGATTTTGTGTCATTTGGAAATCATTTAAATAATTTGCATTTTTGGCACCTCTCTTAATTATTAATGAAAATCATATGTTATGGAAATTGCATTATTAGCTTTCTAAATTCTAGGAAAACATGTCTTAACTTAGATTAAGATTTGACTGAACCCTAAGGTATGATTGTGATGGAGAGATATGTTCTTTACAATCAATTTAAACAACTTAGAAGATAAGCTCCAACCTTAGAGATGAATATGAGAATTTATAAGATTTGAATTTAGGATTTCATTGAAAGCTAATCCAACCTCTTAGAAATAATTTAAGCTAGCATTTATCATATACCAAAGTTTCATTAGATTCAATTGTAAGAAACTTGAGAGTATAAATTGAGCTTAATAGGACATTCCTTTTTTTTTTAATATAGAAATCATCCAATCACTTTAGTATTATTAAACATTCTTAGCTAGCAATTATCAATGCTCATTGGAGCTTGAATCATATAGTTAGTCTTTAGAATTCTCATTAATAAAGAATTGGATTAAGAGAATTATATTAGTAAAATATTTACTTAAGGAATCTTTATTAAAGATTGTTAGTGGACAGTTGATAATTAGTGTTTTTAAAGAGTTAAGAAATATATAAGCCATAGACACTCTATTAGACTTGAAGCTTAGTAAATCCTTAAACTAACTTGAGATGTTAATTGGAGAGCTTTAATATTGAACATAAGCTACTAAGTGGAATTTAAGAAATGAACACTAAGATAATGAATAAAAAAACCTTAGAGTAAGGTTTAAAGTAAATCTAAACCATAGAAATATTATAACCTAGATTGAGTAATAGTGATCAGATAGTTTCTAAATTTGGATGAATTATTAGATAACATAGTTAATTGTAATACTTGAAGTAAGATAACTTCTTGAATCGTATTTAACTTTTATACTTATAAATTATTTTGATATTTAAATAATACTTAATTAAACCACTATTTTCCAAAATCACATTATTATATTATTGTACTTCAATTAACTTAGGGATTGTATGACGTCTAAGTTAATTGGGAGCTTGATTATTCCTAATAATTAAAATATATAATTATAGTAGAAAATATTTATATTACATGGCTTACAATAATTTGAAAACCCTAAAATATTGCAACATATTGAGGCTAAATCCTTATAATCATTCATTAAGATATTGTGCATGAAATAAAACATTTAGATATTCTTCTAAGGGTTTCATATGGTGGATTATGATATATAGCTATTATTGAGCTAGGGTAGGCTATTGAGTGATCAGGAGACCACACATATCCTATGAGAAAAATGTGGGTATTTACAAGAGACCACTCTCACATTATTTTTGGGTAGACATGCTTGACTTCTCACTTATTTTGTATAGTACCCACAGAATAAAATACATATTAAAACATAATAAATTAACATAAAATTCATAATATTTTTTATTGTGAATGCTTATTATAGCCTTATGACTAAACTTTTTAGATTATTCAATCTATGAGACTGAATGTGATTTACATACTTTACTTCAGCAATTTATTTTACTGCTTTACTTATAGTTTGTGTAGTGTTGATTTTTATATCTATTACTTACATATTTCCTTGTACTGCCTTTACTATTTTTGTTACTCAGTATCTGCTTTATTTGGACATATACATGCTTTCTCTACTTGCTTAGATACTTATGCAACATAGGAATACCTTATTAACCTATTTGATGCAAGATTGAGCAAACTATTATAAGTAGTATGCATACCTTGCAGCTTTTAGTGCTATTTATACTTTATATTCATTTTACTTACAATGTGCTCCACTTTTATATAATTGTAAATGACAAATATGATATCTATTAAATTAAAATAACTCTATTTATCTTTAAATTGTACTTATAATTTTTAAAGTCTAATGGCTTGTTTCTTTTTGTTAGATGTGCCCTACCGTATTATAAACAAAATATGGTTGATCAGAAGCTTAGATCAGATCTTGTACCTAAGGAAGAACCTAAGCAGTAGAAGATTCTTGGAAGAACTGCATTTTCTATTTTCTTTTATTATTATGTGATGATGAGAGATTAATTCTACTCAGCTTATATAATGGATAATTATGGGGATGTCTATATTTATATTTCTATGATGACTTTATACTTCTTTCATATTATGTATGATTATATATACTCTGGATGATGGATATTTATTGGATATTGATTTTGATTCTGCCCATAGATCTGCAAATAAAGGTAGTACATAATAGTGTATTAGTATACACTAATCTAATAACAGGGTGTTATAGTTGGTATTAGAGAGTAGATTTTAGGAATAGATGGAAAGTCAAAAATTTAATTAAGTACTTATCATTCAATCCATAATGAAAGAAAGAGTTAAAGCATCCTAATAAATAACATAATATAGCAAAACTCTAACATAATATTATGTTATATGAAAAGTAAAGACTTAGATCTAGACTACTACACTAGGCTATTCTGTCATTATGGGAATAATAACTATGAGAATGGGCTTCACTTTGGAAGACTTTATTTTGGAATATCTTTATCTGAAAGTGACGTACTAAAAAAATTATAAAGACCCCTATCTTAAGAGAAGACCACTTTACTCACTTAGCTAATGAATGGCTTCATCGAGTGTCCAAAACATTCTATGCAATTGAATGTCTAGATTATATTAATTTCTCAATCTTGGACCAACTCTTTGAATAATCTGCTGAAGATTGGTGGACTCGCACTTACTGGGAAATGATTAGATATTGTAGAAAGTGTCACCGTTCGCCCATTTTTCTAAGACTTTGAAATAATATTCTTTGCTCAATTCTGTAAATAGTGTGCATTATAGTTGTTAAATTATAGCTCTCCTTTTTCTATTTTATGTACTAAGATTGTACATATAGTGATTGTTAATAAAATAATTCTCTTAGTCTATCTTTAAGACTTTATTCATTATATTTTTAGAGTGAATCATGAATCAAATCCTCCTTTGACTCTTATCAAGAGAATAGTACCTAAAAGCCCTTCTTCCAACTCGGAAGAGATTAAGACTCTAGTAAAATTAGTAAAAATTTGGTTAAGACGTAAACCCAAGCATCTCAGAGAGCTCTCAATCCTTTGAACCAACAAGTTATCCAAGTATATTCTCAAGTTCCATCCTCCCATGTTATGGATTTTTTTCTCCAAGTCTTTCTTCATGAACCCCTCCATCTTTAAATGGGCCAACCACACCCATTTAACCTGCTAATTGGATTACGGCCATAGAAAGAATTATGACAAGTATTAAATGTCTTGTAAGAGAAACAATTCGCTTAACCACACATATGTTCTCAGAAGAGGCAGAATATTTGTAGGAGAATGAGCTAAACTTTCGATTTTTGGAAAGAGATGTTGAAAGTATCATGTAGGATGAATTTAAGGAGACATTCAAAAATCAGTTCGTTCCTCTGTTTGCACAAACTATATTAGAAGATGAGTTAATTTAATTAACTCAAGGCAATAGATTAGTTTTACAATATGAGTTGGAGTTCAAGAGACTTTCTAGATCCACTCTTGATTTAGTAAGATCCGAGGCTGTGAAATGTAGCTGATTCCTAAAAGGGTTAAGGGACCCAATTAATGAACACTTGGTATCTCATATCCATAATAACTTTATGGATTTTATGGAAGCAGCTAGGCTAGTTGAACATCATCTTATGCATAAGGACTAGCAAAAAAAGCCTTTCTCTTAAAAAAATTAGAAGTTTTTAAGAGAAATTAGCCTAATCAGCCTATATTTTATAACTTAGCTCAACAGTAGCAGCAAGCAAGGAAACCTGGAAAATGTTTGAAAGCTCATCCCTATGGTAAATTTTACAACCAGGGAAATAAGTGCTTTACTTGTGGAAGAGTAGGGCATCATTTGTGGTTGTGCTATGCTAGATGGACAGTTGATAGGGTGAAGATCAACCATTCTCAAATAATTCATAATCATGCACCTACTCGATGTCAAGTATCGGTCTTGGCTATGATGCCACCACCTACAATTGTTCCAATTCAGAATCAATGTAAAGCACCTTAGCATGACTCTCAAGGTGCTCAAAGGACTGCTCAAAAAGGAAAAGCAATTAACCAAGCTACTAATCTGCTAAGAGTATTTGCTCTGACTCCTGTTGTTGCTCCTAAGGACAATAATGTGGTGCTAGGTATGTTTCTAATTATTTAATAATTTTCTAAATTATGATTTATTTTCCTATAATAAGTGTTAATTTGCTTAAAACCTTGTTATAGGCAGACTCTATATAAAATCTCAACCTTGTGACACATTATCTGATATAGAAACAAGTTATTCCTTTATATCAGAAAAATATGTGCAAATTTTGAAGCTTCCCCAACTCAATTTAAGATAACTTCTACATGTACAAATGCCATTTAGAGCTGAATTATGTGCTAGTAAATTTTGTTTATGAATATTCTATTCAGTAACCAAACCTTTGAAGTTAAACTAATAGTTATACCAATAACCAATTTTGATAAATATATATAAGTATGAATTGGTTAAGTAAGCATAACACCATCATAAATTGTCCTAAGAGAAAGGTTACTGTAAGATCTGGGAAGAAATCTAAAATCTTTGTTGAAAGATTAGGTCTAAGCGCTTTGTTAATTAATGTTGTGAAAGCATAAAAAATAATTGGATCTGGATATGAGGATTACATAGTGATTATTATGAGAGAAGCTAAGGATGATAAGATAATAAAATATATGAAGGTAGTATGGGGATTTTAGGATGTATTTTTTGATGAATTACTAGGTTTACCTCTAGTTAGGGAAGTTTAATTCTCAAAAGAACAAATTCTTGGTATGCAACCTAAGTCAAAGTCACCTTATCATATAGCTCCTAAGGAACTGCAGAAGCTAAGAGAGCAACTATGAGAGTTATTGGAGTAAGGTCTTATACTTCCTAGTATGTCCTTGTGGGGAGCTCTAGTACTATTCGTGAAGAAGAAAGACAGCTCAATAAAAATGTGTATAGATTACTGTGAGCTTAATAAGGTAACTATTAAAAATAAGTATCCTCTACCAAAAATTGTTGACTTGTTTGACCAATTATCTAGAGCAAAAGTTTTCTCTAAGATATATTTAGGATATGGCTATTATCAAATTAGAGTTAAAGATGATGATATTCCGAAGACTACATTTAGGACTCGATATGAGAATTAAGAATTCTAGTCATATCATTTGGATTTACTAATGCCCCATCTATATTCATGAACCTGATGCAGCACATCTTAAAACCCTACCTTAATGATTTCATAATCATATTCATAGATGACATCTTATTATATTCCAAAATTAAAGCTGATCATGAGAAGCATCTCCATGTTGTTTTGGAGTTGCTTAGAAGCAATAAATTGTACGACAAATTTTCAAAGTACGAATTTTGGCTGAATTCTGTGGCGTTCCTTGTCCACATCATTGATGTTTAAGGATTAAGGGTTATTCAGAAGTAGATTTGTGTTGTTCAGCAATTGGTTCAACCTAGGTCTATAACTAAAATTTGAAGTTTTTTGGGTTGGCTGGCTACTACAGAAGATTTGTGCTAAGTTTCTCTCAAATCGCAGCACCTTTAACCCATCTGACTAAAAAGAAAGTTCCTTATTATTGGAATCCTATTTGCAAAGAAGATTTTGAGATGCTTAAGAATTTGTTAACATTTGCACCAGTTTTAGTACTGCCTCTAAAAGGAAAAGACTTTCAAGTCTACACTAATGCATGTAAAGTAAAACTAGGGTGTGTTCTAATACAAGAAGGAAGGGTGATAGCCTTTGCTTCTAGGCAGCTAAAACTAATGAGAAGAACTATCATGTCCATGATTGGAAATGACAACTATAGTTTTCATCATAAAAACTTAGAGACACTACTTATATGGGGTCAAGTGTGAGATATTCTTTGATCACCAAAGTATTAAGTATATTTTAACTCAAAAGGAGCTGAACTGTAGGCATAGAAGGTGGCTAGAGTTAATATGTGATTTTGATTTAGAAATTTAATATTACTTCAGAAAGGTGAATGTAGTGACAGATGCATTGAGCTGGAAAATAATTCTATCTTCTATTTTAATCAATAAGTATTTAGTAGAAGATTTTTATAGACTTAAGATTGAACCAATTAGATTAGCTAAATTGAAGGTTTTGTTGTCTAAAAGTAACACCAAGCTAACCATGAAGAGCAGAATACTGACAGCTCAGAAAGAAGATGAAGATTATGCTAAGTTGAAAGTTGATATTATGAATGGCAAAAGATCTGAGTTAAAGTTGGCAAATGAATCTATCTTTCAAATAAAAAGGTTAAGGGTTCCTAAGAGATTTTGATTAGAAATTCAAGCGGAAAGCCACAATTATGTTTATACTATTCATCTTGGAAACAATATTAGGATCTCAAAAAGACCTTCTAGTGGCCAGGAATGAAAAAGGATATAGTAGTTTTTGTATCTTAGTGCCATTCATGCTTCTTAGTGAAAGCAAAGCATCAGATGCAAGGTGGACACTTAAAATCCTTAGAAATTCTAGAATGTAAGTGGTCAGATATTTCCATAGATTTGTTATGGCTCTATCCAAAAGTAGATCAAGATTTGATGTAATTTAGGCCATTATTGATAGGTTGACGAAATCAGCTCTCTTCATACCTATTAGACAAATCAATTCGGTTGTAAAGCTAGCTATGCTGTATATAAGAAAAAGTTATTTGCCTTCATGACACACCTAATTCGATTGTTTTAGATCGAGATAGTAGATTTAACTTTCACTTTTGGCAAGCAGTTTAACAAGATTTATGAACTAACTTAGCCATGAGCACATCTTTCCACCCCCTAACAGATGGGTAGATTGAAAGGGTGAATCAAACACTTGAGGATCTGTTATGCCTATGTGTGTTGATTTTTTGTGGAAGTTGGGAAGAGCACCTAGCTCTAATTGAATTCGCCTGCAACAACAGTTCCCAAGCTAGTATAGTACCGCACCTTATAAAGTAATATATGGTAGAAGGTGTAATTCTCCATTAGTTTGGATGGAAGTAGGAAACACTCAATTATTTGGTTCTGAATTAATTGAAGAGGCTAATAGAAAGATCCACTTGGTTAAATTAAGAATGTTAGAGGCTCATGATAGATAGAAAAGTTTCATGTTGCTCACCATCGTCCCCTAGAATTTTAGATTAGAGATAAAGTCTATTGCAAAGTGAGTCCTATAAAAAAATTCTCGAGATTTGGTGTTCTTGAAAATTAGTCCCAAGATATGTTGATTGCAAAAATTGGAATGTTAGCATATCGTTTGAAACTAACTAAAGACTTTACAAGTGTGCATAATTTCTTTCACGTATCATCCTTAAGAAAGTGTTTGATGGATTCAAATCAATAGATTCAGACTCTTGTAATAAATTTACAGCCATATCTAATCATTGTCGTAAAGCCTGTCAATATTTTGGTAAAGAACCTCAAGCAGTTGAGGAATCGTAGCATTTCTATGATTAAAATTCACTAGCATTATTAATCAATTGAGAAGCTACGTGAGAAAAGGAAGTGGACATGTTGAAAATATTTTTTGAATTCTTTACCTAATTAGGTATTTTGTAATTCCTTATTTTCAAACATATTTGGTTTGTCTTAATAAAATCTATTAGAATGTAGAGAACAAGACCTATTTTAAGAGGGGGAGTCTGGTTTATAATAACCCAGAGTTGTTGATCATTATTTCTCAACTTAATTAGTCTGAAAATACCTTAATTAGTCTTCAAACATCATTAGGAACCAGCCTCTAAAATTTGGTTCAATTTGGAGCTCATTTGAATTTCTTGATTATTTTAATATAATTATTTAATTAGAAAATTAAGATTATTAAATTGATTGCCAATTAAAAATCTAATATTATTTTTGAGTTCCTCACCCCCAAATTAACTAGGGTGAATTTTAAATTTTTTTTGAAACTCATTTAATAACTTAATTTTAGTTAAATAAAATATAGTTAATTAATTCATTAAAAAGTTTCAGCTATCCTACTTATGAGCCGTTTGGATCGAATGGTTGGCAGTCATCGTTCCCGCTGCTTTACGCGCGTGCAACACGTGGAAACTACACGCACACCTGGCCTGTACAAGCCGCAGCAGCTGCCACGCCCACCGCATATGCCTTTCTCTTGACTCCATTTTATCCCCAATCCATCGACAAGCCTAGGTTACATTGATTAAGATCAAAACCAAGTGCCGAGAATCATTATTGTTTCCACCTTAACCATCTGAAGACCTTTCATCTCAAACTAAGGTACCTTCGATTACTAATCATAGAGCAGATCAATCCCATAATTAGGCTTATATTTTACATTCCATGAATTTTTGTATCGATGAATAGGTTTTTTGAACACTATAGAGCCTCTCGGGCCCACTACGGCTCGATTGTGAGAGTGTCTGTAAAGACCAACTTAAGTAGTAATAACTGAAACTTTTAAACATTGAGGTGCCTTTTCAGATAATGGTAAAGTTCCTGATAAGAACTCCAAAGTTTAGTGTGCTCATGTGGGAGCACTCTCAAGATGGGTGACCTACTGGGAAGTTATCTTCTGAGGGCAAACTCGTGAGGCCTTTCAGGCAAAAGTGGACAATACCTTGGTACTTAAGAGTTTGGGCTGTTACAAATAGTATTAAAGCAGGCCATAGGGTATCAGATTGGAGCTAAGTGCCATACAAGGTAAAGTACCACTTTATGTGAGCAGCCTCTTGATGATGGTTAAGGTGCTACATGGTTGTGGGTACCTTTTGAGCATGTAGGGGTCACCTCTAGTCCTATCTACCCAATAGATGGTTTTTGGATCTGTGTGTGGATACTGATAAGGACATTAGTTACTTAAGTTGGGGAGATTATAAAGACCCACTTAAGTAGTATTAACTGAAACTCTTAAATATCGAGGCGCCTTTTCAGATAACGATGAAGTTTCTGATAAGAACTCCAAAGTTAAGCATGCTCATGTGGGAGCACTCCCAAGATGGGAGACCTATTGAGAAGTTATCTTCTGAGGGCAAAATCGTGAGGCCTTTCAGGCCAAAGTGAACAATACCTTGGTAATTAAGGGTTTGGGCTGTTACAGTGTCGCACAGTAACCCGAAGCTGCAAATGAGCTCGAAAACTCTTCTCCTGATCCCAGCAAGCTCGAATGCTGAGAATAGATGCAATGGGTAGGCTTGAGTTTAAGGATCCTAATAGACCAATTACAAGCGATAGGGTTCACTATGGGGGTCACAATTTGACCCCATAGTAGATCCTAAACTTAACCTTTATCTTTACAAAATCAATCAGACCCATGTTGTTAAAATTAAGATTCTTATAGCCCTTTAAAAGGTCATGCTGTGGGCTTCATTTTGACATTTTATTTACTGGCTAGATTGATATGTGGAAGGAGTAGTGCTGAATCATAGTCTTTATGCTTACGGTTCTTGATAGAGGAAGGGAATAGTGTCGAGCGGGTTGGCCCCATCCCGCACGACACTTCCCCTGGTCCCCATATTTGCTGTCAGCCCACGTCTGCACGTGATGGCTCACAGCCCTGTGAGTGAAGACGCGCATGCACAAGTATTTAATTAGGATAAAGAAAATTTAGTAATTAAATCCAAAATATTCAATTTTTAATGTCTTTATTATTACAAGTCCAAATATAGTGATGTTATATTTTAAAGTGATTAGAAAAATATGAAAAACATTAATATGATATTAGATTTATATTTTGATGATTAATTTCACTAATCACTTTTTTAATTGTCATAAAAGACTATTAAACCCTACTTTAGCCATTTAATTTCTAAATTGAGCATGCTTACTGTCATATACTCCTTATGATATATGGAAGCTATAGCCACTGATTTTCATTTAATCAACTTAAAAGACAAGCTTCAACCTTAGAGATGAAAATGAGAATTTCTAAGATTTATATTTAGGATTTCATTGAAAACTAATCCAACCTATTAGAAATATATTAAACTAGCATTTATCCTATACCTAAGTTTCATTAGATTTAATTATAGGAAACTTGAGATTATAAATTGAGCTTAATAGGACATTCCTTTTCTTTAGAATATAGAAGTCATCTAGTTACTTTAGTATTATTGAACATTCTTAGCTAGCAATTATTAATGATTATTAGAGCTTGAATCACATAGTTAATCTTAAGAATTCTTATTAGTAAAGATTTGGACTTAGAGACTTGTATTAGTAAACCATTACTTAAGGAATCCTTATTAAAGATTGTTAGTGGACAATTGATAATTAGTGTTCCTAAAGAGTTAAGAAACATTTAAACCTTAGACACTTTAGTAGACTTGAAGCTTCATAAATCCTTAAACTAACTTGAGATGTTAATTGGAGAGATTTAGTATATAACATAAGCTATTAAATGGAATCTAAGTAGCCAGCACTAAGATGACTGAATAAGAAAACCTTAGAGAAAGGCTTAAGGTAAATCTAAGCCATATAAATATTATAATCAAAATTTAGTAATAGTGATCCTATAGTTGCTAAATATGGATGAATTATTAAAAAACATAGTTAATTTTAGTACTATAAGTAAGATTGGGAGATCACACATATCCTATGAGAGGGAATGTGTATATGCACAGGAGACCCAGCTTACATTATTATTGAGGAGACATACTTTACCCCTCACTTGTTCTATAGTGCCCACATAAGTAAATACATATTTAAATAAGATAAATTAACATAAAATTGTATATCATACAATAATATTGATTGTGAATGCTTACTATAGTCTTATGACTATAATTTTCAGATTTTTGAGTCCATGAGACTGAATGTGCTTTACATACTTTACTTCAACTAATTACGTTACAACTTTACTTATAGTTTGTGTAGTGTAGATTTTTATATCTATAACTTATATATTTCCTTACACTACCTTTACTGTTATTATTACTCATCATCTATTTTATTTGGAAATATACATGCTTCATCTACTTATTTAGATGCTTATGCAACACATAAATGCCTTATTAACCTATTTGATGCAGTATTGAGCAACCTATTATGAGTAGTATCCATACCATATAGCTTTTAGTGCTATTTATACTTTCTGCTCATTTCCTTATAACTTGCTCCACTTTATAAGACTATAAATGGCAAATGTGATATCCGCTAAATTAAAATAGCATTTACCTTCAAATTTGGGGAGCCTCGACCCTTCTGCGACCATGCTAACACTAAGGTTAATATGATTATGGTAGAGTGGTCACCGTGTGACAGATTCACAATTATAGTCATATTAGGTTTTCTCCCTAATCCGCTAATAATTGTAGAATTTTCCACCTATAACTATAAATCATTCATCAAGCATGCATACTGAAAGAATAGAGTGCAAAATCAAGTATACAACATCCATATCCATAGTGCGTAAGTAATGGAACATAGCTCAACTCAGTATAAAAGTGTAGATAAGTACATACATCCAGAATCTAAATTATTACAATAATGAATTAAAGTTCAAATGAAAGGAACGCTCATCCGCACAAATAGAAAATGAAAGCTAACTAAGCCTCAAAAATAGCAGGAAGGTCATCCTCCTATCTAAGCTCCTCACCTGAAGTTATCTCCATGAATAACTCTGAATTCGACATATTGGTTTTTACATGTCAGGGCTCCAGACAATAAAAGAAAAGCTTGCATTAAAAAATTGTTTAAGTGCATTTTAGGCTGACTTAATATAGTCTACATTCTTAAGGTATTATAATTAACTGAACATTTAAGCAACTATAAAGGTGCAACAAGCAACAAAGAAAATGAAAAGTTATAAATAATGCATTTATAACTTAACAAAATGAAGTATACAAGAAAGTATATCTCATACCAGTAGCATTTTTGGCTGACTTAATATAGTCTACATTCTTAAAGTATTATAATTAACTGAACATTTAAGCAACTATAAAGGTGCAACAAGCAACAAAAAAAATGAAAAGTTATAAATAATGCATTTATAACTTAACAAAATGAAGTATACAAGAAAGTATATCTCATACCAGTAGCTGTAACAAAATTAGATAATATATATATATATATATATATGACTAAAAATAACTGTAAGTACTTAAAGAAAATCCTAACATGCATATGATCATTTGAAATCATGCTAATTAAATAGGTAGTAAATCTGAACTGATGCATAATAGTAAAATAAGTCCAATTTAAAATAAAGACTAGCATCCTATAAGTATAAGCAGCAGTAAAAGATGATACTGAAATAGAAGTAATAGTATGCATAAATAGAGAATAACATGTAAAAATGCCACAACATAAGATTGGCTAATAAAGCCATTATAATTATATTGAAATTGAAAGAAACACTTAAATTAGAGGTGTGCCTAGATTAGTGCTGCCATAATAGAAATTGACCAAACATAGCTAGTGAACAGAAAGTCCCACATGTATCATCTAGACCAATCATAGCTAGATCCAAGCCAGACTATAAAATTAGACATGTATCATCCCAACCCTCTCATGGTTGGATCCGAGTCGATTCTTTTGCCCAACAAACTAAACTGCAAAAGCAGATTAACTAGGACACACTTTACTAAATTGATAACTGAATTTATTGAACATATTGATTATAATTGATAATGTTTATGCATTTAAAAATTCACAAATAATACTTATTGAATCTTTTATGCTCAACTAAATATGCCAAAATTACAAGGCTCAAGTATACGGAGTGCAGAGCAGCAAAGTCAAAGTAAGTAAGACTTTATTAAAACACATGTGATATATGTTATTATCTAATTTATCTATTCAAACTAATCTAAGAGAATACAAGTTCAGGATCTACAACATCCTAGTATCAATTAAAATCTCAAGTTCACGGCCTTAAAGGTTAAATATTAGAACTTAACACGTTCTAATTCAAAATTAGAAAAATAATGTCTACTAAAGTTAAATAATAAATCAATCGACTTAATTGATGTATTTCATTATCCCGTAACTAATCTTGATCAAGATAATCAAGATAATCAAGATTTAGGGACTTAGAGATAAACTTCAAAATTGGGGTTATTTCATTATCCCGTAACTAATCTTGATCAAGATAATCAAGATTTAGGGACTTAGAGATAAACTTCAAAATTGGGGTTTAAGTTATATACCCAAGGTACTATCATCTAAGGATCTAAGGTTTTCTCATAATTCTGACTCTAAAGATGGAGAATTATAAGGATTGAAGATTCATTAAAATTAACGAATTCTAATCTTATAAAGGATGAAAGTTTAATATTATAAAATACAATAATCAGACTTTTTAACTTCTAAATTTATAAATAAGATTCAATATATTGAGTAATTTTATTACTCAAAAGAGTTAAATTTCTTAAAGGCTATAAAAGAGAATCTAAGGGATTTAACACTTAAGAGTTTCTTAAGTCTTAAGAATTGAATTTGATTCTTAATAATATGAAGATTACAAGTCTTAAGAAGGCTCAATCTATTGAGTAATTTCACTACTCAATAGAACTGAACTACTAAGATCTAGAACTGAAAAGTAAAGACTAAGCACTTAAGATATTAATTAAGATTAGCTTAAGAACTTACCCAAGATATTTACTTAGGATAAAATTCAAGAATAGTCTATTAGCTATCTAAATTAAGTATTACTAATTCTGTATGCATTGATTTATATCTAATAAGATAATAATGTGGATCCTAAATCCACATTAAGAATCTTAATAAGTTAATTAAGTTTTAGGGAAAACTAGGTCTTAACTTTTTTTTAAACCTCCTTCTTCAAGTCTGAAGGATATTAAAATGATTTTAAACATTCACTTAATTGACTTTAAGAAAATGAATATATTTAAAAGGCTAATAGGCACTTAAACCAATATTTAGGCAAAATGACCAAAATCCCCCCCCTATAAGGATCAAAATTGAGATTATGAGTTCTAAGATTCCAAATTTAATCTACTCAATTTTAATAAGTTCCGTACTATCTAATGAGAGGAAGTATACCTTAAATATCAAGTTTGGACTTAAGATAAGCTTAATAAGCACCAATCAATACTTAGGCAATTAGAAAGTTATTAACCAAAATAATATATGAAAATGGATTCTAAGCATACTAATGAGTTCTATGTCACTTAAGAAGATTATGGATACCAATATATTTGAAATCAGAGCCCAATTAAGCTAAGTCTTCACTAATTATGGTTTAGAGTATTTAAGAAGTGATTACTGAAATTAAACTCTAGAAAATATTTCTAACTACATAATTAAGTTCTCCTTTGTCTAAGAAAGATTTAGAGTCCTTAATCTTATAATTTGGGCAAGAAATGAGTTTAACATTCACTAATTATATTTAGAGGTAATTAGGACTTAAAAAATCTAATCACGGAAATTAGAATGTCATTGCAGTTTAATATTACTTGCATTTTTCTGTTCAAAATGATATATTGAATCATATTATTTGGATTATTTTTAAGGAATCATAGGAATTCTATTAATTATTTGAATTTTCATAAGAAAACTTAATTTAATAATTCAGTTAATTATTCCAACCTGAAGGTAAATCGCACAGATCAAGGCTGACCTAGCCCATTACTGTGCATCTTCTTTCCGGTCTACTTCTCCCGATAGACGGACGGTAGGATTAGCTTGAAACACCCAATTATCGATCGCCCAGCCATACCACTGCCTCCAATCGATTGCTACGCAAACCTAACATCGAGACAAACTGAATGCCTTAAGAAGCCTTACTGGGGAGGTCAAATTGGACAGGAAAATGACTACCTTAAATATCAACCCTAATAGAAACTAACATTTACAGTGGAGCGGCAATACTCACCCACAAAGAACACCAAACCACTCGGTGCTAATCAACAAGTTGAGCACTGCACCAGAAGTAGTTTGAGCTCAATAAAATGAGGATCGGGGATGCATTGATGGTTATGAAGCGAAATACAAGATCTAAAAATAGCAAGAAAAAAATCACATCAAATGCATGCATCATAACCTCAAGCAGATCCAAACAAAACATATTTTTTGTGGAAAACACAAGAATAAGAAAAACCACTAAGCCATACCACACAGAAATTTCCACTATGAATCTTGAAGATTATAAAGTTACAAAAAGCTTCACCTTAATAAAGAACAGTATCTCTTACTCTAGACTGAAGGGGAGATGTAGCAGCCACCACCTAGAGTGTTCTCTAACATGCAAGAGCTCCCTTGCACAATACCTCTCCCATAGGGGTCTTCCTTGGAATCTCCTCCAACAGCAGTAGCCAAAGCCTTCACAAAACACTGAGCCAACATAGGAAATATCTTCAAGATGTGTTCTTAAGTACTTAGCTTCATTTTGAACCCAAAATGGTTTGAAAAAACCCCTCAAATAGCATACGTCATAACTTGGACTATAGCTGAAGTCCATCAAGCACTACAGCGCATCCTAGTGCACAAGCATTAGATAGCCAGGCACTAGGGTGAGCTGCAACACCCTGATCTCGGGTGCTATGGTGCTGGGGCGCTCCACAACGTGTGTTGAGGTGCATTGTAGCACCCTACAATTATGGTGCATACTGCTAGGGTGCGCTATGGCACCTTCCTCTCGGGTGTTGGGGTGATCTATGGCACGTTGTGTCGCCTATGCTGCAATAGAAACTTCCTGCTCTATTTCAAATTACCTCGAAACCTCTTGGAAGCTCATCGAAGCTCCATTGGCCTCTCCATGATGAATTGAATGGTCTCCACAATATAACAATCTCATTCTTGGAGACCATTTGGAATCGTACTTCCTTTCACCTTGATTCTTCATTATCTTCTTGAATCTCTGTCAAGAATGTGGAATGGCTCACCCCTACTCTCTTGTCACATATCGAGGCCAACTAAAGTAGCACATAGCCTTTGTTTCTCTACTGTTACTGCTTTTGCAAGTGGGATTCTTAGAAGTATGAATATTCTCCAATCATATCTGTCCTTTTTTCAATAGTGTCCAAATGAAATGATGTCAAAGTTGTATGCACTTTGTCATGGCATGAAATATTGTATTCTTAGTTACTTAATATCACTCATAATATCACTATAGAGTTTCACATCCTTTTGTTCCTTACCCAATTCTTCCATAAAACTTCTTAGCCAAATCATCTCTTTACTCGCCTCAGTGATGGCGACGTATTTCACCTCCGTGGTAGATAGAGAAACAATATTTTGTAGCTTGGAGATCCAGCTCACTGCTGCACTTTCCAATGTATTCACATATCCAGTAGTCCTCCTTCGACTATCAACATCACCAACAAGATTTGAGCCTATATAGCCCTGTAGAGAAATATCAAATTTTCCAAAGTATAAGGCTTTACCTTATGTACCTTTTAGATACCTCAATATCCACTTGAATGTGTCCCAATGGTGCTTCCCCAAGTTTCCCATGAATTTGCAAACTATTCCCACTACATGGGAAATATCTGGTCTCGTGCAGATCATCGCATACATCAAACTCCCAACCATTGAAGCATAAGGAACCATCAGCATGTGTTCCTTCTCCTCTTCAAACTTTGACATCTATTCTTTCAATAAGTGGAAGTGACTTGCTAGAAGAGTGATCACTAGCTTGCCTTTCTCATGTTGAATCTTTTCAGCACCTTTTTAACATATTCTTTTCGAGATAGATTCATAAATTCTGCATTTTTCTCCCTATTTATTTTTATCCCAAGAATATTCTTGGTTGGCCGCAAGTCCTTCATATCAAACTCCCTTAACATCACCTCCTTTAGCATCTTTATCTCTTCCATGTTCAATCTTGTGATCAACATATTATCTATATACAATAATAGAATGATATATACAGACTTACACTATTTTATATAGCAATAGTAACTTTCCTGGCACCTCTTGTACCTAGACTCAGACATGAACATGTTGAATCTCTTGTACTATTGCCTTGGCACTGGTTTCAAGCCATATACTTATCTAGAGCTTGCATACTAGCTCATCTTTTCCTTTCTCTTGAGCCTTGTACTCATCAGTTGTTGCATGTAGAATTCTTCTTTAGCTCTTCATGAAGAAACACAATTTTGGCATCAATTTGATCAAGATCCAAATCCTTAATTACAATAATATTTAACATAGCCCTACTAGTTGTCATCCTTACAACTAGTGCAAATATTACAGTATAGTCAACTGTAACAATCCTAGTTGTTACCATAGTTAAATATGGATTAATTAAGCCAAACCAAGTTTGGATTTTGATTCCATTAGACTCAATGGGTCATTTTAACCTAACCCTAGAAGTTTGAAATCAATCGGAGCTATATTGGGAATTTTGGTATTTTTGACAATTTTTAAGCTTTGGAAAATATCAAAATTAAATTGATCTCCAAATTAAAATCTGGCTTCATTTTTAAATTCCTCATACCCTAGTTAGCTAAGGATGAATTTTTAGGAATTTTTGGAGTTCATTTAAGCCTAAATTGAATTATGGAAATTATTAGGATTTAATTATTCATTAAATGAATTAAAATTAATTAAATTAAATTATTTAATATTTAAAACCCTTGGGATTTGCTGTCGGGACCGTGGCAGATCCGCTGCGGGGTCCCGACAGCAGTGCATAGGTATGAGCCACCCGATGCGCTAGCACGCATCTTAGTGCTCTTAATCCAACGGCTCTCATAACACGCACCATGATAGATTCTTATCTGCCCGATCGGCATCTAGCATCCGACGCTCGAGATCTTCTCCGTGATTCTGTTAATCGGGAGCTGCATCAGACTGTCGATCCTCAACGGTCTTGCGATCAGACGCTGAAGACGAGCCCTGCCACTGTGGATCATCATCTTTGCCTGATCGCCAGCTCGATAGAAAAATCCCCTCGTACCATGCCACGCCAGCGCTATCCCCCACTCCCTCCTGCCTTGTCCCTTAGAGCGTTAGGACCTTCCGAGTACGGCCGAGCCTAGTAGGGTGACCCGGGAGGGCTGGACCCTCCCAATTGTAGAAAATGGAGAGAACCCTCGAGCTGAGCCAATTTCCAAACCCGAGTCCTGACATCCATTCCTAGGACCTCCTAGAGCCTATAAATACCTTCAGGACTTCACAGTGAGCCCCTTTGCTCACTGTGAATCTCCAATTGCCTAGCTGAAGGTCTGCTAGAGTCACCGTCTTTTTGGCGAGTTCCGAAACTCTTGGAGATGCGAACCGCTGATAGAGGGTGCATGTCTGGTGTTCAAACCCCCTACGAGCTCATGAGGATCCTTTGGAAGCTCCAGTTGCTCCCATTTTCCTCTCAGAAGAGCCTGCAATTGACTTCAGGTACAACCTTCCTCCATTGAATTTCCTTGATTCAATTCTTCCTTCTGTCCCTGAATCCAACCTCTGGATGTCACCTAACTAGCCGTAGCCACTTAGGGAACCAGTCGTAATTGTCACCCGAGGCTAAGCTAGCTCAAATCGATCATATCGATCAATTGAGCTAGCGGTCGAGCCATGGCTGGGTCCGAGTAAGGACCCAGCGATCGGCTGCACCTTAGGTTATGAAACCATGGGGGTTCGACTTGCCTCACCTCTCTGATGGTGTAGGCATCGAGCCCCAGCCGATTAATGGCTTCTGTGAGGAGAATTATCTCCTCACAGTAAACCCTAATCGTCTGTAAAAAGGGCATCTCAGTCGAGTAGCACCCTGACGATCGGGTGCATCCCTAATGGGGATTCATAGCCCAATCGATGCGTCCCGAATCCAGAAACGTGTGGAGATTGAAAGGAGCCACCGTCGTCACCTAGGTGTGGAGAATTTCAGTGCTGAAGATCGTCTGGGATGGAGCCATTGAGAGGAAGGAGATGAAGTCACGGGTCGGGCTGACCCGTGACCCGCGCATTTTGCATTTGGGCCGATAGAAATATTAATAGAATTTCTGAATTAATTTCCTTAAGGAAATTAATTTAGAAAATAAATCCTATGATTCTAATATAAATAAAAATATTGAATAAATTAGTTAATTAACTTTAGTTATACTGATCCAAATGGTATGATCCGATATACCATTTGAATCAGAAAAATGCAAGGAATCTAAATATATAATAAAATTACAGATCCAATGGTTGGATTTTAAATGATTGCCTAATCCTTTTTCTATTTTAATTAAATCATAACAAATTCAATTAATATCCAAATTGGTTGATTAAGGGCTCTAAATGCTCATCAAACCTTAAGGAACTTATGTAAATCATTAAAAGTAATTTAGGAACCCTAATTTTGTTAATTTCCTCCTAATCACCCTAATTAGGGATTAGTGAATCAAACCCTAATTAAGCCTCTAATTTTGGCAAGTGTAGTTTTTAATGCTATCTTAAGTGTAGTAGAACCTAGGGATAAGATTGGATTGCCCTAAAATGCCCTAAATTCCCTAATCACCTTAATTAGCTTAAAAATATGATTAGTGCTAATTAGATTAATTAGGTTGCCAAAACCTAAGATAAGTGTATTTCCTACTTCATTAATCATTATGGAACTCATTAAAATATATTAGAATCAATTTGGGTGATTAAATCCTAAAATCCCATTTTTAGCCTTAAGAGGAGTATTTTGGTCATTTTTACCAAAGTGTGTTTAAGTGCCCCTTAAACCTTGAAAATTCAGCAAAATACACTTGGTTAAATTATTAGTACCTATCTGAACTCTTATGTTAATGATATTAATATTAAGTTAAGTAATCATGCATTAGTCTTAATTAAGACCTTAAGATCTTAAGTGACCATAAAGGAATCACTTTGTCTTAAAAGCAAAGCCTAAATTATCTTAAAGTGCTAGATCCTTAGTTAATAGCTTCATTAAATTGATCCTTAACTTAAATCCTAAAAGAAATACTCTTACAAAATTTTAAGTTTAAAACCTAGCTTAAGTCTAAAGTGATCAAACATCAAATCTTAGATCTTAGATCTTAGACTTTAGACCCTCTATTTGAATTAAACTACCTCCCTTGGGATTCCTCAAGTGATTTATTGTTAACTCTTTTGAAGCCTTCCATGTGGGTGTAGGATTGATTCAATCTATAGGATAATGTGATTATCCTAAAGATTGAATATAGATCTTAGATTCTTAGTTCTTAATTGATTATTTTATCTTATAACCAGTAGAGTACCCTTTTCACTAAGTTCTTAGTTCTGGATCCTTCAGCTTATAAGATTCCTTATCTTTGAAATGGGTTTTAATTATGAACCCTAGATCCTTATTAGGACATTACCTTGGATTCAGGATTTGAATACCAAAGTGGAGTTTAAATTCAAAATCCTTAAATCTTGATTTGCTTAATCAAGATTTGGGTAAGAGAGAAGAATATTAACAATTAGGTTGTTGATTCATTTATTTAAACCTTATAGTTGTCACATGATTATAAATTAGAACTTGTTAAGTTCTAATATTAACTCTAAGGTTGTGAATTTGAGATTATACTCGATAGCTGGATATTGGAGATCCTAAACTTGTATCTTCTCAAAATAGTTAGTTGGATAACTTAGATAACAACAGATAACACACAAGTCTAGATTGAGTCTCTTGCTTACTTTGGCTTGATTGCTCTGCACACCTTGAATATTGAGCCTTATTTCTTGAGCATAATAGGAGAACTTAGAATATGGATGATACATCTTAAGTTAGTATTTGAAAAGCTTAGCATTCATCTAGTTCTTTTAGTGCTCTCAGTTAGTAAAGTAAGTCCTAGCTTAGTTTGCCTCTTTAGTTCTAGTATTGTAATAGAATAGACTTGGACCTAGCTTTGCGGATGCCTAGGATGGACACATATTGAACTTTCAGCTCAGAGGCCCTGTATGGCCTATTTCTGTTATAGAAGCACTATGTCTTAGGCTTACTGCTACTTTAGTTCTTCAATTTTATTAGTTCTATTTTGCTTTGCCACATGCTTCAGTGGCCTTACTTACAGTACTTAGCTTGCTTTTGCCACATGCTTCAGTGGCCTTACTTACAGTACTTAGCTTGCTTTTGCCACATGCTTCAGTGGCCTTTCTTTTCATAAAAATCAGCATATTGTATGTATGTTATTGTGGATTAGCTATTATATATTAGCATGTTTAGGATGCTAGAATTGTATGTTATTTCAGCACTTGTCTTCTTATATACTCAGCACATTTCCATGTGATCATAAGCATGTTAGGATCAGATTTATTTTAGTACTTGCGATCACTTTTGCTTTTAGCTTCACCTTGCTTATTTCATGTCTTGTATCTTACTTCAAATACTCATCGATTAACTATAAATGATTAGTTTGTAGCTACCCTGTTTTTGTAGCTTGCTACACCTTATAAATAGCTTGCATGTTAAAATAATTAAATGAGATATCTTTAAATATTTAGTTCATTTAAACAGCCTAAAATGTACTTAAACAATTGCCTAACTGAAATCTTTTTATTTTGTTAGTTGGGGCTCTGACATTTGTGATATTGACAAATATTAGATTCAGACTTGTTCGTGGGTAGTGCTGCAGGAGAGGAGCCAGTTCAGGAGGAGGATCATTCTACTGCAGCTTAGATAGACTTTGCATTTTCTTTCAGTGAGATTGAGAGACTTTATATTTTTTTTCATTTAATACAGTCTGTAATAATTAAATTCTGGATATATTTTACTTTCTGCACTTGCGCTGAGATATTGTTTTGTTTCCTTCTTTCTACTATGTTGTGTCTGTTAATGTTACTTTATATTTTTATGCTTACGCCACTTTGATACATGTATATATTGATGAATGTTTATAGTATTCAGGTGACAAGTCCTTGGCTTAAGGTAGGTTGGGTTTTACCTGACTTTACTTAAGTTACAGATTTGCAATAGTTGGAGCACCGTACTCCCTACTGTTAGTACGGCGGCCCCACAGTTGGTATCAGAGAATATCCTAAGGTGTCAGAATGGGATCTATGATTCCTTTCTACCTAATGGATCATTCTTCTGAATTGCAAACATGAATATATGTAACATCCATAGCATAGAATTATCAATAACTCTTGAATAATTATAAAAGGAAAAATACTCATACCTTGAAAATCTCATTATCTCTAGTTTAACAAAATTTAGTAACTTCTCCCCTTAGAGCCAAATGGATTCTGGAGAGTCTGATGTGGACTACTATCTACATGCCTTCAAGTTAGCTTGGAACTGTAGTTTCAAATGGAGATAGGAGAGTAACTGGCAGATTGAAGGAGTTTCGACAAAAGGAACCTTGGTCTTGGACAAGCTTCTAAATCAAGTAGTGTACCGAAGGCTTGACTTTCCTATATACGCAAAGGAATGGTTGAGCTAAGTGGAGTCAATCTTGATACATATAGAGTGTCCCGAGTCACTCTATGTGGACATTGTGACAGATCTGATGCTGGATTATGCAGGAGTTTGGTGGTACGACACCATTGTAAGGCTAGAAAAGAAGCATAAGAGGAAGCGTCAGGAAGTGACATTCGAGGACTTTTGTGTAGCCTTTAGGGCGTAGTATATTAAGGATGTCTGAGTGTTAGTTAGAATAGTTGTCATCTTTTGATTTATATGATTTTAGTAAGGTTATGCTTTTTGACATTTTCTAAATCTTATGTATTACTTTATTTCAACAAGTAATGAAAATTTTGATATTTATCGCGACTTTAAATGACTGTCTTTCTTTAAGAAAGTTCTGAAATGAGGTTTGCAATGTTTAATTAGAATGAATCCTGGATCACCACCTGCCGTCACTCCTATCAAGAACATCGTCGCATCTAGTAGTTCTACTGACAAGGTAGCTCACTTGCGTGCAATGGTGGCAACTCTATTGGAAAACCAAGCCCAACAGGCAATCGTCATGCAGAAGATATTGAACAATCAAATAGTTCCAGCCGCTGTTGCTGTCCCTGCCCCACAACCAACTTCTTCTCATCACTCCATAGATACCTTCTTCATAATTTCTTAAGGCTAAGGCCTTCCACCTTCGATGGAAACTTATCGCCCATAAACACCGCTGACTGGCTGAAGGTCGTAGAGAAAGATCTTATTTGCCTTAAGATCCCAAACTCAGAAGCTGTCTATCTCACTACACATTTGTTTCATGCAGAAGCAGAATATTGGTGGGAAGAGATCAGAAACACAAGTTCATCGACTACAAATTGGAAGACATCCCTTGGTATGAGTTTGTTGAAGCATTCAAAACTGAATTCATTCCTCCGTTGACACAAACCATCATCACGGATACAATCATAAGGTTAACTCAAGGAAGTCGTACAGTTGCTGACTATGAAAGGGAGTTTCATAGGTTGATTTGCTTTGATCCATCAATTACCCACTCTGAATCCGCTAAGTGCCACCGCTTTCTCAGTGAACTCAAAGATTCGATCGAAGATCAGATTGTTCCCCTTCGTTTAACTAGCTTCTTTGAGCTAGTGGAGACAGCCAAGGTGATTGAGCACCATCAATCTGAAAAGGATCTCAAACAAAAGGCACAATCAACTCCCATCCAGTCTGAAACCTTCAAGAGGCACATGCCCAATTCTGCGAAGGTCTATCAACTGGAAGCTGCACCAACCACTAAACCCATTCAATGCTGTAACAGGCCTCATCCGTATATCAAGTGTTACCACTTTAGCCATAAGTGCTACAATTGTGGGCATACAAGCCACAAGTTCTACTATTGTACCCACACGAAGACAGTGGATGAGGTTTTAATGAAGCCCTACCAAAAGAACCAAGTGTTCATAGCAACTCCGATGAACAGGAGAGAACCAAATCTGGCAATAATGCCAGCACTTGCATCTGAGGTTGTTCCAGTACTGTAATCAGCTCCTAACTCCCAAAACCATCCAAGGAGGCAGGCAAACAACCGTCCTGCTGGTCCTACGTGAGTATATGCCTTAACACCTATCGAAGCCGCAGAAAATAATGTGGTTTCAGGTACACATCTCTGGACTTCTCCTTTGATGATTGCATTTCTGTACTTTAAATTCTTGCAAGTTGTTAATGCAATTCATATAAATTAGGCACACTTTATTTCAATGACCAGCCTTGTAATGTATTATTCGATACCAGTGTTAGTCATTCATTTATCTCTGAACGATTTGCCAACATCCTTAAACTACACTCATATAACCTAGCAAAATTCTTGAGTATTGAACTTCCATCTGGAGCCCAACTAAGTGCCCATAAGTTTTGTAACATCAAAATCCCAATAAATGGTCAGGAACTTCACTCTAAATTAATCATCCTGCCATTAGCAAACTTCGATATCATACTTGGAATGAATTGGCTCAGTGACAATAACACCGTGATAAACTGTTTAAAGAAGAAGGTCACTCTCAATTCTCAGGGAAAGTTGAAAACATTTGTAGGAAAAAACAGTACACAATTATCGTTAATAAATGCAATTAAAGCCAAACAATTGATCAGTAAGGGTTGTGATGCTTATCTGGTCACTAGGATGGGTGAAACAAAAGAAAGTATACCTCTCTCTAATTGTAAAGTAGTTAAAGAATTCACCGATGTATTCCCAGAAGACTTGCGTGGTGCATCTCCTTCTAGAGAAGCGGAATTCTCTATTGAATTAATCCCTAGTACTCAGCCTATATCTAAAGCACCATACAGAATGGCACCTTGGGGAGCACCCATTCTATTTGTAAAGAAGAAAGATGGATCTATGTGAATGTGTATAGATTATCGCAAATTAAATAAAGTTATCATAAAGAACAAATATCCATTGCCTAGAATTGATGATTTATTTGACCTGTTATCTAGAGCTGTCATATTCTCCAAGATTGACTTAAGGTCTGGCTATCATCAATTATGAGTGAAAGAAGACGATGTACAGAATACTGCTTTCCATACTCGTTATGGTCATTTTGAATTTTTAGTGATGTCATTCTGACTCACTAATGCGCCATCAATCTTCATGAATTTGATGCAACAAGTTTTAAAACCATACTTAGACAAGTTTGTGATCGTCTTTATCGATGGTATCCTCATTTATTCTAAAACCTTGAGAGATCATGAAGAGCATTAGAGGTTGGTATTAGAAATGCTGCGTGAAAATTAGTTGTATGCCAAGTTCTCCAAGTGTGAGTTCTGGCTTAAGTCTATTGCATTCTTGGGACATGTAGTCGATGCCCAGGGTATTCGTGTAGATCAAAGTAAAGTGAGCGCTATTCAGGACTGGGTTCAACCTAAGTTAATAACCGATATTAGAAGTTTCTTGGGATTAGCTGGATATTGTAGAAAATTTATTAAAGGCTTTTCTCAGATTGCTTCGCCTTTGACTAAGTTAACCCAGAAAGCCATTCCGTTCATTTGGAGTCCTGAATGCGAGGAAGCATTTCAAACTCTAAAGGATGCACTATCTACTGCTCCAGTTCTTGTTCTACCTAAGGAAGGTTTGAACTACCATGTATACACTGATGCCTCAAGAATTAGTCTAGGCTGTGTATTACTGCAAGGGGGTAAGGTAATCGTTTACACCTCTCGTTAGTTAAAACCCCATGAGAAAAATTATCCAGTTCATGATCTTGAACTTGCAGCTGTGATCTTTACCTTGAAAATATGGCATCACTATTTATATGGAGTGCAGTGTTTGATCTTCACTGATCATCAAAGTTTGGAGTATATCTTCACTCAGAGAGAATTGAATTGCCACCAAAGAAGATGGTTAGAGCTCATTAGTGATTATGATCTTAGTATTCAGTATCACCCTGGAAAAGGAAATGTAATGGTTGATGCTCTTAGTCGTCGTGCTGCTTTATCCTCGATGATTGCATCTAGTTCTTTAGAACACAAATTTTGCAAGATTGAAATTTCTCCAGTTAGTGGCAATATGCTAAGCTCACTTCTAGCAAATATCAATGTGGAATCCACTTTCCACAGAGATGTCTCTATCTCGCAAACCAAAGATGATAATTATCTGAAGTTTAAAGTAGATATTGAAGGTGGTCACCGTCATGATGTGTAGTTGCAGAACGACGTAATTTATCAAGGAAATTGTTTGTGGATTCCCAAATATATGCATTGTGAAGTGTTAATTGAAGGCCATAATTATGGATATCAAATTCACCCAGGCAGTACTAAGATGTACCAGGATCTAAAGTAATCATTTTGGTGGCCCGATATGAAGAAGGATGTAGCCAACTTTGTGGCTAAGTGTCATGCCTGCAACTTGATAAAGGCCGAGCACCAAAGACCTGATGGTCTTCTACATCCATTAGATATTCTTGAGTGGAAATAGTCCGACATATCTATGGATTTTGTCATGGGATTACCTCATGCAAAATCTGGTGCCGATGCAGTCTGGGTTATAGTAGATCGTTTGACTAAATCAGCGCAATTTCTCCCTATCCGTCAAACTCTATATCAAAGAGATCGTCAGGCTGCACAGAATTCCTAAATCAATCATATCTTATAGAGATAGCAGATTTACTTCTAAGTTTTGGTAAGTTGTGCACCAAGATCTGGGTACTACTCTAGCCATGAGTACATCTTTTCATCCTCAAATGGATGGTCAGACTAAAAGGGTGAATCAAGTTTTGAAAGATTTGCTTAGACTTTGCATTCTTGATTTTGCTGGTTCCTGGGAAGATCATATTCTATTAGTAGAGTTTCCCTACAACAACAATTTTCCAGCTAGTATTAAAATGGCTCCTTATGAAGCATTGTATGGTAGAAAATGCAGTACTCCGCTAGTTTGGTTAGAAACACGAAGCATTCAACTTTTTGGTTCAGAGTTAGTTGAAGAAACCAATGGTAAGATCTAGTTAATTCAGCAGAGAATTCGTTCAGCTCAAGATCGTCAAAGCAAGTATCATGATTCTCATCATTGTCTCTTAGAATTTAATGGGGGAGATTCTGCTTATTTGAAAGTAAGTTCGATGAAGGGTGTCTACAGATTTGGCGTAGCAGGGAAACTCAGTCCCCGCTATGTTGGACCTTTTAAGGTTTTGGCCAAAGTAGGATCATCTGCCTACCGGTTAAATCTTCCTAATGACTTTGCAGCTGTCCATAATGTATTTTATGTATTGTCATTAAGAAGATGTCTCAGAGACACTTCTCTCCTCGTTCAACTTCTAGTAGTAGAGATCCAACCCGATCTTTCTTATGCCGAAGAACTTATCAGAATCTTAGCTCATGATCAGAAGCAGCTAAGGAACCATTCAATTCTTAAGGTCAAAATTCAGTGGAAGAATCGATCCTTAGAAGAATCTACTTGGGAGAAAGAGGTTGATATGCACAATAAATATCCACAGCTCTTTATAAGCCTAGGTATTGTTCTTTTCCTTCCCATCTTTTATATTTAAATCTTTGTTCTAGTAGAACTTTCTTCACTAAGGTGGTGTCGGGGACGACATCGTTCTTGTACCCCTCAACTATTGCATGTATAATTCTTTTTCTAGCTCTTCATGAAGAAACACAATTTTGGCATCAATTTGATCAAGATGCAAATCCTCAACTATAATAATATTTAACATAACCCTGCTAGTTGTCATCTTTACAACTAGGGCAAATATTACACTATAGTCAACCCCATGTGTGGCGTCGCACCCCCTGATCAGCAGGATTAGATTCAATGAACAGGTTGCAATAAAGGAAAACTCTGAACATTTCAACTTGGGTTCATAGAAAGTAGAATCTCGATAGTCAAACCGAAAAAGAGTTCTATTCATTCTCGGCACTCAAGTTCCAGCATTTATTGCGATTAGTCAAGTAAATGTGGGATAGTTTTCGCTCAAAGGGTGGTGTGCCACTCTAGCAAATACCTCACTTATTATTGGATTAGGTAGGATCCATAATCTATTAATAAGGGAAGGATGTGCATAGAAGAACTAAGAAGATCAGTCACTAAATCTGATATACATATAGAGTGCGAAAACAAAATGAAATAAACATTACATCCATTCACCATACATCAAGTAAGAAATAGTACCATAGCTTAGCAAATAATAAAGTGTAGAAACGTAATCACAGTCACAGTACCTATATTATTACAATATTTAAATGAATAGTTTAAAAGACTAAAATAAAAATCTCTCATTCTCACAGAAGGTTAAAAAGGAAATACACAACGTCTGGCTCTCCTGGCTAGTGCTCCTCCTCTATGAATGGCTCATCTTCCTCAGCACCTAGCTCCTCAAATCAATCTGAATCTAACATTATCAGTTTTATAATGCTAGGGCCCCAGCCAATAAAAGTAATTCTTATTAGATAATTGTCTAAGTATATTTTAGGCTGAATATTTTAAATTAATTATTAATATGACCATTTAAACTTAAGCACAACAAAAAGGTAAACTAAAAGCAGTAGGAGAAATAAGCGTACAACGAACATGGTAAATTATAAATGTAGCATTTATAATTAAATAAAAAGTGAGGCAAAAGCACACCTCAAGCAACCTAAGCAAGGAATGGGCATATACGTATATAATGCAGTAAGTTAAAGTACTGAAAGTAAAGCCTAATCCTAAACATGCTGATGATTATATGACATATGCTAATTAAAAATAGAAATCTAAAAATGGTACATATAGTAAGCAATAAAGTCTAGCATTCTATAAATACAAACAAGTGACCAGGTAAGTAAAAAAATACAGCTGACCAAAATATGCATCAATAATACAGTACATAGTAAGCTAAAACTGAAATAAGTATGTAAAGATTGTCATATCAAAAAATTGGCTAATCGGGCCCAGACAAAAATTCCCATAGCCTTTTTGGGCAAGGGAAGACAGAACAGCAGAGCAGTACTGAGGAGGCAGTAAATATAAATGTAGAATCTTTTAGTTATTTTACTTTTGTTTTAGTGGACATGTCCAGAAACTACTGAGTAGTCAAGCACGTTTACAAGACTATACAGGTTCCAAGCTTAATACACACTCCTCAATGAGTAATGTTAAGCATCCTTATTACTCCTTACCCTTGTCAATTAAGGTAAATATGCACTAGAACCTACTATAATATACTGAACCCAAGGCAATTATTATCCTAATTATTCTAAGTTTTCATTTAATGCACAAAGTTTTCTTATGTGACATGTCCAAGGAATTAAGGACAAGATACAAGAAATGCGTAGCAATAAAATAAATCAAGTAAGCAAGGGACTCTTCTATACATGGTGACACTGTTGTTGTCTAGTTAAACCATTCAAACTATTCTAAGTTACACAAGTTCAGGATCTCCAATTCCTACTATCGAGTGTAACTTAGAAGTATGGCCTTATAATTTAAAAGGATTAGAACTGATCAGGTTCTAATCTAATTCAATCAAGTACAACTACAAGTTCAATCAATAAATCACACGTCCTAATTTGATGGATTTAGATGTTCTACCTAAGATCTGATCAAAATCTACTAAACTATAGAATATGGATTACACCATGAGATAGGGCTTAATCATGTAATCCAAAAAGATAAGACATAAGATCTAGGTTTCAATCTAAAAGTGATCTATTGATTAAGATAAATCATATTAAGTAAATCAAATTTAATAGAATGAATCTCATATCCTGAATCTAGGCTTAAAAGAAAAATAATTAAAATAATTTGTAAAATCTAGAAACTAATAAAAACTAAGGATTCATTCATTGAATAACCCACTTATCCAATGATTGAAATCTAATCCATGAGCTAGTCCTAGTCTTAAAAATAGTTCTATTATGAGGTGTAAAGTCCTAAGAAAAAGATTTAAAGGAATTTTAAGAATTTTACAAATTTGACTTAACAGTTAATTTTACTCTCTTAGAATATTCTAATAACGTTCTAATACTAGTTTTTAGTGATTTACTAAATAAATTAGGAGTTAAAAGATGGTTAACCTAAATTTTTGGGCAAAATGATCATTTTACCCTTACCTTATATGTCCAACAAGCTACTTTTTGAAATAGGGATTCAAATAGGAATTTTTTATTGCTAAATGATTCCTTACTATTTATTATAAATATAGATAGTAAGTATGCTCAAATTGGATAAGAAACAGGTCCCATATGTCCAAACTAAGATTTTGACCTAAGGGGCATTTTAGTAAATTACACCTAATGAAATCTATAATTTCATACAGTTTACTATTGGTAACTGTTTAAGGATTCCATAGAGTCCAAGAACACTGCATTCTGAGATCAAATGTCTCATTTATGGCTATTTCAATTTCTAAGGGTAATTCGGTAATTTTCTCAATCAATGAGAGACAAAAATTGAACTTTTCCATTTGAAATCCAATTTCAGCAAACTCAGTTTCAATAGCTTCCCTATGATATACTGAGGGTGTTGATAGGAAGTAAACCCAATTCAGACTTCAAATGGTCAACTCATGACCTAACTAAGATTATGGGTATTTTGGTCATTTCTAATTTTTTAAGTTTTAGATCCTAAATAGTATTTCAGTTTATTGATGACACTAAAATTCTAAGCTATTTATCACTTTGAATTTCTGAATTTGGAGTTGAATTGCCCAAGTTATGGTCAATTGAAGTCTAGGGGCATTTTGGTCATTTTCAGGGTACGGTCCTAAATGTTACTTTTCAAACTAAGCTCCAAATGGGAAAACTAATACTTCTATAAAATTCGGGGTATTCTCCTGAGTATTTTAAGACCCATATTGCTAATGTTTGGATAACTAGGTTAAAAGTTTTGAGAGTTTGTTTAGGTCCTAAAATCTCACTACGCTATACGTACCCCGAAACTAATTTTTGAATTTCGTCATTTGATTCCTTTTATTTTTCTGAGTAAAATGAAACTTATATTTGCTATGTTTGGATCATTATACAAAAAGTTATTAAACTTTAAAGTTTAATTAAATTAAATTAATTTAATTTAATTAAACTTTAAAATTTAATTAAATTAAATTAATTTAATTTACTATTTATTTATTGGATCTAAATGATTTATTGTTGAATTAAATTAATTAAATAATATTAATTGATTAAATAGGTTAATGTTTAAATCAATTAACTTAATTAATTTAATTATTTAATCATACTGGTTAAATTACTCTTAATTACTGTTAAACTAATTAATTAATATCATTAAATTAATTACTTACTATTCAATTTTTATATAATATTAATTAATTAATTCACTAATTAATTAATTAATTAATCATTAAGTTAACTAATTATATTTATTGTTAATTAATCCTTAGTTAACTAATTATTACTTTGATAATTTACAATTTTTAAATAACTTAATTATTGTAATTAAATTAACTAACTAATTACTAATTATTGATTAATACCAATTAACTAATATAACTTTAACAATCTGATATATATATTATAAATAAATATTTAATTATAATTTTCTGCTTTAATAATTATATATAACTATATAAGTATAAATGTGCATATATAGATATATAGTTATATGTATGTATGTTCATATATAAGTGTATATATTTATTTATATTATTCTTAACGTTTTCTGCAGGAATTGCCAAATGAGACCCACCACTTGCCACGTGGCGGCTTCAGAGTGGCAGGAATACTGTGGGCGGGCCCCATAGGACACGCGGCCACTTCCTACTCGACGCGGGCTGTGGGTGGGGCCCACTTGCTGTCGCCGGCGGGGCCCGCTACAACGCGAGAGGGACGCGTGTGCGGCCGGCCCGCTCGAGACCCGCACTAGTTGGGTCCGACCTGACCCGGCTCGCAGTCGCTTCGCCTTCCTCGCACGGGACCCCGAGGCAGCGATCTAGGGCTGGCTTTCGCTGGCCTTCCTGACGGCGGCGTGGTTCCGCACGCACGGCATTGTGTAGGCCTAGCGGAGCCCTACACGCCTATGGGCGCATCGACTTGAGAGGGGACCTATGAGTGGCGCACGAGCGAGCCTTAAGTCCTACGACTCGGTGAAGTCGGGACGAAGACGATACGGGGATTGTCGTTCGATCATTTGGGTTGATTAACATGATCTATCGCTACAGTTATTGCTAGCATCCTTATTGAATGAGAATGACGCGTAAATGGAGGTAGAGAGGGGTTGGGAATGTACCTGGGGTTGGAATGCAGCCAAACTAGGGTTCTAAGACATGACTCCCTGGCTGCTTCCGATGGCTCACTTGCGAAAGATTCGAGGCCTGTGGGTTCGCAGGGGGCTTAAGGAGGTCCGGCGGAGTCCTCGAGGGAGAGCGCGGTGGTCGGCGAGTGCGAGGGCACCACGCGCCCTCACAGGTCTCGTGATTGGGGACGGTGACGTGCCCACCATCAGATCGAGCGTTAGACGATCAAGAATGGCCGTTAAGCCCTAAGACAGGCTCCTAATGGTGCACTTAGCCCTATGGCACCGTTAGCCAGAATTAAATATTAAATTAATATAATTATTAAATACCTAATTTCCAAATTAAAATTAGACTATAAATAGTTACCAAAAATTCTCAGATATTCATCCCTAACTAATTGAGGGGTGAGGAACGCAACGGCGGTGTCAGATTTTTGATTTGACGAATATTTTAATTTCCTAATTTCTAGTGTATTTAAATATTCTTAAAATAATCATCAAAATTTTGACGACTTCTGATTGACACGAAAGCATCACCCCTAGCTAATTTGGGGGGCAATGAGCGCAATTGGGAAGTCTATTTTTCGATTTGAGGTCAAATTAGATAGGACAATATTTAGGGTTTCTAGGTTTTCCAAAAATTAGGATTTGATTTATTTGACTCCTAATTTGGACTAGGTCTTAGTGGAAAACTCCTAATGACTTGATTAGCACTTAGAATCAAGATTAGGACCTTCGAAACCATTAATTTCAGGTACCCCGATGTACCTCAGATCTTCATGAAAATTATGCAATTCTTTTTCGTTTCTTGATTTCAATGTATGGATTAGTTTATGAATGGTTTGGATCGAGTCTAACTGGACCCGATCGAACCGAGCTTAGGATCGATCTACAGTCTTCTCTGTGAAATTCCCATCCTGTATTTTAGGGCATCATATTTGCTGATGATAGGATTGTCCAATTGCATCGATTTTGGTATTAATCAAAATGTATTGGAAAGACCTTTTGAACGACACATAGATCTCATCGGATGGAGCCCTGTGCTGTGAGTTATTGGGAGCCCTAGCGTCGTCCTATCTCGGTCAGAAAGTGATGTGGATCAAGTAGTTCTTGGTCGGGTCAGACCTGACCCGACCCGCTCTTACGTCGGATTGATCGTGAATGTATCGGGGTCCTTATGGGTGTGTGTTAGCTGTCTAGTGCGCCGCATGGCGTTTCATCTGTAACAGCTGCAGAACATGAGTCCCACCTGTGGCCTCGTCTCTGTGGGGTGGGGCCCGCGGGTCAATTTCATCCACTGAAGTTGTGGGTCCTAGCTGATGCCTCTACTTCTACCACATCGGACTAGTGGGTCCCATCGCCGTCTGTCGGCTATTTTAAGAATTAATTTGATTTAATTAATTTTAATAGTTTGACTAAATTCAATTAAATCACAAAACCTTAAGCTCTCATAATTTTCAATCCATGTATCCAAATATATCAAATATGTCATTTTATCAGCAAAATTAGAGGATCATTATGGCATTGTCAACTTTTTATTTGGAGGTGTATTAATATAGTGATATTTAGGATCCCTAATTAATGCCCAAAATACCCCAAATCTTTAAATGATCATAACTTTGTACACACTCACCCAAACATATTCAATATATATCTTATTTTAATCAAGAAATCCTCAGGAATATTCTAATAGTGTTAATTTTTTTGTTTGGAGTGTAATTAGCCTATTCACTTTTATGCCCCTACCCTAAGTACACTCTTAAACCCTAGAACTTCAATTGATGATACCTTGGTCAATTGAGCTCCAAATTAGGACTTTCAATATACCATTTTGATTAGGAGGATCTAATAAATAGTAAACTACAAAATTATTTAGGATTTGGTGATTGGTTTTAGCACAATAAGTTATGAGTTTTAGCACAATAAGTTATCCAAATTGAGTAATTTAAGTTTTTGATAGCTCATAGAGTAGATTAGAACCTAGTCGTGTGATTGGTTCTATGATTTTGTGATTAATTTTCTAGTCACTCACTAATCACCCTTAACCCTAATTAGGTCATAACTTGACTAAATGAAGTTCAAATTAGGTCTACTCCCAATTGAAGTACTCAGTTGGTGATAGGAAATCTATAACCATTGAGTTTATTGAATTTGAACTTCAAATGGAAAAGTTAGGATTTTGACCCCTCTTAAGAATCCCTAATTTACATATTTAATGCCAAATATTATTTTGCTTATAATTTAATCATTAGACCTCAGAATTTATTGTTCTTAGACTCTATGGAATCATTGAATAGTAAACATTAATACAATAACTAAAATTTTAGATTTCATTAAATAAAATTACCATTTTGCCCTTATGAGTCAATTTCCTTAAATTGAGCTCATAAGGCTTAATTATTATCCAAATTGGATGTACTTATCATCTATCTTCATGTTAGACAGTAAGTAATCATTTTCTATTAATAAATTCTAATTTGGAGCCCTAAATCAAAAAGTAGACTTTTAGACCCTTAATAGGGGCAAAATGGTCATTTTGCTAAAATTTAGGTTTAAGCATTCTTAAACCATATAATCATAGCCTAATCATTAAAATCAGTAAATGAAGTGATTTAGAATTTAATTCGATCTAGGCCATAAATTAAGTTTCCAAATCAAACCCTAAATTCATCTTAAGTAAATTCTATGTAAATTGTTAAGTTCCATGATGTGACATTCATCTCACATCATGCCTTCCTTTTATCTTCAAATCTTTCTCTTAAGTTTTCAATCAAGATTATTTAAGGTTAGTGCTTGAGTGTTCATCTTAGTTCCTTAAGATCTTTTTCCTTAGAAATTAGGCATAGGACTTAAGTTATAATTCATTCATTGGGTGAATTGGGTTACTCAATAAATGAAACTTTGGTTTTACTAGTTTATAGATTTTGATAGTTTAATTATGATTTTTTAATCTTTTAATCATAGACTTAAGATTAGAGATCTATCAAATTAAGTCTGACTTTACTTAGTAGGATTTACCTTAATCTTTAATCCATGAGATTGGGTTTTAAGCCTTAGTCCTTAGGATCACCTTTGGATTAAGTAATTAAACCTCAATATTTGGAGTTTAATTCTTTATCTTTCCATCTTAATTTGTCTTAATCAAGATGTGTTTGGGTTGCTTAAATCATTAAATAGGTTGATTGATTATTTATTTAAAATTAAGTAGTCGACATTGATTTAATCATATTAGAACCTGATCAGTTCCAATTATTTTCAACTTATAAGGTTGTGAGTCTGAGTTACAATTAATAGTAAGAATTGAAGATCCTAAACTTGTGTAACTTGGAACAGATAGAATGGATAATTAGATAATAATGGATATCACCATTGTTTTAGTATAGTCTCTTGCTTACTTTGAAACTTTGATGCTTTGCTTACCTTATATTTGAGCTTTATACCTTGGACATAGTTGGTGGACATAAAATATTTGATGAATATCTCATGACAAATTTAGAATTGCATAAACATCATTTGTATTTTTGTCAATGATTTCAATTTAGTTTAGTAGAGTGTGACCTAATTAGTATGCCTCTTAAGTTCTTTCTATTTGGGCCCAGCCTAGCACTGCGGCTACTAGCTGTTGGTAAGTCTATCCATGCCTAGTTAAGCGATGGCTGCCTAGAGTGGTGTGTAATAGACTTTTTGCCCCTATGGCTTGATTAGCTAGGTTCCGACATGGCAGTACTAGTTTTTAGGAACACTTCTACTAGTTTAGCCTGTATGCCTTAGCCTAGTAGGCTAAGTGAAATTTTGCATGTTTTCACTTAGAGTGACCTAGTTAGTATGCCACTTCAGTTCTTTCTGTTTGGGTCTGGTCTAGCACTGCGGCTGCTAGCTGTTGGTAAGTCTATCCATGCTTAGTTGAGCTATGCTGCTTAGGGAGGTGTGTAATAGACTTTTTTCCCCTATGGCTTGATTAGCCAAGTTTTGATATGGTAGTACTAGTTCTTAGGTGCCCTTCTACTCTTTAGTTTGTTATTCTGCCTTAGCCCATCAGTCTAAGTGAGATATTGCATGCTTTCAGATAAGGTGGCTTGTTTAGCCATAGCAGTTTGTAGTTCTGTATTTCATATTTTCAGCTCACTTTTATTGTACTTCAGCACTTACTTACTTACTATTTATTGGACCTCTAGCTTATTTATATGCTAGGATGTTAGCTTATTCACTTGTTTATATATAGGTTGCTAGCCTTGCTTAATTTCTTATATATATATATATATATATATATATATATATATATATATATATAGGATATTAGACCTATTTTTAGTTTACTTATTTATATATCCTGTTCTTTTACCTTATTTTAATTAGCATAGTATCTTATGATCATAAGCATATTTAGGATGAGTTTATTTTCAGTTATTAGCATTTATTCTTTCTTTTAAGCCTAACCTTATTGCAACACTAATTTAGAGGTATGTGTTTACTACCCTTTTGTTTAAGTTATAACCTATGGTTTATAGCTTTCTTTTCATTTCATATGCTTTCTTGCACCTATGTTGTTTGCTTAGTTATTATGTAATGGTGATATTTAAGAGAATTTGAAAATTAATCAACCTAAAATGTACTTAGACAATATGTATAACAAGATTTTTCTCTTTTTTTTTTGCTGGGCCCTATCATTGTGAAACCGAGAATGGTAGATTCCGAGCTCTTCGAGGTAGTGGAGCCTTTTGAAGATCTGATTCAAGAGGAGGAGGAGCATGCTGCTGTTAGAGATCCATAGTTCTTTTCTCTTATTGTTTCTGCTTGTGAGATTGAGTGTTTATTTCAGTTCTATTTATCCTTTAAATGTTATAATAATACATGTTTATTTTGTATTTTCTCTTACTAAACTTATTCTGAGTTGTATATTTCTTTAACTATATTGTGATGGAATGGATGTTTATATTTTTGCTTCCATACTCTGAATATATTTCTTGTATTTATCATTTAGTGAAATATTCTTGCAAATGGCAAATTCCTTAATTATATTGGATTAGAATGAATGCTTAATCTAACAATAAATGAGGAACTTGTCATTTGGTGACCACTTCACCGTAATCATGTTAACTTAAGAGTTAATAGGACTACGATGGGGCTGGGGTGCCACATATATCCCTGCAAAATGTGTGTTTGTGGTTCAGCATTGACACCCTCTTGAGTATCTTCTTTCACACACACATTTGGCTCATTGCTGTCATCAATCTCTGTGTGCTTGGGCTCACTATCTGAAGCATCATTGTAATTAGTCCTGACTCCAATACAATCCTTGTACATTTTACTTTTATTAAAATTGGCATCCCTACTTCGGATAACTTTCGGGTTTTGTTTGTCCCAGAATTTGTAACCGAACTCGCCCATGCTATATCCAATGAATATGCACTTGATTACCTTTGCATCAAGCTTGCTCCTAGATCATGCATCAATATGCACAAATGGAGAACAACCAATTACCTTGAGGTGGTTCAATTCACCTCATTTCCACTCCAAGCCTCCTCAGGAATCCATTCAATTAGGGGTACAGAAGGTCCTTGATTGATTAGATACACTGCCGTGTTAACGACCTTAGCCCAGAACTGCTTTGGGAGACCCACATGCAATCTCATACTCCTAGCTCTTTCTGTGACTGTCCTGTTCATTCGTTCTACAACACCATTTTATTGTGGTGTTCTTGGAACTGTGAATTCCCTCTTGCACCTCTCAATGCATAGAACTCTTTAAACTTCGTATCACAGTATTCTTTGCTATTATCAGATCTCAAGCACTTAAGCTTCAATTCTGTCTCATTCTCCACCAAAGCTAACCTCTTTCCAAGCACACCAAACACATCAAATTTAAATTTTAGAAAGTAAACCCATACCTTCCTCGTATGGTCATCAATGAAGGAGACGAAATATGGGGCTCCACTTATAGAAGAAGTAGGAGTTGTTCCCTATACATTCATATGAACTATCTTAACTTTTCTGCTTTTCAACTCTCATCCATCTTTGGAGAATGAAACCTTCTTCTGCTTTCCTAGCACACAACCTTCACAAAAATCCAATTTTATTGACTTAAATCCATAGAGCTTCCCCTTTGATTGCATAAATTTCAAACCCCTCTCTCTCATATGGCCAAGCCTCCGGTGTCATAGAATTGCATCTATCTATTCTACAGTTACAATAGAATTAGACACTTTATTGATCAGGTAAAGTGTACCTTCCATGTTTCCCTGTGCAACAATGAGCACACCATTGGTGACCTTCCATGAGTCCCCTATAAAGCATGTGTTGTAGCTCTCCCTGGCAAACTGCTTACTAAAATAAGGTTTCTCTTTAGACATGGCACATGTCTAACATCTCTGAGCTTCTAAACTGCACCGCTTGGTAGCTAAACATCCACATCACAAATGCCAGTGAAATTGCATGCCTTATCATCACCTAGATACACCTTACCCATGTCACCCTTGGTGTTAGTCTTGAAAGGACCCCTCGTAGGAGTGGCATTAAAAGATACAACCAAGTCCACTACTTAGGACTCTGTGTTGACAAGTGTGAGGATCAATGAATCCTAATCATTTTTAGCTAAGACATTCACATTGATGACATTACCTAGTCTTCACCACTTAGCTTCTTTAGGGTATGGCAATCCTTCCTGAAATGACCTACCTTCCCACAATTCCAACAATCTAGCTTTGCTTTTCTAGATCTTGATTTTCTTTATCTAGACATAAACATGTTTCTATTATGTCTTTTGGTTACATGTCTTTTCTGATGTCAGCATCTAATGCATAAGTAGATACCTCCTCATGGTATCAATTCCACACCTCTTCATTCAGTTCTAGCCCAACAATGTTGTCAAATTTCAACGATATAATTCTTGACAAATTATTAATGGTTATAGTAGCCCATCCCGACTATTTATTAATGATGAGAGGAATAACGGAGCTTAAACCTTGTCATCAAACTTGATGCCCACCAAGCTCAACTGGCTCATCATAGTGTTAAACCTTGAGGTGTTCAGTCATTGAACAACCATCCATCATCTTCATATTAAATAGTTTTTTCATCAAAAAACTTTGTTAGAAGCCAAGGGCTTCTTATACATTCTTGTCAGTGCATCCATGAGATCTATAGTAATTTTATCATTAACAATGTTAAATGCAATAGAAGAATACAATGATAAATGAATCAAACCCAATTCTTCATCAGTCATAGTCGCTGGTTTTCTATTAACTCCACTTAATGGTTGATACAACTTTTTCTGACAAAGCAAATCCTCCATTTGAATTTTCCAGAATGCAAAGTTTGTGCTGTTAAACTTCTCACTCTTGTGTCTCATATCGTCGGCCATTCCTCCCACTCAAACAGTAAACCCAAAAATCAATAATAAACCTATCTCTCTGATACCACTTATTGATCAACAAGTCAAGCATCACAGCTAAATAAATTTTAAACTCAATCAAATGAGGATTAGGGATGCATTTATTGTTACCAAGCAAGACACAAGATCATAAAATAACAAGAAAATGAATCACAACACATGTATGCATCATAATCACAAGCATATCCAAACTAAAACATATTTATTGTGGAAAATCCAAGAATGGGAAAAACTATGTAACCACACCACACATAAATTTTCACTATGAATCTTGAAGAGTACAGAGTTACTAAGAGCTTCACCTTAATAAGGATGCTGGGCACCCTAGCGCGCAACAGCACACCATTGCTCACCATGGCACCTATGCTGTATTTGAAACTATCTACTTTGTTCCGAATCTCATCAAAACCTTCTAGAAACTCATCGAAGCTCCATTATAATCTCCATGATGAACTAAATGGTCTCCACAGCATAACAATCTCCCACTTAGAATCATACCTCCTTTCACCTTTATTATTTATTGCCTTCTTCAATATCTATTAAGAGCGTGGTGTGGCTCACCCCTGCTCTCTTGTCACATACTGATGCCAATTAAGGCAGCACTTAACTTCAATTTCTACACTATTACCTCTTTTGTAAGCATGTTAATGGGATTCTTAGAAGTGTGGATCTTCTCCAATTCCAATTCTTCTTCTTCCAATAGTGTCAGAATGAAATGGTTTCAAAGTTATATGTGCTTTGTCATGGCATACAATACTGCATCTTTGACTAGGTGAATAGCACTCATACAATCACTGTAGAGCTTAACATACTTTTGATTATTTCTTAATTTTGCCATAAACTTCTTAGTCAAATTATATCATTACTCTCCTCAGTGATGGAAACATACTCTACCTTTTAAATACCTTAATATCCACTTGACCACATCCCAATGGTGCTTCCCTAGGTTTCCTATGAATCTATTATCCACTCCCACTTCATGGGCAATATTTGGTCTTGTGCAGATCATCACATACATTAAGCTCCTAACCACTGAAGCATAAGGAAACCTCAGCATGTGTTCCTGCACCTCTTCAGACTTCAGCATCTATTCTTTCGATAAGCTGAAGTGACTTTCTAGGGGAGAGCTCATTGGCTTTGCCTCACTCATGCTGAATTTTTTCAGTACTTTTTCAACATAGTCCTTTTGAGATAGCTTCATAATTCCTACACTTCTCTCCTATTAAATCTTATCATAAGAATCTATTTTGTTGGTGTAATAACCCTAGATTATTACTTGGTCTAATTTTAGCTTAATTATATTATAAATATCATTTCATTAAGTTTATTTAGTCATTAAAATAAATCTTTAAATATTTGGAGCAATTCGAAGCTCAATCTAATATTTGGATTATTTTAATAATATTTAATTAATTGGAAAATTGAGATATTTAATTTGATGTAGAAATTAAAATTTGACTTTACCATTGTGCTCGTCACCCCCAAATTAGCTAGGGGTGTTATTTTCGAAGTATTTGGAAGTCATCGAATTTTCTCGAATATTTTAATGTATTTAAATACTCTAATAATTAGGATAAATAAACTGATCTCCAAATTAAAATCTGACTTTGCCGTTGAGTTCCTCACCCCCAAATTAAGTAAGGGTAAATTTTTGGGATTTTTTGGAGCCCGTTTATTCATTCAATTTTAATTAGAGAAAATGGGTTAATTAAAAATTGGAAAAAAATAATTAATTTAATTTTTCAAATCCATTTCTCCATTTTACCTCTAGCTGGACCCTGCCTCCTTTCCCTATTCAACGCCTTCTCCCCTATACGCACGCAAGGAGCTCTTCTCCCCTCCCTACTCCTCCATGCCTTGGACGGGAAGGCTCCTTCCCATGCCATCCTAGCTCATGCCTGCCATCTCCCTCTCCTTCTCCTTAAGAATAGCTCCCTCATCTCACCACTCTCCATTTGCTCAGTTAAAGCTTCCTCCTTCCTAGAATCCTCAGCTTTTTCCCTCCTTTGCTGGCAACAGAAGAAGGAGAAGCTCCTTCCTCCCAAGCTCCTCTAGAAATCAGAGATCTCTTCCAACTAGATTGAAGGAAGGTGGTTCAAGAAGCAACAAAAGTTAAGATCTCAGAGGGAGAAAGCAAAGGAACTCACTAATGAGTTCTGAGGCTATTTATAGCCTCAGGGTCTGAGGATCCTGGGCCAAAGCTTCGGGCTTGAGCCCAACATCAGTCAGCCCTCGTTACCTTATTAGGTGAAGTCAGGCCACTACGGCCCGTTCGAAGGCTGGAGCTGGGAATGAAAATTAGTTAGAAATCATTGGGATGAGTGGGGGACAGGGTCTAACGAATCTTTACGGGGACATTCTCCTCTGTCGGGTGCAAGCAAGTTGAAAAGATGAAGACCAGGAGCAGAAGTGAGGCCTACCATTGGATTAATCAAATCGGAATATACAATGGCTCAGATGAAGCGGATCATAATGGCCAATCACGGGCTGAATCACAGCCATTGGATCGTGCTTGTAGAAGGAGCCGAGCTTGGGCGAATGAGATCCGTTGGATCGAGGGTTAAGAATTTTGCCACCATTTCGTAGAGTTGACTGTTGTAGAGATTAGGAAATTAAATAATTAAATAATTTAATTAATTAGACTAATTAAGATTAAATATAATTTTGAACTAAATGACCTCCAAAATTTTTCTAAAAATTCACCTTTAGCTATTTTGGGGGTGAGGAATTCAAAAATACAATCAGATTTTAATTTGGAGATAAAATTAATTTAGCTAATTCTTAGGATCCTAAAATTTGCAAAATAGCCAATTAACATTATTAAGCTCTGATTGATCACAAATCATTAGGGTTATGTTCTAATAATTAGATGAATCAAATTGAATGAGAATTAAGGCATGGTTTAGCTTAGATTAGCTAGCGTAACAACTTAAGGTTCTTACAAATTGTACTTCAACTTTTTAATGTCTAATCACTTATATCTTTTTGTTGGCTATGTCCTACCGTATTATAAACCAAAGAACCTAGCCTCCGTTTGGATTCGACTAGCGTACATAATTAGCTTGGATCATATCTTTATACCTAAAGAAGAACTTGAGAAGTAGAAGATTCTTGGAATAACTACATTTGCTATTTTCTTTTATTTTTATGCGAGGATAAGAGATTTATTCTACTTAGCTTGTATTATGGATTATTATGGGGACATCTATATTTATATTTCTGTTATGAATTTAGATTTTCTTTTATATTATGTATGATTCTATATACTATGGATGATAGATATTTATTAGATGCTAATTTTGTTTCTACCTCTAGAACTGCAAACAAAGGTAGCACATACTAGTATATTTTTATACACCAATCCAATATTATGTACTATGTAACACTCGTTATTGGGTTGATTGCCTAATCTAATAATGAGGCATTACAGTCACCCTCCAACTGGTTTCTTTTCTCAAAAATGACTTTAATGGACCTCAACATTTATGCACCCTCTGATGAAGCCACCATTTCCTATATCAAAAAAATCCCATTTTCCCTCTCCACCTCCATGGCTGGTTTCCACCTCTCATAGAATGGGCTATCCTATTTTCGTTTAACCTTTTAACAATTCTTATTTAAACCCCCTTCATATCTTAAATCCTCTCTTACCAATTTTAAGCTTTAAAATCTCTTAGTATTTTACTCTCAATTTTTCTATATTTGAGCCCCTTCACTATTTGAAGTCATCTATCTAGTTGAGTACATTCCAAGTGCTCAAAATTAGATTGGAGGTTTCTAAAACTCATAACTAAAATCAATCTAAAGACCTTAGGAGCTATTGTGGTCCTTATCTTCCAGTAGTGGCCCAAACTCGACTGCCTTCTACAATGGACATAAGGTGGCTGAGCTCACATCATTGGTGCTTGAGTGGCATGGACCAGCTAATCTGAGCTCATATTCTTAAAGTTTTTCCCAACCTCTAGAATAGCTTGTGGAGCTAGCTTTTTAATGGTCAATGCCCCTACCTCACTCCTTTAAGGACCTCCCATAAGGTTATCTCTTCGATCCATTTTAGATACATTTGTTTTTTTATTATGATTAAATATGGAAGAATCCTAACTTTGTTGATTTAATTAGTTTTATATTATTAGAAATTTTTCTTTTGCATCTTTATTATCTTATATACAAAAGTTTGTTGGATATATGTCATCATTAAAAAGCGGTAGATTGTTAACTCTTAGAATTTTGCACATCTAGATATGTGGATATGTTTTCCTTTTTGTGGTCACAAACTATTTATGCACTAAGGTCTTAATACTAATCATTTATATTTAATTACTATTTTTAGGAATTTTTGCATTTCAGGAAGTTGGCACTGCATATTAAGAAATGCAGTATAAATCAAAGTCATCGAACTTCATCAACTTATTCAAAAGATTTTATATTTTTACTATGTTTCTTACCTTTTTATTATAGCTTAAAATTAGGTGCATATGATTATGTAACGCTGTTAAACTTTGAGTTTAGGATTATAGATCTTGAGATGAGTTTCATAAAAATTCTAATCGTTTCTGGCTCATGTCTAAACACCCGTGGAGTGCAATGTGCTTAAATGTCCATACTATGCGCCCAAATGTATTATATCATTTATGTGGTGATCCAGTTTGACATAGAAATATTTAAAAATACAAAAGTATTATCGACCTAGGCACATCTACAAGATCCAAAATCTATTTGTTACCATATTTTGAACCTGAATTCTTCCACTATAATTATGAATCTTGAGCCACATCCCAAGGCACCTATTCTTAAATTTTCAAATCCTTTTCTAGGAGTAAATAAGCTAATGGCTCAAAGAGTTAAGAAGCTTTCTAGGAATCCTTTCTAAAATCATTTATATGTTTGCTATTATTTTTATACTCAGATTTTTTTCTTCTTATCTAACTCTAGCTAGGATTGGACTAAGGAAAGTATTATTTAGACATTTCCATTTGGCAAAAGACTTTGGAAGGAGGGAATTTTTGTTGCTCCATGGTTAAGTTTTTGTAAAAGGAGTGAAGCCTTCTTAGCCTGAGAAATAGTACTCAGAGGAGAGAATCATTAGAAAAGAGTGACTTCTAAAGAGTAGATGTATGGTCAGAATAACCAAATCAATATAAGTTTTTTGTGTTTAGTTGTTTCTTTTTTGTTTTCATTTATTTTGTTTTGCTATTGTATTTTTTTTATTTATAAGTTTTTCTTTATAAGCCTTTTATTTTTAATAAAAGTTTTAAGTTTTTATTTTCTTAAGCTTTTAATACCCAATTCATCCACCCCTTCTTGGGTCATGCCATTTTGGCTCCTATAGCCAACATTAAGAATCTAAAATAAGAACTACCAAATGTAGAGTTCAAAACTTCACATTCACTAACTATCTTCATATACTCTTTTCAAAGGCAAACATGTTCTGCCATTACTTTGGAACCACCATCAAGATCCATGATGTACCAAGTCCCAATGAAGAGGAGCAAAGTATGTGCAATATGAGACTTTCCACCGTGTTTCAAGCCAAATGATGACCCATTGATGATGTTCAAGGAGGGTTCTGTTTCTCAAAATGGTTTTTTCATATGTTTGTAGTTGTGAAAGTATAGCAAATAAGGTGAATGCATGTTATAGCAATATGTACATCAAGGGCTAGTTTTATTATAATTTCTTTAATAGTCAAGTCTTGACTTACCTTTAGTTCATAATATATTTTTCTAATAATATTAAATAATATAGTAATATTAGCATATACAATGTTTATTTATAAGCATAAAACATCATATTTGTTTTATTTATAAATCAAGGGGAATACTCTAACTCAACTAGCAAAAAGTTTTTTTAGAACAACATGATAACATATTTCATCTTTTACACGTTGCTTGAAAATAAAATATAAAAAAACTTACTCCTATTCATCAATTATTTATGAGGATGGCCAAATGATATAATAATATCAAGGAATTTTGCTTCCTTTTAAATAATTAAGTACTATGTAATCACATTGTAGGCACACAAGACAAACTTTTTTCTTATTCTTCAAGAATTAATTTCAAGTATTTGATCTACATCTCACATATAAAATGACCTCTAATAGTACACCATCAATAAGTATAATATTGTGAATAGTCATTATATGTCCATAATAACACTACTTTTTATATGTATTATACTTTTTTTTATTATACACTTCAATACCTTTGATTTATAATTTCATAAGACATAAAATTATGTGTTGCAAAGTATACATTAAAATTGGCTCCTAGTTGCTTAGGTCTTAAAATAAGTAGACTTATCATTTTAAATTAATGCTTCATGAGTAGATCCAAAAAATATTATAAATAATAATATATATGCTAAAATGTGTATTGAGTTCTATGAACATTGAGTGCATTGAGTTAATATCTATACAAGGAAAGTATCAAACTACTTTTATCCATAACAAATATAAGTTATAAATATTTAATGATATATTTTGGGGGATAGCTTGCAAAATGTCACAGTATCTAATCAAATATATGACCTCATCCAATGGAATATCATATATGATCTTATGCACATCTTATAATTTGAATAATAATTATGAAAATCATTATATGATTGTATACATATCATAACATTTTTGAAATCACTTTTAATCTATTTAATTATATCTTCCAAAGCTTCTATCATGATTTTCACCATTAATATTATAAATTTAAATATGCATATTGATTTTTACTTATGTAACAATCATTCAGATATTCATGTTTTTCTAGTATCTAAACCAAATATTCGAATTGCAATTTCGCCTCATAATAATTAGGCAAGAGATTTGTCAATGGTGTTTTTTAATAAAAGTAATAAATCTAAAAAGAACTCTTATTGCATTATTTATTTGTTGTCTTCAAATTTAATAATTGAAGTAAATTCAATTTTGTAGTTGAGTTCTACATTCTTACTATTTTTCTTTATATACTCTAGAAGTTTATTATATTTATGTTGGTCATTTTTCAAATTGCATCTTCCTCATTCTAAATTAGATCCTTAAATAAATCATCAACTTCAATGTTTCAACATGACAATCATTACCTACTTCAAAGATGTTAGCTTTTGTATCCAATTTTGCTATCAAACCTTCACCATATGAAACTCATTATTAAAAAGTAACATCAATCCCATTTAAAAATAAATGTTTCTCAAGGCATTAATGTCAAATAATTTTATGCTTTATTTTACAAATGGACTCCTTAATTTATTATTAAATATAAGGTATAATAAAACTCTATCAATATTATAATTGTTTATCTATAAACATCCATGAATGAAATGCTTTCACCTTAAAATTATGTATAATTGATTACATTAAATTTAAATTTTAAATATGCCATATAGACACACCCACAAATATCCTCCCAAAGCTCCAAAAAGCGAAGATCCTTCCTAATGAAAGATATTGAAGAAAACCAAAAAAAGTTATTTACTTAACTACTGGCCAAAAAACAAAAATCAACCCATTAACAAGTTGTAAGAATATTAATACATGATCTTAGGAATCCAAAAGCACAAAATAACTAGACCAAAGTAAGTAAGGCTAAGCAAAGGTTCAACAACAATATTGTGAATACATTGTAATAGTTGAACTATGAACAACAGGTAAGGTTGAATCTAATATTCCAATCAACACAAGCTTCAAGTCATAATGCAAAACCAAAAAGAATGAAGACCAAACTACATCTGCCCAAAATACCCCAAATTAGACCTAATCCATGAACACATTGACAACATGTGGAGTAGGAGCATCTATTGGGCACCTACATGCCAATCTACCATTCCTCTTTCATAACAAAGACAAATTTTCTCAACATAATTGAAAATGAACAAAGGAAGAAGGCCATGATAATGTGTTGGTTGTTGGTAGAGTACTCTAGACAAAATAAAGAGAACAAATTTGACTAATATTATACTTAAGAAAGTAGATATGTGAGAAATTAGTATTAAACATCAATCTATTTAGGGGTCACCCAAATTTGTCCCAACTCACAACAAGTATGAACAAGCAACAATCATAGTTGAAAATTGAACAAATAACAATAATGCACGCACTAACACCCATCCATCCCCCTCAATTGTGTAAAATTTTAACCCTATAACCTCTTGCAAAACTTATACCAAATACAAAGAGGCCTAACCATTGTTAAAAATAAATTTGCAGTTCACGACTTTATTATAACAAAAGTGAACGTTATACAGTTTAATTTATTTATCTTATCTCCTTTCCCAATCACAGATGACGTGCAATTGTTACATATATATTCATCACGCCACACTCTTCTATTAATATCAAAACTAATAATAAGTTGATTTCTATCTTCAGTGTCCTTTCATTAATTATGATTAGAAACCAATGTATTGCATTTCAAGCATCAAAATGCAAATTTTATAAACCTATTAGGACTCACCAACTCCAAAATGCCTCCAAATTCATTTGATTCACCAATACTAAAATATTTTAATTCTTTATCAATTTAACATTAGCTAAATTATTAGGCTATAATAAGTTATATTTATGAAAATTAATTTTAAAACTAATAATATTTAGTAAACTAAAAATATAATTTTTAATAATTTTGATGGTCATAATCTCTAAATTACAATAAAATATGAAATCATTTGCATAACCCAAAGCATATACAAGAACACTCCCTCTATCATTAATAATAATTGAGAATCACTTTTTTTTCATATTATCTTTGGACATCATGGCAACCCATCAGATTTTCCCTTGATAAGATTGGTTTTGTATGAATATGGAACTTGATAGTGGCATTATAATAACGAGCAATGATGAAGCCTATTATAATGTTGGGATAAGTAGTGTCTTTATACAAATACATGATGGGGTTATTCAGGAGTTGAAAAAAGTGAGACACATTTCTAATAGAGAAACTATTGTATGTTGGGTCGGCCAATGGCCTCAATGTATCCATTTAGGTGGGGATTATAAAGATTAGTAGAGGAGTATTGACTTACATAAAGTTACTTTGACATCAATATTATTATTATCTAAAAAGGAATATGATAATAGTTGAACCTGCTATAGCTAATTATTCCTCTAATGCTACTATATTAAGGCATACAATTATAGTACACATAGGGGAGCCGTTAATGAGTACTTTAAGGAATCAAGGGTTCATAAAAGTAGCTTGTACCTATATGCTCATGTTTTATGAGTATTATGTGTTTTGCAAGAAGATATGCATATTCATTACAAATGTTTTCCACAAGACTAAGGGAATACTTAATTATGTGCATATCAATGTATGGGGTTTGATTTAGACAACATCATTTAGTGCACGGTGATATTTTGTCATTTTTTTATGACTACTCTATATATATTTTGGGTGTACATCATAAATCAAAAGGATAAAGCAATGGAGAAATTTGTAATTTTGAATAAGTGGGTGGAGAATCTAATTGTAGAATGATAATGAATATTCGATCAAAGTGTAAGGGCAGGTATGCTTCAGAGGCATTCCTATATGTGTATTAGAAAGCTGGAATGGCACCACTTCATAATATGGGAGACACAGTAGCATAATAGGGTTGCGAATTAGGAGAGTTAAACTTTGGTGGACAAAGTATGCTGTATGCCATTGAAATATTGGTATGGAGAGACACTTTTGGGTTAAAGCCTTAAACTATAGTTTCACATAATAAAGTTTATGTTTATTACAACTATTAAAAAGAAGGTTCCTATAGAGATGTGGCTAGGTATACCTACTCCTACTTATCATTAACTAAAAATGTTTAAATGTCTTGCTATCATGTGAAGCTTGATAAGTTAGAAATAAGTGCAAAATGATATTTTTTCATTTTAATTTCATTCATTTCTATTTTAGTCATTTATTATTAGTATTATTATTATTATATTATTATTATTATTATTATTACTATTATTACTATTTCTATTATTATTATTATTATTATTATTATTATTACTATTATTAATTATTAAATATTATTAACATAGTTATTTTTATTAATAATAATAAATTTTATTATTATAATTAATAAATAATAAATTTTATATTTATTATTATTATTATTATTATTATTGTTATTCTTATTATTTTTGTTGATATTCTTACTAAAAATAAAAGGAATGATATCATTATTTTCATTTAATTAATTCATTCACCAACTTTGCATTGTTATCAAGATTTGAACTACTTTGATATTCACATGATATTTATATGCTCATAACTTAAAATAAAATAATCAAAATTAGTATCATGGTTCATTTGTGTAAATCTTAAGTATGTGCAGACAATATATTAAGCTAGGACAAGCTAATATTTGAAGTGATAAGGAGACTACTCATAGTGTTTGAGAGAGAATATGTAGTTAGTAAGGAACCCATATCTCATATAATTAGATAAGCATATCTAACTTCTCATTTATTTTGTAATATTATCTAATATAATAATATTATATTTTACTGCATTTTCTTTTAGAATGGTATTTCTGATAGTTGTAATGAATGTGGAAATGTATATTTTATATGCTTCTAATACACTATTATACTGAGCTCCGATATGAGCCTAGGATGTGAGCATCTAATGCTGGATTAGTTATGTAACCTAGCGGTGGGTCCCCTCAATTTCAACTCCTTAAAGACCATTTTACTTTAATAAACCTATTCATAGTAAAGGACATAAGATCTCTTCTTGAAGACCACCTTTTTTATAAGTAAAATGAACATTATAATAACCAATATAAATAGACTTGTACTTAAAATTAATCCAACAAACCCAAATTTTTCTTTAAATGATAAATTTTATTAGCATTCATCTCAATAAAAACTAATTCATCATGCCAATAAAGATGTACATCATTAAGAACTTATTTATGTAATGTAAGACTTCTTCTTGTGAAAGAAAAGTATGCTCATAGATTTATTGAAGATTTTATAGTCTATAATTTCATTATAGCCACTTTTGTTACAACCATTAAGTAATGTGACAACTATATAAGTGAAGGGGAATAAGGTACCTTTAAAGCACAAAATATTTTAATTCTTTATAGATTTAACATTAGATGTATTATTAGGCTAAAATAAGTTATATTTATGAAAATTAATTTTAAGACCAATAACATTTAGTATACTAAAAAAATAATTTTTAATAATTTTGATGGTCATAATCTCTTAATTATAATAAAATATGAAATCATTTGCATAACCCAAAGCATATACAAGAACACTCTCCTTATCATTAATAATAATTGAGAATCACTTTTTTTCATATTATCTTTGAGACATCATGGCAACCCATCAGATTTGTCCTCGATAAGATTAGTTTTGTAAGTATATGGAAATTGATAGTGGAATCATAATAATGAGCAATGATCAAGCCTATTATAATGTTGGGATAAGTAGTGTCGTTATACAAATGCATGATGGGTCTATACAGGAGTTTAATAAAGTGAGACATATTCCTAATAGAGAACCTACTATATGTTGGGTCAGCTAGTGGCCTCAATGTAGCCATTTAGGTAGAGATTATAATGATTAGTAGAGGAGCATTGACTTACATAAGGAACTTTGACATCAATATTATTATTATTATCTAAAAGAGAATATGATACTAGATGAACCTGCTATGGCTAATCATTCCTCTAATGTTACAATATTATGACATAAAATTTAGTACACACAGGGCAGCACTTAATGAATACTTTAAGGAAGCAAGGGTTCATAAAATGAACAAGTACCTATATGCTCATGTTTTATGAGTATTATGTGTTTGGCAAGAAGATATGCATATCTTTTGCAAATGTTATCCACACTACTAAGGGAATACTTAATTATGTGCATACTGAAGTATGGGGTTTGATTAAAACAAAATCATTTAGTGTGCATTAATATTTTGTCATTTCTTATGACTACTGCACATATATTTTGGTGTACATCATAAATCGCAAGGATAAAGCAATGGAGAAATTTGTGATTTGGAAGAAATGGGTGGAGAATCTAACTGGCTGAATGATAATGAAGATAAGAGAGTGTGAGGTCAATTATACTTCAGATGCATTCTTACATGTGTATCAGAAAGCAGGGATGGCACCACTTCATAATATGGGAGACACTGTAGCATAATAGGATTACGAATCATAAGAATTAAACTTTGGTCGAGAAAGTCTGATGTATGTTATTGAATGTTGGTATGGAGAGACACTTCTGGGATAAGGCCTTAAACTATAGTTATCACATAATAAAATTTAAGCCTATTACAACTATTAGAAAGAAAATTCCTATAGAGATGTGGCTAGGTATACTTGCTTTTATTTATCATTAACTAAAAATGTTTAAATGTCTTGCTTTCTATCATGTAAAGCTTGATAAGTTAGAACCAATTGCAAAATGAAATATACTTGTTGAGTTTTTTGTTTGGAGTAAATGGTTTTAACTATTTGATTAGAAGGAAATGAAAGTTATTGTGAGTAGGGATGTGACTTTCACTAAAGAGTTTCTTTTGAGGCCAGAAAGCTCGACTAGGTGGAAAGTTCTATGGAGGCTAAAGAGAGCTTGCAAAAAGAGACTCTTAATTCAACTCAATATGTTATATAAGCACCAATTTTCTTATGAGGCCATAGCCTATACTTGTGCAAGTTATTGATGATCACAATGTAGAGGTTGAGGAAAAGAGCGTAGAAGAGATTCCACTGTAGAAGTTTATTGGCACTAGCAAAACTAGAAGGCTAGATGTTCATAGGCTTACCTAGTTAAGGGGCTATGTAATATTTGCACTCTTAGCTACTGATGTTAATATTGCAAGTCATTCATAGAAGCTATACAAAGCTTCAAGAATGATTAAAAGAAGAAGCCTTAAGATGAAGAGATGAAGTCTCTTTATAAGTATGTTGCATAGACGTTGGTGAAGCAACCACTTGAATCAAAAGCTAAGAGATGCAGATAGATGTATGCTACAAAAAAGGTATCTTAAAGAGAAGCGATATATAATTCAAGTTTGTGTGAGTGATGAAATGCTTTGTAAAATATAGTGACGTAGAGTTTGACGTTTAAACATCTAGATGTCAAGATAAGATTCCAACATATGGAACAAATAATGGAGATAAATATGTAGGTTCTTGGTTTTAGAGCCATATAATATAATTTTTAGCTTTTGTTTTGAAAGTTGCACTTGACTTTATTCATTTAGGAGAGAAATGTAAAAGTACTAATTTAGGATATCATCTTTGTAGTTTGAAAGCAATGTATATATATGCGACCAATCGGATTTGAATGCAGAAATATTTATTTCTTACTTACTGCAAAAAATTTATATTTCGTTTAATAATCCTAAATTGCTATAACTCAGAAATTATTATCACATTTTCGATTCAATAAGAAATTAATAAGAAAATCTAAATATATAATTAAAATTAATCTCACGGTTTTGATCATCATTTTGATTTAATTATGCACCCTAAACTCAAGCGATTGTCGATTCGATCCGAAACTCAAAACTCGAACTTAAATTCGAGACATTTTGACTCGAACTCGACTCCAAAAAATTTAAGTCGGGTTCGACTGGACTCGAACTCCATTTGGCTCGACTCGAAATGACTCGAACTTGACAGCTCTAAGTGGGCAGACTAAGATAATAATAGTTATTATATTTTAGAGTAATTTATATTCTTTTATTTTAAGGAATAAAATTTAAAAAAAAATTAGACAAAAATGAGAGACTCGCGAATTTAATTACTAGAGAGGAGGGAGAGAGACAGAGAGCGAAGTGTGTCTTTTTAAGTTGATATTACCACTTATAGAACGGCTTCTAAGAAGGCGATAGCTTTGGCGAATCAACCGTTGGTTACTTATTTAAATTCCCTCACTTGTCGCTAACTCAGAGTGGCACTTCGCCGAAGCCCAAAAACTTAGCAAAAATAAGGAAAAATTCTCACTTCCCTGCAAATAAAAGAGGCCAAAGCCCTTCATTCCCTCTTTTGGAACCCAAGAGCTCAGAGAGAGGGAGGGAGAGAGAGAGATGGGGAGGGGCAGGGTGGAGCTGAAGCGCATCGAGAACAAGATCAACAGGCAGGTGACCTTCTCCAAGCGCCGCAACGGCATCATGAAGAAGGCGTACGAGCTCTCCGTCCTCTGCGACGCCGAGATCGCTCTCATAATCTTCTCCAGCCGCGGCAAGCTCTTCGAGTTCGGCAGCCCAGAGTACTCTCTCCCCCTTCTTCTTCGTGCCATTGCTCTTTCTTCATTGAATGATTTGTCAAGAGCTCGAGACTATCCCACAGAGCTTGCTGCTCTATGGTTAATGCTTTAGAGCGGCTCTTGGATCTAATAAATTATACATATATTTGATTTTTCTTTATTTTCTTAGAAATAAAAATGCTCTAAATTTAAGTTCCCGCTGCGCTTCGCTCTCTCGACTGACTGCTGCTTCATTTCTTCGAAATGTGTGCATTATAGTAAAGTTTTAATCTAGGAAATATATTTTGCCGAAATAAATATATTAATATTTTTTGGCGAATGGTTAAGATTTTTGTTCTCCGTAGATCTGTTGTTGTGGTTGCTTCAGCTGATTTGTCATTATTTTGATTTATTTTCGTACGGCTTTGTTTAAGGAAAAAGGAGAATTTTTTTTTTTGTATTATGTCTGCTAATCATAAGTTAATCGTTAATTATCGAAGGGATTAAGAGACATGACTGAGATTAATAATTTTGACTACCAAATTTTGTACACCTAAGCACAAAAATTACCTTAAAATTCTAGAATTTATGATTTTTTTTTTCATTTGAGCATAAATTTATGCTTTTTTATTTTTCATTTTGACGTTATGTTTGGCTTAATTTACTTTGTTGTATTTAAGATAGATTTTGAAAGGTCGGTGAGATCTGAACTCAAAATCTGGAGAAATAATTCTTGAACCTCAATCACTGTGCTACTATACCATTTTTTAAAAGGCTAAGTTATTCAAGAGTAATTAAGCTAAGCTAAAATAAGTCTGAACATACAATAATTTTTACTCTTTAATAGGTGAATAGTGCAAATATGAATATTATGGAAATGATAGCTATTTGGTTAAGCATTTAGGATGTATACAATGCCTTAATAGCATATAATTTTACATAGTTTCAATCTAGGATGTATTCTCTTAATATTATTCTTCCATCACATTACCTTTCACATATTCACATATCTTCTATCATGTTAACCTATTCATACATCTTAAATATTTTCATGAGAGTATCATTTCACAATTAATGCTAAATCACATGTTTTGTATATGAAATCTCTTTCCTATGTAAAATTTATGCAATTAATATTAAGTGTTTTCTGGGTCGAGCTAAGGGAGATGAGATCTTCCTAGTAGACTGTTGGATGTCATCATGAATGATACTGCATAATTCAATGATGGTTAATGTATGCTTTTTGATGAATGATATACATACATAGGCACTTGCCAATTTTCATAAAATATAACTAATTTTAAATATTTTGCAAATGTAGTCCTCATGCTTAAGATAAAATAATGATTTTTAATCATTATTTCTCATTTTATGTGTGATTAAAAATAGCGTATGTTTTCCATAAATGACACAATGTGTGATTAAAAATATTATAAAGGAAAGCAAACTTTGAGTCATATCATAACTAAGGATGCTATATCATTAGACTAAAAAAATGAATAATTATACTAAACTTGTTTCCTAGGAATTGTGAATCTTTATATCAAATAGTAAGTAAGGATAATGAAAAATTATAATTAATTCTTAGATGTTTTTATATTGTAATAATCATATTTTTAAACTTTAAGAATATTTCTAAGAATATCATATAGCAACAACATAAGTGAAGCCAAGATTAAAATTTGTCTCTATATGAAAAATGTGCATGACATAAATCATAATAATGACTAGTATAGAATGATTGAAAGTTCTTCAAATTAATTCAAAGAAACACAAAATAAAGTCTTTGCCACATTTCTTATATATATATATATATATATATATATATAGATAAGGTAACCATAATGTTTTCATTCAAAGAATATAGAAATTACTGAAAACAAAGTCTATAAATTGGTGACATTTGATTTCAAAATGAAACATTGGTAACAATTTTGTATCAAGAATAAATATTAAAAGCTAGAAAAGATATAGCTAAACAAATAAAACCACATGCTTAAATAGCTCAAGAAGCAGTGTTAATGAGTGTCGTCCATTTTCTTCATACAAAGTGGAACTTGTTAGAATTTGGCACTTCTAATATTACTTCAACATTTCCATAGGATAAAAAAAAAATCATATTATAGAACAAAATCTATCAAGGCCAATGATTCAAGATTGCGAGAGGGTTAGTGATCTACATTTGATATTTTAATTTTCATCAAAGATAGATGAAGCATAAGTAATAATGTTCTTTTGTTATCATGAGGTCTCCATCAAATTTTGTGATTTGTAAACATAGGAATCACTACAAATTTCAATAGATGCGTATGGAAGTAGAGTAACATTTTAAATCTCTTATTAGTTATCATTTTATCTGATGCAAGCATCTAAAATTTCTCTTCTTCCTCATAAGTATTTATATGTACAAAGCTCTCAATGATTGCCCAAAAAAGTAAAAGGTTTGATCAAATGTTGAGAAGGTGTGAGAGAAATAAAAGCAATGAACTCATGATTAAATACGGCAAACATCCTCACCCATTGTGATTGGGCGTAAGAGGCAAAAATAAATATATATGTGATCATAGGGGCAAAAAACCAACTAAGAACTTTTGGTTTTTTAGCTTTTATCATTTTAGTTTTAACAAATTAAACAAAATTAATATAAATAAGTAACCTGTATATGAGCTCATAACTGCTAACCACCAAAACCTTGGAACTCTTGTATTGAAAAGTCGAACAATCATACATTCCTGGTTAATCAAGCGGTGCTAGCAACGGTTGGCTACAACTTAGGAAACATAAAAATCCAATAAAGTATGTTGGAGTTTATATTGAAGTTAATCTAATCTAACCTATTGTATGTAAAGAATCCTCCAAGTTAAGATAGATATACTTCGAAATATGAATCAAACTATAAAATGAAAGCATCAAAAAATAAGTTGAGAAAAAAAGTAAGATTTAAATTTGTAATTCTAAATGCTTTTAATAATTAAACTTAAAATGAATCTTATAATCACAAAGAAAATGATAAATGTAGTGGTTGAAGTGGTGATATCAAATTGTTTTTCTCTTTCACTTAGTCCATACTAAGGCATCGCTTCTATGTGCCCACATGAGAGCTTATGGCTCATCACTTTCGGTTTAGTATAAGGTTTTCATTTTCGTATGTGAAATTAGTGGAATACTAATCCACAATGGCTTCCTAATTATAAATATCCATGGGCGTTACTTATTGGGCTTCATCACCTAATCTACCTTTGATGCATTCATCAATGGCAATTCATGGATTGCCATCAATAAAATGTGAAAGTAGTGGTAATTTTCTATGTGCTATACTCTTCATAAATTATCTAAAAATTTATAGTCTAAAATGTGGCAACAACATTGTCTAAAATGCATCTAAGGCTTACATATGACCGCAATTTACTTTTTGAATATAGTAAAAGGTGGCATATATTCATTGTTTGAATAATGCTTACACTCACAAGGTGCTAGGAAAAATTCCAAGCCCTAGCTATGCTTGCAAGGGAGGCTTTTCTTCACGAATTTTAAGTGGATTTTGATCAAGTTGACGCTGTTGCTGCGCCACCATCTTTTTTTTCCTATACTTGTGTGTTTAAGGCTCCAACCCTTTATGATCAAAAGATTATAAAAAGCTTGGTCAAGGAACTTATAAAGCATTGCAATTTCTCTAGTTAAACCTTCTCATTTGGTGGAGCTATATTTTAATGAATTCTGAAACCTTTGTGTAATCAAAACTTAAGAGACCTTTTCTAGCATTTTATTCCCATAAGTTCGCTTATTTCTTATATAAATCCTAATTTTCTTGATTTTTTTGTAAATATGAAAACTTGATCTATTAGGGTTTTGTCACTAATTTAATTCTTAATGCATAATGATTATAATAGGTGAAGGCAACTAAAGTGATTTTTGGATTTATTTCTAAGTGATTATTAAACATATTTAATTACCAATAATCCAGAGAAGGTTGCTCGTTCAAAGTTCCAATTATATGACCAATGTTGTCTCTTTCATCCCCCAATTTAAAACCACAACATACACTTCTTATCCCTATTTTACACTCATCCTCGTCATACTTTCTCCTATATAAGCTTTTTCCCTTTCTATTTTTGTAAAATTTTAATATGTGGGAAAATTACATTGCCAAGAAAACAATTATTTTCTCCCTTTATGTGCTTCAATAAATCTTCACAATTTTATATAAATATCTTCTTTTACTAAGCATTCTAAGCTATATTACATTTACATTACCATTTATTTCATTTTGCAAAGAAAGCATAATAATTCGTGTGGATCACTATGAATATATATATATATATATATATATATATATATATATATTCTAAGCAACTAAACAAAATCTTGTATGCTCATGTTTGTTTTAATTCTTATTATTATTGTCAAAGAAAATGATAACTAGAACTCAATTATATGTGTATATGTCATGCTTCTAGTAACTTTTAAAATGTATTAAGTTATGTAGCTAAGTCTAGATTTTGACATGAGAATAATTAAAATATTAAAAAAAATGATAACTATAACTCAATTGTATATTAAAGGGTGTAAGAAATTGTGAGTTATGGTTAACTGTGTAATAAATTAACATTATGATGTGATTTTTACTTGAAGCATCAATGTGAATATGATGTGATTATCATTTCCTATAAACTATATTCATGATAACATACAAAAATGATAAATTAATTAATTAAGAAACTCTTATAACTTACATTGGCTAATATATGAGCAAGGAATCATTTGAGGATTCCTAATAATTTCCTAGTAATTTTAAGCAAGTAAAATTGCTAGTCAACTCATAAAATGATATTAAGATTTAATTAAAAGTATTAAAAGAGATTTAATTATTAACCTTAAAATAATATTATCTAAAAGTGAATTATTTAAGAATACATAAGAAAAACTATTTACATGCAATCTTGAAAATTGTATGATGTATCACTACAAGGGCACATGCTTGTTCTTACATAATGTATTGTTGAAAAAAGGGTGGTTGCTAATGTCTCAAGCATATGCTAAGTTAAGTATTGTAGTGCATGCACTCAATTCTATGATTAAAGTATTATGCATAAATTGTACTATGATGTCTAATTATACAATTGACCTCATACCAATGACTTTTATAAGAATATAATGTAGGATGCATGGTAGTTGTGTATAATATAAATATTTGTTTGTATGCATTTGTCTTAGAATTTACATATAATAAAATGGTAAGAGTACAATTAAAATTTTTTTCAAAATTATTGTAATAAACTATGCAAAATATCAAGTGAAATGATAAGAAATGTCTATTAATTGCCAGGTTAAATATTTACAGTTATGAATTTGTCCTTAAAATGAACTCAAATTATGAATTTGTTAAGTGATGTAAATGAAGTGAATGAACTTAGAAACCTAGATTTTTGAGGTCTCAAATCAATAATATGCCTAAACATCTATTTTAAAAGTGCATATTTATCTATAACTTATATTTCATTACAATAGTATCATTTGTTTGTGAGTTAGAGTATTTGAAGGATGTTAGAATTTACATGAAATTAGCTCGCTCTTATTTTGTTAAACATTTTTCAGGTTTTGGAGAAGCAGAAAGCAAAGGAAAAGATATTGCTAAAACATGAGTATTTGAGGTTGAGTTTTAATGTGAAAGTGTTAAGTTAATTTGCGACTGATATTTGTACGTGAGATTAAGTGAAATGCGTGTTTTTGCAAAAGTGTTGTGTTAATTGTAAAGCTATGAGAGTTTTTATTTATATAAGTTTTTCAATAGATATTTATCTTGTAATAAGTCTACACAGACTTGAAAATTTTTTGGGAAGAGTATAGAATGCCTTTAACCTTCTTTTTACTCTTTTTTCAAAAAAGAAAAATGTGGTGTTCCCATTTATTCAAAGATACATTCCTTCTAAGAAAACATATCAGGATGCCATACATGGTTTAATAGATTCCTTAATTATTTTAAAAATTCATGAAGTTGTCCACTATAAGAAGCTATGGTCATATATTTAAATTTTGATCATCATTAATAGCTTCATATTGTTGCGACGTGAGTGGTTGTTAAACATTAAACCTTCCAAGGAATTACCTACTATGATATGTAAGTTGCTTTTTTCTTAAATTTGGAATTGCCATTTTCAACAATACCACATGATTTGTTCTTTATTAAGCCTTCTTAAATTGATCCATCTACTAAAATAAATTAAAGGACTTTTATAGTAATGATTTTAATATATCTTGAAATTATAGAGTAGAACAAGAACATTTGATTTTAAGCATTATGTAACATTTGAGAATTTTTCCAAGATTAATAAAATCTATAAGAGAATGGGCCATTGTATATATTCCTAAATCAAGATTCATGTTGGCATAATGTCAAAATATTCTAAAGCCCCATATTTGGTTGTTGTTAACATGTCCTCTTGATGATTATCAAATAATTATGATTAATATTTATGTTTTAATGACAAAATTCATTAGCCCACGAAGAGTAAATATATTTTTCTGATCATCCTAATTCTGGGTAAGGACTTTATGCGACAGAGCTTGAGGGAAGAGATGTAATAATTGAAGGTAATTCTAAACTCAAGTTTTTTATGCCTATAATTTGATTGTTAGTTAGATGTATAATGTTCCTACCCCTCATCAATTTAATGAGGAATATTTGGCTAACATAGTCAAGCGTGGTGATGTGTTCATGGATCTTTCTTCAAAACATGGTATAATTTATGATTCTTTACACGTTTTAGATGTTCTTTCCTTGAAACTGTTAGTTCTTCTTAAGGCTTGATCTAATAACCAAATGACTTGCATGTGATGGTCTTTGTCTAAATAACATGAAAATTAGCTTCATGAACAAGGCCAAAATCATCGAAGTAATACAAATTTTCCCAAATAATCCAAAGGAATAGGTAATAAAAAAACTATAGAAAATTTAAAAGGTTATCATCACCTTGCTTTAGATGAAGTCCTTAAGTCCCTATCTAAATCTTATAATCCCTACCAAAATTTTAAGAGTTATAACACTTTATTAATAATTCTTATTAATTTTAATAAACTGTATTATTTACATTTTTTATATTTTATCCATTTTGGCTTACATTATGTTCTTATAAAACTATCAACATAATGTTATCTCTTATTTTGTTGCAAAAATATGATAAACATATGATGTTAATGTTAAATGCATAAATAATAAATTATTATCAATCATATGACCTTTTTATTTAAGTATATATTTAGAAACATTTTTGAGGTTGGGAAAGCAAGTTTTGGAATTTAAAAAACAACCAAAAAAATGAATTATAAGAAGTTGAAGAGGGATTATAGAGCTATAGCAATGTAATTGTCTATAAGAGATCATTGAAATTTTTAATCATCAAGTATGCTTATCATCAATTTTTAAGCCTTTAATATTTAAAATTTTTTAAAAAATGACATTAAAATAAAATGTGAAAACATCTTAACCTTATCATTAAAAATAATTAGCTATGGAGGAAAGAAAAATAATTATATTATGCTCATCAAGTGGATTTTTAGATCAAATCCATCTAACAACCAAAATTTCATTATCATCAAATTATAATCATTAACCACAAATATTATTCATAAAATTAATTTTTTAATGAGACTATTATCTGACACCTTATGGCATGCTTTGATACCATTTGTAATAGCATTAACTCTAAAGCACCAAGGTATTATCTGCTTTGGTCTGAAATGCCTCATGGTTTTGCCCTTAGAAGATAAATTCATAGTAGGTCACCCATCCTAGGAGTGCTCCCATTTTTGTGAGCATGCGATAGTAGAAATTTTGAGCTTGAGAATCATGGTTACGTTGATGATTACAAAGCAATAGATAAAATAAATCAGCATAGGCAAAATAGAATTCACAACACATACACAACATCAACCACGGAGCATCCAAACACAGGATCTTACGTGAAAGACCCAAAGACGAAAAAACCATGGAGCCATACCACACAGAAATTCCTACTATGAATCAAGAAGATTACATAGTTACAAAATGCTTCACCTTAATAAAAACAAGAAAGATAAGCCACTTACATAGCCTCCCAATTGATTTCTTCTTCTGTATGAACTTTCAACTCTTACTTTAGGCTGAAAGAGAGGAGTAGCAGCCACCACCTGATTAAGGTTAATCTTCTCTATAATATTCTCAAATAGCACACTGTAGTACCTGAACTTCATTAACTTGTCCTGTATCATCTCAGAATTTTCCTAAAATTTAGTGAAGCCCCATTAGCACCTCTACAATGATCTGATGGTCTCCACATCCAATTGCTCACATGAGCATGATTAACTTTAGAGTTCTTATCAGCACTAGACTCACTTAGTTGAATTTTTATTCTCAGCACTAAACCATTTGCTTAAAAGGCTTAGTTATTATTACATTGTGAAATTTCTTGAAACTAATTGAAGATTAAGGAATTAAATGAGGGTAGTGATGTTTTAGTCCTTAATGTGAATTGAACTTCTACAAGGACTAATAATTCTAAAATAGCTAAGAATATTTTCATTAAATTCAAATATTAAGGAAACTTCAATAGTACTAAGTATTAATGCCTATCGTAATTGAAAAGTGGACAAAGAGTGTATGCATTTAATTCTAATATGGCATTATTTCTTATGAGTGTAATATATAACTCTAAATATCATATTCTTAGTAAATATAAAATTTAAAGAAAATGCACAATGACATAATCTTTAATAAAATATTTAATAAGGTTTTATCTTGAATATGTTCTTCTAGATTCAAGTATTCATTTTACATGGAAAATTTTTAAAATTGAATAATAAATATCAAACTATTTTACAAATATCTTAATGCATTTTCAAACTTATTTAGGGTGGGATCAATAAAGATAACATAACATGGTAAAGTGTATTTTCAAACTTATTTTCACATTCTTACCTTTTTTGTATTTTCAAACTTTACCATGCTATTAACCAAATTAAGATCATGGACCCTAGCCTTCGTAATTGATATACAATTTAAAAAATTATTTGCACACTTTACCATGTTATGTTCCCTACAAATATTGCGAGTAATGCATGCACTTAAACAAAGTATATATGTGATGTTTAAGGATTTTATAGTTTGTTTTATTTTTTCAACCCAACCATCGATAAATATTATCAAGTTATCAAAACATTGATCATTGATATAATTAATCAGCTTAATATTATACTAAGTTTTATTAGTAACTTAGAAGTATATGAAATATATTTTATATTTTCAATACTAAATCACTAATGGTACTTTGATACCAATGTGATGCCATTGTATTACATATTATAGTCATAATTAAGTGATGCCCAAACTCACCACAATAGAATATATAGGGCATTAAAATCTTCTTGTTCGCAAGAAGATTGCTATTCAATATAGGAGAATGCAATCTAACAGTCTAAGAAAGATACAACCTAACTTATTAGAATTAGTAAGATATTAAAAATAACATTATTATCTAGAAATATGTATAGAATGGATTGGAATTGTTTTTTTGTACGACCTACATCCAAATTCTTAATAGAAATAACACCCCAAACCAAAAAAAATATTGAGCATCACCAAGTTGTACACCAAAATGAGACTTTACCAAGAAAGAATTTCTAATTGTTGAGATGCTCAACATGTGGCTAACCAATAAACAAGTGCCTACACTTTGAATAATTTATGATTTTCTTTCAAACACAAGTAGGATGTTCAGTAGTATAATATTTAAATATGAAAAGAACTAACCAAATATAATCATTACTTATTAAGAGCTACCATAAATTAATAGAGGATTCAAGAGAAATAAAGAGGCAGCTTTTTATCTCAAAAGCTTCTCTATGTTTGCTTAGTTCTAGCAAATGATTATTCTTGGGAAGATATGGTTTGGAAGATTCCCTAAAACAAATGATGCCAACATGGCCAATTGGTCAATATTTAGTCTTTTTTCTTAGTAATATTTGTATTTCTTAAACACCATTTTTGGTTTTGATTTTTAAGTTTATTTTAGTTTATCTATGTATAATGATTCTAGGGTTGAGTTTTTTCTAGATACCACAATGCTGGTTTCATTTCATTTGGTGTATTCTTTCTAGTCTATTAATAGAGTATAGCTACATCTTTGATGGCTACCTCTCTTAACCTTGACATTTTCTAGCAATGATGGCTACCTCAATGTCTATTCCTTCTTCAATCCATGGTTTTCCTATCATTATATATTTAGAAGAGGAGATAGATATAATTTTCAGAAATTTTGATGTAACCTTAATCAAAGATTTTGAGTAATATTGTCTGACTTTTGCTCTTATTCAAGTCTTTATGCATTAGTTACATCTCTTGGGGGTTTTGTTAATCTTAACATTGTCATAGTTTAAGTTTCTTATGTTATTATCCAATGAATTTGGCTATGCAATAGTATTTTTCATTAGTCTTTCTGATAATAATGGTTTTTCAATGCCTTGTAAAATTGTTTTTATTTTGGGATGTGCAATTTAATCTACATGCAGTGCTTGTGTGAATACCCCTTCAAAGATTGAGGCTTCATTTCAGTTGTTCATGTTCCATATGCTAAATTAGCAAACTTGTGGGTCATCATATTAAGTTGAACAAAGAACAACTAAGATGACTATTCTCTCTATGATTTTTATCCTAGTGGGGGTTGATGTATCCAAAACAAATAACTAATAAAGTGTTGCAAAGTTATAAAAATAGTTTTTTTCAAGCTAGTGTTTGTTAAAATTTATATTGGTATTATGATTTATGTGATTCTTGTGACCTTGATTAGCTATCTTGTAATATTGTGACTCAAACTAAGAATATTATTCTTTTAGATTTTGATTTAAATATTGGCCAGATTAATGTGCATATTAAAATTAAGATGTGTCAAATTGTTCAAAGATGGAAACCTCAAAAAATAATTAACTATTTTTTATTGCATACTCGATGGAGTCTCATTGCTTCAGAAGGTGATGCTCTTGTCTTTATTTAAAGCCAACGTTTGTTCATAATTGTTATTATTTTCATGAGAATATTAATAGTACATTTGACAAAAATGATGGTTGTATAAATAATTTAGTGGCAATTTTGTAGGTAGTCATGGAACCAATGCAATCATTTCTACTCCATGTTATGAGAGCACATATTTGCATGTTATTTAAAACCCAACAATAGGTTACATGTGCACTTGATGAGTACGAGAATAAGCTAGAGTTTAATATTATTAACAATAATGTTAAAGATGAAACTAAGCTAGATGGTTCCAATTCAAATGTATTGGCATTTAATAACATTTAAAATGCTCTAATGAATAATGTAAAGTTGAAAATAAGCAAATTTTTTATTATTGTGGGAATACTAAATTTGGTGAGTGTTATTAGTATGGGAAGTAAACTTTATGAGATGTGCTATAATAAGGAATCCACTTTATTTATTGATTAGCATTCTTATTTGAAATGTTAGAGGTTGGGGTGGCATCTCTTTATTTACTGAATGAGGTACATTATTTTAACTCATAGAATTAGTGTGATGATGATTATAAATTCTAAGATATATATTTATTACCTATGTAAAATTTGTTAGTGCTTAGAATGTCTAAAGGTGTGCATAATTTTAACAATGGAATTTGGGTGATGTGGTTCCATGTTTGGAAGGTGGATACCTTAGAAAATCATAATCAAATAATCATATTATTTGCATCAAACATCTAAAGATCATTCTTTTCATGTGCATGGGGTTGTCACTAGACAATAAAGGGATTAGTTATGGAATTTTTGTTGTGGCTATCAAAATGAATAATTTAATCTAGCTAATAAAAAACTTTTAATACCACTTTTGCAAATTCAAAGTATAATGGTTATAAGAGATATATCACTATGTATCCACTTTTGACTTTAATGATATGATTTTAGCATATAATTTTGTCTTACTTAGGAATATAAGTACTAAAGTTTCTTAGTCTTTAATTAATAAATTTGTTAAGTTGCTTAGACATTTATCATTAATCATTAGTATAATCATTTTAATGTAATAATGGTTATTTAAATAGCACAATATCAAATCATAAAGCTATCATGTAAAATTTTAAAAATTCAAAGAAAATGGTAATGGATCCTATAGATTTCATTTGATATAGTCCCATCAGGCTTAAATAGGATTATGGAAGAGTCTTGTCATAGTTTGATGATGCTTGGCTATGTGCTATTAAAATATATTGAAGTCTCACAAAAAGATTTAGTAAAGATCTTAATAACTAGAATAAGAAGGTTTTGGGAATATAATAATTGGAGGATGAGATGGACAAGTTGTAAGGGCTTTTAAATTAATAATTTGAGTGAGACTAATTGCTAAACATAGACATAATAATTAAAATTAAGTAAATTATTTTTATGGATGGTGAATTTTTATAAGAGGGCATATCACAAGTGAAGTTTCAACTTACTTTATAATTTCCTCTTACCTCTTATATATTAATATTATTGTAAATAAGCAGTTCGAAGCTTTACCAAAAAATGAGGTGATTCTTTTCACTATTACAATTTTGAAATTGGGCACAAATTTTGATAGGAATGATTTCTCAATTCAATTTTTCTAAAGCTATTGGAATATCACTGAGAAGCATCTATGTAATAAAGTAAAATAGTTTCTTATTTCGTACATATGACAAATTCATTTTTTCACAAAATTAATAATGTCATAAAATGAAAAAATAAATTAAATGGTATTTTCTCTATTTTAATAAGGTTTTTCAAAAATTTTATTATTATCTTTCAAGCATTATTTCTAATAACCAATGTGCTTTTACTCTAAGGAGAAATATTAAAAGAAACATTCTTACTGCACAAGTGTTATTTATAACCCTTAAAGTGAAGCAAGAAAAAAGATATTAACCATAAAACTTGATATTCAATAAACATTAATTGGTCTTTTTTCTTTGGTACATTGAAAAAGTTTGGTTTATATAATCATATTGTTTATATATTTAAGGCCCAAAAAGAATTTGAGGTTCTCAATTATTTACTGAAAACTTTCAAAGATATTTCATTTCAAGCATGCTATTCACCAAGATGTTTCTTTATCACCCTATTTTTTATTTCATGTAATGATTTTCTTTGTAGGAGTTTAATCATATTGATATGGTTGATCATAAAATCTAATGTAAAGTTAATGGGAAAGACCTTGTGTTAAGGATTTTGATCTCTATGAAGAATTTTAAAATCCTTAACAAATAAATTTACGAAAATCAAAATTCTTTCTCAAAATTACTCCTTGAGCTAATGTTAGACGAATGCAAAATTAATTAGACCTTAAGAGAACAAAATTATGTTTCATGTGCTTGGGTGTCCCATATTTAAAGGATTAGCAATGGCATTTACTTTAACACATGGAATATAAGATTTTACTAAAATTCTCATTGGGGGCAAACTTTTCCATTTCTAGGGGGTTGACTTACTCTTCTTAAATGAGTTCTAAGTGACATTATTTTTTAAATATTATATGTGATAAGTCTCATGGAAAGGGCTGCTTAAAAAAAAAAATCATTAGAATATGTTCCTCTGTACAAGAGAATTTGAGTCAGAATTTATTTAGATTATTTTGTCAAATGCATGTTATCTTCATATAGAAAATGAAATTTTTTATTTGGATATTGTTTTAAAGATAAATACAAATTCAATTTTAGTGAAATAGAAAATTTTGTATTAACAAATGGTAAAATTTTAGTATATTTGATTTATATGCACTAGATAAGATGTGATTAATAAAGTTAATCCAAGAACCACCAAGGGTTTAGTATATCTTAAGGATGCCAAAAATTTATTTGGAACTACATATACACTCACATAAAATAAATACATAGGACATAACTAAAATAGTAATTCATAGAGTGATTACATAACTTGTGCCTTTCTAGAAAAAGTACTTTTCAAAAAAGGTTAAGGATAGGTGAACTACGAAGGGGTTATGAATTTTAATGACCCCTTGATGCTTAAGAGTTTGATTGTTACAAATGGTATTAGAGCAGATCATAGGGTGTGAGATATGATCTATGTGTCATCCAGGGCAAAGTACTACTTGATGTGAGCAGCCTGTTAAACCCTTGATGGTTAAGGTGCTGCATGGTTTTGGGTACCTCTTGATCCTATATGGGCTACCTCTTGTCCTATCAACCCAATAGATGGTTCTTGGATTTGTGTATGGATACTGATGAGGATGTCAAATACTTAATTTGAGGAGATTGTAACAACCCCTTTCAGTATTAGTAAGTGTTTGGGCTACTAAGATTACCCAAGTATCATTATGATTTCATAAGAGCTTTAATTGCAACCACGGTATCATCTTATCTAATTATACCACCTAAATCATATTTCCCAAGAGACAAAATTGCAAAGAATGTACATAGCCCATATTCTAGACATTAGACTGTGAATAATTTGAAAAGAGCCACAATAGCCAAAATCAACTTATCAACTTTATCTTGTTTCACAATAGCCTCATTTGATCATAATATAAATATAATAAGTTTATATAAAAAACATATATATATATATATATATATATATATATATATATATATATATATATATATATATATAATAAATTACTCATGAATCATGTAAGATAGTTGCATTAAGCTCAGTCAAAAATTCAAGGCACTAATATAACAATATATGAAGCATTAGCTATACATGTTTCTAAGAGAATCTTCATTACATAGCAAGTTAAAGTATGTATAATTTGTTTATTGAATTTTGGATCTTTGATATCATCTTATCAAAAAATAATTCTTAATATGCATACCTTCGCTCACATATTAACACTTTTAACTGATTGGATTTTAATGGACATGTACATTTCAATAATAAACCCTTCAAGCTCTTAGTTGGGATCATTTATCAATCCATATTATCAATAAGTGAATAAAAAAAATATTGAATAATATGTACACTTTTCTTCATTTTCTTAGATGAATTAGACATAGTTGATAAGAATAACAAATTTTTAAGTTGTTTTAAAGAAGGCTAACAAATGTCTTGTATTCTCTTTGCAATAAACATTAATTTTCTCTACTCTTTATATTGGTGTAAGAATCATTTGATATTTTTTTTCCAAGGATGGAAGCCATTTTCCCTATATTTTTTCATTTCTTTAGTTAAAGGGTGTGATCAAGTTGGTTGGTGATGCAAAGGTGGGCATGAAGCAAACTTCTATGGAAGAGGATAATGAGTTTTGAATCGTTGATTTAATTGCAAGACTTTGTAGATGAAATATCATTAAATAAAGATGTTTCCACTTTTAAGGGGTACAATAATACTTTTAAGGCTTCCCATTTACCTCAAGAAACTATTAGTTTACTATTTATTTATTTTATTATTGCTTTTTTCAATAATCAAATGAGAATTATTTAAATCAAATAATTGAAATGATAATGTGAAATTGAGAACTTATGATGTCACCATCCTTATAAGAACTTTTTAATGACTTGATGTAGAAAAAGCTAAAACACATTTTGTTGGCTTTCATAACTTAATGAATATGTGAATTTTTGGTGAACAATAATTTACTTTGAACTAGTATATCAGTTAAATATTAGTTTAATATTTAATCTTCTTTATTTTTTACTTAAAATTTATACATGATCTCTTGATATAAAAATGAATGTTTTTCAAATGTTAACATCTTTTAGTATAATATTTAGTCTTCACATTATAAAAAAAGCCTTTATCTAACATTAATTCAACATACCTCATCGTTATCTAATAAAGCTTTGTTAAGAAGGCTTCAACCTTATACCAATAGAGGCCACCTTCTCAAATGGATATTTTTTGCCAGAATAATACAGGATGCTAAGAGATTATTTGTTGAAAATAGGACCGCTAAATAATTTTAATCAACATATTTTGAGTTAATAATACTATATTTTAATACCTTCTTGAAAATCTTAGGTAAAAAAAATAACTTCCTATAACCTAATTTATCCACCTATAAACAATAGTTTAGAAACCAACATATAAAACCTCAATAAAACTTTCATTTGCTTCTCTTAAAGCTAAAATATTCCTTACTTTGTCAGGTGATTTAACATCTTTTATAATATTTAAAAATCTAGTATTTGAACAGTATTTGTGTAAAAATTATTAACTAAAATAGTATACCATATATAGATAATAGTCAATAATATACATGATAATATTTTTACTCTTTTTGAGACAAATCTTTATTCAACCAATAAAGAAGATTAAGTTCTTCCTAGAAAATAGAAATTTCTTAATGCTACTCTTGTCATAGTTTGTGTTAAAATAATCAAAAAATTTCATTGATTTTGAAGTTTTATAATGTAAGTTCAACTTATTTTTGGTGGAATTTCTTTTCAAGGTATTAAGCATATTTTAATAACCTATATGTATCCTTCTAATAAAGGGGGTAGTTGGATATGTCTTTAGAATCAATTTTGTGCTATTTTAAACTCTTTTAGTTTTTTTGAATACTTTGAAGGGACTTAATTTGTATCATATATTCTTACAAAAAAAAAGCAATTGTTTTACCATATATTTAAAGTTCAATAATTTTAATGATTTCTTCATGAGGTTGGACAAGATCTTTCTTCTGCATGTTTACAATTTCTTTGTATAGCCATTATGTAATCTCTTCTTTTTTGAAAAAGTTAGAATATGACCTATGTAATCAGCTCTAAAAGGATAAGTTTAATTTTATCTATAAAAAGGATTAATCTAAAAATTATGTATACTCTTCATTTCTACTTTGTCGTATTCGTTTTAATTTTTAGTAAGCCATTTTATTGTTAAGAGCATATGGAATACTCCAAAGGCTATTCTTAACTAAAATGTAATGCTTGGGCACGTTACAACCATGGTGATTGTTTTTATTCTATTTATTCTTTTGTTTCTTAGAAAAAATTAAGAACTTTTATTTTTTTTTATTTAATTTTATAAAAATAAAGTAAATGTTCATAATTTAGGCTTTTCATGGCCTATCTAGATGACTCCAGTAATTTTATATTTTTGACTTTGATATGTTTTATAGTTTAGAAAGAATTAATTTTCATTCTTATAATTTGACAATTATTGTTTTGTAGAAACTAGAATGCATCTATCAAAGTTAAAAATTCAAATGGTTTAATCTAAGAGGTTGGTTAGGGGTTCCAATTTAAACGTCTATCAAACAAAAGAAGCTCTAATTGTATTAAGATCTTTGCCTCTTATGGTAACAAGGATCTAATCTACTCAGTTATATTAGAGTGCGGAAGCAAAATGAAATAAACATTACATCTATTCACCATGCATCAAGTAAGAAATAGTACTATATTCTAGAAGACTTGTCTTTGATAACTTTTATTAGCTTATAATATTTTAATATACTTTTATTATAATGTGAAGAAGCTCTCATATTCCAATACTGACATTAAATATAACTTTGACATGTTAGAGGAAGATTTGTACATTCCAAGCACGATGATAAAGGGTTTCCTTCTCTTTTCATTAATATGGTCAAAACATGCCTATGTAACATAATTATCTTTATCCATATTAACAATTCTATTATAGATAGTTTTCTTCTATAATAATTTTGTGCAAGGACTTCCACTTTCACTATATTTGTTTATTGTCACAGTGAGTAGATAACTTCTATATGTATGAAATTTGTTGATGAAAATTTTTATTCTCTCATTAATGTAGGCTCATTTCTATGTTCTTGCCTTCTATTAATGATGAATTACTTTTCATTTGTGATATTAATAACAACCAAATTAGTAGACATACTATGTGCAATAATCTTCTTAAGAGTTGCTTTAGTTTTGTACTTAACAATGCTTGAATCTAGTATTTTCTTTCTTCAACAATGTCTCAGATTAACCAATGCTAGATATTCAATTTATTTTAACATTATTCAGGCTTAGTTCAAATATTTAAGAGCTTTTTTTTCTCATTAATGATCAAGGTCATTGATTGTTTATATTTAGTTGAAAAAGGTTATATCATCACAGAGTGATTGCACAAAATCTTTCAATTCTTTATTGATAAGAGTTCAATTGCAATTTAATTTCTTTATGCAATAATTTAAATTATGTTTGTAGAAATTAGAGTACGAAAATTAGGGGAAAATTTTCATTTAATAATATTACCTTAGGCAATTAGGGGAAAAATGACTTTTTTATTATTTTGGAACTCAAAATTTCCATTTAGAGCTCTATGGCCTCAAATTCCATATCTATTGAAAGAGAGATAAATTTACTATTTATTTCATAAGAAATTATTACATGATTTGTGTTATGCAATGATTTAAGTTTAAATGTAGCAAAAGCAACAATTTCTTATATTGGATTAAAAAAGTTTTGTTGGAAGGCAATCAGCAAGACAACAAATCTCTTTGCCTAGGAAGCATCATATTACTAAATTTCAGCTTCAACGAGAGCTTTGTTATTGGAATAAAAAAGCAAATACTTTTATACACCGATATATATATATATATATATATTTGTATGTGTGTATAGCTAGCAATCCATCTTGATTTCTTCCCTTTAAAGTGATAGTAAGTCAAGTCTAAGATGACAATTATGCAACGTATTTGGTTACTTGTGACTCTTACATTCACTCTTATTACTTGTGTTATGATCAAATTGTTTAACGAAAATTGTACGAGTGAGTAATCATACTAATTAGAGCTCCATTTTCTTTGGTTTATAACCCAAAATATCGGTTCATTAGTGCACAGTAATGATGTGTTTGATTGCAAAAAAACAAAAAAGAAAAGTTAGTCATTTCTTTTCTTGTTCATCTTTATATTTCTACTTATTTAAATTCTATATTTCTACTTGCGTTATGATCAAATATATATATATATATATATATATATATATATATATATATATATATATTTCTTTAGCAGATTACAATCTGAAACACATACTTTCCACTAATTTAAGAAGCCTTTTTCCTATTTACCTGTAGGCTTTTCAAATGTTCATATTTTACATACACAAACACAATAAACACAATCATCAAGCAAAAAAATATGAAAAGCTAACTTCTTCAGAAAAATATTCAAAACTTAATATTATATCAAATCATCAAAGCTTATAGCTTCTAAATAAAACTTGTAAGATATGAAAAACTAACCTCTGCATGATACGAATCACACCGACCATAATTCAATCCTTATCTTCTGTTCTACCTTTAAGAAGTTGGAAGACCAAAGGAGTTGGAATGTGAAATATAGATTGAAGGCATTTAGTGTATCTGAGCTAGATTTCAACTATTTTATTTATCTGAAAAGCTAAGGAAAGTAATATCACAAAATCCGGCTTAGACTGTACCATGCATGCATTTATATTATATAGATTCATATTATATCTTACGTCTCTTATTTATTTCTTTGTTCATTGCTTTGTCATACAAGATCAGAAGGTAATCCGGCTTAGACTGTACCATGCTTTGGCATTTCTTTATTGATAGGCCAAACTAAAATATTTTCTTAGTGCAGAAGATGGGCCATTTTTTAAGAGAATTCTGATACCGAGGGGACAACTGTGAGGACTACTGTTATTATAGTGAGAAAAAAACTTTAATAGTACAAAAGCGTATCAGAATTTTCTTACAAGCATGCACTTACCTTTTATTAAGCACAATGAAAACATATGATTCCTAGCAGGACTAAGGTTGGTTAACTTAGGAATGAGCTTATATATATATATATATATATATATATATATATATATATATATATATATATAATTTCATAAACTAATATGAATAGGCTATGAAATTACATTGAGATGACTTTGCATATCCCAGCTAAGGTGTTGTTTGGTAATTGAAAAAAAAATACATTGAGCCACAATAGAATGAATATATATAACTAACAACATTCTAAGAATATCATATGATTTAGACTTTATGTCGATTGAAGAACTAATGAACTTTTTAATGGCAAACCAACAAAGAAAAAATTAGATTTTAAAAGTAATTAATGTTGGAAGTGTATATATTTAAGTAATTAATGTATTAGTATAAATAGAATATGAGTGGATAAAATTAGATTTTAAAGACTTTATTATTCCTTTATGCTTTCACAACATAACGTAGGACTAAACAATGTTTATATACTGAGGTTGAGGTTAGATTAAAGCAGAAGACTTTGATGCCCCCTTCAAACTCATAACTTTTTTCTAAGACAATTAAATACTAGTTATAATCATAATATTGACTAGTGAATCTCAATTATAATCAGTTTAATGATATGATTAGATGTATTAATTGTATTGAAATTGTGAATGGGGCACCTAACAGAGTACAATAACAATGTTCTTAAGTAAATTGAATGTACTGATTAGTTCAAGGAGCTTATTTGAGCATGCATATGAAATAGATGTGTTATTTATGGATGCATTGGTGGCATAAATCCATTACTGCCGAAACTTCTTAAGAATATTATCTATTTCTTCGTACTCAATGGTAAGAGTGCAGTATTGATAACAGAAGTAGCTCTAGAACATAACAGAAAAATATATTTTTCATATATATATATATATATTCAAGTGATTTGAGTTGGCCCATTTCTCTGGCTTGTCCTTTACCCTTTTTCATGGAAAAGTAACATCTATGATTCCTAGTATTTTTTATATGTAAATATCTTGTCTTATAATATTATTATGTTCATAAATATCTTCTATATGAAAATATGTTGTCTTATAATTTTGTTTTCTAGTCTCATTTATGTATATTAATCGAAGTTTGATTACTATAATGACAATTAGTATCATAGTATAGAGGCAATCACACTATGGGTAACATTATGAATCAATATGACATTTATAATAGGATTTTGCTACGATATTCTATTCAATGCCCCATCCAAAGTCTCGGAATAATTAATGTATTTAAATTTAACATTAAATTGATAATTATGTAGAAACTAGAATGCATCTATCAAAGTTAAAAATTCAAATGGTTTAATCTAGGAGGTTGGTTAGGGGTTCCAATTTGAACATCTTTCAAACAAAAGAAGTTCTAATTATATTAAGATCTTTGCCTCTTTTGGTAACAAGGATCTAATCTACTAAGTTATATTTTGTTTTAGAAGACTTATCTGTGATACCATCTATTAGCTTATAATATTTTAATATACTTTTATTATAATGTGAAGAAGCTCTCATATTCCAATACTGACATTAAATATAACTTTGACATGTTAGAGGAAGATTTGTACATTCCAAGCACGATGATAAAAGGTTTCCTTCTCTTTTTATTAAAATGGTCAAAACATGCCTATATAACATATTTATCTTTATCAATATTAACAATTGTATTATAGATAGTTTTCTTCTATAATAATTTTGTGCAAGGACTTCCACTTTCACTATATTTGTTTATTGTCACAGTGAGTAGATAGCTTCTATATGTATGAAATTTGTTGATGAGAATTTTTATTCTCTCATTAATGTAGGCTCGTTTTTATGTTCTCGCCTTCTTTTAATGATTAATTACTTTTCATTTGTGATATTAATAACATCCAAATTAGTGGACATACTATGTGCCATAATCTTCTCAAGAGTTGTTCTAGTTTTGTACTTAACAATGCTTAAATCTAGTATTTTCTTTCTTCAACAATGTCTTAGATTAACCAATGCTAGATTAATTCAATTTATTTTAACATTATTCAGGCCTAGTTCAAATATTTAAGAGTTTTTTTTTTCTCATTTATGATCAAGGTCATTGATTGTTTATATTTAGTTGAAAAAAGTTATGTCATCGCAGAGTGATTGCACAAATTCTTTCTATTCTTTATGGATAAGAGTTCAATTGCAATTTAATTTTTTTATGCAATAATTTAAATTATGTTTGTAGAAATTAGAGTACGAAAATTAGGTCTAATCAATTATTTCTAATGTTCCCGAAATTAGGTGTGAGTTTTCTCTTGTGCATTTACACCAGGAAACTCTTGGATAATATCATTTAATAATATTACCTTAGGCAATTAGTGGAAAAATGACTTTTTTATTATTTTGGAACTCAAATTTTTCATTTGGAGCTCAATGGCCTCAAATTCTATATCTATTGAAAGAGAGTTAAATTTACTATTTATTTCATAAGAAATAATTACATGATTTATGTTATGCAATGATTGAAGTTTAAGTGTAGCAAAAGCAACAATTTCTTATACTGGATTAAAAAAGAGCATTGGAAGACAAGCAGCAAGACAACGAATCTCTTTGCCTAGGAAGCATCATATTACTAAATTTCAGCTTCAACAAGAGCTTTGTAATTGGAATAAAAAAGCAAATACTTTCATACACCGATATATATATGCATATATATATATTTCTATATGTGTGTAGCTAGCTATCCATCTTGATTTCTCCCCTTTAAAGTGATAATAAGTCAAGTCTAAGACGACAATTATGCAACGTGTTTGGTTACTTTTGACTTTTACATTCACTCTTATTACTTGTGTTAGGATCAAATTGTCTAACAAAAATTGTATGAGTGAGTAATCATACTAATTAGAGCTCCATTTTCTTTGGTTTGAAGCCCAAAATATCTGTTCATTAGTGCACAATAATGATGTGTTTGCATGCAAGAAAACAAAAAAAGAAAAGTTAGTCATTTCTTTTCTTGTTCATCTTTATAGTTCTACTTATTTAAATTCTATATTTCTACTTGTGTTATGATATATATATATATATATATATATATATATATATATATATATATATATATATATATATAATAAAAGTTATCTAGGCGAGATTTTATTCCATCAAAAAAATGATTACAGGACTAGGGCTGGGAGGTATAGAAAACCTAATAATTCTAAAATCAGAAATCAGCCCCAAAAATAAAGACCCAAGTATATCCTAAAAGGTCTCTAGACATAACAAATAATAAAAATAAAAAAACCATACGACAATAATCAGAGCAGATAAAAAACAGGAAAATGATATTAAGGTGGGAGCCAGCAAGCAGCTCACGAATTGCGAACAAATCACTTTTCCAAACCAACAAATCAGAATCAGCAGCATAAGCCTCAAAGAAGGCGTAGGCAATCACGAGAGTATCTGCAAAATCATTACCAATTTCCTGCACATAATCATAACTAAAAGTGGTGTCAAATTTATGAACAGCAATATAATCGTGTGCAGAGCCATCAATAAAAGGATCAGATGAGGAAATTCCCCGCACATAATTATCACAAAAGGAGCACCAGATTTATGACCAGCCATAACAGCCCCAACAAATTTCCCAGCTACAATAGGCAAAATTCAAAAATAATATAATGAGACAGCAAAATATATATATATATATATATATTTCTTTAACAGATTACAATATGAAACACATACTTTCCATTATTTTAAGAAGCCTTTTTCCTATTTACCTGTAGGCTTTTCAAATGTTCATATTTTACATACACAAACACAATAAACACATAATCATCAAGCAAAAAAATATGAAAAGCTAACCTCTTCAGATAAATATTTAAAACTTAATATTATATCAAATAATCAAAGCTTATAGCTTCTAAATAAAACTTGTAAGATATGAAAAACTAACCTCTGCATGATACGAATCACACCGACCATAATTCAATCCTTATCTTCTGTTCTGCCTTTAAGAAGTTGGAAGACCAAAGGAGTTGGAATGTGAAAGATAGATTGAAGGCATTTAGTGTATCTGAGCTAGATTTCAACTATTTTATTTTTTCTGAAAAGCTAAGGAAAGTAATATCACAAAATCCGGCTTAGACTGTACCATGCATGCATTTATATTATATAGATTCATATTATATCTTACGTCTCTTATTTATTTCTTTGTTCATTGCTTTGTCATACAAGATCAGAAGGTAATCCGGCTTAGACTGTACCATGCTTTGGCATTTCTTTATTGATAGGCCAAACTAAATATTTTCTTAGTGCTGAAGATGGGCCTTTTTTTAAGAGAATTCTGATACCGAGGGGACAACTGTGAGGACTACTGTTATTATAGTGAGAAAAATGCTTTAATAGTACAAAAGCGTATCAGAATTTTCTTACAAGCATGCACTTACCTTTTATTAAGCACAATGAAAACATATGATTCCTAGCAGGACTAAGGTTGCTTAACTTAGGAATGTGCTTATATATATATATATATATATATATATATATATATATATATAATTTCATAAACTAGTATGAATTGGCTATGAAATTACATTGAGATGACTTTGCATATGCCAGCTAAGGTGTTGTTTGGTAATTGAAAAAAAAATACATTGAGCCACAATAGAATGAATACATATAACTAACAACATTCTTAGAAAATCATATGATTTAGACTTTATGTCGATTGAAGAACTAATGGACTTTTTAATGCCATACCAACAGAGAAAAAATTAGATTTTAAAATGTAATTAATGTTAAAAGTGTTTATATTTAAGTAATTAATGTATAAGTAGTATAAATAGAATATGTGTGGATAAAATTAGATTTTAATAACTTTATTATTCCTTTATACTTTCACAACATAACGTAGGACTAAACAATGTTTATATACTGAGGTTGAGGTTAGATAATACTTTGATGCCCCCTTCAAAATCCTAACTTTTTTCTAAGACAGTTAAATACAAGTTATAATCATGATATTGACCAATGAATCTCAATTATGATCAGTTTAACAATATGATTAGATGTAGTGAAATTATGAAAGGGGCGCCAAACAGAGTACAATAACAATGTTCTTAAGTAAATTGAATGTACTAATTAATTCAAGGAACTTTTTTGAGCATGCATATGAAATAGATGTGATATTTATTGATGCATTGGAGGCATAAATCTATTACTGCCGAAACTTCTTAAGAATATTATCTATTTCTTTGTACTCTGTGGTAAGAGTATAGTATTGATAACAGAAGTAGCTGCAGAACATAACGGTAGAATATATTTTTCATATATATATATATATATATATATATATTCAAGTGAGTTTAGTTGGCCCATTTCTTGAGAAAAGTAACATCCATGATTCCTAGTATTTTTTATATGTAAATATCTTGTCTTATAATATTATTATGTAAATATCTTGTCTTATAACTTTATTATTCCTTTATAATTATGTTTTCAAGTCTCATTTATGTATATTAATGGAAGTTTTATTACTATAATGACAATTACTATCATTGTATAGATGCAATCACACTATGGGTAACATCAAGAATCAATGACATTTTTAATACGATTTTGCTACGATATTCTATTCGATGCCCATCCAAAGCCTCGGAATAATTAATGTATCTAAATTTAATGTTAAATTGATAATAATTGAGATTTAGTAGTCAAAATTGTAGTTATATGAGTATTAAAAGCATTTAATTGTTTTGAAAAAGAGTGCATCTTTTATTCACCTTTAAATTATATGCTTATATCAACTTTATTTTGGTTATAATAAAGTGTTAATTTTTCGGGGGTATTTTCATCATTTGTTCGATGTTGCCCTAGCCTCTTCTTTTACTATAAATAGAGAGAGTGAGAGATCCATAATCCTTCAATATTTCCTAATATTGAAATTTTTGTTCTAATGTGATTCCGTGATTTTTCTTAATCTTAAATTTTTCACAAAAATTTGGTATTCTTCATTTCTTTTTGCTGTGTTCTGTGTTATCTAATTCTGTTTTGAGAAATATATTTAAATTTGCTGATGTGTCACCCAAAAAAACTCATACAATGGAATTTGAATATCATTTCATTAGTGTTTTATTTATTTACATTAAAATAAAAAAAAATTATTATTTTTAATATTTGTATTGAAATAATATTTAAATCTCATTGAATGAGTTTCTTAAAGTGTCATGTCAGCAGGTCTAAATAGCATTTCTCTTCTGGTTTTACTTTGACGGTTCTTTTCTTTACAATAAAATTTAAGATAAAATAATCTCAAATACTTAAACATGAGTGAAATTTTTAAGTAAATATTAATTAATATTTGGTTTTATTTAATTCCAGCTTCTCGATTTCTTGTCACAGTATAACAAAGACATTGGAGCGATACCAACGGTGCACTTTAACACCTCAGACTATCCATCCAAATGATCACGAAACACTGGTTTGTATTTTTCAATATATTTAATTTCATTATATATATATATATATATATAATACTGATCTTTAGTAACATGTCTTTCACAGACTTCATTATTTTAGAGCTTCTCATATATTATTTTAGAAATTCTGATTTTTTTTTCTTGAGACAAAATATTTTTCTTAATTTATGTATTCATTTAGCCACTTCTAATCATTTAAATTAGAAAAAATGGCTTATTTAAGTGTTATTTTGTAGATATTAATAGTTAGGGTTAGGAATATAAATACTCAACCAGACTTCAAATAGTATTAATAAATTATTCAAAAAATCAAAGGAATAATATATTATTTAGATTTGTATTTAAAATATATATATTTTAGTGGATCTGAATTTAATGTCAATTTCTTATAACACATAAAATATTTTTTGTATTTATTAGAATTGTTTCGAAATAAGATTTAATTATACTTACATATCATATACATATTAAAATGAAGATGATGTAGTAATCTTATGTGTAAATTTATGATCGGTGCATTCTATTTTTTGCTTAGACCAATATAAGAAAAAAAAAATTTTGATTGGTAATGAATATACTTGTGTATATGCTGGTGTAAGTATATTATTTTTTATCAAAAAATGCTATAATTATCTTACCATAATTGTATTTACTTAATCAAATCTGCATATTTTGCTCTCAAATAACTCACAAAAATATAATTTTATGCTATTCAACAGATTATTTGAATCGATCGTCTGAACTTCTTTTTTTTCTTCTGTAAATTGCAGAACTGGTACCAGGAGTTGTCTAAACTTAAAGCAAAATATGAATCTTTGCAACGTTCACAGAGGTTTCTTTTTGCTGCCAGAAAAAATTTGAAGTGTATGATATATAATGGTAATGCATGCATTAGTTTGGGAAGCACTAAATTGAAATTTTTTGAAGGCATTTGCTTGGGGAAGACTTGGAGATGCTGAGTTTGAAGGAATTGCAGCAATTGGAACGACAACTTGAAGCATCACTGTCACAAGCCAGGCATAAGAGGGTATTTCTTGGAACTCACTTACTCTTTAATGAAGCTGTTTATGTTTGATATAGTTGTTACAGTCTCGTTTCAGCCTCAATATAACAAATACGTGTAATAGGTGGGATTTTAACTCTTTACATGTCAAGAGTTAAATTTCATGATTCCAATCACAAAGCCACAACACACACGCACACACTTTTTAGTAGCCTTTTTAAAGGATTTTACTTCTTAGCTCTAAAGGTTTCTTTAAACTTTTTGTTTGCAAGACTGTTTATCTTTGAGTGCTTGAATGCATCATTTCATTTTCAAGATAATACAGCAACTATATATATGCGTGTGCATATATGTATATGTATATATGTATATGTATGTGTGTATGTGTTTATAGACTATAATTTTAAATATCAGACATACCTTTATCATTGTATAAAGCGAGTTTTGAGTCAATCATTTGTGAAGCACATAGAAATAGAGGTTGAGCATATTATATTTGAGGCGTAAAGCTAACATCATTTTATTGGTTGTGATTCTCTTTAAATTCTCTTTGAGTTCTTTTTTAATCTCTGAAGCTTCTCATAATGTTGAAAAGATACATAGGGCATTAGATTTTTCATTGTTTAGAAAAGATGCACATGGAAAGCACTTCAAATTGCATCCTCATTGGTGTGTGATCTATTGGTGTGATAGTTTAATGACTTGCACTTTCAAACAACAAAGATAGTTTAATTTTTTATTGTAAAACATATTTTGTTTTCATTTCTTAAATTCCCATTTCAGTTCTTAAGAAATCAGTTTTTTGTCAATGGGCTCGTTTCTTAAGCCTACTCGCTTGCTTGAATTGAGAAAAAGTCCATGAACGCCTGGTCGCACATCTATGCACATCAGTTACTAAGGCTTGGCGGCACATCAGTTACTCCTCCGTTTGGTGAGCACCAGGCACTCCCAGAATGATGTGCTTTTTCCATTACTACTCCTTCGCCCATATTTATCATACTGAGTTTGATTTATTCACAGCCCATTCATGATCACTCCAAAGCACTCAGAGCTCCACAATGGAAAACTATATCTACAATTACAATGATTTTATTGATAGTCCAATCAATTGGGAGGGCATACAACAAGGCTTTACAGTCAAATCAATGATCTATGGGATCTTGATTTTGAGAGTGACTAACCATTTAATATTTTTTTCCTTTTTCTCATTGAAGAATGCTTTGACTTATGACTTATCTTGTAAAGCCACTTCTTAAATGAAATCTCCATGAGAATTTAGAAAAATCAAAAAGTAGTGCATATAAAAATCTATGCTTTCTTGCCTTAAGCATAGGTGAAAATCTAAAGTAAAATGAGCAAAATGGGCTTAGATTGTGGCTATGATTTGGGAGAAATATAGGACAATATTTTTCAATTGCTTCAAACAGAAAATCTATGCTTTTACTTAAAAATCTATGCTTTTTTGCTTCTTTAAAAGCAATGCATATAAAAATCCTTGCTTCTTTGCAAATTCTGGAGAGATTCTCAATGTTTAGAGTTTGTTCATGCAAACAACTGTAGTTCAATTAAGATAGAATCACTCGGAATTTATATCTAACAGTACTATCAAATTCAAGATATAGATTTTTCTTAATATTTATCCGATAATGCAGACGCAGATAATGCTGGATCAGATGGAAGAGCTCAAGAAAAAGGTAAGTCTCTATTCAGATGCCTTATTTGTTCCTTAGTTGCACTTTTAAATATTCTTATATAGTATCAGAAAACTCATCTTCTTATTCGGTCTCAGGAACGTCATCTGGGAGATATCAACAAGCAGCTGAAACATAAGGTTCTATCGTAGCACTTAAATTACTACTTAGCTTTTTTCTTGAAGAAACATTAGGAGTCATTTGTTTAAGCTAAAATGGAGTCATTTGCATAAATAATCTCCTAATTTTTTTAAATTATCCAAAATAGTTCATTAACTCTTCTAAATCACATTTAAGTTTTGCTAATAATGTAAATGATATCTTTTGCTTATATTAAAGTAAATCTTATAATTAGTGACTAATGACTGTGAGTTAACACGATATTATTTTAATTAAATTTTAAGATTAATTTTGCATTGTTCTTAAGATTAAGAGACCGATTTAAGATTTATAAGAGCTTAGTGACTATTTTGATAATATTAACAAATAACTCATACATAACAAATCCTTTCTATAATTGAATTATCAATGTAGCATTTAATAATTTTTTAATTTCAGCTTGGAGCAAATGGTGCGTCAGTAAGAGCCGTTCAAGGTTCATGGAGACCTGAGGCTGGTTTGGATGCTTTCCATAATCATTCCAGTACCTTAGACACTGAACCAAGTCTTCATATAGGGTATGCCTTCTTCTTCTTCTGTTTTAAGAACTTAACTAGGAAAATATATCAAAAGCAAAAAGAAAAGAAGTCTTCAACAAAAAATCAATTTATAAGCAAGAAAATTATTGAATCCAAACTAATAGAAATTCAGGTAGACCAATCATTCAATATCTTCCAATCTCTTCTTCTTATTTCAACATGTGTCCAACGGAAACTTTCTTTTGGATTTTCATGCCCTTCTGCAGAAAGCTCGCCTCTATCTCACCAACCAGATTACGAGAAAACCCTAAACAAGTAAAAACTACGGTTCAGATTTTGAGAAAATTCCACTTTGACTGAGAGAAGTCGATATATATTTATATCTTCAGCTTAGAAACTATTAACAATGAGCTAGTTGGAAGCGCGCCGCAGCGGAAGAAGGTGCTGCGGCTGTTCCCTCGAGAAATGGGCGCTACAATGCACCGCAGCGCTAAGCAAACAGAGATCAGGGCACTACAGTGCCCCCTGGTGCCTGGCTACCCAAAGCCTAGGTGCTATGGCGTGCCGTAGTGCCTAGCAAATTTTTGCTCCGGTTCAGGTTTCGCCCTAACTAAATTGGGGGGTATTTTAGACCATTTGGGATTCGAAAATAAGCTTGATACTTAAGGGAACATGTTGGATGTGTTTCTAGAGTTGGCATTTTTCTGTTTGTGTGTGGTAACTGCTCCATTGAAAAGAAGAAGATAATCTCCTGGAGGTCTAAAAGGGTTTGTAAACCTTAAAACTCATTGTAACTTCTTCCCTAAAGAGTGAAATATATTGCTCTCCTCCTGTGGACGTAGGTGTTAGCACCAAATCACGTAAATATATTTTTCTTGTGGCTGCGATTGTTTGTATTTGTTGTTTCTTACTTTATTTTGGTTTGCTCATCATCTCAAACTTTGTTCTGCATTGATTCATAATCCTAAGAGATCTCAACAAGTGGTATCAGAGAGAGATTGCCTTATTTGTTCTCGAGTGCTAGGGTTTACATAAGCTGCCTAGTATTTTGTGTTTGTATTTTCTAAAAAAGGAGAAAGGCATGGCAGAAAGAAAAGAAGGTGTTGTTGGAACCTCGTCGTCATCGGTGGTGGAGAGATCCCTCCACCAAGTTGTGACACATCCAACGAAAATAGATGTCGTCAAATTTGATGGATAAAATAACTTTGGCATGTGGCTGTATGAGGTGATAGACGCACTATATGCCATAAATCTGGAAGATATTCTTGACGAAGAGGAAAAATCGAAAGAAATTTTAGAGAAGGATTGGATTAAGATGACCCACAGTGCATGCGGCTTGATCCAGAATTGTTTGACCCAGGAGATCAAATATGGAGTTATGATGGAGACATCGGTGTAAAAATTATGATTTCTAGAAGCCAAGTATCTGACAAAGAACATAGAGAATTGACTCCACATAAAAAGGTGGCTCTATATGTTTTAAATGAGAAGGAGAATTTCTATATATGAACACCTAAATTAGTTCACGAAATTGTTGGCAGATTTGCTAAATCTGGATGAGACTATGGAGGATGAAGATAAGGCCCTGTTATTGTTGAACTCATTGCCAGATGAGTATGAGCACTTCACCATAACTTTAATTTATGGGAAGGAGGTTCTGAAGTATGAGGAGGTGATGGCAGCCCTAGTGAACAATGAGTTCAAAAGAAGGGGTGAAAAGTTCACCAAATTAGATATGGAAAATGCTCTTACACTCCAAAGTGGTAGACTAGAGATAAAGAAGCAATGGACAAAGAAAGAAAAATACAGACTTCCAAGAAATAGAGAAATCTAGAGGCCGAAGCATCGGGCTCAATCAGTGCACATTCTATTTGGAAACAAAACATTGGAAGAAGGACTGCCCAAAGTTGAAAGACAAGCAACGGGCGAGTGTACCTTCCGAGGCTAAGGATACTGTGATCCAGAATGTGGTGAAGGGTTCTAACTCTGATGTATCTCTTATTAATATTTCAATGGGATTAGTAGCTGATAGCTCTAGTTTGATTATGGATACTAGTGTGATGTATCACATATGCTCCTAGAAGGACTAGTTTTATTTGTATAGAGAAACAAGCATCAGTGTCGTCATAATGGGGAACAATGCCACATTTTGAATCATAGGAGTTGTAAGTGTACTAAATAGAACACATGCAGGAACAGTATAAGAATTGAAAGAAGTTAGACATGTATCATAGATCAAGAAGAACCTACTATCGATTGGGGATTTAGAAGCCAAGGGCTTTAAGATGGTGATTAAGGCAGGAGTCCTAAAGATCAGCAAGGGTGCTATGAATTATCTAAGAGGAGTCAAATAATATAACCTCTACTACCTATAGGGAAGTACAGTGATAGGTTCAGTAGCTATAACTGAAGACTATGATGATGCCATGATATTGTGATATATGAGGCTAGCATATGCAGGGGATCCTTCACTAAGAGCATTGGAGAAGGAAGCACTCATTAAAGGTTTAAATTCTTGCAAATTACAATTCTATGAGCATTGTATTTTGGCAAGAAAACATGTAGGCTCTTTGGTGTTGGCCTCCACAACACCAAAGATACATTAGAATATATACACACAATTGTTTGGGGACCAACGAGGACTGTATCATTCAGTGGTCGAAGGTATTTTGTTTCTTTTATAGATGATTACTCCAAATTTGTATGGGTGTACACTTTTAAGAGAAAAGCAAATGTACTTGAGGTTTTCATAAACTAGGAGAAGATGGTGGAAAATCAAACAGGCAAGAGAATCAAGATGATTCGATCAGATAATGGTGAAGAATTTATATCTAACTCTTTTGTAAGAGAATATGATGATTCGGGAATAGAATGTGACTTCATAGTAAGAGAAACACCGTAATAGTATGGGAGCAGAGCGAATGAACCGTACCTTAGTAGAAAATGTGCGGTGTATATTGTCTAATGCTGGGTTGGAGAGAGTTTATTGGGCGTAAGCCCTAAACTATGCATGTTACCAGGTGAACTATCTGCCATCTACATAACTTAATAAGAAAAGTCCAATTGAGTTGTGGTCTGGACTTCCTGCCATAGATTAAGATCAGTTAAAGATTTTAGGCAATCCAGCTTATTATCATGCTAGAAAGGATAAGCATGAACCATGGACAAAGAAAGCAATTTTTATGAGCTTTCTACACAAAGTGAAGGGCTACAAATTGTATGATCTCATTGATAAGAGGATTACAGTTAGTAAAGATGCTACTTTTGATGAAGAGTTTTTCCTAAGATTGAGGAGTTCTCGTCAGGTGGAGGAAAATACAAAGACTCCAGTAAGTAGGCAGAGAGTGGGATTTGATGCCACCCCATTTGTTCCATAAAAGTATTCACATCACATCAAGGATACTCTTACAGATGAAGACTACATTGGTGATGATGAAGAGCAAAATAATATTAAAGATGAGGCTCTAATTCAGGATTTGATTACTAAAAATAGACTTAAAAAGAATGCAACTAAATAGCCAGTCTGGCTCAGAGACTATGTCACATATACCTTATTGTATCAGAGGATGAGGCCCCCTCTCATTACAAAGAAGTAGTGACTGGTTTAGAAAGAAAATTATGGAAGAAAGTAATAGATGAAAAGATGGAATCTCTTTATAAGAATAAAGTATGGAGGTTGGAGAAACTCCGTCTAAGAATAAAAGCTATTGGGTGCAAGTGGGTGTATGCAAAGAAAGAATGATCCTCAGAAGCTGGTGTGCGCTATAAAGCTAGACTGGTGGCCAAAGGCTTTGCTCAAAAAGAAGGGATTAACAATGATGAAGTGTTTTTTCTTATTGTCAGACACTCATTGATCCATGTGCTTTTAGCATTAGTTCTTCGTGTAAACTATGCATGTTACCAAGTGAGCAGCATGATGTAAAAATGACATTCTTACATAAAGAACTTGAAGATGAGATATTTATGGCACATCCCCCAAGGTACATTGAGCCAGGAAAAGGATATTTGGTATGCAAACTGGACAAGTCTCTTTATGGGCTAAAATAATCACTAACATAATGGTATAAAAAAATTGATCAGTTTATGTAAAAGGAGTACCAAATAAGCCATTTTGACTATTATGTGTATTACAAGAAGTTGCCTTAATGTAACTTCATTTACTTATTATTATATGTCAATGACATGTTGATAGCTACTTCAGATTAGACAAAGATGGATCACATAAAGGATCAACTTCCAATGAACTTTGAAATGAAAAACTTGGGAGAGGCAAAAAAAATATTAGGGATGGAAATATGTAAGGACAAAAGGGCAGGAGGGATTTGGTTGACCCAAAAGACATATTTGGAGAAGTTGGTGAGGAGGTTTAGGATTTATGACTCTACAATGTCTATGAGTATACCTCTAGCACCTCACTTTCACTTATTTATAGAATAGTGTCCAAACATAGATTTTGAAAAGAAAGAAATGCACACAGTGTCATATGCTAATGCAATTGGAAGCTTGATGTATGCCATGGTTTGCACTATATAAGATTTAGCTAAAGTAGTTGGAATCGTGAGCCAATACATGCACAATCTGGGGAAGGATCATTGGCAAGCAGTGATGGGGACTTTTTGGTACTTGAAAGGTACAATTGATGTTGGGCTATTATTTCAGAAGTAGTTCTCAATAGCTAACTTATGCATTGGATATGTGGACTCTGACTACGCTGGAGATTTAGATCGAAGACGATCAATAACTAGTTATGTATTCACTATAGTAGGAGGTCCAGTAGGGCGGAGGTCAACTCTTCAGTCTACAATTGCTCTGTCTATGAGAGAAGCTAAATATATGGCAGTTACTGAAGTATTCAAGGAAGCTATTTGGATGAAAGGCTTGTTGGAAGATTTAAGTGCGAAGCAAAAAGTAGTAGTTCACTGTGATAGCTAGAGCACTATATTTTTTGCTACTAATCATGTCTGTCACGCTCGCACTAAACATATTGATGTCCGATACCATTTTGTATGAGACATAATTGAAGTAGGTGAGATCTTACTGGAGAAAATTGATACTAAAGGTAATTCCACGGATATGATGATAAAGGTGCTCACTGTTCAAAAATTCACCAATTGCAAAATCTTAGTGAATTTGGAGAAGCATTTATATGCTTCTCATTTGTTGGAACTACGATCGGCTTGATTCCCTTGGGAGGGGGATAGGCAACCAAGTTGGTGCAGCCGCATTGATAGAGAGCTCAAAGAAGCCTGCTCTCATATGGAGCACATGAGATATGAGGTAGAGATTGTTAATAAGGAGCGGGTTGGAAGCATGCCACAATGGAAGTAGACTCTGTAACGGTCTAAGGTGCTGCATGGCGTCGCAGCGGAAGCAGGCGCTACGCACGCCGCAACGACAGTTGTCCCGAGAAGTGGACGCTACGGCATACCGCAGCGGCAGACAAACAGAGACCAGGGCACTCCAGCGCGCCGCAGTGGCAGGCAAACAGAGATCAAGGAGCTACAGCACGCCCTGGCGCCTGGATACTCAAAGCCTAGGCACTTACGGCGCGCCGTAGCGCCTGACAGATTTTTGCTCCGGTTCAAGTTTCGTCCTAAGTAATTTGGGGGGTATTTTGGACCATTTGAGGTCGAAAATAAGCTAGATACTTAAGGGAACATTTTGAAGAAGTTTCTAGGGTTGGCATTTTTCAGTTTGTGTGTGGTGGCTGCACCATTCAAAAGATGAAGAAAAGCTCATAAAGGTCTAAAAAGGGTTTGTAAACCTTAAAGCTCTTTGTAATGCTTTCTCTAAATAGTGAAATCTTTTGCTCTCCTCTAGTGAACGTAAGTGTTAGCATCGAACCACAAATTTTTTAATCTTGTGGTTATGATTGTTTGCATGTGTTGCTTTCTTACTTTATTTTGATTTGCTCATCATCTCAAATTTTATTCCACATCAGATTATGAGAAAATTCCACTATGATGAAGAGAAGTTGCGACTTCTTAGGATATATATTTACTATCATACCAAGGGTTAAATACACCAGTGTTCAAACGTGCATGGGTTAAATAATAAGAATTTTCCCTACTATCAGATATTTTAAGGAACAAATCAAATCCTCTATATATATATATATATATATATATATAAAAAGAAATTGAGCTTCCATAATTCTAATTATTGATCCAAAACATCATTCACTTGTTATAAAAGAAAAATTGAATATATAAAAAAATTGAAAAAATTGAATATTTAGTTTATTAATCAAAAATGAATTTCTCTAACTTTATTTTTTCATTATATTTTTGGGAAATAGAAGGTACCAACAGTATGTTCCTTCAGATGCGACAATTTCGAGAAACTGCGGCGGGGCGGGAAATAGCTTCATGGCAGGATGGGCTGTCTGAGCCTTAACTTCTCCATAATAATATATAATTATTTATTTGAATGCTTCTCTCAGACTTTCTTTTTTCTTAATTAACTCTATATATGTATGTCTGCCTTAGGCATTATCAAGCACATATTTTCTTAATTAACTCGTTAATGTGATGATTTTCTTTCTGGCAGTGTTTCATTGGGCAATTCGTGGCACTTAAACGTTAATTTGAACCCTTGGCTTGTAAAAAATTTAAATCTTATGACTCTAACCACTGAATCACATCATCATTTAGAATTTTGAAATGATGTATGGATTAGGAAAACATGCAAAATATGCAATCACCACAATAAGTTTTTACTAATGATGTTTACTAATAGCAACTATTGTTTTTTATTCCCATGCATTGATTCAATTATTGTATGTTCCCATTTTCTTGAAATTTTCTATTTTGGATTGAATAGATTGTTGGATTATATATCATTAAGCAAAAATATTCTAATTGTGCTCTGCTACCAACTGTGACAACCCAGAGGTGTCAGAGTAGACTGAGTTGTTGTTCTTGTAATTTTTATTCACTGCATTATTTTGGCCATAATGTTCAATGTTTTTGAAATTTTTCAAATCAAATTGAAAGGATATATATACCTCTATGTTGAGATCGAATAGGGTTTAAACCAAAAGCGGAACAAAAAGAAACTTGAGCGAGCGTTGAGAAACCAAAAAATTAAAGCAAGAAAAATAAGCACATAAGATAATCACAGCCACAAGACAAAAATTACGTGGTTCGGTAAACACACCTACGTCCACAGGGAGGAGAGCAAAGTTTCACTAAAATCAGAGAGGAATACAAATGGTTTAAGGTTAGAGAACCCTTACAAAACTTTCTCTTGAAGATCTTCTTTTGTATCTTGTGTATTGAAACTCTTGCATATCAAAGCCTATTTATAAGTCATCATTGATTCCTAAAAGTTACAAATTCCAATCTCTCAATTAAGGACAAAAAAAAAACTTTCAAATCCATAATTCCCTAAACGGAAGTTATTAATGCGACAGTTTCTTAATACCATAATTGAGAGATTTAATTATATATATAGAAAATTAATTTCCTTTAATTAAGGAAACTTAACTTCCTTTAATTTAGAAAAAATTAAATTCTTTTAATTTTCCTTCAATTAAGGAAAAAATAATTTTCCTTCAATTCTCCACCTCAGGTCTCATGTGCTTCACATGAGAATTGAAATCTTATACTCTCGATCAATGCGACTGCACTAAGTTGGTTGCCTACGTATCCCCCTCCCAAGGGAATCAAGCCATACGTAGTTCCACCAAATGAGAAGTCTATTAATGCTTCTCCAAATTCACCAAAAATTTACAATAGGTAATTTTCTAAACAGTGAGTACCTTTGTCATCATATTCGCTGGGTTATATTTGGTATCGATCTTCTCTAGTCAGATCTCATCATCTTCAATAACATCTTGAACGAAATGATGTCGGACATCAATATGCTTTATGCGAGCATGACAAACCGGATTAGTAACAAAAAATATAGCGCTCTAGCTATTGCAATGTACTACTATCTCCTTTTGCTTCGCACCCAGATCTTTTAGCAAGCCTTTCATCCAAATAGCTTCATTAAATGCCTCAATAACTGCCATATATTCAGCTTCCATTGTTGACAGGGAAACTGTAGACTGAAGGGTTGACCTCCACCCTATTGGACCTCCTGCAAGTGTGAATACATAACTAGTTGTTGACCTTCTTCGTTCCAATTCTCCAGCATAGTCGGAGTCCACATATCCCACGCACAAGTCAGCTATTAAGGATTGCTTCTGAAATAATAATCCAACACCAGCTGTACCTTTCAAGTACCTGAACTTTCCCATCACTGCTTGCTAGTGATCCTTCCCTGAATTATGAATGTAGCAGCTCACAACTCCAATAGCTTGTGCCAAATCTGGTCTAGTGCAAACCATGGCATACATCAAGCTCCCAACTGCACTAGCATACGGCACTATGTGCATTTCTTCTTTTTCAAAATCTGACTTCCGGCATTGCTCTACAGATGGGTGAAAATGAGGTGCTAGAGGTATACTTATAGACTTTGTATTTTCTTCAATCCTAAACCTCTTTAGCACTCTCTCCAAATACCCCTTCTGGGTCAACCAAACCTTCCCTATAATTTTGTCTCTACAGATTTCCATTCCTAATATTTTTTTTTGCTTCTCCTAGATTCTTTATTTCAAAGTTTTTTGATAATTGATCCTTCATATGATCTATTTTTGAGAAGTAGCTATCAATATATCATCAACATACAATAACAAATAAATGAAGTTATCTTGAGGCAACATCTTAAAATACACATATTGGTCAAACTAGCTTCTGCAGTACTCCTCTTTTTGTATAAATTGATCAAATTTTCTGTACCATTGCCTCGATGATTACTTTAGCCCATATAGAGACTTGTTTAGTTTACATACCAAATCTCCCTTTCCTGGCTCACTATACCCTTGGGGCTACATCATTTAGTTCTCCTCCTCTAATTTTCCATGCAAGAACATTGTCTTCACATCAAGCTGCTCAAGCAGCAAGTCAAACTGTGCCACCAAAGCTAAAAGCACATGGATCAAGGAGTGTTTCACAACTGGGGAAAACACTTCGTCATAATCGACCCTTGCCTTCTAAGCAAAGCCCTTTGCCACAAGTCTAGCTTTATAGCGCACATCAGCTTTGAGGAACCTTCTTTCTTTGCATACACCCATTTGCACCCAATAGCTTTTCTTCTTGGAGGGAGTTTCTCCAACCTCCATACCTTATTTTTGTAAAGAGACTCAATCTCTTCATTCATAGCCTGCTTCCATAAATTTTCTTTTGAGCCTGTCATCGCTTCTTTGAAGTGAGAGGGAACATCTTCCTCCACTACAGACAATGCAAATGTGACATAGTCTCTAAGCTAGGTTGGCTGTTGAGGTGCATTCCTTCTGGGTCTATTTTTAGAAATTGACTCCTGAGTTGGAGTCTCGCCATCAATATCAGTTTGTTCTTCATCATCACCAATATGGTCTTCATCTATAGGAGTATCTTCAATGTGATGTGAAGTTTTTTGTATAACAAATGGGGTGGCATCAAACCCCACTGAGGCATTCCTATAAGAGTCTTAGTATCATCCTCCACTGATGAGAACTCCTCTGTCTCAAGAAATACTCTTCATCAAAGGTGACATCCCTGCTCACCATGATCTCTTGTCAATTGGATCATACAATTTGTAGCCCTTCACGCCGCATCTGAAGCCCATGAAAATTGCTTTCCTAGACCGTGGTTCAAGCTTATCCTTCCTAACATGGTAGTAAGTTGGACTGCCAAAGATCTTCAGCTGATCATAATCTGTGGTAGGATGTCCTGACCACAACTCAATTGGAGTTTTATTGTTAAGTGTGGCAGATGGCAGACGGTTCACTATGTAGCAAGCATAGTCTAGGGCCTCCACCCAATAGACTCTCTCCAACCCAGTATTGGACAACTTACACCACATCTTTTTCACCAAGGTATGGTTCATTCGCTCTGCAACCCCATTCTACTACGGTGTTTCTTTTACTGTGAAATAACGCTCTGTAACAACCCAAGGTTATTAATCACCATTTAATAATCCAATTAACTTCTAATTTCTTCTATCAAGTCTTAATTAATCATTAAGATCAAGTTCCAAAGTCTTGGTCAAACATGGAATTTAAATGAACAAAACCCTAATTTTGGGTAATTCTTAAAATCAAAAAATGAGGGAATTATTTGGACCTCAGATTAAAAATCGGACTTCGTCATTTCGTTCCTCACACCTAAATTAGCTAGGGGTGAAATTTTGATAAGTTTTGGAAATCGTCAAAATTTCCCGAATATTTTAGTGTATTTTGTTCCAAAAATTTTAAATAATTAAAATGACTTCGGATTAAAATTTTGACTTCATATTTGAGTCTGTTTCCCCCAATTTAGCTAAAAAACAATTTTTCAAAATCAAATAAAGATTTCTAAATTAATCAAATAATACATTATATATATATACATAATTTCATTTTTTTTCATTTCATCCTCTCTGCCCTAATTATCTTCACGCAACCGACCCCCCCCCCCTCGTTCCTATCCTCATCGAGAGCCCGCCTTCTCCTTCGAAGCTAGAAGAGCGACGCCAATGGGAGGCTTTGGTGAGGATCAGACCACCGCTTATCCCAATCAAACCCATACCATTTTTCCTCTTTATCAAACGCGACCTTTACCCTCTTGGCAAAAATAAAAATAAAAAAGGAAAAGGAGCGAATCCAAGCAGTAGTCTCCCGATCCTTAGGACAGTGTTAAGGTACTCCACCTGATTCTATTCCTCAGTATAACTTACAAATGATCAATGATTAATCTAGGATTTTAAAATGTTAAAAGGATGTGTTATTACTTATTCTCCTTACTAAAAGTAAATATGTTCATATTTCTTTTTGTATCTTTATTTTTGAATTGCTATTTATTTCAGATCTCTGACTCATTTTGTCATGAGAAATAAGTAGAGAATATATGTGAACTAAGTAGAACCTTTGTGCAGGAGGAAATTTTTTTCTTACAGTGTGATTATATTGATTAAGGATTCTTAAATACGTTAATCACAAATGAACTGAAAGAAAATTATATTGGCATATCTTAATTTGGAGAATAGACTTCAATCCTTTCAGCCTGTGTAAAAGCATAAATCTCAAATTAGTTAAAGCTTTGAACGTCTTAGTTCCTCTCAATTTTAATAGTTCATTTCAAATTTAATTGGAAAGTAGGAGATTATTATGGCATCCCATTTTGTTGAGGCTTTCTTTGCCATGAAAGAAATCTTGAATTTATCTATCAATATTATATAAAGTTTAGAGTTTAAGGAATTCGTTAGTTTCCTTGTATTCCTTATTTCTTGTTATACACATATTTGCCGGAATATTTTACTTATTTCTTGTTATATATATATATATATATATATATTTATTTATTTATTTATTTAAAGTCAAAAGAAGATTAAGACAGATGCTTGTTTATCTTTTGGGAAGCTGCTTTAAGTTGTTAGATATGCCAAATTTATATATATATGTGTGTGTGTGGGAGTTTTGTTCTCGTGCTTGGATATTTCAATGTGGTTTTTGCTTTGGTTTTTTTCTTTTGAGTCAGGAGACCTTTTAGGCTACACTCTGGGTCTTGTTTTTTTTGGGCTGGTTTGTGGCTTCTAATTTCTAGAATCATTGTAACCTCCCAATCCCGATCTTGTAAGTCCTTTTATTTTTTATGAAATAAAATCTAACGAGATAGTTTTTTTCAAAAAAAAAAAAAAAAAAAAAAAAAAATATATATATATATATATATATATATATTTCATACTACTAAAAGAGGAATTATTTAGTTAGAAGTGTTTTAAGATGATTTTACTACCTTTATTTTGTTGTACATCCTATTGCTAATAGATAACAATTTTTAGTTGCAAAGTTTTTCATTTTCAATAAAGATACTTCTGTTTTGTTTAATTTTTCTTGGTAATCGGTTAATCTTTATATTAGTACAAAGCTAGATAAGCATTCCTGAAATACTAACAGAAGTATGTTACTCCACTTTAAATGGTGACCTTATTTATTACAATTCAATTTGACCTTACTTCTATTTTGATAAAGAGAGCAGTATTTAGAATAAGGAAGTATATAGCATTTTATTTAAAATTTGTGATGCTCATGCTAAGTACCAAATATGAAAGTGAAGATATTTATTTATAGTATAATATTACAGAAAGTATGAGTAATTTGCTTAATTTTTTTGGAAAAGAATTATTATGTACTCAGGTTAATAAACTAAATAAGATGTCATCATTTTGCTTTTATAAGTTTAAGGATCGATGTGAACGTCCTTTTTTTCTTATTTGCTGCATTATCTATGATCGGAAACATAAATTATGTCGTTCAGCACCCTTACATATAAGTAATAGAAGTGAGAATCTGCTATGACGGGGTGAACTATGATAAAAGTAGGCATCATTTTCAACAAACTAAGAAATAATGGCTTGTTTCTATGCTTCTCTCAATACATTTTTTTATCATCCATGTTCATTATTTTTTTTTATGATACTACTCTCATGTGTGTATCAGATTTTTTTCTATTTACCATTATTTAGTCGTTGAGTCATTATGCTAATCTTTACTGCAATCTATTTTATAATTATCTATGGAATTATTACAAAGCCGAAATTTTAAATCTATTTGTTAACGATATTTTCATGTACAAAACTAATCAAATATTTTACTATTAGCTTACTTCAATATATTGTCTATCATTTATGATACTTTAGTATTTCAATTGAATTCTTAGAAATCATAGTAGCACTCTTGATGCATGGTTGTATGCAAGCTTATCATGTACTTTAGTATTTCTGTAATTCAAATTCAAAATTTACAGTAAAGTAAATCTAAATACATTCGCTAAATTTAAACTTCAAAAGAATGAATAAATAAAGTATGAACAAAATGAAATTCAGGTTCCATTTAAAGGCAACAAGTAATAATTACTAAGTTTTGTACTCCACCTAGTTTTCAATCCTAATTCGTTTCATTTAGTGATGATCTTTATTAATTGTCAGCATATTTTTAATAAGTATGCGATTTAACTTTTATCCTTAAGAGTACGTAGTTTAACTTTTTGGAAGTATAATGAGCAAGTAGTGTTGATCGAGCACAATAAGGCCTGATCGAAATATATATGTCATAGTTTTGCCTTTGTATATCCTTATATCCATTTTTTTTTCTTAAGCGACCCATTAATAATTGCTTTGATTAATGTAAATTATGAGGACTAATCTATTGGGCGTCGATTGAACTCCTGAATCAATTGAAGATAAGTTGAAGAATAAATTCTATGCCCTCTTCTAAGTCCTGTGAATTGTTGGTTAATGACATCAAAACTGTAGTATAATTATTGTGCTATAGATGAATTTCGAAACTCATTTTAATCACTAAGTTCGATTCAAATTCTTTTATATCTTATTGCTAAAATTTAGTACTAAATGCGGTATCGAATGAAGCATCTAAGCCTTATACTTTGCTTTCAATATTAAGTTCAAGATAATACGAATGATGTTATCTTTAAGTGAGCAGTAGAATTTCAATACCTAAAAACTTTAAATACTTCCTTTTTATTTCTTATAAATGCCATATCACGATTTAGATGGCCTATACAAGGGCAACCATTGTGAAAATACAATTATCAGGATAGATAATTAAATATAGAAAATAATGGATATCACATGATTTACAATACTTTGATAAAATTCTTGTGCTGCAAATGCATTGAGCTTAAAATCTTGATTCATTCAAAAAGATTTTGTGCATATAATAAGTATTTTATAAAATATTTCAGAGGGGTCTATATAGAGGATTTTAGTACAACTATCATTTGCCAGGACAAGGCCATTGGTATATCTGGAGACCACACAATTCCTTTAAGGGGGACTGTGTGTGTTTGTTTTTGACCCCACTTACAGATAAGTTGAGTAGACGTACTCAACTCCTCGCTTGTTCTGCGCCCACAGAACAAAATTACAAGATAAATAAATTATAAATTGTATTTCTCACAATCTCATTAATTGTGAATAATATATTCAGTCTTTAGACTGAAATAATTTACAGCATTTTAAACCTTACAAAAATTTATATAGTGTAAGATTTCATATAAAAATTTAGTTCCTTTTCTTACTCTATTTTCTTACTTAGCATATGAAATCAATTGAACATATTCATATTTTCCTTCATTTTGCAAATATTTCAAATGCTATACTAACCTAATTATTGCAGGATTTGTAAAAATACTATAGCACTGTAAGGAAATTTCTTATATACTCTCCTTATTATTTTCATGCTTATTGCACCATTTATACTTTAAATTGTAAATATCTAATATGATATCCGCTTAATTAATGTTTAGCTTACTTTTAAAATGTACATAGACTTTTAAAGTCTAACAACTTTTTTCTTTTTTTGGTTGTGCCCTCCCATATTTAAAAACCAAAATATGGTAGATCATGAGCAAGGAGCAAGACCTACAGTTAAAGAGGAAGTTGAGCAATAATTGGGAGAAGATAATTTACTTTTTTTTATTTATGTGAGAACAAGCTTTACTTATGAATATTTATAAATTAAATATTTTATAATGTGTGAAAACTATACTTTCATGTCATTTGTAATTTTATATTAAAAATAATGAATATTTGAGTTAAAATAATTGAATTTCCTTCTCCCACAATAGATTCTTATAAAATAAAAGATAGTATCTAATGTTGAGTTAGAATTACCTAACTCAATATTAAATACTACCGTAACACTCATTGTTAGATTATTATATTTAATCTAATAGTGAGGTGTTACACGCTCAAACCTTGAATCTTGATATTCCTTTACAAAAGAATCGAATGTGGATTCTCCGTCATTGTCCAGACAGATTATCTTAATTTTTTTGTCCATTTGATTCTCTACCATCTTCTTCCAGTTTATGAATACCTCCAGTACATTTGCTTTGCTCTTCAAAGTGTACACTCATACAAATCTAGAGTAATCATCTATAAAAGAAACAAAATATCTTCGACCACCGAATGATGTAGTCTTCGTTGGTCCCCATATATCTGTGTATATATTCTAATATACCTTTGGTGTTATGGAAGCTAAAACCAAAGGGCTTGCATGTTTTCATGCCAAAAATACAATGTTACAAGGGCCGTAGTCACCTCCTCATACTTCAGAACCTCCTTCCCATGGATCAACATCATGGTAAAGTGCTCGTACTCATCTCGCAACGAGTTCAACAATTATAGGGCCTTATCTTCATCCTCCATAGTCTCATCCAGATTTAGCAAATTCATCAATAACTTTGTGAATTCATTCAGGTGCTCATCAATGGAAATCCCTCTTCTCATCTGAAATTTGTAGAGCCGCCTTTTCATGTGGAGTCTATTCTCCACGCTCTTCGTCAGGTACTTAGCCTCTAGAAATTTCCATCATACTTCAGAACCTCCTTCCCATGGATTAACGTCATGATGAAGTGCTCGTACTCATCTCGCAACGAATTCAACAATAATAGGGCCTTATCTTCATCCTCCATAGTCTCATCCAGATTTAGCAAATCCATCAATAGCTTTGTGAATTCATTCAGATGCTCATTAATGGAAATCCCTCTTCTCATCTAAAATCTGTAGAGCCGCCTTTTCATGTGGAGTCTATTCTCTACGCTCTTCGTTAGGTACTTAGCCTCTAGGAATTTCCATAATTTTTACACCGATATTTCCATCATAACTGCACACTTGATCTCCTGAGTCAAACAGTTCCAGATTAAGCCGCATGCACTACGGTTCATCTTGATCCAATCCCTCTCTGAAATTTCCTCTGGTTTTCTTCGCCATCCAGAGCATCTTCAAGATTTAGGGCACACAGTGCATCTATCACCTCGCACCGCCACATCCCAAAGTTGTTCTTCCCATCAAATTTGACCACATCTATTTTAGCCAGATGTGTCACAACTTAGTGGAGAGTCCTCTCTACCACCGATGATGACGAAGGTCCAACCACCTCTTCTCCCCTTTCAGCCATGTTTATCTTCTTGCTTTAATAAAACTCAATCACAAATTAACAATTAGCTCAAAAAAAGCCCTAGCCTTTAAAAATGAACAAGGGAAACCAAACCTTTCTCTGATACCACTTGTTGAGATCGAATAGAGTTTAAACTAAAAGCGAAACAAAAAGAAACTTGAGCAAGCATTGAGAAACTGAAAAATTAAAGCAAGAAAAATAAGCACATAAGATAATCACAGCCACAAGACAGAAATTACGTGGTTCGGTGAACACATCTACGTCCACGAGGAGGAGAGAAAAGTTTTACTAAAATCTGAGAGGAATACAAATGGTTTAAGGTTAGAGAACCCTTACAAAACCTTCTCTTGGAGATCTTCTCTTGTATCTTGTGTGTTGAAACTCTTACATATTAAGGCCTTTTATAAGTCGTTCTTGATTCCCAAGAGTTACAAATTCCAATCTCTCAATTAAGGACATAAAAAAACTTCCAAATCCATAATTACCAAAACGAAAGTTATTAATTGAGAGATTTAATTATATATACAGAAAATTAATTTCCTTTATTTTTTCTTTAATTAAGGAAACTTAATTTTCTTTAATTTAGGAAAAATTAATTTCCTTTAATTTTCATTTAATTAAAAAAAATAATTTTCTTAATTTTCCTTCACTCTACACCACTTCACTAAAATACATACAATTCTGCTCTATTGCCAATAATAGTATTCCAGTGTTGGTTAGTCTATGTATTAGAAAAGTAGTATGCAAAATTCAAATGAAATGCAAAATTTCAACTCGGAACCATTCAAAAATAGAACTAAAAAGTACTCTATTCAATTTAAACTTTGAAAATACAGAGTTAAATAATATTCCTTCTAATTATAAAGTTTTGCAAGAAATAATAAATATAATCATTAATTATTTTATAATATAGCGTTGAAAGACCATCCTTACTTATATCACTCCTTGATAATCTAAGTGTTCTTGTCCTGCATATGAAAGGTGACAGGGTTTGGATCCCAATTAAATCGCTATAAGTACCAATGGATCTTACAGTTTACATATAAACATAAGCGGTATATGAAATAAAAATGAAAGATATACATATACGCATAAAAATGTGGGAATAACATTTTTAGTTTTCACAAGAGTCATTCTCTTTGAAGCAATACATTTTTAGTTTTCTTGCAAAATATTGTATTAGGCATCAATTGTATTTGTGTGTGAATTTATATATATATATATATATATATATATATATATATATATATATATATTTTTTTTTTTTTTTTTTTTTTTTTTTTTTTTTTTTTTGAAAAGCCATCTCGGTGGAATTTATTTAAAGAGACTTACAAAAAAAAAGGGACTGGGAGGTTACAGAGATCCTAAATACTAAAAGCCAGAATCCAGTCCCAAAAATTAGGAGACCCAGAGGATAGCCTAAAAGGTCTCCCGACACAAAACAAAAAAATAAAAACAAAAAACTGAACAAAGACATGAGAATTCCCCCAGAGCCATACTCTTGGCCAGGGAGGACCCAAACATACACATCCTTCCCCCCAGAGCCATACTCTTGGCCAGGGAGGACCCAAACATACACGTCCAGCACGACGCCGAAATTAGAAGGCCAGGACTTCATCCCAACACAGAGAAGAACACGCCAGTATATCGGGAGTCAATTCACCTGCAAAATATAAAGACAGGAGCAAAACACACAACTGGACCAACATACACTAATGTAGATGGGTATAGCTGGGATTTGAGAAAAACCGGCAAGACATAAACATCTCCTTCTCCAAATACCGAAAGCACATATACCCGACCTCTTAAAAGTGCCTGAAGACTTTAAGGAAATAATACCATAAGAAATCAAATACTGAGAAAAGATACTTTCCATATCACGATCTTGCAACGATTCACTGAAACGGTACAGATCTTCCAAATAAGAGCAAAGGCCACCTTCTCAAAACAAACCGTACGCCATAAAGAAAAAACCAGCAACACATCCAGAAATAAGAAACTTAAAAAAAGAGAATAACGCAGAATCTCAGCCTCAATAAAATAAAAATGCACCAGGCTCCAACCCAGACAATCATAGGCCCGAGCATAGGAATGTGTTAGAGCATTAGTATAGCCATTTAAACTTTTATAAAAATACCCAGCGCCATCAAAATTATCATGCCGAATAATTTTGTAAACTCTACCAATGGTCATATACCACCAACAATAAAACACCCAAGTTTTTAACAAAACAAAACCAGGCCAAATATAACCTGCAGCAGCCATTTGATTATAGAACCCCACCAGACCTCTCCAAAATAAACAATATTTGTTTCTGGAGTAGCAGCAAAGTACCAAATAAACAAAAAGGCCAAAAGCTTTTCCTTCACCCCACCCTGAGATAAGGACCAGGGCCAAAAAACGCAACTTAAACTTTAACTGCACTGCCAAGAGAAAGAGGCGAAGAGTATCAGTCCAACAAGAGATGGGAAGGAAGATGGGCAGCCCCAACGAGAGACCACTCCCATCTACAGGCTCCCAAAACTCCGGATAGATAACATGCTCCCCAGAATTAATCCATATTAAATTGCCTTTTGATTTTGATGGCATCAATACCTTTCCAGCTAAACATTTTTTTCCATTTATTTGGATATACCAATTAACCTCAGCAATAATTTTCTTAGTCGTAAAATCAGCATTAATCGAAGATTTCGCATATTTCGCAAGATTTCTAGCCCCCCAAAGGGACCAAAGGATGAGAGCATCCATGAGATTGCCAATATGAAGTTTACTTTTTTTTGTTTTGGGCCATCTAACAAATATGTCTTCAATGTTCTCAGGCGGCTGACCATGGTACAAATTAAAGTTATCCCAGATGGATTTGCTGAAATGACTATCCATAAAAACATGTTTTAAAGTTTCCGTTTCATTACAGCATTGGCAACGAGATGCAAGGGAAAAGCCAACATTTTGCATTTTGGTGTCGACACTAATGAAGTTTTTTAACAGCCTCCATAGAAATATGCTGATGAGAATAGGAAAGCACCTATGCCATATCCATGGAGGAGAAGTGGGGGGATCATGGGATCTACAGAAATTCCAAAGAAAGGAGAGGCTAATTTTCCTATTACAACAATAAATGGATTTTGCAGTTTTGACTTCAATAATGCTTGGTTGAAAAGAGACAATATTATTAATCTCTTCTTCATGACAGATTTCCTGTAGGAGGTCCATGTTCCAACCAGAGCTTTGAGAGAACAGATCAACAACCTTGAGGTTGGGCATAGAGATGTGGGGATGGTTAGAGCAAAGAGCCTTGTTGTTTATTCAGCAATCATACCAAAGGACGTAGAGGTGTCAAGATTATCCCAAATTATAGTTCCCTCCACCAGCTCTCTAACCCTGAGCATCCTTTGCCAAATGATTGAATCATAAATTTTATTTTTAACCACAGCCGGGTGAGATCTAACACAGTATTTGGCAAGTAAGATTTTGGACCAAAGGGAGGAGGAGGTTCTAAATTTCCACCACAATTTTAAAGATAAGGCTTTATGCATATCATCAAGATTTCTGATACCAAGACCTCCTTCAATAAAAGGACGAGATATGAGACTCCAAGAGCACCATAAAATTTTACTACCTTTAGGACGGATCCAAAGGAATTTGTTGAACATCGTTGCAAGTTTGTTCATAACATTCTTCGTAGGGGAGTAGACTTCAAGCCAATAAGGAGGAATGGCATTAAGAACATGCTTAATTAAAATGAGTCTGCCGCCTTGGGAGAGATACTTTTTCTCCCAACCTTGGAGCTTCTTAAAAAAAATTTCAATTAGATCTTTATAGATAGTATGCTTATTGTGCCCAATGAAGATAGGAATTTCCAGATACTTAAAAGGGAATTTTCCTTTTGTAAATTTAAATATACTTTCAATTTTGGAACAAACCCTTTGAGGGTGGGAGGGGTGCACATAATAATTTGATTTGCTTATATTAATATTGAGACCCGATTCCATTCCCAAACTAGACAACAAAGCTGACAGCTTTTTAAGGGAATAGGTATTGCAATTTGAGAAAATTATCAAATCATCTGCATACACAAGGTGGGAGATCCACATTTTTCCCCCAATGTTGAAATGAAGCTTAGGGTTATGTTGGAATAGATTGTTAACATTTAGAGACCAAACATTCATGGCTAAAATAAACAGGAGGGGAGAAAGAGGATTACCTTGTCTCAACCCTCTTTCAGCACAGAAGAAATCAGTGGGATAACCATTCAACACGATGGAGAACCAATTATGCTACGTGAGATTTTTAATCTTAGATATGGAATTATCATTAAAACCGTACGCATTGAGGGAATTAATGAGGAAATCCCAATTCAACGTATCGAAAGCCTTTTCAAGATCAAGCTTAAGAATAAGGTTTTGCCCCAGCACTTCTTTTTCAAACTGTGAAAAAGCTCATGAACCGCAAGAATGTTGTCTTGAATATGACGGCCCGGGACAAAAGCGGATTGATTTAGATCAATGATCGAAGGAAGAATGGTTTGAAGACGTTTGGCAATTATTTTGGATATGATTTTGTTCATCGTGAAGCATAGGCTGATCGGTCTGAAGTTGTTCCACCAAGTTGCTTTGTCCGATTTAGGAATAAGGGAGATCATAGTATGAAGGAAGAATTTGGGGATTTTAACCCCACAAAAGAATTCTTTCACCCCGTTGCAGACGTCAAGCTTAATAATCTCCCAATAGATTTTGAAAAATTCCCCAGAAAACCTGTCAGGGCCAGGACAGGAATTATCCTTAAGATTATTGATAGTGTCCCAAATCTCTTCAACGGTTGGCATTTGATTTAGAAAATTGTTTGTTTCTGTGGAAACTTGGTCCTCAGAGTAAGCAATCCTGACTCTATCTCTACGGGGGGAGAGGGGAGCTGAGAGTTTAAACATATCTTGGAAGTAGTTATTTGCAGAACTCTGCATATCAGGGAGGGAGGAAAGGACAAGACCTTCCGGGGAGGAAATCTGATTGATATGGTTCACATGTCTCCTTTTCTTAACCCAGTTGTGGTAGAAAGCCGTGTTCCGCTCACCTTCTAAATTCCACCGAATAGCACACTTTTGTTTCCAGAAAGATTCCACATCATTATGTTTGGAAATAAGAGAGGCTTTGGCTTTATTTACAGCCATCCTGTTAAGATCTGAAGGGTCAGCACTGTAAATAGATTCAAGATTATCAACTAAATTTTCCTGGGAAGAAAGGTTAGCAAAGATATTGCCAATGGAGGATTTGTTCCAAACCCCCAAAGCTTTTCTAAGAGCTTTGAATATTTCAACTAGCCTATACATACCAAAGGAATTACAAGGTTGCTTCCAAATATTCTGAATAATATCCTTACATTCCTCTTTTTGGAACCAGAAGAATTGAAAATGAAAGGATTTGGGGGTTTGGTTTTTTGAATTCCAAGAAGCAAGGGTGATTGGTTTATGATCAGAGACTGTTGAATTTAGAGAGGAGTATAAATAATTGGAATAGTTATTGCACCACATATTATTGATAAGGAATCGGTCAAGACAAGCAAATTTTCGGCCAGAGTTCCAAGTGAAGGAAGAACCCGAATATTTGAAATCCTCCAGCCCACAATCTAACATTGCCGAATTAAAATCAAAAATGGATTAAGAATAATCAGTAGAGTATCCCTTATATTCATTTAAATTCAAAACAGTGTTAAAGTCTCCTCCCACAGCCCAGGGGATCGAGGAAGAAACACAATTTTTAAGGAAAGACCACAAAACCAACCTATCAGTTCTAAGATTGTGTGCGTGGACAAAAGTAAATGCAAATTTATAATCATCATTGAAAAAATTGAGGTGGATAGCTTGCTCACATTGGGAAAGGACTTCAGATTTCTAGACATTGGTCCACATGACCCATATCTTGTTCGAGGAGGAGGCAACTGAATTTTCAAAATTCACATTTTTACTAATCTTTTCAATTTTCTCAACTGGCAACTTTGGTTCCAGAATAGCTGCAATATTAATTTTATTTTCAAAAATAAGATGTTTAAACCTGTTAAAGGAGGAGACATTACCTATGCCACTAATATTCCAGCACATAATGTTCAATGGATAACCAAAGAAGTGCCACAAGGTGACTTATGGCAACCTTTGGTTGCATAAGTTATAGTATTAGATTGACCAATATGAGAATCATCATTACTTAAATCCACTAAAGTAGATAGAGATTTGAACCTATTTGTAGTAGTGGTGGTCGGATTTCTGGCTGAGGAAGACCTGCAGTTTGTGGATTCCAGCGGACTTTTAGGTGCTGTAAAATCCTGCTGATCCACTGTCACCTGCAAAGAAGAATTGGATATATCATGTGGGATTACCTGACCAACCTCCAAAGGAGTCCGAGACGCATTCTCCCCCAATGAGATCAAAACCTCCTTACTCGAGCCCTGCTCAGAATGAGAAGCTTGGACCAAAGCATTAGCATTGTTAAAACCGCCGAGAGTGTCATCTTCTGACTCCAACTGTAAAACTTGAAACAAAGAGTTAGAGGTATTTAAAACATCGGCTTTATTTTTTTCCAATTCTACGTTTTCCTTATTAATCGCCTCAACAATTTGAATATCTGAATTCAGAACATTATAGTCTGAAACAAAAGGGGGGGAGGAGAGCCGCTCTCTAGAATCCAAAATCTTAACACTTCTAAATTCTAATTCTTTATTGAGATATAGAGAATTCATATCTACATTTGTATGTATTAAGGGGGCAGGGTTTTCAACAATACAGTCAATTTGTGCCGATTCCTCCACCAATGGGGCCACCCCAACTTCACCACTAGACTGCATCACAAAAGTTGGGGAACCCAGATTAGGGTCTCCAGCAATAATTTGGACATGGTTAGGGGCCAGTTGTTTCTCTAAAACTAGACAGGAATTTTCAAGAATTTCAGGTTCAGTAGGGGCCGCAGCCTTTGAGGCCATTGGGCTATTTTGGCGAAAAGAGCAATTATCCGTGTTGTGACCAAACGAGCAGCACCAATTGCAGAATAAAGGTAAATTTTCATAAATGATATTTTTTAAATATCCCCTATCCTTTGAACCCAACCATATAGCAGTAGGTGGGGGGGATTAAATATTTAATTCTAAGAGCATTCTCGGGGCTGCCACATTTCTTTGAAGAACCGTATTTTTATCTAATTGAAGCGGTTTGCCAATAGCATTTCCGATATTCAGAAGGATGTCCTTAGTAACATAATGTAGCCTAAGCCCATGAAGGTTAATCCAAACTGGGGCTATGGGCACATCATGGGCGACATCAGAGAAAGGGTCCCATTTACAGAAAAGCAATGTGTTACCTTTAAGATTGAAACATCCTTTCGAAAACAGCCTTGCATAATCTAAATCAGAGTCAAATGTAAAAAAACACGATGCGCATCTAAAGAACGAATGTTAACCGTAGAAACAAGTTTGAGACCTTTAATAAAACTATCAATTAAACCAAAATTTGGTTTGGGTCTAGCAAATTTACCTACCAACGTAAGCATAAGAGGGGAGGCCAGCATACGAACCTCCGCATTCGAGAAGAGTAAACTAGGAACATCCCTGTATCTTTCAATCGGTTTAGCAGAACAGTGAGAGCCAGAATCGACCACATCCCTAAAGGACCGGACTGATGCCGGGACCGAGTCCGCAATCAAACCACCCAAAATGATACCCACTTGCCACAGAAAACGAAAATGGAAGGAGCGAGACGACCCCCCACCCGCAAGGGCTGGCCCCAAGGCCGGCAGCCAAACGTTGAGAAGCGCAAGGTTTCGCCAAATCGCCAAAGCGAGAACCCTAAAACCAGATCGCAAGTTATTATATATATTCACCCATTATATATATATATATATATATATATATATATATATATATATATATATATATATATATATATATATATATATATATATATATATATAGTGCTTGCTCACTCTAGGGGCTTGCTCGCTCTAGGGTTCCTGGGCAACTCGGCGGCGATCGTGCTCGGCATTGCAAATCTAGCCTGGGCTTCGGCCCCGGCCGGCGGCTGGTTTGTTTGTGCTATTTTTTCACTCTTTCTAGCTCTTGTTCGTCCCTTGTCAGGCTGATGGGGACTCTGATCCCTCCCGCTTTCTTTTAAAGAGGTAGTTGATTCTTCCCCCTTTCCCTTCAAGCCGATTGAAAGCTTTAAAGGTATGCCTGCCCTTTTTTTTTTGGATGATGAAGTTCGTAACTTAGCCGAACCTCACACTCTAACGTTAGTTGGGAAATTTGCTAGAACCAAGCCAAACTTCGGGTTAATTGACGGTTTCATTAAAGGCTTAAAGCTAGCTGGGCCAGTGAACATCCGTTCTTTCGATTCTCATAGGGTTTTTTTCTCTTTTGTCTCTGATCTTGATTATGCCAGATTCTTCTCTAAAGGGTCCTACGACCTTAAAGGTAATACGTTGCGCTTTTGTAAGTGGGATCCTTTTTCCTACGTAACTCATGATGTCCCCATTGCGCTGGTTTGGGTTACCTTCCTGGTCTTGGTTGCAATTTATAACAAAAGAAATTCTCCTCAATATTGGAAATGCATTAGGGAAGCTGCTTTAGCTAGATAGAAATACGGCGATTCTGAGAAACATCGTTGCGCCTCGAATGCTCATTGAATTAAATATTGAAAACCCCCTCCGAGCGCCATTTGGTTGGGCTCTAAAGTGAAAGGTTATCTCCAAGAAATCGTGTATGAAAATATGCCGATTGGTGTTGTACTTTTGGTCACAATACGGAAACCTGCAATTTCCGTCAGAATAGCCCCATTCAGAGAGTTCGTCACAGTGAGGCTATTCAAAACCTTTCTATTAATCCAATTATAGAAACTGTCCAAGATGCTCACTCTCTCACGAATGTAGAAGGTGTAGTCAGTAGAAATGAACCTAGGATTGCAAATTTAGTTTTGGCTATTGAAAATGGGGCTTTGGAGGAATTTGCTGAGGCCGAAGTTTTGTTGGAAAATACTGGAGTTGTTATTGTTAATGAAGATGCTAGAATTGAAGATATTGAGGAAAATCATACGGTTGATATCGATGTAAGCAAAATAAATCTTCAAAATATATCTCAAAATGAAGGCTATGCTAAAGAAAATCATGTGGCCCTAATAAACATTGAACCCAAGGCTCTTGAATCAATTGAAAAGGTTACCTCCTCGATTGATCTTCACAACGTTGGAGAAGCTGATCAGGGAAATGTTTTAGAAAAATCGGTTGCTAATTCTTCTATTTTAAATGCTGTTGAATCTTATGTTTCCTTGGTGGAGGGTGATGCTGGCTCCTTCTCGGAAGGAGTCAAATTGCTGCCTGATATGGAGGGTATGGAAAAAGATATTGAAAATCTATCTTCAGCTAATATAATAATGCAGGATTTGCAAGTTGCAGGAAAAAATTTTCAAGCTCCCAAAAGCCCATTAAAGATACTCCACTGTTGATCTTCTTCGACCAGAAATCCAAACACAACCACGGCAAACAGATTCAAAACGCTTTCTACTCTTGCAGATTTAGGAAATGAGGAGGATTCTGCTCCCATGGTAAGCACAATATCGATTGCGTCTAAAAGCAACCAAAAGTTCCTTCCAGGTACTTCTAAGTTTAATTTATGAATATCCTAAGTTGGAACGTTAGGGGCATTGGTAATATCTCTTCTTTGAACATGTTTAAACACTTATGTTTTGATCATAAAATAAATATCGCTGCTATTATTGAGCCAAAGATGAAGGCGAATTACATTGGTAAAGTAAAGAAATATGCTAATTTTGAAAATGTTGTGGCTTCAGACTCAAATAAAATTTGGGTCTTGTGGTCATCCAATTGGAATGCTAAAATTCTTGCTCAATGCGATCAGGCAATTCACTTTAGAATTTTCAATGATGCTCAAAATTGTCTTTGCACTTTTGTTCATGCTAATAACCTTAGATTTGAACGTATGAAACTCTGGCCCTTTCTCAAAGATTCTGCTTCCATCTCTTTGCCTTGGGCGGTGGGAGGTGATTTTAATGCTGTATTGAAAACGAATGGATATAAAGTCTATTCCACAGATTATGCTAGATCTTCCTTTGATTTCAACTCAGCAATGCTTGATTGTGGGTTAGAGGATTTTAATTACTCGGGCGCATTTCACTTGGAATGCTGGTCGGAAATTTGCTCGACTGGACCGTTTTCTCATGAACAGTAGGTGGTGCAGCTCTTTCTCCAATCTCATAAACACCTCTTTAAACTCGACCATTTTGGATCATAAACTAATTTCTCTCTCGGTTGGGAATGATAAAAATAACTTACCTAAATCTTTTCATTTTCAACTTTTTTTGGATCCACAAAGAAGATTGCAAAGACATTGTTAGTGCCTCTTGGAATCTCCGTTGCAATACCTATGGGCTCTACAGATTAGTGGAAAAATTTAAAAGGCTTAGAAAAATGCTTGATATTTGGAACAAATCTCATGTGGGAAATATTTTTACAAATTTATCCCTTCAGGAAAAATTAGTCTCTTCTCTTGAATCTGAATTTGAGTTTGATCCGTCGGATGCCAACAGATCCGAAGTTAATAAAGCCAAAGCTAATCTTATCCTTAGACATAATGATATTGAATCTTTTTGGAAACAAAAATGCTCCTTAAACTAGAAGTTAGAGGGTGAAAGAAATCCATGTTTAAGTATGTAAGCCATTACAACTCTCCACGAGATTAAATTTAATACTCTGTTTTTCTTGTATTCTGTATACCCTATCCTTTATCCACATTTTTCATATAGTTAAGATACTCCGTTTGTATTAATTTTGGTGTTGATGGAAAGGTATTGGAAAGACCTTTCCATCGATATATGGCACCGCTCATGGAACGCTCTGGATTAAGAGTAATTGAGCTCGAAAGTAGACATTCCAGGTTTCGTCCTGGCAAAATCGTCGTCTGGCGCTGCAGCGCCCGATTTTGCAAAATAGGCCGCTGCAGCACGCCACAGCACGTTGCAGCGGCATTTCGAAAAAATTAAATAAATCCGTTAATTGATTAATTAAACAGTAAAATTCGCAAAATTGACCGCTACAGCGGGCTGCAGCGGAAATATTTTTTGGAAAACTTTATGAAAAGTTGAAATAAATTAATGGAACAGTAATTTTGCAAATTGAACCGCTGCGATGCTCCATAGCGTGCTGCAGCGGGTCGCAGCGCACCCCTGCACGAAAAGCGCTACCGCGCGAAAAGCGCTCCAGTGCGCGGCAGTGCCTGAAATTGCAAAATGCCTAGAATTTCTTAAAAACTGCCTAGTTTTGGCTGAAATGACCAAAACTTCACTATTTTGGTATTTTAAGGTCCCTAGGACCCTAGTGGGACTGAATTATATCCTTGAACATTGCATAAATTGCTATATGAAAATTTAATTTGAAAACCTTATCATTTTAATAAGTGCTCAAAACCTATCTTGTGCCTTAAATGTATTGTGCAAATTGCTAGATAACTTAGAATTTCAATGCCAACAATAACCCAAAATAATATTTAGGTTTTGAACCCTAGAAAATTAGAAGTGTTGACTAAAATACCCTTAACCTTAGTTAGGCCATAACTTAACCATTTGAAGTCCAATTTAGGTCTACTCCTAGTTAAAGTACTTAATGTGCTATAGGGAAGCTATAGCCACCGAGTTTGCTGAATTTGGACACCAAATGGAAGAGTTAGCTTTTTGACCCCTCTTAACTTAGGAAAAATTACCTATTTACCCTTAAAAATTCAAATAACTATAACTAACTCATTATACCTCAGAATTTAGTGTTCTTGGACTCTATGTAATCCTTGAACAGCAACCAACAGTAAACTGCATAAAAATTTAGACTTCATTATATGTAATTTACTAAAATGCCCCTTAGGTCTAAAACTTTAGTTTGGACCTATAGGACCTGTTTCTTGTTCAAATTAAGCATATTTACTGTCTATTTTCAAGTTAGATAGTAAGGAACCATTTGGTACTAAGAAATTTCAATTTTAACCCTTAATTCAAAAGTTGACTTTTTGGACCCTTAAGTTGGGGCAAAATAGTTATTTTGCCCAAAATTTAGGTTAAGTGCCCTTAACCTCTAATCTGTGTTTCAAATCACTCAAACCAGTATTAGAACTGTATTAGAATCATTTAAGTAAGAAAAAAATTAGCCATTAGGTCAACTTAGTAAAATTCCCCAAAATTCTCCAATTCTTTTTCTTAGCATCTTTCACCTCACATTGACTACTCCTAAGACTGGGACTAGCTCATATGTTAGATTTCATTCATTAGATAAGTGCATTATTCAATGAATGAATACTTATAACTTATTTTGATTATTTTGTCTTTTAACCCTAGATTTAGGATAAAGATATTCATCATATTAAGTTTGATTTACTTAATAGGATCTACCTTAATCAATAGATCATTTTTAAACTAAAACTTAGATCTTATGTCTTAAACTTTTTGGATTATATGATTAAGCCCAATCTTGTGGTATTTAATCCATAATCTGTAGTTTAGTAGATCTTGATCAGATCTTAGATAGAACGCTTAAACTCATTAAACTAGAACGTATAATTCATTGAGTGACCCTCCACTCCTTAGCTTAGTGGTTGTGGGCTTAGGGAGTGGGGCGCCACAGTTAGTATCAGAGAATTTCATAAGGTGTCATATTGGAAATTATATTCCACTCTACCTAATAGATGATTCTTCTGCCAATTAGTCACTAACTAAATACCTGAGACATCCAAGCACCATGATTATGAGCTTAAGATAATAAGAGTATAGAAATGTAAATTCATGCACAAGTAACATATTAGTAAGCTAATGTGACTTAGAAATATACTAGATGTACAAGGATGACGCTTAGGTGGCATCACCAATAATTTAAAGATAGGTGGAAATACATCGTCCAACTCCATCGATAGCATGAAAAGTACGTAGAAGGAGTGTCAGACCCTGACATCCGAATGCTAGATATATCGGATAGACTCCATATTTTCTCCAGTTGTTGTCTTTTATTTTCTTATGTTCTATGTACTACTTTTGAGTAAAAAGGGGATGGAATGTTATGACCTTTTGCTTTCTGAAATTCTGAAAGTGTATTTCTCTTAATTCAGATTCTAGCAATCAAAATCATGAACCTAGAACAGAGACCATCTCCTGCTCCATCTAGTACCTCATCTAGTTAGGTGAGCGCCTTACTGGATGCAGTAAAGATGATGGTAGAATCCTACCAAAAGTAGGCAGTGTTCCACCAAGAACAAGCAAAGCAAGCTACAGAGCCTCAAGCCAAGCAGGCTAGGAGAGCAGCCATAGTACAAGCCCGCCAGGCAGAACCCATGGAGCGATTGCTTATGGCTCAAATGAGCTAGAATCGAACAGTTCCTGAGACCGCCATAGCACCCCACCACTCGTGTCAGCACCACACCCAGTCCGTTGATGGACTACTCAGTTTTCTACACCTCAGACCCCCGACATTTGATGGGAGTCTCTCTGCTATCGATACGGTAAACTGGATAAAGGTAGTGGAGAAAAACCTAACCAGCATCAAGTGCCCGGATGCCGAGGTGATCCATCTAACGACTCATCTACTCCAAGGTGAGGCGGAATACTAGTGAGACAACATCTACCATACACTATTCACAGATTGGGAGCTTGAAGAAATGTCATGGGATGAGTTCATAGCAGCATTTCAAACTCGATACATCCCTACCTTTGCTAGGCACACCATGGCAGATCAGTTCCTTAAGCTGCAGCAGGGAAGCTGATCAATTTAGGCTTATGAATCTGAATTTAGGCGGCTGGCAAGATTTGCCTCCAACCTTGTTCCCACCGAATCCGATAGATGCCATCACTTTCGGAGCGGACTCCAGCATTCCATTCAAAGGCTAGTCGTATCTCATTGCTCAACCAACTTCGCAGAACTACTAGAATCTGCCAAAATGATTGAATTAGATGAGGCATCGGAGCTCAAGCGTAATTATGGCATGACAACTGTTCAGCATGAGAACCCTAGAAGAGCTAGGGTATATCAACTTCAGGCAGGAACTTCACCAATGGATCTTTTCGATGGCTGCACTTGCCCCCATCCTTATAAGTGATGTTACCATAAGACTGGAAATTGCTTCAACTACAGGAGGCCAGGCCACTCCTATTATCGGTGTAACCACACTGACACTATTGATGGTGACCAGATCGATTGCTCTAAGGGCCAACGAACTTTTGATTTATTCCAGAAGCCTGCCGCAACTCGTCCAGCATTACCACCTCCTCCTCCTGCTCAGCGGCATGAGATAGCTATTGTCCCCCGCCCAAATGCTCCAAGGCCGCCCATCCGGCAGCCTTACAACACACAACAGACTGGTCCGGCACGAGTCTATGCTCTCACCCCTACCGAAGCCGCAGAAGATAATAACGTTGTATCAGGTACACACTTCTGAACTAATCTACCATTTCATTATTACTTGTTTAAAAGTAACTTGTAGATTACTGCATCCATAATTAGGTAAAATCTATGTAAATAATAAGCCCTGCAAAATCTTATTCGACACTGGATCGAGTCACTCGTTTATTTTCGAAAGCTGGACAAGGTCTCTCAAATTGTCATTATATCGTTTAGCAAAACCCTTAAATGTAGGACTACCATCTGGAGCTAACCTACAAGCTAGTCAATTCTGCAAGATACAAGTCCCCATTGGAGAAATAAAATTCGAAGCCAAGCTCGTAGTCTTGCCAATAGCTAACTTCGATATCATTTTGGGTATGAACTGGCTAAGTCAGCATGACACCACCATCAACTGCAAAAAGAAGAAGATAACCTTGGATAATGGTAAATAAGCTAAGTCGTTTATTGGGAACTTTAGTACAAGAGCTTCCTTAGTCAATGCTATCATAGCTAAGAGGCTAATAAGTAAAGGTTGCAGCGCCTTCCTAGTGACAATACTAAGAGAGAAGAAGGAAGACATACCCCTATCCAAGAACTCTGTCGTTTGTGAATTCGCTGATGTTTTTCCTGAAGACCTACCCGGTCTTCCACCTATATGAGAAGTAGAGTTCGCAATTGATGTTATCCTAGAAACCCAACCAATCTCCAAGGCACCCTATAGAATGGCACCCAAAGAGTTGCAGAAACTGAACAAGCAACTACAGGAATTATTAGAGAAAGGTCTTATCAGGCCTAGTTCTTCCCCATGGGGGGCACTAGTTTTATTCGTCAAGAAGAAGGATGGGTCAATGCGGATGTATATCAATTACAGAGAGCTGAATAAGTAACCATAAAGAACAGGTACCCTTTGCCCTGCATTGATGACCTATTCGATTAGTTGGCAGGAGCAAAAGTGTTTTCAAAGATCGACCTGCGATCAGGGTACCACCAACTGTAAGTGAAAGATTTTGATATAGCGAATACTACTTTCAGAACTAGATATGGCCACTACGAATTTCTAGTGATGTCATTTGGATTGACAAATGCGTCATCTATCTTCATGGACCTAATGCAGCGTGTCTTGAAGCCATACCTTGACAAATTTGTCATCGTGTTCATAGATGATATTTTAATATACTCTAAGACGAAGAAGGAACACGAGAATCAACTCAGGACTATGTTAGAAGAACTGAAAAGTCACCAGTTGTATGCTATATATTCAAAATGTGAATTTTGGCTTAATTATGTCGCCTTCTTAGGCCACGTGATAGATGCTCACAGAATCAAAGTAGATTAAATCAAGGTCAGTGCAATCCAAGAATGGGTACAACCCAAGTCAATGACAGAAATTAGAAGCTTCTTGGGTTGGCCAATTATTACAGAAGGTTTATGAAAGGCTTTTCTCAGATAGCCTCTCCACTCACCAAACTCACACAGAAGGCTGTAACCTTTGAATGGTCACCAACTTGTGAAGCAGCATTCCAGACACTGAAAGATGCGCTTACCTCTGCCCCCGTTCTAGTTCTTCCTAAGGAAGGACTGAACTATCAAGGCTATACTGATGCCTCTGGTATAGGCTTAGGTGCTGTACTAATGCAAGAAGGGAAGGTCATAGCATATGCTTCCTACCAACTGAAGACCCATGAAAGAAATTATGACATCCACGACCTCGAATTAGCTGCTGTAGTGTTTGTCTTAAAGATTTGGCGTCACTATCTATATGGGATTCAGTGCTCAATTTTCACAGATCATCAGAGTCTGAAATACATATTCACTCAAAGGGAGTTGAACTGCCGGCAGAGAAGATGGTTAGAATTAATCAGTGACTACGACCTTGATATCCAGTACCACCCTGGAAAAGCAAATGTGGTAGCCATCATGCTACTCTTAATGCTCTTATCTCTAAGATTCCTATAGAGGAAGAATTTCGTAAGTTGGATATCTGATCAGCGCACAATGACTAAGTGAGTATAATGCTCTCAATGATTAATGTGGAGCCCACCATCCACAGAGATGTATCTATTACTCAAATGAAAGATGACGAGTACCTAAATTTTAAACAAGCCATCGAGAGTGGTCATCGTACCGACATTCGATTCCATAAAGGTGTTATCTATCAAGAAGATCGCCTATGGATTCCCAAATCCATGCAGCAAGAGATTCTAATAGAAGGCCACAATTCTGGTTACCAAGTACACTCTGGTAGTACTAAGATGTATCAAGATCTAAAGAAATCATTCTGGTGGCCTGGGATGAAGAAAAGTGTGGCTGAGTTTATATCGAAGTATCACACATGTAATCTAGTCAAGGCTGAACATCAGAGGCCTGGAGGACTTCTCCATCCTCTATCAATTCCTGAATAGAAATGGTTTGATATTTCTATGGACTTCATGATGGGTTTACCCAAATCAAGATCCGATGCTGATTCAATTTGGATCATTGTCGATCGACTGACCAAATCGGCACATTTCATTCCAATGCGTCAAACCGATTCAGTAGAAAAATTGGCAAAGTTGTATAACAAGTAAATCATCAGACTTCATGGGATTTCGAGGTCTATTGTATCTGATCGTGATAGTCAATTCAATTTTAAGCTCTCGCAAGCTGTGCATCAAGACTTGGGAACTACCCCAGCCATGAGCACCGCTTTTCACCCTCAAAAAAATTGTCAAACTGAACGAGTTAATCAAATCCTTGAAGACCTTCTTCGCCTATGTATTTTGGATTTTGGAGATCTTTGGGAAGATCATATTCCCTTAGTTGAATTTGCATATAACAACAGTTTCCAATCAAGTATCGGCATGGCTCCGTATGAAGCCCTATACAATAGAAAATGCAGTACGCCCTTAGTGTGGTCTGAAATAGGCAGTGTTCAGCTGTATGGTTCAGATTTAGTTGAAGAAACCTCTAGATGACAAGTTGAGAGACCTCCAGATGAAGCTGAGATGAAGCCTCCAGATGGATAGGCTAATGAGTGTAGGGATGTTGTGATGCCAAAACCAAGGTTTAAAATTAGTTATCTTATATTTTCTATGTATGTTCCAAGCTATCTTGAGATTAAATTTATCGTTGATGATAATGTCAGCTGTAGCGTGCTTCTCGGCCATTAAAATTAGTTTGGAGTTCAAAATGAGGTCCTGAAAGTTAGAAGGAATGATAGATTTAATGAGATTGGTGTTCCATGTATGGTCGCTATTGAAACAATCCCCAAGAGTAGGCTTAGGAGTAATCAGATTTCAGATTAAATGAAGGGGACCAAGATCGCTCCAAGCATCACACCAAAAAGAGGAAGAGGAGTCAATATTGGTCCAAACAATTAAATGTTCCATGAGGTTTCTTGAGTCCAGCATCCTCTTCCAAGTTATAGAATCCGTTAACTTCCTAGAGACAAGGATCGGACGAATTGTGGAACAATATTTAGCTGTAATGATATCCCCCCAAATGTTTTTTCTGGTACGAAAGTTCCACCATACTTTGACAGCAAATGCGTTGTGAATGTCTTCAAGATTTCTTATGCCAAGCCCCCATCCTTAATGGGGAAAGAAAGATTTTCCCATTTGGTCCAAATTAAAATGGAGCCTTTGCTACTCTCCCAAAGGAATTTGTTAAAAATGATATTAATTTTAGTCATCACTGATTTGGTAGGAGAGGTAACTTCGAGCCAATAGAGTGGAATTGTGTTAAGGATGTATTTGATTAGAATAAGCCTACCACCTTGCGAAAGGTAAGCGTTTTCCCAACTCCGAATTCTTTTGAGGATTTGCTCAATTAGCCCATTGTATATTATGATTTTATTTGGGCCTTTAAAAATAGGAATACCAAGATATTTACAAGGAAGTTTGCTTTCTTTAAAACCAAGTTTGTTAGATATAAAATCTTTTAGATTAGAAGTGGCTTTGTTATTAATGAAGAAGTTAGATTTAGAGCCATTAATTTTAAGCCCAGAATCCCTTTCAAGAGTGTTGAGTAACGATTTGATCTTTATGATGTTTCTTTTATCGGCATTAGTAAAAATGATAAAATCTTCAGCGTAAGACAAATGAGAGATCAAGAGCTTACTTCCGATTTTGAAGTGAAGATTGGTATCCAACCAAAGAGAATTATTGAGATTTATGAACCAATAATTAATAGCTAGATTGAACAGTATGGGGGATAAAGGATCACCTTGCCTAAGCCCTCTAGAGGAGTTAAAAAAGCCAGTCGGAGCTCCATTAATTAAAATAAAGCACAAAACATTTGAGATTAGATTTTTGATTTTGGAGATGAAGGATATATTGAAATCATAGGCTTGTAACATTTTTAATAGAAAGTCCCAATCAATTTTATCAAAAGCTTTTTCAATGTCTAGCTTGAGAATTATATTATAACCTCTGCTTTTTTTTGTTAAGGCAATGGAATAATTCTTGAGTGGCAAGGATGTTATCTTGAATGTGTCTTCCGGAGATGAAACCACTTTGGTTTTGTTCAATTATCTTTGGAAGCATGTCTCTTAAATGATTTGCAATTAGTTTGGAAATGATCTTATTTAGGGAGGAGCATAGGCTAATGGGTCTAAAATGGTTCCACTATGTTGGAGCAGGGACTTTAGGGATTAAGGTGATGGTGGAATGGGTAAAAATTTTTGGAAGAGGGACGTTATAAAAAAATTCTTTAATCCCATTGCAAATGTCTTAGTCCACAATGGCCCAAGCTTTGATAAAGAATTCAATAGGAAAACCATCCGAGCTGGGACAAGAGTCATGATTAAGGTTATTAATAACCTCCCAAATTTCTTCATTCGAGGGCATGACATTTAGAGATTGATTATCAGAATAGGTAATAATGGAATCGGGATAGCATAAAGACAAATCACTTGATTGATTAGACTCGAAAAAGAAAATGTTTGTGAAATATTTAATGGCAGATGTTTGAATATCTTCAACTTTGGATAGAGTTACTCCCTCTGGATTGATGATCGATTGAATTTTACTCTTAGAGCAATGCTTATTAACCCAATTGTAATAAAATTTAGTATTTTTTTCTCCATGAAGTTTCCATCGGATACTACATTTTGTTTCCAATAGCATTCAATATTGTTATGGCATTGAATAAGATCAGCTCTAGCTTTGGAAAAATTGATTTTATTATCAGTGGTTGGTTGAGATTCAAATTTTTTTCTAAGTTATTGACTAGGTTTTCAAGGGAAGTAGCCTTAGTGAAAATGTTACCAACCACATTATGATTCCAATCATTTAGATCTTTACGAAAGTGTTTGAATTTCTCCACAAGTCTAGGTAGGCCATAAGAACTACAATTTGCAGACCAAGAAGAGCAAATAACATCCAAACAGTCTAAGAGGTTTAGCCAAAACAACTGAAACCTAAAAGATTTATTTATTATAGTAGGAGGGTTACTAGAACAAAGAAATATGGGCTTGTGATCCGAGTTAGAAGAGTTTTGAGAGAAGTTTCTAATATCTCAAAAGTGATTACACCAAGCATTATTCATAAAAAATCTGTCAAGACGGGCAAATTTTCTACCATTGGACCAAGTGAAAGCAGCACCAGTATAGTTAAAGTCATCTAAACCACACTCCAGGAGGGCGGTGTTAAAGTCAAAAGTTAACGCAGAGTGGTTAAGGGCATAACCTTTATAATCGTTCGGGTTGAGGACGGCGTTAAAATCTCCACCCACGAGCCACGGGAGTTATTGAAAGGGCTATTTTTAAGAAAGCTCCAAAAGAGGAGCCTATCACTTCTAAGGTTTTTAGCATGAACAAAAGTGAGTAAACCAGTGAAGTTTTGATTGGACACTTTCAAATTAATAACTTGATCACATTGGTTAATTATATCAATATTCCAAGAGTTATTCCAAAAGATCAAAATCTTATTAGAGAGCGAAGTAGTGCTATTTTCAAAATGAAGAAATTGTTGGATCTTACAGCAATCCTAGCTTTGAAGTTTCTGTTCGAAAATGGCTATGATTTCAATTTTATGTTCTCTTATTAAGTGTTTAAGTCGGTTCTTAGAGGAAAGGTTTCCCAGACCTCTAATATTCCAACAGAGGATATTCATTGATCAACAACAGAAGGTTCGGGGTGAACCTTCTGTTTAGAAATATTAAATTTTGGTAGTTTTTTAGTTATTTGATCTAAGCTTTTCATTTTGATTAATCCGAAGGATTCTTCTAAGCAAGCAATGGGGTTGAATCTGTTAGAGCTGATGAGGGAGGGGGCCTCCTTAAAAGTATTTTGATTAGAGTTTTTCTCGCTATTTAAAGGGGATTGGGGGCATTTTAATTTGCTAACCATAGGAAAATCAGAGTCCAGAGAAGTGGAAACAGGCGGATGAGCCACCGCCAAACCAATTTTAGAAAGGCTACCAACCCTAACAGAGGCATCCGGGGAGGCGACTGGGGCATTCGGCTCAAGCACTAAATTCGAGGGTTGACTAAACATATTAATTTCAGCACAACTATTTACACACGTATTTATATCAAGCATGAAATTAGACTTAACAAATGGAGGAAAATCAACAAATTTAAAATTAGGAACATAATCCTTTTCAGAGACATCCACCGGATCAATTACCGGATCCACAAGATCAAGAGCAGCACAATAAAAATTATCATTACCTGAAGAAGGAGCCGATACTTGAGTGGCAGTGACCGCCGATCGCTTTTCAATTGAAACATTATCAATGCAATTATCATTTGAAACATTAGCATCATAATCGACGGTTACCATGCAAACCGAAGTTTCAATGTGAGGAGTAGCATTATTATCAGCACTCAACAAAGTATTAAAAGCAAACAAGTTACTTGGGGTAATTATCATTATGCTGCCCTTCTCTGGAAACAGAAACTTGACTAGAGACATTTTCCACATTATTAATAAAAATAACTTGGTTAGCATCATCGATCATAAATTCATTTACAGAGTTACCTTGGCAAACTGTATTCAGAGTGCTTTCAATGTTAAGCTTATCAGCAATGTGAAGAAGAGCAGCAGCCACCGCAGCATTTGTAAGGCTAGCATTATTAATTTCAGCTTGAGTAATGATGACATTACTTGAGTTAACATTAGTTGGCAAAATTCCAAAAACAGGCTCTAGAGGATCAACATTAATTTCATCAATTTCAGCAAGTACAGGCAAAGGAATAGCAGCATTTATTAAATTCTCAGAAGCAGTAACTCATCCTTATCAAGAACAGGGAACTCAATAGTTTTAGAAGCAATAATATGATTAGTTTCATGCTGACATACCTGGGATCACCCTTTATTGTCTTCATTCAACAAAACAACTTGAGTATTAAAATCAGAGTTAGCATCATCAACATTAGCCACAGCATGAGTATTCACAGTATTATTATCAGTAATAACGACAGTATCGACAACCAAAGAAACATCAACCGAAACAGCACTATCACATAATTGGGGACAAGCGGTAGCCTTATGGCCAATAGTGTTACAGAGATCACAGTAGGACGGTAAATTTTCAAATAAAACCTTTTGCAAATAGCCTTTCAATTCATACCCCAGCTAGATTTTATCAAGGGGAGGAGATTCAAGGTTAACCTCCACTAAAATTCGAGGCGCAGTGACATTTCGTTGGGTTGCCGAGTTCTTATCAAGATGCAGAGGCTTCCCAAAAGCTTTAGTTATGTTAAAGAGCACCTCTTTCGAGGTGTATTGCAATAGTAAACCCGAAAAGTTAATCCAAACAGGAGCAATCGGAGCATCAAATTGTACATCAATGTAAGGACTCCATTTGAACAATTTCATAGTGTGACTGTTAATGCCATACGAACATTTAGAGAAGCATCTGGCGTATTCTAAGTCCGAAGAGATCTTTAAAAAAATACGGAAGGAGTCAAGCGAGCGGATATAGACACAACCTAAGAGTTTTAACCGATTGGTGAATCTTTGCAAGAGAGCGAAGCTGGGCTTCGTGCGGAAGAATTTGCCTACCAAAGTAAGTTCGAAAGGTGCCGCCAAAATAGACACTTCAGCATTCGAGAAAAAAATCGCAGGACAACCTTTAAAGGTCGAAATAGGTTTAGACGGTAAGGAGTTGGGGGGAGGTCCTTCCAGCACCTCCCGAAAAGATCTCAGCAAGAGAGATTCAGCCATTAAACAAGACCAAAACCATTGAAAAATTCACGGCGCAAACAAACCACACAAAAAAGCAAAGGAAACGCAATGGAAAAAGATAAACAGAACGGAAAAGAAAAAGAAAAAAAAGAAAGGAAAAGATGTCACCCACGAAGACCAGCAGAAGAAGCCAGCCCACCAACGAACGGGGCTTGGTCGGCCTAGCCGACGAATGGGAGAGGCCAAAAACGCCCATGCGAAACGTGAGCGACACAAGGAAAACCTAGAGTGAAGCACGTGTGTATATATATATATATATATATATATATATATATATATATATATATATATATATATATATATATATATATATATCGTGTTGTGAATATATATATAAATAAAAACTAGAGCTCTCGTTTTTAGGGTTTCCTGGCGATTGCTTGGCGATTCTGCGCCCCTCCGTTCGGCCTCCTGCACCAGTTTTGTTCGAAGTTCTCCTGCTTCTCCCTCGTCGGTCAAGTACCACCCGGTGACCCCCTTCCCTTTCTTGTTGTGTGTTGAGCTCTCTTATTTATTTCTGCTTTATTATTATGCGCTGATAATGGATCCTTCGGTCAGATCCTTTCGTGACATAGTTGTGAACCCATCTCTCCCCCTATCCAAAGAAATCGGCGCCTATAATGGTGGTCCAGCCCTTTTTTTTTTTATGAGGAAGTTTTGAAACTTGTTAGCCCTCATTCCCTTACCTTGGTTTGTAAATTTGCTAAAAACCAACCTAGTTTTGGTTCTATTTTAGATTTTATTAATGGGCTGAAACTTCTCGCTCCGGTTAACATAAGACCCTTTGATTCACATCTTGTTTTTTCTCCTTCCAATCAGATTTAGATTATGCTCGTGTTTTCTCAAAAGGTTCTTATGATCTTAAAGGCAACCCTATGCGTTTCTGCAAATGGGACCTTTTTGCCGATGTAAGACATGATGTCCCCATTGTCCCGATTTGGGTTAATTTCCCTGGGCTTCGCCTCCACTTCACCGTTGAAGAAATCCTTTTTAATATCGGGAGGGCAATTGGAAAACCGCTGCAACTTGATCGAAACACTGCAATAGGCCGGAACATAGCTGCTCATAGAATCCTAATTGAATTAAACATTGCTTCCCCCCCCCCCCCCCCCGCCAAGCTCCATTTGGTTGGGTTCTAAAGAAAAAGGTTATGCTTAGGAAATTCAGTATGAAAATATGCCTCTCTACTGCATTTGGTGTCACACATTAGGGCACAATACTGATTCTTTCTCTTTCAGAGGTCGTAATTCCCCTGTACTGCTGCTGGGAAAAACACTGCCAACCCTGGTCTAATTAATGAGTTACAACCCCTTCTAATAGAGGATAGCCATAATCTTGAGATCATCTCTCAAAACCAAACTGCCGCGGAACTTGTTGCTAATGGCCCTCGGCCAGACATTGGCCCCCTGGCCCTTCAACCTTTATTCATTAAAGACAAATCTAATCTTGATACTATCTTGCAAAACTAAATTCTGACCCAAGATAACTTGCCCGTTAGAACTGTCTCTTACTCTGGTGCTTTGAATGTTGAAAATGAGGCTATTTTTACCTCCTCTTCTGGCTTAATTACTAGAAATCCTGAATCTGAACCTAATAAGTTCATTGACAAATCCCTGCCGTCTGCCAATATTCACTCTGTTGTTGCTCTAGCTTCAAAAAATTTGGCTATTACTGAGGTGGAACTTACTGCTCCTTTGCCTGCTAATTCTTTTGATACCTCCTTGGGGGTTGATCCGGCTCCTGCTACTGAGATGGAAGATAGAATTTTATATTCTCGTTTGACCTCGGGAAATCAGTTAGAGATTGTTACTCACTTTGAAGCTGAGTCATTTATTGTTAATTCTTTGGACCCTAAATTGTTTGATGTTAAGGTGCCTGAAAAGGTTCTCATATAAATGCTTTTTCTACTAATAATGCAGATCATAAAGAGCATGCTATGTCTGAACCTGTTATCGAATTAAATGCTGTGGAAACTTGTCACATAATTGCTGAAAATACTACTGTGAGCCCAAGAATTGTTGCTAATATTGGAAACACATTGCGTGAATCAGAGGTGGTTAAGTCTGATTCTAATCAGATTGATACTCCCTTGGTTCTCTCTGTTGATGAAGTGCATGTTGGTTTGGCTTCTCTCGATAAAAAGATTGGATCTTCTGTTAGTCTTTCTATTCTGCCAATCGCTGCTAAGAATATAGTTGAGAATTATGCTCTTTTGGCTAGCTCCACTAGCACGAAGAGCCTTGCTACTGCCGATGCTATTATTGAGAACATTGCTGAAAATAATAAGTTATTGGTTGATAAAACTGCTCCAATCCAGGCTAAGTTTAGCCCCAAATCAAAAACTTTTGACACTGATCTACTAATTAATAGTATGTTTGTTGATTCCATTTTAGGTAATAGCTTTGATCAGGCTGGGCCAAAACAAAAAGACCACGGTATTTCGTTTTGTGCTTCCTTGGATGGAGGCTCGCAAGGTTTGATAAAATCTGCCTACTCTTTTTTCTCAAAGCCCAAAACTCCTGTTAAAAATAAAAAGATTCAGTTTAGTATAAATAAAATTCCGGCTTCAAATAGGTTTAAATCACTTTCTTCTCTCATTGAACCTGAAAAAACTGAGGAAGCTGCTCAGAATCCTTCCTCTAACAACTCCATTAATACCACTCTTCCCAAAGATACGCTTTAGTCGATCCCAAGCGGATCCTCTTCAGTTTGCCAATGAACATTTTATGTTGAAACATTAGAGGTATTGGCAATACCTCTTCTAAAAACAGACTTAAACATATCATTTTTGAAAAAAAAAATTCCATTCTTGCTATCTTTGAACCTAAATTAAATCAGATTGCTATCAACTAAATTAGTAGATTTAAAAAACTTGAAAATTCCGTTCTAAACGATTCAAATAGAATTTAGGTGTTCTAGGATAATAAATGGAAAGCTAAAATCTTAGCCCAATGCAATCAAGCCATTCATATGCAATTCCAAAATGATAATCATAACTTTCTTATAACTTTGTCCATGCAGATAATCAAAGACTTGGCCGCATCCCATTGTGGAATTTCCTCAAGGATTGTAGCTCCTCTAATCTTCCTTGGGCTGTTGGAGGTGACTTTAATGCCATCCTTAAGAGTTCTAAATATAAAGGTTATTTAAGAGATCATTCTAGTTCCACTTTTGACTTCAATTCTGCCATTCTGGAGTGTGGTTTGGACGATTTTAATTATTCGGGTTCGCATTTTACTTGGAATAGTGGTAGAAAGTTTGCTAGATTAGATATGTTTCTAATCAATAATAATTGGTGTAGTCTTTTTTCAAACTATGAAGCTTCTACTTTGAACTCGACGGTCTCGAACCACAAACCAATAATCTTATCTTCTTGGAACCATATTTCTAAAATCCCTAAACTGTTCAGGTTTCAACTCTTTTGGTTTGATAAAGATCAATTATCCAACTTAGTTAAGGACACTTGGAATGAACCTTGTGCGATCTATGGTTTATCCCGTCTTGTAGAGAAATTTAAAAATCTTAGGAAAGCTTGCAGTCTTTGGAATAAAAAGGTGATTGGGAATATTTTTAGTAATGTGAGTTCGCAGGAAAACAAAGTCTGTTATTTAGAGAACATCTTTGACAGGACCCCTCGGATCATAACCGATCTGAAGTCTCCAAGGCCAAAGCTTTGCTTATCCAAACTCATAATGATAATGAAATCTTCTAGAAGCAAAAATGTAGTATCAATTGGTCTTTGCAGGGTGAAAAAATATTTCCTTTTATCATAATTGGGTCAACAAAAGAAGACATACCAATAGAATTTCCAAGATTTGCCCCCCAAACTCCCCCGAAATTATTAGCCCGGAAGATATTCAAAATTCAGCTATTACCTATTTCCAAAACTCCTTCAAACATCCAAACTCCCCCTCCCAAAACATCAATCCTGACTTACCCATCCCCAAAATCTCCTTAGAAGATCAGCATTGGATCAATTTGATTCCTATCGAGGAAGAAATCTGGGAGGCTATAAAAGGCCTAAAGAAAAACACTTGTCCTGGTTCTGATGGTTTCCCATTGAATATTTTTATAAGTTCTGGGATATCATCAAGGTGGATGTTTGCAATGGGGTAAAAGAATTTTCTTGTGATGTCCGTTTACCTAAATTCTTTACTCACACGATGATATCGCTCATCCCCAAATCTGAAAATGCTTCGGTGGTCTCACTTCATGCCTATTAGTCTTTGTACCTCCATAAACAAAATCATCTCTAAAATCTTGGCCAAAAGGATGCAATCAATGCTCTCCAACCTTATTGAACCCAATCAATCTAGTTTTGTCCCTGGTCGACTTATCCAAGACAACATCCTTGCTACTCAAGAACTTTTTCATAGCTTGAAAAAAAAATGTTGGGGTCATAACCTTATTCTAAAACTTGATATGGAGAAGGCTTTTGATAGAATTGATTGGAACTTCCTTTCCAAAATGCTAAGCAGCTATGGGTTTAATGCTAGTTTTCTCCAAAAAACAAAGAACCTTACCCATTATAATTACTTCTCTATTTTGATTAATGGGCAAGCTAGCAGTTTCTTCAATTCCGAAAGAGGTTTTCATCAAGGTGATCCTCTATCACCCATTCTTTTCATCCTTGCCTTCAATTATTGGTCCATAAATATTAACTCCCATTTCGCATTTGACCCTAGTCTTCATTTTCATTATGGTGGGAAAACCTTAGTCTCGCACCTAGCTTACGCTGATGATCTAATACTCTTCAGTAACGTTAGTTCTAATTCAGTAAGGAAATTAAAATCTATGCTCTCAGATTTGGAAGAATCCACCGGTTTGACAATTAACCTTTCCAAATCCCATTTTTTCACTAATACTAAAACGCCTCCCAATACTATCAGGAGAATTGAACAATCTTTAAAAATTAAACCTAGCAAACTCCCAATTCTTTATCTTGGCATCCCCATCTCAATAGGTCATAATAAGAATGGCAATTTCTCTAAACTTATTGATAACATATTCAAAAAATTGCAAGGCTGGGAATTAAAATACCTTTCTCAAAGCGGGAGACTAATCCTCCTCAAATATGTTCTGAACATGATTCCTATTTTTTGGCTTGAGGTGTCTTCTCCCACAAAATTTATTTTAAAAAAACTGAAAACAATTTTCAACAAATTTCTTTGGTGCCACCCTCACGGTAGTAAAATTACTTGGTGCTCTTGGGATCATGTCACCTTCCCAACTTTGGAAGGTGGCCTTGGTCTAAGGTCTCTCAATAATCTCCATAAAGCTTTCTCTCTTAAATTATGGTGGAAGTTCCGTACCTCAAATACTATTTGGTCCAACATTCTTCTTTCTAAGTACTGCTCTAGAACTCACCCCTCCCAAACAATCCCAAAAATTACTGACTCTATCACTTGGGCTCGAATGCTTGCCTCTAGAGAAATTATCGAAGATACCATAACTTGGGACTCATTAGACAAATCTTTATCTTTCTGGTATGACCGCTGGAATAACAATGAAATCCTGGCTAATAGCTATGTTGAGATCAAAAACCAGAAATTATCCCTAGCTGATTGTCTTAACAACAACAACACTTGGAATGTTGATTTTTTCGCTAATTCGATTCCTATTGATCTTCTAGAGAAATTAAGTCGGTATCCCTTAAAGTTGACCCCTCAAAATCAGCTAATTTCACTCTGTCACAAAAATAAAATCTGCCTTAGCCTCCTCTGGCAAACTGTTAGAATCCACAATCTCCCTTCTTTCCCGAATTGGATCTGGCATACTTGTATCCCCTCTCTGATCAGTTTATTTCTTTGGCGCCTTCACAACAACTACATTAGTGTTGACTCAAATTTGCAAAATATGGGTTACTGTTTGGCCTCCAAATGCCATTGCTGCTCAAACAACATCGAAACCTTAAATCATGTTTTCTTTAGTTGCATTCCGAGCAAAAAAATTTGGTCCGTTTTTAATTTAAAAAAGTCGGAGCCAAATGCTATTGATATGCTTACTGTTTTTGGTAGATGGCCTCACCAGAAGAAAAAAATTCACGTTGGTCAATTAGTTGACTGCTTCTGCCTATGGAATCTATGGAAAGCCTGAAATTCTGCTAAATATTCTAATATCCCGGCTGATGCTCAAAAAATAAGGGTAGCTATCATCCGGGATGTGAATATTTCTCTTAAAAATTTCAGCCCCAAAAACTTCAGCTTGAGCTTGCTTAATGTTGACCATGTTAAATCATTCCTGGATGTCTAACATTGGGTCTACGTGCTGGGCCTTATTGCTTTGCCTTCTTGCATTGTGGATTGGAATTTTTTCTGTCTCTTTTGATAACTGTTGTGCTGGGATCCATGATCTGCATGATAATTTGAAGTTGCTTGGGTTTCGGGTTTGACTTTTTGTGGCTCATATGTTCTGCATTAAGATACATGTTCTGTCTAGTCATGCTTATATTCTAAACATTTCAGTAAAAGTTATAACTGTTATTTTTACCTTCGTGGTCATCCTTAGTTTGCTGGTTTGCGAGAATTATGGGTCGGTGATTGTAAATTATAGATCCAATGGCGGGTTTAAGAAAGCTTATTATTGTTGCTTGAGTTCTTTGTCGGGGTCGATCGAGCCTCGTCTAATCTTTATTGAGATTCGGAGCAGTTTTTTATTTAATATTGTGGCGGGTAACTTAACCGGTTTTATTTGGAGTAGAAATTTTATTAAAGTTGTTGTCGATGCTAGTGTTTGGGAAAAAAGTTGTTGGCCGTTTAATGATAAAGTTGGTTCTATGACTTTTTTTGGCTTATCTAATATGCCTGAAAGGTTTGATAGAAACTTGATGGCTTACTTTTGTAATTTAGCTAAATGGGTTGATCATTCCAATCTAAAAACAAGCACTACTCTCTGCTTGCAGCGTTCTATCTTATGGAGCAACCTCATTATTAAATTAGTGGTGGGAGACTTAACTGTTTTTAATTGGCGAAGCATTTTTATTAATTCGGCTGTCAATGCTGATGCTAAGAATGGCTATGTTGCTTATTTTGATGCTTTATATCTTGAGATTTTTTGGAGCAGCTTTTTTATTGATTTAATGGTGGGCGACTTAACCGGGTTTTTTTAATTCTTTGGCTGTCAATGCTAATTTTTGGGCTCTCGGTAGATGTTCGCTTATGGCTCCTGATGGTTGTTGCTTATTTTGACGCTTTCGGCATGCAGCTGCACTCTTTATATATGGGATTTGTTTGGCGCAACATTTTTTTAAAATTAGATATGGGTGCTTCAACCGGTTTTATCTGGCGCAGCATTTTTACTATAATGAATGACATTGCGGATCTATGGGAGATTTGTAGATGCCGGCTTATTGCAAGATGGGCTGATCATGCTTTCTGCTTTCATTTGTTAATTTTATTTTTGCTGTCTAATATCTTTCTTTGGCAAGTCTCTTTGTTCAGCTGAGTGACACCTGCTTATCCTTATTATATTCCATCTACTCTGCTGAACTTTTAATGTGGTGTTTAAATGCTTATTTTATCTCCTACATCATGTTATTAGTCTTACTCTTTTTTCGGATGGTCCTCATCATGGCGCAAGTAGATATAACGGCCAGGCTGCTGATCTCTCCTTATTGTGTTTAAAAGTTTCATTCTATTCTGTTTATCCTGTGCTTTGGCTGCCAGTTTTTGAATTTGCAGGTTACTCGAGCGATCAGGTCATGCTCTTTGCTCCTTTCGCGTTTCCTTGGGTTGGTTTGGTCATTCTCGCTTTTATCTTTATTTTAGCAGCTGTCTTTATTATGTTCTCTTTTTTAGTTCGAACTCTTTTTTTTTCCGTTTCTTTTGTTTGGTATGGAGACCTTTTAGGATATACCTTGGGTCTCTGTTTTTGAGGCTGGATTCTAATTTTTAGTAGTCAAGGTATCCTGTATCCTCCCAGCCCCAGTCCTGTATTCTCTTTGCTTTTAATGAAATAAAATAGTGCCGAGATGACTTTTGCAAAAAAAAAAAAAAAAAAAAAAAAAAAAAAAAAAAAAAATATATATATATATATATATATATATATATATATATATATATCCTATTGTGAACTTTGAGCGCTTTCATTAAAAGGCAACATGCAATGTCTCACATTCTCAAGTAAATGCAATATGTCAAGCATTAAACAGAATTCTCTTATATTCATTTTTTCTTACATGAGACATTTTGTTCATTTTTTATCAATGACAATAAAGGCAATATTTAAGTGTATAACCATAATCTTTTCCTTTTTCATTCTTTTTTATGAAAAAAAATATTATATAGCTCTCAAATATCTTTTAAAAAGTATGGATAATTAGGATTTAAGATTTAAAAAATATATTTTTATAGGCTCCACAAACAAAAGTGAATTTAATAATATTTTTTTATTCCACTTAACTCCCTAAATCTTAGTCATCCATACTTTTTGTGCTTAAAGATTACCTTTAAAGTTCTAAGACTATGATTTTATGAGTGCATAAATAAGCTTCATCATTTCACCTCGAATATTTTTATAAATTATTTTTTTTAATAAATCAGTTATATATATATTATAATTAGCTTTAAGAAATATAGGTACTTATCAAAAATAATATACACTCATTAAATATGAGTAAGATGATCTTTAAATTAGTCTTACTTTAGAAATGATACAAAGGTTCTACTTACTTTAAGTAAACCTAATGCTAATTTATATATTAGTCTTACTTTAGAAATAATTTAGCTTACAAATTTAGGATACAAAGTCATGGTGATGATCTAAGAGGTGTTTCTAAAATAAAATATTTATTATAAGTTAAGCTTAAGAAAATGAATCCCTTAATTAGATACTAATTTATATAAATAAAAGGAATACCTAATGCTAATTTATATATTATGAACTATATATAAATTATATAAGCACTTAAATTAAATACTAAATTATATATTGTAAGTAATAGGAATACTTTATGATAGGAATACTTTATGATATTGTCAAATTTCCAAGGATTTTAGTAGCAAGAAATTAATGAATTATGGTTCCATAATTTTAAGAGAAAGGAACGAAGTGAATCTCCCTCTAGATCTCGATGTGCACTTTCCCAGCCTTTTGGTTGACTTAGGGTGATTGAAATTTATCTTAGTTAAGGTTAGATTCATCAAGTTTGATCTAAGATCTAATTTAGTCAAAGTGCAAGGTATAGGTTCTTATGGCTTTATAGAAAGGTTTAAGTATTAACCTTTATTCTTCTAAAATGTTCTATTTATTATTATTATTATTATTATTAATAATAATAATATTATTATTATTATTATTATTATTATTATTATTATTATTATATATATATATATATATCATCTCTAAGATGTTCTATTAATTTGTTATCATAGCAAGGTAATATCTTCCCCTCTATCAAAAATTTTTCTCTAAATGCTACCATTTCTAATTACAAACCCATTATCATTTCTTCCAATCATAATACCTCTTTCAAAAATAATAGCTTCAAATTTCAACTTTTCTGGCTAGCCAACAAAGATTATGATACCAATATCAGAAATTTTGGGAACAACCTGGTGATGGTTTTTATCTTCCTAAATTAGTTGAAAAATTCAAACACCTTAGTAAGGTTCTCAAAAATTGGAACTTCAACTCTATTGGCAATATCTTCAAGAATTTGAGCCATCAAGAAAACACCGTTACCCATCATGAAACTCTTTTTGAAATCAATCCTTCCAATGATAACAAATTAGCTCTTGCCAAAGCCAAAGCCTCTCTCATCCAATCTCATAAGGCGGTTGAAACCTTTTGGAAGCAGAAATGTAATCTGAACTGGAAGGTCAATGGGGAAAAGAATAGTAAATTTTACCATAATTGGGTGAACTAGCGTCGCCACATAAACAAGATTTCCTCCTTTTCTAAGTCAGATGGTACCATATTGTCTTACGATGAGGATATTAAAATATCAATTGTTAATTACTTTAATTCCCTCTTCTCCATTGACACTGAGCCCAATGACTCTCTTTCTCTCTATCGTCTCCTTCTCAAGATATTTCTACTGATGATATTGCTAATCTGAACGCCATGCCTTTGGTTGAGGAGATTTGGGAAGTCATCAAATCAATGAAGTCTAATTCTTGTGCGAGGTCTGACGGATTTCCCGGAGAAATTTTTCATTATCTTTTGGGAGATCATTAAAGTTGACATTTGTAATGGCATCAATGATTTTATTTGTAATGTCCCCCTCCCCAAATTCTTTTCCCATACTTCCATATCTCTCATGCCCAAAGAAACCTCTAGCAACCGGTGGTCTAAATTTCATCCCATTAGCCTTTGTACAACTATGAATAAAATCGTTTCCAAAATTTTGGCTAAGATAATTCAATCCTACATCCATAATCTCATTGAACCCAACCAATCAGTTTTTATCTAAGGTAGATCCATTAATGACAATATTCTCATTGTTCAAGTGGTTTTTCATAGCCTTAGCAAGAAGAGAATAGTTCATAATCTCATCCTTAAGCTTGATCTTAAAAAAGCCTTAGACAAAATTGATTGGTCCCTCCTTCAAAGAGTCCTTGTGGCTTATAGTTTCAATGATTCTTTCATCCTGAAATTTAAGAACTTGATCAATAATAATTAGTCTCTATTCTTATTAATGGGTCTCCTTTTGGTTTCTTCAAATTGCACAGGGGTCTCCAACAAGGTAATCTGCTCTCTCTCATTCTTTTTAACCTTGCCCACAATTATTGGTCTCACAATATAAATCACATGTTTTATTTTGATCATAACCTCTTTTATAACTTGGGCGGCAAATTCATGATCTATCACCTTGCTTATGCTGATGACCTGATTATATTTTCCAATGGAGATTATAGAAGCTTAACAAACTTAAATATCTCCTCAGCTCCCTTGAAAAAGATTATGGCTTTATTATTAATTGGGATAAATCCACTTTTTTATTGATAAAAAATCCCCTTAAAATTTGTCAAATAAAATCTTTGATAAGCTCAATCTCAAAAAAGGTAAGATCCCTCTCAAGTACCTGGGTACTCCTATTTTTAGAGGGCATATGTCTCACACCATCTTTCAAGACTTGATTGATTCGATCTTCAAGAAGCTTAGAGGTTGGGACAATAAATCCATTTCCCAATGATGTCATTTAACTCTAATAAGATATGTTCCCCCACTAAAGGTGTGCTTAATAAAATCAATGTCATTTTTAATAAATTTCTCTGAGCCTGTAGCAATGGTTCTAAAATCATCTGAACTTCTTGAAACATGATTGCCTTTCCTCATGAGGAAGATGGCCTTGACATAAAAAAACTTAATGACATTCACAATGCTCTCTCTCTTAAGTTTTGGTGGAAATTTAGAACCTCCAGCTCTCTTTGGACGGACATTCTTTTGGCTAAATACTGTGCGACCAATCACTCATCTAACGTCAAAGCTAAAATTACTGACTCGCCTACCTAGAGACGGCTATTGGATGTCAAATCTATCATTGATAACAACATTAGTTGAGATGACATTTCTGCTGACAACTCCCTTTGGTTTGATAATTGGAGTAAGCTTAGTATTCTTGCTAATAATTGCCCTGTCATTCTCTCTAAACTCAAAATTTGGAAGGTTTTTCTCCATCTTAATGGTTGGAACATTTTCACCATAGAGAATATTTTACCTTATGGGCTGCTTCAAGGGATTATTTTTATTCTTCGATGCTGATGCATACCAACTCGACGACTTCTGAGTTGGTGCTTAACTGTAAATTTCAGCTTACTTTGACTTGGAACTTTATCAAGGCTCGTAAAGCTCCTACTCATCATACCTGGTTTTGGCACAATGCCCTGCCCACTTTCATTAGAATTTTCATTTGGCGTTTGTATAATAATTTTATAAGTGTTGATGAAATTCTTATCAGCATAGGCTTTACCATCACTTTGAAATGCTATTGTTGCAATGATTTTGAATCACTCAATCATCTTTTTATTAATAATACCTACTCCTATGAGTCTTGGCATTTTTTGAATGTTGTTAGCAATAATAATAATACCATTTTTAGCCTTGAGGCTATTCTTGGTCACTGGCTCAAAAAAAGAAGTTGAATGTTGGGAACTTGATTGATGCTTATACTTTATGAAGTATTTGGAATGTTCGAAACAAGAAGAAACACAATAATACTCCTTTCAATAAGAATGTCATTATCCACATGGCCATTACTGAGGTGGCTATGATGCTTAACACCTTTCCTTCCAACCATTTCAGCTAGAAAAATGTGAACTTGGCCAAAACTTAACTTATGTGCTCTTCGATGGGCAGCCACTTTTAGATGCCTGGTTTTGGAAACTGAATCCTATGTTTTGGTATTTTATTGGGGTGCTCTGGGATCTTCAGCTTGCTGCATGTTCTCAGTCTAGTGGGGTTCTCTGTTGCTGGGGTTCTCAGGTTTTGGAATTTATGCATTTCGGTCCATTCGTTTGGTGGCTGCATTTTATGCCTCTCACTATCTACTTATTACTACTGCAATGTGGTTTCCCTTTGGCACTTAGTGGATGCTATTTTTCGCCTCTGTGGTAGATGTTGTTGGTTTCTCTCTTTTGGTGGCTGCCGCCTTGTCTATTTGGTGGCTGCCGCCTTGTCTGTTTGGTGGCTGCTTTGCAGTTCTAGCTCCTAGTTGTTGCAATTTTGTTTTGGCAGCAGTCTCCGCCGGTTGTTGCAGGTGTTTTTTAGTTTTCTTTTGGTAGCTGCTAGTTTGGGTGGCTGTTCTTCATTCTCTTCATGACTGCAAGGTTGCATTTTGGTTATGTTTTTGTTCTTGGTGGCTGCACTATTGTATCGTTCGTTGGTTCTGTCTCCGTCCCTGAGTTTGGTCCTTGCAGTTCCTTTGTTTTGTTGTTTGTTTGTCTGGTGCTGGGTTTTGGGCGGTCTTTCCTTTTGCTGCTTTGTCTACAATGTGTTGTATGAACCTTTTTCTTTGATGTGGTTTTTATACTCTGTTTTGAGACTATTTTATAGGTTTTCTTTGCGTTTCTTGCTCCTCGTGGTTTAGTTCTGCCTTCTTCACGTCAGACCTATGCTGTCCGTTCCCTGAAGTAGGTCTTTCATTGCTGCTATTGTTGTTTTGCTCATTGGTTATCCGCTGCTTGCAGATAGATGGTTTTGACCTTTTCGGTCTTTCCTATTGGCTAGTTTTTCTTATTTCTTTTGTTTTTGGAGTCTTTTTTGGTGATTTTCTTTTGATTCATTCTGCTTTGTGTTTGTTTGTTTCAGGGATATATATATATATATATATATATATATATATATATATATATGCTCTCATTTGGGGCGACTTTGGCGATTCTAAGGTGATCTAGGGTTTCCTTTTCGGAGCTCGGCCGAAGGCCTTAGGGCTTCCCTGACGAACCTTAGTCAGCCTTGGGTGACTTCTTTCTTTACTTATTTTGCTTTATTTTATTTTCTGCTTTGTCTCCATTCTTAGTTAATGGATCCTGCGTTGCGGTCTTTTCGCGACATTGTCGATAACACCTCCCCACATATTACAAAGCCCGTTAGCTCCTTTAATAGAGGTCCGACCCTGTTCTTCTTTGATGAGGAAGTTGTCCAACTATCTTGCCCACATGCCCTTACCCTTGTGGGTAAGTTCGCTCATGTTAAGCCTAGTTTTGGTCTAATTCTTGGTTTCATAGAAAGTCTTAAACTTTCAGTACTGGTTAATATCATATCATTTGATTCACATCAGGTATTTTTCACTTTTCAATCTAATTTAGACTATGCTCGTGTTTTTTCAAAGGGCTCGTATGACTTAAGAGGTAATACTATAAGACTTTGCAAATGAGGCCCTTTTTTAGATGTGAAACACGATGCCCCGATCATCTCGATCTGGGCGAACTTCCCCGGTCTTCGCTTGCAATTCACTTCCAAGGACATTCTCTTTAACATAGGGAATGCCATTGGTAAGCCTCTACAACTAGACCGTAACACGGCTCTCAATAGGAATATTACTGCTCCTCGTATTCTTATTGAAACAAGCATTTCTACCCCTCCTCCTAACCACATTTGGTTGTGATCAATTGAGAAAGGGTACTCTCAAGAGATATGATATGAAAATATGCCCATGTATTGGCAATGTTGTTCGACTTCGAGAGTCATAAAGAGCCTATACTGATAAGTTTTTGAGGGAGCAGATATAAAAGAAAGATGAGATATGTAACACAAAATTGAACCTCACTGTTTCTTGTGCCATATGTCAAATGCTAAAGTTCTATATTTATCTTTGTTACAATAATTATTTTTATGCTAAAATTTCAGTGCAATTGAAATAGGTTTGTAGGGATAAATTTATATAGCTTTTTATTTCCTATCAATTTATTGATTATTGTGCTTATTATTTAATAATTGTAAAGTTAACATCTATTAGTAATTAGTTTCATAACTAACTAATATTCAAATGTTCATACTTTTGAAATGTGCCCAGATTAGGAGCTCATTATTGAGGAAAGGTGCTAAGAACCGCAGTGTTGATACCGCTACATGCTGATTTACTAGCTTTTGACTCTGTTTAAAGTTTGTAACTTTTTTTTTTTGATATTAGTAATAAAAAATTATGAATTAATAAATAAATGAGTTATGTATGATGCCTACATATTATGTTCTTTATATCACTCAATATGATCCTGCGACTAGAGGACTTACCCCAAAATCGGTGCTGGATTAGCCCCCTGTAACTCGACATTGTGCCCCAACAACTTTTCTCTATCATTCTTTAATATCTAAGGAATATGTTATTTTATTGGTATCCAGAAACAGATGGGTGGAGGCACAATAGTTGGCTTTAAAAATGCCCACCCAAATGTTATTCATGATTCTGAAATTTCACTAGAGTTTAACAGAGTATGCATTTTGAAAAAAGCCTTGAGGTTCCCAAAACCTAGCCCACCTTCATTGATAGGGTTGGTGAGATTATCCCATTTTACCCAAATTAATTTGTTACCGTTGTCATGAACCCAAGGAAATTTGTTGAAATAATTTTGATTTTATTTAAGGTAGACTTGATTGGAGAAGAAACTTCAAGCCAACAAATAGGGATCATGTTGAGGATATATTTAATCAAAATGAGCCTACCTCCTTGAGAGAGGTAATTTTTTTCCCAACTAAGAATCCTTTTTAAGAGTTGGTCAATTAGGACATGATAGATCATATTTTTATTAGGGCATTTAAAAATTGGAATACCAAGATAATTGCAAGATAATTTACCATCTTTGAAGTTCAATTTGGTAGTAATAAAGTTCTTTAAATTAGAGTTGGCTTTATTGTTAATGAAGAAATTTGATTTATTACAGTTAATCTTAATATCATAATCCTTTCCAAGAGTATTAAGCATAAAATTAAGCTTGATAATGTTCCTTTTATCAATGTTGGAGAAAATGATGAAGTCGCCAGCATAAGCAAAATGATAAACAAAGTGTTTACCACCAATGTTAAAATGAAGGCTAGAGTTCATCAAGAAAGTTTTATTAAGTTTTAGGTACCAATATTTTATGACAAGGTTGAACAAAATAGGAGATAGAGGATCTCCTTGACTTAAACCCCTATAAGAGTTGAATAAGCTGATTGGGGCACCATTAATCATTATGAAATACAAAACATTAGTAATAGAATTATTAATCTTAGTGATGTAAGAATCATTAAAATCATAAGCAATAAGCATTATAAAAAGAAAGCCCCAGTCAAGCTTATAAAAAGTTTTTCCAAATCCAATTTGATAATAAGATTGTGACCCCTTCTTTACTTGTTGAGATTGTGGAACATTTCCTGAATCACAAGGACATTATCTTGAATGCGTCTCCCAAGGATGAAACCAGATTTATTTTTTTCAATGATATTAGGGATCAGAACTCTAAGTCGATTAGCAATAATTTTGGATATGATTTTATTAATGGAGGAATAAAGACTATTTAGCCTAAGTTGATTCCACCAATTTGGAGAGTTAACTTTTGGGATAAGGGAAATAGTGGAATGACTGAAGATTTTATAAAGGGTAACATTATAGAAAAATTTCTTAACCCCATTATAAATGTCATCACCCAAAATATTCTAGAATTAGATAAAAAATTCATCACGAAAGCCATCAGGCCCAGGATAAGTATTATTTTTAGATCTTTAACCACATTTCAAATTTTATCATTAGAAGGAATGTTATTTATAAAGGTGTTGTCACTTTGGGAAATGATGGCTTCAGAAGGATTCAAGGAAAAATCATTAGAAGTGTAAGATCATAAGTGAGAATTTTGGTGAGGAAGTGAATAGCAGAAGCTTGAATGTCTTTATCCTTCAAAAGAGTGATGCCATTCTCCATGGTGATTGATTGAATTTTATTTTTGGTTCTCCATTTATTGACCCAATTATGATAGAACTTAGTATTTTTTTCTCCTTCCATTTTTTAGCAAGTAATGCATGTTTGTTTCCAAAAGATTTCAATGTTATTGTGGCATTGAATGAGATCAACCCAAGCTTTAGAAAAGGTGATTCTATTGTGATCGTTAGGCTCATATTTATATAAAGTTCCAAATTATTAGTAAGAGTTTCTAATTTGATAGAATTATTAAAAATGTTACTAACCATATTATGATTCCAAACATTGAGAGCTTTCCTAAGATATTTTAACTTATCAAGCAGTCTAGGAAGACCATAAAAATCACATTTTTCATTTCACAAGGAATTAATCAAATCCATACAGTCAGGTCTATCTAGCCAAAAGAGTTAAAACCTAAAGGATCTATTAATTTTAGGCAGGTTATTATTAGAACAAATAATTTATGGGTTTGTGATCAAAATTAGAAGAGTTTTGAGAGAAATTTTTGATGCCATGAAAATGAATGCACCAAGCAGTACTCATCAAAAATCTATCACGACAAGCAAACTTCCTAAAATTAGACTGGTGGAAGGGAATCCAACTAGTTAAAATCATCTAACCCACAATCAATAATAGTCAAGTTAAAATCAAAAGTCGAGGCCGAGTGATCCAGAGCATAGCCTTTATACTTATTATGATTAGGACCACATTGAAAACACCACCAATTAACCAAGAAGATTTGTATAAGGGAAGTTTCTTAAGAACTCCGAGAGATTTAATCGATCATTGCTGAGGTTATTGTCATGAACAAAGGTGATGGCTATTAAAAAATTTGATTCTCAACTTTCAAGTGAATATCTTGATCACATTGGCTAATGGTTTTAACTTTCCAATTATGGGACCAGAGAACCCAAACTTTATTAGAAAGAGAGGTGGCACTATTCTCATAGTTTAAAAAAGTTTGGATTTTGTTGCAAGCTTCTTTAGGAATTTTTGGTTCAAAAATAGCAGTAATCTTAATTTTGTGTTCATAGGTTAGATGTTTGAGGCAATTTTTAGAGAAAAAGTTGCTTATTCCTCTAATATTCCAGCAAAGAACGTTCAATGGGACACAAAAGAAGGCTTGTGCTAAACCTCTTGTTTATTGAGATTTGCTTTAGGCATTCTTTTTGTAATCTAATTTAGACTTTTCATTTTTATAGCACAACCATTTTCTTCTAAGCAAGAAATAGGATTGAATCGATTGGAACTAAGGAAAGGAGATGTAACTTTGGTTGGCGATGTAGAATTACCTTTATCTTGGTTCAAGGGAGATTAGGGGCATCATAACTAGCCAATTGACAAACCTAAATTACATATGTCTGCATTTGCATGCAAGTGTGCGTGGTTCGAAGTAATATGGGATGGTAAGATTTTGAGATTTATCATTCTCTATGAATGGTGTTTATATTTGTTACTAGAGTGTATCTAATTTTAATAATGTTTAAGAAATCAATTAGGTTGTTTTAAGTTCCTAATTTATGATTCCTAAATTAACTTGGTTTTGAAATAATTTTTAGAAAATTGGGGAGAGTTGAGATTAAGCATGCAGTTTTGTCATGGTTCATACAAGTTACTCTTCTTCTCAATTATATGTCAAGTAAAGGGAGTTTATCTAAATTTTATTATCAAGAGATTCAGAATTCTTAAATGCATACATTAAATGTACAAAATTTTACTAGTGCTCTAAGATGAACACAATGAGGTTCAAACTCAGCACTTAAGCAACCATGTGATCTTTTTAGTAAATAAAGTTATCTCTCACATCTAAATGATATAATACTCAATTTTAGTTAACTATTACATGATCTTAATTTCACAAATGGCTCACACACATCTACTCTTAATTTAGCTAAGGAAATGGGTTGTGAATCTAGATGAGCTTATGTCACATTGCTCATAGCTTGACACGCTCAATTGTTTTGTATAAGTTAAGAATGAGCTATGAAGCCATAAAGGTGGTTCTCGTCTCGCATGCGTCAAGTTCACATCACAAATGATAAGAACCGAGCTACAGAGCTTAGAGAATACTATGTTATATTCTCTCATCACTAATGATCAAGCTTTTGTACTAAGTTGTGCACGGGTTGTTTTCGCATAGCGAATGTTGTCACGACAATTTGTGGTGTTAACGATCGAGAGTACATAGCTTTTTGAGAAAAAGTGAGCATTAAGCTTAATGAGAGTTTCATTTAAATATGTAGTAAAAATTTTGAATTTAGAATTATTTATCAATCTTCAACTTATTCATACAGTAAACCATTCAAATATTTTCAAATCTAAATGACATCTCATTGATTAAAAGAGTTACAATCATTACACAATGATTTTCACATGCTCTTACCCAACACTCCTCAAAGGGGGGATTAGGCTGTCATCACAAATAATAAATAAAGGAAGCTACAAGAGATGCGGAGCATTTTTATTGCTCTTACAAGGAAATATTTGGTAAAATAAGTTGAGAATACAATACTTATGAACAGCTTTTGTGTTCTCTTTATTTTCTTCTCCCCTCAATCTTCTTCCCTTATCCTTGCTTGTTGTGCTTTTCCTTCTCCTCAAAATGCAACCTTCTTCTCCTCCCTAAAAGTTGGGAAGTTCTCCTGAATATTTTTTTTTTCAAAACAAAAATCAGAACTAAGTCTTTTTTTTCCTTTTATAATCCTCTATCTAGCCTTCCCCTCTTCAAAGCAGTCGGATTCCTTTTTCTTGAAACTAGGAATTGCATTCAATTATATTCTCTTATTCTCTTGGAAATGAGGGGGTTTAATATTTTACATTAATTTTGGCTGTGGGAAAATGGAAAGTTTTAAATATTTCGGCTGTCCCAATGCTATCTTAGAGCAAATTTCCAATATAGATTGATGGTGTGCACTATGGCACGCTATAGCGCCTTGCTTTCCATTTATCGAACACTACGACACGCTGTAGTGCCTCACTTTCTATTCATCGGGCCTTACGGTGCACGGTAGCTTTGCTTTCTGTTCATCGGGTGCTACAATGCGCTGTAGCGCCTAAGCCTCTGAAATTCTGGCATTGTCGCGCCCTGTAACACCTAGATCTCAAGAATTTGGGTGGCTCGGTAACAAAAGCAGTGTGGTGCACACTAGCGCAGTGTGGGACACTGTGGCGCGCTATGATGCCTTGCTCTCGGGAACAATGGCATTGTAGTGTGCCATAGCACGCAGTAGCGCCACTTTCACTTAATTTTCCTTTCCAATTCAATTTGATCTTTCTTTCCAGAAATGCCATAAAAACACACTAAAATTACAACTAATCCTAAGAAAAATATAAACTCTAATACAAATTTCCCTATGTTTATTGGATTCATCACCAATCAAAAAGAATTCAGCATCAGGAGTATCATCCCCTTTGCCTGGGCAATCAGCATTTGATATTATATACAATGAAGGGCTCACAGTATCACTAGCAGCGACTTGCTCAATTTTCTCAATAATAACAACATTAATAGTTGTTACAGTTGGTGTAAGGTGGCAGTCAAGTTGACTGTAGATTCAAGATTGACGGCCCTATCGTCCCTTCAAGCACATCATTCAAAGCAATAATATTCCAAGCATCTTTATAATCATATACACCTCTTTTACCATTAAAAGGCTAACATTCTTATCAAAATCAAGATTAGTTTCAACTGAATCAATATGGTTACCACAAGGAGCCACATCATTAGTATAAACAATATTATGATTACCCTCACCATTATTAGCCATTTTTGAATTCTAATCGATAGCAATATTAGCATTAGCCATAGAAGGAGTAACATTTTCAGCTTCAAGAGAAATATTTTCATAACTATAAACGTTAGAATCAATTATGTGATAGTTAGGATCCACAAGCATGATAGCATTAGCCTTGAACACCATGTTTTTAGAAGCCAATATTTCAGCTAGATTATCACCAATCTCCTTTTCAGAAACTTGAATCACATTTTTAAAAGCGAAATTTCAGCAATACTATCTAGTATAACTATTTTAAGAACATTAATAATTTTTTAATCAAGTTAACAGTATTGATCATTGCTTTAATAGGGGCCATAAAAAAATTTTCAGTATTAACCTTTGTCATGAACTTCTCATTTGCAACAATACTATCTATTGGAGCTATCATCGCATTAGCCACAGTAGTAATATCTTTAGCTAAGTTAGCAAAAATAGTATTATACAACATGATATTAAGAGTTGTGGCTAATTTTTCAGCATTAACATTGATATTATCCCCAATATCATTTTCAGTAACAACCTTTTCAGCAATACTCATCAGATTAGGGACAATATAAATGTTTCCTAAATTATCGAGGGAATCATTAACATTTGCAGTAATATTTTAATCAATAACAAAAGTGTTGGCACTATCAATAGAAAGAAAAAGCAGTTCCACATGAATTTCAACAGTAATTTTAGATTATATTAAAAGAACATTCTCAAAATGAAAAATAGCATTATAATCAGCTACAAAGTGGTTACCACCAATTATACTTTCAATAGTGTTACACAAGTGAGGGCAAGACGATGATTTATGGCCAATGATATTACAATGTATACAGTAAAATGACATATTTTCGTATATAACCTTTCGCCTTAGATCCAAGCTAAATTTTTTTTGGTGGACTTTGTTTAAAATTAACCTCCACTAAAACCCGTAGTGAAGCAAAATTTTTGTGGATAGCAATGTTTCTTTCAAGGTGAAGAGGTTTCCCAAAAGCTTGAGCAATATTAAACAAAACTTCCTTAGAAGTATATTGTAATCGATTGAAACAGGACAATGGACACATCAAATTTAACATTTATGTGAGGGCTGTATTTGAAAAATTTGATCATATGATCATTAATGTCATAAGAGCCTTTAGAGAACAACGAGCATAATCTAAATCAAAAGAGAACTTTAGGAAATTTTTCAATGAGTCGCAGGAATGAGGGTTAGATCATGCGGCACAGCAAGGTAAGTGATTTCTTCATTAGTGAAAAAGAGGGCAGGGCCACATTTATAGCAGGAAATATAGATATCTCACACACACACACATAGGTGATATTTTTATGTAATTATATGGATTCTCAAGCAAATTTTATGAAGTTAAACATTGAATGATAAATATGAAAATAATAAAGATTTTAGTTAGATATAAGAATTATCCTTAGTGTGTGTGTGCACAAAATTAATGACTTCAATAATAATATCATGTTAAATCGCTATATTTTGTTTTATATAAATAATACATGAATAATATATAAAATATGATTAATATATATTGTATCCTACTTTTTCAATGATGGTTTGTATATTGTCCGGTCTCCCCGTATGTATCTGTGTATTATAAATGTTCATAAGATATGTTGGGTGTGACCTCTTAATTGCATCCCTTGAGCAACATATAAACTTTGACGAACCACCTATCATACTGAGACTTAAGACATTGCTCACAAGAGCAAACCTTAGCCATAATGGAAGAAATATATAAGATTTTTGAAGCTTGTATCACTTCTAAAATTCAATTTTCAAAAATGTAGCCATGGTCAAAAAGGTTAGTGGAAAATGTCTTATGTGTCTAGAATTCAAAAAGGTAAGCAAGGTCTAACTAAAAAACCTAGTACCCTTTACCAAAGATTGATAACTTGGTTACCTCAATAGTTGGGTTATAATCTTCTATTTCTTTGATGCTTACTAAGCATACAAACAAATAAAAATTGATCAAATAATGAGGTTTAGACACGGTTCATTCTTACAAGTATCAAGTAATGATATTTGAGTGCTGGTGTGACCTACCAATGTTTCTTAGACAAAATGCTTAAGATCAAAAACTTGAAATGTTGAAGTCTATATTGATGACACCATAGTGAAAAGACACTCAAAAACTAATAACCTCAAGACTTATACATGGCCTTTAAAGCTGTACCTTATTACATGAAATAACCCCAAGAAGTGCATATTCAATGTGACAACCAAAACCTTCTCAAGTATGCTAAAAGACTTAAAGAATTAAAGGACAATCTTAGTATATTCGAAGCAATATATGAGAAAGCTTGTTGGTTAATTAGATAGCTTCAAAGTATTCATTTCAGGTCGAATGAAAGCTGTGCATTAATTTTCGAAGTCTTAAAAGAGAAGTAATCTTGTCAGTTGGACTAAGCAATGTATTGTAACATTTAATCAACTTAAGCAACACTTGGCTCACTTGATGAAGCTTATGATTCTCAAGTTGTGATATTTTGTACCTTTGTATGATCATGTGCATGGAAACCATAATTTTAATTTTAATTAAAAACAAGATAAGATTTAATTGCTCATTGATTACTATAGCCATGTATTAGTCTAAGAGAGACTAATTATACCATGATTAAGTTAGACTTTACAATCATAATGACTTCGAGGAGGCTACCCCAATTTTTCAACTCACAAGATAATAGTCATAGCTAATCAACCATTAAAAATGATAATCCAAAGACTTACAAAATAGATCATATAACTTATGGCCTTCAACTTTATTGTGAACTTTATCCACAATAACCAAGATGAACTGGAAATAACAAATATAGCCAACACTTTTTTAGATTCTTGCTATTGAACATTTATAGTGTCTATAGATACTTTTCCTCCCTCACCCTCTGTCATCTTGAGTATTTACCTTCAAGATTGCACTCTTTAGATGTTCTTCTTTTTTATCAACAAAGCACAACTTATGAAAATGGTGAACATGAGATCAAGATGATCCAAAACAGTATAAATCTCAACGTTCTCCATATAATCTTTCTTTTTTAACATTTTAACATTAATTGGTATCATTATTCTTTATTTTCTAGGCATATGACATCCATTCTTCATCCTTTATGAAAAAAAATTAGATCCACAAGCCACTATCGCCAATAAGTGTGCCAAAATCCTTCTTGCATTGAAATCAGCACAAACAATTGCATAATATGAAGAGTTAAATAGATCAGTAATGCATTAATAAAGTAAAGCACATTATCTGGAAATGAAATAGATTATCTATAGTTATAACTTATTTGCTTTATTGAAGCAATGCGAGGAAAACAAAAATATGAGTGAGCAGCTGAAAGCACTGAACTCAGAATAATGAGGGGTCGACCTTCTTAAGTGATGAATCCGTTCTTATTTGATTTAGTATCTGATACCTAAGAGGCTTTTCAGTCCGTACAAAGGCTGAATATATATACATACATACATACATATATATATATATATATATATATATATATATATATATATATATATATATATATATATATATATATCTTTAAAAAAACTGTGATAATAATATTTACATAAACGCAGCAAACATTATACAGGAAATCATATAATAATCTACATAACATAAACAGCTATAGATCTCCATATAAAAACGAGCAGTGATGCAAATATGAAAAGCAAAGCCAATATCCTCAGATAAGCAGTCACAGAATCAGCCTTCCATATACTTATTTTTGCAGAACTATAGCCCGATTTTTCCGGCTTAGCTTTACCTGCATATATTGCAAAAAAACCACTTTTAAAGCAAATGTTTATCATCGTATAAAATCAATATTTTGCTTCAGAAATACTGCAAAATAAATTGCAATTTCACCGTATCAAGCATTGAACCGGTTGAACCGACTCGCAACCGACCCTTGGGCTCCCAATAGTTTTGTTAGTTGATTTGCATGTTATGTGAATGATGTTGCGGCTCAGGTTTTGAGCTTTTAAATTTAAACCCTAAATAGATTAAGAATTCAAATCTCATTGGACATACATTTGCCTTAAAAATAGATCGCATTTTGTACTCACATTTTTTGAAATCTACAATAAATTCACAAACTTTAAACATTAATGTTAATTCATATATATAATTTATGTTAATAACATAGTTTAATTAAATTGAATAACTAAATAACATGATCCACATTTTCCCTCCTCTCTTAAAGTTAAAATAAAAACATACTTAGTGCGTATCAATACCCATTTAATATCAGTCAATAAAGATTCATAACAAAAGTTACCTTGAATTGACAGATCCTGGAATTTCTTGGCATTTTCTTCAGTAATATCCAATGGCGATTCCTCCATTGTCTACACTCCAAAATCATTTTGACATTTAATGAAAGGATAGAGGAAATACAAAACATAGACATACTACTCCCTAAAACAAATGAAACCCGTACCTCTTTGCTTTCCCTTTTCACTTTGCGATCACCAGAAGATTCTATACGAGTTTTCTTCTGCAATCTTATCCTTCTCTTTGCCAGACCTTGCATGACTGGTAGGGCGGCATGATTCGGTAATTGCACATTCGATATAATATCGGCGCTGCCAAGAAGATCGGATCGAGAGCCTCCCTGTGAATCCAACAATTTGTTGATAGGCGATACAATAAACTTTAATTGCAGAGATAATGCAAATCACCTGCACAAATTGAAGCTCGCCATTATCAACTTCCCTGCTTGACACAGAATCTATAGCAAAACCTTGAGAATGTCCTTTCATGAAGCTCGAATAAGAAACTGGTGTATAGTCGAAATGTGTAGCACCTTCTTCATATTTGACCTGACTGGCAAGCATTGTGTTCAATACCTCATCAATATGATCAGGCTCATAACCAATGTTGTAGGCTGACCAATCTGTGTAGGGGATTGGTGAAGTCACATTTGGGAAGCTTTGATCTGCGAACCGCTCATCAAAGGGGTCACAGAAGTGTTCTAAGACATCAATCAAGGGGTCGGTCTGAAGTTACAATTACAAAATGAGTTAGAAACAGGAACATGAGAAGCAAAAACAGAAATAGAGCCGAATGCACTCACACTTTCTCCTCTTGCTTCAGCATTATGTTTGGTATAAATGCTGTGTTCTGGTTTCAAAGTTGAATCCCTCGAGCAATCAGATTGCTCGGGAAGCAATCTCAACTTCCCGAATGATTGAGTCTTAACGATTTGATTCAGAGATTGAGAAGATGATTCACAGCACAAATCAAGTTCTGCGGATGCTTGATCAAGAGATGCTGGCGGCCAATCCTCTAATTCTTCTGAGAGAAGCTGCATATCGGTAGGGAAAGCCTTTGAATTGGTCTGAGAATGGCAGCTGTTCGCCATTTCATCATCGTTACATGTTAAGGTTCTCTCATCTGGTTTCTTGAATAAACGGTAAAGCATATAACCGCCCTATAGAAATACCAGAAGGTTATGTAACAGCAATGCAATAACTAAAGAAGTGATGAAGAACTTCATAATAGACAACAATAATGCAGAAATAAATGAATAGCCGCCTCTAAATTCTCTTTGAACCTACCCAAGATATAAAAAAAAAAAAATTAATTTCTAAGCATTGCCGTGATAGAAGATTAGGCCTAGTGCCATAAAGAAATAAAGATTCATGAGGCCAGCATCAACACCAACACCAAGCCTTAGCCCCATTTACTTTGGGTTGGCAAAAAGATCTATGATGCCAATGTAAGGAAATATTCATTGTTAATCCCAACCACTTCAAATGGAAACTAAAGCTTATGGAACTATTCAAACTCAAGATATTATTTGATCTGACAATATCACAATTGTTTCCTTCAATAGAATTTACCAATATCAAAATCACTACACTTTGATTACACCATATATCAACATAATCAGCCTATATGATTCACAATCAAAAAATGTGTAGATAAAAAGAATAGAGGGTGGAGACATTGGGGAATGTGTTGGCTTTTCTCATAAATGACTCATTTTCAAATTAGAGTGTTGTGCGATTAAAAAATCTCACTCCAGATTAATTGAATATAGTATAGAGAAGCTATATAGGGGCCGAAAATTGGCCACTAATAATAAAATAAGTATTACAAAGATTAGGATGCTAAAGTGGATGACTAAATAACAGTTTGAGGGGCTCCAATAGTGGAAAAGATTAGAAAATGATGTCTTAGATTGTTTGGCCTATTAAGAGCAAAGAGCCTCATGCCCCAATTAAAAAAATTGAGTATATGAAGTTTGTTCCATTTAAAAGAGGAAGAAGAAAACCAAAAAACACATGAGAAAAAATCATTAGAAAGGATTATCTCTATTTGGAGCTTAGAATATGACATCTATTTGATCATGCAGAATAAAAACAGAGGATTCATATAGCTGACCCTACTTAATGGTACTAAGGTTTAGAGGTGTTATTGTATGATAACTTACCCACATTATCGCCTCTACGGCAGCAACCACCATTGTTTAACTATAAACAAGGACTTTGTTAACAGCTTCCCTCCTTGTCAGAACCTTGTCATTGACCAGAAACATAATTGCCAATTGCAGAAGTAACCAGTATTGCCATTTTCATAAAAATTGTTTGAATTATGGTATTTTAGGCGACGAAGATGACAATGTGACTGAGATATCAGCAAAAATCAAATGCTAGTGTGAATGAGCAACGATTGTTTCATTTAAATCAGATAGATAAGTTGAAGGTGGAGGTGATCCATCATTATCCATGAGATTGTGTGCACAGGACAAGAGTAAAAATTGAGATCTCCATATAGAGTAATTATTACCATCAAGCTTAATATTGAGAAGAAGAATACTAAGTGAAATCCTGTAGTGAATCCATAGCCAAAAAAGCGTGAGGAAAGAGATTTACACCAACAAATAGATAGACACTGGTTTGCTTTGCAATATTTTGCTAGCTTCACAAGTGACAGATGAGCTTCAGCAACAGCAGTTGAAATGATGTTGAGCAGAAGTTCAAGGAAAAGGATTAGCAGCATATGTCACTATGCGGATGAACGGAACTCCAACGAAGTCACCGACAGGCAGTTGTCAAAGCTTCAGTAGTAGAGACAATCATGCAGTAGTAAGTACCAAAGCCAAACTCTGATATCAAGATCAAAATAGGCAATCATAGTAAATTTTTTTATCCCTTTCATTTTCAAACGAGTTATTGAAGTTTTCAAATATATGAATCAATGGTGATGATATAGAGAGTTGGTTGCATGTTAATGACGAGAAAGAATTTGAACACATGTAATAAAGGGTGACTGGCTTGGTTATGGTCAAGCCGTTCCAATGCTAAAACTAATTAAGCAATAAAGGTGACTGGCTTGGTTATTGTCAAGCCGTTCCAATACTAAAAATAATTAAGCAATAAAGGTGACTGGCTTGGTGGTTTGAGATGTAGTTCTAGAATCCTTTTGGTGATATGATAAGCCAATACATAACACATGTAATAAACAGGAGAAAATGCAATTACAGCAGTAACTTCAACTAGTCATGAACCTGTTGAGTAAGTTTCTACCGTTCTTTACTAAGATTTAAATAACAAGAACACATTCGTACATATATCTAAAGCACATATAAACACATAGATTTATGAATTAACTGCAGATAAGAGATACATTAACTTCACTATACTAAAGATGTGGTGAAATGGACAAACAATTTAACACCCTCATTGCATGCACAAATAGATAATTTGGGTTTAAGAGTGATTTTTTCTTCCAGAAGCAAAATGCCCAAACACCCCACAGAGAATTCAGCCCACTAGACCACCCACAACTGACTGGACATGTCAATCCCACAAAAGAAAACCTTCCACTCATGCCTTCGGCAAAGCACAAACAAGCAAAAGGAAATACCCATTAGCAATTTCAGTTATATTGCAAATATGCCATTTTTTTTAAACAAGATTTTTTGCATTATGTTTTTTTCTGTTTTGTTGATCATTGGAATAATCCAAATTGTATAGATGATTGGATAGTATGAACGATTTAGGCAACTGTCCATGCAATTACCATGATCGTTGGACGATCAACAAAAGGCTTAAAAGATGTAACAGCGTTTTACAAAATTTCTTTATCAAAAATTAAATTTTGAGAAGCATACAAGTACAATGATATGATGCAGACCATAACTTGTAAGCAAATATTATAAAGAAAAATAAAAAAGCATACTAAGAGAAAATTATTCTGAGACTAACATAGATATTAATAAATTCATTTATTTTTTTAAATTGTCAAGTTAAAGGTTTGCATATGCATATCAACCTACTTATTTCAATAAATAAGCAAAACCTTCAATCCAACAAAAAACCTATGGTATAATGTCAATCCAAGCAAGATTGAATTGATTAATTAATTAATTAATATATATATGGCTTAACTTGATTACAACAAAATCATATAATATATGAGAATTAGTAAATAACTTTGAAAACCAATAACGACAACAATGGCAACCCTAATTCAGAAATAAAAATCTTGTCTCCATCATGCTCTATCCAATAAAGCCCCAAATATACAGGATCATTTTTTTATTGTCAGGACCATTCTGATCTTCATCTTCCTCTTTCAACAAGATCAAATTTAACTAAAATCAACTATCATAATGATTCGAAGATCAATTCTAAGGATCCTCACTGACATATAAGATCTTCCAAAAGCCAAACAGGTAATTCTCAACTCAATCGAGCCAATCTTGGATCCAGTAACTCCTTTCTACAGCATGCGAATATCAATTATCCACAAAGAAGGCAAGTCTACCCATCCTTCCAAACAAGCAATTCAGCACTTGGCCAAGTTTAGTTACACCTCGTTCTAACTTCAACCCAATATGCTCCCAATAATAATAGCCCCAATACACACCCGAGTGGTGTCTATTACCCCTATTCGTGTTTCTCCAAGCAGCCAAGTCATTGAGTTATCCACAAAGGAGTTTTGAATCATTCCAATTTGAAGTGGGAGAGTCATCATCAAGCTCAATTTAAGTCTAAAAGGTGAAGAGTATCTTGAATCAACACGGAGTGACGTAATCGTCAAGTCCACATGGTACTGACCATTCAGGAGCCAAGAATAAAGGTACTCCAAGAGAAATATCAAGAGATATTCGCATAGCCAAAAAAATTTCTACCAAGTTGAGTAATCAACCATAACATCCAATTGCACTCTAATGCTACTTTACCCAATTTAAGTATGTACAGAAACTTAATCTTAGAGAACTAAGGATAAAGAAGCAAGTAGTTGAGCTAAGATCAAAGGTTGATTTAGCTGAGTGCTTCTCCATGTGGGTCGCCTACTAAAGAAAAACAAAGGTTGTCATATATGCATTGATGACTGAGCACTAAGCCAAATTATCATGAAGCATCATTATCCCCTGCCACATAGATAGGCGGCCTATTGGATCAGCCAAAATTGGCAAAGGTTTTCCTGATGCTTAATTTAAAATTCAAATATCTCAAAGTGAGAATGCAAATATAGAAGACACTTAGAAGCCGCAACCAAGACTCGACAAAGGTTGTTTGTATGGCTAGTAATAACATTCCATTTAGCAACACTGCAGCCATGTTCATGCAGCTTATGAATTATGTATTCTTATATACCTAAATGATATACTGGTCCATATTTCAAGACCAGCCGAGCATTGAGACCATCTGGACCAAATACCGAGCATTGAGACAATCTCGACCAAATACCGAGCATTGAGACCATCTCAACCGAATAACGCGGACACTCCATGAAAGCCAATTAGTTTTGAATGAGAAAAAATGTGACTTCTTCAAAATGAGCTTATTGTATTTTAGAGAATGGAGGAGGAGCTATCAGCATTGGTCCTTCAAAAAATCAAGCCATAACCAAGTGGCCGACGTCAAAAATACGACAAAAGTTCAAAGCTTCAGAGCATGTTAGTATGTCCGCAAATTCATTTAAAATTTTTTAAATCATCTCTACACCCTTGCAACAAAAGGTTGTCGAATAACAAAGCATTGGGCCGAAAAAAAATTCTTTATGCTATTATGCATACCAAGCGGCCTTGGCTGAGTGATGTGGATCAAAAAAAGGACAAACCTCTATGGCAGCCGACAATTTCAGAGTTCATAAAACTTTTCTTAACCTTCATAGCTGTGTTTGATAGCTAAGGATGCAGGAGGATGTGACCAAGTACATCCAAGGGTGCACACTATGTTGCACATCAAAATTCTCAAATCAAGCATGTATGGGTATATTACGGATTGCCAATTTCTAGTCTCAAATCAGAATAGTCGATAATTTCTAGAAATCCTAAAGTCATTAATGAATATTAAATTGAAGAAAAGCACAGTCTATTATCCACGGATTGACAGACAATTGAATTGATTATCTACACGATCATCTATAGCACCCAGGCTAAACCAACTATCGATGATCTAAGCCCAAAATCCTAGAAATCAAACCAAACCAAACCAAAGATTAAGAGATAAAAAAAAAAAAAGAAATTAATTGGAGAATGTAAAATATTATTAAATTGGAAAATTTGAATCTAGTACATAAATTATGTGATAAATAGATATCCTACAGCAGAGAACTAGTCAATTAAGAAATAGATGAGAAGACTAAAATAACAAGATTTTTATGCCCGACATCTTTCTTTTGCTAAATATCAAAATTTTATAAATTGATTCCATCCAATTTCTTATTAAATTCGTGCATCAATTTACATTGATTCAAAATTGTTAATGCTACGTACGCTTACATTAAACAGAAATTCTGGACTATATTAATTAAATAAGCATAGTATATTTTCCTTTTCAAGCTGGCAAGTTTTGTAACAGTGTAGAAACACAATAAATCAAAAATGCTAATCCTCAATTAGGAGCCCAGGTCTTATTAATTAAATAAACAATCAAACTATTTTCTGTCTATTCCAAGTATAAACAGTAAGCCTTCAATAAAAGCTCAACTTTTTTTTCCTACCACAATTGGTAGATTTCATAAATATCAGATAAAACAGGTCATGAATGAGGAATCTTCCCCCAAAAATAAAAGAACTAAAATAAAAAATTAAAAAAAAAAACAACACCATTGAGAAAATTTGATTATCATGATGTCAGCAAACCAAATTCACACCCAAAAAATATTTCTTTCTTCACAGAGAAGATAAGAAAACCAACAAATAATAAATATAAGGTTTTCAGAGTAGAAAGCACTCTCCTTGCTCCATGATTCTCAAAGAGTAAACACGTCAATTTCTAAAATATAATCACCTTTTTCAATATTCCAGCATCCATCTGCAATTATGCAGTCAATCTCATTGACAGAAGGCACACATACCTGTTCTCCACACTCATATTCCGGCTCAGTAGTCCGATACTCGTGCATAATCCAACAAGTCCGCACTCCTCTAGGAGCTCGGCCACAGTGAAAGACTAGGGTTTTCTTCATCCCAATCCGAGAAAGAGAAGCCGCCCGAGACCGGATAGTTCGGTCCTTCCCGGTGGCTTTCCAGTACCCCGACCCCGTCGCGCGGTTGGACCGATGGCCGTTCGGGTACTTCCGGTCGATGGGAGCGAAGAAAAACCACTCATGATCGTCGGATCGAATCAGAGACTTCTCTGAGGAAACGCCCAAATCTTAGGATCTGTTGTCACTGCAGTTCAAATCGAATCGAGGCGAAGGGTTGGGAAAGATGCATACCAGGGAGATCCCATGGCTCGCATTTGCAGACATCTATCTCTGGAATGACTTCGATTTCGGAGCGGATTCGGCCGGTGATTTTGCCTTTGAGGTAGTGATTGACGAGCTCTTCGTCGGTGGGGTGAAAACGGAAGCCTAATGGCAGAGATTTGAGGGGGACTACCGTCATCGCTTCCTTCCTTCCTTCTTCAAGTGCCGCCCTAAAACCTCAGATCGAAGGGGTACTCTTCCAAAGCCTGCAACGACTGCCGCCATGGCGAAGTGCAGCACTGTGTAGAGAAAAAACTTGTGGACGCGCTTTCATTTTTGAGTTCTAACTTCTTTGCAAAACGGAGGATGCTTTCCAAATAAATATATAGCATATAAAAAGAAATATTATATATTTATCCAATTAATAAAAAATTAAGTATTTATTAAAATATATAATAAATACCTCAATTAGAAAATATGACACATCAAACCTAATTTTTAATTATATTTTAAATTGCAAAATGTAAACAATCACTATTTTATAAAAATATTAGTTAGCTCTTAAATATCTCTCAAAAAATATGGATGACTAGGATTTAAAATTTAAAAAATATATTTTTATGGGCTCCACAAGCAAAAGTGGATTTAATAAAAAAAATTTATTTCACTTAACTCCATAAATCCTAATCATCAATACATTTTGGAAGATAATTAAGAGCCATATAGTAATACTAAAAAAAAAACTCAATTTGTATTTAGCATTATCTATGCATTTTTTTTTTTTGGGAGTTTGTGAAGGATTATTAGAGGGCTATAGTAATACTTAAAAAATAAATGCTAAACTCTAATTCTAATGTCTCTAACTTAATTTAATTAAGAATACTCTAATATTTAAAAATAATCATTTTCTTTTAATACTTACAAGAAAAGCTTTACTAAGTATCATTGATCTTAGTGCTTGAATATCTTTAAGTTGAATGGCATTTTCTCAAGTAAAATATCTTTCTTGGTCAGAAATATTCTGAAAACCCACTTAAGTAGTAATAAATGAAACTCTTAAATATCAAGGCGTCTTTTTAGATAACGGTGCAGTTCCTGATAAGAACTCTAAAGTTAAGCATGCTCATATAGGAGCACTCCTAGGATGGGTGACCTACTGGAGAGTTATCTTCTAAGGGCAAAACCATGAGGTCTTTTTGGCCAAAACGGACAATACCTTGGTACTTTAGAGTTTAGGCTCATGTCCTTTCTCTTTTTTTTGTTATGGCTTCATAAAAGAATTATGTTTTTTGGTTTTAACTTCTCTTTAGTGATAATTTAAACTTCATTAAATGACTTAGTACTATTCTCCTAATGATTCTTTATTATAACCTTAATTCATGCCATCATTTCAAACCTTATAACTCAATAATTTCTTCTTTAGTGATGCCTTAATTATAAGGTCATTTTTTTTGACAAAAATAAAATCCTTCAAAATATTTTTCTTATATTCATTATTTAATAAGAGACTCATGAATTTCTTAAGTTTCTCTAATTTCATTTGCTCTTTCTACTTTGCATTAATATCAATGGTTTCCTCTGTTTGTTTTACCAGTGGATCTTTAAAGATGAATGTTACTTGTTTTTTTACCATTAGGAATGCTTTAGTGTCATACTCATTGATATACACCTCCACAGTCTCTTGTAATGCACCAATAATGATAAAAAGGTAGAGTTGGTTTATGATTAATTATAATAAATGAAGGTGGCTGAAATGTACAATAGATTAAATAGTATGTATTCAAATCATATATCTACATTTTCTCCTATGTTTGAGTGTATTCGTTTCTATTTTGTTAGGCTCAAGAGATTATCCTCTGTAAAAATTGAAATATGATAAATAGATAATACGACTTTATTCAAGTATAATTAAAATAAAATAAATTTTACTTTTAAGCATATCACCATTTTTGCTATAAATAAATTTCATATTAATCTATATGATGAGTAAATAGGATTTTTTTCATCATCCTCTTCTTTTATTCTTCTTCTGTATGCTCTGACTTCCATCTCTAAAGAGCACTCCAAAATTCAAAATAGCTCATCATTTCACAAAGTATATATTCAATTAATGAGGAGAAAAGAGAAGAATTATTAATGTTCTATTGTGTCATCTCTCACTATTTTAGATAGTTAATCAATCTTTATTAACCCTAGTAAAAAATAATCTTAAATTAAGATTTTTTGAGCATTTATATTCTAAATTTTATTTTAATAAATAAATAGAACTCTTTGAAATTTTCATATTTTTGATAATCTCTAAGAAATTTCAAAATTCTTATGAATTTTTGCAATAATTTATCAAGATTCATAATGAATTATTTGGTGCTCAAATCAAGAAAATGACATCACATTTGAATTACATATTTTTTCAATATACTAATTTTTTTTTGATGAATTTTATTATTTTTTTAATTTGTTAATTAATTTTAATCAGTATTATGTAATATTTTTTAAAATTTTTAATAAAGAAATGTTATCACAATTAATAAATGTCTTAAACACGCATCTTAATGGCTTAAGAATACTTAGTACTCTAATTAATATGAATTATCATTAGCATTATTATTGTTGTTGTTGTTATTATTAGCATTATTATTAATGTCTTAGTTGATCCAAATAGCCTCAAATAATATTTGAAGGCTGAAATAAGCTTTATTCGACCATTTGAAACTCCATTCAAGATATATCTTAAGCTAGTAAGCCTTCATCTCCTCTCATCACCTTTACCTTCCAAACCACCTCACCACCTTCCAAAACCTCACCTCTTCATCATAAATCATTTCTAAGGATCAAAGGAGCCTTCTAAAACCTTGAAATAATCTAAGAGAAGAGAGCCCAAGATACATCAGCTCATAAAAATACAACTCCATTAAGATCAAGTCTTCTTAAGGTAATCCCCTCACCTTCTTTCTCCTACACTCTCATCATGATCAAGAGATCAAATATAGCTTGATGAATCATAAACTTCATTTAAATTATCTTAAAGATCAAATTTTAAATCAAATTTAGTTTTCATGAAAACTTATTAAGAATATCTCAAATTTCTCATATGAGAATTTTGAGAATATTAAATATTTTTTTCATATTAAATATTATTTTCTCCATAAAATGATTTTTATCATGAATGATTGATGATGTATGAATTTTACATATGTTATATTATATCATTTAGATTAAGAAAAAATCAAAATCTTAACTTTCTCAAAAGTTTTCCATCTTGCTTATGTGTTTTCTTACAAACTTTAAGACTTGATAATTTTTTCTTTAATTATTTTTAGGACTTAAAGCTTTGTTCTAATTACTCTCTTATATATTGGTTACAAATCATTAGAAGATAATATTTTATGATTTTATCTCTATGGCAATCAAAATCAACTCTAAAGTTCAACCAAAATCTTGAAATTTTTACTTGAAAAAATTCAAGGATTTTCCAAATTTCAAAATCTTTGGCAAACTTTGGGACCTCCTAGCTTTGTAACCACTAAATATTAATAGCAAAAATATGACATGTAAGTTCTCCCATGTATGGGGATTAACTTCACATAATACTTTAGAGAGCTTTGAGTACACTAAAGCCTTAATTTAATGCTTCAACTACATCAAAAACCTAAATGCTTACAAAAAAAAAAATTATAGATTTCTTAAAATTTTATCTCATCTTTAGCTTATTATAATTTTTTTCAATGCATAATCAAGTGCTAATATTCAACATTCTTATTCTTGATTATATTATGAACAAACTTGTCTTTGGTCATAGAAGTTAATTATGTTACTATGGTAATCTTTCAAGTGCTTAAAATTTCATGAAAATCATATTTTTGTTTTTCCAAACTTTAGATGATTGTAACATTCAAAATATGTCCTGTATGTCTTTGATGGAAGAAAAACAACACTGAAAACATGTACAGATTAGGCCGACTAGCATTCCTATGTGATATAAGGAGAGATTTAGCCTTTTTAGGAAGCAGAAAATCCAGAGGAAAGATGTACAAAAAATTGACAAAAGACTAATAAACTACCGATGAGTAGTCATAAAGTTTTGTAAAGGATATGCATATGGGCTCACCCATTTAAGCTCAGGGGTATTCGGACATGACTTTATGGCACATATGGCTTTTGATGAGATTTATTTTATGCTTTTATATATGTTTAATTCAAGTCTAACATGTAGAGCAAAATTGGCTAAAATTAAAAAATATTTATGTTTCCTTATTTTTGATGCAAAGCTATTTATATAACTTTTGATATTAATTTATATCTAATATAGGATGCTAGAAAGTAACTCTTATAAAATAATCTACGTACTTCTATCTAGCTAGTAATTGTTGTTAATTTTCAGGTTTGAATTATTGAACCTAAGAAGATCAACTTGGTCTGGAAACGGTTCGTGGATGGTTCTTCTCTTGAACCAGGCGGTTTAGATCCTCTACCCGTGTGTTCTAGTTGGTTCACCCGTCCTATACCTCCTCTCATATCTGCTCTTAAGGTATTCATCTCTTCCCTCAAGTGATGTTTCTCCGTGTTCCATTCCATGCGGAAGTTCCTAAACCAGATAGGTTCGTCAAGGCTCAAATGCGGTGCAACGTGGGCCATCTCTGGCGGTTGGTGCATCTCAGACTCTAAGTGTTGACTGTGGCTACCCATGCTAATTGTCCTACCACTCCTCAGATGCATGCAATGATGAATGCGATTTTAAATATGTATGCACCTAGACTCCTATGTATGCAGTGATGTGAACCTTAGGAGAATAGGATTCTGAAATTTGAGAAAATTTCGGAGCCTTCTCTGATATCAAATTTGATGTAGGGTAACACTAGAATTTGGTGTTGCTGGGCTCTAATGCAATCCTAGAGTTTGTGAATGCTTATGAATGTAGATATTTTTCTTTAAGATGTATTTGGAAATTTAAGCACTTTTCGTGCAGCCGCTTTAAATCAATTAAGCTTCAGCATTTACCTGCGGAAGATTTCACAGTAATTTGAAAATAATTTTCGTTGGCAATGGGGTGTCCTGAGCCACGAATAGGAAGAGCGGTCGGCACCGGTTCCGAATCAAAGGAAAGGCTCCGGTCCTGAAAGGTAACTCGCACTTCGAGTTGTACTTGCCATGCGGGTGTGTTCGGAGGCATTTCCGTTCCAAAATCACTCGCAGCGACCAGATTTAGATTTGCGCTCCTACAAATAATTTCTACCTGAAAATCGCACAAGAAATTTATTGAATAAATTCAGTTTAGGGTATGGGAAGAACGAACACACGCCAGTTTAAACCGGGAGCAAGAATGGTGATCAGAGTAGATTTCTTGCAGTGGCTAGGGCAACGACGGCTGGGCAGTGGAGGCGGCTAGACAGCGGTGGCTGGGGCAGCGGCGGCAGGGGCAAGCGACAGCAGCTGCGGCTTGCAGTGGCGAGTGGTGGCCGGCAGCGGCAGCGGTAGCAAGGGCAGCGGCGACGGCGGCTGGGAGCAGTGGCTGGGCGGCGGCTGGGCAGCGGCGGTGGCTGGGCGGCGACGGCGGCTGGCAGCGGCAGCTACGGCTGGACAACGACGATCGGGCAGCGACGGCGACTGGCAGCAGCGGTTGGGCAGCGGCAGCGACGGCTGGACAGCGGCGATCGGGCAGCGACGGCGGCTGGGCAGCGGCGACTGGGTGGTGGTAGCGGCTCTCCTGCAGGGAGAGATCCGAAGGCAGCAAGGGGAGGGGTCCGGAAGGTGGCGGCTAGGGTTTGGAGAGGGAGGATTTGGAAACTAGGGTTTCCCTGGGGAAACAAGAGTCGTTCTCGCTGTTTGGAGAAAATTCAGAATTTTTATTTATCAAAACTGAAATTAACATACAGATCTTGAGTATTTATAATACCCTTAAAGAAATCTAGACCTTAGAGTGTTTTTAATAAATGATCGGAGGGCTAATATTCGTCCCTCCGATCAATACATGAAATGGACAAAAATAAATGTGAAAATAAAATTGAAACGGACGAAAATAAATGCATAAAATTAAAACTGAAATATCAAGGCCGGTATGGGTCCGGGCAGTCTCGGCGGCGGGACCCGCGTCGAAGATGGTCCCCATCATTTGTCCTTGTGGATGTGTTAGTTGGGAGGTTGTTATAATTCAGGTTGTTCTCTTATCACTTGAGATGCCCATCCTATAGTCAATCAAACAATGAATTGACAAATTTTATGAGTCTATTTATATTTTTCTTGTATAATTTAATATTAATGTACAAAAAAATGCATTTAAAATGTTCTTAAACATTCACTTAAGAGCTAAAGCATATGCCAAGAATCAAAACTACTTTTGAAAGACATCCTTTCTCCAAATATTCAATAATTAAAAAAAGATCAACAAAGGATATATTTAAACTCTTAGAAACTTAATGAGCACTACAACAAAAATTTGGACAATAATTACTAAACTTTATTCCCATGAAGTGGGTCCCATGTATGTATTTTTTACTTTTGCAATATCTAATCATACACAATTCCAATCTAAGCTTGAAATCATATGAGTATCTTGATTAAATTCATCAACCCAACTTTTTCCATTGAAATACCTAAAAATTTAGGTTTGAATATCTAAGATTATTTATTGCATATCTCAAATTTAATTTTAACCTAATATGTATTACACATACTAGTCTCTGAGACCAATGCTCCCTAGCGAGGATCAATCTTGTATTTAGTGATGTGATTGATTTTTTGCAATACTTCTCTACAACATTTTCTCACAACCATTAACAACAACATCTTTATATAAATATACTCGAACTTTATCAATTAGCACCGCGACAAATGCATCATAATATATACATATTCATGCAATTAGCATCCTCATCTCTACAACACATTCTATGCCATTTTGTCAATGAAATTTTCTAAAGAAATACATATGATTTTGCCAATCTTATAATCAAAGAGATTATAATTTACATTACACATCTATGCATGCCACCAAAAAGTATAAAGAAATACAAATGCATGAGAAAGTATAAAGCTAAAGTTCTTGGTGGGGGTGCAAATGTATGATGTAGGTGGAGGCAAAAGTAGCCATAGCCACTTGCATTACTTTAATAAAGTTTCAACCATTGTCTTTTTCTCTTCAAATCTCTGCACGCATAAGCCACTTTAGTTTCATGTGAGTCAAATATTGAACATTCCATACAATCTATATATATATATATATATATATATATATATATAGAGATATTAGCAGACGATTGTATATCTACTCATAAGCAATAAAGTTACAAGATAGGTGTTTGCACTGTTTTGAAAAAAAAAAAAAGGTATGATTGTGATATGCGTGTGTAAAAGAAAGTTGATACGATCATGAGTTTATATGCGTATATAAGATATGAATTCATGATCTGAAATAATAAATCATGAGCCTCAACTACTAGACAATAACACTATTATTATTATTTTTCTAAAATCGTCTTGACAATATTTTATTAAACACAAAAGAAAAATACAAAACGGATTAGGAAGGCATAAAAAAACCTAAAAGCCAAAAAGTTCTAAGAAGAAAGAAAAACAAAAAGATCAAACAAGTTAAAAGAGCAAACAACCAAAAGAATGCCAAAAAAAACAAAGACCCCATGAACCAAACCTTCACATCAACCTTTCACATCGGGACCACAATCGAGCACCAATTCAGTAGTAATCAAAGAATAGCAAACCAAAACGGCGCCATGCTTGCAGCAGATCGAATGGAGCAGCAGATGGAATGAAGCAGTCGTCCAAGATGTAAGCTTCCGGTAGCATGACAAAACACAAACCAGTAGACCAGACAAAAACCTCCATGATGATTAGAACAAACAAACCGAACTGACAGGAAGCATAAGAATATAAAGAACTGCAGCCCGAAGAAACCAAGAGAGTCAGAATAATAAGTCAACGACAGATGTAACATCATGGCAGTCAGCCGCTGCCTGACGGGGACCTGATGCCAGAAAACGGATAGATTGCCGCTTCAAGAAGCCCAAAGAACTGCCAAAACCAAACGAGATTCAAAGAAAAAAGGCAAAACCAACATAAACAGCAGGGAGGCAACTAAACCAAACCCAAAATGACGCATATACCGCAATATCAGACACCAGAAAGCTATGTGTGAAGGAAAAACTGGGACTGGAGAACCACTCAAAAGTAACCACAATGCACAAAAACTCAACTCAGAGGGCTTATCGTTCACAATAAGAGCAACAGACATCTACCATTGCCAGCACAGCTAAACAATAATAGCATGGAACAGTTTTATTGAATTCAGAAAAGAACAAATTTTGGAGCCTTCACCTTTGGTATAACATAAAAGAACTAAACTAAACCAACCCCCAAAACAGTTCAGACCCATGGTATAACATAAAAGACCCAATCCAGACTCAAATCAAAACCAAGAAAAAAACATAAAAAAAGAACATTCACACAAATATCAAGCAGACTAACCACTAAAGCACAACAAAGCAGGATATGGCATCAGGTAACAGCAGCCAAAAAACTTAAAATAATTCCAAGTAACGGTCCACCAGCAATAAGAGATGCCAGTCACCGGAAACCACCGCCCAGGCTTGATGAATGAGCAATTGCAGCCTCAAACCAACAGCATCCAGCACACTTTGATTCACCAGGCGGCTCACCCTCAAAACCCAGAGTGTTCACCGAAACAAAGAGCATTAGAAATAAACATAGAATAGTATAGGCATTAGTCAACGCAAAAAGAGAACCGTTTTGCAGCTTCCCAACGGCTCCAACACTACTCATAGTGAAGATCAAAGAGGCAGAATGCCAATACAAACATATCCAAACCAGAAGAGAAAAAATGCCCCTTGGACAAAAAAATGGAGATGATGCAGCGACCCAATCTCAAATATTTTTGAACTTATCATCATTAAGAAGATGAAAAGTTGGTTTAATCATAGCTTTATCCACATTAGACCAACACAACCGCTTAGAAGAAATAAACTTAAACAACATTTAAGTATCATGAATCGCAAAATTGATGATTTTTCCTTGCACAATTTTACCGGTCCAAATGACCCACAAAGCCACCAAAATAACGATGTTATCAACATGATTTTTTTTTTTCGAGAAAGGCTGAGTATCACACTTGGTCAACAGGGAGTTAAGATCGCAGATGTTAAGCTGCACAAAGTTAAAATTCAATGCAGCCCAAACCTGATCACTCACCCAATAATGAATAAAGACATATTTAAGGTTTCACAATTTTCACACGCAACACATTTTGAGCCCAATAGGTTTCTCTTGAAAGATCTTATCCACACTTAAGAACTTGTTATAAACTCGCCACATAAAGATGCTAAGATGAGTGGGAATATTTTTGTGCCAAAACCAAGGACTCCAGCAAATCGAGTGATGGATACGGGAGTAGTTCCAAGCCAGAGAAAGATCAAATTTACCATTAATAATAACAATGTTGGAAGTGTTATGTTGTAGAGACCATTCTGATCATCATGAAGATGTTAATGGAGCTCCGATGAATTTTTTGGGAGTTCCGAGGCGATTCGAGATAAGGTTGTAAAGTTTAAGTTGAAGCATAGGCACCGCAGCGCGCCGTGGCACACCACTGGACACCATGGCGCATAGCACGAGAGAGGAAGGCGTCGTAGCGCGCCTTCTCGGCTAGCAGACCGAGACCAAGGCGCTGTAGCGCGCCTTTGTGGCCAGCAGATCGAGACCAGGGCGCTGCAGCGCGCCCTGGTGGCCAACAGATCAAGATCAGGGCATTGCAGCGTGCCCTGGTGGATAGTGTTCGGAGACTGGGGTGTTGTGGCGCACCGTAGCGTGCCCCAGCAAAAGCAGACAGAGACTAAGGCGCTCCAATGCGCCCCAGCGGCAAGCAACCCGAGAGCAGAGCGCGCGCTATAGCGCGCCCCAGCGTCAGGCAACCCGAGAGCAGTGCGCTGCAGCGCGACACAGCAGAGCACGCGCTATAGCGTGCCCTAGCGCCAAGCAACCCGAGAGCAGTGCGCTGCAGCGCGACACAGCAGAGCGCGCGCTGTAGAGCGCCCCAGGGCCAGGCAACCCGAGAGCAGGGTGCTGCAGCGCACCCTAGCACCTGGCTACTTGAGGCTTAGGTTTAGCTCAAGTTTAGGTTTCGCCCTAAGCTATTTGGAGTATATTTTGGACCATTTGGGGTTTGAAATGGAGCTGAGTACATAAGGAAACATCTTGGAGATATTTCTTATGTGCTAGCTAAGTGTTTGAGAAGGCTTTGGCTATTGTTGGAGGAGATTCTAAGGAGAAACCCTAAGAGTGAGCTGTTATGCAATGGAGCTCTTGCATGTTGGAGAAGATACTCCATGTGGTGGTTGCTGTAACAACCCAGTGGTTGTTACCTATCAATTAGTGCTCTAATTGACTATAAATCCCTTTCATTACTCTATTACAATAAAATTGAAAGTCTCCACCTCAAAATTCGTGCAGCGTTTCCTGGTTTTCAAATAATTCTGAAGATACCTAAATTATTTAAACATCAAAATTAAAAACGGAGTCCATCATTGGACTCAGTAGCTCCAAATTAGCTAAGAATGTTATTCTGGGAATTTTTGGAAGTAGTTGATTTTCTCAGATTTTCTGCTGAATTTCGATCGCTCAAAAATTTTCATTGAAATTTGAGTTTCGATTTAAGTCAAATAAAAATATAATAAAAATATTCTCTTATAAAACCTATTGAAAGAATCCTACTGCAAAAATTTGAGCGCGTTTGGGATCCCGGATTGTCCTGAATAAATTCATGAAGTTTAAACTTTAAAGGCTAATAATATGAAATATATAAATCGGAATTTGAAAATTTTTGTATATCTAAGTCAAGGGTCATATGAGGATGCTATGTTTCAAGTTTCGTTAATTTCGAGTTTCCAATTTATCATAATTAATTTTCCAAGTTTTTCACTTAAAAATTAATATAAAATAAAGTACTTGTTCAAATTCAATAATTTTTGAATGCGGGCGTTTGTCTCGTCGAGACGGTCGTTTCGATACCAAGTTTGTAATTTTTGGAGCTCAAATGATTCCAGATCTTGGCTCAGAAATTCCAGTCGTTTGTTTTAATCCAACAGCTAATATAGATCCTAGATTTACTTATATAATCATATCTAACCTAATTTATCTTTATCAAATTCTCTATATAGCCGAAAATCCTTCCTCCTCACGCGATAATAGCTGAGCCCCCTCATCCCTACGCTCGTGGATCGCGCCGCTCTTCTCTCCAATGGGAAGACTCGCACCCATGCCGATCCCTCTACTTATCAACTCGTTCTCATTCTCTCGGCAAGGAGGATCGTCCGAAGGTAAGGCAGCGAAGAGGACAACAAACCACCTCTTCAAGCCGATCTTGCTTCTCCGTTCGGCGCAGCCTTCCTAGCCGAGTCCTCCATCTTCGCCGAGCCTCCATTCATCCGGATGCTTCTTCTAGCCGAAACTTCTCCACTCGCCGAAACCATCTCCGATTCGTCAAGCCTCTTCTAGCCGAGTGAAGAAGCAAGGTATTTTCGATATGATTAATACCTCATGCATAAAATTTCTTCTACAATATAGGAGTATCATTCCTTTTGATTACATTAGATCCGAGCACCTCTTTTAGTCGCAAGGAATAAGGTACCTCCATCACGATTCATACTTTGTTACATATATTCTCTTTGAGGATTTAAATGGCTGAATGAATTTCTCCATTTATGATGCTTTGAGTTTTTCTTGCGAATCAATACTTAGATTAATATAGTATATCTAAGATATCAAATGAGTTTCATTAGGGTATCGATTTAAAGCTAAATGATGGTTATTATTGAATATGAAATTATGTGTTAGATCAAATCCGCTAAGTTTGAATTTAAAATTTATTCCATCAATCTATGCATTTTTTTTTATTATTAGAAAGCCAATTAAAACCCAGTTTTAATTAGCAAATTTTCAGCCCCATATAAAAGAGCCGGTCATGCAGCTGCTCAATAATATACAGCTATTATAATTTCCAAGAGATCTCACCTAAAGCTTACAAAAGAAAGAAAGAAGCATCGATTGTAAATAAATGTTCAACCCATTCTTAATGCATGCCATAGCGAGATAAGCAAAGGAAAATGATGTCAATTGAATTATATTAGAATCAAATGCTGTCATTTATTCTTTAAGCTTAAATGCTATTATATCTTTTAAAAGAAATTATTCTACCTCTCCTTCCATTCCATAAAGAAAAGAGCATCTTGTATATGCTGCTCATCTTGATTCCATTTCTTTTTCTTTATCTCACTATGAATGCAATTTGTTTTTATGAAGAAAAAAAGAAATGTACGTGTGTATACTTCAATTCATTAAGAACCTAGTTATTGTTTAGTATATTAACTTCATTAAGCATAGAACTTTATCCTTAACAAAGGTTGAATGTTTCTTTTATATTTAATGCTGGCATATCTATGAAGGCAAAAGTGGCTCCCTTCTCCAATGATCGTTGGAGACTCAGTTTCTCAAAATTTTCTTATTTGAGAAATATTTACTGGTTATTATGATTGTCGGCACGCTCCACCAAAACTTATTACAGCAACAAAAGTCGCTATGAACAAATGCAACTTTTCTTGTCCAATGATTAAGGAAGCAAACGAACCAAATAAATAAAGTAATACTAAGCTTGAATTTCTAAGCTAGGGTCCTGCTCAACCTAAGCTCAAGCTCAATTCAAGTAAGCTTAATATTGATCGAGATTGGTTTTTGTAAAGTTATGGTTGATTTAAACTTATATTGAGGTTAGCTCGCAAATGGCTCATGAATACTACTAACAAGTAGTCTTTTAGAAAATGAGTCAACCATATTAAGCCATAAAAGCAATGGCCATTATTAAACCAGAATCTAGATTCTAAATGAGTAATACTTGAATAAGCCTTAAATGATACTTTATTATACGCTTAAAATAAATGACTGATTTTGTTTATGTTATTGGGGGTTGGGTTTTTTTATGATGTTGTATAACTTTATTTATCATCACTTGCACGCATTAGTTTACTTTATGCATACTTCTAGATATAATTTTCTAATTGACATACTAACTTTCTTTATGAACTTATAGTTGATAGAAGTCTTCATGTCATACAATATCAACTTTATTAAGATAACCTTGTTATTCTCTATGCATTTTTCTTCTACTGTCAAAATATACTTGTCTTGGCAACCATTATGTAATTACCATACTTATTTTCAGAAATGTAAGGACTTGCATCGTAAATTAAATAGTTCATATGAACACATGTTCGTCGTTAAATTACCTCATATTAACATTGGAATTGAATTTAGAATACTTTTTTCTAATATTTATGTCACCTAAAGTGAGTTAAGATGCTTGATGTCTCTTTCACCTTGTTGGGAGAAATAAAATCTGCTCTTAACCAAAGGTTGAGCAAGTAATAAAGTATGTTGATAATTGTTCTGAAAACTTTATTGTGAAGGCTGAATGATAATAGGGCTTTTCCCACATCTTTCTTACCCAAATTAAAGATAACTATACCTTACATGCTGGATATGTGTTGCGGTAAATTACTATAATAAATTAAAAATGTTGTCATCTCCTTAATAATATCATATGTTACCCTTATATATCAATCGATTTAGCTTTCTTTTAACTGCATTATTGATGAAATATGGTTGGTTGTGATATTAATATTTAAATGCTGTTTGGTTTGATACGATTAATAAGGAAGCATGTTATTTTGCTGGTAGAGTGATTTCGATAATAGGCCATGTTTGGCCCAGAATTAATTTAACAAAAATGTCAATGATATTCATAAGTATTATATTTGATCCACTGCCATTTATGTTATATTACAAATAAGTTGAAATTATTCCCCAACCATGAGATGTAAATATGATTGAAGAACCATTCCAAAAGTGATGGTCTATGAAATGTAAAAATATATTTATTTTCGTATGCTTTCTAATTTATAGATATCCGAGCACTATGTAAATCTGGAGTTTCATGTGAAGATGAGATGTTTAAGCTAATAGCATGAGTAAATTGAATAGAAAACTGCATAACATGTGTTGAGCTTGAATTCTTATATTTCATTTATTCCTTATGGGTCTATTGCTGCCATCAATCATATATAAGTCAAATGCTTCTATCATTTCTATTATAAGATCCAAATGCTACTAATAGATTGTATGAGAATCAATGTTGTTATTCATATATAGAATCATATGTTACAACCAATTGTGTAAGAAAGTATGTGATACTATCAATTATGTGTAAGGACATATGTTGCCATCAATTGCATAAGAGAATGAATGCTACTATTTAAATTTAATTTGAATCAAATGATATTATAAGTCAAAAGCTGCCATCATTTATATTAGAAAATTCAAATTGCTACAATTATAAATCAAATTGCTGTCATGTATTTCATTATGAGTCAAATGCTATCATTCATTTATACAAGTTGTTGCCATTCATGTTACACAAATGCTGTTATCTACTTAATAGAATTCAAATGCTTTTATATTCCTTGTAATATAAAGATAGTTGTTGTCATGAATCACATATTGCTACTTATAGAATTATCTCAAAAGAATTCAGATACTGTTTTATTGCTGCCATATTTATAAATGGAACCATATGCTGCCCTTAAACTCATATGAGAATCAAATAAACAAAAGCTGCCATTTATATTAAGGGGTCTCAATGCTGCTATGAATCTATATTAAAAATCTAAATGCTGTCATTAAAATCTCTTATTGTCAATGCTGCCATACTACTGCCATCTTTGTATATAAAGTTATAAATCATTAATGCTGTATTTCTCTATTTGCTGAATTTCATATTGGCATCTATGAACTAATGTTGTAATTTATAATTGTTGATTCACATATTAGTATTTTCATAAATACTAACTTTAATGATGATTCTTTGTAGGTTAAGTTGTGAGAATAATACAGGAATGCTAAAATTAAATATTATGTGCAAAATATCACATAAAACTACTCTTATAAATTACTAATTGTATTTCTGCATATTTTTTTATTAAATGTTTTATATAAGATGTATAAACTGCTTAGTTTAGTTTTATATAATTGTAGAACTGGAAATGAGCAATCCTATAAAAAGGATTGAACTCTACTATAGAACTGGAAATGAGCAATCCTATAAAAAGGATTGAACTCTACTTTAGAACTAGAGATGTCAATAAAAAATTGACTTATATTGATTGTGAAAAATTGAAAATTTGAACAAAAATAAAGGAGATTCTGCCGAAATTTCCAAGAACTTTAAGACTTAGAATATTTGAAAGTTTTAGTATTCAAATCGATATATGCATTTCAAATGGTTCACTTTTAAACTTTAGTTTCTTTTCTTTTTAAGATTTGGATAAATATTTCTTTTATTTAAATTATCTTTCTAAATTCAAAATTATATAAGAATGAACTTACATTCATTCTGCTTCTATTTAGAATTGACTTAAGATCTGAGATCTTTAAGTCAATGAGGAGTTTAATTAACTCCAATTATAGAGTAAATCATTAAACATTTAGATAACAAAAAGATATTACATACATTTACAATTTTTGTAATCTATTGAAAGCTTGCCTAGCTTTGAGCCCTTTTCCTTGAACATTCATTCAAGAATATTGTGCATAAATAAAGATTTTTCTTAAACTTTTAAAGGGGAATGCCTTATGGCAATTTGAGTACGAAAGAAAGCGCTTTTATTAGAACTTCACATTTTAGGGAGGGTAAATATGAATGTTCATCTTCCCCACTGTATCTGGTTAAGCAGACACGCTTAACTCCTCGCCCATTCTGTTGTATACTCCTACAGAATGAGGTAGTTTCTAAATGTAACTTTTAACTTAAAATATAAGAGATTTTCTTATAAATTGAAAAATCTCTTCATAACTGTTTAGTTATGCTTTCGTATCATAGTCTTAGACTATGATTATCTTAGATTGAAAATCTAAGATATTTCCTCATTTCCTTTAGCTTTACACTCTCTATTTTCAGTATTGTGTATTGCTTATTTCAGTTTAATTTAAATACAGTATATGTTGTTTAACTTCAATTAATGCTTCACTGTATGTCAATTGCTTACTCAGCATAAATCCCATTTGATCATATATTGCTTTCATTTTATGCACATAGCAGTTTCTAGCCTTTAAAATGCCTTCCTTACCAATTTTCAGTAATAGGCTAGAACTTTATTAAAAGTGAGTATTTTTACTTTATTTCATACTGTTTTCCTTACAGTTATGTTTACTTTACTTTCCCATACTTTACAGCTTTTATAGCACCGCTGCTTACTTTAAATTGTAAATCATAAATTGTGATATCTTGTTAATCTAAGAACATAGCTAATTTTAAAATGTACTTAGACTATTTAGTCTAACTACACTTTTCTTTTTCTTGGCTTTGCCCTATCATATTTAAATACCAAAATATGATAGATCAAAAGTCTTTTTTTTCAGGTGATGCAGGTCCAAGTAGTTGAAGAACTTATAAAGAATTCTGCTTCCGCTTAATTTTTAAATTACATGTATAAGTGAGAGAGAGTGATTTACTTACTGCATTTTTCTCTTACTTTTAAAGTTTGTAATAAACTATTTAAGTTACTATTACCTACATTTACTAATCTGTATTGTATCTTCTATAAATTGCTTGGGATGAATGAGTGGATTTATCTAATTTCTAGCATTGAAGATATTTGTAATATCGCATCTATATGTATCTTCACTTTCATTTATTTAACTTAATAAATGCTCAAAAAGAGACTTGGCCACTTAGCATCAACACTTGAATAATTTTCTTCTAATCAAGTGTTGGGTGCTAAAGTAACACCCCAATATCTGGATTAATCTTCTATCTAATTATTGGGGTCGTTACAGTTGCTACTTCTCTCCTTCATCCTAAACTAAGAGCTAGTGTTCATTATTGATGTTAAACTATTTATAACTCTGTACTCTTCAAGATTCATAGTGAATATTTATGTGTGGTGTGATTCTATGATTTCTCATATTCTTAGATTTTTCATGTAAAATCTGTATTATTTGGATGTGCTTGTGGTTATCATGCATGCATGTGCTATGATTCCTTTTTCTTATTGTTTTGTGATCTTGTATGGTAATTGTCAACGCAACTCCGATCATTGATTGAGCGCACACATCTATTTTCGCTGTGGTGTGCTTGATCTACAGCAAGTGGTATCCGAGCGAGAGGTTTCTTTGTTGGTTCAAGGGCTTGTTGTTTGAGCAGGAGCAATGGCCAAAGATTGAAAATTTCAATAGCGTGACATTTGCATTCTAGAAAATACAAATGGAAGATTTGCTTTATCAAAAGAAGTTACATCAACCATTAAGTGGAGATGATAGAAATCTATCAATGATGTTAGATGAAGAATGGGAGGTTCTTGATAGAACCACATTTAGCTTGATTCATTTATCATTGTCTTCTTCTGACATATTTAACATTATTAATGAGAAAATTACTGTATATATTTTGGATGCCATGACAAGGATATATGAGTATAACAACCCTAGGTTGTTACCCTGTTAAGATATAGCTTAATTACTCTCTAACTTTAATAACATTGCTTATAGAACATCAAATTGAGTCTATCCTGAAGATTTGAAGTCCATTGGACTTCCCTAAGTCAAAGATAATATTTTGATCAGTCTAGATGCTCTAGATTAGACATAAAATATTTTGATCTTAGAACAAAAATCTGATTGCATTTTTGAATTCCTCACCCTCAAATTAGCTAGTGTAACAACCCAGGTTGTTACCTTAGTCAATTAGGACTAATCTTAGTCTTAAAACTAATCTTTAGTGCTAATTAAGTCAATTGGAGTCAACCTCTAGGACCTAATCCAAATCAGGAGTCAAACGGATCGAATTCTGATTCCTGAAAAATTCAGAAACCCTAAAGTTGACTTATTTAAATCGACCTCGGATTGGAAAACAGACTTCACCATTGCGCTCGTTGACCCCAAATTAGCTAGGGGTGAAGTTTTCGCGGTAATCGGAAGTCGTCGAAAATTCGACGAATATTTTAATAATATTTAAATACCCCGCAAATCGAGGAATCAAAACACTCGTCGGATCGAAATTTTGATCCCGCCGTTGCATTTCTCACGCCTCAAATAGCTAGAAAAACATGTTTGAAATTATTTTTATATATTTTAATTATTTTATTTAAATAAGGAATTAATTAAATTAAATTTAAATAATTATTCCAAACGGCGCCGTCATCAGTCAGCCCGCACCATCAGCTTTCACTCACGTCGTCTGTCGGTGCCGTCTGATCGCACGAAGGGTTGGAGCCGTTCGATCGGCTCGATCGAACGGCTCAGGGCGCGTCTTCTTCCTCGGCAGCGTCGCCTGCGCCACGCGGCAGACCGCCGCGAGCTCACCCCGTCCCCGCGCACCGCGCCTCGGAGGCTCCGTCGGGAGCTCCTTTTAGGCCCTTTCCGACCCAGCGCACCGAGTCTCACGTGAAGGATCACCCGAAATCGCATTATCCGTCGGTGAGAAGCCTCGAGTCGGCGGCCGTTCATTCAGGTACCTTCCTACCCAGCGATTCCTACACTCAGTTATTGATCCATTGATTCACACACCGAACTCTTAAGCTTGATTACATGATTGAGCGATCTAATTAAGCGTAGATACCTCTGATCGATCGAAATAGGGTTAGGCGCGAACAATGCATCGACCTCGCCGTTACCTTATACCTAGGGCACGACCTTGTAGCCGGCGTAGTGCGCCTCTCGTCGCAAATCGGCTACCAATAGGACGGCCTCGATGAGCCCTTTCCAAGCTGGTGCGGGTCGAAGCCATGCCTGGCCACGAAGGCCATCAAAAGTCGAACCCTAGCCCTCTGCCTCGAGCCTCCGTGCGGGGAAGAAAGGATTCCGGGTCGGGCCGGCTGACCCGGGCCCGACCCGCTGTGTCGCGTCCGCGTGCGTACGCGGTGGGCCCCGCATAACGCCAGCCTCCGCAGGCGTGGGCCCCACCTGCAGACCCGCGGGGTGTGCGGCTCCGCCGCGTGTCCTCTGCGGGCCCTGCAGGTGCTCGAGCGGCCATTCTGCGCGCGCCACGTGGCAGATAGCGGGACCTGCTGCCATTAAACCTGCAGAAGATGAAGCGTTAGATAATATTATATATAGATTATATATATATTTAGATACATATAATCTTTAGGTATATATATAAGTATACATATAGATTAGTACATGATCTATAATTAATTATTAGTTAGTAGTAAAGTTAGTTAGTGTTAACAGACTAATTAATAATAATTAATATAGGTTAAGATTACTAAATGCAAAAATAAATATATATATATATATATATCCTAACTTTAGGATACAAAAATACAAGTATATATATATATATATATATATTATGTAAAAATAGAAAAACTTTAGGGATTTAATAAATTAAAATAAGTTAATGATTTATGGTAATTAATTGAATTAATTAATCAATTAACAGTAAGAATTAACAAAATTTATTAGGGTAATAATCAGATAATTAAGATAATTATTAAACAGTAATACAAATAATATTATAATTAAATAATAGATTAATTAATTATTAATAATTAATTAATAAATATTAATTAATTGATAATCAATAATTAATTAATAATTAATTAGTCTCAGAATAATTGATTAATTATTTCACACAGAATAATTAGATTAACGAGTAAATAATTGATAATTAATTAATTACAGATTAATTAATTATAGAATAATTAAGGGATTAATAATTATAGAAAAATACATAACTTTAGAGATGAACATTAATTTAATACAATTTGAATAAATAAATAGTAAAATAATACAAATTGTATTTTTGAATAGTAAAACTTAGAAGTGTAATAACTTTTTGTAGGATAATCCAAATATAGTCAATATAGATCTTAAAGTACTCAGAAAAATAATTATAATCAAATGACGAAATACAGAATTTCATTTTAGGGTACGCATAACGAAGTAGCATTTTATGACCTCTTTAGGATCCCATAACTTTTTACCCAGTTATTAGAACATAGCCAATATGGGTCTTAAAATACTCAGGAGAACAGCCTCATCACCGTATTAGTATTAGTTTTCTCATTTGGACAACAGAATAAAAAGTCAACCCTAGAATTTAGAGTTAACTTTAGTGAAAAATGACCAAATTACCCCTAGAATTCAAACGACCATAACTTGGTCAATTCAACTCCAAATTCAAAAATTCAAGATGCTAGCTAGTTTAGAATTTTGATGTCGCCAATAAACTGAAACAACATTTAGGTTTTAAACCCTAAAAATTTAGAAAATGACCAAAATACCCCAAACCTTAGTTAGGACATAACTTGATCATTTGGGGTCCAAATTGGGTCTACTCCCTACCAACATACTCAGTACATTATAGGGAAGCTATAAAAATTGAGTTTGCTGAAATTAGACTTCAAAGGAAAAAGTTCAATTTTTGTCACCCGTTGACCGACAAGAATTTACCAAATTGCCCTTCAAACTTAAAACGTTCATAATTTAGTCAATTGACCTCAGAATGTAGTATTCTTGGACTCTATGAAATCTTTGAATAGTAATCTACAATAAACTGCATAAAAACTCAGCTTTCACAGGAGCAAATTTTACTTAAATGCCCTTAAGACATAAACCTTAGTTTGAACCTGTAGGATCCGTTTCTCGTCCAAATTGGACATACTTACTGTCTATCTTCAAGTTAGACAGTAAGAATTCATATGGAAAAGAGAAATCTCATTTTGGGCACTTAAATCAAAAGTTGATTTTTTTCGAACCCTTAAGTAGGGGCAAAATGGTCATTTTGTCAAAAATTTAGGATAAGCGTCATTAGTCTCTGAATCATGAATTATATTACTAAAATTAGTACTAAAACTATATTAGAATTCTTTAAGCAGGAAAAATCAACTATTAGGCCAACTCGGCAAAATTCCCCAGAATTCTCCTTAAGTCTTTTCTTTAGGATCTTTGCACTACACCTTAAGGACCCTTCCTGAGACTAGGACTAGATTATAGGGTTAATTTCATTCATTAAAAAATGGGGTTTTTTAATGAATGAATCTTTGGTTTTATTAGTTTATAGAATTTTCAACTTATTTGGATTATTTTATCTTTTAACCTTAGATCTAAGATAGAAGATTCATCCTATTAAATTTGATTACTTAATAGGATTAGCCTAGATTATTAGATCACTTTTAGAATGAAACTTAGATCCTAGGTCTTATCCTTTTTGGATTATGTGATTAAGCCCAATCTCGTGGTGTTTAATCCATAATCTATAGTTTTATAGTTTTAGTTAGAACGTCTAAGATTATCAATTAGGTCGTAATGATTTATTATATAACTTTTATAGTCAACTTTGATTTGGTATATTAGGACCTAGCTAGTCCTGATATTTTGTAACTTGTAAGGATGAATTTCTAAGTTACACTGGAAATGTGGGAAAATGGTGATCCTGAACTTGTGTAACTTGGAATAGTTAGAACAGATAATAGAAAATAGATGGTATCACCATATTAGTAGAGTCCATTACTTATTTTGATTCTTTGTGCTACGCATTCCTTGTATATTTGAGCTTACTTCCTTGGACATTTCATATAAGATAATTTTGTGCATGAAAATGAAATCTTAGAATATTAGGATAACAGTTGCTTTTGGGTCCGGTTTATGGTGATTATGGTGCACATTTGCCCCAATGGACAGGGGTAAAGTGAGATCAGGATGCTTAACATTCTCATTGAGGAGAGTGTGTTAGGCTTGGGACCCGTATAGTTTTGCAGACGTGCTTGACTCCTCAGTTGTTTCTAACAATTGTCCATAGAAACAAAAATAAAATAACTAAAATATGTTGCATAAGTATTGTCTGCCTCTTCAGTCATGCAGTATGTTCAGTATGTTTGTAGATTGAGATGTATATATATATATATATATATATATATATATATATATATATATATATATATATATATATGTGGGCCAGTTTGCCAAGTTTTCTGATATGGCAGTCAGTATACAGGGTTGATGTGCAGTTTTAGTACTTGGCTATGTGTTGGCATTATTTATTCAGTTAGCTATTTACTTGTACAGCTTATATATAGTAGGATATTAGAATTTATTGCTATTTATATGTATCACTGCTGAGATTTATTATTGTAATTTACATATTTTATTTGATCACCAGCATGTATTAGGGTGTAGAATTTTCTTCCAGCATATATTTAGTTACTTATATTATATGCCCTGTTTTGTTTACCTCACTTTTGAGGCATATATTAGCCTCCTTGTTGCTTAAGTTATAAATATTATTTATAGCTTTTCCTCTTTCTTATTGTATTTTGCCAGTCGCTCCTTTATATATAGTTGCTTAGGAAAATTGTGTAAAGTGGTGATATTATAAAACATATAAAAATATATCAGCCTAAAATGTACTTAGACAAATTGTCTAACCAGATTTTCTTTTTTTTTTTCTTGGCTGGGGCCCTACATTGTGAAACCGATAATAATAGGCGTAGAGCAGATAGAGGATCCAGTACCTGAGGATGAGCTATTCCTAGAGGAGGAGCAGCAGCTCGGACCAGAACATATCTAGTCTTTAGAGTTATTGTGAGGATGAGTTCTTTTACATTTACTTTTTATTTATACTTTAAATGTTGTAATAATACAGTTACTCTTGACTGTGTATTTGGATTTGTATGCTTATATTCTGAGTTATATTTTGCACTTATATTATATTGTGATGCTTGGATGTTATTTATTGTTTCCGCATTCTGTACGTTATAGTGACTGTTAGATTTATTATGTGTTAATCCTTCCCTAATCAGGTAGATTATGGAGTCTATTCTAATCCAATAGTAAGTGAGGGGTTAGTCAGAGTGACATTGCACCCTTAACCTAATCTTTGGTAGATTAAGGGTGCGGGGCGCCACAGCTAGGGGTGAAAGTTTGGTGCAATTTAGAAATCATTTAGTCCATAATTCAAATTTAATTAAAATAGTATAATAATCTTTCCAATTTGCAAATATATCCATAAAACTAAATTAACGGCTGGGATCCACTGTTCGGACCGCAGGCGATCTGCTGCAGAGCCCGGGTCGCGCGACAGCGGAGTCCCGCAAATCTAATCGTCGCACTTATCTAATGGACGACTAGGATTAGATCCAGCGGAACCACAAATATGCCATTGGATTCATCCCGTGAATCCTACGGTGCAGATTCAATCGGATTCAGCTATTAGGATGCGGAGGATCAAGACTGTAGCGCCTTTCTGATTGATCAATCAGATAACTCTGGACCCTCCCATGACTGTGGAGCTTCGTCCCCACTCGCTCGCACGCCCGACCGAGATCCTCCCCGTACTGCCAGCTGCCCCCCTTGTCTCCCACTCGCGCCTACAGCTCAGCAGGCTGTTGGGGATCCTCCCGTTATGGTGAGGTGCCCCAATTGAGCCTCATGGCCCGGTCGAGCTCAAAATTATGAGTTACGGAATGTTGCATACATTGACTAGGGAATTTCAGGATGCATCGGCATCACCGTACTGTGTTCCCAACTGGGTGTATGTATACATTGGACCGTATGACTCATAGCGTTTTAGTGATAGTTCTGTTACAGATCATGGCATACCGTGTTGTAGCATATTTGGGTGTATCAATCCAGTGACATATATAACACCATTGGACATTTTTCACATTCGTTTACCTTCAGTATTCAATTTTGATGCTGTTTTACTTTGCCTAGTCTTTACAGTTTCAGTTACATAGTGCCTTTACTATTATTTTTTATAGTCGTGTTTACTTTACTATCTATTACATTTACTTTAGAACTGCTTAGTTAGTTGCGATGTGTTAGAATTCTTGCGATGTGTTAGACTTCTTGTCTAACACGGGGTAATTTTGGGATCCGACAATTTGCTAGATCCTGAGCAACTTGTGGAGACAGGGCAGGAGGACTTACAGGAGATTCAGGAGGAGTACATGGAATTGTAGTGGATCAGTCTTCCACCTTTTACTTACTACTTTATTTTTAGTACTTCAAATAGACTTTACTTTTCATCTTTTAAATCAGTCTGTAATAATTCTGGATATATTTTGCTTTTCTTTTTTGAGATGAATATTTACTACTATTTTGTGATGAATGTATTCTAGATATTTTGCTTTAGCTTTTGCACTCTGTTATACTACTATACTTAGTATTATGATGTGATCAGCATACTGAAAATACTGATATATATTAATAATATATAATGGATTCATATTTATCTTTTTAAATCTAATGTACGTATTAGTCTAATACTTAAGATGAGTATTCTACTCTTATCTTAAGTATTGACTCTCGATCATACTCTTAGGTTCGAGTCAGCAGCCTTCAGTGTGGCTCAATCATTTAGCTTATTCAGGGTGATGCTGCTGTCAGTTGCTCCCTCCCCGAGTAGTGCACCGTTCCGTCGCTGATCTGATTATAATTGTAACCTTGCGCGCGACGACATGATGGGGTGCTACAATGAGAAACCCTTGGCTTCTAACAAAGCGTTCTTGATGAAGAGACCAATCAATATGAAGATGATGGATAGCTGTACAGTGACTGAACATCTCAATAGATTCAACACTGTGACGATCCAGTTGAGTTCACCGGGCATCAAGTTTGATAACAAGGTCCGAGCTCTGTTATTCCTCTCATCATTGACAAATAGTAGGAATGGGCTAGTTACGACCATCAGTAATTGAATCCTCTCATCATTGCCAAACAATTAAGATGGGCTAGTTACAGCCATCACTCATCAAGGAATGTGTTGTTGAAATTCGACAGTATTGTCGGGCTAGTGTTGAATGAAAAGGTGCAGAAGAAATCCCATGGGGAGGAATATACTTTGGTGTTGAATGCTGAAATCAAAGGAAGATATGTTAGACCGAAAAAAAGAAAAAGAAAAAAAGAAATAGGTCTATGTCAAGATGAAGTAAATTAAGACCCAAAAAAGCAAAGCCAGATTATTGGAACTGTGGGAAGGCAGGTCACTTCAAGAAGGATTGCCTTACCCTAAAGAATTTAAGTGGTGGAAGCAAGGTCATGTGCCCCACTGTGAATGTTTATGCTGAAGAGGATAAGTATGCATTGATACTCTCACTTGTCAATACTGAGTCCTGGGTGGTGAACTCAAGCGCATCCTTTCATGCCACTCATACTAGGGGTGCTTTCAAAACTTACACCAAAGATGACTTGGGTAAGGTATATCTTGGTGATGATAAATCATGTGATATCATTGGTAGGGTGATGTGGATGTCAAGCTACCAATCGGTGTAGTTTGGAAGCTCAAAGATATCATATATATACCATGTCTAAGGAAAAATCTAATATATGTTAGCTAGCTAGCCAGAGAGGGCTATAACACATATTTTATAGGAGACTTGGGGAAGGTCATCAATGGTGCACTCATTGTTGCATGGGGAAATATGGAAGGTACACTTTACCAGATTAATAAAGTGTTTAATTTTATTGCAGATGCAGAGTAGATAGATATAGGTCTATGGCATCGGAGCCTTGTTCATATGAGTGAGAGGGATTTAAAATTCTTATATTTAAAAGGGAAGCTCAAAGGATTAAAGTCAACAGACTTAGATTTTTGTGAAGACTATGTGCTGGGCAAGTAAAAGAGGGATTGAAGGTATTTGGTTGCTCATTATATGTGCATATTGATGTAAAATCTAGGGGCAAGCTTGCCAATTAAGTGCTAGAGAGGGCTATAACACATATTTTATAGGAGACTTGGGGAAGGTCACCAATGGTTATAGCTCCGTGCCATATCCAATCAAGTGCACATTCGTTGGATATGGAACGGGCGAGTTTAATTACAAATTCTAGGACAATTAAAACTAAAGGGTCATCGGAAGCAGGGATGTCACTTTCAATGAAAGTGAAATGTATAAGGATTGTATTGGAGTCAAGACTAATTTCAAGGATACTTTAGATGGTGAGCCCCGACACATAGAGGTTGATGACAATGCTGATCCAAATGTAGGTGTACATGCAGATAATTAGGAGGGTGTCAATGTTAAACTACAAATACCCATGTTACAAAGATCTACAAGAGTCACAAGATTGCCACAAAGGTATACTCATTCTTTATTTTATCTGTTACTAACGGATGGTGGTGAACCAAAAAGCTTAAAAGAGACGCTTCCAGTTGAAGATTCAATTAAGTGGGAGGCTGCCATGAATGATGAAATGGCATCACTCATGTCAAATGGGACATGGGATTTGGCACCTCTATCAGTTGGGAAGAAGGCCCTTCAAAATAAGTGGGTTTACCAAGTGAAGAAAGAACTGGATGGGAGCAAGCAATACAAAAAAAAGAGGCTAATAGTAAAAGGATTCTAGCAGCAACATGGTATTGACTATAGTGAGATCTTTGTCCCAGTTGTGAAGATGACAACCATCAAAGTTATGCTAAATATTGATGTAGTTGAGGATTCACATTTAGAGCAAATAGATGTCAAAATTGCATTTCTTTATGGAGAGTGGAGGAAAAATTATACATGCAATAGCCTGAGAGGTACAAGGCTCAAGAGAAAGAAAAAATATGAGCTAGTGTGCAATCTCAAGAAGATCCTCTACAGCTTAAAACAAGTGCCAAGGTAATGGTACAAGAGATTCAACAGGTTCATGTCTGAGTCTGGGTATAAGAGGTGTCAGGCAGATCAATGTTGCTACATAAATAGTATAAGCCTTCTTATATCATTTTGTTATTGTATGTAGAAGATATGTTGATTGCAGGATCAAACATGGAGGAGATAAGGATGTTGAAAGAGCTGATGTCAAAGGAGTTTGACATGAAGGAGTTGAAACTGGCCAAGCATATTTGAGATAAGAATCAATATGGAAATAAGTTCAGAAATTCAAAAGCTATCTTAGAAAGACTATGCTAAAAAGATGCTAAAAAGATTCAACATGAGTGAGGAAAAGCTTGTGAGCACTTCCCTAGCAAATCACTTCAGCTTATCGAAGGAACAGATGTTAAAGTTTGAAGAGAAGGAACACATGCTGAAAGTTTCTTATGCTTCAGCATTTGCGAGCTTGATGTACGTGATGATCTACACAAGACCGGATATTATCCATATAGTGGGAGTGGTCAACAGATTCATGAAAAACCCAGGGAAGTACCATTAGGATGTAATCAGGTGGATATTAAAGTATCTGAAAGGTACTGCAAGTAAAGCTCCATGCTTTGGAAGATCTGACATTATTCTATAGGGCTATGTAGATTCAGATCTTGCTAGAGATGTTTATAGATGGAGGAGCACTACTGGATATATATATAAGGAAGTGCAGTGGTGATATGGATCTCAAGGCTACAAAACATTGTTGCTCAGTCTACCATGGAGGCAGAATATGTTGCTATTACTGAGGTGAGTAAAGAGATTATTTGACTAAGAAGTTTTATGATAGAATTGGATAAGGAGTAGAAGGATGTGAAGCTTTACAGTGATAGTATGCACCTAGTGAAGAATGTAGTATGTCATGCTAGTGCAAAGTATATACAGCTCTTGTACCATTTCATCTAGACATGTTAGAAAAAGGATAGCTGGGATTGGAGAATATTCACAATTCTAAGAATCTCGTTGATATGCTTACAAAAATAACAATAGTGAAGAAACTAAAGTTATGTGTTGCTTTAGTTGGCCTCGGTTTGTGACAAGAGAGTGGGGGTGAGCCACACCATATTCCTAACAAAAATTGAAGATAATGAAGAACGAAGGAGAAAAGGGGATATTTTTAATAGGTCTCCAAGTGGGAGATTGTTATATTATGAAGACCATTTTAATCATCACAAAGATAGTAATGGAGCTCTAGTGAGCATTCAGGAGGTTCCAAGGCAATTCAGAATAATGTTGGAAAGTTTTAGTTGCAGCATAGGCACCGCAACGCGCCTTGGCCCGCCGCACCTTAGAGAAAGGCAATGTAAAGCATCTTGGTGGCCAGCAGACCAGGACCAGGGCACTGCTACGTGCCATGATAAATAGAGTTTAGAGACTATGGAGTTGTAGCCCACCCTAGTGGATGTAGGCAGAGACTGGGGCATTGCAGCGCACCTCAACAGTAGGAAACTCGAAAGTAGGGCGCTACCGTGCGCTAATGCGAAGCGCGCGCTATAATGCACCCCAATGCTAGGCAACTTAAGAGCAGGGTTCTGCAGTGCACCCTAGTGCCTGACTATCCGATGCTTGGGTGTTATGACTCATCGTAGTGCTTAATGGATTTTAGCTCTAGTTTAGGTTTTTTCCTAAGCTATTTGGAGGGTATTTTGAACCATTTGGGGTCTAAAGTAGAGCCAAGTACTTAAGAAAATATCCTGGAGATATTTCGTGTGTGCTGGCTTAGTGTTTGAGAATGCTTTGGCTGTTATTAGAGGATTCCAAGGAAGAACCCTAAGGGTGAGTTGATGTGCAATGGAACTCTTGTATGTTGGAAAAGACACTCTACGTGGTGGCTACTACTTCTCCCCTTCATCCTAGGGTAAGAGCTAGCATTCATTGTTGAGGTTAAGCTATTTGTAACTTTGTACTCTTTAAGATTCATAGTGAAAATTTATGTGTGGTGTGGCTCCATAGTTTTTCTCATTCTTGGACTTTCTACGTAAAATATGTGCTGTTTGGGTGTGCTTGTGGTTGTGATGCATGCATGTGCTACAATTCATTTTTCTTGCTATTTTGTGATATTGTATTTTTCTTGGTAACCATTAACACAACCTCAGTCCTTGATTGAGCGCGCAAAACCACTTTTGTTGCGGTGTGCCCGATCTACAACAGGAAGACACCGATTTTAAAACACCAATCACTAGGTTGGTTAAACAAATTTGATTAATTAACAGATTACAAAGTAACCCATTCAACTTCTCCTTGAACCACCCATTATGCATATTATAATGATCACAAACCTTGAGGGATGGATTATAAATAATAAAACTATTACATAAATGTTCCATATTCGACCAGTTGTCAAACTAAATGAAACAGTGCAGTCAAAATGTCTCAAAGTATAATATTTTTTATTTTAGATCTACACTTCAACATCTTTTTCTACCCATGGTTATCTAGAACTCTCAGCCTGACAGCATTAGGGTGATAGGTAACATAGTATTTTGCATGCAAGATTTGGGACCATAACGATTTACACATGATAAAATTCCACTACATCTTAAGGGAAAACACATTGTAGATATCTTTTAAATTTCTAACCCCCAAGCCACATTCAAAAACAAAAAAATATAATTTCATCCCAACTGAATCAAATCTTTCTAGAGCCACCCTCACAAACCCACAAAAGCTTATTTGGAATAATGATATTTATGCTCTTAAAAGCCCATTTAGTGGGAGAGGAAACATAAAGCCAGAAAATATGGATAATATTGAGGACATAATTAATGAGAGTGAGCCTACCACCCAAGACAAGAATCTGAGCTCCCAACCTTTGATCTTCTTCATGATTTTCACAATGAGAAAGGAGAACATGGAATTTTTTATAACCTCTATAAATAGGAATTCCTAGATAAATAAAGGGGTGTTTTCCTTGTTTAAAACCAAACTTTGAAGAGATATTTAACATGGTGTTAATAGGAGCATTCTTACTGACAAAAAAACAATTTTATGATTATTAATATTTAAGACAGTATCCTCACTTAGCCCCTTTAAAGTATTATAAATTTGGTAATAGACCTTTTAGAGCCATAATAAAAAATTGACAGATCATCATCGTAGGCCAGGTGAGAAATAAGAATTTTTGCTCCAATATTAAATATCAGATATATACACGCACACATAATATTCAAATTTATATACATACATGCATATTTGTAGGTATGTATGTATGCATGTATGTATATTATGCATGTACGTGGACAACATCTGTAACAACCTTGCTGTAAAAATCTTAGTATTATTTTTTATTATTGGGTAGCCCAATTAACTTTATTTTACTTCCATTGCTCTTATAATAGTATTAGGAGCATAAATCTAAGATTTGGTGTGATTTGGTGTTTGAGATCGATGAATATTTTTTATTATTTTAACTAACTTGAAAATATCTAATTTAATTTGACCTCAAATTCAAAATCATAGTTCACCATTGGACTCCTCACTCCCAAATTAGCTAGGGTGGTATTTTTAAAATATTTGGAAGTCACCGATATTCCCTGAATATTTTAATAATTAAATACTCAAAGAATTAAGATAATTAAATTGATAGTCGATTTAAAATCTGATTTCATTTTTTAGTTATCACCTCTCATTTAGCTAAGTGTAAATTTTTTAGATTTTTTGAAGCTCATTTGATTATTAATTTTGATTAAATAAAAAAGTTATAATTTAATTAATTAAATAAAGTAAATTAAATAATATTAATAAATATATTTTAATTTCAAAATTTTGGCAGATCCAATTGTCTCGACCAAACTGCAAGATCCAGCTGCTGGACACCGCACACGAAACATTGTTTCGCTCGATTTAGGTTGTCCAACACTACTTAGGACCCGATTCGACGACGCTCCTATAATCTCCTGATTTGACCGATGATCAAGATCTCCTTCTATTCATCTCTGCCATCACCAACGATCTTGCGCCTTCGGTGGAGCATGCCATCCTCTGGTCAGCTTCCCCACTTCTTAGTCAAGCCTTAATCGACTCTATTCCCTCATTTCACTCATTTCTTTCCTTTCCTTTTTGCTGTGAGCTACCGAGACCTAACCCTAGCTGACAAAAGAGACAAAGAGGTATGTCGTTTCCTCACTATTAGCACTTGCATTTCTCAAATTGATTGTTCGAACACCTATTTCACGATCCTAATTAACGATTCGAACCTCAATCGGGCTCGATCGAGCCCGGTTGAGGCTCATCAAGATCCTTATCCACAGTGCTGCTCAGTTCTTCCATTCGCTGACTCCCCGTTCACTCTAGGTTGCCTAGGGTTTGATGTTGTTGGTTGTAGGAATAGCCTCCGGCAATGGCACAAGTGCCGTTCGAAAGGTTTTTCTGAGACCTATTGAATGGTAGGCGGGCCGGGCCGTGAGGAGCCAAGAGTCGTCTATGCCGTGATGCCCTATCTCAACTCGAGCGGGCGTCTATTGGGACGAAGCCCGTGCACATGACTGCGCTGGACCAGGCTGATTCACCATCTTCGAAACTGAACCTTTGCATAGCCCGGTTCGGGTGAGGGTTTGCGAGCGATCCAACTCGGCACCTGGATTTCAGCGTCGAGCGATAATTAATGGTTAATGGATTAGTTTATTAATAATAATATAAATAATAATATTAATTAATGCAGACTTCATTTAGTCCATAACTTGAAAATAATTAACCAAAATATGTAAAATTATGTCATTTTATTTAGAAAATGATAGGAATATACCGGTGAAATTAAATTTAGGATTTGAAACTTAATTTTCTTAATCACTTTTTAATTGAAATTAGGGGTCCCAAAAACCTTATTTTTTTAATATTGTCTAAATTTGACCTACTTAGTATCATTATTCTCCTTGTAATGTGAGGATTTTTATATTTTCTAATATTATTTTGATTGAACATCATTTGAATATTTTGGGTATTTAGCTCCTCAAATCTTCATTTAATGTAATTTTGTGGATTGTGATGCTTGCATAATTAGGCTTTTATGCCTTAATACAATAAGTTTAATTATTTATTTAGACTTTCATGTCATTTTAGAATGTGAGATTAAGCCTTGTTTAATATAGTTATATGCTTTGAGTTGCTTAGCAAACTTGTAACTTAAGCCCTCAACATTAGGAGAGATAGTGTAGGTTGAGAATCCCTGACCTTATCTAATGGCATTCTAAGTGCAGAAAATATATCTAATATGTATTTCTAGCTAATGGCTTACCTTTAATTGTGGTATGTGATCCTATTATGATTAATTTCTAGCACTTAAATTTGAACTTAGTGAGACTTTCCTTCCAACTTCAAATTTCACCTTATTCCTTCTTATCTCTAGCTTAGTATTAATTACTCCAATTTGAGTGATCTAGCCTCATAAGATAGACTTATAATCCTTATAGTCATGAGTAAACCTAGAGCTAATATATTACAACTTTTTCTTTAACCTTGCATTTAGAACCTCCCAATGATATGCTTAGCTAATTTAGTGAACTATTAAACGAAATCCTATTAAATTTAAGTAGCCTTGGTAGGATTTTGGTAGTGAACCTACAACTTACACCGTTTAATTATAGCAAACCTAAAACCTATATCCCTTCATATTAGCACCTTAAGCCTTATGTAATGACCCACTTAAGTAATAATAAGTGAAACTCTTTAACATCGAGGCATCTTTTCAGATACTGATGGAATTCATAATAAGAACTCAAAAATTAAGTGCTCATGTGGGAGCACTCCCAGAATGTGACCTGTTGGGAAGTTATTTTCTGAGGGCAAACCAGTGAAGCCTTTCAAACCAAAGCTGACAATACCTTAGTGCTTAAGAATTTGAGTTGTTACACATTATGTCTATCAATATATGTAGATTATGTGGCTTAAGCATAGTGTAGAATTATTATCTTATTACATAATTATACATATAAATTACTTTATCATTTACATAAATTAAATCAAATCACTACTTTCCAAACTTAGTTTACTTATAGTACTAATTTCAATTGACTTATAGATTGATATATCTAAGTCAATTGGGAGCTTAATCAGCTCCAATCATTAAGTTAAATAATAATAAATATCACATGATTTATAATTACTTGAATTCCTTGAACATAGCTTTGCTTTGAGACTACAACCTTAAATATTTCATAAGAACATTATGCATAAATAAAACATTAAAATATAAAACATAGGGGTTTCAAATGTAGGATGCCAAGCCAGAGCAGGCTACAGAGTAATAAGGAGATCTCACATATCCTAGAAGGGGAATGTGAATATTTTTAGAGACTCTGTTTTTGTACTTAGTTAGGCAGACGTGCTTAACTCTTCACTCATTCTGTAATTTATGCCCGTAGAATGGAACATTACACAGCTTAAATAATTTAACATTATTTCATCACAATCTTATTGGTTGTGAGCTACTTTTCATAGCCTTTTGGCTATGGTTACTTATCATAGTCTTTGATTATATCTATTTAGTCCATGTGACTAAGGCTCACTTTACCTTACTTTATTATGCAGTTCTTAATTCTTGCTATTTTTTACCTCACATTATTAGTCCTTACTTTATGCAGTGTATATTGCTTTACTTGTATTTTATGCTTCACTATTTCTATCGTTTATACTTAGCATAATATTCATTGAACATATTCATGTATTTATTTATGCTTTCATATGCACTTTAGTAGCTTTCTAACCCTATTAAGATGTATATTTTTGCTTACTTGTTGTTACAAGCTTGAGCAAACTTACTTGTGAGTTCTTACTCTCTTACTTTACTTACTGTCTTTACACAATTTTCCTACCTTACCTTGTTTCTTAGTGCTCCGCTTGCTCTTTTAATTGTAAAACTTCAAATGTGGTATCCGCTTAAAATTAATTATATCTTAGCTTAATCTTAAAATGTAATTATACTTTTTAGGTATGATTACTTATTTTTATTTTGTTGGTTGTGCCCTACGGTATTAAAAACCAAATACCGTAGATCAGGAGCATCATCTAGATAGTGGAGTTAAGATTAGTATCGACAACATGTAGCTTTGAAGACTGCTTCCATATTTATTTACTGCTTTAGTGAGAACGAGTGAAATTTACTTTAATTACTTTAAATTCTATTTGTAATAACTTTATTTTTGTAATATTATTACTTTATTTCTGTGATGGATGTATTTTTCTTTTACTTGCTTGGTTTGGATGGTGGATTAGATGCTCCTATTTTGCTTCACATATCTTACTTGTCTATTTTACTCCTAACTTATTTTCCTAAAAAATATTCTTAGCCACATAGCACTTAATGGTGAGTTGGTTTTCTTCTAATTCAGTGTTAAGTGCTATGATAACGCTCTAGTATTTGATTGAGTTCCTCATTCAATATTAGGGTCGTTACACTTGCTCAGCAAGAAAACCTTGTGGCTTCCCTAAAATTTATGTTCAAAACTTATCAAACTGATACCAATCTTGTTGTAGTCTCTAAAGCTAAAGCTACTTTGATTCAAAACCACAATGACATTGAAATCTTTTGGAAACAAAAATGTAGCATAAATTGGAAATTAGAAGGAGAAAAAACACTTCTATCTATCACAATTGGGTTAATAAATTGAGAAGTAATAATCATATTAATGAAATAATCACCCCTGACAGAATTAATATCAACACCCTTACTAAAATGCAAGAGTTTGCAATCAATTACTTTAAAGAAAATTTCAATTCTATAAACCAATATAATTCTTTTTTCAATCTTGATGCTTCTAGACATGTTATTACTGATAATGATAACCAAATTCTTAACAAGATTCTTTCTGATAAGGAAATCTAGAATGCAATTAAAAATTTTAAAAGCAACACTTGTCCGAGATTAGACGATTTTCCTAGTGAGTTTTTTTGTAGGTTTTGGCACATTATTAAAATTGATATTTGCAACGGCATTATAGAATTTTTCTGCCATGTTCTTATACCTAAATTCTTCACTCATACAATTCTTTATCATATCCCAAAAAAGGAAAACACTACCTGAAGGACTAATTTTAGACCCATAAGCCTATGTTCTACTCTCAACAAAATTACTTCTGAAATGATATCAATTAGACTCCAAACTCTTCTCCCTAACATTATTGAGCCAAATCAAATGATATTTGTTTCTATCTGAAAAACTCAAGATGATATTTTAGCAACCAAAGAACTTTTCCATAGCCTCAAAAATAAATGACATGGCCATAACCTCATTTTAAAACTTTATCTTGAAAAATCTTTTAACAATCTTGATTGGAATTTCCTTTTAAAATTATTAAAGAACTATGGTTTCAATGAAAGCTTCATTACTAAAATCAAAAACTCCATCAATAACAGCTAGTTTTCTATCATCATGAATGGGCATACTCATGTTTTTTTTTAAATCTGAAAAAGGCTTAAGATAAGGTGATCCCCTCTCCCCTATCCTATATATAATGGTTATGAATTATTGGTCTTATATTATTAATTTCTTTTTTAAAAGAGATCCTAACCTCCAGTACAATGTGGGAGGTAAAGTCATGGATTCCCATTTAGCTTATGCTGATAACCTTATCATTTTCACTAATGGAAACAACCATTTTGTCAAGAAAATTCAAATGTTACTCTCCACCCTTGAAAAGGACTCAGGCCTGAAAATCAACCGCTCCAAATCTCAATTTTTTGTAAGTGATAAATTTCCACTTTACAATCTTTACATAATTAGTAATCTGCTTTCCATTAAAAATGGTAAATTCCTATTTACTTTCCTTGGTATCCCTATTTTCATTAGACACAATAAAACTGACATTTATAAGGATCTTCTGGATGCCATTTTCAAAAAGCTTCGCGACTGTGAATACAAATATCTTTCTAGGGGAAAATTTGATTCTTCTTAAACATGTGATTACTATCCCCCTTTAGTAGCTTGAAGTTGCCAGCCCTACATGTTTTATTATGAAAAAGCTCAAAAATAGTTTCAACAAATTTTTTTTGGTTCATAATAAGGGCACTAAAATCATTTGGTGCTCTCTTGGAACCAAATTACTCTCCCTTTAGAGGAAGGGGGATTTAGTCTGAGATGTCTTCACACTCTTCATAAGTACTTTTCTGTTAAACTTTGGTGAAATTGTAGACCTCTAACTCTATCTATGTGGCTATCATTAATGCTAAATATTGTGCCACTCTTCATCCAGCTCAAATTAATCATAAGATTACGGACTTCCAAACTTGAAAAAGAATGTTTGAACATAAGGATATGTTAGAAGACCTTCTGACTTAGAATCAGCTTGACTTTGCGACCTCCTTCTGGTTTGATAGATGGAATAATCTAGAAATTCTAGAAAGTCTCACCACCTGGTCACTTTTCCGAAGTTAAGGTTGGGTGACTATTTCTTGAATTGCACTAGTTGGAACACTGAGCTAATTTATAACATTTGTCCTACAGTTTGGGCAAGCCAAATTACATCTCTCTCCCCCAGCCTTGCTCTTGATAAAGTCACTAACTATGATTTTTGCGATCAAAATGCGATAAATTTGACCAAAATTTGGAACTTTTGTCGGCCCCATGCCTCGGTCACTTTCCTCCATTGGTTCTGGCATAAATGTTCCCCCACGCTTATAAGTATTTTTATGTGGAAGATTTATAACAATTTCATCAGTTTTGACGTCAAACTTCAAGACATGGGTTACCAGCTTGCTTCTAAATGTCAATGTTGTCATAATCTTACTATATTAATGGGCATAATATTAAATTTTGCAAGTGGGATTTGTACATTAATGTTTCTATTGATGTTCCTATCATTCCAGTTTAGATTAGCCTCCCATGGCTTAGGCTACAATACATGTCAAAAAACATGTTGTTTAATATAGCTAGTGCAGTCGAGAAACCATTACAACTTAACAGAAACACCACCACTTTTAGAATTTTAGCTACTCCTCGTATTTTAATAGAAATTGACCTTTCTAAACCTAAAACTAAAAAAATTGGCTAGGTACGCCTCTCAGAGTTTATTTTCAAACAATTTGTATCAAAAACCTTCCTAAATATTGCGTTGCATGTTCCAACTTGGATCATGATGATGAAAATCGCATTCATCGAATGCCCTATGATGATTTTATAACTATTCATAATAATAATTTAGGAAAGGCTAGTAATACTCTGGATCTTCTGATTAATTCTAATGTTGCCAATGTTAAGGAACATATTAATATTATTGCTATAGCCTGCTCCTTGGGCCAAACTCCATTAACTGATGCCAATAATGGTGCAATTACTTTAGTCATAAATGCCATATATGAGGAACCTTTTATTGCTTGTGCAGTAAATTTTAAGGATAATTCAGTGTTGTTAGCTAATGCATTGAAGCTGACATCAAATGCTGATATTAACTCTTCTTTTGTAGATAATTTTGTTTTAAAGTCTGCTTATGATATTGAAAATGAAGGTGGTGATAAGATTATTAACAAACTAACTGAATATAGTGTCGGCCTTAATTCAGATCCTTTGATTAATCTTAATAATGCTACCATAGATCTTAACTCTGATGTCATGTATTGATAGACTTGCTATTAATATTCCTAATTTTCAATTTAATATGTCAAGTCATGTGACTCCCATTGTTGTTGATCCTGGTACTTCAAAGGCCAGTAAAAATGTTGAATATATGGAAAAGGTCGAGAATGGGGATCCCTCCACTTATCTCTTTGCTTTTAATTTTAAAAGGTTAATTCCCAATCATGTTGCTTTAAATTTGTGATTAATCATTGTGCTGATTCTGAGGCAAGTCTTACTTTTAATGCTATTTTTGATATTGGTAATGCTGCTTTAGAAAAAGGATCTATTTGTTTAACAAAAGTTGATGTTGGTCTTGGTCTTGCTAATTTATTGGTAAGGAAGCTTCCACCATCGAGACTGGTGGCCTGTCTAAGCCTGTTCCTCCTAGAGTTTGGTTGGCAGCTGATGGAATTGCTATTGTAATTTTATGAAATTGATGCTAAAAATGATGGAATTGCATCTTCTTTTCCCTTTATGTAAATTAATGCTAAAACTCCTTTGGTCCCTATTGAAAGGAGGGGGAAGGAGTCTTAAACTACAATTTAAATACTGATGTTGATATTTTTGTTACTTTTGACTGATCTATTGTTATAGATGTTGATGCTTCATTTGATTTAAATAATGACTCTCCTAACCAAATTTTATATGATTCTTTGTCTAAGTATGATATGTAGGTTCCTATTTCTAATCTTATTTTGCAGAGCCCTACTGCAATTATTGGCTCCCACCAACCTAACTTAGTATGTAATAACGTTAATATTATTACCCATCAATTAGTAACTTATTCAACTTAATTTCTCTTACATTACTCTTATAATAGTATTAAGAACCTCAATTTCAATTTTCGTGCGATTTGGAGATCATTTGGAAATTTCCAGCATTTCTTAGTTTTTTGATAATTTTGAGAATGCTTATTTTATTTAGACCTCAAAATAAAAAATAGAGTTCACCATTGGACTCATCACCCCCAAATTAGCTAGGACTGGTATTTTAGAAGTGTTTGGGAGTCGTCAAAATTTTCCCAAATATTTTAATATTATTTAAATGCTCAGAAATTAAGATAATCTCCGATCAAAAATTCATTTGCATTTTTGAGTTCCTCACCCCTCAATTAGGCTAGGGTGAATTTTTTGGATTTTTTGAAGACTATTTTATTGTTTAATTTTGAGTATTTAATTAAGTATAATTAATTAATTAATTAATATAATTCAAATTAATATTATTTGTTAAATGCAACGATTGTATTTTTGAGAGAACACAAGAATCCGATGCTCAGCTCATCGCACGGGACTGCTTCTCCATTGGATCTGGACCGTTACGCTATATTTAAGGCTTATCGAACGACCCAAGATAGTCCCGAGCCGTTTAGGGTAATCTGACTGTTCGATCGAACGAACAGTCCAGATTAAAAGTATGTACGTCGTCTCAGGCACAATCGTTTCGCTAGGCGGAGGACGGCCCTTTCCTCCAGTCTCCCTTGCTGAAGGCCATTAGCCTCCTTCCTTTCCCAATTGCTCCCATTTTGACTCTATCTTCATCTGGAATGCTTCTGAGAGCTTGTGATGCACTGAGGAAGTGAAAGGAGGATTGTTGCGAATCTTGAGCTCCTACCAACAAAGCAAGCGAGGCAAGAACCTTCAGGCACTGCTTCCTTCAATTTCTCCATAGTTTAATTGTTTTGCTCAAATTTAAAACAACTCCCATATTTTGGGTGAGCTCAATCGGGTGTTCTCGAACCCACTTGAGCTCGAGTTCGTCAGGGTGTGTTTAGGGATACTCGAGATCCGAACTGCCCGATTTAGGGCATCACTTTGTGGCCCTCACAGCTATCGTGCGACCTCGGTTCTAATCCTGGACGAACGGCTTCAGCGAGACCTTCTTGACGGTGTGCGGGCCCACATCCAGGAACTGTCGGAGTCAAGCTAGTGAGCTAACTCTAGGTGCGCCTTTACTGGTAAGCGTCATGGAAGAAGCAATCAATTGCAGGTTGTTCCTCAGTCTGGGTTTTCTTCCTGAACTGGACCGGCTCAGCATTTAATTGCAGATCGCGATTACTTAAGTCACGGGCCCCGCGTCGTCAAGCAACACTCGCAATAGTTGCAGCGTGTCATGACGGCGTGCCAATTTCCGTGCCACAGTGGTTTCAATTTTTCCGTGCCGCTGTCACCTTCAGTTTTTCGCGCCAGTGCGTGTTTCTGTGCCATGGAAATTAGCGCTGAGCGTTTAGTTTATTTCTTAATGATTGATTTGATTAATTCTTATGCAATTAATTAATTATTATTGCTTTTAAATTTCATTTAATTATAACTTTAAAAATACTTAATCAAATAATACAAATTTATATGTCATTTCGATCAGAAAAATGAGACGAACGTAATGGCATAATTAACATTAGGATTTGAACCCAAAATTTTATATTCACTTTTTAGCCCTAATTAGGTATCTCGAAAACCCTAAAATCTCAACATTGTTCAATTTTGACCTAGTTAGTGTCGTTTTACTCCTTATACTATAAGGATCTCATATTAAAGCATATTATTTTATTTGGACAATATTTAATGATTGTAGGTTTTTGACTCCTAAATTAAGGTAATTTTGATTTTTTTTTTAATTGCATGTTTTAGGTATTTGCACCATAGTACAGCAAACATGTCACATTATTTACTTCCCATGTTAATTGTAGTTGCATGATTTGAACTTGGTTTTCTTAAATTAAATACTTGTATTCATAGCAAATTGTTTGTTTCAAATTGCAACCTTAGGAGAGATGTTATAAGTTTGATTAATAACTTGAATTGTAAGTGATTTTTAGTGATAATTACATCCACTAAGTATAGTTAACCTTAATATTTATGTAATTGTAGATTGTGAATCAATTAGGACTAGTCTTAAGTAATTAGATTGGATCCTAGCTCACTTTACCCTTAGCTCATAAATCCTCTTCTAAGTCCTTTAAGGAGTTGAATTAGTAGTCCTTAATCCATTAGTATAGTTTAGGAATCCTATTGATTTCATTAACCTTCAACCTATAGTAAATGTAGAATTTGTAACTTATAATCCTTTTCTTTCCTAAACATTTAAACCTTTCTTATTACTTTAACCTAGCTAGTTTAGTAATTAATTGAATATATCCTTCTAATTACAACCTAGTTAGATCAGTTTAGTGTATAGAACCTTAACTTCCACATCTTTAATTATAGTAATTTCATAATCTTACCTTATCCTAACTAGTTTCCTAAGCCTTATTTTTGTTAAACTATTTCAATAAGATGGTTTAGGATAATTATAAGATTAGTTTCATTTAGTATTATTATACTTATAAATTATTTTGACAACTCATAAAATAAAATTAAAGTATTGCTTTCAGAACCCCAACTACTTATATTACTTATAATTGACTTGAGATCAATATCTCTAAAATAATTGGGAGCTTAGTTAGCTCCAATTATTAAGTAGATCATTAAAATTAGATAACTTTAGATATCACATAATTTGTAATTATTAAATTTTTTTGATTGCTTGGTTGGTTAGCTTTGAGCTTATTCATTTGATACATACATACAAGACATTGTGCACAAATAAACCTTTCACATTAAAATTATAGGGGTTATCTATTATTGATTAAGGCAAGGGCAGGCTAATTAGAAGTAATAACGAGACCTCACATTCTCAGAGAGTGAATATGAGTTATATTTATTTTGAACTCTGCTTTCCCTTACTTGTTAAGCAGACGGGCTTAACTCCTCACTTCATTCTATATTCTCTCGCAGAATGAGTGCTTTCATAAAATAACTTCAATTTAATAAACTATGAGTCCTTTACAATATCGTTGATTGTAAGATCTCATCACTGCTTTTAAGCTATGCTACTTTTTATAGTCATAGGCTATGTACCTCTTAGACTTATAGTCTAAGATTTTCTTTCATTTACTATGGTTTGCACTTTCCATATTTTTTGTACTGTATTTTACCAGTTTACTGTCTATTTAGATTGCAATGAATGTTTCTATAATTTCATTTAAATGCTTTACTATTTTCTTTTCTTTGTTTGGCATAATTCCATTGAACATATGCATGTTTCATTTTAATTACTTTCATATGCACTTTAGTACATTTCTAGCCTATTTAGGATGCTCTTCCCTTACTTTTTGGATGCAAGCTAAGAAATCATTACTTATAAGTATTCTCATTCATTTACTTTATTTGTTCTTCTTTACAATTATTTATTTCCTTCCACATTTATACGCTTTTAATTGCTCCACTGCTTATACTTAAATTGTAAATTAGTTGTGATATCCAAAATAAACTATTAAAATCTTTAGCCCAGTCTTAAAATGTGCTTAGACTATTTAGTCTAACTATCCTTTTCTTTTTATTAGCTTTGCCCTATCATATTTAAATGCCAAAATATGATAGACCAGGTGCATTGGATGCAAGTGGAGCTGGACGAAGTGCTTAAAGTCTTATATTTGCTTCCACTTAAAAGTTTATTTCTTGTATTTTACTTTAAGTGAGAGAGCTTACATTTACTTGTTCTTTACTTAAATGACATGTAATAACTTAGAATTTTGCTTTTACCTTTATTTATTCTGTGATGGACTTAGATCTCTTACTAAATTCTTATTTTGGATAAATGGATGAATAAATTACATAAATATTTCATACTTATTAATTTATTTGTCACGTGTCTATCCTTACTTATAGCATAATTATTCATGCATTTCATAATTGTAAACTCATATTGTTGTATGTAAATGTTTACTTTTACTATTACTTGCAAATGTTACTTTCATATATGTTTTGCAATCACTTTACAATCCTTTTGCTGATTTTCATTGCAATAACTAATTACTACATAAAATTTGTAAGTACTTTTGTTCACATATCTCAATTCTTTTACCCTTAATTGTAATTACTTTCATTTATGCATTTTCTTCTACTGCCTTCCTCATCTTAACTTAAGACCCTCTTTATGATCCTTGGCCAAACTTAGTATCTAGCATTTGCTCAGCTTTCCTCTAATTAGATATTAGATGATAAGGTGACGCGCCAATGTTGGGTTTAATACCTACTCAATATTGGGGTCGTTACAGTTGGTATCAGAGCCAAGTTAAGAACTTTAAGTTAAGATAATGACATCCATTTATCCAAAAGCAAACAACACAAAATAGTAAAGAGATTTAAAAATGACACCATAGGATAGTAAACACATTACTAATCCAATAATTGATTTAAATTTCTAACTTAAACTTTAATCAATATTACAGATGGAATATTCTAAAAGTGAACTAAGCTACTTTACTAGGACGCTCTTCTTTTATTGGGAGGATGATCATTGGTTTGTCTCGACTTATGGTCGTGAGTACCTTGGTGTATCTCAAGCCAGAGGTGAAGTATTGAACAAAATTTTAAAGCATTGTTTGTTTCTAGGCGATTGCATCCCGCAGTTGGCTAGAGAATGGCTTTCTCAAGTCTCTACGACTTTTGAAGCCATAGCTTACCCCAATCACATACACCTCCAAATTATGGACAAACTCTTTGACAAGTATGCCTTGGATTGGTGGTGTTGCGCGCATGATGTACTAGTTTGAGGAAGTAAATGCCTCCATCGTGCTCCTACTTATGAAGACTTTAAGAGTTCATTTTTTGTGCAAAGTTTTGTAACTTGTAGTGTTAATTTTTTTATGCACTAGTTTTCTTTTCATTAGTAGCTTCTTGTAAATAGTTCCTATCTTACATATGTCTTCTCTTCTTTCTTCCAAATTGTATCTCTTAAATCTTTTAAGTTAATGAGAATCCTTTCTGCCATTTTCTTCAACTTCTGAATTATGATTTCTTTTATTTCTTTAGAATGAATCTTGATTCAAACAACCATGTTCCGCCTATAGTGGAAGAACCCACTTCCACCACAACTTCTCATACCGATCAAATGTAGAATCTTTTGGAGATGATGCGAGTTATGATTGAAGCACAAACCCGTGCTGCAGAAAGGATGGCCTCATCCTGTACTCCTTCTCAGCCTTCTCCTACCCCATCTCAATAGTTTCCAACTCCTCCCCAAGCTTCTTTTCCAATTCCTTCCGAAGTTCTTGTGGCTCCACTGCCAACTACTGGCCCAGTAGTGGATGCCTTTCTCCTCACCTTTCTTTGTCTTAACCCTCCGACATTCAATGGCTCCATTTCTCACTTCGAAGCTGTTGACTGGTTCAAGGCAAGGTAATAATGAAAACCCTGGCCAGTATTAAATGTTCTAAAAGTGAATGCATTTGTCTTGCCACATATCTATTTTATGGCGAGGCTGAATATTGGTGGGATAGTGAATTGAAGACCCGTTTCTCAAGCGTTTTGTTGGAAGATATTCCATGGGATGAGTTCAAACAAGTTTTCCGCAAAGAATTCATTCCTTCGTCTGCCCAAACCATAATCAATAATGACTTCATGCAACTTACTCAAGGAAGTCGTTTTGTTCACGATTATGAGATGGAATCCCATAAGCTTTCTCATTTCTCTCCCAGTCTAGTCCGCACTGATGTTGCAAGGTGTATTAGATTTTTATCTGATTTGAAGGATTCCATCAAACTTCATATGATGTCTCAACATCACGATGATTTTTCTAAGCTCTAGAAGGTGCTCGCATGGTCGAGTACCACCAAGCTCAGATGGAGTTGAAGAGGCGTTCTCACCCCCAGCCTTCTAAATCTAAGTCGTTCAAGAGAAATTATCATAATGGTCCTAAAGTATTTCAACTTACCTCAGGTCAAAATCAAAAGCAATCTCAGCAAGGAAGACCCGGTGCAAGATGTAACAGGCCGCACCCCTACGGAAAGTGTTATCACACCGGCGATCGGTGGTATATCTGCGGCAGAACCAACCATCATCATTGGGACTACCAGGCCAATTGGACTGTGGATAAGATGAGGATTCATCTCCAACCTTCCGTGAAAAACCCTGCTCCTATTAATTCTCAAGCACCAGCTCTTGCCTTAATGCCTCCTCCTGCTAGTGGAAGTACATAGTATCCAAAAAGTGTACTCTGTTTCCTCCAAAGCAAGAACAAGCTAGTAGGAATGTCAAAGGCAAGTCAATTTCTCTATCTCCTATGGAACCATGAGTTTACGCTATGTTTCCTTTTATAGCTCAAGAAGACAATAGTGTTGTTACTGGTACGTTCTATATTTAATTTTCTAATTTATGTGTTTCATTTCTTATGCATTTTATTTCCAATATTTTCTGCTTAAATTTTTATTAGTTGTAAATAGAGTTTATTTTGCCCTACTATAGGAACTATAATTATTAAGAATTGATTCTGTGACATACTCTTTATCATGGGTGCTAGCCAGTCCTTTATGTCAAAGAGTTGTGCTTTTTCCCTTAACCTCTAACATTTTAGCCTAAGCAATGCCTTGAGAGTGCATATGCCATCTGGTGCTAAAATGTGTGCTAATGAGTTATGTTTAGTAGACATCCCAATCAGTAACCAATTCTTTCAATTCAAACTTATCGGTATGTCAATTACAAACTTTGACATAATTTTAGATATGGATTGGTTGAGTAAGTTCAACACCGTCATAGATTGCTTTAGAAAAGAGTCTCGCTTAAGATTGGAAAGAAACATAAAGTTTTCATAGGAAAGCTTTGCTTGGCTGCATCCCTGATTAATACAATTAAAGCCAAGCGCCTCATTTGTAAAGGTTGTTGTGCAATCTTAGTAACCTTGATCGGCGAGGAAAAATAGGTTAGAAGTCTAGAAGAGACTATCGTTGTTAGTGAGTTCCTGGATGTGTTCCCTAAAGACTTACCCAGACTACCTCCTTTGCATGAGGTAAGGTTTTCTATTGAGCTTATTCCTAGGACTCAACCTAAATCTAAGGCTCCATATATAATGGAATCGAAAGAATTGCAAGAGCTTAGAGAGCATTTGCAAGAGTTGTTAGAGAAAGGATTTGTTCTCCTTAGTATGTCACCTTGGAGAGCGAATGTGCGGATGTGCATAGACTACCTTGAGCTTTATAATGTGACTGTGAAGAATAAGTATCCTCTCCCTATGATCGATGATTTGTTCGATCAGCTCGCCGGAACAAAAGTCTTCTCCAAGATTGACTTAAGATCAGGTTATTACCAGATTCGGGTCAAGGATGAAGATATTCCTAAAATTGCATTCAGGACCCGTTATGGGCATTTTGAGTTTCTAGTCATATTTTTCGGACTGAAGAATGCTCCTTCCATTTTCATGGACCTGATGCAACGTATTCTTAAGCCATATCTCGATGAGTTTGTCATCATTTTCATCGACAACATCCTAATATATTCTAAGTCATATGCTGAGCATGAAGAGCATCTGTGTGTCATTCTTGAGTTGTTAAGAGAGTATAAGTTGTTTGCTAAGTTTTCTAAGTGCAAGTTTTGGCTCAAATTTGTGGCATTTCTGGGTCACATGATTGATGCTGAAGGCATTAGGGTCGATCAAAAGAAGATCAAAGCTGTTCAATAGTGGGTCAAACCTAAGACTGTAACTGAGATTTGTAGTTTCCTGGGACTTGCTGGTTATTACAAAAGGTTTGCTCTTGAATTTTTTCTAATCGCTTCATCGTTAACTGAATTAATTAGGAAGGAAGTTCCGTTCATCTGGAGCACATCCTGTGAAGAATCTTTTCAGAAGTTGAAACAGTTATTAACTTTTGCTCCTGTTCTAGTACTACCTTTGAGAGGGTAAAGATTTTTAGGTTTATACTGATGCCTCTAAGGTAGGGCTTAGTTGTGTTCTGATGCAAGAACATCATCTAATAGCCTATGCCTCTATACAGCTTAAGCCTAATGAGAAGAAATATTCTATGCATGTTCTTGAACTTATAGGGGTAGTTTTTGCTCTTAAGATCTGGGGACACTACCTGTACGGAGTTAAGTGTGAGATGTTTACTAATCATCAAAGTTTGAAGTACATCTTCACTCAAAAGGAACTTAACTGTTGTCAGCATAGGTGGTTTGAGTTACTTTGCGACTACGATTTGGAAATCTAGTACCATCAAGGTAAAACTAATGTAGTAGCTGATGCCCTGAGTCGTAAAGCGACTTTATCTTCCCTTTGTTGCAACAAATCTTTGATCGCAAATTTTGTTAGATTGAATCTTGAGCCAAACAGGTCTGCTGATTTGGGCACTCTATTATTTGCAATTTAGTCAGATGATTCTCTGAGGTCTAATATTATCAAATCTTAGAAGGAAGATATAAGTTATTATGTTCTAATTTATGATATCATTAGTGGGAAGAGATCTGATTTACATCTTGATGTTGAAGGTGTGATCTTTCAGAAGACTAGATTATGGATTCCTAAGAGCCTACAGTTGTAAATACTATCAGAAGCCTATAACTCTGGTTACATTGTTCATCCTCGAAGTAGTAAGATGTATCAAGATTTAAGGAAATCATTTTAGTGGTCTAGCATAAAGAGAGATATTATCATTTTTATTTCTAAGTGCATTTCTATTCTTTAGTCAAAGAGGACGATCAGAAGCCTGGTGGACTTCTTAAGCCCTTAGACATTCATGAATGGAAATGATTTGATATCTTCATGGGTTTTATTGTGAGACTACCTAAGTGTAGATATGATTCTGACTCAATTTGGATGATTGTCGACATACTCACCAAGTCAACTCACTTCCTTCCAATTCGTTAGATAGATCTTGTGGAAAAGTTAGCTAAACTTTATTTTAAAAAATCATTTGTTTATATGGTATGCCGAATTGCATTGTTTTTGACAGTGACAATAGATTTACTTCTGGATTTTGGTTTGCTGTGCAGCAAGACTTGGGGACAAATTTAGTGTTGAGTACTGCTTTTCATCCCCAGACTGATGGTCAAATTGAGATGATTAATCAGATTTTAGAAGATTTTCTTTGTCTTTGTGTTCTTGATTTTGGCGGATCGTGGGAAAATCATCTATCCTTAGTTGAGTTCGCCTACAACAACAGTTTCAAGTATAGTATCGGTATGGCTCCTTACGAAGCTCTTTATGGTAGGAGGTGTATGACTCCTGTTGCTTGGACTGAAGTAGGAGACTCTCATCTTTATGGTTATGATCTGATCGAGGAGACTACTAGAAAAGTTCTTTTAATCAAGCATAATATGTGACAGCTCAGGATCAATAGAAAAAGTATCACGATGCTTGTCATCATCTGTTAGAGTTTTAAGTTAGTGATCGTGCATATTTAAAAGTAAGTTCAATGTGGGTGTGTAAAAATTTGGTGTTTCTAAAAAGCTGAGTCCAAGATATATAGGACCCTTTGAAGTGATTGAAAAAGTTGGAACATCTGCATATAGGTTGGAGTTACCTGATGACTTCTCAGTAGTGCACAATGTGCTTCACGTCTCATCATTAAGAAGGTGTTTGCTAGATCCTAATCAGAAAGTTCAGATTATAGCAATCGAGCTGCAGCCAAATCTGACTTTTGTCATTAAGCTTGTTGCAATTCTGGGAAGAGATCTTAAGCGGTTAAGAAACTACATCATTCATATGATTAAAGTCCACTAGTAGAACCATTCAGCTAGAGAAGCCATGTGGGAGAAAGAAGATGATATGCGAAAGAAATTCGCATAATTCTTTCCTTAATCAGGTAATTTTTGTTCTTTCATTTTTGTTATTGTTTTTGTAGACTTACTTCGTGCATTTTCAATTTCTTATTTTTATTTGTTGTGTTGTGAGTGACACTCTTTTTAAAGAGGAGAGTCTGTAATAACCCTATTGTTGTTACTCATCAATTAATAACCTTATCAACTTAATTTCTTTTCCATTACTCTTATAATAGTATTAAGAACCTCCATTTTAATTTTCGTGCAATTTGGAGATCATTTGACAATTTCCAGTATTTCTTGGTTTTCTGATAATTCTGAGAATTCCTATTTTATTTAGACCTCAAAATAAAAAATTGAGTCCGCTATTAGTCTCATCACCCCCAAATTAGCTAGGGGTGATATTTTGGAAGTGTTTGGGAGTCGTCAAAATTTTCTCAATTATTTTAATATTATTTAAATACTCATAAATTAAGATAATTAAATTAACCTCCGATCAAAAATCAATTTGCATTTTTGAGTTCCCCACCCCTCAATTAGGCTAGGGTAAATTTTTGAGATTTTTTGAAGTTTATTTTATTATTTAATTTTGAGTATTTAATTAAGTATAATTAATTAATTAAATAATATAATTCAAATTAATATTAGTTATTAAATGCAATGGTTGTATTTTTGAGAATGTGGAGACCCGCTGCTCAGCTCATTGCACGGGATAGCTTCTCCATTGGATCTGGACCTTTGCGCTTAATTTAAGGCTTATCGAACGAACGGCCTAGGATCGTCCCGAGCCATTTAGGGTAATCTGATCGTTCGATCAAACGAACAATCCAAATTAGAAGCTTGTACATCATCTCAGGCATGATTGTTTCATCAGGCAGAGGATGGTCCTTTCCTCTATTCTCCCTTGCCAAAGGCCATTAACCTCCTTTCCTTTCCCAGTTGCTCCCATTTTGACACTATCTTCATCTGGGAACGCTTTTAAGAGCTTGAAAAGCACTGAGGAAGTGAAAGGAGAATAGTTGCGAATCCTGAGCTCCTACCGATGAAGCAAGTGAGGCAAGAACCTTCAGGTACTCCTTCCTTCAGTTTCTCCTTAGTTTAATTATTCTGCTCAAATATAAAACAACACCCATATTTTGGGTGAGCTCAATCGGGTGTTCTCGAACCCAATTGATTTCGAGTTCGTCAGGGTGTGTTTCGAGATACTCCAGATCCGAACTATCGGATCTATGGCATCACTTCATTGCCCACACAGCTACCGCGCGACCTTGGTTCTGGTCCTAGATGAACGGCTTTGGCGTGACCTTCTCGCCAGTGTGCTGTCCGCATCCAGGAACAGTTTGAGTTAGGCTGGTAAGCTAACCCTAGGCGTGCCTTTACTGGAAGCGTCGAGGAAGAAGCGGTTGATTGCGGGCTGGTCCTCGGTCTAGGTTTTCTTCCTGAACCAGACCAGCTCAGCATTTATACAGTGGACCACGATTACTTAAGTCGCAGGCCCCGTATCGTCACACGGCATTCACAGGAGTTGTCGTGTGTCATGACGGCATGCCAATTTCCTAGCCGCCTTCGTTTTAATTTTTTCGAGCCACTGTCACCTTCAATTTTTCGTGCCAGCACGTGTTTCTGTGCCATGGAAATTAGCGCTGAGAGGTCAGTTTATTTCTTAATGATTGATTTGATTAATATTTATGCAATTATTTAATTATTATTGCTTTCAAATTTCATTTAATCACAACCTTAAAAATACTTAGTCAAATAATACAAAATTATATGTCATTTCAATCAAAAAAATGAGATGAATGTAATGGCATAATTAAATATAGGATTTGAACCCTAAATTTTATAATCATTTTTTAACCCTAATTAGGTATCCCGAAATCCCTAAAATCTCAATATTGTCCGATTTTGACCTAGTTAGTATCATTTTTCTTCTTATACTATAAGGATCTCATATTAATGCATATTATTTTGTTTGGACAACATTTAGTGATTTTAGATTTTTGACTCCTAAATTAGGGTAATTTTGATAATTTTTTAGTTGCATATTTAAGATATTTGAACCTTAGTATATTAAACATGTTACGTTATTTACTTCGCATGCCAATTGTTATTGCATGATTTGAACTTAATTTTCTTAAATTAAATACTTGTATTCATATCAAATTGTTTGTTTCAAATTGTAACCTTAGGAGAGATGTTATAAGTTTGATTAATAGCTTGAATTGTAAGTTATCTTTAGTTCTAGTTATTACATCCACTAAATGTAGTTTACCTTAATATTTGTGTAATTCTAGATTGTGAATCAATTAGGACTAGCCATAAATAACTAAATTGGATCCTAGCTCACTTCACTCTTAGCTCCTAAATCCTCTTCTAAGTCCTTTAAGGAGTTGAATTAGTAGTTCTTAATCCATTAGTATAGTTTAGGAATCATATTAATTTCATTAACCTTCAACCTATAGTAAGTGTAGAACTTTTTTCTTATAATCCCTTTCTCTCCAAAATATTTAAAACTTTCTTATTACTTTAATCTAGCTAGTTTAGTAATTTATTGAATAGATCATTCTAATTGCAACCTAGTTATATGAGTTTAGGGTATAGAACCTTAACTTCCACCTTCTTTAATTATAATAATTTCATAATCTTACGTTATCCTAACTAATTTCAAGCTATGTTACTTTTTATAGTCATAGGCTATGTACTTCTTAGACTTATAATCTAAGATTTTCTTTCATTTACTATGCTTTGCACTTTCCATATTTTTAGTAATGTACTTTACTAGTTTACAGTCTATTTAGATTATAGTGAATGTTTCTATAATTTTATTTAAATGCTTCACTATTTTCTTTTCTTTACTTAGCATAATTCTATTTAACATATACATGTTTCAGTTTAATTACTTACATATGCACTTTAGTACATTTCTAGCCTATTTAGGATGCTCTTCCCTTACTTTTTGGATGCAGGCTAGGAAATCATTACTTGTAAGTATTCTCACTCATTTACTTCATTTGTTCTTCTTTACAATTATTTATTTTCCTTCCACATTTGTATGCTTTTAATTGCTCCACTACTTATACTTAAATTTTAAATTAGTTGTGATATCCAAAATAAACTATTAAAATATTTAGCCCAATTTTAAAATGTGCTTAGAATTTTTAGTCTAACTATGCTTTTCTTTTTATTGGCTTTGCCCTATCATATTTAAATATCAAAATATGATACACCATGTGCATTTGGATACAAGTGGAGCTGGACCAAATGCTTAAAGTCTTTTATTTACTTCGGCTTAAAAGTCTATTTCTTATTTTTTACTTTAAGAGAGAGAGCTTCTATTTACTTGTTCTTTACTTAAATTGCATATAATAACTTAGACTTTTGCTTTTATATTTATTTATTTTGTGATGGACTTAGATCTTTTACTAAATGCTTGTTTTGGATAAATGGATAAATAAATCACATAAATATTTCATACTTATAAACTCATTTGTCATATGTGATTAATTGCATCTATCCTTACTTGTAGTATAATTGTTCATGCATTTCATAATTGTAAACTCATATTGCTATATGTGAATGTTTACTCTTACTACTACTTGCAAATATTTCTTTCATATATGTGTTACAGTCACTTTAAATTCCTATTGCTGATTTTCATTGCAACAACTAATTACTGCATGAAATTTGCAAGTACCTCTATTCATATATTTCAATTCTCTTACTCTTAATTATAATTACTTCCATTCATGCATTTTCTTCTACTACCTTCTTCATCTTAACTTAAGCCTCTCTTCATGATCCTTGGCTAAATATAGCATCTAGCATTTGCTCAGCTTTCCTCTAATTAGATATTAGATGCTTAGGTGACGCGCTAATATTGGGTTTAATTCCTACTCAATATTGAGGTTGTTACATAGTAGGCCCCTCATCATACGACATCAATGTTGATTCTCCTCATTCCCCATTAACAGAAACACTAGTTATTGGTAATCTAAACCCAACTCTTATTCTTAAAATAACTTCTATTACCCAAATTGTTTCCTTGATCATATCCTGTGGGGCCCCGTACTTTCCCACAGCTAAACTAATACTGATATTAGCATAACTGCGGGGAGTACGGTGCTCTAACTATGATGGCAAGTCCCCAACTCAAGTAGAGTTAGGTAGGACCCAACTCTCCTTAAGCCAAGGACTTGTCACCCTGTAGGAAAACTGTGAACATACATCAATTCAAAAAACTCTCCTTAAGCCAAGGACTTGTCACCCTGTAGGAGAACTGTGAACATACATCAATACAAATCAAAGTGGCGAAAGCAAGAAACAGAATAATATAACATCCATATGCATAACACATACATCAATACAAATCAAAGTGGCGAAAGCAAGAAACAGAATAATATAACATCCACATGCATAACACAGTATAAGGGAGTAAAATAAACAGTAACTTAGATCAAATGTAGAAAAGTAAATACATCCAAAATTTAATTATTACAAACTGAATTTAATAGAAATAAAGATCTCTCAATCTCACTGCGAAAAGAGAAAATCTATCTAAGAAACCATAGGAAGATCCTCCTCCTGCACCGGCTTCGATCCTGCAGCACTGCCGATGAACAACTCTGAATCTGATATTTCTCGGTATCACAAACGCTAGGGCCCCAGCCAACAAAATAAAAAGGTTACAGTTAGACAATTTTCTAAGTACATTTTAGGCTATTTAAGTGAACTGAGTATTTAAGATATCACATTTAAAGGTTTTAAACATACAAGCATTATAAAGGTGCAACAAGCTACAAGAACAGGGTAGTTATAAACTAATCATTTATAGCTAATCAATAGGTATATAAAATAACATACAAAAAGATCAACTAAACATGGTATTCTTAAAGCAAAAGTAACTGTAACTACTGAAATAAATCTGATCCTAACATGCTTATGATCACATGGAGACATGCTTAGAACAATAAGAACACAAGTACTGAAATAGATATACAATTCTAGCATCCTAAGCATGTTAATATCTTAGTAGTAATCAATTAGAGCATATATACAAACATGCAAATTGACATAAAAAGGCCACTAAGACATGTGGCAAAAGTAAACTAAGCACATATATGAACAAAAGCAAAGCTACTAAGACATGTGACAAAGCAATTCAAGAACTAAAAGAAAGGTCACTAAAACATGTGGCAAAGCAAAACAAATACTAACAACTGAACTAAAGTATCAGTAAACCTAATACATAGTGCTGTCATAATAAGACAGGCCATACAAGGCCTCTGAACTGAAAGTTCAACATGTATCCATCCTAGGCATCCGCAGAGCTAGGTCTGAGTTGAACTTATAGAATAAGACATATATCCATCATAGACATCCGTTTAGCTAGGTCCGAGTCTATTCTATAATAAAACTAGAATTGAAGAGGTAGATTATGCTAGGACATACTATACTAACTGAAAGCACTGAAAGAACTGAATGAATGCTATGCTTTTCAAACACTAACTTAGGATGTATCCTCCATATCCTAAGTTTACCTATTATGCTCAAGGAAAAAAGCTCAATATTCAAGGTGTGTAGAGAAACCAAGTCAATGTAAGCAAGAGACTCAATCTAGACTTATGTTATATCTATTGTTGTCTACTTTATCCAAATCTAACTATTCTGAGAAGATACAAGTTTAGGATCTCCAATATACAGCTATCGAGTAAGATTTCAGATTTACGACCTTAATGTTAACATTAGAACTTAATAAGTTCTAATTTATAATCATATGACGACTCTAAAGATTTAAAGTAATTGAATCAACAACTTAATGATTATTATTTTTCTCTCTTAACCCAAATCTTGATTAAGTGAATTAAGATTAAGGATTCTGGATCCAAACCCCACTTGGTGTTCAAATCCTGAATCCAAGGTAGCATCTTTAGTAAGGATCTAGGGTTCACACTTTAAAACTCAAATTAAAGATAAGAAATCTTATAAGCTGAAGAATTCAAAAATTATGATCTTAATGAAAGGTTACTATACTAGTTGTAAGACAAAATAATCAATAAGAACTAAGAATCTAAGATCTTTTTATCCTATAGATTGAATCATTCCTTTACCCACATGGAAGGCTGCAAAGGAATTAAATAATAAATCACTTAAGGAATTCCAAATGGAGGTAGTCTAATTCAATTAAAAGATCTAAAGTCTAAGATCTGATGTTTGATCACTTTAGACTGAGACTAAGATTTAGACTTAGGATTCTTACAAGAGTGTTTCTTTTAAGATTCAAGCCTATGGATCAACTTAATTAAGTCATTAACTAAGGATCTAATATTTTAAGATAGTTAGACTTAATTCTTAAGACAAGGTGCTTTTGAGTACTCTTAAAATCTTAAGATCTTAATAAGAACTAACTTAAGATTTTTTTACTTAATAACTATATTATTACATGAGATTTCAGAAAGATGCTAATATTCTAATTAGAAGTATTTTACTAAAAGTTTAAGACTTAAGGGGTGCTTAAACACATTTTGGTCAAAATGACCAAAATACCCCTCTTAAGGCTAAAAATGGGATTTTATGATTTAATTATCCAAATTGATTCAAATCTATTTTAATAAGTTTCATATGGATTCATGAAGTGGAATAAACACTTAGGTTTTAGTGACCTAATTAGCCTAATTAACACTTATCACAATTTAAGGCCAATTAAGGTGATTAAGGAAACTAGGGCATGCTTGGGTGAGCCAAAAGCATTTATAAGTTCTAACACACTTAAGAAGGCATTAGAAACTTAGTTCACCAAAATCAGAGGATTAATCATGGTTTAATTTACAAATCCTTAATTAGAGTAATTAAGGGGTGATTAAAAAAATTAAGGGTCCTAAATTTGTTTTAAGGGTCCTCACATGTTCTCTGTGGTCTTAGGAGTAATCAGAGACCTAATTCAATATATTTGGATATTAATTGAATTTAATATGATTTAAATAAGAACAAAAAAAGATTAGGCAATTATTTAAAATTTAACCATTGGATCTCTGATTTTATTTTATATTCAAGTTCCTTACATTTTTCTGGTTAATATGGTATATTGGATTATACCATTTGAATAAGTATAACTAAAGTTATTTAAATAATTTAATCTGTATTTTTATTTAAATAGAAATCATAGGGATGCATTTATTAAATTATTTAACAGAGTAAATTTAAATCCAAAATTAATAATAATAGCTGCGACCCAAAATTGAAAAGGTGCGAGTTGGGGTCGGCCCGACCCGAAGCGCCAGTGTCTCCTTCCTCGCGACTATGTCAGATACTCGTTCGATTAGGGTTAGGTTCAGACGAGCAATTCACCGTTCACACTCCATGCCAGACCCCGAACTCAATGGCTACACCATCAGGAGACTCAGATGCGTCGATTGAGGTAGGAACCCACCTCTGGGTCACTCTAAAGCGATGGGGTGCTACTCGACCAAAACGAACTAAGGGGAGGAACTTAGGGTTCCCTGTGAGCGAGTAATTCTCCTCATAGGAGCCACTAAACTAACAGGGCTCGATCTCCACACCATTAGTGAGGTGAGGCGAGTCGAAACCCCAAGGTTTCACAGCTTGGGGTGTAGCGAAATGCTGGGTCCTTACTTGAACTCAGCCTTGGCTCAGCTGCTAGCTCGATTGATCGATATGATTAATCCGAGCTAGCTCAAACCCTAGCGACAATCACTACTGGTTTCCTAAGTGGCTAAAGCAATCTAGGCAACATCCAGAGGCTCATCCAGAAGATAGAATGGAGACTGAACTTAAGGATTTTAGTAGGAGAAGGCTGTACCTGAAGACGGGGTTGCAAGCTTGGTCGAGAGGAATTTAAGTGCTTTCGAGCTCACCAAACCAGCAATGCAGGTTCATAGGGGGTCTGAACACCATACGGGCCCTCTATCAGCGGTTCTAAGCTCCAGAAGACGTCGGGAATTCACCGAGGGTGACGGGAGCTCCAAGGGACTTCGGTTGGGAAATTGAGAGTTCACGGTGAGCAAAAGGACTCACTATGAATCTCTGGGGGTATTTATAGGCAGAAGGAGGTGCTAGGGGTGGTTCCCAAGGCTTGGGCATGGAGAAGGGCTCGGGCCGAACGGGAGGCTCAGATCTAATGGCCATGGGTAATTTAGGGAGACTACTACTGGCAGGAGGTCGCACCGAGGGCAGAAGGGAAAATTTGGGGCTTTCCCGTACTGCCACGGGGGCTGGGAGATGCCGAGCTGTCGGGGGTACCAGACGTAGATGGGGCGAGATGAGGGAGATGATCTATAGTTCTCGGGATCGTGTCCGCCGTCTGATGGATCGACCGTTGGTCTCGGATGGCTCTGATGCATTACTTAAATGGGATGGATTGTAGCTGTAGGATACATTCGAACAATACTGACGCTTAGGATCTAATCTAAACACGGAGGAGATCCCGTCGTTAGATGGAGCGCACTGAGATGCATGCTAACCCGTCGAATGGCTTAATCCTATGCGCCGCTGTCGGGACCCCGCAGCGGATCTGCCGCGGTCCTGACAGCAAATCCCACCTTTTTAATTTTTATTATTAATTAAATTTAATAAATAAAATTAATATAATAATATATAATTAATCTAATGAAATTCTAAATCTAATTTAAGCTTAAATGAGCTCCAAAAATTCCCAAAAATTCACCATAAGCTAATTAAGGCATGAGGAACTCAGAAATGAAATCAGATTTTAATTTGAAGATCAATTTAATTTAGGTATTTTGTAGGGTTCAAAAATAGGCAAAATACCAAAATTCTCAATTTACCTCCAATTGATCCCAAACTTCTAGGGTTGGGTTTAAATGACCCATTGAGTCTAATGGAATCAAAGTTAGAGCTTAGCTTAGCTTAATTAATCTGGATTTAGCTAGGGTAACAACTAGGGTTGTTACAGACTTCCCCACTTAAGAACGATGTAGTCCCTAACATCACTTAGTGAAGAAAGTACTGTTGAAACTGAAAATTTAAATAAAACAGACAGAAAAGAAAAGAACAGTACCTAGATCTACAAAGAGCTATGGATATTTATTGCACATATCCACCTCTTTCTCCTGAGTAGATTCTTCTAAGGATCGATTCCTCCACCAAATTTTGACCATGGGAAATTGAGCGATTCCTTAGCTGCTTCTGATCACGAGCCAAGATTCTTATTGGTTCTTCGGCATAAGAAAGATGAGGTTGGATTTCTACTGACGGAAGTTGAACGAGATGAGAAGGGTCTTAGAGACATCTTTTTAATGACGATACATGAAACATGTTATGGATAGCTGCAAAGTCATCAGGAAGATTTAATCGGTAGGCAGATGATTCTACTTTGGCCAGAATCTCAAGAGGTCCAACATAGCGGGGACTAAGTTTCATTGCTACACCAAATCTGTAGACACCCTTCATTGGACTGACTTTCAAATAAGCAGAATCTCCCATATTGAATTCTAGTAGACGAAGATGAGTATCATGATACTTGCTCTGATGATCTTGAGCCGAACGAATTCTTTGCTGAATTAACTAAATCTTCTTATTAGTTTCCTCAACTAACTCTGAACCAAAAAGTTGAACGCTTCCTGTATCTGACCAGTCTAGCGGAGTACTACATTTTTTATCATACAATGCCTCATAAGGAGCCATTTTAATACTGGCTTGGAAACTATTATTGTAGGCAAACTCCACTAACAGAATATGATCTTCCCAGGAATTGACAAATTCAAGAACACAAAGCCTAAGCAAATCTTCCAGAACTTGATTCACTCTTTCTATTTGACCATTCGTTTGAGGATGAAAAACTGTACTCATGGCTAGAGGAGTACCCAGATCTTGATGCACAGCTTGCAAAAACTTAAAAGTAAATATGTTATCTCTATCGGATACTATTGATTTTGGAATTCCTTGCAGTCTGATAATTTCCTTGATATAGAGCTTTGCTAGCTTCTCTACTAAGTCAGTCTAACAGATAGGAAGGAAGTGCGCTGATTTGGTTAAGCGATCTACTATAACCCAGATTGCATCGGCACCAGATTTAACACGAGGCAATCCCAAAACCAAATCCATAGATATATCGAACCATTTCCATTCTGGAATTTCTAATGGGTGCATAAGACCACCAGGTCTTTGGGGCTTGGCCTTTACCAAATTACAGGCATGACACTTGGCCACAAAATCGGCCACATCCTTTTTCATACCGGCCCACCAAAACAATTACTTTAGATCCTGGTACATCTTAGTACTGCCAGGGTGAATATGATACCCAGATTTATGGCCTTCAATTAACACTTCACGATGCATGGACTTAGGAATCCACAAACGATTACCTTGATAAAATACGCCATTCTGCAACAGTAGATCATGATGAAGACCACCTTCAATATCTGCTTTGAACTTTAGATGATCATCATCTTTGGTCTATGAGATAGAGACATCTCTGTGGAAGGTAGGTTTCATATTGATATTTACCAGAAGTGAACTTAGCATATCGCCACTAATAGGAGAAATTTCAAGCTTACGAAATTCTTCTAAAGAACTGGAGGTGATCATGGATGATAAGGTAGCACGATGACTAAGAGCATTGGCCACTACATTTGCCTTTCCAAGATGATACTGGATACTAAGGTCATAATCACTGATGAGTTCTAGCCATCTTCTTTGATGGTAATTCAATTCTCTTTGAGTGAAGATATACTTCAAGCTTTGATGATCAGTGAAAATTGAACACTGCACTCTATATAAATAGTGATGCCATATCTTCAAGGCAAAGATTACAACGGCAAGTTCGAGATCATGAACTAGATAATTTCTTTCATATAGTTTTAACTGACGAGGGGCGTAAGCGTATACTTAAGATAAGAGTATTATTCTTATCCTAAGTATTAGGTAAATACATACATATGATTTAGAATACAATAGGAATCCAATATATGTATAATATATTAGCATTTCTAGTATACTAATCACATCACAATACTAAGTATAAGTAGTATATAATAGAGTACGGAAGCTTAAAGTAAACATCCAGAAAACATTCATCACAGAAGCTGTATGAAAACATTCATCTCAGAAAAGAAAATAAAATACATCCAAAATTATTACAAACAGTTTATTGAAATAAACATAAAACTAAGTACTGAACTGAAAATACTAAGCAGAAAAAAAAATTGGAGGAGAGTCCATTAGTGCTCCACAGGCTCCTCCTAAATCTTCTAGGTGTCCTCCTGACCTGGCTCAATATACTGCTCAGGATCTAGCAATTTGCCGGATCCCAAAAGTACCCCGTGTTAGATATAAAGTCTAACACATCGAAACTAATCTAACAGTTCTAATTATTCATTTAACATTTACATAATATAATTAAATCTACAAAAATATTGTAAATATGATTGAAAGCATAAAACTGTATAAAACTGTACAAAACTGAAGTGAAGTAAGGTAAAGCTGAACTATAAACTAAAATACTGAAAATAAACCAAAACAGTACTGAATCTGAACTAAATAATCATCTGTAAAATCATGTTGTATGTCACTAAAACTGTGCATCTGAATATACCGCAACACTATGTGCTACTGATATGCAACCAAAATGTCACTGAACTGCTATGAGTAGTACGGTCCAATGTATACATACATCCAGTTAGGAATACTGCTCACTGATGATGCCGATGCATCCTGAAATTCCTCAGATAATGTATACAACATTCCTTAACTCATAAATCATCACTGATACTTATACATCATTCTAATATTCACACATCATTTTGATACTCACACATCATGCTTATGCTCATGCTCATGCTTCTAAACTACATGAGATAAATCCAGAAAATACTTTGAAATCTAATAATGACTCCAAAGTCTCCATCGTGTAGAATCCTACTAAAAGGATTCTGACTCCTAAATTCTAATCTTGATAATTGGTTAAAGTTGAGAGTTTACTTAAAAATCATTAGCTGGGGAGATTATATATACATATTTAGCATATTTGCATTAAAGGTAGATTTAACCCTAGCTTGTTTAAATTGCACTTATCGAAGCGCACTATGACAGGAGGCAGAACCCGGTCACAGTCTATATCTCAAGCTAAGTCATTAAATGCCCTAATTACAAGCATACTTAGTGTTCTACTCAAAGTGACTTAGAATACTTAGTTTGCTTAAATTGCACTTATCGAAGCGCACTATGATAGGAGGCAGAACTTGGTTGCACTTTACATCTCAAACTAAGGATCTTGTTCAGTAATTGTAACACTCTTAGTCTTGGAGGATTTACTCTAACGGGGCTGTATTTGTCTAATTCCTTAGGATAGCAGCTAGTCATAAGTCCGTATTGGAGTGAATCAACCAATCCTAAATTCTACTGAAATAATCTAGTAATATGGGTATACCCTACTATACCCAACCAATAATCCGAGTTCAGAAGGTTCTATTTAGTCAACAAGGATTTATCAAATCTATTAATCCTTACTCTACGTAGGTGTATCCTACACAAGGCTCTGAGAATATGATCAAAGGATCACTCAACATAGGTTGCTACCATAAGGAATGAGCCACATTCTAAGTATTTTAGGTGATCCCTACCATAAGGTATCAAGTTCAGCTTCTAAAGTTATGAAGGATCAACTAGGTTTCTACCTCAATAAGTTACAAAAGTCCTTCCTACTTCAATGCATTATTAGTTAAGGTCTTTAACCATTTCAATAACGATCTTATAGCAAGACCCTTAAGATCTCATTTTTCTACTTCTTAAGGTTTACTTGTTATACTTAGGTTAAGGTGATCAGATCAGATGATTAAAGTTCATTTGATCCTTTCTTATTCTACAATCATGGGATAAAATTAAAGATATTATTAGAGTTAGATCATTGCATAATTCATTACAAGTTTACTTCCATCTTATGCTAATTGTCTTATATAAGAGAAAATCAAAGATCTAAAGTTTCGATTCAGATGATTCAATCACATATATTTAAATTATCCTTAACACTTCTAACTCAATAATTTAATATCAATATCAAATCGTATGCATTATTGGAACAATATCAGTTGAATTATCTTACAATCAAGTTGATTTATTAAATGATTAAGGTTTAGATCTTAATCAAGACAAGCTAGGATTTAACCCCTAACCTTTCTATCATTAAGACCAATGTTAATTTAAAGGTCAATGACAAATCAATGTATTATTAGTATATTATTTATGTCACTTTAAGTTTGGATTAAGTATTATCTACTTAATCAAGTTATCATGATTCTTTATTCAATTGTAGTTTAATGTCAATTCAAACATATCAAGGTGTCCAATTGAATGTTAAAGTTTTCTAACATACATCCTAATATCATAAAGGCATATAAGTGACATAACATTAAAAGGTAATTAATGCTAATCAAATCCTAAACCAAGCCAAAGAGATTAACACTTAATCACAATTCTAAAATACTTAAGTTTCATGCCATTAGGTTGTTAAGATATATTTATTTAACTCAAGCATGCAAGGATTCTACTATTTAGCAATTAGCACAATACCCCTAAGGTACATAATGGGCTTTGAGCACCTAGTAAAAATGACAAAGTTTCAAAATTAATTTCTACATAGAATTTTATAAAATATTCAATTTGATATATATTTAGTCCCCCTAGGGTCCTAGGGACCTTAAAATGCAAAAATAGTAAAGTTTTGGCCATTTCAACCAAAACTGGGCAGTTTCTAATTAATTTTGGACATTTTGCAAGCCTGGGCGCTGCAGCGTGCTGGAGCGCATTGTAGCACTTTTTGTGCGGCAGCACGCGGTAGCGCTTTTCTCGTGGCATCGCTGTGGCCCACTGTGATCCGTTGCAGCCCGCTGCAGCGCGCTATGGCGCGCTGTAGCGGTCTATTTTGCAAAATACTATTTAATTAATTTTTAATAATGTTTTCCTAAAGTTTTTCATGACACACCGCTGCAGCGGTCCACTTTGCGAATTTACTGTTCAAATACTTTAATTAACTTTTTCTATAATTTCTGCTGAAATGCCGCTGCAGCCCGTTGTAGCATGCTACGACGCGCTGTAGCGGCCTCTTTTGCAAAACCGGGCGCTGCAGCGCGCTGCAGTGCCAGACAGCATTTTCGCTAGGATGAAACCTGTAAGGCCTATTTTCAAGCTCAATTACTCTCAATCTAGAGAGTTTCATGGGCAAGGCCATATATCAATGGAAAGGTATTTCTGATACCTTTCCATTGACACCAAAATTGGCACAAACGAAGCATCCTAACTATACGAAAAATGTGGATGAATGACAAGGTGTGCAGAGTAAATGAAAAATAGAGCAGCACATTTTATATCTTGGAGAGTTATAATGGCTTGCATACTTAAACATGGCTATCTAGAGATGCAATAAGCATAATAGCAAGATGAACTAGACAAGGAGAGAAGCAAAGGGGTACCTTTTTGTCTTTGAATGAAGAGGAAGAAGAGGAGCTTTGTTTCTTTCAAGTCCTTGGGAATGAGCCTTCTCCTTCAAGGTGCAGCAATGGAAGGGGAGGGAGAGAGCTCCAGAGCTTACTTGACAGCAAAGAGGAGAGGAAACCAAGCTCTATTTATGGGGAAAAGAGGATGGGATGGAGGTATGGCTAAGAAGAGGTGGGAGGGATGGTCTCAACCATCCTTGCTTGCAATGAGGGAGAGGCGCCGAATTGGGGGGCTGGTGTCAGGAGAATTAAGAAAAATGGGGGAAATTGCAATTTGGGGAGTGCATATTTACCTATTTATTTACCTTAATTAATTGAAAATTTAGATTTTTGAAATGCACTCTGAAAAATCCCAAAAATTCACCCATAGCTAATTTGGGGGTGAGGAATCCAACGACAAAGTCGAAATTTGATTCCGACGATTATTTAGTTATGCTAATTTTTGGGGTATTTAATTATAATAAAATATTGACGAAAATTCGACGACCTCTACACGCGTCCAAAACATCACCCCTAGCAAATTTGGGGGTGATGATCCCAATGGCGAAGTTGGATTTCAATTTTGAGGTCAAAATAAATACCTCAATTTTCTAATAACTAAATATTAAAATAATCCAAAATATTGGATTTAGCCTTGAATTGCCCCAAATCTTCAGGGTTTGGTTCTAAAAGCTAGATGAAATTAACAGAATAATAATTAAGATTTGATTAGGCTCAAATTAAGCTGGGTAACAACCTTGGGTTGTTACAGTAGGATATGTTCGAACAATTCTGACGCTTAGGATCTAATCTTAACACGGAGGAGATCCCGCCGTTAGATGAAGCGCACTGAGATGCATGCTAACCCGTCGAATGGCTTAATCCTATGGGTCGCTGTCAGGACCCCGCAGCAGATCTACCGCGGTCTTGATAGCAAATCCTGCCTTTTAAATTTTTATAAATAATTAAATTTAATAAATAAAATCAATATAATAATATATAATTAATCTAATGAAATTCTAAATCCAATTTAGGCTTAAATGAGCTCCAAAAATTCCCAAAAATTCACCCTTAATTAATTAAGGCATGAGGAACTTAGAAATGAAATCATATTTTAATTTGGAGATCTATTTAATTTAGATATTTGCTAGGGTTAAAAAATAGGCAAAAATACCAAAATTCTCAATTTAGCTCCGATTGATCCCAAACTTCTAGGGTTGGGTTTAAATGACCCATTGAGTCTAATAGAATCAAAATTAGAGCTTGGTTTAGCTTAATTAATCTAGATTTAGCTAGAGTAAAAACTAGGGTTGTTACATATCCTCCAGCAACTTTAATCCTCTAACTGATATAAGTGAAGACCTTTTTTGCCAAAGAAAAAAAAAGTCTTTTATCCAAACTACTACTAAATATATTATTACTAGTCAGAAGACTCACTCTAGGTCTTCTAAGGATAACTTGTGAATATTTTGTGCTAAAATATTGGAGGTGTGGGTAACATCTCTTCGAAAAACTGCCTTAAGCTTATTGTTAAGGAAAATAAAATCAATATTCTTGCCCTATTTGAGTCTAAACTATATTCAGCGGATTATGTTAAATTCAAAAATGCATCACTCTTTACAATAGCATTGTCCTTTCTAACAATAGAATTTGGTTATTTTGGGCAAATATTTGGAAGATCAACTTTATTTCTCAATATGACCAAGCTTCTCACATTCATTTTCAAGATGCTCACCTCGACTTCTTTATTACTTTTGTTCATACTAATCTAATGAGAACTAAAAGATCCTCCATGTGGAAGTTTCTTAAAGTTGTAGTTCTTACAACCTTCCTTGGCTGGTCAGTTGGGATTTCAATATTGTCCTCATTAAAATGGATATAAAGGTTATAATCACAATCATTCCAGGTCTACTTATGATTTCAATGATTATATTCTCTCAACTTTATGGTCTTTGATCACAAAGCTATCATCAGTGCTTCTGACACCAACTCTTCTTTCAATAATAAAAGCTTCAAATTCTAAATTTTCTAGCTTGCTAACAAAGGTTACGAAACTATTATTAGAGAATCTTCAGAGCAACCTTGTGTTGTTTTTGGCCTCCCTAGATTAGTGAAAAAATTAAAATGCCTTCGCAAGGCTATCAAAAGTTTGAACTTAAAGTCCATAGGGAACATCTTTAAAAATTTGGGCCATCAGGAAAATATCATTACCAACCTTAAAACTCTTTTTAAAATTAACCCTTCCTTAGAGAACAAACTCAAACTCTTTAAAGCTAAAGCCTTTCTTATCCAAGATTACAACATTGTTGAAACCTTTTGGAAACAAAAGTGTAGTCATAATTAGAAGTTTGAAGGGGGGAAAATACTAAAGTTTACCACAACTTGGTTAACAAACGTTGTCATTTGAATAAAATATCCCCCATCTCTAAACCTGATGGAAGCACTTTCCTTAATGATGTGGACATTCAGATTTTTTTCATTAATTATTTTAGTAATATTTACTCAAATGCTTTCGAGACCAACCCTTCTTTTTGCATGTATGCTCCTCCTAATGGCATTTCTGCAGAAGATAATTCTGCCCTTAATATCATGCTTTCTATTGAATAAATTTTGGATGTGATTAAATCTATGAAGCATAATTCCTATGTTGGTTCAAAGGGATTTCTTAGGGAATTTTTCATTTCCTTTAGGGAGATTATTAAAGTGGATCTGTGTAATAGCATTAAAGAATTTTTCTGCAACCCATTACCCAAATTCTTATCTCACACCTCTAACACTCTTATCCCCAAAGAGAGCTCCAATAATTGGTGGTTTAAATTTAAACCCATCAGTTTGTGCACGACCATTAATAGAATCATTTCCAAAATTATTGCCAATAGACTCCAATCCATTCTTCCCAAGCTGATTGAACCCAACCAATCGGCCTTACTCATGGCAGGTACATTTATGATAATATCCTCACCATTCAAGAATACTCCATAGTCACAACAAAAAAAGAGGGCACAATCTCATCATTAATCTTGATTTGGAAAAATCCTTTGATAAAATTGATTGTTATTTCTCTATAAAGTTCTTTTATCTTATGGTTTTGATAACTCTTTCATTCTAAAAATCAAGAATTCTATTTTCAATAATTGGTTCTCAATCTTTATTAATGGTGCTCCTTATGGCTTTTTTAAATCTCTTAGGAGGATTTGTCAGGGTGATTCACTTTCTCCCATTCTTTTCAACCTTGCCCTTAATTTTTGGTCTTACAACATTAACCTCATGTTTGCTCAAGATCATAACCTTCATTATAATTTGGGTGGTAAATTCATGATTTCTCACTTAGCTTATGCGGATGATCTGATTATTTTTTCCAATGGGGATAATTGAACACTTAGCAATATCAAAAAGTTTCTCAATATCCTTGAAAAAGATTCTTGCCATAATATTAATCGAAAGAAATTTTATTTCTTTGTGGATAAGAAAGCCCTCATTAACTTGGATAGTAAAATTATTAACAAGTTGGGTCTCAAAAATGGTAAGCTCCCTTCCAAATATTTGGGTACCCCAATCCTTATAAGTCGTAACTAGTATGCGATCTTACAAGACCTTATTAATTTTATTTATAGAAAACTTGAAGGTTGGAGTCTGTAGCAGCCCAAACCCTTAAGCACCAAGGTATTTTCCATTTTCGCCTGAAAGGCCTCACAGTTTTGCCCTCAGAAGATAACTTCCCTATAGAGCACACTTAACTTTGGAGTTCTTATCAAGAATTTCACAGTTATTTGAAAAGGTGCCTCAATATTTAAGAGTTTCACTTATTACTACTTAAGTGAGTCTTTATAATCTCCCCAACTTAAGTAATTGATGTCCTCATCAATATCCACACACAGATCTAAGAACCATCTATTAGGTAGATAGGACTAGAGGTGACCCCTACAGACTCAAGAGGTACCCACAACCATGTAACACCTTAACCATCATGGGTTCAAGAGGTTGGTCATATGAAGTGATAGGACTAAAGGTGACCCCTACATACTCAAGAGGTACCCACAATCATATAGCACCCTAACCATCATGGTTTCAAGAGGCTGCTCACATGAAGTGGTACTTTGTCATGTATGGCACTTAGCTCCTATCTGACACACTATGGCATGCTCTAATACCATTTATAATATCCCAAACTCTTAAGCACCAACATATTGTCCACTTTAGCCTGAAAGACCTCACAATTTTTTCCTCAGAAGATAAATTCCCAGTAGGTCACCCATCCTGAGAGTGCCCCCACATGAGCATGCTTAACTTTGGAGTTCTTATCAAGAACTCTACTGTTATCTGAAAAGGCGCCTCAATGTTTAAGAGTTTCACTTATTACTACTTAAGTGAGTCTTTACATGATCACAAATTTCTCTCTCAAGATAGTTGTTTAACACTTATCACATATGTTCTCAATACCATTCCCACTTTTTGACTCGAAACTACTTCTCCCACAAAAAGGGTCCTTAATAAAATCAAAATTTTATTCAACAAATTTCTTTGGTCCTGTAATAATGATTCCAAAATTATTTGAACTTCTTGGGACATTGTCTCTCTTTCCTGTGTTGAAGGTGTTCTTGGCATTAGAAACCTTGCTGATACTCATGAAGTTCTCTCTTAAGCTTTGGTGGAAATTCAGAACTTTCAACTCCCTTTGGGTTTCTATTCTGTCGGCCAAATATTATGCTACCAATCATCTCTAACGTCAATCTTAGAATCACTGATTTTCTTACTTGGAAGAGGTTATTGGATATCAAGAATGCTTTTGATAACAACATTGTTTAGCACAAAATTAGTGTTGATAACACCTTTTGGATTGATAATTGGTGTGAGTTGGCCATCCTTGCTAGAAAGTGTTGTGTTATATTTTTTTAATTAAAGCTTGGAGAGGTTTTTCATATGCAAAATGGCTGGAATCACTCTATTTTAAGACTTATTTTACATGGTGATAATTTTCAACGAATTCTCTCTATCTCTCTTAAGCTGGATCATAACAACATGGCCTCTTCTAGTTTGGTTTCGAAAGGCAAATTCTAGCTTGGTTTGGCCTAGCAATTCATTAGGACTCATAAAGCTCCTACTTACCATACTTGGTTTTAGCATAATGCTCTTCCCATTTTCATTATTATTTTCATTTGTAAAATCTACAATAATTTTATTAGCATTGATGCAAAATTAATTAAAAGAGGTTTTTTCATTGCCTCAAAATATTACTGTTGCAATGATTATGAAACTGTGACCATCTCTTCATTAACAGCCCTGATAGTTATAAAGTTTAACTTTGCTTGAATGTTACTACTAATAAAAATAACACCATTTTTAGTCTATATGATATCCTTGGTCGTTGGGGTAAGTACAATAAAAAGAAAATGAATGTCGGTAATATTAACGATGCTTTTATTATGTGAAGTATATGCAATGCTCGGAACAAAAAGAAATATAATAATATATCTTTTAGTGAAAATCTCATTATTGAGAAAGTTGTTTATGAGGTGGTTGCATATCTTAATGCTTATCCTTCAAACCATTTTAGTTGGAAAATTGTCAATAAGGCCAATTTTTTTGTTATATTTGCTAATGCGGGTACCCATAGCAATGTCCCTATTTATAAGTGGCTTTTTCTGGGCTTTTTTCCTGCAAGTATTTTATACTTTTGTTTATTGTGGTGTTGTGTCAAGGGAGGTTGTTATTGCATTCTTTGTTGGTTTTACTTTGGGCTCTTCTCGGTTTGGTGTTTGATGGTAGACTTATGTGGTACATCCTTACTTGTGGTTACTGGTTCCAGGAAATTAATGTTTATCTATTTTCATTGTTCGTTGGCTCTGTCTATCTGCAATATTTTTTTCTAGGTTCTGCTTCAATTCAGGTTGGGATTCTTTTTGCATGTCTATTTTCTACTTCATTATCTGCTCCAGGTGGGTCGACGTTTGGTCGACTGACTATATCATATGAAAAAACTGTCTTTTATTTCTGTTGCAAACCCATCTGTGAAAGGTTTGTGTTTGGGCAGATTTGATTTTTTTGTTTCCTTCATTATGCTGCAAATCTGGATTTGGTTCATCCTAGCTCTTGTTTGCTAGGTGCTCGGGTTGTTTTGCTTCTAATTTTGTTGATCTTTTGCTTGAGTTTACTATTTTTATTATGTTCCTGTTTGATCTATTTTTGCTATTTTTTCATTTTACTAGGTCATTTTAAAATATTCCCTATGACCTAATTTTTTGGGGTTGACTTTAAACTTTTAGTACTAAGTTTTTCTATAAGCTCCCAACCCCATTTTGTATATTAATTTTGCATTCAATAAAATGTCTCCAAGACAGCTTTATATATATATATATATATATATATATATATATATATATATATATATATATATATATATATACATATTTATTTTTTTTCGCTCTCAATTTAGGGCAGGATCTGGCGATTGGCAGTCGGGAGTCTAGAGCTTCTCTCAGTCGGCTCCGCCGGCGAGCTTCGGTCTCTCCTCCTCTCTGCTTCTCGCGGGTGACTCTTCTTCATTCTGCTTACTCTATTTTTTCTCTCTACTTTAAATTTATGTGGGTGCAATGGATTACCCAACTATATCGCCGACAGTTTGGTCCTTCAAGGACATTGTGGAAGGTAGCACTTCCATTGTTTCAAAACCTATCGTTAACTATAAAGGAGCCCCGTCCCCCTTCTTCACTGATGAAGAAGTGACTGCTTTGGCTTCTCCTCATTACCTTACACTGGTTGACAAATTTGCTAGAACCAAGCTTAGTTTTGGCTTAGTTAATGGATTTATTAAGGGCTTAAAGCTTGTTGGTTCGGTTTCCATTAGTCTTTCAATTCCCATCGAATTTTCTTTAACTTTGAATCTGACCTAAACTATGCTAGCGATTTTTCAAAAGGTTCTTATGATCTTTAAGGAAATATTATGTGATTTTGTAAATGGGATCCCTTTTCAGATCTTAAACATGATATGCTTATTGTGCCGGTCTCAGGTAATATTCTAGGCCTTTGACTACATTTTATTTCAAAAGAAATTCTCTTTAACATTGGAATAGCTATTGGTAAACTGCTCCAGTTAGATAGAAATACTACTATTATTAGGAACATTTCTGCTCCTAAAATATTAATTGAGTTGGATATTTCATCCCCGCCCCCCCCCTTACTAACATATGGTTGGGCTCTCTGGATAGAGGTTATATGTAAGAAATATGTTATGAAATTTTTCCTTTTTATTGCAATTGGTGGTGCTGCTCCCTTGGTCATAACTCTAACAATTGCTCTTTTAGACATCAAAGTAGCCCTTGCCCCTCTTCCCGAAGGTTGTATGTTGTTTTATCTGGCTCTAGGAACCAGTCTCAAGCTTTAAAAAATGCGGCTTTAATTGTCTCTAATACTATTTAATAACCAAATTTTTCTTTATGCAATGAGGAAGAAATCCCTTATAGATAGTTTGAACATTGAAAACACTATAATTAATATTAACTATCTCACATTTCAAAATGCGGGTAGTAATACTCCTACCAACACTAATTTGAGCACCACTACCTCTTGTTTAGAGGTTCAGAACTTTGATATTGTTGGCTCAATTATGGCTGGTGAACTTGTAATTTTTGTTGATCAAAATATTGCCATTGAGGATAGTATGCTGATGGAATATAATACTTATAATACCAATTTTACTGATTCATTCCAAATTCTACTACTGATTGTGTTAATAGCAATTTTACTATTTTAAATGTTACTACTGATGCTATTGTTCTTATTGAAAGGGAAAACAATGCTTCTTCTAATGACAAACCCCTAGAACCTGATATAATGAATGCATATTGTCATGTTATTCTCAATTCCAACATGGTTTCTTATAACTGTTGTGAACAATACAAATCTGTCTCGATCAATGAAAACATCGATGGAAAGGTTTCTTCTAATGATGTTTCTCTTATGACTGAAAAAACTATGGAAAATAATGATGTTATTCTGGCTGAACATGGCAATAAAATAAATGAAACTCTTTCTAATGGTTTAAATGCTGCTGGAATTACTCACTGTAATAGTGAAAGTGGCAATCTTTCTACTCTAATCACTTGCTCTATTCTTAATAATGCAAATGTTGATTTTAAAAATGTGCTTACTAATGCTACTTCCCATGAGTTTTTTTATTTCAGGGATGATCTTCGAAATGATGATGAAGCCTCTATGACTCAAGTGTCTGCAGATAACAAAACAGGTTTTTCTCCCCCCAAAAGCACTTTTAAAGTTAAAACAACGAAGATCCCCAACAAAACCAAAAGTGGCATCTCATATGCTAACAAGTATAAACCCATATCCAACCTTCCTGAGGAAAACAATGTTAACATTAAACAAAACAACACTCATCTATCTAGATCTAATTTTATTTATCATGTCTCCTTGTGGGACATCTACTGTTTCCCAATGAATACTTTATGTTGGAATATTTGAGGCATAGGTAATGCCTCTTCTAAAAATAGATTAAAGCATATTATCTATGAGCATAAGCCCTTTTTGAACCCAAAATCAATTCTGATTTTGCTTCCTCTATTTGTTGATTCATTAAACTTGAGCATTTTGCTTTCACTTCCTCCAATAGAATGTGTTCAACTTTTGAGAAGCTGAAATCATTTCCCAAGGCAATCAAGTCAACCTTATAAAATTCTCCAACATCATCTTGACCTCTGTTGCAACCTTTGTTCATGCTAATAACCTTGGGTTGAAAAAGCTTGAATTATCGAACTTCTTCAAAAACTATAATGCTTCCACTTTCCCTTAGATTGTGGGAGGTGATTTTAACTATATCCTAAATCATAATGAGTTTAAAGGCCATGTGGGTAATCATTCACATTCACCTTTGATTTTAACTCTGATATTCTTGATTGTGGCCTTGATAAATTCAAATATACAGGCTCCCCCTTTACTTGGTCCTCTAGTAGGAAATTTGCTAGGCTTTATCATTTTTTGATGAACAACATCTTTTGCAATACTTTCACTGAGTTTAAGAATTTCTACATTAATTCCATGGGTTCCGACCATAAACCTATTATTTTATTGGCTAAGATCAATTCTTCTCAGCAGCTCATATCCTTTTGATTTTAGCTTTTCTTGCTTGATAGGCACAATTGCACTGAAATCATTGCTACCTCCTAGAAATATCATTTTGGTCATTATGGTATGCTACGAGTTGTTGAGAAATTCAAAAAACTTAGTAAGTCTCTTGGCTTCTGGAACCAAAACACCATTGGCAACATTTTCATCAACCTCTAGAAACTTGAGCAACTTATTAACAATTTGTAGCTTGTTTATGAAAATAAAGATAGTGATCAAAATCATTTAGCCTTGAATAAAGCCAAATCTGATTTAATTTGTAACCATAATGACATTGAAACATATTGGAAATAGAAGTATAGCCTCAACTGGAAGCTTGAAGGTGAGAGCAATATTGTCTTTTATCACAATTGAGTGAATAAAAGAAGACATACTAATAACATTTTTGAAATTGTCTCAAATTATCTAATCATAATGACATATCTTGCTCTGCCATCAATTATTATAAAGCTATCCTTAACTCCAGAAGTAATCATGTGGCAACCCGCCATTGGGTCAGCATAGCTAATCCAGCATTTGGAGCTCACTCCCCAGGATCATATTAGGGTTTAGTATAATAGTGCTTTTAGAGGTGTATAAAATACACACTTCCATATTCATTGCACTATTCAAAAATACCATAAAAGTAAAAGAAATATATTCATTATAAAGATAATAATTATTTTACAAAATCTGTAACATACTAAGCAAAAATTTAAAACCTTAAAAAAATTAGCATCTAAGTTGTTCCATCATGCATCAGCTCCTCCTCAATTACTTGATCCAAAAATTGTTCCTGAACTGCCATATATATATATATATATATATGTATGTATGTATGTATGTATGTATGTATATATATATGTATGTATATATATGTATATGACAGGACAAACTAAAAAAAAGAAAAAAAAATAAAAAAAAATATTTAATTAGACACGAAGGTCTAAGTAAGGTTGGTAGGATATCAAAATTTGCATATAATATTAAGTAACATGATTCTACATGAGAAGCATTTATAAATAAAATGTGATATTTAAGTATGATATGCTTGCAAAATTATCACGATTATGAATGCAATATACATATTTAAGATATGTGCTTATTCTGAAATAAAATACAGCAATATATAATATATATTATGTTGGATAAACTTACAGAATAATCGATGAATTAGATACATCTATCCAACTATCTAAGATGTGAGATATTGACTAACTACACACTCCCCCTCAAAAGCTATGTGCAGTCTCCTTATTTCTTCAAATATCAGTTTGTTATGGCCCAACGTATTATCTGTATAGACCTGAGATCAACATGAATAAACTCACAATGCTGATTTTTGATCATTCATTTCAAGTTCTGAGCACAAAATTTTATTTAAATATATCAAAGATGGTCAAAGCTTAATAGCGATACAAATATTACAAATGAAATAATTAAATAAAAAGAATAATATTCTTTATTTTATTTTAGTAAAAATATTAATATTAATATTATCTTTGTTATTTATCTTAATATATTAAAACTAATAAACTTTTATTATTATTATTATAAGTAATAATACATACATATATATATACATATATATATATATATATTAAATAAAATAAAAATTACTAAATTGAAAGTTATATAAATTTAGATATATATATATATATAAAGAAAATGAGTGAAAAGAAAATTACATAAATTAATAAATATTTACATATACAGAATAAAAAAGAAAATATCTGAAATAAAAGTTGCAAAAATTAGAATATATATATAAGGAAAATGATTGAAATTAAAGTTCTAAAAATTAGAAAATATATGAATATATAGAAAAAAAAAAGAAAATGACTCAAATGAAAGTTGCAGAAATTAAGAAATATATACTTATATATAAAAAAAAGAAAATGACAGAAATAAAAGTTGCAGAAATTAGAAAATATATACATATATACAAAAAAATTGATAGAAATAAAAGTTGCAGAAATTAAGAAATGTATACATATATATAAAAAATAAAAATGATAGAAATGAAAGTTGCAGAAATTAAAAAATATATACATATATAGAAAAAAAATGATATAAATGGAAGTTACATAAATTAGGAAATATATACATATATAGAAAAAAAAAATTTGCATAAATGAAAATATAATAATAATAATAATAATATTAATAATAATAATAATAATCATACTATTATTATTATTAAAAGAAGAAGAATAAATAAAATGAATAGAAAATATTTCATCTATTTCTCATTTCTTACTCTATCTTAGTATTGATAAGGCCTTAGTAGAGGTCGGCGGGAGGGGGGGGGGGCAAGAATCAGTGGTGGCCAAGGAAGAGAGAGGGAGGAGTGGAGGGGGGAGAGAAAATAGAGAAGGATGGGAGTGGGGGAGGATGAGGGGAGAGGTGAGGGTATTTATATAATTTTTTTAATTAATTAATTTATTTATTTATTTATTTATTTTTCTCTATCCTTTGGATGAAAACAAAGTTGTCATCTTCTTCATAAATGCATCAAGTGTTCAATTTAACTTTCTCTTCTTCCTTCTAATCTCTTCTTCCTCTCTCCTCTTTTTATCTCTTTCATTTTTTACCGAAAATAATGAAATTTGACACGAAGATGTATCTTGATGAGAGAAACACACTAGCATAAAAAAATTTTAATTTGGAGCAATATTTTATCTTTTATTAATTTTTGAAGATAAAAACCTCAAAAATAATTATGGTAAATTTGGAGCTCAAATTTTGATGAAACTTTTTGTGTATTTTTTATAATATTCTTAATCCAACGACACTAAAGTCGCTGAATTTGGACTTGTATTTAATTTTCCCAATTTACTGAATTTAAATAATTCAAAAATTAATTCATAAGTTTCTGTTATCCAGATTGCTCCCAAACTTGGGCGTTGCGATTATAAAAATATACTATACCCAATAGTATTTTTAGTTTACCCTAATATTAAAGTCACTCGGGATCTTGATTTTTAAGTCATGTTTAGTCCTAATTATCCCAGTAGTGACTTGGGTCGTTACAAACTCCCCTACTTAAAAATGATGTTGTCCTCGACATCACATTATGCGTTAAAGTTTGAAAGAAAAATAAAAAGATCGAATATATCTAGGTTCTTAAATAGTTTATGATAGTTTTTCTGCATATTACCTTCTCTTTTCAAAGTGGCTTCTTTGGCACTATAATTTTGCCACTGAATCTTTATCATAGGTATGCTTTGCTTTCACAGTTGGCAATTATTTCGACTTATAATTTTGATAGGTTTTTCTATGAACGATAAGTCTGACTGAATTTCAATGGAAGGTATGGATAGTTGTTGGAATGGATTTTGTAACCATCTATGGAGTGAATACACATGGAATACATTGTGTACTACCGCCAAATCTTCTGAAAGTTTCAATTTGTATGCAAAATTTCCAAATCTCTCTAATACTTCAAAGGGTCCAATATATCTCAGGCTTAACTTATCAATCACACCAAAACTATATATGCCTTTCATTGGGCTCACTTTTAGATACGTTATATCTCCGATTTAAAATTCTAGCATACGATGTTTAGTATAATGATATTTTTTTTATCAATCTTGAGCTGTAGCAATCCTGCTCTTTATCAAATGAATTTTTTTATTAGTCTCCTCAACTAGATCAGATTCGTATAATTGAACATCTCCTACTTCAGTCTGGGCCAATGGCGTGCTACATTTTCTACTATATAGAGCTTCATATAGGACCATTCCAATACAAGACTGGCAGTTGTTATTGTATGCAAACTCCACTAATGGAAGGTGATCTTTCCAATTATCGCCAAAGTCTAATACGCTTAAGTGACGAAGATCTTCAAGTACCTGAATTACTTTCTCTGTCTGACCTTCTGTTTAAGAGTGAAAATTTGTACTCATAGCTAATACTGTCCCCAAATCTTGATGTATTTCCTTCCAAAAATGTGAGGTAAATCTGCCATCATAATCTGAGACCATAATTTTAGGGATTCCGTGAAGCTTGATTATTCTTTAATATATAACTTGGCTAGATTTTCTACCATATATGTTTACTTAATAGAAACAAAGTGTGCTGATTTCATTAGATAATCTATAATTACCCAAATTACATCTACTCCAGTAGGGCTTCTGAGCAATCCCATCATAAAGTCCATAGAAATATCTGACAATTTCTACTTTGGGATATTTAATGAATGTAATAGTCCACATGGCCTTTGATGTTCTAATTTTACCAAACTACAGATTTGACATTTAGCAATGTATTTAGTAGCATCTTTCTTTAGTCCAAGCCACCAAAAGATCTCTTTCAGATACCTATACATTTTACTATTTTCAGGGTGAATTATATACCCTAAGTTGTGAGCTTTAGTTATAATTTGATTCCGAATGTATGAATCATTTGAAATCCAAATCTTTTTTCTGTGATAAATATAAACTCATTTTTCAAATGTATGCATGTTATGCGACCATTTTTAATATCTAGTTTTAGCTTGGAATATCTCTTATCATTCTTTTGGGAAATTGATATGCACTGCATGAGCGTAGGCTCTATAATATTATTTTCAAATAAATTATTTAACTACTTTCCATTAATAGGTTTTATGCCCAACTTTTTGAATTCTTCCATTAATGGAATTGCCATTATAGCATTTAGGTTTGGTTTTCTGCTGAGGGTATCAACTACGACATTAGCTTCAATAGGATGATATTATATGTCTAAGTCGTACTTGCTGATCAATTCCAACTATCGCCTTTGTCAACAATTCAACTCTTTCTGAGTGAAAATATATTTTAAACTTTGATGATCAGTAAAAATTTCACATCTTACTCCATATATGTAATGCCTCCAAGTTTTTAAAGTACATACTACTATTGCCAATTCTAAATCATGCACTGGATAGTTCCTTTTATGAATCTTTAATTTCTTAAATGCATATGCTACTACCTTCTTCTCTTGAATGAGAACACATACAAGCTCTACTATGGACGCGTCAGTATAAATTTGATAATTTCTTTCTCTTGTGATAGAGTTAGTAATGGGCGATTGTTAATGCTTATTTTAACTATTGAAAAGATTCCTTGCATTGCTGACTCAAAATAAATGGAATAACTTTTTATATTAATTTGGTTAAAGGTACAGCTATTTGCTAAAATCCCTTAACAAATTTTTGATAATATCCAGCTAAACTAAGAAAACTGCAAATAGCTGTCACAGCCTATAGTTGGGGCCATTTTTTAATGGTGCTTATCTTTTTATGATCAATCTTGATTCATTCAGCATCTACTATATGGCATAAGAAAGCTATAGAATCTAGCCAAAATTCACATTTAAAATATTTGGCGTATAGCTGATGATGCCTTAGAGTTTCCAGATGGCTCTCGTATAATATTCATGTTCTTCCTTATTCTCAGAATAAATTAGAATTTCATTGATGAATACTATTACAAACTTATCCAAATACAATCTAAGAATTCTTTGCATCAAGTCCATAAAGATGGATGGAGCAATGGTTAGACAAATTAACATGATCATGAACTAATAATGCCCGTAGCGATTTCTAAATGCTATTTTTGGAATATCTTCATCTTTGACTCTTAATTGATGATAATCTGATCTTAGATTTATCTTGAAAAATATCTTAGCTCCAGCAAATTGATCAAATAGATCATCAATACGTGGCATAGGGTATTTATTCTTAATGGTTACCTTGTTGAGTTCATGATAATCAATGCACATTCACATCAAACCATCTTCTTCTTTACAAAGAGAACTGAGGCTCCCCATGGTGACATGCTTTGTCAAATAAAACCTTTGTTTATCAGGTCTTGCAGTTGTTCACTTAACTCTTGCAGTTCTTTGGGTGACATGGGGTAAGGTGCCTTTATTATTAGTTGAGTGCCAAGAATTAACTTAATTGAGAATTTGATTTATCTTACTAGTGGTAATCCAAGAAATTCATTAGGGAATACATCCTTAAACTCCTCTACATTTTGAGTGTCTACTAAAAAAAAATTTTCCATCTTTTCTCTCATCATTGTTACTAAGTATGCATTACATCGCTTTCGAATCAACTTCTCTGCCTACGAAGCATTGATTAAAGATGTTGAAATGCTTAACTTTCCCATAAATAGTTCAGGCTTGCTCCACATTTCATAATGACTTTCTTTCTTTGACAATGAATCATAACTTTATGATTGTTGAGCCAATTTATTCCTAGAACGATGTCAAAATTTACTAAAAGTAGTACTATCAGGTTTGCTGCATTTGTCTTACCATTAACTGGTATATTACAATCGTAATATTTTTGTGCACTCATGAGGGCACCAGATGGTAACCCAATGTTCAAGGCTTTAGCTAAATTGTAATATGGTAGTTCAAGAGTTTTGGCAAATCTTTCTGAAATAAATAAGTGGCTTGCACTATTATCAAATAATGTACCATAAGATTTGTCATTGAAATATAAACTTATAGTTTAAAATGAAAGATACTTCATGATTTATTTAAATATAATGTGAAATATATTTATAAAAAAGAAGAATATGGTACCTGATACCACTTCCTTATCTTTTGGGGCTAGAACTGGAGTGAGAGTATAGATCCATGCAAGTGCAGCTTATTGGGGAGAAATTTCTCTTCCCCTTTGATTAGTAGTTGATGCTTTAGGAGTAAAGGGTGGACCTCTCCTTTGCATTGTAACAGTTGTAGGTACATGAGCTGGTCTAGCTGCTGGTGTGAGTTCTTGCCTTCCAGGTGGTATGGGTGCTTGTCGTTGCATCTAAGAAGAATGAGTGATCCATTGATTGTTCACTGTACGGGTTGCTTGAAATTGCCAAAAGTTGTGACTAGATTGTTCGCATGTATACCATATTTTTCTCCTGTGATAATAATTACTGTAAGGATACATTCGATTGCATTTCAGTATGTGTTTGCTGATCTATCTAATAAACCCTAGCTTGAGGTGGTCTTGGCCTCCTGTATTCAATTTATTATACTTGTGTAGACGAGGGCCTTTTTCTTAGCTCTTCTACTTCTTCTTGTTCCCCATATTCTAATATTTTAGTACTTTGAAGCATATTTGAGAATTTGAAGATTCAAAAAGCCATAAATATTTTCTTGAAAGAATGTTTTTATCTTTATAAAAATCGACTGCATTGAACAGACTCTGTGCTCACTGGCAGTGGTGCCTAACAGGTTAGTATTTGAAATTCAATTTTATATTTAGCGACACTACAGTTGCTTTGACATAACTTTATGAACATATCTTTCATGATGGCTTGAGCAGAAGAAAGAATGTATTTGGTTTTGAATGCTTTGAAAAATTCTTTCCATTAGATATTCTCAATATCTATGTGTAATATACGTTTATTTCAAATATAATTAACTAAATTAAATTATTAAATATAGTTTGAATTATTTACTTATTATTATTTTATGATATGATTATAATAATGTTAGAAATAATTTTAGAGAATATTTGACAAATTTTGAAAATTAATTTATGTCCAAATTTTTAATGGTTATTTTAAAAAGAATTTAAATTAAATGTATTATTTAAAAATATTTAGGTTTTAGAATTAAAATTTTTTGACATTTTTGAATTCAGGACGTCATAGTAAGCTAAAGAGAAAAATTTCATAATTTTGTAACTATTTTGAAAAAAAAAATTATAAATTTCCGAGGCTAATTGTCGTATTACCGTTCATCCAAATTTTATGTTTTTGGTATCATTGGAATCGTATCGATGAGACATTTCATTTGATACCTTAAAATTTAATTTTCATTATAATTTTGATTTTTGAATTTGTAAAAATTTAAATTTTCATTTATTTATTTATTATTTAAATTGAGCTAATTTATAATTTTTATCTTTTCTTAAAATTTATCTTTGCAAATATACCCTTTATGAATATTCTTATCCTATTTGGAGAGAAATTTATTTCAAATAAAGACAAATACCACATCTTAATATAAACCATCCAACTATTTTGAGCAAATTTGAACTTTTAATTTAATTATATTTTATTTAATTCAATTTATTGTATTTAAATGGCTAGTTAAGGGAAGATGATTTTATCATTTAAAAGTTTTCCTAAAGCTATTAAAATCCTTCTTATCTCTTCTCATTCTCTTTTTCAAAAAGCCTCTCCTTATCCCCTCTCCCATCATCTCAAATCTTCTTCTTCTTCATCTTCCCAAATTCCTTTTTATCCCCTAAGATTTCTAAAGAATCAAAGATGAATAGTTGAAGCTTGCAAAAGATTAAAGTTTTCTTGTTCTACATCTCATTCAAAAATAAGATTCATTAAGGTATATATTTCTTATAATTTTTTCTTTTAACTTTATTTTATTATTGAAATCATAATATGCATACAAAATTTCTTTTAATTTAATTTAGATCTCTTCATATTAATTCAAGATCTAATATATGATTATTTCATTTTCTTATAAGTTTCTAAAGTTTTAATTTCCTTTAAATATTTCTCATGCTTAATAAGTATATTTATGATAACTTTGCATATCTATATATGTTAAATTCATATGTTCTCCTATATATTTGGAAGAACATCACTGAAGATGTCCCAAAATTTTGAGCACTTCAGGGTTAACATTTAAGTGCTCAAAGTTTAATAAAGATCCTTACAAAATTCAAATTTAAAAAACAAATTTTTTTAAAATTTCCTTGATATTTAGCATAGTATAATTTTTATTTCAAGCACCATTAGATGTTGATCTTTGGCAAATATAATCTTGGTTATATTGTGAGCAATTCCACTGTTATTCACTTGAGTTGATTATGTCATTAAGGAAGTCATTTAAGTGCTCATAATTTGATAAAAAAAATCACAAATTTAAATTTAGGTAAACTTTATGGAATTTTAGAATATTTTCCAATGTTTGAAATGATATAATTTTAAGAATACATAGAATCCAAATGTGATATTTGGCATGCATATTCTCTAATATATAAAGAACAATTATCGTTTAGACATCAACATAAAATAAGTACTCTAAGAACACCTTTTGGATGACACAAAATCAGCTAGAAACCTAAATTTCTTACTTAGCCAAAATTAAGAAAATTTATAAAAATGAAATTTTCATTTCAAAAGGTATATAATTAATTTACAAACTTTATAATTACTGTAAGAATATAAATTTTAATTTTTATGAAGAATTTAAGTAATAAATTTGATTTTTTTATTTATAAATATAATTTCTCATAATAATAATATTATGATTTTTGCATAATTTATTAAATGAATAATTTAAAGTGAATTAAGATAGTTAATTAACAAAATTATATGTTAATTTAACATATTTAAATCAACAAATTTAAGTGAATTATTCTTCAAATTAGGTATAAAATTATTCTTAAGTTCTATTTCAAGTATCCTAATTTTGGGCTTATTTTTATTTAAATATTACTTATTCATTTTAACATGCAAACTGCTTTATTAAATTACAATATTTTCATATAAAAGTGTGTGACAAAAAGTAAAGAAATTTTTTTTTCGGTGTTTATCTTTGAAGGAAGAAATAAAAATGTAATATGTACAGGTAGAACTTACTAGTAGCTCACGAAAAAATAACGAGGGATCTAGCCCTTATGGAAGTGGGCAGAAGATCTAGAGGAAAGATATATCATTTTACATTTATAAGATGAGGCACTACCAACGAGTGGTGATAAGCTTCCATGGCCAATAGATTTTACTTGTTGGATGATGAGTCACAAAACTCAGCTTTGTGTCACAATTTACTCTTAATTGAAAATTTTTTACTTAATACATTTTAAATATTTAATTTCATATCTAACATGCAGGGCTAGCTTGGTAAAATTTGAAGCATTTATGTTTATTGCACTTTAATATGAAAATTTAATTTTCTTGCTATTTTATTTGATTTACACCTATTTTAAGATGCTAGAAAATAATTCTTAATGGATAATTTTTGTACTCCTGTCTGACTGGCTTTGTTGATAACTATTTCATGTTTTGAAAATTAAAGCTTAATAAGATACTCACTTAAGAAGATCTTATAAGAAGAAGTGAGATTGGAGTGAATATATTTTATTTTATTATATATTGTAATAATAATTAAATTTATGTAATTTTATAAGATTGGCTCTGTGAAGAATAAATAACTTATATTTTTATTATCTTATTCTCTATATTTCAAAGGATGAGTTTATTATTTAGAAATTCTCAAACTTGATCACTCAGTCATCACAGTTTTGGTATCAGAGCAAAGTTTGAGAAAAACTAAGTAATAAATTCAATAGAGTCAAAACTAATAATATTTAAAATTTTAAATTATGGGATAGAAATTAAGTTGGGAAGCTTAGTAATAATTAAGCTTAACAAAATTTATTTACTTCTTTTCTCAGGAAATGGAAAGTCATAATCAAAATATTAATAATAATAACTCTTCTCATGATGATGGGGTTTAGCAAACTACACCTAGTCATAATGAACCTATCTCTCCAAACCCAGAGGCAGTGTATCCATTCAATAATAATGGGGCAAATCAAATGTTGCAATTTATGAATATGGTGGCACAATTCATAAATAATCAACAAACTCACTTCCAACCTCTTACCTCAACTCAAATAAATAATATTGAGAATGCAATGATGGTATTTCTCAAATTGTAATCGCCTAGATTCAATGGAATAGTAAATCCTTTTCAAGCTGATGATTAGATTCAAAGAATTGAAAAAAAATTTAAGTGTGCTAAGAGTCCTGAAAATCAAAAAGTAGCTTTAGCTACTTATCTTCTGACTAAATCAGCTGAGAAATTGTGGAAAACTACAAAAGCAACCATATCTCAAGGAAAAATTGAAGAAGAAATTTCATGGCCTGAATTTGTCAATGCCTTTCTTAGTAAGTATGTGCCACTGTCTGCAAGGAAGTCCATAAGGAAAGAATTTTTGAATTTAAGGCAAGGAGGTCACACGGTGATAGAATATGAAGAAGAATTTACTCGCTTAGCAAGTTTTGCTCCTAAAATGGTGGCAACAAAAGATGTGAGATGCCACTTATTTCTTAGTTGCTTGAGAAATTCTTATCAACACATCTTAACTCCTCTACAAATGTCAAAATATCCTCATCTAGTGGAGAAGGCAAAATTAATGGAGATCCAAGAAGGCTAAGTATTTCAGAATCATAAAAGGCTAGGAACTTCAAACTTCACTCCAAATAAGAAGACTCATTTTCAATTACATCAAGGAAGACTTCACAATATTTAAAGAAACACTCCTCCTACACCTAAAAGAAAACCTACATGCAGATTTTGTGGAAGAATTCATTCTTCGAGCAAATGCTTCGCTGATTTAGATCAATGTTATCGATGTGGAAGAAGAAACCATCTAGTTAAAGATTGTCGTGCAAATTTTACTATTAATGGGCATCGAATTCCTAATGATGGAAAGAAAGTAGCTGAAGTGCCAAGTCAACCACATATTAATAAAGGAAGCAATATTGCCTCTTCTAGTAGAAACCCTCTTACTCAAGCCAGGGTCTTCAATTTATCTCAAGTAGAAGTAAAAGAAGAGTCTGATGTGGTGACAGGTACTATATTACTTTTCAATAATCCATGCATAGTTATATTTGATCCTGGAGCAACACACTCTTTTATTTCTTCAAATATTGTGTAAAAGTTATCTGTACCAGTAAATATACTTTCAAATTCATTCAGAGTAAAATTACCATCAGGAGATTATTTAGAATCAAATACTTATTATTCGTGTAAGTTAGAATTTGATAATATTAGTTGGGAAGCAAAATTAATCATCCTTCCTATCACTACTTTTGATATTATAATTGGAATGGATTGGATGAGTCAGAATGGGGCAATGACTAATTGTACTAAAAAAAAAGTATGTTTGAATAAAGGAGGAAAGAAAATAATATTTGTAGGATAAAAGAATGCAGTTAATAATCTTATCACTGCAAATAAGGCTTCAAAGTTAATCGAAAAGGGACATTTAGTATTTGTAATCTTACTTTCAAATATAGAGGTTAAGCCTAAGACTCTTAAAGAAACACCCATTGTTCATGAGTATGCTGATGTATTTCCTGAATAACTTCCTAGTTTGCCACCACAAATGGAAGTAGAGTTTAGAATTGATTTAATCCCTAGAATGAATCCAATTTTTAAGACACCTTATAGAATGGCACCAAAAGAATTACAAGAGATTAGGATCAACTTCAAGAATTATCTGAAAAAGGTTTTATAAGACCAAATAATTTCCCTTAGGGAGCCCCTATATTATTTGTTAAGAAGAAAAATGGAAGTATGCGATTATGTATTGATTAATGTGAACTTAATAAGGCTGCTATCAAAAACAAGTATCTATTGCTAAGAATTGATGATCTCTTTGATCAATTAACAAGTGCATTAATATTTTCTAAGATTGATTTAAGATCTGGTTATCATTAACTCAGTATATGAGAAGAAGACATACCTAAATCTGCTTTTAGTACTCGTTATGGACATTTTGAATTTCTAGTAATGGCTTTTGGTTTAACTAACGCACATTCATGCTTTATCGATTTGATGCATAAAATTTTGAAACCATATTTGGATTCCTTTATTATTGTGTTTATTGATGATATACTCATTTATTCAAAGAGCATTGAAGAACACAAATAACACCTTAAGATTATTCTAAGTCTTTTAAGACAGCACCAATTATTTGCAAAATTTTCAAAATGTGAATTTTAGTTGAAGTTAATATCATTTTTGGGACATGTAATAAGTAAAGAAGGGATATCAGTTGACCCTAATAAGTGAGTACAATCAAAGAATGGCCACAACCTACTTCAGTTACTGAAATTAGAAGCCTCTTGGGTTTAGCAGGATATTATCATAAATTTGTTAAGAACTTTTCTCAAATTACAGTTCCTCTTACAAGGCTTACAAAAAGGTGTACCATTTATTTGGGATTCTTCTTATGAATTAGCATTTCAGAAACTCAAAGATTGTCTTATATCAACTCCTATTTTAGTATTACTTTCAAAAGAAAAAGACTATCAGATTTATAGCGATGCATCAATAAATGGTTTGGGCAGTGTGCTTATGCAGGAAGGAAAAATAATAGAATTTGCTTCTAGACTGTTAAATACTCATGAAAATAATTATCCAGTTCATGACCTAAAACTTGAAGCTATAATATTTGCATTAAAATTTTGGAAGCATACTTATATGTCATAAGGTGTGAAATTTTTACAGACCATCAAAGTTAAACATATATATTCACTCAAAAGGAATTAAATTTAAGGAAATGCGGATGGTTGGAATTAATCAAGGATTATGATCTATTTATTCAGTATCTTCCAGGAAAAGCAAATATTGTAGCAGATGCTTTAAGTTGCAAAGTAACATCTCAATTGCATATGCTAACTTCTAATCCAATCTTACTTCAAGAAATGGAAAAACTCTAATTAGAAATGATTCTACCAACAGATGTAGTATTATTTCAAATGAGTATATAATAGTCACTACTCAATGAGATTAAAGAAACTCAGAAGATTAATAAATAATATGAGCAGTTAGTTGCATCTATTCAAGAAGGAAAACATTTTGAATTGAAGCTAGACTCAAATGGAAATATTTGGTATGGATCTAGAATTTGGGTACCTAATAATTTTGAGTTAAGATCAAAAGTACTCAAAGAAGCTCATTATTCCAAATATTTAATTCATCTAGGAAATAATAAGATGTATCAAGATTTAAAAATACACTTCTGGTAGTCATGAGTAAAAAGAGATATAGCAAAGTTCGTATCAAAATGTGAAGCATGTAGTTTAGTAAAGATTGAGCATCAAAGACCTAATGGATTATTACAACCTCTACCAATTCCTGAATAGAAATGGGAAAATATCTCAATGGATTTTATAACAGTTTTCCCCGTTCAAAATCAAGTGATGACTCGATTTGGGTAATTATGGACAGACTTACTAAATCTGCCCCCTTTCTACCAATTCGACAAAATAATTCAGTAAAAAAATTAGCTAAATTATATCTTAAGGAAATATTGAGATTACATGGCATTCCTAAGACTATTATATCTGATCATGATAGTCATATCACTTCTAGATTTTGGAAAATGGTACAACATGATCTATGTTCTCAATTATGCTTAAGTACAGCTTTTCACCCTCAAACAGATGGACTAACAGAAAGAGGGAATCAAAATTTAGAAGATTTTCTGCATTTTTATATTTTATATTTTAGTGGAAGCTGGGATGATCATCTTCCATTAATAGAATTTACCTATAAAAATAGTTATCAAACAAGTATTGGAATGACTCCTTATGAAGCCTTATATAGTAGGAAATGTATTACACCTTTATCCTAGAATGAAGTTGAAGATAATAAGTTAATGGGGTCGGACTTAATTTTGTAAGCTACTGAAAAGATAAAATTTATTCAGCATCGAATGAAGATAACTCAAGATAGACAGAAGCAATATTATGACTCAATACATCGACATGTTGAATTCTCCGTAGGAGATTATGTTTACCTTAAAGTCAGTCTGTATTGAGGAATTTCAAGATTTGGAGTTACTGGAAAGTTAAGCCCGAGATATATTGGTCCATTTGAAATAATAAAATGAATCGGACAAGTCGCTTATCAACTTAAACTCCCATTACATTTGAGTTTGATGCATGACATTTTTCATATTTCGTCTTTGAGAAAGTGCTTGTCATAACCAACCATGAGAATTGATGTGGAAGAAATCAATCTTTAACCGAATCTTAGCTTCATAGTTGAACCAGAATAAATTTCGGATCGAGACATTCAAAAACTTCGAAGTAAAACCATTTCTATGGCAAAAGTCCGTTGGAAGAATTGTCGAAAAGAAGAAGTAACATGGGAAAAAGAATACAGAATGAAGAGATCATATACTCAATTATTTGATTAAACCAATGTAATACTATATTTGAGTTTGAAAATAAAATTTGATGTCAAAGCGACATCCTTTTAAGTTAGGGAGATTGTAATATACGTTTATTTCACAAATAATTAATTAAATTATTAAATATAGTTTGAATTATTTACTTATTATTATTTTATATTATGATTCTAATAATGTTAAAAATAATCTTAGAAAATATTTGACAAATTTTGAAAATTAATTTATGTCTGGATTTTTTTCATGGTTATTTTAATAAGAATTTAAATTAGAAGAATTATCTAAAAATATTTAGGTGTCAGAATTGAAAATTTTTGATATTTTTGGATTCAAGACGTCGAAGTAAGCTAAAGAAAAAAATTTCATAATTTTGAAACTAATTAAAAAAAAATTATAAATTTTCAGGGTTAATTGCCGCTTAAATGTTTGTCCAAATTTTACGTTTTTGGTATCGTTGGAATCGTATCGACGAGACCATTCATTTGATACCTTAAATTTTAATTTTCATTAAAATTTTGATTTAAGAATTTGTAAAAAATTAAATTTTCATTTATTTATTTATTTATTTAAATTAAGCTAATTTGTAATTTTTATCTTTTCTTAAAATTTATCTTTACAAATATACCCCTTAGGAATAATCTTATCCTATTTGGAGAGAAATTCATTCCAAATAAAAATAAATACCACCACTTAATCTAAACCGTCCATCTATTTTGAGCAAATTTGAACCTTTTGATTTAATCCTATTTTATTTAATTTATTTTATTGTATTTAAATGGTAGGCTAAGGGGAGATGATTTTATCATTTAAAAGTTTTCCTAAAGCTATTAAAATCCTTCTTATCTCCTCTCATTCTCTTTTTCAAAAAGCCTCTCCTTATTCCCTCTCTCATCATCTCAAATCTTCTTCTTCTTCATCTTCCCAAATTCCTCTTTATCCCCTAAGCTTTCTAAAGAAGCAAAAGATTAAAGTTTTCTTCTTCTACATCTCATTCAAAGATAAGATTCATTAATGTATATATTTCTTTTAATTCAAAATTTTTCTTTTAACTTGATTTTATTAATGAAATCAAAATATGCATACAAAATTTTTTTAATTTAATTTAGATCTTTTCATATTAATTCAAGATCTAATTCATAATTATTTAAATTTCTTATAAATTTCTAAAGTTTTAATTTCTTTTAAATATTTCTCATGCTTAAGAAGTATATTTATGATAACTTTGCATATTTATATTTCTTGAATTTATCATATTTAGAACTTGAAATCTTTTCTAAATATGTTTCCCTATATATTGGGAAGAACTTCACTGAAGACATCCCAAAATTTTGAGCACTTTAGGATTAATATTTAAGTGCTCAAAGTTCAATAAAAACTTTAAAAGTTTCAAATTTAAAAATAGATTTTTCTAAAATTTCCTTTATGTTTAGCTTAGTATAATTTTTATTCCAGACACAGTTAGATGTTAATCTTTAGCAAACAAAATCTTAGTTATATTGTGAGCAATTTCTCTGTTAATCACTTGAGTTGATTATGTTATTAAGGAGGTCATTTAAGTGCTTATAATTTGCTAAAAAAATCACAAATTTAAACTTAGGTAAAATTTTTGGAATTTTCAAAAATTTCAAAAAATTTTCTAAAGTTTGAAATGAAATAATTTTAAAATACATGGAATCTAAATATGATACTTGGCATGCATATTCTCTGATATATATAGAACAATTATTGTTTATATATTAATAGAAAATAAGTAATAAATTTGATATTTGGCATGCAATGTGATAAGTAACAATTGTTGTTTAGATATCAACAAAAAATAATAAGTAATAAATGTGATATTTGGCATGCATATTCTCTGATATATAGAGAACAATTGTTGTTTAGACATCAACAGAAAATAAGTAATAAGCACTCTAAAAATACCTTTTGGATGACAGAAAATCAACTAAAAACTTAAATTTCTTGCTTAGCCAAAATTAAGAAAATTTTATAAAAATGAAATTTTCCTTTCAAAATATATATAATTAATTTACAAAGTTTATAATTGCTTTAAGAGCATAAATTTTAATATTTATGAAGAATTTAAGTAATAAATTTGATTTTTTTATTTATAAATATAATTTCTTATAATAATAATATTATGATTTTTGTATAATTTATTAAATGAATAATTTAAAGTGAATTAAGATAGTTAATTAACAAAATTAGATGTTAATTTAACATATTGAAATTAATAAATTTAAGTGAATTATTCTTCAAGTTAGGTACGAAATTATTCTTAAATTTATTTCAAGTATCTTAATTTTGAGCTTATTTTCATTTGAATGTTGCTTATTTATTTATCATACAAAGTGCTTTATTAAATTGCACTATTTTCATATAAAAGTGTGTGACAAAAATTAAAGAAATTTCCTTTTCGATGTTTATCTTTGAAGGAAGAAATGAAAATATAACATATATAGGTAGAGCTTACTAGTATCTCACAATGAAATAAGGAGGGATCTAGCCCTTATGGAAGTGGGCAGAAGATCCAGAGGAAAGATACACCATTTTACATCTATAAGATGAGGCACTATCGACGAGTGGTTATAAGCTTCCATGGCCAATAAGTTTTACCTGTTGGATGATGAGTCACAGGATTCAGTTTTGTGTCACAATTTACTTTTAATTGAAAATTTTTTACTTAATGCTTTTCAAATATTTAATTTCATATCTAACATGCAGGGCAAGCTTGGTAAAATTTGCAACATTTATCTTTATTACACTTCAATATGAAAATTTAATTTCATTATCATTTCATTTGATTTACACCTATTTTAGGATGCTAGAAAATAATTCTTAATGGATAATTTTTGTACTCTTGCCTGATTGGCTTTGTTGATAATTATTTCAGGTTTTAAAAATTAAAGCTTAAACAGATACTTACTTAGGAAGAGCTTATAAGAAGAAGTGAGATTATAGTGAATATATTTTATTTTGTTATATATTGTAATAATAATTGAATTTATGTAATTTTATTATCTTATTCTCTATATTTAAAATGATGAGTTTATTATTTAAAAATTTTCAAACTTGATCACTCGGTCATCACACTATGCCTACGAACTGTAAGCTTGCAGTAGTTTCCCACCAGCACTCTGCTTCTCCTTCCAACCTAAAGATGTTTAATATAATCATATCTGTAGGTGGGCATTTCATGTTAGTTAGTTATTTTCTTATTTTCTTTACCCAACCTTCAGCATCCATTGGGTTTGCACTTTCATTGAATAGTGGTGGTTGGAGTCCTAAGATGACTTGAAGTAGTTCATCTATCTCAATATTTGAGAAATGGGTAACTGATAGTATAAAAGTATGATCATTTATATGGGGTATTTGTTGTGTCCAAAACCTTTAAAATATTTGATTTTGTGTATCGACACGCTCCCATACAACATTCACAATATCAAATAATTTGTCGACACGGTCCACAGTAGTATTAGCATATATTGGATCTCTTAAGTGTGTTCATACGATCAAAGGAGAATCTTTAGGATCCATCTAAAAAATAGGATTTTTATTATTATACTTATATTGGAGTAGATTTATATAAGTATTATTATTAAATAATAGATGAAAATAAAAATATCATTATTAGCTAAGAAAATAAAATGGAAAATAACTAAAAGTTTATAATTTTAGCTATTCTTTTATTTTTTATTTTTTATTAATATAGATTTTGAAAATTCTTACTTTATATCTTTTTATTTTATTTATTCTGCAATTCCAATGTAATGAATAATGGCCTATACACTTTTATACTAATTTTCTCTCAATTATGCTCTAATACCATCTACGGTGACCCACCGCTAGGTCAACATAGCTAATCCAGTATTATGTGCTCACTCCTCAGGATCATATCGGGGTTTAGTATAAAAGTGTATTTAGAGGCGTATAAAATACACACTTCCATATACATTGTAACATATAGAAATACAATAATAATAAAAAAAAATATTTATTATAAAGATAATAATTATTTTACAAAATCTATTACACACTAAGCAAAAATTTAAAACTTTAAGAAAATTAGCATCTAAGTTGCTCCATCATGCATCAGCTCCTTCTCAAAAACTTAATCTAAAAATTATTTTTGAACTACCATATATATATATATATATATATATATATATATATATATATATATATATATATATATATATATATATATATATATATATATATATAATAACGGTGAGTGAGGAGCTATCATTTTAAGGTTCCTTAGCGATCTGCGACGTCACCTCGCTCGGCTCCCCGGCCTCCGGCCTCCGGCCTCTTGCGTCCCTGTCGTCAGCCTAGTGCCATACGGTGATCTCCTTCCTTTTTCCTTCTTCTTCATTTTTTTTTTGTTTTGCTTTTACTCATTTAAAATGCAATGGTAATGGACCCTATGGTCAGATCCATCCGTGACATAGTTGCGAACCCCTCCCTTTCCCTATCGAAAAATATTAGCTACTTCAATGGAGGCCCCGCTCTATTTTTTTCTGACGAGGAAGTTTAGCAATTGGCAAGTCCTCATTCCCTTACTTTGGTAGGCAAATTTGATAGAGACAAACCTAGTTTTGGTTCTATCTTAGGCTTTATTGAAGGGCTTAAACTCCTTGCTCCGGTTAACAACAGACCCTTTGATTCATACTATGTGTTTTTCTCCTTCCAGTCTGATATGGATTATACTTGAGTTTTCTCAAAAGGCTCTTACGATCTAAAAGGTAATCCTATGCGTTTCTGTAAATGGGATCCTTCTGCCGATGTTAGGCATGATGTTCTTATTGTTCCGTTATGGATCAATTTCCCTGGCCTCCGGCTCCATTTCACAGCAAAAGAAATTCTTTTCAACATTGAGAGGGCAATCAGAAAATTGCTCTAACTTGATCGTAACACTGTCCTATGTCGCAATATCACTGCTCCTAGAATCTTAATCAAAATAAACATTGCTTCCCCTCCTCCTAGCTCCATTTGGTTGGGTTCCAAAGAAAAAGGTTATGCCCAAGAAATTTGTTGTGAAAATATACCTCTAGTGTAATTGGTGTTACACCTTATGGCACAACATGGATACTTAAACTTTTAGAAGTCAAAACTCCTTTTGTCCCTCTTCTGGAAGAATCATTACTAATTCTAATCAGAATAATGATTTACAGCCCCTTCTTATAGAAGATAGTCAAAACCTAGCGATCATCTTGCAAAATCAAAATGTCACGGAACATCTTGACAATGTTTCGCGGATTGACATTGGCCCCATGGCCCTTCAACCCTTATATATTGAAGATAATATTAATCTAGAAATTATTGCACAAAATCAAAGTCTGGCCTAGGGTATTATGACTGCTAGAGAAATCATTCTAAATGCTGAAATTAATGCTGGAAATGAGGCTGAATATATTTCCTCTTTTGAATTAATTGATAGAAATCCTACCCCAGAAAATAAGGTGGTTACTTACAATTATTTGTCCATTGCTAATAATTGCACTATAGTTGCTAATGTTTTGGAAAATATTGTTCCTATTGATGTAGATAAATCTGCTTCTTTGAATGGTAATAAGCTGGGCCTTACTGCGGTGGCTGTTAAGGATCCTGATACTGCTGTGGGAAATAATGCTTTAAATGCTTTTAATAATTTGGAACAAAAGGTGGAGGCTGTTATGGAAACTGAAATTGATCCTTTTTCTGATAACACTTTGGACCCTATTGTGATTGCTGTAAAAGATTTGGAAATCGCTGCGGTTAACATTATTTTAAATGCTATCAACAATTTGGAACATAACGTGGTTGATGTAACTGAAACTGAAGTTGCTTTAAATGATGTGAAAAAAATAGTTCCAAATGCTATTGATAACCATGAGAATACTGAAATGGCTATTGATATGTTGTCTCCTACAGAAACGCTTTCGGCCTCTTTTGAGTGATGCTAACAAAAAAAATTTTGATGAAAATGCGGCTGTTGAAACTGCTTAAAACAGAATGATACCTCCATTGTTTCTTTTATTGGCTCTGTGTATACTGGTTTGGCTTCAATTAGCAAAAAGATTGGAATTATAGCTACTGATGGTCATATTATTTCCCCAACTTTTGCTAAGAATATAGCTAAAAATTATGTTCACATTGATGATATCATTTCTAAGGTGCTGTTTGTTGATGCTGTTAACTCTGATTCTATGTTTTTGACAAATAGAATTAGCTAGCTCTATTAATAAGAAGGGGACCGATGCTTCTTTTGATGCTAATAATGCTATCTCTAAAAATAAAACTTTTATTGTTGAAAAAGTTGTTCCATCCAAGGCTGATTTTAGCCCTAAGTTGGATACTTTTGATACTGACAAAATTAAATTTGGTAATATTGTTGATCCCTTTATAGGAAATAGCTCTGATCAAAATGTGATAGCACAGGATAAAGCTTGTTGTACCACCTCTAGTGCTTCCCTTGACTGCTGCTCGAAAGGTTTGGTAAGAACTGATCACTCCTCCTTCTCGAAACCCAAAACTCCCCTAAGAAATAAAAAGATCCAGTTCAGTATAAACAAAATGCCGACATCAAACAGGTATAAATCCCTCTCTTCTCTTAATTATCCTGAAAAAAATGAGGAACTTACCAAGACCCTACGCCAAACAACTCCCTCAACATCACTTTTTCTAATGATACGCAATAGTCTATCCCAAGTGGATCTTCTTTTTCTTATCAATGAATGTCTTATGTTGGAACATTAGAGGTATTGGCAATACCTCTTCTAAAAATAGGCTTAAACATATTATTTTCAAAAAAAAATTTCCATTACTGCAATCTTTGAACCTAAATTAAATCAGGACGCTATAAATTTGGTTAGTCATTTTATAAGACTTGAAAATTTTGCTTTAAACAATTCAAACAAAATTTGGGTGTTCTGGGACAACAAATGAAAAGCTAGCATCTTAGCCCAATGCAACCAAGCCATCCATATGCAATTCTAAAATGTCAACCATAATTTTTTTATAACCTTTGTTCATGCAAACAATTAAAGACTTGATCGTATCCCTCTTTGGAACTTACTTAAGGATTGTAGCTCCTCCACCCTCCCCTGGGCGGTTGGTGGAGACTTTAATGGAAACCTTAAAAGTTCTGAGTACAAAGGTGATATTAGAGATCGCTCCATTTCTACTTTTGATTTCAACTCTGCCATTCTTGATTGTGGTCTTGATGATTTCAATTAGTCGGGATCTCCTTTTACTTGGAACTGTGGTAGAAAATTTGCAAGATTAGATAGATTCCTTATCAATAATATTTGGTACAATTCTTTCTCTAATTATGAAGCCTCCTCTTTAAATTTGACGGTTTCTGATCATAAGCCAATTATTCTCTCTTCTTGGAACCATGACTTAAAATTTTCTAAATCCTTCCAGTTTCAAATCTTTTGGCTCGAAAAAGAAAACTTCTCTCATCTGGTTCATTCTATATGGAATGAACCTTGTGCTATCTATGGTTTATCCCGTTTAGTGGAGAAGTTCAAAAAACTTAGAAAAACTTGTAGTCTTTGGAACAAAAAGGAGATTGGAAATATCTTTATTAATGCCAATACTCAAGAAAACAAGGTCAACTATTTAGAGAATATTTTTGAATTGGACTGCTCAGCTCATAATAGAACTGAAGTCTCTAAAGCCAAAGCTATGCTTATCCAAACTCATAATGATATTGAATCTTTCTGGAAGCAAAAATATAGTATCAATTGGTCTTTGCAAGGTGAAAAAAATACCTCTTTATATCACAATTGGGTCAATAAAAGAAGACACATCAACAAAATTTCCAAAATATTCCCTCCTAACTCTCCTGAAATTAATAGCTCGGAAGATATCCAAAATTATGTTGTTGCCTTCTTCCAAGACTCTTTTAATAACCCAAACTCTCCCTCCCAAAACATCAATCCAGATTTACCTATTCCCGAAATCTCTATGGAAGAAAATACCTGGATTAATATGATTCCTGGTGATGATGAAATTTGGGAGGTGCTCAAAAGTCTAAAAAAAAACACTTATCCCGATTCTGATGGCTTTCATATTGAGTTTTTCTGTAAGTTCTGGGAAATTATTAAGGGGGATGTTTGTAATGGGGTTAAAGAATTCTTTTGTGATGTTCGTTTACCTAAATTCTTTGCCCACACGATCCTGTCGCTTATCCCCAAATCTGAAAAAGCCTCCTGGTGGTCCCACTTTAGGCCAATCAGTCTTTGTACTTTCATAAATAAAATCATCTCCAAAATCCTAGCTAAAAGAATGCAAACTTTGCTTTCCTACCTTATTGAACCTAATCAATCTGGTTTTGTTCCCGATCGTCTTATCTAAGATAACATCCTGACTACCCAAGAACTATTCCATAGCTTAAAAAAAAATGTTGGGGTCATAACCTCATTCTCAAGCTTGACATGGAAAAGGCCTTTGATAGAATTGATTGGAACTTCCTATCTAAAATGCTAAGTAGCTATGGGTTCAACTCTAGTTTTATCCTAAAAATTAAGAACCTTACTCATTATAATTACTTCTCTATTCTGATTAATGATAAGGCCAGTGACTTTTTCAAGTCCGAAAGAGGGCTTCATCAAGGTGACCCTCTTTCCCCCATTATGTTCATCCTTGCCTTCAACTATTGGTCCATAAGCATTAACTCTTGTTTCAAAAAGGACCCCAGTCTTCACTATAATTATGCTAGGAAAATCTTGGTCACTCACTTGGCTTATACTGATGATCTTAACCTTTTTAGTAATGCTAGCTCAAAATCCGTTAATAAAATTAAAATTCTGCTCTCTAAATTGGAAGAGATAATTGGGTTGAAAATTAACCTCTCCAAATCCCATTTTTTCACCAACATTAAAACTCCTACCAATGTTAACAATAGAATTGAAAACACTTTAAACATCAAACCTAGCAAATTCCCAATTCATTATCTTGGCATTCTCATCTCAACTGGGCACAACAAGAATTGTAATTTTTCTAAACTTACTGATATCATAGTCAAACAATTACAAGGATGGGAATTAAAATACCTTTCTCAGGGTGGGAGATTAATTCTCCTCAAGTATGTGCTTAATACGATCCCCCTACATTGGCTTGAGGTCACTTCTCCTACTAAGTTAACTCTAAAAAAGCTGAAAACAATTTTCAATAAATTTTTTTGGTTCCACCCTAGAGGAAGTAAAGTTACTTGGTGCTCTTGGGATCATGTCACTTTTCCCACTTTGGAAGGTGGTCTTAGTTTGAGGTGTCTTACTGCTCTGCATAATGCTTTCTCCCTCAAACTTTGGTGGAACTTTAGAGCCTCAAATACTATTTGGTCCAACATCCTTTTAGCTAATACTATGCTAGATCTCATCCTTCCCAAACAACTCAAAAAATTACTGATTCTATCACTTGGGCTAGAATGCTTGCTTCTAGGGAAATTATTGAAGAAACTTTAATGTGGGATTCACTGGATAAATCTATATCCTTCTGGTATGATCATTGGAATAACAACGAAATCTTGGCCAATAGCTATTACAATATTAAAAATCAAAAATTATCCTTGGCTGATTGTCTCAACAGCAACAATGATTGGAATTTTGGTTCTCTTGGTAGCATGATTCCTGCGGATCTGTAAGAAAAAATTAAATGTGTTTCTCCTAAACTTGATCTTGTTAAAACTGCCAACTCCATTCTATGTCACAATAATAAAATTAGCCTCAGCCTTCTTTGGCAAATTGTTAGAGTTCACAACCATTCTTCTTTCCTACCCTTGTCAGTCTATTTTTATGGCGCCTCTAAAATAATTTCATTAATGTAGACTCCACCTTGCAAAATATGGGGTACAATTGGGCTTCAAAATGTCATTGCTGCTTGAACAGCATTGAAACAATAAACCACATTTTCTTAGCAGCAATTTGAGCAATAAAATTTGGTCTGTCTTAAGCATAAAATATTCTGAGCCTAGCCCAAGCGACACGAAGAATGTTTATGTTAGATGGCCTATTCAGAAGAAAAAAATTCATGTCGGGCAATCGGTTGACTGCTATATCATTTGGAATATTTGGAAAGCTCGAAACTCTGCTAAATACACTAATATCCCTACCAATGGTCAAAAAATAATGGAAGAGATCAAATGGAATGTTAACAACTCTCTTAATAATCAAGCGTTAAAAATTTTATCTAGAGCACTCTTAATGTTGATCATGCTAAGTCGGTTCTTGCATTATAATATCATATGGATGTCTTTATTCTGGTGCTGGGTTTTCTTTGCTGCTCCTCTTACTGTGGCTGGTGTTTCTTACGGCCCAGAGCCCTGCTGCTATTTTATTGGATAATGCTTATCTGATAAAAAATTATGTTATTAAATTGATTGGTGATTTATCTGATTTGTTTTATTTATTGCTGCTCATTTGGCTTAGGCTATGGCTTTTTTTGGCCTAGCTCCTTTTACTTAGGCTGGTGAATTTGAAGGCTCAGGTCCCAGTGGTTGCCTCAATCGATGTTGCCTATGCTGTGGAAATTTTTGATATTAAAATGTTTGATGCTTTTTTTGAAAATTACTTTACTTTCTTTGTGGTCATTCTTAATATATTTGTTTGTGGTATGTTTGGGATGATGCTTTGTGGTTGGTCTAAGAAAGTTTATACAACTAGTTTAAGGCCCTTTTCGGTCAACCTTGTTGGGTTCTGTTTGAATATCGATTGGCATAATTTGGGTAGTACTTGTCATAAAATTGTACTATTGTTTTACATTATATGGGTGCTATTTTATCGGATAAAACTGGAAGGTGTGTTTGTGTGTCCTCTACCACTAATGGGGTTGACGCTATAATTAGAGTTTTTGAAATTGTTGAGGTTCCCTGGCTTCAATCACTGAATCCCGGGTGCCCCTCTTTATCTCCTGTCATTCCGTCTATTTACACTACTTCTGGCATTGTTAAGGTGGCTTACCGGTTTGGTTTTGATATTAGGGATGATTACAAAATGATGCTTCCTTGTTTATCTCTTTATTTGGTGTTTGTTTCTGTAATTGCATGTAGTTGATTACTCTCTTTATTTTGTTAGATATATTTTTGTTGCATGACCTTGTAATCATGTTGTATGGGAGTCGCATCTCCTTTGAGGTTATTGTTTCTATCACTTGGGACTCACTATGGTGTTTTGTAGATGGCCTTACCCTCCCCCACATTATTCACAGCTTCAATTTTTTACTGGAGGATCCCGTCAATGCTGATCTTATTATAGCTGGTCTAGCTATAGACCACTCTATCTTTTGCATAAAGGTAACCTGTGCCTTAAAGGTTTTTGTGATGGTCGTTAGTTTTGTTTTTACAGGTTCTTCTGACACTCGAGTTAGAGTTTTGCGAGCTCTCTGTCGGTTACTGCTGGTTCTTTTCTTTTTTACTTTAGGTGGTTTTCTTTACATTGGACTCTTATTTAGTTTATTTATTTTGCTTTTTGTTTGGTCTGGAGACATTTTAGTATATTTCCTGGGTCTCTATTTTTTGGGCCGGTTTCTGGTTTTTAGACGTGTTAGGATCCTTGTACCCTCCCAGCCCTAGTCATGCACTCTTTCTCTTTTTGATGAAATAAAATCCCGCCGAGATGACTTTTCCAAAAAAAAAAAACAATAAATAAATAAATATATATATATAATAAGGTTTGTACGATATCAAAATTTGCATATAATATTAAGCAGCATGATTCTACAAGAGAAGCTTATACAAATAAAATGTGATATTTAAGTATGGTATGCTTGTAAAATGGTCACGATTATGAATGCACTATACATATTTAAGATATAAGTTTATTCTAAAAAAAAATATAGCAATATATGATATTTATTATATTGGACAAAGTTACAGAATAATCAATGAGTTAGATATGTCTATCTAGCTATCCGAGATATGAGTTCCTGGCTAACTTCATATTCCCTCTCAAATATTATGTGCAGTCTCCTTATTTCTTTAAATATCAACATGTTCTTTATAAACCTGAGATTAACTTAAATAAACCTATAATATTGATTTCTGATCATTTATTTTAAGTTATAAGCACAAAATATCATATAAATATATCAAAGTAAGTCAAAGCTTAATAGCGATGCAAATGCTGCAAATAAAATAATTAAATAAAAAGAAAAATATTCTTTATTTTATTTTAGTAAAAATATCAATATTAATATTATCATGGTTATTTATCTTATATATTAAAAATAACAATTTATTATTATTATTATTATTATTATAATATATATATATATATTTATATATATATATATAAAGAAAATAAATAAAATGAAAGTTAAAAAATTAGGAAACATATACATATATAAGAAAATGACTGAACTAAAAGTTGCAAAAATTAAGAAATATATACATATATAGAAAAAATAAAAATGATAAAAATGAAAATTGCAGAAATTAGAAAATATATACATATATATAAAAAAATGCAAGAAATGAAAGTTGCAAAAATTAAGAAATATATATATACATATATATATATAATAAAATGTTAAAAATGAAAATTGCATAAATTAGAATATATATATATATATATAAGGAAAATGATAAAAATGAAATATGCAAAAAATTAGGAAATATATATATATATATAAAATGACAAATAAAAGTTATAGAAATTAGAAAATATATATATATATATAAAATGATATAAATGAAGATTGTAGAAATTAAGAAATATATACATATATAGAAAAAAAATGACAGAAATAAAAGTTGCAGAAATTAAGAAGTATGTGCATATATAAAAAAAAATTGACAAAAATGAAAGTTGCAAAAATTAGGAAATATATACATATATTAAAAAAAAAGAAAATTTGCATAATGGAAATATAATAATAATAGTAATAAAATTAATATTAATAATAATAATAATAACATTATTATTATTAAAAAAAAGAATAAAAAATATTTCATCTCTTTTTCATTTATTACTCTATCTTAATGTTTATGAGGCTTTACTGGAGGTCGACGGAGAGAATCGGTGTTGGCCGAGGAACAGAGAAGGAGGAGTGGAGTGGGGGAGAGGAGATGGAGGATGATGGGAATGGGGAGGGTGAGGGAAGAGGTGGGGGGTATTTATAGAATTTTTTTATTAATTAATTAATTTATTTATTTATTTAATTTTTTCCCCTCCATTATTTGGATGAGAACAAATTTATCATCTTCTTTATAATTGCTTTGAGAGTTTAATTTGTCTTTATCTTTCTCTTTCTTATCTCTTCTTTCTCTCTCCACTTTCTCTCTTCTCTTTCTCTCTCTTCCATTTTTTCTAAAAATAACAAAACTTGATATGGAGGTGTATCTTGATGAGAAAGATACACTTGTACAAATTTTTTTTTGATTTGAAGCAATAATTTATTTTTATTATTTTTGAAGATAAAAACTTCAAAAAATTAATTATGGTAAATTCATATCTCAAAATTCAACGAAACTTTTTGTATAGCATTTTTATAATATTATTAATTCAACGACCTAAATTCGCTGAATTTGAACTTGTATTTAATTTTCCCAATTTATTGAATTTAAATAATTCAAAAGTATCTGTTATCCAAATTGCTCCCAAACTTGGGCATTACTATCATTAAAATAAACTCTATCCAATGATATTTTTATTTTGCCCTAATTTTAAAGTCACTCGAGATACTGATTTTTTAGTAGGATTTAGTTCTAATTATTCTAGTAACGACTTTGGTCATTACAAATCCTCTCTCTACCTTTCAAATTATCCTCCTTCTATTGGCATCAATGAGGAATATAATCATTTTCTCAACAATCTTCCTTCTAATGAAAAATTTTGGGAGGTTGTTAGAAAGCCAAAACCAATACTTGCCTGGGACCAGATGGTTTTCCAAGTGAATTATATTATAAAATTTGGCACATTATTAAAGATGATATTTGTAATGCCATCAAAGAATTTTTCTTCAATGTTCCTTTGCCTAAACTTTTCACACACACAATGCTCACTCTCATCCCTAAAAAGGATAAATCCAATTGGTGAACTGAATTCAGACCATTAGTTTATACTATACCTTCAACAAAATTATTGTCAAAATTGTGCTCAACTGATTGCAATATGTTCTTCATAAAATTATTGGACATAAAAAATCTGCTTTCATGCCCAAAAGAAAAATTCAAGATAACATCTTAGAGACTCAAGAATTATTTCATAGTCTTAAGCATAAAAGTTGGGGCCATAATATGATTATCAAAGTTTATCATGAAAATGCTTTTGATAAAGTTGACTTGAATTGTTTATTCAACCTCCTTAAAAGCTATGGCTTCAATAACTCCTTTGTGGAGAAAATTAAACACTTTATCACTAACTATTGGTTCTCCATTTTTATTAATGGGCATCCCCAATTGTTTTTTAAATCTAAAAGAGGTCTTTGTCAAGGTGACCCAATTTCCCCCTTCTCTTCATCATTGCCATGAATTATTGGTCCCTCAATATTAACAAAATCTTTCAAAAAGACCATAATCCATTATATTATTGGTGGCAAAATCATGTTGTCCCACCCAGTTATGTCAATGACATTATTCTTTCACTAAGGGAGATCTCTACTCTATAAAGAAAATCAAAAATATGATTCTCTCCTTATAAAAAGACTCTGGTCTTATTGTTAATGCTCTCAAATATCAATTCTTCATAAGCAAGAAGTTCCCTACCCACAAAAGCAACTCCAGCTCTAGCATTTTGGGTTTTTTAAAAGGCAAAGTCCCCTCAAATATCTAGGAATCCCTATCTTTAACGGTCGCAACCAAAACTCTCGCTATAAAGACCTTTTGGATGTTATTTTTAAAAAACTTAGAGGCTGGGAGCATTGCCTCCTCTCCCAATATGGAAGAATTGTCCTCCTCAAGCACATTCTCAATACTATCCCCCTTTATTGGCTTGACGTTTCCTCCCTATAACAACCCAAGTTGTTACCTTAGCCAATTAAGACTAATCTAAGTTCTGATTTTGATTCTATCACACTAATTAAGTCATCAAGAGTTCGCCACCAAGACCTACCTAATCCAAATCAAGTGTCAAATGGCTCAGACCCTAATTTTGGAACTTTCAGGAACCCTGGAAAATGACCTAACTATTTTGACCTCGAAATCAGAATCTAACTTCTCCATTGCGCTCGTCACCCCCAAATTAGCTAGGGGTAATATTTTGGACGCGTTTAGAAGTCATCAGATATCATCGAATATTTTAATGTATTTAAATACCCCGAAAAATAGGAAAATTAAATACTCGTCGGAATCGAAATCCGACTTCGCCGTTGTATTTCTCACCCTCAAATTAGCTAGGGGTGAATTTTTGAGATTTTTTGAAGCACGTTATAAAATCTTATTTTTAAGGTAATAATTAATTAAATAAAATAAATTAAAATTTATTAAATATCCATTTTTATTAATTCCCTCTTCTTTTCCTAAAATGAGACTAGTCTACTCCTCCCTCCCTTCCCAGCAGCTTCCTCCCCATATCAAGTACTCAAGTGGGCTGCTGCCATCTCCTTCCCCTCCATGATTGATATAAGGCTCATTAATGAGCCATTTTCCCCCTCTCCTCCATAAAGACTGTCCCCAGCTCCCTTCCCTTGGCATTTGGCTCAATTGAAGTTCATTTCTCTTTTTCCTTCTTCCCTTCATTGCTGTAATTGCTGCTGAAAGAAACCTCAGCCCCCTTCCTCTTCTTGCTAGTAGTTGAAGAAGAAGAAGAAACTTAAGCCTCATGCTCTCAAGCTCCCAAGGATCTTTAGAGAAATATATCATTTACAAGTCCAAGGTACCTCCCTTTCCCTCATTGAATGGATTTAATGGCTACTTCATTTCGCTCTTATGCTGTTTGCATCTTTATAAATTTGTAATTAGGATATGGAGTTCATTAGAGCTCATTAGGTTTGTAATTTTATGAAGATGAAGCTACTCTGTTTTTCCTCCTTTCTGTATACCTGAATTTTTAACTCCATTATTCGTTTAGATAGAATAATCACTTCATGCCGATTTTGGTATCGATGGAAAGGTCTTAGAAATACCTTTCCATCGGTATATGGCACCGCACATGAAGTACTCTAAGTTAAGAGTTTTTGAGCCCAAAAGATGACTCGCTGCAGTTTTCACACATGCAAAATCATTGTCGGGCGCCGCAGCGCCCGAGATTCGATATCAGGTCCACCATAGCGCACTCCAGTGCACTGCGCGCGCCATAGCGCATCATAGCGCCCGAGCTTTGAGTTGAGTCTGCCATAATCTGCTGCAGCACGCCACAGTGCCGAAACCCGCTGTAGCGTGCCACCACGCTGAAATCCGCTGCAGCGCGCTACAGCGCACCGTAGCGCGCTAGAGCGCGCCATAGCACCCAGAACTATCCATATTGGTCCAGAACCGGCTGAAATTGTCAAAACTTCACAGTTTTCAAATTTTAAGAACCTTAGGACCCTAATGGGGCCGAATTATATCAAATTTAAACCTAGTTTAAGTAAAATTAAGCACTGTATAAAATTATATGTGAGTTTTAAATATAGAAAAGATTGAGTTTTGACCTCCCCCTTCAAGAAAATAGACCCTAATGTTGAAATGACCATAATTTGGTCATTTGAACTCCAAATTCAATATGTTAACTAGGTTAGAAATTTAGTGCCAATAGTAAACTGAAATAAAATTTAGGTTTTGACCAGTAGAAACTCTAGGTTGACCAAAATACCCCTAACCCTAATTAGGTTACAACTTAGCCAAATGAGGTCCAATTGGGTCTACTCCTAGCTAAAGTACTCAGTGTGATATAGGGAAGATATAGTCACTGTCTGCTGAATTTGGATCTCAAATAGAAAAGTTAGGTTCTTGACTCCTCTTAACCCTCGAAATAACATATTTACCCTTAAACTTATAACACTCATAACTAATTCAATAGGCCTCAAAATTTAGTGTTCTTGGACTCTATGGAATCCTTGAATAGCAAGCAATAACAAATTGCATAAATTTTTAGATTCCATCAAGAGAAAATTACTAAATTGCCCTTTGGGTCAAATTCCTTAGTTTGAACCTATATGACCCATTTATTGTCCAAATTTAGTGTACTTATTGTTTATCTTCATGTTAGATAGTAAAAAATTATTTAGCAATAAGAAATTCCAATTTGGAGCCCTAAATCAAAAAATAGCTTTTTGGACTCTTAAGTAGGCACAAAATGGTCATTTTACCTAAAATCTAAGTTAAGTGTTCCTAACCCTTAAAACATATTTTAAATCATTAAAACTAGTAATAAAACTAATTGGGAGTCAATTTGAAACCTTAACCCCATAATTAAGTAATTTGGTAGAATTCTCATTTCAAGGCTTAAAAACTCTTAAGTAAAATTAATGCTTCTAACTTAGTTCTAATCACACACCTCTTTGAGTAAATTAGGAAAGCACATAAAGATAAATTGTAATAACTATCATCAACTCTTAAAATCCCTTAAGTCCTTTATTATGAGCTTCTTAGGATCCACACTTCACCTATGATATTTTTCTTAAGATTATGAATAAATCCTATGTTAGATTCACTCATTGAATAAATAGGTTATTCAATGGATAAAACTTTAGTTTTATTAGTTTCTAGATTTCCATACTTTAATTTTGATTATTTTATTTTTTTCAAATTTAGATTAAGATTAGAGAATTATTCTATTAAGCTTGATTGTGATTAATAGAATTTGCCTTGATTATTAATTCACAGTTAAACTTAAACTTTAGCCCTAAGCTTTACCCTTGGATTATGTGATTAACTCCAATTCATGGTGTTTAATGCATAATTCCTAGCTTTAGTAGATTTTGATTAGATCTTAGTTTAGAATGTCTAAATTCATCAATTATGATATAATGATTTACTTCTTAACTTATAGTTGATTCTGATTAAACTAAATTAGAAACTAGCTAGTCCTAATTGCTTTTAATTTATAAGGTCATGCTTCTAAGTTACACTCAATAGTAAGAATTAGAGATCTTGAGCTTGTTTAACTTATAATAGTTAGAATGGTTTAATAGATAATAACAGATGTCACCATGTATAGTAGAGTCCCTTGCTTATTATTATTTTACTTGTGCTTTCACATTTCTTATATTTTGATCCTTATTCCTTGAATATGTCATACAAGATAATATTATTGCATGAAATGAAAATATAGAATATATAGGATAAGATTGCATTGAGTTCAGTTACTTGTTGATCTGGTACATTTTACCCTACTATACAGGGGTAAGGATAAATAAGGAGTACTTGGCATTACTCATTGAGGAGTGTTGTGCTAAGTTTGGAACCCATATAGTCTTGCAGATGTGCTTGACTCCTCAGCTACTTCTGGACGTGTCCACTAAAGTAAGGTAATTAATTAAAATATTTCTGCATGTGTACATTACTGCCTCTTCAGTTCAGTTTTTGTACTATTATTCTGGTCTAGCCTCATATGATGTTAGGAATATTTTATCTCCTTAGCTTCTATATTGATGCTAAGAATCCTTTTGATATCAGCAGGCTAGATTATCCCTCTTATGATATGGCAGTGCTTATATACCTATTTAGTGTTTACTATTTGCTGTCACCGTTTATTGTTACACTTTACTTCAGCCAGCTTTACTTTACCTGCTTACTTACTTATAGGATGCTACTTTCCGTTACTTCTTATTATACATATCACAATCATATTATTTATTTTTAACCTGCATATTTCAAGTGATCATAAGCATATTTAGGATGAGTCTTTTTTTTCAATATTTTCTTTACATTACTTATACTTATATGCCTAACCTTGCTACAGCTTTAGTGTTGAGGTATATTCTTCTACCTCATATATATTCTTAGTTATACATGCTTTTATTTATAGCTTATTCATTCCTTTGTATGCTTGTTGCACCCTTATGCTTCAAGTTATTCAAGGTAGTTGAGCCTTCTGAAGGTCAGATTCCGGAGGAGGAGCGTGCTGCTGCTGGAGATCCTTAGCTTAGCCTCTCTTTTATTTTTGGTGAGAATGAGAGCTTTATCATTTTCATTAAGACTTATTTAATGTTTGTAATAATTTAGATATATATGTATATTCTTTTACTATACTACTTTATTCTAAGCTGCATGTTAACTTCTTACTTGTATTATGATGGATTGGATGTAGCATATTTTATTGCCTTGCTTCCGCACTCTGATGAATGTATTTGCTTAGTGACTGATTAACATAGCATGTATACATTGGCTTATCTCTCCCTTACTAGTGGAATAGCGTTTACACCTAATCTAATATTAAGTGAGGGGTTTGCCAAAGTGACACACCACCCCTTAGTTTAATCTTATGGATTAAGGGGTGAAGTGCCACACTCCCCCACTAAGCATATTAAAAGCAAAATCAATTAAATCTTTAACAAAATCCCTTGGATCCACCCAAGAGGTTCCAAACTTATATGGTGTAACTGGATGCAGCTCACCTTCCAGACCAATGAAGGTGGTCTTAGTATTAGAAGCCCGATTTTCCTTCACAAAGCCTTCTAGTTAAAGTTGTGGTGGAAATTTAATACCTCCAATTTCCTTTGGGTCTCTATCCTTAATGCCTCATATTGTGCTTCCACCCACCTTTCTATTGTCAAAAATAAAATCACTGACTCATACTTGGAAACATATGCTAGACTCTAGAGACCTGATTGAAGACTCTTTCTCTCTTAGGATCATCTTGATTCCACTCTATCCTTCTGGTTTGATAAATGGAAAGACTCTTATATTTTAAGTGATTCTTGCACTATTTCCCTACCCAACCTCACTTTGGGTGACATTTTCTCAAACCCTAATGGTTGGAACCTCAAACTCATTCATTACATACTTCCTTGCGCAATTGCTAACTATATTACTAGTAATCTCCCCACCCTCCGCTCCTATAAGTTAGCCAATTCCCCTTTTTGTGAGTTAAGCACTTTTAAGATTTCTAAAGTTTGGAATATCTGCAGGTCAGCTTCCAAATGCTTTTGTAAGAAATTTATTAGTACTGGTGATAATAGCTAAGCTTCCAAATGCTTTTGTTGCCATAACCAAGAATCCCTTCTCCCTATTTTCTTGAATTACAACCTTGCTCACAAAATCTAGAACTCTTTATACTTCATTCAGTCCCTTTATAATCATGACCACATCCTTCTCTTCTTAACCAGATGGATTAAGATTCAAGTTTCTGATAGCTCTTAGAGTAGAGTAAAACCTAGTGGTATAGTTGGTTTTGTGATTCTATGATTAATTTTACTAATCGATTACTCACTAATCATCCTTAACCATAATTAGATCATAACTTAAACAAATGAAGTCCAAATTGGGTCTACTCCCAATTAAAGTACCTAGTATATTATAGGAAAGTTATAGCTACTGAGTTTATTAAATTTAGACTTAAAATGGAAAAATTAAATTTTTGGCTTAATCTTAAGAAACCCTAATTTGTATATTTAACCCTAAATGTTAATTTGATCATAACTTAACCATTAGACCTCAAAATTTAGTATTCTTAAACTCTATGGAATCCTTGAACAGTAAACATTAATAAACTGCATAATTATTTCTTAGACTTCATTAGTTCAAATTATCATTTTGCCCTTATGAGTCAATTTTCTTAAATAGAGATCATAAGGCTTAATTATTATCCAATTTTAGTGTACGTACTATCTATCTTCATATTAGACAGTAAGTAATTAATTGCCAGTGAAAATTTCTAATTTAGAGCCATAAATCAAAAAGTAGAATTTTAGACCCTTAAATAGGAACAAAACAATCATTTTTCCCAAATTTAAGGTTAAGTGCCTTTATATCGCACCCCAGTCCTACCATGATCCTGTTAACTCTTAAGTTAACATGATTATGGTAAAGTGGTTACCAAATGATAATTCCCTCATTTATAACTAGACTACACATTCATTCTAATCTAACATAATTAAGAAAATTGCCATTTATAAAGAATTTTCACTAAATGGTAAATACAAGAAATCAGAGTGTGGAAGTAAGAACATAACATCCATTTCATCACAATACAGTAGTAAGAATATACAACCTAGATAAGAGCGATAAAAGAAAAACACAAATTAAACTTGTATTATTAAAACACATCAAAGGAAAATAGCTGAATGAAATAAAGTAAACACCTATCCTCACAGTAGAAAAAGAACTAAAGATCTAAAGTTCTTCAGCAACTTGATCATCCTCCTGAATCTGGTCTTCAGAAGGCTCCATAACCTCGAAAAGCTCAGAGTATATCATTATTGGTTTCATAATGATAGGACCCCAGCCAACAAAATAAAAATATAATTAGACAAAATGTCTAAATATATTTTAAGCTAAAATTTTATTAAGTTATTTAGATATCACCATGAAACTCAACATACATAGAGTAGAACATATATGAAAAGAAAAGATATTTATAAATAATAAGTTTATAACTTAAATAAGAGATGAAGTAAGCACATACCTCTAAATATAGCTGCAATAAGGTTAGGCATAAAATAAATATTAGATACTAATAACTGAAAAGACAACTCATCGTAAACATGCTTATGATTAATATAAACTTATGATAATCAACATAAAGTAAAAGAACATGTGAAATATTTAAATAACTGAAAATAAGACTAGCATCCTATATATATATATATATATATATATATATATATATAAACAGCGAGAAGACTAGTATCCTATAAGTAAATAATGCTAGTAAATGCAGTAAGACAGTAAATAAGAAAGTGTTAAAGTACAGGCAAATAAGCTGAAAATAGTAAATACCAAACTAAAAACTGTTATGGCTAAATAAGTCATTCAAAACTAAAAGTATACATTAACCTCACTTAGCCTGCTGGGCTAAGGCAAAAGTTCTGAACTGAAAGTACAAACATTCTTAGTCTACTAGGCTAAGGCAGAAATATTGAATAGAAGTGTACTTAAGACTAGGAATGCCATATTAGATTCTAACTATAAAGTCAGTGGGGCAAGAGTCTATTACACACCATCCTAGTTGCCATATAGGGCTAGTCATGGTATAGACTATCAGAACTAACAATGAGGTCTAGGCCGATCCCGATCGAATGAACTGAAGAGGCATACTAATTAGGTCATAACCTACTGAACTAAAAATATAAACATACTTAGCCTACTAGGCTATGGCAAGAACACTAAGTAGAAGTGTACTTAAAACTAGGAATGCCATATCAGATCCCGACTAATAAAGTCAGTGGGGCAAGAGTCTATTATGCACCATCCTAGGCTACTGTATAGAGCTAGGCATGGTATAGACTATCAAAACTAATAATGAGGTCTAGCTGATCCCGATCGAATGAACTGAAGAGGCATACTAATTAGGTTACAACCTACTGAACTAAAAATATAAACATACTTAGCTTACTTAGCTAAGGCAGAAACACTGAGTAGAAGTGTACTTAAGACTAGGAATGCCATATCAGATCCCAACTGATAAAGTCAGTGGGGCAAGAGTCTATTACACACTATCCTATGCTGTCATATAGGGCTAGGCATGGTATAGACTATCGAAACTAACAACGAGGTCTAGGCTAATTCCGATCGAATAAAATGAAGAGGCAATCTACTTAAGCTACACTTACTGAAAATACGAGTAAAAGTGCAAATGCTACTTATGCAAATTCATCGTTGACATAGGATACTCATAAAATATCCTATATACACAACATATGTCCAAGGTATAAAGCTCATTTATAAGGTAAGCAAAGCATCAAATATCAAAGTGAGCAAGAGACTCTACTGAGACACATGTGATATCCATTATTATCTAATTTATTTATTCTATCTACTCTAAGTTACACAAGTTCAAGATTTTTGATTCCTACTATCAAGTATAACTTAGATTTACGACCTTATGAGTTGAAAATAATTAGAACTGGCTAAGTCCTAATTTAATTAAATTACTAATGACTATATGTTAAATAAATAAATCAATTTACTTACTTTGATAATTTAAGAATCCCAAACCCATATTGATTAAGCTAAATCAAGATGGAATGATTAAGAATTAAACTCCAAGTATTATTATTTAATTATTTAATCCAAAGGTGATCCTAAAGGACTAAGGTTTAAAACCCAATTCTCACAAATTATAATTAAGATAAATCTTATTGAGTAAAGTCAAACTCAATAAGATAGATCTCTATTCTAAATTCTAAGGTTAAAGATCAAATAATCATTAATAAACTATAAAAATCTATAAACTATCAAAACCAAGGCTTCACCTATTAAGTAACTCAATTTATTCAATAAATGAATTCTAACCTAAAGACCAGTTCTAACTCCTAAGAAAGATCTTAAGGGACTAAGATGAAATACTCAAGCTCCAATCTTAACTAATGTTATAAGAAAGATTGAGGATATATTAGGAAGGTTCAAAGAAGAGATATGATGTGAGATGAATCTCACATCATACATCTAATAATTTAAAATCATATGAATTAAATTCAAAATTACTTTATTATTGATTCTAGTGATTTGGTTATGAATCTAAAGCTTAAAATCACTTGACCCTAAATTTGGGTAAAATGATTATTTTGCCTTACTTAAAGGTCTAAAAAGCTACTTTTTGATTAGGGCTCTAAACTAAAAAGTTTCAATGGCAAATGATTACTTATTGTTTAATAAAAAGATATATAGTAAGTACATCAAATTTGGATAATTATTAAGCCTTATGAGCTCCAATTAAGAAATTTGACTCATAAAGGCAATTTGATGATTTTATTAAATATAATCTAATTTTTCTATCAGTTTATTAAAGTTTGTTATCTAAGGTTTTCATAGAACCTAAAACTACTTAATTCTGATATGAACTAGCTAAGTTATGGCAAAAATAAGCTTAGGGTTAATTATATAAATTAGGGTTTCATAAATGGGTCAAAAACCTAACTTTTCCATTAAAAGTTTAAATTCATTAAAGCCAGTGGCTATATCTTTTCTATAACCCACTGAGTATTTTAACTGGGAGTAAACCCAAATTAGATCTCATTTGGTTAAGTTATAGCTTAATTAGGGTTAAGAATGATTAATGAGTAATTAGTGAGATTAATCACAGAATCACTAAATCAACCCCACCACTAAGTTCTATTATACTTTATGAGTTACCAGAAACTAAAATCACTCAATTTGGATTACTAAATTTGAAAATCTTTACTAATCAAATTTTAGGGTGATTAAAATTGGTTAAGAGATCTAGCCATTAGATCCAAAATATTTTTATAGTTTATTATTTATTAGGTCTTTCTAATCAAAATAGTATATTGGAAGACCTAATTTGGAGCTCAATTAACAAAGTTATGGACAATTAAAGTTATAGGGTTAATTTGGGTAATTATGATTAGGTCCTAAAAGTGATTAAGCAAATCCTAATCCAAATAGAGAAATAAATACTATCAAATTATTTTATAAGTTTTTCTGATCACTTTAAGACTCATATTAATTATATTTGGATTAGTGTGTGGAAAGTTATAAGCTATGGAAGATTATGATCCAGTCCTAAAAGTAATTAGTTAAAATACATTTCAAATAGAGATATTAACACTGTTAAAATATTCTTGAGGTTTTGCTGATTAATTTAAGACCCATATTGGGTATGTTTGGATGAGTGTATGCAAAGTTATGGCTAAATGAAGTTTTGGGACATGTAGGGTTAATTTTATAATTATTTGAATGTCCTAAATATCACCAAGTGAATAATGATCATACTGGAAATTGGATAGTACTAAAAAATTCTTCTATTTTTACTGATTAAAATGATATATTATTTTGCTATGTTTGGAGTTCATGATTCATAGATATGAATGTTTAAAGTTTAGTGAATTAATATATATTTAAAATTTATTTAAATACTATTGATTTAAAATTTAAATTAATTAATTTAAATCATTTAGCAGCGGGACTAGCAGCAAGATTTGACTGGGACGATGCCTCAATCCCCGCTCGATAGCGAAGCATTGACGGGACCCGCTCGACAGGATTCGACGGCTTGCAGCAGGCCCCACCTCTGTTCTTCGACCACTACACACACGACGTGTGGCCAATGAGTCCTGTAGATGACATGATTCTGCGTATCACAAGCCCGCTCATCTTCACGCGGGCCGGGCTGGCCGGACCTAGCCCGATGAACAGCTTCTTCCCCCACAGACGTCCGATAGCCGTAATTAGGGCTCGAGAATTTTGATCCCTACCAGCGACATCGTGACACATCTCACACCTCTCTAGGCTGAGCCTATCATAATCAATCCAACCATGGTTGGATCATAGGTTGAGGTGGCTTATATCGCTAGAAATGGTTAACTCTAAGCGGCTTCTTGCGAACAAATGAAAAGAGACTATCATGGAACTAACTCAAAAAAAAATATTCAGGAAATCGAACCAATGATTATTTGATCGTATGCAATAACATAACAACCCATATATTGAAATAAGCATATGAATTAACAGGATGATTGATCAGTAGGTAAATGAAAAATGGATAAGTACCTTAACTTTCGATGGTTAGCTGAAATCAAGAACAGATGACGATCCTAGCCTCCTTCAATCACTGACAAACTGGTTTGCGCAAAAACTTTAGGTATAGGATTGACTTGAAGCTCTCAAACTACTTAGGTTGGTCTTCTTCAGTGGCGCAGGTAGCCAATTGGCGGGCGAAGCCTCAAAGTGCGTAGATAGCTGCCACACACGATGAGCGCGCCTGACGCCTGTCAGGGACGATGCACGGGCCATCCGATCTCGATCGGACTGTCGAGATCGACCATCAGATTTAGCCGTGGAAGGATGAACGGCGTTAGATCGGTAAACGGCGCCGTTTAATTACTCAAGTAATATTATAATTTTATTAAATTATATTTATTTTATAAATGCCAATTAAATAATTAAATGCACTTGAAAAAATTTCAGATAAATCACCTCTAGCTAATTGAGAGGTGAGGAATGCAATGACGTAATCAGATTTTTGTTTTGATGAATATTTAATTATTCGAATTTTCAGGTATTTAAATAATATTAAAATATTTGACAAAAATCCAACAACTTCCAAATGCTTTCAAAACATCACCCCTAGCTAATTTGGGGGTGGTGAATATAATGGCGAAGTCAGATTTTTTATTTGAGATCAAATTAAATAGGTCAATTTCTAAGGTTTTTGGAAATTCAAAAATTAGGATTTGATCCAATTGACTCCTAATTTGGATTAAGTCTTTGTGGTGAGTTCCTAATGACTTAATTAATGTATTAGAACCATGATTATGACTTGAATTAGTCCTAATTGACCTATGTAACAACCTAAGTAAGCCTTAAAATCATAACCTAATCATTAAAATCAGCAAGGAGAGTGATTTAAAAGTTAATTCCTATGATTAAAAGTAAATTTCAAATCAAAACCCTAATTTTGATCTTAAATAGATTCTAAGTAAAATATTAGTTGTATGATGTGAGATTCATCTCACATCATCTCACATCATACCCTTCTTTGAACCTTCTATTCCCATCTCTTAAGTCCTAATAACATTAGTTAGGATTTGTATCTGAATGTTAATCTTAGTGTTTAAGAGCTTGAGTGTTCATCTTAGTTCCTTAAGATATTCTTTAGAAATTAGGAATAGATCTTATATTATAATTCATCTATTAAGTAAATTGGGTTACTCAATGGGTGAGACACTAGTTTTATTAGTTTATAGATTTTCATAGTTTGTTTATGATTGTTTAATCTTTCAACCTTAGATTTAAGATTAGAGATCCATCCTATTAAGTGTGACTTTACTTAATAGAATTTGTCTTAACCTTAATTTGTAAGATTGGGTTGCAAGCTTTAGTCCTTTAGGATCACTTTTGGATTAAGCAATTAAACCCCAATATTTGGAGTTTAATTTATAATCCTTCCATCCTAATTTGGCTTAATCAGGATGGGTTTGGGTTATTTAATTTATCAAAATAGGTCGATTGATTTACTTATTTAACTTATATAGTCGACATTGATTTAATGAAATTAGAATCTGATCAGTTCTAATTGTTTTTAACTTATAAGGTCGTGAATCTGAGTTACACTGGATAGTAGAATTTAGAGATCTTAAACTTGTGTAACTTGGAGTAGATATAATGAATAAATTAAACAACAATGGATATTACATGTGTCCTAGTATAGTTTCTTGCTCACTTTGATATTTGATGCTTTGCTTACCTTGTACTGAGCTTTATACCTTGGTCACATATATCAGACATAGGATATTTGATGAGTATCTCGTGTCAACTTTGAAATTGCATAAATATCATTTGCATTTTTATCGGTGCTTTCAATTTTCTGGTTTTCAGTTTAGTAGGTTGTGACCTAATTAGTCTGCCTCTTCAAATTTTGTTCGGCCTAGTAGTGTGAACGCTAGTTTATCGGTGAAGTTCACATAGTGGCTCACATACTAGTATGTTGGAATAGTGGGATGTAGTAGATTTGCTGTGACTTGTGGAGTCAGTGTTCAAATATGATAGTACTAATTTTAGGTGCACTTCTACTTTTTATTCTTCTTCCTTAGCGCAGCAGGCTAAATGAAATTATTGTATATATAATCAGTGGAGTGGCTTATTTAGTCATGACAGTTTTCAGTTTTATAGTTACTGCTTTTAGCTTACTTTTCTATACTTCAACACTTTCTTATTTATTGTTTTACTGCATTTACTATCTTTATTTACTTATAAGATGCTAGTCTTACTCGTTGTTTATACATATATATGATGCTCGTTTGTTTGTTTACATATATATTGATGCTAATCTTGCTCGCTTGATTATATATATAATGTTAGTATTGCTTTCAGTTATTTAAATGTTTCACATGTTATTTTACTTCCACACTTTGATTTCTTGTATTTATCATTTAGTGATTTTCTCTTGTAAATGATAATTTCCTTAATTATATTGTATTATACTGCATGTCTAATCTAGTTATAAGTGAGGAACTTGTCATTTGGTGACCACTTCACTGTAATCATGTTATCTTAAGAGTTAACAGGACATCGGTGGGCTAAAGTGCCACAGATCATTAGCTCCTAACGTCATCGACTAGCTAAATTTGAGCTAAACCTAGAATTAGCTGTATTTTAAAAATGTTATTTATAAATTTCAATTATTATTAAAATTAGGGTTGACAATTTGATTTGAAACTCGAAATTCAAACTTGACTCGACTCGAACTCGTGGCATTTTTACTCGACTCAATTTTATTAGTTAAGTTCGAGTCATACGTCATGACTTAAACCATATTTAAAATGACTCGAACTTAACTCAAACTCGAACAAGTTCGAGTTGAGTTCGAGTCTGGGCTGACACAACTCAAACTCGACTCGAAACCAACCCTAATTAAAACTAAGACATACAATAAGTTAGGTGTGCTTGTGACTTGTATAAATAAGAATCTCATTTTTTATGATGAAAAAACCATATGACAACTTTTGAAAAAACAAAGTAGAAATCCACTAAGCCAGATGTGTAAGTCGAGGAGCAGTTGGACTAGTTAGCATCATATACATTTAAGTAACAAAAAATACAAATACAAATAAATCAAATATAAGGATATAAATCATAAAATATTTATAAGTCTTCAATCTATTGTTACTCCATCATCTTGATGTTTCAATCTTCTTAATTATTGCTTTTGAGCTGCAAACCATCATCACTGTTATCATCAATTATCGCTCCAAATCTTTATCACTAAATGATTGAGTAATCTTTTGCTTTTTTTTGTTCTTTGAAGTATTTTATCTTTGCAGTTTGATAAAACTTGAGATTATTCTATTTCGACGAACGCTTGAGCATGAAATGAGTTCTATTTATTGAGTAGCTAATCTTGAAGTAGTCCAAATCCTAAAATTTATTATGATATTAGTTTACTTTTTTTTATATTTTATTATATATATAAATAAATTTTGGAATGTGTAAAATAGTTATTTAAAAAATTGTATTATAATATATATTTTAAAAATAGTATTGTTACATTTATATATATAGATGATTCTAATGTGTAAATAAATTATTAGTTGAATATATTTTTTTTATGAGACTTAAATATTAAAAAAAAAATTTATTAATCATGTATATTTTTTGATATATATTCTTGTACATAAGCCTAATATTTTTTTTTAATTTAATAATAAATAAAAAAATAAGATGATAAATATGTAAGAATCTGTTAAAAATACCAATTTATCCGCCTAGATTGAAGATTGCTGAAACAGATTACATTATCAATTTATATACGCAATCTTGATCTTGAATTGTAACCGGGAACCCTAAACCGCAGCAATGCTCACCGAGCCGTCCACATCCAGTGTTTTCGTCTAATCGGCAGTCTTATCGTTCATTTCTTGCCTCCTCTGTTTCAGTCCTCGCTGCGGTCCCGCACGTTGCTTGGCGATCTTGATGTGTTTTGGTGATGATTGCCACAAACTCTTATTCATGATAGTTAGAATTTACTTGTTGCAATTTTGATTTTGGATTTCGGAATTAGTTAAACTTTTCTCTCATATTATTCTTGCATGCCAAGCTGTAGTGGGTTGAATGTAGATTCTTCTGATTTTGGTTTGTTTAGAGTTACTTGGGAAATTTAAACTACCTTGAATTATTAGGGTGTTATTAAGATATCTGCATTATTGAAATGTCATGCTTTTAGATGTCAGAGTTATTGGGATGTGAATGTATGTCTAGTTTGATGCTTTTGTATATGGTGCGGTTCTCTTAAAGTAAAAATAACCTCTTTTGTATGTAGTTGGTAGATAGATCAAGTACCATTCAGTGTTTATTTGGTTTATTGGCATCTCAGTGCCATTGATGTTTTTAGGAGATGCAAGTTGTTAAAATTAATTCCGTTCCTTTGTTTGATAGCGCATCTAATTGTCATCTGAAATTGGCTGACATCTTGAAGCTACTCCAATTTTGCTATAGATGAACTTATTTTTTATTCTATTCTTTCAAGTATACCACTCATCTACCTTTGCATCCTCATCTTTATAACTCTTATTTTATCAGTAAGTTTTTTTTTGTTGGCTAATATTCAACCCCATATAATACAATCAATCTTATAGTTGCTTTATAAAATTTTCTTTTAATTTTGAGTGGAATATTTTGATCACACAACACTACATAAGTGTTCCTCCATTTCATCCAACTAGCTTGCTTGTAACTTCGTTGCACTTTATTTCACCATTATTTTAAATAATTGAACCAAGATATTTGAATCTCTCGCTTTTCTTGATCACATGGTGCTCATCAGTTATGTCCTTGAGATTATGGCTTCTATTACGATTAAATTTGCACTCTTTATATTCTGTTATAGATCTATTAAGATGAAAATCCTTAGATTCTAAAGTAGTCATCCACAAATTGAGTTTTGCTTTGACTCTACCTCTAATCCCATCAATTAATGTAATTTCATCTACAAATAACATACACTAGGGAACTCCCTCTTGAATGTATCCAATAAGAACATTCATAGTTAAAGTAAAAAATCTGTTTGAGAGTAGAGCTTTAATTTTATGAACATGAAAATCATTAAACAAACACATATTAAAGCCCTATTATGCATATGTTTAATAACATCAATATATGCCACACAAATTTTTTTCTCTTCAAAACTCTTTATATTATTTCTCTAGTACTATATATCATAAGCCTTTTCTAGATTTTCTTTTTTTTCTATAAAGTTTTTTATTAAACTTTTTAGTAAATGTATGACTTTCATGATAAATTCACCATGCATAAAATAAAATTAATTTTGTGAAATATGAGTTTCCTTTCTTAGTTTTTATTCAACTACTCTTTCTAAAGCTTTAATGTATGACTCATCTACTATATTCCTCTATAATGTACACAATCTTGCGTATCATCTTTACTTTTGTAAATGGGTAAAATAATTTATTTTCACTCATCTTACATATTTTTAGTCTTCAGAATAACATTAAATGACTTTGACGCCAGTAAATATTTTTCCATTCAAAGATTTATGCACATCAATAAAGATTTCATCTGATTATACCATTTTCTAATTTTCATTTTCTTTAAATCATTCCAAATTTTAATATTACTAACCCTCTGAATGAAAGTGCAATTATATTATTTTTATAATCATTAACTCTCACTTATATTAGTTGTATTGGTGTAACCTTCATTAAAAGTTTAGTAAAATAATCTATCCATCTATCTTGAATATGTTCATTCTTAAAAAGAGCTTTTTAATCATTATATTTGATATTACTTGAATCATATTTTTAGTTTTCTTATCTCTTAGTTTGGCCAATTTATATATATGTATCTTTTTTAATAGTTTTAAATTTATTGTATAAATTCTTAAATGTAGCAATTTTAGCACCACAAATTTTAACTTTGGATTTCCAATAAGCTACTATGTATCTTCCAATTCTCCGCATCTTATGTCTAAATTATTATTTGTATTTTTTAATCTTTACTTGAACACCTTGCTTCCACCACCAAGCATCTATTTTATTCAAAATTGTTAATTAAGTTGTTAAAATTGAAGCAATTAGATGCTTTACGTTTTGGCAAGTTGATGGTTCCATTATGATTCAAAGAAGATATATCAAAGTGATTGAGTTTGTGAAAGACCTACAAAAAATCAAGAGGCCTTCTATCCTTGAGGATGATACCATTAAGTTTAATTGCTGTACAATTAATGGAATGGTTGGGTGAATGAATTGCATGCATTAATCCATAAGTGAAGGTTAGTGCGACAATGTAGATGAGTGTGTGGGATGCATTTTATGATCAGGGTATTAAGCTTGCATGCATGGATGAAGGTTGTAATAGTCTTGTGTGGTAATGTAACGAGGAAGGACACATGGTGGCGGTGGTGGGTTAAAAGTCTGTTAGTGGGAGGAGGGAGATTATTTAACAGTGACTATGATTGGGCTAACTTTGGTTTGATTTTATGTTGAGTAATAAGAAATCTGAATATTTTGATTTGTAAGATAGATTTGTATATATGATAGTTGAATTGAATATGATGCAATGAAGGAAAATAAAAATATATAGATTTTACCACATTATATTATGGTAAGATGGCACTATAACATACATTACTGAATGACCCAAACCCAAAATATTTGTTACTTGAACTAAAGGTCTCATAGGCATCTCTTTGGTTGAGCATTTACGGCCATGTACAATGATGTTTCAAAGCAACTCCATTCTTTGAGGATAATAATGATTACTTTAATTTTTGAAAGACATGGCACAACTAAACTATAACATGTTATCTTAACTCAAATACTTTATTTGTCTGAATTAAAAAGTTAGATAATTTCATTGTAAACATGGAAAAAGAATTTTATTTTTTTAATTAAATTTTTTTTGTTAGAAGTTATATAAAAATAATTATTTCTAAATTTATACAATGAACATTGTATATAATATGTTGAATGACTTCTTTCCTTCTATAGCGTGACCATGGATTTCCCTCTCAGGTTTTCTGGTTTTTCACTTTCAGTTTTAGGGCGCATTCATTAATACTAAGTCAGTCTTATTCTTATTGGAAAATGATTTATTGAATTCATTTTTCAAGTTTAGGGTTTTTATTTGCTGTTATTGAGGACAATGCGGGTCTCTATTGTTATTCTGAACTTGCTTTTTGTCGTTCTTACTAGTTTTCTATGGTTTCATATTCATGAATAGTGCTTTACATGCTATAATTGCTGCTGAAGGTTTTTTAAATTGTAGGTTGTTGAATTTGTTAGTTGTTTTCCTAGCATGGTCTCTTTTGATATTCCTTCATTATTCGGAAATATAAGATTAAGGAAGGTGCACTATTTGTTAAATTAGTGTTGTACCCCTTGAGTTGGTACAAGATCTCTTTCACATATGAAAAGTGACTACTCTTAATGGCTATTTTTTGTAGTTTTTCATACGATTATAATTCTTAGATTTTTTTTGTATTTTATTGTAAGTACATGCTTAACATAAAAATTACCTTTGTTATATATGATATTTAGTAGACTTATTACTTTTAAAAATTGTTATATTTATGATGAGCCAATAATTTAAGAGTAATTAACTGATGTTTTATATATTTTTTAATTTTTGTCTTAAAATGTGAGATATTCTAGAATTCCTTAGTTTAGAAGTTATTTTTTCCTTGCCCATCTCTCCTCATCCATTCATATATTGTTCAGACCCAAAGTCAAAAAATATTTTCTTGACTTAATAAGGCCACTGCTTGATTGTGTTGATATCAACCAATCTTTTATTTGATAGAAAGGCGATAGATTTAAACTCCTTTGAACTGGTCTAGGCAAATCAGTTCTTCCATGTTAATGCTATTGTCTAGGAAAAATGTAAAAAGAAAAAATCAACACTTTTATGCATGCCCCTCACAAGTATGAAACAATGAGGTGATAGTTTATTATTATTCATCTGCTTCATTTGCACTCTACGGAAGAAATGAGTTATTCATGTATAAGTGAATTATGTGATGACGTGGAGCATTTAGTGAGAAAAATATACCAGTCTTCTCAATATTAGTTCTTTATTGGCTGGTCATCATCATTGCCAGGATCCAATAGATGAAATGGCATTTTTTTTTAGCTCTGGCAAGGGTGAACTGTGATCTGCGCTTTGAATAGCTTGTCTTGTAAACTTCTTAAATGGTAGCTATGATACTTAAGTGGTATATTATGATTGTTTATCGCATTTATCAATACTCTCTCCTTTTAATTAAAATATTTGCTTCTATTTTCTTATGGCATCTACTTAAATAAAATGCTGATCTGCTAATTCAATGAACTTTGCAGAAGATAGAACTCTGCAGTTTCTATTTAATATCCTAAATTCTTCAAGGCACATTTAAACAAGTCATTTGGAGTCATAAGGATGCTAAAAGAATAAAGGAATTAAGTCTTCTGATATCCTCATCTGAACGATTAACTTTTTACAAACGAATATGGGAAGCTTTCGTACCAAAGAAAACTGAGAGCTGTTTGGAAAGTGCCATTCATCCGATGCTTCTCTGAAAATGACTTTAGAAACGAGCAACATTGAGTTCTTTATTAATTACTGATATGCGTGAACTAAACAAGCAGCGTCAACCATCCTCCGATACCGAGAGCATTACAGAAAAAGAGGATGATGTAAGTTATAAATTTTTTTTCAGCGTTTAGAATGGTTTTTCCTCCTATGAGACATAATGATTATAAGCTTTTTTTTGTTATAAAGGAACAAATTCTTGCTAATTTTTTGCTGTAGGTTGTCTATCAATTTTTTTTTTAAGCTTCATTCAATTTTGATAAATGTCTATTTGAATTATTAAGTCTAGTTAGTTTCCAACTGTGTAACCCTTTTTTCTTTTTTATACTAGACTCATATGTGGAGCAGAGTTCTATTCTAAGGCGCTCCGTTACTCCTGAAATCTTATTTGAAGCTAACATGGTTATAGTAGATGCCTTTTAGACTATTTTGTATTTTCAATCCCCAATGAATATTTATGATGATTTGTCTATTTCTACGTCTATCCTTAATGAAATTAGCAAGCATTCACACCAGATTGCACATTGACCATTTTCATTCACATCAAATTGCATTTCTTTTAGTTTTGTGTGATCATTCATGTTTAACATGCATATGCGCACGGGGGCACACACATGCGTGTGTGGGTGCGCGCGTGAGCACATATTTGTGTGTAATATACATGGCCTGATTATTTGTAGACTTTTGCTGCAGGTAAAAGTATGTGATATTTGTGGGGACGCAGGTCTCGAGGAATCCCTTGCTATTTGCAGCAGATGTGTAGATGGCGCAGAGCATATGTAAGAATATATGAATCATGAGGTTTCTATACTGATCAATTTTATTTTGACATATCACCTTAAACTTATTTTCTCCAAGCAGCTACTGCATGGAAACCATGTTGGATAAACTTCCTGATAGTGATTGGCTATGTGAAGGGTGCAAGCTCAATGAGCTTGAAATTCAGAATGCACATAAATCTGGAAAAGTAGTCAACATACAAGAGCAGTCAAACTTAAATGAAGATGCTCAGCATGCCAGGGGTACACTTTATTCTAAGGTTTCACCTAAAAGGGATGGAGGTGTATTCAAAGAAGGCAGAGTAGACAGCAAAACACTCCAAAATCCAGAGATTCCATATACGTGGCTTGGTGAAAATGTAGATGCAAGTGCAATTGCATGCGAGAAGGCATCTAAAAGTTCTGCTGCCATAGAAACTTCCATTCCTCAGGATGTATCATTGAGCTCTCTTAAGGATTCATTAACAAACTCATTCTCGGCTGGAATAGTTAGAGGACAGAAAGCTTATACATCTTCAGGTATCAGTTTGTCAGTAAATAAAGATGACTTTAAAGTTGCAAGTGGTTGTTTTATACCTGGAGTGCTTTTTTGAGCTTAATTTCCTTCAAAGCATGCTCACCTTTTTATTGACAAGCCAAATTTTCTTACCCGTTCTGTAGGGCCTCTACTAAAATCAAGTTCTTTTAGGAATACAAATACAAAACCTAAAGTGAAACAGCTATTTGGAGCCATCCCATTGACCAAGAGTGCAACTGGAAAATTTTCTTCCAAATTTTTAAGAAAAGATGTTTTGACTAGAGGAATGATTAAATCTAATTCATTTAAAACTGAAAAACGGGGTTTCAATGATTTTGAGTTAATAACTGAAAAACAGTCAGTTGGTATAACTCAAAATAAATATTCAAATGTAGAAAGGAACAAAGACATAGGTGTTGTAGAAAGAGAAGATTTTTCTGCATTGGATTTCCCTGAAGTTGCTGACGCAGGGACCTCAGGGCAAATGATTGATGGTGATAATTCAGGTGACAATTTTTCTTATTAAATGGCAGCAATTGCATTTGTCCCCCTATCTATGTTTCTAATTTGCATTTCTATTGTCGATGACTTTAGGATACAACAAGAAAATTTCATTGCATTCATTAAGAAGTTCAACTAGTGCAGCTTCAAATGGTTTGAATTTACAACATCAAAAGCAATTGCAGGATCCAAAGGATGGTCTTCTTCTTCACCTTGTAAATGCTTCTAATGATTCTCGTAAGCCTGATATGGTTCTTCATAGTGACAAGCAATCTATTCTGGAATCTATCCATCAAGTTGATGTAGCCAAGGCTTGTGCAATTTTCTCCACTTTAAATAATCCAATGTCTGGTGGAAGTAGAACGTCACTATGTCAAAATTGTAATGAAACAGGTCACCGTATGAACTTATGCCCCATTGACAAACATTCCATTTCAAGCAACAAGTGGAACGCTGCAAGTGAAACAGTTATATCAAAACAAGAAACTTTAAAAAGCCCTAACGCTATGGAACAGTTTAAGGAAGCTCCTATTCCAAGTTTTGATTATAGTGCTGAAGTAGCTAACATAGATGTTCTCCCACAAAGTTTTAGGAGAATGCAGCCTCAGGAAGTAAAAATCAATGCTTCAAGGAGTTTTGTCTTTGACAAGATTGAGTCTACTGTACATCAAAATACTTCAAAACAAACTGAGATTCATAACCAAGCCGGTGGAGACAGATTGGACTCATTTGCTAACAGTTCTAAAGAGTTTGACTTGAAGCCCTCTGAACATGTTTCATCCAGTATAGACCCATGCCTTTCAAGCGCACAGAGAACTTCAGTTATTCCAGTGCTTGAATTCTTTTGGCAGTATGTTTGTATTTAGCAATTTTTGTAGTTTAAATGAAATTAATTGTTTTTTGTCTAGATTTAAAACTCTCGGTTGGCTTTTTTGGCTCTTTTAAAACATTTTATTTTAATCCCTTGTTTTCATAAATGCCTCGCATATGCATGCAGAGGTTGTTTCGAGGTGCTTAGAGCAGGAAGGCATCTCGAGTGTTGTGATGGACTTCAGGCTCATTATTCAAGTTATGCTTCAGTCAAGGTGTTTGAAGTGGCCAAAGAATTCCCTCCCGGCAAAGTGCAATTGGAAGAAGTGCCATGTAAAAGCTGTTGGCCTCAACCTTTTCTTGGAAACCTTGCTAAAGAACACAATGTTGCTCTTTTCTTTTTTGCTAAAGATATTGAGAGGTACATTTAACAAGTATTAGTTTGTTGCAATCAAGTTTACTCTTCTTTTTAATTTATAATAACTGAATTTTCTATATTTGTTTTTACAGCTATAGAAGTAATTACTGCAAGCTTTTGGAAAAGATGCTCAAGTATGACCTAGCACTCAAAGGGAGTGTTGGTGATTTTGAGCTACTTATATTTCCATCAAACAAATTATCAGAAAGCTCCCAACGTGATCTACAATCTTAAATTTTTTCTTACTTGTCAGCATTTTCTACATTTTTTAAAAAGTTATGTGGAGTGAATTAAGAGGTATTTTGCTCATCATCCAGGGTGGAACAGATTAAATTTTCTTTGGGGTGCATTTAAGAGAAAGAGATCCAGCTGCCTTGAAGTGCTATCAAATGGCAAAGATCTTTGCAAATCCGCTATGGATGTGAAACTCCCCACATCCCTTTCTCAAGTTTCCAACTACCAAGAAACAAAGGCCCCTTTTAATTCTTATGTACCAAATAAATATGCAAAGCTGTTGTCAGAAAATATATTCTCAATTTCAAGTGGCCCTCTTACCAGCTCTCAAAAGCCAGATTCATAATTTGTGTTATTTGTTATGAATCAAGTATCTAACAAATGACAGCATAGGTATTTTTGTATATGTGAATCTAATTGTCTGCTAGTGCTTTCTCAAATATCTCTTTAGTATGAAGCTTACATTTTATATTTTAATATTGATAGGATTTTCATTTTTTTTACCTTGCAGATAACTGAATGATTTTTGTCCTTTTGCTATTAAAATATTTCTGCATTCAGAACCTTACGATGGAAACAAGGAATTCAAATTCAAAGGTTTCTTTTTGTTCCACTTACTATCATTTGACCTTCTATTTTTTATTATTCTATTAATGCACAATGGAAATAAGGAGTTCAAATTCAATGCATGACATTCTCTTTTTGTCAATTTATAGGTTGGAGTTAAAATATTTACACATGTTATGCTTGCCATAGTAACATTTTTTGCATATTTACACTGCTGCTAGAAAAGTTGTCATTTTAAAACTGCCAGATATTATGCTTTCTATGTATAGTAACTAATTTTACTGATAGTTCAAGAATAAATATTTTCAGCAATTCCTGCTACTGCATTAGCAACATGCTGCTGCAATGTTTACTAAATTATTACTGTCATAAGGTACAGTTTCTGTTGCTAAAATCTTTGCTAAATATTAAATGAGAATCATGTTTGACATGACATGCCTATATCAAAGGTTGTGACTGTTGTAAATGCAATATGTGATGCCTTAAACCACAACTTACAGTATATATAATCTACGGATTTAACTTCTACAATGAATTTAACAATGGTAATAGTCATGTATTTCAACGTTAAAATTATACCAGCTGTTATATTTAGTGTAATAACTCCTTGTCGTTATTTAACCATTGCTTGCTAGAGAATAATAAGAAAAAAATTGAAAGAGGACCTTATATGCAAGTCGGAAAGCAAAATCTCATTCAAATAACATTAAATTTAATGAATCTTAAAACACTGTAATACAATATGTGAAAAATAGGGCTCCATATATCACAGCAGCATGTAAGTATGTGTGTATCCATCATAGTCAAACTAAAGGGAGTCTTACAAACATAGCACTCAAAGCTTATATATTTACAGAATCATCATCCTGTCGCTACCATTTTCAGCAAAATCATTCTCATTTCAAACTGCACCAAAAATTTCAACTTAAACTTTTCACTTTTGTAAAATATGACTAGCTCGCATAAATGCACTCCGCTGTTAATTTATTTTTTCTTGGAGAGGGTAGCCATTCCATAACACACGATTCAAGCGTTTTGTATGTGATTTTCCTTAAATTGGATGTAGTTATGCATCCAAACAAATCAAAAAGCTTGTAAATGTGACAAAAAGTATAAAGTGTATCATCCATCAATCAAATGTACTAGGCATCAAATTTTGTCGTACTCTTTCCTCACAAATATAAAATGCAATTAAAAAAAAGTATAAGTACTCTACCAAATCTTTTCGGCTCTCAGTGTTGTGATGATCTATCATCAAGTTCCATCAAAAATCTTATTGATAAATTATATTTAAATGTTTCTATAAATTTAAATAATACTTGCTAGGGATATTATAAAACAATAAAGAAAAGTTGATGCTATTTTGCTATATTTTACTGTATTAGAAAGGATAATGGCCTGTTGGTTGGTTGGTTTTGTTACATCTAGAACTTCAGCTACCTCACATAATGGAAAAGAAGAATAGCATTATATGTTTCATCCATGGTTAATGTATCTCACCATTTCAAACTTATCCTTTGTTTTTTTTTTCTAATCTTTTTTCTAAATTATTTTGCCCACAAGCTGGGGCCTTCAAATATGGTGATAATTATGGGTCTTCACTTTGCTTGATCTCCATAAATAAATCTGTGTTACTATGGTAAGAACAAAATTTCAATAAAATATAGGTATTCTTCACCTTCTGATAAACTAATAATAAAACTGCTCATTGATTAGTTTTTTTGAACATTTTCTCATGTTAGATAGGGATTATGACACCTTTTCTCAATGAATTGCTATTGATTTATGTTAATGCCTTTACAATGATGTGAGACAAAGCAAAGAATTTAAATTAATATATCTTGGCATGCATCTCCATCAATGATGTATCTCTCAGCATTTGATCCCTCTGTGGTTCGTCTTTTTTCCAGCATAAATTCTTAATGCCAAGAAATATCATTAAATACAAATCACTTCAGAATCTGTACGTTGAAATTGGGTCTTCTTCTAGTAGATATGACTATAGATGTATCATTATTGTCAAGAATGAGGAAAATTTTCATATGACATAAACATCGTTGTAATCCTTACACTTTAGTTGTTGTTGATGGACCAATCGATTTATTGCATTAAATTTTCTTAAATGTGAAAGCTATACAATATATTCAATAACTTCCATTGAACGCCAACATGAAGAGCAATTTGAAGAATACCTTGAATTAAGAAGGACAAGTACAACTGGGTTCAACCAATTTACATTCATGTATATTGACTTACATTCTGATATTTGATGCATATTATATGGTGGTATTCATAAACTTAATATAACTTCTTGTAAATGCTTCACCTTTGGACATCCTGAAATAAACTTGTGGAATCGTAACCTTTCAGCTGATTTACATGTTTAAGAACAATAGCTTCGAACATTTCTTGCACCAAGGATATAACTCTTCTAAGATTTCCATCAAGTTTGTGAAGAAGAATTGTTTGACAATGATTTAATATTCTATTGCTGTTAATTTGCACATTTATCTCCATATGTTTTCTTTGCACATTAAATTGGATAATATATTGGTAAATAACTCTTTCCATTATCTTCAATTAAATAAATTCGTATTGTTGGAAAATTTCTGTAATCCTATGCTCATTTGCATCAATTGTGATGTTACTGCTATTAGATCCATGAGTCATATAGCCTTATTGATTATACAAAACCTAATCCATACGTGTTCTTTCTGAAATTTAATGTACAAATCATTTTTAGAGTTTATATAAGTACATATTATAGCATGATCAACTGGCTTATTAATTTGATCCACAGATTTTTAGATTGAATAACAAATTAATGAATTCCATAAATCTCTTTAATAGATTCAGGACTACCCATTCAGATAGTAAATTAAACTATGTTGTGTCAATGCAAATAAGTAATAATCTACCCATTCAGAATGTGTAATATATGAGATTTGTGTGTGTGTTGATTTCTTACAATTGTCCCAAGCAAATAAAGGGTACACTACGTCCAAACAATCATTGGAGGGAATGGAAAACCACATCAATCTCCCAAGGAACATATCTTCCATCAGGCCAAGCTTCATCTCCCAAGTGAAGCCCAGGTTCCAATCTCATAAATAATCTTTGTGGGGGATTCATCAAGCTTGCCAAAGCACCACTCAAACAAATGTTTGACAAGTTTTAGCCCAACTGCCTTGGAAATGGTGCTATCTAGCAATCATTCTTTGGCCAAGGAGCCACCTGTAGGAGTTTTGAAATCAGCACAAAAAGGGAGAAGTCTGAGAGCGCCATAACATGATCTGTTCAAAAGCAAATTGATTTTTGTTGTTTCCAACCACCTACTGAATGGATCTCTGGATACTGTACTACCCTTTAGCAATCAATCTCCTAGTGAGCTGATCATTGAACTTAATGGTGAATTTCTATCTTCGAGTACCATATTTGGGAAGCATGATTTGGAACCATAAGCATTGTGATCCATTGATGAACTCTAAGGTGTGACGGGCCGCCAAACACGCCTCCATAAGCAAAGATTTTTATTCCACAATCGAGGATTTAAGCAAGAAAATATCGCTCCTCAAGTAGTCAATGTCCTTCTTATGCTGCCACATAGAAAGTTCCTTACGGCCTTTCCATTCTCCAAAAGGCCCAAATTGGGAATTGGAGAATGCATCACAACGTAACCCAATATAATAGTTATGATCTAGTTGATAAGGCATACCTGACCTCCATTAAGAAGGCTCAAGCACTCCAAGCGGGTGAGCATGAACTTTTGCAATGATATGTTTGAAATAACTGTTCCTTGTTGGCATCCCTTAAATTTCGATGACCAAAAGGTTTGTATTTTTTTTTTTGACAAAACATAAGAGATTGGAGAGTTCCTTCTAAATGTATGCTGGAGTTTTTTTACTGAAAAGAATCTACAATTTCAATAAATTTGTTGAACTTCTTCAGATGCTACTATGGATATTTGTGCAAACAGCATTATATCATTCGCATTTAGGAGATGGAAAATGGGCGGACCTTGTTGATCAAGCGAAGACTAATGCTCCAGAGCAAGAAAGAGCTGGTCATAGCACAGAATAAATAAATGAGGGAGCAGGTAACCTTGTTTAAAACCTTTAGAAGCATGGATCTATGGAGCCGCTCACCATTAAATGGAGATCAAATCTTGCTCGAGTAATGCACTGTAAGGTGCAGTTGCTGCATTACCAAGTAAAGCCATGTTTTTAAGAACCTCCACCAAGCATCCCCGCACCATCTTGTAATTAGTGACACATTAATAGTGGTGTGAGATGATCTTGTGTTGTGATATAATTGTTCGAATGTAATGAATGGACATGAAAGCTACTTGCTCCTTTGCCACCAGCTTTTGGTGAAAGTCCTTCAGGCGCTTTATCACATTCCTTGTTTAAAACCTTTAGTGTTGTGATATAATTTTCGGTGAAAGTTTCATCTTCTTCTGCATTTGCAATAAGATGATCATAGTCCTCCCTTGTGGGAGTGTGGTCCAAAGAAGGACTTTGAGAACAACAATTAATTTGCATATGAGAGCTTCATTTGCCATCAAAAAAATTGATAAGCATATTTTTATGTCACCTAGACTTTGAAGGAGGTTGCCATCTTCATCCGCCAAGTGAATGGTGTTGGATATTTTTCCTTGCGTTGAAAATCTATGGAAAAATGCTGAATCGTGGCCACTCTTGAGAAGCAGTTGATTTTAGCCCATTGTTTTAACCAACATTTTAATCTAGTCTCCGCTCTGTGAAGCATTTCTACGAATTGCACTTTCCATAATGATGTTTGGGGTGAAGGAGGGAGTCACGGCCTGAAAGTTTTGAAGTTCAGCTAGTTTTGCTTCAAGTGCTTTTGCCCCATTTTCAAAGGCTCCTTGTTGTTTGGTCAAGTTTGCCGCTGAAGATGGAGATCAGCATACCTCTTAGAGGATGGTTCCAAGAGGTATTGATGATGTGGAGTGCCTCTAGATAGTCCATCCAAGTGTTATCATATTTATGTAAAGCTCTTGCTCCCTTGTAGAATGTGATTGGATGTTGCAATCTTTTGCACCCTCCCTGTGACAACTCCAAAATATGATTTCATTTATTGAGCAACCGAAAGGGAGGCATCCCCATTGTTGTGTATCCATATCTGCCAGCGTCTTTTATTTCTGATTTTGCTGCCTTCATATCATCTTTCTTCTATGCTTTAGACAGTGTTTAAATTTTCTTTTTGGCAGACGATACCCTCTGTTGTTAACATAAATTAAGTATCATTGAAATATTCACCATTTATGTCATATATTTTCCCTCAGACCCCAATATTGTGAAATCCTCGGCTGGAATTTCTTTGTGAATTTGTGTACTTAGACTGTTGACAACATGCAGATTTTTAGTCTCTATTGGCATGCCTATCACTTTCAAAGCAGATCACCGTTGGCCGTTGATATTGCACAGGCTAATTTACTATGCCGTAGGTTCAACAAAATCTGATGTTTGGGGCAAGAGGCTTAGATAAGTTGATGCAAACATGTGAAAAGTTACTGTTTTCAACATTGATAGTAGAACTATCAATCCGTTAGTGGTATGCCAATTTGGATGCAATCCAAATGTGGTTTACCTTGGTCCACAATTATATGGATAAGCCCGGGGCACGAATCTAAAGAGTAGAGTACCCAACCTTGTTCGTTGAGACAAATGTTGATACACATCCTCTAAGAAGGACTTGTCCCCCAATGTGAGAAGAATCGCTCATTTGAATATAGCTTCTAGCTTTCACATATTCAAGCTTGACACTGAGGCAATCAAATTCAAGATCTCTCCTTAATTTCCTTGTTAGATGAGTTCTTACATCGAGGGATACTTTTCAGCCTTAAGTCAAACCGTCAGTCACGCTGCTGTGCACCATAGTTTCCTGAGCTCTATAGCTCTTTTGTGTTGGCTTTTGTTTGGCATTTTGGTATCTACATATTGAAGGTGAAGAATATATTTTTTAGAAAATTTCTCAGTATGGGTGAGATAATTTGTGCTGCCTTTTCTAATTGAACGTGTGATTTGGCTATTTATGAAATGATCGCGGCTACAATACACCCGCACCCAAATATCCCAATAGTAAATATGGATGTTTGGCATAATAGCATTTAGTTGCACTAATGAAATTAGTGCAATGCGCTTTCGTTGTGACCGTGTCATTGTGACCGCGTGCAGCTTTTCTCACTGCCATTTTTTTCTGCTGTCTTAGGAAATATTTTGGGGGTGCTTTTGAGGACAATTACATTTTCTTTAATCAAGAATTGAATTTGCACTGAATCAGCACTCATACTAAAGTGGCAGCAACTTTTCTAACCTTTTGAGAGAGAGAGAGTTAGTTAGTTTACCATCTTTTTTGAAGGAAAATACATGTTTTTATTTACTGCCTTCACTTGTTACCTCTTATTTTAAGGTATTGAAGCTTATACCACATCTCACCATGTATTGCAAAGATGTTTATTTTTCTATATATATATATATATATATATATATATATATATAGATACATTTTTTATAGATAGAAACAGTGTGTATTATCCTTATGGAAGAAAGATAATAAACTATCTGTTACTTTGATCTCTCCTTTTTTTACCACTGAGGTCTCATCTCTGCTTGTTTGCAGCACTATTATGTTGAAGATTCTGACTCTGTAGAGGAGACTGTACTCTGAAGTGATGGGGGAAATTATGACAATTATGTACAGATGTATTCGGTATCAGAGCTAGGGTTCTAAAGGATGGCAAAGTATTTATACATATAATGAAAATATTCTTAAAATCTTACGTTAATCCATAAAGCATTTCTAGAAATCAGAGGGATGTATACATTGTGCAGATTTTTCAAATCGTACATTGTTTTTTTATTTTCTAGCATTTAATAAGCTTTGTAATTTACATATAAGAACCAAATTTTGATATTTATAATACTAAATAATAGCATTTTCTTACCATTTTATTTATTATTTTTAAATGTAAAAATTTTGATTGATAAAGGTTTTTGATACATAGATCCAAAATAGTTCCTTAAAATACAATATTTTTATCTTAAAAACACATTTTAAATAAAAAAGTTTATTATTTATTAATTTTGAAAGTTATTTGGTAGCTTAATAATATTTATCATTTATAAATAATGATAGTAGATATGAGATGTGATGCATGTTAGGAATAGTGTTTGCTTTGTAAATATTTAAGTAAATGATGAGATTTGAACTTTTGATCTCAAAAGTTTAGGGGCTCAATTATTGAGCTATAATACTAACTATTGCATGAATTTTGTAAGAGCAATTGCCATTCATTGTTTTAAATTGTACAAAATGAAATAAAGGTTTTGTACTTCAATTAAGGTGTGAACAAGGTTTTGTACTTTATTTAAGATTTTGGGGTTATATAAAGCATAATTTTCACACTAATTATAATATATTCTCACTTCAGTAGAAGTTCAACTGGTTAAAAATGGAAGAATGAAGAGAAGACACTAAATTTACTGAGCAATAGTAAGAAGTTGTGCTAAAATTGCAATCTTAAAATAATAAGCAATTTGTTTGCTACTATATTAACTAATTATCACATGTCACACCTGTCAAATGTGGTTGTTCTTGTATGCACTCCTCAATTTGCACACAACAACTAGAGAGTGCTTGCATCCTTTAATTCATGTATGTGTGGTTCTCACTGACATTGTGGGAGCCCTCGCTATAGACTTTCAATCGCGTCATGTAAATGTTCATCGGTTTTCATCAATTCTATACCTAATTAACCCTTCTCTTGTATTGTGCCATTTGGGCTCCTACAGCCAACAAGATGACATGTCCAAGTACATTATGAGTTATTATATTGCACTTCAAATCTTCTAATATGAAGCAAGATTTGTATTTTACTAGAACTAATCAACTTGAATAGAAAACATCAATTTATTTCATGCAGTTTAACTAGCCTTTATGTTTTATCTCTAAAGTTTTAGCAACCTTATATACAACAAAATAAAAACATAAAAAAGTATCTTAATAAAATAAAAGAAAAGATAATGTATAACTAAGTTTTTAAGACTTAAGTAGCTAAGTGACTCTTAAATTTTATTTCATAACAATTGTGTTAGAAAGAGAGCTTACTTTATTTCATCAATTCATGGGTGGTTCCACTCTATGACATAGCATGGGTAAACTTTAATCATCATTTCATTTCACTAACATTTATGTACATGTTAAAGTAAGATCAAAGACAAAAAAGGAAAGAGATGTGTTATTTATAACACTTTGACTATAGAGTTTAGTGGTCACAAAAGAAAAGGTAGTAAGATAAGGTTATGTGCATCATCTTGGTTATAAAAGAAAAGGTAGTAAGATTAGGGCATTATTAAGTAATATCATATAAGAAGATATGAGTATGTCTAATTCATTTGGAATATGAGCAAACTCGCTCGAACTCAACTAGAAGCCAGCATTAATTCCAAGACACAACAAAAGGGCACATAGTCCCGCCGTTAAAACTGTGAAGAGCAATATAATCAAGCTTATTTATACACATCTAATACATATCACCTCATCAAACATACCATTTATCTTTAAAGCAAAATAGAAAGCAATTAAGTTTTCTAGGAACAGCACAAATGGCTACAGGGTGGTCTCTATTTCAGAGTCAGCTTCGATGGGCACAGGAGCGGCAGCAGGGTTCTTTCCACCCCTCAAGCGTGAGGAGACGTTATCTATGGCTGAATTCAGCTGGCTGATCTTAGTATTCAATGTCTGACGAGTTCTCTACAACAGGGTTTTAAATAAATAAATATATATATATATATATATTAATATTCATAGAACATTGTGAATGTACAAGCTCAATATCCCGACATAATTAATGACTAAATATAGTGTTAAATTGATAATAATTAAAATTAAAATTATTTAATTGGAAAAAAATGTTGAGGCACTGAAAAGAGCACGGAAACATTTTCCATATTAATATTTACAAAAATTAACACTGTTCTACCCTTACATGAAATGAGAATTAGCAAAATACCCTAAATTCTCCCTCGAAGATATAAGAAAAATGAGCAATTGTTATCAAGAGTATAAAATCGATTGGTTTCATTCATTTGTAAACCCAGCATTTCTCTTTCCCCTCTTTAAGTACTCTCTCTCTCTCTCTCTCTCTCTCTCTCTCTCTCATACATTTTATAAAAGAAAATTATTATTTGGCTATTAAATAGCTCTTCAAAGGATTGGATGACTAAAATTTATATTTAAAATATCTATTTTTAGTGGTACTCGCACGTAAAAATAGATTTAATGCTGATTTTTTGTAAGGTAAGAAAAATATTTTGTACTTTGGAGAGCTATTGGGGAGCTATTTGTGAATTATGCATCAAAACACTATAGAAAAAACTGAGAAAATTCGAGATGCCAAGCATTCTATCATTAGGAAAGTAACCAAATTCTCCCCAAAATCTCTCAAAAAAGAGTGATTATTGTGAAATGTAAAAGGTGGATAAATTTCTTTCCCTATTTTAATACCCTCTTGTTACTTTAGTGATGCTTATTAAACCAGATTGAACCGGCCTATTGAGCCGGTCATGCATAAATACAATTAAGATGATAACTATCAACTTTAGTTGGCCTCTTTCACCATGTTATAAGATCCGGTTGTTCGCTTATCGGGTCAACCGGTCAAGCATTGACCCATTGGTCAAGTCGGTTCAAAAATTAATCTAACTTAAAGAGGCATTGATAAAATTTACCGAGAAATCAGAGAAGTACCTCAAGGCCATCATCATAATATATGGGCCGCCGGGCCCTTCGAAACCCAGACTCATCTTCATTCAACAAAGATCTCCTGATCTGCACATTTAGACAAGCAAAGAAGAAAGCCACAAGCAAAGTGCTCAAGTAAATACAAAGCGCTATCATTTTGCCAATCTTAGCATTCTTCCAAAGAGACGAGAATATTTTATTATTGCATATTATAAAATTTCGGGTGTTTTGTAGTAGGTAAAAATCAGTTAAATGATGGATGTACATATCTAACACCAAATTTTAATTGTGCAGAATAACCATCTAATCTTAGGTATCTTATCTTGTAATCATTGGAAGAAGAGCTAGTTTAGCATCAAGTTCAAGCGAGTTAAACTAGACCCAAACTCTAATGTTTGGAATCTAGCTCAACTCGAAATCTATTCAGGTCAATCGGGCTTGACTCAAAATAATTCAAATTCAAGCGAATTTCAAGTTTCAAGAAAATGTACAAGCCCTAATTAGAAGTAAACTCGTATACATTTTATCATAACAGGTGTTGCACATATAAGGTGAAATATTGTACAGGTATATATGAAATTATCTACGAAATTATCATATAAACAATATATCTGGAGCTATTTAGGTAATAAAAGTTTTGCCGAAAAAAAATACAGGATAACCACTTCATAACAATCAGAGGAACTGAACGTGACCCCAAAAGAGTGAGGCTATTTAAACAAGAAGGGACAATACCAATCACTTAACACTATTTCCAAACAAACACCTTTCAATTTCTATTTTCAATAAATACCGTCAACATTTCGACGAGTATATTAAAATCACAAGCCGCATTTTTTGAATTTGTAGAAGGCACGATAGATTTATTGCAACAAGCGTAAATACAGAAGTCTTTTAGTTCTTTTTTTATTTTGTGTATGGTGAGTGATATGTAAATAAATATAAGATTTCGGTGCTTGGTATGCATTTATTAAAAAAAAAAACCACAAAAATAACACTTAAGCATAAAGCTGGACTACCCATCTTTCTCAGAAGAATATTCACCTGTGGAGCGAAGACATAAGCCAAGGTACCAAACACGGCACCTCCAAAGAGAAAACCAGCAACAAAATCGCCACCTCCACCTCTAGAACTACCACTGTACACAGATTTAACTTATTTATCATAAAACTATTGATATGATAGCAACTTATAAGTTGAAACATTTACATCAGACCATATATATATATATATATATATGAGTGAAAGCTTTTGCATGCGAAGGAAGAATCAAGCAAAGTTAAATTGTTGACAAATAATACACCACAAAGCAACAAAATGCAGAATAAAAAGGTAGATCATACGGAACTTAATTACATGATAAAAGACCACATGCATAAAAAAAAAAAGAGATTTGCTGACAGCACACCTAGGCCTAACTGTTAAAATCTAGCACTTAAGTACACTATCTAAAGCCCAATAATCATTTTGGTTTGGCTTAGACAAAAGATAAGAGTTTAAAAGATCAAACCAGGACATGAAACAAAGATGCGATTGCGAACTGACTGAATGGGTTACCAGAGTGGGTCATCTTTCAGTTGCGGAAATTTTGCTTTTGTGATCTTTTTTTGTTGGAGCAGGGTGACCGTTTACTCTTTTCTTTTTTCCTTTATATCTTTTTTATTTTGTGTGAAAGCACCAATTATTTTATTTGTTGTACTCATTTTAGACCATATATATATATATATATATATATATATATATATATATATATATATATATTGCAATAAGTTTCTTAATATATATTAGACTACCGAGGCACTAGTACGCAACAGTTGCTTGACCACAATTCCACTGGTGCAAACAATACATACATATGTGCATATAATATACATTGCTATGTTCTCAAATTGCCCATATATATATATATATATATATATATATATAGGGAATCTATTGAAATTTTAAAAATCAAGATTAGTATAACAGATACTGGATGATACCATTAAAGAAACCAAAAGTAAATAAAATAAAATAAAAATTACAAAAAAACAAAAATATAAAAAAGTGGTAACCAATCCCCATAAAGATTTTTACAAAGGATTAATCAATTAAAGCAAAGAAACACACATGAAAGTCAAATCATGACCCCTCTACACATGTTTTTGGGTCAGCACCTTTTTTCTTTGATAGACCTGTAAATTTTTTTTTAAAAGAAAGTCTTTTTTCTAGAGTCTATTAAAACATGCCTCCAATTCTTTAAATTCATGTTTTTCACATATTCGATCCTCATCAAAGCCATTATCAGACATTATAGGAATGGATGTATGAATTTCATTCGTATTTTCTCCAGAGCCACTCGTATGGCATTCATTAGCAAGACGCTAGAAGCCCGCCACCACCTGGATGGACTCGACATCATCCCGCATAGAATCTTGTACCTCCCCGGAAAGCCAAACAATAATTAAAGGAGTACTTCCCCCAAAAAAAGCAACCGGATCGCATTGAATTTCAAAAAATCACCACTTTCTTTTTAAGGTTTATTAAAATTCCCAATCATACTCCAAATTGAGGCGTCATTCACCTCCACTTGGCCATGTAAAAGACTCAATAGCACTAGATTAAAGGAAGTTCAGCATCGATCCAACGTTGCTTCCTTTTATGGAAACTTCCATTTCAAAATTGGCAACCACAACGAAAATCTGCTTAACAGTACTGCCCGTTTTACTCCCTACAGAACCATCAACTAGCGGATCGATAGGAGAGAGGATCACATCATTCTCATCATTCCCTTGATCAGGAACCTGTCCTTCAGATTTGGCAACGTTTCCCGGATCAGGATCATGGATGCAATGTTATTCCTCAGTTTCCGCATCCATGGTCTCCAACTCTGGATTGCCTGGCAAAACCCTTTGGAGTTTAGACGCATAAATCTGTTTGATCGGCTTACCTTTCAATATGGTAAGATCCCGTGAGGTAATCTAGTCTTTTAAGTGAGGGTGTAATTTGAAATGTGACCCTTTTGTGCCCAACAATATTACAATTCGTGCAATAAAGAAATAAGTTTTCAAAAACAACCTCTTGGAAGTATCCATTGTTTTAGACTCCAATCCATATAACTGACTCAAATGTTTCTGTTACATCAACTTCCACTAGAACATGCGCAACAGACGACGTGAGGAGATAAGCAGTCGCATAATCAACTTTGAGGGGCTTTCCAAAGTAAGATTCCAATGAAAAAAGAATGGGATGTGCTATCAAGTGGATTTTAAGCAAAAAGTAATTGACCCATACAAGGAACGATGGGCAATTCATATTTTGGATCGAAGGGAGGTGGTCCATTTTAAAAGTTTCATTAGACAATTTTCAATGTAGAAGGAACCCCATGCAAAAAGTATAATGAAATCTTGCCCGTTTGAGAGTTTCATACGAATGTGGCAAACAACGATTAAACCGGCATCGATAGATCAAGGGAGTACTCAAATGATTATTGAGAAATTTCAAATGACAATTAAGGGAGGCTTGCCATTGGCAAATTTCCCAACAAGCAAGTACTCAAATGATTTAGCCAAAATGTCCATTTCTACTTAAGACAATAAAAGAGCCGGTTTACCTCATAGTGCAGCAATGGGTTTGATACCCAACAGCCCACATGATGAAAGAGCATTTGTAAATGCTTCAAGGAATGATTTAGAGGCAGAGGGAGCAGTATTCCGCTTGATATGCATTGTTGGGAAGACGATCAAGGCTTCTCCCAGCTGCGTGGCCGACAACACTCCCAAATGCAACGAAAAATCCATCAACAAAGGCGAGGTCCCGCCGGTAACATGAGGAGATCCCGTCGACAATGAAGAAGAGATACTGCCAACATTCTGACGAGGAGAGACGAGATCCCAATGAAAGTGGGATCCCGTCAAGATAAGATCCTGCCAAGACACGATGTCGACAACCACATCGAGAGGAAAACCTGTCACGACGAGGTGATCCACGGGGGAAGGTGGTGTATGCGTCGAAGGGGCTACGATGCAATACCCCCGTCACCTTTGAAACCCCATCGCTCACCTATCCAATGATATATATATATATATATGTGAATGGTGTTGTAGCTCAATAGATGAGGCTCGGGATTTGTTATCCCAGGTCATGAATTTAAATCCTACCGACCACACATAATATATATATATCGACTGTGACGTAGAGCGATGCCTAGCGGAAGCGACTAAGACGTAGAGCGATGCCTAGCGGCCATCCGTGCAACACTATGCGGAGCAACCCTTGCGACTCATCCTGAGGGGTGTTATGGTGCGGAGAGCAGAGCAAAGCGACGAGGCGAGCGCCAGTTGTGCGACTGGCTGGGGGCTTGCCAAACGCCGCTTTGGCTCTGGAGAACCCACTACCTGTCTGGCCTCTCCGACCTCTCCGGCAACCCCTCCGGCAAGGGAGGAGATCAAGGACTCCCAAATCATTTCAGGAGGCATTGATAAATTCCATGGCAGCTGATCCAATCGGTATCAAACCAACTGTTCTTTTTCAAGGTAAACCCGCGCTTATCCTCTAGGATGATGAAGTGAATACCTTAGCTAAACCCTATGAGCACACTCTCATGGGGAAATTTTCTAATGGTACACCTAGTATGATCACCATCAGAAACTTTTTTAATGATTTGAGATTGCATCAAGAGACACACATTGGGCTGATTGATGCTAGCATGTTCTCATAAAGCTTTCAGAAGAAGCAGGCTATTCTCAAATCTTTTCCAGGGGAATCTATTACGTTGATAATCGTCCAATGAGAGTTCTTAAATGAACTCCCTCTTTCAATTCATCCAGTGAACCTCTATTTGCTTTGTATGGCTAAATTTTCCACTCCTTGAGGTCCACCTTATTACCCACTCAATACTTTCGTTTTGGGGTCATACTTCGGTACACCGCTGAAAACTGATTTCACTATAGCAAACTTAACCAAACCGTTTACTGCTAGAGTCTTGGTGGAGATGTATCTAACAGAGAAATTTGAATCTAAAATTTGGATTGGTGGCGAGGAGTCGAAGCATTTCCAGGAATGTATATTTGAAACCTCTCGATCTATTGCTCATTGTTTGATAGTTTGGCATGATGAATCAAATTGCTTCAAGCTCAACCCTCACCTCAAGGAAAAATCAAAGGATATTGTTCAAAAACCTATAACAACTAAGCCCAAATATGTCCCAAAAGTCAGCTCCTTGTTTGAGGTTGTAATGGCCTTGGTTGAGCATGTTATCAAAAATACATATGACACGATGAATGATGGTGATACAACTATTGAGATTCAAGCTGCAGATGTTAGAGTGGAAGAGGTTAGTTTGGAAAGAATTGGAGGTGCTGATTCACTCAAGATTTCAGATGATACAAGTCAGGAGTTGGTATGCGATTCGGAGGGAGCTCTGGTGGGTCAGCTTATTGACCCTTTCGAGACTGGTGGGGTGCTTGCGCAATACGTGAACTATCCCTCATCACAACTACAGAAGGTTCAGTTGAAATCTTCAAAAATATTGAGAAAAGGGATGGAAGGATTTGTGATGAGGACGTTGAGGTTCCTTCAAATCATCTTATCACTTTTTTGGATGAAATTTCAATTGTTTTATGTAGAAGAGATATTTCTTCGAACCTGAGTCAACTGCCAATGGAGTTTCATCCGGCCAGGCTTGTTATAACTGCATCTGATGATGAAGAGCTCGCAACGGAGGCTGACTCTTTCGAGGAATCTAAGGATAACTTTTCGGATTCAGAACTTTTACATGATTTTCTTATTAGATATACAGATAAATAGAAAAAAGAAATATAAACATAAGAAAAACTCCAACTCTGATCGGTGACAACGATGCACTCGATAATGCTTCTCTAGTGTATTATTTCTTTCTACTTTTCTTGGGATTTTGAACCAGTGGATTTCAGTGACCATTTACCTTTCTTTATTTTTTGTTTATTTTTTTATTTTCTTGTTTTATGTTTTGTGGTCAACATATCCCATTATGTTGTACATAATTCTAGTTTTAATTATAAAATACATCATTCAATCAATATATATATGTATGTATATATACACACACACTTGAATACAAAAAAAGAGAACACTAGATACACTTGACAATAAATCAACAGTTGTGAAGATGAATTTCTAAATGTGTCAAGCCAATAAATGTCAAGGATATGTTGAAATAATATAAAAGAGTTGAGGAGTCTAAATAATGACAAATATAAGCAATCATCAATGTTTATGCAAAGGTATCGCACGCTTACACAACAATAAGTAGGCCAATGCTACACCATATTATAATACCTTATTGGTAAAAGCTAAATTCTCAAACTGCACTTCAAATATCAAATTAATATAATAACCCACAAACCTAATTGAAATTATGTCAACTCAGTTGATCTAGTAAATATGCACAGTACTCAAGTTTAATCCCACTATCTCCTTGATACACGTTAAAATAAGTGCTAATTTGAAAGCAAAATCAATCCTACTTAATCTTTTGAGTAATTGCATCTATATAACAAGGTATTCAAATCTCAATGAATGCATTAAAACAAGTGTCCATTTGAAATTAATATCAAACGAGCTCGTTCTGGCAATCGATACCCGTAGGATGACTTAGAACTCATTATATGTCATTTCACATTATCAAACTGCAAGTCATGTTTACGGCCCTTCTAAATAATACAATTGCTCATCATGATTTAATCATAAATGGTGAGCACTGGCAAGCCCATTAAATCAAAATATAGGTTTCCAATGGGCTAGCACAGCAAGGGTAAAGAAGAGAACATGGATCCTAATATACTTTGCCACCGTCCACCCTAACCATTTTCCACTCATTTAAATCATATTAAATAATATTACTAAATTGAGTAAGAATATACCTCCCTAACTAGAAAAATTTACCCACAAAGAGTATAGAACCATTATACAAAGTTGCAACCTTAGATCAAAATAAACCCTATAAATATGGTTGAAACAATCAAATCTGCTTGAAGAAAATATACTTCCATGTTTCTCATCACACTGAGGAGGATTGTGTAACAGCTTCCTTAAGCATTAGTTAATTAAGCCTTTAAAGAGAGTAATTAAGCTTTAAAGAGAGTAATTAAGTTTAAATCCATCGGTTAACTTATAACCCGCGTACGCTCCACTTCGCACGATCGCGGCTGCCAGAGAAGGACCGTCCGGCTCTCCAGCTGGCCTCCCCGTGGCGTTATCCCCCTCTAATACTTTCCTAAGAGGCTTTTGGGGGTATTTGCCGAAAACTTGTTGAGCTGTTGTGTCCGAAGCGCTGCGGGAGCTCCTTCGTAGGGTCGCGACTCCTTTCGAGGCGATTGACGCGTGCGGAAGAGAAGAAGTAAGAAGAAGCTTTGCGTACCTTAAGCCTCCGTCGACGAGCCGTTCGGTGTGAGATCTTCAGGTACGTCCGTCTTCATCTTCTTCCATTTTACGCGTATATCAAGCGTTACTTTCCGGAATAATCTGTCGACACCTCCCCCATTCCTGTCGGCGTCCCCCTTATAGAAGGCGAAGGAGACGACGCTTCGTCCCGGCCAGTCGATCCTCCACCCGCTCGTCTGTGACGACTCGCATCGACGACGCTTCCTCATGGCCCGTTAATCCTCCATCCGCCGCTCGCTGTGACGACTCACGTCTCTCGCGATTTACGGGACGGCTGATGCGATTGTCTGCAGCTGCGATCTTCTTTGTTTTATTCTTCACAGTAATTTTAATAATGAAATAATTAGAATAGTAATTAAGAGAATTTAATTTTTGCAATTATCATTTATAAACCTTTATATCCCAATTAATTTTGCTTTCTAAATAAATGTTGTGTATTATTAATTATTGAATCAGACCTAATTTAATAATTTATTTAGGCTATTGGTTAATGTATAAATAAATCAATATTCTTAATAATTATATAAATTGTTTAAATCATAACTTTAAAAAATACAACTCCAATTAATACAAATTCATATACTATTTTGATCATAAAATTTTAAGGATCAATAATATTAAATTTAATTTCAGTTTTGATAAATATTTTATTAAGTCAATATTTAGGATTAATTAATAAAAATTAAAATTTTATTAATCTTTCTTATGACTTAATTTGATCAATTGATTTTCAAATCAAAAGGTCAAATAATCCATTTGACTCACAAAAATGTGAGGATCAATAATATGGAATACAATCCAATATTTAAAACCTAATTTTCTTAATCACTTTTTAACCTAATTAAGAGTCATTAAAACCCTAACTTTCTAAAGTTGTCCAAAATTGACAAACTTAGTGTCAATCTTCTCCTTATGAAATAAGGAATTCATTTAATTGTAAAATATTTCAATTGGACAACAAATTATGATTTTAGGTTTTTGACTCTCACTTAGTGTTATTGTGATTAACCTAAATTCATAGGTAGCTTACTATAAGTCTTATAAACCCTAGGATAGCTAACTTGTCGCATTTATTATCTCCTTTAGCTCTTAGATATTATTTTTATGAGCTTAGTTCTCAATTCCCTAGTCATGCGAATTAATTGCCAAGTGCATAATTCACTTGTCAACCCTAAGGTAGAAACCCTAGGATTTGAATTGTAATTGATCTATAGTTGGATCCTAAGTCTATTAGTTGAAACCATTAAGAATAAATAATCTTAATGAATTAATAATTGTAGGATTGTTAACCAAATAGATATAGTTTTAGTGATTAGTTCAATACTTAGCTTATTCATCCTAATCCCTAAAACCCAATTTGTTAAATTAAGATATAGTAATAGGTATCCTTAACTTACTTAGATTAGTTTAGGAGACCTATTGAATTCTTTAAACATACATTAATAGTAAACATAGAACTTGTGGTTCTTAGGTCTAGTAAGTACTTATCCTAAACTTTACTATTACTTGTATCTTAGCTAGATTATTATGTTTGATTAAAATATTCAAACTATAACCTAGCTAGAAAACCATAATGATTAGTAGTAGAATTTCATTAGTTTCAAATTTCTTAAGTTAGATCTTATGGTTTAGGAAGAGGTTAGGAGTTAGTCTCTAACAACAATCATTATATTTACAAATTATTTTGTCACATCATATTAAATGAATTGAATCTATAAATTTTCAAAATCCTAATTACTATTATATTACAATTAACTTGAGATCATTAAATCAAAGTTAATTGGGAGCTCAATTAGCTCCAATCATTAAGTAGATCATTAAAATTAGATAACTTTGGATATCACTTAGTTGCAAATATTGAATTTCTCTTGTTGGCTTACTTAGCTTTGAGCCTTATTCATTGAATCATTCATAAAAATATTGTGCATGAACAAAACTTTCACCTAAAATTATTAGGGGTTCTATATGGTGGACCAATCTAGGGCAGACTGAAATGGAGTAATAAGAAGACATCGCATTCTTAGAGGGAGAATGTGAGTGTTTTAGGTATGAACCCCGTTTTCTTTAGATGTTAAACAGACGTGTTTAACTCCTCATCTCATTCTGAATATGTCCACAGAATGAGTACAGATTAAAATAACTTCAATTAATAAACATGTGAGATCTTCAATCTAATAGATTGTCAAAATTCACCATAGCTTTTAGCTATCCTACTTTACATAGTCCTAGGCTATGTGTATCTTAGATTTAAATCTAAGATTATTCCTTCAATTTCTTCACTATGCATTTTCTATGATTTAGGACTGTACTTTACTTATTTACAGTTTATTTAGATTACAGTGAATATTGTATAATTCCATTTAATTGCTTCACTATTTATTTTTCCTTACTAAGCATAAGTTCATTTGAACATATCATGCTTTATTTCATTTAATTGCATATGCACACTAGTTCATTCTAGCCTATTTAGGATGCTTCACCCTTGTATTGATTGTAAGCTAGGATATTTGATTAAGTGAGCAATTCTACCTCACTTGTTTTTCCTTCACTTATTTGTATGCTTATCATATTGCACCTATGCTTGTGCCTGCATTGTAACTAGAGCTGTGATATCCAATTATAACAATAGCATGTTTAGCCAATCTTAAATTGTGCTTAGACTGTTTAATCTAACCAGGTTTTCTATTTTTCTTGGCTTTGCCCTATCACATTTAAATGTCAAAATGTGATAGATCAGGTGCACTTGGATGCTAGTGGAGTTGGACCAAGCGCTAAAAACTAAAATTTGCTTCCGCCTATCATATATTATAAATTATAGCTTATTAAGAATTCCAAGTGAGCTGTAAATTTTCTTTCTTATTCAATTTACTGTTGTTTTGTAATAATGTCATTTACTTTAATTTACTATACTTGTTGGAACTTAGGTTATACTTAAATGCTTGTGATGAATGAATGTATGAGTAAATGAATGGATGAATGGGAATTAAATGTATAAAATTTGTATATTAATTAAGTCTTTGCATATTTTCCTATGAATATTTAATGTCTTGATGAAATAAACCATAGTTTAGACAATTGTTACACATGTACTTCTCTCCCTTTCTCTATTTAGAATTGGAAATGAGCAATCCCATAAAAAAGATTGAACTCTATTTAGAATTGGAAATGAGCAATCCCATAAAAAGGATTGAACTCTATTTAGAATTGGAAATGAGCAATCCCATAAAAAGGATTGAACTCTATATTAGAATTGGAGTTTAAATGGATTGAATGCATGAAAGATTAGAATGTCTTTTCTTTTAAATTATAACTCCCATTGGAATGGGAGTATTGCATGTACTTCTGCAGGTGTTTCCTTAACCATTTACAAAGGAGACTCTGCCGAAATTTTTAAGAAAATTTAGACTTAGAATAATTGGGGACAAATTACAAACCCATAAGTCACATGTTAATTTCCCCATAAATGATTAGAATTCCATGTCTAAGATTAAATGTAATTAGTTCATTTGTTTTAGATTACATTTGCATGTACTAATGTCTTCTTTCATAAATAGTATGTTCAATTCTACCATCTTTCATTCTTGAAACTCATTTGTTGCATCTTTATTTACAAACTTCTAAATACCATTCATAACTTCCCTTCCATCTTAACTTAAGACCCTCTTCTAAATCCTTGGCCAAACACAATACTTGATGATTTGGATTAGCTTTCTTCTAATCTAGTATTAGGTATTGTGGTGACGTATCAATATTGAGTTAAGTGATTTCCAATATTGGGGTCGTCACAGATTGAAGGGCAGCTTCTCCTGAACAATTAGCAAGTTTTAAAAACCATTAGGTTCAATCGAACTTAACAAGTTGGGCATGAGATCAACCTCCAGTCACTTAGAGGAGCTGAGGTTTGCTCATGTAAGAACCTATGCATATTGCATGGTATGAGCCTACTGAAAAATAAACAAGCATCCCAAAATAGCTTATGATAAAATCATGATTCAAGTACTTAAGCATAGTGTAGTGTAGTTCCCGAATAAAGGGGCCATCCCCAAAGTGATCTAGAGGTCAGTTGCACCAATCATGTGGTGGAAGGCTTGAAACCTATAAGATGGAAAGACCATATGTGGAGGTATTGTTATAGTGATTGATATGCATACGTGGAAGGAATGTTATAGTTATAGATATGCATTGTGGAAGGGATTTATAGGCTTGGGTAAAAACCAAGATAAGAAATTTGAATAGTATACTGTGAAACAGATGCAGAAAAGCATTGATAGAGACTGTTGTAGATGAAAAAAAAAATTTGTTTGGGGACCTAGCTATCACAAAGCTTTCTAAGAAACAAAATTACATTGAGTGGAGCCAATTCCAACTAGGTTTCAAGATGTTACCACAGTTGCCTGCAAAGGAGAGAAGCAATCTGCACAGCAAAGGTGAAGACTATTGCTAATACAAAAGAGGAATTCGTTGCTAGCTTTATAGAAGAAATTTGGCAGCAAGAGTTCATGGTGCAGATGCTTGTGGTTGCCAACATGAGGGCGGAGAAGGTTGTCAGAAAAGCTAAGCGTTGTAAGGTAAGAGACAATAGTATGCACTGAGGAGGGTGGAAGAGTTCCTAATTGTGATCAACAACAAAAACAACAACACCAAGCCTTAATCACATCACGTGGGGTCGGCTACATGAGTCCTTTGTTTCCATTGTGTACGATTAAATAGAAGACTCTTCCTAAATTCAGAGTTCCTAATTGTAACGGATGATTGAAAATGTGGAAAAGGGAGAGGATGCATTCCCTGGAGCAAACTAGTGTGGAAAACATTTGTTAGAGCAAGAAGCAGCTGAAAGGTCAGTGATGCTCGGCATGGTCAGGGGTGGTGAGATAATTGTGGGAAGCTGGAGAAGGCACAACAGGAGGCAAAGTTTGTGTATATATGCTTATAGAATCCAAGAACGTGGCTTTATGAACAAGGCATTGGTTCCTTTTTTGCTTTTACAAAATGGAATTTTGAGCCTAAGTAATTTTTCTGGTCCTTTGTTTTTCAAAAAGAAGTAATAATGTTGCTGTTTAATATTACCAAGAAAATACAAAGATAAAACACAAATAAACAAATTTTTATAATCATCATGATAGAAAAAAAAAATTCATTTTTTGTTAACAACAAATGTTATTTGAATCTTTGGGGGAATTCTCTACAAGGCAATATCAATCATTTAATTTGCAATCAGAAAATTTGTCTCCAGACATGTAGTTGTGCATCAGCTATAGATAAAAATATCCCTTTTCAGACGATATAAGAATAAGCATATTAATAAAGTTAAATTCGTTACCCATGCTCAGCATAAACATACAACTTTTGCAATCGATTCAACCTCTTTGATCTCTGATGCATTTCCAATTGTGGCTGGCAGCCACCCCACTCTTTAAGTTTGTTTGAATGGAGCCCGGAAGTGTTGATACGCACACCACCTAAATAATTAAAATAGATCAGTGTTGTACGCAACCACTAATGAAAAAAGAAGTTTTACCAACTTCTATCATTTTATTACATGAACGAATCATCAAGGCAATTAATGTTTAATTGGTTAAATGTTCAAGCGAAATGATAAAAGAAACATAAACTAAGCAAATAAATATTTTGGCAGATATCATTTACAATTTATCATTCTACTTTGTTCAAGATTTATTAAAGGAAAATTCAAATATCAGTACAAATCAATGTATAGTCATTAACCCAAAGAAGAGCTATAAAGTACAAGCAATACTCGCTTGAATTAGAAGCTTATCCTGCTGTTGATGTTGCTAATTTCAGTAATGTTTTTTATGTCTCTGACACATAATAAATACGTGGTAAGGTTTTATGTCTTTATTTTCTTACGGAAAACTTTGATATCTGAATTCGTATATATGTAAAGCGTTAATTAATTATGCATAAGAAAATAATTTAACTCTTCACTATGCATCAAAACAAAAGTAGAATCCAAGTGGCAGTTGCAGGCAAAGAATTATTGGAAGATTATTAGATTTAGTGTCCATAGCAACTCTGCACAGTTCAAAAATTGAATGACAATTGAATCACTGATTAGGGGAGAAAATGCACTACATACAGAGCATTCCATGAAACCATAAAATCAACTCATTTCCCATTCTTTGAAAGGAATACTTTGTAATAACAAAACAATAATAATAAAAGTTAAGACTATAATTATTATAAGATTATTATTTTTTTATTAATATAAAGCTTATAAAAATAATGATGAAACTTAATAAAAAGTTCAAATTTAAGCTTTTAGGGAAACTCATAAAATTTGTAGATCAAACGAAACTTATACTTGTGGATTACTGTATTTTAAATTAATTTTAGTCCAAATTAATTTGTTAATTAACAATTTAATGAGTGATTGAAAAATCTTAGATGCTAAGGTCATCCAGCATACAACATATTGAATTTTGATAAACACACAAATATACATATGCATATATATATGTATATATATATATATATATATATATATATATATATATATATATTTTTTTTTTTTTTTGTAGCTAGTGGGATTTGAACTCATAACCTGAGATAACAAATCCTGAGCCTAAACCACTGAGCTACAACACTATTCACAAACGAGCATATATATATATATATATATATATATATATATATGTATGTATATTACTATATATATAATATATTAAGAATTTAATAATAAAGAATAAGTAAACAATTTTTTTTAAGACTCCCTCACTGAGCAGATAGAAAAGGGCCCATGAATGAGCAGATAGAAGAGGGCACAAATGGGCAGAAGCCGCAAAACAAAGGAATCGAGAGAAAGAAAGAATAATGAGAGCCAGTGCTTCTATTTTAGAGACACCTGATTTTTCAATTTTGTTATCAACACGCTAAGAGGAGCCAATGCTTCTATTTTAGAGACAAGCCTGATTTTTAAATTTCGCTATCAACACTAAGAGGTTTGTATGTTTTATTTTTTAGCATTTTAACCTAGATTTTAGGGGTTTTGACCGGTTTAAATTTTCCACAAATCAGAATAGAATATGCTAAATTAGGTGAAACCTTAATACAAACATTTTAATCATTCATAAAAAAAGTTAAGCAAATTTTGAAGAAAGAGTTTGGGCTTTATTCACTTCAAAGCATAAAATCATTTTAAAAGAAAAATCGAACTTAATACTTTCACTCATATATATATATATAGACATATCAGCAAAAATCTAGGATTTTTTGGGCGGCTCTCGCCGCCACCCTTTAGCATTTCGCCGGTCAATATTAGGCATACCGGAGCTGGGATGGAAGCGTTTACCCCGATCCTTAGGCTTCGCACGAAAGAGGATCTTGGATTACCTGAACAGATCCCACCGCCGACCCTCGACATTTTGTTCAAGGCTCAGGTAGCCCGAAAGTGGGTTGGAGGCAGCCGATCCCATTGACTTAAGTGGTCGCACGGACGAGGTTTTGCGCATCTCACCAACTCCGACCCTCTTCTGATTCTTCATCGCAAGCGTATGGTGGCAACTTCAGCACTGTTATCGTTTTGAGAAGCTCTAACTCCCCCTGCTCGAGGAGTGTTAATCGGGATCAAACCAATTGAGTATATGCGAGATAAACCTGCCCTTATTCAAAGGCTAGCTAAACCTTTTGAGGACTCACTTGTGGGGAAATTTGCAAATGGAAGACTGTCAATACTCGCAAGTTCCTTCATAGCAAACGAGAGGCTGTCAAAGGCTAACAGAACTGGATTAGCTGATTACCGGTACATCCACATCAAACTGTCAAGTGAAGCATATTATGCAAGATTATTTGCAAGAGGTTCATACTTCATCAAAAATTGTTTCATGAAAGTTTTGAAATGGATGTCGTCATTCGACCCAAGGAGTGAACCTTCTAAATTAATTTCCCTCTTCTTTAGGTCCACTTGATGACGCATTCAATATTATTTGCTCTAGGTTTGCACTTTGGCAAGCCGCTTAAAGTTGATTTCGCTACTGCCAACCTCATTTGTCCATCGATGGCAACGTTCTGGTCGAACTGGATCTCACTGAAAACTTCGAATCATAAATATGAATTAGAAACAAGGAGAATAGATATTCACAAGAATGCACTTTTGAGAATAGGTATTCAGCGGCAAATTGTTGTCTCAATCTGTAACTCTGAATTAAATATAAGGCAAATGAGACTTCCTCCTTTAAACCAAAAAATAAGCAATTGTATTGGCCAAAGAGTAATGCCATGCAGTGGCAGAAGAGAATCCTAGTGTTTTCGGAGAGATAGAGAAGAATCCTAGTGTTTTCGGAGAGATAGAAGAGAACGAGTGTTTGGAGGTAACCGCTCTAATGGGTACTCATTCGAATGTGAAAGAAGAAATCATAAATCCTGTATATGCGGTAATGGAATTGAATGCCATCCTAGATGTCCCGGAGCTGTGAGACAATGATCGGAGGCAACCGCAGGACACTCTTGTGTTTTGCTCGCAGGGTACTTTAGTTGTTGGGTCAATCGACACTGTTGAAGAGTGCATTCCGTGTAGTAGTATTGGTGTGGGGGTGGATGTTTCTCAACCGGACCCCACACTATTTTTGGGGAAGAGGAAACAATGTCGGTGTACGACAACTTTTCTTTGGATCAACTTAAAAGCAAATTTAACTCAATTCAAAAGTTTCTAAAGATGCAAGCCGAAACTGAAGCTGCCCTGTTTGAGGTTGTGGCAACCCATCCGTGGTTTGTAAAACGAGCCAATAAATTAGATTTGATGATGTTGGATATGCATCAACAAATATGCTTGGTATCTGATATTAATGAAGTTTTGAGGGAGCTAGCTTCATTGTAAAATAAGAAGAAATCGGTCCTCAATCCTTTCACAGAGAAATTCACTAATTTATCTAAAGTTGGTGCCTATGAGTTCAAAATGGTTTATGGTTTCGAAGAGAATGAAAATTCTTCAAAAACAGAACACGATTTTGATTGAAAAAATTAAAAAAAAACATGTTTTCATCAGTGTTACTTGTACTGGAATCTTCTATGTGAAATCTTGAAGGGGCGTTTGGTGGTTGCTTTGCATTCTTATTTTTATGTTAATTTAATTTATTTTTGTTTTTTTTTCTTTTAAGCGGCCAACCATTTATGTTGTATTCTGTCTGAGCATATTAAAAAAGCCAGTTGATGTTCTCCAATATATATATATATATATATATATATATATATATATATATATATATATATATATGTTTCAACATGTTGAATTTTATAGATATGAAGTTTGATAACCACCAACAAGAAAAAATTTTAAAGAACAAAATAAAAAAAATTAAAAGAAAAAATGAACGATCACCAAAAAAACTCCCAAAGAGAACTCTCAATAATTGAAAAATATAGGAGGAATCTCAGAGCTATCAACGACTGTTCCTTTTTCTAACATTGTAGCATTACCTCTTTAAGTTTGGATCCTTTGTTTTTTTTTATGTTTTTCTTTTTTCTCTGAGTATTCAGGCTCATCATAGACATTTTCTACAATTGAACTATTCAAATTGGAATTTCCCCCAAGTCACCCCCATCAACCAAAGAAGGGGACGAAATTAGAAACTCCTCCAACATAGGTTGCTTATCCAGCACTATAAGAATATCAGATAAATAATTTTGGAGTAAATTCATTGAACAAGCCAACAAACACCTGTCATTATGAGAGCTATCATCAGGATAAACCACTCATTACAAATCCTCAAAACTTCGCATGTGACCAAGAACGCACTTCAAAGTTGAGCTGATGAGGCCACTTCATAATAAGAAAAGTTCCCCTCTTTGTCACCTGATGGCACCAGAACTACAGCCTCTATTACTTGCCAAGCTTCAGCTGCAGGACAATCATTTAAGCTCCCACCTTGTATTCCCACCTTGTATCCAGAGATTGACCACCCACTGTTCTAACTGCAAGAAAGTCACGCCTCTCTGATGGAACCGCCTCACTACCATTTGCAGTTGTCCCATATCTGGAATGAGATGCACTCAAACAAGTTGAATGGAATTCCATCACAAAAAGATTGAGGTATGATTTCTCAATATGATGAGCAGCATGGACCTCATAGGTTGGAATACACAATTCGCTTCATCTTTCGTTATCTTCAATGAAGCATTGAGGTTCCTCTACAACAGGAGATATTTCGATAGACACCAGACCATTGAGCCCAACCCACAACTTCCCACAATTGAAAAGGATGGTCCAGATTGTGTTCCAATCCACATCAAATTCTCTAAAAGAAATATCATCAAGATCATTCTTTTTAACACAATCAATGATCAACATCACTTGTTTGAAAAAAAATGCTTTCCTTAGAAGCAAATGTCCTCCAAAGAGAAGTCTCTACCGCCCTCAGCTGATAAAGGAACTTCGGATACTCCATCCAACTAAATGCAAGCATCCTCCTTATATGATAATCGACTGCGAACTTCCCTGGCTTACGGGGAGGAAGTTTATAACTAATACCCTGACTTTTGAGTTGAGGGTGCAGTTGGAAACCATAAGTCATGTCATGTCCGATTGTAGTACAATTAGTACAATACAACAGCTTGTTCTCAAACATATACTATTGTATGTATCCGTTCTCTTCGTTATCAATCCATATTTCTGGTTCAAAAATTTTAATAAGATCAATTTCAGAACTTTCATGTGAAAGTTCTCAATGAAATACGAGCCCCTTGCAAAAATTCTGGTGTAATCAACTACGTTTGATAGCTTTATAATGATGATGAAAATCAACTAGGTCAGCGATACATGAACCAGACAAAGCCAAACTACGTAGAAATTTGTGAATGGCTACCATTAACGGTTTCCCATTAGCATATTTTCTAACTAGTGAAATGCCAAAGAGTTTAGCGAGTCTTTGAATTTCATCATTAAAAAGGATAAGAGCTGGTTTACCTCGAAGATATTCGATAGGTTTAATACTGATTAAATCTCCCCAAGCATTTAGAACGTCGCGAAAGCAAAGGAATTTGAAAATCCGAGTGTCTTGTATAAAGATTTGAAAATGCGGTCACCAAGTGTCTTGTATAAAGATTTGAAAATCCGACCTCCTCCAAAGGTCTCCGGTTAGGCTCCGACGCGACAGCCAAATCCGCCATAACACAAAACCACCTCCATCATGACCTCAAGAAGCATTCGATGTCCGAGTGACACCCTTCCCTGGTGCGAACAGCACGTGCAGCCCCCGACCGAGGGTCGTTGACCCGCCAAAATAGTCGTTGGTCGTTGGCCATGTTGTCGGCGTCGACGCACCACTCGTGTGCGTCTCCATCAGTTCAAATGATACATCGCGTAGCAACTAGGGTTTCGCCGCACCAATCACGTCATTCACCCACATCGCATGAGGCAGACATCAATATCAAGGATATGATATATATCTATATATATATATATATATATATATGTTGTGTATGGGTTCAGGAGACCCATCAGACTTGGGAGATGCAGTCAAGCTTCAAAATCTGGGCTTTAATTTTCTGTTGAAGGTTTCAATTGCTAGGATCCTCTGGTGCTTTCTCAAGTCTTTATCATTCTTGTGTGGTTTGATTACTTCGTTGTTTTGATTGTTCGGCTGCTTTCTGTATTGTTAGCTTTTCTATCTTCGTAGCTTCTTTTATGTTATCTGTATTATTCTTTGTTGATTTCTTTTTGTTGAGGGAGCCCCTTAGGTTATACTATGGGCTCACTCTTTTGGGATTGACTTTAGGTTTTTTAGTTTTTAGAATCTTTGTAACCTCCCAATCTCATTTGTATCCGGTTTTTTTTATCAATAAAATTTATGTGTTGTTTAAGAAAATATATATATATAGTATTGATAATTAAAGGCATATAAAATGTATAAAATAAAATTTAATAATGTGAATCAATGAAGAAAATACTAAGATCTAATTTCGTTTCCATGATCCAAAAAAGATTAACTTAAGACTTATAACATACCAATTTGATACATAAGCAGTAATAGGTAAAATCAATTTATTAAAATTAAATCACATAGGATTATACAAATATTCAATTAATAAAAAAATAAGATAAAATATAAACTTAATAAGTATAGCAATACTCCAACTAGACATAACAACTACTTTGGAGTGTTCCGTTGAGTCTTGGATCATGCCTTGAGGTAATCCACCAAAGCTCATTCTAGGGTTGCATGGGTTGGCGAAGGCACATGCATCTAACAAGGGTCGACAAAAATCTACTAAGGCCGCCTGAACACTCGGCAATGCAGGCGAGAGCAGGTAATGGGCGACAAAGGGTCGCCAAGGCCTAGTCAGCCTTGAGGCAGCCTCCTCAAGACTTAATCTAAGGCAGATTAGGTCAGAGAGAACTCGTGCATCAAATAAAGCTCGGAAAAAGGTATGTGCACTCAACAAAGCTAGCAAGAGTCAGCAATGGCCTACCAAGAGAGGGCGTCTGGCGTCTGGCAAAGACCGATAAAAGTTTGGCGCACTGACAAGGACAACAAAGGCGGCGGCGATCGGCCCTGGGTTGGCAAAGCGGGGGTTGTGCTTTAGTGCATCCCATAGGGATGCAAAGCAAGAGATTCTTTATTTTAACAGCAAGGTTCTAGGTCATGCCAACTAGTGTGCAATTCTTTAAACATAAATGAAGCTTTTGGGGATTCTGAATCCTCAAAAAAAATTAAGCACATTCTTCATGTAGATCCATCATGAATGCACTGGTGTCCCATCACTAAAAGATTTAAAATGGATGAAAGGTTACCAAACCACTTGTGAGAAGTTTAGAAAATCAAGTTAAAAATTAATTGCAATTCTATGGTAATGTCATGAATCCTTAAGCCACTCAAAGAAGAATTACATCTAAATGTTGCATATCATAAAACAGCTTTCGAATGTGAAATTAAAAAGAATGCCTCTCAAAAAATGATGAACCATACACTTAAGAAATTAAAAAAGATATTATTAACTCTAACCAAGAGGATACAGAAATTTGGTTATATTATGCTAAACTAAAGAGAGTTGGGAAACAAATTGGTATCTATAAGAAACCCCACATAGATGCAAGGAGTGCACATACGAAAAAAAAAACAGCCTTCATCTTGAGATAGCATAAAGATATGACATAGTGGGATCACTTTGCATTAATCACTTACATATCTTTATTGCCTATTAAGAAAATGCAATAGGAAGGATTATTGCCATCAAAGCTCAACACCATTAAGACATTCAAAAAAGTATGAAAGGAAGGAACATGATTACAAGCCTATATGCAAGCACTACGAAGAATGCATTGAACTTACTAGAAGGAAAGATACTATGGTTAAAACTCAAAACTCACAATCCTATGATAATGTCATGGATGTTAGAGTCAAACAGAAGAATTGCAAATAAAGGTTATCAATTAAGAGGAACGCCTCCCAAGAAAAATGAACTAAGCACTCATGAAATATATAAGGAGATTATCAAAACTAAGAGGATACAAAAATATAGCAATATTATGCTAAACCTTGGGACTTTGGGAACGACTTGGTATATTTACCAAACTCTACATACATGTAAGAAGTACACTAGTGGCAGCACTGCACAAGAAAAAAAACATCTTCATCAACTCCTTGGGACTAAACGAGAGATATGGTAAAGTGAGATTATATTAACTTTGCAAAAAACACTTGCCATATCTTTAACGTCTACTAAAAAATTGCAATAGTAAGGATTATAGTCATCAAGCCAACACCTTCAAAGCAAGTTCAAGAAACTAAGAAAAAAAGAACAAAATTATATGCCTATATACATTATATGCTCAAACCATCTAAGATGACCTTTTCTAATCTCATCCATTAGTGGAGCCACTCCATCCTTACTATGAATAAATCCATTTCTCATTATACCCTTTTGATTATACTCACTTGTCCACCTTAGCATCCTCATCTCTATAACGCTTATTTTATCGATAAGTTCCTTCTTTGTTGGCCAACAATAAGCCTCATAAAACACAGTCAAGCGTACAATTGCTCTATAATCTTTTCCTCTATTTTGGGTGATATTATTTAATTGCACAACACTCCAAAAGCACTCCTCCATTTCATTCAACTAGCTTTGATTCCATTAAACATGTTGCTCTCTCTACATCAGCATTATTTTGAACAATTGAACCAAGCGTATTTGAACATCTCGCTCTTCGTGATCACAAGATCAACAATAGTTATATTCTCAAGATTATGACTTTTGTTACAATTAAATTTATACTTCATATATTACATTTTAATGCAACTAAGGAGTAGTCCTCCACAACTTGATGTTTGTTCAAATACATATGCAATCTTATCAATTTAGAGAACATCATCTACAAATAACAAGCACCAAAAAATCTCTTGAATGTGTTCAGTAAGAACATCCATAATTAAATCAAAAAGATATATAGTAAGACCTAAGCATGCATGTAATCCAATAATAGTAGAAAATTCATTAAACAAGACACCAAGTGATTCAACTTGTGCAGTTTATTATAAATATTTTTAATAACATTAATATATGCCACACATTTCTTTTTCTCTCCAAAATTCTCCTACTTCTATTAATAATCTATCATAAATTTTTCCAAGATCAATAATGAAAATATGAAGATCTTTGTTTCTTTCTCCAAATTTCTCCAATCTCTTAGTAAAAGTATAGCTTTCAAAGCACATCTAAATAACAAAAAACAAAATTAATTTTGTGAAATACAAGAATCCCTTCATAATAAATATTTAATCACTCTTTTCTTAAAATTTAACATACGACTCATTAACTTTAATTCCCCTACAATTTGCAATCTTGAGCATTGCATTTATCTTTATAAATAAGTACAACAGCCCTCCAATCATATGGTATCATTTTAATTTTTAAATAAATATTAAATAACTTTGTAAGCCTAGAAATTCCTTCATCACCCAAATATTTTTACACATCAATAAGGATGGCATCTGATCTTATAAATTTTCACCCTTAATCCTATTTAAAGCATTCTAAATCTCAACTTTACTAACATATCGAATAAATGTGTTATTATTTTTATAACTAATAAACTTATATTAATTATATAAGAACACATTCATTGAAAAGCTTAGTAAACCATCTATATTGAATATCCTCATGTTTTAATAAAAAGAATTCATCATCTTTGATATATTTTATTTGTGTTCAATCATTAATTTTTCTATCTCTTAATTGGCTATTTTATATGTCTCTCCTCTCCTTCGGTCATTTTAATTTATCACATAAATTCTCCAATGCTGCAATTTTAGCTCACAAACTATTATTTTGATTCATGACAAGTTAGTTTATATTTATTTCAAATCTAATCATTCTTACATTTAAATCATTCTTTATGACACATTTTTTTAATATTTACTTAAACATCATATTTCTACCACTAAGCATCTTTATTATTAGGTGATTGCCCTTTTAACTCATCCACTATACTTCTAGCTATCTTACAAATACAACTAATAAGTAAATTCCACATAAAATTAGCTTCGATCTCAAAATCTCATTGTTCGTATTTTAAAAATTCATTTTAAATATACGTGTGTGTGTGTATATACATACATACATACATATAAATATATATATATATATCACTCTTCTTAAAATTACATCATCTAGGCGTAGAGCATATTTTAGATTTAAGATTATTTTTCTTATTCATTATTTTTAAATCTAAAAATTATAATTGATGTTGGGTCATCATACAATTACCTAGAATAATCTAATAAGCCTTGTAATATAAATATAATTTTTAATATAAAATAATCAATATTTTAAATACATTATATATAGAAATGAAAATATTAATAATCACAAGGTCATAGCTATAGAAAAATTCAAAATCATTCTTCCTTTTCATTAATCTCTCCAAAACTAAAATCACCATGAATACTATTAAATTTTTTAATTATTAATCTAATATGCACAATTAAATATCATTTTAAAAATAACATCTCTTGGGATATTTCTTAAGCTAACTCTTCTAAATCAAATCATTTTTTAATTTTATCCTCATATCCACCCTATTTGAGAGGCATAAATACTTGCAATGTTATAAATTTATTCTATCAATTAAAATATTAGAAAAATATCATTCTACTTCACAAACTCTTAACTTATACTGCATTATCCTTTGAATTTTTATTCAAAATGATACCTACATCATTCCAATGATAATTCTTACCTAAGTACCAACGTTTAAAGAGTAAGGTGATCAAACTATTTTTAAAGATAAAAATATTTAATATAAAAGTGGAGAAGGTTACACTGATGCAATTAATATAAGTGAACTTAATAATTATAAAAATGATGTTAAATACACTTTAATTCGGCAAGTTCAAATAAATTGAGGTTTAGACGCTTTAAGAGAATGAATAATGAAAAGTTAAGGAGTTGGATGGCAACCTAATCGACGTGTGGAAATATTTAGGTTATGAAGATATTTCTCAGCTTACAAGTTCTATAATTTTGAAAAATAAGAAAAAGACGGATGAGTAAAGAGCATTGTTGTATTTATTTACAAGAATAAAAACAATACTCATTATTATGTAAATTATAAGGGAATTAAGTTAATGAATCATACATAAGAGAGAGTGACTGGACATTGATTATAAAGAGATGATCTACCTGACACAAAAGTATATCATGAAATTCAAGTACCTCATTATAATTTGCTTACCATCAATCTATCCAAAAGTTTCATAGTTTAGATAATTAATTTAACTCCTCCATAATCCGAGTAGTCCTGTATATCACAGTTGATTTAACAAATATGTAGTATATTTCTCAACTCATCTTACGTCTTTATAAACTTTATATTTATCAACTTGATGAGCTAGCAAACTACTTTCCAACCCAAATATAACCACACATCAATAAGAGTATCATTTGATATTAAAAAATTTCTAATTTTCAATATCTATAAAGCATTTCAAACCTCAAGTTCCCTCACCAAATAAATGAAAAAGTAATTGCTATTGTCTTTAAAGCATAAGACTAACTCATATTAATTACATTATTATAGCATTCATTAAATGTCCTCACCTATGAAAATATTTTAAATCTATATCATACATTTTGCTAGATCCAAATCTTTATTTTCTTCTCTTATTAGTTAGTATATACGTGTGTTTGCTTCAAATAATATGATTAATCGTGCAAGCAATCAAATAAAATTACTAATAGCTTTTTTTTAATTATGGCAAGCTGTTTTATATATCTAGCAATTCTCACTATTCTAACATTAAAGTGCTCATATAGTAAATCAAATATGATAAATTATATCTATCAATTCTCATTGATCTAATATTGCTCTTATAAGTGAGCTAAGATAAACTATTCTAAGAAAAAAACTATATAATTTGATAAACTTTTGTATGTTATTTCCTAGTGTTCTATTAATTAGCCATACTCACCCAAAAACGTCAACAAATCTTTGTCCTAATGAGCTGCATACCGCATTACAGTTTGTTAGCAGCTTTTCTCTAAGAAACTGACCAAAGCCATTAGGACAATTTCATAGCATTTTAAGAGATTTAAAAAATCTAATACCAAACAATTTTTAGATCTGAAAATCCCATGAAAATATTAAATCCAAATTTAAGTGTTTACTAAATCCTTGTGGTTGCCAAAGAGAAAATTTCATTTAGGGCTAGTTTGGTTGGTGGACATCTTAATGTTATAAAAGTGCTAGTGTTACTGAGGCATCATGGTATTCAAATGTCAGCATTATTTAAATGTTAGTATTTGTTTAGTTAAATGATTTTGCATTTGGTGAGCAAACTTATTGATTAGGTATTTACTGCGCATTGTGAAAATTACAACATGAAACTACAATGCTTTCTTGGCAATGGATGATGGCTTTTCCACTAGCTGGTGACCTAATTGTCAGCAAGCACTGCCCTAGGCTTGTCAATAACCTTCAAATATCTCCATTCTCCCAAAAATTATCAGCATTCGCAAAGAAACTTAAGCACCGACATCTAGATACAGTTAATTTGAGAGAACACAAAAAAATTTTGCTAAACAAAATTAATTTTTGCAATCATTTGGAAGTTGGAGATAAAATAATCAAATGGCCTCAATGTCTCGATAACACCACATAACATAGCATTGCATTGGTGAACCAAACAACCTTTAGCATAAGTGAAATTTAATAAAAAGAACACAATTCTGACAAAAAAAAATGCATAAACTCCCGATAGCTTTTAGCAACAGTGATGCCTAGGAGCTGCTACATCAAACGTTCACCTTTAATAGAATGAAAAGGGATTTAAAAAACGTGCCATATAAGAAACGCAATACACAAATGAAATTTAAGGGTGAAACTAAGCTATACAGGCCATATCTTTAAATGAACCTTAATTTTCAACAAAAGAAAATACTCGTAATTTCTACATATAAAGTCATCTTCGCTACACTAATTTGCAAGTTCACACAATCATCTATTTACCAAGAGGAAGCAAGATTCCAGATTTCCTTAAATCGTTTCCATAAGGGAAAAAGAATTAGATAGCAATGCAAACACGTAGGAGCAAAACAGTCTTGTACACAAAAACCCTATAAATCAAGTTCGCAAATAAAATGACCGAAGAAGGAAAAAGCTCACTGGCGAGGGAAAGGATCGCGGAAGATGGAGGCATGACGATGAACTGCGGAGATTTGAAGAAATGCCGAAAAATTTGAGTATGAAAAATATTAAGGATATATATATATATATATATTGAAAATTAATAAATCTTCAAAAATACTATAAGAAAAATTTATGAGCAATATAATTTTTTATTTTGTTTTTTATTTTTTATGAGCAATAAAATTTATGAGCAAAAAATATATATTTGATTAATTATGTTCTTATACATATCACATTGTTGATAATTTATTTTAATTATTTATTTTGATATATATATATATATATATATATATATATATATGATGTTTTAAGGAAAATTTCACTTTTATATATATATATGATGTTTGAATTTCTTATCATCAAAATTCAAGTCCAAATACTATACTACAAAGCCAAAAAATTTCACAATATGATTAGACTTTAGGCTTGCATTTTTCATAAGTTAATAATTTATATCTTATCGTTTTATGCTCTTTTTCTTAAGAAATGAATTAAAGCACTTATTAAAGTATTTTCATTTTAAAAAATTTATTAATTTTATTGTTTAAAATTTTAAAAATTTAGTAGTTCAATTTTCTTAATTTTATGAGTCTAATCATTCTTAGATTAACTTTGGTTATATAATAAAAATAAATTAAATTAAATTGTTAAGTTGTTTAATTATTTCTATGATTTTGCTATTTTTTTAATTTTAAGGTAGATAAGCTAAATTACTAAAATTATTTAGGAATAGTTAAACTAAACTAAGTTATGCATGAACTAAATGACCTCTAAAATCATCTCTTATTCTCTCTTATTTTTTGAAATATGCTATGAAATTGATTTTGTTCATATCGATTTTTGCCGGAGAAGAGGACCAACAATCCCGTTCGTTCGCCACATAAGACAACTAACAAGCTTGTTCGTCGGAGAAGACGACGACGAAAATCGTTCGTTCGTTTGAACGAATGAAATTGTTCATTCGTTCAATTTGGTTTGTTCACACATGCGAACTCGCTTAATTGCTCCTCTTAGCCCCCATAGTTTAGAGTTACGTCCAATTCATACGTAACTCTTGAATTCTCCATTTTTTTATATATTAACACAAAATTGAATTACACTGTAAATATTTTTCATTCATTTTTGTGACGGTCTAGTAATCAAGTTCGATAATTTACAATAAGAAAATAATATATTAAAATATCATTAATGAAGTAAAATAATAATAAGTCCATAATTATCCATACATAACCATACACATATATATTACATGATTTATTCATTAACACATTAAAAATTAAAATAAAATATTCAACTCTAGCTCACTTCTTTAACTCGAGCATTTTCTTTACCCAAATTAATCAAAACTTAAGAACTTAACAACAATTACCAATTAGATAGGAGTATGTATATTATTTTATATGAGTTAATTTTTAGTATCCTATATCAGGCTAAATCAATATCAAAAGCTATATAAAGAACTTTGCATCAAAAGTAAGCAAACATAAATATTTATCAAATGTATTCAATTTTGCCCTACATATTAGACTTGAATTAAACATATATAAAAGTATAAAATAAATCTTTTCAAAAGTCATATGTGACATAAAGTCGAGTTCGAAGATCCTTAAGTTCAAATGGGTGAACCCACAAGCATAGCCTTTTGGAAGCTTTATGACTACCCATCGGTAGTTTATTAGCATCTTCTCAAATTTTAATGTCTTTCCTCTGGATTTGTCAACTTTCTAAAAGGGCTAAATTCCTCCTTATATCGCCCAAGGCTGCTAATTGATCCAATATGTACATATTCTTAGTGTTGTTTTTATTCAATCAAAGATAAACACCATATATAATGATAAATTTCATATATTTGCCACATGTCTTATGACAGTATTTTGCAATTTATTAAATAGTAAGCGTATCAAAAAAATATAAATCATAATTCAAATGAAAATGAGCTCAAAATAGATACAATGAAATGAAATTTATAAATAGATCTATGTATCAGACTTATTTAATAATACATAATAATTCACTTAATTAGAACTATTAAATATCAGTTTAAATCATCAAATTGATATTTTATAATTTAACTGTCATTTGATTAAATTCTTAGGTTATTATTAAGAGAATTTTTATTTTATAAATTAATTACTTAAAATTTCTCAAAATAAGCAAAAGATCAATGTTTAGTCAATAAATAAGCTATTTATAGTAGATATAAGATCAATATGCTTATATTTTAAAAATACTAAATATTGAAGATGAAACCTCATTTTTATGAAAATTCTTAAATTTAGCTAAATTAATTTTATATATTTTTATTGATTTTATGATATATTAAAAATGTGGTCTTAAAGTGCTTATTATCCTTTGGTGTCTAAAGATATTTTGTTCATAATATATTAGAGAATATATTATGAACAAAATTCTTATGAAAATTCTTAAATTTAGCCAAATTTCATTATTTAATTCCACATATTTTGAAAGTTACAATCATCTAAATATTTAGAAATTTTTTGGAAAAAATCAAAAGTTGGCTAATAAAAGTTTGAGTCCTATAAATACTTGATTATCAAAAAGAGTAAGGAGAATTTACCTTGAGAAGCTTTGGGTTAATTATCCTTGAAAGATGTTAGGGCTTTAATCATTTCTCCTTGGATGTTTTGAAAACTTTTAATTGATTTCTCAAGGCTTAGGGATTCGGATGAGGTGAATTTGGAGGAGATAAGGAAAAAAGAGAGGATAAGATCTTGCATTTTGGTCTTAGAAGAGAGGTTTTGATTCAAACTCTTCTTCAACCCCTAGAATGTTTAAAAAGAATTTGGATAATCAAATGATCAAATCAAGGGCATTGATTTTATTTTATAAGCTTGGATGGTTGAGATTAAGAGGTGGAAATTTTTGTCTTATAATGATCAACATTTTTGTCCCAATCTATTAAGAATGTCCTATTATGTATCTTTGTAAAAGCAAATTTTATAAAATTCTTACAATTTTGCTCCCAAAATGGCAAAAATGTGAAATTTAATTTCCCCCAAATTAATTTTGTAGACTCAACCAAATTGTGAATTAAGGATTTCAAATAAAAGGTCTTGTTAAGAGAAATTTATAGACATAAAATTTGCCCAACTTGGATAAATTGTTGAGTCAAATTTTGCATTTAAAATTTTCAATGTTCTCATGTTTTCGCTCGTTAATGGCGGTAACTCCGTCGCTTTTGCCGTTAACGCCGTCAGATGGCGGATACGATCTGGACGGTCAGTTTTGTTGGATCCACTGCAAAAGATAGATGATGTTAGCCGCTGCCTCTGATGTCGTTAACGGTGTTAACGGCGCCGTTCATCCTTTTTTTTAATTAATAATTATTATTTTATAAACATATATTCATTTTTGATATAATAAACTTTATTTAACTCCAAAAATTATGAAAAAAATTCATTTAGCTAATTTGAATATATTGAATCCAAAAATGAAAAAATATTTTGATTTTGACAAATAAATATGTTTCTAAAATTGAAATAAAATAAATTCTTTCTAAATTAAGCATGGAAAATTCAATAATAAAAAAATTCTCAAAATTACCAAAACTTTTATAAAAGTATGGTTAACAATCGTATAATTTCATTTGTTGATTTGTTTAAGCTAAAATAAACATAAATAAAAATTAACTTTCAATTAAAATTTAATATTTTACAATTTTACTTCTTTTTATATTCTTACAACCACATATTTATTCGAAGGCTCATTTTTATTTAAGAATATTATTGTAAATTAATTGTTAATAATATATTACTAAAATATTAACAAATTAAAAATTTAAAAAAACACATTCTATCAATAGTAAGTATCATAGTTACAATGCACATACAACAAAAATATGATGATAAGTGCTATTTATTATTATTAATAAATAATGATAAGAAATGTAATTTTAATTATTTTTAATTAGTTATTATATAAATATTATTTAGTAAAACAAACTTATTAATTATGTTTTATTTTTACAAAAAATATATTTAAATAGAACTGAATATGAACATAAAAGGAAATTTTATAGCATTGTTTATAAGTGCTGATAAATAAATAATTACTTATACGAAATAAGCTTATAATCTTAAGATTATTAATATATGCTTTACTAAAAAAAGAAACATGTTATCACTTATTAAAATAGGAATTCAATAGCTCTCATCAATTGTTTTCTTCAAAAAAAGGTTGATTTTATATATTGTAAGGAATGTAATATTAGATTAGTGTGGTAGAGCCTCGAGTGTCTTACGGTAATCTTGGGTAGGTTATAAATCAATCAGAGGCAAAATTGACAACAAGTTATGAATGATCTCAAGAAACATGGCCGAACTTAGGTAGGCGCCTAGGCGCATAGATGACTGCTTAAGTACGCCGTCGCGTTTGAGCGCCAAACAAAGGTATAAGCGGTGCACAACAGCACCTCCAAATGCTACACGGAGGTGCTGACTCAAGCACACCTAAGCGTATAGATGGATGCCCAAACACGCTCTTTATTTTGTTTCACATTAATTTTTAACAACACTCAAGATGTGAAAGCACTAAAAGAGCTAAGAGGTTGTGGTTGAGCAAAAAGAAACATGAGATATTGTAATATTCTTTCTTATCTTCTGTGATATTTTTTTGGTGCTGTTTCATTTTTTTTTGTACGAGTTTTTGGGTGTGGGAAAGATGATAGAAACAAATACGAAACAACGTGAAATAAAAGAGAAATACCTTAAAATCTTAAGGATGTACATACCAAAAAATCAACCTAGTTTGTATACACTTAGATGAAAACAAACATAAAATTGGTAAGGAAAAAATCTTCATTACCTTATTTTTAAACCAATATACGAATATTTATAGTGAAATGACTTATGCGCCCCTCATAACATGTCAACTAGGCTATTACTATTCGTCAATGAATTACTTAAAAATAAGCAAATCATATGAAAATAAGACTACACGTGTAATAACCCAGGTTGTTACTTAGGTCAATTAGAACTAAACTAAGTCCTGATTATAATTTTAGTATCCTAATGAAGCTATTACGAATTTACCACTAAGATCTAGTTCAAATCAAGAGTCAAATGGATTAAATTTTGATTTTGGGAATTTCATGTCAGATCGAAAATCGAACTTCGCTATTGCGCTCATTGCCCCCAAATTAGCTATGGGTGATGTTTTGGTGGCAATCGGAAGCGTCGAAATTTCATCGAATATTTTAATAATATTTAAATATCCGGAAAATGAGAAAATTAAGTACTCGTCGGAATCGAAATCCGACTTCGCCGTTGCATTCCTCGCCCCTCAATTAGCTAGGAGTGAATGTTTGATGATTTATTAAAATCGTTCAACTAATTAAAAGCAATTAATAAAAATGAGGGAATTAAATATTAAAGTTAATTAAATTAAATTAAATATATATATATATATATATATATTCCTTTATCTTATTCGCCTCTTTCCGCATCTTGCCCTAATCTCGACTCCTCTTCGCACGCAAGTGAGGATCGGTCGACACCTCCCATCTCGAGCGCTCGAACCCCCTCGACGCGTGGTTCGTGTCGCTCGGCACGCGTCGCCGCCTCCTCGCTATCTCCGCCTCTTATCCTCTAAGGAAGCGCAAGTCGTGTCGTGAGGAGGGAGAACTTGTGTCGTTTCGCAAGAAAGCCGAGTCCCTCAACCTCGACTCTCTTCCTTTCGGCATTCGGCAGCGGGAGTCGTCGACCCTCTTAAACTGTTGAGCTCCTTCAAGCACCGACCTCTCCTTCATTCGGCGTCATCAAGGTTTTTCTTTTGACCAGCTTGTAATGGCGTGCAGTGCATCAAAAAGGATGTCCTAAGAGATGTCAAGCAACAATTGCAATTATAGTAGGTAAATCGATACCCATTTGATTAGAAAAAAAAAAGTTACATATTTGCATATTAGTTTAGCAAGAGTAGGGTAGTGCGATATTTTGAAAGAGAGATTATGATGATTTTTTTTTTGTTGAGATTTTGTTACTTGTTGGTTTCTTCCTTATCTTTGTATTCTCATCATTATTTTCATTTAGATTTGCTTGTCATAGTTTGCCACTTCATTTTTTTTTCCTTATGTTTTCAAGTTACTGGTCGGTTGAGTTAATTTATTTTCATTAATCTCTTCAATAAATATCATGAAGGCCCGTGTCCTTGTCACCCCTCATATGTGTATATATATTCTATATAGATATTATTAAAATTTCTGTAACCTACTTACTTTACCGTAAAATTTGATCCCATGTTTGAGGCGTAGAACTCCATTAAATAAATGGGAAATGATGAGGATAAGTACAGCCGAGGAAGGCTATTAATGCAGTGGAGGAATTCTTCTTTTGTTACCCCAGCATAAAAATTTGTCTCTGGTAGCTTCACTCAGTCGTTAGCTTTTCTTTGTTTTTGTTACTTCCACACTTCTCTGCTATTAAAGTACTTAGCCAACCCTTTGCTTTGCTTTTTGGTTTTTATAATTGTGGTTGCATCTTGGTACTCTGCTTTGTAATTAGCACATAGATTGGGGTGTGCAATAAAATAATACTAAGAAGCATACTGCAGTCTACATGATTTATAGGGTATAAATGTTCTTACTACATCTATGTATACAAACAAATAGACATATATACAAATACAATAAGTGTAGTATTTCCTATATAGATTTTATAGGAAATACAAAATTGATTAATCCAAGCAACATTTAGGATTAATCCAAGCAACATTTATGATTAATCCTAGCTCTAAGACTGACTTACTATAAGTATGATGTGTATATCATTTTGGATTAGAATTTAAAGGATATCATAATAAAAGTTAAGAGGTTGGAAATAAAATTTAAAGGTCTTTAAATTGCTATTGATACGTTCAGAGAATTGTAAAATTTTTTATCAAAAGTTTTAGACAGTTGTATGTTATGACCAACCTAACTTAAAATTTCTATAATTTTGTCTTATAAATATACAAGCTTCCTTTCTTTTCTTTAATGAGGATAGACCTTTCTGCTTTAGAATCATGAAAAGATTATAATACATAACCTTCATTTTTCGCACCATAACTAAGAGCAACCTATAAGTAGTCATTTTGTCACATTTGCCTTTTAGTATATATATATTCATGCTTTTCTTTATTTCATTATATCAATACTTATTCATTTTGAATAAGTATTAAGCCTCATAAGGTGAAATTAGTTGTGGCGCCCCACCCCTTAACCCACAAGAATTAAACCAAGGGTGGAGTGTCACTCTGGTTAACCCCTCACTATTGTATTAGGATAAAATCTATAATCCACCTGATTAGAGAAGGATTAACACAGAATCAATCTAACAGTCACTATCTACTAAATCATACAGAGTGCGGAAGCAAATTAAGAAATGACATCCAAACATCACAATATAATAAATATGGAACATAACTCAGAATATAAGCATAAAATAATTCAAATACGCAGTCATAGGTATATGTATTATTACAACATTTAAAGCTTAGACAAATAGAAAAGAAAATACACTCATCCTCATAAGTAGAATAACCAGCTAAATGTACTCGGGTTCAAGTTGCTGCTCCTCCTCCAAATAAGGCTCTTCCTCAGGTACTGTAACCTCAACCTGCTCTAAACCTGATATTGTCAGTTTCACAATATAGGACCCTAGCAAAAAAAAAAGAAAAATCTTATGTTAGACAATTGTCTAAGTACATTTTAAGCTGATATATTTTTATGTATTTATTAATATCACCACTTTACATTTTTCCAAGCAATAATAAAATAGGAGCGACTAGTAGTACAATAAGAAATGGAATAGTTATAAATAACATTTATAACTTACGTAAAATGAGGCTAAGACATGCCTCAAAAGTAAAGTAAACAAGGTAAGGCATATAAATATAAATAATTAAACAAGTGCTGAAAGGAAATACCACATCCTAAGACATGCTGGTGATCAAATGAAACATGCAGATTAAATAAGCAAACTTGACAATGATACGTATAATAGCAGCAAAATCCTAACATCATACCATATATAAGCTGAACAAAGAAATATCTAACTGAATAAAATAATACTGAAACATAGACAAATATCAAGCTATACATAAATCTCTGTACACTGACTGTCATATCAGAAGACTTGGCCCAACTAGCTTATATATACATATATATATATATATATCAATCTATTCCCATAAACATAACTGAATACATTGTGTAACTGAAGAGGCAGGCAATACTATACAACATATTTTAATTATTTTACTTTTATTTATATGGATAACTTTTAGAAACAACTGAGGAGAAGCACATCTGCAAGACTATAGGGGTTCCAAGTCTAACACACTCACCTCAATGAGAATGTTAGGCATCCTGATCTTACCTTACCCCTGTCCATCGGGGCAAATGTGCACCATAATCACCACAAACTAGACCCAAAGGCAACTATTATCTTATTATTATAAGTTTTCATTTTCATGCACAATGTTATCTTATATGAAATATTCAAGGAAGTAAGCTTAAATATATAAAAAATGTGTAGCACAAAGTATCAAAAAAAAATAAGGGACTCTACTAATATGGTGATATTATTTATTTTCTAATTATCCATTCTAACTATTCTAAGTTACACAAGTTGAGGATCACTGTTTTCCTACTATCGAGTGTAACTCAAAAACTCATTCTTATAAGTTACAAAATATTAGGACTAGCTAGGTCCTAAAATACCAAATCAAAGTCGACTATAAAAGTTAGATAACAAATTATTACAACCTAATTAATAATTTTAGATGTTCTAACTTAAAACTACTAAACTATAGATTATGAATTAAACGCCACGAGATTGGGCTTAATCACATAATCCAGAAAGGAAGAGACTTAAGGTCTAGGTTTCATTCTAATAGTGATCTAATAATCAATGTCAATCCTATTAATTAATCAAGCTTAATATGATAGATCTCATATCTTAAATCTAAGGTTAAAAGACAAAATAATCAAAATAAATTAAAAAATTCTAAAAACTAATAAAACCAAAGATTCATTCATTGAAAAACCCTATTTTTTAATTAATGAAATCAACCCTATAATATAACCCTAGTCTCATGAAGGATCCTTAAGGTGTAGTGTTAAAGACTTATAAAAATTATGGAATCTGACATAACTGTTGATTTTACTTACTTAAATATCACTAATATGGTTATAATATTTGTTTTAGTATTTTAAAAGACTAATTAAAGGTTAAGGGTGTTTATCCTAAATTTTTGGGCAAAAAGACTATTTTGCCCCTACTTAAGGGTTCGAAAAGTTAACTTTTGATTTAAGTATCCAAAATGAGGTTTCTCTTTTCCATATGATTTTTTACTGTTTAACTTGAAGATAGACGGTAAATATGTCCAATTTGGACGAGAAACAGGCCCTACATGTTCAAACTAAGGTTTTTGACTTAAGGGCATTTAAGTAATTTTCACTCTACTGAAAACTAAGTTTTTATGCAATTTATTGTAGGTCATTGTTCAAAGATTCCATAGAGTCCAAGAATACTCCATTATGAGGTCAATTGACTAAGTTATGGATATTTTAAGTTTGAAGGGTAATTTGGTAAATTCAAGTGGGTCAACGGGTAACAAAAACCGAACTTTTTCATTTGAAGTCCAATTTTAGCAAACTCAGTTTCTATAGCTTTCCTATAATGTACTGAGTATGTTGGTAGGGAGTAAACCCAATTTGGACCTCAAATGGTCGAGTTATGACCTAACTAAGGTTAAGGGTATTTTGGTAATTTTCTAAATTTTTATGGTTCAAATCATAAATATTATTTCAATTTATTGATGGCATCAAAATTTTAAACAAGTTAGCATCATGAATTTTTAAATTTGGAGTTGATTTGACCGAGTATGATCATTTGAATATTAGGGGCATTTTGGTCATTTTTCACTAAAGTCAACTCTGAGTTATAGGGTTGACTTTTTATCTTGATGGCCAAATGGGAAAACTAATACTACTATAGTGATGGGGCTGCTCTTCTAAGTGTTTTAAGACCCATATTGACTAGGTTTGGTCAACTAGGTCAAATGTTATGCGGTCCTAAAGAGTTCCTAAAATGCTACTTCATTATACGTAACCCGAAACTAAATTCTGCATTACGATATTTGATTCAATTTATTTTTCTGAGTATTTTGAGACTTATATTGGCTATGTTTGGATTATCCTACAAAAAATTATTAAATTTTTATGTTTTACTATTCAAAAATACATTTGTATTATTTTACTGTTCATTTATTCAAATTGGCGCGGAAAAAGGCACGCTGACGTGGCCCGGGCCCACCACTCCACGCGGCGTCACAAATGCGTAACACGCGCGAGGCGGGCCCCATGCACTGGAAGGCGGAGAGGCGCGCACCCGGCCCATCGGGCCGGGCTCGGGTCGACCCGAGCCGGCCCAGAGGCTTCTGCGCGCCCGTACCCTAACCCGCATGGGTTGGCTAGGGCACGACATTGCCGGCGGCCTAGGCGATGACCGGCAAAGCCCCGCATGGGTTCCGGTAGATCTCGCCGAGGGCTAGCCGTAGGCGGTTGAAACGACGAGCGAGGAGGTCAATGGAGCAACCTATGCCTATCCCTAAGTCCACGACTTGCGAACATCGGGCTTTAACTGAATCGACTGTGGATCGATCGAGAAATCGTCTCGATCGATCGCACTTCTGGATGAGCGAGACCGGTCGATCGGCAATCTAGCATGCAGAATAAAGATGCGAAAAAAGGAACGTGCAATTGCGTTATGTACGGGGGAGGATGAGGTACCCTTAGTTCAGACGGCAGAGGTTCGAGGATGCGATCGAGGGCGGCCCGAGCTCCAAACGGCTAGATCTCGACCTCCCTCGCCTAGATCTAGGTCCTTAAGGGTTGCTCGATGGAGAAGGCGAGGCCAGGAGGGCCGGGATTGGGCAGGCATGGCGGCCAAGCGCCGCGTGTCCTCTCTCGACTCGCGAGCGACGGATGCGAGGGACGAAGAGCAGGGGCCATCTGATCTTCGATCAGACGGTCCAGATTCGCCGTTTGCGATGGACGGCATCCCAAGCAGCGCACGAAGGGTTGGAGGGAACGACGTCACTTAGACTGACTGCGCTGTTTGTAAAATTTAAATAATTAAATTATTAATTTATTTAAATTAATTTAATTAATTTCATATTAGAATAATTAATTATATTTAGAAAAATTTAAATATTCACCCCTAGCTAATTGAGGGGTGAGGAACGCAACGGTGAGGTCGGATTTTTGATCCGATGAGTATTTTGATTCCTCGATTTTTGGGGCATTTAAATATTATTAAAATATTCGTCGAATTTTCGATGACTTCTGATTGACACGAAAATTTTACCCCTAGCTAATTTGGGGTCAATGAGTGCGATGGAGAAGCCCGTTTTTCGATCTGAGGTCAATTAAAATAGGTCAAATTTTAGGGTTTCTAGATTTTTACAAAAATTAGGATTCGATCTATTTGACTACTGATTTGGCTAAGCCTTAGAGGTTGACTCATAATGATTTAATTATCATTTAGGACCAAGATTAAGATTAAGATTAATCCTAATTGACAATGGTAACAACTTGGATTGTTACATTAGTTCACCTTGTGCTTTTTTTAATATCATTATATCATAATAATAGTTAAGTAATATCAAGATTAAAACTGAATTATTCTCTTTATTCCATTCTTTAACATTTAGGATCTTATTTCCTTAGGATTTAGCTTAAAAATTTAGGTTATAATTCATCAATTAAGTAAACGGGTACTTAATAGATGAAGAGCTTAGTTTTATAGTTTTCTAAAATTTCATCATTTATTTATGATTATATTGATTACAAACTTTAAATTTAAGATTAGAGATCCATCTTATTAAGATTGATTTTTGCTTAATAAGATAGCCCTAATTATAGTCCGTGAGATTTTGGATTTAACTTTATACAATTATGATTATAATCTATTGGATTAAGAAGTTAACAAACAATACTTAGATTTTAACATCTTAATCCTCCCAATTTTGATTATATTAATCAAGATTGATTTGGGATTCGTAAAATCATCAATTATGATGTGTTATTTGTATTTAAACTTAATTAAGCGTCATGTGATTTATATATATTAGAACTTGATTTATTCTAATTTCTTGTTAACTTATAGGACCGATATTCTGGATTTATACTCGATAGCTGAATGTTGGAGATTCTAAACTTGTATAAGTTCAGATTAGATAGAACGACTTAATTAGAAAATAAAATGATATCACAATGTTTGTTTAGTGTTATTAATACCTTGAAATTTGTACGCGTTGCTTCCTTATTTTGAACTTTATACTTTGACATATTTTGGAACATAGTATATTTTCTATGTTAATTTGATTCATTTATAAAGCATATTCTTATTTGAAACGAAGAATTTATGGTAATGAATTTTATGTAGCTTATAGTGGAATATATCTTACTTAGTCTGCCTGGACAGTGTAACTTTACTTTTGCTCTATGATGTTTCTCCTAGATGCTTAGATGATACTTTACTTTTGCTCTAGGATGTTTCTCCTAGATGCTCAGCAGATACTTTGTGACATTACTTTGATCTAGGATATTTCTCCTAGATATTCAGATGGGATCAAGTGGTACTTTATTTAAATGTTGGATCTGGGATGTTTATCCTATATATTTTCAGATGGATTCTCTTAACAGGCATTTACTTTTTGGCAGGACTAAGTAAGAATATGTCTATATAAGTTAGACTATTTTACTTTACATTTTCAGCATACTTCTTATTTACAATATTTTCAGTACAATTCTCCTTTATATAATACTTTGATTATATTCTGTAGTTCCTTTATTATTTACAATTTTTCATGTAAATTATATTATTTCAACAGCTTATTTTCACTTGATGGCTTGTTAGAATGTTAGAATTTTACTTTCAGCTCAGTACTTTCATTTTATATTAAAAATCAGCATGTATTAAATTGATCATATTACTTATGAATCTCTTGTATTTAGTAGATTTCATTATTTGTTGCTTAAATCTTTTCTGCAACTTGAGTTGAGGTATGTGCTTATCTCATATTTTGTTTGAGTTATAATTAAGTTAATTATAATTTTATTACTTTTCTTTGATGCTTTTATGCTTCTAAATTTGCTTAAGTTAAGTTGTGATATTATTTAAATTAAGAATTTACAGCCTAAAATGTACTTAGATATATTATCTAACTAAATTTTTTTTTTGTTAGTTGGGGCCCTGTTATTATGAAACCAATAATGATAGACTCCAAATTGTTTGAGGGAGGAACTTCTAAAGATCTGGTTCAAGAGGAGGAGCGTGCAGGAGAAGACTCTTAATTCTTTCTTTTGGTTTTGTGAGGATTGAGTGACTCTACCTACTTTACTATTTTAACTTTTAATGTTTTGTAATAATACATGTTTAAAATACTTTTTTTTTTATGCTTATGTATTTTGAGTTGTATAGTTCTTATCTAGATTGTAGGAATGTTATTATTTGTTTTTCTTCCGCACTCTAATATATTATAGTATGCTTATTTGGTGATTGGCTCATTTTGCTCTTTCTTGTTAGGGCATATATTCCCTTAACATTTGATTATGAAGGTTATTCCTTAATCTAAATGTTAAGTGAGGGTTTGCCCGTTGACGACCACCTCTTAACCTCAGACGATTAGAGGGCGGCCGTCACAACACTGATAAATAAAAAAATACCCAAATGCAACCTTAAACTTGATTTGAAAATATTAATTTGTAATAAACAAATAATATAATAAAAATAAATAATTATAATAAAAGAAAATTAAACTTTCATATTCATCACTTTAACTCTTTATATCATTGTGATATTAATTTTTAATATTATTTGGTCCATAGAGCATTGCATCACTATTTGTAATACAAAAAATTCATTTTTCTAACTTACCATCTACCTAAAAAATGAGCTTTTTATATGCCAAATAGTAATGCAATGCTTCTTTTCTTTCGAAGGCCAATCGAATCTCTAACACCCTCATAAGTGACTTCATCCATTTGTTATTGTGGATAGCGTTGCTAATAATTTTCTCTCACAATTGATCGGTAAGTATATGCAAATTATTGTTTGCTTTTTCTTCTCTTATTTTTATATAAGAAATATTATTTAGATCCATTGACGTGGCACTTAAAAATATCCATCCAATTGAATTTGGATATCATTTCATAAGTATTTATTTATTTATATTAAAATAATATAAATATTATTTTTAAAGTTTGTATTGAAATGATGTCCAAATTGTGGTGACCCGCAGCTGGGTCAGCATAGTTAATCCAGCGTCAGGTCTCACTTCCTAGGATCATATCAGGGTTTAGCATAACAGTGTATTTAGATGTGTATAAAATATACACTTTCACATTCATTATAATATTCAAACATTCCAAAATAATAAAGGAAATATATTTATTACAAAGATAATAATTGTTTAACAAAATTTATTACACACTAAGCAAAAATTTAAAACTTCAAGAAAATTAGCATCTAAGTTGCTTCATCATGTATCAGCTCCTCCTCAAAAGCTTGATCCAGAGATTGATCATGAACTTCCATATATATAAATATATATGTATATGATATGGCGAACTAAAAAGAAAAAAAAATAAAAAAAATAATTATACATAAAAGTATAAGTAAAGTTTGTAAGATATCAAAATTTACATTTAAACAGCATGATTTTGCATGAGAAAATAAAATGTGATATTTAAGTATGATATGCTTACGATTATTAATGCAATATATATATTTAAGATATGTGTTCATTCTGAAAGAAAACACAGTAATATATAATATTTATTATGTTGGACAAAATTACATAATAATCGAGAAGTTAGATATGTCTATCTAACTATCCGAGATGTGGGTTCCTGATTAACTACACATTCCTCTTCAAAGGCTATATACAATTTTCTTATTTCTCCAGATATCAGCATGTCCTGGTCTAACGTATTGTCTGTGCAGACCTGAGATCAACCTGAATGAACCCATGATACTAATTTTTGATCATTTATTTCAAATTCTGAGTACAAAATCTCGTTTAAATATATCAAAGTGGGTCAAAGCTTAATAGTGATGCAAATGCTGCAAATGAAATAATTAAATGAAAAAGAATAATATTCTTCAATTTATTTTTAAAATATCAATATTAAAATTATCTTGATTATTTATCTTTATATATTAAAAATAATAATTTTTATTATTATAAGTAATATATATATAGAGAAAGTAAAAAGAAAATAATAGAAATGAAAATTTTAGAAATTAGAAAAAAAAAATATATATATATATAGAAAAAAAAAAGAAAATAACAGAAATAAAAGTTACAGAAATTAGAATATATATATATATATATATATATATATAAGAAAATGACAGAAATAAAATTTGCTGAAATTAGAAAATATATATATATAGAAAAAAAAATGACAGAAATGAAAATTGAAAAATTAACATATATAGAAAAAAAGAAAATGACAGAAATAAAAGTTGCAAAAATTAAGAAATATATACATATATAGAAAAAAAAAGAAAATGACAAATGAAAGTTACAGAAATTAAGAAATATATATATATATAGAAAAAAAAGAAAATGACAGATATGAAAGCTAAGGAAATTAGGAAATATATATATATATATATATATATATATATATATATATATATATATATATATATATATATATATAAAGAAAAGAATAAAAATGAAAGTTGCAAAAATTATGAAATATATACATATATAAAAAAAAGGAAAAATGACAGAAATAAAAGTTGTAAAAATTATGAAATATATATATATATATATATTTAAAAAAATGATAGAAATAAATATTGCAGAAATTATGAAATATATACATATATAGAAAAAAAGAAAATGACAGAAATAAAAATTGCAAAAATTAGAAAATATATAAATATATAGAGAAAAAAAATGACTGAAAAATGAAAGTATAATAATTGTAATATTAACATTAATAATAATACTAATAGCATTATTATTATTATTAAATAAGAAGAAAAAATGAAAAGAGTAGAAAATATTTCATTTCTTTCTCATTTTTTACACATTTCTTATCCTATATTGATATTAATGAGGCTTTACTGGAGGTTGATGGAGGAAACTGGTGGTGGATGAGAAAGAAGAGGAGGAGATAAGAGGAGAAGAGAGGTGCGGAAGAGAGGGAGTGGGGAAGGGAATGGGGGAGGGGATATGGAAAAGGAGGGGGTGGGGGGTGTATTTATGAACTCTTTTTTTAATTAATTAATTATTTATTTATTTTCACTCTCATCCATTATTTGGATGAGATAGATGAGAGAAAATTTATCATAATTATTAGAGTGTTCAATTTGATCTTTATTTCATCCTTCTTATTCCTTCTTTCTCTCTCCTCTTTCTCTCTCTACTTTCTCCCTCTTCTATTTCTTTTACAGAAAATAACAAAACTTAACATGGAGATATATCTTGATGAGAGAAACATACTCGTGTAAAAAATTTTCAATTTGGAGTAATATTTTATTTTTTATTAATTTCTAAAGATAATAACTTTAAAAATTAATTCTAGTCAATCCAGAGCTCTAAATTCAATGAAACTTTTTATGTAGTTTTTTTATAATATTCTTAATCCAACGATACTAAAATTATTGAATTTGTACTTTTATTTAATTTTCACAATTTACTAAATTTTAAAAATTCTAAAAATTAATTCAGGAGTATTCGTTGTCTAGATTGCTCCTAAACTTTGGCATTACTATCACAAAAATATACTATATCCAACGGTATTTTTAGTTTTCTCTAATTTTGAAGTCACTCAGTATCCTATTTTTTGAGTTGGGTTTAGTCATAATTATCCTAGTAACGACTTGAGTCGTTACACAAATTCTATTAGATGAGTTTTTTTATGTGCCACAATATGAATTTATTTCATTTGAAAATTCGATTCCCAGGAGTTAGTAGTTTTTAATCTAATATAATGGAGCTTATAGCTTCTAGAAATAGAGAAAACAAGCCATAAAGACTAAAAATCCACTCGGAGCGGTAAGTTGTAGAAGAAGAAGAAGGGTTAGAACCGACAAGGGAAGGGCTCCCTGCCTCACTTCGCCTTCTACGTTACTCCTCTAATGCTAATGTTAGATTGTCTTTTGATAGTTTGGGAAGCTCATATTTCAGATAACTATAGAATATGGAAGCTAAAAAAAGGATATGTGATAGTGATATGTTAGAAAACTGTGAGCCTTAATAAAGAGAAAGAAGTGAATTATCTCAAGAGTGAGCTTACTATTACAAAGAGTGAGACGCTAGTCGAAGGTAGACTCAGAGCTCTTTCTTTAGTATATATCCTATCCCCTAGCCGACGACTAGGAGTGAGAAAGCCTGACACTACCGCTTACAGGGCACTAAGATTTACTTTGCTGCGCGGCCTCTAAGCACAGACATGCTTGATTACCACTTTCACTTTTTTTGGACCGCTTTAACTAGAAAGCAAGAAGAGCTCGTTAGAGCGAATGTACCTAACTTATCCAACAATCAAGATTTGTAGCAAGCGTATTCTCAATTCCCTAGGGGCGAAGCACACCCACTCACCTTATTTTAGCTTAGGAGCGACTGAAAGGAGCTAAAGTCACTCCAAGAGCCTACCAACCGCGTGATTGAGCGCTTGTAAACGTCTTAGGAGAGGCAGAGTTTAGGCCGCAAGAGCTAGTGAATAATTAATTCTTTTTCTTGAGCGAAGACTCCTTTTTTTATGCTCCATCTCTTCTTTAAGGATGGGATGCTAGGGCTGATATCCTATGTCAGAGTCAGGATGGTTAGGGATGCTAGGCTATTTCCATCCAATCGAAATACGCTACCCGCTCTACTTACTAGACTATAAAAATCGTACTTCCCTCGTGAAAAAACTCCTTATGTTCAAGTTCAACTCACTCTTAGGCTTGAAAGCCCTGAGGGACCAGGTTAACCTAGGCGAGGAAAAGAAGCTATCATATATCATTTAAGTAAGATTTTTAAAATAGAGAAAATCAATCAAAGGTTTTGCTCGCTTGTGTTAAGCATCTATTCCAATTTTTTGTTATTAACGCTTGCAGTCGCTACTTTGATTGATATATTTAATATCTTTTATCTTTAATTTATATAAGATTCTAATCTTCATCATGGTCGCAAAAGTACTCCTTCTTTCTATTAGTAGGTAGGCTAAACTCTTATAGCCTACAGACCTGGTTTGAATTTGACTATCTTACAAATGTAGACTTCGACTACGCTTCACGTCATGTTTGACCTAACTATTATATTATCTTTGTAGCTTACCTTTGCTATGCTACGTGCATATAAAAAGTGTAGCCTAAGAAACAAAACCTAGAAAAAACTAAAAATTGCCTCCTTTGTTTGATATGCTAGCGTCTCAAATCTCCTTTCTTAATATGCGAGAGAAACTTCGATGATCTGAATCAATTAGATCACTATTTCATATCCTTCTAAATACGATATTCGATTCGATTAATCCGCTGCGTGGCCTCCGGGTGGTCTCACTATTACATAGCCTACCGGGTGGTCTTGAGCCTAAGACTTATAGCGACTCTTCATTCATTCGACTCCGCTGCACGACCTTTCCTTGAGCCTAACCCTTCGGACCCTTAATGCTCAGAATTACATAAAGTGATATAAGGGTTTAAGGGTTTTAGTTTTATAAGATATATATATATATAATTATAGCTAACTTATATCTACCTACCGGTAGCCTCCCTAAGCCTATTTGCTATAGCTCGAGATAAAATAAATCTACTATAAGAATAAGATTATCTCAGTTACTTTTTATTATATATAACTGTAACAACCCAAGGTTATTACCCAGTTTAATTTTAGCTTAACTGTATCTTAATTAAGTTCATTTAGCTATTAGAATCAATCCCTAAAGATTTGGTGCGATTATGAGATAAATATAATATTTTGGATTAATTTAATATTTAATTAATTAGGAAATTGAGGTTTTTAATTTGACCTTGAAATCAAAATCCGACTTCGCCATTGCGATCGTCACCCCCAAATTAACTAGGAATTATCTTTTGGACGCGTTTGGAAGTTGTCGGTTTTTTGCAAATATTTTAATATAATTAAATGCACCAAAAAATAGAATAATTAAATAATCGTCGGAATCAAAATCCAACTTTGTCGTTAAATTCCTCACCCCCAAAATAGCTAGGGGTGAATTTTTTGAATTTTTCAGAGTGCGTTTATAAAATCTGAATTCTTAAGTAATTAAAAATTTATGAATAAATAATGATTATTTAATTCAGAAATTTTATTTTCTTAATTGCTTTTTCCAGGCTGCCATCCCTCCATTTGGCGCCCATACCCCATTCCCTTGCACGTAAGTTGAGGGCCATCTTCCCTTATTTCTCCACTTCCCTCCCCTCTTAGGCCATCTTCTTCCTCTCCTTTAAGAAGGGGCTCAAACTCCTTCTTCATCTCAATTTGGCAAAAGCTAAAGTCCTTCCATCCTTCCTCTATTGCTACCCTTGTGCTGAATAAGGAAACTCCTCTCCAAGATTTTTGAAGAAAACAAAGTTTTCTTTCTTCATCTTCTAAAAGGTTAAGGTACCAATTTGCTTCTCTTTATTGTTTACTTCATGTTGCTATCATGCTATTTTATATCTTTAAAAGATCCATGATTGTAATTGGAAGCCATTGAGGCTCATTAAAGCATCATATTACTTGAAAATATCATACTCTATTTTTCGTTCATTTTGTATACCCAAATATTTAACTCCATCATTCGTATAGTTATAATAATCAATTTGTGCCGATTTTTGTATCGATGGAAATGTATCGGAAAGATCTTTCCATTGATATATGACATTGCTCATGGAATGCTCTTGATTGATAGTATTTGAGCTCAAAATATGACCATTCATGGTTTTCGCACAAGCAAAACCACCGTCAGGCGCTATAGCACGCCGTAGCGCCCGAAGCTCAAATGGTTTCCGCTGCCGCGCGCCACAGCACGCCGCAGCGGGCTGCAGTGTCATTTCAAAAAAAATCATATGAAATCGATAAATAAATTAATTGAACTACTAGTAACCTGCAAGTTAGACCGCTGCCGCGTGCAGCGCGCCGCAGTGTCATTTCGGGAAAAACAATAAGAAATCAAGAGAAAAAAATCACATGAAAGTTGGACCGCTGTAGCGTGCCACAGCGGGCCGCAGTGTCATTTCTAGAAAACTATATGAAACCAAAAAATAAATTAATTGAACAGTGTTGCCGCAAGTTAATCTGCCATAGCGCGCTGCAGCGCCTGAAAGTGCTGCCGCATGCCGTAGCATCCAGCTCTTGGATTGGTCTTGCCGTTGCGCGCCGCAGCGTATGAAAGCGCTGCAGTGCACCGTAGCGCCCAGAATTTTCTGAAAGTGCTCAGAATTGGCTGAAACGGCCAAAACTTTATTATTTTTGCATTTTAAGGTCCCTAGAACTTTAGTGGGACTGAATTATATCAATTTGAATCTAGTTTAGTTAGAATTGAGCATTGCATAAAATTTTATATGAAAATTAAATTTGAAAGATTATTCTTTATAGCATGTGCTTAAAATCTTTTATAAAAAGTAGGATACTTGAATGCTTATTGGCTAAGTAGGTCTTAATAATCAAATTGCATAAAATTTAAATATTTTAGAATTGTAATTAAGTGCTGACACTTTTGGTTTGATTTAGTATTTGGTTAGCCTTAATTACCTTCTATTTTATGTTACTTTACATTCCTATTTTTTCATGATATTAAGATGTATGTTAAATAACTTTGACAGTTATTTGGACACCTTGATATATTTAAATTAACATTAAAATATATTTAAACATAAGAATCTTAAGAACTTGATTAAGTAGATGATACTTAAATTAAATCTAAAAGTTGATATCAATAATACACCAATAATGCATTGATTTATCATTAATTTTTAAATCAATAATTCATCTTAATTTTGGTAAGACTAGGGGTTAAACCCTAACTTATCTTGATTAATATCTAAGCCTTAATCAATTAACTTAATTGTAAGATAATTCAATTGATATTATTTCAATAATGCATCTAATTTAGTATTGATCTTCAATTAAAAGTACTAAGGTTAATATTAAATCGTGATTGAATTATCTGAACTAAACTTTAGATCTTTGATTTTCTCTTATATAAGACTATTAGCATAAGATGGATAATAAAATTGTAATAATTTATGAAATGATCTAACTCAAATAATATCTTTGATTTCATCCCATGATTGTAAAATAGAAAAAGATCAGATGAATTTTAATCATCTGATCTGATCACTTTAATTCAAGTCTAATAAGTAAAGCTTGAATGTTAATTTAAGAAGTAGAAAAATGAGATCTTAATGGTCTTGTTATAGGGTCATCTTTGAAATGTTTAAAGACCTTAATTATTGATACATTGAGATCGGAAGAACTTTTGTAACTTATTGAAGTAGGAATCTTAAATAATCCTTCATAACTTTAGAAGTTGATATTGACACCTCATGGTAGGAATCACCTAAAGCAGTTAGAATGAAACTTCTTCCTTGTGGTAGAAATCAATATTGAGTGATCTTTTGATCACATCCTTGGAGCCTTGTGTATGACTCACCTATTTAGAGTAAGGATTAATAGCTTTGATAAATCATTGTTGATTAAATAGAATCTTCTAAACCCAGATTATTAGTTGGAAATAGTAGGGTATACCCATAGTACTGAATTATTTCAGTAGTATTCAGGAATGGTTGAGTCACTCTAAGTAAGATTTATCTTTGTGCTACCCTACGGGCTTAGGCGGATATAATCTCGCTTAAAGTAAATTAATCAATCATAAGAGTGTTATAAACGGGGACTCATTCCTTAGCTTGATTAAATAACAAATCGTCATTGGGTGATGACTCATTCCTTAGTTTCATATAGCTTCTGTGATGAATGTTTCTGAATGTTTACTTTAAGCTTCCAGATTTTGTTATATACTACTTATACTTAGTATTGTAATGTGATCAGTATACTGGAAATGCTGATTTCTTATATATATATATATATATATTAGATTCCTCATATGTTTTATATCTTATGTATATATTGGTCTAATACTTATGGTAATGATACTACTCTTATCTTAAGTATTAGCTCTCAATCCTCCTTGAGGTTGAGTGAACAGCCCTTCAGGCGGGTTTGGTTTTACCTATTCGGGGAGATGATATATTCTTCCCCGAGCGGCGTGCCGAATCGATTATGACTATTTATTTTGCGCGCGGCGACGGGGCGGGGCGCTACAATAACTACCAGCAGCCTTGATCTTAATATAATAGATTTATAGGCCCGTCGCCCCGCAGAAGCTAGGAACTCTTTTGAGCGAGAAGTTGACACGATTCAATTACTAGTCAGTTTAGTGAAGCACCCTTTGCTTTGTTTCTAATAGGTAGGTAAGGGACAAGCAAGCGAGCGAAAGAAGAGCTTTTATCTCTGTAAACTAGAGACTATATCTTAGATAAAGTAGTGGAGATAAGCTTAAGCTCAGTGGGTTTCTCAGGCCGGGCCTAAAAAGAAATTCACATTGCCTTACGCCCTACTTATCTAAGATCTAAGAACTACTTCGTACCCTCAAGAAACTACCCTCTCGGGCTCCCCTAGTACTATAGTACATTCTCCTAGCGACTTCTCCCTTCGATTCGACTCTCGTATAAAAGTCTCCTTCTTTCTTGTTATGCTCACTACCTAACGCTTCACTCGTATACATACTTCTACTTCTGCAGATAGCCTACCGGGTACCCTTGCTCTGAAATGAACATTGCTTTTAGGTACATAACAGGTGGGTAACTTCTAGAACTATTAGCTCGAACTCATCTCTATTCACTTCTAAGTAAAAAGCTTTTTATATGTTAGCGTCTCATCTATATTATTATTATGTATTATGAAAAAACTAGCAACCCTTGTTTTAATATAGAGAGCACTTCCAGAGATTCAAACCTGCTGCGCGGTCTCATGGTCAAAACCTACTCACCCTGTTTTCCATAAGAGAGGGTTTTAAAAAGTGAATTTTTCCTAACAATCATGGGTAAGAACTTACTAAACTGATTTTCCCTCATAAGGCCATGAAGCGAAATTAAAAATGGCTACCACCCATGGGTCAAAACCTACTAAACTTGCTTTGGCCTAGAGAGAGACTAGGTGTTTATCTTGTTCTTGTTAGAGATTAGATTGAGGCTTTTCTTTGAATCAAAGTTGAATAGCCAATAGAGACAAAATGGATGGAGAATTTGCGGCTTTCTTTTCTTAGTATTAATAAAGTTGAGGATACTTCGCACCTTGCTTTGCTTATTATATATTCTAATAAGTGGAGGTTGCGGTACTACAAAATCTAATCTCAATCTAAAAGTAGTTGAAGTTGAGGGATAGGCTTAATAACAAAATGAAGGTTTAGAGTAACGTAGTTTAGTTATTAAACCGTCTGACTGAAAACATTAGATTTGCCCCTTCCCACCGCGTAGCTGCCCTTTGGTCGGGCGGCCAAGAATCTGACTTTCCTATTAGGTACGGAGCAAGAAAGAAGTCTTCTTATATATTGTATATGATATGTATTTAGTTCTTTGATTTACCAAAACAGGATTACGTAATCAGAGAGTTAGCAGAGCATATATACTTTTGAGGTTGAAGGCACAACCCTGTCGCTTGCCTGAGAAGAACGTTTTGCGTGGCAAATCTTGAGTGCTAGTACTATATTATAAATTAGTTTAGGCTTTGCGCAACGATTCTAATACGGAACACGTGTAGGTCAACGCTAAACTAATAAGTAGAATTACCTTTTGCCATCAAAAACTAAACTCATTTGGGCGCTTCACTCTAAGAAGAAAGTGCCATCAATTCAACAGAAACTATGCAAAGTGGATTCTTTCACTTTGCTAGCTAACCTTTTTTATTTCCAGTTCCGTTGAGCATTTACCTCTCTTCAAAATAACTAGTTATCCTTAGCTTAAGAGCTTAGATTTTATACGTAGTGACTCTGACTCGGAGCTCCGCTTATCTACCTACCTAAGCCTGCTTTGTCAACCTTCTAACCTAACCACGCTTCGCTTCCTCTAAAGAAAAGATAAGGCTACGGAGTAGTTGAAAAAGAGGGTGAGCTCTTCGCTCTCGCTTGATCCCCATGCTTCGCCTTCCTAATTTCAAGTGTTTCTCCGGCCTTAGCGGCTTGAGGAGATGTCAAGCTATGAACTATTCTAGATCAAGGACATTTATGGGTGAGCCCGGAACGGAAGTCTAAGGCTATGGTAATCCTGAGCCCTACTGGAAGGCTACCGAGTCACTATTAGATTCTCTTTCTTTTCGTGAGTTTGTTTACTTGAACGAAGTTCTCTGAGACGCCAGTCGAAGTATACAGAGGGCATCCGGAGGGTTCGTCTCAGATTCATATATTAAAATATGTTTGAGATAAGGGAAGTTTCTGGGGAAGAGTGAGCCTACTAAGAAAGAGAAAGGAGATTCCTCTGGGTAGACTGTGAAGCAGATTCTATCTAGTAGAATAGCTATGCAACTAGGGTGGAGATTTTAGATAGGGTACCTGTAGATAGATTGTAGAATCTATTAAATATGTTATAGATAGTCGAACGATCACTTTGCTTTGCTAGGCTCTTGGAGGATGCAGTGGGTCTTCAATTAAAAAGCCTGCGGTTTGCTTATTTCAAAGTAAAACCCTGAACTGAAGCTTGAACATAAACCAATTATCCTTAAATAAAGACTCGAAAGACCTACTTTTCATGTGGCAAGAGCAAAATAACTATTTAAAAAAATCCTTTGAACTAAGTGAGACGAGCCACGTCATCGAGTCTAAATAGTATTTCTCTTTTTTATATTGCAGTTGCTTATTCAATACTTTGTCCTTAAGGAACTCTCAAATTTTACGAAAATGCCACTCTTATGTATGTCCGCAGAAATCTGGGACATTCCGATAACATCGCCCGACGATCTATCGCTAGCGATAGAGTTCTTCGCATTCGTTCGTCCCGAAGTTTGCCTCCTCTGCCAGACGCAGCGCCGGTGCTCCGCCTTCGCTTTGTCGGTGCTCGTCTCGCTGACGCTCGCCCGATGCGTTCGCTTCGTTCTCCAACGCTGACACTTTTGCAGAAATCGTCTCGCTGACGCGTTCGTTCGTCCCCAAGTCACCAGACGCAGAGGTAAAATTGCACAAATGCATGATTGCCAGACGCTGATGCTCCCGTTCCCATTCGCTTCATTTTTTTTTCTAAATATTTGCTTGATAATGTCATTTGATGAAGAATTTAGGGTTATATTTGTTTTATGATTTTTGACATATATTAGGTTGATTTAGAACAAATTTCTGGAAGAAGTGGGTACGTGTGAACATTGATATCAGAAAATTATGATTCTTTCTTATTAGCTGCTTGTGATAAAAATTTAATGAGCTTTTGGGTTTGGTTTAATATTTTAGTTTTTGGTACTGTTTATCTAATTATCTTTTTAGTTATTTATTATAATTTTTTAATTTATAGGGTAATGTTAGCTCATGTATTATAATAATATATATTTGAATAATATTGACTTCTGTTAAATAATACTGAGCTAACAGCCCCTGTTATCTGAATAAAACTGGTATCTGAATAGCATGATATCATGATATTTTAATAACTTTTCACCTGACATTCAACCCAACAGCCCCTAACTTTATTATTTAGTCGATTAAGTGTTGTTTTTCATGCTGAACCTCTATCTGTCCATCCCGCCCCATGCCCTTTTATTATTACTATTTTTTGCTTACTTCAAACCCTAGTACAGATAGGAATGAAGAGATGAGTTTTTTTGTCTGCACACCCTGCTGCATCAATTATGCGTCTATGTATTGGGATGAGTGTGCTCCATTTTCTTTACTTGAGGGCTGTTTGGTTCACTGCCATCTATTGTTAATGTGATGCCAATGTTATTTGGTTGGATGCCATGTGCAGTTTATTAAATTAGCATGTTGTTCAAATAACATTCTATTTAGACAGCATTGTTATTGTGCTTACGGTTGGCGTTTGGTTCAATACTATTTGTATGCTGTGCTCTGTTGGAATAATTTTTAGAAAATATTATTAGATAGTATAAATTCCTTTTTTATTTTTCCTGTGACTTTATAGATCGAAAATGAAAAAATCAGAAGAAAATAGCCCAAAGATGAAGGCAGTAATTGAGCAAGGGTGCATGAACAGGCCGAAAGATCCGAATCTCTCACAAAAAACACTGAACAGTGGATACAGGGATGAAAATACCTATTTTCTCAATACTGCAAGTGATAGATGCAATGGAGTTGAAGAAGTGATGAACTGTTCTCTCAATATCTGCTGATTTTGAATGCTGTTCAAATAACCTCAAGAATTAGCAAAGTTGTTAATAAATCCAATTTCAAATAACACAACATTGAACCAAACGGCTGTTAGCTTTTTGTTATTAGGAGATACCGTTGTTTCATTGAGATAGCAATGAGCCAAAGTGGCCCTAAGATATTAAGATGCAACATTATTAAGATGTGTGCTAGTTTGATCTAGTGCTGTTAATTCATTAATATTTATTTGTGGTACATTTAGGCTTTATCACCCGCATTAATTTTTATTTTTAGGGCATTTTATATCCAATACCTTACTTGCATGCTAAATAGCTCACCATTCTTGTTTATCTACTGAGAATCAATGTTTTTCCTCATAGGCAGGTGAAGAATGGAACCCTTGGCATTGAGCTGTTAGATGATTTTGCTTTACATTGAGAAGCGTGACAATTTAGGCATACCTAGTATTTTTCAAATATTATTGATAACTTAAAAAAAGAGAACAATATGCTTATTAATGCCTATTATGCTTCAATTTTCTTTCATAGGATAGATCAAATAACCAGTCAAATGACTGGGTGCTTTGTAACATGATAGTTATTTGGTAGTTTCTTTTGCATCTTTTACCTAGCAAGGGGAACAGTTTGAGTGCAGTGTGGACTATCACTCAAGCAGTCTTGAAATAAGCCATCGATTGGGAAACAATCTTTATCACGTGAACTTATTTTCTTTTTCTTTTATATTCTTCTTTGTTCTCATGTGCAAGGCATTGGCGCATAAGTTCTGCTGTTTCAATATGAAATTAATTTAATTTCCTTAGATTTGTAATGGAATCCAAGCAGGAATCTCCATCAATTTGCTTTTCCTATTTTGTACTTGTGTGTTATTATATTAATTCCTATTAACTAGATTTATCTGCTTAATACAAATAATGTCAACGGAATTGTTCATGTTTCCAACTGAGATAGAATAGCATTTGTAAACATGAGATCGTCATTGATATGGTAAATGCAGATTTTGTAGAGCTAGCTCTTAATAAACTGCTTTTAGTGTAATCCATGTAGACATCAATGGGTTTAGAAGTATTATTTATACTTGATATTGATAGAAACATGCAAATGTATTCATATCCTTGTTTGACATTTGATTGGGAAAGTCTAGCATAGAAACAATTATGATTGTTAAATTGGATTGAAAGGGGAAGTTGTGAACTTTGATCTTTCATTCATTGATTTTCATCTGTTACTGTGATTTGTTGTTTTGATAAAATTAGAGGTGAGTGAATTAGTAATTGACAATTAGGTTTGTTTAGCCTTTGTAGGAACCATATCTAAATATCATTGTCTTGCTTGTTTAGATGCATATATTTGGCATGATGAAATGAACTATTTTTTTGTTAAGATTTATGCATCAAATTGCTGTCTTACCATGCCTATATGCACGTGTTTGTGCTCATGCTTAATAAGTGTTGATTTATGTGGTTTGGTCATGTTACGAATCTACTAGCGGCTTGTTCATCATTATTTGTAGTCCTACATTGATTAATTAGTTTTCTTGTTGCTCATTTTTTTGACTTCTATGCTACAAGCATCTCTATTTGCATTTTCAAATTTATCTTGTACTTAAATAGAGATCATGTTTTGATTTTGACAGGTCACTGCCCATCTTCAATTTGAATTGCATTTTAGTGTGACACAATGGTTTCTTTTGAGATGAATGACACAAAAAGTAAGAGTTCATTTTATGTGCAGTTTTCTTTTATTGCAAATGTTTCAAAGAAGTTTTAAATCATGTTGTGAAATATTGGAGCCGATTTGAATGGTTGGTTTAAATTAGTTTTGGTTGGAGTATCTTACATAATTCAAAAATTTTTTGGGCTGCAAATGTGGCTGATTAGTCATTTTAGTATTATTAGGAGTTATAGGATCACCATAAAAAACTCATTTGAGCTTGTAAGCTCGGTGGAAGTCAATGTGTAATTCTTGTAAAACTAGTAAAAACTCATGCGCAAGTGCACATGCCTAACAGTTTATTGAAATAATAGAATATTTTATTTAGCTTAGATGCTATGTGATTATGTCAAATTATTCATTTTATTAATATGCTCAAAACAATATTGTTGCAGAACTCCAAATTTTAGATGAAAAAGGTGAAGCGCTGTCTCAGATAGCAGACAACCAATATAAAATTTTATTGAATTAACATAATCTTAATTTTTTGGGAAAGTGTGCAAAAGTTAGAGTGTTTCTTATAAAAGTGCACTATAGGCAGTGTGCAAAAGCTCTTGACGCCCACGTGTAAAGTGAGCAAGGGTTTTCACATTGGTTATGAGTAAATAAGTTAGCTTAAGACATTAGGATGAGAATATGAAGTTGAAATTGATACTCTTATAAGTTTATGAGTTTGGAATATTATGGTTTAGATAAATATTTAATATTTTCAAAACCAAAGTGGGTTGCTGAGAAAACAAAAGAAAATGATTTAAGTTTTGTTGTTTGTGTAAGAATAGATATAAAATGATGGATTATCTTGGTTTAGAATTTGAAGGATAATATAAAAAAAGATAATTTTGGAGATAGAATTATACCTTTAACAGTTGCATTTGATAGGATGACTACTAATATTATTAGTGTTTATATCTCCCAAATAGAATTATGTGCGGATAAAGAAGAAAAAAATTGGCATACTTTGAAAGAGTTGTTCAATGAAAACCTCAAAAAGTAATGATACTTATTAAAAGATATTTAAATTAGCTCATTGGAAGAGTAGTTGAAGATATTTTCAAAATTTGGTTTGATGCAACTAATGAAGTAGGAAAAAAATGATTTTGGATTTCTTAGAATATGATTTTAAGGTTATTAATATATTGTTCAAGAAGATAGAAGAGTACGATGATGCTTATATTAATGCGGTTCTAGAACCTAAATAAGTTTTTCTTATGAAGAAATGAGATTGGTTATGTTCTAGTGATTTTTAAGATTATTTCAAGAGAAGTCTGTACAATCTAACATTAGTTGATAGTTTTAAATTTTAAACTATTAATTAAAAAAGAAATAATAATTATAAATTATGCCATGACTCAAATAAAGATTTATATATCCAGGAACAAAATTTTAGATAGCGAAAAACTTATTTGTTATTTGTTATAGTAGTACACCACACAATAATCTACCTCACAATATTAAAATGTAACATCTTCATGACTAGACAATCATATTATTTCTGTTTTCCATCTTTTTCCCATTGATTATTCATTATCAAAATCACTATTTGGATACATTGTTTGCCTAAGCTGATATTTATAAGCTTGTGGTAGGACATACAAACTATTAACACATCGTACATTCCAAATTTGGAATCAGTATTTTTTTCACATGTAGTTGTGGGGCGATGTTGTTGGAACAATTCAGTTTTTTAGAAAAAAAATTAACTGCCTCATCGCTGGGTGAAAATTTTTATTTCTGATTTTTGTTGTACAGTTAATTTTTTGTTGTTGTGTATCATCCTCTCAGCCTTTGAAGATAAATGCGAGGCACATAGCAAAAACAATGATTAAAAATATTCATGAAATTGTTGTGCCAGAATAAAAAGTGCTTACTTATTGTCTCATTATTATTAATCTTCCATTACAACAACAATGCTAATCCTTAATCCCACTAGGTGGGGTCGGCTACATGAATCATTTGTTCCACTGTGCACGATCAAATAGAAGCTCCTCTCTAAGTTCCAAATAGAGAAGATTAAATAGGTACAAAATGGGGACTTCCTAGGAAGTCACCATCCTAGTAAAGCTTTGCTCAAGCACACTTAACTATAGAGACGGGATATGTTGCACTAGTACTTGTATGATTTTACCCTCAAATAATCAATTTATTTATTTTGGAAGAGTTTGCGTGATGCTAAGCCAACTATCTCTATTATTTCTGTCCTACTTGAATCTCAAAAGCCATGCTAGGCTTCATGACTACTCAATAGGGCCAAAAGCATTGCTTGTGGCATCCTAAACTTATTTTTGAATCATGACGAGTGTCTAGATGTTAGATAGTTCTTGCTTCCACTTTCTCCCAATAGTAACAAATGCCATGCAAGACGCTTCACACATAATGCAAAATGTTCATAAAACTGAAAAACTGCAATTACAACCACATTATCAAATTCATTGTTTTATATCTTGTTACATCCTGTAATAAGCATATGCTCTAAGCATTGTTTGGGAAGTACGCGATAGCAATGTAGCAATGTTGAAAAAGCAAATCATTATTTTCTTCCTAAATATTGAACAATGAAAAAATGGCAAACCATCAACATGCTCAATCATTATTCATTGAACTAATAAAAAGCAGATCTAAGCCTCAAAAATCATCACATGCACTTTTTTCCATTCATCGAAATGTCAATGGTCTTTTCTTGGATCTCGACCTAAACACTTGCTTTCTCTTTTGAAATCCTACCTTTGTTTTCAGTCTCTCAAGTTGGTTTTATTTGTCTTATTCAATTGAATTCTAGTGCATGCTCATGTTCTTCTCTACAAAACTATTGCCAAATGCACCATCCTTTTTTTATTGAGATGAGTATATTGGTGATTGCCCAAATCAATGTTTTTTAAGCATAGATCATTAAAATTAATCTTAGTTTTATTTCCCAAGTTGTTTTTGTTATTATTTATTGTTGGGACCAATCTCATGAAAAGAATAACCTACTAGTCACACGCACATCATGATATCATGACCATAAGCTATTTCAATATTTGTAATAGCACAAACTCTTAAATACCAATGTATTGTCCGTTTTGGCCTGAAAAGCATCACAGTTTTTCTCTCCGAAGATAATTTTTCAGCAGGTCATCCATTCTGGGAGTGCTCCCATATGAGCACACTTAATTTTGGAATTCTTATCAGGAACACTTCACCATTATTTGAAAAGGTGCCTTGATATTTAAGAGTTTCACTTATTACTACTTAAGTGGGTCTTTACAATCTCCCCAACTTAAGTAACTGACGTCCTCGTCAGTATCCGCACACAGATCCAAGAACTATCATTGGGTAGATAGAACTAGAGGTGACTCCTACAGGCTCAAGAGGTACCTATAATCATCTAGCATCTTAATCATCATGGGTTCAAGAGGCTGCTCACATGAAGTGTTACCTTACCTTGTATGACACTTAGCTCCCATCTGACACCCTATGGTCTGCTCTGATACAATCTGTGATGGCCAGGGAATTAAGCTCGAGAATTTTCAAGAAAAATATATCAATATTTTGAAAACATGCATTTATGAAAATAAAGAAAATAAAATATATAAATGTCCATAATTACATTCAGAGCCATCCATATGAATTACACATTTTATAATTATTATAAAAAAAATTGAAAATTAAAATATCTTCATTCTGCTCACTTCTCAAAAGCTTTGACTTTAATCTTAAAATGCAAGAGATCTTCTTAATTGTCAAAACTTGAAATTTTTTAGCTGATGCCAGTCAGGTAGGAGTACGTAGACCATTCTTATAATAGTTACATTCTAGCATCCTATAGTAGGCATAAATTATATAAGAGTGATATGAAAAAAAATTTACATCACATATAAAAAAGTAAAGCACTTGCCAATGTAATTAATGATTGCCCTGCATGTTAGCCTTGCATTCAAAACATAAGAAAAATATGAAATAAGTTTTATTTTAAGTATTTGTAACATAAAGTCGAGTCCTGAGACTCCTGAGCTAAATTGGTAAACACATAGGCATAACCTTAGGAAGCTTTCTCTCTATCCATTGATAGCTTATTCATAATTAGGAACTGATGCTGTGTCTTTCCTCTAGATTTTTCCACTTCCTAAAAAGGGCTAAATCCTTTCATATGACACCCAGGGGATACCAGCAAGCCCAATCTATATAGATTTTTAGTGTTGCTTTTTATCTTCCAAAAATAAACACCACAATAATATAATACATTTCATCTTTTTTTTACATGCTTTATGATAATATTTTTTTTTTTCATTTTGTAAATTAATAAGCGATAAGCATATTAGAAAGCACAAGTAAGATTCAAATGAAAATGACTCAAAATAGGTATGTTGAAATAAAATAGTAAGTAGATTACGTACCTGATTGTTTTGATAAAAACACAGCCAAATCAAATTTCTGCCAAATAATGATTTAATTCATTAATTTAATATTTTATGATTTAATATAATTTATTATTTATTAATATAACCTTTAGGTTTATAAGCATTAAATTTAGTAATTTAGGTTTTTAAAATAAGAAAATGATCTAAATATTTTTAAATTGATTTTGAATCATTAAGTTACTATTTAAAAGATAAAGAACATATTTAAATTATTTAAATTTACTTAATTTAATATTTGGTTAAATGAACAAAATTCTCCTCTTAAAGGGTCCAAAAGGTGATTTGAGAATAAGGGTTTCAATTTAAATTTTGTTAATGCCAAATATTTTCTTACAATTTAATATGAAGACAGATACTAAGAACACTCAATTTGACTAAGTTTTAAGGCTAATGAGCTTAATTTAGGATTTAAGCTCATTAATGGGTGATTAGTGAGTGATTAGTGAAATTAATTATAAAAAAGTTATTTTGACTTTGCCAATGTCTTCTCCTTTATTATGTGAGTTATCATAAATTTAAATGAATTTTAGATAATTAATGAGTATAATATTTATTAATTCATTTTTAGAGTAATTAGGCTAAATTAAGAAATCTAATGGTAGAAATTAAAATTTTCTTACAGATTTGTATTCCTTATTTTTTTTTGATCAAAATGGTATATTGGATAACTATATTTGGATGTGATTTGATTAAGTTATGATATTATCAATATTTAGGGTTAAATAGTTAATTAGGCAAAAAGGTGATTAGTGAAACTAATCACCAAATAAAAAAATTAATGGAATAGTTATTTTTTTAATACTAACATAAGATGTGAATAAATTTAAACATATAAAACTATATCATATTCATCTCATGTAAGCAAATTCAAAGTTTCCAAAATTTTGTCTATTTTCATCATAACATAAAATATGATTTTTCAAATAAATTTAAATATTACTTTTAAAAAGAAATTTAAACATATAGACTTAGATTACATATGTGCAATCATCTTAATCAAATCTAATCTTGATATGAGAATAAATCTAAACAACATAAAAATTGAACATATAAATTAATTACATATATAACATGAACATACATATTTAAGAAGGATTCATTATTTCTCTTAAATTTAGATATGATTTGCAACTTTTTTATGATGTATTGTTGATCTATTTCTACCCCATAAAAATGATTTAAATCAACTCTAATTCATCACTTAAGTTTTAAAATTTAATTAAAAAAATATAGGGAAAGGGTGTACCTTTGCAATATGCTTGTTCACTATGGGAACAAGAATAGATTGGAAGATGATGATGATTTTGCTAGAGTTCTTATCACTTTGATAGGAACTTAAAGTCCTCTTGATGCTCCTTTAATCTTTGAGAAGGTGTAGGATGAAGTGTCCTAGCTTGAGGAAGAAGTATGAGAGAAAAAATGGAAAGGGCTTTGAGTGCTTGATGAAATTAATAATGGAGCCTTAAGGGGATAAGAAAGTGTCCAACCCTTTTTATGATTAAGCAGATTTCAAAGGTAAGCATTAGGATAGATTTAATGGAGAGTATTTGATCTTGGAGAGCTTGGATGGTGATCATTTTGTCATCTAATGAAGAAAATATCTGTTATTATATGAATAATATATTCCTATGGATAGAATTAAGATGAATTTTTTGTGAAGTTTTTTTTTAATTTGCCCAAAAGTGTTAAAGATGAAAATTTAATTATCCCTAAAATTGATCACATGAAAATTATCAAATTTCAAATTGAGGTGTCCATTAGGTAGGTCTTGATAAGAGAATTCCATAGATGCCAAAATCGCCCAATTTGGATAAGTGCTTGAGTTGAAATTTGCATTTAAAATTTCAGATTTTTTTGTTTTACCCATCTATTAACGGTGCTGCTAATGCCGTTAACGATGCCGTTACTACCTTTAACGGCGGTAGTTTCACCACGGACGGTGTCAAACGCAGATTCTATTTGTGCCGTCCGCTTGAGTGGAAGATGACGATAGCCGTAGGATCCGCCGTTTAGATAGACATCAATGTGCGACGTTTTTTTTTTAATTTAATGTGATTATCCAAGATTTAATAATTAAATGAGTTCCCAAAAATCCCAAAATTTCACTCTTATCTAATTTGGGGTAAGGAACGTAACGACGAAATTGGATTTTCAATTTGAAGTCAAAATAATTAACACATTTTTCTTAATTAAATAAAATAATAAAATGACCAGAAAATGACGGAAAATTGAAAAATTCCAAATAAATTACCAAAAAATTTTCTAAAAATATTCCTAGCAATCTTATAATTTTATTTTGTCAATTTATTGTGAATTTAAAAATTAGAAAGCTAAAATTGAAAAATCTGGTATTTCACATTCTCTCCAACTTGAAAAGGATTTTATCCCGACATCAATCTAAATTTTTTTAAAGAAGTCTACTAGATTTAGAATCACTTGCTAGCAAAATAAATGAGGGCAGGCTTTCTTCATACTTGATTCCTCTTCCCATGTAGCTTCTTCCTTGCGGCAAATCATCCATCAAACCTTTATCATGGGAATATATTTATTTCTCAATCTCCTTTCGTCTCGATCTAAAATTTCTTCTGGTTCAATCACATAACTGAGATTTGGTTACAAATTAATATCTTCTACTCCCACTCTTATTGAATGTTCTGATAAGCATTTCTTTAATGAGGAGACGTGAAATACGTCGTGCATCAGACTTAAATGTGATGGAAGTTTTATTTGATGTGCCACTTGACCAACTCTTTTCAAGACTTCGAAAGGACTGACAAACTTGGACTTAATTTTCTAGAAACTCCAAATTTTGGAACACCTCTGAATGGATTTACTTACAGATATACAAAGTCTCCAATATAAAATTATTCATGACGATGATGAGCATTAAAATACTGCTTCTGCCTATCTTGAGCCGCTTTTATTCGATGCTGAATTAATTTAATCTTTTCAGTTGCTTGAAGAATTAGATCTGATTTCAACATTTTGTTTTCTCCAACGCTGTTCCAAGATAAAGGAGTGATGCACATTCTTCCATAAAGGGCCTCATATGGAGCCATTTCAATGCTTGCTTGAAAATTGTTGTTATAGGAAAATTCAATTAACGGAAGGTAATCATCCCAACTTTCTTCAAAATCTAAATCACAAAGTCGAATAAGATCTTCTAGAGTGGTTCTTTCCTTCAGTCTGTCCATCAGTTTGCAGATGAAATGATGTGCTCATGCTAATTTGGGAACCAAGATCCCGATGAACCATTTTGCAGAACCTTGAAGTGAATCGGCTAGCTCAATCAGAAACAATGGTCTTTGGAACACCATGCAGTCTTACTATTTCTTTAGGATAAATCTTTGCTAATTTGCGCACTGTATCTGTCTGCTTGATAGGTAAAAATTGTGCTGATTTTGTAAGCCTGTCAACAATTACCCAAATAGAATCATTATTAGATTTCGAGCGAGGAAAATCAGTTATGAAATCCATGAAAATGTCTTCCCATTTCCATTGAGGAATAGCTAGAGATTGAAGTAATCCTTCTAGTTTTTAATGCTCCGCTTTTACGAGGTTACATGCTTCACACTTGGATATAAATTCAACGATACTTTTCTTCATTCCTGGTCACCAAAAGTGTGATTTCAAAGCCTGATACATCTTGTCATTTCCTGGATGAGTAGAGTATCTGGAATGATGGGCTTCTTTCAACAATTTTGATCTTAGCTCAGCTTCATTAGGTATCCAAATTCTAGATCTACACCAAATATTTTTATTTAAATCCAAATTTAATTTTGGATGCTTTCCTGATTGAATAGATGCAGCCAAGAGTTATACTCTTCATTATTCAGTTGAGCATTCTATAGTCAATTGAAATAGACTAGCATTTGATGGTAACACCACTTCTAATTAATGATATTCCATTTCCTTGAGTAAGATAGGATTATAGGTCAATATATGTAAATGTGAAGTTGCCTTTCGTCCATCTGATACTATATTTGCCTTTCCAGGGTCATACTGAATTGTCTGCATAGCAGTCTAGGGTACAAACTTGCTCAGGAATACAATCATGAATTCTGCCCAAAAGATTTCCTTTTCTAATCTGTTCTGGAATGTAGTGGCTTTTTTGGCTGTTCTCCACCTTTTTTCAGCAATTTCAGTTTGTTAGTAGGTGGCTAAAAATATTTTCTGATCTTCAGAGCTCTTGGCACAGCCTCTTGACTAAAAATCACTACTGACTGAATATGTAAAGCATTTTTCTGTATAAGGCTCTTAGCACAGCCTTATATGAAGAGCTCAGAAGATCAGAAAGCACAACCTTCTCCACCATTTTTCAACAATTTCGGTCAATCAGTAGGTGGCTAAAGATACTTTCTGATCTTATTTGTCATCAGTATTATTTTGATCTAGCAATTCAGTATCACCCTGGAAAGACAAATGTAGTAGCAGATGGTCGAAAGGCAACTTCCCATTTACATATGTTGACCTATAACCTTATCTTACTCAAGGAAATGGAATATCACTAATTAGAAGTGGTGTTACCATCAAATGCTAGTCTATTTCAAATAATCATAGAATGCTCAAAGGAATAATGAAGAGTATAACTCGTGGGCTGCATCTATTCAATCAGAAAAGCATCCAGAATTAAATTTGGATTCAAATAAAAACAGTTGGTGTGGATCTAGAATTTGGATACCTAATGAAGCTGAGCTAAGATCAAAATTATTGAAAGAAGCCCATCATTCCAGATACTCTACTCATCCAGGAAATGACAAGATGTACCAGGCTTTGAAATCACACATTTGGTGGCCAGGAATGAAGAAAAATATCGCTGAATTTATATCCAAGTGTGAAGCATGTAACCTCGTAAAAGTGGAGCATTAAAAATTAGGAGGGTTACTTCAATCTCTAGCTATTCATTGATTTCATAACTGATTTTTCTCGCTCGAAATCTAATAATGATTCTATTTGGGTAATTGTTGACATGCTTACAAAATCAGCACACTTTTTACCCATCAAGCAGACAGATACAATGCACAAATTAGCAAAGATTTATCTTAAAGAAATAGTAAGACTGCATGGTATTCCATAGACCATTGTTTCTGATAGAGCTAGCCAGTTCACTTCAAAGTTATGGAAAATGGTTCATCAGGATCTTGGTTCCCAAATTAGCATGAGCACAGTGTTTCATCTGCAAATTGATGGACAGACTGAAAGAGTGAACCAGACTCTAGAAGGTTTTATTCATTTTTGTGATTTAGATTTTGGAAGAAGTTGGGATGATCACCTTTCGTTAATTGAATTTTCCTATAACAATAATTTTTAAGCAAGCATTGAAATGGCTCCATATGAGGCCCTTTATGGAAGAATGTGCATCACTCATTTATCTTGGAACAGTGTTGGAGAAAACAAAATGTTGAAATCAGATCTAATTCTTCAAGCAACTGAAAATATTAAATTAATTCAGCATCGGATGAAAGGGGCTCAAGATAGGCAGAAGCAGCATTTTGATGCTCATCATCGTCTTGTAGAAATTTCTGTTGGAGATTGTATATCTGTACGTAAATCCATTCAGAGTAGTTTTAAGATTTGGAATTTCTGGGAAATTAAGTCCAAGGTTTATTGGTCCTTTTGAAATCTTGAAAAGAGTTGGCCAATTGACATATCAAATAAAGCTTCCATCACATTTAAGTCTGATGCACGACATATTTCACATTTTTTCATTAAGGAAATGCTTATCAGAACCTTCAATGAGAGTGGGGGTAGAAGATATTAATTTGCAACCAAATCTCAGTTATGTGATTGAACCAGAAGAAATTCTAGATCGAGACGAAAGGAGATTGAGAAATAAATCTATTCGCATGATAAAGATTTGATGGATGATTTGCCGCAAGGAAGAAGCTACATGGGAAGAGGAATCAAGTATGAAGAAAGCCTACCCTCATTTATTTTGCTAGCAAGTGATTCTAAATCTAGTAGACTTCTTTAAAAAAATTTAGATTGATGTCGGGATAAAATCCTTTTCAAGTTGGAGAGAATGTGAAATACCAGATTTTTTAATTTTAGCTTTCTAATTTTTAAATTCACAATAAATTGACAAAATAAAATTATAAGATTGCTAGGAATATTTTTAGAAAATTTTTTGGTAATTTATTTGGAATTTTTCAATTTTTCGTCATTTCCTGGTCATTTTATTATTTTATTTAATTAAGAAAAATGTGTTAATTATTTTGACTTCAAATTGAAAATCCAATTTTGCCGTTACGTTCCTTACCCCCAAATTAGATAAGGGTGAAATTTTGGATAATCACGTTATGTTTAAAAAAAATTGGTTAAAAATTTGAACCAATGATGGTTTAATTGGTGCGCACATATTTTGAAAAATTAAGCCTTTCAGTTAAAGAAACTTTTAAGAGATAATGGGTGTAGCCAGATAAAAGAGAGGCTCGATGATTCTTAGCGTAGCTTAGGGTTGGATTCAATCCGAGTTTGGTTGAGGCAACTTATACTTGAATTCGAAATTTTCTATTTGAGTCCGACTCTAACTTGACTCGAACTCGCGAGTCGAGTCAAGTTCTATTCAAAAAAGTTTGAGTTGGAGTTGACCCAAATCTTTAAATTCGAGTAAGTTTGATATATATAAAATAAAAAAAAACATATAATTCTAATGGGACCAAATTTATTAGATTTTTATAATTTTTTTAAAAATAAAGCAAGGTTTTTGTGCTGGGGAGAATTGAATTTGGGCCAGACGGATGAGTTGAGGCACCTTTACCCACGGGGCAGGGCAAGCTGTTTTGTGGGTGAGCTAAGTTAATTTATTTTATATATTTCGAATGACTCGAATTGGTTCTAGTCAAAGCCGTTCTACTCGAAAATTTCAAGTCCAAGTTCGAATCAACTTAAAACTCGGCAAATTTCGAGTTTCGGGTAAAATAATTAGCTTTAGCGTAGCCGGAGAAAAGTCAGGTATGAGTTGTATGACAATGCTGCGCATAGTCAGTGGAGGTGAGGTCTGATGATGCTGGTTATAGCTGGAGGAAATACATGTTTGACGATGCTGGACATAGCTAGTAGAGGAGTTTACATTGAGGCAGCTATTGGCACTAATATTTATGCTGTGTTGCTCGAATCTATTATTAAGAGTGTGCACAAATGCTAGGGTAGACTTGTGTAGGGCCAGGCTGAAATGTTGAGCAGTGGAGGCTATATGCATTAATTATTTGGAGTTTATATATATAAATTTAATTCATTGCAAAATTCTTTTTAAACAAAGTTCACAAACTTCTTCTTCAAGACAGGAATTTTTGGGGCCCTGATTTTAACCAGTCAAAAAGTAACTCCGGTACTTAAAAACATTAGGACAACTTATACATTACAGCAGCTTAGCTGTTCTTAATCGAATCTATATTGGCTTCTAAATTAATATCTGAAAACTAAATCGGATCCATTGAATTGTTGAATAACTAATTCTGTAATATTAAATAGTCTGGAGACTAAATTGTCCAATTTTAAATAGTTGAGCTACTGTTATATATTCTATTAAATTGCTGAATTACTAATTCCGGCATATTGAATTGTCTGGGAATAAACTGTTCAATCTGAAATTGTTGAGCTAATATTTTGTTTAATTAAATTAGCAGAAAGTAATTATTTTTAATTTGTTTCTACGGTAAAGATTGGAGGAAAAGCAATTGAATTTTACAAAAGTTTATTCTTTCGAGTTATCTTATTGCATTGTGAGTTGTTTCTCGGAAATACCTATTAGTGAAGATTTTTTTGTCCGCCATAAGGCTTCATACCAGTCAACATTTGCTCAAAGATTTTCAATTCAGCAACTTTTACGGACCTATAACTCTTATTTAATGGAGCATAGCGATAGCTTTGTTTTCAGTTGACATTTCCATTGATGTATCTGTAAACAGTAGCATCTGAAAATCATAGTGGTGCTGGAGATGTGATCCTTTTTGAATTGATGGTTTGACAAAAGATGAAAATGCAACAGCAATTAGCACTAATATGTAGAAAAAAAAATCCTGTATGAAATTTACAAGATCTAATACGATTTGCGAGAGCTGTTATTGTGTAATATAATTTTATTATTTTCAAAACAGTTCATTTGATTAAGCTTGATATTTGGTCTGTTATATGCTTTTGGAGATAAAAATATGGAGGATACTAGGGCAGGATTTGATTGAAGTTCGGTAGAGTTAAGCTCAGACTCGAACTAGAAATTTTTGAGTTGAGTTCAACTCAAATTCAACCGAGTTTGAGTCGAGTCAAGTTCAATTCAAAAATTTTTGAGTTCAAGCTGGCTCAATTTGATTCGAGTCAGCTTAATATATTTAAAAAAGCTTAAAATTCCTGTTAAAGAAATAATTTGAATTGATGGTAACGTTATCCTTGTTTCATTAAATTGGCCTAGGATTCAATTCTTCCCGGGTTCAAATTTGTTATATTTTTATAAAAAAATCTTTTTTTGAAACAGAGTAAGGTTTTGGCCCCGGGTAGAATCGAACCCAAGGCCAGTGGGATGAAGTTGAGGCGCCTTTACTATGGGGCCTGACAAGTTGCTGTACGTGTGATATGAATTGTTTTATTTTATATATTCCATGTGACTCGATTTAAGTTCAGTTCGAGTCATGCCCAACTTGAACTTTGATGAAAAGGAGAAAGTGAGAAAGAAAGAATGTTGCGTATTATTGATATATTCATTCATTTACAAAATTCGCATATATATAGTAGAGTAGCATTGTAACGCTTTGAGGTGCCATTCATAAGTAACGACGGGGGATCATTTTGGCTATTATAATTGTATTGTAATGCTTTGATGAGTTCTAATTAGAGTAACAATTGGAAATTAAATGGGTTGCTATTATCCCCCGACAAATGAATCATCTAGAGAGGATTTGGTTAGTTTGGACCGGTGTTTGTTGAAACAGGCTGTAGATAGAGGCTTTGTTAGAATGTCTGCAATATGCTCTTTAGTGGAGATGAGTTGTAGTTCAATTTCATTCTTCTGATTGTTGTCACGAATGAAGTGGTAATCAATTTCCATGTGTTTTGTTATTGCATGAAAGATATGGTTATTGGCGAGTGCTATGGAAAAGAGGTTGTTTCAGAATAGAGGAGTTGGACTGCTTTGTGGGAGGCCGAATTCCTGAAGTAGCTTGCGTAGCTAGATGATGTATGTGGCTGTGGTTACAAGGGCCCGATATTCGGTTTCAGTAGAGGAGCGAGGTACAATGTTTTGTTTTTTTGTGCTCCAAGAGATTAGAGTATTGCCCAAGAAGATACAATAGCCAGTAGTAAACTTGCAATCGTCTGTATCACCTGCCCAATTTGAGTCGGTGTAGGACTGAAGATCTAGGTTTCCTGGATCGATTAGGAGGCTGAGATAGAGAGATCCCTTAACGTACTTGACTAGTCGTTTGACTTGTTCAAAATGAGCTTGTGTGGGGTTGTGCATGTGTTGGCATATCTTATTGACTGCAAGACTTAGATTAGGTCGAGCTATAGTGAGGTATTGAAGAGAACCTATAATTTGCTTGTATATTGTGGGTTGAGAAAATGAGGGTTTGGACTTTTGTTGGCTGTTTATGGGGGTAAGGGCTGGATTGCATTGCTCCATTCCTGAGATTTTCAAGATTATGAAAGCGTAGGTTGCTTGACTAAGGAACGGGCCATTTGTAGATTGTGTGAGATGGCTGCCGAGAAAATTGGTTGGAGTGCCGAGATGTTTCATGTGGAACCTTTGTGTGAGGATTTGGATGAGTTTGTGGGTGTGAACCTATAAGAAGTATGCCATTCACATAGATCATGATATAGAATCTATTAAGAGGTATCGTGTTTAAGAAGAGTGGGATCGACAATGCTAGTTCTGAAATTGTGGGTATGTAGAAATTCTGTGAGGGTAGAGTACCATTGGCAGGGCGATTGTTTAAGGTTGTAAATAACTTTATTGAGCTTGCTAATATGGTTGGGATGGCTGGAATCCACGAATTCTTGTGGTTGCTTCATATAGATTGTCTCATGGAGTTTGCCATGTAGAAATGCATTAGAAACATCTAGTTATAAGATAGATCACTTGTAATAAGTTGCTAAGGTGAATCGAATTCGAATGGTTGGTATTTTTGCAACTGGGTTGAATGTTTTCAAGTAATCTATGCCATAGTGTTGATTGAATTCTTGAGTCACCAACCTGACTTTGTTGCTTGCCACTGTGCCGTCGGCTTTGAGTTTTGTACGATATGTTCATTTACACCCAAAGGATGTTTTGATGTGGGATAGGGGGTACGAGGGTCTAGGTGTGTTAATCTATCAAGGCATGGTACTCGTCTTCCATTGCAAGTTTCCAGTGTTCCAGCTTAGCCATGGTGTTATAGGAGGTAGGTTCGTTTGAGTGAGCTGTGTGTATGAGGTTATAGAGGGGTTTTGGTTTAATGGCGCTGATTTTGAGTCGGGTGAGCATGAGATGAGAAGGAAGAGTTGATGCTTTTGTCTAAGGGTTAATTGGGATTCAATTGGGAGAGAATGGCTGGGAGGATGATGATGGGGTAGAGGAAGAAGAGTGTACGAGTGAATAGGGTGGTAGAGGGAGAAGGAGAAGGAGGTGTTCAAGGAAGGATAGTTGGTGAGAAATTTGGCTTTCTAGGAGGGATCAGATTGTTAGATGAAGGAGTTTGTATTTGGTTAGTAGAATGTGATGTTGGTAAAAGAGTGAGAGGAGTAACAGGAGATTTGGAGTGCGTGGGTGATGTGGGAGAAGACTGAGCATGCTTAGGATAGGAAATTCAGTTTCAAGAAATTGCATGTGATGTGATTAGAGGCTCCGGAATCCAGATATTAGCTGTGGTCAGTCGTTTGGTCCAAACGAAATGCAGCTCAATTAGAGAGTCGCAGCAATTGACATTCATTCTATGCTAACAATCTCTTGTTGAATGATCAGGTTTGTGCATATCTGACTCTCAATATGTGAGAATCAGTAGGTTCGTTGTGCGGGTGGTGCTTCTCTGGTCAATGGTGGTAACCAGCCATGACCTTGACCAGCCTTGTCTCAGTTAGAGTTGGAGATCTGGATCTCATTGTGAAGATCTTGTTGTACATTGACTTCTTCATTGCATAGGAGAGATTAGAGGTCATCAAGACTGATGGGTGTGAGTTTGGTTCGGATGACAGTTTTGAAGGCTTAATATGTGGAAAGAAGTTCATTCAATATGTAGAGTATCACATCTTCGAGGTCAATTTTTGAGCCTGTGGCGACAATTTTGTCTGCCAAGGATTTAATTTCAGACAAGTATTGCTTCTGGGCCTATTCTTGAGAGAGACATCGTGGAGTTCTTTTTTGAGCTGAATTACTCTATATCTATTGGAAGATTGAATACGTTTTTCGAGGGTAAACCATATTTCGGCACTTGATTCCGCTTCCAGGATATATTGGAGAATGGATCGAGCTGGCCGGCCAACTAGGCAGAGAGAAAGCTTAGTCCTCCGTCGTCTTTCACGGACTTTGTCCAAATTGTGGAGTAGTGAGTGGCAATTAGATTTTGATCGGTGGAAATCTAGTGATCATGCGTTTCACTGTCGGTATGGATTGTGGAGCCGACTTTGTTCAGGTGGCCGTAGATGTTATTTGCTTTGAATAATTGTGTTACCTGGGCTCTATATATGGTTAGTTAGTTCTCGGTTGTCAAGAGATTGTGAATTATGTTCTTGATTTAGATGTCAAGAACTTGTGTTCTTTTGGATCTTGTCTGAGACTAATATTACTGTGGTGGGAATTGTTATCATCTGATTGAGAGTCCACATTGGTTGAATCCAAATAAAAGAAGTTGGTAGATAGTTTACGCACCTGGATTTTTTTTTTTTGCAAAGAGGATTTGTTGAGGGTAGCAAGATGCAACAAATCAGGAAGGATCGACAAGAGGCAGAGCTCTTTAATAGTGAATTTTTTGTCGCAGCAGTAGCTGACGAGGTTGTTGACGCGGTGGGGGCGGAGCGAGTTGAAGTTCGGAGGCGGAAGGGTGATGAGATACGCGTCGGTTGGTTCTTGATCGATGGCAGTTTTAAAGAGCTGTTTCTGGATCGACGAGGAGTTGAGGGAGGCTCGACGATGCTTGCGCTGGATGGAGAAGTTGCGACCAGATTCTAAGAAATAGACAGGCGCGATGTGATCAATAGAAAAAGTATTGAGAAAGCGTGAGAAAGACAAAATGTTGTGTATTATTGATATATTCATTCATTTACAGAGATCACATATATATAGTAGAGTAGTGTTGTAATGATTTGAGATGTTCATAAGTAACGACGGGGGATTAATTGGGCTATTATAATTGTATTGTAATGCTCTGATGAGTTGCAATTAGAGTAACAACTGGGAATTAAATTAGCTGATGTTAAACTCGATTCGAATTGGGTTCGAGTCAAGCTGTTCAACTCGAATTCGACTCGAAATTTCAACTCCAGTTCGAGTCGGCTTAAAACTCGAGCGAGTTTGAGTTTCAGGTAAAATTGCCAGTCCTAAATTTTACCATGGTTCTTGCAGATATGAATGAGTTGTTGGAGAGGAAGAGTAGGGAATATTTGAATTTTCTTAACGGAACCATGATTGATCAGGGAAAATAAACAAAACAATGCTACTTTACTTACCTAACATCCTCTACCTTATAATGTAGATATCTAGCACCAGACTTTTAAACATGTTGATGGAATATCACTTCTATTTAATGATTAAAAAGATTCAAGTGGGAGTCTCGTGCTGATATTAAAAGCGTGTATTTGCAAATATGAAAGCTTGGGTGCTATATATGTAAAATTGTAAATATTTTTGTGCTATCTGAATAAATACTTAAAAAATAATAACTGATTGAAATGAAGAGATCTTTAATTAACGGGAGGGGACGAGCCTTTGTTTGGATTCAAGATGCTAACAAGAGTGAGCGCAAAGAAAAAATGGGGAATTGCTTGGTTTTATGCCTTTGGCTGGCTGTCTTATGACTTTGTAATTTTTCTTTTTCAAAATTTATGGTCAAATTTTATGCATTCAAATTTGTTATCTTAAATACCTAGCCTTATTGCACTTTTTAGCATGATCTTTGAGGAAATCACATTGCTATTTTGCCTTTTTTCTTTAATCGTTATTATAATTTATTTAATAGATATATTTGATGGTACAATATGTCATTATCGTACTTGACATCAAGTGGCTTGCTTCAAAGTTTATTCTTCTGCTTAGATATACTAATACATATTCAGTCAGTTCATGATAATGATGATGATGGTGCTTTAATGAACTAATACATATTCTTTCTTGAAACAGAGATTGGTATTGGGCTGACAGGGTTTGGAGTCTTTTTCTCATTTCTGGGAATCATTTTGCTCTTTGATAAGGGGCTCTTAGCCATGGGAAATGTGAGAGTTCAGCTTCACTTATATTAATTTCTTTTAAATTTGTAGAGATTATTGCATACATACCATAGAAATCTTCATAATTACTTATTTAACACCTAGTTTTAATTATTTGTAAACTATTTTCTACGAAATAGCCATGTAGAAGTCTAATTTCCAATTTATGATTTAAATGACCGAAGTAGGGTGGTAGTCTTAGTAATAAAAAAATAAATTATATGTTATATTACTAAATATTAAAAATAAATATGAACATTTCCTAATCAATTTCCTTATCATTGGCAGATCTTGTTCTTATCAGGGGTGATGCTAACAATCGGATTTAAATCGACCCTACAATTCTTCATCAAGCCAAAAAATTACAAGGTTTTATCATAATATATGCTGTTAATCTTAATTATATTCCCTTTTACTTTATCTATACTCTTATAAAATTGACGTTTCAGCTATTTATCAAAAATATAATGGTCATTCATAATGTATCCTGTAAATATTATCATATCCCGTTATGCATTTTGTTCCTTAGTTTTATAAAACTGAACCTTTTTCTTGCAGGGTACGGCATCATTTGGTGTTGGATTTTTTCTTGTCCTGGTAGGATGGCCTATTTTTGGCATGATTTTTGAGGCATATGGATTTATTGTTCTCTTCAGGTAAGTGAATATCTATCTATATATATATATATATAAATAGGGATAGAGAGATGAATATTAATATCCTTTTAGATGGATAAAAGACCATTTTTTTGAAAATCTCTCGCAGTCCATTAAGAAATTTTAATAAACTATATTTAAAGAGGCTAAAAGGTAACAGTTATATCAATCAGCTTATTTAAATTTAATTCATTAAAATTTTTGACGGATGGCAAGGGATGTGGAAGGAAAAGCTCCATCGTTCATCAAAATCATTAATTGCTTTGCACTTTCTCTCTATATACTTGTGTATTTTTATAATAACAACTATTCCAAACCTTTGTCCCACTAGGTGAGGTTGGCTACATAAATCTCATGTTTTTGTTGTACACAATCAAATAGAAGCCCCTCCCTATGTTACAAATAGAGAAGGCCTTTTCTAAAAGTTTTTTTTCATATTTTTTTGTCTTCCTCTTTTAGCATGGGAAAAGTTCATTTGCTCTTTCTCTTTCTCTTATACAATGAAAAAAATCATTTACTCATTTTCTTACAGGGGTATTCAAATTTTCGAACCAAATAAGGTGACGTTCTCTAATTTTATCCATTATTTGAGCTACACCAACCATGGTACGAATGAACTCATTTTTCATTCTATCCATTGAGTATGCACACTCATCCCCCTAACTTACCTAATTTTTAATTATTTAATCGGTTAGATTCTTCTTCGTTGGCCAACATTTAACCCTATATAATATAGTCGATCGTATGACTATTTTATAAAATTTCCCTTGAGTAGGGTTTTTTTATTACACAACACTTCAGAGTTGTTCCTCCATTTATACTACTAACTTTTATTTTGCCTTTATTTTGAATAATTAAACCAAGGAATTTTAAATTCTCGCTCTTTTTAATCACATGGTCCTCAATAGTTGCCATTGAGATTATGACTTCTGTTTAAACATACACTTCATATATTATATTAGATCTACTAAATCTAAATATATTAGATTTCAAAATAATCTTCTATAAATTGAGTTTTTCCTTAACTCCATCTCTAGGCTTATCAATTTAGAGAATGTCATATGCAAATAACATGCAATAAGGAACCTGTTGAATATAATTAGTAACAACATTCATAATTGAAGCAGAAAGATATGAACTAAGAGCGGAGCCTTTATATAATTTAATAGTAACAAAAAAATCATTAGGTCACTTTGTGATCGAACACACGTTACATCCTCATTTTACATATTTTAAATAATATCAATGTCACATTTTTTTCTCAAAAAATCTACAAAAACTTCTTTTGATACTCTAATGCAAGCTTAATTATAATCAATAAAATTAAACAAAGTTTTTTTCTTTATTATCCATCATTCCTCTTAATTAATGTTTGACTTCCATGATAAATTTAATTGGCATAGAAGCAAAAATAATTTGAAGTATAAGTATTCTTTTATAATTTGTATTCAATCACCATCTCCTTTGTAATTTGCAGTCTTATGCATCGCCTTTATTTTTGCATATAAGTCGATTAATACTATTTTTATTCATCCGGCATTTTGTCATATTAAATGATGTTAATTAACTTGGTAAACCAAGAAATTTCTTTCTTACCCAAATATTTTTAAATATCAATAAAAATGTCATATGATCCTACACCTTTTCACTCCATTTTTAAAGCATTCCAAATATCTGTTTTATTTATCTAGTTTAATTGATATTATTTTTATGATCATTAAATTTTATAATATATTGTTGATGTACAATATTCATTAAAGAGCTTAATAAAATATAATTCATCCATTTATATTAATAACTTCAGCCATAAAAAGAACTTTTTGTTCATCATCTTTGATATATTTTATTTAATTCAAAACTTTGGTTATTCTATCTTTCAATTTAGCTAACTTTTATATCTTTTCTCATCAATTTCTAATTTATCATATAAATTCTCAAATATATAATTTTAATTGCAAAAATAATTTTTTAATTTCTCGTGAGCTAGTTTACATTTTTTCGTAATTCTCATCATTTTTATATTTAGATTATTCTCTTTAACATGTTTTTTATTAACCTTTATGTAAACATTTTATTTTCTTTACTAAGCACCTTTTATTATTAGATGCTCTTTTTTTTGATTCACTAGTATTTTTTTAATTAGCTTGTGAATAGAACTATCATGAATTTCATATAAGGTTGACTTCACCTTTAAAGTCTCACTAGCTAAGTTTAAAAATCAACTCTTTAAAGTATTTGTATTATCTGTCTTAAGATTTTATTATTTAATTTTAGGACATTTTAATTTAGTATTACTTTTCTTATTTTTTATTTTAAAATCTAAAATCATTTATCAATATTGAATGGTCAAATAATTAGACGGAATAATTTCACAATTTTTATAATATATACAATCTCTTTTCTTTAAGAAAAAATAACTAATCTGAATTTTGTAAGCCCCTATTTTTCTAAGTGATAACATTTTTATCCATCTTAAATATTAACAATCATAAGATTCAAAAATAAAGCAAAATTTAAAAATATTCTTATTTTTCATTAATTTTTTTGAAAGTAAAATTATCATGGATACTATTAAATTATTGTCAATCTTCTAGTGTATTTATATAAAATCTCTTATAAATGATATCTCATCTTGGGATATTCTTTGAACTAAGTCATTTAAATCATTTTATTTTATTAACTCATTTAATCATGCTTGATGGGCATAAACACTTACAATATTAAAAGTTCTATTTTCAACGTATTACTATTTTGCAATATTATTATTTAAATTTTTATTTAGGATGATACATAATATTTATGATAATTCTTACTTAAGTATCAGAGTTTAAAACTTAAACTATTAATTTTTTTTTTTTTACTTCATTCCTTGAGGATATAAATTAGTTATGCTCTTATAAATCATAATATGCACCAACTTAAAAAGCTTGCTAGTAAGAGTGTCATTATCCCAATTACTTAATTTTAATTTAGTAACCTGAACTAGCTTCTTTGAATTTTCCCATGATGAGGGAACTCTCACTTATTTGTCAATAAACCCGAGCATTTGCACATTTTCACTACATTTAGGCAATGTAGCCTGTTATTTTTAGGGGCCGTCCTAGCACTAACCATGCTACAGGCTTGCTCTTGCCATGCTATTTGTGTGTCTGTATGCAGTAGGATATTTATAGCTCTTGCCATACTATAGGCATGCTCTTGCAACTCTAGTTTCCACCAGCATGGGCAGAGCTTGGAGTGAATTTTGTGCTCATTTTTTCGAGATGGGTGTTCGTGTAGAAGCCGTGGTTAGTGCTGTAGTTTTCTGTCTTATCACAGAGTCTCCTCGGCTCACGGTGCGGAATGAATTCTCTGCTTTTCTATCTTTGGTGAAGGTGAACAACATCAGCACTCAATACTTGATTCTCATTCTCAATGATTGCATCCATCTTCTACTAGTTTTAGGGGAAGTTGTGCTCTTGTTATCTCTTTGGAATAGTTCCATCAGGACTGCTAGTTACTTTATGCACGTTGATGGGGATACATCCTGTTGTCATAGTTACTTATTATGTCCCTCAACCAACAAGTGGCCCTCTGTCTAATTGATAATTGGAATCATCTACCTTTCTGGTGTCATTTAAAGTTTTAAATTTAAATAACCTTGATCATTGAGAGAAAAGTTAAAATTTTTTTTCATGTGATTAAAACAATTTTTGTAGAGTAACTAGAAAATTGTGTAGTAAAATGTTTATAACATGCGAAATTCAAGAATCTACCATTTTTTCATGAAGAGTATTTTTTTTTTAATATAAATGAGGCAGGCTTGGATGTGATAGGTAGATGGTTGGCTTTTGTATTTTATTTTAAATTTAGTGCATTTATTTTAATCGAGCATCCAAACAAGGGAGAAGGCAACTAATTCTTTTTCAAATTTCTAAAGATAAAAAAGAGTTGTAAATTGAAAGAGAAAAGTGAGAAAGCATGGGATTTAACGGAGATACATACATCCTTTTTTAGCTGTTTTTAGTTCATATTAGTAAAGATTATTGCTTTTTGCTGCCTTTATATTTTTAATTATTTTTCTCAAATTATTATTTTTAATTTATTTAATGATGTCCAAATACTGCTTTTTGTATCTGTATTATTATTCCAAAATTGATACAAAATTTTAATAGTTTATTATAAATCAAGTTTTTGTTGTTAGAGAGCTAAAAAACTCTTATAACCTAAAATATGAGAAACTTAAGCTCTTGCTCAAATTACAAAGGATTAAATGGTTTTTATCTTTAGAAGGTGGATCTAGTAGCTTGACCACGCAAGTTGCGATGTTGTAAAAATAAATGTCTGCATTAATGGAGGTGATAACAATAAGTTCCATGTAACTGAAGGGACAAACCCAGGAGGAGAGTAAAATAATTGATTCTATGAAGAAGTATCATTTGAATCCTTCTAATAGTACTTATTACCGCTACTTTAATTTCTATTTTCAACTGCTATTAGAAGCATTGCAAGATCATGGGTCTCGATATTACCAAATGTCGGAAAGTATGTTTAAAAATGTTCTTTAGAAAATCAAGGAAACAATAGTCTGATACGGCTATTGACCAAGAAAAATTGTTGGAGGAAGTGGTGAAACAAACTTGAGTGCTTTTTAGAAAATCAAGGAAACAATAGTCTGATACGGCTATTGACCAAGAAAAATTGTTGGAGGAAGTGGTGAAACAAACTTGAGTCCTTTTCATTGTTATGTCGAAGAGGAAAAAGGCGAGTGAAAATAACTAGTTAGCTTATGTAAATGTGAGAAACCCATTACACTGCTCACTCAAGTTAAGCAAGCAGCGATAGATGCAAATTTAATTTGGGTAGCTAATAAGGCTGAACTCTTCAAACTTGGTCCAAAGGTTGGTTTCAGAAATTTTTTCACAACCAAAACATGCCATATCGAGTGGGTCCATTAAGGTTATTGAATGCAGATTGATCAACAATGTATGGTACATTTTACAATCATAAAATATTATATAGATGTTATTTTATGCAAGGTGGTACCGTTGGACATGTGCCAAATTATTTTTGGTAGTTGATTGGAGATGCTAAATTTTACTGGAGGGTCTCATAGTATGGTGCATAGATGAAATTTGATATATTGTTCATCAAAGAAAAAAAACTAATCTATTAATATACCCTATGATATATTCTGTTTATTTGCTAGGTGAAACTTGTAATATCTCTTCTTCTTATTGATCTCAAAATTTGATAGTATAAAAAAAGATGGTAACTTACATTTGTAAACTATCGAGCTCTCAACAAAATTGCTATCAAGAATTGATATCCTTTTCTTAGAGTTGATGACATCTTAAAGACAAATTGAAACATGTCATCATCTTCACTGTGCTATTTTTTAAATCCGGCTACTATCAGGTACTATTCAAATAAAAAGTCACATGGACAATGGCATTTGAGACCAGACAAATACCTGTTAAATGTCTTATGATGTTATTTGACCTTTTGTAATGCTTCAATAACATTTACTTGGTTGTTGAATGACTTGTTCCAATCATCCATTGAAGGTTTTTTTGTGATCATATTTCTGGTTGACATATTTGTATATATCCAAATTATGAATAAGCATGCCATATATGCTCAGTTAGTGTTTTAACTATGAAACAGATACTCTTATCTAGAAGAAACAACCATACGAAGTTTATTAGAGCATGTTAATATATTTGTAAGTTTATTTGGAAATTTTGTGAACTTTTTGATTTTTTTCATTCTTTCTAAAAATCAACTAAAAGTTATGTTAGAAAAAAGAGCATGGCTACACTTTCTACTTTTTAAAAGATAAATTTGTAAAAAATGGATCCTACCTCTAACTTGTAGATGTCTTATGAAGTTAAAGCTGATTTTTCTAGTATGCTTATGCAATAATAAAGACAAGTCAATAACATACGTTTTTAATGCTAAGGAGCCAAGCGTTGGTAAGATTATCAATTTGGTACTAAATTTATGGTTCAAAATGACTGCGAACCACTCCAATGCCTCTAGAATCAATCAAAACTGTATTAAGCTCAACATATAAAGTAGTTGATCGTTCTTCAATAGTTCAATATAGTGATCAACTACGTAAATTGAATTTAAAATAAAGTGGAGAATATGGTGTGTTGACCACAACTGACACTAACAACTCCCTTGAAGGTGAGCACGTTCCGACCTTATGGTTACAAAGATGCATATGAAGAAGATAATGACTTATGAGAGATGTGAAATATTGTCATGAACGAAAAAATATTGTCAATCCACTAGTAGTTCGAATCTTGAATATAATTGTTGTGGTGGGATGATATATCAAGGATCTTATTTCTATCGAGCTAAGCCAAACATTAGATGGATTTATGAATCCTCTCCCTTAAATGTTGCATGGTGTTTTGGTCTCGAGAAGATTTCTCAATTTACATCAATATGCTCATTGATTACTATTGTAGGAATTTGTTTTTTAAGTATTCAAGGATGAAGTTTTGTTGTGCCAAATCAACCAATTGAAAGGCTTATGTACACCATTACCTATATCAAGTAGATCATGGAAAGGTATCTTGTTGAATTTCATAGGAGGATTATTGATAATAGTGAATACATTATATCTTTACGGTGAATTATTTTTCATACTCAGCCTGATTGCCATGCAAGAATATTATGTGAATAATCTATTTTTTAAAAATGTTTTTGTAAATTTAAATGATAACATGCATATCTATCGGGGCATTAGTTGGGCCTGGGTTGGTTCATGCCAAATTCTTTTTCACAAGGTCCACGCATGACTCGACCCGATGACTCGATCATAAAGTTTTGGTGCTGGCTCGACAGCCCAAAACTATATATATATACATATATATATATATATATATATACATATATATATATAGTTTTGGGCTGTCGAGCCAGCACCAAAACTTTATGATCGAGGCATCGGGTCGAGGTATGCGTGGATCTTGTGAAAAAGGCATGAGCCAACCCATCCCATATATATATATAAGCTGTAATATAAATATTATTTTTATTATTAAAACAAATGTGTTCAAAACCATGTTACATATGCAACTTTATTATTGTTTTTTTGATGAAATTTCTAAGATATAGTTTGATGCTCAAGTTAACTACAAATATGATGCAATTTTAAATAAAGTTTTTTTTCATAGTTAGGCTTGGCCGGAAAAATAAAGTAACAAAATCTGCTTCCAGCTTGTGTAAGGATCGGACTAAGCTAGGCCAATTTTTGTTTTTGCGGTAAAGTTAAAGCCTGAACTCATATTTTTTTGGGTGGGTTGATTGCAGTCCTAAGCCTCTATTAGCACCCAAATTTTAATGTTTTTATAAAAAGCATTTTCATCTCATGTATTCTAAGGTATATGTAGGGTGGGCAAATTGACCAGAAACTCAAAATTTGAACTCGACTTGACTCGAACTCGAGACATTTTGATTCGACTTGAAAATTTTTGAGTCTAGTTCTAGCCATATGTCTTGACTCAAACTCGACTCGAACTCGATTATAACTTGTCTCGAACTTGACTCGAACTCGACTCGAACTCAAACTTGAACAAGTTCGAGTTTGGGCTGACTCGACTCGAATACAACTCGAAGCCGGCCCTAGGTATATGCGATCTCATATCTACTTATAATTAAGGAAGTTCTACTATTTATTGATAGATAGTGATTTTATATGTAAATAGGAAAGATTAGTTGATGGATATGCTTATTATATAAATTGGTGCTATATATGTAATGCGCTCATTTATTTTTCCAAGCTAAATTATATTTGATCAGAATAATAGATTTCTTACTGTATTTTGAAAAGCTTATGGACAATAATGGATGCTGGTTTTAAATTTTAATCAAATCATCCATATTGATGAACTTCTTGATGTGGATGATCGCACTGTGCTGTAATTTTCTACAGAATTCCATTCAAAGAAGTCAAAACATGGGATGAAAATCTTCATACAGTCATGTTGCATGCAATTGCATTATCCATCAATCCTCAATAATGACGCAGTGCGATTTGTCTTGAATATCTACTTCAACGCTATTTGATTTGCAGTGGTTAGCAGTTTTGCCTATAAATTCATAGAAGGGATAAAGAAGATTCACTATAAAGTAAAGAAAAAACTAAATCCTTCTCAGCGACATCACAAGGCAAGGTATGACTGATATTGTGTAGAGAAGACTTCTAAAGTTGCCGATTTTATTTGGCTTCACTTGTTTATAGATCAACCTGCTTAGGTATAGGCGATTCTGAATGTTGAGAAAGATTGGTGGGTTTGTGATCAATTATGCATATATCCTCTCTCGGTATGTATTATTTTGATGGATTTTCTTATGGGGTCTCTCAAGTGGACATTTAACTTTGATCCAGAGTTTGAAGTTTGATTTGCCGATACAACTGTTATAGGTTTAGTTTCCCAAACAGCATTCGCGTTTGCAAGCAGTCGAACCCATGATATTATATTCAATATTTATAAAACATCTTAAAAATGATAATGTGAACACAAAGTTGATTAAATTACTTATAGTACATATTTTGGTTATGTTGAATATTATTGCTGACACTTCATTCCAAGTATTGGAAAATCCTTGTATGACTGCCATCTTTGACCAACATCCAGAATGCTCTCTTGAAGTTCTACATGAGTGATGGCTGGTACGCTAGCTTGATAAATCAGACATCTCTTCTTGAAGATCAATAATAGTACAAATTATGCAAGTATTTTCATTAATTCCTCTATCCATGTAGAAGGCTTCCCTAACTTCCTATATGTCCACCTACATTTGATTTATGGCCGTTAGAATTCATTTGAGTGTGATGAGCCTAGACTTGGATTTTGGTGAAGTTGGATGTACGATTGATCTTCCAACTCATACTTGGATGAGTATTTCCGTCTCTTTGTTTTGGCAGCGAGTGATATTATAGAATCTTTCAAATTAGTGATCAAATAATAAAATTGTTGGTCATGCATTGACTACCCACTTCATGATACATCCAAACATGTCTTCTAGTAGAAATGAGGCTAATCCTATGGAGGTGGAAAGAAAGGGTTATTTATAGTTGGTTGTTTACTTCCCTCCCATCCTGTTTTGTGAGGTTGTTCGGAGCAAGGTAACTGATGAGGACAATTGGAGCACTTTCGTTTTCCTAGGAGTGGCTGCTCATTGTTGACTTCAGAGATTGCCTCCGCTTTTAGAGTTGTTTCCAAGTTCAAATTTCTTACAATTTTGGACCTCATCTTGTTATAGATTTAGACTAGGATATGAAGATAAATTTTGGTTTTCATGCGAATAGTTTTTTTGGATAGCTAATGAGGTTAAGGTAACTTTTGTAAAGGTAAACATTGAAGCACTAGATACATAAATGCTTTTCTTACCTGATTTGAAGACATTGTAGCAAATGCTTATGATTGATGTGGCATGGGCTGAAAAAGAGTTAATGCTTAAGATTGATGTGTGTGCTAATTCTTAAAAGTGGTAATGCTAACATAAAGTTGATTAGATCACTAGGGCGCGTATCTTGGTTGATTTGGATATCACTAATGTCCATTCATTAGAAAATGGATAAGTTGCAGTGCTGCTTTTTATTGGAAAGAGAATTTCTTGTGAGCATCCCTAAATATTAGTTGTGTTGCATATGATTGGACATCGATCGAGCTCTTATTTATGCGTTCTTCTTAGTTCTCTATCCTTGGGATCTTGTCAGGTCTATTAGAATTAATTCAATTTATCTAGGTTGGGCTGCTCAAGTCTCTAGATCATGTGAAGTTGATTGTGTTCAGTGTTGGGTATCATGATTTCAATTAACAGTTTATTTCTATCATGGCAACTAAGGCTCATTATCTTCCAAGCCCATTATGATGATGTGACTTTTAGTGCTATGGATGATTGCTTCTCGAATGGAATCTTTTTGAATTGAAATGAGTCTGTTTATTGGGGCTAGTGAAATTTGCCCTTGCTCTTTGGCCAAAGTTGTTAAGAAGGGGTTGATTACACTATAAACTTGTGGATAGTAAAAGCACCAGGTTTATCAAGGTATGTTGAAGCAGTAGATTGGCAGTTACTAAATTTTTTTGATTAGGTTCAATTTTTTATAGTTCACAAATAAAGTGTCAAAGAAATTTAAGCTATGGTTTGCATTTTTTTCATTTTAGCTGTGTACATTATCTTGTATCTCCTCTACATTGTCAATGTGTGTGTGTGTATGTGTAGACACACACACACATATATATGTTTATGTTTTATTTCTTGCACACGAATCATCGCATTTGTCTATGGATTGCGCCCTAGCCATAATGGCTAGGACTTTTACTTCTTGTCTCTGTTTTCTCTTCTCCTTTATCTACCGGCTAGTTTGACATCCCAGCTTACTGTGTTGTCCTGCCCTCATCGATCATCCTTCAGGCATCGTTGCCACCTTATCGCTTGGCCTGGTCGCTCCTCCATTGAGTCTCATTTACTGGGCTCCCCATTGAGTCTTGTTCGCTAAAAGGAGACCAGTTCAGCTGCTTGGGTTTTTTTCTCAATTGACAATTGTTATCGTTTCTCCATCTAATCAAGCCAAAATTTTGCTTGACTATATCTCACAGTTATTGCCGTTTGGTTCTGATCTTGGCATGCTTAATGCTGGATCATTCTTAGTCGATGATTTCTTATTATGGGCCATAGGCGCGGTTGAGTTCGGAGAGTGATAGATGAGGAGCTAATGGACATGATACAACCTTTCTTCTTTTTATTGGTGGGAGATTTTTTCCACGAGCACCTGAAGTTATGTCGCTTTTGTGATTGTGCTGTCTAGCCTTTCTTTTGGTTTGTGGTCCATCAATTATATTGATGAATGACATATTTTTTAAATTGAATAATGATTTTTGCCAAAACTTGTTGGTGTTGGATGACTTTGAGATGTATCTATTAAGATGGAATTTAGAGTTCAACACTAGGATAGATCTCCCATTTAATTTGTTTGGTTTTTCTTCATGTAGATTTGTATCCATCTATGCAATAAAGACACTTTGATCACTGGGATTCATTTTTGCCATTCTTTAAAGGTGAACAACGTTATTACTACTCAAATCAGGCCTCCAATTGCTAAGAATTGTGCTGAAGTAGACATTTCTGCTTCATTTGCATCAGAGATTTGGATCAGATGTTAGAATGCTGAATTTTTCTCAAACTTGCCATATAATCAAACACTATACAAACTCTTGATCCGTTGTTCACCCAGATCTTTGCTTTGCCATAGTCATCTTGTCCCTGGCTATTTCGGCTCAGACCCACATGTTGTAATATTCAAAGTCCCTTGGTTTAGAATTCCCTGAAGCCATTTTCCCTGGGTTTGGCTAGCCTGACCCTGGATCTGGTTCCCTTGGACTTCGCTCATTTGACCTTTAAAGATTTGGCCCTCTCAGCCTCTCACATATAATTCTTGGCCTAGGTTTCACCAGCCCTGGCCTCAACTCCCTCTAGCCTGAACTCCCACCCCTCGGCCTTAGATCCCCCGATCCCTGTTACCTTTGTCACATATTCCCTAGTCCCTCCCTCTCCTCGATTGGAGGTAGTGCTGCATTATTTTTTCCTAGAGACAGATTAGAGGCGCAATGAGTCGAAGTTTTGGATTAATCACTTTAAAGGTTCATGGACCACATCAAATTGGCGTTATCTTACAATCGTTTTATCACTCTATGGAAAGGATTGGGAAATCAAAGGATGCACGAGTTATTAAATTATCTTGAACAGTTAGGAATATCAAGAATTGAATGCATTCGTCTCATTCCCTCATATGTTAGATATAAACTATTTACCTGAAAATGGGTTCCGCCAAGAAATCATTGTGGAAATCAGTGAAAAGTTATATTTCCTTGTTTGATCCTTGAATGTGCTTTCTATCATTGTTGCATGGTTGTGTAACATCTATTTTTACCAATAAATCTTTTTTTTCACGTATTTATGTATATATTATGGTCCTACTACATGAAAATATTTAATAATAATAAAAAAGAAAAAAAAAACTGTGCCTCAACTTTATCTATTGAATACAGAATTTGCTGATTATTCGTTTATATATTTCAGTGGATTTTGGCCTACCATAGCAGTTTTCTTGCAGAGGCTTCCATTCATTGGCTGGGTGTTCCAGCAGCCTTTCATGACGTCGGTAAGAAATGCTGTCTTTTTTCCACCTCAGATGAAAATCACATCCGTCTTTGGGCCAGGCAGACCGGACCAGTATTGATTGGCTCATGTTTTTTTTGTTTGGCCTGGTCCAACTACAAGGCCCACATTGGCCAACCATACCCATTCATATTTGTGCCGGGTTTGGTGTTCCTGTTGGGCCTCACTCCCGATAAGCAAGTCAAACCTATGCATGTTTCTTCTTTGTTTTTTAGACATATTTGTGCATTTCCTACAGCTCTTTGACCGTTACAGAGGTAAGCGCGTACCTGTTTGAGCACAACAAACAAGAGGAGGCTGATACAAAATTCTGTAAGATAACAGCAAGAAATTGTTCTTTCTTTGATTCATACACTGCTGTTTCTGGATGCATGTGTTCTGTTGCTTTAAAAAATAGCCTTCAAACAGTGATTTGTAGTATAAATGCATGCTGGCTTCTTGTTAGGGCTCTGGAATACATTGCGAGATTTGTAGTCTTGATTCATCCTATATTGAAAGAATGATAATATCTCTTTAGAAATGCCTTTCTAGGGCTACCAATGTTGCTTTGAACTGCCTGTAAATATAGATTTGGAGATGCCATATTTTCTTCTTTAAGCTGCATAAGCCTTATTTTGAAATGGTAACTTTCATAGATTTCTAGATTTGCAGATACCATAGTGAGGAATGTTCCACTTTTCTTTTCACTTCATGGTCACGTGATCATATAATGTGTCATTCAGTGATTTGCCTCTCTATATCGTGGTTGAGAGCTTTGATGTCAACATAGAAGTTGGGGTTCAAATCTCATGTAGCGCATTTGGCAGGCAAGGAGGAGGGCTAGGGAAAATTAGAAATAAATAAAAAAATATGAATAATATCAATAATTTCTGAAATTTGCATATTAATAGAGTACCCATTGTTATCTCACTTTTATTTCAACAACTGTCATTCACATGTCTATTGGTATGATAATAAACTCCACCTCCCATTATGTTTTACAAAGTATATAACAATAATATTGTTGCATGTATCAATATATTGGGCTATCGATTTATTTTAAGCGGTGCTGAACATTTTTCAATTGGCCAGAGATCGTGATAACTAACTAATAAGTTAACAAGGCCAACAACTAGCTTAAATTTGAGAATCTTTTCTAAGGATCAACTGAACTATACATGTGATGGTATGGTTTTGGCTTGATAAAGATGCACGAATGATGTTTACAAAACTATTATGGAAAATTAGTGAAGTGTCTTCTTAGATTAAGTGTTACGGTCATTGGATAGAAAAATTCTTGGGGTAGCAAGCTGTGATTTTGTAGGACCTGATTATTGGCATATGATAAGTAGAAGAATTCATAATTCACGGGTAATCTTTGTGGAATTCTTTTTTTGTGCTTAGAAATTAATCTTCCTTGAACTCTGTGATAAGATTGATTTTAGATGTGATGTGAATGATTGAGACTGCTGAATATATTTATTAATCTGAATTTGAGATGCTATAAAGAATAATGCTATAGGTTTCTAAGTTGTTAACTTTTGTATGTATCATTAAGGAGTTTGAAAACTTTGTCAATTCCAATGAATCCATACCATCATCTATTTAGAGTCAATAAAATTTAGAACAAGAAATGAATATGTGGACATATACACAGACATGAAGTTAAAGGATTATCACTACTAATCTACTAAGGGATAATAAATTGAATAACAACAACATTGAGTGACCCAACTAATACATGGTTTAATAGGGCGGTACTAGCAAAACAATAAACTACAATGAAACGATCAATTTTAAGAAAGGAATTTGGAGACTTTATCTAAGAAAGCTTTTCATAGTTCTTATTAAATGTTACATGTTTACTATTAGAATTTATATTTGAGCTATAATTTTCTTATAAATTTTTATATAATATATAGTCAAGGATATCATATTATACGGATTAGGTTTATAAAATAAGTTGAACTTTTAAATGGCTATAAAAAGGAAGGATTGAAAGAGCAAAATACACTTGTTCTTCATCCAGTTTTTGAGTTCCTAAAGCACATACACTTTTCTTTCTTTGACAACGATGAGAGAAGAAGCCATTCTTTGTTCTAGAAGCAAACTGCCAACCCTTCAAGGTGGAGGACTTGTGACTCCTAACATAAGCTGCTAAACTTTATATAAGAAAAATCATATGTGTAGTTACTAAGTCTTGAGAATAATTTTTTGAAGATCAGCTCTATCTATTATGAACTTTAATAAATGAGAAATTTTAGAGAAGCGGAATTTGTGAGCAAAAGAGAGTTTTGGGTAATTATGCTTTATTACATTTAAATATAGATTTGAGGTGGCATTTAAAGAGTTGAAAGTAGCCTCAACATTTACAGCGCATAATTGAAAGTTTTTTAATAAAACATATTTAAGGCACTCATATATTTATTTGAAAGATATAATTCAATGAAATGAAATGTAGTATCTTCTTGAGTGCTTTAGTGTAGAAGTTTTCACTCATGTAGCTTAGCCTTAAAATGATAATGGTGGCTTAGTTCAAGGGCTATTTTCTATCAAGTTGGACTACCTTCTTATCATTTCCTTTCTACATTATTCTACATCATTATGTTTCTCTATTGCATTTAACATCTTCAACATCATTTTTCTTCTACAAACATTCTTGCTCATGAATACATCATCAAATTTGGCATTTCTGTGAGCCTTGATGACTTAGAATTGATGTTTTTGAGGGCAAATTGTAGCGCCATTGACATTTTATTGCAACAATGTTTAGTGTTTTAATAACTATGGGTGTATGATAGCTAATACAAAACTTTGTTTAAATCTTCTTATGACACGAGTCTCTTAAGAAATTGTTTTTGAGCTGGGGCATCCTTTGTAAGCGGCTTATTGCATTTTCTAAATGTAGTATAAAGTTGTGTCAAATAGGTGAGTGTTCTTGCTTTCTGGATGAGTGTGGGTAAAAAAGTTATTTATTGATACTAAGTTAAGAATATTGACATTATCATTAATTATTTTCTTGAGCTGGTTGATATTATGATTAATAGGAGGATAAACAATGTCTTCAAGAATTAAAATGGATGGGGGAGAAAAAAGATGACATTTTAGGCTTTAAATTGGCACTTTAGTAAGAATCATCATAAGAATGTTGTGAGCTTCTTTATGGATAAAATAAATTATAAAGTGAGAGAATTATCAAAATGGTTCCTTGACTCTTGCAAAATATTCAAAATAGTTCTTGACTCCTGAAAATATTTTTCTTGGCCCCTTGACTTTTGCTTAAGTGTTTTTTTTCGTCCCCACCGTTATTAATCCCGTAAACTCTCGTTCCTTCTTTTAAAAAGTAAGGGTATATGCATATTTCTTGAAGCGCCTCTTCTCCAGCTACAACTTGCGATTTATTCATGTGCGAACAGGTGCGACTTCTTTCACTTTTAACAAAAGGAACGGTGCAGTTTCTTCCCGATTTCTTCTCAATTATGTTGCGAATATGTGCGATTTCTTCCTGGTTATCTTGGTTCTTACTTTTTTATGTCAACGAGTTGCATAACGTTGGTAATGTTGATTCATTGACATAAATTTGGTAATACCGATTCATTGATATGAAAAAGGAAGAACCAAGATAACTTCAAGGAAGAACCAAGCTAGCGCCAGTGACTAAAAATTTGGAATAAGTGCCAGAGACGATGCTTCGGATGAACCTCTTCTTCAGATGAAAGATGCAAAGAGACGAGATGTTGAGGAAGAATTGTTTGTCGACCGTTGGGGAGAACATAGAGAGAAGATTACACACATGTTCGCAAGCTCGTCAACGCGTAGGAGAATAAATCGCATCCTGTACATGAAAAAAATTTGAAAGAAGTCGTACCTGCTTATAACAAAGAAGAAATTGCAAGTTGTAGCTTGAGTAGAAAATATGCTTTCGGAAAGACTTATATACCCTTGCTTTTTAATGGCAGGGAAAAAAAACATTAAAGCAAAAATAAAGGGACAAAAAAATCTTTTTAAGAGTCAAAGATTATTTTGCACATTTTGTAAGAGTTAAAGGACCGTTTTGATAATTTTGTTCTTAAAAAGATAATGTAGTAGAAATTAAGGGTTTGGGCTATAGAATTATTTTTTAAAAATTATAATTAATGGAATAGTTTTTTTAAATTACAAGTTTATCTATGCTCCTCAAGTAGGAAAATTTCGGTATGATTTGGAGTGGTTCATTAAATACCTCAAGAGAAGTAATTTATAGAAGGGGATTTAAATAGATAATGTCGGAAGGGTGATCGACTATCTTAGTAGTATTCATGGTGTTTTTTATTTTGAAAAGATTAATGAAAGGAAAAAAAGAATAGTTGTGGAGTTTCTTTATGTTATGATTTTATGATTGATAATACTTTAAAAAAAGAGAGAAATATGATATCTCTTATAAAAATAGAATTTTTAAAACTTAGATTTTTTTATTTTTTTAAGAAAAATAGATTGTTTACACTCAAAGATTACAAGATTATTTTAGGCTTCTATTTGATTGTGCACAATGGAACAAATAATTCATGTAGTCGACCCCACCTAGCTTGGATTAAAACTTGGGTTGTTGTGGCTGGTTTGAAAATGGTGAGTAAAAAGTGTTACTAAATTAAAACATGTTCTAAAATTAACTATTAAAATTTAAAAAGGGTAATATATATATATATATATATATATATATATATATATATAGTAAATTTTTAAAATTTGGATAATGAGATTATGAGGGTGAAGCAAATTTTATGTGGAATTTAATTGTTAGTTGTCTTCGTAAGGTAGCAAAAAAGTATACTCAATGAGTTAAAAGAGAGAACACTTAATAGTAAAGATGTGTAGTGGTGGAACAAAAATATTTAAGTAAACATTAAATTAAAATATATGCTATAAAAATTATTTAAATGCAAAAATGATGAAAAATAGAAGAAATAAAAACTGGCTTATCGAGAGTCTAAAATAGTGGTTCATAATGTTAAGATTGAAGCATATAATGATTTATATAATAAATTAAAAATTGTTGAGAAATATATTTATAAGCTAACCAAATCAAGAGATTAAAAAACCAAGGACTTGTCTAAATTAAAATGTTTTAAATATGATGATATAAAAACACTGTGTATAAAATATTCAATATTGATGGATAGATTATTTTATAAATTATATAATAGAAATTTTACTAATACAATCAATATGAGTGAGTTTAATTGCTATAAAAATAACATTAATTGTGCTTTCATTCGGTAAGTTAATAAAATTAAGATTTGTAATATCTTAAAGAGGAAGAAGATTAGAAAAGCTGTATGATCAGATGACATTCCTATTGCTGTGTGAAAATGTTTGGTATAAAATTTCTTGGTTTACCAAGTTATTTATTATTTTTTAAGATAGAAGATGCTAAATGAGATGAGTATTATTGTACCTAATTATACGAATACCGGTGGTGCTCAACATTATTAATTATAAGAGAATTAAGTTAATGAGTTTTATGTTGAACTTTTGGGAAGGAGTCATTAAATACATATTATGAATGGATACTCGTATTTTTTAAAATACATTTAATTTTATGTTAGGTAAATTTACTATGCAAGCTATACCTTTACTATTAGATTTTATGTATAACTTTAGAGAAAGAAAAGATCTTTGTTATGATGAAAGACTTGTTATATAGTTATAAGAGAAATTTTTTGGAAATTTGGGAGAGAATAGGAATTTGTGTGGGGCATAACATGTGTTCATCACAAGGTAACTTGTCTAATGGTTTTTCTTTTACTATTGAGTTACATCAAAGATCTTCTTTGTCATTTTATATTTTTCCTTTAATTATGAATCTTCTTATTGAACACATTCAAGAGCAAGTTCCTTGGTGTATGTTATTTGCAAATGAAATTCTCTTATTGATAATGTTAGGATTATTATGACGGGTTTGAGTTGAGGTTACCAAAATAAAACACTTAAATTCACACGAGCAATAAAATCACATTGCTAGCCACAAATATTTAAATACAAGGATTTACGTGGAAAACTCAAAACCTGGGAAAGTCATGGAGTCACACCACTACAAGAACTTTGATATATGAAGAATACAAGATTACAGAGTACAAATCAAGACTTGAACCTTTGGAGGAACAAGAAGATGACAAACTTCGCTTAGGAACACACCCAAGCACTGTATCTCTTCAACACCCTCGCAAACTCTAAGTCTTCTCCCAATAGTCTTTATGTTAATCTTTAGAGGCACTCACGCATATCCTTACCAATTAAGGCTTCCAACAAGCTTTAAAATAAGCTCAAGATTGGCTAATCCGCTCACAAATGTCCACGGGAAGCCTATTTTCATGTCTGTCCTGTCACGGGCGCCTGGGTGCCTAAGCTGTTGTTCCACATGCCTCTGTACCATGGGCATATGTGCGCCCCCTTTTTGGGCTACAGGCCCTATAGGGCGTCCGGGGAGCGCTTGAGCGTCCTGTTTGCTGCCGGCTAGTATAGCCTTGCCTCGGAACCCCCTGAATCACCCGGAACTCACCGAAACCCACCGTTACTTCCTTTGGTGATCCGATTAGTCTCTAAACCTTATCAAATAAGACTAAGGCTGGAGTTAAAGCAAAACTTAATTGTGGAGGACTATTTAGAATCTAAAGAGTTTCATCTTTGTAGATTTAAAACAAAATATATGAAGTGTAAGTTTAATAGTAATAGAAGTCATAATCTCAAGAACATAATTATTGAGGACCACGTGATCAATAGGAGTGGAAGGTTCAAATTCCTTGGTTCAATTATTTAAAGTAATGATGAAATAGAGAGCAAAGAAGTTAATATGATATAAGCTTGTTGGATGAAATGGTGGAGCACTTTTGTAGTGTTGTGCAATTAGAAAATCTCACTCATCTAAAAGAAAATTTTCGATAAAAATAAGTATTATGAAGGTGAGGATACTAAGGTGGATGAGTCGGTATACTTGAAAGGATAGAATGAGAGATGGGTTCATTTGTAGCGAGGTTTGAGTGACTCCAATTCTTGTTATGATTAGAGAAAGTTATATCATATTAAGTGTAGATCATTGGAGGTCCCCCCTAAAAAATTGAGTATATAAAATTCTCCCAAAGGATGAAGACTAAAAAAGATATGGAATGAAACTATTAGAAAGGATCTTCTTTATTTGGAATATAAAGAGGGGCTTCTATTTGATCATACATAATGAAAAAAAAGAATTCATGCAACTGACCAACCTAGTTGGCTAGACTTAGTGGTGACATTGTCATCTGTCCCCCACAACATGGTTTTTGTGCTCACCTCAAGTCTTCTTTATTTGGAATATAAAGAGGGGCTTCTATTTGATCATACACAATGAAAACAAAGGATTAATGCAACTGATCAACCTAGTATGACAAGGCTTAGTGGTGACATTGTCATTTTTCCCCCACAACATGTTTTTTGTGCTCACCTAAAGTCTTTATTGTTCCCCATTTACGACTTCATCATTTATCATGTCATCCTACATCAGCATCTTCTTCATAAATTTTAGACTCTTATTTTTTAAAATAGTTCAATTATATATATATTTTTTAGAAATAGAAGTATGATCATAATTGTCTCTTTGGATACTTTTATGATAGTCTTTACAATAATCATTGAAATTAGTGTCATCAGGTTTTCTACATGAATTGCCGCCCTTGTCTTGCAGGCAATAATAGTCTCCATTGGTTATCTGAATCAAAAGATACCAACTCCCACCAATTTTTGCTCAGTGTCTACCTCAATTTCATGTGAGCATGTTTTACTTTAATACTAGCAAGTTAATGCTTTGTGTTTTGCATCACCACACTTCCCGCTTAACTTGCATGATTGCATTAATTAAAGCACCTTAATTTTTGTGCAAACTGAATACCTCACCTTCTTGATCTACATGCACATCTGCAACCTGACTTGCTCTTCAGTTCTCAAAGATCGTGTGAAACATTAACTTACAATATCACTAATGTCCTTGCACATCCCTCACTAGCCCTCCCTTGAGCTGCATGTGTCGCTATCAATCTATTTGGAAATGCTGCTCACCCTTGTATCTATGTATATATGTATGTATGCATGTTTGCATATGCTATGTATATATAAGGAAAAAGAGAACAAGAGAAAATATAGGATGTGATAATTTTTTTGGCATAGCTTATTTTATTATGTAAAAATATATGGGACAAGATTGTGATTCCATTTTCTTCAAGTAAATTATGAGCATGCTTTTTCTATTGTGGTCTATGTAACAATTTTGTTTTTACTTTGACACATTCATTTCGTTATCATAGAAGTTTATGATGGATGATAACTATGCCATACTTTGTCAATTAGGAGCTATTGCACAAGTTACTGCTATCAATAAATTTGATACCATCTCTAATATATGAATAATCCTATTTTATCTACTAATACATATGATGCCAACGATGCCTATGATGAAGCTTCCAATGAATATGATCATGTCTCGTCTAACACTCATCATCATGCTACAACACTCCACAGAATTTATATTATTTTGATCATCTTTTGGCATTATTAGATCAACCCTATATAGCTGACAAATACAATCATATTTCATTACACTCAATGTTCATTTCCACAAAATATTGCAACCATGGAATTCTTTTTTACTTTAGAACTTATCCTTAAATCCATCAACATGGTTTGTCTTGTCCTACACATATTGACTACCCTTCCATTAAGCTGCATATATGTCCAGTTCTTCCAATTATTGGTCCTAAGATAGAGGGACCAATATAACTACAACCTTTCCTATTTATTTAATGAAAAAAGCTATTTGACTCACACTTTGCTCTCAAAAAGTCATGTGACTAGGATTTATATTTTAAATATGTATTTTTTTGTGGAGCCCTACATGCAAAATTAGACTTAATTCTTATTTTTTTGCATTTTTTTTTTTTTTGCATTTTCTTGGAGTTATTTAGAAGCTATGTGGTTGAACTCTTACTTCAATATGAATCGAGTCTCTCATCTGTTGATCACGAAAAGTTTATTGATGACAGACTAACTCTATAGTCACTACCATGTTAATATCTTTATGCATTGGAACTCTTCCTTACAGTAAGGTGTTGTGGTTTTAGGACAATTTCAATCTTTCTATATGAAAATTTTAATGGATATTCCAAGCAAATTAAGACCTAATGGCATACATAAACACTTCTGCATAATTGGCCTATATATAATACTTTACAATATATCACTGATCTTCATGTTCACCTCATGAACTTCAACATTTTAGGAGAAGAGTTTCTCAAGAGAAGTTGATGCAGAAAAAATAGGGCAATGTTATTTATTATAGCTTAATAGTTTCAATTTAAGCCATATTGAGTGAGTCGAGCCATATTATGCTTGACCATTGAGGGCATTTAATCACATTGCTCGTATGCCATGGGTTTATATAACGAGACATCATTTGTAATTCTATAGATATAATCGAATGAAAAAAATTCTTGTTTTCTATTTGAGTGTTCTAATGCAAGAGCTTTTTTTTTATTGGAGTGCTCAAGCTTAAGGTGTCAAGGGTGGTTTAAGACATGATCTAAGGATCTGGAGATCAATTGTGGTAGATCACCCTAAGTCAGCAATTCAGTTGGCCCAAGTTTATTCAGCAAATAGTTGATGCTAGTTAGTTAGTCATTCGTTAATATTGATTAATCACTTAATATGCTCAAATTGCAACTAGATTAATCTTTAGATTTTCCCGTAAACTTCACATGTTAACTAGTTTGTGAATGTGTTGTGGGTTAGTGGTTGAGCTCATGGGTTTGAACTCTTATTAGGTCAAGGGTTTAAATCTTGCTGGTCACATATTTAACTTATAAGGCTCAACTTTAAAAAACAAGTCAGCCAAGCCATTTATATTGTGCTAGATTGGGGCCAATATACGCTTGGAGTAGTTATTCCAAGTTTGTTATTAGCTTAGAACTTTTACTCCTTTAATTTCAGATATGTAACACCTTTAGCTTTAGTAAATATTTCCAATTGCAAGCCAATGTTATGGCGTACATTAGTTATGCCTCTAAACTTCTCTTTCCATCGGATCTGTATGGATTAGTTGAGTTGATTGGCTATCAAATGATTGATGTATAAATCATAATTTAGTATTTTAGAGCATTTGATTGTGTTTCTACTTGAAGAGGAGGTTGAATTGTGGATAGTTCTGCTCTTGCAGAAGAACCAGTTTTGTTTGTTGAGAATCCAAAATAGTCGTATACACCATATGCGTATGCAAGTTGGTCAAATCGGGTCATATTTGGGTTCAGCTTGAACCCATATTGAATATTATACAAGTCCAAAATTACAACCCAAAATCTACCTGGGTATTTTATTGAGTTGGGTCTGATTCTTTAAAGCAATGGTACAACTTAAGAGGGGTGAATTTAGCTAAATAAAATTTTCATAAGAAATTTAAAATAAACGAGATAACAAACAAAAGATAATTAAAAAATATTATAAATAAATAAATTAGATAGGCTAAATTTAAGGTAGTTTGGATATAACAACTTAAAAGTGACCCTTCCACATGAACTAACCAACCATAGGACAAGTTCATGCCAACATTCAAGCTAGTGAGGTACTAACCTGATTTAAGTGCCTGATAAACAGTTAAAGAAAACACCAATAAGCTTGAAAAGTTAAACACATAATGTATAAAATATTGCAAAGTGTATACAATTATACGCGAGAACTTAGCGACATTAAAACAATAAGAGAAATAACAAACTTATTGAGTTGTGGTAAATTATAAACCTAGAAAAGTATATATCAATACCATTGTAGCATACTTAGCAAGACCGGCCAACCTCAGAGCCTTATTTTGGGACTAACACCCAAGAGTACCAAACCTTATTTAGGGACTAAATGGCTCAACCCATCTTTGAGGTTTAATTAGGGACCAAATCCCAAGGTTTGCAAAAACTCTAAAGTATGTATCTTTAGGAAGGTGTACACCACATGCTTGGAATGCTCAAACTAATGGCAAGCCCTCCGAGCCAAGTTTGCCCCTTTCTAGTAAACACAGCCTCCATATATCCCCACTATGCATTATCAGCACTATTTGTGCAGATTCAAATAAGCCATCGACATGAACTAAAACACCCAAAAATAAAATCACAAGTGAATCTATTATAATTGCCATAAAAGCATACATTTTCAACATACAAGAACTAAATAAAAATTTACACTTAAATCAGATAATATCAGTTTTTATCCCCCAATATATATATATATATACCAGATTATAGGGAATTCTCTTAAGAATAATCTAAAAATATCTTTTTAATAATTATTATATATATATATATATATATATTTCAAAGATGCAAAATTTAAATTTGTATAAATTTTCTAAATATTTTGAATGTTGTTGTTGTCCAATGATTGACTTTGAATTTATTATCGAGTCATGAATTCAAATTTCATGAGTCATACATTTATTTTATATTTGTAACTCAATTTCAGAAAAAAAGAAAAAAGAAAAACACTTTATTTTCACAATTTTGTCCCAAAATACTTAAAATTTTTGATAGTTTAGTTGTATTTTTACATTTCTTGGGAAAATTATTTCTTATGCCATCTGCAAATCATTTGAATTTTCACAAAAGTTTTTAACCACAGTAGATACTATTTTTATATATTTATGAAAACTTTTAAGAGTATTCTCTTAGCTTTTTTGTGCTATTAATTATAAGTTGCATTAGCTTTTTAAATTAAATTTTTTTGGAATGAGTTGTTTAAGCTCACTATGGATTATAATAAAATCTTTTTCTTAAATAATTCAATTAAAACTATGGACTATGATAATTGAACTCTATAATCATGTTGTCATCAATTTTATTGAATTTATTATATTTTACAAAAGAAATGACAGACTATTACAAAGAAAAAGGATCACATAAAATATAACCCCCCTTTTGTCACCACTAAAAGGTTATTCATGCTTAGGTAGTGATGGCAATGGTCAAAATCTAGGATAAGATGGATTGTGAGAGAAAATGACCATAAATTGGTAAAATTGGGTATATTTGTAGAGCTACAATGCTCTTAAAAATGAAACTCTATGCTACTTAGGTGGACATCTATCTATATGGTGATGACATCTATAAGTGTCTTTATGAAAACTTCCCCATATGTTGTTCAAAACACAAGTGAATGTCTCCAAATTTCTTACCATAAAAGTAGAGCATCTTACCAATGCTATTGATGCTCAATGTGAGCATCTAATTGAACATCTCAAAATTTTTAGTACTTTACCATTCTAAAGGTACATTTATATCACAAACTATTATAAATAACTATATATTAATTAAAATACATAAATGCCTAAAAACCAATAGTCTATGATCATCTTGAATAATCTTGATTTGTATGAGCTTCAATTTTTTGATCTTGTTCCAATTTCTAGAATAATGATTCTTAAGTAACTTTTATTAGCGAAATTTAAGAAATCAATTAATTGCTTTATCGAAACTTTGGTGATACGGGGTGGCCAACTTGATCGTCATTTGCCGGGTCGAGTTTGAGCCTCTTTGCATCTAGCTACTCTTTGACACCTCCAAGGGGCAAAGAATTGTTTTGTTCTTACCTTGAGCTATAAGTTGTAACAAATGACCATTAGAATGATGCTGATATTTTATGATAGGAATAATTTATTATGTACGATTTTCTTAAGAGGTAACTTGTAGAGATAGTGAAATTATAGAGGATGGAACACTAGTAGAGAAAAACAAAATAAGAAAATTGTCTCCAAGAACTGAGCACCGACAACGATCTTCTTCTTAATTCCAAACAACTGCCGGGAGGACGAGAAAAATCTGGAATTACACCTTTGTTCGATTATAACACAGCAACAAAATCAGCACAATATATAAAAATGCCACATGCCCTAGGCTCGTTAGTAGTACCAGTGAATTCATCAAACAATCGATGATTTCACGACCAATGCCGGCCGATCCACACCCAAGCATGTTCTTACGTGTGACAACCCGATAACAAATTAAGAGGTATGATACCGAATTGCAGCCTTCAACTCAAACTGCGCTCCCCTGACGGATCTAGATCTAGTTGAGGATTCTAACTCTTAAGAGCAAGATCAATAATATTCACGTCTTGCTATTTATGATCTCATGATTAAAATTCCAATGTGCACGGAAGCGTAACATCAAATTATTTCATATTAGAAGATCGAGTCTAATAAACTTTTTACTTGCACAACCTTTAAGTCTAAAAGTTTATATAATTATAGTAGTGTGCAAAATAGAAAGACAATAAAATACAAGCATATCCGCTCTTCAAACCTCGAGCACGCAAGATGAGCTCTTCAAACCTCGAGCACGCAAGATGAGCTCTTCAAACAACAAGATATTCATATGACTTGGCATATGATATATATATGCCAGGATTTGAGTAACGTTAGTGCGAGCTAAGTATGTTGTATAATCTTAAGAATATTCACTAATATACAAACTTAACATGCTAGTTTTCTAATAATATTGGTTTCTCTAATCATAAAGCAATGACTTTGCAATTTGTAATTTTGTTTGCACTTACGTATGTTCTTGCAGTTACTACTCATTTTGTTCTTGCATTTGTGTTGCACTTTGCATTTGAATCTATAGTTGGAATAAAGTTTAATTTTTTACGATGGGAAATAACATTTTCTAAAGTATTGTCAAAAGAAATCATATTTCTCGAGTATTGTCAAGAGAAATAATATTTCGTGAAGTATTGTTAAGAAAAATTACATTTCTTGAAGTATTTGCCAATAGAAAAAAATATTTCTTGAAATATTCAGCATCAATTATTTTGCAAAAGTAATACTATCATAGCATAAACAAACATAATTCAACATAATTGCCAAGATGTAGATAAACATAAGATTTTCATAATAAAACTCTTATGAATTGAACTTGTAAAGATGGAGCAATTGTAAAGTAATAAACAAGGAGTCTCAATATTCTTCCACAAAGCAAAACTTAATGGCTCTATAAGACTCAACAATTAAGTCGCATAATCAGGATCACATACACTCATATATGACTCACTTGATAATATAAAATATTGCAAAAAGGTTTGAGAGAGATTTATTGAGTTTTTGGGTGCGTTTAGGTACACATAAAAGCGATTGAGCACATCTACCATTATCCAAATGATATCTCGGCACATCGTGCTTGGGCTCGTTTCCGCGCGTTCGGATTCGTTGCGCTCGAACTCGCATTGCGCGTATGGGCTCCTCGATGTTGGACTCGCTTATGCGCGTCTAGACTTGTGAATTGTATAAGCCAAATTATATATATATATATATATATATATATATATATATATATATAATAAAAATAATACTAATGATAATTCCAATATTAACAATAATAAATATAATTTAAGGTAATGAGATGTTTGTGATGCTACAATCTCCAAAACTTGAAAAAGAAAATTGTCTCCAAAATTTGCTTTATATAAGAAGGAATATGTAAATACGTTTTGAAAATTTATTCAACCAAAAACATTTTGGACAAGCATAGCTAAGGCTATAAATTATTACCATTTGTGTAAATATATATGGATGTGTTGAATATTTAAACTCTTCTATTATGCTATTCTCCAAAGAACTTGAATTTTATAAGAAGCATCTTGTTCCTCAACTTCTTGACATCGAAAGCTAAAATTTTTTAAACTACTTCGTTTGTTAGATTTGGTTGAAGAACTATATTTTTTACTAGGACTTGTAACTTTAGTGAAGAAATGTAAAATACATTTGTAAAATACACTTAGATGCTCAAGAAGTTTGAGCTTGTAGGCATTTTGTTCAACTTTATCCAATATTCAAATGGACCTATAAATCGAGGACTGAGTTTTTTCTTTATTCAATATCTGATAATGCCTTTAAGTGGATTGACCTTAACATATTCAAATTCTCCGATTTCAAAACTCCAATTTTGATATTTGGATTAACAAAAAAGTATTCTGCTCGTCATATGCTGCTCTTTGTTTGTCTTGAATTAGTTTAACTTCTATTGTAGTTGCTTTTACCACATATGACTCAAATAACTATTTGTGACCAACTTTTGTCAATGCATTAAGTGTTGTAAGCTTTCTCCCTTGGGAAATTTCATTCATTGCCAAACCGATACTATACTTGTAACTGTTATTACAGAATATAAATTACAAAGACAGAGAATATATTCAAGAATCTAGTTCACTCTTTCAGTTTACCCCATCCATTTGGGAATGAAAGGTTGTGCTTATTCATAATTTAGGTCTCAAAACTGAATGTAAAATGAATATCTCTATATGACTATCATTTTAGGTATTTCATATAATTTGAAAATTTCTCTTAAAGTTATTTTTGTTAAGTTCTCAATTGCATCTATCTAATGAATAGGAATAAAATGAGCTGATATAGTATGACAATCTCCTGCTACCCTAATAGAATCATTTTAGTCTTAGTTTGTTAGAATCCTATTATGAAATTCATAAAAATATATTCCCATTACCATTCTAGTATTAGGAGCACTAAACTAATCCACCAAGCTTTTTGTGTTCTACCTTGACTAATTGACAAGGTTTGCATTTGCTTACCAGCCAACCCATTTCATTTTAATCCTAGCCACCAAATCTTGGTACATTTAGTACTGCGTGGGTGAATAACCTACACCAAGAGCTTCTTTTAGAATAGCTTCCCGAAGGTCTAAATAGTAGCACCTATAATGTATTACCTTTAAATATAATATTATCTTCATTAACTCAAGGATTTGATCTAGTCCCTTTTTTAATGATGGATGCTAGCAAATCATTTTCCTTGTACTTCATTTGCGCTTACTCGATCTGTTCTTCTAAGGGAACAACATCTAACGATAAATGACTCAAACTAACATGGATAGTTCCTCAAGTATTAGTTCCTATTTTAACAATATGCCCAAAGAAAATTACATAGTCTAATCAAAATTCACACTTAGAAAATTTTGCAATAATTAATTACTCCTTAAAGTATTCAAAATAATTCTTAAATGACTATGCTCATCTTTACCCTTTGAGTATATCAAACTATCACCTAAACATAATGATAAATTTTTCTAAGAATAATTTTAATACTCTTTGCACTAAGTCCATAAATACAAAATGAGTATTAGTTAAACAAAATAAAATAACTAAAAATTTAAATTGGCCATATCTTGTTTGGAACACATTTCTAAATATGTCTTCTACTTTAAATTATTATTTATCTTAACTATAGAAGAAGTCATACATGATGCTTTTTTGTTAGAATCCTAATGAAATGCATCATCATCTAGATCCAAGGGTGTTGAAATGTTTACTTCAATGGTTAGTAAAAAACTAATAGCAACTCAGACTACTTCTGTTCTAAAAGTACCTATAGCACAAACTAATAGAACACTCAAGGATATTATTTGTTTTAGGTGTAATAAGAAAGTATATTTGAAGCATGAATGTAAGGCCATTTTGACTACAATAATCTTAGAAGACTTTGAGGAAGAAGATCACGAGTCTTTGCGTTGGAATGATTAGTTTGAAGATGAAGAGATTGAAGTCAATGAAAATACACATTTGGGTGTACTCCATTGTTTGAACCGCTAATGCTGAGGAGGATTGGAGGAAGAATATTTTTAGTGTGTCTACATCATGCATTATGGTGGGATGTAGATTGATCCATTGATGGTGGTATTACGATGAATGTAGTATCTACACACACACACACATTGTTTAAGGCCAAATTAGTTCTCGAACTGCACCCAGTTCCATTCAATATTAGTTGGGTCAATCAAGCAGCTCTCTCTCTCTCTCTATGAATGTAGTACTACACACATTGTTTAAGGCCAAATTTTGCTTTGTACCCATCAAAATGGGAAGTTACAAAGATAAGATCTGGTGCGATGTTCTTCATATGGACATAGGTCATATACTTGTAAGGAGGTCATGATTGTTCGACATGTTTGTGATTAACTATGGGAAAGAAAACATTTGTGTTAAAAATCAAATAAAAGATGATCAAGTTGTATCCCATGAAACCAATAGTTAGAACACCATCTACATTTACTTCTAGCGCAACATCTCCTACATCAACATCCATATCATCTGTAGGCCCTATGACTTTCAAACCCACCCTTAGTCAGCTTTCAAGTGTGAAATTGTAATATCTCTATGCCGAGTTAGTGTAACTAAACCAATATTAGGTGTTATTGTGACTCATTACCTTAGATCACATGTGTTAATCCAACATAAGGGGCCACATTTGCCAAGAATCCTATCGAAGTGTAACACAATGATAAAGACAAGAGAAGAAAATATGCATCACATTATCCATTATTTCATATATTCAGAATAACTGAAATAAATTACATGTGTCTCATAAAAGAAATGAAAAACATCCAGATACATTAGTTTATTATAGACCGAATTTAAATAAATAAATTCTCATTCTCACTAAAATAAAAGTAAAAGTAAAAGTAAAATGCTAATGATATAGGAGGCTAAGCAGCTGACTACTCCTAAACTTGCTCCTCCTCTAAGGTCAACGCTCCCTCAAGCTCTTGATTTGACATATCAGTATCATATGTCAGTGCACAGTAAAAAAAAAGGTAGAAATCTGATTAGTCATATTGTTTAAGTATATTTTAGGATGCTAATCAATTTTATTTTAGGATATCAAATTTATTTACAATTAATTTTATAAGGGGTGCATTTGAAAAAGAAAATAATACAGGTAAGAAGAATTATGGCTAAAGGAAAGAAACAAGTAGAGGGTAAAACACTGTACCCCCAAACAAATCATACCTTCAGAAATTGTGATATATATATATATATATATATATATACACACACACACACACGCTGAAAGTAAAAGAAAACTAATATCATCCACCTACTTAATATGCCATTCCTATGTGTTATTGATTGAGCTATGAAATTCAGAGAATTACTTAAATTATTTATATCAGCTCAGATGATCAAGTTTTTTTGACTTAGAGTGTATGCATGAGAAATCACGCACAACGAACTTATGTCACATTGTTTGCGGCGTAGACGCTCTAGGTGCATAACACTTAAGTCAAGACGATCATCAAGCGCAATAAGGTTTTCATAAAATATCATTACTATTATTTAAAAGATAAATTTAACAATAAAGAACTCTTCATTCCACCAAAAGATGGAAAACAATTTTTAAGCTCAAAATCATACCATTTTATTAAAGAGATAATTCTCATTCTCATACTCGCACAAGATTTACATTAGTTACATGTTCTCCGTCAAAACCTCCCCAAAGGGGGGTTTAGGTTGCCATCATAATGAATACAATAAAAAAATACAGGATTTAGATAAAGCATACATTGCATTTACAAGATATAAGAAAAAATAATAGTAGAGTTAGGGAAATGATATAAAGGAATTGCTTTCAACATTCTCTTTATATTCTCTTTCTTCAATGCCTTGCTCCTTATCCTTATCGATGTATTTCTCTTAGCTTTCGTTGCTGCCTTCTTCCTTTGAACCTCCTCTTGATTAGGGTTCCTCCCCTTAAGATTGTGTTTAGAAATAAAATTAAAGAATTCTCATTCATCATTTTATTTTCCCTTAAATAACTTTCCCCCTTCACCCATTCTTTCCAAATTCTGTTTAAATTTTTCTTTGATTGAATTCCTTGAAATTTGAATTCATCTAGTTCAAATGCTCAGAATATTCCTCTATCCATTCTTGAAAACTTAAAGAGTCATCTCTTAATCTTAATCTTAGTGTTGGGGGTTGGAGGAAATAAGTGATTTGACCTTTCAAATTCCTTGTTTGTTTAGGTTCTTAATGCAGATTCGTTGGTAGGCGCTATGGTTTGCCGTAGTGTCATGGTCTCGATTCGTTTGGCGCCACAATGCGCTGTAGTGCTAGACTTGCGATATTTTCCGCTACAGTGCGCTGTAGCGCTTCATAGATACATTCTCATTTATTGATTTTTTTTACATTGTGGCGCGCTATGGCGTTAATCATTCAATTTTTTCCGCTGCCGCACGCTACTGCACTGACTGTTCTGAAATTCAGTTTCATGGTAGTGCGCCGCAGAGTTATGGTTTCGGCATTAGGTGCTCCAGCGTGCTGCGACGTCGATCATCATATCTTTTGCCTTGCGCTGTGGCGCGTTGTCGCGGGTCTTTTGCGATTCATCCAGTGCTGCAGCGTGCCGTGGCTCCTTTTTTCATATAAATCCCTTTATGCATGGTTTGATCATCTTGAGCTGAAATAACACAAAAACAAATTAAGATAACAACTAAAATTACTAAAAATACACATCCTAAATAAATAAATAACTATATATATGGGGCTCATTGCCAATCAACGGACTAAGTGTTATCATTGAACATAGAGTGGCTTGCCTGCTTATTGCATCAGCGCCAACATTAGCTTTTATCGGATGATACTGTATGATCAATTCTAGTCACCTTCTCTGGCGGCAGTTTAATTCTCGCTGTGTAAAGATATAATTCAAACTCTGGTGATCTGTGTATATCTCGCACTTCACACCATACAAATAATACCTCTAAATCTTAAGTGCGAACGCGATCGCAACAAGTTCTAAATGGTAGATCGGGTAATTCTTCTCGTGTGGCTTAAGCTGAAGAGATGCGTATGCAATAACCTTTCCTTTCTTGCATAAGTATGCATCCTGATGAACCAAAGATTTATAGTTTATTTAGTGCTAAATGTAATGTTTTCCTTAGGTTTAGTGTACTTTAATATGTGTTTATGCGGCATTTCAGGAAAAAAGAGCTAAAATCAAGGTCAAAGATGAAATTTGGAAACAGGGACAATAGAGGCACTACGGCGTGCCATGCGCGCCCCAGCGCACTGTGGCGGATTAGACTCGAGAAGGATGAACTACAGCGCGCCGCAGCACCCACAAAATAAAAAGCTCAGCGCTACAGCGCGCCCAGCTCTCAAACAACAAAGAGCTTAGTGCTATAGTGCGTCGTGTCAGATCTAGACAGAGAGCTCGGCCCTACAACGCGCCACAACGTGCCTAAAAGATATTCAAACAGAGAGCTCAGCGCTACAGCGCGCCACGACACATTCTGGCTCTACGGCACGCGACAACGCATTTTGGCGCCACGACACATTCTGGCTCTACGGCATGCGGCAACGCATTCTGGCGCCACAACGCAACACAGTGTATATTAAACAGACAGTTTGGCACTGCCACACACCGTAGTGTTCATCAAACAGTAAGCTCAGTGCTACAGCGCGCCGCAGCGCAATCCAAATAGAAACACAGGCTCTACAACGTGCCGTAACGCGCGACTGATATAGGGCATGGCGCTACAGCGCGCCGTAGTGCAATCCAAACAGAAACACAGGCTCTACAGTGCGCCGTAGCGCAATCCAAACAGAAACACAGGCTCTACAGCACGCCATAACGCACGACTGACATAGGGCCTGGCTGTAGTGCCACTCTGAAATTATGGAATAATTTTTTCTTTTTCAAATATGCATTGAAAAGGCATATGCATTTCTCTTTCCAATTCCCCACAACAGAATTTGAATACTCACAATTAAGGCTCATTACTTATAGAATAAAGGAATAAGCATATAAAATAAAATTCAACTTTCAAGATGGAGACTTAATGTCTGAATGAATGTTGGACAAGCTGGGGGAAAGTTATAATAGGGAGATTTCAGCATAGAAGAGAGTTTCAATTTTCCAATCTCAAACTCTTGGATATAGAGGTTACTGTAAGAATAAATAGGAGAGAGCCTCCCTACTCAAGGAAGGAAGGCTGCAGCCATAGGAAGAAGGAGAAGCACAACGAGCTAGAAATGAGAAGAGATATATGGATGAGAGATTCACGCGAACGCGATAGCTGTTTCCTGAGTATTGTACCATTTCTTATAAAAGTCATGAAAAGGCTTGTTCTCTCCTGTTGCCTCTTTTGTACTTTTGATTTAATGGTAGCCTAAATCCTCCTTAGGGAGGGTTGGGCATATGCATATAAGGATTTAAGAATGTAATGTTTGCACTCTTCAATACTAATGAATATAATTTAGTCATTTTCTCTTGATTAAATATTTGTGAATAAATGGATTGGAAAAGCTTGCTTTGATTTGAGCAAATAATATTTTAACTGTAAGAAAATCATAAAGCTCTTAAATCACTTAAAATTAGGGCTGTGCATGTCGAGCGCCGATGCCGCGATGTCTATGACAACATTCGCTGTGCAAAAATGGCCCGTGCACAACTTAGCTCTAAGTTGATTGATAGAGCCATGGGACCACTAATAATCTATGAGCTGCACTACTCACCATTAGCTTATGTGAGGAATTTATGCATGACAACCCAGAGTTATGTGACAACCTCTGTGAGCATCATAGCACAAAACCTTGGCTAAGCTGAGAAGTTGACACGTGTGAGCTGAGAGCCACTAATTGAGCTTCATAGCTCATTTTAGGTTTATGAGAGGATTTAGATGCATTGAATGTTATGGGTGATGTAACATAAACCCATCTAGCCCAATGGTTCATCTCCTTAGCTAAACTTAGAATTGATGCATGTGGACCATTAGTGGAATCAAGTTCATGTGATGTACAATTAAAATTATAGATTTCATAACTTATACATAAGTATTAAACTCAATCAATATTGATCACATAAGGGTTTACATGCCGATATTGAACCTTCTTGTGTTCATCTTTGAGCACTTGGCAAGACTTAGCACATTTAGGGACTCCCTAGAGAAGACAAAGTTTCTTGATTTTTAATTAAATAATCTAATTCATTTCACCAAATTGAGAAAGAAGAGTACTTACATGAACACTTAATGAATTGCATGCTAAAACCCAACTCTCCCTATTTTCTCCAAAAGTAGTTTCACATCTAAGAAACTTTGACTTGTTAAATCAGGACCAACACTATCAACTATTTGAGCACTTAAACATTAGCTAAATTAAGAAAACTCTAGTAATGAAAGGAAACTACTCTTAGAGGACGATAAATTTTGGGATCTCACCATCCCTTATTACTTCAGACCACATATACTTGTGTGTAAGCGCAGATGTGTAATTCTCATCTTTCAGATTCAATTCATATTGCAGAAGCATCGATATATGCTTGGTAATCCACACCCTCTTTTGGTAAGGTTAAGACTGGTGCGGTTGAGGGAGATTGCTTTAGCTTTTGAAATGTTTCTTCACATTCTTGGCTCCACACAAATGGTGCATATTTCTGAGTTAACCTTGTGAGAGGCGATGCGCTTTGTGAGAAACCTCTAACAAATTTACTATAATAGCTGGCCAATCCAAGAACGCTACTGATATCAGTAATATTCTTGGGTTGAACCCACTCTAATATTATGCTGACCTTTCTTTGGTTCATTCTAATCCTTTGGACATCTACAATGTGACTTAAGAATGCAACTGAGTCTAACCAAAACTCGCATTTGGAGCACTTGACATGTAGCTTGTGCTATCTTAGTACTTCCAAAACCGACTTTAAATGACTCTCATGCTCGACTTCGCTCTTAGAATATATAAGGATGTTGTCAATGAAAATTATGATGAACTTATCCAAGACCAACTTTAATATATATTGCATTATGTTTATAAATATAGAGGGTGCATTTGTGAGTCCAAATGATATTATTATAATGTCCATAACGTATCCTAAAAGCAATTTTTGCAATAGCCTTTTCATTTACTCATAGCTGGTGATATCCTGACCTTAGGTCAATTTTTGAGAAGACCTTTGCTCCAAACAATTGATCAAATAAATAATCGATCCGTGGTAGTAGGTATTTGTTCTTGATGATTACTTTATTAAGTTCCCTATAATTTATGCACATCCTCATTGATCCATCATTCTTCTTTACAAATAGCACGAATGCTCCTTAGGGAGACATACTAGGCCCAATAAATCTCTTGTTTAATAGCTCCTTATGTTGCTCATTCAACTCTCACAATTCTTTGAGTGCCATTCTATGCGGATCCTTGGAAATAAGATGGGTTTCTGGAACTAATTCTATGGAGAGTTCAATTTCTCGCATTGGCAGTAATCCAGAAAAATCTTCTGGAAATACATCTGAAAACTCCTTAACTATTCTATTTTCAATAATCGGTATGTCTTCCTTCTTATCTCCCATCACAGTGATAAGATACACATCACACCCTTTCTTGATTATTTTTTCTACCTTAATTGCATTAATTAATGATGTTTGTTTGCTTAACTTTCCCACAAAAGTTTCTCGCTTATGATTACTATGGATGGTAACTTTCTTCTTTGTATAATTTATGACAGTGCTGTGTTTTCTAAGCCAATTCATGTCTAGCATGATGTCAAAATTCACTATTGGCAATACCATTAACTTAGCCTCATAAGTATGGTTATTTATGAGAATCACATTACAAAATTTGTTTGCATGCATTTGGGTTCCGGATGGCAACCCGACATTTAGCGCCTTTGCTAGCTTGTAATATGATAGGTTGAGTGATTTAGCGAATATTTATGAAATAAAACAATGACTTGCTCTCGTGTCGAATAGTGTACTACATGCTTTATCATTGAAATATAGGGTTCCTAAGTTGAAATATTTTGAAAAGAGTTTTAAGTTCCGCTAGAATGAAGACTTGCAAGAATAGATTTTTAATATTTAGATGCGTACCTGAAACAACATCGTTGTCTTCTAGAGGGACAACAGAAGTTATGGAGAAATCTCAAGCTTGAGCTGCGAGCTTGTTGGGCCTACCACGCTGGTTGTTTTTCTATGCTAGAATGGGTGCTCTTACTGTGGGGGCAGGTGTCCTTGCAGCTAGAGTAGGTGCCCTTAGTGTGGATGGAGTTCCTCTTATGAAAAGTTGGTTTCTAAGGGCCAATTTTTGTCCCCTCTATGGACGGTAGATCTTCACATTATTCACCGACCATTCGACATTGCAGTTCCAGAATCTATATCATAGCCTTCTGCATGTGTAACATACATCCCCAATATGGTAACAATGCCTGTAGGGGTGAGGCTTCTGACAATTTTAGATTGGGTTTGATAGTTACGGAGTCTCAGACACTAATTGATATGCTCAAGCTAGCCGAGGTCTATTCCTCTTAAATACTTCTCCTTCGGTAAAGAATGGAAAGGGTCTCTTCCCATGTTCCTTTAACTCTTGGCGGTGCTTACTTAAGTGAGCACCATCCACTAGTTCAAAATAGTTTTCGTGGTATTTGTGCACCAAGTGATCTATGATTGAGTATCTCTACCCTTCTAAAAATTGACTACATCGGGCTGCTTCCATTTTCACGAGATCCGGAATGAACCGAGTTAATCTTTGAAACTCCATATCGTAGGCGGGCAAAGCCACAGTACATTGAGTTAATTGTAGTAACTCGTCTTCCAATATTTTCTAAGCGGATGGGGGTATGAAATCTTTATGTAAGATCCCCACAAAATTTTCCCAAGATATTGTTTCTACATCTCTTCCAGTGAATCAAGTTAGTAGTTCGTTCTCCCACCAATGCTCGGCTTCACTGGTGAATAGGTGAGTAGTGAGTCGTATTACCTCTGTTAGAGGGCACTTGATGGTTGTAAGGCTCTTTTCTATTACTTTAAGTTAGTTGACTACTTGCATTGGTGGTAGGGATCCATCAAACATCGGAGGGCACAATCCAATAATTCATTCAAAAATCCATCTGTAATGGGTGCTGTGGTCGATGGAGTATTGGATGGAGCAACAAGAGGAGTGGGGGGTGTTGCTGATAATCTTGCCAATTGTACTTGGGTCTTCACTGATGAAACTAGGAAATTCTCTAGTCCAAACAACAAATCTATTTATTCTGTGGTAGTATTTGATGTTGATGCAACATTTGGTACTATATGCTTAATTGGAGTTGGAGTATTGGGATTCCTGATCCATGATCCATCTATCAAGCAATTGCTTAATTTATTAATCATGTGGTGTAATGAAGGAAACTGCTTCAAATTTATTCATGAAGATAATGTGAATGCACAATTTACATGTTGAGTATATCATATTGTAGAGATTAAAGAAAGAATTTGTTGGATCTACAACAATGCACATTTTACATGTAAAAGAGAAGGTACATAATTTTGATTGTGTGCTTGCCCCATAATGTATTGTGAGATTACTGAAATATTTTCCTAAAACAAGCTTGGATGCTTGCCCCACAATGTGTTGTGAGATTACTGAAAGATTTTCCTAAAACAAGCTTGGATGAGTTACCACAACTTAGTGAAATCCAACATGCTATCGATTTGGTCCATGGTGCTCAATTTCCAAATTTAGTTCCACTAAACAAGAGGAATTGCAACCTCAAGTTGATGAGTTATTACAAAAGGGTTTCCTGAGAGAATGTTTAAACCCTTGTATTGTGCCCACCCTATTAACTCCAAAGAAATATGGCACCTGGAGAATGTGCGTTGATAGTAGGGCAATGAACAAAATTACTGTTAAGTATATGTTCCCTATTCCTCATCTAGATGATATGTTAGATCTAATAGCCAATTTCACTTTATTCTCCAAGATAGATATCAAGAGTGGTTATCATTATATTAGAATAAGATTATGAGGTGAATGGAAGATTGCTTTCAAAATACCAAAAGGACTTTATGAATGACTTATTATACCGTTTGTATTATCCAATGCACCAATCACTTTATGAAGCTGATGAATATGGTGTTGAGATCTTTTCTTGGAAAATTTGTGGTTGTGTATTTTGATGGCATACTCATTTACAACACAAATGAGGGGATACACCTAGAACATTTGAGGATAGTCTTGAAAAAGCTAAGAGCAGAGAAGTTGTTCATAAATAAAATGAAGTGTTCTTTCATGTAATAAGGTTAAAATTTCTAGGATTCATAGTATCATATTTAGGAATTAAACGTGATCATGTTAAAATTCAAGCAATTGTAAATTGGCCTACACATGCAAGTTTCACCAACATTCGAAGTTTTCATGGGTTAACAACATTTTACAAAAGATTTATTAGAAAGCTTAGCTATATCATAGCCCCTATTACTAATGTATTGAAGGGGGATATGTATTTTTGGAACCATAATGCTAATAAAGCTTTTCACTATATCACGAGAGTCATGACAACTTCACCTATTCTATATTTACCTAATTTTGTAAAGATTTTTGAGGTCTCTTGATATACCTCGGGGATTGGCATAGGAGGAGTGTTGGAGCAAGAGGGACATCCTGTCACATATTTTAGTGAAAGCTAAATGAGGTGAAGCAATGATATTTTACATACAATAGAGAGTTCTATACTATCATTTAGTTGCTTAAGCACTGATGACATTTTCTGTTACATAGAAAGTTTAGTTTGCACACATATCACCAAGCTTTGAAATTCATAAACATGTATAAAAAGTTTGATCATCAGCACTCCAAATGGTTAGAACATCCACAAGATTATTTGTTTGTTCTAAAACACAAACCAAGTGTTGAGAATAAACATGTCGATGCATTATCTTGGGTAACTTCAGTGGTATCATCTTTATCGAGTGAGATTGTGAGATTTGATAGACTGAAGGATGATTACGAGTGTTGTCCTAATTTTCATATCATATACAACCAAATGAGTGACACTTTGTTATCCACTAGTTTTGTTTATGACATTATCCAAGGGTATTTATTTAGATGTACAGTATTGTGTATCCTTAGAACTTCCTTAAGGATATTTATGACCAGTGAGTTGCATTATGGAGGCATTGCAGGACACTTAGGGCTAGACAAACTAACCCATCTTATTGAGGATAAGTTTTACTAGCCATCACTGAAGAGAAACGTGTAGATTTGTGTCTCAGTGTCTAGTTTGTAGAAGAGCAAAAATGACTAAGCAAGAATTTGGTAAGTATCTGGCATTACTTGTTCCATATAAACCATGGGAGGATCTATCGATGGATTTTGTGTTGGGATTACTTAGAATGATGCACCAACATGATGGTGTATTTGTGGTAGTGGATAAGTTTTTCAAAATGACACATTTCATCCAATATTTTAAGATCACATATGCATCTCACATTGCTAGACTTTTCTTTAGAGAGGTTTTTAAGCTACTCGGAGTACCAAACACTAGTGTCTGATAATGATGTCAAGTTTTTTTCTTATTTCTGGAAAATATATGGAAGTTATTAGGTACTACCCTTAAGTTTTCTTTTGCTTTCCACCCCCAGACCAATTGTCAAATTGAGGTAGTAAATATTAATTTGGGAAATTTGTTGAGGTGTCTAGTTGGGGAGAATTTAGGTAATCAGGATCTTCACTTACCTACTACAGAGTTTTCCTATAACAGTACTATTTCTAGAACCACAAAAAAATATTGTTTGAGGTTGTATATAGTCATAATCCTAGAAAACCTTTAGATCTCTTAGAGCTTTCCAATCACCCATATTTGGATGCAGCATTTTCTTTTGCCACTAACTTTTAAAAGTTGCATGACATTGTTAAAATACAAATTGAACTTTCAAACATTAAATATGCTAATTAAGTGAATGAAAAAAGAATTGAAAGAGATTATAAAGAGGGAGATTACGTGTTGGTACGCATCTGCCCTGAGTGGTATGCCACCGTCCAACATAAGAAACTACATGCACGGGCTACCAGTCCATTCAGAGTGAGTAGCAAAATTGGACCCAGAGCGTATCTCTTGGATTTGTCACCTGACATGATAATTAGTATTGTATTTAATATTAAAGATTTGATTTCATTTTCTATTGATGTTACTTCAAAAGATGTAGGACTTGACTCTATTGTAGGAATGACGACAAGTCTACACTTAAGTTTCCTACACTATCTTTGTTTGAGATTGAATCTATTGTTACTGATGAGGTGAGTTTATTGCATATCTCTTGCAAGCATACATGGAGATCACAAGTTTTTGATTATGTGGAAGAATAAGCCGCTTTATGAGAACATGTGGGTGACAAAGGTGGAGCTTCTAAAGTTGGACTCAGATCTTTTGGATGATTACCTAGATTTCAACTTCGCAGAGCAGAGTTCTTTTAGCAAGGGGGGAAATGATGCAGCACAACCACCATTTGTTAGGTCTCGCATTATGACGTGAGCTTATGCTAAGGAGCTAACTATTTGAAGAATTAATTTTAGTTTATTTTCTGGAGTTTTAGGAGTTAGAGTTACTCTCTCATTAATTGCCAACTACGCATCTTTTTCTCCAAAATTTTTTCTATATTTTTCCTCCAAAGCTCATAGGGCAAGAGACTTGTGGTGCTTATAAATATAAAGCTGAAATGTAATGTAATGAAACAACTTGAATGAAGAAATTTTATGATGAATAGCTCTCATATTGCTTAGTGTTTAGTGGTGTCAAGTTTATTACCTATCTTTCGTGAGTTATGTTGTTATTTTATTTTTAGGTTGTTATTTTATTTTATCTTCTTATTTTCTTACTAAAATCTCACACTCATAATCTCAAACCATCATCACTTCTTCTCTCAGTATCATCTGAAATTAATAAACTATTATCTAAAGTCTCAAACACACTCCAAACTCCACTATAACTTCTATGGCCAAATCTTAAAATAGTTGAACCTAGTTTTATTCTCTATCCCTCAACACCCATCTAAACCCCACCAAAATTATCCATATACTCTAGATCCATACTACACATCATAGGCTATATATTTTACTTTAATTCCAGCTCTTTAACCCACACAAACTCCACCGACAGGATCTCAGCTATTGGATCTGAATCTGGATCCAGTGGTGGAGATTAGATCATACAGTGAGATTTATTTCCGTTGTTTAATACATCAAGAGAAACGCGGGACGACTCAGATTAGGTAGCATGACTTTTTTGTGCTTTGCAGCTGTCAATGGATCATTCGTGGAGGCGAATTTGACGTTCAAACTATTGAGAAATTTAAAAAAAAATTAAATTGATTATTTTTAATTAATATCAATTAATACAATTAGTATTAATTAATATATTTTGACTAAATGAGCTCTAAAAATTTTCAAAATTTCACTGTTAGTTAAATTGGATAAGGAACTCAAAAATTAAATTAAATTTTTAATTGAAGGTTAAATTAATTTTTTATTATTATTTAAATAGAATTAAATATTGATTTTTAATCTATTATCTTCCTAAATGACTCAAAATTTTGAGGTTTGATCCTAATATTATTTAAAATTTAATGATGATGTTTATAGACTAATTTGGCTAATTGAGTTAGGTAATAACCTTGGATTATTACACAACCTCGCTTTACTATCCAACTTTTTTTGGCAATTCTTTGGCCACCCAACTCAATAACTTCTTCCCAATGCTCTTAGAAATCACCTAAGAGCTAGTGTGGCATTTAGGTGAGCTACTTGTCATATTTCTCACTCGAGCACCCAATCATTCATTTGAACTAACTTTGTTTAAGTTAAATGAAATGCAAGCTAAGTAGAGTCTAGTCCACTTTTTAAGACACTCAGATAGATCTTGAGGACCAACCTTGAACCAATGATAATCCCCTAATCCTTCTAAATATATTTGATGTTTTCCATAGATAGAAAGATGACAAGGTTGATATATATGCATGTTAAGTTATTTTAATTAGGAATTATTAGCATCTTAACATGCTTAATCAATAATCCTTTAATGATGCACTTTCATTAAAAATTATTACTTCATAGGAATTATTAAAAGACTTGCATAATTAGTTAGAGAGTATTACTACACTTACACAATGATATACACTAAAGTATATAGATTATGTGTCATTCCAATGTGTAAATAGATTATTGGCTGAATGCACATTTTTGTAGGGTCTATATACAAAAATTTAAAAAAAAATTTTCTATTGGTTCTGAATACATTTTGGTGTATATTTTTGTGTAACCATAGTATTATTCTTAGTTAGAACATAATTACTCATACTTTATTGACCATAAAGATTAAATCAATCCATGCTTGAGTAACATATCGTGACTAAATTTAATCTTGGACTTTAGTATCTAATTTTCCTAAGTATTCATTTGGTAATTTGATATTAAATAGAAAGCAAAACCATGTAGTGATGATTGGCATAACATGTTTGATTTATTTCTTATCAGAACCTAAACACTTGAAGTGTTGCTTCATGGATGCCTAGATGTAGACTACTTGAAGTACATTGACAAATGTTTTTTATACTACCCATGAAGAAAAGGTAGATGTAGATAAGAATAAGAAAGTGGTTCATCAAGACCTAAAGGTTTCTCCATGGGGCTTACATAGGTTGTGCAGAAACACTTCTCTCGCCTTTGCTCTAGATGAATTATTGTCTATGATTGACTTTATCCTTTGAAACATTGTTTGAATATTAGTTTAATTTCAGTGTGAAATGAAAAATGTGTATCTTAATCTATGGATTGTTAATGATTCAAATATGTTAAGATCAAATATTATTAACTTACGTCAAGGATAATGCATGTATGAATGAAATTATTGTGGAGATATTTTGTGCTAAATTTAGTTATCTTCAAACTTCTTTAATGCTCCAATAGAGGTCTATATTCATTTTTTCTAAGGTAAATTTAATGGATATTAGAGATATTATAAATGACTGGGGTTGAAATAGTTAGCATTTTAAAGTATGAATAAGGTTTCCCTAAGGTTAACTTGCATCAGAACTTAAAATAGACCCACATGTCTTAGGCTAAATTTTCCTAAAACTCTATTATTTGATTCCCTTCAAAGGAAAGACATTCATGTAAATGTAATCTCCAACCTTAAATCTTATTGGTCAATGCATAAGATCAAATCATTCCTTCTATCTATCATGAGTAGCTCTGCTATTATTTAGACATAAACTTTTTTGTATCTATAATTTCCAAATTAGATCCCAATATTTGGCTATCTTCTATCTCAAACCAAGTAGGAGGTGTTTTGCATTTTCTACTATTGAGTGACTGATATAGTTCCATACTATATGGTTATGGTGACTATTATTATTTGCAAATTCAATGAATGACAAATGTTCTTTCCAATTCCCTACAAAATAAATAACACATAATTGAAGTAAATCCTCTAAAATATGATTTATTTTTTTGTCTACCCATCTATCTATGGATAAAATGTAGTGCTCGTGTTCATTTTTAAACCCAAATTCTATTAAACTGCTCACGAAAATATGGAAATAAAATGACTATCATGATCTTATATGATTGTTTTTATGCACCATGCAACCTTACTATATTCTTATGTATATTTTTCTTAATCTCTCAACCTAATTTGATAAGAATAAGATGTCTTGAATTGGTAAGCCAATCTAGTTTACTCATAACAAGTCATATCCACTTCTTGAATAAGGAAACTCTCATTAAAATGGAACCTCATTTTCACTTAGGAAGAAAAGGTGATTGCAATAATCCTCTAGGCCTCTGATGTTCAAAACTTGGTGCATCTTTGTATTCTTTTTATATGCCAAATGAACTTCCACTAATATTTGGTTTAAAACAACTTCAATTAACTCTCGGGGAATGATTTCCATTTATATCAATTTTAACAATAGTATATTAACTATGGTTAATGAATAAATGATACTAGAAGAATTTCTGCTTAAACATTAGCTACCACATTTACTCTTCCAGTATAATATCAAATACTTTGATCATAATCCTTTATAATTCTAACTACCACATCTGACTCAACTTCAATTCTTTCATAGTAAAAATATATTTCAAGCTAAGGTGATCAATTTCCTAAAGTTGTTTCGATAGATTGCATCCTTTTCACTCTTCTCCCTTTAGTACTTTAAGTCTTTCTATATTGATATATATATATATATATATGTAGTATGAGTTAACTATGTCCCTTCTCATTATTTTAACTTGATGGGGAAAATAACTTACTTCACAATTGTTTGGTGAAAGAAGCTCCTTCTTTTTAATATATCAAAAAGGCATTTGTGTTCCCTTACTATGGTATCTGGCTACAAGTTCTAATTAACCTAGCCCAACAACTAATGATCTTTTCGTAGTGTAACGAGCTATGAAGGAAATTTGTTCATTTTATGTGTATCCACTAACGAGGAAGATAAGCGGATTCTTTGCACTCTCTTTCTTTGAAATTTAAGATATAGTTTTTAATTATTAAGTGAATGTGGTTGAAGAGATCGAGAGTAACTACTTACTGACTTGAATCTGTTAGCAAGCGAAGGACATGGCAAACCATAGCTCGAGAATCCCATATGAGTGAATGTCTTGTTTGATAGTGCAATATGAGAGGAAGACAAGAAAACGAATGAGATTCTCATATTTTACTACAAGCAAATAATAGCTCTAAATCTTGAGTGCAAAGACAATCATTGCTAATTTCAAATCATGAATAAGGTCATTTTTCCTAACTAGAAATATTATAATTGAATATCAGTAGTAAAATCAATTTTATACTATGGTGGCAAATCTAGAAGATCTTCATGGAAAACTTCCATAAAATCACAATTTATAGGGGTATCTTTCAACATCTCATTAGATTTATAAGTTCCCATCATAACAACCACAAATATCAAACTTTCTTGTTTTAATAACTTAAAAGCATGAAGTGTTGAAATTAAGAAGATAATATCCCTTGACAACCTATAAAAAAAATAATTATTATATTAATAAGATTATTGAAATAAATAAATTATAAATTCAAATTTCGCAATCACCTTTCTAATGAAAAATTATATATACACAAATTCGCGAGAGATCAACATAATCACAATTTAACAAATTGAAAAATACATACTTAGATACCATGAAGCATATTTATATTCTAATTTAATTTCCTACTATTACTCCACTTTGAGCCTTATGAATTTCACATCTATGTATATATTGATTTATGTGTAGAGTCACTACTTGATATACTATTAAAAATAGATAATATGCTTGAAATGAATAAAGGGATCTAAGGAGGTTATTTATAGTCTGTATAGAATGTAATCCATATTTTTGAAGTGGGCAAGTTCATTATCATCCTGCTTTGGAAGTTATAAGGTTACTATGACTAAGCCTACGATGGGGACAACATAGTTAAACTGCTATATAAAATTGAAAACTCAAATTATTATTATCAAGTAGACGTGTTTGATTCTTCAAGGTTTGGGTAATTTACCTAACTGAACAATATTCTTATTTTATTGTTCATATTCAAGATAGAACAATTCAATTTTTGACATAATATAGCTTATTCTGTGATAGATTGTTTTTATTTATATTCAATTATTGTTTAACAATTAATTTACAGATAAACTATCAAAAGCCTCAAAAGAGGCAAAATTGCTTTTCAGTTACTATTGATTATTCCCCTTGATTTTTATATGTTCCATTTCATCCTTTTCGCTTATATATACAATAATGATATTTAAAGTAGTTAGAGTATTCTCTAGCGGGCATCACAGGTATTTTGTTGTAAATCTCAGGTTAGAATTTTGAAGAAGTGCTAGATTAACCTTGAAATGAACAACCAATGCACTTTCATTTTATTTATTGCTTCCTAGTCTATCTTCATAATTATTTAAATAAACAAAGTATCCATGTAAGAAAATATTGTAAAAATAATATTACAATAAAGTATCGTATTTTTATATTTTAAATTTGGATAAATAAAATGAGATGTTTTATATTGTTATGTCAAATATCGACTACAACGCTCAACAGATAACCCTAATATCGGATCCTTGTTGAACTGAGATTTCGGGACATTACAATTTTGAATCAAAAATCTTCTGCCATGTGGATTATTTCTCTTTAAGAATGACATTGGTTGCTTCTAAGAAATAAATATAGCATTACAAATTTTGACTATGTGACCTAAATGTCCACATTAATAACCCCACCTACCTCTGCAAGGCAGTTCCATTTTGGGTGCTCCATTCCACAATGACACAAAAAATGATTTTATTCCAATGGCTTCTTTCTCTCTGAATATTAAATAATCTAGTTATAGATTGATTAACTAGTTTGGCTTTTTTCTAAAACTCAAAAATCTAATATACGGCTCTTTCATTTATTCCTTGAGCTATAATAAACCCCTCTTTATTCTCTAATAAATTGGCCATCTCAACGACTAATTTCACAAACCCTATTACTTAGTGAGCTACTAAGTCCTACTAGTAAAAATCCCATAGTCCTACAATAAATATCTAGCACATAACATTCATCCCATAGTCCTACAATAAATATCTAGCACATAACATTTACAATGGCAATCATTTTTGGTATAAATGGGCTAATTGATCGACTTCTCTTTCTCTCACTCTCTCTATAATTAATCGACCCTGGCTTGGAAACTCTTCCTCATCACTTGTCTACCAGAAGGGTGTACAAATTTATTTAGAAATACTTTTATAAAATGCATCCATTTAATATCTTCTTACGCTTTCCAATAAAATGTTATTGTAAAGGTCAATTTCTACCGATGCTTTATAGGTTCAAAGGAAAGATACACCATCAATAAAATTTTTGACCCTTCAATTGTCTTGTGCACTTTAACCCCATTTCATTTATTAAAACCACTGTTCTGCTTCCCGAAGTGAAGCTACACCAAAAAATTTTGGAGATTGGTTTTTCAAAAATATTTCTTAAATTTCATTAGCTACATTCCCCCTCAATATTTATATAACAACTAAAAGTTAAGTTTCCAAAAATTGGGTCATCGCATTCGTAAATTGTATCATTAATTTGGTTGTGGATTTATTGATTAGACAATAGCTTAAAAATTAAGGATTATAATTATTTAAACCTAATAGGAGTTTAATTATTTACTCTCTCATATGGTAGGTTATTAATATTGCCATCACTGGTTTCCATTTTACTTTCTTAAAAATAGAGAAATTTATTATCTTGATTTACTCTTATATTTTTTGGAAGAAATGCAAACTAATATTTAATTAATAATTTAATTATGTATAATGATAAAGAAAATTTTGGTTGCCAATAAATAGCCCAAAAACTATTATCTCTTAAAAGCTAAAAATGCACCCAAAATGAAAACCATATAATCAGACACCAACTCAACACCACTAAACCTCCCCTTTATTAAACATCTTAACAAGGTCAAACTTTGGTTCACAATTGAGCAAAAAGTCATCCACAACAAAAGTTTATGATCTTTAACAGAATCATGTATTTTCAAGGCTCTGTAACTAAAGCAAGAGCAGTAGCAATTTTACCACTCTTTTTTTGAAAGTAGATATAAACAATTATGGGATGAGTTCATGCCAATTCACCATTCAATAACTCTTCAATCAACATTTTGGTAGCACCCTCCATACAGCCCACGGAAATGATGTATCTGATAAAGAAGCATAAATGTTAAACTTAAAACCTCAAAAAATAATAGAAAACCAATGCTCCTAAGACACTAGTCAAGATAAGTACAAAATTGTGGTGCCACGCCCCGCCGCAGTCCTGTTAACACTCATATTAACATGATTACGGTGGAGTGGTCGCCATGACGCATTCCTCATTTATATATAGATTAGGTTTTCACTCTAATCTACTGATAACTAAGGGATATGCCACATGCTAAACTGAGGTTTCACTAAATGTAAATACAAGAATATCAGAGTGCGGAAGTAAACAAAAGCTAACATCCATTCAACCATAATATGGTAAGAAATAAATCCAACTATGCAGTAAAAGAAAATACATCCAGTACCTATATTATTACAATATTTAAATAGTTTGACTGAAATGAAATAAATACTCAATCTCACTATATATATATATATATATATATATATATATATATATATATATATATATATATATATATATATATATATATAAAGAACAATCTAGCTAATGATCTTCAGGAATAGGGCACTCTTGTTCCTAAACTAGCTCCTCTCCTGGCGTTGCTACCTTAAATAGCTCAAAATTTGATATTGTAGTTTTCACAATGCTAGGGCCCAAGCCAATGAAAGTGAAAAATTAGTTGACAATTGTCTAAATACATTTTTGGCTGATTTATGGTTTCATATTCTTTTAAGATATTACCTTAGGCTTTTATAACTAAAGTAAGTAAAAAGGGGCAACAAGCTACAAAAGAACTGGAAAAGCTATAAATAATTCATTTATAACTTAAACAAAAGGTAGGTAAAAGAATATACATCGACCCAAAAGTTGTAATAAGGTTATGCCTTATATATATATATATAATAAATTGTAAATACTGAAAAGAAAAATTCATCATAATATGCTTATAACATATGAAATTATGTAAATTAATAGAAAGTAAACTAGATTATGATACATATAGGTAAATTGAATCAATAACTAGCATCTTAACATACATATAAGTAAGCAAGAGATAAATAAAAGTTGAACTGCAATAAAAATAAATAGAAAGTAAAAAAGTAACATGTAAAACTATCATATCAAAATAATTGGCTAAAACAGCCACTAAACTATAACTGAACTGAACTGTATCATGACATATCTCTTAGCTTCTCAAAGCTAAGGCAGAACATTGTATAGAACTGAGGAGGAAAGAATACATATATAGTAAATTTTAGTTATTTTACTTTACTTCTGTGAAAACATCCAGAAGTAGTTGAGGAGTCAAGCACGTATGCAAGATTGAGGCGGGTTCCCAAACTAGATACAGCTCTCCCCAATGAGTACTTATCAAGTATCCTTATTTCTCCTTACTGATTGTCCATTGGCAGTAATGTGTATACACACTCACCCATCCAAAAAATAAACCCAATGCAAATGTTATCCTAATTGTATTTTTTTTATTAATTCCAAGCCAATCTTGATTAAAATATTCAAGATTTAGGGATTTTAGAATCAAACTCCAAACATGGGGTTTGAAATCTAAAATCCAATGTACTAACATATAAAGTTCTAAGGCTAGATCCAAATTCTCACGGACTAAAGAGTAAGGCAATCATATTAATCATAATCAGAACTTAGTAGGATGGATTTCTAATCTTATGCTTATAGTTAAAAGATAGAATAATCATAATAAAAATATGAAATCTAAAAATATAAAAAACTAATGCTTCATTCTATTGAGTAACCCATTTACCTAAGGAATATAATCTAACCTAAGCTTACAACTAAGTACTAAGGAGAAGATTCCTAAAAAGGAAGTAATACTTAAGGATTTCATAAGGAATATCCTAGGAAAAGATTTAATTATTGAACCCTAAGGTTTAATAATGAATTTATTTATCATAAATTAGAAATAAAGAGGAATAAAATCCATATTTATGAGACTTATAAATTTTCTTAGGAAATATTTGGGAAAATTTAGAGTTTTACTTAGAATGAATCCAATTAATCTAAACTTGATCTTTAATCACTTAATTTAATGATATCACTAAATATTTCAGGGTTCTTAAACCTATTTTTGGGTAAAATGACTAAAATGACGCTACTTAAGGGTAAGAAATACAACTCTTAGATTTAGGGCTCTAAATTATATTTTGTCAATGCCAAATGATTTCTTACTGTCTAATATGAAGACGGATGCTAAGAACACCCAATTTGACCAAGGATTAATGCTAATGAGCTTAAATTAGGATTTAAGATCATTAAGGGTTGATTAGCTAAGTTACTTAAAGAATTTAGAAAATTTGTTATACTTATGTTCTACTATGCTTAAGAATTCCATAGAATCTAAAATCACTGAATTCTGAGATCATTTGAATAAGTTATGGACAAAATAATGTTTAGGGTTTAAAAGTAAAATTCAAAAGGTTTAGGAATATGTCTAAAAATCTAACTTTTATATTTAAAGTCCAAATTGAGTAAAGTTATTGGCTATAGTTTCCTTGTAGCATACTGATCACATTGAAACTGATTTTACTCAATTTGGACTCTATTTGAATAACTTAGGTCTTAATTAGGGTTTAGGGTGATTAGTGAGTAATTAATGAAATTAATTGAGAATTGTAAAATTAACTTCACCATTGTGTTATACACTACACTAGGAGCTAACAACAACTTGAAATTCTAAAATTGGATGATTAGTGAAGCTAATTTTCACTAATCAAGATTTGGAGAGATTATGGTTAATTAGACAACTGAATTATCAAAATCAAAATTTTATTGTAGTTTACTGTAACAACCCAAGATTGTTACCCAGCTTAATTTTAGCATAATCATAGCATAATCACCATTCCATCAAGTTCATCTAGTCATTAGGACCAAACCCTGAATGTTTGGAGCAATTCAGAGACCAATTGATTAATTCAGAATATTTTAATATTTAGTTAAGTAGAAAATTAAGGTATTTATTTTGACCTCGAAATTGAAATCCGACTTCATCGTTGCGATCGTCACCCCCAAATTAGCTAGGGGTGATGTTTTGGACGCGTTTGGAAGTCGTCGAATTTTTGCAAATATTTTAATGTAATTAAATGCGTCGAAAAATAGGATAATTAAATAATTGTCGGAATCAAATTTCGACTTTGCCGTTGAATTCCTCACCCCCAAATTAGCTAGGGGTGAATTTTTGAGATTTTTCAAAGTGCGTTTCAAAAATTAAAATTTTTGAATAATTAGAGAAAATAAATAAGTAATTAGATGTTACTTAAATTGCAAATTTCCCTCTCTCTCTCTCTCCTAGCTGCGTCCTAGTCGGCCACCCATACCCTCCATTTGGCGCCCCTCCCCTCAAGTCACTCAAGAGATGGCTGAGAGCCATCTCTTCTTCCCCCTAGGCTCCCTAGCCAATAATGGAGCCTCCCTCCCCCTCATCTCCTTTAAGTAGGAGCTCAAACCCCTCTTCTCTCCCCTTGCTGCCCATCTAGAGCTCCCCACCTTCCTCTATTTCTCCTCCCTTGCTGAAAGAAGAAGCTCTTATCTAAGGTTTGAAGGAAGATAAAGATCCCTTCCTCTTCCTCTCCTTCCAAGAACATAAAGGTACCCTCTTGCTTCTCTCTTTGTCTTTCTTATGATGTTATGATGTTAGAATGCAACCTTGGAAGTCCATATGCATGCATGAAAGCCATTAAGGCTCTTAAGAACTCACAAAAATATGCTCTATTTTTCGTCTATTCTGCATACCCTTATATTCATTGTCATTTTTAGTATAGCTAGGATGCTCCGTTCATGCTGATTTTGGTGTCGATGGAAAGGTATCAGAAATACCTTTCCATTGATATATGGCACCACTCATGGAACTCTCTGGATTGAGAGTAATTAAGCTCGAAAAATGGCCATCGCGGGTTTCGCACCTGGCGAAATCACCGTCTGCCGCTACAGCGCGCTGCAGCAGATTGCCGCGGGCTGCAGCGGACAGGAAAACTTAGGAAAATATATAAAAATGCATGTTGAACTAATTGAATAGTAAATCTCGAAAAATGGACCGCTACAGCGCGCGGTAGCGCGCTGCAACGGATTGTAGCGGTCTGTAGCGGCATCTCACGAAACTTAGGAAACGACCATAAAAATTAATTGAACAGTAACTTGCAAAATGGGACGCTACAGCGCGCTGCAGCAGACCTTAGCAGAAATATTTCAGATCTTACGAAATGACAAAATAAATTAATTAAACAGTAATTTTGCAAAATGAACCGCTACAGCGCGTCATAGCGCGCTGCAGCGGGTCACAGCGGGTTACAGCGGATCACAGCAGACCGCAGTGGACCGCAGCAAGCTGCATTGCAAAGGCGTTACTGCACGCTGTCGTGCGGAAAGCGCTACTGCGCGTTATCGCGCAGAAAGCGCTACAGCGCGCTACCGCGCGAAAAGCACTACAGCGCGCTGCAGCGTCCAAACTTGCAAAATTTCCAGAAATTTCAGAAACTGCCCAGATTTTGTAAAACTGCCCAGTTTTAGCTGAAATGACCAAAACTCAACTATTTTGGTGTTTCAAGACCCCTAGGACCCTAGTGGGGTTGAGTTACACTAAATTTGAACCTATTTTAGTTAAAATTGAACATTGCATAAAATTCTATTTGAAAATTAAATTTGAAACTTTGTCAATTTAATTAAATGCTCAAAACATATGTATCTTAAATACATGTTACGCCATATGCTAAGTACTGGAGTTTTAATCGCTTATAAGAATTAGGTATACCATAATAATCTAAATGGCATGAAACTTAGGTCTTTTAGAATTATTATTAAGTGCTAATCTCCTTTATTTGATTTAGATTTTGATTAGCAACAATCACCTTTTATTTTATGTTACCTTTTCATCTTTATGTGTTCATAAACTTAGGATGTATATTAGAGAACCTTAACACTTATTTGGACACTTAAATGTGATCACTTGAACATGAGAATGTTTATAACTTGATTAAGTAGATAATACTTAATCCAAACCTAAGTTGACATAAATAATATGCTAATAGCACATTGGTTTGCCATTGACCTTTAAATTAACCATTGGTCTTAATGATAAAAGGGTTAGGGATTAAACCCTAACTTATCTTGATTAAGATCTAAATCTTAATCATTTAATCAATCTAGTTGATTGTAAGAGAATCTGATTTACATGATTCCAATAATGCATTTGATTGAGTATTGATCTTAAATCATCAAATTAGAAGTGCTAAGGATAACATTAAATATGTGTGATTGAACCATATGAATCCAAACTTTAGATCTTTGATTTTCTCTTATATAAGACAATTAGCATAAGATGGAAATAAAAGTGTAATGATTTATGCAATGATCCAACTCCAATGAGATCTTTGATTTTATCCCATGATTGTAGAATAGGCAAGGATCAAGTGAATTTTAATTATCTGATCTGATCACTTAACTTAAGTATAACAAGTAAACCTTAAGAAGTAGAAAAGTGAGATCTTAAGGGTCTTGCTATAGGATTCATCATTGAAATGATTAAAGACCTTATCTATTGATACCTTGAGGTAGGAAGAGCTTTTGTGACTTATTGAGGTAGAGACTTAGATGATCCTTCATAACTTTAGAAGTTAAACTTGATACCTTATGGTAGAAACCACCTAAATTACTTGGAATGTGACTTATTCCTTGTGGTAGCAACCTATATTGAGTGATCTTTTGATCACATCCTTGGAGCCTTGTTTAGGTTACACCCACTTAGAGTAAGGATTAATAGATTTGATAAATCCTTGTTGATTAAATAGAACCTTCTGAACTCAGATTGTTGGTTGGGTATAGTAGCGTATACCCATATTACTGGATAAATTCAATAATATTCAGGATTGGTTGATTCACTCCAATGTGGACTTATGACCAGGTGCTATCCTGTGGGATTAGCTGAATACAGTCCCATTAAAGTAAATCTTCCAAGACTAAGAGTATTATAATTAGTGAATAGGATTCTTAGTTTGAGATGTAAACTACGACCAAGTTCTGCCTCCTACCGTAGTGCGCTTCGATAAGTGCAGTTTAAGCAAACTAAGTATCTTAAGTCACTTTGCGTAGACCACTAAGTATGCTTGTAATTAGGATATTTAACGGCTTAGCTTGAGATGCAAACTGTGATCGGTTTTGCCTCCTATCGTAGCGCGCTTCGATAAGTGCAGTTTCAACAAGCTAAGGGTTAAATCTATCTTTCTTGCAAATATGCTAAATATGTGTATACAATCACCCCAGCTAATGATTTTTAAGTAAACTCTCAACCTTAACCAATTATCGAATTAGAATTTAGGAGTCAGAATCCTTTTAGCAGGATTCTGCATAATGGAGACTTTGGATTCATTATCAGATTTTAAAGCATTTTCTGGATTTATCTCATGTAGTTTAGAAGCATGAGCATGAGCATAAGCATGATGTGTGAATATCAGAATGATGTATGAGAACCAGAATGATGTATAAGTATTAGTGATGATCTATGAGTTACGGAATGTTGCATACATTGACGGGGGAATTTCTGGATGCATCAGAGTCATCAATAAACAGTATTCCCAACAAGGTGTATGTAGACATTGGACCGTACTGCTCATAATAGTTCAGTGATATTTTGGTAGCATATCAGTAGCATACCGTATTGTGGCATATTCAGATGCACAGTTTCAGTGACATACAGCATAATTGTACATATGATTACTCAGTTTCAGATTCAGTACTGTTTTAATTTATTTTCAGTATTCAGATATAGTTCATTTTTACTTTACACTGCTTCAATTTTATATAGCTTTAGACAGATTTGTACTTTCAGTTACCTTTATAGTTTTTCTGCAGATTTACTCGTATTATGTAAATATTAAATGAATAATTAGAACTGTTAGATTAATTTCGATGTGTTAGACTTATTATCTAACACGAGGTACTTTTGAGATCTGGCAATTTGCTAGATCCTGAGCAGTATATCGAGACAGGTCAGGAGGACATTCAGGAGATTCAGGAGGAGCCCGTGGAGTTCTAGTGGACTCTCCTCCAGCTTTACTTTCTGCTTAGTATTTTCAGTACAGTACCTAGTTTTACTTTAGTATTTCAGTAAACTGTTTGTAATAATTCTGGATGTATTTTCTTTTCTTTTTTGAGATGAATGTTTTCTACAGCTTCTGTGATGAATGATTCTAGATGTTTGCTTTAAGCTTCTGCACTCTGTTTTTATACTACTTATACTTAGTATTGTGATGTGATCAGTATACTATAAATGCTGATATCTCATACATATATTGGATTCTTATTGTATTCTAAATATAATGTATGTATTTGCTTAATACTTAGGATAAGGATACTACTCTTATCTTAAGTATTAGCTCTCAACCCTACTTGAGGTTGAATCAGCTGCCCTTCATGTGGGCTTAGTTTTCAGCCATTTCGGGGAGACGGGGTATTCTTTCCTCCTCGAGTAGTGCACCGTTTCGCGGCGACGGGGCGGGGCGTTACATTTACTGATCCTTAGGTTCTTCTAATCAAAATGATATATTGGATTGCCAAATTTGGAGCTTAAATGGCTAAGTTATGGCCTAATGAATTTTAGGGTTTAATGAAGGATTAAGGAAAGATCCTAAATGTCATTAAAAAAAATACATGTCTAACAATAAATTGGACACTACCATAATATTCCTCAAAATTATCTGATTAAAATGAGATATGATATTAATATATTTGGATTCCTAGATTGCAAGTTATGCATGATTGAAGATTTGTAATTAATAAAATTAATTAAATCATAACTATAATTAACATATATATATATATATATATAGAGTTCAGTCAGCGGCGCGACCCTCAGGCAAAATGGTAACAAAGGTGGGGTCCACTCCTGTAGTTCACGAGATAAGTGGGTCATACTGATTTCCAATCAGAGGCTGATAGGATGGTGGTGTCCACATCTCAGTGAAAATGCCATATGAGCGGCTCATCCTTTGCTCAACCCAAACTAGGCTCTCTCCTCCTTTGTTGAGGTGATAGAGATTAGGGCATTCTCCTAATAGATGCACAGAGAGTTACAATGCATAAGAAATATACCAAGAGAAAGCCCTAAGACAGGCCTTCCGATTGAATCTAGTATCTCTACCTTAGACCTTATCTAGCACCCGGAAATGTGATGCCATAATTTTTAGGGCTACCCCTACTGTAGGGTACTGTAGCCCTAAATGTAAGATGTTGATCGGATCAAGCTACTTTGGACTCGATCGATAACTAGATGGATTCACAAATGTAGGAAATATAAATATGATATGCAATAACTGAAGAATTTGAAATAATGCACTGAAGGAGACAATACCTTAACTTTTGAGAGACGCGAGGTTTGGAATGGAGCAAACGCGTCTGATTCATCGATTTTAGGTTTCAACTAATAAGAACCTTAGGCTATGAAGCAAAAATGTAGCTAAGATAGGCTCCAAAGCGATAACTAACAGCGATAGCAAGCTACACGCGGTGAGTCCCGGTCGCGTGCACGCCAGACGTCGCGAGTGCAAACTCCTTCGAGGAAGAAGCGCGTCAGCCGTCCTGTAAAAACTTAAGGTTGTTACCATAGTCAATCAGGACTACCAGGTTCTGATTTTGATTCTAATACTCTTAATAAGCCATTAGGAGCACACCATGAAGTTTTGATTCAAATTAGAAGTTGTTTAGATCGAAACCTTAATTATGGAAACTTCGATAATTTGCAAAATGACCTACCTAAATTGACCTTAAATAGAAAATTTGACTTTGCTATTATGCTCATCACCCCCAAATTAGTTAGGAGTGATATTTTGGAAGCATTTGGAAGTCATTCGAATTTCATCGATTATTTTAATATATTTAAAATATCCCAAAAATTTGAATAACAAAATACTCATCGAAATCAAAATCTGACTTCTCTATTGCGTTCATCACCCTTCAATTAACTAGGGGTGATTTATTGAAAGTTTTTAGGAGTCAATTAATTATTTAAATTAATTTAGAAAATGGGAGACTTTTAAATTTGATTATTATTAATTAATCTTCCCTTAACGGCTTCGTTACCTATTCCTTTTGCGCCGTCTACCTTGCCGTATGATCAGATGACATCGTCTCGGAGCTGTCTGATCTGATCCCAGGATGGGATCGAACGGCTCGGGAGCCTCCCTGCGGCATTGCTCTGTGCGTGGCAGCTCGCGCAGACGCACGACAGTCTTGCTCGCTACTTGGCCCTCCACCGCTGTTCACTGCCACTCTAGAGCCAAATTAAACCTAAGTTTGAATCCTTAGCCTTGTTTCATGCAAGTTAGATGTCCCAAAAGGGTCGAACATCCCTTTGAGCTCTGCCCTGAAGAAGCTTACGTTCTTAGCTAATCTTCACGGTACTCCTCGATCCCTCACTCCTTCCTTTTGAAAGTCAATTTATTATTTCGTATGGCTATTTCATATAATTGATTGAAGTTTAATCGGTTCGATCAGGTTCAATCGATTGAATCAATTTCAAAGGAGATCTACAGTTATGCACAGCAGTGTTCCGTTCATCCCGCATAGCTCGCTTAGGGTTTAAGTTTTGAGGCAACCCAGATCACCTTCTTAGCTAATCCACTTGCCGTTGGGAAGATCTCAACGAGCCCTTCCCGTTGTTGTGCAGTTTGGCCTCCCACGAGGCCAGATCAACCTTAATTTTTCTAACCCTAGCTCTATTGTCGCAGGTTGGTGTCAAGGAAGATTGAATGCTTGGGTCGGGCCGGGTCAACCCTTACCGGACCCGCATGCCGAGATGGCCGTTCACGCGTCACGAAGAGGTCTGCATCAGTCGCACGTCTTCTCGAGTTAGCCGTAGGATCTGTACCTGTGCACTGTCGATATCCATGGGGATGCGCTGTGATGTGGCTGTCAATGGGACCCGCAAAGCAGATTCAGCCTTTAACCTTAGGGATTATTAACTTAGTTAATTTGATTTATTTCAAATAAATATTTGAATCTTTAATCATGCATAACTTTCAATATATTAATCCAAATATAACAAATATATATCTCATTTTAATTAGGAAAATGCAAGGAATATCATGGTAGCGTTTAATTTCAATTTGGTTAAGTATTTCTATTAGTGACATTTTGAAACATTCACTAATGATCCGTTTAACCTTCGAACTTCAAATCATCATAACTTTGTACCCTTAGCTCCAAACATAGTCAATATATATCTCATTTTGCTCACAAGAATGTTAAGAATACTCTGATAGTATTAGTTTTTATTGTTTGAAGTGTAGGTTTCCTATTGACATTTAGGGCCTTTCCTTAATTACCCTATTAAACCCTAAATCTTCAATAGGCTATAACATAGCCAATTAAACTGCAAAAATATTTAGGATTTGGTAATTAATTTTGCTAATTATCCATAATTTCTCTAAATCTAAATTAGTGAGGATTAGCTTCACTAATTACCCAAATTGAAAAATTCAAGTTGTTGTTAGCTTCTAGAGTAGGATAGAGCTAAGTGGTGAAGTTAGTTTTGTGATTAATTTTACTAATTATTCACTAATAACTTTAAACTATAATTAAGGCTTAACTTAGTCAAATGGAGTCCAAATTGGGTGAACTCATAGTCATTATACCCAGTGTGCTATAGAGAATCCATAGCCACTAAATTTGGACACCAAACAAAGAATTTGGCTTTTTGGACCTATGCTTTAATCTTTTAAATTACATATTTAAACCCTAATCTTATTTTGTTCATAACTTGGCCAAATGATCTCAGAATTTAATGATTTTGAATTCTATGAAATCTTTAGGAAGTAAAGAACATAAGTATAACAAAAAATTTTATATTTGCATAAGTAGAATTACAAATCCACCCCTAATGAGCTAAAACTCTAGTTTGAGCTCATTAGCCTTAATCATTAGCTAATTTGGTGTACTTACTATCTATCTTCATATTAGACAGTAAGTAATTATTTGGAATTGATAAATTTTAGTTTTGAACCCTAATTCAAAAGTTGCAGTTTAGACCCTTAAGCAGGGGAAAAATGGTCATTTTGCCTAAAATTAGGTTTAAGTATTCTTAAGCATTAGAAACCTGAAGTATTAAGTAAAATTAGTGATTTAAGTGATTAGCAATCAAATTTAAATCATTTAGGCTCATTAGATTGATTGTTAAGGCAAACACAAAACTTTCTCTTAAGTAAATTCTTAAGTTTCATAATATGGAATGTAGTCCACATTATGTCATCCCTAAATACTCCAAATCAGTAAATAAGTATAATTAAGATTTAAATAAGGCTAATGCTTAATAATTAGACTATTTATTAATTAAGTTCTTTCCTTCTTAAGCCATTGGGAATCTTTCTTAGAGATTAGTGGGAAATTTATGTTATAATTCATTCATTGGGTAAATGGGTTACTCAATGGATGAAATATTAATTTTATTAGTTTATAGATTTATCCTTTATTATGATTATTTTGTATTTAAGCTTTAGCTTAAAACTTGAGATCCATCTTATTAAGTTTGATTATGCTTAATAAGATAGCCTTAACATGTAGCCCACGAGAGTTGGGATTAATTTTATAAACCTTAGTCCTTAGCACCTAATGGATTAAGAGGTTAAACCATAATATCTTGGAATTTAACTTTTAATTCTTCAAATCTTGATTTATCTTAATCAAGGTTGGTTTGTGGTTAATTAAAATCATTTAACTTTTAATTCTTCAAATCTTGATTTATTATTTAACTTATGTAAGCATCCCTGATTGAATTATATTAGAATTTGATTAGTTCTAATTGCTTTAAACCTTACAAGACCGTAGTTGTGAGTTTATACTGGATAGTAGGATGTTGGATATCCTGAGCTTGTCACAAATATTTGTGCAGTGTTGATTACACCTTATTTTGTATGCTTTGCTTTCTTCTCTTGAGTATTTATTTATTTTGACATATCAGGTGAAACATTGAATATTTGATGAATGTTCAATGTTAGATTTTAAATTGCATAAGTCATGAACATAAGAGGATTATATATGTCAGATAGATCATATAATTTAGTAAATAAGATAACAATTTAGTGGAATGTGTCCTAGTTAGATTGCCTCTACAGTTTGGATATACAGTGTAGTTTAGTTCAGTACCCAAGCATTAATATCCTAGATGATTTCAGTTCAGTGCCCAACATTAGTGTCTTGGATGATTTCAGTTTAGTTCAGATGGATCTATTGATCTAGGCATTATTATCATAGATGCTTCAATCTTGGATTCAGTGGCCAGCTTAGCCAATTTTTTTGTTATGACAGTTCTAATTAGGTACTTGTCCAATAAAGAATGTTTTCAGTTAGTTTCAATTACTTTCAGCTCAGTTCAGTATTTTTAGTGTTTTTAAGTATTTTTAGTATTTTTAGTATTTTAGTATTATTAATTGTTACAACATTTAAAGTATTTTTAATATTTCTGTATTCTTAGCTTTGGTTTTATGTGCAAGCATGTTAGGATGATAGGTTTCAATTCAGTTTGGTTTATATTTCTTTTTATTCAAAAAATTAGTCTAAGTAGAATTGATCATATTTGTTTAGGATATTTCTTGTACTTAATAGTTCTTGCATATAAATTGCTTAACCTTTTATGCAGCTTTGGGTTGAGATATGTATGTGTATTTCACATTTTTTTTAAGTTATAAATGCAAAATTTATTGCTTATTTCCCTTATATTGATGCTTTGTTGCTCCTATATGCTTAGGAAAATTTGTTATATCATAAAATACATGAAAACTATTAGCCTTAAATGAACTTAGACAAATTGTCTAACCAATTTTTCTCTCTTTTTTTTTGACTGGGGCCCTGGCATTGTGAAACCGACAATGTCAGCTTCTGAGCATTTTGTGGAGATATCACCAGGGAGGAGCATAGTCAGGAGGAAGAGCGCCTTGAAGCTGAGGGCCTTAGTTAGGTTGCTCTTTATTTTTTTTCAGTGAGGATGAGTGGCCTTTTCTACTTATTAGAACTTTAATTAAATAGTGTAATAATATAGGTATTCTATTGTATTTTCCTTTACTGCACATTTTTATACTGAGATGAATGTTATTCTATTTCTACATTATGGTTACATGTAAGTTAAATTGTTATTTCTTTTGCACTCTGATATTCATGTATGATCATTTAGTGAAACACTCAGTTGTACATATGGCATATTCCTTCTTTATTAGTGGATTAGGGATGAAAATCTAATCTACTGATAGGTGAGGGATTGCACCATGATGACCACTCCATTGTAATCGCATTAACATTCGTGTTTACAAGATTACGGTGGGTGGGCACCACAGTTGGCATTAGAGAGCACCATAAGGTGTCATATTGGAATTTCATTTTTATCTAGCTAATAGATTGTTCTTCTGCAATACAGTCACTAAATGAATATTTGAAAAGACATCCATATTACCATAATCTTATGTTCAGAATAAAAGGCATGGAATGAAAATACTTATATAAGTAACATAAAATATGCAAGTATAAATCTCAAAAACTAATAACCTTAAGGATGATAAACAACTCAATTAACTTAAGAAGTTTGATTAAATCTATAGGATCAAAAGAAACTTAAGATGTCAAAGCTGGAATACTATATTAAGAGGTTTGACTCACTATGGGAATTCAATTATCAATCAGGTCAGAGGTATGGGAGATATGTGGATGGAGTCTCTGAGAGAGGGATATTAGTGTTAGACAAATTGCTTCAACATGCCATTTTTAGAGGATTGAACTTTCCCATCTTAGCTAAGGAGTGGCTAAAATGTGTAGATTCCTTTCTTGAAGCAATGGAGTGTCCTGACGACATCCGTGTCTCACTAATGACCCTTCTCCTCCAAGACGTAGATGAAGATTGGTGGATCACCACTTCTTGGGAGCTTACCAAGAAGCTGAGGAGAGAGCGACGTGAAGTCACATTTGAAGACTTCCGCCTTGCTTTTACTGCAGAATGCATAAAATAAAATTTTTAGCTATTTCTTTTATGCCTCCAATTGTATATTTCTCATTATGTCAATGCATTATATCTTTTATAATTAATAAAATGGAGTAGTATTTTGAATTCATTCTCAAGTTTTAAAAAGTATTATTTTCAAACTCAGAGAAAATGAATCATGGACAATCATCTTCCACCCTCGTTGCATCCAACAGCTCTTCTATAGAGATAAAGGCATTACATGAAACTGTAAGAACCTTAGTGGACACCCACGTAAAGCAAGATGAAATGATTAAAAGCTTAATTGCTGTCCAAAGCAACAAAAACTCTTCACCAGCATCGGTGGCCCCTGCTTTGTACTATCCCCTATAGCACCATTACCAGTCCACTAATGGATTATTACACACCTTCATTTACTTGAGAACCCCCACATTCAGTGGGAATCTTTCTGCCAAATTGGGTGCACTTACTGTCTATCTTCATATTAGACAGTAAGTAACCATTTGGAATTAATAAATTTTAATTTTGAACCCTAATTTAAAAAGTTGCAATTTAGACCCTTAAGTTAGGGCAAAATAGTTATTTTGCCCAAATTTGTTTAAGTATTCTTAAGCCTTAAAAACTTGAAGTATACAGTAAAATCAGTGATTTAAGTGATTAGCAATCAAATTTAAATCATTTTAGCTCATTAGATTGATTGTTATGGCAAACCCTAATCTTTCTCTTAAGTAAATTCTTAAGTTCAATAATGTGAAATTTAGTTCACATTATGTCATCCATAATTCCTCAAAATTAGTAAATAAGTATAATTAAGATTTAAATAAGGCTAATGCTTAATAATTAAACTATTCATTAAATCATTCCTTAAGTTCTTTCATTCTTAAACCTTTAGAAATCTTTCTTAGGGATTAGTGGTAAACTTAAGTTAGAATTTATTCATTGGGTAAATGGGTTACTCAATGAATGAAATCTTAGTTTTATTTGTTTTTATATTTCATCCTTTATTATGATTATTTTGTATTTAAACTTTAGCTTAAGACTAGAGATCTATCTTATTAAGTTTGATTATGCTTAATAAGATAGCCTTAAAATGTAACATGTGAGAGTTAGGATTAACTTTATAAATCTTAGTCCTTATCACCTATTAGATTAAGAGGTTAAACCCCAATATTTTGTAATTTAACTCTTAGTCCCTCAATCTTGATTTATCTTAATCAACGTTGGTTAGGATTAATTAAAATTATTAATTAAGATGTTTGATTTATTAACTTATGTAAATGTTCATGATTGAATTATGTTAGAACTTGATTAGTTCTAATTGCTAAGCCTTACAGGACCCATAATTCTAAGTTTATACTTGATAATAGGATATTGAAGATACTGAGATTGTATAATCTCAGATTAGCTAGAACAATTAAATTAAAAAATAAGTGATAGCACAGATGTTTATGTAATGCTGACTACGTATTGTTTTGTACACTTTGCTTTCTTGTCTTGAGTATTTATTTATTTTGACTTATAAGGTGAAATATAGAATATTTGATGAATGTTTTATATTAGATTTGAAATTGTATAAGTCATGAACATAAGGGGATTAGATGTGTCAGATAGATCAGAAAACTTAGTTAACAAGATAATTATTTAGTGGAATGTCTCATAGTTAGACTGCCTTTATAGTTTGGATATATAGTGCTGTTTAGTTTGATGCCCAGACATTAGTGTCCTGGAAGATTTTAGTTTAGTACCCATCATTAGTGTTCTAGATTATTTGAGTTTAGTTCAGATGGATTTGTTGATATATGCATTAGTGTCCTAGATGTTTCTGTCTTGGATTCGGTGGCTAGCATAGCCAAATTTTCTATTATGGCAATTCCAATGTAGGCACATGTCCAATAATGAATGATTTAGTTAGTATTAGTTGCTTTCAGCTCAATTCAGTATTTTTAGCATTTTTCAGAATTTTTTGTATTCTTAGTATTTTTAGCATGTACAATATTTTTAGCATTTTCTGTATTTCTATATTTTCTGCTTTGGTTTTATGTATAATCATGTTAGGATGATAGGTTTCAGTTTAGTTTGGTTTATATTGCTTTTTATTCTAAAAATAAGCATAAGTAGAATTCATCATATTTTTTTAAGCAGCTTTGGATTGAGTTATGTCTGTGTACCTCATATTTTGTTTAAGTTATAAATACATAATTTATAGCATTTCAACTTTATATTGATGCTTTGCTTTTCCTATATGCTTAGGACAATTTGTGATATCATAAAATACATGAAAACTATTTGCATGAAATGTACTTACACAATTTGTTTAACCATAACAATACCAGCTTTTGAGCATTTTGTTGAGAGAGCACTAGGGGTGGAGCAGAGTCAGGAGGAAGAGTGCCTTGAAGCTGAGGAGCCTTAGTTAAGTTGATCTTATATTTATTTTAGTGAGAATGAGTGGCTTTTTCTGCTTTCTTAGAACTTTAATTAAATATTGTAATAATATAGGTATTATGTTGTATTTTCCTTTATTGCACATTTTTATTCTGAGCTGAATGTTATTCTATTTTTGTATTATGGTTACATGGATGTTAAATTATTATTTCTTCCACACTTTGATATTCATGTATGATCATTTAATGAAAGACTCAGTTATACATATGTCATATCCTTCCCTTATTAGTGGATTAGGGATGAAAATCTAATCTAATGATAAGTAAGGGATTGCACCATGATAACCACTCTATTGTAATTGCATTAACATTCATATTATCATGACAACGGTGGGGGTGGGCACCACACATCTAATTTGGATGCCTGGTACGATCGAATGGTGTCGGACCACGTCATTCAATTTGATTGTTGAAGGAGTCGTTAGATAGACGGCATCAGGGATGCTAAATTAAATAAATTAATAAGTAATATAATGCAATTTAATTAATTAAAATAAGCTATTAAACAAGCTCATAAATATTCCAAAATTTTATCCCTAGCTAATTCAAGGGTGAGAAACGCAACAATGAAGTCAAATTTTGATTTGACAAGTATTTAATTATTCTAATTTTTAGGGTATTTTAAATATATTTAAATAATTGGGGAATATCTGACGACTTCCAAACACTTCCAAAATATCACCCTAGCTAATTTGGGGGTGGTGAGTGCAATGACAAAGTTAGATTTTTGATTTGAGGTCAATTTAAATAGGTTATTTTCTAAATTATCGAGATTTCCCAGAACTAGGGTTTCATCCAAATAACTTGTTAAGACTATTTGAGTCAATATCAGGATTGGTTTAGTCATGATTGATAAGGGTAACAACCTTTAGTTGTTACAGACTCCCTCACTTAAGAATGATGTCATCCTTAACATCACTTAAGAAGGAATAATGATTCATGAATGAAATGAATAAAGAATAAACAAGGAAGGTTGAGGAAGTACTAGGATTCTCAAATAGTCATGTGTACTTTAATCACATATCTGACTCTTTCTCCCAAAAATTTTTCTCAAGGCAACGATTCTTTCACTGGACTTTGATCATGGGAATAGAATGAATCCTTAGCTACCTTTGATTACGGGCTAAGATTTTAATCGGCTCCTCCGCATATAAATGATCAGACTGAATCTCAACTGCTAGAAGTTGGATGAGGTGAGAAGGATCTCAAAGACATCATCTCAAAGAGGAAACATGATATGCATTATGAAATGCAGATAAATTCTCAGGAAGATTGAGCATGTAGGCTGTGGAGTCTATTTTTGTTGATTCTTCAAAATGTCCAATGTAGCGGGGGCTAAGCTTTCAAGCTACACCAAATCTAAAAACTCCCTTCAATGGACTGACCTTGAGGTATACAATGTCTCCAACACTGAAATTTTGAGGATGATGATGGGCATCAAGGTACTTGCTTTGCCTATCTTGAGATGTACTAATCCTCTGCTGAATAAGCTGAACTTTCATGTTGGTTTCTTCAACTAATTCTTAGCCAAAGAGCTGAACACTTTTTGTTTCTGACCATGCTAAAGGGGTATTGCACTTCCTGCTATATAGGGCCTCATAGGGAGTCATCTTGATATTGGCCTGGAAGCTATTGTTGTAAGCAAACTCCACAAGTGGAATATGATCTTCCTTGGAGTTAACAAAATCTAAAATATAGCGCATGAGCAGGTTTTCAAGAACTTGGTTTACTCTTTTAGTTTAGCCATCAGTTTGGGATGAAAGGTCATCCTCATAGCTAGAGTGGTGCTCAGATCCTGATGCACTGCCTGCTAAAACTTCGAAGTAAATCTACTATCTCTGTCAGATACGATCGATTTGGGAATGTCGTGCAGCCTGACTATTTATTTAATGTAAGACATTGCGAGCTTCTTGATAAAATTAATTTGATGGATAGAAATAAAGTGTGCTAATTTGGTAAGACAATCAACAATGACCCAAATTACATTTGCACCAGATCTTGTGCAAGGTAATCCCATCAGGAAGTCCATCGATATGTTGAACCACTTCAATTCAGGAATTTCCAATGGGTGCAAAAGTCCACGATGCTTTTGGTGTTCAGCCTTGACCAGACTATAGACATGGCATTTCATGACAAATTTAGCTACAACCTTCTTCATGCCAGGCCACCAGAATGATTACTTTAAATCTTGGTACATTTTAGAGCTTCATGGGTGGATTTGATACCCAGAATCATGACCTTCATTAAGGAGCTTTTGTTGCATTGATTTAGGAATCTAATTATGATCTCCTTGATATATGACACTATTATGCAACTGAAGATCAAAGCAATGATCACTTTTAATTTCAGACTTAAACTTCAAATAATCTTCATCTTTTGTTTGAGAGATGGAGACATCTATATAGAAATTGGGTTCCACTGTGCTCTGCGATAGCATCACACTTAGAATATCACCATGCATGAGAACTATGCATAACTTACAAAATTCATCTTTGAGTGGACTTTCAACTATCATAGTAGAGAGAGTAGCACGATGACTAAGGACATTTGCTACGATGTTGGCCTTGTTTAGATGGTATTGAATATTTAAATCATACTCACTGATCAGCTCCAACTATCTCCTCAGATGATAGTTCAGTTCTCTCGCTAAGTAAATATATACTTCAGACTTTGATTGTGAGGGCCCCAACGCCGGTTCAAAAGAAACCATTTCGACGTTGGGCGTTCACTTGTCGCTGGATCATATTGAGTAACTTGAGAGGAAAAGAGCATACACATACAAAAGCCAAAGGATATTATTCATTTATTTCAATGTTCACATTACAAGGTCTTTTCAGCATTCCGCGTACAAAAAGTAAAAATAAAGAAAAGATAAAAGATAAACAAGCAAAAACAGTGCCGTCGTAGATCCATTTGCAGATTGAAAATTTTAAGCATTAGGGTTCTTGCTTAAGCTCTTCCAGAAGTACCTGACCTGGTATTGTACAACAAATAATACCGGGATTGGAATTCCTAGTAATTAGAGAATACTCTAAGTACAAAAGTATATAATAACATTTATATTTTTAAATGATGCGATTAGCGGAAGTAAGGCGGAAATAAAATGCACGAGAAAATAAGGTAATTGTGCGAAATAAATAATTCTTGCAACAAATATTATTTATCAAATAAAGATTACTGATGTCATTTTCTAGTAATCTACCCCGAATGTTACCGATGTCATTTTCCAGTAACAACCCCGAATATTGCTGATGTCATTTTTCCAGCAACAATCCCGAATGAAAAGAACTGTTGATTTCTAACAACCAACCAAGCATTAATGTTACTGATGTCATTTTCCAGTAACCCCCGAATGAAAAAGGATATTGGTTTCTAACAACCAACCAAGCTTCAAATGAATCTGGCTCAAAGCAAAGTACGCGAAGCTAAGCAGCAGTAAAAATGCAAAATGTAATACATGTCATGTACTGGGTACCTTTGTTCTTAAGTTCAGAAGTTCAACAGCTCGAATGAGTGACAGTTCACTCAATTTGCATTTAAGTCCCCGATATCTTTAAGTTAGCTTTTTAATCAACTGATTTAAGAGTTTAATTTCTTCTTTCATTCTGTTCTTCTTCCGCTTTTGCAGTTCGATTGATTTAAGCTGCTATTAAAGCAATTATAATTCTTAAAGTGTCTTAAGATTATGGCCATAATACTGTATAATGATAAAGTCAGAATGAAAATGTCTGAATTGGTAATTTAGGAAATAATAGTCATTTATAACATTTGTATTATTGTCATTATTGATTAATGACAACAATACTAATGTGATGACATAATTTTATAAGTATATATATTAAAACAAAACAAAATAACTTCTCTTTTTCTCCTCTCCTCTCTCTCTCTCTCTCTCTCTTTTCTTTTTCTTAAACTTCTCTTCTTACCATAGGATTAGGATTATCAGAAAACGAAAGGAGGTCGGAGTGGGTGGTTGGACGGCTGGCCGATGGCTGGCTGAGGTGGCAGCAGTGAGGGGCTGGCTGGAAAGGGCTGTTAGTGGCTGCTGGAGCTGCTGGAGGGGACTACCGGGGGCTACCGGGCTGTCGAAAGCGGCTGGAAGGGACTGCCGGGGGCTATCGGGATGCCGAGCTGCCGGAGGGGCTGGAAGGGGGCTGCCGGAGGGGCTGGCTGGCTGCTGGAAGGGCTGAGGAGGGGTGGAAGCTGTTGTTTAGGGTTTGGAGGAGGGGAGGGGTTGTGTGAGGGAGAAGGAAGGGGGGGCGTTTAAGTAGAGGAGAGGAGGGGAGAGGGTGGTCGGCCAGGTGGGCCGACCAGCCTGCGCCAAAAACAACGCAGGCAGCCCTACCTGGCACGGAACCTTCCGCGCCAGAGGCCCTGTCGGGCGAGTCGCAGAGGGAGGGAGCGAAACTTGGCATCGAGGTGTGTTACGACATGACGAACACCCTCGCGCCAAAAATTTTCGATTCAGACAAATATTTTATTTTTAATTAATTTCTAAAGTTTAAAAACTTCAGAAATTAGCCACGATAAATCTGGCGCTCAGAATTTGATGAAACTTATCGAGTAGCATTTAAATAATATACTTAACATGTCGACACTGGAAACAATGAATTCAGACATGCATTTCAATGATTTGATTTTTAGAATTTAAAGATTTCAAAAAAAACAGAATGGGAGCTTCTGTTAATCGGATTTTTCCCGAATTAGGGCACTTTGATCTTTAAAGTTGTTTCTATCTACTGGTAGTTTTGTTTGCCCTAAATTGAAATTCCTCGGGATCCTGATTCCTAAGGCAGGATTCTGACCTAATTTTCAAAATAACGACTTTGGGTCGTTACATTGATGATCAGAGAAAATCAAATATTGAATGCCATAGAGATAGTGGCGCCAAATTTTAAAGGCGAAGACTACGACAACAAACTCTAGATCATGCACCAGATAGTTCCTTTCATGTGGCTTAAGCTATCAGGAAGCATAAGCAATGACTCTACCTTCATGCATCAAAACACATCCCAAGCCAACACCAGAAGCATCAGTATAGACTTGATAGTCTAAACCTTCCTTTGGTAACACAAGAATTAGGGCACTTGAGAGTGTGTCCTTTAACAATTGAAATGCTTCTTCGTAATTAGGACTCCACACAAAAGGTATAGTTTTTTGAGTTAGTCTGGCTAATGGAGAGGCGATTTGAAAGAATCCCTTAACGAACTTTCTGTAATAACTAGCTAATCCCAAAAAGCTTCTAATATCTGTCACTAACTTGGGTTGCATCCAATAATGGATAACTCTAATCTTCTGTTGATCTACTTGGATTCGTTGAGCATCGGCAACATGTCCTAAGAAGGCTACAGAATTCAGCCAAAATTCACACTTAAAGAATTTCGCACACATCTGATGATCATGCAATGTTTCCAACACTGCTCTCAGATGATTCTCATAATCTCTTAGGGTTTTAGAGTAAATGAGGATATCATCAATGAAAACGATAACAAATTTATTCAAATAAGTCTTTAGGACTCGCTGCATAGTTTATGAAGATTGACGGTGCATTAGTGAGTCTGAAAGACATTATATGGAATTCATAGTGACCATAACGAATGCGAAAAGCTATTTCCTCAACATCTGAATTCTTCACAAACAATTAGGGATATCTCGATCTTAGATCGATTATGTAAAATACAACAACACCAGATAACTGATCAAATAAATTGTAAGTTTAAGGCAATAGGTATTTATTCTTGATAGTTACCGTATTTAGCTCTCTATAATCTGTGCACATACACATAGATGCTTCTTTTTTCTTAATAAACAGAATTAGCGCTCCCCAAGGAGACAAGCTATGTTTAATTAAACCCTTATTCAAGATTTAAAGACTCACTTAAGTAGTAATAAATGAAACTCTTAAACATTGAGGTACCTTTTTAGATAACGGTGGAGTTCCTGATAAGAACCCCAAAGTTAAGTGTGCTCATGTGGTAGCACTCCCAGGATGAGTGACTTGCTGAGAAGTTATCTTCTGAAGGCTAAATCATGAGGCTTTCAGGCAAGAATGGACAATACCTTGGTGCTTAAGAGTTTGGGCTTATATAAATGGTATCAGAGTAGGTCATAGGGTGTCAGATAAGAGCTAAGTGCCATATAGGGCAAAGTATAAATTCATGTGAGTAGCCTCTTGAACCTATGATGTTTAAGGTTCTACATGGCTGTGGTTGAGCCTGTAGGGGTCACCTCTAGCTCTATCTACCTAATGGATGGTTCTTGGATCTGTGTGTAGATACTAACGAGAACGTCAGTTACTTAAGTTTGGGAGATTGTAAAGACACTCTTAAGTAGTAATAAGTGAAACTCTTAAACATCGAGGTGCCATTTCAGATAATGGTGGAGTTCCTGATAAGAACTCCAAAGTTAAGTGTGCTAATGTAGGAGCACTCCCAGGATGGGTGACCGTTGGAAAGTTATCTTCTGAGGGCAAAACTGTGAGGCTTTTAGGCTAGAGCGGATAATATCTTAGTGCTTAAGAGTTTGGGCTGTTATACAAGAGCTATTGTAATTGCTCAATAAGCTCTTGCAATTCTTTATGTGACATTCTGTACGGCGCTTTAAAAATCAGCATGGTCTTGGGAACTAAATTGATCAAAAATTCTACCACTCTTGCTGGAGGTAAGCCAGACAAGTCTTCAGAAAACACATTGGCAAATTCCTTAATGATTTAAATACCAAAAAGTGAGATATTCTCCTTGGCACTTCCCATAATAATAACTTGAAACCTTATTTACTAATTTTTTAGCTTTAATTATGCTGATTAATGAGGTTTGGGTCTCAGGAGTATCTAGCAAATACAAAGTTATTCTCTTCTTCTGATAGTTGATGGTGGCATCATGTATGCTGAGCCAATTCATGCCTAATTTGATATCAAAATTTTCCATAAGCAGAACCACCAACTTAGCTTGGAATGATTTATTATTCAAAGGTATTTTTGAATCACAGAATTTAGTTGTGCTGAGTTGGACTCTTCAAGGAAGTTCAACACTTAAGGTTTTGGCCAAACTAAAAAAGGGTAGATTTTTAGCTTTGGTCTAACTCCCTTTCATTTCAACTCCTCCTTTAGTACTCAAGGAAAAGAAGACAAGCTAGATGGTATGAAAGAATATCTAAAGTGACCAGTGAACCTTCTACTAAGTAGGTCAAGACCTTTGCACAGTCAGACTGAATTCCTATGGCCCTAAAAACTTTCGGTTAGGCACCATGTGCGTCTTGTGCTTCAGGTCATTCTTAGATTGGTGGTGTTCCACCATCCTTGTTGTCTCAACCAACTGAGAGAAGTTGGTTAGACAAAATAAAATAATATGGTCCTTAATGGAATCTCGGAGACCCCTTTGAATTTGATGATATTTGGCTGCTTCAAAGCAAGCCAAGTCTGGTGTGAAACGAGTTAATCTTCTAAACTCCATTTCATAATCAGCGACAAGTTGATTACCTTGAGTTAACCTTAACAGAGAGCCTTCAATGATATTCTGGGCTGATGGCAGAATGAATTCCTCATGGAATGCCTCAATAAATATATCCCAAGAGATGTCTTCAATTTCATAATCAGCGAAACGGGTGTCGCTAACATTATCTCGCTAGTATTCAGCCTCTTCTTGAAATAGGTGAGTAGTTAATTGAGCAATCTCGGAGTTCGGGCACTTAATACTAGCTAAGGTTTTCTCAATAGACTTAAGACAAGTTATAGTGTCTATAGGAGATAAGTTCCCATTAAAGTTCGGAGGTCTTAATCTCAAGAAGCTGAGTAAACCATCAGCGGATTGATGAGAACTATGGGGGATTAGAGGAATAGAAGATGCAAATGTGGTACTAGCATTTGTGGTTGAGAAAATAGATATCAACTTTTGGATGGCTAATGCTTATTGAGTCTGATTTTCTAGCATATATGTTACCATGTTTCAAAGAGAAGTGAGCTCATCCGCAGTGCTGCTTGATGCAACAGCTGTGTTAATAAGAGTAGTGTTTGGTGATGTTCTTGGATTCATTCTGTATTCAAAATAATTCTTTTTAGTTTGAGAAGGAATTCAAAATGCCATTTATTTAATATTGCATTTCATTACTCATATAAAAGACATAAATGCGAAATCACTACAACAAGGAAGATACAGAGTATAAAATAGTTGTTTGAGAAGAGAGAATATATATCTTATGTATTTAGCAGTAAAAGCTAGACTGAAGTCTTCGAATGTGACTTCTCAGTATTCTCTTTGTAGTTTCTTGGTGAGTTCCTAATAAGTGGTGTTCCACCATTCTCCCACTCCGTCCTGAAGGAGAAACGTAATTAGTGAGACCTTGATGTCGGCGGGACACTCCATTGCTTCTAGGATGGAATATACTTTCTTTAGCCTCTCTTTGGATAAAATAGAAAAGTCAAGTCCCCTAAAGATGGCATGCTGAAGTAGTTTTCCAACACTAGTATTTCTCTTTTGGAGACTCCATCCACGAATATCCCATACCTTTGGCCTTTTTGGTAGTCGAATTCCCATCGTGATATAAACCTCTTAGTGTAATATTCAAGGTTTGACATCCCAATTTTCTTTGATCTATAAATTTATAAAAATTTCTTAAATTACTTAAGCTATTATCATTCTTATGATTATCACTACTTGAGCTTTATGCTTGAGTATTTTATGTTACTTATATAAGTATTTTCAATCCATATCTTTTATTCTAAGCATATGATTATGATAATATGGATATTTTTCAAGTATTCATTTAGTGATTGTATATTAGAAGAACAATCCATTAAGTATATAGAAATACTAATTCTTATCTGACACTTTATGGTGCTCTCTGATACCAATTATGGCGCCTCGCCCCATCGCAGTCCCGTTAACACTCATATTAACGTGATTACGGTGGAGTAGTTGTAATAACCATAGGTTGTTACTTAGCCTAATCGTATTCTAATTATCATTCAATTGAGTTCATCTAGTCATTAGAATCAATTCTCAAAGATTTAGAGCAATTCAGAGCTTAATTTAATAATTGGATTATTTTAATAATATTTAATTAATTATAAAATTAAGATATTTAATTTGACCTCGAAATCAAAATCCGACTTTTTCATTGTGCTCGTCACCCCCAAATTAGCTAGGGATGATGTTTGGATGTGTTTGAAAGTCGTCAAATTTACGCAAATATTTTAATATAATTAAATACCCCGAAAAATAGGAAAATTAAATACTCATCAGAATCAAAATCTGACTTCACCGTTGAGTTCCTCACCCTCAAATTAGCTAGGGGTAAATTTTTGGGATATTTTGGAGCTTGTTTATAAAATAAGATTTAATTAATTAAATAAGTTAAATCAAAATTTATTTAAATCTTCAGTTATTTTCCCTTTTCTTTTTCCCTGGCTGAACCCCACTCCCTCTTCCTTACCTACGTACCCCCCTCTGCTTTATTCGGCGCTCCCTCACCCTGTGCACGCACTACCCCTCTCCTCTTCATTTTCTCCCCTCACCTCTTAGCTCCCATAGCCCATGCCTTCCCTTGTTGAAGCTAATCTCTCCTTCTCCTATAAAAGGAAGCTCAGCCCCTCCACTTCCTCTATTTTCTCTCAAACTGAAGTCCCTTCTCCTCTTCCCAAGCTTGTCCTCTTTCCTCCATTGCTATGCTTGTTGCTGAAGGAAAGCTCTCAAGCCCTCAAGCCCGAAGGATTCTTAGAGAAATCTCTCTTCGTAAGCCAAGGCACCTCCTTTCCCCCATTAATTGATCCAATGGCTACTCCATTTTTATTCTCATACTTATTTTGCTTCCTTAGAAATCTGTGATTGGGATATGGAATCCATTAGAGCTCCTTGAGATAGAAAATTTTAGGGAAGAAAATCAGCTCTATTTTTCGTTCTTTCTGCATACCTGAACATATAACCACCTTATTTGTGTTGTTAAAATCATTGTTTCATGCTAATTTTGGTATCAATGGAAAGTCTCAGAAAGAATTTTTCATCGGTATATGGCACCGCACGTGAGGTGCCCAAAATTGGGAGTATTTGAGAGCGAAAGGAGTCCCGTTACAGTTTTTGCATAGGCAAAATTATCGTCGAGAGCTACAGCATGCCGTGTCTCGGGTTGAATCTGCCATAGCGCGTCGTAGCGCACCACAGTGCATTGTAGTGCCTGTCTTTTGTCCAAGGGGCGCTACAGTGCGCCTTAGCATCCAACTCTCAAGAAATTGGGTGTCGTAGCGCGTCGCAGTGCTTGAAAGCTCTGCTACGCTCTATAGCGCCTGCATATCAAGTTGGCTATGCCGTAGCTCTCCATAGCATGCCATAGCACTTGGCTTTCGGCCAGAAGATACTATTGCGCACCGTAGTGCCCAGAAGCGTCAAAAAGTGCCTAGAACTGTCTAAAATTGCCCAGATTTGTGAATTTTTGCATTTTAATGACACTAAGACCCCAATAGGGATGAAATATATTAAATTTGAACCTGATTTTAGTAAAATTAAGCATTATATAAAATTATAGGTGATTTTTGAATATGGAAAAATTAGTTTTTGACCCCTTTCAAGAAAATAGAAACTAACATTGAAATGACCATAACTTAATCATTAGACATCAGAATTTAGTTTTCTTAGACTCAATAGAATCCTTGAATAGTAGACAATAATAAACTAATTAAAATTTAAAATTTTACTAAGTGAAATTACTAAAATACCCTTATAGGTTAAAATTATTAAAATGGACTTATAGGACTTAATACTTATCCAAAATTGATGTACATGCTGTTTATATTCATGTTAGACAACAAGGAATTCCTTGGCATCAATAAAATCTAATTTAGATCCCCTAATTAAAAAGTAGTATTTTAGACCCTTAAATAGGGGCAAAATAGTCATTTTGCCAAAAATTTAGGTTAAGTACCTTTAACCTCCAAAACATCATTTAAATTATTAAAATCAGTAATAAAACCGATTTGGGATCAATTTATAACTCTTAAACTCATAATCAAGTAATTTAATAAAAACGCCATTAAAAGCTTGAAAATTTTTAAGTGAAATCTATGAGTTTCTAATTCAGTATTTAATTCACATTCCTAACTTCCTTAGGTAAATTAGATCAGTAAATAACAATAAATTATAATAGCTATCATTAACTCCTTAAATTTCCTAATTCTTTTAGTAGGAACATCACTTGCACTCTATGACCTTTTCCCTAAAGATTAGGAGTAGATCCTATGTTAGAATTCATTCATTGAGTAAATGAGTTATTCAATAAATAAAACCTTGGTTTTATTAATTTCTAAATTTTCATATTTTAATTATGATTCTTTTTTATTTCAATTTTAGATTAAGACTAAAAGATTCATCCTATTAAGCTTTGATTTTGCTTGATATAGTTTGCCTTAATCATTAGTTCATGTTTAGACTTGAACTTTAGTCTTTAAGCTTTACCTTGAGATTATGTGATTAACTCCAATTCATTATGTTTAATTCATGATCCCTAGCTTTAGTAGATCTTGATTAGATCTTAGCTTAGAACGTCTAACTTTATCAATTAGGACGTGATGATTTCTTATTTGAACTTATAATCATTATTGATTGAATTAAATTAGAACCTGATCAGTTCTAATGGCTTTTAACTTATAACGTCGTGCTTTAAGTTACACTCGATAGTAGGAATAGGAAATCCTGAAATTGTATAACTTGGAATAATTAGAATAGTTTAATAGATAATAACTGATGTCACGTTGTGTAGTAGAGTCCCTTGCTTACTATTGTGTTACTTATGCTTTCGCATTTCTTGTATTATTTGCCTTATTCCTTGAATATGTCATACAAGATATCATTGTTGCATGAAATGAAAACATAGAATAATTAGGATAATATTTGCTTAGGTTTTAGTTACTTGTTGATCTTGTGAATCATACTAGACAGGGGTAAGGAGAAATAAGGATTAATTAGCATTACTTGATAAATCCATAATTTATATCCCAAATAAAGGAAAAATCTCATTCATTTTTTATTTAAAATAGTCCCCTTGATCAAATCATGCTTATTTTTAGGTAAAAAGCAAGCTCAACAATTTTTGGGATTTATGGAGCATTTTTGCATTTTCTAAAAGAAAATAGCGCGCCATAGTGTGCCACAGCTACTTGCATACAGAAGATGCTTAACAAGGGCATTACTGAATTATGGAGCGTTATTGCTATGGCGCGCTACAATGCCCCATAACGCGCTACAGCAGGTGAGTTTCTGAAACTTAATCACTACAGCGTGCCACAGCGGGAGAGTTTACGAAACTCAATCGCTACAGCATGCTGTAGCGGGAGAGTTTCCAAAACTCAACCACTATAGCGCGCTGCAGTGAGAGAGTTTCCAAAACTTAATCGCTACAACGTGTTGTAGCGGGAGAATTTCCAAAACTCAACTGCTACAGTGCGCTGCAGTGGAAGAGTTTTCGAACTTCAATCGTTATATCGCACTGCAGCGGGCAAGTTTCAAAACTTAAAACTGCCATAGCGCACTGTAGTAAAAGAGTTTTTGAAACTCAATCGCTGCAGCATGCTGTAGCAGCATACCAAATTTTTGCCAGCTTAGTGCATTTAGTGCGGCTTGGACAAGACCCCCAACATGCTCCTTGTCTCCCAGCCATCATTTATTCTGCAGCAACTTATTTTGTTAGCAAGATGGTGGATTGAAATGATATCAAGGAATTAAAAAGGGAAAAGAAGATGTTACTTCACTCCTCAAGTGATATTTGCAATCACCACAAGCAGAAAAATAAAGAGGGTAAAGAAAAATTTAAAAAGGAGGAAGAGGAGAGTAATCCATCTTTATATGCACCTCTTCTTCACTTAAGAATGGTTCCAACTTTTCATCAAAAAAGTTCAATTTTTAGGGGCAGCATAGAGGAAGAAGTAGACCTCTCCAAGGGAGGTGGAAAGGACCATTATTAGAGGAGAAAAAACCAAATGTTGCACTAGGGAGATAAAAGAAAGCAGAAGAGGAAGAAGAGGAGAGATCCAGAGAACCCCATTATGAGCTATTCTTAGTAAACTCTAATCTTGCTTTTACTTTTCTCTTAGTGAATCATGAAAGGGTCTTCATCCTTGTATGTTTTTCCTCTTTTCTCAGCTATAATGGAAGGCTAAACTATAACAACCTAGGTTGTTACTTAAGTAATTTAAGACTAATTTAAGTCTTAATTGTAGTTCTAGTATGTTAACCATGTCAATTAGGACTCACTTTAAAAATCTAGGTCAAACCTGAAGTCAAATAGATCAAATCTTGATTTCTAGAAAATTCAGAAATTCTGGAAATTGATTTTTTATTTTGACCTCAGATTAAAAATTTGATTTCGTCATTGCGTTCACCACCCCCAAATTAGCTAGAGGTGAAGTTTTGGATCCATTTGGAAGTCATTGGATTTTCGTCAAATATTTTAATATTATTTAAATACCCCGAAAAATCAAATAATTAAATACTCGTCAAATCAAAAATCCGATTGCGCCGTTGCGTGCCTTACCCCTCAATTAGCTAGAAATGATATATTGGAAAATTTTGAAATGCGTTTAATTATCTAATATTGATTAATAAAATTTAAATAAATTATTATAATATTAATATTATTAAAAGAAATTAACGGCGCCGTAACATTAAGTTTAACTCCATCCTCCTTTACGGTTAGATCTGACGGACGATTCGGACCGTTCGATCAGTTCGATCGAATGGTCACCGCATTGTCTTCCTCCCCAGGCTACGCGTGGCGCACGAAGCTCGCACACGGCATCCTTTGCATGCCAGATGCCTCGTCACCGCCACGAGGCATTCCTTGCCTCCAAAGTTTGGTTTTATTAAGGCTTCGAACTTCGTGACTCACTGGAGAAGAATCGTCTAGCGTTGCGATCAATTTCAAATCGAAGGCAAGAGACCCGATCTAACCCTAAGCATTTTCAGACCGTCAAAAATAAGGTACAAATCTTTCCTCTAATTCGTATTCCTTCATTTCCATTCCAGTTCGAAACTCTATTTCATACTACGGATTAATGTATTGTTATTTCTGATCAAACTAGAACAATTGAAAACTCGCAAATTTGGATTAACATCCACAGTATATACCGTTAGCATCGTCGCTTCGAGTTCTAGCTTTTAGGGTTACCCTCCCTCGACATCCTAGACCATCTCAAAGGTTGATCAGCATATTATCGGATAGCTCTTACCATCCTCATCATGATGCCATGCGGATCGAGGCTGGCCGTCGCTGGGAAGTCACCCAAAACTCATGCCCTAGCCTCGGGGGCTTCTTTTCACCGAGTCTCGCTCGATTTGTATAAGGCTAGAGTGGGTCAAGCCCGACCCGATCTCCTGCATATTGGGTGACGAGTCTTGGGCCCGTTCAGTCAGAGCGCAGAAATCAGTGGGGTCCACCGCACCATATCACCTCTCAGACCTGCGACACGTGCGGGTGGATCCTGCATCTGTCAGTGCCTCAGCATTGTGGATTGCGCCACGCAAGGTGTAGGACCCGCTGAAGTCCAAACCTGCAAAAGTAAACTTAATAATAGATTAATGATTAATATTAATTTAGTTAATTTAAATGATTAATTATAGAAATTTAACACTTAATTAATTGTAAACTACAACTCTAAATATAGTGATATTATATATCATCATGATCAGAAAAATTAAAAGATTAATATGAAACTATCAAATTTCCAATTGGAATTATATTTCACCTAGTAACATTTAGGACCCCTAAATTAAACCCTAAATATCACAAAACTTCCTTTAATCATAACTTTGTATCCTTTAATCCAAACATATCCAATATGGGTCTCAAAATACTCAAAAAACCCTAAGGAACATTTTAGTAGTGTTAATTTTGCTGTTTGGATTAGATTTAGACTAATCACATTTAGGACCTAACCCTAATTATATTAACTAACCCTAAAACTTCAATTGACCATAAGTTGGTTAATTGAGCTTCAAATTAAGTAATCCAAATATCCATTCAGATCAGAAAAACCTAATTTACAATAATATATAAAAATATTTAAGATCCAGCAGTTAGATTTGTTAATCAACCCTAATTACTTTCAAATTTGATTAGTGAATATTAGCAAATCTAATGATCCAAGTTAAACAATTTAAGTTTCAGAGAACTCCTTAAGTATATTAGAACCTAATGGTATGGTTGGATTAGTGATTTGGTGATTAATTTCACTAATCACTCACTAATCATCCTAAACCTTAATTAGGCCATAACTTAACCAATTAGCGTTCAAATTGAGCCTACCACTAGTCAATGTGATCAATGAGATATTTGTAAATTATAATTACTAATTTTACTCAATTTGGTCATCAATAGGAAAAGTTAGAAAATTTGATCTTAATTAAGAACCCTTAATTACCATTTAAACCCTAGAACTTGTATTGGTTAGAACTTAGCCAATACATTTTAAAATTTGATGATTTTAATTTTTATGGAAAGCTTAGGACTTAACCTTTAATAAACTAACAGAAAATTTAGATTTCATTAGATAAAATTACTAATTTGCCCTTATAGGTCAAATTCCTTCATTTGACCTTATAAAGCTTAATTCTTAACCAAAATTAGTGAACTTACTATCCAAACTCATATTAGATAGTAAGTAATCATTCCACTTTATTAAAATCTAGAATTTAACCCTAATTCATAAAGATGAAATTTTAGATCCTTAAGTAGGGGCAAAACAATCTTTTTGCCCCAAATTAGAGTTTAATGAATTTAAGACTGGATTTCATCTCTAAATCCTAACAATTAGTAATTAAAGTAATTTAGACTTTAATTTAGATAATTCTAAAGTCTCAAATTAGAAATTTGACAAAAATCCTAAGTTGAGTCTTAAGTAAAACCTAAGATGAGAGATCCTTCCTTTCCTTTGAACTTCTTAGCTCATCCATAGGTCTTATAACTTTAGTTAGGATGTGTGTCTGAGTAATACTCTTAGATTTAAGAACTTTAATCCTAAGATTAGGAATAGATCTTAAGTTAGAATTCATCTAATGAGTAAAGTGGGTTACTCATTAAGATGAAACCTTAATTTTACTAGTTTATTAGATTTTCATAGTTTATTTAATAATTAGTTGATCTTTTAATCTTAGAATTAGGTTTAGAAATTTACCCTATTGAATTTGACTTAATTCAATAGGATTTACCTTAACACTTAATCAGTGAGATGGGATTAAACCTTAGTCCTTAAGATGACCTTATGATTAAGTAATTGAACTTTATTCTTTGGAGTTTAATTCTTAATTCTTTCAATCTTGATTTGGCTAATCAAGGTTTAGTTTGGGATTTATAAGATAACAAATTAGGATGATTGATTTACTTATTTAACTTTATAGATGACATTGATTCAGTTATAATTAGGACGTAGCTAATCCTAATTATGTTCAACTTATAGGTTTGCGATTCTAAGTTATAGGTAGTGTAGAAATTTATGATTCTAAATCTTATGTAATTTAGAGTAGTTAGAATGATTAAATTAGAAAACAAGTGATATCACAAAGTTTGTGTAGTACTAATTATTTCCTTGAATTTGAAATGCTATGCTTTCCTTATTTTTGAGCCTCTTTATACTTTTGGACATATTTTACTTAACAGAAATACTTGATAAATATTTTATGTTATACTTTGAATTACATTTTTATAGCAGTTGTATAATTTAAAAAGAAAACTTAAATAAAACAAACTTTACTTTGTGAGTTATGTTTTACTTAGTCTACCATTTAATATAACTTTACTTTAGGATAACTTTTGCCCGGGACACTTTCCTGGATGATTACTTTACTTTTGCCCGGGACACAATCCTGGAAGATTACTTTACTTTTTCCCGGGACACTTTCCTGGAAGATTACTTTACTTTTGCCTGGGACACTTTCCTGGATGATTAGATGGACGTTACCTTTTGACTAGGACACTTTCCTAGCATATCATACTTTAATCTAGGATGTTTTTCCTAGATGAGCAGATGGACTTTACTTTGTGGCAGTATTAAGTAAGAATATCTCACACATTACATTACATTTACATTATTTTACATTTAACTTTAATTTACTTTAGTTTAACTTTTCAATCATTTTTTTTCAGTCTCTTTACAGTTGGCTTTTTAGTTTCTTTACAGTTCTGACTCACTTTTACCTTACAGTTCAGTTCTATTCCTGTTATATTTTCATTTTCTGCAGTTCTTCAGTATTACAAAATTTCTTATAATATTATTTTATTTCAGTCATTTCACTTTATTTAAAAGCATGTTAGGATATTAGATTTACTTTCAGTACTGTATTTTTACTTTATAATATAAATTGGCATATTTAGTTTGATCATATTACTTAGGACTTTCTTTGTACTTAGTAGATTTATGTATGCACTTTACTTACCTTTTATGCAGCTTGAGTTGAGGTATGTGTATACCTCACTTTTTGTTTAAGTTATAACTTGCTTTTCCTTTCTCATTTGCTTTACTGCTATTTTCTTGCTTAAGTTAGTTTGTGATATCTTAAAAATACATAAAAATGATTACCCTAAAATGTACTTAGACATTTTGCCAAACATATGATTTTTCTTTTGTTGGCTGGGGCCCTACTATTATGAAACTGATAATGGTAGATTCTGAGCTTTTCGAGAAGATTAAACCTTTAGAAGAATAGGTCCAGGAAGAATTACAGGTTGATGAAGATCATTAGATTATGCTTCCTAGTTCACTTTATTTATTTATCTGAGAGGATGAGAGCCTTTATTTTGATATTTCAGTCTTTAAACTTTAATGTTTATAATAATACATGATTAAATTGTACTTTACTTTTCCTGCATTGTATATTCTAAGATGGATGTTTTACTTTGTAATATGGAAGAATGGATGATTAGTTCAGTTTGTTCTTTTCTTTCGCACTCTGATTTCATAGTATACTCATTAAGTGATTGTTATCCTTTGTTTTATTATGAAAAGCACATCTTTCTCTTAAGATTGGATTGGAGTATTAAATTCCAATCTAATATTAAGTAAGGTATGTACTTAGTGACGACCACACCCTAATCCTTATGATTAAAGGGGGCGGCCGCCACATTAACCCCCTTGGGGAAGGTTGGGCTAAGCCTATTGTAAAATATAAGGGACTTAATGAATGATGTAGAACATCCTCAAGCATTGAAATAAAAATCTTTTTTTGAATGATTAAATAAAATCATCTTAAGATCAAGTTGTGCGATAAATGAAAATCTTATGTTAAGAAAATATAATTATAAATACTACAATCAAAATTAAAGTTTTGTGCTCCATAGCTCAGTGCTTAGTTAAGAGTGGGATATGTGTGAAAGGGGTGCTTAGAACTAAGTGAGAAGTTCTTGAGCCTTCTTGCACCATATTTTATGCTCAACTAAGGAGTTGAAGCATGTGAGCTAAGACCCATTAATTGGAGCTCCGTTGCTCAGCATACGTGAAAGGAGAGAGTGGATTCTTTGAGAGCTCATGGATGACATGACATAGTTCATAAAGCCCATGAAATCACTTCCTTATCTGAACTGTGCATGATGAGCATGATGCTCATTAGTGGAATCAATGCTCTTGAGATCGGCTAATTAAAACTATAAATTTTGGTAACCTAGACGTAGGTAAACTAAGATGCTATAATTGCGATCTCAAGAGAATCTTTGTGCAAAAATTGAACCATAGTGTGTTCATCTCTCGCACAAGATTTGCACTTGAAGGATTTAGAGGATAACTCTAAGGAATATAATGTGCACTTAATTAATTAGCTTAATAAAAAGAATGAAATGTGTTTGAGAAGTAATACAACTTGAGGTCCTCATTATTTCACATGGAATAAGCCTAACTCTCATCTCTAACTTAAATAGTTTCTAAACTCTACATTATTGCTTGTTAACGGAACCAAATCAAGCTGAAATCATTCATTTAAATATTATTGAATCTAGATAAACCATAATAACAAAACATATCATTCCTTGAGTATGATAAATCTCGGAACTTACATTCAATATTATTACTTCAGACCACGTACACTTGCGTGCAAGCGCGAACATGTATTTTATAGTCTGCTATTACTCATTGAGGAGTGCTGTGTTAAGTTAGAACCTGAACAGTCTTCCAGACGTGCTTGACTCCTCAACTACTTCTGGATATGTCCATAAAAGTAAAGTAAATAATTAAAGTATTACTGCATTTGTACTTACTGCCTCTTCAGTTCAGTTTCTTCCTTATTATTTATCAGTTTAGCCTTAGATGATGCTAAGAATATACTTGTTGCAGCAGGTAAGATTAGCCCTCTTTTGATATGGCAGTCATTACATACCTATTTACTATTTATTATTTATTATTTACCATTTACTGTTACATTTTACTTTAATCGGCTTTACTTTACCTGCTTACTTACCTATAGGATGCTAGATCTCTTACTATTTACTTATACTTATCACAGATTGATTAATTGCTTTTATTTCTGCATATTTCATATGATCATCAAAATATTTAGGATCAGTTTTTCTTTCAGTACTTTTCTTATAGTATATATATATATATATATATATATATATATATATATATATATATATATATATATATATATATATATGCATAACCTTGTCACAGTTTAGTATTGAGGTATGCTCTTTTGCCTCTTATATTGCTCAGTTATAAATGCTATATTTATAACTTTCTATATCCCTTTGTATGCTTGTTACACTCTTACGCTTTTCTTATATGATGACCCACTTAAGTAGTAATCCTTTTCAGATAACGATGGATTTCCTGATAAGAACTCCAAAGTTAAGCATGCTCAGGTGGGAGCACTCCCAGGATGGGTGACCTGTTGGAAAGTTATCTTCTGTGGGCAAAACTGTGAGGCCATTCAGGCCAAAGCGGACAATACCTTGGTGCTTAGGAGTTTGGGCTGTTATAAATGGTATCAGAGCAAACCATAGGATGTCAGATAGGAGCTAAATGCCATACAAGGCAAAGTACCACTTCATGTGAGCAGCCTCTTGAACCCATGATGGTTAAGGTGCTATATGGTTGTGGATACCTCTTGCGCCTGCAGGGGTCACCTCTAATCCTATCTACCCAATGGATGGTTCTTAGATTTGTGTGTGGATACTGATGAGGACATCAGTTCCGTAAGTTTGGGAGATTGTAATGACCCACTTAAGTAGTAATAAGTGAAACTTTTAAATATCGAGGTGCCTTTTCAGATAACGGTAGAGTTCCTGATAAGAATTCCAAAGTTAACTGTGCTCAGGTGGGAGTACTCCCAGGATGGGTGACCTGCTGAGAATTTATCTTCTGTGGGCAAAACTGTGAGGTTTTTCAGGCCAAAGCGGACAATACCTTGGTGCTTAAGTGTTTGGGCTGTTACATCTTATTTTATAGTCCAAGTAAAATGGTGATATCATAAAACTCATGAACTTAAACAACCTAAAATATATCTAGATAATATGCCTAACTAGATTTTCTTTTCTTTAGCTGGGGCCCTATCATTGTGAAATCGATAATGACATGTTCTGAGCAATTTGAGGACCTTGTGCTTGAAGAGGAGCCATTCTTGGAGGAGAATTAGGTTGGGGCAGAAGATCAGTAGATTAGCTATCATTTTATTCTGCTTGTGAGGATGATTGATTTGCTTCATTTTCAACTTATCTTAAAATTGATGTAATAATTTAGATATATATGTATATTCTTTTACTATACTATTTTGTTTTGGGCTACATGTTTACTTCTTACTTATATTGTGGTGGATTAGATGTAGCATATTTTATTATCTTTGCTTCTGCACTCTGATGAATGTATATATTTAGTGAATAATTCCACTGCATTATTCAGGGCACATCCTTCCCTTATTAGTGGATTGAGAAATTGTACATTAATCTAATGATAAATGAGGGATTTGTTAGTATGGCACACCGCTCATTAGCCTTGATTGTCCGTGGTCAAGAGGCGGGGCGCCATAGTGGTCGCAATGACGGATCCCTCATTTATGCTTAGATTAGGTTTTCACTCTAATCTACTGATAACTAAGGGATATGCAACATGCTGAATTGAGGTTTCACTAAATGCAAAGATAATAATATTAGAGAGTGGAAGTAAGCAAAAGATAATATCTATTCAACCATAATACAGTAATAAATAAATCCAACTCAGAATAAAATGTGCACTAAAAAAATACATCTAGTATATGTATTATTACAACATTTAAATAATTTAACTGAAATGAAATAAATGTTCAACCTCACTATATATATATGTATATATATAAAGAATAATCTAGCTAATGATCTTCAGCAACAGGGCACTCCTCTTCATGAACTAGCTTCTCTCCTGGCCATACCACCTCAAATAGCCAGAATCTAATATTATCGGTTTCACAATGCTAGGGCACCATAAAAGAAAAGAGAAAAACTAATTAAATAATTGTCTAAGTATATTTTAGCATAATTTATGAATTTCATATTCTTTTAAGATATCACCTTAGGCTTTAACAACTAAACTAAGTAAAAAGGGGCAACAAACTATAAAATAACTGGAAAAGCTATAAACAATACATTTATAACTTAAACAGAAATAAGATAAAAGAATGTACCTCTACCCAAAAGCTGCAATAAGGTTAGGCAATGTATATATATAATAAACTATAAATATTAGAAAAAAAAACTTATCCTAACCACTTATGATCATATGAAAGTATGCAAATTAACAGAAAGTAAATTGGATTATGATATATATAGGAAAACTAAATCAACAACTAGCATCTTAGCATACATATAAGTAAGCAAGTACTATACAAAAGTTAAACTGCAATAAAAGTAAATAGAAAGCAGAAAAGTAACATGTAAAATACCATATAAGAAGATTTGGCTAAACTAGTCACAGAACTATAGCTGAACTGAACTGTATCATGGCATATCACTTAGCTTCTCAAAGCTAAGGTATAAAACTAGATGGAAATGAAGAGGTAGAAATACATATGCAATAAAATTTAGTTATTTTATTTTACTTCTGTGGACACGTCCAGAAGTAGCTGAGGAGTCAAGCACATCTGTAAGATTGAGGTGGGTTCTCAAACTATACACAACTCTTTCAAATTAGTATGTGTTAAGTATCGCTATTTATCATTATTGCCTGTCCATTGGTAGTAATGTGTATACACAATCACCCATTTAGAAAATGAACCCAATGCAAATGTTATCCAAAATTTCTATTTTTTAATTTCATGCACCAAATTTATCTTGTCTGATATGCTCAAGGTAAACAAGCTCAAACACAAGGAATACAAGCAATAAAGTTCAACAATAAGAAAGAGACTCTACTAAAATACAAGTGATATATATTGCCGTCTAATTTATCCATTATAACTATTCTAAGTTTATACGAGCTTAGAATCCCTAATACTCTACTATCCAGTATAAACTCAGATTCACGGCCATATACAGTTTAAACATTAGAACCTAGCTAGTTCTAATTCAAATTAGAAGTGTCGCCTACAAAGTTAAATAATTAATCATTTGTCATAATTATATATTTTTATTAATCCCAAGCCAATTTTGATTAAAATAATCATAATTTAGGGATTTTATAATCAAACTCCAAAAATGGGGATTGAAATCTAAAATCCAAGGCCTGACACAAATTCTCCTGGTCTAAAGATTAAGGCAATCCTATTAAGTATAATCAAAACTTAATAGGATGGATTTCTAATCTTATGCTTATAGTTAAGAGATATAATAGTCACAATTAGAATATGAAATCTAAAAACATATAAAACCAAGGCTTCATTCTATTGAGTAATCCATTTACCTAATGAATAAAATCTAACCTAATTTACAACTAAGGAGAAGATTCCTAAAAAGAAAATGATACTTGTGGATTTCATAAGGAATATCCCTGGAAAATATTAAATAATTGAACTCTAAGGTTTAATATTGAATTTATTTATCATAAATTAGGAATAAAGAGGATTGAAATTCATATTTATGAGACTTATAAATTTACTTAGGAGATATTAGGGAAAATCTAGAGTTTTACTTAAAATGAATCCAATTGATCTAAATTTGATTTTTAATCACTTAATTTATTAATTTCATTTAATATTTTAGGTTTCTAAGGCTTAAGAGTTTTTAAACCTAATTTTGGGTAAAATGACTAAAATACCCCTACTTAAGGGTCAAAAATATGACTTTTAGATTTAGGGCTCTAAATTAGATTTTATCATTGCCAAATAGTTTTTTACTATTAATATAAAGATAGACACTAAGAACACCGAATTTGGCCAAGGATTAAGGCTAATGAGTTTAAATTATGGTTTAAGCTCATTAAGGGTTGATTAACTAAGTTACTTAAAGAATTCAAAGTTTTTTACTATACTTATATTTTACTATGCCTAAGGATCCATAGAATTTAAAATCATTGAATTCTTAGGTCATTTTACTAAGTTATGATCAAAACAAAGTTTAGGATTTAAAAGTGTAATTTAGGAGGTTTATGAACAGTCCAAAAATCTAACTTCTCTATTTGGTGTCTAAATTGAGTAAAATTAGTAGCTATAGTGTCCTTGTAGCACACTGATCACAATGAAATTGAGTTCACTCAATTTGGACTCCATGTGATTAACTTAGGACCTAATTATAGTTTAGGTTGATTAATGGGTGATTAGTGAAATTTATAGTAGAATTACAAAATTAACCTTACCACTATGTTCTACACTACACTAGGAGCTAATAATAACTTAAAATTCTAAATTTGGATAGTTAGCAAAGCTAATCTTCACTAATGAAGATTTGGAGAGATTAGGGCTAATTATACTACATAATTATCAAAACCTAAATTTTATTGTAATTTACTTATCTTTAGGTTCTCCTGACCAAAATAATATATTGGGCTGTCAAATTTGGAGCTTAAATGGCTAAGTTATGGCCAAATAAAGTTTAAGGGTTTAATGGAGGATTATGGAAAGGTCATAATTGTCATCGTTCAAAATACAAGTCCAACAGAAAATTGGATACTACCATAATATTTCTAATAATTTTCTAGTTAAAATGAGATATAACATTAATATATTTAGATTCCTAGATTGAAGTTATGCATGATTGAAGATTTGCGATTAACTAAATTAATTAAATTAAAAATATAATTAACATATATATATATATATATGTATATTTGATTTCAACTTATCATTCAGTGTTTAGTCAGCGGCAGGGCCCTCAGGCAAAAAGGCAGCAGAGGTGGGGTCCACTCATGTAGTCGATAAGACAGGTGGGTTTTAATGATTTCCAATCAGAGGCTGACAGCGGATGGTGGGGTCCACAACTCAGCCAAAAATGCCATGCGAGCGGCTCGTCCTTCGCTCAATTTGAACCAGCCTCTCTCCTTCTTCGTCGAGGCGACGAAGATTAGGGCATTCTCCCAACTGATGCACAGAGTGTTATGACGCACAAGAAATATACCAAGAGAAAGCCCTATGACAGGCCTTCCGATTGAACATAATATCTCTACCTTAGCCCTTCTCGAGCACCCATAAATGTGATGCCCTAATTTCTAAGGCTACACCTATTGTAGGGTACTGTATCCCTAAATGCTAGATGTCGATTAGATCGAGCTCCTTTGGACTAGATCGATCACTAGATGGATTTGCAAATGTAGGAAATATAAATATGAAATACAATTTATGAAGGATTTGAAATCATGCATTGAAGGAGATAGTACCTTAGATTTCAAGAGATAGGAGCTTTGGAACTGGGCAAACGTATCTGATTCATGAATTTTAGGTTTCAACTGATAAGAACCTTAAGCTATGCAGCGAAAATGGAGCTAAGATAGGCTCAGAAGTGGCATCTAATAGAGGTGGAAAGCTACACACGGCTGGTCCCTGTCACGTGCATGCCTCACGCCGCGAGCGCAAACTCCATCTGGGAAGAAACGTGCCAACCGTCGCATTTGGACGCATAGGACGATCGAACGACACCAGACCGCGTCGTTCGATCAGACGGTTGAAGTAGCTGTTATACAGACAGTGTCAGGGATGCTTAATTAAATAAATTAATAAATAATAAAATGTTATTTAATTAATTAAAATAAACTAGTAAACAAGCTCAAAAATATTCTAAATTTTTACCCTAACTAATTGAATGGTGAGGAATGCAATGATGAATTCGAATTTTGATTTCAACAAGTATTTAATTATTCTAATTTTTGGGATATTTTAGATATATTAAAATAATCAGGGAAAATTTGATAACTTCAAAAATATCACTCATAGCTAATTTTAAGGTGGTCGGCATAATAACAAAGTCAGATTTTTGATTTGAGGTTAATTTAATTATGTCATTTTCTAAATTATTGGGATTTCCTAAAATTAGGGTTTGATTCAAATGACTTGTTAAGACTATTAGAATCAAGATCTGAACCTGGTTTAGTCCTTATTGACAAGGGTAATAACCTTGAGTTATTATAAAATGAGTTTAAAATAAATCTATTTTACTTTTATGCAACTGATATTATCAAGGTGAGCTGCAAAGATTTAGTTACTATGAACAAGTTTATATGAAATTATTTTAATCAAATGACACTAAGAAATTAAACTGTATAAGATTTGCATCTAAAACTTACCAAAGCAATTTATATAATTAATGCTTATCAACAAACATTTAATATGAAAATGGAAATATGTAATATAAATAAAATAATGTTATTTTATTTATTTTACTATTCAAAGCCATGCAATTAGTAACTAATTATATTAAAAATTTCTTAAATAACAATAGTTTGATTCATGACTAAAAATTTTATGACTTTGTTCCTCATGATTTATTCTTCAAATAGATTAAACATTACAATATATCATAAAAATAACACACATCACGCTACCACTTTGCCTAGGAATAATCCCATATGAAATATATATGGCCTTTCTTACCACCGCTTTGCCCCTATTGTCAACGGTCTTCATAAAATAAGAAAAATATAGTAAGTTATGTCCACTTTGGTCAGTGCCCCTAACTAAAACTACATGTAGCGCTCTGTCTCATCGCCGTGCGCAATTGAGTTTAGGAATAATAATTGGCGGCAAAATAATGTGTCACTCAGGAATGAAACAAACTTCACCTAATAAACCTGCTGAGCACAAGAACTACTGAGACTCAATCTCAAAAGAGGAGGGTTGAGCACTAATCCTTAAGATAGGTGTAGTATCCTTATCTTAAGTATTAGATAAGTTACTAGTGTATATTGGATTATGAATACAAATAGGATCCAAGTTATATGAATACTAGCATTTTTATAAATATTTTGATCACATCACAATACTAAATATAAGTATAAGTAATTACAGAGCTTATAAATTAAAGCATATATTCAGAAATATTTATCACAGAAGCTAAATGAAATATTTATCTTAGAAAAAGAAAAGAGAAAACATCTAGAGTTATTACAACATATTAATGAAATATAGAATATAGCTTTAGTGCTGAACTGAAAATAACTTAGTAGAAGGTAAAAGCTAGAGTATCCACCTAATCTGGTTCCATGAACTATTCAGGATCTAGCAAATTGCTGGATCCCAAGAGTACTATGTGTTAGATAATAAGTCAAAAGCTACTCTAATAGTTATAATCATTTACTATTTAACATTTATATAGTTTAAGTAAAACTGTAGAAAAGACAGTAAAATAGCTGAAAGCTCAAATTAGTGTAAATCTAAAAGTAAAGTAAACTGAAATTGTAACTAAATACTGAATATAGAGAAAACTATAAATAAATTTGAAACTGTAACTAACTGCTGAAATATAAGTGAAATAGTAAGCAATCTAAATCTAAGTAAATAATGCTGTAAAACTGTGTTATATGCCACTAAATTTATAATTATGCATCTAAATATGCCATAGAATTGTATGCCACTAATATGCTAACTTGGTATCTCATGGACACTTCACAGATTCCTAGGTGATCGAACGCTCCGTTAACAAGTCCTTATGTGAGCCAAATGCTTCGCTAATGTTGACATGACTTATTCATTTATGATATGTCAAGGCTTTAATGACGGTATGCTTTAAATCATTGAAATCCCAAAATCAAGTCAATATCAAATACTGATTCCATTTATCTCTATTATGCAGAATTCACTTAAGTGAATTATGACTCTTAATTTGAATATACTTAATTTTCTTAATTAAGATTATATATAATCATCAGCTCAAGGGATTGTATACACATAGTTAGTATATTTCCAAGAAAGGTGAATTTAACACTTAGCTTGTTTAACTGCACTTATCTAAGCGCACGATGATAAGGGCAAAACCCGGTCACAATTTATTCTCTCAAACTAAGTTGTTTAATACCCTAATTATAAGAATAGTTATTGTTCTAAGAAGGATGACTTGAGATATTTAGTTTACTTAACTGCACTTATCAAAGCGCACGATGATAAGAGGGCAGAACCCGGTCACAATTTATTCTCTCAAACTGAGTATCAAAGTTACCTAATTATAATACACTTAGGCTTGGAAAATTTACTCTAAGCTAGACTGTACTTATCCAATCATATAAGATAAGACTGATACTTTACAATCCTACTTCGAGTGACTCATCCAATCCCAGGTTTTACTAAAATAACTCAACACTATGGATATACACTATCTACTGATAATCTACTGATTTCAACAAATCTAATTAATAAACAAGGATTATCAAATTAATGAATCTTTACTCTATTGGAATGGATCCTACACAAGGTTCTAGGGATGTGACCTAAAGATCACTCAATTTTAGGTTACTATCACATGATAGAATCTTATGCTGAGTTCTTGGTAATCTTATAACAAGGGTCTAAGATCAATCATCTAAAGCTAATAAGGAGCATCCTAGTTCTTACCTCAAGATGTAAACAATAAGCTATTTCTACCTCAATAGATTATCTATTAGTATGGCTTAGCAATTATTGAGTTATTTATACTAAGGCAAGATCATAATGATCTTGCACTTCTAATATAAACAGAAAAATCTAGACTCTATGAATTTTACTGATTTCATAGTTATTAACTTATTTAGATTTTATTTAATTTAATCAAATCAGATGGATAAATCTATTTGCTATATACTTATGCTACAATCATGGGTTTCAATCATGTACATTATTAAGAATTGATCATCTTGCTAATCAATATAGTATTATGATTCATTATATGCTAAGGATCTTATATATGAGAAAATCAAGGAGTTAAAGGACTAAGTTCAAATGGAAATCACATAAATTTCCTAAAGATCTTAACACTTCTAATTCAATGATTTATGATCAATGTCAAATTAGGGTAAATTATTAGAATTATGTAAGTTGATTTATCTTTTAATCAAGCTACTTGACCAAATCAAGATCACTTATTTGGTTTATGGATCAATGACAAATCAGTGAGTTATTGGTGTATTATTGATGTTCATTTTAAGATTTAGATTAAGTATTAATTACTTAATCAAATATTTAGCTTCTTATGTTCAAGTATTAATTTAGTGTCAAATTAATTTAATCAAGTGTCCAAATGAGTATGGAAGTTCTCTAATATTCAATCTACCATTTTTGAAGTGTATGAACATAAATTTACATAGAATAGAAAGTAATTAAGGCTAATCAAACTCTAAATCTAGTAAAATAGATTAGCACTTAATTACAAATCCAACCATTGAAAATTAATGAAACTTGGCCGGTATATTCTATTTAACCACGTGATTAATCAAAGACTATGTTTGCTAATTTTAGTTAAGCAAAAACCCTAATTTTTACTAATCATACTTTTCAAGATTATAGCTTAATTAATAATATTCAAATAAAAAAACTAATCAACATAGTGCATGCATTCTGCAAGGTATTAGAAACATAATAAAACTTGAATCAAGGAATTTGGCTAAGTATACATGCTAATCCACCCTGATCAAGTTCTGGAATAATTAGGCAAAATCAAAAAATTCAACCATTAAAAGTGAAATATTATTTTATATTATGATTCCCTCCATTTTTCTAAACAATTTGATATATAATTTTAGAGGGTTTGGATTAGTGGATTCAAAGTTATTCAATTAATTTATTCTACATTTTTCTGTAAATTTCCCTATGATTTAATTAATTTGATTATTTTTCTTAAGGAAAATAATACCAATTAATATTATTAATATTACACTGGCTCGGCCCATATACAAAACATGCAGATTGGCTAGGGCTCAAACGACCCTGGACTGTCGCACCGCGCGGGTCATGGGCTGACCTGACCCGCCCAGTGTTGTCTTCCCCGATCCTTCATCTTCGACTTTAGGCCAATTAGAGGAACCCTAATCATAAAATTCTCAAGCATCCAGGCCATAGCATGACCAACCAAAGGTTGCTTCACGTTCACCATGACCAGATGTGCCAATTGAGACCCAAAGCCCCATGTGAGGAGGTCTGGTTCACCGAACCTTACTTACCTGAGAGCTTACGCTATGGAGCTACCATGGGGAGTCAATTCTCCTTGCAGAGGCCACGATTGACCCAGGCTCGATCCTTACACCTTCAGGGAGGTGAGATGGATTGAACCCCTATGGAAGCAAGGTATGAGGTAGTCTGAATCACTGAGTCCTTACTCAGACTCAGCCTCCTTAAGGAACCTTAGCCCGATCAATCGATTCGATCGATTGGGGCTAACTTAAGCCTTAAAAATGCATGCGTTGAGTTTGCTTAACTTATGAGAATAATTATAAATAAAAAGGAAGTGAGTGTTGAGCTTATTTGGCTCTTCACAACAAACTGGGGTACTTGGTTTTACGGTTTGAACTATGACTGATTAGACGGGGAAACTTCAGAGTTTGCTGAGCTGCAGAGAAGCTCTTAAAGATCTGGAATACCAGGAGAGCCTACTATCAGCAGTTCGCGAGCTCGGAATCACCAGGGAGAAACTCAAGTAGACCAGTAATGGATGAATTGGGAAGAACCTTGAATGGAGGTCAATTGATTAGCAAGCAGACCCTAGGAGGGATCCTGAGGCTATTTATAGCCTCAAGGATGGATGTGGGGCTTCCCAGTGGGCAGAGGAAATCTAGAAGATCTGACCATGGCCGAGCCCCCAATTTCCCCAATTGGAGGAATCGGGCCACGGGACTCGATTGTAAGGTTAAGTCAAGAGTGGAACTGTGGCGCCCCTCTCCCTAATCCCACAATCATTAAGCTAAGGAGCGGAGGCTCACTAGTGCAAATCCCTCTCTTATCATTGGATTAGGTAGATCCACAATCCACTAATAAGGGAAGGATGTGCACAGAACATCTGAGAAGATCAGTCACTAAATCTTACATACAAATAGAGTGCGGAAGCTAAATGAAGTAAATAGTACATCCATTCATCATGCATCACATAAGAAATAATAATAAGATAGCTCAGAAAATAATAAAGTGCATAAGGTAAATCACAGTCACAGTACCTGTATTATTACAACATTAAATAAGTAGTTTGAAAGACTGAAAATAAATCACTCATCCTCATAAGCGGCTAAAAAGGAATTAAGCAATATCCAGCTCTCCTGGCTGATACTCCTCTTCTAAGTAGGGCACCTCTGCTTCAACGCCTAACTCCTCAAACCTATCTGAATCTGACATTATCGATTTCATAATGCCAGGGCCCCAGCCAATAAAAGAAAATCTTGTTAGACAATTATCTAAGCATATTTTAGGCTGAATATTTTTCATGAGTTATTAATATCACCACTTTAACTTAAGCAAACAAAAAGGTAAACTAAAGCAGTAGGAGCAGTAAGCGTACAAGGAATAGGATAAGTTATAAACATAGCATTTATAACAAAATAATAAATGAGGCAAAGGCACACCTCAACAACTAAGTAAGAAAAGGGCATATACATATATATATACTGCAGTAAGTAAAAGTACTGAAAGTAAAGTCAAATCCTGAACATGCTGATGATCATATGACATATGCTCATTAAAGGTAGAAAATCTGAACATGGTATATATAGAAAGTAATAAAGTTTAGCATCCTATAAATATGTATAACTGAGCAAGTAAGTAAAGGAAAACAGCTGACTGAAATATACATCAGAACATATTACACAGTAAGCTGAAAACTGAAATAGGTATGTAAAAATTGGCATATCAGAAAGATGACCATCGGGTCGGTGAAATCCCCAAAGCCTTTCTGGGCTTAGGCAGATAGAAATTCCCAAAGGCTAGGGTAGACATAATCAAGCAGTAGAACTGAGGAGGCAGTAAATACAAATGCAAAATCTTTTAGTTATTTTACTTTGTTTCTGTGGACACGTCTAGAAACAGCTGAGGAGTCGCACGTCTGTAAGACTATATGGGTTCCAAACTTAACACACACTCTTCAATGAGTAATGTTAAGCATCCTTATTACTCCTTACCCCTATCCATTATGGTAAATGTGCAACCAAATCTACTAAATATACTGAACCCAAAGGCAGCTGTTATCTTAATTATTCTAAGTTTTCATTTCATGCACAAAGTTGTCTTATATGATATGAACAAGGAATTTAAGCACAACATACACGGAATGCGTAGCAACAAAATTAATCAATTAAGTAAGGGACTCTTCTATACATGGTGACACTGTTGTTATCTAATTAAACCATTCTAATAACTCTAAGTTACACAAGTTCAGGATCTCCAATTCCTACTATCGAGTGTAACTTAGAAGTACGGCCTTATAAGTTAAAAGGATTAGAACTGATTAGGTTTTAATCTAATTCAATCAAACACAACTACAAGTTCAATCAATAAATCATACGTCCTAGTTTTAAGAATTTAGACGTCCTATCTAAGATCTGATCAAGATCTACTAGACTATAGATTATGGATTAACCACCACGAGATTGGGCTTAATCATATAATCCAAAAAGGTTAAGACATAAGATCTAGATTTCAGTCTAAAAGTGATTAATTGATTAAGGTAGATCATATTAGGCAAATCAAATTTAATAGGATGAATCTCCTTATCCTAAATCTAGGGTTAAAAGACAAATAATCAAAATAAATTGTAAAATTTCTAGAAACTAATAAAACCAAGAATTCATTCATTGAATAACCCACTTATCTAATGAATGAAATCTAACATATGAGCTAGTCCTAGTCTTAAGAGTAGTCCTAATATGAGGTGAAAGATCATAAGGAAAAGACTTGGAGAATTTTGGGGAAATTTTACTAAGTTGACATAATGGCTGATTTTTCTCACTTAAATGATTCTAATCTAGATTTCTTATTGACAAATGAGTCAACTTTTGATTTAGGATTCCAAATTGGGATTTCTTATTGTCAAATGATTCCTTACTGTCCAACATGAAGATAGATAGTAAGTATACGAAATTTGGGTAAGAAATGGGTCATATAGGTTCAAACTAAGGTTTTTGACATAATGGGCTTTTTTCATAAATTGCACTTAATAAAATCTAAATTTTTATACATTTTACTGTTGGTTATAGTTCAGGGACTCCATTAAATCTAAGAACACTAAATTCTGAGATCTAATGAATTATTTATAGCCATTTGAATTCCTAATGGTAGATTTGGTAATTTTTCTAAGTTAAGAGGGGTCAAAAAGGCATAACTCTTTCATTTGATGTCCAAATTTAGCAAAATTAAAAGCTATTGCTTTCCTACATTACACTAAGTATTTTGACTGGTGGTAGGCTCAAATTGGACTTAAATTGACCAAGTTATGACCTAATTATGGTTAGAGGTATTTTAGTAATTTCTAATTTTTCTAGGGTTCAAAACCAAAATATTTTTATATTATTGTAGGCACTAAAATTTTAAGCTATCTAGAACTTAAAATTTTTGAATTTGGAGTCCGGATGACCAAGATATGGTCAAATCAATTTTCTGGCCGCTATGGAGCGCTCTAGTGCGCTGTAGCGGCCAAAAACTGCATTTTTAAGTGCTATGGCGAACTCTAGAGGATCCGGATTCAAAACTTGAGGCACTGCAGTGTACTATAGGGCATTGTAGCAGATTTTTGCGCTGAAGCGGACCCAAATTCGCAACTCTGGGCACTGCAGCGCGTTGTAACGTTACAAGGTGATTTTGCCTGAATGTAAAAGGCGACGGGTCAACTTTTGGGCTCAATTACTCTCAATCTAAAGCACTTCACGTGCAGTGCCATATATCATTGGAAATCTCTTTTTGAGACCTTTCCATTGGTACCCAAAATAGTCCTAAAAAAGTAAGTTAACAATAAAACAGTGGGGTTAAACAACTGGGTATGTAGAATAGAGGAGAAACAGGTTTGCTTTATCTTCCTAAAATTGCAACCTTAATAAGTTCTAATGAACTCCATACCTTAAATACAGATTTTTATGGATGCAAACTAAGCATAAAAGTGAAATGGAGTAGCCATTGAATACATTTAATGGGGGAAAGGAAGTACCTTAGTGTTGACAATAGCAGATTTCCTATGAGAGGCTTGAGAGCTTGATAGGTCTTTCTTCTTCTCCTTCAGCTACTAGCAAGAAGAGGAATGGGCTAAGGCTTTCTCCAACAACAAATACAACAAGAATGTGAAGTAGAGGGAGAGCTTCAGCTGGGCAAAGGAGGAAGAAGAGAGCTAGAGTTGTGTTTTAAGGGGGGATGAGGAGACAAGGCTCCATTAAGAGCCCTCCCATCAACTTAGGTGGGAAGTAATGGCAGCCAACTTTCGTTCAAGTGCTGGGATAGGGAGGAAGCTGCTAGGAAAGGAGGGGAAGACAGCATAGGGATCAGATTTTGAAGAAAAGAAGAGGAAAAAAATGAAATATTTTGATTAACTTAAGTAATTTAATTCTTAAAATAATGAAAAATTCAGATTTTATAAATGTGCTCCGAAAAATCCTAAAATTTTACCCTTAGTTAATTCAAGGGTGAGGAACGCAACGGCGAAGTTGGATTTTAATTCCGATGAGTATTTAATTATGCTAATTTTCAGGGTATTTTATTATATTAAAATATTCGTGAAAATTCGACGACTTCCAAACGCGTCCAAAACGTCACCCCTAGCTAATTTGGGGGTAACGATCGCAACTGCAAAGTCAGATTTCAATTTTGAGGTCAAAATAAATAGCTCAATTTTCTAATTAATTAAATATTAAAATATTCCAAAATGTTGGATTTAACTCTGAATCGCACCAAATCTTTAGGGATTGATTCAAATGACTAGATGAATTTAATAGAATGATAATTAAGACATGATTAGGCTTAAATTAAGCTGGGTAACAACCTTGGGTTGTTACAGGGACGTGCCTAACGACCTCCTGAGGTGAAAGTGCGAGTGGGAGACAGGCGTGGCAGCTGGGGGTACGGGGGATCTTTTCTATCGGGAGAGAGCATGATTGGGACGAAGGTCCACAGTGATGGGTGTATCCAGAGCCATCTAATTTATCATTCAAAAAGACGCAATGGCTCTGATCCTCCAGATCATAATGGCCAAATCCGAATTAATCAGAGCCGCAGGATCCGCAGGGAACATCCAATGCTCGATCTTTGTTTCTGTAGGATCACATCCTGGCCATTGGATTCAGAAGAGGGATGGCTAGATACCACGGAGCTCCGCTGTCGTGCGACCTGGGCTCCACAGCAGATCGTCTGCAGTCTGCACAACAGATCCCGGATGGTTAAATCGGTTTGCAAATATTAATTGTTGGGATCTCTTATGTGCAATTATCCCAATTTAATTTAAATTGAATTATGGTCAAAATTACCTCCAAAAATTCCCAAACTTTCACACTAGCTAATTTGGGAATGAGAAATTCAAAAATACAATTAGATTTTAAATCCGAGGTCAAAATATTTTAGGTCCTAATTAAGGTATCTAGATTGATCAAATGGCTAAATTGACCTAGAGAGGCCCGATTGACCCCAAACTTTTAGGGTTAGCTTAAAGTGATATATTGAATGAAATGGAACTATAATTAAGGCATGATTAAGCTAGGTAACAATCCAAGGTTGCTACTCTACATGACTTTTGTTATCCTTCCAGTGCTAATGATAATATATAAACAAACAATTAAGGGAGTCCTTAATTTGATACTTGATAATACTAATTAAAGTAGATCACAAGATTATTTATTTATTATTTCAAATTTTATTGACTTGCATATACGAGTTTTAAATAATACTAAATAAATAATAATAAATAAGCTACCTTCCTTTCACATGATCAAATGTTAATGCAATAATTAAATTTCAATCAAATATTAATTATATAATATTAAGATAGTAGTTTGAGAAAATATATGCTTATTATAGGCTACCAACCCAATATGATATTGCAACATTTCAATCAAAAAACATTTTTATGCTATAAATGAATAAAAACTAATTACAAATAATTGATCTATCCTAGTTTAGCCTTCATGTATTAATAATAGCAAAAATCACATTTCAAAGTACTAGGCATCACAATAGTCACATTAATTAGCATAGTTGAATAATTTAAATGAAATGTAGACTTAAATGCACATCCCATGAAGCAGCATAATGAGTAGAATGACAACCATGTCACAAAAATATAAGCCCACACAACCTGCAATGAGCTAACTTAAGCTTTTGAGGGACTTGTTGAACTTCAATATCACAGTATCACAATTTATAATATATAAAAAATTTGTCATGGTGGGGGGTATTTAAAAAAAACTAGAGATGCTTGGGCACACATAGTGGTGCATGGAAGTGAACCACTGTAAGTATAGATTAGAATGTATTATTTAATGCAATATGGCCCAATATAATTAGGTCATGTCTATACGCATGAGACCACACGCCTTGGTGCATCGTGTTTAAACATAATCCATGATGTGTCTAGGAGCACCATCATGGGAACATGGGCTCACCATTTTGTCATCGAGGTGTTTTGACCTAAAAATTATAAGTAATAATAATTTTTATATTAAGTGTGAGGAAAATAATTAGTGATATATATAAATAGAATTTCACACCATCTTAGAAATAAAGCAATAATAATAATAATAATAATAATAATAATAATAATAATAATAATAATAATAATAATAACTTTTATTAATAATTACCAAAATGTCATAGAGAGTTTGCAGCTAAAAGCGAGAATTGCAATTTGGTAAAGGCAGGGCATTATAAACCATGATGGCCACTTTAACTGCTTTCAATTCTAGAGAGGTGTATGAAGACATTACCTTGATTTTTATAATATTATTTTATTGTACTAGGTTTGGAAATAATTTTTTTTTGAGTAAATGTTGATTGCTCACTACATATGCCCATTTCAACCAATTTTTCAAATAATACATTAACAAATTGACCAAGTTACAATTAAAAGAGATAATCAAATTTCATGCCCAAGATAGTTGTATCTGATCGAGATGATTGATTCATATCAAAGTTTTGGCATGCCATTTAATTATCTTTGGGATCTAAGCTATGCATGAGTACATCCTTTATTTCTGACCAGCATGCACATAAAAATAGTAAATTAAAGTTTTTAGGATTTACTTCATTGTTGCATTTTGCATTTTGGAGATAGTTGGATGAATATCTACATTTAGTGGAATTTATATATAATAATAGCTACCAATCTAGTTTTATAAGGGCACCTTATGAGGTCTCATATAAGATAAATTATACTACATTTATTGTATAGTTAGAGGTACATGATAGCCAAGTGTTTTGCTCATACATGGTTGAAGCTGTCACTATAAAAGTTAAACTTGTTCAAGCAAGTTAAAAACTACACATGATAGACATTTGAAGCATTTTAATTCTGAACATCATGAAGCAAAGGTTGTGTGAGGGTTCATATGGTAATAAACCATTTAAATTTATATTATACTCCCAATTAAAAACCAAATTTTAAAATTGGAAGACAATGATCTTCTTGTAGTGAAAAAGCAATCATCTTGGTGAGAGAATATCCTTCTACTTTCCTTAAGCAAACTACTAGAAATGTTAGTGTTTATTCACTAAAGATTGAGGTGCCACTTATATTTATTTGAGGAGTTATCTCCAAAATTAAAAATTTTAAGCAAAGAAAGAGGAAGAAAGTAAGGTCAAATCTTTTCTAAAGCCTCAAAATGTTTGAAGAATTTATGCAATTAAAAAAATTGATTTTGAGATTATGGCTAAAAACCATGTAAAGCATTACTAGGAATGCACTGAATGTCCATTAAAATAAATTTATTAATAGTTTTGATCCACAATGAATGTATTGCTAAGAAAAAATAAAAATATTTCAATTTGTATCCTTAAAACAAAACATTTATCACTCAATGTACATATGGAACAACATATATAAGGCCTCTTTTTATACTATCTAGCTACTACCTACTAGTATGGAAACCAAATTGGGATGCAACACCAATATTATATAAAATCAGAATGGAAGATCATTATAAATTAATAATGGGCTAGTGTTAGGAAACTGACAATCCCTATGACTGGAGTTTGACTACCAAGAGTCATCGAAGCAAGCATAAAAACATACCAACACAAATATGAAGTAATCACAAGCTGTAACAACTATAGTGTTGTTACCCTATAATTAGTAGCATAATTGACTTTATTCCACTTATATTTTTCTTATAATAGTATTAGGAGCATTGACCTCAAGTTTGGTGTAATTTAGAGATCATTTGAAATTTTCAAACAGTCTTGATTTCTTGATAATTTCAAGAATACCTATTTTATTTTGATCTCAGAATCAAAATTAAAGTTTGCCATTTGACTCATCACCCCCAAATTAGCTAGGGGTGATATTTTGGGGATGTCTGGAAGTCGTAAAATTTCCCTAGATTATTTTAATATTATTTAAATACTCAAAAAATTAGGATAATTAAATTGACCTCCGATCGAAAATCCGATTGCATTTTTGAGCTCCTTGCCTCTCAATTATGGGTGAAATTTTAGCATTTTTTGGAGTCCGTTAATTATTTAATTTTGAGTATTTATTTGTGTATAATTAATTAATTAGTTAAGTATTTAATATAATTTAAAATATTTTATTTTTTCCAATAGCCGATTAATCAAACTGTGGAGATCCGCTGTGGACCCTGTTGCACGAAGCAACCGTGCGGTGCAATCTCGATCATCGCGCACTTTCAAGGTTAGATCGGACGGTTACGTATCAACACGTTAGATCTAGCCATCAGATCAAGATTTAGATCCGACGGCCAGGATTGTTTCCTGTATATCCTTGTCCATCCTCCTCTATGATCGTGGCCTGTGCACGGTGCAGGCATTGTACACCTGCCTTCTCCCTGCCTGCGACCTTTAGGTTCTTTTAGCTCACCACTTTCCCTCATTCCTTCCTCTCCTTCGTTTAACCTCCATCTGAGAGATCAGAACCTGAAGAAAACTAAGGCGAGTCAAATTGAGAGATGCTTCCTACCTGCCGAACCCTAATCCTAAACCTAATCACCGATCGAAGCTCCAAGTACTCTCATTTTTCTTCCCCGCCACTTTAAACCTAATTGTTTGCTCGGGCATCCTGATAACTGCTAACTTTATAGTAAAATAGGTTAATAAGAGTAAGCACTTTTTTAAATAAAAATATATATTTTGATGTGCTTTCATTGTTTTTCAAGAAAATAAATAAGCAAATTAATATCTGGCTCAAGTACAAAATTTTGAAAAAAAACCGCTTTGGTACGCCCTAGCGCGCCATGGCGAGTTTAAACAGAGCGCTCGGCGCTACTGCGCGTCGCAACAGAATGAAAATTTATAAATTAAATGAAATATTATTGACCCGCCACAGCGCACCACGGTGTCATTCATGGAAATTAAAATCATTTAAGATGAAATTTAATTAACCGCTGTCGCACGCTGTGTCTGACAAAAGCCTAACTTGAATCGCTGCAGCGCGCCGTAGCGGGTCCAACCCGAGAGCTCGGCGCTGCCGCGCGCCGCAGCGGGTGTCTTTATAAAATCTATTATGTAGCAAAATCGCTGCAGCGTGCCGTAGCGCCCGACACAATTTTTTCCAAAAATAAGCATTCAAGGCAGCATATGGAAGGCCAAAGAATTTAATTCTTCTCCTTCCCACAGCTAAAATTAATATCAAATCAATTTAAGCTTTTTCATTTTCAAGGAATAATTCATAAATATATAAATTAAAAATGCGAGGAAGATGGAATGGGTGGCTGCAATAAAAATAGAGAAATCTTTATTATAAAAGTTATTATAAAAATCACATGTTTAAGTCATCATGAGAAAGTGCAAGAGGCTGATTTAATTATTTTACACAATAAAACATAAATATAACAGCCTAAATCCTATCATTATAAAGGGAATAAATGAATAATCATTTAATAAAAGCACAAATTTCTAAATAAGATTTATTTGCTGAATTAAATTTTAAATAAATAAAAGAAGTATATAAAAAGAAGACTTGAAGATTGAGAAAGGGTTCCCAATTTCAACATTCAAAAGACCTAAAAAGGGAGACTACAGGAGGAGAAAAGAAGAGAACTCTTCAAGGAGCAAGAGGTGGACTGTGAAGAATAAAGTGAAGAAGACAGCATGGAAAGGCAGAGAATTCAAGTAGAAGCAAAGGAGGAAGAACGAGAGAACTCTAGAAAACCTCTAAGTATTTCCTAGTAATATCCCTGAGCTTATATTTATTTATTTTCTATTGTAAATTGATGTCAAGGTTTATTTCTTTTTGCATGTGTGCTTTAATTTATTCTTTAATAGAAAGCTAATCTATTTGGAGAGGGTTGTGAAGTAATGTATGAAAATGTAAGGTTGTAATGGTGTTGGAATGAATTTATTTTAATGAATAAAATTGATTTCTATTTTACTGTTTCTTATTATTATTATGAATAAATGCCTAGATGAAACTCTGTCAAAATACTTTGCTAAACTAAAACTTAAATGAATTATTAATTAAGAAAATAACTCAAGTTCTAAGCTCATATATTAGACAAGAGTAAGAAAAATAGTGCAAGTAGAGCTGAGAACTATGTGATAAGTTCTCAAGCTCACTTGCACATTTCCTTAAGAGCACTACCAAAAGATTTGATATTTGAGAACCAAGTTCCCATCAACTTTGCTCTGCTGCTCAGCAAAGTAGAAGGGATGAGAGGACGTTGGAAATCTAATGGATGATGTGACATAGTCCATTTGACTCAACGCATTCTCTCATCCAGCTAAATCATGCGTGTAAGTGCATGATGCAATATTGATGGAAATCATGTTTGTGAGATCTAATAATTTAAAGATAATATTTGGTAACCTAGATGTAGGAAATCAATGATTAATTTAAATCACGATCTCATAAAGGCTTAGGTGCCAAGGAAGAACCCCAAGGGGTGTTCTCCTTATTGCACTAAATCTGAATCTGTTGTAATTAGAGGTGAACTCTAATTCTAACAATGTTCACTTGATTTAATTAGGTATGGAAAAATCAATGTATATATTTCAATAATGAAGTAACAACACCAAATACTTACAAGTCCTATAATGAAACCCCAACTCTCTCCTTTTAAGCAAATCATATATTTCCATAATGTAAATTGTATTATTAATTTAGGAACCATTTAAAACAAAAAATCAACATTTTAAATATTAGTAAGAAAAATATAACTTGGTAACAAAACTCCATTCCCTGAGGACAATAAATTCTCGAAAGTCACCTTCCACTAATTACTTCAGACTACGTACACTTGCGTGCAAGTGCAGACACGAAATTTAGGTCTGTTACATCCCTAGTTTGATAAGGTTTAAGACTAAGTTTAACTTGAAGCTCTCTCGCCATCTTTACTTCAGAGAGTTCCATGGAACCCTAAACCCGCAGAGCCGAACCTAAAGCTTCGGCTAGCGACTGTGGTGACCCGTCGCTGGGTTAGCATAGCTAATCTAGCATTAGGTGTTCACTCTCCAGGATAATATCGGGGTTTAGTATAATAGTATATTTAGAGACGTATAAATTACACACTTCCACATTCATTACAACATTCAGAAATACCAGAATAATAAAGGAAACATTTTCATTATAAAGAAAATAATTGCTTTACAAAATTTGTTACACACTAAGTAAAAATTTAAAAATTTAAGAAAATCAGAATATAAGTTGCTCCATCATGTATTAGCTCCTCCTCAAAGACTTGATTTCGAGATTGTTCCTGAACTATCATATATATATATATATATATATATATATATGTTTATATGTATATGATAGGGCAAATCAAAAAAAAAAAATAATTAGATACAAAGGTCTAAGTAAGGTTTGTAAAATATCAAAATTTGTATATAATACTATGCGGCATGATTTTGCATGAGAATCATATACAAATAAAATGTGATATCTAAGTATGATATACTTGCAAAATTATTACTATTATGAATGCAATATACATATTTAAGATATATGCTCATTCTGAATGAAAATACAATAATATATAATATTTATTCTATTGGTCAAAGTTACAGAAAAATCAAGGAGTTAGATATGTCTATCTAACTATCTGGGATGTCGATTCCAAACTAACTACACATTCCCCTCAAAGGCTATGTGCAGTATCCTTATTAATCCAGATATCAGCATGTTTTGGCCTATTACATTATCTGTACATATCTCAGATTAACCTAAATGAACATATAGTATTGATTTCTGATCATTTATTCCAAGTTCTGAGTATAAACTCTCATATAAATATATCAAAGTGGGTCAGGAAATGCTGCAAATGAAATAATTAAATAAAAAGGATAATATTTTTCATTTTATTTTAGTAAAAATATTAATATTAATATTATTTTAGTTATTTATCTTTATATATTAAAAATATATTTTTTATTAAAAGTAATAATATATATATATATATATATATATATAAGAAAAACTACTGAATTGAAAGTCACAGAAATTTAAATATATATATATAATAAATGATTGAAATAAAAGTTACAGAAAATAGAAATTATATACATATATAGAAAAAAAAAGAAAAGACAGAAATAAAAGTTGCAAAAATTAGAAAATATATACATATATAGAAAAAGAAAATGACAGAAATAAAAGTTACAAAATTTTTAAAATATATACATATATAGAAAAAAAAAATGACAGAAATAAAAAATGTAAAAATTAGGAAATATATATATATACAGAAAAAAAATGATAAGAATGAAAGTTGCAGAAATTAGGAATATATATATTTATTAAGAAAAAGAAAAATAATAGAAATGAAAGTTGGTAGAAATTAGAAAATATATACATATATAGGGAAAAAAATAACAAAAATGAGAGTTACAAAAATTAGAAAATATACACATATATAAAAAAAAAATGATAGAAATGAAAGTTACAGAAATTATAAAACATATACATATATAAAAAATAAAAAAATGATATAAATAAAAATTACAGAAATTAAGAAATATATGTCTATATAACAAAATAAAATGGTAGAAACAAAAATTACAGAAATTAAAATAATATACAAATATAAAAAAAAATTGCATAATAAAAATATAATGAAAATAGTAATAATAATAATAATAATAATAATAATAACAACATTATTATTATTATTATTTTAAAAGAAGAAGAAATAAAAAGAATATAAAATATTTCATCTTTTTCTCATTTATTAATCTATCTTCCTCTTTGATGAGATTTTACTGGATGTTGATGGGGAGAATCAGTGGTGGCCGAGGAAGAGAGTGGAGAAGTGGAGGGGAGGAAAGGAGTAGGAGAGGGGAGTGGGGAGGTGAAGGATATGGGGGGAATGAGGAAAACTGGGTGGGGATTCGAGGTATATTTATAAGATTTTTTATTAATTAATTAATTTCTCTCTCATCTATTATTTGAATGAGATGTATGAGAAAAAAATTATCATAATTATTTTATCTCTCATCCATTATAGGTATATCATAATGATGTTGTCCTCGACATCACACAAATAAAATTTATTCATGGGTGAGAATAATACCTGACAGATTGAACAATATTAGGTAATTCTTCCTTATGGAGTCTTCTCTTTTCCAAGTGGCTTTCTTCTTCTGATGAATTCTTCCATTGTACTCTTACCATTGAGATGTGGAAACTCCGTAATTTTTTATTATCTGAACCTAATATTTTGAGTGGTTCTTCTTTGCAAGTTTGATTATGTTGGAGGTTGATTGAGGGGATAGACAATTGGTATAATGGTTTTTGTAGACACCTTCATAATGAAGAAACGTGGAATACATTGTGAACGGCAGAAAGATTGTCTTGTAGTTTAAGCTTATAAGCGACATCTCCAATTTTGACAATTATTTTGAAGGGTCCAATATATCTTGAACTTAACTTCCCTGCTATGCCAAATCTATGAACTCCTCTTATTGAACTTACCTTTAGATAAGCATGACCTCCTACTTGAAATTATAGTAGAATGTTTAGCATCATGATATTTTTTTTGTTAATCTTGAGCTTTAGCAATCCTGCTCTGTATCAGATGAATTTTTTTATTAGTCTCCTCAACTAGATCAGATCCGGATAACGGAACATCTCCTACTTCGGTCCAGGCCAATGGCATGCTACACTTTCTATCATACAGAACTTCATATGGGGTCATTCTAATACATGACTGATAGCTGTTATTGTATGCAAACTACATAATGGAAGGTGATCTTCCTAACTATCGCCAAAGTCTAATATGCTTAGACGAAGAAGATCTTCAAGTACTTAGTTTAATTTCTTTGCCTGACCAACTATTTGAGGGTGAAAGGCTGTACTCATAGCCAATACTGTCCCCAAATATTAATGTATTACCTTCCAAAGATGGGAGGTAAATCTACCGTAATGATCCGAGACAATAGTTTTAGGGATTCCGTGAAGCTCGATTATTTCTTTAATATATAACTTGGCCAACTTTTTTATTGAATCTATTTGATTAATCAGAATGAAATGTACTGACTTCGTTAAAGAATCTACAATTACTCAAATCACATCTACTCCAGTATGGCTTTTGGGTAATCTCATCACAAAGTCTATAGAAATATTTGACCATTTTCACTCTGGAATATCTAAAGGATGTAATAGTCCACCTGAACTTTGATTTTCTGCCTTTACTAAATTACAGACATGACATTTAGTGACATATTCATCATCATTTTTCTTTAGTCCTGGCTACCTAAAAGGTCTCTTTTAGATCCCTATATATTTTATTTTTTATAGGGTAAATTATGTACTGATAAATCCAAGATTTATAACAAAATAATTGGAAAAATACAAGCAAATTCATTTTAGAATGGACAACTTTGATAGGATTTTCAATATTTTTAGGCAAGAAAATGTTTGCTGAGCAAAATTTGGAAGGAAACTGAATTTCAAGAAAAAAACTACTGTCGCGTGCCCCAGCGCGCCATAGCGGATCCGATACGAAAGTTTGGCCGCTACCGCACGCCACAACGACATTTATAAAACAAGACTCAGCACATGAAGACTTAACAGAACCGCTACAGTGCGCTATAGCGGATCCGATACAAAAGTTCGGCCTATACCGCGCGTCACAGCGGAGTGAAAAGGAATTAAAGACTTGTTGATCAGCTATCGCGCGCTGCAACAGATCATATACGAAGGTTAAACTACTTCCGCACACCACATCAGAATATAAATGAAATAAAAATATATTGATCCACCATAGCGCACCGTAGCAGAGGCGACATGAAAGCTTAGCCGCTATCGCACGCTGCAGCGAGATTAGACTTAGCAAAAATTCGTAAATATTTTCATCGTTGCGCGCTATAGTGAGTCCGATACACAAGTTAAGCCACTACTGCGCACTGTAGCGGTACAAAAGGGGTAATAGATAAATCAAAGGAAATTTAATACATCTGCCATAGCGCACTTGAGCGGATTGCTTATGAAAAACTTGGCACCATAGCGCGCCTAAGCGCGCTGCTGTGCGCTGTTGCGCGCCGCAGCGCCCGCCGTAAACTTAGCTAGGTTCAAACATTAATGCCAACATAGGGAAGGCCACAAAATTCAAAACCATTTGCCTTCCCTAGTTGTATTAACTCCAAACACAATTAATATTTGTATTTTCAAGAGGTATAACAAAATAAATTAAAAGGCAAGCCATTAAGGAGAAGGAGTTCAAAGGTTGGATAACAATTAATTTCAAAGGTTGGGGGGCTGCACCTTAAATAGAAGAAAGAAAGACTAAGATGGAGTTCCTCTCCTTAACACTCTCAGATTCAAATCAAAAGCCTGCTGTAAGAAAAGAAGATGAGGCCCTCACCAAGGAAGGAAGAAGACAATCAATGCTGTTGAGAGGAAGGAAGGACATTGCCAAGGAGCTAGAAAGGAAAAAGACTAGAAGAAAGGAGAAACCATATAATGCCAAATAAGGGTTGTTCCTAGTTCTCTTCTCAATCTCCTTTTGATTTCATTTTAATAGAACCATGAAAGGGTTCTTGTTCTCGTATATTTCTTCTTTTGTTTCTGCTATAATGGAAGGCAAAACCCTCCTTGGGGAGGGTTGGGCCGACATCATGTAAAATGTATGAGGGACTATCGGTGTTGTATGAATTTCTTTCAATGAATAAAATCTATTTCAATTTATTATCTACATATGTACTTGTTGCTTGCATGATGTGGAATGGATGCCTTTCTATTTTAAAAATTGGTTATAACGAAACACATTAAATCACTCTCACATTTCAAACTTAAAGGGAATGCTCATAAAGGTCCTCGTCCCGAACTCGTGTTCGCTACATGAGGATTCTCGGTGTAAAACACCTTGAGATTGGAATGTAAGGGTGATTTGATAACTTAGATTCTCTTGTGCCTCATTACTCACCAATTGGTGCGGAGCCAAGAATAAGTGCTTAGGTGCTCAGAGCCCAGTGACAAGCTCTTGAGCCTAGATGCACTAATATTTGAGCTCAGTCGAGAGGTCGATGCGTGTGAGCCAAGAGCCATCCAATCAAGCTCCGTAGCTCAGCATACGTCAAAGGAGAAAGAGGAATTGTTGAGAACACATGGATGATGTGACATAGTCCATACGACTTGATGATTCACTTCCTTAGCTAGATTGCGCATGTAACATGTGATGCTCATTGGGTGAAAATCAAGCTCGTGTGATCGCTGAACTAAAACGTTATTTTGATAATTTGGACATAAAAAACCTTAATAATTAATAATGATCACATGAGAGTCTAAGTGCTAAGATTGAACCCTTGTGTGTTCATATTATGCACTAGACTTGAAATAGTTGGAAATAGAGGACCAATCTAAAGAATACTATATTTACTTGATTAATTAGCATGACAATAAGTTCATTAAGAGATGCATGAATGCGAGTACGACACCAGTCCCTTATAACTTTCATGATGAAAACCCAACTCTCCCTTCTTTATCAAATAATATCTTAAATCAAAATCCTTGATCTGTTAAACTAGGAGCCACAAAAACTAAAAATATAATTCTCTAAACATTATTAAAAGTAGACACTCCTTAGTATCAGAACACACTGTTCCCTGAGGACGATAAATCTTAGAACTTACCTTCCATTATTAATTCAGATCACGTACACTTGCGTGCAAGCGCAGACGTGTATTTCCGTCTGTCATATACCCTGAGTTGTGAGCATCAAATTGAATTTGATTCCGAATATATGAATTATTTGAAATCCAAATTCTTTTTTCATGATAATTATAAACTCTTTTTTGCATATTTAAGTTAATTCTATAACCATTTTCGATGTCTATTTTTAGCTTAAAATATCCCTTATCATTCTCTTGAGCAATTGTTATGCGTTGCATGAACGTAGACTATGTAGTATTATTTTCAATTAAATTATTTAACTGCTTTTCATTAATAAGTTTTATGCCTAACTTTCTGAATTCTTCCATTAATGGACTTGCCATTATAGCATTAAGGTCTGTTTACCTGATGAGGGCATTAGCTACGACATTAGCTTTACTAGATGATATTATATGTCTAAGTCGTAGTCGATGATCAAGTCCAACTATCACCTTTGTCGACTATTCAACTCTTTTTAAGTGAAAATATATTTTAAACTTTGATGATTAGTAAAAATTTAGTGCCTCCATATTTTTAAAGCAAATATTATCGCTGCCAGTTCGAAGTCATGCACTGGGTTATTTCTTTTATGAATCTTTAATTGCCTAGATGGATATGCTACTACTTTCTTCTCTTGCATGAGAACACATTCAAGCCCTACTATGGACGCATTAGTATAAACATGATAATTTCTTGTCTCTTGTGGTAGAGTTAGTACTGGGGCAGTTGTTAATGATTATTTTAACTATTGTAAAGATTCCTCCCATTACTTACTCCAAATTAATGGAACTACTTTCGGTGTTAATTTGATTAAAGGTACACTTATTTGCAAAAATTCCTTTACAAATTTTTGATAATATCCAGATAAACCAAGAAAATTACGAATATCTGTTGCTGTCTTTGGTTGAGGCCATTCCTAAATGACGCTTATCTTTTTCCGATCGACCTTGATTTCTTCGGCATCCACTACATGGCCTAAGAAAGCTACATATTCCAACCAAAATTCACATTTAGAATATTTGGCGTATAGCTGATGATGCCTTAGAGTTTCCAGAATGGCTCTCAGATGACTTTTATGTTCTTCCTTGCTCTCAGAATAAATTAGAATATCATCGATAAATAATATTACAAACATATCCAAGTACAGTCTAAAAATTCCTTGCATCAAGTCCATAAAGGTGGATGAAGCATTAGTTAGAACTCATAATGCACTTAGCGAGTTCTAAATATTATTTTCAGAATATATTCGTCTTTGACTTTTAATTGATGATAACTTAATCTTAGATTTATCTTGAAAAATATCTTAGCTCCAACTGATGGATCAAGTAGATCATCAATATGTGATAGAGGGTACTTATTTTTAATGGTTACCTTATTGAGTTTACGATAACCAATGCACATTAGCATTGAACCATTTTTTTTACAAAGAGCACTAGGGCTCCCCATGGTGACATACTTTGTCGAATAAAACTTTTGTTCATCAACACTTGCAGTTATTCGCTTAACTATTGCAGTTCTTTGGATGCTATGCAGTTCGGTGCCTTTTCAATTGGTTGAATGCTAGGAATTAACTTAATTGACAATTTGATTTCTTTTACTGGTGGTAATCTAGATAATTCATTAGGGAATACACCTTCTAACTCCTTTATAATTTGAGTGTATGTTAAAGGAATTCCTTCAGTATTATTTTCCATCATCATTACTAAGTATGCATTACATCTTTTTCAAATTAATTTCTCTGCTTGTGCATTGATTAAAGATGTTGAAATACCTAATTTTCTCATAAATACTTCAGGCTTGCTCCCACCCTTGATAATGAACTTCTTTATTTGACAATCAGTCATAACTTTATTCTTGATAAGATAATTCATTCCTAGAATGATGTTAAAATTTACTATAGACAGTACTATCATGTTTGATTCATATGCCTTTCCATTAATTTGTATGTTATAGTTGTAACATTTTTGTGTACTCATAAGGGCACCAGATGGTAACCTGATGTTCAAGACTTTAACTAAGTTATAATATGGCAGTTCAAGAATTTTAGCTAATCTTTCTGAAATGAATGAGTGGCTTACATTAGTGTCAAATAATGTGTCACAAGATTTGTTATTGAAATGTAAGGTGCTTGATACCACTTCATTATCTTCTAGGGCTAGAATTGGGGTGAGGGTAGAGTTCCTTGCATGTGCAGCTTGCTGGGAGCAATTGGTCTCCCCCTTTGACTAGCAGCTGGCGCTTTAGGAGTAATAGGTAGACCTCTCATTTGTATTAGAGCAGTTGTAGGTACATGACCTGGTCTGGCTACTTGTGTGAGTTCTTGCTATCTAGCTGGTATGGGTGCTTCTCATTGCATCTAAGAAGGATGAACGATCCACAGATTGTCCAATGGATGAGTTGCTTGACATTACCAAAGTTGTGAACAGGTCGTCCATACATATAACATATTTTGCTCCCGTGATAACAATTATCGTAAGAATGTGATCGGTTGCATTTCCCAATAGGTGTTTGCTGAGCTATTTGATAAACCCTGGCTTGAGGTGGTCTCGATCTCTTATATTCAATTTGTTGAACATTTGTAGATATGGGTCATTTTTTAGCTCTTCTACTTCTTCTTGTTCCTAATATTTTTGCACTTTCAAGCATGTCTGAGAATTTGAAGATTTGAAGAGCCAGAAGCACTTTCTTGATAGAAAGTTTTAATCCTTTTAAAAATTAGCTGCATCGAGCAGATTCGGTGCTCACTAGTAGTTGTGTATAACAGGATAGCCTTTGAAATTCAATTTTATACTCAACGACACTATGGTTGCTTTAACATAACTTCATAAACATATCTTTCATGATGGCTTGAGTAGAAGGAGGGATGTATTTGGCTCTAAAGGTTTTGACAAATTCTTTCTATTGGATATTCTCAGTATCTATGCCTACAAACTGTAAGCTTGTAGTGGTTTCCCACCAGTATTCTGCTTCTCCTTCCAACTTAAGGATATTTAATCTAATTATATATGTAGGTGAGCATTTCATTATAGTTAGTATTTTTCCTATCTTTTTTACCCAATCTCCAGCATCTATTGGGTTAGCACTTCTATTGAATATTAGTGGTTGGAGTCTTAAGAAGGCTTGAAGTAATCCATCTATCTCGATGTTTGAGAAATGGGTAGCTGATAGTATAAAAGTAGGATTATTTATATGGGGTGTTTGCTGTGTTTGAAGCTTTAAAATATTTGATTTTGTGTATTAACATACTCTAATAGAGTATTCATAATATCAAATAACTTGTCGACATGGTCCGCAAAAATATTGGCAGATATCGAATCTTTTAAGGGTGTTCTGACGATCAAAAGATAATCCTCAGGATCCATCTGAAAAATAGGATTTTAATTATTATACTCTTATTAGAGTAGATTTATTTAAGTATCATTATCAAATACTAGAGAAAAATAAAAGTATCACTATTAACTAGAAAATAAAATAAAAAATGATAAAGTATATTATTTTAGTTAGGTCATATATCTATTCTTTTATTCTCTTTTTGATTTATATAGGTTTTAAAAATTCTTACTTTATATATTTTTCTTTTATTTATTATGGGATTCCAATTGCATGAATAATAGCTTATACACTTTTATACTAATTTTATCCCAATCCTGCTTAGATACCAACAGCGACGACCCGCCGTTGGGTCAGCATAGCTAATACAAAGTTAAGTGCTCACTCCTCAGAATCATATCGGGGTTTAGTATAAATGTGTATTTAGAGGTGTAAAAATTACACACTTCCATATTCATTAAAATATTCAGAAATACTTGAATAATAAAAAAAATATGTTCATTACAAGGATAATAATTATCTTACAAAATCTATCACACACTAAGAAAAAATTTAAAAATTTAAGAAAATTAGCGTCTAAGTTGCTCTACCATACATCAGCTCCTTTTCAAAAAATTGATCCAGAGATTATTCCTAAACTACCATATATATATATATATATATATATATATATATATATATATACACATATGTATATGATAGGAAGAACAAAAAAAAAAGAAAAGAAAATATTTAATTAGACACAAAGGTCTAAGTAAGGTTTGCAGGATATTAAAATTTTTATATAATATTAAGCGGCGTAATTCTGCATGATAAGCATATATAAATAAAATGTGATATTTAAGTATGATATGTTTGCAAAATTGTCACTATTATGAATGCAATATATATATTTAAGATATATGCATATTTTGAAAGAAAATATAGCAATATATAATATTTATTATGCTGGACAAAGTTACAGAATAATCGATGAGTTAAATACGTCTATCTAATTATTTGAGACATGTGTTCTTGACTAACTATATATTCCCCCTCAAAGGCTATGTGTAGTCTTATTATTTCTCTAGATATCAACCTATCTTGATCTACGTATTATCTGTATAGACCTGAGATTAAGCTGAATGAACCCATGATACTGATTTCTGATCATTTATTTCAAGTACTCGGCATAAAATCTCATTTAAATATCTCAAAGCTTAATAGCGATACAAATGCTGCAAGTGAAATAATTAAATGAAATGATAATAATTTTCATTTTATTTTAGTAAAAAATATTAATATTAATATTATTTTGATTAATTATCTTTATATATTAAAAATAATATATTTATTATTATTATAAGTAATTATATATATATATATATATATATATAAAGAAAATGACACAAATGAAAGTTACATAAATTAGGAAATATATATATATATAGAAAAAAAAAATAATAGAAATGAAAGTAGCAGAAATTAGGAAATCTATATATATATATATATAAAAGAAAATGACTAAAATGAAAATTGCATAAATTAGAAAAATATATACATATATAGAGAAAAAAAATAACAGAAATGAAAGTTGTAGAAATTATAAAATATATACATATATGAAAAAAAATAACATAAATAAAAGTTGTAGAAATTAAGAAATATATACCGTATTAAAAATAAAAGAAAATGATATAAATGAAATTTATAGAAATTAAAAAATGGTAGATATAAAAACTGCAGAAATTAAGAAATATATATGTTTATAAAAAATAAATGGCATAAATGAAAGTTGTAAAAATTAAGAAATATATACCATATTAAAAAATAAAAGAAAATGATAGAAATAAAATTTATAGAAATTAAAAAATATATACATATATACAAAAATATTACATAAATTAAAGTATAATAACAATGGTAATAATATTTACATTAACAATAATAATAATAAAATTATTATTAGTATAAAATGAAGAAGAAGAAATGAAAAGAATAAAAAATATTTCATTTCATTCTTATTTTTTACTCTATCTTGCTGTTTGATGAGGCTTTATTGTATATCTGTTGTGGTCGAGGAAGAGAGGAAGAAAGTGGAGAGGAGAAGAAGAGTGATGGAGGAGAAGAAAGTGAGGGGATGAGGAAAAATGGGGGTGGGGGGTATATTTATAAGCTTTTTTTTAATTAATTATTTTCTCTCATCTATTATTTGGATGATATGAATGAGAGAAATTTTATCATAATTATTTGGAGTGTTCAATTTGATCTTCTCTTCCTTATTCTTATCTCTTCTTTCTCACTCCTCTTTCTCACTCTTTCATTTATTTTCCCGAATATAATAAAATTTTACACGGATGTGTATCTTGATGAAAAAAACACACTTGCGTAAGAACTTTCAATTTAGAGTAATATTTATTTTTTATTAATTTGTGAAGATAAAAATTTCAAAAATTAATTATGATCAATCTAGAGCTCTAAATTCGATGAAACATTTTTTATAGTTTTTTCATAATATTCTTAATCCAACAGCACTAAAATCGATAAATTTGGACTTGTATTTAATTTTCTCAGTTTTTTGAATTTAAATAATTCAGAAGTATTCGTTATCTAAATTACTTATAAACTTGAGTATTATGATCACAAAAATATACTCTATCCAATTATATTTTTAATTTGCCCTAATTTTGAAGCCACTTAGGATCCTGATTTTTGAGTTGAGTTTAGTCATAATTATCATAGTAACGACTTGGGTCATTACAGCGATGGCTACAATCATTAGCAGGCGAAGGTTAAGGGTTCGGCACATCGGTCGTGATGAGGGCTTCGCGCGGACGTGCAGGCCGGCCCGTGAGGGTCCCAGAATTGATCGGGGGACCAGAACCCTAGTACGGGTGCTTCGCGTCAATTTTCAAAGAAGATGTATCTGCGTAAGGTTTCATTGAACTAGACCAGTCCGACTTTATTGAATCGCGCCTATCCTCAGGTCACAGGGCGGACGTGGGTCAACTGCCCGGGGCTAACGCGTCAGCACGTGGGATTTCGCACTCAACAGTCGATTTTGAAATTTGCGTCATCCCATTTTTCCGTGCCGCTGACAACGCTGGATTCTGCGCCCGACAATAGCCTTTTATGTGCCCTAAAATTCAGTACTGACAGTAATTAATTATATTATTTTAATTAATTATAATTTAATTTGCAAACTTTATTTTCTTCATAACTTTAAATATGCACATCCAAATTATACAAAAATATATATCATTTTATTCAGAAAAATGAGATAAACACATTAGTATAATTCAATTTAGGATTTGAATATTAATTTTCATAATCATTTTTTAGCCATAATTAGGAATTTTGAAAACCTTAATATCCAATATTATTCGATTTGACCTACTTATTGTCATTCTTCTCCTTATACTATAAAGATGCATATTTGATATTATTATTTCATTTGGACATAATTATTTAATTTAGGTATTTATCTCCTTAATTAGTGGTATATTATATTTTTGTAATTTCTCGACTTCATATATTGAATGTTTTAGGCTTTTAAACCCTAGGACAATAAATATGTTTCATTTAATTTACTTCTCATGGCAATTCAAATGTATGTTTGAAAGTTGAATTATCATAATTTAGATATTGTGTGTTTAGCAAAATCATTGATTCAACCCTCAATTTTAGGAGAGATATCATATGATTTGTTTATTAGCCTTAAGTTGCTTGTGATCTTAAGAGTTTATTAATACTCCCATTTAGTGTAGTTAGCCTTTAGCACATTTTTAATTCTAGAATGTGAACCTATTAGGACTAGTCCACAATAATTAAAATAGATCTTAGCATACATTCCATTTAGCTCTTAATTATATTTTTAAGCTCACTAGTAATTGAATTAGAAGTCCTATAGCTCTCTAATGTGAGTTAGATATCTTATAAGCTTCCATAACCTACATCCTTTAGTGAACTAGAGTTTATAGCTTATAACACTTTCTCATTCATATGTTGTGATGATCCCATATTGAGAATCACTTAACTCAACATTGATACGTCACCACAATATCTAATACTAGATTAGAAAGAAACTAATTCAAATTATTATATACTATATTTGGCCAAGGATTCAGATGAGGGTCTTAAGTTAAGATGAAAGGGATTATAATGAAATATTGTATGAAATGCATATGAGAATGAAATAAAGTTAATCATGCAATACATATAAGGACATGTAAATTAGAAATATTTATGTGAATTCTTGCAAGTATAGATAGAAAGATTCTATTAAGTGTTTTAACATATGAAACACATAAGGATACCCTGTGAGTGTAATTAATTTAAGAATTAATTGACACATGATGATTATACTTACTTGCATTTCTAAGTATGAAATTTTCTATATGTTTAACATATGGAATGTGAGTCTACAATTTTAAGAAAATTTCTAAATCCTAAAATTTTTAAAAATTTCAGCAGAGTCTCATTTGTAAATGGTTAAGGAAACATTTGTACAGTAGACATATAAGACTTCCATTCTAATGGAAGTTATAATTTGAAAGAAAAAACAACTTAAAACTAGCATATAATCAATCCAATTTAGCTCCAATTCTAGTATAGAGTTCAATCCATTATATAGGATTGCTCATTTCCAATTCTAAAATAGAGTTCGATTCATTTTATGGGATTGCTCATTTCCAATTCTAAAATAGAGTTCAATCTATTTCATAGGATTGCTCATTTCCAATTCTAAATGTTTAAAGAGAGAAAATCACATGTGCAATAATTATCTGCCCTAAGGTTTGCTTCATCACAACATTTAATATTCAAAGTAGATATGTAACTAAGTTCCAATTTAATATGCAAATAAATATGCAACTAATGATTTAATTAACATTCAATTATATTCATCCATCCATTCATCTCATCCCAAGCATTTAAGTATTTATTAAACTCCAACAGAAGCATAGCAAATATGAAGTAAATGACTTTAATTATTACAAATTATGAGTAAATTAAAAGAAAGAAATAACTCACATAAAAATTAATAAGATGTATTTCCATTTCATTATTAGTGGAAGCAATTTAAGCTATTGCACTTGGTCCAACTCCACTAGCCTCCAAATGCACCTGATCTATCATATTTTGGCATTTAAATATGATATGGCAAAGCCAAGAAAAAGAAAAACTGGTTAGACTAAACAGTCTAAGAATATTTTAAGAGTAGGCTAAACATTATATTAATTCAATTGAATATCACTATTAGTTACAAAATTTGCAAATGTAAGGTGCAAGAAAGTAAGCATTTAAGTGTGGAGAAAGGAAGTAAGGAAATACAAAGTGAGTTAGAACATTCACTTAAGTATACATCCTAGCCTGCAAATAGAATAAGGGTAAAAGCATCCTAAATAGGCTAGAAATAAACTAATGTGCATATGAAAGTAAATGAAGTAAAGTATGTATATGTTCAAATGAACTTATGCTAAGTAAGGAAAATAAATAGTGAAGCATTTAATTGTAATTTAATAATATTCACTGTAATCTAAGTAAACTATAAATAAGTAAAGTACAGTACTAACATAGAAAGTGCAAAGCATAGTAGATGAAGGAAAATCTTAGATTCTTGGTCTAAGATACACATAGCCTAGGACTATGTAAGATAACATAGCTAAAAAGCTATGATAAGTTTTCATAATCAATAAGATTGTAGAGGATCTCACATATTTATTAATTGAAGTTATTTTAATCTGTACTCATTATGTGGTCATATTTAGAATGAAATGAGAAGTTAAACACGTCTGTTTAACTACTAAAGAAAAGTGGGGTCTACCTAAAACACTCACATTTGCCCTCCAATAATGTGAGGTCTCCTTTTTACTCTATTTTTAGTCTGCCCTAGATTGATCCAACATATAGACCCCTAATAATTTTAATGTGAAAGTTTTATTCATGCATAATGTCTTATATGAATGATTCAAATAAAAAAGGCTCAAAGTTAAGGCATTTTAAGAAAATCAATAATTGCAACTAAGTGATCCAAAGTTATCTAATTTTAATGATCTACTTAATGATTGGAGCTAATTGAGCTCCCAATTAACTTTGAAATATTGATCTCAAGTTAATTATAGAATTGGAGTTTTTAAAATAATGATTTCATTTCATTTATTATGATATGTCAAAATAATTTATAAGTATAATCAATGCAAATAGAAGTTAGTTTTAATCTAGTCCCAAGCTATAAGATTTAGTTATGATAATTAAATCAAGGCTTAGATGACTAGTAAGAAAGGATTGGGATTAAAAATTATCCACTTAAGAAATTAGGAGTTAAGGTTTAATATACTAAGGTTCTCTAGCTAGGTTGTAGTTTGAAGGTTCTATCCAAATCAAACACTAAACTAGCTATAGGTCAATGTATACTGAAAGGTTTAAAATAAGTAAATGTAGGGATTAAGAACTATACTCTATATTTCTAATAGTTAAAGGTTAAGAAGATCAATAAAATTCTTAAACTATTCTAAGTAAATTAGGACTCCTATCACCATCTCTTAAAATAATCAAGAGAAGGCTTTAAGGATTAGGATAAATAAACTAGGCTCCAATCTAATCACTAAAGGCTAGTCCTAATTGACTCAATAATCTACAATTACAAATACATTAAGGCTAACTACTCTTAATGGATATAACTAATAGATCTAGGTATCAATTATAATTCTTGTTTAAATCAATCCTAGGGTTTTTACCTTAGGGTTGAAAGGTGAATCAAGCAATTTACAATTGATTCACATATCTAGAAGGATGAGAACTAAGCTCAAATCCAATTACTTAGGATTATGACTAAGAAGATCATAACCTACACTAAACAAAAATTAAGGCTAAATACACTTAATGGGTATACCATCTAGTTCTAATGGGTCACCTACAATTTAAGGTATAATCAATCCTATAGGCTATATTCTAAGGCTGAAAGATGAATCCAGTAATTTTCTAAAGATTCATACCATTTATTTATGAGAATTAAGCTCAAAACAATTATATCATGGAAACTTGACATGGAAGGGAAACAGTAAAACAAGTTTACTATCTTAGGGCTTTAAACACCCAAAGTATAAAATTAAGAAATTGAGAAATTAATTAAGTAATACTAATTAAAGAGCCATAGCTTAAATTCACCAATTATTGTCCAAATGAAATGAAATTCATAAATTTGAAATCCTTATTTCATAAGGAGAAGAATGACCCTAAGTAGGTCAAAATCGGACAATATTGAGATTTTAGGGTTTTCATGACTCCTAATTAGGGTTTAAAAGTCATTAATAAAATTAAGATTTAAAACCTAAATTTGACTTCATATTAATGCTCCTCACATTCTTATGAGTGAAATGAACTATTGAAGTGTCTAATTTGGATATGAAATGAGCAAGTCATGCTATAAATGACAACTAATGTAATATTTAATTTAATTACTCATTATAAATAGTGATTAATGAAATTAATAGATGGATACAATTTCTAACATCTTAACTTTATTAATCACATTTATTTATATGATTTGATATTAGTAATTGTAAAATTAATTAAAACAGTTTTGAAATATGGCAATAAGTGAAATTGATGAAAATATTATTTTATTAAGCATCAATGGAAATTAACTTGAATCTCTTTCAAACAAGAATTTATAAATTAAATCCTCAATATTAAATTTTTAATACCATTTTATTGAATCATAGAATTCATCAATTATTATAACATATTAATATAAGATTTAAATCCTATTATAAAATGTGTTATTTGAATGATAATAAATGAAATTTCATTAATATTTATTTATAATAATTACATTTCATAAATTCAATAGAAACTTTTATCTATCTTGTAGGCTATTTAATATCAGCCTGCTAAACTTGTTGAAATAATTTTGGATTAAATTTCAAAGGCCCGTTTAAATATTTTCTGTGCAACCCATTCAACTTGAATGACATTACCTACCTAAGTGTTCGGGCTCGTAAATAATCCACAATCATGGGCCCATTTAAATGTTAATAACTCTTTCCCTATAATGCAAGTGAATCAGACACAGGGAAATAAATGAAACTAAGAAAGAAAATTAATTTCAATGTATCTTAAATTGCAGATCAAAAGAAGATCAAAAGAAAGGAAGGATATACTTATACGTTACTTTCTACTTCGAAAGGTAGAAGAGCACGATCGGGCTCTTTGAGACCGATTAGCATAATTAGATATTAATCTTCATTAGGACATTCGATTTAACGCATCTAATAATATTATTGAATGAAAAGAAAAAATTTAGAAAATCATGCACTAAAGACGTATGAAGGGGGTTAAGATTAGTAAGCAAAGGTCGCAGGTTTGGAACATCTTCTGGTTAATGAAAATTGAAACCTTAAATTATTTCATGAGATAGAATAGAACACAGATTAACCATGGATTTAACTTAACACAACACTCAATCAGACAACACAATTAATTCATTTGAATAAAAGCATTTGTCAAATCTTTATGAAACTAACTTAATTCAATTGTAAGAATAAAATTGCTAATATACATTATAGGAAAGTTAACATAATTGATATATTGAATGCTAATGAAGATTCACTATCAATTTAGAATAAAATGGTATAGCGTTAAATGCATAAAAATTGAATTCCAGTAACATAGAAATCAAAGCTTAGGTCCGATCAACCTTAAATAAGAACTTGATCTTATCATCAGTTGAACTTAATTTCGATAGAAGTGAACTCTTCGAATAAGAAGGAGGATCAGGGGATGGTACCTTGCATAAGCTGAGAGCAGGGGATGCGATTTAGGGCAAAACTGAATCAGGAGATCTATCAACCAATAACATTCACCCGCATGCCATATAAAAGATCTTGAGCAGACCTTTCATAAGGTATGAGTGCTGGCGCCTGATGCCGTCTCGGAGGTCAGTAAATTCAGACCTTTGATTTGGGTTTACTAAGAAGATTAATTGAAGTGGGAAACAAAATTTTACTAAGCAAAATAAATCATAACTTAGCAAAAGTTAAATCAAACATAATAAGGATCTCTTAAATAGAACGTACTCTATTTAATTGATACGAGAAATGTAAGAAAAAATTTGTTTGCCATTAAATACAGAGCTCCTAAGTCTATTCTCTCATGAAGATGAAAGTTGCCATTATATAGGATGTGGTACCTAAAGTTGCTAGCAGAGGGTGAGGAGACGACAAGAGAGATTGGCTAGCTCTTACTTGCATCAAACAAGGGACAAGATGTGAGTGCCTTTGCCGAGAGAGGAGAATCGGAGGCTCTCAGTGGAGGGAAGAAGCGAGCAGCCTCGGCCTTCCACCAAGAGGGAAGAATACGGTAACAGGAGGAGCCTCTCGGTCAAGGAGAAGAAGCCATCGGCTCGATCCGAGAGGAAGGGGGGATAGCTATCGGCTGAGGGAAAAAAAAGGAATTTAGGTAAAGAGAAAATTAGGTTTTAGGATAATTTAAAGAATCCTATAAAGCTAAATCTAACATCTGAAATTTCTCGAGCTAGGATTTGTAGTCATTTGAGCTCCAAAAATTATAAACTTGGTATCAAAACGACCGTCTCGACGAAATGAATGCAAGCGTCTAAAAATTATTAAATTTGGACAAGTAATTTATTTTATATAATTTTTAAGTGAAAATTTTTAGAAATTAATTACGATAAATTGAAAACTTGAAGTATAGCATCCTCATATGATGCTTAACTTAAATATACAAAAATTTCCAAATTCCAATTTATATTTTTCATATTATTAGCCTTTGAAGTTTAAACTTTATATATTTAGGACAATTTGGAATCCCAAACGTGCTCAAATTTTACACTAGGATCCTCTCAAAAGGCATTATAAGAGGATATTTTATTTAGTTTTATTTGACTTAAATTGGATCTTGATTTCGACGAAATTTCCCGAGCGATCGAAATACAACAAAATATCCGGGAAATTCAACGACTTCTAAAAATTCCAGGAACAATACTTTTAGCTAAATTGGAGCTACTGAGTCCAATGGCAGACTTTGTTTTTGATTTTGAGGTCTAAATAATTTAGGCATTCTCAGAATCATCAGAAAACTAAGAAATGCTGAAAATCGATAAACGATCTCTAATTCACACAAAAATTGAAATAGAAGCTCCTAATACTATTATAAGACTAATAGAAAAAGATTATAATCAATTATATTACTAATTGATAGGTAACAACATTAGGGTTGTTACATATGCTTAGACCTCTCCTATTAATTGATCTTAGTTATTTTAGAGATTGATTATTATAGATCCTTATAATTGCAAGTTAGTTAGTTGAATTTAATAGTAAACCCTTAACTTTTATTTTCTTAAGTATAGTAATTTATTAGTCTTACCCTTCTGTACTAGTTCCCTAAACCTTGAATCTATTAACCTATATTGATTGTGTGGTTTAGGATTAGTGTATGATAAATATTATTTTGCATAAATATACTTATAAATTATTTTGTTATTTCATAGACTAAATCAAACTATTATTTTTCAAAACTTAATTTGTTTATAGTATTACTTATAATTGGCTTAGAGATCAATATTTATAAGTCAATTAGGAGCTTAATTAGTTCCAATCATTATGTTAGATAACTTGAACATTAGACAACTTTGGATATCTCATAGTTTATAATTACTTAAAATTCTTGAATATATGCTTTGCTTTGAGATTATAACCTTGAACATTCATATAAGAAATTATGCATAAATAAAATATTCATAATAAAATATCTGGATTTTCTGGTGATGGCCAGGGCAGGCTTAAGGAGAATATAAGAAGAGCTCGCATATCTTAGAGGAAGAATATGAGTGTTTTTTTATGAGATTCACTTTCCTTACAAGTTAGGCAGACGTGCTTAACTTCTCGCTCGTTCTATAACTTTGCTATCATAATGAAAAAATAAAAAATAACTTCAACAAATTAATTATTTGGGTTATCACAATTTTATTGATTATGAAAACTCGTTAAATCTTTCAAACTATGCTTACTTTTCATAGTCAACGACTATATCTTCTTAGCCCAAGAGGCTAAGGTTTTTTCTACTTTACTTACTTTGCACTTTTATTTGATGTACTGTGCTTTACTTACTTACAGTTTCTTATTCGTACAGTGTATGTTATTTTAATTATATTTTATGCTTCAATGCTTTAATTTTCTTTACTTAGCATAATATTCATTGAACATATGCATATTTTCATTTTATTTTTTATATGTACATTAGTAGTTTATAGCCTTATTAGGATATTTTTTCCGTTACTTGTTGTTGCAGGTTAGAGCAAACATACTTATAAGTTTTTATTCATTTTCTTACTACTGCCTTCTTTACAATTATATTCTTCCCTTACTTTGATGATTTACATGCTCCATTGTAGAATTTAATTATAAATTAGATTATGTGATATTCAACTAAATTATAATTAAAATTTAGCTAATCTTAAAATACTTTGAATTTTTAGTCTAACAACTTATTTTCTTTTTCTTAGCTTTGCCCTACCGTATTTATATACCAAAAATACGGTAGATCAGGAATATTTTCAGAGTAGTGGAGCTGGACCTAGTTTTAGACTCTAGTTTTATTGAAGAAATATCTGCTTTCGCATTTCATTTCACTTTGTTGCTTTTATGTGAGAGAGAGAGTCATTCTTTCTTTTAATTTCCAAAATTTCAAGTTTATAATAATTAAATTTTTGTAATATTTTTACTTTATTCTATGATGAATTTACTTTCATATTAAACTGCTTGGTTTGGATAGTGGATGGATTATATAGTTTATACTTGCATATTTTCTTGCTCTAACTTTCACATTTCTTAACTTAATACCGTCACAAAAATTCTTGGCCACACAACACTCAATGTTGGGTTGACTTCCTTCTGATCCAATGTGAAGTGCTGCGGTAGCACTTCATAATTGGATTGGGTTCTCGATTCGGTATTGGGATCGTTACACAAGCACACAAGTTTACGAAAATAAATACATAGTGGAAAACTCAAGAATGAGAAAAACTATGGAGTCACATCACTACCAAGAAAATTTACTATCAAAGAAGATGAATATAGAGTTATAGAAAATTTGCCAAGCACTAGAGGAAGATGGAATCTCTTCATTGAGATTCTCTTCTCCTTCTCTCAAATTTCTCCTTCTTGTTCTCACTCCAAGACTTTAAGATTTTAGCCACCAAAAAGCTCCCACAAAAAATTGCACATACATAACCATAACATAACATGCTAGGGACACCAAATAAGCATCTAAGTGCCCTAAACAGTGTTAGGGCACTTCACTTCTCGAGCAGGAATTTTTGCAGGCGCCTGGGCACTTACTTTGTTGTCTCTGGGGCGCATGGGCGCCAGGATCGCTATCTGCTCTCCTTCTAGGCGCTGTCTGTTGCTGTTGTCTGCTATAGATTTGTCCTAAAACCCACCAAGACTCCAATTGTACTTTCCTTGATGATCAATTGGTCTCCACATCATAACAGTTTGACCATCTTTCAAAAAGTAGTACATTTAATGCCGCCACAATCCCATATAATGTAATCTTTTGCATACTACAAAATTACCCTAAATTATAGAATTAAATGTAATTGCTGCCAAGTAACAATTTTACCGGCATTAAATAATGTGCATGAATTAATTAAAATTAATAGTTTAGGAAGGACAACAAAGATCTAGCTAATTAGCCAAATCTTTATTATTATTATTTTTAAATAATAAACATATACAACAAGTATATAACTTTTAAACAACTCCAGTAGGGCTGTACTTGTTTCAAGTTCAAGTGAGTCAGGCTTGACTCGAACTCAAAATTTCGAGTTGAGCTGAACTCAAACTCAACTCGACTCAAATTAATTAAAATGAATTGTTTAGGAAGGGCAACAAAGATCTAGCTAATTATTCCAATCTTTTTTTATTGTTTTTAGACAATAACCATATACAAACACTCTATAAATTATGAACAATTCTTTTAGGGTTGTATTCGTTTTAAGTTCGAATGAGTCAGGCTTGAATTGAACTCGAAAATTTTGAGTTGAGCTCGACTCAAAACTCAAATTGGCGGCCCGGTGGTATTGCTGCATTTATCTCATCAATATAACCATGGTTCGATTCCTTCTATTATGGCCAAATTTTAATTACTGGATATTGAACCCAAGATCTCATGGAGAATAAGAATTTTACCACCTGTGACGTGAACAATTTATGCTATTATACTGCAAGAATCCATCCATTAAGCCAAACACAAACTTTCTTCACCAAGAGATATACAGCTCTAAGGAAAATTTTTGAAGATGAGAGTACATAAAATTAATGTTTAGTGATGTAATTTAGTGATTAGAATCATATGATTTAAATTCATGATATATTAATATTAATAGTTCAAATTTCATCAGATCACACATATTTATTTTATTAAGATTTAATTTGTTTCTAAAAAATATCCTTCTATTTTGAGTGAGTGAAATTGATCAGCATGAGGGATAGTCCAGCTATAAAGACATGACACCAAACAAGCTCTTCAGAGTTCCATTCTAAAAATATTTATTTCTCCTAAAACTGTCGTATTGTATTTTCTCAGCCTACAAAGCTATTTCACATCTCAGCGCTCATGGCTTTTCGCCTGTAGAGATTTCGCTCTCTCTCTCTCTCTCTCTCTCTCATACCGAGTTAATTTCGGTCCGCTAGTTCAATCCGATCTCTCCGACACTTTGGACTGATCCGGTAGATTATATTCATCCATGTCGCTTGGCAACTCGGGTGGATCCAGCGTCGTCGGTGAGAACGAGCCTTTTTTGTCCTATTCTCTATTTCCTTTGGAAATTAGGGTTTGTGGTGGATTTGAGAGCCGGTGCTGTGGCATCGGAAAAACTGAATTTATTATCTCCTGAGTCGCTATGATTTAGGAATTCTATCCTTGTTTTGTTAGCCTTGAGTTTCTGCTTTGCTGTTTTAAATGGTTGAACCATTGATCTCTGATCAGCTTTGGGGAAGATTGGTCAAGGAATTGCTGGTGGCCCTTGCATTAATATCAAATGTCATGTATCTTAGGATCATTTGAAGTTGCATCGGAGCTCAGATTAGATTGAATTCGGGGCTGTGGGGTTGTTTTTGAGGAAGTTTGGGTGATGTGGGGTTCTTCTTTAGTGAGAAGATTTACTTGCTATAAGTTTGATTCACGGTCTAATTAAGGAAGCGAGATGTTTCTTGCTAATTGGAATTAGTGAGCTATTCTTTATAAGCATGTTTTCAAATATTGACTATATCATTTTCAGAATGCTTAAAAAATCTATTGAATGCCTACGCATTGCATTGTAGATGTTGGGTAGAAAACTAGTAGCATGTAAGTATAATCTTTAGATTATGTTGCATGTGGACTTAGGCTTCTTGATCGTGAACCTGGAAAAATATGCTAAATAATATAATGGATTTAAATACCTTAACTTACGTTTATAGTCTGTAGGATGCATAAATTATAGTTCATATCTCTTTTAATCAGCATGCTAATGCACTGTTTATGTAGTGGAGCATGAAGAATGCTAAAAAAAAGTAGGCTGATACAAATTGAATGTGCTAAGGCTTGACGTTGCAAAATGACTTCCTGCAAATTCTTTTTATTAGTTCTATAGTTGCTATTTTTTATACAAAGCAGTACACTTCTTATGTCGTGTGTTCATGGATATATTTAGATATATTTTTTAATGATGGTTCCAAGTGCATGATAATCCTTATATTGAGTCTATCAAGTGGATCAATATACATCCCCTTACTTCATTTTTGCCGATTGTTTTTTTTTCATGTAACACGGAGGCAACCTAACAAGGTATGTCTGAAATTAAAAGTCAGTGATAATTTTTATTGGAAGGTTCTCATACCTAGCTAAGCTTTTTTGATAGTTTGATGTATCTATGATGATTATTTCTTCAAAATTTTAACTTCTATTATATTCTAATGAGATAATTTATTTATCTTTTGCTTTTTATACTTGGCATAGATTTGTTGGTGAATTTTGTTTAAATAAATGAAAAAGGCAGGAAGATGGAATTATTTATAAGATATAAAGCTAAGGAATCATAATGGAAGCACACTTGAATTTTTAGGTTCATTTTTTGTAATCAATGTGTTTTCTTGTTAAAATGATCGATTATGGAAGCAACATTTATCGCAAGAGTGAAAACTATTGGAAGAATAGAATGAATCTTTGCTTGATATATTCTTAGATAAAACATGATGAAGTCACATGGAATTGGCGTTGTACGTGATTTCTGCATCTCTATGGGCTGCTCACAAGACAATCTCTAAGTTTCCCTTGTAAACATCTAAAGATATGATTAAGCCATGCTATTTATATTTTTATTATGTGCCTAGCAATGGAACCATCACAATCATATTTGAGCTTGAAAAGCCATTTGCACCTGACAATATTAGTGTTTGTTGGCTGTGGAACTAAAGCTCAGGTGTGTTTTTGTGAAGAGATGAGAGCTCATCATACATAGCTTGAACCCAATGCGAATTTTTAAATGCTTAGCTATGTGTTTGGCATTGGAGTGGGATAAGGAGCAGTCGTACTGTAGACTTTGGGCTTCAGGTTACCAGTTTTAAATCAGGTGAGCATTGGATGAGTGTTATGGACCCGTTGAGGTGATTGCATAGGATTAGAGGAGGCACGTGTGGAAATTTGAGGCTGGAGCAGTAGCTGCTGAAGAGGTGCCTGGAGAGAGTGGTGTGGGAGAGTTGGCATTGCAGTGGTCGGTGGATTCGGTGAAGGCAGGTGCTGTTGATTGTGGGTTGTTGTCAATAAAACTAGGGTTCAAGCAGTTCAGTTCAGGACGGGGACAGTGAGATGTGGTTCAGGATCGTAGGCTGATGTGCTGTTGGCTATAGCTGAAAGGGTTTCCTATGGAAATTCACTTTCATGAAAGGTGACATGCTGTGAGATGTAGAACCTGCTGGATCCAATATGATAACTGTAACGATTCGATGTCGTTATTTTGCAATTTAGGTCAAAATCTTGACTCTAACATTAGGATATCGGGGAATTTTGAATTAGGTCAATCAAAAATACCATAGATAAGAATATTTATAAAGATCAAACTGCCATAATTTGGGAGAAATCCGAATAACGGAGGCTCCCGCTTTATTTTTTAAATTAATTAAAATCTATAAATTGAGATATTGAAATATGTGTCCGAATTCATCGTTTTCAGTGTCATTATTTTAAGTATATTATTTAAAAGTTGCTCGAGAAGTTTCATTAAATTCCGAGCGCCGGTTTTATCGTGGTTAATTTTTGAAGTTTTTAAACTCAAAAATTATATAAAATAAAATATTATTCCAAATCAAAAAATTTTAGCGCGAGGGCGTTCATAATGTTGTAACACATATCGGTGTCAAGTTTTGTTGTATTTGGACGCCGAACGACGAAAAAATGCGATTAATTTAAGTTTAAATAGTTTTAAATAAAAATCCTTAAGGAATTTTTATTTCCCCCTGGCAAATGGCGTGCAATTTCTTCCGCCTTTGGCGGAAGAAGCTTCTGCGCCAGGAAGTACTGACATAAGGCGTGTTTAGCGCACGTTTGGCGCAGGAGACCCCCTCCTGCGCCTATTTAAGCGCAGCCCTCTCTCCCTTTTTCTCTCCAAACACAGCAGCCCTCCCTTCTCCTTCTTCCTCTCCAAACAACAACCCTCTCCTCCTCTCCCCACACTACAGCAACAACAGCCCTCTCAGCTCCCTTCTCTCCCAACCACACAGCAGCAGTTTGCAGCCCCCCTACCAGCCAAGCAGCTGCCGACCAGCAGCCCTGCCAGCCAGCAGTAGCCACCTTGCTGACCAGCTATCTCCTCCGACCAGCCAACAGCAGCCCCACAACCCTCCTCCAGTCTCCAGCCTTCCTCCGTTTTCCAAGCGATCCTAATCCTAAGGTGAGAGGTGTTGGAAAAGAAGAAAATAGAATGAAATATTTTTGCTAATCTTATACATTGCTATTTAGTCATCCACATTTTTTTATCATTCTCATTAAGTAATAATGGGAACAATTCAAATGTTATAAAATGACTATTATTTCCAATTTGTCAATTTCAATTTAGTTGTTTTTATTCTGACTTTTCCTTTGTATATTATTATTATCATATTCATAATGCTTTAATGAATATAATTGCTTTAATGGCAGCTTAAATAAATTGGATTTCAATCTTAATAGAAAAGAAGAAAGAGAATAGAATTAAAGTAAAGATGAAAAAAAATGCCTCCTAAAATATTAGATTAAAAAGCTAACTTAAAGATATCTGAACCTAAATGCAGATTGAGCGAACTGTCACTCATCCGAACTATTGAATTTCTGAACTTTAGGAACAAATGTACTCAGTACATGATAAGTATTATATTTTTATTGCATTTTTAATTGCTTTGTTTATTTGCTTTGAGCCAAATTCATTTGAGGCTTGGTTGGTTGCTCGGAACTAATGTAATAATATTCGGGGTTGTTGCTGGAAAAATGACATCAGCAACATTCGGGATTGTTGCTGAAAAAATGATATCAACAACATTCGGGGTTGTTATTGGAAAATGACATCGGTAACATTCGGGGTTGTTACTGGAAAATGACATCGGTAATATTCGGGATTGATTACTAAAAAATGACATCAGTAATCTTTATTTGATAAATAATATTTGTTGCAGGAAATTGTTTATTTCGCACTATTGCCTTATTTTTCCTGCATTTTATTAACGCATTATTTTCGCTAATCTCATCATCTTTTAAAATGTAAATATTATTGTGTACTGCAGTACTTAGAGTATTATTTAATTACTGGGAATTCAAAATCCCGATATTGTTTTCTGTACAATACCAGGTCAGGTGCTCCTGGGGGAATACAGCAAGAACCCTAATGCTTAAAATGTTCAAACTGCTGATAGATTTGCGACATTATTTTGCTTGTTTATCTTTTATCTATTATTATTTTTTTTTTATCACTTTTGTATGAGTATGAATGATCTTGTAATATGAACTTGGATAAATGAAAAATATCTTTTGCTTTTATGTGTGTTCTTTTTCTCTCAAATTACTCAATACGATCCTGCGGTAAGTGAACACCCGATGTCGGAATGGTTTCCGCTGAACCGACTTTGGGACATCACAATAACATATATAGGCCTTATGCTGATCGCTATAGCCATGAAAACACTAAGGCATGGATTTGGGCTCTAGATGATTTTGCATACGGTTTCAACACCATGGACAATACAGACATCCGAATATTTTAAAAAATTGATAGTTAGGTGGATGGTGAAATAAGAGTGTTAGAACTTGTATATGGATGGGTTTTCGTTGGTGTTACCAAAGCAAAAATAGAAAAATGCAAATCAACACAAATAAGATAAAAAATCACAGCATAAACCACAAGAACATCCAAAGACAAAGATTTACTTGGAAAACTCAAGAATGAGAAAAACTACGGAGCCACTCCACCAAAAGAAAATATTCATAATGAACAAGAAGGTTACAGAGTTACAAAGAGTTTTCTTATGTCAAGAGCAAGTGTGATCTATTGCTTTCAGGCCTTCTGGTCAACTCATTCTCTTAGATTTTTTCTCCAGCTCTCACTCTAGGGCTGGGAAAAAGAAGTAGCCTTCACACTCCAACTGATTAGGGTTTAGCACATAAAACATTCCTCATATGTTTCCTTAAATACCCAAGGCCTAATTAGACTCCAAAGAACCCATAATACTACTAAAATTATTTAGGGCACTGTTAAAGCTTGTGACAGGATTTCCGCGGGCGCCAGGGAGTGCCTAGGCGCCCCAAATTTGAACCACGAGTGCCAAAGTGCATCTAGGCTCCTCAAAAGGGCGCCACGGTGCGCAGTGGAGCATGACTCTCGAATCCCAGGCGCCATGGTGCGCCAGGGCGACTGACCCTCGAGTCTAGTGATTGTAGGGAGCGCCGGGGCGCGCCGGGGCGCGCTGGAGCCCCTGAATTGCCCATGACTTGTCTCAAAATTCCCCGGGACCTTCCGGAAACCCACCGGAATTTATTGGCACTCTATGGATGATTTAAATGGTCTCAATATTTCAACAAATAGTTCGTATTGGGACTTGTGATGTAAGTGAGGGCAGGGTAGACAGTTGATGGTGTGTAGCTGTTTTGAAAGCACGTATCCATAAGGTGGGAGGAAGGTCGACGTGCAAGAGTAGGGCTGACCAATTTCAACAATGTGATAGTGCTTCCATTCAGCTTTGCCATTTTGTTCATGTGTATGGGGTTGAAAATCGGTGTTGAATGCCAAGAGTAGTAAATGTGGCTGTAAACTTTTATACTCACCATTGCCATTAGATTGAAAAGTTATAATTTTGTAAGAAATGTGATTTTCAACCATATTTTTCAAAGACAATAAAACATCAAGTGCATCAGATTTCTTATATAGTTGATACACCTACTTAAAACTTGAAAAATCATCCACAAAAGTGATATAATATTATTTATAATTGAACAATGACTCAGTAAGGGCAGCCCTCCAAATATCAGAAACAATAAAATGAAGAGGTGTAAGGGAACATGAACTAGTATAAGGTAAATGCAAACGATGTTGCTTGGACATGTGACAAGCAACACAAGTCGAGAGAGACTTTGGTATTATTTTTAGAAATGAGGCAAGTTGCTGAAGCTTATCAAGACCGGGATGGACAAGATGACGATGCTAAAGATTGGACGAATTTTTATGGCTGAGGTTGGAATATGGACTGGGAAGGACCGAGAGAGTGTAGATGCCATTAATGAGCATGCTCCGGTGGAGTTCTTGTTTTGTATGGAGATTCTTGACAACATGAAGGATGAAATTTAATATATATATTATTGTCAATTGTAAAACCATTGATAGAGACAAGCTTCTTTGAAATATTAGGAACATGGAGCACATGGTTAAATTTAAGTGTATGTGTAAGGGATGAAAGAATAAGTGAACCCGTGTGCTGTATAGAAAGATCGCTGCCATCGCCAACTTGCAGATCAATAACCTTGGGACCAGGTGCTTCTTGGTTTGGTTAACTGGAATAGAAACTTGATGAGGACTGGCTCAGATAAAGGAATTGATTGGCTATTGTTGTTTGCTTTCTTGTTAAAGATAGCTGCTGGAAGAACATTGGGCCTGCTGCCCTTAAATCAAATCAAATTATGCCTACTTAAGCCTTGGCTGACTGTTTCTACTTATAGCCATGGATGGTTGCTATTTTAGAATAATAATTCATTTAAGCTTTGATGATAATAATAGCATAATTTTATGTTTTACTAATATTTCCATTAATTGATTTTGCAAGATATTTTCATAAAGATTAAAAATTGCTCGAAATGATGTTTAAAAGATTCAATTACCTTCCATTGATGAATATTTTTATTTTTATTTTTTATATATCTATATTAAATTATGTATGAAAGAATTTAAGTGGCTTAGAATTGAACATTTGAGAGCAAAAAAGAAAATGCTGTAAGAAATCACTGTGAAAAACGCCTGATTTGGCTGAGAAAATCCATGTTGAAAATGAATTAGCTTTTAATTGTATAATGGTCTGTTAACTAGTATCATTGAGAGAAACACTCGAGCTGCTGTGCAATTCTTGTCAGCTGGGCCTTAAATGACTAGCATTTTAGTATGCTTGCTACTAATCACACCACTAGTCAGCTGAATATGCAACTACATTCTAAGCTACCGGAGTTAGATAGTTGCAAGGCTTGGTTGGCACAATAGCTGGCTGGAAAATGGCTTCGCTAGGCCTTATAAACATATTGCTGACTGAATATTTGTAGAAAATTTTGCAACGTACCTACATTTTGAAGATTATTTTATGATATTTTAGTTAATCTTAGGAAGGATATTTTGCCTATTATTACTTGCCCAACTCAGCGATTTTGGGGATAATAAAAATCTAAATGAACCTAAGCTCTCTTACTCTCAAAATTTAGAAATCTCGATTCAAAATCATGACTAGCATTTTAGATACACTCTATAATGCTGACACTACAGTTTCTTTTACTTTTCAGTTATTGAAGTTTACTTAGCGGATTGTGCTAGGAGTAGTTTGCCTTCCACCTCAAAAGGCATTTTTATTTCCGATTAGAAAAGATACTTTTCCGCATATTATTTGTGAAAAAGAGATTTAGCATGTGTCGAAGTAGACGAATCTTTGGAGAGTGGACATGGAATTGTTAGGTGTTGAACCACTATGAACCAATTTACATATTTGACAATTTTACTTTTCGTTGCATTTATGTTCTTGCACTTTCTATCAATCTTCTTATCAATTGTTTTAATTTTAGTTGTACTTATTTTTATTTTTGTAAAAAACTTAAAACTTACTTCCTCTTAGGGTAAACTATATTACCATCAATTTCTTGATTGCAGCTAATTGGAAAATTTTCTTTTAAGTAGGGAATTATTTTAAATTTCACCAAATTTATAACCCTTTGCTCAACAATTAACTTGGTTGACTTCATTTTGAATTTAAATCTGATTACTTTTTTTGTTGATCTTTCCATATTTGGAAATAAATTTTTTTTTTTTTTTGCATAGTCTTTTTATCATCCTGATGGTGATTCTCCATAATGGTCTTCATCTTTGAACTCATGATAACATTCCCTTTCTTACCTTCCAAAATCTTAAGTTTCCATTATTTGACCTTTTGATGTATGCATCTTGCCTAAAAGAATATTCTCTTTAACGCTAAATAGTTTTTATGATAATATATGGGTGATTCCATGTATGATTTTCACATAACAGACTTCTTTTGCATGCAATATTGAAATTTATTAAGTCATGTGCAACAAATCTAATCATATATTATATTATTATTATTATTATTACTACAACTACTTTTGTTATTATTTGTTTATCATATTGCTTTGGAGATGAATGTTATTTATTTATTCATTACAAATTGCTAAATTTACTACACATATATTGTAGAATTTTGTTTTAACTATTTTTAAATTTAATTTTTATCAAATTTTTATTTAGGGGCTGTTTGGCATGAGAAAATTTAAGATATTTGAGTGTAAAATGATTTGGTTACATTGAAATTTGATAACAATGTACTCAAGTTACATTGCTACTGTTTGGTAGTTTTACAGAAAAATTAACATTCTTATGTTTTGAAATGAAGCCATCTATGAGTGTGGGTGGTGTTTTGAGTAAATTGGGGGGATTATCCAATTTTTTTTTCCAATTTTTTTAACGGTTGATCGGAACGAAATAAACTTCGTTCGAAATCGATTTTGTTCGAAACCGAGAAATTGACTTTGTTCGGAACTGAGTAATTGATTTTCTTTAGGAACTGAGAAATCGATCGATTTCATTCGGAACTGAGAAATCGACCGATTTCGTTCGGAACCGAGAAATCTATTGATTTCATTCAGATCAACGATGAGCGGCGAAGTTGTGAACGAATGATGAAGTTGTGGACGGCGAAGATGAACTTAAACGACTAAGTCGTGGACGAATGACGTTCGTTTAGGGTTTAGGCATTCGTTCGTTTCAACGAACGAACGAATTTCTTCCGTTCAAACGAAAACTTTTATTCAAACGATCGAACAAAAACTTTCATTTAAACGATCGAACGAAAGTTTTCGATCGCGATCCTTCCGCTGCGTGCTTTCCTCTGCATAATCTCCAAATTCGTCCAATTTGAGTGTAATTCCTTTACTGGCTTCTTATATATATTAACGCGAAATCAAAATGTCATATAAATTTTTTTTAACCGTTTTACTTCCTGCCAAATACCGATAATCTCAGTTTTCTCAAAAAAAATTTACTTTACATTGTTTTAATCTCATGCCAAACAACGTCTTAGTTAAAATGTTTTCACTTTATTTTTTTTGTTGATAAGTACATTTGCTATTATGCTAACATTTGATCTTGTATGTTTTGATTTTACTTATTTTACATTATGTCGCATATGCTTAAAACTTGTTCATCTATGACAGCAATTCAGCAATACACTTGATATCCTTGCTCTATTACTTCAACTAAATGCTAGTTTTCCTGCTCTGGGTAATACTCTCAGTTTAATTGTAAATTCAAGGCAGATTTACAGTTATTGATATGGAGTTTTGAGGCACGTGTAAAACATTTTTAATATTATTTTGATTGAGTATAAAACTTTATGTTTGATTGTATATATACTTCCTTTGGTAAAAACGGAGATTGAATTTTTTTGGAAAAACTACTTTTTGTGGTAGGAATTTAATTGGATCTACAATTTGAATTCATTTTCAATAATTTTTCTATTTCCCAACTCTAGAAAATTGTTTGCTTGCTTGATAGATTGCTATGAGATGGTACAATCCATCTTTTCAACTGTGACATGATTTTCATTCGAATTCTTATTATATTTATTATAAGAATACTTTTAAAAATTTTAAGTTCTTGTGATATCCTGTTCTTTTGTGTTGCTGCTGGCTCAAACTATTAGCGTTCTTAGACACTCAGGATTTCTGAGCTCTATGATTTTGACTATCTATTAGGCTTTTAAATTTGGGAAAAAGTACTATTTTAATCTCTGGTTTTTAATTGTAAATTAAAGAAGCCTTTGTGTTTTAAAATATGGTTGTTATATTGATTGAGGCATTTTTTTTTTGTTAAATTAATTATTTCTAGCCTTCTTTTGGCATAATAGAGATCGAGAGTTGTTTGGTTAGGCTGAACTTAATATTCTTTATCTAAACTTATATTGAAGAAGCTAAATTAAGCTATTGTTATGCTAAAACAGTTTGCTTGCCTAGCTGATCTAAACTAGCTTAAGCAGACTTTGGTGAAAATTGTTTGGGTCAAAGTTAGTTGATTTAAGAAATAATAATTTATTGGGAAAATATTTTTCGAGTTCCCAAACTTTTATACTTGTATCAATTTAGTCCCCACATATGTGCGGAAGTGGGCCTGGGCAAAGAGCTTGGGATCTGGGAAGGGAGGGAGCGTGGCAAAGGGAAGGGGAATGGAATGAAGAGAGAGCGGCAGAGAGACAGCGCATAGAGCAGAAAATAACGAAGGGGCTGGTGGGCCGTGGGGATGAGAATAAATTGTTTTTTGATTTCTGAGGGTTATTTGATAAAAATAATATGGTGGCTAAATTGATACAACTATAAAAATGTAGTGACTAGAAAAATATTTATGTTAATTATCAAATAAATACATTAGATGAACAAAATTTTAATTAGAAAATACTATATTAATTGTGATATAAATGACCATTATTGCTAATTTAGAATCCATTAATCAACTAATTATAATTAGTTAATTATGAATTAATGATTGTCTTATTAAATAATTGATTAAGATAGTATTAACAGTTTAATATTAAATTAATTCATTATTTCTTTATTAATTAACTCTTTATTAGTTAGTAATATAAAATTTATTTATTTATCCTTATCTCTTTTTTTTGTCCTTCCCCTCCTTTTCTTCTTCCGCTCCTTCCGTGGGCCCTTCCTCCCCTTCCTCCTTCTGTTCGTTTTCCTCCCTCCTTCCTGTCCGCCCTCGTCTCCCTCCGCCCTCTTTGCCCCGTCCTTCCCTTAAAAAATTACCTAATGAACATTTATGCAAGTAATTGATTTATTAATAATTAATAATAAATAGTAATGAATTCATAAGTAGTATAGTATTTATTCAATTTTAATTAGATAGCATAATTTTGTGTTTTAATTATAATTAATTACTTGTGATGTTGACAAGTTAAGATAAATATTAAAGAAATTTTGTTAACTATTACTTAAAGAGTTTTGATATTGATAAGTAATTGATAATGATAATGACTACTATTTTTCCTATAATGAACATAGTAATTAATTAATGATTTAAATGTGTAAAAATTAATTGGAAAATTAGATACATCACACATAAAATTTGTGTACTTATAGAATGACCACTCTCAAAAAATGAACCAGTGACCAATTTCATTTGTGTACTTTGACCAAAATGTTGTGTATTTTATAAAATAAAAATTATGGGTTGGGGTTTTTTCACTTTAAAATGAGCATAGTTTTTGATGATGCTTTGTTTAATTCACGATTAACTTTATTAATCAAATTTAATTAATTAAATAATTTAAATATACAAATAATTAATCTTTTTAATTGATTTAAGCTAAGCCAATTTAAGCGGAGCTATTTGGTTTTGACTAACATGCTTAAGTTGCAAAGCTTAACAGTTATAAATTAAGCTATACTGGGACCAAATTGGGGATAAAGATTAAAGGGAAATAGCTTTAACATTAGCATAAGATCTGTATATATTGTTTGCTATTTTTTTTCTATTCTTTAATTCTAATAGTTGATTGCATTCTTGTTGTGATAATTTGTACAATTCAATATTTCCATTGTGACACTCTTAAATTGAATGCGCTATTTCAATGGTTTAAAATTATCATGGTCAATGTGCGTGTCTGTCCTTGTGGTTTTTCTACTTACGGGATTTTCCTTTGCTTAATTCTTACTGGTTTTGGCTTCTAGTGTTATTGTGCTGCTTTGAATTTCGTGTTTACTAATATGTCTGCTTGCATGTTCTTAACTAAGGATAATGCTGCTAATTAACTTGCTAAATTTTAACTATAAATTCAATTCAACTGCGTTATTATAAATTTGAAAGATTGGGGAATTCATAATTCTTTTTTTAATATGATTTATAATAAATTTATTGTAAGATGCAACTTTGTATTAATGAATAGTTGATTAAATTAAGATTTTCAATTTCTGACATATCTCAAATTTGTGGGGATGCGGATTATGATTTGATGCACAATGTATTTAGACGTGTGCTAGAGTTTGTGCTTCTTACTGTAGCTTTGCATCTTTATCCTAAATTTGATTCCTAGTTACTTATATTCGTTTTTGGTATGTTAAGTGTTGTGTCTTTATGTAAAACCTTGCATGACAAAATATAAGATAAACTCTTCATACAAGCTTTTCATAGCACAATAAGAAAATTAAAAATTATTAATTACAAGCAAATTTGAAATAAATAATTACTAATTTATTTTGAGAATTATTTTAAAATTTAAATCTTTATCACAATTAATAGTTGCCGTTTGTTAATAACATTTTGATAGAAATATGCAAGATGACCAAACAATTATATTGTCTGAATAGTTGAGCCTAAAAACATTCAATGTGGCTTTAGTGTCATGCATGATTCACTATAGACATACCATCTAGCTCGGGATTTAGGTTTGAAATTCTGACATTATTCTAATCATGTCTATAATTGTTCGAACATGTTGGAGCAGATCTCATGTCTGAAATTGTTCAACACGTAAGAAAGGTATTCTAAAGTGTCTCCTATAACTGAGTATTGTGATTTGATGAGTCCTTAGATGATATCAACTGTAGGGTGGCCTAGCCGATCGTGCCAAAGGTTAGAAGATAGTTTGTTGTTGTGTGTTGAAATTGGAGGGCTGTTTGATGAGAGCTCATATATTGCATTATTTGGGATTGACCTCGAAGGAGTTTTTTCTTCATGTTGGTGTCCTTAATAACATAGAAGAGTGGGTAAAACTTGAGTTAAACATTATTATGAGTAACAAATCTACTTGCTGAAATGAGATTTCTAGTAATAATAGGTGGATGATGAGATTATTTGAGTTAAAGGATCAATTACAAGGGGAAAGAGTGGGTAATTGTTTGATGTTGGTTGCTGAACCATTTGTAACTTGAATTTGATCATTGTTATGGTATGATTTGGTGATGTGTAGGTTCTCAAGTTGTGAAGTTATGTTATGAGTGGCACCCGTGTTGAGGATCCATGACTTGTGCATAAATGAGGCGTTAAATGCAGTTGGGTGCTGAAAATCCTTGTGCGGTTATGATTGAATGGTAAAAAAACGCAGTAACAATACCAAAATCTAACGCTAATGAGAGCAGGCACTATTCTCCAAAACCTGTAAGCTGGCCAGGGTGCAATGGAAAGCCTTGCTTTCCTCATGCAGCGACCCATCAAGGGTCTTTTGAAAATTGGTGTCGCTTTATGATTTGTGGAGCATGCCCGGAAGGTGCATCAAATAAATTCATAATTAGAGGCCCAGGACTCATTTCTCAATTTGTGAGTTTTGGCATTCTCAAATGTGAATATTTAGAATCTAATTGTAATTTGTCTAATGGTGGGTTCTATAACTAATGGAAAACCCAAAAGTTGAGATTACAGTGTTATTAAGGCTTAATCATGATTAGAATGGACTTGTATCCATTGCAAATCCATGTTAAAATTTTACCTATGACTAATAGAGGAAACTTAATTTATCTTTGAACTTTATCTCAGTTGTGACTTGACCATAATGTTGGTAATTCACAGATCTTGTTTTTTGGCATGCTAGTATGTGAGGACTTGTTAACTCATTGAATAGGTCCAATGGTGGGACTTTCAATCTTGCCCTATAGGCAACTCGACCTTTATTTAATTGATCGAGATGAGGTGACAGAGCTTAAGATATTCCTTGCTTGCACAAATTTTTGTTGAAATGGACATCACTAAGCAATGCTACTCCCATGTATGGATTTGTATAGTATCATTTCAGTTATAGCGACTTTTTATTCTAGAAAAAAATTTGCAGTATTGTTAAAATTGTTGTATTATTGGGCATGGCTGAGTCCTGTTTTAGGCTTCATTCTTGATCTTCATTTTTCGTGGGACCAGGAGGCTCTTTGGACCAATAGTGGTTTTTTCCTTCGGATCTTCCATCTTGACTTTTGCCCTCATTGATGGAGGAAGACTTGCTTGAATTGTGTATCTGATTTTTTGACTCTGGACAATGTCAATAGTCAACCAGACATCAAATTCTACAAAAGGGCGGAAGTACAACAAGAGATTTTGGTACATCAAGGCTTCACCATCGTTTGGCTTGGAGTTCACTGTTCCTATTGCATGTGCCGTATTGATGCACTAATGTTCATCCTCTAGGTTTTGGTATCGGTTTTTTGGTCTTTGTTGTTGTCTTCTGAATTCAATCTTCTCGTTGTAGTATTTCTTTTAAGTTTCAAGTTTTTGTTCTGGCTATTCATATATCTTGTCAAAGTCTAGAAATTTTTATGAAAGCTATCTTCTTTTATTTTTATCTTAATTTAGTTTCAATATTAGCATGGTTCAACTAATCATCCCCAAAATTTGATCTCGACTTTAGAAACATGTATAATGATTTTGTTTCTTTCTCCCCTTTTTAGTTCCTCGGAACTTCCGACTTCTCGAAGAGCTTGAGCGAGGAGAGAAGGGAATAGGCGATGGAACCGTCAGCTATGGGATGGACGATGCTGATGATATCTACATGCGCTCCTGGACCGGCACCATAATCGGTCCACACAACGTATAGTATTTAATCTTACAGGCTTTTACATCAAGTTCTTAAATATTATCTGTCACAAGTTTCTATTACATATTGCACACATATCAGTAACTGCCACCAAATACATGCACCAAAATCATAGTCAATTTTATTATATGATTTGTTGTATAAAATATTTAAAAAAGTGTTAAATATGTAAGTAAAAAAAAGTTTGTATATAGAATCTCTAATTATTTATCCTGAGATTGTTTTATTTTCCTATATACATGTATGTATTATGTTGTGATTGCATTTTCTTCATCTCTGTGCAGTCTGTGCATGAAGGCAGGATTTACCAACTAAAGCTGTTTTGCGATAAAGACTATCCGGACAAGCCTCCATCGGTGCGCTTTCATTCTCGAATAAACATGGCCTGTGTTAACCACGACACGGGAGCGGTATGGGCTTCTCATATCGACTTCTCCATTTACCTTAATCTTTGATATTTACTCATATAACACTAAACTTAAATTTTTACAAAACATTCACCTAATCTCATGAGTCTCTGCAGTCTCTGAATGGTGTTATGGCTCAATAATTGAGCTTTTCAGGTCAAGGATTTAAATCTCATTAAATTTTCTCGCAATGAACATTTGGGTGGCATTTTGAATATGTATTCTGTTCATTACCCTTGCATGTGTTGTTTAGTGTTTGAGAGTTTATTATAGGTGTGACACCAAAATATTAGTGGCTATTTTATGGTTGCCATGTTTTTCTTAACACTTTCAAGATAACTAGCGGTTTAGTTCACTGATATGCTTGCTAAACTTCTGTTTATTTACAAAAATGCCACATAAAAAATGCAATCGCAACAACAACCAAAGAACGAAGGGCTCGCCTCCATCTACGGCCCCATCGATCTGCATCTTCTTCTGCGGTTCTTCGGCGAAGCTACCGAAATAGACAAAAGATAGCAAAATTTAAACAAAATAAAAAGCACTTTTTTGTATGATAGCTTCATAATATGAAGGTGTAGCTTGTAAATGTATGTATAAAAAAATAATGCAGGTGGAGGCAAAGAAGCTGAGCATGCTGGCAAACTGGCAGCGCGAGCACACGATGGAGCACATATTGACCCAACTGAAGAAGGAAATGGCGGCGCCTCACAACAGGAAACTCGTCCAGCCGCCCGAAGGTACCTTCTTCTGAGCCCACCCATAATATACTCTCAGCCTTCCAGATACTTTACACATTTACATATATATATATATATATATTATTATATATATTTGGATTTTAATTTGAAACTGTGGAGCTCTGTTAGTGTGAAAATCAGCCTTAAATGACCCGACCCAGTGCTTACTGAAGGAATAGTGTGGTATTCTGTCTCTGGGCATTTGTTGTCTGTGGAATTTGAAGTACTATATATATTTATATATTTTGTTTTGTTGATGCATTATTGAAAAAATCTCATACTCACTCAAGTCTGCCATATTTATATATTTTGGACTTTGGTACAGTTAAATATTAAAAAAATAATAATATACAGATGATATTGCAATTTTATATGTAAGCAAATAATTGATGCAGTTTTTTTTTTTTTTTTGTTTGTTTTGTTTAGGGTTGTGTATGAATAAAAAAAAAAAAGAAAAATTAATATTGATCATGAATATTTTTTTTGTATATTTATGTGTAAGTATAGTTTTTTTGTCTTAATTATTACCAATTTGTTAACTAAAATTTAAATTTTTTAATCACAGTTTTGGCATATTAGGATTTTTCTATGGTGGGCTAAAAGTGTGGGGGGATGCCCCTATTTGGTGAAGGGTGCAATAGCAAATGGCAAGAGCTATGGAGTTGCCTTTTTACTATAATAAGAGGTTTATACGCACATTTGTTTCTTAATGACTCTCTTTTGGAAAGACATTACCATTTCTCCAAAGTAAAACAAATAAAATTATTTTAATCAAATCTTTCTTGCTTAGGAGTATTTAGTTTAATTGCATACATCTAATCATTACACAAGGCATAGAAAATGTGAGCAAATATAAAAGGATCACATACAATAAACATAGGGCTAAGGCTTCACATGTAAAGAATCCTTCAAAGTCTTGGGGAGAGGTTTAAAGTCTTGGGAAGAAAAAGAGAACCCCAAAACCCTCTATCATTCAGCCTTAGAGCTTATGATAGTGTATGTAATTTGTGTGAGCACCCATTCGGTTTAATGCCGATAGCCCAAATTTCTCGCCTATTTTATGTTTGTTTGTCAAAAAATACTTGTAGTGGTTAAATGATTCTTCAATTGAGATCAGCCCATTCTACCATAGTCTCATAACTTTGGCCTTTTGATGACTATGCCAAGGTGGGCTATTCTATAAGATTTTTGAAATTCTCAATCATCCAATCAACATGAATCTTGTAGCTAAATATACTCTAATCCTTAATCACATTGTTCTTTATGAAAACATAAACAATCTATGGTGGTTGTGATTCTTGTATATGTTTTAAATTTAACTAGATATGAAGGTATTTGGTGTTTTTTAGTGTCAAAGGATGTAAGGTGCTTACCTATCTTCTATACACTCATTTGAGTCAATGAATGGAATATCCTTTTCCGCCACATCAGAGAAACATGCTTTTGAGAGAGTGTTCAAGGGGTGCATTGTATAGTTGCTTCATTTCACGTTGCGTTTGTTCATTATTTTCTACCATGAATCTGCCAAGCTAAGCTCAGTCACAACATCTTCCCAGCGTCTCTAATGTGCTCCAGTACTCCCCATCATCATCTTCTTCCCCAATCAAAATATGCCACAAAAATAAAAAAAAAGAATTTTGAAACTTCACTAACCACTTTATTTAAAATCTCATGAGTCATTAATCCTTGCTATTTTGATGACACCAAATTTTGTTTTTGCATGAAAAATAATTTCTGTAAAAATAAAATTAACGAAACGAACAGTTTTATTAAAACTTTCCCATAATTTGTGTAAAAATAAATTAAATTCATTAATAAATATAAAGAGAGATTCTTAAATAGCTAAGGAAAAAAAAATTAACACAGTGAAGCACATAGCAAAGCTGAAACATAAAAATGACTAGAATAAATTAGTACTGCTGAAACAAAAATCAGAGCATAATCCTTTCTCTAAGATTAGCAAAAAAGGGTATACGAACACAAATGATGATCAAAATCAAAAGAAAAAATGACAAAAATGGCCAAAATTGTTAAATATAATAAGCTATAATGGGAGAATGATTATTGCTTGCAATTTAACTCAAAATTCGAACTCGAACGGCTTGACTCAAATCTTATTTGACGCTCGAAATGACTCGAGCTTGTTAGAAGTAATAGTGACTGCATCATGACCAATGATGACGACTTCTATTATGCGCATATTCGTGTAGATTAAAACACACATCATGTGAGATAGAGGATCATTGGTAGAATACAAATGCTTATTTGGGCAGCAACACTGACAATCAAATTTTAGAACATATAATAATTTGCTAAAGTTAGCAAAGGAATGCCACCAAAAAATGTACTGAAAAGGTAATGTGGTGGATCATGTAGGAACACTATGCATGGAGGCATGAGTGAAAGTAGTGCCATCATCATCATCTAATAAGATAAGACTAATGGTGGCAGTAGGTGAAGGCGATACATATTTATTCCTGATACTGTTGAGTATCTTTTTTAAGACTAATATGTCTCAACCAAATTGATTAGCCTCATGATCTTAATCACAAAAAATTGAGAGTGAATGATAATTTTCATTAATTTATCATCTTTACACATAAAAATAGATTAAAGTAACAATTGAAAAGTATAAGAGTATGTTTAGGAAGGGCCACTTTTGGGTTGTGATATGGAGGGGCTTGATTTATAAAGATGTTGTAGTTGTTGGCAAATTTAATTGTCATGCATCCAATGCAATAGGGTTAGAGTAGATATTGACTAAATTTATGAGGTCGAAAAAGTCTAGGGGAGTTTTGCAAATGCCACATCTTATAAGGAAAAAAATGCATGTTGTGGATTTGGAATTAAAAATTAAGGAACACCGAGTCTTGCATGTTTGAACCATTGAATGAAGGCAGGTGGAGATTATGTGTCGATGTTTAGCGAGATATCTTATAATGATCTTTCATTGCAGGGTTGCAAATCGAGTTGAGGGGTAGAGATTGTCACATCATAGGCGGTAAGGGAGGCTACTATATTTTATCTTTAATGAGCCATAGTGTGGGCTAAGAAAGGGGTTGGGTTAGGCTAGGGATATCAGATGGTGGGGTTAAATAAGCTAAAAGAGGGTTAGGTGGCTAGAGAGAAGAACAAATAGAATTAAATAAATGGAGCTATTGGCATTTCTAACTTCTAATATTCCAATTGCATAATAATGAAATTTTTATAATAATGATAATCAAATTTCTCAGTTAATTATATGATTTAATCATAATACTGATTTGCATAACTTTAATTATAAAATTGAGTATGATTTTGATAAAATTGTAGAGAATTTAAATATTTTTGTGTGGTGAATTCAGAAATTTTTGTTATCACAAACTTCTCAACATATTTTTTTTTGTAAATTAAAAGCACTTATTATAGTTTGAGAGCATTAAATCTCTAGAAAAAGTTGAATAAGATTAATTATTGGTTATATCAAAGCCATAATATTCATATGTATGAACATTCTCATGAGTTTATTTATAATATAATTTTTTTTTGTAAATACACAAGGTAGAAAAATTAGAGAAATTTTAATAAATCAATCATTGCAATAAAATTTTTTTTGTTCTTTTGATATATATATATATATATATATATATATAATCATATATCGGAAATTAATAAATATTTCATGAAATTATCATCAAATGTTTATAGTTAGTTGTACACACATATTTGTGAACATTCATGAATATAATAACAAATTAATTTGTTCTAAATATAATTATATGGCTTAATTATGAACCATAGTAAAACTTTGCACTAAAACACAAGTATATTTTGTTTATTTATATTCACCTAATTTATACCACTATATATATATATAAATATAAATAGAAACCTATGAATTTTATTAATATTAAAAAAAATAATAAAAATAAGACTAAGAGGTTACATGAATCCTAGACTAAAGTCATAAAGTCAGTCCTAAAAAAAAGTTTTGAAGGTGTAGCCTAAAAAATTATTTCAAAGAGAAAAGAAAATGACAAACAATAATTAAATTAGTAAAAACAAGGATTATGAATAAATAGCTAAAATTAAGCAGATGATATGGTAAAATTTTGGAAGACCAATCAGTCCTAATGACGATCAATTGAGAGAACCACGAGCAACTGCATTGCGTTTGGCACAATTTAGTCTCCATCACCTACAGTAGATAGGAAGCCGTAGCCAAACCCCATCCAAACCCAAAGAGAGAAAAAGGAAAGCCATCCAGCAATATAAAAAGATCCAATCCAACGACAAGAATAAATGAACCAGCACAAAAACAAGAAATAAAGAGAAGCAACCATTTCTATTTCCAAACACCTTAGAGGGATACCTATAAGAAAGATTCGACGCTTACCAGATTCTGGAGATGAGGTAGAGGGGGCTAGTAGTAATGAATCAACAAACCAAACAATTAACATCCAACTTCCATTAACCAGCCCGTAACAAGGGATATTGCGGTCAGAAACCTAAAAAATATCATAGCACATAAGGGAGCAATTCAAATGGAGGATAATTAATATCATCAGTTCTAAGTTGCAAGGATTCAATCTAAGAGAGGAGCTATTGTAAAACCAATCCAACGACTAGGTTAAGTAGAAATCAGAATCCCAAAAAACTTTGCATAATCCACAGGTTAAAATAATAGCCATAACCAACAAAACCTGGGGCAGCAGCACCCCCTTCCAACTAGTGAAATTATCCACATAAGCCCCAAACCAACACCCCACATTATTAAGTTCAAAACATATAAGAGTATCCCATCAATAACAGTAGAGCTAAAGATAAACCCAAAAAACAGTAGCAGCTAGAATAGTCACAGAAAATGTACATCAAAAGCAGTTACAATAAGGAGTGCTTATTGAATAAGGAATTAAGATAATCTTTGTTGTTATCCCACACAAACATATCATTAGGGTAAGCATTGATAGTCTTACATATACTAGCAATAGTACTATAAATGATAATAAAGGAGTTGGCAGGGGTGTTAGAATATTTAAATTTGTGTCCAGCATTCCAAATATTCTAAAGAGCAAAAGTATCAATAAGGTGCCCAATATGTAACTTGTTAGAAATTATGCTAATATTCACTAATTAAGTTTTGGGGTGATTAGTGCTAATTCAGGAATCTAACCATCAAATCATAAATATTTTTGCAGTTTACTATTTATTAGGTCTTCATGATCGAAATGGTATATTAGAAAACTTAATTTGGAGTTCAATTGACCAAGTTATGGTCAATTGAAATTCTAGGATTAATTAGGATAATTAGGGTTAGGTCCTAAAAGTGATTAGGCAAAATATAGCTCAAATAGAGAAATTGATACTAGAAAAGTAATTTATAAGTTTTCCTGATTATTTTAAGACCCATATTGACTATGTTTGGGTAAGCGTGTGTAAAGTTATAAGCATTTGAACAATAGTGGCATTTTTGTAGTTAATTAAGTGTTCTAAAAGGTCACTAGTTGAAATAATAATCCTACTGGAAATTGGACAGTACCTGAGTATTCTTTTATTTTTGCTGATCTCAATGGTATTAATATTGTGATATTTTGTGTAATAATCCAAGTTATTACTTAGGTCATTTGGGACAAATCCAAGTCTAATTATAGTTCCAATACACTAATTAAGTCATTAGGAACTCACCACTAAGACTTTGTTCAAATCAAGAATCAAATTTATTAAATCTTGATTCTAAAAATTTTCCAGAAATCTTAGAAATTGACCTATTTATTTTAACCTCAAAATTGAAAATCCAACTTCACCATTGCGCTCATCACACCCAAAATTAGCTAAGAGTGATATTTTGGAAGCATTTGAAAGTCGTTGGATTTTTGTGAATTTTTAATATTATTTAATCTCGGGAAAAAAAATCGAATAATTATACACTCATCAAATCATAAATCTGTCTTTACCGTTGCGTCCTTACCCTTCAATTAGCTAGGGGTAAGTTATCGAAATTTTTTGGACTACATTTAATAGATTAAAATTAACTAATAAAATCAGGTTAAAATAAATAAATATTAATATTTAAAAAAAATTTTAATAATGGCGCCGTTTATTTCCTAAACTGCCGTGACTCTTTGCCGTCCAAAACTGACGGTAAGATTGAACGTCCGATCAGACGACCGGACAGACCGTCTTCGTCTTCTCCAAACCGCATGTGAACCTTACACGTGGCGCGCGAAGGGAGCGCGCGTCCTCCTTCCTGCCTCGCCAGATGGAAAGCACCACTTCCAGGCTCCCATTTAAATCCCTAATAATTCCTTCTTGCTCGTTTGGTGCTCTGAAATTGCTCGAAATGATCTGAACTGGTTGTAGCCTGAAACCATAAGGCTCCTCTTTCGATCATCAGATACTCCCCAAATATTTAGCTTCTATTCAAGTTATGATTTAGCATCCTACTCCATAGTATTATTGTTTGTCAATCAAAACCTCTTGTCGGTCGGCTCTTATGAGGCTGATTGAGCCTTCGATTTCGTAACCCTAATTCGCGTTCATTGTGCCTTCGGGAAGAGAAGCTGCGCCGAGCCCGAATCTATCTCAGATCGATCAAGTTAGGCTAGTCCGGGCTCTCGCGTGAACCAACCCAGCTCACTGCTCTGACGCGTGGTGGTGGGACCATCGGCGCTATTGTAACAGCCCAGGTTGTTACTTATGTCAATTAGAACTAATCCAAGTCTTAATTATGGTTCCAGTACACTAACTAAGTCATTAAAAACTCAGCACTAAGACCTAGTTCAAACCAAAAATCAAATGGATCAAATCTTGATCTTTAGAATTTCCAAAAACCATAGAAATTGACCTGTTTAATTGACCTCAAATTAAAATCTGACTTTGCCCTTGCGTTCACCACCCCCAAATTAGCTAGAGGTGATATTTGAAAGCATTTGGAAGTCCTTGGGATTTCTTCGAATGTTTTAATATTATTTAAATCCCAAAAAATCAAATAATTAAATACTCCTCGAATCAAAAATTTGATTGCGCCGTTGGATTCCTCACCTCTTAATTAGCTAGGGGTGATTTATTGGAAATTTTTGAAACACATTTAATCGATTAATTCTAATTAATGAAATAGGTTAGAATATTTAAATAATAATATAATATTAAGTATTTAACAATCCGTCTATATCGTATACACCATTTAGTTATCACCGTTTGATCGGGTGAATCGTCTGAACTGTCCGATCTCTTCGATCGGACGGCGGAGGTATCTCGTCCCCACGAAGGCTCCACGCGACGGGGGTCGCGACGCGTGTCGCTCGTCCTTTCCGCCTCCTCTCCATGCGTCATTCACCACTCTAGATCTTCACTGAGGGTCAATTAAATCCATGCATTGGTCCATTTGTTAGAATTCTCAGTCAATTTTCGATCGCGAGGTTTTGGAGCTTCGTCCCGATCCCAAACGAGTCATCACAGTATACCCAGGTACTTCACCTCCCTCTTGTATAATCATTTATCCCTTCAATGTTATGATTCCATTTCTTCTTTCGATCATTGACCTAATAATTCAGATTGTTGAAATTCCTTAATAACTTATTTTATTTTCATTCAGGCATAATATTGATCCATCACTCGTATAACCCTAGAAATTTAGGGATAATAATGGCTGCGACCTTTGGCCATCTCAGGCTTCGATGTCATCATCTTTAGGTCGAGCTCATCGAACTCTTTCCATTAGTATGGGTGCCGATTCGTGCCATCTAAGTTTAGTCACCGGCATTCAAGCCCTAGATTTTTGCCTGCGGTTCTGCAGAAGGAAGCCAGCTTGTCCTGGGAGGGTCGGGTCATTCCGACCCGCGTGTATGCGTCCAGGTCAGCCGTTCGTCAACGAAGTCTGTCAGTGGGACCCGCTCGCATGGAAACTGAGGTTGCGGGTCCCACTGCCGCTTCTCTGCCTTGAGGAGGGACCCGCCGTAGAAATACAGTTAAACGGATTTAAGTAATTTGAAATAGTATGCGTTAATATAATTCAAATTAATTAATTAAATTATTTTAAATACTAAACTTTAAACTGAAATATCTATCAATCCATAAGTCTATATCATTTAATCAGCAAAGATAGAGGATTATTATGGCACTGTCCAATTTTTCATAGGATCATTATTTCACCTAGTGACATTTAGGACCTAAATTAAACTCTAATTGCCCCAAAATTTCATTTAACCATAACTTTGTACCCACTCACCCAAACATATCCAATATGGGTCTCAAATTAATCAGCCAAGCCTCAGGAATATTCTAGAGGTATTAATTTTTTGTTTGAAGCTTAATTTGACTAATCACTTTAGGACCCAACCCTAAATGTTCTAAGGTTCATAACTTTGCACACATTAGTCCAAATATATGTAATATGGGTCTTAAAGTGATCAAAAAAACCTCTAGAATAACTTGGTAGTGTTCATTTCTCTGTTTGGATTAGTATTTACTTAATCACTTTTAGGACCTAACCCTAATTACCCTAATTAATCCTGAAACTTCAGTTGACCATAACTTTGTCAATTGAGTTCCAAATTAGATATTCCAAAATACCATTTTGATTAGGAAGACCTAATTAACAGTAAACTACAAAAAAATTTTAGATCCACTGATTAGATCTCTTAATTAACCCTAATCACCTTAAAATTTGATTAGTGAATATTAGCATAATTAATAATCCAAAGTGAGTAATTTTACTTTTTGATTACTCCTAAAATAAAATAAAACTTAGTAGTATAGTTAGTTTAGTGATTCTATGATTAATTTCACTAATCACTTATTAATCACCCAAACCCTAATTAAGTCATAACTTAACCAAATGAGATCCAAATTGGGTCTACTCCTAATTAAAGTGATCAATGGATTATAGGAAAGCTATAGCCACTGAGTTCACTGAATTTGAACTTCAAATAGAAAAGTTAGTTTTTGACTCCATTTATGAAACCCTAATTTTCCATAATTAGCCATAATCTTATTTTGGCCATAACTTGGCCATTTCTTATCAAAATTCAATAAATTTTGGTTTTATGGAAACCTTAGACGGTAAGATATAATAAACCAATAGAAAAATTAGATTCCATTTAGTCAAATTACCAAATTGCCCCTATGAGTCAAATTTTTTAATTTGATCTCATAAGCCTTAATATTTAACCAAAATTGATGTACTTATTGTCTATCTTTATATTAGATAGTAAGTAATCATTTGCCACTAAGAATTTCTAATTTAGAGCCCTAAATCAAAATGTAGATTTTTGACTCTTAAAGAAGGGCAAAATGATCATTTTGCCCAAATTTAGGGTTAAGTGCTTTTAAGCTTTATATTCATGTTATAATCACTAAAATTAATAAATAAAGTAATTCTAAATATAATTTCATTAATTTAAGAAATTAATTAAGTTTTAAATCAAAACCCTATTTTCTATCTTAAAGAATTTCTAAGTAAAAATTATTAAGATGTATGATGTGAGATTCATCTCACATCATACCCTTTCTTTAAACCCTCTTATTCCATCCTCAATTTTTCTTATAACATGAGTTAGGATTGGAGTTTGAGTGTTCATCTTAATCCCTTAAAATTTTCCTTAGGAGTTAGGACTAGTCTTAGGTTAGATTTCATCTATTGAGTAAATTGGGTTACTCAATAGCTGAAGCCTTAATTTTGATAATTTATAGATTTTCTTAGTTTATTAATGATTGTTTAATCTTTTAACCTTAGACTTAAGAATAATAAATACATCATATTAAGTGTGACTTTACTTAATAGGATTTGCCTTAAATCTTAATCCATGAGATTGAGTTTTAAACCTAGTTCTTTTAGGTTCACCTTTGGATTAAGTAATTGAACCCCAATATTTGGAGTTTAATTCTTAATCCTTTCATCTTGATTTGGCTAATCAAGATGGTTTGGGTTACTTAAGCAAACAAACTAAGTCAATTGATTTATTTAGACTTGTAGTCAACATTGATTTAATCATAATTAGGACTTAGCTAGTCCTAATTATTTTTAACTTATAAGGTCGTGAATCTAAATTACACTCGATAGTAAGAATTGAAGATCTTGAACTTATGTAACTTAGAGTAGATATGATAAATAAATAAGATAATAATGGATATCATATGTGTCTTAGTAGAGTCTCTTGCTCACTTTGATATTTGATGCTTTACTTACCTTGTATTGAGCTTTATACCTTGGTCACATATACTGAATATAAGAATTTAAAGAGTATCTCATGATAAACTTTATTTACATAAATAGTATTAGCATTTGTTTTTATCAATGTTTTGGTTATTTATAATGTAGCATAATTAGTATGCCCTTTTCAGTTCCATGCCTATGCTTTAGTACAAGCCAAACCTAGGCATATGACCGGCTAAGATGGTATTTATCTGTCTAAAGCAAGTCTAACCAAGCCTAGACCTATGACCAACTAGAATGGTATCTGTTTGACTTTATATCCAATTCCCTTTTTGGTAATACTAATTTAGGTACATTTCTACTTAAAGTTTGAGCATCTGCCTTAGCCCATCAGGCTAAGTGAGATTGTTGTTTACTTTCAGTTTAATTGGCTTGTTTAGCCATAATAGTTTTCAATTTCATATTTACTATTTTTAGTTTACTTTTTTTGTATTTAAGCCCTTTCTTATTTACTAATTTACTGTATTTACTAGCTTTATTTACTCATAGGATGCTAGTATTATTTTCAGTTATTTAAATGTTTCACATGTTCATTTATTTTATATTGATTAGCATAATTTATATTGATCATAAGTATGTTTAGGATGAATTTTCTTTCAGTTATTAGTATTTATTCTCTATTTTATGCCTAACCTTATTGCAGATATAGTTGGAGGTATGTGCTTACTTCCTCTTTGTTTAAGTTATAAGCTTATTATTTATAACTACCCTTTTTCTTTTCATACACATTCTGCTCCTATACTTGCTTGTATATTGTGTTTTTAATGGTGATATCTAAATTAACATAATAATATTTCAGCCTAAAATGTACTCAGACATTTTGTATAATTAGATTTTTTTTTGTTGGCTGATGCCCTATCATTGTGAAACTGACAATGGTATACTCTGAGCCATTTGAGGTTGTGGAGCCTTCTGTAGATCTGCCTTTGGAGGAGGAGCATGTGGCTGAAGACTCTTAGCTTTTCTTTGCTTATTTTCTGCATTGTGAGGATGAGTGGCTTATTATTTCATTTCTGCTTAACATATTTAAATCATATTATAATAATACAGGTTAAACTTTGCTTCTTATTGCTTTACTTATTTTGAGTTGAATATTTAGTTTCTTATATTATAATAATTGGATGTTTATTATTTTACTTCCGCACTCTGTTTTAATGTACTTGTCATTTAGTGAAATTAATTCTTAAATGGCAAACTCCTTAATTATAATGGGTTAGAATATATGCATAATCTATTCATAAGTAAGGATATTGTCATTTGGAGACCCCTCCATCATAATCATGTTAACTTAAGAGTTAACAGGACCACGGTGGGGATGGGCCGCCACAGTTGGTATCAAAGAACTACATAAGGTGTCAGATTGGAATTTGTATTCCACTCTACCTAATAGATTATTCTGTTGCCTCTTCATCACTAAATGAATACTCGAAACAATATCCATATCATTATGAGTATAACTTTAAATAAAGTAAGGAATGAGAAAACTATAGTAAATACTAAAGTATAAATACCTAAATAATAATTTACGCTTAACAGACTAAAGGGATTTAATAATATTTATAGGCATAAAAGATACTTAAGGATGGCGTTCATAGGTTACTTAAAAGAATTCGAGGCCATTTGGAGATACGAATTCCAAATGGGTTTAAAGTAAGGAAGATCTATAGAAAGGGGTATCTGATGAAGGAGCATAAGTGTTAAATAAGTTGCTAAAGTAAGGCACTTATAGAGGGCTTGACTTTCCAATTTTAGCTAAGGAATGGCTTGCAAGAGTGGACCATATTCTTAACACTATGGAATGGCCAGATAATATTAAAGTATATATAGTATTATGTCTTTTATGAGATCTTGCAAGAGAATGGTGGATTGACACTTACAAGAGTTTATTCAAGAAACTTTGGAGAGAGCATCGCAAACTCACTTATGAAAATTTTTGTATAGCTTTTTCTAATAAATATATAGGCTAAAATCTTTATTATGATAAAGATCTGTTCTATATTTCCTTGATTTGTAATAACTTTATTTTTAAAGAATAATAGAATGCTGGTATTGTTCTAGTTCTTTTCATAAGACTAAGAATGCTCAATTTTATTTTTAGAAAATGAATCCCGCTACTTCCCCTAATAACACTCCAATCAATGCTGCCCCTTTTGCTAGTGATCCCCCAATTAATACTGTTGCGGCATCCAACGACAACAATGCAGATGAATCAGTTTCTATTAGAAGCATGATGAATACTTCGAACCAACAGGCTCTAGCCATTCAAAGCTGGTATCTGCTCTGCCATCTGTCAATGCCAACACATCATCGGCATCACCAATTGCACATTCATTTAATCTTAATCGATCGTCTGGTGATGGAGTGCTACATAGCTTCTTAAGATTGAGGCCGCCTATGCTTGATGGAACATTATCTCCAATAGATACAATGGCTTGGATAAAAATGATAGAGAAAAATTTGGTAAGTCTTAGCTGTCCAAATTACCAAACTGTAAGATTAGCCACACATCTGCTTCAAGATGAAGCCAAACACTGGTGGGAGAATATACGAGAAACTCGTTTCAAAGAGACAAATTAGAAGACATAGAGTGGGATTTGTTTGTAGAAGCCTTCAAGGAAGCCTTTATACCCCCATCATCAAAGAACATTATCGGTGATTCCCTATTAAAGTTAACTCAAGGTAGCCGATCTGTGGCAGAATATATGGCAGAACTCAAAAGACTGGTTCATTTTACCCCAAATTTAGTGCCTACTGAAGAATACAAATGTTACCGTTTCCAAAGTGGGTTGCGTGAATCTATCAAGGATCACATTGTCCCCTTCCAATTAACAAATTTTGAGAAAATAGTGGAAACTGCAAGGGTGGTAGAGCACCACCAATCAGCAAAAGAGTTTAAGAGAAAAGTATTCACCCCATCCCATCGCCATGAAAGTTTCAAGCGCCACCGTCCAAACCAAGGTAGGGCATATCAGATGGAAGCTAATGAATCTGCCAAGGAAAACCTAGGATGTCGAAGGCCCCATCCTTATGGGAAGTGCTATCATTTTGACCATCATTTTTTTAGTTGTGGTCATCAGGGCCACCGATATGAGCAATGTAATGCCTTAAAAACAATAGATGGAGTTATAATTAATCGTTCTCATTAAAATCAAGTATTTAGAGCCACTCCTTTGAATAAGAGGGAGCTAAGGATGGCCCTAATGCCACCTCTAGCCAGAGAAAACCAGGCTCCTTCCAAAGTTCAGACAACTACCTCTCAACCCTCCATTCAAAACCAAGCAAGGGTCCAAGCCACAAATAAAAGGCCTACTAGAATAGCCAGGGTCTACAATCTTACTCCAATTCAAGCAACTGAAGATAATAACGTGGTCTCAAGTACACATCTTTAATTAATTATTTGCTTATAGCATTTCAGTCTTTAATTAAATGCTTTTTCATTTAAATGATTAATTAGGCACAATATGCATAAAAGAAAAGCCTTGTAATGTATTATTCAATACTAGGGTTAGTCATTCTTTCATCTCCAAGATTTTTGTTAACAACCTGAACTTACCGTGTTACAAACTTGCAAAAACCTTAAATGTTTGACTTCCATATGGAGTCCAACGAAATGCAACTAAGTTTTGCAATCTACAAGTACTGGTGAATAAAAGAACCTTTCAAGCTAAGTTAATAGTGCTACCCATTGTAAATTTTGATATTATACTAGGCATGAATTGGCTTAGTATGTATAACGGTACTATAGATTGCCAAAAGAAGAAGATTATTCTTCAATCATCCGGTATCTCCGAGACTATTGTGGGAAGATTTGGCACTCAATGTTTCCTAATAAATGAATTATAGGCAGGAAAGCTAGTAAACAAAGGTTGTGTAGTTTGATAACTATGATGGGAGATAGTAAAGATGAAGTTTCTATTTCTGATATCAAGGTAGTAAAGGAATTTATAGATATATTTCCACAGGAGCTGCCTGGATTACCACCAGTTAGGGAGATAGAATTTGTAATCAATTTAATCCCCAGTACCTAAGCATTGTCAAAAGCATCTTATAGGATGGCTCCAAAAGAACTTCAAGAATTGAATGAACAGTTGCAAGAACTTTTAGATAAAGGTTTTATAAAACCAAGTATGTCCCCATGGACATCCCCAGTGTTATTCGTCAAGAAGAAGGATGGGTCTATGTAATGTGCATAGACTCAGAGAGTTAAACAAAGTAACCATTAAAAATAAGTATCCTCTTCCTCGGATAGATAACTTATTTGATCAATTATCTGGTGTAATCATATTCTCAAAGATCGATCTGAGATCTGGTTATCACTAATTGCGAGTAAAAGACACGGATGTTGAGAAAATAGTATTTTGTACTCGCTATGGACATTATGAATTTCTCGTGATGTCCTTTGGTCTCACAAATGCACCTTCAGTTTTCATGGATTTAATGCAGCGAATTTTGAAACCTTAATTGGATAAATTTGTTATAGTTTTTATCGACAGTATTCTCATATATTCAAAATCCCAACAAGAGCACAAGAATTATTTAAGAATAGTTCTAGAAGCACTATGAGAGAATGAACTATATGCTAAGTTTTCAAAATGTGAGTTTTGGTTAAGCTCTGTATCTTTCTTGGGCATGTGGTCGATGCTCAAAGTATTTATGTTGATCAAAATAAAATTAGTGCCATCCAAGGTTGGATTCAACCTAAATCTGTGACAGAGATTCATAGTTCTTTGGGACTAGCAGGATATTACTGAAAGTTTGTTAAAGGTTTCTCCCAGATTGCTTCTCCTTTAACAAAATTGACCCAGAAGGCAATTTTGTTTGTTTGGTCAACAAAATGTGAGAATGTATTTCAAACTTTAAATGATGCATTATCTTCTGCTCCAGTATTAGTTCTCCCTAAAGAAGGTGCTAACTATCATGTCTATATGGATGCTTCAGGAATCGGCTTAGGATGCATTCTAATGCAGGAAGGCAAGGTTATAGTATACGCATCTCATCAACTTAAACCTCATGAGAGAAACTATGTTGTCCATGATTTGGAACTTGTGGCAGTAGTTTTTGCCTTAAAGATCTGGCGTCATTATCTGTATGGAGTTCAATGCTCTATCTTTACGGATCACCAAAGTTTGAAATACATCTTTACCCAAAGAAAACTCAACTGTAGATAGAGAAGATGATTGGAATTGATTATCGATTATGATTTGGACATCCAGTAGCATTCGGGAAAAGCCGACGTTGTAGCTGATGCTTTAAGTCGTCATGCTACTATTAATTATATTATTTCAGAGAGTCCGTTAGTAGATGAAAATTTTAAGATGGATATTACACCAATTCGCAATGACTTGATGAGTATAATGATATCTATGAGTAATATAAAACCTACTTTTCATAGAGACATTTTATCACTCAAACGAAGGATGATGACTACTTAGACCTTAAAGTCGCAATAAAAAGTGGTCATCGCCCTGAACTGAATTTCAAGAAATGTGCTATTTATATGGATAAGCACCTTTGGATTCCCAAATCCATGCAAAAGGAGATCTTAGTGGAAGGTCAAAGCTCAGGATATCAGATACATCCAAGAAACTCTAAGATGTATCAAGATTTAAAACAATCATTCTGGTGGCCAAAAATAAAGAAGAGTGGCAGAATTTGTTGCAAAGTGTCACACATGTTGTATAGTAAAAGTAGAACATCAAAAACCTAGTGGTCTACTGCATCCACTAGAGATTCCAGAATGGAAGTGGACAGATATATCCATAGATTTTGTTATGGGATTACCTCATGTAAGATTTGGAGCTAATGTAGTATGGGTTATAGTCGATCATCTTACTAAGTCAGCACATTTATTCTTGTCCGTCAAACAGACTCAGTGGAGAAGTTAGTAAAACTGTATATTAAAAAAATAATTAGATTGTATGGAATCCCTAAAATAATTATGTCTGATAGAGACAGCCGTTTCACTTCAAATTTTTGGCAGGCTACACATAAAGATTTAGAAACCACCTTAGCCATGAGTATATAGGACTATAGATAAAAGTAGTACTGAAATGCAGGAAAAAAAATGTAAAGTAAAACAGTAAATCCAAAACTGAAAACTATAATTGGCTACTCAAGCCACTCGAACTGTAAGTAAACTCACTGTAACAACCCTAATTTGTTACCATAGCTAGACCTGGATTAATTAAGCTAAACCAAGGCTTGATTTTGATTCTATTGAATTCAATGGGTCATTTAAACCTAACCGTAGAAGTTTGGGATCATTTGGAGCTAAAATAGAAAATTTGGTATTTTTGACTATTTTTAAGCCCTGAAAAATACCTAAATTATTTTGATCTCCAAATTAAATTCAAATTTTATTTTTGAATTCCTCATACCCTAATTAGCTAAGGGTAAAATTTTGGGAATTTTTGGAGCTCATTTGGTCCTAATTTGGATTTAGATATTTAAGAATAATTATATATTATTTAATTAATTTTATTTATATTTAAAATAAAACCCGGGATTTGCTGTCGGGACCGCGGCAGATCCGCTGCGGGGTCCGACAGCGGTGCATGCGTTTCGGCCACCCGATGCATTAGCACGCATCCTTGCGCAAGTCATCGAACGGAGGGATCTCCTTCGTGTTAAGATTAAATCGTAGGCGTTGAATCCATCGAGTGTATCCAACGGCTACGATCCTATCCTGTTAAGTACCGCATCAGAGCCGTTCGAGACTAACGGTCGCTCCATCAGACGGCAGAGACGAACCCGAGCACTGTGGATCGTCTCCCTCGCCTTGCCCATTTGCGTTTGGTCCCCCCCGACAGCCAGGATCCTCCCTGACGTGTGGCAGTACGGGAAAACCACCGAATTTCCTCTCCTGCCTTCGGCGCGTTTGTCTGGCCGGCTGCCTTCTCCCCAAATTGCCCATAGCCATTGGTCCGAGCCTCTTGCCTTTACCAAGCTCTGGAAACCACCCCCAGAGCTCCCTCAGGCCTATAAATACCCCCAGTGATTCACAGTGAGTCCCTTTGCTCACTGTGAACCCTCAATTTCCCCAATTGAAGTCTCTGGAGCTTCCATCTTCCTCGGCGAATCCTGACATTCCTGAAGCTTAAACCGCTGATAGAGGGCCCGTCTGGTGTTCAGACCCCCTGTGAAGCTTCGTCTGTTATCCAGGAAGCTTCAGCGCACCTCAATTCCCCTCGGCTAAGCCTGCAGCCCGACTTGAGGTACAACCTTCCCCATGGAAATTTCTTCAAACTTCATTTGGTTTCTGCCCTCTGAATGAGCTATGGATGTCGTCTAGGTTACCTTAGCCACCTAGGAAACCTAGTGTGATTGTCGCCAGGGGCTAAGCTAGCTCGAGTCGATCGTATCGATCGATTGATCTAGCAGCCGAGCCAATGGCTGAGTCCGAGTAAGGACCCAGCGATTGGCTGCGCCTCAGGTTAAGATAGGTTGGGGGTTCGACGTGTCTCGACTCCTTGAACGCGTAGGGATCGAACCCCGGTCAAATCGAGGCCCCTGTGAGGAGAATTGCCCCCTCACAGTCGGCCTGAGACGCCCGTATCGAAGGCGTCTTGGTCGAGTAGCACCCCGTCAATCTAGAGGGATCCAGATGGGGGTTCTTGGTCCAATCGACGCATCTTGACTCAGGGAACGTGTAGGGATCAAGCCGAGCCGTCGTCGTCTTCTGTACGTCGAGAATTTCAGCACCAAAGCTCGGCTGACTCGGGACCCGTCGAGAGGAATGAGATGAAGTCGCGGGTTCTGGGCCGGGCCGACCCGTGACCCACGCGATTCTGATTTTGGGCCGCACCTAATTAATAGTTATTGGATAACATTTTTAATGATTGCGAATTAAATTAATTAAACCCTATAGTTTTAATTTAAATAAACACTCAGCTTAAAATAATTGAATAACTTTGGATATACTGATCCAAATGGTATTATCCAATAAACCATTTGAATCAGAAAAATACAAGGAATTTAAATATAAAATAAAATCACAGATCCAATGGTTGGATTTAAAAATATTTGCTAAACTTTTTACTGTCCTTAATTAAATCATATTAAATTTAATAAATATCCAAATATGGAGATTAAGGGCTCTGATTGCTCCTTAGACCCTAGAGAACAATTAGAGACCCTTAAAACTGATTTTGGATATTTATTTTTTTTAATCACCCCTTAATCACTATAATTAATGGTTAGTAAATTTAACCTTAATTAAGTCTTAGATTTAGGGTAAGTAAGTTTTTAATGCAATGTTAAGTCTATTAGAACCTAAGTGTACGGTTGGATTGCCCTAAAGATTCCTATTCTCACTAATCACCATAATGGGCTTAATTAAGTAATTAGTGATAATTAGTCTTAATTAAGTGGTCAAAATATAAAATGAGGGTGTTTTTCACTTCATTAACCAAAATAAAACATATTAAAATAGATTAGATCTAATTTAGATAGCTAAACCCTAAAAACTCAATTTTAGCCTTAAGAGGGGCAATTTGGTCATTTTGACATTTTACTAAGTTCTTAGTTCTTGAATCTTTCAGCTTATAGAATTCTTTACCTTTAATTTGGGTAATAAGTGTGAACCTTAGGTCATAGTTAGAATATTACATTGGATTTAGGGTTTAAACTCAACATAGGGTTTAAGTTCTAAATCCTTAAATCTTGATTTACTTAATCAAGATTTGGGTAAGAGAGTAAAATATTAATAAATTAGGTCGTTGATTTACTTACTTAAACCATATAGTCGTCACATGATTTTGGATTAGAACTTGTTAAGTTCTAATGTTAACTTTAAGGACGTAAATTTGAGATTCTACTCGATAGCTGGATATTGGAGATCCTAAACTTGTACCTTCTCAGAGTAGTTAGATTGGGTAATTAGATAACATCAGATGTTATATAGTCTAGATTGAGTCTCTTGCTTACTTTGACTAAATTGCTTTGCATACCTTAGATATTGAGCCTTATTCCTTGAGCATAATAGGAAAACTTAGGATATGGATGATATATCCTAAGTTAGTATTTGAATTTCATATCATTCAGTTATTATATTGTTTATAGTTGGTAGAATATATCCTAGCTTAGTCTTCCTCTTCAGTAGTAGTATTATATAGACTAGAGCCAGACCTAGCATATTTGGATGGCTAGGCTGGGGATTGATTGATGGATATTGGAGGCCCTGTATGGCCTATTGGCTGGTATGACAGTACTATGTCTTAGGTTTATTACTACTTTAGCTGGATTGTTCAATATTGTTTTTCTGATTTGCTTTGCCACATACTTCAGTGGCCTTATTTTTATTACTTGCTCGCTTTACCACATGTCTCAGTGGCTTTACATTTTATAGATTGCTTTGATTTTTGCCACATGTCTTAGTGGCTTTTCTTTTCTTTTCCATTCTTGACTAGCATGATGTATGTATACTCATATGGCTTACTTATATATATTTTTTGACATGTTTAGGATGCTAGAATTGCACATTTTTAGTACTTATGTCCTTTTATATACTCAGCATGTGTAACATGATCATAAGCATGTTAGGTTCAGAATTATATTGTAGTTGCTATTTCTTTTAGCTTTTAGCCTCCCTTGTTTATTTTGCATTGTATGCTGGCTATAAATGGATAGTTTATAGTTACCCGTTTCTTTCATAGCTTGTTGCACCCTTTACTGCTTGCATGTGTAGTTAAATTAAAAATGTGACATCTTTAAATGTTCAATTCATTAAAATAGCCTAAAATGTACTTAGACAATTGTCTAATTGTAACCTTTTTGTTTTGTTGGCTGGGGCCCTGGCATTTGTGATACCGATAAATGTCAGATTTAGACGTGTTCGTGGGAACTATCGCAGAAGAGGAGCAGGTTCAGGAGGAGGATCGTGCTGCTACTGTTTAGTTAGATATTGCCTTTGTTTCAGTGAGATTGAGAGACATTTTTATTTTTTTTAAACTTCAGTTTATAATAATTAATTCTGGATGTATTTTTATTTATACATTGTGATGAGTTACTATATTGCATTCTCTTTTTCTACTATGTATGCTTATGGATGTTACTCTATTATTCATTGCTTCCGCCACTTTGATACTTGTATATTGATGATGTTATAATACTTGGTGACGAGTCCTTGGCTTAAGGCAGGTTGGGTTTACCTAACTTTACTTAAGTTGGGGATTTGCCACAGTTGGAGCACTGTACTTCCATCTTGCCAGTACAAGGGCCCCACACTCACTTAGCCTGATGGGCTAAGATAGAAGCTCTGAACGGATTGCATCAACGCATTTAGCCTGATAGGCTATAACAGAAAAACCAAGTAGAAGTGTACTTAATTAGTATAATCTTATCAAATCCTAACTCATTTGTCAGTTGGATCGGTCTGACCCGACACTGTAGCCGATCCCGAACGGATGAAATGAAGAGGTAATACTAATTAAGCTACACTCTACTAAAATATAAGAAAAAGAACAAATGCTACTTATGAATTCTCAAAGTTGACATGGGATACTTATCAAATATCCTATGTACATGATATATGTTCAAGGTATATAGCTGTGAAGACCCACTTAAGTAGTAAAAAGTGAAACTCTTAAACATCGAGGCGCCTTTTCAGATAACGGTGGAGTTCCTGATAAGAACTCCAAAGTTAAGCGTGCTCAGGTGGGAGCACTCCCAGGATGGGTGACCTATTGGGAAGTTATCTTCTGAGGGCAAAATCGTGAGGCCTTTCTGGCCAAAGCAGACAATACCTTGGTGCTTAAGAGTTTGGGCTATTACAAATGGTATCAGAGCAAACCATAGGGTGTCAGATAGGAGCTAAGTGCTATACTGGGCAAAGTACCACTTCATGTGAGCAGCCTCTTGAACCCATGATGGTTAAGGTGCTACATGGTTGTGGGTACCTCTTGAGCCTGTAGAGGTCATCTCTAGTTCTATCTATCCAATGGATGGTTCTTGGATCTGTGTGTGGATACTGACGAGGACGTCAGTTACTTAAGTTGTGGAGATTGTGAAGACCCACTTAAGTAGTAAAAAGTGAAACTCTTAAACATCGAGGTGCCTTTTCAGATAACGGTGGAGTTCCTGATAAGAACTCCAAAGTTAAGCGTTCTCAGGTGGGAGCACTCCCAGGATGGGTAACCTACTGGGAAGTTATCTTTCGAGGGCAAAATTGTGAGGCCTTTCTGGCCAAAGCGGACAATACCTTGATGCTTAAGAGTTTGGGCTATTACGATAGCTCAATTATAATGTAAGCGAAGCATCAAATCAAAGTGAGCAAGAGACTCAATCTAGAATACAGGTGATATCCATTGGTGTCTAATTTATTCGTTGTATTTACTCTAAATTATATAAGATTTAGATTCATCAATTTTTAGTCTAAATGTAACTTAGACTCACGGTCTTATATATTGAAAATAATTAGGACTGATCAAGTCCTAACTATATCAAAATCAAATGACGGCTACTTGATTTAAATAAGCAAATCATCATCCTAGTTTGATATTTTAATTAACCCGAAATCCATCTTGATTAGCAAAATCAAGATAAAAAGATTAAGGATTAAACTCCAAATGATGGGGCTTAAATCACTTAATCCAAAGGTATATCTAAGGGTCTAAGGTTTAAAACTCATATCTTACAGATTAGGTTAAGGCAAATCCTAATAAATAATCAATTCATTAGGTTAGATACCTATCCTTAATTCTAAGATTTAAAGATCAAAATAATCATTAAATAAACTAAGAAAATCTATAAACTAGTAAACTCAATGCTTCACCTATTGAGTAACCCAATTTACTCAATAGATGAACTCTAACCTAAGATCTATTCATAGTCATATGAATTAAGGCTCTTAATCACTAAGAGTATTTCTCAGACACATATCCTAACTAATGTTATAAGACCTATGGAGAGATTTAAGAAGAATTAAGGAATAAAGGATCGCTCAATTTTTACTTAAGGATTTCCTTAAGGACTTAAGAATGAAAGTTTTGATCAAAATCAAATTAAAGTTTGAACTTACATAAATTCTGCTCTAAATCACTTTATTTACTGATTATATCATTTAGGAAGTGATTCTAAGGTTTTAAAAAGTTAAACCCTAAATTTGGGCAAAATGGCCATTTTGCCCCTACTTAAGGGTTCAAAATATCAAATTTTGATCTAAGATTTCAAAACTAAAATTTTTAGTGGCAAAGTGTTTCTTACTATCTAATATAAGATTAGACAGTAATTACATAAAATTTGGTTAATTATTAAGCCTTATGAAATTTGACTCATAGGGGCATTTTGGTAATTTGGCCTAATAAAATCTAAATTTTCTTTCAATTTATTGATACTTACTATCTAAGGTTTCCATAAAACCTAAAATTGCTAAATTATGATAAGTATTGGCCAAGTTATGGCCAATACAAGCTTAAGGATAAAATGGAAATTTAGGGTTTCCTAATTAAGGTCAAAAATCTTAACTTTGTCAATTGGTATCCAAATTGAGTAAAATCAGTGGTTATAGATCACAATTGATCCACTAATTTCAATGACTAGTGGTAGGCTCAATTTGGACTCTAATTGGCTAAGTTATAGCCTAATTAGGGTTTAGGATGATTAGTGAATGATTAGTGAAATTAATCACAAAATCACTAAACCAACCACACCATCAAGTTTTAATCTACTCTAGAAGTTCTCTGAAACTTAAATTATTCAATTTGGATTATTAAATTTGCTAATATTCACTAATCAAGTTTAGGGTAATTAGGGTTGATTATTAAATCTAACTGTTGGATCTAAAATATATTTGTAGATTACTGTTAATTAGGTTCTTATAATCTAAATTGATATTTGGATTATGTAATTTGGGGCTAAATTGACTAACTTATGGTCAATTGAAGTTATAGGGTTAATTGACCTAATTAGGGTTAGGTCCTAAAAGTGATTATGCTCAAACTAATCTAAATAGCAAAATAAATATTCTCAAATTAATCGTTAGAATTTGCTGATTAATTTGAGACCCATATTGGATATGCTTGGACTAGTGTGTGCAAAGATATGAGGGTTTGATATTTTGTGGCATTTTTGTAATTATTTAAATATCCTAAAATGTTACTAAGTGAAATATTAGTCCAAATGGAAAATTGACAGCACCAAATTGTTCCTCTATTTTTGCTGATCACCATAATATATTTATTTGTCACATTAGGATCATTGGATTGAAATCTACAAGGGTTTAGAGTTTGCAAATTAATTGATTAATTAATTAAATCAGATTATAATAATATTACTGTTTGAATTTAATTAAATCCATTTTATTTTAAATCCATGACTGGGACCTGCAAAATAAGATGGAACGTACCACGTCAGTCTAGGATGGGTCCTACTCGTCGAAAATCAGCCACAGCTGACGGTTACAGTCCACGGGATCACCAACCATCGATAAGTGCCCCGGCGGGTCCCGCCATATGCACCAGAGGAGGACATGTGGAGTGCCCAAAAGGCGCGGTTCAAGCACCTGGTTCAGAGCACCACAACTCGAGGCTGGACCGGTTCGGTTCGGATCGGTTCAATTCCTGCGCATTGTCCCCGACGGGGATCGTAACCCTAGCTACTATGGTTATGAATTTCTAGCAATACAGTAGGTTTCAGATGCCAAACAATATACCATAATACGGAGACAAGTGATACCTACCGATTGAATACAAACATGAAGTCTAAGGGCTATTAGGAGCCTTCTAAAAATCAATCATAGTTCTACCCTATCAAACGAGAAGTTCTGAGGACTCATCCCCCGAAATCAGGTCGAGCGAGTCGTTTTTCTTTGCCCGATCTCAACCTAACGATTTTCAATCAATTTCCTGAGTTAAAGTATTGTATTGAGAATAATTGAGAATACAAAAAGTGAATTGGAAGAATGAATATACTTGAATTCGACGGATGATGATTTGTGATTTATCATGAAGACACACGGACGCTCTTCAGTTGCTCAAATGGATCTCGATGGGTAAACTGAGATCCGCAACTCTCGATAGATCTTAAAGAGGGGCTTCACGCTCGAGGAGAAGTGGTGGAGGTTACACCTGGAGAACACGATGCCGCGTGCAGGGAGGATCGCAACATGCAGACCCTACGTCCTTCGCGGAGAAGACAGAGGAGGACCGTTCGATCCTTGATCGAACTGTCAGGATCTAATGCTTGAACGGACATTTATGGTAGACAGCATGAACAAAAGTCAAACGACATGATAATTTAAGTGATGACGCCGTTTAATTTTTAATTAAATATATTATTTATTACTTTATTTAACATATTTCATTAAATAAATTTAACCTAATAAATATGTTTCAAAAATTTCTAATATATCACCCATAGCTAATTGAGGGGTGAGGAACGCAACGGCGTGATCAGATTTTTATTTTGGCAAGTATTTAATTATAAGATTTTTTGGGGTATTTAATTAATATTAAAATATTTGATGAAAAACCAATGACTTCCAAATGCATCCAAAACTTCACCCCTAGCTAATTTGGGGGTGGTGAGTGCAATGGCAAAGTCAGATTTTTGATCTGAGGTCTAAATAAAAAGTCAATTTCTAGGGTTTTGGGATTTTCCAGAAATCCAGATTTGATCAAATTGATTCCTAATTTGACCTAGATCTTAGAGATGAGTTCTAAATGACTTAGTTAATGAACTAGAACCATAATTAAGTCTTAAATTAGTCTCAATTGACCTAAGTAATAATCTGGGTTATTACAACATACGAGCAAGTATAGAAGTAGAACGCATATGAAAAAAAAAGGCTAGTTATAAACAATAAGTTTATAACTTGAATAAGAGAGGAAGTAAGCACATACCTCTAATCATAGCTGTAATAAGGTTATGCATGACAGAAAAGTAATTGAAATAAAACTCATCCTAAAAATATGCTTATAATCAAAATAAATTTACATAATATAATGAGCATAAAATGAACAATTTAGAAACATATCTAACATCCTATCAAATATGCAAATCTAACATTCTCTAAATGAATGAAGCTAACATGTTGAATATGTGAAAATAAGAAAACTAGCATCCTATGAATAAATACAAGATTAGCATCCTAATAATTAAATGGGTAAAAAAACTAAGCATCCTATCATAAGCAACTAACATCCTATAATATGCCTACTAAAAATGTAAAAATATAATAAAAGAAGTGCATAAGTACTTAAAAGTAAACTAAAAATAGGAAATATAAAATTAAAAACTGAAATGACTAAACAAGTCATTCAAAACTGAAAGTATACATCAACCTCAATTAGCCTGCTAGGCTAAGGCAAAAGCTCTGAATTGAAAGTACAATCACTCTTAGCCTACTAGGTTAGGACAAAAACACTGAGAATAAGTGAACTTAGAACTAGTAATGCCATATCAGATCTTGACTGATAAAGTTAGTGGGGCAAGAGTCTGTTACGCACCATCCTAGGCTGCCGTATAGGGCTAGGCATTGTATAGACTATCGGACTAATAATGAGGTCTAGCCAATCCTGATCATATGAACTGAAGAGGTATACTAATTAGATCACAACCTACTGAACTGAAAATATAAACATACTTAGCCTACTAGGCTAGGGCATAAACACAGAGTATAAGTGTACTTAAAATTAGAGATGCCATATCAAATCCTGACTGATAAAGTTAGTGGAGCAAGAGTCTATTATGCACCATCCTAAGCTGCCGTATAGGGCTAGGCATGGTATAGATTATCGGACTAACAACGAGGTCTAGTCGATCCCGATCGCATGAACTGAAGAGGCAATCTAATTAAGCTACACTCTATTAAAAATATGAGTAAAAGTGCAAATGCTACTTATGCAAATTCAACATTGACATGAAATACTCATCAAATATTTTATGTACACAGCATATGTCCAAGGTATAAAGCTCAATTACAAGGTAAATAAAGCATCAAATATCAAAGTAAGCAAGAGACTCTACTATGACACATATGATATCCATTGTTATCTAATTTATTTATTCAATCTACTCTAATTTACACAAGTTCAGAATCTCTAATTTTTACTATCAAGTGTAACTCAGATCCACAACCTTATAAGTTAAAAATAATTAGGACTAGCTAGGTCCTAATTATAAATAAATCAATGTCAACTACAAGTCTAAATAAATCAATCGACCTAATTTGTTTATTTAAGCAATCCAAACCACCTTGATTATCCAAATCAAGATGAAATGATTAATAATTAAACTCTAAATATTGGGGTTTAATTACTTAATCTGAAGGTGATCCTAAAAAACTAGATTTTACCACCCAATCTCACATATTAAAATTTAAGGCAAATCCTATTAAGTAAAGTCACACTTAATAGGATGGATCTGTAGTCTTAAATTTAAAATTAAAAGATCAAGTAATCATTAATAAACTATAAAAATCTATAAACTATCAAAAACAAATGTTTCACATATTGAGTAACCCAATATACTCAATAGATGAAATCTAACCTAAGTCTTATTCCTATTCCTATGAAAAAAGTTCCTAAGCACTAAGATGAACTCTCAGACATAAAACTTAACTAATGTTAAGAGAAAGATTGAGGATGGATTAAGCAGGGTTTAGAAAAGAGGTATGATGTGAGATTCATCTCACATCATACATCTAATACTCAATTTATAATTTTCTTAAGGAAGAAAATAGGGTTTTTGATCTCAAATTAAATTTATGGGTTTAATTAAAGGAATTATACTCAGAATTACTTTATTTATTAATTTTAGGGATTATAACATGAAATTAAGGCTTAAAAGCACTTAACCTTAAATTTGGGCAAAATGACTATTTTGCCCCTCCTTAAAGTTCTAAGAATCTACTTTTTGATTTAAAGCTCTAAATTAAAAATTTTCAGTGGCAACTGATTATTTACTGTCTAATATGAAGATAAACAGTATGTACATCAATTTTGGATAATTATTAAGCCTTATGAGATTAAATTAAGGAATTTGACTCAAAATGGCAAATTGGTAATTTTACTAAATGGAATCTAACATTTCTGTCAGTTTATTAAAGCTTACTGTCTAAAGATTCTATAGAATCTAAACTTTTTAAATTCAGATATGAAATGGTCAAGTTATGGCCAAAATAAAATAAGGGTTCAAAAATAAAAATTAGAGTTTCACCTATAATCTCTTGAGTAATTTAATTAAGACTAAACTCAAATTGGACCTCATTTGATATTGCATATGTTTAGACTAATGTGTGCAAAGTTATGAACCTTGGGAGATTTAGGGTTGGGTCATAAAAGTGATTAGTGAAATTGAGCTTCAAACAAAAAAATTAATACCTTTGGAATATTCATGAGGCTTTGATGATTAATTTGAGACCCATATTGAGTATGTTTGGGTGAGTGAGTACAAAGTTATGGTTAAATAAAATTTTGGGGAAATTAGGGTTTAATTTAAGATCCTAAATATCACTAGGTGAAATAATGATCCTATGCAAAATTAGACTGTGCCATAATAATCCTCTATTTTTGCTGATTAAAATGATATATAATATCACAGCATTTGGACTTATAGATTAATAGATATTTAAGTTTAAAGTTTAGTATTTAAATTAGTTTAATTAATCAATTTGAATTATATTAACTCATACTATTTTGAATTACTTAAATTCGTTTAACTGTATTTCTATGGCGGGTCCCTCCTCAAGGCAGGAAGCGACAGTGGGACCCGTGACTTCAATTTCCACACGAGCAGGTCCCACTGACATGCTCCATTGATGAAACAGCTGACCGAGACACATACACGCGGTCGGAATGACCCGACCCGCCCAGGATGAGCTGGCCTCCTTCTGCGGAACCCCGCGGGCAAAAATCTAGAGCTTGAATACCGGTGACCAAAATGTAGACGGCACGAATCGGTACCCATACTAATAGAAAGAGATCGATGAGCTCAACCTAAAGATGACGACATCGAAACCTGAGACAGCCAAAGGTCGCAGCCATTATTAGCTCTAAATTTCTAGGGTTATATGATGATGGATCAATATTATGCTTAAATGATAAATTAAGCTCAATTAAGTAATTTCAACAATATAAATTATTAGGTCAATGATTGAAAGAAGAAATGGAATCTCAATATTGAAGGGATAAATGATTTTACAAGAGGGAGGTGAAGTACCCAGGTATATGGTGATGACTCGTTTGGGGTCGGGACGGAGCTCCAACCTCGCGATCGAAAATTGACTGAGAATCCTAACTAATGGATCAATGCATGGATTTAATTAACCCCCAGTGAAGATCTAGAGCAATGAATGACGCATGGTGAGGAGGCGAGAAGAATGAGCGACGCGCATCGCGACCCCCGTCGCATGGAGCTTTCGCGTGGACGAGATACCTCCGCCGTCAGATCGAAAAAATCTGATGATTCGCCTGATCAAATGGCAAAACTAAACAGCGTGGACGACATTAGACAGAGTCGTTAAATACTTAATATTATATTATTATTTAAATATTTTAAAAACTATTTCATTAATAAGAATTAATCAATTAAATGCGTTCCAAAAATTCCTAATAAATCACCCCTAGCTAATTGAAAGGTGGGAAATGCAACGATGCAATCAGATTTTTGATTCGATGAGTACTTAATTATTTGATTTTTTAGGGTATTTAAATAATATTAAAATATTTGACTAAAATCCAATGACTTCCAAATAGTTTCAAAAGATCATCCCTAGCTAATATGGGGGTGATGAACACAAGGGCGAAATCAGATTTTTGATTTGAGGCCAAATTAAGTAGGTCAATTTTTGGGTTTTTGGAAATTCCAAAGATCAGGATTTGATCCATTTGATTCTTGATTTGAACTAGGTCTTAGTGATGACCTTATAATGACTTGGTTAGTGTACTTGAACTATAATTAGGACTTAGATTAGTCATAATTGACCTAAGTAATAACCTGGGTTGTTATAGACTCCCTCACTTAAGAATGATATTGTTCTCGACATAACTCAAGTGGAAAGAAAAAGCAGATACAAATTAATAAATTTAAATAAACTAGAGTTGAGAAATTACCTTGATTAAAAAGACTTGGGTATTTTTGTCAGATATCCATTTCGTTCTCCCAAGTGGCTTCATTATACGAACAGTTCTACCACTGAACTTTTATAATTGAAATAGAATGATTTTTTAATTGCTTCTGATCATGATCTGAAATTTTAACTGGTTCTTCAGTATAAGAAAGATCAGGTTGAATCTCTATTACTAGAAGTTGAATAAGATGAGAAGGATTTCGGAGACATTTTCTTAATGAAGATACGTGGAATATATTGTGAACAGCAGCAAAGTCTTATAGCAGTTCTAGTTTATAAGCTGCTGACCCAATCTTCTTTATGATCTTGAAAGGTCCCACATATCTTGGACTAAGTTTTCCTGCAACTCCAAGATAATAAATTCCTTTCATTGGGCTGACTCTTAAGTATACTAAATCTTCTTCTTTAAACTCAAGAGGACGATGACGGTTGTCATGATATTTACTCTATCTATCTTGAGCTGTTCTGATTCTCTATTGAATGAGCTTTACTTTCTTGTTTGTCTCTTCTACTAACTCTGAACTATACAATTGAGTATCCCTTGCTTCAGACCATGCTAATGGAGTTACGCACTTCCTACCATATAAAGCTTCATACGGTGCCATTTTGATACTTGATTGGAAACTATTATTGTAAGCAAATTCCACTAAAGGAATGTGCTCTTCCTAAGATTCTGAAAAGTCCAACATACATAATCAGAGAAGATCTTCTAATACTTGATTAACTCTTTCTGTTTGGCCATCAGTTTGTTTGTTAGTTTTGTTTTCATATAGGATGCTAGTCTTTCATGTTGTATTCACATGTATAGGATGTTAGTTTTATTTATAATTTTATAATGTTTTATATGTTCACTTACTTTTATGTCAATTAGCATAATTTTAAATTGATCATAAGCATGTCTAGGATGTATTTTCTTTATAGTCATTTGCTTTAGTCTTTCCTTTTTACTTACCTGACCTTGTTGCAGTTGCTATGGAAGAGGTATGTATTGTACTTCCTAGTTGTTTAAGTTATAAACTAGTTGTTTATAGCTTTACCTTGTTCTTTCTTATGCGTTCTTGCTCCTATTATGCTTTTGTACTTACTTGTTTATGGTGATATCTAACAAACATAATAAATTAATTACCCTAAAATGTACTTAGATATTTTGTCTAACTAGATTTTTTTTTTGTTGGCTTGGGCCCTATCATTATGAAACCGACAATGGTAGATTCCGAGCTTTTTAAAGTGATAGAGCCTTCAGGAGATCTGCCTTTGGGAGAGGAGCGTAAAGCTGAAGATCCTTAGTTTCCTTTCTGCATTTGTAAGGACGAGTGTTTATTTCAGCTCTTTTAAAATTGTTTAAAATTGTAATAATATAGGGTTAACTTTACTTTTCAGCACTTTACTTATTCTGTACTGTTGTATTACATATGATGGATGGATGTTGTATTTATGCTTCTGCACTCTGCTGTTACTTGTATTTGCATTTAGTGATAATTCCTTTGAGTAAATGGCAAAGGCTTTGATTATAATGAGTTAGTATTAGTCACTAACCTATTCATAAGCAAAGGCCTTGTCATTCGGTGACCGCCACACCGTAATCATGTTAACTTAAGAGTTAACAGGACCACGGCGGGGAGCGGGGTGCCACATATGTAGAGTTTAATGGTGATATCTAAATAACTTAATAAAATTGAAGCTTAAAATGTACTTAGATATTTTGTTAGATTTTTTTAAGCTTAGTAGTGCAACAAAATCTAACAAGCCTAGTACTGTGTAATGCATCAAGCTCAGTAGTGCAACAAAATCTGCCACACTTTTCTTCATTCCTAGCCACCAGAATGATTGTCTCAAGTCTTGATACATCTTAGAGTTTCCCAAATATATCTAATATCCTGAGCTGTGACCTTCTACCAAGATCTCCTTTTGCATAAATTTGGGAATCCAGAGGCGATCATCCATATAAATAGCACCTTTCTTAAAATTTAGCTCTGGATGATGACCACTTTCTTTTGCAACTTTTAGGTCTAAGTAGTCATCATCCTTTGTCTAGGTGATAGAAACATCTCTATGAAAAGTGGGTTCCATATTACTCATAGATATTATTTCACTCAGCAAGCCGTCGTGCATTGGTTTAATATTCATTCTGCAAAATTCCTCCATCAATGGACTTTATGAAATCATAGTGTTAAGAGTAGCATGACGACTTAAAGCATCAGCTACAATGTTGGCTTTTCCCGGATGATACTGAATATCCAGATCATAATCACTGATCAATTCCAACCATCTTCTTTGCTTACAATTAAGTTCTCATTGGGTAAAGATGTATTTTAAACTTTGGTGATTTGTAATGATGGAGCACTGAACTCCATATAGATAATGGCACCATATTTTTAAGGCAAAAACTACTGCTACAAGTTCCATATCAAGGATAACATAGTTTCTCTCATGAGGCTTAAGTTGATGAGATGCATATACTATCCAAACATACCCAATATGGGTCTTAAATTAATCAGCAAACCCTCAGGATTATTATAATAATGTTAAATTTATTGTTTGATGTATATTTTGACTAATCCCTTTTAGGACCCAATCATAATATTCCATGGCTCATAACTTTTCACACACTAGTTCAAATATAGCTAATATGGGTCTTAAAGTGATTAGAAAAGCCTCTAGAATAATCTACTAGTATTCATTTCTCTATTTGGATTAGGGTTTGCTTAATCACTTTTAGGACTTAACCATAATTATCCTATTTAACCCTAGAACTTCAATTGACCATAACTTGGTCAAGTGAGCTCCAAAGTAGGTCATCCAATGTTATTTTGATCAGGAAGACCTAATAAATAGTAAATTATAAAAATATTTAGGACCTAACCACTAGATATCTTAATCAGCCCTAATCACTCTAAACATTAATTAATGAATATTATTATAATTAATAATTAAAATTGAGTAATTTTAATTTTTAATAAATCATAGAGTAGAATAGAACCTAGTAGTATGGTTAGTTTAGTGATTCTGTGATTAATTTCACTAATTGCTTACTAATTACCTAAATCCTAATTAAGCCATAACTTAACCAAATGAGGTTCAATTTGGGTCTACTCCTAGTTAAAGTACTCAATGGGTTATAGAAAAGCTATAGCCACTGAGTTTACTAAATTTAGACTTCAAATAGAAAAGTTAGGTTTTTGACCCCTATTTATGAAACCCTAATTTCTAATTTTGAACCCTTAGTTTGTTTTGGCCATAATTTGGCCATTTCATATCAGAATTTAAAAATTTTAGATTCTATAGAATCCTTAGATAGTAAGCTTTAATAAACTAATAGAAAATTTAGATTCCATTTAGTAAAATTACCAATTTGCCATTTTGAGTCAAATTCATTAATTTAATCTCATAAGGCTTAATATTTATCCAAAATTGATGTACTTACTATCTATCTTCATATTAGATAGTAAATAATCAATTGCTACTAAAAATTATCAATTTAGAGCCTTTAATCAAAAAGTAGATCCTTAGACTCTTAAAGAGGGGTAAAATGGTCATTTTGCCCAAATTTAAGATTAAGTGCTTTTAAGCATTAGTTTCATGTTATAATCCCTAAAATCAATAAATAAAGTAATTCTGAGTATAATTCCTTTAATTTAAGCCATAAATTTGATTTGAGATAAAAAACCCTATTTCTTCCTTGAGAAAATTCTAAGTAGAGTATTAGCTGTATGATGTGAGATTCATCTCACATCATACCTCTTTTTTGAGCCCTCCTTAATCCATCCTCAATCTTTCTTTTAGCATTAGTTAGGTTTTGTGTCTGAGAGTTCATCTTAGTGCTTAGGAACTCTTTCCTTAGGAATAGGAATAAGACTTAGGTTAGATTTTATCTATTGAGTATATTGGGTTACTCAATAGGTGAAGCCTTAGTTTTTGATAGTTTATAGATTTTCATAGTTTATTAATGATTATTTGATCTTTTAATTTTAAATTTAAGACTAGAGATCCATCCTATTAAGTGTGATTTTACTTAATAGGATTTGCCTTAAATCTTAATCTATGAGGTTCGGTGGTAAAACCTAATTCTTTAGGATCACTTTTAGATTAAGTAATTGAACCATAATATTTGGAGTTTAATTCTTAATCCTTTTATTTTGATTTAGTTAATCAAGATGGTTTGGGTTGCTTAAGCAAATAAACTAGGTCAATTGATTTATTTAGACTTGTAGTCGATGTTGATTTATTTATAATTAGGACCTAGCTAGTCATAATTATTTTCAACTTATAAGGTCGTGGATTTGAGTTATACTTGATAGTAGGAATTGAAGATCCTGAACTTATGTAACTTAGAGTAGATAGAATGAATAAATTAGATAATAATGGATATCACCTGTGTCTTAGTAGAATTTCTTCCTTACTTTAATATTTGATGCTTTGCTTACCTTGTAATTTAGCTTTATACCTTGGACATATGCTGTGTACATAGGATATTTGATGAGTATCCCGTGTCAATGTTGAATTTGCATAAGTAGCATTTGCACTTTCACTCATATTTTCAGTAGAGTGTAGCTTAATTAGATTGCCTCTTTAGTTCATACGATCGGGATCGGCTAGACCTCGTTGTTAGTCTGATAGTCTATACCATGCCTAGCCCTATATGGCAGCCTAGGATGGTGCATAATAGATTATTGCCCCACTGACTTTATTAGTTGGGATCTGATATGACATCTCTAATTTTAAGTACACTTTTACTCTGTATTTCTGCCCTAGCCTAGTAGGCTAAGTATGTTTATATTTTCAGTTCAGTAGGTTGTGATCTAATTAGTATGCCTCTTCAGTTCATGTGATCGGGATCGGCTAGACCTCATTGTTAGTATGATAATCTATACCATGCCTAGCCTTATACAGCAGCCTAGGATGGTGCATAATAGACTCTTGCCCTATTGACTTTATCAGTCGGGATCTGATTTGACATTACTAGTTCTAAGTTCACTTATTCTCAATGTTTTTGTCCTAGCCTAGTAGGCTAAGAGTGATTGTAATTTCAGTTCAAAGCTTTTGCCTTAGCCAGTAGGCTAAGAGAGGTTGATGTATACTTTCAGTTTTGAATGACTTGTTTAGCCATTTCAGTTTTCATTTTTGTACTTTCTATTTCTAGTTTACTTTTAAGTACTTTTGCACTTCTTTTACTATATTTCTATATTTTTAGTAGGCATATTATAGGATGTTAGTTGCTTATGATAGGATGCCTAGTTTTTTTACCTATTTAAATATTTGGATGCTAGTCTTGTATTTATTCATAGGATGTTAATTTACTTATTTACACATATTCAGTATGTTGGCTTCATTCATTTATAGGATGTTAGATTTGCATATTTGATAGGATGTTAGATATGTTTCTAAATTGTTCATTTCATGTTCATTATATTATGTAAATTCATTTTGATCATAAGCATATTTTTAGGTTGAGTTTTATTTGAATTACTAGGATATACTTTTCTGTCATGCTTAACCTTATTACAGCTATGATTGGAGGTATGTACTTACTTCCTCTCTTGTTCAAGTTATAAACTTGTTATTTATAACTAGCTTTTTCTTTTCATATGCGTTCTGCTTTTATACTTGCTCATATGTTGAGTTTAATGGTGATATCTAAATAACTTAATAAAATTGCAGCTTAAAATGTACTTATATATTTTGTCTAATTAGATTTTTCTTTTGTTGGTTGAGGCCATATTATTATAAAACTGATAATGATAGACTCTGAGCTATTTGAGATTGTGGAGCCTTCTATAGACCAAGTTCAAGAGGAGGATCAAGTTGCTAAAGAATCTTAGATATTTAGTTCTTTTTTTGCTGTGAGGAAATGTGTTGTAATAATACAGGTTTAATTTGTGTTTTTCTTTTACTGCTCTTATTCTGGGTTATAAGTTCTTACTACTGTATTGTGATGAAATGGATGTTATGTTTTTACTTCTGCACTATGATTTCTTTATTTACCATTTAGTGCAATCCCTTTATAAATGACAATTTCTTTAATTAAGTTGGATTAGAATGAAAGTCTAATCTAGTTATAAGTGAGGAAATTATTATTTGGTGATCACTTTACCGTAATCATGTTAACTTAAGAGTTAATAGGACCATGGTGGGGCTGGGGTGCCACATTTGGACTTATGGTTTGCAAGATATAAGTGTTTAAAATTTTATAATTAAACTAATTTAATTATTAAATTTATGTTACATAAACATTATTATTTAATTTAAATGAAATTCCATTTGATTTAAACTCTGCAGTGGGACCCACACCACGTGACAGAACTGACGGTGGTAGGACCCGTAGCATACGCGGCACGATGGGATGGGAAGAATGTGACCAACGGGACCCACCAGTCGTTGATTCAACTGACAGCGAGCGGACTGTGGGGCCCGCATCCTGACTTCTGCGGATGACATGTAGACGGCACGCGAGTGAATCAAATTTGCATGGGTCGGGCCCTGGTCAACCCGGCCCGACCCAAAAATTCCTCTTCCCCGACTCCGTAGACCGAAGGTAGCGCTTCTAGGGCATCACTTTAGCCAGACCCTCCGATGGAGTGGGAAGATGAATTGCATGTTGCTGGAAAGGTCTTGGAGAGACCTCTCGACTGGTACCTAAAACACAACCGAAAATGATCAGGATTGATGGCAAAACATAACCCTAAATATCGATTGACGGTCGAGCGAGAGATGAAATTTTAATGGAAACGACTACAGCGATGCCATCTAATTAGGCTCGATCGGGTTCGATCTGGCTGATCGAACCTGATAGATAATCAATCCATTACATAAAATAAGCTATTGAAATTGCAAATTGCGAATTGACTGAAGATCATAAGAGATCAAGCTTACCTTGAATGAACGGCAGAGAATCTAGGGTTAGTCTTTTCTTCGAGTTCGATCGATTTCTACTGCATCTTCTACGAAAGAAAAAAAAATGAGCGAGGAGGTCGATTGAAGTCTCTAAAAGGCATGGAATCATTCTCTACAGCGGTGCACGCCATCTGGCCGAAGGAATGCACCGCGTGTCCGTGCACGAGACTCGCGCAGCTTTCACGCACCTCTCGCGGAAGTGATGAAGGCTTGACCATACGATCCTTGATCGGACGGTCAAGATTAGTCATTTGATTAAATGGCAAGCGCACGATGGAGTGAATGGTAGTGACGGCGCCGTTAAGTATATTAATATTTAATTATTATTTAAATATTTACAACTGATTTTATTAATTAAAATTAAATAATTAATTGCATTCTAAAAATTTCTAATAATTTACCCCTAGCTAATTGAGATGTGAGGAACACAACGACAAAGTCAGATTTTTGTTTCGACGAGTATTTTTATTTAAATTTTGGGGTATTTAAATTATATTAAAATATTCGCCAAAAATCCAACGACTTTCAAATGTATCCAAAACATTACCATTAGCTAATTTGGCGGTGATGAGCGCAATGGTGAAGTCAGATTTTTGATTTGAAGTCACTTTAAATAGGTCAAATTCCAGGGCTCTTGGAATTCCCAAAATCAGGATTCGATCCATTTGACTCCTGATTTGGACTAGGTCTTTATGGTGAACTCCTAATGACTTAATTAAAGTACTAGACTCATAATTAGAACTTGATTTAGTCCTAATTGACCTAAGTAAAAACTTGGGTTATTATATGATCAAACTTTATTTTAACAATAAAGGTAATGATGGAGATCAAAGATCACAAGCAAAACTTAAAGATAGCTTAAAGATTACTCACCATCTTATAAGAAACATCTGGAATGATAAGAAGATGTTAAATAAAGTTTGTAATAGCAGCTTTAAAATTCACTTAATTTATGTTTTGTAATTATATATTTGTATTTGTTGTACTTAAATTTAGGTTAGTTTTAATCATGTAATGATGTTATATTTTGAGATTAGGATTGAGCATAGAATGAGCGTAATTTAGCTAAGTGTTAGAAATGCTTTTACTGGAGGTGCCTTGTAATGCCCCAATGCCAAATTAGGTAGTATAATCCAATACTGTGTGTTACTTTAGTACTTAATATTGGATTAGTAAGTCTTAACCCACTATTAAGTACGGGGAGCTAAGAACATTTAACATGGAAAAAATTTTAACATTAGAAATGCAGGCTTTAATCTAAAAGTTGAATTATTTAGTTGATAGAATAATATGAAGAGCTATGTATCTATCTTTGATAAAAGTAGATTGAGCTTAATTTATGAGATCTAGATAATAGTGTGAAATATTTATGGAAATTGCCTTTGAGATGATTTTATAAAGTATATTGCAAAGATTGATTGGCTTGAAATCAAAAAGAGTATTATAGTTATAACCTTTGGGCATAAGAGAAATCAATGTATGATTGATCCATTAGAGCATATAGGCAATTAAAAAAAATGAGATTGTTAATTCTACAAGTCACAAGCACACATAAGTTATTATATATATCTTAGTTTAAATCAGGGTTGGTTTTGAGTCGAATTTGAGTCAAGTTCGAGTAACTTCGAATCATTTTAAATATGGTTTAATTCATAACGTATGACTCGAACTTGATAAAAAAAAAATTTAGTCGAGTAAAAATGTCTCGAGTTTGAGTCGAGTCGAGTTCGAATTTCAAGTTTTGGGTCAAATTGCCAGCCCTAGTTTTGATAATAATTGAAATTTATAAATAACATTTTTAAAATACAACTAATTCTAAGTTTAGCTCAAATTTAGCTACTTGATGACGTTAGGAGCTAATGATCAAGCTTTGCTCTAACAATAAAGGTAATGATGGAGATCAAAGAGCATAAGTAAAACTTGAAGATAGCTTGAAAAATTACTCAGCATCTTATAAGAGACATCTGGAACGACAAGAAGACGTTAAATAAAGTTTGTAATAGCAACTTTAAAATTCATTTAATTTATGTTTTGTAAATATATATTTTTATTTCATGTACTCAATTTTAGGCTAATTTTAGTTATGTAATGATGTTATATTTTTTAGATTAGGATTGAGCCTAGAATGAGCCTAACTTAGCTAAGTGTTAGAAATGCTTTTACTGGATGTACCTTGTAATGCCCCAATGCCAAATTGTGTAGTATAATCCAACATGGAGTGCTACTATAGTATTTAATAATGGATTAGTAAGTCTTAAGTACGGGGAGCCAATAATATTTAAGATGGAAAAAATTTAGACATTTGAAATGCAGGCTTTAACCAAAGAGATAAATTATTCAGTTGATAGAATAATATGATGGGCTATGTATCTATCTTTGATAAAAGTAGATTGAGCATGATAGATGAGATCCAGATAATAATGTAAAATATTTATGGAAATTGTCTTTGATATGACCTTGTAAAGTGTATTGCAAAGATTGATTGGCCTGAAATCAAAAAAAGTATTATAATTAAAACCTTTGGGCATAAGAGAGATTAGTGTGTGATTGATCCATTAGAGCATGTAGGTAATTTTAAAAAATGAGATTGTTAATTCAACGAGTCACAAGTGCACCTAACTTTTTATATGTCTTAGTTTTGATTATGGTTGGTTTCTATAACGACCCCAATATTAGATAGGAACTCAATCGAATATTAGAGCATTACCTTAGCATCCAATATCAGATTAGAAGAAAGCTAACCCAATACTAGATGCTAAGTGGATAAGTATCTTTATGAGTAGTGTTAAGTTAAGAAATATTTGTAATATAAGTAATATGTAACATGCAGGAAAGGTATGAAATAAGTGTAAGTAAAATAAGTAATATTTATCCACTCATTCAATCCAAGCAGTTACAAAGTAAGTAAACTATGCACAAAAATATGGAAAATATCATAGACATTTTAAGTTATTACAAGCCATTTTAAATGAAAGAGTAAGAAAGATAATCACTCTCTCACATAAAATAAATGCAAGTAAAATAAGCGAAAGCAAATTTGAAAGATCTTCCAGTGCTAGGTTCTACTCCACCTGAATTATTTTGCTCACGATCTATCTTATTTTGGTATTTTAAATATGATAGAGCAAAATTAAGAAAAGAAAAAAAGTAGTTAGGCTAAATAGTCTAAGCACATTTAAGATTAGCTAAGCATTTATAATTTTATTTAGAAAGCATAAGCTAATTTACAATTTAATATAAGCAGAGGAGCATTTAAAAGCATTCAAGTAAGGAAGGAAAATAAATATAACTACAAAGAAGAACTGTTAAAAGTAAGGGAGTAAAAATACTCACATAAATAATCATTCTAGCATGCAACCAAAAAGGTAAGGGAAAATTATCCTAAATAAGGCTAGAAATTACTAAAGTACATTTGAAAGTAAATGAAATGGAAACATGTATATATCCAAATGGAAATTATGCTAAGTAAGGAAAAGAAAAGCAGTGAAGCATTTAAATAAAATTAAAAAAACATACACTGCATTATATATGAACTATAAGTAAAGTACAATACTAAGAATATAAAGTGCGAAGCATAGTAATTAAAGAAAAATTTTAGCCTCTTGGTCTAAGATACACATAGCTTAGGATTATGAAAAGTAACATAGCTTGAAAGCTATGATGAGATCTTACAATCAATAAGATTGTAAAAGAACTCATATTTTATTAGTTAAAGTTATTTTATGAAAATACTCATTTTGCGGGCACATATAGAATGAAGTGATGAGTTAAGCACGTCTACCTAACTAGTAGAGGAAAGCGAGGTCTCAATGAAAAAGAACACTCACATTCACCCTCTAAAAATGTAAGGTCTTATAATATCTCTTATTTAGTCTGCCCTTGGCTATCCTCCATAGTACAAACCCCTATAATTTTTATTGTGAAAGTCTTATTTATCCACAATATCTTGTATGTATGTTCAAAGAAATATGCTCAAAGCTAAGTAAGCATTCAAGAAAATTCAAATAATTATAAACTTTGTGATATCTAAAATTATCTAATTTTAATGATCTACTTAATGATTGGAACTATTTAAGCTCCCAATTGACTTATAAATATTGATCTTCAAGTTAATTATAAGTAATAGTAAAAGTGAAAGAAGTTTGGAAAAATAGTATTTTGATTTAGTTCATGAAATGAGAAAATAATTTATAGTATATTCATGTAAATTAGATTTATTCAACACTAGTCCTAAGCTAATCAAATCAATTAGAATAATGATTAGAGTTTAAAAAACTAGTAGGGAAGAGTAATAATACTAAAGGATTACTAAGCTAAAGGAAGTAGGGATTAACTTATAACCTTCTATCTTTATTTAATTTAGCTTTACAAAATGAAAGGTTTCCAACCAAATTATTCACTGACTTAGTTAGGATTAATTAGTAAGAAATGTCTAGGTATAAGGAAGAAGATAAACTATCATCTACAAGTATTAGTTCATTCTAGGTTGTAGGTTAAATGAGGTATACATTCCATCCTAAACACTTTAAGGGTTTTCAAATTTAATCATTAAATAACTAAAACAAAAGATTTAAAACTATAGGAGATGTGTACTAATAATCTAATTGAATAATTAGGCACTAGTCTTATTAAATTTACTTAGTGAAATGAGATATACTACTAGTATATTAATTCTCAACTTACTAGAGAACTTAATGTAAGGATCTAGAAGTTATAGAATTATCATTAAGTTTAAATCAAATCAAAGAATGCTAGTTCTAATAAAATTATAATATGATAAGAAGACATGCTATTAACAATCTACAATCTTGGAATAAGTTAGTTAAGATTATGGAAGTAAATTATACAAGATGGTTCCTAAATTTCATGTGATGTATTCTATGAAGGAACATTAAATATAGAATATGCGATATGAACTAATCAAAATACATTCATAACATTGCAATTATATAAATATTAATGTTACTAACACTAATTAGTATTGATATATAACTTTAAAGATAACAAAGAAATCATGATTTCAATTCAATCCCATAGCAATTCTATTAAGGATGAAGATTAATTCAATTAAATACTAAGAATTCCAATTATCATATTTATGAAATTCAAGCCTCAAATATACAATTTAAGGTATATAGGAAATAATTAAAGTGAGACATATTTATTGTCCTATGATTTAAATACTTAAAACATGCATTATAAGAAATTAAAAAAAAAATCAATTTTATACTAATTAAGGAGCTAAATATCTAAATCATCCAAATGTTGTCCAATTAGAAATATGAAAGCATATATGAAATCCTTATAACATAAGGGAAAAAATGACACTAAGTATATCAAAATTAGATAATATTGAGAAATTAGGGTTTGGAGGACTCTAATTAGGGATTAAAAAGTCATTAAAAAATTTAGGGTTTAAAATCTAATTCTGATTTCATATTATTATCCTAAACATTTTTATGATCAAAATGAACTATTGAATCATCAAATTTGGACATTAATTTATCTAGTTAAGCCACATACAAAGTTTAGGATTTATTTGTAATTAAATAAGTAACCTATAGTGATTAATAAAAATAACCATCAAAATAGAAATTTAATATCATAATATTATTCTACACATTTTTTTGATTGAAATGGTATATAATATTGCATATTTTAGATAATTATTTTGCAATATATGATTAAATGAAGTTTACTTAAATTATCTTTAATTAAGCTAATCATTACATCAATCAATTAATCATTGCAGGAGATTTAGCTGATCTACATTAAAACCAAGATGGCGTTGAAAAATTGAGGTGCAGATTAAAATAAAGGCCCAAAAAATGGGGTAAAGAAAATCGTGCCCGCCACTGCGACATGCGTCTACCTTAACGCGCGATGCATGTTAAAGCGGGACCCGCTGGTGTGCGGCGCTATCAGCGCGGTTCGCAAATTGAACAGATCCCGGTCCAGCAGAGGCATTTGAACTGTGGTGTGCACGGTCTAAGCCGCTTTGTTCTGAGAGGGGATTGTAAGGACTCGCATAGGGTTTAGGCTCGCGGCTGATTTCGGGGACTTCACAGCTCGACCCGCACGTTGGCGTGAAGCTCATTTCATGACTGACGTGCCAAGCTTTATAGTAAGGCCAAAGGACATCGAAGATGAAAAAGGTGTGATGCCTTAGCCTCGGGCCCAATAGCTAGGGTTCAACCGAGAAGAGCCGAAGCCCCCAAATTCAAATGGGGGTTGATTCGACTCAGTTGAGCTCAATCGACTCCTCATTTAATATCATCCAAAGGATTATTGCGCAAAGAACAATAAAGAGGGTAGAGGAAGTCTGGGTTTGTACCTTAGTCTTCTTATCCTTTGGTTGAAAATAGGGGTAGGTTGTAGAAGGGAGGATCCACTGGTTCAACACTCCATGAGCTCCTCAGCAACACCAGAAATTAGCTTAGGTGAACAAGAAATGAGAGTAGTGAGGAATGGAGGGATAATGCCAAGGTTAGGGAGTTCGTTGTACGCCATTTTCCCTCTGTAAACGCACGATGGAAAGAGGAAGGAAGACGTACAGAAAATAATCCTGGTCGTTCGTTCGATCGAATGGCCAGATCTGTTACATCGGATCAGATTGATCCCTGATCGTCAGATCTGCCTTTAAAAAGGTGGAATGGTCTCTATTGAGACTGACGGGTTCCCGTGTGCTTGCCTCACGCACAGGATCCCCTCCTTTTTAAAAGAGCCATTAGGATATTTATATTATATATATTTAATAATTTAAAATAATTATTTAATTATTTAATTAATTATACTCAATTTAATACTCCATATTAAATAATCAAACAGGCTCTAAAAAATCTCAAAATTTCACTCTTACCAAATTGAGGGGTGAGAAACTCAAAAATGCAATCGGCTTTTCGATCGAATGTTAATTTAATTATCCTAATTTTCAGAGTATTTAAATAATATTAAAATAATTAGAGAAAATTCGATGACTTTCAAGCACTCCCAAAATACAACCCCTAGCTAATTTGGGGGTGATGAGTCCAATGGCGGACTCTATTTTTGATTTTGAGGTATAAATAAATTAGGCATTCTCATAATTATCGAAAAATTAGAAAATATTAGAAAGTCTCAAATGATCTCCAATTTGCACGAAACTCGAGGTGGACACTCTTAACATTATTATAAGTGCAATAGAAAAAAATTTGAGTCGATTAGGTTACTAAATGATGGGTAACAACACAAGGGTTGTTACAGTTTTGAGTCGAGTTCGAGTCGAGTCAGCCCAAACTCCAACTCAACTCAAACTTGTTTGAGTTTGAGTTGAGTTCGAGTTACTTCGAATAATTTTAAATAGGGTTTAATTCATGACGTATGACTCAAACTTGAAAAAAAAAATGAGTCGAGTAAAGATGTCTCGAGTTCGAATCGAGTCGAGTTTGAATTTCCAATTTTCGGTTAAATTGCCAGCCTTAGCTTTGATAATAATTGAAATTTATAAATAATATTTTTAAAATACAACTAATTCTAGATTTAGTTCAAATTTAGCTACTCGATAACGTTAGGGGCTAATGACTAAGTTTTGCTCTAACAATAAAGGTAATGGAGATCAAAGATCACAAGCAAAGTTTGAAGATAGCTTGAAAGATTACTTAACATCGTATAAGAAACATTTGGAACAACAAGAAGACGTTAAATAAAGTTTGCAATAGCTGCTTTAAAATTCACTTAATTTATGCTTTGTAAATATATATTTGTATTTCTTGTACTTAAATTTAGGCTAATTTTATTCATATAATGATGTTATAGTTTTTAGATTAGGATTGAGTCTAGAATGAGCCTGTAACAACCCAAATTATTATTTAGGTCAATTAGGACTAATTCAAGTCTTAATTATGATTTTAATATCTTAATTAAGTCATTTAGAACTCATCTCTAAGATCCAATTCAAATCTGAAATCAAATGGATCAAAACCTGATTTTTGAAAAATCCAGAAACCTTAGAAATTAACTTTTTATTTTGATCTCAAATCAAAAATCTGACATCGCCATTGCGTTCACCACCCCCAAAATAGCTAGGGGTGATATTTTGGTCGCATTTGGAAGTCATTAAACTTTCGGCGAATATTTTAATATTATTTAAATATCTGAAAAATGAGATAATTAAATACTCGTTAAAACAAAATTTTGATTTCGCCGTTGCGTTCCTCACCCCTTGTTTAGCTAAGGGTGAGTTATTAGAAAATTTCTGAATTTATTTAATTTCTTAATTTCAAGTTAGAAAATGAATAAAATTATTAAATAATAAATAATTATTAACTAGAACTTAACGGCGCCGTCCATCCAAAGCTAGCGCCGTCCCTATTTTCCTTCGTTTCTGTCACATCTAACGGCTCTTGTGAGCCGTTCGATCGAAGGATCGAACATCCCACTCCTTTCTTCCTCACGCGCACTGCGCGTGGCGCATGGCGACGCGCATCGCCCAGCCCTGATGCCAGGCGCCCTTCGCCGCTCAAGGAACCTCAATGCAAATGATTTATGCATCTGGAGAGTTAAACGGTAATAAACCAAGACCTATCCTAGACGTATGAGGCTTGATTGATCGTCTTCTTCCTTCTCTGACAGAACCCCTCAACACCAGCAAGTACTTCAATTCTCCATATCATTTGAATTCGATTTTATTAAATATTTATTAGTTGTTACATTTAAATTGACTTCCAATGATTATTGATCTGCTACAATTATCTCAAATTTTTAGATCAAAGTTTCTTCATTTAATCAACTAGTTAGGATACCTTCTTTAACCCTAACCTGATTTTAGGGCATCATAGATTCAAACTAGGGAGGCAGGCATATCTCGATTTCTTTAACTTATTGGGAAGAAGTGATCAATGGCTTGCATTCAGTACGAGCTGAGTCTCTGGGAGTACCTTGATCGGCCAGTAGAGTGATGCCCTAATTTCTCCTTGTCCGCCTCTTGAAGAAGACGAAGGCACCTATGGGTTCTCGGGTCTCGCTTGACCCGGGCGAAGCCGCTTGGCCCGAGGATGCTACGCCCTCCACGTGGCCCATCGCTACCGTATGGGACTTATGCCCGTTCGCATGAGAAGCCACGCGTCGCGAGGATGTAGCACGGATGGGGCCCGCATCCGTGGAAATTGGGTCAGCGCTCCATGTTGTGGGACCTTCCAATCAATCCTTAGCGAGTTGCCATCTACCGAGTAGCATGTGCAGGTCCTGTCTCTGGCTCCAGCTGGAAGTCGGGGCCCGCTGTTTATAATTAAATTTAATTTGTTTTAATTTAAGTAAAATAATTAAATAATATTCAGTTAATTAAATTAATTATTAAACCTTCAATCATTAATAACTCTTAATCCTGAACTCCAAATGTAGCATAATTATATACCATTGAATTCAAAAAATTATGAGGAATAATTTGGCATTATCAATTTTTCCATTTGGATCAATATTTAACATAGTGATACTTATGAGAATCAAATTATGTCACAAAATTTCATTAAGTTATAACTTTTTCTATGTTTACCCAAATATACCCAATATAGGTCTTAAAATACTCAAAAAACCCTAAGGAATATTTTAGTAGTGTTAACCTGCTGTTTGGATTAGTATTTGCCATATCACTTTTAGGACCTAATCCTAATTAGGTCAATCAACCCTAGAACTTCAATTGACCATAAGTTGGTCAATTTAACTCCAAATTAGGTGATCCAAATATCTATTTAGATCAGGAAAACCTAATGTACAATAAACTGTAAAAATATTTAGAATCTAACGATTAGATTTCTTAATTAATCCTAATTATCCTAAATCTTAATTAATGAAGATTAGCAAATCTAATGATCCAAATTGAATAATTCAAGTTTCAGAGAACTCCTAGAGATAAAACTTAGCTATGTTATTGGTTTAGTGATTTTGTGATTAATTTCACTAATCACTCACTAATTATACTAAAACCCTAATTAATAATCCTAAAGCTTGTATTGGCTATAACTTAGCCAATATATATCAGAATTTAATGATTTTAGATTCTATGGAAACCTTAGGACTTAAGCTTTAATAATCTGACATAAAATTTAGATTTCATAAGGTAAAATTACCAATTTTCCCTTATAGGTCAAATTCCTTAATTTGACCTTATAAGGCTTAATACTTAACCAAAATTAGTGAACTTGCTGTCTAAACTCACATTATACAGTAAGTAATCATTCCACTTTATTAAAATCTAGAATTTAACCCTAATTCATAAAGATGAAATTTCAGATCCTTAAGTAGGGGCAAAATAGTCTTTTTGCCCAAAATTAGGGTTTAATGAATTTAAGGCCTGATTTCATCTCTAAATCCTAACAATTAGTAATTAAAGTGATTTAGACTTTAATTTAAATAGTCTTAAGTCTTAAATTGGAAATTTAAGAAAAATCTTAAATTTGATCCCAAGTAAAAACCTAAGTAAAGATGAGAGATTTTTTCCTTCCTTTGAACTTCTTAGTCCATTTATAGGTCTTATAACCTTAGTTAAGATGTGTGTCTATGTGCTATTATTAGTACTTATGAGCCTTAATTCCTAAAATTAAGGATAGATCCTATGTTATAATTCATCTAATGGGTAAAGTGAACCACTCATTAAGGTGAAACCTTGAGTTTACTAGTTTATAGATTTTTATAGTTTATTTGATCTTTTAATCTTAGAATTAGGATTAGAGATCTATCCTATTGAATTTGACTTAATTCAATAGGATTTGCCTTAACACTTAATCAGTGAGATGGGATTAAATCTTAGTCCATAAGATGACCTTGAGATTAAGTAATTGAACTTCATTCTTTAGAGTTTGATTTTTAATCCTTTCAATCTTAATTTGGCTAATCAAGATTTAGTTTGGGATATATAAAATAACAAATTAAGATGATTGATTTACTTATTTAACTTTGTAAACGACTTTGATTCAGTTATAATTAGGATGTGGCCAGTCCTAATTATATTCAACTTATAGGTTCGTAATTCTAAGTTACATACAGTGTAGGAATTTATGATTCTTAATTTTATGTAACTTAAAGTATTTAGAATGATTAAATTAGAAAATAAGTGATATCACAAAGTTTATGTAGTGCTATTTATTTCTTTGAATTTGATCTGCTATACTTTCTTTATTTTTGAGCCTCATTACACTTTTGGATATATTTTATTAAACATAAGATGTTTGATAAATATTTTATTTTACACTTTGAATTACATTTATATAGCATTTGCATAACTTAAAAAGAAAACTTAAATAAAACAAACTTTAATACACCTTGTGGGTTATGTTTTACTTAGTCTGTCATTTAGTATAACTTTATTTTAGGATAGCTTTTGCCTAGGATATTTCCCCTAGTGTGTGATACTTTTGCCTAGGGTATTTACCCTAGTGTGTGATAGTTTGGCATTATGATGTTTCTCCTATATGCTTAGTGAGTACTTGTGGTATTTACTTTAATCTAGGACGTTTCTCCTAGATTATTTAGATAGAATTAACTTTAGGATCTGGGATGTTTCTCATAGTTGCCTTTTTGATGGAAATCACTTTAATCTATGATGTTTCTCCTATATGAGCAGATGGACTTTACTTTTTTGTAGTACTAAGTAGGAGTATTTCACACTTTACTTTTAATTTATACTTTACTTTACTTTTACTTTTTAGTCATTTTACAGCCACTTTACAATTTCCTTTCAGTTTCAACTTACTTTTACTTTACAGTTCTATACGCTTTCTGTCATATTTTCATTTTCTGCAGTTCTTCTGTATTACAGAATTTCCTTTAATATTCTTTTATTTTAGTTATTTTACTTTATTTAAAAGCATGTTAGGATGCTAGACTTCTTTTCAGTACAGTACTTTTACTTTATATTATAAATTGGCATGTTTAGTTTGATCATATTATTTATAACTTTTCTTTGTACTTAGTAGATTTATATTTACACTTTATTTATCTTTTATGCAGCTTGAGTTGAGGTATGTGTTTACCTCACATTTTGCTTAAGTTATAATTTTTTATTATAACTAGCCTTTCCTTTCTTTGTCGCTTTACCGTTATTTTTACGCTTAAATTAAGTTTGTGATATCTTAAAAATACATAAAAATAATTACCTTAAAATGTACTTAGACATTTTGTCTAACTAGATTTTTTTTTTGTTGGCTAGGGCCCTACCATTATGAAACTGATAATGGTAGATTCTGAACTATTTGAAGAGGTTCAAATCCAGGAAGAAGTGCAGGTTGATGAAGATCACTAGATTTTGCTTCTTAGTTTATTTCACTTTTGCATTCGAAAGGATGAGAGACTTCACTTTATATTTCAGTCTTTAAACCTTAATGTTTGTAATAATACAAGATTAAATTGTACTTTATTTTTCCTGCATTGTATATTCTGAGCTGAATGTTTTACTTTGTAATATGGATGAAAGGATGATTACTTCAGTTTGTACTTTTCTTCCGCACTCTGATTTCATAGTATATTCATTAAGTGATTGTTATCATTTACTTTATTATGAAAAGTATATCTTTCTCTTAAGATTGGTTTGGAATCTTAAATTTCAACCTAATGCTAAGTAAGGGATGTGCTTAGTGACGACCACACCCTAATCCTTATGATTAGAAGGGACGGGCGCCACAGAGCCTAACTTAGCTAAGTGTTAGAAATGCTTTTACTGGATGCGTCTTGTAATGCCCAATTAGCAAATTGGGTAGTATAATCCAACATGGAGTGCTACTATAGTACTTAATATTTAATTAGTAAGTCATTATTAAGTACGTTGTATTTGGTATTTCCACCGATAACCCAATTCTTTTTTCTAGGCAATTAAATGTCTTTAATGAATTTATAATTATAATTTTGACTAGTGAATATCAATTAATTATGATGTGACTCAAGAGGGAGGATTAATAAAGCATTAATGTCAAAAAATGCGATGTTATTATATTTATACCATCATATACACATTAAAATGAGGATGTCAATCATATGTGTAAATATATGATTGTGTAATTCACTTTTTTCTTGGATCAATGCCTAAGAAAAAAGGAAAAAATATATATAATGAAAATTTTTTAATTGGCGGTGGATAATGATGGTATAAGTATATCATTTTCATATATATATATATATATATATATATATATATATAAGAAAACTAAGAATGAATCAATGCTCTAGTCATGCATCAAGAAAATATTTTTGTCCGCTGTATATTTTACAATAAATGAGGTGACCATATGGATGGCTCAATGTACCAAGAAAGGGACATTTGGGAGATCCAAAGATTCTCACTTTAAGAAATGAGTTGTGGCCCATTCTATTAGCAATTCACAATGCTCAAAATTGAGTCTAAAATATATGAAAAAAAATGTAATGCGCTTTTGAGCATTGAATAAGAAGAGATGATCAATTATACATATATATATATATATATATATATATATATATATATATTCTGCCCTTATATGCTTTGGGGTGCATGTGGGCAATGTTAATGTGCTTGCTGGCATTCTTTGAGCCTCTACTTTGGTATCTTCTAATTTTTCTCAGAGCTTAAAGAAGAAAGAGAAATGGAGGATTATAGTACTAGCTATAACAAAATACTTTAGGAGAATAATTGGCATGACCATGTTCAAGAAGATCTTCCATGAGGTTATTATCTAATGGAAGCAAACTAAAATTCTTAAGATTACACAATGGAGTTTTAGAATATGACTCTTGTAATGGTGCAACTAGGTCTAACAATTTTACCAGAAACTCGAAACTCACTGGAAACTCGCTCGAGTTTTGAGTCGACACTAACTCGACTCAAAATTTTCGAGTGAGTTCAAGTTGAACGGTTTGACTCAAACCCAATTCGAGCCAAGTTCAAGCTGAGCATGACTCAAATCGAACATAAAATCGAGTCAATTGAAATATATAAAATAAAAAAACTTATATTACATCCATACCAGCTTTCCCGACAATATGTAAAGGCGCCTCAACTTCGTCTGCCTGGCCCCACGTTCAATTTTCACCACGGCCAGAACCTTGCTCTGTTCATAAAAAGTGAAAGATTTTTTCAAGGAAAATAGAGTCAGCTCAAACTTGAACTTTTTTGGAATCGAATTTGAGTTAACTCGAGTTCGAGTCGGTCTCAACTCGAAAGTTTTGAGTTTGAACAAACTGAACTTGAATCGAATCCAGCCATAAGTGCAACCTTTAAATGACCTATATGCCCTAACTCAAAAATGTTGTAGTGCTGTTATTGAGTTGCAAAGGATATTAGTAGACGATTACTGTAATAAGGTTAATAATTTATGAAAAGAAAAATGCTATTTTTATACAAAATGTATATAAAAAAATATGCATAATCAATAGAATTTTTATTTTTTAAATTTTTGTATATAAATTCCACAAAAAAATATATTCAATTAAATAATTTACTTACACATTGAATTGATATATAATATATATATTTTGATGTATTCGTATGTAAATATAGCAATACTCTTCTGAAAATATTGATATTTTCATTGAATAGAGTTTTATTGATTTGCTTATATTTGATTTAGTTATTAATGCACTTGATTACTTCACTTAACAAAAGCTTACCCGGACGCGTGGGTGGACGTCCACCTGGCAGCAAAGAATGGGCCCCACCAGTCTTAAGAGTAGGCGGCATTTGTACACACACGTTCGGACGTGATTTGATCATATGCCCAGACGAGTAGGGCCAACCAAAACAGGTCCGACGGGCAAAACCGGTCGTTGCACGTGGCGCGTTTGGACACGCCTTAGCTCACGCTCATGCATGTGAGAAAGCTTTTCTCTACACAGTTCATCAAATTAAGAAAATTTTAAGAAATTTTAGAAGTTTTGATCAATGCTCTAGTGCTTAGAAAGCGAGTATTTTGCCCTTTTTTTTCTTAGGAGAAGATATGTTTCGGTAAGGTGGGACGCTTGTCGTCGTCGACCTGCAAAATCTTCTATTTCGCTATTATCACTTACCAATCATGCTGAGGCTTGCGAACTCATCGTCCGCGTGACTATATTTATTTCTGCACATTTTATTTCTACTTGTTCAATACGATAACGAAGAAGCAAACGCATGGATAAAATTTTATTTTTAAATTTTTATTTCATTAATATTACTTATTTTCCCGACCTAGTTGATGTCATCTATTCAACATTATATAACAATGCATAATAAAGTTTTAAACACAACATCCATTAGTTCTTTTTTAGTAGGTCTGGCTCAACCATCCTTTCCATCAAGTCCAAGTTAGCCTCAAAGGACACACTGATTCGCTTGCATAGACATGCATAATGAGACAACCACTATATTACCTTTTATGGAAAGTACCATAAACAATTAAAAGTTATTTAACACTTTATTCTCTCTCTCCTATCATCTATTGTGAATATGCATTAAAATATTGCAGACCTTTATCTCCTACATAGCTCACAAGGTTCCTTTTCTTCGACCGAATTGAAAGCTACAAATCAAATACTTAAGATTAGTTTTAGTTTAATGTTAAGATTAGTTTTAGTAATCTTCTTTGAAGAATTTGAGCAAATAAACACAATTAATGTTGTGAAGACCCACTTAAGTAGTAATAAGTGAAATTCTTAAACATCGAGGTGTCTTTTTCAGATAACGGTGGAGTTCCTGATAAGAATTCCAAAGTTAAGCGTGCTCATGTGGGAGCACTCTCAGGATTGGTGACCTACTGGGAAGTTACAAATGGTATCAGAGCAAACCATAGGGTGTCAGATAGGAGCTAAGTGCCATACAGAGCAAAGTACCACTTCATGTGAGCAGCCTCTTGAACCCATGATGGTTAAGGTGCTACATGGTTGTGGGTACCTCTTGCGCCTGTAGGGGTCACCTCTTGTCCTATCTACCTAATAGATGATTCTTGGATATGTGTGTGGATACTGACGAGGACGTCAATTACTTATGTTGGGGAGATTGTGAAGACCCACTTAAGTAGTAATAAGTGAAATTTTTAAACATCGAGACGCCTTTTCAAATAACGGTGGAGTTCCTGATAAGAACTCTAAAGTTAAGCGTGCTCAGGTGGGATCACTCCCAGGATGGGTGACTTGCTAGAAAATTATCTTCTGTGGGCAAAATTGTGAGGCTTTTCAGGCCAAAATGGATAATACATTGTGCTTAGGAGTTTGAGCTGTTACAAATGTATCTAAGATTAATGTTAAAATAATAATAATTAAGATTTATAAATATAATTATAATTATATTTAAAATATTTAATTGCTTTAAAAATATATATAAAACTACAAGAAATGTTAGGCTCACCCAAATCGTCGGATAGCAGTAATAGAAGGCTACCCTATACCAACATTTGTCCGGATCAGATATGATACACGTGGCACTCGGTGAACCACCCGCTGAATGGTTCATGTGCATTGCATGAATCCAAGAAAAAATAAATCCAGTATGGTTGATTCTTTTTAAGAAAAAAATATATTTAACTTTATTTTTTGCTTCTAACAATATTAGGATTTGAAATTAAAATATATTTTTTCTTACAGAATTTATAAAAAAAAAAATTAATTACTTATTTTTTGAGTTTTTTTAAATATTTAATTATTTAAATATAAGACTTTGTTATTTTTTCAATATATATATATATATATATATAATTTTAGAATAGTGATATTTTTCCACTATAAAATGAAACCCAACCCTCACTCACACACTCTATCACTCTATTTTTTAGGAGTTTGCCCATCCTATTCTTTTTCAAGAATACTTAACTATAGAGTTCTTATATGATTCGATGTAATAGTACTGGTTTGATGTAATCCAGTAGTTGAGGATCAGAATTTGTTGTCTCAGATCATGAGTTCAAATCCCACTAATCACATAATGCGACCGTCTCTCTCGCAGCATAATGGTAGACTCTTTTATTCATACAAATTACTCTTCAAAATTTATTTAATTTTCTTTATTATTATTTTCTTAGAATACTATTAATCTTCAAATAAGAAAAAACAAAGATAATCTTTAATAATTATATGATTCCTTTGGCTTTGTTATTATTATAAAACTCTAATCTCATGCATGCAATATTTGTTGCTTATTTAAAATTCATTTCACCATGAATTTTGCTACAGTATGTCATCTCATTCTGCACCTCTTCCACAGCATCAGCATAATTAATGCATCTAAATATAATTTTAAATTAATAATGATGTAGATTTATTAGTTAAAATCATAGTTATATCTACATTAAAAAACATTTAATTATCTAAGAAAAAAGTTGAATTTGTGGAGAGATCATGATTATTTTCCATTCTAAATATATTTTTTTTTGGGAAAATATAGATGAAGTATACAAATATTGTTTGATGATTTCAGGTGGTCAGAGTCATCTTGTTTGCTCAGGATGTAAAAATCTTCTTCAGTATCCATTAGGGGCAGCATCAGTCTATTGTGCTGTCTGCCATGTAATGACAAATGTTCCTCCGCCTGGTATACGTACATTATTTTGAAACTCTTAATTTTGTCAATTGGTAAAATATAATCGGTACAATTCATTTGTTTTATGGGTGAAAAGTTATCAACTTGATGATACATAAGGTTGGATGCTGCATAAGAGGAGCAAGAAATGAAATTAGGTTACTTCATTCTTCATTAATATATTACAAAGATAGTGTATTGCTACAAGATGGAGGGCTAGGATTAAGATAGGTAGGTGGCAATTTGTAATTCATAGGTCACTTTAATGAGAAGATTAGATTGAGAGTATGCATCAATGAAAACAATTGCATGATAGTCAATTTTAATGACGTATTGGGCCGAATCACGTACGTGATTGAGCTGCCTGTGGAGCAGGCTTTCCTTGTTATGTGCGAACAATTGTCGACAGATCAAGTAGAATAATTAGTTTTGAAGCTTCCTCTTAGTATACAGGGGATGAGGTTGTGGATACATTTGGCTTAAGAAAGTTAGAAAAAGATTACAATAAGCCATCTTATTTTAAATAGATTGTTTCAAGCATAAATCATATGGCAGGAACAGAGATGGCTCAGCTAGTCTGCGGAGGCTGCCACACGCTCCTGCAGTACATACGTGGAGCAACGGGCGTGCACTGCACATGCTGCCACATGATTAGCCTAGCACTCGAAGGTGAAGAAATATTTCATACGTGCCACCCCAAACATTCTTATTTGCGTATCTAACCATTGAGGGTATGTCATGACAATTTCAAATGTTTTCAAAAATTCAGCCAATCAGATTGCGCATGTGGGCTGCGAGAATTGCGGCACACTATTGATGTATCCATATGGAGCCAGATCCGTAAAATGCGCAATTTGCAATTTTGTGACAACGATCGGGGTACATTCTTCCTTTATTTACAAATCAACCCCCGTTGCCATAGAATGCAATTTCCATTTTGCAACATCATTTTAAGCATAATTTACAAATTAGAGCTCAGCAAAATTCATTTTATTGTCCAAATACTTCCTCTGTAAATACTAAATAGACTTAGCAAAATTCTCAATTTTTTGCAGACCACACCAAGCCAGCAAGAGAAGCTCATTTAAACTTCTGCTGAGAGCATCACTTCAAATCATTCTCCTAATTATATATGTGGCATATATGGAGAATTATTATTACAAGAACAATGTGTTTATTTGTATTAATATTTCTATTTCTCCTATTATGAATCACTTAGTAGTGTTTATTTGCCTACTCTTTCAATTTTATTTTCGGCGCGTCGATGAAATCATATTATAGGAGTTGTAAATCATGCCGACGACACGTTCTGATATCGGTCATCAGACGACATTATACTGGATACTTTGAATGCGCAACTGTGTCGACAAGCTCCGACTCCGAAGGTTCCCGAGCTTTTTTTCGTTTCTTCCTCCCTATGCAAACTTGAGAGTTTTTGGAAGACTAAAAAGATAGTTTGGAGTTGGTTGTGCCATTGAGATTAGTTTGCTTAAATTTATGATTTCCCCATAAGTAATCGCATCTCTTCCTCAAGTTATATCTTAAATTCGTATTAGATCGAGAACATTTATATTTTTTCCTCTACTTTCTTGTTCTCTTATTTCGAATTATGAAATCAATCAATCTTATGTTAAACATAAGAACATTGCAAACTCACCCAAGAAAAAAAAATTAACATTTACCCAAAAATAAATAAAACTCACAACAATGTATAAGAAAACTAATCCTAACTCTTTTATTACACTTATTATATGAGTTATTTGTTGCCACAACTTGAGGAGGTCGAATTTATAAATTTTTTAATGTTTTATAGTTAAAAAAACTTTATTATTACAAGTAAAATGCCATATCTATTTGTATGGTGAAGGTTGTCATCAATGCAAAAAAGTAATGCAAACATAACACAAGTATCTCATATATTTTTATACATTTGTTAATGTTATTACAAAACTACCTACCTTTTTTATTTACATTTTGTATTTTTATTTATCATGCATTAGAGCTTTGGTCAAATAACATGCAAAAAACATCTTAGTCATCCATGAGAAAATTTATTTAGATTGAATTATAATGCCAAAAAATAATAAAAAATCTTGGAATGCTTGATAAGCTATTCTTCACAAATTTGGAACCATTGGTGGCAAGTTTTCTCGCCGGTGCGCAATGGAGAACGGGGTGTGCAAAATTGTAATATTTATCTTTGTTTTTCTATATTCAAGTTCTATATTGTTTGTAGTTACCCAAAGTTTCATCTCAATCCAAACTCAAACGCCCATCTAAATTCTAACCGCAAGTTCGCCCGCTAAACCCGAAAGGAAAGGCCAAATCCCGTAATCTAAGATGTTTGAATGTACTAAGATGAATTTTAAAGTAATTCTCTAATCTTGTAAAAAGAACATAAACGAGTTCGATAGATGCAAAGAGAACTTTAATTAAAGCTTATGATGCAATCACCACACTAATATTTGAACACATCTGCTCGATATTCATTGACATCAATACAAGACACACCACAAACCTTGTTTTTTTCCAAAACACTTCAGAACTCTATCACCCAAACATTCTCAAATATCAATAGGGATGTCGCCTACTCTTACAACTTTTTCATTCTTAACATTCCACATCTTCATTTTTGCTCCCCAATAATTGAAAATTCAACTAATATTATAATTTGACTCAAAATGCTTGCTCCATTATTACAAACTTCAATAAAATGCTTATAAGAAATTTTAGTTTTCTTATATATATATATATTCAAGATCATTTTCATTATGAAAATTTTAGGTTAGAAACAAGCACTTAACCAATAAATCCCCCATTTAATAAAATCATCAGTGTGACTTCAACATCAGCAAAAAGCTTTAATAAAACAAGAGATACAAAATAAGAGTTAGCAGTTTGAGCAGAATCACCTGAAAATTACAAAAAGGTTTGTGAAATGAAACTGTTATTCATCCCTTATCACAACCACCGCTGCTGCTGCTGCTACAGTTCACGAAGCCTTCCTTCAGCAGGATCAAAATATTGCCACACAATCCTTGGCTCTCTGATTCGACTACAAACTAGGAAACTTAAATAGGCATCAATCAATTAATTACCTGCATTAGACCATCCTGTAGCATAGGGAGGCAGAAATTGCTGGCTGGAGCTGCCATGGTGGTTCATAGGACTCCTTTGATCCTCGTCGGAATCGCTCGAAGAAGCCTGAGACTGCGGGCTCGAAGCCAACGGCGGGGCAAATCCAGACATCTGAGGAGGCGGAGCGAATGAGGGTTCAAGAAGAAAGGGATCTTCAGGCTTAGGCTTCTTCCTTTCAGCAAGAAAACTGCCAACGACAACCTGAGAATTGGAGCGAGGTTGGGCTCATTAGGATGGAGTAACGAAGGCGAGAGAGAATGTAAAGTAATGCACCTGGACAGTAGTTGCTGCCATCAATATTCCAGCCACAACACCGCCGAGAACGTGGCCGTCGGATGCCGCTAACTCTACGCTCAAGCTGCTAGTTCTGCTGCGGGTGCCATCATTTTCCGTGAGCAAGAATGAGCCTGATAAGGAGATGATCTCGAAGCGTCCCTAAGAAATGGAATGTATATAATGTGTGACCAATGTTGAAATTACATACATGCATATACACGTACATATTTTTTTTTCACATATATATATATATATATATATATATATAAAGAGAGAGAGAGCAAAAGGACATAATGTCCTTTTATAAGAATAGTACCCCTTTCGCATCTTCATTCAGCCATCACTTAATTTTAATGCATAGTTAAAGCACAACATGGCATTAAATTACCATCATATGATGTGATTTGGTGTCATGCATTGAATTTAATTTGTGTATTGTTTAGATCAAACGGCAATGGTTAAGGATATGCAATATAATATGACAGCTAAGAATTCATGTATGTGTATATAAAATTTATTTAATTTATATAATTTATTGTATGAATACTTGTCTATCCTTATGCATGTGTGTATATACAATAAGAGAGCTAGACAGTTAAGGCTTGGAGTTTTGGCCTTAGTGAGTAAAGGGGTGGATTTTCAAAGGCAAATATACGAAACATTTGCATGTAACGTACAAGACCAAAGCTCTAGCCAAATAAACTTTGAAATTGTTTAATACACCATTGTATGAATACTTGTCTATCCTTATGCATGTGTGTATATACAATAAGAGAGCTAGACAGTTAAGGCTTGGAGTTTTGGCCTTAGAGAGTAAAGGGGTGGATTTTCAAAGGCAAATATACGAAACATTTGCATGTAAACGTACAAGGCCAAAGCTCTAGCCAAATAAACTTTGAAATTGTTTAATACACCATTCCTGGTTGAAAAGCATATCCAAATCCTTTCGCGATGTCTTGACGAATACCCATCCCCGAGGGAGATCGTTAATATAAAGTCTATCGTATCTCTTCAAGGTAAACCTGCCTTCCTTCTCTCAAAAGCGGAAATGCAAACCCTAGCCAAATCCTTTGAGTTTGCGCTTGTGAGAAAATTTTCAAATGGGAAACTATTTATGGCTGCCATTAGGAAATATATCACCAATTTGAGCTTACTAGGCGAATCACATGTTGGATTACTAGATGCACATCATGTTTTCATCAATCTTTCGAATGAAGATGACTACTCAAGGATTTTTGCCAGAAAATTCTACTTAATCGAAAATTGTCCAAATCCTTGAATGGACACCGACTTTTGATTCGGGAGGTGAACCACGTATCTTTCCGATATGGGTTAATTTTCTAATTCTTAAGATCCATTTGATTACAAATTTCATTCTCTTTGCATTGGGATCATATTTTAGAAAACCACTAAAAAAAATTATGAAACGGGTGATTCGGGTGTTAGTTGAAATTGATTTAATTGAACAATTTGAATCCAAGATCTAGATTGGAGATGAAGAAAACGAATACTTCCAAGAGTGTAGATTTGTAACTCTCCAACTTATTGTTCGCATTGCTTTACTATTGGCCAAGATGAAATGCATTGCTTAGAGCGGAGGTGGGCGGCCTTGGAAGTTTGCGGCTATGTGGGTGATGGCTCTGGGCTCCAGGGAGGCTTATTTCTTGTGGCAATTACTCAGTGATGCCATCCCGACACGATGTTGGTTGTTCATAAGGTGACTCACTCAGTCAGCAGCTTATGTCTGGGGTTGTGAGATGAGAATAGAGAGCACTTCGTGGCCCACTGAAGTTACACAAGGGCCATTCTATAGACTTTTGTGTGTTGGGCTTGCTGCCGGCCACTTTGACCTCATGTGTTGGACTTTTGTTCTATGTTAGCTTGACAAGATGATTTTTCTTTTGTCAGGGGAGATGTGCTCCTCAGGAGGCTCTTAGACCTCCTCGTTGAGGACACTGTGGAGTTTGATCCCAGCTGGTGATATACGGATGCTTTTACTTATGTATGCTTAGGCTACTGCCATCTTTCTCGATGAAATGCATTGCTTCAAACTGCATCCTCGGCTAAGAAACAAAGTGGTGCTGCTAGATGGTAACATTAAAAAAGTTGACAAAGGAAAACTAAAGCATAAACTTGTGCTTGTGCTAAAGAGAAATCAAATTTGCTTAGTGGATAGATCAAACTCTTTGATTGTTGGAAATGTGATCTCATTCACAGTTGGTTTAGCCCCATCTGGTTCGGTCGAAGACAGCCCGACAGAATTTAAATTTCAGAAGGTTCAGTTCCATTGGATGATGGAGAAAGTGATCCTCATCGTATCGTAGTGAATGGGGCGGTCAAAATGACTAAATATGCTGGAGACAGTTCTGTTGATTCAAATATTACCAATGGAATTTTTGTGTGGAATGGAATTCCATTTGGGCCATTTCATGGAATTGTGGCAAATTGTGGGATGGCCTATCAGAGTTGGATCACCAACAGATACCAACACGTTTGAGAAGATTGAGGTGGATGGCTTAGATGGAGAAGACTTGAATGAAGAGATCGAGTTAAACAGGTTGGTCGAGCATATTGAGTCATCTGAGAATACTATGGATGGAAAGACGATGGTCGAGGTGTCCAAGGAAATTCCATTGCTGCCGGACCCCTTTGGTGCTGATAGATATCTAGCAAAACATGAGAAAACTCCTCATCTAAAAGCTTTATACTGTGCTTTTGGAGGCAATGGACATTTTGAGGAGGGACGAGGGGTTGATTGACGTGATTCCTGGGGATGAAGGTTTGATGGGATGTAATATCCCGATGTCTTAAGCACCAAGGTATTATTCGCTTTAGCCTGATAAGTCTCACAATTTTTCTCTCAAAAGATAACCTCTCAGCAAGTCACCTATTCTAGGAGTGTTACCACCTGAGCACGCTTAACTTTGAAATTCTTATCAAGAACTCCACTGTTATCTAAAAGATACCTCGATTTTAAGAGTTTCACTTATTACTACTTACGTAGGTCCTTACAATCTCCCCAACTTAAGTAACAACATAGATCCAAGAATCATCCATTGGGTATATAGAGACTAGAGTGGCCCCTACATGCACAAGAGGTACCCATAACATGTAGCACCTTAACTATAATGAGTTCAAGAAGCTGCTCATATGAAGTGATACTTTGCCATATATGGCACTTAGCTCCCCTATCTGACACCATATGGCCTGCTCTGATACAATTTATAATAACCCAAACTCTTAAGCATCAATATATTATTCGCTTTGGCTTAATATGCCTCATAGCTATGTCCACAAAAAATAACTTCCCAATAGGTCACATATCCTGAGAGTGCTCCCATCTAAGCATATTTAACTTTGGAGTTCTTATCAGGAACTCCACTGTTATCTAAAAAGATGCTTTGATATTTAAGAATACTGGTTAATACTACTTAAACGAATCTTTATAATTTTCCCAACTTAAGTAACTGATGTCCTCATCAGTATCCACACTCAAATCTCAGAACCATCAATTGGGTAGATAGGACTAGAGGTAGCCCCTTCAGGCTCAAGAGGTATCCACAATCATGTAACACCTTAGCCATCACATATTCAAGAGGCTGCTCACATGTAGTAGTTTGCCCTGTATGTCACTTGACTCCTATCTGACACCCTATGGCCTACACTAATACCATTTGCAACAACCTAAACTCTTAGGCACTAAGGTATTATTTGATTTGGCCTGAAAGGCCTCACAATTTTGTCATCTAAAGAAAACTTCTCAACAAGTCACGCATCATAGGAGCGATCCCACCTGAGCAAGTTTAACTTTGGAGTTTTTATCAGGAACTCCACAATTATCTAAAAGGCGCTTTGATATTTAAAAATTCCGCTTAATACTACTTAAGCAGATCTTTACAATCTTAGGTAGATAGAACTAGAGGTGGACCCTACATGCTCAATAGGTACCCACAACCATGTAGACCACCATAATAGTTCAAGAGGCTGCTTACATGAAGTGATAATTTGCCCTGTATGACACTTAGTTCCTATAAGACATCTTATGACATACTGTAATACCATTTGTAATAGCCCAAATACCTACTTTGGATTTAAAGATCTCACATTTTTGTCCCTAAAAAATAACTTCCCAAGAGGTACTCACAACCATATAACACCTTAACCATCTCAAGTTCAAGAGGTTGCTCACATGAAATAGTACTTTGCCCTATATGACACCCTATGGCCTGCTCTAATACCATTTGTAATAGCCCAAACTCTAAAGCACTAAGATTTTGTCTGCTTTGGCCTGAGAGGCCTCATAATTTTATCATCGAAAGATAGCTTCTCAGCAAGTCACATGAAGTAGTACTTTGCCCTGTATGACACTTATAGTTCCTATAAGACACCTTATGACCTACTGTAATACCATTTGTAATAACCCAAATACCTACTTTGGATTTAAAGATCTCACAATTTTGTCCCTAAAAGATAACTTCCCAAGAGGTACCCATAATCATGTAACACCTTAACTATCACAGGTTCAAGAGGCTGCTCACATGAAGTAGTACTTTACCCTGTATGACACTTAGCTCCTATTTGATACCCTATGGACTGCTCTAATACCATTTGTAATAGCTCAAACTCTAAAGCACTAAGATTTTATCTGCTTTGGCCTGAGAGACCTCATGATTTTGTCATCGAAAGATAGCTTCTCAGCAAATCACCCATCCTGAGAGTGCTCCCACATGAGCACGCTTAACTTTGGATCAGGAACTCCACCGTCATCTGAAAAGACACTTTGATATTTAAGAGTTTTATTTAATACTACTTAAGAGGATCTTTACAATCTTAGTTAGATAGGATTAGAGGTGGTCCCTATAGGTTCAAGAGATACCCACAACCATGTGACCATCATGATTGGTTCAAGAGGCTGTTCACATGAAGTGATAATTTATCATGCATGGCACTTGGCTCTTATCTAACACCCTATAGTCTGCTCTAATACCATAAGTAACAGCCCAAACTCTTAAACATCAAGGTATTGTCTACTTTGTCCTTAAAAGTCTCATTATTTTATTCTTAGAAGATAACTTCCCAGCAGGTCACCCAATTCTGGGAGTGCTCCCACATGAGCACGTTTAACTTTAGAGTTTTTATCAAGAATTTCACTATTGTTTGAAAATGTGCCTCGATATTTAAGAGTTTTGCTTATTATTACTTAAGTGGGTCTTTACATGGGAGTCCCTTTAAAATGATTACAATAATATATTGATAAGATTCATATTGTTCTGCGCAGGTGAGAAATAATGGAGAACACCCTTTCTTATGGTGTGACGACTTCTTAAGTTAGATCAAACCTTAGTTCGACTGTGGAGGAGTTTCATCCGATTGTGCAAGGAAGGCCTTAATTTATTTCTTCACCGGCTGACGAAAGTGAGTCAAATAAAAACCTTGAGGTGAATTCAATTGAGAATTTAAATGAGATTATAACAGATTCAAAGATATTGATTGATTTCATTGCTAGGAATAAAAGAAAAAAAAGAAGTAAAAAAGAGCTAAAGATTCCAAATCTAATAAAAAATCAAGCTGTAACTTGAGAAAGAGGTGTGATTGCTAAATGAGAGAATTGATTCCTCTAGCGTGAAGACATTTATCATTGCTGAGATTTATTTTTTTGATCTCTTTAGAGTTTTGGTGATTGCTTTGCATTTTTTTCTTCTCGATTGTCTTTTTTTTATTTTCTTGTTTGAGGTCATAAACTCTTTATCTGTTGTGCACCTTTTATTCAAAATTTATAAAATGTATGAGGTTTTATATATATATATATATATATATATATATACATACATATATATATATGTATATATATTTAATTTCCATTAAATGACAAGCATCAAAGATACATTTATGGCCACATTTAAGCATCTTTTTGCACGATATGTGTGCTTTGATGAGGGTTGTTTCCTGAATGCAATAATGTCAGAATATTCTTAGTCTTGTTAAACCAAAACTATCACTCAACAGATCTTTCATTGGGTAGTTTGAATTTTAACCAGACTTTTATATGATACGTGGTCCGTTATTTAAATGTGACAGCGCTCAATCGCTCCACGATTTTGAATCAAATGGAACAGCATTCGGCGCTCGATCGCTCCGCGACAATGGCACATGGGGGGTGGAGGAGTTGACGCCGGTAATCTTCTTTATTTTTATTCATTTGTCTCTCAGTTTTGTTCATTAAATTCAAACAAATTTCCCCAAACAAATATGGCATGCTAATGAAGCATGATATATTCTTTGTATTTGGTATGACTTGAATCTTTTGGATTCATTCAGTTTGTGCATATCATGCCTATTTATCATCCTTACTTTCAAGCTAGCAAAAAGATTTTAGCCGTTTAGGCTATAAATTTGATTTATTAAGTTGACTTTTTAAGTTTGTTAAGCTAATTTTGATTTCTAGGTTCAATCTTTTAGACATTGATCTTAATTATGTTTTGTCAACTCTGCATTAAATCTTAATGAGTCGATGAATACCAGTTCAGCCTCTAGGCTTACTAAATAAGTATAGTAGTACTTTACTGAGTTTAGTCATCTAAAATTACCAAACTCGATATATGATTCTAACTATGTCATTTAGACTTACAGAGTTGGTTATAAAAACTTGGTAATTTAAGTCTTGAGGGTCATTCTTTGCTTGGGTTTTAGACTTATTATACCAATTATGATTCTTTACTAAGTTGGTCTTACAGACTAAAGGAATTTGTAGTCTATATTGGCATTTATTCAATTGCGAACTCAGTCTATTTAATGTTTATGAGTTCAAATATATACATAGTCACTTAAGTTACAAAGACTATGGGATTGTTCTATATTACAATGGCTATACGTTGCCATTTTATTATATAGTTAACATAAAATTGCCTCTTTTATTAAAAGAGCCCTCTATATCGTGTAGGGGATATGGCACTACCTTCTTTATTAAAAAAAAAAAAAAATTCCCTTGATTACAGGGGTTATAGTATTATATTGAGACATTGTCTCACTTCTTTTTAGACCATTTGAAAAGATAAAATTATATAGAATTAGATTTGATAGAATTATATACCTTTTCGGCAATGAAGGGTCATTCCAAATTTGATATAAATTTACCTCTATTCCGTCATCAAGCAGTTAAAGGCCTTCGTCGACCTAAGGCTCTGATAATTCCAAATATCACATTCTTTGAAGCGTCGAGCGTCGAGGGCGGACCATGGTATCATGTGCTCTGATCATCCTTGCTCTATAATTTTCAAAACGTTGTTGAACATGGAATCTTGTCTCTTATAATGTTTTGAATTCTTTTAGACAAATTCGTGCATTTTCTTCATTAGTAAGTTTGTATTGGATGACAATACGGAATGATACGAGTTCCAATTTGAGCTATATAATCGCCTCTGTCCAAAATACTAACGAGTATAGTGTGGCTTGGATTTTTGTTTTATAAATAGTCTAATATGCTCATAAAACTTTTATCAATTGTTCATGCCATTCCCTTTTATTTTTAGGGAGGACTTCTTTAACAACTTCACCAATATTTTGTTGAAAACTTCCATGGGTCCATTGGCTCTCAGATTCAAATCAAATAATATATCCATATCATTATATGACATTCAATGAAGAGGTTGACCTTCACATTTTGAATGACATCATTATCAGATTGGGTATAATGAGGGACTTTGAATCAGTATACGATGTGATCCCGAAAAAACATCACATTAGTAGATTTAACTTCTTACAACGGGATAGACTCTACCCATTTGGAAAAGTAGTCAGCAACGCCCATTTGGAAAAGTAGTCAGCAACTACAAGAATAAATCGATGACCCAAGGATGATGGGATATCTATTGGGCCGATCACATCTGTTCTTTCAAAGGGCCGTGATGTTATAGTGAGATGGTGTGCTTCACACGAAGGGTCGTGTACTCGATTCACCATACAAATTCATTGTGGCGGCTTCCATTAATTCTATTCCATAAGTAGACATAATTATCTCTTCCCTCTATCTCTAGTAGATTGCATGAAAGCACTTGTCGGGTGCAGGGATGTTGGCCCATTGTAACAGCCTCCTAATGCATTAGTTAATTAAGCTTTTTAAAGAGAGTAATATAATCAAACTTAAGTTAAATCCATCGGTTAATTTAATTCCCGCGTACGCTCCACTTCGCACTATCGCGGCTGCCAGAGAAGGACCGTCCGGCTCTCCAGCTGGCCTCCCCGTGGCTTTATTCCCCCTCTATTCCTTTCCTAAGGGACGTTTGGGCATTTGCTGAAAATTTTTTAGAGCTGCTGTGTCCGAAGCGCTTGCGGGAGCTTCTTAGTAGGGTTGCGACTTCTATCAAGGCGATCGATGTGTGCGGGTGAGAAGGAGTAAGAAGAAGCTTTGCGTACCTTAAGCCTCCGTCGACGAGCCGTTCTGTGCGGGATCTTCAGGTACTTCCGTCTTCATCTCCTTTCCTTTTACGCACGTATCGATTTTTCCCTTCCGAAAAAGTTAGGGTAGCATCGTCTTCACTTCATCAAGTCCATTTATGACCTGGGAAGATAGCTTCGGCGAGCTTCACTCGCCGGTGTGCGGGCCGTCCGCAGGATTGAGTAGGACTTTACCTTTTTTCTTCTTTCTGTCGGTAGCCTTCCTCCGTCGGCATCCTTCTTCGCCTCCTATCGTCATCTCGATCGGCAGTTCTCCCTTGCGATCGACAGTTCTCCCTTGCGAAGAAGGCGACGCCGAATCCCGAATTTCCTTCGGGCTACCTTGCTGTCGGACGGACCGAGCGACTCTTTTATTTCTTTTTGAACCGTGCGGTTCAGTTATACCGTAGGATATTTAAAACCTAATTTAGGATTAACTTAAGGATTTTTTTTTTATTAAATTATAAGTTTAATTATTAATGAGTTTCATTAAAACATACATTATGAAATATTTATCCAATATATGCAATATTATATATCAATTTGATCATAAAAATGAGTAGATCAATAATATGAAATTAAATTTCAGTTTCATTAATTATTTTATTGGGTAAATAATTAGGATTAATCAATTAATGTCATATTAATATTAATCTTTCAAGTGACTTAATTTGATCAATTGATTTCCAAATCAAAAAGTCAAATAGTCCATTTGACTCACAAAAATGTGAGGATCAATAATATGAAATAAAATTCAATATTTAAAATCTAATTTTTTTAATCACTTTTTAACCTAATTAAGAGTCATTAAAACCCTAATTTTCCAATGTTGTCCAAAATTGACAAACTTAGTGTCAATCTTCTCCTTATGAAATAAGGATTTCATTTAATTATAAAAGAGTTCAATTGGACAATAAAATTATGATAATAGGTTTTTGACTCTCACTTAGTGTTATTGTGATTAACCTAAATTTCTATGTAGCTTACTATAAGTCTTATAAACCTAGGATAGCTAACTTGTCACATTTATTATCTCCTTTGGCACTTAGATAATATTTTTATGAGCTTAGTTCTCAATTCCCTAGTTATGCGAATTAATTGCCAAGTGTTTAATTCACTTTTCAACCCTAAGGTAGAAACCCTAGGATTTGAATTATAATTGATCTATAGTTGGATCCTAAGTCTATTAGTTGAAACCATTAAGAATAAATAGTCTTAATAAATTAATAATTATAGATTTGTTAACCAACTAGATCTAGTTTTAGTGATTAGTTCAATACTTAGCTTATTCATCCTAATCCCTAAAACATAATTTATTAAATTAAGATATAGTAATAGGTATCCTTAACTTACTTAGATTAGTTTAGGAAGCCTATTGAATTTTTTAAACATACATTAATAGTAAACATAGAACTTGTAGTTCTTAAGTCTAGTATGTACTTATCCTAAACTTTGCAATTACTTGTAACTTAGCTAGATTAATATGTTTGATTAGAACATTCAAAGTATAACCTAGCTAGAAAACCATAATGAATAGTAGTAGAATTTCATTAGTTTCAAATCTCTTAAGTTAGATCTTATGGTTTAGGAAGAGGTTAAGAGTTAGTCTCTAACAATAATCATTATATTTATAAATTATTTTGTCACATTATATTAAATGAATTGAATCTATTAATTTTTAAAATCCTAATTACTATCATATTACAATTAACTTGAGATCAATATCTCAAAGTTAATTGGGAGCTCAATTAGCTCCAATCATTAAGTAAATCATTAAAATTAGATAACTTTGGATATCACTTAGTTGCAAATATTGAATTTCTCTTGTTGGCTTGCTTAGCTTTGAGCCTTATTCATTGAATCATTCATAAAAATATTGTGCATGAACAAAACTTTCACCTAAAATTATTAGGGGTTCTATATGGTGGACCAGTCTAGGGCAGACTGAAATGGAGTAATAAGGAGACATCGCATTCTTAGAGGGAGAATGTGAGTGTTTTAGGTATGGACCCCATTTTCCTTAGATGTTAAACAGACGTGTTTAACTCCTCATCTCATTCTGAATATGCCCACAGAATGAGTACAGATTAAAATAACTTCAATTAATAAACATGTGAGATCTTCAATCTTATAGATTGTTAAGATTCACCATAGCTTTTAGCTATACTACTTTACATAGTCCTAGGCTATGTGTATCTTAGATTTAAATATAAGATTATTCCTTCAATTTCTTCACTATGCATTTTATATGATTTAGGACTGTACTTTACTTGTTTACAGTTTATTTAGATTACAGTGAATATTGTATAACTCCATTTAAATGCTTCACTGTTTATTTTCCTTACTAAGCATAAGTTCATTTGAACATATCATGCTTTATTTCATTTAATTTCATATGCACACTAGTTCATTCTAGCCTATTTAGGATGCTTCACCCTTGTATTGATTGTAGGCTAGGATGTTTGATTAAGTGAGCAATTCTACCTCACTTGTTTTTCCTCCCTTATTTGTATGCTTATCATATTGCACCTATGCTTGTGCTTGCATTATAACTAGAACTGTGATATCCAATTATAACAATAGCATGTTTAGCCAATCTTAAATTGTGCTTAAACTATTTAGTCTAACCAGGTTTTCTATTTCTTGGCTTTGCCCTATCACATTTAAATGTCAAAATGTGATAGACCAGGTGCACTTGAATGCTAGTGGAGCTAGACCAAGCGCTAAAAACTAAAATTGCTTCCGCCTATCATATATTATAAATTATAGCTTATTAAGAATTCCAAGTGAGCTGTAAATTTTCTTTTCTTATTCAGTTTACTGTTGTTTTGTAATAATGTCATTTACTTTAATTTACCATACTTGTTGGAGCTTAGACTATACTTAAATGCTTGTGATGAATGAATGGATGAGTAAATGAATGAATGAATGGGAATTAAATGTATAAAATTTGTGTATTAATTAAGTCTTTGCATATCTTCCTATGAATATTTAATGTCTTGATGAAATAAACCATAGTTTAGACAATTGTTACACATGTACTTCTCTCCCTTTTTCTTTTAGAATTGGAAATGAGCAATCCCATAAAAAGGATTGAACTCTATCTAGAATTGGAAATGAGCAATCCTATAAAAAGGATTGAACTCTATATTAGAATTGGAGTTAAAATGGATTGAAGGTATGAAAGATTAGGATGTCTTTTCTTTTAAATTATAACTCCCATTGGAATGGGAGTATTGCATGTACTTCTGCAGGTGTTTCCTTAACCATTTACAAAGGAGACTGTCGAAATTTTTAAGAAAATTTAGACTTGGAATAATTGGGGAAAAATTATAAACCCATAAGTCACATGTTAATTTCCCCATAAATAATTAGAATCCCATGTCTAGGATTAAATGTAAGTAGTTCATTTGTTTTAGATTACTATTGCATGTACTCATGTCTTCTTTCATAAATTGCATGTTCAATTCTATCATCTTTCATTCTTAAAAATTCATTTGTTGCATCTTTAATTGCAAACTTCTAAATACCATTCATAACTTCCCTTCCATCTTAACTTAAGACTCTCTTCTAAATCCTTGGCCAAACACAATACTTAATGATTTGGATTAGCTTTCTTCTAATCTAGTATTAGGTATTGTGGTGACGTATCAATATTGAGTTAAGTGATTTCCAATATTGGGGTCGTCACACCCATCAATGCCAGAAAAATTGGAAAGACGCGTCGCAGAAATAACTAAAATGAGATTCTTTAAGATGACGAAACATTTAGTATAGTGAGCAAAATTGTAAGAGCCATTCAAAAATAACTTCGTGTAGTTACCCGTTAACTTGGAACAAATCAAGGCCTTGTTATGATATGATTTTGTGAAATCCAATTCAACAAAATATGACAACAGAAATCCTGGTATAATTGGCTACAGATAAATAAATTAAGAGAAAATTTTTTAACATAAACATAGTAAAAAGGGCTAATGGTTAATGAATCGTATGCCTTTTAGAATAAAGACTAATCATAGTGATGACAGGTTCCTTAAAAACATAAGAACATCAAAGAAACAGAATCATTTCAAGATATTAAAGATGGTTACTCGTTAACTTAGAACAAATCAAGGCCTTATTATGATATGATTTTGTGAAATCCAATTCAACAAAATATGACAACAGAAATCCTGGTATAAATGGATACAGATGAATAAATTAAGAGAGAAATTTTTAACATAAACATAGTAAAAAGGGCTAATGGTTAATGAATCTTATGTCTTTTAGAATATAGAACAAAATCATAGTGATGACAGGCTCCTTAAGAACATAAGAACATCAAAGAAACATAATCATTTCAAGATATTAAAGATGGTTACTCGTTAACTTAGAACAAATCAAGGCCTTATTATGATATGATTTTGTGAAATCCAATTCAACAAAATATGACAACAGAAATCCTGGTATAATTGGCTATAAATTAAGAGAGAAATTTTTAACATAAACATAGTAAAAAGTGCTAATGGTTAATGAATCGTATGTCTTTTAGAATATAGAACTAAATCATAGTGATGACAGGCTCCTTAAAAACATAAGAACATCAAAGAAACAGAATCATTTCAAGATATTAAAGATAGCCAACCCGCACATTCTTGACGAACATGTGAGAATAATCTCATTCAATATGAAGATATTGATATGCTTATAGTCAAAAGAGATCAATTGTGAAACTCTCCTCAAGCACTCAAGCAAATAAAATTTTCTTAGGGATCATTTAATTGGACGTAAAACAAATGCTGAAATAAATGTGTAAAATATTTGTAAGCAAAGAGTTTTAATTATAGTGTAAATTTTATTTCTTTAAATTGGGCAAATACAATACTGGAGATTATTTTTCTGAGTTTAGAATGCAATAAGAAGTTTTACAGATCCAATATGACAACTGCGGTATCCGGTAGTGGGACCAACTTCAAACAAGACAGTCGATACCTTGATGGTGAACTAAACAGGACAAATAGAGGCAGGATGACAAACCACTACTCTGCGGGTAGGGTAACCCACCGTGAGGAATGCAAGCCGGTAGCTGGCGAGAAGTAGGGTGGCTGTCAACAAGTGGGATGACAAACGGTATTTAGCATCGGGTAAGCTAATCATATAAGGTAGAATGGTGGAGTGGCGGCCAAGACGGCCCACAAAAACAAGCAGGCAGGCCTGCAAACAACAACGGATGACCTGGAAAAGTTAGCGACCAGCAGTGGTGAACAAGAAATAGCTGTGAAGGCCATCAATAGGTGGCAACCAAGCATGTGCTTGATCTATTTGGAATGTGTGCAATTTTGGTGCATTCCAAATACACTGATTTGAGGTTTTAGTGTATTTATTTTATCTCACAATATTACATCGCATTATATTTTTATCGGTTAAACACAAGCAAAATGCATACTAATGAAATATTTTGCACCCCGGATGCACCTTACCAAGCAACTCCTTGATCAAATTAATGGAGAGATGCCTAAAAGTGATTTTTCAAATGGAGGGTAAATAAGCATGATTTTGAAAGCAGCAACACCTTGGCATCACTGATAAATTGATTGAGTTTCAATAGCTGCAATACCTTGGCATCACTGATAAATTAATAGAGAGATGCCTAAAAGTGATTTTTCAAATGGAGGGTAAATAAGCATGATTTTGAAAGCAGCAACACCTTGGCATTACTGATAAATTGATTGAGTTTCAATAGCTGCAACTGATCATCTACGATAAAACTACCTTGTTCCCAAAATTATAAAACAATTTCTTAACAAAAGTTAGCAGGCCAGCTAAGAAGAATTTTTTCAATGCGAGTAAATTGAAAGAGCTTTAAGCTTGTACATCTCATCAAAAGGTCCGAAGCCGTGGAAGTTAAAACCTCTGAACTCCATAAGGATACATAAAAGTTGATTACCAAAGCATCAAGGAACAGCACATCAACGGAAGAGTATTGGGATTCTTCTTAACAAATGGGGTGAAACAGCACTATTAAACACCTTGGTCATGTCAAATGAAACTAAATGTGCTACCAATACTCACCAGCATAGAACAATCAACATAGACCTCTATGAAGCATCATAAGCATAGTTTTCAAGAAAAAAGGTTTTTCAAATAAGAAAGCATCAAAAGCACTCAATCAACAATAAAGAAAAGCTAGTACACCATTAGTAAAGAACATAAATAATATTTCAGGCATAATAGATAAAATCAAGTTAAAATCATTCATGCTACGAAATATTAAGCATTAAACATGAAAGGAAAAGATGAAAGAACCCTATAATACATAGACATCAGCATTAAAATAAAATTATATTAAGCATTTCAAACCTCATAAGTAACTGTTCCACATGATGTTGATGGCTGTCGAAGTGTTACATTACAAATGGCACCATTTGCTGAAAGAATGCAAACAGTACGAGGCCCTTGTTGTGAGAATGCCATAATTTTTGAAGCCACGTCCTGTCAAGGAAATATAATACTTTCAAAGGATACAAAAATTAATGACTTCATATTAAAGAAGCATGATGGTTCGATTGCAATATTATTTATAAGCATATACAAATTAGCATTTATTTAAATTAGAAAATTTAAATAATTTATTCTTTATATATAATCACGTACTGAAAGCACAATACAGTCCTAGAACAGTTAAACATTATAAAAAAAATTTCCTTTCATAAAGCACCAAGAAACACTCATACACTATTGTACGGAGATTTACTTTAATAGGTAAGTAACTGTCTGTGCAGGCTCATAATCCTTCACAAAAACATAGTGCTGAAGAACAGGTAATAGGGTTAGTAATTTGATGAAACTTTTCAAGTTTAGATACTTGAGAAAGGAAGAATCTTGTGAAGATAAATAACAAGGTAAACAGGAAAAACACAAGAACGGTGCCAAAGAAAAAAAATGACAGGAATGCCAAAGAAAAACAACATTTTACACCAAAACCAAGCATTCAATTACAACTAAACGCTACTAATTATAATAGTACCAACAATAAAAAAATTGAAAAATCTGCCCATTCATCTTTACTGACAAATACCACATGAACAGAAAAAAGGCAAATAAAATTGCAATTATGCAGCCGTGTTACTAAAGGCTGTGCTGTAATAACCCAAGATAAAAAAAAATTTAACAGACATGCAAAACAAAATATATAGAAAACATGCTAACATGATAGAGGATTAAAGTAACGTCGGGTACTACACAATCAACCAACAAGGGTGACAACATACATTACCAAAGTTAGGGAGGATGACAAGCATCTCCGATCTAGTAAAACTAAACAAGTTTCCTATAATATAAATGAGATTTCCTAAACCTTCATCAAATAATCATCCGATAGATGCCGTAAAAGACATGATGGAGCACATTAGCTACCTACAAGATAATTATATAAATAAAACATGACAAAATAATAAAAAAATTCATATAAAGGTGGCCTAAGCTACATCCAAACATGGATCCCAGTCTTTGACCTCCCACTTGAATAGAGGTATACCACATCGACTCTCCTAGCGCACAAAGAACTCGCTATGCAAAGTTGAAATCAAAATAATTAGCCATTAGATCAAGTGTGAGCTTCACCAGATTTTTACAAGATAACCTTGTATATGTCTGGCTCTTCAGTCATTAAAATCAATCGTGATCTCAATGATTACAATGTGTTGGCCTCTCTAAATTGAGGTTGTGGAAATGGTAAGGTGCCACCCATATCTGCAAAATTACTAAGCATTCCTAGAAAGCTAGTTAGAACTTTAAATGTATTACTTTTTCAAAATTGAAACTATAAGAATAGTTGCAAGCACTTTTAGATGGAATGATTTCAACCCAATTCCCTTGAGTATTCTGAAATGTCCATAAAGCTTGTCATTCTTGACAGATTCATACTAATGCATTCATAGGATTTGTTGATGACAAAATTTTATTATAAAACATACACTTTCTATAGAAGTCAACAGCCAATGTGAAATTTATCACATATTCTATCCTTGAATCATATAAGAATTTGTGGAGCTAGATCCTCTGGAAGCCACGCACAGCATTGTATAAATGTAGTGAAAATTGTGCAAATGCTAATACATTGGCATCCATGAGCATTGTCATAAAAACAAGAGATCCTGCATAATGAGCCGATGTGGGTAAACAAGCTATTCATGACACTAAATTAAGAATAGTTGAAATATTAATACTCACTATCGAACTTTTTAATTTAGTTAATATTATGATTATAAAAAGGATATACTTTGTCTACAAAAAATGAGTGGGTGAGAGAGACAGTAAAAGAAATAATCGATTGGGCTTTAAACTTGGGTGCTCATGAAAATCATCTTACAAATGAAACGTGTATCATCATGGATAAGAATTTAAAGAATAATATATCAGAAGTTAAGATAATAGAGATTGAGTTATATTCTTAATAATCATTAGATTAAATTTTAATATTAGAAGTATTCATGCCCCTCAATATGATTGATACGAGAATAATTTTTTTTGTATGAGTTAGAGTAATTGGTTCTAATAATACCCCAAGAGAATATGTTATACATTGGAAGAGGTTTAAATGAATATATTGGAAAGATGGCCAAAGAAATTAATAATTTACATGGTAAATTTTGATTTTGATTTTAGAAAGATTAATGAAAAGGGAAGAATAATTTTGGACTTTATTTTAATTTATTAATTTATAATTGGCAATACATAATTATTAAAAAAGAGATGAATACAATCACTTGTATATATATATATATATATATATATCTGTGTGTGTATATATATATATATATATGTATGTATGTATATATATAGAACTCAGATTGATTATTTTCTTTTAGAGAAAAAAAGCTATTTATTTTATAATAAATGTTAAATTATTCGATACAACTATTTGACTACCCAATATCAACTGTTGATTTTAGATTTGAAAATAAGGAGTATAAAAATTAATATTAATCCTAAGAATATATTCAAAAATTTGTTGATGGAAATTTGAGGATGGTAAGATAAGTATTTTATGAAAAAAAATTAAAGCTTGGCCAATGGAATTTTAAGAATGAAGCTAATCTTACATAGAATGCAATTGCTAGTTATAATTACAAAGAAATTATTTATCAAAATGGTCTGCAACTCTTGTAAATATTTTTCTTGATCCCTTGACTCTTGTTTACTTATTTTTTTTGGTCCCTGACAGTTAATAGTTTCGTTAACCCCCTTTTTTTTCGTCAAAACAGAAGCTTTCTTACCTCTTCTTCAAATAATCGTTCACTCTTGTAAATATTGTTTTGGCCCCTTGACTTTTAATAAAGTGATTTTTTTGGTCCCGTCGTCTGTGCTTTTCATTCAAAAATTAATTGTAAAGGCGTAATTCCAGCGGAACTTTCCCTTTCACAATTTCATCCACTTTGGGAAAATAATTTTATATGCGAAGGCTATTTTAATTTTCTTTTCCTGACACTTTTGCAATTTTCTCTGAGTCGACAACACTACCAACGTCATGATAGTACCACATCGCTCTATATTGGAGAATTTGACAAATGCTCAGATGGTCACTGCGTCGACAACACTTCCAACGTCGTGATAATACCACATCGCTCTATATTGGAGAATTTGACGAAGGCTCAGATGGTCACTGCGTTGACAACGCTTCCAACATCCACCCATCCAGCGTCGACGTCGAGTTCGACGTCAATGCAGCCTACAATGTTGATGCTCCTTCCAAGCTCTTCGACGTCCACACTACTTCTAACGTATATGATGTCGACGCTTTGATTCTTCAAATTCTCCAAACGCATAAAGAAAATTGAGATTTAAAAAAAAAAGAAAATAAGAGGGACTGTCAAAGGTACCATCACGATGTTGTTTTAGGAAAACAAATCATAAGAAAATAAACTTGCTCTATAAATTTTTTTCTTAATTTTGAGTGGAAATATTAAATCACATAACACTCCAAATGTGATTTGTCATTTTATCCTAAAGGCTTATATCCTATTTACCACATCGCTCTATATTGCACCTAATCAAATTAACCACATGTTATCATTAATAAATAATTAAAAAAATTAAATAATTTGATTAAATAGAAGTGTAGTAATTAACTTTTAATTTGATCATATTAAATTAATTAAAGCATGTAGAGAATGTTTCTCAGGTTTCCAAATTTGATTTTCTAGATAAAACTTCAAATATGAATTAATCTAATCCATGCTCAAATAATTTTATTAGATAAATCCTAGTTTAATGGTTTCCATCCAAATTAATAATATGAGACCAAAAAAGCATTTATATAAAAGTCAAGGGACCAAAAAAAGTTTACACGAATCAATGATTATTTTTAACATTTTGCAAAAGTCAAGGGATTGGTTTGATAATTTTCACTAATAACAACTATGCAATAATTTCTAATCACACCATAATGGTTGTGCATGCATGAGCAGACAATAATTGAATACAATTATGCTTGTATAATTCTACTCAATTTTTTTCATCTAACACGGATTAACCCATGGCAATATCATTTACTTAAATCAATCATTGAATGACTCTTACGAAGCATTTGCATGAATAGAAAACACAATGGCAACAAATAAAGTTTCGAGTTCGTACAAAATTTAAGTGATATTTCAGAGATATGAAATATAAACAAAAGATAGCAATTTGTAGAACCCAATTCTATATTACAATTCAAGCAAAATTCAAAGTAAAATTAATATTTCAACAAACTGAGAGTACAACACTAACACTTGCTGACACATTTAAACAACAAAAAGTTTAATTATATTAAAATGTACCTCAAGCAACTTACGACAAAGATTGTAAAATAGTACTCGTAATGAATTGCTTGGCGCAACATTGATGTCCTAAATTGCTTACGATGCATCGATATTCTGGCAAGATAATGGTACTGTTTCCAAAAATTAAAAAACTCTATATGATGAGGTATATATAAAATTTATGTAAAAATAGCATGACATTTAATGCAAATTTGTCATATCTAATCTGAAGTGCACCTGGACGCATACTAAGTCACATCTAGGTATGTGTGCACTTGGATGCCTAGCCTAACCCAATAAATAATAATATTTTTAATAAAACTATAATAATACTAATAATAGTAATAACAAATATAATTATTTTTAATAATAAAAGTAATTAATAATATTTAATTTCCTAGATGGTACAATCTCTATTACTTAGAGAAATGTATACCTAACATTCAACACATTTATATACGTGAAAAGATAAAGATATGTTTGATGCATGCCTAATTCTTTTTTCAATATACAGTCTTCTTTTCAACTGTTCATCCACTACACTTTGACCTTAGGAATTATCTTAATGCCCTTATCTTCCTATGATATCAATAGCTAAATTTTTCTCCAATACCTCCTTAAATGTCAAGTTTGATTACAAAGCTATATTTTTTGCACTTAAATGATCTGAAAGTCAAGGTCAATATGTATTCTTTACGCATGCTTAAATTTCAAATGGCCCAATATATTTTGGACTGAGTTTTCTTGTGACTCCAAATTGATTTATATGTTTTAAAGAATTGACCTTAAAAAAATGCAAATTCTCCTATTTCAAAATTGGTACATCAATGCTTGGGATCAAAATATTTATTTTGTAGATCATGAACAGCTTTAATATAATTTTGAATCATTCTAACCTTAGCTATAGTAGCCTCAATCATATCTGATTCGAATAATTGATTGTCCCAACTTTTGATCAAGTAATAAGTGTGGTACACTTCTTTTTCATACAATGCATCATAAGGTGTCATTCCAATAATTTATTTATAATTTTTGTTATATGCAAATTCAACTATTGTGTAGATCATGAACAGCTTTAATATGATTTTGAATCATTCTAACCTTAGCTATAGTAGCCTCAATCATATCTGATTCGAATAATTGATTGTCCCAACTTTTGATCAAGCAATAAGTGTGGTACACTTCTTTTTCATACAATGCATCATAAGGTGTCATTCCAATAATTTATTTATAATTTTTGTTATATGCAAATTCAACTATTGATAAATAATCTTCCTAGTTTACCTCCAAAATTTAAAATACATAGACAATAATATTCTCAAGAATCTAATTTAGGCTTTTTATTTGTTCGTCCATTTGAGGATAGAAAATTATACCAAAACTTAGATCTCAAATATACTAATATAGTGAGCCAAAATTTAGTTATAAATATATTGTCTCAAAACAATACAATTGTAATGAGCACTCTATGTAATCTAATAATTTCCTTCAAATATATCTTAACTAACTTTTTCACAAAATTTGTCTATCGAACGAGGGGATAAAAGATGCATACTTTGTAAGACGATCAATAATTATCCAAGTTGAATCATTTCCTATCCTAGAGCGAGAAATTCGTACCACACAATCCATAGAACTATCATTCAATTTTCAATTTGGAACTGGGAGCTGCTTAAATAATCCTCCCAACTTCTGATGCTCTGTCCTACAAATTTGCAAGCTTCACATTTAACTATAAACTTTCCCGCATCAATATTCAGTCCATGCCACCATAACAATGTTTTCAAATCTTTATACATATCATGCATTACTGGGCTTTTAACAAAATAAGCTCTTGCAACACAGTATTGTTCAGTACTCATAATCTGTTGCCTTGATATATATAATATTTTCCTTCAAATAATTCATTTATGTACTAAGGCTATTAAAGGGTCATACTATTTATCTTTCTCATGTGCTAATTTAAACTATTCTGCTAAAAAAATTGTTGTGGATAATTGGTCCCGAAAAATTTGCATCTGCCCTTGAGAAATAACTTTCTGATTTTTATATTTCCCAATTGAGAATGTCCATTAAAATAAATTGATAAATGTTGACAAAAGGTTTTTTACTTAATACATCGACTACCACGTTCACCTTCTGAGGATGATATTGAATACTCAAATCATTGTCTTTTATAAATTCTAACCATCTAAACTACCTAAGATTAATATTTTTTTAGTGAAATGTAATTCAGGCTATGATAGTATGTGTATATTTCACACTTAGTTCAGTGTAAATAATATCTCCAAATCTTTAATGCAAGCACAATCACTGCTATTTCTAAATCATGCAATGGATAATTACTTATTGATTTTTTAATTATCTAGATATATATATATGCAATTGCTCATCCTTTTTGCATCAACATGCATCCCAATCGACATAGTGACGCATTATTGTATCAAAGTAGGTGCTGAAATCAGAACAACCTTCAATTGTAGAAAAACTAACTCACTTAAAACACTAAAAAAAGAAAATTATTTCTAAAATTGTATAGTCAATGGTGCATATATCTAACAAAAATAATATACAAACTTCCGATAATACCTTGCTAGTCCCAAGAAACCTTTTTTATACTAATGCTGATTGCTGCCATTCACATACAATTCTAATCTTCTTATGGCTCACTAAAATTCAATTCTTACTAATAACATGGCCCAAAAATACGACTGATTCTAGCCAAAATTTATATTTTGAAAATTTAGCAAATAGTTGGTGACTTCTTAAAATAGTTAGTATAGTTTTTAAATATTTTTGCATGTTTCTCCTTGCACTCTGAATATATTAGAATATTATCATTAAATATTACAACACATTTGTCCAAACATAGTTTCAAAATTTTGTACATCAAATCCATAAATATTGATGGGCATTGATCAAACCAAACAACAACACCAAATATTCCAAATGACTACCAAGTTTTGAACGTGATACATAATTGCTGGAAACCTAGATCAACCATTAAAAATAAGTCATTTATTCTAAAAAGATGATATGAGTTCATAATGTTGACCTTATTTAGCCTTTATAATTAATGCACATGCTCATTAATCCGTCCTTAATAGTTAATATTTGCATTCCCCGTAGCGAAACACTAAGATGAATAAATTCATGGTTCAACAATTCTACAATTACTTCTTAAGCCCTTAAATCTTATGTTATTATATTATATTGTTTATCAATATTTTCTGAAATAAAAGGGTAGCTTACTCCCGAACTAAATAAAATAAAACACACCATTCATAAAAATAATTGCAATCACTTAATAATCCTCTCGTGCGTCAATTGGAGTGCGATATAAACATTCTTGCATTAGAGCTCAATGAACATCATTCTTCTTAAACATTGGTATTGGTTCATTCCTATTTGGATATATATTTCACAAGGAGACAAACTTCTCTTTATATAGCATATGACCACCCAATTAAAAAAATGAAAGCATTTACAATAATGAAATAAGCATGAACAAACATAGAATTTACATAGATCATAATCGTTCACCTATGTCCACGGACTACATAAAAGTAATATTTTTTATTGCTTTAATTAAAAAAGAAAAAATATCAAAAGAGATTAAAGAAATGCTTATGATTAAAGTGTCTCTCATTCAATTTCATCATCTATTTATAATCTCTCAACTCTCACATAACACCAAAATAAGGGATTTCATAGCAATATCTTTAATCAAATAATTTGGTTATATGAGAACTTTTTTCATTTAATAATAAAAAAAATTAATTGGAAGCTTCTCTGATCTGCAAATCCGATCAAATATTCATGAATAAGGCTATTTAATTTTTTTCTCAAAAAGAAAATTTCATAGTTAAATAGGATGATTTCAAGGAATCTTTCATTTAGACATTTTTTATTGAAATAATATTTACATGCATAAACAACCTTGCACTTAAAGATTGTTTTTTCTCTTTTTTTAGTTTTATCTAATATTAATCTTTCATGATAATCTCCCTTTGTTGCAGTGTCTTCAATCATCAAGCATTCTAGATGCCAATTGAGGTAGTGCATAGCCTCAACTTTTGGACGTTGACTATCTTGGTCAGTATTTCTACAAATTCTTAGAGCAGAGCATTTTATCTAATAGAAGGATTCTATAATAAATTAGCCCACAATATGATGAAATCATAATCGTATAGCTTTATTCTTATATGGAATTTTTTGTCACTAGTATAACACTTTAATTGTCGTAATAAAGTGTGCCACTATCTTGTTCTTAATATAGCTCCTTTAAGAAATTCTTCAGCCATACCATATCTTTCCCTTCCTCTGATATTTTGTTATATACTCAATTTCAGTGGTTGAAATAGAAATACTCTTCTTCAGAAATACCCACTGATGCTCTTTCGACTATCGAGATCTTTACCTAAATAAGCATCTGAATAACTTGCTCCTTTTAAAACAAAAGTTTATACTTGGATTTCCTTTTAAATATCACATAATCCACTTGACAACTTCCCAAAATAACTTTCTTGCATTTGCCATAAATAGCTCACAATTCCCACTACATGAGCAACATTTGACTTTGTACACACCATAGCAAACATCAAATTGCCAACTTTAAACATTTTCTTTCTTTCTTCTTCGATCTATAGTGACTATCCCTTGAACAATTTGATATAGAGGAGTCTCTCTAGGCATTTGATATAGAACTCATTGTCAATATATTTCTCCTGAGATAACTTCAAGATTTCTTCATATCTTTGTTTAAATATTTTCATGCCAAGACTTTGCTTGGTAGCTCGCAAGTTTTTTTCATTTCAAATATTTTGACAACTTTTTTCTATCTTGCCAATTTCTTGCATGCTTGATCTCGCAATTAACATGTCATCCACATAAAGTAATAGTATAATATAGTGTAGTATGCAAATCTCTTGAACTAGCAACAAATATAACAATCAAATTGCATATAGCATTATCTGGACACTTGTTTAAGCCAACACAAACTCTTTCATAATTTGTATAAAAATTTTAATTTCCTAAAATAATAAAACCTTCAAATTATTCCATATATATTTTTCAATCATCCCGATGAAAAAAGGTAGTCTTAACATCTAATTGCTCCGGCGCCCAGCCTGGATGGGCAAGTTCAACTAAAAACTGAGCCTAGGAGGAGAATACAGACACATCGGCATTATCAAGCAAGGCTAGACCCAGACCAAATAAATATTCGGCCGACAGCAGGTCCGCTTCGTTAGGCGAATCTTGCCCAACATGGTCCGGCCAGTAATAACAATTTGCAATTAATAAACCTAGATCCGCTCTGAGCCATTTGTCTATTGAACAGACGATCGAGTGTGATCCTATAATTAAGGATATGATATCTAATATGTTTTCTGTTGTTTGGATCATCATTTCTTATTTTGCATTTCCCAAATCTCCCGTCTCAATTCTCATCTCTCCTCTAATTCTAGGGTTTTTGTCTGGGTGTCTCTATCCCTCTAGCCTCTGCTTTCATGTTATCATCAGTTAAATCTATTTGGTTGTAGTGATTTGGTACCAATCTGATAATTTATAATCCAAAATTCTTTTTTTTCGGATTGGAGTTACGGGTGACGATCTGGAATTTTGATGTTTCATGTAAACAAAAAAAAGTTTTTTTTTCTATTTGTATTTTGCACATGCAATCATGCAATAAACCAGCAAGGAAGCAATCTAAATTTTTTTCTATCTCACCAGTCTTGACTCTTGTCTCTCTGCTTTACTCTCAATCGCAATTTAGGATTCTAGAGTTCTTATCTGGGTGTTTTTGCCTTTTTGCACCCTATTATGCCTAGGTTTTTGCATGATTGGATAATTTTTTGGGCTGGAATGATGGTTCATGATATTCATGCACACTATTGCATTCTTTTTCTATTTGCAAATTACAATGTGTTTTTCTATTTTTTGTTTGTAGAGTATTTTTTTTGCAACGTGTTTTTGGTCTAGACATTATAGTTTACATTTTCCGTTTACATTTATCACACTATAATGTGAGATATAATGAAATTCATGATATTCATGCACACTAATCATTGATATTCATACACATTTGCACACTAATATTCATGCAATAATATTGTTGAGTAACTTAATTGTTTGCACTAATTCCCTAATTCCCAAGATCACACTGATATGCAAACTTTGTGATAACACTGATATTTATACTATTAGCTCTTGCCAATACTATCACTATCAATAATGTCAATGTTAATGTTACTTTTGAGTAATGTTAAAACTAATGTTAATGTTCGTACAATCGAATATTAGAATTGCTCTTTAGTTTATATGTAGTCATGTTATTCCATATTTGAATGAGTGCTCTTTCAACATTATCATACTATACTATAAATCTGAAATTATGATATCTAATTTTTAGTTTAAATGGCAAACAATGAGCCTGTTGTTAACATACCAAGTTGTAATAATGCCTCCAAAGAGTATGAGTTAATTGCAAAATGGTAGGTTATCTTTTAACATGTGGAAAGACTTCGCCAAACTCAAAGGTGATGTTAATGAGCTATTAAAAGCTGAACGCAAGCATTGCAATCTCATATTATCTGGTCAATCCAAAAATACTTTAATAAAAATAACTATTTTATCTAATAAATCAACTTTTGAGGATAGCACTTTGTTAAAGCCATTCAAATTTAACACTGAACAGTCAGTAAAGCCTTAATGATGTTTGTTGTCTATGGAAAATATCTTTTCACTGCAGATGACGAGCATAATTTTAGGCAATTAATAAATTTATTATTATTTGAGCTCAGAATTTAAAAGTATTAGTAGATCAGCCCTTAACCAAAACATAATTATATGGTACCATAAAAAAAAGGATGTAGGAAAGGAACTTCAAAAAATTTAAAGATCCTATATAATTTGTTTAACTTTTGATGATTGGAGTTCAGAATACAGTTGAGATAAAAATATATGCATAAATTCTAATTAAATTGAAAAAAAAAGTTGAATAATGGAGAAAATATTTATAAGGTTCAAAGCATTGACACCTCTATTTGATGGTATGTCAATCGCAAATAAGGTATTCCTTTGCCCTATACAATGGAATAATAAGAACAAATTTTTGAGTTTTACACTTTATGATGTCAAATATAAAGATATTATGATGGAATCACTTAAATGAAAATTACAATCCAAAAAAAGATTATTATGTAACAGTACTTTTGTTATATTCAATGTTGTCACATTAAATTTTATTATTTAGATTGGCTTAAAATTGTTTGAAAATAATGATGTAAACCATAGATAGTTCTATTAAATACATCTGAAAGTCTGTGGTTATTAGACACAAATTCTACTAAGTTTCATTCAAGGAATTCAATCTTGAAATTAACAAAAGATTAAGATAAGATATTTGTGTTCATTAGAATTCTACATATTGGTTATTAAAAAGAGTAGCTTATTATAAAAAATATTTCTTATATTTACAGGAAAGAGATCTTGTCATGAGGAGATACATGTTACCAAAGGAGAATTGGCAAAACAATGTTGGCTTAAGAAGAATTTAAGTGTTTTATGTTGTCACATGTTCAATTTCAAGCGCCAAATAGCTCGCGTGCAATTTATACTTTAATGGAGTATAAGAAATACAAAGAAAGTTGATTGAGATGATGGTTTGCTTTTGTGATTTTACAAGTTATCTTGTTAATGAGATATAAATTTTTTTTTATAAGTACTAAAGGAAGTTTAATATATTCTTATCATATGCAGCAATGTTGACCCTAGGTACAAGATAAAAATTGTAAATTATTGTTCTATTAAATTAAATAATAACAAATCACATGAGTTCACCAATAAGCCTATAAAAGCATTTTATCAATTGTTCAATAGTAAAAAGATAATACAAATCTAACCTCACAGTATATTTTTTAACAAGTAGTATGAATAGAAATTATTTGTTTGATGAGAATGAGAAGAATGCATTTAATGATTTCATCAAAACAATAAAACTAAATCATAAGAAGATAAATTTGAGCTAGATTACATATAAAAGAACCAAATTACGATGTAAACTCCCAAATCCCATAATAGCATTCGCAACAAGTTTTTGTACAGGAAAATAAAGTAATAATCCATATAGTAGCTCCTTGAAGCCAAAAATAATCCAGCTTGATTGGTCTTGCTGATATGATTTTTAATGGTTCTCTGAGCTTTTTTTAACTTACATGTTAACTTTGATTGACTCCTAACTTAAGTTGTATTTTGTTAGCATCATAATCTGTTGGTGTCAAAGTTTGATCATCAAGCTGTTTCTTCATCTAATGACAAGTCTGAATATAATGATTTTAATATGGACAACAATGTGTTCTATTAAACTCTACTATCCAATTATAATGCTTCTATGCTCTATACTCGATATTTACTGCATATTTGTTGGCTACTTGGTTGTCTATTGTCTATTAATTAATGCCCATCTGTGTTATGGCTATATTTAACTTCAAATTTGTATATTTTCCTACTGTTTAATTTTTTGCAAAGTTATTGGCTGAGATGTCTATTAGTAACAGAATTAATTGCTATATTGTCTATTTATTAGCTGAGCTATGTTGTGTGTATTTTTAACTGCAAAATTGTTGGTTCTCTAATGTCTATTGGCCACGTCTTGTGTCTATATTTATCTGCAAATTTGCCATATATCTATTATCCAGATGTGATGTGTCTGTAGATTTGTTGGTTGTCTACTCTATTGTCTACTGTCCATCTGTGGTGTCTAAAGTAATTAAAGATTTGTCAACTGCTTCTTGTCTATTGTCTAGGGTGTTGTGCTTATATTTATCCAACTGTGCTCTGTCTACTAACTAGTGTCAAGATTTGTCCAATTGTGCTATGTCTGAAGTACTATTGATGAAAACTAAAAAAAATGCAGATTTCTTAACTATGTCTGAAGTACTATTGATGAAAAGTAAAGAAAATGCAGATTTCTTAGTTATATTGTGTCTACTACCTACAGTGTCTATGTTTATTTGTAAATTTGTTGGTTGAGTTGCTCAGATGTGCTTTATCTACATTTAAATGCAGAGTGTAGGGTTGGAAATCATCTATCTCTGATGTGTTGTGTCTATGGTGTCTGCTACGTCTACTTAGATGTGCTTTATCTATATTTAAATGTAGAGTGCAGGGTTTCATCTCAGATGCACTGTCTGCTGTGTCTGCTACTCGGTAGTGTCTATTGTCTATTGTGTATCTATTGGAAATTATAAACATGCAGTGTTTATTTAATCTACAACTGATACAGTCTTGTTCTACTATTGAATGTTGTACCTGTCTCTACTTTTACAGCAATCTGTATCGACAATTCTATATGCAACTGGTCTAATTCCTCAATCATTAAGTGTTATTTTTTTTTACATTCATGCTACTATCTAAGTGCAATATTTATGTAAGTTTATTTTAATCTAAATGCAATAATATCTTTACCTAACTATAGTATTTATCTAAGTGTAATATTTATCTACGTGCAATATTTATGTCTACAGGTATTCATGCAGTTTTTCTTATTTCCAACTTTTAATATTTTTGTGAAATAATGATGGATGATGATAAAATTCAACAGTCATGAGTTAAGGTTGGATGGTTCTCTTTTCAGAACTAGATATTATACATTGAGAGACTAACCTCTCGAAGAACCAAATGTTATTGATAAAAATATCTAAATTCAGAGTTCCTTAATTTTTTAGTCTTATTTATTTTGCACTTTATTTCTACCATTTTAATAAAGTTGGTGGATAGTTTAAAACCCAAATCCTCTCTAAGGAATTATATATTTTTGTTTTATACTTTTTAAACAGTTTATATTTTGTTTAGGATTGATTACTCAGATCATTTTAAATATAAAATTTTGAGCTGTTTATATTTATTAAACTAATTTCATATTTAAAATAACATTTATTTGTTCAGAGCAATTTATACTTTGTTTAGATGTTTTATATTTTGATCAACCTGACTTTAAATACGAAATTAATGGTATTTGTTATTTAAATATAAAACTGAGGACAGTAGTTCAATTTAATCATTCAAATGTATACTCAAACACTACACTTAGATGCTCAAGTCTAGTTTAAAGTTTAAATTGTTTATATTTAGTATTTGTCAAATGAATTCTGGGCTATTCAGAAATGTTTGTCGTTCAGAGTTCAAGGTTATTGTGCTGTTTAAACTATTTGTAACTTTAAGCTTTGATTTTTGATATATTGCAAAATTTAAACTGTTTAACTATTTAACATTAAAATATAAGGTTGTTGAAATGTGAACTTAAGAAATTTTGATGTATTACAAAAAATATTTTATCACCTTTTTTGAGATTACATGTTTGAAATTTGAATATAATTTTTGACGTATTGCAATTTTTTCATATTTTTGATGCATATAGCAATTTACAAATTAAAATAAATATAAGCAATTAAATTTTACTGGGAAAAAATTCTTGCTATTGATTCTATTTTTCCAATTACCAGGCCAGCACAGTCCAAGCCGATTCCGTGGTTGGCTGGGCAAATTATTTACTATCATTTAAATGTATGCTGAGGGAAGCAGTTCAATTTTATCATTCAAATGTATGCTGAGGGCAGCAGTTCAATTTTATCATTCAAATGTGTGCTCAGATACTATACTTAGATGCTCAAGTCTAGTTTAAAGTTTAAATTGTTTATATTTGATATTTGTTAAATGAATTCTGGGCTGTTCAGAAATGTCTGTCGTTCAGAATTCAAAATTGTTGAGCTGTTTAAACTATCTGTAACTTTAAGCTTGAAATTTTGATATATTGCAAAATACAAGGTTGTTGAAATATGAACTTAAATTTTTGATGTATTACAAAAAATTTTATCACTTTTTTTGAAATAACATGTTTGAAATTTGAATATATATTTTGATGTATTGCAATTTTTTCAAATTATTGATGTATAGCAATTTACAAATTAAAATAAATATAAGCAAGCAAATTTTACTAGAAAAAAATTCTTGCTATTGTTTCTTTTTTTCAAATTACTAGGCCAGCACAGTCCGAACCGAACCCGTGGTTGGCCGAGCAAATTATTTACCCTTGATCCGTCAAGGTCCGTCACGGCCAGACCAGTGCCCATGCCCAAGTCTCCACATGTAAATCTTTAACGACAACAATGTTGAGCATTATTTTAATTGAAGTCATCTTAATCACTGGAGAGGATACCTCTAAATAGTCAATACCATGTAATTGTTGGAGACGTTTGACTACTATTCTAACTTTATATCTTCTCTTACCAGTGTGTCCTTCATTTGCACGATACATTCACTTGTTTTGTAGCACCTTCTTACCTTTTGCAAGTAGAGCTAACGCCCACATTTTTTTTTTTTCAAAAAGCTCATTTCTTCTTTTTTATCTTGCTCCTCTTGACAAAATCTTCAACTTGTACAACTTTATTAAAGCATTTTGGCTCCTAACTATATGTCAATCATAGATAGTACAATGATAAAGAATATCACTGTGCGAGTCTTAATTATTTAGATGATCTTAATTGAGCATTTTGTGCTGAAACTTCATGCTATATAACCTATATATCAATATTTGAGTTATTTTGAACTCTTTGTACATCTTCAACATTGTTATATTAAAGGATGGCTTCTTCGAGCTATTTCATTGTGTTATTGACTCTCCTAAATGATTGTCTTCGTAAAACTTACTTTCATCAAACATTACACATCGTTGGCTCTTATGAATTTTATATAATAATCATCCAAGAATCAATAACCAAAATAGTTCAATCCATAACCAATAAGATAATATTTTCTTTTTTCTTTTTAAAAGCTTATCTCATGCATCAAAATCAATGTGCACGTAAGAATCGTATACAAAAACTTTCAAATGAGATTAATTAACCTCCTTTCTTGGTCATTCCTCTTCAGGGATCTTTAATTCTAATAGAACTAATAGCCCTATGTTAATTTAATAAACTGCAATATTAATTGCATCAGCTCAAAACATCTTTAGCAGCCTAGAGTGCAATCTCAGGCTTCTCGCTCCTTCATTCGATGTTGTAATCATTCTCTCAACAATATCATTTTGCTCTGATCTCCTAGGCACAATTTTTTGCATACGAATGCCATGCATTGAGTAATATTATTTAATTTTTTATCATATTCTCTACTATTGTTAGACTTCAGGCAATTGATTTTTAGCATTGTCTAATCTTCCACGGTAGTTTTTCATGACTTAAAATTAACAAACACATCAATTTTCTTTTTCAAAAAGAAACATACTTTCTTAGTTGAGTTATCAATTAAAGAAATAAAATAGCGTGGACCTTTATGGGAGTGAACAAGGGTTGTCCCCCAAATATCTGAATGTATCAGCTATAGAGAAGCTTCTCTGATTTGGTTGTTTTTTAAACCAACCTTCGTAAATCTAGCTTTTCGTTAGACACCATTATCTTCAATTCCATTTGTCGCTCATCTGGGAAAGCCTTTGATGCAACAACTTTGAGCTCCTATTATCTGCTATGATTGATAGATCTTTATCATCTACAATAACGTATAATATTGACACATTCATTCCTTTTGCCACAACCATAGTTCTTTTGATGCTTTCCAGCATCCAACGCTAAATATTATGGTGTAGCCATAACTATCAATCTAGCTCATTTAAATAAAATTTTATTTTAAGGCTTGAAACATGTCTCACCTCCTACAAAATATTGTGTTCTGTTTTCAATTTTGATCTAAACTTTTCCTTTTCCGACAATATCAAGCGATCATCGTCTGCTGGATAGACTTATTCAAACTTCCTTGCAACATAATTGTGTAACAATTCTTTACAAGGTGTAGTATGCAAAAACGCACTCGAGTCCAAAATTCATGACTTCGTAAGACTTTCAACACATCACACCAGAGCATCATTAATCCCTTCACTAATTGAATATGTCAAATCATCATCTTTTTAATGGTTATTGTTGCACTGATATTTGAAATGCCCTTTTGATCACATTTTCAACATACCTTCTTCTGAAATCTTGTATGACTTTTTCCTCTTGATTTGAACTTATAATTGTCTCTCCATTGCCTTTTTGAATTAGATCTTCCTCTGTCCTCAACATTTAAGGAAAAACTAGATGATTCTCCTAATTCTTTTCTGCGAATGTCCTCTCCTAGAATCATATATCTGGTATCATCCAGTTTTAAGTTGGCGCTTGATGACTTTTCACTGCAACCACTATCATTGATCAGCACTTTGATAGAAAAGGCAATAGAACTAGTGCCTTGATCTCATCTCAAAATATTGTCTTTATGATTCTAATTGATTTGTGATCAAGTTGAAATCATTTATGTGGTCAGCAGATGCTCCTCCCATTTTTAAATAAATAAGCAATGCATAAGAAGAATATCATATTTGATGATGGTTTTCTCATAATGATAATGCTCTCATCAAACCTATCATTGTCTTCTTGTTAACGATGTTGAATGTCACATTTCAAGCTAAGGTTAAGTGCACAATTCGGAGGTGCTTATTGATCTAGAAGATCCCAAACTTCATGTTTCTACTTTTATGGCTTTATCTCAAACAAAGATTAACTTCTTCTGATAAAGATAATCATCTATTATCATCCTTCAAAACTCAAACTCTTCCAATCAAACTTGTCAATCTTTACATTTTTCTCCTCAGCCATAGCTCTCAATTACCTTCTCAACCATGACGCTCTTATACCAATTAGTAGAATATATGCTTCACGAAAAGATGAACTTCTCTTTACATGGCATAGGACCACTCGAGAATGAAACAAGAATGAAACAAACATGACCAAACACAAAATTTATGTGCTTCAATTGGACAATGAAAGCAAATACAAGAATCAAAACAAACACAAAATTTATGTGATTCAATTATCATCATTTACATCCACAATTTGCACTAGAGTAATCTTCTTTTATTACTTAAAAAAGAGTGAAGAATGCTATGAGAGAAGAGAAGCTTATGCTTGAAAATTTCTCTAGTCAACAAAGCCGGTCAAGTCTTCACAAATGATACTACTTGAAACTTTCCTCTGTCAAAAGTTGTCATTTGTCAAATATGACGATTTCAAAAAGATTCATTTGTCATTTTTATTGAAATAACATCAACATGCATAATAATTCCTTCTAAATTCTTGTTCAATCACAATAGTAGTAGCTCGACATTCGTGAATCTAGTGGCATGTAATGACCACACCTTGAATATTTAATTTCTTCATGAAAGCATTTACCCAAAGGATGATGATGAATTCAACCTTTCACAAAACCTGACTTAGCTTGATCTCTTGCTATGTTGTAAATTGGACCCATAAGAACAATTTTATAATTTTTAAAATAGCTTTGCATCCTAAGGTATTGGCAGCAACTTTCTCTCGAGCCTCTTTGTAATAAGTAAATCCTCATTTTCCATCAATTTTGTTCGCTACACCAAATTTGCAAAATTTACTATGCGCAAATGCACAATCTTTTTATAATTGAATCTTGCAGTCTAAGTTGAAAAAGACTGCATATTTTTTCATCTATAACTTAACCTGATCTCTTGCTATGTTGTAAAGTGTACCCACACGAACTGTCTTATATTCTTAAAATAACTTATATTCTAAGGTGGCAACGGCATCTTCCTCTTGAGTCTCTTTGCAATAGCAAAATCCTCATTTTCCATCAATTTCGTTCACTCCAAATATGCAAAATCTACTATACGTAAAGCCACAAGGTTTCTTCTAATCTAATCTCGCAATTTAGCCTAGAAATTACTACGCTTTTCTTCAATTGTGTCAACAAACTTAAGAGTATAATGAGTCAATTTAATATATTTTGACCCAATTCAGTGACCTACTTTGAATCAATCACAAGAATTTATTTTGCATTACCGCTCTAATAGAGGGTGAGCCATACTTCATGAAATACACATTCTCAATTTTTTCTCAAGTAATTTGGTCCAAACTATGATTTATGAACTTCAAATATTTTGTCAAAGATCATCAATTCTCAACTTCGCCTTCGAAAAGATAGGTTGTCAATGTCACTTTTTCTCATATGATACAACCAATCTTCTATAATATTTGGGTAGCAATTCCGATAAATTGAGGTGATTTTAAAATGGGCTTGAAATATTTAGTCTATATGGGGTACCAACCGGGGGATGCGAAGGTGTGTCAGGTTGAACTACAGCATTAAAATGGACTTCAAATATTTAGTCTATAGTTGGGGCACCAACTGGGGGATTTGAAGGTGTGTCAGGTTGAACTACAGCATGGATTGCAACATTTGAACAAACATTCCCATACTAATCCATAAGTGATATTCTTGTAAATGTAATACGGTTTAATACTATTGTTGGAGTATCCTTGCTTTTTACCGGTCTTTCAAAACTTCTGAATCCATCTAAAATATTCACAATATATTTTAGTAAAATGTCCTAATAACAATCTCTAACAACTACAATTCTTTTAAATTCGAATAGTTTTGTTCCATTTTTTATTAAAATTCTTTAATCAAGCTCTAATATCAAATTGTCATCCGAATATCATATAAAGGCATTTTAAAGTAAAATAAAAATTTTTATTTTAGAAAACAAAATTTTTAAAATACATCCAGAATAAATAATATAGAGCCACACATAAAACTTGTCCTCTAACTTTTATAAGTCAAAATATAATATAGCCTAAATAGTAAATTCTAATCTTCTATTTAAAAGGCTCCTCAAATTAACTATCAAATTTAATATTTTTTTAAAAATAATAGGTGAAAACATCTATTAGATAAAGTATATTAAAATCTAACTTTACAATATTATCATTCTTACGTGAGTACAAGTAACAAGGTTTTAATTGTATTTCTACATATTCAAATAAAAGATAATCAAAAAGATAAAATAGATAATAGATAAATAAATTTCAAAAATGTAAATTTAGAGTTATGCAATAGCCAAGCATTAAGATGTTCAGACATAGAATTAACTATCAAAAATGAGAGACCAAACTTTATTCAATGAGCAATACCAAGTATGCATGTTAACCAACAATTGGTCTCAATATTACAAATAAAATGTTTAAATGTAACAATATATGTATCATGATATATTATAGTTCAGATATCCATTTCTCACTATATATCATCTTTCACATAAAATATCTCACAATATAACACAATTCTTATGTCAATGTTTTTCGACACAGCAACATTTTATGCTCATTTCTTAATTTTAGTGGCTCACCATATAAATAAACATATTCATATATCATGATATATGAAAATTCAAATATCCATATCTCCTACATGACATCTTTAACATATTCATATATCATGATATACCATAATTCTTATATCAATGTTTTTCGATACATCAAAATTTTATGCTCACGCTTTATTTTTAAATGGGTTCTCCATATAAATAAAATATGCATTACTATACAAGGAGAAGAATAAGCACATCTTCTTGTTTATAAATGGTTCCTTAATTTTCATCACATAATTGTGCATTGACAGTTCTAAATAGTGGTAGAATTCCTCTTATCCCTCCAAAAAATGGACAATGTCCCGTCCTTAATTCATTTGATCAGACCAATAAATCCCCAATGATTCCATATTTCACTTTAAGCAGTTTTGTTTGATAAAGTGTTCCTGATATTAATTTGAGTTGGTTGACTAACTACGTCATCATATCTCCAATCTCGATAAGTTTGACATTCAATTTGTTGATTTCCCTATCGCGCACATCTAATTATTGTTGCATTTGTTCCTAAACTAGTGGTATTAATATATCATGGGCTCCTCCAACATTGTCAGCATTCTCATCTTGCATATACTTTGCGTTTAATTCATCTTTTTCTTCATCATCCTTTCTTTGAATGGCAAAGTGAATGGGTAGTTTTAATTTATTGATCTTTCCTATAACCCTTTTCGGTGAAAGTGGTGTGCTCAATCATGCAAACTGTTTCGATCAAAAAAATTTCTTCAAAATGATCTTCATCGTCGACGTAGGGCAGCTCTCTGTCATTTATATGCCAAATAATGAATCGTCTCTTCTAGTGAATCATTCGCAATACTGCTCTTGATTGTAAGAATTATGGAAGCTCCTCTTTATTATATATGTTTGTTGGAACCTTCCAAGATCATCATCTAAATGCTCTCAGTGTTCACCAATCACTGCTTTCTCATACTTTGATCATTTTGAACTCAAGCCTACAAAGTTTAGGAACTCCAAGATTTCTTATATGTCACACTTTGGACCCAGAAGCATCCCATGTTGGATCTTCAGACCTTCTAACATCTAGATGCCACAGGTGAGTGTTAACCAGATATTTATTTAGCAAAACTTGTATATTATCTTTATATTAAAATAAAAATTGCATTACTATATAAGGTAAGGAATAAGCACATCCACTTGTTTATTAATAATTCCTTAATTTTCATCACATAAATGTGCATTGACTATCCTCAAGATAGTGGTGAAGTCCTCTTATCCCTCCAAAAACGGACAATGCCCCCATCTTAATGCATTTGATCAAACCCAAAAATCCCCAATGATTACATATCTCAGCATTTCTATTTGATAAATTTTTACTGATATATAATTTGAGTTGGTTGACTAACTATCTCATCACATCTCACATCTCAATAAGCTTGACATCTAATTAATGTTGCATTTTTTCCTAAGCTAGTCGGGTCAATCTATAATGGGCTCCTCCAACATTGCCAGCATTCTCATCTTGCATATACTCTGAATCCAATTCATCTTTTTCTTCATTCATCCTTTATTTGATTGGCATAGTATAGTGAATGGGTAGTTTTGATTTCTTGATATTTCATGTAACCCTTTTGGGTGGGAGTGTTGTGCTCAATCATGCAAACTGTTTAGATCAACAAATTTTCTTCAAAATGATCTTCATCCATAAATGTGCATTCACTATCCTCAAGATAGTGGTGAAGTCCTCTTATCCCTCCAAAAATGGACAATGCCCCATCTTAATGCATTTGATCAAACCCAAAAATTCCCAATGATTCCATATCTCAGCATTTTTATTTGATAAATTATTACTGATATCAATTTGAGTTGGTTGACTACCTACCTCGTCACATCTCCCATCTCGATGAGTTTGACATCCTTATCGCGCACATCTAATTAATGTTGCATTTTTTCCTAAACTAATCGGGTCAATCTATAATGGGCTCCTCCAACATTGCTAGCATTCTCATCTTGCATATACTCTGCGTTCAATTCATCTTTTTCTTCATTCATCCTTTGTTTGATTGGCATAGTGAATGGGTAGTTTTGATTTCTTGATATTTCATGTAACCCTTTTGGGTGGGAGTGTTGTGCTCCATCATACAAACTGTTTAGATCAACAAATTTTCTTCAAAATGATCTTCATCATCAATGCAGGGCAGCTCTATGTTATTTCTTATATGTTTGTTGGGACCTTCCAAGTTCAGCATCTAAATGCTCTCAGTGTTCACCAATCATTACTTTCTCATACTTTGATCATTTTGAACTCAATCTATCAAAAAAATTTCTTCAAAATGATCTTCATCGTCGACGTAGGGCAGCTCTCTGTCATTTATATGCCAAATAATGAATCGTCTCTTCTAGTGAATCATTCGCAATACTGCTCTTGATTGTAAGAATTATGAAAGCTCCTCTTTATTATATATGTTTGTTGGAACCTTCCAAGATCATCATCTAAATGCTCTCAGTGTTCACCAATCACTGCTTTCTCATACTTTGATCATTTTGAACTCAAGCCTACAAAGTTTAGGAACTCCAAGATTTCTTAGATGTCACACTTTGGACCCAGAAGTATCCCATGTTGGATCTCGAGACCTCATAACATCTGAATGTCACATGCTAGTGTTAATCAGGTACTCTTTTAGCGAAACCTTGTATGTTATCTTTATATTTATCAAGTTGGGTGCACATTCGTGGATGCGCCTTTCACGTACCTCAATGGATCAATTGGCTTTTAGTTTCGGTAAGAAGATCGACCTCCCTCTTTGCAGTTTTCTTTCCTTCATTGCTTTTGGGACCTTGTAAATTTTTCAAGACAATGATTAGTCCCTTCTCAATGGGACTGCTTGTTGTTGCACCTTCATAAATTGCCTCTAAATAATTATATTAGGTTCTTCACTAATGACCCACCTTTGAAGCTCATCTCTACTAGAGATGGAGATTCTTGTTATCGTAATACTCCCTTCTTGGATAAATAGAACCGCCTCCGAATTTTCAAGCCTCGTCTTTGATATAGGATAATAAGTATATGCAAAGAGAAGGTCCATGACTCGAGCCTTTGTATAGAGCTTAGCTACCAGGATTGATTAATGAGTCATGCTATATTTGTTTTTGTTTCGAGTCAAATCGTGTTATTTATGTGCTAGTAGGATGTGAAAGAACAACTTAGGTTAAATGGAGTGCCTCACATCTATATATATGATATGTATGTCCTTTGTAAAAAGGGGTTAACAAATATTTTTCTTTTCCTTTGGGGGAATCGTGCTCTTACAAGAGTGTTTCTGACCCTCCATTCTCCGTTGTTCGACCTCCAATTTCAATGTCGTTTGCAGCGTTGGAAAGCTAAGATCTTCAATTACAGTGTAGTTGCATCCTAACAGAGATTTAAATGATCAATGAAGAAGGAAGAAAGCCAAAAATTTAACTCATGAGTGATGATCTATTCTCCCTCATGCGAGTTAATTACTTCTCCAAAAAGGCAGAATGACTGAAGACAAATTCTTATGCGTTGAAGTATAAACCGCCATCAAAGGACTATTGGTTTTCATATGAAGAGTTCAAAGGATCAACTCTGCGAACCAGAGTTCTTTTGGTGGGGGAGAATTTGATGCAAGACAACATGTACATGCGAAGAGGTCCATGACTCGAGCCTTTGTATAGAGCTTAGCTGTCGAGATTAATTTGTTATTGAGTTATGCTATATTTATTTTTGTTTCGGGTCGTGTTGTAACCCTAGTTGCTTTATATTATTTTTTATTTAGATTCAAGTCGTGTTATATTTATGCAGTTAATAAGATGTTAAAGAACACTTTAGGTTATGATGGGGTGCCTCTATATATATGTTATGTATGCCATTTGAAAAAAAAAGGTTAATGAAAAAAAAATCTCCTTTAAAAGAAGTGTGCTCTTGCGACAGTGCTTATAATCAATTCAACCTTGTGCGCGTGCACAGCGGCAAGGCCACTGGGGTGTGTATAATCCCAATAATCTATCTTGTGTTGGTGTTGATAGCCAGCAACTTTCTTCGGTGTGCATATCGAAGGTCTTGAAGATCGTACAATCTTCAATAACCCAAGGTGTGAATAACTTGGGCTTTATCTTTTGTTTTGTCTTCATGTTTTTTGTCTACTTTCCCACAAAAATCATACAAAAACCATAAGAAAATGCTGTCAAATTTTCACAACACCATAGTTGACTCTGCCAATTTTCATGTCAATCCGACATCATTTGGTCCACCAAAAACCCTCCCAAAGTCTCCAAAATCATATCTATAATCATACCACTTGAACCTCCATCAATCTTAGCATTGGGCTTTCTTCTTACCCATCTTAGACAATAAAGAAGGTCCTCTTAAGCAAATTTCTTCTCTAAAAAATCACTAATATGAGCATTAGAGCAAATAGTTATCTTATCAACAACAAGGTTTTCATCAATGTTTAAAACTTGAAAAACAATCTCGAGAAAACAAATACCCACTTTGAGGGAGTGTTCCTATTCTTCCAGTAGTCTCAACTCTTCCATAATTTGGCAGATTTAAAATCACGACAGTAGGGAATCTACCTTGTGTCGGCTAACGTGTAGGGATGATTAGTATGAGCGATTCCTTGGCCACTTTTTTTATTATAATTGGCTCCTTAGATTTGAGGAGTGGGCAAGAATTGATTTGTTTTAAAAATTGTACTGAATAGTAGGCCCGAGGAATTCACCTGTTGATCCTTCCCAATGTGATGGATAGCATTTTCTCCTTGGATGTCATCTTGAATCAAATTACTTGAGATTGCCAAAAAAAAACTATGGTTGGTTAAATTGCAATAAAATATTAAATCCTAAAATTTCATGGCAAAATATTAGAGTGACTCACATCCTTCTTACAAGACATATCATCAAAGTGTGTGCTATATTATGACATTTTAATGTAGCTACTATTATAGCTTGAATACATATTCCGAAGATGGAGAAAAATTCTGCCCAATGGAGTTGCCAAAATCTAGTCGCCCCGAAAAGTGCAAACATCTCCACTTTCTGAATTAAGCTTTAGGATTTTGTGGGGTAGATTTTAATTTTAACTAGATTTTTTACTTGTATACGATCCAGAGTTTAGTTAAGTCTGGAGTCGATGATTTTTTATAAGGGCAAACCCTTATCATTAATTATCCCTTCTAGTTATTTAGGTAAGAACTATTAAGGGGTGCTGTTATCTTTCAAAAATTGGAAAAATGGGGGAAAATGAAAGAAGACCCAATCAACATCCCATGATTTCATCATTCCAGGTCAACTGATAGTTCAATCTCTCAATATCAAAGCGAACTTTGTTCGTAAGGTCCAAAAATTCTGATTAGCAACCATGAATTATCTCATCTCAAATATCTTGAGCAAAATAGGTGACATTTTTAGGACTTAAATATAAATTTAAGTATTTTTGAATATCTGGTTTACATCTGTTTGAATATCATATTCGATTTAAGATGAGAAATATCCATTGGAATGCTCGAGTTTAATTTGGAGTGGGCTTATACCCGTTGAAAATTCCCAAGATTTGAATTTAGCATACTGCTTGTTCATTTGAAATGTCTGATATAATGGGTCTTACAACCTTATAATTTAGATAAGGTGGCTAGTGCACAAGTATTATGGATCTTTTAGATCTTCATAGATCAAATCATATGGTTTTAGCTATGGTCAAGCTATTTAGATATTATGATTTGAATCAACTAAAACTTACTAGATCTACAATGAATCAAGTGACGCAATTCAATTATGGCAATTTAGATCAACTTGAAATTGTGTGATAAGCTTTCTTCGAGTTGTGCTTGTTGTTGTTTTACATACATGCTCTTTTACATGCACATTTTTCTTTTATTTCGGCACTTGCGTATTTCTTTAAAATGCATTTTTTGTTATTCATTCGTATATTTTTAGGATATTGATAATTTTATTTGCATGCAGGTAGCAAGCAAAGAGTGACAAGTTCTTGGCAAACTCAATATTGAGATACTAATAATGGTACAAGATTATCTAAAGAGGAGATTTGAGAGATTGCTCAAATGAGGGTATTGAGAGTGACACTCTTGTACTTTCAGTGTAACAAGAATTTGAGATGAATGTTTGTACATTTAAGGCTGAGTGGAGCACATAATAGCATTGTATCTGAATATATATATATATATATATATATAAATATATATAAATAGGAATATTACTGATATAAAATTGACCAGTAAGTATACTGATTTAGCTTTATTGTTCCCCCTTCCTATTAAAAATTCGAAATTTCATGTTGTTTGTTTGCGAAAAAATTACATTAGCGTATGTTTCACAAAAACTACTATCAAAATAGTTGTTTCAAGAAAATCAATCTCCCATCGCAAAATCAGACTGATGGTTATAAACTATTAAAGAAAGTCTTATCAAATAAATTTTAGTAAAAATCACAGGGAAATATTAAAATGAAAAGCAGCAAGAAGCAACTCTTAAGGATAGCAAAAAAACTGTTCACTGGAAATTAGATCACCCTAAGTTGAAGGAGCACTGGAAAAGGATTATCCTAAAAAAAATAAGAAATTCGATCAAGAAAACATAGCTGCAGAAAAGATGATGATGATGGCAGCATCCAACTAGTGTCAAATGATGAATGAAGTTCTGCTTCGGAACTTGTAATTGATTAGCTATATGTACTATATGATATCAATAGATATTGGTTCTCAACTAAGAGATATGTTACTAGAGGAATAATTTTGAAAGAAAACTAACATGTTAAAAACATTTGCTGGTATTGAAAAGATCCTATCAAAATATAACATGTTCCAAAATTAATGAGGCTTGCTTTCTCTTTGTAGTCCTGAAAAATAAAATTATTAGCACATTGGTGAGGTGGAGAGCTAAAGGTCACCAAAGGATCTCTAAAGGTGATGAACAGTCAAAAATGAAATAGCAATTTAAATATGCCAGAGTTCCACTGCATCTGGAGCAACGACATTCTCATTTTATCAAATTTAAATATGACCAAATTGTGGTATATGAGGTTGAAATACATGAGTGAATGGTCCGACAATGCTTAGCAAAAGAGATCTGCATATGCAGCATGTTGATTACTTGGAATATTATGAACATAAGCATAAGATAATTGTTTTTAGTTGCAGTTCACAAGACAAAGGGGACCAAGAATTTGGAAAGCATACACTGATCTTTGGGGATGGAGGCATTAAAGTTCACACAAAATATGATGCTCGCCTTATACTTATCTTTATTGGAGGAGAAGTCCAATGAAGTTATCAAGCAATTGAAAATTTTGGCTGAGAAGAACAAAAAAATCAGCAAACATCTTTGAACTGATAACAACATAAAGTTCTAATCTAATAAATTCAATAAATTTAGTGCATGGTAGTGTCAGGCATCACATATGAGCTGAGAGATGCAGTAGAACGAAGCAGTTGTAAGGAATGAAAGTGATAACTGTATGGGAACTAACGATGTTTTTATTTGGAAAACAATTGTGAGTGGACAGCGGAAGTGGCTGGAAAAGCAATGTCACACTCAGAAGGATGAGGTGGAAAATTAATTCATAAAAATCACACGAGGCATTTTGTGAGAGCTTCAGATTCATTTGTGTGAGAAGATTTAAATCACACGATGTGTGGGGAGTTCTACTCTTGTGTTCATGGTTTTTATTATTTTGTATAGTAAAATACCTATAATTATGATTTTGTGGTAATAAATATAAACTTACTATAAATAATGTGGATTTAAAATGGTAGGGAACACTGGAGTTTTATATGATCTAGATTTGTGCGTATTAAAATATATTTTTAACACCGTTAAAGCTTTTGTTTGTGCTACACAAGGATAATCTCATGATACAGCTCAAACTATCAGAATTTTTATCCAATAATAAAACAAAAAGAAATTTTGTTAAAGCAATATTATTGAAGTAATAATCTTACCATGCAAGACTGGGAACTTTTAATGAAGATAGTTTTCCCTTTGTATATTAATATAAGAATGAGCGTCCAGAATATTAATAATATATTTCTATCTCTTAATGAAAAACTGTTTCAAAATGAGCTCTATGATCACGATTATATATGCCGAGATATTAATCAAACTAGTATTAATTTCATCTTCTAATTTACTAGACAATTCATAAGTAATACCTAAAGCTTGTTGCAGTGCTTATCCATTATGATGGTTTGTATTGCAGATTTAAACCTAGATACTGTGGCACGGTCGGCGCCTTAAATCTTCAAAATAACTGCTAATGCTAGACAGTTTTATTTGTTGCAATTAGAGACATCAACAAAAGCTCCTGATAACTCTACTGAGAAAAAAGCAGCTCAAGATTTAAATGAAAAAGAATATACTGAATGTTTAATAGTAAATAAAAAATTAATCATCTACTGAGCCGTTGTCAAAACTGTCACTTTTCCAATTCAATTATGAGAAACCAAAATTTTATTTGTTCTAAAAAAATAAAAAAAACATTGTTTTTATTATAATATGTTCATTCAGAAAAAACATGGGCATGTAAAACTGCATAAAATGAATGCAGTAAAATACACAGCATTCAATTATTATTATTATAACCTAACAAAACAATTAATAACTATGCTAATATCTTTATTGTAAATTAATAAGCGATTGCTTAAAAATGAACAGTTGCAAAAAACATCTTTTATGACTGAATAATAATGAACAAATAAATTGAAGGCAAGTACTACCTCTCCAGCTTTAACGGTGATTACATGTGGAGTGAAAGATGTACCAGAAGAACCTGAAATTCAATGAAATGCAAACCAAAAGTTTCAAATTAAGAAATTAATGTTGCATTTCCTGTATAATAATGAGTGTAAGAAATTTATCTTTTAAAGCATGATCAAGTTATTTTACTATTTAAAACAGTACCAAACTAAAGAGTTGTTCAAACTACAATAATTTTGGTCATGAAAATAATTGTGAGAGTTGGAAGAGAGAGAATCAAAGGTTGTGGTTGTGAAAGAGATGGACACTAATGAAGAAAAGCAGTATCAATAATACGCATACAATAGAGACGATGATAGTGCAGGTGGGGACCAATGCAAAATCTTAGCTGGGTTGATCGCAAACAGCAATGCACATGAGGGTTAGAGGATTTTGAAAGCAACGTATTAAATGAAAGACGCTCAGACTATTAAATACAATATTTGCATGATAAATGAGTAGAATTTTAATAGATATAAATACGTTAAAATTAAAATTTAAGGGTAATGTTAGGTGCCAATTGACAGTCAAGTTTTAAACACAGAAAATAAATTTTGATTAATAATAAAAAGATTTGAATACAATTTTTTTTATGAACTAGTGTCATGTTTCACATGTCAATTTAGCATGCACTTAGTGTCATCTCTATGTATGGTGTGCACTGTTTTGGTCTATTTAAATAGAAGATGTAAAGACGCCCCAAAATCTTGTTCCCCAAATCACCAAAAATGGCACAGAGAGAGAAAGTAAATACAAGAAGAAATTACATAGGCTTACGCTCATTGTGAATTCTACCAATCCCTTGTTTACACCTTGAATAGCCACCTCATTAAAAACTTTTGAGAAATGCAAAAACAAAGCCCTATGTAAAACTAATGAAATGCTGATATTTTAAAGAAAATTAAGATGTATCCATCATCAGAAGATTGCAGCTTAAGTAGCACCAAAATGTAAGTGTGCCAGAGATGCCTGCTTTCACAGCACAAGAAAGAAATTCAGATGTACTTTCAAAAGTTTACAGGCAAATGAATTGGCAGAATTAATGTTCTGAGAGCAAACATTCTGATAATCCAGTCGAGCAAGGCATTGGAGTCCAAACTGAATTCAATGAAAAAACAAAAAACAAAAAATGACCAATTACCCAAAGCATCCAGTTGCTGTTTCTTTCCAGAGCCCCGTGGACGGCCTCTTTTTTTAGCCATTGCATCAGTCAATGAGCTGTTATTGTTATTGTACTCGGATGTAGATGTTGTAGAACAAAGAGCCAAAGACATACTCTCATCAGGTCCATACTTTCTCGGCCTTCCTCTTTTCTTCTTCGCAGGTTCATTCATGCTAAATGTACCTCCCGGTTTCATTCCAATCACGCCATCTCCAGAGTAATTTGAACCCGAAACATCCAATAGCTTTGGTGAAGAAGAAGCCATGGTGCTAAATGGAAATCTCATCCCAGGAGGCATCATAGGAGAGGAATTAGCCATGATCATTGAAGGACCACGAAGTCCAGACCCACCCCCATAAGAATTTGGAGCAACCATCATGCCCGAATGGTCTGAAGAATTTAGACCGGAAAGATCTCTCGCATCCATAAATAAAATTTCTTACTCCACCTCACCAGAAACTTCTTATGCTCAAAAACCTACAATCACATCGCCTGAAACAAATACAGCCTTACTGCGCAACAAAATTTGGAGAAATATGCAAGAATGATAAATCTACTAGAGAAAAGCAACATTAAAAAATTCGCTTTGATGATCGGCCAACGGATTAGATCAAACAAAAGCTAGAAGAAATCCTTAAAAAAGAAACGGTTAGGATAAGCAAATCAGCCAAAAGAGAGGAAGATTACGAGAGACATATGGTCTCACCTTACCACAAATCGCGAGAACCAACTGGATTTTGTTGATTAGGGTTTAAACGAGCTCAGAAACCCTAAGAAGCTGGACAATTTTTGCTCCCCCCCATCTTCACGCCGCCACCACACTCTTTCGAGAGATCGAGAAAAAAATATACTGAGAGATGGAAATGAATTTTCTCAAAAGCCGATTAAATGCTATTAAAAATAAAATAAAATTTACAACTGAAAGATCAGGACCGTCCATTCTGATATTATTTAGGTGACCGTTACCGTTTTTAATTAAGTACTAATTTTTCGAATTATTATAAATATTAGATATGAAAAGACATTGCCAAATATTTTTATTATAAATTAGAAAAAAGGAATTTCCGTATAATATACAAATATATAATAATTCTTTCACATTATTATAATATTATTCTATTAAACGGACTCAAACCAATTTAAATTGTAGTAACGCTGTAGAATATCACATTATTAATAGTCTTTTTTTATTATAATTATATAAATATATATATATATATATATAACTTATTATCTTATATATCTACTATTTATTTCATATTTAAAGTTTACGTAAATTAAAAAAATAAATATATAAAAATAAATTATACTTTTATTTCTTATGAAATAAATATCATATTATTAATAACATATTTTGACACATAAAATGGAAAAAATATATATATTAAGGGTTAATTTCAAAAAATTAGCAATTATGTGTTTTATCAAAACAAATTATTATGATATATAGATATAAGAAGGAAAATATATACTTATTAATATTTATGTGTTAGAGATGCAAATACATATATTCGATGTATTATGCAAACAATTATCCTAAAAATTATTAAATTCGTATGCCATGAAAATAATCATCTCATAAAAAAAATCAAGCTTAAATAATATAATTAGATGTTCTTAAGAAAAATTTAATATTAATAAATATCATAATTGCATTTGGTAATTTTTATTGAATTTTTAATTCATCATATTAATATCTTTTAAATCATTTATTTAATATTAAACTGTAATATTTGCTATTTAATTCTTTCAATTGTGAATATGATTCTTAAAATATATAATAAAAATAATTTCTTACAAATATTAAAATATATAAACAGAACGCTTGCTTTCATTCCTGATCATTAGCAATCTAACTCGATGGTATTTATATCTGCTGATATAATACTCAAAAAAAAATATATATATAATAGAATTTAAACATTATTTTATTAGTGTTTATTTATTTACATATTATTTTTAAAATTTGTATTGAAATAATGGTCAAATCCAATTGAATGGATTTTTTGAGTGCTATGTCAATGAGTTTGAAAGGAGAATTAATTAAATTTATATTAAATATAGAAAAAAGAAAAAGTTGATGGGTCGTATGATGCTTTCCCTGCCCCAGCTAATTTGGCCTGATCGTCACATGACTTATGGACCATCTGATGTGTCTTCCCAACTTTTTGGACGTTTGAAGACTGTGATTTGATGGAGCTCAAACTTAGTCTCATAACAGCTCTAAAAGAATTCTTCTTCGCCTGCATAGGCCGCGATCGAGGCTACTAGCTTTGTCCGGCGCGCCTCAACCGGAAGAATTTCAGCGTCGAAGGCGGTGTCGTTGTCGTCTTCATCCAATTGAGGCCACTGCCTTTGTCCGACATTGCCTTCGGCTTCATCTAATCAAGGCTACTACTGCCTCTGTCGATTCGTCGCCGTCTTCATCGGTTTGCTGGAGTCGTAGCTTTGATGGTTTCATCGATTCACATGGCGAATCACCCATGTAATAATTTCAAATTGAGCCAATTCGAGACGAATTTGAGTTCTAAACAAGTTCGAGTTGAACAAATCTAAGCCCAATCCCACAACATAGGATCTACTACACGAATCATCTCCCTATATTCCAAATATAGATCGTTTCAACTATTTTTTCTCGTGTCTTTTTTTATCTTCATCTTCCTCTTTACCTCGAGTAAAATTTATACACTCAGTTCTTCTAATAGAGACATCAATATTAAAAAATATTATCAGTAAACAAGATAAATTTCAGAGTCAATCTTATTCATAGTCAATATTAAGAAAATCATAAATTATTTTATTTAAATTAATATTATGAATATAATAATTGCGTTTTATTAGTTAGACTATAAGTTGAATATATTTAATTATATATTTTTAAGTCATTTCCTTAACAACAACAGCATTTGAAAGTAAAAGCGATGCGAAAAAACTTTAACAAAAACAAAAAAAATTTAAGAATAGTGCTCAGACTCAAAAGATAATGAGAAGAATTTAGAAGGATTTCTATGTATCTGTTCGTATTTCTCTCATAATATATATGAATGGTATGAATGATGTTGTAGCTCAGTAGTTGAGGCTCAGAATTTATTATTTTAGGTCATGAGTTTAAATCTCATCAATCATATATAAACACAAAAAAAATATATATATATATATGAGAAAAAATTCATGCACAAGTATATGAAGCCTATCACCCCCTCTTATATATGACTAAATTTTCACCTATAAAATTTTTGAGAAAAACTTGGGTCAACATACCAAAAAGGAAGCCTTACCGTGTATATAATTTTATGATGTGGCAGCGCCGTAAACATGAATCCGGTCGTCAACGGGCATCCTGCACGCGGGGCAGGAGGGCTTATCCCTGTGGCTTTCGCTGCAACGGAGGCAGAGGACCTGGTGGGCACAGGGCAAGAGGACGACAGAGGCGTCTCGGTGCTTGCAGACCCAGCACGCCCGGCCACGCCCGCCACCCTTCCGAGCGGCCAAGGGAGAATGGGCGGCGGCCGCAGCTAAAGATGGGGGCAGCTTAGCAGGGGCGGCAGCGCCCCTGAGGCGGGAGAGCTCCTCTTCAAGTCTACGAATATCGTCCCTGTAGCGGCGGGAGTCCTCCTCCATCCTGAGGCGCAAGCCTTCCTGCCTCCTCCTGCAGCTCTCCTCCGCTGCGTCCTTCGCCCGGCGCTCCTCCTCCACGCCTGCCTGCGCCTCCTCCCGCTCCTTCCCAGCCTCCCTCCACTTCCTCTGCCCAATATAAAATAGCTTAGTTGATCAAAGGTCTACGTTAAGTCAATTTCAAGATTGAAAAGTTCCTAATGATTCTATTTTCAAAATAATCTTTTAGATTTCAACAAGCTCTAGAGCGTGAATAATGTTATAGTCTAGTGGTTAAGGTTCAAGCCCTACCGGCTACATATTTGCTTTTTAATTGAAGCTTACATTCTTTCACACACACACACACAAAAAAAGCCTTAGAGTCCCATTTGACACAATAGCCGCTAATACAAGATGTTTTAAAATGTTCGGGCTTTCATTAACCGAACCAAAAAAAAAAAACGGTTGAAGATTAAGCTGACCAGCTTTTTTCAACACGTTATGCAAGCAACTGACATGCCCACCCCCCACCCCATCCCCGGCATCTGGCCACTCCGTCAGCCCTACTCCAAGCTTTCAGCCTATAATGCCAGACCTTTCGCACTTCCGACTAGTCCGAATACTCTTTTAGTATGAATAAAATTCATAAATTCAATTTTCTAACAAGTGCATTGGACAATATATGCTATATATGTTTAAATTATCTGAATGGCATTTGGTTATCTAATTCCTCTAATGAAAAAGATTCACTTCAAGAGTTCCTTCCAATGAATTATTTTGGTCTTTCGTTTTCTCTTTTAGCATAAGAAAACTATATATTGATGTTTTTTAATAAGGCAATTTATACTTAACATGCTCGAATCATCTTAAGATAATATTCTCTAAGCTTATCCACCATTGGAGCCACTCCACCTTATTACAAATAAACACATTTCTCATCCTATACTGTCGAGTACCCACTCATCCACCTTAACATCCTCATCGAATTAACACTTAATCTATCAATAAGTTTCTTTTAAATTAGAGTATAGGTCAATATTTTGCCCAATATAACATTGCTAACGGTACAGCTGCTCTAGAAAATCTCCTTTAGTTCTGAGTAAAAGTTTTTGATCACATAACACACTCTAGAAGCACTTCTTAATTTCATCCTACTTGACACTTCTTAATCACTTAGCCCTCTATCACACCTTTATTTTGTATAAATGAATCGAAGTATATATATAACATTGCTAACCTTTATCACTCTTCTTGATTATATGATTCTCAATAATTATGTCCTCAAATTATGACATCCATTATAATTAAAATTACACTCCATATTTTAGATCTACTGACATAAATTCTATTGATTCTAAAGTAGTCTTTCATAGCTTAAGTTTTGTGATAATCTCATTTATAATTTTATCAATTAATAGAATGTCATTTTCATACATGCACCAAAGAACCTCCTCATAAATGTGTCCCATAAGAATTTTCATAATTAAAGCATATGAACTGGGCAAAAAATTAATACATTCCATTAATAACTAAAACAGCATCATTAAGCAAGACACCTTGTGATCATATGTAACAATCTCATTCTGTAAATCGTATTAACAAGCTAGAAATGATAAACTAAAGCAGGCTTCAATTTTTAATTTCAATAATCTCTCCAAAATCAAAGTACTATAAATATTAAAAAATTCTTCAAAACACCCTCACAATATGTCCATTTAAAATATCTTTTATAAATTTTTTAGGACAATCCATAAACTACTACTCTAAATCATACTATAATTTTTCATTTACACTCACATCTAGTCATCGTTGATTGGCATAAAAATTTGTAATATTAGAAGTTAAATCATCAATTATAATGTTAAAATATATATTTATAGCTCTGATACTTTGACTTTCACAATATCTCATTTTTTTTTAAATTATTGAAAACGATACCCACATAATTTTTGTGATGATTCATACTTGAATACCAAAGTTCAAATCGTAATTGTCATTTTTATTTTCACTCCCACCCACTTTGTTTCTTAAAGACAAATATTCATCCTCATATAAACTAGAACATCAATCAACTCTGAATGCTTGCTAGATTGCCAACATGCCAAATTTCCATTCTTAACTTAGTGTCTTGTGCTAGCCTTTTTTACCCGCATGAGTCTGTAATATCGAAACCCTTGTTTAATAATTTAATACCGCACCCAAACACAGTAGCGGCCTTGGCATATTTTTCACTTTATTTATGCAATGCAGCACATTATTTCAAAGCACACAATTTCTTAAAGAATCTATGGCATGTTAATTCAACAATGTTTTAAATTGGTTGTTGACTATACCTATTATAACCCTTCTTTCTCATTCAAAACTTGAACCAAAAATAACTGATTTGGTTAAAATATGAAATAAAATGTTTACATGTAATCTTTCATCGTTTGATTTCAAAGTACAATGCTCGTGAGCAAATTTCTTCACAGTGAAGTAATACAGTTAAATCTGCAATAATAAACTCAGGAATTCATGCATAGCAATTACTTTATAAAAGAAAGCACAGTTAAACAGCAGTATCATTTTAGAAATTAAACTCACCTCAAGTTGTTTTGTATCCACCTGAACTTCAGCCAACTGTTGTTGCATCAGCACAATCTTCTTCCTCTTTTCAGAAATCTCCTCTTGCATCTTTTCCTTTTGCTTTTCCCATGCCACTAGCTTCTTCAGGCACTTTCTCTCCCTCTTGGTAACCTCCAAACATGCAGTAACTGATTCAGACGCACTAAGCTTTGATGCAACCATTTCAGCCCTTATCTCTGCATTTTCTGTCTCGAGCTTTTTTACGACTGCATTGGCGCGGTCTACCTGCCCACTAGCCTTCTTTAAGGCATTTTCCATATCGGCAAGTCTCTTCATGGTTGAGTCTTCCAGCATCTGTTTCCCTGTCATAGCCCTCTGGTTCTCCTCACGTTCCAGTTTAAGCACCCTGAGCTCATGGAGATCACTGCTCAGCTTCTGCGCAGCCTGTATGGCCTTCTGCTGAGCCCAATCCTTCCTCTCTTTGATCTGACCCTCCAGCTCACGGATCTGTTGAATAAGCTCCATAATCATCTCCTTTTTCTGGTCCTGAAGCTCCTTATCCTGATACTTATCATCCTCAATTCTCATGGATTCCAGCCTTTTGAGCACCAATTGTACAAGATCACCAGCCTCATCTTCCACCATCTGCTGCCTTTGCTTGCCATGCATCTTCAGCTCAGGGCAATACTCATTGACGGGTTGACTCAAAAAAGAATGTTTAATACTTTCAGAAGAATGAGATCCAGGGCCGATGGCAGAATCGGGTTCGGTGCCAGTTGTATCTGTAACAGCATCTCCGCCTCCGGCTGCAAATGGAAAAGCAGCTCCAGACGTGAAGGTGGAAGCTTGGAGATTACCTGGAACCGAGAGGGAAGGAAGCTCAATAGAACTGGCGCGGTTAACATGAAGACCGCTCATGAGGAGGCACCACATGGCCTCCCCTCGGGACAGATCTGGGCGGATCTGCTGAAGTAGGCAAACCATGCCAGCAAGAGAATACTCCTCAAGATGGCGAAGATCGGAGAAGGCGCCGGCTGGGGGGTCCCCATCGCCGGCAGCGGCGGCGGCCGCTTCGGTATTGAGGTACGCAAGAGCGTTCTGCATGATATTGGAAACGGCGTCCATAGCGCCGTAGCAATGGCCGTTGCAGAGGACGGATCGAAGCGCTAGGGCTTCGTCGTAGCCGAGAGAGACCAAACGGGAGATTGCTTCCTTGTAGACGCAGTCCAGGTTGTTGATGACGATCTCCTCGAGCTGCTCCTCGGTGCAGTACCCCCAATCGAATCCGGCAGGGCTAGGGTTAAGGCTAGCGTTGGAGCCGAGATTGAGCTTGGCGTTAGGGTAGGGTGAAGCTGATACGAGGGAGGGCTCCGAAGGAAAGGCCATTTGGGAAATCGAAGGGCGGGGAACGTGCCGCTTCCGGCCGACGGCGCCTGGACGGAGCGTCTTCTCACGAGCGTTGAGGCCCATCGGACAAGATCAATGGCGATTATGAGCAGAAGAGCTCGGGGAGCCGGCAGCAATGGCGTAAAACCCTAGGCGAGATAGGTGAAAGTTGAAAGAGCAACGGGAACCTATTACATAATTTGTTAAGGAAAATATATTATGAATCTCAATTATTATCTGTTTAATATTAATGATATATTCTAAAAATATATCATCTAAATTATATCAAATTATACTCCCAAACTTAATACCCTTAATTAGCATTGAGAGTGATTAATTTATTTATAAAATGTACATTTTTATTATTATTATAATTATTATTATAAAATATATAATTTTCTTAAATCTAATTGGCCCCACCTTTATCCCCGGACCTCTTCCTCCCCTATCTCTAACCTCCATTTCCACATCGTCGGCACACTCAATGGCCAAGGATTAGCCACTCTTAGTCAATCAAATGGTTGGGAACTAATTAAGGGCCCCATACGTCCTTCTCTTCCCTTCTCTCTCCTTTTCTAGTCGTTTCCAGACAGAGAGCCAGCTTCTAGCCATAGCCACTCTTGGTCAATCAAATGGTTGGGGATTAATTAAGGGCCCCACACGTCCTTCTCCTCCCCTCTCTCTCCTTTCTAGTCGTTTCCTGATAGAGAGCCAGCTTCTAGCCATAGCCCAATCACCAGCCAGCTATCTAGCCGCCAAACAATTATATTAGATCTATCTCTATTTTCCCTCCTCCCTTTCTTATTCTTCTGCTTATTTTTCTCATTTTTCTTCCTCTCAAATTTTTCTCTTTCTCTCACTTCCTTTCTTATATCGTAGCCACTATGAACTTGATTGAGCATTGCCACTTTGAGGCAAACAACCCTTGTAAGGCTAAAAGTATGATAATGATAACTCTACAAAGCATTCCCCTATGACAAGAAAATTTGTGAGCTTTGTGACAAATATAAATATAAATGCAATAAATTCCACTTAGTATTAGTACAACATTATTATCAATACGTATATTTATAAATTATAATACAATTAGTAATTATAATTAGAGCTAAAGACCAAAATTAGATGTTTTAATGATGTTGGGGCACTGATGGGAGCACCAAAAAGGGTATTGTGGCAATTTCTTTTAAAATAATCCAAATTTATAAGTTACTTGCTATTATTTGGTTTTTAAATAGTTTTATATTATTGTATATTTTAATGAGAGTACAAATTTGTTGAGGATTGGGCATAATTCAACATTAAGAGCAATAATGAGACTCTTGTTGTTGTTTTAAGAGGGTACACTTCAATGTGTTTTGATTATTATTTTAAAATAATCGTTAATCTAGACGTGCTTGTTTGCATCTTTTGATGCCCCAAAATTAAGAAAACCTCAAAAAATTTAAATGTAGTGAACATTTATTATTTTTATCTATTTTTTTTTAATTTATTTCATTTGTTTATTTTTAATAATTATTTTATAATTTCTAACGTACTTTATGCTAATTAGTATTTGAACATTGGAATATTTCATATGTTAAGAACCTAGCATATTTCATATGTTAAAACCATATTATGTTCTCGTAAAATCTCTAATGCCGTTCTTAAATGGTTTTCATGATCTTCCATAGTCTTTCAATAGATGAGTATATCATCAATGAATACAATTACAAATTTATCTAAGAATGGCTTTAGGACTCGCTGCATTAAGTCCATAAAAATAGAAGGTGCATTTGTGAGTCCAAAGGACATCACAAGAAATTCGTAGTGTCCATACCGGGTTCTAAATGTTGTCTTCTCCATGTCAGAATCTTTTACTTGGAGTTGATGATATCCATGTCTTAAATCAATCTTCGACAATACTATTGCCCCGGATAACCGATCGAATAAATCATCGATTCTGGAAGTGGGTATTTATTCTTAATAGTGACTTTATTTAATTCTTTGTAGTATATACACATTCGCATAGACCATTCTTTCTTCTTAACAAATCGTACTGGGGCACCCCATGGTGACATACTTGGCTTAATAAAATCATTGTCTAATAGTTCTTTTAGTTGCTCGCTAAGCTCATGAAGTTTCTTAGGAGCCATTCTGTAAGGAGCTTTTGAAATTGGTTGGGTACCTGGAAATAAGTTGATTTCCATTTCAACTTCTCTTGATGGAGGCAACCCAGGTAACTCATTAGGAAAAACATCAGTAAATTCATTAACTACCTTAATCTCAGAAAGTTGTTTGTCTTCTTTATTATCTCCCAGCATAGTAACTAGGTGTGCTGAACAACCCTTGTTCATTAATTTAATTACCATTATTGCATTGATTAATTAACTTAAGGTACTAAACCTTCCTACAAAGGTTTTTGAGGTATTCATTGACTTGAGGGTTATCTTCTTTTGTTGACAGTTTATGATTTCATTATGGGTACTAAGCTAGTTCATTCCCAAAATAATATCAAAGTTTATTATGGTAGAACTATCAGTTTGGCTTGAAATGCTTGCTTATTCAAAGGTATTTGAAGGTTGCAAAACTGAGTGGTACTGAGTTGAGTTCCAGATGGAAGCCCAACAGATAAGGTCCTTGTCATTTTGTAGCATGGCAACTTTAAACTCTTGGCAAAAGCCTCAGATATAAATGAATGGCTAGCTCCCGTATCAAATAATATATTACACGAATGATCGTTAATACATATGGTGCCTAATATTTAATTGAAAATTACTTAAAAACTTAAAGAATGAAATAAGATTATGCATACATAGCTATGATTATTCAAACTTAATAATGTTTAGAATAAGAATTCATAATTAAATATGTGTACCTGATATGATATTGTTATCCTCAGCAGCTTCCACTGGAGTAAGAGTATAAACTCTAGCAGAACTAGATGGTCTTCTAAGGATTTGTTACTGAGGAGGCTTGGAGGTACTAGGTTGTGTGATATTACTTCCAACTCTCCTTTGAGTTGAGACCGTAGGTTGCTGAGATGACATCATAGTAAGGGGTTGACTGCTTTGACTGAATTGAGTAGTATTAAGGACTTGAGTTTCATTAGGACGGTTAATACGTGCACCGTCAATTGTCAAATTGAAATTACACTGTCGATAGAAATGACCTTTTCTTCCACATGTATAACAATATTGTTGATTATGATAACATTTCTCAAAGGGATGGGGTCTGTTACACCCATTATACATTTCTGTGGGTGTAGGATTTGCTTCAATTTGATAGACTTTCCCTGAAGGAGCTCTAGCCTTTTTGGGATTACTATCCTTGTATGAGGTTGAGCTGAAAGTTCTTTTAGATTCTTTTTGTGATTGATGCTGATTGATGACATGAGCTGTTTCAATTAGTTCTGTAAAATTGGATAGCCTTAGTGGCACTACATGATCCTTTATTGAATCATGAAGTCCACTTATAAACCTATGGCAGCGTGCTTCTTCTGTTCGTACCATGTCAGGAGCAAAATGAGCTAATCGCCTGAATTCAAATTCATACTCAGCTAGAGTGTGACTTCTTTGTCTCAACCTAAGGAACATGTCACCCAAATTATTTTGAACAGATGGAGGGATAAATTCTGCTCTGAAGGCTTTTACGAATTCGTCTAATGGAATCTCCTCAATGTAGTAATTTGCAAAAAGTGTGCGGTGGAGGTTATCCCACCAATACTCTGCCTCTTCCTGGAACATGTGGGTGACTAGTCTAACTGATTCAGCATCTGGACAGTTTATACTAGTTAAATTCTTCTCTACTATTTTAAGCCAATTGGCTGTATCCATAGCCGACATATTCCCATTGAAATTAGGAGTTCTCAATCTAATGAAGCTGTGTAAGAGACCATCTGTAGGTTGTTGGTATTGTTGAGGAGGATAGTAGGGTACATGGTTCATAGATGCGGGAGACGGTTTTTTGTTGCCTTGAAATTAATCTCTTAATTCTTTCAGATTGCTGGGCATTAGTTGCTATAAGCATCTTTACTGCCTCCAACAGTGTATTGATTTCAGCAAAATTACTGCTAGACGCGGCAGGGTGTGATGATGACTGACCCGAATTCTTGTTTATACTTGTATTTAAGGAATCACATTAATTTTGAGAGAGCTTAAAAGAAACAAATTTTACATACCTTATTAATTTGATTGAGCAATTTCATATTTCTTAAATTGCTAATATAATGTGTGTTTCATGTCTATCTTAAGTATATTTATATTTTATGCTTACTATTCTGAGTATATGAAAATATGGATGTCATTTTAGTATTCATTTAGTGATTGTATGGCAGAAGAACTATCCATTAGGTAGATAGGAATACAATTCCAATCTGATACCTTATAGAGTTCTCTGATACCAACTGTGGCACCCGCCCCTAATCATCCAGATTAAGAGGTGGTCATCACTTAGCAAACCCTCACTTAGCATTCTGATTAAGAAATGAGCCTTCTTAATCAAATGCCAAGGAAGAATGTGCCTTAATAAGGAAAGATCATCAAATAAAACAATCACATAAATGAGTATACTACATAATATCAGAGTGCAGAAGAAAGATAAATATAACATCCATACAATCCAAGTAAGAACTGTACAATCTCAGAATACATAAGCAATAAAAGTAAAGCAATTTAGACCTGTATTATTACAAAATGATATTAAAGTTTATGCAGTAAGAAGAGTAAAGTCTCTCATATCCTCACAATATCAGAAAGTGACTAATGATCTTTTCCTGTATGCTCCTCCTCCTAAACTGGATCTCCAGAAGATCCCATAACCTCGAACAGCTCAGAATCTACCATTATCGGTTTCACAATGGTAGGGCCCCAACCAACAAAAGAAAATTCTAGTTAGACAAAACATCTAAGTACATTTTAGGCTGTGAATTGTTAAGTTTTAATGATATCACAATACTAAGCAACATAGGAGCAGTAAAGTATCAAATAAAAGTAACAAAGTTATAATTAACATAATTATAACTCTAACAAGATGTGAGGTAAACACATACCTCAACTCAAGCTTCAAAAAATGTAAGTAATGCATAAAGAAATCTACTAAACACAAGTGAAACTTCTAAGTATATGATCAATATAAAACATATTGATTTACAACTAAGCTGAAAGTACATAACTGAAATCAAAATGCTAACATCCTAATATGCTAAAGGTAAAAGTGAACTGCTGAAAGGTAAAAATGAACATTCAAAGCTGTGAGTACAAAGGAACTGCAAAAAATAAAAATATAGCAGAAGGCGTACTAAACTATAAGACAAAGTAAGAATTGCAGAAAATAAAAATATAACAAGAAATGAACTGAACTGTAAGGTAAAAGTGAGCCAAAACTGTAAAGTAACAGAAATACAATTGCAAAGTGACTGTAATACAAATAAAGTAACTGAAAAGTAACTGTCAGAAATGAGATATTCCTACTTAGTCTTGTCACAAGTAAAGTCCATCTGCTCATCTAGAAAAGTAGTCCCAGACTAAAGTAAATTCCATCTAAGAAGTACTACAAACCATCTGGAAAAGTAGTCCCAGATTCATTAGGAAAGTAGTCATAGTCAGAAATAATAGGTACTAGGAAAGTAGTCCAAGCCCAAAACACAGGCACTAGGAAAGTAGTCCTAGTCCAAATACCACAGGCACTAGGAAAGTAGTCCTAGCCCAAAAGCTATCCTACAGGCACTAGGAAAGTAGTCCTAACCTAAAACCATTATAAAGTAAAGTTATACTACATGGCAAACTAAAAAGACATATCTCCTCAAGTTGGGTAAAACTATTTTTCATCAAATTTCCTTCTAAGAATATGAAATGCCATATGAATGTAATTCAAAGTTAATATAGAAATAACCATCTAATATTCTATGTTTAATGCAATATATCCAAATATAAAGAAGTCCAAAGCAAAGGAAAGCATAGCATACAATATTCAGTGTATATAAAATAGCACTAAACAACATTTGTGATATCATTTTATTTTATAATTAAGATGTTTTAACTAATCTGAACTTATACAAGTTTAGGATCTCCAATATCCAACTATCGAGCATAAATCCAGAATATCGAGCCTACAAGTCAAAAGAATGTTATAACTAGCGAGTTCTAACACTTATAAATCACATGTCGCTTAATTAAGTTAAAAGAATAAATCAAACGTCCTAATTAATGATTTTATGAATTCCAAACCAATCTTGATTGGTATGAATCAAAATTGGGGGATTAAGATGTTAAAATCTAAATATTGAATTTTAACTTTTTAATCCAATAAGTTATAATCATAATGGTATAAAGTTAGACCCACATCTCATGAGCTATTATTAAGGCTATCTTATTAAGCAAAATTAAGCCTAATAAGATGGATCTCTAATATTAAAGCTAAAGTTTAAATACAAAATAATCATAAATAAAAGATGAAATCTAGAAAACTACAAAACCCAGGTTTCATCTATTAAGTACCCAATTACTTAATAGATGAACTCTAACCTAATTTCTAAGCTAGATCTTAAGGAAATAAGATCCTAAAGTTTGAAGGAAAACCTTAAGAGAATAATTAAACTTTAGTTTTGATCTTTCTTAACAATTATTATGATGAATTTAACTTAAAGGAGGCATAAGGTGAACTAAATTCACCTTATGAGACTTAATTTACGGCTTTGATTATTTTATGCCATTTTTAGGGTTTCTCATATATTATTACTTATTTAAGTTTAAATATTCCAGAATGAGTTCAAATTAATTATTTTACAAATTTTAGGAGCTTAGGAATGTATTTAAGGTTTTAAGATGCTTAAACTTAAATTTGGGCAAACTGACTATTTTGCCCCTTACTTAAAAGTCTAAATTTCATCTTTATAAATTAGGGCTAAATTTTGAAATTTCTTAAAGAGGAATGATTACTTACTATCTAATATAAGCTTAGACAGTAAGTTCATTAATTTTGGTTAAGGATTAAGCCATATAAGGTCAAATTAAAGAATTTGACCTCTAAGAGCAAATTGGTAATTTTCCCTAATGAAATCTAAATTTTCTGTTAGATTACTGTAGGCTATATTCTAAGGTTTCCATAGAACCTAAAATCATCAAATTTGGATAAGTATTGGTCAACTTATGGCCAATACAAACTTAAGGGTAAAATGGGTAATTAAGGGTCAAAAATCCTAACTTCTCCAATTAATGTCCAAATTGAGTAAAATTAATGGATATGGCTTACAATTGACCCACTGATTACATTGACTAATGGTAGGCTCAATTTGGACTTTAATTGGCTAAGTTATGGCCTAATTAATATTTAGGGTGATTAGTGAGTGATTAGTCAAATTAATCACTAAATCACTAAAACAACCACACCACTAGATTCTAATATACTCTATGAGTTCTTTGAAACTTGAATTATTCAATTTGAATCATTAGATTTGCTAATATTTACTAATCAAATTTTATGGTAATTAGGGTTGATTAAAAAAATCTAACCGTTAGATTCTAAATATTTTTATAGTTTGCTGTAAATTAGGTTTTCTTGATCTAAATTGATATTTGGATCACCTAATTTGGAGCTAAATTGATCAATTTATGATCAATTGAAGTTCTAGAGTTAATTGACCTAATAAGGGTTAGGTCCTAAAGGTGATTAGTCCAAATCTAATCCAAACAACAAAGTTAATAATACTAAATTAATCCTTAGGATTTTCTGAGTACTTTGAGATTCATATTGGGTATGTTTGAGTTAATGGTTACAAATTTAGGGTTAATTGAACATTTGTAACATATTTTGCTTTATTTAATAACCTAAAATGTCAGTATACAAAATATTAATCCTATTAAAATTTGGATGGCACTAAAATAATCCTTGATTTTTGCTGATTAAAATAGTATATTTTTTGCATAATTTGGACTCATATTTTATGAGTTAAAACTTCCCAAAGTTCAATCATTTATCAAATTAATTAATACCAATTAAATAAATCCTTTCTTTTTAATAACTTCAATAATACCTTTTTGTTATGTATAATCTGTTAAGTCAAAGCATTTAATGTTAACCGTCCATGATTTGTATATATATATATATATATATATATATATATACATATTTTTTATAACTTTAGGAAATACAAATCATATAGATATACAATATATATGTATATAATTTATATAAATTTATTTATTTAATAATTCAACTCATCACAGCAGGTGGGACCCGCTGACGGACGCGGCATAAAGAGGCGGTCCCACAAATAGTTACGTGGCATGATATCACTGGCCAAGACAACCAGAGTGGGTCCCACTGCTTATGTTAATGAAGACAACAGCGGGCCCCACTCCATGACAAACGATAGGCTTGTGCGTGCCACCTTACCCTGCGGGCCCCACGCAGCAACCGAAGAGCTGCGGCTGCTCGGGTCGAGCCCAGGTCAACCCGGACCGACCCAGGCTTTTCCTGACTCCCGCAGCCACACCGGATACCGACGCCTAGGGCATCAAGATTGGCTGCCGAAACATTGTCGGTGGGAACTGAACCATACCCCGATCGACAGGTCTTGGAAAGACCTCTCAATCGGTACCAAGAGGTCAGCCGGAGGAGGAGCACAACTCCGACCAAGGCCAACCCCAGCGACTGCTATCGGGGAGGGTACGCTAACAGTAAGTACTGTGTGTGCGTCAAAATTGACGCAATTGAACCCTATCGACTTCGATCAGGTCCAACCCTAAGCTAATCCATTCAATGAAATCAACATCAAAAATTGCAAGCATGTTGATTGATGAGAAATAAGGGAGATCGAAGTACCTTGATTTGGACGACTGGAGAAGCTCGAAACTTGATCTCCAGATTCTGGTCCTTAGGGTTGAAAACCGAACAAGGCAGCACTTCAGGGGTCTTAAACTAGCCATTAAGCGGTGTCTGCAAGCGGTGGGAAGCTCCACTTGGCCTTGGCTATGCCGCGTGTCCAGACGCAGGACACGAGCCTCCCTCCTTCGTGCTTGCGAGAGAGACGGTCTCGAGACCGTCAGATCTTTCGATCGGACGATTCGCGAAAACCGTCAGGTTAAACGGCAGAAGAGGATAAGATGAATGGTGTTACCTAGTAACTGACGGGTGCCGTTAATACTTAACTAAATATATTATTTATTAATTTATTTTAACATATTTAATTAAATACATTTATCCTAGTAAATATGTTCCAAATTTTTCAAAACATCACCCCTAACTAATTGAGGGGTGAGGAACGCAACGAAGCGATCGGATTTTTGATCCGATGAGTATTTATTTATTTGATTTTTCGGGGGACTTAAATAATATTAAAATATTCGGCGAAAATCCAACAACTTCCAAATGCATCCAAAACATCACCCCTAGCTAATTTGGGGGTGGTGAACGTAATGGTGAAGTCAGATTTTCAATCTGAGGTCTAAATAAAAAGTTAAATTCTAGGGTTTTGAAATTTTCCCAAAAATCAGGATTTGCTCTATTTGATCCCTGATTTGATCCAGATCTTAGAGGTAGGTTCTAAGTGACTTAATTAAGATACTAGAACCAAAATTAAGTCTTAGATTAGTCTTAATTGACCTAAGTAATAACCTGGGTTATTACAGAACCCAACAGCACTGACCCAAAGACAAGGGAGCGGGTCGGGTAGTATGCAACCCGTTGGAAGACTCCTCGTCTTCCCGAGGGTTCGTGCACGAGCGAATCCTAATTTTTCTCACGGAGGCTACGCCAGGGATCGATCGCGAGGGTGCCAATAATCGCAAAGTTAAACGATATAGTGTTGTGAACAAGATCTAGAGGTTGGGGAGGTACTTAAGCATGCTATAGATATTAGATTAAGTTGAAACAAGAAGAAGGTGGGAAGTGGAGTACCTCGCCGATGACGTTCGTGGAAGAAGACGCTTGGAGGGAGAAGATATGCCGCCTTGAATGGAGAGTCGCACTCGACAACATGAACGAAGAGAAGGGGGAATCAACGACTTCCAGGGTTGCGCCAAGTGGAAGGGAGTTAAAGAAAGAGGGGATCAACGCCTCTTTTGCGTCGAATGGAGAGAGGGGAGCTGCTATGCTTCGGTTGGCTTGAAGGAGAAAGAGAATTCTATTTTCTCCCCTCCCCTTTTTTTATATGTGGTTAATAGCATATGCAACCATTGGATATATATAAAAATATATATACGGCTCCAAATACTTTCAATATAATGAGAGAGCAGAGAGAGAGCCTGCCGAAATAGTGAGAAAGAAAAATCAAATAATATTTATTTGATTTGAATTTCGTCAATTACTCGCACTTATCGTTCTGACATTTGGATTCCAAATCTCATGAAACTTGGTCTAATTGAGCGCCTCAACGAGAAAAACGACATGTCCAAAAATTATTGAATTTGGACAATTATTTTATTTTATATTAATTTTATAAGTGAAAACTTTGAAAATTCGCCACGATCAATCTAGCACTCGAAAATTAGCGAAACTTAAAACATAACATCCTCATTTGATGCTTAACCTAAAAATACAAAAATTTTGAAATTTCAATTTATATTTTATTTATTATTAATTTCTATAGTTTAAACACTATGAATTAATTCAGGATGATCCGGAATCCCAATTGCACTCAAATTTTGGCGGAAGGATCCTCTCAATATGTTTTACTTGAGAATATTTTTATTTAATTTTTATTTGACTTAAATCAGGATCTAAATTTCAACTTAATTTGATCAAATTCAGGTTAAATTGATAAGATAACAACCTTGGGTTGTTACACACTCTCTCTCTATCTCTCTACTTAATATAATGGCCTAATAATATCTTGACATTCTCTTTAGTGTCCTAAGATCTTAGAAAGGCCATAATAACCTAATTTAATTATATACAAATCCATAAGCTATGTTGCTTATGCTTAACCTAGCCTTACCCTAACTTTAACTAATCCTTCAAGTAAGATCTAACCATTATAAGATCAACAGTTGAACAATGTCAAGATATTTAATACTTTATTATAGCACCTTGTATGACCACACTAGAATCAAGCCTATGCTTTTAGCCCAAACCCCAAACCATATGATCACTACTCCACATCCATATGATATAGCCTCAACCTATCCTAAACCTAAGCCTCTTTGTTATTTTTATCATATATAACTTGGGTTGAATATTTAATTAGACTATTAAATTTGATTATGAAGCATATTTTCCAAATCTTACAGTGATATGAATGAAACCATGCTATAGTAGTTATTGTATTAGCCATATAAATATATATATATATATATATATATATATATATATATATGTTGATTTTATGCAAATTATCTTTGAAATACTTTGATTTTAGGTTTCATCACATGCTTAAGCTTTTTATGTATATGATAAGTTCTAGTAAAATAAGAATTTAAATTCATTCTTAATACAATTAGATATAGATTGTAATAATGGTACATCTTATAATGATTCTTTTATGAAATTTATGAAAACTTAGATCACATTGCCAAATTTATATTGGTTAGTTATAAGTATGTTTATATGTACAAAAAAAAATTACTATTAATTTATTCTTGTTAAAAATGTTTAAAGTAAATATCTCTCCACATATTAGCTTATATTTCTTAGATTTGGTTAAGATGAGAGTTAAACTTTAGAGATATTTTTACTTCAAGTATGGTTCAAGCATATTTCCCTTTCACTCATATGCATGTTAGTTCAAATAATTAATATTTTTTTCTTATTATTATCATGCTTAAGAATATTCTTAGAGTTAACATTGTTTGTATTATGAATTAAAAGCATCACTTAGTATACTAAGAATGGAGACATCACTGCCTTTACTCTCAGCATTCATGGATTCAAGAATTTACATCATGCCTTAGCTAATATGCTAATCATTCATTAATGTTGAAATATTAGTGGTGAAAAAAAGTTGGGATTCATTTTTCTTTTGTTTAAAATGCCAAACATTGATGTCTTATGTTATAATTTTTTGTTATTAAAAAAAGAAATGCTATTTAAACTCCTCACAAAAAATATATCCAATGAATTTAAATATTATTTCATTAATATTTATTTATTTACATTAAAATAATATAAATATTATTTTTAAAATTTATATTAAAACTCAACCGATAAAATTTAAACATTATTTTAATATAAATTTTAAAAATAATATCTATATTATTTTAATATAAATAAATAAACTTTAATAAAATAATATCCAAATCTCATTAAATAAAATTTTTGAATGCTACATCAACAAATTTAAATAACATTTATCAATAAATAAACATTAATGAAATAATGTTCAAATCTCATTGGATGAATTTTTTTAAATGCCACATTAACAAGTCTAAATAATATTTTGCATATGTTAAGATATTTAAGAGGCATAATTGGAATGTCATATCAACTAAACCATAAAGATAAATAAAATTTTGAAAGTAGAAATAAGTTTTGAAGAATTCACCTTTTGAAAGGAGTTTCTAAGGTTTCTTGAGGAATGTCTCATCAATAGACACTTTCTTGAGGTTTCACCACATTGCTCAATCCCTTTTATTTATTATGCCAAACTCCCACTGTGTAATACAATATGATTCACTCAATTTTAGAAGCTATGCGGATAAGGCTATATATGGCTATTTGAGAGATCTACAATTGAAGGTGGCAACAATAACATCATGAATTTACGCTTAGCTCCAATAACCTAATATTTATGCTGTTCTCTTTAGGGAGACATCATTTCTAATTCATAATAAATTAATGTGCCTAAAATGTTGACACTTCACTCTTTAAGAAAAGCAATAATTAGTACACAAATTAGATCAAAATTTCCACATTACACTACTTAACAACAAGTTAGGGATTAGCATGCAAACATATCAAAATATGAGTACCACCATGCAAAAAAATAATTTCTCAAACATACTATACATTTATTTGGCCATACTAAAGATAATAATAATACTAATACACCTCTCACACCAAGAACCTGCACCTCCCACAACCATTCTCGCCGCATCTGCCAAAAGTACGCATCAGCCTGGGAGTCAATCCCTGTCGACGGGGAGAATCATCAGGAACACGACGGCCTTTCTTTTGCGACAGCGAAAACCGCTCAACTTCGCCAACTGTTTTGTTTCTTGGCTTCGAAGGTGGCCCCGTCGTTGAGCATATCCTGGGCGTCGGTTTCCATGCCCAGCTTGGAGAGGGCGAGGGCCTGAAGATAGAAGGCGGTTGGCCACTCGGATAGGCACACTTGGGCTTGCATGGCGTCCCGAAGTGCGAGCTCCGGCTGCCCGTTCATCAGATACGAGAGGGCCCGCCTCGCGAAGACAGTAGCTGAAGGCACCGACATCATCACCACAAGCTGCAGGAAGTCAGAAAGCACAAAGAAATAAAAAAGGTCCTAAAAATAAAAAGATCTAGGGTTTGAACTCTTGATAGAAGCAACACGAAGCGAATGGTGTTGTGGTTTAGTGGTTGAGCTCTTGGATTTGAACTATTGATAGGTCAAATGTTCAAAGCCCACCAGCCACACATTTGAATTATTAAAGTAAACTTCTTCAAAAAATATATAAAAAAGAGAATAAAAATATACCTTTGAGTAATACTCTATGGCGCTCTTGAAATCCTTGTCCCTGAATGCAATATCACCAAACTTCTTTGTGTTCAGCATCTCCTGCACTTGCTGTGTCCATTCTTGAAATGATAGCTTGAGATAACACAACAATTAATAACAATATACAGTTAACGAGTGCTTTAGACTGCCACGGATGAATTTCTATGAAGAACTTTAAAAATAAAACAAAATTTGCATGAGTTTAAAACTAAAGATATGCAGCACTTTTATATCATACAGAATGGCATTATTTAAATTAATATTAAATAGAAAATCTTAGACTCAAGTTAGGGCTAGAAGAATCTTCTAAAAGTTTCCTTGCCCTTGTTCTATATCAAGATTATCATCCACGAGTGCAAACTAGTTTAAGGGAGTAAATTTCTTTAATTTAAAATAAGATCCTTGCAATATGAAGATCAAGTTGTATTTATAGATATATAAGATCTAAAAAATAAGAAATATATTGATTCAAGAGAAAATGCCTTGCCAATGTGGTTGATGATCAACATTCCCTTCTCAATGATCGTGGGATCTGATCTGTTATAACTATGATCTAATAACTAAATGCAAAAGATTGTGGAAAAGTATTCCACATTGGCATTTCACAACACAAAAATATAAAGGAAAAATAACAATTACAAAATAAGAAAAAATAAAAAATAGCATTTAAAATACTTTTTAAAATATAAATAAAAATGATAGATGGTTGTGTAAAAGAAATTCCCATCAAATCTTCCCAACTTGGAATATTGTCCCCAACAAACTCAATAACTAAAATTCATTCACTGGGGACAAATAAGCTCTCTAAGCTTCCAGTAAAATATTTTAATAGTCATTAAGACCAACCTCCAACGAATCAAATACATATAGCTTAAGTTCAACACTATTACTGAGCATTATTTCAATGTAAAATATTGCCTCAGGAATTAAATGTAATGGGAATGCACATGCAAAAAATGCATGTGGATGGAATAATTTTGCTTGCACTTCCCAATATGATTACAGAGTGCAATTTTAATGTGCTCCTTATTAGTTGATTTTGTAAATATCTTGTCAGCTTACGTATAACCAATCAGATTACTTTAAACAATTTCAACATTCTCAAAATCCCTAAAATATAACATAAAAACATTATAAATCATTAATATATCTAGAAAAACACTCATCATGCTCTCCATCATACATAACTCCAACTTAGGATTCCAATGCCATTCTAATACAAGATCTTTCAAGGTAGTGTTATGACCCAATCACAATCTACACATATTTAACATAACTCCAAACTAGGAATCCACTACCAATCTAATACAAGATTATTCGAGTTCATGTTAGGGTTTGGTATATGCTATATGGGAAGGCGCTTAAATATATGGATGAGTTCTGTAACTTTAAATGGAAAAAAATGGATGAATGCAAAATGAAGGGCATTTGTAAGATAATCAAATTTCAGCTTGACCCAAATAAGCCCCTTTCAATTTTAATAAAATAAAAATTTTAATTTTGGAAATAAAATTTAAGCACACAACACGTGAAATTAATGCAAGAATTTTGGAATGATTTAAAAGTACCCCACTGCAAGACTAATTGCTAAGCAGTTCTAGATGTGTTTGCTAAAAAATTTCCAAGAGCTTGAGGAAAAGAAACAACAAAATAGATATAAAGCAATCCGAGCCTCACACTAGAACAAGATTAATCTCCCAAAAGTTTTAATGGCCTTGTTTCATGCTAAAAAATATTACATCCTCAAGGACATACTAATTTGGAAAGTAAATTTTTTGTATTCAAAATCAACTGTCTTATATTGTTAAAATTAAGCTCTACTTATCGGTTTATAAAAAAATCAATAGATATTGGAGAAAGATCATTTGCATACGGTTAATAACTTCTAGACTCTAAACTAATGGTTGCAACAAATGATTTGTGGGGCTCTAAATGTGATGACTGTAATAAATGATCCGTGCATAATTTTTTTTATTGATCATAGGCTAACTTGTGATTTCTAAAATATGATATGACGGCTATAATTGTTGATCTATATGTAGTAGCTGAATAAGTGAAAATAGAAAAATCTCCGTTCCAATATTTCTTAAATATGAATTAGAATGGAACTTGCATGGAGTGAATACAACTCCATAAAAAAACTACGTCCTATTTAGATGCAACACAGCCTTATTTGGATCATTTACAAACTTCCAAGTTCCAAATTACACAATATACAAATACACCGGATGGCAAGCTTGAAAAATTACAGGCTATGAACAGTAAAAAAACAAGCTGCATTGTTGTTCCATGATAAGTCAAATTAACCCCAAACTTTTTTGCGTATATTTGTGTTATATTTGTGTTAGAATGAATTATTATTAATGTATTTGTGCATATTTTGCTTGTGTTTATGATTTTTGCAGTAATTAAAGCTATCCCAATGTGCCACCATGTAAATTTGTGAAGGAGAGTAGCCAAGCACTCACAAGCGCCTCAAGTCAGTACTTGAGCAACAACCATACAGAGAGCATGCTCAGCTGCGCCCCGAGAACCAACCAAACAAAAAGCACTCCTCCAGGCGCGCCTCGAGCGCCAACAATACAATGAATACTGCGCTCAAGCGTGCTTCGAGCGCCAACCAAACAAAAAGCCACGGAGGACACAGGTGCGCTCCAGATGCCAAATAGACCAAGGAGCAGTTATCTCAGGCACACTCCAGGAGCCAGACAAACATGTACCAGACCAAGCAATAGGGGCTCAAGTGCGCCCCAAGTGCTTGTTAACCTGAACCACGCGCGCTCAGCGTGCCTAGTCACCCAACGCAGCTCAAAATGCGAATCATCCTATTCTCTTCATGAAAACTGGCGACATTTGGCATCCTATGAGCAAATTTCATGGGGTATAAAAGCAATATATTGAAACCCTAACAGGGAGAGGAGACCAAAGGACCATTAAGGGACACTTGGGAAGAAATAGAGAGCCGCCACAAGAGCAAAACACTAAAGCTGCCATTGGAAAAGCTGTAGGAGAGGAAGAAGACAACAGCGAAGAAGAAGAGAATCCTAAAGGGACATTCCTTCAGCAATATGTATCCTTTCCTTCTTCTCGCTTTCAAATTTATTATTGCAGAAATCATGTTGTCTTTGAAAGTTCAAACAATTTTTGCTTGTGATTTCATTATAATGAAAGCTTAAACCCCCTTTGGGAGAGGGTTAGCCTAGCCTATGTAGTAGTGTTTTCATGTGTGCTGAGATTTGTTTTGTTAAATCATTGAATGTATGCTTTTGTAAATTCATTATCTTTAATAGACATCATTCATGTCGCCCTTAAAACTTTGATCGAATCAAAAGTTTTGATCAAGAGATTATGTGCAAATGAATATTTGTCCTTCATGTTGCACTAAAGCCATGATTGAAGCAAAAACTATGATCCAAGGTTTATGTGCACATGAATATTTCTTGTTCTTTCTTGTTCTAATTAAATGCAATCTTTCACTTAGACACAAGGCTAGATTAAATAAAGGGATGCCAATGAAGAAATATCTACGTGCTTCCCTTTGAATATGAGTCTGTTTATGTGTATGTGTAATAGAGATGAAAATCTAGTTTCATTTGCACTAGATAGGGAATGCCATTGCTCATTAAGAAACCACAATTAAGACATTAAGGTATGAAATCAAGGGTTCTCGTATGGAGATTGGCTAAAGACGACCGTAGGGTTCAGTAGTGAGTGACCCATGTGCGTGAGATATCACTAGTGGATTTATATTTTTGTAGCCCCTTGAAACATAAATTTCAATTTACACAAATTATTTAAATAAAGCTCACCATGAACTGAATTAACGAACTATAGGATCGGCCTAATTCTCCCTGAGTTCCTCAATATTGTTAAGATCCTCATTTAACCTTAGATTTACTTTATTTGCACCGTAGAGAAACTTAGCTTCAAACTAAATCATAAACAACCGTTTAGACATTAACAACAAGATTAGTAGTTAATAACCATCACTTGATCCATGAGGACGATAAATCCGGAACTCCCATTCCTTTATTATTCCAAATCACATGCACTTGCATGTATCCAAAATACACTATTTTGTGGCCTATCATTCCATCCTTTGTCATCAAAGAATTATGGTGGTGATCTTTGAAGAATTTATTTGTTAGAAAATGAAGTCACAAGAGGATAAAACAAAACACTTCCAACACACTTCCAACAAAATGATGGAGCAGCTCTCATGTGAACATCACCAAATAGTATCTACACCAACAACATGTGTGAACCGGAAGTGGAAGGAATTGCATGACATTCAAGAATGTAAAAAAGAAGACATTTGTGGCTGCAAACAAACCACCAAACTTCAAAGAACGATGATTGTAGCCAACGTTGCTTCTATTAAATCATAACAAATAATTGCTATCATCATTTGTACTTGCAACCTTTGAGAACAGAAAATGAAAACTAAGGCACAAAAATTCAGTCAACAATGTTTGTTAAATGAACACTATTAGCCGAGTACAATGCCAGCAAATTCAAAGAGTACAACTGATATGAGCATCAACACTCAACAGAATCCATGAGTTCATCAGAACACCAGTAGGCATTTCTTGTTAAAGGTTCAAAGAAATATGCTGTCGACAGTCAAGATCATTCTCATTCACAATGAATTCTCAAACTCATGAAGTACACCAGTTATTGCAAGCATGGATCATCAACCTACAGATTCATAGAGAGGCTAAGTAGGAGAGAGAGAGGGACCCAGGGTTGAAACAAAATCTTTCAGTGCATCAGTATTTTATCATAACAAGGTAGGTCACAAAATTACACAATTACTAAATTACACAATTTATAAACCTTAAAATTCCGAAATTACGCAATTACAAACACACCCCCCGTTGGCCATATTATAACAAGATAAATCTTACACCCTCAAGATTAGCTGCATCCTCACAACATAATTTAAAATTCCCACAGTCTAAGCCATTCACATTCTAAAACAGACCTCAACATTGACATCTTAATATGGGAGAACTTGCAGGCCTATTTGATATATGGCTGCAGTAATTATATAAAATATTAACATTTCACAATATCTTGCAATTATAAAAATTAAGGTACTATATCCCTCATTTAGAACCCTTCTACTAATTTTCTCCATGCTACCAAATGAACGTTTTCTGCATTCAAGGCCATGACCAGCATCAAAACCATCTGCCAAATTACATGTAATATCTCTACTAACACAGGGAAGAACTTGACTACTAATTTTCTCCATGCTACCAAATGAACGTCTTCTGCATCCAAGACCATGACCAGCATCAAAACCATCTGCCAAACTACATGTAATATCTCTACTAGCACAGGGAAGAACTTGACAACTCTTTCCCAAGGCCAGCTTTCACGGTTTTTATCTCATAACCAAAATGATTCAAGCCTTATCCACAGGAACAAGTTACAACACTAGCGAAGACTGCACAAGTTAAAACATCATGGTGACCACAACCTAATTGCAAATAAACAATGATGAAAAAACATGCTTAAAAACAATAAATATTTTAAAGAAAATCAAATCATTCAATAGTGCTTCAAAATCTTGGAGTAACAACATATTGGCAATAATCTTGTGATCTTTTGAAACCTTTTCTGCCAACAGCTCGTCACTTTTTCATTATGTCAAAATAATAAAAAAAAATTATTGGTGTATTCCTCAAATTTAATTTGGATCTACTACACTAACCAACAAGAGTACAACAGGCGGCACCCTTGACAAGGATTAGCCTATACATTTGCGCAAGCACTTTTTTTCTTTCTTTTGGCACCCTAACTTGCATCTATATATATGTATATGTATATATATATACATATACGTATATGTATATATATGTATATATATATATGTATATATATATATATATGATTAAATTTTTTTTTACTGATCTAAGTATATAAATATATATGTATGTATGCAGATGCCTAATTTGCATCAACACACACCCTACCTATTTTACTTTTAAATAATAGTGCTAGAACTAGGGAACGACCCTGGAAGCCACGCGCTGCATTGTCTGAATTAATAGAAAGTGTGCAAGGGCTACATGGACGCCCGGTGCAGTGTCAAATAAGTAAGGTTTCTCCTGTTAGAAAAACTGAGTTTATGATGTTCTCCCATATTAAAAGAGAAAGAGAAGACCCAAAAAGGCATGGAAAGAAACAACTAGAAAGGATATTCTCTATATGGAACTTTGGGATGGCTTCTATTTCAGGATGCACAATGAAAATAAGGGATTCATGTAGCCAACCCAGTCTAGTGGGATTAAGGCTTGTTGTTGTTGTTGTTGTTGTTGTTGTTAGTGCATCCATTTCTCCTATCTCAGGTGAATTTTCCCATTAAAGGCTCTTTGCATATATCTTATCTCTTTTGTAATATGTTTGTGGATTTGTTTGTTTGAGTTTTGTTGTTTGTCTGCCATCTCCCTTATTTCTCCATTATTGCTTTTATAATCTATGTTGCAATTTTTTTGCAATTAATTCACTAAAAATTCTTATAATGGATTATTTGCACTTCTCTAGCACAATAAGAATATTTTTCTCCAAGAAAAATAAAGCTGGCAAAGTAAAAATTCTGAACAATCTTGCTTTGGGATAGAGAGTTATGGACAGATTAGAAGAATATATCATTGCCTGAAACAAGACTTGGCTTCTGACTATTCTCTTCCGTGTGAAGAAGCCCTCTATTCTCTCAATCCTTAACTTTATCTGACAGCTCTACTTATAAGAACATCTTTTGAACTCCATTAGTTTACTTCAAATTCAATTCTTTATACATTGAGCGCAAATCTGAGCTGTACCTAGAAATGGACCGTAAAGCTACTTGATGAAGCTCTCAAAGTTTTCCATATATTCAGCTGCAACTTCATGTTTTATGATGGCTTTATAGAGAAGTCATCTATGAATGTCTTCATCTCTTTGAGCTAAACTACATTTCTGGAAGCTTGAAACAGACAGGAATTGCTTTTCATAGGCATCTCTGGACTGCTAATAGGTTAGAAGGTATGAAGAATCATTGGACCAAATAGTGATCGAAACAAATGTACATTTTCCCGAAAGCAAGATAAAACAGGTTGGCTGATCCAAAACAAGTTGGCTGATCTATTTGAGATAGCCGCAATGCTATATTTTTTCATGAACTCCCTTTATAGAGCTTCCCCGACCAAGTCGGAAGGTAGCTAGCTGATATCAGAGACTTTACGAGATATCCTATTTAGATATGAAATATTGAAGAAGCCTATTTTGTTGGTCTATGCAATGGTTATATTCGCTTTTAACAATTCAACTACATATGAAGCTTGTAGACCATAGTCTCAATCATTAGTTGTAAGCATATAAATTGCCAATATTAAGATGAGATCTTGTAATGATGGGTATATCATTCTCCATTACTAAGCTAATCTAAGGAATATGTTATTGGCTAGATAATCACAGAACAAGACAATGAATGTTTTCATTCAATGGAAACTTCGAAAAAAAACTCTGAAGTACAATGAAAGTTTAACAAAACAAAAATATGAACAAGATGATGATAGTAATTAGGGTTCCCAGACGGAACCTTTAACCATCCCCAAATTATAATATGTACACTAACTACTCTAAGAGACAAACTCTGCTTTGTGTCAACCCGCGAGTGGGCTTGTTGCAAGGTGGCTAGTGCACATTCTTAACAAATTGTGCCGTCGAGTTTTAAAGCACTATGTGGATATTCTTAATAATAGAATGGCTGAGCTCGTTATCAACATAGACATCAATCCTTGGTCAAGAAGATGCTCACGTGTCTTGAAAAGTCTTGGGTAAAATCACAGGTACAGCCCAAGCTCCATAAAGTTTTAGACAGAGCTTATGACTTACTGATTAGTCACAAATATGTGACTGGTGATTTTGACTGATGCAGTCACAAAGAAGGGCCGTCAAAACATGACTGCTCGGAAGCTTTGTCAAAATCTCAACAAAGCCTGGGATGATTCGTTGTCGGTTGACCAATCTTCTAAAATAATCTCCAGATCTGATCATTCAATGTATACCTAAATAGAAATATATATTAGCTGATATTAGAAACCCAATATATTTACAACGTAATCCTTTGTCTTTTAACAAACCCTTTTATTTTATTTGCTCATCACTATAATTGTATTATTAAAAACCAGTATTTTGTCCCAAAAATTGTATTAGGAAGGGATACATTGAAACTTTGGGAGAGAGTAATTGAATGCAAATTATTAAGGGATACTAATATTTCACAAATCAAATTGGCTATGCCAACTATATCTATCATGGAAGTCATATATTTACTAAGAAGCTTATATATTTACTAAGAAGTTTGAGAGAGAAATATATAGAAAGAAAAGATCTTTATTTAATTTTAATTGATCCTAAGAAGACTTGTGATAATTTACCAAGAGAAGTTTTTTTGAAAGTTTAAGAGAAAAAAGAATGTGTCATATGTTTAAATTATTAAAAATACGTATAATAGGGTTGTAGCATGTGTTTGATCTCACGGTAACTTTGTCAAAAAAAAATTCTTGGTACTTTGGATTTACATCAAAACTCAATTTTTAGTCTATATATATATATATATATATATATATATATATTTTGCTTCCAACTATGGATGTTTTTACTGAACAGATACGAGAGGAGGTTCCTTACCTCCTTAATGCATGTTATTTGGAGATGATATTCTATTAATTAATAAGACTAAGAATGTGTCTAAATAAAAGCTTGGGTTTTGGAGGACTAATTAAGAATCTAAATTTTTTAGACAGTAGATCTAAAACAGAATATATAGTGTGATTTTAATCATAATAAAAGTCATAATCTCCGGGACATAACTATTGAAGATTATGTGATCAAGAAGAGAGAGATGTTCAAAATAATGGTGAAAGGAAGAGCAATGTAATTAATAGGATCCAAACTAGTTGGATAAAATGGAGGAACAATTCTAGTGTGTTGTGTGATTGGAAAATTTCACTAAAAAGAATAGTTTTATAGAGCAGCGATACGACCGGTTATGCTATATGGGAACATTGTACAACAAAGAACAAATTTACCGATAAAATAAGTGTTACAAAAATGAAAATGGTGTAAGGTGGATGAGTGAGTATACCCAAGAAAATAGAATAAGAAATTAGTTTATTCATAGCAAGGATGGATTGACTACAATAGTGGGTAAAATTAAAGAATATCGCCTTAGATGGTTTGAACATATTAAGCATAAAGATTGTTCAATGTCCTTGTTAGAAAAATAGAGTAGATAAATTTTGCAATGTTAAAAGAAGAAAATCCAAAGAAACATGGGAAGAAACCACTAGAATGAATTTCTCTATTTGGTGAGTAGATAGGTGCTTCTATTTGATTGGGCACAATGAGAACAGGATTCATGTAACTGACCCCACCTAGTGGGACTAAGGCTTGGTGTTGCTGTTGTTGTTGAATAGTTGCATAAAGAACCCTGTATAAATCATTCACTACCAGCCAGTAGAAAATTAAGCCTTTTAGTGAGAAACACGGAGCATCAACAACAGTATGATGCCCAAAAAATATAATGTGGTGGTAAGCATTGCTTTTAGAATATTACAACAGGTTATGATATCCATTTTATAAAATTTTCGTTAGCATTTATTGTGCCTGCATTGCTCCTTAATTTTCTTTCCATGCTCAGTACTACAATCAAGCTGTAAAGAAAGTAACAATTACTGTCACATACAACAATGTGGTAAGGAGACACAAGGCATAGGAATAGGTGAGAACCAGCAGTCCGAACTTTCATATTAAGAAATTCATTTTCTTCCATCCCTTCAATGTTCCAAGGAATGACAGAAAGCACATTCCATGCCCAATAAGCCCCTTCTGTAGCAAGACAGCAGAAGCAGCAGAAACATGCAAATAATTCAAATAAATGTTGGGCAGTGACCTTCAAAATATAAAACTCAAATGATTTCACAATAAACACGTTTGTGAATAGTTTTTTTAATTTCAGACAACTTTTTTCATGCAAGGCTGTTAATTTTTTTCATCCAAATCCTTTATTATGTTGTATGTTAGAATCAGTTATGCAAACACAATTTCTTTCACGCCATCAAACCTGCTATTTATTAATTATTCATCATGGTGTAGTTTAATGCTCCTATAAGACAATATCACCATAGAAAAGTATTAAAGTCATTGCAGGCATTAAATGCATGTATGATCAGAGTAAATAAACATGAATCTCTAAGAACATGGTATTCAAAACCATAGATCGCAAGATGTAAATTCTTTGACAACATCAAGGCACCAGGATAATGTCCATCATACTTGAACATGAGTTAATAATGCTACTGCTTCACTAATATGTAGCCCTTTCAAAAACTAAAAGTGCTTGCCCTGTGCATAGTTATGAAATAGTTTTTTAATGAATACCTTCTTACATGAGATGAAATCAAGAAAAAATAATGATCATAAAAATTGAATCAAACTTTTGTGTTTAGTTACCTCGTTCTCTGCACCTTCATCATCTTTGTATCCTGTTTTAAGCAAAATGTCATGTACGGCAGCAAGGTCCATCCTTGCACAAGCCTTCCCCAAAGGAGAAAGCATTGTTGGTAACACCACAGGGGCCTTTGATATACACATCAAAACATGTGATGCAACCTATAACAAGTAGAATTCTATGGCATAACACTTTGAAACATAAAAAATCAGGTCCTTCCAGAAACAGAAGGATGCAGATTAGGAAAAAAATATTAACACCACATTTACCTCTTTCTGTTTCTGAAGAGGTTCAACAGCAGAAATGAGAAACTTGCAGTTTGGCCGATCTTTAGCCTCAAACTGAAGGCACTCTGAAGCAAGTTCTACAAGTTTTGTGGCATCTTCATTTGCATACTGTCCCTCCAAAGATGAATCCATCAACATTAAGATGTTCTTCCCTCTTATTATATCCAATGCCTGCAAATGAAAATGCAGCATCATATCATAGTATCATGGGGCTAAAAATGTATCATTAAAAATACAAAATAAATGCAGAATAAAATAGATTTAAAAATGTATCGATTTGCAATCATCAACAGCAAGTTTACGTATTAAATGGATAGTTAAAAAGCTCTCCACGTAGCATGTCAATGAAGATTTGCAAAAAAAAATTCAATGATCCATTGAAAGAAATGGCAGTTTAGTTAGGAGCGTACATGACTAGGAGGGATGTGTTTCCCGCTCAAAAGATCCAATAAAACTGTCCCATAACTGTAAATTACACTCTCCGGAATTACCCTGCCTGCAAAGACAAAACTTGATATTGAAGGCTTTAAATTGTAATTGACATGTTTTCCAGGAACTTTCAAACAAACAAAAGAATTATAAACTTGGGTTTTATAAAAGTACAACTTAATCTATAATACCTTCAGTTTAATAATTGAGATTTAGGTGATAGTTTTAAAAAAAAAAAATTTAGCTAACATGCAAGAAAATGAAGCTTTGTGGTTTGTATTAAACTTACAATTCTAAAAAAATCAATGGAAGTCATTTTGAGTCGTTTAATATTTCATATCAAGCTGACTCAAGAAAAAAATCAAGTTGGTATACATTAGTATCATTTCAAGTCCCATATAAATGAAGTGCAAGCCGATCCCCAAATAAATTTTTGATTCCAAGCCAAATAGGACATGCTCGTACTTGACTAGTTATCAATTCTAATTCCAAAAACAATTTATTCAACTAAAACTTAGTTTATCTGTTCTTTAATAATAATTCTCTCTTCATAAAATCAAATTTCTGGTACTTAGAAAGTTTCTTCCCAATTTTGCTTCTTAAAATTATCCACAATCACAATTATGAGTACTAAACTAAACAGTGCACCTGGAATAGACACAAAATTTGAGTTAAATAGAAACTAGAAATTTTCTTTCCATCTTAAGAAAATCTATCACAGCTATTAAACTACACAACATTTTCTCAACATAGATACTTGTAAATATACCAAACTTCCATACTTTTGAAATGTTATTACGATTTATCATCCCCACAGTTCATATAAGAAATCAAATAAAGTTGGCTTACAAAGCCCTATCCTACTCTTACTACAATCAAATTAAATGCGGCACATCACTTTCAAGTAACATTTTGACTAACTCTTGAATTTCACAGCATAGCTGGCCAAGTTTTTGCTCATCATTTGCATGTCATTTAACTCTTGCCTGTTCATGATGGCCAGTTTAGAAAGTCGACACTTTAAGGGAACGGCATAGTAAAAAATGGTAACGTAAAGAGAAAAATGAGTTTATACAGAATAAATAAAAAATAATAAAAAATTGCAAAGGCTCGTTGAGTAACCTGTTCGTAAGAACTCTGGAGGGGTATAAGCCAAGTTTGTACTATAGCTTTTCCCATCTCGACTGTTTTTCATTAGACCAAAGCTTGATAAACAAGGATCGCCATCCTGTTGAAGATGACAAATTTTAAAATTACAAAATTATTCATAACGTTGGCATGGTGATGGAAGAAAGATGTTCAACAGCATATTAATTATGGTTTAGTTCAACTCCATGAGTGTGTGCACAAATATACCTGACCACAGAATCAGATTACACTTTTATGTCACACTGACACGAAATGTTTACCTAAAATTTCAGAAAAGTATAGCAAAAGACAACTGCACTACAAGTTTAATAATATGCAGACGCAGTAGAATTGAGCATCCAAGGAGAGTTTAACAACATAGTCAAGAGAAGTATAAAAAGAGGACCGCTTACGACTAATTTTAATCTTACTGAACTGAAGTTTATAAAGCGCCTCAAATCCCAAAATCATTTACTAATTCACAATAAAATCATAAATTATCCCTATAGCATGAGTTAAAATAGTTCATTCCAAAAGGTATTTCTCCAGGAATATCATAAACCAAAAACAGGGTTGAAAACTGATTTATATAAAGCTAGGTGTTGAAACTCTTAACCAATTCACAGCAAAAACAGGCAGGATCAATATTATAAATGAAAAGTTAATGTGTTCTATAGAAAAAAAAAAAATATATATATATATATATGTATATATATATATAAGACTGTCTTTACTCAATCTTCCAAGTAATACTAGTAAGAAGGTTTCTATATAAGATACAAGATAACTAAAGCTAAACGCATTAAAAGAATATGACCTCAATAATGATGATATATTAAAATAATTAATAAAATTTTCTATTCAATATGAGATGATTAAAATATGGCAACACGTCCCCTAAAACTCCTTTTACATAGAATATGCCATGTTAGTTTTAAAAATATTTGTTATGATAACAGATGAAGCAGAAAATATTGTTCCCAAAGAAGTAAAAATGATGATGTTAGGAACGACAATAGCCAAAATCAAAAAGTAAAATAAAAAAGAGTGAATCTTAGGATCAAATGGATCTCTCATCTAGTAAACTAGTCCTCTAAATTGGGCTCTTGTAACGACCCTTGGCGTTACTAAGAAAGACGTTAACATCCCCGTCAAATCCTATTGTTTGAAAAATGTTCGCTAAAGTTTGTTTTGGGTTTATTACCCGCGAATTTCTGTTTTTTTGTTGATTTCCCAGCCGAATTTCATTTTACATTGACATTTCGTCAATCTTGTTTTATACTATAGTTAATTCAAAAAATAATATATATATATATGTGTGTGTATATATATGATTAGAATTATATGAAAGTTGTAACGACTATAACTTTGGAAACTCAATACAGCGGGCAAACAAAAAGAAATTCACTGCATTAGCCAACGATTCGCTTCAGACGAAGGGCGACATCTTCAGAAGATGCCATGCCACCTACGGAAGAGGCATGGCGCTTCAACAAGCCTGATGGAGCGTATTCAGGCAAAAGAACCTTGCGATGCCTGAGCTTCAGCCGATCATAACCCCTCGCACTCTGCGGCACTCCTGCCATTCCCCGTAAGCTCCCGTCCTAACCGACGAAGCTAGCCGCAGCCCTCGGGAGTCCACGACGAAGCTGAGGACGAGTCTAGACCCTTCGACGCTCTTCGATCCTTCATCGACCCTTCCGTGTCTAACCGACCGAGCCTCTACCGATCCCATGAGCTCTCGCCATACCTGGTGGAATTTGCGCAACCTTCGGGAGTCTGCGACGAAAGTGAAGACAAGTCCCTTCCATTCCCTCGACTTATCCTCGGTGAGAAGCTCCACTCAGTTCCCTTCGTTCAATCCCAGTTCTACATCTGCAAGCCATTTGCTTCTTCTGCCAGCAGATTTTATAGGTATGATGTCCAGTCCTTGAATTATTTTCTGATTGAATCAATAAACTTTAGTTTGGAACATTAAAGCCCTTGAGATGTTTTCCATTATAAAATATAGTGCATTCTGTACAAAACTTAAATTTATGCAGTAATAGTTCTCTAAAAAGAACTGATTTTTCTAAAAACTTAGAAGGTTAGAGATAAGGTTGGTCTAACTTAGCCTATGCAAATTGCTGTTTAATTGAGTCATGGGTAGATAGTATAATTTTTGTAGTTCTAATTTAGTTATAGAGATCTAAGACGTCAATGAATCAAATTGAATATCAAATTTTGTTTAGAAAATCTAGACTTAAGTAATAAGAAAGCACTGAATGCCACAATAACTTAATAGGTATTTTGCTCACTCCATTGAGAACTTAATCAATTAATGTCAAAAATAAAAATAAAATTGAGATGAAGAGTCTCTCTCGATTCAGAATAGAATATTAAGAAAGGGAGGTACTTGCAATTGCTAATTATGAGAACATAAATTGTTAAGTTCTCAAGTTAGGAGGTGAAGCTTATTTTACGAGTACTTCTTGAATGCAATAGTGCATAATAAGAGGTAATAGTGACCCAAGAATGAACTAATTTGTATGTCCAAGAAAAGCATTCATTTATAGTATCTAAATCTATGGGAGATGTTGTGGAAACTTGTGAAAAGGCATAACTACAAGGATAAATACCTTTGTTAATAACATAGGTTGATTTGAAGAGATTAAGCAAAAGCGGTAGGAAACCTATGGGCTATATTCATTGTCGATACTAAGTCAAGTTGCTGAAATTCGATGTGAACTTGCAAAATTTTTAGAAGCATTCGAACAATGTGGAATACCTAAGAAGCATACAAGGATTGTTCGATGGCTGCTAGGAACTAAATCTGAGATTTGTTCTTGGAGATTCTCTTTTAAGTTTTTAAAATGGAAGAAAAAAACAATGTATAGATGAGTATATACTTTAGTATCACAAGAAGAGTTATTGAAGGATGATTTAGAACTTGATTTTACTTAGAGATGGGGTTAATCACATAGATCATTTATAAGAGATAACTGCTAACTTTAATTAGTATAGGATTCAAGAGTATGAGTGTAGTTTTCTTTATCATTTGTAAGTAGTGTATGTATTAGAGGATTATATTAGTAGATAATAATATTCAAGTTTAAAAAATAGTAGAGATGTTTTGTTAATCCAAATCACCACATTCAAGGACAAATAAAATTATGAAAATAAATTTCTACAGACACGTCAGCCTTGTGAGTACTTCTCGATTGCTGTCGAAGCAAAGGTACATAGATTATTGATTGCACTTAAAATTTTTTATTGCTGCTTAGCTTCTTCGCTTTGAGCTTTATCCCTGTTGATGTTGAATGAAATGCTTAATTACTGCCAAAATAATATCATAGAATGGAATGTATTTGTTATGTCTTGTTAGTGTTTGCAAGGGTTCTGAAACGATGGTTGATTTAGGTTAGGAACAAGGCTAGTCCATCGGGAATTATATGAGGGCCTAGGTGATGAACATGTGTTATTGAACCCAACATCAAGGTTCTGGATTTACCCACCCAATAGAACTATTTACATTGCTTCATGAAATCAAGGAATACATATATATTTATGAAAGTTCTTATATGTTGATGAGATGGTAGGTGACATAATTATGGCAAAAGAAAATATTTTTATTTGCAAGCAAATTTCAAACTTATTTTTGATCTAAAACTTTGATTTCCAACAATAATATTTGCTTTCGTTTGCAGCTTTTGCTAAGTGTAATATATAGTATCACTTTACTTAAGATATGCACTAAAGCATTATTCTTATAATGTCAAATCAGGTACAGTTGGAAGATGTTGATATAGTCTAAAGTATCTAAGGAAATAGTGGTGCTAAATTCAAGCATTAAACTTTAGTTTTTTTTACTCTTCTAAATAAACAAACTTTTATTTATATATGCTATTAACTTGTAATGAATCTGGATAATGTATTCTTTAAATTGAATGAATGACAATCTTATATGTTGTATGGCTCTGAAAGTTTTGAATTTTATTCTCTTAATCACCAATATGATCCTGCGGAGACATACCCAATGGTAGTTTGGCTGTTACCAAACCTAACATTGGGATATCACAGCTCTCCTCTTGGGCTTGAGCCTATTTTTATTGAGAGCAACAAAATGATATGAAATATAAAGATAAACAGAGCACAATCAAGATATTTGGAAATGCCAACAACTCCATTGAGCTAGAAATCTCAATCATTTCAATCGTGCCACAAAATAAGTACTAAATGTCTTCATATATAAACATGTACTACAACACCTTGCGCTACAAATACCACCCAAAAACAAATAAAGGCTCCACCCAAAAACAAATATACACCATGGTTTTCACATCAGACTCCAATAGGTCTTTCAAAACTGAATCTCTTAGATATATGTTAAGCATCCTAAACATAGAAGAAAGCTAAGCAAGGGAAAAAAAAGTACCAAAAGCATCCACCCATAAACAAAATATGAAAGTGAACCAAACAAACTGAAACAATGCTAAATAGATCATAAATCATAATTTCTCAGTTATCTTATTCTATGTATAATAATCTAAGCTATTAAAACACACTATGATGAGTTCATAAATCGAGATAAAAACCGGCAGTACAAAAAATTATCCTAAAACAGACAGCTTAGCTAACGTTACAATCAGGCACCTCAGTACTCTTCCAAAGCACCCCCTATACCAAAATTTTTGAAGCCCTTTTGTTATACAAGCCTAGCCCTTGAACCGCTCTAGTTCAGGTTAAAATCACTTCCAACTTAGAGATCACAATCCCCTCTCAAGCAAAGTTAAAAACATAATAAAAATAGAAACAAGCCAAAAGAATACCACAAAATAATACCCATAGCTTCCAAAACATAGCATAATAGAGCATAATTAGCTCATGCTATCATTTGACGCACCACACTAAATTATATCTAGTGATAGAACAAAGTTGTTATTCTTGTTTTATGCAAAAGCAGAAAGCACATTTGGTTATAGGTTTTATCTAACCTAAATTGTTATTTCCAAAATGCAATTTACGTATAAAAATAGATGACATTTGTCGCAATTTCAAACCATGTTCATTTTAACCTAATGGGTCTCTTTAACCTAATGGGTCTTTTAATAGAAATACACCTAATGCCTCAGTACATTCCCAGGGCACTTGGCCACAATCATTTAGCGCATTTGACAATCATTGTCGAAAGGATTTGATGACCGTGTTTGGAGGCCTTGAATAAACCACATTAAATGAAATTGCCGGAACAAATTTTCCATATTTTTTATAGCTTTCTCATAATTTTACAAAAATGCCACTAAAATACTTGTCAAAATGCTTATAAGAAATCAAGCCTCATTAAACGAATATTTTTGTTCAACAAACACTTTGTTTAAAGAGCCTTGTCGAATGACCGGACGAGTTGCACTAAGCTTACAACACAACAAACCCTAAATCTCTCTATAAGATCAAATCAATAAAAATACACACCCCATAAATTCCAAAAACATAGCATAAACCCATTCAAAATCACATGCATATAAAATTCAACCATAGATCTAGCACATGCAAGGCATACGAAACTAAAATACACAAACAATCATAACACATGATCATTTTTGAACCAAGGGCTCCGTTTACACGTGCAAGACCCTGAAAATTGCTAGATCTAAGCAATTCTAAAGCCCGAATAAAAATAGAAAATTGGAGAGATTAGAACATATTAAACAAAATACAAGCTAATGATAGAGAGGAAGAAGAAGATCCAGGCTCCATTGAATGGAAAAGCACCACACAAAGCTCCCTCATAACTCCTCGGGCACACCACAAGCCTTCAATGAAAAAAAGTAAAAGAGATGGAGGTAGTGGCTAGAGTTTGCATAGTAAAAGAGCTATTAATGAAAGTTCTCTCACTTGGACCAGGCTCACCACCATCCTCTTGCCTCACTCTCTTCATTGAGGTGAGGCGGTTTGGGACATTAGCATCAATTAAGTGAAGTGGGTGCTCCACTCAAGCCGAATGAGTATCTAATTCTATGTGGCTCATCATACATATTCAAAATGTCAACGAGCACTAGGCTTAAGTTGTTCAAACTAGATGCTCATCACGCAAATGATTATCACAAACTCCTCAAGCTCTCACATCCACCGAGTTGAGGACTCAAGCCTATGGGCATCTTACTTTCCTTCAATATCAACATTATCCATATGTATTAGAATTTGACACATGATGCCCTCAATAACATATGAATACTCTGTGCAAGGCCTCCAACTTTTCACCATCGTTTGTACGATCTATCTTTCCAACTCCTCTCATAACATTCTATTGTAGAATTGTGCCCAATATCCCCGCCAACATCACAATCCAACGCACATCAATGTAACATGGGCCACCAACAAACTTCCTTACATCCACCGTCTCTACAATTGGCACTGCTCAAAACTAGTGGTGCAAAAATGGATGGTCCTCCTCTTCAGGCAACTTGCTTGTAAGAAACAACTCTAGCCCAGCAGCACACTCAAATGCATAAAATCAACACTACCAAAGTTGTCAAACCCCAAGCACATAAAATACTCCCATGTGACAGCCCATATTTGTTTTTAGGGGGCTGACTTCCCTACCTCCAAGTCTGAGTTACCATCTCCACCGCTAGCTCCTCCAATTCACAAAGTCCATCGAGAGTCCTCGCTTTAGCCTCAATGAGCCTATTCAAGTTCCACATACCATGAAAAAACTTTACAACATCTGCCCAAATCCCTGTGGAGGCACTCCAATTTGCTTAGCACAATTAGAAGCTCTTCCACCTCTAGGTCCTTGCTTCTCTCTTGCGCAAGCCAATCTTAAGCCTAGTTGAACCCCGATTCAAACCCCTCACCAATATTGTCAACTTAGGTTTCATCTAGTTTTTCCATCGCCACTGCACCCACATGCAAGCTGGCTTCTAAACTAAAACCACTTTGTTGAACCCCCGAAAAGAAATCTCTAACGCACTAGCTGGAGCCCTAACCTCAACCTCCGGCACAGAAAGGTCTCCCACTCTGTAGATTGCTACCACCCTATGAAGATTGTAAACGTTAGCACTCAACATCGCATCCATCTTTACACTAGCAGTCAAAAAGATAACATCGCTTTCAAACTTTATACATTTTAGTCTTCTGCAGAACCTTTCTTGGAAAAAGAAGCGCCATTTAGTGATTTATGTATTGTATTTGGGACATCAACATAGTAGCTACTAAGCTCACCTCGTAAACACCAAAAGATCTACTTAACCTTGTTATTTACTTTTTTCCATCCGGTCTTTGCAGGTACCTGCCAACCCACTCCTTGTCAAGTCACCTCAACCACTATTGAGTAATAATCTCAACTCCATGTCCGAGGACAAGTGATCCATGCACTCAAAGATCCTAACTCTATTGTTCCAACACATTTTTGAAATACTCATTAGCCCTTCATGTGATAACTTTCAATGATGTTAGTAAATATTCCATGCACCACTGGAAGCCACTACAACACCTATTAATGCTCTACAATCGCCTGCTGATGAACGTCATGTTAGCACGTTCAACTGTATAAGGGCTACCAAACCAGCTATTATAGGCACCCTTCTCCCCCTGAGAAAAGAGTTTGGCTCTGCCCAATTGAAATTCAATTATTTTAATTGACTTCAAAAATTATGCTCAATTTGATTCATAGCTCGTTTCTCCTTACTTTTTATCACATTTTTACTCATTATTTTTGTAAGAGAAATATCCGAAGCAAACAAACTCTATTCTCCCAAACAAAATTTTAATTCATAAATATCATAAAGTATATAGGAGATGCAAAGAGAACCCATCTCTGACTAAAACAGACCAAACCACTATAAATCATTGTATCTTCTATTTTTCTGATATTTTTTTCATTACACTTGTGCCTTTTGTGCGAGTGAATATGTTATTACAAAACTATAAATCCAACAGAGTTGCGAACTCAAATCAGTAAATCCAAGAATCACTCAGCTAACTCCAGGCTAATCGATTTCCAGGTCACATCTACTTCCACATAAGCATAGGGAACCATCATCCTTCTCTAACAACAATCCTCATAGACAGGACAAACAGATGTAATAATATTGTATTCACTCATGATTCTTGATATACATTTGTTACAAAAAGTTTAGTTCTAATTTGATGGAGAGGTTTAGGGTGGTTTCTTGAATGAAAATCTTGGATTGGTTAAGACTATGATTTGATTTTTTAACAAATTAGGTCAAGAATCACCTATTCATGCCACGCTTGCTTCATGGCAAAACTATTTGACAGCATTAGTACTCTAGCGCTAATGTCTATGAGTGGCTCAATGTTGTAACACCAATCTCACACCAGCACACATAACTACTTTTTAGAGCTTAAGAAATTAGATTAGCGTGTCTTTGGTGCAACAAATGATCAATGCAAGAACTCATGTTCTTTCTGTGTTGATCATGATCATTAAAGGGATATTTACCCAAATGACATATCTATGTGGTCTATTATAATCATAAAATGGGTCAATGCCATCTTGAGTTTGCATGTACCATTTTATTGCATCAGGCTCCCATATTTAATAACAAATCTTAGTTCAAGATTGCTTAGTGGTCAAATCCTCTATAGATTAACCATGATGATTTTCACATCATTCACTCAGTATATTTTATTTGCTACCATTTTCCTTTTCTTTAAGTGCCTTGGTGTCTATGGCATTTCAAAAGAAGATATATGCTTCAATGAGTAAAGTGGTTTTGGGAATATGGGTGTATAAATATGCTCACTATGGTGCTTATAGTGGGCATAAAGGATAAAATATGTTTGTCTTGCCTCAAATCGTCCTTATTCCTTCCTCTCCTCCCTTTGCTCTAAAGCACTAACTTTCATCCCCATTTTTAACCATCAGCTCTAATTCTATCTAAATTCCTTGAATTGGGCATCCTAACTCATATTGTTGTCATAGATGCGTAAACAAAAAGTGAAACTCGAATCAGGATTTGGCAAGGTTCAAATCATTGAGACAAACAATGGCACGGCTTTAAGAAAAATGTTAGCAGTTGCCCAAAAAAATTGCAAAAGTTCATACCTCATCAAACAGGACCCTGTAAGCATTCAAATCATGATATATTTTCCGATTTTCAAGGTTGCAATGATCAAGTGCTTGTGCAATATAGTAAGCAACTCTCAATCGCATTTCCCATGGCAAAGGCTGCTTGTCCCCTACAGAAATATCAACAAATGCAAAGCATAAAAGAAGAACGTCACAACTAAGAATGTCCTTAAATTAGAAAATACCACTTCAAATCAAACTTTCAGCCTCAAACTACTAATGCAAACGGATCATCCACCATATTTAACGGTATACTTCATCCAACATGAACATTCTAAGCAATTTTTAACACTTGGAACAAGCTCTCGACAAACACATACAAAAAATCGTGGAATTAAATGCAAATCTACATAAAATTCATGATTGCTCGTATCGAAAATATCAATAAAATCAAACTAAATTTTTCAACTCAACGCCTGTCGCGAAAGGAGGAGACAGAGAAAGAAAGGATGTGTGTACTGAGCTCATACAGTGAAAAAGATGCTTGGAAAGAGTGTCATTCGGCATGAACTCGGCGATAAGAAGCCTCTCATCCCCTTCGGCGCAGCATCCGATCAGATTAACCAATCTCTTATGCCTCAACTTACCGACCCCCGCCGCTTCAGCCTAACCAAAAAGACCAAAAACAGCATCGGTTGTAAAGTGTCAAAAACAAAGACAACTAAGAAAAAGTGTCAACATGCAAAATAAAAATAAGACAAACCGCAAACTGTTGAGCATCCGGCCACGATTGACGCGAGAATCGCTTGACAGCGACAAGCCTCCCGCCCTCGAGCTTCCCTCGATAGACAACGTTCGGCGCCTTCTCTCCGCTCTCCGATACGATGAGCTCCGAGCCAAACCCCTTCGTCGCTGCGCGCAGCTCCGATAGTGTAAACTCCCGAAACGCCGGAACCCGATCCTGCTCCCCTTTTTCCCCTTCAAACATCAAAGAATCCCAAGAATGAGGGAAGAGCAGAATCATAACAATAATGAGGATGCAAGGGAGCAGCGATAACAGATTATAAAGTACGTGAATCTTCCTTCTCCGTCGGAGGAGACTCCTCTTCCGGAGATTGCACGTTGCTGGTCTTCGACTGCAGGCACCCCATTCCCTCTGCCCCTTCTATAATTCCATCCGATACCAGCGACGGTGACGGCGGAGGAGACGGCGGCGATGGTGACGGAGACGGAGACGGCGATGCTGCAGAGCACGAAGTGTATCAGTAGAGCAGCGGGTGAGCACATGATAGGCCGACGATGGAGCACGTGAACCGGACGAGAGAAACGGAGAGATGCTTGCATTGCAGAGCCGATCCAATCACCAAGTTTTCCACCCAAAAGCCACCCAGCTGTTACGCACCATAAGTCTAGTTGGGTGGATTTGGGTGTGAATCTTGAGCTCGGCATCGGCCACTTCGTGGAAAGTGTAGGCTTCTGAAAAGGCGCCTGCTATATTCGTGTAAGGTCAGTACTTTTTTGCGAAAACGCCCTCGAGAAATTAGATTTTGTAAATTTCCTATGTCGGTTTTCGCAGCTGTGTAGTCTGTTAACCCTAAAATGAACAACGGTAAAGAGTATTACATTTTATATTTGAAAATTTACTTATGTAGCTCTCCACTGAGGAATTAAAAATCACATTGGATAGGTCGGTTCGATTGCGAACCGGCCGGATTATCGGTCCGAAGATGGGAAAAAATCGGATTACATCGAACTAGTTAAAAATCGATTGGTTTTACGGTTCGACCGTTGAACCGTAAATTCAATTTGGTTTTTAAAGAACCGTCCGATTCTTATCAATCGCACATAAGGCATGCGATTAACAGCGGACGCTGAGGATTTAGCAATTTGTGATCGGCTTTTCATTATCGATTATTTGATCATCATTTTCTCTTTTCGATTTTTTCTTTTTGTCGTGATTAAAAGCATCTCTCAATGTTTTTGGCTTTGTCGATTGCTGGTTTGTCATTTATGATTTTTGGCTTCGTCTGTTGCTGCTTGATTCATTCTTCATTATTTGTTCTCTACTTCTCCGTCAGCAAGAGCGTAACAACAGTTTTTTATTTTATCTTATAACAGTTCATTTTCATTTTTGTTTTTATCTTTAAAGATCGATTGTTAATTTATCATTATATTCAATTATTTATTAGATGAGATTATGAAAAGCAAAATAGCAGTTTAATAAATTATTGTTTAATTTTTAGATAGCAACTATAAATATTATTATTTTCATTTTATCTCTAATAGATATTATTTTCATATTTAAATATCAATTAGTAGTTTATCATCATATTTATTAGATAAGACTTGAGGCATGGGAAACAAAACAGCAGCTTTTAAAATTATTATTTGATTTTTCAAAAATATTTCTAAATATCATTATTTTCATATTTAAATATCAATTGATAGTTTATCATCATGCTTATTAGATGAGATTATGATAAGAAAAATAATAATTTTTAAAATTATTATTTAATTTTCAGAATACATATTTAAATATCATTGTTTTCATTTCTAAATGTCTATTGATGTTTACTACTATATTTATTAGATGAGATTATGATAAGCAAAATAATAATTTTCAGAATTATTATTTAATTTTCAGAATACATCTTTAAATATTATTATTTTCATCTTTAAGAGTTTATTAGTAGTTTATCATCAAATTTATTAGATGAGATTGTGATAAGCAAAATAATAATTTTTAAAATTATTATTTAATTTTTAGAAAATATCTCTAAATATTTTTATTTTTATTTTATTTCTAAAAGCTGTTATTTATATTTCTAACGATTAATTATTAATTTATCATCATGTTTATTAGATAAAATTATATGAAGCAAAACAATAATTTTAGAAATCATTATTTGATTTTTAGAGTGTATTTCTAAATGTCATTATTTTTATCTTTAAATATTAATTGTTAGTTTAACATCATATTCAATTATTGATTATATGAGATTATGAGAAATAAAATAATAATTTAGCTTATTATTGTTTAAATTTTTAAAAACATCTCCAATATCATTATTTTTATCTCTAAAGATCCATTGGTAGTTTACCATCATGTTCACTAGATGAGAGTATGATAATGTAGCGCCCTGCCTCGTCGTCGCGCGCAATAGATAAGTATAAACAGATCAGCGGCGGAGTGGCGCACCACTCGGGGAGGAACATCTCGTCTCCCAGAAATAGCTGGAAAAAAAATCCATCTGAATGGCTGCTGACGCAACCTCAATGAGGGTTGAGAGCTAATACTTAAAGTAAGAGTAGTATTCTTATCCTAAGTATTAAGCAAATACATACATTAAATTTAGAATACATATATGAAGAATCCAATATATACATAAGATATCAGCATTTTCAGTATACTGATCACATCACAATACTAAGTATAAGTAGTATATAATAGAGTGCGAAAGCTTAAAGCAAATATCCAGAAATATTCATCACAAAAACTGTATGAAATATCCATCTCAAAAAAGAAAAGAATATACATCCAAAATTATTACAATAATTTTACTGAATTACAGAAATAAAGCTAAAGACTAAACTGAAATAAACTAAGCAAAAAAATAGTAAAATTGGAGGAGAGTCTATTAGTGCTCCATGGACTCCTCCTGAATCTCTTGGGTGTCCTCCTGACCTAGCTCAATATACTGCTCATGATCTAGCAAATTGCTAGATCCCAAAGTACTCCGTGTTAGACAATAATCACATCAAAACTAGTCTAAACAGTCCTAATTATTCATTTAACATTTACATAATATAATTAAATCTGTAGTAATACTATAAAGATAACTAAAAGTATAAAATTGTACAAACTTGAAGTAAAGTAAAGTAAAATTGAACTGTAAACTGAATGCTGAAAGTAAACCAAAAATAGTAATAGATTTAAAATTGAGTAGTGATTTGTAAAACTATGATGTATGTCACTAAAACTGTGCATCTGAATATGCACAACACTATATGCTACAAATATGTAACCGAAATATTATTGAACTGTTATGAGTGGTACGATCCAATGTATACATATATCCAGTTAAGAATACCATTCACTGTGATGATGATGCATCCTAAAATTCTCCAATTAATGATGCAACATTCAATAACTCATAAATTATTACTGATACTCATACATCATTCTGATACTCATATGACATGCATATGCTCATGCTCATGCTTCTAGCTATATGAGATAAATCCAAAAATCCAGAAAAATGCTTGGAAATCTGATAATGAATTTAATGTCTCCATTGTGCAGAATCTTGCTAAAAAGATTCATTATAATTTTATTTTCCATCTTATGCCAATAGTCTTATATAAGAGAAAATTAAATATCCAAAGTTTATGTTCAGATGATTCAATCACATAGATTTAATATTAACCTTAGCACTTCTACTTCAATAATTTAAGATCAATGTTAAATCAGATGCATTATTGGAATAATTTCAATTAAATATCTTTCAATCACGTTAATTGATTAAGTGATTAAGGTTTAGATCTTAATCAAAATAAGTTAGGGTTTAACTCCTAACCTTTCTATCATTAAGACCAAAAGTTAATTTAAAAGTCAAAAATAAATCAATATATTATTAGTGTATTAATGATGACAATTTCAGGTGTAGATTAAGTATCATCTACTTAATCAAGTTATCAAGATTCTTATATTCAATTATAGTTTAATGTTAACTAAGCACATTTATGCGTCTATTCAAATATTAAAGTTTCCTAACATACACCATAATATCATGAAAGTATATAAATATAAAAATGACATAACATAGAAGGTAATTAAGGCTATCTAAATTCTAAATCCAAGCAAAAGGATTAACACTTGATTACAAATCAAAATGACTTAGGTTTCATATCATTTAGTTATTAAGATATACCTATTCAACACAAGCATTCAAGGAGTCTATTATTTAGTATTTGGTACAAGATGATTAAGATACATAATAGGTTTTGAGCACTTATTAAAAATGATCAAACTTAATTTCCACATAGAATTTTATGCAATACTCAATTTTAACTAAACTAGGTTCAAATTTGATATGATTCAGACCCATTAGGATCCTAGGGACCTTAAAACATGAAAACGATGAAGTTTCAGCCATTTCAGCCATTTATGGCCATTTTCATAGTTTCTGGGCGCTATGGCACGCTGCGGCGCGCTACGGCAGTTCTCGGTGTTTATTTTTTTGAAAGGCGGTCGCTACGGTGCGCGGTAGCGCGTTATAGCGGACTAACTCGCGGAAACACTGTTCAATTAATTTATTTTTCTGATTTCATATAGTTTTCCTAAAATGACGATATAGCCCGCTAGAGCCCGCTACAGCGCACTGCAGCGGTCCATTTGCGATTTACTGTTCAATTAGTTTAATAACTAATTTTTTATGATTTTTCCCAAAATGACGATGCAGTTTGCTACAGCGCGCTATGGTGCGCTGCAGCGGTCTATTTGTAACTTGGGCGCTGGACAGTATTTCGCTAGTGCAAAACTTGTAAAGGCCTCATTTCAAGCTCGAATGCTCCCAATCCAAAACATTCCATGAGCGGTGTTATATATCAATGGAAGGTCTTTTCGATACCTTTCCATTGACATTACAATTGACAGAAATGGAGCATCTTAACTATACGAAAAATGGTGATAAATGCAGGGATGTGCAGAATAAACAAAAAATAGAGCAGTTTTCTTTCAAGAAATGTGATGCTTTAAAGAGTCTTAATGGCTTCCATACATGCTTATGGATTTCTAAAGATACATCCAAGTATAATAGTGACATGAAATAGGCAAGGAAGAGGAGCAAATTGGGTATCTTAGCCTTAAAGGAAGAAGAAGGAACACCTATTTTCTTCAAGACTTGGAGATGAGCCTTCTCCTTTAGCACAAGGGCATCAATGGAGGAAAAGAGGAGAATGCTTCAGCAAGAATAAGAAGGGGCTGGGATTCCTTCTTAAAGGAGAGGAAGGAGATAAAAGCTTCATCATGAGCTAGGGAGCTAGGATGTGAGGGGGAGTAGGGGTCATCATAATTCAACCCAATGGGGGCGCCGAATATGGTGAGAGGGCTGACAGAAAGCAATAGAAATTATGGAAAATTGTAATTTATGGACTAAATAATTACTTATTTATTTTCCTTAATTATTTAAAAATTCAAATTTTTGAAAGGCACTCTAAAAATTATCAAAAATTCACCCATATCCAATTTGGGGGTGAGGAATTCAACGGTGAATTCGAAATTCGATTCCGACGATTATTTAATTATTCCATTTTTTAGTGCATTTAATTATATTAAAATATTCGCAAAAATACGATGACTTCCAAACGCGTCCAAAACATCACCCACAGCTAATTTGGGGATGACAATCGTAACGGCGAAGTCAGATTTTAATTTTGAGGTTAAATTAAATACCTCATTTTCCTAATTAATAAAATATTAAAATAATCAAAATATTTAATTTAGCTCCAAATCACATCAACTATTTAGGGATTGATTTAAATGACTATTCAAACTTAACATAATGATAATTAAGATATGATTATGCTTAAATTAAACTGAGTAATAATCTTTAGTTGTTACAGATAAGCAAATAAAAAATTTTAAAATTGTTATTTAATTTTCAAAATATATTTCTAAATGCTATTGTTTGCATCTCTAAAGGTCCATTGGTAGTTTACCATTATATTCACTAGATGAGTATGATATGCAAAATAATAATTTTCAAAATTATTATTTAGTTTTCAGAATGCATCTCTAAATATGATTGTTTTCATCTCTAAATGTTCATTTATAGTTTACTATCATATTTATTATATGAGAGTATGAGAAGCAAAACAATAATTTTTAAAAATTATTATTAAATTTTTAGAATGCATCTTAAAATGTCATTATTTTCATCTCTAATAGTCTATTGGTAATTTATCATCATATTTATTAGATGAGAATATGAGAAGCAAAATAACAATTTTTAAAATTATTATTTGATTTTTAGATTGCATATCTAAATTCCATTATTTTCATCTTTAAATGTTTATTAATAGTTTATCACCATATTTCTTATATGAGATTATGATAAGAAAAATAATAGTTTTTAAAATTATTATTTAATTTTTAGAATATATCTATAAATATTATTATTTTTCTCTCTAAAGATTTATTAATAGTTTACTATTATATTTATTAGATAAGATTATGATAAGCAAAATAATAATTAAAATTATTGTTTAATTTTTACAAAACATATCTAAATATTATTATTTTCATCTATAAAAGTCTATTGATATTTTATCATCAATTCATAAGATGAGATTAATAGTAGCAAAATAACAGTTTAACAAATTATTGTTTAATTTTTAGAAAGAAATAAAAATCAATTGTTTAATATGATATTGCAAGTGATATGAATGTATATCATTTAGAGAGGAACTATATTTGCTAGTTAATAATGTTCTTTTTTCTATAAATTGTTTTTATATCTTGTTGCTTGAGTGTTCAAAGAAATCAATTAGGAAAATATTTCACAAAGATTCAACATATTGGTATTTGGAAATTAGATGTAATCAATATCATATTAAACTGTAAGTTCTTTTTTAAGCATTTTTATGATTATATTTATATTAAATTGTATGTTCATAGAGATTCTATATATTTATTTATTGAATATTCATTGTATGTAATTTTTTTATTTAAATTGTATTAGAACTTAGAAAATTGAATTTTATAGAAAATGATAGTATATTTTTTTTGCACAAATAATGTATTTTTATACAAAAAAGATTAAAACTCAATTTTATAATTTTTTTCTTTTTTTCTTGTATATTATATATACTTAAGATTTTTTAAATAATTCATTTTTAATATTTATATATTTTATATAATTAAAATATTACTTATTACATCATCACAATTCAACCCCAATTCGACATTCGAATATTGAACCTCTCGCCCTAACAATTCGACCTCCGATCCGATTCTTATTTCATTGTCTCTCACACTTAAAAGTGGAGATATTTGGGAGATATATTAGAATTATTTATCTGAATTCTTTGCAATTTTAAGTATAGTTGTAGGTCATGGAGCTTTTGTTGCATAATGGGCTTTGTAGTGGGGTTAGCTCATGAAAAGAACTTTTCCCATTACTATAAAAGGATGCACTTATTATTTTAAAACTTTGGCAATCTTGCCTTATAAGATTCTCCTTTTGGAAGAAGCATAATTGTTCTATTCTAATGGAGGATTTAGATTTGCTAAACGAAGGATGAGCTTGAGATGTTATCGCGTAATGGAGGTTTTTATCTAATTTCTCTCACTTATGAAGGTGACTACTACAAAATACTTGATGGAGGCTCTTGGAGTATTTTGGCTCTCCTTTTATGGTTACCAAATTGAGCAACAACTTCGATCCCACTCAAATGACATCCTCATCATTGCCGGTGATGAACCCTCCCTAAACCCTTGGAATGAAAAAACCTTTTAAAAAATCTCAAGCATAGTCGGTACACTTGCTCTAGCCGACTCCCTTACAAAGAAAAAAAAATTATTAACATTTTCAAGGGTGTTTATTGAAGTAATAGCATCATGCTCTTTTCCGGAATCCATCCCTCTGAACCTAATTTAGGGTTCAGGTAAAAGAAAAGGTAGAGTATGAATGGAAACTCAAAGTATGTACAATTACAAGAACTTTATCTTTTCAAATGAAGCTTATAAATGTTATAGTGGGTGGAACTTGAGCAGAGGTTGCTCTGTTAGGTGTCCTTCCAAGGTTCACAATCGAGTTTGTAACAGTCCAAGTTGTTATCCTGGTCAATTATGACTAATCTCAATCTTAATTATGACCCTAAGTGTTAATCAAGCCATTTGGAGTCAACCCCTAAGATCTAGTCCAAATCAGGAGTCAAATAGATTAAATTCTGATTTTTGGAAAATCCAGAAACCCTAAAATTTGACCTATCTAAATTGACCTTAAATTGGAAAGCGGACTTCGCCATTGCGCTCATTGCCTCCATGTTACCTAGGGGTGATGTTTTGGTGGCATTCGGGAGTCGTTGAAATCTCGTCGAATATTTTAATAATATTTAAATACCCGGAAAATGAGAAAATTAAATACTCATCGGAATCGAAATTCGACTTCGCCGTTGCATTCTTCACCCCTCAATTAGTTAAGAGTGATTTAATCAGAATTTTTTGAAACCAATTTATAAGTCATTTTAATTAAGGAAATGTGGTATTAATAATTACTTAAATAATATGTTAATTTCTTAATTTAAATTAAGTTCATTAATTCTTCTTCTTATTTCCTCCGTGCTTTATTTCTTCTCCCTAAATCGCACGCTGCCCTAAAGGATCGCATTCACTCGATTGGTCGACCCTCCCCCCACATTCGAGCGAGAGATCGCTTAACCGCGCGGCTTTGCCTCTCCTCGCGCGACACGCGTCGCTTTGCCCTCGCAATCTCCGCCTCCCGGCCCTCAATGCCTTAGCGCTGGCTCCGCCCTCCTTATCTTTCTTTGGGACTCTCAGCCGACGCTCTCGTCGCTCCTCCTTGTCAAGCGCCATCAAGCAGGGCTTGCGACTCCTCTCAACTCGGTCTGCATCCTCTCCACCTCCTTGGCCGAAGCTTGCTGGCCGAGCCCCCCCCCCCCCTCCTTCTTCCAGCTCCGCCGTCAAGGTACCACCCGATTCCTCCTTCTTATGTAAGTTTTGCTTCAAACAATCATTCCCTAGAGTATAATTCTCCAAAACTCAAGTTTTGCTTTAATCATTCTATTGATGATCTTATGAATGCGAACATCTTTGTAAACAACAAGAACCATCACACATCTTCTTGAATCTGTTCTTAAACTCAAGTTTTTGTTATGTAAGTATAAATCCCTTAGTTATTATGGTGGCATCAAGGATGGCTTGATATCCTCAAGCAATCGATGCCACCGTTCCTTGCATGGAGGGAGGCGCTAAACAAGCTTTCATTTAATTATGAGATAGTAATGCTATCAATTCTAATGTAAAGATTGCTGAATTTCATAGTGTCATCCAATATATGAAATAAGGAATACTGAGATAGAATAATTTCATAGTGTCATCCAATTCTTTGCGTTATAGTATATCTATAGTCTTACATATGAATATATTGCATTAATGGATTGGAAGAATGGTAGTCATGTAAAATTATTATAATTTGGAGTGCCATCTGAATTTTGAATATATATATATATATATATATATATATATATATATATATATATATATATATATATATATATAGCTAACACAATTAAATTTAGAATATATTAAGCTATGTATAATGGAAATGTGTTGAAATTTGATAAATCGATAATCATAATTTTATCCATGAAAATCTGAGAGAGGAATAGATGAACAATTGGATTCAGTCATTAGATAGTTTAATGCCTTTCCTTTGATCAAATCTTTGATATCACTTTGTTGAATAGATTAATTGTGAAAGTGACATTTTGTTCTTAAGTATTGCCTTAAATCATCATCACTATCGCATGAGTATGCTTTGTCAACTATTAAAATATATTTTAGAGCCTCGTAATTTACAAAATACAAATCCAAAATTTATAAAATTATATAGCAAATCGAACAGAAAAGTATCACAAATATCAATATAATGTTAAATTTAAATTCTAATAATAATAATAATTAATTGTTTATATTATTCATTAAAAAGCATTAATGCCTTAAAATGGGCTTATATCTTTCAAGTAAAGTATGCTTAATACCAGAATATTACAGCTGTATCATGAATCTTATGTGCATATGTTATGAAGCATTTGTGTGCTATTGTTATAAATAAAATTATAGCTCTTTTAATTAATGAGGTTAAAGAATTGCAAAATTTCTTATCATAAATTTTAGATAGCCATATATTATGTCCACCTGAGCTTAGAATTTTTGTAACCTCGTCTTTATAAATAGATAAGCATTATCGCAGAAACTTTAAAGTCTGGAAATATGAATGACCACAATCTTGTTATGGGATCAAATAATAAAACTTAGAGCGGAAATCGTTATCTTAGTATGGTCTCACATTTAGTAATCTATTTAATCCTCCATCAAAATATATGAAAGGTAATATAAGCAATTAGTACTTTAGTCATACAATGTGAATCATCATAATACCTTGCAAACTTGAAATTGTTGCTAGAATAATATATTACTTTTTATTTCATTAGATTAATCCATTTTGTGAGTCAAGTCATTAACTTAAGCTAATAATATTTTGATAAATCAAGTGCTTTCTAAGTAAATCATGCCTTTCTAAGCCTTTCAAGTTTAAATATTCAAAAGTTGTGCTCTCTTGGCGTAGCTTATACTCTCAACTCACATGCAAATTACTACTCATGTTCACATCTCTTAAGACTCATAAGTCATCATGAGTGTAAGCTCCTTAAAAAACTATCATCTAAAGCATGCATTTAATTTTCAATCTTGCAAAGCTTTTGCTCGTCTACAATCTGTATAAGAGTGGTAGAACTATGAATATGAGTATGACAAAAGGTGTATAGTAATATAGTTGACTAAGTTAATAGACTAAGAATCTTAATAGTTTGATTTATAATAAATTTAATAGTTTTAGTTGAATTGGTATGATTAATAAGATCTTGTAGATATACTTGATCATATTTGAATAAATGTTCGACTCATTGTTGAACTCGCTAATTTTAGTAAAAACAGCAAATTGAATAGTAAAAACAGTGAATATAATAGTAAAGAGAGTTATGAGTTAAATTGCACCTTTTCTTTTTGTGCAAAATAAATAAGTGTTAAGCTTCATGATGTGAGATTCATCTCATATCATGCTTCATTAAATCTTCTAATCTTTCAATTATGCTTTCAATCAGATTAGGTTAAATTCTCTAAAAAATTTTTAAGTCTTCCCTTAGGATCTTTCACCTCATATTAGGACTATTTCTAAAACTAGGACTAGCTCATAAATTAGATTTTATTCATTGGATAAAATGGGTTATTCGATGAATGAATCCTTGGTCTTACTAGTTTCTGGATTTTACAATTTAATTCTGATTATTTTGTCTTTCAACCTTAAATTCAGGATAGGAGAATCATCCTATAAAGTTTGACTTTGCTTAATGGGATTTACCCTTAATCATTAGATCATATTTAGACTGAAACCTAGATCTTAAGCCTTACTCTTTGGATTATATGATTAAGCCCAGTCTTGTGGTGTTTAATCTATAATATATAGTTTAGTAGATCTTGATCAGATCTTAGTATAGAATGTCTAAAATTATCAAATTAGGATGTTGTTATTTATTTCTTAAACATATAGTCAAACTTGCTTGAATTAGATTAGAACCTGATCAGTTCTAATCCTTTTAGCCTATAAGGCCATGCTTCTAAGTTACACTCGATAGTAGGAATTGAAGATCATGAACTTGTGTAACTTAGAATAGTTAGAATGATTTAGTTAGACAACAGCAGTATCATCATGTATAGAAGAGTGTAACAACCCAAGGTTGTTACCCAACTTAATTGGAGCCTAATTGTATCATAAGTATCATTCCATTAAGTTTATCTGTCATTAGAATCAAACCTTGAAAATTTGGAGCAATTTAGAGCTCAATCTAATATTTGGATTATTTTAATATTTAATTAATTAGGAAATTGAAGTATTTAATTTGTTCTCAAAATTAAAATTCGACTTCGCCGTTGCGACCGTCACCCACAAATTAGCTAGGGGTGATGTTTTGGACGCGTTTAGAAGTCGTCGGATTTTTTGCGAATATTTTAATATAATTAAATGCACCGAAAAATGGAATAATTAAATAATAATCGGAATCCAATTCCGACTTCGCCGTTGAATTCTTCACCCCCAAATTAGCTAGGGGTAAATTTTTGGGAATTTTCGGAGTGCATTTCAAAAATCTAAATTTTTAAATAATCAAAAAAAATAAATAAGGAATTATCGAGTCCTTAATTTGCAATTTCTCCCCCCCCCCCTCTCTCCTAGCTGGCACCATATTTGACGCCCCTCCCTCCATGGCACACAAGAGATGGCTAAGAGCCATCTCTTCTTAACTCACCCCATGCCCTTAGGATCCTTCATGATGGCTCCTTACTCCACCCTCTCCTTAGGCTCATCATTTCTCCTTCTCCTTTAAGAAGGAGCTCAAGCTCATTCTTCATCCCTATTTGGCAAAAGCTGCAGCTCTATCTTCCTCCATTGATGCCCTTTTGTTGAAGAAGAAGAAGTTTAGTTCATCTATAAGCTTGAAGAAATTTGAGGTTCATTCTTCTTCCTTTAAAGCTAAGGTACCCATTTGCTCATCTCCTTTATCTTCTTCATATTGCTACTATACTTGTTTGTAGCTCCAGAAACTTATGATAGAGTAAGGAAGCCATTAAGGCTCATTGAAGCTTCTCATTTCTGTGAAAAATGCATGCTCTATTTTCGTCCATTTTGTATATCCTATCCTTTGTTTATATTTTTTGTATAGCTAAGATGCTCCGTTTATGCCGATTTTAGTGTCGATGGAAAGACATCGGAAAGACCTTTCTATTGATGTATGGCACCGCTCATTAAATGCTCTAGATTTGGAGTATTTGAGCTCGAAAGGAGGCCTTATATATTTCATCTAGGCAAAAAATACCGACTGCAGCGCCCAAGATTGCAAAATGGACCGCTGCAGCGGTATTTCGGCAGAAAATATATAAAATTAATTATTAAATAGTAAATCGCAAGTTGTAGCAGGCTGCAGCGCGCTGTAGTGGAATTTTACGAAAACTTTAGGAAATATCAAAAATAAATTAATTAAACAGTTATTTCGCAAGTTGGTCCGCTGCAACGCACCATAGCGCGCCATAGTGGGCCGTAGCGCTGAAAACGCTACCGCACGAGCAGCGCTAAAAGCGTGACAGCGCGCTGCAGCGCTAAAACTGCGACAGCGAGCTGCAGCGCTAAAACCGAGACAGCGCGCTGCAGCGCTAAAACCGCGACAGCGCGCTGCAGCGCTAAAACCGCGACAGCGCGCTGCAGCGCTAAAACTACGACAGTGCGCTGCAGCGGTAGAAGCGCCACAGGGCGCTGCAGCGGCAGAAGCGCCACAGGGAGCTGTTGCGCCCAAAATTGTAAAAACTGCCCAGATTTTTGTAAAACTGCCCAGTTTTGGCTGAAATGGCCAAAACTTCACTGTTTTTGCATTTTAAGGTCCCTAAGACCCTAGTGGGACTGAATTATATCAAATTTTTAGTTATATTTGAACATTGCATAAAATTCTAGGTGGAAATTAAGTTTGAAAATTTGTCATCTTTATAAAGTGTTCAAAACTTATCATGAATTTTAATTATATTATGCAAATTGCTAGATAATAGAATCTTTAGAAGCTTGTATTGAATATGTATAATCTTAACAACTAAATATCATGAAACTTAAATATTTAAGATTTGTAATCAAGTGCTAACTCCTTTGGTTGATTTGGAATTAATTAGCCTTAATTATTTTTCATTTTATGTTGAATTTACATTTCTATACTTTTATGATTTTATGATGTATGTTAGAGAACTTTAACATTATTTGGACACCTAAATGTGCTTAAATTGGCATTAAGATATAATTAAACATAACAATTATGATAACTTGATTAAGTAGATGATACTTAATCCAAACTTGAAATTTGCCATTAATAATATACTAATAATACATTAATTTGTTATTGGCCTTTAAAAGTAATCTTTGGTCTTAATGGTAGAAGGGTTAGGGGTTAAACCCTAACTTATCTTAATTAAGATATAAACCTTAATCACTTAATCAATTAACTTGATTGAAAGATAATTGAATTGATATTATTCCAATAATACATTTAATTCAGTATTTATCTTAAATCATTGAATTAGAAGTGCTAAGGATAGTATTGAATATGTGTGATTGAATCATCTAAATCTAAACTTTTGATCTTTGATTTTTTTTTATATAAGACTATTAGCATAAGATGGATAACAAAATAATAATCATTTATGAAATGATCTAACTCTATTAAGATCTTTGATTTCATCCCATAATTATAGAATAGGAAAGGATTAGATGGATTTTAATCATTTGATCTGATCACTTGAATGTTAACTTAAGAAGTAGAAAGTGAGATCTTACGGGTCTTACTTTAGGATTGTTCTTGAAATATTTAAAGATCTTAATTATTGATACATTGAGGTAGGAAGAACTTTTGAAACTTACTGAGGTAAGAACTTAGATGACCCTTCATAACCTTAGAAGTTGAACTTGATATATTGTGGTAGGAATCACTTAAAACAGTTAGAATGAGACTTACTCCTTGTGGTAGAAATCAATATTGAGCGATCCTTTGATCACATACTTAGAGCCTTGTGTAAGACACACCTATTTAGAGTAAGGATTAATAGTTTTGATAAATCCTTGTTGATCAAATTGAGTTATCTGAACCTAGATTATTGGTTGGTGTAGTATGGTATACCCATAGTACTGGATTACTTCAGTAGTATTTAGGATTGGTTGATTCACTCCAATGTGGACTTATGATTAGGTGCTATATTGAGAGATTAGATGAATATAGTCTCGTTAAAGTAAATCTTTAAAGACTAAGAGTGTTATAGAAAGGGACTCAATCCTTAGTTTGATTAAAATACAAATCGCCATCGGGTGGTGCCTCCTAGTGAAGATCGCTTCAATAGGCGTGGCTTAAACAAACTAAGTAATTTGAGTCACCATCTTTAGGACACTGAGTGTGATTATGATTTGGGTATCTTAATAACTTAGCTTGAGATACAAATCGCCATCGGGTGATGCCCCCTATCGAAGATCGCTTCGTTAGGGTGGCTTAATCAAACTAAGTGTTAAGAATCACCTTTCTTGCAAATATGCTAAATATGTGTATACAATCATCCCAAGTAATGATTTTTAAGTAAACTCTCAACTATAACCAAGTATCAAACTAGAATGTATGAGTTAAAATCCTTGTAGCAGGATTCTGCATAATGGAGACATTGGATTCATTATCAGATTTTAAAATATTTTCTAGATTTATCTCATATAGTTTAGAAGCATGAGCATGAGCATAAGCATAATGTGTGAGTATCAGAAGGATGTATAAGTACTAGTGATGATTTATGGGTTATGGAATATTGCATACATTGACTGAGGAATTTCAGGATGCATCAGCATCATCAGTAAGCAGTATTCCCAACTAGATGTATGTATATATTGGACCATACTACTCATAGCAGTTCAATAATATTTTTATTGTATAGTAGTAGCATATAGTTTTGTGGCATAATTAGATGCACAATTTCAGTGACAAACAACATAGCCTTACATATGATTACTCAGTTTCAGATTCATTACTATTTTAGTTTATTTTTAGTATTCAATTTACAGTTCAGTTCTACTTTACCTTACTTCAGTTTTATATAATTTTATGCTTTCAGTTGCCTTTATGGTCTTTCTGTAGACTTACTTATTATGTAAATGTTAAATGAACAACTAGAACTGTTAGATTAGTTTCAATGTGTTAGACTTATTATCTAACATGGGGTATTTTTGGAATCCGGTAATTTGCTAGATCTTAAGCATTATATTGAGTCAAGTCAGGAGGACACTCAGGAGATTCAAGAGGAGCTCATGGAGCACTAGTGAACTCTCCTCCAATTTTACTTCTTTTCTGCTTAGTTTATTTTTGTTCAGTTCAGTACTTAGTTTTATCTCAATTATTTAGTAATTGTTTGTAATAATTATGGATGTATTTTCTTTTCTTTTCTGAGATAAATATTTTCATACAGCTTCTGTGATGAATGTTTCTAGATGTTTGCTTTAAGCTTCCGCACTCTGTTATATACTATTTATACTTAGTATTGTGATGTGATCAATATACTAGAAATGTTTACATCTTATACATATATTGGATTACTATTGTATTTTAAATCCGATATATATATATATATCTAATACTTATGATAATGATACTACTCTTATCTTAAGTATTATGTCTCAACCCTCTTTGAGATTGAGTCAGTAGCCCATCAGATGGGTTTGGTGTTTTCAACTATTTTGGGGAGACCGGTCATTCCTCTTCGAGTGGCGCGCGGCTCCGCCGCCGAATTATAATTTTATCCCTTTGTGCACGGCGACGGGGCGGGGCGCTACAAAGTGTCCATTGCTTACTTGATTTATTTTGTTGTCACGCATTTCTTGTATTTTTGTGCTAAATTCCTTGAACATATTATATAAGAAACTTTATGCATGAAATAAAAATTTAAAATAATTAGGATAACAGTTGCCTTTGGGTTCAGTATATTCTAATAGATTATGATGCACATTTACCCTAATGGATAGGGGTAAGGAGTAATAAGGATGCTTAATATTACTCACTGAGAAGTGTTTGCTAAGCTTGGAACCCATATAGTCTTGCAGACGTGCTTGACTCCTCAGCTGTTTTTGGACGTGTCCACATAAATAAAAGTAAAATAACTAAAAGATCTTGTATTTGTATTTACTGCCCCCTCAGTTTTGTTGTTGTTCTGTCTGCCCTATTTCAGAAAGGATATGGGAATTTCTATTTGCCCTAGCCCAGAAAGGCTTTGGGAATTTCACTGAGCCCAATTGGCCAATTTTCTGATATGACAGTCTTTACATACTTATTTCAGTTTTAGCTTACTGTGTACTGTATTATTGATGTATATTTCAGTTAGCTGTGTTTCTTTACTTACTTGCTCACTTGTATATATTTATAGGATGCTAGACTTTATTGCTTACTATATGTACTATTTTTAGATTTCTGCCTTTAATTAGCATGTCATATGATCATCAACATGTTTAGGATTAAACTTTACTTTTAGTACTTTTACTTACTACATTATATATGTATGTGCCCAATCCTTGCTTAGTTTGCTTGAGGTGTGCTTTTGCCTCACTTTCTATTTAGTTATAGATGTTATGATTATAATTTACCCTGTTCCTTATATGCGTATTGCTCCTATTGCTTTTAGTTTACTTTTTTGTTGTGCTTAAGTTTAAAATGGTGACATTAATAATTCATGTAAAATATTTAGCCTAAAATGTACTTAGACAATTGTCTAATAAGATTTTCTTTTATTAGCTAGGACCATGGCATTATGAAACCGATAATGTCATATTCAGATAGGTTTGAGGAGCTAGGTGCTGAAGAAGAGGAACCTTACTTAGAGGAGCATCAGCCAAGAAAGCCAAACACTGTCTAGTCTTCTTTCAGTCTTTTTATGAGAATAAGAGCTCTTTAGATTTATTTTCAGTCTTTTAAACTATTTATTAAATGTTGTAATAATGAAGTACTGTGAATGTGATTACTTTTCTGCACTTTATTATTTACTGAGCTATAGAACTATTTCTACTTGATGTATGGTGAATGGATGTAATATTTATTTCATTTTGTTTCTGCACTCTGTATGTATGTTAGATTTAGTGATTGATCTTCTTAGTTATTCTGTGCATGTCCTTCCCTTATTAGTAGATTGTGGATCTTACCTAATCTAATGATAAGTGAGAGATTAGCCAGAGTGGCACACCACCCCATGGGTCTAATCTTGCTGATCAGGGGGTGGGGCGCCACAGAGTTACATTAAAATATATTGTGAGCCACAAACAGAATGATGCCCTTTTTAGTCATGCTCAAACTTCTGCCAACCCTTTATTGATTCAAACAGGGGGCCCAAACTCTATTATTAATCTCAATAGATAGATCGAACTTGCTCGACAATCACCATGAATTCCCCCCACTCGTTGCAACTAACAACAGGCCATATGTAACGACCCAAGTTATTACTAAGATAATTATGACTAAACTCAACTCAAAAATCAAAATCCAGAGTGACTATAAATTAGGGAAAATTAAAAATACCGTTGGATAGAGTTTATTTTTGTGAACGTAATGCTCAAGTTTGTGAGCAATCTGGATAATGAATACTACTGAATTAATTTTTAAATTATTTAAATTTAGTAAATTAAGAAAATTAAGAACAAGTCCAAATTAAGCGATTTTTGTGTCGTTAGATTAAAAATGTTATAAAAAGGATACATAAAAAGTTTCGTCAAATTTAGAGCTCTGGATTGACCATAATTAATTTTTGAAGTTTTTATCTTCAGCAATTAACAATAAAATAAAATATTGCTCTAAATTGAAAATTTTTTGCACGAGTGTATTTTTCTTATCAGAAAACACCTCTATGTCATGTTTCGTTATTTTTTGGAAAAATAAATGGAAGAGAGAGAAAGTAAAGAGAGAAAAAGAAGAAAAAAAGAGGAGAGAGAAAGAAGAAATAATAAGGGAGAAGAGAAAGCCAAATTGAACACTTAAAATATTTATGAAGAAAATGACAAATTTGTTTATATCTAAATAATGAATGAGAGATAAAATTTAATTAATAAATTAATTAAAAAAAAGTTTATAAATACACCACTCACCCATATTTCTTCATCCCTTCCCCACTCCCTTCTCCTCCCCCACTCCTCTTCCCCCCTCCACTTTCTCCCTCTCTTCCTCGACCACCACCAATTCCCCCACTGATCTCCAGTAAAACCTCATCAACGCCAATATAAAGTAAAAAATGAGAAAAAATGAAATATTTTATATTCTTTCATTTCTTATTCTTCTTTTAATAATATTAATAATAATGTTATTATTATTATTATTAATGTTAATATTCTTACTATTATTATTATATTATCATTTCTGTCATTTTCTTTTTTTTTTCTATATATGTATATATTTTCTAATCTCTATAATTTTCTGTTCTGTTATTTTCTTTTTTTTAATATATGTATATATTTCATAATTTTTGCAATTTTTATTTCTGTCATTTTCTTTTTTTTCTATATGTATATATATATATAAAATTTTTTTTTTTTAATTTCTTCAACTTTCATTTGTCATTTTCATTTTTATATATATATATATATATATTCTAATTTTTACAATTTGCATTTATGTTATTTTTTTTATATATGTATATATTTTCTAATTCTTGCAACTTTCATTTTTGTCATTTTTTTTCTATATATATATATATATTAATTTCGATAACTTTCATTTCAATGATTTTTCTTTATATATATATATATATTTCATTTGAAATATATATATATATATATATATTACTTATAATAATGATAATAAATTATTATTTTTAATATATAAAGATAAATAACAAAGATAATATTGCTATTAATATTTTTATTAAAATAAAATGAAGACTATTATTCTGTTTATTTAATTATTTTATTTGTAGTATTTACATTGCTATTAAGCTTTGACCAACTTTGATAGATTTATATGAGATTTTGTGCTCTGAACTTGAAAAAATAATTAGAAATTAGTATCATGGGTTTATTTAAGTTGATTTTTAGTATGTACAGACAATATGTTAGGCCATGACAGACTAATATCTGGAGAAATAAAGAGACTACACATAGCCTTTGAGGGAGAATATGTAATTAGTCAGAAACCCATATCCCAGATAGTTAAGATAAACATATATAACTCCTCGATTATTCTGTAACTTTGCCAAATATAATAAATATTATATATTGAAATATTTTCTTTTAGAATGAGCACATATCTTAAATATAAATTTTATATTCATAATCATGATAATTTTGAAAGTATATCATACTTAAATATCACATTCTATTTGTATATACTTCTCATGCAGAATCATGCCACTTAATATTATATACAAATTTTGATATTCTACAAATCTTACTTAGACCTTTATATCTAATTAATTTTTTTTTTCATTTTTTAGTTCATCCTATTATATACATACACACACACACACACACACACACACACACACACACACACACACACACACATATATATATATATATATATATATATGTATGGCAGTTCAGGAACAATCTTTGGATCAAGTGTTTGTGGCGAAGCTGATTATAATGGAGCAACATAGATGTTGATTTTCTTAAGGTTTTAAGGCCTAGCTCTATAGTTGGCTAGGATGGTATTTGTTAAACTTTTTTAGTTCAATGGCTTCGTCTAGCCCGTTTCTATTATGGCAGTATTGGTTTAGATACATTTCTCTGTCCTAATCTTTTAAGTCTAACTAGGCCTAGCTCTATGGTTAGCTTTGATGGTATTTAATAGGCTCTCTTTTAGTTCAGCGGCTTCGTTTAGCCAAGTTATATATATTATCAGTTAGGCTTATTCTCTGTTCTCAGTTTATTTTTAGTTCATTTCTGTGCAGTTATTTCAATTTAGTGCTTTTTAGTTCCGTACTTGCATGTTTTAGGATGCTTATTTTTATATATATTTACTTTTAGTTCTATTAGTAATTATATATATATATATATATATATATATATATATATATATATATATATATATATATATATATATTTACTGCCTAACCTTGGTTGCAGCTTCGAGTTGAGGTATTTTAATTTACATACTTCATTTTATTTAAGTTATAAATTCTTAGTTTATAACTATCAAGCTCTTGTTGCTTGTTGCACCTTAAATACTTGCATGTTTAGTAAAATATGAAATCTTGAATATTTAGTCTCATTTAATCAGCCTAAAATATACTTAGACAATTTGTCTAACTGTAAGTTTTTCTCTTTCTTAACTAGGGCCCTGACAATATGATACCGATAATGTTAGATTCAGGGCTGTTCGTTGAGGTGGCTTCAGATGAAGAGTTAGATCAGAAGGAGGATCTTCTTGCTGTAGAGACTTAGCTAGTTTTTATTTTTGTTTGTGAGGATGAGAGAATTCTCTTTTATTAAGCTTATTTATAATAACTAAATGTTTTGGATATATTTTTTTTTGTATTTTCATATTGAGCTGAATTACTATATTTTTTTATTTACTGTGCTGTGATGATGATGTTATACTCTTATCTACTTCTGATACTTTGATATTTTGATGCTTCACCTCTAGTTTTAGGTGGCAAGCCTCTCAGCTAAGGCAGGTTGGGTTTATACTTGACTCGATTATGGCGAGGAGATTTGTCACAGTTGGGGACCGTATTGTAACAACCCAAGTTGTTACCATTATCAATTAAGATTAATTTCGGTCTTAATTTTGATCATAAGTGCTAATTAGGTCAATAGGAGTCAACCTGTGTATACCCACTTAAGTAGTAACAAGTGAAATTCTTAAACATCGAGGTACCTTTTCAGATAACGGTGGATTTCCTAATAAGAACTCCAAAGTTAAGTGTGCTCATGTGGGAGCACTCCCAAAATGGGTGACATACTGGGAAGTTATCTTCTTAGGGCAAAACCGTGAGGCCTTTCATGTCAAAGCGGACAATACTTTGGTGCTTAAGAGTTTGGGTTGTTACAAATGGTATCAGAGCAGGCCATAGGGTGTCAGATATGAGCTAAGTGCCATATAGGGCAAAGTACCACTTCATTTGAGCAGCCTCTTGAACCTATGATGGTTAAGGTGCTACATGATTGTTGGTACCTCTTGTGCCTGTAGGGGTCACATCTAGTCATATCTACCCAATGGATGGTTCTTAGATCTGTGTGTGGATACTGATGAGGACGTCAGTTACTTTTGTTGGAGAGATTATGAAGACCCACTTAAGTAGTAACACGTGAAATTATTAAGCATCGAGGCACCTTTTCTGATAACGGTGGAGTTCCTAATAAGAACTCCAAAGTTAAGCGTGCTCATGTGGGCCTACTGAGAAGTTATCTTTTGAGGGCAAAACTGTGAGGCCTTTCATGCCAAGCGGACAATACCTTGGTGCTTAAGAGTTTGGGTTGTTACATAACCTCTAAGACCTAGTCCAAAGCAGGAGTCAAATGGATCGAATCCTGATTTCTGAAAAATCCAGAAACCTTAGAATTGACATACTTAAATTGATCTCCGATCGAAAAACGGTTTCACCGTTGCGCTCTTTGTCCCCAAATTACCTAGGGCTGAAGTTTTCGAGTCAATCTGAAGTTGTCAAAATTTCGACGAATATTTTAATGCCAGGAATATTGAGAAATTAAAACACTCGTCGGATCAAAAATCCGACCTCGCCATTGTGTTCATCACCCCTCAATTAGCTAGGGGTGATTTATTGAGAATTTTAGAGTACATTTATTTAAGCAATATAAATTAATAAAATTTAATTAAATCGAATTAAATATTAATTTAAATTTTAATGGAGTTAACGGCGCTGTCAACCCAATAGTAAACGCCGTTTACTGTGCTAGACGACGTCACTCCTTGCCGTCTGATCGGACGGGTTGATCGGAACCGTCTGATCGAGTCGGATGGACGGTCCTGGGTTTCTCGATCGCGCTCTCCGCCTGAACCCACGCTGCACGGGCCGCCGCGAGCTGCCAATCCCCGCCTCTGGGAAGCCTCGTAGCCTCCGTCACCGCCTCTCCTTATAGCTCCGTAGTGCTCGGCCGTAGGGGAGAACCCGGAGAGAGCGAACTTGGATCTGGAGAGCACCCGTGCCGAGGCCCCGTTCCTGCGCAAGTCCCCGACCGTCGGATAGGTATTCCTTGATCCTCCCTTCCTCAACTTATCTGCTTAATCCAACTCGTGAGCAATTATCGCATGCTTAGTTAAGATCTTTGATCGATCATGATCGAGAATCGATTGGTTCGGTCCCTCGGTGCTAGGTTGACCTAACCCTAGGTCGGCGCTTCGCGAGGAAGACGACGCCCTCGGATTTGGGCCGGGTCGGCTCGGGCCCGGCCCGCGATGCGCGGGCCTGCCACGCGTCGTGTCCCCCGCGGAGTGGGCCCCCTGACGACAGCGCGCCGGTACCTGGGCCCACATCGCAGCTCCGCTGCGAATCGCGGGCGTCCGCGTGTGCAGGTGGGTCCCGCCCTCGCCTGTCGATCTTTGCTTGCGGGACCCGCGGCTCTGACACAACGAGTCAGGATGTACTGCGTGTCCGGCGGCCCCGCGTCCGCTGCCGCAGCCATTGAAGGCCTGCCACGCGTCTGTGGCAGGCCCCGCTGCTTTAAATACCTGCAGAGGAAGAAAATAAAATATTAGGTTAAATTATATATATATATATATATATATATATTATGCTTCAATCTGTACGTATATAATCATATATATGCAGGATGATTTAATTAGCTTAAGCATTTAATTAATCTATTAATTAGTATCAAATATAATGAATATTTAAGGCAGCAAGATTAAATATTAATTAGGTTAATCAGGATGCATTTTTTTTAGGTAGATGGCTTAAGTTTTATAATTATTAGATCATTTTATTAAATAAAAATTGGATGGATCAAGTTATTTAATATAGTTTAGACTTAAAAATATTAAGTATGGTATCAAATCAAGTTAACATAAATACTATCAATAAGACATAGATTTAATTATATAGATTAAATAATTATATCACGTATACAATTATAATTTTAGGTGTACGGAAACAAAGCTTTAGGATTTAAATATTTGTAAGGATATATATATATGAGAGCATTTGGTTAAAAAAATAAATGTATACTTAAGGAATGGGTATGAATTTACCTAAGTAGGATTACATATTAAATTAGAAGATTAATGATATTAGCTAAAATAAATTAGTCAGATTTAATCTACAATATAGTTAGGATATAATTGTATAGGTTATTTATAAACATAAGAATTACATATATATATAGTAAATTTATTTATAAATATAAGAATTACATATATAGTTATAGATATAAAGTATATAAATATACATATAGTCACATCCGAATGAATTTATTCATATGCAGAGCAATAAATAGAAATTTTAGGTAATTAATTATATCTATACAAGTGTATTATATATATATATATATATATATATATATATACACACGTATGCAATGTATGGCTATGTATCCAAATCATAACTGTATAAATATATGTATAGATATGCATAGGTATATAAAGTTATAGGATCTTATAATTGCAAATAATTAAATATAAGAGAATAATTATGTAAATGTATTCTTATATGATGTATATATATATATATATATATATATATATATATATATTAGAACACAATGTATGATAAAGAAAGTAGTACTAAGTTAACTTTAATTAAAACAAAACTTATATAATATAGGATAATTAATGTATAGTAAGTAGTTAATGACGAATTAATATTAAATTTAACTAACCGATTTATTAATAATTAATTAACATATTTATTAATTATAAAGTTATATATATAATTGAGTGTATATATGATCAGAAACTTACACTTATATATTCATGAAACAGAACTTTAAGCCAATTAAGTAAATACTTATATATATTTTAGTAACTTAGTTAATAAGTATATACCTATATATATATATATATATATATATTCATATTTAAAATTAATTGGTTGTCGACGTCATAGCTGAATAATTAAGGTGCTGATATAATATAAATATAATACAAAACATTAATATATATATATATATATATATATATATATATATATATATATTCATAAAAATTAAGTATATAAACTGCAAATTAATTGTTAAGGTATTAATCATACTTATGTTGAAATCATAATAAATAAATAAAATATATACTATATACTATATATATATATACACATGCATATAGATATAGTACTAATTAAAATTTTTCTTATTATTTAGTAAGTAATAAATGGGTAGCTTTTAAACATGAAATTATCTGATTAAGTAATTATGCAAAATATTAAAGGGGCATTAACACAAATATATGTAATATACAGCAGTAAGTATAATTTCGTTTGGACACAAATTTAAGTAATTATATATATGAACATATGCATGTAATAGTAAGAATATAATTGTGAAGAAGTAATTAAAACTACTTAATATTATACTTAAATGAAAATAAGACATTGATTAAGTTTAATTATGATTAATTAGTGATAAGTTTAGTTAAATGTTAGAGTATAATGATTCTTAAAACAGATTAGATACTGATTAATTATCTCAGGAATTGAATCATCAATAACTTAGTCGATCGAACTCAGAATTCAGTGTTCCTGGACTCTATGGAATCCTCGAACAATCAGTCACCTACAATAAATTGCATAAAAATTTAGGTTTCAGTAGAGTGAAAGTTAATGAATTGCCCTTAAGTCAAAAACCTTAGTTTGAACCTGTAGAACCCGTTTCTTGGCCAAATTGGACATACTTACGATCTATCTTCAAGTCAGGCAGTAAGGGATCATTAGAAACCAAGAAACCTCAGTTTGGACCCTTAAATCAAAAGTTGACTTTTTATACCTTTAAGTATGGGCAAAATAATTATTTTACCATAAGATCGGATTAAGTACCCTTAACCCTTAATTAACTTCTCAAGGCCCCAAAACCAATGTTATAATTATATTAGTGACATTTAAGTGAGTAAAATTAACCATTAGGTCAGATTCTAAAATTTTCCTTAAGTCTTTAACACTACATCTTAAGGACTCTTCTTGAGACTAGGACTAGTTCTTAGGTTTGATTTCATTCATTGAAAAATGAAGTTTTTCAATGAATGAATCCTTAGTTTTATTAGTTTCTAGAATTTTTCAACTTATTTTGATTATTTTATCTTTTAACCTTAGATTTAAGATATGAGATTCATCCTATTAAGTTTGATTACTTAATAGGGTTTGTCTTAATTATTAGATCACTTATAGAATAAAACTTAGAACTTAGGTCTTATCCTTTTGGATTATGTGATTAAACCCAATTCTCGTGGTGTTTAATCCATAATCTATAGGTTTAGAAGATCTTGATAAGATCTTAGTTAGAATGTCTAAATTTACAAAACTAGGATGTATGATTTATTGATTTAACTTATAGTCATCATTTGATTGAATTAGATTAGAACATGATCAGTTCTAATCCATTATAACTTGTAAGGATGAGTTTCTAAGTTACACTCGATAGTAGAAAAATGATGATCCTAAATTTGTGTAACTTGGAATAGTTAGAATAGTTAATTAGAAAACAAATGACATCACCATATTAGTAGAGTCCCTTGCTTATTTTGATACTTTGTGTTATGCATTCATTGTATATTTGAGCTTACTTACTTGGACATTTCATATAAGAGAACTTTGTGCATGAAAATAAAAACTTAGAATAAATAGGATAACAGCTACATTTGGGTCCAGTTCATGGTGGATTATGGTGCACATTTACTCCGATGGACAGGGGTAAGGTGAGATCAGGATTCTCATTGAGGAGAGTGTGTTAAGCTTGGGACACATTTAGTCTTATAGACGTGCTTGACTCCTTAGTTGTTTCTGAAATTGTCCACAGAAATAAAAGTAAAATAACTAAATGATATTGCATAATATTGCTTGCCTCTTCAGTCACATACTGTATCCAATTATGTCTACCCTAGCCCAGAAAGGCTATGGGGATAGATATATTTGCCATAGCCCAGAAAGACTACGTGGATGGATAGATTTTGCCCTAGCCCAGAAAGGCTATGGGAATGGACGGATGTATATATATGGGCCAGTTTGGCCAAGTCTTCTAATATGGCAGTCAGTATACGGAAATTCATGTGCAGTTTGATGTTTGGCTATGTTTCAGTATTGTTTATTCAGTCAGCTATTTCTTTGTTTAGCTTATATATAGTAGGATGTTAGAATTTTGCTGCTATTATATGTATCACTGTCGAGTTTACTTATTTTATCTGCATGTTTCATTTGATCACCAGCATGTTTTAGGATATAGTATTTCCTTTCAGCACTTATTTAGTTAATTATATTTATATGCCATACCTTATTTACTTTACTTTTGAGGCATGTCTTAGCCTCCTTTTGCTTAAGTTATAAATATTATTTATAGCTATTCCATTTTTTATTGTAATGCTAGTCGCTCCTATTTTTATTGTTGCTTGAAAATTGTAAAGTGGTGATATTATAAAATACATAAAAGATATTAGCTAAAAATGTACTTAGACAATCGTCTAACACAAGATTTTCTTTTTTTTTTGGCTAGGGCTCTATATTGTGAAACTGACAATATCGGGTTTAGAGCAGGTTGAGGTTACAGTATATGAGGAGGAGCCCTACTTGGAGGAGGAGCAGCAGCTTGAACTTGAGGATATTTACCTGTGAGGATGAGCGTATTTTCTCTTTATTTTTTTAAACTTTAAATGTTGTAATAATACATGTACCTATGACTACGTGGATGGATTATTATATGCTTATATTCTGGTTTTACATTTATGTTATATTGTGATGCTTGGATGTCATTCATTTAATTTGCTTCCGCACTCTGTATAATTTAGTAAATAGTAACTGTTAGTTGATTCTGTGTTATTCCCTCTCTAATCAGATGGATTGTGGATTCCATCATAATCTAATGATAAGTGAGGGGTTAACCAGAGTGACACTCCACCCATTGCTTGATCCTTATGGATTAAGGGGCGGGGCACCACACGTACTCTCCGTAATCATGTTAATTTTAGTATTAGCATGATCATGGGGGATGCGAGGCCCCATAGTTGGCATCAGAGAATACCATAAGGTGCCAGATTAGAATTTGCATTATTATCTACCTAATGGATAGTTCTTCTGAAATGTAGTCATCAAAATATAACATATATAGCGCAATACTGTCAAGTAACTCTATATGAAAATGTGAATTTTAAATATAAATCTAAGATAATTAAATCACTTCATAGTAACTAAAAGAGCTCACAAATTCTCTTAATATAACTAAATAGAATGTGGGAGATCTGAATTTTTCTACTACTTGATGATATTTGATACTGTATGGGAGTGCGATCACTGTTGGGGTCAGGAACTTGGAAGATCTTTAGCTAGAGCATTTGCCAAGGGTGTCCTAGTTCTGGATAAATTTCTTCATCAATCCATCTTTAGAGGATCCGATTTCCCAATTATAGTAAAGGAATGGTTGCATAACGTGGAGTTAGTTATGGATCATATAGAATGTTCTGACTCCATCGGTGTTGATCTTATGACCTTTATGCTTTAAGATACATCAGAAGATCGGTGGAATGTCACCGGTTGGAAGTTAAAAAAGAAATACATGAGGAAGCTTCATGTTGTAACCTTCGCGGACTTTTGTCTTGCATTTTGTGCCAAGTTTATAGATAGGCTCTAGTACCTAGTATAGAATCATTAAGTCAATTATGATCCTTTATCATTTTAGGATTTCAACAATTATACGAATTTCCCTTTTTATCATGTGTAACCTTCATTCTTAAGCAATGAAATTTTGTGGTTACCATTTGGATGCCAAACTAATCTTATCTCTTTATAATTTTTTCTGAAATTAAGATTCATATTGCTACAACAGGATGAATTCCGGATCACCCCCATCAGTTATGCCTATTAAAAATGTTGTAGCATTTAGCAGTGCCACCTATGAAGTTCTCATCTAAGGAGTATGGTAGCAACTATGCTGGAGAACCATACCCAACAGGCATTGGCAATTCAGAAGCTAATCTCTATTCACCCAGTGCTTGCAACCATTAGCGACACTGCACCAGCTATACCTGCTCAACATGCACCTCATTCATTCCAGCATTTTGCTGATGGTCTTCTCCATAGCTTTCTGAGGCTGAGACCTTCTACCTTTAATGAGAATCTTTTTCCTATGGATATAGCCAGTTGGCTGTAAATGGTTGAAAAGAACCTGATTAAACTGAAGTGCCCAAACTCAGAAGTGATCCGTCTCACTGCGCATTTGTTCCATGAGGACGCCGAATACTGGTGGGACATCCAGAATATGCGATTCATTGACTAAGACATTGAGGATATTCCATGTGGTGAATTTGGGGAAGCATTTTAAATATGAATTTATCTGTTTTATTGCACAGAATATTATTGAAGACATCTTTCTGAGGCTGAAGTAAGGAAGCCATTCTATCTCAGACTATGAGATGGAGTTTTAGAGGCTGACTCATTTTTCCCCATAACTTGTTTGATTTGAATCGACAAGGTGTCATCAATTTCAAAGTGGGTTACATGATACTCTCAAAGATCACATTATTCTGCTTTGTCTTACTGATTTTTCTGAGCTGGTTGAGACAGCAAGGGTGGTAGAGCACCACCAATCAGAAAGGGATCTTAAGTGAAAGATCCACACAGTTCTGAATTGTCTCGAAACCTTTAAGAGGCACAAGCCTCAACCTACCAAGGTTTATCAACTTAAAACAACTCCATCTGTTGAGCCTAATCCAGTCTGTAACAGGCCTCACCCTTATATAAAGTGTTATGATATAGCCGGAATTTGTAGCAAAAATATAGTATTTAAAAATTCATATTCTTAAATAATGAAGGCATTAGATCAATCACTTCCTCTAGATCATTGACCCTAATATAATGAAATTTGTAGCTATCATAGATATTGAAAGGGGACTCATGACAGTCATGGTTAAGGATCTAGAGAAAGTGATTGATTTAATGCCTTCATTATTTAATGAAAGAAGTATAAGGGAAAAAATGGGAGAAAGTAAATAAGGAGCCGGAAGGAGAGAATGAGCTGGAAAGTGCTGTAGATTCTGCAGATCACTAGGATATCCTGTTTGGAGGAAATGACATAAAGGGGGAAAAGAAAAAGAGAAAAACTAGGAGGGGTAAAAAGAAGAAAAAAAGAACCCCCATTGTGAATAAGGAAGGTGAGGTAGAAAACGAGTCCAACAGTAAATAAATGAGTTTGAGCCCAACCTCGGTTGGTGCTCACTCATCTCATTTAAAAATTTGGGCGAGAAAACCTCCTAGGAAAGAAAATCCAAGTTGACCTTGAACGTGTCGGGCTAATGACATTAAATAAAGAGCTTGTTGAGAGGCAACCCAATTTAGTTTTCTATTTTTACCTTAATTCTATTTTAGGAGTAGAGTAAATTTAATCACAACCAAAAATTATTTTCCTAGAAGTCGATCTAAGATTTTAAAAATTTTCTGCTTGAAAATCACCGCAGTGCACCTCAGCGGATTTCGTTGCTACAGCGTGCCACGACGGATTTCATTATCACAGCGCGCTACAGCCAATTAGCTTAGCATGATTGTTCCAAAAGCGCCATAGCGCGCCGTAGCGCGCTGCGGTGGAAAAAGCTCAGCTGAAGCAGAATTGACTCCTTTGGATTCTCAAAGCAGTCAAAAATACTACAGTGCGCCCTGGAACTCCCAAATTACCAAATGTGCTGGGAAAAGCTGAAAATTTTCATCTTCTTTGAGCAGAAATCAAGTCACACTTATGGTATGCATTGAATCCATCTTTGACCAAGTCTTAGTGTGCCATAAGTGTGCTTAACTAACTTTCCATATTTTTTTTATCAACCCTCTATAAAGGGACTAGAGGGGTGGGCTAAAGGTGCACTCCATTAGAAACCAGGATTCTTCAGCTCTAGAACCCTTCTATTGTCCTTAAAATCAAATTCTCACAATCTACCCTTAGTATCATCTAGAAAATCATGTCATTGGGAAAGAAAACTGTTGCTAGCAAGGGAGCTTCTACCTCCATAGCTGGTGGAGTGTTTAACAAAAAACAGTTTTCTTCAATTGAAGCAGAACAACACTTTAATCAAGTAGTTTTCAAAAGGAAGCTGATTCTTGAGCGTGGATTCAGGCTCCCTTACCCCATAAACCCAAACCAAATTCTGAACCAAGGATGGACCCATTTTGTGAGTCCCACAAACTCCACATACCTCTCGATTGTGCAAGAAGTGTATGCCAACGCAATCAATGCTGAGCTCACAATAAGACCCAGCAGAAATAGCAAACGAGATTACCCGCTCCGATTCTGGTTGGAGAGGGAACCTAGCCAACATTCCTCGTTCACTCCTCACGGAATCGAGCAATGCATGGCACATTTTCATCTCTAGTTTTGTGATGCCATCTGGGCATCTTAGCAAGGTAACCCGGTCACGAGCACTGCTCCTTTGTGCACTACAAAGGGAAGGAGATATCCTCATCTCCAGCGTTATAAAGGAGTAGCTTTGGAATGCCTTGACCGGGCCATGTGCTGCTATTTCTTTTGGGTCGTTAATTTTAGGAATCTGCAAATCCCAAGGGGTGAAACTCCTCATGACAGATGTGGCGGTACCACCTCGCGCCCCTTTAGAATTGACAAACTTGAGCGCTCGCATCCAAGAGGGGAGCGAGCAAAGAAGAGGAGGGGAGAAGAAGGCGAGGCTTCCACATCAGCTGGCCAAACATCAACCGACAAGATGCTGACACGCATGCATGCGCATCAGCAAAATCTGGGCATCTCCTTGGCATGGGGCATGCGCTTCAGCAAGGGAGAAGTGGCCCGATAGCGTGAATTCTAAACGGAATTCCATGAAGCCATCAGAATAATGTTCTAAGAGTGGAGCTTGCGTAGAGGACCGGATGGGTCAAGCTTGCTGTGCCCTCCTGCAGGAGCACCATTTTCGGAAGATGATTGTCCAGCAGATTATTCATATCGCTACGAGGGAGAGGAAGACGAAGGCTAAGGATTAATAAGGTTGTGCTGTTTCCTTTTTTGTGTTTTAATTTTCTATTTTCTGTTGTAGTTTTGATTTTAATAAATAAAATAAATTCCATATTTCGCACACCCTATATTTTTGCTAAAATTGAACTTGAAGGAGAATTTTCTAAATGTGATCAAGTTTTGGATTCAATGTCAGAAAAATTATGGTATAGAATTAAGATGCAAGCATGTAAAAGATAAAGATGAAAATGAATTCAAGTGACACATCCCTTATTGAGTTCATAAGTTTACTAAGCTTGATTTCTAGGACTTAAAATAAAATATGCTTAAGTTTAATTGTGGGGGGGGGATCTAAAAATTAAACCAAGATGACAATAGGTGAGTAATAATTTGAAGTGCTAGGTGCCTGTAGGACTTTGTGATCATAAGGACTACATCAAGGGATGAAGAAAAATGACTCTCCCTTTAAGAAAAAAATCTAAAAACAGAAAATAAAAAATTAATATACAAAGAAATAATGAAAAATACCTCTTCCAAGTTAAACAAGTGAACATTTATAATGAAGAAAAATATCTCTCATAAAATGATAAATTATCCTTGTGAATCATAAGAAGGGGTACACATGGCACGACACTCAAAAGACTCACCAATTGCATCATTAAGGTGAGAAATTTAGAATCAATTGCCCATATCAAAATATTAAGCACGACATTTTAAATTGAAACCAAAGGAAGTGTAGAAATATGAACTCGATTCGAGGGGTAGTAGAAACTTGGAGATATAAAGTAATCTTAACTAGAGTATGCTTGACAACTAAATTCATGATACATTAGCTTAACGTATTGAATCCTTAGACAAAGACAATTCAAAAAATCATATTTATTGAGCTTACTCGAGGATGAGCAAGAATTTAAGTGTGTGGGTGTGATATAGCCAGAATTTATAACAAAAATATAGTGTTTAAGCATTTATATCACCATATATTTCCTTATACTTTGAGTAGAAATTGATGTCTTTTTAGGAAAATGAAGAAAACAGACTGCATGGGCTGATTTACCAAATTCTGGATAAAAATCGTCGCAGCGCGCCGCAATGCGCCATAGCGTCCCCTTAAAATGCTTTACTTGGAAGCAGAACTGCAGACCTGGAGTAAGACCGCTGCAGCGTGCCACGGCCCGCCACAACACACCACAACGTCATATCTATAAGGATAAATTAAAACCATATAAATGAGTAATTGAACAGTAATACGCAAGCTTGCACGCCGTAGCACGCCACGGCACGCTGTAGCGCGCAACAGCGTCATTTCTTATGGATTTATTAAAACCTTATAAACAAGTAATTGAACAGTGTCACGCAACTTTCTCCATCGCAGCGCTGCTACGGGTGAATTTATTTTTGTTCAAATTATATTTGATCTAATTGAACAGTAATCCTGCAAAATTTATCCGCTGTAGCGTGTCGCAACGTGCCACAACGAGTGAATTTTTATTTTATCATACTATAGTTGAACTAATTGAATATTGATCCTGCAAAATTTATCCGCTATAGCACGTCGCAGCGTGCCACTGCGGGTAAATTTTTATTTTATAAAATTTTAGTTAAACTAATTGAACAGCGATCCCAAAACTTGACCGCAGTGTGCGTCGCAGCGCGCCACAGCGCGTCACAGAGTACGCTACAGCAGTCGAACGAAAAAGGACTAACTTATATGCAGGAAAAGTATTTGGAGCACTACTGGTACAGTGCGCTGCAGTGGAACATTATATGAATTGTTGCTACCACAGTGCACCACAGCGCACCGCAGCAGACGACCCATAATTTCTAGAAATAGCAATTAAGAAGCATGGGGAAGGCCACAAAATGTGACCTTTGGCCTCACCCAGCCTCTTGAAAATTGATAAATTAATTCCCTGCTGAATCCCAAAAGGTTTAAATAGATGAAACATTAAAAGGGATTAGAATTAAGCCAAGAAAGAGGAAAGGTCACACATTAAAATCTTTGAGGTTGAGTGCATCCCTATTTAAGGGGCAATCTCAGACCTTGAAAGGATCCTAACCTTTGCTACTTAAAAGACCAAGAGAAGGGCTACAGGAAGAGAAAGAAGGAGAACTCTCCAAGGGGAAGAGAGAACCAAGAACAGGAAAGAAGAAAAGATAATAAAGACCGAAGAGTAGAGCTTCAAGTGGACAACGCAAAAAAAGTAAAGAGAACCCCAGAAACCTCCTGGTGATTCCTTGTATTCCTCATAAACTCCCTTGATTAATTTTTTGCCGTGAACTGATAGTGATGTTCACTTTTCTTTTCTTGTATGTTCTTTCTTGCTTAGTAATGGAATGCTAAAAACCCCTTGGAGAGGGTTGAGATGTATTTATAGAATTATGCAAGGGAAATATTGGTGTATGATGATATTGTTTAATTATAATAAAAAACTATTTATTGTATTATTAATTTTAATATTGAATAAATATTTGTATGAATTGAATTCTTATTTATTTTAATTAAAAGAGCTTATATTTCAATGCTCATCAATTGGGTAAGAGCAAGAAAGGTAGTGCGAGTAGAGCTGAGAATTACGTGATAGAATTCTCAAGCTCACTTGCACCCTCCCTTATTAGTTCTTCCAATAGATTGATGCTTGAGAACCAAGTTCTTCATTAACCTTGCTTTGCTGCTCAGCAAAGTAGAAGGGATTAGAGAATATTAAGAACTTCAATGGATGATGTGACATAATCTGTTGGCTAAATGCATCATCCCATCTAGCTAAACTGCGTATGAAGCGTATGACACACGGTAAATGAAATCTTGCTTGCGAGATCATTTTAATTAAAAGATGTATTTGGTAACCTAGACGTAGGAAGTCAAAATCAAATTAATAAAACTAGATCTCATAAGAGTTTATGTGCTAAAAAGGAACCCAAAAGGAGTTCTCTTTATACACTAAACTTGAATCCAATGTAATTGAAGGATACTTCAATTCCAATGGTGTTCACTCGATTTAACTAAGCAATTAAATTGAACGTATACATTCAAATAATGAAGTCATATAACCAACCCTTGCATATATTACAATGAAATCTCAACTCTCTCCTTTTTAATCAAATCGTATCTTTACTCAAGTCTTGTGTATTGCTAATTAGGAACCAACAAAAATTAACCCAAAATTACATCTAGACATTAGTGAAAGAAAATACAACTTGGTATCAAAATAACTGTTCCCTGAGGTTTGATAAATCCTGGAAACTAAATATTCTACTTATTACTTTAGTATGTCATGTTAGCACTTTGGCCATAAGTGCTTCACTTGCGATCGTCAAGGCCACATATTTTATAACTGCACACACTCAAAAACTATGGATAGTGTCCGTATAACCCATTCACAACAGAACCAGGTTTTTAGAGCTTTATCTTTTAGCAAAAGAGATCCAGAAGTGACAATAATGATAGCTTCTGCAGCTAAACCAGTAAGGGAGCAAGCTGTTACTCCAAAGTTCTAGCACAACTTCAAGAAGCAGGTTAACAACAAGCATGATGGTCTTGCATGATTTTATGCTCTAACTCCGCTTGAAATCGCAGAAAATAATAATATAGTATCTGGTACACATTTCTGAATCTCTTCTTTAATTCGTATTCCTGCACTTCAAATATTGTAATCATTAATCCAACTCACATGAACAATTTAGGAATGCTTTATTTTAATGACCAACCCTACGATGTATTATTTGACATGGGGGCCAGTCATTCCTTTATATGTGAATAATTTGTCAATATTATTAAATTGCTCACATACAAAATAGCTAAGTCGCTAAATGTTGGACTTCCATCTGGAGCCCAACTCAGTGCTCATAAGTTTTACAATGTTAAAATCCTGATAAATAAGCAAGTCTTCGACCCCAAGTTAATTGTTTTGCCTTTGGCTAATTTTGACATTATTCTTGGAATAAATTGGCTTAGTAGTCATAATATAGTAAAAAATTGTTTGAAGAAGAAAATCACTCATCATTCTCATGGCAAACCCAAAACTTTCGTAGGAAAGATTAGTACTAAACTATCATTAATAAATGTGATCAAGGCTAAAAAATTAATCAATAAAGGATGTGATGTCTTTCATATCACCATGATGGGTGAAGTCATGGAAAATATTCCTCTTTCCAATTATAAAATTGTGAAAGATTTTGTCGATGTATTCCTGGAGGATATGCCAGGAATACCTCCATTTAGAGAAGTAGAATTCTCTAATGAGCTAATTCGCAGAATCCAGTCAATATCTAAAGCTCCATATAGAATGGAACCTAAGGAACTGTAAGAGCTTAATGAATAATTGCAAGAGCTCTTATGCAAAGGCTTCATCAGGCCTAGCATGTCTCTTTGGGGAGCGCCAATTTTATTTGTAAAGAAGAAAGATGGTTATATGCGAATGTGTATAGACTATCAAGAATTAAATAAAGTCTCTGTTAAGAATAAATATCCATTGCCCAGAATCAATAATTTATTTGATCATCTATCAGGCACTGTCATATCCTTAAAGATCGATTTAAGATCTGGATATCATCGATTGCGAGCAAAGGATGCTGATGTTGAGAAAACTGCCTTCCGTACTCATTATGGCTACTTTGAGTTTCTTGTGATGTCTTTTTGTAGCGCCTCGTCCCGTCGCCGTGCGCAACTGAAGTATGTTTAAATTTTACAAATAGATGGTGGCGGAAGGGTGCGTTACTCGGGAAGGAATTTCACATCTCCATAAATAGCTTTAACTAGAACTGAAGGGCTGCTGACTCAACCTCAAAAAGGGTTAAAAGCTAATACTTATGATAGAAATAATGCCATTTTCCTATGTATTTGGTAAATACATACATTGGATCATGAGTGGAATATGAGAAATCTAAGATATATAAGTATGACAATATTTCCATTATGCTGATTACATCACAATACTAAGTATAAGTACTAGTAAATATATAGTGTGAAAGCTAAAGCATACATCCACAAACATTCATCACAAAAGCTAAGTAAAGCATTCATCTCAGAAAAGAAGAGAAAACACATCCAGAATTATTACAACTACTTAATGAAATATAGAAAGTAGTCAAAATACTGAACTGAAAGTAAACTTGTAGAAAAGTAAATATTAATGGAGAGTCCTCTAAGGCTCCACAAACTCCTCATGGATCTTCTAAACTAGCTCCTGATCTGGCTTTACAAACTGATCCGGATCCAGCAAATCACCAGATCCCAAAAGTACCATGTGTTAGACAACGAGTCTAACACTTCGAAAGCTATTCTAAATAGTTATAGTTTTTTAATATTTAATATTTAAGTGATTAAACAAAGCTGTAGAAAAATATTAAAATAGCTGAAAACAAAACAATGCAAAACTGTAACTGAAATAATTGATAATAAAACTATGCAGGACTGAAAGTAAAGTTGAAACTGAAAACTAAATATTGAAATGTAAAGAAAATAGTAAGTAAATTTAAAACTACAACTAACTGCTAAAATTGAAGGTAAAATAGTAATCAAAATTGAAACTGAATAAATGTTGATTTAAAATTGTGTTGTATGCCACTGAATTCATAATTATATATCTGAATATGCCACAAAACTCTATGCTACTGATATGCTCACTTGATGTCTCATGGACACTCCACAGATTCCTAGGTGAGCAAATGCTCAGCTAATATAGTCCTTAGGTGAACTAAGTGCTTCGCTAATACTTACATGACTTATACATTTATGATATGACAAGATTTTAATGATGGTATGATTTAAATCATCAAAAATCCAGAAATCAAATCAACATCAAACATTGATTCCATTTATCTCCATTGTGCAGAATTCACCTAAGTGAATTCTGAATGCTAATTCTAATTTACTGAATTATCTTAGTTAAGATTATATAAAATCATCAGCTGAAAGGATTGTATACACATAGTTGGTATGTTTTTAAGAAAGGTAAATTTAACACTTAGTTTGTTTAACTGTACTTATCGAAGTGCACGATGATAAGGGGCAGAACCCGATCATAGTTTAATCTCTCAAACTAAGCTGTTAAATACCATAACTACAACCATACTTAGTGTTCTAAGAAGGATGACTTGAGATACTTAGTTTATTTAACTGCACTTATCGAAGCACACAATGATAAGGGGCTGAACTCTGTTACAATTAGTTCTCTCAAACTAAGCATCCAAGTTGCATAATTATGAAACACTTAGGCTTAAAAAATTTACTCTAAGATAGACTATACTTATCCAATCACATAGGATAAGATTGAGACTCTACAATCCTACTTAGAGTGAATCATCCAATCATAGGTTCTTACTGAAATGATTCACACTATGGATATACACTTTCACGCTCTCGACTAGGGAGCGCTATAACGCGCCGCAACACTCGAGTTTTGGGAAATATGGTGCCATAGCATGCCGCAGTACCTGAAAATGCTGCAGCGCGCCACAACGCCCGTGTTTCAAAAATCTGGCACCGTTGCGCCTAAAAGCACTACGGTGCACCGTAACACCAAGAACTTCCCAATATTACCGAAATTGCATATTTTTTGTATTTTAATGACTCCAAAACCCTAATAATGTAAAAATATACCAAAAATCAGAACTGGTTATAATGAAATTATGCATTGAATAAATATAGAGGCAATTTTTTAAATCGATGCTTAAAATGTTTATTAATTTATTTGTTTAAATTTTGAATTTATTAAATGGTTAATTAAAGTGTCAATTATCGTAGCTTAGAATTTGTTAATGGTAGCTTTCATTTTCAAATTAACATCATTATTTTATCATGTGATTTAGATTTCTTAAAGCAACATTGATTTTGACCTTAATCAACTTTAATTAGCCTCAAAGGAAAGTTGATCTAAATTGAACATCTTATTTTAGCATTTATTAATCTACATGAGTTCATTTAACTCTTGCTGGTTTAACATTTGAGTATACACTAGTAAACCATAAGTTCTTAAACCTTATAATAATTTACATGATTTATAATCTTACCTTTACCTTAAGATATTGGATTCTTAGAAGTTCATCATTTTATAAATCCAGCTTGAATTATATCATTTTATTCTTGAAATTCTTAATTAATTGAACCCTTTTAAAAAATTATAGTGGGTTTAGGTTAGTTCAACCTATAGAATAATGAGATTATTATATAGATTAGGCTTAAATATTAGATTTTTAAGTTATAATTTAATTATTTTATCTTATGACAATTAAATTTAACCTTTCTATAAGATCATAGTTTCTTTAATCTTTCATCTTCTAAGATCCTATACCTTTAGAATAAGTGTGGGTGTGAACCCTTGGATATTTAGAAGATTAGTACCTATAATTCAGGTTTAAACCCGAATTTGGAGTTTAAACACAGAATTCTTAAAATCTTGATCGGCATAATCAAGATTGGGTTTGTGCTATCAAAATACAATAATTAAGTCGTTAATTAATTACTTAACCTTTGTAATTATCTTTTTGATTATAAATTAGAACTTGTTAAGCTCTAATATTAATTTGGATTTGTACTAGATATATGGATATTAGAGATCTTAACCTTGTACTATCTCAGATTAGATAAAATGAATTAAATTAGATAATAATATATCACATATATTTAGTTGAGTTTCTTACTTGCATTGATTTTTGTTGCTTTACATACCATGTTTTTGAGCTTTATACCTTGGACATAATAGTTGAACATGGATATTTTGATGAATATCCGATGTCAGTCTTAAATAAATAATACATCATTACTTAAATCTATAATCTAGTTTATTCAGTATATTTATAGGATATTTAGTTCATTCAATTTTTCAGTACTTAGTTCAATAGAGTGTATTCTATTTAATCTGCCTCTTCAGTTCAGTACTTTTGCAATAGAACAAGGCAAGCTTAGCTCTATGGTTTGCTAGGATGGTATTTGTCTATTTCTATAAGTTTAACCAGGCCCAGATCTATGGTTGGCTAGGGTGGTATTTGTTAAACTCTCTTTCAGTTTAGTAGCTTTATTTAGCCAATTTATATATATTATCAGTTATGCATGTTTTTATTCTCAATTTATTTTTAGTTCATTTCAGTACAATTATTTTAGTTCAGTGCTTTTCAGTTCCGTACTTGCATGTTTTAGGATGCCAGTTTTTATTTTAGTTCTTTTATGTTTCAGTACAAAATTTCTATATGCAAATTAGTGCGCATTTATTTGATCATAAATATGATAGGATGAGTTTACTTTAGTTCTTTCAGTTATTGTGTATATATATATATATATATATACTGTCTAACCTTAGTTGCAGCTTTGGGTTGAGGTATGTTAATTTACATACTTCGTTTTGTTTAAGTTATAAATACTCATATTCAGAGCTATTCGTTGGGGTTACTTCAGGTGAGGAGTTAGATCAGGAGGAGGATCTTCCTATAGCAGAGACTTAGCTAGTTTCTATTTTTTCTTGTGAGGATGAGAGAGTTCTCTTTCATTAAGCCTATTTGTAATAACTAAATATTCTAGATATATTTCATTTTCTGCATTTTCATATTGAGCTGAGTTGTTCTCTTTTCTTTTATTACTGTGCTGGGATGTGGATGTTATACTCTTATTTGCTTATGCTACTTTGATATTTTGATGCTTAACATCCGGTTCTAGGTGGCATGCCTCTCAGCTAAGGCAAGTTAAGTTTATTCCTGACTCGACTATGGTTAGGAGATTTTCCATAGTTGGGGACTGTACTCTTCGTAATCATGCTGATTTTGGTATTAGCATGACCGCTAGGGGTGCGAGGCCCCGCACTGATGTTCTAAGTTTATACTGGATGGTAGTATATTAGAGATCATAAGCTTGTATAATCTCTGATTAGTTAGAATAAATTAAATTAGAAAATAATTAGTATCATAAAGTTTTGATGTAGTGCTATTTACACCTTGGATTTGTATGCTTTGCTTTCCTTGTCTTGAGACTTTTATTTTTAACATATTATATGAAACATAAAATATTTGATGAATATTCTATATTAGATTTAAAGATTTCATAAATGCATATTCATGAATAATTGATTGAAAGTGAATAAAGATGAATCCATAAATTTAAATAACATTTGAAATGGAATTTGTTCTACTTAGTCTGCATCTGCAATATTGTTTCACCTATTGCGATTTAGATGCACTTCAGTGCCCAGGTACTTGATCCTAGAGTATATATATATATATATTTCCTAGGTGTTTGATCATGGATGATGATATGGTATATTTTTAGTGGACCTATTGATCTATGGTGTTTGATCCTAATTGGTTCAGAAGATTATTTAGTAGCTAGATGAGTTATCATTTTTTATTATGATTGGACTAAATAGGCATATGTCCATATGAAATAATATATTTTCATAATATTTCTATTTTAGTATTTTTTAGTATTTATACAGCATTTCTGAAGTTATAGTAATTTCAGCATTTATTTATATGCTCAGTAGTTATTAATTTCATATGATGCTAGTTTTCTATTTCAGTTTCATATACATATTCTCTTAATATTATTCATTAAACTGGCATGAATAGAATTGATCATATTCACTTATGATATTTTTTTAAACTTAGTAGCATTTTTATATACATTGCTTACCCATTTTTTGCAATTTTGGGTTAAAGGGTGTGCTTACCTCATATTTTGCTTAAGTTATAATTATGTGATTATAACTTTTACCACTTTCTTTTGTTGCTTTATTGCTCATAGAATGCTTAGGGTGTTTATGTAATAACACAAGCTATACCCTGGCTAATTAGAATTAAACTAAGTCTTAATTCTGATTCTAACACTCTTAAATAGTCAATAGGATCTTACAATGAAGTTTTGGTTCAAATCAGGGGTCAAATAGATCAAACCCTGATTTTGAGAATTTCAAGAACTCTGGAAATTGACCTAATTAATTTGACCTTAAATCAAAAATCGCATTTTAGCTAGGGGTGATATTTTGGAAGTATTTGGAAGTCGTTGGATTTTCGTCAAAAATTTTAATACATTTAAATACCCCAAAAATAGGAAAATAAAATACTCATCGAAATTAAAATCTGATCCTACCGTTGTATTCCTCACCATTGAATTAACTATGGGTGAATATTTGAGAATTTTTGGAAGCCATTTAATTATTTAATTTTAATTAAGAAATAATGTATTTAATATTTAAGTAGTTAATATTTAATTAATGGATAAGGGCGTCATTTCTTTTGCAAGCATCGTTAGGGATCTACTGTCAGGATCAGATGGCTGATCCAAACAGTCTAATTTGAGATCAGACGACGTGCATTCGTCGCCCCCTTCACACTTTCCGTGTGGCACGCTGAGGGAGGATGCCGCCATGGTAGGCCAGTCCCTTGTGGTAGCTTCCACGGTGAGTCCGTCAAGCCTCCTTAAGCTACAAAGCCACGCACCCTTCCAATTTTACACGAACTAGGATCTTTTAGAGGCAGAAGCAACCTCGTTTGAACCCTAATTTGCACTACCGTCGATCATAGGTACATCGATCCCCTCTTGTCTGTTAATCATTTCGCTTGATTCCTGCTTAATACCCTGTTGCATGCGATTGATCGAAGTAATTTAGCATATGATCAGAGTTTAATAGGTTAGATCGATCGAATTTTTGCTAACCCAGAACATAGATTATTGTTACCAATCTCTCATCAAGTTTCAGGAGCTAAGGATTGATCGTACGACCGCCTCAGTGCACCTCTGTGCTGATCCGACCTTATTTGGGTGGATGAGATTGAGCCATACCCAAAGGCGTGCGGGCCGAGCCATCTCGCCACCGTGATTGCCACTGAAACGCTTGCCATAGGTATAGTCAATGAGGGAGGTAGGGGAGGCCTTGGGTCTGGTTGGAGCCAACTTGCATGGAGTTCGAGCGAAGGACGCGTGTCGAACGCCCATTGGAGCGATCCCCATCATCGCCAGTGCGTGGGTCCCACCCGCGGGCTCTGCATCGTCTGCGAAGCCGCCATGCATCCTATGTGGGGCCCCGTGTTCCCTCAGCCGCTAGATTGTGGACTGCGCCGCTCTGTCTGACGAATCCAGGGATGCCACGTGTCCAGCCATGGGTCCCGCTCCGCCATTTGATATAATTTGATTAGTTCTGTGGATTTTAATTAAAGAGTTATTTAAATTAATTTGAATTGAATAAATTAATTATAGAAACTTTAATCATTCATATCTTTTAATCCATATGTGCAAATATATTAAATATATATCCCATTTTGCTCAAAAAATGAGAGGAATGATAATATAGTGTTAATTTTTCCTGTAGGATGCCTATTTAACATATTGATATTTTAGGATCCCTCACTTAACCCTAAACCTTAGCAAACTTCAAATGTCCATATCTTTGTACCCATTTATCTAAACCTAGCTAATATGGGTCTCATTTTAATCAAAAAAATTTCAGTAGTGTAGTGATAGTATTAGTTTGCTGTTGGACTTAAAATTTGACTAATAACTCTTAGGTACCCTCACTAATTAACCTATTTGATCGAGAAATTCAATTAGCTATAACTTAATTAATTTAGCTCCAAATTAGGTCATCCAATATACCATTTTGATTAGAAGAACCTAATTAACAGTAAATTGTAAGAAAATTTAGGTTTTGATGATTAGATTTCCTAATTTTCCCTAATTACCCTAGAACTTAATTAGCTCATAACTTAATCAAATAAAGTCCAAATTGGGTCTACTCCTAATCATTACATTTAGTATATTATAGGAAAGTTATAGCCACTGAGTTTGCTGAAATTAGAAATCATTTGAGAAAGTTAGGTTTTTGGACCTTTCCTAAAATTCATTAATTATATTTTTGAACCTCAATCTTGTTTTCGCTATAACTTAGCCAATAGACCTCAAAATTTAGTATTCTTAGGCTTTATAGAATTCTTAGATAATAAAAAATAATAAATATACTAAACTTTTAGACTTGATTATATAAAATTAAAAAATTGCCCTTTTGAGCTAAAATCCTTAAATTGAGCTCACAAGGCTTAATCCTTGTCCAAATTTACTATACTTATTATCTATCTTCACATTAAATAGTAAGTAATTATTTGAAATCCTAAATCAAAAAGTAGAATTTTAGACCCTTAAGAAGGGGAAAAATAATCATTTTGCCTAAATTTAAGTTTAAGTGTCTTTAAACCTTAGAATCATAGTTTAATCACTAAAATTAATAATATAACTAATTTGGAATCAACTTAGGAACTTTTAGACTCATAGATTGATATTTTGAGAAAAACCCTAAAATCCTCTTAAAATTTCCTAAGTTTTAAATAAGCTCCATAAGGTGATTTTAGCTCATCTTATTCCTTCCATGAATCAATCACATCAAAAAATAAATATAATTTAGATTAACTATCATAAATGACTAAGTACTCACTTTTATTATAACTTAATTACTTAGGATATTCCTTAACCTTTAGGATCTCATCCTTAGGAATTAGAAATAGAAATTAGGTTAGAATTCATTTATTGAGTAAATAAGTTACTCAATGGATGAAACCTTAGGTTTTAATAGTTTCTAGACTTCATCTTTTATTTATGATTATTTTTTATTTAAAGTTTAGTCTATGTCTAGAGATCCATTTTATTAAGCTCAACTTTGCTTAATAAAATAGCCTAACTAATATTAGGAGGGCTTAGGATTTAAACATTAGCCTTTAGGATTACCTTTGGATTAAGTGATTAAACCTTAATTTGGAGTTAAATTCTTAATCCCTCAATCTTAGTTTATCTTAATCAAGATTAGTTTGGATTATCTAAATTCATAAATTTGGATGAGCTGATTAATTATTTAACTTATAAGCATCTTTGATTAAATTATAGTAGAACCTGATCAGTCCTAATTGTTTTTAACCTTATAAGGCCATAAATATGAGTTTATACTTAATAGTAGGGTGTTGGAGATCCTAAGCTTGTATAAACTTAGAATAGCTTGAATGGATAAATTAAATAACAACAAAGATCACCTGGATTTAGTAGAGTCTCTTACTTGCTATTAAACTTTATGTTTGTATTCCTTATATTTTGAGCCTTTTTATATTGAACATATCATATAAGATAATTTGATGCATGAAATGAAAACATAGAAAAATTAGGATAACATTTGCATTGGGTTCATGTCTGGACGAAAGACTGTGTATACACATTACTGCCAATGGACATACGGTAAGGAGAAATAAGGATACTTCACATGTACTCATTGGGGAGAGTTGTGTAAGGTTTGGGAACCCACCTCAATCTTGCAGACGTGCTTGACTCCTCAACTACTTCTGGACATGTCTACAGGAGTAAAGTAAAATAATAAAAACTATTACATATGTATTTTCTTCCTCTTCAGTTCAGTATAATTTTTTTTTCATATTAGCTTTGAGAAGCTAAGTGATATGATATGAAACATTTCAGTTCAGTTATATTTCAGTGGTTTGTTTAGCTAATTTTTCTGATATGACAGCCTGTACATAACTCTTTTATATTTTCTGTTACTTTCACTTCAGTTCTATTTTAGCTTAGTGCTTACTTGCTTATATATACGCTAGGATGCTAGATATTGATTCAGTTTACTTATATGTATCACACTTCAATTTACTTTTTGCTAATTTACATAATTTCATATGATCATTAGTATGTTAAGATGAGTATTCCTTTTTAGTACTTACAGTTTTTATTTTATATATATATATATAACCTAATTTTGATATAGCTTTGGGTTGAGGTATGTCTTTTTGTCTCACTATTTGTTAAGGTATAAATGCATTATTTATCGCTTTTACTTATTTTTCTTAGCTTGTTGCACCCATGTATTTGCTTTAAAAGTTTTATGTAAATGGTGATATCGATTAATACATAAAACTATTCAGTGTAAAATGTACTTAGCCAATATGTCTAATCAGATTTTCTTTTCTTTTTGCTAGGGCCATATCCTTGTGAAACCGACAATGGCAGATTCTGAGCTTTTTGAGATTGAGCGAGGAGTAGAGCTAGATCAGGAGGAAGTGTGCCCTATTGCTGAAGATCTCTAGTTTATTATTTATCTGCTTGTGAGGATGAGAGTTTATTTTTCTTTTCAATTTTAAACATTTGAAAATGCTGTAAAAATACAGATACTCTTTGTATTTTCTGTTCACTACATTAATTTATTTTGAGCTACTCGTTTCCTATTTTCTGCATTATGATATAATGGATGTGAATTCACTTCTTTACTTACTTTCGCACTCTAAATGTATATATTTAGTGAATGATTCCACTGCTCTTTGCTTCTGCTTAAGGGCTTATCCCTCCCTTATTAGTAGATTGGGGGTCATACCCTAATCTAATGATAAGTGAGGGTTTGCCAAGTAACGAACACCTCTTAATCATACTTAGTTAAGGGGTGGGGTGCTACAGTTTGTGATATCATTTAATATAAAATTTATAATCTAAAATGTACTTAGACAATTTGTATAATCAGATTTTATTTTCTTTTGGATGGGGCTTTGTCATTGTGAAACTGATAATGATAGATTTTGAGTTGTTTGGGTTGGTTGGACCTTCTAAGGAGCTTGTTTAGGAGGAGAAGCGTGCTGCTGATGATCATTTGCTTTATTTTATTTCTGCTTGTGAGTCTGAATGTTTATCTCTCTTTTTAGTTAAACTTTTAATGCTTTGTAATAATACAGGTACCCATTTATTTTCTTTTACTGCAATTTTATTTAGAGTTAAATGTCATTACATTTTATATTATGGATGCTTGGATATTAGGATTTGATACTCTTTTCTTCCACACTCTGATATTCTGGTATATTCATTTAATGAATATTTCATTTACTTTACTTAGGGCATATCCTCCCTTTATCAATGGAGTAGGGATGTGATAAATCCATAATTTATATCATAAATAAAGAAAAAATCTCATTCATATCCTTATTAGAAATAGCCATCCTTAATCAAATTTTGCTTATTTTCAGGAGCAAAGTGAGCTCAGCAATTTCTGGGCAATTCTAGAGTATTTCTGCAATTTATGCGAGAAAATCGCTGCGACGCACTATAACGCGCTCCAGCGCACCCCCACTACTGCATGCAGAAGGCACTAATCTAAGGGGATTCCTGAAATCAGGAGCGATTCCGCTACGACACACCACAATGCGCCATAGTGCGCTGCATCGAGATAGTTTTCGTAACTCAATCGCTACAGCGTGCGATAGCGGATGAATTTTCGAAACTCAATCGCTACAGCGCGCCGCAGCGGGTGAGTTTTTCAAAAATCAATCTCTGCAGTGTGCTATAATGGGAGAGTTTTTGAAACTTGATCGCTATAGTGCACTGCAGCGGATGAGTTTTTGAAACTCAATCGCTACAGCGCGCTGCAGCGAGGAAGTTCTTAAACTTAAAACCACTATAGCGTGCTGCAGCAAAAGAGTTTTAAAGCTCAATCGCTACAGTGTGCTACAGCAGCACGTCAAATTCCTATCTTCTCAAGGCATTAATTATGGCTGAGACAAGACCCCCCAGTTTTCTCCTTATTTCCTAGCCACCATATCTTCTGCAGTGGAATATTTTTTTTAAGAAAAATGAATATTTTAAAGTGATTTGGGGATTAAAGAATGGAAAAGGGGATGTCTTGTCTTGCCTTAAGTGGGCTAAGCACTCATTACTACAGAAATTTGGAGGGAAGAAGCCAGAATTTGAAGCAAGGAAGGAGATTCACTCCTCTATATATACAGCTCTTCTTCACAAAAGAAGGGTTCTTAATTTTTCATCCAAAAATTCAATTTCTAGGGGCTACATAAAAGAAGGAGGAAACCTTTCCAAGGGAGGTGGAAAAGACCATTGCTAGAGAAGAAAGAACCAAAGGCTACACTAAGGAGCTAAAGAAAAGGAGAAGAGGAAGAACAGGAGAGATCCAGAGAATCCCATTAAGGGATGTTCCTAGTAAACTCTTAATCTTGCTTTTGATTTCTTTTAGTGGATCATGAAAGGGCCTTTATTCTTGTATGTTTTTCTTATTTTCTCATCTGTAATGGAAGGCTAAGCTCCCTTGGGGAGGGTTGGGCTGAGCCCATTGTGAAATATAAAGGATTTAATGAATGATGTAGAACTTCCTCAAGCATTGAAAGAAAAATCTATTTTTTTGAATTGTTCAATAAAATCATCTTAAGATCAAGTTGTGGACTAAATGAAAAACTTATGTTAAGAAAGAATAATTATAAATATGAATAATCAAAATAAAAAATCTTGTGCTCCACAGCTCATTGCTTAGTTAAGAGCGGGACATGCGTGCATGGGGTGCATAGAACTAAGTGAGACGTTCTTGAGCCTAATTGCATCATGTTTTACGCTCAACTAAGGAGTCAAAGCGTGTGAGCTAAGACCCACTAATGGAGCTCCGTTGCTCAGCACACATAAAAGGAGGAAGTGGATTCTTGGAGAGCTCATGGATGACGTGACATAGTTCATAGAGCCCAGTGAAATCACTTTCTTATTTGAATTGCACATAATGCACGTGATGCTCATTAGTGGAATTAATGCTCTTAAGATCGCCTGATTAAAACTACTATTTTGTAACCTAGATGTAGGAAAACTAAGATACTTTAGTTGCGATCTCATGAGAATCTTGTGCAGAATTTGAACCCTGGTGTGTTCATCTATTGCACAAAATTTGCACTTGAAGGATTTAGAGGACAACTTTAAGGAATACAATATGCACATATTTAATTAGCATAATGATAAAGAATGAAAAGTGCTTGAGAAGTAATATAACATGAGGTCTCTATCATTTTACATGGATGAAGCCCAACTCTCCTCTCTAATTAAAATAGTTTCTTAAACTATGAATTATTGCTTTGTTAACAGAACCAAATAAAGGTAAAATTATACTGTTCAAATATTATTGAATTTAGATATACCTTAGTAACAAAACACACCGTTCCCTGAGGACAATAAATCTTGGAACTTACCTTCTAAATTATTACTTCATACCATGTACACTTGCGTGCGAGCGCAGACGTGCATTTTACAGTCTGTCAGGATGCTTATTTTTAATCTAATGCTAAGTGAAGGATTGCCCAGTGATGACCACTACTTAATCCTAGTTGATTAAGGGGTGGTTGCCACCCCCTACCCTTTCTAAATGGGGGTTTATGCTACCATCACAGATAATAAACAAAAAAAGCTACAAAAGATGCTGAGCATTTTCATTGCACGTATAAGAAAATATTAAAAAAATAAGTTGATAATACAATACTTAGGAATAACTTTAGCATTCTCTTAGCTTTCTTCTCTTCTTAGTCTCCTTCCCTTATCCTTGCTCTCTGTGTATTTTATTCTTCTCAATCTATAACCTTTTTATTGTCCTTAGGGTTAGGAAGTCCTCCTGAAAATCTTCTTTTCCAACCTAAAATCTTAACCCTCTCATAATTATTCATCTTCCCTTTTATAATTCCTTCTTCAGCCTTCCCCTCTCCCAAGCTGATTTAGAGAAGGTTTCCAAGACAACTTTACGATGCGCACGACGTCGCGCTATAGAACCTCACTTGCAGTTTGTCATGTGAAACGATGCACTATAGTGCCTCGGTCTCAAAGACAACTTTACGATGCGCACAACGTCACACTATAACGCCTTGCTTGCAGTTTGTCCAGTGCAACGATGCACTATAGTGCCTCGGTCTTAGGGAGCCAGGCACTGTAGCGTGCTATGGAACCTTAGTCTTGGGAAATTGGGCATTGTAGCATGCTGTAGAGCTTTGGTCTTGAGGAGCCAGACACTGTAGCATGCTATGGCACCTCAATCTAGGGAAATGGGGTGATGTGGCACGCTGTAGCGCCTCCATCTCGGGGAGCTAGGCGTTGTGGTGCATTATGGCACTGTGGTGCACTATGACACTTCAGTCTCGGGAATTTGGCGCTATAGTGCACTATAATGCATTCATCTCGAGAATTCAGGCGATACATCATGCTATGGTGCTTTCCTTTTGGGAATTCTGGAGCTATGACTCACTATAGCTGTAATGACCCCAATAATTAGATAGAAGATTTAATCGAACATTAGGATGTCACCATAGCTTTTAATACTCAATTAGAAGAAAGCTAGTCAAATATAAATGCTATGTGGCCAAGTCTCTTTATGAGTAGTTATTAAGTTAAAATAATAAGCAATAAAAAATAATCAAGGAGATATGTAACACAATATTATAAGTATATACAATATAAGCAATTCATATCATCCACTCATTAAACTCAAGCAATTTATAAATAAGGAATCACAACACAGATATGCAAAGATAGATAGGTAAAAATAGCTCAAGCAATTAAGGTCTAGTTTAATTATTACAAAACCATTTAAAAGAAAAAGTAAGAGAGAATATAAGCATTCTCTCCCTTAAACTAAATATGCAAGAAAATTTTAAAAGTAAGCGGAAGCCATTCATTTTAGGAGCTCTTCATACACTATGACCTGCATTACCTGAATCAAAGAGCTCTTGATATATCATATTTTGGTATTTAATTATGATAAGGCAAAGTCAATAAAGAAAAAAGTGTAGTCAGACTAAATAGTCTAAGCACATTTTAATATTGGCTACATTTTAAGTTAATAGGATATCACTCGAAAAGTTTACAATTTAAACTAAGCAGCAGAGCTATAAAAGCTATCAAGTATGGAAAAAGGAAGTAAACATAACTATAATGAAGACAGTATAAAAAAGCTGAGTGAGAATACTCATTTGTATAAAAGCCCTAGCTTGCACTAAAAGGCTAGAAACTACTATGTGCATTTAAATTAATTGAAATAAAAGTAATACATGTTCAATAAAACTTATGCTAAGTAAGTAAATAAAATATAGTTAAGCATTAAATAAAATTAAGCAATATACACTATATTTTAAATGAACTGTAAGTTAGCAAAACAAAATACTGGAAATAGAGAGTGTCAAGTATAAAAATTAAAGAAGTATATTAGACTCTTAGTCAAAGACAAACATAGCCTAGAACTATGAAAAATAATAATAGCTAAATAGTTATGAAGAGATCTTACAATCAATAAGATTGTAAAAGAACTCTTATATCATTAATTAAAGTTATATTTATAAAATATCTTATTCTATAGGAACACTCAACAGAATGGGATGAGTAGTTAAGCACGTCTACCTAATTAGATACAATGGGGGGTCGAACATTCACATTTACCATCTCTAAAATATGAAGTCCTATAATAAGCGCTATCTTTCTTGTTCTATTTGCCATAAGGCATTCCCCTTAAGTTTTATAAAACTTTTATTTATGCACAATAATCTTGTATGAATGTTCAAGGAAAAAATTCAAAGCTAAGTAAGCATTTAAGAAATTACAATAATTGTAAACTATGTGATATCCCTTTATTATCTATATTTTAATGATCTACTTAATGATTGGAGCTAATTGAGCTACCAATTGACTTATAGATATTGATCTTTAAGTCAAATGTAAGTAATAGTAGAGGAAAGAGAAGTTAGGAAAAGTTGTATTTTTGAGTAATTGGAATTCATCCTATACTAGTCTTAAACTAATCAAATCAATTAGATTAATGATTAAAGTTTAAAGAAAATAGTAAGGAAGAGTAAGTTTTATAGTTTGCTAAGCGAAAGGAAGTATAAGCTAAAGGAAATTCTATTAGCTTCATCTAATTTGCTTATAAATTATAATGTATAAATCAATTTAATCATAATTATACCTAAGATTAATTGATGTTGAGTATTTAAATGTAAGGAAGGAAATATATTATCTTCTACACATACAAATTCATTTATAGTTGTAGGTTAATGAAAATTTAATAGCTTATTAAAGCATGAAAGGAAACTATTGTTGTCAAGTTTAAATCAGTTGAGAACTAAATTGGAAGGCTAAAGACTATGGAAATACATGCTAATCATCTAAATGATTATTTGAGCACTAGTCTAATCATGAGTTCTTTTAAAGAACTTTAACTTAGCAATTGAAAGTGTTAAGCTAATTATAATACAAAAGAAATTAAATGATTTTTAATTAAATCTAACATGCAACTAAAGAAGAAGTAAAACATATAGAACATAAGAATCTTATTCCAATTCTAATAATTTGGACATGAACTCTATTGTATTTACTTAAAAATAAACTAATAGAAAGTCAACATACAAGTCTTTTACTATTTAGAAGATTTAATGAAGATAGAAACATTAAGAAGTTAACATTTAGCTAATTTAATAAATAGAACACTTATTCTAATATAAGCATGACATAAGTAATTAAAAATATCTTATAAAAAAATCATGATTAGAATATTTTTCAAATGAAATAAGACATGGGATATTCATATAGTTTCTCAACTTACTAGAAGATGGAATAAAAGAACAATTCATTAAAGAACTATCATTAACTTAGATTAAGGTATAATTTACTAATTGTAATGAAGTTCTAATTATAAACAAATTACTTGTAACTTTACATTCTAGATACATGATGACTAGATAAGTCTAATGGAATGAGAATCAAAACTTGGTTTGGTCTAGATTAACTAAGGTAACAACATAGGATTGTTACAAATTCTGATTCATTTGCTGTGAGTACGCTGCGGAAGCATTTTTGAGAGCTCAAGGACTGGGGCTACGTTGATAGTTACCAAGCAATAGACAAAAACAACCAAGCACAAAAAATAAAACATAGAACAATCACATGCACAAACCACAATCATCCAAAACACAAGGAATTTTATGTGGAAAACCTAATGATGGGAAAATCCAGGAGCCACACTATATATAAATTTTCACTGTGAATCAAGAAGACTACAGAGTTACAAAGATAATCACCTCATAAGAATAAGAAAAATCTATGACTTACACAACCTCCAAATCGATTCCTTCTTCTCCAAAAACTTTTAGCTCTCACTCTAAGTTGAAGGAGAGGAGCAACAACTACCACATGATTAGGGTTCTCTCCAACATGCAAAAGTCAATAACAACCAACACTTCATGATGTTTTCTTAAATACTTAGACACTATTTGGACCCAAAATGGTTTAAAATACTCTGCAAAATACTTAGGGCCACGTCTAAACAGAAGCTGAAACCCATCTGATGCTAAGGCGTGCTGTAGCGCCCCGGTTTCTAGTGGCCGGTGCCAAGGCACGCGATAGCTCCCAAGTCTCTGTTGGACTGGGGTTGGGGCACATTGTAACACCCCAGTATCTGTACTACCTAGTGCTAGGGCACGCTATAGTGCCCTAGTCTCTATAAGTTGGGAGCCATGGCGCGTTATGGTGCCCCACAATGGGCTACGATGCACTATAGAACCTGAACTTCCCTAACTTGTTCTATATCATCTCAGAACCTCCTAGAAGCCTACCAGAGCTCTAATAACACCTCCACAATGATATGAACGATCTCAACATCCCAATAATCTCCCACATGGAGACCTATTTGAGAACATCCTCCTTTCAGCCTTCAACCTTCATTGTCTTCTTCCATCTCTATCAAGAACGTGGTGTGGCTCACTCCAGTCCTCACATCATGTGCCAAGGCCATCTGAAGTTGCACATAGCTTTAGCATCTCCATGGTTATTGTAATGTCTTCATTATCGGATCAAGGACCCAATCTAATACTTGGGCATTGCCACAACACTTAACACTGGATCCGAAAGAAACTAATCCAACATTTAGTGCTATGTGGCCAAAAATATTGTGAGGGTATAAGTTAAGAAATGAAATATACAAGTAGAAGAATATGTAAGTAGAAAATGCATTCAATCCACTATCCAAATCAAGTAATTTATATTGAAAGTAAATCCATCACAGAGTAAAGTAAAAATATTACAAGATTTAAATTATAACAAATCGAATTTAAATAATAAAGAAAGTAAATTCTCTCATTTCACTTAAAACAGTAAAATAAAAAATGCAGAAGCAAAAAATCTTCTAAGTTACTAGAGTCTAGAACTAGGTCCAGCTAATCTATCCAGAAAATGCTCCTGTTATATTGTAGTTTTTGGTTTATAAAATACGATAGGGCATAACCTTGAAAAGAGAAAACAAATAATTAGACTAAAGAGTCTAAGTATATTTTAAGATTGACTAAATTTTAATTACAGTTTAGTTGGATATTACATATGTAAATTAATAATTAAGCACTAATAGCGGAGCATTTAAAGCATCAAAGTAAGAATAAAATAAATGTAAAGAAGATAGTAAGTAATAAAGGAGTAAATACTCACAAGTAAGTTTGCTCTAGCCTATAATAACAAGGGAAAAGATATCCTAATAAAATTATAAATTACTAATGTGCATATGAAAGTATACAATGAAAACATGAATATGTTAAATATATGTTATGCTAAGTAAAAGTAAACTAAGGCAATGAAGTAGGAAAAGTAAGTAAAACAATATACATTGCATGAAAATGAGACTATAAGTAAGTGAAATATAGTACAATAAGTTAAAGTGCACAATAAGTAAATTAAGAAAGAGATTAGCCTCATGGGCTAAGAAGGCATAGTTAAAGAATATGAAAAGTAAGCATGGCTCAAGGGCTATGATAAATTCTCATAATCAATATGATTGTATAACCCAATAACTTAATTGTTTAAGTTATCTAAGTTTTTCCATTATGCAGGAATAAATTATAGAACGAGTGAGGAGTTAGACACGTCTGTGTAACTAAGTAAAGAAGCGGGGTCTTTAATAAAAGAAGTACAAACACTCACGTTTCCTCTCTAGGATATGTGAGGTCTCCTTATAACCCTCATAGCTTGCCCTAGCTTATACCTCCATGAAACCCCTAAGTCTTAATTAAAAATATTTTTATTTAAGTAAAATATCATATGTAAATGTTAAAGGTTATAATTTCAAAGTAGAGTATGCATTCAAGGAATTCAACTAATTGTAAACTATGTGATATCCAAAGTTATCTAATATTTGAATATCTAAAATAATGATTGGAGCTAATTAAGCTTCCAATTGACTTACAGATATTGATTTTTAAATCAATTGTGAGTAATACTAAGTGATTTGAGTTTTAGAAAATAAAAATTTTATTTAAGTTTATGAAATAACAAAATAATTAAAAATGAGGCCAATCCTACACTAATCCTAAACCACATAATCAATATTAGTTAATAATTTAATTCTTAAGGAGCTAATGGAGAAACAAAAGGGTTAAGGACTTAGTACTATAGCTTATCTAAGGCAATTTGTACTTTAAGAGTTCTAGCTTAATCAAACACTAGACTAACTAATAACATTATTAGGAGAGATTTAAGTGTATGGGAGAGGATGGGTTACAAGCTATAAGTTTTAGTTTACTAAAGGTTGTAAGTTATTGAAGCTTGGAGGAAACCTAATCTTTACTAGGGAGCTAAGTTACACATCTAATTAAATGCTAGATTCTTAAAGTAGAGATTAGGAGCTAAATGGAATGATTGCTAAGTTTAATTCTAGTTGTTGAAAATTAGTCCTAATAAGTTCACATCCTACAATGGGATATGTACTAAGGTTAAATACACTAAATGGAAAGGGTTATCTAGCACTTAAGATTATAATCAAATTAAGGCTATGAAATTAGTCCTACAATAACTCTCCTAATATTGAGGGTTAAATAAGTAATTTTGCTAAGTCTACAAGCATCTAATCTATACTAATCGAAGATTAAATTCACAAATGAAGTGACATAAATGTCAAAAATAGTGACACATGTTTGCTGTCCTAGGATTTTAAAACCTAAAACATGCAAATTATAAAGTTATGAAAACCATATAATTTGAATAATTTAGGAGCCAAATACCTAATTTAACCATTTGTTGTCCAATCACAAAGATAATGACAAATATGAGATTCTTATAGTATAAGGAGAACAATAACACTAAGTAGGTCAAAATTGGACAACATTGGAAAATTAGGGTTTCCAGAACTCCTAATTATGGTTAAAAAATGATTCTAAAAATTAGGGTTCAAATTCTAAATTGAATTATACCAATGTGTTTATCTTATTTTTTTGATTAAAATGACATAATTTTATATAATTTGGATGTGTATATTTAAAGTTATGAGGGAAATAAAATTTATATTTAAAATAATTAATTAAAACAAATTAAATTTCATTTCTTAAATCAGTAGCCACTGGCACTTAGTTTGGGACAGCACAAAAATCTGCACGACACCGAAAACAATAAAAAGTGGAAAACGGCACTGGCACAAATTCCTCAAAGCCGGCGGGTCCATGCGTCAGCTCGATCGAGCAACACGTGTCAAACCATGGCATGCTCCGCATTCCGTGTTGGCGATGCAGTCTGTAAATTGGGCCGGTTTGGTCAAGCAGAAGCGCGCAAGTCGAAGCACAGATCGGTCAGAACCGTATCATCCCTGACAGGTCTCGATGATGCGTGTTTAGGGTTGGACCTCCTGGTCGAACCCGGGGGTCTCATGGCGCGACTTGCATATCGGTGTAAAGTTCTCAATGAGGTCGACCTATTGGGATCTTAATCAAGACCAGCCAGCAATGCAACGACCAACGGCATGATGCCTTAGCATCAATGGGGTGGTTAGGGCATTGACACTGTAGGTCATTGTGGATGATTTGGCTCACCCGAGCTCAATCAGACTCGATCGAGCCTGATAAAGGCTTGGATCAACAATATTAGGTCTGGAATAAGGTAAGGGAAGATCATTTGTAAAGGGAGAAGGATGGATCAGTACCTGGAAGCTCTGAAATTCACCAGTTTCATCGATTTATGGTTAGCTCGTAATGAAGCCAAACCACTTTGTTCACAGCTCCACGGCACTCACTAACACTTGGCTGGTAAGTGAAAAGGGAAATGAGAGGCATTAGGAGAGAATTAGGGGTTAAGGGGGGTCAGGGTCGTAGCTAGAAGGCGAGGACGGTCCTTCACCTGGCACATAGGCCGTGGCTGGGATTACGTGCAACCCTCGATCTGGATCGTCGGATCAAGCGTTCGATCCAACAGTTAGATCTTATAGATTAAATCGGGACCGTCAGATCTCTTTAGGAAACACGAAACAACCCGAATTAACACGTGATGATGTCTCGTGTTTAGGGCCAAACAGCAGATCCGCGCAATTCAAATTTCAGCCATTTGATTTAATTTATATATATATATATATATAATATTAATTACTTTAATTAAATAATTAATTAAACACATTTTATTATTCAAATTTAAATAGTCAAACGGACTCCAAAAGATCCTAAAAATTCATCCTTACTTAATTGAGGGGTGAGGAACTAAAGAATGCAATCAGATTTTTAATCGGATGTCAATTTAGTTATCCTAATTTTCTGAGCATTTAAATATTATTAAAATATTTAAGAAAAATTCAACGACTTTCAATTATTTCCAAAATACCACCCCTAACTAATTTGGGGGTGATGAGTTTAATGAAGAACTTTAATTTTGATTTTGAGATCAAAATAAAATAAGTATTCTCAAAATTATAAAAAAAATTAGGAATATTTGTAATTCGCAAACGATCTCCAAAAGTACCAAACTTGAGGTGAATGCTCTTAATAATATTATAAGAGTATCAGAAGTGAATTAGAGTTGATCAAGCTTTTAAATTAAAGGGTAAAAACACTAGGATTGTTACAGTTACAACTTTTGTGAACATGCTAGCGAGCTTTTTTGAAGTGTGAATCTTCTCCAATCATAGCTAGATTTCTTCCAACAGTGTCATGATGAAATGGTACTGAAGCTGTATATGTTTTGTCATGTTATGAAATATAGCATTCTTTGTGAGATAAAATGAGCTCATACTATCATTATAGAGCTTCACATCCTCCTACTCCTTGCCCAATTCTACCATGAAGCTCTTTAATAAAATCATCTCCTTACTCGCCTCAGTGATGACGATGTACTCAGCCTCCATAGTGGATAGAGCAACAATGTTTTGTATCATGGAAATTTAGCTCACCGCTGCACTTCCCAATGAAAACACATATCTGCTGGTGCTCCTCTGGCTATCAACATATCCTGCAAGGTCAGAATCTATAAAGCTATGTAGAGTAGTGTTAGACCTACCAAAGCAAAGTGCTTTATCCACTGTACCTTTCAGATATCTCAAAATATATTTGATCGCATCCCAGTGGTGCTTCCCCATGATTTTCATGAATATGTTGACCTCTCCCACTACATGTGCAATGCTTGGCCTCACGTAGATCATCATGTACATCAAACTCCCAACTGTTGAAGCATAAGGAACCTTTTGCATGTGTTGCTTCTCCTCTTCAGCATTAGGTATCTGATCCTTTGATAAATTGAAATGACTTGCTAAGGGAGTGCCCACTAGTTTTGCTTTTCTCATGTTGAATATTTTTAGTACATTTTTAACATAATCCTTCTGAGACAACTTCAGATTTCTTGCACTTCTCTCCATATTGATTTTCATCCTAAGAATCTGCTTAGCTGGACCCAAGTCTTTCATATCAAACTCCCTTGACATCTGCTCCTTTAGTATTTTTATCTCCTCTATATCTAATCCTGTGATCAACGTATCATCAATATATAATAAAATAATGATATAAAAGGACTTTAAACTATTTTATATAGCAACCGTGATCCGCCTGGCACCTTTTGTACCTTATTTCAAGCCATAGAGGCTCTTATTGAGCTTGCACATGAGCTCTACTTTTTCTTTTTCTCGAGCCTTGCGCCCCTTCGATTGTTGTATGTATAATTCTTATTCCAGCTCTCTATGAAGAAATGAAGTCTTTATCCATTTTCTCAAAGTGCAAATGTTTAATTGTAATAATGGTTAGCACTACTCTAATAGTATTCATCTTCAAAACTAGGGCAAAGTTCTCATAGTAGTCAACTCTATGCCACTGCTGAAAGCCCTTTATAAGCCTTGTCTTGTAGCATTTGCTCCCATCCGGTTCTTCTTTCAATCGGTAGACCCATTTGTTTTGAAGAGCTTTCCTTAGAGTTGGTAGAGCTGCCAACTCCCATTTCCCATTTGACATGAGTGATGCCATTTCAGCATTCATGGCAACCTCCCACTTGATTGAATCATCTACTTGAAGCGCCTCTTCAATGCTTTCTAATTCACCACCCTCCGTTGGCAATAGATAAAATAAGGAAGGAGAGTACCTCTATGGAAATCTAGAGGCTCATGTGGATCTCCACAATATGAGTGTTTGTAGTTTAATTTCTTCAACACCCTCCTATGTATCTTCTTGATTAGTTTTAATTGTTTGACTTTATAAGACCATGACTCTAAGTTTATACTTGATAATAGGATATTAAAGATCTTGAGCTTGTATAATCTCAGAATAATTAGAACAATTAAATTAGAAAATAAATGATATCACAATTTTTTGTGTAGTAGTAATTTATACTCCTTATTTTGTATGCATTGCTTTGTTGATTTGAGCCTTACTATTTTTTCACATTAGTTGAGGCATAAAATATTTGATGAATATTCTATGTTAGTTTTGAGATGCATATGTCATTGGTATTAATAATCAATAAATTCTATATTCTTAGATAATAAATTTAGTGGAATGTGTCCTAGTTAGTCTGCCACTGCAGTTCTGTTTCATAGTCCAGTTTGGATCTAACCATCAGTGGTTTAAATGATACATGTCAAATTTTATATTCTGTGGCTAGGTTTAGCCAATTTTGTTATGATAGGATTATTCTAGGTACATGTCCAATTAAAATAAAATGATTTTTTTTTTCAGTTTAATTATTTTCAGTTTCAATTACTTTCAATTCAACTCAATTCAACATTTTCAATATTTATAATTTTTTTAGTATTTTGCAGCATTTTCAGTAATTATGTATTTTTAGTAATTTTTTGGTTTCATATAGTATTTTCTGTGCAAGCATGTTAAGATGCCAGGTTTAGTACTAATTTACTTACATTTCATTTTAATCATAAAAATAACATATGTACATTGATCATATCCATTTAGGACATTCTTTTTGTATTTAGTAGTTTACATTTATACACTGCTTGACCTTTTCTACAACTCTAGTTTGAGATATATTTTTTTACATCATATTTTGTTTAAAATGCATTGTTTATAACTTTAGCCCAGTCATTTGATGTTTTGTAGTTCCTAGCTGCTTAGGATGATTTGTGAAATTTTAAAATATAAAAAATTATCAGCCTAAAATATATTTAGATAATTTGTATAACCAAGATTCTCTTTTTTGGCTGGGGCCCTACATGTAAGAACTAATTTGTCAGTCTTAGAGCAGCTTGAAGAGTCATATTTAGGCGAGGAGTAGGAGCATGAAGAAGACCCTTCTAAAATTGCTTAGATTTAATTTTTGTTGGAGAGAGAGAGCATTTTATTTTAATTTCAATCTTTCTTTCCTTTAAAATTATTTAAATGATTATAATTATTTAATTCCTACACTATATAATTTTATTTCTGTACTATGTATAGGATGTAATAATTACTCTATATTTTATCTTATATTTGTTATATGATGAATAGATGTATTAATTTAGTCAGCTTCCGCACTCTACTTATTTATTGCACTTGCCTATTTTATACTTTGAATTATGATTATTCTTATATGATAATATAGGGAACAATTATGTGTCTAAGTAGTTGATTACTTAGACACCTTAACAACATTATCATTAGTAAAGTAAGTGGTCTTTTAGTAGACATTTACTTTATTAATGCTGATATAGGGTTATCCCATAGTGATGACCCATCCCTCCAATCCTTCTTGCACAGAGTGGCAGGGTGGGGCACCATAGGTGACCTTCCATGAATCCCTTGTAAGGGCTATACTGTAGCCCTCCCTGGCTAGCGAGTTAATTGAAATAAGGTTCCTCCTTAGACACGACACATGTCTAACTTTTCTTAGCTTCCAAACTGCACCGCTTGGTCGTTCGGCATACACATCACAATTGCATATGATGTCATATGCTTTATCATCTTCTAGATACACCTTCTCCAAGTTACCCTTGGTATAATTTTTGAAGGCACCCCTCATAGAAGTTGCATGAAAGGATGCACCTTAGTCCACCACCTAAGACTCTATTTTGACAAGTGATAGGATCAATGCATCCTGAATATATTCTATTAAAACATTCACTATGGGGCACATATCCTTGCTCCCATGTGGCGACCGGGGATCGAAGTTCGAGACTCTCAAAAGAATGATTCATACACTGGAAATATTCATTTATGAAAAGAAAGGAAACAAAATATATGAATATCCACATTTACATCCACAGCCATACACATATGAAATTTACAACAGTTTAATATTTATAATAAAGATAAAATATTCACATTTTCTCGCTTCTTTATTTCTTCTCTTTTTATTTGGCAGGTCTTCTAAACTTTAATTATCAAAGCCTGAAAAACACAGTTACCAATCAGGTAGGAGTACACAAATCATTCTTATAAGAATATTCTAGTATCCTATAATAGGCATAAATCAAATATGGAAATGACTGAATATCTGCATATGAAAGAAAAGTAAAATTTTCAATTTAAGTATTGCCCTGTAAATTAGCTGTGGAATACATCATATATGAAAGCATGAAATAAATAATTTTATCAAAAGCATTTGTAACAATAAGTTGAGTCCGTAGACTCCAGAGCCCAAATGGGTAAACCCATAGGCAGAACCTGTATAAAGCTTATCTCACTACCCGTTGGCAGCTTACTCAAAATAAGAACTGATAGTGTGTCTTTTCTCTGGATTTGCCAACTTCCTACTGGGGCTAAATCCCTCCATATAACTTCCAGGGGCTGCCAGCAGGCCCAATCTGTACAGATTATCAGTGTTACGTTCCACCCTCCAAAGACAAACACCACAAAATATATATCATTTTTCATCTTTTTGTTACATGCTATTGATATCATTCTTTTGCAAGTTTAATAGCGGAAGCAATTTTGTAATAAATAGTGCTCAAATGAAAATGGCTCAAAATAAGAATACTGAAATGAAACTTATAAGTAAATTTGCGTACCTGACTGTTTTGACACAATTTATAACCAGTTCAATTCCTTTGATCTGCCAAAAATAGTTTAAGTTATTAATTTAAAGCTTTATGATTCTTAACATTATTTGAAATAATAATGAATATTTGAATATTTGATTTATTTATTAAGTTACTTAATTATTATGCCTTATAAGGTCAAATTGGGAATTTGACCTTATAAGGGCATATTAGTAATTTTACCCTTAATGAAATTTAAAATTTCTATTAATTTATTGTATATTATATCCTAAGGTTTTTATAGAACCTAAAATCATTAAATTCTGATATGTATTGGCCAAGTTATAGTCAATATAAATTCTAGATTAAATAATTATGGTTTAATTTGATTAGTGAGTGATTAGTGAAATTAGTTACACAATTATTAAACTAATTATACAGCTAGGTTCTAATTTACTTTATGAGTTCTCTAAGACTGAAATTACTTAATTTAGATAATTATATTTGCTAATATTCACTAATCAAGTTTTAAAATAATTAGGGTTAATTAAGAGATCTAAGTATTGGATCCTAAATATTTTTGCAGTTTACTAAAAATTAGGTTTTTCTAAATTAAATTGATATTTGGATCACCTAATTTGGAGCTAAATTGACTAACTTATGGCCAATCAAAGTTTTAGGGTTAAAGGGTTTAATTAGGATTAGGTCATAATTGTGATTAGTTTAAATTTAATCCAAATAACAAAATTAACACTACTAAAATATTTCTTAAGGTTTGCTGAGTATTTTGAGACCCATATTGGGTATATTAGAGTTAACACACATAAAGTTATGACCTATTGAAGATTTGTGAGATTTATTTGAATTAAATTAATACCCCCAAATGTTACTAAGTTAAATAATTATCCAAATTGAGATTGGTTAATTTCAAATTTTTCTTTGATTTTTGCTGATCAAAATAATATATTCTTTTATGCCATTTGAATTTGTATTTTGTGAGATATTAATATTTGAAGTTTGGAATTTAATTGAATTATATTTAAATGTTTATCAATATTCTGTTTAATTCATTAATTAAACTTTAGCATCTTAATAATTTTTATATATAAATTTTATCTTTCCAATTTTTTTTTTAACTTATCTAAGTGTAAATATATATATATATATATATATATATATATATATATATGTAAAATACAAAAAAAAAAATTCCATTTCAAACTGTTTATTAATATATAAATAATATTGACTTCAGATTGAAAATTTGACTCCGCCATTGTGTTCACCACCCCCAAATTAGCTAGGGGTGAAGTTTTGAACGCATTTGGAAGTCGTAAAATTTTAGACAAATATTTTAATATTATTTAAGTACCTGAAAATTTGAGTAATTAAATACTCGTCGGATCAAAAATCTGAGTGCGCCATTGTGTTCGGAAGCACTCAATTAGCTAGGATAGATATATAAATATAAATATATATATATATATATATATATATATAATTTTTTATATATCATACAATAAAATTAAATATTAAGTTAATTAAAATTTAATTTAATAATTATATATATTCCTTATTTCTTTATTTTTCTTCTCATTCGCATCATAACCGAAAACCCTAAATCCCTCTACGCGGCCGACTCCTTCGCACGCGATCCCCTCTCCCCATCCCGATCCTATCCTATACGCACGCTCGACACCTCTCAGCGAACGAGAGAAGGCAGTGGACGCGTGGCTTCCACCGCTCGCGAGATCCACTGACCAGTCGCCGAATGCTCATCTCCTCGCAAGTCGCGGAGTCACCTCGATCGTCACCAGGTAAGCTTATAATACCCATCTCCTTATTTCCCCTAAAAGCTAGAAAAGCCTTGCATTAGCCGAATCCTTCCGCTCGCCGAGCACCTCCGATCGCCGACGCCTTCCTCTCCACTTGGCCGAAACTTTCTTCATTCCATCAAGAGCTCCTTCTAGCATATTAAGGATCAAGCCTCAAGACATTGAGCAAGTAAGCATCTGATTTTATCTAAAGCTCAATAACAATGATAATCTTGCCGTCATTATGAGACCTTCCTGAACAAGATTTAGTTTAATATAACTATTTATGTCCAAAATCATCAGTTTTAGAAATCAAATAATGAATATAAGGCTGCTATATGTAAAGTTCATCAACAAAATATGTAATTATTTTCTTTAAGATCATAATATACTTAACTAACATTTCTCAAATCATGATTATTCTCACAAGCACAAATCATCTGCAGTTGTTTGTTGATATATATTACTAATAAATAGAATTAATTGTAATGAATGAAATCAACTAAATTATCTGTAGTTCATCTGAATTTATTCTTTGGAATCAGTTCATAGTATCCATCAATAGGTAAGTTCAAGGCATTTTTGATTACCTGTAATCATTATTTAACATAACTTGCAGATCAGATAACAGTTCCTTTGTGCGTTTGGTTCGCAAGAAAATTTTCAATTATTTAGATCCAAGAATTTTTTCAATGCTATTCTAATGTAAATGTCTGAGTTATAAGTGATAAAAAAAAAACTTCAGTGGAATATTATTTTGAGAGTGTACTAGTAAATATCATGCTAAAAGATTAGCCATTATCATTATTATTGAATGAGCTGCTGGTTATCAAAGCACGCTTTGTGAATTAAAGTGATAGACGAATCATTGCACTTTGCATTTCGCATTTCACACTGCGCTTTGAAAACACTATTCTCCATTTTCATGTGGAAGGAAAGGTTAGGCTAAGGCACTTTATTTGGTTCAATATGTATGGATCATGTGCATTTGATTTCAATGAATGTAATTTATTAAGTTTTATAATTGTTTAAACTGAGCAGGTTAGAGGCGTTAAGCCTTTGTCTCTTCCTGAAATTTTGCAAACCTCTTCACTAGTCTGCATTTAGGGATATCTCAAGGACTTGACTCAAATCCAAACAACCTAGTGGCAAGTGCAACCTTCTGCTCTGAGAATTCTAGTGCTACACTTTGCTTGATAAATAATCATAACTATTTTTTTTATTTACTTGTGTATTCGCTCTCTAATCGTCCTTTTGTTGCATTCTTACTAACAATGGCTGAGTGTGAATATAGTAAGATAAGGAACACATGAATTTCAGTAAGTCGATTTCTATTTCAAACTTAATTAACAATGATTTTTAGCTATCCCAATATAAGACCATGCAATGATATATATGTTGTCAATCTTACCTAGTGTGATTAAGGCATAAGTGACATTGTTGTTGAATTGTTTCTTTTGTTATTTGTTGTATATATTTGATCAACGTTGGCTTCTTTATGTTCTTATCTTTTGATCTTGTTTTTATTTATATTTATATCATGGCTGCTATGGGAAGTTGCCTATGTATGCCATTTTTGTTAAAGTTATATTTCAGCTTTCTCTACAGTTTTAAATTATTCTCTATTCTTTAGTTTAAGAATCATCTAATCTTGACTAATTGTGAATGACCTTAATCTTGGTGGGGTTCATTTTAATTTCCCCTTAGTCGATCTTGAGTCTAAAGTACACATGTAATAACAACTTGAATGCAAACCTTTTGGCATGAAGTGATAGCTTGTACTTCCTTTGACAGCATTAGCTGCTTAACAAGTTGCTCATAATAAGCTTATTTACTTGGGAAAAAGCTGTTGAAAATATTAGAGACCTGCATAGGCTGTACTAGTTTGTTGTCTATTACTAGGAATTGTCATTTGCACTTCATCAAATGTTGCCTTTATTTCTAAAGTCATGGTATAAAATGTCTTCATTTCTTTTAGCAAATTAAATGCTGTCCATTCTTTAATGTGATCAAATGCTATTCATTAAATTAATATGATCAAATATTGTCCATTAAATTTTGTGATCAAATGATGTCCATTCAGTTATGGTTAATTAAATGTTTCATGTAGTTTAAAAGATCTAAATACTGCCATTTATTTAAATGATAATCAAATGCTGTCATCTAATGTAATATAAGAATGAATGCTGCCATTTATCCTAATGTGAGTCAAGTACTATCATAAGTAATATGCTGTATATGTATTGGTCTTCATATGAGTTGTGAAATGCTGAATTCATTCTTCTATACCATACAATATAAAGATAATTGCTGCCATTCTTCATAGAATCACATGTTGCCTCTTTTTCTAAATGAAATCAATAAGATCGTAGTAGATAAATGTCACTGTTTCTTTATTAGAATCTTATGCTATCATTAATTTAAAATGAAATCGAAAGTTTTCTCTAATTCTAAAGTAAAATCACATGATCAAATACTATCAGTTGTCTTATTAAAACCATATGTGATCGAATAAATATATGAAAGAATCATGGAATATTGTCATTACTTGTATTAACTCCTTTTATTAAAATGCATTTAAAGAATCAAATGATGTTTTAAGAATTCAACCATACTTGTTTCATTTATATTTGAATGTTAATTTTAATGATGTTATTCTTTGCAGGTCAAGTTGTAAATTAGTATCAAGAGAAATGATGTGCTAAATGCTATTAACATATAGCAAAAATAAGCCAAATAGATGCTGCCCCTATAAATTGCTGAATTAATTTCTGCATCTTTTGCTATTAGATGTTTGATATAGGATATTAAACTGCTTAGTTTAATTGAATGTATTTAAAATTTTTGTAGAATTGGAAATGAGCAATCCTATAAAAAGGGTTGAACTCTATTTTAGAATTGGAATTAAACTCTATTTAGAACTGGAAATGAGCAGTCTTGTAAAAAGGACTGAACTCTATATTTAGAATTGAAGAATGTTTGTATAAAATTTGGAAAATTTGAACAAAAATAAAGGAGACTCTGCCAAAAATTTTAAGAATTTTAGGACTTAGAAAATTTTAGGAAATATAGATGTTTGCACATATTTCTAAGAAATTCATATAAATTATCACTTCATTTGAAAAATAAAAATACTTCAATATCAAATATCATAAAAACCTATTATTACAAAATCATGAAGTATCAAAATAATGACTTAAACTACTTATTGGCAGATCAAACAAATTGAATTGATTAATGCTGAGACAAAACTAGTCAGGTACGCAAATCTACTTATAAGTTTCATTTCAGTATTCTTATATTTGAGCCATTTTCCAATTGAATATTATTTACACTGCTTACCGCTTTATAATTTGCAAAAAGAATGATATTGAATAGCATGTAACAAAAAGTTGAAACAATGAATTTATTATTGTGGTGGTTATCTTTGGAGGGAGAAACACAACACTGAGAATCTGTACAGATTGGGCCAGCTAGCAGCCCCTGGGAGTTATATGGAGGGATTTAGCCTCTTGTAGGAAGTAGGCAATCCAGAGGAAAGACACACCAAGAATTATTATTTAAGTAAGCTACCGACGGGTGGCGAGATAAGCTTCCTACAGATTATGCCTATGGGTTTACCCATTTGGGCTCAGGAGTCTTCAGGACTCGCCTTATTGTTACAAGTGCTCTCAATAAAATTTATTTCATATATGTTGAATTTCACAGCTATTTTGTAGGGCAGAAATTGCTTACTTTACTTGCAGTTTTATTTTCAGTCATTTTTATATATGATTTATACCTATTATAGGATGTTAGACTTATACTTATAAGAACAATTTGCGTACTCCTACCTGACTGGTAATCTGAATTTTTCAGGTTTTGATAATTAAAAAGAACTCAGAAGATCTGCCAAATCAAAATAAGAAGAATAAAGGAAGCAAAAGAATGTAAAAATTTCTAATTCATATTTTGTATAATTCAAACTATTGTAAATTTTCATATATGTTTTGGCTCTATGTATAAAAGGACTTCAAATTTTATTTATTTTATTATGTCCTTTTTGAATTATAAAAATATCTATATTTTTTTCATTTGAGATGAATTGTTCCTTAAAGACTCTCGAACTTCGATCCCCGGTCGCCACAGAAATTGGTATCAGAGCGAAGTTTGAGACTATTTAAGGAATGATTCATGAAAAGAGCCAACTATATGAATATAGTTACTAAGTTATTAGAAATTAGATTTTAAGTTGGAGAGCCAACTAAGTATAGTTTATTATTTCCCAGAATATGGATAGTCAAAAGAACAACAACAATCAATCACAGGAGGAAAATGTTCCTCAAAACACTCCTAGTCACAATGAGACTGTTTCACCTAATGTTGAAGTAGTCTATCCCTTTGATCATAGTGGAGCAAATCAGAAGCTCCAGTTCATGAATATGATGAGTCAATTCATGAATAGTCAACAAATCCAAAACCCTCATCCTATTCAGAGAAAAGCAGTAAATGAGGACATGCAAATATTTCTTAAACTACAGCCACCCAGATTTAATGGCAAAGCAACTCCTTACCAAGCTGAGGAATGGATTCAAAGGATAGAAAAAGAGTTTAAATGTGCTAAGAGCTCAGAAGACCAGAAGGTATCTCTAGCTACTTATCTTCTGACGGAAGCTGCTGAGAAGTGGTGGAAAACAACCAAGAACATCAAATTCCAGAATAGAGCAGAAGAAGAAATCCAATGGGAGGAATTTGCGAAAGTATTTCTAGGCAAATATGTGCCTCAGTCTGCCAGACAGACAATGAGAAAAGAACTACTAAATTTGAAATAAGGAAGTCACACAATAACTGAATATGAAGAGGAATTCACTCGTCTAGCCAGCTTTGCCCCATAAATGGTTACTACTGAAGAAGTCAGATGCCATCTATTCCTTAATGGATTAAGAAACAACTTTCAACATATCCTAACACCTCTTCAGATTTTAAACTTTGCTCAACTAGTAGAAAAAGCCAAGCTTATGGAAGCTCAAGAAGAGCAGTACTCCTCCAGAATGAAAAGACCAGCATTCTCCCCCCATTTTAAATCCAAGAGACAGCAATTCTCCAGACCTCAAGGAAAAGTGTATAATATTCAAGGTAACTCAAGTAGACCCTCTCCAAGAACACCAAACACTTGCAGGTTTTGTGGAAGAATTCATAGTACAGATAAATGCTTCACCGGTGTGGAAGGACGAACCATTCCATAAAGTTCTGCCGTGCCACCTATACAGTCAATGGGTATCAAATCCCAAATCAAGGAAAGGAAATTATGAAAAATCCAGGAAGACCACCATTAAACCAAGGAAATAATATGGCATCTTCCAGTAATCCAAGAAACAATCAAACCCAGGCCAGAATATTCAACCTATCTCAAAAAGAGGCAAAAGAAGAACCTGATGTGGTCACAGGTACCATTTTATTATTTCAGTACCCATGTTCAGTTCTTTTTGATTCTGGAGCTACACATTCTTTTATTGCATCAAAAATAGTTCAACAATATTCATTACCAGTAGAACAACTTTCATCAGCCCTTAAAGTTAATCTACCATCAGGAGAGTTCTTAGAAACAAACATCTCCTGTAATTGCAATATTGATATAAATGGAAATTCTTGGGAAGCTAAACTCACTGTCATCCCTATAACCAGTTTTGACATTATTCTTAGGATGGATTGGATGAGTCAGAATAAGGCATTAATTGATTGTGCAAAGAAAAGAGTATATATTTATAATGGAAGTAAGAAGGTAACTTTTATTGGTCAAAGAAGTGCAATTATTAGTCTTATCCCAGCAAACAAAATTGAGAAGTTTATTAGAAAGAAGTATCCTTTATTCCTAACTTTACTCTCAAGTTCTGAGGTTAAAACTACAATCTTAGAAGAGACTCATGTAGTAAGAGAATATGCAGATGTATTTCCTGATGAACTTCCAGGTTTGCCACCTCAAAGAGAAGTAGAGTTCAGCATTGATTTAAGTCAGGGAATGAATCCTTTATCTAAAGCTCCATACAGAATGGCACCCAAAGAATTAGAAGAACTTAAGAATCAACTTCAAGAGTTGACTGAAAAAGGATTTATAAGACCAAGTAATTCTCCTTGGGGAGCCCCAGTTTTATTTGTTAAGAAGAAAGATGGAAGTATGAGATTATGTATCGATTACCGGGAATTAAATAAGGTTACTATTAAAAACAAATACCCATTGCCCAGAATAGATGATTTATTTGATCAGTTAGTTGGTGCTTCCATATTTTCTAAGATTGATCTGAGATCTGGTTATCACCAACTTCGTATCAAAGACGAAGATATTCCTAAATCTGCATTCAGAATAAGATATGGGCATTATGAATTTTTAGTAATGCCGTTTGGGTTAACAAATGCCCCATCTTATTTTATGGATCTAATGCAGCGAATAATGAAACCCTATCTAGATTCTTTTATTATCGTCTTTATTGATGATATATTAATCTATTCTAAGAATGCTAAGGAACATGAAGAGCATCTTAGAATCACCTTGAACTTATTAAGACAACATCAACTGTATGCCAAGTTCTCAAAATGTGAATTTTGGCTTCACTCAGTCGCCTTCTTAGGCCATATAATTAGCAAGGAAGGAATATCAGTTGATCCCAGCAAAATAAGTGCAATTCTAGATTGGCCCCAACCTACTTCAGTAACAGAAATAAGAAGCTTCTTAGGTTTAGCTGGGTACTATCGTAAGTTTGTTAAGAACTTCTCTCAAATTGCAGTCCCTCTTACTCGTCTTACTCAAAAAGATGTACCTTATGTTTGGGATTCATCTTGTGAATCAGCGTTTAAGAAGTTAAAAGAATGTCTAACCTCAGCTCCTATTTTAGTTCTACTAGTTGAAGGAAAAGAATATCAGATTTATTGTGATGCTTCTGGAATTGGATTAGGATGTGTTCTTATGCAAGAAGGAAAAGTGATAGCTTTTGCATCTAGACAACTCAAAATTCATGAGAAGAATTATCCAGTTCATGACCTGGAGTTAGCTGCAATAGTCTTTGCATTAAAAATCTGGAGACACTATTTGTATGGAGTAAAATGTGAAGTCTTCATAGATCATCAAAGTCTGAAGTATGTTTTTACTCAGAAAGAGATCAATTTAAGACAGCGAAGATGGTTATAATTAATTAAAGATTATGATTTATCAATTCAATATCATCCTGGCAAGGCAAATGTAGTAGCAGACGCACTAAGTCGAAAGGCAGTTTCACATTTACATGTTTTGACTTCTAATCCTATATTACTCAAAGAAATAAAAGATCTTCAATTAGAAGTCATATTGCCAGCAAATGCTAAGCTATTTCAGATGACTATAGAATGTTCATTAATGGATGAGATTAAAGAAGCTCAACACCTGGATGAAGAATATAACTCCTTATCTGCATCCATTCAATCAGGAAAGCAATTAGAATTGAATTTAGATTCAAATAAGAATATTTGGTGTGGATCTAGAATATGGATACCAAATAAAGACGAGCTAAGAACTAAAGTATTAAAAGAAGCTCACCAGTCTAGATACTCAATTCATCCTGGAAATAATAAGATGTATCAAGACTTGAAATCTCACTTTTGGTGGCCAGGAATGAAAAGAAGTATAGCTGAGTTCATATCAAAGTGTGAAGCCTGTAACCTGGTAAAAGCAAAACATCAAAAACCAGGAGAATTACTTCAACCTCTAGCTATACTTCAATGGAAATGGGAAGATATTTCTATGGATTTTATAATTGGATTTCTTCGTTCAAAATCTAATAATGATTCTATTTGGGTAATTGTGGATAGGCTTACAAAATCAGCACACTTTTTACCCATCAAGCAAACAGATTCAGTAGACAAATTGGCAAAAAATTATCTAAAAGAGATAGTAAGGTTGCATGGTATTCCAAAAACCATTGTTTCTGATAGAGATAGTAGATTCACTTCTAAGTTCTGGAAAGCAGTTCATCAAGATCTTGGTTCACAGCTCTGTATGAGTACAGCTTTTCATCCACAGACTGATGGACAAACTGAAAGAGTAAATCAAACTCTAGAAGATCTTCTTCGCCTTTGTGTCTTAGATTTTGGAGGAAGTTGGGATGATCACCTTCCATTAATTGAATTTTCTTATAATAACAGTTTTCAAGCAAGTATTGGAATGGCTCCTTATGAAGCCCTTTATGGAAGGAAGTGTATCACTCCCTTATCCTGGAATAGTGTTGGAGAAAACAGGATATTAAAATCAGATTTAATTCTTCAGGCAACAGAAAAGATAAAGATAATTCAATATCGAATGAAAGTAGCTCAAGACAGGCAGAAGCAATATTTTGATGCTCATCATCGTCATATTGAATTTTCTGTTGGAGACTTTGTATATTTGAAAGTGAACCCATTCAGAGGAGTTTCCAGATTTGGAATTTCTGGGAAGTTAAGTCCAAGATTTATTGGACCTTTTGAAGTTTTAAAAAGAGTAGGCCAGGTGGCATATCAAATCAAACTACCACCACATCTGAGTCTAATGCACAATGTGTTTCATATCTCTTCACTAAGAAAGTGCTTATCTGAACCTTCATTAAGAGTAGAAGTAGAAGATATCAATTTGCAACCAAATCTAAGTTATGTGATCGAACCAGAAGAAATTCTAGATCGAGATGAAAGGAAGTTAAGAAGTAAAACTATTCCCATGATAAAGATCAAATGGAAGAACTGTCATAAAGAAGAAGCTACATGGGAAGAAGAATCAAGTATGAAGAAAGCATATCCTCACTTATTTCACTAGTAAGTGACTATAGATCTTGTAAATATCTTTAAATTTTAAATTGATGTCGGGGCGACATCTCTTTTAAGTTGGAGAGAATGTAAAATACAAAAAAAAAAATTCCATTTCAAATTGTTTATTAATATATAAATAATATTGACTTCAGATTGAAAATTTGACTCCGCCATTGTGTTCACCACCCCCAAATTAGCTAGGGGTGAAGTTTTGAACGCATTTGGAAGTCGTAAAATTTTAGACAAATATTTTAATATTATTTAAATACCTGAAAATTCGAGTAATTAAATACTCGTCGGATCAAAAATCTGAGTGCGCCATTGTCTTCGGAAGCACTCAATTAGCTAGGATAGATATATAAATATATATATATATATATATATATATATATATAATTTTTTATATATCATACAATAAAATTAAATATTAAGTTAATTAAAATTTAATTTAATAATTATATATATTCCTTATTTCTTTATTTTTCTTCTCATTCGCATCCTAACCAAAAACCCTAAATCCCTCTACGCGGCCGACTCCTTCGCACGCGATCCCCTCTCCCCATCCCGATCCTATCCTATCCTATCAATGATTCGAAATGAAATTGAGCGATCAGAAGTTTGATTAACGAAGCTTAAATGCATGTCTATTATCGCAAAAAAATTGATATAAGGATACAGTTAAGTATTAAGAAAAATATTAGGGTTTGAGAGGTACCTGTTGAGGAAAATTGCAGAACGTTAGGCTTAGATTTAGAAGTAGAAAATTCGTAAATGATATTTAGATGTTCGTAAGGATTTTATTGAGGTGTTGGAAGCGGTGGATGTCCTTCGTTTTGCTCGAAGGATTGACGCGTGGAAGAGTCGAAGGCTCAGCGCGACACGCGCTGAGCAACGGGGACGACAAGTTCCAGATCGTCTGATCTCGCGTCGAGATCAGATCAGACGGCTGAGATGGTTTGACGGAAGGAAAACGCCGTAAAGAAGAATGGACGGCGTGCTAAAAGCTTTGATGGAAACCGTCAATATTTAATATTAATATTAAAAGTTTTATTAATTAAAATTAAGTATTTAATTAAATCCAGAAATTTCCAAAAAATCACCCTTAACTAATTGAAGGGTGAGGAACGCAATGGCGAAATTGGATTTTCGATACGATGAGTATTGAATTATTCAAATTTTCAGGAATTTTCAGATATTTAAATAATATTAAAATATTTGTCAAAAATTCAACGACTTCCAAATGCATTCAAAACTTCACCCCTAGCTAATTTGGGGGTGGTGAATGCAATGATGAAGTTAGATTTTTAATCTGAGGTCAAAATTATTTAAATATTAATAAACAAATTTGAACATAAATTCTGGTATTTTACATTCTCTCCAATTTAAAAGAGATGTCGTCCTGACATCAATCTAAAATTTAAAGACATTTATTAGATTTAGAATCACTTACTAGTGGAATAAGTGAGAATATGCTTTCTTTATACATGATTCTTCTTCCCATGTGGCTTCTTGTTTGCGACAGTTCTTCCATCTAACCTTTATCATGGGAATGGATTTGTTTCTTAATTTTCTTTCATCTAGATCTAGAATTTCTTCTGGTTCGATCACATAGCTGAGGTTTGGTTGCAATTCAATATCTTCTACTTTCACTCTCATTGAAGGTTCTGATAATCATTTTCTTAAGGAGGAGATTTGAAATACACTGTGCATCAAACTCAGATGTGGTGGAAGCTTGATTTGATATGCCACTTGGCCTATTCTCTTCAAGACTTCAAAAGGTCCAATAAATCTTAGAGTTAATTTTCCAGAAATTCTAAATCTTGAAACTCCTCTGAACAGATTAACTTTCAAATATACAAAGTCTCCAACAGAAAATTCTACATGATGATGATGAGCATCAAAATACTGCTTCTGCCTATCTTGAGCTGCTTTTATCCGATGCTGAATTAACTTAATCTTTTCTGTTGCCTAAAGAATCAAATCTGATTTTAATATCCTATTTTCTCCAATATTATTCTAGGATAAAGGAGTGATACACTTTCTTCCATAAAGGGCTTCATAAGGAGTCATTCCAATGCTTGCTTGAAAACTATTATTGTAAGAGAATTTAATTAATGGAAGGTGATCATCCCAACTTCCTCCAAAATCTAATACACAAAGGCAAAGAAGATCTTCTAGAGTTTGATTCACTCTTTCAGTTTGTCCATCAGTCTGTGGATGAAAAGATGTACTCATACAGAGCTGTAAACCAAGATCTTGATGAACTGCTTTCTAGAACTTTGACGTGAATCTGCTGTCTCTATTAGAAACAATAGTTTTTAGAATACCATGCAATCTTACATCTCCTTTAGATAGATCTTTGCCAATTTGTCTACTGAATCTGTTTGCTTGATGGGTAAAAAGTGTGCTGATTTTGTAAGCCTATCCACAATTACCCAAATAGAATTATTATTGGATTTTGAATGAGAAAATCCAGTTATAAAATCCATAGAAATGTCTTCCCATTTCCATTGAGGAATAGCTAAAGGTTGAAGTAATCCTCCTAGTTTCTGATGTTCTGCTTTTACCAGGTTACAAGCTTCACACTTTGATATAAACTCAGCTATACTTTTCTTCATCCATGGCCACTAAAAGTGTGATTTCAAATCTTGATACATCTTATTATTTCCTGGATGAATAGAATATTTGGAATGGTGAGCTTCTTTCAATACTTTAGATCTTAGCTCAGCTTTATTAGGTATCCAAATTCTAAATCTACACCAATTGTTTTTATTTGAATCCAAATTTAGTTCTAGATTCTTTCTTGATTGAATATATATAGATAAGGAGCTATATTCTTTATAAATATGTTAAGCTTCTTTAATTTCATCCATTAATGAGCATTCAACTATCATTTGAAATAGATTAACATTTGATGGTAATATGACTTCTAATTGGAGATCTTCTATTTCCTTGACTAAGATAGAGTTAGAGGTCAAAATATGCAAATGTGATATTGCCTTTTAACTTAGTGCATCTGCTACTACATTTACCTTTCTAGGATGATATTGAATTGATAAATCATAATCTTTGATTAATTCTAACAATCTTCGCTGCCTTAAATTTATCTCTTTTTGAGTAAAGATGTACTTCAAACATTGGTGATCAGTGAAGACTTCACATCTTACTCCACATAAATAGTGTCTCCAGATCTTAAGTGCAAATACTATTTCAGCCAATTCCAGATCATGAACTGGATAATTTTTCTCATAAATTTTAAGCTATCTAGATGCGAAGGCTATAACTTTTCCATCTTGCATAAGAACGCAACCTAATCCAATTCCAAAAATATCACAATAAATTTGATATTCTTTTCCCTCATCGGGTAAAACTAGAATAGGAGCTGAGGTTAGACATTCTCTTAACTTTTGAAACGTAGATTCACAAGATGAATCCCATACATAAGGCATATCTTTTTGAGTAAGATGAGTAAGAGGGACTGCAATCTGAGAAAAGTTCTTAACAAATTTATGATAATAACCAGCTAGTCCCAAGAAACTGCGTATCTCTGTTACTAAAGTAGGTTAGGGCCAATCCTGAATTGCACTTATTTTGCTTGGATTGACTGATATTCCTTCCTTGCTAATGATATTCCCTAAGAAGGCTACAAATTGAAGCCAAAATTCACATTTTGAGAATTTGGCATACAGTTGATGTTGCCTTAATAAGTTCAAGGTGATTCTAAGATGCTCTTCATGCTCCTTAGCATTTTTAGAATAAATCAATATATCATCAATGAAGATAATGATAAATGAATCTAAGTAGGGTTTCATTATTCTCTGCATCAAATCCATAAAATAGGATGGGGCGTTGGTTAACCCAAAAGGCATCACCAAGAATTCATAATGCCCATAACGCGTTCTAAATGCAGATTTAGGAATATCCTCATCTTTGATACGGAGTTGGTGATAACCAGATCTTAAATCAATTTTGGAAAATATTGAAGCACTAACTAATTGATCAAATAAATCATCAATTCTTGGTAACAGGTATTTGTTTTTAATGGTAACCTTATTCAATTCCCGGTAATCAATACATAGGCGCATACTTCTATCTTTCTTCTTAACAAACAAGACTGGGGCTCCCCAAGGAGAATTACTTAGTCTGATAAATCCTTTTTCAGTCAACTCCTAAAGTTGATTCTTAAGTTCTTCTAACTCTTTGGGTGCCATTCTGTATGGAGCTTTTGATAAAGGATTCGTTCCTTGACTTAAATCAATGCTGAACTCTACTTCTCTTTGAGGTGGTAACCTTGGAAGTTCTTCTGGAAAAACATTTGCATATTCTTTCACTATAGGAGTTTCCTCTAAAGTTGTAGATTTAGCATCGGAACTTGAGAGTAAGGTTAAGAATATGGGATACTTCTTTCTAATAAGCTTTTCGATCTTATTTGCTGGGATAAGGCTAATAACTGCACTCTTTTGACCAGCAAAGGTTACTTTCTTACTTCCATTATAAATATATACTATCTTCTTTGCACAATCAATTAATGCTTTATTCTGACTCATCCAGTCCATCCCAAGGATAATATCAAAAGTGGTTATAGGGATGACAGTGAGTTTAGCTTCTCAAGAGATTCCACTTATATCTAACTTACATTTACAAAATATGTTTGTTTCTAAGAACTCTCATGATGGTAAATTAACTTTGAGTGCTGATGAAAGTTGTTCTACTAGTAATGAATACTGTTGAACCAATTTTGACGCCATAAAAGAATGCGTAGCTCCAAAATCAAAAAGAACTGAACAAGGGTGCTGGAATGATAAAATGGTACCTATAACCACATCAGGCTCATTTCTTGCCGCTTCTTGAGATAGATTGAATATTCTGGCTTGGGCTGGATTATTCCTTGTATTACTTGAAGATGCAATATTGTTTCCTTGGTTTGCTGGCGGTCTGCCTTGATTCCTCATAACTGCCTTGCCTTGATTTGGGAGTTGATGGCTGTTTACTGTGTAAGTAGCACGACAGAACTTTATTGAATGATTTGTTCTTCCACATCGGTGGCATTGACCTTCACCGGTAAAACACTTATCTATACTATTCATCCTTCCATAAAACCTGCAAGTGTTTGGTGTTCTTGGAGCAGGTCCACTGGGTTGCTTTGAATATTGTAAACTCTCCCTTAAGGTCTTGAGAATTGCTACCTCTTTGATGAAAAATTGGGAGAAAAGGCTGGCCTCTTAGTCATTCTTGAAGAGTACTCCTCTTCTTGAGCTTCCATGAGCTTGGCTTTCTCTACTAATTGAGCCAAGCTTGAAATCTGGAGAGGTGTCAGAATATGCTAAAAATTATTCCTTAATCCATTAAGGAACAAATGACACTAAACTTCCTCAGTTGTAACCATCTCTGGAGCAAAGCTAGATAAACAAGTGAATTCTTCTTCATATTCTGTTACTGTGTGACTTCCTTGCTTTAGGTTCAATAGTTCTTTTCTCATTATCTGCCTAGCAGACTGGGGCACATATTTGCCTAAGAATACCTTCACAAATTCTTCCCACTAAATTTCTTCTTCTTATCTATTTTGGAATGTAGTGGTTTTGATTGTTTTCCACCACTTTTCAGCAGCTTCTGTCAGAAGATAAGTAGCTAGGGATACTTTCTGATCTTCAGAACTTTTAGCACATATAAATTTCTTTTCTATCATTTGAATCCATTCTTCGGCTTGATATGGAGTTGCCTTTCCATTGAATCTTGAAGGCTGGAGTTTGAGAAAAACATGCATATCTTCATTTACTGCCTTCTTCTAGATTGAAATAGGATTTGGGTTCTAGATTTATTGACTGTTCATGAATTGACTCATCATATTCATGAATTGGAGCATCTGATTTGCTCCACTATGATCAAAAGGGTAGACTACTTCAATGTTAGGTGAAACAGTCTCATTATGGCTTGGGGTATTTTGAGGAACAATTTCATCCTAAGATTGGTTGTTGTTGTTGTTTTGACAATCCATAATCTGGGGAAATAATAAACTATACTTATTATGCTCTCCAACTTAAAATGAAATTACTAATTATACTTCTTATAATCTAACATTTTCAAAACTGATTTCATAATGTTGGCTCTAATGAATCATTCTTTAGATTATCTCAAACTCCGCTCTGATACCAATTATGTGGCAACCGGGGTTCGAAGTTCGAGAGTCTTAAAAGAATGATTCATACATTGGAAATATTTATTTATGAAAATAAAGGAAATAAAATATATGAATATCCACATTTACATCTAGAGCCATACACATATGAAATTTACAATAAAGATTAAATATTCACATTTTCTCGCTTCTTTATTTCTTCTTTTTAATTGACAAATCTTCTAAACTTTAATTATCAAAACCTGAAAAACACAGTTACCAGTCAGGTAGGAGTACGCAAATTATTCTTATAAGAGTATTCTAGCATCCTATAATAGGCATAAATCAAATATGGAAATGACTGAATATCTGTATATGAAAGAAAAGCAAAATTTTCAATTTAAGTATTGCCCTACAAGTAAGCTGTGAAATTCATCAAATATGAAAGCATGAAATAAATAATTTTATCAAAAGCATTTGTAATAATAAGTCGAGTCCATAGACTCCTGAGCTCAAATGGGTAAACCCATAGGCATAACCTGTAGGAAGCTTATCTCACTACCCGTCGGTAGCTTACTCAAAATAAGAACTGATGGTGTGTCTTTTCTCTGAATTTCCCACTTCCTACAGGGGTTAAATCCCTCCATATAACACCCAGGGGCTGCCAGCAGGCCCAATATGTATAGATTCTCAGTATTGCGTTCCACCCTCCAAAGACAAACACCACAAAATATATATCATTTTTCATCTTTTTATTACATGCTATTTGATATCATTCTTTTGCAGGTTTAATAGCGGTAAGAAATTTTGTAATAAATAGTGCTCAAATAAAAATGACTCAAAATAAGAATACTGAAATGAAACTTATAAGTAAATTTACGTACCTGACTATTTTGACACAATTTATAACCAATTCAATTCCTTTGATCTGCCAAAAATAGTTTAAGTTATTAATTTAAAGCTTTATGATTTTTAACATTATTTGAAATAATAATGAATATTTGAATATTTGATTTATTTATTAAGTTACTTAATTATTATGCCTTATAAGGTCAAATTGGGAATTTGACCTTATAAGGGCATATTAGTAATTTTACCCTTAATGAAATTTAAAATTTCTATTAATTTATTGTAGATTATATATTAAGGTTTTCATAGAACCTAAAATCATCAAATTCTGATATGTATTGGCTAAGTTATAGTCAATATAAATTCTAGATTTAATAATTAAAGTTTAATTTGATTAGTGAGTGATTAGTGAAATTAGTTACAAAATTATTAAAATAATTACACGGCTAGGTTCTAATTTACTTTATGAGTTCTTTGAGACTGAAATTACTTAATTTGGATCATTATATTTGCTAATATTCACTAATCAAGTTTTAAGATAATTAAGGTTAATTAAGAGATCTAACTGTTGGATCCTAAATAATTTTGCACTTTACTGAAAATTAGGTTTTTCTACTTTAATTTGATATTTGGATTACCTAATTTGGAGCTAAATTGACTAACTTATGGCCAATCAAAGTTTTAGGGTTAAAGGGTTTAATTAAGGTTAGGTCATAATTGTGATTAGTCTAAATTTAATCCAAATAATAAAATTAACACTACTAAAATATTTTTTAGGGTTTTCTGAGTATTTTGAGACTCATATTAGGTATGTTAGGGTTAACACACATAAAGTTATGACCTATTGAAGATTTGTGAGATTTATTTGAATTAAATTAATACCCCTAAATGTCACTAGGCGAAATAACTATCCAATTTGAGATTTGTTAATTTCAGATTTTTCTTTGATTTTTGCTGATCAAAATAATATATTCTCTTATGCCATTTGGATTTGTATTTTGTGAGATATTAATATTTGAAGTTTGGAATTTAATTGAATTATATTTAAATATTTATCAATATTCTGTTTAATTCATTAATTAAACTTTAGCATCTTAATAATTTATATATATAAATTTTATCTTTCCATTTTTTTTTAAACTTATCTAAGTGTAAATATATATATATATATATATATATATATATATATATATATAATACATATACATTTTTATTAACAATAATTTTCTCTGCAGGTGGGGCCTGCACCGACAAATTCACGATGTGGTCCCGCAGCTATTATGTGGCAAACTATGGTTTGCTGAGGCTTGACAGGCGGGGCCCGTGACTTAAATTTACACCCCACGTGTCGCACTGTAAGGGCGACAGAGCAAAGAGGGGGACCCACCATCCTACGTCCGCTCCTACTCGCTGAACCAGACCGGTTCATGCACGAACTCGGACCGATTGAACATGATCCAGTCCGAGGTGATTCGTCTTCAGCGCCGCTTTGCCTTCCTCTTCGTTTTAGCGCGACGGGGAATTAGGGTTAGACTGGATCGATGATTTGAAATGAAATCGAGCACTCAAAAGTTTGATTAATGAAGCTTAAATGCATGTCTATTATCGCAAAAAACATGATATAAGGATACCGTTAAGTATTAAGAAAAATATTAGGGTTTGAGAGGTACCTGTTGAGGAAAATTGCAGAACGTTAGGTTTAGATTTAGAAGTAGAAAATTCGTAAATGATATTTAGATGTTTGTAAGGATTTTATTGAGGTGTTGGAAGCGGTGGATGTCCTTCATTTTGCTTGAAGGATTGACGCTTGGAAGAGTCGAAGGCTCAGCGCGACACGCGCTGAGCGACGGGGACGACAAGTTCCAGACCGTCTGATCTCGCACCGAGATCAGATCAGACGGATGAGATGGTTTAGCAGAAGGAAAACGTCGTAAAGAAGAATGGACAGCGCCAAATGCTTTGACGGAAACAGTCAATATTTAATATTAATATTAAGTTAATATATTTATATATATTAGTTTTATTAATTAAAATTAAGTATTTAATTGAATCCAGAAAATTTCCAATAAATCACCCTTAACTAATTGAAGGATGAGGAACGCAATGGCGAAATTGGATTTTCCATCCGATGAGTATTTAATTATTGGAATTTTCAGGTATTTAAATAATATTAAAATATTTGTCAAAAATTCAACGACTTCTAAATGCATTCAAAACTTCACCCCTAGATAATTTGGGGGTGGTGAATACAATGATAAAGTTAGATTTTCAATCTGAGGTCAAAATTATTTCAATATTAATAAATAAATTTGAACATAAATTCTAGTGTTTTACATCCCACCACTTATCTACTTCAGGATAGGATAGTCATTCTTGAAATGACTTGCCTTTTCATAGTTTTAACAGTCAGGCTTTACTTTTTAGGGTCTTTATTTTTCTTATCTCAACATAGATCTATTTTTGTTATGTCTTCGATCTACATTTCTTTCTCAACTTTTAGCATTAAATGCTAAAGTAGATGTCTTCCCATGGGATCTTTTCCACACCTCTTCATTCAGCACCAACACGATATTGTCGTTGAATTTCAACAACACATTTTATGATGAGTTACTAATGGTTGTAATCAGCCCATCCTAATTGTTCAAAAATGAAGAGTGTAATAACAAAGCTCGAACATCGTCATCAAATTTGATGCCCATCGAACTTAACTGGCTTGTCACATTGTTGAACCCATTCAAATGTTTCATCACTGAGTAGCCATCCATTATCTTGATATTAAATAATCATTTTATTAGAAAAACTGTGAAGACCCACTTAAGTAGTAATAAGTAAAACTCTTAAACATCGAGGTGCCTTTTCAGATAACGGTGGAGTTCCTGATAAGAATTATAAAGTTAAGCGTGCTCAGGTGGGAGCACTCCCAGGATGGGTGACTTACTGGGAAGTTATCTTCTGAGGGAAAGCCGTGATACCTTTTTGGCCAATGCGGACAATACCTTGATGCTTAAGAGTTTGAGCTGTTACAAATAGTATTAGAGCAAACCATGGGGTGTTAGATAGGAGCTAAGTGTCATACAGGGCAAAGTACCACTTCATGTGAGCAGCCTCTTGAACCCATGATGGTTAAGGTGCTACATGGTTGTGAGTACCTCTTGAGCTTGTAGGGGTCACCTCTAATCCTATCTACCCAATGGATGGTTCTTAGATTTGTGTGTGGATACTAATGAGGACGTCAGTTACTTAAGTTGGGGAGATTGTGAAGACCCACTTAAATAGTAATAAGTGAAACTATTAAACATCGAGGTGCCTTTTCAAATAACGATAGAGTTCCTGATAAGAACTCTAAAGTCTCAGGTGGGAGCACTCCCAGGATGGGTGACCTACTAGAAAGTTATATTCTGAGGGCAAAATTGTGATGCCTTTATGGCTAAAGTGGACAATACCTTGATACTTAAGAGTTTGAGCTGTTACAAAAACTTTGCTAGAAGTTGAAGGCTTCTCATACATCCATATCAGAGCATCAATGAGATATATAGTAGTTTTCTCATTAACAATGTTAATTTGCGATAGAATAAGACAATGAAAGATGAATTAAACTCAATATGGTTCTATCAAGAACCTCCCAATCTTTATATGACATAGTGGCAAGTTTTTTATCAGCTCCACTGAGTGATATATACAACTTCTTCAGGTAGAGCAAATTCTCCATTTTCATATTCCAAAAAGCAAAATTAGTGCCGTTGAACTTCTTTATTTTGTATCTCATTTCGTCGGCCATTACTGCCACTCAAACTGTAAACCCTAGAACAATAAAAATCTATCGCTCTGATACCACTTATTTTGAGCACGTGACGGAAGTATTTTTGAGAGACTGAGGATCACAGTTACGTTGACGATTACCAAGCAATAGATGAAATCATCCAAGTACAAAAAATAAAGCACATCACAATCACATGCACAAATCACAAGCATCCAAAACACAAGGATTTTTATGTGGAAAACCTAATGATGAGAAAAATAATGGAGCCACACCACACATAAATTTTCACTATGAATCAAGAAGATTACAAAGTTAAAGAGAGATTCACATTCACAAGAACAAGAAAGACCTACTGCTTACACAGCCTCCCGATCAATTTCTTCTTCTCCCAGAACTTCCAGCTCTCACTCTAGGTTGAAGGAGAGGAGCAGCATCCGTTACCTAATTAGGGTTCTCTCGAACATGCAAAAGCACTTGTCAACAACAACCAACACTTCATGATGTTTTCTTAAATACTTAGGCACTATTTGGACCTCAAATGATCCAAAATATCCCCCAAAATACTTAGGGCAATGCCTAAACCAGAGTTGAAACTTGTTAGGTGCTACAACACAGCGTAGTACCCCAGTTTCTGATGGCCAGGAGCCAGGGCCTGGTGTAGTGCCCAAGTCTCTGTTGGCCTGGGGCTGGGGCGCGTTGTAGCGCCCAGTCTCTGACTGGCTAGCGCTAGGGCGCGCTGTAGCGCCCCAGTTTCTGGACTGGTGCCAGGGCGAGCTGTAGAGCCCTAGTCCTTGGAAGCTGGGCGCCAAAGTGCGCTACAGAGAGCCACGGTGCACTGCATAACCTAAACTTCCCCAACTCGTCTCGTATCACCTCGGAAGCTCCCAAAAGCCCACCGGAGTTCCATTAGCACCTCCACAATGATACGAATGGTCTCCATATCCCAACATCATCGTATGAAGGAAAAAGAGATTCTAATTGAATTCTACAAATGAGTGAAAACTTGTATCTTGGATATGAATTTTTTATCATTATTAATTGGGATCTCAAAGGTTTGTTTTGCTTCTTCAAATGGGCTCTTGACAATGTTGCTAGCTATCTCCTTATTTACTTACCATTACGATGGATGGACGAGCTGTGTTCCTTAATAAAGAAGTGTTGGAAAACTTGAGTTTCAAACCCTTCAAATATGATTTTTTTCTCTAATCTCATTTTTGCAGATGATCTTCTTTGCTTTGGAGAAACATCTGAAGAGAACATTGGCAGCCTCATTATAGTACTCAATTGTAAAATACTAGAAATTCTTTTCAAAATTATTTATTAATATTTAAATAATTTAGAACTCAGAATCGAAAGGGGTCCGCCATTGGACTCAGTAACTCTAAATTAGCTAGGAGTTATTATGAGAATATTTAAAAATCCTTGATTTTCCCGGATATTTTTCAATCACTCATAAATTTTTGTCAAATTAAGATTCCAATTTAAGTCAAATAAAAATGTAATAAAAATATCCTCTTATAATGCATATTGAAAGGATCCTACTGCAAAAATTTGAGCGCATTTGGGATCCTGGATTGTCCTGAATAAATTCATAAATTTTAAACTTTAAAGGTTAATAATATAAAAAATATAAATTAGAATTTGGAAATTTTTGTATATCTAAGTTAAGCATCATATGAGGATGCTATGTTTTAAGTTTCATTAATTTTCGAGTTTCCGATTTATCGTAATTAATTTTCTAAGTTTTTCACTTAAAAATTAATATAAAATAAAATACTTATCCAAATTCAATAATTTTTGATTTCATGCGTTCATCTCGTTGAGACGGACATTTCGATACTAAGTTTGTAACTTTTAAAGCTCAAATGACTTCAAATTTTGGCTCAGAAATTCTAGCCATTTATTTATATCCAACGGTTGATATAGATCCTAGATTTTTCTTAAATCTCTTCAAAACCTAAATCCTAAATGCCCTCAGCCGAAAATTTCTTCTCTCCTACGCAAGCCATTCGCGCGACCAAGACGCCACCTTCCATTCGCACACCCTCACGCGCGACGCGTGGCTCGATCCCCTCCCTCTCGCACGACAGCTGCCCCCTCTCTCCCTTATCTTCTCATTCGAGGGGGGATGGTTTCCTGCGAGGATAAGAGGAAGGTGGCGGCGACCCGAGATGAAGGAACGAGACCTTCAAACTCTAGCAGCGAGCCCTAGCCGAACCTCTCCATATGGCCGAACCTTCACTCGCCGACGCCTTCCTCTCCATTTGGCCGAACCTTCTCCATCTCATCAAGAGCCTCTTCTAGCCGCATATTAAGGATCAAGGTACTCCATCTAATTCTCATATTAAGTGTTGATTACATAAGAATAATTGTTGAATTTAGGATTTGAAATATAGATCACTTTGACGTATCTTATAATACCTTGAGACTAAGTAAAAATTATTATAAAATGTTGAATAATGATATCTAAATCAAGAATATTTTTGATTCATGCTAGACCAGACAATTCTTATTTTGTAATTTTGGGTGATTTCTAAGTATTCAGTATCTTTTATTGACTTTCATTATTTCTTAGCATTTTTATGAAGACAAAAATTTAATTAAAATTTTATCTAATCTTATGTATCACCGTAATATATCAGTTGTTATTTTTCTTAATAGACCACTTTTATTGTCATAGTCATTAAACAAATTTGGCCTGTTCAGTATCAATTTCTATACAGAACATATTGTTTTGATTTTCCTAATTGAAACCTGAAGAATTTATTACTATGTAAGTTGCTCCATTAAATAGAAAGCTGAAGTGAAAGTATGAATTCTTTTTTTTTCTTTTACAGTTCTTAATGATTAATTGTCATAAAATTATATAGTAATATACTTTCGAGTGGTTGCTTGAATCATGTATTATAGTCCCTTATAAAGCAAAGAATATGACTTGTATCAAATATTCTGAAAGAGAATTAAAGTTGACATCAAAAGAAAACTGATTGACCCTTGTGCTATATGAATGACATAATTTGCAACAATTGAACATTCATTAGAGCTCTTAATCTTAAGATTGCTATTTTCTTACAATGCTATGTTATATTCTACATCAAAAAGAATTTAAATACTAGTTATTTGAATGGTTTCTATATAATTAGAATGTTAGAAAATATAGTTCTATAAATCAATATTTTTAATAGTTCATTCAGCTATATTTTCAGTTAGAATTTTGATATTTTTCTCTTTTTCTTTCTTTTCTTTAGAATTATGATTATATTTTTTTATGCATAGTAATAATCTCATATTGACTTAGATATTTGTTAAAATTGACAAGTATTAAACATCATTATCATCAAGAAGAAAATAAGGAGGAAATGATTAAAGTATATCAATTCAACTATGGATAATGCATTTGCTGAAAAGAAATCTGAATATGGCTTAGATTATTAGAGATTTCTATGTAAATAGAGCATATGTACAAATTGAATTAAATATTTGACTGCCAAATTATAAATAAGAAAAAATGTTAATTAGTTGATAACACTAATTATTATCTGCATATGTTGTATGTTTAAGAATATTTCTTTTTTTGTCCAATGCAATTATTGATATCACATACTTTTCTTTTATAATTTCTTCAATACTACCAAAAGATTAGTATATTAATGAAGGTTTCAATTCAAATGTGTAGAAAGGTTTTCTTGCAACAAATGTTAATATGCATACAAAGAAATTATGCTTAATATAGTTGACAAAATGGAGAAAATGCTATCATCACAAATTCTCCAAAGTCTTTTCTCAATTGTGTTCTTAATCGGCTTTGTTCTTATTTACTTTGCTGTTTACTTTTAAGAACTTCTATTTTATTCATATTGAAGTAATTTAATGATTTAAATTATGTACGTTTGTGTTTAAATTACCATACAGCATATGAGGTGTTCTCACTTTTACCGCATTAAGAGCGAGATATGCTAAGTGATATCTCATATTCAAAGAATTAATATTTTTGTCTTGAGCAATGAACTTATTTAAGTTCTACTTACATGCTTAATAATATGTGATTAGATTCTAATAGAATTTCATTCATTCTATTTTATGATTTTATGTTATTAGATGCTCTTTCCTTCGAGTGTAAAATTTTGAAAATATCTATGATTGAACAATGCATGCAAGTGGAAGGAGTAAAATGAATTATTAATGATAATGACTCATGCATCAATTCACAATGGGAGGTTTTGATTTCTTAGGTGATTTGCGCAACTATCTTATAGACCCTGGATAACGATAAGCGGTATTATATTTAAATTTAGTTAAAATTTATTATTTAAACTTTTAACTTAAATGATTAGTTATTGATGCTAAAGGCAAAATACACGACTCGATTTAGTAATTATTTAGTTTAAATGTTCAGCTATCAATTTTATTTTCTGAAATATTTAAAAAAAAAAAAATGGATAGCATGCCTGATCTTAACTTCTATTTTTTAGCATAAGATATGCGAACTTTATTCATACATAGGATTTAAATAGCATAAATCTATCAAAGTAATTTTGGAGTAGACTTTACAATGTTATAACCATTAAACACACATTTTTCATGGAAGTTGTTGAATTATGTTTCTTGTCTTTTAGCATATATTTTGATTTTATATGCTAGATATATAATAACTGCATTGTTTCTTTCAATTAAATGTTATTGTCATTTCTTTTATTAGAATCAAAATTTGTTAACTTCTAGATATGATCAAGTACTGACAATTGAATTGTATAAATTAAATGCCATTAGTTAGTTCAATGTGAAAATACTGCGATCATTTTTTAATGAGATCCAAATTACTGTCACCAATTTTAATTAGATTCATATGTTGCCAATTATTTCAATAAAATCAAATTGCTGCTATTTATATCTAAATGTTGCCATTCAAAAATCAAATGCTATGATCATATGCTGTTATGTATTGGTATTAAATTTAAAATTTGCTGTTATTTATTTTAATATGAAACAAAGGTTATTATTTGCAAGGAATCATTTAGGATCAAATAGTATTATACTTTTAAAATATTGCCATATAGATTAAAAAATCAAAGTGCTACCAATTATTTTAATAAAAATTACGTGCTGCCTTTCATTCTAATGAATTGATTTATAAATTGATATTTTTATTAGAACTGAAAATGAGTAATCCTGTAAAAAGGATTGAACTCTACTTTAGAACTGGAAATAGTCAATGGATTGACTTATATTTTGATTGTGCAAAAATTGTTTATTTGACCAAAAATAAAGGAGACTCTGCCGAAAATTTTAAGAATTTTAGGACTTAGAAAATTATGGGAATTATAGATGTTTTCATATGTTTCTAGAGTTTCATATAAATTTTCACTTCATTTGGAAGTATTAGTCATAAAATAATCAATTAGATAAATCCAAATATCAATATTATAAAAACCTATTATTACAAAACATGTTAAAATCATAAAGCATTAATTAATGACTTAAACTATTTTTGACAGATCAAACAAATTAAATTAGTTGATTTTGAATCAAAATAGTTAGGTACGCAAATTTACTTATAAGTTTTATTTCAGTATTCTTATTTGAGCCATTTTCCATTTGAGTATTATTTACACTGCTTACCGCATTTTAATCTGCAAAAGATTTATATCAAATAGCATGTAACAAAAAGAATGAAACACAGTATGTATATATTTTATGGTGTATGTCTTTGGAGGGTGGAATGCAATACTAGAATCTGTACAGATTGGGTCAGCTAGCATCCCCTAAGAGTTATATGGAGGGATTTAGCCTCTTGTAGGAAGTAGGCAAATCCAGAGGAAAGACACACCATCAGTTCCTATTTTGAGTAAGCTACCGACGGGTGGCGAGATAAGCTTCCTACAGGTTATGCCTATGAGTTTACCTATTTGGGCTCAGGAGTCTACGAACTCGACTTATTGTTACAAATGCTTTTGATAAAATTTATAAATTTCATGCTTTTCATATATGTTGAATTTCAAAGCTAATAATATGCAGGGCAGTATTCAAAAATTGAGAAAATTGCTTTCTTTTCATATATGTATATATTTCTTTCAGTTCTATATTTTATTTATATCTATTATAAGATGCTAGAATTATTCTTATAAGAATTATTTGCGTACTCCTACCTGACTGGTAACTGAATTTTTTTAAGTTTTGAAAATTTAAAAGCTTTGAAGATCTGCCAAGTAAAAGAAAAAGAAAAGAGATAGAGATGTGAGGAAGTAAAGATGTTAAATTTATTTTGTAAATATTAAAGACTGTTGTAAATTTTATATGTGTATGGTTCTGAATGTAAATGTGGATATTCATGTATTTTATTTTCCTTATAAATGAATATTTCCAATTGTATGAATCATTCTTTAGAGACTCTCGAACTTCGGTCCTCGGTCGTCACATCACTAAATCTAAAGAGTGCTCTACTCAATATTAAGAATGCATCGAATGCAGATTATCTTGCAAGTACATGAATATAAAAATCTTGAATACTCTCTTCAAATATTTAGGTGTCCCTAATTCAATAAGGAGACTAAAAATTAAAGATTGCTGAGGTCTTATTGAAAACTTTTTTCTTCTTAAGGTCGTCTCTTGTTACTTAAATAATCCATCAGTAAGCTATATCTCTTCCATCTTCAAATAAGGTTCAACAAGACTGTCATGCGTTTTCTCTGGCTTTTTCTTCATCGGGCGAGCGAGAAAGATGAACTTCAATGGCAACAATGCATGCTTACAAACCTCTCCCAAAAGCTATGTAAGGTCAGAACGCTAGGAAGTTCGATCTCTTATTTCGATGTCGGAGTGCTGTTACCTAATGAATTTATGGTTTGGGAAGAGATAGAGCTCTAGTCCAAATTTCCTGACAAAGTGAACCTCAACATTAATGCTAATATCATCATCCTCATAATGTACTGTATGAATGCACTATATGTAACAGTCTGATGTCGGGTTAGTGCTATTATTCCAATGGTTAACGAGCCAAAGATCCTATCAGGATGAAGTAAGGTAGCGCATACATACAAAGAAAATACAAGCGTAGAAACTAGAACTACCATCCATACATTTACATCCATACATCTCTAATGCATTCATCTCAAAAAAAAGTGATATGAATTATATGAGGACTTCTTAAATAATTGTCTAAATATATTAAATAATTGTCTAAATATATTTTATGCTATAAATTATTTGTATTTTAAACAGTCTTTACAATTACTTATAAAAGAATTTTACAAAAAATGCATATGAACTGAACTAGATACTCAAACTCATGTAAATCGCATAAAAATTAAAGTAAAATATTTAACTGTTGCAGAAAATATTTAACATACGAGTATAATACAATATAACTAAAACTTAAATGATGAAAGAAATCATTATTGAGAGTAAAATTTGATGATTAAAGTATTATTTAACTCCTAATTATTGAAATATTGATAAATGGATGCCTAATTCTCTAAGTAAAATTTTTGATCATAAAATTTTTTATCATAAGCTTAAATTTGTCACAATTAAGTTTTAAATATTATTTGGACCAAATCTTAGAAATTGGAGCTAAATATCATAAAGTTATTACATAAGCTAATCAAGATTAATTAAGCCTAAATTTGTCACAATTAAGTTTTAAATATCATTAAGACCAAACTCTACAAATTTAGAGCTAAAATGATCAAGAAATAATTTCTTGATTATTCTATTTAAATTAAATACTTTGAAAATTAGGAAAAATCTTCAAATATGAGGGCATATTTGAGTTATTCATATCAAAATATGATAAGATGCAAATTTCATAATTTTTAGACTTATATTGTTTGAAATATTCGTAAAAAAGAGTTTGTTTTTTTAAATTGAAACTATAAGATTTTAATTAATTAAATAGAATTATTTGAATTATTTAAACATTAAAAATTGAAATCGTTGAAATCCTATGTAACAAACGAAACATGAAACACCATCCAGCTGACCACAGCCGTTTTGTGTTTCGATGATCAGATCAGACGATGCTTATCTCGTTACACTATCGAAACTCTCTAAATTCAAAGCGGGTTGTCAGATCGCGTTGTAGATCCAATGGCTATTGTTTAATTCCGCAGCGGCCATTATAACATGAGCGATCTGGGTCGTAGCGCCGTTCCAATCGGAGATCCGATGGCATCTAGCGCTCTCGATGCTATTCATCTTCGTCTTCGAAGGATTCAATCGACAGCTGCGATTCCCCCGTACCAACGATGTGTCAGACCTATCCTCCATATTCCCAGGCCATCGCTAACAGTTTCCTAAGTAGAGGAAATCTCCATTCAGGCTGTGAGGCCAGGAGTGGCCCAAAATAGCCTATGAGAGGCTGAACTTTCTAGCCCAACCCAAGAGCCATGACACGACCTCCCCATAGCTTTTCCCATCTAATTAAGCAGTCAAAAACTCTCTGAGAAGTTCCTTTGCATATCTGTAAACTCTTAGTGACCTTAAAGCTCTCGAATTCCTCATGTTTCCACTGTCTTCCTCTCATAAGCACAACGGACTCCGGTGAGCTGTAACAACCATAAGTTATTACCGTGCATAATTTGTGCTTAATTAGGTCTTAAAACTTGTGTCACTAAGTTCTATTCATCATTGTGATCAAATCTTAAAAATTTAGGATTTATTGGAATCCATTTGGATTAATTAACAAATTACTCAATTTAATGACCTAGGAAATTAGCTAAATTAAATTAATCTTCAAATCAAATTCTGATGGCATTTTTGAATTCATCACACTCAAATTAGCAATGAGCAAAATTTTGAGAACTTTTCGAGGTCATTTAGGCCTAATTGAAAAAATTGCAAATAAGGGATCCACAATTCAAATAATTTCAAATTAAACGCTTCAACGGTTGGCATCGTCTGGGATTCATTGTGCAGACCGTAGGAAATCCACCGTGGAGCCCTATCCACTCGGTAGCAAGATCAAGCGCCATCGATTCGTCCATCAACGCAGATCAGATAGCCCAGATTCCATCGTAAATGGCCGTTACGGGCCTATGTGTAGATGCACAGTAAAGAATCAAATCTCCAGCATGTCTGAGCACCAAGAAAAAAACTTCTTTCGCAGTGGAAGCGATTGACGAAGCACGCTCAGAATATGAGGACCAAGGTTGCTTTGACGGTTACCAAGCAATCCAGAAATCACAGATCATAAGAACAAAACATACAGCACATGCATGCACAAAACATCTAAACACAAGGAAATATGTGGAAAAACCAAGAACAAGAAAAATTATGGAGCCACACCACAAAAAAATCTACTAAAATATGATTTGAAGATTAAAGAGTTATAAAGGGCTTACTTAGTACAACAACTCTAGATCTTACTCTAGAAATGGAGAGGAGAGGAAGCAGCCACCACCTGGAGTATCTCCTCCAACATCCAAGGCCTCACTTGCACTGCAATTTTCTTAGGGTTCAGCCTAGGGATCTCCTCCACTCACAAGCTTCCAGCCTCCACTTGACTTTTGATTGCACAGACTAAACTTAGGAATCTCTTCCTAATATTCTCTTAAGAACTCAGCTGAATAAACAGATCCTGAAAAGTTTAACATGCCCTCATATTTACTTAGGGCGTAACCTAAACAGAGCAGAAATCCGTCAGGCGCTGCGGTGCGCCGTAATGCTAAGCTCTCGAGTTGAGACCCGCTGCGGCGCGTGGTAGCACTGAGCTCTCAGGTTGGCACCCGTTGCGGTGCACGGTAGCGCCCGCGTCTGATTCCGCTGCAGCGCGCTGGAGCGGCAATTTTCACTGAGGTGCGCTGCAGCCCCGACTACTCTGTTTCTGACTGCTGAGGCGCATGATAGTGCCTTTGCCTCGAGTTGGGACCACCTGGATGCGCTGCAGCACACAATGGTGTACTGCAGCGCCTGTGCTATTTCTGGGAACTAAATGTCCTCATATATAACAATCTCCCACTTGGAGACATTTAGTAAGACTTCCCTCTTTTCCTCCATTGACCCTTCACTGTCTTCTTCTGTGTCTGTCAGTAAACGTGGTGTGGCTCACCCCGCTTTCTCTTCATATACCGAGGCCAACTGAAGCTACACATAGCTTCAGTTTCTCTACTGTTACTGCTTTGGTAAGCATATCAGCTAGATTCTTAAAAGTATGGATCTTCTCCAATCCAAGCTGTCCTTTCTCCAACAGTGTCCAGATGAAATGGTAAAGGAGCTGAATGTATTTTGTCCTGGCATGAAAGACGACATTCTTTGCCAGATGAATAGTGCTCATACTATCATTGTAGAGCCTCACATCCTTCTGCTCCTTACTCAAATGTGACATGAGCCCCTTCAACCAGATCATCTCCTTGCTTGCCTCTGTAATGGCAACTTATTCCTATAGTAGATAGCAACATGATGTTTTGTAGCCTGGAGATCCAGCTCACTGCTGCACTTCCCAATGTATACACAGCCTATAGTGCTTCTCATGCTATCAACATCTACTGTAAGATCTAAATCTACATATCCCTGTATAATAATATCAGATCTTCCAAAGAATAAAACTTTGTCAGCAATACTTTTCAGATACCTTAGGATCCACTTGACCGCATCCTAATGATGCTTTCCTAGGTTTTCCATGAACCTACAGACCAATCCCACAGCATGGGTAATATTCGATCTTATTCAGATCATCGCGTACATCAAGCTCCCAACTGCTGAAGCATAAGGAACCTTCATCATGTGCTCCTCTTATTCTTCAGACTTTAGCATATGTTTTTTTTATAAGCTGAAATGACTTGCTAGGGGAGCGCCCACTTGTTTTGAAGGGCCTTCTTTCCAGTTGGTAAAGTTGCCAACTCCCATGTCCCATTTGAGATGAGTGATGCCATTTCATCATTCATGGTAGCCTCCCATTTGCTTGAATATTTAACTTGAAGTGCCTCTTCTAAGTTTTTTGGTTCACCACTATCCGTCAGTAACAAATAAAATAAAGAAGAAGAGTATCTCTGTGGTGGTCTAGACACTCTTATGGATATTCTTAACATGGGTGTTTGTGCTTTAATATTGACACCATCCCGAGCTTCTCCACGTTCTCCAACATTTGGCTCAATGCTATCATCAATCTCTATGTGTCGGGGTTCTCCATCTGAAGCATGCTTGGAGTTAGTTTTGACTCTCATACAATCATTGTACATTTCACTTTCATTGAAAGTGACATCCCTGCTTCTGATGATTTTCTGGTTTTGATTGTCCCAGAATCTATAACCAAACTCGCCTCTGCCATATCCAACAAATGTGCACTTGATTACATTAGCATCAAATTTTCCTCCTAGATCCTGCACTAATATACACATAGGATATGTAGCCAAATACTTTGAGGTGATTCAGCTTCACCTCCTTTTCGCTCCAAGCTTCTTCAGGGATCCCTTTATTTAAGGGTACGGAAGGTCCCCTATTGATTAGGTATACAGCTGTGTTAATGGTTTCAGCCCAAAATTGCTTTGGGAGACTTGTATGCAATCTCATGCATCTGGCTCTTTCATTGATTGTTCTATTCATTTGTTTCGCAACATCATTTTGTTGTTGTATTCTAGGGACTGTCTATAGCACCACGGCCCGTCACCGCGAGCAAAAGAGATAATCATAATCAATTTTGACGGCGGAGCGGTGCGCCACTTTAGTAGGAATTTCCCATCTCCCCGAATAGCTCAAACTAACACTGAAGGGTTGCTGACTCAACCTCAATGAGGGTTGAGAGCTAATACTTAAGATAAAAGTAGTATTTTTTTCCTAAGTATTAGACTAATACATATATTAGATTTAAAACACACATGAAGAATCCAATATATGTATAAGGTATCAATATTTCCAAAATGTTGATCACATCATAATACTAAGTATAAGTAAAATATAAACAGAGTGCAGAAGCTGAAGCAATCATCTAGAAACACTCATCATAGAAGCTGAATGAAACATTCATCTCAGAAAAGAAAAGAAAAATATATCCAGAATTATTATAAACAGTTTACTAAAATAAAGGATATTAGTTTAAGTACTAAACTGCAATAGTAACTAAGCAAAATAGTAAAATTGGAGAAGAGTCCACTAGTGCTTCACGAACTCCTCCTAGATCTCCTTTGTATCCGCCTGATCTGACTCCACTAACTGTTCTGGATCTAGCAAATTGCCAGATCTTAAAAGTACTACGTATTAGATAATAGGTCTAGCACATCAAAACTAATCTAAATAGTTCCAATTATTCACTTCACATTTAAATAATGTAAATAAAACTATAGAAATACTGAAATAACTGAAAGATATAAACTATACAAAACTGAAGTAAAGTAAATTAAAGCTAAAATATAGTTAAATACTGAAATTAAAAAACATAGCAATGATCTAAAATAGAGTAATAACATATAAAACTATGATGTATGTCACTGAAGTCATAATTCTGAATATGCGATAATACTGTATGCCACTGATATGCAACTAAAGTACCACTGAACTACCATGGATATATATTTTACTATCTACATACATCCTATTAGAAAATACAGTTTATTGTGATGCTTGAACATCCTAAATTTCCTCTATTGATGTATATAATTTTCCATAATCTATATATAAATCACTGATACACATACCAATGCTTATGCTTATGCTCATATTTCTAAAACTATATATCTTAAAATCCAAAAATCTAGAAAATATTTTAAAATCAGGTAATGAATCAAATGTCTCCATTGTGCAGAATTCATCTAAATGGATTTTGACTCCTAGGTCTAATTTCCAATAACTAGCCTTGCTTAGGATTTTATTTAAAATCATTAGTTGGAAAAGTTGTATACACATGGTTGTATGTATCCAAGAAAGGTGGATTTAACACTTAGCTTGTTTAAAACTGCACTTGTCGAAGCGCACTTCGATAGGAGGCAGAACCTGGTCGCAATTTATATCTCAAGCTAAGCTAAATACGTTGATTATAAGCATACTTAGTGTTCTACGCAAGGTGACTTGAGACACTTAGTTTATTTTAAACTGCACTTATCGAAGCGCACTATAATATGAGGTAAAACCCAGTCATAGTTTATATCTCAAACTAAGGATCTAGTTCACTAATTATAACACTCTTAGACTTAGAAGATTTACTCTAACAGGACTGTATTCATCTAATCTCTCGGGATAGCACCTAATTATAAGTCCATATTGGAGTGACTCAACCAATCATGAATATTGTTGAAGTGACTCAACCAAGGATTTACCAAAGTTATGAATATTGACTCTAATTAGGTGAATCATACACATGGTTCCAAGAGTGTGATAAAGAGGTCACTCAATATAGGTTACTACCACATGGGAGGAATCTCATTCAAGGACTTTGGGTGATCCCACAAGGATTTAAGAGTAATCTCTTAAGGCTAAGAATGATCATCTAAGTTCCTACCTCAAGATGTAACAATAAGTTCTTCCTACCTCAATGTGTTAACATTTTGTTAATGCTTTTAATTAGATAAAAATTATATTGTAAGATCATCAAGATCTTACACATCTAACATTTAACTTAATAAATTGCACTAAGATCATAAGTTGCATTTATTAAGTTTGAATTGGTTTGATCAAATCAGATGGTTAGACCCATTTGATCACATCCTATACTACAATCATGGGATAAAATCAAGAATGTTATTGGAATTAAATCATGTTGTAAATTATTACAATTTTATAATTATTCTCATGCTAAGGATCTTATATAGGAAAAAATCAGAGATCTCAAGCTTGTCCAGATAGTTAATCACATAAATTCTTTTAATAATCTTAGCACTTCTAACACAATATATTTAAGTTCAATGTCAAATCAGATGTATTATTAGAATTATGCAAGTTGAATTATCTTTCAATCAAAGTTACTTGATTAAGGTGATTAAGGTTTATATCTTAATCAAGACAAGTTAAGGTTTTTCCTCTTGTCTTACCAAAATTAAGGCCAATGGTTGATTTATAGATCAATGACAAATTAATCTATTATTGGTGTATTATTGATGACAAATATCAAATTTAGATTAAGTATCATTTACTTAATCAAGGTCTTAAGATTTTTATGTTCAAATATAGTTTAATATCAATTTAGTACATCAAGGTATCCAAATAAATATTAAAATTCTCTAACATATACTCTAATATTATGAAAGCATAGGAATGTAAGGTAGCATAGAATAGAAGGTAATTAAAGCAAACTAAATCATAAATCAAACCAAAGGAATTAGCACTTGATTAAAAATCTAAATGACTTAAGTTTTATGCAATTTGATTATTAAGATCTAATTGGTCAATACAAGTAATCAAAGATTCTATCATTTAACATTTGACTCAAAATATTTAAGACACATAAGGGATTTTAGCACATACTGTAAAGGATAAATTTTCACATTGAATTTTACTTAAAATTTTATACAATGCTTATATTTACTAAAACTAGGTTCTAATTTGATATATTTTGGCCCCACAAGGGTCCTAGGGTCCTTAAAATATGAAGTTTCGGCCATTCCGGATAGTTCTGGGCAGTTCCGAACAGTTCTGGGCGCTACGGCGCGCTGCAGTGGATTGCAGCATTGTGGTAGAAAACTTTCCAAAATTTGGGTGCTGCGGTGCGCTAGCTCTACTGCAAAAATCAGGTGCAGTGGCGCACTGCATCGCTTTTTGGCACTACGGCGTGACCAACCCAAGAGCTGGGTGCTATGGCGCCTGATTCCTCGAGGCGCGGAAGCTACGGCACGCTGCAGCGATTTTAGGCGCTGCGGCGAATTTCATTTAATTTTATTATCAAACTATTATGCCGTTACAGCGGACCCGAATTCGAAACTTCGGGCGCTGAGGCGCCCGACGATGATTTTGCATGTGCAAAAACTATGATGGGTCTCATTTCGCACCCAAATACTCTCAATCCAGAGCATTCTACATGCGATACCATATATCAATGGAAAGGTTGTTCCAAGACCTTTCCATTGATACTAAAATCGGCATGAATAGATTATATTAACAATATAAACAATTAAGTTAAAGCCTAAGTATATAGAAATCAAATAGCTTTGACTACATTCTAAAAATGAGAAAATGGAGCTTCTATCGGATTCATTGAGTCCGATTAAGGCTTGACGATCAACTTAGAATCCATACTACATCTATTTGAAATGGCATTTATAATATTTTGATAAATCATGAAGAGAGCACAAGGAAGAGTAAGCAAAAGGGTACCTTAGCCCTTAGAAGAGAAAGAAGAAAACTCTATTTTTCTTCAAGAACTTGGAGATGAAAAGCTTCTTTAGTAGCTAGCACAACAAGGAAGGAGGAGCTTTTAGCTTTAGCAAATGAAGAGGAAGAAAGAGGTTGAGCTCCTTCTTAAAAGAGAATAAGGTGAGGTGATAGGGCATGGCCATGAGAAGAAAAATGGAGAAGGGGAGATGGCTTCAGCCATGCTTGCGTGCGCTAGGGACAGGGAGGAGGTAAGACGCTGAATGCAGCCAGGGAAAACAAAATAAAAGAAAATTGGATTTTCTTAAATAAATAATTATTTATTTATTTTCTAATTTTTAATTTGCTAAAAATTCAGATTTAATAAACGCACTCCAAAAAATCCCAAAAATTCGCCCCTAGCTAATTTGAGGGCGAGGAACTCAATGACGAAATCAGATTTTGATTCCGAAGATTATTTAATTATGCTAATTTTTGGGGTATTTAATTATATTAAAATATTCGTGAAAATCCAACGACTTCCTAACGCGTCCAAAACATCACCCCTAGCTAACTTAGGGGTGACGATCATAATGACGAAATCAGATTTTGATTTCGAGGTCAAATTAATCACCTCAATTTTTTCTTAATTAAATATTATTAAAATATTCCAAATATTCAATTTAGCTCTGAATCGCACCAAATCTTCAGGGATTCGTTATAATGGCTAGATGAACTTAATTGAATGATAATTAAGATGCGATTATATTAAAATAAAGCTGGGTAACAACCTTGAATTGTTACACTGTGAACTCCCTCTTGATTCCTCTCAAGGTGTAGAAATCCTTATCACAATACTCGTCGCCATTATCGGGCTTTAAGCACTTCAGCTTTAGTCATGTCCATTCTCCACCAAAGCTAGCCACTTTCCAAACACATCAAATACGTCAGATTTATGCTTTAGAAAGTATACCCATACATTTCTAGTACGATCATCAATGAAGGTGACGAAGTATGTTGCTCCACCTATTGAAGATGTAGGAGCTGGTCCCCATACATATGTATGCACAAACTTCAATTTCTTGCTTTTTAGCTCTCGTCCAACTTTGGAGAACGAAAAATTCTTTAGTTTTCCCAGCACACAATCTTCACAGAAATCCAAGTAAACTGACTTCAGTCATTGGAGCTTCCCTTTAGATTGAAGGGATTTCAGCCCCCTCTCGCTCATATGGCCAAGCCTCCGGTGCCAAAGATCTGCATCTATCTCTTCTGCAGCTGCAATAGTGTCAGATACTTTATTGATCAAGTAAAGTGTACCTTCCATACTGCCCCGTGCAATAATGAGTGCACCCTTGGTGACCTTCCATGAGTCTATCATGAAACATGTGCTGTAGCCCTCTCTAGGTAACTGGCTCACTGAGATCAAATTTCTTTTTATACATGGCACATGTCTAACATCCTTCAACTTCCAAACTGTGCCACTTGGTAGCTTCACATCCACATCACCTCTATTAATGATGTCTCATGCTTTATCATCTCCAAGGTACAGTTTCCCCAAGTCACCCTTGGTGTAACTCTTGAAGGCACTCCTTGATAGAGTGGCATGGAACGAAGCTCCTGAATTCATAACCTAGGACTCCATGTTGATAAGGAAGAGGATCAAAGCATCCTGATCTTCCTCAGCTAAAACATTTACAATGGAGTTCATCATCTTACCACCACTACTTGGCTTCTTCTGGGTAGGACAGTCCTTCTTGAAGTGACCTGCCTTCCCACAGTTCCAGCAAGCTGGCTTATCTTTTTCGAATCTTGATTTACCTTGTTGAGACATCGACCTATTTTTGGTATGTCTCCTCTTAGCATGTCTTCCTCTACTCTCAATATTCAGTGCTGAGGTAGAAGCATCTCCATGAGATCTTTTTCGCACCTCTTTATTTAGCACTAGCCCAATGATGTTGTCAAACTTCAACCACACATTTCCAGATGAATTATTGATGGTTGTAACCAACCCATCCCAACTATCCGACTACGAAGATAGGAACAACAGAGCTCAGACCTTGTCATCAAAGTTGATGCCCACCGAACTCAGATGGCTTGTCACTGTGTTGAACCCATTGAGATATTTAGTCACTGAATATCCATCCATCATCTTCATATTAAACAATATCTTCATTAGAAAAACCTTATTCAAAGTAGAAGGTTTCTCATACATCCTCTTCAGGGCATTCATGAGATCTACAGTTATTTTCTCATTAATAATGTTAAAAGTAACAGAAGAAGACAGTGATAAATGAATCAAACCCAATGCAGTTCTATCAAGAACTTCCCATTCTTCATCAGTCATTACTGTAGGTTTTTTGTCGGCTTCCTTCAATGGAAGATACAGTTTTTTCTGGTAGAGCAAATCCTTCATCTGAAACTTCCAGAACGCAAAGTTTGTTCTGCTGAATTTCTTGATCTTGTGTCTCATTTCTTCAGTCATTGCTCCCACTCAAACAACAAACCCTTCTTGAATCCATAAGCTAAGAACAAATGCTCTAATACCACTTGTTTATGCACAGTAAAGAATCAAATCTCCAGCACGTCTGAGCGCCAAAAAAAAACTTTTTTTGTAGCGAAAGCGATTGACAAAGTGCGCTTAGAATATGAGGGTCAGGGTTGCGCTGATGGTTACCAAGAAATCCAGAAATCACAGATCACAAGAACAAAACATACAGCACATACATGCACGAAACATCCAAACACAAGGACATACATGAAAAACCTAATAACGAGAAAAACCACGGAGTTACACCATAGAAAAATCCACTAGAATATGACTTGAAGATTACAATGTTACAAAGAGCTTACTTAGCAGAACAGCTCAAGCTCTTACTCTAGAAATGGAGAGGAGAGGAAGCAGCCACCACCTAGAGTATCTCCTATAATATGCAAGGTCTCACTTGCACTGCATCTTCCTTAGAGTTCAGCATAGGATTCTCCTCCTCACACAAGCTTCCAGCCTCCAATTGACTTTTGATTGCACTAACTGAACTTAAGAATCTCCTCATAATGTTCTTTTAAGCACTCAACTGAAGAAATAGGTCCTGAAAAGTCCAAAATGCCCTCCTATTTGCTTAGGGCATAGCCTAGACAGAGCATAAATATGTCAGGCGCTGCGGCGTGCCGTAGCACCGAGCTCTCAGGTTGAGACCCACTGCGGCGCGCGACAGCGTCGAGCTTTCAGGTTGGCACTCACTACGGCACGCGGTAGCGCCCAAGCTTTGAACTTCCCCGAATTTCACTTTCGTGAATGTGACTTTGACCAGTTCTGTAACAGCCCAAACTCTTAAGCACCAAGGTATTGTTCGCTTTGGCTTGAAAGACCTCACGGTTTTGCCCTTAGAAGATAACTTCTCAGTAAGTCACCAATCCTGGGAGTGCTCTCATATGAGCACGTTTAACTTTGGAGTTTTTATCAGGAACTCCACCGTTATCTTAAAAGGCGTCTCGATATTTTAAGAGTTTTACTTATTACTACTTAAGTGGGTCTTTACATGTTCCTATTTTTAACTCCGGTTCACGCTCCCTCCTCGGCTCTCAGCATTCAACGTTGAAGTAGATGTCTCACCATGGGATCCCTTGCGACTTCTTCTTTAAGCACCAATCTGACAATATCATCAAATTTCAACGACACATTTCCTGTTAAGTTGCTGATGGCAGTGACCAGCCCGTCCCAATTGTCCAGTAGCTAAGAGAGGAATAACAGAGCTTGGATATCGTCATCAAACTTGATGCCCATCGAGCACAACTGGCTCGTTACAATGCTGAACTCATGCAGATGTTCCGTCACTGAGAAGTTGTTCGTCATCTTCATATTGAACAGTCGTTTCAGCAGAAAAACCTTGTTGGAAGCCGATGACTTCTCTTACATTCTTGCCAGAGCAGCCATGAGATCTGCAGTTATTTTCTCATTCACAATATTAAATGCAACAGAGGAAAAAAGGGATAAGTAAATCAAACATAAACCGATTCTATCAAGAACCTCCCAATCCTTATTAGACATGGCATCCAGTTTATTGTCGGCTCCACTTGGCGACAAGTACAATTTTTTCTGATATAGTAGATCCTTCATCTGCATCTTCCAGAAGGTGAAATTTGTACCTTTTAACTTTTCAATTTTGTGCCTCATCTCATCACCCATTGCTCCCATTCAAGCCAAAATTCACCAAAACACTAGAACCTCTTTCTAATACTAATTATTATGAAAACTATATATATGGAATGCAGAAATACCGAGCTATCGGGGTTGGAACAGCTGAGTGTTAGTAGAGCAATATACAAACCACAAGCACAATTTCAGAAGAACACAACAAGAGTTACGTGAAAAACTCAATAAAAGAAAAAATTTTACGAAGCCACACTATCACAGGGAATCCATTATATGAAATATAAAGGTACAGAGTTACAGAGTACCTTAACTTGATTAATAGATGAAGAAGATAACTCATTGAAAAGCCTCCAACCTTCTTCTCTTCGATCCCTTCAAAATCTCTTACTCTAGGGCTAGGGTTTCTCTATGCCGTCACACGCACTCTCACGCTCAAGAGCTCAAAAGAATTTAACATTCCATTATATACTTCGCAAAATCAGCCTTCAAAAAGCTCTAAACCAGTTCAGCGGGCGCTGCAGTGTGATCGGGCGTCCAGGCTATTTTCCCATTCACAATATTATTCATTTTGGCTGATATAAAATTTGGAACAAATCATTTTCTTTTGGAGGCATTTGTCTTCATCGAGCATGATCTCACTATGAGTTACAGCCCATATCTGCTTACGGCTATACAGCCCCAAGAAAGTGATATCATAAGAAAAAAATATTATACAATATGTTTGATTCTTGTCTTTTGCGATTGTTTTTTAGTATTTTTCAGGAACATATTTTGATTTTTGGTAGTTTATTGTTCAAATCTCAAAACCTAATATGAATCATTTGTTTCTACTACGCATAAGCAAACAAATACTCATTATTTTCTTATTGTATCTTCCTGTGAGCTTCGTACGTCACCTCTATGTATTTTGCAGTTTTTTAAACAGATAAGCCCTGTAATAAGTACACGCATAGATAGATAAAGCAAAACACCTCCCCACTATTTTTAAATATATTTCTAATCAATGTGTTGACTGATATTGTATTCTTGCTATTGATCATTGATATGACATTCAAAAATATTTATCTAATGAAATTTGAACATTATTTCAATATAAATTTTAAAAATAATATTTAAATTATTTTTGTATTATTTTAATGTCCAAATCTCATTAGATAGTTTTTTAGGTGCTATGTCAGCAAGTCTAAATAGTATTTCTAAAACATTAAACTAATTGTCAATTGTGATATTTATGCGGTGTGTAGCGCCACCCCTGTGTAGCGCCACCCGAGCTTGCGGATCTCTAAGATGTGCAGTATCGACGTGTAGTATCTAAGATGTGCCACCCGAGCTTGCAGATCTCTAAGATGTCCAGTATCGACGCATAGTATCTAAGATGTGCCACCCAATGATCCATAGAGTGAGCACTAATAACAAAATTTAATATTGTGAAACCTTATAAAATTCAAAGATCTACTCCTGAACATAAATCTTTATTTTATTCCTATTTTTTATTTCAATATTTTATCAGAATTTTAGTAATAATCAGTAATAGAACCCTATCTTTATGATATTATTTTAGATAATTGAGGTATCCTTTGAAATATAAGAATTTTCTTATAATTGTTTTTTAAAATATCCTCCACAATCACTATGAATTAAAGTAATCATACAGTTTAAATATTTCAAAATTGAAATCACAAATTTCACAAAATTAGTCTATACCAAGCATATAATCAACTTTATGCATATGAAGATTCTTGGCCATAATTACAACTTGAACTTTGAAATTTCAACTTGAAGACAAGTTTATCAAGACTAATTATCTTTTATTTACTTGTGAAATTCATTTTCAAGTGTATGAAGATCAGCCATAATTTGCATATTAGATCTGGATTCTATTGCTCTTATCTAGAATAATTCGTAGTCATGCATTAGCTTGCTTATTTGAGATTGTAAATATCTGTAGTGCTTCCGTACTCACTTTCTCGCAATCTTGTTTCTTGACATATGGTATGATTTGGGCAGACACATTGAATGGATGATTCTATAGTGATTATTGTTGATTGGAGACTATAAATGTAAAGGATAGATGCCAATTGATTATCCAATTCTCAAAGATCTTGAATTTCATGTCTTACATTGATTGAATTTTCTCCTTCTAGCTAGTTCTTTTGGGTGGAATCTTAAGCTTTAAGCTTTAGGATCTAGATTTGGTAAGCATTTTCTCTTTTATTTTATTTTATTTTCTTTATTTGAGTTGTAAGAGCCTCCAAACTAATTTACTTGTTTTATAATTTCTATCAATATAATTGACAGATTAATATATATCATGTTAAAAATGAATCACTAACCTTCATTTATTTATTAATTAAGGCAATAGAACTTGTATATACACACCAATGAATCTTATTTTCTCATGTTCTTGACATGAACCTTCTTCAAGATCTTCCATCCTCAAGACTATCATATTACACTGCTTTGGCAGAGTTAGTTTTACTTGAAATTACTTCCTTATACATTTTGCTTATATTCGGGATGAGGCGAAGAAGTTGGGACGAGGAAGAAGTCGATTCTCTACGGCAGCGCATTGGTGGAGTAAACAGATTTGCTGCGTCACAACTTATGAAATAATCTTGTGAACGAAGCTAGGCTGATTCATAGAGATGCTGTCGAGGAGGACAGCGATGAAGCTCGCTAACAGAGCTGAGTTGAGCTCTGAAACTACCAGGGTCGATACAATGCGAGAAAACGCATGAACAAGAGCTGTTGGGGAGAACAATAAAACTGAATAAGGGCCGACAAAATTGAAGCACACATTAGGGGACAACGAAATCGAAGCACACGAAGCTTGTAAGCTTCGCAAAGTGTAAGAGTTTCGTGCCCAAATTGTGAAAATAACGAAATCAAATTCCACTACTAAATTACAATGAAAAAGTTTTACATTTGTTTTTCAGCAAAACAAACACCAACAAAATAATAAATTCCATGAAAATATTATCAAGCACAAAATTTTACAACTCATATAACCTTTGACTTCAGTTTATAATACACACATGAAGAGCTCTTCCAAAATCTTAATAAAAAAGAAGAGGTTATTATCTCATTCTAAAACATGATTTGGAGAAAGCTTTTGATAAAATTAATTAGAATTTTTTTTATAGAGTTCTCATGTCCTATGACTTTGATAATTCTTTTATTCACAAAATAAAAAATTCAATTGATAACATTTGGTTCTCCATGAAGATCTCTCTCCCCTATTGTTTAAAATCTTGCTATGAACTATTGATCATTTAACATAAATCTCAAATTCTCTCAAGACCCTAGTTTGCATTTTAACCTAGGAGGCAAATTTATTATTTGTCACTTGACTTATGCTGATGATCTTATTATTTTCTCTAATGGAGATAGGAGATCTATTACCAAACTAAAAAATCTTCTCATCTGTAACAACCCAGATTGTTACTTGGCTCAATTAAGACTAATCTAAGTCTTAATTAAGGTTTTAAGTCACTAATTAAGAAATTTAGAACCTATCTCTATGATCTAGGTCAAATCTAGAATCAATTGAGTCAAATCTTGATTTCTGGAAAATCCCAAAAACTTAGAAATTGACTTTTTATTTAGACCTCAGATTGAAAATCTGGCATCGCCATTGCATTCAGAACACCCAAATTTGCTAGGGGTAAACTTTTGGATGCATTTGGAAGTCATTAAAGTTTCGGCGAATATTTTAATATTATTTAAATACCTAAAAATTTGAATAATTAAATACTCGTCGGATCAAAAATCCGAGTGTGCCGTTGCGTTCAGCACCCTTCATTTAGCTAAAGGTGATTTATTGGAAATTTTTGAAATGCAATTATGCGATTAAAATTAATTAATAAAATGAATTTAAATTAATTAATAATAATATTAATTTAAGCACTTAAACGGCGCCGTCTGCTTAGGGTTAACGCCATCCCTTCTTCCTCTGGTGCTAACCGTTCCATCTAACGGCTTGTGTGAGCCGTTCGATCGAAAGATCGAATGGCCCACAGCTTTCTTCTCCGCGCAATCGGCGCGTGTCGACGAGCTTTACACGCGGCTCGTGAGGCATCCTCCGCACGGCATTTGCCGTCACCAATCGCTCCTCTACAGCCATAAATCACCGCTTTATGTGTGACTTAAATTCTAGATCTCCTCTTCTTTTCATTTTTGGGGCTCAGATCGAAATTTTCTTGCAAGAAACTGAAACGCTTCAAACCCTAAAAGCCCTACTCAGTCGATCAGGTACTTCCCTTCCTAAAGTAATTATGCATTTCAGTTTATCCTAATTGTATATTATCTGGGTTCATTGATAATTGCAAATAATTGTACTCGATCAATTAAGATTTAAACCTACTGCATCTAATTTGGCATAGTATTGGGTGTGCCTGAGGCCATAAGCGACGTACCCTAAAAACCTAGGGTTTTCTCTTGTTGGCAAACGAGACCTCTTCTATCGCCGATTAGATCATCTACAGATAAGAATCGATGTGCTGGAGCCCAGGCCGTGCGGGATAGGTCGTACTAGCGCCGGGAAGCCATCGTTTTTGCAAACCCTAATCCTACGCCTCGGAAAACCCCATGAGGCAGAAGAAGGACTCCGGATCGAGCCGGGTCGACCCGGGCCCGACCCGCTTCAGCGTGTCTCTTTAGCGTGTATGCTGAGGTGGTGGACCCCACCTCATTCGAACGCGATTAAACGCGGGGTCCCACCGACTGATCCTGCAGGTGCCAGAGCCAACCAATGGCTTACACGTGGCTGGTAGGTCCCACACGCCGCGGATAAACCTACAGAAAATCCAAAATTATATGTATATATATATATATATATATATATATATATATATATATATATATTAAGATATAAGGAAATTAAATGATACTAATATAAACAGGTTTAAGTAATTAAAGAAATACAAAAATTTGAAACATAAATATTTTAATAAATATAAGTCCAAACTTGGCAAATAAATATATCATTGAAATCAAAAAAATATGAGGAATTTATTGATGCCAATAATTTTGCATTTGAAATAGTATTTAGCAAAATGATATTTAGGGTTTAATTAAGTTCAAATTTATATCACAAAATTTCATTTAACCATATCTTTGTGTATGTTAATCCAAATATACCCAATATGGGTCTTAAAGTGATCAAAAAATCCTAAGGATTATTTTGGTAGTATTCATCTTGTTGTTTGGATTTGTTTTTGCTTAATCACATTTAGGACCTAACCCTAATTACCCTATTAGACCTAGAACTTCAATTGACCATAACTTGGTCAATTGAGCTCCAAATTTAAGGATCCAAATATCAATTTAGATCAAAAGAACTTAATTAATAGTAATATGTAAAAATATTTTAAATCCAACGGTTAGATTTGTTAATCACCCTTAATTACTCTAAATCTTGATTAGTGAATTTTAGCAAATCTATTAATCCAAATTGAGTGATTTAAGTTTCAGAGGACTCATAGTGTCATTTAGAACCTAGCTGTAAGGTTTGATTAGTGTTTGAGTGATTAATTTTATTAATCACTCACTAATCACCCTAAACCCTATTTAGGTCATAACTTAGTCAAATTAGATCCAAATTGAGTCTACCACATGTCATTATGATCTGTGGACTATTTGTAAACCATAGCCACTAATTTTGCTCAATTTGGATACTAATTGGTAAAGTTAGGATTTTTGACCTACAATTAAGAATCCCTTAATTAACCTTAAAACCATAAATCTTGTATTGGCCATAACTTAGCCAATACTTATCAAAATTTAGCAAATTTAGATTCTATGGAAAGCTTAGATAGTAAAGAATAATAATCTGAAAGAAAATTTAACTTTCATTTAGCCAAATTCCTAATTTGCCCTTATGAGTCAAATTTACTAATTTGATCTCATATGGCTTAATAATCACCCAAAATTAATTTAGTTGCTGTCTAATCTTACATTAGACAGTAAGAATTACTTTCCAAAAGAAAATTTCAGAATTAAAACTTTAGATCAAAATTTGATATTTTGAACCCTTAAGTAGGGGCAAAATGGTCATTTTGCTTAAATTTAGGGTTTAGCCTTTAAAAGCTCTAATTTTAGTTTCTAATCACTAAAATCAATAAATAGAATGATTTAGAACTGAAATTAATCAAATTCAAATCTAAATTATGTTTTGATTAAAATCTCAAAATTTGCTCCTTAAGAAAATTCCTAAGTCCTAAATGAGTGTTCTCTTTCTTTAATCATTCTTAGACCCATCATTAGGTCTTATAACATTAGTTAGGATGTGTATCTTGAGAGATACTCTTAGAAATTAAGAGCCTTAATTCTTAAGATTAGGAATAGATCTTAAGTTAGATTTCATCTATAGAGTAAATTGGGTTACTCAATAGGTGAAACTTTGAGTTTTCTAGTTTATAGATTTTCTTAGTTTATTAAATGATTATTTGATCTTTAAACCCTAGAATTAAGAATAGAGACCTATCCTAATGAATTTGATTTATCATTAGGATTTGCCTTAACCTAATCCGTGAGTTTTGGGTTCTAAACTTAGACCCTTAGATTATACCTTTAGATTAAGTGATTAGACCCCATCATCTGGAGTCTAATTCTTAATCTTTTCATCTTGATTTGGCTAATCAAGATGAGGTTGAGATAAATTAAATTACAAAATTAGGTCGATGATTTATTCACTTTAACCAAATAGTCGTCTTTTGATTAAGTTATAATTAGGACTTGGCCAGTCCTAATTATCTTCAACTAGTAGGATTCATGATTCTAAGTTACAGAATGTGTAAGAATTGATGATTCTGAAACTTATGTAACTTAGAGTAAATAGAACGAATAAAGTAGATAACAACGGATATCACCTGTGTTTTAGATAGAGTTTCTTGCTCATTTTGATTTTGATGCTTCGCATTCCTTGAAATTGAGCTTTATACCTTGAACATGTATTATGTACTTAAGATATTTGATAAATATTTTATATCAACCTTGAACATTCATAAGCAGCATTATGTTTTCATTTCATAAGTGGTTTGTAAGGTGTAGCTTGATTAGTATACCTCTTCGATCAACCCGTTCGGGTCGGCAACCTTTCGAGGGTTTAATGTCCGACAGTCTATGGCCATGCCTAGTCCGAGTGATAGGATGGATAGACTCTTGCCATACTGACTATAGAGTCAGGATTCTGATATGGTTATACTAATTCAAGTACACTTACATTCAGTTCTGTCTTAGCTCATCAGGCTAAGAGTTTTCAGTGATGTTCAGTTCAGAGTTTCTTAGCTCATCAGACTAAGATTTGCTGAGTATGTTTTCAGTTTGAGTGACTTAGATGGTCACTGCAGTTTCCATTTTCAGTTACTGTTTTATTTGCATATTCTGCATTGTAGCACTATTTTACTTACATCTTTTCTACACGTGTTTTATATAGGATACTAGTTTTACTTACTGTTTTCATATGTACACCTAGGATGTTAGTTACTTTCAGATTTATAATGTTCAAGTTCTGTATGTCACCTAACATAATCTTGTTGATCATAAGCATGTTTAGGCTGTATTTTCTTTTTAGTTTTGTCTAGTTTCCTTTTTTCTTATCTATCTTTGTTGCAGTTGCTTGGAGGAGGTATGTGTTTACTTCCTAGTTTCTTTAGTTATAAACTATTTGTTTATAACTTTATACTGTTCTTTTTATACGTGTTTCTGCACTATTGCTTCAGTTCTGGTTTATGGTGATATTCAAGTAACTTAATAAAATTGTTTACCCTAAAATGTGCTTAGATAATAGTCTAACCAGTTTTTCTTTTGTTGGCTGGGGCCCTACCATTATGAAACCGATAATGGTAGGTTCAGAGTTTGTTGGAGTAGCTGATCTAGTGGAGTGCTTGCCTTTGGAGGAGGAGCACATTCCTGAAGATCTTTAGTTCTAGTTTTCTTTCTGCCCGTGAGATTGTGTGTTCTTTTCAGTCTTTTAATCTATTTTAAATTGTTGTAATAATACAGGTTAACTTTTCTTTTTAGCTCTTTACTTATTATGTATTGTTGTATTTATACTGTATGGATGGATGTTATACTTTTATTGCTTCCGCACTCTGAGTTCTTGTATGATCATTTAGTGATGGATTCTGGGATGAATGGCAAAGTCCTTAGTTAAGTTGGATTATAATGTGTGTCTAATTCAATTTTAAGTGGGGACCTTGTCATTTGGTGACCTCTCCACCGTAATCGTGTTAACTTAAGGGTTAACAGGACCACGGCGGGGCAGGGCCGCCACATCATCACCCTTGAAAAAGATTATGGCTTAAATATTAATTTGAACAAATCAAATTTCTATATTGATAAGTGTAACACCCAAGTGCTAGATTAGGGATATTCTAATCCATCACTAGGGGTTAACATAGTACTTAATACTAAATTAGTAGAAATTACATGGCCAAGAATCTTATGAGATAAGGAAAGTAAAGGAAATAAAAAAACAATAAATACATGCATATCTATCATTTAAAACAATCTAAAAATAAGAAAATACAAAATCCATCACATAAAATAAAGTAAGAACATCCAGAGTTATATAGCCTCAGGGTGATGGAGATCATGTGCTGGTCACTAATGACCGGCCATGGGTTCTCAAGAGTGTTGGGCTTGACCCGATGAGAGTAGACTTGGAAGAGTGGAGCTACAAGGCTGCTGAGGCTCAGGGTATCATAGGAGACAACGTGGATACGTTGTACTACTATGGAGGATATTCATTAAAAGCTGTCGAGCAAAATCAAAAAGTGGTATGAAGGCCTGTAGTATTTGGAAGCATCCCAGCTTTCTGATTGATCAGTTGATTAGATGGGGCAACCTTGTTATACTCTTCTCTAATAGATGATCGTGGGAGCAGTTGTAGTCGTTGGATCGCAACTGTGATCCGACGACTATCAATGGACCCGATCGAACGCTAACTACGATCACCCTATTAGGGATCAGAAACACGGGACGATAGGGATTTAAGTGACCCGCCGACGTTGGGTTTAAAAAAAAAGAATTAAATATTTAATTTAATTTAATTAATAAATATAAATGAGATTAATTCAATTTATGACCAAATGACCTCTAAAATTCTAAAAAATTCACCCTTGGTTAATTTAGGGGTGAGGAATTCAAAAATAAATCAAATTTTGATTTGGAGATTATATTAATTTAGCAAATTTCTTAAGTTTAAAAATTGGCAAAAATAGTCAATGGATCCAATTGAGGTCCGATTGATCTTAAATTTTTAGAGTTAGGTCCTAATGATTATTTAAATCTAATGGACCAAAAGTTAGAGCTTGGTTTAGCCTAGATTAACTAGGGTAACAACCTAGGGTTACTATAGGTTGTGAAGAAGAAGTGAGGAGAGGGTGGGGCTTTTTATAGGAAGAAGAAAAGGAAAACACTAATTCAATTAATTAATTCCTTAGAGTTTAATACAGAGTGCTTGAAATAAATATGGAATACTATAGTCTATTTGACATGTAAGAAGTACACTTAATTACAATATTTAAAAAAGAAAAGAAGGTAAAAATCTATGAAATTAGGTGGACGACATCTCTTGCCTTCCTTGGCCATCTCTATGTAAGCGTTTTTCTACTAGTCCTCAGCACTCCCTTCTAGTAGTTGCTTCAGTATTTGAAAATGGGTACAATCTAGACCTCCAATATTATAGAAAGTGTCTATCACCCTATGTAGCAATTCTTTAGTGAATAGGATTAGATCACTACCTTTAGAAGTAAAAAACTTGAGTGTCTTGTTGAGAACTTGTAATCTGGCTGGGGACACTCCATAGCTTGGTCTCCCAAATTGAGTGCACTGCTGATGGGCACTATCCCAATATAAGTAAAATAATCAAGTGTAATTACATAAGTCCATCTAGATGTCAGCCATCTATCCAATATTATTAATCCTTGTTAATGTTATACTTAGTGATTGCTCTAACTAATTGATACTATCTTATTCTAAGTACTTATATTATTCATTTTTTCTATATTTACTGATGTGATTGTAATAATAATTCTTTATTCATCTATCTTTCACTTATCTTAAATATCTAAGATACCAATTGTAATGTCCAGTGTCAAATTAGATGTCCTGACCCAACACTGAGTGTCACAATAATACTTAATATTAGATTAATATAACTTAACCTACTATTAAGTACTACTATAAGCAAAAGACTTATAATATTGGAAACATAGATTCATTTATATATAAAGATATGAAACTTACATTACCCTTGAATTTATCCAGAAAAAAAAAAACATTCAACCAAGATAAATAAATAGTAAAGTTCATACAACTAAGTTTACAATAATTAAATGAAATAATACTCTCATCCTTGCATGATGGAAAATAAAGGTAACTTTAACAAAGTATTCAAGTCCTCTTTTGATCCTCCATATCTTCTCCCGGTTCATTGGCTAGCTCAACTCAGGCTCCTAATCTATCATATTTAATTTTTAATACGATAGGGCATAACCAATAAAAAAATAAGTGGTTATACTTACATAAGTCTAAGCACATTTTAAGGTGTCTAGCATTTTAAGTTTAAGGATATCACATATTTAGAAATAGAAGTAGCTATGGTGCACAATGCAAGTAATAAAGAAATACTATAAATATAAGTAAATGACATCAAAAAATGGTTAAAAAATAAAGGTTTTTATATATGAGCTATATAAAACATTTTCTAGCAACCTAAATACAAGTATGATGCTGAAGGTAAAACTGAACTGCAGTAAATATATAGATTATGAAATAAATATTAAAATCTTATTTTATTTATATTATGATATGCTCTATGGGCTCATACGGAACAAAAGAGGAGTTAGGTACTCGACCCAATTGTATGTATTGGGGTCTCTTGTATAACCTCATAATCCCCCTCAAGAACATGTGAGGTCTTCTGATCACTCTATAGCAAGCTCTAGCTCAATGTCTGTATAAACTAATCCACCCTGAGTGAAATCTCTTCTCAAATATAATTTATAGCTATTATTATGTAAATGAACTATGATCAATAGAATAAGGTTTTCAAAAAATTACAACATTTTAAAGGATTTGCCAAAAATATAAACTAAGTGATATCCATTAGTTATCTAATTTTAGTTATCTACCTTAATGATTGGGGTTAACTGAACCCTTAATTTATTAAAGATATAGGTCTTAGTCAACTGAAAAGAATATATATATATATATATATATATAATCAGTTTTTAGTTTTGGAAATAAAGTTTACTAAATTTACAGTGACATATAATCCCTTAAGACTCTTTATTATATTTCAACACTTATGATTGGCTGCAAATAGTTAAAGTCAAAAGTGTAACAACCCAATATTGTTACCCTAGTCAATTATGACTAAACTAAGTTCTGATTTTAATTCTTTCACTCTTAAATAGTCATTAGGATCACACCATGAGGTTTTGGTCCAAATCAGATGTCAAATGGATCAAATCCTGATTTTGAGAATTTTAGGTGTTGTTGTAGAAATGATGATGATGCGCACAAAATCAAATCTGCCTCTTGAAGATTTCTGCACACTCTCTTCTCTTGCAGAAGCATTTTCACAAGAAAGGCACACTTTAAAATGGATTCGATGATTGAGGTTGCGTTGACGATTACCAAGCAAACTTAGAAATCACAAGCACATAAAAGAGAAAAGCACATAGGTAATTAATATTATAAGAGTAATGGAAGAGGTTTATAGTCAATTAGATAATTAATTGACATGTAACAACATTAGGGTTGTTACATCGGTGCTCTTGAGGGATAGCCCGAGATCTCAGTTCATGGCTTTAGGGGAGGGTCTCAAGGTAGCGGGAGGCCACGTGTGGAGCAGCTATCGCCATGTGCCCTAGCTCAATGACACACGCCGAGCGCAGAATGACATGGCAATACGGCCCAAGTCGCAGAATCAGGTCGTGTCGATCGATGATTCAAGCCGCGCTGGCTCGGCCCGCAAGCAGGATGACAGGCCCAGCTCAAACCCAAAGGATGGGTTCGGCCCGAAACCAAAATGACGGGTCCGACTGTTTTGCGCAAGCGGGCCCCATCGATAGTTTAATTAATTAATAATTAAACCAAATTATTTCAAATTTCATAATAAAAATTAACTATTAAATGGGCTCTAAAAAACCCCAAAATATCACCCATGACTAATTAAGGGGTGAGGAATACAACAGCGAAGATAAATTTTAATTTTGACCAGTATTTAATTATTTTAATTTTCGGGATATTCTAAATATATTAAAATAATTGAGAGAAATTCAACGACTTCTAAACGCTTCCAAAACATCATCTTAGCTAATTTAAGGGTGATGATCGCAATGATGAAGTTAGATTTTTGATTTGAGGTCAATTTAATTAAGCCATTTCTCAAATTGTCGAGATTTCTCAGAATTAAGATTTGGTCCAAATGACTTAAGGTTTGTACCAAAATTTCAGAGTTTACTCATAATAGCTTATTAGGACTATTAGAATCAAGACCTGGACCTGATTTAGCCATGATTGGACAGAGTAACAACCTTGGGTTGTTACAGTCCCCGTGAAGACAGCCATGATCAATCCTGGCCGTCTATTCCTTCAGATGGCTCTGATGGCTCTGATCTGATCAGAGCCATCCGATCTCTCCTTCCGATCGAGCGAACGGTGGGATTTTTTGCCCTTTGATTCCAACAACTCTTAAGAATTAAAAATTATAATTTAAATATTTAATTTAATAAATACAAAATATTACTCAAATGATCTCCAAAAATTCTCAAAATTTACTTTTATCTAATTTGGGTGTGAGGAACTCAAAAATGAAATCGGATTTTCGATTGGAGGTCTAAATAAATATATTATTTTTCCAATTAATTAAATTGATCAAAGTATTCATCTTACTCAAATGAATTCCAAATTTCACTAAAACTTCAAGGTTTAGTTTTAAGATTATTTTAGGACTAATTGTGAGATTCTTAAGCTATTTTGGTGATTGAAAATTCAAATAACAACCATGTGTTATTACTGCAATGAGGAGCTGGAATAATCCTGAAATAAACAACACCGCACTCTTTCATGTAATCGAATAAAGATAGCGTACTCATGTAAGTTTTTTATAAAATAATATTATAATAAAATACTGAATTTTCATATTTTAAATTTAGATGAAGGAATACTTGTGATGCTTTATATTATGATACAAATACTGACTACAAATCCTCGACTTTGTTGACTCCAGAATTGAGGGACGTCACAGCTTAGCAAAAAATTAGTAGGAATCATAGGCTTCTAAGTAAATCCATTTGGTTTTGGCATAAACGAATCTATAACAATTTTATTAGCGTTGACGGTTGAATTAACTAAAAGATATTTGCATTGCTTTAATAAAATTTGCAGATTTATTAATATATATATATATATATATATATATATATATATATGTATGATAAAAGAGCTTATAAGTACACATCAATAAAATAATTTCCATTTTCTTTGAAAGTCACTTTCTCAGCTTTTCCAGAAAGAGATTGATTGCGTTTTAATTTTAAATTAAGATAAATATTATTTGACTTTCAAATAATTTTAAGAAATAATGGCTAAATAAAGTTTATATTTAAAATATATATTTTTAGTGGTTCTCATATGATAGATTAGATTTAATTATAATTTTTTAAGTCGTAAAATAAATATTTTTAAGAGATATTTAGAGGATATTTAAAAGCCTAAACTTTTAAATAAAAATAGAAAAAGGAAAACACTTTCCCCAGCTCGAACCGATCTAATGTGCACAAATATGTTGCTATCATAAGCAGCTTTCATGCAACAAAAAATTTGCCATATATATATATATATACACACACACACAATGTGCGGGGCAACAACACACAAAAAGAAAAAAAATTACAGAACGCACAATTTGCGGACATGACAACACACATGAAAAAGAAATATCAAAATGAAACAGTAGTATCAATCAAACTCGCACAATATGAGAAGGCGCAAACACATTGAAAGAGAAAATACTATTGCATGGAATCCGTGGCGGCAACACACTGAAAAAGTCAGAGGCGGCAACATGTTGAGAAAGTAGGTTTGCAGTAATATTCTGAGAAAGTAAGAACCACTCCCATTTTAAAGTTCCAGACTGAATAAATTCTATGAAACTCGTGAGTTCACGTGAAAAAATTTTAAACCCGCATGATATTTTGGTTTGATGAAAATCACCTATATGGGCTGATTCTAGGCTAAGAATATCTCTTATTTTAGAGTGAATTAAAAGAAAATTAAACAACAAAAGAACATCAATTACACAGCTACTGAAAATAAATAGCTCATTGCAAAACCCAATGAATAGGTCCATAAAATTAGAATTTTGTTATAGTTACAAAATTAATTTGCAAAAATACAAAAAAATTTAAATTTATTAAAAAAATTAAAGAAATGAAAGAGAGTAATAAGCACAGCACATCAAAATATATGACTTCTCTAATTTATTTATTTTCATAAATACTTTAATTTTTTAGAGCACATGAAAAAATTTCTTAGAATTCAAAAATAAACTGTATTTAATTTTATAAAAGCCATAAATCTTAAAATCAAAACAAATATATTAGAAAAATTTGCATAAGAAATATATTTAGGAGTTTGGGTGTTGCTCGAATTAGATTTGGGACACCAAACAAATTTATGTAAAATTTTTTATCATCAAATCGTCTATAGATAGATATGCTTGTAAACATTTATTCCCTAAATATTATTATTTTAATGCCCCAATTTATTATAATACAAATCAACTATTAAGATTCAACAAAAACATTTAGCACTTCCTTAATTTTGAATATGAATATATATATATATATATATATATATATATATATTGTATTTATACATTATGTGATATCCTTTATTTATTTATCTAACATTAATGATTAGGGCTAATCAAACTCCTAATTAAATTAAGACATTAACTATATATCTTATTCAATTGATATGTGTAGATAGTTTAGAATAGTGATTTAATTATAGTATTATCCAAGTGCTAAAATAAGGTGCTAAATTAAAGTTTAATTTAATATTCTAGTATAAAGTTTAATTATTAATATCATCTAAGATTCCTAAATTCATAATTAATCTTCAATCATCCAACTAATTACCATGTGCTAGTTTATAGTCCACTAATTTCTAATATAAAATGATTGCTATTATGCTAAGTTTGATATCTATCATATCAAATTCATGGGGAGTATGTTAAGTGAAAAATGAGGAGAGGATACTTCGGTGGGAGATAATGGAAGGAGAAATTGCTGAGGTAGAGGATGGTCATATGTATAGGTTCTCGGAGCCACTAGTGACTGTGCTGCTCTAGAGAAGACAACACAACATAATGTTCCAGTCTATCACGACCTTAGGATCAGATTTGGCTGCCCATAAGTTATATGGTGTGTATTTTAGCTGTGGGCCTGATCTTAACCATTGGATCTGAGTCTGAATTCAATGGCTGAAATTAGATCATACCACGAGGTTAACTCTGTCTATTTCATCCATTTGGAGAAACAGCGGAATGACTCTGATTTAGCGAAGCAGCTATTTGATGATTGCAGCTGAACAGTGGATCCTCTGTTGTAATGTATACAATAATTAAATCTATTGGAAATAAAATTAAGTTTGAATAATTTTTTTAATTAAGAAAAATTAATATAATTTGTATTAATTAACCTTTATAGACCAAATGAGCAAAAACAATTCTCAAAATTTCAAGCTTAGCTAAATTGGGTATGAGGAACTAAAAAATGCAATTATATGAGGTCCAAATAATTTTCTTATTTTCTTAATTATTTAAATAGAATAAAATATTTATTTTTGTTCTATTAACTTTCTAATTGACTCAAAATCTTAGGATTTGATCCAAATATTATTTAGACTATAATGATGATGTTTCTATAGTAATTTGGCCAGTTATGTTAGCTAACAACCTTAGGTATCATATTTAGTAGTTTTTTTTTATCATATAAAAAAAATTACAGAAAAACTACTAAGGATGTTAGTTTCAGTATTATTTTACTTATTTTGCACTTTTATCAAAAAAGTCAATATGTATAATTGATCATATTTATTTAGGATTTTTCCTTGTACTTTAGTAGTTTACAAATTACTTAACCTCTTATACAGCTATTTGGTTGTAAGGCATGCTTACTTACCTCATATTTTGCTTAAGTTATAAATGTATTGTTTATAGCTTTTATTGTTTTAGTTGATGCTTTGTAGCACCTTTACAGCTTAGAATGATTTGTGATATCCTAAAATCTAATAATTTATCAACCTAAGATGTACTAAGACAATTTGTCTAACAAAAAATTTTACTTTTATTGGTTGGGACTCTAGCATATAAGAACTAACTTGTCAGTCTTAGAGAAGTTTGAGGAGCCAATTTCAAGTGAGGAGTTAGAACATGAATATGATCCTTCTGCAGCTGCATAGTTTTTATTTTATTTCTAGCATAGAGTGACTTTTGTTTTAACTTCTCTTTTCTTAAAACTATTATTAGTTCATTGCTTGTAATAATTAAATCATGCACTATATATTTTATTTGAGTATTATGTTATCTGAGATGTTTATTTTATATTATTTATTATTGACTTCTTGAATGTGATGAATAGATGTATATTATTTTTGTTAGCTTCTGCACTTTATTTATTTATTGCACATATCTATTTGTATTTCAAATTATGATTATTGTTATATGATAATTTGGGGCAGAATTGTATGTCTAAATAATTGATTACTTAGACATATTAGTAGTATTAGCATTAGCAAAAAAAGTGACCTCTTAGTATACATTTACTTTGTTAATGTTAATCTATGGTTATCTTCAAGTGATGACTCGTCCCGTCGTTGTTTCATACTTTGTTTGCGCGGAGCGGAGGGGCCGGCACCACAGTTTTGGGGTTTAAGCGTACCCTGGCACCCTATGTATGATCTTCAGTCATTTGGAGCAAATCGTAAGCTCGATGTCTGGGAGCTTAGGCTCCGGGAAGTGAATGTAGAATCTTGGAAGCAATTTGGCATAATATTGGACACATGGCTTATTTAAAAGAGGCATGCCTGACACATGGCAATCATCCAAAAAGTTATTATGCCCAATCAATATTTTGGAGGTTATTTGGAGTTTTTTTAATATTTAATATGTTTTGATTTAATATAAAAGTGCTAAAGTTCTTTGAATACTAAGTAATTATTGCGGAAGGCTATATGATGGGGATGTTATGAGGAAGGTAAGATCTTGTAGAGAGTGAGATCTCTCTTATGTAATCTTCTTCTTACTTATAGTAAAATGTAATTGTCCAAACTCTTAACCACCAAGGTATTATCTTTTTTGGCCTGATATGCCTCATAGTTTTTCCCTCAGAAGATAAGTTTTCATTAAGTCACTCATCCTCGGAGTGCTCTCACATGAGCACACTTAACTTTAGAGTTCTTATCAGTAACTCCACCAAAATCTGAAAAGGTGCCTCAATATTTTGAAGTTTTTGCTTAATACTATTTAAGTGGGTCTTTACAATCTCCCTAACTTAAGTAATTAATATTCTCATCAGTATTCATACACATATCAAACAATCATACATTATGTAAATATGACTAGAGGTGGCCCCTATAATCTCAAGAAGTACTCTCTACCATGTAGCACCTTAACAATCATGGGTTCAAGAGGTTGCTCATGTGAAGTGGTACTTTACCATATATGGCACTTAACTTCTATCTGACACCCTTTGGTATGCTTTGATATTATTTTTAATATCTCAAACTCTTATGCACCAAGGTATTATTTTCTTTGGCCTAGAAGACCTCATAGTTTTGTCCTCAAAAGATAAATTCCCAACATTCACCCATCCTGGGAGTGCTTCCACCTGAGCTCGCTTAATTTTGAAGTTCTTGATAAGAATTCTAAAATTAAGTGTGCTCATGTGGAAGCACTCTCATGATAATTGTAGAAAACACAAAATCATAAAATCATATACACTATACAAATTTATATTGAAAGTTTAAAATTGGGAAAAACAACAGAGCCTCATGATGAAAATATCCACTATAAATCAAAAAATGCTAATACAAGCTTTTTCCAGTTCCCTTGCATCTTTGACAAAACTATAGCCTCACACGTTGCACTGTTGCATGCTACCTTTCCCATGCCTTGTCTCCTCACTACGGCCATCGGCATGTCTGCTCAAGGTACACAACCTCTATTGCTTTGAACAAATTCCAACTTCTCCATGACTCTCTGCAACTTCGTTATGCAGCACCTATGACTATCTTGCATCATTGCCAGCTGACACATCCTCTACCCACCGGCATCCCAGCTTGCGATACAAGCATTCATTGTGCAATTTCCACCAGCTTTCCGATCGACCTACTCAGTTACACCTTGAGATGCCTTGGGTAGCCCTGACAATTTCTAATACCAGCTGCTTTGTATCAATCTCTAAGTTCAAGCGCCAAGCACTCAACACTAACCTCCCACTTATGTACAAATATCTTCCAAATTGATCCCATCTGCTGTCACCTATCCCTAAGATCCTTTAATGTTAACCCTATGTCTAAATCCTCAGCAATTGTGCTAATTGTGCTAAATCCTCAAGTTTATGTTAACCATATGTCTAAATCCTCAACTTTTGGTCACACCACATGCCTAAATCCTCAGCAATTGTGCTAATTCTTCACCGGATATAACATCAGCCGACTGACGCATGGGCGTGCATAGGCGCCAAGCCTATGATCTCCAATTTCAGGTATTGGTGCTTGGGCATGCCTAGAAACTAGAATTTCTGTCTCCTTCAGTTGTTTAAAATACATATAGCCCATGCTTCTGTTTTGGCTTCATTTGATTTATGTTGTTTGGTTGGTGCCTGAGCATGCACAACCTCCCAACCATCTAGTTTGGTCACAACTTCAACTTCTAAAGAAGCATCAACGCCTGACGCACCTAAGCGCCCAGGTATATGCCCGCCACACATCTGATCAAATCCTTCAAAGCTTAGACACACCTTAGCACTCAAGCTTCGGTTTCTTTGCTGACTCCAGGAATAGCTTACTAGCACTTGGGCGTACCAAAGTAACCAAGCTTTTGTCCATCTAATTTTAGGAGCAAACTCTACAGTGCTTGGGTGCACTTAAGCTTCCGAGCTCTCTTGTAGGAACTATCATGGAGCTAGGGCACACCTATGTGTCGGTTCTACTGTCTAGTTCAGTTCTTTCAACATCCTTCAACCTAGCTTGATCCAAATGCATCCATCCCATGGCCTACTTCAAGGCCACCCAATGAGCTCAAGACTTCAAGAGATCCATTCCTAGCTTGCTTCAATGCCATTAGCTACATGTTCTAGTGTACCCCGCTTGGGTTCGCCATCTGGTGTTGCATGAGGAAGCTTAAGTGCACCTCCCGATGACAAAGAAGACTTTGTAGCATCGAATCGTCCTGGGTCAGATCCGAGGTGGTCCAACCGACTGCGAGAAATTATCTCGCCCGCTGGTTTGGAGTAACAACGTTTGCGTGTATCATCTGATCTTATCATAACAGCTAGTTTTTGTGGTCCGATCATCCGTTGAATTTTCTATTTAAATACACATCTTTCGATCCGTTTAATAAAATGCTAATACACTTTATTAACATTAATAAAATATCAAAATACCATTCATTTTCTTAAATGATTTCACTTATTTAATTTTTTCAAATATATAGAAATAATTTTCTTTATTAAAACACATTTCCAAGGTTTAAATTAGGGTAACATTGCATATATATAATGAATTTATTATAGAAAAATACTGCGAGTGAGTCGCAACCCGCGCTCTTATTGTGCGGATTTGGCTCCGTATTTAACAAATTTTTTGTACATATAGCAACACGATGATCATTATTTAACTAAAATAGTTCATTAATCAGCAACTCACTTGAAGCCAACACATAGCAACACACATATCATGTAATATATTTTCTAAGATTTTCCCAATTTTTAGTTTCTAATTAATTAAAAGGCTTTGTTTTCTTATGGAACAAACATACTTCCCACGTCGGAGTTCAACTCAAAAATGCTATAAGTCTCCATCAAAGCTCAGTGCATACCATCTTTTTTAGGAAAAGTATTTGGTTAAGTATTAACAATGTAAGTGCTCAAATGATTGCTCGAATGTCAACAGTTAATATATCTAAATCTAGTGTTAGATATATATTAATTGAGATTCATTAGTTAAAATTATGATTATGAATTTATTAAAAGCACTTATTTACTTAGAAAATAATATTAAGGCATCGGTGGAGATACTGAAGCATTTTCCTTTCATGCCATAAACTATCCAAATGGGAAATTAATTATATAATATGTGAAGAAGATAGTTTCTATTTTCTTAAGTGCAATTCCAGTGAGAACGCACCAAAATTCATGACATAGCATTTGTTGTTAAAGTGAATTACATTGATGCTTCCAATTGTTGAGAATTACTAGTGATTGATGCATAAATAAAAAGTGAAAAAGGAAGATAGAACTATTTTTATGCATCAATTTTTTATTTGTACAAAGATTTTTTGTCGCTTAATTGTTGTTTTGCACTTGTTAGAGGCATCTTAAGCTTACCTCATAAGGCTAACTCAGGAAACATGTACCACTAACATGGTGACTCCTTTTATAATTCTATCCTTAAATAAATTGGTTGAACATGTACCACTAACATAGTGACTACTTCAAACTATAAAGGGACTTATCTAGTTTGCGCACTAAGTCCCTTTTATTTTTGGTATTATACTAGAAGGTTATATCTATTTCTTTATATACAAAATTTTGGAGTAATCTGAATAATGAATACTTTTAAATTAATTTTTGAATATTTAAAATTCAGAATATTAGAAAAAATAAATACTTAGTCTATTTCTAGTAATTTTAGTATTGTTGTATTAAAAATATTAGGAAATGATTATACAAAAAGTTTTGTTAAATTTGGAGCTCTGTGTTGACTGTAATTGATTTTTGAAATTTTAATATTCATAAATTAATATAAAATAAAATATAACTTCAAACTAAAAAGTTTTAGTGCAAATGAGTTCATCTCATCGAGATATACACTTATGAGTCAAGTTTCATAACTTTGGAGATCAAAGATGAAAAAAATACACATAATTTATTTTGAATTTTATTTCTCAAATTTCTATCTCCTATTCTTCCCCCGTACGCACGCCCTTCCCCCACGCAGCACTCGTGCCCTAGGTCATTCCTAGGATGGTGACAAGTGCCACTCCAAGAGCCTTGCAGTGCACGTCTCTCCTTTCCCATGGCCTCCTAGTCGACAGCGGGCCTCTCGGCCAACCAACCAACCGGCCGGACCGAGCTTCCCCCCTTCTCCCCCCACCTCTCATATATAAAACTCAAATCCCTTCCCAAAACATCACACCTCCTCCTGCTCCCTCCGCCGGCAACCGCTGCCGGCAGCCACCGCCTTTAGCCCAGTCGTCGCCTCTCCTCCCCTTCGATACTCTCAAACTGCCAACGAATGCCCCGTCAAGTTTCATTAATTTTGGAGATCAAAGATGAAAACAATACACATAATTTATTTTGAATTTTTATTTCTCAATTTTCTCTCTCCTATTCTTCCCCGTACGCACGCCCCTTCCCCCACACAACACATGTGCCCTAGGGCATGCCTATGATGGTGACAAGTGCCACTCCAAGAGCCATGCAGCGCACGACTCTCCTTTCCCATGGCCACCTAGTCGCTAGCGGGCCCATCAGCTGACTTGCCAACCGGCCGGACCGAGCTGCCCCACTTCTCCCCCCACCTTCTCCTATGTAAAACTCAAATCCCTCCCCAAAACATCACACCTCCTCCTACTCCCACCACCGACAATCGCTACCGGCAGCCACCGCCTCCAACACAGTTGTCGCTTCTCCTCCACTCTGATACTCTCCAAATGCCAGCGAACCTCCCCGGTGAGTCACTGGAGAGAGAGGGAGAGAGAGAGAGATTTTGAAAACAAAAAATTAACTTTTATTTTATTTTATTTTTCTTTCATTTTATGTTTTATTTATAAAATTTATAATTATTATCAATTTATTAGTATTATTATTATTATTATTATTATTGTTAATATTATCATTATTATTTTAATATTATTATTAATGTTATTATTAGTAATAATATTATTATTAATGTTATTATTATTGATAATATATTATTATTATTATTATTATTATTATTAGAAAATTATTTATTATCAAGTTATTTTATTTATTTCATTTTAATTTTAATTTATTTATTATTAGTATTAAGTTATAATTATTACTATTATTATTATTATTATTATTATTATTATTATTATTGCAAATTTCCTTTTGTATCAATTTCTTTTATTTCATTTCAATTAAGTTGATTTCATTTATATCAATTATTATTATTATTATTTTATTATTATTATTATTATTATTATTATTATTGTTATTATTATTTATATTATTATTACAATTTCTTTTTTTGTCAAATTCTCTTGTCATTTTAATTATGTCATTCTTGTTTTTGTTAGTTATTATTATTATTATTATCATCATCATCATTGCTATTATTATTATTATTATTATTATTATTATCATAATTTCTTTTTTGTTGCTTTATTTATGTCATTTGAATTATGTAAGAAGTTTACTATTATTATTATTATTACTATTATTATTATTATTATTATTATTATTATTATTATTATTATTACTATAATTATGATTATTATTATTATTATTATTATTGTATTTTTATTTACTAGCATTTTATTTTATTCATTTAAATAATTTAATTTCATTTATCTCAATTATAATTATTATTATTTTTATTTTTATTCTTATTTTTATTATTATTATTACTATTATTATTGCTATTAATATTATTATTATTATTATTATTATGTTTAATTTCATATAAGTATTATTATTAGTTTGTCTATATTTATTTATCATAATTATTGTTAGTATTATCATTTTTCATATTATTAAATAATTATAATTGTAAGATAAACTTTAATTACTCTTCTTAAATCAAAATTGTGTAATCACACCTTCAAAGCACAAAAACTAACACAACAAGAATTACTATATCAGGTCTACAAAAGTGCTAACTTAGGTATTCCATAATTGTATGGTACATATATTTTTGAATAGTTTACATCAAAGCTACTATATTTGAGCCTACATTTCTTTTTCTTATGATGTGGCATTAATACGCATCAAATAAAAATTGTAAACTTTTATCATGACAGCTTGTGACGTATGTCTATGGTGAAATCCTTTGAAGGAAGTTTGAATTTGACATGTTAGTATGTGGGGTTTACTAGTAACCTAGACCTAAATCGGTAGGGATCTAGCCCACTAGAAAGGGATGTTTGGGCATTAAGAACCTAGCATTAATAAAAAGGCGTGGACTTATCTGAAGAGTCAGCTCGATTATAAGCCCATCACACAGAGCTAATGATATAAGATAAAAATATAAATATAAAATTTCATTGCTTGGAAAATTATGCAATGCATTTTAATGATAGTTATTATTGCAAAGTTGAGCAAATTTTCACTTCATTTGATTCAAGATTCATTAAATAAAATTGTTATTTATTTTATATGTCATAGGATGCTAGAATCTATATTATTTAACTTCTATGTACTCCTACCTAAATTGGTAAAAGCATTTCTTATAAATTGAGAACGAGTAAGAAGAGATACTACACATGAATGTCAGCAAAGAAGTGAGACAAAGCCTAAAAATGAAATTTTGGTTTCTTTTATATAAATATTTTGGATTCGCTTTTAGAATATAAATATATGTTATCTTGGTTATATAAATGATGAATTTTGTTCAATAAATAACATTGTCATTTAATGTTGTTTATTTAAAAATTATTTCTTAGAAATTCTAGACCTTGATCTGCGGCCATCACATGTTCCATGAAAATTTGATCAGTAGCACCTGTGTCCATAATCAAGTAGGTGTCATCTGTGTACAAGCACCTAGGTACCACTGAGAATGAGACATCTAAGCCTTCTGCATTCAATCTTTCTTACATGATTTGAGCATTTTCTCAAGATGATTCCACCTTCTTCTTCTTAAACTTGGGACAATTTTTTTCTAATAGTCTATCTCCAAGAAACATACACACTGATTGTGGCCAATACATCAACCTCTTGATTTATCCAAACATTTGATAGCCACCAGCATTGTTCTTCTTTTCAGATCTTTGATGTTAGTGTGTTAGGACTTTGGGCATCTTTGTCTTTAAGAATATGGCTCAATAGGGATGTTGTTACTTCTCCAAGCTTCAAAGTCTCCTTCCCATCGATGAGTGTCATGGTGAGGCTTTTGTACTCGTTCAAAAGAGAGTTCAATAGAGTGCCTTGTCTATGTCCTGAACATCTAATAAATTTATAAAAATTAGTGAATACATATGTGTGCTTGTTTATGGATATCTCCTTTCACATCTAAAATTTGTAAAGCCTCATCTTCACACAAGTTTGCAATCTGAATCGATACAACCCCCTTCTTTTTTGTTGTATCTTTTGTAAACCCTTAATTAACATGTGGGTGTTTGTATTATGATCAAAATGAATCCCAAATGACACAAGAAAACGAAGAAACGAATTATTACAGGATGTTGTCTATAGACCTTATAAGGCAGTCTAAACACCAGTACCAAAAAAAAAATACCATATTATAGAACCAGATGAGTGGCAGCATCCATCCATGAGATTAGCAACCAAGCTTCTCTAGATCGCATTCATAACAGCATTAGAGAGCAAAAATACCATATTAAGAACTTTCAAATGCAAATTTTAACAGATATATAGAAGAGAGGCAAGATTTATCCAGAAAATTAGTCGAGTCCGACAGCCAGAGATAATCAATAACTAGCCAACAAACACAGCAACGCAGCAAGAGAGCAAAGAATCCAAGGAAAGTTTTGGAATGTGACTCTAAGCTCAAAGAAGAGAGCCACATTGTGTTGCCAACTCCAAAATGTGTAGGCTAAGATCCAGAAATATCTGAAAATATGTCTCCCATGCTGTGAAATCATAAGTAGAAAAAAAGAAACAAGACATCACATATTGCAAAAAATAAGGCACACCACCGCAGAAATTTCACTATGGAAATTTTGATTATACAGATCTCTCTATCAATTCTCTTTCAGGAAGAAAAGACGGCCGGCCGTAATATCGAGGCTATGGCACCGGAACTGGTTTTACAAAAAGGCGAAAATGCCCCCGCAACTCCAGCGAGCTTAGTACCGAGCTCGGCCGATGAAAACTGAAGCTTGTATTAATCATAAGCTCTGAGCTGATCCAATCGTGCTTCACAAAATAACACATCGAGGCTAAGAGCAAGCTATGCCAATCAACCAACCATATGACTCAATTCATCTTTGCCCACTCTCATGTGATTAAATTAAATAGACGGTTTTAAGGAGACAATGTTGTTAGCAGTTCTCTTATCTTAGATTGTTTCTTTCAATCTAAACAAAGTAGCTTGCAAGCAGTAGCTTTTCTTATTTTATTCCATCCTCAGCCAAGAAAATAAATGATTAAGACTCTTCTGTGTTAGTGCCTAAAATAGGATTAATGCGTATGCTTATGGAGAACAACTATCATGGCATCTAATGCTACAAGCAAGTGCTCAGCTTTTGGCTTCTAGTCATTCAGCTAAAACTGTGACGTGCAAATGGATAACTCTTTTCAGTTTCTTGTTCCCTGCATTAAATTATGTTGATTTCTTGTTTTCTTGTTTGTTTCTTGCTCGACTTCTTCTTTGTTTCTTTCCCGTTTACTTTACTGCGGAATCGTGGCACAGTGACCATAAAATATTATTCATTTAGATGTATATATATATATATATATATATATATATATATATATTATTTTCTTAATGATTCTAAGAAGGAAGCTAGCTTATCTTAATCATAGCATTTCCCTTCTAAAAATAAGAACCAGTTTTGTTGAGTAGTTGTCATCATTTAAGATGAGGTTTCACTGATTTAAATATTAAGAAACTAATATAAGAATATGTATAAAGAAGCTTTCTAAAGCAACTTGTTGGCCCTCGTAACAATTTGATATTCTAACGTTCATATCAAAGATTATTAATCATTATCAAATCATCATCAATATATTTAACACAAAATTCAGTCAGTATTACTGTATATCATGTTTGGGAAGAGCCAAACTTTGAAGACTAGGCTCCAAACATAAACATCAGATGTGTTGTCACCTTAGAAATATAGCTCCATGGATTAGTTCAGATGTTTGATGGCTTTCTTGTGACAGCATATTTCAAACAGCCCCCAAAATCGTCCAAAACCGTCTTAGCAACGCATTTCTTTTGGCCTGAACTGCCGCAGGCACCTGGGCACCTAGCACTCGGCCCGGGACCTCAGGTGCACGCGTGAGAGATATACGGCATCATTAAAGCATCCGAGCCAAGTGTTTATAACTAACTAGAGATTCATTAGTCAAAATCGTGATTATAAATTTATTAAAAATAATTAATATTTTATTTTGAAGATAGTGAAGCATTTCTAATAAAATAAGGAAGAAGATAGATAAAAAAAAGTCCATGGATGCCGTTTACATTACAGCTGACGCCCCTCTGATAAGTCATTCACAGATTATCTCTAAAAAACAGGATTATGTAGAATAAGCGCACTTACTTTTCATACAATGCATTGCTCGCAGTAAAGCCGAAAGTGATGATATTTTGTATGTTTTTTTTTGAATTTGTCATGCTTCTCGACTGTATACGCAATTGCATCCGAAGCAGTTGGTCAAACAATCGAAAGCTCATCTTTGTGCAATTAATCATGTTTATATTTATAAGGATATACCTTGTTGTTCTCTAGACTTTGCTTTTTCCTGCAGTGTGCAGCTGAAACAGTAGCAGATAATGAGGATTTTAATCATGTCTCGGTAGCGCTCTCGATTCGAGTTCAAGCGACTCAGGCTTAACTTGAACTCAAAACTTTCAAGTTAAGCTCGAGTCGATTCAAGTTCGACAACCCATTCAAATTCGAGTTTGAGCTTACTCGAACTTGATTCGAGTCAGCTCGAAATAACTTTTCAATTCAAATTTTTTGAGTTCGAATCGACTCGAAAAAATAAGAACATTTTTTTTAAAGTTTATGGATTTCTGTATTTGAGAAATATACAATACAGTAAATCGTATATAATATATTATATAAACATTCAAATTTCAGCAAATTAAATTAAGGTTAAAACATACATGCACAATTGTCAAATATAGTAAAATTATACATTAATTTAATATAATCCATCAGCAACGATCATTTGACTCAACAATCATTTCGTAGATGTGCAAGACTACAAGTATCCCCAACTCCTAGCATTCCAACAAGGCAGAAAAATCCCAAGCCAAAGCACTTTAAGCCCATACTTGTCCCCAATCCTAAGCTTGCAATATGTGAATTTAGACAAAAAAGCGAAAAATGCAATAAATTACAAATATTATTTATTTGAATTAACACCAAAATATTTGATTGACTGATTTTGATTATGGCTCACTTGCTTTTTTTAAAAGGACTCAAATTAACATCACTTCTTAAAGCTATAATCTAACAAGCTTAGCAGGATAGTCAATACTCAACAGTAATCATTTATTATAGACTCAATCTAGTCATATCAAATGATTACTCAAATTCAAATCAAACAAATAAAAATAAAAATAATTGAGTTCAAATACTTTATAAAATAAAGAAGCTATTACAAGAAGCTGCAGTGATGAGTCAATGATATTATAGCAGCAATGCAGAATAATAGAGTATGTTGTATGCATTTTATGATTTTTAAACATGCAGTAAGTTGTGAACCTCTTTAGAGTATGTACATTTTGTCTAGACTTCTTAGAAATACAGTAGAAGCAGCAACAGATCAGCAACAACCCAAGTATTAGCAAAGGCATCAACAGCCCAAGCATCAACAGAGGCAGCAACAGCTTAAGCAATACCAGAGATAGCAGCATCCTAAATATACAAGATAATAATAATTTATGAGCATATAACTCTATTCTTATGATTAAGCTGTGAGTTAGAATTGCATTTTTATAATTACAAAATATAAACAGAATCATAATATCAACTTACAGCTTAATCATAAAATATGCAAACAACTTACTGCAACACTAAAAATTCTAAAAAATACAAATAATTTGATAAAATATTAAACAAATTCTTAGACTATAAGTTTGCAACAGTAAAAGCACAATTTCAACAAACTTAACCCTAAAAATAAAGTTACAATCTCATAAATTATTGCATGTCTAAAAATTATAAAATTAAATAGAAGTACATAATATAAACATAATCACAGCATCAGCTTGCAACTTTAACCCTAAAATATGCAAGCAACTTACTGCAAGATAGAAAGCCTTAAAAAAACTCAAAATTAATTTGACAAAATATTAAATAAATCGTTAGACTGTAACTGTAAAATATAATTTCAACTCACAGCTTAACCCTAAAAATAGAGTTACATGCTCATAAATTATTGCATGTCTAAGAATCTTCAAAATAAATAGAAGTACAGAGCTTAAACAAAATATCAACATTAGCTTGTAATTTTAACCATAAAATATACAAACAACTAACTACAAAGCTGAAAACTCTAAAAAAACACAAAAATAATTTGATAAAATATTAAACAAACTATTATACTGTAATTGTAAGAGTACAATTTCAACTCACAGCTTAACCCTAAAAATAGAGTTATAGGCTCATAAATTATCATATATCTAAAAACTCTAAAACTAAACAAGATTGAAAGAAGATCACAGCTCACAACTCATGAATGTTTAAAAACACGTGATTTCAACAGAGAAAAATCACGATTAGCAAGAAGCCAAGAGAAAAATGCCATGAAGATCAGATTCAGAACTCAAGAGCAAATGAGCAGTCAGCCAGAAGAAGGCGATAAGACAAAAGAATGCGAAAGAGAAGTCGTAAAAGATCTGAAAGATCGAAAAATGAGAAATAGCCACTATATGGCTCTGTATGCGAAAGTATATGGTCTATGCTCTGACAAACAAAAGATTATTGTGAATTTCAAATCTGGGATAATCGATCTTTCAAATCCGTGATAGTGGATAAAAAAATTGCAAAGTTTTGAACCGCGGCAGGTCGGGAGACGAGCGAGCGAGTAACCCGACTGTGTTGCAGTATATTTTCATAAAATAAATGTGGTTTTATATATTTATACATTATCGGTCTATAAATTTCGATTTGACTCGAACCCAATTCTAGTCGAGTCAATCCTAACTCGAACTCGACTCTAATCATGTTCGAGTTCTTATATTCAACTCAAGAATTGACTCGAGAATTTGGAGACGAGTTCGAATCAACTCAAAATTTGAGCGATTTCGAGTGAGTTTCGAGTTTCGAATAAAATTGACACCTAGGGTTATATATTACCTACAGATTACTTGGAAACTTTGGAAAATATAAACGGTTAGTGTTTCGGAAGGGTGCTGAGGCAAAGCAATTATTAGATATGTGCTAATCATTTCATTTATTGCATTTAAATGACTAAGCTGAATCATTTATTGGTTTAGAAAGTGTGTTAATGGGGAATTTCTCTGTTTATTGGGTTAATGACTAAGCTCCCAAATAATTTTCTAAAATTTGATGGGTAGGATTTATATTTAAAATAAGTATTATTTATAGAATCATACACAAAGTTGGATTTAATGCTTAATTTTTTGTGATACTAAAAAAATATTTTAAATTCTTAAGAGTTATTTTGGAATTATTTGTGAGCTGTATCAAACCCTTTTATTAATTTAAGCAATCGTTTGGCACAATATGATGAATGGAGATTGACAAAATGGTTATACTAAATATAATATGAAGTAGCATATATTTAAAATTAGATAGGCATTTTTCCCAAGTCTATAGAACTTTAAATAACAATTTGTTATAAATTGTTGTCTGAAATCTAGCAAAACAACCTTCAATGCAATTTGTTATTGATCCAATACTCCCGGGGCACCCCAAACATATGTGCGACAGGTGCAAGTCATGCAAAGGCGTGAATGCACCTGCCCATGCACAGGCACGGCTGAAGCCAACCTGAGAGAAGGGCTCTCGGGTGCGCTCTGGCACTAGGCTTGCTGATCATGGCATCCATTTGGCCGAGGTATGGGCGCTTGGGTGCATCCCAGCACTTGATAATGTTCTTATGTTGTTATTAGGCGTGCCTAGATGCTTCGGCTGATTCTACCATATGTTTAGCCCGTGGCTTGGGTGTCCCCAAATGCCAAACACATAAAAGTGTGCGAACTCTTTTTGGTGGAAATACTGCCCTTTATGGTGAGATTTAAAAGACCTATGTTGATTGAAAAACGAATCCTAGAAGAAGAAGAAGATATTCAATAGAAGATTTTCTTAGCTTTAGTAAAGCACAAGACAAAATCTAGTCCTAAGACATGGGGAGGCGTTGTAGTTGGAGATGGTGTGTAAGCTTCCTCACTGCTCATTGAGCTAGGGTTTTGCTTCCTCACTTCTCATTAAGTTAGGGTTTTGCTATAGGAGTTTACATTGTAAGTTTTTTCCTTCAAAGAATATTTTTATCAGTGGATTTTATTATTTGCGAAAAGGATTTGAGGGTGTGAAATTTTGTTGAATAATTGTGTAATATACTCCATAAACAAATAGATATGTGACTTTGTTGATAGAATTTTGGCTTTTTTATTTTATCTTAGTTTGTCGCTAGATTGCGACTATCTTTTTGTATTATCTTGGACTAGGACTTGTTTGAGCTGTGTGTTTTGATAGACTCGGTAAATTATATTTTGCCAAATTGTATTTGAGCGAGGGCTTACCAAGATAAAATTAATAGAAAGTAACCCCGATTGCATGTGAACCCGAAAAGGTACTAATAATCATGTTTGGATAGAAAATATGGAGTCTTGGAATAAACTTTGTGAAATCTTTTGCTTAACTAAACTTGTTTGTAAGTTGAAAAGACACAAGAAATGTCTTAGTTATCTGGAATTAGAATATTGTTGTTAATAATTTCAATAACCTTTTAAAACATGAAAACTTGGTTACCAATCTTGAAATCATTTTGAGGAGCTCCACAATGAAGATAAAAGAATTGCCTTTCCAAAGTTACAAACCCTTATTCAGAACACAACAATGCAGTCTAAATTGAAAAGCTTAAGGAGAGAAAGAACACTAAATTTTATCAAAATTTGATCAATAAAAGAAGACATGGATGAAATATTTGAAATAAAAACTTATGCAACCTATCTTAAGAGATATGAATCAAATTGAAGATTATGCCATCAATTAAGAAAGAGGTTAATGTTTTCATATCCCCTAACCTTAATTCCCCTCATTTAATTATTGATAGCTGCATCAATATAAAACCTAATTCCTTGCTTGATGAAGAGGAGATGTGCCAAGAAATTAAATCCCTGAAAAAAGTTCTTGTCCTCGCCCAAATGGATCCCCGGGAGAATTTTTTTGCACATAATAATTAGGCGGACGAACATCCTTTCCCCACATCAGTACTATTCAACTTTCCCTAACTAACAACCTACCTCTACAGTAATGGATGAACTAGTGCGATAATTCATAGCATGCAGAGATCTCAAGGCTATAATAAATATTCTCTTACAAAAGAGAAACTATCGTGATTGCCCACATTCTGTTTGCCCATTTCTCTTGAGTACCTTGCATTACGCAAATCAAGTTTCAAAAAAATCAAATACTTTAACCCGAGCGTATCAGAGTTAATCAATGCTAGGCTTTCCTAGGCTTGTTCTATTAGTTTTCTTACCTACTATTATAACAACCCAAGTTTATTACCTAGCTTAATTTAAGCCTAATCATATCTCAATTATCATTCTGTTAAGTTCATATGGTCATTTGAATCAATTCCTAAAGATTTGATTCGATTTAGAGCTATATCAAATATTTTGGATTACTCTAATATTTAATTAATTAGAAAATTCAAGTATTTAATTTGACCTCAAAATTGAAATCCAACTTCGTCGTTGCGATCATTGCCCCCAAATTAGTTATGGGTGATATTTTGGACTCATTTGGAAGTCATCTGATTTTTACGAATATTTTAATATAATTAAATGCGTTGAAAAATAAAATAATTAAATAATCATGGGAATCAAAATCTGACTTCACCGTTGAATTCCTCACCCCCAAATTAGCTTGGGGTGAATTTTTGGGAATTTTCGGAGCGCGTTTATTTAATTCAAAATTTTAAGCAAATTAAGAAATTATAAATAGATAAATGATTATTTAATTAAGAAAAATTATTTTCTTAATTTGCATTGTTGGCTGCCCATCCCTCTTCCCTTTTTCGGCTAACCCCTCTCCTCCTCCCCTTAATTGCAAATATTGATGGCTAGGCCATCCCTCTTCCCATGCCTCCCTAGCTCTTGATGGCCTCCCCCTTTCTTCTCCCCTTTAAGAAAGAGCTCAGCCCCTTCTTCATTTGCTTGCTGCCAAGCTGAGAGCTCTCCCTCCTTCCTCCATTGTTGCTCCTTGTACTGAAGAAGAAGAAGAAGAAGTTCATCCTCCAAGAGTTCCGAGTCTTCTTCCTCCTTTCCTTGCAAGGTCAAAAGTACCCACTTTCCCTCCATTGGTTAATCCAATGGCTATTCCATTTCATTTTTATACTCATTTGTATATTTAAGATTCTGTGTTACCTTAGTTGTGCATCTATAAGGCTATGTTTAAGATGTAGGAACTCAAAAAAATAAAAATTTATAAACAATAGGGAATGATATGTAAAGTTGCTAATATGAATTTATATACACCAAGTCATTTAACCCCACGGTTTGTATTGGTAACTTAATCTTTGGTGCTGATTTTGGTATAAATGTAAAGGCCTCGGAAAGAGCTTTCCAACGGTATATGACACTACATATGAAGTGTTCTAGGTTGAGAGTAATTGAGCCCGAAAGTTGACCCCTTGCTGTTTTCGCACAGACAAAATCACCGTCTGACTCTACAGCGCGCGGTAGCGCCCAGAAATAATGAAATGACCATAACTTTGTCATTTGGGCTCCAAATTAGAAAATTTAAAATGCTAGATAGCTTAAAATTTTAGTACCAACAATAATCAGAAATAATATTTAGGTTTGGAACCCAAAAATAATAATAAATGACTAAAATACCCATAACTTTAATTAGGTCATAACTTGACAAATTGAAGTCCAATTCGGGTCTATTCTCAATTAAAGTACTCAGTGTGATATAGGAAAGCTATAGCCACTGAGTTTGCTAAATTTGGATATCAAATAGAAAAGTTAGCTTTTTGACACCTCTTAGCTTGGAAAATTACTAAATTGCCCTTAGAAATTGAAATGGCTATAACTAATTCATTAGACCTCAAAATTTAGTGTTCTTGAACTCTATGAAATCCTTGAACAGCAACCAATAATAAACTGCATAAAAATTTAGATTTTATTTGGAGCAATTTACTAAAATACCCCTTAGGCCAAAAATTTTAGTTTAGACCTATATAACCAATTTCTTATCCAAATTTAGTGCACTTACTGTTTATCTTCATGTTAAATAGTAAGAAATCATTTAGCAATAAGAAATCCCAATTTGGAGCCCTAAATCAAAAAGTAGCTTTTTGGATCCTTAAGTAGGGGCAAAATGGTCATTTTGCCCAAAATTTAGGTTAAGCGTCCTTAACCTATAAACTACCTTCTAAGTCAATAAAACTAATATTTGAACTATAATAGGATCATGTCAGTGTTAAAAATCAGTTTTTAGTTCAAATTATTAAATTTCCTAAAATTTCTTTTTAAGTCTTTTCTTAGGAGTTTGCACCTCGCATTAGGACTACTCCTAAGACTAGGACTAGCTCATAGGTTAGATTTTATTCATTGGATAAATGGGTTATTCAATGAATGAATCCTTGGTTTTGTTAGTTTCTAGATTTTATAAATTATTTTAATTATTTTGTCTTTCAACCCTAGATTCAGGATATGAGATTTATCCTATTAAATTTAATTTACTTAATATGATTTGTTTTAATCAATAGATCCTTTTAGACTGAAACCTAGATCTTATGTTTTATCCTTTTGGATTATGTGATTAAAACCCAATCTTATGGTATTTAATTTATAATCTATAGTTTTGTAGATCTTGATTAGATCTCAGATGGAATATCAAAATTCATCAAATTAAGATGTTATAATTTATTGATTAAACTTATAGTCATGCTTGATTAGATTATATTAGAACCTGATCAGTTCTAATTCTTTTAACTTATAAGGTTGTACTTTTAAGTTACACTTTATAGTAGGAGTTGGAGATCCTAAACTTGTGTAACTTAGAATAGCTAGAATGGTTTAAATAGACAACAATAATGTCATCATATATAGAAGAGTCCCTTGCTTACTTGAGTTATTTTATTGATACGCATTCCTTATATTTTGTGCTTAATTCCTTGGACATATCATATAAGAAAATTTTGTGCATGAAATAAAAACTTATAATAATTAGGATAACAGTTGCCTTTGGGTTCAATATCTAGGTGGATTCTGGTGCACATTTACCCTAATTGATAGGAATAAGGAGTAATAAGGAGGCTTAACATTACTTATTAAGAAGTGTGTGTTAAGCTTAGAACCCGTATAGTCTTGCAGACATGCTTGACTCCTCAACTATTTCTAGACATATCCACAGAAACAAAAGTAAAATAACTAAGAGATTCTACATTTATATTTACTGCCTCCTCAGTTCTACTGCTGGTTCTATCTGCCCTAGCCCAGAATAGCTATGGGAATTTCTATCTGCCCTAGCCCAGAAAGGCTTTGGGAATTTCATTGGACCTAATTGGCCAATTATCTGATATGACAGTCTTTACATACCTATTTTAGTACTAGCTTACTTTGTATTATATTGTGATGCATATTTCAGTTAGTTGTATTTCTTTACTTACTTGCTCACTTGTACTTATTTATAGGATGCTAGACTTTACTGCTTACTATATGTACTACTTTTAGATTTCTGTCTATAACTTGCATATGTCATGTGATCATCAGCATGTTTAGATTTGGACTTAATCTTCAGCATTTTTACTTACTACACTGTATATATGTATATGCTCATTCCTTGCTTAGTTGCTGAGGTCTGCTTTTTGCCTCACATTTGTATAATTATAAATAGCTTACCCTGTTCCTTGTACGCTTACTGCTCCTACTGCTTTTAGTTTACTTTTCGTTGTGTTTAAGTATAAAAATGGTGATATTAACAATTCATGTAAAATATTCAACCTAAAATATACTTAGACAATTATCTAATAAGATTTTCTTTAATTGGCTGGAGAGACAGGCGCTGCCTATATTTCTTTTTAGCCTTCTGTGAGGATGAGAGATTTTATTCAGTCTTTTAAACTATGCATTTAAATATTGTAATACTATAGGTACTGTGACTGTGATTACTTTTCTGCACTTTATTATTTATTGAGTTATGTTGTGTTTCTTACTTGATGTATGGTGAATTGTTGTAATATTTATTCTATTTTGCTTCCGTACTCTGTATGTATGTCATATTTAATGACTGATCTTCTTAGTTATTCTGTGCACGTCCTTCCCTTATTAGTGGGTTGTGGATCTTACCTAATCCAATGATAAGTGAGGGGTTTTCCAGAGTGATACTCCACTCCTTAGTCTAATGATTGTGGATTTAAGGAGCGGGCGCCACAATTGTAGTTGGAGATGGTGTGTAAGCTTCCTCATTACTCATTGAGCTAGGGTTTTGCTTCCTCACTTCTCATTAAGTTAGGGTTTTGCTATATGAGTTTACATTGTAAGTTTTTTCCTTCAAAGGATATTTTTATCAGTGGATTTTATTATTTGCGAAAAGGATTTGGGGGTGTGAAATTTTGTTGAATAATTGTGTAATATACTCCATAAGCAAATAGATATGTGACTTTGTTGTTAGAATTTTGGCTTTTTTATTTTATCTTCGTTTGTTGCTAGATTGTAATTATCTTTTTGTATTCTCTTGGACTGGGACTTGTTTGAGCTGTGTGTTTTGATAGCCTTGGTAAAATATATTTTGCCAAATGGTACTTGAGCTAGGGTTTACCAAGATAAATTAATAGAAAGTAACCCTGATTGCATGTGAACCCTAAAAGGTACTAATAATCATGTTTGGATAGAAAATATGGAGTCTTGGAATAAACTTTGTGAAATCTTTTGCTTAACTAAACTTGTTTGTAAGTTGAAAAGACACAAGAAATGTCTTAGTTATCTGGAATTAGAATATTGTTGTTAATAATTTCAATAACCTTTTAAAACATGAAAACTTGGTTACCAATCTTGAAATCATTTTGAGGAGCTCCACAATGAAGATAAAAGAATTGCCTTTCCAAAGTTACAAACCCTTATTCAGAACACAACAATGCAGTCTAAATTGAAAAGCTTAAGGAGAGAAAGAACACTAAATTTTATCAAAATTTGATCAATAAAAGAAGACATGGATGAAATATTTGAAATAAAAACTTATGCAACCTATCTTAAGAGATATGAATCAAATTGAAGATTATGCCATCAATTAAGAAAGAGGTTAATGTTTTCATATCCCCTAACCTTAATTCCCCTCATTTAATTATTGATAGCTGCATCAATATAAAACCTAATTCCTTGCTTGATGAAGAGGAGATGTGCCAAGAAATTAAATCCCTGAAAAAAGTTCTTGTCCTCGCCCAAATGGATCCCCGGGAGAATTTTTTTGCACATAATAATTAGGCGGACGAACATCCTTTCCCCACATCAGTACTATTCAACTTTCCCTAACTAACAACCTACCTCTACAGTAATGGATGAACTAGTGCGATAATTCGTAGCATGCAGAGATCTCAGGGCTATAATAAATATTCTCTTACAAAAGAGAAACTACCGTGATTGCCCACGTTCTGTTTGCCCATTTCTCTTGAGTACCTTGCATTACGCAAATCTAGCTTCAAAAAAATCAGATACTCTATCCCAGGTGTATCAGAGTTAATCAGTGCCAGTCTTTGCTGTGCTTGTTCTATTAGTTTTCTTATCTACTATACTATGTTTTCCACTCTTATTGTTCTATTGTAAAGTTCTCATATGCATTAAAATATGGGCACAACAATAATCAAATTAGTTGCAACTTGCAAATGGAGGGTAGGTATGCAAATAAGAATTATATGAGCGACGCTTAAGTAATTTTCCCAAAGATGCTCATAGGATGGGTAATATAGATTAGTTTAAGGCTAAAGTTATTTTCTTATTAATTTAGATTAAATTATGTTAAGGATGCAAAGTCAGAATTTGCCTTTAGATTATTGCAGTGAGCTGGCGGCTTGTTGGGTATGTACATATTTACACATTGTTTATATATTGAGATAAATATTTGCAATAAAATATTGTGATAGTTACATAAATATCAAGAAAGTTGGATCCATAGATAAGCAAATTTTGACTGATAATTACATAAATCATTGCGATAATTACATAAATATCAGTCGGTTTTTAAATTTTGTGCCTGGTTTAACTAATGTTTGAAATATAAAATGATGATGGTAAAGTAATCTGATTGCAGTAGAATCTAATTATCTTGCTTCTGTTTTGTTCATACCCAACATGCCGACGTCGAATTTGCAGAATCTTCGATCGAATGATCGATTCTACTATTTTACTTTACTTTTTTACTTTGGCTCGCAATCTCTTTTAAAATTACATACTATCCACAAAATGTTTACTACCACATAAATAAGCTTTAAATATGCAAATACATAAAATTAGAGGGATATTAGAGTAATTAATTCTATATAAATATTTGAAGAGAGAATCCCACCGGCTTAGGTTCGGATGTATTTGCGATCCAACTCAAAGCAAGCTGGACAGAGCAATTTTGGTAAATTTAGAAAATAATTTTTCATATTAACTATTTAAATTATTTAAATCTGAAATGATTTTCTTATTAATTACACATTAAATTAATTTTACTGTTAAATTTTTTTATGTTTTTTATTTTTACCCTATAATTGTTGAAATATAATTTAACATTTTTCAATGTCTTATAATATATAATTGTATCATTAATATATCATATCAGCATCAAAACTTATCTAAATTACTTTAATCAAACAAAATGATAATATTCATTTCATAAGTGTTAAATATAGAATTAATATAGTTTAAATGGTTTGTACCAAAAATAAACTCTCAAGAAATTAAAATATTATGAAAAATTTTGAAGAAATATAAGAGATTAATATATATATATATATATATATATATATATACATTATTATGTATCTAAGTGCAAAAATATAAACAATATTTTTTATTAGATGTTAGCATTAAAATAGAAATGGTCAAACGATGAGAAAGCATTTCATTAAATAATGTGGAGACCAAATATTCCCTTATCAGGCTTTGTCTTTTATAATATGCATTAAGATGTTGGGTTTGACCTAAGGTAAGAACTAAGGCTTTGCCTCAAGCGGATTTTGTGTGTGATTTGGGCCGACTACAGATCTAAGCTTAGCCATACACTATAGTCCATAAATATAAGTACTAAAGCTCGCTCTCAAGAAGATGAACTCTTGCATGAGCCACATTCCCCCATTCTTTTCCAACTAGCTCGAATTCCTCTTTGTTATAAACATATGTCTTGTTGATTCAACGACTCCATTGCCGAGTCATAAAGATGTTCCCATTACTCTGAGTTCAGCCTCTGCACACTGGAACAACCTCCAACAAAAACTTCTGAAATGATCAACGTATCTTAATAGACACCACCAATTACTATATCTTTTCCAACGAAGTGTATGTCTTTGCATGTAATGATTCCAGATCGTTATTGGGTTAATACAGTGCTAGTCAAATTATGACTAAGCTAATCCAAAATTTAGTGAGTACAAATACTAGACTAAATGATGTTCAAAAAGTTGAGTTGAATATTGCTGGAATGATAACTGGATAATTATAAAATTATAGGCATGAAATAAATAATATTTAATTAGGAAAATTATATATACAATGGTTGTTTATTTAATCAATGTGGCATCATACTCTCCCTCTATAAGTATTGAATGATATGTTCAATAAGAACTTGCACAAACACATTGCAGCAATAATATAATAATTAAATAAATTAATTATAATTGTGATATCCTTTTGTTATGTACTGAGTTATCTACCCTTATAGAATAATAATATTAAGACTTATCAAGTCTCATAATTCATAGGCTTAATCGTAATTAAAAGTCACTATAAATTTATAGATTCATTCATTTTTTTAATTGACATGCTTACGGTGCATACTAAGCCCCACTTAAATCTAAAATTCAACTTTTAACACTAGGTCCCAAAACTTACTATTGAAGTTTCTCATGTGATAAGGAGTTCATGGACATTTTATTTATCCAAATCAGACTTAGACACACTTGACAAGACACTATGGACTAGAATTAATGTTTTGTGTTTTATTCATCTAAACATTCTATTTTTACTAAATCTAAATCATATCAGTTAAGAGGATTCCAAATATACTTTGTTTGACTAAAACGAAGTTCTGCATGTCTTACGAGGTAAATTAGACGAAACTATGATTCAGATTCAACTTGCAAATTTACTATTCAATTTTACTACCAGTGAATTATTCACATCACTAGAAGTTCATAGACACCTTATTTGTTCAAATTTGAATTCGGCATGCTAAATGAGACATACTCTTTTAGGGAAAAACAAAAACTTTCTAATCTACTCATCAAAAATTAAATTAGACGAAACTATGATTCAGATTCAACTTGCTTACTGTTCATCTTCCTCGTTGATCCATGTAGCGACCCGCCCCATCGCCGCGCGCAAAAGATAAGTGTAATTAGATCGGCGGCGCAGCGGTGTGCTACTTGGGGAGGGAGCAACTGACAACAGCATCTCCCTGAATATGCTGAAAGACTGAGCCACACTGAAGAATGCTGACTCGAACCTAGGAGTAGGATCAAGATTCAATACTTAAGATAAGAGTAGAATACTTGTCTTAAGTATTAGACTAATACGTATATTGGATTTAAAGAGGTAAATATGAATCCACTATACATTATCAATATATCAGTATTTCCAGTATGCTAATCACATCACAATACTAAGTATAGTAGTATAACAGAGTGCGGAAGCTAAAGCAAAATATCTAGGATATATTTATCACAGAGCAGTAGTAAACATTTGTCTCAGAAAGGAAAAGTAAAAATACATCCAGGATTATTACAAACTGATTTAAAAGATGAAAAGTAAGGTCTATCTGAAGTACTAAAAATAAAACAGTAAGTAAAAGGTGGAAGACTGATCCACTAAGGCTCCACGTACTCCTCCTGGATCCTCTGTAAGTTCTCCTGCCCTGTCTCCACAAGCTGCTCAGGATCTAGCAAATTGCTGGATCCCAAAAGTACCCCGTGTTAGACAAGAAGTCTAACACATCGCAACTAACTAAGCAGCTCTAAAGTGAATGCAATAGACAGTAAAGTAAACACAATTATAGAACATAATAGTAAAGGCATTATGTAGCTGAAACTGTAAATACTAAGCAAGGTAAAATTGCATCGAAACTAAATACTGAAAGTAAACGAACATATCAAATGCTCATAAATCAATGTGAAAGATGTCCAATGATGTACTATATGTCACCAAAATAATGCACCCAAATATGCCACAACACAATATGCCACGGTATGTAACAGAACTGTCACTGAAAGGCTATGAGTCGTACGGTCCAATGTATACATACATCCAGTTAGGAAGATAGTATGGTGATGCCGATGCATCCTAAACTTTCACAGTCAATGTATGCAACATCCTGTAACCCATAATTCATCACTGATACTCATACGTCACCACTAAATCATTCGTTATGCTCATGCTCATGTTTATGCCCATGCTTCTATGCGATATGAAGAAAAATCTAGAAATCCACAAAACTTTAAACACAGATAATGAATTCCAGGTCTCCACTGTGCAGAATCCTGCTAAAATGATTCTGATTCCTATCTTCTAGAATAATAATTAGTTAAAGTTGAAGATTTACTTAAATATTATTAAAAGAGATGATTGTATACACATATTTAGTATGGTTACAAGAAAGGTGATTCTTATCACTTAGTTTGATTAAGCGACCTTAACGAAGCGATCTTTGATATGAGGCATCGCCCATTGGCGATTTGTATCTCAAGCTAAGTTATTAAGATGCCTAACTCATAATCACACTCAGTGTTTTAAAAAATGATTCTAATTACTTAGTTTATTTGAGCCACACCTATTGAAGCAGTCTTCGCTAGGAGGCATCGTCTGTTGACTATTTATATTTCAATCAAACTAAGGAATGAGTTCCTGTTTAATACACTCTTAGTCTTGGGAGATTTACTCTAACGGGACTGTATTCGTTTAATCTCTCAGGATAGCACCTGCTCATAAGTCCATATTGGAGTGAATTAACCAATCCTAAATATTACTGAAGAAAACTAGTACTATGGGTATACCATACTAAACCAACCAATGGCCTGATTTCAAACAACTCTATTTAATCAACAAGGGTTTATCAAGACTATTAATTCCTATGCTAAATAGGTAAGTCCTATACAAGGCTCTAAGAAAAAGGGTGATCAAAGATCACTTAATATAGATTCTACCACAAGAAAAAGTGTCACTCTAATATCTTAAGTGATTCCTACCATGAGGGGTTAAGATCAACTTCTAAGGTTAAGAAATCATCTAAGCTTCTACCTCAATGAGTTATATAAAATCCTCCTATCTCATTGTATATTTAGATTTAAGTCTTTAAAATATTTCAGAGACAATCTTATGCTAAGATACTTAAGATCTCACACCCTTAATTCTAAAGCTAACATTTTTTATTCTATTTAATAGTTAGGTTTAGAGTGATCAGATCAGATGATTAGGTCATTTGATCATATCTTATTCTAAGATTATGGGATTTAAATTAAGGATGTTATTAGAGTCAGATCAATTATTAAATTAGTTTAGTTATATTATTTCTTTATGCTAGTAGTCTTATTTAGGAGAAAATCAAGGATCTAAAGTTTAGATTCAGATTAATCAATCACATAGATTTATCAATACTTTAACATGTATAATTCAAATGTTTAAGATCAATACTCAATTAGATGTATTATTAGAATAATATTAATTTTATTATCTTATAATCTAGTCAATTTAATTAAGAATTTAAGAGTTTGGATCTTAACTAAATAGGTGATGGGTTTTAACCCCTTACTCATGCTTAATTAAGATCAAATGATTATTTATAAATAAATTGTCAAATTAATGAATTTGGGATGAATTATTGGTCGTAATCTTAGACCTAAATCAAGTCTTAATAGCTTGATCAAAGTCTTAAGATTTCGTAAAATTAATTAAGAGGTTTAAGTTTCCAATTTTTTTGATTTATTCAATTTATACATTATAAATTAGCTTATATTGTTTCCATACATTTACCTTACTATTATGAAGCATATTAATAGAAATTTTTAAAAAAATAGAAAGTAATTAGTGCTAATCAAACCCTAAAATAATCCAAAATGATTAACACATAATTACAAATCTAGCCATCATAATTTTATACAAATTAGCACATAAGTTTTATTTAATCATACAATTAATTAGAGACTAAGTTTGCTAAGATCTAATATGTACAAACCCTAATTTTAACTAATCATAGTTTAACAAGATTATGACATAATTTGAAATACAGAGATCAGAAAAATAATTCACTTAGCACATTCATTCTACTCTTTATAAGGAGACTATTGGCACCCTAAACATGTAATTTGATTAAGTATAATTGCTAATCAACCCTAATTAAGATCTGTAATAATTAGGTAAAAATAGAAAGTCTAACTATTAGATGTTCATTATTATTTTATATTCAGATCCCTGAGAATTTTTTGAATAATTTCATATATAATATTATAGGGTTTGGACCAACAAATTAAAAGTTATTCAATTAATACATTCTTTATTTTTCCAATTAAATTTTCCTATGATTTGATTAATTGGATTATTTTCCTTAAGGAAAATAAATCCAATTAATCGGATTTATTTAAAACGGGCTCGGCCCATTAGCCGAACCGCGCTGGTCGACCGGGGCCCGAAGACCCGGGACTGTTGCACCACGTGGGTCACGGGCTGACCCGACCTGCACAGGGTCTTCATCCCCGCCCCGAGTCCTTTCGACAGAAGCCGATCCGGTAAACCCTAGATCATGAAATTCTCCAACTAGAGCGCATGCCTTCGCCTCGGGTCAATCAAGAATCGATCCCCTAGCCGAGATGCACCGATAGACACTTGAAGCCCCCTGTGAGGTGGTCTAGATCGGCCGGACCTTACTCACCCGAGGACTTCCTCAATGGAGCTACTGTGGAGAGACAATTCTTCCCATAGAGGTTATGCCAGACCCAGGGCTCTATCCCTACACCTTCAGGGAGGTGAGACAGATCGAGGCCCCATGGTCTGAGGGCCTGAGGTAAGCTGGAATGCTGGGACCTTACTCACCCGAGGCATTCCTTAAGGGACTTAGCTCGATCGATCGATTTGACCGATCAGGGTTAGCTTATGACTCAATTACGATAACTGTGAGTTCAAAACTACAATACGCATCTATTCGAGTCAAAGGAAGGGAGGTCCGGCCCTCATTGGCTCAAAACTAGCAAGAGGGGTACCTGGTTTGACAAGGGAGCTCGAGACGATTGATTGAGGGTTCTGCTGGCCTTAGCTGAGGTTCCAGATACTGTAAAGGATCCTAAACACCAGGAGGGCCTACTATTAGCGGTTCAAGAGCTCCTGGGATCTCCTACGCAAGCTCGGATAGACGACAATAGTGGAAGAGGGTAAGCATGTTCAATTGATCAACAATGATCAAATGGAGAAGTGCAGAGGCTATTTATAACCTAAGGTGAGTGTGGGGAAGGTTCCAGAGGGTTGAATTGGGCTGGGGAGGACCCAAGAGGTCGGGCCATGGCCGAGCTCTAAAAATTCCATTTCGAGCTCGGTCGAGCCACAAGGCCCCAATTGGGTTCCTTGCCTAAACGGGGGAGGTCATAACAACCTGCTGAGGTGGATGCGGGGGTGGGGGACAAGCTGGGCAGCTGGCAGTACAGGGAATCCTTTCTGTTGGGCGCGGGCGAGAGGAAGACGAAGCTCCACAGTCGCGGGAGGGTCCGGAGCCGTCTGATTGATCGATCAGAAAGACGCGACGGTCCTGATCCTCTGGATCCTAACAACCGGATCTGATTGAATCTGTGTTGTAGGATTTACGGGACGCATCCAACGGCAGATCCGTGGTTCACCTGGATCTAATCCTAGCCGTCCATTAGATAAGCGCGACGGTTAGATCTGCGGGACTCCGCTGTCGCGTGACCCGGGCTCCGCAGCGGATCGCCCGCAGTCCGCACAGCGGATCCTGGCTGTTAATTTAGTTTAAAGGTATATTTGCAATTTAGAAAAATTAGGAACCCTTAAATACAATTAGACTATTTTAATTAAATGTGAATTATGGCCTAAATGATTTCTAAATTGTACCAAACTTTCACCCCTAGCTAATTTGGGGGTGAAGAATCCAAAAATATAATTAGATTTTAATTCTGAGATCAAAATATTTTAGATCTAATTTTGAGCATCTAGACTGATCAAAATGCCAAAAAAGTACTAACAGAATATGCCCCCTAGTAGGAAACAAAACTATATAAGAGTACTATGAACCCCAAAAGGTAAGGAAACCAACCCTAGCTCCTTAATAAATCAATTATCCAAAAAAGTTCCAAAATAATATTTACAATACTTTCTTTCAATTGGAACTTTTTTAAATAATTGATTTATTAATGAGCTAGGGGTGGTTTCCTTACCTTTTGGGGTTCATAGTACTCTTGTATGGTTCTGTTTCCTACTATGTGGCATATTTTGTTAGTACTTTTTTAAAGTACTAATAGAATATGCCCCCTAGTAGGAAACAGAACCATACAAGAGTAATATGAACCCCCAAAGGAAATGAAACTTCCAACTCAAAAGAAAACAAAGGGGTTAATATATTTAAAAGAAGAATTTGAAAAAAGTACTAACAGAATATGCCCCCTAGTAAGAAACAGAACCATACAAGAGTAATATGAACCCCCAAAGGAAAGGAAACTTCCAACTCAAAAGAAAACAAAGGGGTTAATATATTTAAAAGAAGAATTCGAGTTGAAAGTTTCCTTTCCTTTGGGGGTTCATATTACTCTTGTATGGTTCTGTTTCCTACTAGGGGGCATATTAAGTTAATTTGGATTTAGAGAAGTCCAATGGACTTCAAATTTTCTAGATAGGCTCAATTTGATGTTATATAAATAATAGTATTAAAATTAAAGATTAATTAAGCTATACATATAGCAAGGTAACAATTTAGGGTTGTTACAATCCCCCTAGATGGTTCGACTTCCATGGCATTTACTAGCATCATTTGACCACCTCCGATGACATGCAACCCATTGGGGAGCTCCCCATTCCACGATGTGTCGATTGGAACCAAAAGCCCTTTCAATGGACGCAAACAATCATAACCCTAATTTTTTACTATTCATCAAAATCATATCAACAGCTAGCTTATGTCCTGATTTATGTTTGAAATTACAATTAAGCCTAGGAAATTGTAACGCCCTGTCCTGTCGCTAAGAGCAACACTATACAATTAGCGGTGGAATGGTTCGTTAACTGAATAATAAGGGTCTCCTCTTACTTAATACTTTGAGTTGAGCACCAATAGTTAATCTGAACTATTAATCATATGAGGTGACTAGAGCTAAGGAGCTCTATTATTAATCAAGTTAAGTATTTCATTAACTTAATTAATAATGCAGGTCTGCTAAACTGATGTTCACCATATTTAGTAGAGTCCCTTGCTTACTACTTGATTTTGTGCTATGCATTCCTTGAATTTTGTGCTTATTTTCCTTGGACATATCATATAAGAAAATATTATTGTAAGAAAATAAAAACTTAGAATATTAGAAAAATATTTGCATTGGGTTCAATTACTAGTTGATATGGCGTATTTTACCCTACTGGATAGGGGTAAGGAGAAAAAAGGATGCTTAACATTGCTCATTGAGGAGTGTGTGTTAAGCTTGGAACCTGTTTAGTCTTGCATACGTGCTTGACTCCTCAGCTGTTTCTGGACTTGTCCATAGAAATAAAAGTAGAATAACTAAAAGATTTTGCATTTATATTTACTACCTCTTCAGCTCTCTTGTTTTATTTTGTATGCCCTAGCCCAGAAAAGCTATGGGAATTTCTGTCTATCCTAGCCCAAAAAGGCTTTAGAAATTATATTGGGCTGTATTGGCTAATTTTTTCAGATATGGCAGTTATACGTACTTGTTTCAGTTTTAGTTTACTGTTTACTGTGTTATTAATGCATATTATTTCAGTCAGTTATATTTCTTTTCTTACCTGCTCACTTATATATATATTTATAGGATGCTAGATTTTACTGCTTACTATATGTACCACTTTCAAATTACTATTTTAAATTAGCATATGTCATATGATCATCATTATATTTAGGATTATACTTTACTTTCAGTACATTTACTTACTGTATTATATATGCATGCATATTCCTTATTTAGTTTGAATGAGGTGTACTTTTGCCTCAATCCCTGCTTAGCTATAATTATTGTATTTATAGCTTATCATGTTCCTTGTATACTTACTGATCCTATGCTAAATAGTTCACTTTTGTTGAGTTTAAGTGTAAATGGTGATATTAATAAATGCATAACAAATTTTTAGCCTAAAATGTGCCTAGATAATTGTCTAATAATATTTTTTTTTTATTGGTTGGGGCCCTGGCATCGTGAAACCGGCAATATCAGATCTTGAGCAGCTTGAAGATCCAGTGCCTGAGGAGGAGCCTTATTTAGAGGAGGCGCAGTAGATTGGAGCTGAAGATCCTTAGTCGATTTATATTATTTGTGAGCACGAGTGATGCTTTATTTCATTTATAACTTTAATCAAATATTGTAATAATATAGGTACACTTATGACTGTGCTTACTTTTCTGCACTATTATTTTCTGAGCTACTCTTCATTATTATTTTTTATTTGATGTATTGTGAGATGGATGTAATGTTTACTTTGTATGCTTCTGCACTCTGTACTCGTGTTGATTTAGTGATTGATTTCTTGTATTCATTCTGTGCACATCCTTCCCTTATTAGTGGATTGTGGATCTCATCTAATCTAATGATAAGTGAGGGATTTGCCAGAGTGGCATACCACCCCTTAGGTCTGATCCTGCGGGTTAGGGGGTGGGGCGGCACAATAGTCCTCTTCCTTGGGATCAAACAAAGCTCTCGAGCACTTAAGCAACAAGATTGGTCCACAGGTTTGTTGGCAAGAAGCCCCCGAGTTCGCTAGGATTCGCCAGCTTTAAGTCAAGATTCGAGTGGTTGTATGTGGTTGGCAGAGGAGTTGAAGATCCTGAGAGCTCAGAATTGAATAAATGGGAACTCTGAGGGTTTTGTGAATGTTTAAATAGCCTGAGGGGCCTCATTGAGCCGGTTAATGGAGTTCTTCCTACCTTTCTGTGCTGAGCCAGGTCAATTGGGCCCATGAGATATCCCTACCACTAATTGTAAGTAGTTGGCGACGCATGCGATTGTGAGGAGCAGTTTTGGCATCGAGTATCGGTCATTGTGATTCCATGCCGACGAGCAAGTACACGATTGACCCTTTGTCTGATCAGAAAGGCGAAACAGTCCAGACCGCGCCATGCAGCGCTGCAGTTCTTCGGATTCGACGAAGGATTTCCACCGTTCGAAATATTTAATAAAAAAATTGTTTTAACAATTATTAAATCTAATTAAATACTCTACAGGAGGAGCTTGATTTAGCTTTCTCTACAGCAACATCTTGTCGTTGTTGAGGTTCATCAGTTAGATTGTGATATACTCTCTCTACCATACATGAAGAAGCCAGAATGAAAGGGAAAATGGGCAACCCTACCCTATCCCTCTACTGTGTGCGTGCTCGACACTTTAGGTGCAAATCATTTTGTTCTATTCAACATTTTCCAAAACGATGTGCTATAAAAATAGATTAAATCAACAAGTATTGTGTGAAGTTTTACACTTAATTTTATATATTGAATTGTGCAGAGTTTTTGCATTGTTTAGAGTAAAATAAAGAGAATATATATATTAATTATAAGTTATGCAAAATCAATTTAATCATAAGGTAGAAATATTTTAAGAAAAATGATATGCTTATACAAGAATATATATCAAAAAAAAGTTAATTTTTGTATATATGCCTCATAAAAAAATCAATAATCTACTTATATATTAGATTGATATATTATATATATATTTTGATGTATACTAGTATTTAAATATAGTAATACTCATAATTTAATATCATCAAAAATATTTTATATTTTTTTTTAGATAATTTTAATTACTTTAATGATGATACTGCACAGAATATATTTGAAGTTGTTGTAAGAAAAAATAAATTAATCCTTTTTAGTCAAAGGAGGGAGGAAGCCTCTCTTAGGGTTTGATTCGTTGGAGTGAAGAAGCAGGAAGGCAAGTTGGAGGAGACATGAAGATCCCCCGTATCCTAATTATAAAACAAAAAATGCTACTAGATTCACTGCACTTGATCAAGGTTCTTGACTAGAATTTTTTTTTTTATTTATTTAATTTCCTGTAATATTTCACATTAGTATATATCAAAATATATAAATGATGTGTTAATTTAATGTATAAATAGATTATTGGTTGAATATAATTTTTTATTGATTTACATGCAAAAATTAAAAAAAAAAATTTATTAATTTTAAATACTTTTTAATGTATATTCTTATGTAAACATAATATTTTTTATTAAATATTTAATTATGTTTCTAGAATGAGTTCGATGCCAAAATTTTCTTTATTATTTATGGTTATACTAAAGACTTAATTAAGAAATAATAGCCTAATATATTATTAGCATGCCAATTTAATATTAAATAGTTATATTCGGAGTGCTATTCATATTGTGAAGAGTGGTCAAAGCACATTCATCTTCGGTACCATTCATTCGAAACTTACCTCTCAGAGAATCCTTGAATCTCAGAGTGGAATGCGCGCTGAGGCTGCGGCTGCGCCACTCCATGCCACTAAGAAAAGACATTGATTAAAGAAGAAGAAGAAGAAGAAAGCCTGGGTGCATCGAAGTGAGCACGCGGAAGTTGGAGTTCGCTTGAAGAACAAGCATGACTAAAGCGAGAGGACCTACTCTGGGCGCCATGGTGCGCCCTAGTGTCGAAAGACTGCCGGCCGCCTTGGCACCCTGGCACGGAGGACTTGAGGTCCAGTAGAAACAAAACTTAGCCGTAATGGAGTGCTCAAGAATTGAACATCAATCACAAGGCATGGGCTTGGGCGTGAGAGGGAGCTCAAGGGTCGGTAGCTTGGACACCTTGCGAGCTGAAGTAGAGAATAAGTGTGACACTTGCTTATGTATGCTCTAGCGCTAGGGTCCGTCCATGTGCGCATACAAGAAAGATAAATAAATTCATCCTTTTGGAGATCCAAGACACGACCTTGGCTCCAGAGTGTGGCAATTTTGGACGGCTGTGATGCACTTTTGAGCACATTTTGGCTATGACATTTTTAATTTAATGCTTAGGTCGTTGTCATGTCGGTCTTTGGTTGACACATTCATCCAATAGGTCAAAATGTTTGGTCCGGAAACAGGTCAAAGTGTTGTCTTGGGTTGACACTCTTAGAAATAGAAATGATATTTAGTTTTGTTGATACATATCACCTAAAAAATTTTATTTAATGAGATTTTGATATTATTTTATTAATATTTATTTATTTATATTAAAATAATATAAATATTATTTTTTAAATTTATATTAAAATAATATTTAAATTTTATTAAATAAATTTTTGTGGAGGGCACTTCAACTTAAATTATATAATAGACAACATCGAAGCCGAAATTAAAGCACAGAACAGAGACCAATGATCTCTCTTCCTCGTTATGGTGCCCTAAAAAAAAGTGAAGCTTTGGTTTCATTTGGATAAGGAAACTATGGCCTTTTCGTAGTCTTCCTGGTTTTCTCTATCGTCTTCAAAGCCTGAAGGGATAGTGATGAATTCCAGCCAGACGGGATTGAAACGTAGGACTTCAAATTCTTCGAGGATCTTCAAAACCTGCAACTTCAAATACTTCGTCTTCAAGATCCGGATTTGGGTGGGCAAATAATCTCACAACGGTTAAAAATTTTAGTGACAACGGTTTCTCAGCTATCTGAGAAGTCACCAACAGTTGTATCAAACTCTGATCAAAGCCTTGCAAATAGCTTGTAAATCAAGTGTCGACCAGACAAATCAAGTGTGTGATCAGAACACCACCAGCACAGATCAAAGGAACCAGAATATGAAGCAAATTGAGTACACAACTTCCACTGCTTCTGTTGTCATGATCCCAATATATTCAAAATTCCAGAGCCAGAGAATACTCCATGGAATGCCAAGACAACACCGGCATTAGATTGAAGTTTGAGAGTATTAGGTAGCGAAAACTTAGGTTCAATTTCCACACATACGTTCGCAAAGGAAAGCCTTGCTCTATTGCAGGTGTGTTCATCAACCATCAGAGGGATGCCAATTGCTTTAGAGATTTTAGAAATGCCACAATCTGTCTAAAGTTGGAGTGGGAGGTCAAGGAAGCAGACCCAGATGGGAATAGAGGATAAGGCAGAAACAGAGAGAAGAAAGTATTTAGTCCCCCTTGCAGCATGAGATTCACATCCGCCTCACTACTCAATTTCAAGAGATAGTATCCTTTCGAGAGGGAAAACAAAGAAGCGAGCCTTGTAGCTTTCACAGTTTTTCCATTGATGTTTTGTATAGAGAGAGAGATTACAACTTTAGGTTCTAAATCCTTCAACCCAACAAGCATACAAACAAGTTCCTAGCCTTCTTCCACCACCATAAAATATGGGACGGGGTTGCGAAAAATGCCAACTCACTTAACGCTAGCCTGTTATTTCCACATTTATAGGTCCCCCAAAAATGGGGCATGAAATAGCGGGCGCTATGGTGTGCCTGGGTGCGCGCCTCACAGATGTCCAGTCACCGAGGCGCTCCTAGGCACCTGCCTTTCGATCGTCCAGGAGCTGAGGTGCACATGGGTGCCCCGTCTTGGCTCTTATACTCCTCCAAATTGACAAATCTCCCCCTCATATCTAATTTGAACCACTTGAGAGCTGACTCCATTAAACTCTCAATCCTAAAACAAATGATATCACAATTGTTGTCAAAAAAAGAGCAGTTGCACATGCATTGGTTGCCTACATATCCTCCTCTCAAGAGAATCAAGCTGCGTGTTGTTCATCCAAATGAGAAGCCTATTGTTGCTTCTCCATGTTCACCAGATTCTAGCAGCGATTGAAGTTCTAAGCACTTTGGTATGCGTATCCATTTGATTGTCTTTTGTATAAATCTTCTTCAACAAAACCTCCCCATCTTCTATGACATTTCGGTGAAGTGGTGTCGCACATCTATGTGCTTTGTGTGAGCATGACAAATAGGATTGGTAGCCAAGAATATAATACTTTGGCTATCATAATAAACCACTAACTTTTCTTGTTTCACAACTTAATCTTCCAATAAGCCTTTCATTGACATAACTTTTTTGAATGCTTTTGTGACAGCCATAGATTCTGCTTCAATTGTAGACAGAGCAATCATAGGTTATAGTGTAGATCTCTACCCAAGCGGACCTCTTGACAAAGTGAACACATAACCTATAGTTAACAGCATTCGATCCAAATCTCTACATATTCGGAATCTATTTATCCGACACAAAGGTCTACTATCGACGATTGCTTCTGGAATAATAAGCCAACACCCATTATACTCTTCAAATATAAAAAAATCCCTATTACTTCTTGTAACACCCTAGTGTTAGATTGGATATATATTATAGTACTTAATACTGAATTAGTAGGAACTAACCCACTATTAAGTACTACGTGGCTAAGAATCTTATGAGATAAGAAAATAAATGAAAATAAAAGTGCAATTAATATAACTATATGTATTATCATCCAAACCATCCAGAGTAAAGAAATAGATAAGTCGATTATAGCAGTGAGCTAGAGGAGCATGTACAAGAAGATGCTCAAGAGGGTGGTGAAAATTGAGCCACAAACATCTAAGTTGTAGAGATCCATAAGAATCACTAAGCTGTCACAAAGTACTCTCCTTCGTTATTTTATCAGCTACTAATGAATGGTGATGAATCAAAAAGTTTTGAAGAGATGCTTCAGGTGAACGATTCTAGAAATTGGGAAGCTGCCATGAATGATGAGATGGCATCACTCATGTCAAATGAGACATGAGAGTTGGTGGTACCACTAGTTGAAAAAAAGGCCCTTTATAATAAGTGAGTTTATTGGCTAAAGGAAAAACTGAATGGGAGCAAACGCTACAAAGGCGAGGCTTGTAATAAGGAGATTTTAGTAATGACATGGAGTGAACTACAGTGAGATCTTCACTATAGTTGTGAAGATGACTACCATCAGGGTAGTGTTGAACATTGTCGCAGTTAAAAATTTGCACATTGAGCAAATTGATGTAAGAACTATATTTCTTCACGGAGAGCAAGAGGAGAAATTATATATACACCAACCACAGGGGTACAAGACTTAGGAAAAAGGTAAATGAGGGCTTGTATGCAAGCTCAAAAAAAATCTCCATAGCTTAAAATAGACACCTATGCAATGGTATAGGAGATTCAACATGTTCATGATAAAAATTGTGTACAAAAGGTGTGTGGCGCCCCACCCCTCAATTTGCAGGATTTAAGCTAAGGGGTGGCGTGTCACTCTGGCTAACCCTTCACTTATCATTAGATAAGGATGAAATCCACAATCTACCTAACAAGAGAAGGAGTGAGCACATAATCAAATATCAATCACTATCACTTAAAAACATACAGAATGTAGAAGTGAATTTAAAATGAGAAACATCCAAGCATCACAGTATAAATAGCAGAAAGTATAACTCAAAATATAAGTATAGAAATCCAAATACACAGTCAAGAGTATTTGTATTATTACATCAATTTAATATTTAAGTAATGAAAGTAAAATGCTCTCATCCTCTCATAAAATAAAGCTAAACATATAAATATATATATTTCCATCCTCATACCACAAAAATACCGTGCGACTAAAGAGGCAGAGTACACTATGCAAATATCTTTTAGTTATTTTATTTTTATTTCTGTGGATAATTTAAGAAACAGCTGAGGAGTCAAGCACATCTGCAAGACTATACGGATTCCAAGCTTAACACACTCTCCTCAATGAGTGACATAAGCATCCTGATCTCACCTTACCCCTGTCCATTGGAGTAAATGTGCACCATAAACCACCATGAACTGGACCCAAATGCAAATATTTTCCTAATTTTCTAAGTTTTCATTTTCATGCAATAATATTTTCTTGTATGACATGCTCAAGGAAAATGGCTCAAATATACAAGAAATGTGTGGCAACAAAATATCAAAAGTAAGCAAAGGACTCTACTAATATGGTGATATCATTTATTTTCTAATTATCCATTCTAACTATTCTAAGTTACACAAATTCAGGATCTCCATTTTCCTACTATCGAGTGTAACTTAGAAACTCGTCCTTATGAGTTTTAAAATATTAGGACTAGCTAGGTCCTAATATGCTGAATCAAAGTCGATTATAAGGGTTAAATAATAAATTATCACAACCTGATTAATGATTTTATATTATGGATTAAACACCACGAGATTGGGCTTAATCATATAATCCAAAAAAGATAAGACCTAAGATTTAGGTTTTATTCTAAAAGTGATCTACTAGTTAAGGCAAATCCTATTAAGTAATCAAACTTAATATGATGAATCTGCTATCTTAATTCTAAGGTTAAAAGACAAAATAATCAAAATAAGTTGTAAAATTCTAAAAACTAATAAAACTAAGGTTTCACTCATTGAGTAACCCATTTACCCAATGAATGAACTCTAACCTATGATCTAGTCCTAGACTTATGATTAGTCCTTATGTGACGTGTAAAGATCCTAAGAAGTGACTTAGAAGAATTTTCAAGAATTTTGATGGATTGACCTAATTGTTAATTTTACTCACTTAAATATTTATAATGTAGTTCTAATACTGATTTTAGTATTTTTAGAGACTAATTAAAAGTTAAGGGTTCTTAACCTAAATTATGGGCAAAATGACCATTTTGCCCCTACTTAATGGCCTAAAAAGTCAACTTTTGACATAAGATTCCAAATTAGAATTTCTTAGTTCTAAATGATTCTCTACTGTCTAACTTGAAGATAGACAGTAAGTACGCCTAATTTGAGTGAGAAACGGTCAAGTTATGACCTAACTAAGGTTTTTGACTTAAGGGTATTTCAGTAATTTTTACTCCACTAAAACCTGAATTTTTATGTAGTTTATTGTAGATTACTGTTCAAGGATTTCATATAGTCCAAGAACATTGGATTCTGAGTTCAATTGACTAAGTTATGAGTGTTTTGATTTTGAGGGGCAAGTTGGTAATTTGTCGGTCAACGGGTGACAAAAACTGAACTTTTCCGTTTGAAGTTCAATTTCAATAAACTCAATTTCTATAGCTTTCCTATAATATACTGAGTATGTTGATATGGATTAAACTCAATTTGGACCTCAAATAGTCAAATTATGACCAAATTAAAGTTAAGGATAATTTGATCATTTTCTAATTTTTGTAAGGTTCAGATCCTAAATTTTATTTCATTTTATTGATGACATTAAAATTTTAAGTTGGTTCGCATCTTAAATTTTTAAATTTGAAGTTGAATTAACTAAGTTATGGCCATTTGAATCCTAGGGGCATTTTGCTCAATTTTTCCTAAAGTCAATTATGAGATCCAGGGTTGATTTTTTGTTCTGATGTCCAAACGGGAAAGCTAATACTACTACAGTGATGGGGCTGTTCTCCTGAGTATTTTAAGACCCATATTGACTATGTTTGGTCAATTAGGTCAAAAGTTATGGGGTCCTAAATAGGTCATAAAATGCTACTTCACTATGCGTACCCCGAAACTTAATTTTGCATTACTTCATTTGATTTCTTTTATTTTTCTGAGTACTTTGAGACCTATATTGGCTATATTTGGATCATCCTACCAAAAGTTATTAAACTTTTAAGTTTTACTATTCAAAAATACGATTTGTATTATTTTACTATTCATTTATTCAATTGGTATTAATTTACCGTTCATTCTTAAAGTTAAATACTCTTCTGTATTTATTATGTAATTTAATTAATATTAATTAATTAATAATTAATCTATTATTTAATTATTTTAAATATTTTGATTTATATATATTTGAATATTTATGAAACTTAAAGTTTCTGTTGTTTTTATTTTTATTTTTTATGTATTAATTTTAATGTATAATTGATATTGATTAATCTTAATAAAGCATTAATTTAATAATATTTGAATGATTAGTATTAATAATAATACTCTATTGTTTGAAGTATTAATAATTTAATTATATAGGTATTATTAATTGCTAATCAATTACTATATTTAATTAATTTTGCTGTTGGGTTTAATTAATTGTAGTTAACAGCCATTTAACTACTCTTAACTACTTATTAACTATAACTAATTATATATTAACTTTAATTATCTATGCTATGTTAGGGTAGCTTACATATCTATATGCATATTCCTCTATGTATACATATATTATAATTTAATATGTATTTATACTTATTTAATTTCTTTTCAACAGATTAATAAGGGCGCGGGACGCACTGGACGACACGCGGTGCGAACTGACTGGTCGAGTCAGAGCGGCGGGCCCCACTGCTGGCGACGGACGGGGCAGCGGGCCCCGCCAGGGCAACGCGGCAGCGTCTGAATGGTTGCCGTATAGAGGGCGGGCCCCACGCGGCATAGCCGCGATCAGGCGGCGGGCCCATTGCCACGCGGCGCACCCGATGGGCGTCGCGTGGCACCGCGGACCCCGCTTGGACACAGCGGCCCGCATCGTGGATAGGCCCGCGGAATCTGGGCCCGACCCGATCTCGCGCCCTTCGTCTTCCCTGGCCCCGCACCGAGGCGAGGGGGGTTTGGTCGCGACAACTTGCCGGCCCTCCAGATGTCGGGACCTTGGTTCGGGTACCGCCGGGTAGAGCTCGTCGAGCTCTACCTTCTGAGGGCTAGATCGACGGCAGAGGCGGCCCTATGACTAACTAGCCCTAACCCTAGATCTAACCTTACGAGACGGGGACGACTCCGATTGCACTCTTACGATAGCCGAACAACAATCATCAACAATTGCAGGTATTGAATCAATATGGAGGTAATTGTGACAAGGAAGGGGGGAGGAGAATACCTAGATTGGACGGTGAGGGATCCTAGGGCTCGGGCTCGGGCTCGGCTCGGACAACGGACCGGGTCACTTCGTGCAGAAGAAGCCGGTCTCGAGCGCACGGGAGGGTCCTTATGGACCCTCGGGCGGAGTCGGCGAGGTTCTCCAGGCATCGGCAGCAGCCGGTTGGGCGAGCGGGGATGGTCGTTGCGCCGCATGGAGGGCTTCGACTCGCGGACAGTCCCAACGAGGGGGAGACGAGTCCGCTGCTGTTCGATCAGTATCGAACGGCCGAGCCTCTCCGTTTGATCAAACGATAAGGCAGAGATGGCGTTAGGGACTTGAGGGCGCCGTTCGAATTAAATTATAAATTAAATTTATTTAACTAATTTATTTGACTTCCTATTAAAATAATAAAAATTAATTTATATTTAGAAAAATTTCAAATATCCGCCCTTAGCTAATTGAGGGGCAAGGAACGCAATGGCGGGGTCGGATTTTTGATTCGATGAGTATTATATTGTTTCGATTTGCGGTATTTAAATATTATTAAATATTTGTCAAATTTGACGACTTTCGATTGACACGAAAACTTCACCCCTAACTAATTTGGGGGCAATGAGCGTCATGGCGAAGTCCATTTTCTGATCTGAGGTCAATTTAGATAGGCCAAATTTTAGGGTTTTCAATTTTTCTAGAAATCATGATTATCGACCCAATTAACTCCTAATTTGGACTAGGTCTTAGAGATTGACTCCAAATGACTCAATAACACTTAGGATTAAGATTATGATTGAGATTAGTTATAATTTATTAAGGTAACAACTTGGGTTGTTACAAGGTGTCAGGCAGATCAATTGCTACTATATAAGGCAATGAAAGTCATCATATATCATTCTTTATTGTACGTGGATGATATGCTGATTGCAAGATCAAACATTGAGAAGATTAAGATACTGAAGGAGCAAATGTTAAAAACTTGACATGAAGATTTTGGGGCTAGCCAAGCAGATTCTATAAATGAGAATCAACATGTAGAGATGTGTAAGAATTCTGAAGTTATCTCTGAAGGAATATATTGAAAAGGTGCTAAACTGGGGCCAGACGTGCTCTAAAGCTCGGTAGTTTGAAACTGGGGCGCCCCGATGCGCCGTGGTGCCCGCGAAAGTCTTGTTACAAATTTTGGCGGTCCCCTAAGTATTTTTATGCACATTTTGGGGCATTTTGGGTCAATGTGAAGCCTAAGTATATAAGGAAATATAGCGAATGTTATCAACCCTAATTTGGCAGCGTGGTTGCTGTTGGTCCCTTTCAACTTAGAGTGAGAGCAGGAGATTTTATGAGGAGAAGAAGTTGATAGGGAGGATTTGTAAGCGGTAGATCCTTCTTATTTTTGTGAAGGTGAAGCTCTCTATAACTGTAATCCTCTTGCTCATAGTTGATTTTTTTGCGTGGTGTGGCTATGTGATTTTTCTTATTCTTGAATTTTCCATGTAAATCATAATCTTTGGATGCTATTACAGTTTATGATGTGATTATTGTTTTTGTGATGTGGAATATTTTTTGCTTGTGTTGGTTTACTTTTGGTGATCTTTATTCTGGCAACCTCAGCGCAAATCCGCCGCATAGATCATAACAACAACACCAAGTTGAACCACTTGTTGAGATATTAGTTGAGAGAAGAGTTCTATAACAAATATATAGACACGTTAGGGTAAACCAAATGGATTCAAACAATACATAATAAATAAAAAATGTTATTCTCAAGCAAAATGCAACAACATCAAGCATGCAAGCACAAAACCGCATCACAATATAAGAATTATATGATTCTACATAAACATTTACGTTCACAGGGAGAGAGGGAGACATTTCACTTACTTTGTAGAGAGAGCTTACAACTTTACACCCAAGAAGCATACAAACAAGTTTCTGGCCTTCTTCCACCACCGCAAGCTTCAATTCCTTACGTTATTTCAGATATGGGATGGGGGCTACGATAAATGCCAACTCACTTCACCTGAAACAGCGGGCACCAGGGCGCATGTCTCTCAGGCGTTCAGGCACCGAGGCATGCTCGGGCGCCTACCTCTCGAATTCCCAAGCGCTGGGGCGCGCCTGGGCACCCATCTCGGCTCCTAAACACCTCCAAATCGGCAAGTTCCTCATCAGATAATGGTATGGTATCAACAATCAAGGAGAGAATGAGAGCAATAGAGTTCGGGCCTCTTCTGAACAGATATGAAGGAGAGTGATAGAGTGATTTCGTAGAACGAGGTGAAACCACTGCATGCGGTGACACCAGAGGGACCCACAAAGGAACATCGAAAACCCTAAACTTTAAGAGCACCATAGGCCTCTACATAGACCCTTGTTTAACAATACTAAGTTTTTAACCATAACATCGATTTATCCAAGCATTGGCAGCATTGCTATTATTTTAGAATAACAGTCTTTTGAACGATTTTCTACACATATTGCCAAATATTAATGCTTTATAAAAAATAACAAACAAATTATATAAACGTCCAAAAAAAATCGTTAAATGTTGGCTAATTTCCTGCGAATCATTCATATCATTCTTAATATGAAGTGGTATTAGCTGATGTGGCTCCTAAAAATATCAATTTAATAGGATTTGTATATTATTTCAATACAAATTTTAAAAATAATATTTATATTATTTAATGTAAATAAATAAACATTAATAAAATAAAATCAAATTCACTTGAATGAGTATTTTTAAGTACAGTAAATTTATATAGCATTTCTCTTTTAATTATATTCATATTTTAAATAGGAAACTCACATTAAAATATATATTTTAAATATAAATTTAATCATCTAATTTTTTTTTAAATTGATAAATTATAGATATATATCTGAAGTATATTATATTTCATAAAGATAATTTCCTCACAAATAATTGGTCCTAAAATTAAAATAATAAATTATTATACATTTGCAATAATCTTTATAAATAAAAGTATTTATTAATGATTTAGAAATGCTTCAGCACTTTAAGAAATACTCCATATCTTGATTTTAATATATTTTTATTATAATTTTGATTAATAAATCTTAATTATTATAAGTAATATTAATTTTAAATATTTAATATTTGTGAGGCAACAAATGAGATATATTTGAGAATATGTAGCATCTCTCTAAACATTTAATTGCTCGAAACATTCATACTGTTCCGTATTAATTTTGTGCTTCTTCGTTCACGTCTTTATCTAACTCTCCCGAGGTTAGGCAAATGCGTCGAGCGAAGGCCTTCGGTCGCAGCTAATGAACGAAAGCCTTCGCGGCATTTAGCTGCGAACGAAGCGAATGAAGCATCGATCCTCTGTGAACGAAGATTGAAGACTCACTCTCCTAACCTAAAAATCGACCAAAAATTTCAGTGTGACGTACTTATAGCTAGTCAAAATATTTTACCCATTGCTTACAAATTTCCATCCACTAAATTTAAAATTTCAGATTAAAATTTTTAAATTGCGGAATAGGCCACTTAATCACGACTCCCCCATGCCACCATTCATAATTTAGGTATTTATATAAATTACAAGGATTTAAGTCCTATGTATGCAATTTTCCCAACAAATTTATTTAAAAATGTATTTTAGCATCTAAAAATAATTTATATTATTTTATGTTAAAAAAATATTTTGTATTTTTGAGAATTATTTGAAAACTATTTATTAAAAATATATAAAAAAAACATCATTTGTAATCAAGAAATGCTGTTCAATTCCGCTGACATGGCACACTGTAAAACTATCTAAATTATTTATTTATTTAAAAAATAAAATCTAGAAAATAACTGTGAAAATGACATTTTTATCCTCGCTCGTTGAACTGCGAATGACCGGTTACTTCACTTTATAAAAAATTGCATATTTATTAGGGGGCGTAAATGTAAAAAAAAAAGATTAGGGCGGCATACATGAAATTGTTTTCCTGTTGCGGCTTGAAAGCTTCTTGCTGACTCTATATATTTGGTATCAGAAATATGAATCTAAGCGCAAAATCCCTCTGCTTTTCGTCTTCTTCTCTCAGCGAGGCCAATAAACCCTAAATGGTACGAATTTCAGTCTTCTACTTTCCTGCAATTTAAGAATTGTTTTTGCAAAATTGGGAAAGACTGATGCAATTTGTCGATTGAAGGAGGGTGGAAATGGGAGCGGGGCGATTATTGAGATGAAGGGGATGGGCGAAAGAGGAGGAGGAGCAGCATCAGCCGTCCAATTTGAAATTGGACGGCGATGATGAGGAGGAGTGCACAATGGACGGCTCTGTTGATTTCAGGGGCAGGCCTGCGAGAAGAAGGAGGAGCGGAGGATGGCTGGCTGGCTCCATTGTTCTCTGTAAGAGTTTTTTTTTTGTCCTTTTCTTTTTTTATTTATTATAAATAAATAAAATTATATTTAATTTTCTTAAATAATATCGCTAATTATGATTAATGCTACTTATATCTAATATTAAGCAAATAATATAATTTGAGAAGAGAAATGCCAATGGTTTAATAAGTAAATAAAAAATGTATCATTTCTAAAAATAAATCTGTTTTAGACGTAAAACTTATATATTATAAATATATTTTAAATTTTAAATTTCAACGATCAATAAAATTTATTAATTTTAAATATAATTTTTTAATAAAAATATTATATCTCTCAATCCTACATATTTATTCAAAGAAATTTTTTTTTTCTTTAATTTTTGTATATAAGTCGTACAAAAATATTATGTATTCAATTAATAATTTACTTATATATTGGATTGATATATTATCTACATATTTTGATATATACTAATGTAAGTGTAGCAATATCATATCAATTTATTTTTAATTATTTTAAATTAAAAAATATAATATATAACTTCAAAATAACTAAGAATATATATATTTAAAAAAATCATAATTATCAAACATAAAGTATTATTATTATTATTATTATTATTATATATAAATTTATATATATATTTATAATATTTAAAATTCAGTAGTCAAACCATACATTTGGGGAATTGTATAGAAATTCATTAGTGAAAACGGAAATTTAATATTTATATATAAAATGGTAAAAGTTAAAATTTAGAATTAATTTTATGTATATATATTTTAGAAAAATGTTATGCTATATACATAAAAAAAAATTATTCATGATTAATATAATTATATATTTTTAAATTTTTGCATATATACCTCACAAAAAGTTGTATTCAGTCAATAATCTACTTACACATTAGATTGACACATCATCTATATATTTTGGTATATATTAGTGGTGTAAACGTAGGCAATACTTAAGTCAAAATATTTCGAATTCGAGTCTTTAAAATAGTTTAGAGTTAATAGTAAATATAATCACTTTAGAGAAGCTTCACCAAAATGCATTCTGAGGGTCTAAAAAGAGCCGCACGCTCGCTGCATTAAATTATTGGAAGAATTTCATTCCAACCATTATTTGTCTTAACATTACTTTATATCACATATTCAAATTCTATTTATAAACAGTGTTATCTGAATTATAATGAATTATGATATGTATATATAAATTTATTTTAAGAAGAAAAAAAATTATTTAATTTTTTTTATTCTTTAAATAAGGCTCTTCCAACGAGATTATATATTATTTTAATACAAATTTAAAAATTAATATTATTTTATTTTAATGAAATAATGTATAAATCTCATTAGATGTGTTTTTTTGAATGACACATCAGCAGGTCTGAATAGCATTTCTCTAATTAGATCATGCTGACTTCGAGTCGAGTCAAAATGTCTCGAGTTCGAATTTCGAGTGGTTTGGTAAAATTATGCATGTTTAATCATTAATGAGAGTAAAAAAGAGTCCAATTTGTTTATGGCTTCCATTAATTTTTCAATTAAATGTAATCAATTAAAATAAAATTTTTAGCTAATTTAGATCAAGTCAAGATAATCTAAATTAAACACTAAAGGTTAATTTCACAATTATCTTCCTTTAAATATTATTTAAAATTATATATTTATTAATTATACAATTGCACATTAATCAATAACTATAATGTATTAAGCAAGAGTTTCATAACTATGCATTGATTAATTATGCAATTAGGTATTTTAATTCCCAAAATAAGTAGATACAATTTAGGTAAGAATTTCAAACATTGATTGCTTACTTAAATACCTTAAATTTGACTATGTGTTATTTTGCAATTTTAAAACACTGCACTTTCTAAATATTATATTTTTCTATATTTAATATTTATTTTTTGATCTATCAATTATTTCTAAAATATGCAAAAAAATATGTGTTTTTTATTTGCTCATGAGTCTGATAAAATCATACAAAATCCGTTGAGATTTGAACAATCCAATGAAATTTGAACATCATTTCAATATAAATTTAAAAAATAATATTTGTATTATTTTAATATAAATAAATAAACACTAATAAAATGATGTTCAAATCTGATTAGGTGAATTTATTTAGATGCCTCGTTAACGAGTTAAATAGCTTGAGCTACTTAAGAGATATATAGTGTTTTATAATCATTCAAAAAATATATTTTTGTCTCATCTTTAAATTTTGTGAATGAATTAAGAGTCTATCTGGCATGGAGTTAAGAAAAAATCCAAATTATTCCAGGGTGAAACAATTTCACAATGTAATCTAATTTTACGCAGCTATAAAGGCCGAAATTTTACGGCCAAATCAGCTGAAATCGCGCTTTACGCTAAGGAAAGCAACGTATCACAGCGCTTCGTCACCCCTCCGATGTCCGCCTTCTACACGTCGCCTCCAACATCTCTTCACGAAGGAGCTCCGTCTGCTCTGTGCCTTTGTCCACGACTTCACTCGAATGATTTCATTCGGAGATATCGTTCGGTTGAAATCGAATTATTTTGAAATTTTGAAGTGGAACGATTTCGAAATCGTTCGATTATCGAAATTGTTTGATTTCAAAAATTATTCGAATTGAGCGGTTTCGTAATCGAACTAAATCAAAATCGTTTGATTTCGAAATCATTTGAGCGGTTTTGTCAAACAATTCGAATCAAACGAAATCGAAATAGTTTGATTTTGTTCGACGAAAGCCTTAAAAAAATATACGAGGATGATTTTACCTCGTAATATTATTCGAAACACTGTATTCTTGTATTACTTTTTTCAAATAGAAATTGTTTTCTTAAGAACTATAAATAACATTAAAATAATATCATTGTATCTGATTACATAGTAATCAAATTTTTTAGAAAAAAAAAATTATTTTGATGATAAATATAATATAAGAAGAGAAATGTTCACATATACAAAATTATTGGTGATAAATGTAAATAATAGGACACACACGAAATTGTATTATGTGAAAAAGAACTTAATATATTAGTGTGCATATTTTTGTGTAACGGTAAGAAAAAATATTTGTGAACAGTGAACCAAGGGTTGGCAACCCTAGCGTTTTTTGGGGTGGGAGTGAATCTGGTGATATTCCTGACGCGGGTGCTTCAGCAGGACAACGCGAGCGCGGCGAACAATGTCAGCAAATGGACGGGCACCGTCTACCTCTTCTCCCTTTTCGGCGCCTTTCTCAGCGATTCCTACTGGGGCCGATTCCTCACCTGCGCCGTCTTCCAGATCGTCTTCGGTCCTTGACTCTCTTCAAACCCTAGGAATCATTCCATCTCTCTGTCTTTTTCTAACCCTTAAACCCTAATCTGGCAAAGGCAATCGCAGGGCCTGGTGCTGTTGTCCCTGACTTCGCACCTGTTCCTGCTGAAGCGGAGGGCTGCGGCAACGAGGGGACGGCCTGCGAGCGGCACTCGGGGATGAAGTGGCTCTGTTCAAGTGTCGGTGTAACCTCATCGCGCTGGGCAATGGAGGGTACCAACCCAATATAGCCACTTTCGGGGCGGACCAGTTCGACGAGCGGATCCCAGAGAGGCCCTCTCCAAGGTCTCCTTCTCTCAGCTATTTCTATCCTCGCCGTCAATCTCGGATCACCTCTTCTCCAACACATTTTGAGCTACTACGAAGACGACGGATCCTGGGAGCTGGGATTCTGGGCTTCTGCGGCCTCTGCTGCCGCCGCCCTCGGCCTCTTCCTTCTCGGCACGCCGCGCTAGCCGCTTCCGGCCCTCCGGAAATCCCCTCTCTAGAGTGTGCCAGGTCTTCGTTGCTGCAACCAGGAATTGGGATGCTGAGAAGCCAGGCTCCAAGGAGCTATTCCAGGCAGCAGGGCCCAAGGAGAGGAAGCTGCTTCACACCCAAGGCTTCAGGTCAGCTTCTATTCTGCTCTCTTGCATTTTGCACTGCAGATTTAGGGATTGAATTCCGAGTGGTTGTTTGGGTGCCATGTTTTGGGTTGAAGATTGTGTTTATGAAATGTGTTGGAGCTATTTTTGCATGTGTTTTCTGCTGTAGATCTGTGTGATGTTTAGGTTCTCCTGATCACGGTTGTGCAGAGATTGTTGGGAATTTGCTTGTGCATGGAAAGTTGGAAGGATCATCTTTTTGGGTGAAAAATGTGTTTTTGAAGTGTGTTGAGCTGTTTTTATGGCTTAGGGTTTATTGAGTGTGATGGGGATATTTTCATGTGTGCTTGTTTTTCTTCTCCTGCAAGCTGTGCCGGGGCAGTGGTTTTCATTTGACAGGGCATTTGGTGAACACTCTTGGTTGAGGCAGCTCCTATGCTTGGGTTAGGCTTGTGAGGGAGAGATTGTTGAGAAATTGCATGTGTGCGTTAGGCTTACCGTTGTTTTGAATGGAAAGCTGAAATTGATGTAGACAGGAAGCTGCATTGCTTTGTGGATGAGAGAAATTGAAATTGATTGGATGCGTGTGATGCTTAGGTTCCTGGATAGGGCGGCGATCATTCAAAGGGAAACGGAGGGGATGGACAGACGAGACCCGTGGAAGCTGTGCGCGGTGACTCAGGTTGAGGAGGTGAAGTGTGTGCTGCGGGTGCTCCCCATATGGCTATGCACCATCATCTACTCTGTCGTGTTCACCCAGATGGCATCCATCTTCGTGGAGCAGGGAACAGCCATGAACACGAGCTTGGGATCCTTTCATGTGCCTCCGGCGAGCATGTCTGCCTTCGACATCCTCAGTGTGGCGTTGTTTGTTTTCCTCCACCACCCCGCCTCCCCAACACTATCGCCTCACAGAGCTCCAAAGGATGGGCATTGGCCTAGTGATAGCCATCGTGGCCATGCTCTCCGCCGGCGCGCTTGAGGCTGCCCGTCTAAAGCATGTCTGCAAGAACTGCGTGGACGAGCGGCCAAGCTCCGTGAGCATCATGTGGCAAATCCCGCAATACATGCTCATTGGCGCCTCTGAGGTCTTCATGTATGTGGGGCAGCTTGAGTTCTTCAACAGCCAGATGCCTGATGGATTGAAGAGCTTTGGCAGCGCTCTCTGCATGACCTCCATGTCTTTGGGGAACTATGTCAGCAGCCTCATAGTGATGCTCGTGATGACCGTCACTGCCAGAGGCGACCGCCCGGGGTGGATTCCGGATAACCTCAACAAAGGCCACTTGGATCGCTTCTACTTTATGCTTGCGATGTTGACCGCGGCAGATCTAGCCGTGTATATTGCATGCGCGAAATGGTACAAGAATAAGATGGTGGGAAGGGAAGATGATCAAGTTCCTTCAAATGAAAATGTGAATGGCATTGATATGAGTATTTCAGAGGCATAAGGGAAAAACCTTATCAGTTGTTCCAGTTGTGGATATTGAGGAGGGAAAGTAACAAGGACAGATATTATGGACTGCTGATGCTGAAGAGAACATGCTGCGTGCTTGGGAATCATATATATATATATATATATAATATATTATATATATATATATATATATATATATCTATATATCTGATATATATATATATATTTCTATATATTTATATGTATGTGTATATCATCTCTATTCTGTATTGTCTGTATCTATGTCTCTATATCTCTATGTCTATATACTCTCTCTCTATCATATTCTCTTATCCTCTATCTCTATCTATACCTCTCATCTATATATATATCTCTCTGTCTCTATTGTCTATCTATATATACTATATTACACACACACGTATCTATTTATATATATATGCATATGCATGCACGACTACACAAATCCTACCAAAGACTCCTTTTTTCTGCATGTACATGTGAAACTGCTTGCCAGCATGCGTAGGATCTAATTCATTGGAAATAATTAATCGTTTCCATTAATTTTTCTGTGTATTCATCATAAGAGTAATTTTGGAAATGAGTGAGTACATACAGTGCATCATTCATTTTTATTTTGGGGATGCGTTTGTTTCTTTGGTTTAGCTTCAAGAATGTTGAGAAAATCTACATGTTTGAACATGAAAGAGATGGATTAATGCTATCGAGATGAAGGTACCTCTGGCTTTGTAATTTTAATTTGTACCAAAATGAGGAATTAAGCTTATTAAACATTTTTCTTCACATCCATAACAAGATTTGAAGTATTTACGTTAAATTCCTAGCTATCCTTACATGCCGTTTGAAGGATTTAAGAATTACACCAGTAATGTTGCTCAAATTCTACTACGAAACAACCTCTTAATATCCTAAACATTATGTTGCATTATGATAATTAAAGTTGTATTTTAATAGTGGATACAAACTCTGCACAATACTAAAAATTTTAAGCAGTTATCATTGATGTTTTTCCACAATTTTTGCTGAGCGCTGTGCTTTCCTGTGAGAATTTTTATGATAAAATTACCAAGTAATTTGTTCTCATTTTTTCTACCTTGATCTTCGGAGCACATATACACACTTTAGAATCTTGAGGATTACACACCCTCAATTCCTCTCGATTATGCATATGAGAATTTGATATAGAGTATCCACACCGTAATTAAAGACCCATAAAGTTTGATGGAGAAAAAATTCATTAACTATCCAATTAAGAACTTACATAGTTTAAATAGTGTTCTCCAAACCCTAAAGTACCCCTATGCTCAAATCTAAATAGACCTCTCTTATTGCCTTTTACACCACTTTAGTCCCAAGTGACTCTTACACTCTTCAAACACGAATATGGCCATCTAAAGTATTATGCCATCAACAATGATCGGACCTTATCAGAAAAATGCAAAAAATAAAAACAAATAATAAATAAAGCAATGGATCAACTTGATTGACCCAAACCTCAAAATACGACTTAAAAGTTGACCCAACTATTCTAAACTATATAAGTTCACTTTATACAACAAAATTTAAATAATATGACATAAAAATAAACAAAATAAAATCAACATCATCTTCTAGGCTTTGGCTCGTTCTCATAAGCTTGGGGCACAATCTTGGATCGAATGAACAACGATATGATGCATCATTACTATAGTTAAAATATGATAATTAATAAATATGAGCTTAAATCAAAATAAAGGCTTATACTAAGGATGAGAATTTTAACTTAAGAGCATGATTAACCAAAAAACCCTAATGGTCTTAATATCACAACAATATCATAGGGTGTAACATTCTTAATAATCAAGATCTTAAGAGGAGGGAGAAAGAAGAGAGAAAAAGAGTACCTTAAAAACCAAGTGAAAGAAAACAAGAAATAGTTCTTACGGTTCAAGCTTTCTCCAAGTCTCTAATGACTTCAGTGGTGCTTTTCAAACTTCTAGGTCTTCTCCAAGCATAGTAGAAGTCTATTAACTAGGAATGGCTATGTGCTTCAGTTGGAAGAGGGGAAATGGCAATTCTTAATGGAGACCTTTAGGCTTCAACCCGCTAGCTTAGGGGCCTTCTCGAGTTAGTCAAAGCTCTAGGAATGATTGGGAGGCTCTGAGAGGGTTCAGCTAGCTTGTGTGATTGAGTTGTGCTTTGGCTGAAGGGAGGGTTAGGCTTTATATGGTCCCTTGATAGTTTGGGCCAATTAAAGATCCTATGTGTTGCATAGGATGTAGGGAACATTTGGGTTTAAATGGCAAGGTGAATGTAGTGCAGCTGACAAATTAACAAAACTTTGTATGTTCGATTTCGATTATAAAGCCCCCATCTAATTAAGCCAAATTAATCCATATAGTGGTTAATTAATGGTCCATCATAAAGCCCCCATCCTATCAGTTTGAATGACAACTTAAATGATCAATTTGGTGGAGTAATTATGAAAATCCCAATAAATTAGGGTTTAGGGTTTCAACAATTATCTTCTTTAATATTATTAGGTGTGATGTAGGTGGAAATGGAAAGGCAGTTGATAGGAGTTGGATGAGTAGTCTTGATTTTGCTTCTTAGGCTCATCTTATATAACCCAACATTTTGTGATGATATGGCAACTTAGGTGTAATATTAAGATTTTGATTAAATAAATTTTTTGCATAGAGCCCTTGATAATGAGAAATTAATGTGAAAGCATGCAAATGTTGAATACTTTGGCATTTTTCATATAAAAATGCAGCATTAGTTATGCATTAAGTATAAATAAATATTTTGTGTGATGCTATTGAATTGTACATTGGTTAAAGAGATTTGAGCTGCTAATTGACCATTTATCCTAATCTCTTAGTTTTACTGTATTGATGTGCCATGTAAGCCTAATAGTATTGATTTTAAATGACCCCTTGTTCAAAACTTACGATTATATAATAAGCATTATAATCAAATTTGGCCTCAATCAAACTTGATTATCTGGTGGTAAAGCTTGATTTTATGATTATCAGTATAAATAATTGGAAAAACGTATAGATTTTGTGCCTGTTAAATTATCAGAAAATAAGTGATAATACATTCTATCTTTCTAAAACCTTCAAGAAACAAAACCGATTCTTACCTCAAACCACAACTAATTCAAATTTTATTCAGCAAAATTCACAATTAGCCTATTACATGATGAGGAAAAATACTAATCTATCAACATTAATCAACTAAATACACTCTTTTATTCAAAGAATAACAACAACAACAGCAGCAGCAAATTTTGAACTAAGCAGCCATGGCAGTGGGCTGTGGAGCAGGAGCTGACTGATCGTCACAAATTCCTTGCAGCAAAGAGACCGCCTTAGGCACCGTGGTCAAGAAGTCAGTATAATACTTTGAAAAGCACTTCTTCTTTATCTCATTTGCGGTCTCGCAGCACTCTGGCATCAGCTTCAGCTGAATGGACCCAGGCTTCGGGAAGACGACCTCAGGAATGCAACCTTGTAACTCAAAGATGGCTGCCCAGCATTCCATGAGTCTGTCGTCTATGAAGTCGGCGGATGCTATTCTGGGAGCCAATGTAATTGCTGAAGCCAATAGCAGGAGAATTGCCACTGTTGCAGAGGAGCTCGCCATTGAGTTGCAGGTTTGTTTATCTTCTTATTTGTGGTTGAGAGGGCGTTATAGTGAGAATGGGGAGAGGGAGGAGTTATTTTATTTAGAATTTAAGTTGTTTGAAACTGACAGCATTTAACAGAGAGCTATGCCATTGTTATAGTTAAGTTACAATGATCCATTTTTTTTGACAAACGGAACATATTAGTCAGTTTGTAAGGTGGACAGAAACTGAAAACACATTACTCAAGTCTCAAAAACAAGCTGTAATCTCATTTATAATGATTTTTCCCTTTTTTTTTTTTTTTTTCTTATCTTCATATTCCTCTTTTAATATAGGCAAGTTTAGTGCTAATAATTTTATTCAACCCGTTTGAAAGTGCTTGAGATCACGATTCAAACTCGGCTCAAAATTTTCGAGTTGATTCGCGAGTATAACGGTAAGACGAATGAATTTCGATTCAAGTTTGAGTTGGCTAGGACTCGAATCGAAAAAATATTCGATACATATAAATCAAATGATATACAAAATCAAATGTTATTGAAAAATATATGCCTAAAATGGTGTTAGAGCTATATTAAAAGAGTTTATGCACTATATTATTGTAAGCATATATATACATATATATATATATATATATATATATATATATACATATATATATATATATTATAGATATATATTGATATAGGAAAAAGAATAAAGGAGAGAGTTAGGTAAAAGCCATTGTTTGTAAAAGTAGTGATTATAAAATTTGTTTTATTTTTATTTAAAAATTTTGAAAGTATTTGTTTTTTTTTTTTTTAAATTGAGTTCTTAAAGAAACAATTTATTTTATTAATACTAATTAATCACTAAATTTTATTTCTCAAAATATTCATTAATATAATACTCTTAAGTTGAAATATTGGGTTAATTGTTTTTTTTTATCTCTAAATATTTTTTATCTTTGAGTCTAAGTTAAATTTTTAACAGTTAATTAGTTAATTGGATTTCTTTTAAAATACAAAAATAATTTGATAAATTATTTTAATAATAAATAATTTAATTTTAAAAAGATTACTTTAAATAATTTAAAATATTTAAAAATATAAAATTAAATTTAATAAGTAATAATAATTGATTAATTATTCTAAAAATTGAACTATAATACTTATTTAATTATTTATTTATCAGTAAATATAATTTTTATTAAATAAATTATTTTTTATCTTTATTTTGAGAATTTTTTAAAATACTGTTAATATTTTTTATGTATTATCGTACTCTCAATTTTTAATTGCAATTAATGGAATATTTAAAATCTTTATGAATTAATAATAATAGAAAAAATATTTCGATAAATTTTAATTATTATCAAATTTGAGAAAATTTTATTATATTTTCTAAATTTCTACATTTTTTTTCAATCTTTCTTTCCTCCATATATATATATATATGTGTGTGTGTGTGAGAGAGAGAATTGAGAAAGAAACTCATTAGTAGTTATTTTTTTATTGTGAAGCCTATATATAATTAAGAAGTTATTAGTCCTCTCAATTTAGTTAAGAATAAAAGATTAAGAACAAGCTTACCAAAATTTTGCAAAATAGTTTAAATTTGAGTTATTGTAAATTTAGAATGTGTGAATATCAATTTTACTGAAGCAATTCAAGATCTATTAAAAATAGTGGAAATCTTTGATTCCTCAACCTTTATATAGCAAGCGCTAACGAGGGATCTAAATAGCGCACATGATATACATATCCACCATACACAAGAATACAATCAATGGTGGAGATTAATTTAGTTAGACAATAAAACAAGAATTGCATAAAAGGTAAGCGCTAATACGCCCCCTCAAGGCCAGTGCCAGGGGTTGATGGTCTGGTTAACAATTTGTTGGAAATCACAAACCGGTAGAGGCTTCGTCATGATGTCTGCAAGTTGGTGGATATTCGAAATGTGACACTTTGATTTGATGAGATTGAACAAGTCCTGAACAAAATGAAAATCAACCTCCACGTGCTTCATGCATGTATGCAAGATTGAGGTTAGGTAAGTCGATCCCGGATTGTCACAAAAGATGGTTGGAGCGAAATCTAAGTTGAAGCTGATCTCAAGGAGAAGCGACTTGATCCACATTGTCTTGCTAGTTGTATTACCAATGTATTTGTATTCGACTTCTGTACTGGATCAGGTGACAGTCTGTCGCTTGTTGGAGGACTAGGAAATGAAATTGTTACCGAGGAACACATAATATCGAGGAGATTATCCAGCTCAAAATCGTTTGTTCTAATTTTTACCAAGAGGTATTCAGGGTTCGGATCACCGTTGGCTAGTGCTTGATGGGGGTGATGGGCGGGAACCATGCACGAAGCCAAGAAGACAATGCACGTGAAAGATGGGAGGAATTGAGAGTGCCATAAGGAGTAATTCTTACCATCCAAATTCACCGATAAGAGATGATAAACATAACTCAGCTGAGATGATCAGTGTGGAGAGCCGTTGAGCTGACTAATTGGGAGGGAGAATCCATGGTTCAAGAAGAAAAGCAAGACAACTAGAAAGCAAAACTAGATATGGGGTTAGAGGTATAGCAGTGGCAGGTTCTCCTTCATTGTCTCTGGTACCATCAAAGCGTAAGAAGAGAAGGGTCGAGAGAGATGCCGGGAAAACATTCTGTGTATTCCTTACCCATAATGCATAGGACATACAGATCCACTGCACATACACAAATAAAATCAATGGTGGAGATTAATTCTATTAGACAACAAAGCAAAAAGAGCATAAATTATAAGTTCTGATAAATGGGTTGATGGTAAATGAAGAGTTAACATATATGAAATTAGACAATTTTTATTGAATATAAATTAGAAACTATATAAATATTATTATTCTTTCTTTCTTTTGTCATGCAAAAAAGTAATTAATAAACAAGATTCTAGTAGTCAGCGATATCAATCTTATATTGTTAGAAATAATAAAATCTGAAAAGTTGAATTAAAATTAATTAATTATTGGGAAATATATATTTCTAATATTTCTCAGTATGTTTAGAAATTTAACTAGATGATATGCCATTAATTAAGAGATAATCTTAATTAAAGCTTTATTTGTTTGAAAAGCTCAAAGATTAGGAAATTAGCTAGGAATTCCTTTTAGAAATATTGTAAGTTTATTTTTTTTATATTTGTACTTTAATTTTTATGTTTACCCAACTCTAGTTGGAATTATGCAAGAAAAAGTATTTTATATGCTTCTCTGTCTTGCAAAAGATTTGGGAAGAAGAGATTCTCCCGCTACTTTGTGACCAAATTTTTGTAGAATAAGTGAAAGCTTTTCCGAATAGGAGATTCATTTCATAGTATAGTATGGTCAACCTCAAGTAAACTTAATATTAAAGGGTTGGATTAAGATCCTTACATAAGATTTGACATGATATAATTTAGATGAATCATAACATAGTATATAGGTATAGCTAGATTTGACAACTTAACATAACCCTTAGAATGTACCAACATCATAACTTAAATATATAAAGCCTATTATGCCCCTTAGCAGGACTAAACCAAAAGTTTGAGTCCAATCTTAATAGTATCCAAAAGTTTGAGTTCAATCTTAATAGTATTTTTAATCTTAGTTCTCTAAGAATGAGCACATTATGTAAATAAGAATCTCCATATACTTTAAAATAATTGTAAGTAAATATAATTGTATGTTTCAAAAGAAAGAAATGTGTAATAACATAAACTTTACTAAAAATTACACCAATTTTCTTACTCACAATAATTGTTTTGTTATCCAGAAACTCTTCTTCCTACTCAGTTTTAAGCACAATGTATGTAAATTTCATGTTATTGTGAAACTATATCATATAATTTGTCGATCATTTTATATCTTGTATAAAAACTATTTTTTTCTTGAATATTTATTCATTTGAACATTCAGAAAATATTTGTGAATGAATAATTAAATTAAAGAAACATATTACAGGGGTTTATACAAGCTGATCGATATTCGGTACAATAAATTATAGTCAAAATAAGCTTTTTGGAGAAATAAAGATATTGCATACATCCTTGAATTTATTTCTCCATATTACAAGGGTTTATACATGTTGATCAATATTCTAATGTGTAGTTGTATGGGAACCCAACATTTCATATGGTTAACCAAATGTGTTTGGCTTCTCACTTGCAATGTATGTGCTTGCAAAGCAAGATCCTAAAACTACTAAAATATACTACATTTACATTTTTACAGTATATAATAAGATTATAATTTATAATTATAGTTTACAGAACAATTACAACTTTTGCAGTTTATAATTTCAGTACTTATAATTTTACAATACAACTACTAAGCACTTAATCCAGTTAAGCAAATTTTTGTAATAAATCTTTTTTAGTTTTCATTTTTTATAATATATATATGCATGCCCTCTGGAGCCCAATGCCAGATTAGCGGAAGCTAATCAAGCATTAGGGGTATTTTTCTAGCCATAATATTCTATTAGGCAGTTTAAAATAAGGAATATATAATCACTGAACATATCTCATTCTGTCATAAAAGTAAAATACATTAAAATAAGTGTTTAGATCAAAAGATCTCAAAATATTACAAAATTTTCAAGAAAAAAGAAATATAATATTAATAATAATGATAATATCAAGTAGATGAAGCATCAATGCTCCCTAACTCTACAACCTTTATTCATGAATTTTAACGAGCTTTTGATCTAGGCATGTTGCAAAGTGCAAGCATTTGAATATTGGTTAGTTATGAAACTAAGTATCGCATAATATCAAAATTTACAATTGCTTAATAAGCAAGTTCAAATAAACTCTTGGCGCTTATAACAAAAATAAATACATAATTTTTCATATTTGATATAAGTCGCTAAATATGATTTTATTGGGAAAGTACAAAATTGAAAAGGAAGGTTCAATTTTTGTGTTTCTTGTTAAATTTATCTTCCCTCTATTCACACCCCATTAAAGACTTATCATTATAGGCTTCTTATGCCTTATGATGTTAGACAATTTCGTCATAGCAGTTGTCTGATTTAATAAAAAGTAGATCAACAGTAAACTTGAGCCACTTAATTATTCAAACTTTTCACATATTATTTTGTGTGACATAAAAATAGTTTTGTCAAAATTGTGTGATGACAAACGACAACGGTAAAGAGAGATATTTGGCACCTTAGCAATTAACAACTCAAAATCTATTTTTGGTGAGGTTCAAATATTTTTTGCATAAAATTATTATACAATTAAAAATTAATAAATAGAGTTATTTTTGTATCAAAATATAGTCGTTTGACTTTAGAAGATATAAAGTGATCAAACAGCTTAGATCTTGCTTAGATTAGTTTGGTTTTGCTTTAATAAGCAAAAAACCTTAATTTGGATTTTAAGGGTCTTAAATTTAATAAATTAATTAATTAAAATAATATAATATTCGCTTTCAGCGGGCCCGTCATTCGGCTATCGGGCCAGGCCAGTCGATCGGATCGACGCGATCTAAACCGTCGAACGGATCCATCCCGATCTAACCATCGATCGAATCGATCGCGGCTGCCACCACCACTTTGAAGTCCTCCAAGGCTCCAAATAAGCCTCGATCAAATGCCAAATTATTGTCCTTACCATTAGGATCGAACATAAGTTGTGAACCCGAAGTAGACTCATCCCTATCGAACGAAGTTCTCCTCCATCGATCGAGGTGAAGGTACTCCTCTTTCCCAAAGAATTGCACTTCAATTTCGCTTCATTGATTTGTTTGCCGGTTTTGTATTATTATCCATCCATGGGCCAATCAATCGATCTCAAATGAGCTCTATTCGACCGATGTATATAATCGAGTGCTATAGTTTAGCATTGTAGCCCTAACCATATAAACTATAGGGCATCATCCTGTCGGGTGATGGAGGAAGGTTAGGGCTAGATGCTAGGCTCAATAAAAAGATTGGGCCAAGAGCTTTCGTTTGGTATATGGGTTACACATGGAGGATCTCTATGCATCAATCAAAAGGATGCCCTAGCTCCGTCTCTTGGTCAATCCGTCGGGGAAGGAGGGCCCTTGTGGGCCGGGCCGGGTCGAGTCCGACCCGTCCCGCGTGTTCTGTCTTGGGTCGCTTGAGCACAGCAAGGAGTCTCCTTCGCCAGCCTTTAGCCATGCTCGCACGATTTCAGCAGAGGGATTTAGGATTATATTAATATCAAATCAGTTAATATAGTTTAATTAATTTAAATAAATGACAAACTTTGAACCTCCATAACTTTGTAATAAAAAATTCAATCATAGCAAAATTATATCTCATTTTGCTCAAAAAATGTAAGGAATGTTATGGCACAAATCTTTTATTTGGTGATTAATTTAACTAATGACTTTTTAGGCTAATTAAACCCCTTTTAAACTCTAGAATTTGATTAACTCATAGCTTAGCCAATTCGACTCCAAATCACATAATAAAATATACCATTTTGATTAGAAAAATACAAAGATCAATAAGCTGCAAGAATATTTCAATTTGAGTAGGTATATTTCTTAATTTTGCCTAATTACCCTAAAAATAAATTAGTAAATATTATGCTAAGTAATTATCCAAATCTTAATTTTCAAATTTTTGATCACTCACAAAATAGAGGAGAACACATTGATAAAGTCAAAATAAATTTTCTTCAATTAATTTCACTAATTACTTTCTAATCAATCTAAACCCTAATTAAGGCCTAGATTAATTAATTGAGATCCAATTTAGCAAACTCACTGTCATTATACTTAGTGTGCTATAGGGAATCCATATCCACTAATCTTATTTGATTTTGACACCAATTAATTAAATTAAGTTTTTAAACCCCCCCCCCCCACCCACCCTTAATTACCCCCTTTTTAGGGTATTTTTTGATTTACTCATAATTAAGTCATTTGATCTCGAAATTTAGCAACCTTAGTATCTATGGAATCTTTAGATGAATAGAACCTAAGTATAATATAAAATTTAGATTTTTCTAAGTAAATTTGCTAATCAATCATTAATAAGCTAAAACCTTAATTTGAGCTCATTAACCTTAATCCTTAGTTAAATTGAGTGTTCTTAGTGTCTATCTTCATATTAGATAGTAAAAAATTATTTAGAATTAATATAATTTAATTTGGAGCCCAAGATCTTAAATTCTAGTTTTTGACCCTTAAGGAGGGGATGGGGCATTTTGGTTATTTTGCACAATTTTTTATTTAAGTGCCCTTAAGCCTTAGAAATATGTCATTTCCCTTAAAATCAATAAATTAATTATTTAGGGATAAAATTTAGATCATTTAGGCTTATTAAATTGATTTTAAGGCAAACCCTAATTTTTCTTCTAAATTTCCTTAAGTAAATTCATGAATTTCATAATATGGATTTAAACCCACATTACATCTTCCATAATCACTATTCAATGTTAATTGAATCAATATTAATCTTAGTATTCAATTTTTAAACTTTCCCTAAGTCATTTCAATGAAATTTAAGCCCTTAAATATTATTTCATTCATAAGATCTTAAGAATCTATTCTTTAGTGCTTAGTAATAGACTTGGGTTAGTGTTCATTTTATTAGGTAAATGGGTTACTCAAAAGAGTGAATCCTTAATTTAGACTTTTATATTCAACTTTTAAATTTTGATTATTTTATTTTTTGACTTTAGTTTAAGATTAAAGATCAATCTTATTAAGTTTAATTTCACTTAATAAGATTGCCTTACCTTATAGTTCATGAGAGTTGAGAAACCTTAGACCTTAGACTTTAGTACCTTTGGATTAACAGGTGTAAACCCCAATATTCGGGAGCTTAAATCTTAATCTCTTAATCTCTTAATCTTGATTTACTTTATCAAATTTGGTTTGGGTTAACAAATTCATCAATTAAGATGATTAATTTATTATTTAATTTATGTGCAAAATTGATTAATTTTAATTAAAAATTAATTAGTTATAATTGTTGGACTTTATATGTGACACACCACCCCACTGCGGTTTGGTTAACACTTAAGTTAACACGATTATGGTAAGGCGGTCACCAAATAACAAATCCCTCATTTATAGTTATAAAGGATTAGGGTGAAAACCTAACCTAACAATAAATGAGGGATCTGTCAATTGGTGACCACCTCATTGTAATCATGTTAACTTGAGTGTTAACTGGACCGCGGTGGGGTGGGGAGCCGATAAGAACTCCAAAGTTAAGAGTGCTCTGGTGGGAGCACTCCTAGGATGGGTTACGTGTTGGGAAGTTATCTTCTGAGAGAAAAATCATGAAAAATTTTAGACCAAAGCAAATAATATCTTGTTACTTAAGAGTTTAGACTATTACAAATGGTATCAAATTAGGTGTCAGATAGGAGCTAAGTGCTATATAGGACAAATAATCACTTCATGTGAGCAGCCTCTTAAACTCATGATAGTTAATGTGCTACATAGTTGTGGGTACCTCTTGAGCCTGTAGGGGTGTGGCGGCTGCCCCTTCTAATCATAACACTTAAGGAGTGGTCATCACTAAGCACATCTCATACTTAACATTAGGTTGGAATTTAAGACTCCAATCCAATCTTAAGAAAAAGATGTGCTTTTCTAAATAAGGTAAAGATTAACAATCACTTAATGAGTATCAGAGTGTAGAAGAAAAGAAACAATTGATGTAAACATCCATACTATAAATAAAGACATCCAGCTCATAATATATACAATGCAGGAAAGTAAAGCACAATTTAGTCCTATATTATTACAAACATTTAAAATTAAGAACTGAAATGAAAAGAGTCTCTCATCATCACAATATAAAAGTAAAGTAAAGCAATCTAATAAGTAGACTAAGGTCCCTCAGTAGTCTGGACCTCCTCCTGGATCTGCTCCTCAGTAGGCTCAATCTCCTCAAAAAGCTCAGAATTTACCATTTTTGGTTTCATAATGGTAGGGCCCCAGCCAACAAAAGAAAAATCTAGGTAGACAAAATATCTAAGTACATTTTAAGGTAATGAATTTTAAGGTATTTTAATGACATCACAACTAAAATTAAGCAAGACATAGAGGTAAAGCACAAAAAAAGGTAAGAACAAGTTATGAGGTAGAAACATACCTCAACTCAGGCTGCAATACAAAGTAAGTAAAGTACAAGGGTAAATATAATAGGTACAAAGAAAAATCCTAAGGAATATGATCAAACTAATATGCTAGCTATAGTATAAGTAAAAGTACCATACTGAAAGTATAAAGACTAGCATCATAACATGCTCTCAAGTAAGTAAAATGGCTGACATACAAAAAGTTCTGAAATGTAAAGGAACTACAAAAAATGAAAAAAATATGAAAGAAAGAAAAGTGTGCTGAAACGGTAAAGTAAAGTAAGTTTGAAGTATAATGAAAACATGTAAAGTAACTGTAACGAGACTGAAAAGTAAATGTAGATTAAAATGCTGTACGTGTGAGATATTCTTACTTAGTCTGCCAAAAAATAAAGTTCATCTGATAATATAGGAGAAACATCCTAGATTAAAGTAAGTTCCACCAAAGAGGCATCTAGAAAAAACATCCCAAATCCTGAAGTAAAATCTACAAAGTATCTAAAGAGCATATAGGAGAAACATCCCAATGCCAAAGTAAAGTACTATAGGGGAAATTCCCTAGGCAAAAGCTGTCCTAAAGTAAAGTCATACTAAGTGGCAGGCTAAGTAAAACATAAATCACAAGTATAATATTGTTTATTAATGTTTCTTTTAAGATTATGCATATGATATGTGAATGAAATTCAAAGTATATTATAAAGTATATATTAAGTATTTAAGCATGCCCAAAGGTGTAAAAAGGCTTAAATAACACGGAAAGCATAGCAATTTCAAATTCAAGGTAATAAATAGCACTACACAAACTTTGTGATATCACATATTTTAAGTATTAACTCTCAACCCTCATTTAGGGTTGAGTCAGCAGCCTTTAGATGAGTTTCTTTTCAGCTATTCGGGAAGATGAGAAATTCCTTACCGAGTGGTGCACCGCTCTGCCGCCAAAATTGATTATGTTATTTATTTTGCGCACGACGACGGTGTGGGGCGCTACACAAAGTAAAGCAATATTCAAGGAATTCAAGTTAACTGTAAATTATGTGATATCCATTGTTGTCTATTTTGGTTGTCTAACTTAATGATTGTAGCTAATTAAGCTCTCAATTGACTTAGACATATCAATCTCCAAGTTAATTGAAAGGTAATACTATAAGTAATTGAGATTTAGAAAGTAATAGTTTGATTAGGAATTACTTATGTGACAAAATAATTTATAAGTGTATACATGCAACATGAATCTAATCTTATGCTAATCCTAAGCTAATCGATCTTCATTGGTTAATAGACTTAAGTCTAAGATTCTATTATTAGGAGATATAAGTTGTAGGTTCACTATCTTGAAATTCACTAAGGTAACTTAGATTGAGGAGGTTCTAGCTTATAGGTTCATTAAGTTAGCTAAAAACTCACTTGAGAGGTACTAGATGCAGGGTCAAGGGAAATATCACAATCTATTAGTTCTAGGTTTACTTATGCCAATAAAGATTCTAATGCTTTCTATGGAGTTAGATCACTTATGAAAAATTAAATAGTGCTGAGTTAGGAACTAAAAAAATTAAGGTGAAGCTTGCATTTGAAGGAAAATGTTCACCAAATCTAATACCAAGTAATCAATCCGTCCATAGAACTAATATGCAAATATTAATGGTCGGATTTTAAGATAAAATTATGCCTAAATGCAAAATCATCGGGGCTGAGAACTCTCATAATATAAGATGATCAGATCAAAAAAGTTAATAATGCTCGCAGAGCCTCAATTTCTTCAGGAGTCGATCCGTCCATAGAACTCTCTGCGACGCCCTCTTCCTCGGTGCTGCGAAGCCTTCTCTACTCATCAGATCGGAGCTGTGGAAATGGCGACGCTTTTTCTCAGAACACTATCCCGTTCTTCCGTTACCTCTTCGAGATCGAGGCTTCCCTTTAATTCTTTCCTCCATTTAACAAGAGCGGTGAGCTCTCTCACCTTGAACAGTTTAATCTATTCTGAACAATCCTTCTTCTATGATATCTAAAGCTTGGGGCATTTAGCACTTGCTAGTTCAAATAGCCTTTTGTTATTTCCTTTTTATCTCGTGCTGCTTACTTCCAAGGTTGTACCGTTTTCGTGCTGGAAATTTTTACTGTTCTGAAGCGCGTGCTCCACTTTATCTGTGATTAGCTGTTTGAATTACTTAGGCATAGTGAGTGTCTGATGGTTTCAAAATGATTCTTTCACATTCCTTTGCTTTGCTTCATAAGGGTGATGTTGTCTACAAAGCTTGGCTTTGGATTTATTTCAGCTGTTGCATCGATGATATCAAGTTTTGAGCTTCCATGATTTCCTTCGGACGGGGCCTTGTGAAAGTGAGGAGGAAAAAAAACGTTTCTTGAGAAATAAAAAGAAAGCAGGAAGAAAGAAAAAATATTTCTGTTTTTCCTTATTCTTAATACATGATTACAACCTGCTTTATATGTAAATTGCAGCAGCCAAGATTCTAAATACAACAATAGGAAATATTACCAAAACTGCCCTTTACTTATTTACCATAGGATTTCTAAATACAACAGAAAGAAAATAAGAAATATTATCAAAATTGCTCTTTACTTATTTACTACAAGATTTAAAGAAAGGAAAAATTACAAAACTGTACTTTACATATTTTTTTCTTTTATACTTCCCCTCAAGCTTAGTCGAGGGGCACACAAATAAGCTTGGAAGCAATTTTTTCAAACAACATCCGAGGAAGCTGTTTGGTGAGAGTCTGTGCTGGAGCGTGCGACATATTGTTGTTTCCTGGAGGACCATGAAATAAGAGTGTTGTCAACGAAGATGCAGGAGCCGATGGTAGAGCGACGATCTTTAGAATTACCTGCCCAATTTGCATCACTGTAGACGTGAGTGCGAAAATTTGAGATCTTGGATAGAGAAATGCCGAAGGATCTTGTTGCCTTAAGATATCATAGAATTCTTTTGATAGCCTGCCAATGGATAATCGAAAGAGATTGCATAAACTGAGAAACACGATTGACACTGTATGTGATGTCAGGTCTTGTGTGTTGAAGGTATTGGAGGGCGCCAACAATAATTCCGTATAGTGTTGGATCAGAGAATGAAGTGTCATTTTGCTGATGAAGGTCACACCGAGCAGCCATGCGGATGAAATCAGATTGCAGTGTTGCTTATTTATTAGCTGAAGTAGTTCATCAATATAATGTGTTTGATGAAGGAAGATATGATCGTTGGAAAGCTCTAACGCAATGTTAAGAAAGAGTTTTGGTTTTCCAAGATCTCTGAGGGGAAGGTTGCGGCAATTTTTTGTACGTTATCATGAAGAACTAGATGATCATTTCTTGACAAAAGAATATCATCAACATAAACAAGAAATTAAGCAACAGTGGTTTGCTGACGGAAAACAAATATTGAAGGATCATTGATGGTGTTGGTGTAGCCCAAGCGCTGTAGAGCAACTGCCAAATTGTGATGCAGTTTTCGGGAGATTTCTTTAACCCGTAGAGAGCTTTCTGAAGAAGACAAACATGATGTGGTGTGGAAGTTGATACAAAATTGGGTGGTTGCTCCATAAAGATTTGTTATGCCAAATCACCGTTAAGAAAGGCATTGTCAAAGTCCAATTGCCTAATTTCCCAATTAAAGGATAATGCAAGGGTTAGCATTAAGCGAATGCTGACAGGTTTTAGAACAGGGCTGCAAGTTTTAGTGTAGTTAAGCCCTTCTTGTTGAGCGAACCCTTTTGCATCTAGACGAGCCTTATAGCGGGAGATAGATCCATACATATTGTATTTTGTGCAAAATAGCCATTTACAACCCATGATATTTGTATTTGGAGGCCTAGGAACAAGTTTCCACATTTTATTTGTTTACAAAGCGGTGAACTCATGTTGCATGGTTGCAACCCATTCGGGGTACCTACTAGCTTGTTTGTAAGTAGATAAATTTGTGGGAATAATGGATATGTTGTGTACCTTGGGTTTTAGAGACTCTATTTTGGGACGAGCGATCACAGAATGGTTATTTTGGTTACAAGGGGCAGAGCTAGGAGCATAATCAATATCAGAAGCAATAGGCAAGGAAGCATGATATAAAAGTGCACAAGCGGTTTCGATTATATGATTGTGCTTACGCTCTATTTTTTCATTTTGCTCAGGTGTATAGGTGGGTGAAAATCTGTGGTGTATACCTAATTTGTTAGAATAGGAATGAAACTTCAATATTCACCCCCACCATTTTATTGAAATGATCTGATTTTATATTTAGTTTTTGTTTCAATCATGACTTTGAAATTTAAAAAAGTAGACAAGGCATTCGATTTTTGTTTTAACGGATAGAGCCATGTATTATTTGAATACATATCTATGAAGACCATATAGTAATTATATCCATTCATAGAAGCAGAGGGAGCTGGGGGCCCCAAATGTCAGAAACGATGATTTGTAAGGAATATGTGTAATTATGTAAAGAAAGCTGTTATGGTAATCTATGCTATTTTGACAATTAGAACATTTAGCGAGAATTAGCTTTATTCGTTACTTGAATATATTGTTGAGCAGCCAACTTATTTATGATATCAGTAGTAGGATGACTCGACCGATCATGCCAAATGATGGAGAGGAGACCGTTGGTGTTAGCATTTATGGTGGGGTGGTGAGGCGGAAACAGGTAGAGGTTGTCAATTTGCAAACCTCAACATATCTCCTTCATCGTGTCTTTGTCCTTGACAATGTAAAAATTGGGGTGAAACTCAATCACAACATTATTCTCATTAGTGAACCGGCTCACTGAAATAAAATTCTTCACAAATGACGGAGCATATAAAATATTTTGCAAGTTAATAAATTGATTTGATGTGTGAATGATAAAGGAACCTGTGCCGCTTATGGCGGAGATGGATCCATTTCTGACTTGAATGTGTTCATGACCACAATACAGAGATTGAATATGTTGCCAAGCGTCGAGGTGATCTGATGAGTGGCATTGTGTCAAGGATCCATGGTTCCGTGTTTGTCGTGTAGTAGTAGGAAGTAGGGCCAACTGTTTTCGGGAACCGAAATTTTTTGGGAGGTTTTGAGCTTAGGTATTGGGAGAAGTTTGAACGATGATAGTAGTCCACTGCAACATGCCCATGCTTGTTACATAATTGTGGCTTTTTAATGGTTGGCAAGATAGGGGCTAGATGGAGGAGTGCTCTGTGGTGCAAACATCAACTCATGGTTGATCAAGATTCCGGTAAGCTCTTCGAAGGAGATCAGGTCAAGCCGAGATGTAATTGCTACAGCAAGAGGGGAATACTCCGCACCCAAGCCGATGAGTATACTGAGAATAATTTGTTGATCGGAGATTGGCAAACCCACAATAGAGAGCTAATGTGCAAGGGATCTTTCTTGTTGTAGGAATTTTGTCATAGTTAGGTTATGTTTCTTTAAGCTTCGCATTTGCAGCTCTAATTGTTATGGTCGAACTTATGAGGAGGCGTAGATAGAGGCTAGCGTTTTCATTATGGAGGTTGTCGTTTCACACCCAATTATGTGAGCGAAAGAGTCGGTAGAGAAAGTGGTGATGATTCAACTTAAGATAAGTTGGTCTTGTGTGATATCCCGATGCCGGCTCAGCAATAACTGTCCCGGCATTCAGGTGTTCACATGCGGCAGGATCATATTGAGCAATTTTAAAAGAAAAGGAACATGTATAAAAAGCCAAAAGATATTTCTTATTTAATAATATTTCAAATTTTACAATATAGTCAACAAACTTCTGACAAAGTTCATCTTTTAGAACACAAGATGAACTTTGAAAAATTAAAATAAGATAAAAGTAAAAGTTGCACCGTAGATTCTTTCGCCAGTTAAAATTTTTAAAGCTCTTGTTTAAGCTCTCCCAGAAGTACCTGACCTGGTATTGTACAGAACACAATATTGGGATTGGAATTCCCAGTAATTAGAGAATGCTCTAAGTTCTGCAGTACACAATAATATTACACTTTTAAAAGATGCAATTAACGGAAATAAGACGGTAATAAAATGCAGGAAAAGTAAGGTAATAGCGTAAAATATGTAAAAATTTTCTGCAACAAGTATTATCACAATATATAGGTTACTGATGTCGCTTTTCCAGTAACCCACCACGAATATTATTGATGTCATTTTCCAGTAACTAACCTTGAAAGTTACTGATATCATTTTTCAGTAACAACCCCGAATGTTACTGATATCATTTTCCAGTAACAACCCCGTTACTGATGTTATTTTTCAGTAACAACCTCGAATGTTGGTTCTGAACTACCAACCAAGCTACAACATGAATTTGGCTCGAAAGCGAGGCTAAGCAGCAGTAAAAAAATGCAAAATATAATATTTGTCATGTACTTGATATCTTTTGTTCTTTAAGCTCGGATGAGTGACAGTTCGCTCAATCTGCATTAAGTTTTTGATATTTTAGCATTTAGCCAAAATTCTCAGGAATAGATATTATATTCTTTTAAGTCTTTGATTAATATATAATTTTGCTCTTAAATTCTATTTATGATAATTCATTAAGTAGAAGTCATTTTATCCCATGAATTACAAATTAGCCGGCTCATAAGCTGATTCGCTCGTAAAAATTTAGCTCGAGCTTGAGATTGAACTCAATTAACAAGTCGAGCTTAAGCTCAATCTGGAACCAACTCAAGCTCGACTTGGCTTGCGTCAACTCATAATGTAATATGTGTTAGAATCCTTCTTCGAAAAATAACCTACAACATTTTTTTTTTAAAGTTAAGAGAAGAATTCCTCTTACCTTCAAGATTATGATCGCCAACAAACGAAGGGAGGTCGGAGTGGGGTGGTCGGACGGTTGGCCGGCTGGCAGCGGCAGGATGGCGACCGACAGCGGCAGGTGGGCTAGCTGGCAGGAGGGAGAGGACTGGGCTGCTGTGTGGGGAGAGGAGGGAGCTGGTGGCTGTGGGAGAGGGAGGAGAAGAGAGGGTGGGCTGCTGTGTGGGGAGAGGAGGGAGCTGCTGTGGGAAGAAAAGGAGGGCTGCGAGAGATGTGGGGGAGAAGGGAGGGGAGTGGCTGAGACTTAAACAGGCGCAGGGGGGACATTCCCGGTGCCAAAAAAAATTTAATGATGTGCGCATGGCCTCTGGAAGAATCCCGCACGGGATCGCAAGTGGGGTAAGAAGAATTTCCTTAGGAAATTCTAAAAGAAATACTTAAACTTAAATTATTTGTATTTTTTCGCCGTTTGGCGTCCAAAAATAATGAAACTTGACACCGAGGTGTGTTACAATGTGACGAACACACTCGCTTCAAAAATGTTCGATTCGAAGCAATATTTTATTTTTATTAATTTCTGAAGTTTTAAACTTCGAAAATTTATTGAGATCAAACCGATGCTCAAAAATTAATGAAATTTTTCGAGCAGCCTTTAAATAATATACCTAACATAACGACATGAAAATCGATGAACTCGGACATGTATTTATTTTCTCAATTTATTGGATTTAAATAATTTAGAAAAATAAAGCGGTAGTTTTCGTTATCCGAATTTTCTCAAATTAGGGCACTTTGATCTAAAAATTATTTCTATCCATTGGTATTTTTATTTGTCCTAAAACAAAGTTCTCCGGAACCCAATTTCTTAGGCTGGAATTTGACCTAATTTGTAGATAAAGACATTGGGTCGTTACATCTTGTTTGAACCAAGGATGTATTGGAGGTTAGGATCACCAGATGAGAGGATGGGAGGTGGTGCAGGAAGATTACCATCTATGTGTCTCATTAAATTGTGAGCTCGAAAGATAGGCAAGAACTGAGATCTTTAGATAGAATAGTTTGTTTTGTCAAGCTTTATGGGAAGGAGATGGTGAACATTGATGGAAGTGTATGTGGGATCTGATACGGAGTTTGTGTTTTATGTGGTGGGATTTGGGTGAGAGTTTTCGGAGGTAGACGCCATCTAATTTAGTGAGACACCTTTTTGTCGCTCTGATACTATGTGAAAGTGAGGAGGAAGAAAAACTTTTCTTGAGAAATAAAAAGAAAGAAAATAGATATCTGTTTTTCCTTGTTCTTAATACATGAATACAACTAGCTATATATAAACCGCAGCAGCTAAGATTCTAACTACAACAATAGGAAAAATTACAAAACTGCACTTTACATATTTACTCTTTTATACATAAGGGTGATGCTGTCTACTAAGCTTCACTTTGGATTTATTTCAGCTGTTGCTTCAATGATATCAAGTTTTGAGCTTCCATGATTTCTTTGGGACGGGGCCTTGGCTTAGAAAAAGTGATATTTAGATATTATCATTGCTGAGCAACAATGATATTTATTATGACTAGGCAATAAGAGTTATGCAAACTCTTGACATTAATTTCAAATGCTTCAACATTGTTCTTGGAGCATCAAGCAATGATGAATCATATCTCCAATAACCCTAATCTTGAGACCATAGGTTTCCACTGATCTTTCTACCATTCATTAGAAATGATGCGCATGATAGATATTAAGGTGACACGGCTTGATTCTTTTGCCTTGTATTGATAGGAGAATCATAATTTTGTAGAAAGATGGACATTTTGGTTAAGCACAATTCTCATAGACAAACACTTCTGTTAAGCATTCCACCAAAAAATTCTAAAGCACCTTTCACGATTCCTAGAAATTTATTTAGGGGAGATAGGACTGACTTTTAAAGGAAGCACGATCAATCTGTTTTTGAAGTGTATACCTCACATTCAACTGACATACTAACTTAGCCATGAAAGTTTGTTTCCGGGTTGTGATATCTCAAACCAAGCTCACTTTCATATATGCTTGTGCACATCAGTTTCTGTGCATTGTAAATGAGTCTGTAGTCAAAACAATGCATATTGAGCATCTGTACTGACTAATGAAAATTTTTGGCACCCAATTGCTTAATGCCATTTGTGAAATTTATTTCTCTACTTTGACGTGCGTCTTAGGCTTGTTAGGAAAGCATCTTGTTATTTTATTGGCAATTTTCTTTTAGTTGAATATATAATGTTTGATCCTCTACTTTTTGGTCGGGTTTCACTCATCTTTCTTTTCAATAACTAACTCTCAATGGAAAAAAAATTGTTCAAACATTCTTAAGTACATGACCATAATCATGGAAGCTTATATCTTATGGGGCATCCAAGCAATGTCCTTTTAAGATGATTGGTTATAAATTAAGATCACAATCCCTTATCTTTAGCAACAATACTCCTATAGATCAAGCATGCCGTTAAGAAGCAAGTGGCACATGGTTATAAACATTCCTTGTGACCCTATTACTGTATATCAGCATGTGTGCACCTTCTTAGACTACATTAACACTAAGGAAACTTATGAAAGTAATGAGGCTTGTTTATAATCACAACTGCCGGCCTTATTTCTCGACTGCACTAGCATGCAAGGAAAGCAATAATGCTTTGCTGTAATCACGTACTAAGGCCATAATTTAAATTCTCTTATGATTGACATCATCTTTTGATTGCCCAAGATGGAGGAGGAAATATACTGTTGCAAATCATATAATATGAATGAAGGACTGGGCTGGGGTGAATTACTCACCAATGTGAATTTTGCTATCTCATGCAAGGCTCACTCTTATGCTACTAAAAGGGAGGCCTGGTGCATGAAGCATTCCATCAATGTGGGTTTGACCAAGGGCTGGGGTTTTGGACTTATTGTACGCAGCCAAGATTTTTTTTGGCTCAAATCCTTGAATTCTAGCTATACAGTGACTGGAAAATAACTATATTGTTCTCATTCTTATGCTACTACTGAAAAAATTAAAAGGATAACTGTGAAGTTGCTTTATAAAAGGGATAATTGTGAAGTTGCAACACCATTCAATTTTTGGCATCTCCGTATTATATTTATTCCAGTGTTGCTGCTAGTGGGATTAAGGCTTGGTGGTGTTGTTGTTTTTGTTGCTGCTGCAGCTGGATTTATATGGCTGCTAAAATTGTGCTGGCTTTTTTGTAAATTAATATCTATAACTCTATGGTGGGCTCTGCCATTAAAATACCCATATGAAATTGTTAAGCCATATTTCATTGTTATGAAAATTAATCTTAATTTGAATTTAGTTCTGAGCATCAAGCGTTACATGCTATGACAACAAGTTAATAAATTCTATCACTCCGGTTTATTAGTTGGCTGGTCAAAATGATCTGAAAAAGAATGTGGCTATTTAAAATTTTCTATGACATTTTACAAACATGAGCATCTATGTACTTTAATGTTTTTGTTGTGTTGAGTATCTATATAATTTAATGCTAATATCATAAAATGAATGACTTTTAATAAAATTAATTTATTGTATTTCTTCTGAACTAAATTTAGACTAGTTTTTTTCTTATGTAAAGGCATGATTTTTATACCAAAATGGAAATTACACTGCTATTTTAATGTTTCTTGCTGCTTTTATAAATGAGATGGTGGCTGGAGCTTTATGCTCCGTCCCCTGTGCCTTACTTTTAGAAAGAAAAAAAGGATTTTGTAAAGGTACATTATTGATTTATTGTTAACTTCCTGTGATGCGATCATTGAGAGATGTGTATATTACTAAATTTCTTATGTATTTTCAATATTAATTTTGTTATTGTATCAATTGTCCAAGATAACTTATGAATAAGTTTAATATGTTTATGTCTTGATTCTATTCAGTTTGCAGTTCCTGCAGCAGTTGCTGATGAGGAAGCAGAAACGGTGTTGTTTCCCAGGTCAGTCTTCATATTTGACTTTATTCTTACCTTATAAATCTAGCTAAACAAAGTAATGAATGCCTATTATTCTTTACTTTTTGTCATAATAGATGATATCAACAGGTTTTAACTCAGTTAAGTAAAACAAACTTTGTTGCAACCCCAATTTATCTGATATTTAAAACAGTTTTTCATCTCTCATTACCCTTCGCTGTATCAATTGCTTGTAGAATTGAAAGTCTTTTAAGTTCATAAGCTTTCTTTCTCTAGGAAATTATTAAGATATTAAGGGCTCTTTTGGAATTGCTAATTTGAATGCTCGTTCTCTTTTGTTTCACTTTGAGTTTTCCAATGCAAAAATCCTATTCTTTGATCTTTATTGAGTTTATTCATTTTGAATAGTCATTTGTGAATCTATTATAGATAAGTTGTTAGAGAGACAAAGTAAAGGCCTTGCTGTGCTAGGCTGTCAACTTTAAAAGCTTCTTGCAAGGGAAATTATGACGAAAGAAATATTTCAGCAAGGATGAGGGTGATCGGACAAGGGCTATTGATGGCATTGAGGATGTTTGGTTCAAGCTTAACTTGACTCTCAAGTTTGATAAGTTAAGTTGAGATAAGCATGTTAAATTTATGTTAAATTCATTAAATGTTTGATTGCTAAGAAATAGAAGCAAAGCTTAAGCTAGAAAAATATTTGGTTTATATATTTATTTTTGTTATAATAAAACCTTTCTACTAATTCATATTTATAAATTAACAATAGTATTATAAATTATTAATTGAAACTTACTTTGTATCTCAATAAATATTCTATATTAAGTAGTAAAGTAGTTAACTAAATAATTAGTGGCATAAATAAATAATTTAATACTTAATTAATAACACCATTAATTAATTAATTATTATATTTTATCAGTATTATAGTGATTTCACCATTTTTGGGCCTTGTCTTGGAGAAAGGAGTGGTTGACGTAAAACATTGTCAAATCTTTTTATGACACGAGTCTCTTGAAAATATGCTAGAACTAGGGCGTCCCTTGGAAACGACGCACTACTTAGCTTGAATATAGTGAAAAAAGTGCAAAGGCAACTACATCAGTGCCTGGACGAGTGTTAAACATGCAAGTGTTTTTGCGTCATGAGTGAATTTGAGTAAACTAGATAGTCCTTGTTTTTAGTTTAAAATAAGATAATTAGAATATTGACACCCTCATTATCAAGTCTTTTGAGTTAGTAGATATTATATGATTGTTAGGAGGATAAACAATTTATGTCATCAAGTAACAAAGTGGGTGCGAGAGATAATAAAAAAAATGATGTTTTAGGATTTAAACTCTGATACTCAAGTAGAAGTCGTTATTGGAATGCGTATCATCCTAAATTAAGAATTTGAATGATAGTGTAATGGAAGTTAAGATATTTAGAGATAAAATTATATTCTTAAAGAATTTTATTAATGAAATAATTTTTGATATTGTTATTGCTTATGCTGCTTTAAATAGAATCTATATGAATACAAAGGAAAATTTTAACATAATTTAGAATTTGTTCACATCAAGAAGTGATGTTATTTATATGAGAAGATTTAAATGGATATATTTGACAGGAGAACAAAGAAGTAAATAATTTTATATAAAGAAGGGTATACAGATATTCTTAGGAATGAAGTCTTAAAACATTGATAAAAAAAAATTTGAGGGTGAAATTCATGTGAAATTTGATTGCTAGTTATATTTGCAATATTGTTAAGCATATCCTTGGTGAGTCAAAAGGGATAACACCCGATAAAAAAGATACATGGTGGTGAAAATAAGATGGTTAAGTAAATATTAAAGGAAATAATTATGCTATAAGAATTGCTTAAACATAAGAATGAAGAGAATCAAAAGAAATATAAAGTAGCTTGTCATGAAAATAGAAAATAATAGTTCATGATGCTAAGATTGTTGCATTCGAGGATTCATAAAATAATTTATGAATTGTTGATGGAGAGAGAAATATATAGAAGTTATCTAATTTGGGAGATTAGAGAAAACCAAAGATTTGAGTCAAGTAAAATATATTAGAGATGATAAAAAGTTTTGCTTAGATATTTAATATGGATTGATGAATTAGCTACTTAGATTTTTAATAAATATTATACCAATATAAGTAATATGAATTAGTATAATTGCTATAAAAATGATATCAATTATATTTTCATTCAGTAGGCTAGTAAACTTGTGATTTGGAATGCTTTAAAAGTGATGTAGGTTAGGAAAGATTAGGATTAGATGATATTCTTATTAATGTGTGAAAATATTTTTGTGAGGTAGGAATTTCTTGTATTGTGAAGTTATTTATTGTTATTTTGAAGATTAATTAATGTTATGTGTAGAGAAGAAGTATTCTCTTATCTATTTACACAAAAAGGTGATGCTCATGATCGTGCAAATTATAGAAGAATAAAGTTGATGAGTCATATATTAAAACCATGAGAAAGAGTTAATGAATGCATACCATGAAGGGATTTACTCATTTTTTATAATACCAATTTGATTTAATGCTAGGTAGATCAATATTGGAACTAAACTTAGAAAAAACAAATAAATATTTTAATATTTATAAATTTTAAAAAGGCTTATTATAAAGTACCAAGTGAAGTTCTTTGGAGAGTGTTAGAGAGAAAGAATTTGTGACATAATGATGTTATTATAGATACATATAATGGGTTGTAACATGTGTTCAAATGAAAGATAGTTTGTCTAATGATTGTTTTGTTACTATTGAATTACATCAAGGCTATACTCTCAATTCATATCTTGTAGATATTTTTGTTGAAAACATCCATTTTAAGGTTTCTTGGTGTATTTTATGTATATATAACATTTCTTTAATTGAAAAAATTGGGAATGGACTAAAAGAAAAACTCAATTTGTGGATGACTACTTTATAATCTAAATATTTCTTTTTAGATCTAAAGCAAAATATTTTGATGACTAAAAATATCTAGGCGAGGAAGATAATATTTTGATTGGGATGCTTTAAAGAGGATGAAGAGTGGAAAAGTGGTAGGATTGGATGACGTTCTTATTAATGTGTAAATAGTGGGTCATGAAGGAATGTCTTGGCTTATTAAGTTATTTAATATTATTCTGAAGGCTAATAAGATGCTTAATGGGTGGAGAAAGAGTAATGTTAGTACTATTGTTATCCATATCAATGCTCAAGACTGTGCATTTATAGAGGAATCAAGTTAATGTGTCATATGTTGAAATTTTGAGAAAGAGTAATTGAATACAGATTACGAAGAGATACTTGTATTTCTCAAAATTAAATTGGTTTTATGCCAGGTAGATCTACCATGGAAGCCATGTATATATTATGTTGGATGAAGAAATTTGGAGAAAGAAAAGATCTCATTTAATTTTTATTGATCTTGAAAAGGCTTATGATAGAATATAAAGAGAAATTCTTTAGAGAGGTTTGAATATAAAAAAAATGTGTTGTATATATTGATGTTATTAGAGTTATGCAGAATGGGGCTGTAGTGTTCGATAGCAAGTTGTCTTATCTAATGATTACCCTATTACATTTGGATTACATCAAAGGTCGACTCTCATCCATATTTTTTTCTTTATTTTTAGATGTTCTTGCTTAGCACATTCAAGAGGAGTTTTCTTGGTGCATATTATTTGTAGATGACACTCTTAATTGATAATACTAGGATGGAGATAAAATAAAACTTTAGTTGTTGAGAATCACTTTAGAATCTAAAAGCTTTAGTCTTGGTATAATTAAAACATAATTTATGAAGTGTAAGTTTAATTGTATTAGAAGTCTTAATCGCAAGGACATGACTATTGAGACTATGTGATAAAAAAAAGAGAGAGGTTCAAGTACCTTGGTTCAATTATTCAAAATAATGGTGAAATAGAGCATAATGTTATTAGTGTGATTCAAGCTGGTTGGATGAACTTCTGGACTGCTGAGCAATTCAAAATCCCACTCAAAATTAAAGGAAAAAATTATAGGGCAGCTGTACGACCAACTATGTATTTGGGGCTGAATGTTGGCCAACAAAGAAGATACTTATCGATAAAATAAACGTTTTAGAGATCAGGATGCTTAGGTGGATGAACAGATATATTCATAAGGATAGAATGATATTAGTTTATTTCTAGTAATGTTGGAGTTGCTCCAATAGTGGATAAGATTATAGAATGATGCCTCAGATAGTTTGGGCATAATAAGTATAAGCAGTTCAATGCTCATATTTGAAAATTTTTTGTAAAGAATTTTCTATATTAATAGAGGAAGAGAAAGAACAATAAAGACAATGTGAAGAAATTGTTAGAAATGATCTTCTCTATTTGAAACTTAGGGAGGGGCTTTTATTTGATCGCGCACAATGGAATTAAAGGATTCATGTAGACACCCCACCGAGTGGGATTAAGGCTTAGTGTTGTTATTATTGTAGATCTACAACAAAATATACTTATTGTAAGTATGATTGTAATAGAAGCCATAATCTCGAGGACATAACTATTGAGGACCATGTGAGCAAGAAGAGCGATATATTCAAGCACCTTAGTTCAGCGGTGAACTAGAGAAAGCTGGTGATTATAAAAGTGGAATGCAGCCTTTGAGTAGTGTCCTGAATTCAAAACTATATAAGATGCTTTACAAAAACCATGCACAGCCTTTGGTTATTGGGCTGAATTCACATGAATGTCTGGCCAAAATTATTGAATGAATGGTGAAAAAATTATCCTAGCTACAAAATTGAGCAGCCTTTAGTACAGCAAAACTCTGAAAACTGTCCCATGTTGATTGACTAGGTTTTCAAGGCACCCTTTTTATGATTTCTTAAAGGCCCCGGGAGAAAAGTTTCGTGGGCCCTATTATATGCTCACTGTTTCTGTCAATAATTAATTTTCATGTTCTTTGTGCAGGGATGGTTCTGGAGTTTCCTACGGGTTAAACTGGGCTTTAGCAGGTAGAGGTGTTATTGTGAAGGATAAAGCTTTTTATAATTTGAAGAGGCCTGAACTCGAAAACTTTGGTGCGAGAAAAACAGGTAGATTATAAATTTCATCTTTAATATTGCAAGATTTAGTGAGGTGATTCTTGGACATGTTGAGATTGAACACTAGTTACATTTTGAAATATATAGAAGCTTTGTCGGGTCTTCCGCTGTATATGAGAGGCAACACAACTGGAGGGACTTCTGATATTTCAAAGGCTCAATTTAGTAAACTTTTGAAACAGGTATTGTGTAGTTTGTTCCTTTGACTTGTCTTGTTTATTGCCTATTTGATGACAATTCTTTACCCATTACTCTTATTTGGAATCATAAATGCATTTGCCATTATTAGTTTTAGAAACTAGTTATTTTTTATATTTCTCACTCTTTCATTAGAAATAATTTTTTATAGCTTTTAAATTATCACTATTTCTTAAACATAAAATTAGCTATATTTTATTAATATTAATTTAGGCATTAACTCTAATAAATATATATGCATAACTTGTATCTTCATTCGTTGTTTCTGTAATTTTGACTATATTGCAAGGGCTTTTATGAATGGTAAAGTTTCATTAGTGAAGCTGCATTCTTCATGGCTTTTTGCTTATCTATTTAAAAACGTGCAATTGTAACTTTGCCTTGACGTCTAACAAAGTTCAATTTTTATCAGCAACTCTTTTAACAAGGATTGTTTCTTTGGTTATTCTTCTTGTTTTGCAATCTGTAACTCAAGTTGTATCTGCTCATGATATTGCAACGTTGGAATTGTATATGAAATCTAATTATAAGATAGAATCATGATAGGTGCAATTTTTTGCATTGAAGTATATATCATCTAAATTTTTAGGCAATCTATCGTCACTGATGTTAAGAGTGTAAATTGTGACATTGGTCATGCATGATCACACATAAGCTGCAACAATTCATGAAAGAGTGGGTAAAACATTCTCTGTATACTTAATATATGTTATCAAAATGCTTAGGGCTTCTGCAGAAGCTTAAAGAAAAATACCCTTAATATTTAAATTGGCGATGAAATATGAAAATCATGAATAAATATATTCAAATAAAAATTTGAATTTTAAATATAAAAAATTGAATTCAAATTTGAAATATTAGAGTGTGTATAACTTATAAAATTTCTGCATGGAAGTTGAAACATTTGATAAGCTTTCCATTATAAGATAAAAATGCCTAACAATTTCTTATAGCTGGCGACAAAAAATTTAAAATAAAATGATATAGGAAAAATGATACATGAAAAAAAAAATTTGGTCTCATGTATGAACAAGAGGAAGAATTTATTGGAAATTCATTGCCCTTATTCCACTTTCAGTAACTCTGCAACAATAAGTACACACAATAAGATTAAATTCAATAATTGTTGTCTAATATGAGTTCAACTAGCCTTTCTTTTTCAATTCATATGGTAGTTATATATGGAAACATAAATGAAATTTAAATTTAATAATACAATTTTTTGGGGTTTAATTGTTTCAAGAGCTTGTTGTCATTAGATGGGATATAAACAGCGGTTGGTTTGTTCTTACAAACCTTTTACGTGCATTTATTTTTTGATTTATGATTTTGTGTGAGCTATAGGATTGAGGCGTAGAGCACGGTTGGGATCATGTGCGATGAGGGGTTTTTACTGGTTTATTCTTTCTTTTCATTATTTGCAGTTGCAATTGAAGGATCGTGCAACTATAATGTGGTTTTGTAGATATCCTTGCAGCACAACGCTATATATTTAAAAAAACTGGCAATTTTTATCTCATTATAATTCTCAAAATTTGTGTCGATCTTATTTTCTTAAAATATCTTTGTCTTCGAAAAGTTCAGCTTCTACAAATTTAATAATTTATACTCTTCAAGCATTTATTATGAACAAATCTTGTGAGCTTTTTTCATTGATTTATGTACTTTTGGAATCTCCATCAATAATGATTTGCGTGAAGTATCAAGGATGGCCTTTGGAACACATTGTTTAGATATGATTTGCATGAATCTAGATGTGGACTCACAAGAAAGTGGGGAAAAGAAGAGAATCCTTAGCATTGAGGGTTAAATGCTGATTCAAAATTTGGGTTACTTTATTAGCCACTAGACGTAATCCAATAAATTTTAAGCTTCAAGTATTAATACTTATATGTTGGGCTATTTTAAAAGATTCACACTCGTTATCCTTGACTTTTTCAAGGTTTTAGATGAAGTCCTTTTTTGGAATATTTCTACCATCATCCCTTATTCCCAGTTTTGAATTCAACAAGTGTTTATTTAAGTTTGTGGAAACATCATTTTGATTACAAGTTGAATCTAATTTCTTACTAATCTCCTCATGCAGTTTGTGCATGTGTTAGACAGATGACCAGCCTTATGCACCTGTCTAGACTGTTTGTGTAATTCTACTAAATCAATGGATTCCCTAGATTGTTGGTTTATGATGAATTTAATTAAACTCATGCTTGTAGTTATATTAATAGGTGAATTATAGGTAACCTCAGCCAGGCAAGAAAATTTCCACCACAACGATTGATCTCTTATAAGATAATGCAATACATTTCTTACTATATTAAATAGTTCATTTTTCTCATTAGCTTATGAATAATGCATAGTGAAAATTTTCAAAGCAATCCTTATTTACAAAGAGTTTTTTCAAAAATAAATAAAAAACTTGGCACCAATATTTGAATTAATGGTTGCATTGGCCACATTGTTTAATTATTTTCTTAAAACATAATTTAATGATATGTATTGCCTCAACAACCATGTGACAATAAATAGAGCTATTTCGCATAACCTACCAACTACTTTGAAAATAGATTTATGCTTTGTAAGGGTTCTAGACAATTCTAATACATAATTCATGCTAACATCTCTTTCAAATTTTTTGAATGGAATGGGTAAGGGAAAGTACAGTTCTGCATTTTGTTTTAAACTATTGCGGTCTTGCAAATTCAACATTATCATTTTGCGATGTCTCTCTTAATGTTGGGCCAAGAATACATATTTTGACCAATTTTATTGTCTTCTCTACTTGAATAACTTGCTTCTTCTCTTGTGTGTAATTTGTGGTTCAGAAAAATTTTAATGGTAGTCTCTAGAATGCATAATCTAGTTTTTCTAAACACAACCATCTTTAAGAAAAGAATTTTTGGAGGGTATCTAGACAACTCCATTTAAGTCACTATAAAACATTCCAAAGTCTTTGCCGATGGCCTTTTTAATGTTATCAAATTTAGCCACCTTAATTTGCATGGAGTGCAATAACCAAATGAACCTATTAAGGGTATTCATATGCTTAATAATCGATTCGATCCAATATTAGCTTATACCATGCGAAAATATACCAACATTGTGTCAGTTTTCTACTTGGGATAATTTTAGATACCACGGTAGCATGCGATTTGAACACAATACAATCTTTTTAAGAGAATAGCTGGAACATAAAATTCATTATTATAGTTGAAGTACTTTTGTTCAACTTCATTTAATTTTTGGCTGTCTTGAATCAGAACCCCACATATGCTTTTGGATTTGATATATCATTAACAACCTCAAATGCTTTATTAAAATAGTTTTATTTTGATATGAGTGCTTCAGTTAATTTAATTTTAATTTCTCTAAATGCCTGCCCTTCCTACATCTTTTATCCAATTAAAGTGTTTTTTAGACAATTTATGATTGGTGCTATTCCCAAGTTTTGAATGTGAAAGGAGGAGGGTTACGTTAGACAATTACTTGTTGAATCAAATTATAACATGAATCTTTTAGATAATTGTGGTAGAGTTAGAGCTTCCCTTGGAAGCGACGCGCTGCATTGTCTGAATGGAGTGAAAAGTGTGCTATGGCCGTTACAGTAGCGTCTGGGTGTAGTGTCAAAAAAGCAAGGGCTCCTATATTATGGATGAATGTGAGTAAAAGCTAATATTTGATTTTAAATTAAGATTAGGTAGTTGGAATAATGGTGTACTTTGACTGGCAACCTTATTTAGTTGTTATTATGATAAATTAGAGAATCAAAATATTATGCATTTAAGAAACTAAGTGAGTGGGAGAAAAAGCAAATGAAATTAATAATTTAGGCTTTTAACTCTAGTACTTGGGTAAGATTAGCCTTAAGAATGGTGTGAGTATCATCTAGATAAGAATTTAAAGGATAATGTAGTGGAAGTTAAGAAGTTGAGAGATATAATTATATCTTTAAAACTTAGAATTAATGGAATAAGTTTTAATATTGAATGGTGTTAGTATCATTTAGGATTCCATGTGTATAAAAGAAATTTTTTGACATGATTTGGATGAGTTGGTTCAAGGAATCTCAAAAGCAGATGCATTTTATAAGAAGAGATTTAAAAAAATAATTTTGGAAGAGTAATTAAAAAAATTAATAATATTCATTGTAGTTTTGATTTTGGAGAGTTTAATGAAAAAAGAATAATTATTTTGTAGTTTGTCGTAGTTTATGATCTTAGATTGCTAACACTTTTTTTAAGAAAAAGAAGGAACATATAGTCACTTAACAAAATGGGATTTCTGAAATTTAGATTGATTATTTTTTCTTAAAAATAAATAATCATTTATTGTGTAAGGATTGTAAGATTATTCCAAGTCATTTTTGATTACCCAACATTGTTTATTGGTTTTGGATTTAAAAATAAGAGACAATAAAATTAATACTAAATCTAAATTATGTCATAAAATTAGATGATGAAATCTTAATAAGGGTGATATAAATATTCTTAAGAATGATTTTAAAACTTGGACAACGGGATTTTGAGGGTGAAGCTAACTTCATGTGAAATTTGATTGCTAATTGTATTCATAATGAAGCAAAGCGTTTACTTGGTGTATCAAAAGGGAGGGTAACAATAATTAAGATGCATGGTGGTGAAAACATAATGTTCATTCTAAGATAAAAGAAAAAAAAAACATGTTATAAAAATTCCTTAAATGTAAGACTGAGAGGAATTGGAAGAAATATAAACTAGGTTGTTGTAAATCTAAAATAGCAGTTCGTGATTCTAATAGTGCATCTTGAGAATCTATATAATAAATTAGATACTATTAAGGGATAGAGATACATTGCTAGCTAAATTAAGAGATAAGAGAACAAAGAATTTGGCTCATACTAAATAATTCAAAGATGATAAAAAAATTCTTTTCAGGGATACAAATATTTAACATAGATAGATGAATTACCTTACTAAGCTTTTTAATGATGGTTGTGCCAATTAAATTAATATACGTGAGTTTAATGGTTATAAAAATAGTCTCAATTAACCTTTCATCCGCCGTGTTAGAAAGCTGGGATTTGGAATGCTTTTAAGAGGATGAACAGCGTAAAAGCAATATGATCGGAAGACATTCCTATTTTTGTATCGAAATATTTGGGTGAGGAAGAATTTCTTAGCTTACTAAGTTATTTAATGTTATTTTGAAATTAAGAGGATGCTTGATGAGTGGAGAAAAAGTATTATTGTACTTATTTACAAGAATAAATGCGATGTTCAAGACTGTGCTAACTATAGAAGAATCAAGTTAATGTATCGTACTTTGAAACTTTAGGAGAGTTTGAAACTTTAGGAGTGAATAATTGAATACAAATTATGAAAGGATATTTGCATTTCTTAAATACAATTAGTTTTATGCCAGGTAGATCTACCATGCAAGCCATACATATGTTAGGGGAGATATACTCCCCATGAGGCTTTTAGACATTGTGTGATGACATCGTGGAGTTTGATCTTGGTTGAGTTGTACTATTGACCTTTATATATATATTTATTTATGCACAGGCTATGGTAGTACTTTCGTGATGAAAAACTTTAGAGAAAGAAAAGAAGATCTTCTGTTAATTTTTATTGATTTTGAAAGGCTTATGGTAGAGTACTAAGAGAAGTTTTTTGAAGAGTTTTAGAGAGGAAAGGGACTTGTGTTACATATGTTGATGTTATTAGAGATATGTGTAATGGGGTTGTAACATGTGTTTGATTGCAAGGTTGCTTGGCTAATGATTTTTATGTTTCTATTAGATTACATCAATGCTCAACTATCAATCCATATCTTTTTGCTTTAATTGAGTTTATGTATTTTTCTCATATTAAATGAGGAAGAGGAGGACCCAAAAAACATTGGAAGAAATTATTAGGAAGAATCTTCTCTATTTGGAACTTATGGAGGGGCTTCTATTTAACCATGCACAATGGAAACTAAGGATTCATGTAGACAATCCCATTTGAGTATGATTAAAGATTGGTGTTGTTGTTGCTGTATGATTGGTGGCATAATCATGCCATGCTATAAGCCTTTTATATAAGGTGACCAATTTATGAAAACTGGTAACATCATGTATTATACTATCATTATCCATCTGCCATAAAACTACACTTGGTGAGGTTCACATGCAATTCTTAATTACAAAGATCCCGAATACTTTCATCCACATTGGTCTAGGTTAACACCGGATAACATTAGATGAACTCAATAATGGTCTTGGCGACCCTTGTTGCTCGTGGTCTGGCCCTTGTCCGACACCATCAGCTTTATCGGCCACCTAATTAAAAAATACTGCAAACAATATTTGTCAACCTCGTCAGCGATGGCCCAGCTTTCTTTTGGCATAGGTGACCCTCGGCGGCCTGGACATGTCCTGACCGTCTGCCTTCATTGTTCCTCGTAGGTAACAACATGAAATTTAATGGTTTTCTTAATTTATAGTGATTTTAAAATTATACTCAAACAAACATAAAAACTTGCACATTGTTAAGTATCAAAAATTTAAAAAGTTTTTTACACTGGATCCTGAAAAATCTTTACAGCTAATTTGTCTTACTTCAGCTTTTCTTTTTCTTTAATCAAACGGCCTCTTAGTATATCCAAAATAGATGTTTGGAATGTGATTTTAATCATAATATAAATTGTAACAGTAAGGCTATGACAAATGAAGATCATATTATCAAGAACAGTGAAATTGAAATATTTTGATTATCCACAAGATGGGGATTGCGTATGTTGTTGTGTGATCAAACTAATCAACTCAAATTTAAAAGGGAGTTATATAAAGCAACTGTAAGAATAACAGTGTAGTATAGGCCATTACGTTATCTTTGCAAAGCATAAGCATATTGATAAAATAATTAGATGAGGATACTAAAATAGATGTTTGGGTATAATACATGAAAGGATTTGATGAGATAGGTGCAACCATAGCAAGTAATGTAGTTCCAATTAAGGGTAACTCAAAGATAATTATCTGAAAATAGTTTGGGCATTTTAAGCATAGGCTGTTGATGCCACTTAAGGACAATGAGTCAATGAATTTTGTCTATTTTAAAAAGGATGCAGAAGACCAAAAACGGCATAGCGAGAAACCATTAGGAATGATTTCCTTTACTGAAAGCTTAAGAACAAGTTATATTTGATAGAGCATAGAGGAGATGAAAGGTTCTTGTAGACCTTAGTGGGATTAAAGCTTTATTTGTTGTAGTTGTTGTTATTTTTGCCTTTTTGAAATGCATCAAATAGTAGTGCTAATTATTTAAATCAATTGTATTCTGCTGTGATAATTGGAATCATTTTGTAATGAACTAAAGAAGCTCATAAAGTATGGAATTTCAAGAGTGCACAAACTACAATGTATGATTAAATCTGAATTACAACATAGCCCCCTGCTTCCTTTAATATGCATAATCAAAACATACATGCTAATAAAATAAATCAATACTCTACCGATCAACTTGTTACATTAATTAATTAATGTGCAGTTTAACCTTAGAATGAACCAGGCAACTTGTTTGCCTTGTTATTTTTTATCAGTTAACTAATATTGCCTGCGAACGTTACTTTAGTACAGTGTGCACTCAACCCTGAGAATAAAAAAATGTAACCTTTGTCATCATTGGAATAATCCAAGGCTGTAAATGACTCGCACTCTAAGAAATGGGAATGACAACAGTGTGATTATTCCAATCTTGAGTAATCTATCTTAAATGGAGAACTCCATTAAGATTAATCCAAAAATGAATAATCTATCTTCACCTTTTCTTTGCCTAAATTGAATTTATTAATAAACTTTGTAGTCAAGGTTCAATTATCAACTGTTTATTTTAAGTGTTCCAAATTTGCTGACAACTTTTATGGAATCATGGCGTCATTACTAAGTGCTCTTATTACTCTGCCATTTGTGGACAAATGATAAATAATCTATCTTCACCTTTTCGCACTGCTAGACCAATGGTTACTAAATATTTAAAATCCTTTTTTTATATCTTACAACGCACACGTAGGCGAAATGTGGCATTGCCAAATTGAGCTAAAGGGGTTGTTTGTTCCATGCTGCTAAAAAGTTGTTGATATCACATGCTATTCCAACAATAGTGTTGTTCAGATAACTTTTAGTTTGGTTCTTTGTAATTATTATTAATTTTTTGTACATGACAATGTTTTTTCTATCCAGTTTAGTGTTTGTTTGAGATTGGTTGCACCTGAGATATAATTAACTTAGAAATATTTGCATGATTAGTCCATTGACACTACCAGAAAAATGGAACGCATATAAAGCAAAAAAATCTAAAATATAGACATTTCTCATATTCTGTGTATTATGTGATTTTGTTATTCCTTAAAAATATATATTTTTTGTAAAATCTGTTTTCATAAAAGTTTTATTTATATATAATCTGTTTTTACGAGCTGATTGACTCTCAAATTTTGTTTAATTGTGATAAACAGCCTCTAAAAAATATATATTTTTTGTAAAATCTGTTTTTTTTCAGAAATTATTATAAACATGATTTTTTGTAAAACATGTTTAAAAAACAGCTTTAAACAAGTATCAGTTTTCTTAGAAAAATAAGACCAAACAAAGAAAAAGTGTGAAATTTAACCTTGTGATAGAGACAAATGGGAGATCAGGATGAGGGGACAAATTTATAAACATTAGGTCAGTGGGATAAAACACAAAAGTACCTGCGGCAAACAACTGGTGAGCATGCAGTATATTTGAATGCCGAAGTTGCAAGAATCACTTATTATCTTTGATCTACTTCAGGTTCTCTTCAGTTCCCCTTGTTCTTTCTCCATGGGAAATTCTAACTCTACAACAACTGGGCGAGATCTGATATTGACATGTCTCCCTAAGTCAGGTGTTATCTCAATAACATCACACAATGGTATTTTTGTAAATAAATATAACTTGTAGATAACATTTAATGCAGCATTTGTTATTTCACTTACTAAAGGATAATATTGCATCAAGATATCTGTGAGACAACTAACCTCTAATTCATATGATGAAAAGCAATGGTATGTCTAAATATTTATGTCATTTACCTAATATCGTAGGCATGGATTTATAACAGCATCTTTTATGGATAGTCTCGTTAGTGATATTGGTAATTCATATAAATTTTGATGTATGAGTACCCCAATTTTGGGAGCCTCTTAAGCTTATTATACCAAGAAACCTATTGAAGATTCATTAGCTGTTTCGAAAAAGTATAAGATGTATATTGGTTGAGTGCTATTATCACTAATTCTTGTTATTAGTATTGTCCTGTCATTTATAAATCTTAAAATCTGATGAAATATGATCTCCATGTATCGCTGTCTATCTTCTTAATCAAGGTAGGTAGCACTTTTATACATATATACTCCATCACCAAAACAATGTGTACAAATAATGTATTTTTTTTCCAATTCGCGTGTTATTATGATTTCTCTTTATCATTCATTTTAAGCAAATGAATAAAGTTGGTGTTTACTTTGCTATAGGATGTTTACAGTGATTACCGACTTTGCAAATCTCCATTTTTAATTTGACTTGGATGATAGCAATGATTGGTTACATAGATAAATTTTATAGCGTTGGTCTAGTACTGTTATCATTAACTATGTTTCTCATATTCTGTTGTTTCACTTCTTCAAGGTTGCATCTCATATTTCTTCTGTCTCAAATGTGTTTGTTCAAGACGGAGCCATATCTTCATCTCCAAAATGTGATGCAAAGGTTCGCATAATAAGTGATAGCTCGTCTGCTTTATTGCTACTAGCTGATATTCTTTGGAAAACACCTACCCGGGCAGTTTCACATGACTCTTGTCCACTCACGGTTTATGTTGCTAGCTCCCTAAGGTAGTTGATCGGTTCATCTATTTTCTTATTTTATTTATTTCTAAGGAAGCATGTTAATAGCCTTCTATTTTCTTTAACACAAAATCTGTCTTACTTCATTGCATTGGGTATATATGGCTTTGCATATCTGACCAAAAAATGCCATTAAATTTTTTATTTAAATTGCATTATTCTAAATTTTTTTGAAATGTTATATGCATTGGCATAATCTACCTTGTAATTGATATTGATTTTTTGGTCCAGAGGACTTACGGAAATATATGTTCATGTAGACTGTCAAAGGCATCTTGATTAAACATTGCTACTTCTTTTATTGGTATATTTACCAAATGAAGCTAAAATTGGTCTACTAACGTTTGTTGATTTTTAAAAACGAAATGCTATTAATAATCTCATTTTTTTATTTCGATAAGTGCTAAATAGAGTTCGTTTGATATGCTATGCTGTAAGCAATAAAATGATAAGATAAAGATAGTTCTTAAAAAATGCAGCAAGTTTGGATATGCTATGTTGATAAAGACAAAGATAGTTAGGTGCGATAGAAATGAAAATGTTAAGATGGATGAATGGGAAAGATAAAAGGGGTCCTTTTTACATTAGAAGGATTGCTAGAGTAGCACTATTGAAGATAAAATGGTGAAAATGTATTCAGGTGATTTGGGGATGTACATTGGAGGGTAGAAGGTGCTCTTAAAAGTTAGATGGATAATATTAATATGGAAAGACTATGAAGTGAAGTTAGTACGCTAATATAGCATGACTAGAAATTCTATAATATGTTTTAAGCAAAATAGAGTTAACACTGGGTGAAGTAATTTACTTTATTAGAAGATTAGGATTCATAAATCGGGCTTCAATTAGCTATGATGATTACTATTAAAACAAACCCCAAGCAATCCGAATAAAGCTAGTGACTATGAAAATGATGAATGCTGATGTTGCATGATGCTCTTCTAATGACCACGATCATTGCAAAGATGACATGGCTACTTAGGATGATGCTTGAACCTGGCAGTGAAATATAACTGAAGGCAAATATTTTTGTCTTATAATCTACCGCTTAATATTTGACACAAATGGATAGAATTTTCATGATAATTGTTCACTATGTGTTGATACATTTGATGGTAATATGAATTCCTTTCATTTAATATGAAACTCTCATGTGAGGAGCGGTTTGTAGGTGCAATTTGCATTAACAAAGTTGTATGATCCCACGTGAGATAGTGAAAAAAGGAACTATTTTGCCATAATCTAGTGGCAGAGTACTATTTCTTATTTTAAACTAAAGGGTTCGAAGTGTCCCTTGTCTTCATTTATTATGCTGTTCAGTTCTTACAACGGGGCTCCCCATTATTAACAAATTAAAAAGTGTTGCTCGGCAGTTTTAGATTTTTGTTCGATTTTGTAGCATGATTATATTGGATAGTTAAGTAAAATAGCATACAAATTATATCATTCATCTAGAGCCATATAAAATAAAGAGGATAACATCCATTCAATTTAACATAAAACTATTCAAAGTAAAATCATTTAAAAAATAAATGAACCATCAATTGGTCCTTATATTTTATTATAACATAAAATAAAATATACTAGAACAATTTCTCCAAATCCTTGCAACAGTTTTTTTGATCGTTTGCCCTTTAAGCTAGCTTAGCGTCCTCCAACTATGCTTAACCTGGGGCATCACTATAAAGACAACGTCGGAATTTGAATTCTCAGGAATTAGAGAATACTCTAAGTACCAAAGGATATCTAATGTTACACTTTTTCAAGTATCAAAAAGTGGTATGCAAATATAAGGGATGATCAAAGTTGCAGGAAACCTTGGGTAAAACATAAGGATGTTCCATGCCATCTTATGTACACAAATTATTCTATAGTAGTAGTGTTCCATGCCATAATTGTTACATGTAAGAAAATAAATAAAGTATGTCTGTCATAAGCATTAATCATATATCTTCCATCATTGTCCTGTTGGGCAAAACAAAAGTGGAGGAATTATGCACGTCTGCTTGATCATCGTAGCTAGATTCAATATACATCACATTTCTATACACGCCCCCTCAAGACTTGGTATAACTTCATTATCTCTCCAGATATAAGACTTGCCCCGTCCTCGTATGTCTGTTCAGACTGTAAATATACTCCATTTTGTAACCCATAATACAATCTTTTCCTCACAAGACATCTTATTCATACTTTGATAAGTGACATAAATTTGGAAGTTAAAATAAAATGCATGAAAAAGCATCAATAATATAAACAAGGTTCAAAGATATGGGAGTTATAGCAACAGTAAAAGCAAATAAGTGCAAAAAGTAATATCATGGGTACCTCTGTGTTCAACCATTAAGAAAGTACTCAAAAATCTGATACATTTGCAAAAAATATATTTGCAATTTTGTTAGTCTTTGAAAATATTTGTTTGTGGTATCAAAACATATGTTTTCATTCCCAAATTTGATTTATAAGCTTATACTTTCTCTAAGATAATTTTTACTCTAAATTCTCAATTACTCCATACTTAATCTTCATGTAATTCTAGAAAGAATTTTATCTGCAGGCTACAACCATCATTGGTACTTATACTTACAATGATTAAATTCAAGCTCAACTTATTCTTCCCTCTGAATGGATTTTGCTGCCCATAGTAGAGATCCTTTGGAACTATTGCATAAAATAACTTAATGCTGAGAGATGTCATTCTCAATTTAAGACTAACACTCCTTGACTATAGTTTCTTGCTTCTAATGATTCTTAATTATTTACTTAAAGGTTCTTTATCGCTTATTCTTTTGTTCTGAAATTAGATTCCAAAGTGCATGTGGCTTAAGGTCTTATTCTATCTCTAATTTTGATCACATCCTAGAGAGAGGTTAAAACAGCTTCTGTAACATAAAAGTTCTAAATTCTATTTCTTTTTTTCATTCTTTCTTCAAATTATTTTCTAATCATAAACAGCTTCTGTAACAAACCAAAGTTGTTACTTTGCAAATTAGGTCAAATCCCACCTCAGAAATCAGGATCCTGGGGAATTTTGAATTAGGGCAAACAAAAATACCCTTAGATAAGAATAATTTTTTAGATCAAAGGGCCTTAGTTTGAGAGAATTCCGAATAACGAAAGCTCCCGCTTTATTTTCTGAGCTTTTTAAATTCTATAAATCAAGAACATTGAAATACATATCCAAATTCATCATTTTCAGTGTCGTTGTGTTAAGTATATTATTTAAAAGCTGCTCAAAAAATTTCATCAAATTTTGAATTTTATCATGGTTAATTTTTCATGGTCAAAAAGTTTCATCAAGTATATTATTTTTGAGGTTTAAAATTCTGATTTAAAAGGTTTGATCATGGTTAATTTTTGAAAATTTTAAACCTCAAAAGTTAATATAAAATAAATATTGCTCCAAATAGAAAATTTTCTGCGCGAGGGTGTTCGTTATGTCATAACACACATCGGTGTCAATTTTCGTTATTTTTGAACTTCAAACGGCGGAAAAATGCAAATAATTTAAGTTTAAATATATTTTTTAATTTCCTTAAGTTTTTCCTTCTTTCCCCCCACCCACCTGTTTGCGATCCATTGCGGGATTCTTCCGCCTTTGGCGGAAGAACCTTCCGCGCCAGAGAGGGCCAGAGCCCATGCGCGACCTGCGCATTTAATGGCGCAGGGAATGTTCCCCCCTGCCCTTACTTATATCCCCTCCCAGCCACTCCCTCCTCTCCCACAAGCCCTTCTCTTCCCAGCCACTCCCTTCTTCACAGCCCTCTTTTCTCCTCCCTCTTCCATAGCCAGCAGCTCCTCCCTCTCCCCACACAGTCGCCCATCCCTCTCCCTTCTGCCAGCCAGCCCACCTGCCGTTGCCGGCCTCCCTCCTGCCGCTGCCAGCCAGCCAACAGCCACCCCACTCCGACCTCTCTCCTTTTTTCGGTGAACGTAATCTTTAAGGTAAGAGATATTCTTCTCTTAATCTTTTTTTAAAATACTGTAGGTTATTTTTCAAAGGACTCTAGCGCATATTACATTACGAGCTGAGGCAAACCAAGTCGAGCTTAAGCTTGAGCTCAATTTGTTAATTGAGTTCAATCTCAAATTCGAGCTAAAATTTTTACAAGCTGGTTACTTTGTAATTAATGGGATAAAATGACTTCTCCTTAATGAATTATCATAAATAGAATTTAAGAACAAAATTATAAAATATTAATCAAAGACTTTAAAAAGATAATATTTATTTCTAAGAATATTGTCTAAATGCTAAAATATCAGAAACTTAATGCAGATTGAGCGAACTGTCACTTATCCGAACTTAAAGAACAAAAGGTACCCAGTGCATGACAAATATTATATTTTGCATTTTCTTACTGCTGCCTAGCTTCGCTTTCGAGCCAATTTATTATGAAGCTTAGCTGGTTGTTTGGAACCAACATTCGGGGTTGTTACTGGAAAATGACATAAGTAACCTTCATTTTGTGATAATACTTGTTGCAGGAAATTGCTTATTTATTTCGTGCTATTGCTTTACTTTTTTTGCATTTTATTACCGCCTTATTTTCGTTAATCACATCTTTTTAAAGTGTAAATATTATTGTGTGCTGCAGTACTTAGAGTATTCTCTAATTACTGGGAAATCCAATCCCGGTATTATTATTGTGCAATACTAGGTCAGCTGCTTCTGGGAGAATATGTGCAATAACCCTAATGCTTAAAATTTTTAATCTTGCTGATAGATCCACAGCACTGTTTTGCTTATCTTTTATCTTACTTTTGTACGAAGAGTACGATGAAAGATCTTGTAATCTGAAATATTGAAATAAATGAGAAATTTCTTTGGCTTTTATATGTGTGTTCCTTCTCTTTCAAATTACTCAATAGGATCCTGCGGTATGTGAACATCCGATGTCGGGGCGATTTCTGCTGAACCGGCATCGGGTCATCACAACTTCTTACTTCAGGACTCTTCGAGCTAAGCTAAATGCGTGTCTTTACCGTGTTTTCCAACAGGGATCAAGCTGAAGCTTCAATAATCTGCAGGAATATGATTTTTCCACCTACTGTTCCATCTCTTTTGTTTTTTGTCCTAAAACCTCTTATTAATCCTAAAATTTTATCAATATATATTTTTCCTTCATGTTAAAGATATAAAAACAAGTCCAAGATAAATTTTAGAATCAGTTCAAATGATAGCAAATGAATAGCCCCGTTTCACTCTAAAAATAGGGAGGTTCAAACACTGAAATGACCATTAAATTTGTTCCAAACTAGGAGAGGTTCTCAGCCTAGACTCAAATTGTCATTATGCCTTCCCCCACTAACTGCTCAGAACAACCCTTGAGCAGCTTCAGCATCCATTGTGCCTTCCGAAACAGATTTCCAGCAGCTTGGAATAACAGCCATCAAGACATCTATGCATGCTTCCTAACTAGCTCATGATACGACACACAAACAACAACAAAAGTGCAGCTCAAACGCCTCTAAAACTTTTCAGCCATAGCAACTCTTTCATCAACCTCAAGCATAGGCCGTTTTTAACTCCAAATATTGGTTGTTTTGCTGCTAAGTTCTTATGCCGCAAATAAGGAAAATTTTAGCGCAAAACAGAGATTGTTTGCTGTCTTGACAGTGGGAAATGTGAACGGTTTCAAGTTTAAGCTTGCTTTCATTCAATTCTGAAAAATTATTTGGTTAATGAAGTTACGCTTTAAATCTTAGGGCCTACTCCAAATTTATAGGTTAAGATATGAAACCATCAATTTGGATAATCAAATTTGCATGATGTATTAAATGAAAACTGAAATTGAAAATTTTGAAAACTGAATAAAAAAATGATAATTTTTGGCTTCTCTAAGCTAATAAGTTATCTCAGAAAAACTATAGACTCTAGTGTACATTATTGGGCCTACTAATATATTCACATAAATTCTACTGAGAACTTAAAGGCAGAAACTAAAACTCTTAGAACGATGGGCTAATAATTACAACATATATAAAAAAAATCTAAATTTCATCATGAGTCTGGCATTTACACCTAAATTCCAGCACTTAATTTTATGTAACAATCCAATTTAGTCTAGATGAGTCAGAATTTGCAAGATTGACATTAGGAGTACCTTGAGGTGGTTCTGAGGAAGATCTGAATTTCTGGAGCAACTTCTGGAAATTTTGATGACTCCCACTATATTCCAGCGAAGCTCTCTGCTCTTCAGAAGGGCGGATTCTATGCTTTAGATAGGACATCCAAACGTGGGAATTATCGGCTTAATCCCTGGAAACAGTCGTATCCTTTGTTGGCTGTTTTGGCAAGGAACATAATGCTTTATTGCTGAGAACGGTGTGTTTCATTGCATGAAAAAACCGAGCGTTTCATTGTAGAAAACAACCAGGCGCATCCCTGGAAACTACCGTATCCTTTGCCGGCTGTTTTGGCAAGGAACAAAATGCTTTATTGCACATAATCGACGACCGAGCATTTTATGCTAGAAAATGATTGGGAACATCGTTTCAGAGAAACAATCGTTTTTCTTAAATTGTGGAGTTTAACTAATAAAATTTTGATCAGTCTATAATGATAAGAGATTGTTATAGCAAGAAACAAAAATCGGCACTAAATAAACTTAAAACTGAAATTAAGCGGGTATTTAACACAAAATGGAATTTAGCGGGTATTTAACGTCTTATCTAGTAATGTCAAGGGTCATTATAAATTCCTTGTAACTTCACTTGAGAACTAATAAATTACAAGGCGGTTTTGTGCTTTATAAGTTTTATCAAGCCAAAATGGGCTTTCAGGTGTGGATATCTTAAATATGAAATTAATGATTAATGGGCTACAAATTCATTGACTCCAAATAACTATCATTTTTATCCATTATCAACTATTGACTGTTTTATTCATTTTCAAATCACATTTCCATATGAATATGTACTTTGTGGCTGGTTGACATGGCATGCTTTAAGCCCGTGTCAAACTACACAATATGATATGTGCAAGGATGGGGCCCAACCCTTCAGTTGAGATCAGGATTATTAATGTGGTAAATAGGGAGTCAAAGTTCAGATGCTATATGTAGAACTACCAGCTTTCTTTGATCTCATATTTAAAACAAATGAAAGTTGTTATCTTTGGTTCATCAAAATTAGAAATAAATTGACTCTTTGATATTTCCTAATGAAAATTTAGATATTAAACAACTCAATTTTTTGGAGCTTTCTATTTTGTATTTTCTTCTTATGAAGAGAATTAGCTTTGATGTTGCAATTCATCATGAAAGATTTAAAAATTCACCAACATTCCCAATTGATAGAAAAATTAATTAGAAGGTATAAATTTTATGTTGTTTAAAATTTTGATTATTCCAATAATTTTAAAATAATTTAAAATGATGTTTTGACATTTGTTTTTGAAAGTGTTCCCAAATATAAAATTTAATATAATTTTTATAGAGAATTAGCTTGATGTTTTATTTGGAAAAATGGATTATTATTCCATAATAAAATTTTACTTTTAAAATAGAAATGCATTATATGGAGGCCACTTAAATACTCAGGGATACCAACCTTTTATAGAATTAATTAAATTTCATGTTAGGCTTATCAATTTTACTAGCCACGAATTTACTTAGTTGTTTGGTAAAAAATAGAGAGGTAATAGGCAGATCAATTATAAGTGTCATGAATTGATAGGAAAATTAAGCAAAAGCTATAAATTATATGTTGTTTTAATCTTGATGATTTCAATAATTTAAAAATATATGAAACTGATGTATTTGACATTTGATTTTGAAAGTATTCCCAAATATGAAATTTATTATTTTTATAGAGAACTATCTTAATGTTTTATTTAGAAAAATGGATTATTGTTCTATAATAAAATTTTACTATTAAATAGAAATGCATTATATGGGATCACTTTGATACTATGTGATACCAACACTTTATAGAATTAATTTGATTTCATGTTAGGCATATCAATTATAAGAACCATTCATTTACTTAGTAATTTGGTAGAAAAATAAAGACGTAACAAGTAGATTAATTATAAGTGTTTCATTTACTTAGTAGTTGGTTGAATTATTGTCTCGTTATGGTAGCAAAATTTATGCATTGTTTCGCTTGAGATGAAAGTATTGGAAAGAGCATGCTTTATTATGAAGTTGGAGGTTTGTAAGCCAAAAAAGTCAGGTGGGCTTGGTATCCATGATCTTATTGTGTAGACGGGCCTTTGTTACAAGACATACTTTAGGCTTTCTCCATTGTGTTTGAGGATTGCTACTTCGACTTTTATATCCATCTAATTAGTTTTTGCAGTATCTCATCTTCTTTTGATAGGAGGGATAGCTTTTCATCGCTTTTGACTTGGAGTATTTGCTACAATGTTAGCATTTCTTGGATGGTAATTTATTTTCTAATCATATTTTTTAATGAGCTTAAACCAACTTTGTTGTTGTATAGTTAATATTTTGTGTGAATATATATTTTAGACTTTTATGGTCTGTGTATATTTCACATTTTGCACCATATAAAGTCTCCATATTTTTAATATAAAGACTAATGTAGGTAGTTCTTAATTTTGAGTGGGTAATTCTTCTTATGTACTCTTAACTGTCTTGATGCGAGGCGATGAATTGGCTTTCTAACATTAGTACACACCCTTAATCACTTAATGATGTATCACAGTAGATTTGCTAATCTTTTTATTTTTATTTTTTTCTTTAGGTATGGTTAATAATGGTGTTGAGATAAGATACTATTTTAGCTTATTGACACCTTGAGCACCATTTGAAAGGTACTTTCTTTTGAGTTAGCATGATTAATTGCATTACTATTTGGGAGAATCCCTTTACCAATCTTATATAATACTCAATCAACCATAGGAAATTTCTAACTTCAGTTATCATCATTGACCTTGGCCATTCTATCTTGGGGTCTACATATATTCCTTTTTCACTGACAACATGCCCAATGAAAGCCATTGAGTTGAGCCAGAATTAACTTTTTGAGAAATTTATATAAAGTTATTTTTCTCTTAGTACTTATAGATGCTTTCATACTCTTTTTTAGTCTTTGAGCATATTAATATGTCATCAATATTTACTATCATAAATTTATCTAGGTAGGGTTTCAATACTCTTTGCATCAATTCCATAAAAATTGATGGGCATTAGTCAACCCAAAGGGCATTACTAAAAACTCGTAGTGTCTTTTGAAACATCTTCTCCAATCTTCATATGATGACACCAAGATCTAAGATCGATCTTTGAGAATATAATAGTCCTAGTTAATTCATCTATCATTGGAAGTGAATATCTACTCTTTATTGTAATCTTAGTCTGTTTTCTGTAATCTGTACACATTTTCAGTGTTCCATCCTTTTTTATATACAAATAGGATGAATGCTCCCCAGGGTGATTGATAAACCCTTGCTCTAGCAATTATTGTATTTATTTTCTTAGCTCCAGCCATCTTATTTGGAGTTTTAGATATTGATTGAGTCATCGACAATAAATCTATTGTAACTCAATTTTCTTAGAGGAATGCATGTAGCTCATTTGGAGATACATCTATGAATTCTCGTATTACAATTCAATTGCTTCTTTAATAATGCCATCTTCTATTATAGTGACTAAATATGCTTGCCCCCCTTTTCTAAGTATTTTTTTAGTTTTGTGACTTGTTATGAAGCATGATAAAATTTATTATTTTCTTCAAATGCTACTCTCTTTGTTCCCAAATTCTTAGTATTTGTGTTCTTGCACAATCTATAAAACTATTGTACTTGCTTAACCAATCAATTCTCAAAATAAGTAATATGATTAGGCCAGCTTCTAGCATTTTATTGTTTATTTTAATTTTGCATGTGCAATAATTATTTTCTTCTAATGTATTGCCAGAGGGCATGTTAATGTTTAAGGTTGAACATCAATCTCATTTTGCAATTCATCATTAAAGAACTAAAATGTATTAAGATCTAAAGGCACATTTTTGGTTACTAGAACTAAAAAATTATAGGCAAATGTGGCCAAATAAAGCCTACAACCTTGTAAAGGCTGAATATCAAAAAGTTGGAGATTTGTTATAGCCTCTGCCAATGCCAAAATTGAAATAATTACTGTATTCAAGGATTTCATCATGCGATAACCCATAGTAAGAACATGGTAAATGATAGAATATGGGTTATAGTTGATAGATTAACAAAGTTAGTTCACTTCCTATCAACTAAATAAATAGATATTGTGGCAAAGCTTGCAAAGTTATATATCAATGAAATTGTAAGGCTGCACGAGATGCCTAAGATTATTGCTTTTGATCAAGATTGTGAATTCATCTCTAACTTTTTGTATTTAATTCAAGAAGATATGGGTACTGCTTTATGTGGACAGTTTTTCATCCACAACTAACGGATAAAAAGAGAGAAAATCTGATAATAGAAAATCTCTTAAGGCTTTGCATATCAGGACTTTGGAGACAAATGAGATCAGCACCTCTCATTTATAGAGTTGCATATAATAACATTCATAAAACAAGTATAGGGATGATACCTTATGAATTGCTTCACTCAATTAGCTTGGTTTAATATTGATGGCAAATAAATATTTGGGACAAAGTTAATTGAAGAACTACTTTAAAGATTATATCAATACAATTTTGAATCAAGGCAGCTCAATATAGACCAAAAACATTATGGTCTTAAACACCAAAAATAGAATTTACAGAAGGAGAACTTGTTTACTTCAAAGCCTAAGATATATTGAACTTTTTGAGGTGCTAAAAAATTGGACAATCAGCATACAAATTAAGATTATTTTCTCACCTTAGCACAATTCATAATGCATTTTGTCTCAACACTAAGGAAATGTCTATCAGACTTAACACAAAAAATCTTCCAGGGTGATATAGAATTAAGACCTAACTTGTCTCACTAAAAATAACTATAACGTATCATTGCTCATGACATTCACAAACTAAGAAGAAAGATCATTTTGTTGGTTAAATTTAAATGGATAAATTTTTCGTAAAGAAGAATCAGTTTGGGTAGTCGAAATAGAAATAAAAGCCTGATAGCTTTAGTTGCATAATAATACAGGTATGTAAAAAAAACATCAGATTGTCAGTTACACAAATTATGTCAAGATTGACGTTAATTTAAGTTGGAGAGTTTGTGACATCTTGTGACAAGTTAATTATTGAGAAATCAAGCTTAAAATAATAATAATAATAATAATAATAATTACTAATAAATAAATAAATAAATATTTATCTCTCCTAAGAAAGGAGAAGATTAAAAAAATTCTTTATCTCTTTCATGAAGCTTCTCAAACCTTCATTACCATCTCTATAAAGTTCATAAACCTTCAGAAACTTCCAGAAACTATTAGAAACCTTCAACTTCCACAAACTTCTAAAAACTTTCAAAAGCTTCTCCTCTGCTCTATAATTTTCTTTCTTCCTTCTATAATATTATTTTCTTTCTCGTTATTCTAGAAAATTTTGGAACTTCTAGAAAGTTCCAATCTCCCTTCTCCTATAAATACCACCCAATGGGGTGGACAACAACTCCAAACCAAAACCCATCCAAGCCTTACTCTCTTTCCACCAAAGCCTTCCTATCTTCATATCCAAACATTTCTCTCATCCAATCTAAACTTTCCTCTCCCCCATCCAATCCTTCCTCTCTCCTCATCCAAACTTTCCTTTCCTTCCATCTAATCCATCATCTCCTCTCATCCATAGCAAAAGCTCTTCAAAATTGATGTTTCTATCACCATCTTTCTTGTTGAAGCTGCCAAAATTCCTTAAGATTTTTAGAATAAATCTCAAATAAGATTTTATAATATAATTTTGCTATATAAGGCACGTAAATTTTATCATGTTTTTGCTAAAATAAATAGTAATTTCAGGGATATTATTTCTTGCTTTTCAAATAATTTTTTTTGCATTTTTGGAAATGTTGTTACTTGATGCACACATCCCTTTGCACTTATGCGCATTTTGGCGAATGTTTGGCTTTAGAATATTGTGCAGTCATTCTTAAAAGCATGACATTGCTCTAAAGTTGATAATAGTAGATTTGTATTATTTCTTGAGAATGAAAGTGATAAGGTGGTATATTTATTAATGGACACTGCCTTTATTTTACACTACATACGTGCATATGCTCTATCCTCATATTTATATAGACGCTAATATTTTGGGTAGTTACATCAATGCTTCAATTTCTTTATATTACTAATTATTTGTTTAAAATTTTGTTTTTATTTGAGTTTGTTTTATCTCAAAAATATTGGTGTTAAATTTATATATTCAGCTTTGTTGACATTCTATTGTTGTTAATTTCTTAAGATCAAACCTAACCTTAGAAGGAAGACTAAATCAGATTTACAGTACAACATGAGGAATATAGCACTAAGGATATTTATAATAATAGTGAACTACTGTCTATGTAATATGAAAAGAAATGTAGTATACTAATGATTCTATAATACTGATGTACTTTGTACTTTAAATAATTAATAGTATATTCTAAAATTTTATTTTGATATTTTTCCTCAATCTAACATTTTATTTTGATATTTTTCCTCAATCTAACCTTTAATAATACGAGTGTTGCGATTCAATGACCTAATCATAGGTGCTGAGTTTCGGTGCCCACAATGACAAATCAAAATTAAATTTATTTGGGTCGCCAGGGCACCTTAGAGGAGATGGTCAAACTTGACAATTTATTTTCTACACTATCTTTTTTTAATCACAAGTGATAAAATATTCAATTGTTTTTGTAAAATCTTGGAAGGATATGATATATTTGGCACTCTTGTTATGAATGTAATCTTTTTGACAAATTACATCCTGACGATTATAAGCATTTTGTTTAACATAGGAATGAGAGTTAGAAAATGCATCCATCTAGTAATATAACTTGCCATATTGCTAGTCCCCAACTATGGAAGTAGTTAGAGTCCTCCCCAATCTTTACTAGAGGGATAGGAGCATTAATGAAATTTTGACAAAGCTAAATCCATCAGATTGGAAGAAGGTTCCTTTTTCATAAAGCAAGCCTTCACATGTGGACGAAGATTAGGGTGAATTTTAAAACATGAGGTAATGTCATGACCAACTGTTGAATACTAAAAAAAGAATTTTGGCAAATTTGTGAAGGAAGGCTTGCAATGATATCTAACTCTCTAAAGCCTTTCCACCAAGGGGCAAGAAAGGCTCTTAGTTGTGTGTGTGGGCTTGCGTGCTGTTTTACAGAGTCGAATGCTTGAGCTTAGTGTTGCGGTGCCCGGTGTATTTGTCCACATTACCACTGTTTGTATTTGTCCACATTACCACTGTTTGTATTTGTAGAAGGATCTTCTGTTCAATCTTGTGCACCTAATCACAATATATTTCATGCCTTCTATGAGTTCGGTTGCAACAAGTTTTTGCTCTTCTCGTTTTTATTTTTCTTCACTGAAATGAGTTAAGGCAAAGTTTGATGGATCGTTAACTCTACATTATGCTTATGGCAAGGCTCTTTGTTTAGATGAAATGTACCCCACGCTTTCTGTCGCATATAAAAGCCATGTTGGCCTCTTGATCCGCTGCGTAATTTGAGGCGTGAGCATCAGTCACTCTCTTTTGAATCCTTAAATGTTTGAGTTCAACAGCATCATCATTTAAAGAGATTTCTGTGCAACGATTAAAGCTTCACATTTTTTTTCTTACAACTATTTTACAATGTTTTGTTCTTCTGTTGGAAACAAACTTGAAACTTTGTGGTGGGGTTTTTTAGTAAGCAAGACCACCTTAGGGATACTATTATATTTGAGTGACATTGTTTCTAATATTTTTCTGGTATCAGGAGAGTATGTGATAGCTGCTCCTTTTTTTTCTTTAAAAATGTTAGGCCATTGCCATATCTTCTAAAATAAATTATTAAGGTTGGTTTTTAATCTGTGAATGTCATGTTGATTTTTCCAAGTACTCAGGATTCAGGATTGGTATATGACGGCTTACATATAATCAAAATCACATTTGAAATTTATTTCCATAGTCACAGGAATAAATCATAGAATTGGGATGAATTAAATTAATTCCCAGACCAAAATTCTTGCAGATTTTTCAAATTAATCTTTTTTTTTATTAGGCAGCTGGGTCTAGATGTTAAGGTGTTCACTAAGCAACCAATTTTTTCAATTACAATCCACCAAAATTGTTGACAACTTAACCTTTTAATCTCAAAAAATGCATTATTCACATAATTGTCTTATCTATTCATGAAACCTTGATACTTGAATGTGTAGTCTTTCATTTCACTATTAATCCTTTTTATACGTAGGAATTGATGATGACCTCGATTTCTATCCATAGGCCGGATTATTTTTGCCTAATGTCATTTTTTATGCACTTTTATTGACAGCTCAAAAATTTGGGAGAATATTGGCCTCAGCTTGAAACCCACTGCTGCTTTTGCAGCTGCTGACATTGAGCGTTCATCTCTCATTTTGTGCGGTAATGCTTTTGCTTATGATAGTATAGTGAAGGATGCTTTATCAGCTCTTGCTGCTCCCATAATCTCTGCTAAGAAGGGTCTTTCTCTTTCCGCAAGGTAGGAATTATTTCTTCTCAATCTTGAAACTTTATAATTGTTCTTTTTTTTTAATTTGCTTTTTGTAGGGTTCTTGTGTCTGGTAATTCCGTAATTCTATTGTTTGCATCTGAAGATACCATCAAGAGTAGCTCTGATCTTAATGGTTCACTTCTTTCTATGGATGCTGGTGTGGTTATCTCTTCTCAGGGTGTTGCACCATTCTTCCAAACAAAAGACCCGACTTTGCCTAATGTGCTAAAGATGCCTGCGGCTATTATTTTTGCATCTGCGGACAGGTACACATGTTTTTCACAATGCTCTGTTTTGGGGATTATTAACCACATAACGCCCAAAATTTTATAATATAATATCCTGCACCCAAACTTCAATTTTTTTACAAGAAAAACGCCTTCTTCTCCTCTTTTTTGAAATGCCTGACTTTTTGTCTACTTGTATGTTAAAATGAATTCGGTGCTATGTATACTCTTTTTTTGAAGAGGCCTATGGATTTGTTTTTAAGGTGATATGTTTCTCTTTTAGTAAAATGTGTTATTTGTATTATGTTTTTTTTAATTTGGAGTAATATGTAGATTATATAAAAATAATAATTTATTAAAATTTACTTTTAATATGACAGATTTAAGTATATGAACAAGTATTTCTTACTTATATTGGTGTTTAATATGTAAAACTGCTTATTCTTATCATGTTTTAATTTTGTGAATATTAGGTTTTTTGTACAGTTTGTAGGAATGGATATTATGCAAGCATAATGCATGAATTACTAATAGTATATATTTAACAGTATGTTTGAGCCATTTTCTGTACACTAGCTATTTCTGCATGTTTCTTTAATTATACATTTGTAGTCCACCTTTTCTCTTCATTATAGAACTCAATTATTATGCTATAGCTGTAGCTCAATTGTTCTGACACATCAAATCCAAGTTTGTTTCACAGCAGTGCTATAATATTGAGTACTGAGTTCATACTGTACTACCAAGGGTTAAATGCCATTATTCTGACATGAAATTTCAAGAACATTTGAATCTTCAAAATTCTAAGATCAATAGCTGAAGATATATATATATGCATATGCACACATACATATGCGTACACATGCTATTAAAATGAGGAAAAACTTCTCAACCCCATTTCTGGCTAAAATTTTGAGCCAAAAGTGGAATTAATGCCTTAATATTTGATTAGTGGATTATAACTATTATGCTGTAAATACTAGGATTAACTAGCACTAATTGTAATTTATTATATATTCTGATTGTCTTAGGAACGTGTAGTATGATTATAAAAATGCATATATTACTTCTATCAAATTACTTTATCAAACAATGTTATCCGTACACTTCTTATATGAACGTCAACAACATTTGTTTCTCCAAAAATTTAGATCAACAGACACCGTTCTATTTTTTGTTATCAATGATAATATTTAGGACTAAAACATCAACATAAAAAGATAGCATAGCTTGAAATGGGGATCTTTTTTGCCTAACCTCTATTATATCGTAATCCTTGCCGCAGCACCAGTGCCCTACCCTCTATATCAAGGCTCTCACCAGGACAGGCTGCCTACCATTTTCTTGCTGGCTATCAGGATGGCAAGTTCACACCGGCATATACTAATGGTTCATCCCCTATTGAGCTCTTGGCTCTTGCTAATGCTCTGTTCTCTCTAGTATGAACCCCTACACTCAATTAATTTTACTTTATAAGTTTTACTGATCTACCATCCAAATCTTACTCATCCGGAATCCCATTCACTTGTAGTGATTTGGTTCGACTCAAGTGGGTGATGATTTTGTTGTAGTGTTAAATATGCGAACAGGAAGATTTAGATCTTGCGTGTGAAATTTCCATTAACTTTTTGTCTTCCTTTTTTACAGCTGAAGGATAGCGAGATCCCTGCCTTCTTGATTAATGTCTATGACAGTGGAAAATACATTATTGGTAAGAAAAATTGCCTTGTTTAAACGTTGGTGAAAATTTTTAACCAACAAACTAGGTTTTTATTATTTTGAGCTGATTTTCATTACCTGAATAATTTTATTCTCACAAAGAAAAAACATGCTGAGAAAATAAGTGTTACAAAGATGATGATGTTAAAGCGGATGAGTGGATATACTTGAAGCCGTTGAAAGGTTTGAGCTCTCCAATAGCAGATAGTTCGATGCATGTTAGAAAAATTGAATATATGAATTTTGCTTGTTCTAAAAATGCTAGAGGAAGGTTAAAAAGAAGAAACTATTAGAAATATTATCTATCTGGAACTTAAGGAAAAGTTTCTATTTGATTGTTTACAATAGAAACAAATGATTCATGTGGTTGACCCCACCTTATTTTTGCTATTTGCTTTATCAATTTTGGCTCAAAATTGAAGAAAATTTGAAACGCTCAATTATGCTATATGGACCTGAATGCTGGTCGACTAAGAAAAAATTTGTTGATAAAGTGTTACAGAGATGAGGATGCTTTAATGAATGAGTGGGTATATTTGAAAGGATATGATGAGAAATAAGTTTATCTGTAGCAATATTAGAGTGGCCAATAGTGAACAAGATTAAAAAATATTGTTTCTTAGATAGTTCGAGCATATTAAGCATAGGCTGTTTGATGCCCTATTAAGGATTCATATCGGTTACCCATCTAGTGGGATGGGATTAAGGTTTATGGTTGTTTTGTTGTTAATAATTTTATTCTCAACACAGGAATGGAGCTTTTAAAGTCAGTGGAATCATCTCTGTCATCTGATTTGCCAAAGGCCCAGCTTGGGACTAATAATGATGCTCATGGTAATAAAATACAGTTTAAAGTGATATTACGTTCAAAGCACCCAAACATTTGCTATATAAATAAACTGCTATATGAATATATATATATATATATATATATATATATATATATATATATATATATATGTATATATATATATATATGTGTGTGTGTAAATTTTAAAGTGTTATTTGAGTAATATATGATTTAGATCATTATGGTTAAAAGCAGTTTGTATGTTTTTATATATACCCAAAATATCTTTCTTATTTATATTTTTATCACTTAAAACCTTAAATATTACAAGATTATCACTCAAACCCAAATCTTTGTTATTGCACCAAAACTAGATCTAACTCAGGATCTTCTAATATTTTCATGATCGAGAAAAGTGTGATGTAGTATTAATTTTGTAAAGAGAAAATTATCAAAATGATCTCGACTTGTAAGATATTCAAAATAATTATTAATTTTTGTATATGTTTTTTGCTTTTGACTTTGGTTTAATTTTTATTTTTATCCTTTGACTTAAACAAGAGTCTAAGAGATAAAAAAAATATTTATAAAAATTAATGATTATTTTAAATATTTTGCAAGTCAAAGTACCATTTTAATAATTTTTTCATTTTGTAAATATCGAAGTTTTATGTGGCATTTATGTAATTATTTCTTTTTTTTTGTTAAACTGCAGTGGTTGATCTTAAAGGAAAGTTCAAGCGCTTCCTTTCTGGTAGGTTTGAAGGATTACCTGAAGAATTTTCATTCTGAGCCTCTCTCTCTCTCTCTCTCTCCTCTTATCTATCATATTTTCTTAATAAAATAATTAAAGTTATATCAAATTTTTAATTTATTTGTTCAAATATCATGCATATATATATATATATATATATATATATATATATATATATATATATATATATAAGAAAAATGAATGATTAATTCCAATGAATATTCTGTTTTACATTTTTACTATAAAAATTATTGTAGTATTTCAGTATTGTTCAAATGTATATTTTTTTGGGTTTTATTGCAACTTGCATGGCTGTAAAATTGTGAAAGTAAAATTAAAAAAATAATGTTGCATTGATCTAAGAGTTTTGACTCTATTTCTAAATATCTTCCAAATAGTTTATAAAAATTTAAAATATTTTTTGTCTAGAAAAATAATTTGGTCTCATTTGTTCTCAAAGAATTGTTGATTATTAGAGTTTATATTCAAAATATTTTTTTTGTGGGTCCCACATGTAATTGAATTTTATTTTGTTTTTTTTAGTAAAAAAATTAGTTTTATATTTTTTGGATTTTTTGGGAGCTCTTTTTGTGGGTCCCACATATATAACATTTTTTGGGTTTAACCTTTTTTTCTCACAAAAAAATCCATTTTTGTGGAGGATACTAAAATATACATATTTTAATTGTAAATGTTAGGCATTTTATCACTTGAAGAGTTATTTGAGAGTTAAATAATGGTTTTTGTGAGTATATTAAGTTATATGTTTTAGCAAAATAGTAGATGTAAAAATGTAGGGATGTATATAATGTTTTGGCTCAATATGTGAGTTCATTATTGGGTTTGAAGATCAAATTTTATTGATCATATGTTTGTTTTATTAGACTTAATTTTTTCAAAAATAAAAAAATTAGTAATATTGATTTTAAGTTAGAGTATTATTGGAAATAAATGAAAAATAATTATTTTTGTCGCGGGTATGATCAGGAGTATTGGTGGTGGACTTGTTATAGATCATAGTGGGCTTGTGTTGTGGATTGATTTCTTAGTTGCAATGCAGCGAATACAAGTCGAGACTCAAAGGTTAGATATTTGCTGTTACGCAAGTACGGCGACACGAGCACCGTAGCGAAAGCGATTGAGCTCAAGGATCGGGGTTACGTTGATGATTACCTAGTAAAAATGAAATCTACCAAGCACAAACAAAATAGAATCACATATGTATGCATAGTCATAAGCATCCAAACATAAGAATATTTATTTGGAAAACTTAAAGATGGAAAAGATTATGGAGCCACATCACACAAAAATTTCACTATGATTCAAAAGGATTATAGAGTTACAAATAACTTTACCTTCACAAGAATAAAAAAGATCTATTGCTTATACAACTTCTGATCAATTTCTTCTATAGCAGGAAGCACTAGCTCTTATTCTAGGATGAAGAAAGATAGCAGTAGCAACCACTCCTTAGGGTTTTCTCCAACATGCAAAAGCCCTCACATAGTTGTTATCACACATAAGAAATATTTTCAAGATGTTTACTTATATATCCAAGCTACATTCAAACCCCAAATGGTTCAAAATACCCCCCCACAGGAAATATCTTCAAGATGTTTACTTATATATCTAAGTTACATTCAAACCCCAAATGGTTCAAAATACCCCCCCACATAGGAAATATCTTCAAGATGTTTACTTATATATCCAAGTTACATTCAAACTCCAAATAGTTCAAAATACCCCCTCCCCTCCCCAAATCACTTATGGTAACACCTAAAGCAGAACATATTTTCGTCTAGCGCTACGGTGCGTTATAGCACACTGGTCTCGGGTAGGCAGGCGCCATGGAGTGCTACAACGTCATGGTCTTGGGTAGACTGGCGCCATGGCGTGCTACAGCGCACCACACTACAGTGCCTTGGTCTTGGGTGCTGGGCACCATGGCGTATTACGGCGCGCTGTGGCACCAGATGCAGCTGAGCTTTCCTATCTTTGTTCAGTATTGCCTCAGAAGCTCCCGGAAGCTTTACTGGAGCTCTATTAACATCTCCACAATTATCTGAATGGTCTCCACATCCCACGAATCTTTGGGGCTAATGGTGGAGCCAACAACTGATATTTTATCTATAACTTCTTTAATTTTGAGGAAGCAAGCTAGCATGGATTTGATTTGCATTGTGATGTCGTGTAACTTTAGACATATTTGTTAATTGAAAATGTCTTGTAAGAATCTATCATGCATGGTAAAATGGAGGAGGAGATGGTGGATAATATGACTAAGATCAATTTTTGATAGGCGGGGTACCATAATTCAAAACATGAATTGATGTGTTGATTTCCGACGTGTTGGAAAAGTATGATGGTGGTTTTGGTGAGGTCCTATCGAGGTGCCCGTGAAGACGTTTGGCTTTGAAATGGTTAAATATTTGCGCTCTCCAAATTGGTTAATTGTTAGAAGTAAAAGCATTGTTAATTAAGCTCTTGATATTATTGATTGAGAATGTAAGGCTAGAGGGAAGAGGCAATGGGTTTGTTGCTTCTTGACTTTCTTGTGCATCAGTGCTCCTTGTTATGTTGAAGAATGATGCAACCATTGGTCTGTAGTAGGGATGGTGAGTATGTCATGATTTTTTTTCACCTAGAGGCGTCTGTCAGACATAGTCACAGACGTCAGACGCGAATAATTCTGTGCGTTGATTCTGCCGAAGAAGGAGACGGAGGCTAGACGTCCGTTAAGTGCAGACGCTAGACACATACGACTCTTTACATTGATTATGTTGGAGACGAAGGACTTGCGTCGATTCTGTCGAAGACGAAGATAGAGACTTTCGGTGCGTGTGACTCAGACACACAATTCTTTGAGTCAATTATATTGTCGATTCTAATGAGTAGCTACTTAAAATATAATTTTGTAGAGGAATTTCTTAGTATTTTGTAAAAAAAAAAAAAAAAAAAAAAAAAGTGATTCCATTACATGAAGCCAACTAAAGATGCTAAATTAAGATCTCCAATAACCAGTCTTTTGTAAGAAAAAACATGCAAAGCATTAAAATTGATGTTAAGATAATATTTTCATTTGAGTTGGAGTGAGTGATAGGTCAAACTCGAACTTGAAAATTTTGAGTTAAACTCGACTCGAGTTGAATCTAGTCAAGTTCAACTCATTTAAGTTCAAGTTCGAGCTGACTCAAATATAATTGAGTAAGCTCGAAATTATATTTCGAGCCATAAATTTTAAGTTCAAGTCACCTAAAAAAAATAATGTAATTAAAAAATGATTTAAAAATACATGAAGTAATAATAATAATTATTATTAATACTTTTATCATATTATTCATTTTACATAGCTAATCATAATTGTAAGAAATAAACAACTCAAAAAATAATCACAAGCTCAACTCACATCTTTTAATTAAAGTATTTAAATAATAAACAAACTCAAATCTTGGCCTAGATTTACTATTTGCATCCATACTATAATTACACATTAAAGCACTAAAATATTGTTAATTGCTAACATAAGTTTGCACTCTGCAGAGTAGCACAAGCAATAGAGGTAGCATCCTAAATAATAATAGAGGCAGCTCAAGCAACAACATAGGCAACAGCAGTTAGCAAGCCAACACCACCAATATACTTAGAGCCAACCTACAATTTTGCAATTTACAATCTATAAATTTGCAGTCTACAGTCTACAGATAAGAACCAAATTTTAGATGTTGAGTATTTTAAAAATTTAACTAAAACAACAACAAAAATTAAATACATGCAAATAGTACTTAGCTCAATTAATTAGCTCAATTAACTATAAATGATTTATGTGAGAGTGTGCCTAATTTTATAGCTTAATTGCTCATTTACTTAAGATAATATATTATTTCTCAAATCCAACATCTTAGTACATTAGTGATCATTTGCTCATTTATAGATCTCTAGCCATCTCAAATTATTGCACAAATAAAACAAGTAAGAAAATAAAAAAAAATTTAGGTCAAATAATTTATAAAATTAAAAATAGTATAATTTTTTCTTAGATTTTTTGTTGAGTTTTTAGCATGTCGTAAGCAGTGAGATTGTTTTTAGCGCTTAAGTCGTGAGCTAAGCCTGTGATATTCTTTATGATTTATTAAAGTTTTTGATAAAAAACAGTGTATAGAGGCAACAACAGTCTAAGCAGCAATAGGGGCAACAGTCTAAATAACTATAAGGACAACAATAGTCAACAACCCAAAAACAATATAGACAGCAATAGTTTATGCATGGGTAACAATAAATCAATAATAGAAAAAAAATAAATTTGTTGAAATTTAAGAATAACAACATATAATATAATAACAAGATTTGTACTAATTAAAATTGATGTATTTGTAAAACCAATAATAACAATAATTTACATAAATAAGAACCAGAAGCAGTAGCAACCAAAACAACAATAAATGTAGAACAACCCAAGCAACAGTAGAGGCAGAGTAACCCAAGTAATAATAGAGGCAAAAATAGCCCAAACAGCAGTAGAGACTACAACAACCTAAGCAGCAGTAAAGATAGCAGCAACCCAAGCTCTAACAGAGGCAACAGTAGCTCAAGAAGAGGCAGCAGCAGCCCAATCAGCAACAAAGATGACATTAACCTGAGTAGCAGTAGAGGCTATAACAAACTAAACATAATAATCTATAAATCAATAATATGAAAAAAAATCAAATTTTATGAAATCCAAAAATAATAAGATATGAATATAGTAACAAGATTTGCACTAATTAAAAATTATGTAATTGTAAAACCAATAATAATAATAATAATAATAATAATAATATATGCAAACAAGAACTAGAAAAGTAACAACAAATTAAGAACATAAGCAATAGTAGAGGCAACAGTAATCCAATATTTAAGGGATACAACAACAGAGGCAACATTAACCCAAGCTTTAAGAGATGCAAGAGTATCCCAAGCATAAGAAAATAATAAATTAATAATACGAAATAAATCAAATTTGTTGAAATTCAAAAATAACAACATATGAATAGCAATAAGATTTGCACTAATTAAAATTGAAATATTTGAAAAAACTAATAATAATAATAATATACACAAATAAAAAATAGTATAAGCAACAACAATGTAAAAATCCCAAATAGTTGCAGAGCTGCCTAAATAATTACAAAGACAGCAACAGCCTTAGAAATTTTTTATAATTTATCTCTTTGCTTATATTCTTACCCACAATTTTTTGTAAGATAGAGAAATGATTGATTACTGCATAAAGAAAGAGTTAACTTGCCTTTAGAAGGCAATGTATTCTCTAATGTAGAAATTAATTGCAATGTTGCATCTAAGTTTACTAATATTAAAGATAAAAATATATTTTTACAGAAAATAAATTCTATGGATTTAGGCATCAAATATAAAATTGAAACAAGATCACTAGATTCAACTTTGTGTTCATAGAATTTTTCTTGTAGATGTGATCAAAAATTTTTAAATTGACATTAATTCTAATAATAATTTAAAAGAGAGAATTTTCATCAGATTCATTATTTAATAAACATCAGTTAAATTTAGGAGAAAATATAATCATGAAAGCTTAGAGAACATCAGTCAAAATAATGGAGCAATTATATGAAACAATTTAAGAAATTATTTGACTCAACTTTAGTATTTCAGAATATTTTATAATATTAATTTTGCATAATAGAGAAATATTAAATTTCTTAAACTGCAAAACTCCAAAAATATAAAAAAAAATTCTCATAAATAATCAATATTAAATTTACTTTATCTAAAAAACATTTTAAAATTTAATAATATTATGAATGATTTCTTCATTTCAAGCTTAGTCTACATTATCATATATAAATAAATGATTACTTGAATCTAATTAATTTTTGTGACAAAGAAAACAAAAACACATTTCACATTCATAATAAACCCTAAATAGCAATTCACGAATTAACATACAAATTATGCGTGCACATAACTGAAGTGATATATATATATATATATATATATATATTTCAAAAAAATTTCATTGTATTTATTGATTAATAAAATGGCTTTCAATGCAAAATTTAGATTTTTATTTTTTCAGAGGATTCGGTCTTGCAGATCACTGATGAAGCTGGAAGCAAAAGCACTCAGCTTCTTTCCTGTCTCCTCAGCAACATTCTTCAGGGAAGACAAGTCCTGTGATGCCTTCAGAATAAAGAAATTTATATATATGTATGTTATTTGTGATTACAGTTTTTAATTTAGGCTTCCATGCATATACACATATAAATAAATTTAAAGAAAATCATTTAATATCACCTGGAAAGATAGTCGGCTGATGAGATCCGCGGCGTTCAAATCGAGCCCCGAGTTGCTCGAGCTATGCCCGAAAAGATCGTCGCTGGATATAGCGGTCGAGTTCTGTACAAATGATAATAATAAGAGACTTTGTTTATTTTAGTTATTGACTCTTGTTGATATGTAAGAAGAGTTTGTTCATATATGTAAGAAGAGTTAAGTAAAATGAATAAATTGCAATAGTCAAGGGACTATTTTGATAATTCTCTCATAATAATAACAAATCATAGAAATAATTACATGAATAATACCTTTTACACCAAAGGCTTTATATCATTTACAAAACTATCTTCAAATTACAATGATGGAACTGTGGGTGGTGTGGTGGTTTTATTAGTGACACATTTCAGGGTAAATTTGTAAATGCAAAAAATGTCTGGTCTGAGCGAATGGTGCTGTGGTTTTTGGTTTTGTACTGTGTATTACGAGCTTAAATCTCATCGGCCGCGCTATTGACTCTTAAGACTTGAGTCCAGTACATGAAATTTCGCCCGCACAGCAGTTAAATTCAAAATATGAGGGTATCTAAACATAAGTTTTAACGAACGCATAAATTTGTAATGATCGGAAGAATAAAAATTGGAGTTGTAGTTTATAAATATTAAGATTTTAGCTGCTATAATGCTTAATGAGAAGTAGAAATTCTTACAGAAAACTTCTGCAAGGAGGTATGAGCTTCGCGCTCAAAATTTTTGTTGTTCTGGTCGCCGAAGAACTGTGCAGATGAGATAGCTTTTGCATTGGAAAACTTTTGTCTTGCCTCACTGCTTTCCTGAACCTGAAGGGCGTTATTGTAAATATCACAAAATACAAACATCATAAATTCATACACATAAAACCGTATAAAACTGGATGCAATAAAGGCTTATTTCTATTCAAGCAATTATTTCTTTAAATTGGGTCTAAGTTGACTTGAGTTTGGCACGAACCCGAAGCACTGACTTATATTGACTCGCCAACTTAAGCTCATCCATTTCTTCTTTCCACATGATTTTTAAACTCTTTTAAGCAAATAATTAGCACATCTTAACATATTTCTAAGCACTCCAAAAATTATCTTCTCCTCGTGTTAATTTTGTCCTAACAACTCCCTACTACTATTGGAGCTTGTAATATCTTGCATCAGATGTGATGGTGGATGACAAATGTTAAAAAAAGAACTATAAATGCCTGAATCATGCCTTACAATCGATTATTTTTAAACGAGGTGATGTTAAGTTTTTAGAAGGAAAAGACTAAACTAGTACCTGTATATCAGCACATAGTGATAGTTTATTATAAACAAAGATGAATGCAAAATTCTTGAACTGAATATCAAACATGAGAATGCAATCAACAAAAATTTCCGCTTCACAGATGTCAATGTAATAAGCTTAAAATACAAGTTATTCTCCTTTGATATTCAGCAATAACATTACGCCTTAATCCCACTAGGTGCGGTCAGCTTCATAAATTCTTTGTTTCCATCGTGCACGATCAAATAGAAACTCCTCCCTAAGTTCCAAATAGATAAAATCCTTCATAATTGTTTTATCTTATGTCTTTTTAAGTCTTCCTTTTCCTCTTTTAATATAGGCGAAATTCATAAACTTGAATTTTATAATAGAGGCATTGCACGGTCTACGTTTAATATGCCAGAACCATTAACATTCTCAATTTTATCCACTAATGGAGCCATAGATAAAATCATTTCTTATTCTATCCTTACAAGTAAACCCTCTCATTCACCTAAGCATCCTATCTCTGTAACACTTATTTTATCCAAAAAAATTTTCTTTGTTCGCCAACATTCAGCCTAATATAACATAGCTGGTCATATAGCTACTCTATAAAAATTTCATTAATTTTGACTAGGATTTTTGGATTGCACATAACTTTAGAAGTGCTCCATTTCATCCAATCAGCTTGGAACTTATTAATCACATCACTTTCTATTTCATCATTATTTTGATTATGATAGAGAAATAAACCACAATGTAAGTATGCAAGATAATTACTAATAACAATCACATTATATAAAAATTTCAAATTCAAACATATTAATCGATTAAATAGCATAAGATACTGCACCTGAACTTTTGATGGAATTGAACTTGATTTCTTCTTAGCGACACCTTCCATTACAAATTCTAAAAGTGCACTTGAAATTTTTGGAGGAGACACATGACTCAGTGCTTCAGTACCTACTGAACCACTCTGAGCAGAAGGGTTCTCCACATACTCAAATCGAGAAGAAAAAGATGAACCAACCGTAGGGGCTGAACCAATCGAAGAAGTTTGAACTGGTGCTGGTTCATCAGGTTTTTGATCATAGAGACTTTCACTTGGCTGCAATAGAAATGCTCTTCAATTAGATTACCCTTATGTTCCTTCAGACATAAAAATGAAGATTGTGATAAAAAGCAGTTGCACTAGTAGAGGGAATTAGTGCAAAAGAAAAGTAATAAAAAGCGGTGGAAGAAAGATAAAGCAAAGTAAGGTTTAGAAAGTGGTATTTTTTTGTGCTTTAGTGCAAATGCTGCATCAAAAAAGGTTAATCACTATTACCAATGTTACAACTGTAACGCCAAAATCAAAAGGGGTTAAGAAGGTGGCATTTCTTTGTGATTTAGTACAAAAGCTGCACGAAAAAATGTTGATCATTGCTAACAATATTGCAGCTGTAACCCCAAAATCATTCAGCACATCAAATATCATGCTAAAGATACATACATTAAATTTATAATATTTTAGTACATGGGTAAAAAAAATGGCAATTTCTATAAAGGTCTTACAACGTCTATAGAATCAAGCCATATAGAGCTCATAAGACTGTCTAAAGCTTCAACATAAAAGGGTGGTAATCATTGCTTCTAAAGTTGCTGCTAAAACACCTAAATTGAAAAGACTTCTTACCAGAAAATAACGTGCATGGTCAAGTAAACAAGATCGTGCAACAGCATATACCATAATTATGCTTGAAAAATCTAAAAGAAAACATTCTCACCATAGCTTGCTGCCAAAACTACAGATGCCTTATAAAAATTTGATGATAAATGACAAAAAATGCAAATTGATCTGAGATACTAGAGGGTAAGAATTATTTTTGAATTAAACCTACTGTAAATCAGATAGTTGATTGGAAGTACAAAACTCACCTTTGTGGAAAGTTTTCGAACTCCAAGGCCCCCAGTTTTGCTACCTTTTTTTGATCCTATTGGTTTCTTGAAAACTGCTGAATGAGAAGATGCTTTAGGAGACTGAACAGTATCAGTTATCTCTGGTTTTTCAAATATTTTATCCTTGCTTTCTAATACTGAAAGATTCAGATCAGGCAGGCCATCAGCACTTTGTGGTGATTGGGATGCCACAGGAGATGATGGGAAGCCACTATCATCTGTAGAAAATTTGGCAACTTCCTTTGAAAGCAACTGCCGATACAAATCTGCAGCCCTAGAAGTGTACTTCGCCTCAATTTTTCCACCATCTGTCCATCCATGTTGCTTGAAGAAAACATGAGCACGGTTATTACCACCCAAAATCATTATCTTTAATTGCTCGGGGATCCATGAATCCAAATTTGTTGACCTGCCAATTTTAACAGAGTTTAATCGAATCAAACTATAAATCTTCTTGAGAAAATTTGCATCCACTGAATATAAATTTAATTTAAACCCATGGAAACAATTATCCTAAGCAAAAATAATATAAAAACATCAAAATAACAGTTAGTTTGTTATTTTGAGACAAAGTACTGCTGCAGTAACAAAAGATAACAAACTTCAGTCAACGTATTATTACATTATTACGATTAGTTTAATAAATGAAATTTGAGAACATGAATAGGTAGATGAGAGATTTAACAAGAAATATGATTGGAAGAAGAGACAACATAGTCCGCTTACAGGAATTTAAGAAAAAAAAGAAAATATTGGGACAGTTGAAGCCACTGTGTATTGAGTTTTCATAACGAATGCAGTAGGGATAATGAAGATAGTCATGGCTAAAACTGTTGAGTACAGTTTAGAAATGGGGTGATTAAAATTAAATTAATAATCAAAGATAACAAAACAAAATTTTTGAGTTCATGCTCTCTGAGTTGAATTAAGGGTACTTCAAAAAATAGATTTTGTTATGAGATAGATGAACTATTAAAATTAAAACTTGAGAAAAAGAACATAATTTTTGACAATAATTTAAATTGACATATGCTTCAAGTAGAACAAGTTATGAGAAAGTTACTCTTTAAGTTCTTTAAGAGCTTGATCACGTTGCTCTAACCAATTGAATACATTGCTTTTTTTATCTCTGAAAGGCATATTCCTATCACATCACAAATAATCAATTGTGAATAGTCAATTGTTTAGGTGGCCAAGCATCAAGCATTGGTTGCATTTTACAGGGTTAACCATAATTTTTTATGGCATGTAAATATATTAAAATTTTTGTTGATGATGTTCCAAGAATACATTTCTCTATATTAAGCTTTATATTATAATTAGATAGCGTTAAAAATATCTCCCCTAATACTTCTTTTCAAAGTGACATTTCAATGTCATATCATTTGCTGGAAATTCAGATATTATTTTTAGGTAAATTGCAACAAGAGAAAAGCAATTTGCAGATTCTTCTCCTTGACTCAAAATTGGTTGTTCTGGAATCTCTTTGAGCTTCTTCTCCAGTAACTTCTCTTTCCTCAAAGATGAATTCTTTCAATTCATCATCTAAAATTAGCTTATCTAAAAATGTTTATAGTGCATAACAATTTGAAGTGCTTTGATAATTAGCATTATGATACAAACAAAATTTCCAATCCTCACCCAATTTTTATATTCGTTTTGAGGAGATCGGTAGTATGACTTTTCCCTTGTTCACAAAATAACTCTGATAAACTGCACTACACTTAAATATGGGAAAATCATTGACATACTTCTTTTTTGTATATGCCACTAAATTGAAGGTTTTAAGCTCAACCTAATTTAATAGTCCTTATCCATAAATGCATTTAGTGCATAATGGTTTGAAGTGACAACAAGCATTAAGATACAAACAAAATTTGCCTTGTTATTCAATTTTTTCCTTATTATGAGGAGGTTGGTAGTATAACTATTTTTCTTATTTCATGTGCCAGATTTGATACAGTTAAACACAAGTAACTTATTGACATAATTCCTTTTTGTATATGCCATTGAATTAAGGGTTTTAGCTTCAATATACATCTAACATGCAGTCTTTATCGCCTGGATAGGCAGATTTGGTTTCCTTCTTTGTTGCTGGCTACTAGTCCCTTCTCAATGGTTACTTTTAGTAGATAGTCTTTGGTGGCTAACTACTTTAGTATTCATAGTTGCTCGCACATGTGAATAAGTTGGTCAACATCTTTGATGAAATTTTCATCATGATAAATTGGAAAGGTGCTTTCATAAGACCATAAATAAATGTAAATCAAGTAATAGTTTTTATTCATTTAGTCGTCAAGTGAGCCAAAAGTAAATATTATAATGCACTCTCGCAAGATTCACTTTCTTCCTACTTTAACATCTATAAAATCAAAAGTGCTGCGTGTAATTTATTTTACTAGAAGTAACTGTTTGGGATAATTAATGCTCATATGAGAAAGTCAATCATCTAGTACAAACAATGGCTCATTTTAGACAATCTTAACAACTTCCCAATTGTTATTTTGTGAAGCTTGATTTAATCAATACGGAAAATATCAAAAAAAATTTGGGAGGGGGATTATTTTTGTCTTTTGTAAAACTTGTACCGGTGCCCTAGTCTTTATATATACTTCTGTTGAGCCTAAGGTTTTCCTGTGTGTGAAATTTTCTGGGTAGTCATCATCTTCTTCCAACGGAAAGGAAGATACAGATCCGTAAATCCTTCCATTTTTCTTCATAATAGATTTAAGTGGTGCGGTGTGGCTCCGTAGTTCTTCCCATTTTTTGTTTTCCACTTAAATCCGGTGTTCTTTATTTTTATTTTCTACGATCTGTATTTTGTTTCATTTTTGCTCTCTTACACCAACAAAACACAACTAGGAACACACATTGCACTTCATTGAAGATCTAAAATTGATAACAAGATAATAATTTCAGAAATGAGGTGTCACAATTCTACCTGGCAAAAGAATAATGTGATATACACGGCATTATCACAAGCATAAACAAAAAAGAGAAATGCAATGGCACTACAAAAAATAGAATGTGCAAAATGGAGTTAAATTTTTATTATTAGATATTTTAATTACAAAGTACAATATTACATACATAAGAAAGCAGGTTATCTATACTGAATAATACAATCTCAGCCTTTCAAGTTGGGCAAAATGTAATTTGATCTACATATCAAACACGAAAATCTTTCTATTTAAATCAAATATTATTCTATAATAAAAAATGTACCTAACTTAGGTTATGAATAAATTTATTAGAATTAAATGTTCCACTTAAGGCTAATGCCAAGTGTTAATTTTATAAAATCAATGTTTATGTGTTAGATATGCAAATAAAGAATATTTGACAGTTAAGTAATTATTTAGTTCAAAGAAACATTCTGATCGAGTGAAAGGTTTAGCAACTGAGGTAAATTGAAATTTGGTATGTTGCCACTAGGTAGAACTCCTCTTTCCACTTTCACAATGCCACCGTTAATGGTATTTAGCAGGTCGGCTGGTCCATCTAGGCGAACATCAAATAAGGTGCCTTTCTACTACTTGTGAAAGCATTCCTTCATGCATTCCTTCATGCGCTCATTCACTCAGCTTACTATCAGCAAATCAAGAGTATGAATCTTCCTTGTCGTATGGAGCCTAATAAAGAGTCAGAATGTCAATTTTTTATGCTAAGAAGTTCTTTAATGATCCAAGAAAGAAGTTATTCAACTAATTCACATACAAACAATGAATGCTTGGAATCAATATTATGCAAAGAGATATTGCTCATTCAAAGATTTAAGAAAATACCACAGCAACAAAAAAGATGAAACAATAACAACAAATCTTTCTCATTCATATTTTAGTGAAAATTAAAAGCCGACAATAATTGATATTATAAACAAACAAAAATAAAATATGTTCAAAACTAATCCAAAGTTGGATGCACAGAACATTTTTGGAATCCAAAAGAAATTTTCAAGGGTAATGGTGATTCAGTGCAAGCCTCTAAGAAAATGGCAAAAATCCATAACAAGTAAAAAACTAAAGATTGTTTTTGCTGTAAGAAATTCATATCTGAATTTTTTTCTTTTATATCCACTAGTGTCAAACCAAATTTAAAGTGAATTAAGCTTTGTTCAAACACAAAATTTTCGATTCAAACTAGCTCATGATCAGCTCAGAATCAAAATCAGCTTGACTTGAAATGATTTTAGATTAGAATCACCCAAAATTCTTTCAAGAAGCTTAATAAAGAACTATAACAGGGTTCAAGAAAATTAAATGGATTATATAATGAAAATTTTCAGCCATTACACTTCTCAACATGTAACTCCGCTCAAATTGTTTTGAGCCTTTCAAGTCAGTTTATATATTAATTTATAATTGTCCAACTGTATTCAAATCAACTCCAAACTCAAATGAGTTTGAAGCATTCGTATCACTATTAGCACTTATTGATTATTATCTATAGTACACGTAGCAGTTGAAGAGCTAGTGTAGCTACAATTCTCGACCAGAGAAGAGATGGAAAATCCTTTAGGAGAGTTTAAATTACTGTATATTGTAAGAAAGGGTAAAAAATGGTAACAACAACAACACCAAAACTTAATCTCTAAAGGGCAAAAATGGTAAAAATTAATTTAAATTTGATCTCATCTACACTAAATAACTATTTAAATATGAGAAATTCCTTAAAGGGAATTACATGTATGGCGACAAAATCATGCATATCTACAAATCTAATAATATATTATCATATCAAACCATTACATGTGTGACAAAAGAAAAACTATAGGCTAAGAGTTAGTGATGAACTTTGGCATTTTTAGAACCTTTAATGGTAGTAGAAAGGTAGCAATCTTGTAAAAAATAAAAAATTGAGCGCTACACAAATTTCTTCCAAAACCTTAACACTAGCACAATTATATCGGAACAACATCATTGCCTAAATTTAATAAGTAGCTTTTAAAGCACATACTTGATCTTGCTCAATGGAGACAATGGTGGTTAGTTGTGGTGTTGTGCTTTTAAAGCACAAACTTATTCAAACTAATTTAGAGTTCAAATTTTATCATTATATGCTGCTTTAATCCCATCCAATGATCCAAAGTTACTGCCTACTTATCTAAATTACCAGGTATCTATTAATAAGAATGTCATCCAATCCTATCACTTCGGCTCTGCATCATCTTTAAAGCATTCCAAATCAACTTCACTAAGACGGCAAATGAATATGTAATTAAGTTATTTTTATAACAATTAAACTTATATTTAATTGTATTGGTACAACCATCATTAAAAAGTTTTTTGAGATAATCCATCCAAGTTGAATATCTTAGTTCTTAAGAAGTCTTTTATTATCAGTTTTTATATATTTACCGTAAATCAAAGCTTTGGTTATTTTATCTCTTGATTTGGATAGCTTATATATGTCTCTCATTCCCTTCAATTTATAATTTATATAAATCTGCAAATGTTGCACTCTTAGTCTCACAAACTATAATTTTGAAATTACGACAAGTTAATTTATATTTCTTCTAATTCTCTTAAGTCTTATATTTATACCATTCTTTAAAATACATATTTTTAACTTTAGTCTTAACTTGAACATTGTGTTTTCACAACAAAATTTTTTTGGCGGTATTCTCACTTTTAATTCATCAAATAAATTCTTAGCTATAATGCAAATACAACTAGTAATTAAATTTTACATAAAATTAGCTTCATCCTCAAAGCCCACTATCCAAGTTTTAAAATTTCATTCATAAAAAATCTATATTACGATTCTTAAAATTTTACTATCTAATTTTATGACTTTTTAAATTTTATATTATTTTTATTGCCCCTTATTTTCAAATCCAAAACAAATAAATAATATTAAGTTATCAAACAATCACTTAAAATAATCTTACAATATTTACAAAATAAATATTCTTTTTTTCTTTATGAGAAAATAATCAATCTGAGTATTAGAAATATTTTTTATAAGTGATAATATATTTCCCTTTAATTAAAGTAAGTGTTAGCAAACATAAAATTATAAGCTATAAAGCAAATGCCAAAAAAATTCTTCCTTCTTTATTAATCTCTCCAGAATCAAAACCACAAGGGATATATCAAATTCTTTAATTACCATTCCATTATGTCTATCTAAATCTCCTATAAAAAGCATTTTCTCTTGAAATATCCTTGAACCAACTCGATCAAATCATGTCACAATCTTTCTTTTATACATGTATCCAATTCTATTTAAAGGGCATAATGTAATATCCCACAAATCTCATCAGCTTAAATTATATTAATTATCATTAATATTGTTCTTATTTTAGTTAGCATTATGGCTTTTAAGAAAAAAATGGTAGATACTGTTCACGAGCCCAGACGAGCAAAATGCGACTTCAGGTGCGTGACGAGTCCACACGTGTAGAAACAAGTCCAAGAGCGATGCGCACAAACGACCAAATCACACGCAGATGCGAGCAAATCACGCCCATATGCGATTTGGATCGGGATGTGTTGTTTTGCATTAAATGACTAACGCTGATCCATATATACAGTAATGGGCCCAGATGCATTTAGGTGCACTAAGATGCACCCAAAAAAGTTTATATATTGCCCTTGAACAAAGAAAATTTTTATAAATTTCCAAAATTCTACTGTTACCCTGTAGAGCACCGAGGTACCATAAACGCTATAGAACGTCACGATTGAGTTGAGCAAATTGTTGTGAGTACGTGGAGAAGTATTTTTCCAAGTTTCTTCACAAGTTGCATAGGCATATTTTAAGTCATTTTGTAGCTCATTTTGCATAGAAGCTACGGTTGTGCTGCCTAGCTATTCCAATGTCAATTTTAATTTTTGCATAATTGATATTGCCATTTTGTATTTGCATATTGATATCATCTTGCATTATTTTGATATCGGGTGAGTCGTATGTGACTGTATGTGATCCTGATTGAGCGACTTAGTTGATGAACTTTAAATGAGCAATTAGGTTCCGCATCGTGGCATGTAGATACTCCTTGATTAAGTAAATATGTTGCATGATAATTTCAAATTATCATTATGAGTAGTTTGTTGCAAGCATTGTGAATTGTAAGCTATGTAATCATTTTATTTCAAATTTTGCTAGCTAGTCATTGGATATTGTCAACCCAAGTATGGATGATTATATTTTACTAAAATGTAACTGATATGCAAGTTGTTGTGACTTTATCAAATTTTAAACTTTATCATTTCTTGAACCCAATATTTTATTATTGCTATTATAAGTATGATTTGAACAATACTTTTAATGTTATCAAAATACTGAGATAATCTTGCAATCAATTCCACATTGTTGAATACAATGCATCTATATAAATATCTAAAGATGGGGCACAATCCTCCATTGGGAGGTATAAGGAGACCTATATTGCTACTTAAGAAGACTCAGTTTATGATGTTAAATGTTATAAGGAATCAAATTATGTTGACAGGCGTGATGAACTCTTCTCATATTTGTGCCCAAACAAAAAGACCCTAATTGAGCCAATTAAAATTGAAATTTGATAACATATTTTAATAATTATAGAGAAATTAATATCTTATTGCTTTTATAATTGCTCATTCATTGCAAGCTCAAATTCTGAACATGTATTATGAGAATTTTATGATTATCTGCACTTTGACTATTATGATGAAATATATTTATTTATGTTATGTTATGATAACATATCTTTTGCCAAAATTTCTCTATGATTATGATTTAAGAAATTAATATTATTTCTCTATAATTATGATTTTGAAATTAATCATTTCTTTATGATTTAAGAAACCAATATTATTTGAGCAACCTTATTATGATTTAGAAAATTATCATGTTAAGCTTATGCTTCAGTTAATCTTCTTATATATATTCCAGATACTTAGCTCACGCTAACAATATTCAAATCCCATAATGTTTCATATGCCAGATGATAAAGCTTCGCTTTCTAGTTCCTATTAGGAAATCTTCATCTTCTGTATGTGAGGTCTAAGGAGCAGATTTGTGTCTTTTATTTTGTCTTATTAGTTTTGCACGATAGTAATTTATATAATTATATGAACTTTTAAAGTTAACATTGTGTATGTAAAATTTTATAAGACTGTATTTTGTAGTTGTTGTATACTGTCGTTTGATATTCCATAATTATGAAATGCTGAAATTTTAATAATGAGATTATTAATAGTATAATGCGAATATATTTATTTTTACTCAAGAGTCAAAATCCTTAATTAGATCTGTCGGAGGTATGTCACCATAGCTTAGTATTAAAGCTATTAATTTGATATCGAGCCAAGACACATAAACACTTGCATTATTAAAAATTATTTCATTATTTATAAAATTTTAAAAATATAATTTTATCTCCCAACATCTTAACCCACACCATTTTATGATTATTTTTACTTGACCACTAGAGTTTAAAGCCTAAAGTATCATTTTTTGCTCTCTCACCCGCTTAGTTTCTAGAAAGCATGATATACTAATCCTACTATTTATCATAAAATTAAACAACTTAAAGTTTGCCAGTGAAAGCCAATATACTAGCTATTTAATATTAATTTAGATTTATAGTAAATAAAAATTCTCTTTACAAATAGTCTAGGATAATGACTTATCAATTTTGCCCAAACGTGCTCTTATAAATTTGGGCTTTTATCCTCTTTCCTATAATGTCGTCGTTGATCTGGAGATCAAATTGAAATCTCCAGTATCTAACTCCGAGAGATATCAACATGAATTGAGAAAAGAAGCTAAATCTGGAAACACAAGGCACGAGAGATTAAAAGCAAGTTCAAGACTTGAGGAAGAAACAACGAAGCTATTGGATGATGAAGAAAATGACACAAAAAAGCCAAGTCAAAAAGTCAATCTGAACCATGAAGTATCGATGAAGTTGGCTTGAGAATAAGAATCAAGTCAAATAGTTATACAACCCACTCATGAATTCGAGGATCTGAGTCAGGAAGTTAAGAACCCAACTCTGGAAATTATGAATTAGAATTCGGAAGATACAAAACAGACTGGGGTAATCATAAAACCCAGTTAAAAAGATATTTAGATAATTCAAAAAGTTGTATAACCGAGTAAAAATGTTGTTAAAATCGCTCAAGATACTAGAATGCCAAACTGAGGTAATAAAAAGCCAGTGGAGGCATGACAATAACAAAAAAAAGCTAAAGGAGTTCATTAAAAGCTTAACATCTCATCGAGCAACATTGAGGAAGCTCAATCAAACTAAAGAAGAAAGGACAAGCAAGAAAATGATTGGAATAGTTGATCCAAATAGTTGATATGCCTAGCCAACTCAACCCCGAACTTCAACATTATAATGAATAGATTGCAGGAAGTGTACTTATGAGGGAACCAAGAACTTGAGCAAGGCGTCAACGAGGATTGATGGTAAGAGTGCAAAAAAGCTTTATATTACTCAATTCAAGTTCTAGGACTACTGAATTGAGGAATAAGCTAGTAAAGAAGTCGAGCCATTTACCCAAGTGAGAATTATCCCTTACTGTCAATTTAAGTCGGCAAAGGCTAGTTGGAAATTTCTCGACTCAACCATTGGTTAATCAACTCGTATCCTTTGAATTAAAGATTAAATAGAAAAGAAACCCCGCCAGCATTGCTTGGGCCACACAAAGGGGAGCATATGCTTAGTATCTAAAAAGGACGGGCGCTAGAAGATCACTAGAATGTGAAACCACATGTTCAACATAACAAACTCTAACATATTTTAAACAATGATTGCATTTGCCCGTTTTTCTATTTTGTTATTTTTTGTCTTTCCAACATATAAATAATAAAGCTGCAATACTTGTTTTAGCGTGGTTACTTATAGCTCTTTAGTAAACTTTTAATTTCCTCTCTTTACTACTAAAAATGCATAGCTCTTTAAATCGTTAATCCTTCAATTGTTTGTTTTTCTTCTTCCACAGATAGTAAAATCTTTCAGATTACTTAAAATTAATTTCCTGTGCTTGTTCATGTGATGTTTGTATGCTTCTTTTTCTCAATAGCTTCAGTAAATTCTCAGTTTTCAGTCATTAAGTTTTGTAACTAGTCAAATCCTACTTCTTTCAGCTAGATCATCATAGAAAATAGGTCCTTACAAATATTGCAGAATAGAGCCTGAGATCATTGCAAGATAAGCAGATTGTTTAGTGTAGAAGACGATCACAAGATCTCAAACAGAGTTGAGCCATTTCCCTATGTTGAAGGGTGAAAAGAGAAGATGAGAAGAGAAGTGCTGATGATGATGCTAAATATGAATCCTAAATCGACTGCTACTGCGTCTCGCCACTGCCGTTTCAACTGTCAAGTTGTGGCCTACTCCCTCTACCAGGCCTGATGAAATAGGACTAAGCGTTCTCACGGCAGTCCGTACCCGACACTGCTGGTTTGTGCGAATTCGATTTTCTCAGCGATGGTTAGTGCTGTGGTCTGCATGACGAGTCTGATTCCTGAGGTTCTACGGTCCGCCAGGGCCCCTCCACCTCCTTAAGATGGTGCTCCCCCGACCCGTTGGCTGAAGGCCAACATTGATGCTTCCTATAGACACGGGGAGCCTGTTGCTTTTGGTGGAGTTGTGGTCTGCGACTTAGGAGGCCACGTGCTCACTGCTGCTGAGGCCCGTTTACAGGCCCTGTCTCCTCTCCAGGATGAGATGCAGATGGTTACTATTCTGCGACAGACCTTCCTGCCCAAAAATGCTGACACTGAGGGAGTCATCATAGAGGGCAATTGTCTTGGAGCGATCTAGAGGCTCCAACATCACTGAGAGAGGACTCTCCGTTCACGAGGCGGAGAGCGCTACACTGATCACCTTGCTTTCTTGCTGAACTTTTCTCGTGTGATTTTTGTTCACCGTTCGCGCGATGCAAATTGTGCGGTGAACTTTGTTCTATCTTAGAACGACAAGATGATTTTTTTTTTGATATGGGAGATGTGCTCTCCGGGAGGCTCTTAGACCTCCTGAACACCGTGGAGTTTGATCCCAGCTGATGATGTTCGGATGCTTATACGTATTTATGCTTAAGCTACGGCCGTCTTTCTCAAAAAAAAAAAATATGAATCCTAAAGATAAAAAATAGATATTTAGCATTCTTCAAATGGTGGCAACAATGATCCAACAAATGTAACAGCAGCAACCCTAAAATTTGCAACAATTAGATTCCCTGTATACAAATATGGTCAAGAAGACGAAAAAGAACAATACTAATCATGAAAGGATTAGAGACAAAACATCTCAAGTACTGTCAACTAATAGAAATGAGATCCAAACGTGGGAGCATTGTGGTATGGGGAACATGACCAACAGAGTTGTTGGATGGCATGGCTAGAATTGCATCATAAAAATCCCAAGGATTTTGAGAGAAGCAGAGGCATAGGTTAAGTCTTACGAGATAGCTGGAGGTGCAGATGAAGATCACCTTGTTCAGAACAAAAATCAAGACAACTGATGAGGAAGCTGGAGGTACAGATGAGGATTGCCTTGACTGACAAAGCAGAAATCTGAATTACAAACTACTGAAAAGAGTCTCTGAAGGGCTATTTGATTAACTGTAATTAGAGTGAAAAACAATCCAATTATAGATAAAGAAAAAAATTTGGTGTTTGATTTAAAGTAAAATGCAAAGTAAAATATTTGGAAGCCTCATTGCGTGGGATTATATTTCATTCAAAATGAACAGTTTTCAGATTCATTGGTGTGGAAAGAAATAAAAGAAATGTACAGCAAACTGCACGCATGTGACCACCAGTCGAGCTTCTTTAGCCATCGTTGACTACTTGATGGCCTTCGCTGGTCAAATTCGGCTATCACCTGGCCTCCGCTCAAATCGGCCTTCGCCATTGCCAGATGCTGCAAATCAGCTCTGCTTAGGGCCAGTTGGTTCACGGCTCATCAACCCTGGTAGAACCATGATGGAGGCTGGCATGTCTTCATCAATCGCTGACATGCCTGCACTAGATGTAGCATGCCTTGGTCAAGTATTGTCAGCTAGTTGAGTGTTTAAGCCAAATCAACCATCTTTGACCACTAGCAACTTCATCAGCCACATCACCGATCAACAACAGCCTTCTCATGCTACATTCATTTTTTTATTTTTACAGTTTCATAGATTACATTGCAGGTAAATTACACGACATCAAATTTCAATTCCTAAGAAACATTTTGCTATTGTCAAAACATTAGAAAGGTAATATAATTATATTATAAATGAATTATACTATATTTAATTACCTCAGTAATTCAATATCAGCAAATTAAGCAGCCTCTAAATGCAGTTGAAAAGTAATGGCTGAGCAAAATGAAGCCATATCAAATAGCATCTTGAAAAGATTCATGAGTCATTTAAGGTTGATTGTCAAGAAAAAGTTGTCAGAGCGAATAAAGGTTCCAACAGCAGAATCAAATTAGCCAAGGGTGCAAAACCCAAAACTGTTGAGTCAAGCAGTTGAGGCAAGAGAATTTTGTTGGAGAGTTCACTGAAAGAGTCAAATTTTTCTCGCCAAGGGGTATATCCAAGAATCAGATTGAAATCTCCAGTATCCAGCTGTGTGGTACCAATCAAATCAAAGGAGTGATGAGCGAATAAGTGATGCAAAATTGGGAGAATTAAGGCATAAGAAATTAGTGTCTTTTAATTCCTTAATAGAACAAAGGGTAAGCCCAAGTGACTATGGACTCTGGTGGGACTTGAGAAAGAAATAGTAAAGTCTATTGAATGATGGAACATATTACTCAGTAATGTAAGAATATGAGTCATGAAAGTTTTAAGGCAAAATTAGAATATGTGGAACTAGTCAAATCGTTATAAAACCAACTCAGAAAATTGAGGATTCAAACCATCAAAATAAGAAGCCAACTCCAGATTTTATAAATCTAATTTGGAAATATATAAGAAAAAAATCAGGGAGTTGTGAAAAACAGTCGGGAAGATATTAAGATGACTCAATAAGTACTACAACTGAGTTGGGATGTTTTTACAATGACTCAGGATGCTGAAAGATGCTGAAATGCCGAGTCTAGAAGCCAAGAAACTAAGCAAAGGCTTGACAACAAAGAAAAGAAGCCAGAGGAGTCAGCTGTAAGCTTGGAACCTCACCAAGCAACATTGAAGACGTTTAACCGAATTAAGGAGCAGCCAGGAAAGAAAAGGATAGGTTGGGGTAGATTCAATTAGTTGATGTGCCAAGCCGACTCAGCCCTCAAAGGTTGGAAACATATCACTACTCCCGAAAGTGCAACTATGGTAAAATGAAAATCCTGAGCAAGGATTCAACAAAAACAAGGAAAAGAGTGAAGACAAGCTTTTATTACTCGACACAAGCTCCAAGATTATCATACAAGTGGAGGCAATGGGCTTGGGAAAAATTTAATCAAATTACCTATCACTTGGATAGAGGACAATTTGAGTCAGCTAAAGCTAGTTAAGAAATTTCCGGCTCAAATAGTGGTTACCCAACTCATATTTTTAAGTCATAATTTAACAAAAAAGAAAGTTGTCCAAGCCAACATCGCTTGCGTCACATGTGGGAAGATACCCGCGGAATTTCTAGAAAGGAAGAGTGTCAGTGATTGTTGGAGCACACACCTGCACATTCTACCTAAACTATGATGCGTTATTTTTAAGTAATGATTGTTTTTGTACATTCTCTTGTTTTGTATTTTTCTTCTATGTGGAATTAGTTCTGATTCTTTTGTTATATAAGTTTTTACTTTTTTTTCTTTCCTGCTAAGAAAATTTGTAAGCCGAATTGTTTGTTTTTCTTCCGCAGATAGTAAAAATCTTTAGATTACTTTGAAGTAACTTCACGTGCCTAGTTATACATTGTTTACTTCATTTACTCAATAACTTTGCCATATAATCGATTATTAGTTGCCAAGTCTTTTCGCTCTTCCCCTACAGCTATATCATCGTAGAAAATAGATCCTTAAGAATATTATAAATCATTTTATATTCTCCTAAGATTACTTCCTCAAAAAGAAACAACCTTACTCCTAACCCCAATATATAGGACCTACCATGTCATTCTTACAAAATCAATAGTTGTTGAGATATCATATAGTCTCTAATAAATTATGAAATAAAATTTAACCTTATTTATCTTATAATTACTTTCAATAATAAAAAATAATTATTCCTAGCCCAAGTATTTGTCATTCCAACAAAATTAAATGTCATTGTTGCAATATCATACTGTTTCTAAGATATATTTAAGAAAAGAATGAATAATTTGTGAGGGAGTTGGAATTATTTTCTATTGCAACAAATAAATTAATATAGACCAAAAATAATAAAAATTTTAAATTATCTTAAATTCACCTAATTTTTTACTTTCTCAAATAAGAAACAACCTAACTTCTATCCCCAATAATCAAGAAGTACATTGTCAAAAAGAAAAAGAAAAAACAAAAACACAACAAAATTAATTTAAGAAATATCTTATCCCAACAAGATCAAAATTCAAAAAATCATCCATACTAAGCTTATTTCCATTCAATTGTATAAATTTCACACCTCACTATCTGAGTCATCATTTAATTGTGGACCTATATTTACTCGTTGACAATCTGTGAATTGATCATCCTATTGTTTGTGTAATCTAAGAGATTCATCCAATAAATTCCTCTGAGATCAAATACATTACCACTCTAAGCGCAACATTCTCACCCCAATGTATAATTAAACAGCATCACAATTATTCTCAACAAAGATATTTCCCAAAAAAATGTAATATGAACAAGATTTTACATTACACCGGTTATTTTTAGGTGAAATTATCTGTATATCCAGCTTTGGAAATACCATCAAGAACTTTTACAAGAAGCATAAAAATGTGGTGGTGTTGTGATCAGAATTGCATTATATATTCCGAATGGTAGGTAATAATGATTACATTTATAATAGTTTAGGCATAAATGTGTATAACTAATATCTTCTAGCTTCCTTTTGTGCAACCAAACAATCTTAGTACCATCTTCGCGATAAAATCCGACAAAATCTGGTCAACTTAAGAAAAATATTACAAGATGTCCAAAATATAAACAAAATAAATCCCTAACACCCATAAGGAAAAGTGCAGAGGCTAAGTAATAATCGAACCTTACGAAGCTAACATGGACACCGAGGCTGCGGTGGACAGCCGAACAATCGATGCACAGGAAGATCCCGTACGTTACGGAAGCCCAGGTGGGACTCTTCGCGTTACAGTCGAAGCACATCTGCAAACGAAAGCAGAGACAAACAAATTGAGTTTTATACCAATCGGATCGGGAGGACCATCGCATCTGGGCTCAAATCAATCTCGAGATAGAAAAATAAATCAAATCGGAGAAGCCAAAAAGGCGAATTGATTTACCTTGTTGTCTGCTCTAGATCTGAGCTTCTTGAATACAGAGTTTTTGTCAAGGCTTTCGGAAGCCATGTCGCCTACTCAGAAACCGCGCGAGAATGAGGGCCTGAGATCGTCGGGAGGAGAGAAACAACAACCTTTGTTATTCTGAAAACAGAACGTTGCAAGTAAAATTGGGGCAATTTGCTAAATATAGTTTGAAATGAGGTAATATTCATATGAAAAATGTATTGCTACCCTTAATTTTTTTTTTCTTAAATTAATTTATTATTTTAATTGATTAAAAATTATAATTTTAACTATTAAATCTAATTATTTTGATGTTGGAGGAGGGATATATATAAATTTAAATTTATGATATAGTATGCGCTTACACAAATAGTACCATTTTAAGATATCATATTAAACTTAGCATATATAGTGAGAGTAATAAAGCTAAATAACAAAGAATGATAAAGTTATAAATCTATCAATTTATAGATTAAGCAAAAGAAGGTAAGCAATGACACATACCTCAAATTTAGTAGCTAACAGACTGAAAATACATGTATGCGCTTACACACAAGTGCACATGGTCTAGTATTAAAGGATGAATAGTTTCCTTCTGTTATTAGAGTTTGCTTAATTTAGCTAATATTTAAGTGCTCAAATAGTTGGATATTTTGGTCCTGATTTAACAAGTCAGAATTTTTGGATGAGAAAATACTTTTAGAGAAAATAGAGAGAGAGTTGAGTTTTAGCATGTAGTTCATTAAGGGTTCATGTAAGTATTCTTATTTATCATTTTAGTATCAAATGAATTAGATTATTTAATTGCAAATCAAGAAACATAACATTCTCTAGAGAGTCCTCTAAATGTGCTAAGTCTCGCCTAGTGCTCAAAGATGAACACGAGAATGTTCAATCTCGGCATGTAAACCCTCATGTGATCAATGTTTATTGAGTTCAATGCTTGTGTTTAAGTTATGAAATCTATAATTTTCGTTGTGCATCACATGAACTTGATTTTACCAATGACTCACATGCATCAATTTTAGATTTAGCTAAGGAGGTGAATCATTAAGCTAGATGGGTTATGTCACATAACCCATAGCACTCAATGCATCTAAATCATTACATAAATCTAGAATGAGCTATGGAGCTCAACTAGTGGCTCTCGGCTCACACACGTCAACTTCTCAGCTTAGCCAAAGAATTATGTTACGACACTCACAGAGCTTATCACAAGGCTCTAAGCTGTCATGCACAACTTCCTGGCATAAAAGCTAATTATGAGTAATGGAGCTCAGAGATTATTAATTATCCCATGGCTCTATTGATCATCTTAGATCTAAGGATTTTCATTAATCATTTTCGTTTAGTGAATATTGTCACGGACATTCGCGACGTCAACACTTAGCATGCACAGCCTAAGTTTTAAGTGATTTAAGAGCTCTATGGTTTTTACAGTTTAAAACATTATTTACTTAAATATCTTTATTTCAAAATAAGTATATCCAGTCTATTATTCACAAACATTCAATCAAAAGAAAATGACTAAAATATATTCATTAATATTGAAGAGTACAAACATTATATTCTTAAGTCATTACATGCATATGTCCAACCATCCCTAAGGAGAGTTTAAGCTGCTATTGAAATGTAAATACAAAAAAAACTACAAGAAATTAGAAGCATTTACAAGGCTTTTACAGAAAAGTCAAAGAAGTAAAGATAGAGTACAATAATAAGAAACAACTGTCGCATTTTCCTAGCTCTCTCTCCACCTTGGATTTTCTCTTATCTTCTATTTTCTGTGCTTGCTCTTCCTCACAGGTTGCAGCATTCTCTTTCCTTGGGTAGGGGGGACTCTCTCTTCTTTGTTTTTGCACCAGCCTCTAAATCCTAGAGCTTTGAGATTAGAAAATTATAACCCTCTTCTATTATGAAATCTTTATTTTATAAATTTTCTCCCTTGCTTTTCCATCATTTATTCAGTCATTAAATCCACATTTTGAAAGTTGAATTTGCTTTAAATGTTTATTCCTTTATTCCCTATGAAATAAAAAGTCTCAGCTGTTAGCATTCAAATTCTGTTGTGGGGAATTGGAAAGGATTAAATGCATGTATCTTTTTAATGCAGATTTGAAAAGGCAAAACATTTTTGAAAATAGTGTTTAATCCATAGCCTAGTTTTATTTCACTCTTTTCACTACATTTTTTCCTTTTTGCCTTAAAATAGTGTGTGATGCTTTGAACAAAATGTTTTGGAGGAATTTCTAGGCTTTTGATTGAGAATAATTAAGAGTCGGTGTTTTAGAAATTTGTGTCATTTATGTTTCTTCTTATGAAATGCAATGAGTATTGTCCTTCATGAGATACTTTTCTTCATCCCAATTTTTATCTTTTCATAATTATTTGGGAGAGATATTTTGTAACAGCTCAAGGTTGTTACCAAGCTTAATTTTAGTCCAATCATATCATAATTATCATTCCATTAAGTTTATATAGTCATTAGAACCAAACTCTGAAAGTTTGGAGTGATTCAGAGCCCAATCTATTATTTTGGATTAATTTAATATTTAATTAATTAGAAAATTGAGGTATTTATTTTATCCTCAAAATTAAAATCTGACTTTGCCGTTGCGATTATCACCCCCAAATTAGCTAGGGGTGATATTTTGGACACATTTGGAAGTCGTCAGATTTTCGTGAATATTATAATATAATTAAATGCACCAGAAAATGGAATAATTAAATAATCATCAAAATTAAATTCCGACTTCGTCGTTGAATTCCTCACACCCAAATTAGCTAGGGGCGAATTTTTGGGAATTTTTGGAGCGCGTTTCAAAAATCTGAATTTTTAAATAATCAAAGAAAATAAATAAGGGATTATCGAGTCCTAAATTTGCAAATTCTCCTATTTTTCTAATTCCTTCAGCTGACAGACCCTCTCCCTAGCCGGTGCCCCCATGCCTTCCTTAGGCAAGCTTGATGGTCTCCTTCTCCCACTCTCTAGGCCTCATGATGGCCTATTCCCTAGGCTCATCATTGCTTCTCCTCTAAGAAGGAGTTCAAATCCTTCTTCCTTCTCTTTGCAAAAAGCTGAGCTCCTCCTTCCTCCTCCCTTCTTCCTCTTTCTTTGGGTGCTTGCTGAAGGGAAAGAAAGTGCAGCTCTCCACCTCCAAAGTTTTTGAAGAAATCAGAGTTCTCTTCCTTCTTCCTCCTCGCAAGGCTAAGGTACCCGTTTGCTCATCTCTTTTGTCTTTTTCATATTGCTACTACACTTGTTTGTAGCTCTAGAAACTTATGATAGAGTAAGGAAGCCATTAAGGCTCATTGAAGCTTCTCATTTCTGTGAAAAATGCATGCTCTATTTTTTGTTCATTTTGTATACCCTGTCATTTATCTATATTTTTCGTATAGCTAGGATGCTCCGTTTATACCGATTTTGATGTCGATGGAAAGGTATCAGAAAGAATTTTCCATTGATATATAGCACGGCTCATGGAATACTCTGGATTGGGAGTATTTAAGCTCAAAAGTAGGCCTTATAGGTTTTATCGAGACGAAAAATATCGTCTGGCGCTGCAGCACGCTGCAGCGCCCAAGATTGCAAAATGGACCGCTGCAGCGTGCCGTAGCTCATTGCAGTGGGCTGCAGCGTGCCATAGCGCACTATAGTGGGCTGCAGTAGCATTTTGGCAGAAACCATATAAAATTAATTATTAAACAGTAAATCACAAGTTTGACCCCTACAGTGCGCCATAGTGCGCTATAGCAAAATTTTGAGAAAACTTTAGGAAATATCAAAAATAAATTAATCAAATAGTTATTTCGCAAATTGGTCGGCTGCAGCGCACCTTAGTGCGCCACAGCGGGCCGCAGAGGTGAGAGCGCTACCGCGCACCGTAGTGGCTGTAACGCTACAATCGCCACAGCGCGCTGTCGCGGCAGAAGCGCCACAGCGCGCTGCCGCTGCAGAAGCGCCACACCGCCAGAAGCGCTGCAGTGGCATAAGCGCCAGAAGTGCTGCAGTGCGCTCTAGCGCACCACAGCACGCTGTAGCGCCCAAAATTGCAAAATGCCCAGAATTTCCTGAAGACTGCCCAATTTTGGCTGAAATGGCCAAAACTTCATTGTTTTTGCATTTTAAGGTTCCTAGGACCCTAGTGGGACTAAATAATATCAAATCTGAACCTATTTTAGCTAAAATGGAACATTGCATAAAATTCAATGTTGAAATTAAATTTGAAACTTTGTCATCTTTATCAAGTGCTCAAAACCTATCATGAATTTTAAATGTATTATGCCAATTGCTGGATAATAGAATCCTTAGAAGCTTGTATTGAATATGTATAATTTTAACAACTAAATGGCATAAAACTTAATTCCTTTAAATTTGTAATCAAGTGCTAACTCTTTTGGTTGATTTGGAATTAGTTAGCCTTAATTACTTTCTATTTAATGTCAAATTTACATTTCTATACTTTTATAATTTTAGAATGTATGTTAAAGAACTCTAACATTATTTGGACACCAAATGTGCTTAAATTGACATTAAACTATAATTGAACATAACAATCATGATAACTTGATTAAGTAGATGATACTTAATCCAAACTTGAAGTTGCCATCAATAATATGCTAATATACATTAATTTATCATTGACCCTTAAATTAAACCTTGGTCTTAATGGTAGAAAGTTAGGAGTTAAATCCTAATCTGTCTTGATTAAGATCTAAATCTTAATCACTTAATCAATTAACTTGATTGTAAGATAATTTAATTGACATTATTCTAATATTGCATATGATTTGATATTAATCTTAAATCATTGAATTAGAAGTGCTAAAGTTAATATTGAATATGTGTGATTGATCTTGGATTTTCTCTTATATAAGACCATTAGCATAAAATAGATAATAAAATTGTAATGATTTATAAAATAATCTAACTCTAATAAGATCTTTGGTTTCATCCCATGATTATAGAATAGAAAAGGATCAAATGAATTTTAATCATCTGATCTGATCACTTTAACCTAAGTCTAACAAGTAAACCTTAAGAAGTAGAAAAGTGAGATCTTAAGGGTCTTGCTTTAGGATCGTTCTTAAAATAATTAAGGACCTTTATTATTGATACCTTGAGATAGTGATGTGGGATGGGGGGTGATGACATGTAATATAATCAAATCCACCAATTAATTAATGAAATTAACCTTGCATATTTAAGTTACTAGAAGATATATGAGTCGCTTGTTGAGAATAAAGAGAAGTGTTGTAAGCGTTCACAAGTAATAAGAGCTAGGATTAAATGAGCACACTTGTAAGGTAGGAGGAAAGAAAATAAAAATAAATGAAGAAGATCTTACGGGAGCCTTATTACCAAATATGCCGCTTACGATAAAGAAGATTAACTTCTATGAGCAGTCCTTCGCCGCAGATCGAACCTTCTTTTCTTGGAAGTCCTTCTTCAAAAATTGCAAACCACACCTCAAGAAGTCATTCTCTTAAGAATGAAGCTCACATAACACAAAGAAGAAGAGAGTATTTTTATATCACTTGCCTGCCATAATACATGTAAGGGTGGCCAATTTATAGCCATAAGATACATACCAAATGACCATAAAAACTCTTAACCAACCTCTCATGAAGGACTAAAGTGTTCTTTCCTCTAAAAAACCAAAAAAAACCATATACTTACTCTCTCATGAAGGACTAAAATGTCATTTTCACACAAATGACCAAATAAACCATAAACCAACTCTCTCATAAAAGACTAAAGTGTCTTTTTACAAAAAAAACTCACATGACAATATATGGGCTAGGATGAAGGCCCATTTAGGGAACAAATACAAAAGCCCATATGACTCAAAATAGAAAAATAAAACATAGTACCATTAAACTAATTTATGATCTGGCATGTCGATGATAATTTTGTTGATGCCCTGCATCAGGTAGGAAGAGCTTTTGTGACTTATTGAGGTAGAAACTTAATTGATCCTTCATAACTTTAGAAGTTGAACTTGATATCTTATGGTTGGAATTACCTAAAGCAATTAGAATGGAACTTCTCCCTTACAATAGAAATTATTATTGAGTGACCTCTATGATTACACCCTTGGAGCCTTGTGTAGGATTCACCCATTAAGAATAAGGATTAATAGCTTTGATAAATCCTTATTGATTAAATAGAGTTATTTGAACCCATATTATTGGTTGGTGTAGTATGGTATACCATAGTACTGGATTACTTCAGTAATATTCAGAATTGATTGATTCACTCCAATGTGGACTTATGACTAGGTGCTGTCCTGAGGGATTAGACGAATACAGTCCCGTTAAAATAAATCTTCCAAGACTAAGAGTGTTATAAATAGGTGCTAATTCCTTAGTTTGATTAAAATACAAATCGCCATCGGGTGATACCTCCTAGCGAAGATCATTTCAATAGGTGTAGCTTAAACAAACTAAGTAATTCGAGTCACCTTATTTAGGACACTAAGTGTGATTGTGAGTTGGGCATCTTAATAGCTTAGCTTGAGATACAAATCGCTATCAGGTGACGCCTCCTATCGAAGATTGCTTCATTAGGGTGGTTTAATCAAACTAAGTATTAAGAACCACCTTTATTGCAAACATGCTAAATATGTGTATACAATCATCCAATTTAATAATTTTTAAGTAAATTCTCAACTTTAACCAAGTATTGAATTAGAATTTAGGAGTCAGAATCCTTTTAACAGGATTTTGCACAATGGAGATCATGAATTCATTATCGAATTTCTAAGCATATTTCTGGATTTATCTCATGTAGATTAGAAGCATGAGCATGAGCATGATGTTGAGTATCAGTAATGATATATGAGTATCAGTGATGATTTATGGGTTACAGAATATTACATACATCGACTGGGAAATTTCAGGATACATAGGCATCGCAGTTCCCAACTGGATGTATGAATATATTAGACCGTACTACTCATAGCAGTTCAGTGATATTTTGGTTACATATCAGTAGCATACAGTATTGTGGCATATTCAGATGCACGGTTTCAATGACATACAACATAGCTTCACATATGATTACTCAGTTTTAGATTTAGTACCGCTATAGTTTATTTTCAGTATTCAGTTTATAGTTCAGCATTATTTTATTTTATACAGTTTTATACAGTTTTATGCTTTTAGTTACCTTTACTATATTTCTGCAGATTTAATTATGTTATGTAAATGTTAAATGAACAATTAGAACTGTTTAGACTAGTTTTGAAGTGTTAGACTTATTGTCTAACACATGGTACTTTTGGGATCCGGCAATTTGCTAGGTCCTAAGCAGTATATTGAGCCAGGTCAGGAGGACACCCAGGAGATTCAGGAAGAGCCCATAGAGCACTAATGGACTCTCTTCCAGTTTTGCTACCTTTTTACTTAATTTATTTCAGTTCAGTTCAGTACTTAGCTTTTATGTCTGTTTCAATAGAATGTTTGTAATAATTTTGGATATATTTTATTTTCTTTTTTGAGACAAATATTTTTCATACAGCTTCTGTGATGAATGTTTCTGGATGTTTGCTTTAAGCTTCTGCACTCTGTTATATACTACTTATACTTAGTATTATGATGTGATCAGTATATTGGAAATGCTGATATCTTATACATATATTGGATTCCTATTGTATTCTAAATCTAATGTATATATTTGCCTAATACTTAGGATAAGTATACTACTCTTATCTTAAGTATTAGCTCTCAACCTTCCTTGAGGTTGAGTCAGCAGCCCTCCCGACGGGCTTAGTTTTCAGCTATTTCAGGGAGACGGGATATTCCTCCCCAAGTGGCGCACCGCTCCGCAGCCGAATTATGATTTTTACCCCTTTGCGCGCGGCGACGGGGCGGGGCGCTACATATTTTTCTTCATCCATTTTCTTTTCTTTTGCATTTACTTCAAGAGAGAAATTTTTCTTCATCTCATTCATCGATCATAGTATGCATTAAGTTTCATAGAAGCTTAACACATTCTTGATTTGACTGTCCCTTAATTTATCTCATATGAGCCCCTTATTTTCCTCACACTTAAAATTGAGCAGCACAAATTCTTAGTTAAAGGTATAAGATAATGATTAAAGAAAATATTACTGAAACCCATATATTTAAGAATTATTATATTACTCAATCACACATTTTGTTAAATAACAAATTTGAAGAAGAATTTCATATATACAATTAAAGTTTAATTGCGCAAAGCCAGGACGGTTTGATCCTGATTGAACGATTCAGTGCTCAATGGTTTACGGGCTTGGCCCAACACAAAAAGCATGAGTCCGACAAGATAATGGAGAAGAGGGTGGGTTTTGAGTAAGTGGGACCCACAGAATATTAACTTAATTAGAAATTAATTCAAATGCCTTCAAAAAAATTTCAAAATTTCACTCATAGTTAACTGAAGGGTGAGGAATGCAACGATAAAGTTGAATTTTGATTTTGACAAGTATTTAATTTTCCTATTTTTCAGAGTATTTTAAATATATTAAAATATTCGACGAAAATTCAACGACTTCCATATGCCTCCAAAACATCACCCATAACTAATTTGAGGATGATGAGCATAATGACAAAGTCAGATTTTTGATCTGAGGTCAATTTATATAAGTCAAATTTCAGGGTTCCTAAAATTCCCAAAATCAGGGTTCCTGAAATTCCCAAAATCAGGGTTTGATCCATTTGACGCTTAATTTGGACTGAATCTTTAGAGTGAGTTCCTAATGATTTAATTAGAGTGTTAGAACTAAGATCAGAACTTAATTAAGTCCTGATTAATTAAGGTAATAACCTAGGATTATTATAAGACTTATCCTTATACTTTGCTAGTCTAGAATCCTAAGGCAAAAATCAGCAATTGATAATTTAATCCATGTGAATTGATGTGTGCAAAAACTTTGATTGAACTTAAGTTTGATAAATTTCAAGAGTTCAACTTAAGGCTTAATTAAAGTTTGAACTAGAAGATATAGTTAGAGGTCTAACCTACAAAATTTGAAATACATAATAAATATTAAGTTACTCATTCATCATCAAAGTTAGAATCAATAATAATTAGGGTGTTATATAATTAACATATAATTAAGGAGATTAATCATATGAATTGAAATCAAACTTTGAAATTAAGTTTAAAATATTAAAATGAAATAATGAAAACTAAAAAACATGCTGTTTGGATAAGTAAGTTTGCTAGTAACCATGCCATTTAGATAAGAAATTAATTTCATATTTGAAGTTACCTCTACATTTAGACAATGCATAATTTTGTTGAGACTAGTTGTTATTTTGATGTATTTTTATGTTATTAAAGTTCTAGAGTCAACATAATACAAAAATACAAAGTTTGTACGTAACAGGGCGCTGCGGCGCGCTACGCGCGTAGCGCTGTCTGGCCGAGAGCCAGACGCTACGGCATGTTATGGCGTGCTACTGCATTGCTGCGCACTGTAGTGCTGTCTAGCCGAGAGCCAGATATTATAATATGCTACGTTGTGCTACCGTATTGCGGTGCACTGTAGATCTTCCGAACGCTATGATGCACTATGACATGCTCGAGCGCTATGGTGCGCGTAGCGCTTCTAGGTGTTCCGGTGCGCTACAACATGTAATGGCGCTGCGGTGCACTAGAGTGCTCTTAGGTGATACAGCACCAGACATCCTGAGACGCTGGCACTGTGATGCGCTGTAGCATCCCTTGGCCGAGAGCCAGGCGCCCATCGGTCATCCTACACAAACAAGAGGAGGTATCCTCTATGGAATCCAAATACTTTTGATTTATGGCGCCTCAAGTGTGGTGTTATATACCGATGGATAGGACTTTCCAAGAGCTTTCTATGGATACCAAAATTGACAATAATGGACCACTCTAACACTGCCTACGATGATGCCCTAACTACAAATAGAGATTTCTTCTAGGGTTACTTGGGAGCTCCTTCCTGCAGTAGATGAGAAAACTAGGGAGAGTGGAGAGCTGAGAGAGCTAGCTTTAAGGAGGGTGGAGGAGATATGGGCTGGGAGAGAGAGAAAGTCATCTCCCATCAGCAACATGGGAAAAGAGAGGGGGCTTGCATGCGCAAGAGGGGGAGGAAGGGACGCACGAAGGAATTGAGGGGGAGTGGGTTCCAGGCGCAGAAAAATTTTCAAAAATAAAATAAATTTGTTAAATTTAATTAATACAATTTTCTAATCAAAATTAGATGGATAAATGAGCTCTGAAAAATTTCAGAAATTTTTGCTCATCATCTCAAGTTTTATTCCGTATTGATTTATAACCCTAAAGATATCCCAACAATTGGTATTAGAGAGGGGTTGCCTTGTTTGTTCTTAAGGGCTAGGATTTGCTTAATCTACTTATTATTTTGTGTTTGAGTTTTTTAAAGCAAGAAGAAAGATATGGAAGAAAGAGGAGAAGAGGTTGTTGGAACCTCATCATCATCGGTGGTGGATAGGTCACTCCACCAAATTGTGATACATATATCAAAATAGATGTTATCAAATTTGATGGGAAGAATAACTTTGGTATATGGTAGTGCGAGGAGACAGACACACTATGCACCATAAAACTGGAGGATGTTCTTGATGGCAAGGAAAAATCGGAAGAAATTTCTGAGAGGGATTGGATCAAGATGAACTGCAGTGCATGCGGCTTGATCCGAAATTGTTTGACTCAGGAGATCAATTATGGAGCTATGATGGAGATGTCGGCGTGGAAATTGTGAAAATTCTTAGAATCCAAGTATCTGACAAAGAGCATGGAGAGTCGACTTCACATGAAAAGATGAATCTACATGTTTCAGATGAGAATGGTAGTTTCTATAGATGAACACCTAAATGAGTTTACAAAATTATTAGAAGATTTTTTGAATCTGGATGAGATTATTGAGAATGAATATAAGGCACTATTATTGTTCAAGTCATTGCTAGATGAGTTTGAGCACATCACCATGACTTTGATCCATGGGAAGGAGGTTTTGAAGTATGAGGAGGTGACGACATGTAACAACTATAGTTGTTATTCTAGTTAAATTCAGATTAATTAAGCTAAATCAAGCTTTGATTTTGATTCATTTAGACTCAATGGGTTATTTAAGCCTAACCGTAGAAGTTTGAAATCAATCGGAGTTCAATTGAGTATTTTAGTATTTTTGCCTATTTTTGGATCTTGAAAGTTAGTTAAATTAATTTAATCTCTAAATTCAAATATGAGTTCATTTTTGAGTTCCTCATACCCTAATTAGCTAATGGTGAATTTTTAAGAATTTTGGAGCTCAGTTGGTCCTAAATTAAATTTAAAATTTATTAGAATTATTATTTAATTAAATAAATGAATTTTTATTAATTAAATATATATATATATATTATTTATATATATGAGATTTGCTGTCAAGACCGCGACAGATCTGCTGCAGGGTCCCGATAGCGGCGCTTCAATCTGCGCCAATGGATGCATTAGCACGCATCCTTGCGCACTTTATCCAGCGGTGCGATCTATCCCGCGCCGTGATCGAATCCTCGGCATTGGATCGATCGAGCGTATCCGACGGCTGTCATCTAATTCGCAATTTATCGTTTAAGTGGTGCATCAGAACTGTCCGAGACCAACGGCTTCGCAATCAAATGGCCCGGAGCACCACCGCAACTGTGGATCATCTTCTTCTTCTCGCCCGTTGTGCATCTGGTCCCCCCTGACACTCGACCTCAGCAGCTCCTGTGGCAGTACGGGAAAAGCCCCATTCTTCCTCTTCTACCCTCGGGCACGACCTTATGCTAGTAGTAGTTACCCGGAATTGCCCTCGACTGTTTCATCCACCCCCATTGCTTTGGCCCGAGCCATACCCTGGTTCTTAAGCCATGACATCCACCCCCAGTGCTTTCTTATGCTTATAAATACCCTTAGAGCATCATAGTGAGTTTTTTTGCTCACTGTGATCCCTTAATTGTCCGGTCGAATCCCTTGGAGCTCCCAGTCCTCTTGGCGAATCCCTGTGCTCCAATTTCTACGTACTACTGATAGTGGGTGCGGTCTAGCATTTAGACCCCCTAACAAGTTGCAGTGACTGCTTGGTGAGCTCTAGAGCTTCTTATTCTCCCTCAATCTCAGCAGCTGCTTCAATCCCAGGTACAGATTCTTCCCATTGAACTGTGTGAGTTCAGTTTTTCATTTGAGCTTATGAAGAAGCCTCTGGATGTCATCTATCTTCCTTAGCATCCTAGGAATCTAACTCGATTACTCCCAGGGTCTGAGCTAGCTCCGATTGATCGTATTGATCGGTCGAGCTAGCGGCTTAACCATGGCTGAGTCTGAGTAAGGACCCAGCTATCAGCTGCACCCCAGGTCGCATAACCTTAAGGGTTCGACTCGCCTCACCTCACTGATGGTGTGAGGATTGAACCCTACCAGTTTGGTGGCCTCTGTGAGGAGAATTCACTCCTCATAGAAAACCCTAAGTCCCTCACCTTAGAGCATTTCTGTAGAGTATCCATCTACCAATCCACTGCATCCCAGATGGGGGTTCTTAGCTCAATTGATGCGTCTAGTGTTCCTGATGGTTTAGCCGTCAAGATCCAGACGTGGCGTGGTCTGATGATGAAGAATTTGGCGCTGGAAGTTAGCCCTAGGAATCTTGTGGCCTGGGAAATGGCGTGGGGACGATACACAGTACCGGGTCGGGTCAGACCCCGACCCGCACGTTTTCATTTTCAGGCCGCAAAAATTTAAGGAATTTCTGAATTAAATTCCTTCTATTTAATGTTTGATTAATACTTAAAATTATTTAACCTATGATTTAGATTAATTAAAACATTTAGATTAAATTATTTAAACAACTTATGCTATACTTATCAAAATGGTATGATCCAATATACCATTTTAATCAAAAAAATGTAAGGAATAATAATATAAAATAAAATTTAAGATTCAATGGTTAGATTTTATAAAATTACCTAATCATTCTTTGATCTTAATTAATTCATAACTAATTCAATTAATGTCCAAAAATTATGATTTAGGTCTCTAATTGCTCATAAGATTAGGGAGAACCTATTTTAGCCATTAGAACAATTTAAGAGATTTAAAATTGTTAATCACCTCTTAATTCCCTAATCCTAGATTAGTAAAATTAAGTATTAGTTATCCCTCTGATTTTGATGAAACAAGTTCCTAATACTTTCTTAAGAGTATTAGAACTCTCATATGTGCTTGGATCATGTTAATGAACCATAATTATCTTAATATCCTTAATTATCCTTAAAAGGAGATTAATGTCATTTAAGCTAAATCTTGAGCTAAATATTGAATTAAGTTTTTCATCCATCTCATTAACCAATATTAAGTCCATTGAAACTAATTTGAATCAATTTGAATGATTAAAACTTAAATTTCCAATTTTAGCCTTAAGATGGGTATTTTGGTTATTTATGACCAAAATATTATTTAACACCCTTAAACCCTAAGATTTTAGTAATGTGTTTCTAATTAACACATTAGTATCCTTTCTATAACTTTAAGTTTAATAAATATGGTTTAAGTAATTAAGTCTTGAATCTCCCTAGTTTGATCTTAAGATCTTAATGAGAAGTTAGAACTTCCCATTATAGAATAACATCCATGAGCTATAACTTTAAAAGAAGTGTTATGTAAATCCTAAGGCTACATTTAAGTTTAGATATTAAGTGATCAAATCTTAGATCGTAGATCTTAGATCTTACTCTTAATCATTTTGATTTAATTGTGCCATTCTCTTAGAGATCCTTAATTGATTTGATTGTCTAATTCTTTTGAAACCTTCTTGTGGGTGTAGGATTGATTCAAAATATAAAATAATGTGATTATTATATGGATTGAATATAGATCTTAGATTTATATGTTCTTGATTAATTATTTTATCTTATAATATTAGAATAATCTTTCACTAAGATATTAACTTATAAATCCTTCAGCTCATAAGATTCTTTATCTTTAAATCAAGGTTAAGTGTGAACCTTAGATCCTTTATAGGATAACACTTAGGATTCAAGTTTTGAATCCCAATTATAGAATTTAAGTCTAAAATTCTTAATCTTGATTAGTATAATCAAGATTTTGGTTGAGTAATCAAACTTATTAATTAATTCTTTATAATCGTCATTCAATTTTGGATTAGAATTTGATAAGTTCTAATATTAACTTTAAGGCTATGAATCTGAAATTATACTCAATAGTTGGATATTAGAGATTCTAAACTTGTATTCTTTCAGAATAGTTAGAACAAATTAAATTAAACAATAACATATATCATATAAGTCTAGTTGAGTTTCTTGCTTACTTTGACTATTGTTGCTCTGCACACCTTGTATATTGAGCCTTTTTCCTTGGACATAATAGTTGAGCTCAGGATAATTTTAACATATCCTGGGTTAGTATTTGAAAAGCATAAACATTCTTTCAGTTCACTCAGTGCATTCAGTTCAGTAGGGTGTGTCCTAGCTTAGTCTGCCTCCTCAATTCCAGTTTTGTTATAGAATAGACTCAGACCTAGCTCTGTGCTTGGCTACGATGAATATATGTCTTATTCTATAAGTTCAACTTGGACCTAGCTCTGATGATATCTAGGATGGATTCATGTTGAACTTTCTGTTCAGAGATCCTGTATGACCTATATCTGTTATGGCAGTACTATGTTTAGGCATGCTCTTACTTCAGTTCAGTTTCAGTGTTTTGGTTTGCCTTGCCATATGCTTCAGTGGATTTACTTTTATTTCATTTCAATACTCCGGCTTATTTTGTCACATGCTTTAGTGGCTTTTACTTATTAGTTTAGCATACTTATATATTTATTTTAGTTCAGTATTTATCTAGCATAAGTATATTAAGGATGCTAGTTTATTGTAACAAGCTAAGTTGTTACTTAGGTCAATTAAGACAGATCTAAGTCTTAATTATGGTTTTAATAGCTTAATTAAGTCATTTAGAACCTACCTCTAAGATTTGGATCAAATCAGGGATCAAATAGATCAAAACTTGATTTCTGGAAAATCCCAAACCCTAGAAATTGACTTTTTATCTAGACCTTAGATTGAAAATCTGACTTCGCCATTGCGTTCACCACCCCCAAATTAGCTAGGGGTGATGTTTTGGATGCATTTGGAAGTCATTGAATTTTCGGTGAATATTTTAATATTATTTAAATCTCCTGAAAATTCAAGTAATTAAATACTCGTCAGATCTAAAATCTGATCATACCATTGTGTTCCTCACCCCTCAATTAGCTAGGGGTGATTTACTTAAAATTTTCTAAGTACGATTAATTATTTAATTAGCATTAATAAAATGATTATTATATAATTAATAATAAAAATTAATTAAAAGGACATAACGGCGTCACCTCTTTAATGCTAACGCCGTCCTCCTTATCCTAATCACCATTGATCAGACACAATGTAATCTGGATCGTCCGATCAGACTTGATCGGACGACCGTGAAGTCATCTCTCCCATTTTGTGCCACGCACAGTACGCGTGGCGATTGCTCGCGTACGCAGCGAGCTTCGCTTGCCACCTGCCTCTCCGCCGCTTTGAAGTCCCCTTCGATCCTAATTAAATCTTTCGCGTGACTTGGGGACTGAGTTTTTGAGAAGACAAAGAATCCTTGTCGCAGAAGGATCCATTTGATCATCTCGAGATCGTCGACAGCTCATCCTTAGGTACTACTCGTACTCTACAATCTCATTCTTATTCGCATACTCAATTGAAATATTATTCATTTCTGACTGTGATCTCATTAGGAAATCTATGTTTATGCATTTGATTATTCTCAACTCCACCCAGTTTTACCTAATCAATCCATATACATAGTGAAGCAAAGATCAATTAATTCAAACCCTACATGTGTATCGTATGTTGTAAATGAATAAAGATTTAAATTGGAAATGGAATGATACGCCAATTTTGTATTTCAAATTGCGAAATTTTCAATTCCTCGCTTCCGTCCTGGTGTCTAGGGCATCGATTTATTATCAGTTTAGGTTACCTCCATATTTGATCCATATACCCATAGCTAGGTCTTCGAATCCTCTTTGATTGGGAGTATGGGCCGAGTCTTCCACAGCTGGCATGCCACTCTGATCCTCGGCCCTAATTGCTCTGGCGCCGAAGAACCCTCGGGACGAAGGCATGCTTTCGATCCCAGCGATTTCGAATCGGCGCTGGAATCGTCGAGCGGGCCCTACGCCAGTTGCAGCTTCTAGACAAACGACGGATCTCAGCATGTGGGTCCCACCGGTGGATGTATCGCCCGCCACGTGCTTAAGTGTCTGCTGTGGTTGGAATTTTACGAAGCCGCCATCAGATAAAATCAACAATTGAAATATAATTTTATGATTTGATTAAAATAATAAATTAATATAATAAACTTTAAACACTCATAAAATTAAATATATAAATTTAATTATAGTAAAATTATATATCCCTGAAATCAAAAAAATGAGGAGAACACATTGAAATTATCAAAATTTCATTTAAAGCCAGATTTAACATAGTGACATTTAGGATCCCTAAATTTAACCCTAAATGTTACAAAAGTTCAAATTACTATAACTTTGTATCCCTTAATCCAAACATACCTAATAAGGGTCTTAAAATGCTCACAAAACCCTAAGGAACATTCTAGTAGTATTAACTTTGCTATTTGGATTAGCATTTGACTAAAGACATTTAGGACCTAACCCTAATTAGCTTAATTTAACCTAAAACTTCAAATGACCATAAGTTAATCATAGCTCCAAATTAGGTAATCCAAATACTAATTTAGATCAGCAAAACCTAATCTACAGAGATCTACAAAAATATTTAGAATCCAACGGCTAAATTTACTAATCACCTCTAATTACCCTTAAACTTAATTAGTGAATATTAGCAAATCTAATGATACAAATTGGATAATTTAAGTTTCAGAGAACTCCTAGAACCTATTAAAACCTAAATGTAAGGTTTGATTAGTGATTGGGTGATTAATTTTACTAATCACTCACTAATCACCCTAAACCCTAATTAAGCCATAACTTAGCCAAATGGAGTCCTAATTGAACCTACCACTAGTCATTAGAATCAGTGGATCAATTGTGACATACAACCACTAAAATTATTCAATTTGGGCACCAAATGATAAAGTTATGATTTTTGGCCCTTAATTAAGAATCCTTAAATACCCTTTTAACCCTAAAACTTGTTTTGGCTATAGCTTAGCCAATATACACCAGAATTCAATAATTTAAGATTTTATAGAAACCTTAGGACATAAACTTTAATAAACTAATAGAAAAATTATATGTTGTTAGGGTAAATTTACCAAAATTCCCTTATAGGTCAAATTTTTTAATTTGACCCTATAAGGCTTAACACTTAACCAAATTTAGAGAACTTACTCTCTAAACTCATATTAGACAGTAAGTAATCATTTCACATTATTAAAATATAGAATTAAGCTCTAATTCATAAATGTGAAATTTAGACCCTTAAGTAAGGGCAAAATGGTCATTTTGCCCAAATTTAAAGTTTAATATTTCTAAGTCCTAATTTCATCTCTAAATCATATCAAATAGTAATTAAAGTGATTTAAATTATAATCTAAATAATTCTAAGTCTTAAATTAGATATTAAAAGGAAAACCCTAAATTTAGCCTTAAGTGAAAATCTTAAGTAAAGATTAATTCTTTTCCATTTCCTTTGGACTTCTTAGATCATCCTTTAGGTCTTATAACTTTAGTTAGGATGAGTGTCTGGGTGATACTCTTAGAATCTAAGAGCCATAATTCCTAAGATTAGGATTAGATCTTAAGTTAGAATTCATCTAATGGGTAAAGTGAGTTACTCATTAAGGTGAAATCTTGATCTTACTAGTTTATTAGATTTTTCATAGTTTATTAATTAATTATTTGCTCTTTTAACATTAGAATTAGGATTAGAGATCTATCCTATTGAATATGACTTAATTCAATAGGATTTACCTTAATATTTAATCTGTGAGATGGGATTGAACCTTAGTCCTTTAAGGATAGCCTTGTGATTAAGAATTAAACTTCATTCTTTGGAGTTTGGTTCTTAATTCTTTAAATCTTGATTTGGCTAATCAAGATTTGTTATGGGATTTATAAAATAATAAATTAGGACGATTGATTTAATTATTTTAACATTTTAGGTGACTTGGATTTATTTATAATTAGGATGTGGCCAATCCTAATTATGTTTAACTAGTAGGTTTATGATTCTAAGTTACAGACAATGTAGGAATTGAGGATTCTGAATCTTATGTAACTTAGAGTAGTTAGAATGGTTAAATTAGAAAATAGGTGATATCACAAAGTTTGTGTAGTACTATTTATTAGTTACTTGAATTTGAAATGCTATGCTTTCTTTGTCATTTGAGCCTTTTTACACCTTTGGACATACATTAATACTTGATACATACTTTATAATATACTTTGAATTTCATTCACATATCATATGCATAATTTTAAAAGAAATATTAATAATAATATTATACTTGTAGTTTATGTTTTACTTAGCCTGCCACTTAGTATGACTTTACTTTAGGACTATTTTTGCCTAGGGAATTTCCCCTATGGTACTTTACTTTGGCATTGGGATGTTTCTCCTATATGCCCTTTAGATACTTTGTGTGGCGGCCCTGCTCCACCGTGGTCCTATTAACCCTTAAGTTAACATGATTACGGTGGAGGGGTCACCAAATGACAAGGTCCCCACTTAAGGTTGGATTAGATACACGTACTAATCCAATTTAAATAAGGACTTTGCCATTCAATCCAGAAATACTATCACTAAATGATCATACATGAACTCAGAGTGCGGAAGCATAAAACATAACATCCATCCAATACAGTATAAATACAACAATACAGAATAAGTAAAGTACTAAAAAAGAAATATAATCCTGTATTATTACAACATTTAATGAGATTAAAAGAACTGAAAGAAAACTCTCAACCTCACTGAAAATAGAAAACTAAGCTACAGATCTTCAGGAATGGACTCCTCCTCCAATGGCAAACTCTCCACTGGATCTGCTAAACCAACAAACTCAGAACCTACCATTATCAGTTTCATAATGGTAGGGCCCCAGCCAACAAAAGAAAAACTGGTTAGACAATAAGTCTAAGTACATTTTAGGGCAGCAATTTTATTAAATTAAGAAGATATCACCATATAAACAGAACTAAGCATAATAGGTGCAGGAAAGCGTATCAAAAGAATAGTATAAAGTTATAAACTACAGTTTATAACTAAACAAATAGGAAGTAATACAAACCTCCTCCAAGCAACTGCAACACAAACAGGTAAGTAAAAGAAAAGTAAAACTGTAAGAAAATACAACCTAAATATGCATATGTTCAAACGGATTATGCTAAGTGACATACAAAATTTAAATAATAAAAACTGAAAACACCCTGGGGTCTAAATAAAAAGTCAAATTCTAAGGTCTAAATAAAAAGTCAAATTTTCAATCTGAGGTCTAAATAAAAAGTCAAATTCTAAGGTTTTGAAATTTTCCAGAATTCTTATTTTGACTTTGTTGACTTCTTGTTTTGACCTAGGTTTTAAAGATGAATTCCAAATCACTTGATTAGTGACTTAGAATCTTAATTAGGACTTAGATTAGTCTTAATTGAGCAAAGTAACAACCTGGGTTGTTACAAACTCCCCCACTTAAGAATGATGTCGTCCTCGACATCACTCAAGTGAGAAAAAGAATTTAAGCAGATATGATAAAACGAATTAAAATTTTGAAGAATCACCTTGATTAAAAAGGTTTGGGTACTTTTGGCGCATATCCACCTCTTTCTCCCAGGTGGCTTCATTACAAGAGCGGTTTTTCCACTGAATCTTTATCATTGGAATAGATCGATTCCTTAATTTCTTCAGATCATGATCTAGGATTTTTATTGGTTCTTTAGTATAAGAAAGATCAGGTTGAATTCCAATTGCAGGATGTTCAATAAGATGAGAAGGATCTCGGAGACACTTCCTTAGAGATGAGACGTGGAATACATTATATACAGCAGCGAAGTCTTCTGGAAGTTCTAATTTATAAGCTGCTGAACCAATCTTCTGCAAAATTTTGAAAGGTCAAATATACCTTGGACTGAGTTTTCTGAAACTCCAAAATGATAGATTCCTTTCATCGGGCTCACTTTTAAGTACACAAAATCTCCTTCGCTGAATTCTAGAGGACGATGACGATTATCATGATATTTACTTTGCATGTCTTGAGCTGTTCTAATTCTTTGCTGAATGAGTTTAACCTTCTTATATGTTTCTTCTACTAACTCAGATCCATATAATTAAGTATCTCCTGACTCAGACCATGCTAGTGGGGATGAACATTTTCTTCCATATAGGGCTTCATATGGTGCCATCTTAATACTTGACTGAAAACTGTTGTTATATGCAAATTCCACTAAAGGAATATGCTCTTCCCAGGATCCTGAAAAATCCAACATACATAAACGTAAAAGATCTTCTAAGACTTGATTTACTCGCTCTGTTTGGCCATCTGTTTGGGGATGGAATGCTGTACTCATGTCCAAAGTTGTGCCTAAATCTTGATGGACAGCCTGCCAAAATTTAGAAGTAAAACGACTGTCTCTATCAGATACAATTGTTTTAGGAATTCCGTGCAATCTGACTATTTCTTTAATGTATAATTTAGCCAATTTCTCCACTGAGTCAGTTTGACGGATTGGAATAAAATGGGCAGATTTTGTGAGATGATCCACTATAACCCATATTGAATCAGCTCCAGATTTTGATCGAGGCAAACCCATAACAAAATCCATGGATATATCAGTCCATTTCCATTCTGGGATTTCTAGTGGGTGCAATAAGCCACCAGGATTTTGATGTTCTGCTTTTATTAAGCAACAAGCGTGGCATTTTGCAATAAACTCTGCAATACTTTTCTTCATTCCTGGCCACCAGAATGACTGTTTTAGGTCTTGGTACATCTTAGAATTTCCTGGATGAATTTGATATCCTGAATTGTGACTTTCAATTAGGACCTCTTTCTGCATGGATTTAGGAATCCATAGACGATTATTCATGTAAATAGCACCTTTCTTAAAATTCAATTCTGGACAACGACCACTTTCTATTGCCACTTTAAGGTTTAAATATTCGTCATCCTTACTTTGAGAAATTGAAACATCTCTATGAAAAGTGGGTTCTATATTATTCATGGATATCATGGTACTGACTGAATTTCCCTTAGCAAGAGAAATTTCCATTTTATGAAACTCATTCGCCAATGGACTTCCTGAAATTAAGCTATTAAGGACAGTGTGACGGCTTAACGCATCAGCTACTACATTAGCTTTGCCTGGATGGTACTGGATATCTAAATCATAATCACTTATTAATTCCAGCCATCTTCTTTGCCTACAGTTCAATTCTCTCTGAGTAAAGATGTACTTTAAGCTTTGGTGGTCTGTGAATATAGAGCATTGAACTCCGTACAAATAATGGCGCCAAATTTTTAATGCAAAAACTAATGCTGCCAATTCTAAATCATGTACGGCATAATTTTTCTCATGGGTTTTAAGCTGGCGAGATGCGTATGCTATAACTTTGCCTTCTTGCATTAATACGCATCCTAACCCAATTCCAGATGCATCTGTATACACCTGATAGTTCACTCCTTCTTTTGGAAGAACTAATACTGGAGCAGAGGTTAACACATCCTTTATAGACTGAAATGCAGTTTCACATTTTTCTGTCCAAACAAATGGAACTGCCTTATGAGTTAGTTTTGTAAGAGGTGCGGCAAGCTGAGAGAAGCCTTTAACAAATCTTCTGTAGTATCCGGCTAAACCCAGAAAACTACGAATTTCAGTAACTGTCTTGGGCTGAACCCAATCCTGAATAGCACTGATCTTACTCTGATCTACTTGGATTCCTCGAGCATCAACCACATGTCCAAGAAATGATACAGAATCCAGCCAAAATTCACACTTAGAGAATTTAGCATATAACTCATGTTCTCTAAGCTTTTCCAGAACCAATCTCAAGTGTTCTTCATGATCCTTTACTATCTTGGAGTAAATTAAGATATCATCAATGAATACTATAACAAATTTATCTAGATAAGGCTTCAGAACTCTCTGCATTAAGTCCATGAACAGAGATGGGGCTTTTGTGAGACCAAATGACATTACAAGAAACTCGAAATGCCCATATCGTGTTCTGAATGCTGTCTTTTCTACATCTGAGTCCTTTACCTTCACCTGATGATATCCTGACCTTAAATCAATTTTAGAGAACACTATAGCACCGGCAAGTTGATCGAACAGATCATCAATACGAGGAAGTGGGTATCTATTTTTAATTGTGACTTTATTCAGCTCTCTGTAGTCTATGCACATTCTCATAGACCCATCTTTCTTCTTAACAAATAGTACCGGGGCTCCCCACGGGGACATACTTGGTTTAATAAACCCCTTATTTAACAGTTCTTGCAATTGCTCATTTAACTCTTGCAATTCTTTTGGGGCCATTCTATATGGTGCTTTTGATAGAGGTTGAGTTCCTGGAACTACATTTATTTCAAACTCTACTTCTCTGGTTGGAGGTAAACCAGGCAGATCTTCAGGAAAAATATCTTCAAAATCTCTAACAACTTTTATTTTAGAGATTGGGGTTACTTCTTTGCTACTACCCATCATCACCATCAGAATACAACTATAACCTTTACATACCATTTTCTCTGCTTGAATTGCATTGATCAAGGAGCTACTAGTGCTGATCTTCCCAATAAACGTTGTTGAAGCTCCTGAAGTTTGCAACACGACCTTCTTCTTTTGACAATTGATGGTAGCGCTATGCATACTAAGCCAATTCATGCCTAATATGATATCAAAATTTACTATAGGTAGCACAACTAACTTGGCTTGGAAGGTATGGTTATTAATTGGTATTTGAATGTCGCAGAATTTGTTCGCACTAAGTTGGGCTCCAGATGGAAGTCCAACACTCAAGATCTTCACAAGTTTGTAATATGAGAGTCCTAATTTCTTGGCAAAATTTTCAGAGATAAATGAATGACTAGCCCCAGTATCAAACAATATACTGCAGGGCTCTTCTTTAAAGTATAAGGTGCCTAATAATAACAGTATAGACTTTAGAAAATTCTAATTCAATAAGAAAAGCAAAATTTGCGATTTGTACCTGAAACTACATTGTTGTCTTCTGCAGCTTCTACTGGAGTGAGATTATACACTCTTGCCTTTCCAGCAGGTCTGCTGTCAGATGTTTGAGCTGATGATTGATTTGGGTTTGAAGCCTTTGTGGCATATTGAACTTTTGCCAGGGTTTGCTCTTGAGCAGGAGGTGGCATAAGAGTTTTCTGAGGTTCTCTGAAGTTGATAGGAGTGGCACGGAATACTTTATTTGTACAATTCTGATCAATAGTTACTCCATCAATTGTTTTATTTGATCGACAGTCTCTATATGCGAGACCTTGTTTTCCACACGTAAAATATACTCGGCCAAAATGATAACATTTCCCATAAGGATGTGGCCTATTACATGTGGCAGTTTGACTTGATGTTTCAGTGGTTTCCATTTGATATACTCTTCCTTGGTTTGTTCATTGTTGCTTGAAGTTCTGAGGGTATTTATTCATATTGAAAGCCTTTCTCTTCATGTCTTTAGTATTTTGATGATGCTCTACTACCCGAGCTGTCTCAACTAGCTTCTCGAATTTGGTATGTTGTAAAGGAATTACATGATCTTTGATAGACTCTCTGAGTCCATTCTCATATCTGAAACATCTATCTTCTTCAGTTGGAACCAGATGAGGTGAAAATCGGATGAGCTTTCGAAATTCTGAAGTATATTCTGCTACTGTTCGGCTTCCTTGGGTTAACCTTAATAAAGACTCACCAATGATGTTCTTGGTGGAGGGTGGAATAAATGATTCTTTGAAGGCTTGGACAAACTAGCTCCATTCTATTTCATCTAACTCAAATTATTCAAATCGTGTGTTCCTTTCTTGTTCCCACCAATGTTCTGCCTCTCATTGCAGAAGATGAGTGGCTAGTCTTACAGATTGGTTGCTTGAACAACCAAGACTAGTGATATTTTTCTCTATAGTTTTTAGCCATGCTATGGTATCCATTGGGGATTCAGATCCTTCAAAGGTTGGCGGTCTTAATCTTAGGAAACTGTGAAGTATCCCATCTGCAGACTGCCGATAGATATTGGGAACTTGAGGAGCGGGGGATGCTGAAGAGGTGCTGGCATTAGTAACAGGTATTATAGATACTAACTTTTGAATAGCTAGAGCCTGCTGATTTTGATTCTCTAGCCTTACAGTAACCATATTTCTTAAAGAAGTTATTTCATCAACAGTATTGGACGCAGCCACGGTATTATTTGGAGCATTGCTTGCGGATGGTTGAAGGTTGAGTGGAGTATTGTTGGGAGAAGTAGCAGGATTCATTTTCCTGAAATCAAAACAACTATCTTGAGTTCTTTATTTTAACCAGACATAATATAACTACTGCTTTTCTCGTTTATTTAAACTTTTATTGAAATAACAAAATACATCATCATAGACTTATAAAACTATTCCCATCCTATATATTTAATGAAGAATGCTCTACGAAAGTCTTCATAAATCACTTCACGATGCTCCTCTTGTGCTTCACGAAACAGTTCTGCGTATGTCATAATCCACCATTCTTTTGCTTGCATTCGCAAAAGACATAGCACCACTTCTAATCTAATGTGACTAGGCCATTCCATAACACCAAATATGTGGTCAACTCTCGCAAGCCATTCCCTTGCTAGTACTGGAAAATCAAGGCCTCTATAGACGCCTTCTTTCAGTAATTTGTTTATCACTTGCGATCCTTGTTCTGATATTCCTTCAATCACTCTTCCTTGCTTCTTTCCTAATTTATGTTCATATTTCCAAATAATCTCGAACTCCTTTAGGTAAGCCATGAATGCCATTTCTAGATGATCTTATATTCCTACGATTATAACATTCTACTTAGATTTGTTGAGCATATATATATATATATATATATGTATTTTGATAATTATCATCTTTTATGGTTATCTAATAACTTAACTTATTCTGAGTTATACTCATAATATGATGGATGTCAATTCAAGTATTCGTTTAGTGATCAAGTGGCAGAAGAACAATCCATTAGGTAGAAAGGAATGAATTCCAATCTGACACCTTATGGAATTCTCTGATACCAACTGTGGCAGCCCTGCTCCGCCGTGGTCCTGTTAACCCTTAAGTTAACATGATTACGGTAGAGGGGTCACCAAATGACAAGGTCCCCACTTAAGGTTGGATTAGATACACGTACTAATCCAATTTAAATAAGGATTTTGCCATTCAATCCAGAAATACTATCACTAAATGATCATACATGAACTCAGAGTGCGGAAGCATAAAACATAACATCCATCCAATACAGTATAAATACAACAATACAGAATAAGTAAAGTATTGAAAAAGAAATATAATCCTGTATTATTATAACATTTAATGAGATTAAAAGAACTGAAAGAAAACTCTCAACCTTACTGAAAATAGAAAACTAAGCTACAGATCTTCAGGAACGGACTCCTCCTCCAATGGCAAACTCTCCACTGGATCTGCTAAACCAACAAACTCAGAACATACCATTATCAGTTTCATAATGGTAGGGCCCCAGCCAACAAAAGAAAAACTGGTTAGACAATAAGTCTAAGTACATTTTAGGGCAACAATTTTATTAAATTAAGAAGATATCACCATATAAACAGAACTAAGCATAATAGGTGCAGGAAAGCGTATCAAAAGAACAGTATAAAGTTATAAACTACAGTTTATAACTAAACAAATAGGAAGTAATACAAACCTCCTCCAAGCAACTGCAACACAAACAGGTAAGTAAAAGAAAAGTAAAACTGTAAGAAAATACAACCTAAATATGCATATGTTCAAACGGATTATGCTAAGTGACATACAAAATTTAAATAGTAAAAACTGAAAACACCAACATCCTATGTGAGCATATGAAAACAGTAAATAAAACTAGCATCCTATAAAAACACGTGCAGGAAAGCTGTAAGTAAAACAGTGCTGAAATGCAGAATATGCTAGTAAAATAGTAACTACAAACTGAAACTATAGTAACTGTATAAGTCATCTGAACTGAATATGAACTCAGCAATTCTTAGCCTGATGAGCTAAGAAACTCTGAACTGAACATCACTGAAACTCTTAGCCTGATGAGCTAAGACAGAATTGAATGTAAGTGTACTTGAATTAGTATATCCATATCAGAATCTTGACTCTGTAGTCAGTAGGGCAAGAGTCTATCCATCCTATCACTCGGACTAGGCATGGCCAATAGACTGTCGGACATTAAACCCTCGAAAGGTTGCCGACCCCGAACGGGTTGATCGAAGAGGTATACTAATCAAGCTACACCTTACAAACCACTTATGAACATAATGCTGTTTATAAATAATGATCCAAATTAACATAAGATATTTATCAAAATATCTTATGTACATAATACATGTTCAAGGTATAAGGCTCAAAATCAAGGAATGCGAAGCATCAAAGTCAAAGTGCAAGAAACTCTATCTAAAACACAGGTGATATCCTTTGTTATCTACTTTATTCATTCTATCTACTCTAAGTTACATAAGTTTTAGAATCAACAATTCTTACACATTCTGTAACTTAGAATCACGAGTCCTACTTGTTGAAGATAATTAGGACTGGCCAAGTCCTAATTATAACTTAATCAAAAGATGACTATTTAGTTAAAATGAATAAATCAGCGACCTAATTTTGTAATTTAATTCATCCCAACCACATCTTGATTAGCCAAATCAAGATGAATAGATTAAGAATTAGACTCCAGATGATGGGGTCTAATCACTTAATCTAAAGGTATAATCTAAAGGTCTAAGATTTAGAACCCAAATCTCACAGATTAGGTTAAGGCAAATTCTAATGATAAATCAAATTCATTAGGATAGATCTCTATTCTTAGTTCTAAAGTTTAAAGATCAAATAATCATTTAATAAACTAGGAAAAATCTATAAACTAGAAAACTCAAGGTTTCACCTAATTGAGTAACCCAATTTACTCAATAGATGAATACTAACTTAAGATATATTCCTAATCTTAAGAATTAAGGCTCTTAATTACTAAGAGTATCTCTCAAGACACACATCCTAACTAATGTTATAAGACCTAAGGTATGATCTAAGAATAATTAAGGAAAGAGAACTCTTCTTAAGACTTAGGAATTTTCTAAATGAGCAAAATCTGAGATTTTAACCAAAACCTAATTTAGACTTAAATTTGATTAATTTCAGTTCTAAGTCATTCTATTTACTGATTTTTAGTGATTAGAAACTGAATTTAGGGCTTTTAAAGGCTAAACCCTAAATTTGGGCAAAATGACCATTTTGCCCCTACTTAAGGGTTCAAAAGATCAAAATTTGATCTAGGGCTTAAATTCTAAAATTTTCTTTTGGAAAGTGTTTATTACTGTCTAATATAAGATTTGACAGCAACTAAGTTAATTTTGGGCAATTATTAAGCCATATGAGATCAAATTGGTGAATTTGACTCATAAGGGCAAATTTAATAATTTTGATTAAGTGAAAGTTAAATTTTCTTTTAGATTATTGTTCTTTACTGCCTAAGCTTTTCATAGAACCTAAATTTGCTAAATTCTGATAAGTATTGGCCAAGTTATGGCGAATACAAGATCTAGGGTTTTAAGGTTAATTAAAGGATCCTTAATTATAAGTCAAAATCCTAACTTTACCAATTAGTATCCAAATCAAGCAAAATCAATGACTATGAATTACAAAATAGCTCACTGATTTTAATGATATATGGTAGGCTCAATTTGGACCTAATTTGACTAAGTTAAGACCTAATTAGGGTTTAGGGTGATTAGTGAGTGATTAACAAAATTAAGCACTCAAACTATAATCCAACCTTATAGATTGTTTCTAAATGGTTCTATGAGTCCTCTGAAGTTTAAATCTCTCAAATTGGATTACTAGATTTGCTATTAATCACTAATTAAGATTTAGAGCAATTAAGGGTGATTAGCAAATCTAACCGTTAGATCTAAAATATTTTTACATATTAATGAAAATTAAGTTCTTCTGATCTAAATGGACCTATGGATCATCAAATTTGGAGCTCAATTGACCAAGTTATGGTCAATTGAAGATCTTGGGTTAATTAGGGTAATTAGGGTTTGGTCCTAAATGTGATTAGGCAAACACTAATCCAAACAGCTAGATAAATACTATCAAATTAATCCTTAGGGTTTTCTGATCACTTTAAGACCCATATTAGTTATCTTTGGATCATTGGGTACAAAGTTATGGTCAATTGAATATTTGAGACATAATTTTGAACTTAATTAAACCCTAAATGTCATTTTATTAAATATTGGCCCTACAAAAAATTGAATGGCATCAATAAATTCCTTATATTTTTCTGATTAATTTGGTATATTTATTTGTATAATTTGGACATATATTTATTGAGTTATTTGAGTTTAAAGTTTGGTATTTAAATTAATTAATTATTACTGTTTTTATTAAATCATTATAACTGTCATTAAATTAAATAGATCTATTATTATTTAATAATTTAATTAATAGTTATCTGATATATAGATATATATATATATATATAATATATTTTAATTTAGTTTTCTGCAGGTACACGTGGCGAGCATTCATTGGGCGAGCTGACGGCCGCGGGTCCCACAGCTCAGTCGACAGACATCACAGCCGCGTGTCACACTAGGATTGGTTGGAGTACTGTGATGCGGGCCCCGCCGAAACAGCCGAAGAGACACGGTCCACGGGTCGGGCCTGGGCCGACCCGGCCCAGCCCGAGGGATCTTCTTCCTCGCGAGCTCTCTTCCGCGACCGCGAACTAGGGCATGGGTTTTCAGGGCCTTCCCGGCGTCGTGACTGCTTGAATCACACGGCGTTGAATAGGTATGGATGCGATCTTTCGTTTGGTAGTCGAATCGAGACCTAATATGATCTGAGTTGATCTCAAACCCTAACCCTAGATGACCCTAATATGGCAAAACTACGCGTAACGGTTTTACCTGTAGATAAAACAAGAATACAGATCGATTTATAGCTTCTAAGACAGATCGATACCTCGCAGTTTTTAATCCAATTTGTGAAATAAAGATTCGAATTTGTGCGATTGAAATCAATTGAAAGATAAGAGAAAACAAGAGGTACCTAGCTTCAACGGCTGCAGATCAGACAGGATCGACTCGAGCGCTTTCGATTTCTGAGAGGGTTGGATTGGAGTAACACGAGCCGAGGAGTCGATCGAGAGCTTTAACTCACCAAGATAGCGGCGGGATCGACGGGTGGCGAGGGAGGCGACGCGCATCTCAGACCTCCGCTGCCGCGTGTTCTTCGCGGAGAAGACGAAGCTTTTGCCGTCTGATCAAATGATCAGACGGCCGCGATTCGTTCGCTCGTCTGACGGGTGAAGCTGACGGCGTCCATTACAGATAACGGCGCTTTAATTAAATAACGGAACCCGTTAAGCATTTTTTAATTAATTAATTATTTATATTAAATTATACAGATTTAATTAATTAATTTTACCCTATTAAATGCATCCCAAAAATTTCTAATAAATCACCCTTAGCTAATTGAAGGGTGAGGAACGCAACGGCGCACTTGGATTTTTGTTTCGACGAGATTTTAATTATTTGATTATTCCGGGTATTTAAATAATATTAAAATATTCGACGAAGAATCAATGACTTCCAATTGCCTCCAAAATTTCACCCTTAGCTAATTTGGGTGTTCTGAACGCAATGGCGAAGTCAGATTTTCAATCTGAGGTCTAAATAAAAAGTCAAATTTTAGGGTTTTGAAATTTTCCAGAATTCTTGTTTTGACTTTGTTGACTTCTTATTTTGACCTAGGTTTTAAAGATGAATTCCAAATCACTTGATTAGTGACTTAGAATCTTAATTAGGACTTAGATTAATCTTAATTGAGCAAAGTAACAACCTGGGTTGTTACACTTTGTGGATTTACTTTAGGATCTGGAATGTTTCTCCTAGATGCCTCTTTTGGTAGAACTTTACTTTAATCTAGGATGTTTCTCCTAGATTATCAGATGGACTTTACTTTTTGACAGACTAAGTAAGAGTATCTCACACATACAATACTTAAATCTACATTACTTACATTTACATTTCAGACCCTTTACAGTTACTTTACATACTTTCATTATATTTTAGACATACTTTACTTTACCATTTTAGTACACTTTTCTTTTTTTCATATTTTTTATTTTTTGCAGTTCCTTTACATTTTAGAACTTTTTTGTATGTCAGCCGTTTTACTCACTTGAAAGCATGTTAGGATGCTAGTCTTTATATTTTCAGTACAGTACTTTCACTTATACTATACTGGCATATTAGTTTGATCATATTCCTTAGGACTTTTCTTTGTACTTAGTAGAATTTCCTTGTACTTTACTTACCTTGTATTGCAGCCTGAGTTGAGGTATGTTTCTACCTCATAACTTGTTCTTGCTTTTCTTTGTGCTTTAGCACTATACTATGCTTAATTTTAGTTGCGATGTCATTAAAATACATTAAAATTCATTACCTTAAAATGTACTTAGATATTTTCTCTAACAAGATTTTTATTTTGTTGGCTGGGGCCCTACCATTACGAAACCGATAATGGTAGATTCTGAGCTTTTTGAGGAGATTGAGCCTATAGAGGAGCAGATCCAAGAGGAGGTCCAGACTACTGAGGGACCTTAGTCTACTTACTAGCTTACTTTACTTTTACTTTGTGAGGATGAGTGACTCTTTTCATTTCAGTTTTCCTTAAAAACTTTAAACATTTGTAATAATACAGAACTATTTATACTTTACTTTCCTGCATTGTATATATTTTGAGCTGGATGTCTTTATTTTATAGTATGGATGTTTACTTCAGTTGATATTTTTCTTTCACACTCTGATACTCATTAAGTGATTGTTAACCTTTACTTTATTTAGGAAAGCACCTCTTTTTCTTAAGATTGGATTGGAGTCTTAAATTCCAACCTAATGTTAAGTATGAGACGTGCTTAGTGACGACCACTCATTAAGCCTTGTGATTAGAAGGGGCGGCCGCCACATTTGTATACTTAGTTCAATATGTTTTAGTATAGCTTTTTTTATGAAATCTACATGTATTTATGTGATTATAAGCATGTTAGGATGTGTTCTACTTTCAGTACATTGCAATTATTTATACATTTTAGCCTTACCTTATCCAGCTTCATGTTAGTATATTATTTTGCATACTTCGTTGTTTAGTTATAAATGTATTATTTATAGATACCATGTTCGTTGTAGCTTGTTGCACCTTAAATTACTTGATGTTTAAATTAATAATGTGATATCTTTAAATGTTCAGTTCACTTAATCAGCCTAAAATATACTTAGATAATTTGTCTAACTGTAACATTTTTCTTTTGTTGGCTGGGGCTCTAGCATTTGTGATACCGACAAATGTCAGATTTGGAGCTGTTCATTGGTGGTTCTGCTGAAGAGGAGCTTGGACAGGAAGAGGATCTTCTAGTTGTTGCTTAGTTAAATTTTCTTTTTCTGCTGTGAGGATGAGAGCTCTTTCCTTTCATTTAATTATTCCATCTGTAATAATTCTTAATTTGAACATATTTACTTTTTGCACTTTGAGCTGAGTTACTATTGTATTTACTTTTCTTTACTATACTGTGATGTGGATATTATGTTATACTATTTTTTGCTTCCGCTTGATATGTTGATGTATCTTCTCAGTTTTAGGTGATGAGTCTTCTGCTTAAGATGGGTTGGGTTATACTTGACTTTACCTAGGTTGTGAATTTGCCACATTTGGAGCACCATACTCATTGTGATTATTTTAATATCAGTATTAGACTGGCCGCAGAGGGTATGGGGCCCCACACCACAGCCCTTGTAATGACCCCTATATTAAATAGGAGCTTAATCCAATATTAGAGCGTTACCTTAGCATCTAATATCTAATTAGAAGAAAACTAATCAAATACTGAATACTAAGTTGGCCAAGTATCTTTATGAGTAGCGTTAAGTTAAAGAAAATTTGCAATAGAAGCATTATTTATGAAACATGTAGGGAAAGTATGTAACAAGTACTTATAAAACATATAACAGTTATCCACTCATTCAATCAAAGCAGTTTCAAAATAAGTAAATTCAAAACAAATTAAGTAAAAATATTACAAATAGTTTAAGTTATTATATATTATTTAATTGAAAGAGTAAGAAGAATAATCACTCTCTCACATAATATAAAAGCAAGTAATATGAAATAAGCGGAAGCAATTTGTTAGATCTTCAAGTGCTAGGTCCAGATTCACCTGAATTATATTGCTTCTATTCTATCATATTTTGGTATTTAAATATGATAGGTCAAGGCCAAGAAAAGGAAAAGAGTAGTTAGACTAAATAGTCTAAGCATATTTTATGATTTGGCTAATATTTATAAGTTTATTTGGATATCACAAGCAAATTTATAATTTAATATAAGCAAAAGAGCATTTGAAAGTATTCAAGTAGGGGAGGAAAGTAAAAATAACTGTAAAGAAGAATAATTGAAAGTAAAGGAGTAAAATTACTCACATGAATAATCGTTCTAGCATGCAACCAAAAATGTAAGAGAAAGGCATCCTAAATAAGGCTAGAAACTACTAAAGTGCATTTGAAAGTAAAAGAAATAGAAACAAGTATATGTCCAAATGGAAATTATGCTAAGTAAGGAAAAGAAAAGTAGTGAAGCATTTAAATAAAATTTAAAGCAACAATTATTGCATTCTATATGAACTGTAAGTAAGTAAAGCACAGTACTAAAGATAAAAAGTGCAAATTACAGTAAGTAAAAAAGAATTTTAGTCTCTTGGACTAAGAATGTATAGTCTAAAACTATATAATGAAAGCATAACTAAAAGGTTATGATGAGATCTTATAATTAATATTATTGTAAGAGTCTCATATATTATTTGTTGACATTATTTTATGAAAGCTTCATTTTGTGGGCATATTCAGAATGACATGAGGAGTTAAGTATGTTTGCCTAGCTAATAAGGAAAAGCGGGGTTCCAATGAAAATAAATACTCACATTCACCCTCTGAGAATGTGAGGTCTTCTTATTTCTCCTTTAGTGCATTTGACTATTCACCATAATATAAACCCCTATAGTTTTATTGTAAAAGTTTTATTTATGCACAATGTATTGTATGCATATTTCAAAGGTAGGCTCAAAGTTAAGCAAGCATTCAATATAATTCAATAATTATAAATTATGTGATATCAACAATTATCTAGTTTTAATGATCTACTTAATGATTGGAGTTAATTGAGCTCCTAATTGACTTGTAGATATTAATCTTCAAGTCAAATTTAAGTAACAGTAGAAGTGAAAGAAGTTTGGAAAATAGTATTTTAATTTAACTTATGAAGTGACAAAATAATTTATAATTATATTCATGCAATTGGAACTTATTCTACACTAGTCCTAAATTAATCAAATCAAATTGATTTAAGATTAAGGATTAGGAAATTAGTAAGGAAGAATAAAATTGAAGGTTTACTAAAATATTTGAAGTGAAGGTTAATGTACAACCTACTAACTTCATATAATTAGATTATAGAATGAAATGTTTCCAGCCAAATCATTCTCTAACTTAGTTAGGACCAATTTATATAAAATGTTTAAGTGTAAGGTACGGGATAAACCATCACATACAAGTATTAGTTCATTCTAAGTTGTAGGTTAAATGAAGTCTATAAGCTTATCATAATATGCTAGGAGACTAAGGTTCTTCTAATTTAATTATTAGAGAACTAAAATAGAAGATTAAAGACTAAGGAAGATAGATATTAATAATCTAATTGAATGGTTAGGCACTATTCTTATTAAGATTACTTAGTAAAATTAAGTATATTACTCGTAAGGTAATTGTCAACATGCTAGAGAACTTAAGGTAGGAACTAGAGGTTAAGAGACTATCACTAAATCTCATTCTAAGTGATATTACATTAAATATTATTGGTTCTTTTAAAGAACTTAAGGCTAGCAAATATTATACAATTTGCATGGGATGACTTAACTATACCAATATAAGAAATTAAAGAATTCTCAAGTTAATTATTTATGAACTTAAAAGAGAACAAGAACTAATATAAAAGTATGATAAAATCTATTCTAAATGTTAAGAATCAATTATAATAATTTCATAATATTGTAAATATATGAGTGTAAATATTATCAATATTAATTGGAATACATCTAGCTTTAAATATTTATAAGCAATTTATGATTTAAATTTAATTATATATTAATCCTATTAACAGTGAAAGTTGAATCATTAAACTTGCTAAGTATTCCAACTATCTAAATCATGAAGTTCAAGTCTCAAATATACATTTGAAAGTATATGGGAGTAATTAAAGTGAGATGTTTGCTATCCTAAGGTTTAAATCACCTAAAACATACATTAATGAAAGTTATAAAACTAGAAAATTATCTAATTCGAGGAGCCAAATATTTAAAATCTTCTTTTATTATCTAAATGAAATGATATACATATATGTGAAATCCTTATAACATAAGAAGAAGAATGATACTAAGTAGGTCAAAATTGGACATCAATTACTCAAATTATATTGCATACAAAGTTTAGGATTTAATTGTTATTAATTAATTAACCTAAGCAGTGATTAATGAAAGTAATCGGTGAAACATAAATTAAATGTCGTATTATTAATATACGCATTTTCCTGATTGAAATGGTATATAATATTATGTATTTTGGTTGAGTATTTCACAAGATACACTTAAATGAAAATCTACATCAAATAATCATTAGCAATTTCATTACCAATTATATTGCATAATTCTAATCATAACCATTCTATTTAATTAAAAGACTTTTGGGTGCCGAGATTTGAGAGGCATCGAAAGGATGGAAGTGACAGAAGCGAAAACAGAGAGCTGGCGCCATCTTAAATGACAGGGTGGGCCCGCATGTCGACAAAGAGAATATAAAGCCGACACATGAATGCCTCAATTTCAACGTAAACTGGGCGGGTTCAATGCTGTTTACTAGCCTGAACCGCATAGTGTCAGGGTTCGGATGAACCGCGCACTGTGCATCTCCTTTCTCAAATAGAGCCGACGTCGAGAAAACTAAGGCTAGCCCTAGCTTAGCAACCTCGTGGTGCCACAAGGTGTATGACCCACTATTAGAAAGCTAAGGACAAGATCTATTCGATTAACCTAAAACCCCCATGCCATTAGCTTCATATCATCCATGGATTAGGAAGGAAATGAAGGAGGGTTGGTAAAACTGAGAAGATCAAATCAAACTTTCCTAAACTTGTTTTGATCTCAGTTTGACTTTAAGAAATTCATAAACATGCTATTTAAGATATGAATCATCAAAACGAACAATAGAAGGAGGAATTAAAAAATGAGGTGAGTACCTAATAATCTCCACCTTTGGATTAGGGTTAGGGTTCTGGCGTGTGATCGGCCTGCTTGGGACGATTCCTCAGTAGCTCCTAGCTCTAGCAAAATGCCTTAAAAATTTTGAAAAAAAATGAAAAGAAGAGTCGAGAGGGTAGTTTATTTGAAGCTGAGAGAGGGTAGCCAGCAGGAGGGTACGACGGTTCGTGCAAATGCAGGCACGATCAGTGGTCTTCTAATAGGGGCGTACAGAACTTACGATTGATCCGACGGTCTGATTATCGGATCACATACGTGCCGAGGGATCTAGCCTAGTTCAGGTGTGATGATCTAGATCGGTGAATCCCGCTACACGCTGTTCATTCAGATGCAGTGGATCTGTGCGGTTCAACAGACGATGAAATTATATTAAACATAATATATATATTTTAATTATTTAAATAAAATATTATATTATTTAATTATCCTAATTATTTACTTAAAATTAAATACTCAAACGGACTCTAAAAAATTCTAAATTTTTACTCTTACATATTTGAGGGGTGAGGAACTTATAAATGCAATCGAATTTTTAGTTGGAGGTATATTTAATTATTGCAATTCTCTGGGTATTTAAATAATATTAAAATATTTGCAAAAAATTTGACGACTCTCAAACACTTCTAAAATATCACCCATATCTAATTTGGGAGTGATGAGTCCAATGACGAACTTTATTTTTGATTCTGAGGTCTAAATAAATAGGCATTCTCAAAATTATCAAAAAATTAGAATATATTAGAAAGTGTCAAATAATTTTCAAATTGCATGAAATTTGAGGTGAAGGCTCTTAATATTAATATAAATGCAATGGGAAAAGAAGTTGATTAGGTTTATAATCGATAGGTAACAACATCATGGTTGTTATAGCCCTAGTGAATCAAGAGTTCAGAAGAAGAGATAAAGAGTCCACCAAATTTGATATGGCCAAAGCTCTTATACTCCAAAGAAGAAAATAAAAGAGAATGAAGCAATGGCCAATGAAAAATGCAAACTTCTAGAAAAGAGGGAAATTCAGAGATCGAAGCATTGGGCGCAATCAGTGTGCATTGTATTTGGTAACAGGATATTGGAAGAAGGAGTGCCCAAAGTTGAAAGACAAGCAGCAGGCGAGTGGATCTTCAGAGGCTAAGGCTAATGTGATCTAGAATGTGGTGGAGGGTTCAAACTCTGATGCATCTCTTGTTACTGTTTCAATGGGACTAGTAGCTGATAGCTCTAGTTGGATTATGGATACTAGTGCAATGTATCACATATGCTCCCAGAAGGACTAGTTTTGCTAGTATAAAAAGATGGATAATGGTGCATTCACTATAGAGAATGATGCCATGTGTCAAATTGTAGAAGTTGGAAGTGTACTAATCAGAACACAAGCAGGAATAGTACAAGAATTGAAAGAATTCAAACATATTCTGATGTAGCATATTCCAAGAATATTATCAAAGGCCTAATAATAAGAGCATGACTAAAGTTTAAGGAAAGAATTTGAAGGTGTGCCTAATTACAAGAGCCTAATCAAAAGTCTAATAAAGAGCCCTAATATTGGGCTTACCATTTGTATTTTATTTTTATTAATATTATACTTTTTTAATTTATTAAGGCATATATTGGCCAGCCATGTCATGAGGAAAATATTTAATGTAAGTAGTTGGAGTTAGTTCCACACTAATTGCTAGCTACCCATCTTTCCCTCTAAAATTTCCCTCCATATTTTCCCTTCAAAGCTCATAGGGCAAGAGATTTGTAATGCTTATAAATATGAGCTGAAATGTAATGTAATGAAGTAACTTGAATGAAGAAATTTTATGATGAATAGCTCTCATATTTCTTAGTGCTTGGTGGTGTCAAGTTTTTTGCCTATCTTTGGTGAGTTAGATTGTTTTCTTACTTATATTTTATTTTCTAACTATACTCTCATTCTCATAACTTCAAACCATCTACACATCTTCTCCAGTATCTTAAGTTTCATTTAAAATTATTAAATCATTATATAATCTCTCAAGCACTCTCCAAACTCCACCATAACATCCACAAACAAATCTAAAAATAGCTCGACCTAGTCTTATTCCCTACTCCTCGACACCTATCTAAACACCATCAAACCCAGCCATCTGCTCCAAATATAAACTATACATCTTATGCTACTGTGGTGCTCCGCCCCGTTGCCATGCGCAAAGGAAAGAAAGGTAATCAATTGGCGGCGGAGCAGTGCGCCACTCGGGAATAAATTTCCCATATTCCCGAATAGTTGAAATAAAACCCATCTGAAGGGCTACTGACTCAACCCCAAAGGCGGGTTGAGAACTAATACTTAAGATAAGAATAATATTTTTATCCTAAGTATTAGACAGATATATACATTGGATTTAAAACACAATATGAAGAATCCAATATATATATATATATATACATAAATATATATATATATATATATATATATATATATATATAATATCAGTATTTCAAGTATGCTGATCACATCACAATACTAAATATAAGTAAGATATAAATAAAGTGCAAAAGCTAAAGTAAATATCTAAAAATATTCATTATAGAAGCTGAATAAAATATTCATCTCAGAAAAAAAAAGAAAACACATTTATAATTATTATAAATAGTATACTGAAATATAGGGAATGAGTCTAAGTACTGAAATAAAATAGTAACTAAGAAATATAATATAACTAGAGAAGAGTCCACTAGTGCTCCACGAATTCCTCCTGAATTTCCTGAGAGTTCTCCTGACCTGGCACAATATGATGCTCAGGATATAGCAAATTGCTGGATCCCGAAAGTACCATGTGTTAGATAATAAGTCTAATACATCAAAACTAATCTAAATAGTTCTAATAACTCACTTAATATTTAAATAGTGAAAACAAAACTACATAAATATTATACATGTAACTGAAAGTATAAAATTGTATAAAATTGTACAAAATTGAAGTAAAGCAAAGTAAAGCTGAACTGTAAGCTGAATACTGAAAGTAAATAAAAATAGTAATGGATCTGAAACTGAGTAATAACATGTAAGACTATGTTGTATGTCACTAAAGTCATTCATCTGTATATGCCCACGATACGATATGCAACCAAAATATCACTGCATGGTATGAATCGTACGGTCCAATGTCTACATATATTCGGCTGGGAATCCAGTACTAGTCATCTTACAAATTCCTTGATTGATATATGCAACATTCCATAATCTAAAAATCACCACTGATACTCATACGTAATACTCATGTTCATGCTTATATTCATGCTCATGTTCATGTTTATGCCTCAACACTACATGCCTTAAAAATCCAGAAATCTAGAAAAAAGATTTAAAGTCAGATAATGAATCAAGTGTCTCCATTGTGCAGAATCCATCCAAATGGATTCTGACTCCTTAGTCTAAATCCAACAGTTTATATTACTTAGGATTTTACTTAAAATTATCAGTTGGAAAGGTTGTATATATATGGTTGCATATTTTCAAGAAGGGTGAATTTAACACTTAGTTTGTTTTAAACTGTGCTTATCGATGCCCACGATGATAGGAGGCAGAACTCGGTCACAGTTTATTATCTCAAACTGAGCTGTTAAATACCCTAATTATAAGCATACTGAGTGTTTTAAGAAGGATGACTTGAGATACTTAGTTTGTCTTAAACTACACTTATCGACGTGCACGATGATAGGAGGTAGAACCCAGTTGTATTTTATATCTCAAAATAAGGATTTCATTTCCCTAATAATATCATACTACTAGTGTTCTAAGAAAGGTAACTTGAGATACTTTGTTTGTCTTAAATTGCACTTATCGATGCGCACGATGATAGGAGGCAAAACCCGGTTGTAGTTTATATCTCAAACTAAGGATTTAAGTTACTAATTATAACATTCTTAGGGTTGGATTATTTATTTTAAGTGGGAATATATCCAACTAAGCCCGCATGATAGAACACAAATATAGTCCTATATTAAAATGAATCAACCAAACTTGAATACTGCTGAAGTGATCCAGTGCTATGGGTATACACAGCTAAACTCAATTAATAAATTGAGTTCAGTCAATACTATTTAATCAACAAAGATTACCAAGACTATTGAGATTAAGATTACTAGAGGTGAATCCTACACAAGGTTCCAAGAATGTGATCAAAATGATTACCCAATATAGGTTATTACCACAATGGAGAAAATCTCATTCTAAGTACTTTAGATGGTTCTACCACAAGGATCTAAGATCAAGCTTCTAGGGCTAAGAAGGATCATTTAAGTTCCTACCTCAAGATGTTACAATAAGTCCTCCCTACCGCAATGTAATAATAATTATTAAGTTATTATTATTACCATAGAAAAACATAATGTAAGATCATCAAAACCTTATATATCTAACATTTATGCTAAAATTCATAAATTTTATTCATTAAGCTTATTTTGATCAAATCAGATGGGTAAACCCATCTGATCAATACTTATACTATGATTATGAGGTATAATCAAGAGTATTATTAAGATTTGATCTTGTGTGTGATAAATCAACTTAGCCTTATAATTAGTTTTATGCTAAGAGTCTTATATAAGAGAAAATCAAAGATCTAAAGTTTAAGTCCAAATAGTTAATCATATAAATTCTTTTAATAAACTTAACACTTCTAATACAATGTATTTAAGATCAATATTAAATCAGATGTATTATTAGAATTATGCAAGTTGAATTATTTTTCAATCAAAGTTACTTGATTAAGATGATTAAGGTTTAAATCTTAATCAAGATAAGTTAGGGTTTAACCCTTGGCCTTACCAAAATTAAGACCAATGGTTGATTTATAAATCAAGATAAATCAATGAATTATTTGTGTATTATTGATGGTAAATTTTAGATTTAGATTGAGTATCATTTATTTAATCAAGTTCTTAAGATTCTTATATTCAAATATTGTTTAATGTCAAATTGAGTAAATAAAGTTGTCCAAATCAGCATTAAATTCTCTAACATACATAAATATTACATTAAATAAAATAATGAGTAATTAAGGCTAATCAAATCTCAAATCAAACACAAAATGGATTAGCACTTGATCATAAATTTAAGGCAATTATGTTCCATACAATTTGGTTATTAAGTTTTACTTGGTCATACAAGAAATCAAAGATTATAGCATTAGCATTTGGCCCAATTTCCCCAAGGTGCGAGCGTTATGGCGTACCGCAGCGCTTTCAGGTGCTGTAGTGTGCTACGTCGCCCAATTTCTCCGAAAGCGCTGCGGTGCACGCAGCGGATTTCATTTAATTTCAGAAAAGATGTTTGTATGCTTCATCAAATTAATATGCTGCTGCAGCGCACGGGAGCGCGCTACGGTGGATCCAAATTTGAAACTCGGGCGCTGTAGTACGCTGCAGCGTACGGCGGTGATTTTGCCTGTGCGAAAACCATAATGAGTCTCTTTTCGCACCCAAATACTCTCAATCTAGAGTATTATACACGCGGTGCCATATATCGATGAAAAGGTATTTTCAAGACCTTTCCATCGATATCAAAATTGGCACAAAATGATTATTCTAACTATGCAAACACTGGAGTTAAAGGTTCATGTATGTAAAAAGGAGGAAAATAGAGCATTTTATTTACAGTGAAATTTAATACCTTAATGAACTTTAATGGCTTCCATACTCAATCATAGATTTCTAAAGATGCAAAATAAGCATATGAGCAAAATGAAGTGAGCAAATGGGTACCTTTGATTAGGAAGAAGAATAGAACTATGTTTTCTCCTTCAGGAACTTGGGGGAAGGGAGCTTCTTCTTCAGCACAAAGCTCATCAATGGAGGAAGAAGGAGAAACTTCAGCTTTAGAGGTTGAGCTCCTTCTTAAAGGAGAAGAAGAAGATGGAGGCTCCATCATGAGCTCTCCCATCAAGCATGAAAGAGATAAGGAAAGGGTTTAGCCTCAGCTGCTTTCCTGTATAGGTATGGGGGTGCCGAACAAGGTATGGCAGCCAGAGGGAGAAAACAGAAAATAGAAATAATAGAGAAATAAATAATTATTTCTTCTCTTTTTTTTTAATTCTTAATTTATATTTAAAAAATTAGATTTGATAAACGCACTCCAAAAAATCCCAAAAATTTACCCCTAGTTAATTTGGAGGTGAGAAATTCAACAACAAAGTTGAATTTTGATTCCGATGATTATTTAATTATTTATTTTTCGGTGCATTAATTATATTAAAATATTTGCAAAAATCCAATGACTTTCAAACGCGTCCAAGACATCACCCATAGCTAATTTGGGGGTGATGATCGCAACGACAAAGTCAGATTTTTATTTTGAGGTCAATTTAAACACCTCAATTTTCTAATTAATTAAATATATTATATTCTAAATATTCAATTTAGCTCCGAATAGCACCAAATCTTCAAGGTTTTATTTTAATAGCTAGAGAAACTTAATAGAATAATAATTAATTTATTTCCAGCCCTTTAACCTACTAAAACCCCACCTACAATAGGGATATTTCGAATCAGTCCATATTAGGCTCGATCTAGGCTAGTATTGGCTTTCCTTTAGATAGTCCACTCTAAACCCATAATAAATCCATCACAAACTCCATAAATCATCCTTAGACATTATTCTACCAATCCATTCAATATATAAATACCTAATTTACTAAAAAAAGGTAGCCCACTAGCATCATATTTTGGTATCAGACCGAGGTTAGGAAAGCCAAAAAAAAAAGCATCTCGGCATGAAGAATATATTTTGGTGAAATCTTCTCCATAAGATTTTGACTCATGCCAACAAGTGCAAGGTAAGTTAATCCTTTTTATAATTTAATATTTTTCATATTAATTGCTTTAAAATTTATCATATTACTTACAAGTCTATAGTGTGTGCATGTACTTTAATTAATGAGCACCATTATATAGTCTAGCCAATATTCTTGTGTAAACATACCTTAAGCATTTACTTGAGTAAAAACATGGAAAGTAAGTGAACTTATATTAAAGCATACTTAAAGTAAGTGTACTCCAATTAATGAGCACCATTATAAAAATATTGAAGCCTTTACCTTGATACTAATAAAAAAATTTATATGAACTTCTTTACTTTTTATGTTTGGTGTTTGTGGTAATATTAGTTGCTTATTTTTATCACTTAAATTAATTTATAATTCTTAAGAAAATAAGACTTTTTAAATCTAGAAAAAATAAAAATAAGAAAATATATATTTGCATTAAACTTATATGCATAAGAATATGCATGTATAAAACCTAGTGTATTGCGAAGTTAAAAAGAATTTTGTTAAAATGGCGTAAACAGCCTAAGTAGAGCTTGGGATGGCCAAGTACCCCCCTCATCAGCTGAAAGTTCTTTTAACTTACAAGTCACATTATTTTTACATTTATATTTTCTATTTCACCTTATCAAATCTAGCATTTTTTTTTCTCATATTTCCTTATAAAAAAAAAGTGGCACCAAAGTCAATTTCTCAAAACCAAATTGAGAACTTGACCAAGATAATAGATTCCTTAGATCTTAGGATTCATGAACATGAAACAAAGATAATGAAATTATTTGAGGAAAATAAAACTCAAATGCAAGAAATTAAATATCAAATGCAAATCATCTTAAACCTCTTGTAAAATAATAAAAATAATGCTCCATATTCTATCCATAACTTTAACGCACCTATGGAAGATGATGGCTCATATATAGATGCAAGTGATTGCCAACCCCATGCTCCACCACCTCCCCAACCTCATCAAAGACAACTAAACCTTAAGAATTGGAAAGGAGAGATCACCAATGAGTTGCTAAATTTTAATGATCCCTCTATGAGAGTTAAAGTTGAAGCTCCCACTTATGATGGCACACATGATCCAAACAAATTCTTAGATTGGTTAATCCAAATGGATGACTTCTTTGATTGGTACGGGATGGATGATTATCAACGAGTTTCTTTTGCTAAGATGAAATTGACTTGTTATGCTAAAATTTATTGAACAAAAACTTTAGCAAGAGAATAAAGGTTAGGAAGGACAAATCTTACTTGGATAGAGATGAAAGAAATGCATTGGTCAAAATATTGTCCTTGATATCATGATAAGAAGTTACATGGACAATTGCTGACTCTAAGGCAATGCTCTCTTTATGTAAACGAATACTTAAATGCTTTGAGAATCTAGTTTCTAGGACCAATTGTGAGGATAATGATTGGCAACTTGCTAATAAATTTGTTATTGGGCTTAGAATGGAAAATAGAAATGAGGTTGAACTTCTTGATCCCTAAACTTTAGAAGAAGCTCTCCATTATGCTTTACTTATTGAACAATATAAGAAGTTAGCTTCTATAATATGAACTAGAGCTCAAGTGACTTCTAATTCAAATCATAAGTTAACTACCACACCCATTCCAGCCTCTTGCTTAAACTATCTACCCAAAGAGGGAAGCTCTAATAACATAAAAGATATTTTTTATTTCAAATGTCATAGAGAGGTTACATGTAGAACCTTAGAAGAAGTTTATGAAGATACCCCATTATTAAATAAAGAATTTATGGATGATCCTAAAATTAATGTGATGATATGCCTTATAATAGCTAAAAATGAGAAGAAGATAGGAAGAGAAGGAATATTTTTAGCATGCATGTTGGGTGCAATGAGCGAAGGTGTAGGTTAGTTATTAATGGGTGTAGTGCAATGAATGTTATATCTACCAATGCTATATCAAGAGCTAATTTAAAGATTGAACCTCATCCCCAACCCTTTCATATTAGTTGGGTTAGCTATTCTTAATTTCCCATCACTAGTCAATGTTTAGCTCCTATCAAGATTGGTAATTATGAGGATAAAATTTGGTGTAATGTGCTCCCTATGGATATTGCTCATATTCTACTTAGGTGACCATGGCTTTATGACTTGAGTGTAATTCATTATGATAGAGAGAACACATACATTTTTAAATATAATAATAAAATCGTCAAACTTTTGCCAGTCAGACCACTAGAGAAGATATCGTCTATAGCACCACATAAACCAACATCTAATCTTCAACCAAAACCCACTATTAAGAAAGTAGCGAAGCTTCAACTGATCATGATAAGGGATTTAATGCATAATTCTAGTTCTAACTTATTTACTCATTCTTCTTCAATGTTTGATGTAAGCTCAATGGGATCTGGAACCTTAAAAAAAGAATTTTATGATTCGACCAATGTTCATCTTTTATATATAAAAGAAGTTAACTTAAATATTAATAAGATTCCCATTCTTAAAAAGGTTTTACCTCTCCTTTCTGAATTTAGAGAAATTGTTCCGGAGAAACTCCCAAATAAATTGCCACCACTTCGATCCATCCAACATGCAATAGACTTAGTTCCAGGTTCATAACTTCCAAACCTTCCTCCTTATAGAATGAACCCCACTGAACATGCAGAAATTAAGAGATCAGATGACTTGAGAAAGAATTTATACAAGATAATCTTAGTCATTGTGCGGTCCCTGCCCTAATAACTCCTAAGAAGAATGGAACATGGAGAATGTGCATTGATAGTCAAGCTATCAATAAAATTACTATCAAATATCGATTCCCCATTCCTCGATTAGATGACATGTTAGACTTAATCTCAGGAGCAACTTCTTTTCTAAGATTTATTTGAAAAGTGGGTATCATCAAATTAGAATTAGATCTGGAGATAAATGGAAAACAGCTTTCAAGACCCCTGATGGACTCTATGAATGGTTGGTTATGCCATTTGGACTTTCAAATGTACTTAGTACATTTATGAGAATGATCAATACTTTTCTTAAGCCATTTATAGAAAAATTTTTGGTAATTTATTTTGATGATATATTAATTTTTAGCCCAACTGAAGTAGACCACCTAAATCATCTTAGATAAACTTTTGAGACCCTTAAAATAGAGAAGTTATACATTAATTTTAAAAAATGTTTCTTCTTGCAAACTGAGGTGATATTCTTAAGTTTCATCATTTCATCTAAATGAACAAAACCTGATCCAACCAAAGTTACGGTATTTATGGAGGGGCCAACTCATAAAATTTTTACTGAAGTAAGGAGTTTTCATGGCCTTGCAACATTCTATACGCAATTCATTAGAAATTTTAGTGCTGTTGTAGCGCCAATCACCGATATACTGAAGTTAGATAAGTTTTGTTGGACCCCAACTGCTCAAAAGACTTTAGATCAAATTAAGGTTTTAATGATAATAGCTCCGGTCCTTCGACTCCCTGATTTTTCTAAAACCTTTGAAATGACTTGAGATGCATCTGGAATTAGAATTGGAGGAGTTTTAAGTCAAGAAAATCATTCTGCTGCATTATTTAGTGAAAAGTTGAATTATGCAAAGCAACGATACTCAATATATGATAGAGAATATTATGCTGTCATTCAGTCATTAAGGCATTGGAGATACTATCTTTTACATAATGACTTTGTTCTTAACTTATACCATCATGCCCTTAAATTTATCAATACTTAACAAAAGTTAAATTATAGATATGCCAAATGGGTTGAGTTTCTCCAAAACTATTCATTTGTCCTTAAACATAAACTTGGAATTGAAAACAAATCTGCTGACATATTATTAAGGGTGGTAATAACCTTCTCCTCTTTAGAATTCAAAATTCCTATATCTGAACGAATTCGAGATGAGTACCCAGTGTGCTCGGACTTTCATCTGATTTTACATGGAGCACTTGGACAAATCGCTAACCTTAAATGCAACATATTATGTGATTAATGGATATCTTTATCGAGGAAAGAAACCTTACATTCCTAGGTCTTCTCTTAGGAAGTTTTTAATTTTTGAACTGCACTCAGGAGAAATTGCTGGCCATTTTGGAAAGGATAAAATAATATGCCTGATGGATAATATATTTTATTAGCCTTCCCTAGAAAGAGATATTAAAAAACTAGTAGCTCAATATTTAACTTGCAAATAGGCTAAAGCTACTAAACTAAAATCTAGTCAATACATGATATTGCCTATTCCTCATAAGCTTTGGGAAGAATTATCAATGGATTTTATTCTTGGGTTATCCCAAACAGCTCCTGGTCATGATATCATATTTGTGGTTGTGGATAAATTTTCTAAGATGGCCTATTTTATACCTTAATCTAAAACTAATGATACCTCCCATATTGCAAAATTATTCTTTAAGGAAATTGTGTGATTGCATTACTTTCCATCAACTATTATATCAGATCGGGATATCAAGTTTGTCTCATACTTTTGGAAGACCTTATGGAAACTTCTTGGCACAAAATTGAAATTTTGATTAGCTTTTCATCCCCAAATGGATGGTTAAATTGAAGTTGTCAATTAAAGCTTAGGAAACTAACTTAGGTGCTTTCTTGGAAAAAGCATAGGTAATTGTGTAGCGCCCCGCCCCGTCACCGCATGCAAAGAGGTAAAATCATAATTCAGCAGCGGAGCGGCGCGCCACTCGGGGAGAAATATCTCGTCTCCCCGAATAGCTAAAAACCAAGCTCGTCTGAAGGGCTACTTACTCAACCTCAAGGAGGGTTGAGAGCTAATACTTAAGATAAGAGTAGTATTCTTATCCTAAGTATTAGACCAAAACATAAATTGGATATAAAATACATGAAAAATCCAATATATGTATAAGATATCAATATTTTCAGTATACTGATCACATCATAATACTAAGTATAAGTAGTATGTAAACAGAGTGCAGAAACTAAAGCAAACATCTAGAAACATTCATCACAGAAATTGTATGAAAACATTCATCTCAGAAAAGAAAAGAAAATACATCAAGCATTATTACAAACAGTTTACTGAAATACTAAGTACTGAACTAAAATAACTAAGCAGAAAAGTAATGCTAGGAAGAGTCCACTAATGCTCCATGGGCTCCTCCTGAATCTCCTAGGTGTCCTCCTGATCTAGTTCAATATACTGCTCAAGACCTAGCAAATTGTCGGATATCAAAAGTACCCCGTGTTAGACACAGTGTTAGACAATCGAAACTAATCTAAATAGTTCTAATTATTCATTTAACATTTATATGATATAATTAAATCTGCAAAAATACTGTAAAGATAACTGAAAGTATGTAATTGTATAAAGCTGTGCAAAACTGAAGTAAGGTAAAGTAAAACTGTACTGAAAATTGAATACTGAAATTAAACCCAAATAGTAATGAATATGCAATTGAGTAATGATCTGTAAAATTATGTTGTATGTCACTGAAACTGTGCATCTGAATATGCCGCAACACTATATGATATTAATATGCAACCTAAATATCACTGAACTACTATGAGTAGTACGATTCAATGTATACATACATCCAATTGGGAATACTGTTTATTAAGATGATGATACATCCTAAAATTCTCCAGTTCATGTATGCAATATTCTGTAACTCATAAATCATCACTGATACTCATATATCATTCTGATACTCACACTTCATGCTTATACTCATGCTTATGCTTCTAAGCTATATGATATAAATCCAAAAATTCAGAAAATGCTTTGAAATCCGTTAATGAACTCAATCTCTCCCTTGTGCAAAATCCTATTAAAAGAATTCTGACTCCTAAAATTCTAACTTCGATAATTTGTTAAAGTTGAGAGTTTACTTAAAAATTATTAGCTGAGATGATTGTATACACATATTTAGCATATTTGCAAGAAAGGTGGATTTAACCCTTAAGCTTGTTTAAACTGCACTTATCGAAGCACACTACGATAGGAGGCAGAACCCAGTCACAGTTTACATCTCAAGCTAAGCTATTAAATATCCTAATTACAAGCATACTTAGTGTCTACGCAAAGTGATTTGAGATACTTAGTTTGCATAAACTGCGCTTATCAAAGCGCACTACAATAGGAGGCAGAACCCGGTCGTAGTTTATATCTCAAACTAAGGATCTTGTTCATTAATTGTAACACTCTTAGTCTTGGAAGATCTACTCTAATAGGACTGTATTTATCTAATCCCTCAGGATAGTACCTGGTCATAAGTCTGCATTGGAGTGAATCAACCAATCCTAAATATTACTGAAATAATCCAGTACTATGGGTATATACTACTATACCCAACCAATAATCTGAGTTTAGACAATTCTATTTAATCAACAAGGATTTATTGCAGCTATTAATTCTCACTCTAAATGGGTGAGTCCTATACAAGGCTCCAAAGATATGATCAAAATATTACTCAATGTAGGTTGCTACCATAAGGAATAAGTCCCATTTTAGGTAATTTAGGTGATTCATATCATAAGATATCAAGTTCAACTTCTAAAGTTATGAAAGATCATCTAAATTTCTACCTTAATAAGTTACAAAAGCTCTTCTTATCTCAAGGTATCAATAATTAAGGCCCTTAAATATTTCAAGAATGGTCCTAATAAAAGACCATTGAGATCTCACTTTTCTACTTCTTAAGCTAACATTCAAGGTTTACTTATTAGTTTTGGATTGAAGTGATCAGATTAGCTGATTAATATTCACCTGACCCTTTTCTATTTTACAATCATGGGATAAAATCAATGATATTATTAGAGTTAGATCATTCTATAAATTATTATAATTTTTTATTATACATCTTATGCTAATAGTCTTATATAAGAAAAAATTAAAGATCTAAAGTTTAGATTCAGGTGCTTTAGTCACACAAATTTAATATTAACCTTAGCACTTCTAATTTGATGATTTAAGATCAATATCAAATCATATGCATTATTTGAATAATATTGATTGAATTATCTTTCAATCAAGTTACTTCATTTAGATGATTAAGGTTTAGATCTAAATAAAGACAAGTTAGGGTTTAACCCCTAACCTTTCTACCATTAAGACCAAATATTAATTTAAAGGTCAATGACAAATCAATGTATTATTAGTATATTATTGATGGCAATTTCAGGTTTAGATTAAGTATCATCTACTTAATCAAGTTATCAAGATTCTTATATTCAAATATAGTTTAATGTCAACTAAGCACATTTAGGTGTCCATTCAAATATTAAAGTTTTCTAACATAGACCACAGTATCATGAAAGCGTATAAATATAAAGATGACATAAAATAGAATATAATTAAGGCTAACTAACTTCTAAATCAAACTAAAGGAGTTAGCACTTGATTACAAATCTAATGGACTTAGGTTTCATGCTATTTAGTTGTTAAGATATACATATTCAATACAAGCATTTAAGGATTTTATTATATAGCATTTGACACAATACATTTAAGATACATAATAGGCTTTGAGCACTCATAAAAAATTGACAAAGTTTCAAACTTAATTTCCACATAGAATTTTATAAAATGCTCAATTTTAACTAAATGAGGTTCAAATTTGATATAATTCAGTCCCACTAGGTCATAGGGACCTTAAAATGCGAAAAAGGTGAAGTTCGGCTATTTCAGCCATTTCTAGATATTTTCAGAAAATTCAGGGCGCTACGGCGTGTGGTAGCACCTTCTTTTCAAAAGTCAGGTGCTACGGTGCGCTGTGGCGCGCTGGAGCAAGCTGCAATGCTTTTGGGCACTGTAGCGCACTGCAGCTCGCTATGGCGCTCGCAACGGATCAAGATTAAAACTTGGGCGCTGTGGCACGCTGTAGTGGACCATGTTTAAAATGTCAGGCGTTGTGGCGCGCTGCAGCGGATTATGGGATTGTGGCGCGCTGCAGCGCTTTCAGGCGTTGCGGTGCACTACGGTGGTTGATTTTTTGAAAGGCGGTCGCGATGGCGCGCTGTGGCGCGCCGTGGCTTGCTGTAGCGCGCTATGGCGGATTTACTTTATTTTCATCAAAAATGTATATTTATTACACATCATGAATTATTAAGGTGCTGCGGCGCGCTATAGCGCGCTACGGCACACTACAGCGTGCTATGGCGAACGAGTTTCTGCAACTTGGGCGCTCCAGTGCGCTGCAGCGTCGGACAATGATTTTGCCAGTGCGAAACTTAGAAAGGACATACTTTAAAGCTCAAATACTCTTGATCCAGAGTATTTCATGAGTGGTGTCATATATCAATGGAAATATATTTCTAATACCTTTCTATTGACACCAAAATTGACATGAACGAATCATCCTAATTATACAAACAATGGTGATAAAGGTCGGGCTGTGCAAAATGGATGAAAATATAGAGCAATTTTTCTTCAAGAAAATGTGATGTTTTAAAGAGCCTTATGACTTCCATACATGCTTATGGATTTCTAAAGATACATTTAAGCATAATAGCAATATGAAGGAGGTAAGGAAGAGGAGCAAATGGGTACCTTTAGCCCTTGGAAGGAGTGGGGGATGAAGACTCCTCTGTCTTCTTTAAGACCTTGAAGGAAGCTTCTTCTTCAAGGTGCAACAATGGAGCAGTAATGGGAGGAGGGAGTTCTCAACTTTGCAACAAAGTAAAAAAGAGGGGCTGAGGCTTCTTCCTTAAAGAAGGAGGAGAGGGAGATGAATGATTACTTATTTATTTTCTTTAATTATTTAAAAATTCAAATTTTTGAAACGCATTTCAAAAATTCCCAAAAATTCACCATAGCTAATTTGGGGGTGAGGAAATCAACGGCAAAGTTGAAATTTGATTCTGACGATTATTTAATTATTTTATTTTTCGGTGCATTTAATTATATTAAAATATTTGCGAAAATACGACGACTTCCAAACGCGTCCAAAACATCACCCCTAGCTAATTTGGGGGTGACGATCGCAACGACGAAGTCAGATTTCGATTTTGAGATCAAATTAAATATCTCAATCTCCTAATTAATTAAATATTAAAATAATCCAAATATTTGATTTATCTCCGAATCACACAAACTCTTCGGTGATTGGGTCTAGCGACTAGATGGACTTAATTAAGATACAGTTAAGCTAAAATTTAGAGGTTGTTACAAATTGGAACTTACATTTACCTACTACTAAATTTGCATATAATAGTAGTACTTCCTGAATGATTAAAATATCTCCATTTGAAGTAGTGTATGACCATAATCCTAAATGGCCAATTGATGCTGCCAACTTTCCTTTCATGCATTTTCTAATTCAACATTCACATTTGCCAAAGATTTTCAAAGCCCTCATGATTCAACTGAAGAATTTAAAGAAGGTGATTATGTTTTGATTTGCATTCGCCCCGAGCGATATAACAACACCAAATATAAAAAATTACATCCAAAGGCTTGTCTCCCTTTCAAAATTCTTAGGAAAATTAGATATAATGCTTATCACCTTGATTTTCCTAATGATGTGCTAATTCATCCTATTATTAATATTGAAAATATTTTATCATATGAAGGAGTTAGCAAACCTCCACTTGCACAGTCTGACTTCTTAGCAAGAGATATAACTACCCACATGCAAACTCTATCCTTTTTAGACATTGACTACATCATCAGTGAGGAGGCTCCTAATGAGCAAGGTAAAGAGCATCATTTTCTTATTTGTTAGAAGAATAAGCTACCTACAAAAGACATATGGCTAATACGTACAGATTTGGAAGCTCTAGATCCATAATAAATAGAAGATTACTTGGATTTTAACTCTTCGGTGTAAAGTTCAATTGGGACGGTGAGAGTTGATGTAGAACATCCTAAATATATTACCAAAGGCCCAATAATAAGAGCCATGGCTAAAGTTTAAGAAAAGAAATAGAAGGTGGGCCCAATTACAAGAACTCAATCAAAAGCCTAATAAAGAGCCTAAATATTGAGCTTACCATTTGTATTTTATTTTTATTAATATTATACTTGACAGACTGTAAATACATGTCTGCATTTGCACGCAAGTGTACGTGGTCTGAAGTAATAAGTGAAAAGTATTAGTTTTCGGGATTTATCGAACCACAGAGAATTGGTTATTTTGTTACTAAAGTTTATCTATTATCACTACTATTTAAGCTATGATATAATTGGTTGAGTTGGTTCTAGATTAAGCACAATAATCACTAAGTGGAAAATAAGTCAAATAAAGGAATAGGAGAGTTGGGTTCATCCCACATGTCATGATAAGTCATTAATGCATGTTGATTTCTCAAGCTTTATCCTTCATTTACTTAAAATTAAATCAAGTGCACATTGTTCTTCCTTGAGTTTTATCTCAAGGTTTCACAAGTTCAAATCTTGTGCACAAAATGAACACATAATCGGTTCTATTTCAGCACAAAGATTCTTATAAGATTTTAGGTTTTGAGTTTTTATCTTATCTCATGATCAAGGAGATGTAGATTATTTAAATTCTTAAAGATCTTATAAGCATTGATTCTACTACAAGCGTCACTCGCATCACACATAGTTGAGATGAGGGATTAATATGTTAGGCTCAATGACTATGTCACCCCATTCATGAGCACACAACTAATTCTTTCCCACCCTCAATTATGTTGAGCTAAGGAGCTCACATAGTGGGTCTTAGCATCATACGCATCAACACTTTTAGTTGAGCTTAGATTAAGGTGCACTAAGCTCAAAAACTTTCTCACATAGTTCTAAACTTTCATGCACTAATAGATCTAGCATCTAACCCAAGGTGAGCTATGGAGCACAAGACACATTAGTTCTTAAGTTCATAAGTTCATTTTCCTTTAATTCACAATCAAGACTAAAATGATAAAAATTATTTCTTGAGCAAAGCATTGAGTTCATACATTTTATTAATGCTTAAGGAAAACTTCATACAATAAAAATGTAACTATTAAACATATGGGATTACCCCAACCCTCCCCAAGGAGGATTTAGCTACTCATTACAAAAGTAATGAAAAAGAACACATACATGTATAAAGACCCTTTCATGATCAATTAAGAAAAAAAATTACAAAAGTAGAGTTTAGAAGATACTAGGAATGTTCCTTTGAAGTTCTTCGAATTCTTCTTCTCCTTCTTGAAGTTCCTCTCTTAGGTTGCTAGTGCTGCCTTTCTTCTTCTTCACCTTAGCGAAAAATGGCTCTTCCACCCATGGGGAGTTCCTCTCTTCCACTATGCACCCCTCTACTTTACTTAGTTATTTTTGAGCAAAATTGGGAACCCTCCTCTAGTCAAGAGGAGTGATATATATAGGAGAGGGGTAGCATTCTTCCACTTAAGATCCAAACCAGCAATTCCATTAGAAAATTCTGAGCAATGATGGCAAAAATCCCAAATGATGGTGAGGTGACCAATATCTTCATTTGTTTAGCCAAAACATCACCTCATAAGCCTCATTTTCAATTAAAAATATAGCAGCTGCAGAGGGAATGATGGCTGGGACAAGATGCTGGTGGGTGTCCTGTCTCAGCCGCAATAAATGCATCTGCCAGAAGAAATTGTGGCGGGCCACTGCAGTGCGCTGGAGCGCGCTGCGGCGTGCAATGGCTCAAGCAATTTTCGCTAAGTGTCCCGCTGTCGCACGCTGCCGCCCCCGCATTTTGCAAATGGACCGCTGCAGCGTGCTACCACGTCCATGGTTCGCAAATGGACCCTCTGCAGCGCGCGTCAGTGCATGATTTCGCAAAATGAGCCGCTGTAGTGCGCTGTCGCGCCTGCGGTTTGCAAGTTGAACCATTGCAGTGCGCTGCCGCGTCCGTATTTTGCAAATGGACCCGCTGCAGCGCGCTACCGCGCATGCGGTTTATAAAATGACCCGCTGCAGCACGCGATCGCGCCCGCGGTTCGCAAATGGACCCGGTGCAGCGCGTCTCAGCGCATGATTTTGCAAAATGACCTGCTGCAGCGTGCGGCAGCGGATTCCTTTGAATTTTTTTGGAAATTTGCATAAATGTCTCAAAACTTATTTGGATAAGCCATTTTCCTGAAAAGATAGACAAAATTTAATTTAGGAGCAATTTACAGGTCAGAAATGAATGAAATTTTCCTTTATTTTAGATATAATTTATGAATTCATCAATATTGTTTTTATTTATTAAGGCACATGTTTGGCCAGCTATGTCATGAGAAAAATATTTAATATAAGTAGTTGGAGTTAGTTCCTCACAAATTGCTAACTACCTATCTTTCCCTCCAAAATTTCCCTTCATATTTTTTCTCCAAAGCTCATAAGGCAAGAGACTTGTTGTTCCTATAAGTATGAGTTGAAATGTAATGTAATAAAATTACTTGAATAAAGGAATTTTGTGGTGAATAGCTCTCATATTTATTGGTGCTTGGTGGTGCAAGTTTGTAGCGCCCCATCTCGTCGCCGTGTGTAACTAAAGTATGTTTAAGGTTTTACAAACGGTTGGCGGCTGAATGGTGCACTACTCGTGAAGGAATTCCATGTCTCCTTGAATAGCTGAAACTAGAATTGAATGGATGCTGACTCAACCTCAAGAAGGATTGAGTGCTAATACTTAAGATAAGAGTAATGTCCTTATCATAAGTATTAGATATATACATATATTGGATCATGAGTGGAATATGAGAAATCTAATATATATAAGTATAATAGTATTTTCAGTATGCTTATCACATCACAATACTAAGTATAAATAATAATAAATATATAGTATAGAAGCTAAAGCATACATCCATAAATATTCATCACAGAAGTTAAGTAAAGAATAGTCTTAGAAAAGAAAAGAAAATACATCCAAAGTTATTACTACTGTCTACTTAATGAAAATACATAAAGTAGTTTAAATACTGAATTGAAAGTAAACTAGGGCAGAAAATTAAATGTTGATAGAGAGTCCTCTAAGGCTCCACAAACTCCTCATGTATCTCTTGAACTAGTTCCTAATCTAGCTCTACAAATTACTCCAAATCTGGCAAATCATTGGATCCCAAAAGTACCACGTATTAGACACTAAGTCTAAGATATCGAAAAATATTCTAATAGTTACTATTATCTATTATTTAACATATAAGTAGTTTAAAAAAAACTGTAGAAAATATAGTAAAATAACTGAAAGCTCAAAATAGTGCAAATCTAAAAGTAAAGTAAATTGAAATTATAAACTGAATACTTAATGTAGAGAAAGCCATGAACAAATCTGAAACTGCAATAACTACTGAAATGTAGGTGAAACAATAAACAAATCTGAAAATAAATAAATGCTGATTTAAAATTGTGTTGTATGCAACTGAATTTATAATTATGCATATAAATATGCCATTGAACTGTAAGCCACTGATATGCTGACTTGGTATTTCATGGACACTCTACAGATTCCTAGGTGAGCAAATATGTAATAACCCCAATATTGAATAGGAGATTAATCCAATATTGGGATGTTACCTTAGCATCTAATATACAATTAGAAGAAAATTAATCAAACACTAGATTCTAAATGGCCAAGTATCTTTATGAATAGTTGTCAAGTTAAAATAGTTTGATTGTAGTTATGAATTATTATTTTTTCATTTCTTAAGCTACATAAAAATACTATTTACAAAACTTCTCTCATGTCTACTATTATTTACAATTGACATGAAGATCATTATATATAAGTCAATTGGGAGCTCAATTAGTTCCAATCATTAAGTAAATCATTAAAATTAAACAACTCTGAATATCACATAGTTTACAATTATTGAATTTTTATAATTGCTTTCTTAGCTTTGAGCCTCTTCCTTGAACTTATATACAATATTTTATGCATAAATAAAATTTTCATAAAACATTATGGGTATTCATAATGGCAACAGGGTAGGGATGGAAGTGCCTTATTAAAGGACACATTTTTGAGAGGGTGAATGTGAATGTTTGAACCCCACTAAACTAGTTAGGCATACATGCTTAACTCATTGTCCCATTCTGTAGAATATGCCCACAGAATGAGATAGTTTCTTAACACAACTTAAATTAATAATATATGAGTCTTTTACAGTCTTATTGATTGTAAGATCTCATCATAGCCTTTTAGCTATATTTTAATATTATAGTTCTAGACTATATTTTCTTAGTCCAAGAGGCTAATATAATATTTTTACTTACTTTACTTTACACATTCTACATCAGTATTATGCTTATCTTACTTTTAACTCATTTATAATATAGTGTATATTGCTTTAATTTTTATTTAAATGCTTCACTGTATTTCATTTGCTCATTTAGCATAAATTTCATTGATCATATTCTTACTTTCATTTCATTTATTTCCAAATGCATATAGTAACTTCTAGCTTTATTTAGGATGTTTTTTCCCTTACAATTTTTGGATGCAGGCTAAAATAATGATCCAAGTGAGTATTCTTACTCGATTACTTTCATACTATTTTTCTTTGCAGTTATGTTTATTTTTTTCCCTATTTGAATACTTTTAATTGCCCCGCTGCATAATTTAAATTGTAAATTATCTTGTTATATCTAAATTAACTTAAATATTAGCAATCTTAAAATGTGCTTAGACTATTTAGTCTAACTACTCTTTTTCTTTTCTTAGTTTTGACCTATCATATTTAAATACCAAAATATGATAGATCAGAAGTACTATAACTCAAGTGGAGCTGGACATAGTACTTGAAGAGCTTTCATAAAGAATTTTCTTTCACTTACTTTCTTTTTATTACTTGTACTTTTAATTAAGGTGAGAGAGTAACTTATTTTCTTTTACTCTTAGATTTCAAATGGACTTGTAATAATTAAACTTAAAACTATTTGAGATATTCTTACCCATATTCTGTGCTATGTTATTTATTTTGAAACTGCTTGTATTGAATGAGTGGATAGTTATTATTTGTATTGTCTATACTTGCATTATTTCATATCTTTTTAAATCCCATTTATTGCAAACTATTTTAACTTGACAGCTACTCATAAAGATACTTGGCCACTTATCATCTATTATTTTATTAGTTTCCTTCTAATTGTATATTAGATGCTAAGGTAACATTTAAATGTTGGATTAATCTTCTATTCGATATTGGGGTCGTTACAGTTAGTGTCAGAGCCAATGTTGAGAACATAAGTTTAAATAAGATATCCACTCATTCAAGACAATCAATGCAGAAAGGTAAGAATATTAAAGAATGTCATCGTAGGAAAGTGAACAACTTCCAATTCAATGATTGAATTAAATCTTACTTGAACTTTAATAACTGACTCTCAGATGGAAAATCTAGAGTCATAATTAAAAAATTTTTCTAAAGCATTCTTTCAGTACTGGGAAGATGACCACTAGTACTACACAACTTATGGACATTTCTACCAAGGAGTCTCAGAACCTGGAGGTGAAGTACTAGATAAGATTTAGAAGTATTATGTATTCAGGGGAGATTACATCCCTCAATTAGCAAGAGAGTGGCTCTCAAGGGTCTTTGACACCTTTACAGCCATTTAATGCCACGACCACATACGCCTACAAATATTAGAAGAATTCTTCGATAACTATGCTAAGGAATGATGGGTTCATGCCGATAGTGTTCTTATTAGAGCAAGTAGATGCCTACATCGTGCTCCTCTTTATTCTGATTTTGAATCAATGTTCTACAATAAATTTTGTAAATGAATTTCTAACTTTTCTTTTATGTAGTAGTAGCTTATATATTATAGCTTGTGCATAGTGACTTTTACTTCTTTCTACTTTTATGTACTTCTCTTATGTACTTTAAGTTTGTATATATTAATGAGAAGCTTTTCTTATTCTAAAATTTGAACTTTTCTTTCTCTTAATTTCATATAATGAATCCAGATCATGAAGATCCTACTTCCTCCATAGTTAAAGAGGCTGAACCATCCATTCCATCTCTAAATGAAGAGATGAGACAATGTTGGGAATGCTTAAAATAATGATAGAAGCTCAAATGAGAGTTGCAGAGAGGATAGCTTCTGCAAGTGCTCCCTCTCACCCATCTCCAATACTTCCACCATCTTCTCCTATTTCTCAACAATCATTACAAGTTCCATTTCAAACTCCCCCAACTCCAAAGGCAGCTACTTTTGCATCACAACCTATGTCAAGTCCAATTGTGGATGCCTTTCTCCTAGCTTTTCTTCACTTAAGTCCCCCCACTTTTAATGACTTCGCTTCACCTATGGAAGCAGCCGATTGGTTTAAATTAGTGGAGAAACTCTTAGCAAGCATTAAGTGCCCTGAGAGTGAGTGTATCCATTTGGCTACTCATCTTTTTCACCAAGAAGTTGAATACTGGTGGGACAGCGAGCTCAAGGCCCTCTTTTCTGACACTTGTGCGAAAGATATTCCTTGGGAAGAATTTGAGCATGTCTTAAGTACTGAATTCATCCCTCCTTCCGTGCAGACTATAATTGGGGATGATTTCATGCAATTAGCGCAAGGAAATTGTTTTGTACATGACTATGAGATGGAATTTAGAAAACTATCTTGATTCGCGCCTGATCTAGTTCGCACATAAGTGGCTAGATGTAGTAGGTTTCTGAAAGGCCTAAGGAATTCCATTAAAATTCATTTGGTGTACTTGCACCATGATGATTTTCCTAAGCTATTGGAAGGTGCTAAAATGATAGAGCACCATCAAGTACAATTTGAGACCCATCCTCCACCTTTAAGGCATGAGCCTTTTAAAAAGAATCGTTCTCATGACCTGAAAGTCTTCAATATGTCGCAAAGCAAAGGTCAGCAAGGAGGACAAGCAACTAAATATAATAAGCAGCATCCCTGCTGCAAGTGCTATCACATAGGGAATCAGTGTTATATTTGTGGTAGGACCAATCACCGCTATAAGGACTGTCATGCAAATTGGACGGTTAACAAGATGAAAATCAATCGTCAGTAATCTATGCATAATCCTAGTCCTAAAGCATCGCTTCCTCCACTCATGCCTACTCCATCTAGCTGGAATGTTCGTGATCAAAAGAGAATATTCTCCCAGGCCCAAAAGCAAAGGCAGAATAGTCATGGTGATAAAGGCAAGATTGTTGCTCAATCTCCAGTAGCACCAAGAGTCTATGCTCTTTCTACTTCCATTACAAAGGAAGAGAGCGACATTGTGATTGGCACATCTTACTTAGTTTGTTTAACTGCACTTATCAAAGCGCACAATGATAAGGGGCAGAACTCGATCATAGTTTATTCTCTCAAACTAAGTTATTAAATACCCTAATTACAACTATACTTAGTGCTCTAAGAAGGATGACTTGAGATATTTAGTTTATTTAACTACTCTTATTAAAGCGCATGACAATAAGGGGCAGAACCTAGTCACAGTTTGTTCTCTCAAACTAAGCATTCAAGTTACCTAATTATGATACACTTAGGCTTGTAAATTTTACTCTAAGCTAGACTGTACTTATCCAATCACATAGGATAAGATCGAGACTCTACAATCCTACTTAGAGTGACTCATCCAATATTAAGTTTTACTGAAATAATTCAGCACTATGGATATACACTATCACATTTTACTGACAATCTACTGATTTAAACAAATTTATTTAATAAATAAGGAGTATCAAACTAATAAATCTTTACTCCATTGGAATATATCCTACACAAGGTTCTAAGGATGTGACTTAAAGGTCACTCAATTTTAGGTTACTATCATATGGGAGAATCTCATGCTAAGTTCTTTTAGGTTATCCTACCATAAGGTTCTAAGATCAGAATCTAAAGGTATGTGGGATTCATCTAAACTTCTACCCCATGATTAAATAATAAGCTCTTTCTATCTCAATAGATCATCTATTAATAAGGCTTAGCAATTGTTGGATTATTAACACTAAAGAAAGATCATAAAGATTATGCACTTCTAGTATAAAATATAATCGAAGTTATAGAATTTACACTAATTCCACAGCTCTTACTTCTTTAGATTTGATTTGATCAGATCAGATGGGTAAGCCCATCTGATCATCACCTATACTACAATCATGGGTTTCAATCATGCACATTATTAGGATTTGGTCATTTTGCAAATTAATGTAAGATTATGACTCAACTCATGCTAAGGGTTTTATATAAGAGAAAATCAAAGAGTTAAAGGTAAGTATTCAGATCTTGAATCACATAACCTTATTATAGACCTTAGTACTTTTTGTTTAATAGTTTAAGATTAATGTCAAATCAATAAGTATTATTAGAATTATGCAAGTTGATTTATCTTTCAATCAAGATGACTTAATTAAGATGATTAAGGTTTAGATATTAATCAAGACAAGTTAGGGTTTAAATCCTAACTTAACTAAATCAAGATCAATTATTTGGCTTATGGGTCGATGACAAATCAATAGATTATTGGTGCAATTTTGGTGTTCACTTCAAGTTTGAGATTAATTATTAATTAACTTAATCATCCTTTAGGATTCTTAAGGTTTGAAGTTCATTAGCATCTAATTAAATATTTAAAGTATTCAATTCATGATTTAAATTCTCTAACATGCATACTACTATTAATGGAAATTATAAATATATTAACTAAAATAATAAGTAATTAAGGTTAATCAATTCTAAATTAAACTAAAAAAGATTAGCACTTGATTATAAATTTAAAATACCTAAATTTCATGTAACTTGGTTATTAGGTTCTACTCATTCATGCAAGCAATCAAGGATTATAATATTTTCATTTAGCACAAATAATTCAAGCAAATCTTTAAGAGATTTAGAACATGCCATTTATGATTAAAAATCACCTATATATTCATATAATGCTTAATTTTACTAAATCCACTTTTAATTTTGATACATTTTGGTCCCATTGGGGTTCTAGAGTCATTAAAATGCAAAATATATGAAGCTTAGACAATTCTGGATAGTTCTGGGTGCTACGGCGCGCTGTTGCGCCTCCTGGCTGAGAGTCAGGCGATACGGTGCTTTCAGGCACTGCGGCAAATTTCAGCGCCATGGCGCGCTACAGCGCTCCGGCACCAGATTTCCCGAGAGCTGGGTGCTACGGTGTGCTGTAGCACCCCAAGACCGAGAGTCAGGCACTACGGTGCGCTGTGGAGCACTACAACATGTTACAGCATAATCAACTCGAGATGTGGGCGCTATGGCGCATTGTAGCCATCCCTAGCAGAGATCCAGGCTCTATGGTGCGCTGTAGTGCTTGACGGTGACTTTTCTTCTGTGAAAACTGAAACTTATCCCCGTTGGCACCCAAATACTCTTGATTTAGGGCACCTCATGTGCAATGCCATATACCAATAGAAAGGCCTTTTAGAGACCTTTCCCTTGATACCAAAATCAGCACATAATGATTATTTTAACAATACAAACAAAGACACATTAGCTACCTATGTAGAAAATTTTATTGTTGACAGAGGTTTCAAATGAACAGATCAAATTTTGACCAGACTCATGCAAGTCTGATTGAGGCTCATCAATCAATCTTAGTGATAAATAATGGATAAACGTAGAGCATTTAAACTGAATCATTGTGAATGGAAGTACCAAAGAGGTACAAGAAGAGATACAAGAAAAAATAACAAGAGGGTACCTGTAACAACTCAAGGTTGTTACCCAGATTAATTTTAGCCTACATATATAATAATTATCATTCCATTAAGTTCGTCTAGTCATTAGAACCAAACCCTGAAGGTTTGGAGCAATTCAGAGCTAAATCTAATATCTTTGATTATTTTAATATTTAATTAATTAGAAAATTGTGGAATTTATTTTGACCTCAAAATCAAAATCTGACTTCGTCGTTGCGATCGTCACCCCTAAATTAGCTATGGGTGATGTTTTGGACGCATTTGGAAGTCGTCGAATTTTTGTCAATATATTAATATAATTAAATGCACCGAAAAATGGGATAATTAAATAATCGTCAGAATCAAAATCTAATTTTACCGTTGAATTCCTCACCCCCAAATTAGCTAGGGGTTAAATTTTGGAAATTTTTGGAGTATATTTCAAAAATCTGAATTTTAGAATAATTAAGGGTAATAATTATATAACTATCCAATCCCTAAAATGCAATTTCCCCATTTATTTCTAAATCTTTTTCGGCTAGCCATTCCTTCAATTTCGGCTGGCCACTCCTCCCATCTCCTTCCTTCCATGCCTTCCCCTCATCCTAGCTCCATAGCCCCTTAGCAAATGATGAAGCCCATCTTCCTCTCCTCCTTTAAAAGGAGAGCACAACCCTCCTTCTTGGCTTGCTGAAAATTTCTCATCTCCTTCCCCTCCATTGATAAGTCCTTGTGTTGAAGAAGAAGGCTCCTCCCAAGGTCTTGAAGGAAACAAAAGGGTCCTCCTCTTCCTCTCCTTCCAAGAACATAAAGGTACCCCTTTGCACCTCTCCTTATCTATTTCATCTTACTATTATGCTTATTGCATCTCTAGATAGCCATGTTTAAGTATGCAAATCATTACAACTCTCCAAGATATAAAATGTGCTGCTCTATTTTTCATTTACTCTGCACACCCTATTATTCATCTATATTTTTAGCATATCTAGGATGCTCCGTTTATGCTGAATTTGGTGTCGATAGAAAGGTATCAAAAATACATTTCCATTGATATATAGCATCGCCCATGAGAATTTCTGGATTAAGAGTAATTGAGCTCGAAAAGAGGCCTTACAGGTTTCGTCCAGGCGAAATTGTCGTTTGGCGCTGCAGCGCCCAATTTTGCAAATTAGGCCGCTGCAGCGCGCTGCAGCAGGCTGCAGCAGCATTTTGGTGGAAACTTATACAAACATATAATAGAATAATTGAACAGTAAACTCGAAAAATAAACCGCTACAGCGCGCTGTAATGCGCTGCAGCGGAATTATTTTTGGAACTTTAGAAAATGTGAAAATAAATTAATTAAACAGTGATTTTGCAAAGTGAACCACTGCAGCCCACCATAGCGCTCAAAGCGCTACCGCGCGCTGCCTCACGATAAGCGCTACAGCGCGCTACCGCGCATAAAGCGCTCCAGCGTGCTGTAGCACCCAAAATTACCAAATTGCCCAGAATCCTTCTAATAGTACCCAGTTTTGGCTGAAATGGCCAAAACTTTATTGTTTTGCTATTTTAAGGTCCTTAGGATCCTAGTGGGGCTAAGTTATACTAAATTTGAACATTCCATAAAATTCTATATTGAAATTAAATTTGATACTTTGCCATTCTTAATATGCTCAATAATCTACTATGTACTTTAAATGTATGTCATGCCAAATGCTAAGTAATAGAATCCTTAAGGGCATGTATCAAATAGGTAAACCTTAATAACTTAAATGGCATGAAACTTAGATCTTTTAGAATTGTGATTAAGTGCTAATCCCTTTGCTTATTTTAGGATTTGATTAGCATTAATCACCTTTTTATTTTATGTATGCTTTCCATTTATATACTTTTATGATTTTTAGGATATATTAGAGAACTATAAACATTATTGGGATCTTAATAAATTGATTAAGTACACTTAATTGACATTAAATTACAACTGTACACACGGATCTTGATAAATTGATTAAGTCGATGGTACTTAATTCAAACCTAAGTTTGACATCAATAATACACTAATAATATATTGATTTGTCATTGACCTTTAAATTAACATCAGTCTTAATGCTAGTAAGGTAGGGGTTAAACCCTAGCTTATCTTGATTAAGATCTAAACTTAATCACTTAATTAATTAACTTAATTGTAAGATAATTCAATTGACATTATTCCAATAACGCATTGAATTAGAAGTGTTAGGGTTAACATTAAATATGTGTGATTGAACCATCTGAATCCAAACTTTAGATCTTTAATTTTCCCTTATTTAAGACAATTAGCATAAGATGGAAATAAAATTATAATGATTTATGCAATGATCTAACTCTAATAAGATCCTTGATTCTATTCTATAATTGTAGAATAGAAAAGGATCAAATAAATTTCAATTATTTGATCTGATCACTTGAATGTTAACTTATGAAGTTGAAGTGTGAGATCTTAAGGGTCTTACTTTAGGATCATCTTGAAATGTTTAAAGACTTTAATTATTGATACATTGAGGTAGGAAGGACTTTTATAACTTATTGATGTAGGAATCTGTAACAACCCTAGGTTGTTACCCTAGCTTAAAATTAAATTAATTAAGCTAAACTAATGTTTGATTTTGATTCCATTGGGTTCAATGGGTCATTTAAACCTAAACCTAGAAGTTTGAAATCAATTGGAGCTAATTTGGAGAATTTGGTATTTTGGCTATTTTTAAGCCCTGAAAAATACCTAAATTATTTTGATCTCCAAATTGAAATTTGATTTCATTTTTGAATTCCTCATACCCAAATTAGCTAAGGGTAAATTTTTGGGAATTTTTGGAGCTAGTTTAGTCCTAAATTGAATTTGGGAAATTTTAGAATAATTAAGTATTAATTTAAATAGTTTAATTAATTAAAATTAAATTTTATTTAATTTATATTTCTGTGGGATTTGCTGTCGGGACCGCGGCAGATCCGCTGCGGGGTCCCGACAGCGGCGCGCGCGTTTCGGCCACTTGTTGCATAAGCCCGCATCTCAGCGCGCTTAATCCAATGGCTCTTATCTCGCGCGCCGTGATCTGATCCCATCCGCCCGATCGGCATCTCAGATCGAACGCTCAAGATCCTCTCCGCGTTTCTAAATTTCAAACTCTCGCATCAGACCGTTTAAACCCAACGGCTTCGGCATCAGACGGCGGAGGCGAACCCTACCACTGTGGACCTTCGTCCCCGCAGAGATTCCGTCCCGACCGAAAGGATTCGCGGAAATTTGCCACGTAATCCTATCTGCCACTCCCCTCGCCAGGTCAGCTAGGCCGTTAGCTTCCTCCCGTAAGTGGCCGAGCCTAGCAAGGCGACCCCGGAGGGCTAGACCCTCCCAATTTAGGGAACCAGGGAGAAGCCTCGGGCCGAGCCAATTCCCAAGCCCGAGCCCTGGCCTCCGTTCCTAGAACCCCATGGCAACAATAAATACCTTCGAGACTTCTCAGTGAGTCCCTTTGCTCACTGTGAATCCCCATTTCCCCAGCTGAAGGCCTGTTGGAGCTCCCGTCCCCTCGGCGAATTCCCGGCGATTTCTGAAGGCTAGAACCGCTGATTGAGGGCCCGTCTGGAGTTCAGACCCCCTGTGCAACCCTCATCTAGCCTCAGGGAAGCTCAGGAGCACCTCAATTCCCCTCAGCTAAGCTCGCAGCTTGACTTCAGGTACAGCTTTCTGCCATTAATATTTCCTTAAGCTCCTTTCCATTTCTGTCTATCGAATGAGCCATGATTGTCGCCTAAGCAACCTTAGCCACCTAGGAAACCCCTGTGATTGTCGCCTGGGGCCAGGTTAGCTCGAGTCGATCGTATCGATCGACTGAGCTAGCCAATGAGCCAATGGTTGAGTCTGAGTAAGGACCCAGCGATTGGCTGCGTCTTGGGTTAAGATAGGTTGGGGGTTCGACGCGTCTAGTCCCCCTGAGTGTGTAGGGATCAAAATCCCGTCGAATCATGGTCCCTGTGAGGAGAATATTGCCCTCACAGGCGATCTGAGACGTCTCGCCGAAGAATGTCTCGGGTGAGTAAGACCCCATCGATCCAGAGGGATCCAGATGGGGGTTCTTGGTCCATTCGACGCGTCTCTACTCAAGGATCGTGTAGGGATTGATTTGAGCCCCTGCCGTTGCCGGAGCGCCGAGAATTTCAGCTTTGAAATTCGGGGGCTCGGGACCCGTCGAGAGGTTGAAGACGAAGTCGCGAGTTTTGGGCCGGGCCGAGCCCCGGCCCGCGCGGTTCCGATTTTGGGCCGCGGTTAATTAAATATATATTGGAATGTATTTTTAATAGTTATGATTTAATTTAATTAAAACCTAAAGTTCTAATTTAAATAAAAATTCAAAATGAATTAATTAAATAACTTTAGTTATTCAGATCCAAATGGTATGATCCAATATATCATTTGAATCAGAAAAATTCAAGAAATTTGAATATAAAATAAAAATTTAGATCCAATGGTTGGATTTAAAAATATTGGCCAAAACTTCTCTGCTGTTAAATAAATCATATAAAATCATCTAATTATCCAATCTATGATATTAAGGGCTCTGATTGCTCCTTGTACCATAAGGAACAATTCTAGACCCTTAAAGTTGATTTTGGATAATTAATTTCCTTAATCACCCCTTAATCACTCTAATCAAGGATTAGTAAATTAAACCCTAATTAAGCCTCTAATTTGGGTGGGGTTGATTCCTAATATCATGTTAGACCTAGTATAACCTAAGTGTAAGGTTGGATTGCCCTAAAGTGCCCTAATTTCACTAGTCACCCTAAGTAGCTTAATTAAGTGATTAGTGATAATTAAGACCATTTAGGTCACCAAAACCTAAATTAAAGGTGTTTCCCACTTCATTAAGTAATATGAAACATATTAAAGCAGATTAGATCTAATTTGGATAGTTAAACCCAAAAATCCCAATTTTAGCCTTAAGAGGGGCATTTTGGTCATTTTGACCAAAATATGATTTAATGTACTTTGAGGATTGAAAATTTCAGTAAACCACCATAAAATGGGTTAGTTATATTCTCTGAGATCTTAGAACAAAAATAGTGTTAATGTGATCCTTAATCCATGAAATCTTTATTGAAATCCCTAATTAAGATAATTAGATCTTAAGTATTTTCTTATAAAGATCATTTGGACTTAACCTTTAAATTAATAAGAGAAATAGTCAATTATCTCATTGATAAGTTAATTAAAGATAACTTAAGAACTTAGTGTCAAAAGATAAGAAATTAGAAATGTTTAAGTTAAAAACCTAGTTTAAGATCTAAAGTGATCAAAACATAGACTCTTAGATCTTAGTAATCTAAAGAGATGATTATAAGCTTAAATGTTAATCAAGGGAAGTGAATGGTTAAAGCATCATCTTAATAAGTGCAATATAGTTTAAATTCCAAAAGAAGCATAAAATTAAAGCTCCTAAGCTAATATCTAGTTTTAATGTCTAAAGTGATCAAATCTCAGATCTTTGGATCTTAGATCTTAAACTTAGATCTTCAATTTGAATCAAACCACCTCCAATTGAAATTCTTAAATGATTGATTGTTTAATCTTTTGAAACCTTCTATGTGGGTATAAGATGATTCAATAAATAAGATAATGAAATTATCTTAAAGATTGAATATAGATCTTAGATTCTCAAGTTCTTAATTGATTATTTTATCTTATAATTAATAGAATAGCCTTCCACTAAGATCGTAGTTCCTGAATCTTTCAACTTATAGGAATCTTTACTCTTGGGATTAAGTGAGAAACTTAGATCCTATTTTTAGTATCACCTTGGATTTGGAATTTGAACTCAACATAGGGTTTAAGTTCTAAATCCCTAAATCTTGATTTATTTGATCAAGACTTGGGTAAGAGAGTAAAATATTCATAAAATTAGGTCGTTGATTTGCTTACTTAAACTATATAGTCGTCACATGATTTTTGATTATAACTTGTTAAGTTCTAATATTTGACTTTAAGGACGTAAATCTGAGATTCTACTCGATAGTTGGATATTGGAGATCCTAAGCTTGTACCTTCTCAGGATAGTTAGATTTGGTAATTAGATAACAACAGATATCACATGAGTCTAGATTGAGTCTCTTGCTTACTTTGATTAGATTTCTTTGTATACCTTGGATTTTGAGCTTAAGCCCTTGAGCATAATAGGAAAACTTAGGATGATGTATCCTAAGCTAGTATTGAATTTACATATCATTCAGTTTTGTTTTGTCATAGTTAGTAGAATATAACCTAGTATAGTCTGCCTCTTCAGTAGTAGTATTATATAGACTGGACTCAAACCTAGCATATTTGGATGGCTAGGCTAGGGATTGATTGTTTGATTGATATTGGAGGCCCTGTATGGCCTATTGGCGGGTATGGCAGTACTAGAGCTTAGGCTTATTACTACTTTAGCTGTATTGTATTGTTTTTTTTTTTTCTGATTTGCTTTGCCACATGCTTCAGTGGCCTTATTTTTTAGTATTTGCTCACTTTGCCACATGTCTCAGTGGCTATATATATTATATATTGCTTTGCTTTTGCCACATGTCTCAGTGGCCTTTCTTTTCATATTAATCTGCATGTTGTATGTATACTTTCATAGTTTAGATATATGTATAAATGGCATATTTAGGATGCTAGAATTTTATTATATTCAGTACTCATGTTCTTTTATACTCAGCATGTTTTACTTCGATCATAATCATGTTAGGATCATGTTTATTCAGTAGTTGCAGTTATTTTTGCTCTTAGCCTTACCTTGCTTATTTTGAGTCTGTATGTTACTTTACATACATGTTGCATGCTATAAATAAATAGTTTATAGTATCCCAGTTCTTTCATAGCTTATTGCACCCCTTTACTGCTGCATGTACAGTTAAATTTAAATGTGATATCCTTTAATATTCAGTTCACTTTAAATAGCCTAAAATGTACTTAGACAATTGTTTAACTGTAACATTTTTATTTTGTTGGCTGGGGCCCTAGCATTTGTAATACCGACAAATGTCAGATTCAGACGTGTTCGTGGGCAGTGTCGCTGAGGAGGAGCCAGTTCAGGAGGAGGACCTTCCAGCTGCTGTCTAGCTAGCTTTGTCTTGTTATTCCAGTAAGGACGGGAGTCTTTTATTTTTAGTTACTCATTTCAGTTTGTAATAATTAAACTTTCTGGATGTACTTTACTTTCTGCATTGTGATGAGTTAATATATTGCATTTTCTTTTCCTACTATGTATGCTTGTGGATGTTACCCTATTTTTTATATTGCTTCCGCCACTTTGATATTTATATTGATGAATGTTATAGCACTTGGTGACAAGTCCTTTCCTTAAGGCAAGTTGGGTTCGCCTAACTTTACTTAAGTTGGGGATTTGCCACAGTTGGAGCACCGTACTTCCTTATTGTCAGTACGGGGGCTCCACAGAATCTTAGATGATCCTTCACAACTTTAGAAATTGAACTTGATACCTTGTGGTAGGGATCACCTAAAGTACTTAAATTAGGACTCGTTCCTTGTGGTAGCAGCCTATATTGAGTGATCCTTTGATCACATTCTTGGAGCCTTGTGTAAAACTCACCCATTTAGAGTAAGGAATAATAAATTTGATAAATTCTTGTGATTAAATAGAGTTGTCTGAACCCAGGTCATTGATTGGTGTAGTATGGTATACCCATAGTACTGAATTATTTCAGTAGTATCCAGGAATGGTTGAGTCACTCTAAGTGAGATTTATCTTTGTGCTATCCTGCGGGCTTAGGCGAATATAACCTCGCTCAGAGTAAATCAATTGATCCTAAGAGTGTTATAAATAGGGACTCATTCCTTAGTTTGATTAAAATATAAGTCGCCATCGGGTGATGCCTCCTAGCAAAGATCGCTTCAATAGGTATAACTTAAGCAAACTAAGTAATTCGAGTCACCTTCAATAGCACAATAAGTGTAATTGTGAGTTGGGCATCTTAATGACTTAGCTTGAGATACAAATCGCCATCGGGTGATGCCTCCTATCAAAGATCGCTTTGTTAGGGTGGCTTAATCAAACTAAATGTTAAGGCCACCTTTCTTACAACCATGCTAAATATGTGTATACGATCATCCCATCTAATGATCTTTATATAAATTCTCAACTTTAACCAATTATCGAGCTAGAATTTAGGAGTCAGAATCCTTTTAACAGGATTCTGCATAATGGAGACCTATAATTCATTATCAGTTTTCAAAGCATTTTCTAGATTTTTGGATTTATCTCATGTAGCTTAGAAGCATGAGCATGAGCATAAGCATGATGTTGAGTATCGGTGATGACATATGAGTATTAGTGATGATTTATGGGTTACGGAATGTTGCATACATTGACTGGAGAATTTCAGGATGCATCAGCATCACAGTTCTCAACTGGATGTATGTATACATTGGACCGTACGACTTATAACAGTTCAGTGATATTTTGGTTGCATATTAGTGACATACAGTATTGTGGCATACTCAGATGCACAGTCTCAGTGACATACAACATAGTTTACACATGATTACTTAATTTTAGATGCAGTACTATTTTGATTCACTTATAATATTCAGTTTACAATTCAGTTTTACTTTACTTTGCTACAGTTTTGTACAGTTTTATACAATTTTATGCTTTCAATTACCTTTACAGTTTTTCTACAAATTTACTTGCATTATGTAAATATTAAATAAATGATTAGAATCGTTTAGATTAGTTTTGGTGTGCTAGACTTATTGTCTAACACGAGGTAGTTTTGGGATCCGGCAATTTGCTAGATCTTTAGCAGTATATTGAGCCAGGTTAGGTGGACACCCAGGAGATTCAGGAGGAGCCCATGGAGCACTAGTGGACTCTTCTTCAGTCTTACTTTATGCGTAGTATTTTCAATTCAGTGCTTAGTTTTATTTCAGTATTTCATTAAAAATGTCTGTAATAACTCTGGATGTATTTTTTTTTCTTTTCTGAGACGAATGTTTTCATACAGCTTCTGTGATGAATATTCTGGATATTTGCTTTAAGCTTCCGCACTCTATTATATACTACTTATACTTAATATTGTGATGTGATCAGTATAGCTGAAAATGTTGATATCTTATACATATATTGGATTCCCATTGTATTCTAAATCTAATGTATGTATTTATCTAATACTTAGGATAAGGATACTACTCTTATCTTAAGTATTAGCTCTCAACTCTCCTTGAGGTTGAGTCAGCAGCCCTTCAGATGGGTTTGGTAGTTTTCAGCTATTCAGGGAGACGGGTTATTCCTCCCCGAGTAGCGCACCGTTCCATCGTCGAACTTAATTATGACTATTTCTTTTTGCGCACGGTGATGGGGCGGGGGGCTACAGTACCTTAGCCTTAGAATGAATGGAGGAAGAGAACTCTGATTTCTGCAAGAGTTTGGGAGGAAGGAGCTTCACCTTCTTCTTCTTCGGCTGCTAGATAGAGGAGGAAGAGGGCTAAGGATTCTAGGGAGGAGGAAGCTTCTGCTGAGCAAATGGAGAGGGAGGAGGGCTAAGGATTCAATTTAAAGGAGAAGGAGGACTTGTATTTAGCAAAGCAAAACCATGGTTCAATCATGGAGAGCACCATGCACTTTTCCATCCATAGCATGGATAAAGAGAGGGGGTAGGAGCTCTTACATGCATAGAAAAAAAATAGGGAGAGGTGCTGACAGGCGTAGGGAAGAAGAAGAGAAAATGAATTAAAGAAATAATTAATTATTTCTTTCTAATTTTAATATATGCATTAAATAAAATTAGATTTGATAAATGTGCTCCAAAAATTTAGGGTTTGGTTCTAATGAGTAAATAAATCTAATGGAATGATATTTAGGCTACAATAAGGCAAAAATTAGCTAAGTAACAATCTAGGGTTATTATAAGTTTATTGCTTATCTTTGATGAGTTAGGTTATTATCTTATTTGTATTTTATTTTCTAATTATACTCTCATTCTCATTACTTCAAACCATCCACACATCTTCTTTAGTATCTTAAGTTTCATTTAAAATTATTAAATCATTATCTTATCTCTTAAACACTCTCCAAACTCAACCACAACCTCTATAGACAAATCTGAAAATAGCTCGACCTAGTTTTCTTCTCCACCCCTCAACGCCCATCTAACCACCATCAAACCTAACCATTTACTCCATATCCAAACTACACATCTTAGGCTACCCTTATTAATTTATTTCCATCCCTTTAACCCACTAAAACCCCACCTACCAAAGGAATATTTTAAATTAGCCCAAACTAGGCTTGATCTGGATTAGTCTTGGCTTTCCCTTAGATAGTCCACCCTAAACCCATAACCAACCCACCACAAACTTCAAAAATTATCCTTAGATATTATCCTACCAATCAATTCAATATTTAAATAATTAATTTACCAAAAAAAGTAGCCCACTAGCATCATGTTCCAGAGATCAAGAAGAATAGGATGTCTATTAGAGCCTTAGAAGCCAAGTGCTTTAAGGTGGTGATTAAAGTGGGGATCCTGAAGATCAATAAGGGTGTTATGACTTATTTGAGAGGAGTCAAATAATAGAACATCTACTACCTGTAGAAAAGTATAGTGACAGGTTCAGCAGCTATATGAAGACTTTGAAGATGCCATGACATTATGGCATATAAGGTTAGCACATACAGGAGAATCATCACTAAGAGAATTGGAGAAAAAAGGATTCATTAAATATATAAATTCTTGCAAACGATAATTTTGTGAGCATTAAATTTTTGGCAAGAAAACACGCAAGCCCTTTGGCGTTGGCTTCCATAATACCAAAGATATATTAAAATATACACACACAGATATTTGGGAACCAACAAAGACTGCATCATTCGGTGGTTGAAGATATATTGTTTCTTTTATAGATGATTACTCCATATTTGTATGGGTGCACTTTGAAGAGCAAAACAAATGTACCAAAAGTTTTCATAAACTAGAAGAAGATGGTAGGAAATCAAATGGGCAAGATAATCAAGATGACTCGATCAGACAATAATGAAGAATATACATCTGACTCTTTTGTAAAAGAATGTGAGGATTTAGGGATAGAATTCCACTTCACAAAAAGAGAAATGCTGCAGCAGAATAGAGTAGCAGAGCAAATGAACCGGACCTTGGTGGGAAAAGTGCGGTGTATGTTGTTCAATGCTGAGTTAGAGAGAGTATACTTGGCATAAGCCCTAGACTATGCATGCTACTTGGTGAACCGACTGTCATATACAACATTTGACAAGAAAACTCCAATTGAGTTGTGATCCAAGCATATTGCCACAGATTATGATCTGGTAGCCCAGCTTATTATCATGTCAAAAAGAATAAGCTTGAATTGTAGGTTAAGAAAGCAATTTTCTTAGGCTTTTGATGTAGAGTGAAGGGCTACAAACTGTATGATTCAATTGATAAGAGGATTATGGGGAGCAGAGATATTATATTGGATGAAGAGTTTTTCTTGAGATTGAAGAGTTCTCATCGGGTGGATGATAATACATAGATTCTTACAAGCAGGCAGAGAGTGTGGTTTGATGTCACCCCATTTATTACACAAAGAACTTCAAATCATATGGAGAATACTCCTACAGATGAATAACACATTGGTGATAATGAAGAATAAACTAACATTGATGGTGAGGCTCTAGTTCAGAAGTCAGTTACTAGAAATATATCCAAAAGGAATGCACCTAAATAGCCAGCATGGTTCAGAGACTACATCACATATGCATTGTTTGTATTGGAGGATGAGGTTCCCTCCTATTACAAAGAAGCGGTGATGGGCTCAGAATAAAAATTTATGGAAGTAGATCATGGATGAAGAGATGGAATCTCTTCACAAAAATGAAGCATAGAGGTTGGAGAAACTCTCTCCATAAAGAAAGGCTATTGGGTACAAGTGAGTGTATGTAAAAATAGAAGGATCCTCATAAGCTGATGTGCGCTACAAATCAAGATTAGTGGCAAGGGCTTTTCTTAAAAAGAAGGGATCAAATATGATAAAGTGTTCTCCACAATTGTTAATACTCATCAATCTGCATGCTCTTAACTTTAGTAGCACAATTTGATTTACTGCTTGAGCAGCTTTATGTTAAAATAATGTTCTTGTATGGAGAACTATAGAAAAAATCTTTATGGTACAGCCCCCATAGTACAATGAGTTATGAAAGGAGACTTGGTATGCAAAGTGAACATGTCACCTTATGGGCTAAAGCAATCACCAAGACAAGAAAATTGATCAGTTTATACAAAAGGAGGAGTACTAAAGAAACTAGTTTGATCATTGTGTGTATTTTAAAAGATTGCCTCAAGATAACTTCATTTACTTATTATTGTATGTTGATGACATGTTGATAGCTACTTCATATCAGATAGAGATGGATTACATAAAGGATGAACTATCAAAGAACTTTGAAATAAAGAACTTGGAAGAGGCAAAAAAATATTGGGGATGGAAATCTATAGGGACAAAAGGGCAAGAAAGATTTGGTAGACCCAAAAGAGGTATTTCAAGAAAGTGCTGAGGAGGTTCAGGATTGATGACTCTATAAAGTCTGTGAGTATACCTGTGGTAACCCACCGCTTGGTCAACATAAATAATCCAGCATTAGGTGCTCACTCCCCATGATTATACCAGAGTTTAGTATAACTGTATATTTAGAGGCATATAAAATACACACTTCCACATTCATTGAAATATTTAAAAATACCAGAATAATAAAGGAAATAAATTCATTACAATGATAATAATTATTTTACAAAATTTATTACACACTAAACAAAAATTTAAAACTTTAAGAAAATCAGCATTTAAGTTGCTCCATTATGCATCAGCTTCGCCTTAAAGATTTGATTCAAAGATTGTTCCTGAACTGCCATATATATATATATATATATATATATATATATATATATATATATATATATATATATATATATATATATATACATATATAGGATAGGGCAAACCAAGAAAAAAAAAATTAAGTAGACACAAAGGTCTAAGTAAGATTTGTATGATATCAAAATTTACATATAATATTAAGTTGCATGATTCTGCATATACAAATAGAATATGATATTTAAGTATGATATGCTTGAAAAATTATCACGAATATGAATGTAATATACATATTTAAGATATGCGTTCATTCTAAAAGAAAATACATCAATATATAATATTTATTATGTTGGACAAAGTTGCAAAATAATCGAGGAGTTATATACGTCTATCTAACTATCCGAGATGTGGGTTCCTGACTAACTATACATTCCCCCTCAAAGGCTATGTGTAGTCTCCTTATTTCTCTAGATATCAATATGTTCTGGCCTAATATATTGTCTGTACAGACCTGAGATCAACCTGAATGAACCATGATACTAATTTATGATCATTTATTTCAAGTTCTGCATACAAAATCTCATAAATATATTAAAGTGAGTCAAAACTTAATAGCGATGCAATACTGCAAATGAAATAATTAAATGAAAAGAATAATATTCATCATTTTATTTTAGCAAAAATATTAATATTAATATTTTCTTAATTATTTATCTTTATATATTAAAAATAATAATTTATTTTTATTATAAGTAATCATACATATATATATATATATATGTATGTACATTAAATGAAAGAAAAATTATTTAATTGAAAGTTGCAAAAATTTAGATATACATATATATATATATATATATAATAACATAAATAAAACTTACAGAAATTAGAAAATATATACATATATAGAAATAAAAATGATTGAAATAAAAATTATAGAAAATATATACATATATAGAAAAAAATGATAAAAATGAAAGTTGTAGAAAATTAAAAAATATATACATATATAAAAAAAGAAAAATGACTGAAATAAAAATTGCAAAAATTGGGAAATATATACATAGATAAAAAAAATGATAGAAATGAAAGTTGCAAAAATTAGAAAATATATACATATATAGAAAAATAGAAAATGACATAAATAAAAGTTACAAAAATTAGAATATATATATATATAAAGAAATAACAGCAATGAATGTTGCAGAAATTAAGAAATGTATACATATATAGAAGAAAAAAAAAATTTTCATAAATAGAAATATAATAATAATAGTAATAATAATAATAATAATAATAATATTATTATTATTATTAAGAAAAAGAAATGTAAATAATAGAAAATGTTTTATCTTTTTTCATTTTTTACCCGATATTGGCATTGATGAGGCTTTAACTAGAGGTCGGTGGGGGGAAATTAAAAATAAATGAGGAAGAAGAGAAGGAGATAGTGGGAGAAGAGAGAGAGGTGGGAGAAGATGAGAGGAGGTGGCAGTGAGGGTGTATTTATAAACTTGTTTTTTAATTAATTAATTTATTAATTAAATTTTCTCTCTCATTCATTATTTGAATGAGATAGATGAGAAAAAATTTGTTATAATTATTTAGAGTGTTTAATTTGATATTCTCTTCCTCCTTATCTCTTCTTTTTCTATTCTCTTTCTCTCTCTTCTTTCTCTCTCTTCCATTCCTTTTTCAGAAAATAACAAAATTTGACACGGAAATGTATCTTGATGAGAAAAACACTTGCTCAAAATTTTTCAAATTAGAGCAATATTTTATTTTTTATTAATTTTTGAAGATAAAAACTTCAAAAATTAACTATAGTCAATTTGGAGCTCTAAATTCTGCAAAACTTTTTGTATAATATTTTTCTATTATTCTTAATCTTACGGCACCAAAATTACTAAATTTGGACTTGTATTTAATTTTCACAATTTTTTGGATATAAATAATTTAAAAATTAATTCATTAGTATTTATTATCTAGATTACTTCCAAACTTGAGCATTACGATCATAAAAGTATAATATATCCAATAGTATTTTTGGTTAACCCAAATTTTGAAGTCACTTGGGATCTTTATTTTTGAGTCGGGTTTAGTCCTAATGGTCATAGTAATGACTTGGGTCGTTATAATACCTCTAGCACCTCACTTTCACTTATCTACAAAATAATGTCTAAATATAAATTTTGAAAAGGAATAAATGCACATAGTGCTATATGTTAGTGCAATTGGAAGCTTGATGTATGTCATAGTTTGCATTAGATTGGATTTAGCTTAAGCAGTTTGAGTCGTGAGCCGATATATACAAAATCTGGAGAAGGATCACAGGCAAATAGTAATGGGGATTTTTCGATACCTGAAAGGTACATTTGGTGTTGGCATATTATTTCAAAATAGTTAACTTATGCATTTAACACATGAACTATGACTATGCCGGAGATTTAGATCAATGACAACCAATAACTGGTTATGTATTCACTCTAGCAAGAGGTCCCGTAGGGTGGAGGTCAACTCTTCAGTCTACAGTTGCCCTGTCTATGACAGAAGCTGAATATATGGCAGTTACTAAAGTGTTAAGTAAGCTATTTCAATAAGGGGCTTGTTGGAAGATTTAGGTGCGAAGCAAAAGGAAGCAGTAGTTCACAGTGATAGCCAGAGCGCTATATTTTTAGCTACTGATCCGGTCTGTCATGCTCACACAAAGCATATTGATGTATGACACCATTCTGTTTGAGATGTAATTAAAGAAGGTGAGATATTATTGGAGAAGGTTGACACTAATGATAATCCTGTGGATATGATGATAAAGGTGCTCACAGTTCAAAAATTCACCAATTACAAAACCTTGGTGAATTTGGAGAAGCATCTATAAACATCTCATCAGTTGGAACTATGAATGGCTTAATTTCCTTAAGAGGGGATACGTAGTGTAACAACCTAAGTTGTTACACTAATTAGTTAGGATTAATCCAAATCCTGATTTTGAACTTAATGCACTAATTAAATTATTAATAGTTCACCACTAGGACTTATAGTCCAAATCAGAGGTTAAATGGATCAAACCCTAATTTTAGGAATTTCAGGAATCCTAAAATTGGATATAATTATTTTAACCACGGATCAAAAATTAGACTTTGTCATTACACTCATTGCCACCAAATTAGTTAGGGGTGATGTTTTGGTGACAATCGGAAGTCGTCAAAATTTCGTCAAATATTTTAATAATATTTAATTAATAGAAAATTGAGATAATTAATGTGACCTCATAATTGAAATCCAACTTTGCCATTTTGATTGTCACCCCCAAATTAGGGTGATGTTTTGGTCGTGTTTGGAAGTCATTGGATTTTCATGAATATTTTAATGTAATTAAATACCCAAAAAAATATGAAAATTTAATACTTATTGGAATCGAATTCTGACTTCATCGTTGAATTTCTCACCCCCAAATTAACTATGGGTGAATTTTTGAGATTTTTCGGAGCCCATTTATTAAATCTAAATTTTTATAAATTAAAAATTAGAAAATATTTATTTCTTGAATCCTTTTTTCCATTTTCCCCTCTCCCCATTTTCTCTCTCCTAGCTGGCAACCCTTTTCTTCACCATTCAAAACACTTCCCTCTCCTGCCACGTGCAAAAGGGGCAGAGCCCCTCTCCTTCCCTTTTTGTCATCATCTCCTCCATACCTTGGATAGGATAACTCATTCCTATTCCATCCCAAGGCCAGCCTCCTCTTCTCCTATAAAAATAGAACTCCAATATCTCCTTCCTCCATTTGGCCAGCTGTGCACTTCTCCTCTTCCCAAGCAAGCTTCTTCCTCCTCAGGCCAACAAGCCTCCAAGATCCTGTAGAGAACCGAGCCTTATTCCTCTAAGCTTCTACTGAAAGCAGAGATCTTCTTCCATCTCTAAAGGTACCTCATTTCCCCCATTGAATGGCTACTTCATTTCACTCCTATGCTTATTTTACATCCTTAGAAATCTGATTGAGTATGGAAGCCATTAAAGTTCATTAAGGTATTAAATTTCATTATAAATGAAATGCTCTATTTTTCCTCTTTTCTGCATACCTGAACTTTTAACTCCATTTTTTACATAGTTAGAATAATCGTTTTGTGCTGATTTTAATATCGATGGAAAGGTTTTGGACCTTTCCATCGGTATATAGAACCACACGTGAAGTGCTCTAGGTTGAGAGTATTTGAGCCTGAAAGATGACCTGTTACGGTTTACGCACAGACGAAATCATCGTCGGGCGCTACAACGCACAGTAGCGCCCGAGTCCCGAGCTAAATCTTCCCCAGCGTGCCGTAGCACGCCATAGCGTGTTGTAGCGTGCCATAGCGCGCTGCAGCGGCATATTAATTTGATGTGACAAATAACTCTGATGAAACATAAAACTTTGATGAAGATTATATTTTGATAAATCATATAAATTTGATGAAATAAAATTAAATGCGCCTCAGTGTTGAAATCCATTGCAGCGCCTGAAAGCACTACAGTGCGCCGCAGCACCCAGATCTCAGAAAGTTATGGCGTCATAGCGCCTGAAAGTGTTGCCGCGCGCCGCAGCGGCAGCGCCCAAAAGCACTATAACGCACCGTAGCGGCCGCGCTTCTAAAAAGCAGGCGCCACCACGTGCCTGGCTATCGACCAGGAGGCGTCACAACGCGCTGTCGCGCCCATAATTGTCAGAAAGTGCCCAAAACTGTCTAGAATGGTTGAAACTTCACATTTTTTGCATTATAAGAACCTTATAACCCTAAAATTAAGTATTGTATAAAATTGTAGGTGATTTTTAAATATGGAAAAATTAGGCTTTGACCCTTTTGATATAAAAATAGAACCTTAATATTGAAATGACCATAACTTAATCATTAGATATCAAAATTCACTATTCTTAGACTTTATGGAATCTTTGGACAATAAATATCAATAAACTAATTGAATTTTTAAATATCCTTAATCAAAAAATAATATTTTAAATCCTTAAGTAGGGGCAAAATAATTATTTTGCCTAAAATTTATGTTAAGTGCCCTTAACCTCCAAAACATTATTTAAATCATTAAAACTAGTTATAAAAATGATTTGAAATCAATTTAGAATACTTAACCTCATAATTAAATAATTTGGTAAAATTCTCATTTTAAGTCTTGAAAAATTTTAAGTAAAATTTATGCTTCTGACTTTGTCCAAATCACACACCTCTTTGAGTAAATTAAGCAGCACATAAAGATAAATTATAATAACTATCATCAACTCTTTAAATCTCTTAAGTCCTTTATTATGAGCTTCTTATAATCTACACTCCACCTTAGGATCTTTTCTTTAATATTAGGAATATATACTATATTAAATTTTATTCATTGAATAAAGTAGGTTCTTCAATGAATGGAACCTTAGTTTTATTAGTTTTTAGATGTTCATGCTTTAATTCTGATTATTTTATCTTTCAACTCTATATTAAGAATATGAGATTCATTTTATTATGCTTGGTCATGCTTAATAGAATTTGTCTTGATTATTAGTTCACATTTAGACTTAAGCTTTAGTCCTTAAGCTTTATTCTTTGGATTATGTGATTAACTCCAATTCGTGGTATTTAATTCATAATCCTTAGATTTAGTAGATCTTGATCAGATCTTAGTTTAGAACGTCTAAATTCATCAAATATGACGTGTTGATTTTTTATTTAACTTGTAGGCAATATTAATTGAACTAAGTTAGAACTTGATCAGTTCTAATTATTTTTAACTTATAAGATAGTGCTTCTAAGTTACACTTGATAGTAAGAATTAGAGATCCTGAACTTATGTAATTTAGAATAGTTAGAATAGAGTGTGCTGCTACATGAGATCCTTAGCTTAGCTTCTCTTTTATTTTATGAGGATGAGAGCTTTATTATTTTCATTAAGACTTATTTAATGTTTATAATAATTCAGATATTTATGTATTTTCTTTTGTGGTACTATTTTATTATGAGCTGCATGTCTACTTCTTACTTGTATTGTGATGGATTAGATGTAACATATTTTATTGTCTTTACTTCTACACTCTGGTGAATGTATATACTTAGTGAATGATTCAGCTACATTATTCAGGGTACATCCTTCCCTTATTAGTAGATTAAGGATTATAGCATAATCTAATGATAAGTGAGAGATTTGCCAAAGTGTCACACCTCTCCTTAGCCTTAATTGTTGGCAGTTAAGTGGCGTGGCGCCACATATAGGCAACCAAGTTAGTGCAACAGCATTGATAGAGAGCTTAAAGGAGTTAGCTCTCATGTGGAGTACATGAGATCTGAGGTGATGAATATTAACAAGGAGCAGGTTGGAAGTGCACCACAAGCGCTGCAGCACACTCCCGTGGTAGTTGTCCTGAGAAGCGGACGCTACAGCGCATCACAATGGTAGGCAAATTGAGAGCCGGGAGTTACGGCGCACCGTAGCGCCTAACGAATTTTTGCTCTGGTTCAGGTTTCACCCGAAGTAAATTGTCAGGTATTTTGAACCATTTGGAGTTCAAAATTGAACTGGATACTTAAGTGGATATGTTGGAGGAGTTTCCAAGGCTGGCATTCTCTTTTTATGAGGCTTTGGCTGCTATGAGGCTTTGGGGTGTGTGGTGGTTGCTCCATTGAGAATAATAAGAAAAGCTCCTAAAGGTCTTGTAAGGGTTTGTCAATCCTAAAAATAATTGTAACTCCTTTCTCTATATAGTAAAATTTTTCTCTCTTCTCTGTGGACGTAGGTGTTAGTACCAAACCATAGAAATTCCTTTATTTGTGCTATTTTTGTGATTGTATACAATTATTTCTTGCTTTATGTGATTTAGCTCATCATCTCAAGTTTTGTTCAGTATTGATTTATAATCCTAAGAGATCTCAATATTCTCAATCGTTGACTATATTAGTGTAATAATTTTAATATTGTTACCTATCAATTAGTGACCTAATTGACTCCAAGTCACTTCCATTACTCTTATAATAGTGTTAGGAGTCTTCACCTCAAATTTCATACAATTTAAAAACTATTTGAAAACTTCCAACATTTCATAGTTTTCGGACAATTCTGAAAAATACATAATTTATTCAGACTTTAAAATCAAAAATAGAGTCCACCATTGAACTCACCACAACCAAATTAGCTAGGGGTGGTATTTTGGAAGTATTTGAGACTCATTAAAAATTTCACGAATATTTTAATATTATTTAAATACTTAGAAAATTAGATTAAATATACCTCTGATCTAAAATCTGACTGTATTTTTGAGTTCATCACCCTTCAAATAGATAAGGGTAAAAATTTAAGATTTTTTGGAATGTGTTTGAATATTTAATTTTGAGCAAAATAATTAAGTTTAAATAATTAATTAAATAATATGATTCAAATTAAATTATATATACATATATATATATATATATATATATATATATATATATATAATCTATTGATTTAAAGAAATCAAATGGCTGAAATTATCACAGCGAGAATTCGCTGTTGATTCCAAAACACTAAACATCATCCTCCTCTCATCCGATCCGCTGATCCAATATTAAATAGGATTGAACGGTGGGATCCTATTGGATTAATCTAGCCGCCGGATCACTTTTCAAATATGACGGCCAAGATCAATGCACTGTACGTCTCTACCGACAAAAGCACGATCGCACAGACCACAGGACACCGTATGCCACGACCTCCCTCCAGCTGGCCTCCCCCATCCTCCTTAATCTTCCTAAATGCCTCCTTCTTCATTTGCACCTACCTAAAGCTCTTGCGAGAGCTCTACTCTGAAGAAGAGAACAGCTAAGTGTGTTCGTGTGGTGCCCCGTACTTTTCTGCGGCAACACTAATACTGATATTAGCAAAATCGTGGGGAGTACGGTGCTCCATTGTGATGGAAAATCCCCAACTCAAGTAGGGTCATGTAGGACCCAACTCGCCTTAAGCCAAGGACTTATCACCCTGTAGAAGAAACTGTGAACATATATCAATACATATCAAAGTAGCAGAAGCAAAAAATAGAATGTAACATCCACAGGCATAGTATAAAAGAAGAAAAGAAAGCAATAACTCAGATCAAATATAGAAAAGTAAATACATCCAGAATTTAATTACTACAAACTGAATTTAATAGAAATAAAGATATCTCAATCTCACTGCAAAAAGAGAAAATCTATCTAAGCAGTAGTAGGAAGATCCTCCTCCTGCATCGGCTCCGATCCTGCAGCACTGCCGATGAACAACTCTGAATCTGACATTTATCGGTATCACAAATGTCAAGGCGCTAGCCAACAAAAAAAAAGGTTACAGTTAGATAATGTCTAAGTACATTTTAGGCTACTTAAGTGAACTGAGTATTTAAGAAATCACACTTAATGGTTTTAAATGTACAAGCACTAAAAAGGTGCAACAAGCTACAATAATGGGGTAGCTATAGACTAATCATTTATAGCTAATCAATAGGTATGTAAAATAACATACAAAAATAGCAACTAAACATGATGAGGCTAAAAGCAAAAGTAACTATGACTACTCAAATAAATCTGATCATAACATGCTTATGATCATATGGAGACATGTGAGTATAATATCTACAAGTGCTGAAATAGACATACAATTCTAGCATCCTAAATATGCCAATATTTTAGTACTAATCAATGAGAGTGTATATACAAGTATGCATATTGACATGTAAAAGGCCACTGAGATATGTGGCAAAAAGTAAACTAAGTACATGCATGAGCAAAGTAAAGCCAGTGAGGCATGTGGCAAAGCAAGTTAAGCACTAAAAGAAAGGCCACTGAAGCATATGGCAAATCAAAAAAAAAACTAAATTGAAGTAGAAGTAAGCCTAAGATATAGAACTTCCATAACAGAAATAGGCCATACAAGACCTCTGAACTGAAAGTTCAACATGTATCCATCCTAGGCATCTGCAGACCGAGTTGAACTTATAAAATAAGACATGTATCTATCCTAGACATCTGCAGAGCTAAGTTTGAGTCTACTCTATAATAAAAGTAGAACTGGAGAGGCAGATTATGTTAGGACATACTTTACTAACTGAAAGCACTGAGAAAACTGAATGAATGTTATGCCTTTCAAATACTAACTTAGGATGTACCTTCCATATCCTAAGTTCTCCTATTATGCTCAAGAAACAAGGCTCACTATTCAAGGTGTGCAGAGCAATCAAAGTCATGGTAAGCAAGGGACTCAATCTAAACTTATGTGATATCTGTTATTGTCTACTTTATTCAGCTAACTATTCTGAGAAGATACAAGTTTAGGATCTCCAATATCCAGCTATCAAGTAAGATCTCAGATTTACGACCTTAATATTAACGATAGAACTTAACAAGTTCTAATTCATAATCATATAATGACTATAAAGATTTAAAGTAAATAAATACATGACTTAATTATTATTGTTTTTCTCTCTTAATCCAAATCTTGGTTTAGTAAATCAAGACTTAAGGATTCTGGATCCAAACTCCACTTGGTGTTCAAATCCTGAATCTAAGGTAGTATCTTAGTAAAGATCTAGGGTTCACACTTTAAAACTAAAATTAAAGATAAGGAATCTTATAAGCTGACGGATTCAGAAGCTATGATCTTAATGAAAGGCTGTGCTAATGTTATAAGATAAAATAATCATTAAGAACTAAGAATTTCATATCTACATTCAATCTTTAGGATAATTACAATATCCTATAAATTGAATCAATCCTACACCCACATGGAAGGCTTCAAAAGGATTAAATAATAAATCACTTAAGGAATTCCAAATGGAGGTAGTTCAATTCAATTAAAAGATATAAAGTCTAAGATCTAAGATCTAATATTTGATCACTTTAGACTTAAGCTAGGTTTAGACTTAGAATTTTACCAAGGTATTTCTCTTAGAATTTAAGCTTATGTACCAACTTAATTAAGTTATTAACTAAGGATCTAGCACTTAAAGGTAGTTAGGATTAGCTCTTAAGAAAGAGGGTTTTAAGGATACTTGAGGTCCTAAGGTCTTAATAAGACTAACTTAAGATTTTTTTAATTAGTATCAAAATTATTAACATAAGAGTTCAAAAAGGTACTAAAGATATTTTATTAAATTTTCAAAATTTAAGGGGTGCTTAAACACATTTTGGTCAAAATGACCAAAATGCCCCTCTTAAGGCTAAAAATGGAATTTTATGATTAATTATCCAAATGGATTCAAATCTATTTTAATGAGTTCCATATTGGTTAATGAAGTAGGATACACACTTATCTTAGGTTTTGGTAATCCTAATTAGTCTAATTAGCACTAATTACATATTTAAGCTAATTAAGGTGATTAAGGAAACTAGGGCTTTCTAGAGTGATCCATTTATATTTATAGGCTCTACTATCTTTAATAAGGCATTAGGAACTTAGTTCACCAAAATCAGAGGATTAATCATGGTTAAATTCACTAATCCTTAATTACAGTAATTAAGAGATGGTTAATAAAATTAAGGTTCCTAAATTACTTTAAATGGCCTACATAGCTTCCTCATGGTCTCATGAGTAATCAGAGACCTTAATTAACATTTTTGGGTAATTAACAAATTTAATATGATTTAAATAAAAATAGAAAAGAATTAGACAATTATTTAAAATCTAACTATTAGATCTTTAATTTTATTTTATATTTAGGTTCCTTGTATTTTTCTGATTAAAATAGCATATTGTATCATACCATTTAGACAAATATAGCTAAAATTATTTAGATAATTTAATCTGTATTATTATTTAAATTTAAATCATAGGTTTGATTTTATGAATTAATTTCCTTAAGGAAATTAATTCATAAATCCTTTTTAATATACTGCCAGCCCAAATTCAAAAGGCTCGACCCGTGACTTCGTCTTCTTCCTCACGATGGGCTCCGCCCTAATGGACTTTCAGTGCTAAAATTCTCGGCACCTCGATGACGACGGTGGCTCAAATCAATCCCTACACGTTCCTGAAGTCGAGACACATTGATTGGACTACGAACCCCCATCAGGGATGCACCGGATCTTCAGGGTGCTACTCAACCGAGGCGTCACCTATGGCACATCTGTGAGGATCAAATTCTCCTCACAGAGCTGACCATACGAGCAGGGCTCTATACTTACACGATTAGAGGCCAAAGGGGATTCGATTGGTCCACTCAGCAAGCCTTAGGGATGGATGGATCACTGAAGTGCTACTCATGGTGGAATGCAAATGGGTGACAATGTCAGGTCGATCGATCTTTAATCTAATCGATCAATCCAATTGAACCCAACCTTCGATACGGTTCGACAATCATCGCCGAGAGCTCCTAGCACTAATTGGTTGGCTAAACACCTAAGGGAAAAGTAGGATTCGGTGAGCCAGAGGCTGACTGGCAGTGCACACTCAGATGGTGAATTCATCATCTGGTTCACTGCCAGGCCTTGCCAGAGGGCTAAGCGCCTACTATGGAGTCAAGGAGAGCTCTTAACGCAGCATCTAGGTCTATATTAGAAGCAAGCTGAGCTAAAACCAGCTCGACAGAGGAAATGGGATCAAAGGCTGTACCTGAGGATGGCCGATGTGACTGAGGCAATGCAGGCAGCTCAAATCACTCCAAATGGTCACAGAAGCTCTAGCAAGGGGGTCTGAATGCCAGACCTCACCCTCTATCAGCTGTACACAGTAGGTCCAGACGCCGGGGTTGCCGAGAGCTTTAGGGCAAGCAGCAGGGAATTGAGGGGATTACAGTGAGCAAATGGTCTCACTATAATTCCTGGGAGGTATTTATAGGCTCTAGAGAGGTTTAGGTCAGGAGCCATGGCCTTAGGCTTGGGTCGAGAGGGCTCTCTCCATCTTCCACAATTGGGAAGGTCTAAGCCTCCGGGTCACCCTACTAGCTCAGCCACAACCGAAAGGGTCCTAACGGCCTAGGGGACAAGGATGGAGGGAGTAGAGGATAGCGCTAGCGTGGCACGGTACGAGCGGATTTTTTGTCGGGCTTGCGATCTAGCGAAGACGACAATCCATAGTGGTGGGGTCCATTTCCGTCGTCTGATTGCGAAACCGTTGAGGATCGACGGTCTGATGCAGCTCCCGATTAACAGAACCGTAGAGAAGATCTCGTGCGTCGGATGATAGATGCCGATTGGGCGGATAGGATTAAATCATGGCACGTGTTATATCAGTCGCTGGATCATAAGCATTAGGATGCATGTTCGAGCATCCATACGTTGGGCATGGTGCCCCACTGTCGGGACCCCGCAGCAGATCTGTTGTGGTCCCGACAGCAAATCCTAGGTGCAAAATACCAAAGTGTGTTTTCAAGTTTAGACCTCGGAATTTAAAAACGGAGCCCGCCATTGGACTCAGTAGCTCCAAATTAACTAAGAGCATTATTCTGGGAATTTTTGGAAATCGTTGATTTTCCCAGATTTTCTGTTACTATAGAAATTTTTGTCAAAATAGAAATCCAATTTAAGTCAAATAAAAATATAATAAAAATATCTTTTTATAATACCTATTGAAAGGATCCTACAACAAAAATTTGAGCGCATTTGGGATCCTGGATTATCCTGAATAAATTCATAAAATATAAACTTTAAAGGCTAATAACATAAAAAATATAAATTGGAATTTAAAAATTTTTATATATCTAAGTTAAGCATCATATGAGGATGCTATGTTTTAAGTTTCGTTAATTTTTAAATTTTCAATTTATCTTAATTAATTTTCCAAGTTTTTCACTTAAAAATCAATATAAAATAAAATACTTATCCAAATTCAATAATTTTTAAATGCGTATGTTCGTCTCATCGAGACGGTCGTTTTAATACTAAATTTGTAATTTTTGGAGCTTAAATGACTCCAGATCTTGGCCCAGAAATTTCAACCGTTCATTTTGATCCAACGGCTGTTATGGATCTTAGGATTTACTTATAAGCCTCTTCAAAAACCTAAATCTATCCTTACCTAATTTTCTCCTCAGCCAAAAATCTTTCCCTTCTACGTGAGTCGATCCCTATCCGCAACCCGATCCTATCCTATATGCACGTTCGACTCCTCTCGAACCCTCCCTTCGAGCGAACGAGAGAAGGCAGTGGACGCGTGGCTTCCACTGCTCGCAAGGTCCAATGACCGGTCACCGAAGGCTCTTCTCCTCGCAAGTCGCGGAATCGCCTCGATCATCTCCAAGTAAGCTTATAATGCCATCTCCTTATTTCCCCCTTGAGAGCGAGAAAAGAAAAGCTGGGAGTAGCCGAATCCTCTAGGAAGCCGAGCGCCTCATTCAGCCGAGCGCCTTGTTAACCGAAGCCCCTCCACTCGCCAAACCTCCTCTTGCCGAGAACCCTCCAAGCCGAAACATCTTTAACCGCAGAATTTCTCTTTTAAGCCGCAAAATAGCAAAGGTACTCCATTCGACTTTTCATCCGATATAGTTTATATTAAGTCATCTTAAAGGATCTATAGAAATCATAATATACCTTGTGATGGATTCTTTATTTATTTATGAAAGTTTTAATATTGTTTAATTTGTAAACATTCATAACAAAAGATATAATAAGAGATATGAGATTGAATAGCTTTGTTAATCTAATCTTTTAGGTTGTTGATTCAACTATTATCATTTCACTTATTTTCAATATTGCTGTTTCATTTGAAATTAATTGATTGGTAAATGGAAGATTTATATACATATTTATTAAGAATTCTATGAACTCATAAATCTTTTTAATTAATTGTTAACCTTGAGAATATATTGGTTAAGTATTTGATGATGAATCCTTATCATTCTGTAAGGTCTAGTGTGCTAATTTCTTTAATAACGATGTTTGGAAGTTTAATAAACATTTTGGTTAAGAACCTGTAAGTAAGTCTTAGGTTTTATATCATTCTTTTTATTTTATAATAAGCTTCTTAATGTTAGCAAGACAGATCATAAAATGTCTTTTGATTATTATGTTCATACATTAACTTGCATCATTTAAATCACTTATCTTCTCTCATGCAGTTTGAAATTTTTTTATTATATAGTTGCCTTTGATTTATACTTGGAGTTTAGGAATTCATTAAAACTTTATCTATAACATTAAATACTTTTGGAAGTCTTCCATGAAGGTAATATTATTGTTAATATCTAAATTCGAAATCTTGCATCAATTTATTACATGTTTGTAGTTACTTCATAGATTTATTATAAACTGCATTATTGTCAATAATTATTAAAGCGTGCAAGTACTTTAGTTACATTGGTTGAATTTATATGTCAAAATCAGTTGTATAAAAAGCTCCGGTTTAATATACTACAAGTATTTTGTATAAAAACTATTGAATGTAAGAAAGAAAGGATGGTAAGAAGGTGGCTCATCTTACTCATGGAAATTCTAGATACTATTAGATTTACTCTCTCTATAATGATAAAATGGAAGAGTTTGATGTTATTATACTCTCGGCACATGATTGTATGCAAATATGTTGGAACTTATTTTATTTGTCGTTGTTTACACCCTTTGTTAAGACTTTCATTATGGTGCTATCCTGGATTGTTGAAGGCAAAACATGGTTTAGTTTTAGTTCTTACTTTATAAGCTGCTTACATATTCTTGAGTAATAAAATTTACTTAAAAGAAATTTTTTGAATTATCCTCATTATCTTCTATTCGCTCAGAATTTTTATAAATGGACCTTGTATCCCTTGCAAGTCAATAATATCAATGATTAGCAAATTTTATACTTTTTGCAAAGTTAAATCCGTTGATGGAGTCTCTATCAACAAAGGTGCTGAAAGAGACTCCTGTGATGGGGAGATAAGTAACTGCAATTTCTTTAGGAAATTTTTGATCCGCAATGAACTCCTCACCCTTAATTATGATTTTTAAAGACTATTTGGAGGCATATGCCTAAAACTATATTTCTGACTTAACATCCAAAGACATCTTGTTGTAAGTAGAAGGGTGAGTTTAAGCATGTGAGCTCATACTTCTACGAGCTGATTCATTTTATGACAAACTAAAAACCATTTTTTAACTCAAGCTTTGCTAGTATTTTGAGCTTGATTTGTGCGTCTGTTATACAATCTTTTGATTCTATAGAGCATTAAATTGGTTTTTCCTCACTAACACTTTAAATTTGGGTTGATATTTATGTACATTATTTTTTTTATATACTGGCTTAAAGTATTTTGAATTCTCTGTAATCCTAAAATAGAAGAAGTTTAGAATAAACAAAGGAATTTAAATGAAATTGATTTAAGTAAGAAATGCAATGGCAAACAATGTTGGAAATAAGTTCAATCAAAGAAAGGTTGATCAAGAGCTAGACTAAAGAGAAATGCATGCTACTGCACAGCACTAAATTTCAGATTTTATGAAGCTTAATTAGTCATGTAAGTAGATACTATGTAAAGCTATCATGTATGTAAACATATAAGAGCACCCAAATATTCTTCATTTCCATGTATGTTTGAACCCTCTTCATAAGGTAAAACTAATTAGTTCTTAATTTTTGGTAGTGTAAAATCTTTGACTTTGAGCCATAGCAACAATCTTAAAAGAGTTTCAATCAAACACTTTCAGAATTCATTTGCCCATTGAGGAAAATTGCATGTTATTCAGATAGTTTTCTTTTTAAAATTTTATAGTTGAAATTTAATACAATTGAACTAAAAAGATTTCTTGATTGTTAATCTTTTATTTTATGAATTATGAAATTTAATGAAGTTCTTATTGTAGAATGGTTACTATTAGCTGAAATCAATCTCTAAGTTTTGTAATGACATTCTTCATAATTCAATCAATATTGTGCATCTAATAATTCATATTGATAATTGTCTTCTAAAGAAAAAGGTTGTATGCATGATAAATTGTTATTGAAATTATATTTTCTTTCTATAGTTCTTAAAAATTGATGGTGAGAAAAGTTATGATCAATTACTAAATTATTGAAGTGATTACATTCATGCCAGTAATGAAAATATGTATATTTTTATGGTGAAGTTTAATGAGACTTATGCTTATTTTCTTTTTATTCATTAACAATTCCAATGAGTCAAGAATTTGATATCAAATTAAATGTCAATAGTTTGGGGATTTAAGTATAATAAATATGTCTTAATGTAATTGTGCCGGGTAATATATGCTTGGTTTTCTCTTACTTTTAATCTCCTTCTATTCTTCCTTAATGATGAGTAATTATGCAAAAGAAAAATGCTAACTTATAATTCTTTTCTTTTATTTAATAATATCATAATTGAATTAGAAAATGCCGAATTTCAATTGCTACTTATATTTAAATTAAGTTTTAGGAAATTTAGGGTAGTAGTACTTAATAATTAACAAACTGTATTGTGAATATTTTAAATTATCTCCAAGTCATTAAGAAAATTAAATGTTGTCACCTATTTCATTATGATCAAATGTTTCCATCTAGTTCAAATGTGATTATATGTTGCCATATAATTTATAAAAAAATGGATGTTGTCATTTCTCTTACTAAATATCACATGCTACTATCTTTTATGTTAAAAGGATAAATGCTGCTCTTATTTCAAAGAGGATCAAATGCTAACAAATGACTCTTTGCAGGATAAGTTGTAAATACATGATTGCTAAAATAAAATGCTATGTATGAAAAACCACATAAAGCTGCCCTTATAAATGCTAAATTTTACTTCTGCATTTTATATATATATATATATATAAACTAGTTTGGTATATGTGAAATATTATTAGAATTAAAAATGAACAATCCTATAAAAAGGATTGAACTCTACTTTAGAACTGGAATTAAAACTCTATTTGTAGATTGGAAATGAGCAGTCCTGTAAAAAGAACTGAACTCTATATTTAGAACTGGAGATTGATTATGTAAAATGGAAAATTTAAACAAAAACAAAGGAAACTCTGCCGAAATTTTTAAGAATTTTATGACTTAGAAAATTTATAGAAAATATAAATATTTTCACATGTTTCTTAAAGTTTCATATAAATTGTCACTTCATTTGAAAATATTAGTCATAAAAATAAGTAATTCAATGAAATATCATAAAAACCTATTATTACAAAACTTGTTAAAATCATAAAGCATTAAATTAATGACTTAAACTATTTTTGGCAGATCAAACAAATTAAATTGGTTGATTTTGAATCAAAACAGTCAGGTACGCAAATTTACTTATAAGTCTTATTTCAGTATTCTTATTTGAGCCATTTTCCATTTGAGTATTATTTGCACTGCTTACCGCATTTTAATCTGCAAAATAATTATATTAAAAAGCATGTAACAAAAAGAATATATATATATTTTGTGGTATTTGTCTTTGGAGGGTGGAACGCAACACTGAGAATCTGTATAGATTGGGTCTGCTGGCAGCCCCTGGGAGTTATATGGAGGGATTTAGCCTCTTGTATGAAGTAGGCAAATCCAGAGGAAAGACACACCATCAGTTCCTAATTTGAGTAAGCTACCGACGGGTGGCGAGATAAGCTTCCTACAGATTATGCCTATGGGTTTACCCATTTGAGCTTAGGGGTCTCCGGACTCGACTTATTGTTACAAATGCTTTTGATAAAATTTATTATTTCATATATGTTGATTTTCACAACTATTTTGCAGGGCAAAAATTGAATTTAGCAATTGCTTTATTTACATGCAGATTTTCAGTTATTTTCATATTTGATTCACACCTATTATAGGATGCTAGATTTATTTTTATAAGAACAATTTGCGTACTCCTACCTGACTGGTAAACTGAAATTTTTTCAGGTTTTGATAATTAAAAAGCTTTGAAGATCTGCCAAAGTAATAAAAGAAAAGAAGAGAAGAGAGATGTGAGATATGAACAGTGAATAAATTTTTTTATTGTAAATATTTAAATTATTGTAAATTCATACGTGTATGGTTCTTAATGTAAATATGGATATTCATGTATTTTATTTTCTTTATTTTCATAAATGAATATCTCCAGTTGTATTAATCATTCTTTAGAGACTCTCGAACTTCGGTCCTCGGTCGTCACACTGGGATATAAAAATATTTAAATAATTTAATTTAATTAATTATAATTCATTTAATTAATTATTCAATTTCTATTAAATTTTAAATCTAATTTAGGACTAGATGAGCCCCAAAAATTCCCAAAAATTCACACATAGTTAATTAGGGCATGAGGAATTCAAAAATGTAATCAAATTTTAATTTGGAGATCAATTTAATTTAGGTATTTTCTAGGGCTCAAAAATAGGCAAAAATACCAAAATTCTCGATTTAGCACCGATAAATTTCAAACTTTTAAGGTTAGGTTTAAATGACCCATTGAGTATAATGGAATCAAAATTAGAGCTTAGTTTGGCTTAATTAATCTGAATTTAGCTAGGGTAACAACTAGGGTTGTTACAGTTTGGCAATTTTGCAAACCCTAGATCAAGAAAAACATCAGTGCAGGTGTACTACTCTCTTCCCATCCTATACTTTTAACATTTCACATATCTTTGCTTCCTCTAAATGTGATGTTGCGATTCAGTTAGTCTCTGCTTCGATTGACTGAGATTTGTTAATTGAATATGTGTAATTATTCTTACATTCACCATTTTCAAAAAAATTTCTTTATCGTTTAGCAAATATGTGATGACTGGATCTATTGCATAATTTAGTTTAATATAGATTAAGTGTTAATTCGATATGATCTTCCACCATCTCATTTAATCGCCTTATTGTTTAGATCTAGGATTTGAGGTCTAATGTCCTTGGATGTGTTTTTAATAAGGGCTTTCTTAATCAAATCGAAGATATCTCCTTGATCTTCCTTTTTTTATGATTAATCACATCCTAAACCTACAAAGAGTGTCATCCCTTCAATGCCCTAAACCAGCATTGCGAAGACCATGCGAAGAAGACAGCGGCCCACGGAACATTGCATTTTGAACCGGCCGGTTCAATCATCTTTGAACCGCACCGTAATGAAGTGACATTGTGATCGGGAAATAATGGGTGGACATTTTCGTCGAAAATAATTAAAGCAAAATAAAATAATTAAATATTAAAATTTGAAATAAATTAATATTAAATTATTCCATTTTATATTTACAAAATACGTATCCTATATATGCAATATTATATACCATTTCAATCACAAAAATATGAAGATTAATAATATGCCATTTAATATCTATTTGGATGATTATTATTTTAGTCAATATTTTAGATTTAATTAATTAATTTCAAGTTAATCCCAAACTTATTTATGACATAATTTAATCAATTCGAGTCCAAATTAGACATTTTAATAGTTCATTTCACTCATAAAAATGTGAAAAATAATAATGTGAGATCAGATTTAGATTTTGAACCTTAGATCTCCTAATAATATTTTAACCTTAATTAGAATCCCTTCCAAATACTAGAAAATCAATGTTGTCCAAATTTGATCTAGTTAGTGACATTTCACTCCTTAGGACATAAGGATCACAATTGATATATATATTATATCATTTGGATAATATCTGAACATTTTAGGTATTTAGCTCTTTAATTTAAGTTGAATGTTAACTTCCTATTTTTCGTATATGCTTATTTTAGGATGTGTGAATCTTAGGATAACAAACTTATTTCATTTTATTATCTCACATATAGTTTTAAATTGTATATTTAAATCTTACATTTCTATGGATGTGACGATTGGAAATATTTAATGCTCATTCAAGTTGATTTTCTTCCATTGCAGAATTACTTAAGAATGAATTAAATTGAATGAAATGCATGTATCTTTTTAAATTGATTATTTAAATCCTTATTATTAGTTATTATATTAATGTAGATTATGAATTAAAAATATTTAGAACTTTCTATAAATAATCATTTTCATATGTAGAATAGTTACATAAATGATTTGAATAAAATAAATTACATAATATATGCTGAATTTAATTCTTCTATTTTAAATACTCTTCACATGGAATTTAGAATAATTGACTTGAATATATTGTCATAATTCATGTATCTAAAATATAAAGTTACATGTAATTTGTTTATGAATAGAACTTCATTGGAATCAGTATATTATACCTTAATCTAAGTTAATAATAGTTCTTTAATGAATTATTCTTTCATTCTATCTTCTAGTAAGTTGAGAAACTATATGAATATCTTTTGTCTTATTTCATTTGGAAAATGTTAAATTCATGATTTTAAAATGTAGTTTCAATTACTTATGTCATGTTAGACTTAAATTGGAATATGGGTTCTATGTGTTGAATTAATTTAATGTTAGCTCTTTAATATTTATCTTTACATCCAATCTTCTACATAATAGAATACTTGTATGTTAACCTTCTATTTGTTCCTTTTAAGTAAATACAATAGAGTTCATGTCAAAATTATTAGAATTGGAATTAGATTTTTGTGTCTCTACATATTTCTACTTCTCCTTTAAGTGCATGTTAGATTAACTTAAAATCTTTAAATTTCTTTTGTATTATAATTAACTTGACACTTTTAATTTGGAAGTTAAAAAAATTCTTTAAGAGAACTCATGGATAGATAAGTGCCCAATCAATCACTTAGAAGATTTGTACATATCTCAATTAGTCTTTAACCTTCCAATTTAGTTCTCAAATAATTGAAATAAAGAATAATAATTTCTTTTTATACTTTAATAAGCTAATAGATTTATATTAGCTTATACTTCCTTTAGCTTAGCAAATTATAAATCTTGCTCTTCCTTACTAGTTTCCTTAAGCTTTAATTATTAATCTATTTGATTTGATTAATTTATGACAAGTATAGGATGAATTCTAATTACTTGAAAAATATTAATTTTCAAACTACTCTTTCCTCTACTATTAATTATAATTAACTTAAAAATCAATATCTATAAGTCAATTGGGAGCTCAATTAGCTCCAATCAATAAGTAGATCATAAAAATTTAGATAATAATAGGATATCACATAATTTATAATTATTAAAATTTATTGAATGCTTGCTTAGCTTTGAGCCTAATTTCATTGAGCATTCATACAAGATTTTTGTGCATAAATAACACTTTCATAAAACTATAGGGGTTTGATATTGCTGGATGGCCAATAGCAAGCTAAATAGGAGTAATAAGGAGACCTCATATTCTTAGAGGGTGAATGTGAGTATATATTGTCTTTGAAACCCCGCTTTTCTTTACCAGTTAGGCAGATGTGCTTAACTCTTCGCTTCATTCTGTATGTGCCCGCAGAATGAGTATTTTCATAAAATAGCTTCAATTAATAAAATATGATTTTTGTTACAATCTTATTGATTGTAAGATCTCATCATAGCTTCTTAGCTATGTTATTTTTCATAGTCCTAGGCTATGTATATCTTAGACTAAGAGGCTAAGATACTTTATTTAATTTCTATGCTTTGCACTTTCTATTTTCAGTAATATATTTTATTTACTTACACTTCATATAGATTGTAGTGTATGTTGCTTTAACTTCATTTAAATGCTTCACTGCATTTCTTTTGCTTACTTAGCATATTTTCCATTTGAACATATATTTACTTCCATTTCATTTATTTCAAATGCACTTTAGTAGCTTCTAGCCTAACTTAGCATACTTTTCCTTTACCATTTTTGGATGCAGGCTAAAATGATAATACAAGTGAGTGTTTTTACTCAACTCCTTTCATATTGTCTTTCTTTACAGTTATGTTTATTCTCTTTCCTTACTTAAATGCTTTTATTGCTCTACTGCTTATTAAAAATTGTAAATTAGTTGTGATATCTATATGAACTTAAATATTAGCCAATTTTAAATTATACTTAGACTGTTTAGTCTAACTACTCTTTTTTTTTTCTTGGCTTTGTCTTATCATATTTAAATACTAAAATATGATAGATCAGGAGCTTTATAATTCAGGTGAAGCAGGACCTAGTGCTTAAAGAGATCATAAAGAAATTGCTTCTGCTTACCTTTAAGTTTTACTTGCACTTTTTATTTAAGTGAGAGAGTGATTATATTTTCTTTTACTCTTTCATATTAATTAGCTTGTACCTAACTTTAATTGCTTATAATATCTTTACCTATATTATATGCTGAATTTATCTATTTTGTACTGCTTGGATTGAATGAGTGGATAATATTAATTATTTGTATTTATGCTTGCATTATTTTATACCTCTCATTACTTCTATTGCAAATTATTTTAACTTGACAATTACTCATAAAGATACTTGGCCAACTTAGCATCTAGTATTTGATTTGTTTCTTTCGAATTGCGTATTAAATGCTAAGGTAACATCCCAATGTTGGATTTAATATCTATGAGGTCGTTACAAGTAGACTCCAAAAAAACTATTTTTCTCACTCTACCAAATCCTAAGCTCAACACTATGGTTCATGTTTTGGTTATTTGGTACCAAAAATGCTCCCAAACAACATGTCATTTGTTTGTTAAGTTACCTCTGCAAAACCACATAAAAATAATAGCTCAGGTGGCCTATTTTTCATTTTTTTTTTGTCTTTGTTTAGTTCGTAACTATAGCTCCTATAGCTCCTCAAAATGTCAAAAATAGTTGTGAAAGCCCATTTTCTTTGATCCAATCATATTCAGATTGATTCAATCTTTATTCTCTATTTATAATAGTATGCTCTTTTGAAAACATCTATATTAAACTTTATTTATTTTAATATATACATATATATAGCATATAGCATATATATGCATATGGGAGAGAAAGCCTTGCGATTGCTGAAAAACCTCCGATTCCTAAAAGGAATTTTCTCGTGTTTTTTTTTTTTTTTTTTTTTTTTTTTTTTTTTTTTATTTTTGCATAAAAGCGAGTAATAGTCCTTTGTCTATTCGTCTTGTTAATTTAGGATTTAGTGTTATTTTAGTCCCATAAATTCCTTTGTCTCTTCGTATTTGTTGAAGCTTGCCATCTTACATTTATGTTTGCTTGAGCACGGCAACCCTATCATTCATCAACGAGCTTCCATCTCCATCTCTTCTGCAGGAAGCTTACTTACTCTGGTCTTCTTTTCCATTTCCCGCCGTCAAGGCCGTCTCCTTTCGTAGTTTGTCTTCCATCACTAGAGGTGAGCTTAACACCCTAAATTTACATACTTATTCTTCCTCACATATTCTTTAATCTCCTAAATTTTTACTGGCATTTTTTTTGCTGTAATTTTTTTTTTTGTAATTTTAATGAGAAACTTATTCTTTAATCTCTTGAATTTTACTGTCATTAATGAGAAACCTATTTTAATCTTACTTTGGTGATTTTTATAAACTAGATAAATTATGGTAATTATTTCTTCTCCCAAGTATTTTGCAAATATTATTGAAATTTTTTCATAAACAATAAATAAAATTTATATAGCTTAATAGAACTAGTCTTTTTGTTGCATTCATACATTTTATTGTGGATTATATGATATAAATATTATTTTTCTTCGATGATTATGTGCTGATTTTTTTCTCTATGATTAAAGTTTAAATTTTTATCTCTTTCAATATGGTAGTGCCTCTGCATATTGAATGAATTTTATGAGACTATTTTAGTTTTTTTTTTTTTTTTCTTTCAGTGTTTCTGCTTCCGCACATTGTGTACGTTTGAAATAATAAAATACAAAAGCTTAGAGGATATCAGTCCTTGAAATAAATACACACCTCTTTAATTTATTTTTATTTTCTTGTAAGTTGTGTTTTATATTTTGATTTGATGTAAATATATGCATTAATCTTAATTATGTTTAAATATATTTTTATTTTTTGAAATGAATGAATTCTATGTTGAATGTTCTATGATGAATATATTATTATATCAAATACATTATAAGATCTTAGAAGATGATCATAATTTGATATTTGTGTGTAACAAATGTAGTCTAATTATGATTTATAATCCTAACTTAAAATACACTATTAATTTAAAGATTTATAATCTTAACTTAAAATACACTATTAATTTAAAGATTTATAATCTTAACTTAAAATACACTATTAATTTAAAGATTTATCCATAATACTTAAAGTCCTTAAATTCTTAATACAATGAAAGTGTAAAGATAAGTTGTATTTTATATTTTGATTTGATGTAAATATATGCATTAATCTTAATTATGTTTAAATATATTTTTATTTTTTGAAATGAATGAATTGTATGTTGAATGTTCTATGATGAATATATTATTATATCAAATACATTATAAGATCTTAGAAGATACCATAATTTGATATTTGTGTGTAACAAATGTAGTCTAATTATGATTTATAATCCTAACTTAAAATACACTATTAATTTAAAGATTTATAATCTTAACTTAAAATACACTATTAATTTAAAGATTTATCCATAATACTTAAATTCTTAATACAATGAAAGTGTAAAGACCTTAACCCTTTTTTGGAAATAACTGCAGAGAGAGAATTCGACCACCACAGTAAACTCTAGCTGCTTGTGTTCGATTGAGTAACGCATATGGGAGTGAGAAATATAAGCTATAGTGGAGAGAGCATGGTGAGCTTGCATTTGAAAATGCTGAGATTTCATGAAGAGAGAAATAGAGTTGAATTTTCTTAAGAAAAGATTTTCGTCTATTCATCTTTTATTAAAAGTTGTTGTCTCTTCGATTTCGTAGAAGAGCATCAATCCTAACAAAAGCAAGGCCGAGAACTTCCCGAGGAAAGGTTTCCGGGACGCGATAGAGGAATCCTCTTCGCCTTGACCTCGGTCGGAGGACGTGGAGACGGGCTGCTGTTGCTCGCTTATTACTCAACGCTTCTCTCTTCTCTGGATCTGCTGCTCTTCGTTTGCTTTGGTGGTTGTTCTTCGCCGACGATCGATTCGGCAACGGAGGAGCAATCCCATGGCGTTATTGTTGTCGTGAAGTTGTTCTTTTGCTTAGCATTCTCTTCAATCTTTTTTTTTCAAATTTTTTTCATACATAATAAGGCCCTCTTCTCTTTTTAGGTTGCTTTCTTAGGCCTTCACATTTCGTTAGCAATCAGGTTTGCATTTTTATGTAAATCTAATTTTAAAACCTCTTAAAAAAGCTCTAACAACACCCAAGCTTTGATTTATAAAAATGTATTTCAAATTCTAATTGTTACAAGTGAAAGAGATTAACACACTGGGTAGTGTTATTTTTTTATCTCTTAAAGGTATGTTATTTTTTTATCAAATGTATTTTTTTAATTTAATTTTTTTCATGAAATTTGAGATATAATATTTGTCGGTGCTTCCCCAAACGACCTATACATTCTGCGTTTGCATCACCTCCTAAGCACACTCCTGTTAAGTGCTTTCTTTCTCTCATCGTTGGCTAAAGTGTAGTCTACTAACTCATCTTCTAAAGTAACTTTATTTTTTATTTGAAAATAATTTTGTTCTTGTTATCAAATATTTACTTTATACATCTTTATTAACCTAATAATTATTTATTTAGATTTGTTTTTCACTGCAATGTTCCTTTACATCACTAATTTATCATACTCGTGTAATCTATTGTTACAGCAGTGAATCTATTTCTTAACTGCTGAGAAACTGCGATAACTACCATATGTGATATTCTTTACCGGAGAAGCTACCATCAGTTAGAATCTCTCTCCACTTATGTCTTTGTTTTTCTTAGTTAATGATGAGCTATGTTAGCAATTATCGCTAAATCCTCTAATAAACTCCTCTGCAATTTTTATATTGAAGCAGCCTATGGCTAGATCGTGCCATTTGCGGAGTTGAAGCAGGCTTGCAATGTCTTTCAGACATCTGCAAGAGCGTTTGGTATCATACGTGAGACTGTTGCCATCATCGACAGCCCCTCTGTTTATATTAAACCACAAAAAGTATTTTCTGCAATCATCCATTCATCAATTCATTATTAGCAACACAAAAAGATAATTCAAAACTTAAATTTTCAAAAAGTTCTTTCTAATTCTTCAGAATTTTGCAATGTATTGGATACATACCAAAGCATAAGTTTTACAAATATATATAAGATTCGTTGGGATATATGATACTATTGGCTTTTGGAAATTCCTCGCTTTAATATTAAAGCTTTCTAAGAAAATTATTTCCAAAGAAAATGAACATTAGCAAAGACTAACAAGAATTAAAAATAATCGAAAAATAGCAAATAAATGCAAAATGAAGTGCATTAGTGAAAGTAATATAAACTCGTTTCTTAACTTTGCGGAAATCTCTATGACTCGAGATCGACGAAAACTTGAAAATATAATCTTACAATAATAATGAGGCATTGAGATAAGAAAATAGTATGATAACACGCTAATTCAGGATGATTCAAGTGTTCATGAAGAGTTTCACTTATATTTACCACAATTTTGCGGTTTCAAATTTCACACAAAAATAGAAGAAATAACTTTACATGATGATATTGTTTTATTTTGTTTTTTCTTTTTTACGTGTATTACTATGTCCGTAAATTATACGTCTACTTTTATATATATATATATATTTACTAGTGTACCAACTTCCATTGTTTATTAAAGTCATAAAAGATTTTTATTTCTAAGGTTTTGGTGGCATGTCAGTGTCACTTTATTTTTAATATATATATATATATATATATATATTTCTGTCATTTTAATTTTTATATTAGTATATATTATTTAAGAAGTATTTGAAAATTTTCGGATAATAGATTCAATAATAAAAATAATATTAAAAATATTTAATTATATAAAAATAATATTTATGGGTTGTTTTTCAAAGCTATTTTTGTATCTTTACATAATGCGAATGACTTTATCTTAATAATTCCAATGAAAATACCGACAATAAAATATAAAATAAATTTATTCGTAGCAGCAATTTTAATATAAATAATTAAATATATATATATATATATATATATATATATATATATATTAATCATTAATATTTTTGAAATAAAATTTAGCCGCGTGATTGAACTGCTTTGATTCTGAATTTGGTAAACTGTCCAAATCTGAAACTGTTTCTCAAGAATTTAAATGATTATGATTTAATATTCGTATTTTATTTTGTATTTTTAGAGGCTACTAAGGAAAATATTTAGGAGCTCGCCAGATATTTGATTGTTTAGATTATGGCAAGATTTAAGTTTTAGTGAATAGGCTTAACTCAAAATTTGCTTAAATCGAATCAAAAGTTATTTTGGGTATTAAATATGATAGATCAGGAGCAATATGATTCAAATGGAGCTGGATCTAGCACTTGAAGATCTTACAAATTACTTCCGCTTAATAAAATTTACTTGCTTTTATGTTACCTGAAGAGAGTGATTATTCGTCTTACTCTTTCAATTAAATGGCATGTATTAATTAAATTGTTTGTAAGATTTTTAGCTTAATCCGTGGTGAATTTACTTATTTTGAAACTGCTTAGATTTAATGAGAGGATAAATACTACATGTTTTACAAATACTTGTTGCATATTTTCCCTACATGCTTCATACTTGCTCTTATTGCAAAATTTTCATTAACTTAACACTATTCATAAAGATACTTGGCCAACTTAGCATCTAGCATTTGATTAGTTTTCTTCTAATTAGATATTAGATGCTAATGTAACACTTTAATGTTGGATTAAGCTTCTATCTGATATTAGGATTGTTACAGTTGGTATCAGAGTCAAAGTTGATAACGTTAAATTAAAATGAGATATCCACTCATCCAAGACAATCAACACAGAAAGGAAAATACATTAAAGAACGTCACCTTAGGAAAGCAAACAAACTTTCATTTCAATAATTGAATAAATTCTAACTTGAATTCAAAAACTGACTCTCAGATAGAGAATCAAGAGTTGAAACTTAAGCAATTCTCTAAGGCATTTTATCAGTATTGGGAAGGCGATCATTAGTTTGGTACGGTGTATGGACGCTTCTACTATGGAGTATCAGTAGCTGGAGGCGAAATCTTAGATAAAATCTTGAAGTACTACGTGTCAGGGGCGATTGCATCCCACAATTAGCAAGAGAGTGGCTCTCAAGAGTCTTCGACATCTTTACAGCTATACAGTGCCCCAACCACATACGCCTCCAGATGTTGGAGGAATTCTTCGACAACTATACCAAAAATTAGTGGGTTCACACCCACGATGGTCTCATTCGAGCTAGTAGACACCTACATCATGCTCCCCTTTATACTGATTTCGAGTTTATGTTTTATAATAAATTTTGTAAATGAACTCATAATTTCCCTTTTATGTAGTAGCCATGTACAGTAGCTTTCATAGTAGCTTGTACATAGTAGTTGCTATTTCCCTTCTACTTTCATGTACTTTTCATATTATATTTCAAATCTTTTGAATATTAATGAGGAGTTTTTTCCTTTCTACTAGTTCTGAGTTTCATTTTCTTAATCTTTCTAGAATGGACTCCAATCAGAACAACCTCGTTCCTTTAGTAATTAAGGAAGTAGAATCTGTAGTTCCATCTCCTATAGAAGAGATGAGACAGATTATGAGTATGTTTAAAATAATGATTAAGCTCAAACAAGAGCAGCTGAGAGAATAACTTCCACAAGTACCCCCTCTCACCTTCTCCAATTCTTCCACTATCTTCTCCTATTCCACAACAATCATCCCAAGTTCCATTTCAAACTCCCCCAACCCCACTTGAAGTTCTTGCCCCATCTCCAAAGGTAGTTGCTTTTGCACCACAACCTACTTCAGGTCCTGTTGTGGATGCCTTTATCCTATCTTTCCTTCATTTAAGTCCCCCCACTTCCAATGGCTCTGCTTCACTCATTGAAGCAGTCAATTAGTTTAAATTAGTGGACAAGCATTAAATGCCTTGAGAGCGAGTGTATTCGCTTAGCTACTCATCTTTTTTATGAGGAAGTTGAATACTGGTGAGACGTTGAGCTCAATGCCCGCTTTTATGCCACAAGTGTAGAAGATATTCCTTGAGAAGAATTTGAACATGTCTTCCGTGCTGAGTTCATCCCTCCTTCCGCACAAACTATAATTGAGGATGACTTCATGAAACTAATGCAAGGAAACCGTTCTGTACATGACTATGAGATGGAGTTCAAAAAACTATCTCGCTTTGCACCTGATCTAGTATGCACAGAAGTGGCTAGATGTAGTAGGTTTCTAAAAGGCATAAGGAATTCTATTAAAAGTCATTTGATGTCCTTACATCATGACGATTTTCCTAAGTTATTGGAAGGTGCTAAAATGATAAAACACCATCAAGTTCAATTTGAAACGCATAAGTGCCCTCATTTCCAATCTTACAGATCAGAGCCCTTTAAAAGAAATCGTCCTCAGGGCCATAAAGTTTCCAAGATTGCCCAGAATAAAGGTTAGCAAGGTGGACCAGCCGCCAAATGTAATAGGCCACACCCATATGGGAAGTGTTACCACACTGGTAACTGGTGTTATATTTGCAGCAAGGTTAACCACATCTATCAAAAGTGTCGTGCTAATTGGACGATTGACATAATAAATATTGATCATCGACCGTTAGTCCATAATCCTACTCCTTATAATTCACAAGCACCGCTTCCTTCACTTATGCCTCCTACATCTAGCGGGAACGCTCGTGATCAGAAAAGAGCACCCTCACAAGCACAAAGGCAAGGACAGAGAAGCAGTGCTAACAAAGGTGAGACAATTGCACAATCCCCAGCCATACCAAGTGTGTACGTACTCTCCGCATCTAATGCTAAGGAAGAAATCGATGTCGTAACTGGTACGTCTTATATTTAATTTTTTTATTTCAACTTTTCAATTTCAGTGCATTTATTTCCTAATCTGCTTTCTTTAAATTTCTCGAGCTGCACTTAAAATTATTTTCCTTCCTCTCTTTCTATAAAAACATTAAGAATTAAGAACTGACATTACGACACACTCTTTGATATCAGTGCTAGTCACTACTTCATATTTGAGATTTGTGCATCTTCTTTAAACTTCCAACATTTAAACTTATGTAATGCCTAGAGAGTGCAGATACCGTGTAACAACCTAAGTTGTTACTAGTATAATTATGACTAAACTCAACTCAAAAATTAAGATCTCAAGTGACTTCAAAATTAGGGCAAACTAAAAATACTATTGAATAGAGTATATTTTTGTGATCATAATTGTAACAACTCAGGTTGTTACTTTAGTCAATTAAGACTAATCTAAGTCTAAATTAGAGTTCTAGTACACTAACTAAGTCTTTTAGAACTCATTTCTAATATCTAGATCAAATTAGAAATCAAATGGATCAAATCCTAATTTCTAGAAAATCTCAAAACCCTAGAAATTGACTTTTTATTTTGACTTCAAATCAAAAATCTGACTTCGCCACTGTGTTCACCAACCCCAAATTAGTTAGGGGTGAAGTTTTGGATGCATCTAGAAGTCGTTGGATTTTCATCGAATATTTTAATATTATTTAAATACCCCAAAGATTCGATTAATTAAATACTCGTTGAAACAAAAATCTGATCACGTCGTTGCGTTCCTCACCCCTCAATTAGTTAAGGGTGATTTATTGAAAATTTTCTGGATAAAATTAAACCTATAAATTTAATTAAGAAATTTGAATAATTTAATTAAAATTATTAATATTTTAATTGCATTTAACCGTCATCATTTACTTAAGGCTAACGCCATTTTCCTAAACCTGTTCCTATGTCAATCTTGACAAGTCATCCAGACCATTCGATCAAAAGATAGAACGGTCGAGCGAATGTCCCTCTCGTCAGAGCGAGGGCATCCTCTGCGTGTCCCTCGATCTGGCACGGGGCGTCCTCCATGCCGCGTGGATGCTCTCCACCACTGTGAGGCCCCCATTTAGCTCAGGTAAGCTCTGATCTTCACCTATATTCACCATCGAGTCGATTCGAAGTTCCAAGTCTCCGCGTGTTTAATCGAGTCTTCCTCAGCCGATCAACTAAGGTACTCTTCTATCCTCCCATCTTTTACAAAATTGCTCTAATTCCAGTTGGAACACTTATTCCTATTCTTAGATTGTAAATCCATAGTATCTGATCGAGCAATCAACGGTTTGATTCTTCGAAATTTGCGATCTAGCCACAATCAAAATCGTTAGAGGTCCCGAGCCCTCCGAACGCAGGAGCTAGGGTTAGCTCTTGTAGCTAGGTTAGGTCACCCCTACCAGCGATCCATATACCATTAGATAGCTATAAACATCCTCTATCTGGTTCTGTGTGGGTCGAGCCTCACCTATGATGGAATCGATGTCAAACGACATGCCATAATTCTCTGTCATCGCGGATGAAGGAGAAGAGGTGGATCGGGCCGAGTCGACCCGGGCCCGACCAGTGGCCTGGCCATTTGACAGAGCTGATAGCGGAGCCCGCCAAGAGCAGACAGTGCGCCTCAGAGCACACCGCATGTCCTGTTTGTACGCGTGTCAACGTCCTGTTAGACTGCAGTTTCGGTGGGGCCTGCAACCAAGCAGTCATGATGACTGTCTCATCCAAGACAACAGGTGGGGCCATTGTCATTCGCTTAGCCATTGACAGCTCGACATGTTGTTGTCTCTGGTCCCACCTGCCTAAGATTAGAGAAGGTTAAGGGGTGCATTTTAGTTAAGTAAGAAATATTCTCCTTATTTAGGGATTTTCAATACTTATATTAGGAATTTTATCAAATCATTCAAATGATGAGAATTTAAGACTTAAATTGAGCCTTAATTAGTTTTATTACTGATTCTAATGTCTTAAAAGATATTTTAAGGTTCTAGGACACTTAACTTAAATTTGGGCAAAATGGCCATTTTGCCCTACAAAAGGGTCCAATAAGCTACTTTTTAAATTAGGGCTTTAAATTAGATTTTCTTATTGCCAAATAATTCCTTACATTCTAACATGAAGATAGACAGTAAGTACACCAAATTTGGATAAGAAATGAGTCATATAAGTTCAAACTAAGGTTTCTGACATAAGGTGATATTTTTTATAATTCCTCCTAATGAAGTCTAGATTTTTGTATAGTTTATTATTGGTTGCTATTCAAGGATTTCATATAGTTCAAGAACACTAAATTTTGAGGTCTATTAGTTAAGTTATGAGTGTTACAAGATTAAGGGTAAATGTGTAATTTTCTAAGGTTAGGAGGGGTTAAAACATAACTTTTTCATTTGAGATCCAAATTCAGCAAACTCAATGGCAATAGCTTTCCTAAATCACACTGAGTATTTTAACTAGGAGTAGACTCAAATTGGATCTCATTTGGCCAAGTTATGATCTAACTAAGGTTTATAGTTTTTTGGTAAACTTATGATTTTTAAGATTCAAAACCTAAATTTTTATTTCAGTTTACTATTGGAATTAAAATTCTAACTTAGTTAGCACTTTGAATTTTTTGATTTGGAGTCCAAATGACTAAGATGCGGCCTAATCAACTTCTAGAGTTTTAAGGGTCATTAGTGAGGGTCCTAAAAGTTATTAAGTAAACTAATCACCAAATAAAAAAATTAATACTACCACAGTGTTCCTGAGGTTCTCCTGATTATTTTAAAACTAATATTGGCTAGATTTGAGTGACTAGGTGCAAAGTTAGGAGGGTTCAAAATTTTGATATAAGCGTTAGGATGTCCTAAAATGTCACTAGGAGAAATATTTGTCCTACTGGAAAATTGACACTGCCATTAAACTCCTCTCATTTTTCTGAGCGAAATAATATATATATATATATATATATATATATATATATGCTATGTTTAGACTTGTGGCCAATTAGTTACGAGCCTCTAAAGTTTTTGTAATTAAATAATTAACATTAAGTAAATTAAATGCTTTTTGTATTAACATAAATTAAACTGAGTTATTAAATATATAATAGATTAATTAAATAAATTTAAAATGGCAACGGGATCCGCCATTGACACGCGATGACAATCCAGAGGCGCGTCAGCGGCGTCAGTTGGGTCTAACCCGCATGGAAAAGCGTAGGCCTCATCGAGGCCTACCCAATGTGTATACGATGGTGTAAATATATCAATTTTCTTTAAAATTAGTAACCTCTATAATAACACCTAATTTTAATATTTTAATAGAGATTTATTTAAAGAATTTTATAGTTAAATCTTTTGAGGAAAATTTTTATTTACTTCTTATAATTTTATGAAAATTTTTATTTAATATGCTTTAACTAATTTTAATTATAATTTTTTCCTACTTTTCTATATTTATAGTCAATACATTTTATACTCATCAACACTTTTATATATTTTTATTGATATATTAAAAATTCAAATATATATATATATATATATATATATATATATATATATATATATATATATATATATAGTTGCTAAATCTATCTTATATAATTGCTTTGTCCATAGCAAGATATTCATTAAAATTTTCATATAAATATAGAAAAATTAAATAAAAAATCTCAAAAAAGTCCAAAAAAATCATTTAATTGAAAATAGTGTAATTATTCTTAATTAATATTATCAATAATAATTCCAAATTCAAATAACTAAAAAGTCAATATACTTTGTTATACCCTTAGTCTTGTATTAAGCTTTTTCTCTTCAAACCAATCCTACCTTCCTTAACTCATCCTTAAAATATAATTTTCTCTGCGGACTTAGAACGATTAATACATTTGAATATAATATTAAATTGATACTAATTAAACTTTAGTGATTAAAATCATGATTATAATTATATTAAGAACATTTAATTGATCTTCAAAAAATATATATTAAAAAGTAATTATGATCAATATATTTTTTTTTTAATTTTTGTATATATACTACAAAAAAAATATTTTCAATCAATCATCTACTTATATATTAAATTGACATATCATCTATATATTTTAGTGTACACTAATGTGTAAGCCAATACTTTTTCTTTTTAAGAATTAAAGCATATTTACTCAATCAATTTTATCTTCTTAACTCGTTCTTAAAATATAGCAATTTATACATAACTCTAAAAATAAAAAAAAAATAAAAAATAAAAAAATTCAAGAACAAAAATTTTTATCTCTAATTTATCAATTATCTGATATCATGAGTTCACAAACAAACTGACTGCAGGTCTAAGAGTGTCTCACCAAATCTTCCTTCCACATACCTACAAAGCTTCTCTCTTCTTTTTCACATACGTCTTTCCTCTTTTGCAAATTTAGTTTCTTGTGATGGGAAGCCCTCAAGGCTGGCCTCCCTATGCATCAGGGAGAGACTGCTCCATAGGGTTTTGCAGCATCTACTGCCCCCAATGGTGCTACTTCTACTTCCCCCCTCCCCCTCCCCCCCTCCCGCTCCCCCGTCGTCATCTCCCCTCTCCTCATCGCAATAATCGTCGTCGTCTCCACCGCCTTCGCCGTCATCGCCGGCTACCTCATCGCCCTCCGCTACCGCCAAAGCTTCAGGCGGCAGACCCGCCCCTCCGACTCCGCCGCGTCCGCTCCGCACCCACCTCCTCCAGCCGCCGGCCTCGATTCCTCCGTCATCAACAAGCTCACGATATTCCGCTACCGCCGGGGCGCGCCTGACGGGCCCGTCCCGGACGACGACCGCGACTGCTCCGTGTGCCTCGGAGAGTTTCGCGACGGCGATAGCCTCCGCCTCCTCCCGAAGTGCGCCCACGCTTTCCACAAGGGATGCATCGACACGTGGCTGAGCTCGCACTCGAACTGCCCGCTCTGCCGAGCCGGCGTCGTCGGGCCCGCTCACGAGTACCGGATCGACGACGGAGCGGCCGAGCCCGACGACCTGGAGGCGGGCCGAACGGGCGACGCCGGTGGCGACGGCGATGGCGATGGCGGTGATGATGATGATGATGATGATGATGTAGTGATTGAGGTCGGGAGGGAGGAGTGGACGGCGACGTCGGCGGCTGGCGAGTCCTCATCGGCGCCGTCGGCAGCGGAGAGCTCGGTTTTAGGAAAGGGGCTTCCATTGTGATTGTATGAATTCTTGCTCTTTCTTCTGTCCCATACTTTGTTTTTACTTGGATTTTTTTATTTATTTCTGAAAAAAAATCCAGAATCAGCATCTAAATTAATTGATCATGATAGATGCTTCATTCATATGATAGGCTCTGAATTTACTGCAACTTCTTTTGCAGCACTAATTTAAGTTAATGATTCTAATTTTAATATTAAATTGATAATAATTAAAATTTATTAATAAAGATCATATTTATATATATACAAAAAGAGAGTTTCCAATAATTAATTAAAAGTAGCATTTTCAATAATGAAATAATGTTAAATTATTTAATCTTGAAAATATTATTAATAATTTAATAATAAATTTACAACTAATTTAGTTAAGAAATAAAAATTTTCTTAGAAGTTGTTGAGATAAAATTTATCACATATATTTTGCTTAAAGCAACAAAAAAGTCAAATCAAAAGGCTTTACCAAATTAATCTAACTTTAGTTGTTTAACTAATATCTAATCCATCAATAATTTAAACTAAAACTAGAAATAAGTCATATGCTCTCAAATATACCATAATATTTTTCCTCATGATTTATTATCTTTAATGAATTTTCAATCATGATTTTGACTAATAAATCTTAATTATAATGAGTTAAATATTAGATTTAATCATTTTAACGATGTTGGGGCAACGATAGCAACTTCCTATGATACTAGACTGCTAAACTGAACTGTGATAGCTATGCGTAGCTAAGAGCAAAATTTTGATGCGAAAATTTAACATAATATAAGGAATACCCTAAACCTCAATTCTCGTTAAGAGATCTTCCCCTTAATAGAAGTTTCCAAGCTCTCGGATTTAGGCCTAGCTCTCGAATCATTCTAATTTAGGCACTCAGAGGTCGTCACCCCCGCTTGAAGGTTAGAGCTGACTGAATAGATCGAAGATGGAAAGTTAAGGCAATTCTAAACAAAGCCTACGAATACCAAAAAAGAATATAGTATATTAGCTCCTGCAATCACTCGACGCATCATTCTATGCCTATGTCTAGTGCCCATAAAAGCGGGAGAATCGAAAATCTATCGATTTAACGCCCAACCAAATTGCTTATTTTAAGAAATTACTTTCTCAATGGAATACAGTTTGTATATGTTACATATACCGTATCGTGACCTAATGATCACTCGAGACTCGAGTGAATGGAGAATCATAACAATTTGGTAAACAAATTTTTTTCTTTCTTATTTCACTTCACAAGTACAATTCCACAAACTAAAATACTATTCTCATTTACTCATATATATAACGATCACACAACCTACAACACTATCTCAATTATATACCACAAAGAAAAATACCTATTTGTGTAAATAGAATATTTGTTGAATACATATTTTTATGGGGGCCTATATGCAAAAAAATTACATAATTTTTTTTTTCTATTATTTATAAATACTTTTTGATGTATATTCTTCTGTAAGTATAATATTTTTCTTATAATCTTTTGATCTTCTTACATAGGCATTGTATCTTAGAACTCTTTCATGGGTGAATAAGAGAGAAGGGCCCAACAAAGCAATGAGCTTGTGTTGCATTTTTTATTTTTAATTATTAATGTAATCAAATTTTGTGCATCTAATCTCCTTTGCTTTATAGCTTCGTATGTTAATAGTGTCAAACTATTATAATATGTTTTTTAAATGGAATCACTAATTTAATTTATAAAATAAATTATATTATTTAAATATTTGATATAAAAATAAAAATTAAAAATTAAAAAAAGAGATTCTATACATACATAACACTAAAATCTTTAATATGTATAAATAAAATAAAATAAAATCATTTTGCCAATTTAGGAATTATTCTAATTATAAATAGTATGAAGTTATATGTATAATAGAAATGAGAAAATGTTAAATTTAATAATATTTGTATTACACTTATATAAGCATATTTTCCAAAATAAAAAAGGAAGCGTAAAATGCCCACACTAACTGTTTTTTCTCAACAATTACTTCACACTCAAAAACATCATATCAAAAAACTCTGATGAGCTATGAGTTGAGTGCCATAACAATACTAATGTAAAGGCTTTACCATTTTTTTTTATTTTTACATAGGTACATACATATATATATATATATATATATATATTATAAGGATTTGGGCAACTAAAAAATTTATGCATTGAAGGAAAATCAGTTGAATAGTGTGGTGGTTGCTCACTTGATAGCCTTTGGCGACAGGAGGCCCATCTGCTCTGTTAGGTGCTCCAAGTGGAGGGCGCTGTCCCAAACAGCCTCCATCTCCGGCGATCCCTTTTCCGGCAAGCTCGAATCAACAGCTTCCGGCAGCGGGCCCTCCACGAGGAACTGCTCCCAGAAGGAATCGTTGATGCACGGAAGCTTCGAATCGCCGATGCCGCTGCCGCCGTCGTCGATCGAAATGTCGATCTCGGTTTCGATCGGAACCTGCTCGCCGAAGAATGCGTCGACCGGCTCCGGCGCTGGGAGGGTGGCATCGGGGGAAGCTGCCATTCCCGAAATTAAAATTCCCGTGGATTCGATGTCAGGGATTTCCCGCGGGATCATCATGACGTCGTCGGCAGCGATGTCCGGGAAACCGGAGCAGGATTGCAGGTAGGGAGCGCCGGGGCTCACGGGGACCTCCTTGAGGGTGACGCCGGAGCTCCGGCTGTCGGAGAAATTCTCGACAAGGAAACCGCCGTCCCGGGACAAGTCGAGCTTGAGGATCTGCCGCAGCAAGGCCTTCGCCGCCTCGGTCATCAGGGGCTGGTACTTGATTATCTGGCCGTCCGGCGAGGAGGCGGCCGTGGCGGCATCATCCTCGGGATCATTGTCTTGTTTGGGAAGGCGGCGCTTCTTTCCGGCGCCGGCGATACGGCGGCCAGAGTCACTCTGCTGCTGGACGAGCTGGGCCAAGAAGCCGGGGCTCTGCATTGCCTTGGCCAAGAAGGACATCATCTGCTGCTGCCGCTGCTCCATTCCCTGAAGCCGCTGGGTTAAAATCTGGAGCTGATGGTCGGTTCCCTGCTGCTGCTGCCGGAGCCGCACCAGCTCCTGCATAAGAACGTTCTTGTCTCTCTTCAGCCTCTCGATCTCCTCTTCCAGCCCGAATTTCCCAACCTCCACGCAGGCTCCGACGGCGCAGCTGACTGGCGCCTCCGCAGCCGCTGCCGGCGACGGCGGGTGGTGGTGGTGGATATGATGGGCATTGGAGGAGACAGTAGAAGGTTTTCTCCTGCTGATGTTCTTCAGCAATTGCTTCTGGCCCCTCAAAAAGCCTTCATTTGCAAATTCCCATTTATCTGGATCGACCTTCCTGAAACCCTGATGCGGAAGAGATTGCAAAATATAAAAGCATCAAATGTAAGAATGCAAATGCTGCAAATTATCAATGAGGATAGAATGATATAAAAGCATTATTATAAATAGCTCTTGCTCGTCTCAATTGATAACTAGCGAGTCAAGTTTGAATATATATTTGAATCTCGATTCCTCACTAATTAATAGCTTTGATAGGATAGTTGTAAGAATGCAAGCACAGATTAAGGCCGCTCATACTCACTCAACTTGTTTAGAACCCTAGGGATTGACTTCATTCCAGTTCATTTGTGCCTCATCTTGGGCCTTCAACAGATCTCAAATGATGTCTTTGACATGAGTTCTGCATTGATTTGGAAGCCACCGTCATGCTGGTCTCTATGTCTTCCCCGAAATGAAGGATACTTTGATTGTTCACATTCCTAGAAGAACAATGGTTCTTCTATTAAAAAGTTGTGTACTACCAGAGTTTGTGTACTACCATATACAAATTTATTGCCAAAGTTCTAGTAAATTGGCTTAAATGACCTCTTTCATAAGAAGATTTTCAATCAGCAAGGAGCTTTTGTTCCTGGTAAAAATATGGGTGATATCAGTCTTATGGTGCATGAAAGTTATATTTACTCAACATTGAGAAGATCATGAGGAACAATCTTTGAGAGGGATCAAACATTGAAGGCATCCACAATGTCAAATGGGATGAGATTTTATCTCCTATTGAAGCAGATATGCATGGCATTTTCTACCATCAAATGAAGGACTTGGTGGCTTAACACACTCTCAACCACACTAATAGAGCCGACTTAACGTGGGTTCACGCAATGAAACAATGTACTTTACTAGGGGAAAGACAGTTCCTCATTAAACAGAACAACTCCCTAGTGTGGGAGTTCGTTTGCAAAGAATGGGGTATTGTTCAAAGACCTGAAACTGAAGTTAACAGTGATGGACAAGGTGTCTCAGCTTTCTATGATAATTGAACGGAGCTTGTAGCTTGGAGCTTGGAGCTTTGCAACCATCCTGAATCTCGGTAACCTTAATGAGTTTGAACATTAGCAGCTTGTGAACTTCGTTGATTAGGAGGGAAATACTACTAATGATGCTGCACATCATTCATGATTTATTGTGTGAACGACCTCCACTACAGGCGCACTTAAAAAGTTCTGAGATCTCAACATCTCATGGAGTGAAAAAAAAATAATCAGTCTCCCAATCATCAATGGAAGCCTAGTATCGTGTGCTCGCCACAGCCGCCACGAACATTATTTGGGTCCCCCGTCTTCTGCAAAAATTCTGGATCACTTCAGCCACTCCCACACAGCTCTATTGCAACAACAAATCCGACACTGCATTGGCTCACAATCCGATCTCCCATGCTCGCACCAATCATGTGGAAGTCAACTGTCATTTCATCTCTGACACATTCAAAAAAGAAGATTTAGCTATATCTACATACCCACCGAGGATCAACTGGTGGGCATCATCACCAAGCCACATCCAACACCACGGTTCAGACTACTTCGATCCAAACTCACCATCTTCGTCTAGGATGGTTCATTTGCGGGATGGCTAATAGCAGCCCAATTACACGTAACATGTATAAATCCCATTGGGCCTAATTAGTTCTAGTTGGTTCTAGTATACTTTAGATGGCTATAGTAAATTCTAAGTGATTCTAGTATATTCTATATACTAGCTATATATACACCTCCTATAATTACAAGAAATGAGATGAAATACAACACTTTTTATTTATGATAGTCTTCTTTTCTCTTCCACTCTCGCTAGACTCTCTCAGAATATCTACAATAGAACACCAAGAAGCATTGATGTAATTGGCTCATGTATTTGTAACAAGAGGAAGACTCGTGTATACAATCCATGCATATGTAGTAAGAGTTGTGCTTTCTTTTTTTGCCTCATGCATACCATCCAAATTCCTAAGCCACATCATCTTCTCCTTGCTATATGGATTAAATATGTACGTAAGTTTATTAGATACTATGTTGACCAATGATTTAGCAACATCCCACAGCATAGTTATTTTTAACTCGTATAGTAGAATTTTTTGAGATGTGAAATTTTAACAATAGCATCAACAAAGTTCACAGAATTAATATAAGCCACATGATTAATAGCTACCAATCAATGAACTATGGCTATATTTGGTTCAAGAAAAATCCATTTTACTGTATTGAACTCACCAAGCCACTAAATATGGGTCGCTTTATTTTTTCTCTGATATATAATCATAGTTGGACACAAAAGAATCTATGGAAATCTATGCTCTATTCTAATGATTCTAGGTTATTTGTAAGAAAGATCCTCATTTCCCACTATGTTCAATTTCTGGTGATTGCCCGCGAAATTCTATTTTCAGTTAAAAACTCCCGTTATAATTCGTTTTCATCAAATTCCCGCTTACTTCTATTAACATGCTATAAGAGATTGATTAAATCATTGTTTTATAAAGTTTTGGGAATTTATTTTTGTAATCTTGGTATTGATTACGAAATTGAATGTAATACAAATATTGTTTACTACAACAATTAATTAACCTGCCTTAATAAAAGGCATAACCGAGACGCAGAAGGCACACTCCTCCGTCCAGAAACAGCCGAGCGTTTCCAAAGGAGAAGTCGACGCAAGTCTCGCACGGTAAGCCCCGCTTAGAAAACACAATCCCTTCCCTCTTCCTTAGCTGAAAACGGAAAGAAACGACATTTTTCCAGCAAAGAATTCCTAAGACGGACGATTCTGGAAGTGCCATTACCTCCAAAACCGTCAAAATCAAGGCGACGATTTCCAGAAAGCGCTGTTTAGGGCCATCGAGCACCTACGACACCCTCACAATACCGCAAACTCTCTCTCGATTCCCTCGTCCTCTCTCTTCTCAAGCAATGGGCAACTCCCATAAATGGGGAGTCTTGACACCTCGAAGCTTACCGATCCTTCTCCGATCAAACCCCATATCTGTGATTGACAGACCTCTGTCGGCAAGAAGGTCTAACCGGATTCCTTCGTCATCTGCTCCCTGTACCTGCGTTGTTTAATCCCTGTGTCGTCGGCAAGCAGAATTGCCTTGACCCCATTAATTTATCCCCGCATCCTTAGAGAGAAGCTTCATCTCTATTCCCTTCGATTGAAGTCCTAACCATCACATCCAAGCAGTCGTCCATTTTCTTCTGCTTCCTGGAGAACAACTCGATCGCAAGCTACGAGACTGTCTCTTTAATAATTTCCAAATTTAGTAAAAGGAGTTGCCATTCAATAAAATAATGCAGTCAAAAAAATTTTATGTCTGAATAAAATTGGAATAGTATTTTCCTTCTGCAAAGTATTTTGAAACTGCTAATTAGACTTAGTATAACATAGTTGTCTTGATTAAAGAACATTATGAGTAGATGATTGTGTAAGCACCGAGAGTTGATCGAATTATTAGCCTGAACCCATAATGCTGCAATAGATAAATCATGTTAACTCACCACTCAAAATATGAATAATTGGTCAGCATATCTTTCATTAGCAGCTTATATGGATGATCCTCTAAGTCTCTTAACACACCATCCTATAATTGTAATTTATTTGTATCCAGATCTATATATAATTTGCTAGGTTCAATTGTGATACTCTCTAAAAAGATGTTCAAATTCATATACACTTATTTTGTTGCATAAGAAATAAAATTCTTCGAGCTGTTGATTAGCTTACTGGATTCATATATAAGACTATATAAATTGAAATGCTTAAACTTGTGATTCGACCCCTTAAGGATGCGTTTAACACCTGTCATTTATTCATTTGTGTGACCAGCACCTTTTAAGATTTAATTTATTACTTAAATTATAGACCAATGCTTAATTTAATTATTGTATTTCAAAACTATTTGGTGAGCACCTTCATACAGTGTAAGGTGGGAGACAAATTAAGTTTAAATTAAGATGCTGTGTTTTCACCCATTTCATTCACTCGTCATGAATGTGCAATTAATTCTATTTTCATTAAGAATACGAAACTCTATTCTTTTCACTGTATTGAGTAACCTTATTCATCGACGAAAGTATCTAGAATAGAATTGATCAATTTCATAACTACATACGTAGTAGATTCAATTATCTCAAGAGTTCAATATTGATAATATGTCATTATGGAAATATCATTAGTATGTTCACAACTTATAGTTAGATCTTCTAGCAGTATGCCAATTTGGAAGGGGAATGGGGTACTCAAAATCATTTGCAATGTGAGTTATATATTATAGTAATCTACTAAAGCCAAAACTTAAGAATAAGAATATGCTAATTATAGTATTATAAATAAGCATTTTTTTCAAAAGTTTAATAAAAGTTTATAAATATAACTTTTTGCAAACATATCAGGTTGTAAGTGATTCGTCTTATTAAATCAACACAAAGGTACACTAAATATTACTTTTATACTTTTATTTGCTTTTATTGCTGCTTAAGCATTGCTTTGAGTCTATTTCGTATTGATATTAAATGCGTGATGTAAAGAAACAAAATAATGTTTACGTATCTTGTGAATATTTGCAAGGGTTCCAAAATGATTGTTGAATTAGGTTAAGAACGGGGCTAGCCCATCAGTAGCCTTTGAGGGGCCCAGGTGATAAGCTTTTATTGAACCCAGTCTCGAGGTTCTGGTTTTGCCCATCAGAACTGCTAACATTGCTTCATGATATCAAGACATAAACACAAATGTGAATTTTGATACAATTATCTTCTTAAATTTGGCATGTGATATATGGCAAAGAAATGTTAATTTGCAAAATTATAATTATTTTTTTACATTAAATCAAATTTTCATGCAATTATTATCATATCATTTTTGCCATCCGCTTTTATTTAAATGTATATTATTTAATATCATTTGTACTTAGAATATGCACTAAGTCATTCTTTTTATAATGCCAGACCAAGTACAACTAGAAGAGACTGCAATAATTTAAGGATGTTATAAGAAATTATAAAGCAGACTAAATAATAAAACTTGGATGATATTATCTTTAAATTGAATGAATGATATTTCTAATATTTTGTATGGCCCTGGATAATGTTTAAATGCTATTTTGCTTAACCCTCAATATGATCCCGCAGAGATGTACCTAATGTTAAATTGGCTGTTATTAACCTAACATGGGTCATCACATCTATGGACAAAATGGCTCTACCAAACACCAAAGAAAGCTCAATAATCATCAAAAATAGAACTAGATGATTTCTTTCTAAATTGTTTCTCTGTTGTTATGAATTATATTGCAATTATACATAAATTTTTCATTTTCTTGTTTTATTGATAATGAACACTTCAATTTGGCTCTATACTCTAAGTAAAAATTTAAGTAATTTTACTATGTTGCTCTATAATTAGCCTATTTATATGACACTATTATATATGCTTTGCAGTGAAAAAAAGTAGTTGGATATGCTTCATACTTCTTGATCGTATTACACAATTTTCAAAAGAACATCTTTGCCACCCATGCATCTTCCTAGTTAACCGACCAATCAACTTTATTTTAGAAGGCGGCTTGATATGGTGCTATGCTCGATTTATGTTTTCCCAAAGCCACATTGCACCCGATCTACATCGTATGGGTATTCTTCCAACCTATGTCAATCTTCATGCTATACTTGGGATCATTTTGAATAGCTCAACAATATGCTTCATTGGAATTACTGACACATAATGAGTGCATCGAGCACATTTCCTGAGTTAATAGCCTCCAAAAGATATAGTTTGTTTACGTAAAGGGATACATCTTTCTATGATGGCGCCACATCTTTTCAAGATCAGAATGGTTGTTATAGAATGGTACGAGGATAATTTTCTGGGCAAAAGCGACCACTCATTCATCCAATTGGAAAGGAGCACATAACCGCTTGAAAGCTGACACATAACTACTATAAAGCCTCTCTCATAATGAGGGGGATTTTTTCCTTCGAATTTCTATGAGACCGCCAAATTTTCTTAGACTTCAAGCTTCTTAAATCTTTTGTAGGTTAAAATTATATTGTAAACATAAAGTCAGACCTCGTCGTTGTAATCACTTACCTTACATAGTAAAAAGCACTATAAACCACCACAATTAGCTAGTCATAAAAGATCAAACCATTATAAACTATGGTGTTTCTCTTTTACGTATGCTTATCAACTTATATTGCTTTTACATTGCTATGACTCAACAATATACCTTTTAACTGAATAAACCCAATATATTATAAGGGTCACACAACTCTAAGATTTAAATCGGTACTTATTTAGGAGCATGAGGAAGAGAAGAGTTTTTATTGTTACGAGTAATGTCTGATAATAAAGATATTGTCCCAATGAATGTTGGAAGTTCTATTCTTTCAAACTCAAATCCTCATATTATATAGGATGAGATCTACCAGTTAATATAGGATCATATCACCAACTTGACAAGGACTATTAAGCAGAACTAGTTCAGTCGATTGCCTAGCAAACTTACTAGCCTAAAGTTGCTTGTGTTTTCTACACTTCATCAAAACCACTCATTCAATATCACCACACTTGATCTCCTCTTTACTAATTAAATAATTTGGTCTCATCTTTTTCGTGATTTTTTATCACTCCATATTTGCATGTCCTCATAGATCACCTCGTTGTTGAATTATCCCCATTGTGCCGAGTGATAATTCAGCCTTGAGGCCCAGAGAAGCAATTTGTTACACTCTGGAACCCTGAGTCATCCATTCCAGCACATTCCCAGCTAAGAGGCCACCACATTCGTAATACATGGCCAATTTCGGCAATGTCGGAAGCTGTTGTGTACATCTTTGATAGTTCAAGCATAGACAGACATTAAAAACAATGGATGTCATAAAAATGCAATTAACATAAATGTGCTCAATAGACTTTAAAGGTATTTTTAATTGCTCCAAATCCAATGGGTAATGAGATAAATAGGGATTTAGATTGCAACCCTATTGACACAATAATAAGTGAGAAAGGAGTTTATGACTCTTCAAATTATTTATTATGATTTTGACTGATTAATAAATATTTGAGCGCAAAAAGAGTATTGTGATATCTAATTACACACATTACAATGAGATGCTATAATTTTACATATTTTACTTGGTTTTATCAGATAAGTTAAAATACAGATGTCGAATGGTTTGGTGCAGAGATTAGAAATAGAAGTTAAGATCAGCATTTGATTTTATCAATTTAAATAATGCTTATCATAAAATATCAATAGAAGCTTTTTGAAAAATATTGGAAAGAAAAGGGATTTGCATTGCTAATATTAAAATTATTAAGAATATGTATAATGAAGTAAACTCTACAACTTTCAAGTCCCTAGTCCCGAATAACAAATAATGAGAGTTTTGCATTAGATAGTCCACATAGCATTAAACTGTCAACTTTCTTATGACAAATCATTTAAGAAATCATGCTAGAACTAGAGTCCCCTGAAAGTGACGTACTGTATTGCCTAAATATAATCAAAAGTGTGCAAAGCTCGTTGAATGTAGTGTCACACAAGAGAGGGTTTTTGCATTATTGAAAATGTGGGTAAAAAACTAGCCTGTAATATGAATTTATGATTAGATAGTTCAAATAACTTTTGAGAGGGTAAATACTATGATTAATAGAAGAATAAAAATTTTATGTCTTCAAGTGATGATATGAGTTGGAGAGAACAAAAAAAGAAATTGATAATTTAAGCTTTAAACTCTAGACTTTGAAGGAATCATCATAAAAATAGCATGGGTATCACTTTGAAAAGAATTTCAAGGGTAATGTAGTATAAGTTAAAAAGTTGGGAGAAAGATTTATATGATTATCTTGAAGATTACAATTTATGAAATAACTATTAATATTGCAAGTATTTATGCCCCTCAAATAAGATTGAATATGAGCATAATAAAGAATTTTTGCATGATTTGGGGGAATTGGTTCAAGTAAACCCCAAGAAAAGATGCTATTTATAAAGGCAGATTAATATAAGTTTGTTAAAACGGCGACTGAAAATTTAATAATATTCATAACAATTTTGTTTTTAAAAATATTAATGAAAAGGGAAGAATAATTTTAGAGTTTATTTTAACATAAGATCTTATGATTGATAATACTTTAAGAAAAAAAGTATGTATCCTCTTATAAGAAGAATGTTTCAAAAATTTAAATTGATTATTTTCTCTTAAAGAAAATAAATCTGCTATATTACAAGATTTGCAAAAATATTCTAGGTGATCATTTGATGACCCAATATCAATTATTAGTTTAGATTTAAAAATAAAGTAAGAAAAGCAATACTAAATCTAAAATATATTTTAAGACTAAACAAAACCTTAAAAAAGGCAATATAGATATTTTTAATACTAAAATTTTAAAACATGAACAATAAGACTGAGAGTAAAGCCAACTTGGATAATGGATTATTTGCAAATCAATTGCTAGTTGTATTCACATGTTGTTACAAAAATACTTGGTGAGTAAAAATAATAAGCACCTAATAATAAAGATAATTGATGGTGAAAATAAGATATTCAAGTAAAAATTAAAAATGTATTAAGAAATAGTTTGATTGTGAGAATGATGAGAATTAAAATAATATAAACTAGCATATCATAATTCCAAAATAATAGTTTATCATACTTAAATTGAAATATTTAATAATTTAAATAATAAATTAAAAATTGGTATGGCTGAGAAACATATATATAATCTAACAAAATTAATAAAGTAAAATTAAGAACTTGACTCAAGTAAAATATATTCAAATATGTAAAAATATAATTTAAATCAAATTATTAAATATAGATGGATGGATTATTTTTTTAAGCTTTTTAATAAAAATTGTACCAATACGATTAATGAGTAAATTTAAAAGTTGACAAATAATATCAATTGCACTTTCATTTGATAAGTTAGTAAAATTGAGATTTAAAATACTTTAAAGAAAATGAAAAGTGAAAAAGCTATAAAAACAAATGACATTCCTATCAATATGTGAAAATATTTGGATGAAAAAGAAATTTTTGGGCTTGCCAAGTTATTTAATATTATTTCAAAGACAAAAGATGTCAAATGAGTGGTGAATTAGTATTACTTAATCTATTTATAAAAGTAAAGGCAATGCTCAAGAATAACTAAAATATAGAGGAATTAGATTAATGAGTCATATTTTAAAATTTTAAGAAAGTTTGATTGAATACATGTTATGAGAAGAAGCTCATATATCACAAACTAATTTTGGTTTTATACCTGGTAAATCTACCATGGAAGCCTTACAATTACTAAGAGGCTTAATGAAAAAATTAGAGAAAAAAAAATTTTTATTGATCTTGAAAAGCCTAATGATATAGCACTAAGAGTTCTTTAAAGAGTTTTATAGAGAAAAAAAAATTGTAGCATATACTAATATTATTAAAGATATGTATAATGAGGTTGTAACACGTGTTTGATCGCAAGGAGGCTTGTCTAATGATTTTCTTTTATCATTAGATTACATCAATTTTATTTTTTGCAATAAATATCAAAGTTCTACTCCCAATTTGTATCTTTTTGCTTTAACTATAACTGTTCTTACCGAACACATTGAATGAAGAAAAGGTTCCTTGTGCATATTATTTGCAAATAATATTCTCTAAATTGATAAGACTATGGTTAGAGTTAAAGTAAAACTTAAGTTGCTGAGGACTCGTTTAGAATCTAACAAGTCTAATCTTAGTAAATCTAAATCAAAATATAAGAAATGTAAATTTAATCATAATAATAGTCATAATCTTGATGACATAACCATTGATAACCATATGATCAAGAAGGACGAGAGGTTCAAATACCTTGGTTCAATTATTAAGTAACAGTTAAATAAAGAGCTGTGTGATTAATAGGACCCAAGCTAATTGGATGATATGGAGGAGTGCTTTAGGAGTGTTGCATAATCAAAAAATTCCACTTAAAATTAAAGAAAATTTTATAAAGTAGCTATATTACTTGCTATATTATCTAGGGTTGAATGTTTGCCATCAAAAAAAAAAATTAGTTGATAAACTAAGTGTTACAATAATCGAAATGCTAAGATGGATGAGCAGGCACCTGAAAATGAGAAAAGAGTTCATTCATAATAAGGTTGGAGTGGCTCCAAAAGTGTATAAGATTAGAAATTCAGACATATTAAGTGTAACGACCCGAGGTCATTACTTTGCAAATTATGTCAAATCCCGCCTAAGAAATCAAGATCCTGAAGAACTTTAAATTAGGGCAAACAAGAATACCCTTAGATGAGAATAAATTTTAGATCAAAGTGCCCTACTTTGGGAAAATTCGAATGACGGAAACTCCCGCCTTATTTTTCTGAACTTTTAAAAATCTAATAAATCAAGAACATTGAAATACGTATCCGAATTCATCAATTTTCGTGTCGTCATGTTAAGAATATTATTTAAAAGCTGCTCATGAAATTTTATTAATTTTGGATCGTCGGTTTAACTTAAATTAAATTTTGAAGTTTAAAACTTTAGAAATTAATATAAAATAAAATATTTGTCCGAATCGAAAATTTTTGGCGTCAGGATGTTCATTACATCTAACACACCTCGGTGTCAAGTTTCGTTGTAATTGGGTGCCAATTGACGAAAAATGCAAAAATTTTAACTTAAAGTAAATTTTCAAAATTTTCCTCTTCCCCCTACCCCTCCGATTTTTCCCTGCTCCCAGGCGCTACTTCCGCAAGTTTAGCCCCACCCCTTCTTTTCTGATCCTTCCTCTACTTAAACCCCCTCACCCCCCATCCCCTCAAGCTAACTCTCATCCTCAGCCCCGCTCCCATCCAGCTGCCAACCCCAGCAGCCAGCCGCCAGCCTCAGCAAGCACCTCGACCACCCCCGACAGCCATCCCGACTACACTTTTGGACCCTCCAAACCCAACCAACCCCTTCACGGCTCTCCAAAACAGCAACAACCCTCCTCATCCCTCTCAAACCTCTCCCAACAATAGCAGCCCTCCTCTTGCCGGCCACCAACCAACCACCATTTCGGCCATCTACTGCAGCCATCCAACCTCCCTCAGCCTCCCGGCAATACTATCCTAGGTAAGAAGAGAGGGAAATGAGGTAGAAACGAGGAGATTTTACTATTATGTATTTCATTTTATATATTTAATATTTCATTATTATGAAATTAAATATGATAAACCTTATTCACCACATTAGCATTGTTGTCATTAATCAATAATGATAAACAAGTGCATATGTTATAAGATGACTATGTTTCTATTCAGACACTTTTCATTCTAACATTTTATAATTATTATTACTTTCTACAATTAATTTCCATCATTTCCATTCTGTCTTTTACTTTTGTATATTATTATTATCTTAATAAAAATGCAAACCTAATGTAAAAGCGAAATAAAAATCAAATGGAAAAGAAGATAGCAGTTACTCTAAAGAACATTGGCTAAAATACTAATTTAAGAAAAAATTAAAATCTAAATGCAGATTCAAAAGTTAAAGTGTTAAACTTTGGATCTTAAACAATAAAGATACCCAAGCATATAACATGTATTACTTTTTATAATTTATTGCTGCTTAGCTTCGCTTATTTGCTTTGAGCCAAATTCAATTAAAGCTTGGTTGGTTGTTCAGAACTAACGTGATAATATTCGTGAATTACTGAAAAATGACATCAGTAATATTCGTGGGTCATTGGAAAAAATGACATCAGTGACATTCGTGGTTGGTTATTGAAAAAAGACATCAAATAACCAACATCATTTTATTCATGACTGTCACTGGAAAAATGACATCAGTGACATTCGTGGTTGATTATTGAAAAAAAGACATCAAGTAACCAACATCATTTTATTTGTGATTGTAACATTCGTAGTTGGTTATTAGAAAAAAGACATCAAGTAACCAACATCTTTGTGATAATATTTGTGGCAGGAAAACTTTTATTTCTTTTGCACTATTTCCTTATTCTTCCTGTTTTTATTACATCCTTATATCTGCTAATCGTATTTCTGCTTTTATAAAAATATAATATTATTTTATTTACTGCGGTACTTAGAGTATTCTCTAATTACTGAGAATTCTAATCCCAGTATTGTTATCTGAACAATACCAGGTCAGGTACTTCTGGAGAAGCTCGAAGAAAAACTTTAAAAACATAAATTATCAAACTGTCGATGGATCTACGACGACGCTACTTTAACTTTTTATCTCTTTATTTTTCTATTTTGTTGAATAATGTTCGTGATGTACGATTGTCTTTTTTTGTAATATGTAATTTTGAAATGAATGAAAAATATCTTTGGCTTTTGTATGTATGTTTCCTCTTCTCTCAAATTGCTCAATATGATTTTGCGGCATGTGTACACCCGAATGTTGGGACTTCACAGTTGGTATAAGAGCTGGATATAGCACATTTGAGGGCAAAGAACATACATACAAAAATAAAGGTATATTCATTAAGAAAAAAAAAATTACACTCACTCCAATAATGGCACCAAATCACGACAGCGACGTAGTTTCAGATATTAACCACACCCAGATTTAAATTTCGTTTGTATGATGTCGAGGACGACATTGTTTTTAAGTAGGGGAGTTTATAACGACCCGAGGTCGTTACTTTGCAAATAAGGTCAAATCCCGCCTAAGAAATCAGGATCCCAGGGACTTCAAATTAGGGCAAACAAGAATACCCTTAAATGAGAATAAATTTTTGATCAAAGTGGCCTAGTTTGGGAGAATACGAATAACGAAAACTCCCGTCTTATTTTTCTGAACTTTTTAAAATCCAATAAATTAAGAATATTGAAATGTGTCAGAATTCATCAATTTTCGTGTTATGTTAAGAACATTATTTAAAAGTTGCTCATGAAGTTTCATCAATCTTGGATCATCGATTTAACCTAAATTAATTTTTGAAGATTAAAAATTTCAGAAATTAATAAAAAAAAAATATTTGTTCGAATCGAAATTTTTTGGTGCGAGGATGTTCATTACATCATAACACACCTCGGTGTCAAGTTTCATTGTATTTGGATGTCAAACGATGAAAAAATGCGAAAAATTTAACTTAAAGTAAATTTTCAAAATTTTCCTTAAGATTTCCTCTTCCCCCGGTACCCCTCCGATTTTTCCCTGCTCCCAGGCACTACTTCCGCTAGTTTAGCGCCTGGAGGGCCCCACCCCTTCTTTTATGACCCTTCCTCTTCTTCTTCCCCCCATCCTTTCCTCTACTTAAACTCCCTCACCCCCTTCCCCTCAAGCTAACTCTCCTCCTCGGCCCCCTCACCCTGCTGCCAGCCCCCCTCCCAGCCAGCCGCCAGCCGCCAGCCTCGGTAACCACCCCGACCATCCCCGACAGCCATCCCGGCTACCCTTTTGGACCATCCAAACCCAACCAGCCCCTTCACGGCTCTCCAAAACAGCAGCAACCCTCCTCACCGCTCTCAAACCCCTCCCAACAGCAGCAACCCTCCTCTTGTCGGCCACCATCCAACCACCATTTCGGCCACCTACTGTAGCCGTCCGACCTCCCTCAGCCTCCCAACAATACTATCTTAGGTAAGAGGAGAGGGAAATGAGGTAGAAATGAGGAGATTTTACTATTATGTATTTCATTTTATATACTTAATATTTCATTATTATGAAATTAAATATGATAAACCTTATGTCATCACATTAGCATTGTTATTATTAATTAATAATGATAAATAAGTGCATATGTTATAAGATGACTATGTTTCCATTTAGACACTTTTCATTCTAACATTTTATAATTATTATAACTTTCTGCAATTAATTTCCAACATTTCCATTATGTCTTTTACTTTCGTATATTATTATTATTTTAATAAAAATGCTAACCTAATGTAAAAGCAAAGAAAAACAGAATGGAAAAGAAGATAGCAGTTATTCTAAAGAACATTGGCTAAAAAACTAATTTAAAAAAAGTTTAAAATATAAATGCAGATCCAAAAGTCGAACTGTCAAACTTTGGATATTAAAAAACAAAGGTACCCAGCATATAACATGTATGAAGTTTTATAATTTATTGCTACTTAGCTTCGCTTATTTGCTTTGAGCTAAATTCAATTGAAGCTTGGTTGGTTGTTCGGAACCAACGTGATAATATTCGTGGGTTACTAGAAAATGACATCAGTAACATTCGCGGGTCACTGGAAAAAATGACATCAGTGACATTAGTAGTTGATTATTGGAAAAAAGATATCAAGTAATTAACATTATTTTATTGTAGTTGTAATATTCGTGATTGGTAATCGGAAAAAAAGACATCAAGTAACCAACATCTTTGTGACAACACTTGTGGCAGGAAAACTTTTATTTCTTTCGAACTATTTTCTTATTCTTCCTGCATTTTATTACATCTTTATATTAGTTAATCGCATTTCTACTTTTATAAAAATATAATATTATTTTGTTTACTGCGGTACTTAGAGTATTCTCTAATTACTGGGAATTCCAATCCCGGTATTATTATCTGAACAATACCAGGTCAGGTACTTCTGGAGGAGCTCGAAAAAAACTTTAAGAACATAAATTATCAAACTGTCGATGGATCTTACGACGGCGCTACTTTAACTTTTTATCTCTTTATTTTTCTCTTTTGTTGAACAATGTTCGTGATGTACGATGAAAGTCTTTTTTTGTAATATGTAATTTTGAAATAAATGGAAAATATCTTTGGATTTTGTATGTATGTTTCCTCTTTTCTCAAATTGCTCAATATGATCCTGCGGTATGTGAACACCCGAATGTCGGGACTTCACATTAGTGTAAATTGTTTGATGCTCATCACAAAAAGAAAAAGTTTCCCATGTTTAATGCAGAAAAGAAAGACAAAAAAATACATGAGAAGAAACCCTTATAAAGGATCTTCTCTAGTTGAAACCTAAGGAGAACCTTTTATATGATTGTGCATTATGGAAACAAAGATTTATGTAGCCAACCCCACTTAGTGGACTAAAGCTTGATGTTATTATCGTTGTTGATGATGTATAATGAAGCAATTGCATACTAAAAAACAAAATGGTTTACCAAAAGAGTTTTCTTATCATAATCAAACTACATTAAGAATTAACTAAGAATGCATCACTAAGCATTAATTATAGTTATCCATATAAAAAATAAAATTGTCTTCAAGTCGAGTTTGATTCGATTCAGATTCAACTCAAATTCAAAATTTTTGAGTTTAGCTTGATTCAAACTCGAATCATTTTGAGTCATGCCTCGAATCATTTCGAGTCAAGCCGGTTCGCCTCGAAATGATTCAAGTTCGAGCCAACTCAGAACCAATTTCGAGTCAACTTGAAAAAACTATTAATTAAATATAAAGGAGAGAAGTTTCAAACCTACGTCTCTCCATCAAAAACCACAACATAAATTAACCAAGCTAGACATGTAATTAAGTCAAGAGTACATAATATTATTATTATTAATTTTGAGGCCCAATAAAAAATAATATGCTAAGAGAATATAAAGGAGAATTCAAATCCATAACCCGTCTTTCAAATATCACGCACCAAAAAAACTATGTTGATAACTGAATTTTTCTATAAATGTAAACTAAATATATTTATTGCAATTTTTGAGTCAACTGAATCATAAATCGAACGAGTCAACCCATACTCAAAACCAACTAAAAAAATTTCGAGTCCGAGACTAGACTCGTGACACGACTTGAAAATTTTTATTCAACAAGTAAAAATCGAGCGAGTTTTGAGTTTCAAGCAAAAGTATAAGCCCTAAATAGGTGTATTTAAAATCCTTACATCTCATCAAGATGTTTTTACATAACACATTCAAGGTGAGGTATATTGGTTCATATAATATAGAGTTGATGCTGTTCTTATTGATAAGGATAGAGATTATATGCAATCAAACTCAAGCTTAAATAATTACATCCTAAAATCAGAAAAAAATTTTCTAGGTAGAACTAAAATAAACTGATTGCAAGTTTAATAAAATAGATATTATAATATCAAAAAAATAATAATTGAAAATTATATATCAAGAACAGCGGGTGGTTTAAATATCCTAATTATGTTATACAAAACGATGGTGAAAGATAGCGTGATATAATTACAATAACAAAGCAACTTGGATAAAGTGGTTGAGCATATTTGGGATGTTGTGCAACATTAAAGGAAAGTTTTATAAAATATTTGAAAGACATGCATTATTAATTGGGATAAAATGTTAGCCTACAAAATAGAAGCATACTAATAAAATATTGTTGCAAAGATGCAAAAAATGAAAACAAAACGTACACAAAAAGAAAATGGCAAGAAATGAGCATTTATGAATAGCTCCAATTGAGGATAAGCTTGAAAATATCACTTGGGCAAATTTAACATTTATTGCATAGATTGTAAGGTGCTCCAATTTGGAGAGTTGAGCAAAATGAATCTTGCAAGAGGAAAATTGGAAAAGATGCGGCAATAAATCAGTATGAATGTTTTCAAATAATTAGAGCTTATGGAAGGATTCTTATATGATAAAGCACAACAAAGAAAAAAAATATCTATGTAGATGGTCCCACTTGATGGGACTAAGGCTTGGTATTGTAGTTGTCAATGCACCATAGTAAGTTTGTTAAACAAGCTTTGGGTTCAAAGTTCCAAGAAAGCGCACATATGTCAACCAAGTATTAGTTGTTAGAAAACATAATTTTACTATTACATTTTTTTGCTCTATGTTTTAACTCCAAATCATTAATCCTCAAGAGGCTAAATTTTAATGATATGTTAATTTTTCATTGCTAACTCAGCAGATATTAGGTTGAATTGCCTCTGGTTAGGATGTACAGTTATAATTTTAAAATGATAACATCCAGTGACATTTAAAAAAAAAAAATCTTAATTCTAAAAAAAAATGGGGTAGCAAGCATTTAATAGAATATGCATTTTGACTCAGTTTTTATTAACCAAAGTTGTAATTTTGGTTGAAGAGAGTCAAAAGTGCACAATTATGTGGGGTATCAAATGCACACCACCATATACTCAAATTTTATTTTATATATTATTTGTGAAACCTTTGTATGTGTGGGAACATGTGCAATCGTATCCTGGCCATCTTCAACTCAAAGTTTACAAGCTATGTTGAATCATCATACTTGTTTTGTCATGTTGATTAAATAATTAGTGTGTGTGTGTGTGTATATATATATATATATATATACATACATATATCAATGAGTTTTGTATATGTATCATGGAAATACCGCTTTATTCAAAAAAGTAATAAGATCTTTTTGTCAGTAAGTAATGAAAAGTACAGTAAGTAATCTTGCACAGTAAGTAATGAAAAGAAGTAATGATCTTATTTCACATTTTAACCTCATATTTAACTCCAATAATTCGGCTATCAATGACTCTAAATGTGATCCAAGTACTTGGCTATCTCCTAAGGGCAGCCAAACATTGGAAAGGCCTTTTCAACCTAAGGAAATTCTTACCATAATTGTCTATTAATCCCAATGCATCACCAAAGACCAAATGATTTCACTTCTGATTTTTTCCTACATAATGGGGAGTTTATTAGATAAAGAGTTGAAGCAGCCCTCCACCACTTTTAGAAGTTGCAAACTTTCCAAGACAATGACACACTAGTTGTAACCACCCAATGTCAATACTTTATCAATTAGGTCAAATTCCGTCTCAAAAATCAAGATCCTGGGAAATTTTAAATTAGGGCAAACAAAAATACCTTTAGAAGAGAATAAATTTTAGATCAAAGTGCCCTAATTTGAGAAAAATTCGGATAACAGAACCTCTCGCTTTATTTTTCTAAATTTTCTTAAATTCAGTAAAATCAAGAACAACAATGAAATACATGTCCGAATTCATCTATTTCCATGTCGTTATGTTAAGAACATTATTTCAAAGCTGCTCATGAAGTTTCATCAATTTTGAATCGTCGGTTTAATCTAAATTAATTTTTGAAGTTTAAAACCATAGAAATTAATATAAAATAAAATATTTGTCCGAATCGAAAATGTTTGATGCGAGAGTGTTCATTACATCATAACACACCTTGATGTCAAGTTTCGTTGTATTCGGACGCCAAATGGCAAAAAAAAATAAAAAATTTAACTTCAAGTAATTTATTCAAATTTTCTTAAGATTTTCTTTCTCCCCTCTCCCCCATTGCTTAAGTTGGGGAAGGCTCTTCCTCTTCCCCCCTTGCTTAAGTGGGGGATGACTTTTCCTCTTCCCCCCTTGCTTAAGTGGGGGATGACTTATCCTCTTCCCCCCCCCTTCTCCCTCTATTTAAGCCCCCTCCCCTCCTTTTCCATCACTTTCCCCTCATTAGTAGTAGCCCTTTCCTTGCTGCCAGCCTCCTCTCCCTGCTGCCAGCCCCCTCTCCCAGCCAGCCACCAGCCCCGACAGCCACCCGGCCACCCCATTCGAACCCTCCAAACCAACCAGCCCCCTTCCCGGCCCTCCAAAGCAGCAAATCAGCCCCCTCTCCCTGTTGTCAGCCTCCCCTTCCAGCAGCAGCCCTCCTCCCTCCTCCAGCCAGCCACCTCCTTCAGCCGTCCTGCCTCTCTTAGCTTTCCTGCAACACTATCCTAAGTAAAACGAGAAGAAAAGGAAGAGATTTTGCTAATAATATTATGCATATCTTTTTATACTTAAATAAACTTTATGTCATCATATTAGCATTGTTGTCATTAATCAATAATAATAAACAAGTGCACAAGTTATAAGATGACTATGTTTCCATTCAAGCACTTTTCATTCTAACATTACTTTCTGCAATTTAATTTGTCTTTTACATTCGTATATTATTATCATAATAATAACGCTAACCTAATGTATAAGCGAAAAAAAAATATAATGAAAAAGCAGATAATAATTACTCCTAAAAATATTGGCTAAAAGCTAATTTAAAAATATCCAAATTTAAATGCAGATCCAAAAATTGAACCGTCAAATTTTAGATTTTAAAGAACAAAGGTACCCAGTATATGATATGGTATTACTTTTTATAATTCATTGCTGCTTAGCTTCGCCTATTTGCTTTGAGACAAATTCATTTGAAGCTTGGTTGGTTGTTTAAATCAATGTGATAATATTCGTGAGTTACTGGAAAATGCATCAGTAACATTCGTGAGTCACTGGAAAAAATGACATCAGTGACATTCGTGGTTAGTTATTAGAAAAAAGACATCAAGTAACCAACATTATTTTCTTCGTGAGTCACTGGAAAAATGACATCAATGACATTCGTGATTGATTATTGAAAAAAAGACAAAGTAACCAATATCATTTTATTCGTGATTGTTATAGGAAAAATGACATCAGTAACATTCGTGATTGGTTATTAGAAAAAGACATCAAGCAACTAACATCTTTATGATAATACTTGTTGCAGAAAATTTTTATTTCTTTTGTGTTATTTCTTTATTCTTCTTGTATTTTATTACATCCTTATTTCCGCTAATCGCATCTTTGCTTTTATAAAAATGTAATATTATTTTGTTTACCGTGGTACTTAGAGTACTCTCTAATTACTGAGAATTTCAATTCCGGTATTATTTTCTGTATAATACCAGATTATGTACTTCTGGGAGAGCCTAAATAAGGACTTTAAAATCTTAAATTATCAAATTGCTGATGGATCTACAACGGCGCTACTTTAACTTTTATTTATTTTTTTATTTTCCCTTAATTTCTAAAAAGGTTGAACAATGTTCGTGATGTACGATGAAGATTTTTGTATTATGAAATTTTGAAATGAATGGAAAATATCTTTGACTTTTGTATGTGTATGCTCTTTTCTCTCCGATTGCTCAATATGATCCTGCGGTATGTGACCATCCGAATGTCGGGCCATCACACTAGTATTGCTATTAAAATAAAACCTACTAATGTTAATTTTATTGCAAATATAAGGCACATCTCTCTGTAATACAATTTACAAATTGATTACTAAATTATTAGCATCTAGGCATAAGGATAAACTGTCTTCAATTATGGATCCAGCTCAAACTGCATTTATTCCTAGGCAAAATATAGCTGACAATATTCTTCTCACTAGAGAAATCTTGAACTCTTTCAATACTTCTCCATAAAGATATTTGTGTTAAATTATAAATCAAAAAAGCCTTTGATCTTTTGAATAGAACAAAAAATCTTATTGATAAAAGATTTTCCAATACTTTCTCTAAGTGGATTGAGGCATGTATTTCCTAAGCTCATTATTCTATTATTATCAATGGTTCTCTAAAATGCTTATCTTCATCTTCTAATAATTTGAGACAAGGTTATCCTCCTCCTTACTTGTTTGCAATTGTTATGGATGACCTCTCTTATATGTTTAAAGCTACTAAAGCTAAGGGCTATTTTAAACCCAATAAGAATAGAAATTTTCATTGCTCTCACCTTCTCTTTGTAATGATCTACTCACTTTTCTTCAAAAAAGTAAATCCATCAAATATTCAAAATTTTATTAATTTGCTTAAGAAATTTAAAAAACTATCAGGGCTAGCTATCAATAAAGACATGTATCATTTTCTCTAAAGGGGTTAAAGATCCTCAATGTCTTGCTGCAAGTATTTAGCTTCCTCAAATTGAACAACCTTTCAAATACTTTGGTATTTCAATGTCAACTAAAAGAATTAAATATGTTGATTATAAACAGCTTGTTGAAAACATAGACAATTGCTCAGTGGGTGGGCTCATAAATTGTTTTCCTTTACCGACAAACTTCAATTGCATGAAGCCTCTATTTTTAATTTTCTTACCTATTGGAGAAATGCCATTCATCTCCCAAAAGATATTATTAGCATAATTTCATCACTTTGTTCTAAATTTCTTGATTTTAAAAAGAAAAAAATGAAGCTCATCAAATGGGAAAAGGTTGCACTTCCCAAAGCCAATTGTAGCTTAGGGATGGTTAATATTCATACTTTATTAGAAGCTTGCAATTAGCTTCTTTATGGAGAATCAATAAAGGTAACACCTTACTTGGTAAGTGGTGAACCACTCTTGAGCTTAGTACTTGAATTCGAGGGGACAAAATTGCACAATATATTAGAAAGAACTTAAGAAATTTATGCTTGATACTCTCATGCAAATAATAATATGCCGGTTTCTAATTTGCAATCACTTGATCTTCCTTTAGCGTTAGCAAAAAAATGTTACTTATTAATATACCTATTATTGAGTGGTGTATATGGGTATGGCTCAAGCTTTTAAATTTGAAGTACTCTTGCTTTTTGTAAAAATGCATGCATGAGAGCCTTAAAACAGTGGATATTCTTATTAAAAGAGGTTTATATTGCAACAAAATATGCACTCTATGTGGTAACAATGGTGAATCAATTGAACACCACTTTTTTACTTGCACCTATTCCTTTAGTGTGTTAAATAAGCTGAATTTAGCAAGTTTCCTTCTCTTCTCTCCCACACTTAAACAACTCTTGGAATGGCACTATTTGAATGTGAATAGTAAATCAAATAAGATAGATAACATGTTGTTAATCAGCATAACAACCTATAATATTTGGATTGAGAGAAATAAAAAGTTTGTCAAAAGGAAACTCGATGAGTGTCACTCTTAAGCAAGTCATCATTAACAAATTAAATGCTATTAAAAGTTCATAGTTGGGTTGAAAGATTTAATTCATGTAATGATGAAGATATGTGGTTGTGCTGGATGGCACCCTTGTTTTTAGATTTTCAAATACTACGCTTTGAATACTTTCTAGCAACTGCACTTGGCTTCACTTTGAGCCTTTGGTTTGCCTATTACTTGCTAATGTGTAGCCTTTTCCAAATTATAGGTGGATGCTGGGTTGTGATTTCACCATTTTTCTCTAGATATAACTATATAATTTGTGATTATTTTGTTCTGGCTAACTTATGGGTTCGGAAGGATATATTAGTCCTGCTTGTTGTTGCTGTAATCATCGGGATTCCATATCCCTGTTCCTACAAATTATTGGATGGTTGGCTGGATGGCGGGCTTAGATTCTGAATTGAGACCTGGAAGCTGTCTTGAAATCTTTTATATCTCCTTATGTCCATTGAAATATATTCTCTGCTTGCAGTTTATTTTGGCTTCAGGTGTCATATGTAGAAGACTTGGTCGCAGGTATCTTTTTGTAGGCATCTCTGGAGTTGTATCCTGGTGCTTTGCTTTCAGAGATAGGCTCTTTTCTATCCACTGGTTATTTTCCCAGGTGGTTGTGATTTACGGGTGTTGATGCCGTTTCTCGCTGCACTATATATATTTGATAATTGCTGCATTCTATATCTCAGATAATTGCGGTTTATTTGTAGTGATCGCAGGCAATTTCTCTAATAATTCCCAGGTTGCATGCCAATGTATCTGTTGGTTGATAATTTGAGGTTTTATGCTTTATTGAGCTACGATTGCTAGCTACTAGACATGACCTTTATTGGTGTTTCACTCTGGAGTTCTTTTTTTTGGCTTCTCTATTTGTTAGTCATGCTTTCATTTGTTTATATTTGTTAATTTTTGTGTTTTATTTTGTATTTATTTCTCTTTAAAATGAAACTGGCTGCACCCTTAAATTCTTACAAAAAAATTGCATTAAGTTCCATCCATTCACTACTGTACAAGATTATTATTAGGTATGACTATCAGATTGTGGAAGAGCATTCGTGCACTTAAGAAGTATTCATTACCTCTCGTCTCCTACTCGAGGGCCATATCTTTTTTCGCAGAATGACATTACATCAGAACGTGTTCGGCTCAAGAAGAATTCATGGTATCAAATGAGGATAAAAAGATGCACGGTTGATATGTGCTAAAACATCGTTAAACAATAAAACAAAAAATTTTGCAAGGCAAAATTGACCTAGCTAAAACCCTAGTAATGCCGACACAATCATATAGGCGGAACAATGCTACATACGGGTTTCATTTCCATCCAAATTGAAGGATCAAGCGGAACATAGTTGGAAGATGTGGCGGATGAAGAAATTTTACTCTACTGTAACCGAGGGAAAGAAGCACATACGTAGGTGTTCAGCTGGCGGACAAAGCTGGAGAAATTGTTGTGCTTGAAGTGCTTGGGAAGAAGATCTTTGGAGAACTCTGGCACGTTCCATACGACGAAGCTGTTGTTTCCCGGTCCCCATGAGACGATTGAATCAGTCGCTGGATCGTCCACCATGTCGTAAGTCTTGCTCAGGAATGGCGGCGGAGCGCCGCCGCTCAAAGTCGCACTCACCATTGGAATCGGGGTCGGCGCAGGCAGCGTCGGCGCAGGCAGCGTCGGCACAGCCATATTGTCACCAGAAACTCCGGCGACTGATCCTTCCATTTCCATGGGCATAGAATTCAAGAATCCCTCAGTTAGGTTTGAAAATGACGGCCATCCTCGACGAAGAGTGGAGAAGAGGAATTGAGATATGGATCATGGGGAAGGTTCTGTGACTGAACAAAACGGAAGAAGAAAATATAGCTGCTAAAATAGTTTACGGCGATGGCGGAGATGGAAGAGATGTCTTCAGAGGCAACGGCGATGATCGGAGAAAAGCACAGCGCGGCGAGAACGCCGCTTCCTCAGAGTATCACCCAAATTATATAGAAGGGTTGCCAATTTACATACAAGCCCGAACAATACTGGATTTTTACTTCCTCGCAATGGACCGGCCGGTCTGAACGATAACCGGCCGAAGATCCGGTCTGGTAACAATACGGAAAATCAAATGTGCATCCTTTGCACAAAATTTCATATAAAAATAGAAAAATTATATAAATATATATATGTTGATTATTAAATGCGTGGTCATATATAAAGATTAAAAAAAAAGAAATTAGTTAATTTTATTAATGTTTATCATTTTCGAACATTTAAATTCTATAATTTACATATTTATCCACACCTTCTACAACAAAAACTTTATTTTGTAAAAAATGCGTTACCGTACATACAAACTTTATTCCAATCTCATTTAAAAATGAGTCATTAAATTTTAATAATAAACTTTTTTATTTTTTCCTACTATAAAACTTTATCTAATAAGATTTCTAAATATTAAAAGCTTAAGGTGCTCCATGAAATTGCCCCTTAAGTTAATCCGCAGACTTTGCCGCCGTAGTGTTCGGCCATTGCCGGTTAAATTTTTTTATTTTCAATAAATTATTTCAAGCCGCAAGTATCTTTTTGTCCGCTTCGTTTCTCGATCCCCGTTGCCACTCCATCCTGGCATTCAGCTCCAGCGAAATTCATGGCGTCGCCGGCGGCGAACGGCTTCGAAGCTGCAGGAGGAGCGGAGGAGGCCACGCGTAGACCCATCTCGACCGTCCTTCTCATCGTCGGTAAGAGAATTGAGTATCCATTTGTGCTATTGATTCCGCCACCTCTCTTTCTCTTCCACCTTTGTGTTTTCGTTTTTCCCGTGATTCAGCGATGCAGGCGGAAGCTCTCCCGCTGGTAAACAGGTTCCAGCTCTCTGAAGACACTGATGGATTTTTGTAAGTAAATTGCAGGAGTTTTGTCCTTTACTATTGATTTTGTTTACTTCTGCAGTTAGCAGCATTTCTCAGTTCTATCTGTCTCAATGATAGCGAAACTGTTGTTAGGATTTCATTTAAATTGCTAGAAGATGATTGCTAAGTTATAAGTGGGAAGATGTACTTCACTACCTAGACATTTTTGAATTACAGGTTTTCATCGGAAAACTTGTCAATAAGCTCGGAATGGTTAAATGTGCAAGGAAAAGGGGTTCGAGGAGAGAATAATAATAATGACATTGATCCAGATTGTCTTGAAAAAAAAAAATACCTAAAGGAATTATTTATCATACATTTCATATCATAACACTGCTCTTCAAAACGACCTCACGCTCTGGCCAAACAGCAGAAACAAAAGATATGAACGATATTGAAATTGGGCTATCCATGAACCAACTCCTCCACTTTGAGAAGAAGTTTCTATGTTGCCATTCCTTAATAGCACTACTTAAGTTACATGGTATTGATCAAGATTTTCAATCGCTACATCAATTTTTTGTATTAGTTGATTTAGTTACGGGACAATTGATGCAGGGAACACTAGGGTTTGGTGTTGCCGGGCTCTAATGCAATTCTAGGGTTCGTGAATGCTTGTGAATGCAGATTTTTAAAATATATTCGAAAATTTAAGCATTTTTCGCGCAGCTACTTCAGATCAGTTAAGCTTTAGCATTTGCCTGCAAAAGATTTCACAATAATTTGAAAATAACTTTCATTGGCAATGAGGTCTCGTGAGTCACGAACAAGAAGAGCGGTCGGCATCAGTTCCGGATCAAAGGAAAGGCTCTGGTCCGGGAAGGTAACTCGCACTTCAAGTTGTGCTTGCCATGCGGGTGTGTTCGGAGGCGTTTCTATTCTGAAATCACTCGCAGCGACCGGATTTAGATTTGCACTCCTACAAATAATTTCTTCCCGAAAATTGCACGAGAAAATAAGTAAATAAATTCAGTTTTTAGGGTTTGGGAAGAACAAACACATGCCGGTTTAAACCGGGAGCGAGAAGGGTGATCCGAGTAGATTTCTTGAGGCGGCTAGGGCAGCGACGGTTGGACAGCGGTGGCTGGGCAGTGGAGGCGGCTGGGCAGCGGTGGCTGGGATGTGGCGGCAGCGGTGGTGGCTGGGCAGCGGCGAGTGGCGGCAGGGGCAGCGACAGCAAGGGCAGCAATGGCGGCTGGCAACAATGGCAGCGACTGTTCTGCAAGGGAGAAGTCCGAAGGCAGCAAGGGGAAAGGTTCGGAAGGAGGCGGCTATGGTTTGGAGAGGAAGGATTTGAAAGCTAGGGTTTTCCCGGGGGAGAACAAGAGCCGTTCTCGCTGTTTTGAGAAAACTCATAATTTTTATTTATCAAATTGAAATCAAATTACAGATTTTGGGTATTTATAATATCCTCAAAGCAATCAAGACCTTAGAGTCTTTTTTAATAAACGATCGGAGGGCTAATATTCGTCCCTCTGATCAATACACGAAACGGACGAAAATAAATGCAATAATAAAACTGATATGTCATGGCCGGTATGGGTCCGGGCGGGCTTGGCGGCAGGACCCGCGCCGAAGATGGTCCCCATCAACTCTCCCCCGCTCAAAAGCACTCATCACCGGTGAGTGTTCTACGCGGTAGCGGGCTAAGATGTCAACATCCAATCTCTCGATCTCCTCTGCAAGTATCCAATTGCCCTCCGTGTCGGGTCGTCCTCTCCAATGAACCCAATATCTCTGGAAGCTACCCTCAGTAGTGGAAACTGTCTCCTCATCTAGAATCAGCTCTGGCAGTGAATCTCCTCGGGAAAATCTGTCTGTGGACCTCGGTATCGACAATAGGTCCTCAATTGAAGCTCGGTCCTCTGGTGTTGGGGTGCTACCATCAGGGGTGGTAGTCGTAGGGGGAAAAGTAGGCATGGCTGTCTGTGGAGCTATATTCTCACCAACACTCTGCTCCCTCATACGTTCCTGTTCGGAACTATCTGCAGAAGGCTCCTTAGGTCCCAGTGGGTATCCGTAGAATCGGGTTAGATCAGCCACATTGAACACTGGACGCACTCCCCAATCACATGGCAAGGCTAACTAGTATGCATTCGTACCAATCCTTTTCGTCACCATGTATGGTCCGATTCTTCTGTTGGCCTGCTTCTTCAGACTTCTCGAGGGAAGCCTATCCGAACTCAATTGCACCATCATTAAGTCACCTATCTCAAAAGATGCGTCCCTTCATCTGGCATCAGCTTGCAGCTTATAATAATTGTAATTATTGTGCAATCTGCATTCAATCTCCTTATGCAATTCATGCAATTGTAATGCAAGTTTTGATGCAAACTGACTCGTCATATGAGTGTACGATAGGGGAACTAAATCTAGAGGAACCCTAGCCCTATGGCCGTGAACTATCTTGTTCAGAGACATCCTAGTTGACCGGTTTAATGAGTTATTGTAGGCAATTATGTGTGTGGTAAGATCAGATCCCAATTGGCCTTGTGGTCCCCAACTAGACATCTCAGCAGAGTCCTTAGGCTACGGTTGACAACCTCTCTCTGATACCAAATTTGATGCAGGGCAACACTAGGATTTGGTGTTGTCGGGTTCTAATGTAATCCTTGGTTCGTGAATGTTTGTGAATGCAGATTTTTAAAATGTATTCGAAAATTTAAGCACTTTTTGCGCAGCCGTTTCAGATCAGTTAAACTTCAGCATTTGCCTACAAAAGATTCCACAATAATTTGAAAATAACTTTCATTGGCAATAGGGTGTCGTGAATCACGAACAAGAAGAGCGGCCGGCACCGGTTCCGGATCAAAGGAAAGGCTCTTGTTCGAAAAAGGTAACTCGCACTTCGAGTTGTGCTTGTCATGCGTGTGTCTTTGTAGGCGCTTCCATTTCGAAACTACTCGCAGTGACCGGATTTTGATTTGCGCTCCTACAAATAATTTATACTCGAAAATTGCACGAGAAAACAAGTAAATAAATTCAGATTTTAGGGTTTGGGAAGAACAAACACACGCCGATTTAAACCGGCAGCGAGAAGGGTGATCCGAGTAGATTTCTTGCAGCTGCCTCCACTGTCCAGCCGCCTCCACTGCCCAGTCGTCGCTGCCCTAGCGGCGGTGACTGGGATGCGGCGGCGGCGGCGGCTGGGGCAGCAGTGGCGGCTGGCAGCGGCGAGTGGCGGCAGGGGAAGCGGCGGCGGCGTCTGGGGCAGCAATGGCGGCTGGCAGCGGTGAGTGGCGGCAGGGGCAGCAGCGGCGGCTGGCAGCGGCTGTTCTGCAGGGGAGAAGTTCGAAGGCAACAAGGGAAAGGGTCCGGAAGGAGGCGGCTAGGGTTTGGAGAGGGAGGATTTGGAAGCTAGTTGTTTCCCCGGGGGAGAACAAGAGCTGTTCTCGCTGTTTGGAGAAAATTTAGAATTTCTATTTATCAAAACTGAAATCAAATTATAGATTTTGGGTATTTATAATACCCTCAAGGCAATCAAGACCTTAGAGTCTTTTTTAATAAACGATCGGAGGGCTAATATTCGTCCCTCCGATCAATACATGAAACAGACGAAAATTAATGCAAAAATAAAACTGAAACGTCATGGCCGGTATGGGTCCGGGCGGGCTTGGCGGTGGGACCCGCGTCGAAGATGGTCCCCATCAACAATTGCCTTATATTTTTGTAATGAATAATGACATATTTTCCAATTTTTGATGCTTCATTTTCAATAGAAGCAATAGCGTAATCCAATTGCTTTGTTAATAATAGGCTCTGATGGTAAATTTGAAAGTGGGTCATCTTGGTGGCTGAAGAACACTTATATGAAATGTTCATCAGCTTTGTTTTTGTAAAAGAGGCAGTGATAATTTTTGGTTTCACTAGAGAGGGCGGAACATGAGATAAAAAAATGGGATGAAGCATACTATATAGGTTAGCAATATGGAGATTGGGTGTGTAAAAAGAGGAACATGTGTTGCAAGTTGTAACAAGTTTACTTTTTTATTTTCTAGAAGGAGGCTTCAGCTTTCTTTAAATGACAACAACTCATTTAAATATTTTGAAAGACCAAATCTCTAGATTGTTAGAGCTAGGAATGCTTGTGGTAGTTAGGGTGAGAGTTTGTAATGAATTTAAGCATGGGTATCCTATTGAGAAAAAATTATGCTTAAGGCTATCTTAGATTGTATTCTCGTCTTTTTGTCTTAAAGATTCTTCTCTCTTTGAATGTCTCTGTAGCAAACAATTGCAATGTTCTATTCTCAAAATTTTGGATGAAATGTTTTGTTTTCTTATAGCTTCATGAATTCAACAAACTTGAACTATGCGTTTTCCTTTTTTTCTTAGGTATGGAATAAAACATAAGGGTATTGATACTGAGAATTAATCTCTAATTGTGTATGTTTCTCATGACATATTACTTTATAAGAGCACAATATGTTTCATCTCATTGAAGTCATCATTCTATTATTGTTCATAATACCTTTATATATCAATTTAGGCATTTTTATAAATGAAAATGGTGCTATCAATACTCTTCTTGCTATCGAAGTCCCTGCTAAATTTACTTTTGCTGCACTTTTTGCTAATTTGGATCCATCTTGCCATTCTTCTCAAGTCAAATAAATATCATTTTATTCCACGAGTACCTATGTTTTTTTTACTTTTTATCTTATAAGAACCACAATCTTGTTGTGAGGTAAGTAATATCCCTCTTTGATAGCAAGTAATGATTGATGAACTCAGATCTAGGAAAACTGATATTTGAGATTTGGTTGATTTTCCTTTAAAAATATTTATTGGATGTAATTGTGCTTATAAGATCAAAACTAAATTTGATGGTATCATATATTGCTACAAGGCTAGATTTGTTATAAAAGGATATAATTAATAACATATGATTAACTATAATGAGACATTTGCTCAAATTTCTAGAATAGCATCTATTCATTTGGATATTTGCAGTTACCACCATTAATTAATGAACATTTTTATTTAAATGTTAAAAATACTTAACTATGATTTAATTTAAGCTCTTATGAGCTGTATGAGGTATTTACCAAAATGGTTCTTCAAGCCTTTAAAATTGTCTAAAATAATTTTTTGATTTTAATAAATTCCAAATTTGTCTCTTAACTCTTACAATTGAAGCTAATTTAGACCAATGTTTAATTTATGTATGTTTTGTTGATTGATACTACAAATAAGAGACATTTTAGACAGAAAATATGAACAAAGTTGGTAAATGCTATTTCCTTTTTACGTAAAATCCTATCGATGCAGCAGTCGAACTCTTATGATTCTAAAAATATAATATGGTGTTACTTTTATATTGTTGTGTTGATAATATGATTATCACAAGTGACAACACAATAAGCATTACAAACTTTTAATAATATCTCTGCCAATAGTTTGAGATGAAAGATCTTGGTACCATTAGCTGTTTCTTAGTCTTGAAGTTGTCACAGAAAAGATGGGTGTTATCTATTTTAAACAAAATATGCATATGATTTATTCTCTCAAATGAAAATCATGTATTTAAAAAATATCTTCACACCACTAGAACAAATTATTAAGCTCATCCTATAGATGGAATTATTATCGATGATCAAACTATATATTAACATTTAGTATGAAATTTATATACCTAACTATATCAAGAGATGACAATATATATGTAGTTCACTTGGTAAATGGATTCATGGCCGCACCATGAAATTTTCATTGCTTTGTTATTCTATGCATATTACACTATATCAAGGCCCGTCGTCTTTGCATCTCGTCGTCTTTGCATTCATTTTCTTAGTTGCTTAAATGTGGAGCTTTCTCGATTTTTTGATGCTGACTGGGTAAGTGATCCTATAGATTGATGCTTTAACACTGGTTGGCATATTTTTTAGGAAACACTTATTCTTAGTGTAGCGAGAAACAAACAATAGTTGCTCGTTCTAGTATGAAGAGAGTATCGATCGTTTGTTGATGCAATATCTGAATTTCATTGGTTACAACTATTATAACCTGCACAACTATTCACTTGGTAAAAAGAGTGTCATTTAGATATCTTATATTGATGCATTTTGTTATTTTATTTGCAAACACATTGCTTGAGGCATTTTCTTCTTGTGCTTTCAATATTAATGTGCTTATTTTTCATAACTTGTAAAAAATTTTAAAACAAGAAATGGGAAGTTCTAACATGTGAGAGGATAACTGGGTGTGAGCAAGAGACTTGTAACAATGTGATTATTTTCATTACCTTGTAAAATAATTAATGGCCTTATTTAGTGAGCCAACTATTCTTACAATCACTTCACATCATGTATTAAGTGCAGAACAATGGATTTTGTTTGACATGTGATGGCTATTGCTAGACAATTCAATGCACAACCCTTATTAGTTGGAACCATGTTGGGCAAGCACGGAGTATGACTTTATTAATTTCTTTATAGACAGGAGGATCTTCTATAATGATATTGATTAGGATAATAAAAATGATGTTAAAATTAAAAAAAAAGATTTTAAATCAGCACATTTTTCTGTTAGTGTACACTTGAATTTCATCATGTGGACCCAAGTTTTGTAATTGCGGGATATATTATATGATTTCCCATGCTAGCGCATATTATTATTTTCAGCTTCTTTGTTGTATTTATGACATTGGACAGTTTATTCTTGCATGAATAATGTGCAGAATTAACTGTCTTGGGAAGTTTTTGGCCATCGTATTAAATGGTGGTAATGTTGCAAAATAATATTCACTAAATGGAAATCTGATAAAACTGAATTTGCTTTACATGTAATGTTTGTTTGAGTTTGTGGTTTTTGAGAGAGATTGATGCGTGGACACTTTTTCCATTTGATTGTGTTTGTGAGGGAGGATAGATGCGATTTGAGAAAGTTGGAAGTTGTAAGCTACATAAAGTTAGGGGAAATTGGCTGTTACTATTTTAACAATTAATTTTTTTTGTAAGGGCATCGTTTCTATTTATAAATTTCCAATGTGTCACATCAAATGAAATAAATTGACTGATATAAGCTTGTATTTTGCCGTGGTGCAATTATGAAGTTTGCTGTAATGATTTATTTGTCATCGCCATATTCTTGTCAAGTTGTCTTATAAGGCGGATTATACTCGCCTTATCTCTCGAGGCTCCTATGTTGTAGACAAATTCCATTTTAAAATTTTGAACTGGACTACAAATTATGATCCTAAATCAAAACACCAATTGTCCCTGTTTTGCTTAACTTACCATTGCTAAAGGCTTATTTCGCTATCACACCGTCCTCTTCTTCTTGGGTCTTACTTCAATAAGCCTCTCAAGGTGGATTCTATCACTGCTAATTCCTTGCAACCTCGGTGGCAAGAGTTTTTGCGGAAATTGACCTAACTGAAAATTTGAGCACAAAATTTGGATTGTTGAAAAAGATGATGTATTTTTCAAGAATTTTTTCTTAAAATCTGCTCAAATTTTTTAAACATTGTAGTATTGTGGGATATGATATTCCTACATGTTTCAAAGTTCACCCCGAACTAATAGTAGCGACTTTATCTAAGAACCTGAAGTGGCCCCATGTCAAGTGTAGCCTGTCGGCTTGGTTTATGTGCAAGAAAATATTGCAGCTATTGAGAGAGCTACAACCCTTTCACCAATTGGTCAAGAAGTGGACCATCCTACTGTTCTCCAATTGGTTGTAGAAGATATACTGGCTACAATTGTGATTAAAGACGAGTTTGAGTCCAACCTTGAAGGTTGAAAAAAAGATGTTGGAATACACCGGTTGTAGTGGAAGATCCAGTTGTGGGCAACATCGCCGAGCCGGTTTCTAATGCGGCCGCTGATAATGGCAAAGAGGTTATCATAAAATGAAGCAACAATGAACTGTTAACTACCTTTTATCTACTACCACTGGCAATCTCTTACATAGTCAAATGGAGTTGAATGATGCATCAATTTATAGTTTAATTGGAACTTCAATACAATTTCAGAAGACAATGGGAATTTCTCTAAAATCAGTGATGTCAAGCAGCTTCTTATGGAGAAAGTCCATCCTGAGCCTTCCGGGGAGGTACAATATATGCGGATTGTCGTCGAGACTATCCAGGATATGGCGGATCTCCAGCCTCTCTCCAATGAAAATCATACGAGTGGATCTGGCAAACATGAATGTCAATTATGATGAGGAGCCATTGTATGAAGAAAATGAGTTTGAAGATCTGGAGGAAGCTTTGCTTCAATAGACTTCAGACAAAGAAAAATGGCTCTAATTCCTCAAAACAATTTTCATGATTTTATAAAAGAAAAGGAGCAAACCCGGAGGCATGAGTAGAGAATCTCATTTCCTCTTTCACTTATATTTTTGTTCTAAATTTGATTCTTAATTTGTGAGAATCTATCAGAGGATTCATAGCTATTTTCCTAGTTTTTTGTATTTTTAGTTTTTATTTATTTATTAGTTATAGTTTGATATCTTTCATGGTTACTATCCAAATCTGTTGTATTTCTCTTTTCTAATAAAATTTCTATAGATTTTTTAATATATCTATATATATATATATATATATATATATATACTAAGCATTATGAAATTTTATTTAAAGAATGAAGTATATATATATTCCTTGAAATTTTGTTGGGCATTGAGGTGAAAGATGTTGGCTTGGTAACCTTATTTGATAGATCTTATAGACTGTCTAGCACAATAGAGAAGTACTGTGTAATTGTTCATGTTGAATGTTGAAATGTCTCTGTGGTTGTTCGTATTCTTTTATTAAGTTATTATTATTATTTATATATAATGTCATAACAAGTATCTTAATTGTTGCTGCTTTACTTGAATCTACAAGCCCATGATTATTCTCTTAATCATTAAGAAGATATCTAAATATGACTTGTGACATTTTGATTCACTTGAAATTTCAGCTGCCACATCAACATTCTGTGGATTTTCCACATTGTTTGTTAACTTGCTCAAGCAGAGCTATCTTGGAACAGTTGATTCTAGTTTTCTTAAAATTTAGGATTAATCATGCAAATTTTGAATTTGTTTGCAGTAGGCATGACCTGTTGATCTCATGCATGTTAACAATGGCATATAAAATGGCTTGCAAATTTGATAATTACTACTTCAACGCCTGCAATCGTTCTACTCACTACTTATCAGAAGTATCTATAGTAGTATTCCTTGGATCCTATCCTAAACTGTGCATCTATTTTTAAAATTCTTTTTATATCTTTCAATATTTATATATGGAATCTCATTTATTTCTTAATTGTATCATATTGTAGGATCTTCCGGTTTTCTCAGCAAAATCTTACTTTGAAGTTATCCATCTCTATTTATAGAAATGAATAGTTGGCCGATTGCCTAGCTCACTTAATGTAAGCATAAATCTTGAAAAATCAACTTGACTTCATGATCTCATGTAGCAAATAAGCAACATTCCATTTATTTTACCATCACCTAAAATATTAGTAACTGTGAAGCGATTCATAAGCAAGTAATTTTTTACTTATTGATGGCATAGTTTAGTGCATCCATAGAATGATTATGCAAAATTGAAGTAGCTCCTAACATACAATGCTATTAGCTTTCTTTGATTTAGTTCTCATGTTTTTACAATATATTGTGTTATATTTTATTTTTTGCTAGAACTTTTCACCCTAGTTTAATGCATCCATAGAATGGTTATAAAATGACAGTTTATTGCAAAATGTTATAAAAATGTAGCATCAAAATCCGGATTTAAGATTTACTAAACCTACTTGTGATGACCCGAAGCCGGTTCAGCGGAAACCGATCCGACATCGGGTGTTCACTTACCCAGGATCATATTGAGTAATGAAAGAAAAGAGACATATAAAAATATAAAACATTTCTCATTTATTTCAAGCTTCATATTACAAGATGTGACATCGTACTCCTCGTACAAAAGTGAAAAATAAATATAATATAAAATATAAACAAAAATAGCGTCGTCGTAGATCCGTTTGCAAATTGAAAATTTTTAAGCATTAGGGTTCTTGTTTAAGCTCTTCCAGAAGTACTTGACCTGGTATTGTACAACAAACAATACCGGGATTAGAATTCCCAGTAATTAGAGAGTACTCTAAGTGTCACAGTAATCAATGCAGTATTACATTTTATAATAGTAGAGATGCGATTTGTGAAAGAGATGCAGGAAAAATATAAGGTAAAAGCGCAAATGAAATAATTAATTTCTTGCAAAAAATATTAGCACAAAAATGCAAGTTACTGATGTCATTTTTTCAGTAACCTTCCACGAATATTGTTACCGATGTCTTCTTTCCAGTAACAACCCACGAATGCTATTACCGATGTCAATCTTTCGGTAATTAACCACGAATGTCGTTACTGATGTCATTTTTTCAGTAACTGGTCACGAATGTTATTACTGATGTTTTCTTTCCAGTAATTAGCCACAAATGCTGTTACTGATATTATTTTTCTAGTAACTAGTCACAAATGTTGTCACGTTGGTTCCAAACAACCAACCAAACTTCAAATTGAAATTTTGGTTCAAAGCAATTAAAAGCTAAGCAGTAGTAACAATACAAAATATAATATTTGTCATATGCTGGGTACCTTTTTGTCCTTTAAGTTTGGATGAGTGACAGTTCGCTCAATCTGCATTTTAAGTTTCTAATATTTTAGTATTTTAGCCAATGATTTTAGGAATATTATTTTTTTTAAGGATTTACATTCTTCTTTCTTGTCTTTATTCTTTCACATTCTTATAATGATATAAGTTTGTAATTATTAAGTCATTTTATATTTTATTATTATGATCATGTTAATGTTATGAAAGAATAAAGACAGAAATAGAAATGAAAAAAATACTTAAATGAAAATAGTAGTTATTTTATAACATTTGAATTGTTCTCATTATTAATTAATGAGAATGATAAAATGTGAATGGCTAAATATAAATTTTTATAAAAATGTATAGAGTTATAAGTTTTAGCAAAAATGTTTTTCTTCCATTTTCTTTCTTTCCAACACCTTTTACTTAGGATTAGGATTGCTTGAAGGAAGTTGAAATGGATGACTGGATGGTTAACCGAGGTTGCTGCAGCAAGAGGGCTGGTTGGCGGTGGTAAGAGAGGGTTGTTGGGTGGTTGGCAGCTTGCTGGCTGCTGTGGGCTGAAGGTGGAGCTGTTGTGGGGGCTGGTAGGGACTGAGGAAGGAGCTGGCAGTTTGTTGGCTGCTGTGGCTGAGGGAGGAGCTGTTGTGTGGGGAGAAGATGGAGGAAGGGCTGCTGTTTGGAGAGGAGAACGAGGGCTGTTGTGTGGAGAGAAGAGGGAGGAAGGGCTCTTGTTTGGAGAGGAGAAGGAGGGTTGCTGTGTGGGGAAAAGAAGGAGGAAGGGCTGCTGTTTGGAGAGGAGAAGGAGAGCTGTTGTGTGGAGAGAAGAGGGAGGAAGGGCTGTTGTTTGGAGAGGAGAATGAGGGCTGCTGTGTGAGAAAAAGAGGGAGGATAGGCTGCTGTTTGGAGAGGAGAATGAGGGCTGTTGTGTGGTGAGAAGAGGGAGGAAGGGCTGCTGTTTGGAGAGAAGAAGGAGGGCTGCTGTGTGGAGAGAAGGGGGAGGAAGGGCTGCTGTTTGGAGAGGAGAAGGAGGGCTGTTGTGTGGCTTAAGTAGAGGATAAGGCAGGATGGGTAAGAGGGGGATAAGGGAGGCTTAATAGCATGTGGATAAGGGGGATAAGGTGTTAATATGGGCTGAAAATCCTTCTGCCTGGGAAGAATGGGCAGAAAATTTGTATGCAACTATGCGGGGGGGGGGGGATTTTTTCTTAAAGGAAATTTATTAAAGCTACCTAAACTTAAATTAATAGTATTTTTCCGCTGTTTGGCGTCCAAATACAATGAAACTTGACACCGAGGTGTGTTATAATATTAAGAATACCTCGCGCCGAAAATTTTCGATTTGGAATAATATATTATTTTATATTAATTTTTTTTGAATTTAAAACCTTCAAAAATTAACCACAATCAAACCGGCACTCAGAATTTGATGAAACTTTTCGAGCAACCTTTGAATAATATACTGATCATAACGACACTGAAAATGATAAATTTGAACACGTATTTCAATGTTCAAGATTTTTAGAATTTAAATAATTCAGAAAATAAAACGAGAGCTTTCGTTATTCGGATTTCTTCGAAACTAGAGCACTTTGATCTTTAAAATAAATCTTATCTATGGTATTTTTGTTTGCCCTAATTTGAAATTCCCCAGGATCCTGATTTTTAAGGTGAGTTTTGACCTAATTTGCAAAATAATGACTTTGGGTCGTTACACTAGTTGAGTTAAATCTTGGTTGTTGCCAAATAGACCTTAAATCCTCTGGTTGTTAACAAAAACCATTTAGCCTATTTCAATGTCAGATGTTAAATCCTATGCAATTCTTGAAACCAATAAGCCCCACATTAAGCAATATTAACAATTTTTCTGGTAGTTTGTGTAATGACCCTTGGCCATTAAAAAGGCAAGCATTTAATTTCCGATTCGTTAAAACTCTCGCAAATTTCAGTTTTCATTGTTCGTTTAAAAACCCCCCGCTAAAAAAATTTGTCTTTCCAAATCTAATTAAGGCTAAATTGAATTAAATTAGCAGAGGAGAATAAAGGGAACGAGGGTTTAGAAACTGCCGGCATTTAAGACCGACAAATCAGAAAGAAAACGTTAACTCCAAACGCGCCATTCCTTAAAGGATCGCTGATTCTATTTTCAGCGCAAAAGAAAAGGAAACTGCCGAAGAGATTGGGTGTGCGTTACGCACGCACACCCTATTTAATCGAGCACATACCCCTCGGTTCTTCACTACTCCACTCGCCTCTCCCCCTCCTTTGTAAGAAGCGTACCTGAGCCGACGTCCAGTAGCCAAAGCCGCTCGATTCCTTCCGCTCATACGCTGAGAGACGACGTCAGGAGCTCACAGTGCGCGACCTCTGCCTCTACGCCGACTTCTTCCTGCGCTCAACCGACCACTTGACCCGAAACGGCGACCCCCTTGTGCTCGATCCCTTCCGCTCGGCCTCCCTATCTGCGCCGATCCCTTGCTCGCTGACCTCTTCCAGTGCCGACTCTCTACGTATCGCGTCTCGCCTGTGCGCTCGTCCTCCCGTAAGGTAAGGGCTCTGCTCGCACGCCTTCTGCCGATCTTCTTAAAGGATTAAATGTAAACAGGTTTATATATATATATATAAATGTATACATATATATATATGAATATATAGATATATATGAAAATATATATATATGAATATATATATATATATGAATATATATATATGAATATATATATATATATTGGTATGGGTATTTATATAATAAATAAATACTAATAATAATGAATTTAGAAAAAAATAATAAATTAATTTAATTTCAATTTTAGGTAGAAAATTTTGTGAGTAGTTTAATTTAATTAAATTATTAGCATTAATTACAAATCCTAGATGTTTAAATCTAGCTTAGATTAATTGGAATATCATTTTAGGATTTTAAGCCAAATTCTAATATAACTCATTATTTGTAAATTCATATGCTATAATAGGAATTGGATGAGTTAAGTAGGATTTGTAATTAGTGACAATTGAAATGTTTTAAAAACCTCTAAGACAATTTTAGGACTCTTAAGAGGAATTATAGTAATGAACTTTTTTTTAAGAGTTTGAAAAGGACATAGTTAATATATCGAGTAAATAAGATCCATTGAAATACAACATCACTTTCAAAGTTTAAAAGAATTCCAACTTTAACTTTTTGCAGATCCATCAAAATTGTGAGTGAAACGTCTAATTAAGTCAAACACAAAGGTACACTGGATATTACTTTATATGCTTTTACTTTCAATTGCTGTTGATGCATCGCTTTGAGCTTATTACTACTTGATATGATATTCTTACTGCTAATGATGTAAGAGAAATTGAATGATGTTTATGTGTCTTGTGAATGTTGCAAGAAGGGTTCCGAAACGGAGCATGATTAGGTTAGGGACGGGGCTAGTCCTCGGGAGCTATAAGGGTGCCATCTGGAGCCTTTGAGGGAGGCACAGGTGAAGGTTGCTTAAATGCACGTTGCCATCTGAGATCCTTAAGTGGGTCCAGATGAAGGTTTATGCTTAAATGCATGTGAACTCAGCCTCATGGTTCTGGCTTTGCCCAACAGAACTACTATTATTGCTTCATGATATCATAGACATAAACATATACATAGATTTTTATGCGATTATTGCTTTTCTTTTTGACACTTGGCATGTGCAAGAACAGTTATTTTGCAGGAGACATATTTATCTTCTTATTTTTGAAACACACTATCTCCTGCAGTTATTATCATTTTTGCTTCCTGCTATACTTTAAGTATATTTTTAATATCCATTGTATTTAGAATGTGCACTAAGGCATTATTTTTATAATGCCAGATCAGATACAGTTGAAGGCGATTGATATAGCCTAGAGGCGTAGCGCGGGAAAATAACTGCCCCTTCCAGGATTAATAGTTTGATGAACATAGAATTTTATGTAATAATTTATGGATGTTATTTTTATTTTAAATTGAATGAATGTCATTTCTTTTATGTGAATGGCTTGAATATTCGTTAACTACTATTTTATCTAACTGCCAATATGATCCTGCGGAAAGATGCATCCGATGTTAGTTTGGTTCTTACCAACCTAATATGGGTCATAACAGTTTGCCAAAGGAAGGGTGAGCAGTTTGGTAATATTCTGGCCAGCGGCTGCTTTTATGAATCAGCTTTTTTTGAAGTTAATTTATGAGAAGCAACACAGATACTGCTCGCTAAACAACACCTAAGGGACCCTATTGCAGTGATCAACAGACAACATAAAGGGCCAAGGCGTAGTTTAACCACTTGAAGAATTCAGAGTTCAGGACTATTGTTTTTGCAAGTAAATAGGCATTCTGGTTTATATCAATAGATACTGGAAGCTTTTTCACATAGAAAACCAGTTCAGTCACATCAGCATTGGGCGACTTCCAAAGCCTGACATCTGCTAGTATACTCGCCTTTAGCCAAAAAATATTTAGAGAACTTCTAAAGAAGCAAAAGGTGTCGTTCATCTAAAGATGGACATAATGAGCTTTAGTGCTTTTGTTGAGATCACCTGAATGTTCAAGAAGGCTGCATGATGGGCATGATGGACAAAGTCAGTTTTTGCATAAGAGGTAATGCACCAAATTTAGTTGCATTAGCAGCATTGAGTGGTCAATGTTAATTTGTTATAAAATATATCATCTCTTACCTTGTTAATTCTTTATATAACTGAAGCATTTAAATTTTTGATATGCCTTCCACCGATGCTTATTAGGATCATATTGGTGCTTAATTTTTTAGTTTTTATTCTTAAATTATTAAAAATACTATTTTGACTATTCTATTTTTATTTTTATTTGTCCTGTTATTATGATTATTTCTTACATGATAATTGAGCAGGTTTCCCAAAGGAGTTCCATGGGTTAGATATCATGGGAAGTACAATGCTTTGAATATTAATTTGATTTGGCCAGGAAAAGATTCACTTCTCGGTAAACTGCCATCTTTAAAATGCTATAGTTGTTTGAAAGCCCCCTTTGCTTTGTTTCTCTTACTGTGAAATAGGAACTATTGTTGTTCATGAAGTTACAATTAAATCATCTTGAATAACAAAGTTTTGTAAAAGCTTGCTTTTTAGGCTGTAAAGGTTGTACCACGACTATGCTCTGCATTAATCAACATCATTATGACTAAATTTTGATATAAAGTATGCAATTTTAATTACAATTTGAGTTCATATCCTTTGATGCATTTAACGAGTTATTATCTGTATTAAGGCATTTCTTAAAATTTCTTCTATTGTACATTTTTATTTACTTTGGGATGATTACTTGCATGCCACTTAAACTTTATGATTTATATATTTAACAACCAATTTTGATATTCACTAATTTAACACCGTGATACCTCTGCATGAAATATTTTTCCTATTTAATGATAAAAAAGAAGCATCAATTAAGATTGATGGATTGAGTTCTGGTCTGACATGAAATTAACTTTATGCGAGAATGCTTAACCTAAGCAAGGCTTGTTTATGTTGCAGGCTGAAATTTGTGATACAAACCCAACATGTTATACATCAAAATAACAGCATAAATTTGATCTAAATAACATGTGAATATACAAATCATAGTTTTTCAGCATCAGCATAACTCCAACTCAACTCATTATGAATCTGTATAACTTGAACATGTGGCATTCATGACATTTATGATGCAGATCACGCTTTTTTGGGTAAAAATGGTTAACATCCTCATTTTGCAGTTTGATCCAAACTTTTTTTGACAAAAGCATATTTGAAGTCCTAATTTTAATCCAACATATTTATTATTCAGGTTAATCCAAACACAATTTTTTGGTCAAGCTACCGTTGGGTATTAAATTCGGTCATATACTGAATTATTGACACCCTTAATTGAAAAGATTTAGCTAGGCTGCTAGTTTTGGTAGATTTAGAAAAAAATTAAATGCTATATTAATAGATATGAAAGGTTGCATGCTTGGCAGGCATATTGTAAAGATCTGTGCTATGTAAAAAAATATTTCTCTTACATCCTGTTCTAATACTGTTAAAATATCTCCCTACTCTAAAAATCTTTGAAATCCAACTCCTCTAAATTGACTAAACTTAATTTCAAGATTGTTTTGACATGTATAAATATAGCTTGAGCAAAACCAAAATGGCTCAAATGTATAATACATGGCAGAAGTTGCACGATGTGCAATGACTAAAAAGATTGTATTTTAACATTTTAAAAACTGTGCTAGAATAATTATTAGTCAAGCTGAATTTGCTGATTTCAAGTTGAGTTGAAGCAAAAGGTTTATTTCCAATTTTGATATCTGATTCAGCCTAGGCTGGTCAATTTTAATGGTGTATCACCTATAATTCATCCATAAGTAGTCATGTTAATCAAGCTCTTACCTGCAGAAGCAAATATTGCAAGTGCTGTAGTCCACTACTCGTAGTATATGTTTTCAAGTTGTAATTACCAATTGCGCAAGTGATGGATGGTATTTCTAGTCACGTTAGCAATTAATGAAATGGCAGAAATTCACAATGTGATTGGCTTAAACCATTAGTTAATGAAGTTACTTCTTTTTCTATTAGCCCCTTTTACCTGATTAAGTTTAAAGTTACCGGTGTGATTCCCAAGCTGCTTGATTAATACAAACGCAAATGCCTTAGTCAATATGAAAAATAAATATTTGCCAGTATTGGTTTCATCATCTATGTAATGACACTAGCTAAGATATCAGGAATGATAGGATGGAAAAAATATGTTGCTATGTAACTCAGTCTTAATTGATGACAACCATCATCATTATATAATGATTTTGGTTAATGACTGTCAAATGCCGTGATTAATGAAGGACAATTTTGGTAAGAAATTACACAGCAATTGTTGTGTATCTAAATTTAATATTTGATTGATATTTTAATTTGATTTGTATCAAATTCTTGCATTTCATTAAAATTATTAACATTTACATAAATATTATCTTTTATTTTTTATTTGTAAACTTTGCCACTCAAATTGTGTGGCTATTTTATGAATATTAAAAATAGGCATTAATTATGTTGAAAGTACTAATTTGAAACCCAGTTTATTTGTTATTTAACTAAGATCAGCATAAATTATTTATTTTATATGATTTGCACACAAATCTCTATGATGTTTGGAGCTTTGACCTATTATTAACTTCACGTGTATGCAGTGCTCTTCAATAGCACTAATTCATACAAAGCCATAGAAGAGAAATGAAAGTCTTAACTGCAGTTAAAAAAAATTGCATATTTGGAAGACATGATGGAGGAACTGCTAGACACATTCCACAGCACGTGATGATAACTGCAAGTTTCTTTTGGAAGTTTTAGAGAAAAACTATAAGTTTCTAGGCAAAAAAGATAGCCGCTGGCTTTAATTGCTTCTTGTGGTGGTTCAACTGATTAAAAACAGGAAAGGTTGAGGGAGGAACGACCATTCTCTTAAGCAAGCATTTTCCTCTGGAGAAAAAGGAAAGGAATTGGATCTCTCTTCACTCAAATAGTTATTGGAGGGAGTTTTCACACCAGAGTTCTCCATTTAGAGTGTTCTCTTGCATGATGAAGAGAAAAACGGTAAATCCATATAGTAAGGAAGATTTCTGAGGAGCTGCACGCTGGTTTGTCTTTGGAGAAGAAAATCTGCAGGTCTTATGTTGTAAATGGTAAGGAGCGACGTGTTGCCAAGTAGAAACATCAACTCTCAGCACCTTCAGAGAAACAAACTTGGAAAAAAATCAATAAAAAATCTGAATTTGTTTTGATCAATCATTTTCCCTTATGATGATTGTTAAGGCTTGTGTTCTTTTTGTTCTCATTGGGCATATCATTTTAGGATTATAGTTGTAACAACCCAAAGTCGTTATTTTGCGAATTAGGCCAAATTCCCGCCTCAGAAATTGGGTTCAAGGGAATTTCGATTTAAGGCAAACAAGAATACCAATAGATAGAAATAATTTCTTAGATCAAAGTGCCCTAGTTTGGGAGAATTCGGATAACGGATAACGTGTCCGAATTCATCAATTTAGTGTCGTTATGTTAGGTATATTATTTAAAGACTGCTCGAAAAGTTTCATCAATTTCTAAGCGTGATCTTAATTAATTTTTGTAGTTTAAATCTTCAAAAATTAATTAAAATAAGTTTTTTCTCCAAATCAAAATTTTTTGGCACGAGCGTGTTCATTACATCATAACACACCTCGGTGCCAAGTTTCATTGTATCTGGACGCCAAACGACGGAAAAATACGAAAAATTTCAATTCAAGCAACTATATAAATTTTTCCATAAGAAAATTATCCCCCCCCCGATATCGTGAAGGATCTTCAGCCTCTAGCGGAAGAACCTTCCGCGCTAGAGGCCATGCGCACCCAGTACAGGCGCCAAAAGGCCATGCGCCATCAATTTGGAGCAGGGAATGTCCCTCCTGTGCCTATTTAACCCTTCCCCTTCACTCCCTCACACTCACACCATCACAGTAGCCTCCCCACTCTCCCAACAGCAGCTCCCCTCTTCTCCCAACCGGCAGCTCCCCTTATCTCCCAGCCAGTCCTCAACCTGCCAGCCCCTCCTCCTCAGCCCTGCTAGCCAGCCACCCTGCCGGCCAGCAGCAGCCCAACCAACCCTCCTCCAGCCGGCCAGCCACTTGCCAGCCTCCGGCTATGATGACCCACTTAAGTAGTAATAAGTGAAACTCTTAAACATCGAGGCGCCTTTTCAGATAACGGTGGAGTTCCTAATAAGAACTCCAAAGTTAAGCGTGCTCAGGTGGGAGCACTCCCAGGATGGGTGACCTGCTGGGAAGTTATCTTCTATGGGCAAAACCGTGAGGCCTTTCAGGCCAAAGCGGATAATACTTTGGTGCTTAAGAGAGTTTGTGCTGTTATACCAGCCTCCCTCCGTTCTCCGGTGATCCTAATCCTAAAGGTGAGAAGAGATGGAAAAGAGAAAAATGAAGGGAAAAATTTTGCTAATATTTTTTTCATTTTTTTTACTCTATATTTAATAAATCATTATTGTAAAATTAATAAATTAGTCATTCACAGTATTATTATTCTCATTAATTAATAATGAGAACAATTTTTTATTTATATTATGTTCAGGCATTTGTATTTTTATAGTCATTTCTATTTTGTTTTTCTCATTCATATGTTATTATTATCATTGAAATAAGATAATAATAATAATAATATATCAAATATAATGGCTACCATCAGTGATTTAAAAATGATATCTTCTATCAAAAGACAGAATAGAAAAGAGCAAAGTAAAAACCTCTAAAAGGCTAATTTAAATATTCAAATCTAAATGCAAATCCAAAATCAAACTGTCAAATTTGGTATTTTAACAAAAAAGGTACCCAGTATATGACAAATATTATTTTTTGTATTTTACTGCTGCTTAGCTTCACTTTGAGCCAAATTTATATTGAAGCTTAGTTAGTTGTTCGAAATCAACATAATGTGGTTGTTACTGGAAAATGATATTAGTAACATTCGGGGTTAGTTACTGGAAAATGATATTAGTAACATTCGGGGTTAGTTACTGGAAAATGACATCAGTAATATTCAGAGTTATTTACTAGAAAATGACATTAGTAATATTCGGGGTTGTTATTGGAAAATGACATCAGTAACATTTTGGATTAATTACTGGAAAATGACATCAGTAACATTCGTGGTGAGTTACTAGAAAAATGATAGCAATAACCTATATTTTGTGATGATACTTTTCGCAGGAAATTGATTATTTATTTTGCGTTATTACTTTACTTTTCCTGCATTTTATTATCTCCTTATTTCTACTAATCGCATCTCTTAAAGTGTAATATTATTGTTTATTGTTGTACTTAGAGTATTCTCTAGTTACTGGGAATTCCAATTTTGATATTTTTTTTTACAATACCAGGTCAGGTGCTTCTGGAAGAATACACGCAAGAACCCTAATTCTTAAATTTGTAATCTTGCTGATAGATCCACGGCGATGCTTTGCTTTTTTTATCTCGTTTTTTTATATATTTCACTTTTGTACGAGGAGTACAATGAAGGATCATGTAATCTGAAATCTTGAAATAAATTAGAATAACTTTTTGTCTTTGCATGTGTATCCATTCTCTCTCACCTGTGGTATGTGAACACCTGAATGCCGGGACAGTTCTCGCTGAGCCGACATCAGGTCATCACAGTTTGTATCAGAGCATAATTGAGTACTTGTGGAAGAAAGGAACATACATATAAAAATAATAGTACCATGTTCATCATTGCAATTAGAAGTGTGGAAAATGCAAGAATAACACACCTCGGTGCTAAGTTTCGTTGTATTTGGACGCCGAACGGCGGAAAAATGCGAATAATTTAACTTTAAGTATTTTTTTTTAATTTCATTTTTCCCTATTTTTCCTTCTCCCCTTCCCCCCGTTCGCCCCCCTGCTCCCGCGTCGCGCCCGACAGGGCTTCTGGCACGGAACCTTCCGCGCCAGGGAGGGCCGCCTGCGCCGTTTTTGGCGCATGCTGGTCGGCCCACCTGGCCGACCCCCTTAGCCAGTCCTCTCCTCTACTTAAACACCCCCCCCCTCGTTCTCCTCCCTCACACAACCCCTCTCCTCCTCCAAACCCTAGACAGCAGCCAGCCAGCCCTCTCCTCCCCCTCCTGCAGCCCCTCCTGCCCCTCACAGCAGCCCAGTCAGCCTCCCTTCCCCACGGTAGTCCCCTCCAGCAGCTCCAACAGCCACCAAACAGCTTCCGGCAGCCTTCGACGGCCACCAACAGCCCTTTCCAGCCAGCCCCCTGCTGCTGCCACCTCGGCCAGCCGCCCAACCACCCCCTTCCGGCCAACAACCCGGCCAGCAACCCACTCTGGCCTCCCTCCGCTTTCCGGCAATCCTAATCTTAAGATATGATAAGTTTTTTAAGATAAAGAAAAAGGGAAAAGAAAATGTGAGAATTGATTTTTGTTTGCTAGTCTTCGTTCATTTATACCTACTTAATAGTCATAATAATGATATAATATCGTCATGGTTTTCATTAATTAATAATGAAAATTATACATATGTTATGAAATAACTATAATTTCAGTTCAAGCATTTTCTTTTTGACAGTTATTTTTATTACGTTCTTTCATTCCTATATTATTGTTATCATTAAAATAATGATAACAATAATATTGTATCAAATATGATTTCTATCCTCAGCAAATTAATAAATGCTATAATAAATATTACTGTCATCGCAGTACCTTAAAGATCAGTCTTCAATCATATTAAGAAAGCGAAAGAATGACATAATCGAAATGGAAATAAATGTTACTCCTAAAAACATTGGCTAAGAGCTAATTTAAAAATATCCTAAAATACAGATTGAGCAAACTGTCACTCATCCGAACTGTTGAACTGTTGAACTGTCGAACTGTTGAACTTTTAAGAACAAGGTATCAGATGTCTTTTATTACTTCTGTTTAAATATGCTTTTTTTTCTGCTCAGCATTGCACAAATTTGATAAAAATGCTTTATAAAGTCACATAAAATGATATATGAATAAGTTTGGATAAGTGAGAAGCAAGGGTTCCATGTTACTTTATACTTTTTTGTCTGATCAGACAACCGCTAGGACGGGGCTGTCCGACATCGGGAGTCATAAGGAGCCTATACTGATAAGCCTTTGAGGGGGCAGGTATAGAAGGAAGTTGAGATATGTACCACAAAAATGAACCCCCCTTTTTCTCGATTTTGTACTTGCCCAGCAAAATCATATTTTGCCTCAAATATCAAGCGCTAAAAATTCTGTATTTATTTTGGTGACTGCAACTATTGTTATGCTAAGTTTCAAGTGCAATTGAAACAAATTTGCAGTGATAAGTTTGTACAACTTTTATTTCCTGTCAAATATTGATTATTTTGCTTATTATTTAACATTTGTAAAGATGACATCTATCAGTACTTAGTTTCACAACTAACTGGTTTTCGAATGCCCGCACTTTTGAAACGTGCCCAGATCAGGAGTTCGTCCTTGAAGAAAGGTGCTAAAGAACTGAGCAGTGCTGATACTGCTATCTGTTGATCCACAGCTTTCTTTTTTACTCTATCTACTTTTAAAAAATTTGTAATTTTTCTTCTATCTTAATCTATGTACTCAAGTCTCGTGAATTAATGAACAAATGAGTTATGTTTGATGTCTATATATTTGTCTCTTAAACCACTCAATATGATCATGCGACTAGAGGACTTGTCGTTGCTTGTTATTGTTGCTATTACTATTCCACAAGCAAACCGGTGCTGGATTAGCTCCCGTTGACCCGGCACCGGGTCCTCACAGCCGATCTCTTGGACTGTGCAACAATGCTCGAACACAATAAGCCGGTGATCGCAGAACGACAAGAGAAAAGACTGATCACTTTTTCTAGGAACCAGGAGACTTACAAACATCCCCGTTACCCTCCACCAGCCAGGGCATACCAAATGTCCGCAGAGCTCACAGGACCATTGAAGGCGTAGCATGTGATCGACCTCATCCGGGCGGGAGATGCTATCACGGGCAGAACTGTTGCTTTATCTATGGGTGCACCGGTCACGGTTACCGTTTCTGTATAGCAAAAAAGATGGTAGACGGAGATATTATCCCTGGGGCAAGATCTGCCCCAAGCTAGAATTTAGCACCAGCACCCCCCCACGCGCCAACAATCATCGAAGAGGAGCTGCTCCTAGGCAAGTCGCTTCAACGACAACGCCTACCCAAAGGAATGGTCAGGCCCCTCGGGCCATCGTTCCAGCAAGGATGTACGCCCTCTCACTCTTATCTTGGCACCTGACGACAACAACGTGGTATCAGGTATATTACCTTTCTCATTTTAAAAATTTATCAACATGCTTGCTTAAACCTTTTATAATAAATGTTCTTTTTTCTAATTAGGCGCCATATAAATTAATAGCAAATCTTTTAGCGTTTTGTTTGATACAGGAGCAAGCCACTCCTTGATTTCAAAAATTGTGTTAGGGCTCTCAATATTTTGTTTTGCAATCTAGCCAACAATCTTAATATTGGGTTGCCTTCCGGTGCCACTATGTGCGCTCAGCAATTTTGTATTTGCAACATCCCAATCAAGATGTAGTTTATGAGGCTACTCTACAAATCCTCCCTATAATGAACTTCTACATCCTTTTAGGGATTGATTCGTTGAGTATGCATGAAGCAGTCATTGATTGTAGGAAGAAGAAAATCACCCTTAAAGGAAAAGGGAAATCAAAAGTGTTTATAGGCAGATTAGGTATTAACGCCTCACTAATCAACGTACTTAAGGCGAAAAACTAATTCGCAAAGGGTGTGAGGCTTACCTAGTCTCTTTGCTAAGTGAATCAGAAAAGGACATTCCTCTGTTAGAAACTAGAATAGTCAGATAATTTTCCGATGTCTTCCCAGACAAGCTTCCCTGTCTACCTCCAATAAGGGAAGTAGATTTTGCTATCAACCTAGTACCTGGATCGTAGCCTTTGTCAAAGTCACCTTACCGTCTAGCCCCAAAGGAACTTCAAGAGCAATTGCAGGAGCTAATGGAAAAAGATCTTATTAGACCCAGCATGTCGCCCTGGGGAGCTCCAGTTCTTTTTGTTAAGAAAAATGATGGTTCAATGCGCATGTGCATTGACTACCGTGAATTAAACAAGATAACAATCAAGAATAAGTATCCGCTACCTCGAATAGATGATCTATTCGATCAACTCACCAGAGCCAAGATCTTCTCAAAGGTAGATCCGTGGTCAGGTTATCACCAAGTTCGAGTTCGAGAAGAAGACATTCCAAAAACAGCGTTCAAGACTCGTTACGGACATTTCAAGTTTTTTGTAATGTCATTCGGATTAACCAACGCTCCATCAGTCTTCATGGATCTAATTCAGCGAGTTCTTAGAACCTTCCTGTAGAAATATAGGACATGTTTATCAATGACATTCTTATTTACTCAAAAAGTGAAGAAGATTATAAGATCCACCTTAGACTCGTGTTGGGCACATTAAGGGAGCATCAACTGTTTGCAAAATACACAGTATGAATTTTGGCTTAAGTCTGTTGCCTTTCTTGGCCATGTAATCAATGCTGAAGGGATACAAGTTGATCAGAATAAAGATTAGCGCCATTCAGGATTGGCCGCAACCCTCTATGGTGACCGAAATTCGAAGCTTCTTGAACTACCAGGCTACTACCGAAAGTTTGCTAAGGGCTTTTCGCTATTAGCCTCTCCTCCCTCTAGATTAACTCAAAAAGCAATACCTTTTGTCTGGAGCCAAGACTGTGAAGAAGCATTCCAGAAGTTGAAAGAAGTATTGACCGCCACACCAATCCTGATCTTACCGCAAGAGGGAATTAATTCTCAAGTGTTCACTGACGCATCTAACATTGGCTTGGGATGCGTCTTAATGCAAGAAGGGAAGATAATTGCTTACGCCTCAAGGCAATTAAAGAAGCACGAAAAAATTATCCAGTTCACGATCTGGAGTTGGCATCGGTTGTTTTTGCCTAAAAAATCTGGAGGCACTATTTGTATGGGGTATGATGCGAGATCTTTTCAGACCATCAAAGCCTAAAATATATTTTTACCCAAAAGCAGCTAAACTACAGGCAAAGAAGATGGCTTGAATTAATTTGCGATTACGATCTTAATATTGCATATCACCCTGGCAAGGCCAGCGTTGTAGATGACGCCCTCAGCAGACAAGTATCCCTAAGTGAGATTATCTTAGCCAGCCCCCTGATTGAAGAATTCCGTAAACTAGGAATAAGACCCATTTCCAGCAAGCAGTTAAACGATCTACTCCAGATAAGTACTGTCGAATCTATGCTCCTGCAACAGATAACTATCGCCCAAAAACAAGACCCAGAGTATTCAAGGCTAAAGAATGATATAGAAAATGGGCGCCAAACATACTTGTAACTTCAACGGGGAATGTGTATTTATCACGGAAAAAGAGTCTGAGTTCCTAATGATGCATCCATTCGGAACCAGATACTAAGAAAAGCCCACAACTCTGGATATACAGTTCACCCCAGAAACAAAAAAATGTATCGGGACCTAAAAAAGTATTCTGGTGGCTAGGAGGCAAAAGAAGTGTGGTTGAATTCATTGCTAAGTGCCATATTTGTTATTTAGTAAAAGCTGAACATCAAAAATCAGGTGAACTCTTGCATCCATTAGAAATCCCAAAATGAAAGTGGTTAGGAATTTCAATGAACTTCGTCATAGGATTACCTAGGAGTCATTCAAGAGCTGATGCAATTTGGGTAATAGTGGATCGTCTGATCAAATGAGCCCATTTTATTTCTATTAATCAGACTGACACTGTTGAAAAATTAGCCAAACTTTATATCAAAAAAATAATCAGACTCCACGAGATTTCAAAAGTCAGTCTCGGATCAAGATAGCAGATTTTACATCCCGATTTTGGCAAGCGGTAGATCATGATTTAGGAACCGTGCTAACTCTAAGCATCGCCTTCCATCCACAAACAGACGGGCAAATCGAAAGAGTTAATCAAGTACTCGAAGATCTATTGCGGTTGAGTATTCTAGATTTTGGTGATAGTTGGAAAAAGCACATTTCGTTAATCAAATTCACGTATAATAATAGCTACCAAACGAGTATTCGGATGGCCCCTTATGAAGCCTTATATGGGAGGAAGTGCAGTACTCCACTAGCCTGGACACAAGTGGGAGACGTTAAAATTTATGGCTCTAAGTTAATTGAAGGAACAAATGAAAATATAAGGTTAATCAAGAGCCGAATTGCGGCAGCTCAGGACCGACAAAAGAAGTATCACGATGCCAAACATCGAATACTATAATTTCACGTTGATGATCGTACCTATCTAAAGGTTAGCCCAATGAAAGGTATTCATCGCTCCGGAGTTACTGGTAAGCTGATCCCCAGATATGTTGGACACCGCAAAAATCGGAAGCTCGGCTTACAGACTTAAACTTCCTGAAAGACTTTCTGCCGTGCACAACGTTTTCCACATTTCAACACTTCGTAAATGCCTCCAGGAATCCTGTCAACAAATTTCTGATTCAACGGTTGCAATTCAGCTTGATTTGACTTATGTCGAAAAGCCTCTTCAAATTATTGAGAAAGACCACCGCAAATTAAGAAGTAGAACGATCCCGAGGGTTAAAGTTCAGTGATATAATCATACTGCAAAGGAAGCCACGTAGGAAAAGAAAGATGATATGCGAAGAAAGTATCCAGAGTTGTTTTTTAAATAAGGTACCCCAAAATTTCCCTTAAGTCTTTATTTTATGATGTCGATGACGATATCATTTTTAAGTAGGGGAGTTTGTAACGACCCAAAGTCGTTACTTTGCGAATTAGGTCAAATTTCCGCCTCATAAATCGGGTTCCGAGGAATTTCGATTTATGGCAAATAAGAATACCACTAGATAGAAATAATTTTTAGATCAAAGTGCCTTAGTTTGGGAGAATTCGGATAACGGAAACACCCGTTTTATTTTTCTAAATTATTTAAATCCAATAAATTGAGAAAATTAAATTGGTGTCCGAATTCATCGATTTTCATGTCATTATGTTAGGTATATTATTTAAAGACTGCTCGAAAAGTTTATTCAATTTCTGAGCGACGGTTTAATCTCAATTAATTTTTAAAGTTTAAAATTTAAAAAATTAATTAAAAATAAAATTTTACTCCGAATCGAAAATTTTTTGCGCGAGGGTGTTCATTACATCATAATACACCTCGTTGCCAAGTTTCGTTGTATTTGGATGTCAAACGGCAGAAAAGTACGAAAAATTTCAATTCAAGCAACTATAAAAATTTTTCCATAAGAAAATTATTCCCCCCTCAATCCCGCGAAGGATCTTCCGCCTCTGGCGGAAGAACCTTCCGTGCTAGAGGCCATGCGTGCCCCGCACATGCGCCAAAAGACCATGCGCACCTTGCACATACGCCAAAAGGCCATGCGCCATCAATTTGGTGCAGTGAATGTCCCTTCTGCTCTTATTTAACCCTTGCCCTTCGCTCCCTCACACTCACACCCTCATAGCAGCCTCCCCACTCTCCCAACAGCAACTCCCCTCTTCTCCCAGCCGGCAGCTCCCCCTTCTCTCCCAGACAGTCCTCAATACTTTTCGCAGGAAATTGATTATTTATTTTGCGTCATTACCTTACTTTTCCTGCATTTTATTACATTTTTATTTCCGCTAATCACATCTCTTAAAGTGTAATACTATTGTTTATTGCAGTACTTAGAGTATTATCTAAATACTGGGAATTCCAATCCCTGTATTGTTTTCTGTATAATACCAGGTTATGTGCTTCTGGAAGAATACGCGCAAGAACCCTAATTCTTAAATTTTCATTCTTGCTGATAGATCTACGGCGATGCTTTGCTTATTTTCTTTTCTCTTTTTTTTTATATATTTCACTTTTGTACGAGGAGTACGATGAAGAATCATGTAATATGAAATTTTGAAATAAATGAGAATATCTTTTTATCTTTGCATGTGAATCCTCCATTCTCTCTCAAATTACTCAATAGGATCATGCGGTATGTGAACACCTAAATGTCGAGACAGTTCTCGCTGAACCGGTATCGGATCATCACAATAATAAACACATTTACCTATGATTTGTTTTGATTAATTCTTATGGTATTCTTATATTTAGTTTATGCTATTTTTATTTAAAGCTTGCAAATTTGGTGCCATTATTTGTGAATTGTTGTATTCTTGAGTGGGGACAATTTCTTATCTATATCACATACTGAACTTAGGATAGAGATATACCTAAGATTATATACAACATTTGGGAGTTTGTTATTCTATTGATTGTACATCGGGGATATAATGAGCACATGAATATAAGTTTTAAGGTCTCAAAATAGGTTTACAATGGTTTAAGTATTCCTAGTTGATTAAAGTAAGATTAGTGAGTAAAGTACGGATCAAGATAACTACAAATATTAAATGATTGCTACTATTATAGACTGCATTCATCTAAATAATTTCTCAATATTTGCGGTCATTTTATTTTTTCTTGCATTGTAGTCTTTTATTTAAAGTTTAAAGTTGATTGTTTGGATATAATTTTGAAAAAATAGTTATTGACATTTCAGACCAAGCTAAGTGGGAATGATACTTTACTTGCATTTTATTTCTTATGGAAACACATGCATTTGCTTGCATGCGCTAGTGGCCGTCGATGGGTTAATGGTGGTTGATAGTGGATGTCAGCAAGAATTAAGAAATGCTAATGACTATGTGTTGTCAAGGTGTTGGCATTGGTCAATGGATGACTATAGTTGATGGTGGAGAATGACTAATAATGGTGACCTTTGATGATTACTGCAGTCACTCATGGTGGATGGTAAAGTTATGAAATCTTGAGTTCTCTAAGTTCAATATTTCTCTCCAAGCAAGGGTTTCACCTTATACAAAACCATGGTCTAGTTCATATTTTTAGATCAGTTATCTAATTGTTTTATCTCTCAAAATTTAGTAGCCATCACTAACCGGATGATCCAAGTTCTTCCTACTTGTCTGGTACATATAAAGTATTTTTATACCCTAATGAAGTTGATATTAAACGATTTTATTTATAAAATGAAATTCTATCAACTTAGTGGTTAGAGCGCTTTGTGCATGGTGAAGTCATACTTTGACTATGTGTGGCCAAGTGCATGGATTCATCTTGAATTGAGATCTTAGTTGATAATGGATTAATTAGTTTTTGTTAGATGCTTGATTCTTAGGTATGATTCCATTTGTTTTGGTCTTCTTTGTTTGATTTTCTTCTTGGTTCTTATAATTTTATTGAGCATGAAATTTTCCTGATTTCTGAAGCATATTTTGTTGATCATGTTTAAGCTCCCTTTCAGTGCTACTATATTTTTGCATGGGCTTGATTTCTTACATTTTGTTTCAGGAGTTGATTGTGTTGGCACAGTTTCAGCCTCTCTAGTGACATATGCTTCTATCCAGGCGTTAAAACCAGATCTTGTCATCAATGCAGGCACTGCTGGAGGCTTCAAAGTATGCTTATTTTTACTAATCATACTTGAAATATTTTCTCCAATGGGATGCATTAGAAAATTCAACTAATTCTTTCTTATGTGGGGCATATATTTATTTTCATCGTCAACATTAATCTAGGCCCAATTATTTGGGTTTGGAAACCTATAGTTAACACTGCACTGTTAATTTCAACTTTTGTTCAATACACCCTTAAATAATACTTATCATCACAGTGCATGATTTCTTTTTTTATTATCCTTACTAATTTGTTCTGTTATTAACTTGATGGCTGTGCCGCGGAGATGCTAGTGATTTTTTTTAATCATGCTTTAATAATGGCGAGAGAGAGTGTGAGGTCCCACGCCGGTTCAACGAAAACCGTTCCGACATCGGGTGTTCACATACCGCATGATCATATTGAGCAACTTGAGAGAAAAAGGAACACATATATAAAAGCCAAAGATATTTCTCCATTATTTTAATATTTCAGATTACAAAATCTTTCATCGTACTTGTACAAAAGTGAGAAATAAAATAAAAAGATAAAAGATAAGCAAAACATGTCATGGATCTATCAGCAAGTTTGAAAATTTTTAAGCATTAGGGTTCTTGCGCGTATTCTCCCAGAAGCACCTGACCTGGTATTGTACAGAAAATAATATCAGAATTGGAAATCTCAGTAATTAGAGAATACTCTAAGTACTGTAGTACACAATAATATTTACATTTTAAAAAGATGCGATTAGCGAAAGTAAGTCAATAATAAAATGCAGGAAAAATAAGTCAATAATGCGAAATAAATAAACAATTTTCTGCAACAAGTATTATCACAAAATAAAAGTTGCTGATGTCATTTTTCAATAACTAACCCTGAATGTTACTGATGTCATTTTCTAATAACAACCCTGAATATTATTGATGTCATTTTCCAATAACAATCCCGAATGTTGGTTTCGAACAACCAATCTAAGCTACAACATGAATTTGGCTCCAAAGCAAGGCTAAGCAGCAGTAAAAATGCAAAATATAATATTTGTCATGTACTGGGTAATTTATGTTCCTTAAGTTCAGATGCGTGACAGTTCACTCAATCTGCATTTAAGTTTCTGATATTTTAGTATTTAGCCAATATTTTTAGGAATATTATCTTCTTTTAAGTCTTTGTTTGATATTTATAATTTTTCTCTTTAAATGATAATTCATCATGGAGAAGTCATTTTATCTCATCAAAACCAGCTTGTAAGTTGATTCGCTCGTAAAAAAAGAATTAGCTCGAGCTTGAGTTTGAGCTCAATTAACAAATCGAGCTCAAGCTCAAGCCGGAGCCAACTTAAGCTCGACTTGGCTTGCCACTTCGCAAATTCCAATGTGCGTTAGAATCCATTCTTTTCCTACAACATTAAAATGTTAAGAGAAGAAGATCTCTTACCTTCAAGGTTAGGATTGCCGAAAAATGGAGAGAAGTCGAAATGGGTGGCCGGACCTTTAGCCAGGATGGCTGCAGTAAGAGGACTGGCTGGCAAGGCAAGAGGGGGCTGCTGGGGGGCTGACGGCTTGCTAGCTGGCTGGCAGAGGGAAGCTGGGTGGCCGGCGGCTGGCTGGCAGGCAGGGGGGCAGGGAACTGCTGCTGGCTGTGGGAGCTGGTTGCTTGCTGGGGGCTGGTAGGGGTTGGGTTGCTGGCTAGTCGGCAGTGCTGAGGAGGAGGGATTGCTGTTGTGGGCTGGCTGGGAGAGAAGGGAGAGGGGAGGTTGTTGTGGGGAGGAGGGAATGGGGGGGAGTATAAATAGAGAAGAGAGAAAGGGAGAGGGAGGGGCAAATAGGCGCAGGGGGGACATTCCTTGCGCCAATATATGCGCAGAACGCGGAGCACAGGTGCGCTGCTGACGGGGAAAGAATTTCCTTAAAACTACTTGAACTTAAATTAATCGTATTTTTTCTCCGTTTGGCATCTAAATACAACGAAACTTTACACCAAAGTGTGTTATGACATAACGAATACCCTCGCGCTGAAAAATTTTGATTCAGAGTAAAATTTTATTTTATATTAAATTTTGAGGTTCAAACTTCAAAAATTAACCACGATCAAATCGGCGCTCAGAATTTGATAAAACTTTCCGAGCAGCCTTTAAATAATGTACTTATTACAATGACACTGAAAATGATGAATTCGGACACGTATACCAATGTTCTTAATTAAAGAATTTAAATAATTCAGAAAATAAAGCAGGAGCTTCTATTATTCGAATTTCTCCCAAACTAGGATATTTTGATCTTTAAAATTATTCTTATCTAAAAGTATTTTTGTTTGCCTTAATTCGAAATTTTCTGGGATCCTGATTTTTGAGGCTATATTCGACCTAAATTGTAAAGTAATAACTTTGGGTAGTTACAAACTCCCCTACATCATAAGAACAAAAAAAGAAACTTAAGGGAAGTTCTGGGTTACCTTAATTAAGAAATAACTCTGGATACTTTCTTCGCATAATGTCTTCTTTTTTCCATGTGGCTTCCTTTGCAGTATGGTTTTGCCACTGTACTTTAACAATCGGGATCGTTCTACTTCTTAATTTGCGGCGGTCTTTCTCAATAATTTGAAGCAGCTTTTCGACATAAGTCAAATCAGGCTGAATTTTGACTGTCGAATCAGAAGTTTGTTGAGAGAATTCCTAGAGGCATTTACGGGGTGCTGAAACGTGGAAAACGTTGTGCACGGCAGAAAATCTATCAGGAAGTTTAAGTCTTTAAGCCAAGCTTCCAATTTTTGCAGTTACTTCGAATGGATCAACATATCTGGGCTCAGGTTACCAATAACTCCAAAGCGATGAACACCTTTCATTGGGCTAACCTTTAAATAGACACAATTACTGTAATGATCCAATGTCGTTATTTTTCAAAATTAGGTTAGAACCCGTTTCAGACATCAAAACTCCGGGGAATTTTAAATTAGGGCAAACAAAAGTACCCTTAAATAAGAATAATTTTAAGATCAAAGTGCCCTAGTTTGGGAGAAATCCGAATAACGAAAGCTCCCGTTTTATTTTCTGAATTATTTAATTTTTAAGAAAATCAAAAACATTGAAATACATGTCAAAATTCATCGATTTCAATGTCATTGTGTTAAGTATATTATTTAAAGACTGCTCGAGAAGTTTCATCAAATTCTGAGCGCCGGATTTATTGTGGTTAATTTCTGAAGTTTTTAAACTTTAGAAATTAATTAAAAATAAAATATTTGTCCGAATCGAAAATTTTCGGCGCGAGGGTGTTCGTCATGTGGTAACACACCTCGGTGCCAAATTTCGTTGTATTTGGACGCCGAACGGCGGAAAAATGCAAATAATTTAACTCTAAGTATTATTTAAGTTTTTATTTATTTATTTTTTCCAATTACCTAATTTCCTTCCCCCCGTTCGCCCCCCTCCCTCTGCGACCCTCCCCGACAGGCGTCTGGCGCGGAACCTTCCGCGCCAGGAAGGGGCCGCATGCGCCGTTTTTGGCACAGGCTGGTTGGCCCACCTGGAGAACCCCCCTCTCCCCTCCTCTCCCCTTCATAAGTGCCCCCCCTTCCTTATTCCCCCCACAACCCCCTCCTCCTCCAAACCCTAGCCAGCCTAAACCTGCAGCCCCTCCTCCCCCTCATAGCAGCCCAGCCAGCCTCCCTTCCCCACGGCAGCCATCCTCAGCCTCTCAGCCCACGGCAGCCGCCCCTCACCCTGCTGCAGCCCTCCCTCGACCGGCCAACAACCAGCAAGCAGCCGTCCAGCCACCCCATTCGGCCAACAGCCCGGCCAGCAACCCACTCCGACCTCCCTCCGCTTTCCGGCAATCCTAATTCTAAAGGTAAGATGATAAGTTTAAAAGATAGAGAAAGGGGGAGAGAAAAGAGGAGAATTTTCTACGTTCTTTTAATTTATACCTACTTAATAGTCATTATTATGAAAATAATAAAGGATATAATATCGTCATTCATCTTAATATGGTTTTCATTAATTAATAATGAAAAGTATACATATGTTATAAAATGACTATAATTTTTGTTCAAGTATTTTCATTTTGACAGTCATTTTTGTTATGTTCTTTCATTCTTATATTATTGTTATCATTAAAATAATGATAATAATAATATTGTATCAAATATGATTACTATCCTCAGCAAATTAATAAATGCTATAATAAATATTACTGACATCGCAGTATCTTAAAATTAGACTTCAATCATAATAAGAAAGCGAAAGAAAAACATAATCGAAATGAAAATAAATATTACTCTTAAAAATATTGGCTAAGAGCTAATTTAAAAATATTCAAAACCTAAATGCAGATTGAGCAAACTGCCACTCATCCGAACTGTTGAATTGTTGAACTGTTGAACTTGTGAAAACTTAAAAGAACAAGGTACTAGATATTTTTTATTACTCTTGTTTAAATATGCTTTTCTGGTCAGCATCGCACAAATTTGATAAAAGTGCTTTTTAAAGTCACATAAAATGATATATGAACAAGTTTTGGATAAGTGAGAAGCAAGGGTTCCATGTTGATTTATACTTTTTGTCTGATTAGACAACCGTTACGATGGGGCTGTCCGACATCGGAAGCATAGGGAGCCTTTACTGATAAGTCTTTGAGGGGGCAGGTATAGAGGGAAGTTGAGATATGTAACACAAATATGAACCCCCATTTTCCTCAATTTTGTACTTGCCCAACAAAATCATATTTTGCCTCAGATATCAAGCGCTAAAATTCTATATTTATTTTTGTGACTACAATTATTTTTATACTAAGTTTTAAGTGCAATTGAAACAGATTTGCAGGGATAAGTTTGTACAACTTTTATTTCCTGTCAAATATTGATTATTTTGCTTATTATTTAACATTTGTAAAGATGACATCTATCTGTACTTAGTTTCACAACTAACTGGTATTCGAATGCCCGCACTTTCGAAACGTGCCCATATCAGGAGATCATCATCGAGGAAATGTGCTAAGAACTAAGCAGTGCTGATACTGCTACTTGCTGATCCACCGCTTTCCTTCTGACTCTTTTTATTTTTAAAAGTATGTAACTTTTCTTTTATTTTGATATTTTGTATCCAAGACTTATGAATTAATAAATAAATGAGTTATATTTTGATATCTGTATATTTGTCTCTTAAATCACTCAATATGATCATGCGACTAGAGGACTTGTTACTTGTTGCTGTTACTACTGCTATCCCACAAACAAACCGGTGCTGGATCTGCTCCCGCTGACCCGGCACCGGGTCCTCACAATTACCAATGTGAAATTTTAGCATCTGATGTTTGGCATCGTGATACTTTTTTTGTCAGTCCTGGGCTGCCGCAATTTGGCTTTTGATTTGTCTTATCTTTTCATTGTTTTTTCAATCAACTCAGAGTCATAAATTTGTACATCTCCAATTTGTGTCCAAGCTAGCGGAATACTGCACTTTCTTTCATATAAGGCTTCATAAGGGGCCATGCCAATACTCGTTTTGTGGCTATTATTATATGCGAATTCGATTAAAGGTATGTGCTTCTTGCAATTATCACCAAAATATAAAATGCTTAGCCGCAACAGATCTTCAAGTATCTGATTAACTCTTTCAGTCTGCCCATCGGTTTGTGGATGGAAGGCGGTGCTTAGAGCTAGCACGATTCCTAAATCGCGATATACCGCTTGCCAAAATTGGGACATAAATTTGTTATCCCGATCAGAGTATGACTTTTGGAATCCCATGAAGTTTGATTATCTCTCTGATAGAGTTTGGCTATCCTTTCAACACTGTCAGGTTGCTTGATAGGAATAAAGTGGGCTGATCGGTCCACTATTACCCAAATTGCATCTGCTCCTGGACGACTCCTGGGTAATCTCATGACGAAGTTCATAAAAATGTCTGATCATTTCCATTCCAGGATTTCTAATGGGTGTAAGAGTCCACCTGACTTCTGATGCTCAGCTTTTACAAAGCAGCACACATGGCACTTAGCAAGAAACTTAGCCACGTTTCTTTTGAGTCCTGGCTACTAGAATACTTTTTTAAATCCTGATACATTTTGTTATTTTCAGGATGAACTGAATATCCCGAGTTGAGAGCTTCACTTAGTATCTGGTTACGAATGGATGCGTTATTAAGGACCCAAACTCTTTTCTCGTGGTAAATGTGAATCCCTTGCTGAAGTTGTAAGTCTAATCGATGCCCACTTTCTATGTCCTTCTTTAGCTTGGAATACTCGGGGTCTTTACTTTGAGAGATATAAATTTGTTGCAAGAGCGTAGGTTCGGCGGTATTTATCTGGTGTAGATCGTTTAGTTGCTTGCCGGAAATGGGTCTTATCCTAAACTTCTGGAATTCTTCCATCAAGGGGCTTTCCATGATTAACTCATTTAGGGACACTTTTCTGCTGAGAGCGTTGGCTACGATGTTGGCCTTTCCAGGGTGATACATAATACTAAGATCACAGTCACAGATTAATTCAAGCCATCTTCTTTGCCTGTAGTTCAGTTGTTTCTGGGTAAAAATATACTTTAGGCTCTGGTGGTCGGTAAAGATCTCGCATCGTACCCCATACAAGTAGTGTCTCCAGTTTTTAGAGCAAAAACGACCGAAGCTAACTCCAGATCGTGAACTGGGTAATACTTTTCGTGTTTCTTTAATTGCCTTGAGGCGTAGGCAATTACCTTCCCTTCTTGCATTAAGACGCATCCCAAGCCAATGTTGGATGCATCAATGAACACTTGAAAATTAATCCCCTCTTGTGGTAAGATTAGGATTGGTGCGGCGGTCAGCAATTCTTTCAATTTATGGAATGCTTGTCGCAATCTTGACTCCAGACTAAGGGTATCGCTTTTTGAGTTAATCTTGACAGAGGTGAGGCTAATTGCGAAATCCCTTGACAAATTTTTGGTAGTTGCCTGCTAAACCCCAAAAGCTTCGAATTTCTATCACAGAAGAGTGTTGGGGCTAATCCTGAATGGCGCTTATCTTATTCTGATCAACTTGTATCCCTTCAGCATTGATCACATGACTAAGAAAGGCAATAAATTTAAGCCAAAATTCACACTGTGTATTTTGCAAACAATTGATGCTCCCTTAATGTGCCCAACACGAGTCTTAGGTGATTTTCGTGATCTTCTTCGCTTTTTGAGTAAATGAGAATGTCATCGATAAATACGACCACAAATTTATCCAGGAAGGTTCTAAGAACTCACTGCATTAAATCCATGAAGACTGATGGAATATTGGTTAATCCAAATGACATTATCAAAAACTCAAAATGTCCATAACGAGTTCTGAACACAGTTTTTGGAATGTCCTCTCACATTCGGACTTGATGATAACATGATCTTATATCTATCTTTGAGAAAACTTTTGCCCCGGCGAGTTGATCGAATAAATCGTCTATTCGAGGAAGTGGATACTTATTTTTTATGGTTATTTGTATGAATCTATAATTTGATAGGAAATAAAAAATTATACGAATTTATCCCTGCAAATTTGTTTTAATTACACTTGAAACTTTAGTATAAAAATAATTGCAGTCACAAAAATAAATATAGAATTTTTAACGTTTTGATATCTGGTGCAAAATATGATTTTGTTGGGCAAGTACAAAATCGAGGAAAAGGGGATTCAATTTTTGTGTTACATATCTCAACTTCCTTTTATACCTGCCCCTCGAGGGTTTATTAGTATAGGCTCCTTATGACTCTTGATGCCGGACAGCCCCGTCCTAGCAGTTGTCTGATCAGACTAAAAATATATCAACATGGAATCCTTGCTACTCAGTTATTTCAAAATTTTTATATATCATTTTATGTGATTTTTAAAAGTACTTTTATCAATTTGTGCAATGCTGAGCAGAAAAGCATATTTAAACAAGAGTAATAAAAAACATTTGGTACGTTGCTCTTTTAAGTTCAAAAGTTCGACAGTTTGATCGAATTTGCATTTAGATTTTTAATATTTTGAATTAGCCATATAGTCAACATTAAAATGAAAATGATATGATATTTTTAGGAATTTTTACTTCTTTTATATTTTGTCTTTCTTTCACTCTCTCTTATTGATAGAAAACATCGTTTTTAAGTCATTTAAGATACCAATTATATTTTATTATTATCATGTATGAAAGAAAAAGACAGAATGGGAATGACTGTAAAAATCGCAAAAAGTAATAATAATAATAATAATAAAATACCTGAATGAAAATGTCTAAATTGAAATTGACAAAATGACAATAATAGTCATTTTATAGTATTTGTACTATTATTCATTATTAATTAATGACAATGGCATAATATAGTAGTATATTTATTAATAATAAAAAGAAATAAAGAAAACAAAATAAAATAATTTCTCCTCAAATTTCCCTTTTTTTTTCTCCTTTAACCTATGGTTAGGGTTGCCGGGAGCCGAATGTGGCTGAAAGGGGTGGCCGAAATGGGGTGGCCGTACGGCTGTTGGGAAGGAGGGCTAAGGGGGAGAGGGGCTGCTGAGGGAGAAGGAGCTGCTGGCAGGGGAGTGGCTGGCAGGGGAGGACTGGGGAGGAAAGAGAGGGGTTGGGTGTGGTTTATATAGAGGAGAGGGAGGGATGCTGGTCGGCCAGGTGGGCCGACCAACCAGCGCCATCCTGCGCCAAACGACGCAGGATGCGTCACAACAAGCTCTGTCCCCGACGGAGCCTGCTATCGGGGGAGGGGAGGTCTGCGATGGGGGCGTGGACAGAGAGGAAGAAAATTTTCTTAAGGAAAATTAAAATAGTTTTTTGAAATTAAATTCTTAGTATTTTTCCGCCGTTTGATGTCCAAAAATAACGAAACTTCACAATAAGGTGTGTTATTATATAACGAACACCCTCGCACCAAATATTTTTGATTCGGAACAATATTTTATTTTTAATTTATTTCTGAAGTTTAAAACTTTAAAAATTAATTGAGATCAAACCGGCGCTTCAATATCAATGAAACTATTTGAGCAGCCTTTAAATATATACTTAACATAATGACATGAAAATTGAGGAATTTGGACAAGTATTTAATGTTCTTAATTTATTGAATTAAAAAGTTTGAAAAAATAAAGTTGTAGTTTTCATTATCCGGATTTCTCCCAAACTATGACGCTTTGATCTAAAAATTATTTCTATCTAAAGGTATTTTGGTTTACCCTAAGTTGAAGCTTCCCCGGGATTCTGATTTCTGAAGCAGGATCTGACCTAATTTGCAAAGTAACGACATTTTCGTTACAAGAAGAGGCTCACCCATTTCCCTCTTTTGTTTTCACTGTTTGCATTACTTATGTGAAAGGCATAGATAAAAGGGGGAGGCCTCATTTTTTAAGTACTTAGTTTGAGTTTTAGCAAAGGCATTCATAAAATTTCAAATAAAATTTGAACAAATTCTAGAAAAACCTTAAATATCTTGTAAGTATTAAATCGTGTCAAAATTAAAGCAAGCTTAGGGCATTTAAATGTTGGTCTCACAAAATCAAATAAATATAAACATTCTTGTAGTTGGAAGCCCCATCACAAACTTAAACTCTATGCCTTTCAAATGGATGTGTACACCTTAATTCAAATTAAGTTAGGGCCATAACTTATGTTAGAAGCTCATCCAAACAGAACAAAAATCATCAAAATATAATTTCAATCTCGTGCTTTAGACTATATTTTCAAGTTTAGTTGAGATTTTTGGTTGACTTTATAGGTTTGTCATGTCTCTGAATCTCTAGTGATCATATCCAAAATATCAAAACCTTTCATATTTATGCTTCATGCCCCTAAACTATGTAGTAAAAATTAATACGACCAGTCTGCTGCCAATCATTATGTCAAATTTAAATCCAAAGAATATGAGAACTTAATTGGATGGAAAACTTTGTTCAACTTGATTTCTATGATGAGGTAATTATAGTGTTGCTAATTTGAATCCCAAACTTTACAATTAATTAAATGCCCTTTAATATTGACAGATTGAACCACAAACTGACTCGAAAAGATTAAATTATGAGAACTTAATTGGGTTTGCATCCATCTACCAACCATAATTTGTTTCATATATGCCTAATTATTAAACAATGGAAGCCAAAACAATTTTTAAATTGTAATAAAACTTTTAATCTAGAGTGCTCTTCTATTAAGAGGGATAATTAGGTCTGTTTGTCTTCATAGGAAGTAGTAATCTCAAAATCTTTATCTTTTCGCAAGGTTATAAACCTTAAATCTAAATAAACTTCGATCTGCTTATCTGGGAAAAATCCGGTAAACATATTTAAATAATCTTAATGGAAAGCTTACTTTTAAAACCTAAGAATTTTGGAGGCTTGCACTTTCTTGATTGATCATCACATAAGGTTTGTGTGTGCAATGAACAAAGTTTTCTTAAACTTGCATGCCTTTTTGCCCTTTGTAAGTCGTCTTTTTTTTAACAAAAAATCTAATGGATCTTTTCCTTCCATTATTTACCAATTTCCGCTGCAGTCTAAATATTTGGGTTTGGAACTAATAGGATGGGGTATGTATTGTGAACAGACGAATGTTGGTAGGAATGTAAATTGGATCGCACTATAATATTTTGAATGTGATAGGGTTTGGTATCGCTTAATATTTTTCCTTGAATGCTTGATCATAACGTTGGCAGGAATTGAAATAGGGTAGTGCTGCTGATAGTGATATCTTGCATGACATGTTTTGGGGTTGCCTTTTGCTATCCATCTTCTTAATTTGGAAGTTCATTTCTACAACTTTTATTCCATTTGAATAGAATGATCTTTTGCATTGTTATTAAAAAATGATTTTTGTGATTAATGCGATACAACAGGCCAATGCGATGTGAGCAAAAATTCATAAAGACAACCCTTAATTTTAGAACTTTTTGTGTTCCTAATGTGTTAAAATGGTCCTTGTATAATCTGAATGCAAAGCCTGTTGTATATGCTGATCACATTGCAATAAGCTGCGTTCTAGCGAGCATTGATAGACTATTAAATCGAAGCAATAAACTTAAATTCTGATCATTTCAGGTAAAGGGAGCATCCATTGGTGATGTATATTTGGTATCTGATGTTGCTTTCCACGATAGAAGAATACCAATTCCTGTAAGATATTACAGATTTTTTGTTTTAAACAGTTTTTTTTTCTGATGCTTTAAAATTTTTGTTTTTGCATCCTTAATGATTTACAGCACTAGTTGGATTGATTAAATTCTACAATGGCTCAGGCTCGGTCACTATATTCTTGGTTGATCTATGATTAAATGATTATATATATATATATATATATATATATATGATTATCTATGATTATCTATGATTAAATGATTTACAGCAGTAGTTGGATTGATTATATCTATAACTAAATCGTAGTCACAGTATCGATCATTTGATTTAATTATTTACAGTACTAGTTGAATTGATTATATCTATTGATTAAATGATTTACTGCACTAGCTTTCACATATAAATGATTATCTATGATTAAATGATTTACAGCACTAGTAGGATTGATTATATCTTTGATTAAATTGTTATTGTCCCCGTCTGGGTAAACTTTCCTCTACTCAAGATTCGTTTGAGTGTCTTGTTCGCCTTGGGATTTTATTTTGGCAAGTTGATTTCACTACAGCCAACTTTCTCCATCCATCAGTGGCACAAGTTTTAGTCGAACTGGATCTCACTGAAGAGTTCAAGTTAGAATTATGGATTGAAAAGGAGAATGGATATTTACAAGAATGCACTTTTGAGAATAAGCTGTTGTATTGTTCTCATTGTTTGACCATCAGGTAAGAGTTGCAAATTGTTAGTCTCCAAATGGGTTTTGCTCCCTTAGTACACTACCAAAAAAGAAGCAAATGGTATATATGCCAAAGAGAAATGGTAACGTTGGGGTGGACAAGGCTTCTAGTATCGTGGAGGTTGAAGTGAACGAGTGTTTGGAGGTAATTGCTCCAATGGGCACTCATTTGATTGCGGAAGAAAGGGCTCAAAATGATATTATGAAGATTAATTTTTACACTCATAAAATATGTGGTTGATCTTCCCACCCTTTCTGTTAGAGGTGGACAATTCGGTACAGTTCCTGCAAATGCGGTAATGTAGGACTTGGATGCCACCCTTGATGTCCCGGGTGAAGAGTTGTGAGAAAATGATTTGGGGCAGCAGTCGGACGCCCCAGGTTCTATTTTGAAGATAACATTATCTCTCATCCAACGCTGGGGATGGGTGATACACCTTCTGCAGGGGTGTTGGCATGGCGCCGGAAGAGGAGATGTTGGAGGTTGACCATCGGGACCCCCGCAAAATTCCATGACAAGAGGAGATGATGTCCTGTCGAGTGGATGGGATGCGAAAAATGTGGTGACTGATCCTATAGTCAGTGCCTGACCCCCCCCCTAGCAGATTCTTGGTTGGCTGAGATGGGTGATTCTAGTCATTATGTTGGGCCAGTCGATATGGTTGAGGCAATTATGTCAGATATGAAGTGTTCTCATCAAGTAGACTTCTAGGTGTGCTCTCAGTTGCATGTGAATTTTTGAGGATATGTGATGATGGGATATATCCTGAAGATCTCTCACAATGTCAAGCTATTGATGACTTGCTCTACAAAGCTGTTCCAAAGATATCTATTTGAATATCCAATAGTTCTGGGCCAGCGTGATTTGATGGGGAACTCAACTTCCTCCTCTTATTCAGTTGATGGAGGTGAATCTGGGAGAAGTTCCAATATTGATAGTATAACTACGGAGCATATTTATGATGATCTTGAAAACTTTTCAAGGAAAAGACGAAAAAAAAAGGATAAGAGGAAGAAATGATCCAACTCAAAGAAGTCCTACAACAAAAGCGAACGATGACTTCTTCGTTTGGAGATCTCTAGCTTCCTCTCATTTAATGATGTCATTTATTGAGACCTCATTTTGAGAGGTTCTCTTATGGGAGTTTTGGTTACTGCTTGAATTTTTCTTGTATTTTTCTCTTTTTTTTATTTTTCTTTATTTTATATTTTTTAGAGCACCAATCTCCATACCTATTGTATCCTTTGAGCTTTATTTATATACCCACTCATCCACATTAGCATCATCATATCCGTAACACTTACTTATCAATATTTCTTCTGCATTGGTCAATATTCATCCCATCTAGTGTAATCGATCATATAACTGCTCTGTTAAATTTCATTTGATTTTGAGTGAGATATTTCAATTCATAACACTCAAGAAATGTTCCTCCATTTCATCCAACCATGTTGAATTCTTTTCATCGCATCGCTCCTTTCACCTTTATTTTGTAAAATTGAACTAAGGTACTTAAATCTCTCAGTCTTGTTTATCACACGGTTCTCAATAATGTCCTCAAAATTGTCTTATATTATTATAAAACTTACACTCTATATATTCTATTTTAGAACTATTAAGATGGAACCCTTTATATTATAAAGTTGTGCTCCACAAGTCGAGTTTTAATTTAACTCCAACCCTAGTCTTTTAAAATAAGGGAATCTCATATGCAAATAGCATGCACTAAGAAACCTTCTCTTGAATATGTTCAGTAATAACATTTATAATTAAAATAAAAGATATGGATTTAGAGGGAAGCCTTTATATCATCTAATAGTAATAAGAAAATTATTAAACAAGCCACTTTGCAGTCAAACAATCTTACAAACCCATTATATGTATTTATAATAATATCAATATATGTCGCACACTCTTTTCCCTTCAAATTCTTTAAAAAACTTCTCTTGGTTTTACTCTATCATAAGATTTTTTAAGATCAATAAATATTAAATGAAGATTTTCTTTTCTTTAAAATTTTTCATCAAATCTTTTAGTAAATGTACAGCTGGCCTATATGATAGATTTATCTAACACAAAATTAAATTGATTATGCAAAATATGAGTAACTCATCATAAACTCTATTCAATCACTCTTTCGCAAGGTTTAACATATGGATCGTCAAGGTAATTCCCCTATATTTTGCATAATCTTAAGTGTCTCGTTTATTCTTGTACAAATTGAGTAGTTGGGGAACTAATTTCACTAAATTAAATTGATACCTAAATAGACGTTGGAGTATTTTTGAAAAATATTTTTTATGAATAAGAAAGATTTTAACAGTATGTATGTAATCTTCCTTATAATATTTTTCTAGGACTCTTAGATAGAACACATTAAGGAGTGATAAAATTCTCTTGGACAGGGGTAATTTATAGAAGGCATGAATTTGGCGTGGCTAGAATTAATGCAAAAGACTCAAATTGATAGGGATAGTCCAAATGTCCAATGTATTACAAATAGTTAAATTGAAATATCAAATCCATTGCTAAACAAGATTGGCAAATATTATTTTACATATTGAACGTATTTAATGTTATTGAGTGGATCTAGTAAAAGCGCTCATCTAACCAGGCATTTTAGTGTAAACTTTTGTTACAATAGGCTCTATACACCTAAGCTCTAGTTGAAGTCTCATGGCAGGGTTGGTTTGCCGTTATATATTTCTAATATAGCATGACATTTCATCAGATTTTATTCAATTTCCTTTTTGGATCAACAAGGACTTATTTTTGTTTGAGATCTCACATAATTAATTAGTCTTTTTTAGTATTTTATATTTTCTTTATCAAATTTTTTACCTGTTAAAATAATCGTCAACTCTTTGGAATTGTCTATTTAGTTTCAGACTTTTTTAAGTGCTCAAAATGAGAAATTACTAGGTTCAGTTTTTGCACCTACAGCTATGGACATAATACATTTGAGTGTGCTTCTGTATACTCGAGTGCACTCATGTGAGCACACATGAGTCCACGCATGTGTATGCACCTGGATGCACTCCTCAAGTGGATGCATCTTGTTTGTACTCAAGAGCTCATTATTGTGCATTCTCATGAGTAAACCCAAATAGTGGAGTGCTCTCAAATACCTCTTAGGTTTGATCTTGAACACCTAGGCAAACTGTAGTATAGCAGTGTACTTGAGTGTACTCATGTGAGTATGGAGAATTTGAAGTACTCTCAAGTGTATTCCTAACATAGTTGTATGTGTATAAATTTCATTTGATCATAATTCCCTGATCAAAACAGCCTCACAGTTTTTCTAATTTATTCCAAAATAATCTAACATTACTTTTTGGCTAAATATTATTCAGTTACAGCTTAACTATATCATTTATGTGATAATGTTTATTGATTGTGGATGAGTTTTTAGCAAAATTGCAACATTAGGATTTTTTAAAATAAATTTGATAATTCAATGTTTTTATCTTATTAAACGGTATGGAACTCAAATTTAACGATGATGTTTTATTTTTGTGAAATTTCTGTTTTCTATTGTGTATCTTCTAAAATGTTTAAAATTAAGAGTGCTTTTCAATTCTTAAAAATGGGTATTTAATCTGTTTTATAGATTGTTTTCCATATATCTAGTCCTTTCATATATCGTACAAGGAAGTTTAAATGTTTGAAGAAGAAAATGTTGATTATACTCTGTAGCACAAGCTTGTATGAACTCATCAACAAAATTTTGTTATGATTTGAAATTTCATAATACTATATTTAAACGTTCATTATTTTTTGTTTTTTTATTTCAAATTTGATTCATTAAATTTTACTTAGAAGCATTCTTCTATTTTGCTTGCATTCCTTTTGCATGTCAATTTTTTTCTTGGATCCTGATGGTTCTGTTTAAAATAGTTTAGTTTTAACTATCGAGACAATGGTTTTTTCTTTTGAAATTTGAGCTGTTCATGTAGTTTTCTACAGAAATTTCCTAAGCAAAATTGAGCCTGGAATTGAGGAAGGATATTCAAAACGGGAAATTAATTTCCTTGGATGGAGATTCAAAATAAGACACGATTTTCTTGGAAGGAGATGATAAAAATCTTGCTAGTATCTTTTTCTTCTCACCGTTTCTTCTATGAATTTTCTCGTGATTAGAAACTTTAGATCGCTGTGAAATGACATGTTGAAACTTTTTCAGAAATACTTAGTATCTTTATTCCCCCAGCCTTCTTTTAATGGGCGTTCTTTTTTCTGTTAATTGGATAATTAAATCTTTGTTTGCCTGTTTTTATAATTGGGATTATGGGCTGGTAGGCCATTCAATGTTCATAGGCTACGCACCTTGTCTTGAGTCTATTAGAAAATAATCTTTAGCATCATGAATTATACTTGATTGGTAGAATCTTTCCAGATTATCAATTGACGAAAGGGTTGATGGTTTATAGATAAATTGGTGAATGAATCAATAAACATATATTGATCAATAAATCATAATTGATCAATCAGTTGATGATTAGGTAAATAAAATAAAGATAGATCTACCTCTTTTACTACTTTCTTGATAACTGCAACAAGGTGCATTACATAAATGTTGTATTTGTTATTATTGTACCACGCCTGTGCAATCTTTATTTGTGGCTTCATAATATTTTTGTACGACTTCAACACCGTAGAGCTTGGCTACAGATCCTATTTGGGATTTGAACTAGGTGACACAGGAGCTATAGTAGTTAACTTTCTGAATCTGATGTGACTGGCAGTATTGGAAGCTTTTGACATCTTTGGAGTCAGTGCATGAATTAAGGGAAATGAGAGGGGAAATGCTAAGATTAGGGTTTAGGATTTCTTTTTAGAGGTTGTAGCAGTCGAATTAGTTGGCTACTTAGCAGTAGAAGCCAAGGGAAGAAACAGTGAATGAACAACGCATAATGATCAAGTTAAATTTTGTTTGAGTATTGCTTTGGCTTTAAATAATGATATATAAATATATATATAGAGAGAGATAGAGATAGGGAGGTTGGAGGATTTGCAAATCACTCCCTTGTTTGGTAGTTGACAAGCCTTTTATATTGTCCTCACTTGAGTAAAAATAGGTAAATGAACCGTTCCAATAGTGTCCTTATTATATATAAGACGTAGAATATGATTGTATGTTTGATAAGGCTTTATAGTGATTATCCAAGTGTATGTTTAATATTCAAACATAGGAAATGGCAATTCCTTTGCAACAATGCGAGAAGAGAACTATTTCTAACACATCTTGTCTCCTAAGGAAGATTGCTATTTTCTTTTCAAGCATATTCAGAAAGTTTGAGATTTTCAATGCATAATTTAAGTTTACCAAGGAAATTATTTTTATTTTAAGTGGTCGTTTTAAAAAGATTATTCTTGCGCACATCTATTATCATTTTCTACAGTGCTGCAGCTGAATAAACTTAATCCATTTTTCTAAATTCTAACAACTAGACCATGTATAGGTGTTTGATCAGTATGGCATTGGGGCTCGTTGTTCATTTGGCACTCCAAATTTGTTAAAGGAAGTTGACCTGAAGGTATATATGCTCTTTTTCAATTTGTATTTTTATGCATGCTTAGTAGCGTTCGTTAACTATATTGTTCAACATTTTTCGTAGACAAAATATATTTTCTTGTTGCATATTTAGATTCTCATATTATATAATGTTCATTTTAGTCTCCAACTATTTAATATCTATTTTAGTTTCTCAATTTTTCAGTTAAGCCAATTTTGCCACCAAAAAATGAGACCAGAGACTAAATAAATCTACAATGGTAAATTAGTGATTAAGTTGTATATCTATAATAGTTGGAAGATTAAATTAGACAAACTCTTACTCATTTTGAAGTAGTTAAGGGATTATTTTGATGATTTACTCTTGAAAGTAGTTTTTTGTAAAAGGTGAGCCTCATGAACAGGCAAAGATGTAACCGGTGTAGTTTGAAGTCTTGCTAAGAGCACAAACAACCATTGGGTTGCAACACCGGTTATAAGTATATTTTCATTTTATAGAGCAAAAGCAAAAAGGTATCTGGCCAACTAATACTGCACGTAGATTTTGGTAAATTTATTAGCTATGCAAAATATTGCTTGCTAAGCAAAGTGGCAATGCCCACACGTTTTCAAATGCAATGTATGTAAAGTATATAGTCTGCTGCTGTTGTTGTTCTTGAGCATCCAAGACGAAGTATTGAACCTGTAAATTTATATTTTGCTATTAATTTGAAGCTTTTTTAAACTCTATTACTTGGAATTGGGGCAATACTTCTCTAGAGTTAGCTATAGAAATGAGTAATCAATCAAAATGTTGTAGGATTCAATAATAAGCTTTTAATCTATACTTATAAGGGTGTTAGTTTAATGTCAATTTGACAAATAGCCAGGATAAGATTAAGGATGAATTGTATTTTTTTTTATTAAATTACTTATTCTAACTAAATGGAGCCCACATGTAAGGTTTTCTTAAGCTATTTATTACTGCTCTAGTGATTTTTGTGTATATTAGGAAGGAGAGGCATTGTAAAGAAACTAGCAGAATATACTACCTTAAAATCTGCTGTAGAATTTTGCAACTGTGGATGCTCAAATATTCCTGCGTGTTATAGCAATTAATTGAAAGATTTGCTTTGTAATATTTGCATGCCACTCTTTGATTCACCGAATAATTTTTACCAAAAGAAAACTCGGATTTTTTTATTTTTTTTTTTGACATAAAATCTTTATAAAAACTGGAGCAGGTGGAACACAAATTTCAATGGTTGGTGAATGAGTTCTAGTTTAAATATATATTAAGGATTTAATTTGGCAATATATCTGTTGTTTTAGTTGATGATAATCAATGTTTTTCAATGGTAGTAGTAGTATTAATGTATATGTTAAACTTTCATTAGGATAAGCAATGTTTTTCTTGTATAATAGTATTCTTTTGCTGGTGTAGGTGTTGAGAAATGCATTGTAATTTGTCAATAGAAGACCTAGCTGTAGGGACTGCATTATAATTTGATTTGTATCACACAATATTAAAAAGGTGGGGGTTGTTTACATATCATTGTGGGGAATCTCTGCAAGGCACGGTGCTTAAGTAATGGAATTTATGTTTTATGCATTTAGCAGAGAACGTTTAATATATCCAAGTATGATTGATATTTTATAACCATAAAACTGAGCTCAATGTTAAGTCACTAGAGCGTTACATTGCAATAAGGTCTTTTAGAAGAGTTAAATAAGCATTTACAATATTCACAAAATTATACACATTGATTTATCAAGGTTGAATAAAAATTACAATTCACTAATCAAATAATAGAATTTTGGTTTTATTATGTCTTGTGAAAAAGTAAATAAAAGTTAATAATAGTGCCAAAAAAAAGTCTATATTAGTACCAATAAAATAGTCTGTAATAGTGCAAATAAAAAACCCAAAACTCAAACAAAATAGTTGAAGATGAAACCATATCGTGCTAAAACTGGATTACCAAACATTTCATGTCAAAACTTGAGAGAAGAAGTATGCCATACAAAATAAAGTGGTCTACTAAAACATTGTGGAGAAAGGTGCATACCACAATGCATGTGACATTAGAAAAAGTTTCAATTTTTTATTAATAAATTATATGTTAGCACTTTTGCGATTCAAAAAAAAGCACCCCAAGTTGCCATAGTGGGCGCCCCAATCTTCGGAGCATATGCTCTGATGGCAATGCCTCTAAAAACTGCCCTGTCATTTTTTGGTTCTCTACTTCTTAGTAAACCTTGGACACTTCCTAAGATTCCTTTTTAAAACATTGATATCACATGTCATCTGTTGCTTCAAGAAATTAAATTTTGTTTAGCTGAAATTGGTGCTCTAGAGAAGTGTTCTTTCATAGTTATATGAAAGATCTAATGAAAGACTAGTATGCAGCACCGTTAGGATGTACTTTTAGTTTGTATTGTAACTTTCATCTTTAGTTTTAATTTCTTATGATTATTAACCTGTAAAGCTCTAAGAGTCCCTCTGTATAAGAAGCTCTGAGTTTAGATTAATGAATGATGAATTCAATTAATGGTTCTCCTAAATTCACATCAACTTGTAACTTTCTTTCTCTCCCCCTCACCTTTTCTATTTCTATTTTTTTCTTCAATTTTTTTCTCCTCCCCCTAGAAACATCTACTTCTTTACCTAGATCTTCGTATCAGTGTATTCTAGTCTGTTCCAATGCCTAGTACATCTATTTGATATTTCCAACCGTCCCTTCAAGCCAACTTCCTGTATTATATTTCCATAGCCTATACCCCTTGTTTATATTACTGTGATTGCATCTTAAAAGTATACATAGGGGCTGTTTAGCATAAGAAAATTTGAGAAATTTGAGAAATCTGAGTATAAAATAATTTGATTACATTGTAATAAAATTATTGATGTTTTGTACTTTTTTAAGAAACTTAAGATTTTTTTATTTGAAATGAAATAATCTATGAGTGGTGTTTTGAAAAATATTTGGGGGTAAATTTACCCTCCTAAAATTTTTATTTTCTTTTCTTTTTTAGGATTTTTGTTAGAATCAAACAAAATCGTTTAAATTACTTTCGATTCGAACGATTTTGTTCCAATCAATCGAACAATTTCTCCAAACGAATTGTTCGAACATTTCGTTCGCATGGACGAAGCATCCAATGAAGATCAATCAATTCGAACGTGGATGAAGATCGGTCTAAGGCACGGACAAACGGCAAATGCGCAGGCGAAGATCGATCGAAGGCATGGACGAACGGGGTGGATGGGGAGCCTCTCCGCTGCAGCGCCTTCGCGTAAAACACGATCTCGGCCGATTTGGCCAAAAAAATTTTACTCTATGGCTCTTTAAGTAGCGTAAAACGATATTACGGTGTAAAAACATTTTACATGTTTTACTGCATGCCAAACGCCAGTATTCCTGAATTCGCCGAAAAAAATTATAGTTTACACCCATTTTTCAGCATGCCAAACAGCCCTTTAATGCAATATTTAACCAATGCATTCTTTTAAGATGCAGCCAACCTGGAGCACACACTTATTGCATTCTCACTACCAGCATAGATCACGTAAGTAAAACACATTACTATGTCTTACAATTACAAACTACACCTATGTTTAACACAGCCACTTCTTACAATCTTTGACCAACATGCCCCCTGCATACTTAATTGCTCGCCTACAACCCACATTCTTTTCATTCAACTTTTTTTTCCTTGATGGCACCTTACCAACTCCTAGTGTTTGATCATTATTACCTCTCGTCCATTTTTTTTTCATTAAATATTTGATCAAGAAATGGAATAGAAAAGCATTTGGATTAACCTTGAAAAATAATTTTAAAGATGTCATTGTTGATCTCATTTATATTAAGGAAAAAGCTTAGCAGCCCCATCACAACCAGCACACAATGCCCGTGCAACTAATGTATTTTACATTATGATTTTAACCAATAATTCACAGCTATTATGAGCTTAATTGTAGGATTAATGCATTAAGGATGAATGGAGCTGTATGTTGGACTGTATTATCGAGCTATGGGTGAAGCACTATAACAGTGCCCTTACAAATATTTGGATTTACCATTTTTTTTACTAAAGAGTTTTTCTTTTTAAATATTTACACGGTAGTTTTATTAGACGGTAATTATCATGGTGAAAGAGGAGACTAGCTGCTTAATTTGCTTGCTAAATATTTTGAAAGAAAATGTTAAATACTCTTCTTATTCCCTATTAAATTAACACTTCTTAATAATAACGAGTAAATATTTTTTCTGTTTCAAGACAGTTCATTAATGTGCAAGAAGCTATTAGAGTTCCTATAGACATCTCTTTTCAGCATTTATGTTGTTCCAGAGAATTTCAAGCAGGTTCTTCTACTGAAACTGTGATTTTTAATATGCATGAAACTATTATTAGGTGGGATGATTTTTCCCTCTAATTTTCACTTGATCAAAGAAGTATCTCAAAAGAAATTCATAAGTATGAGCTATTTCTCTCTTACTAGGATATCGATCATCAAATGAAGGCAGGAGCCTTTAGCTAACTGATGTCACTCAATTGAAATTTTACAATGCCATTTCTAGAGAGAGTCCATAATTAAGAGGTTTTTGTACTCTGAGAGACCATGTTTTCTTCAGTCATACATGAAGTCAAGAGGCTTCGTCATAAAAGCTTTCAATCTTGGACTGCCAACTAATAGTTGCTTGTCCCATCATCAAATGAACCGTGAAAGGAAAAGCAAAAAATCCTACCCAATCCTTCTCATGTTATACATACCTTCTAAGGCCACACTAAAAAATTTTCATTGTAGAAATTTGATAGCATATTTGACAAAGATAACAAGAAATCTTGATTCATATGCGAAATGAGTATTTGTAACCATCTTATGCGATGGTATTAAACGAATTGATTAACAATCCACCCTTTTAAGTCAATAATATGGCAAAATTTTACTCTGCTTATGAATCCTAAGTTGAGCATTTTAAGCTTGGAAAATCTCAAAAGACTAGATATTGCACATTCTTTGAGTACTTGTAATGTCTTCAAACACCTCTGTTGCACAAAATGATGGATTCTTCAATCCTAAAAGCAAGTCTTCCATATATTTGTACCTCCAATGCGGTTTATTCAATACATTGAATGCTACCAAGGCATGTACTGAAGCTAATATGTGCAACACACTTATGATCTCTTTGAGAGTCTCGTTACATGGGGGAAATTTAGATGCTAATTTTGCATCAAAGTTTGGGTGTCAAATATGTTAATACTCTATATTTTGTCATACATATAGTTGTACCTAATTAAATAACGCTAAATAATTTAAAAAACAAAAATTGGTTTTAGTTCTCACACAAATGGATTAGGCATTGTAGCTTTAGATTTGACTCTAGCATTGAGCAGATATTTGTGTTCTAGAACCAGTGTGCGAGATCCATCTCTGTTGGGGGAGGTGGCAGCAGCGTCACCTCCAAATGAAAGGTTGACTCAAGAATGAAATTTACGAAGATAGAAGGATGGATGGTTTGTGTTTAAGACTAGTGAGAAAAAGAGAAAGCAATGGAGGGATGACTAGATCTTAAAGAACTTTTCAAATTTATGGTCTTGACAACTTTGGAAGAAGGTCGAAAAAAAAATGGAGATATGACAAAAGGGAAAGAGATAGAAGACAATCTGAGGAAATGATGATCTTTCATCGATGAGAGAGAATCAGATATGTAGTGGCTTTATTGAGAGGCATCTAGTTGTGATAGGCAGCACATGAGAAGAGACAATGAGTACGTGGAAAAATGAGTTGAGGTTTGTCACTTTAAAAACTCTCGGATTTATTCATTTTATTGTAAGCTTAATGCTAGATTTCATGCCAAATGATAATAAATAGAATACTATTGACAAATCCGATCATAATTTTCCTTCATTGTTTTACAAAATGTAAGTTCTGCATATTATTGTGGCCATGTTTAGAGTAATTGGGCTGTTTGATCGATGGGCCTTTTCATGCCTATAAGTTTGTTGGTATCAAATATTTTCTTGTTGTGGTTTCAGGTTAACTTGTTTAAATAAATCTTGTCTTAGAAATGCTTCTTTGGAATACAGGTAGTCAAATGGGGTAATTTTTGTTGCCCTATTTTTTTGGAGGGGTCAGTATGAAAGTTCTAAAGAAATGGTTACCTCTCTTTATACCTGATTTAGAAGTTTATTAATAAGGAGTGCAAGTGTAAGCTAATAATATTATCTTGAACAGTGACTTTTGGCTTAGCAATAAGCCCAGCAATTCAATTATCATCAAAAGTAGTAAGCCATGTCTCTTTTATGTTTTATTGGTTGATGAATTTGGATATGATCATACACCAGATCACATCAAAATTTTATAATTAAGCAGGTTTGAGTGAGTGTCATATGAGGATGGGTGACCGACCTCTTGGGAAGTTTTTATACATTTTAAACATCACTATAGTCAGTTTTCAAGTCTCATATGAGAAAGGTGGAGGGCTCTGTTAGGTAATTGACAACCGTTTAAAAATTTAATAAATTCAACTTGACATGATTTTTTGAGAAATTTTGTTGGAATTAGGGTGTCCCAAAGTATTATGTATTGTTGTAATATATGCATATGCTACTACATTGACTCTCGGGTATGGTGTTAAGTGAATGAGGTTTCCCAAAGTATTATTGAATGCAAGTAAATAAGATAATCTAAAACAGTAGAGGCTGAGAATATAGAACTTGATTATTGATATCATAATAGGTAAGCTTATGGAGTTGGTGGATATTATAATAAATCAAAAGACAAATATTTATGTATTGAAAAAATAGAATGGGTAGAAGAGAAATTAAAAGAAATAAATATTTAAGTTTTTAAGATATATAACTCAAGGATTAACATAAAAATGTTGTGAGTGATTTTGGATAAGAGATAAATGTGCAATGGAAATTAAGATGGAAATAAAATTCTCTTTAAAGATCATAATTAATGAATTAATTATTAATATTGTAAGCATTTATACCTCTCAAATGAGATTATAATGAGTATTAGAGGATAATTTAAGGGATTCCTTAAGATGAAGTATTATTTATGGAAGGAGATTTAAATGAGTATATTTTAAGAATAATTGAAGGTTTGATGATATTTATGATTTATTTTGTTTTAATTCAATTGTTGTAGGGTCCTAAGTTCTATATGAGAAAAAAGTGCGGATATGTTACGTAGTCGACAACTAGCGTAAAACTTTGTTGAATTTTTTATGTATGAATTTAAAGGAATTATTTTAGAGCTTGGGCATTCAGTAGCAGCAATGCTCTGCATTACTTGAATATTGTGAAAAGAATGCAGAGGCCACTACATTGGTGCTTATATGTAGTGTTGAATAATTGAGGATTCCTACATTATGGAAGAAAGTGAGTAAAGAAGCTAGTTCTTGCCATTAAATAAAGAATAAGTAGCTAGGATAGCACTCCCACCAGCAAGATTTTTAAGTTGATAGATATTATATAATTAACAAGAGGATAAATTTTATGCTTTGAAGAAATGAAATGAGCAGGAGAAAAAACAAAAGAACTTGAGAGTTTATAGGCTCCAAACTCTAGTATTCGTGTAAGAATTATTATAAAAATAACATAAGTATTCTTCTGGATAAGAATTTAAGGAATATTATAATGGAAGTTAAGAAGATGAGAAATAGAATATATTTAAAGATTATATACTCAATTATGATTTGATATGAGCATAAAAAAAAATTTAGTGATTTGGAAAAGTCAGCTCAAGTAATTTTTTAAAAAAATATTATTTATATTTGGAGATTTAAATGGATATGTTGGAAAGATGTCTTTAGAATTTAATAATATTTATGGTGATTTTAAATTTTAAGAGATTAACAAAGGATGATCTAGGAGCTTGTTTTAGCTTATGATTTTGAGATTATTGAACACTTGATAACATAATATCAATTATTAGTTTTAGGTTTAAAAATAAAAGTAAGAAAAATAATATTAAATTTTATGATTGATAATATAGAAACTTTTTAAAATTCATTAATGGGATTTCAATGATAAAAGCCAATATTGTGAAACTTGATTGCTAGTTATATTTGTGAGATTGTTAAAAGTATATTTTATGAATCAAAAGGGAGAGTACCTAATAATAAAGATGCTTGTGAAATAAGATATTTAGGTGAAGATTTAAAAAAAAAATTTTAAGAATTATAAGAATTGAAAAAAATATAAATTAGCATGTCATGAATTCAAAATAATAGCTCATGATTTTAAGATTGTTTCATTTGGTTATATATTAGAAAATTAAAAATTATTGAGGGAGAGTGAACATATAATCTAGCCAAATAAAGAGAAGAAAATTAAGGACTCATAGTTAATTAAAATATATCAAAGGTAATTATCAAATAAATTTTAGAGATGATTTTATTCAATATAGATGGATTGATTATTTCACTAAATTTTTTAATGAATATTGTGTCGATGCAAATAATATCATTTGTACTTCCATTCATTAAATTTGTAAAATTGAGATTTAGAATGAAAAAGTTGTAGTATTGAATGACATTCCTATTGGTGTGTGAATGAATTTGGACCGTAAAAAATTTCTTAGCTTATCAAATTATTTAATATTATTTTAAAGACAAAAATGTCAAAATAGTGAAGTGATGTTGCACTTATTTACAAAAATAAAGTTGCTGCTAGAAATTGTGCAAATCATAAGGGAATTAATTTAATGAGAAATACATTAAATAGTTGGGAGAGAAATTGAATGCATATTACAATGAAATACCAATATTTGACTAATTAAAAGGCCATACTTTTGTTAAGGTTTGATGGAGAAAATTAGAGAAGAAAAAAAGATATTTATTAAAATTTATATCAACCTTGAAAAGGCTTATGATGAAGTATCAAGAGATCTTTAGTTTTGAAAAAAAAAATGTGGTCTATATTGATGTTTTAAAGATATGCATAATGATGTCGTGATGTGTTTGATCGCAATGTGGCTTGTCTGATGATTTTTTGGTGGATATTGGATTACATCAAGATTTTGCTCTCGACCTATATTTCTTTACTTAATTTTATGGAAGTTTTTATTAAACATGTTCAAGAGGAGGTTCCTTGTTGCATATTATTTGTGCATGGTATTCTCTTAATTGATAAGACTAAAGATGGGGTTAAAGCAAAACTCAAGCTAAGGAGGACTACTCTAGAATATAAAGGATTTTTATATTAGTAGATTCACAATAAAATATATGGATTTAAGTTTAATCATAATAAAAATATTAATCTTGTCATAGCTAATGAGAGCCATTTGGTCAAGAAAAGTGAGAGGCTCAAATACTAGTGCAGATGACAATATGATTAATAGGCTCTAAGTTGATTGGATAAAATGGAAGAGCACTTATGGAGTACTGTGTGATCGGAATACCCTGCCTAAAAATAAAGAAAATTTTTATTAGGCTGTTATACAACCAATTATGTTATATGGGATAGAATGTTGAGTAAGAAATAAGATTAACAAGTGTTATAGAGATTAGGATGCTAAGGTGGATGAGTGGGTATACTCCAAAGAAAAAAAAATGAAAAATGAGCTCATTTATACCAAGGTAGGAGTTGCCCTAATAGTGAATAAGATTATAGAATGTTGTATTATGTGGGTTTGGTCATATATATATAATATAGATCATTCACTCCATGTTAGAAATTGAGTATATTGATTTTGTCAATATTAAAAGAGGAAAATGAAGACCAAACAAGACGTGAAGAAATCATTAGAAAGATTTTTTTCTATTTAGAAGTTAGGAAGTGGTTTTTATTTGATTGTGTAAATAAAAGATTTATATAGTTATCCCCACTTAGTTTGATAGGATTGGTGGTGTCGTTGCTATTGTTGTACAATGAATTTACTTTTGGTCAAATTTGTTAAGTAAAAAGAACACATTCTCATTTGTAAGAATAAAATTTCTAAAACATATTGATTTTTTCTTGTTAATATGATATAAAATAATATAAAGATTATAAAGTTATTTTAGGAGAAATCTTGACAATTTATATTGATTATCGGTCTTAAATTTAAAAATTATAAGTTTAAAAGGAATGATAAACCAAAGTTGTCCAAAGACTAAATAGTAAAGTTTTAAGAATGAATATAAACATATATATAGAAGAAGAAGACTTTTAGAGCTTGGGCAATGAGACGTTGATGAAAAAACTAATTTAATTTGATAAACAATTGCTAGTAATGTCTGTAAGGTGGCTTGAGATTTAGTTGGATAATACAGGCAAATATAATGTTAAAGAGATATAAATTAAAGTTTAGTTGAAGTTTTGTAATAAATAGTTATTTAAATGCTAAAATAATGAGAAATGTAATAAATATAGATTATTTTATTGTAAAGTTAAGAAAATAGTTTATGATGTTATAATTATAACTTTTGAATGTTTATATAAGAAACTAAATAATCTTGAGGTGGAGAGATATAAATTAAATAAATTTGGGAATTAATGAAGATTCAAAGGGGAGTGTTTTAATAATATTGGTAAAAATTTAATTTTCAAGGATGAGCCTATTCAACATAGATTAATGAACTAGTTTGGTATGCTTTTTAAAGAAGATTGTAATAATATAATTGACATTGATGAATTTTGTAGCTTTAAAGATAATGCAATTATTCTTTCATTTGACAAGTGAATGAAACTGAGATCTTTAATATTTAAAAGAAAATGAAGAGTGAACTACAGGTTCGGCTGATATTCTTCTTGATATGAAATATTTGGGTAATAAAGGAGCTTATTGACTTGCTAAATTATATAACAAATTTTGAAAACTAAAGGGTCGTTTGAAGAGAGGTGCATTGTGGTAATTATTTACAAAAATAGAGGTAGTGTGCAAAAATTTTAATTATGGATAAGTTAATGATCCATACTTTGAAAACTTGAGAGAGTGATTGAACACAAATTACAATTAGATATCAGTATTTTTAAAATTCAATTTGATTTTATACCAGATAGATTAGCTATGGCGATCATATATTTACTTGGAGGTTTAATGGAAGATATGAGAGTGAAAAAAAGATCTAATTTGATACTTAACAATTTAGAAAATGCATATGATAAAATCAAAGATTAGTTCTTTGGAGAGTATTGAAAAGAAAATGGATATATGTTGCCCATATTAAAGTTATTTAAGATATGCATAATGAAGCAATTACATGTGATTGAATTAAAAAGGAGTGCCTTATGCTTTTTCTATTTAAATTAATTGCATCAAGGTTCTAGTCTTTAGTTTGTATCTCTTTGCTTATATTGTGGATGTTCTTACTAATAAACAAACACAAGAGGTGCCTTGGTGCATGCTAGTTGTAAATAATATTCTCCTTGTTGATAAAATTAGCAATGGAGTTAAAGCAAAATCTAAATTGTGAAGAATAATCTTAATTGATCCAAAATAGAATCTTAATCAAAATAAAAACTATAATAATGATGATATGTTAATTGAGGGTCATGCTATTAAAAAGAACAGAACAAGGGGCTTAAAAAGGTAAAAGCATACTGATAAAGAAGTGTTTCGGAGATAATGAAGATGATGATGCTAAGATGGTTGGGTGGTTGAACACATAAATAATTAGTTAATTTATAGCAAGATTGAAATTGCTTCAATTGATGATAACTTAAAGAAATATTGTTGTAGAAGGTTTGTATTGAATTTTGGAATTTTACCTATGCTTAAAGATAAAGTACAAGACTAAAAAAGATATGGCAACAAACTACTAGGAACAATCTTAAATACTTTGAGATTAGGTTGTTATTTGATGGTGCACAACAAATTTTGCTTCTTAAAAGGGCTTGATGTATAAGATATCTCCTTTTTTAGGGTAATCAAACTTACTATTCTTAAAGCACTTCTATTAACACGCTAAGATGGTGCTCTTCTTCACATAAACACTGACTGAATTCATTTTCTGTGTTAGTTGGGCAGATTATCTACCGGTGATTCCTTGGATATGTCTCCACAGGATGAAGCAGCAATTTTAGCAAATGATGCAGTAATTAAAGATATGGAGGTGTGTATATTTGTTTATAGTTTGTTCTTTTACTATCTAAGCATCTAAATCAAGAAAAATGGGCATTCATATTATTGGTACCAAAAGTGGATTCTAAATTGAGTTCTACTACTTGGAACATCAAAAATTACATATGTACTAAGTGTGACACTTTTATTTGTGTCCAAGGGACACAAGTGCTTCTCTCTAACTTTTTAATAATTGACTAACCTTTTGTCTTTATTTTGTTAAGATGGGTAATATTTCTAGTATAAATTTTAATGCAGGCGGCGGCGGTGGCATATGTTGCTGATATGTTTTCGGTGCCTTCCATCTTCATAAAAGCGGTGACCGATCTCGTTGATGGCGATAAGCCGACCGCAGAGGAGTTCTTGCAGAATCTTGCCTCAGTCACCGCCAATCTCGAACGCATTGTCGCTGAGGTGATTCATTTTATCTACGGCAGATCTCTCTCTGACCTCTAAATTATGTTTTATATATATATATGTATGTATGTATTCCACTATTCAAAAGAACCTTTGGAAGACTGGCTGGAAATAGCACATTTTTTCCCTCATCTGAGCGATATTTGAACTGGTGATCATATTTGAGATTGTGTAATTACAGTCATCATTAAAGAATGGCTATATCTTTTCAATCTTTTTACTATTATATATATATGTGGGGCATTGGAGCTATTATTACTGAGAATTATGGCCTAATTCAAAGTTGTAGGCTTGTTCATTAGCTTTTAAATTAGTACTTGTATGTAAAAATTAAATAAAATTAAGAAAATTATGACCAACATATGATTCATTCATTGTCAATAACAATGGGCATGGGTTCGAAAATCTGCCCAACTTGATCCCAAAAAGTCTAGGCTCAAGCCATGATTTTATTGAAATTGATCAAACATACACTCCTTTTTAGTAAACTTTTAGGGTTTAGGGTTTAGTATTTAAGGTTGGGGTTTAGGGTTTAAGTTGCTCTTAAACATACTCTTTTAGAGGGAGATGAGATTAGTGTGAGAAAGCAAATCAAGAGTCTGAGTTGCTCTTAAAGCTTAAGCATCAATTTCTAAACATGAATACAAGCTTTTAGCAAAGTTATATTTGTATTTAACTCACTATCTCCACTCTTTGATTTTGAAATTTAAAGTTTGCAAGCACAATGCCAAAATCCTCCATACATATCTAGTAATCATCTTTACTATAGCTTATGAACATGCACTCAATCCCTCGTTTGAAAAGAATCCAAGTGGAATCCTACGCAAAGCTTAATTACACTATGAATTTAATTAGCTTGGTTCCATATGTTGTTGTTAGCTCAAGTTTGAGTGAGCTGAGCTATTCAGAGGATGCAAAAATATCAAGGCTTACTGTGATGGAATTAAGAAACGTGTCTTGTGAACTATAGGCTAGAAGTAGATGTATTTATTTAACTGTGAAGGATTAGGAAGAAAAAGAGATAAAAACCTATTATATGATGATATGAATAAAATTTGTTAAATTAGCAGGTTAAGCACAAAATAACCTCTAAGATAGGATGATAAAAAAACTTGTGGAACAACATTAAATTTCAATTATATGGAATCATTAGCATGTATGACAGTCAGTGCAAGTCTATATGCATGCAAGAACAGCTTAAATTATCAGCACAGACTATCCATCATCCCACAATCACTCATTAAAGCTGCAGCTAATCATGGCAATCTTTACTGCTAAGCAGCTTCTACAGCTTCATTTGCCACAATTGCTGAATTGCTCTCACCTAGCAGCAAGTCCTCTTTTGATGACTCTGAAGTTGTGACAGGATGATCAGCACTTTGAGAAGACTCTTCTGCCTCCTTGTTATCATCGCTCGTCTTCCTTTTTCCCAATACCGCTTCAATGGCCGCGGCGCTTGCTCTAGCAGCAGCAGCCTCTTTAGCAGCCTTCTCCGCCTTCTTCCTTTCCTCCTCTTCCTTAGCAAGAGCCTCAGCTCTCGCCTTCTCTTCTGCGGCCCGGGCCGCGGCCTCAGCCTTCTCCTTCTCAACATCTTCAAGCAGCTTGCCAAAATCCTCCTCTCTCGCCTCCTTCCTCAAAGCCTCCAACACAAGCTCCTTCACTTCCGAACTCAGACTAACCCCTTCATCCATCAACAGATCCTTCAACGCCTTGAGAGCATCACCTAGCCTCGCGGCCTCGCAAAACGACCGCACCAACATCTCGTAACTTGCCACATTCGGCCTCACCTCCCTGTCCACCATGCAGTCCAAGAACGCCCTCGCCTCGCCGAGCCTGTGGACGCCCGTTAATCCCCCGATAACCTTATTATAAGCGTTGGCATTTGGCCTCAGCCCTGTTTCAACCATCTTTTCAAAGTACTGCACAGCATCATCCGGCCTCCCAGCTCCAAAACAAGAGTCCACCAACAAAGTGTAGGTGTACTCATTAGGATCAAGCCCCCGTTCTCCCATTTCCCGGTAAAGATCCTCGGCCTCGGCAACCAATCCGTTCTTTCCAAGATGATCTATCAAGTTGTTGTAGGAGAGCACGTCGGGGACGCATTTCATCTCCTTCATCCTCACCCTAAAGACCCGCACCGCCTCCTCGAATCTCTGGGCCAAGCAGAATCCATCCACCATCACATTAAAACTTCCCAAATTGACAGCCGCCCGTTTCGGTGGGGCGTGCTCCATCACCATCCTTTCGAACAATCCGGCCGCCTCCTCCAGCCTCCCGTTCCTCGCAAGAGCGTCAAGAACGAAGTTGTAGCCGACAGCGTCGAATTTGGCCTCAGATCCATCTCTGAGAGCTCGTGCGTACAAGCCCATGGCTTCCTCCTCCATCCCCTTCTTGAAATAGGCCTTCATCGCATTCCCGCACACAATGCTGGTTCCCTGGGCACCAGGGAGCCTCTGAGACATTTCGTCGAACAGCTGGAGTGCGCGGTCAGGATCAAGGGCGCCGATGAGGATGTTGTACACGGCGGCGTCGGGCGGGGAGGAGGCGGTGGCCCGGGCAAGCATGTCGTCCTTGATGGAGAGGGCTTGGTCGATCCTTCCGGAGTCGACGAGGGCCTTGGAGAGGATGCGGTAGGTGGCCATGGAGGGGGTGGAGGTGGAGTCGTCTTTGGAGAGGAGGAGACGGTAGTGGTCGAGAGCGGCGTCGGTCTTGCGGCAATCGCAGTATGCCTGGAGGAGGAGATTGTGGGTGATGATGGTAGGGGAGACGCTGGCCTGAGTGATGAAGCGGTGGAGGGAGAGGAGGTCAGAGTAGCGGCAATGCCGTAGGAGGGCGGAGAGGACGGCGTTGCAGGTGAAGACGGTGGGGCGGCAGTTGGAGTAGATGGAGTGGCGGACGAGGGAGGCTTCGTCGAGATCGTTTTCGCGGATTAGGGTTAGGATGCGGGAATGGAGGGTGAGGCGGGGGCCGGAGAGGGAGGTGACGGGATCGGGGAGCTTCGGGGAATTAGGGTTAGGGTTAGGTTTATGGTTAGGGTTTTGGGGGCGGCGATGGGAGGAGAGAGGGGGCTCGATGCGAAGGCGACGCTTGCGACGGCGGCGCTCGGCGGCGGCTTCTTCGGGAGAGGCGAAGGAGAAAAGGCGGATGGATTGACGGAGGAGCCGAGGGTTGAAGATTCTGAGAGAGGCGGCGGCCATTCTTCTTGCAGGGAAGAAGAGCAGAGAGCGTGCGTCAAGGGTTTTGTCAAGCCTAATGGAGGCTTATTATTCTCCAAGTTAAGCTTAATTTCTATAGAATAATGTTATAGCACAAAAAAAAAAAAATATATATATATATATATATATATGGGTGGATTTCAAAAAAATAATAATAATAATAATAATAAAGAAATATATATATTAATGCTGAATATTTTTTTTTAGCATTTCTTGAATTAAAATTTCATGCTAATTGCATCAATAAAAAATTTTGAAAAGCTTTGGGCAATTAATGTTATGATATGTTATGTTTAAGAATAAAATTAGTTTAATGTAATTTTATTAGTTGATGAAATAAAAAAAATTTAAGTTTAAATCCAAAAATTCATTTTTCTTTTAGATCTCTAATAATTGATACATGACATTTTATTATTGTTGAATCTCCATCCATATTAAAGTAAGCTCTATGAATAATCTTAAGCAATTTAAATCTTAATGGCATATTAAATATTTATTAATATTATAACGAAGAAATAATTATATTTAGAATTTTGGCATATTTTATACATTTTATATTTAACTTATTGCCACTTTAAAAATATATATATTAAATGATGTGTATATACATAGTAATAATAATATTTCAAAAAAAATAATATGCTTACACAAAAATATATATTAAAAAATATTTAAGATTAATAAATTTTTTTTTTTAATTTTTGTATATAAAATTTAAAAAATATATATTCAACTATCATTAAATGATGGGTTAAATTTTTATTAAAAGTATAATGTTACAAGACAATGATCTTTTGGTAAAGATTGAATGCTATTATCTAACATAATTTTCTTATGCATTATAAAAAAGGGAATGATTTTAATGATAATAGACTATAATGTTTTATATATTATATAGTTGGCTCTATAATATATAATTTTATGTTTTTTTAGTTTTCATCTTAATATTAATATAATCCCCGAAAAGATCGCAAATTAAAATGAAAATAAATGGATGCAAATATAATCATGATAGAAATTACAAAATCAATCATGTTATCATTTATTAGAGGAGCATTGTGCAATAAAAAAAATCTCATGGTTGAAAAGAATAATTATTAAATTAACAATAATAACTACTAAATGGGTCTTAAGATGGTTGCTAAAACAAATTAATATACTTAAGAATATTATGAAATTTGAGCACATTCATAATCACATTAGGCTGAAAAACTCAAAAAAAAAAAATCATCTTAGGAAATTTGAGCATAGTTTCCATTAAATTTCTCTTAAGAAAGCTGAATTAATGAATTAGGTCAAATACTACATCACCTTCTCATATGCAATTAAATGCTTTCAAAGCAATTTAATCATGAATTTAACAAGTTAATCTCAATATTATCAATTTAATACTAGGTTTAGACGCATTAATTCCGATTAGGCATCGAAACCGGATATCTTAATATATTATCAATATATATAATTTCATTTACTTACACATTGAATTGACACATCATCTATATATTTTGGTATATACTAATGTATAAGTATAGCAATACTATATATATATATATATATATATATACAGTACAAATAATATTCAGAAAATACACTTAAGGAGAAAATCCTTATCAACTATTTCCTTAAAGGTCATTTTAAAATCCTTTTAACTACAAAAAAATATGAAGTGTGATGCACATTAGAAATGTGGAGATGAAAATATTTATTTAGCAAAAATTGATCAGCTAAATATGTAATATATATAAGTATTGACGTGTTGTGTATGAAAAAATCCCTACAAGTCACCAGTTTTATGGGACTTACAGCGCACTTCAGAGTCATGCAGCCATGCTTCAAATTTAGCCTCTTTCTCGAATTTGAATCTGTTGTAATCTTCGATGGGATACACTAATTCGGGGTCATGTGCGTCGCGACTGCTTGACGAGGTCAATGGCTTTTCGTCGAGCTCAAGGCTGCTTGACAATGGAAGCTCCTCAGATTCAGCAAAACTTTGATCCGAAGCATCTGAACGAAATCCTGAACGAGACGAAGATTGAGATGGTTGATTGGCTTCAGATGGCAGCACGGTCAGAGGCCAACGAAAACCGGCAGTTCCTTGTTTAGCTGAGCTAAAAACGGCAGATAAATAGCCGCGGCTTCCTACTTTTGAAACGTTATCGGTCTGATGGCCCCGGAGTAACCTGTAGGCAGTTTACAAATTGTCGAATCTTTCGATGATGAATCAAGCAACGTAGTCATCAATGAGATACAAATCATGAAAATCTTCTTTATTTACATATTCAACATCAGAGTGAAAGGCCTTATCATACTTTTTACATTTTATCATAGTTTGATGACTGGATCCTCTTTGAATGTTGTTCGTGGCTTTCAACAGAAGCACAGCTTCATCCCTTATGTTTGAGGATATACCTAATTTAGTAAGCTTTATCACTCATTCACCAGCAGCGGGACCGCCCAATATAGAATTTCCGGCTTAACATTGAGACATGAAATTAGGCCTTGAAAACCAAATCGTTGACTATTAAAACTAGCTTAAACAATAATCAAGCTTATGTATTCCCATCTTTTGAGCCAACCAAACAACTTAAATCTGCTTCAAGTTTGTTCCTTCTCCTATCTTACTAAGCTATTCACAATTAAGAAGCTTAAATTTTTGTACTAAGCATGGACCAAACAAGTTTAAACTACAAAAATTTTCATGAATATACAAATAAGACGGTGTGGAAACTCAACAGAAAGGCTAGACGGTCCGAAAAGCAAGCAGTGCCTCTAGTCCTCTCCCAAACATGTTGAAGCTGTCGCAGAGCAATAAGGCAGTCATCCTCAATGATAATGCCATCCGTCTCAAGCATCCAATCTTGGGTCACTAGCTAAAGCAGCATTATAGCCTAGATCTAAGCCTCCATCGAGGTTCGCGCCTGTAGTCGTGCATCACAAGCGGCCACCAATCTACCATGCTCCTCAAGTCGGTCCTTCAAAAGAGTACTGCTCTCCATATTTGAAGGATCCGTCGTTATTAGCCTTAAGCCAACGGGACGATGGCGCCATCTGTGGGTAGAGGTAACAGGGTCTGAATGAGCTAGATAGCCCTAGGAATCCGTCCCGGTCCCTCACTGACCATTGCTGAGAGTATCTAGCTGGCACCTACTGCATACATAGGAGACGACTAACCATGACACCTTTTCTAGTCTACTTCACCAAGATTGATGCAACTGGTAAGCCATGATCTAACAAGTGAAACATTGGCATTTGTAGGAGGCAATCGAGTAGGACTGGGAGAGGCACTGACTCCAAAAAGACCTATCTGACCAACATGTCCAATATGGGTCCGGTGAAACTGCATTGGATGGCAAAGTGCATCCCTAAGGAACCTCCAAAGAAAATAAGCCTTCTGAGGGCCAAGCTGAAGCTCCCACACATGGCAGAAAGGCCACCACTCCCTTTCTTGGCATAGTATATCTAGCTAGAAATGCTTGGGGAGAAACTGCTGAACGGCCATTTCACGGTGTCCAACTCAGCATAACAAATTGAGACCTGATGGAGCACAAAAGCAACAAAGCTGTCCCCAAGGATCCTCAGAAGCTGCTCACCATCCCAACTGCGCTCATCATCCAAAAAATCTGACAGCCACATGCTATGTAACATGTCGACGTCTCTAAGAGACCCCAAGCCAGTCCAGTCAACTTCAATGGTAGAGATCATAGTTTCAGATACAACCTACCAGAAGGCATGTCTCTGGATAACCAGCCACCCCAAACATATCAACCGTTAAACTGCAGAGCCGCTCCGTGTGACAAAGAAAGCTTGCTCTCTAGATCCATACAGAGTCTCTATCGATGCATCCACTAACGTCGATGCATCAGCCGACATCGATGCAAAATTTTATGTGAAACGTAATATATGCTGTAAGGTTGATGTGGACCTCAGTTTTGCATTAATTTGTAAAAATACTTTAGATTGATGGAAGATTTACTTTTTTTGGGAGTGCTTGCCTAATTACATTTGGTGTGAATTGCTATGAAATGATTGCAAATGACCTTTTTGTACCTATTTCGTTCATTTGTATAGGTAGGATGGAAATATTTTAAATTTAATATTTGCAAATACTCTTTTTAAATAAACAAAATGATGTAATTAATAAATTGAAAAAGGCTACCAAGTATATTCAATGATAAAATAAATATTTCATTAGCATGATGTAATTGAATTTGTGAAAACATTAGGAGGATAATTTAGTATATGCTATATCAAAATCTATTATTGAGTTTTTAAAATCATTACTATTTCAATCTAAATAAGATTAAAATTTTAATAGGGGTTTTTATATACTTGCCACAAACATCTTTTTATTTATATTTAACACAACTATTTTAAATATATCAAATCACAAACATTTTAACTCCTTCGTTACCCTAACATCCAAAACGCCAGTCATGGCTGTAGGGTGCTATTGCCTCAGCCACAATCAAATGTTGATAGAAACACGAAAGTCTGGCTTTTAAATATCAAAATATTATTCCAATATAATCATTATGTGTGCATAACTTTAAAATTAATTGTATTATCAATATTATTTTAGTCATTCATCAAAGTAAGAGAATAAAAACATATTAATTAGTTATTTTACAGATTTGTTAACCATTATATTCAATTAAAAAATTTATTTATTTTTTATAAGAATCCTTTTAGTTGATAATTTTATTAATACAATTTAAAAAATCGATGGTATTTCAATATGTTTATTTTTTAACAAATCATTCAAATTAAAAAAATTAATAAGCCAAATTTAAAGTTTTCAAAATATTAATCTCCAATATTTTCTCATGCAAATATTACCTTTAATAAAAGAATAAGATAAATAATTATATATATATATATATATATATATATATATCTTTTCCCTTATCATATCATGCAAATTTGCATGCATTTTTCAATTAATAATTTTATATTTCAAAAGGATAAACATACGTATTTAACAATTTTTATTTAAATTAACTACCTATGATAAAAAAATCACAAAAATAAAAGTTAAGAGACTAAAATAAACAAAATGTACGAGTCAAGAAACTATTTTGACATTTAACCCATATAAATAAATATAACTATATATATATGCCTCCTAATTATAACCTTGAAATTTATCATATCGTAGCAAATATTATGATTAAATCACAACTAGTTCAATCAATGGTTTGACTGGTCTATGTGATTGTAGATGACCTAATAATTAGGTCTAGTCAGCTGTCATTCCGACTTTGAAAACACTGATTTACATTATGATTTTAATTATATTGCATTACTTCTTCCATCAATTTTCAAACAATGAGGCGCTGAAAAATTCATGGCTTACTTGTACACTACTCCAATCTTTACAGTTTACATATCTAACACCCAAATTTTCCTACTTAAAAATAAAACATACTCGTCTCGTTATTTACACCTAGTTAAGCACTCATCTTAGGTATTTTTCATTTATTAATTGAAATGATATTTTCTATACATGAAAAAGATTAGAGAAGCCTTGATACCTTTAATCCTCCTAAAGCATTGGAAAAAACTTAGTTCGGTAAATACAGAAAACTGAATGTTAAGATTCAGGAAATTTTTCAAGAACTTACCCTCTTTTTGGTTTGCCTTTTGACATAATTTGTAGAGAAGCCTTTATGTCTTTAATCATCTCCTCAGCAAGAGGATAGCCAATCTCTGTCATTGTCCGTACAACATCTATTGAATCTTCAGCATCTTCAGTGTGAAGGGTTACTTCATTAACCTTTTCCATAACTCCTTCCTATAAGCTAATTCTTTTAGAACCAAGTTGAAATAGAACTAAATTTTTCAATAAAATAAGCATACATGCTTAAAACAAAGAAGCTTCTGTGTAACTGCATTTGAAAGAAACAAAATGAAATCTCAATCTCAGCCACCAAACAAAATATTGCATAAATCATAAAACAAATGTAGAATGGCAAACACATTAACAAATGCCAGAAAGTATGGACCTATGATAAACATAATAAATTGAGTTCAGCAGATCCTTCAAAACTTTAGTGCAAAAACTGCCTCACAATTTTTTTCCAGAAGTTTTACAATAAATTAGAGTGAATTTATAAACATCTATGTTTTAACAATTCTTTTACAGCGCATATGTTTAAATGTAAATTTGAATGTAATCAACAAAATAATCAGGTACATTTATGACCAGAATTCATCAGCATATGCAAGAACAGAATGAAACTTCAACCTCAGTTATCAAATTAATATGATTACCTAATAGATGTCATGCTATCAATGTAGAATGGTAAAAACATTAACAATGCAGGAAACTTGACTAAATAAAATTACTAGTGCTAAGAAGATGAATAAATCCTAACTATCGAAATCTTTGTATACAAGATTATGTTCATTTGTGTTCCGCTCATTTGACACCCCAATTTACTTAAATAAAGTACTCTTCATTTCAAATATGGGCAGGCTAATCCACTTTTACTTGCAAAAAAAAGCTGCAGTAAAACAAAATTAGCTGTTCTTCACGTAAGTACATCGGTATTAGCAGTAACAGCAATATTAAAATTTTGCAAACTACTAAAATCTTTATAATTTACATATTCGACACCCAAACTTCAACATTTATAAATATAGGACTTTTTTAAATCTGCCAAAACTATTATAGTTTCAAGCCTTTGTAATCCTTAAATGAGAATGAGATTTCATGCATAGATAACGTTAGATGCTAGTTTCATAAATTATGTAGTTTGAGTGCTTGATATGTTGTTAATTATAAATATTTAGGTAAGTAATAAAACTCAGATATAATTTTACTTTGAGCTGAAGATATTGTTGAATTCATTTAAGGTAATTATATTCACACGACTTCATGCCATGCTCACAATGGGTTTAACCATTTGGTTTGTATAGACAACACCGATCTATAAATTATGTTGATGTTTCCATCCTGCTAAATATTGATGCCAAAGCATTAATCTATCTGCTAGTAATTTTTAATGATATCGACCACGCACATTCTTAAAAATAGCTTTCGTTTTCACCCAACCTTGTTGTGTCACATCCTACTCAATATGTGTGGACCATCATCCAGATATTGACTAATTTTCCTCTCCTTTGGATTCATTTAATTACACATTCCATTCTTTTAGCATTGGGATCATATTTCAAAAAATCACTGAAAGTAGATTATGCAATGGCTAATTTAATTAGATCGTTGGTGATTCGGATATTAGTTGAAATGGATTTAACTTGAACACTTTGAATTCAAGATAAAGATGGTGATGAAGAAAATGATACCTCCAAGAGTGCATATTTAAATACTTTCTGACTTATTGTTCGCAATGCTTGACCATTGGCTATGATAAAACACATTGTTTCAGACTTCATCCTCAGCTTAGAAACAAAGTTGTAGCCGCTAGAGGATAACGTTAATAAAGTTGACAAAGTGAAAGTAAAACATAAACTTGTATATGTGCCAAAGAGGAATCAATTATCTTCGGTGGAAAATCAAACAGTTTGCTTGTTGGGAATGTGATCCCTGTCAAAGTTGGTTCGGCCTCATCTGGTACGGTCAGAGGTGACCCGACGGGTGATGAAATTGCAGAAGGATAAATTCCACCTCGTCCTTTGGACGATGGAGAAGAAGGTCCTCAGGTAAATAGGGTGGCCGACATGGCTGAGTCCGTTGGAGACAGTTTTGTTGGTTCAGACATTATCACTGGAGACTTTTGTGGACTAAAATTCTATCGGTGCAATTTTATAGAATTGATGCAAATTGTGGATGGCCTAGCTGAGTTGGATCATCAAATGGATATTAACACACTTTAAAAAGACCATGTGGGTGGCTCAGATGGAGAAGAATAAATTAAGAGACCGAGTTAAACGGGTTGGTTGAGTTTCCTTTGGCAGAGTGGTATAAGAATATTGTGGATGGCAAGACGATGATGGGGGTACCTTATAAGCCTTGTAATTACATTAAAATCACCCCAATTCTTGTGCTATATTTATGTTAGATCTCAATAATTTTAGTTATAATTCATGTACTTCACTTCAATTTGCATTTTTGTAGGTTTTTTGGCGCATTTTGGCTAAAATTAACTATCCCAACCCATGGGCGCTCTGGCACGCCCAAGCGCGCGGCGGGGAAACTACCATAAAGGTAAGTTATGCACACAAAGCAGGGCATCTTTTGGGCTACCCGAGGGTATCTTTTGGCAGAGCTATATAAGAAGAAAGAAAACTCTAAACGAGGAAGGATTGTACATAACTTTTCTAAGGATTAAAAGAGGAGTAATTAATGAGAGAAAAAGTAAAAGGAGTTAGGGTTCCAAGTGAGAAAACCTTTCATCCACCCGCACTAAAGACCGCCATCAGAGGAGAAAGAAGAAGACAAAGAAGAAGTGAATGAAGAAAACTCCAGGGACATTCCTTCAATAACCTATTCTTTTTCATTCCTCACTTTCCTTATGAATAGAACGTTGTAAAAGCATGTTATTTTTAATATTCAATCGTTGTGTGCTTGTATTTGTATGTTAATGGCAGCTTAAACCCCCCTTTTCAGGAAGAGTTAGGCTAAACTATGTGGAGATTTATTTTATGAAATTACTGAGTTAGGTCTGCATGTTTACTTGTGAAGATTTGTGAATGGTAGTTTGTTATGAGAAATCTTGTGTTAACCATGTTAATCTTTAATGTATAAAATATGTCCGGAGAAGTTTGTGATCATGCTACGAATTATATCCTAAAACAGAGCAAAAGTCTTGTTCATGATAAAATCATAAGTGAACACAAGCCATCTTAAGCAGCCCTAAGCCCAATTGGATCAGAGCAAAAGTTTAGATCAAAGAGCTTATGGGCACTGAACAACAAACATATAAAAATAATCATTTAGCACTACACCTGATGATCGAGCCAAAATTTTTGATCAAGTTGTATGTGCTATGATTAGAAAAATCATTTGAGTCACATCAAAGTCTATGATTGGAGCAAAAGATCAAATTACGGCCTTTGTGTGCACTCAGAATCTCAAGTCTCTTGTATTCAACGCATCATGCGGTCTCTCGCTTAGAGATGATGTGAAACCGAGTAAAGGGTTGACGAAGTAGAGAAATAACACGCTTCCCTTGAACTCAGAGATATTTATGTGCATTTGAGAACAGAGATGGAAATCTAGTTCCATATGCACTTGATAGGGAATGCCAATAGATCTCAAGAAACCACCATTTAGACATTCAGGTTCGAAATCATGAGGTCTCGTACGAGATCGGCTAAAGACGACCTTATGGTTTAATGATGAGTGACCCATATGCGTGAGAGATCACTAGTGGGTTTAACGATCAGTAACACCTTGAGATGTAAGTTGAAATTCTCATAAGTTAATAAGTTTGAGCTCAGTAATGTCTAGATAAGTCGAAACATAGTTGATCGGTCTAACACTCCCCGGTCATTTATCATTAAAAGCAATCCTCGTAGTTTAGCTTTACTTGCTTGCATGATAAGGTTCAATTTAGTTAACAGCAATCCAATTTCATTGTCTAAGCAATAGACGAGAGATTAGTAGCTAGTGCCCTTCCCTTACGATAATTTTTGGAACATACAATCCCTGTATTACTCCAAACCACGTGTGAGGACCTGATGCTGGGTCAGCGGGAGCTAATCCAACACTGGTTGGTTATTGGGTAAGTACTCTAGCCGCAGGGTCATACTGAGTGATTTAAAAGATAAATATATAGACATCAAATATAACTCATTCATTCATAATTCACAAGTTTTGATTACAAAAGAACAAAATAAAATAAAAGTTACAAACTTTTCAAAACAAGTCAAAAAGAGCGATATATCAGCAGAAAGCAGTATCAGCACTGCTTGATTCTTAACACCATTCTTTTAGAACAAACTCCTGATCTGGGCACATTTCAAAAGTGCGGCATTTGCATACTAGTTAGTTGTAAAACTAAGTACTGATAGATGTCATCTTTACAAATGTTGAATAATAAGTAAAATAATCAATAATTTGACAGGAATATAAAAAAGTGTAGAAATTTATCCCTGCAAACAATAAATTAAAAACCGGACCGGAGTTCGAACCGCTAAGGTAAGAGGTTCAAGGTTCGATGATCAAACCGGAGGTCGAACCGTGATGACGTAATAAATAATATTTTAATTCAATAATATATATAAATATTGAAAATGAGTTATTTAAATAATATTTGAGTAATTTACTAATGTATTGCACTTTTTTTTGAAGGAGTTGAGCTATAAAGGGTGATAGGTAAGTTTGAACTATTGCCTTATCAAACATTAAATTTAAATGACCCCAATCACTAATTTATAGTGTCCAAATCTTTATAACTTTTAATGCTAGATTTGTATATTATGATTTTTTAGGATTTACATGTATAAATATTTCTTTATATATTGGGTACTATAATTTTTATAATATTAAATTGAATACAGATTATAAATTTTGTAATCATATTTTTTGCACTCACTACAAACTAAGAATAAATATTTTAATAAAATATAAAAAATTAGCCATAAAATATTATAATATCACAAATATAAAATTATGATTATTATGATATATTTTTGTTTGTTAATTCATGTTGTTTTTACTAATATTTTAAATAATATCTAGATTTTTATTTAAATTTTATTTATTTTTTAATATATCTATTTTTTTTTCTTACAAAAAACTGACTAATTTTAGTCCCACATCGTAAGTGCAGGTTTATTTGGGCGTCCTCCAGTTATATAAGCTTCGCAAATTGTGAGATTAAGAAGAACCGGATGGTTCTTTCAAAATTGGCCCGGTTTTACGGGTTGGCGGTTGAACTGTAAAACCGGCCGATTTTTTTTCGGTTAGATGTTAAGCGAGTTTATTCTTCGATTCAGACCGGTAATCTGGCTGGTTCGCGGTTGAACCGGTCGGTCCGGTTCGATTTTTAATTCCTTGCCTGCAAACCTCAATTGCACTTGAAACTTTAGTATAAAAATAATTGCAGTCACAAAAATAAATATAAAATTTTAGTGTTTGATATCCGGCGCAAAATATGATTTTGCTGGGCAAGTACAAAATTGAGAAAAATGGAGTTCATTTTTGTGTTACATATCCCAACTTCCCTCTATATCTGCCCCTCAAAGGCTTATCAATATAGGCTCCTTATGACTACTGATGTTGGACAGCCCCGTCCTAGTAGTTGTCTGATCAGACAAAAAATATATCAACATGGAACCCTTGCTACTCAGTTATCCAAACTTTTTCATATATCATTTTATGTGACTTTTAAAAGCATTTTTACCAATTTGTGCTATGTAGAGCGGAAAAACATATTTAAACAAGAGTAATAAAAGACATGGTACCATATTCTTTTAAGTTCAAAAGTTCAACAGTTTGATCAAATCTGCATTTAGATTTTTGATATTTTAAATTAGCCTTATAGCCAACATTAAAATGAAAGTAATGATATTTTTAAGGATTTTTATTTTCTTCTTTTCTAGAAGATAGCATTTTTAAATCACTGAGGGTAACAATTATATTTGATATAATATTATTATTATCATTATTTAATGATAATAATAATATATGAATGAAAGAAAAATAGAATGAAAATGACTGTAAAAATATGCAGAATAAAAAAATAATTATAAGATATAAAAATGAATGACTTAATTGAAATTTGATAGAATGGAAATAAGTCGTTTTATAATATTTATACTATTTTCATTATTAATTAATGAGAACAGCAAAAATGTGAATGACTAACTTTTATCATTATTATCTTCATAATAATGATTATTAAATATATGTAAATAAATAAATAAAAAATAAAAGAATGAATAAATAGAGAAAATAACAAAATCTCTCATTTTCTTCCTCTTTTCCTTCTCCTCTCACCTAAATTAATGTTTCCAAAAAATGGAGGGAGGTCGGACATGGTCGAAAGGAGCTGGATGGAGTGGCCAGAGCAGCGAAGACTAGTTGGCTACTGCTGGATGGCTGCAGGTTGGCAGGAGGGGAGGGCTGGATGTTGCTGTGGGAGAGGAGGAGCTAGCTGGAAGAGAGGGGGGAGCTGAGAGAAGGAAGGGAGTGCGGGGGGGGGTTAAATAGGCGCAAGGGGACCAATGTGATGGTCCAACATTCGGGTGGTCACATACCGCAGGATCATATTGAGCAATTTGAGAAAAACGAGCGTACACATACAAAAGCCAAATATAGTTCTCATTCATTTCAAAATTGCATATTACAAAAATTTTCATCGTACATCATGAACATTGTTCAACTTTTATAAAGAAAAAATAAATAAATAAATAAAAGTTAAAATAACGTCATCAATCCATCGGCCAATTAATAATTTAAGTTTTAAAGTTCTTCTTCAAGCTCCCCCAGAAGTACCTGACCTGGTATTGTTCAGAAAATAATACCGAGATTGAAATTCTCAGTAATTAGATAATACTCTAAGTACCACAATAAATAAAATAATATTACATTTTTTAAAAAGCAAAGATGCAATTAGTAGAAATACGGATGTAATAAAAATGCAGGAAGAATATGAAAATAGCGCAAAAGAAATAAAAATTTCCTGTAAAAAATATTACTATAAATATTATTTTATCACAAAGATATTAATTAATTGATGTCTTTTTTCCAACAACCAACCACAAATGTTACTGATGTCATTTTTTCAGTAACAACCACGAATAAAATGATGATGGTTACTTGATGTTTTTTTCCAATAACCAACCACGAATATCACTGATGTCATTTTTCCAGTGACAACCACGAATAAAACGATATTGATTTCTTGATATCTTTTTTCCAATAATCAACCACGAATATCACTTATGTTATTTTTCCAATGACCCACGAATGTTATCACGTTGGTTCCGAACAATCAACCAAGCTTCAATTGAATTTGGCTCAAAGCAAATAAGCAAAGCTAAGCAACAATAAATTATAAAAAGTAATACATATCATATACTGGGTACCTTTGTTCTTTAAGATCCAAAGTTTGACAGTTCAATTTTTTGATCTGCATTTAGATTTGGATATTTTTAAATTAGCTTTTAGCCAATGTTCTTATGAGTAATTACTATATGTTTTCCATTCTGTTTTTCTTTCGCTTATACATTAGGTTAGCGTTACTATTATGATAATAATATACGAATGTAAAAGACGGAATGAAAATGATAGAAATTAAATTACAGAAAGTAATGTTAGAATGAAAAGTGCTTGATGAAAACATAATCATTTTATAACATATGCACTTGTTTATCATTATTGATTAATGATAATAATATTAATGTGATGATATAAAGTTTATTTAAGTATAATAAAATATACATAATATTATTAGTAAAATCTCCTCCTTTTCTTCTCCTTTTACCCAGGATAGTGTTGCAGGAAAGTTGAGAGAGGCTGGAGGTGGCTGAAATGATGGCTGGCTGGTGGGCGACTGGAGGGAGGAGGGCTGCTGCTGGAAGGGAAGGCTGGCAGCAAGGAGAGGGGGCTGGTTGGCTGCTTTGGAGGGCCGAGAAGGGGGCTGGTTGGTTTGGAGGGTCCGAGTGGGGTGGTTGGGTGGCTGCCGGGGCAGGTGACTGGCTGGAAGAGGGGGATGGCAGCAGGGAGAGGAGGCTGGCAGCAAGGGAGAGGGCTGCTGCTAATGAGGGGAAAGTGATGGAAAATGAGGGGAGGGGGTCTAAATAGAGGGAGAAGGGGAAGGGGGAGAGGAAGAGTCATCCCCCTCTTTAAGCAGGGGGGCGCAAAGGAAGAGTCTTCCCCAACTTAAGCAAGGGCTCCGGAGGGGGGAGAATGAAAATATTAAGGAAAGGGGGCGCAAAGGAAGAGTCTTCCCCAACTTAAGCAAGGGCTCCGGAGGGGGGAGAATGAAAATCTTAAGGAAATTTGAATAAATTACTTAAAGTTAAATTTTTCGTATTTTTCCGTTGTTTGGCTTCCGAATACAACGGAACTTGACATCGAAGTAAGTTATGATGCAATGAACACCCTCGCGCCAAAAATTTTCAATTCGGGCAAATATTTTATTTTATATTAATTTCTAAAGTTTTAAACTTCAAAAATTAATTTAGGTTAACCGCGATCCAAAATTGATAAAACTTCATGAGCAGCTTTTAAATGATGTTCTTAACATAACAACACGAAAATTGATAAATTCTAACATGTATTTCAATGTTCTTGATTTTATTGAATTTAAAAAAATTCAAAAAAATAAAGCTGGAGTTTCGATTATCCAGATTTATCCCAAACTATGGCACTTTGATTTAAAATTTATTCTCTTCTAAAGGTATTTTTGTTTGCCCTAATTTGAAATTCCTCAGGATCCTGATTTCTGAAGCAGAATTTGACCTAATTTATAAAGTAACGACATTGGGTCATTACAACCGACCTGCACCAAAACAATAATGACGCAATGGGCGCTGGCGCGGAATCAGCCATATTCTCTCACTCGCGCGTGTTCCATAATTAGTGCACATTCTAGAAGTTATGAGAAACAAGTATGCCTACATGGAAGCAAGCTCCAACGAAGGGTGTCCTTCATCTCTGACAGAAAACGGTTGCATCTTGCTTTTTCTGTACTTTTCAAGTTCTGAACGTACCTTGACATTCTCGTGAACTCGGCCTCATAATTGACCACAGAGTTGCTACCCTGAACTAATTTCATGAATTAGTTCTCCATGATGTTTTGGGCAGCTTGTGGGATGTATTTGGCGCGGAATACTTCAGAGAATGCTCCCCAACTTATATTGTCCAATTCTATGCAAGTGAAATCAATGATAGCGACAGACTCTCACCATCAATTAGCTTCGCCTTTAAATAGGTAGTGAGTCACTCGCACCGCTTTTTTGTTTGAACACTCTATACTTTCTAGTGTCTTTTATATCTCTCTTAACTAGTCTTCTGCCTCTATAAGGCAAGTAGTCCCATGAAATACTAGTAGATTTAATTTGAGGAAAGATTAGAAAATTCCTTCAGAACAATGCTTTTGGGGTGATTGAACGAAGTTTGATAGGGTTGTTTTCTTTTGGTTCACTAGGAGCTCTAGGATGACTTCCATGAAGAGATCGTTGATACTTCCTGGAACCTCCATTGATTTAGGTGCTTTGATTGGGGTTTCTGATGGGGTGCTCATAAATCCTTCATCTTAATCCATCTTTTTGCATAAAGGTTTACATAGGTTTATGTTATCCTTTTCTCTTCTCAAAATAAATTATATTTTGACATTTATATATTATCTCTTAAATTTACACTCAATCTTGCTCTGATACCAACTGTGATGACCCGATGCCAGGTCACCGAGAGCTAATCCAGCACCGGTTCTTAGGGTAAGTCCTATAGCTGCAGGATCTTATTGAGTGGGTTAAAAAACAAATATACAGAATCAAACATAACTCATTCATTCATAATTCACATGTTTTGATTACAAAGGAGCAAAATAAAACAAAAGTTACAAACATTTCAAAAAGAGTCAAAAAGAGCGATAAATCAGCAGGAAGCAGTATCAGCGCTACTTGGTTCTTAGCACCCTTCCTCTAGGACAAAATTCTGATCTTGGCACGTTTCAAAAGTGCGGCATTTGCATACTAGTTAGTTGTGAAACTAAGTACTGATAGATGTCATATTTACAAATGTTAAATAATAAATAAAATAATCAATAATTTGACAGAAATATAAAAAATTGTACAAATTTATCCCTACAAACCTGTTTCAATTGCACTTGAAACTTTAGCATAAAAATAATTGCAATCACAAAAATAATAATAGAAGTTTAACGTTTAACGTCTGGCACAAAATATGATTTTGTTGGACAATTACAAAATTGAGAAAAATGGGAGTTTATTTTTGTGTTACATAACCCAACTTCCCTCTATATATGCCCCCTCAAAGGCTTATCAATATAGGCTCCTAATGACTCCCAATGTCAGATAGCCCCATCCTAACAGTTGTCTGATCAGACTAAAAATATATCAACATAGAACCCTGCTACTCAGTTATCCAAACTTTTTCATATATCATTTTATGTGACTTTTAAATGCTCAGATGGCAGCTAGCTCCATCTGCACCACCTTTTCTGGAGATGACATTTTGCACAGTTTCCTGCATCTTCGGACACCAACCTTCAATGGGGCATTGAACCCAATGGACACCATCAGCTGGCTCAAGTTAAACGAGAAGAATTTAGCAAGCATAAAGTGCCCGAACTCTGAGGCCATCCGTCTGGCCGCCCACCTTTTTCAAGATGAGGCCGAATATCGGTGGAAAAATGAGCGCAACACTGAATTCGCAAACTATGAACTAAAGGACATATTTCCTGGGAGCAAATGTAAAGGTGATTTTGCTCCCATGAAATGTCCTCTAAAGATTGAGCTCAACAAATTGCTCCCATGAAATATCCTCTAGTTCATAGTCTACGAATTTAGTGTTGCGCTCATTTTCCCACCAATTAGAGCACTGGGTTGTTGACAAGAGTTCAGAATAAGAGCGTGAGTCTCTTGCGCCAGTTGTGTATTACTTTCAATTAGAGCTTTCATAAGACTGGCCAGGGAATTAACGTCATCAGGTCCGCCTGAGGACAAGACTGTGTTTTTAATGGGTGTAGGAGCTGATGGGGAACCTGGATTCATGACTGCAACATCCAAAGATACGAATTTAGGAGATAAAACAAAAATTCAATATTTCTTTCAATCATTACTTCTCAAAGGAGAAGTTGCATAAATAGGCAAAAAAGGATAAACTAGTGCGAAAAGAAGATACAATAAACAATTTAAGAAAATTAACTACAATACTCTGCCCTAAAGGCAGTACAAAAATCATCATACGAGACTTCTAGACGCTTTCTTGCTAATCTTTTATAGGTCCAGAACCACCATCTATCCGCTGATCCTCCGAGTAGAGTTCCCAAGATCTAAAGATGATAGTCATCTGAACATACTGTCTCTCGGAAAGCAGTAGTCACACGATCCAACCATTCCTTAGCAAGAATAGGAAGACTGGTTCCTCTGAAGATTGAGCGAACTAAGATCTCATCTAGAATTTCTACTCCGCGAGGAGACACTCCATCAATGGTCCTACCATAAACTTTACCATCTTGGAAATCATCCGCCCAATACTCGTCGAATAATCTAAAGTAGTAGTTGTACTCGAACTATTGATATTCTATTTCTATAATTTCATTCAAATATTAGTTCTGATTTTCCACTTATTTTAGTTATAAGCATTTGACTTGTATATTTTACTTTTTTTAAGTTCGTTCAGATCTCAAAATGTCCTTTTATTATTTGTATTTTAGCATTAAGCATATTTTACTCAATTAAGATTTGTTCAATTCCTAAGGTGTCCTCTTTCTAAACATTCTTAATTTTCATTTCTGAGATTCAACTCGATGAACTTATGAATGTTCCTTTTCTTACACTTAGTGATTGTGATCTTATCTGCTATAGAGAACAGATCAGAAAGTAGATAGGAACATTCTCCTTATATGATATTTTATGATATTTCTCTGATACCAACTGAAACGCCCCGTCCCGTCACCGCGTGCAACTAAAGTATAAGGAATAATAAGACAGTTGGCGGCGGAACGGTGCGCAACTCGGGAAGGACTGCTGAACCTCCCGAATAACCGCTGAATAGTGAGCTGCTGGACTAATCTTTAAGATAAGCGTAAAGCCTTATCTTAAGTATTAGACAATATAGTATATACATTGGATTATGAGTGGAATATGAGGAATCCAATATATATAAGTATAATTGCATTTTCAGTATGTTGATCATATCACAATACTAAGTATAAGTAGTAGTAAACATAAAGTGCGGAAGCTAAAACATACATCCAAAAATATTTATCACAGAAGTTAAGTAAAGCATTCGTCTCAGAAAAAAAAAATACATCCAGAGTTATTACAGCCAGTCTACTTAAATAAATTAACAGAAAATAATCTAATGACTGAAGTGAAGGTAAACTAATGCAAAAAGGTAAATGCTGATGTAGAGTCTCTAGTGCTCCATGAACTACTCCTGGATCTCCTATGACGCCTCCTAAACTAGCTCCACAGACTGCTCTAGATCTAGCAAATTGCCGGATCCCAAAAGTACCACGTGTTAGATAATGAGTCTAACACATTTTAAAGCTATTCTTACAGTTATAATTTTCTAAAGTTTATCATTTAAGTAATTAAAAATTTAAGTAATTAAAACAAAACTGCAAAAAAGTATTAAAATAGTTGAAAATTTCAAAACAATGAAAAATTGTAATTGAAATAATTGAAAATAAAACTATGCAGAACTAAAAGTAAAATAAAACAGGGCTGAAAATTGAGTACTAAAAATAAAAAAAATAGTAAAAGAATTAAAACTGAGTAAATAATGCATTTAAACTGTGATGTATGCCACTGAATTTATATCTATGCATCTAAATATGCCACGGATATGCTGACTTGGTGCCACATGACACCCCACAAATCCTAGATGAGCAAACGCTCCTCTAACAGAGTCCTTAAGTGAGCTAAATCGCTCCGCTAATGCTGACATGACTTGTGCATTTATGATATGCCAAGGCTTTAATGACAGTATGCTTTAAATCACCGAAAATCAAAAATTAATTCAAAATCAAGTAATGATTCCATTCGTCTCCATCGTGTAGAATTTATCTAAATGAATTCTGACTTCTAATTCTAATCCACTTAATGGTATTAGTTAAGATTATACCTAAACTTATCAAATGAAAAGGTTGTATACACATAGTTGATATATTTTTAAGAAAAGTGGGTTTAACAATTAGTTTGTTTAACTGCACTTATCAAAATGCATAGCAATAAGGGGCAGAAACATGTCACAATTTATTCTCCCAAACTAAGTTGTTAAATACCCTAATTAAAAACATACTTATAGTGTTCTAAGAAAGGTAACTTGAAACACTTAGTTTGTTCAACTGCACTTATCAAAACGCATGACGATAAAGGGCAGAACCCTGTCACAGTTATTCTCTCAAACTAAGTTGCTCAATCCCCTACTTTAACACTCTTGGACTTGGGATGTTTATCTTGAACTGAGCTGTACTTATCTAATTACATAAGATAAGACCAAAACCCTATAGTATTATTCAAAATAAATTAACCAACTCTAATTTTTACTGAAATAAATTAGTACTATGGATATACATATCCAACTGATAATTCTACTAATTCTTGTTCTAACAATTCTATTTATATATACATCAAGGAGTACAATCTAATGAATCCACACTCCATTGTGATGAGTCCTACACAAAGGATCCAAGAATATAACATAAAAGTCATCCAACTTAGGATGCTACTACAAGGAAGAATCTTATTCTATGGTATTTAAGTTATCTACCACAAGGATTTAAAGTCAGTTATCTAAGGCTAAAAAGGTGCATCTAAATTCCTACCTCACAAATCAAACAAATTGGCTCTTTCTATCTCAATAATTTGTCTATTAATGAGGTCTAGCAATTATCAAATTAAATTACTAGACTTTAATCTTAAGGTCTAAGCAATGAAATATATGATAATTCAAGCTAAAAGGATTATATTAAACTTACAAGACTTTAATACATTGAGTTTGATTACACAAATCAGATGGGTAAAGCTCATATGATCTCAACTTATACTACAATTATGAGGTATAATCACATCTTATTAGAAATTGATCATGTACAAATCATTATCAATTTACAATTTAGTTTATGCTAATAGTCTTTCTTAAGAGAAAATCAAAAATCTAAATGTTAAATTCAGATGATCAATCATATAAATTTATTGAGCCTTAATACTTCTAATTTAATTGTTTAAGGTCAATGTCAAACCAAGGAGCATTATTAGAATCATGCAAATTCCTTAAGTATTCAAATCAGGTGGTTTAATTAAGATGATTAAGATTTGGGTCTTAATCCAGACAAAATAAGGTTTAACTCCTAACTTGACCAAACCAAGACCATTTGCTTAATTATTGGTCAATGGTACAATCAGAGGGTTTATTGTACATTATAAATGTCCAAAAATTGATATTAAATCAATTTTTACTTAGATTAAGTATTTCTTAAGATTCATAAGGTTTAGTTATGGATTAATGTCAAATCAGTTAGTTATGTGTCTAAATTAGAATTTAGGTTCTCTAACATGCATCATACTATTAATGAGGCATATAAACATTTCATTACTCAAAGCAGAAAGTAATTAAAGCTAAACATTACATTGATTACCATTTGGCACAAGCTATTCGAATGAATTCTTTAGGAAATTAGCATGTTATTTCATGTTCAAAATTACCTTTACATTTACACAATGCATGATTCTACTAAATTCAATTTTTATTTTGGTATATTTTTGCAATATTAGGGTTATGGAGTCGTCAAAATACGAAAAATATCAAATTTTGGAAAAACTGAACAGTTCTGCGCGCTATGGCGAGCTGCTGCGCTGCAGCGCGCTGCTGGGATTTTAGGCGCTACGGCAAATTTCCTAAGACGCGGGCGCTATGGAGCGCTGGAGCGCTCTCTAGCCGAGAACCAGGCGCTCCGGCGCGCTCCGACTCGCTGTAGCTCTCCCTGGCCGAGAGTCGGGCGCTACGGCATACTGTAGTGCTCTACGATGATTTCGCCTGAATGAAAAACAAAATGTGTCCCCTTTTGCACTCAAACACCCTCGATTTAGGACACCTCAAGTGCCATATACTAATGGAAAGGTCTTCCAAGACCTTTACATTAATAACAAAATCAACAAGAAAAGATTATTCTAACGCTGCAAACAATGATGATAAAGGTCCAAGTATACAGAAATCCTACAGCTTTTGACTGCATTTTAATGGACGAATCGAGCTTCGATCGGACACATTGAGTCCGATAGTGGCTTGACGGTCAAACCTAGACTCCATATAATAGGTACCTGAGCTTGCAAATGGAAGAAGATGGAGTTCTTCAAGAGCTTAGGAAGAGAAGAAACTTCTTCTTCAACAGCTAGCAAGAGGAGGAAGAAAGTTGAGGGTTCTTCAGGAGAAGGAGCTTCAGCTGTTGGCCAAATGGAGGGAGGAGTGCTGAGGGAAATAGCTTTAAGGAGGATGGAGGCATGGCTCCATCCTTAGCTATCCCATCAGCAGCATGGAGGAGAAGGGGGCCTCTTGCGTGGGCCAGAAGGGGAAGGAGTGAGGCGCCTTTTGTAGGAAATGGAGAAGGGGGGAGTGGGGCCCAGCTCAGAAAAGAAAAGAAAGTTTTTAAATAAATAATTAAGTATTCTTATTTTTAATTAACACAGTTCTTTAATTAAAATTGGATGACTAAATGGGCTCCGAAAAAATCTCAAAATTCCACCCATAGCTAATTTGGGGTGAGGAGCTCAACGGCGAAGTCGGATTTTGATTTCGACAATTATTTAATTATTTTATTTTTTGGAGTAATTAAATATTATTAAAATAATTTAAATATTCGATTGAGCTCTAAATTGCTCCAAATCTTCGAGGATTGGTTCTAATGATTAAATGAACCTAATTGAATGATAATTAGGATGCCATTAAGTTAAGATTATGCTAAATAACAACCTAGGGTTGTTACAACCAACTTGCGCCAAAAAAATTGGCGCAAAGCGCTCTGGCGCGTAAGCTTCTTCCGCCAGGTTCTATCGCTCGCACATGTGTGGAGGGGGGAGAAAGGAATAAGGAAAAGAAAATTAAATCTTTAATTAAAATTAAATTTTTCGCATTTTTTCGTCGTTTGACATCCAAAAATAACGAAAGTTGACACCGAGGTGTGTTATGATGTAACGAACACCCTCGCACCAAAAATTTTTGATTCGGACCAATAATTTATTTTTAATTAATTTCTGAAGTAAGAAAGTTCAAAAATTAATTAAGATCGAACCGGCGCTAAAAAATCGATGAAACTTTTTAGCAGTCTTTAAATAATATACTTAACATAATGACACAAAAATTGATGAATTCGGACATGTATTTAATTTTCTCAATTTACTGAATTTAAATAATTCAGAAAAAATAAAGCTAAAATTTTCATAATTCGAATCCCAAATTATGGCACTTTAATCTAAAAATTATTTATATCTAATAAAAATTTTTGTTTGCCCTAATTTGAAGTTTCCCGGGATCTTGATTTCTGATGCGGGATCTGACCTATTTTGCAAAATAACGACATTGGGTCATTACACCACATGCACTTGCGTGTGAACAAAAGTCACGCAATACTTGTTGTCTACCAACTTTTTGGCATCGTTGCCGAAAATTAATTAGAAAGTATTAGTGAAATTTTTTACTCTAGTGACTTAGACATTTTTCCTTTTTATATTTTGTTTTTCATTTTTATTTTTTTTGTTTATATATGGGGTACCCAGATTTCATAATAATACACAATAACAATCCAAATTGGTGTAAATTATGCAGGGGAGCACATTCAAGTTTTGATTGTAATGAAAATAACCATTTCGCACCTTCGAGCACAAAGCCCATTAACTACACTGATTATGATCACAACTTCCAACATTATCCTACGTACCTACATGAACATTAATAACAAAAATTAGATAAATAAGGCATCTGGCAGACCTAAAATACGTATGTCTGCATTTGCACGCAAGTGTACATGGTCTGAAGTAATATGGAATAGTAAGATCCCGAGATTTATCGTTCTCTGGGAGCGATATTTAGATTTGTTACTGGAGTGTATCTAATTTCAATGATGTTTAAGGAATCGATTAGTGGTTTTTGAGTTCCTAATTTTAAGATTTCTAGATTTACTTTGGTTTGAAAATAGTTTAGGAAAAATGGGAAGAATTGAGGTCAAATATGCAGTTGTCATGGTTCATGCAAATTACTCTTCTTCTCAATTATATGTCAAGTCAGTTGGATTAATTTTAATATCATAATCAAGAGATTTAAAATTCTTTAAGTAATACTTTAAATGTACTAAATATTATCTAGTGCTCTAAGATGAACACTATGAGGTTCAATCTTAGCATATAGACAACCATGTGATCTTTTAATAGATGAAATTATCTCTCACGTCTAAGTGATAAAATACTTGATTTTAGTTAAGTATCACATGATCTTGATTCCACCAATGGCTCACATGCATCTATTCTTAATTTAGCTAAGGAGATGAGCTGCGAAGCTAAATGAGTTTAAGTCACATCACTCGCATAAATTAAGAATGAGTCGTGGAGCTCTAAAGGCGGTTCTCGGCTCACATGCGTCAAATTCATATCACAAATGATATGAACTAAGCTACGAAGCTCAAAGAACTTTAAGTTATATCATCTCATGGCTCAAATGATCTGGCATTTGTCCTAAGTTATACACGGATTATTTTCACGCAGCAAACATTCGCGGCATTCACGCTCGAGTGTGCACAACTTATTGAACAAAGGCGATCATCAAGCTCGATGAGAGTTTCGTTTAATATGTAGTAAAAGATTTGCAATTATATAGATCAATCATTTTCCAACATGCTCACACAATAAACATTCAAACACTTTTAGATCTAAATGACACTTCATTGATATAAGAGTTACAAACATTACGCCATGAGTCCTACATGCTCTAGCCCAACCCTCCCCAAGGGGAATTTAAGCTGCCATTAAAAATAACAAACAAAGAAAGCTACAAGAGATAATGAGGATTGACATTGCTCTTACAAATAAATAATAAAAAATGTAAGTTAGGAATGCAATACTCAGAATTCAGCCCTTGGCATTCTCTGTGTTCTTCTCCAACTCAGTCTCCTTCCTTACTCCTTGCTCCCTATGCTTTTCCTTCTTCTCAATGGTTGCAGCTTTCTTCTCCTCCTTAAGGTGGGAAGCTCTACTGAATATTTCTTTCTCTCCAAAACCAAAATCAAAATCACTTCTAAACATTTCTTCCTGCTTTTTATAATCAAACATCAGCCATTTCTTCTCTCCCAAGCTGCCATTATTCTTCATCTTGAAAATAGGAATTGCTTCAATAATATTCTTTTTATTCTCTTGGGAATAAGAGGTTTAAATTCTTGCCATTAATCTTTGTTGTGTGGAAATGAAGATAATTAAGTTTTTTGGTCTTTCCAACACTAAGTTGGAGCAAATTTCCAAGACTGCATAACGGCGCGCTACAACGCGCTATAATGCATTGCTTACGATTCCTTAGGCGCTATGGCACGATGTAGCGCCTTGCTCTCGGGCGTTCTAGCGCTATGGCGCACTGTAGCGCCTTTATTACGATAAGTTATGCGCTATGGCGCGCTGTAGCGCCTTGCTCTCGAGCATTCTGGCTCTATGACGCCCTGTTGCGCCTTGCTCTCGGGCATTTTAGCGCTATGGCGCGCTGTAGCGCTTTTGTTGCTGGAAGTCAGGTGCTATGGCGCGCTGTGGTGCCTGGCGCTAAGGATGCTTGCGTTGTGGGGCGCTATGGTGCCACAATCTCATGAAGATAGGCATTGTGGCGCGCTATAGCGCCTGGCACACGGCAACTCTGGCTCTGTGGCGTGCTGTAGTGACACAATCTTGTGAAGATAGGTGCTACGGCGCACTGTAGCACCTTGGTCTCGAGAGCTTGGACACCATAGCGCGCTACAGCGCGCTTTAACTCTTCTTGTGCACAACTTCTCTTAAATTTTAATTTTGGTCTCCTCATCTCTGAAATGCATAAATACATACTAAAAGTACGACTACTAATAAAAACTTAAATTTAAACAAAAAACTTTTTATATTTATTCGGTACATCAGTATCACACTTTGAAAAATTCATAGAATAATTTAAAGGGTATGTGAGGAACTTTATGCAAAAAATTGAGGCAACTTTGATTAGACAAATGCTGATATTTGAATATCAAGAGAATGCATGTAAGAGAATTGCAAACAATGACCATAAGTAAGAGTTAGAGTATCAAATTAACTTAGAACATTCAGAAATACAACAAGAATTGCAAATACAAAAATCAATCAAATGCAACCCGAAACTTTATATCCCCAACACACCTCAAGTTCCATTCATTATGTTTAGCAATTGCTAAAACATTAATCGATGTAGAACATGATAAATTGATACAACATTGTGGAGATGTAGAAGTCATTTATAATATCTCAAATGATAAAACTCCCTAGCTATCTTGATGAGAGTTTCTTGCAAGTTGAATTTGTGGAGAAATACTTGGAATGTGCCCCAAAGAAAATTAAATTATACGACTTTCTGCAATATGAAGTCATGAGGTCTCATACGAGGTCGGCTAAAGACGATCTTAAGGTTTAATGATGAGTGATTCATGTGCATGAGATCACTAATAGGTTTAATTATCTGTAGCCCCTAGAAATATAAATTAACATTCACACATAATTATTATTGAAAAGAACTCAATAATTATTAGGAAAGTTGAATCATAGTAAAGTAGTTTAACTCTCCCTGATCTCTTTATCATAATCTCATCCTCGTAATTTAGATTTACTGTTTTGCATACGTAGATTAACTTAGTTTAAAAAACCAACCATTCAATTGTCTAAGCCTTAGAAGATAGAAAACTACCTAGTAACCCTTTTAATCCCTGAGGATCATTAATTTATGACTCACCATCCCTATATTACTTCAGATCACGTACGCTTGGGTGTGATCAAAAGTCACACTGTTTATGTGGCTTGTCAGTATCCAAGGAAAGCGCATTATCATCGGAACCCTTTGGTATCGATGGATATCTAGCAGAATATGAGAAGAGCTCCCATCAAAGCTTCGAAGTGTGCTATTGACGGCAGCCGACATTTTAAAGAGGGGCGAGGGGATGATTGACGTGATCCATAGGGATGAAGATTTGATGGGAGCCCCTTTAGAATGGCTACAAGATTATATTAATGAAATTCCTATTATTTTGCGTAGGCAAGAAACTGTGGACAACACCCCTTTTTATGGTGCAGCAACTTCTCATGTCTATTAAACATTTATCCATATGTGAAGTTTCATCCGGTTGAGCAGGGAAGGCCTCAATCTCTTTCCTCATCGGCTGATGAAGGTGAGTCTGATAAAAACTCTGAGGTGAATTCAATTGAGTTAAATGATATTATATCGGATTTGGAGATACTAGCTGATTTCCTAGCTAAGAATAGGAGCAAAAAAGAAGCAAAAAATAGATAAAGGTTCTAATTCTAATAATCAAGCTATAACCTGAGGAAGAGGAATGATCGCTAAATGGGAGAATTGGTTCTTGTAGCGTGAAGACTTTCAGCTATTGTTGAGATTTTATTCTTTAAGATCTCAATTGGAGTATGGTGATCATTTTGTATTTTTTTTCTTTCCAGTTTGTTTTTTGTTTCATGTTCTGTTTCATTGTTTGAGGTCACCAACTCTTTATCGATTGTATACATTTCATTCGAAATATATAAAATGCAATAGGTTTATAATATATATATACACACACTCTTTAGAACAAAAATAGAAATGCATTCATGAATAGATTTTGAGTTTGAACAATAGGGCATTTAATAAAGAAGCTAAATTTATGTGACAGGATTGCTAATTGTATTTGCAAGATGGCAAAAAATGCCCATCAATCTCCACCCAAGATCACCTCTACTCATCCGCTCACAAATCACCAATCTCCTTCAAAACTTGTTACTGATCACCTCCTTTCAAACCAAGTGATACACTTCACTTCTTGAAATTTTCAAGAAAAGAAGATGAAGTGGTGCCTTTCAACAACTACTTTGTTCTCCATTTATAAACTTCATCAGATTAAGTAGCTTAAGATAGGCCAGATGTGAATTAAGCATAGATAGCCAAAAAATTTAATAACTAAGAAATATTAGGTGGAGAATTTTAATACAAATGTGATTTTGAGTTTGGTAGTCATCAAGCTAAATTCTTTTGAGAAAAACATGTAAAATTATTTCTATATTAACAATCTTCCAATTGGAATTTAATTTTCCAAAAAAATCATTATATAATGTGCCCCCTTGAACAACCACATACTAGTCGATATCTCGTGTGCATCATCATGCCAAAGATCCCAAAAAGCTATAGACATAAAGCAACTTCCACTAGCTTGAAAATTGCATAAAACAATACAATAAATAATTTTATACAAAGTTTAATATAAGGTATTTTAATATATTAAATGCTAACAAAAAATAGATTAATAATTAAGTAAAATATCATGATAGAAAAATAATTTATAATATTAAAAAATTATAAATAATATCATTTATAAGACTATGAAATTTCAATAAAATTAACTAATATAAGCACATATTATCCTAAATTTTAAATAGTAAATATTTAAAATGGATGTCGCCATCAAACTAACTGCTCATGGGGAAACAAAAAAAAACATAAAAATTAAATCATACTTAAAAAGAGCAAAGCAAAAAAATAAACACTTCGACTTTTGATATCCACTCACGCGGATGTCATCTTGTTTTATTCGTGCTCACTCCCACTTAGGTCAATGCTATCTTTAAGCTTTGCATTCTTAAAGCTCACCATTTTCTACTCATGAGTTTGACTACATTGCTTTCAATTTTATGAGTTCATAAATATATATATATATATATATATATGTGTGTGTGGGGGGATGTACAAGATTCTATGTGGGATGTCATCGAGACATCCAAGTGTTGGCGAGACTTCAGCCTCTTGCCACTAAACGCCATGCAAGTGGATCTGGCAACAATAAGAACAAAACTCATTCATCCACTCCTGCAATGTATGATAATGAATCTGATGAGAATCATATGTCAGAAAAGTGATTTGAAGATCTAGAGGAGGCTTGGCTCAACAAACTTCAAACAAAAAAGGGGCTCTAACTCATTTTAAGAAATATCACGTTGCTATCAAAGAAAAAAAAAGGAGCTAACCCGGCACCATGAGCAGAGGCATGATTGCACTTATGTTTGCATTTTCTTTACTTTAATTGATTCTTATATGCGAAAATTTTGAGGGGGTTTGGTAAGCATTTTTTTATGTTTTTTTATTTTTAGTTATTTATTTTACTTTTTTTATTTCTGGTTTCTTTCATGATTATCATTCAATATCTAAGTGTACTCATCTTTATTAATAAATTTTTAATAGATTCCCAAATATATATATATATATATATATATAAAGTACAAAGGTTGTTGAGGAATTTTCGGACAGCAACCAGGGTTTGAGTAATCTTTGAAAAACTGTCGCCTTTTTGTTCGTATTGTAGAATGATTGGTCATAATCTCTCTAGATGTTTCAAGATTCATCATCACCTTAAAACTTGCTTCACATCCAATATTGTGTTCCCAATGGTCCCCTAGGAAACGCTCGGTCTATGTCCCTATTCAGCCATTGCCTGCTACGGGAGACCATGTATCCTTAGAGGAAGTCCCTATGCCGTCTTTTGATGCTCGGAGTGTTAGTTTGGAGGACGATAAGAAAAAAATTGAGTTTAATTATGAGCTAGTTGGGTTCGGGGAGTTAGAGGTCTCTTGTGAATTGGAGGTCTCTAGTCCCTTGGATGTTCTCTCTATCCCACCTTTAGACATGATTGATATTGAAAGTGGTTTAGACACTGAGGTTGTTGTTGAGGTTGACACTGTATGATCGAATTATGTGCTTTCTATCGTGGTTTGTCTGGTTTCTTCCCCCACTTCATTTGGAAGGGGAGATTGTGGGTGACTTTGTCGCTCTAAACTTGCGGTCTACGCAGTGTTTTCTACACAAAGGATTTAGGACATTCTATTGGGATCAATCCAAATTTTAAGTAGGAGGGCTGAGGGGTTCCTTGATGACGAAGATAGATCATCCCTTCAGAAGTGCTCAGTATCTATATTGATGAAATTCCAATTGTCTTGCGAAGAAGAGGCGTCAACCATTCATCCGTGGAGGTTTCTCCCCGGGTTATTGTTTCGAAGCTAAATCCCATCGCATTGGAGTTTCATCCGCCCAACCTTGGGAGAACTCAAGCTACTTCAGCTCCAGAAGTTGTTGTATCAGATTATGAGAAGAACTCTAAAGTGGCCTAAAATGAGGAATTAAATGAAAGCCTATCGGATTCGAAATTATTACATGATTTCCTTGAAAGATAGAAAGGAAAAAAGAAAAAAAAATATGAAAAAAAAATTCCAAATCCAGCCTGTAACAAAACAACTACTCGGGATTCTCTTGCACATATTTGTTTTGCTTTAGTTGGAATCTTGGATCCTGTGGAGTTTGTTTGAAAGTTTCTTCTTTTTTATTTTATTTGGTTTTATTTTATTTTTATTATTTTCCTAGTTTTATGCTTTGATTTCATAAACTCCCATTTATTATAATCTTTTGATTTGCTAAATTTATAAAATGCAACAGGTTTGAAAACAAATAATAAATAAATAAAAATAATATATATATAAAGTAGAATTTCACACATACCACATAATCACATATTTATCTATTTTAGTTGTATTAATTACATAAATGTTGTATTCTTACAAGTTTCAATTTTAAGATTTTCATCTCTTCTACTTTTTAAGGACTCAATTGAAAAAAATATTATTTTACATAGCTTATCCATGATTATCAACAATGGTTTTCATAGTAGCTTTCACTTTCATTTGTTTAATATCATATACTTGGCACAATATTTACTTCCACGGATAAAGTCAGCCTATAGATTACACTATAATACATAGTTCAACTATAATCATCTTCAAGATAATCAGTCGACCCTTGCACACCCTATAACTAGCATCATCAAAAAATGTATATTTTACATACTGGAAATGCTTGAAGATATTAGATTTTTCTTCAAGCAAATAGTTCACTCCAAATATTATTTAGATACACCATCATTCATCCTAAAAGACCATGCCAACAACAATATTGAAAGTAATATAATTTTCTAGTAAAACATGACCATCACTAGAAAGTATTTCTGTGATATGACACATGAAATAAACATAATTAATCTAATACTAGCTAGCCTTTGCTTTAGACTCAATCACAAAATACTTTCACAGATACTTAAGCCAGAAAAATGTAACCATACTTATATCACCCAATAACTCAGCAGTGGGTTATCATGTGCATATTATTCTCTTTTCTTTGAAAGAAAAAAATTCTTTATGTGCTTTTTACATGCAACAAAGGCTACCACCTTGAATTTATCCCTAGATTAAGTCCTACCATGATTCGAGCCAGAAAAATTTATCAAGCATGCAATAGATGGCTAGTCAGTTTAACATTCCCTTCAATCTTAGCAATCATGTTCTTAGAAAAGAATTAATTCTTAACATCCTCTAACCTTATTGTACTATGAAGATAAGCATAACATGCTGATGTGTTTATGAGAAGATAAAGAGCATAATACTAGAAATGCTTAAGCTTCATCATCAATAATTATCAAATCTTTCAAATTTCATAAAATGGATATAAACCCATTCAAATGCATTTTGATTGGCATACCTTCCAGCAATTGGAGTAAATACCCTCATTGCTTTAAATATAGTTTATTAATGAGACTCTTAGTTTATAAAAAGATTCCAGTTTGAGAAATAAACATTCAGCGATTGTTTCCACCAAAACATCAATCAAAACACAATCTATTAAATGTAATTGAATTGTAGCGATGGCAATTTAAACCATTTTTCTTCTTTTCTTGTTTTACTCATTACTTAAACATGGGTTTGTTTGATGCAATTGAAGCTAACTAAAGTTGCTAAATAAAGTTGTTGACGAAAAAACTGTCAATAATGTTTGGCGGTCTGCTATTGTACTGTTGGAGTTGACCTTTTTAACATTTTACGATTGTACTCAATATGCATAACTCAAAATCAAAATTGGGTCAAATATATACACATTAAAATAAATAATTATACAAGACAAGTTCAGTGCAGTATTAAATGATTACACTATAAAATAAAAATGATAAAATGAAATTACAAGTTTAAGGCCAGAGAGTTTGTAACGCCATCCCTCAAAGCTTTCATCTCCTCAGCACCTGCTCCGTCATTTAGAAATTGCTCATTATTGCATTCATTGCTAGGATTCAACGTTTATCAAGTTGATATTCATATGCCCCAGGTGGAGTGCAAGCATCGTTGCTGTCACCTGGGCTTAAACTCAAGATTAGAGATATCCATGTGAGACGTAGGAGAAGAAGAGGGACCTGTGTGAGATGTGATAGAGTTCTTTGTTCTATGAGCCGGGGAACAAAAAGGATGTGCCTCTACAGCGTCAGGTGAAGGTTCTAGTCTACAGTTTTTTTATTATAATAATTGCTCGTGAGACAAAAGAAATTGTAGGTAAGAAGATAGTTTACGTCATCAAAACAGCAATAAGCTACCAATAAGGTACATAAAAACAACTGAATGCGCAGCTCCAGCCGGTTCAAAAAGAAACCAAAAAGCTATCCCCAAGCAACCAAAACTATACATTGTTAAGTTCAAATGTTATTCAACAGCCTAAAACAAGCTCGTAATCATTGAATGTCTCATGAGTTCTTTCATCAATAATATAGAAAATGAATGCCTCATATATTATGTCTCCATAGACCAAAGCTATTTGAGTTATCCAATTTTTCAAACTCTGAGTTATAGGATGTTGGACATTTAACCTTGCTTGAAAACTAGTTCTTCAGAGAGGCGGTGAGGCAAGTAATAACATAAGAAAGAGTAACATGTAGAGAAAGCACATAAAAACAAGTTAAGAGAATTATAAGTGATTTGATGAGATTCACTCGTGTTTACAGTAAAACATAAAGATAATTGTTCATCAGTAAGACCATTTTATTCAAAAAAAAATTCTTTCATCACTCCAGTATTTTCCCCCACTCTACCTTTTTTCCAAAACAAATTTGAGCAAACTTACATCTATGATGTTAGCATACTCTATTGATCAATACTGTAAACCACAAACTTGAGTAAATCTCATTATACTGACCACCGCTGGCTACCCACAAACTTTTTGCATGATTTTACCACTATACACCAGCTCACGCACTATTGACCTCTTTTAAAACTTGAAATCCACCATTTCCTGTTCAACTAAGGAAAGCGCATCACTTCTAGATTGCTTTTAAGAAAGAAAGAAAAAACTGAGAGAGACACTTCCTATCTCCATTTCTAGTTTCATAAGAATATAGATGACTTAAAATTTTCTAAGTGTAAATTAAGCATAAATAGGTAACCATCTATGTTTTCAAACAATAAGGCATGTTGGAAACAATTTTTGTGTAAATGTGCTTTTGAATCTAATATCCATCAAACTTAATTTCTAGAGAAACATATAGCAATTATTTCTATGCCTAAGAGAAAATACATCTGAGAAGCATAAACAATAATTAAGACCGAAAAAATGATGTTTAAAGCAAAAAATGACCTTTCCTCCAAAGCAATACCAATAAATAATTAATCCAAAATAGCGAAATCGACACTAATTTTCAAAAAAAGGGACTCCAATTTGAAAAAAAATTATCCTACAGCTTTTCCATGATTATTGACACTAGTTTTTGCAGTAACTTTCTCTTTTTATGTTTAATATTATATATTTGGTACAATTCTTACTTTCACAATCTAAATTCAGCTTATCAACATGTGATATAACACTATAATACATAATTCAACTTTAGGCATGTTCAAGATAATCAACCTATCTTTGCACACCTTAAGGATATTAGCATTATCATAGAATTTGCACTTCACATAATGAAAGATTGAAGATAATAGATTCTTCCTCAAAATTGGCACATAGTCAACTACACATATTTTCCAATCATGCCATCATGCATCCTAAGAAAATCTTAACAACACAAACGATATTGGGGGGCACAATGTTCTCATAAGTGCATAGTTATCACTTATCACAAAAGTAGAAAACATTTCCTTGATATGCACAATAAATAAACATAATTAATCTAATGTTAGTAAGCTTTTGATTCAAACTCAAATAGCAAAGAATATCATTGATATTATAACCTAGAAAAAAATGTAGCCATATTAATATCATATGGTTTATCCACACTATGTTTTCCATGTGCTTATTGTTCAACTTTTCTTTGAAGTAAAATCATTTAATGTCCTTTTTACATACAAAAAAAGAGTAGCATGTGGGGAAAGCATAAAAAACAAGATAAAAGAATTCTAACTATTTCGATGAGACTGACAATGTTTACAGACAGACTTAAAAGACAGCTATCTGCTAGTAAGAAAATAATATATTCAAATATAGTCCCTTTCATTTTACTATTATCTTCTCTCACACTACCCTTTTTTCCCAATACATAAAAGAACCCAATTAAAGCTATGATGTCGGCATAGTCTATCAATCTCTACTATTGGCCTTAAGTATAGCACTGTTAACCGCCACTCGCTACCAACAAAATTTTTCCCGATAGCGCCTCTACTTGCCGGCTCACAATTGTCGACCTCTTTTAAAACTTGCAACTAACTGCCTCCTCTTCAACCACGAGAGGTACTTCGCTTCTAGAATGTTTTTAAAGAGCAAATAAATGAGAGAGGCATATTCAAGCACTATTCTTAATCTGATTAATAGTTTTCACAAGAATACAGGTAGGTTGAGGTTGTTTAAGTGTGAATCAAGCATAGACAGGTAACAATTTTTGTGTGGATGAGGTTATGAGTTTGGCAGCCATCAAACTAAATCTACAGAGAAACATGCGAAAATTATTTCCACAACTTAGAAAAAATACACCAGAGATACATAAACAGCTATCAAGAAAGAAAAAATGATTCTAAAGCCAAGAAAATAATTTCTTTCAAAACAATACCAATATATAATAAACCAAAAAAGGGATATGAAAATGATGATGATGAGATTTCACGAATGCATATGCATAAGCGAAACAGTTAGAATTCAACAACCACAAACAGCTCATAACAACGGGAGCCGAATGAATAAAAGATGGAAACAGATCAAAGGAAAGAAACCAAACTTATAACCTTGACATCAAGGAGATGGGGCATGGATGCTTGGGCGTGCTGCTGAACGTAATAGAGCCCCACCGAAGGCTCGTTAGCAAGATACTTAATCATAACGTCGATTCCTTCCTTCACTGTTTCGATCCCAGCATACAATGGCAGACAAAAGGCAAAATACTCTTAGAAAAAGACGATGAAAACGATGAAAACCTCGGAATGATAAAAAAAGGAATAAGAGATCTGGATCAACGTACCGCTCATGAACCCATCGGCGGTCGAGAGGCCAAGCATATTTTCAGAAGTTTCATCACTGGCCTTCGTCCCTCAGAGCGCGAGACGGAGATGGAGTCCAAGTTTCTTCGGCGAGAATAAATTCAATTTATAGTGGTCACTATTCAAATTTTTTCACAAAAAGGTTTTATATTATCAAAATATAAAATCATTAGCTTAATATACATATATATGAGACCATATTTCTACTTATTTTTTTAAACATTTTTTTATATTATATGAAAGAATTAAAATGTATAAAAATTGGAGTGCATTAATAAAATATAATGTAACAATAAAGTTGCATAAATTAATATTTTAGAATTATTTAATTTCATCATATTAGCTAAGCTTTTGAAGATAATCTCTTAAAATTTTTGCAAGCCATCATCATAGGAGATTATAATTGCATCAAAAGAATACTAAGACAAATACCTTTATTCATACGAAAGTTATAGACATACACGTAGATACTGAGCTTTCATCCATTTTTGTATTTAGTGAAAAAACTGATATTTCATTCATACGGAAACAGAAACTAGCACACATATTAGATAATGTATTAGTTATGTCTTTGAGATGTATCATTCTATCATATGATTAATTGAGTTGATATTTTCATTTTTCAATGTTTGATTCTAAGTTGAAGAATGTTGCATATATAGATATTATATTTGAAATAGCATAGGTCTTCATTTTCTTATAAAATTTGCTTTGTTTATTTAAGATTACCATAAATTTTAATTTTTTTGAAAATGATTTTGAGATTAGAATATTTGAAATAAATATTTACAATATGTAGAAATATGCAATAGTTGATCTTTAAGTTTAAAAGACATTATACAAAATTAAATAAAATTGAAGACTAAGAAAGACATCTTTCTTTTCATTATTCATGATCTTACTTATTTATATATATATATATATATATATATATATATATATATATATATATATATATATATATATATATATATTGTGTGTGCCTACCATTTTTATGAAATCTAAATCTTTACCACAAAAATGCTTGAGAGATCATCTAAGTGTCTATTTAGATCATTAAGAAATTTATTCAAATAATAAAAGCTTATTTATTAATTGTATAGAGTATTTTATTTCTTAAATAACATTGTTTTAAAATAGTATTCATTTCTCTAAGCATTAAAATAATCCTATTTAATAATAATGCCAATATTTATAAGTCAAATAGTAATATTGAATTATTAAATGCTTAAGAGTACTCAAAATAACTTTAATAGTATTTTTGTGTGTATGTGTATGTGTTAACATTGAAGTAAAAAAGATTTTAAATTAAGTTAATTAAATAGGTTAAAATACTTATAATCAATAATAATACACATATATACATTAGTTTAATTATTAGTAGCATTAGTAGTACTTTTGTTATTATTAGTAATGTTATTTGATGTAGAAAAAATTGAAAGCCGAAAAAAGGGGCAAAGTGAACAGATGAGAGGCATTGAGACTTGATTGTATAAATGCAAAGTGGTGAACTCGTCGACAATTACCAAAATTTTGAATGGTGACATAGATGCGAGAGAAGCTCAGTGATAGTGTCGACACCAAATGGCTATGATAGCCTTTTGATGTGACAATCATACGAATGAACTAGGACTACTTTGCTTATAGTTAACATTTGAATGGAGTGGATGGGCTCTTATAGACCAAGAGATAAGGGGACTAGGCATCCACATGGACGAGTCATTGTACACGAGTTTCATAATGGTGATGCATGATGTAATTAGCAGGATAATTGGCAATGTGAGATATTTTATCAAGTTGTTACAAACTGCCATACTTATTAAAAATTCATTATCAAAGTCTAAAATTATGATAATTATACCTTATTTGATACAATATGGGTAATGTTAACACATCATCTTCTTTCTCATAGGTGACTTCACATTCTATTGCCCTCCTCTTCATTGAACTCTGACACAGAGAATGCTTCTTCTCCTTAGTTTTCTTATATTCTTGTTCAAAATATGTTCTCTTAATTTCTTCTGGATAAAATTTTTGAGAGATGAGATGAGGAGCATATTATGAAGTACACGTATATATTGTTGTATAATTAATTTGCACACGACATTATCAGTCCTCATTATGTCTTTGAAAGGACCTATATATCTTGAACATATTTTCCCATATTTCCAAAACTAAAATTACCAACGGTTGGACTAACTAATGAAGAAAAATTCAACATTCTCAAATTCCAAGGGTCCATATTTGCATTATAGTACTTCTTTTATCAATATTGCATTGCTCTCAATCTATCTTCAATTAGTAATATTTTATTAGTTGTTTGATTGACAACATCAGGGCCTATTATTCTTCTTTCTCTAGCCTTAACTAATCATATTAGTGTTATATACTTCCTTCCAAAAGAGTTTCATAAAGTGCAATTTCAATTAAAGATTGAAAATTATAATATTTTAGTTTGTAAAGGGCAATACTTAATGAAATTTTCAAATATTATCATTGACACAATGTTTTGAGTTCAAGTCAATCTCTAGAGATTTTAGTTTTGATAATCGCAAAGTGTAATTTTAATTTTAATTATGAATTAATCATTTTATCTAGTATTGTATTTTCAAGTAGCTTATTATTTAAACATAGCTTTCAACAACTTCAAATTTTAAATTTTAGTTTTACCTTTTGTTTTATTTTATTTTTATATAAGATACATTTTATTTAGTTTTTAAGATATATGTAAACATACTAAAATTTGAAAAAAACCATACTTAGAGGCTAGTTAAATATCAATAACCAATTTCACATAGCCAACTTTTTTAAATTATGAATTATTTTATTTATATTATCTTATTTGTAGTCACTTTTCTTAAATTATATATTATATTATTTATAACATCTAATTTGTAATTAGCTTTTTTAAATTACCTAATATTTTATTTGTAGTCAACATTATTAAATTATATATTATCTTATTTATAGATAATTTTCTTAAATTATATTGACGATTCTCACAATGCTTAGAGATCGGATGAATCTTGCCTCCCAATTACAATCAATTGACTCTGTGTGGCCTCATGTATCAGAAGACCTTGGATGCCACCTTCACGACCTGATGACTTCTTCCTTGCTTCTAGCCTACTTCCTTGGAAATAAGGCTCTAGCTAGACCAACCCAGCATTCCCAGGGAACTTCAGGACCATTTGGTAAGCTTCTAATACAAGAAAATGCAAACATTCTTCCATGCTTTAATCCTTTACTTATTTGCTCACATTTAAGCCCAATGGCATAACTATAAATGTTTATAGCTTACCCCACTCTTTAGAATCAAACTATGCCATATATATTGTGAATAAAATGTTAAATGCCCGATGAATATAGAGGAATTTGGTAATAGTCATGCACATTTTTCTCATTCCTTGGAATAATCTTGCATACCATAATAAATGCCACCATTTAAATATTGATTACATTTTTAAATTATTTATCATTACTTTTGAATAATATGTGATGACCTGATAATCAAATACCATGCATATATTGATTGCATGTTATGATTTGAAACCTCAGTTTCCTTCGACCTTTATTTATACCTATATCTAATGGAAATATGGTAATTTTATGCTTACATGTCTTTAAATTGATGAATTAGGACTCATACACGCACTTAATTTTCAAGCTTAATGAGTATAATTTCAACTTACCATTTCAGAATGGAAAGGGTGACCTAGGTTTCAATATATATGTCTCCTTTAAGACTTTATCAACTAATGATCCCATGTGCATCCATAGGCAAATTTGTGATTCTCAAACTCATGTACTACCATAGTTAATTAATTAATTACTTCACTTACTAAGATAACAATATGCAAGGATAAATTTCCAATTTACATTCAAGAAGTAACTCCTTTTTCGCCTAGGTATTTAGGGCATAACTAGGTCAATCAAGGAAAAAGAATGCTTTGCTTAAATGATTAAGGTTTAATTAAGTTTCTTCCATGTCAAATCAAAGTTTATCCATGACTTAGACACTATTAATAAACCTTTGAGAACTTTAAGTTTAACTTAGACATTAAATTGTATGATTTAATTATTGATAAACCTGATCCTTAATTAAACCCACCATGATTCTTGCAAGGTTAAACATAATTAATTTACCACCTTAATTTACAGAATTTAATTGCATTTTACATGTTAGCATTAGACCAATAATTTTGTATTCCATGATGGTTTGACAAATTACACATTGTATTGAACTTTATCCACTTAGACTTATGGCCACTTTGCATGGACCTTGCATGTTGTTCATTAAATTAGCTTCTTCATTACTTAAGAATTGATCCAAGCATTAAAGCCATGTGTATTACTTACTAAGTCTTGAAGTCATATTGATCCAAGCATGACATATTCCATATTATTTCACATGGTGATAACCCAAGTTAACCCAACCTCAACCTACTCTCATATGGCATGTATTTAATCTAAAACATATCCTTCACTAAACATGCATCATGTGTTTGCTTGCTTGCTGATCTTAATCCTTTAAAATGGTATAATAAAATTAATTTAATGCTGCAAAATTCATATTAGATCATATATTAACAAAGCCTAAGTTGTTATGCATAAATTTTGAATGTGGAGCAACCTTGACTCTAACCCATCTCCAACTCCCCTCATAAGTTCATCATGACTTATGGCTTATAGTCTAACATCCTAAATGTTGCATGCAAGGATCATATCAATTACTTACAACTCTATTTAGTTAATATATTGCTTAAAAATCAAACCTCATATGCATAGAACTAGTTTTATGGCAAACTAAGTTAAAATTTAAGCCATATCACCTCCTGTGTTTTATGTTGCATTATTATATATTACTAGATCTTCTATTCAATCAACAATCACATCATACTAATGAACATAAATAAGACCTGATAATCATAAATGAAGCCAATATAAGACTTTGATGCGCTTGAAGAGGAGTTTAGTCATCTTGCTTTAGGTACTTGCGTAATTACTTTACGAGTCGTGAGATATTATTTATTAATAGATCAAACCCAATTTAATAAATATCTAAGTGAATTAAGCCTTATATTAAACAATAACACTAGCACTTATTGAAGGTACCTTTAAGTTTATAACTAAAAGGAATCAATTTACTAGCAACCCTTGCAACTAATTAATTAGATAAAGTTTGCTAAAATTATAAGACAAATCAATTACACTAATTGAATCAAGATCATATTTTAATGGATATCAATAAATCAAGCCATTGGTGGTTAATTTGAAATTATTGAACCTAACATGAGAGCATGAATCCTAAGATAAACCCAACCTAGCTTAGATGAGCCTACTTAAAATTGGGAACAAGCTAACTAATTTTGGAACCAATAATTCACACACATTCAGCATATGAATATCCATAATTAGAAGATGTTTTACTTAAATAAATAAATCACAAGTATATGAAATCCCATAAAGAATTGTGTTAACAAAATCTCTTCATTTAACCTATTCTTAAGTCTAGAGCTTTCAAAGCCATTTTAGAAAAGTGTATTAAATGTAAATTATGATATTCAAATACTATAAACTACTCATTCTAGAACAATAGCCCCTTACTCTTTACCAATAATATACCAAAGCACATATATTAGATTCTTAACAATCAAACTCAAAATCAATCATCACCAATATTATTTGTTTATAAAACATGCAACTCCATTAATTAATAAGAACAAAAAGAAAGTAGAAAATTTTCACCAATGGTATGCATTGATTGTGAGATTATGGGAGATGAAGGTAATGAGCGAGCTACTATTTCCCATTCATGACACGTCAAAGACAAGAATGTTGAAACAAAAATCATAGCTGCTCCTGCAGAGAAGAGGACAATGGGTAAGCTAAAGTTTGACCTAAAAAACCAAAACCGCACGGGAGAGAGGATTTAGGGATTTTTTGCAGCGAATCAAAGTTGGATTGTCAACGCATTGGGAAATGAAAATAATGAACAAGCTACTCTTACCCTCTCATAAATCTCCAATAAAAAGGAAAAAGTAGTGACACGAGATAAAATTTTCTCACGGTGTGAACCTCTCGCAGCTTTTTGCAAGTCACAATAGCACGATAATTGTATTAAACCAATTATACCAAATTTGTAAAATTTTATTAGCTGAAGATGCTATGGAAACATGCATTAAGTATCATACATATATGTATAAGTAATCTTATCATTTCCACAATCTTATTATTTTATCGAGAGATGAATAAAAATCTATTAAGTATTAGTGGGTGCGCGTCCACGCACACACAAACAAATACACATATGCACACACACACACACACATATATATATATACTTTATTTTTCTTAAATAAATACGTGTGTATATAACATTTGTTGTGGAATTTCTTTGAAAATATAAACAATAATGACTAACGTAATTTAAACTTTATTAATATATTCAGTAATGCAACAAACTTGGTATATTAATTAATTATTTTATTACATTTAGTTTAATAATGACCATTCAATATGAAAATTAAAACTGAGCATAATTATTAGTATACTAAATTAAATCAAATTTAAGTTAGTAATGCATGTTATATTAAATTTAATTGCATTATTAGCACAAAATAAAATAACAAGAAAACCATTTTTAGAAAGTATGTTTTTCAAAATAGGTCAAATATTCTTATAATGAATTATGCCATACAGATTATAATTCCTATCAAGCACACAAATGTTTCCAATAAGTATTAATAACTCAATATTCAAAAGAGTATTGCTACACTTACACACTAGTATACACTAAAATATATAGATAATATGTAAATTCAATGTGTAAGTAGATTATTGGTTGAATGCACTTTTTGATAAAACCTATATACAAAAATTATAAAAAAAAAAAATTATAATTGATCATGAATACTTTTTTGATATATATTCTTGTATAACTATAACATTTTCCTATTCAAAAACTTTAATTTTCACACAATTACCTAATAAATAATGCTTGTATTTACATGTCTAAAACATAATTATCGATGGCACTAAATTGAGAATAGAAGCTCAAAATATATGTTCATTCATAGGCAAACTAATTAGAAGTGGATAATATGCTCGCAAAAATATTTTATTTTGGTATGTATTAGAATAAAATATGCTTTGTTGAGTAAAAAAAGTTAAATCAAAATAACGGTATTATGTTGAATAAAGGATGGAAAGCATCTATGAGTTCTAACCTTTTTTCTGGATTGCATCTAGGAGTTTTGAGAGTTTCCTCTATAAGCAGCCATAAATGCAATTTGTGGCTTATGGGAGTTCTAAACCTCCATCTTGAATGCATTTAAGAGTTACATAACTTTCCTCCATAAACACTCGTAAATGATATTTGTGGTTTCTCAAAAATACTCAAATGTCTCCACACACTCAACAATCTCCTATTTGAAGATAGAGTGCAAGTATTCCTTTTCTTTTTCATAGTGATCCACCCATAACAATGTGGTATTGCTCAATCTCTCCTTATCTTCATATACCACGATCAACTAAAGCTAGACATAGCTTTAGTGTATCTAGTGCTGCAATCATTGTCAGGATGTTCATCGGATTTTGAGATGTGTGGATCTTCTCTGGTAGTAGATGTCCGTCCACTATAAGTGATCGTATGAAGTGAGAACGAAATTGTATATTCTTTGTTCTGGCATGAAATGCAACATTCTTTGATAGCTAAATTGTATTCTAACTGTCATTGTGCAATTTTCTTTTATCATACCTTCTGCTTAACTCCGCCATGAAGCTTTATAGCCACATCATTTCAGTACTCGCCTCTGTAGTGACGGCATCCTCTATTTCAGTGGTCGAGAGGGCTGCAACCCTTTGCAGTCTTAAACCTCAATTTATAGCAGCTCCTCCCATTGGGAATATGTACCAAATTGTGCTTTTTATACTTCACATCCCCTGCTAAGTCTAAGTATACAAAACCTTGTAGATCTCCTTGCTTGTAATGCCTCTCAAATACTTTAAGATTCATTTCACTTCTTCCCAATGTGTTTTTCCTGGATTGCTCATGAACCTGCTGACTACTCCAATTGTGCTTGCATTGTCAAGTCGCATGCATATCATGGTGCCATTAAGTTTCCAATCGCTAATGCATAAGGAGTCTTCTCCACTTGCTTTTGCTTTGCGTCAATCTTTGGTGTTTGTTTTTTTTGAGAGGCAGAGGTGACTTCCCAATAGCAAGCTCACCAACTTTGCTGAGTCCATATTGAATTTATATAGAACCTTTTCCGCATAATCATGTTAGCTAAGTATTAATGACTTTCCCTTTCTAACTTTGTGGATACTCATTCTAAAGATTTGTTTGGCTAGCCCAAGGTCCTTCAATTCAAATTCCTTTAATAACATTTCTTTCCAAATTTTGAATTACTCTCATTTTGAATTTGGCAATTGAATGTCATCAACATACAATAATAGTATTATAGAATAATTCTCAAACTAGTTGATATAACAGCAACAGTCTGCTTGACATCTACTCCACTAGTTTGTTATGAATCTATCAATCATTCAATATCACTGTTTTGGTGCATATTTTAAATCCTAGGAACACACTATACTCTCATTTCCTTATACTTTGTATCATTGTGGCTACAACATGTAGGTTTTCTCATCTAGCTCTCCATCGAGAAATCACGTGTTTATGTCTATCTGTTCTAGGTGCAACTCTTTTATAGCCACCATACTTTGCACAATCCTTAATATAGTCATCTTGACTATCAGAGAAAAGATCTGTGTAGTTAATTCACTGATATTGTTGGAATCCCTTGACAACTAGTCTCACATTGTTCTTTTAGTGCCATAATGTTCTTGCTTTAACATGCACACCCATTTGTTATGGAGCATGTTCTTTCCTTTTGGTAACTTTACGAAATCCCAAATCTGGTTTTATGTCAAAGATTGCATTTCTTCCTTCATTATGAGCCCTCACATTCTTGAGTCGACTTGCTTATCCTCAAAGTTTTTTGGCTCACCTCCGTTAGCTAATAATAAATAATACAATGATGGTGAGTACCTATTGGGTGCACGTGGTGCTCTAAGAAATCTCCTCATCTTCGTTACAGGTGCATGAGGTTATACTTGGTTTTTCTTAATTTGCTCATCAAGCTCATTTGTATCTTCAATTTTCATGTATTGCTTTGTGATGTCCCGATTTTGAATATATTCCCATTTGTTGAATGTGAGGTTCCTTCTCTTGATAATGTTGTAATTTTGATAGTCCCATAATATGTATCTAAATTTGTCCCGTATCCGATAAAGATACATTTGATGTACTTCTGTTCAAGTTAATGTGACTCCTTGCATCTACATTATCATACAATAGCAGCAAAATAAAATTAAGTATGCTAGATCTACCTTTTTGTTACTCCACTTTCCTTCTAAAAGTTCTTTTATTGGAACTGATTGTCCTCAATTGATGATATGCATTACAATGCTAACGGCATCTGCCCAGAAGTGCTTGGGCAAGCCAGAGTGAACTTGCAAGTTCCTAGTTTGCTCTATAATGATCATGTTCTTTCTTTCAGCAACATCATTTTGTTGCGATGTTCCTAGGACAGTTAGCTCTCTTCAGACCCCTCTTGCAGAGAAAAATTCCATTAACTCTTTATCACAAAATTCCCCACTATTATTAGACCTTGAGCATTTCATCTTTAGGTCCGTCTCATTCTTTAATACAACATTGCAGTATTATTAGCCACTTTTTGAATTGCAAACCCTTCTAATGTGATATTTGATGAGAGTGATAAAGTGAACTTCCATTTATGAGGTTGGAGCTAGCCCCCACACATCTGTGTACACTAGTTCCAATTTATGTGCCTTGAGTTCTCTACCTCTTTTCGAGAAGTTGACCCTCTTTTATTTACCTATTACATAGTCCTCATAAAAGTTTAGATCAACATTCTTCAAGTTAGAAAGTTTACCTTCTGAGATGAGAGTTTTATTTATCTCTCACTCACATGTCCTAGCCTCTGATGACCTAAAGTTGTCCCATATGTATCTATTGGTGTTGAGAAGTTTGGTGCATTTTTAACTATGTAAAGTGTTCCTACAATACTTCCTATAATTGCAATGATTGCTCCCTTGGTAACCTTCCATGAACCTCCTGTGAATATTGTATTGTATCTTGCTCCAGCTAGTTAGCTCACGAAGATTATATTCCTCGTTAGGCATGGTTCATGTCAAGCATCCTTCAACTACCACATAGAATCATTCGACAGTTTGATGTGTACGTGACTTGCCAACGATGTGGCACACCTTGTTATCTCCCAAATAGACGCTTTCTATATCACATGCAACACGAATTTTAAAAGTATCCTTAATTGTGGTTACAAAAAATGAGGCTCCTAAGTCTACAACTCAGGACTCAACACTATCCAATGATAGGATTAGTTCATATTGGAGCTCTTTTGTTATCATGGTTGTTGTGCTGCCTTAACTAGCTCCATTTAACTAGCTCTATCTAATTTCTTTGGATCCATGCAATTCTTCTTCAAGTGGCTTTTCTTTCCACAAATTTGCTCTTGTTGATTTTGATCCGCTACTACATTGCAGTTCAAGGTTTTTGCCCCTTCTTACAAAATTCAATGTTGAGAGGTAGATGCCTCGCTATTGAATCTTTTTTCGAACTTTGCTAAAGATCAATCCAACAATATCATTGAATTTTCAGCGTATTGTTCCTCGAGGAGTTGCTCGCCATTGCTATGATACTATCCCAACTATTTGGCAGTGAAAATAGTAGAAACAAAGTTGTCACCTCATCTTCAAATTTGATGTTGAAAAAACTTAATTGGCTTATGATCTGGCTGAAATTATTGAGATGGTGTGCCACTAAACTGTTGTTCGTCATCCTCATATTGAAGAGACAACACTTTAATTAATGCAGAAGATTTCTCGTACATCAACGACAAAGCATTCATTAGATCAGCGTTAACCTTTTCATTTACAATATTGAAAGCAACTGAATAGGCATGAAGCAGCTCTGTCAAATCTAATTATATTTATTTGTGATTTTGGCTTTTCTCCATGTTGCTTAACGACAAATACAATTTTTTTAGTACAACAAATACTCAATATGAATCTTCTAAAGTGCAATGTTTAAGCTATTGAATTCCTCAATTTTTGCACTTGCTTCATCGGCCACTACTCCCAATCGAATGAGGCACAATAGCTCAGATACAAATTGTTATGACAAAGATGGAGAGAAAACGCTGAGAACGTTTCTTCATACTCACCAAGGACAAATGCAAGCAAGTTGCACAAATCAAACAAATGCAAACCCAAGCACAAAAGACGCCAAATTTTATGCGGAAAACCCAAGTTGGGGGAAAATCACAAAGTTGCACACCACAAAAAGTTGTTAATAGAAAAGAAAAGGGTTACAATAGTCATGCAGCCTCTTAGCAGTTGATGGATTCTTTCTTACTGCATATTACTCATGCAAAATAAAAATAACTATTTATAAACATCCAAATGGTAAAATGTCCTCCATAAATAGTCATTAATGATGTAACTTGGAGTTTTGATTGTTTCCAAGAGTTCTAAACCGCCCTCTTGAATGAATTGGGAGTTTAATCCATAATCAATAATAAATACAATTTGCAATTTCTAGGAGTTCTAAACCTCCCTCTTGAATGCATCTATGAGTTTCCTCCATAAAACTCATAAATGAAACTTGCAATTTCTCCAAAGCACCCGAGTCTCCACACACACACACTCAATAGTTGTGCAATCCAAACAAAACCCACAAACTTAAAAACAAAATTATAGAATAATTAAAAGAATAATTTATAGGTAAAATGTTAGCTTGCAAAGTATAATCATACTAAAAGATGTAATGTAGATGAAGGTGTTAAAATGAGTAAGTGGATACCCATGAAATAATATTACCCAAAAAGTGCATGTGGCAAATCCAATGATGACAAGCTCGAAAAGAGTTGCATCATATTGCTAAGAAATATTAAATGTAATCAAATAAAAGCTCAAGTAAAGAGAATTGGGTAGTGAATTTTGCACATTTTAAAAGGAAAGAGGAATACCAAGTATACATGGCAAGAAACGATCAGAAATGATTTAAAATACTTATACTAGAGGAGAATTATTACTTGATAGAGTGCAATGAAAACATAAGATTCAAGTAGGCATAACTAAGGTTTGGCATTGTTATAAAACAATATTAATAAAACAAAAGAAAACTCATCAGCCATAATTATATTTTTCAAATATAAAACCAATTAGATATGCTTATTGGAGATCTCAACACAGATTTGGTAAAATAAATGTAAGAGAATTTCAAAAATAGTTCAATAAAAACTTCAAAAAAGGTTTAATTACATCAGTTTGGCCAATTATTACTCAGTTTGCCCAATTTAATCCTAGCAATTCAATATGTCCAAAATAGTCCCTCATATTTTTCATTTTGAGCTTAATTAGTCAACATGAAATAATTAAAGGACTAATTCAATTATTTAACTTCAATTTTAAGAAAATCTAAACATAAAAGAAACGATTTGAATGAATAATGCTTAAAAAAAAAAACAATATGGCTTGTTGACAAAAGATTACAATTAAAAAACTAAAATTACATACTGAAAAGATTACCATTAAAATGGGATTTGGATATCAATAGAAAAGATGATGCAAGAAAATCTTGTGGCAAACTAATTTTACAATTAAGATAATTATTGATAGGACAGTTTTACTAATATCATTGCAACTTAGGCACCAACTATTGGATTAAACAATTTTTCAATAATTAATTTCAAAAATTACACAAAATTATCACAATTTATAATAAAAGAAAACTTTTAGAGATTAGTAGAAACTTACCACATAAGAAATTCACAAGATAGATAGCCTAGAATGAGTAAAGCAAATATTAAGCATATACAATAACATTTTAGCACTATAATACTCATAGTTATCAATCAATATTGAAACAAGTAAACTAAAGAGAAGAACATAATAATACTGCAATGTTGTGGCCTTTTCATACTAGGACTCCACGGTCACCATAAACACATCACGAAAAATTACAATGCATTTTTGATCATTTAGTCAAACCATTAATAAGTATGGGCATTCCTACTGATGACATGTAAGAGGATGTCCATTGATTCATGTCATTTGCAGTCGCTTTATTGATAAAACAAAATATGGGGTTAAAGCGAAACTTGTGTTATGGAAAGCCTCCCAAGAATCTTGCAACTATGTAAGCCCAAAACAATAACATGACATTTGAAAATCATGTTATTAAGAATGGTGAAAGATATAAAATAATATGATAAGACAGATGGCATCATGATTAGAAGGAACATGAAGAATAGATGAAATGGAACAGTATCTTGGGGGTTGCGTGGTAAAAAAATTACACTCAACTTTAAAGGAAAGTTTTATAGATCATCTGTAAGACTATTAATGTTATAAAGGCTAGAACATTGGCCTACAAAGCAAAAACACATTAATCGAAAAATGTCTAGGATATGAGGATGCTAGAATGAAAGAATGCCTACACATGGATATGAAGAGAAATAACTTCATATATATCAATGTTGGAGTGACTGCAATCTTATAAGCTTCAAAAAGTCATCACAGATGATTTGAGCATATTAAGCATATATATCATCTAATGCTCTGGTGAGGAATGTAGAATTTATGTAATTTAACTTTTGAAAAAAGAATACCAAAAATTGTGGCAAAAAGATTTATTATGATCTCATATTCTTGGAGTATAGGAAGGGACTGTTATTTGATCGTGCACAAAAGAAAATATAGGATTCATGCAGCTGACTCCACTTGGAGAGATAATTGCTTGTTGTTATTGTAGTCAGTTTACTAATAAAAAAAAGGCTGCAAACAATGTGAAATTAAAAAGCACATTGACAACCTGAGAAATGCTCATCACAATACTCGTTCCACAAAATTTTATTGGAAAAGGTATTATGGCTATATGTCTATATAAAGTACAAGGATATGAACAACTATATGGCTATAAATTAAAACTAAATGGTTGAGGTTAATGTCATGCATGTTTAAAGAATAAATTTATAAAATTACAACAAAGTAGGGTTAATGTCATGCATATTTAATGGACAAATTTATAAAATTACAACAAAGCTTGCTACATTGTATGAATCCAAATGATGGGCAATAAAAAATAAGTGATGGATAAGTTGTAACAGGAAAATACAAATGTGAATTTGTGGAAAAACTATGCAAAATAAATTGAGTGATGGTTACATGACATAAGTAATTTGGTTAATTGGCAATGAAGACAACGTAAAATTTTACTTTGAAACAACATCAAATGCTTAAGAACACAGCCTTTGAATATATGAATAAATTTGATACAAAGGGTCAAATTAAAAAAAATAAACCTAAGGTGACAAATAAAATTTGTTTAACACCTCAAATAGTATTCAACAACAACAACAACAACACCATGCAGGGTTGGCTACATGGATCCTTTGTTTCCATATACTTAAATTGATAATTACAATCAACACTATAAATATAAAAATCTTTATACAACTTCTTTAACCAATTCACTTTTAGTTAGCAATGAAATAGTTAATGGTCTTCCATGTTGAATCACCCCTCCACAGTTCCACCTTTCAATGCAAGTGTAGATAGCTAGTACAATAGTTTAATTTGATTAAAAAAAAGTTATCCTTTAATGGAAGGTCATATCATTTTCTTAAGGAGCGCCAAACCAAGTTTCAGCTTTACAAATACCTATGTTAAGAATATGCGTTAGCAGTAATTTTGCATTAATTATCATAGAAAAGGAATCACCTACACATTGAATCCTCTTCTGAAGACCAATATGATTCTCAGATACTAAGCTTACATTCATAACCTATTTTATATTAACACTTTCAGTAACTTCAATAGAGGAAAAAAGGCAACAAAATATAAAATAATATCCATGCCAAAGTGAGTTTTAATATACAAAATCAAACCACTAAAAAGACAAACACAAAACAGGTTCAAGATATTATTCAATCTCCAAAAATAAAAAATAATTCTCAGAAGAGCTATTCAAAACCAAGAGTTCATCACAGAACAGAGCACAACTATATTAAAAGCAAAATAAATGGCTCATCAACTATTCACCTTTGTTCTCCGTAGAAGAACTTTTGACCTCTGAGGGAGATAAAGCGACTCCAGTGGCATCAACAGCCGGCTTATCGTCCCCCGAGCAGCACCCTCCGCCGTGATGGTGATGGTGATGATGGCCACGGGCAATGGACTGCTGCTGCTGCCTTCCCTTAAGCTGCTTCCTCATGTCATACGCGTCTTCCCCATCAGCATAGTACTTCGCCTCCAAATCATGGATCTTGTATCCGAGGGTGGAAGCATAAAGATTAAAAGCAGCGCGATTACTGCGGCGAACGTGCAGCGATACGTACTCAGCGCCGAAGACTCCCCCCATGGCGTTCTGTGCGGCGTTCATGAGCTTGGTGGCGAGGCCGAGCTTGCGGTGGGTGCGGAGGACAGCGAGTGAGGTGATGTGGCCATGGCAAGGCTCCGATGGCTCCTCCTCCATCTTGGCAAGAACATAGCCGACGATCTTGCCGCCGTAATCCTCTGCGACGAAGAGAAGTTGCGGCCATGAAAGTATGTGATAGAAGTAGTATTTCATCTGGTAGTTCTCAGGAAGGCACATCAGATTGCAGGCCTGCATCGCCAGGAGGTCGTCCATCGTGGCCTGCCGGATGCAAACCATGGCTAGGGCTGTCGGTTTAATCCCGCGGAATGCCGGAGATGCTATGAACAGTGATGAAAAAAAAAAGCTTTCGTGCTCATTTTTTAACCCTTTAAAATTAGGCAGTGGTAATTCTGTAAATATTAAAATACACTTTAATGCACTTATTTTTTTCTTGATTAGATATATCTTTAATGAATTTAATTATACTAAAATAATAAAATAGAATACTGTAAGGTACCATAATACTATTCTAAGAAAATTAAGAATAATTTTTAGTGATCTGATCTTGATCAAATTATTTATAATTGATAAGGAGTGTATATAATGACTCCTTAATTCAGCCTAAAGGATCAACTAGCCCAAGTATAGCAATTGCAGTTCATTGTCTCCATTCGACACTCTTTGGAGAATTAGTCAGTCCTCCATCTCCCGACACCTCTTCTATCTATGACATCCCTTCGACGTCAATCTTTCCTCTTGCTTGGAGAACTATATGATTCTTCATCCTTTCCATTCCTACGCAAGATGCTGATTTGCTACAACACGTCGAGCAGAGGCGGAGGTTGAGCCGTTGCACACAGTATAACGCAAACACAATTGCAGATCCTTATAAATTCTGTCTGAATGAAAAGCGGGATATTTATCCTATAACTTCCAAATACTCTCCATTTAAGGCACCTTATGGGTCATGTCATATACCGATCGAAAAGTCTTTCTGTATGGCTCCCTGCCCCGCCATAGTTATGTCAACGGTGGAGTGGTCGCCATGACAGATCCCCACTCTTATGAATAGATTAAGTTTTCACTATAATCTACTAATAACTAAGGATATGCCACATGCTGATCTGAGATTTCACTAAATGAAAAATATAAGAATATTAGAGTGAGACAGTAAACAAAAGCTAATATCTATTCAACCATAATACAGTAAGAAATAAATCAAACTCATAATAAAATATATAGTAAAAGAAAAAAATACACAAAAAAATTGTACTATTATAATATTTAAATAGTTTGACTGAAATGGAATAAACTCTCAATCTGACTGAAAATATATAAAGAACAATCTAGCTAATGATCTTCAGCAACAAGGCACTCCTCCTCTGAACTAGCTCATCTCCAGGCGCTACCACTTCAAACAACTCAAAATTTGATATTGTCGGTTTCACAATGTCAGGGCCCAAAAAAAAAAAATGATTAAAAAATTATTTAAGTACATCTTAGATTGATTATATTTCATTTTCTTTAATATATCACATTTAAACTTTAAAAATAACAATAGCAAAAAGATGCAACAAGCTACAAATTAAAAAAATTATAAATAATACATTTATAACTTAAGAAAAAGAAGTATGCCAATAACATACCTCAACACTGAATCTGCAATAAAGTTAGACAATAAATATACATATAAAATTGTAATAATTAAAATTACAAAAGAAAACACATCCTAATATGCTTATGATCATATGAATATATATATATATATATATATATATATATATGCAAACTAACAAAAGTAAACTAAATTGTGTTACATATAAATAAATTGAGTTCAATAATTAATCAGAGCTAGCATCCTATGTAAGTAAATAAATACTGAACAAAAGTTAAACTAAAGCAAGGTAAATAGAAAACAGAAAAGTAAAATGTAAAACTATCATATCAAAAAAATTAGCTAATCTAGCCACAAAGATTGCAACTGAACTAAAATAAAATGTATTGTATCATTTAGCTTCTCAAAGCTAAAGTAGAAAATTGTATAAAATTGAAGAGGCAGAAATACATATACAATTAATTTTAGTTATTTTACTTTATCTCTGTGGATATCCAGAAGTAGCTGAGGAGTTAAGCACATCTATAAGACTGAAGTGAGTTCCCAAACTTAAACACAACTTGTAACACCTGCCTCCAAACTATCATTGAGTTATTACTAGCTCAACTAAGATTAAGAGGTAATCGTCATTAGTACCACAGATAATAAATAATATATATTTATATTCATAGTACTAATTATGAATTGAGCAAGATCTATCAAAAACATGTATATAGTATAGCAGTGCAGAAAATGAAAAGAAGGCGGGGTTACGCGTGGCCATCCATCAGCGGGGAGCTGGGACGAAGGATACGTGCCATTCGATCAATCGATCGAACGGCTCGAGCTTCCCGTTTGATCAAACGGGGAGGCCGACGGAAGTTCGCGGCAGGGAACGGTGCGGAGACGGCGCCGTTTAGGATAATAAATATTTTAATATTATTTAAGTAAAAATTACTTAATTTTCTATTTAAATTTAAACACTTACTTGCATTCCGAAAAATTCTAAATATTCACCCTTAGCTAATTAAGGGGCAAGGAACACAATAGTGAAGTTGGATTTTCATTTCGACGAGTATTTTATTTTCCCAATTGTCGATGTATTTAAATATTATTAAAATATTCGATAAAATTTTAACAACTTCCGATTGCCACCAAAATATCACTCATAGCTAATTTGATGACAGTGAGTGCAATGACAATGACTGATTTTTGATCTAAGGTCAATTTAGATATGTCAAATTCTATATAATTTTTGAATTTTTCTAAAATCATGATTTAATCCATTTGACTTCTGATTTGAATAATAATTTAGTGGTGAACTCCTATTGACTTAATTAGTGCACTATGATCAAAATTATGACTTAAAGAATTCATAACTAGCTAGGGTAACAATTTGAGTTGTTACGATAAATTATTGCTTACCATCAAGGAGGTTAAAAGTGATCGATCATAATGTAGAGTATTAAATTTTTTTTATCAGATTCGATTTAACTATTTGAACTTAGGAATGTATAAAGAGAACCGACAAATTGCTTATTTTTTCTTTCTTAACTTTCTTTTATTTTATTTAATGAATTCTTAATAAATTATACTAATAATTTACAATTATTCATTAATCTGTTTAAGATGATTGAATGCAAAATAAGTTTGATGCAATTTCATTCCTGTGCAACCTCCTTTTCATTTAAGAGTTAGATTATTATATTACATATAAGAAAGTAATGAGTATATCATTTTCTTAAAGCATTGAAATGTAGTTTATCCTTTTTACCCTTTTTTTATCCTAGTTTTTTTGCCTGTAAAACTCCAAATATATTTTCTTGTTAGTAACATCATTTAATTGATTTCAATATTTCTTTATTAAAAATAACATATATTTTTGGTATAATGATTTGTATGCCTGCTTATTTTAATTCTCTCGCTATAGATACATTTAATTTGATTTTTTTTTGTCGACTATTCAAATTCTTAATCTCTACATTTCTTTTTATGATATAAGATTCAATATTATGAAACGGTGTTTGCTTGATGTTTCGCAGCATATGCTAAAGGATTGTATGATACATGAAATGCCTTTAGCCATATGATTAATTGTAGAAGACAAATAAGATCCTATAAATTTAAATTGCATGAAAGATTTGTTATAAATATTTGACTAATGATATGAAATGTTCAGAATGCCTTATAATGAATTTATCCGAGCCATATAGTAGATGTTAATTGCAAATACAATGCATTTATTTGGGTCTCTTGATATATAGCATGAATAAAGTAACAGAAGTTTGGACATTTGAGTGTTGTGCAAAAAGCATGTGCTTTTTCGAATATTCGTGAACATTGACAGCTTTTATAATTGTTCTGTCAACAAATAATATAGTCGCAAACTAAGTACTTGTTATTGCATGTTATTATAAAAGGTCATTACATAATAGAGGGTGGATAAGGATTCTTTCCAAGTAGTATCATATAGAGCAATTGTTCTATCGATGAGATCAAAAGGCAAGAAGCTCAGGCAAATAGTGTATAATTGTAAATATATATAAATTGTATTACACCAATATCATCCTAGTATATAATTGTCCTAAACCAAATCAAATATCATAAAACACATAACATTTGAATAATTCAACAAATAGTGTAGTAACCATAAACTAACATAATAGAAAAAATATATATAAATTGAGTTAAACATATTCAGAGAATCAACAACCTATGTAAGAAAAGTAAACATATAGAATACGATCACGAATTATAAATAAAAAAGAATGAAAAAATCATAATCAAACCAACCATAAATTATTTTGAAGATAAATGAGAAGGCATCGAATAGCATTCGAGACTCAATTTTAACCGAACAAAATAATCCAATGTTGTTGAAGTAACATGCTTATCATAGCTTGCTTCATTCAGAAAAAAAGATAAAAAATGTACTGTTGTGAGTATGTAGAATCTAAAACTGTTAAGCTAGAATAGTACTATATTATTGAAAATTTTATAATGTCAATTGGTCATACACTGTGATAAATTTATTTGCAATTTCTTTAGGTTGCAATGGTAGTTGTTTATATATTTTATGCACAATAATAACATATTATTACCCAATTTGCTTCATTCAAATATAAAATAACTCTAAATCATAATAGATTTGCATTAACTTATCTCACTATTTGAATAACATTTAACTCAAATAAGAAAAAAATAACATGTTATCAAACTTGAAATCTACATTGAATCCTAAAAGTATGCTTGATCACTTATTGCATCCTATACAATAAATAAGATTCATAACTTTTTAACATTTGCTATAGTAACACAATTTGCTTGATCACTTATTGCAAAACAAAGAAATGCAGTATTCACACATGTGTATGAAGCTAGTCACTTTTTGCCTTGGCAATACTTACACATTTCTTAAGCTTTTAAGTTCGAGGAATATAAAGAATCTCTTAACCCTAACAGACGAGAGGTAAACAAGAGTTAAACAGAAAGAAAGCCATTTGAGAACTTCATAAAACGTTATATAAGAACTCTAGAAAGAAAGCCATCAACCCTAGTCTATCAGAAGAAGAAGATATATATGTTCAAATGAAATATGAAAGAAATGAGATAATGCTTTATTGAGAACTTCCACAACATAAACACAATCGAATCTAAAGAGAAAATCATGTAGATCTAAGGAGAAACACAAGCTTTGGAGCTCAGAAATATAGAATCCAGTACAAGGTTAGGACTTGAAGCAAAACAATGTGCTATAGTTCATCCTGTAAAGATATATTTCGACCAATTTGACTGAAATCTAACTAAGTCGTAGTATTTATACCGCGGTAAACTAACCACATCTGCATTTTATGTTTCATTGAGAATAAAGTAATCCATACACCAAAAATCTTAAAATTTTTAAAAAATATTTACTTTACCACTACATTTTTCAGCATGCCAAATAACATTTATTAAAATTTTAACAATATGCCATTTGAAGAATAAACCCGTTTCTTCCTCATTGGAACCCCATCGTTGTGCACGCACACAGCTTCAAAATTGCTCCAAAATAGGTCTCTCTCTGCTCGAAAATGTCCTCAGAGCCGGCGTCCACATCTCAGTCGACATCGTCGCAGTATTCGTACCTCGGGAGCTCATACTTTCCTCTCCCATTCCACCTTCAGAACGCAGATTCTGCAATTCACCAGCCTTCGTACATACCTTCCCCTGCGGTCCCGCCACCGGTTAGGGTTCCGGCTGTGCCCCCGGCATTTCCTCCATCGTACGCCGGATCGTCAGCCGGCCTTTATTCTTTGCCTCAATATCACCAGGTCTGCTTGTTTTCATCCCGCAATTTCACGTAAACGCAACGATTTGATTTGGCTGTGCTCTAGAAAATTATGCGCTGAAAAATTTACGGATTGCGAGTTTCCTGTCTTGTTTGTTAAATTTATGAGGCGTAGGTTGAGAATAGATGAAGGGGCTGATTGTTTTATTAACAGCTCGATGCCGTGCTATATTATGCGGTGTTATTGGGAGATTGAGTGTATTTAGTTCACGGCAACTGTATTCCCAAATTATAAATGATTACAATAATGTCATTGTGCCGCGACGTCTAGATGTCCGCCCAAATTGGCCAACATGTAAATGTCGGTACTTTAATTTCTTCGCGACAGCAGGCGATTATCGGGAAAATGGAGGGATTCATAGGCTTAAGTAGGGCTTGCCCGTCGTTGATAGTAACCTCGTCGGCCACTGAAGAAATGATTCTCTTAATGAGCGACAAGTTTCATGATTCTTTGTAAAACCTATGTGACTAGTTCACCAAAAATTGGAAATAATAAAAAAAAAGCTGGTTATTAAAGAAGTTTGTTTTTTTACATAGAAGTTACACCAAATGCAAAAAAATATTAAGCCAAATGAAATATATATATATATATATATATATTAAAATTAGGTGAGTTTCAAATATGAAATAAATATGTGACCGGTGGGATTTAAACTTAAGACCTGGGATAACAAATCTTAAGCTTCAACCACAGGGCTACAAGACCATTCACAAATGCTGATATTTAAATATCATTAAGTTTCAATAATGCTAATTTGTCCACAAACCAAAGTTGGATAATTATCGTTATAATTGTGGGGAGAAGGAATGAATGGATGTAGATTCACATTTACTTCATTTTACAATATTAGTGGCTGGGGACCTATTTGGAATGGGTTTATGGAACTCACAGTTAGCTTGCTTGCATGTCAATCATTAGTTCACTAGATGCTAGAAATGGAGTTTTAGGAATTTTGGAGGTGTGGAGCTAGAAAAGAAATTTTTTTTATTGATTTACATACTTTTAGCATTGTTACAAACACAGAAATTCATCTTATTTATATTAGCAGTATATCTTAATGCATGATTAAGTTTGCACAAATGCATCAATCTAATTGCTACAATCCTTTATGTAGGATTTTATGATTTTAGAATTTTCTAAAATTTTTAATTCTACAATTATATTTTAAATGATATAGACAATCATTATATTGAGCTTAACTTTTGAGCTCAATAAAAAATTAGAGTTAATCGTTGAGCCAATCTAGTGCCATCACTTTTCATCACTCTTTGATGCACATTTCAATGACTTCAATAATATTTCGAAGTGTTTCAAACTTTTCCCTTGTAAGTGCTTTTGTAAATGTATTTACTAATTGATCTTCGGTATTGCAATACTGAAGCTTGATCTCCTTGTTGGTTTTCGTTTCTTAATTAAAGTGATATTTGATGCTAATGTGCTTAATTATATTATGAAATATTTTGTTTTTCATTATCGCTATAGATGATTTGCTACTAAGTAATCATCAATAGCTTCTATTTGTAATTTACCCATAACTTCCATAATGAGCTTTATTTATAATTTTCTACATTTAGTCGTAGTTGCTATTATATATTCAAGTTTTAGCCGATGATTGTGCAAGTTTTTTATTGTTTTCTGCAGCCAAGAAAAGATCTTAGGGCCCAGTGTAAATGCATAACATGAGGTGCTTATCTTTATTAGCAATTATTGTCTAATCATTGTCAGTAAATTCAATCTCTAGTTAAGTACTGAATTATACTAAATTTCGTGGTTCTTTGTTTCTTACAAATGTGCCAATGCTCCCTTGCCTGTTTTATGGTGGACTTGGTTTGGAGTTTGCATGAATCTTGATAGTAGACTTGTTGCACATATAATATTTGGTCTTGTCGTTGTCAAGTATACTATGCTTTCAATAATACATTGATATAGTATGCTATCATCTTAAGGAGCACCATCTTCATTTTATAATATATTATTAATAGTATCCAACTGATTAGATATTGTATTGCAATCATTCATTATGAACTTCAAAGCTTTTTGGCTACATAATGGTTAAGTTGTATGCCTCCTATATCTTCAATAGGCTGCTTATTCCATTAGATAGGGAACTAGAGAAGAATCCAACCGTTGTTTTGTAGCTTGATCTAGTAATGCTGGCTGGCTGATTACTTTTCATTGTAATGATTATGCTATATTGACATTTATTTTTTGTCTTACTTCGTATTCTCATCATATATTGCATTTTTATCAAATCCTACATTGCAACTGAGACTGATGCTCTTAGTTTTTAAATTATTTGATATTCATTTGGTTGAGCATTATAGCACAAGAAGATATATATCTATATTTTATAATCAGCTTGCTCTTCTTTATTATGAAATATGGACACAATATATACAACCGAATAATTTAAGATATTTTGCTGAAGCTTTCTTCCTGCTGATGACTTTCTTCCAATCCCTGCATCAACTGATGCATATTTAGGGTAACTTTACTTGTAAGTTATCTTTTAAATAAAGTAAATAGCAGCCTATTCAACCCCTACTTTTAAACTTTTAGAGATTTTCTTCTCTATTAGCATACATCTTGCTATCTCCATAACATTTTTATCTTTCTTTGTTGATGTTTCATTTTGTTTAAGAGTGTATTTACCAATGTTTTATTCTTTGCTAAACTTGTTGGACTATTTGGATCTGTACTTTTTGCTTATCAATTTGAGAGCTTTGAGATAAAAGTTGCTTTATTTTTAGCATAGAGAATGTCAAAAACTTGTGATCTATCACAAATAAAGTAGATTTACGCCTTTTGTGTATAATCATTAATAAAGAGAATAAAATACCCATTATGTTTAAGTAATGAGATGCGCTAGATCACAATATCTGTGCGACAAGCTCAGGTGGCTCAAAACAATAACACAACTATTTTAAGTTATTATAAAATAGTTCCTATATTTTCTTGTGTGAACATACTTGAGTTGTGCAAAATGATAACACAACTATTTTAATTTAGTATAAAATCGTATATTCTTTTGGCTAAAAGTTTAAACATCTTTTAAAATGCAGAAAAATAAAAGTATAATTGAGGGCTGTTTGGATAATTAAGGGTGTTGCGAAATGAATCAGAAATGTTAGGAGACTATTTTAAGAACTTGAAAAAGCTTGGGACTATGCTGAACAATTTCATAGAGCTCATAGATTATTTTTGTTAACCTCATTTTATGGTTGTTTGGTTTCAGGTAAAGTCTATGTAGAGTAAAATATTTACATGTAAACTTAAATTTTGTTCTTTGGATTGAAATACAATTTTGGGAATTTTTTCTTAAAGAGCCCAAATCTGTAATTTGTTTACCCTCTATTTGAGTTAATATTGTTTATGCTGTCTTGGAAAAAAAAGAAATGCATGAAATGCTTAAATGTTTCCAGGCCATGATGAGTGCATGGATTGGCCTTGCCAACAATGCCTTTGACAAGACTCTCTTTCTGACCACAATACATTTCTTTTACCCAAAACTATATAATGTTGTAAATTTTTTTACTCTTAACACTTCTCTTACTTTAAGACAAACTGGCCCTTAGTAAAATACTAACATTCAAACCTTTAATCTCAAGGATGCTTTTGAAAGCATTTCTTGCTAATACTTCTTAAACTTGAACATTCACATTAATATTTTTGGTACCTTCTATGATAAATCTGCGTTAGTTTTCATCGTACCTGCGCATTAAGATTTGGGCACCCTTTATTGCAAAGCTACATTTGTTTTACTGAGGGCGAGATTAAATATCTGTTGCCTCTCCTTGAATTTTTTTTTTATGAGAAAGTTCTTGTTAGACTTTAATTGGCCAAAAGTCTTAGACTCATTTTTCAAATTAGATCTTATTCTTTTTATTTGCTATGAATAGGTTTGTATAGATGTTCAGGTTTTGTTCTTATTGGGGGCAGTGCTTGTTTATCTGGGAATGTTTATCGCTTGGCTGTTGATTAAGTTGTAGTTGCAAATATATCCTACTTCCATAATTTTGGAGGGTTTGCACTTTATTTTGCAGTTTGTTTTTGATGCGGCTGTAAGTTTGAATAATGATGTCTGCAGTTTGCATGCGTTGCCTCTGATCACTTCTCTAGTGTTGATGTTGCTGATATTTCTCTGAAGGATGTATTGATGATGGTTGTTCAGTTGTTTTATTGAAGGAAACTGCTGCTTTTCGGGGGGTTATTAATGAGCATCGTTGCTTATAGGAGACTTTTTCTCCTATGCTGACTATTATTAAGGACAGTTTAGGGAAATTTGTCTATCTTATTGAAGCCAAGGAGATTCTTGTTAAATTCTCTGGTCATTTTTGTGGATTTGATTGTCACTTTTGATGAATTAAGTGCAATTGAATTGTATTGATGAAATGATAAATTGACATATGATGGGCTGTCTCTCACTGTGTACTGTGTTTTGCCACATGGCATGGATATGATTTGTGCTTACATCTGTGATTATATCTGAGACTTAGAGCAGGTTGTATTCTTATAGCGATTTCACATATTATAGGTGCTAAATTTAAACTTTAAAAATTAAATTTCATTGCTTAAATTTAAATTTCAAAGCAGGTTTATGTTGGAAAATTTTGAATTGTTGTTCTTATATGTCCTTATTCTTTTTTTAGCATTTTTTGTTTCTTTTCTTTTAGGGGCTGTTGGTTTGCAAGATATTGAATGCAATTAAATTTATTTTTAAAGAAACCAAATGCAATACCATTTTATTCTTATAGCGATTTCACATATTATAGGTGCTAAATTTAAACTTTAAAAATTAAATTTCATTGCTTAAATTTAAATTTCAAAGCAGGTTTATTTTGGAAAATTTTGAATTGTTGTTTCTTATATGTCCTTATTCTTTTTTTAGCATTTTTGTTTCTTTTCTTTTAGGGGCTGTTGGTTTGCAAGATATTGAATGCAATTAAATTTATTTTTAAAGAAACCAAATGCAATACCATTTTATTTCGGTTGCTCTTCATTTATTTGTAAAGTTTTTGTAAGGAATCATATCTTTGTTTGCAGGATGCAATTTATATTGTATGATGCTTCTAAAAAATGAACTGATAGAAATATCATCAAAAGTTGAATTTTATATTCTTTATAAATAAACAATAAAAAATATCTATTTATGTATTTGAATGGAAATTTTTAAAATTGGTAATTGATAGAATATGTCTAAAAATAACCAATTAAATAATAAAAGTAAAATCCTAATTAAATGATAGGAAAAGTTACTAAAAAGAGTCTCTCAACTATTTAATTTGGCCAATATAGTCCCAGACTATTCAATTTGTCTAATTTAGTCCTTTGACTTTTTAAATTTTTTCAGTCTAGTCCCCAAATTATTCATTTTAAGCTCAAATTTGTTCTAAAAATCAAAATATAGGTACTAAATTGATTTTTAAATGACTAGTTGAGGGATTAAATCTTACACATTTAATAGTTAAGCGATTAAAGTGAACATATTTAATAATTTGAGATTAAATCGGCAAAACTAAAATAATCGAGGGACTATTTTGACAAATACCTCTAATGGATATTTAAAAAGATTCCAAAAGTGAACAGCATGAAAGCTATAAACTTCTCTAATTCATTAAGTATTCACTTGGTTTTGAACAAGTTGTCTTTGCTAGATGAGCTCATAATTGTAATAATTTTGGATAAGTTATCTTAGTAAGACCAATCACCAAATCACTGACCCCAAAATATGAGATAGCTTACCTTAGCTCAATAAACATCTTTATTTGACCTATCCTAGTCGGATGAATTCTTATTGCAACAACTTGTGGTACACTCTTTAGATATCATGACAATGCATTAATGTAGATATTGCTAAAAAATCAACCATTAGCTTTTGCATGGAATGGATCATTCACATAGAAAAAATCTACACGTCTTGCTGCATATATGTGTAGTTATTGCTTGGTAGTTTTCCCAATTATCACAATGTTCCTCAAAAACTCCATTGACGACATTATCTGTAAAGCCATGGAACTCATATAATTTGACTTGTGACCAATGCCAATTGTATGTTACCGAACTATGCAGAATCACCTGTTGCATGTCTCTTGCCACAAATTTCTCAGGTTTCACTTTATATTGGATAAGCATGTTCGTCTGTGTTATATCTTTAGGAAATACATTTAAAGATGCCATGAGAAGACATAAAATACCTTTGAAGGAGTGTATGCTGGGGAGACTGATCAGGCAGCTATAGGAAGAGGTACATTGGAGAAGCAGAAATGAAGCGGCGCCTTTTTTTCTAAGAAATTGGACATGAATTTTGCTTGTTGGTCACCACTTGTAGTGAAAATGGGGGATAGGTAACAAAAAAAGGGATGAGGAGGGGATTATTTGGTTTATTAAAACTGCTCGTGTTGAGTGTAAATTGTTTCCCCTAATTATATGCCTTTTTGAGGTGAAATAATTTCTTCAAAACATTTATTATAATTGTTTGACTACCGGTTTATTGAACCAAAAAAGTAATTAGCAGGTAAAAGAATTACCTTACCTTCACTTTTTATTACCAAACAGTTTATTAAACTTTTGCATATTTCCTAAACTTTATAAGAAATTTGCCCAAATTCCAAAGTATATAGTGAACTCTAGTCCTACCTTGATTCATCCTGCATCACCTAGTGTAGAGAAATTTGTTTGGCTCTTCTTAATATGTTTGTTTAGGTACACATTTTGATAAGCATTAAATTTGATATATTCTTTAATATATACTTATTCATTATCTATAATTGATATTATGATGTGATATTCTGATAATCCCCTTTCAACCCTGCTTTTTCTTTCGGAGGATTGTTTAGTATTCAGGAGAGCCAAACAGCTGTTTGCTGATATTTTTTCAGTTTCAATATTGTTAACTAACAGGCACAGCAATTGTTCCAACGTGATGCTCAAACTATTACACCAGAAGCCTTAGAAAGTGTGAAGGCTGCACTCGCAAGTAGTGAAAATGAACACAAAGCTGAAACTAAGAAGAAAGCTATCCCTCGTAAAGCAGCAGGACAGATGTGGGAGGATCCAACATTGGCTGACTGGCCTGAGAGTAAGCTGTATTTTCTTTTATATCAATGTTGAATTGTAATTATACTTGTTATTTTTGTGCTCTTCTTCTATTGTAAAATGCATTGCACAGTTTTGCTATACTTTTCTTAAAATCAAGCTGAATCAACTGATAAAGGATGAGATAATAATATTTTCATCCCAATAAGGATATATTTTAGCTTGATGAATGAACCACCAAAATACTGGTTTCTTGGGATTGCAGGTGCTCAATGCTTTTTATTAGCGGTTACTAATTTCATGTGACCACAGGATGAGTGAGATCTATGAAGTTCATGTTCCTTTGTGTAGCTTATGGAAGTTCCAACTTCCTACATTCACTTTTATATTGATTATTTTGTCAAAATATTCCATGTTGCCAACTTTTTTATGCTTTTAATCATGTTTATTGAGAAGCTAGTTTATCTGACACTCAAACTAGGATGGACACTGTGATGACCAAGAGTTTGATTAGGATTCTAAAATTTGAGGATCAAGTCAAATTAAACATTTAATTTTATTTCTTTAATGGTAATATTTGTAGTACAGTGCATCTAGATCTCTATTTTTTAGCACATCAAAATACAAAAGATTATTTCTCTGCCCCACTATAGCCTCTTGCCTTTGATGGAAGGTATATAAAAGCCATCCCAATTGTTAGGATATGAAAATGTGCTGGCCTAACTTGTGAGAAGTTCACATGAGCTTTGTTATTATTTTTCTTTGAATTGAACATTTTATTAGATAGCGGCTTCTCTCCTCTTACTTGGGGATTGTTTGGTTGTGAATAAATTTCCTGAGTAAATCAGCTAGTGTAAAAACAAATATTGGTAAAATACATACAGTGTACTTTGAATTTGGGTGATTGGAATTTCTGAAGTATAAGTGTGAAATGCGAAGTAAATAAAACCATGAAGATTGTCGAGGGCTTGGCCAGCTGCCACCATGGGCTGGACGGTATCTGGCAAGGTTAGATTGGGGTTTTGCCCATGTTTGGTGAGGGCTGGGCTACGTGGGCGAGAGATGTTGCATGCAGGCAATGCACACCCTTATTTTGCAGACAACTTAGGGCATCTCCGTTATTCGGTCGATGACCTCCAAGAGTTGGCGAACGAGTTTAGGTTGGCGGACAAAGAAAACTAGGTAGGCTGGTGTTGATCGGTCGCTGAGAATGAAAATCAACAAAGGAATGGGACATGTAAAGAGAAATTTATTAAAGGAAAGCAGTGTAATTGATATATGCCAGAATTGGCTGTAATTCAATTATATTATTTTTGTGACGGGCAGGCAAATTCAATTCCCCAATAAAATTACAGTGTAATTTGATTACCTCCAAACCAAATACACAGAATTACAATTTTCGAGAATTCACTTTACATCCAAATTATAATAATTCTAATCGACCCTTAATAATTTTGAAGCTTAATGCCTTGATACTTTCCTTGATCTTGATAAGTATGATCATGCTTGTTTCTTTTCAATTTGAAAGATGTTTCTCTGATAGAAGAATGGAGATATGTGATCTACCGAGTTAGATTTGGTTGATGGGAACTTTGAAAAGTTATAGTACCTGCTTCCACATGGTTGGCAGCATCTATAATTGTTTTGAAAAAACTTATTATTTGAAGCATTTTATGTTATATGAGGGAGAGCCTTTAGTGTCCAGGAATAGCAAAGGCGCTGCAGCGAGTCCAGGCGGTCCTTATTCGAGACTGAGGCGCTATGGCGCGCCTCATCGGTCAGAAATCTAGAAGCAAGTGCTGCAACGCACTGTAGCGGAAATTGTTGCTTGCAGGAACTTGGGAGCTTGAGGGCTTTTTCAGCAGCACAACAATGGAGGAAGGAGGAGAGGAGGGGGGCTCAGCTTGGCAGCAAATGGAGGAAGTGAGGAGAGCTGAGCTTAAGGGAAAGCATGGCTTTGGATGGGATGGGCATGAGTTGTCCCATCCCAGCTGTGGAGATAAGGGGGTGGCAGGAGGTTGAGAGGAGGGGGAACAAAGCATGGCAGGAGCAGAGGAAAGGAGGAGGGAGACGTCGAATTTTCAAAAGGAAATAAAGAGAGGTGGGGTCCAGCCAGAGAGAAAAAGGAAAAAGGAGAGAAAAATAAAAGTGGATTTTAAATAAATTAAATTAATTAATCTCTAAAATAATATTTTATAAACGATCTCCGAAAAATCCCAAAAATTCACCCATAGCTAATTTGGGGGTGAGGAACGCAACGGCAAAGTCGGATTTCGATTCCGACGAGTGTTTAATTTTCCTATTTTTTTCGGGGTATTTAATTACATTAAAATATTCGATAAAATTCAACGACTTCTAAACGCTTCCAAAATATCACCCAAGCTAATTTGGGGGTAACGATCGCAATTGCAAAGTCATATTTTGATTTCGAGGACAAATTAAATATCTCAATTTTCCCTTAATTAAATATTATTTAAAATATTTGACGAAATTTTGACAACTTCCGATTGCCGCCAAAACATCAATCCTAGCTAATTTGGGGGCAATGAGCGCTATGGAGGAGATACTCCAGGTGGTGGTTGCTTCCTCTCATCTCCATTCTAGAGTAAGAGCTGGAGCTTTTGTGCTGAGGTGATAAATTCTTTGTAACTCTGTCACCTTCAAGTTATTATAGTAGATTTCTTATGGTGTGGTTCCGTGATTTTTCTCATTCTTGGGTTTTCTACGTATTTCTTTGTGTTTGTATGTTTCTTCATGTGCTGTGATTTTAGTCTTGTGATTTATTCTGAGTTTGCATGGTAACCGTCAACGCAACCCTGGTCGTCAAATTTGAAGTGTGCGCTCTTTCTCAAATAGCTTCTGCTGCGGATTAGAACGTTTAGGTTTAGGTTTATTACCAATAAGTGGTATCGGAGAGTGGTTTACCTTGTTAGTCCTAGGGTTTGCCTGTTTGAGTGGGAGCAATGGTCGAAGAGATGAGACACAAGATTGAGAAATTCAGCGGAACGAACTCTGCGTTTTGGAAAATACAGATGGAGGATCTGCTCTACCAGAAGAAGTTGTATCTTCCATTGAAAGGAGCCGACAAAAAATCTACATCTATATTGATGAAGAATGGGAAGTTCTTGATAGAACTGCACTGTGTTTTATTCGTTTATCACTATCTTCTTTTGTTACTCTTAACATTGTTACTGAGAAAGTAACTGTAGATCTCATGAATGCCCTGACGAGGATGTATGAGAAGTCATCGGCTTCAAATAAGGTTTTCTTGATGAAGAGATTGTTTAATATGAAGATGATGGATGGCTATTCAGTGACTGAGCACCTCAATGGGTTCAACACCGTGACGAGCCAGCTGAGTTCGATGGGCATTAGTTTTGATGATGAGATTTGAGCTTTGTTATTCCTCTCTTCATTGCCGGACAGTTGGGATTAGTTGGTTACAGCCATCAGCAATTCATCAGGGAATGTGTCGTTGAAATTTGACAACATTGTTGGGCTTGTGCTATATGAGGAGGTGCGGAAGAAATCTCATAGAGAGGCATCTACCTCTGCACTGAATGCTGAGATTAGGGGAAGACATGCTGAAAGGAGACATAACATAAATAGATAAATGTCTCGATGAGAAAAATCAAGATCCGGAAAGGCAAAGTCGGATTGTTAGAATTGTGGGAAGGCATGTCACTTCAAGAAGGACTGCCCTACCCTGAAGAAGCCAAGTGGTGGTGTAAAGATGATGAACCCTACTGTGAATATTTCAACTGAGGAGGATCAGGATGCATTGATCCTCTCACTTGTCAACACGAAGTCCTGGGCCATGGACTCGGGAGCATCCTTTCATGCAACTCCCTCAAGGAGTGCCTTCAAGAGTTACACTAAGGGTGGCTTGGGAAAAGTGTATCTTGGAGATGACAAGGCATGCGACATCATTGGCAGAGGTGATGTGGATGTAAAGCTACGAAGCAACGTAGTTTGGAAGCTCAAGGATATTAGACATGTGCCATGTTTAAGGAGAAATCTGATCTCAGTGAGCCAGTTAGCCAGTGATGGCTACAACACTTGTTTCACAGGAACTTGTGAAATGTCACTAAGGGTGCACTCATTATTGCATGGGGCAATATGAAAGGTACACTTTACTTGATCAATAAATTGTCTGATACTATTGCAGCTATAAAAGAGATAGATGCGGATCTATGGCATCGGAGGCTTGGCCATATGAGCGAGAGGGGATTGAAGTCCCTACAGTCAAAGGGGAACTCCAAGGACTGAAGTCAGTAGACTTGGATTTTTGTGAAGACTGCGTGTTGGGAAAACTAAAGAAGGTTTCATTCTCCAAAGGTAGAAGGGAGCTGAAAAGCAAGAAATTGGAGTTGGTGCATATAGATGTATGGGGACCAGCTCCTACATCTTCCATAGGTGGAGCTATATACTTCGTAACCTTCATTGATGATTATATTAGGAATGTATGTGTTTACTTTCTAAAACATAAATTTGATGTGTTTGATGTGTTTGGAAAGTGGTTAGCTTTGGTGGAGAATGAGACATGATTAAAGCTGAAATGCTTAAGGTCCGATAATGGCGGCGAGTATTGTGATAAGGAGTTCTGTGCCTTGAGAGGAATCAAGAGGGAGTTTACAGTCCCTAGAACACCACAGCAAAATGGTGTTGTAGAATGGATGAACAGAACAATCACAGAAAGAGCAAGGAGCATGAGATTGCATGCGGGTCTCCCAAAGCGGTTCTGGGCTGAAGCCGTTAACATGGCTGTATATTTAATCTATAAGGGACCCTCTGTACCCTTGAATGAAGGGATCCCCGAGGAAGCTTGGAGAGGAAAGGAGGTGATATTGAACCACCTCAATGTATTTGACTGTTCATCATATGTGCATATTGATGCAGGATCCAGGAGCAAACTTGATGCTTAGGCGATCAAGTGCACATTTTTTGGATATGGCACGAGCGAGTTCGGTTACAAATTCTGGGACAATCAGAATTAGAAAGTCATCAGAAGCAAAGATGTCACTTTCAATAAAAGTGAAATATACAAAGATTGTATGAGAGTCAAGACTGATTCCAAGGATGCTTCAGATGGAGAACCTTGGCACATAGAGTTTGATGACAACATTGAGCCATATGTGAAGAACATGGAGAAGCTCAGGAGAGTGTCAATGTTGAATCACAAACACCCCTGTTAAGAAGATCTACAAGAGTCTCTAGACTGCCACAGAAGTACTCTCTTTTTTTGTTCTATTTGTTGCTAACGGATAGTGGTGAACCAAAAAGCTTGGAAGAGGCACTTTAAGTTGAAGATTCAGTCAAGTGGGAGGCTGCCATGAATGATGAAATGACATCACTCATGTCCAATGGGACATGGGAGTTAGCACCCTTGTCAGCTGGGAAGAAGACCCTTAAAAACAAGTGGGTTTATCGGGTGAAGGAAGAGCTGAATGGAAGCAAGCGCTACAAGAAGAGACTTGTAGTAAATGGTTTCCAACAAAGGCATGGGGTCGACTATAGTGAGATCTTCGCCCCAGTTGTGAAGATGACTACCATTAGGGTTGTGCTAAATATTGTTGCAGTTGAAGATTTGCATATGGAGCAAATGGATATTAAAACTGCATTCCTTCACGGAGAGCTGGAAGAAGAGCTGTACATGCAACAGCCTGAAGGGTACATGGATCAAGAGAAAGGAAAGTCTGAGCTTGTGTGCAAGCTTAAGAAGAGCCTCTATGGCTTTAAGTAGGCGCCAAGGCAGTGGTACAAAAGATTTGATAGGTTCATGTCAGAATCAGGGTATAAGAGATGCCGGGCAGATCACTGCTGTTACATAAAGCAGTGTAAGTCATATATCATTCTATTGCTGTATGTGGATGATATGTTGATCGCAAGATCGAATATGGAGGAGATAAGAATGCTGAAAGAAATGATGTCAAAGGAGTTTGACATGAAGGACTTGGGGCTGGCCAAACAGATTCTTGGAATGAGAATCAATAGGGAGAGAAGTGCAGGAATTCTAAAGTTGTCACAGAAAGAATATGTTGAAAATGTGTTAAAAAGATTCAACATGAATGAAGCGAAGTCAGTGGGCACTCCCCTAGTAAGTCACTTCAACTGATCAAAGGAACAGATGCCGAAGTTTGAAGAAGAGAATGAGCATATGCTGAAGGTTTCTTATGCTTCAGCAGTTGGGAGCTTAATGTACGCGATGATCTGTACAAGATCGGATATTGCCCATGCAATGGGAGTGGTTAGCAGATTCATGAGAAACCTAGGAAAGCACCATTGGGATGCGGTCAAGTGGATCCTTAGGTATCTGAAAGGTACAGCGGGCAAAGCTTTATGCTTTGGAAGATCTGATATTATTTTACAGGGCTATGTAGATTTAGATCTTGCAGGAGATGTTGATAGCAGGAGAAGCACTACAGGCTATGTGTATACATTAGGAAGTGCAGCGGTGAGCTGGATCTCCAGGCTACAATACATCATGTCGCTATCTACCACGGAGACAGAGTATGTTGCCATCACAGAGGCAAGCAAAGAGATGATTTGGTTGAAGGGTTTCATGACAGAATTAGGCAATGAGCAGAAGGATGCGAGGCTCTACAGCGATAGTATGAGCGCTATTCATCTGGCGAAGAATGCAGCTTTTCATGCCGGGACAAAGCACATTCACCTCCGTTACCATTTTATCCGAACACTGTTGGAAGAATGACAGCTAGGATTGGAGAAGATTCATACTTCTAAGAATCCAGTTGATATGCTTACTAAAGCAGTAACAGTGGAGAAACTTAACTATGTGCAGCTTTTGTTGGCCTCGGTACGTGAAGAGAGAGCGGGGTGAGCCACACCATATTTCTTGACAGACACAGAAGAAGACAGTGAAAGGTCAGTGGAGGAAAGGAGAGAAGATACTTTAAAGGTCTCCAAGTGGGAGATTGTTATGTGATGGAGAGCCTTTAGTGTCCAGGAGCGCACCCAGGCGGTCCTTACTCGAGATTGAGGCGCTATGGCATGCCTCAACGGTCAGCAACCGTGTCAGCGGGTCCAACATGAGACACGTGCGCTACAGTGCGCCGCAGCGGTTTCAACTCGAGACGCGGGCGCTACAGCGCGCCGCAGCGGTCTCAACTTGAGACGCGGGCGCTATGGGGTGCCGTAGCGCCAGGCGGAAATATGCACGGTCCAGGTTACGCCTTAAGCAAATTGGAGGGCATTTTGGACCTTTTAAGACCCGTTTTTCAGCTGGGTACTTGAGCAAATAGGCTGAGAGGAAAACCTAAGGTTTGGCATTTCATTTTAGAGGCTAAGGCTGCTATGAGGAGAAGAACCCTAGGCTAAACTCTAAGGGAGTTGCAGTGCAAGTTAGTCCTTGCAAGTTGGAGTAGATACTCCAGGTGGTGGCTGCTTCCTCTCCTCTTCATTCTAGAGTAAGAGCTGGAGCATTTGTGCTGAGGTGATAAGCTTTCTGTAACTCTATAACCTTCAAGTTATTCTAGTGGATTTCCTTATGGTGTGGCTTTGTGATTTTTCTTATTCATGAGTTTTCCATGTATTTTTTTGTGTTTGGATGTTTCTTCATGTGCTGTGATTTTAGTCTTGTGATTTATTCTGAGATTGCTTGGTAACCGTCAACGCAACCCCGATCGTCGAATTTGAAGTGTGCGCTCTTTCTCAAACCGCTTCCGCTGTGGAATTGAGCGTTTAGGTTTAGGTTCATTACCTACAAAGGAACGAGTTTAGGTAGGCTGTTGTTGATCGGTCGCTGAGAATGAAAACCAACAAAGAACGAGTTTAGGTAGGCTGTTGTTGATCGGTCGCTGAGAATGAAAACCAACAAAGGAATGGGGACATGCAAAGAGAAATTTATCAAAGGAAAGCAGTGTAATTGATATATGCATTCAATTATGTTATTTTTGTGAAGGGCAGGCAAATTCAATTCCTCAATAAAATTACAGTGTAATTTGATTACCTCCAAACCAAATACACAGAATTACAATTTTTGAGAATTGACTTACTTGACATCCAAATTATAATAATTCTAATCGACCCTTAATAATTTTGAAGCTTAATGCGTTGATGCTTTCCTTGATCTTGATAAGTATGATCATGTTTGTTTCTTTTCAATTTGAAAGATGTTTCTCTGATAGAAGAATGGAGATATGTGGGCATTATTTGTTGATCTACCGAGTTAGATCTGGTTGATGGGAACTTTGAAAAGTTATAGTACCTGCTTCCACACTGATGGTCGGCAGCATCTATAATTGTTTTGAAAAAAACTTATTATTTGAAGCATTTTATACTTTTAACAGAGTAAGACGTACGCCTCCAATAGCTATTCTATTTATGATTTATCCAAATCATGGTGTTTAGTATATCATAAGTTGAACTTTAGTTGATGAATTTAAAGGTCTTAGAACTGTCTCATGCTTTTATTTTTTTGTCACACCTTTAATTGCTACAATTTTATTGTGCTGCTTGACTACCTAGTTATCACGATGTCATAATATTTATTTAACTATTTAATTAATTAATATGCTTTGCTTATTCTGTAGATGATTTTAGAGTATTTTGTGGAGATCTTGGCAATGAAGTTAATGACGACGTTCTTTCAAAAGCATTTTCCAGGTTTCCATCATTTAATATGGCGAGGGTAGGCTTTACCTGTGTTTTACTTTGAAACTTTGTTTTTATTTGAAATGTTTTTTATCTGCTTATTATCAGCGGAAATTCTTATGTTTCTCCTTTGTTTTTGTTTGTTAGTTTAATGATTATTAAGTGTTTTATGAATTGCCATTTTTAACAGGTTGTATGCTGATATAATATTTTTAAACCATTATACTTGTGAAAATATAATATATTAAAATCTCCAATTTCCTTAACATTGTTAGTGAATAATCAATATAGGTAACATTAATAGTTGGGGATTGGCATGTTACGTTTAATGATAATGATGAAGGATAATAATTTCTGAATAATTTAATGCTTATTTACACAAGGGTTCAATTATATTTCTTGTGACCTCAGGTAAATTGCTTATAGCCTTCTTAAGACATTGGATATCTTAAATATGGCCGCACACACTTGGAAATATAACTTTTGAGTTTTCAGACGCCCTTTTTCCCTTCAGCATGGGAGAGTGAGGGTACATTTTTTATATGCTCAGTTTTAGCAAACTAACCTTGTAAACTAATTATTTCTATCCGACTTTTCAATTTCTTTTCCTAGCTCTAACATAATCCTTTCATTTGAAGGAAGTTATGGGGAGGACAATTTGCTTCATATTTGAAGCTCAACTATTAAAAAAATGAAGAAGTAATGGGGAGGACAAATTTGCATTTAAGTGAACTGATCTTCATTTTGTCCTTTATAACAAAGGCTCAACCAGCCTAGAGAAGATTGACTAAGATTTGAACAAGGGCCTTAGCAACTCTCTTCGCAGAGGGCTGCCCCAAAAAATGCAACAATCTCTATTTTTTGAATTAGGCTTCAAAAGTAAATATTCTGTGAGGTAGATTTGAGTTTTAATCAAATTTTGCTCTGATTAGTCATTCAGGGTTTAGTTAATTTGGGGTCGATAATTTTCTATTGGTGCAAGCCCCTATAGTTAATTACCTCTTCTAGTCATTTAGGAGAGAACTCTCCATTAAGTATTATTATTATTTTTTAACCAGCAACAAAGTGGGAGGTAAGTGGAAGTTCACTCGATCAAGATCCCATGGTTTCGTCATTCTAGTTTGACTTGTGGTCTAATGTAACGACCCAATGTCGTTACTTTGCAAATTAGGTCAAAATCTCTACTCTAACATCAGGATCCCGTGGAACTTCAAATTAGGGCAAATAAAAATATTTTTAGATGAGAATACTTTTTAGATCAAAGTGTCATAGTTTGAGAAAAATCTGGATAACGGAAACTCCCACTTTATTTTTCTAAACTTTTTAAATTTAATAAATTGAAAACATTAAATATATGATCAAATTCATCAATTTTAATGTCATTTTGTTCAGTATATTATTAAAAAGCTGCTCAAAAGTTTCATCGATTTTGGAGTGCCGGTTTGCTCTCAATTAATTTTCGAATTTAAAATTTCAGAAATTAATTTAAAATAAAATATTGCTCCAAATTAATAAAATTTGGTGCGAGGGTGTTTGTTACATTGTAACATACCTCGGTATCAAGTTTCGTTATTTTTGGATGCCAAACGGTAGAAAAATGTAAAAATTTTAACCTTTCGCCTGCCAGGAGGGCCTCTGCGTCGTTTTGGCACAGGTCAGCCAGCCCTCCTCCTTCCCTCTCTATTTAAACCCCCCCCCCCACTCCCTCACCTCTCCCAAACAACAGCAGCCTCCTCTCCCCTTCCCAGCCAGCTCCCTCCTTCTCTTGCCAGCCAGCCAGCCCCTGCCACTCCGACCACCCCTCCAGCTCCCTTCAACTACGTTCGGCCTCATTCCATTTTTCGGCAACTCTAACCAAGGTGAGAAGAGAAGGAAAAGAGGAGGAAAATGGGAGGAAATTTTGCTATAATTTTTCGTTCTTTTTATTTTTATTTTGATTACATATTCTTAATAAATCATTATTATGAAAATAATAATGATAAAATTATGTCATTTACATTATTATTGTTGTCATTAATTAATATGAATAACAGTGAAAATGTTATTAGATGACTATTATTTCTATTTTTCATCAATTTCAATTCAGTCATTTTCATTCTGTCTTTTCCTTTCGTACATTATTATTATCATTGTAATTATAATAATAACACTATAATAATTATTACTGTTATCGCAGTAACTTAAAAACCTTTAGATTATCTTATAGTTCTCAACTTGAATTTAGTTAACCACATATATAGTTTTATCAATAAAAACTTATCTTGTACATTTAACATACACCAACTTTAGAGTGTGTTCAGTGAGATTGTCCTTAATCAATTCAAAGTGAGATGAGTTAAGAGTATATAATCGTCAATGCAATTCAATTAAAATAGAAAGACAAACCATTTTGCATTCAAACGCATGTGGCTTCTCTATTTTTCATATTTTTAAAAGTTTTGTATAGACCATATAAATTCCTTTTCTTGAAATATTCTCCAAAATGTTTCTCTTGGCACTATATCATATGTTTTTCTAAATTGATTAATGTCAAATGAAGATATTTCTTTATTTTAAAAATTTTTCATATATCCTTTGATTAAGTGTAGCCTCTCTAATTGATGCATAAAATCAAATTGATCATGTGAAATAATAGTACAGTATCGTAGTTTGTGTTCAATCGCTCTCCTACGGTTCAAAGTTTGACTTATTAACTGAATTCATGTATTACACAATTCTGCACATTGTCTTATTTTTTAAAATACATATTGCAATACCCGTTCTTCACTCATTTGATATCTCTTTAGTCTTTAAAATTTTATTAAATAACTTTGCACGCAAAAAAACTTATTCATTATTCAAGGATTTTCACACATCAATAGGGTTGTCATCTAATGCTACAATTTTGTCACTTTTTTTCTTGAAACATTCTAAACTTCAATTTTATTCTTGTTCAATAAGAGAGCAATTGATATTATTTTTAAAGTTATAAAAGTTACTATGCTAATCCTTTTATTATAATTTCTTACAAATTGTATCAAAATGATTCATGTTGAATGTTCTCACTCTTGATTAATATTTTTAGATCTACATCTTTAATATATTTACTTAGTTTAAATCTTTAAGTTTTTTATTCTTAGATATCTACTTGTAAATGGGTTTTTCATTTTCAATTGTATCTACTTTCTCAAATGGCTTTTCAAAATCATGAACTTAATACCACAAATTGGTATTTTGATTCACAACAAGATAATTAATATTATTTTACTTTTTCATTGCTATTACATTTTAATCCCTCGTTATAATTAATCTTCTGCTTTTTAGTTTTGTTTTGAACATATTGTTTATTTCCATTACAAAGCATTTTATTATTAAGTGCTCTCTCTCTTGATTCTTTAAGCACATATTTTAACTACCTTGATGAACTCAACAAACATAGTGAATTGTGTTAGAATTTATATTTTTATTAGGATTAGTTGTAGTTTTAGTGTATTTTTATGTCATTTTAGGTGAGAAGAGATCAAAATGCAAAAGAAAAGGAAATTGAGTGAAAAGGATGCCAAAAGCGCGCTAAAACGTGCTATTGCGCGCCACAACGCCCTTGTTTCCGAGAGCAAGACGCCATAGCACCAAAGCTCTCGAGAGCAAGGCGCCACAACGCCCAAATTCCTGAGAGCAAGGCGCCATAGCACCAGATCTTTAGAGAGAAAGGCGCTACATCATGCCATAGCACCAGCGTTTCAGAGAGAGAGATGCTACAGCGCGCCACAACGCTTGGTTTCTCGAGACCAAGGCGCCACAGCACCTGGTTTCCCGAGACCAAGGCGCTACTAAGCGCACTGTAGCGCCAGACGGGCCAAAAGTCTGGCGTCATAGGGTGCCGTAGCGCGCACCGTAATGCTGTCTTGGAAACCTGCTCCAAGTTAGCATTGGGACAGCTAAAATAGTTAAAGTTCTCCATTTCCCCATAGCAAGAATTAATGGCAAGCTTTAAAAATTACCTCCCAAGGGAATAAAGGAAAAAACATTATTGGATTCCAAGTTTCAAGGGAAGATTTTTGGCTGCTTGAAAGAGAGAAAGGGCTGAAGAGAGGATTATAAAAGGTAAGAATAAATGCTTAGTGAGGGTTCTGAATTTCAGTTAAGGGAAGACACATTCAAGGGGCACATCCAAATCCTAAGGAGGAAGAGAAGGCTACAGCTTCAGAAGAAGAAAAAGCACAGAGAACGAGGAGAAAGGAAGGAGATTGAAGAGGAGAGGACACGAAGAGAACGTCGAGGCTGTTCCTGCGTATAGTCTTCTTACTCAGTTTTCCTTTTATTTCCTTGTAAGAGCAATGAACAATCTCAGCATCTCTTATAGCATTCTTTGTGTATCTATTGTAATGGTAGCCTAACCCCCTCCCCCCTCCTTGGGGAGGGTTGGGCAAGAATATGTAGTAGTCATGATATAATGCAATGTAAAAACTCTTCTTTCTAATGAATGTCATTTAGAGCTCAAAATATTTATATATTTTATTTTGTGAACAAGTTGGAGAATGATAAATCTTCTGCTTTATGTATCTAATTGAAAATTTCATAGAGCTTGATGATCGCCTTGTTTAAAAAGCTGTGCACTTTTGAGCATTAACATCGTGAATGACTATGACAACATTCACTGTGCGAAAACAGCTCGTGCATAACTTTTGGCAAAAGCTTGATCATTTGAGCCATGAGAAAATATAACAAAAGATTTTTTGAGCTCCATAGCTCAGTTCATACCCCTTGGAGGAATGAACTTGATTCACGCGAGCCGAGAACCTATAGAGCTCCATAACTCACTCTTGATTTACGTGAGGAATTCGCGCGCGTCAAGTGATAAGTAATGTGACATAAGCTCATTTAGCCTCGCAGCTCACTTAGCTAAATTAAGAGTAGACGCATGTGAGCCATAGGGAGAATCAAGATCAAGTGATCCTTAACTAAAAATGTTGATTTTATCACTTTGATGTAAGAGATGATTTTGCTCACTAGAAGATGACATGGTTATCTATGTGCTGAGATTGAATCTTATAATGTTCATGATGGGGACCATCTTTGACCCAGGTCCTGCCGCTGAGCCCTCCCGGACCTGTACCGGCCTTGACGTTTCAGTTTTATTTTATGCATTTATTTTCTTCTGTTTCAGTTTATTTTCATATTTATTTTCGTCTGTTTCATGTATTGATCGGAGGGACGAATATTAGCCTTCCGATCATCTATTAAAAATACTCTAAGGTCTAGATTGCTTCGTGGGTACTATAAATTCTCAAAATCTGTATGTTAATTTCAGTTTTTTTTGATAAATAGAAATTCTGAGTTTTCTCCAAACAGCAAGAACGGCTCTTGTTCCCCCCAAGGAAACCCTAGTTTCCAAATCCTCCCTCTCGAAACCCTAGCCGCCACCTTCCGGACCCCTCCCCTTGCTGCCTTCGGACCTCTCCCTGCAGGACAGCCGCTGCCACTACCCCAGCCGCCGCTGCCCAGCCGTCGCCGCTGCCCGGTCGCCGTTGTCCAGCCGCCACCGCTGCCCAGCCGCTGCTGCTGCCATGCCGCCAGTCGCCGCTGCCGCTGCCTAGGCGCCGCTGCCAGCCGCCGCCGTTTGCCCCAGCCGCCGCCGCTGCCCCAGCCACCGTTGTCCAGCCGCCTCCACTGCCCAGCCACCGCTGCCCAGCCGTCGCTGCCCTAGCTGCCGCAAGAAATCTACTCGGATCACCCTTCTCGCTCCCGGTTTAAACCGACGTGTGTTTGTTTTTCCCAAACCCTAAACTGAATTTATTTAATTATTTTATCGTGCGATTTTCGGGTAGAAATTATTTGTAGCAGCGCAAATCTAAATCCGGTCGCTGCGAGTGGTTTTAGAACGAAAACACCTCCGAACACACTCACATGGCAAGTATAACTCGAAATGCGAGTTACCTTTCCGAACCAGAGCCTTTCTTTTGATCCGGAACCGGTGCCGACCGCTCTTCCTGTTCGTGACTCACGATACCCAATTGTCAACGAAATTTATTTTCAAATTATTGTGGAATATTCTGCAGGCAACTGCTGAAGCTTAACTGATCTGAAGCGGTTGCGCGAAAAGTGCTTAAATTTCCGAATACATTTTAAAAATTTGCATTCATAAGCATTCACGAACCCTAGGATTGAATTAGAGCCCGGCAACATTAAACCCTAGTGTTGCCCTGCATCAAATTTGGTATCAGAGAAGGTTCTGAAATTTTCTCAAATTTTGGAATCCTATTCTCCTAAGGTTCACGTCACTGCATACATAGGAGTCAGGAGTCTAGGTGCATACATATATAAAATCGCATCCATCATTGCATGCATCTGAGGAATGGTAGGACAATTAGCATGGGTAGCCACAGTCAACACTTAGAGTATGAGATGCACCAACCGCAGGAGATGCCCCATGTTACACCGCACTTGAGCCCTAACGAACCTATTTGGTTTAGGAACTTCCGCATGGAATGGAACGCGGAGAAACACCACTTGAAGGAAGAGATGCACAGATTGAGAGCGGATATGAGAGGAGTTATAGGATGGGTAAACCAACTGGAACACAAGGGTAGAGGATCTAACCCGCCTGGTTCAGGAGGAGAACCATCAACAAACCGTTTCTTGACTCGAGTGGATGCCCCTCATGAGGATCTGGACCCACATCTAGGTCCACATGATTTACACCACGAGCGAGACGATGATAGACTAATTCCAAAGATAGATCAGAGAGCGCGCACATCGAGGCCTAGACCTGCTGGACCTTAGGATATTAGATATGATGACGCCTTTTAGGGCCCGACCTGATGCCCCTTTTGGTGATCAGCGCTGGGAGGAGGAGAGACCCATACCTGCTGGGCATAGAGATATGAGACGTCCTATTCGAGCCCCCCCTCAAGAGGATTATTACGGACCACCTCCCAGAGGACGGGATGGCTGTCGCGGATTCCCACCCAGGGAACGTGATGACTACCCTCAATTTGAGGATGACTTTGATAGACCTGTGCGAGACAAACACCTAGACCTGAAATGTGTTCTCAAGCTAGACCCTTCTAGTTATGATGACACGATGGAGCCCAAGATTTTCGCAGACTGGGTTCTTGACATAGAGAGTTATTTTGACTAGTACAATATGTACGAGGATCAGAAGGTCCACTTTGCCAAGATGAGACTCACCCTGAAAGCAAAGACCTTTTGGCTAGGAAAAGAGAGACAGATGGAGTACGATGGGCTTCCTCCAGTGACTACCTGGGCTGAGATGAAAGCCCTATTGGAGGCCCAGTACATACCGGCATACCACATGAGCCGATTACGTGATGAGTTGACTGCATTGCGCCAGGGCACTAGGACCGTCCCAGAATATTACGCCGAGATGAAAGATCTCATGATACGCTGCTGCATCCGTGAGTCTGAGCTGGACACCCTGTCCAAATTCAAGTACGGATTGATGCCAGAGATTCGTAGCGAACTCATTCGCTACGACGTATATAATTTGGAAGGCACCGTGTCTATTGAGACATGAAAAGAGTCGCAATAAGACATCTGGGACGATTATGATCGATAGACGGGATGACTTGAAGGCTCGAGGTGATGGAGCCAAGACTACGGGCATGGCATCGAGAGAGGATAAGGGGAAGGCCCCGTAGGAGCTGTGAGTCTGGCACACATTAAGTGCCTCAGATGTGGTACGTTTGGGCACTATGCCAGGAACTGCACCAAGCAGCTCACCACATTACTAATTCAGGAGGCTAGTGACGATGAGTCTGCCTCAGCCGGAATTGATGATGTTGGTATTGTGTTGAATGAGCTCGACTTAGAGGCCCCCAGTGATGAAGAGTTTGACCTGAGCGTCCTAGTGGTGAGATGTATGATGGCCACACCCCGAGAGTCTGCTGATTATTGGATGACCAACATCTTCCAAGCCTTCTTCTGAGCCGGGGAGAAGTCATGCAGATTAGTGATTAATAGTGACATCTGCATGAATGTTGTGGCAGAGTCCGCACTTGCGCGTCTAAGGGTCACTGCTGAGCCCCACCCGTCACCTTTTCAAGTAGTTTGGGTTACCAAGACTACCATTCCTGTGACGCGTAGATGTCTCGTACCCATCACGATTGGACCCTATGCCGATCGGATCTGGTGCGATGTCATGCCCATAGATGTTTGCCACGTTCTTTTAGGGAGACCATGGTTGTATGACAGGGACGTGACTATTCATGGCAGGACCAACACATGTTCATTCATGCTGAATAGGCAAAAAGTGGTCCTGAATCCTATCAGACCCTTAGCCTCACACCTAAGACCAAAAGCCACCAAGGAGACCCTTTCGCCCACAGAACGAAGAAGGTCTTGAATATTATTCGGGAAGTTGAGTTAGAAAGAGAGAGTTTTGCGAATGACATCTTTTATGCCCTGGTGGTACTCCAGTCATCTGGACTGGTACCTGACACCACCCACCTTCTTGAATCTGCCAGGAAGCTTCTTGAGGAGTTCCAGGATATCCATCTTGAGAAGTTGCCTATTGGATTACCTCCCATGAGGTCGATCCAGCACGCCATTGATTTAGTCCCTGGATCCTCCTTACCCCATTTGCCTCACTACTGTTTAAACCTCGCAGCGCACGCTGAGTTGCAGAGACAGGTCACTGAGCTATTAGACTGTGGATTCATTCGTCACAGTATGAGTCCATGTGCTGTTCCAACCCTTCTTACCCCCAAGAAGGATGGAACATGGCACATGTGTGTTGACAGCTGAGCTGTCAACCGAATCACTGTGAAGTATAAATTCCCCATTCCGCGATTAGACGACATGTTGGACATGCTGAGTGGTGCCGCTATCTTCTCAAAGATAGATCTGAGGAGCGGATACCACCAGATTAGGATTAGAGAGGGAGACGAGTGGAAGACTACCTTCAAGTCTAAGGAGGGATTGTATGAGTGGCTAATGATGCCCTTTGGGTTATCCAATGCCTCGAGCACCTTTGCTCGGATGATGACTCATGTCTTCCAGCCCTACATGGGTAAGTTCGTCGTCATTTATTTCGATGACATTCTGGTGTATAGTTGCTCTAGCAATGACCACCTGGGTCATCTTCGCACTATTTTTGAGCTCCTGCGAGCCGAACAACTGTACATCCACATGAAGAAGTGCACTGTGAGGACCCGGTGCCGGGTCAGCGGGAGCTAATCTAGCACCTGTTTGCTTGTGGAAAAGTAACAGCAACAACAACAAGCAACAACAAGTCCTCTAGCTGCAGGATCATATTGAGTGATTTAAGAGACAAATATATAAACATCAAACATAACTCATTTTTTTCATTAATTCATGAGTCTTGGATACATAGATTAAAATAAAAGAAAAATTACAAACTTTTAAAAATATAGTCAAAAAGGAAAGCGGAACAGTATCAGCTCTGCTTGGTTCTTAACACCTTTCTTTAAGGACAAACTCCTGATCTGGGCACGTTTCAAAAGTGCGGGCATTCGAAAACCAGTTAGTTGTGAAACTAAGTACAGATAGATATCATCTTTACAAATATTAAATAATAAGCAAAATAATCAATATTTGACAGGAAATAAAAGTTGTACAAACTTATCCCTGCAAACCTGTTTCAATTGCACTTGAAATTTAGCATAAAAATAATTGCAGTCACAAAAATAAATACAGAATTTTTAGCGCTTGATATTTGAGGCAAAATATGATTTTGTTGGGCAAGTACAAAATCGAGGAAAAGGGGGGTTCATTTTTGTGTTATATATCTCAACTTCCCTCTATACTTGCCCCCTCAAAGGCTTATCAATATAGGCTCCTTATGACTCCCGATGTCGGACAGCCCCGTCCTAGCGGTTGTCTGATCAGACAAAAAGTATAAAGCAACATGGAACCCTTGCTTCTCACATATCCAAACTTATTCATATATCATTTTATGTGACTTTAAAAAGCACTTTTATCAAATTTGTGCGATGCTGAGCAGAAAAAAAACATATTTAAATAAAAGTAATAAAAGACATCTGGTACATTGTTCTTTTAAGTTCAAAGGTTCAACAGTTCGACATCTTTGATGAGTGACAGTTCGCTCAATCTGCATTTAGGTTTTGGATACTTTTAAATTAGTTCTTAGCCAATATTTTTAGGAGTAACATTTATTTTCATTTCGATTATGTCCTTCTTTCGCTTTCTTAATATGATTGAAGACTGATCTTTAAGGTACTGCGATGGCAGAAATATTTATTATAGCTTTTATTAATTTGCTGATGATAGCAATCATATTTGATACAATTTTATTGTTATCATTATTTTAATGATAACAATAATATAAGAATGAAAGAACATAACCAAAAATGACTATTAAAATGAAAACACTTAAACTGAAATTATAGTTATTTTATAACATATGTATAATTTTCATTATTAATTAATGAGAACCATATTAATGTGAATGACGATATCATATCCTCATTATTATCATAATAATAAGTATTAAGTAGATATAAATTAAAGGAACATAGAAAATTCTCCTCTTTTCTCTCCTCCTTTTTTCTATCTTTTAAATTTATCAACTTACCTTTAGGATTAGGATTGGCGGAAAGCGGAGGGAGGCCGGAGCGGGGTAGTCGGACGGCTGGCCGGGGGCTGCAGCAAGCTGGCAGCGACCGGAGGGGGCTGCCGGGTGGCTGGCTGCTGCTGGAGGGCTGGTTGGGGGCTGCTGGGGGGCCCGGCTTGCTTGCTGGTTGACTTCGGGAGAGGGCTGGGCTGCAGCAGGCTGAGGGGCGGCTGCCGTGGAAGGGGGTTGCTGCTGGGCTGCTATGAGAGGGGAGGAGTGGCTGCAAGAGGGGGAGGAGGGGCTGCAGGAAGGGGGGCTGGCTGTGAAGGGAAGGAGGGCTGTTGTGGGTTAGGAAGGGGGGAGGGGTGGGTTTAAATAGAGGGGAGGGAAGAGATGGGGGAGAGAGGGAGCTGGTCGGCCAATTTGGCCGACCATTCCTGCGCCAAACGGCGCAGAGGCTCTCTGGCGCAGAACCTTCCGCTCAGAGGCGGAAGGAATCGGGAGGAGGGGTGGGATTCGCAGGAAGGGAAAAAGGAAAATGAATTTTCCTTTAAAAATGTTTAATATTACTTAAAGTTAAATTATTTGTATTTTTCCACCGTTTGAAGTCCAAAAATAACGAAACTTGACACCGAGGTGTGTTATGACATAATGAACACCCTCGCGCCAAAAATTTTCGATTCGGACAAATATATTATTTTTAATTAATTTTTGAAGTTTGAAAACTTCAGAAATTAACCATGATAAATCCGGCTCTCAGAATTTGATGAAATTTCTCGAGCAGCCTCTAAATAATATTGTTAACACAACGACACTGAAATCGATGAATTCTGACACGTATTTCAATGTTTTGATTTTTAGGATTTAAATAATTCAGAAAATAAAGCGGGAGCTTCCGTTATTCGGATTTCTCCCAAATTATGGCACTTTGATTTTAAAAATTATTCTTATCTAAGGATATTTTTGTTTGCCTTAATTTAGAATTCCCCGAGGTCCTGATACCTGAGGCGGGTTTTGACCTAATTTGAAAAGTAACGACATTGGGTCGTTACATGCACATTCTTCGTGGAGTCTGTCATCTTTCTAGGATACATAGTTAGCTCCTCGGGGATCTCCGTTGATCCTGAGAAGGTGAAGGCTATTATGGAGTGGCCCACGCCATAGAACATCCATGATGTGCGTAGCTTTCACGGCCTAGCCACTTTTTACATATGTTTCATAAGGGATTTTAGTGGTATCGTGGCCCCTATCACGAAGTGTACCAAGAAGGGCTAGTTCAAGTGGCCATCTTCTGCCGATAACACATTCTAGCTTATCAAGGAGAAGATGTCATCTGCCCCACTATTGAGACTGCCAGATTTTGGCAAGACCTTTGAGGTGTCCTGCGATGCCTCCGACATTGGGATTGGTGGAGTTCTCACCCAGGAGGGCCACCCCGTGGGATATTTCAGCGAGAAGCTGTCGGGCCCAAAGCTGAATTATTCTAATTATGAGCTTGAGTTTTACGCGTTAGTGCAGAGCTTGAGACATTGGAGGCACTACCTGTTGCCGAAGGAGTTTATCCTACACTCGGATCACCAAGCTCTTAGATATATAAACTCACAGCACAAACTTAGCCCACGCCAAGCAAAGTGGGTGTCTTTCCTACAGGAGTACGACTTCGTACTCAAACATTGCAAAGGGAAGAAAGATAATACACCCGCCGATGCTTTGAGCAGAGTTACTCTTGTCCTCACATAGATGAGAGCCCAGGTGATAGGCTTTGAGCGCATGATTGAGGATTATGCCACATGCCCTGATTTTAGTGGCATCTATATAGTGCTCTAGCCGCCAACCCATATCACGACACTACGGACTATGTCATTCGGGACCGGTACCTATTTAGGGGCACACGGCTATGCATTCCCAATACGTCTATGCTCAATTTTATAGTATGGGAGTTGCATGGTGGAGGACTAGGATGACATTTTGGGAGGGACAAGACAGTAGATCTTGCTCAGGAGAGATTTTACTGGTCGGGGATGGTGAGATTCATCGTCCATATTGTGAGAAGCTGCAGGGTGTGTCAGGTTGCAAAGGGAAATAAGCAACCAAATGGACTGTACACTCCTCTACCCATTCCTTCCACCCCTTGGGAGGATGTCAGTATGGACTTTGTGCTAGGACTACCATGCGCACAGCGTGAGCACGACTCCATCATGGTTGTAGTAGATCGCTTTTCCAAGATGGCATATTTATTCCGTGCCACAAAATTGATGACGCCTCTGCCATGGCAAAACTTTATTTTAGAGAGGTGGTAGCTCATAGGGGTGTACCCAAGACGATAGTGACTGACAGGGATGTCAAGTTCACGTGCTAGTTCTGGAAAACCTTGTGGCATCTTATGGGAGCCAAACTCATGTTTTCGACAGCCTACCACATGCAGACCGATGGCTAGACTGAGGTTGTCAACCGTAGCCTAGGGAATTTGCTGAGATGTTTGGTTGGGGACCACAAGGCTAATTGGGATATGATCTTACCACACGCCCAATTAGCCTACAAGAACTCATTAAATCGATCAACTGGGATGTTTTCGAACGAGATAGTTCACGGCCATAGGGCTAGGGTTCCTCTAGATTTAGTTCCCCTACCGTACACTCATAGGACGAGTCAGTTTGCATCAGAACTTGCATTACACTTGCTGAGATGTTTGGTTGGGGACCACAAGGCTAATTGGGATCTGATCTTACCACACGCCCAATTAGCCTACAATAACTCATTAAACCGATCAACTGGGATGTCTTCGAATGAGATAGTTCACGGCCATAGGGCTAGGGTTCTTCTAGATTTAGTTCCCTTACCGTACACTCATAAGACGAGTCAGTTTGCATCAGAACTTGCATTACAATTGCATGAATTACATAAGGAGATTGAGCGCAGATTGCATAGCAACTACGATCATTATAAACTGCAAGCTGATGCCAGACGAAGGGACACATTTTTTGAGGTAGGTGACTTGGTGATGGTGCGATTGAGTCCGGATAGGCTTCCCTCGGGAAGCCTGAAGAAGCTGGCTGACAGAAGAATCGGACCATACAGGGTGACGAAAAGGATTAGTACGAATGCATACTAGTTAGCCTTGCCATGTGATTGGGGAGTACATCCAGTGTTCAATGTGGCTAATCTGACCTGATTTTACGGACACTCACTGGGACCTGAGGAGCCTTCTACAGATAGTTCTGAACTGGAACATATGAGAGAGTAGAGTGTTGGTGAGGATATAGCTCCACAGACAACCATGCCTATTTTTCCCCCTACTACTACCACTCCTGATGGTAGCACCCCAGCACTAGAGGACAAAACTTCAGTTGAGGACCTATTGTCGATACTGAGATCCACAGATAAATTACCCCTAGGAGATTCACTGGCAGAGCTGATTCTGGATGAAGAGACAATTGCCACTACTGAGGGTGATTTTTAGAGATACTTGATTCGTTGGAGAGGATGACCCGACACGGAGGACAGTTGGGTACTTGCAGAGGAGATTTGAGAGATTGGATGCTGATCTCTTAGCCGGCTATCGCGCAAACCACTCATCGGTGATGAGTGCTTTTGAGCGGGGGAGAGTTGATGGAACCATCTTCGACGCGGGTCCCGCCGCAGAGCCCGCCCGGACCCGTATTTATTTTCGTCTGTTTCTGTTTTATTTTCGTATTTATTTTCGTCCGTTTCATGTATTGATCGGAGGGACGAATATTAGCCCTCCGATTGTTTATTAAAAACACTCTAAGGTCTAGATTGCTTTGTGAGTATTATAAATACCAAAAATCTGTATGTTAATTTCAGTTTTTTTTGATAAATAGAAATTCTGAGTTTTCTCCAAACAGCGAGAACGGCTTTTGTTCCCCCCGGGGAAACCCTAGTTTCCAAATCCTCCCTCTCCAAACCCTAGCCGCCACTTTCTGGACCCCTCCCCTTGCTGCCTTCAGACATTTCCCCTGCAGGACAGCCGCTGCCACTACCCCAGCTGCCGCTGCCCAGCCGTCACCGCTGCCTAGTCGCCGTTGTCCAGCCGCAGCCGCTGCCCAGCTGCTGCCCTTGCTGCCGCTGCCCAGTCGCCGCTGCCCAGTCGCCGTCGCATCCCAGCCACCGCTGCCCCAGCCACTGCTGCCTCCACTGCCCAGCCGCCGCTGCTCTAGCCGCTGCAGAAATATACTCGGATCACCTATCTCGCTCGGTTTAAACCGGCGTGTGTTTATTCTTCCCAAATCCTTAACTGAATTTATTTAATTATTTTATCGTGCGATTTTCGAGTAGAAATTATTTGTAGGAGCGCAAATCTAAATCCGGTCGCTGCGAGTGATTTCGGAACGGAAACACCTCCAAACACGCCCGCATGGCAAGTACAACTAGAAGTGAGAGCTACCTTTCTGAACCGGAGCCTTTCCTTTGATCCGGAACCGGTGTCGACCGCTCTTCCTGTTCGTGACTCATGACAACCCATTGCCAACGAAAGTTATTTTCAAATTATTGTGGAATCTTTTGCAGACAACTGTTGAAGTTTAACTGATCTGAAGTGGCTGCGCGAAAAGTGCTTAAATTTTCGAATACATTTTAAAAATATGCATTCATAAGCATTCACGAACTCTATGATTGCATTAGAGCATGGCAACACTAAATCCTAGTGTTGCCCTGCATCAGCTCATCTAAGAGCACTAGATAATATTTAGTACATTTAATGATTATATTAGATAATATTAAATCTCTTGATAATGAAATGAAGATTTATTCAACTTGATAAAGATTTGAGAAGAAGAATAACTATGCATGAACTCATGATGAACTGCATGTTTAACCTCAACTCTCATCAATTTTTCCAAATTGATTCAAAATCAAAGTAATTTAAGAATTATAATCTAAGAACACAGACACAACCTGATTGATTACTTAAACATTACTGAAATTGGATATACTCTAGTAACAAATCACAACACTGTTCTCAGAGGACGATAAATTTTGGGATATCACCATCCCTTATTACTTCGGACCAAGTAAACTTGCGTGGAAATGCAGACTACGTAATTTAAGTCTGTCAAATATTTGGCGCCGTTGTCGGGGAACGGTTTATTTCGATTCGTATTAGAGATAATCTATTATTAAATAGTGATTTAAGATTTTTGTGCATATATTTTCAATTTTTGTAATTTATTTTTCTCTTAATTTTTGTAGTTACTGTTTTATTTTTTATATATTATGTGTTTATATTGTACCAAGTTCTTGCTTAATTCTAATTTGTGCATCCGTAGACGAAATATTAACAATTATTTGTTTGACCTTGAAATCGAACGAACTTTGTTAAGATTAAGGAGACAACAACTTAGAACAACCTCAACATTATCATCGATGGATAATTTAGGAAACCACTTAGGAGAGGTGCATGAGCAGAACAAGGGAAGAGCGCTGAGAGACTATGCCTTGCCCACTGTGAGGGGATTCCGTATGCGATAGTGGGACTTAATGTAGAGGCTAACAATTTTGAAATAAAATCCTCAGCTCTACAAATGGTTCTGAATAATCAATTTAGCAGGCAGACAACTGAGGACCCCAATTCACATATCTCAAACTTCCTCGAGATATGCGATCGAGGGAGCTTTCAATTCATACAAATCTGAAACACCTCAGCCTCAATACAACCCTCATGATGTCGGGATCGAGGGAGCTTTCAATTCGTTCAAATCTGAAACAGTTCAATAAATGCAAAGGACTGAGCAGACGCTTAATCGTCATGAGTCCTCCATTCAAAGAATTGAAGTTACTCTTATGAATATTGCAGTTCAATTAGGCTAAATTTCACAACATTTGTCTATTAGACAACATGGTGCGCTACCTAGTTCAACCGAAATAACCCAAAACAAATAGTAAGCACCATCACATCCGATGACTTTGAATGTGAAAGTAAAGATGTATTGCTAGATAATGTCTTAACAATGGGAAGTCAAAAAGTTTTATAGGCTAGACTTCTTAAGCAAATGCACCTATAGTCGTTACATGAATTTTGAATTTGACCCCACTCAAGTCATGGAAGCACACACGGGAAATAATGCCAGCTATAGTGGGAGTTTCACCAATATTCTAAGATCCTTGCTAACCGTAGCAAGCAACACATGACACATTCTCATCTCTAGTAAAATAATGCCATTTGGGCATTTGAATGAGATTACCCAATCAAGAGCTATATTGATCTATGCTATTTAACGTCTAGAAGCAATCAATGTTCTTGGAATAATCCTTGAGCACCTATGGCAAGCTCTAAATGGGCCATGTGCAACTCTTGCTTTTGGATCCCTAATTACAAAGATTTGCCTCGAGCAAGGGTAAAAGTTTGTAATAATGAACCTCTGTTTTCTCCCCGAGCACCTCTCACTTTCAGAAACATTAACACATTATTTGGAGGCGGAAAGAAGCAAGAAAAGAAGACAGAGCAGGGGAAGGGACTTCATCTTCAACAAACTAGAAATTTGAGTTGACAAACCTCCAAAGGTGAATGGACATGTTGGAGGAGTACCAAAGGCTGACCGGTAAATGTGTGAATGCTAGACTCAATTATTGTGAGACCACTTTGCACCAACACTGCAAGTATACCTAAAACTTTAACACAGTTCTTGGGGGCATATTTGGAAATTGGCATTTACAGGGTTGTCCAATAGAAACAGCCTTTCCACCACCACTTGCACTGGTGCCTTCAAGAACGAGAGGCAAAAAGTAATTTGTAAAATATTTTTAATTTTTCTTGATATTTAAAAAAAATATTTTATATAATTCACTTTTTATTGATAATTTTTAATTAAAGTACTAAATTAGGTACATACTAAAATTAGTTAAAGATTTTGTTATAGCCTTAATTAAATTTTGTCTACTAATAATCAATTTTATGAATAAAAAAATAAGTAATGTATATTAATGACTAGTTGTATTATTAATTGAATTTTAAATTCGTATAAGCTATGTTAAAAATCTTTATTGATATATAACATGTTTTCAATTAATAAATCTTGAAAATTTGATGCCAAATTGGATCTTAGGATTCACCAAATCCCATACCAATCAATTTTAGCATTTGAGGATTTGCCAACTTCTTAAATTCTTGTTACTAAACACCAGCCTCTAAATGTTTTTTTCTTACTTGCAAGTTTTAAACAAAAATGTTGGGGCTGATGTAAACTTAGCTTTTTGATTTGTATAGCATTATCTTACAAACCATTTTTCAAGCTGAACTCAAGCAACCGAATGAGTCAGCTTAAAGTTACAGATCTTGTCTGTGCTACTGTCTTTTAGCAATAAGAATTCTAATTTATAAGTAAATTCTTAAAGTAAAACCTTATAGTTTCTAATTTGAGTTGGAAGATACTTTTCTCATTTTAACCCATACTCAAGTCGTATACCTTTTACATGTTTGTACTCCAAGGAATTTTAAATCTTAACAGATCCCTGGTTCGGCATTTCTAGTTTGTAGGCTTGAGTAGAGATTTTAGCTTTACAACTGTTTGCTTTTTCTCAAAGTTCAAGTAGATCCAAACTCCAAGTAGATCAATGCAAATCAATATTTAATCCTACTTAGTGGGCTGGCTAAATTGAATCTCATCTCCAGTTTGCCCTTGCCTAAACTCCAAGCAGGATCATGTATGATAATATTTTTTCATTTCTATTTAGGTTTTTGCCTTCTTTTTTTAACAGTGGCAAAATCATTGACTCCACTTTCTCCACTGGGCAACAGTCAATAAATGGTGAAACCTTCTAAGACAACTTTCTCCATGCTTATCCTCAATTAGTGCTATTTGATCATTACACTAAATGTACTCATTTTAAATATCTTTGCAGGACAAAAAGAAATCTGCATCATGATTTTAATTTTACCTTCCTCTTTATTAGATTCCATTATTACACTAAATGCTTATCCTCAATTTTTTTCTCATGATTCAGCTGAAAAATAATTAAATATTTTTGTTTCTCAGGTGGTAAGAGACAAGAGAACTGGCAAAACCAGAGGTTTTGGGTTTGTCAGTTTCTCCAATCCTTCAGATCTTGCAGCAGCAATGAAAGAGATGAACGGTGTGTTTTTTCTTGAAGTGTATTCATGAAACATTATTGTGTGTCCTTCCATCTCGTTGATACCTTCTGTTCATGATTGTGTGCATAATAATCTTTACAACAAATTTGTTGCAGGCAAGTATGTTGGGAACAGGCCTATTAAGTTGCGAAAGAGCAATTGGAAGGAGAGAACTGATGTTGAAGCTCTGGAAAGGCAAAAGGTGAGCTTCCTTGGCACTTGCGAGTTGTTAGATTGGGTGTGAAATAGGCATATTTGGGTGAAAATAAATTCTATAAACACCTAAAAATACTGCATTTGTTTCTCAAAGAAGAAAAGGATATTTACATTTTTAGCACTTGACATTTGCATATTTACATGATCAACACCGTTCCACCCTTTTTAATAGAACCACTCTCTCATTTCAAAGAGTGTAAAAGAACTTCAGCATGTATTTTTTGCTTTTGTAATATACACAACAATTTGATCCCAAAACATTGTAAATCCAATGAGCTGTTAGTTCATTTTTTTGGAAGGTGGCATCCTATAAACACGTGTTTCATCTTTTATGTATGCAATGTTCTTGAGGAAAAATGTCTCTATACTCTATTCAATTCAACATTTTTACACTTGATAATCTTCACCCCATGACATTTGCATTTATGTAGTGGAAGTTAAAAAGTTGGGAGATATAATTGTATTTGTAAAATTCATATTATATAAAGTAATTTTTAATATTGTAAGTGTTGTGCTCTTCAAATAAAATTGAATATGAGTATTAAAAAAATTAGGATAATTTGGAGGAGCTGGTTCAAGTAATATCTCAAAATGATATATTATTTATAAGAGGTGCTTTAATTGAACTTGTTAGAATGGTGACTAAAAAATTAACTAGTATTCATGATAATTTTGATTTTGATGGGATTAATAAAGATGAAGAATGATTTTGGAATTTGCTTTAGCTTATGATATTTAATTGTTAATACTTTAAGAAAAGAGAGAGCTTGTTATCACTTATAAAATGATGCTTTTAAAATTCATATTTATTATTTCATCTTAAAAATCATTTATGCGTGAGAATTGTAAGATTATTCAATGTGATTGTTTAATGACCCAACATCGACTAATAGTTTTAGATTTGAGAATAAGAAGCAAGAAATGTGTACTAAAATCTAAAATTAGATGTTGAATTTTAGAAAGGGTAATATAGTAATTTAGGAGCAAGATTTTAAAACTTGGATAGTGAGATTTGAAAAGTGAAGCTGAATTTATGAGGAATGTGATTGCTAGTTGTATTTGTAATGTAACTAAAAGTATATTTTTGATGAATCCAAAGGGGGAGAGCACCAATTAATAAAGATGCTTGATAGTGGAAACAAGATATTTAGATTAATATTAAAGAAAAAAATATTATAAAGAATAGTTTATACATTAGAATAATGAGAATAAAAAAATAGCTTATTATGAATCTATGATAGCAATTGATGATACAAATAATACAATATTTAAGGATTTATAATAAATTAAAAATTGATGATGGAAAGATAAATAAGCTAGTCAAACCTAGAGAGAAAAAATAAAAAATATACTCAAGTAAATATAAAAAAGATGATAATAAATTCTTAAGGATTAAAATATTTATTATAGATGGATAGATTATTTTATCATAATTTACAATTAATATAGATAATTGAGCGCTGCAAGTACTCTGCTTCAATTTCACTCGCAGTTATGGATGAGGTGATATGGCCAAGTATAACATAATGATTAGTTCATGCACTTGCTAGTAGATCTTACTAATTCTTTCCAAATTTTACGTACGCTTTCTCATTTTTCACAGCTATCGGAGCAAAATGAGCAAAATTATGTGATAACGTTTTTCTTATAAAATATGCTTTTTATTTTCATTGATTTTAAATTCTATTGTATGTAAACAGAGAATGCTAAATCTTTTGTAAGCTTCTTTCAATGATCAAATAAAGTCGATCATTTTCCTAACATCTCTCAATGCCAAGAAAATGATTTGCATGCAACACTCTTAATTTTCTGTTACCCTTCACAAACTCTTCAACAAGTTGTTCAAGTTTTTTTTTATCCATTTAGTTAATATTCTATGTTATCTAGATTTTAGTGAAAATAACTATCAAGGATAAAATCATTCATAAATTGTTAATCATTAGCTATAGGTCTTTGCTTTTCTTCATTCCAAATTATCCATGTGATGTATTCTACATATGAAATTTGCACTCAAAATACTTATAAATACAAATAATAAACTAATAGTTAGTCATAATTTAGGTACTACATCAGCACTACATTTATGAGTGAATTCTCCCACAATAAATTTCTCATTTGATAAATTGCTCCTTTTTTATCTCTTTTCAGAATTACCCACTGAAGAAGCCAAAACCAGTGAAGAAAAGTGTTCTGCACAAATGATATGCAATTATATGCCTTTCAAGGTTTGATTTTTTTGGCAGCCAAACGCTTCTTGTTATTTACATTTTTTAGTTCCAGGATTGTCTTTTTTTCATTTTTAACGTTATTTCTGAGATAGTACAGTATTTTACTAAAAACATTAGACAAGCCTTTTTAATATAATTAAAATATATTAATAACTCTTGAAAGAAAGGAGGTATTTAGTTATAAATTGGATGAGCACCTGCTGTAATTGATTTTGCTTTTATTTTCATAATAGTATGTATACTAGAATTAGTGTTAGGAAGATTTTAGTTATGCTTCCATTGTAGCATTTCGTGTGCTTATATCTTTTTTTCTGATTTAGTGCTTGATTTAATGATAGGGATGCATCTTTTTTGTACATTCGTATTAACTCTTGAATGTTTTATAGTTCTTATACTCCGATGTTGTCGGGTTCCAAGTTTTGTATGCAAAGAAAAGTTATTGCATTGGGTAGGCGACAGTTAACGTAAAACTTTGGTGAATTTATTATGACATGAACCATTTAAATAATTGTGCTAGAGCTAAGGCGGCCCTTGAAAGTGACACACTGCATTGCCTGAATGTAGTGAAGAGTGTGCATAGGCCGCTCCATCGGCGCATGAGTGCGGTGTCAAATAAGCAACGGTTCTCGTATTATGACTGATGCGGGTAAAGAAGTTAGTCTTTGATTTTAAATTAAGATTAGATAGTTTGAATATTTGCACTTTCATTGGCAAGTGTTTTGAGTTAGTTGATATTATGATAAATAGAAATGTTAATGTATTATGCTTTTAAAGAATTAAGTGGGTGAGAGAGAAAGCAAAAGAATTTGATAGTATATGCTTTAAACTCTAGTACTCGAGCAAGACTCACATTAGGAATGGTGGATATTATTTTGGATAAGATTTAAAAAAATAATGAAGTGAATGTCAAGAGGTCGAGAGATAGAATTATATTCTTAAAATTATAATTAAATGAAATAATTTTAATATGCAAAAGAATTTGATAGTTTAGGCTTTAATTATGGGATTTGGGTAAGACTCACCTTAGGAATGGTGCGGATATTGTTGTGGATGTCTAGAGATTTAGAGATATAATTATGTCTTCAAAGTTATAATTATATGAAATAAGAGATAATTATATCTTAAAAATTATAATTAAATGGAATAACTTTTCATATTGAAGTGCTTATACCCCTCAAGAAAAATGATAGTTTATAATGTAAGATTATTTCAAGTTATTGTTTGACAACTCAATATTATTTATTAGTTTTGAATTTCAAAATAATAGATAATAAAAGTAATATTAAATTTTAAATATATCATAAAATTAGATGGCGGAATTTTAAGAAGAGTAATATAGATATTTCTAAGAGAAATTAAAGCTTGGAGGGTGAAGTCAATTTTATATAGAATTCAATTGCTAGTTGTATTATTCATAGTATAATAAAAAGTTTACTTTGTGAATCAAAAGAAAGATTATCTAATAATAAAGATGCATGATAATAAAAATATAATATTTAAGTTAAGATTTAAGATAAAAAAACATATTAGTATTAATGGTTTAAATGTAAGACAAAAAATATATTATAAAAATGATTTAAATGTAAGATTGAAGATAATTGGAAGAAATATAAACTTAGTTTTGGTGAATCCAAAAAGTAGAAGAGTGTAGCATTTGAATATCTATATAATAAATTCAAAGGGAGAAAGATTTGAAAATATTTTGCATAGATAGATGAATTATTTTATTAAACTTCTTAATGATGGTTGTATTAATAAAATTAATATAAGTTAGTTTAATTATTATAAATATAATTTCAATTATACTTTTATTTGTTGTGTTACTAAAGTTGAGATTTAAAACACTTTAAAGATGATGAAGAGCATAAAAGTAGTATGATGTTCGATGGAGGGAGGAATTTCTTGGCTTACTAGATAATGTTATTTTAAAGCCTTAAACTTTGTGTGATGAGTGGATAAAATTATTGCTATACCCATTTACCAGAACAAAAGCAATGCTCGAGATTTGGGTAATTATAGAGGAATAAGGTTTGGTGGAGAAATTTAGGCAAAGAAAAGATTTCATTTAATTTTTATTGATCTTGAAAATACTTATGATAGAGTGCTTAGAGATGTTCTTTGGAGAGCTTTGGAGAGAAAATGAATTAGTGTTACATACATTGATGCTAATAGAGATATGTATAATGGAGTTGTTACCTGTGTTCTCGATTATATAGTGGATTGTCTAATAATTGTTTTGGATGCTTTTCCTGAGCACATTATAAAGGAGATTCATTGGTGCATTGAGTACTTTAGATCGGAGGCTTTGTAGTCATCACCTTTAATTGTCATCATCTATGTTGTGTCTTCTATGTTGTGGTGCTCTCTTTGTGTTTCCCTTTTCTTCGACGTCTTGTAGCCTTTGAAATACAAGGATATAAAATTGGGTTTTTTATTCTTAAAAAAACAAATTACACTAATTATTTAGTAACATACTAAACTAAATACTATTAATTATATTTCAGTCCAATTTTATTTCAAATCAAAAAGACCTTTAGAGGCAATAATTTTTGCAAATTTCAATGATATTTAGATGGATTCAACATTTCAAATTAAAGAAGCTCAAAGTTTGAGAACATGATTTTACTTTTTAGAACAATTTTGGTATATGTTCATATAAATAACTTCAAAATATTCATTAAATAATTTTCAAAAAATACAAAAAAAAAAAAGTTTGATCTAAAAAAAAATCATGTTTAAAATTCAAATAATATTCTTCCATACAATCCGGCCTATAAACGAAATTGCATTTGTGCTTATGCTTCTAGTGGTATCATAGGAGCCATTATTTTTCAAAAAAGTGAAATATCTTAACTATGAGTCGTCAACTCATTCTCAAACTTGTTCGAATTTGAGTTCTAATCAAGTTCGCGTTATTTTAAATAAGTTTTGGGTCAAGACATATAATTTGAACTCGACTCAAAAATTTTTGAATCGAGCTTTAGTCAGAGTTCGAATTTCGAGTTTCTAGTTCAAAGTCATCTTATTTAAAGAGTATTGCTACATGACTCCCAAATATTTTTCAAAATATATTGATGACTAGGATTTAGAAAGTTAAGTGAAATAAAATTTTTTTATTAAATTCACTTTTTTACTTGTGAGGCTTATAAAAATATATTTTTTAAAACTTAAATTTTAATTATTCATATTTTTTTAGAGATATTTGAATGTTAAATAATATTTTTCTTATTTAAACATCAGCTTCATTTATTATTAGATTAACATATTGCATCAACTAGTATTACATTTATAAAACGTACTATATATATTTTAATAATTATATTAGGTAATTATTTTAATTTAATTTAATTAATTAATATTTACTAATCATAATTAATAACTAATTAAAATTATAATTAGTTATTAATTTTATATTGCATCAATCAATATTACATGAATTTAGTGCATTATATATATATATATATCTTAATTATTATAGTCAATGATTTTTTTTTATTTAACTACTAATTTCAATTACCCGCATTAATTATAGGAAATTAACTCATTAAGTTTGATTTTGAATTATAGAAAATGTATTATATATATATATATATATATATAAAAGAAAGGAGCCTAAGAAAATAAAAAAACAATAAAATTATTAGTGAATTAACTGAAAATATAATTCAGATTTAATGTTACATTTTAAAGAAAGAGTGCATAAGCAATCGCCCAACAACAAATTTAAAGTAAATAATATATAAAAAATGTTACTTTAACTTTTAAATATCTCCTAAAATTATAAATTAATAAATTTAAAATTTTAAAAATATATTTTTATGCCTCAGAAATTTAATAATATTTTTTTATTATATTTAATTTCTTAAATCCTATTTATTCATATTTTTGTGAGAAATATTTAAGAATTATATAATACTCATGATATATATATATATATATATATATATATATATATATATAAATTTTAGGTTCTGATACAGATCAAAATTTGGGTTTTTAGTAAAATTTTTGAGTATTACTATATTTATATATTAGATATCAATTTAATGTGTAAATAAATTATTAGTTAAATGTAATTTTTAATAAAATCTATATATAAAAATTATAAAAAAAAAAATTCTAATGGATCATGAATAATATTTTGATGTATATTGTTCTGTAATCATAATATTTTCCAAATTTTTTTCATAAATTCTTAGCACAAAAAATATATATATATATAAAATTTACTTTTCTGATCACTGGTTCCCTCTTTTTGCAGCCACCAACAACAAAAAGAATCAAAATCGGACTTTTGATAACAGTTAATGACTATCATAGGAAAAAAATTCAAAACAAAATTTTACATTGTTGTTAGACTGCATTGGTTTCTTCCTCGATTTTCCTTTTCCCCATTCTTTCTATAAACAGATTAGGCTAAACAAAATAGAAAACTACGCTAAAAAATCAAAAATCAAAAATACCACTAATAAATATAGAACAGAGCAAAAAGAAAGATATTAGCTGCAAAAAGAGGGATGGAAGCAGCTTTAGCGGGCGAGGAGGGAGACAGAGAGACGGGGAGAGGATAAGAGATTTCAGTTTGGTTGCAGAATGGTACATTACCGAGACTGCCCCTACCTCTCACGTAGGCTGCCACCTCCCGGTCGATGCAGAGCTGAGGGTTACCGCCCACCTTAAGCTTACCGCCTATCGCATCGAGGAAAGTGGCGGAGAACGGGATCCGGCCGCGCAGCGCGTTGTCCGCGACGTTAATCTCCTTCGCGGTGCGTTCAAGAAGCTTAAGCTGCTCCGGCAGCTCCCCCTCGAGAAAATTACCCTCCAATGAGAGGTAACAGATGTTTGGCAGAAATACCCCCATGGAAGCCGGAATATTACCGATCAGCCCCAAGCCCGCCATTCCGATTCCCGAAATGCCCCCGAGATTTTCCCAAATTTCCGGGATCGGCCCTCCGAGGGGGTTCCCGCTTAGATGGAGTTCTCTAAGCCCGCGCATCCGGCCCAGCGCCGGCGGGACGCCGCCGGTGAGCCGGTTCCGGCTAAGATCAAGGAACTCGACTCGGTCCAGCCGTGAAATCTCCGGAGGGACCTCGCCGGAAAACCGGTTCGAGCTGAGATCCAGCTTCACGAGCTCCGCAGCAAGACCGATCTGGATCGGAATACTTCCTTCGAGAGCGTTCCCGCTCAGATCCAGGATCTTGAGCTGACGCAGATTGCCGGCGGAGGCCGGCATCGGTCCTCGTAAGCGGTTTCGGGAGAGGACGAGCTGCTCCAGATCGCGGATCCGGCCGATCTCGGCCGGAATCGTGCCGTAGAAGCTCGTCCCAGAGACGATCAGTCGCCGGAGACGCGCTAATCCGGCGATCCGAGGGCTGAGGGAGCCGGTCAGGGAGGGGTTGTCGTGGATCAGGAGCTCTTCGAGGGACGAAGGGAGGGTCCAGAAGGCGTCCGGGATCGGGGTTTGGATGGATCGGAAGCAGCGGAAGAAGAAGATCCGACGGAGGAAGGGAAGGGAGGAGGGGGGAAAGGAAGGGAGTGAGGCGTTGGGGCCGCATTCAGGGTTGGAGCTGAAGTCGGAGAGGTAGCCGAAGTTGAGCTCTGTGATGTGAGAAGCGAATCCGCCGGAGGCGTCAGGGAAGAGGTCGCAGACGATGCCGTGAGGGCCGAAGAGGCAGATGTCGTCGGGATAGAGGGCGCGCCATTCGATCTCAGGGCTGATGGATTCCAGGGCGGCGTAGGCGGCCTCCTGCTCCACCGGAGAAATTCCGCCGGCGACGGAGACTAGGGTTTGGGTGAAGACGATGAAGCAGAGGGAAGAGAGCAGTAACTCCATTAATGAAGGGCGGCTTGAGGGGAAAAAGGGTTGGGGTCGTTGGGATTTTAAAAGGAGGGAATGTCGGGGGTTGTTTTTTACGAAAATGCCACGTTATGGTGAAATGACTGATTTGGTCATACCTCTTTTTTTATTATAAAAGACAAATAAAATGCAGGCATAAAAACAAAATGTTGTACTTCTGAGATCATATCTCAATATATATCTAAAGCTTACTCTAAAATAAAAAAATTGAATCACTTTTTTGAAAACTAAGGTGTTAATTTAGTAAGCTCTTTCAAGATAAAGGCACGCAAGGTATGCTCATGTAGCTTTCTTTGTGGGATGCACCGTTTAGTGTCTGTCATCGATCGATCGGAACCATTTGGTGATATGAGAGGCTTCTGGACTATAATTAGTTTCATAAATTGAATCGTATCGCTTCCAAGATAGAGCCACTTTTTAGGGTAATGAATACAAGTAGTTACAATTATTCGAGCACTTTGGTGTTGATTATGAACTATAATTTCCCTCTTCCTAGAACAAATACGTTATAATACTAAATGCCAGATAATTGGCTAGTTGATGAATGGTTGGCAGGATGAGCCAGCCTTTGTCAAATGGAAGCGGTTATCTGAGGATTTTGAAGGCAAGGAGATAATTAAAAAAGAGATGTGAGCATGTTTCATTGTAGTATTGGCAGAGCAAACATGTTTGATTAATCTTGATTCCAAGAGCTGAAAGGATGTTGGTTCGTCTTCAGCGCATTTTGAATGGCTTTTCATTCAAAGCAAGCAAAACAGAGTCGATCTCTTTTGCAACAACCCAAGATTGTTACTCAGCTTAATTTTAGCATAATCGTATTGTAATTATCATTCCATTAAATTCATGTACTCATTAGAACCAAACCATGAAGATTTGGAGTCATTCGGAGGCCAATCGATTATTTTGGAATATTTTAATATTTAATTAATTATAAAATTGAGGTATTTATTTTGATCTCAAAATCAAAATCCAACTTCACCGTTGCGATCGTCACCCCAAATTAGCTAGGGGTGATGTTTTGGACGCATTTGGAAGTCGTCGGATTTTCGCGAATATTTTAATATAATTAAATACCCCGAAATTAGCATAATTAAATAATCGTCGGAATCGAAATCCGACTTTGCCGTTAAATTCCTCACCCCCAAATTAGATAGTGATGAATTTTTGGAAATTTTTCGGAACACATTTCAAAAATCTGAATTTTCTTGAGGGAAATAAATAAGTGGTTATCTAGTCCTTAAATTGCAATTTCTCCCTCTCTCTCTCCTAGCTGGCACCCCATTCGGTTGGCCATCCCCCCTCATTTGGCTGGCCCCTTGCTCCCATCCTCTCCCCCATACTTGATGGGAGAGAGCTTGCCTCTTAGTTCCCTAGCCTCCCTAGCTCATGATGAAGCATCTCTTTCTCTCCTCCTTTAAAAGAGAAGCACAACCCCTTCTTCTTTTCTTGTTGAAGCATTCTTCTCTTCCTCCATTTCTGTATCTTGAGTTGAAGAATGAGCTCTCTTCCTCCAAAGTTCTTGGAAAAAAAAAAAAGCAAAGGTTTCCTCTTCTTCCTCTCATAAAGGCTAAGGTACCCCTTTGCTCATATCTTTGTCTTCCTCATGTTATTACAATATTTATTACACCTTTAGACATCCATGTTTCAGTATAAATGCAATTACAACTCTTCAAGATATAAAAACTGATGCTCTGTTTTTCTTGCATTCTGCACACCCTGTCCTTCATCATCATTTTTAATATTGCTAGGATGCTTCATTTGTGCAGATTTTGGTGTCAATGAAAAGGTATCGGAAAGACCTTTCCATTTATATATGGCACCGCTCATGGAATGCCCCGGATTGGGAGTAATTGAGCTCGAAAATAGGTCTTACAGGTTTTGACCAGGCAAAAACACCGTCTGGCGCTGCAGCGCGCTACAGCGGGCTGCAGCCATATTTCGGCGGAAATATATAAAAACATATAATAAAGTAATGGAACAATATTTCGCAAAATGGACAGCTACAGCGCGTCGTAGCGCACTGCAGCGGTATTCCGAAAAAACTTAGAAAAGCAATTAATGAAGTATTTGAACAAGTATTTTGCAAAATGGACCGCTACAGCGCGCCGTAACGCACTGCAGCGGGCTATAGCGGAAATTTTCGAAAAACTTTAGAAAATTATCAAAATTAATTAATGGCACAGCATTTTCGCAAATTGAACCGTTGCATGGTGCGCCGTAGCGGGCCGCAGCGCATTCCAGCGCTAAAAGCGCCACAGCGCGAAAAACGCCACATCGCACCATAGCGCGCTGCAGCGCCCGAAATTTTGAAAATGCCCAGAATTTCTTAAATATTGCCCAGTTTTGGCTGAAATGGCCAAAACTTCAGTATTTTTATATTTTAAGGTCCCTAGGACCCTAGTGGGGCTAAGTTATATTAAATGTGAACTTATTTTAGTTAAAATTGAACATTGCATAAAACTCTATATTAAAATTAAGTTTAAAGTCTTGTCACATTTATCAAGTGCTCAAAACCTAGCATGTACCTTAAATGTATTGTGCCAATTGCTAGATAATAGATCCCTAAATGTTTGAACTGAATAATTATATCTCAACAATCAAATGGCATGAAACATAAGTCTTTTAGATTTGTAATTAAATACTAATTCCTTTGTTTGTTTTAGAATTTGATTAGCATTAAATACCCTTTTTATTCTATGTCATCTCTATTTCTATGCTTTTATGATTTTAGGGTGCATGTTAGAGAACCTTAACATTTATTTGAATACTTAAATGTGCTTAGTGGATATTAAATTAAACTTGAACATAAGAATCTTGATAATTTGATTAAGTAGATGATACTTAATCTAAACCTAAAGTGTTATATCAATAAAATACTAATAATACATTGATTTGTCATTGACCTTTAAATTAACCTTTGGTCTTAATGATAGAAATATTAGGAATTAAACTCTAGCTGTCTTGATTAAGATCTAAACCTTAATCACTTAATCAATCAACTTGATTGTAAGATAATTTAATTGACATCATTCTAATAATGCATTTGACTGAGTATTGATCTTAAATCATTGAATTAGAAGTGCTAAGGTTAATAGTGAATCTGTGTGATTGAACCATCTGAATCTAAACTTTAGATCCTTGATTTTCTCTTATATAAGACTATTAGCATAAGATGAATACTAACATTGTAATGATTTATAAAATGATCTAACATCAATAATATATTTGACTCCATCCCATGATCGTAGAATAGGGAAGGGTTAGATGAATTGTTAGTTACCTAACTTGATCACTTTAATCCAAAATTGATAAGTAAACCTTGGATGTTAACCTAAGAAGTAGAAAAGTGATGTCTTAAGGACCTTGCTTTAGGGTCGCTCTTGAAATATTTAAAGACATTAATTATTGATACTTTGAGGTAGGAAGAGCTTTTGTAACTTATTGAGGTAGAAATTTAGATGATCCTTCATAACTTTAGAAATTGAACTTGATACATTGTGGTAGAAATCACTTAAGATACTTAAAATGAGACATATTCCTTATGGTAGCAACCTATATTGTGTGATCTCTTGATCACATCATTGGAGCCTTGTGTAGGACTTACCCATTCAGAGTGAGGATTAATAGCTTTGATAAATCCTTGTTGATTAAATAGAATCTTCTGAACCCAGAATATTGGTTGGGCATAGTAGGGTATACCCATAGTACTAGATTATTTCAGTAGTATTTAGGATTGGTTAATTCACTCCGATGTGGACTTATGACCAGGTACTGTCCTGAGGGATTAGACAAATACAGTTCCGTTAGAGTAAATCTTTCAAGATTAAGAGTGTTACAATTAGTGAACAAGATCCTTAGTTTGAGATATAAACTGCGACCAGGTTCTTCCTCCTATCGTAGTGCGCTTCGATAAGTGCAGTTTAAGCAAATTAAGTATCTTAACTCACTTTGCGTAGAACACTAAGTATGCTTGTAATTAAGAATTTAACAGCTTAGCTTGATATATAAACTGTGACCGGGTTCTGCCTCCTATCGTAGTGCGCTTCGATAAGTGCAGTTTAAACAAGCTAAGTGTTAAATCCACATTCCTTGCAAACATGCTAAATATGTGTATACAATCATCCCAGCTAATGATTTTCAAGTAAACTCTCAACTTTAACCAAGTGTCGAACTAGAATGTAGGAGTCAGAATTCTTTTAGCAGGATTTTGCATAATGGAGACCTTGAATTCATTATCGAATTTCAAGCATTTTTTCGGATTTTGAATTTATCTCATATAGCTAGAAGCATGAGCATGAGCATAAGCATGATGTGTGAGTATCAGAATAATGTATGAGTATCAGTGATGATTTACAAGTTACGGAATGTTGCATACATTGACTAGGGAATTTTAGGATGCATCGGCATCATCAGTAAACTGTATTCCTAATTGGATGTATGTATACATTGGACCGTACTACTCGTAGCAGTTCAGTGATATTTCGGTTGCATATCAATAGTATACAGTATTGTGGCATATTCATATGCACAGTTTCAGTGATATACAACATAGTTTTACATATGATTACTCAGTTTCAGATTCAGTACCGTTTTGATTTATTTTTAGTATTTCAATTTATAGTTCAACTTTACTTTTACTTTACTTCAGTTTTGTACAGTTTTATACAGTTTTATGCTTTCAGTTATCTTTACAGTATTTCTGCAGATTTAATCACATTAGGTAAATGTTAAATGAATAACTAGAACTATTTAGACTAGTTTCAATATGTTATAGTTATTGTCTAACACGAGGCACTTTTGGGATTCGGCAATTTGTTAGATCTTGAGCATTGTATTGAGCCAGGTCAGGAGGACACCCAGGAGATTCAGGAAGATCCCGTAGAGCACTAGTGGACTCTCTTCCAGTTTTGCTACTTTTCTGCTTAGTTTATTTCTATTTAGTTCAGTACTTAGCTTTTATGTTTGTTTCAGTAGAATATTTGTAATAATTCTGGATGTATTTTTTTTTCTTTTTTGAGATGAATATTTTTTATACAGCTTCTGTGATGAATGTTTTTGGATGTTTGCTTTAAGCTTCCGCACTCTGTTATATACTACTTATACTTAGTATTGTGATGTGATCAGTATATTGGAAATGATGATATCTAATACATATGTTGGATCCCTATTGTATTTTAAATCCAATGTATGTATTTGTCTAATACTTAGGATAATGATACTACTATTATCTTAAGTATTAGCTCTCAACCTTCTTTGAGGTTGAGTCAGCAGCCCTTCAGAGGTGTTTGGTTTTCAGCTATTCGGGGAGATGGGATATTCCGCCACCGATCTATTTATACTTCTCTTTTGCGCGTGGCGACGGGGCGAGGCGCTACACCTTTAAACTAACCATAAGCAGCTAAGGGAGTGGAGGAATTAAGCATTTTCATAAACATGGATTAATGGCAGCAAGTCAGGAGTGCAGCAGGAGAGGTAAGGTCGAGTTCTCCTTTGATTCGAGGCGATGTTGGGGTGGACCAAGACATGATTTGGATCCTTTTGTTCATGGCTCCCGATGATAGAAACATCAAGCATATCAAGTTGATCCTTTTGAGGACTAATTTAGGAATACTAAGCGCTAAAACCAGTACGAGAGGACATTCTACATTGCATATTTCAGATATTGCTGTCTATCAGCGTAAGATAGCGAGCGTTAGGCCCATTCAGTGAGAGATTGAATCAACCGATCGATGAGAGGTTGGCACATTAGAGAGGAGTTTTTTGAGTGATGAATTAGAAGGCCAAGATATTTAGTGGGAGTTGTAATGCCCAGTCTTGTCGTCACGCCAATCAAAGTATTAAAGGCAAAACAATTGGCGTGGAATGATGCGTTACTTGGTAATGACTGCTAAACCTCCCCGAATGCTGCTGAGATTATACCTGAGGTAGAGCTGAAGACTAATCCTTAAGATAAGCGTGATGATCTTATCTTAAGTAGTAGATAAGGTACTTACATACATTTAATTTATGAGAGGTTGTAACGCCCCGTCCCGTCACCATGCGCAAAAGCCTAGTATAATTTATAGTTCGGCGGCGGAACGGTGCGTTACTCGGGAACGGTGGGCCACACAAAAAAAACCCATCTTCTCGAATAGGCTAGAGAGACGAAGCCATACTGAAGGTCGCTGACTCGAACCCTAAGAGTAGGTTCGAGAGTCAAATATCTAAGACAAAAATACTTATCTTAGGTATTAGACTGGCACGTACATAAGGTTCAAGGGAGCTAAAAAGAACTCATGTATGTTATAAAATATATCAGCATTTCAAGTACGTTGATCACATCACAATACTATGTATAACAGTATAACAGAGTGCGGAAGCTAAAAGCAAAACATCCAAAAATACATTCATCTCAAGCAGTAGTAAATATCCATCTTAGAAAGAAAAGTAAAAATACATCCAGGATTTATTACAAACTATTTAAATGCAGGAATATAAAGAGTCTATCTAAAATGCGGAAAGAGCTAGAAAATAAAGGTAGGTGCTCGAATCTCTACAGCTCCAAATGCTCCTCCTTAGTCTCTGGTGCGTCCTCCTGACCTGTCTCCAAGAACTGCTCAGGATCTAGCAAATTGCCGGATCCCAAAAGCACCCCGTGTTAGACAAGAAGTCTAACACATTGAAGCTATCTAAACAACCTAAACTAGACATAACAAATATGCAAGGGCGTAAAGTAAAAGTGCAGGAAAACTATAAAGGCATTAAATAACTAAAACTGTAAGAACTGAGCAAAGTAGAATTGCATCAAAACTAAATACTGAAAGTAAATGTAAATATCCGATACTCGTAAAATGAATGTGAGAGGAATGTCAAATGCTGAAAGGAATGCTATAAGCTACACTAAATGCCACTGAAGTAATGCTCACAAATATGCTACACCTCGGTAAATCACAGAACTATCACTGAATATTTATGATTAGTACGGTCCAATGAAGTACAACAGTTAGGAAGTAAATATGGTGACACAGATGCATCTTGAAATTCCCCAGTCTGTGTATATAATATTCTGTATCTCATACTGTATCACTGATAACCTTGTGTCACAACAGAAGGAATGAGTTCCACTCATGTTCATACTTATGCTTATGCCATGATGTTGAATGAATGAGAAATCCCAAAATTCATAAGAAATATAGTAAGAAACAGTGATGATTCCTAAGTCTCCACTGTGCAGAATCCTGCTGGAAGGATTCTGTCTCCAAATTCTAGATTGGTGTTTGGTTAAAGTTGCTTATTTACTTAAAGATCACTGGGCGGGGTGATTGTATACACATATTAAATATGTTGCAAAGATTGGACTTACAACATTTAGTTTGATTACGCCACCCTAATAAAGAGGTCTTCATTAGGAGGCACCATCCGTTGATGGTTTTGTATCTCAAACTAAGCCTTGAGTCACCAAACTCACAATCATACTTAGCGTCTTAAATAAGGTGAATCCCGTCACTTAGTTTATTTGAGTCATACCTATTGAAGCGATCTTCGCTAGGAGGCATTGCCCGTTGGCAACTTGTCTTTCAATCAAACTAAGGGATGGGCACCCGTTTAATACTCTCTTAGGATCGATTGATTTACTCTAAGCGATGTTATATCTGCCTAAGCCCGCAGGATAGCCACAAAGATAAATCTTACATAGAGTGTGGCGGCCCAGCCCCGCCGTGGTCCTGTTAACTCTTAAGTTAACATGATTACGGTGGAGGGGTCACCAAATGACAAGGTCCCCACTTAAGATTAGATTAGACACACATTCTAATCCAATTTAATTAAGGACTTTGCCATTCATCCCAAAAATACTATCACTAAATGATCATACATGAACTCAGAGTGCGGAAGCATAAAACATAACATCCATCCAATACAGTATAAATACAACAATACAGAATAAGTAAAGTACTGAAAAAGAAATATAAACCTGTATTATTACAACATTTTAATAAGTTTAAAAGAACTGAAAGGAACTCTCAATCTCACTAAAAGAAAGAAAAACTAAAGCTACAGATCTTCAGTAACAGGCTCCTCCTCCAATGGCAAACTCTCTACTGGATCTGCTAATCCAACAAACTCAGAACCTACCATTATCAGTTTCATAATGGTAGGGCCCCAGCCAATAAAAGAAAAACTGGTTAGACAATATGTCTAAGTACATTTTAGGGTAAAAGTTTAGTTTAAGTTAACTGAATATCACCATAAAAACAGAACTGAGCAAAATAGGTGTAGAAAAAGCGTACAAAAGAACAGTAATAAGTTATAAACAAACAATTTATAGCTAAAATAACTAGGAAGTAATACATACCTCCTCTAAGCAACTGCAACAAAGACAGGTAAGTAAAAGAAAAGTAAAACTGTAAGAAAATTACAACCTAAAACATGCTTATGATCAAACAAATTATGCTAGGTGACATACATAATTTGAACAGTATAAAACTGAAAACACTAACATACTATATGAGCATATGAAAATAGTAAGTAGAATTAGCATCCTATATATAACATGTGCAGGAAAACTAAAAGTAAAACAGTGCTGAAATGCAGAATATACTAGTAAAACAGTATCTGTAAACTGAAACTGCAGTGACTATCTAAGTCACCCAAACTGAACATATATACAGCAAATCTTAGCCTGATGAGCTAAGAAACTCTGAACTGAACATCACTGAAACTCTTAGCCTGATGAGCTAAGACAGAACTAAATGTAAGTGTACTTGAATTAGTATATCCATATCAGAATCCAGACTCTATAGTCAGTATGGCAAGAGTCTATCCATCCTATCACTCGGACTAGGCATGGCCATAGACTGTCGGACATTAAACCCTCGAAAGGTTGCCGACCCCGAACGGGTTGATCGAAGAGGTATACTAATCAAGCTACACCTTACATACCACTTGTGAAACGAACATAATGCTGCTTACAAATAATGTTCCAAATTAACATAAGATATTTATCAAAATATCTTATGTACAAAATACATGTTCAAGGTATAAGGCTCAAAATCAAGGAATGCGAAGCATCAAAATCAAAGTGCAAGAAACTCTATCTAAAACACAGGTGATATCCGTTGTTATCTACTTTATTCGTTCTATCTACTCTAAGTTACATAAGTTTCAGAATTATCAATTCTTACACATTCTGTAACTTAGAGTCACGAATCCTACTTGTTGAAGATAATTAGGACTGGCAAAGTCCTAATTATAACTTAATCAAAAGACGACTATTTAGTTAAAATGAATAAATCATCGACCTAGTTTTGTAAATTTAATTCATCCCAACCTCATCTTGATTAGCCAAATCAAGATGAATAGATTAAGAATTAGACTCCAGATGATGGGGTCTAATCACTTAATCTAAAGGTATAATCTAAGGGTCTAAGTTTAGAACCCAAAACTCACAGATTAGGTTAAGGCAAATCCTAATGATAAATCAATTTCATTAGGATAGATCTCTATTCTTAGTTCTAAAGTTTAAAGATCAAATAATCATTTAATAAACTAAGAAAATCTATAAACTAGAAAACTCAAGGTTTCACCTAATTGAGTAACCCAATTTACTCAATAGATGAATTCTAACTTAAGATCTATTCATAATCTTAGGAAATAAGGCTCTTAATTACTAAGAGTATCTCTCAAGACACACATCTTAACTAATGTTATAAGACCTAAGGATGGATCTAAGAATGATTAAGGAAAGATAAACACTCATAATTTACTTAGGAATTTTTTTAAAGAGCATATTTTGAGATTTTAATCAAAATCTTATTTAGACTTGAATTTAATTAATTTTAGTTCTAAATCATTCTATTTACTGGTTTTAGTGATTAGAAACTGAATTTAATGCTTTTAAAGGCTAAACCCTAAAATTGGGCAAAATGACTATTTTGCCCCTACTCAAGGGTTCAAAAGATCAAATTTTTGATCTAAGGCTTTAATTCTGAAATTTTCTTTTGGAAAGAGTTTCTTACTGTCTAATGTAAGATTAGACAACAACTAAATTAATTTTGGGTAATTATTAAGCCATATGAGATCAAATTAGTAAATTTGACTCATAAGGGCAAATTAGTAATTTGACTAAGTGAAAGTTAAATTTTTATTTCATTTTAATGTTCTTTACTGTCTAAGCTTTCCATAGAATCTAAATTTACTAAATTTTGATGAGTATTGGTCAAGTTATGACCAATACAAGATCTATGGTTTTAAGGTTAATTAAGGGATCCTTAATTATAGGTCAAAAAAAATTCCAACTTTGCCAATTAGTGTCCAAATTAAACAAAATCAGTGGCTATGAATTACAAATAGCTCACTGATCATAATGACATGTGGTAGGCTCAATTTGGACCTAATTTGATTAAGTTAAGACCTAAATAGGATTTAGGGTGATTAGTGAGTGATTAACAAAGTTAATCACTCAAAAACTAATCCAACCTTATAGATTGATTCTAAATAGTTCTAGAAGTCCTCTGAAACTTAAATCACTCAATTTGGATTATTAATTTGGCTAATATTCACTAATTAAGATTTAGAGTAATTAAGGATAATTAGCAAATCTAACCATTGGATCCCAAATATTTCTATAGATTACTGTTAATTAGGTTTTTCTGATCTAAATTGATATTTGGATCATCCAATTTGGAGCTCAATTGACCAAGTTATGGTCAATTGAAGTTCTAGGTCTAATTAAGGTAATTAGGGTTAGGTCCTAAATGTCATTAAGCAAAATTTAACCTTAACAACAAAATGAATACTATAAAATTAATCCTTAGGGTTTTCTGATCACTTTAAGACCTATATTGGGTATGATTGGATCATCGGGTACAAAGTTATGAGCTAAATAAGGTTTGTGACATTTAATTTAAATTAAATTAATCATTGAAAAATCACTTTGCAAAATATTGATCCTATAGCAAAATTTTTGGTATCAATAAATTCCTCATATTTTTCTGATTAATTTAATATATTTAATTGTATGATTTGGATAAATATTTTAGGAATTATTAGTGTTTGAAATTTGGTATTTAATTAATTATTTCATACTGTTTAATTAAATTAAATTAAATCTGTTATTATATATATATATAATTATAAATCAATTATAATTAACTGTCTATTTATAAATATTTAAATTTTATTATTTTAAAATCTGCAGGACACGCGGCGCAACCCGATTGGCTGGGCAGACTGCCGCGGGCCCCACAGATCAGAACGGCAACAGAGGCGGACACGCGTCGCGCCAGGATTGGCTGGCGCGCTGCGCAGTGGGTCCCGCCGTGGCAGCCGAAGCGCCACGGGCCACGGGTTCCGGGCCGGGCCCGGGCCGACCCGGTCCAGCCCGAGAGGGCTTCGTCTTCGCGCGAGTGATCCGAGGCGGAGGAATTAGGGTTCGAAAAATGGAGGCGAAGACGATGGAACCAGACTACGAGCCGTATACCGATCGAAAGGTCTCTTTCAAGACCTTTCGATTGGTACCTTCAACGTCGCCGGAGAAGAACTACAGCTTCCGCAAAACCTAACCCTAGATCCTCTATGCTCGACGAGTAACGGTTTCCACTGTTTCATTTTTGTCAAATCCGGGTTAACCAGACCTGATTGACTCGATCGGGACTGGTAGATGAACAATCAAGCATATGAAATTAAGAAACGAAACTTTAGATGCAATCTTTGATGAATATTGGAGGTGTAGTGCGTACCTTTAAACGGACGGCTGAAGAGGGTCGAAGTTCGTTCTTAGGTTTTTGGACCTCCGGTTTGAAACCGAGCAAAGCAGAGGTCTTAGGGGTCTTATAGTAGTCCTAAGCGGTGGCTGGAAGCGGTGGAACGCTCGCGCGGTCGCCACCTGCGAGCGACGCGTGCGCAGGGTTGCCACGCGCAGGCTCTGCGGGAACGAAAGGCACGGACCGTTCGATCTTCGATCGAACGGTCAGGGATCACCGTCAGATCCTGACGGCGCGCTTTAATTAAACAGTAACGACACTACTTAATACGGACGGCGCCGTTAACTTTGAATATTTAAATATTTATTTAATTTAAATTATACAGATTTAATTAATTAATTTTAACCTATTAAATGCATCCCAAAAATTTCCAATAAATCACCCTTAGCTAAATGAAGGGTGAGGAACGCAACGGCGCACTCGGATTTTTGTTTCGACGAGTATTTAATTATTTGATTATTTAGGGTAATTAAATATTATTTAAATATTTGACGAAAATCCAACCACTTCCAAATGCCTCCAAAATTTCACCCCTAGCTAATTTGGGTGTTCTGAACGCAATGGCGAAGTCAGATTTTCAATCTGAGGTCTAGATAAAAAGTCAAATTTCCAGGTTTTGGAATTTTCCAGAATTCTTGTTTTTGACTTTGTTGACTTCTGGTTTGACCTAGATTTCAGAGATGATTTTCAAATCACTTAATTAGTGACTTAGAACCTTAATTAAGACTTAGATTAGTCTTAATTGAGCAAAGTAACAACCTGGGTTGTTACAAACTCCACCACTTAAGAATGATGTCGTCCTCGACATCACTCAAGTGAGAAAAAGAAATTTAAGCAGGTAATAAGAAACAAATTGAAATAAGATAGAGTTGAAGAATCACCTTGATTAAAAAGGTTTGGGTACTTTTGGCGCATATCCACCTCTTTCTCCCAAGTGGCTTCATTACAAGACCGGTTCTTCCACTGAATCTTTATCATTGGAATAGATCGATTCCTTAATTTCTTCAGATCACGATCTAAGATTTTAATTGGTTCTTCAGTGTAAGAAAGATCAGGTTGAATTTCAATTGCAGGATGTTCAATAAGATGAGAAGGATCTCGAAAACACTTCCTTAGAGATGAGACGTGAAATACATTATGTACAGCAGCGAAGTCTTCTGGAAGTTCTAATTTATAAGCTGCTGAACCAATCTTCTGTAAAATTTTGAAAGGTCCAATGTACCTTAGACTGAGCTTTCCTGAAACTCCAAAACGATAGATTCCTTTCATCGGGCTTACTTTTAAGTACACAAAATCTCCTTCGCTGAATTCTAGAGGACGATGACGATTATCATGATATTTACTTTGCCTATCTTGAGCTGTTCTAATTCTTTGTTGAATGAGTTTAACCTTCTTATTTGTTTCTTCCACTAGCTCAGATCCATATAATTGAGTATATCCTGACTCAGACCATGCTAGTGGGGATGAACATTTTCTCCCATATAATGCTTCATATGATGCCATCTTAATACTTGACTGAAAACTATTGTTATATGCAAATTCCACTAAAGGAATATGCTCTTCCCAGGATCCAGAAAAATCCAACATACATAAACGCAAAAGATCTTCTAAGACTTGATTTACTCGCTCTGTTTGGCCATCTGTTTGTGGATGGAATGCTGTACTTATGGCCAAAGTTGTGCCTAAATCTCGATGGACAGCCTGCCAAAATTTAGAAGTAAAATGACTGTCTCTATCAGATACAGTTGTTTTAGGAATTCCGTACAATCTGACTATTTCCTTAATGTACAATTTGGCCAATTTCTCCACTGAGTCAGTTTGACGGATTGGAATAAAATGGGCAGATTTTGTAAGGCGATCCACTATAACCCATATTGAATCAGCTCCAGATCTTGATCGAGGCAAACCCATGACAAAATCCATGGATATATCAGTCCATTTCCATTCTGGGATTTCTAGTGGGTGCAATAAGTCACCAGGCTTTTGATGCTCTACTTTTATTAAGCAACAAGCGTGGCATTTTGCAACAAATTCTGCAATACTTTTCTTCATTCCTGGCCACCAGAATGATTGTTTTAGGTCTTGGTACATCTTAGAATTTCCTGGATAAATTTGATATCCTGAATTGTGACTTTCAATTAGGATCTCTTTTTGCATGGATTTAGGAATCCAGAGACGATTATTCATGTAAATAGCGCCTTTCTTAAAATTCAATTCTGGACGACGACCTCTTTCTATTGCCACTTTAAGGTTTAAATATTCGTCATCCTTACTTTGAGAGATTGAAACATCTCTATGGAATGTGGGTTCTATATTATTCATGGATATCATGGTACTGACTGAATTTCCCTTAGCAAGAGAAATTTCCATTTTATGAAACTCATTCACCAACGGACTTTCTGAAATTAAGCTGTTAAGAACAGTGTGACGGCTTAACGCATCAGCTACCACATTAGCTTTGCCTGGATGGTACTGGATATCTAAATCATAATCACTTATTAATTCCAGCCATCTTCTTTGCCTACAGTTCAATTCTCTCTGGGTAAAGATGTACTTCAGACTTTGGTGGTCTGTGAATATGGAGCATTGAACTCCGTACAAATAATGGCGCCAGATTTTTAATGCAAAAACTAATGCTGCCAATTCTAAATCATGTACATCATAGTTTCTTTCATGGGTTTTAAGCTGGCGAGATGCGTATGCTATAACTTTGCCTTCTTGCATTAATACGCATCCTAACCCAATTCCAGATGCATCTGTATACACCTGATAGTTCACTTCTTCTTTTGGAAGAACTAAAACTGGAGCAGAAGTTAACGCGTCCTTTATAGACTGAAATGAAGTTTCACATTCTTCTGTCCAAACAAATGGAACTGCCTTTTGAGTTAGTTTTGTAAGAGGTGCAGCAAGCTGAGAGAAGCCTTTAACAAACCTTCTGTAATATCCAGCTAAACCCAGAAAACTACGAATTTTAGTAACTGTCTTGGGCTGAGCCCAATCCTGAATAGCACTAATTTTACTTTGGTCTACTTGGATTCCTCGAGCATCAACCACATGTCCTAGAAATGATACAGAATCCAGCCAAAATTCACACTTAGAGAATTTAGCATATAACTCATGCTCTCTAAGCTTCTCCAGAACCAATCTCAAGTGTTCTTCATGATCCTTTACTATCTTGGAGTAAATTAAGATATCATCAATAAATACTATAACAAATTTATCTAGATAAGGTTTCAGAACTCTCTGCATTAAGTCCATGAATAGAGATGGGGCATTAGTGAGACCAAATGACATTACAAGAAACTCAAAATGCCCATATCGTGTTCTGAACGCTGTCTTTTCTACATCTGAGTCCCTTACCTTCACTTGATGATACCCTGACCTTAAATCAATTTTAGAGAACACTATAGCACCGACAAGTTGATCGAACAGATCATCAATACGGGGAAGTGGGTATCTATTTTTAATTGTGACTTTATTCAGCTCTCTGTAGTCTATGCACATTCTCATAGACCCATCTTTCTTCTTAACAAATAGTACCGGGGCTCCCCATGGAGACATACTAGGTTTAATAAACCCCTTATTTAACAGTTCTTGTAATTGCTCATTTAACTCTTGCAATTCTTTTGGAGCCATTCTATATGGTGCTTTTGATAGAGGTTGTGTTCCTGGAACTACATTTATTTCAAATTCTACTTCTCTGGTTGGAGGTAAACTAGGCAGATCTTCAGGGAAAACATCTTCAAAATCTCTAACAACTTTTATTTTAGAGATTGGGATTACTTCTTTGCTATTACCAATCATCACCATCAGAATACAACTATAACCTTTGCACACCATTTTCTCTGCTTGAATTGCATTGATTAAGGAGCTACTAGTGCTGATCTTCCCAATAAACGTTGTTGAAGCTCCTGGAGTTTGCAACACAACCTTCTTCTTTTGACAATTGATAGTAGCGCTATGCATACTAAGCCAATTCATGCCTAGTATGATATCGAAATTTACTATAGGTAGTACAACTAACTTGGCTTGGAAGGTATGGTTATTGATTGGTATTTGGACGTCACAGAATTTGTTTGCACTAAGTTGGGCTCCAGATGGAAGTCCAACACTCAAAATCTTTGCAAGTTTGTAATATGATAGTCCTAATCTCTTAGCAAAATTTTTAGAGATGAATGAATGACTAGCCCCAGTATCAAACAATATACTGCAGGGCTCATCTTTAAAGTATAAGGTGCCTAATAATAAAAGTATAGACTTTAGGAAATTCTAATTCAGTAAGAAAAGCAAAAGTTACGATTTGTACCTGAAACTACATTGTTGTCTTCTGCTGCTTCTACTGGAGTGAGATTGTACACTCTTGCCTTTCCAGCAGGTCTACTGTCAGATGTTTGAGCTGTTGATTGATTTGGGTTTGAAGGCTTTGCAGCATATTGAACCTTTGCAAGGGTTCGCTCTTGAGCAGGAGGTGGCATAAGAGTTTTCTGAGGTTCTCTGAAATTGATAGGAGTAGCACGGAATACTTTATTTGTACGATTCCGATCAATAGTTACTCCATCAATTGTTTTATTTGATCGACAGTCTCTATACGCATGACCTTGTCTTCCACACGTAAAACATACTCTGCCAAAATGATAACATTTTCCATAAGGATGTGGCCTATTACATGTGGCAGTTTGGCTTGATGTTTCAGTGGTCTCCATTTGATATACCCTTCCTTAATTTGTTCGTTGTTGCTTGAAGTTCTGAGGGTATTTATTCATATTGAAAGCCTTTCTCTTCATGTCTTTAATATTTTGATGATGCTCTACTACTCGAGCTGTCTCAACCAGCTTCTCGAATTTGGTATGTTGTAAGGGAATTACATGATCTTTGATAGACTCTCGAAGTCCATTCTCATATCTGAAACATCTATCTTCTTCAGTAGGAACCAAATGAGGTGAAATCGAATGAGCTTTCGAAATTCTGAAGTATATTCCGCCACTGATCGACTTCCTTGGGTTAATCTCAATAAGGACTCACCAATTATGTTCTTGGTGGAGAGTGGGATAAATGATTCTTTGAAGGCTTGGACAAACCAGCTCCATTCTATTTCATCTAACTCAAATTCTTCAAAACGTGTGTTCCTTTCTTGTTCCCACCAATGTTCTGCCTCTCCTTGCAGAAGATGAGTGGCTAGTCTTACAGATTGGTTGCTTAAACAACCAAGACTAGTGATGTTTTTCTCTATAGATTTCAGCCATGCTAAAGTATCCATCGGGGATTCAGATCCTTTAAAGGTAGGCGGTCTTAATCTTAGGAAACTGTGAAGTATCCCATCTGCAGACTGCCGATAAGTATTGGGAATTTGAGGAGCGGGGAAAGCTGAAGAGGTGCTGGCATTAGTAGCAGGTATTATAGATACTAACTTTTGAATAGCTAGAGCCTGCTGATTTTGATTCTCTAGCATTACAGTAACCATATTTCTTAAAGAAGTTATTTCGTCAACAGTATTGGAAGCGGCCACGGTATTATTTGGAGCATTGCTTACAGATGGTTGAGGGTTGAGTGGGGTATTGTTGGGAGAAGTAGTAGGATTCATTTTCTTGAAATCAAAACAACTGTCTTAAGTTCTTTATTACAACAAGACATAATATAACTACTGCTTTTCTCATTTATTTAAACTTTTATTGAAATAACAGAATATATCATCATGAAACTATTCCCATCCTATATATTTAATGAAAAATGCTCTACGAAAATCTTCATAAATCACTTCACGATGCTCCTCTTGTGCTTTACGAAATAGTTCTTCATATGACATGATCCACCATTCCTTTGCTTGCATACGCAGAAGACATAGCATCACTTCTAATCTGATGTGACTAGGCCATTCCATAACACCAAATATGTGGTCAACTCTCGCAAGCCATTCCCTTGCTAGTACTGGAAAGTCAAGGCCTCTATAGACGCCTTCTTTCAATAATTTGTTTATTACTTGCGATCCTTGTTCTGATACTCCTTCAATTGTTCTTCCTTGCTTCTTACCTAGTTTATGTTCATATTTCCAAATAGTCTCGAACTCCTTTAGGTAAGTCATGAATGCCATTTCTAGATGATCTTTTATTCCTACAATTATAATATTCTACTTAGATTTGTTGAGCATATATATATAATTTGATAATTATCATCTTTTATAGTTATCTAATAACTTAACTTATTCTGAGTTATACTCATAATGTGATGAATGTCAATTCAAGTATTCATTTAGTGATCAAGTGGCAGAAGAACAGTCCATTAGGTAGGAAGGAATGAATTCCAATCTGACACCTTATGGAATTCTCTGATATCAACTGTGGCGGCCCAGCCCCGCCGTGGTCCTGTTAACTCTTAAGTTAACATGATTACGGTGGAGGGGTCACCAAATGACAAGGTCCCCACTTAAGATTAGATTAGACACACATTCTAATCCAATTTAATTAAGAACTTTGCCATTCATCCCAAAAATACTATCACTAAATGATCATACATGAACTCAGAGTGCGGAAGCATAAAACATAACATCCATCCAATACAGTATAAATACAACAATACAGAATAAGTAAAGTACTGAAAAAGAAATATAAACCTGTATTATTACAACATTTTAATAAGTTTAAAAGAAATGAAAGGAACTCTCAATCTCACTAAAAGAAAGAAAAATTAAAGCTACAGATCTTCAGTAACGGGCTCCTCCTCCAATGGCAAACTCTCCACTGGATCTGCTAATCCAACAAACTCAGAACCTACCATTATCAGTTCCATAATGGTAGGGCCCCAGCCAACAAAAAAAAAACTGGTTAGACAATATGTCTAAGTACATTTTAGGGTAAAAGTTTAGTTTAAGTTAACTGAATATCACCATAAAAACAGAACTGAGCAAAATAGGTGCAAAAAAGAGTACAAAAGAACAGTAAATAAGTTATAAACAAATAGTTTATAACTAAAACAACTATGAAGTAATACATACCTCCTCCAAGCAACTGCAACAAAGACAGGTAAGTAAAAGAAAAGTAAAGCTGTAAGAAAATTACAACCTAAAATGTGCTTATGATCAAACAAATTATGCTAGGTGACATACATAATTTGAACAGTATAAAACTGAAAACACTAACATACTATGTGAGCATATGAAAACCATAAGTAGAACTAGCATCCTATATATAACATGTGCAGGAAAACTGAAAGTAAAACAGTGCTGAAATACAGAATATGCTAGTAAAATAGTATTTGTAAACTGAAACTGCAGTGACTATCTAAGTCACCCAAACTGAACACATATACAGCAAATCTTAGCCTGATGAGCTAAGAAACTCTGAACTAAACATCACTGAAACTCTTAGCCTGATGAGCTAAGACAGAACTAAATATAAGTGTACTTGAATTAGTATATCCATATCAGAATCCTGACTCTATAGTGCAAGAAATGCGAAGCATCAAAATCAAGGAATGCGAAGCATCAAAATCAAAGTGCAAGAAACTCTATCTAAAACACATGTGATATCCGTTGTTATCTACTTTATTCGTTCTATCTACTCTAAGTTACATAAGTTTCAGAATTATCAATTCTTACACATTCTGTAACTTAGAGTCACGAATCCTACTTGTTGAAGATAATTAGGACTGGCAAAGTCCTAATTATAACTTAATCAAAAGATGACTATTTGGTTAAAATGAATAAATCATCGACCTAGTTTTGTAAATTTAATTCATCCCAACCTCATCTTGATTAGCCAAATCAAGATGAATAGATTAAGAATTAGACTCCAAATGATGGGGTCTAATCACTTAATCTAAAGGTATAATCTAAGGGTCTAAGTTTAGAACCCAAAACTCACAGATTAGGTTAAGGCAAATCCTAATGATAAATCAATTTCATTAGGATAGATCTCTATTCTTAGTTCTAAAGTTTAAAGATCAAATAATCATTTAATAAACTAAGAAAATCTATAAACTAGAAAACTCAAGGTTTCACCTAATTGAGTAACCCAATTTACTCAATAGATGAATTCTAACTTAAGATCTATTCCTAATCTTAGGAAATAAGGCTCTTAATTACTAAGAGTATCTCTCAAGACACACATCCTAACTAATGTTATAAGACCTAAGGATGGATCTAAGAATGATTAAGGAAAGATAAACACTCATAATTTACATAGGAATTTTCTTAAAGAGCATATTTTGAGATTTTAATCAAAATCTTATTTAGACTTGAATTTGATTAATTTCAGTTCTAAATCATTCTATTTACTGGTTTTAGTGATTAGAAACTGAATTTAAGGCTTTTAAAGGCTAAACCCTAAATTTGGGCAAAATGACCATTTTGCCCCTACTCAAGGGTTCAAAAGATCAAATTTTTGATCTAAGGCTTTAATTCTGAAATTTTCTTTTGGAAAGAGTTTCTTATTGTCTAATGTAAGATTAGACAGTAACTAAATTAATTTTGGGTAATTATTAAGCCATATGAGATCAAATTAGTGAATTTGACTCATAAGGGCAAATTAGTAATTTGACTAAGCGAAAGTTAAATTTTTCTTTCATTTTAATGTTCTTTACTGTCTAAGCTTTCCATAGAATCTAAATTTACTAAATTCTGATGAGTATTGGTCAAGTTATGGCCAATACAAGATCTATGGTTTTAAGGTTAATTAAGGGATCCTTAATTATAGGTCAAAAAAAATTCCAACTTTGCCAATTAGTGTCCAAATTAAACAAAATCAGTGGCTATGAATTACAAATAGCTCACTGATCATAATGACATGTGGTAGGCTCAATTTGGACCTAATTTGACTAAGTTAAGACCTAAATAGGGTTTAGGGTAATTAGTGAGTGATTAACAAAGTTAATCACTCAAAAACTAATCCAACCTTATAGATTGATTCTAAATAGTTCTAAGAGTCCTCTGAAACTTAAATCACTCAATTTGGATTATTAATTTGGCTAATATTCACTAATTAAGATTTAGAGTAATTAAGGATGATTAGCAAATCTAACCACTGGATCCCAAATATTTCTATAGATTACTATTAATTAGGTTTTTCTAATCTAAATTAATATTTGGATTATCCAATTTGGAGCTCAATTGACTAAGTTATGGTCAATTGAAGTTCTAGGTCTAATTAGGGTAATTAGAATTAGGTCCTAAATGTCATTAAGCAAAATTTAACCTTAACAGCAAAATGAATACTATCAAATTAATCCTTAGAATTTTCTGATCACTTTAAGACCCATATTGGGTATGATTGGATCATCGGGTACAAAGTTATGAGCTAAATAAGGTTTGTGATATTTAATTTAAATTAAATTAATCATTGAAAAATCACTTTGCAAAATATTGATCCTACAGCAAAATTTTTGGTATCAATAAATTCCTCATATTTTTCTGATTAATTTAATATATTTAATTGTATGATTTGGATAAATATTTTAGGAATTATTAGTGTTTGAAATTTGGTATTTAATTAATTATTTCATACTATTTAATTAAATTAAATTAAATCTGTTATTATATATATATATATAATTATAAATCAATTATAATTAACTATCTATTTATAAATATTTAAATTTTATTATTTTAAAATTTGCAGGACACGCGGCGCAACCCGATTGGCTGGGCAGACTGTCGCGGGCCCCACAGATCAGAACGGCAACAGAGGCGGACACGCGTCGCGCCAGGATTGGCTGGCGCGCTGTGCGGTGGGTCCCGCCGTGGTAGCCGAAGCGCCACGGGCCACGGGTTCCGGGCCGGGCCCGGGCCGTCCCGGTCCAGCCCGAGAGGGCTTCGTCTTCGCGCGAGTGATCCGAGGCAGAGGAATTAGGGTTCGAAAAATGGAGGCGAAGACGATGGAACCAGACTACGAGCCGTATACCGATCGAAAGGTCTTGAAGAGACCTTTCGATTGGTACCTTCAACGTCGCCGGAGAAGAACTACAGCTTCCGCAAAACCTAACCCTAGATCCTTTATGCTCGACGAGTAACGGTTTCCACTGTTTCATTTTTGTCAAATCCGGGTTAACCAGACCTGATTGACTCGATCGGGACCGGTAGATGAACAATCAAGCATATGAAATTAAGAAACGAAACTTTAGATGCAATCTTTGATGAATATTGGAGGTGTAGTGCGTACCTTTAAACGGACGGCTGAAGAGGGTCGAAGTTCGTTCTTAGGTTTTTGGACCTCCGGTTTGAAACCGAGCAAAGCAGAGGTCTTAAGGGTCTTATAGTAGTCCTAAGCGGTGCCTAAGCGGTGGCTGGAAGCGGTGGAACGCTCTCGCGGTCGCCACCTGCGAGCGACGCGTGCGCAGGGTTGCCACGCGCAGGCTCTGCGGGAACGAAAGGCACGGACCGTTCGATCTTCGATCGAACGGTCAGGGATCACCGTCAGATCCTGACGGCGCGCTTTAATTAAACAGTAACGACGCTACTTAATACGGACGGCGCCGTTAACTTTGAATATTTAAATATTTATTTAATTTAAATTATACAGATTTAATTAATTAATTTTAACCTATTAAATGCATCCCAAAAATTTCCAATAAATCACCCTTAGCTAAATGAAGGGTGAGGAATGCAACGGCGCACTCGGATTTTTGTTTCGACGAGTATTTAATTATTTGATTATTTAGGGTAATTAAATATTATTTAAATATTTGACGAAAATCCAACGACTTCCAAATGCCTCCAAAATTTCACCCCTAGCTAATTTGGGTGTTCTGAACGCAATGGCGAAGTCAGATTTTCAATCTGAGGTCTAGATAAAAAGTCAAATTTCCAGGTTTTGGGATTTTCTAGAATTTTTGTTTTTGACTTTGTTGACTTCTGGTTTGACCTAGGTTTCAGAGATGATTTTCAAATCACTTAATTAGTGACTTAGAACCTTAATTAAGACTTTGATTAGTCTTAATTGAGCAAAGTAACAACTTGGGTTGTTACATAGAGTGACTCAACTAATCCCGAATACCAGTAATACAGGTATACTATGCTGCATTACCCAATAATCATAGTTCAATCAAGTCTATTTAACAGAACAAAGATTTATCAGAACTATAAGTTCCAGACTAATAGGTAAGTCCTGTATAAGGGTTCACCAATCAAGTATGATCAAGGATCACTTAATAGGGATTCTACCACAAGGAGAAGCATCTTTTCCAATGTCTTAATGGATTACTACCGCAAGGAGAGTAGATCAATTTCTAAGGTGATGGGATCCTCTACACTTCTACCTCAAGGGATCATACAAGGCCTCCTACCTCATGGTATATGAATTTAAGTTTTTTAAATATTTCAAGATGATCTCATGAAGAGACACTTAAGGTTCTCTCTTCTCAATTTTGATATTTACCTCTTAGGTTCTGTTGCATAATTAGGTTTAGGATGATTAGATCAGATGATAAAGTCATCTGGTCACACTTAATCTAAGATCATGGGATCTAAACATATTGTTAAGGATTAGGTCACCTGTTTAATCAATATAATCTTAATTGTCTTCTCATGCTAGTCTTCTTTCTTAAGAGAAAATCAGGGATCTTAAGGTTTGATTCAGATGATAAAATCACCAAGGATTGTTATTGACCTTAGTTTGTCTAATTCAAATGTTTAGTATCAATAATAAATCAAATGCATTATTGGAAAATGTTAAGTTCCTAGTTTTGCAATCAATTCAATTAAGTCAGGTTTCTTAAAGATTTGGACTCTCCTTAAGTAGATTAGGGTTTGATCCCTTCTCATGCCTTAAGAAAAATTAAGTTATTCATTTAAGATCAATGTCAAATCAGTAGATTTATTATGTATTATTGGTGGCAATCTCAAACATAGTTCAAGTCTTAAAAGCTTGACCCAAATCTTAAGATTTCTTAAGTTAATTAAGATGTTTAGGATTTCAAATCTTTAGATTCATTCAAGTATACTTAATAAGCTTATCTAGGTGAATTCACTATACTTGATTTCTGTTATAAATCAGATTAACAATCAAAGTTTATAAAATAGAGATTACTTAATGTTAATCAAAATCCTATGATTTGATTAATCGACTTATTTTTCTTAAGGAAAATAATTCCATTAATTCGATTTTAATAAAACGGCTCGGCCCGGAATCGAAAACGCGCGGGTCGACCAAGGCCTGGGAGACCCGGCACTGTCGCACCGCACGGGTCGTGGGTCGACCAGGCCCGCACAGTGCCGTCGTCCCCATTCCTCCGTCCCGGCGAGTAGGCCGAATTAGGGAACCCTAATTCCCAAAATTCCGGCGCACCCATGCCACGGCTCGGCCAGCATTCGATCGCTACTCCATTACCGTGGTCAGACGTGTCAATTGGGACTCGAATCCCCTTGTGAGACGGTTTGGATCAGCCAGACCTTACTCACTCGAGGATTCCGCCATTGAGCTACTGTGGGGAGACAATTCTCCCCACAAAGGCCATGCCAGACCCCAGGCTCGATCCCTACACCATCAGGGAGGTGAGGCGGATCGAAGCCCTCTGGTCCGGGGGTCTGGGGTGGTTTGGATCGCTGGGTCCTTACTCGATCGAGGCGATCCAGAAGAAACTGAACCCGATCGATCGATTCGATCGATCGGGGCTAACCTAGACCCTAATTACTATACAGCTGAGTTCGAAACGACAATAAGTATAAAACCACGTCAAATGGAATAAGTTCTGAGCATTATTGGCTCAGAACCTGCAACTGGGATACCTGGCTTTGCGGGATGGAGCTGGGACTGGAAGACAGATCGTTGTTCACTGCTGTAGGGACTCTGGAAGCTCTTAGGGGTCCTGAAATCCAAGAGTAACCCTTTATCAGCGGTACGCGAGCTCGGGAGCGCCTGGGTGAAGCTTCGGGAGTTCGGCAATGGCGACGAATTTCAGAGGCTACAATTGATCAGCAAGGATCAATTAAAGCGGAGCTGGGGCTATTTATAGCCTTGGCTGAGCTTAGGGAAGCTTCTAGAGTCACTGGCTCGGGCTGGGGAGGCCCGAGAGGGCGGGCCATGGCCGAGCTCTCGAAATTCCATTTCGAGCTCGGCTGGGTCACAAGGCCCAATTGGGGTCTCATGGTGTTTAGGGGAAGACCAGCAACGATTTGCTGAGTTGGAGGCGTGCGTGGGGACAGAGGAGGCCACTGGCAGTACGGGGAATCTTCCCTGTCGGGTGCAGCTTGGTGGAGACAAAGGTCCACAGTGCGGGTGTGTTGTGGACCGTCTGATGCATCGATCGGGAAGACGCAACGGTCCTGATCATCTGGATCATAACGGTCGAACCAGATTAAATCTACGCCGTAGGATCATTAGGGTTGATCTAATGGCGGACCCGCGGTTCTAATCCTAACCGTTGGATGGAAAGGCGCGACGGCTAGATTTGAGGGATCCCACTGTCGCGTGACCCGGGCTCCGCAGCGGATCGCCCGTGGTCCGCACAGCGGATCCCGACTGTTATATTAGGTATTAGGGTAAAAATGCAATTATGGAAAGTTATAAGCCCTTAAGTGCAATTGAACCATTTTAAATTAAATTGAATTATTACCCAAATGAATTCCAAATTGCACTAAATTTTTACCCTTAGCTAATTTGGGGTGAGGAATCCAAAAATGAAATCAGATTTTAATTCTGAGGTCAAATTATTTTGGGTCGAGATTAAGGCATCTAGATTAATCGATTTGCAAATTTGATTTAGAGAAGTCCAATGAACTTCAAGTCTTCTAGATAGGCTTATATTGATGATCTAAAAATAATGATACTAAAAAAAAAATTAAATCAAGTAACTTATATTTTTCATGGTAACAACGTAGGGTTGTTATAGAGGTGGTCTTAATAAGAATTTAATGTATATGAGTATTTACATAATTTACATGCCGATCACATCACAATACTAAGTATAAATAGTGATAATAATAGAGCGTGTATGCTATAGCATTCATCCATAATATTTATTACAAAAGCTAAGTAAAAATATTCATCTCATAAAAGAAAGAGAAAAATACATCCAGAGTTAAGTTATTACAGACCATTACTTAAAAATAAAAAGGGCACTAAATGTTTCTCAACTCACAACAAAAAATATCTAAAAATAATAAGTAAAAGCCGAGCTAGCTAATGCTCCGCGAACTCCTCTCGGATCTCCTGAGAAGCCTCCAAAGCCTGCTCCTCAAACTGCTCCAGATCAAATAAATTGTCAGATCCCAAAATGCTGATTTCCTGGATAAAAGAAAAGAAGAAAAGTAAATCTTGTTAGATAATAAGTCTAAGACTTCAAAAGCTACAAAATACCTTATTATTATTTAAAAATGTTAACATTTTTAATAAAACAAAATAATGCTGTAGAAAAGCATTGAAATAATTGAAATATATAAAATTGTATATAACTAAAAGTAAAGTAAAATAATAACTAAAAGATAAGGTGCTGAAAATAACAATCTGTAAATAAACTGAAATAAAATAAAATAATGAAATAAAACTGTGCTGTATGCCACTGTATGTATGTATATATATATATATATATATATATATATATATATATATATATATGATTATGCCATAGAATATTATGCCTCAAATATGCATAACCATAATGTCACATGACATCCCACAAATCCTATGTGAGCAGAACCGCTCCATTAATAGATCCTAGGTGAGCATAATGCTCCGCTAACAAATCCTAGATGAGAACAATGCTCTGCTAATGCAATGATATGCTTATGCGATTCATGAGATGCCAAGATTTTAATAACTGAATGCTTTTAAATCATTTAAAAACCAGAAAATAATCATAAACTAAAGTAAACTGTATATAACTGAAAGTAAAGTAAAATAATAGCTAAAATATAAGGTGCTAAAAATAACAATCTGTAAATAAACTAAAATAGAATAAAATACTGAAATAAAATTGTGCTGTATGCCACTGTATGTATATATATATATATATATATATATATATATATATATATATATATATATATATATATATATATGATTATGCCATAGAATATTATGCCTCAAATATGCATAACCATAATGTCACATGACATCCCACAAATCCAATGTGAGCAGAACCGCTCCATTAATAGATCCTAGGTGAGCACAACGCTCCGCTAACAAATCCTATATGAGAACAATGCTCTGCTAATGCAATGATATGCTTATGCGATCCATGAGATGCCAAGATTTTAATAACTGAATGCTTTTAAATCATTTAAAAACCAGAAAATAATCATAAACTAAAGTAAATATCCATTTGCCTCCATAAATCATTTAACGGCATGAACTATATCAATTTATTCTAGTTCCAATGAATTCAATATTTGTTTCATATCAATATTTTATAACATCCTAATTTATCACATGTTAAGAGTACATATACATGAGCAGTATATCCTAGGAAGGGAAACTTTAAACACTCAGTTTGTTTAACTGCACTTATCAATGTGCACAAGGATAAGGGACAGAATCATTTTACAATTTATTCTCTCAAATTAAGTTGTTAAATTCTTAACCTATACCACACCTTAGACTTGAGATGTTTATCTTGAACTAAATTGTATTTATCTAATTACTTAAGATAAGATCAAAACCCTATAGTTTTATTTAGAATAAATCAACCAAATATATATTCTACTGAATAACTCAGCTCTATGGATATGCACTACAATCTCTATATGATAGTACAAAAGTTCTCATTCTAATAATCTATTTAATGAACAAGGATTTATAAGCTAACGAATCATTTATCCATTGTGGTAAGTCCTACACAATGGCTCTAAGGAAGTGGCATAATAGCCATTCAATTTAGGTTGCTACCACAAAAGATAATCTCAAACTAAGTCTTTTTAGGTCTTCCTACCACAATGTATATGAACAATCATCTATGGTTGTTAAGGTCCATCTAAGGTCTTGCCTCAAAATGAGATAAATAAGACATTTCCCTACCTCAAAAATAGCCCTATTTAAAGATAGAGTATTTACTTAAACATAGAACTATTTTTATACTTTAAATATCTAAAGTTGCTCATTATCATATTTAAATTGCAAGTAAATTCTAAGAAAATAAGATGATAAAACTTCATGTACATTTTTAAGTTCAATCGTATGATTTAGATGCAAAAGTAAAGTATGCAAATCTCTCATATTCTAATTCAACCCAACACTCCAAATATGAGGTAAAATCATAAAATTTTTAAGAATTGATCATTTGATAATCAAGTATATTTTATTGATTTAATAAAAATCAATTTGTGCTGGTCTCTCCCTTTAAGAGAAAATCAAAAGAAATTAAGCTTACAGTTAAGATAAGAAACACATTCTCATTGCGAGGCTAAATTCATACTAGTTTAAGATCGCATGATAAATTTGCAAGGCTAGCTAGAAAATGAAGCAAATCTTCACTAATTAAGATTTAGAGCAATTAGTACTTATTTAACAATTAAGAATTCAGAATTTAAATCTAACTACCCCAAATTAATTTTTAAGCATCCTAATAATTCATCATAATATTTCAAACCTAAGGTTTCTCATTTCAAGCCACATAAAGGATCTATTAAATTAACATAATTATCCTATATTTTAGGAAATAATAATGCATGGATTTAGTACATATAATCGAAAGAGAATGCCTACAAGTGCAAGTTTTACATGCAAGTCTATGTAAGAAGAGTCTAAATATTCTAAGCAATGAATTTTATATTTAGCCACTCCCATAATTGAAAAATGCTTAATTTTTGCCAAAAATAGTCATTGTTGTAGTATATTTTTGCTTTATTTAAGGTTTTGGAGTTGACAGAATACAAAAATATGAAGTTTGTGCAAAATGAGACACGGCAGCGCGCTGCGGGGCGCTACGACGCATTGCTACTCTCCCTGGCCGAGAGAGCTAGGCGTTGCGAGGCGTTACAGCACTGCGGTGCGCCGCGGCGTGTTACGATGCGGCGGTACACTACGACGCCAAACCTCTTGAGACGCAGGCTCTGCGGTGCGCGGCAGCGCTCCCTAGCCGAGTGCCACTGGCGCCACGGTGCGCTGTGGCGCCCGACAGACATTTCCGCATGGACGCAAGGCGATAGTGTAACGACCCCAATAATTGGATAGAAGATTAATCCAGATATTAGAATGTTACCTTAGCACCCAACACTCGATTAGAAGAAAACCAATCAAGTGTAGATGCTAAGTGGTCAACTCACTTTGTGAGTAGTTGTTAAGTTAAAATAAAGTTTACAAATGAATGCAAAAGAAGATACATGATAAAGAGATACATGTAAATACAATATTGCAAGTATTTTCAATATAAACAATTAAAATAATCCACTCATTCATCCCAAGCAGCTAAAAAATAGTAAACACAACACAGATTATTTAAGAGTAGGTAAAAGTAACTAAAGCAAACTCAAGCAGTTTATAATTTAATTATTACAAACCTTTTAAAAATAAGAGTAGAAGATAGTAAGTAAGTCACTCTCTCACTTATAACAAAAGTATAAGTAAGCAATTCTAAATTAAGCGGAAGCAAAATTCTTTATAAGCCCTTCAAGCACTTGGACCTGCATTACCTGAATCAAAGGACTATTGATCTATCATATTTTAGTATTTAAATATGATAGGGCAAAACCAAAGAAAAAGAAAAAGTGTAGTTAGACTAAATAGTCTAAGCACATTTTAAGATTGGCTATATTTTTAAATTAATAAGATATCACAAACATAATTTTACAATTAAACTAAGTAGCGAAGCTATAAAAGCTGTCAAGTATGAAAAAAAAGGAACTAAACATAACTGTAAAGGTGATAGTATGAAATAAGTTGAGTAAAAATACTCATTTTTATATAAGTCTTAGCATGCATCCAAAATTGGTAAGGGAAAGCATCATAATGGCTAGAAACTACTATGTGCATTTAAGTAAATGAAATGAAAGTAATATATGTTCAATGAAATTTGTGCTAAGTAAACAAGGGAAATATAGTGAAGCATTAATTAAAATTAAATAACACATAATGTATTTTAAATAAATTGTAAGTGAGCAAAACATAATACTGGAAATAGAGAGTGTAAAGCATAAAAAATAAAGAAGTATCTTAGACTATTGGTCTAAGACAAACATAACCTAGAACTATGAAAAGTAAGCATAACTAAACAGTTATGAAGAGATCTTATAATCAATAAGATTGTAAAAGAACTCTTATATTATTAGTTGAAGTTATATTTAAAAGTTACCTCATTCTGCGGGAGTACTCAACAGAATGGGGTGAGGAGTTAAGCACATCTGTCTAACTAGATACGGTGGGGAGGTCGAACATTCATATTTACCCTCTCTAAAATGTGAAGTCCTATTGTAAGTACTATCTTTCATATTCAAATTTGCCATAAGGCATTCCCCATAAAGTTTTATGAAACTTTTTATTTATGCATAATGATCTTGAATGAAAGTTCAAGTTAAAAAGTTTAAAGCTAAGTAAGCATTCAATAAATTTTAATAATTGTAAACTATGTGATATTTTTTTGTTATCTAAATTTTAATAATCTACTTAATGATTGGAGCTAATTGAGCTCCAAATTAACTTGTAGATATTGATCTTTAAGTCAATTTTGATAATAAGTAGAAGGAAATTAAGTTTGAAAATTAGTATTTTTATATAATTGAAGTTCATTTTATACTAGTGCTAAACTAATCAAATCAAATATATTTATGATTAAAGCTTAAGAAAACTAGTAAGGAAGAATAATATTTATAGATTTCTAAGTTAATGAAAGCATAAGCTAAAGAATATTCTAGTAACTTTACTTATTTAACTTATAAATAAAAAGGATTAACTCAATTTAATCATAAAGTTATCTAAGATTAATTAATATTGAATATTTGAAATTAAGAAAAAAGATAGATTACACCCTACATGAAATAATTCATTTTAAGATTGTAAGAAATTAGAAATCTAAAATCTTATCTAAAGTATGAAAGGAACTTATCACTCTCAATCTAATTGATTGAGAACTAATGTTTTAAAATAGATAATTTAAGTGAATACTTACAATCCTAGATATGAAATTCTATATATTTTATAAGTATTTAACATGTGAAATATAAGTCTATAATTTTTCATAAAATTTCTAAGTTATTAAATTCTTAAAAATTTTGGCAGAGTTTTTGCTGTAAATGGCTAAAGAAACACTTACAAGGTAAACATACAAGACTTCTATTCCAATGGAAGTTATAATTAAAAGAAGAATAATAAAAAATTATCGTATAATCAATCCATTACATAGGATTGTTTAGTTCCAGTTCTAGTATAGAGTCAATCCATTACATATGATTGCTCATTTCTAATTCTAAAGTAAAATCAATCCATTACATGGGATTGCTTATTTCCTGTTCTAAAATAAAATCAATCTGTTACATGGGATTGGTTATTTCCAGTTCTAATAATTTTAATATTTGTAAAGAACATCAATTTATAAGTCAATCTGTTATATAGGATTGACTATTTCCAGTTCTAATAATTTTAGGTGAGAAAATTAAATAAAGCAGTTTGCTAACCTAAGATTCACACCTCTTAAATCATATATTTATGAAGATTAATAAAAGGTGCAGTAATTAAATTAGCAATTTAAGGGGCAGTATCATTTGACTTAATATGCACAAAGCAATGGCATTTAGTTTAGCATTTCAATTGTCATTAGTTTATAACTTAACCTGCAAAGAATAATATTATTTAGTTTGACATTTATATATAAAAGAAAGAATAATCTCTTAGATTAAATTATAACACAGCATTTGGTTCTTTCAATGCATTTAATAATAGAAGTTAATTTAATACAAATAATGTAAATGATAGTATTAGATCTCACATGATCTAATGATTCTTTCATTTATATAATTGGTCACATATGATTTTAATAAAAGAAGTGACAGCATTTAATTTTATTTGATCTTATTGATCTTACTTTAAAATTAAATGGCAACATAGAATTCCAATATATACATGGCAGCATTTGATTATTTGATTTCACTTTGGAATTAAAAGGCAACATTTGATCATATTTGATTTCACTTTAAAATAAAAGGCAACATTTGATTATATTTGATCTCATAATATAAAAGATGACAGCATTTGATCATATTTGATCTTACTTTAAATAAAAGGCAACATTTGATCACATAAATTTGACTAATAGCATTTGATCACCTTTAATCTTATAATAATAAAGATGGCAGCATTTGACTCATCATAGCATTTGATTCACATTGAAATAAATGACAACACTTATTCTCTCATTACAATTAATAGCAATATTGAATCACTTATGATCTCATTTTAAATTGAAAGACATCATATAATTTTATTTAAATAAATGACAACATTTGGTTCTTATATAATATGACAGCATTTAATCCTATATTATAATAAATGAGAACATTTGATATCATATTGCAATAAACAATAGCTTTTGATTCACATTAAAATGAATGAACAACAGTTGATCACATTAATGAATGGACAGCATTTGATCACATTAAATGAATGGACAACATTTGTTCACATTAAATGAATGGACACTATTTGATCACATTAATGAATGGACAACAGTTGATCATATTAATGAATGGACAGTATTCATTCTCTTATACAATTGATGGCAACATATGTTCTTACTCACAATTGATAGCAGCACATATTCTCTTACACAATTAATTGTAATATATGATCTTACACATGATAGATGACAGCATTGAATCATATTGAAATTAATGACAGTAATTGTAAAAAAAAGGCAGCAGTTTTCTACTATACATATAAAGTATAGCATTACTCATTTTCAGCATTCAACATTAATATCTAAGACTGAAGTATATCATCAGTATTCAGCATTTGTTCAATACTCATTATAAGAACTATACAAAGAAGAATATAACTCCATTCGGTTTTATAAGTAAAATAAGATTTAATTCATGATAGAAGGAAAATAAAATAAACATTAGCAAAGCTTAATGAAAATTTCAATACAAACTATAACTAACAAGCAGTTGATATATACTAATTCTAAAAACTTAATGAATAAAATGATTATTTCTGCATTTGAAATACTTGTATTATTCATATTTGCACTTGATGAGTATATTTGTAGTTGCATGTGTACGTGTACTCATTTCCATTTATTTTTAAGGAAAGAATTTTCCAATGTATAACTCTCTGACTTGCTTAGGACCTACCTTTGGTCGGAGAGGTTGACCCATTTGATGTATCTAAATGTTCATAAATACAAACTAATTGAATAGTTCACTCACTCATTTCATCTTTATTGGGTCATTCAAATTTTACTACTGGATAGTAGTGGGTTTGTTGTTCTACTCATCTCTAGATATGTGTCTAGTTGATTTCTCGAACCATGTCGATTTCAGCTGAAGTTGCTTGTTACTCATTAATGATCTCCAATTTCTTATGGAACTGGGTTCATGGTCATTTCAATAGGCAGTATTTAATTGGCCTGCTGCTGATTAATGTGTTGGAACGATTATTTGTGCATGTATAAGTTATGTTTATGCATATACATATACACACATCACATGCACCAATACCCATTATTGGGCATGACCCGTATGGGTAAACGATCATTGGTTCCAACACATGACTTATCAGATTTTAAAATAAAGTATCTTAAGGAAATTAAAGTTTGAACCTCTTACCTTTTCTTTTCTTTTTGTCCAACTAACAGCACAAATATCAAAATCAAAATACTTAAAAAAATAAAAAGGCAAAATCACATACTAGTTAGAGATTAGCATATATAATGTCCATTACATAATAAGTTTTATTTCAATAGTTCACACTTATTTCAACCTATGTATACATAAATTATAGTATCTTTGCTGTGCTATATCATACAATAATATAGGAACCATTGATTACTTCATGTTCATTCACTCTCTCAAAAGCATTTCAAATACTTAAACTTCCAATTTTGATTCCAACAATGGTTTCTAAAGATGATAATATTTCTGATCGACTTCTTTGTCCTTAATGACAAGCTTAAGGTATTATTTTCATGATTCTTATTTTACTTCATTATGATTGCAAGAATCTTGCTAAGACTCTTATTTACAGCGCCAACATCAGTCATATATCTCCGACGACCTCAATGCCAAAAAATAGAGTGAGGACTCTTCTTTTATATCTTAAACGATTCGACTTAGGGTAGTCTATATGCACATCATTGGATCCCAGCAAGCATTACAAAAGTAGTGCTATATCACATAGAAGCGATTCGTATATACGGGAGAAATCAGGAAGTACCTGGAGGTTCGTTCCTTTATTCTCGCCGACTGGAGGGTAGGCTTGGGTTCCAAAGCTTCACAGCTATATTTTCTTCTCTCGAGATTCCTTTTTCTTCTTTCGTAGCCCTTTCGCAAAGGAAGGCAAATGCGCTTTCCAACCGAAGAGCTGAGGAGTCGAAGATAAGATAAGGGCAGTGGGAGGTTAGCTGAGAGGCGAGGACAGCTGGAGGGAAGGACCTTCGTGCGTACTCCTCTGCCACTCCACCTTTGGGCGCATAAAGGAGGCAACGTACAGTGGACATAGGCGTAGCCGTGAGATATGTGGTCGTGCAAAATAAAGAATCAGACGACTGATCTTTCTTTTCTACTCTAAAGGAAGGCGATTGCTAAGATTCAGTCGTTGGATCTTCTTATGTTTAATTGTAATGGTTAAGATTATCTCTCTTTGCTATGTGGTGTTAGGTGCAGCACATACGATTTCTGTCTTCCTTATTTATCAATTAGAAATTATTTATTATATATACATTAATTAATTTAGCTATCTATTATTTAATCTATATACTATTTCAATCTTATTTCTTTAATTTAAACACTTAATAATGCTCTGAAAAATTTTATATTTTCACCCTTACCTAATTGAGAGGTGATGAACTCAAAACTGCGATCAAAATTTTGATCGGAGGTATATTTAATTTACCTAATTTTATAGGTATTAATATAGCATTAAAATATTCGCGAAAAAATTGACAACTCACAAACACTTCCAAAATACCACCCATAGTTAATTTGGGTGTGGTGAGTCCAATGGCGGACTCCGTTTTTTATTCTGAAGTCTAAATAAATGAGTATTTTCAAAATTAACAGAAAATCAGGAAATGTTGGAAATCGCCAAACGGTCTCCAAATCGCACGAAATTTGAGGTGGAAACTTCTAACTCTATTATAAGAGTAATGAACGATGTTTGGAGTCAATTAGATCACTAATTGACGGGTAACAACATCTGGGTTATTACAGATAGCATTTCCCTAGGGCATCCAAATACTCTCAATTTAGGGAACCTAAAGTGTGGTGCCATATATCGATGGAAAAGTCTTTTTGAGACCTTTCCATTGGTACTAAAATTGACTGCAACAGACCACTCTAACACTGCAAACAACGATGCCCTAAGTACGGGTATACATAAATTCTACTGCTTTGATTGTGTTCTAATGGATGAATCGAGCTTCGTTCGGACTTGTTCAGGTTCAATTGAGGCTTGACAATCACACAAGATGCTAGACCATGGCTAATCGAAATATATTTCACAAAGACGATGATTAAATCAAAGAGGAGAGGGGTACAAGGAAAGGTACATGAGCTTGCAAATGGAAAGGATAGCACCATCTAATTTTTTTCAGGGGCTTGGGAGGAAGAAACTTCATCTGCTAGTAAAATGAAGAGGGTGGATGCTAAGGGTTCAAGCTTAAAGGAAGGGAGATGCTTGAGCTTAGAAAAGTCCTCTCCCAGCAGCATGGGGATAAAGTTCCATGCGCAGGCAGGGTCTTCCGTGCACCGGAAAAGGGGGAGAAGGTGGGTCCCTGCGCAAGAGAAAGGAAAATTAATTTTCATTTTAATTATTTTCTTTTTTTTTCTTAAAATATTTTAGTAATTAAAATTTGATAGATAAGCGAACTTTGAAAAATCTCAAAAATTCACCCATAATTAATTGAAAGGTGGGGAACGCAACGACGAAGTCAGATTTCGATTTCGAGGACTACTTTATTATTATATTTTTTGGGGTATTTAAAATATTTTGAAAAATCCGACGATTTTCAAATATCTCCAAAACATCACCCCTAACTAATTTTGGGGTGATGAGCACAATGGTGAAGTAAGATTTTTGATTTGAGGTCAAATTAATTATCTCAATTTTCTAATTAATTAAATATATTAAAATAATCATAATATTCAATTGAGCTCCGAATCGCTCCAAATTTTCAGAGTTCAGTCTAAGCACCTTACGGAGACTAATGGAGATGATTATGTATTGATTTGACTGATAAATCTTGATTAACAACCTTTGGGTTGTTACAGGAGCTCATTGATATTTATAATGAGGATGTGTTAGCCAATAACTCATTTTTGAGATCCACCTTCACGCATAAATGCGCTTTTTTGAATTTTTGTAATTAAAATTAGAAGGTTAAACGAGCTCTGAAAAAATCTTAAAAATTCACCACTAATTAATTTGGGGGTGAGGAACTCAATGAAGAAGTCAAATTTTAATTTTGAGAGCAATTTAATTATTTTAATTTTTTGGGTATTTAAAATATATTAAAATATTCATGAAAATCCGATGTCTTCCAAAATTTTCCAAAACATCACCCCTAACTAATTTGGGGGTAAGGAATTTAATGTCGATGTCGGATTTTTGATCCAAAGTCAAATAAATTATCTCAACTTTTTAATTAATTAAATATATTAAAATGATCATAATATTCGATTGAGCTCCAAATCGCTCCAAATTTTCAAGGTTTGTTTTCAATGGCTTTATGAAAGCAATGGAATGAAATTTAAATAAGTGATTAAGCTCAAATTAACAAGGGTAACAACAACATATGGTTGTTACACTCTATGATATTACATTTAGTATTTAAACAGTAAAGTTGACTTAGTACTCCGAATTATCATTATTATTTTGTAAATAATATTTTGGGACAGTAAAGTAAGAATTAGAGGTATCTAAGTACTTTAGTTACTTAGATATCTCCAAAATATTAGTGTTGATATTAGAAATGTCTTGACGGGCATTTAGGATATCAACACCGATCAGATTCCAGTAATGACCCATTTCGTCCTTAAAAGAAATTTATTATGCTCAAGCGAGGATGCGGGTCATTACACAAAACCCGATGGAATTAAAGTCTCCCATTACGATACATGATTTGGTACTGGATTCAAAAACTTTGGTTAATTCTTGCAATAGGGGAGAACGGTCGGCTTCTTGATTAGGAGCATAAAAAGCCGTATCCAAATCTTTGATTGGCCGAGATCGTTGTGGCCATGGATGTAGAATGTTGTGGAGATAACTGTGTTAAATATAGTAATAATATGTTCTTAATTAGAAATCATAGAAAAATTAAAAGAATACAAACAAACAAATTGAAATTCATTATTTTGAAAAATTTGCTAAATTGTAAGTTTATTATATTTGGTAAATATTTATTCATGATTTATATAATATAATTCTAGATTCAAATGAATACCTCAAAATACATCTAAATTTATTTTTAAAATAAAAATAATTAGAGTAGAGATACTAAGTGAGTTTATTTTAAATAGAGACATTATCTCAAAATACATATATATTTTTAATATATATAGATTTTTATATAACATTTTAAGAATATTTATAAACAAAAAAATAAAGGTAATAAATACAAATGCATATGATATTTATTAAATAAAATTGTCTTTATTTATTAAAAAAGAAAGCATTAATAAATGAAGAGAAAATAGGAGGGCGGCTATTCACAGCCGCAAATTAGATGTGCGGCCATTATCATCATCATGAGTGCCTTCCCTATTAAGCCAACTAATGCGGAAGGCCGCCGCCATTATGAACCCAATAATGAAACCATTTTATTTCCATAAATAGCTCTTAAAAATATATATTTTTTAAATATTATATTTACACAATTATATACATAATTATATTTTATTATCAATCAAAAATTTTCTTTTATATTTCTTTCTTTTATATTGAGTTTAAGTAAAAAATAAATTGCTATTAATCATATATTTACACATAAATTATCATATCATCTTCATTTTAATGTGCATATAGTAGTATAGAAAAATATTATGTTTACACAAGAATATATATGAAAAAGTATTCAGAACTAATAAAAAAATTTATTTTTTTTAGTTTTTACATATAGACATCATAAAAATATGCAATCAACCAATCATCTACTTACACATTAGATTAATATATCATCTGTATACTAATGTATAACTATAGCAACACTAAGTAGTATAATTATAATACATTCACTTTTTCTAGGTAATAAAATGATTTTAATAAATTTATAATCATGATTTCATTAAGACCTAAAATAATTTTAAAATTATTATTAAATTTATTAAATTATATTTAATTTATATATAATATTATTTTAATTATTTTATTCTTATATATTAAAACATGTTTGAAACATAATAAAAGAGTATATAATATATATTTCTATAAATTATGTTTGTTGAAGTACTAAATTGCAAAGAGGTAATTGATGTAATTTGAATTTTTGAATTATTATGTGATGAGCAAATAGATAAAAATAAATATTTGAATACTCTTAAGAATATATTATATATTTTTAAGGTAATTAATTATTTTTAATGAATTTTTAGTTATAATTTTAATTAATAAATCTTAATTTTTATAAGTTAAACACTAAATTTATAAATTTTAATAATAAAATTAGATTTGATGATGTGTATTGCTTATGTGTATTAATAAAAGTGATGTGATACATTGTTTTTAATTATTTAAATTATAAATATTATTCAAAAATTAAATATTTAATATTTATATTTAAAATATGAAAATATTATATTCTTAAAAAATACTAGTAAATCTTATAAAGTCACAAAATATATGATGATATTTAAAATATGAAATGCTCTTACTATTTCTTTGAAGAAAAAATATTAGTATAATATATATATATATATATATATATATATATATATATATATATATATATTCATAAGTTTACTATTTATATTCTTAACACCCCATTTTGGATGAGATTATCTATATCTAATTAATATATGAAAAATATTATATTTACATATTTATATACACTATTAATATATTTTTTTATTAACATATGAGCATGAGCAAAAATATATAATGTATCAATTATATACTTACACATAAGTTTATCACATATTATGCATTTTATTTTGTATATGATAATGTGAGCAAAATCCTTAATCTATAATAATAATTTTATAATATTTTAAATATATAAAAGAAAAAATCATGCACAAATTAATAATTAATAAAAAAATTAGTTTTATGAGGTTTGGATTAAAATATGAATAAATATAATATAATGTACAATTTTTTATTTATAGTTCATTTGTGTGACTATAAGAAATTTATCAAATAATTTTATATTGATAAATTTTTTATTTTATATTGTTGTGACAAAAATAAGTTGATATGTATTGACAAATTTTATATTGTTAAGAGAGTATTAAAAATCATTTGATAAGTTAGGGTTGGTTTTGAGTGAGTCAGTTCAGACTCGATTTCGACTCAAATTTGTTATAGTTCAAGTTCGAATCAAGTTTGAGTTGAGTTTGAGTCAATTTTAAATAGGATTCGAGTCAAGACGTATGATTCGAACTCGACTAAATTTTTTTTGAGTCGAATCAAAATATCTCGAATTGAGTTCGAATTATGAGAATTGAATTGACAGTAGTAAGTATTTTATTATTATTATTATTTTCAAAAACTAAAATAAGATATAAAATAATATTTGATGGCATTTAAATTTTTATTTATAAAAATGAATTTAACGAAATTTGATGGCATTATTAATCAAATAGTTTTCTTAAAAATTACAAAATTTTTGGAACAAAAGGATCAGAGCCGTCCATCAGACTTCTTTATTCTCATGGGTGATGGCTTGAATTAAATACTCACATTTTAAATCATTGTTTTAAATATCATTATTTCTTGATTTATAATATTAACTTTAGTATTTTATTAATAATAATTAAAATTCATTAGTTGAGAGCATTTATTAAGCATTTTATTTTTAAATAAAACAAGCTTCTAAAATATATCTTAATTAATTTATATTAATATTTAAATTAATTTTTAATTCATAATAATTAAAAATTATTAATTAACTTAAATAATATAAATATTATTTTTAAAGTTTGTATTTAAATTATAAGTATTATTAAATGACTTCTAAATATCTCCCAAAATATATTGATGACTTAAATTTAAAGAATTAAGTGAAATAAAATTTTTTAATTAAATTTAATTTTACTTGTGGTGAGGTCTATAAAAATATATTTTTTAAATCTTAAATCTTAGTCATCTATATTTTTTTTGGGAAATATTTGAACACTAATTAATATTTTTCTTAAATTATATTCGAATTAGAGTACTGATCTTTTACTGAATAAAATAGGCTAAGCAAGAAACAACCGAGGCAGTAATGCGGGCCCCAAAGAGTACAGGGGCGTGTTCGAGCGCTGTCGGCGGCTGACCAAGCCGTACGTGTCAGTGCCACGTGGGACGCACCTGTCGGCTCCGACAGAGCGTAACCGTCCGCAGTCCTCGCCGTTAAAAGCTGCTCCATCACCACCGTCCGTTTGCTCCCAGTCCCTCGGCCGGCCCAACCCGGACCATATTGCCCGGTTTAATTTGACGGTTAGGATTAAATTAGGCCGTAGATGGTACGGCGGGAACGACGGCACCTGCGGCTTTGGGGAGGACGGAGTAAGAGCCAAAAAAAGAGCGCTCCCAGCGAGCCGTTAATAGACCGTTTTTTTCTTAAAAATAATAAAAAATTGATTTTTACATGTATCTCTTCTATGTTTGGTTTGAGTTGAGTCAGACATATTCAAACTCAAATCAAATTTATTCAAATTCAAATCATTTTAAATAGAGTTCGAATTAAAATAGATCGATAAGCTCTCTTTTTTATAAAAATCAAATTTATTGAATACCTACTTTCTCTTGCTTGATTAACAAATTGATATATTCTAACATGGTTTGAGAATTAATAGGAGAAACACTTAGGGTTCAAGCATCGTGATGCGAGCTTAAGAAGTGAGATCGAGATGCATTTAATTTCTTTTAGTTTATAATGTAATATTGAAACTAATTATGTAATATATTTAAATGCTTTATGGCTAGATGTATGATAAATATTTTTTGATGTGTTAGTTTGCATTTAATGATGTTTATTGTGAATTATTGCTTAGAAATGCTCCATCTTGATTACCGGACCACCATATTTATAGACCTCCAAACAATCTTCAAACTCATGAGCTCATTGGGCTAGATCTAATGCTTAGGAGTTCTATACTTTCTGGAAAAAAAAAATTCATTTTTGAAACTCATTTCATCCTAAATGGATTTTCGCCTTCATTAATCATTGCGACCAATACCAACCATGATAGTCATCATTGCCTAGTTAAAAAGAGAACACATGAGAGAATAGTTTATTATAATCAAATTCTATGTTGTGAAATCATTCATTTTGGGCAATTTTCAAAGCTTTCCAACAATCATGTCTCCCCTATGAACTTAATAAAATTCCACCATTGAACTTCTTCCTATGCATATAGAAAAAAAAGAGGTAGCATCTATGCACATAGAAAGATAGTTTATATTCAAATTTTTCCCATTTCCATGATCCTGTATGAGTTCCAACAATCATGTCTCCTGTATACAGTCCATGAAATTTTACCATTGAAATCGCCCTACTGCACATAGATAAAAAAAAGGGTAAAAGCTATTGAAATGAGATATAATCTTAAGCTTTAAGATTTGAATTGACACAGACTGAAAGAGAGAGCCAGATTCCAAAGCACAAAAGAGAAGCATATCTCTTGAGAAACACTCTCAAAGCAAATGCCGAGATATGATGCAAAAATATCTTCTTCAAGCTCAAATTTACAAATGACTAGTCAGAAGAGGATGAAGAAAAAAAAGGACATTTTTGAAGCTTCCTATTGTGCTATCATGATGATGTCTTCATTTCTTGAAGTGGAAGAAGAGTGTTCTCCAGCGAACTGAATGGAGTGTGATTTTGCCATTGAGCAGTGCTTCTTCTTGCAGGACGCAAACAGGCGAGATGAGTGTTCTGCTGACCGTTGCAAGCAGGCAACTTGCTAACTAATATAGCATCTTCCTTCTCTACTGGCACGGGAGCTCCCAGCGGATCCTATGATGCCAGAAAACAAGCATTATATGCCTTATTTGAACAAAATGAAAGATAAAAATCTTATCTATAAGCAATTCTATACAATTCATTACTACTGTAAAATATTACTGGAGAACAAGTAATATGAAAGCCATATTTACATGTTTTAATGGTGAGTCAAAAAGTGTAAAAATATCATCTTTGCTGCCAAAAATTCTATAAAATTCATTATTAGGACTAAATGAAAGATAAAAATGCTATCTTTAAGCTATTTAATAAAATTCATTATTCTAAAAGAAGTTCTTGTTATATCAATAAACAAAAACGTTAAGATCCTTAACATATGATTCAATGATGAAATGTAAAACACAAAAGGGAACATTATTAACAAAGAGCTTACTGCGAGCATGAGAAAAGTGAATGGCTGTTTGTTGTTGATTTCCTCAAGATGGATTTCAATTAGCTTCCTCAGATCACTGAGGGTAGAGCTCTTCATTACCAGCATCTTTCTGATCATATTTCCAGAAAACTCCTTAGATGCCTCCCATTTTACGTAAACATTCATCATATTGGCCGGCTCGACTCCTGCAGGTTCTTTGTTCTCTTTTAGCTCCTGTTGGCTGCCATCTACAACTGGGATTTTAGGCAATGGTGGAATAAGTGAAGAAGAGACAAACAACTCCTTATTTTGTGATAAAGGTAATGAATGAAAACTTGCATCTTCTAATTTCCTTTTTATGGGAGTTGGAACTGCAACATGCTGTGCTAATTCTCTGTGGTTTCCGCAAAGCCTGAAGATATTTTGTATTCTTGTTCTTCTAGTAGAATCTGAATCCTTTCCATCTTCTAAACCAAGTAGCATATCAAAATCTTCAGTTTGGTGCTTTGATAAAGAGGCAAATTTATGTTCGATGCACTCCACAACCTCTTTATCAACTTCTTCCTCCATGCCATCTCTATCCTCCCCTTCATCATCCCTCTCAAACACAGTGCTCAAGCACAACTTTTCCGGAAACTTAGGCATACCGAAACAAATGTTATTCTCTTGTACACATGAATTAAGAGAATTATGTTGCATTTCTTTTTCTATTTCCCTCACATCATGAATGCGAGTCTCAGGCTCTTCTTGATCACCCAAATCTAAATCCATTGACTTCTCCATTCCTTGATCCTCGGGGCAAATTTCGGCCAGCCGTTTTAAGAATTTCCCACCATTGCCATCATGCAAATACAGTGCCTCGTTGTCGTCGTCTGCTGCACATTTAATAGATTCCCTTTCTTCCAATCGCTTGCGTAAAGAGTAGAGTTCCTCTTGTTGTTGATGCACCTTCTCCTCCATTTTCCTCAGCTCGATTCTCAATGCTCGAGTCCTTTCATCAACCACGCACCTGATCTCCTCTTCTTTTACAGCCGCCGCCGGCCTTCCTTCAATGAGATGGATCTTCGACCGAAGTTGCAATATTTCTTCCTCTTTGCACAAAAGGTCTCTACGCGCCTTATCGCATTCCTTGTCTTTTACCTTGTTCTCCATTTGCAACTTGTAAATGAATTGGTTCATTGCTACAATTCTTGATCTTAGTAGCGGCGAAGAATCTTCGCCGCATAGCTTGTCTCTGGGAGTGGGCATGTGAGCAACGCGGACGATGCATTTCGCCTTTGCCCCATATTCAAGAGTTGCAATAGTTTTGTGCATCTCTTTGGGATCAGGACTTGCACAAAGAATCATGAGAATTTTAGAATTTTCATCCTCAAAAGAATCCTGCATAAACATTCCATATGATAGAATCATGAGAATTGTAGGAAAAAGGCTCCCACAAAAGCTTGTCAATGGGCAAATCTTACCTGAAGCAGCATTGTTAGCTTGCTATCTCTGAAAGGAACGTGGGAATCTCCATTGGCTATGGACTCAACTACTCTCTTCAGTGCTATGTTTCCTTGATTGATTTTTGCTGTCTGACAGAATAATCATTAGCAATATGTTTACTTGTACTCAAGTGCTGTACATGATTGTATAATTCTTTTCAGACAAGTTCAATTTTTGCCAGCAAAAAGCTGAAAAATATCAAAATAATCTGCAAAAAGAAAGTTATATAAGTTACCTGAATCTTTGCCTCAAATCCAGCTTGGCCTGCTTGCTCTATATTCTCAGAGCCAGCCATGTCAACAAGCATAAGCCTTCCACCTACAGATGGAACATCCAAGATTATCTGCAAAAAATACATAAATATAAAACCTCAAAAGTAATTCATATTCAGCAACATCTGAAAAATGTTAAATTTCATAAAGGCTCAAAGAAAAAACTGAGTGGAATGGACAGACTGACCACACAATGGCTTCTAGAGCTTCTTTCATTCAACAATGTGTTTTTAATAATCCTGCGTTTCTCCACCTTTGCTATTTCTCTTGACAATTTTCCAGCTTCATTTCCACATATATATGATGCATTCTTCGCCTTTCTTCCCATCACTTCCAGTCTTGCCTGATACAGATTATTCTTTTCCTTAGAAATCAATCAAATAATTATAAATCCTTTCTTAAAGGAATTTTTACATTTGTAATGTAATACAGAAGTTTGTGATATTTACTTTTAAAATGCCTAATTTTTAAAATTTAGCCAAATTTATCCTCTTCAACTAACACCTTTAACCCATTTCTTCCAAGAAAAATAAAATCTTAGCATTGAAAAAGACAAATCAAAACAAAAAAATCCATTGATGAATGAACTTGTTCGGTGTGGAGATGCTGCAATGTTCCTCGCGAGGAGGAAAGTAATTTAGGGTATTCAAATAAAAAAGGTAATAAATTGGATACTTGAATATTCAATGTCTATAAATATAAAATATTGACATTTATAAATTAATAATAATGGCAATTAAAATAAGAAATTGCTGCTTGATATAGCAGGATTTTTGTAGGAATTATTCAAGCAAGATCTCAAATTGCACAAACAATATAAGAGATTAAAATAGATTTAAATGTTACTTGAGTCACCATTAGTTGTTTAAATTATAAAATCTCATAAATTATTAAATCCCTGATAAGATGCAACATCAACCTACAAATTAAACATAAATCCTAAGCAAAAGGAGGAGCAAGAGAACCTCTCAAATTATTTTATGAGTAAATACTAAAAAGTTTCATATCGCACAAGTAAAAATCTCAAAAATAGTGAACAAATTTTTTTAGTTAAGTTGAATATACAAATTCTAATCATATAATATTGTTATATATAGATTATTAGTAATAACATTAATAATAATAAAATATTGCTTGATATTGCAAGATTCTTACAAGTTACTTAAACAGCACAAGCAATACAAGAAGTTAAAAGAGCTTAAATTGTAAGAACATGTAAATTATTAAATCCTTGATAAGATGCAGCATCAATCTACACATTAGAAAGAATCCCTAAGTGGAAGGAGGAGAGTAAGAGGAACACAATTTCATATCACACAAGTAAACAAAATCTCAAAAATAATGATCAATATTTTTCTGCTTTGTTGAATATTGAAGTTCTAATCATACAATATTGACATCACAGCTTGATTAGGACTGACAGTTTAACCCGAAACTTGAAACTCTGGTTCGAACTCGAAGCATTTTGAATCGATTTGAACTTGACAGTTTGAGTCAAATGGCTTGACTCGAACCATATTTGAATTGACTCGACATGAATCGAACTCAAACTTGAACTCGAACGAGTTCGAGTTGGATTCAACTCAAAAATTTTGAGTTCAAGTCAGTGTTAACTCGACTCAAAGTCAATCCTATGCTTGATACAACTGAATTGTTGCAAAAATTATTCAATCAAGACCTCAAATAGCACAGACAATATAAATGGCTAAAAGAGATTTAAATGTTTCTCGAGTCACCGTTAGCAACTTAGATTGTAAGAACCTTAATATACTAAATCCCAAATTAAATGCTATCTACAAATTAGAAAGAAAATCCCAAGTAAAAGAGGCAGAATAAGAGGACTTCAGAGTGTGTTTTATGAGTAACTAAAATTTTTCATGCCACATGAGTAAGAATTTCAAAAATATTGAACAAATCTTTTTTTGTTTTACTCAATACATAAGTTCTAGTCATACAACCTTGATATATATAAATTTAAAATAACAACAATAATAATAAGAAAATGCTACTTGATATAGCAGGATTCTAGAATAATTATTCAAGCAAGGCCTCGAATAGCACATACAATATAAGAGATTACTCTAATTACTATTAGGTAGCTTAGATTGTAAGAATCCTTAATTTAGTAAATCCCCGATAAGATAACATCAATCTACAAATTAAAGCATTTTATGAGTAAACACAAAAAGTTGTTGTGCCATCTCAATGTCCCATCTTTTTCATTGTTAAGTTTTTAGTTTGGGAAGAAGAGGTTAACGGTGCTACAATGCGCTAATTAAAAGAGTCAAGTCAAACAGGTAAAAATCCTTCCTTAAATTACCACATGCCATAATAACCTTAGTTCAAGAAAAAAAAATAAAAGAAAGAAGAAAGAACAGGAAAAAGGCTTCACCTTGGGAGTGCTTCCCTTGTTAGCCTGGGCGCAGTTGCCACTAAGAAGAAGATCATAAATCTCCTCATTATAAATCTCCAAAACAGCGACTTGCGCGAACAGAGGAATCCCTAACCCTAGATCACCTTCTCCTTCGCCAAGAATGCCCTTAAGCGCCCTATAAACAATGCCGGGTTCTGCAGAGGAGCCGAACATGGTGTGGCTCTTTCCGGCGCCGGTGGGACCGTACATCATGACGGTGCATTTGCCGCCGGAGCGCACTCCGGCGATCCTCGGTTCCACAAATCGCTCGTAGAAGGCCTCAAGGCTCTCGCTTTCTGAGAGCGAAACGCCGTCGAGAATGAAATCTCTGTAGCCGGAGTCGGAGCGAAGGCGGAGGGATCGGCCATTGCCAGAGATTTCGAGGGCGGGTGAAGGCGAGGGCTTGAAGTTGCGCTCGGGAAGACTGCGTATTCGGCCGATTACTTCGACGGGGTGCTCTGTTTTGGGGTTGGAGAAATTTAGGCGCTGCTTCGATTGAGGGGTTTTTACGGGGGTGGGAGCCATTGCGAAATGCTTTGATTAGGGTTTTTGAGAGAGGGGGAGGAGATTTTCTTGATAATTTTTTGTTTTTTCTGAACTGGCTTGGTTTCTTCCTTGAAATGCTTCGGAGTTTGAAGAGAGGACCGTTGGGGATTCAAACTTCAACGGCTCTTTTATGAGGGGATCGGTAGGATATTTAGGAAGGAAAAAAAAAAAGCATTTCTTTAATTTATTAAGAATAAAAGAAGTAATTAAAAAAAATAATACTTAATTTCATATTGAAGCAAAAGCTCTATCAAATTATATAATAGGATTGATGTGATATATTTTTATTTGTAGGTTTTAAGTAGACATTTTTTTTATTTTTTGAAAAATACCTAAATTTTTGTTAAATTTTTATTTATTTATTGGATGTGTTAAGTTAAGTCGCTCGAGTTGAGCTGAATGAGCTCTTACTTGAACTTGCTTTTGCAAAGTCATTTTAGGGGTTGGACTAGGCTCAAAATAACTCGGAATATATTAATTTTTTGAGTCAAGTCAAGCCAGGTTGTTTGAATCCCTAGCCCGTGTTGTTGGTTAGAACAATTTTTATTTTGTGCAGAAAATAAGACCCAAGCTAAAGTCAAGTTAGATAAGGTAAGATTATAGTCAAAGAAGAGATAAAAGAGGAGAAAAAATAAAGAACAATTGAGAGACTAAAGAGCACTTGTAATAATAAAGTGGAACATCTATACAGTAAAAAGAACAAAGTTATATTTATCATTGTGCATGGACTAGCCCCAATGACACTGTCAGCTTATAAGGATGTTAGAAAATTGTCAAGAAGAGCATTAAAAGTGTGATGAGTCTTTAACTACAAGTTGCCATCCCCTTACTAGTAGGCACGACCTTCTTCTAATTCCTTAATTATATGCTAGCAGCACTACTAATACATGCCACCAATATAGTATCCCCAAATACATGGACTATCACCACCACCAATACAAGTTACCAATATAGTATCCACAAACGCATGGGCTATCACCACTCATTCATGATCTAATGATCAGAAAAACTATATTCAATCAAGCATTTAATTAAAGTTAATTAATAAGAATTAGCACTTAATTTATAGACTCCTTAGACTATGACAATTACATCACAACAAATATGGATAAGTATTATCACATAATTTGGCACCTACAAATCAGGGTGTTACAAGAGTGATTAAGTGAGGAAGATGATCTTGCAGCTACGGGTCAGATCGAGTCACTCAGTTATTGAGCAGATCTAGCTAACGAGTTTTGTGGTAGGAAATTAATAGTAGGTTTTAATAATGGTTGGATTAGATGATCAAGAATTGATTCTCAAATTAAATAAACACATGAGTGTATTTATTCAAGTAAAAATGGTTTAAATAATTTCTTAATTTAATAAATAAAAACATAGATTATAATTTTCCAACATATACTCTAAAATATATAAAAAAATTTATAAGGAAATAGAAAAAATATGTAGAGTTCAAAAATATAAAAAACTTTAAGTTTGAATTATTATTTTATTTTCTTATTTATCTATTATTTTGGAAATTTATTAACATATTGTGTAAATTGGAAAACTCCCATATTTTAAAAGAAAAATAGAAAAACAAATATTTAGTTTTAGCATGATTAAAATGAAAAATTCTAAAATATTTATAAAATTATTTTTATACATATTTTCTAATTTCATTCAATTAATATATTTTAATCAAATTTCATAAGTTATAATAACATTGTGTTAGGTGAAAAACATACTTTCCAATTTAACATTAAATTTTCAAGATTTGATCAATCATTTTAAAAATTGTTCATAAACTTTTAACCAATTAATATTTTTGTAGCTAACGAAAAGGATTTACAAACCTTTATCAAACAACATCCTAAAGAATGAAATCCAAGGATTTACAAACTTTTATTAAACAATATCCTCAAGAATATGTGATTTTTAATATTTTAGTATTTGTTTTTGAAATGTCACTTTCTCGATCTTAATTAATGAATCTTCGTATTAGTTTTTGCATCCATCAATGGAACCTTGATAATAGGCTGTCTTCTTTCTCCCATTTCAAGCTTTATTTGTCATTTTTGAATTTTTGTCTTGTGGGTTAACTAAAATCTTCTTAAATGTTCATAGCCACATATTTCTTAGTGATCTAAGGATATAACACACCATAGCAAGGATTAACTTTAATATGTTCTAAGAGCATCTCTATAAAGTGAAATTATGACATCCTATAAATATATAATACTTTTGTCTCATTTATTGTTCCACTGAAGTTGTCTATTTCTCCATGATTTTTCTTATTTTGCATTTTTCATGCAAATCCATACAATAATTTGTGTTGTGTTTGTGAACATGCCATAAGAAAGCTTTCACGAAAGTTGGCTCACTTGATTAAATTAATCTAATTCACGCTTAACATCAACCAATAAGTCTCGAGAAGGATAACATCAAAAACCTCAAGAAAAATTGAAGAACATTATTATTCCCTTTAATAATTCAACTAAAATCTCCACAATCAATAACAAAATGCTACATCAATTTTTGTTCTCAAAGAGTTTTTCATCTTAAATCATAACCTAAAATTATAAAGCAAGTCCCAACAATTTTGAAAATAGAATTTAGATATTCTTCTAATGAGAAGATGAATGATATAATGTATCTAAAGACTAAGAGTAATTTAAACTAGTCATATCAAAAAAATAGACAACATTTAGGCACACCATTAAAAAATAAAGAGAAATCTAACTACAATATAAACAAAGCATCAAATCAATCAAATTCATATATCTAAAGATTGATACATCATCTACATCAAATTTTTAATACAAATTTGTTTAGGAAATTGCTACAATGCCCTCATTGATACCCCAACCAATTCCACAATATCATTAAAACATCTAATATTAATATTTAACTCATAATAATTGAAATTTATCAAGATATTCAAGCATTTTCCTTTTGCTTATACAATTTGGAAAATATAAATCACAACTTAGATTTCATAATCAGACCCCAATGTAACAATAACACTAAAAATCTTATATTTTTTACAAAATTACCACCTAAAAATCATCACTAAGGTGGCCATAAGACTAAGTGGCAGTTTTGTAAAAAAACAAAGTTGCCTTTTCAATGCTCCAATCAACAAGAAAGTTGCTATGCCTCCCAACAAATGTCTCCAAGTCTCCCAAAAATATAAAAATAGCCACAAATGCAAGGACCAATTTCGTGAATGATATTGTGGCTCTGTAGTTGAGCTCATAAATTTGAATTCCTGACAGCTCAAGGATTCAAATCCCACCAACCACATATTTATCTTCAAAAAAAATATAGTTGACCATGGCATTTCATCTTTAAGAGATTTTGGGGAAGCATGGCAGCAGCACTCAGTCAATAAACTCAAATTCGAACATGCAGAGGCATACTACTGGTTGGGCAGGCGGGTCCAGCAGGGCGGCCAATCAAAAGGCACTGCCCGGGGAGCATGGAGCAGGCGACTTGCCCGTCTAAGCTTAATAATTCCCCGTCTATGCCGCAGCCATTGCTGGTGTTTCTCGTCGGCTTCAGTTTCAAGGATTTCACCTTTGCAAAGGAAAGGCAAAGAATTAAGAAGAAAGGTATCTTTGCAAATCATCTCATTAGATTTAAATTTATCTCAATCATTGCAAGTGGATAAATGATATTTTTGTAAATACTCAGCTGCAGAAGTCAGAAATGTAAATATTTAAGATTTAAGTACAGCAATTGAAAATCTATAATATACATACTCAGCAAGCTAGCCATTACTCTAATGTGAAAGCATAGCTAGAGCTTAGTCAAAGAAGAAGGCAGGCCGGGTTGACCCACAAAACCCAAAACCAACTGGTTCGACCTGTTTTTCGGCATCAGGCCAAACAGGTTGGGTTTGGATTTATAACAGTTGGTTTCGGGCTGAACCGTGCCAGGTTCGGATAGAAATGCTTAACTAAAGCTACAACACTTGTGTATTTGTGTCAATTGGGGATAAAAACAAGCCATGTTTGAGTTGATGAATTTTGACCCTTTTATTAAACGGGTTGAGTTCAAGTTGGCCTGTTTTGAGGTCAGGCACAAACTCAGCCTGCAATCCCCAATTTGGCATCCCTGCAAGCACATGAAATTCCATAAAATGAAATATGGTGCCAGTTCTATAAGTATGAGGATTTAGGTGCTAAATGTAAAGTCGAGAGAAAATTTTCTATATACTTTGTATCAAGTATTTCACCGCAACATCGTAGTATATATATAGAGTGGCTTACATGGATGCATAACCTAAAAATTAGGTAATTACTAGGTAGTTTCTAGAGTTAAGCTATATTGTTAATACTAAATATGACAATACTCTGAACAAAAAGAAACAATACCTTCACATACTCCACAAAGGGAAGCGAGAGATGCCGGCCAAACTGCAGAGAGATAAAGAACCTCAGAAGCCTCAGCCGTCCGCTGCCACGAACCAACAGCAAATCTAAGCAGTTGTCGTCGTGCACGGCCTTGGGAGCGACAACCTGAGAGCTTAAGCTCTGGACAGTTCTGCAAGAATGGTTGCAGGCAAGGATCCCGAGGAATTTCCCCTTCTTAACCTCCCATTTCTCACTCAGCTCCGGGACGGGTTCCTTACCTAAGACTGCCCCATATTCCAGAGCCCCATCTTCCCAGCCGGCCTCAGAACCCCGATTCGCTTCGCCGTCCCACTTCGGCTCGACGTCCCAGACGGGGCCTGGATTGGATACTGCTGAAGATATTTCTTCCCTGTCATTTAAACTCGTTGTGGGCGCCCACGAAAGCCTGAAATTTTGATCGGCCCAAGGTTTTGAGCGGGTCCTCGTCAAATTGGGGCTGCTGGAGGGGCGCAGTTTAGGATGGATGATTTTGGATTTGGGTGCTTGGTTGTCAAATCCTAAGACACCCTTCCTAAGGCCGCGGACCAAATCGGAGGGCTCACTGCCAGCTAGAGTGCTGCTTCCTGTTGTCTCAAAGTCCCCCGAAATCCTGCTTGGGGACATAATGGATTCTATGCTTGATAGACTGGAGGCTCTAGGGATGCCCTCTCTCCTCGACCTCCTCAGAATGTCCTTATAAAGGTCCGACATGTTGGGATTGTGCCCCTCCTCGTCCATGGGCTTCTTCTGCTTGAGATGGGTCTCTTTGGTTGCGGGAAGGTACTCCAGATCAAAGCTGTAGTTGGGCAAGCAGAGAAACTTTAGAAAACCAGCCACGAAGTACCGAAGAGGGCCGAAGCGTTTCTGGTACTTGTCAGAAAGTTCCAAAACTGTAGCAAGTACACCACGAAGTCGGGAGAGGATAAGGTAATGGTGAATTTGATTAGATTGGGATGCTCAGTGATATAGTGATCCATGTCTTAATTGAATATTTACTTCAGAAGTTAATACCATTGTAAAATAAAATATGATGATCTCATAGGCAACATGCGCGTATGAACAATTGCAGGTGTTCATGTATGCATGTTTGAATGAAGGGAGTCTTTGCATACATAACTAGTAAGAAAATACAAAGCACTAATGAGGTCCCAAGCACTACAAAAATGAGGAGATGATAATGCTTCTCCTATAAATATTAAAGTTTAGGTGCAGGATAGTATTTTATAAAATTTTGAGTAGTATGTAAATAAACAATCCATATATGCAAATTATAATGCAGGGGCATGAGAGCAACAAGTGGCAAAAAAGTAGAATGCATCTTATGATAATGGATATAAATGGATATGGGTACATAATGATGCTATACTATATTTCATATATGACATGCATGGATCAAAAAGCATCGTAGTACCATCACTAAGAAAACCGAAATAGGAGACAGTATTTCCATAGTGAACAGCTCCTGTCTGGATCCATTTAACAGCAAATACATCTGTAGGTGTGAAACCACCCTGTTACCATAAAAAAAAAAATTATTTTGGAAAATAAAACATAATACTTAAAATTAATAATTATCATAATGCTTAAAATGCTGAAATGGGAATGAGCAGGCTACGAAAAAAGCTCAAATAGTTTGTGTTCGCCTCGTTAGGAAAGCTTGAGTTCGATTGATAAGCTAGCGAGACAAGCTTGGACACTTATTTTAAACTCAATTTTTTATTAAATCAAACACACAATGACATATTCGATTATATTGAACTTTAATTAAAATTTATAAGAAAAAATTGTGTTAACATAAATATGTAAACATGGTTGTCATTTAAAACTAATATTTAAAAAGCACCAAAATCTGTATAATTTATATAAAATGCCCCTAAGCTTCGAAACTTGTATACAAAGTATTAATAAATCTATCTAAATTTAACTTTTCTTTATCATATACAGATTTAATTTTGCACACTTTAAGAATATAGGATATCAATGTTTATTTGTTTTAATAAAAAAATCGGTACTAGATACATTATTATAAATATTTTTGTGCTATATGTAAAATTCTACATTTTGTATAATAATATTATTCATATAATATTATATATGATATTAAATTTTGAGTTCAACTCGACAATGGCTCGAATATAAATGAACAGGACAAACTCATAATTTTTTTTTTTCATAAATGAGTTCAAAACACAAATACATGCTAAGATCAATTAAGCTAAGCTCACCTTGACAATTGATAATGCAGCAGTGATTGGATCTCTAATCCCTAAGACTGTCCAAATAAGTGAATTATCAGAACCAGCAGGAATGATGCCAATCGGTACCGATATCGTTTCTTTCTTATCCTCTCTATTGAGCAGACCATTAAGAACCTGCGCCATTGTAGAATATCTTATCAAAATTTATACAAAGCAAGAAAATAAAAGTTAAACCTTGCAAGCACGTTTCTTTTGAAATGAAAGTTGAAATGACTGACCTCATTTATAACTCCATCACCACCAACACATACAATTCCTGCAATCATCATACGCAGAAGCAAAATGGCAAAAACAAAAAAAAAAAGTTTAGAGAAAGAGCAATAATGACTTACCATCAGAACAGATATTAATATCAACGGTCGCCGCAAGCTTTCTTGCATGACCAGCGGCAGTAGTTTTAACCACTTCCATTTGGAAACCTGCAAGCTGCACATGTAACTCAATAAAGTAAGCTCACAAAGAATTTAAATATAATGCAACTGAATTATCACCGTACAAATTGAAGTTACATAAGCAAATTAACAGCCAAATATGCCATCAATAGTCATAAATAGATGAAAATTTAAAAATATCGAGTTCATATTAAATTAAAAAGAAAACATACAAAAACATGCTGAACTACACATAAATTGCAGTCCGCTGGAATCATACCAATGTGAAGATGAAAGAATAAAAAAAAATGGCAGTGGTTCTTCAGACTGTTATTGATAGTTTTCTTGGTTATTCAACTACAAATCCAGTACCTGGTAGCGATAAGAAAATAAAATTTTCCACTCTAAAAGACAAGTTGGCAGGATAACTATCAAACATTTTGCTCTTTTCCAAATGGCTGGTGAGCAGGTGGAACTATCTAATTTAACACTTCTTTTACAAGAAGCAATATAAACGACGGAGAGCACCCTTTGAAAAAAGTAGCATTATCTTCAAAAGTTTTTTGAACCCTTTTAATACAGTACAGCATATTAAAATATCTGTTAATTTTAGCATGCATTAAAAAGTAATTATAACTCTGCCGTTGTAGGGTCCCTAGCCCTAGATGAGAAAGGAAAACTATTGCGTTAAACAGTTGATAAATAGCATAAAACTTTGTCGAATCTTCTTATAATATTAATTCTTGAAATGATTATGCTAATGCTAGGGCGTCCTTTAAAAGCGAAGCATTGCATTGCCTGAATGTAATGAAAAGTGTGCAAAGGTCGTTGCATCGACGCCCGAGTATAGTGTCAAACAAATGAGAGATTCCTGCATTATAGACAAATGCAGGTAAAGAGACAAGTTTCGGATTCTAAATTAAGACTAGGTAATTAAAATATTAGCACTTACTAGTAAGCTTTATGAGTTAATTGATATTATGATTAATAAGATGATCAATATTTTATGCCTTCAAAAAATAAAGTACGTGAGAGATAAAAAGCAAAAGAAATTAATAATTTACACTTTAAACTCTAGTTCACATGTAAGAATTGCTAAAAGAATGGCAATATATCATCCTGAATAATAATTAAGAAAATAACAGTGTATGTTAAGAAAATTGGTAGAATATATATATTTAAATATTATAATTAATAGAATAGTTTTCAATATTGCTAGTATCTAGGCCCCTCAAATATGATTGTATGCAAATATAAATGAATTTTTTTATATGATTTAGAGGAGTTTGTTCACATAATTTCTCAAAAGATGTAATTTATAAGAAAAAATATATATATACATGCTGGAATGGTGGTTGAATAAATTAATAACATTCAAATGATTTTGATTATAGAGAGATTAATAAAGAAAGAAGAAAAATTTTGGAGTTTGTTAGAGCTTATGATCTTATGATTTTTAAGATTTTATGAAAAAAGAACATATTATCACTTAACAAATGAGGCTCTAAAACTCTAATTGATTATTTTTTCTTAAAAAAAAAACATTTCTATTACAAAAAATATAAAATTAATCTATATGATTGTTTGATGACCCAATATAAATTATTGATTTTAGATTTAAAAATAAACAGTTGAAAAAGTAATACTAAATTTAAATTTTATCCAACAACTAGATGTTAGAATCTTAAAAAAGGTAATATAAAGTTTTTATGATCATAAGCTATAACAAATATAAACTTTTAAAAGTTAGGCAGTAGGATTAGTCAACCTTATGTAAAATTTGATTGTTAATTGTATTCAGAATATGGCGAATCAAAAGATAAAGCACTTAGTAGTAAGGATGCTTGGACTGGAAACAAGATGTTCAAATATAGTTTAAAACTAATGAGACCGGCTATAAAATATAGTTTAAATGTAAGAATAATAAGAATTAGAAAAAGACTAAATTAATTTGTCATGAATCCAAAATAACATTTTGTTATAATAACATTGTAGCATTCAAAAATTCATATGACAAATTAGAAATTGCTAAGGGATAGACATAATTAAAAGCTAGCTAAATTAAGAGATTAAAAAATACGGACTTGATACAAGTAAAATATATCAAATATAATCATCAAAAAATTTCTTTTTAGGAATGAAAGTATTTAATATATACAAATGAATTATTTTACTAAACTTTTTTCATGAAGATTGTACCAATACAATTAACATAAGTTTATAAGAAGTTAAGAAAATAAAATGAATTACTCTTTCATTCAACGTATTAGTAATGTTGAAATTTAGAATATTTTAAAGATGATGAAGATTGGAAAGCTGCATGATCAAATAGCATCCTTATTGATGTGCAAAATTATTTATGTGAGAAAGTGTTTCTTGACTTACCAAGTTTTCTAATGTTATTTTGAAAAAAAAAAAATTTCGGGTGAGTAGAGAAAGAGTACTGTTGCACCAATTTATAGAAGAATTAAATTATGGTGCCACATGTTGAAACTTTGGGAGAGTAATTGAAGAGTACGAAGTGATACTCATATTTCACAAAATCAACTTGATTTTATGCCAATTACATCTATCATGGAAGCCATACATCTACTAAGAGGTTTGATGGAGAAATTTAGAGAGAAAAAAAGGTGTTCGTCTAATCTTTTTATTGATCTTGAAAAGGCCTACCATGAGAAGTCCTTTGGAAAGCTTTGAATAGAGAATTTGTGCATCATATATTAATATTTGTGTACAATAGAGTTATAATGTGTTCGATCATAAAGTGGCTTGTCTAATAATTTTTCTATTACTATTGAATTACTAAGGCTCTATTCCAGGTTCATATCTTGTCTAATTATAGATTTTTTTATCGAGCACATTCAAGAGGGCGTTCCATGGCACGTGGTATTTGTAGATGATATTCTATTATTGATAAAACTAAAAATGGATTCAGAGAAAAACTGGAGTTGTGGAAATCTACTTTAAAATTTAAAGGTTTTTGTCTTAGTAGAACTAAAATAAAATATATAGTGTAAATTTAATTGTATTAAAAGCCATAATATTGAGCACATAACTATACAGGATCATGTGATCAAGAAGAGCCGGTTCAAATATCTTAGTTCAATTATACAAAATAATAGTGAAATAAAGAACTGTGGGATTAATAAGATCTAAATTGCTTGGATAAAATGAAGGAGCCCTTCTGAAGTGTATTTTATAGAGCAGCTATTCGACCAACTATGTTATATGGGTTAAGTGTTGGCCAACAAACAAGAAGCTTACAAATAAAATAAATGTTATAGAGATGGAGATGCTAAGGTAGATGAGATTATCAATAAGCTCATCAATTATAAGGTTGGAGTGGGCATATTAAGAGTATAGACCGTTCAATTCCCTTTTAATATATGAGGAAGTCTAAAAAAGATATGAAAATAAACCATTAAAAAATTACTTTATTTGAAACTTAGGGAGAAGTCCTATTTGATTGTGCAAAAAAAAAAACAAAATGATTCATATAGCCAATACCACTAGTGGTATTAAGGCTTGTTGTTGTTGATATTGAATTAAGTAATAATCATAATAAAATAATTTGTATTAATTTACTTTTTTTATGATTTTAATTTTTATTGAAAGAGCTATAAAAAATAACTTTAAGAATATTACCTTTTTTTATCTTTGTTCAAACTTAATCGCAATTTAGCCCAATGAAATAAGTTTTAAATTTGTCAGTTTCAAAAGTTAAGTTTGGCCAACAACTCGATTATTTTCATGTAAAATCTACTGACTGGATTTCCTTCTAGTTAATTAATGAGCTTTATCCTTCTATTAAACTCAGCACGTTAAACTCTAAATCCTAAAATAAATGTTTTCATTCGCACAGGCAAAAAAGAGCTTACCTATAATATAGAAGCAAAATTACAGTCCATTCATAAATCCAAAAAATGTCAAAGAAAAAAAAACGTTCAAATGTGATTGGCAGTAATGGAAGATTAGACAGTTTATCCAAGTATTTATAGTTTACATATAAAACATATAAACTTTATATTTTGCAAATAAATCGTTTTCATTCACACATCATAAATCTTTACTAAAATATTAATAGAAATGAGATTCTATACGCCCAAAGATGGGTGAGATAAAAGTGCTTTTTTTAAAATTGAATTTTGAGTGCTTTATATGTAAATTATAAAAATTTGGCGCTACATAAGTAAATACGCCTAACTTTAAAATGTGATATGAAAGATTTCAATTAGTCTGTGCAAGTTGTAGCCAATATTTGGAATATATATACACAAACTAAAAGAGAGAAATGTCGGCTGATTAAAATAAATAAAATATTAATATCAAAAACTATGGTATTCACTCAAGTTAAAATTTAAATAAAATTCAGAACAACTCGAGCTTAACACACCTCAAAAATTGGTTGCACTTTTCCATAATACACAGTGCTAGAACGGCCATGACCAGATCTTGGATTAAGAATCACAAGTATTTTAGAGGGTCTTTTACATTTTATGTATGGCTGATCAGACAAAGGGTTGATTGAAACCAAATCCTCAGCTGACTTAGTTCTAGATGAATTCATTGGATGTGGTGAGCATTTAACAAAGCATTGCAGGTCAGCAAATCCAGAAACCCAAAGAATGGCTTCTTCTGAGCTAGATGCCAAGAAGCGAAAGTCCTTTCTGCTTCTCTTTGGCTTACAAAAATATGAAAGCCCGCCAGTTCTTTTACTGAGAGGATATGCATGCACACTAAAATACCGCAAACCAGTATTATAAGATACCTGCCAGAATTACTAAATCAACTTAGCTTGATTCGCTTGTATACACAAAGATGCAATTTTATATATTCAACGGAAAACAAAAAGTGCCTGAGAATGACTTAAATGACTTTCTTGAGAAAACGATAAAACACATAAAGAGGCAAAATATGTGGTCACCTAAAGTAAATACTTGCAATTTGGAATAGCAAAAAGTCTAACTACTAGTCAATTAGCTGTTAGGCTAGAACACCGTTACTTGATTAACAATATTGATATTAAATATCATCAATTTATTAACAAAATTATAATAGGTTAAGGAAAACGGAACTAGCACAAAAGGGGGTAAAATACTCTTACATAAAATTTTCAAATGGCATATTCCATTGATTATTTGATGGCAAGACCAAATCAATAAAAAATATTATGGTTCAAATTTGGCAAATATAAAAAGTAGGCCAAAAAATATTAGAAAAAAGTATGAGATCATTTTACTATTAAAAGTGTGAATATATATATATATATATATACACCCTGCTCCCTTCTTTTGAGATATTCATTCTTCTATTCTTATCAATCTCCTATTGCACTATTTTTTCAGATCTTAGTAACCTAACAATTCCGATAGCAACAAGTACTGCTACTAATTTCCACCTCCAATTCATTGCTTCCTCACATGTACTTTAAGCAAAAATATAAATACTAAATCATTTGAATCAGTAAAAGAAGCAAGCAGGCAATTCAAAATGTCTATAGGAAAATAGCAAAGAAGATATTGCACACTTTGCGTTGAAGAAAACTCTGAAATATTCAATAAACTCCAAAGTGACATACTATGTAAATTAAGCATGATGCAAAACGTTACAGAGAATCATCAAAATATAGTTGAATGAGATGATAATATTTGGAGCAACAACATAAGATAAAGATTCGATGTTTAAAGAAAACTTACAGATGCTACATCCTCAAGAAGTAGTGTTTGAGATCCCCAGATCATTGCCTTGCTTGTAAGTTTAGCATTAGTGCTGACTGAACTTGCATTTCCTGATCCAGATGGCTCATCAGAACCTGTGCTCTTGGAACTTTTGACAACAGTAAGCTTACCGGAGTAAACATCATATCCCAATAAATCAGAAAGCTCATCAATGTCTATGCGATGTTCCGGCCTGTTGGCTTTGTGAGGATCTTCATGAACAGCTGAAATTTTTTCATTTTGTTTACGCGGTTTTATTTTGACACATTTTTCTGAAATTAAGACTGGAGACGTTGATTGACCGGTAATTACTTTAAACTGCTTGCTTCCCGTAGAATGCTGCGATTTTTTGTCCAATACTCTCAATGAAACAATATTCTGAAGCTGGAAGGCAGACTTATGTACCTTTGTCATCTCTGTAGAATTTCATCACACAAGTTTAAACACCTGACTTTATACGACGATTGTTCCAAGAACATAGTGAAAAAACTCAACATAATAAAAAATATCCAAAATTCAAGCCAGAGAATTAAGGTGGAAAGAATAACAGGTTCAAAATAGATTAAAGCAACTTGAGATATAAGCTTAGATCACAAAATACTCTGACATGATTTCAAATAGAACTATCAAGAGAACTAGGGCTGATATGACTTACCAAAAACCAAGCAATGTTGTTCAGCCCGAATCCTACGAAAGCTTCTAATGAAATCCTGGTTCGTGCACCAAAATTCTAGATGTTACAATATGTGACCTGCTTGGAAAATGAGTAGTACACAGGCATAAATGGAAACTAAATCACAAGTTAAAAAGAGAACTTCATCTTCCATTCTACTAAGTTTTGCTTTCAATATAACAAAACATATAAATGTACTCCTAGAACATGAGAGGAGAGGACGAGGACAAAGGAAACTCGAATTCCAATGCAACTAAATTAAGAAGGCAAGTAGAAATAAATAAATAGAATAGATGAGTATGGCTAGGTAAAGCAAAGGGGGTAGAATGCAATGAGTAAGAAAATAATGTATCCTTTCCTATTCAAGAATTTGATCAAATCTCCAGGGACAAATGATGCTCCTGCAATGCAAGTAAGCATCTTAATTTAACTTCACTATTATGCTATGCTGCGCATCAATAAAGCTAAAAGCTCGGTTACATCCTTCACCTCAATATTTGTATACAAGCGCAGCTTGTTTACCTATGAGCCAAAATTTTGCCAACAGCCTGAAAATTGTTTGAAATAACATATAAAACCAAATATACCGGATCAAGATTACCGATATGATGCCGAAAAACCAATAATTACATGTACAAAAGATCGAAATTGTTAAATAAAAAACTTTAAGAATTAAAATTCAGTCCAGATTTTATATTTTCTTCGATGGAGAGCTCAGATCTCCCCATCTCACAAGAAGCAAAAGAGTGGCGAATAATAAGAAGCTGAACTTGAATCGAGCGGTGAACATACCAGCACTGAATTCCGAAAAATGTTATGAATCAAAGCATGGCCAAGAAGGAAGCAAGGCGGACGATCAGCTACAATTAATCTTCGTTCAAGGGAACCAAATCACCAACATCAGCCGGAGCTAAAGCATATCGAGAAAGACGATGCAAATCCTTCTCCGCCATGATTTGATGACTTCTTTCTCGGCTTCTGAGCTTCCAGATTCTTCTTCTCGATATATCTCCGTTTCACCACCATTAACTAGAAGAAAGCAGCCACTTAATGGGCCCTTTATCCTCTTTTAGAAGAAAAAGGCGCTGCCCGCCTACCGAGAGGCCGTGAGACATTAGATATGCATTTTTTTAAGAGAAAGTCTAAATAATATTTCTTTTAATTCTAAGTGCTGCCGCTTAAACTGAAAATTAATCCCTATAGTTTTATTTTGAAAAAATAATAATTTAGTTCCTATATTTTATCTATATTTCGATTTATATGTATACACATATGTATAATCTTTTTATCTTTTCATAGTCTGCCCTGACTCAGATTTTTGTACATACTGAACTCCTATATTCAATTATCTTCATGTATAATGTTCTTTATGACATGTTCAAAGTTTATAAGCTGAAAAGCAGTGCAACTTCAAATAAATTTCAACATTAATTGTAATTTAGGATATCATTTTTGTTGTTTAATTTATGTTATTATGTGCTTATTAAATCGATCCAGAATATGTCAAAGCACAACCTAAATTTCCTCACCCGATCCAGAATATGTTAAGGCGAAACACGTGTGTCTTAACCTGAAATACTAAATTTTTTGAAATATATTGAATTTAAGATGTATTGAATAATTTTCATATATTTATATTTTTTCCTGATATTTCAAATGTATAATTGAAATCATATAAACTTTCATGTTTTTATCCTTAAGCTAAGTAAAAGATCTTAATTCTTAGAAGTCATCAAATTTAGACTTTGTTTCAATTTTGAGTCAATAATAAGAGATCATATCAAATATTCCATTGTATTATGACTTAATTTAACTAATTTGTTCATTAATCTGCATTTCTATTTAAATATTGTTGTTTCCATATAAATTTATAGAAATTATTGAATTCTATTCTTAAAAAGCTAATTTACTCCGCAAATGATTCAATTGCTTATTTTTTAATTTAAAATTTTATTTTAAAGAAAACTTTCACCAAAATTCATGTTCTAAACTCAAATTATCCAAACTCTGAGTCTAGATCTTATCACCGTTATGATTTAAGTCTAGATTATGTGTCTAGGCTCCTGATTATATTTCATATGACTCATAATGATAATATTAGCATTCTAGCCAGTCAAAAATGCATCGAGGTACATATGTCATCAACTTTGGTTTTATGATTAATATATTAATATTTTAATGTTCAAAAATTGAGTTTTCAAGAATTGATGGTCAAACTTCTTAATTATAAGTCACTAGACATCCATTGATACTTTATTTGTCAAAATTTGAGTTTTATAGGCCATAATTTTTGTTAATTACTCAAAATTGTTATTAAAGTAGAGATTAAGAAATTTACTTACTAAAAATCTAATTTTATTTCATATTATTATTTCTCTATTTTTTCTGATCAAATTGATATATAATTTTACTATATACTTTGTAATGATCCCAATAATTAGATAAAAGATTAATTCAAATATTGGGATGTTACCTTAGCACCCAATACTTAATTAGAAGTAAACTAATCAAATATAGATGCTAAGTGGCTAAATCTATTTATGAGCAAATATTAAGTTAAAGTAAATTTGCAAAGAATAGCAATAGAAGATACATGTTAAGGAGATACATAAAAATATTGCAAGTATATACAATACAAGCAATTAAAAATTATCCACTCATTCAATCCAAATAGTTACAAAATTAATAATCATAACACAGATATGCAAAGATAGGTAAAAATAACTTAAGCAGTTTAAAAATTTAGTTATTATAAGCCTTTTAAAAGTAAGAGTAAAAGAAAGTAACTCACCCTCTAACTTGTAATAAAATATAAGTAAATATTTAAATTAAGCAGAAGAAAAATTCCTTATAAGCTTTTCAAGCACTAGGACTTACATTACCTGTATCAAAGAGCTATTGATCTATCATATTTTGATATTTAAATATGATAGGGCAAGCTAATAAAAGAAAAGGTGTAGTTAGACTAAACAGTCTAAGTACATTTTAAGATTGGCTACTAATTTAAATTTATAGGATATCACAAGCTGTAGCGCCCCGCCCCGTCGTCGCGCGCAAATGGGTAAAATCATAATTCGGCGGTGGAGCGGTGCGCCACTCGGGGATGAATATCCCATCTCCCCGAAATAACTGAAAGTCAAGCCCCTCTGAAGGGCTGCTGACTCAACCTCAAGGAGGGTTGAGAGTTAATACTTAAGATAATAGTAGTATTCTTATCCTAAGTATTAGATAAATACATATATTGGATTTAGAATACAATTGGAATCCAATATAGGTATAATATATCAGCATTTCCAGTATACTGATCACATCACAATACTAAGTATAAGTAGTATATAATAGAGTGCGAAAGCTTAAAGTAAATATCCAGAAACATTCATCACAGAAGCTATATAAAAACATTCATCTTAGAAAAGAAAAGAAAATACATCTAGAATTATTATAAATGTTTACTGAATAACAGACATAGAGCTAAGTACTGAACTAAAAATAAACTAAGCAGAAAAGTAGTAAAGCTGGAGGAGAGTCCACTAGTGCTCCACGAGCTCCTCCTGAATCTTCTGGGTGTCCTCCTAACATGGCTCAATATAATGCTCAAGATCTAGCAAATTGTCAAATCCCAAAAGTATCCCGTGTTAGACAATAAGTCTAACACATTGAAACTAATCTAAACAGTTCTAGTTATTCATTTAACATTTACATAATATAATTAAATCTGCAGAAATACTATAAAGATAACTGAAAGCGTAAAACTGTATAAAACTGTACAAAACTGAAGTAAAATAAAATGAAGCTGAACTATACTGAATACTAAAAGTAAATCAAAATAGTAATGAATCTGAAACTGAGTAATCATATGCAAAACTATGATATATGTCACTGAAACTATGCATCTAAACATGCCACAACACTGTATGCTACTGATATGCAATCAAAATATCACTAAACTGCTATGAGTAGTACGGTCCAATGTACACATACATCAAGTTGGGAATACCGTTTACTAATGATGCCGATGCATCCTGAAAATTCCCAATCAATATGTGCAATATTCCGTAACCCATAAATTATCACTAATACTCATATATCCTTCTGATACTCATATGTCATGCTTATGCTCATGCTCATGCTTATGAGATAAATCCAGAAAATATTTTAAAAATTTGATAATGAATCCAAAGTCTCCATTGTGCAGAATCCTGCTAAAAGGATTCTGACTCATACATTCTAGTTCGATACTTGATTATAGTTGAGAGTTTACTTAAAAATTATAAGCTGGGATGATTGTATACACATATTTAGCATGTTTGCAAAAAATGTGATTCTTAACACTTAGTTTGATTAAGCCACCCTAACGAAGCGATCTTCGATAGGAGGCATCACCCGATGGCAATTTGTATCTCAAGCTAAGTTATTAAGATACCAAACTCACAATCACACTCAGTGTCTTAAAGAAAGTGACTCGAATTACTTAGTTTGTTTATGCCACAGCGATCTTTGCTAGGAGGCATCATCCGATGGTAATTTATATTTTAATCAAACTAAGAAATGAGTCCCTACCTATAACACTCTTAGTCTTGGAATATTTACTCTAACGGGACTGCATTCATCTAATCCATCAGGATAACACCTGGTCATAAGTCCACATTAGAGTGAATCAATAAATCTTGAATACTACTGAAGTAATCCAGTAATATGGGTATACCCTACTATACCCAACCAATAATCCGAGTTCAAAAAAATTCTATTTAATCAATAAGGATTTATCAAATCTATTAATCCTTACTTTAAGTAGGTGTATCCTACACAAGGCTCCAAGGGTATAATCAAAGGATCACTCAACATAGGTTGCTACCATAAGGAATAAGTCATATTCTAAGTACTTTATGTGATTCATACCACAAGGTATCAAGTTCAACTTCCAAGATTATGAATAATCATCTAAGTTTCTACCTCAAAGAGTTACAAAAACTCTTCCTACCTCAAGGTATCAATAATTAAGGTCCTTAAATATTTCAAGAATGATCCTAAAGCAAGACCCTTAAGATCTCACTTTTCTACTTCTTAAGGTTTACTTGCTAGACTTAGGTTAAAGTAATCAGATCGGATGATTAAAATTCATTTGATCCTTTTCTATTCTACAATCATGGGATGAAATCAAAGATCTTATTAGAGTTAAATTATTTCATAAATTATTATAATTTTATTATCTATTTTATGCTAATGGTCATATATAAGAGAAAATCAAAAATTTAAAGTTTAGATTCAGATGATTCAATCACACATATTTAATATTAACCTTAGCATTTCTAATTTAATGATTTAAGATCAATATCAAATCATATGCATTATTGGAATAATGTCAATTTAAATTATCTTTCAATCAAATTAATTGATTAAGTAATTAAGGTTTAGATCTTAATCAAGATAAGTTAGAATTTAACCCCTAACCTTTCTACCATTAAGACCAAGGTTGATTTATAGGTCAATGACAAATCAATGTGTTATTAGTATTTATTGATGTCAAACTTTAGTTTTAGATTAAATATCACTTACTTAATCAAGTTAGTAAGATTCTTATGTTTAATTGTAGTTTAATGTCATTTACACATGATTAGGTGTTTAAATAGATATTTAGAGTTTTCTAATATACATCATAATATCATGAAAGCATCTAAATATAAAGATGATATAGAATAAAAAGGTAATAAATGCTAATCAAATTCTAAATCAAAGCAAAGGGATTAGCACTTGATTACAATTATAAAAGACTTAGGTTTCATGCCGTTAAGTTGTTAAGATATACATATTCGATATAAGCACTTAAAATTTTATTACTTAACATTGGCATAACATATATTTCAAGTACATAGTAGGTTTTGAGCACTTGATAAAATAATAAAGTTCAAGCTTAATTTTAATATAGAATTTTATGCAATGTTCTATTTTAGTTAAAATAAGTTCAAATTTGATATTATTTAGTCCCACTAGGGTCCTAGGGACCTTAAAATGCAAAAACAGTAAAGTTTTGACCATTTTAGCCAAAACTGAGCAATTTTAAAGAATTCTAGGCAATTTTGCAACTTTGGGCACTACGGCGCGTTATGGCGCTTTTCACGCTGCAGCGCGTTGTGGCGCTTTTCGCTCGGCAGTGCGTTGCGGCCCGCTACGGTGCGCCATGGCGCCCTGCAGCGGTCTAACTTGCAAAAATACTGTTCTATTGCTTCATTTTGATGTTTCCTAAAGTTTTTCGAAAAATATTTCTGATGCAGCGGTCCATTTTGTGAAATATTGTGCAATTAGTTTTATAAGTATTTCTACATGTTTCGTTGAAATATCACTGCAGCCCGCTGCAGCGCGCTACGGTGCGCTGTAGTGGTCCGATTTGCAACTTCGGGCGCTGCAGCACCAGAAGACATTTTTCGTCTGGACGAAAACTGTAAGGTCTATTTTCGAGCTCAATGACTCTCAATCCAGAGCGTTCCATGAGCGGTGTCATATATCAATGGAAAGTTCTTTCTGATACCTTTCCATCGACACTAAAATCGGCACAAACGGAGCATCCGAACTATGTGAAAAGTGGGCATCAATGCAATGGTGCAGAGTAAACGAAAAATAGAGCAGTTTCCCTTCGATAAATGAGATGCTTTTAAGAGCCTTAATGGCTTCCAACCATGCTTATGGACTTCTAAAGATACATACAAATATTGTAACAATATAATGAAGACAATGAGAGGAGCAAACGGGTACCTTAGCCTTGCAAGGGGGAGAGGAGGAAGGAACCATTATTTTCTTCAAGATCTTGGAGAGGAGCTTCTTCCTCAAGGTGCAGCAATAGAGGAGGAGGGAAGAAAATTTCAGCAAGAAAAAGAAGAGGGTTGTGCTCTCTCTTTAAAGGAAGAGAGTGAGAGGGAGGCTCCATCATGAGCTAGGGGCTAGGATGTGAGTGGGAGTAGGGGCCATCATGAATGAGCATTAATGGGGTATGGCTAAGAGGAGAGGAGAGGGATAGCCAACCAAATTTAAGACTTAGAAAAAGGAGGGGAAAATGGCTAGCTAAAACTTTAGGAGAGATAAGGAGAGAGAAAGGTAAATAAAGGAGCGATCAGTTATTATTCATAATTTTTAATTTATTAAAAATTCAGATTAATTAAACGTGTTCCGAAAAATTTCAAAAATTCACCCCTAGTTAATTTAGGGGTGAGGAATTTAACGGCAAAGTCAGAATTCGATTCCAGTGATTATTTAATTATTCCATTTTCCGGTGCATTTAATTATATTAACATATTCACAAAAATCCGATGACTTCCAAATACGTCTAAAATATCACCCATAGCTAATTTGGGGGTGACGATCGCAATGACAAAGTCGGATTTTGATTTCAAGGTCAAAATAAATACATCAATTTTCTGATTAATTAAATATTAAAATATTCTAAAATAATCGATTGGGCTCCAAATTTTTTCAAACCTTTAAGGTTTGGTTCTAATAACTAGATAAATTTAATGAAATGATAATTATGATACGATTATACTAAAATTAAGCTGGATAACAATCTTGGGTTATTACACAATCATTAATTTATAAATTAAACTAAGTAACGGAGCTATAAAAGCTATTAAGTATGGAAAAAGGAAGTGAACATAACTGTAAGGAAGACAGCATGAAATAAGCTGAGTAAGAATACTCAATTGTATATAAGTCCTAGCCTGCATCCAAAAATAGTAAGGAAAAAATATCATAAAAGGCTAGAAACTACTATGTGCATTTAAAATAAATGAAATAAAATTAATACATGTTCAATGAAACTTATGCTAAGTAAGCAAATAAAATACAATGAAGCATTAAATGAAATTAAGCAATATACACTATATTTTAAATAAATTGTAAGTAAGCAAAACACAATACTGGAAATAGAGAGTGTAATGTATAGAAAGTAAATAAGTATCTTAGACTCTTGATCTAAGATAAACATAACCTATGATTATGAAAAATAATCATAACTAAATAGTTATGAAAATATCTTATAATCAATATATAATAACCCTAGTTGTTATCCTAGTTAAATTCAGATCATTTAAGCCGAACCAAGTTTTGCTTTACATTCTATTAGACTCAATGAGCCATCTAAACCTAATCCTAGAAGTTTGAAATCAATTGGAGCTCATTTAAGTATTTGGTATATTTGCTTATTTTTGGATCCTAAAAAATACCTAAATTAATTTGATCCTGAAAAATGCCCTAATTAGTTAAGAGTGAATTTTTGGGAATTTTTGAAGCTCATTTAGTCCTAAAGTGGATTTAGAAATATTTAAATTTAATTAATTAATTAAAAAGGGTTTAATTATTAATTAAATTACATTATATTATTTTTTACCTTTAGGATTTGCTGTCGGAACCGCGGCAGATCCGCTGCGGGGTCCCGATAGCGGCACAACATAGTCTGCATATAGATGCCTTTGTGCTAATCTCGGCGTAGGATCCAATGGCGCTGATCATTAGCGCCTTGATCTTCTAGCGCCCGTTAGATATGATAGTTAATTCAACAGATGAGGATCAATCAAAACCACCTCCTTTAAGGATCAATCTAACTGCTTAGCAATCAAACTCTAGTTTAATTACCTTATTAAGATCATTCATAAACTACAAACCTTAAAGGAATATTCATGTAAATCTTAAGTCTAGATTTTAGCTTAGATCTTAAGTGATCAAACCTTAGATCTTAGATCTTAGATCATCTGATTGAATTAGCTCATCTCATTTGGAATTCCTTACTTGATTTCTTGTTTAATTCTTTTGAAACTTCCTTATGGGTGTAGGATTAATTCAACCTATAGAATAATGTGATTATTATATAGGTTGAATATAGATCTTATATTCAAAATTTCTTAATTGATTATTTTATCTTATAATATTAGTAATGACCTTTCACTAAGATCTTAGTTTCTAAATCCTTCAACTTATAAGATTCTGTACCTTTAGATTATGGTTGAGTGTGAACTATAAAATCTTAGTAGATTTGAACCTTAGATTCAGGATTTGAACCCCAATGTGGAGTTTAAGTCCAGAACCCTTAATCTTGATTTACTTAATCAAGATTTAGGTTTAGTAAGGAAAATAATAATAATTAAGTCGTTATTTTATTTACTTTAAACCCTTATAGCCATCCTTGATTATGAATTAGAACTTGTTAAGTTCTAATGTTAACCCTAAGGTTGTGAATATTGGATTATACTCGATAACTGGATATTGGAGATCCTAAAGTAGTATTTTTCTCAGAATAGTTAGATTATATTAAATTAGACAACAACAAATCTCACATGAGTTTATTTGAGTCTCTTGCTTACTTTGACTTTAGTTGATCTGCACACCTTGTATATTGAGCCTTCTTCCTTGAACATAATAGGTAAACTCAGGATATTGATAATGTATCTTAAGTTAGTAATTGAATAGCATAAACACTCATTCAGTGCATTCAGTTCTGTAGGGTGTGTCCTATCTTAGTCTTCCTCCTCAGTTCTAATTTTTTCATAAAATAGACTCGAACCTAGCTCTGTGCTTGGCTAGGATGGATACATATCTTATTTTATAGGTTCAACTCAGACCTAGCTCTGAGGATGTCTAGGATGGATACATGTTGAACTTTATGTTCAGAGGTCCTGTATGGCCTATTTCTGTTATAGCAGTACTATGTTTAGGCATGCTTTTACTTCAGTTCAGCTTCAATACTTTAGTTTACTTTGCCACATGTTTCAGTGGCTTTACTTTTAGCTCATTTTAATACCTTGACTTGCTTTGCCACATACTTTGGTGGCCTTTTCTTTATTTATTTTGCATACTTGTATACTTATTCATGTTCAGTAGTTATTAAATATTGGTATGCTTAGGATGCTAGTTTTGTATACTTAGTTCAGCATATCTCAGCACAATTTTCTTTTAATGAAGTCAACATGTATTAATGTGATCATAAGCATGTTAGGATGAGTTTACTTTCAGTACTTTGCAGTTATTTGTACACCTTAGCCTTACCTTGTTCAACTGCATGTTTAGTATGTACTTTGAGTACTTTATTGTTTAAGTTTAAATGTATTGTTTATGGCTACTCTGTTCATGTTAGCCTGTTGCACCTTAATTTATTTGCATGCTTAAAATAAAAATATGATATCTATAAATATTTAGTTTACTTAAGTTAGCCTAAAATATACTTAGACAATTTGTCTAACTATAACATTTTTCTTTTGTTAGCTGAGGCCCTGGCATTTGTGATACCGTTAAATATTAGATTTGGAGCTGTTCGTTGGTGGTTCTGCATGAGAGGAGCTTGGACAGGAGGAGGATCTTCTTATTGCTGCATAGTTAGCTTTCTCTTTTTTTGTGAGGATGAGAGTTCTTTCTTTCTTTAAACTATTCAGTTTGTAATAATTAATCTATATGTATTTACTTTCTTCACTTTGAGTTGAGTTACTATTGCATTTACTTTTATATACTATGATGTGATGTGGATGCTATATTATACTATCTTCTGCTTCTGCTACTTTGATATGTTGATGTATGTCCACAGTTCTCAAGTGACGAGTCTTTGACTTAAGGTGGGTTGGGTCATACCTGACTCTACTTAGGTTGGGGATTTGCTACAGTTAGAGCACCGTACTCCTTGTAATTATGCTAATATCAATATTAGTATGGCCGCGAAGAGTACTGGGCCCCACACAATAAGATTGTAAAAGAACTCTTATATAATTAGTTGAAGTTATGTTTAGAAGCTATCTCATCTTGCGTAATATTCAACAGAATGGGACGAAGAGTTAAGAACATCTGCCTAACTAGATACAGTGGGGGGTCGAACATTCATATTTACCCTCTCTAAAAATGTGAAATCCTATTATAAGTGCTATTTTCTTGTTCAAATTGCCATAAGACATTCCCATAAAGTCTTATGAAAGTTTTAATTATGCACAATAATTTTGTATGAATGTTCAAGGAAAATGCTCAAAGCTAAGCAAATATTTAATAAATTTCAATAATTGTAAACTATATAATTTTCTTTTGTTATCTAAATTTCAATAATCTACTTAATAATTGAAGCTAATTGAGCTCCTAATTAACTTATAGATATTAAACTTTAAGTTAATTTTAATTAATAAAAAAAGAAAGAAAAATTTAGAAAATAGTATTTTCAAGTAAATGAAGTTCATCCTATACTACTCTTAAACTAATCAAATCAATTAGATTAATGATTAAAATTTAAGGAAACTAATAAGGAAGAGTAAGATTTATAGTTTACTAAGTTAATGAAAGTATAAGCTAAAAAAAATTCTATTAGCTTCATCTAGTTATAATATAAATTAGAAAGTATCAAATCAATTTAATCATGAAGTTATTTAAAATTAATTGATATTGAGTATTTAAAAGGAAATAAGTAGATTATATCCTATAAATAATAATTCATTTGTAGTTGTAGGAATTTGGAAATCTATAGCTTATTTTAAGTATGAAAGGGAGCTATTATTCTCTAGTTTAATTAATAGAGAACTAATTAGAAAGTTAAAGACTATTGGAATATGTGCTAATCATCTAATTTTGTTTGAGCACTAGTCTTATTATGAGCTCTCTTAAAGAACTTTAACTTAGGAATGAAAAGTATTAAGCTAAAATAGAATATAAAAAAAAATTGAAAGATTCTTAGTTAATTCTAACATACAACTAAAGGAGAAGTAGAACATGTAGAACATAAAAATAAAATTCCAATTCTAATAATTTTGGCATGAACTTTATTGTATTTGCTTAAAAGAAACACATAGAACATTAACATGCAAGTCTTCCATTCACTTGGAAGATTAATTGGAAAGATCAATAATATAAAACTAACATTATGTCAATCCATTACATATGATTACTTATTTCAATTTAATCTTAGCATGAGATAAGTAATTTAAACTACATTCCATAATTATGCATATAACATTCACAAATGAAATAAAACATAAAATAATCCTATAATTCGTCTAATTACTATGAGATGAAAAGAAAGAACAATTTATTTAAAGAATTATCATTAACTTAATTTAAGCACAAGACATTAGTTCTAATTAAGTCTCAACATGAACAATTTATATGTTATGGCGCCCCTGCTCCCTAAATCCCCAATGGTTAGGCTAAGGAGCGGAGTATAACTCGTGCAAATCCCTCACTCAACATTGGATTAGGTAAGATCCACAATTCGCTGCTAAGGGAAGGATGTGCACAATATGAATAATTGAATCAGTCACTACATCTATATATACATAGTGCAGAAGCATATGAAATAATTAGTACATTCATCCACCATGCATCACATAAGAAATAGTGCTAAAGCTCAACAAATAATAAAGTGTAAAAAGTAACCACAATCACAGAATCTGTATTATTACATAATTTAAATTAAAGTTAATAAAATGAAATAAATAACTCTTATCCTCACTATGAAATGAAAAGACAACTAAATTTCTTGTCCAAGCTGCTGCACCTCCTCTTCAGGCGCTGGCTCCTCAAACTACTCAAGATCTGACATTGTCGGTTTCACAATGCCAGGGCCCTAGCTAATAAAAAAATAAATCTTGTTAAACAAAATGTCTAAGTACATTATAGGCAAGTAAATTTTATTAAGCATTTATTAATATCACTATTTTACTCTAAACATAGTTAACATCTATCTAGCATGGGAGCAAGTAAGTATACAGGAAAATGTGAATAAGTTATAAATGCAATTTTTATAATTAAGCAAGGATTGAGGCAGAACATACTGTGACAACTCACCCCAGTGTTGAGGATCACTTAACTCAACATTGATACGTCAACACAATATCTAATACTATATTAGAAGGAAACTAATCCAAATCATTAGATACTGTGTTTGGCCAAGGATTCAGATGATGGTCTTAAGTTAAGACAGAAGAGAATTTTATATGAAATATGTTATGTTGAAATATTATATAAAATGCATATGAGACTGAAATGAAATAAATCATGCGATATATGTAGGATATGTAAATTAAAACTATTGACGTGAAATCTTGCAAGTTTAGATATGAAGAATCTAAGTTTTTAACATGTGAAACATATATGGATACATGTGAGATTAATTTAAGAACAATTGAAATATATGATTATAAGTACTTGCATTTCTATGTATGAAATTTCTATATATTTAACATATAGAGTATGAGTCTAAGATTTTCAAGGAAACACCTAAACTAACACATAATCAATCTAATTTAACTTCAGTTATAATATAGAGTTCAATCTATTTCATAAGATTACTCATTTTCAATTTTACAATAGAATTCAATCCATTTCATAGGATTGCTCATTTCCAATTCTACAATAGAGTTCAATCCATTTCATAGGATTGCTCATTTTTAGTTCTAAAATAATGTAAAGTAACAACAACTAATTCCAATTAACATCCTAGATAGATATGCAACTAAGTTCCAATTTAATATGCAAATAAGTATGCAGTTAATGATTTAATTTACATTCAATTGTATTCATCCATTCATTCATCTCATCCTAAGCATTTAAGTAATTAATTAAACTCCAACATAAGCATAGCAAATATGAAGTAAATGACTTTAATTATAACAAATTTTTAGTAAATTGAAAGAAAGAAAAAGCTTGCATAAAAATTAATAAGATGTATTTCCATTTTTATTAATAGCGGAAGCAATTTAAGCTCTTGCACTTGGTTCAGCTCCACTAGCCTCCAAATATCCCTGATCTATCACATTTTAGCATTTAAATGTGAAAGAGCAAAACTAAGAAAAAGAAAAACTGGTTAGACTAAACAGTCTAAGCATATTTTAAGAGTAGGCTAAACATTTTATTGTTTATTTTGGATATCACAACTAGTTACAATATAAGCGCAAATAAGGGTGCAAAAATGAAAGCATACAATGTGGAAAAGAAAGTAAGAAAAGTAAGGAAAAGTAGAGTGAGTAAGAATACTCACATAATTTGACAATCCAGCCTGCAAGTAAAACAAGGGTAAAAGCATCATAGATAGGCTAGAAAAATACTAATGCATGCATATGAAAGTAAATAAAACTGAAATAAAGCATGTATATGTTCAATAAATTTGTGCTGAGTAAGTAAAAAAAACAGTAAAGCATTAATTTAAATTAAGCAATTTATACTGTATTCTATATGTAATATAAGTAAGCAAAACATAATAATGAAGATAGAGAGTGTACAACTTACATAGTAGGGAAAGTATCTTAGACTCATAGTCTAAGACAAACATAGCTTAGGACTATGTAGGAAATACAGCTAAAAAGCTATGATGAGTCTTCACAATCAATGAGATTGTAGAGGATCTCACAATTTATTTTATTGAAGTTATTATTTAGTTAGGGTCTCATTCTGCAGGGACTTACAGAATGAAACGAGGAGTTAAGCATGTCTGCCTAACTGGTATAGGAAAAATGGGGTTTCAAATGTAACTTACACTCAAATATTCACCTTCTAAGAATATGAGGATCCTTATTTCTCCAATTAGCATGCCCTTGGTTACTTCATTTAGCAACCCCTATTATGTTAAATATGAAAGTTTTATTTATGCACAAAATCTTATATGAATGATTCAAATGAAAAATGCTCAAAGCTAAGCAAGCATTCAAGGAAAATCAATAATTGTAACTAAGTGATATCCAAAATTATCTAATTTTAATTATCTACTTAATGATTGGAGCTAATCAAGCTCACAATTAACTTTGAGATATCGATCTTAAGTTAATTGTATTTAATAGTAATAATTAGAGTTTTGAAAATAATGGTTTCACTTTATTTATTATGATATGACAAAATAATTTATAAGTATAATTAATATAAATAGAAGTTAGTTTTAATCTAGTCCTAAGCCATAAGATTCAATTATGATAATTAAATCAAAGCTTAGATAATTAGCATAAAAGAATTGAGATTAAAATTTATCAACTTAAGGAATTTGAAGTTAAGGTTTAATCTACTAAGGTTCTCTAATTAGGTTGTAGTTTGAAGGTTCTATCCAAATCAAACACTAAATTAGCTATAGGTCAATATAAAAATGAAAGATTTAAAGTAAGTAAAATGTAGGGATTAAGAACTATGTCCTCTATATTTTCTAAAAGCTAAAGGTTAAGAAAATTAATAGAATCCTTAAACTATTCTAAGTAAATTAGGACTCCTATCACCATCTCTTAAAATAATCAAGAGAAGGCTTTAAGGATTAGGATAAATAAACTAGGCTCAATCTAATCACTAAAGGCTAATCCTAATTGACTCAATAATTTACAATTACAAACACATTAAGGCTAACTACTCTTAATGGATGTAACTAATAGACCTAGGTATAAACTATAATTATTGTTTAAATCAATCCTAGGGTTTCTATCTTAGGGTTGAAAGGTGAATTAAACATTTGGCAATTAATTCACATATATAGAAGGATGATAACTAGGCTCAAATCCAATTACTTAGGATTATGACTAAGAAGATCATAACCTACACTAAACAAACATTAAGGTTAAATATACTTAATAGGTATAACATCTAATTCTAAAGGGTCATCTACAAATTAAGGTATAATCAATCCTATAGGCTATATCCTAAGGTTGAAAGATGAATCCAGCAATTTGCTAAAGATTTATATATTTAATTTATGAGAACTAAGCTCAAAACAATCATGTTATGGAAAATTGACATGGGAAGAAAATAGTAAAACAAGTTTATTATCTTAGGGCTTTAAACACTTAAAGCATGAAATTAAAAAATTATGAAATTAATTAAGTAATACTAATTAAAGAGCCACAACCTAAAATCACCAATTATTGTCCAAATGAAATGAAATTCATAAATTTGAAATTCTTATTGCATAAGGAGAAGAACGACCCTAAGTAGGTCAAAATTGGACAATGTTAAAATTTTAGAGTTTTTGGGACTCCTAATTAGAGTTTAAAAGTTATTAATAAAAACTAGAATTTAAAACCTAAATTTAACTTCGTATTAATGCTCCTCACATTTTTGTGAGTGAAAATGATTATTTGAATGTCCAAATTTGGACAACTATAAATCAAGTTATGAAATGATTTATTGGGTTAATCATTTTGATTAGAAATTAATGAAGTAGTTTTTTTAAATTTAATTCTAACATCACATTGTTAAGCTTCATGTCTTTATAGATGAGATGACATAACCTTATAAAACTTGATTTAACATTTCTAAATTTATGTGACAGATAAAGATTTATATTAATGAAAAGAGTAATTCATTAAACCTTATTCAAGCTAAAAATATATCATATACTATTATGGTTGATAATCTAAATTTCCAAATGATAATTTAAAATGACATTTACTATTTTACAAGACATTCATAAGAAAATTATGTCTTAACAATGAAATCTTAAATAATTATAGAATGATAATATTTCATTGATAGACTTATAATAATTATTGATATACTATGAATACATTAACATTATATCAACAACACAGATATTTAATTCTACAACTCCCTAATTTAACGTATCCTTAACAAATGGAATGGCAGTTAAGGAAAAAATAATGGAGTTTATGTTCGAGCCTATGCAATGGCATAATTCAATACATCCCAATCGCACTCAGTATTAGGCATGCTTAATAAGGAAAAAGCCATTATATAAAGAAGATGAAAAATGGCAGTCAAGCTAATTCGAATTCAATTACATCCCAATCGCACTCAGTATTAGGCATGCTTAATAAGGAAAAAGCCATTATATACAGAAGATGAAAAATGGAAGTCAAGCTAATTCAAATTCAATTGACTTCAACATGATAAGAGCAATTATTAGCATAATACCCTTTAAATCTCGAAGCTCAAGAAAGGTAGAGAATTAGGGTTAAGAAGCTCCTTTCAGAGTTCTTGAGTTCGATCGAATTAAATAAAAGTATTTTAGGCCTTCTGATGATTCTACAGATGTCTCGAACATACGATAAGTCAGAGCCAATAAGTAAATTTTAAGCTTCATAGTTCCATTAAGAATGGTTCTAATCGAAATAGAAGATTATATGAAGTTAAAATACAAACATTTACACGGGAAGAAGAATGGGAGTAGTACCTTGTTTATTATGATCTCGTCGGCTAGGTTTCTCGGCTCTCGAAAATAAAACTCAAGCCATAGCTCCTCTTTACCAAAATGACAGTAGCTGGAGAAAAAGGAGTTTGAGCATGACCTATGGCATTCTCATTTATAGTTAACTCTAAATTTCATTAAATTTAATAGTAATCCATCACACGGCTTTTAATGAGATTTAAGCTAATAGACGCCACGTGCAAAATCGAACCGACGAGTCAATAATTGCTGAACTGGGCCGGTTCGCTTCATCGTCTCCCCCGACGGATAGTGAAGACGCACGAAGAAACTTAGGGCATCTAAGTTCTTACGATCGCTACGATCTTAAGAGGAAATCGACCTCAAAATTTGAAGCCTTATCTTAGATCAACAATTAGGACTCAAAACACTAATCGATATAGATCTTAATGTCATCGAATTAAAAGCCCTAATTTGTATCTAGATGACATTGCTCTTAATATATAAAAAAAGACATCTCGAACTAGATCATGACTGATCGAATTCGCATGTTCAAGTTGTCTTACAAATTCAAAAATCACGCTAGGATGTATATAAGATCGAACAACAATAGAATAAATAAAAGTATTAGGGTATTACAAGGAGTGCCTTACACCTCAGATTAATCGGTTGGACGAAAGAGGTTTGCGGAGGAATTGCCGAGCAGCCGGTAGCTCTTCCTCAGCTCCTAAGCTTCTCCAGCAACTCGAGATTAGGAAAAGAAAAGAAATGGAACAGTCCATCTCTCGGCTTGGAGGGAGGAGGCTCGGCGAGAGGGGAGGATCGGCGAGTGGAGGGGCTCAGCGAGTGGAGGGGCTCGACGAGTGGAGGGGCTTGGCGAGTGGAGTCGAATCGGGAAAAGGAATTCGGCTTGCGTGCGAGAGACAGTGGATATTTCGGCTGAGAGGAAATTTTAGGTTTTTAGTAAAGAAAATTAGGTTAGATGTGATTTAAAAAAAACTAGGATTTAAACAAGCTATTGGATTAAAAATGAACGGTTGAAATTTCTGAGCCAAGATTTGAAGTCATTTGAATTTCAAAAAATTACAAACTTGGTATCAAAACAACCGTCTCGATGAGATGAACGCAAGCGTCCAAAAATTATTGAATTTAGACATGTATTTTATTTTATATTAATTTTTAAGTGAAAAGTTTTGAAAATTAATTACGATAAATCGAAAACTTGAAAATTAACGAAACTTGAAACATAGTATCCTCATATGATGCTTAACTTAAATATATAAAAATTTCTAAATTCTGATTTATATTTTTCATATTATTAGCCTTTGAAGTTTAAACTTAACAAATTTATTTAGGACAATCCGAGATCTCAAAGGTGCTCAAATTTTCGCAGTAGGATCCCTTTAATAGGCATCATAAGAAGATATTTTTATTTAATTTTTATTTAACTTAAATTGAAATCTTGATTTCGACGAAATTTTCTGAGCGATCAAAACACAACAAAATATCAGGGAAATTCAACGACTTCCAAAAATTCCCGGAACAATACCTCTAGCTAATTTGGAGCTACTGAGTCCAATTGCGGACTCCATTTTTGATTCTGATGTCTAAATAATTTAAGCATTCTTAGAATTATCAGAAAATAGAAAATGCTGGAAATCGACAAACAATCTCCAAATTGCACGAAATTTGAAATGGAAGCTCCTAATACTATTATAAGACTAATAGAAAAAGATTAAAATTAATTATATCAATAATTGATGGGTAACAATTTGTTACACACCTTCTCTTGTTTCGCACCCAAATCTTTCAACAAGCTTTTCATCTGCATTGCTTCTTTGAACACCTCAGCAACCTCCATGTATTCAACCTATATTGTAATTAGGGCAATCATAGATTGTAGAGTAGATCTCCACCCAATCGGACCTCCTGATAAAGTGAACACATATCCAATAGTTGAGCTCTTTCGATCCAAATCCCCAATATAGTCAGAATCCACATATTCAACACAAATATTTTATATTGATGATTGCTAATGATATTGTAGACCAATATCCATTATACCTTTTAGATAACATAATTTATTCATCACTACTTCCCAGTTATCCTTCCTTAGATTATGCATATACATGCTCACCACCCCATCTGCTTGTGCCATGTCTGATCTAGTACAAACTATGGCATACATCAAGCTACCTACAATACGCACCTTGTGCATTTCATTCTTTTTTGAATCTGTCTTAAGGCACAGCTCAGCAGACAAATAAAATTGAGGGGCAAGAGGTATACTCAAAGACTTTGTGAAGTCATCAACTATGAACTTCTTCAGCACCTTTTACAAATAACTCTTTTGGGTTTGCCAAACCTTTATTTTCTTTTTGTCCCTATAGATCTTTCATCCTCGAAATCATTCATGTTATATTGCCACAATCATGTCGTCAACATACAAGAGTAGATAAATAAAATTACCTTGGAATAACTTCTTGAAATACATATAGTGATCAAACTGACATATGATATATCCTTCCCTTTGCATGAATTGGTCAAATATCTTGTACCATTGCCTTGGTGATTGCTTCAGGTAATAAAGGGACTTGCCCAAATTGAAACTAAGTCCTCTTTTTTGTCTCAATGAACCTTGTAAACTGCACCATATGGATCTCTTCCTTTGTTTCTCCATGTAAGAACACATATTTGACATTAAGCTGTTCCAATGATAAGTCAAACTGGGCTACCAAGGCTAGAAGCACATGAATTGATGAGTGCTTGACAACTAGGGAAAACACATCATTATAGTATATTCCTTCCTTTTGTGCAAAGCACTTTGCCACTAATCTTGCCTTGTATCGCACATCAACTCCTTGAGATCCCTCCTTCACAAATATCCATTTGCAGTCAATGGCTTTCCTTCCTGGAGGCAATTTCTCCAGCCTCCAGACTTTGTTCTTATGAAGAGAATTCATATCTTCATCCATGATTTGTCTCCACTGATCCTTTTCTGAACTTGCCACTACCTTCCTGCAATGAGATGGAACATTCCCCTCTTCCACTAACAGTGCATAAGTAATATAGTCATTTAGTTAAGCTGGTCTTTCTGTCTATAGTCAGGTTCTGTTTATTGCAATTGACTCTTGAACAAAAGTCTCATCACTGGTATCAATTCTTTCTTCTTCATTATCATCAAAGTGGTATTCATTTATAGAAATGTTCTCAGCAGATGTGTCGTGATAGAAAGGATCTTGTTGAGCAAATTGGGCTACATCAAACCCCACTCTCTGTCCATTAGTAGAAGTTTCCATGTTGTCCTCCACCTGATGTAAGCTTCTTTATCTTATGAAGAACTCATTGAAAGTAACATCCCTGTTAATAACAATCTCTCTATCAATCAAATCATAAAGTTTGTAGCATTTGACCCCATGTTGAAAACCAATAAAAATTACCTTCCATGCTTTTAGCTTTAATTTATCATTGCTTCACATGATAATAGGTTGGGCACCCAAAAATTTTCAACTGATCATAATCTCCAGCAGGTTGTCCATACCACACTTCCATTGGAGTTTTCTTATTCAATGCAGCTGAGGGAAAATAATTTACCAAGTAGCATGCATAATTTAAGGCTTTTGCCCAATAGACTCTTTCCAACCCAGCATTGGACAGCATGCATCGGACCTTCTCCATCAAGGTCTGGTTCATCTGCTTTGCCACCCTATTTAACTGTGGTGTCTCCCTCACAGTAGAGTGGTGCTCAATACTAGAATTCTAGCACTCCTACAATAATAGGTCAGAAGTATATTCTCAACCATTATCAGACCGAATGTTCTTGATTTATTTGTTGGTCTATTTTTGCAACCACTTTTTCTAATTTTTGAATACTTCCAACATAATGGCTTTGCTCTTCATGGTGTACACCCATACATATATGGAGTAATCATCAATAAAGGAGACAAAATACATGCACTCTCCAAACGATCCCATTTTCATTAGTCCCCAAACATATATGTGAACAAATTCCAATATTTCCTTGGTGTATGGAGGCTAACACCAAATGGCTTGCATGTTTTCTTTCCAAAAATACAATGTTCATAAAATTATAATTTGTAAGAATCAATACTTTTGACAAGTCCATATTTCTCTAGCGCTTTTAGTGATGGCTCTCTCGAATGTGCAAGTCTCATATGCCAGAGCATCATGGCACCCTCAAATTTTTTTGCTACACATGTAGATCCTGTGATTGTGCTCCCTTGGAGATAGTAGAGATTTTGTTATCTGTCTCATCTTAAGTAAGTCATAGCACCCTTAATGGTCTTCATAATACATGCTTCAATAATCACTTTAAAGCCCTTGCCTTCTTAGGTGCCAACAGAAAATTAATTCTTTTTGGTCTCCAATACATGTCTTCTTTCAGCTCTTGAATTGTCCTTGCATGTGTTCAAATTAGCACACCCTAAAATCTAGCTATTTGGCATGTGACATCATTTCCCATAGTATTTGCCACTATCCATTTCTCTATACATACTGAACCAATCATTTTGGGAACATATATGATACATCACACTTGTATCCGACCTATAATTGTAATAAGAGACACATCTGAATCATACTTCTCCACCACATGTTGAGTTATATTTGCCTTCTGTCAGACGAAAAATACACGTCTGCGCTTGCACGCAAGTGTACGAGGTCTGAAGTAATATATGATGATAAGATCCAGAGATTTATCGTCCTCTTAGAACAGTCTTGGAATAGTGTTTATTATGTTACTAGATTTTATTTAATTTCACTAATATTTAAATATAAAATAATGGTTGTTTGTGGTTCTGAAGTTCTAGATTATATTTTCTTAGTGTAGAAAATACTATTTGGTTAAAATAGGGAGAGTTGGGTTTTGGCGTACAATTTAATAAGGTTTCATATTGATACTCTTCTTCTCAATGTCATGTCAAGTAAATGGTTTATTCATTGATTAATAATCAAGAGACTTAGTCTTTTCTAAGGAGTCTCCAAAATGTTCTAAGTCTAATCTAGTGCTCTGAAATGAACATAAGAAGGTTCAATTTTGACACTTAGACATCCATGTGATCTTTATTAAGCCAGTTCATTCCTTACGTCTAAGTTATGAAATTAATGATTAGTTTAGCATCACATAAACATGATTCTGTTAATGTCTCTCATGTGTTAATTCCAAATTTAGCTAAGGAATTGAGCTACTATGATACATGGGTTTATGTCACATCACCCCGTAACGCTTAATGCTCTAAGACTTTGCGTAAACCTGGGATGAGCTATGGAGCTCTATTAATGGTTCTCGACTCATATGCATCAACTTCTTGACTTAGCCAAGGTCATGTGCTACGACACTCAATAGAGCTTATCACATAGCCCTAGGCTTATCGTGCACTCTGGCCTCGCATAAATCAAGCATGAGCTATGGAGCTACAATGTTTGTTTATGACATCCATGGCTCGAATGATCGACTTAATCTTATGATAGTGCATGGGCAGTTTTCGCACAATGAATGTTGTCATGGACATTCACGGCGTCAACGCTCCGTAGTGTGTTGCCTTAAGTCTAAGCGATTTGTGAGCACATGAAGTTTTCTCCATTAAAGCATATAATACATATATTTTTACATTACAAATAATATTTCTTATTTCATTCATTTAAAATATGTGAACAATATTAACTAAATGACATTTTATTTAATAAGAAGAGCATACAACATTACATCCTTACATTGTTTACATGCTTAATTCCCAACCCTCCCAAAGGAAGGTTTAAGCAGTCATTACAATATAAAAAGCAAGAAAATATACACAAAATAAGAAGCCTTTGCATGGCTTTTACAGGAAAATCAAAAGAGTAAATGAAGGGTACAATACTAGGGAATAGTTGTCGCGTTCGTCTGGCTCTCTTTCTATCTTGAATCTCCTCTTCTCAGGTTGCAGCCTTCTTTTTCATTGGGAAAGGGCTCTCCTCTTCTTTGTTACCTACATCAGACTCTAGGGCAAAGAACTCTTGAACTGAGAAAATTCTAGCACCATTGCTTAGTATTACATATATGCTTTTATACCCATTATATTTTCTCTTTAGTATTTATGCAGCCAACATTTCTCATTCCTTGAAAAATTGAGTTTCATTTATATTTTATTCAGTTATTCTTTTAGAAATAAGAAGTCTTAAATGTGTTGCATTAAATTTTGGCTCTGGGAAAAGGAAAAGTTGTGTTTGTTGTCCTTCCCAACGCTGATTTAAATGCTTGTTGCAAAGAAAAATTACAGCGGGTGCTACAACTTGATGTAGCGTTGCTCTCACAGTGTGTTGGGCGTTGCGGCGCGCTGTAGCATTGAGCTCTCTGCCTTGGGTTTGATGTGGCGCACTGTAACGCATACCTCTTTGTTTGTGAAATGTAACAGCCCGCTATGGCGCGCTGTAGTGCTTAGCTTTCTGTTTGATGAATTTTTGAAGCGTACTGCGACACGCTGTAGCGCCGAGCTTTCTGCCCAGATCCGCCGCAGCGCACTGTGGTGCGTTGTAGCACGTAAAATTCTTCATTTTCATCAATTTTCATTTCTTTTTTGTAATCTGATCACTTTCAAGTTGTAATGATAATAAATATACTATAATAACAAGTGATTTCAAAAAAATCATATATTTCAAACATGAAAATGACTATGGATATGAGACTCATCACCTTCGCATATAAAGATCCACTTGCCCTATTTTCTTTCAATTTAGGGCAGCTCATCTTCTAGTGACCAGACTCCAAGCAAAATACTCACTGATTGCACCCAATACCGTCTGAATTTCCCATTTTTTGAGGGTCTACATTCATCTTTGGTCATTGCTTCTTCTGTTATGGTCTTTTTCTATGGAAGGTAAGTGTCTTTGCAATTTTTGATTTGGTAGACTCCTACTCCCTTCTTTGGAACTCATAGTTCAAAAGTGATGTTGTCACATCCTCGTATCTAATAGTATCATTCTCATGTATCAACATCATGGTAAAATTCTTAAATTCATATACTAGTGAGTTTAATATTGAGTTTAATAAGTGCAGTGATTTATCTTTATCATCCATAATCTCATCTAGATTTAGCAAATGCGCCAGCAATTTTGTGAACCAATTTATGTGTTCATCTATCAAAATTCGACTCATCATCTGAAACCGATAGAGCCTTCTTTCATGTGAAGACGGTTCTCCAAGCCATTTATCAAATATTTGCTTTCCAAAAATTTCCATAACTTCCATGGAGAAGTCTCAGACATCGGGCATACTTGATGTCTTGGGTTAGATAGTTTCAAATCAGACCGCATGCACTGTGGTTCATTTTAACCCAATCCATCTCTGAAATTTTTTCTAATATTTTTTCTCCATCGAGAACATCTTTTAGAATTAGTGCGCATAGTGCATCTGTCACTACACATCTCCATATTATGAAATTGTTCTTTCTATCGAACTTGACCACAACAATTTTCATCGGATATGTCACAACTTGGTGAAAAGTTCTCTCCACCACCGATAATGATGGAGAACCGGAAGCTTCTCCTCCAACTCTATCTTCCATGCCTTCTCTTACAAACCTCATAAATCTCTCTATGATACCACTTATCAGGATTAATGAGTGCAGAAGCACACATACCTAACCAAAACAAAAAGCAGGAGAAGTCACACAGCACAAACATAACACATGCACAACACAATGATTTATATGGTTCAGTGTAAACACCTATGTCCATGGGAAGTGAGGATAACAAATTTCACAATTTTAGAGAGAGATCTTACAATTGTAAGATCTAAATTCTTCACCCTGGTAGCATACAAACAAGTTCCTACCCTTTTTTACCGTCACAAGCTTCAAATCCCTAAACCTTTTTTAGATTTGGGATGGGGGCTGAGAAAGATGCCTCCAAAACTAAACCATAGGTTGTTATTTCCGCTTTTATAAGTCCCTCAGAAACAGGGCCTGAAACAGCGAATGTAAATGCGCGTTTGGGCGCGGGCTTGTCGGGTTCCCAGGCGTTGGGGCGTCCTTGGGCGCTTGCCTCTTGGGAGCCAGGCAATTCTCGGCTCCCAAACTCCTCCAAACAAACATAAGCTTCTTAATATTGTTTTGAGTTAGGAAGTATTGCCAAACAATTGTGAGTTTAGTATTGGCATAAACTACTTAGAAAATCAAAATCACTAACTTGTTGATGCCGCATTAAGTTCTTTAGACTAATCGAAGGATGTCTAAAAAAATTGTTCATGTAAACATGGTAAATTTTATAGATTTCAGCATGAATAACAAGTCACTAATTATTTTTATTCAAGTTTTTAAACAAAATGCAAAACTTGGGGAGAAATACTACAGATTACTTCATTCAAACAGAAATTCAGATTTCCTCATAAACTTATAAATAACCAAAAACGAATAAATTAATTATATTACACTATAAATAAATTACAATATAATCAGATTATTTTATACTTAAATTTTCTATTGCCAAACAATCCTTCATAAAGATTTTGTCAAATAGGGAGCCATTGAAACTAGACCATATGGATCACCAACTTGAAAGAATATAAAGTAAAATAGTTTAGAAATATTAAAATGAAACAAGAACATGAACTCTGCCCATAGAATGCTCAATTGAGCAGCATTAGCTACCCTTGTGAGAGAGACAACCATGAACCGCTTGAGAACAGACCAATATGTTTTACAACAATACATATATGGCTGAAAATTTGACTCAAATTTGTAATCGAAACATTTTGACTCAACTCGAAATTTTCGAGTCGAATGGCTTTACTCGAACCCTATTTGGCTCGACTTGAAATCAGACTTTACTCGAAAATTTTGAGTTCAAATCTGAACTGACTGGACTCAAACTTGACTCAAAGCCAACCCTAAATACATAGCATTCGCAAACTTGTCACACCCTCCAATAAACAAAGACATGAATCAAGATCCTACCGCATCAGCTTCTTCGTAGAGACAAAATGATTCATCAAAAACAAATCAGTTTTTTCTCCAGAGAAACTTTGCTTGTAAAATTTTAAGATCGGGTCTGACGTCAGTCAATAATTTGAAATGCATGTATTAAGTTCTCAGCGGATGGCATTATCCGTCCGACGTAGATCCAACGACGTTGGTTCGATCTCACCCGAGCGAACAACGCAGATAGCGCCACACGTCTGACGAATCAGTGGAACCGGTTGAAACCGATCTAGTTCAAAGCCGGTAAAACCCGAATCGAGCTGGATTCAAACCCAAATAACTTTCGAACCACTTGGCCAAATTAACTATTTTTTGTCTATAAATATTCCTCTCAGTGAGGCATATCATTGAGACCAATCAATTTTCATTTTAGTGATATAATTTTATCTAATTTTGAAAATACAAAAATTAAATTTTTAGTCAAATTAAACCAAAAAATTTTTGAGCTTTCACTTGCAAACCACTTAATAAGTGCCACCCTTCAGAGTTTTATAAAAATTTACTTAATTTGAGGATAAATTTAGGTCAAATCATTTTGAGCCACTCAAATTACCCATTGATCAAATCATCACCATTGAATAAACCCCAAGACTTTATAAACACTCATAAACCATCTACCCTAATTAGAACTCTAAAAATTCTATCATTAATTCATTTAGTTTCATTTGAGAGAACTTGCCAAACCCCTCGTCTCCTTCCTCATCCTCATCTCTCTAGACCCTAAGAACTTCATCCAAAGACAAGAAAGAAGTTTTAGAAGCTCCAAACCACATGAGAAAAGAGGATATAAATAAGAATATGAAAGGAATGTATGTTTCAACCAGGCTAAGTTTTATATGTAAATTCTCGGTGAGGATATGTTGTGTATTTTTTTACATATAAGAGTAACCAAAATACATAGATTCTCCATTCATTTGATACCTCAGCATAATTAATAAATCTAAATATATTATTAAACTATTAATTATCTATAAACAATCATATATTGATCACACAAAAACCCATTTTTTAATTTTTGAAAAAGAAGAGACATAGGGACCCACAAAAAATATGAAATTGATAATTTTTATTAATATATTACTTTGGCACCAATACTTTGAACTCTTTGATATATACTAAGTACTGCACTTCGTCAATAGTTTAAATCTCACCGGCTTACGCACCTATTCTCTTTTTCGCCTTTTGCTCGCGGCATCGCACCCTCCAACCCTGCACAAATGTCAAAATATTAATACCAAACATTCCAAAAAGCCTTGATATCAGCAGTTGGAGGAAGAGAAATGGCAGGATCGTAATTTTTCATTTTGATGCTTTGTTTAAAGCCTTCATTCTTGACTGATTGATGGCTGCCCAATACTCAAGAGAACAATATATTTTAAACTTCAATTAAGTAGAGAGGAAGAAGGTAAGAGGAGGATGAAAGGAGGCAGAAAAAAAAAAAGATGAAACTGTTCAACGACAGTATGTTAAAAAAAAGCAGATATGTTTGATGATATTAATGATAGAACTTACGCATCCCACATTCGTCTTCTCTTCGAACTTGTAAAACTAAATTGTTCAGTGGATGATTTCGACATAGCTGGATTTAAGGTATCAGCAGTTCCAAGTTTAAGCAATCCACAGCCGCTTAAAGATTCCAATAAGTTGTTTGATTGAGCATCGGCAGAGTTTCTTAAGCGGTTTCTGAAATATTCCAGCAAAACAAAAGCTGCAAAGTAAATAAAGAAACGAACAATGAGTACAACAACATAAAGATTTAACTGTCAAGCTTCAAAATCACATAATTTAAATTTTTTAGCTCTTGCGTGAGAGAATTGCACTCAATAAGTGAAGATCTTATAGATCACCAACTGAAAAGAACAGTCTTGCATTCATGTGATCATGTTTTCTTCCTTGACATGAGAAAATATAATAAATATGAGTGTAAAATAATTTGATTACAGTATAATCAAGTTACTTTATTACTATTTTATAATTGTAAAAAAAATTAATATTTTTTTATTTAAAAGGAAATAATCTATGAGTTTTTCGTGTAAATTGGGAGGAAAATTTGTCTCAAAAATATTTTGAAATTTTTTAAGGGCTTCGTTTGAACAAAACGAATGAATAGTTCGTTCGTTTTGAAATTTTTTAAGGCTTTCTTTCAAACGAAATGAACGAATTGTTCGTTCGAGCGAAGGATTCGTCGGAATTGTTCGTTCGAGCGAAGAAGATTACGAATGAAATCGTTTGTTCGCTGGAGTTGTTCATTAGCCTGCTCGACTACTCCGTGTTCTCCAATTATGTCCAATTCGAGCGCAACTCCATTGCTCCATATATATATTAATGCAAAATCGAATTACGGTGTAATAAAGTTTCACCTATATTACTTTCAGGTCATTAATACTAATATACTTTCTTGCCATGCCTTTCAGGTCAATTTCCTCTTTTAGAGTAGCAAAAAGTTCATAAACTCAACTTTTCTATATGATGCATTAATAGCCTATGCTTAATATGCCTAAATCATCTGGATAGTATTCTCTAAGCTTATCTTTAACTAAAGCAACTCTAACCTTATACAAATAAACTCATTTCATCCTAAAACTTATAATAGTTCTATAAACCTTTCCATTTGACCTCCTAGTCTTCTTTACAACAGTCTTCAATTGTCATCTCCTCGAAAATATCATTAGCTTATATAATGATTAAACTTATTATCCATGTATTCTAATATGGATCAATTGAGATAGAATCCTTTAAATACTATCCATAACTCAAGTTTAGCTTTAACACATCTCTAGTATTACTATAAGAATAATATTTGACTATGTTTAGTGATAACATTCATAATTAAGGCAAAAGAATATAGATTAATAGATGAATCTTAATGCAAACCAATTGAAATAACAAAACCACTAGATAGTGTTCAAAGATATATTCCATTAAACATATCAATTGTAACGTCACTATTAAGTATGAAAAATCATTTCTCTTGGAAATTTATCATATGCCTTTTTATAGGACCAATGGAAATATTTTCTCTAGATTTCTCCGGCTCCACGGTTGATCTGAATATCATAAAACAAAATTAATTTATGAAACTCTTTCATATCATTGTAATCTGTATTCATACGCTCCCAAAATTTCAAATGACTCAGCAACTTAATCCTTATTATTTGCACAATCTTGCACATTGTCTTTATTGTTATTCAAGTCTCAAAACTTCTCCATGAATCTAGCATCTTCGGACTTGAAATGGGCTATACAAAATACATCAAACTCGTCAAACAAATCATGAATAACCCACCTTGGAAAACAATACTTGAGACACATTTTAAAAAGTAACATATAGAGGCAATCAAAACATACCGAGAGCACGAAGGACCTTTAGATTAAACCTTTGAGCAAGCCCCTCGTGGTTTATACTCTTTGCACGCACAGCAGCCAGATCACTCAAACTAATTAAAAAATCCTGGAAAAAAATAGCAAGAAAAATCACTCGAGAACAAATAGTTATCACAACAATTCTGCAAAGTAAACAAATATATCAATTTTTCATGCATTATGCCCATTTGAAGATGCATTGGTTTCTTAACCATTAGCTACAGCAGTTGCTTGACAACTGAGGATAAGCAGTTAGGCTCTGAAACAGGAGATGGCAAAACATCATACAGTACTTCTATATGAAAAGATAGTGAAGTTGTGTAACAAAAAAGAAATAAGCATCGGTACTAACTGCAGAAGAATATTTAAAACTTGTATTTTATCGGCTATTATATGCAATTGAAGAAAATTCATTTTTTACGCTGCTTCAAATACAAGCAGGCAACATCTATGGACTCACATGAAGTTCAATTTTATTCGTTCTGCTGTGTACACAGCAGTGGTTAGCCAGCTGGTATATAAATAATTATTACTGATATAATATGAATACCTGCTGTTCTAAATCGTATATGATCGGGATGGCTCAGCTCATTGAAAAATCATATAATAATAATAAAAATAAATTAAATCCCTAATGAATCCAATCTGCAAATAGCTCGTTCAACCTTATTGAGCCTTGTTAGAGAGAGACATGAGCTACACTCATGTGCAACCCTAGACCCAAAAGTTAAATAGGAGCAGTGTCTTATGAGCTTGTTACCTTTGTATAAAAAAAGGATATCAGGAAAGATTAAAGGTAAATTTAAAAAACACATTTAGGCGAATATTGTTATTAGATTAGTAATTATTATTCAATACTATTACAGCTACAAATACTATATGTAATATATTTAAATGTGACATTATAAAGAGAAAAATATAATATATGTCAACATAATCTCTACAATTTATGTAGAAAAATAAAATGCAAAATATCTCAAATTTTATTAAATAATAAGAGATATTATAAGGGATTAAGGTAAACTTTATGAAAACTGCAATTAGGCCAGTAACGTAAAGATCTGAATTTAGGCTGCAAAAAATTTATTGACTTCCAAATTTAGCATGATAAAAGTGAGAATATTAAGATGAGTTTGCAACAAAAATATATGTAAATTAAGAGGTGATTATATTAAAGAAAAGTTCAAAGTGACATTTAATGTGCATAACATGACTAGACAGAATTAAAATGGTTCGGGCAGGTGCAATGAAGTGTAAAAATTAAGTACCAATTAGATGAATTTGTAAAATTACTTCAAATCATCATGAAAGGTATGAATAGGGTCTAAAATAACATAGGTAATTGTTGAAAATAACTACTAAAAAGTGTATAATACTAAAACATCGCAATAAGACACCAAAAAGGAGAATTATACGGCAAGTCAAAATTGTTGGATGGCTAATGATGATGAAACAAACAATTGCTATCACAAATTACATGTAGTTAGACCATCTAAATACTTTACGAAGATCATTTTTAACCTGAATATAAAATTATAAAGGGATAGTGTGCTGATTTATCATTGACACAAATTATCTCATGTTTAAACTAAATAGTTTATAATAAAATTTAAAAGAAAAAACACAATGGAAACAAATAAAAAAAAAAGTCAAATTAAAGGTGCATTTGGCTGTCAATGATATCAAATGTTCACAAATACATCATTTAAGAGTGTGAATTAGATAAATAATTCCTCACACTTCAAATTAAATAATTGTAATACCATAGTTCTTTAACTTTCAAATGGCAAGATGCTATTAGCACTAAATAGTAAGGCATGCACTCTATTTGATTGTATTTAAAGTTTTACAAAGGATTAAAATTCGATAGATTATAATAATAAATTTTAGTCAACTTCAAAAAGAATCAAAGCAGATAATACAAACTAGTTCATGCTCTGAGAGGGTGGCAAGCCACTTTATCTCATCAGCCCGTGTGTCATCACAACCATCTTCATTGACAGCTTCAGTTTTCTTCGATTGCTCCATCCTGAAGAAACCAAATAAATTACTCTTTCAGACTCAGTTTTCTGCTCCGAATATTTCAGACTCAAATATGAAAAAAATTAAAGTTCACATGAAATGGGCACCAGTTAGAAAATTCAAAGCTTTGTCATGTTGCATAAATAAGCAATGTGGTAATAATATCATCCAAACTGTGTTTTTACGGATATATTCTATTCAAAAATTGGCAAAACAATGAAATGATAACTCGTTCTTTATTTCAAATTTTGTATTATTGATTGATCTATGCCCAACATTAAACAGTCACCGTATGAGTGTGAGTACTTGACATGTTAGGATAAAGCATTAAGTGCAGATGAGGATCTTCTCCATTTAACATCAATAGAAAAATTATTAGAGTTGTGCAAGAAACTTATTGTTATTCTTTTAAAAGTGATGTAACCCGTCAAATTGTGTATGCATATATAAGCCAATTAGTAACAACAAAGAGAATAATATGAAGGCTGAATTTGATTTAGATTTGGAAATACAAATTCAAGTTCAAGTAATTGTTTAGAATTAGAGCACTTTTATGTAGTATTTTATGGTAAACTCAAGCATGCTTCTTTAGCATATTCTTCAATGGGACTAGCACTACTATGCATGAAGAACAAAGAGTGCATTGCCCTTTAGTCTCCAACATTTCACAAAAAGTTATTGTTAATTCTTCATGTTTGATAAACATGCCCTGGTTTCCCATCCACCAAAACATCTTAAGGGATTGTTTCACAATACAGGATTTCAGGATTTAAAGAGAGTCCAAAGTGGATTTAAATTCCATTCGCTCCTAACGAAAGGATAAATCCCAAAAATCCTCAAAGTGGCATAAATTCAGGATTTAACAAATCCTGCATAGAGCTGGAATAATTTAAAATTAAGGTTGCAGCCATATAATATTCAAGATTTAATAGAATTTAATAAATTTTGTGCCAAACAATTTTTAAGATTTAACTTGCCCAAGATTTAAAATATCTAGATTTAAGGACTCTGTAAATCCGAAGTAACATAAATCCCAATGGTTGCTAAACAGCACCAAGATGTCTCAATTCCGGATCTCTGCCACAAACAATATTAGAGCATAAAAGTAATCTTACGCAATGAATGTAGCTCTATGAGAAAAGTGTTACTTTAGCAATCGCTACATCTTGCCCCTATTTTCCTTTCACTATAAAACCCAATGTATACCCAAGCTCCTCTTTGAATCCTTAAGTGATCCCCTTCAGTAAATGTTAGAAAATAAATTATCAACAAATTGATAATTAAAAATGAATTGAGGGTGATGTAATTAAAAAGATTCGTGTAAGTTGAGTAAAATGAATGACTGCTTCTAGGGTGCAATGTGATCGAAAAATTCCATACAAACTTTATAAAAAGTTATATAGAACAACTATATTACCAGTAATGTTATATTGAGTAAAATGTTGGCCTACAATGCAAAAGCATGTCAATAAAATAAGTGTTGCAGAGAAGAAGAATAGAACGATAAATGAGTGCATTCATGTCAAAGTTGGAGTAGCTCAATTTTAAGATAAGCTCAAAAAAGCCATCTTAAATGATTTGGGCAAATTGATCATGAATAATTAGATGTCTCAATGAGATAATAGAATCACTAAATTTTGTCCAATCAATAAGGAAAAGGAAAGCCTAAGATAACTTGCCATAAATTGATTTCAAGGAGAGGCGATGATAGAAAAATATAGAGACAAATGATCCATGTAGCCAACTTCACCTGTTGGGATTAAGCTTGGGTTGAGTGGCGGTAGTGATGGAAGATTGACGGTGGTGGTAAATTGAAATGTATAAATTAATTTAAACTATTCACTTAATTGTATGTCAAGATTTTAAGTGTGTTAGCATTTGTAATTGTATTCATATAAAAATGTGAGCTGAGAAAAGTATGACTAAAAAATGGAGAGCCCAAACTTTGCAAAAAAAGATATATTGAAGTATGAAACTCTAAACACAAGAATCAAATTTGTGACTTTAAGCTAGATTCATAAACCCAAATGTAATTGTATTTGAGCTTCAGTTTGTTGAATAACTATTATTAGAATGAAAAAAGTATGCTCATTGTTGAAGAATGACTCAACATTTTAACCTAAATAAACAACATTTAAATTACTTAAAAGCTAAAAGTCAAGTTTCTTGAAATAAATTCTAGCTTCTTATATAATAAATCAACTAATTTAATTTGGTGCATTAATTAAGATACACAATAATAAAATAGACAACAACAACAGCACCACCAAGCCTTAGTTCCACTAAGCACGATTGGCTATGAGAATCTATGTTTCAATTGTGCATGTTTAATAGTTTCTTCTCTTCCCCTCATTTTGTTTGTCTCTTACCCTTTTAACATTGGTAAAACTCGACAATTCCAATTTTCTAGCAAGAGCATGGATAGCTTACACTTAAGATGCCCAAACCATCTATGCGACATTCTTTAATCTTATCTTTTGTAAAATTCATTCCAATCTTGCTATAATGAACTTATTCCTATCATACCTTTTGAGTGCATCAACCTTAGCATCATCATCTTTATGACACTTTATTTATCAATAAGTTTCTTCTTTGATTACCAACATTCTACTATGTTTTTTTATTAGATCTTTTGAACACATTAATGAACTCCTCTATTTCATCTTATTAATCACATCAATCACTATTTTGTTATTATTTTGTATATGAAAATCAAGATATTTCTTAATCGCACAATCTTCAATATTAATGTTCTTAATAATATGACTTCTATTATGATTAAACTTACACTCCATATATTCTATTTTAGATCTACTAAGAAAAACTCTTTGAAATTCTAATGTAATCCTCCACAACTTGAGTTTTAACAGTAACCCATCCTAATCTTATCAATCATGAGAATGTCATTAGAGAATAGCATGCACCAAAGAACATCCTCTTGATTGAGTTCAATAAGAACATTCAAAAGTATCATGCAAAGAGATATGAACCAAAAGTAGAACTTTGATACAATCCAATAGTAATGGTAAAATAAGTTGAAAAATCAACTAGTGATCGAACACATATAGCAGCTCCATTATATGTATCTTTAGTAACTTCAATATAAGCCACACAAATCCTTTCTTTTCAACAATTTAACAGAATATATCTTAGTACTTACCATAAGATTTCTCTAAATCAAAGAAAACTAAATAGAGATCTTCTCTTCCTTTTTTATATTCCTCCACAATCGCATAACCTTCATGGCATAAAACTATTAATAAACTAGCAATATTTATAAAACTTAAAAATTATTATGTTTTTCAAACATTATCCTTTGTCTTATCACAATAATCTTACAGCTTCTATAAATTTCAATTTTTATAAATAATCTATAAAAATTTATCACATACTAATTACTAATTACAAATTTTTATGGTAATATTAGTTGGATGTTCGCTTGAAGTTACAGTTTGTAAGAATATTATTAACTAATTCTAATTTTTTTCAAGTTGCATTCTCATGTAGGAAATCCTTTGTTTGGTAATGTATAATACTAGAGAATGATGGAAAAGCTTATTTACCTTTGCACTAAAAATTAAGCATTAATCTTAGCATTCAATATCATTGTCTATGTCCTATTAATCCAACAACCACAAACATTAACAATACATAAGAATAAATAACTATATATATTAAGTAATTGACTAGACACGATTTGCAAGGTACTTGCAGCGCAATAGATAGAATAGAGGGATACCATAAACACATGGCATTCCTGAATTATATTGACTATCCTTTTACGCATCATCCTAGCATATCCTTGTAGTTATTATAAGTAGTAATCGTTGGAGTATCACTTCCTTTAAATTGGCACTCCTCTATTGGTGTTGGTCTGTGAAGTTCAAGTCCTATCTGATGTACCATAACTAAAGATGGGTCCCCTCGATTGCAGCCCGCTGCGCGGCTTAAGTCTTTTGACTTCTTCTTGGGGATGGGTCCTTGAGGCATTTGATGGTCCTTTCCTTGAAACTTGAGCTAGTGTGGGTAGTGGCATAATGACAAAAGTAGAAGCTTGCTTTCCTACTAGAGCTGATAGGAATTTCTTCTTCTGCTCTTTCTGTATTTGGTGATGTTCCACTAATCTAGCGGCCTTGAGTTACTTTGGAAAACTTGTGTACTGAAAATATACTATGCTGTCCTTAATCGAGTCCCGCAATTCTTTCAAGAAGTGGTTGCGACGAGCAACTTCAGTTATCACCAATCCTGGAGCGAATCTAGACAATCTTCTAAATCCCAATTCATATTCCAATACTATCGTATTCCCTTGAGTCAATTGAAGGAATTCATCTTCTAGAATGGTTTACGCAGAAGGGGGAATGAAATCTTCTCGAAAGGATTCTACGAATGTCTCCCACGAGATGTCCTCGATGTCCACTCTTAAGAATCTGGTGGACAACTCATTTTCCCACCAATGCTCGGTGACATCGCAAAACAAATGAGTAGTCAGCCTGATAACTTCAGTAGTGGGGCACTTAATGCTTACCAATTTATTTTCAATCATCTTGATCCATTTAGCCGTCTCGATTGGTGGACTAGTCCCACTAAAAGTTGGCGAATTGAGATGAAGGAAGTTGTGGAGTAATCTGTCTACTCCAAAACTAGATGCTAGCTGAGAATTGACATGAATGATTTGAGGAACATGTGTGGTAGAAGGCTTTAGAGTAGATTGAGCTTGGTGCTCCACCATGAGGGCGACCAAGTCTATAAGTTTATTTGTCTTGTCAGATGAATAACTAGCCGCTATCAGGGTTTGGATTGGAATTTCAGAGGGATAGCCTGGATTCATCTCTAAAAAAAATAAGCTTAAATTAGTTTGGTTGTTTTCCTAAACACATTCATATACAATGCTTGAGAAGTCGTTATAGCTTTAAGCATGTAAATGTATTATGTATATATCATTATATTTTATACTACTATTACCCTTCATTTCCTTTAGAATTCTAAATAATGTTTAACTTTAATTAAGACTCTCACTCTTATTAGTAGATTATCTAGTACTCATTTCATAAACCTTCGTATATTCAATGTTCATGTTCAATTCCAACTTATCTTATATTACTAAGGTTATTCTCTAAGAAAAATTAACTTGTAAAAACACAATGATCTATGTTCAAATATTATTTCCAAATATCGCTAATGTCACTAATATTTTCTAAGCTAATGTTTTCTAAAGCAATGTTTTCCAAATGACACATATTAATATTTTCTAAACTAATATTTTCCAAATGACACATGCTACTGTTTTCTAAACAAATATTTTCCAAATGTCACTGATGTTTGCACATTTTGTTTGTATATATCAATTGTTTGTGCCTCATGTTGTAATAGTTTCTATTCAAACAGAATGATGGAAAAGGATCACATGCTTGTCATATATTCAGGTTGTTGTTGCTAAGTGTCATATGTATCCTTTATGTATTGGAACTGCTAAATTTGATAATTATAATTATTTGATAGTTTGATATTCTCAAATTAAATTGAATGGATTTATGTGGCTTTGTATTTGTACCACTTCACTTAATTGCCACCCAACCCTGATATGATACCACCTGTAACGACCCAGTGTCGGGTTAGTGAAGCTAAACTAACATTAGGCATTAACTGCCAAGAATCCTATTGGGTTATTAAGCAAAGTGGCAAAAATAAAATAAAATTTTCAACAAATCATTTCAAAGCTGTTTAAAAAGAAAGTTAACATCATTTCCATTAAACTTAAAAAAGTGCAAATATGAAATTGTCCCAAATTATTATAATGTTTTATTAAAAACAAAGTTTGCATTTAACAACAAGATTTTATAACCTGATGCTCTCCAAGCGGCAGAGCTCTCTATTCAAGTGCTAACATGTTTAAAAAAATAATGTTGATTTCGTGTATTAGAGAATTTCTCTAGTACCACAGAAAACAACGTTTACAATTAAACTGGCGAAAGATACAGTATAAATAATAACAAGTAATAAATAATTTGCAATGCAGAAACGAAATAATTGCATAAAAATAATTAATTAAGCATGCCCCTTTTTTAGGCAGTAGCATTAACATTCCTGCAAATAAATGTTAATAACAGTTGCAATAATATTGTGTCACAATTAACACTATTTGCCAAGCCACAATAATTTTACCTGCAAAATAAGATACTGATACAATTTAAGAGTAAAAGAAGATACCTTGGTAACTTTAATTGTATCCCAACAGTGTCAAAAGTTAAGTATATTTGCAAGCATTTATTATATTTATTATTGTTAGTACACGAGCCTTAATCATTGTTATTTGAAGAGTTCTTTGATTATTTATGTATTCAAATTAATCGCATTCATTAGCAATTGATAGTTATATGCTTGACTTGATGCAAACACATGGGTGCTCTTGTTACCTATCTTTTATATGTAGGTAGTTATAGGCTCGTTACATGTAAAACTGTACAATACACATTTTCAAGATGAGTACACTAAACATGAACACAAACTTATTGTGTTCAGTACTATACTATTCCTCATACATAATTACATTAAAGGGCTGTTTGGTTGAATGCCAGGTGAAAAGTTATTAAGATAGCATATTATTAAGATAGCATGTTATTTAGATAGCAATATTATTCAGATAACAAGGACTATTTGGTTCAATGTTGTTTGGTTTGTTGTCATTCATGCTATATTACATATGAGATAAGATTACCCCAAATACTGAGATTTAAATATAAATTGAAAAATCATAACAAATAACTAGATAAATAGTATGAATAACAATTAGGTAAACAATATTGGGATATGAAAAATATAAATTAAAAGATAACTAAGCACTATCAAAACCAAAAACATATATAAACTTTATCGCAAGCACACTAAGAAGATTATTTTTTAATGATGTCAATGATCACACATACCCACATATATCTAAAATTTATTTTAAATTAGAATTAATAAATGTTAGAAATCACAAAGCAAATATAATCCTAACTTAATCATAATCAATTGGTAATATCAAGAGAAAAAACATCCATAAAAAAATGAAGTGAATGGGAACGAGAGGTGAAGCGAAGGCGGAGCACCTGAGTTGACGAAATTGGCAAGGCGAAGCGAGGCGAAGAGAAGGCGGAGCACCGACGCTGCGTCTGGGAAAGCTGCGCCGGCGAGGCGAAGCGAAGGCGGAGCACCGGCGCTGCGTCTAGCAGAGGCGAGCTTCGGGAGAACGAACGCGAAAAACCCAATCTCTTGTACATTTAGATAACATCAACCGGTGGCTTTTTAGTAAATTTCAAACAGCCCCTAAATGTTTAACAAGAGACTTTATACAATGACAAATCCCTTATCAATAGTGCATTGGTGTTTATATCAATGCTCCAACTATTAATAAATGTTATGGAGAGAATATGAAGATAAGTTCCTCTATTATAGAGCAAAAAAAAAGCAATAAGTTCCTCAAAACATAAGTGCATGGGTGTTTATCAGTTGCAGCCAATAAGTTCCTCTATTATAGAGCAAAAAGAAAGATATAAAGACTTGAGGGATAAACTTAGCAACTGAGCATTCACAAACAGATCGACGCAACTTTAATATATATATATATATATATATATATATATAATTAGTACCAAGAAAGAGATTAAACGTATGTAGACAGTAAGAACTTGAATCATTAAACAAATTAAGGGGCTGTTTGGTTTGCAGTTATTTGAGGTAATGTTATGTTATTTAAAACTGTTATTAAGATAACAAGTGTTTGGTTTGATGTTATGTTATGTTATCTGACTCAAAAATTACCTAAACGCCATCGTATAATAATGTTATCTGATTTCGACCGACATTCAGATAACATTACGGAAGATTACGGAAGAGAGGTAGAGTACTCCGCGATAACGGAAGAGAGGTATCGGAAGAGAAGTAGGAAGAACATAGTAGTGCTATTACAGTAAAGAAAATAACCTACGAAAGAAAGAAAGATCCTTACCGCATGGAGGGTGAAGATGGAGGAATCGATGAGTTCTCCAAGGTAAGAGAAGAATCGGCGAGTCTTCAAAGGAAGGAAGAGGCGAGTTCAATAAGGAGCGACATTCGAGTGAGGAAGGAGAAGTGCCGGCGTGAATGGATGTCGGGAGATCAAGGATCGGCGCGAATGGAGGCTGCTAGCTTGCGTTTAGGGTATTCGGTCTGCTTGCGTTTTAGGGTTGGATGCTCCCTTTCGGCTGCTGATCCTTTGCTGGAGCCTGTATACACGTAGATGGACTTAATTAAAAATATCTTCAAATTATCTCCAACCCATTGTTAGACATTTTTAATTAAGTCTTTAGAATTTAAGATAATTAAGTTTAATCGGAGATATTATTAATTAAGATCGAAATTAAAAATGCCTCCAAAATTTAAGATAATTAAGTTAATCCGCGATCGGGTGTCTAACAATGGCCTTAAGATCGCCGATTGAACTTCAAAAATTACAAATTTAAAATCAATTCGAGCATTTTGATGAGGCAAACTCACACGTTCAAAAATTATTGAATTTGAATGAATATTTTATTTTATACTAATTTTTAATTAAAATTTTTCAAAATTCACTATAGTGAATTTTCGAAGCTTAAAAATTGATGAAACTTGAAATATAATATCCTTATTTGATACTTAATTTAAACTACAAAAAATTTTAAATTTATATTTATATTTTATTGTCTATGAATATATGAAATTAAAATTTTTTATGAAATGAAATTATCTTATTTTGGAGTATTCTTATATCATATGTAATATAACATGAATGACACTGAACCAAACAGTATATTTCTGAATTACACTGACATCTATTATTTAAATAACACTGAATCAAATAACCCCTATTATCTGAATAACACTGTTATTTGAATAACATGTTATCTGAATAACATGCTATCTTAATAAATTTTTAAATAACACTAAACCAAATAGCTTCTAAAGCCAAATTTCAAGAAGAAATTCTTAAAAAGATAACAATGGATGCAGGAGAGAAGGCTTACAAGATAGAATGTTTGAAAATTTGCCAATGCATTGCTGTGAGATCCAGCCAACAGGTCCTGCTGCTTTCAGGTGATGGACGCTGACGAAGGGGAAGATGAAGCAAGCGATGAGTGCAAAGGTGGATTCGTCGATTGAGAGCTCGAAGAAACTGCAGTTTGGTTGCATGCGTGAGAGAAGAGATTGAGGGATCGGCGAGTCCTTCCGGCTCCGTATGTCGAATGAAGGAAACTTTCGATTCTGGAAGTTGAAGGAGCCAATTGAAGGAATTGAATGCTTGTGTTTTCTTTAGGGCCAAGGCATAATGCTCTTATAAACGTAATTTGGAAAAATATAGGCCATTGGATCGAGATCATTTGGCTCTAAATAATCCTTAATTTCTATAGCTAAGACAGCTATTTGAACTTCAAAAATTACAAATCAAGGATCGATTTGCGTGTTTCGACAAGGCAAACATTTTCAGATTAAAATTATTAAATTTGGGCTTATACATTATTTTATATTAATTTTTAAATGCAAAATTTTAAAAATTCCTAAAAATCAAATCGGAGCTCAAAAATTGACGAAACATGAAATATATCATCCCCAATAATGCTTAATCTAAAACTACAAAAAATTATAAGTTCCGATTTATATTTTACTTTCTATTAATTTATGAAGTTAACTTTGAAAATTAATTTAGGACGATTTTGGATCCTAATCGCGCTCAAATTTTCGCAGTAGGATTCCCTCGCTACGCTCTCTAAAGATATTTTTATAATATTTTTATTCGACTTGATTCTGGATCATAATTTTTTACTTAATCCTCTTGAATTTGGAGCTAATCGCTCCAATAACAACCTAGGGTTGTACACCTGATGCGACCATCGGCTAGCAAATTGGCTCACTATAAGAGGAGAATTGTCTCTGCGCAGTGAACCCTAGGGTGGGTGGCCAAAATATTTAAGGTTTAGCATTCCAGGCCGAGCCATTTAGGGCTTTTAGGCGCAATGGAGAGATCTCATCGCCAACTTTCTTTTGACGGGTCGCACGCCGCAGGAACCACCGGAGAGAGGAGCTAGGTCAAACCCTAGCTCCTTCTTCCCAATGCTGTCGAGGAGAAGAAAAATAGTGATGCAGTTTGACCCAAACCGTGACACTGTGCGGTTGAAGCCGCTGAACTGAAACCCGTAGTTGAAAAATAATGATCATAAAAATATGTAGAACAATAATATAAAATTCTATTTTAATTTGACTGTTAATTTTACTAATCACCTTTTAATTATCATTAGGAGCAATTAAACCATAATTAAGCCAAATAATGTCCAATTTGATTCTACTTACCATCATTTTGATCATTATATTATAAGAAACTCATATTTACTGATTTCATCTTATTTGGACATCAATTGCAAAATATGTATTTTTGACACTTCGTTTAACTAATATTAAAATCAAATAATTAAGAATTTCCCCATTTTAGCTTCCTAAACCCTAGGATATGAAGGCTTGACCTAGGATGTGACTTGACTGAGCCTTAGAACATACTTTTGATAGGGAACTATTTAGATTAGTCTAGTATTGCCTAGTATTAGTAAACTTAAGAAAGAACCTCAAACTTAGAAATGAGAAGATAGTGTGAGATTCTAGGATTTGATTAGTGTTTTATCAATGTAATTGTTCTAAATCTTAAGTAGAAATAGAATAGTTGGTATCCTATGACTAAAAACATATTAGATCCAATTGTTGAAAACTTGAGAGGATAGATTGAGCCCAAGTCTAACACCTCTCATTTCTTAGATGTAGGAGTGTCCTAAACCATTCTAACATTGTTGTTATTTAATTAGTCACTATAGATGAACATTAGAAGCCAAACTATATAGCTAACCCTAAGGTTCCCATTGGAAAAATTAGGACTTAGAAGCTAATGCTAGTTAGAGTTCCACCTTTGAACCCTTAGTGGATTGTTAGTATGAGATAATATGTTGATGTAGCTATAGAATTAAGAAAGTCTAAACCATAGTAATCATATTAAACTTAAGGTTTAGTAAATCCTTTAATAAACCTTCTAGCTGAGAACCATAGTACTAGTCCAACACTAGAAGCTTAAGAAATTAGAGGGTATTACAGCTAGTAGTTCTAGAATAAGGCTAGGCCTTTAAATTGTAACTTTACATATATATTATTTTGTGATCTAAATAATACCTCATTAATTTACTATTTTCAAAACCACATTAATACATATATTATTATACTTCAAATTGATGTAAAGATTGATAAAATCTAAGTCAATTGAGGGCTTGATTAGCCCTAATCATTAGGGTAGATAACTAAATTAGACAATAATGAATATCCATAGTTTACAATTAATTTTAAAATTTTTGAACGTTGCATTGCTTTGAGATTGCAACCTTATACATTCATTAAGATATTGTGCGTAAATAAAGTTTAAAACAATAAACATAGGGGTTTCATGTTGCGAATATTTAAGCTAAGGCAGGCTATAGAATGACATGATGTAACAACCCAAGTTGTTACATAGATCAATTAAGACTAATCTAAGTTTTAATTAGAATTCTAGTACACTAAATAAGTCATTTAGAACTCATCTCTAAGATCTAAGTCAAATCGAGAATCAACTGGATCAAATCTCGATTTCTAGAAAATTCCAAAACCCTAGAAATTGATTTTTTATTTTGAGCTCAAATAAAAAATCTGACCTCATCGTTGCGTTCACCACCCCAAAATTAGATATGGGTGAAGTTTTTGAGGCATTTGGAAGTCGTTGGATTTTAGTCGAATATTTTAATAATATTTAAATACCCCAAAAATTAAATAATTAAATACTCATCAAAATTAAAATTTGATCACATCATTGCGTTCCTCACCCCTCAATTAGCTAGGGGTGATTTATTAAAATTTTTGGAATACATTTAATTAATTAATTTTAATTGATAAAATAAGGTTTGAAATTAATTAAATATTAATATATTTTATACACTTAACGACGCCATCCAACTTTCCCTCACGCCGTCAACCATTAAGCGCTGTGCCGTTTGGTTTGGACGGAGCTTCTGCACTGTCTGATCGAGCGGTTGAGGCTCTTCACCTCTTAGGGTTACACGCGTCGATTGAAGGGGGGGTCGCTCAACACCTCGCCTCCACGCGCAACTCGTTCGGCGAGTTCACTGCTCTAAACTCCCATTAAATCATGCGATCTTCTCAAAGTCTCGGCTTACCTCGCTAAAGAACCTGGAGATTGATCGTCGTGCTGTTTTTTGTTCGATTTGTCGACCCTTTTTTCGAACCTAATAAGGTACCATCCTCTTCCCTACTTCACCGATTCTAAGTCCTTGTTTAAATTTCTTGCAATTATTGTTAATGGAGCGTTAATCGAAGGATCAAAACCTTAGATCCTTAGGCATTTTTTTTCTGAAACCCTAAAATCGCGCGGTAGAAGATGAAGAGGCCGGCTTGATGTATCATGAACTGGGTTGAACCCAACCGGTTCGCTCTGCCCGTGGACTGGCCACGCGTCCCTCACCGCGTAATGCGAATGGGTCTCGCGTGCCGCGTTGGCTTACCCTCATTCAGCCGCGTGTCATCCGCGTGGGATGACAGCGGGCCCTGTCATATGCCTCAATGACAGGCTATGGGGCCCGCTGGCCACACGCCCGCGTGTAGCCGCCCGACGCGTGGAGGTGGGTCCGGCCTCTGCGTCCGACAGCTGGCATGGGTCCCGCCTGCAGAGAAATCAAAATAAAATATAAAAAATATATATGAATTATATATATATATATATATATATATATATATATATATATAATACATATAGTGTAACTAAATATACTATAAGGTATATGAATAAATATATGTGTATATTTATATATATTCTTATAATATATATATGAGTCCAAATTATGCAAATAAATATACCAAATTTATCAGAAAAATATAAGAAATTTAATGATGTCATTTATTTTGCTATAAAATCAATATTTCACTTAGTGCCATTTTAGGTATTTAATTTATTGCAAATATTTGTCATTTCATTCAAACCCTTACGTCTTTGAACACACTAATCCAAACCTATTAAATATGGGTCTTAAAATGATCAGTAAACCCTAAGGATTAATCTAGTAGTATTTATTTTGCTATTTAGATTAGTCTGAGTTTAATTACTTTTAGGACCTAACCCTAATTAGGTCAATTAATCCTAGAACTTCAATTGACTATAAGTTGATCAATTAAACTCTAAATTAGATGATCTATTTATCCATTTTGATCAAGAAAACTTAATTAACAATAAACTATAAAAATATTTATGATCCAACAGTTAAATTTCTTAATCAACCCTAATTACTCTAAATCTTGATTAGTAAAAATTAGAAAATTTAATGATCTAAATTGAATAATTCAAGTTTCAGATAACTCCTAGAGTATAATAAAACCTAGTGGTATGGTTGGTTTAGTAATTTGGCGATTAATTTCACTAATAACCCTAAACCTTAATTAGGCCATAACTTAGCCAATTAGAGTCCAAATTGAGCTTACTACTAATCAATATAATCAATGGATCATTTGTGAATTATAGCCACTGATTTTACTCAATTTGGACACCAATTGGAAAAGTTAAGATTTTTTACCCTTAATTAAGAAATCCTAAATTACCTTTTTTACCCCTAAGCTTATATTGGCTATAATTTAGCCAATACTTATCAGAATTTAGTAATTTTAGGTTCTATAGAAACCTTAGACAGTAAGCAACAATAAACTGAAAGAAAAATTTAGATTTCATTAATCTAAATTACCAAAATGCCCATATGAGTTAAATTTATTAATTTGATCTCATGAGACTTAATAATTACCTAAAATTAGTGTAATTACTGTCTAATCTTATATTAGATAGTAAGAAACACTTTGCCACAAAAAATTATATATTTGGAACCCTAGATCAAAATTTGATCTTTAGACCATTTTGCCCAACTTTAGGGTTTAGTATTTTAAAGCCCTAAAATCATATTATAAATAATATAAATAGTAAGAATAATGATTCAGATCATAATTTATGTTATTATAAAGCTTAGTTTGAGCTTTGATTAAAAATCTTATTTTTAAGTTCTTAAGAAAATACTAAGTAAAATCATGAGTTTTCCTTCCTTTCTTAGCCTTCTTAGAACTTTCCTTAAGTCTTAATAACATTAGTTAGAATGTGTATCCGAGAGATATTCTTAGTAATTAAGAACCTTAATTCCTAGGATTAGGAATAGATCCCAAGTTAGAGTTTATCTATTGAATAAATTGGGTTATTCAATAGGTGAAGCCTTGAGTTTTCTAGTTTATAGATTTTCTTAGTTTATTAAATAATTATTTAATATTTTAGCTTTAAACTTAAGATAGAGATCTATCCTAATGAGTTGATTATTCATAAGGAGTTGCCTTAACCTAATCTGTGAGACTTGGGTTCTAAACCTTAGACCCATAGATAGACCGTTGGATTAAGTGATTAAACCCTAATATTTGGAATTTAATTCTTAATCCTTTCATATTTGATCAATTAAGATGGGTTGGAATTATGATAAAAAATTAAAATAGATCGATTGATTTATTATTTAACATGTATAATCGACATTAATTTAATAAAATTAAAACTTGATCAGTTCTAATTGTTTTCAATCTATAAGATTGTGAATCTGAGTTACACTCGATAGTAAGACTTGGAGATCCTGAACTTGTGTAACTTAGAGTAGATAGAACGAATAAATTAGACAATAATGGATATCATATGTGTTCTAGTTAAGTCTCTTGCTCACATTGACTTTGATGCTCCGCCTACTGTAATTGAGCTTAATACCTTGAACATATATTGTGTACATAGGATATTTGATGGGTAACCCATGTCAACTTTGAAAATGCACAAGTAACATTTGCTCTTTTACTCGTATTTTTAGTAGAATGTAGCTTAATTAGTATACCTCTTCACTTCTTTCGTTGGGATCGGCTAGAGCTTAGAGTTAGTCCGATAATCTATGCCATGCCTAGTCCGATACTAGGATGGGTTGTATATAGACTCTTGCCCTACTGGCTGATTAGTCAGGATTTAATATGGTAATACTAATTTAAGTACACTTCTACTTGATGTTTCTATTTAGCCCATCAAGCTAAGTTACTTTAGTAATATTCAACTCAATATTTATGCCTTAGCCCATCAGGCTAAATGATTCAGTGCATACAGTTCAGAGCTTCTGTCTTAGCCCATCAGACTAAGTGATATTATGTTTACTTCTAGTTTGAGTGGCTTGAGTAGCCAAGATAGCTTTCAGTTTTGGATTTATTGTCTTACTTTACTCGTTTCTGCATTTTAGCACTATTTTTACTTACAGTCTTTACTGTATTTCTAGTTTTGTTTACATATAGGGTACTAGTCTTACTTACTGCCTATACACTTATAGGATGTTAGTCTTACTTGTGGTTTGCACAGATATAGGATGTTAACTTTGCTTGACATTTTATAATGTTTTATACGTTCATTTACTTTTATGTCAATTAGCATAATTATATATGATCATAAGTATGTCTAGGATGTATTTTCTTTATAGTCACCTGCTTTAATCTTTCCTTACTTACTTAACCTTGTGCAGTTGCTATGGAGGAGGTATGTGCTTACTTCATAATTGTTTAAGTTATAAACTAAATGTTTATAGCTTTACCTTGTCCTTTTTCTTACTCATTTTTGCTCCTACTTATATGCTTTTGTGCTTAATGTTAATGATGATATCTAATGAACATAATAAATTATTTACCCAAAAATGTACTTAGATATTTTATCTAATTAAGATTTTCTTTTGTTAGCTGGGGCCCTATCAATATGAAACCGATAATGGTAGGTTCAGAGTTGTTTGGAGCAGTTGATCCAGTGGAAGGCTTGCCATTGGAAGAGGAGCGTGTACCTAAAGATCTTTAGACTTAGCTCATTTCATTTTCTGTATTGTGAGGTTGAGTGCTATTTTCAGTTCTTATAAACTGCTTTAATATTGTAATAATACAGGTTAAACTTTATTTTTGTACTTTACTTATTCTGAGATGTTGTATTTATATATAATGGATAGATATTTGTATTTATGCTTCCGCACTCTATTCTTTTTTTATTTACATTTAGTGATGATTTATTTGCGTAATGACAAAGTCTTTGATTATAATGGGTTAATATTAGTCACTAACCTAATCAAAAGCAAGGACCTTATCATTTGGTGACCGCCTCACCCGTAATCATGTTAACTTAAGAGTTAACAGGACCACGATAGGGAGCGGGACACCACAGTTGGTATCAGAGAATTTTATAAGGTGTCAGATTGGAATTTGCATTCTTCTCTACCTAATGGATTGTTCTTCTGCCACATAATCGCTAAATGAATACTTGGAACAACATCCATGTCATTATGAGTATAACTCAGAATAAAGTAAGTAATAAGAAAAAATCATAAAAGATATTAAAACATAGACATCTAAATAATATATATATATATATGCTCAATAAATTAAAGTATTTGATGATGATTGTAAGCATAAAGTATAATTAAGAATGGAGTTCAAGAATTACTTAAAAGAATTCGAGATCATCTGGAAGTATGAAACCCAATTGGGTTTGAAACAAAGGAGATCCATAGGAGGAGTATCTAACAAAGGTGCAAAAGTACTAAATAAGTTACTATAGGAAGGTGTGTATAGAGGTCTTAACTTTCCAATTTTAGCTAAGGAATGGCTTGCAAGAGTAGATCACATCCTTAGTATTATGGGATGGTTAGATAATATTAAGGTAGTGATAGTATTATGTCTTCTATAAGATAGGGCAAGAGAATGGTGGGTCGACATATACAAGAGCTTATTCAAGAAACTTCAAAGAGAACATCGTGAACTCTCCTACAAAACTTTTGTATTGCTTTTTCCACTAAGTATATAGGCTAAAATCCTTATTATAATAAGGATTGTACTTTATGTTTCTTAAGATTGTAATAACTTCATGATTGAAGCGCAATAAAATATTAGTGATATTCTAAATCTTTACAATAAAACTGAAAGTGCACATATTTATTTTCAGAAAATGAATCTTGCTACTTCTCCTAACAACATGCCAATCAATAAAGTCCCATCTACTAGTAATCCCCCAAATAACAAAATTATGATACCTAATGGTAATAATGCAGAGGATTCAATCTTTTTAAGAAGCATAATGAATATGTTAAATCAACAGACATTAGCCATACAAAGGTTGGTGTCTGCCCTTCCATCTGTTAATGCCAACACTTCTTCTGCATCTCTAGTTGCACACTCATGCAATTCTAATCGACTGTCTAGCGACCGAATGCTACATAGCTTCCTAAGATTAAGACCACCTACATTCGACGGAACACTGTCTCCGATAGACACAATAGCGTGGCTAAAGACAATTAAGAAAAATTTGGTGAGTCTAAATTGTCCAAACCATCAGACTGTACGATTGGCTGCACATCTACTTCAAGGCAAAGCTGAACATTGGTGGGAAAATATCAGAGAAACTCGCTTTGAGGAGCATGAGTCAGAAGATATCGAATGGGATTGGTTCGTTGAAGCTTTCAAGGAAACCTTCGTACCTCCATCATCAAAGAATATCATCGACGACTCCTTATTGAAGTTAACTCAAGGAAGCCGCTCAGTAGTAGATTATGTTGCAGAATTTAGAAGACTAGCTCGCTTTATTCCAAACTTAGTACCAACGGAAGAAGACAAATGTTACCGCTTCCAAAGTAGATTACGTAGATCCATCAAGGATCATGTTGTTCCTTTACAGATAATTAATTTTGAAATGTTCCTTTACAGATAATTAATTTTGAAAAGTTAGTAGAGACTGCAAGAGTGGTTGAACACCACCAATCAACAAAGGAGTTTAAGAGGAAAGAATTTACTCCTAACCATTGTTATGAGAACTTCAAACACCATCGTCCTAATCAAGGATGAGCATACCGGATGGAGGCTAAGGAGGCTACCATCTAAAGCCAAGAATGTAATAAACCTCATCCATATGGTAAGTGCTACCATTTTGGTGGACTTTGTTTTACTTGTTGCCGACGAGGTCATGGATATTGAGAGTGCAAAGCTAATAAGACAGTTGATGGGGTGTTGATTTATCAGAACCATTAGAGTCAAGTGTTCCGGGCTACTCCTATTAATTCAAGAGAACCAAAGATGGCTCTCATGCCACCACCTTCTGCACAGAGACAAACTCCAACTAAAGATCAATCTACTTATAGACCCCAAACTCAGAATCTGTAAAGAGTCAACCCAGTAAATAACCATCCTGCAGGTAAAGCTAGGGTGTATAATCTTACCCCTGTTGAGGCAGCCGAGGACAATAATGTAGTTTCATGTACACATTTTTAGTATTTCCTTTTACTTATGGCATTATATTATGCTATTAAATGTCCTTTGTCTCAATTTGATTAAATTAGGCACAATATGCATAAAAGATGAGCCCTGCAATATATTATTCGATATTGGGGCTAGCCACTCATTCATTTTTGAAAATTTTGCTAAGAGATTAGGATTACACTTCTACAAACTCGCAACGGTCTTAAATGTTTGACTTCCATCTGGAACCCAACTTAGTGCAATCAAATTTTGTGACGTTCAAGTGCCGATAAATAACCATACTTTTCAAGCCAAATTAATTGTATTACCTATAGCAAACTTTGATATTATACTAGGCATGAATTGGCTTAGTATGCATAATGCCACTATAAACTGTCATAAGAAGAAGATTATCTTACAAACTCCAGATGTATCAGAAACATTTATAGGAAGGTTCAATACCAACAGTTCTTTAATTAATGCAATCCAAGCAGAGAAATTAGTATGCAATGGTTGTATGTCCTTCCTAGTAACTATGATGGGTAGTAGTAAAGAAGAAGTTCCTATTTCTGCTATAAAAGTAGTTAGAGACTTTGAAGATGTATTCCCTGAAGATTTGCCTGGCCTACCGCTAGCCAGAGAAATAGAATTTGAAATCAACATAGTTCCTGGTACACAACCATTATCTAAGGCCTCATATAGAATGGCCCCGAAAGAATTTCAAGAACTAAGCAATCAACTTCAAGAATTATTGAATAAGAGATTCATTAAACCTAGTATGTCCCCGTGGGGAGCTTTGGTATTATTTGTGAAGAAGAAAGATGGGTTTATGAGAGTGTGCATAGATTATAGGGAGCTAAATAAAGTGACCATCAATAATAGATACCCACTTCCCTGAATTGATGATTTGTTTGATCAGCTTGCTGGTGCAGTTGTATTTTCTAAGATAGATTTAAGGTCTAGGTACCATCAAGTAAAGGTAAAAGACTCAGATGTGGAGAAGACAACGTTCAGAACACGTTATGGATATTATGAGTTTCTAGTAATGTCCTTTGGTCTTACTAATGCAGCATCCCTATTCATGGACCTAATGCAGAGAGTTTTGAAACCTTATTTAGACAAATTCATCATTATTTTTATTGATGATATCCTAATTTATTCAAAGACTGTAAAAGATCATGAGAATCATTTGAGGATAGTTCTGGAAATGCTTAGAGAGCATGAAATATATGCAAAATATTCAAAGTGTGAATTCTGGTTAGATTCAGTGTCATTTCTTGGGCATATTGTTGATGCTCATGGGATCCGAGTGGATCAAAGTAAGATTAGTGTTATTCAAGATTGGGTTTAGCCCAAATTAGTTACTAAGATTCGTAGTTTTCTGGGTCTAGCTGGATATTATAGAAAGTTTGTAAAAGGCTTCTCCCAGATTACCTCACTACTTACAAAATTAACCCAGAATGCAGTACCTTTCATTTGGTCACCGGAATGTGAGACAACTTTTCAAACACTTAAGGATGCCTTATCTTTAGCACCTGTACTAGTTCTACCTAAAGGAGTTAATTATAAAGTGTATACAAATGCTTCTAGAATTGGTTTTGGATGCATCTTAATGCAAGAAGGCAAAGTTATTGCATATGCATCTTATCAGTTGAAACCACATGAGAGAAACTATGCAGTTCATGATTTAGAATTGGCTGCAGTAGTTTTTGCATTAAAAATTTGGCGACACTACCTATATGGAGTTCAATGCTCCATATTCATTGACCACCAAAGTTTAAAATACATGTTCACCCAACGAGAATTGAATTGTAGACAAAGAATATGGTTGGAACTAATTAGCGACTATGAATTAGATATTCAGTACCATCCAGGAAAAGCTAATGTAGTAGCAGATGCTCTTAGCCGTCGTGCTACCTTTTAGCTTGCAACCAGTTTAGTGGAAGAAGAGTTTAGAAAGTTAGACATTAAACCAGTTGGTGGCGATATGTTAAGCACAATGATCTCTATGAGTAATGCAGAATCAACTTTTCATAGAGATGTTTCCATATCACAAACAAAGGATGATGAGTATTTGAACTTTAAACAAGCAATTGAAAGTGGTTGAAGAACGGATATTCATTTTTATAAAAATGCTATTTTTCAAGGGAATCCTTTGTGGATTCCAAAATCCATGCAGCAAGAGGTGGTGATCGAAGGTCATGGATATGGATATCAAATTCATCTAGGAAGTGCAAAGATGTATCAGGATTGAAGCAGTCATTTTAGTGGCCTGGCATGAAGAAGAGTATAGCAAAATATGTAGCTAAGTGTCATGCTTGTAATCTTGTGAAAGCTAAACATAAAAGACCTGGTGGTCTTCTTCACCTATTAGAAATTCCTGAATGGAAATGGGAAGATATATCAATGGACTTTGTGATGGGTTTGCCTCGGACTAAGTCTGGAGCCGATGCAATATGGGTGATAGTCGATCATTTAACCAAGTATACTCACTTTATTTCTATTTGTCAAACTAATTCAGTCGAGAAGCTCACCAAGATATATATTAAAGAGATTGTAAGACTTCATGATATTCCAAAATCAATTGTGTTTGATAGAGATAGTAGGTTCACATCTAAATTTTGGCAAGCAGTTCATCAGGACTTTTGAACCACTTTGGCCATGAGTACTGCATTCCATCCTCAAACTGATGGCTAGACAGAAAGAGTAAACCAAGTACTTAAAGATCTTCTTAGACTCGATATTCTAGATTTTGCTGGCTCTTGGGAAGATCATTTGCCACTAGTAGAGTTCGCATATAATAGTAGTTTTAAGGTAGTATTAAAATGGCTCCATATGAAACCTTGTATGGAAGGAAGTGTAGCACTCCACTAGCCTGGTCTGAGTTAGGAAGTGTTCAACTATATGGATCTGAACTGGTGGAATAAACAAACAAGAAGATTCATCTCATTTAACAAAGAATTCGTGCAGCGCAAAATCGATAGAGTAAATATTTTAATTCTCATCATCGATCTACAGAATTTAATGAAGGAGACTTTGCATATTTAAAAGTCTGTCCTATGAAGGGAGTTTTCAGATTTGGCATAGCTGGGAAACTCAGTCCCCGTTATGTCGGGCTATTTGAAGTTTTAGAGAAGATCGGATCTTCCACATATAGATTGAATCTACCTGATAATTTTGCAGCTGTACATAATATATTTCATGTTTCATCTTTAAGGAAATGCCTTAGAGATCCTTCTCACCTATAATAACCCAAGGTTGTTATTCAGCTAAATTTTAGCATAATCATAGCATAATTATCATTCCATTAAGTTCATCGAGTCATTAGAACCAAACCCTGGAGGTTTGGAACAATTCGGAGTTTAATCCGATATTTTGGATTATTTTAATATTTAATTAATTAGAAAATTGAGGTATTTATTTTGACCTCGAAATCAAAATTCGACTTCACTATTACGATCATCACCCCCAAATTAGCTAGGGGTGATGTTTTGAACGTATTCGGAAGTCGTCAAATTTTCGTCAATATTTTAATATAATTAAATACCCCGAAAATTTGCATAATTAAATAATCATCGGAATCAAATTCCGACTTCACCGTTGAATTCCTCACCCCCAAATTAGCTAGGGGTGAATTTTTGGGAATTTTTGGAGCACATTCCAAAAAATTGGAATATTTAAATAATTATGGAAAATAAATTAGTAATTAGACAATCCACAAATTGCAATTTCCCAATTTTCTAATCCCCATTTTTGGGAATTTTCTAATCCCCATTTTTCTCCTCTTTAAAAGGAGAGCTCATCCATCCTTCTTGGCTTGCTGAACCTTTCTCCTCTCCCCCTCCATTGCTTGAACCCTTGTGTTGGAAAGAAAGAAGAAGCTTCGCAGCTCACCTCTAAAAGCTTTGAAGGAAGGCAAAGGTCCTCCTCTTCCTCTCATTCCAAGAACATAAATGTACCTCTTTGCTCCTCTCATTATCTTACTCATGCTGTTATAATGTTAGAATATATCTTTGAAAGCCCATAAGCATGTATGTAGGCCATTATGACTCTTAAAAGCTTCACAAAAATCTGTTCTGTTTTCATCTATTTTGCATACCCTGTCATTCATCCACATTTTTTGTATAGTTAGGGTGCTCCATTTGTGCTGATTTTGGTGTTGATGGAAAGGTATCGGAAATACCTTTCCATTGATATATGGCACCGCTCATGGAATGGTCTGAATTGGGAGCATTTGAGCTCAAAAAATAAACCATAAGTTTTCATCCAGGCGAAAAATGCCGTCTGGCGCTGCAGCGCCCGAAGTTGCAGAACTAGGCCGCTACAGCGTGCTACAATGCACTGCAGCGGGCTGCAGCAAGATTTCGGTGGAATATATAAAAACATTAATTAAACTATTTGAACAGTAAATTCGTAAAATGGACCGCTACAGTGCGCGATAGCGGGTTGCAGCGAAAATATTTTTGGAACTTTAGAAAATGCGAAAATAAACTAATTGAACAGTGGTTTTGCAAAGTGAACCGCTGCCGCGAGCCGCAGTGCTGCCACGCTAATGGCGCTACCGCGCGAAAAGCGCTGTCGCTCTAAAAGCGCTACAGTAATAGAATCCTTAAAAGTATGTATCAAATAGGTAAACCTTAATAACCTAAATGGCATGAAACTTAGATCTTTTAGAATTGTGATTAAGTGTTAATCCTTTTGTTTGTTTTAGGATTTGATTAGCATTAATCACCTTTTTATTTTATGTTATCTTTTCATTTATATGCCTTTATAATATTATGATGTATGTTAGAAAACTTTAACATTTAAATGAGACATCTTGATATGTAAACTAAACTTGAACATAATAATCTTAATAACTTGATTAAGTAGATAATACTTAATCCAAACCTAAAGTTTGACATCAATAATACACTAATAAAATATTGATTTATCATTGATCTTTAAATTAACATTAGTCTTAATGATAGAAAAGTTAGGGGTTAAACCTTAGCTTGTCTTGATTAAGATCTAAACCCTAATCACTTAATTAATTAACTTGATTATAAGATAATTTAATTGATATTATTCTAATAATACATATGATTTGATATTGATCTTAAATCACAAAATTATAAGTGTTAAGGATAATATTGAATATGTGTGATTAAATTATCTGAATCTAAACTTTAGATCTTTGATTTTCTCTTATATAAGATAATTAGCATAAGATGGAAATAAAATTGTAATGATTTATGCAATGACCTAATTCTAATAAGATCTTGGATTTTACCCCATAATTGTAGAGTAGAAAGGGGATCAAATGAATCTTAACCATCTGACCTAATCACTTTAACCTAAATATAATAGGTAAACCTTAAGAAGTAGAAAAGTGAGACTTTAAGGGTCTTGCTATAAGATCATTATTGAAATGGTTAAAGACCTTAACTAATGATACAGTGAGGTATGAAGGAATTTTGTAACTTATTGAGGTAGAAACCTAGTTGATCCTTCACAACTTTAGAAGTTGAACTTGATACCTTGTGATAGGAATTACCTAAAGTACTTAGAATATGGCTCATTCCTTGTGGTAGCAGCCTATATTGAGTGATCTTTTGATCACATCCTTGGAGCCTTGTGTAGGATACACCTACTTAGAGTAAGGATTAATAAATTTGATAAATCCTTGTCGATTAAATAGAATCTGCTGAACTCAGATTATTGGTTGGGCATAGTAGGGTATACCCATATTACTGGATTATTTAAGTAATATTCAGGATTGGTTGATTCACTCCAATATGGACTTATGACCAGGTGTTATCCTGCGGGATTAGCCGAATACAGTCCCGTTAGAATAAATCTTCCAAGACTAAGAGTGTTACAATTAATGAACAGGATCCTTAGTTTGAGATGTAAACTGCGACCGGATTCTGCCTCCTATCATAGTATGCTTTGATAAGTGCAGTTTAAGCAAACTAAGTATCTTTAAGTCACTTTGTGTATACCACTAAGTATACTTGTAATTAGGGCATTTAACAGCTTAGCTTGAGATACAAACTGTGATCGGGTTCTGCCTCCTATCGTAGTGCGCTTCGATAAGTGCAGTTTAAACAAGCTAAGGGTTAAATCTACCTTTCTTACAAATATGCTAAATATGTGTATACAATTATCCCAGCTAATGATTTTAAGCAAACTCTCAACTTTAACCAATTATCAAAGTTAGAATTGTAGGAGTCAGAATCCTTTTAGCAGGATTCTGCACAATGGAGACCTGGGATTCATTATTAGATTTTAAAGCATTTTTTGGATTTATCTCATATAGTTTAGAAGCATGAGAATGAGCATAAGCGTGATGTGTGAGTATCAGAATGATGTGTGAATATCAAAATGATGTATAAGTATCAGTGATGATTTATGAGTTACGGAATGTTGCATATTGATTAGGGAATTTCATGATGCATCGGCATCATTAGTAGACAGTATTCCCAACTGGATGTATGTATACATTGGACCGTACTGCTCATAATAGTTCAGTGATATTTTGGTGGCATATCAGTAGCATATAGTATTGTGACATATTTAGATGCACAGTTTCAGTGACATACAACATAGTTGTACATATGATTACTCAGTTTCAAATTTAGTACTGTTTTGATTTATTTTCAATATTCAGTTACAGTTCAATTTTACTTTACATTGCTTCAATTTTGTACAATTTTAGACAGATTTGTACTTTCAGTTACCTTTACAATTTTCCTGTAGAATTACTTGTATTATGTAAATGTTAAATGAATAATTAGAATTGTTAGATTAGTTTTGATGTGTTAGACTTATTGTCTAACACGAGGTACTTTTGGGATCCAACAATTTGCTAGATCTTGAGCAGTATATTGAGCCAGGTTAGGAGAACACCTAGGAAATTCAGGAGGAGCCCGTGGAGCACTAGTGGACTCTCCTTCAGTTTTACTTTCTACTTAGTATTTTCAGTTCAGTACTTAGTTCTAATTCAGTACTTCAGCAGAATGTTGTGATAACTCTGGATGCATTTTCTTTTCTTTTCTAAGACGAATGTTTTATACAACTTCTATGATGAATGTTTATGGATGTTTGCTTTAAGCTTCTGCACTCTATTTTTATACTATTTATACTTAGTATTGTGATGTGATCAGCATGCTGAAAATACTAATATTTTATATATATATTGGATTCCTATTGTATTCTAAATTCAATGTATGTATTTGCCTAATACTTAGGATAAGGATACTACTCTTATCTTAAGTATTAGCTCTCAATCTTGCGTGAGGTTGAGTCAGCAGCCCTTCAGGTGGGCTTAGTTCTCAGTTATTTCGGGGAGACGGGATATTCCTCCTCGAGTGGCGTGCCATTCTGACGCAGATATAATTGTACTTAATTCTTTTGCACGCGGCGACGGGGCGGGGCGTTACATCACCTGATTCAACTTTCAGAAGTGGGAGTTCAACCTGATCTCACATTTATTGAAGAACCAATCAAGATTTTGGATCATGATAGAAAGCAATTAAGGAATCATTTCATTCCAATGATTAAAGTTCAATGGAGGAACCGTTCATGTAATGAAGAAACATGGGAAAAGAAATCAGATATGTGGCAAAAGTATCCAGAGTACTGAATACTGCTGAAGTGATCCAGCACTATGGGTATACACAACTAAACTCAACTAATAACTTGGGTTTAGTCAATGCTATTTAATCAACAAGGATTGCCAAGGCTATGAGATTAAGACTACAATAGGTGAATCCTACACAGGGTTCCAAGGATGTGATCAAAATGGTCACCCAATATAGGTTACTACCACATTGGAGAAATCTTATTCTAAGAACTTTGGGTGATTCTATGACAATAATCTAAGATCAAGTTTCTATAGTTAAGAATGATCATTTAAGTTCCTATCTCAAGGTGTCATAATAAGTTCTTCCTATCATAATGTATTGACATTTGTTAAGGCTATTATTATAACCAAAGCAAACCTAACGTACGATCATCAAAACCTTACATATCTAACATTTATGCTAAAATTCATATGTTTTACTCATTAGCTCGCTTTGATCAGATCAGATGGGTAAACCCATCTGATCAATACCTATATAACAATTATGAGTATAATCAAAAGTATTATTAAGATTTGATCTTATGGTAAATCAACTTAGTTTTATAATTAATTTTATGCTAAGGGTCTTATATAAGAGAAAATCAAATATCTAAAATTTAAGTTCAGACACTTAATCATACAAGTTCTTTTATAACCTTACCACTTCTAATTCAATGAATTAAGATCAATGTCAAATCATATGTATTATTGGAATTATGCAAGTTGAATTATTTTTCAATCAAAGTTACTCGATTTAGGTGATTAAGGTTTAGATCTTAAGCAAGATAAATTAGGGTATAACCTTTAGTCATACCAAAATTAAGACCAATTGTTGATGTATAGATTAATGACAAATCAATATATTATTGGTGTATTATTGATAGCAAATTTCAGATTTAGATTAAGTATCATTTACTTAACCACGATCTTAAGATTCTCATGTTCAAACATAGTTTAATATTAATTAGGTACATGAAGGTGTCCAAATAAATGTTGATATTCTCTAACATACATCTTAATATCATGAAAGCATAAGAATATAAAATGACATAAAATAGAAGGTAATTAAGGCTAACCAAATCCTAAATCAAATCAAAGGAATTATCACTTGATTACACACCTAAGGAACTTAAGTTTCATGCAATTTGGTTATTAAGCTCTACTTAATCAATACAAGTAATTAAAGATTCTATCATTTAACATTTGGCACAAAATATTCAAGTAAACACATAAGGGATTTTAATACATGCTATTTAGGATAAATTTTCACATTTGAATTTCACATAAAATTTTATACAATGCTTAATTTTACAAAAATTAGATTCAAATTTGATATAATACAGCCCCACTAGGGTCCTAGGGTCTTTAAAATGCGAAAAATATGAAGTTTCAGCCGTTCCAGACAATTTTGGGCAGTTTCGGGCAATTCTGGGTGCTACAGCGCGCCATAGCGCCTTCTGGCAGCAAGCCAGGCGCTGCGGCGCACTGTGGCGTGTTACTGCACGCTGCAGCACTTTCGGGCACTGCAGCGCTTTCTGACGCTCCGGCGCGTTACGGCGCCTATTTTCTGAGGTGCAGGCGCTACGGCGCACTACGACAAATTTCCATTATTTTCATCAAAATATAATTTTATACATCACAATTTATTATGCCGCTGCGGCGCACCGTAGCACGCTACGGCGCACTATGGCAGATCCAAAATTTGAACCTCTGGCGCTACAACGCATTGTAGTGCCCGACGATGATTTCGCGTGTGCGAAAACTGTGACGAGTCTCCTTTCGCACACATGTACTCCCGATTGTGGGTACCTCATAAGTGATGCCATATACCGATGGAAAGGTCTTTCCAAGACCTTTATATTGATACCAAAATCGACATGAATGAATTATCCTACTGAGCAAAAATGGATGTCTTAGCTACATGTGTACAAAAATTACACAGCTTTTTAACAGTTTTCTAAAGGAGAACAAGCTTCGACCAAGTTCATTTGAGTCCGATTGAAGCTTGATGATCACACATAAGCTCCATACAATAGTTAATAAACATGTCATTCACAGTACTTTATAAATCAGACAAAGAGAGCACAAGGAGAGTAAACAAAAGGGTACCTTAGCCTTTAGAAGAGGAAGAAAAAAACTTTATTTTTTTCAGGATCTTGGAGAGGAGCTTTTTCTTCAGCAAACACAACAATGAAGGAGGGAGGAAGAGCTTCAGCTTTTGCAAATAGAGAGAAAGAAGGAGGTTGAGCTCCTTCTTAAAGAAGAAGGAGAGGAGAAGGGGGAGGAGTAGGCATGGCCTAAGGGAGAAGGGGAGGGAGCTCTGCCTTGCTTGCGCCAGGTCTTGAGGAGAGGGGCACCGAATAGAAGGGATGGGCAATTAAAAAAGGAAATTAAGAAAAATGGATTTTCTTAAATAAATAATTATTTATTTATTTTCTATTCTTTCTTAATTTACTAAAAATTCAAATTTAATGAACGCACTCTGAAAAATTCTGAAATTCCCCCCTAGCTAATTAGGGGGTGAGAAATTCAACAGCGATGTCAGATTTTGATTCCGATGATATTTAATTATGCTAATTTTCGGGGTATTTAATTATATTAAAATATTCGTGAAAATCTAACAACTTTCAAACGCTTCCAAAACATCACCCCTAGCTAATTTGGGGATGACGATTGCAACGGCTTAGTCAAATTTTGATTTTGAGATGAAATTAAATACCTCAATTTTTCCTTATTTAAAATATTATTAAAATATTCTAGATATTCAATTTAGCTCCTAATCACACCAAATCTTTAGGGATTAGTTCTAATGACTAGATGAACTTAATGAAATTATAATTAAGATGCAATTAAGCTAAAATTAAGCTGGGTAATAACCTTATGTTATTACACCTTTGGCCTAACCAATGCTCCATCTTATTTTATAGACTTAATGCAACAAATATTAATGCCATATTTAAATTCATGTATTATTGTATTCATTGATGATATACTGATTTATTCTACGAGTGCTACAGGACATGAAGAACACCTTAGAATCATTTTAAACCTTCTAATGCAACACCAACTATATGCCAAAATTTTCAAATGTGAATTTTGGCTGCAGTCAATAGCCTTCTTAGGCCAAGAATATCAATTGATACTAACAAAGTTAGTGCAATCCAAGAATGGCCACTGCCTACTTCAATGACTAAAATTCACAATTTTTTGGGTCTAGCCAGTTACTATAGTAAGTTTGTAAAGAATTTCTCCCTAATTGTTGTCCCTCTCACCGTCTAACTCAAAATGGTGTACCTTATGTATGGGAACCTTCATGTGAAAATACATTCTAGAGTTTAATGAGTGTCTAATGACAGCCCCAGTCTTAGTCTTACCCATAGAAGGAAATGATTACCAAATTTATAGTGATGGCTCGTTGAATGGTTTGGGTTGTGTGCTTATGCAAGAAGGCCATGTTATAGCATTTTCTTCTAAACAACTAAAGGTCCATGAAAATAACTATCTAGTTCATGATTTAGAACTATCAATAATAGTTTTTGCTCTTAAGATTTGGAGACATCACTTGTACAGAGTAAAGTGCGAAATCTTTATTGACCATTAAAGCTTAAAGTATATCTTCACGCAAAAAGAAATAAATTTAAGACAACGAAGATGGTTGAAACTAATTAAAAACTATGATTTATCAATCAATTATCACCCAGGAAATGCAAATGTTAAGCAGAAAGGGAATAGTCAGCTTACACTTGTTGACTTTTACACCATCATTTCATAAAAAAATGGAGGAGTTAAAACTGGAGTTGTTATTACCTCCAAATTCCATTATGTATTAGATGAACATGGAGTGTTTATTAATTGATGAAATTAAAATAGCTCAAGGAAAAAATAAGGATCATTCCCTTTTTGTTGCTTTAATAAAGGAAGGAAGATGATCAAAATTGAATCTAAATTCAGATGATTGCATTTGGTGTGGACCCAAAATTTGGGTACCTAATGTGTCTAAGTTAAGATTCAAATTTTTAAAGGAGGCTCGTCATTCCAAGCACACTCTCCATCGAAGGAATAACAAAATGTATCAAGATATGAAGAATCACTTTTGGTGGCTAGGGATGAAAAAGGATATTGATGAGTTTGTGTCAAAGTGCGAATATTGTAACCTTGTCAATGCTGAACATCAGAAGCATGGAGGTTTATTACAACCCTTATCTATTCCTCAATAGAAATGGGAAGATATATCTATAGATTTTGTTGTCAGTTTTCCTCGTTCTCGATCAGGTAATGATGTGATAAGGGTCATTGTGGATAGGCAGACAAAATTTGCAATCTTTCTACCCATTCAACAGATAGATCATGTGAACAAATTAGCTAAGCTTTATCTCAAGCAAATAATCAGATTGTATGGCATCTCAAAGGTTATGATATCAGATCGTGATAGTCTTTTTACATTAAAATTTTGGCAAATGATCCAACGAGACCTAGGTTCGCAACTCTGTCTAAGCATTATCTTTCATCCTCATACGAATGGGCAAATCGAATGAGTAAATCAAACTTTGGAAGATCTTCTTCTCCTTTGTGTGTTAGATTTTGGAGGCAGTTGAGATGAACACCTCCCATTAATTGAATTCACTTACAACAACAGATTCCAAGCAAGCATTGGAATGGCTCCATATGAAGCCTTATATGGGAGAAGATGTATCAGCCCGCTATCTTGAAATGATGTGGTGAGTGAAAACTATTGGGCTCAGATCTTGTCATTCAAGCTACGGAGAAAATTAGATTAATTTAACATCGAATGAAGGCAACCCAAGATAAGAAGAAGCAATACTTTGATTTTAGCCATCGTCACGTCGAGTTTGTAGTGGGAGACTTTGCGTATCTTAAAGTCAATTCGTACAAGGGAGTTTCAAGATTTAGAGTCTCTCAAAAATTCAGCCCAAGATATATTGGCTCGTTTGAAATTTTGAAAAGAGTTGGGTCAGTTGCTTATCAGCTCAGATTGCCTCCACATTTAAGTTTGATGCATGACATCTTCATATCTCATACTTGAGAAAGTGCTTATCAAGACTAACACTACTAATTGAAGTAGAAGAAATAAACATCCAACCAAATATCAATTTTGTGATGAAACCAAAAGAAATTATAGATTGAGATGTAAGACAATTGCGTAGCAAATCGATTCCCACAGTGAAAGTGAATTGGAGGAATTGCCGAAGTAAAGAACGATCTGGGAAGAAGAGTCTAGTATGAGGAAAATTTTCCTCAACTATTCACCTAATCACTGCAAATAACTAGAATATTATTTTCTTTCTTATCAATTATTGGACTAGTAAAACTTTAAATTTGATGTCGGGACGACATCCTCTTAAGTTAGGGAGAATATAAAATCCCAAGATTTTGAGTAAATAAAATTATTATTCATTATCTTAGTAAATTTGAGTAATCTATTAATTATTTTTGTCAAAAGAAAATATCAGGTAGTTAAGAATAATTTTAGAAAATTTTGGTAAACTTTTGGAAATATTTTGATGAATATTTTCCCCAGTTATTTTATTATAAATTAAAAAAATAATAATTATAGAAAATTATCAGAGTATCAAAATTAAAATACCTTTGAATTTTTGAATTCTACATTATCAAATTAGCTAGAAATAAAATTTTCATAATTTTTAGAGCTAAAATAGATGAGTTATGCTAAAAATACAGTTGAAATTAAATTAATTAAAGAATTGAATTATTTAATTCTAAGAAAAAATTTCGACAGCTACAGTGTCTGCAAATCCGATTTTGGCCAACTCCAAACTCAAATTACATGCCAACAACTAGGCTAAATTGGACAATTTTAGTGTCTATGAATTTCTCTCAATGAGATCTATATTTTGAAATTTTCAGTTTAAATTTTGAAAGTATATTTTTTATTGATTTTGAGAAATACTAAAATTTCATTTTTAGTAATTTTATGCCATAATTTTTGGGCTTTTACATTTAAATCACCTAATTAAAGGCATGAACTGATATTTCACAAACTTTATTCTTAGTTAAGGATGAATTTAAGTCAAATTATGTTAAGCAATTCAAATTCCACATTGATCAAACTTACACTATTGAATATTTACTAAAACCTTATATGAGCTCATAGACCTTATAACCCTAATTAAAAATATAAAATCCTACCTCAATTTCCTTTTTACCTCCATTTGAAAGTATTTGTCAAATCCCCTTCCCTTTCATCTTCTCCTCTCCAACAAACCCTAGGGACTTCATCCATAAGCAAATCTCACGGCAATGAGAAGATCTTGAAAGGTCTAAACCACCGAAAGAATGAGATCTATGATGCACTATATCTCAAGCTCCATAAGAAAAAAAAATCATTTACTTCTAGGTAATCTCTCATATTTGTTTCTCTCATTCTTTCCCACATTTACCAAATATTTTTTATGTTTGAATATATAAAGATCGAATAAATGATGATTGAAATATTAGTAGATTCTAAGCACACCCACAATGATATTTTAGGTTGTATAAATTGTATATGTAAATTCATAGAATTCTAAAATATATATATAATTTCTTAAATTTATTCAAATATTTTATAATTTTTCATCAATATTTTGTATTATCATAATTCTTATTTTATTCAAAATTAGTTAATGTAATTTTTCACACACATTCTCCTATATATTGTTAATAAATCACTAGAAGACATTTCACCTTAGTTTTACTTCTAATATGTCCAAAAATCACTCCAAAGTTGAAAAAACATGTTAATTTTATTTAAATATTTAAAAAAAAAATTTATTTTTTTTGTCAACTTTGTAGAGCTGTAAATATTCAATTACTAGTATCTGAGTGCTGTAACTTTGCATCTTTACTCTTCTCTATTTTGTGAACAATTTCACATAAAATATTACCAGTCCATTTGAACTATAAGGTCACCATTTAAGCACTCAAACTTCAATAAACACTCATTGAAATCTAGAAATTAATTTGATTGATTTTAGAAAATTTCTTGTCATGTTGTTGTATTGTTATAAGTTTTAATCTAACCATTGGATTTAGCTGATGTTTGGCATGATTACTCTTTATTATGTTAAGACAAACTTCACTTTTGAACACAGAACTGAAATTTGCCATTTAAAATCCCATATTTAGGTCCAAAGTTCAAAAAATAATGTGACTGTTTCTTATAAAATTTCAAAAATAGTCAACATTTTTTTCAAACTTTGCACATTCATAACTTTTACAATGCTTAAAACCAATAGTTGAAATTTAGCATACTTAATCTCTTATCTATTAGGAGTGCTTAATCTTAATATCTTTATTATTACTTAAATAAAATTTATCTCTATTTTGTTTAAATACCTTATATGAACTTATGGTTATCACATTAGTAGCTAAAACCAACTGTGAGGACTTAGATTAACAATTAGCCAAAAAGTTCATTATATGCCTTAGGATGGAGTAAAGGCCCAAAGTTGAGCTTAATGACCCGCATACATTTGAGGATGTTATCCATGATGCATTATTGATAAAATACCATGCCATGCCAAAGACCTCAACTTCCCAAGTCACTCTTAACTCCAAAGACGTTGATAACAAAGCCTACCAATACACTTAGAAAAAGTCAATTATAATTATAAGCCAAAGGGTAACTAAAATATGAGTGTAAAGTTATCTTGACCACTAATATTTTAGAGGAAGATGTAGAAAAGAGGATTGCAAGTCTTATCATGGAAATAATCAATTTAAAGATGAGGGTATTATTATTAATGAGGATGCACATTTGGGGGTGATTTACTATTTGCACTCTATTACTAGTGAAGAGGAATGGAGAAAAAGGAACATTTTTAATGTATGAATATTATGCAATGGAGTATGAACTTACCATAGATGGAAGTAGTGTCATGAATGTCTAGTTGTAAGAAAAGGTGCACCCTATTTTAAAAGCATTTTCGTGTCATTAAAGGTGTGGGGCTTCTTGAAGATTTTCCAAAGAATGATTTGGATGATTTGTTAAACAAGTTGCCACCCTTGTGTAATATCCAACATGCTATAGATCTTATTCCATGGGCACAACTTCCTAATCTCTTATTATTGTTTGAATACAGTGAATCTAAGCTACAATGATAAGTAAATTAACTACTGAGAAAGGGTTCCTTAGGTAGAGTTTTAGCCCATGCATGCATACTTTAATGACACAAAAAAAGATAGTACATGGAGGATATGCAAATAATAGTCATAAATAAGATCATGATTAAGTATCAATTTCCTGTATTATGCTTTGATGACATGCTTGATCTTATTTTCTTTTCAAGGTTATTTTCAAAGAAATATCTCAAAAGTAAGTAACTCCATATTAGGATCCCACCGAGCAATGTGTGAAAGGCTGCTTTTAAAACACCAAACAATTATATGAGTTGCTTGTCATGCCCTTTAGATTATCCAATGCTCTGAGCACTTTCGTGAGACCGATTGTAATAACCCAAGTTGTTACCTTAGTCATTTAAGGTTAATCCAAGTCTTAATTATGGGTTAGATATCTTAGTTAAGTCATTAGGAGCTCACATCTAGATCTAGTTCAAATCAGAAGTCAATCGGATCTAAAATCAAAATTCTAAAAAATCCAAAAACCCTAAAATTTGACCTACTTAAATAGACCTCAGATCGAAAAATGAACTTCGTCATTGCGCTAATTGCCCTCAAATTAGCTAGGGGTGATGTTTTCGTGCCAATCGGAAGACGTCAAAATTTTGACGAATATTTTAATAATATTTAAATGCCCCAAAAATTAGAAAATTAAAATAGTCGTTGAATCAAAAATCTGACATCGCCGTTGCGTTCCTCACCCCTCAATTAGCTAGGGGTGAATATTTGAATATTTTCTGAGTTTAATTAATTAATTATTTTTAAATAAAAAGTTGAAAATAAATTAAATAATAATTAATATTTAATTAATCCATTTAACGGCCGCCGTTCCACCCATTAGCGCCGTCTAGCCCTTCCCGTTAGGTCAAACCGTTCTCTCAAACCGTCCGATCGGGAGATCGGACGGTCGAGAGACCGTCTCTCCAGCAATCTCGAGGGCGTGCTGCCGCGTGCCCTGCGTCCGTCCACGCGGCGCCCCCGCCGCTCGCGCGAGCCATCCACAGCCTCCCGAGCCTCGACGAGTCCACCATCAACCCATTAAGGGCCCCTCGCTGCATCCTAGCATTGTCTCGCGCGTAACTGAAGTTTCTAGAGGCCACATCTGCAAACCCTAAACGTCGACCATTCGTTTCAGGTAACCTCCCGATTCACCACGTTTTACTCATCGCATGCCATGTCAAATATTGCTAATTGTAGATCCTAGCTCAAATCATCGATCGATCTGACCCGATCGAGCACGATCAGGTCCGATTGAGGCTCGTTCCCCTCGGGTCCGGTCACACGCACACACCCGCACGTAGCCGCCTAGGTTTAGTTTTTTTGGGCGCCGCCGGTCACCTCTGAGGCCAGTCCGGGTATTGCCGGGAAGGGGTGGCCGAGGCTTTCCCTCAGCCATGTGGACCGACGTCGCTCATCACCGGCGCCGTCGTCAAAATCGGAGCCCTAATCCATTCATCTCGGGAGCTCGAAGTGGGGGATGCGAACAGTCCTTGGGCCAGGCCGGCCCTCGCATGTCTCGAGCGGGCTGGCACGCTGTCACCTCTGCATTGCAGCGGGCCCCGCCTACGTCAGCGCGTGGGCCCCACCCCTGGATTGCGTCCAATTCGGGGCTGCGGCGTGTTCTGGCAAGCCCTGCTCCCTCTACTACGCCCAATCACGGTGCGACGCGTGTCACGCGTCACTTCCCGTGGGTCCCACTGCTCTGACTCGACCAGTCAGAGCGTGCCACGTGGCATAGTGGGCCCGCCATCTGGAAACCTGCAAAAATAAAAATAATAAAATAGAATTTAATTAATTAATATATATATATATGCTATTAGTTCTATTATAATTAATAGGTATAATTAATTACTCAAATAACTATGATTAATTAATTTAATTAAGTAATTACCTAATTAATCTTAAACAGTAAGTGATTAATTAATATAAATCAACAATAATCACTAAATAACAATAAATATTAATTAATTAATCTAATTAATTAATTAATCTTAATTATTAATATATTAATTAATTATTAAATTAATTAGATAGTAATTAGTTAATTGAATAGTATATTTGATTAATAAGTAATTAAATTAATTAGGATTAGTTTAATAATAATTACCATAATATTAATACTCAATTATTTTTAAACTTAGAATTAATAATTTATCTAATATTAATAATTAATGGTTTGATAAATAGTGATTAATAATCTAATAAGGCTTAATTAACAATAATCCTAATATTAATAAATATTATTAAATAATTAATTAATTCAGGTTTAAACATTATTAAGAAATTTATTAATTTAATAAATAAAATAAAATAATATTAACAATAATTAATTAAGAATTAATTAGCATTAATCCTAATTAAAATAATAATTTTAATATTTAAAAATATAGTTAATATTTGAATTAATTTAATAAAAGATTAATTATTAATTAATAATTAATACTAATTAAATATAGATTAGAGATAATTGAATAATAATAATATAAAAAATTCATTTTTAATGTTATGAATGAATAGTAAATTAATACAATTTAAATAAATAAATAGTGACTTTAAATATTTAAATTTATTAATTCAAAATCTCTAAGAGTTTAATAACTTTTTGTAGGATGATCCGAACATAGTCAATATATATCTCATTTTACTCAAAAAAATAAAAGGAATCAAATGGCGTAATTCAAAAATTAGTTTCATGGTACGTATAACGTAGTGACATTTTATGACCTAATTAAACCCACATAACTTTTAACCTAGTTATCCAAACATAGGCAATATGGGTCTTAAAATACTCAGGAGAACGGCCTCTTCACTATAGAAGTGTTAGTTTTTCCATTTGAACATCAGGATGAAAAGTCAACTCTTCCCCACAATTGACTTTAGGGAAAATGACCAAAATGCCCTTGTAACTTAGAACCTTCATAACTTAGCCATTTGAACTCAGAATTTAGTGTTCTTGGACTCTATGAAATCCTTGAACAATCACTTACAATAAACTGCATAAAAAGTTAGGTTTCATTAGGATGAAATTGCTAAAATGCCCCTTATGTTAGAAAACTTAGCTTGAACATGTATGACCTGTTGCTTGTCCAAATTAAGCATGCTTACTGTCTATCTTCATGTTAGACAGTAAGTAATCATTTGGTACCAAGAAACTTCAATTTATACCCTGAAATCAAAAAGTTAACTTTTAGACCCTTAAGTAGGAGCAAAATAGTTATTTTGCCCAAATTTTTGTCAAAGTTCCATAAAACCTCAGAATATCAATTAGATCCTTAAAATCAATGTTAAACCTAGTTTAGAATCATTTAAGTGAATGAAATTAGAAATTCAACCAAAGTTAGGTCAGATCTCCGAATTTCTCTAAGTCTTATCTTTAACACTACTCCTTAAAGACTTTTCCCAAAGCTAGGACTAGTTAATATATTAGAATTCATTAATTGGGCAAATGGGTTATCTAATAAATGAAACCTTAGTTTTATTAGTTTCTAAACTTTTACAACTTATTCTGATTATTTTATCTTTCAACTTTAGATTTAAGTTAAGAGAATCATCATATTAAGTCTGATTTAACTTAATAAGATTTACCCCAATCATTAGTTCACTTTAGAATTAGGAACCCAAGATCCTCAGTACTTACCTATTTGATTATGTGATTAACTCTTATTCATAATGTTTAATCCATAATCTTAGGATGGGAGATCTTGATCAGATCTTGCCCTAGATCTAAATTCATTAATTAGGACATCATAATTGATTATTTAACTTATAGCCGTCAATGATTTAATTAAATCAGAGCCTGATCAGTTCTGATTGTTTTCCAACTTATAAGGACGTGTTTCTAAGTTGTATGACTTAGAATAGTTAGAATTGATATTTAGATAACAAATGATATCACCATGTATAATAGAATCCCTTGCTCACTTTGATATTTATTGCTACACTTGTCTTGATGTTTGTGCCATATTTTCTTAGATATATCATATAAGATGTTGATGCATAAATAAAATTTTATGAAATTATGAAGACTTCTTAAATTCCTTATAAGAACAGTATGGTAAATGATTAAAGATAAAATTGCATGTGTTAGAGCTGCCTCTAAGTTATGTCTTTTGCCTATGCCTCCTTGTTGACGCTAGGAGAAAACTCTGCTTATATTTACTGTCTATGCCTCCTTGTTAACGCTAGGAGAAGACTCTGCTTATATTTTTTGCCTATGCCTCCTTATTGATGCTAGGAGAAAATTTGTTATATGTTTTTTGCCTATGCCTTTATAACAGCCCAAACTCTTAAGCACCAAGGTATTGTCCGCTTTGGCCAGAAAGGTTTCACGGTTTTGCCCTCAGAAGATAACTTCCCAGTAGGTCACCCATCCTGGGAGTGCTCCCACCTGAGCACGCTTAACTTTGGAGTTCTTTTTAGGAACTCCACCGTTATCTGAAAAGGCGCCTCGATGTTTAAGAATTTCGCTTATTACTACTTAAGTGGGTCATCACAATCTCCCCAATTTAAGTAACTGACGTCCTCGTCAGTATCCACACACAGATCCAAGAACCATCCATTGGGTAGATAAGACTATAGGTGACCCCTACAGGCGCAAGAGGTACCACAACCATGTAGCACCTTAACCATCATGGGTTCAAGAGGCTGCTCACATGAAGTGGTACTTTGCCCTGTATGGCACTTAGCTCTTATCTGACACCCTATAGTTTGCTCTGATACCATTTGTAACAGCCCAAACTCTTAAGCACCAAGGTATTGTCCGCTTTGGCCTGAAAGACCTCACAGTTTTACCCTCAGAAGATAACTTTCCAGCAGGTCACCCATCCTGGGAGTGCTCCCACATGAGCACGCTTAACTTTAGAGTTCTTATCAGGAACTCCACCGTTATCTGAAAAGGCACCTCGATGTTTAAGAATTTCACTTATTACTACTTAAGTGGGTCATCACAGCCTTCTTGATGACGCTAGGAAAAAACCCTATATTTCTGCATATGCCTCCTTGTTGACGGTAGGAGGATATAGTTTTGCGCCTTAGCCTTCTTGTTGAAGTTAAGATCCTTTTGATATTCAGTAAGCTAAATTAGCCTTTTTCTGTATGGCAGTTAGTACGCAGATGTTCATATATAATATTGATGTTTTGTATACGCTTCAGTATTTTCAATCAGTCAGCTATTTCCTTGTTTCGCTTATATATATTTTTAGGATGTTAAATTTATTACTGCTATGTATATGTATCATTGTTATTTATTTAACTTGCATAGTTCTTATGATCACCTGCATGTTTAGGATGTGATATTCTCTTTCAGCGCTTGTTTAATTATTTATACTTATGTGTCATGCCTTATTTAGCTTACATTTGAGATATGTCTTAGCCTCCTTTTTTGCTTAAAGTTATAAATATTGTTTATAGTTTTTTCCTCTATTCTACTGTGCTAGTTGCTCCCTTGATTTAATTATTGCTTAAAATAAGTTAAATTGTAATATTACAAAACACATAAAATTTATCAACTTAAAATATATTTAGACAATTTGTCTAATAAGATTTTTCTTTTTTTGGCTGGGGCCTTACATTGTGAAACCGACAATAACAGATTCATATCAATTAGAAGATCAAATGCCAGAGGATGAGCCTTATCTAGAGGAGGAGCCTTTAGAGGGAGCTGCTGCTTAATTTTCTTTCATGTGAGGATGAGAGAATTTTGCTTTCAATTATTTAAACTTTAATGTGATATAATAATACAAGTATTCATGACTGTATATTTTGGATTACTATACTATTTATTCTGAGTTATATTCCATATTGTGATGCTTGGATGTTTTCTATTTAAATCGCTTTCACACTCTGTATAAATTCTTATATAGTGACTGATCATTTGATTATATGCTTACTCCTTCCTTTATTATATGGATTGTGAATTTCATCCTAATCCAATAATAAGTGAAGGGTTAGTCAGAGTGACACATCACCCCTTAGCTTAATCTTGTGGATTAAAGGGTGAGGCGCCACACCGATGAACATCATTTTTATACGGTTCCTAGAAATATTTTTAGTGGAATATTTTGATATTATTATGATTTTTAATACTAATGAACATCATTGTTTAAGGCATTAAAGATTGGTCATAAGAAATATTAAGGATGATCACTATTTACTTAAACTTGAACTCTAGAAGTACAGTTCTTCTAATAATGAGGGAAGTGATGTGGCACCACCACCATTCAATCAACTTAAGGTTATAACACATGCATTTGCTAAGAGGCTAAAAGCTTTATAAGGACATTTTTTTAATTAAGTGTTTATTTGAATTTTGTTGTAATAATAATATAATCTTTCACACCTTGACTTATCAAGCACTTTTGCCATATTTTAGGCTAGTTTTGAGAAGGTTTGATGCATTAAGTTGAAAGCCTAAAAGTTATCTTGGCCTCGTACACAAGTTATTTTTATTTTTATATGTTTTAAGCTCTTAGGATTTTGCATATGAATTAAGTTACTTTTATCAAAATGAAAATTTAATATGTTTATATAGCTCCATGCAAAATCCTAAGAGCTTAAAACATATAAAGATAAAAATAACTCATGTATGAGGCCAATATAACTTTTAGGCTTTCAACTTAATGCATCAAAACTTCTCAAAACTAGCCTAAAATATGACAAAAATGCTTGATAAGTCATGGTGTGAAAGATTATATCTTTATTACACCAAAATTCACATGTAAAGCCAAATGCTTATCCTAGACCTAAATTCAAAGAATACCATTTGGAGTGACTAAGAAAATTTGGCCAAATGCTTATCTTTTGAATTTATCAATTGATATATTAACTAGTTATATTTAATATGGAAGATTTTATTTTCTACTAATTTTATTTCATAAACTATTGAATAAGTTGCATAAAATTAGAGTTTTAAAAGTTAAACACTTGGCAATGATGTAGCACCACCACCCTTAAGCCAACCTAAGCTTGTAGAACATGCTTTTATTAAATGGTTAAACATTTAATAAGAACATTTTTAATTTTTGGTTAAGTTTTTATTTGCATTTTTGTGTAATAAAAATTTAATTTTAATTTCATACAAGATGGGACTTATCAAGCATTTTAGGCTCATTCCAATAAATTTTGGTGCAATAGATTTCTTGAGCTTATTGAGTATTTTTAACAAGTATTTTATCTTTACCACCATATGTAAATCCAAAGCTAAGCCATGCATTATTCAACATTATTTCTTTAATCTTGTTCAATCACAAAAAATTGGTATATTAACTTTATAGCACCCCCAATATCATCTCTAAAATTTCAAATTATTTCATTTTTATTTCATCAAATATGCATCTTTCCAAAGTTGAAATATCAATTTTCAAGTTATTTACATCCTATGCCACTAGGTTTTCCATTAATTTGCACTTGCACCAAAGATAATTGGGAAAAAGTATCCCAGCAAAAAATTTGTAGTTTGAATTACATATACTTTGCTAAAGATAAGCACTTTTATAATAAAAAAACCAATAACATTCATCTGACACAAATATATATATATATATATATATATATATATATATAATCTGTAAAAAGAAAAATTTAAAATTTATAAGGGTAAGATACATAAAATACAAAACATTATATAAGATCAAGAAGAATATAAAGATGAGATCTTACATAATCCCAAAATCAAGCTTGCTTTGGCAATTTATAATACCAAAATCAAGCTGTGCAGGCTGATTTGAAGTGATAATCATCAATTGTAGAATAGATGTGGCCAACATCAACATGGTAATTAATAGCTTCCCTGTTTCATAAAATATTAAAATCAATGTTTAGGCAAATAATCATACTAAAATTAATCTAATGCTGAAATACTAAAGACTTTGTATGTAGCACGTTTAAAATAATCACTTAACATATATAGCTGTGTATTAAGCTCATATAAAACATATGGGAAAAAATGAAGGATAAGAAAGAAAAGAGGGCAGTAGATAATAATATAGAGATCTTACATAATCTTTTTGTGAGGAATGCCCAATTTTCTGGCAACTTCATCCACATGCATTCCATGTTCACATGCCCTGAAAAAACAAATATACAAGATAGTGCTTCATGATTTTAATTTCTTTATTGAATGATTCCATGTGCAATATTACACCATTTATATTTGTCAATCTGATACTAAATTGCAAAGGTTAGCTGTTGTAGGATCAATTGGATGCTCCAACCAGGACCGTTCAATGGATGACATGCGAAAAGCGCTTCCCATGTGTTGCCCAGGTTCAGAAAAAGGAGGGTTGGCTGACCACACTGATTTAAAGATGAATGCGGGTTGAAGTTTTGAAGTCGAGTAGCATTAGGATCAGAGTTAGTTAACCCATAAAGTGGTCAAGCTTGAGTCAACATGTAATTTTGTAGAGCCTTTGATTGGAAAAGTTGGGAATGTACTGTCTACCCGATCATCAATTTCGTAGGTCGAGCAGGGGGTAATTCATTATTTTATAATATTTGTGCTAATTCCCTAACATTTGTTCATCTATAATTCTGTTAGGTTTAGAATTTGGTTGATTTTATGTGCCTCGGTAATTTTTCCCAATTTTGAGTTTTTCATATAAATCTAGAGTTCTTCATTTTTTATTTTGTTGCGATCTATGATTTTGTTTTATTTTTGTTCAAGTACTTTTCTCTACACAATACACTTCACCACTTGTGTGATCATGTCAAACCAAGTTTTAGTTAGGTCAATTGGTTAGAAGAGGGCTGAGTCCTGGTGGAGAATTTTGACCTGCTTATTAAGTGGGTTAGGTTCGTGTTGACCCATTTTGGATTTGGTAATTTTAAATCCAGCCTAAAGTCAACCCATTGACCTGTTTTGACACTACTACTTCCAACGGTTTGGATGACTTGCTTCAAAATGCATATTTATTCGTAAGGGCAACCACAGGTGATAAAAATGAAAGAAAGGGGTTTGCTTACAGGCTTTCGGGTTCCTCAAAGAGATCTAACACCAATTTGAAGACGTCGGATTCAGATTCACTCTTGTTAGCTGCCACTGAAGGCTGAGTTTAAATTCAAGAGTTAGTATATTCTGAAAAAAAATAATTAAAAATAAGAATAGAAACAAAAATGCCACACTACTTGATTGTTGACAGGAAAGTGATTTTCCTTTGCCCCACTGAAAGAAGTGCTTGGCTTCAGTGCATCTCCTGGGAGTTGAAGTGGAGCGCCAGCCTACAGATTGTCCACAACATATTAACAGGAAAAGATAAGAGAAACTGACCATGATTAAGGAAATATGATTTTAAATAAGGAAACGATGGTATTCATATTAAAAAAAAAACCTTTTTTCCACTGTGATCTGCATGGACTTGAATACAGTGGATGAAATGTAGAGGAATTTCATTGTAGTCCTCAACAGCCCTGACAAACAATAGTCAAATGAAACAATATTTAACAATGGGGCACAATATCATATAGCATACGTATTGATCATCAAGCCAATGTTGTCGTATCAACGTTTGCTTTTTGAACCCAACATAAGTTGAACCAGTACCTAAATCTCTTTACTTATATATATATATATATATATATGTGTGTGTGTGTGTGTGTGTGTGTGTGTGTGAGAGAGAGAGACAAAATACAAATCATTCTATGAACATAATAACAAGTCTAAACCCAAAAAAACAACAATAACAACTAGCCAAACCTTAATCCACTATATGGGACCAATTACGTAAATCGTTTCTCTATCAAATAGTACCCCTTCCCTAAACTCCAAGTACGTGAGATCAATCATAAAGATTTCTTACCAAGTTTTTTTATACTTCTTGTTGACTTTTATAACCTAAATGACATTACCAAAAAGAGGGTTATAATGACCATGTTATGTTTTGTGGATACTTGAATGCAACCCAAAAATAATGCACCTAACTACAACTTAGAGTGCGTTGATGCAAGCTAAAGCTAGAGTAGTAAAGTATCAAGTGCAATGGAGTGATCTTGGAGAAGACCATTGGTAAGTTGCGGAGCCTGAGTGACTTTGAGTCAACTACAAATCAACCAAGTACAAGTTGGACACGTATCGAATCAAGTGAGCATGAAGGTTGTTGAAGAAAATGAACTGGGGATAAAAGCCGATGCTTTGGCAAATCAAAGCAACGGGACAATGTTCATCAACCAAGGCATGGGCACTTGAGCGCGCCCAAGCTCTAAGGAGATGTTCTTGAAACTCAGCAATACCGAGGCTTGGGCACTAGAAGCATTGAACTTATCCGGTGGATCGAAGCTTAAGAGCTTGGGGGCAGTCAAGCGCCGACACTTTGTCAAACAACGAAGTCATAGCCTAGAGCTTGGGCGCTTAGGTGCACAAAGTGCCAATAGTTGAACCAAGCAAGAGATAGATAGAGGCTTGAGTGCTTGGGCTCACCCAAGTACTAAGTGCATTTGAGCCAACCGAAGAAACCTGAGACCCAAGCACCAATTGACAAATGCAAACTTTGAAAGGAAACTAGAGCGTTGGGATTGCTTAAGTGGACACACAGCAAGTTTAGATGAGGTGTGGGGGACACATGCCCATCATGCACGAGCCCTAAGAACAGATAGGGCTTGTCCGAAGAGCTATAACTATCTAAAATAAAATTAATAATATCCCTAGTGATTTTGATTATGAAGAGATTAACAAAGAAAAAATAATGATTCTAGAAATTAATCAAACTTATAATCTTATGATTGCTAAGACCTATTTTAAGAAAAAAGGACCATATTAGCATTTTGAAAAATAGAGCCTTTAAAACTCAAATAATTATTTTTTATTGAAAAAGGGATAATTTATATTATAAAAATTGTAAAATTATTCCAAATAATTATTTGATAATCCAATATTATTTATGAATTTTGGATTTGAAAATAAGAGCAATAAAAGTAACCTTATATCTACTATATATATATATATATATATATATATATATGTATATTAAAACTAATAATGAAATTTTAAAAATAATAATATAATATTTTTTGGAGTGAAATCTTAAATTTTGAAATGTGAGATCTTAATAATGAAACTAACTTTACGTGGAATGAATATGCTAATTGCAATAGGACTGTTGCAAAACATTTGCTTAATGAATAAAATGAAAGAGTACTTAATAATAAAGATGGATAATGATAAAAACAAGATTTCAAGTTAAAATTAAAAAGAAAAATTCATATATTAAATAATAATTTAAATGTAATACTAAAAAGATTAGGGAAACATAAAATCCAAAATTGTAGCTTCTGATGATAGGAGTGCAGCATTCAAGAATTTATAATATGATTAAAATCGATCACAGCTTAGAACCAATGAAATTCAAAGAACTCCAATGCGTGGATGGTTAAATTTAAGGGTTACTCTTGGAGCTTTAGTTTGGTGACATTATTGTTATTTTTATGAACATATCGATATTTTGGTTGTAACATGTTGTTTGAAACTTTTATGGTGTAAACATATAATTTTGGTAGATCGAGCAAAATTTACGAAAAACAAGAATCTGCCACTGTAGAGTGCCACTGACACCTTATAATGTAAGACATTCAAAGAAGCATAAGTCAGTTTCTATGAGTGCAATGTAGGGCTCGCAATTTTACCTAAAACTCAAAACTCACTCGAATCTTGAGTCTAGTTTGAGTTAGGCTCAACTAGACTTGAACTTGTTGACAAATATTTAATACATAAGAATATAGGTCTAAAGTTTGAACATAATTGCATGGGAAGGAGAAATATGTTACACCAGTTCAAAATATAGGTATAAATTAGAATTGATCGCATTCTTAGATCATGTTATAATTAAGAATAGAATATACTTAACATCCCTTTAAAAATATTTGTTAAAGGATACATTGCAAGTACCTGCAAAGTTTGCAATCGAACTTGACATATGAAAAAATATCAAAGAAAATTTTAACCTTTGACATCAAAGAAATGAGAAATCAATTCCCATAGTCAAAGTACAATGAAGGAAGTACAAAAAAAATCTAACTATGAAAAGAGACAAACATGGGTCAAATACTCTCATCTTTTCACATAAGTAAATGTATAATTTTAAAGTTTTATTAGTATAATTTATTTTTGGTGTTAAATTTCAATGGCAACACTTCTCTAAATAGAAGAATTTGTGACATACCAAAAAAATGCAATAATTTTAATCAAATTTAATGTCATTAATCATTAATATTATTATTTTTATAAGTATTATAATTCTTCTTTAAAAAAAAAATTATTCAAGGCTGGATTGAGCGCCAAATACTAAGCGCCTAAGCGCAAGGCCATGTGCACCTATGCACAGCGCAAATAAGTCCATGTTAAATTTTAATTAAATGGCCTATGATGTTCAACAGCCAGTTGAGCGCTCAGATGCATCAATATGAATACCCAAACGCATCAAAGAATTATATAAATACCTCATTTCACAGAACAATTGTGTGATTTATACTATTTATTCTAGATGTATGTGTGTGTGTGTATATATATATATATTCATAATATAGAATAAGTTTTTTTATGTTGTTTAAATATACATTAATATGATCTTGTAACATCACATAAAATTAATCCAACATTATTATGAATGTACTTATTTCTCATCATATCTATGAAAGTATACAAACACACCCATCTTATCATTTAAAAGGATGATAACATTCCTATCCTCACACGCGTGTACACAGCTATAATTATAGATGATGCTTTAAACTAGACTAATAATCATATAACTATGTGCAAGCATGTTGTGATTTTGGAATATTTTTGTTTTATGTTGCATCTTATTACTTTTATGTGTGCTTTAGGTTCTTTAGTTCCCATGAATAATGTTACAAATGGAAGCTCTCTAAATATAAACAAGCAAATATAAATGTAAATGGAATTAATATTTTATCAAATTCTATGTTGGAAGTAAAAATTAAACACTCATTTTATGAGTATGATAGAATATAACATGCATGTATCCAAAAAGTATATAATAAGTTTTAACATATGACATTGATTGCAGGTTTGCTTAGTATATGTTCATGTCTGGAGCATACTGAATCAAGTATTGCATGCCATGAACAATTTAAACATGACTTCAGGTTTGCTGATACAAAAAAAAAAAATTCTATTGATAACATGCTTAGCTTAGGCTTCATCTTACTAAAAGAACTGCCAATTTTCTTAATAATCAAGAGAATAAAAATTAAGAAAAATAGCTTGTAACATATGAAGAACATTCATGGAGGGTGCAAGAAGAGAATATAAGAGGTTGTTTGGTTCACGGACATCTAAATGTCTTGTAAGATTCTAGAGATGGAAAATATTTATTTTTTACATGATATCAACCAAGTCCTACAAACCAAGGTATTTTTTTTCGAACACAACTGTAACAACCCTTGGTCGTTACTAAGAAAGGTGCTAACATCCCCACAAATCCTAATTGTTCGTTAACACCGTTATAGTCTATTAATACCCACAAATTTCTGTTTTTCTGTTAGTTTTCCCGCCAAAATTTATTTTGACGTTGATAACCCACCAATCTATTTCTACAATTGATTAACCAACCTCATTTCAAAAAAAAAGTATATATATTTTTACGGTAACATTTTCTTACATGCCGATCCTCCCATTTGCCGCCACCTTCCAAAAACGACGCCTTTATCTCAATAAGGTGCGAGGTCGCTTGCGGAAGAGGGGCGACGGCTCGATAGAAATCGTCGGCAGTGTATTTAGGCGGATAGAACCTACAACACTTGAGCACTTGGACTATCGCAGCTCATACGTGTGCGTCTTCTTCTCCGTTCCAGACGCAGCGACCAAGCCGACGAAGCCATAGTCTTCAACACAAGCAGAGACGCAGCCACAGCCCACGGAAGTCGACGACGCCAGCCGCAGCCTTGGGAGAATACGCCGCAAACAAAGACGAACCCAGCCACAGCGCCAACGATCTTCGACGCCTTCGATCCGCTCCGAACCCTGCCGACTCCGTGACGCCTCTCCAAGCCGACGAAGACACTCTGCGTCTGCAGTACCACTCCCGCCCGATCATAGTTCGTCGACAGAGGTCGTCTCATCCGTCGGCAAGCAGCTCGACTCCATCCGCCGAAGCTCCGCCTGAATTTCTGCAACCAATTCCTGCTTCTTGGAGATAAACTCAATCTTATAAGGTATGGAGAGTTTATTTACAACTGCTGAAATGTGTTTATTAAGAATCTAGATTCTGTGGTAGAGAGGCAGAGGCTGCGTTAAGAGCTTTCCATGCCAAACATTAACTGTTAAGATTTAAGTTATATTTGCTATTAATAGAGTATGTCCAAAACTTCAATAATTCAATTAAAGGTTAGGGACCCCAAAATTATTTACATTTATGCAATACAACTTCAAATAGAGCTATTAAATTGGACAGCAAGGACTTTTCTTATATTTACAGGTTCATTTCTTAGTTATTGCTATATGTTTCGATTGAATGTCGATATATGCATCAGCAATTTCAGTAATATTTCCGATGCAGTTACTCTAAGAGCAGCATTTCGACTGGCTATATTTTCTCATCATCTGAGATTGAGATGAAGAGAAGATAATAGATATCAATTTAGAGAGGAATGTTGTCATTGTTCTTTTTAACCCTTTCTTCCTCTGTAAGGCCCAGATCTTCAGGTGCAATAGGTTCATTAGATCGTGTTAAACAATAGTTTTGACTTCTCTCTGAACAATACCAAAATGAAGGAGTGACATTAAGATATCAACAGATTAAAATTTTATGTGCATCCAAAAACTCTATAATATGTTTAGCATATCACATACGATTCAGAACACGTATAACTCTAAATGCATGCAATGCCACCTAAAATAAATAATAATAATAATAATAATAATAATAATTAAGCTTTTAATTCATATAAATAATCAATTGAACAACTAACAGTGCATTTTCCCTACCTGAAACTCATTTAACCATTTATTTATGTCAAGGAATTATCTAAAATATCTTTTAAGATAAAAAAGAAAATAAATAAGCTCTTTTGACCATTGAATTAAGAAATGCTAAATTAAGATTAATAGGACTGAGCAAGATAATGATACATCAATGATGGCAAACTTTTAGTTCCTTAGTGAAATGATCACTGACCCACTATGTTCAAGCATGATAAAGGTTCATGTAGAGAATCATTTTTTTAAAAAGCATTAGAGTTTAATGAAATGAAGAATAAAAATTTTAGGAAATGCTTACATAAGTTTAGAAAATTTTAAGGAAATCTTTAGGAGGACAACACTAAAAAAATATTAAAGACTTAGGAATAAAAAATTATATTTAATTATTATATATATGGGTCATTTACAAAACCTAATAATATTACAAATATAACTTTTACAAACACCACAGATTTTTGAGTGCTAAAATCAAACATTCATATACTAAGGTACATTGATTTTACTGTTTATACTTAAAATGCTTTTATTACCGCTTTAACACCGCTTTGAGCTTTAACACTGTTGATGAAATGAAATGCTTGTTAAATGACAAAGTAATCTCATAAATGAAATATATATGTTATGTCTTGTGAATATATGCAAGGGTTCCAAAATGGTGGTTTATTAGGTTAGGGACGGGGCTAGTCTATCGAGAGTTATAAGGGTGCCATCTGAAGCCTTTGAAAGGGCCCAGATGAAAGAGATGCTCTTATTGAACCCAACCTCATGGTTTTGGATTTGCTCAACAGAACTGCTAACATTGCTTCGTGAAATCAAGACATACATACACAAATAAATATGCATGAAACTTATTATATGACAAATGACAATATTATAGCAAAAAAAATATTTAATTTGCAGAATTATATATTTTGCTCTAACCTTTTTATTTCCTACAAAATTGTCTATTTTCTGCTTCCCGCAATTGCTAAGTGTAACATTTAAACATTTTTTTGTACTTAATATTTGTATTGAGGCATTATTTTTATAATGCCAAGTCAAGTGCAGTTAGAGAAAATTGATATAGCATAAAGGATATCTAAAGTACAGTGGTGCTGACATTGGCACATATAATTTTGATTCATTACTTAAACTTTAAAGTTGAATAAAAAATTTATTTATATTAATTTAATTTGTAATAATCTGGATATTATATTTATTTAAATTAAATGATTAGCAAATTTATTATGTTGTATAGCTCCATTGTTTAATTTATGTCCAAATGTTATTTAGCTCTTGACTTTCAATATGATCCTACGAGGATGTACCCAATGGTAGTTGGGTTGATACCTAACCTAACCCAGGGTCACCACAACAACCCCCCAAACGTGTTCCACCATTTCATCCAACTAGCTTGAATACTATTAATCACATCACCCCTTATTTCATCATTAATTATCATAATTTAACCAAAGCATTTGAACCTCTCACTTTTCTTGATCACAGAGTCCTTAGTAGTTATTCTCAAGATTAAGGCTTCTATTACAATTAAAGTTTTAAACTCCATATGTTATAATTTAGGCCTGATAAGACAAACTTTTATATCCTAAAGGAAACCTCCATAACTCATATTTTGATTTAACCCTGTGATTTTAGTCTTGGCAATTTAAAGAATATCTTATGCAAATAACATACACCAAGGAAAATCCTCTTGAACATGTTGAATAAGAACAACCATAAATTTAATTTTAGAAAGTAGTAACATAAAAAATAACCATTTAAATATCCAAAATACAATAATGTTAAACAAAATAAGCATCACTCTATAATACTAAAATTTTAATAACAACAAAATAGCAACAAACCAAACAAACAAACTATAATTGGTCGTTTAGTTGACCATTATTAGGCTAGCATGGCAAGCTATCTTGTAATAACATAGCATACAATAAATGGTTGGTTCGTTGGGATTAAGTATAATTTTAAACATTAAAATAGACAATAATGTATTTTCTACATTTATTTATAAGATCAAAAATACTTGTTGTGCCTTGTTAGAGATCAAAGAAACCTCAAAGCAAAGAATTGTATGTTTTTTTGCATGCCATATATGAAATATTATTGATATAAAACATTATCATAATTCTCAATAATTACATTTTTTTCTTATTTCTAATAAATTTAAAAAATTTATGGCATTCCATAGAGTAGATACCAAACAAAAATTTAAAAAGGCATGCAAAGCAAAAAGGCACAAGTAGGATGAAGAATGCAAGAAACTAGGGTTGGTGGAAAACATTAACTGAGAAAAAACCTCTAAAAACTAATCTCTCAAAATTTTGGCAAATGAGTTAGTAGCATGTTCTTAAGAGACCCATAGACCTTGTGTGCTATCTCAGTATAAAATTGCAATGGAAATTTCATAAATATTTTAAATAATGAATAGTATAAAAGACAATAGAAAGTTAGTTGTGTCGATGTATTGGGAGATAGCATGACAGTGAGGAAACAGTCAACAAAACTATAATGAATCCAAATAGATACAAATGTCTCGATGGCATTGTTATCTGAACAGCATGGCATCCAAACAACAATCCACAACTAATCATATCTTAAGAACATGCAACCAAACATCCATAAATCAAATTAATACAAGAAAAATTTTGAATGAAATAAGAAGACAAACATGCAAAAAATATAAGCTTTCACTCACCGAATTGAGAAAGTTGAGACTTGCATTTTCCCCTGAAAGCCCTTCAATATTCCAATAATTGTAACATATATACCATTCCTGATCACAAAAGAAGAATAACTTCACTTCCGAAAGTAAGAATAACTCTAATAAGAATTAACTAAGACTTCGTATCCGATCTACTTACTGGATTACAGCTGCTTCATTTGCATCTGCTCTGTCATTCACCCTACAAACAAAGCCGCCAAGAGAATTGCACTCAATAATACAAAGAGCACCGCATAAAAGCAAATTGTCGAATGTTCGTGAAGAAGAAACCCCACCATCTGATTACATTGACCCTCCCAGTTCCATCGTCAAGTGTAAATGTCACGTCCGTCGCTTTCTCTGATTTGTTAGTCACGAATCCCAGGAGTTTAACCTGCGCATGTGCAATTTTTTTCGGTTTTCGAACGGATAACGAATAACTGAAGAGAAGGCAGAATAGTTAAGATTTTAATGGAAGAGTTACGTTCGTTGCATCGACACCATCGATGGCAAGGTTGAATTTGTCCTCGCTGGAATCGTATGCATCGCAGATCTGCTTTACAGTTAACGGTATCACACCATGGGCAGTACGGCCCTGCGGAAATAGAAAGGGAAAGGGAAGAGTTCAAACCCAGATATTGATGAGAAGGGATTTATCGCATATTTATATAAACATGCACCTTGGAGAACGAGGACTCGGCGGGTTGGGTCGTCGCCTGTGTAGATACAAAGCTGCTGCCGGAGAAAAGGGAGGCACCTCCGTCGAATTGGGTGAAAGACATTTTCTTGCCTCTGGCTGGAACTCGGGTCGAAACCCTAGAAGCTGTAGGAAAGGCAAGCCGTCGCAGCAAAAAGATGAAATAACCGCTGAAGATTGAGCGCGGGAATTCGAGATTGGCCAGTCCCATTTCCCGCCAGATTTCACTAAGTTGCCCTAAATTGAATTTCTACGTACAACTGCTGCGCTACAAAAATTTTGGGATTGTAAGTTGGCTTTATAAAATAATGCTAAAATTAATATAAATAATTAAGTATAAATTAATAAATTAATTACATATATAATAGTATTGTATGTAGTTAAATAATTTAGTAATACCACATAAGATATATTATAAATTAAGTGATTAATTAGCACAATTTATATTAATTTAGTTATAAAATAATGCATATATGGAATAATCAATTAAACTCCATGCTTAGTGAAGCCACTTCTCCCCTCCCAAATTGAGGCGTCGCACGAGCCTCCACCGTGATCCTCAAAAGACGTGGCAATCCTAGATTGCAGCCATGGCCTCGTACAAGGCCTTAGAGAAAGGCACGACAGAGATTTCAAGAGATAGGGCGATGAAGTCGATGCTGAACATGAGCCTGCACACAACGTCGAAGGAAATTATCAACGAGTGTTGACTGCCTCCCCTTACTCGACGGCTTGTCGAAGCAATGGGAGGACAGAGTAGTCGATTTTACTGCAGCTGCAACTTCCAACAAATGCCATGAACTGAGGATGTTCCATAAGAGTACGAGTCATGTGGCACATGAGATCCGTAGTGAAGATTTTGTCGCTGAGAAATTCGAAGATCTCAAAAAATGATGGACTTTAAGGTACTTGGAAATGTTGGTGTTGAAGATGTGGAGGGCGTTGGCAGGAACACAAGTGAAGTATATGCATGTTGGAGAGCTGGGGTGTAGCGCCCCACCCCGTCGCCGCACTCAATTTATTCAAGAGATAGCAAATTGGCGGCGGAACGGTGCGCTACTTGGGAAGGAAACACAACTTCCCCGAATAAACTTGTAATAACCCGAGGTTGTTATTATTATGATTAATTCCAAATTCATGAGGATTAAGTCGAAATCACAATTTCAATTATAGTCGAATAAAAATTAAATAAAAATATCTTCAAATAAAGCATATTGGGGGATTCTCCTACGAAAATTTGAGCGCAATCAGGATCCCGAATCGTCTTAAATAAATTCAGAAAGTTTAAACCTTCGGAGTTGATAATAGATAAAATATAAGTTGTAATTTATAAAAATTTTGTATATTTAAGTTAAGTATTATAAGAAGACGCTATGTTTTAAGTTTCGTAAATTTTCGAGCTACTGATTAATCGTAGCAAATTTTTGAAATTTTTCACTTAAAAATTAATATAAAATAAAAAATTCATCCAAATTTAATAATTTTTGAACGCTTGTATTCTCCTCGTCGTGTAACAACCCAAAGTTGTTAATCACTATTTAATCATCCAATTAACTTTAAATCTCTTCTATCAAGTCTTAATTGGTCATTAAGATAAACTTCCAAAGTCTTAATCAAATTTGGAATCTAAACAAACAAAATCATAATTTTGGGTAATTCCTAAAATCAAGAAAATGAGGAAATTAATTTGACCTCGAATTAAAAATCGGAGTTTGTCATTGCATTCCTCACACCCAAATTAGCTTGGGATGAAGTTTTGATGAGTTTTGGAGATAATCAAAAAATTTTTATTATTTTATTATATTTTCATTAATTTGATAAATAAAATAATTAAGATGACTTCTAATTAAAATTTTGACTCCATTTTTAGTCCGTTACCCTCAATTTAGCTTAAAAAACACTTTTTCAAAAAAAAATTTATATATAACTTATCACATGTCGACAAACCCTAAGCCCTAATTCTCTTCACACGCTACCTACCCCCCGTTCTTATCCTCATCGAGAGACCGCCTTCTCCTTCAAAGCTAGACGAGTGACGCGTGGCGCACCGCTAACCTCTCCAATAGGAAGGCTCGTGAAGATGAAATCACCGTCCATATCTCAATCGAACCCATGCCGATCCCCTCATTATCAATACCCCCTCATCCTCTCGGCACGGGAGTCTTTATTCGAAAGTAAGACAAGGAAGCTTGGCTCCGAACCCTAGCGATTGCCTCACAACGATTCAATAAGGTACTCCACTCGACTTCTTACCCAATATAGTTTATATGAAATCTTATTGAAGGATCTATGGGAATCATATATAACTTTGTGATGGATTCTAATATAGGTCTTAAATAATGCTCAATTTGCAAATATTCACCTATAAATTCACAAAAAAAATAGTAGAAGATATGAATTAATTTTTTAAGTAAAAAGGTGGACTGGATTTTTTTTAGATTCACGACTCTGTTCTTCTAGTACAACATACTCTGCATATATAATTATCTCTTGGTTTGAATAGCTTATTGATTTAACTTATGTTAATATCACTTAACTTTAAACCTTGCTGTCTCATTTGAAATTTACTGGTTGGTGGATGAAAGATTTATATATATATTTATTAAGAATTCTATGAAATTTGTGAATCTTTATTTTATTAGTTGTATGATGGTTAGAATTTGACATTTTGATTTAAATCCAAAACGTGTCTTTGACATTGTAAGTTGTGTACAACTTTGGTACTTTGTTCTTTCATTTTATATCTATTGCTTTCTATTTAATATTCCATCTCCATTTATATGCTAGAAAGTTCCCTAACATCCACTGAGAAACTTTTTGACAATTGGACTAATGCCAAATCTGAATTTGATTGCTTAAACTCTAAATGCATGAAAGGGTTATTTGTTATTCGACTCTCAACAATTTTTCTGTGGTTTTATATTTTGAGTATGTAAATGAAATTTGAGATGAAGTTATGTGCCATTTATGAAAATTTATGATGTCGTATTGCAAACATAAAAGTATGAGTCTACTAGTTTGAGATGTTTTATAAATTCATGCAGCCTCTTTATGGATTGGGTCGAGTGTTATTTCAGTAACTTAGCAAGCATGTATATGATGATTATGGCTTTTACTTAATGCTTCACAGTTATACATGAGCTCTCTAGATCTGTATCTCTCATTATCATTGAGGCTGTTTGTAACAATCCAGGTTGTTATTAGGATTACTTAAGTCTAATATAAGTCTTAATTATAGTTCTAGTACGCTAATTATGTCATTTAGAACTCATCTCTAAAATCTAGATCAAACTTGAAGTCAATTGAATCAAATCTGGAAAATCCCAAAATCTAGAAATTTACATTTTATCTAGATCTCAGATTGAAAATTTGACTTCGCCATTGCGTTCACCACCCCCAAATTAGTAAGGGGTGAAGTTTTGGATGCATTTGAAAGTCGTTGGATTTTCGTCAATTATTTTAATATTATTTTAAATATCCTAAAAATCAAATAAATAAATACTCATCGTAATAAAAATCCGAGTACGCCATTGCATTCCTCACCCCTCAAATAATTAGGGGTGATTTATTGATAAAATTATGGATTATGTTTAATTAATTAAATTCAATTAATGAAATTTAAATAAAACAATTTAATATGAAGATTTATTAATATTAAATCGAAACATCGCCGTCCAAAGACCTCACGCTGTTCCCCATTTTGCGCACGGAACCGTTCCGATTGACGGATCGCTCGGATCCGTCTGATCAAAGAATCGGACGGCTCTAAGATCATCTCATTCGTTCGACCACCGCGTGTCTTACGCAGCGACGCGTGTCGCCCTAAAAGCTCGACGGGTGCGTTCCACCGTCGTAGATCACCGCTCAAAGCTTTCATAAAGGCTCGAATTAATATCTCCCTCAGGTTTACACAATTGGAGATCGACGAAAATTAAAGGAGCTATCGATCAAAGTTCAAATTTTCTTGAGCCGTTCACGAGGTACTCTTCGATCCTCCTTATTCTTAGTTACAATTTCAATCGCATAATTTCGAAACTATATTTCAATTCGTGGATTGGAGTTTGAGCAATTTCGATTATACTTAGATGGCGTAGATCGAACTAGAATCCAATTTTGTCCACAGTTGTTATCATTAGAGGAGCGGGTTAGCCGTGATTAGGTCATCTAGGGTTAGCGTTTTCAATCGAAATAGGAGGACTTCGACTCGAACTCAACTACCTAAGGGAAGGTTACATCAATGGCTGTCCAACGCCGTGCGGGTTGGACCGATCCACATCCGGGAAGACCGTGAAGTTTCAAGCCATAATCGTTGCCGTCGGGCTCCTGTGCGAAGACGAAGGGTCTTCGGGTCGGACCGGGTCGACCCGGCCCGACCCAAATCGCCCTGTGTCGCGATCCACGAAGTCTAGGACATGTGGCTTCATCCAATTAGACGCATCAACGTCTGCGGGACCCACCAGCACACCTCATCCGCACATCTGCCGAAACCCTGCGTGTGTGGGGCCCTTCCGCCAGTCGCCTATGAACCACGTCCAGACACGTGGACGTGGGGCCCACCTCCATCTAAATCCTGTAGATAAAAGAATGATTAATTAATAAAATATATATAAATAATTAATGATAAATATGTACATATATATTAACCTAATTAATCCTATATATATATATATATATATATATATTCATAAACTTATATGTATATGTAATGAATAGAAAAATTAAATGTAAATAATTAATAACATATAACAAAATGTTAATTATATTAGACAACTATTAATTCTGTAAAAAATAGAAATATTTAAATATATTAATATTAAATTAATTAATTTTATTAATTCCCAAAACTTTAAACTTAAATAACTTGCAAAATACATATCCAAATACAATAATTAAATATACTAGATTAATCAGCAAAAATCAAGGAAAATTTTGAGATTTTCAAATTTAAGTTTATGTAAGTATTTAATATAATGACATTTTAAGTTATTAAATAATTCAAATTTTGTTACAAATATTCAAAGCACTATAACTTTACAACCTCTAATCCAAATATACTCAATATGGATCTCAAAATACTCAAAAAACTTTAAGGAACATTTTAGTAGTGTTAACCTTGCTGTTTGGATTAGATTTAAACTAATAAAATTTAGGACCTAACCCTAATTATGTCAATTAATCATAGAACTTCAATTGACCATAAGCTGGTCAATTGAGCTCCAAATTAAGTGATCCAAATATTTATTTAGATCAGAAAAACCTAATTTATAATAATATATAAAAATATTTAGGATCCAAATGTTAGATTTGCTAATAAACCCTAATTACTTTAAAACTTAATTAGTGAATATTATCAAATCTAATAATCCAAATTAAACAATTTAAGTTTCAAAGAACTCCTTGAGTTTATTAAAACCTAATGGTATAGTTGGATTAGTGATTTGGTGATTAATTTCACTAATCACTCACTAATCACCCTAAATTCTAATTAAGCCATAACTTAGCCAATTAAGTTCCAAATTGAACTCACCACTAGTCAATAAAATTAGTGGATCATTTGTGAATCATAGCCACTGATTTTGCTCAACTTGGATATCAATTGGAGAACTTAGAAAAATTTGATCTTAATTAAGAACCCCTAATTACACTTTAACCCTAAAAACTTATATTGGTCATAACTTAGCCAATATATATCAAAATTTAATAATTTTAGGTTTCATGGAAACCTTAGGGCATAAGCTACAGTAAACTAATAGAAAAATTATATGTTATTAAGTAAACATACCAATATACCCTTATAGATCAAATTCCTTAATTTGACCCTATAAGGCTTAATACTTAACCAAAATTAATGAACTTACTGTCTAAACTCATATTAGACAGTAAGTAATCATTTCACTTTAGTAAATTCTAATTTTAAACTCTAATTCATAAAGATGAGTTTTAGACTCTTAAATAGGGGCAAAATAATATTTTTACCCAAAATTGGGGTTTAATGAATTTAAGATATGATTTCATCTTTAAATCCTAACATTTAGTAATTAAAGTGATTTAGACTTTAATATAGATAATTCTAAAGTCTCAATTAGAAATTCGACAAAAATCCTAAGTTGAATTTTAAGTAAAACCTAAGTGACATATGAGAGATCTTTCCTTTCCTTTGAACTTCTTAGCTCATCCATAGGTCTTATAACTTTAGTTAAGATGTATATCTTAGTGATACTCTTAGATTTAAGAATTTTAATTCCTAAGATTAGGAATAGATCTTAGGTTATGATTTATCTAATGAGTAACTTGGGTTACTCATTAAGTGAAATCTTGATTTTACTAGTTTATTAGATTTTTCATAGTTTATTAAATGATTATCTGATCTCTTAATCTTAGAATTAAGTTTAGAAATCTATCCTATTGGATTTGACTTAATTCAATAGGATTTGCCTTAACACTTAATCAGTGAGATGGGATAAAACCTTAGTCCTTAAGATGACTTTATGATTAAGAAATTAAACTTCATTCTTTGGAGTTTAATTCTTAATCCTTTAAATATTGATTTGGCTAATCAAGGTTTGATTTGGGATTTATAGAATAATAAATTAGGATAATTGATTTACTTATTTAACTTTATAAGTGACATTGATTTAGTTATAATTAGGAAGTAGCTAATCCTAATTATATTCAACTTATAGGTTCGTGATTCTAAGTTACAGACAATATAGGAATTTATGATTCTGAATCTTATGTAACTTAGAGTAGTTAGAACGATTAAATTAGAAAATATGTGATATCACAAAGTTGTGTAGTGTTATTATTTCTTTAAATTTGAATTGCCATGCTTTCCTTGTTGTTTGAGCCTTTTATACTTTTATACATGCTTAACATAAATACTTGATACATACTTTATAATATATTTTGAATTACATTCATTTAACAATTGCATATAAATAAAATAAACAACATTATACTTATGGCTTATATTTTACTTAGCTTGCCATTCAGTATAACTTTACTTTATGATAGCTTTTGCCTAGGAAATTTCTCCTATGGTATATTACTTTGGCATTGAGATGTTTCTCCTATATGCTTTTTAGATACTTTGTAGATTTTACTTTATGATCTGGGATGTTTCTCCTAGATGCCTTTTTGGTGAATTTTACTTTAGGATCTGAGATGTTTCTCCTAGATGCCTTTTTGGTGGATATTACTTTAATCTAGGATGTTTCTCCTAGATTAGCAGATGAACTTTATTTTTTGGCAGACTAAGTAAGAGTATCTCACACCGTATAGTTACTTTAATTTATTTTACTTTACATTACTTACCTTTACTTTTCAGTTATTATACAGTTACTTTACAATTACTTTATATATTTTATTTACAGTTCAGACTTATTTTACTTTCCAGTTTAGCATATTTTTCTATCATATTTTTCATTTTCTGCAGTTTCTTTAAATTTCAGAACTTTTTGTATGTCAGCCGTTTTACCTACTTGAAAGAATGTTAGGTTGTTAGACTTATTTTCAGTACACTACTTTTGCTTGTATCATAAATTGGCATGTTTAGTTTGATCAAATTTCTTAGGACTTTTCATTGTACTTAGTAGATTTATGTATGCACTTTACTTACCTTTTATACAGCCTGAGTTGAGGTATATTTCTACCTCATAACTTGTTCTTCATTTCTTGTCGCTTTACTGTTATGCTTTGCTTAAATCTCAATTGTGATATTATTAAAATATATTAAAATTCATTATCTTAAAATGTACTTAGACATTTTGCTAACAAGATTTTTCTTTTGTTGGTTGGGGGCCCTACCATTATGAAACCGATAATGGTAGATTCTGAGCTTTTCAAGGATATTGAGCCTACAGATGAGCAGATCCAGGAGGAGGTTCAGATTATTAAGGATCCTTAATTTTCTTGATAGATTGCTTACTTTTACTTTGTGAGGATGAGAGACATTTGATGTTTTAGTCTTTAAAACTTTAATGTTTGTAATAATACAGAACTAATTGTACTTTACTTTCCTGCATTGTATATTCTGAGCTGGATGTCTTTATATTATGGTATGGATGATTACTTTAGTTTGTACTTTTCTTCTGCACTCTAATTTCATAGTATACTCATTAAGTGATTGTTAATCCTTGCTTTATTATGAAAAAGCACATCTCTCTCTTAAGATTGGATTGAAGTCTTAAATTCCAATCTAATATTAAGTAAGGTATGTGCTTAGTGACGACCACACCATAATCCTTATAATTAAAAGGGGGCGGCCGCCATACTGTTTTCTTTCTTTATTAAAGACAGCAACAACAGCTATATTAAGAGTAAGGTCTAAATTCATAAAAAGCATATTTATATTTATTACAGTATATGTTGGCATTCATCAACTTTGCTTTGCATTGATTTTTACATCAGTACTCTTAAATTATGGTAAGAATTTAAGAGATGTTTATGTTCTTTTCTGATGCTTGCGGATCTTCGGATTTGGGTTTTATGGTTGTTGGGAATGCCTCATCTAATGCAAGGATTAGTATTTATAATATATCTGTTGTCTTTTAATTTAATCCCAGTTGCGCATATGGAGTTCGATGACTATATACATATTCATAAGAAGGCTTACATGTGTATTCAATTTCTTTCTATTAGTATAACTGCATAAAGAGATTCATGCATGCGCAAATTCATTTTTTATCTCTTTAAAATTACAGTTATTGTCCTAGTGGATCAATTTATATTATTTGAATGTATATATTTACCTATATGGTGACTCTTGTTATGCTTAGTTATTTCATTATTATCATCAGCAACTATATTTTTTTATAAATGCAACAAGAATTTTATATTTTATTTACATTGCTTAACATGAGTACTGTGAATTATTGTGTTATATAGCTGTTTGATGTCTTTCAACTGCTAGCAAATGCTCATCAATTAAATATGAATGCAGAAAATAAGAGAATACATGCACTTTAGGATTATAGGCTCTTATAACTAGTTTGACGCATTAAATCGAAAGTTCTTGTATCAATCATAGGTATGTGTAATATTATGCATGATTTTACAATTATATGATAATGCCATATTGCTATTAGCAAATTTTTATATTTGTTGAATTTGAGCACATTTATTATTTAATTTTCTTTTAGCCATCTTCAACATGTAATCAACTGCTATACATGACGAACTTTCTCTACACCTTATATTTTTGAACAAATCCTTTTGCGCACCTTTAATATATAGAGAATGCCTCACCTTCCTCCACTTGGCTGAGCTCGAGCTCTCCTCATCCTCCACGGTCGAGCAGCAGCTCTCTTCTTCCACGGACGAACAGCAGCTCTCTTCTTCCATGGCCGAGCAGCAACCCTCCTTCTCTTGGCCGAAGCTCTCCTCTCTTGACCAATCAAACTCCACTTTAACCTGACTCCTCCCATCCAATCGTAGGTGCTGCCCTTCGTTGATTAGATCAGCATCCACCTTTAGCTGCCGATTTCAGCAGTCGTTATTCTTCTCAGCCACTGCGATTTCATCCATGCATTTCACCAATCAATGTCCATTCAAGTATTGAATTTTACCTAATCAAATCTTAAGCTTAAGTTTATTAATATTATTGATTTAAGTACACCATTAAGTTGTATGTTCCTTTTTATCTATTGTTGAGGATTTATGTTTCTACTAGTTGTTCATGGAATGATTTGTTCAATTTTTCTTAGGTCGTTAATTTGTTGGTCGTTTGTATATCCATATGTATGTAGCCCTCTAGTTCATTGGCAAACTTTATGGTCGATGCCGGCAAGGTATTACATCACTTTAACTCTGAATTCTATGGATTTAATCATTGTTTGTATTTTATTAATTTCATATTTGTGTAATTAGTGGTTCATTCATTATATGTATCTATCTTTACTTGTATAAATTATGTTGATTTCTGTTTTGTAATTTCCTAAACTTATCAAGAAAATCTGCATTTTTTTTGAAATATTGTTGAGTTAGAGATAGCTGAATATATTAGAGTAGCTGTAGCTGCTAAGGAAGATCATATGTATGTTGATCGGCGAGCTTGATGTTGTAATATTGATGCATTAATATTGATCTGTAAGCAGCATGCAAGGTATTAATGTGTCAATCTTCTTATCTAGTTGTAGGCAACAAAATAAATATGTAAGATCATATTTTCAAGAATAAAATTTGTATTTTTATACTTAAGATTTGAGGAGATATGTCTAATAGTTGATCAACCATATAATAAAGATTTATTTGAAAATGTATGCTTGCATGTGAATCTAAATTAACTTGAATTAATCAATTTTTTTTTTGTTAAGTATATGTTCAGCACTTGAAGAATTATGTGCATGCATGCAGCTTCATTATCATGATTTGTCTATCGTTATATCTAATTTTGCATGCCGTCTTATTTTGAAGTATATGCTCGCTCACCCTTATGAATTAGTCAATAAGTTAGATTGATTATCATATTTTACACTAAATCACGTTATTACTTATTGTAGCATGAAGTAAATGCACGTTTATTCATGTAAAAGTTCATTGGCGCATTGAATCTGTATTTACTTGCATGCACTAAATTAGTTTCATGTATATTTCAATTTGGGTTATTGCGTCGCTATTAGTATATTCATGCAAGTTGAGATGGTTTAATATTGAATTTCCTTCCATCTCATGCCGTATGTAAGCATCTTGTCTCGTTTTGCATGTTAACTTCATTTAATTGCTCATAGAAATTATATTTTAGCTTTCGTTAGAATCTTAGTTGTTGTGTTTATCAAACCTCATGCATGCAGCCCTCATTTTATCTTATTCATTATGTCACTATTAATTATGATGGTAGTATGTGTATTCATCTTTTGCAAGGGGTAGTCCATACAATTCGGGAGGGGTTGTGTTATCTCTCAATTAAGTGTTCTGAATGGATATTCATGAGAGTCTAGCTAAATTGATTTATTAATCAATCGTATGATTTTTCCTACTCATTGTTTCTCATCTTAGTTATCATTAAGATTTGCATGAAGCAGGTAACTTAATGATGAGTCTAAATTCATTTTCATCAATTTTTATTAAAGCATGATCAATGCACTTCCGTGAATCTCTCATAATAACTAACTGCTTTTACCCATGCTAAGTTGATTTATATGCCAACCTTTAGATCCTTCCTTAACATGCTGTATTTCAAATATTCTAATTGTAGTTGTTGAATAATTTGACTTAAGATCTCATTATTTTGGCATGTTGCTAGCTTGTCAAAGTAATTATCATCAGTCGCTTTCTACTTGTTTGATGCAGGTATTCTGAATATAGCCTCATCCCAACTAAGTGATAAATTGTAAGCTCATTCACAAGCGCAAGGTACGTTACGTACTTATAACTTTATTGAGTTATATATTCATTTAATTATATTATTTCCTTGAGCTCTATGTACAATGCGTACATATAATAACCTAAGTTATTACCTAAGTTAATTAGGACTCATCTAAATCCTAATTAAGATTCTAGCACCTTAATCAAGTCATTTAGAACCCATCTCTAAGATCTAAATCAAATCAGGAATCAACTGGATCAAATCCTAATTTTAGGAATTTCCAGAAACCATAGAAATTGGCATAATTAAATTGACATCAAATTGAAAATCTGACTTCGCCATTGCATTCACCACTCCCAAATTAGCTAGGGATGAAGTCTTGGATGCATTTGGAAGTCGTTGGATTTTCATCGAATATTTTAATAATAATTAAATACCCTAAAAATTCAAATAATTAAATACTCCTCGAAACAAAAATCTGATCACGTCGTTACGTTCCTTACCCCTCAATTAGTTAAGGGCGATTTATTGGGAATTTTTGAAATGCATTTAGTTAATTAATTTTGATAAAGAAAATCATTTAAGAATTATTTAAATAATATATTAAAAACACGCGGGTCGGCCGGGGCCTGAAGACCCGGGACTGTCGCATCGCGCGGGTCACGGGTCGGCCCGACCCGCACAAGGCTTCGTCTCCGATCCTTCGTCACGACGGAAGGACCCGATTAGGGGAACCCTAATCGGCCAATTCTGGCACATCCCGACCACGACACGACCAACTGTCGATCGTTACATGTTCATCGTGGTCAGGCGCACCAAATGGGACCCGAAGCCCTCTATGAGGCAATCCAGATTAGCCGGACCCTGCTCACTCAAGGGCTCCTTCAATGGAGCTAATGTGGGGAGACAATTCTCCCCATAGAGGCCATGCCAGACCCAGGGCTCGATCTCTACACCATCAGGGAGGTAAGATAGATCGAAGCCCCCTGGTCTGAGGGCCTGAGGTGGGCTGGAACGCCGGGACCTTACTCGGTCCCGAGGCTCCCTTGCAGACTGAGCTCGATCGATTAATTCGATCGATCGGGGCTAGCTCAAGGCTCAATCACAATAGCGATGAGTTCGAAACAAGAATACATGCAGTAATGAACCAAATGGAAGGGAGTTTGAGCCCAATTGGCTCAGACTAGGCAAGAGGGGGTACCTAGTTTTGATGGGGAGCTTGCAGACATTATAGGGGTTAATATCGAGCTTGCTGAGCTTACTGAGATTTCTCTAAGAGTTCCTGAATGCCAGGAGACTCCTCTATCAGTGGTACGCATGTCAAGAACGCATGGGAGAGCTCGACCGAACAACAATGGCAACTTGGGGGCAGAGGAGAAACTGGACCCAATTAAGCAGCAAAAGGCATCAAGGAGGGGTGTTGAGGCTATTTATAGCTTCAGCAGGGAATGTGAAAGGTTCCAGAGGGTTGGCTCGGGCTGGGGAGGGCCCGAGATGTCGGGCCATAGCCGAGCTCTCGAATTTCCAATTCGAGCTCGGCCGGGCCATGAGGCCCGACCATGACTGATATGCCATTGAAGGACGATCCCCAATGGCTTGCTGAGGTGGAAGGAGTAATGGGGGACAGGCCAGGCTGTCGAGAATCTTTGAGATTTCTTCGGTCGGACACGGGCGAGGCGAAGAAGAAGATCCACAGTGCAGGTGCGCTGTGGGCCGTCTGATGGATCAGTCGAAACCACGGGACGGTCCTGATGGGCTGAATCTTAATGGCTAGATTCGATCGGATTTGAACCGTAGGTTCCGCGGGGTGAATCTGACAACGGATCCGCGATCTTGTAAGGTTGAATCCTAGCCATTGGATCAGAAGGTGCGACGGTGCGATTAGCGGGACTCCGCTGTCGCGTGACCCAGGCTCCACAGCGGATCGCCTGTGGTCCGCACAGTGGAGCCCAGCTGTTAAATTAGTTTAAAGGATAGATCTGCAAATTAAATTTGTTAGAAACCCTAAGATGCAATTAGACCAAACTAAATTAAATTAAATTAAGGTCTAAATGATATCCAAATTTCACCAAACTTTCACCCCTAGCTAATTTGGGGGTGAGGAATTCAAAAGTGTAATCAGATTTCAATTTTGAGATCAAAATATTTTAAGTCTAATTTAGGGCATCTAGCTTGATCAAAATATTATTTTGGACTTAGAGAAGTCCAATGTACTTTAAATTTTTATGATAGGCTCAATTTGATATTCTAGAAGCAATGGTATTGAAATTAAAGATTGATTAATCTATACATATAGCAGGGTAACAACCTAAGGTTGTTACAAGTAGACTCTGAGCTATATGAGGTTTTGGAGCCTTCTGGAGACCGGATTCAGGAGGAGGTTCAAGCTGTTGCAGATCATTAGTTCTTTTCCTTTCTACTTGTGAGGATGAGTGTCGTTCTTTTATTTCAGCACTTTCCTTTAATAATATTGTAATAATGCAGGTTTAATTATATTTTCTTTTACTGCTTTTATTCTGGGATACATGTTATTACTGTTGTATTGTGATGGAATGGATGTTATGTTGTTACTTCCGCACTCTGATTTCATTTATATATTATTTAGTGAATATCTATTGTAAATGATAATTTCCTTAATTATAATGGGTTAGGATGTGTGTCTAATCTATTCATAAGTGAGGAACTTATCATTTGGTAACCTCTCCACTGTAATCAAGTTAACTTAAGAGTCAAATGGACCACGGAAGGGAGTGGACATCACAGTTGGTACCAGAGAATTCCATAAGGTGTCAGATGGATTGTTCTTCTGCCACATAGTCACAAAATGAATACTTGAATAACATCCATATTATCATAATCAAATACTCAGAATGAAAGGCATGAGATGGAAAATACTTCCATAAATAGTGAAACTTAAGTAATGATTAATTTAGAAAAGTGGTAAGTGGTTTAATAACCTAAATGAACATTCATAATATCTCTAGTATTAGAGTAATTAAAATGTGAAATCTTGACCTTTATACTAAAAGATTTGAGTTAATATTAAGAATCAAACCATATAGTAGATCAAAGATATAGGAGAATTCAAAATTTGTGTGCTAAATAAATCTCTTCAGTACATTAGTTTAGTTTCAGAAAATTATATCTCTCTCAATTGACTAGATAGTGACTTAAAGCATGTAGAACCCAAGTTATTACCTTAGTTAATTAAAACTAATCTCAGTCTTAATCTTGATCCTAAGTGCTAATTAAGTTATTTGGAGATAACCTTTAAGACCTAGTCCAAATCAAGAGTCAAATGAATTGAATCCTGATTTCTAGAAAATCCAGAAACCCTAAAATTTGACCTATCTAAAATGACCTTAAATCAAAAAACAGACTTTGCCATTGCGATCATTACCCCCAAATTAACTAAAGGTGATATTTTCGTGTCAATCGGAAGTCGTCAAAATTTTGACGAATATTTTAGTAATATTTAAATACCCCGAAAATTGGAAAGTCAAAATACTCATCGGATCAAAAATCTGGCCTTGCCATTGCGTTCCTCGCCACTTAATTAGCTAAGGGTGAATATTTGGGATTTTTTTGAAATTGTTTTATCAATTAAATTAATTGATAAAAATATGATTTTTATTAATTAAATAATTAATATGTATTATTTAATTAAGGCTTAACGGGTCGAATCCGCTGTTCTTAACAGGTCAGATCCGCCCCGTTAATGGATCTGGACCCGTTAGCGCTGACGGGTCAGATCCTTATCGAATCCGAATCCAATATCCAGATCCGTTTCGATTCGATCCATCGGATGGAATCGCATCCAACGATCGCGGGCCATCGTCCTCGCCTTCTCCGCCGAACCAGACACGCGGCGTCCAGCCACGACCGCGCCCAATCGGCGGCCTCTCGCACCTCGTCGACTCTGTCGAGGGTCCATAAGGACCCTCCCGAGCTCTAGGACCAGCCCTTTTGCAAAGATCAAACTAATGACGAACCCTAGCTATGCATTCGAGCGAACCTCCATCAGGCCGTAGACTCAGGTACCCTCGAGCTCACTCATCCATCGTTCGATGTTGCTGATTGCCAATTGCATGCCTATTCCATACCTTGGATTGACAATCGATCGGCTCGATCGAGTTGGATCGAGTTCGATCGATCGTAATTTGATTTCGATATACAGTCGATTTCGCTAAACCCGATCCGTCCCGTAACCCTAAACCTAGGGTTCGACCTAGCCGGCGCCTCCGGCCACCTCCGATGCAGGTCCACTCACCGACGTGTAGGCCTTGTCGAGGGCTATCGTTGGCCGGGCAGGCCGAGGTGGTCCGGCACTGGGAAGGCCGGCAAAAGCCGTGCCCAAGCCCGACGCCCTCGGGCAGCCCCGCGATAGGGATGAAGTCCGGGTCAACCCGGGCCCAACCCGCAAGCCTCGGGTCCGCATACGCTTGGGTGGGGTCCGCAGTGCCGTGTGGCACCATACGGGCACGACATGGGTCACTTAGGACCCACCACCAGAGCCGTGTCTCTTCGACTGTAGCCGTGGGGCCCGCGCGCAGTGCAGCACCAAATCGGGTGCTGCCACATGTCACCATGGGCCCACATGCAGAGCAGCATCCAATCCGGCACTACCACGTGTCATGGTGGGACTCATTGCCCGACCGTGCGTCAGCTATGAGACCCTCCATAGCTCCCGTGGCCAACCACTGCGCACCACATGGCAGCCGTGGGGCCCACATGTCATTTCCGACAGATGTTATATTAATTAATTAATATTAATGATAATTAATTAGTTATTAATTATAGTTAACAGTTAGATTAGTAGTATTAATTAATATTAATTAACTATTAATCATTATTAAATAATAACATTATTCTTTTTATGCATTAAATCTTCTCTTTCACAAGTGTCTTCTTCTGTTATTGCCTGCTGCCAATGTGCTCTTACCATGAGAATGTGATGACTTTGTAATTTGCGGTTGTCTGATTCTAGGATCTTAAGTGATCCTTTATTAAAAGTCAGATCATTTTATAATTTGATTGATGGAATTTGGATGAGCTAGGAAGGCTTTAGCGGGCACTATCATAGCGAAACTATGTGGAACACGTTATGGTATGCTACAAAGTTTTCAAGTGATTATAGCTTGTATACATTAACACATACTCGAGATTATTTTGAAGGGCCCAACTGTAACACCTCGCCCCGTCGCCGCACGCAAAAAGGGGTAATCATAATCGATTCTGCGGTGGAGGGGCGCGCCACTCGGGGAGGAAAATCCCATCCCCCTGAATAGTTATAACAAAACCCATCTGAAGGATTACTGACTCAACTTCAATGAGGGTTAAGAACTAATATTTAAGATAAGAGTAGTATCCTTATCATAAGTATTAGGTTAATACATATATTAGATCTAAAAATATATAAAGAATCCAATATATGTATAAGGTATTAGTATTATAAGTAATATATAAACATAGTGCAGAAACTAAAGCAAACTCCAGAAATATTCATCATAGAAACTGAATAAAATATTCGTCTCAAATATATATATATATATATATATATATATATATATTCAGAATTATTACAAATGATTTACTGAAACACAAAAATAAAAGTTAAATATTGAATTAAAATAGACTAAGTGAAATAGTAAAACTATAGGAGAGTCCACTAGTGCTTCATGAACTCCTCCTGGACCTCCTGGGTATCCACCTGATCTAGCTCCACTAACTGCTCTGAATCGCTAGTTCCCAAAAGTATCACGAGTTAGACAATAAGTCTACACATCGAAACTAGTCTAAACAGTTATAATTATTTACTTAACATTTATATAATGTAAATAAAATTGCAGAAAAATTGTAAAGGTAATTGAAAGTATAAAATTGTACAAAACTGAAGTAAAATAAGGTAAAGCCGAACTGTAAACTGAATACTGAAAGAAAATAAAAATAGTAATAGATTTGAAATTGAGTAATAGTACGTAAAATTATACTGTATGCCACTGAAATTATGCATCTAAATATACCACAATACTATATGTGCTGATATGCAACCAAAATATCACTGAACTGCTATGAGTTGTACAGTCTAATATCTACATACATCTGGTTAGGAATACATTTTACTGTGATGCCGATGCATCTTGAATTTCTTCGGTCGATATATGTAACATTTTATAACACATAAATCATTACTGATACTCATACATCATTACTAATACTCATATATCATGTTTATGCTCATGCTCATGCTTCTAAGCTACATGAGTTAAATTCAAAAATCCAAAAATATTTTGAAATTCGATAATGAATTCAAGGTCTCCAATGGGCAGAATCCTGCTAAAAGGATTCTGACTCCTAGATTCTAGTTTCAATAATTGATAAAAGTTAAGAGTTTACTCAAAGATCATTAGATGAGAAGGTTGTATACATATTTTTAGCATGTTTCCAATAAGAGTGGTCTTTAATACTTAGTTTAATTAATCCACACCTAACAAAATAATATTTGATAGGAGGCATCACCCGATGGTGACTTGTATTTCAAGCCAAGCCATTAAAGTACCCAAATTATAAGCACTCTTGGTGTTCTAAAGAGGATGACTTGAATCACATAGTTTGCTTGAAGCACACCTATGGAAGTAATCTTCGATATGAGGTATCTCCCGATAGTGACTTTTATTCAAACAAACTAATAGTCTAAGTCCATAATCATAACATTCTTAGGATTTGATAATTTATGCTAAGTGGGACTATATCCGACTAAACTCGCAGGATAGAACACAGATATAATCCTATATTAAGATGAATTAACCAATCCTGAATACCACAGAAATAATCCAATACTATGGATCAAGAAGATTCTATTTAACCAACAAAGATTTATCAAAGCTATTAATCCTTACTCTAAATGGGTGAGTCATACACAAGGCTCCAAGGATATGATCAAAATATCACTCAATATTGAGTTCTATCACAAGGGAAAAGTTCTATTCTATGTGCTTTAGGTGATTTTTATCACGAGAAGTTAATATCAACTTCTATGATTATGAAGGATCATCTAAGTTTCTACATTAAAAAGTTACAAAAATATTTCCTACCTCAATATATCAATATTTAAGATCTTTAAGCATTTCAAAAATAATCCTATAGCATGACCTTTGAGATCTCACTTTTTTATTTCTTAAGTTAGCATTCAGGATTTACTTTTTAATCTTGGATTAAAGTGATCAGATTAGATGATTAAAATCCATCTAATCCTATTCTATTATACAATAATGGGATGAAATCAAAGTTAATATTAAGGTTAGATTATTTTATAAATTATTACAATTTTGTTATCCATTTTATGCTAATAGTCTTATATAAGAGAAAATCAAAGATCTAAAATTTAGATTCAGATGATTCAATCATATAAATTTAATATTAACCTTAACACTTTTAATTTAATGATTTAAAATTAATATCAAATCATATGTATTATTGGATTCATGTCAATTGAATTGTCTTTCAATCAAGATTACTTAATTTAAGTGATTAAGGTTTAGATCTTAATCAAGACAAGTTAGGATTTAACTTAGCCTTACTAAAATTAAAACCAATGGTTGATTTATAGATCAACGATAAATCAATATATTATTGGTATTATTTGGGATATAATAACAATAAGATCTGTACTTGTTTCCCCACTTTTTGACTCAAATGCAATATTTTGTTCTCCACCTGGTTTATCAGTTTCTATCTCAAAATAATTACTTGTAGTTATATCTTCCATTTAGCTAAAATATCAAAAAAAATATATATTACAGAATTATAAACAAAATCACATCATCAGCTTACATTTGTAGTTTGAATATAAAAATATGCAAACAACTTACTGCATGACTGAAACCTTTGAAAAACTATTAATAAAATATGATAAAATATTAAACAAATTATTAAATTGTAAATCTATAAGACTATAACTGTAAAAACATAATTCCAACTCATAGCACTTATAGCTTAAACCTAAAAATATGCAAACAACTTACTCCGAGAGTGTAACTGAAAATTCTAAAATACAACAAAAATAGTATGACAAAATATTAAACAAATTGTTAGACTATAAGTCTGTAAGACCGTAACTGTAAGAACATAATTCTATCTCACAGTTTAACCCAAAAAATAGAGTTATACTTATAATGTTACATGATTATAAAATATTGCATGTCTAAAAAGTAAAAACCTAAAATTAATAGAAGTACATACTGTAAATATAATCACAGCACCAGCCTGTATTTGCAGCTTGAATCATAAAACATACAAATAATTTACTGCAATATTGAAAACTTTGAAAAAACATAAAAATGCTAAACTATAAATTTATAACTGTAATTATAAAATTACAATTCTAACTCATAATTTAACCCTTAAAAATAGAATTATAGGCTCATAAAATATTACATGTGACTATGTGAGCATGTCTAAAAACTATAAAATTAAATAAAATTACATAATACAAATAGATCCATAGTATTAGCTTATACATGTAGGTTAAACTCTAAGACATGCTGCTATCTGGGCTGTTACTGTTTTGGTTTACTGCATGTCTAAAAACTCTAAAAATTAAATAAAATTACAGAATGTAAATAGAGTTACAGTACCAGCTTGCATTTATAGTTAGAACTATAAAATATGCAATTCACTTACTGCAATATTGAAAACCTTGAAAAAATATAAAACTGCTAGACTATAAATTTATAACTGTAACTGTAAAATCACAATTCCAACTTATAGCTTAACCATTAAAAATAGAATTATATGCTCATAAAATATTGCACGTGATTATATGAGCATGCCTAAAAACTTTAAAATTAAATAAAAGTACAGAATACAAACAGATCCACAATATCAACTTACACATGCATGTTGAACCCTAAAACATGCTGCTACTTGGGCTGTTACTGCTTTGATTTACTGCATGTCTAAAAACCCTAAAATTAAATATTGCATGTGATTATATGATCATGTCTAAAAATTATAAAATTAAATAAAAGTACATAATACAAATAGATCCACTCATCCACAGTATCAGTTTACACATGCAGATTGAATCATAAAATATGCTATCTAGGCTGTTATTATTTTGGTTTACTTCATATCTAAAAACCTTAAAATAAAATAAATTTATAAAATATAAATAGAGTCACAGCACCAGCTTGCACTTACGGCTTGAACCATAAATATACAAATAACAAAATGACAACATCAATTTGTACTTGCAGATTGAACCATAAAACATGCAAAATATTAAACAACGGTAAAATATTAAACCCTAAGACATTAGGCCTAAACCTAAAAAAATTGTAAATCCTAAATCTAAAAATATGAGTTTGCTCTTGCAACTTGAATCATAAAACTTGCAAACAATTTACTGCAAGATCGAAAATCTAAAAAAATTTAAACAACTTACAAAACTTCCACAGATTTTTGATTTCCGAAAGACGGCGTGAAGAAGCAGAGAACATACAGTTAGCAATATCAGACTCAGAACTCGGGACAGAAGGATCCGACAGCCAGTAGAAGGCGAAAAGCGAACAGAAGGTGAGAACTGAGAAGCCAGACGAAGAGGGTGAGACTCGAGAGTTGAGAGATCGAAAAAGAGAATGACCAGATAAGAATAATCATCTACGAAAATAAGGATAACCACAGATTATTGCGCTGCTTTTAAGTCCGCTTTGAAATCCGCAGCATCGCAGCAGATTAAAAAAAAAATTCGCTATTTCGGAGATTCGAACTGCAGCCAGTCAGGTGTCCAGTGAGCGTTGCACCTGACTGTGCTGCGAGCGGTATATTTCAATTAAAATATGCGGCTTTATATATTTATGCATTAACCGGCAGTATATTTCGAGCTGACTCGAACCCAATTTGAGTCGAGTCAATCATAACTCGAACTTAATTCGAATTGGGTTCGAGTTCAAATATTCAACTCGATAATCGACTCGAAAATTTCAAATTGAATTTGATTTGACTCAAAATTTAAACGATTTTAAAATGAGTTTAAGTTTCGTATAAAATTGCCATGGTTAGTCCATCGCAAAAAAGTTCCGTGCTTGCAGCACTTTATCCTTCTCTTCGATCCTCATCGCTGCCTGAACCCTATCCCGACTCTAGTGCGGCTTCATTTATTCCTCTCAATAGCCACCGTAAACTTGGGCTTCAACCTCACCCTTCTTTGCTCTTTCATGAATCACCCCCGCGATGCTCTCGCCGTGGGATCCAGTCTCCCGCGGTTCCACCTTTAAGCTCCCCTCCAGATTGTTTAATGAATGTTCCTGCGGAATTGTCTGCCTGAGATTTCGCATATTGCTTCCAGCACCTTTTTCCCTTGGCGATTGCAGAAGGAATTGGAGTTGCCTGTCAGTAAGCACGAAATCCGGGCGTTCGAAGCTTCTAAGCTCCGCCATGAACAGAGAAAGAGCAGAGAGGCTTATGGTCTCGAAGAAACTCTCTGACGCTGAGCTTTTGCTGATGGAATCGTCCAAATACACGAGATGTGGGGAGGATCCTTTGGTTGCAAAGCTGAGAACGCAGCTCGGATTTTTCCATCCGATCCCTTTGCTTCCCATCAACAGGGCAATCGCGAGCTCCTTTGTGCTGTTCTTTTTCATTGGGGTTTTATTCGAGAAGCTGTGGATCTCAAGGACGTCGAGTAAGCATGCGCGGGAGACTCGCGAAGGGATGTTTCCGCAGGTGCCCGCCAGCTTATCGAGGTTTCTGGAGAAGGATCTTAAGAGGAAGGAGTCTGTGGAGTGGGTCAATATGGTGTTGGGGAAGCTGTGGAAAGTTTATCGACCCGGTATTGATAATTGGATTACAGGGCTTCTTCAGCCCGTGATTGATAATCTCCAGAAACCTGGGTATGTGCAGAGTGTAGAGATTAAGCAGTTTTCGCTCGGAGACGACCCTTTGTCGGTTAGGAATGTGGAGCGGATAACTTCTCGGCGAGCCACTGATTTGCAGTTAGTTTTTTTTTATTCTGTTTATCTGTTTATGAGTGTTTCATTTAGCCATGTTTTGTTTTTTCTCATAGCCTATTTTTATGTTTGGATGCTTATCATTGCACCATGAATCCAAGTTACAGCATTCTGTTAACCTTGAACAATGTTAATTTCAGGTTTACTCCATATAAGATTTTGCAATATATTGAAGATTCATTAAATCAGTTTTTTTTTTAATTCCATCGTAATTGTCAAGTTTGTATTTTTGGATTTCACTTTTCTTTTGGAGCTAATGTTTAGAAGAATAAGAAGTCTGGCGCTTTTCTGCATATAATGGAGTTCCAGTAGTAGAAACCATTGATCAGAAAGATTCATGAAGTGTTGTCCTGAAAAGATGACACTCGGTTTTGTCGAGAATCTAATTTAGAGACATAAAATTTCTTAAGGAGCTTATATTGGTAGATCGGGGTGGTGGTTACTCATTAGACACTTAGATGCAACACTTTGAAACCTTCAAGAAGATTCTCTTGGAGTACCCCTCGGGTAAAGGGAGAGTGAACTGGTAGGCTTTGAACTATGTATATTTTATGCGGAGGCGAACATTATGCAGAATGGGTGGGTGAATATGGTGATTATGTTTGTGTGGAAGGGTAACTGAATTGGCTGAGCTAACATAGATAACTAGACATCAAAGCACAACATGGCATTCTGGGAATAGCCGCGGTTTGGAGTGTTTGTGGCTGGATACTTCTTATGGAAATGGGGCCTCCACAGGGAGACTTGGTTGCACCACTCAATATCAACAATGTTGGCCTTGACAAATGAGAACCTGCAACTTCTAAGGAATGTGAGGTAGTGAATTTCTCAAGCATGACATGCTTTCCAAAAGGTTAGTTGGCTTCCTTTTGGCATGCCAAGAATGTTAACATTAGAATTTTGTGATTGCTTGATAATTGGGCTGGAGATTAAGGGTGATTGGAAGAGCAAACAAGAATGGCGTTTTAAGAGTTGCTGATAACTTTATAATTGATGAGGGGACAAGGGAAATCAAATAGCCTGCGTAAATTTATTCAAATCCGATTGGGGGTTTTGCCAATGTTATTGAGATCAACCATAATAAAGTAAATGAGAGGGCAAACAAGGAGCTCAAACTCATTCAAGCTCATTTTGCTAGCTTGATTGATTGGTATGGCCAACACAACTAAGCATTAAATCAAGTAATATCTGCCTTCTAGAAGATTGCCAATCTACTATAGCTCGGACAAAGTTTGGACCTTCTCATGTGATCATGCAATCATTGAAAATGTGGTGTAACCAATTGGGGCATGTGGTCAATTGATGGATTACTTTTGTAATTATTTGTAAAGAAACAAATTTGATAATATGTTGCCTAGTATATAGTTAGTTATATTGGTATGTTATAATATGCTGATATATCCTTTAAAATTATTGTAAATAGTAATCAAAATCAATTGAACTTTTTGCAATCCTCGATTATTGGTTTTGTAGTTTTCTTGGTATATCTAGGTGAGCTTTGGTTTTGTAAAATGTTTTAAGCTGGAAGAAGTCTGTTGGTTTGCATACTGTAGCTAGTGAGTATATAGTGGACTTTTATGGTTAGTCAAGTGCTGAACAACTATATTTTGCAAGGAAATTTGTTGGCTGGAGAGTTTTGGATTGTAATAGGAGATTTTTCGTTGGTGAGAATGAAGCTTTTGTTGTTTGTTAGAAATGGGAGAAATTTGGTTATATTTTAGAGTGCATTAGTATGCGAAGGAAGTCAAGAAAAATGGAGCTCATATTCATTTTAATGCTCATTATCTGCTATGAGAGATTTTTCTTTGTGAATATGATTATAAAAATACTTAAATTCTTTCATAAAAAGGACAGTGGCTAGTACATAGAATTTTTTTTTTTTAAACATGATAACGTTTGTAGCTTTTTTTCTTGTTTAGAGGAAGAGTCTACAAAGGAACACTTTAGGGCCCTCGGGTTAAGTTTGCCTCATTGTTAGCGGGATATAAATAAAAACCAAGTATCCAATAACCTTTGGAACAAGATTGCTGGTAGTAATGAAGTTGGGTAGAATTTTGCAAAAATTTAGTCATCTTTAAAAGTCAAGTGCACTAGTTTTTATTTATGAAATTTGTAGTGGTTTGAATAACTTCATATTTATGGTTATTTGGAACATGTTTTTGGAAGGTTGCATGGATGATTTGTAGTAGGTGGTTAGTTTTTTTTCGGTCACTTGATTTTGTTAAGTGTTAATATACAGTAACTAGTGAATTGTTTTATGCTTTTGGAAGGAGATCATGGTAATATTAAAATAGTTTTTAGTGTTGTTTAATCGATGATATTTAATATTTTTTTATATTCGTCTTAATGATGTTGAAGAAACTTTTAAAATTAATGCTAATATTTATTTTAATTTTAAAAAAAGGTAAATTCATATTATATGTGTACATTCATGCCCCTTAAATTTAATGAATCCCAAAAGGTTCCCATACATCAAAGCGACAATATTTTTTTTATTTATTGGAAAGGTTGATCATTTGTATCTTGCAAGTACACAAATACTACATTGAAAATTTTGATAGATTTTCTATTGAAAATAAAAGAAAACGTATCTATGGTATCAAATGAAGGATGGCCAATGTGGAGGTGATAAAATTAAAAATCTTTTTGTTTGATTTGATGGCAAGGATACAGAGACGGGACTCCTAATTTTAAGATGGTAAAGACCATTTTTTTACCACACGTCTAATCCTTTTTCTTGTGTTCAAATTTTTGAAAGACACAATGAGAGATAAAAAATAATATTTCTAAGTATTTTCAAAGTGCAATGCGAAGCACAAACGGTCTTTTTACATTTAATGCACAAATCGCACAATTTAGCGCATTTCACTAAACCAAGTGCTCATCCACTAACAATTATTCTAACTAGTCTTTAATTTTATTATTCCTATAAATAGTGTCAAAATTATTTCGCTCAAGAATATTTCTTGAGGTATTTATATTGTTAACTCTTGAAAGCTCATCATTTTACATCTTTGAGGATATCACAAGGCTTCATCATTGTTTAAGAACACTAGGTTCTTTGTCGATTATTCGATAAGATAGGTAAATATCATAAAACACGTTAATCTAATGGACCATAATGGATAATCATGCTTAGCTTTGTGTGCATTGAAGCATTGTATGAGTGCTTCACAAAATAACAATTTTATATGCAACTTGTAAAGTTCTCACAACACTTTACAGGCGAATCACACTCTTTATATCAATGATTATAGTTTGATTACTTATTTAATTTTGGGTAGAAGTTTAATTTTTAAACAATTTATGTACATGCAAAATATTTTTGAATAGCTTCATTGATACTAATTTCTCGTTGTTCAACAATTGTTGTAGCAAAATCATTAGTATTAGTAGGGGTGAGTTGAGTTGAGCTCAAGCTTGAGCTTGACTAAGCTTGGCTTGATAAAAAGCTCAAGTTTGAAAATCGGCACATGTGTTGGCTCGATGAGCAAATAAAATGAGCTATGTGTGAAATAGTTTAAAAGTCAAGCTTAATTAGATTAATGAGCTAATTATGTTAATTAATATTATATAAAATATTTTTTTAGTTATTATCCTATTGAGCATAAATTTACCGGACAAGCGAATAAATTGAGCCGGCTTGAACTTGAGCATGAGCTTGGTAAGCTACTCACAAACCCATTAATGAGCTGAGCTCGATTTGGCTTGGCTCATTGACAATTCTTGGTAATTGTTATTTTCTTGCTGTTAGGATAAGGGCTGTGAGTGAGAATCATATGACTTGTTGCTCTTGAAGTAATGTCTAGGTGATACGATAAGTTTTATTTGAAGCAATACATGAAAAGTAGAACCTAAATTTAAAATAACCAAGTTATAGGTACTTCTTGAAGCTGCTTTATCTCCATTTTCCCCCAAGAAATGTAGTTTTTCAATCTCTTCCATATTAAGCTGTATTATAATCTCCTTGTTTCATTCTACTATATTTGTTTGTTCTTATCTACTTAAGTGCTTTTATTTGGTTCTTGAGATTTTCCATGGAGTTTTAGCACATAATGAAGCTTTTTGCAATGCACCAAAGATTGTCATTTTTGAAATTTTTTGAAGATTATTGTTTTTTTTTTTCTTGAGAAGGCATTCTCAAGCATGTTTTTATTATTTTTGAGAACCAAGTTATAAGTACTTCTTGAAGCTGCTTTATCTCCATTTTCCCCCTAGATATGTAGTTTTTTAATCTCTTCCATATTAAGCTCTAGTATAATCTCCTTGTTTCATTCTGCTATGTTTGCTTGTTCTTATCTACTTTAGTGCTTTTATTTGGTTCATGAGATTTTCCTTGGAGTTTTAGCACTTAATGAGGCTTTTTGCAGTGCACCAAAAAGTTGTTTTTTTTGAAATTTTTGAAGATTATTGTTGTTTATTTATTTTTTTGAGAAGGCATTCCCAAGAATGTTTTTATTATTTTTTTAATTATTATTACCAAAGATTTAACATTTGCTTGCATAATGAGATTTCTTTTGTTTTCTTAGTATGTATTCCTATAACTCTGTTTAGAGATGATGATTTCCCTCTTCTATGAATTTGAATTTGTGCTATGTCAAATTCAACTTATTAAAATGATCATATTGTCAGTGTGTTTCTGTGTATTTATAGCGGTTTATCTCTTGTCGATGATCTCGTAATAAACTGGAGTATCAGGTGATTGTATGATTACCTTGCTTAGTCGCTATGATCTTGGCATTAATTTCATAGATTTGTGTAGTATTCTAATAATTTGAGTGTAATTATTGTATAATTTCTGTAATAACCAGCGAGTCCTAAGAAGCTACGGATCTCTGTTACAGATTTAGGTTGAACCCACTGTTGAACAGCTTGGATCTTCTTTTGGTCTACTCTAATGCCTTCAGCATCTATCACGTGACCTAAAAATGCCACGGACTTGAGCCAAAACTCGCACTTAGAAAATTTAGCGAAAAGTTTATTCTCCCTTAACAGTTCCAGAACGATACGCAAGTGCTCTTCATGTTCAGCAGTTGACTTTGAGTAAATTAGGATATCATCGATGAAAACAATGACGAACTCGTCGAGATACGGCTTTAAAATACGCTGCATCAGGTCCATGAAAATTGAAGGAGCATTTGTCAGTCCAAAAGACATGACTAGAAACTCAAAATGCCCGTAACGGGTCCTGAATGCAGTCTTCGAAATATCTTCATCCTTGACTCTAATCTGATAATAACCTGATCTTAAGTCAATCTTGGAGAAGATCTTTGCCCCGGCGAGTTGATCAAACAAATCATCGATCCTAGGGAGAGGATACTTATTCTTTATTGTCACTTTGTTAAGCTCGCGGTAGTCTATACACATCCGCATTGATCCATCATTCTTTTTAACAAATAGGACAGGAGCTCCCCAAGGCGACACGCTTGGGCGAACAAATCCTTTCTCCAACAACTCTTGCAACTGCTCTCTAAGCTCTTGCAGTTCCTTTGGAGCCATTCTATAAGGAGCCTTAGACTTAGGTTGAGTTCCGGGGACAAGTTCAATTGAAAAACCTACCTCACGCAGAGGAGGTAGTCCAGGCAGATCTTCTGGAAACACGTCCAGGAACTCTCTAACGGTGATAGTCTCTTCTGGATTATTCACTTGCTTTTCTTCGCCGATTAAGGTTACTAGGATCGCATAGCAACCCTTACTAACGAGACGCTTGGCTTCAACAGCATTTATTAGAGATGCAGTCAAGCCAAGCTTTCCTACGAACACTTCAGGTTTCTTTCCAACCTTAAGTGATACTCGCTTACAGAAACAGTCTATTACAGTGTTAAACTTACTCAACCAATCAATTCCTAAGATTATGTCGAAGTTCGTAATGGACATAACAATAAGTTTGGATTGGAAGAATTGGTTACTGATTGGGATGTCTACCAAACAGAACTCATTAGCACACATCTCAGCACCAGACGGCAATTGAACTATTAAAGGATTGCTTAAGCTGAAATGTTGGAGATTTAGGGAAGAGGCACAACTCACCGACATGAAAGAGTGACTAGCACCAGTGTCAAAGAGAGTGTCCCAAATTTGATTTTTAATAATTAGAGTTCCTATAGCAGGGAAAATAAACTCTAATTACACTAATAAAAATTAAAGCAGGGAAATACTGAAAATTAAAATTGCAGAAGAAAAATGAAAGCAGAAAATTGAAAATTAAATTTAGAACGTACCGGTAACCACACTATTATCAATTTGTGCAGCAGAAGATGACAGAGCGTATACCCTCGGTACCGCTGAAGACTGAGCAACGGCCTTGCCTTTATCCTTCCTACTATAGTGTCCTTGCTTAGAAGAAGAAGGTACACCCTTCTGATACTGAACATCTCTACTAGTAGGGGGAGGCATTAAGGCAAGCGCTGGCGCTTGGGTATTTAAGGGAATAGGATTCTGTACAGAACCTTGGCGTTTGATCCTCACCTTATCTACAGTCCAGTTAGCAATGCAGTCCCAATGTTTATGATTGGTTCTGCCACATACGTAACATTTACCACCTGAGTGGTAGCACTTCCCATAAGGATGGGGTCTGTTACATATAATGCCCGATCTCCCTTGCTGGCCTTGCCTGGGATTTTGATTCGGGTTCTGGCCAGCAACAATTTGGAAAACTTTAGGACCATGAGAACGGTTCCGCTTGAAGGGTTCTGATCTTGAAGATTGTGGATTAGAACGCTTCCTTGAATCCATCTGGGCTTGATGGTACTCCACCCTTCGAGCACCTTCTAAAAGCTTTGAAAAACTGTCATGATGTTGGGACATCAAATGACATTTGATGGAATCTCTCAGTCCAGACAGAAATCTTGTACACCTAGCCACTTCATTATGGACTAGGTTCGGGGCAAAACGAGAGAGTTTGCGAAACTCCATCTCGTACGTGTGCACAGAACGATTTCCTTGGGAAAGTTGCATGAAATCGTTCTCAATTATCGTCTGGGCAGAGGGAGGAACGAACTCTTCACGAAAAACCTGTTCAAATTCATCCCAAGGGATGCCTTCCAATTGAACATCAGAGAAGCGGGACTTCAACTCACTATCCCACCAACATTCGGCTTCACCACGAAATAGGTAGGTTGCAAGGCGGAGACTCTCGCTCTCCGGACACTTGAAACTTGCAAGTGTCTTTTCTATCTCCTTTAGCCAATTAACGGCTTCAAAGTGGGAGGCTGAACCATTGAAGGTTGGAGGGTTCAGACGAAGGAAAGTAAGAAGGTAGGCATCCACTATGGGGCCTGAAGATGGTTGAGGAACCAGAGGGAGTTCAGAAATAACGGGGGAAGAAGCTTGTGGAGGGGTTGGGCAAATCTGAGATGGAACAGGAGAAGGTTGGGAAAGGTTGCAGGATGAAGCCATCCTCTCCGCAGCACGCGTCTGTGCTTCAACCATGACCTTCATCATGTCCAACAAATTTTGCATCTGCTGAGTTTGAGAAGTTATAGTGGAAGTAGGTTCTTCCACTATTGGTTCTATTGGAGTATTTGGATTTGGATCCATTCTAAGGAAAAGAAAAAGAAACTAATATTCAAAAATTGAATAAGATAAGAAAGAAAAATTTTCATTAAAATTTAAAACATTTAAGAAATTACAATTCTTTGAAGAGAAAGAAAGACATAAGTAAGAAGAAACTATTTACAAACTACTAGAAAGAAAGAAGATAGAACAAAGGAAAAACTAGTGCTACTAGTTACAAAATTTTGCATAAAATATGCTTTTAAAGTCTTCATAAGTGGGGGCACGATGAAGATGCCCACAACCACGAATGAGTACTCTATGAGCATGACACCACCAATCTATGGCATAGTTATCGAAGAGTTCATCCAAAATTTGGAGGCATAGGTATTCGGGGCGTTCTATGGCCTCAAATACCGTGGTAACACGGGAAAGCCATTCCCTGGCTAACTGAGGGAAAGGATTGCCTCGAAACACACAAGACCTCAAAATTTTATTTAGAACTTCACCTCCTATTGCAGATACTCCCAAGTAAACTCTGTCAACCGTTGACCCATACCAATAATCGTACTCCCAATATTGGAAGAACAATTTGGTATAAAGTTTTAGTTCAGCATTAGGATCTGCCATCTGAAAATTTAATTAAAGTTTAAGTTAGAATTTAAATCAATTATTTGATTGAAAATGCGTTTACTGTCCTAAGATGTCATTCATTTACTTTTACTATACTGTGTTGTCTGCTTTTGGATGAATGAATGTGTTTGTCTTAACTTAAAATTCTCAACTTGGCTCTGATACCCAACTGTGACGACCCCAATATTGGAAATCACTTAACTTAATATTGATACGTCACCACAATACCTAATACTAGATTAGAAGAAAGCTAATCCAAATCATCAAGTATTGTGTTTGGCCAAGGATTTAGAAGAGGGTCTTAAGTTAAGATGGAAGGGAAATTATGAATGGTATTTAGAAATTTGTAAATAAAGATGCAACAAATAGGTTTCAAGAATGAAAGATGGTAGAATTGAACATACTATTTATGAAAGAAGACATTAGTACATGCAAATGTAATCTAAAACAAATGAACTAATTACATTTAATCTTAGATATGGAATTCTAATCATTTATGGGGAAATTAACATGTGACTTATGGGTTTGTAATTTGTCCCCAATTATTCTAAGTCTAAATTTTCTTAAAAATTTCGGCAGAGTCTCCTTTGTAAATGGTTAAGGAAACACCTGCAGAAGTACATGCAATACTCCCATTCCAATGGGAGTTATAATTTAAAAGAAAAGACATTCTAATCTTTCATACATTCAATCCATTTAAACTCTAATTCTAATATAGAGTTCAATCCTTTTTATGGGATTGCTCATTTCCAATTATAAATAGAGTTCAATCCTTTTTATGGGATTGCTCATTTCCAATTCTAAATAGAGAAAGGGAGAGAAGTACATGTGTAACAATTGTCTAAACTATGATTTATTTTATCAAGACATTAAATATTCATAGGAAAATATGCAAAGACTTAATTAATATACAAATTTTATACATTTAATTCCCATTCATCCATTCATTTACTCATACATTCATTCATCACAAGCATTTAAGTATAACCTAAGTTCCAACAAGTATAGTAAATTAAAGTAAATGACATTATTACAAAACAACAGTAAACTGAATAAGAAAAGAAAATTTATAGCTCACTTGGAATTCTTAATAAGCTATAATTTATAATATATGATAGGCGGAAGCAAATTTTAGTTTTTAGCGCTTGGTCCAGCTCCACTAGCATCCAAGTGCACCTGATCTATCACATTTTGACATTTAAATGTGATAGGGCAAAGCCAAGAAAAATAGAAAACCTGGTTAGACTAAACAGTCTAAGCACAATTTAAGATTGGCTAAACATGCTATTGTTATAATTGGATATCACAGCTCTAGTTACAATGCAGGCACAAGCATAGGTGCAATATGATAAGCATACAAATAAGTGAAGGAAAAACAAGTGAGGTAGAATTGCTAACTTAATCAAATATCCTAGCCTACAATCAATACAAGGGTGAAGCATCCTAAATAGGCTAGAATGAACTAGTGTGCATATGCAATTAAATGAAATAAAGCATGATATGTTCAAATGAACTTATGCTTAGTAAGGAAAAATAAACAGTGAAGCAATTAAATGAAATTATACAACATTCACTGTAATCTAAATAAACTGTAAACAAGTAAAGTACAGTCCTAAATCATAGAAAATGCATAGTGAAGAAATTGAAGGAATAATCTTAGATTTAAATCTAAGATACACATAGCCTAGGACTATGTAAAGTAGGATAGCTAAAAGTTATGGTGAATCTTGACAATCTATTAGATTGAAGATCTCACATGTTTATTAATTGAAGTTATTTTAATCTGTACTCATTCTGTGGGCATATTCAGAATGAGATGAGGAGTTAAACACGTCTGTTTAACATCTAAAGAAAACGGGGTTCATACCTAAAACACTCACATTCTCCCTCTAAGAATGCGATGTCTCCTTATTACTCCATTTCAGTCTGCCCTAGATTGGTCCACCATATAGAACTCCTAATAATTTTAGGTGAAAGTTTTGTTCATGCACAATATTTTTATGAATGATTCAATGAATAAGGCTCAAAGCTAAGCAAGCCAACAAGGGAAATTCAATATTTGCAACTAATTGATATCCAAAGTTATCTAATTTTAATGATCTACTTAATGATTGGAGCTAATTGAGCTCCCAATTAACTTTGATTTAATGATCTCAAGTTAATTGTAATATAATAGTAATTAGGATTTTGAAAATTTATAGATTCAATTCATTTAATATGATGTGACAAAATAATTTGTAAATATAATGATTGTTGTTAGAGACTAACTCCTAACCTCTTCCTAAACCATAAGATTTAACTTAAGAAATTTGAAACTAATGAAATTCTACTACTAATCATTATGGTTTTCTAGCTAGGTTATAGTTTGAATGTTTTAATCAAACATAATAATCTAGCTAAGATACAAGTAATAGTAAAGTTTAGGATAAGTACTTACTAGACCTAAAAACAACAAGTTCTATGTTTACTATTAATGTATGTTTAAAGAATTTAATAGGTTTTCTAAACTAATCTAAGTAAGTTAAGGATACCTATTACTATATCTTAATTTAACAAATTGGGTTTTAGGGATTAGGATGAATAAGCTAAGTATTGAACTAATCACTAAAACTAGATCTATTTGGTTAACAATCATACAATTATTAATTCATTAAGACTATTTATTCTTAATGGTTTCAACTAATAGACTTAGGATCCAACTATAGATCAATTACAATTCAAATTCTAGGGTTTCTATTTTAGGGTTGACAAGTGAATTATGCACTTGGCAATTAATTCGCATGACTAGGGAATTGAGAACTAAGCTCATAAAAATATTATCTAAGAGCTAAAGGAGATAATAAATGCGACAAGTTAGCTATCCTAGGGTTTATAAGACTTATAGTAAGCTACCTATGAATTTAGGTTAATCACAATAACACTAAGTGAGAGTCAAAAACTTAAAATCATAATTTGTTGTCCAATTGAAATGTTTTACAATTAAATGAATTCCTTATTTTATAAGGAGAAGATTGACACTAAGTTTGTCAATTTTGGACAACTTTAGAAAGTTAGGGTTTTAATGACTCTTAATTAGGTTAAAAAGTGATTAAGAAAATTAGGTTTTAAATATTGGATTATATTCCATATTATTGATCCTCACATTTTTGTGAGTCAAATGGATTATTTGACTTTTTGATTTGAAAATCAATTGATCAAATTAAGTCATAAGAAAGATTAATAAAATTTTAATTTTTATTAATTAATCCTAAATATTGACTTAGTAAAATATTTATCAAAACTGAAATTAAATTTAATATTATTGATCCTCAAAATTTTATGATCAAAATAGTATATGAATTTGTATTAATTGGAGTTGTATTTTTAAAGTTATGATTTAAACAATTTATATAATTATTAAGAATATTGATTTATTTATACATTAACCAATAACCTAAATAAATTATTAAATTAGGTCTGATTCAATAATTAATAATACACTACATTTATTTAGAAAGCAAAATTAATTGGGATATAAAGGTTTATAAATGATAATTGCAAAAATTAAATTCTATTAATTACTATTCTAATTATTTCATTATTAAAATTACTGTGAAGAATAAAACACATCACTGTGAAGAATAAAACAAAGAAGATCGCAGCTGCAGACAATCGCATCAGCCGTCCCGTAAATCGCGAGAGACGCGAGTCGTCACAGCGAGCGGCGGATGGAGGATTAACTGGCCATGAGGAAGCGTCGTCGACGCGAGTCGTCACAGACGAGCGGGTGGAGGATCGACTGGCCGGGACGAAGCGTCGTCTCCTTCGCCTTCTATAAGGGGGACGCCGACATGGATGCCGACAGGAATGGGGGAGGTGTCGATAGATTATTCCAGAAAGTAACGCTTGATATACGCGTAAAATGGAAGAAGATGAAGACGGACGTACCTGAAGATCTCGCACCGAACGGCTCGTCGACGGAGGCTTAAGGTACGCAAAGCTTCTTCTTACTTCTTCTCTTCCGCACGCGTCAATCGCCTCGAAAGGAGTCGCGACCCTACGAAGGAGCTCCCGCAGCGCTTCGGACACAACAGCTCAACAAGTTTTCGGCAAATACCCCCAAAAGCCTCTTAGGAAAGTATTAGAGGGGGATAACGCCACGGGGAGGCCAGCTGGAGAGCCGGACGGTCCTTCTCTGGCAGCCGCGATCGTGCGAAGTGGAGCGTACGCGGGTAATAAGTTAACCGATGGATTTAAACTTAATTACTCTCTTTAAAGCCTAATTACTCTCTTTAAAGGCTTAATTAACTAATGCTTAAGGAGGCTGTTACAATATGCTAGTTGAATAGTAGTAAGTTCTCTTTTAGAGATTTTTGAACTTCAATCATTTGAGATTCGGGCAAATTGCTGATTCAGGGGTTTTTGGAGAGATGAGAACTTGATAGAGGAAGGAAACTGTAACGACTCAATGTCGTTATTTTTCAAATTAGGTCAGATCCCGTCGTATAAATCAGGACTCCGGGGAATTTCAAATTAGGGCAAATAAAATTTTCATTAGATATAAATAATTTTTAGATCAAAGTGTCATAGTTGGGGAGAATTCGGATAACGAAAACTCCCGTTTTATTTTTCTGAATTATTTAAATCCAATAAATCAAGAATATTGAAATACGTATCTGAATTCATCGTTTTCAGTGTCGTTGTGTTAAGTATGTTATTTAAAGGCTGCTCGAAAAATTTTATCAAATTCTGAGCGTTGGTTTGATCATGGTTAATTTTTGAAGTTTTAAACTTCAGAAATTAATTAAAAATAAAATATTTGTCCAAATCAAAAAATTTTGGCGCGAGGTTGTTCGTTATGTCATAACACACCTCGGTGTTAAGTTTCATTATTTTTGGACGCCAAACGACGGAAAAATGCAAAAAATTTAACTTTAAGTATTTTTATCATAAAATTTCTATTTTTTTCGTTCCTCCCCCTTTCTGCGATTTTCTGCGCCTGCACCCGCTTCCTTCCGCCCTAAGGCGCGGAACCTTCTGCCCCAGGCCTTTCCTGCGCAGGAATGGTCGGCCAAATGCCCAATGTCATTATTTTTCAAATTAGGTCAGATCCCGTCGTAGAAATCAGGACCCTGGGGAATTTCAAATTAGGGCAAACAAAATTTTTATTAGATAGAAATAATTTTTAGATCAAAGTGCCATAGTTTGGGAGAATTCGGATAACGAAAACTCCCGCTTTATTTTTCTAAATTATTTAAATCCAATAAATCAATAATATTAAAATATATATTTGAATTCATCGTTTTCAGTGTCGTTGTGTTAAGTATATTATTTAAAGGCTGCTCGAAAAATTTCATCAAATTCTGAGGGTCAGTTTGATCATGGCTAATTTTTGAAGTTTTAAACTTCAGAAATTAATTAAAAATAAAATATTTGTCCGAATCGAAAATTTTTAGCGCGAGGGTGTTCGTTATGTCATAACACACTCCGGTGTTCAGTTTCGTTATTTTTGGACTCAAAACGACGAAAAAGTGCGAAAAATTTAATTTTAAGTATTTTTAGCATAAATTTATATTTTTTCCTCCCTCTATCCTTTCTGCGATTTTCTGCGCTTGCACCCGCTTCCTTCCGCCCTAAGGCGCGAAACCTTCCGCACCAGGGCCTTTCCTGCGCAGGAATGGTCGGCCAAATGCCCAATGTCATTATTTTTCAAATTAGGTCAGATCCCGTCGTAGAAATCAGGACCCCGAGGAATTTCAAATTAGGGCAAACAAAATTTTATTAGATAGAAATAATTTTTAGATCAAAGTGCCATAGTTTGGGAGAATTCGGATAACAAAAACTCCCGCTTTATTTTTCTAAATTATTTAAATCCAATAAATCAATAATATTAAAATATATGTCTGAATTCATCATTTTCAGTGTCGTTGTGTTAAGTATATTATTTAAAGGCTGCTCGAAAAGTTTCATCAAATTCTGAGGGTCGGTTTGATCATGGTTAATTTTTGAAGTTTTAAACTTCAGAAATTAATTAAAAATAAAATATTTGTCCGAATCAAAATTTTTTAGCGCGAGGGTGTTCGTTATGTCATAACACACTTCGGTGTTCAGTTTCGTTATTTTTGGACTCAAAATGGCGAAAAAGTGCGAAAAATTTAATTTTAAGTATTTATAGCATAAAATTTATATTTTTTCCTCCATTCCTCCTTTCTGCGATTTTCTGCGCCTGCACCCAACTCTCCTCCTCCCTCTCCCCCTCTTGCAGCCCTCTCCCTTCAGCCCTCCAGCCAGCCACCCCTCAGCCCCTCATCCCTCTCCCAACAGCTCGGCCAGTTGCCAGCTGCCCTCCAGCCAGCCACCCCTCAGCCCCTCCTCCCTCTCCCAACAGCCCGGCCAGCTGCCAGCAGCCCTCCAGCCAGCCACCCCTCAGTCCCTCCTCCCTCTCCCAACAGCCCGGCCAGCTGCCAGCAGCCCTCCAGCTAGTCAGCAGCAGCCAACCCAGCCCCTCTCTGCCTCCTCTGGTCGGCCAACAGCAGTCCAGCCAGCCCTCCTCCAGCCGGCCAGCCCACTTGCCAGCCTCTGGCCACCCCGCTCCGGCCTCCCTCCATTTTTCGGAAATCCTAATCCTAAAGGTAGGAAGAGAAGTATAAGAGAAAGAAAAAGGGAGAAGAAAAGAGGAGAAATTATTTTGCTATTTTATTATTATATATACTTATTATCTTTATAAAGATAAGATTATGTCATCATATTAGTATTGTTATCATTAATCAATAATAATAAACAGAACTTATAATGACTATTATTTTAATTCAGGTGTTTTCATTTCGACAGTCATTTCTATTATGTTTTTCTTTTATTCTTATATTATTATGATCATTAAAATAATGATAATAATAATATTATATATATCAATATAATTGCTATCTTCAGTGACTTAATAACGCTACAATGAATATTACTGCTATCGCAGTATCTTAAAAATCGAACTTCAATCATAATGAGAAAGCGAAAGAAGAACATAATCGAAATGAGAATAAAAATTACTTCTAAGAACATTGGCTAAAAGCTAATTTAAAAATGTTCAAAACCTAAATGCAGATTGAGCGAACTGTCACTCATTCGAACTGTTAAACTTTTGAATTTAAAGAACAAGGTACCAGATGTCTTTTGTTACTCTTGTTTAAATATGTTTTTCTGCTCAGCATTGCACAAATTTGATAAAAGTGATTTTTAAAGTCACATAAAATGATATATGAACAAGTTTGGATAAGTGAGAAGCAAGGGTTCCATGTTGATTTAAACTTTTTATCTGATCAGACAATTACTATGACGGGGTTGTCCGACATCGGGAGTCATAAGGAGCCTATACTGATAAGCCTTTGAGGGGGCAAGTATAGAGAGAAGTTGGGATATGTAACACAAAAATAAATCCCTATTTTCTTGATTTTGTACTTGCCCAACAAAATCATATTTTGCCTCAGATATTAAGCTCTAAAATTTTGTATTTATTTTTGTGATTGCAATTATTTTATACTAAGTTTCAAGTGCAATTGAAACAGATTTGCAGGAATAAGTTCGTACAACTTTTATTTCCTGTCAAATGATTAATTATTTTTGCTTATTATTTAATATTTGTAAAGATGACATCTATCAGTACTTAGTTTCACAACTAACTGGTATTCGAATGCTCGCACTTTTGAAACGTGCTTAGATCAGGAGTTCGTCCTTGAAGAAAGGTGCTAAGACCAAGCAGTGCTGATACTGCTTCTTGCTGATTTTCGCTTTCTTTTGACACTTTTTAAAATTTGTAATTTTTTTTTATTTTAATCTTTGTAATCAGGACTGATGAATTAATGAATAAATAAGTTATATTTGATGTCTATATATCTGTCTCTTAAATCACTCAATATGATTATGCAATTAGAGGACTTGTTGTTTTACATCACTAGAAACCGGTGCTGGATCTGCTCTCACTGACCCGGCACCGGGTCCTCACAGAAACATCAATAAATAGCAAGATATTGGTATTGTTCCTGTCTTGCTTTGGTACAAGCGGTGCAGAAGAGAGAAAGAAACTAAAGGGCATAAGGAGCAGGAAAGGAGAGATTGGAGGTGACTGTCAAAGAACTCACAAGAAAAGTGCAATTTTGGCCTTGGGCTGTAGCGAAAATAGTAATTTTTCTAATTCAATTTATTAGAATAAAATACTCACGCACACCATGAAACAATTGTATGTGCTAACTAGGAAGGAACTACACAATGGAACAAATATCATTATTTCCCAAATACCTGGCACATAATTATCGTCTTTTCTGCAGTAGATACAGAAAAATGTTTACATAGATGCTCACATGGAGCAAGTTAACAGTGTGAAGAAAATCTGGTATGATTTAACCGAGGAGAGATCCTGGGGGTTTTCAATCAGCTGGCAACAGCGACTGTCTTGAAGAAGAAAGGATTAATTCTAGTTTCTCTTTTTTCCTTAAGTTTAAGAGTGCATAACATAGACAAAATTTTGCTTAAAGACTTGCCCCGCTCAGTAGGAATGAATGGAGCACTCTAAACGCAACTTCCAACGGTTAGGATATGGCTAAGAAGCATGAAATAATGATCCATGTAATTTTATTTTTTTGCTGCGGGTCTTTACTTCCATTTGCATTTCAGACTTGTTACTATTGTTGCAATTATTTGTTTTTAGGAAATTTTAAACTTCATATATTGAAACATGGAATTCTAAATTTTAGTAGTTGGAATATTGTCAATTGTGATGGTGATTTTTCTACATAATATTCTTAACTTTCTTGAGAATTTCTAATTGTAAAGATATGTAAATTAACATTATTTTTATGAACGTTAATTTTCTGTCCAGAATATATACTCGATCCCATTACTCATAGAACACCTTATATATTGGCAGGTACCATATTGGTCTTCGGTATACTGGTGGAGCTCGTGTGCTTCTCTCCTTATCCATGAAGTTTGGTATTTTTCCCTTTTCTGTTCCTGTTGGAGCTCGTGATTTTGATGTTGATGGGGAACTTTGGGTTAAATTACGATTAATACAAACTGAACCTTATGTGGGTGCTGTTTCATGGGCTTTTGTTTCCATGCCAAAGATTAAGTTTGAACTGTCACCATTTCGTCTGTTCAACTTGATGGGTAATTTAATATACTTATTGTATTTAATTAGAAAATGGAAGTTTGCTTTGTGTTTAAACAGTTTCTGCTGTGTTTTTATCTATTAATTTTGTTTCTTAAAATAAAATAGTACGGAGCTAAAATGCTTAAAAATGTATATCAAAGCACTTTTAAAGTTACATTGTAGTTTTGTGCATTGGTTCTAAGTTTTTTCACACTAATTTCATAATAGGTTGGATTGATATATATATATATATATATATATATATATATATATATATGAGCATGTTTGCTTCTTTGTTTTGATGTAATACAAACAAGTAGATACAGTGTTTTTATTACTTACACATTAAGTGATGTTGCAAATATTGTATGCCTGAAATATTTTTTCTTAATGCTGTTACTCCTTTCTTTACTATTGCCAGTAGGCCTATCACGGCTTGTTCGATGATAGAAAAAAAGGAAGTTTTATTAGCTGGATGCTAATTCTTCTGTATGCAAATAACATTCCAAGTACTTTGATTAGTAAAGTTAAACCTTTTTTTTAGGAATATTGATGCAATGACTTTGTAATCATAGGAATTTTTGGTCTGATTGTGCAGTGAATTTAATTCATGAATGTTTTTGGAGCTTCTTTGAAACTTTTATTTCTTAAGCTTTTGAATTTTAAGTCGCAGTTATATACTATTATAGCAATTTATTTGTTTCGTATGAATCAAATTTAAGAGTTTCAGTGTGATATTTTCTGGAGATCAAGCTTATGCTCTTTGAGATATTTAGTGTTTTTTTGACTCTATTGATATCTATCTATATTAGTTTTATCTGGGGATTTTAGTAACATGTATTCATACAAATGACTTGAATAAGCACAGTGATGATTAAGGAAGCGTCATATTTTTAATAGAATAATATCCTTTTTTAAAATTTAATCTGATGTTTTTACTATCTCCATAGAATAGTTTCCTAGATTCACATTATTATATTTAGCACGTCCTTTTGGCTTGCCCCTCTTTTTTGTTTGTACATATTTGTTTATATTTTGACTTTACTTTCCTGCCATTACCATTTAGTTTTTTTTCTGTACATTTAGAGCTATTCTACCTCTCTGATGGAAGCTCAATATTTTTTTGCATGCAATCGGCCGATCTTTTTCAGGAGTACCTGTTGTTTCAATGTAAGTCTGTTTTTTCCTTATGTGACTATTTTTGTGTACTGTGTATTTCATTCTGTTAAGTTGCTCCGTAATGTTTTCTACCTTCATCTGGTCATTTTTGCTTGATTGTACTCAGCTATGCAGTAAGTTTTGCTGGTAGAATGTTCGTTGATGTGAATTTGACTGTTCTGGAATGTTAAGGCATTTCTCTGTCTCTCACTCGCTCTTTCTTCATCACTCCATCCTAGCCTTTTTCCTATGTTCTACATATGAGTAGGTATCATGGTGCTTTTGGTATAGTATGACATTGCTATTTGTTAATGTAATAGAGTTCTTGTGCCACTGTTCTGGGATTGCTAATAACATCTAGGGTGCTGTTGCATTTCATTATTTTTTCGGTGGTCGTTTTGAACATTGGAAGATGTGTTTGGAACTGGATTTGCAATGATATGATGTTGCTGTAGGTTTCAAATACAGTTGTATCATGCGTTTTAACACATGTGATGGGCTGGCTTTTGTATTTGTGTATAAAATTCTAGTTAATGGCGATGAAGTTTTGCTAGCACACACACCAATATTCTAGCTGTATATTAAAACCTCTAGGAAATTTGTGGTTACTAAAACCGGAGTGATTTTTTTTTTAATTAGATTCTTTTTGGGAGTCTTAAGTCTTATTCTACTCCTTGATGGTGCGGGAAATTGAACATTTTCTGGGGTAAAGTTTTCTTGTACAACCTGAAACATAGCAATGACTTTTAGGGATGGAAAATCAGCTAAACATAAGAGAATGAATCCTTATTCATGTTTGGTTCCTTAACCCTTGGGCCAAACACATGCTAGTGTGTATTTGGCTCATTTAATACTATGTCCATCCTTGGCCAAATAGAATCAAGGAAAAATAAGTTAAAAATTTGAGAATATCAAATATCATATTGTGTGCAAAATAAAATTTAGATATATTAAATTATTAAATTTAAATGAAATTATCAAGATTTGATACTATATTAATATATAGAATATAGTATATATATATACCTATTGGTAACAAAGAGAAACATGTGTAATACAATATTTAAATGTTTACATATTTAACATTTAAATTTTGAGTTCTTTTATTTACTATCTTAATATATTTATATGAATTATTTTTCCTTGTGTTAGATTTTTGTTAACAATATATATATATATATATATATACATTTACATATACTTAATAAAAGTGAGTGTTAAATATGTAAATAAAGTAACCTAAATTTTTTGTAATTGTACATATTAATAATCTTTTGTTTAGGCTTTTAACTAACCAAACACAATTGAGCATTGTTGTTTGGATTTGGCTTGCTAAGAGTTTAGTTCAAAATTAATGTTCAAGTTTATTCTTTTTTTAATGATCAACTCGAACACAGCTTATTTTACAAGTGGGATACAAAGTAGTGGACACACCAAATAGTGAATTTTGAACCTATCTAGCGGGTTCTAGGATGTTGTCCCCTTATGTTGGCAGATTTTGCATAGAAGAAACTAGTGGAGCATTGAAGTAGTGGACACACCAAATAGTGACTTTTGAATTTAGGTTTTCTCTAAACCCTTTCAAAATTTGGTTTGCTTATTTTTTATTAGGAAAATACTTGAATACCCCAATAAGTATCCTAACATTTTTTTCAATATAATTAATTTTCCTTAATAGATTTATTATACTTATAATTTTGACTAATAAATCTTAATTATTATGAGTTCAACATTAAGATTAGATGCTTTAATGATGTCGGAGCATAAGTGAGGTATCAATTGGAGTATTGTAACATCTTTCTTTATTTATTACTTGTATGTTTACATTTCTCATATTCTTCTATTAAATTAATTAATTAAATTTTATTTTTCTCAAAAATTTTAAATTTAAGGTTTTAAATTAATTTCGCTCTATGTTGGGTTGTGCTGCACATCATCAGTCTCTCCATGTGTATTTATTGACTAAAAAGACATGATGAAGTGCTTAGATAAGTTCTTTGGAGAATTTTTGGAAACAGAAAAGGTTATTTATTTATGTTGTTGTTTAAATAATGTATAATGAATCAATTACTTGTTCTCGAATGCTAGATAAATTGTCAAATAATTCTTGTTTCAGAGGGTTATTTAGGATCAACTCTAGCTTTATATTTCCTTAAATTAATTATGAACATTCTTACTTGTCGCATTCAATCAGAGGTTTCTTAGTGCATGCTATGGAGAGGTACTATTTTCTTATTTCTGAACCTAGATAAATGTTTAAAGTAGATCTCAAGTTATGGTGAACATCTCTAGAACCTTGAATGCTCATCTTAATGAACTTAAAATAGAATTTATGGAGTATGAGCTTATTTATTGAAAAAGTTTAAATATCAGTGATATGACAATTGAATTATCAAGAAGCATGAACAATTCAAATATCTGAATTCGGCCATATAAAATAATATGATGAAATAGACCCAATGGTGACTAACATGATCCTAATATGCTGGATGAAGTGAAGTGCTTTTTGGGTGTTGTGTGAATGAAAAATCCTACTCAAACTTTAGGGGATGTTTTATAAGAGAGATAAAACCATTGTTGTATGGGTAGAATGTTGACCTTCAAAGCAAATGCTATTGATAAAGTGTTGCGGATATGAAGATTTCTATAAGTCTATAATGAGAAATGAGTTCATTCATGCTAAGATTAGAGTAGCTCCAGTTGAGTATATGCATAGAGAAAGTAGTTTTAGATGGCTTGCACATATTAAACATAGATGCTTGGTGCCCTCTATTAGCAAAGTTGAGGTAATGAATTTTGCTATGATAAAAGAGGAGGAAAACCAAAGAGGACATGGCAAGAAATTAGAAGAATGATCTCATATGTTTGGAGCCTAGGGAGGGCTATTATTTCATAAAGCTTAGTGGAGACAAATGATTCATGTAGCTGACCCCATTTAGTATGACTACAGTTTAATTGTTCTTGTTTAGGTAGCTGCATTAAAGCAAGCAAAATGTGGGTTCTCACTTATATCTCTGTGGTTTGATCTCACTGATAGTCTTGCACACCAAATTTTTAAGTTTCCTCTGATGTTATCTTGAATGGGCTTGATCTGTAGCATCTAGAAAACTCATTATCTGCGAGTATCATATCTGAAAGATCAAGCCTATAGGTTTGATTAGCTATAAATTACAATCATAGCTTATATTTGACTGCTCATGAACTTCTTATGAACATAATAATAGAGCCATTTGTTCTAAAAAATACTGCCCTTTCATTTTTGTCTGGATGATTTTAAATCTTCCTTGAAAATCTTTCCTTTCAAATCAACTATTTAAAATTGGAAACATGTGGAGTTTGAACGCATAATATATGACTGCTTTGGTGCATTCCTTGGTCGAAGTTTATCATAGGTGTACTGTAGTGTTTTGGTTTAAGTGTTCACTTTGTATATTCCTATTACCTTGATTTGGCTTGGGGTGCATCTGCTACTAGCTAACTTGCTAAATGCATGTTTATAATAGATCTGAATTATGTTCTTCTGCTTTAAACTAAGTGTTTATGTCTGTTGTAACAGGTATTTGAGGAAGCTTCTTACAGAAGATTTACCTGGTCTTTTTGTTCGTCCAAGAAAGATTGTCCTTGATTTTCAGAAGGGCAAAGCTCTTGGCCCTGTTACAAATAATTTCAAAGCCGACACAACTGAAGAACATAGCAAGACTTTTGTTGGGGAGCTATCTGTGACTCTTGTTGATGCCCGCAAACTTGCTTTCATGAGAATTGGTATTTATGCTGCTTTCCTTTTAATTATTTATTTATCTATTTTCTTTGCCTATGTTTTCAAATGGGTTGTAGACGCTTAACATTTTTTTGGGATGTTGTAGTTCTTAAGCCAATTGGCGTTCTCTTTTTTTTCTAATAAGCTGTTACTTTTTCAAACCCATCCATACTCCACTTTGGCATCAAACTCTTGCCTATGACCAACTCTAGAACTTTTTTATCCACATTTTGAGTATTGGGTGTAGAAGATTCTTTGTTCTACCGTTTTAAGGGAGCATGAATTTGGAATTCACGCTTTTATATGTTTAATGAGCTGCTGGAGTGTATGTGCTCTATTTAATATATAGTTAATTACATTTTGTCATTTATTTATTGCATAAATTCATATACAGGCAAGACAGATCCATATGTTGTTCTAAGACTAGGTGATCAGGAGCTTCGAAGTAAAAAGAACAGCCAAACAACTGTCATTGGACCGCCAGGGGAGCCAATCTGGAATCAAGTTTGTTATTACCATACTTTTTTTGTAAATATCTTCTTTTATTTTGGTGTATAGGTTCTTATACAATAACCAAATTTTCTTTTGGACAGGATTTTCTCCTATTTGTAGCGAATCCTAGAAAACAGAGATTAAAAATTGAAGTTATAGATTCTTTTGGTTTCAGTGATTTCACTCTCGGGAAAGGGGAGGTATATTAGTTTTCATGTATGCCTCATTTTGATTTTCATTAATAATATTTTGTTTCATTTGATAACTAGTAGGTAAATCATTATCTTGTTTCTTCTTTTCATAGAATCATTATTAGATAATTTGTCTGCTTTATATTTAAATGAATGCCATTTACCTTCAACCTCTTGTTTTGTAATCGCTTGTGATTCATTACCTTATTTCTAGTTTATTTTCAATAATTCCATTTATCCATAACCGTTTATTTTTGACAAATTTCAATGCTATAATAAGTTTATTGTTGTTTGACTATAGGAGTTTATTTGCAAAGCATGAGGGGAATTGTAGGAATTATGCTAGCACATGTTGCAAGCGTTGCATTAAAATTTGAGAATCTAGAGTATTTTGTGTTTTTTATTTCTTATTATATCGTAATTATTTTATTTTTTACAATGGTCTTATAACTTTATATTAAAATATTATGCATGAAGAATCATATGTTATTAGATTTGAGGTTTACAATGCTGCCTCCAGATTGAGGTTTACAAGTCATCTTTAGTATTCATCATATTAAAGATTCATGGATTATTTTCACCAACAGACAATTTTTTCTCAGGGTTAATGCTTAGGCTTGAAGAATATATAATTAAATATTATTGTTTTAGGTTACATGCATTTTCATAGAATAAAGTTATATTGCGCATTCTCAAACTTGTGTGACAGATTTGTTTGTGCAAATGCGAATAAATGGCTGCGATAAAATTGCAGGGAAGTTTTTCTTTTGTTTTGACATGAGATATGGAATTATGTTTTTTATGGACGCATCCTTTTATACTTATATTTATGAGTTATCTTATTGTTCATTTAATGTTCACTGCATTGTCTTGCAAGAGAACTTCTCTCTTACAATCAGTTTTCAAATGTGGGAAGTTGTGCAACCTGAATAATGATAATGATAAGTGTATGAATGAGGTATTAAAATTTGCTTTAGATCGCATAGCCTTAAATCCCTAGCCACATCCACAATTCTATAAAATAGCCCGGGCAGAATGGTCATTCACATTTTCAATATCTTAAGAGATGTCTAATACTGTTCCAGTTAGCCCTTAAAACTAATATAATATATTGCAGTATCTTGTCTATATGGGCATAGCGCATATTATCTTTGGATGACTGTTTATTTGGTATAAAATTTATGGGAAAAAAATTACTAATGCATTTTATTTTAAAATTTGAGTAGAAAACTAGAATTGAGGATGAATTTATATATATGATTAGAGATGGCGTTGAACTCTCCATTTCACTTAACATATTTATGATACTTTCATGTCTTGCAAACTTTCTTTGAAATTTTGTTTGGCCTACTTTAATGATATCTTAATTTACAATAAGTTTTGGGATTAAAATCTGATGCATCTAGCCTATAAGAAGGCTTGTTGCTGGTGAACAACTTCTGTTAGCTTGATAAGAATATTGTGCTTGACTAGATTACCAAGTAAATGAGCTGAACCAAGCTTGTTAGTTAATAAATCAACCATCAACGAGACTTAATGCATCTGTTTTAAAGAAATTTTAGTTGTGCGCATCTTACACTCGAATGGATAGGATGAGAAATGAGTTCATTTGTAGTAAAGATTAAAGTTTTCTAAATAGTGGATAGGATTAGGGAATGTTGTCTTACCTATTAAATGCGGATTGTTAGGTGGTTTTGTTGGTTTGAGTTTATGGATTTTGCTCATGTTAATAGAGGAAGAGGATTCATGTCATTGATTGTGCACAATGAAACTAAGGATTCATGTAACTGACCACCTAATGAGATTAATTCACAGATTAAGGTTTGGTGCTGTTGTTGTTATTAATAAAGGAAGAGGAAGACCAAAATGGGAAGAAACTATAGAGTGGATTTTTCTTTCTAGCATCGGGAGGGGCTTCTTGTCAATGTAAACAAAGAATTAAGGTAGGCGTCCCCACTTGGTAGGATTGAGGCTTTGTGGTGCTATTATTGTTATTGTTTCATATCAATAATGTAAGAACTTTTCAAAAGATGATCATGATTCACTTGAAAAATTATCACAAACCTGGCTTAGAGATAGGCGTTAATCATATTGATTCATGCTTAACAGATTGAGAAATTTAGCTAAAGTAGGGGAGGAAATTGGCAATGATAAGAGGTCTTTGTTTATTAATGCAAGCGTATTCTTTTGTTCTTGTTGTTAGCAGAACATTGGTCCCCCTAATAGACAAACAGATGGATATAAAAGAAAAAGTTTTCTCAGTCCAATCCAAAGCCCAAACTTGATTAGAATGGATGATAGAAACTTGAAATCAGTTTAATTGGCATTAAAAAGCCGTAGAATGTCCTTATTAATGGAAATATATCCCAGTACTAAATACATGTTTTATTAATTATTCATTTAACCTAATTAGCACTATATTTCCTTGTTTCATGTTTATTAATTATTTCTCTTTATTAGGTTGAACTTGGATCACTTCAAGATACAGTGCCAACTGATAGGATTGTGACACTTCAAGGTGGCTGGAGATTATTTGGACGGCAGTTCTCGGGGGAGATTTTTCTTCGTCTGACATACAAGGCATATGTTGAAGATGAAGATGATGATGAACAGGTCGAAAGGGAAGCCGAAAAGGATTCATCCGATGACGAGGACTTAATTTATGATCAAGCAAATGACCTTTCTGAAAAGAGGGATAGTAGTCCCAGCTATACAGGAGAAAGAGATTCTTTTATGAATGTCTTGGCTGCTTTGCTTGTGAGTGAGGAATTTCAGGGCATAGTGACATCTGAAACAGGCTATCCAAAATCATCCAATGAATCTGATTATCCAGGATCAACTGCTAATATATCCCTGCCTAAGCCGGCAACTGCTTCGAAGAGCTCTCATGGTAATTCGAAATTATTTTTTTTTATTTTTCAAGTTTGCACTCTTGTTTAATAATTTTGATCTATATTTAGTCTCATTTTGTGCTGGTTTGGTTGCAGGCTCTGCGTTAATATGGCTTGTTGTTATAACAAGTTTAGCTTTGTTGGTTGCTTTTAATGTGGCCAGTTCAGGATTTTTCAATCCATAGTTCAAATATGATCAGGAAATTTGTGCAAATCAGGTAATAATATGGATTGTCTTTTAGGAACTATAAATAATGACTTTTTTTTATACTCAAATCAAGTAATTGCTGTTTGATATGCAAACAATAAAGATTTGAGCTATCAAATAGTTGCAAGTTTTTTCAATGGATAGATGGTGTAGAAAATTATTTAATTGGCTGCAGCAGTTTACAGCAAATCATCAATCACATTATTATGAAGCTGTCAGCATTGGAAGAACAAAACAAATGGTCTTTTAATAAAGAAAAAAAGTTGTTTGGCTCCAAAATAGCTCCTAAAAATTTTGGATGATTATGATTTGTATTTAAAATATATATTTGTTATTATGCCACCCACACGCAAAAAATGGATTCAATACCCGCTTTCTTGTGAGAAAAATATTTTGTATTAATTGAAACTATTTGGGGATATATGAGAGCTGTGTAGTCGGATTCTTTAATAAAATGTTGATGTGCTTATTTGTCATCGTCTTGTTGGTGTTCATTCTACCATTTTACCGTATTAATTTTTGATAAAGCTATAAAGGTGTTGTAGCCCAACAGTTGAGGTTCATCATTCAAGTATTGAGTTCAATACCTAATTTAAAAACACAAAAATAGGCACAATTTATTAATGAAGCTTATTTTATGATAAACCCATTTACTTTTAGCATACAACTTAGAATGGCATCACTTCATTAGTATAGTCTCAATGCACAGTAAAGTTCTTGCCCTTATTATTATTATTATTTTTTTGAAAGAATGGGAGTTTCAAATTAGTAACAATTATGTGATCGGTTGAGCTTAAACCTATAACATAGGATAAAAAATATAAAGTCTTAACCATTCTGCTATAACACCATTCACTTGCCTTATTGTTATTGTTAGCACCATCTAAAATATGGAACATAACACACATAAGTTCCTATGCACTTTGGATCTCTCATGGCTACTGAAACTCCAGTATGGGAAATTAAGGCTTTTCAGGTTGAGTAATGAGCTTAATTTAGGGGTTTGGGAAGCTTCACAGCACTCAAGCAAATCCTTGGAGAATGTGGAGCATCAAGGTGAAGCTTGACTGAAAGTTATTTCAGCCTCTAATAGCTGACTTAGGGTTTTGGTTACTTTTGATCTCTATACATTAAATTTTATGACTATGATAGCATATAACCAATGTTAAAAATGGCTTAATGAGGCTTAATTAGTTCATTTAATTAGCTAGTTATGGTTATCTTAAATTCTACATCCTAACTGTTCAATCAACACATTAAACACCTGATTTGGAGTGAAATGGACCAAAACACCATTTGTTAGGGTTTCAGCTCTCAGTTTCATAGGAGGAAGACAAACAGTAATAGTATGGCCATGTAACAATAATAACATATGATTAAAACGCGGCCGTTCGATCTCCACTGCTTAAATCTTATCGTGGATGCGATCCGATGGTAATCTTGTCTTTAATACGATCATGCGGTTGTCACAAATAATTTCAACACTGCAACTAGTTTGGTTTCACCCCCAAGGGTTGCACGACATCCGCGATGAGCAAATCAATCCATTGTTTATGCAAATCAAGATTTTAATTTAGCGTTATGAAGAAATCCCCACCTACAAATGGTCATAGGGCACATCAATGTCAAGAAGGTGACAACATACCATAAGGGTGATGCGAAGAACCCTAAAGAGGAAGGGTCCATAAGGGTGACAACAAACCCCAACCCTGTGAGGTCCTCTAAATAATTTGGCCCAATGAAGAAATTCTAAGTTGATTGATAAGACTTACCAAATCTTAAGTATTATTGTGGACTTGCACATCATATATATATATATATATATAATCATATTCATCATTAAATTATTATTATTATTTTTTTACTCGTGATCTAAATAAAAAATAAATTGTATCTTATATTTGCATATAAATAATATTATTTTATTTTATTTTTTACTTTTTGTTTTAAAATTATTCACCCACCTTTATTTTAGTTTAAAAATATGATTTGGCTCCTAAATAAATTACTAAAATTGTATTTAAAATATATATTTTTAGTAATTTTAAACACAAATGATTTAATATTAGTTATTGTGAAATTAGAAAAAAGATTTTATATTTTTTTAAGAACTAATTGAGAAATATTTATAAAATGCTTATAAAAACATTCTTAATTTTTACTTTAAATCATTCCATTTAAACATTATAAAAATTTGGATACAAATTTAAAACTAGCCTTATAAAATAGGTAGTGCTTATCATTTAGTATGATCAATAAAATGTGCATGTGCATATTTAACCGCTAATGACTTTAATTTTTGTAATGATTGAAAGTGAATAAATTTAATGCATAACAAAAATTTGAAAGTATTTTAATAAAGACTTTGCTACACTTACAACATTATATACATATTAAAATAAAAATAATATCATATATGTAAATATATAATTAATGCAAATGACTGAACCAATATCAACCAGCTCTACAATCTCAGAATAAATAGGTACCTCACTTTATTTTCATGCCAAAAAATTGATTTAAATTTTCAAACTAAAATATTACTTTAATCCAATTTTATTTTATGTTTTATAAAATAGAACACTTTAAATATTTATAATTTTTGCCTATTTTTTTATTAATTTTAACTCTAAATATATAATTGTTCAAACTCTTAAGCACCAAAGTATTATTCACTTTAGTTTCAAATACCAGATGCTTTTTTCCTTCATAAAATAACTTCCCATCCTGGGAGTGACTCCACATGAGCACGCTTAACTTTGGAATTTTTATCAGAAACTCCACCGTTATCTGAAAAATAATTTTAATGTTTAAGAGTTTCACTTATTACTATTAAAAGAATCTTTACAAAATATCTCATAAAATTTTATATTCAAGCATTGCTAGCTTGTGATGCAGTAGAACTCATTTGTAAACTGAAGCAGGAGATGAATTTGGGTAAAAATCAGTTTTTCATTTCAAAGACTAAAAATAACAAGTAATTGAAGCAAGAGACCATCTCCTTACATAGCAAACTCACCTTCAGCACTCTTCCAAGCCTCAATGGAATCCCCTTTAACAGCTCCCCTCATCATGCTCACAACATTCTTGGCTTCATCCACTCTTGATTTCTCAATCAGTTCATGAACCAAAGCTTTCACATCCTCCACAGAAGGAGCCCATTTCTTCCCCAAGCAGAGACTGCAGACCTCCAAACCAGAATCAAAATCTCCATTTTTAACCAAACAACCGATCAGAGCAGTATAGGCCGTCCGATTCACAGTCTTCACGCTGCCGGCCTCATTCTTCGCCGCCCGCATCCTCCTGAAAACCCTCATAGCCGATTCGGCGTTCCCTTCCCTGCAGAATCCATTGATCAAAACACTGAAGCTTATGAGATCTGGGCGAAGATTCTTCAAAATCATCAAATCCAGAAGCTCCTCTGCCATGAAGCTCCTTCCTTGGCGGCAGAGAAGGGCGATTCTGCAGTTGAAGGTGGGCACATTGGCATCCATCTTCTTCGACGACATCTCCTTCAGAAATTCGTCGAAAGCCCCCTCGTCGCTCCCCTTGAGATACCCATTCAGGATTGTGTTGTAGGATATGGCATCAGGCAGCACGCCTCTCTGAGGCATTTCGTCCAGCATCTTGCGGGCGGCTGCGACCTCGCCAGCTTCGCAGAGGGACTTGAGGTGGAGATTGAAGGAGGCGACGCCAGGGACGACTCCAAGAGCGGATTCGGCGCTTCGGAAGGTTTCGCGAACGCGGTCGTGATCGCCGGATTTGAGGAAGGCGCTGAGGAGAGCGCAGAGGGAGCGATCGGATCGGCAGGCGGTGATGCGATCGAAGGCGGAAGCGGCATGATTGGGCATGGAAGCTTCACCGTAGAGGAAGATGATGCGCATGAGGAAGCCCTCGGATTTGGGGGTGGAGGGATTGGTGATCTGGTCTTCGAGGAGGAGCTCGATCAGATCCGGGCGACTAGCTCGGGCCAGCTTTTGAACGGTGACCTTGTAGATGACGCGATCGCCGTAGAAGACAGGGGTCATGGAGGCGGATTTGAAGAGCTCGACGAGGCGATCGGGGTTTGATTCTGAGCGGATGGAGGATTTGATGCGGGAGGCGGAGGCATTGTCGAGGATGAAGGCGGTGGACAAGGAGCGGAGAGAGGAGAGAAGGGTTTTAGGGTATATTCGGGCTGCGATGGCCGCCATGGTTCGAGGGTTTTGGGAACTGAGGTTTTGCTGAATCTGTGAATCACTGAAGTTTTATGATTGAATTTCCGATCAAACTCTAAAGCATGGTTTTATTTTCTTATTTGTAAAAATAAACATTTGATAACAATTCTCACCCATATTATTCATTACAAATTACAAAATAATACATATATTTTAAAATATAATTTATTTGATAGAAATTAAAAATATTCTTCATTTAATTTAATGAAGAAAAAATTTCTTGGAAAACTTTATAAATAAAAAAATAATTTGTGTTGAATATATTAATATTAGTAAAATATTTGAATGCCTTAATAAATATCTAACATTTTTCATAATATAATTAATTTATTTTAATTAAATTTAATATATATTTGAAAGGGCTTTTTTAACATAATGAAATAATTATAATAAAATAAAAACATTTGTGCTATTTTGATTACACTATAATAAATAATTGTTATTTTATTTAATTTTAAAATAAAAAACTTAAATTTAGAAAAAGTTGATTTTTAGAGTTAATAAGAAAATATCCCAAAATACAACAATAGTAAGATAATTAGATCCACCATACTAATGGTTGGAGTTCTTTTTTATAATTCAAAAAAAAAATAAAAAAAATTAAAACCCTTTTAATTTTTTAAAATTTATAATATTAGTAACTCAATATTTAGAATTATTGTTTTCAAATATCTAAATTATAAAAACATATATACTATTAAGGACTTACTAAAGTAAGCAAACTTGGGTTGTTGCTTTCTTGCTCTTCATGAGCATGTCTTCTCTTTTCATTGAGTGTTCATTTCTTTCTTCTTCTTCCCATACTAATATCTCCTTAGTAGAGAAACTCTTTTATAATCTAGTGGCTCATCAGCGGTCTCGACGGACTCTTTGATACCCATAACTCGATAGTCTTCCTAGGGTTTAGGCTCGTCTTCCTACTTTCATGGGTTACATCCAATCAGCTTTGCTTCCTCTACTTTCATCCCGAATAACCGATTGGATCACAGTCCAACTCTTCCTCTGCCCATCCTCGCTTGACTTGTCAAGTTAATAGCATGGGATACTTATGCTTGTTGGTCGGCAAAGCTATTTTCTTTAGCATGGTCAATCGTTGGCAACTTGCCAATCTTGTCAGACTCTGCGCGCTTATTCTTTCTCCATTATAAACTCGCCTAGGGACTTCTTCATGTTGTTGATGCATATGAGCACTTTTAAATCTCCTCAGCTAATTACTTCTCAGTTCGTTTGATGCTAAGAAGCTAAATACGGTGGGGTATCCAAGGCCTCATCTTGGAATACAGTGATCCAAGGCTAAATCTAAATTGAAGATAGGTTAATGACACTCCATTGTAACCTTGGATAACATCGGATGACCTCTCATGAAGTCATGGTTGACCCAACTTAAAGATGCGCATACAAGAACATCCACTAGCTTAACTCTAGAAGTTTGTTCATAGGTCCATTACTACTGTAAGGAATGTGGTTTAAGGGAATGTTAGGTTTCTAAGATGAAGTTAAAGATATGCTCAGCATACCTTAATCAATCAATTATGATAGTTCCAATTGTCGAGAGCATGTATACACTCTTCTGCCAATCCTTAAGGGCCGACAAATATTCTGCTGAGAATCAAAAAGCAATGATGTTGGCAATCCCTTACTTTTTGGCAATTACTGTCGGCAAGATCCCAACTCATCTCTCAATCTGCAATAGAGCTCCTCTTGGTTGATGTCAGGGTTTTATCCTCGGGTGCCCATTTGATATCTTAGACTATATAGAATATATAGCAATGGAGAAAGTAACAGTGATTGTATATAGAGATTAGAGCTAGATGGCAGTCTGCCAAATCAAATTCCAATATAGGAGAGTCAAATTTCCCACAAATCTTACTATATGATTCAATTTCAAATCTCATAAACAGATGCAATAATCCAGAACAAAAGAAAATGCTTCCACAATACTCCTAAGGTTTCAATAACCTTTGAATACATTACTCAAAAAGATTCATTTTGTAAATTAACCAGTCCTATTTTTTAGTTGAAACAATCAGAGTAGACTGGATAACAACGTTGATCCCTTACCATTAAGAAAGCCACCAAAGCATAGTACGAGGCAGAATAATCCTTTCAATGCATATGCTTGCCAAAACAGTAGACAGTTTTCAAGGTTCGGCTATGGTGGCAAAAGAAATTAGAATATGCTCAGCTGAATATATATAGAAATGATGACATCATTGAGAATTGTCCTTCAAAATTAATTACTTTAGCTTCTTTTCAGATACACATAAAGCAAAGTTAAGTAAATCCTAACAAAATTTAAAGCGATAAATAAGAATATCCTTTCATCACATTTCATTCATGGAAGAGTACTTGGATTACCTTGCACTTCCAAGTCATAATTGGCTCATGATTGTCACTTCCAAGTCGACAGACTGAGAAAAGCTCACAAGTTTTCTGACAAATAATCCTTGTTTAACAAATGCCCAAAATATCACTTCCTTGATGCCATGATCTTGAGCCAATCTCAAAGTTATGCTTCTCAGTTAAATTAAGCATATGCATTGAAAGCAATCCCAGTGAACTACCAATTGGAATGCTAGTATTTCTCGATATCCCTTCTATGAAAACAGGTAAAACCCTTGATACATTTTTAGATAGATTTCTCATCCAACGTTGAATAGACTTTCTCCAACAAACTAATAATATTCCTTGAATTCCATTAGACGATCAACAAAGGCATCAATCATTAAATACCAGTTCAATCAACACACTCAATCAGATAATAGAGATTTAGAGAACCAAATTAAGAGACTGCTTTGCACTATTTAGCAAGAAAATTATATACTATCCCCAATCCCACACTTTCCACCTGCTTCCATCCCCGTCATGGATCCCTCCTTTATAAGATCTTAGTGCACAAGTTTCACAATTTTGTGGAAGGACACAAAAGGCTACACAGTTTTAGTAATCCTCAATAATTATAAGATGTATTCTTGATTCACCTTTTTAGGTTCTTGATGAGAATTTTTACACCTGCAGAAAAATATCACCTTCACATTTTCTCTTGGTTAGTAACCTTAAGCTAGTTAACATCAACTACTCCCTCTAGCATGCTTCTAAATCAACTTTAAATCTCTCTTACCTTTAGTCTAAATTCATGCTAATGGAGGACTAAAATTTTATCTCCCTCAGGTTATTCTGTAGTGTAATAATACTGACTTGAGGTTTATACTTTTTGATGAGAGAGACAAAATGAACTCCACGCCATATTATTAATATTATGTTCCAAAATAAAGGGTTAAATTTTTCCCCCTCTCCAAAAAGAGGTTTAGACATGATTTGTTATTTTCATAGTTTACTGCAATCTTCTTGAGCCTTTTTTATAGCTTACTCCATGTCGATGATGCACAGTGGGTAGAAAAAATTTATTCTTCATATATGAATCTTCACGCTTGTCCATTATAGTAGAGTATAAATTTTGTAGCTAGAGGTGTCTTCTTAGCCATTTTTTTTTTCATTTCCACAAAATATAAAAGCTGAAAAAGGTCATTTTATGTTTCCTCCTTGTTGTGCACAGCAAGTTGAAGAAGACTCTCCTTAGCAATCACAAACTTTCTTGGGTTCAATTATATCTCCTTTATTTAAGTCAATATTTGGTTAGAATTCAATTGGCTTATTGATTCAGCACATGATTTTTGTAAAGAAATACCCGATAAAGTTGACAACTACTACATTGAGCCTTGAAGCCTAATCGCCCCAATAAGTGCCCAATTTGCTCCTATATATCATATCATAACCTAATCTGTCAAAGGATAAATTCTCTTCTATACGTCAGTATCAAGTTTGTTGAAGGGTAGCTCATTTTCAGAGAGACTCCCACTCAAGATCCGGAAAAAAAAATGTTTTCTTCATATTATGTAATCTGAGTACCTGATGATGCCCAGGCAGATAGTACTTCTTACATGTAACGTTCCTAGGTCCCAGTGGTCCTAAGAAGAAAGCTCGTCACCGCCGAGCACAGCTTAAACCTTCCACTTGAAAAAAAAATCAAAGTACCTAGTTTATGAGCTACTCTTCTAGTCAAAATCCATTAAGGTTCTTCCTTAGAACAAACATTCCCATCTCCCAGTTCTTAACATCTAGAATCTAACAACAATCACCCATCATGGAGAAGTACTAAGTTGTTGGAGGGTACATGCATTCCCATCTCCCAGTTCTTAACATCTAGAATCTAACAACAATCACCCATCATGGAGAAGTACTAAGTTGTTGGAGGGTACATGTGTAGCAGTATAGCCTTATCTTTGTGATAACATCATTTCACTCATTCTCTCCTTTTGGAAATATCACAAATTCTAAAAGGTTATTTTTCTCTATGTTTTTTATACCACATCTAGATTTCAATGAATCATTTAGATATGAAGCCTTAGCTTGAAACTCCACCACAACATAGGAATCACGATCAATCAAAATGTAGCAAATGGATGGACAACAGGAAGCACAAGAATTTTTGGATTCTAATTGAAACTAACAAGAGGAACTTGCTTTCTTGAATACCTTGCAAATGAAAAGGTAAGAATAAACTCTTGACTATCTCTTATCTAACAGTCCTCAATTCCCTCGATTATGTCTCTAATTCTTCTTAGAGGTTGTAAGAACACTAACTCTTTTGCCCTACATTATCTTCAAGTTTCCCTACTCCTTATTTCCATCCTTGTAAATTTGAGAGTACAGATAATACAGTTTTAGCCTATAGAAAAACATGCAAGAGTTAGACGGTGACCAATAATTATAGAAAATATTTTCACCTAACCTAGGGTTGTTGCACTTCACAGCATATATCGACTATTTGCATCCCATGCAGAAAATGTGCCCGTCAAGCCAGTATTTTAACTGTAATTTTGTTGGATTTACCGAAATTGTGCATTAAATTTTGATAAGCTCTTCAAATGGCCAGACTATAATGGCATAACACAATCCATTTGTGTTGTTTTTGTGTATCAAGTGAGTCTCATGCTTGCCCATTGTGATCAAAACATCATGTCGTCCTTCCATTTGCGCTCTCCACAACGAGGATCATACATACAATCATAATTTACAAATTAGGCAACTTCAATTTTGGATAGCCTGATAGGTTGATCATGATTTGTATCCTTTCAATTGATGCTTCTCCTAAAGCAAGGCGTATTGTACTTCAACTTTCTTCCTAAGCAGAATTCTTAGCCAGCTTGAGATTTCTCTGAGATGGGGATTAATCTTTGCAGTTTTTGTTTTTTTACTCCATTTTGGGCTGGTGTCCAGAATGTTGAAGTGAAGGTTGACCAAGCTTTCAGATCAAAATATATTGAAGAAGATTCTAGAAATTTGTTCGCCAGCTACTACCATGGTACTTGATGCCCAAGTGATTTGTGCATCTCCTCTTTTCTATTCTGCTGTCTAGGTTATAAACAGTGGCTAATAGCGATACACTATAAGCAGTTTCTAATATTTGATCTCTTGATCAGCGTCACCTGAGCTAAGCAAATCAAATCAAAGAATTCTAATCAACAATAGAAGAGCTAGTATCACTAGTGTCCAATAATAAATGATAAGTTGCACATATGAGCAAAGTTGATGTGTTAAACCCATCTTATATTTTTTGCACTGATTCAAGTGCAAGAAGAGTTGAAGAGACTGAAGAAATCAGCTCTTCAAATTGTAACTTGAAGAACTAATCAAAATGAGACTTAGGTGACTGAAATATTAGAGCAGATGCTTTATGTGCTAGTTCATTTGAATTCTAAGATTATTCTAAGTGATTACTTGATAATCGAACAATATTTATTAGTTTTGGATTTGAAATAAAGAGTAATAAAAGTAAAATTAAATATAAAATATATACTAAAATTAGATGATAAAATCTTAAGAAGAGTAATAAAGATCTTTTTAAAAATGAAAATTTAAAATTTGGACACTGAGAATTTAAAGGTGAAGCCAACTTTATGTGGAACTCAGTTGTTAGTTGTATTCACAATACAAAAGAATTTATTTGGTGAATCAAACAAGAGTGTGCCATATAATAAAGATACATGATGGGATAAACAAGATGTTCAAATTAAGATTAAAGATAAAATGCAAAAAATAGTTTAAATGTAAGACTGAGAAGAATTTAAAGAAATATAAATTAGCTTTAGTGAATCCAAAATTACAGTTTGTGATGTTAGAGTGCAACATTCAATGATTTATATATTAAATTAGAAATTGTCGAGGAGGACAAACACATCTAAAAGCTGACCAAATTAAAAGGCAAAAGAACTAAGTATTTGACTTGTGTTAAATATATCAAAATGATAATCAAAAAATTCTTTTTAAGGATGAAAATATTCAACATAGTAGATGAATAGTTTTACTAAGCTTTTTAATAAAAGTTGTACCAATATAATTAATATAAATGAGTCTAATGATTATAAAAATAATCTCAGTTACACTTTTAAGTTAGTAAAGCTGAGATTTAAAATGTCTTAAAAAAATGAAGAACAAAAAAGGCGTACGATAGAATATAACATCCCTATCAATATATGAAAATATTTGAGTGAGGAAGAAATTTTTGATTTATCAAGTTATTTAATGTTATTTTAAATACAAAAGATATCAAATGAGCATATAAATATTATTGTTAAACTTATTTACAAGAATAAAAGCAAAGCTCACGATTGTGCTAAGTATAACATAAATAAGCTAATGTGTCATACAATCAATTTTTGGGAGAAAGTAATTGAATACATATTACAAATATACTGGTATTTCTAAAAATTCATTTAGCTTTATGCTAGATAAATCAATTATAATAGCCACAGATATATTAAAAGATTTGATAGAAAAATTTAGAGAAAGAAAAAAGAATCTTCATTTAATTATTATTGATCATGAAAAAACTTAGAGTACCAAAAGAAGTTTTTTGAAAATAATTAGAAAGAAAAGGAATTTGTGTTGCTTGTATTAATATTATTAGAGATATGTATAATGAGGTTGTAACATGTATTTTATTGTAAGGTGGCTTGTCTAATGATTTTTTTATAATTATTGGATTATATCAAGGCTCAACTCTCGATTCATATAGTTTTTCTTTAATTATGGATGTTCTTATTGAAAACATTCAAGAGGAGATTCCTTAGTGCATGCTATTTGCAAATTATATTCTTTTAATTGATAAGCATGGGGATGGACTTAAAACAAAACTTGAGTTGTGGTAGATTACTTTAGAATCTCAATATTTTCATCTTGTTAAATCCAAAATAGAATATATTGAGTGTAAGTTTTGTTGTATTAAAAGTCCTAATCTCAATGACATACCTATTAAGGACCATGTGATCAAGAAGAATGAGAGGTTCACGTACCTTGGTTATTCAATGAAATGGTGAAATAGAGAGTAATATAATTAATAGAATCCAAGATGGTTTTTGATGAAATGGAGGATGGAGTGCAGTGGGATCGAAGAATCCTACTTAAATTAAAAAAAAAATTATAGAGCAACTATACAACTAGCTATGTTATATTGGGCTGAATGTTGGCCAACAAAGAAGAAACTTACCGATAAAATAAGGGCAACAAAGATGAGGGTGCTTAGGTAAACGAGTGGGTATAATTGTAAGGATAGAATGAGAAATGAGTTTATCCATAGCAAGGTTGGAGTGGCTCCAATAGTGGATAAGATTAGAAAATGCAGCCCTTATGGAGTGCACTTCAAGCATGTTAAGCGTAGACCATGTAACGCCGCTGTTTAAAAATTTAAGTTTATGAATTTTGCTCATATTAAAAGAAAAAGAGGATGCCAAAAAAGACATGAAAAGAAACTATTAAAAAGATTCTTCTCTATTTGAAATTTAGGGAGGGGCTTTTATTTGATAGTGCACAATAGATACAAATGATTCATATAGCTAACCCCACCTAATAGGATTAAGGCTTGTTGTTGTCGTTGTTGTTGTTCTTGAAGAGGCTTATTTCACCTTGGGCTTATTTAAATTGAAGAGGCTTATTTTTTTGTACGGGACCAAAGTTTTTTGTGATCTGTTTAAGAAAACAATTGCAGAAAATATAACATTTCTAAGAACCTCATTACCTCCTACAATGCCCATTAGTGGCTGACCAATAACACTAACAAAAAATGGTGCCAAATTCCATTCAAATGCACTTATGAGAGAATCAGAAGTTACATCAAATAAACGAAAGAAAGCTTCCAAAAAAACAAAGCCACGTAAGAATAAAAGTGTGGCAAAAGAGAAAACACACTTTTCTCAAATCTATGTTATTAAAGATTCCAAATATTCATCAACATAAGCAAGGCATGGCCAATAATCAGTTCTAATCCTGACTAGCGTTGAAATATTACCTACTTCCATTTGGAAAAGTAAATGAAACCTAGGAGGTAAGAATATTAGAACAAGAAACATACCGAGGCTTCTTTTACTAGTTTCTCGAGGAGACCATAATGATATTTCATTTTGAGTATATTCAAGTTGAAGAGGCTCATTTTCTGAGTAGGATACTAAAGTTTTGTTATCAGTTTCAGAAAAAACTGCAGAATTGTCCTCGAATATAACATTTCTAATAACACCATTACTCCCTACTATACTCATTAGTGGTTGACCAATAACACTAACAACAAATGGTGCCAAATTCCGTTCAATTGCACTTATGAAAGAATCAGAAGAAACATCAAGAAGCTTCACTGATCGTGTTCCAAGGATTGCTGCAGCCCCTTTACCTCCGTTCAATGGAAAAGTTTCCCTCAGTGCGCTAGCATAATTTCCACAAGCTTCCCATAAAGCATGAAAAAGATCAAGATAGTAGTGTGGAACCAAATCATCTTCTACATCTGACGGTAAAATAGCCTTCAAAAACATGTCCTCAATTCCAACAGTAATACTTTGAAGCAAGCCAGATAAAATTTGACCATTCTCTACATTTGCTGTTAATTCAGTATCAACAAGTCCAGGCATGGGCTCTCTAGGTTCGAGTTCAATAACAACTGATGCTTGAAATCTTAAATCTTCTTGGGCATCATGTTTAATGGGGATAACTTCTAGCCCAGTATTTGAAGGCTCACCGAGAAGAAAAGGAACACGATAAGTTGAAATAGACCCATACTTTGCAGTAGACTTAAAAGTGATAGAAATTGCATACAAAGCTGGAAGATTGTTCATTGAGTCAAAGCCTAATATAGGTGAATCAAATCCCCAAACCTTGTTAAATAACTCTGCGTCAAACCTCAATAAACAAGGAATACCAATCTTAATCCCAGAAGTGTGGCGATAATCTGGAATACAAGCAAAATGCCTTCGCAAAACTCTTAAACTTTCAGCAACTTTTGAATCTGTCACTCGAAGAGCCTCCTGTAAATCAATCCTCTCTATAGTTACGTCGGCTTCATTGACTTGTGCGGTGGAAGAAATAACACTGTCTTCGATCCCTTCAAAGTAATTTATCTCATTTTTTCCGATTTCAAAATTGGAAAGAGTTAATGACCATGATTGCTTAACAAGAGGCGGAATCTCCCTCACAAGAAGAATGTACTCTGAAATACCAGACAATTTCTTAGGATCACGTGGTTGCCACGTCGAAGAAAATTGGAAAAGCGACGCTGGATGTGGAGAAGGTGACATCACTGAGTGTTGCCCTCCAAAATTCATTATTTTCCTTTGCTTCTTTCCCGGGATGCATAAAAGCATTCTCAGGTAAATCCTAAACAGTTAGAAATAAAAAAATAAGCACAGCATTGCATTACAATCATAAATGGAAATATACTTGGTACCTTGCATTGTCTCTAACTTCCAGGTCAGGGAAGCATTGGGTGATGAAGGCAAGAAGACGAGACAAACGAGTGAAAATCCGCGAGCTTTGATGATGCACCATCATTGTCCTGCAAATGCCCAAAATTTTACTTCCATGAGACCATGATCTCAAGACAGTCTCTGAGCCATGCTTCTCAGCAAGATAAAGCATATGCTTTGTGAGCAATTCAAGCAAACCACCAGGAGGTATTGTATCATTTCTCGCAATCCTATCAAATATTGGAAAGTAAGAAGCCAGCAGAAAGCTTTTATCCAGCTTTGGAAGAAGTCTCTCATCCAGTAACTGGAGAAAACGCCCTCCAACTATTTGATGTCCCTTACAACCCATTAGACGATCAACAAATGCAGCAACCACTGGAACCAACCCATGATAAGTGAATGCTAGATCCACCAGCATAATCTACAAATAACACAAAACCATCAGGCGCCCAAGCCAAAGCTATACCTACAAAAAAGGAATCCAACTTAAGCTGTGCGTTCAATATACCTGCAAGGTTTGGAAAATGGGAGTATCAAAAACTGCATGCACCTCATCATTGGACAAGCCACTACTGCCATGGTGTGGAGAAACTCCAACCAAGAACCTGTGAAAAGCCCTAAAAGCTATGGCAGTCTCGGTGCTCCAGGGAGGAAGCCATTTGAATGCAGAAACGCAGATTAATCCATCTTCAAACAGCTTGACTACCACGGAGCCTTCGTCATTCTTCCCTCGGCTTTGCAGATGATTAGCTTGGGAAGCAACGCAAGCGAGGACATCCAATTTCGCAGCTTTCAAAGCAAGCGGATCGAAAAAAGAGGGATACAAGCAATGCGCAACGGAAGAAAGAATTCCCTTATCACGAGAAAGCCGAGGCGACCCCAACCGCCAGTGAACAGCGAGCAGCCTAAAAACAAGCGGCTGGTGGGCTTCCATGGGGATGAGGGCGAGGCGACCCAAAATACGCATCTCGTCATCCCCCGTAAACGCGTCTGAGAAGCGTGAATACAGCGTGAGAACAACATGGCAGAGGATAGGATCATAGCAGTAAAACAGTCCAGAAAACTGCACCTTCAAAAGAGCAGCCACTGCAGGTATGCGTCGCTCGAGCGCATCGACAATGTCGGCCATCACTGATACAAGTTCCAAGATTGCGCAAGGGGTCAGAGCATGGGGATGCTCGAGGAGGAAGGCAGTGATCCGTCGGAGCTCCCGAAGGTTGGTTTCAGAGGGTTCGGAAGAGATGCGGGGGGATATAACAGCGCTAGGGGAGTTGAAGGGGACGAGAGTGACTGCAGTAGAGAGAATGGAAGAGGGGGATGCAAGGAGAGAGTGACGGCAGATGGAGGCGATGGTCGTGGCGAGTAGGAGCATGTAAGACTGGGCAACATGGCTGCGCTCGGCGTGAGCGAGGGTCCAGAGGTGGCCAGCCGTGTCGGAGAGGAGAAGCGGGAAAGCGAGCTCGAGCTCACGAAGGCACTCGCAAGCAACGGAGCGCGTATGGCGATCCGGTCCATGGTTCGGGCGGTTTGCGATGGACAGGAGGAGCTCGGCGAGAGGATCAATGAGGGCAGGGGAGGGCGCGTCGAGCGCAGAGATTGCGATCGTGGTCGCGGAAACCAAAGCCTGCTCTCTGAGGACGGCTTCGGAGGGATGCTGCTGAAGGAGAGAGCGGAGGGAATCGATGAGAGGTGGGAGGGAAGAGGAGGGAGAGGGGCGAAAGAGGAGATCGGATGAATCTTCGAGGAAGACCAGAAGCTGGGATTTGAGAGACACCGGAAAATCTTTGCGGATGAGGGAGTTGAGGGTGAGATCCAGGAGAGGGAAGGAGAGCCATCGGGAACGGTTCGAAGGATCGCCGGACTGGAAATCGTCGATTAGGGTTTCCCATTCTTGAAAAGATAACTGGAGCTCCGCGGCGGGAACGGAACCGTAAGAGCTCTTGACGGATGCCGATTTCTCCATTATAGAGATCGCCTGCTTCAGGTTTGTCGCCGGTGATCGCCGGAAAACTCTGTGATCGACGGAACTTGCGAATGGGCGATCCACCGAATTAACCCTTCATCCCTTCCTCCTGAACGAAATTGGGAATCGATTTAGAGAGGAAAAAATAACATTTATTATCAGATATTTAATTTTTCATATTTTTAATTATTATTTTAAATAAAATTTATTAATGCTCACAAGCCGAATAAGTGAATTTTTATATGTATATCATAATAATTTACTAATTAATGTTAATGTAGTATGCAAACAGGTTTACTGTTCATGGTCGATGCGTATTTATGAAAAATAATAGTTACATAGTTTTTTTTTACTTATGATTTTTAGATCTACTCAATACTTTCAAATATATCTTTTTCAATATCTCATAATTATTAATATATTTAAAATTAATAATTAACTCATAATAATTAAGAATTATTTTTAAGTTCAAAGTCATCATCCTGGAATCTATGCTAATTATGGATTAGTTTTGCTCATCTTTCTTTATTTGGAATAAGAAAAGAATGGAGCAATTATTTGATGTAAATTTAGATGCTTATTTTTTTTAATTTTAATTTTTTTTATTAGTGTGTAATAAATTTGGTAAAATAATTATTATCTATATTATGAATATATATTTTTTGTTACTCTAGTATTTATGAATATTACAATAAATGTGGAAGATGTATTTTCTACATCTTTAAATATAAAATTATACTAAACTCCGATATGATCTGGGAAGTGAGCATCTAACATTGGATGAGCTATGCTGACCTGGCGGCGGGTCGTCTTTCGAGAGCCTCGGTGCTAGGGGGCGCTATAGCTCCCGCCTCTAGGGCGCCCAGGCACTGTGGTGCGCACTCTTTGTGCTCAAAGAAGATGTCGCCCGGAGGAGAGCACGTGGGTGAAAAAAGTAAAGAGAACTTTTATTTTTGGAGTTTAACTTTATAATTCCTAATTAATTTCTAAATATTTTTCGAGAAAATATAAAAATAAAATTTTTCTTGCAAAAAAAAAATAGAATTAAATATAATTTTAAATGTAGCACCTAAGAAATTATATATTTGAAATATAAATATTAGGTTATTTTTTTTGAAAATAGTGAGGATATAGCTAGTATATTAAATAAATAAAAAGAGTTCAATTATAGAATACAAAAATAAGCAAAACTAAATAAAATACATAATAACAAATCAGAAAAATATAAAAGAAAATTAGAGATTTAGATTCAGCTCCTCCCTCTGAGGCCCACGCAGAGCTCACGATCTGTCGAGGCATCAATCTAATAAAATCTTTAGTAGTGTCTATTCTCACAAACCGATAGATATGGCTAAAAGTAACATCATTATCCATCATCGTGCCTCCGGAAAAGAAAACAATCTATCTTTGAGAAAACAATATATTGTAATACTTAGAAATGCAACTGAAGTCCAATTTAAAGAGAAAAGCATAATTAAGCACGATGATATGTCCCATGGGCACAACCACATAGAGCCCAACAATCAACAACGGAATCAATGAATCAAATAACATTTATGGCAAATTACTCAATATCGTTACTATGCGAATTAGAGCTAAACCCGACACAAAAATTAAGATCACGGTTAACTTCAAAATTATGGCAAACCAACTATACCGTTAGATACTATATACTTCTGTGATCGTAATGTCCAGATTTATGAGCAATCTTGATAATAGATACTCCTAGATTAATTTTTAAATTTTTAAAATTTAGAAAATTAGAAAAATTAAATACAAATCCGATATTAATGACCTTAGTACCATTGGATTAAGAATATTATGAATTTGCTATATAAAAAAAATTATCAATTTTGGAGCTCCCAATTGGTTATAATTTTTTCTTGAATATTTAATCTTTGGAAATTAATATAAAATTAAATATTACTCTAAATCAAAAAAATTTGGTACGAATTTGTTCATCTCATCCAAATACACATCTGTGTTAAGTTTCATTAATTTTTGAATTCAAACAACATAAAAATTTGAAAATTTTATTTTAAATTAATTATTTAATTTTTTTCTATCATAGTATACATATGAGAAAAAGTAACTCAACAAGTGTCTCACATGTAAAATGTGTCACTATGTGTGTGTTATATATTGAGTAAATATAATTGTTACTATAAAGTAAAGCTATACAAAAAGAAGTCAAATAAATCATTTATATCATGATATATGTAATTAGCCTCTATATGCAGCTTTCACCCACTATTTCACTAAGAAACTTAGCTCGCAAACTTAATAGGAAGGTATTCCCTACTTATTGGTAAGGCCCAAAGTTGTAGCGAGTCCTAAAGCATTGCCCATAAGCCCCTTCGAAGTGGACAAGAATGTCTCCTTATTCCTTTATTGTGCCCACAAACACTACCTATATATATTACAATAATTGTAACCCTAAAATATAAGGACTACCACTAATAATAAACTTAGTCACCAGCATATGTGATAGGCATACATTATAGCAGTAAAAGTATAAATGTAATAATAAAGCGAAGTACACATTATAAAATATAAAAATAGTAATAATAATACAACATAATTATTAAATCTATGTATCTAGCATCCTATCATAGTATGTAGAGAGCGAAATACTAATTTTTACTAAATTAATATCCACTTGATTTTGCATAATTATGGTTCAAATAAATATCAAAGTTATCTAATTAATGTTCAATAATAAAGTTCTCATCATGACATTTCCAACGATATACTAATTTTTACTAAATTAATATCCACTTGATTTTGCATAATTATGGTTCAAATAAATATCAAAGTTATCTAATTAATGTTTAATAATAAAGTTCTCATCATGACATTTCCAACGATGCCAAATTTGTCTATTTTGGCCAAATATTTGAGAATTTATGAGCAACATAAAATCTAGGGTTTTGGTGAGTAGTGTAACAAATAGTAAAAGTTCGTTATTGGGTCGGGTTAGATCCAAAGCAACAGGTTCGTTTATAGTCATCAGAATGCCGCATTTTAGATTTAACGATCATGATCGATCGGCTGATTAATACTATATATGACAGAGGTACTATATTTTAATCTCACTACATGATAAGAAATCACAAATTTCTCGATATTATAACATCTATTATGTTTAAGAAAAAACATTGAATGATAGAATCAAATAAAAACTAAATTCTATTTGATAAAATTAGAATATCATAGAACAATTCATAGTACAATCTTAAACAACAAATAGGATGGCATACGTTACAGACTTGAGGTGGTCATCTATAATGCTTGACCTAAGAAATCAACATATTAATGCTATTGTTGGCTCCATTGTTTGCCTCCTAAGGCCATCACTGATACCAAACTAAGAAAATCAACATAATAGCATGTCATTGGATGATTTTGGTAAACAACTTGGGCTACAAGCAAGCTTTTGTCTATTATGGTAAATATTTCGCCTATCCCATCTTATATCTATGAATAAAAATTCTCAAAGACCCCTTATATGCTTGCAGGCATATTTGTCAAGGTTATGATAAAGGCAGTGCAAGGTAAATTTTTTTCAGTGAAATTGAGATTACTAGCGTTTGACACTGAAAATCAATTTTAAGAAGGGAGTAGATGATTTACGCTTAATTCGGCCGAATTCTTAAAATGTGTGTAGTACAACACGTAGTGGACGGTTGCTCATGAACGAAAGCTTTAGTTCGAGCAAACGAACACATAAACCTTAAACGAACGCATAAATTCTAATGGTAGTTCAGCTTCGTTCGATTATGAACGTAACGCTTTGCTTTCACAAATTCTTCTCCTTGTTGAGTCAATCTTCTGCGCACATTTTATTCAAAACATCACATATTTAAAGTACCTTTTTACAAATAAAAAAATTATAAGTTTAAAAAAAAAACTATCAAATAATATAATTACTAATAAAACTATTTAACATGCCATTAAAAAAAGGGAAAAGGGTGTTAACGTCTTTTTATAAATGGGGGTGATGCTGTTAGGGTTGCTATATACTTATGGGACTCGATAACTGCATTTGCTTAGGGCAACAAGATCAGAGCTTCATCCGCCGCCATCCAAGCCATCCCTAAACCGTTTTCGTCTTCTATCCGCCGAAACATGGTGAGCATTGTTGTTTTCCTTGATCTAATTCCATGGAAACCTTGATGAATTTTCCCAATTGAATTTCCTGCTTCGTAGTCTGGAAAAAAAAAGAACAGGGAGCCCAAAGAGGAAACCGTGACGCTGGGACCGAAAATACGCGATGGTGAGATCGTGTTTGGTGTTGCTCACATTTTTGCATCGTTCAACGACACCTTTATTGTAAGTTTTTTTAAGGGATTAATTTCGAAAACAGCTATTTCTTCCGTTAATGAATTCCGAGCGTCGGGTGAAATACCTTTCCCAATTCTGTTTTGCAGCATGTTACCGATTTGTCCGGGAGAGAAACGCTTGTGCGCATCACAGGTAGCTATTATTGTTTATTTTCTTAGATGCTGCATAATCTGATAATCTGATTAGCTAATATGCTATTGGTTCTTGATTCTTAAACAAATAATTTACTTTAAAAGTATGGAAAAACGCACAATAGCTTAGTATTTCTAAATAGATCTTATGGTTGATAGAGGTTAACTATGTGCAAGATTTTATGGGAATACTTGCATTTTCCATGAGGTCATTCTGTGGACGCCCAGATAATAGTTTTAAAAGTGGCTTATTTACGATTTGTTATCACTACTTACATTTTCTATGAGATTCACCCAACTGTCTAATTTTTACTTTGGTAGAAATGAAAAAAGTGGGTGAAGCATGGACCTTAAGATCTCCTTTTTTATAAATGGAAGGGTTTTGAGTCATTGCCATGCAATATCAATTTCGGTTGTCAAAGTGTTATTCTTTGATTTCATTTCCACTTACCATTTCTCTGGCCCTCTATGTTGGCAATTGATTTTTTTCATTTATGGATTCTAAATATGGCCAGCATATGCTTTTCATATTTAGCTGTTCCTTTTGGATATCTTTTGCTGACAGTTGCATTTTAGGTCCTTTTTAACGGTAATGGAATACACGAGGAACTATGATTTTCTCTTTGTTCTTTTTTTTATTTTAATTTGTCAATTTGTGAATTTTTTGTAGTTAATTTAATTTGAGAGAGATGTGGTGGCAAGAATGATGAATCAATTAGATGTGTGAGGATGAATTTTCTATGAACTCAAACTTTGAGGCATACAATATGATTCTGACTTGTTCCTTCTACGTGTGACCATTTCATTTGGCTCACATTGAGCTGTTCTTTTGAGTATCACTTTACTGACAAATTGCATTGAATATCTTTTGTCGTTCTAGGAAGACATGTTGATAATGATGATGTTGACTTTATGCACTTAAAGTTTCAATGAAAACAGTGAAAATTTTCATTTTGATTTATTATTGACATTGAGGCTAAGCTGTGTAACTATGTGAGTTCTAGAAAAAATGATCAATGGAGGACTAACTTTAAGCTCAATGGAAGAATCTAAGCTTATATTTTTATTAATTTTGTATTTTTTAAATGAAAATTTTACTAGCATTCAACTAAAATCTTTATTATTTACTTACAAAATACCTATAATTTTAATATTATTCATATAACACTAAAATATATAATAATAACCAAAGGTACCGCCCTCTAAATAATCTATTAATGGAGTTAGCTGAAATTCATTTGTCCTTTTCATTCAACTCCTCCACTCTCTTCCTCCTCTTTCAGCCAAAGTTTATTTTATTTCTATTTTTTCTCTGAGAACTATGTTGTCCTCCCTCAAGACTTCTTGTCCTCTCCTCCTTTGGTTCAAGGTTTCTTTTTAATTTATAGCTTGTTGCATCACGTTGGATGGAGATTTAACAATTTATAGGATTTATCTTATAACCAGTTTAACAATCTCTTAATCTTTTATGCTGTTTGTAATATTTGAGGATTTGATTAAATAATACTTGGATTAATTCTGGTATTAAACTGTTTTTTTTCTTCATCTTTTTATTATTATTATTATCACACAAGAGGTTTTTGAAGGAGCAATTTTGACATTACTTGAAGAAGCAATTGTTAATTCCAGGAAAAATTAATGTAAAAAAAAAGCTTAGTATTTATAAATAACAAATATTTGATTTTTATGCTGGTAAATTACATTAGTGTGAAATTGTTTGTTTTGTTATGAATTTTTTGTTTCTTATGTATTTTCTTGTATACTTTTTTGTATCCTTTGAAGGAAATAGAAATACAAGAGATGCAACTAGAAAATTACAAATGTTTGTTCTATGCTTATTTTTATCTTTTATGGTTGCCTAGCAGTTTTGCTTTGTTATTGGAGCAGCAGTTGATCACTTTAGCCCTTGTGTTTTTGCTTTTTCATCTTCCCGAGTAATTATCACAGTAGATTTCTTAGTTATTTCTTGCTGTGTATGATTTACTTGCTCCCCGAGTATGAGTGTAAAGGAGGACATTTTCCTCCCTGAAAACATTCATCGCGGCTAGACTTTGATGAGTTGTTGGGAGTGCTGGGAAGTTGTCTGGACAATGGGTTCCTAGATTACTGAGACAGTCCTTTATTTAAAAAGTCATGTTATGGTGATGACAGCGGTAGGATGTTTCAATAGCTAAATGCACTAATGTGGGTGCCATAACTTTTTATTTCTGTTATTGTTATTGACATGGGCAAGAAATTTGATTGTTGTTTTTCTTTGATTGTTTTTCCACTCTCCACTTGTCAGGCTCTCTACTCAAATGATTCTTTTTAACTAATGATTCTAGGTATGGTCATCCCACTTTTATAATTGCTCCTTTTTAATATCTTTTGCTGACATTGAACTATGATTTTATTTTTTATTATTTCTTTTATTGTTTGGTTTTCCCAATGTGTGAATTTTATTTAGTCAATATAATTTGACAGATGTGGTGGTAATAACGATGAATCATTTAGATGTGCGAGGAGAATTTTTCTTTTGAACTCAAACTTTGAGGCGTTCAATATGATTCTGACTTTGAATTTAAGTTTATGTTGGGTTACTTGAAAAATTCTAGAAGAAAATGATCCCATGGAAGAGACTAACTTTGAAAATTCAAGCATAAAGAAAGTCTCGAGAATATTTTTTTATTTTGTTTTTTTTAAAAAATGGGAGAGAGAGAGCAGTTATTTGTCTTAGCGGGAGTGTTGTTGTTTTGTTGCAATTTCTTATCGCGCATCTCTTTTATTTTTTCTTATATACATCCTTTGTATGCTTTAATTTTTAAGGACACGTAAATGGAAATACAACAAGAGGTGCAACTAGAAAATCATACCAAGACAAGCAAGTCTCTATTACTTATCCCCTTTTATTCATAATTAAATAGAATCGTATTGGCACATCGTCATTATAAACATATGTTAGCCAATGCGGGGTGCTTCAATGGCCTTTTTTCCTTTAATCTATCTTGGGTATGGAAGAATCGGTGGGATGATTAATATTCATTGTCTGTGATTGAGGCTGTAGGAAATCACCACACCTTGATATGCCTTGGGCTTTTTGCAATGGTTAATGTTGGCATGACAAAAATATGTCTACATCATTTTTCTGTTGGGGCAGCAGAATAAAAACGGTAGAATAAGAATTTTTTCCAAATTTGGTGTTTCTATTGTTTCTGGCATTGGGAAACAAGGTTTGCTAGAGAATCACATGAATACACCTTAAAATTTACTAGTGTTTGGGAGAACATAAGATTGGAAGTCTTAAGGAGTTTGATTAGCTTAACTGTACTACGATAACAACAATGTGGTGACCACTGTGAAATGATGGCATATTGTTTTGGTAGCGATGTTCGAAAATCATAGGTCTTGATGCAGAGCTTATCTTTAGATGAGAAGTAATTGTGGTGATGTTGGGGGAGGCTTTTTGCTCTGGTGACGACTCTTGCCAGAAGTTATTATTGCAATTCTCTTCATTGTGCTCGTAAGTCAGTATAACTTCTAATCGTTAAGCACATTTTCCTGGTGCAATTTGATGTTTAAGCTAGTCGTCTGGTATTAAGCTTCTTTATAAATTGGGATACATTTGGCATAATTTGTGCTAAGTCAGGCTTTCTATATCTGTTTCTAAACCTTTTGTTATTTATTATCTTTGTAGGTGGAATGAAAGTCAAAGCCGACAGGGATGAATCTTCTCCCTACGCTGCTATGCTTGCCGCACAAGATGTTGCCCAGCGTTGCAAGGTCGGCCTGCTGCTATATATGCTAGTATTTTGCCAACTTATGTTAAGCTTTTTGGGGTTGTAGTTTTGATGTTTTATTTTTGTTCATCGTTTTTGCAGGAGCTTGGTATTTCTGCTTTGCATATCAAGCTCAGGGCCACCGGTGGGAACAAGACAAAGACTCCAGGTCCTGGCGCTCAATCTGCCCTCAGAGCCCTTGCCCGTTCAGGCATGAAAATTGGGCGCATTGGTAATGTCTCACTTTATGCTTCTTGTTATCTTGTTCATTTCAAGCTTAGCTTAGTTAAATTACTTTCCAATTGTCTATAATCATTAAACTTTACGTATTTAACACCAATTTTTTTTCTTAAACTGTCGATGATCCTGAATTATTATTAAGAGGTGTCAAAAACCACTTCAACATTCCAAAACAATTATGGAGCTAGAGAAACCATTGAATTGTTAGCCAAAGCCCTCGAGATATAGAAATAATGTCAGCGTAATAGTATAAAGACCAGCCAGGCTTTAGAAAATAAAAAAGAAAGGCACCAAACAGCGAGAATCCACATTTTTCCCTATAAAATCGCATATACTTCCATATAGATATATACTGATATGAAAATACGAATATGTAAATGAAGTGAACGCCATGAAAAATCACAACTGGTAAGTTTAAAAGCAGGATTTGACATAGTGTATGCTAACTATGAAAATGTGGTTGTCTTGCCTCAGTTAAAATTTCTTGCAACATTTTTCTGAAATTTTTTTATTTTACAAATCTCCCCTGCTATTTTGCAGAGGATGTCACACCGATACCAACTGACAGCACCCGCAGAAAGGGAGGCAGAAGAGGGAGGAGGCTGTAGCTGCTTCTCTGCATCTCTCTCGTTCCTTTTAAAAACCATATTTTATTATTCGTGAATTATGTGCTAAATTTCTGCTGCAGAGATTTTGTTGTAGTTGCATGCTGGATCTACTGACTTTTCTTCTCAATCAACGCATTTTTGAATATTTTTTCTAAATTAATTAGAAAAGTCATCACTCTATATATAGATGGTGCAGTGGATCTTGTAGAGATCCAACTGAGGTTGGAGCTTGCTTTCAGTAAAATGATTTTGCGAATTCAACCGTAGGATCTAATCTAATGATTTAACATGATTCCGCGTTTAAGTCTTCATATCGTCCAATGTTCTATCAAAGCCCTATTGTTAGATTAGATCAATCTGATGAGATGGCAGAGGTTTCTTCAGTTGGTTTGTTTGGTCGGTGGTTTTGATTCCAGATGTAATGGCCTATGATTGCCTTATTGAATCTCAAGTATGCATATGAGAAAAAGTAACTCAACCAGTGTCTCACATGTAGAGTGTGGCACTATGTGTTATAGTGAGTAATTATAATTGTTGCTATAAAGTAAAGCTATACAGAAGGAAGAAGTCAAACAAGTCATGCATATCATCATGTGTAACTAGCCTCTATATGCAGCTCTCATCCAATGTTTCACTAAGAAACTTCACAAACTTAATAGGAAGGTGTTCCCGAAGTTGTAGCGAGTCCTAAATCATTGGCCATAAGCCACTGTAACCCTAGAATATAAGGACTAACACTACTAATAAACTTAGTCACCAGTTTTGCGACAAGCATACATTATAGTAATAAAAGTATAAATATATTAATAAAGCAAAGTAGACATTATAAAATATAAAAATAGTAATAATAATACAACAAAATTATTAAATCTATGTATCTAGTATCCTATCATAGTATGCAGAGAGAAATACTGATTTTTTACTAAATTAATATCCACTTGGTTTTGCATAATTATGGTTCAAATAAATATCAAAGCTATCTAATGAATGTTCCATAATAAAGTCCTCATCATGACATTTCCAATGATGCCAAATTTGTCTATTTTGACCAAATATTTGAGGATCTATGAGCAACATAAAATCTAGGGTTTTGGCGAGTAGTGTAACAAATAGTAAAAAGTTCGTTATTGGGTCGGGTTAGATCCAAAGCAACAGGTTCGTTTATAGTCATCAGAATGCCGCATTTTAGATTCAACGATCATGATCGATCGGCTGATTAATACTATATATGACAGAGGTACTATATTTTAATCTCACTACATGATAAGAAATCACAAATTTCTCGATATTATAACATCTATTATGTTTAAGAAAAAACATTGAATGATAGAATCAATAAAAAACTAAATTCTATTTGATAAAATTAGAATATCACAGAACAATTCATAGTACAATCTTAAACAACAAATAGGATGGCATACGTTAGAGACTTGAGGTGGTCATCTATAATGCTTGACCTAAGAAATCAACATATTAATGCTATTGTTGGCTCCATTGTTTGCCTCCTAAGGCCATCACTGATACCAAACTAAGAAAATCAACATAATAGCATGTCATTGGAAGATTTTGGAAAACAACTTTGGCTACAAGCAAGCTTTTGTCTGTTATGCTAAACATTTCTCCTATCCCATCTTTATATCTATGAATAATGCTTGTAGGCATATTTGTCAAGATTATAATAAAAGCAGTGCAAGGTAAATTTTTTTCGGTGAGACTGAGATTACTGATGTTTGACACTGAAATTCGATTTTAAGAAGGGAGTAGATGATTTACGCTTAATTCGGCCGAATTCTGAGAATGCGTGGAGTACAGCACGTAGTGGAAGGTTGCTCACGAACGAAAGCACTCGTTCGAACGAACACATAAACCTTAAACGAACGCATAAACTCTAATGGTAGTTCAGCTTCGTTCGATTTTGAACATAACTCTTTGCCTTCAAAAATCCTTCTACTTGTTTTAGTCAATATTCTCTGCATATTTTATTCAAAATATCACATATTTAAATTACATTTTTACAAATAAAAAAATTGTAAGTAGTTTATTTAGGATTTATTAGCAATACTTGCATTTTCTATGAGATTCACCCAAATGTAAAAGGTGAATCATGGACGTTAAGATCTATTTTTTTATAAATAGATAATTATTATAATAATTTTTATTTTTTCATTCAAAATAATAATAATAAATTTATAAATAATAATAATAATATTATTATTACTAATTTTATTATTTATATTAATAATATTCATTTTATTTAGTTATGCAAATAATAATAATAATAATATTATTATTATATACAACTTATATTTCTGTCATTTTAATTATGTATTTTTATTCCAAAGAGAGAGGAGGCTTCCTTTATACCGTCTTAGACAATGGTTTAGACTCACCAAATGATTTCCAAATCTCATTTGATGGATTTTTTTAGATACTACGTCAACGGATGTAAATAGCATTTCCCTTTTCTTTAATAAATGTTTTTTATAAAAATATCTTAGTTAAATGTTATGTAATTATTGGCACTTCTAAAAAAAATAAAAAATGTTTTTTAAACTTGTTTAACTGGCACTCAAGAAAATTCGTCCAATGATGTGTGAGCAGCATTGGTTGTCACTTCAATGAGAGATAAATATCTAATAAAGTAAATATTTAATAAAAATATAATACAATGTTATTTACACCTCATCAGACATGTATTTTTAACTGCCACGTTAGCGGGTGTGGCCAGCATTACTAAAAAAAAATTCATTTCTCAAGTGACTTAAGAGGAAAAATTCTTAATGGTAAAGAGGGTTGTTGCTCTTAACCGGCTGATTTCTCATTAAATGTTGGCTCCGATTTACATTCATGTTTATTAAGCTTAGTATTAGTAGAGCTTACCGATTATTTTCCTTATTGGCTTAATTATGTGATCATCGTGCTAGTTAAAGCTGATCACTTTTCTCTTTATTTTGCTCTTCTAAGAGCTGGCTACGATTGGCTCTTACCTTCTTAAGCTGAACTCTTTTTGATAGTTAGCAACTGTTTGTCTTTATTCTTGTGTGGCTCACTATTTTTTCATGCTTAGGTTCTGATTTATGTTGCAATTTGGTCTCAATGGTTGGTTCACATTCAATTTGATTTTGGTGCGCTATTCTTTTAATAATTCGGCAGACAGCAGTATTTTTCCCTTTTACTCTATATTTTGCAAGCTTTGCCTTTTAGGCATACTAGGATTCATTTGCTATTAGCTGTTTTTGAGAGATCACATTCAAGCTTGAACGCTTCTGTGTGCTTCTCAACAGTTGAATTTCTTTGATGCTTTTGAAAATTTGGCTCTCTAAATTTGCGACCCGTTACTGTAATTTTGTTTTACTCAATTTTTAAACTGCTGGAAAGTCTTATTATCTGTTTATACATTGAATTGATATATCATATATATATTTTGGTATATTCTTATATGTAAGTGTAACAATACTCTATCTAAAAAATCATCTAGATCTTTAAATTGTATGTTAATCATGCTTAAAATAAGTTTCAAATTCTTCGTTAGTAAAGCAACCACAACATATTCATGAAAATTTTGCCCTAATCATGGGTTCTATATTTTTCTAAAATCAAATTACACATAATAAAATATAATTAATTATAGTATAACACTAAAAAAAATATTTCATTAATTATCTATTTACTCGCTAATAATGAGTTTTTAATACTTAAATAAAGGATGTTAATTTATTTTTCAAATATATTTAAAAAAAATAAATAATTAAAAATTAAAATTTAAAATATATATTTTTGTAACCTCAACCAATAAAAATAAAAATGAATTTAATAATATTTTTTATTACATTTAATTCTCTAAATTTTAATTGAGGAATGGTATTTAGACTCGCGGCACCAAAAAAACTTATCCAATAAAATTTCGACATATTTCACTAATATATATTTATTTATATTAAAATAATACAAATATTATTTTTTAAATTTATATTGAATGCACTCAAAAAATCTCATTAGTAAACTTTTTTTTTAGATGCCACAATGCTCTAAACATTATTTCTCATTTTAATTATCCGTATTTTTTTTTTGAAATATATAGCTATTTTTCTCTCCCGTCTCTTCCGTACACGACCTCTCACTCAGCAAGTGAAGAGCGATGGCGGTCGTCTGCCTCCGTCGCCGCCCTTCTCTTCTCCTCCCTCTCCTCCGCCCCTTCTGTTCATCCTCACCCTCTCCTTCCGGCCACGCCTTCGACCCCGAGATTCGTCTTCTGGCCAAATCCAAGCGTTTCTCGGACATCGAATCCCTCCTCGAACCCCGCAAAGCAGCAAATCTCCCTCACGATCCTTCATCACGTGAATCTTACCTCTGCAGCTACATAACTGCTTACGCCTCCGCCGGCATGCTCGACCAGGCCCTGCGCACCCTCGACGAAAACCATAATATCGGATCCCGTATCACTGTCCTCTCCATCAACGCCCTCCTCTCCGCCTGCAACCACTGCAAAACCCTTTCCCTTCGCGTTTCTGACCTTTTCTCTGATCTCTTCCGCTCCCACTCCCTCTCCCCCGACAAGGTCTCCTACGGGATTCTCATCAAATCCCTTTGCCTTTCCGGCGACGCATCCAAAGCCCTTCAAGTCTTCAAGGAGATGGAAGGCAAAAAGATCGAGATCACCACCGTTTCCTACACCACAGTCATGGATTCCCTCTACAAAGAAGGGAAGCCGGAAGGCGCTGAGCAACTCTGGAAGGAGATGTACGCCAATGGAGCCAGTCCTGACGTTGCGGCATACAATACTAGAATAATGTACCGGGCTATTAACGGGAAGCCGTCTGATGTGCTTGAGCTAATGGAGGAAATGAAGGCCGAGGGGATGGAACCTGATGTGTTTACTTTTAATTATTTGATGACTTGTTATTGCAAGCATGGGATGATAGATGATGCGATGAGGGTTTACAGAGAGCTTGGAGAGAAGGGATGCGAACCCAACGCTGCAACCTTTAGGAATTTACTCTACCAGCTTTGCAGAAGAAAGAATTTTGTGGCCGGGTTTGAGGTTTTTAATGATAGTGTGAAGAAGAGGAAGGTTCCGGATCTTGGTTCTTTGTTGTTGCTTGTGAAGGGGTTGATGAAGGGTTCCAAGGCCAGCAAAGCAAAAACGGTGGTTATTCAGCTGAAAAAGACGTTCCCTGAAAAATTTGAGGGTGGTTGGAAGAAGCTGGAAAATGTAGTTGGGTTGAGTAGTATTGAAAAGGTACCTGAGATTGAAGCCTAGACAAAATTGAGAATACTTTTTATATTTCTTCAGCTTGTGATTCTTGCATTCAGAATTTTGCAGAGTAATTTTGCTTCAACTATTAATGGATTATGCTATTTATTGTTGTTTTTATTGGAATGGCAATGGTTCTAATTTTTCTCTTCTTGAGATAACTGTCTTGATCTTTTCATTGGGCTTGGATTCATGCACGAGCACTATTAGTTTAATATTTGTTGTCTCTTTTTACTGGTATTGTGCATGTTATCATATCAACAAGTATAATTTTAAATTTATAAGCAATTTTCTTTTAAAAATGTGCGTGCTAACGGTCTCTGATTATTTATTTTCTTCACAGAACTGTGCGTTAAGCTATCGTCACTTCTTTTCTCTTTAGTAGAGCCTTCTTCCTTAAAATTTTTGATAGTTGTATAATGTTTATAGGTTGCACTTGAAAGTTATTTGGAACTGAATTAGGCATATCTTGCACCAACCATATGTGTTAATATAGGGAGATTATAAATAGAAGTTTGAGGGAATTAGCTTATTTTGATTGATTTATTAAATTGGTTATCTTTTCTACTTCTCTTTCTTGTATGTGCAAGCTTGTGTGATTCTCTTATGTGCGATTCAAATTTTGGGGAAGCCGTTTACTTATGATGCTCTTGCACTGATGAATTCTTTCATATGTTGATATTTTTTCTTAATTCTTTGACAATGCTGATAGTTATGCTTTTGTTTTATAATTAAAAATCTCTTTTTGTGGATTAAATTACATTGTTTCTTATATTTATCGGTTGGCATAGTGGTAATGAGTTTGTAGGAGCTTCTGCCAATGCAGATGGTGAGACTTCGAAAATTGTCGGCCATATAATTGTCTCTTTATGAAGATCGTCATTTTTAAATGTCTTTTTTCATTAATTTACTCAAATACTGTATTATTATCCTGGATTTCAATTTTCATATTTGCATTTATCATTTGGTGAAAGCAAGTTGCTGGATAATTTGTTAGTTTTTTATTGTGAATTATCAACATTTCTCTCACGATATTTACATGCATTGCACTACTTGTGTTAGAAATTTTAACATTGAACTATCTTATATCAAATTGGATTTAAGGTCATAGTTACATCTTTATGCCATTTAAATGTTGGCATTGTAAATAAATCCATAAAAAGATTAATTCGTGAAAGGATAAATGGTGGTTTCAAGTGAATACATTATAACTATTTTGAGTATTAAATTTTTATATCCACATTTAACTAGAGGTATGATCTTATTATTGTTTTGGGCACATTAATGATTTAAAAGACTTGAAAGTTATTTTCTGCATTATTTAAAGAGTCAATTGTATAATGATGACTCACATTCATAATTAATTCTATTTTAATCATAATAGAAGTATAATAATAAATATCTTGTTGTCCATAATAGTGAGGGATTTAAATATTTTGGCTTAAATCTTACAAAATAGTAGCATAATAGAGGGCCATGTAATTAACATAATCCAATCAGTTGAATGAAATGAAGTAGCACTTTTGGGGTATAATGAGATTTAAAAATGTTACTCAGGCTTGAAGATAATTTTGATAGAATAAATACAAGACTCATAATATTACACAAGACAGAACGTTGCAATGATGAAACATATTGATAAAATAAGTGTTGTAAGATATGATAATGTTAAGGCAGATAAATGGGTATGCCCTAGGATTGAGTTAAGCTCAAGCCATGACAAGCTCGGCTTATCTAATTTTTTTTAGCTTGAGCTAATATTTTGAGTTTGAGCTTGAGCTTGAGCTTGTTTGTAGGCTTTTGAGCTAGTTCAACAACTAGCTCGAGCCCAATAAACCAACACATTGAGGTTTGGGTATATTAAGTGTATACCATTATGATAATCATTTTGTAGCAAGTTTAGAATAGCTAAAGTTAAGAATATGCTTTAAAAAGATGCCCCTGTTAGCAATCTTCCCAGTAGCTGAGTTTGGCTATCCTTTATGGTTTGGCCCCTGTTATCGAACCATCTTTTTTAGTTTGGCTTCGTTAGCAATCTTTCCAATAGCATTGCTAAAGACTTGATTCAATTGGATTGAGAATAATATCACTTTCAATTGCGAAACCGTCCCAATCGAGACCCGCTCAGGTTAAAACAATCTTTGTTCGAGCATTTTATGTGCTCAAGCTACGTGGGAAAAGTTTACTCAAGATTCATTTTGTATTGACCAAATGAGCTGAGTTGCTAGCTGCTAGATGTGGCAATGCACATAGTTAAACCAGAAATGACTATATTGACCTTAATCAATCATTTTTAGATAGTACAAAAAGTGCAACATAGAAGTTGTCTGATTTTTTGGCCCAAGTAACTTTAGCATTTAATCTCTCCTCTGTAATTTTTTCTTTGATAGTGGAAATATATTATGCGGCATTTGGCACCAGTTTTTGTGCGCTTGCAACACTGCATTGTTCGATCTCTTTGTGTGTCTATTAGATTTTTCTCAAGCACATTGAATTGGTCCTCATCCTCTCATTGATCTTAATTGGTTGGTGACTGAGTGTAAATCCTCTGCTCGACCAATCACAGATCATATTTTGTTATCAGAGATAATTCGTTGGAGTTCGGATTGTTGTTCAAAAGTGGTTTATGGTTTTGAGATGGATAAAAGCTCATTGAAAAGAATCATTTGCAATTGTCAGGATCTTAGAAATGCTACAAGGAGACCATCAGATGGCATCATCAACTAAAATCATGAATATATTAGAATTAATCACAATATTTTCTAAACAATCGACTGTAATAGTGGAGTCAATTAATCAGACTCAGTTCAAATTGCAAGCTTATATGGATGTAAAGTTAGCCAATATTCTGCAATAGAATCAATTAGTAAGTTGGGAGAGTCAACCGAGTTGGTTCTCATCTCTTGCTGAAGCGATGAAGAATCGAGTGTAGAGGCTGTGGTCATGAACATGAAGGCTGTTGAACAAGGAAGTCAGATGATCCTCAAAGTGGAGACTGATATCAATTTGCCAATCTATGACATTTAGCTTGATGCCAATTTAGTTGATTCATGGCTTTATCAATTACGAAGTCATTTTAAACTTAATGTTTGACTTTGTACCATAATTCCTTAGGTGTCTTTAGGTTATTTCAACCTCTTTTAACTGTATTTGATTTGATATTATAAGAATAATGCTTAGTGCACATCCTAAGTATGAAAGATACTAAATGTTACACTTAGCAACTGCGGAAAGCAAAAATAGATCATATTGTAGGAGTTCAAGGGTTTAGGGCAAAATAAATTTGAAATTTTCCTGCAAATAAAATATCTCTCTTGCCATAATTATATCATCTGTCATCTTATAAACAGAAATAAATCAGCATAGAAGAACTTTCGTAAATATATCTTGATTTCATGAAGCAGCGTTAGTAGTTATGTTGGGTAAATTCAGAATATTGAGGTTGGGTTCAATAAAACATGTTCATCACCTGGGTCTCCTCAAAGGCTCCAGATGACACCCTTATACCTCTCAATGGACTAGCCCCGTCCCTAACATAAATCAACTATTATTTCGGAACCTTTGCAAACATTCACAAGACATAATAAATACATTCTGTTCTGTGACATTATTACAGCAAAAAATAAACATTTCATTCAATATTGATAATAATAAAACTCAAAGCGAAGCTTAAGCAATAGTAACAACAAATTAAGTGTAAGAAAGTAGTCTTTGTGTACTTTTATTTTGATAGTGACTTAGACTTACAAGGCTGATGTGTTTGCAAAATTCATATTTGAAATCTTTATTAGCCTTTAGAAGTGTCGTTAGCGAGGATGCCTTTATCAGGCTATGTGTAATCTAGGAGGCGTGGAGAACAAACCACTTTTGGACAAGAGGAATGCTCATCTTGATATTGAGACAAACATACAACTAGACAACTTGATCAGGACATGCTTTTTACTCTCGTCAAAGGAGAGGAGAGGAGAGAGAGCGGGGCATGACCGAACACATTCTTAATTCTAATTTTTCAAACCTTATTTGAAGAACATGGGAACTCAAAATAAGAACTCATGATTATTCAAGTAATGGAGGACAATTCTACATTGGAAGTTATATTGGAAAGGCTTGAGAAAGAGCTGACAATACAGAAGAATGCACACAGTGAAACTTGCAATACCATTGAAAATGATAATATCAATTTGTCAAAGATCTCAGGAATATTAATGATGAGAGAAGTGATAACAAGGGAGAGAACTGAGATGAATTTCAATGAAGTAGCCATCTCAAAATGAATCATAGAGATGAAGAAACATGTTGAAGGTAATAAAGACCGGTTACAACACTTGTCTATTCTTTGGATCCTTTCAAAGAAGCAGTCAGATAACCATTTACATTATCTTGATTAAGGCTTGTGGCTAACTTGTCTATGTACTAGATATATTCTTATGCAACTGTGAAAAGGGACGATCGAGAGTTAATGATCTTAAACTTAGCCCCATCGGAGCCTTCCCAACATCATCATCATCATCATCATGGGAACTCGATATGGAGAAATGTAGTACTTCATAAAATCTAGAAGGAAAACACTTGGAGCCAAGCAACATTGGTGACATTAGGAACTAAGACTCTTTTTTATGAATTCTGTTAATGATGTATGTATTATGTTAATGATGTGTGAAACAAAGAGTTCACATTGTACCATCCTGAAATGAGATTAACAGTCTATTTTCAAGACTTATTATATTTACTTTTGAAAAGCAATCACTACTTCGGTGACATATCACCAAATAAACAATAATGTAGTAAAATAAAATTATCCTTAAACTTTCGATCACATACCATTTCCAATCTTAGTTAGCAAGTTTGTGAATTATTTGTGAATCAGTGATTTTTTTTTAAATGACAAAACAAGCATAATTGTAAAAAAAATAGTTTATGGCACATTTTTATACTCTGATGCCGATTAAATGATTTTTTATAAAAGTTTGTCTAGATGTATTTTCTATTCATTTTTTACTCCACTACACTGGGGTTGTTTTTTCTTTTTATTTCAAGTCAGCTGCGAATCATGAAGAGCATATGTGCGCCATTCTTAAGCTGTTAAAAGAGTAAAAGTAGTTCGCTAAGTTTTTGAATTGCGAGTTTTGGCTCAAATCCGCAGCATTTATGGGTCACGTGATTGATGCTGAAGGCGTTAGAGTCGACCAAAAGAAGATCCAAGCTGTTTAATAGTGGATCAACATAAATTTGTAACAGAAATTCCTTGGACTTGCTCGCTATTACAGAAGGTTTGTCCCTGGATTTTTTCAAATCGCTTCGTCGTTAACTCAGTTAATTAGGAAAGAAGTTTCATTCATCTGGAGCACAGTATCAGAAGAAAATTTTCACAAGCTGAAGCAGTTGTTAAAAAATGAAATAAATTGCAAAAAAAATATATATATAAAAAACCGAAAAAAAAAATTGTAGAAGCTAAAAAAAAAAAAAAGAAAAACAAAAAATATATGATACAAAAAAGAAAAAAAATAAAAAAATAAAATGAAAAAAAACAGCAACAATAAATTTAATAAATGAAAAATATATATAAAAAAAATTATATATGATTGAGTTTACTTTTTTTTAACATCTTTCATCATTTGTTTACTCTTAAATTTTTTGTTAAAATTGTGTACGATTGAGTTTAACACTATTCACTTGATCAAGAACCTCATGTCTTTGACATTTGCATTGAGCTGACAATCTCCACCTCTGTGCATTTTGTTCTCTTCCTCGTGAGCTTCCCCAAAAGCTCCCCACATCCACGCAAGTCTCGATCCGCACAAGACCGGATCCCATATCCTGATAAAGAACTCCAAAGTTAAGCGTGCTCATGTGGGAGCACTCCCAGGATAGGTGACCTGCTGGGAAGTTATCTTTTGAGGGCAAAACCGTGAGGTCTTTCAGTAACATCCCAAACTCTTAAGCACCAAGGTATTGTCCGCTTTGGCCTGAAATGCCTCACGATTTTGTCATCAGAAGATAACTTCATAGCAGGTCACTCATCATTGAAGTTCTCCCACATGAGCACGCTTAACTTTGGAGTTCTTATCAGGAACTCCACTATTATCCGGAAATGCGTCTCAATGTTTAAGAGTTCCCTTAATACTACTTAAGGCGATCGTCATAATATCCCCAACATAAGTAATTAACGTTCTCATCAACATTCACATACAGACTCAAGAACCATCCATTGAGTAGATAGGACTAGAAGTGTCTCCTATATGCTCAAGAGGAACCACAACAATGTAGCACATTAACCATCATGGATTCAAGAGACTATTCACATGAAATGATACTTTATCATGTATGACACTTAGTTCATATTTGACACCCTATGACCTACTTTGATACCATTTGTAATGGCCCAAACTCTTAAGAACTGAGGAATTGTTTGAAATGCCTCCGAATTTTGCCATCAAAAAATAACTTACCAATATGTTACCTATCTTGGGAGCGTTCCCACATGAGCACGCTTAACTTTTGATCTTTACATCTTCCTACAAAAATTACCTCCAAAAGTACTATTTTTAAGATAATAATGAAAATACAATTTGAAAATGTATATGAGTACAATCCTAAGAAACTAAACGACCTAGTTAGTCTGTCTTGCCATGCTCATTCTAATATTGCTTTGCTTTTTTAGGGATTTTCATAAAATGCATCATAAAATTAAAAATCAAAGAAATATAATAAAAATTATGTTTTAAAAGCTAACATGACTAGATTTAGTGAGTTTTAATGAAGTTGATTATGTGCTCATTCACATTTTTCGTGCGAGGTATTCTATGATAAAATGAAAAAACTAAATACTAGAGCGACATGACCTTTCAAGATTCTTAAAAAATCGGGTTGAATGCTTGCTTGATTTATTTGCTTTCTGATATGTTTATAAATCTTATTTTTAATCTTAAAGATTTAATTCTATATTCAAATGAGCTTTTGCAAGAAATGTAAGTACTTCTCCAAAGGGGCAGAATGATAAATTATTTTTGGAAACTCCAACAATTTTTTTTTGAGATTCTTGCTATTATTTCTGCTGAAAGTATTACATGAGATCAAGTTGAACGCAGATTCCTGATGCAATGGAAGGATAGATCGTCGTATGAGGAGTTATCTTGGTGGGGGAGAATCTAATGCAAGATGGACAACTCACAAGAGGAGGAGGCCAATGGCTTAGGCATTTGCACAGAGAATGGCTGGAGGCTGTAGGGTTATGATAGGTCATGTCATGTATTGTATCTTGCTGTGTTGTGTGTAGACCCATCTTTTTTTTTGAGGTAGTATTTATGTTGCTTTGACATATGCATTTTTATATTTTATTTACATGAGGCAAATCACTTGGGGAGTTATAACAGGGCCTTTTTGATCTTTTTGTATTATTAAGTTAGAATTAGAGTTAAGGGCTACTATATATATCTTTGTTGTAAACCAATGGACGATTAATGATATTTGCTTCCATAATTTCAGCGTGAGAGCTCTTTGTTTTGGTGTTGACAACCAAAAACCTCTGTTGGTGTGTATAATTAGCGGGCTTCAGGGTGTGCATAGCCCTAAAGGGATCAATATGTGTATAATATGGTTCAAATCTAACATTTCTTTTATTATTTTATTTGTTTTCTTATTATTCCATCAGCTATATTTCTTTTTCATTTTGTTTCATTAAAACAGCTCCATTTTGGTTATAAAACAACCCCCAATGTAACCTACTCAAATCTCAACACCCTTCTGCTTCGTTGTTCATAACCCTTCCTAACAGCTATTAAGAAAAAAAAATTCATAGATTCATGACATCTCTATAAACATCCTCCAAAAAGTTCAATTCATTATGATTTCGTTTGACCCACTAAATATTTTCTCGAAGTTGAACGGTCGCTTACGAATAAGTAACCATCTTCTTCAACTTCACGCCTCACTCTACTCAGTTTGTTCTGTTGTTTGTTCGTTGCTGAATCCCGCTATAAACCTAACATGTGAGCTTGGAGCGTAGTTGATACACTTAGTAAAATGTGAATTTTCTTACCTGTTAAAAATGTTTTAGTAGTAAATATTAAGGAAAAATATTATGCTTATATAAGAATATACACCAAAAAGTATCAAGGACTAATAGAATTTATTTTTTTTTTTTTTTTTTTTTTTGCATATAAGCCCCACAAAAAGTATATTCAACCAATCATCTACTTACACATATTAAATTATTTCTTTTAATTTTAAAGATTATTTTAAGGATTTTGAATAGTCAAAAAATTTTTGTTCCAAATTAAAATCTTTTTGCCTTATATAAAATTTTCTATAATTAATTAACATTAAATACATGATCATAATGTGATAATCCTCATAATTTTTAGTAATTTTCATAAATATAAAATTCACATAAGACTTCAAAATACCCTTTGATATGCATATTTTAGTAATATTATATATTGTATAATAAATGAAGAACTAAAGTATAATTGATAGGATTATAAATACTGAAAAATATGAAAATTTAAGACTATTTTAAGCATTTTACACTGTTTGGGACTTATTTGGATACATTGCAAAAATGAGGGAACAAATCTAAAAATAACTCATTGATTAAATCATGATTGAAAGCCTTTCCAATGTGCATTGGCCAATTCAAGCATCCAAGAAAAGAATGCACTAATTGATTGAGGTCTGATATTATTTCTATCTTATATGGGATAAATGCAGAGGAAAACACTATTAAAATCAATTTTATCTCATAATTTTAATCTTATGTATATGAACCTTATAATTCTCTTTTAGCACTGCATCTTTATTCAATTTACATGATTTTATAGTAAACTATTTTCTTATGTTCAATAACATCTTTATCATGGCAAAGACTTACCATTGCTTTACACAATCAACCCTGCAGCACAAAATCTTTTCAAATTTCTCAAGAAATACATTGATCAAGAGCTCACTCGATCACATATGTGAAAACACAGTCGAGTCATTTACTGATACAGCTCATGGGAGCCACAACTTACAGCAAGTACATGATTTCCACACTGCATGCATGAATATGAAGACATTCTTATTTTAATTTTTTGATACCTCGTTGATGATGAAGATGAAGACATTCTAATAATTACATCTCTGAAACCATCATGGTCATCAGCATTCATTTTTAGCAGAAACGTTTCATTCTTTCAAGAAAATCTGCAAAAATCACGAGATCAAGCGAAAGTGGCAGTTAAATTCAATCGGCGATCCTTCAAATACCGAGAGTGTTTCTAGCTAAAATCTAGGGTTTTGTTTTACTGCCATTAACCATTTAGTTCAATACTGTAACGAGTTCATTGTTTTTTCCTCTAGTCTAAGAGATTCTGAGAGGTGTGATGTGCAAAAATATCGATAAATGGGTGTGTTATGCAAATATGAAAAGATTATATGCTATATTTATAAAAGTCCTAGGATTTTGTCTGTTTGCGACGACGCCGTCCGACCCGTGATTCCAACAGGTTATACTTTAATATTATAGTAATTTACTAAATTGGCTTTGTTTGGTAGTGCGATAGTTTTATATTATTCATAAACTAAAATAGAAAAAAAACTTTAGAAGCCCCTATTTTGAAGATTAAATCTCATGCTTCGTCCATAATGCATGTGGAGAGGCCCCTAATAATGTCCTTATTATTCTTGTGACCCCTTCTATGAACTTTATATAATATATATATACACATACATACATACATACGTACAGATACATAAGCAAAACCGTTCAAAAGTTCTCTTAGATTTTACTACTCATGATAGATTGTTCGCAACCTATAAGCCTCGTTACCATCGCAATGCTATACCTATGAAAGAATGACTTTTTTGGTGCGGCAGAATCATCTTTGCATTTGGCGTTGTTGCCAAACAGAAAACTTGAGCATTTTGTCCGGAGAAGCACCCTCACAATTGTCATCGCGCATTGTCGTACTAACTCGAGGTTCCTCGACCTTATTATGCAGCTAAAAGATGATGAATACAGTTTTCCTGCCTAAATCTTCATATATATATATATATATATACAAAGCTTCCAAATTTGCCATAATTAACGATTACGTGCTGGAATATGTAGTTGATGTTTGAGATGGATGGTGCTATTATCGATGATGACTATTTTGATATCATTAGGGTTGACAATTTGGCCTGAAACTCAAAATTTGAACTCAATTCATATATATGTTTTCATATAATCATCCTATGTGGTTAAAGTGATCTTTGTGCTGTATTTTGGAGCATCTTTTCAAAGCCCCCTTTCGCCTCTATTAGGGGTCGATTGTTAGGGCATATATGTAATTTTATTTTATTTTTTCATTGCCCTAATTGGCTTATAAATAGTGATTAAAAGGTCAATAGGATGGTTTAGGCATTATAATTATTTTTTCTCATTTTCTCTTAATTGATGCTTCTCTTCCTCTCTTGTGTGGTTCAAATGCTTTTTGGTGTTAACTAAAAATATCGATTTTATAATGAGAAATGCTATTTAGACTCGCTGACGGGGCACTCATAAAAGTCCATTCAATAAGATTTGGACATATTTCAATAAGAACTTTAAAAATAATATTTATATTATTTTAATATAAATAAAATAAAATACTAATAAAATGATCTCAAATTCTATTGAATGAATTTTTTTGAGTGTCATATCAATGAGTCTAAATAGTATTTCTCTTTTATAATTAGGCAGATATAAATAGCATTTCTCTTTTATAATTAAGGTTTGTCATCTAATCATACACATTTTTCTAGTTTGGTCCCAAATAACTCTCGAAAAATAATAATTGTTTATGATTTAAGAAAAATGTTAAATATAATTTTAACAAAAAAATATTTTTAAGAAAATCATAAATTATAATTTTAAAATCAATTATGATATTTGGAATTAGAAAAATGCTTTTGTATTTTAATTTGTGCTTTCATATTTTTTTTCTAAACAATTAAATGCATCTAATGAATTTATAATAATGATTTTAATTAGTTAATCTCAATTAATATTAAATTTAATACTAATTGTATATACTCTAATTGTTTTAAGGCATTGAGCGAGATAGCTATTTTATTTGAATAATTTACATAAACATTATCACATGATAGTAGATTATGATTTAAAAAAGGAAAATATTAAATATAATTTTTTATTTATTTATTGTTGTACATATAATTAGCTGTGACAAAGGGTATTTTAGACAAATACAATTAATGATTTATTTTATTTATTGTGCAAGGTTGAGTTTTGGTGATTCCCTAATGTTAGTGCATATATGGCACCTTAAATATTTATCTATTGAACATTTAAAATTTTATATTTAAATAACAAATATTCATATATATATATATATATATATATATATAACAATTGCTTATAATAACACTTCTAAAATATTTTCATTTAATAATTATTTGTTGTGATATGCATTTTTTATGTTGATAGCTCACCATTTTCTAGCACTACTTATTTACAATTAGTTTTTGTAAATTTTATAGTTGTTCAAAAAAATTAAAAATATCTTAAAAGCATCAAAGAAGCGCCTTTAAGATTATCGTTCAGGCAATCTTCGCGCATTCTCGGACCATCGATGACCTCTATATTAGGTTTTGCCCATAGATCTTTCCTCTATTAAATAAATCTTCCCAACATACAAACTGGGCTGACAAATTGACCAAAAACTCGAAATTCGAACTCGACTCAAACTCAAGACATTTTGACTCGATTCGAAAATTTTCTAGTCAAGTTCGAGTAATACGTCCTGACTCAAACCCTATTTAAAATGACTCAAACTCAACTCGAACTTGTTTGAGCTCGAGTCAAGGTCGAGTCGAGTTCGAGTCTGGGCTGACTCGACTTGAAGCCAGCCCTAATACAAACTCATGTACTATCATGCAGTAGTTGCATGTGTAGCGCCCAACCTCATCGCCGCACGCAAATGATTTAGTTTAAGAAATAACAATTGACAGCAGAACGATGCACTATTCAGGAAGGACTGCTGAACCTCCCCAAATAACTGCTGAATAATAAGCTGTTGGACTAATCTTTAAGATAAGTGTAAGACTTTATCTTAAGTATTAGACAATATAATATATACATTAGATTATGAGTGGAATATGAGTAATCCAATATATATAATTATAACAATATTTCCAGTATGCTGATCACATTACACTACTAAGTATAAGTAATAGTAAACACAGGGTACGAAAGCTAAAGCATATATTCAGATCATTCATCACAGAAGATAGTAAACTATTCATCTCAAAAAAAGAAAGAAAATATCATCCATAGTTATTACAAATAATTTACTTGAATGAAAATACAACAAAAAGTCTAGCGGCTAAACTGAAGGTAAATTAATGCAAAAAGTAAATGCTGATGTAGGGTCCTCTAGTGCTCCATGAATTTCTCTTGAATCTCTTGTGACACATCTTGAATTAGCTCCATAGGCTGCTTTAGATCTAACAAATTGCTGGATCCCAAAAGTACCACGTGTTAAATAATGAGTCTAACACATCAAAAAGCTATTATAAATAATTATAGTAATCTAAAGCTTAACCTTTAAGCAATTTAAACAAATTATAGAAAAGTACAAAAATAGTTAAAAAGTGTGAAACTGTACAAAATTGAAAATAAGGTAAAATAGTAGTTAAAAGACTAAGTACTGAAAACAGAGAATAGTAAAAAAGCTGAAACTAAATAAAAGCTGAAATAAGACTGTATGGTATGTCATTGAAAATACATCTAATTTTGTCACTGATTTATGCTATCATTATACATTTGGTGCCTCATGCACCCAAAATAATCCTAATATCTATGATGCATGCTGCATCCTGTAGGTCCTACCAATATTGATGTATGATGCATCATGTATTTCAAAATGCTTTCATGCTTATGCTTATACAATTATGCCAATGATTTCATTCAACATGATTTGTAAAATCATCAAAAAATAAAAATCATCATAACAAGCACTCATGATGTATCTGTTGAATTCAAAATCTACCATAATTCCAATCATATATTCCTAAATTATCACATGTGTAAAGTACATGTACATATAAAAATTTAAGAAGGTAAACTTAAACTTTTTAGTTTGTTTAACTGCACTTATCAATGCACACAAATATAAGGGGATGTAATCCTTTTACAATTTATTCTCTCAAACTATAATATTCAATACCCTAATTAATACATTAATTTGAGTACATTATAAGAGAGGTAACATAGATCACTTAGTTTGCTTAACTGCACTTATCTATGCACACAAAGATAAGGGGATGAAATTCTTTTCAGTTTATTCTGTCAAACTAAGAGATTTAATACCTTAATTAAGCATACTATAAAAATGGGATGTATGTCCTAAACTGAACTGCACTTATCGGCGCACAATGATAAGGGGACGAAACCCTTTTACAATCTTATTTAGAACAAATCAACCAATTTTATGTCATACTGAATTGAATCAGTCATATGGATATGTACTAAAATTTTCATATAATAATACTAACATTATCATTTATAAATTGACTAATTTAAAATCTAAGAAATATCAGACTAAATGAATCCACACTCCATTGTGGTGAATGCAACATAAGAGTTTCATGAGTGTGATATAAAAGTCACTCAGCTTAGAATACTACCACAATAAAATAATCTCATTCTTAAGTCTTTAGGTTATTCTACCATAATGATCTAAGATCAAAATATAAAGATCTTTAGGGTTCATCTAAGCTTATACCTCAAAATCAGACAATAAGCTCTTCATACCTCAATAATTTATATATTTTAAGGTCTAGCTGTAGCGCCCCGCCCCGTCGCCGAGCGCAAAATGGATAGCCATAATCAATTCGGCAGTGGAGCGGTGCGCCACTCGGGAAGGAATATCCCATCTCCCCGAATAGCTGAAACAAAACTCATATGAATGGTTGCTGACTCAACCTCAAGGAGGGTTGAAAGCTAATACTTATGATAAGAGTAGTATCATTATCCTAAGTATTAGACTAATATATACATTAGATTTAAAACATACATGAAGAATCTAATATATGTATAAGGTATCAGCATTTCCAATATACTGATCATATCACAATACTAAGTATATGTAATATACAAACAGAGTGCGGAAGCTAAATCAAATATTCAGAAATATTCATTATAGAAGCTGAATAATACATTCATCTCAGAAAAGAAAACAAAAAAAAAACACATCCAAAATTATTACAAACGGTCTACTGAAATACAAAAATAAAGTCTAACTACTAAACTGAAATAAGCTAAGCAAAATAGCAAAGCTGGAAAAGAGTCCACTAATGCTCCATGAGCTCCTTCTAAATCTCTTGGGTGTCCTCTTGACCTGGCTCAGTATACTGCTCAAGATCTAGCAAATTATCGGATCCCAAAAGTACCATGTGTTAGACAATAAATCTAACACATCAAAACTAATCTAAATACTTCTAGTTAACCATTTAACATTTACATAATATAATTAAATCTATAGAAATACTGTAAATGTAATTGAAAGTATAAAACTGTATAAAATTGTACAAAATTGAAGTAAAGTAAAGTAAAGTTATACTGAAAATTGAATACTAAAAATAAATAAAAATAGTAGTGGATCTGAAACTTAGTAATAGCATGTAAGAATATGTTGTATGCCATTGAGATTATGCATATGAATATGCCATAATATTGTATGCTACTGATATACAACCAAAATATCACTGAATTACAATGAGTCGTATGGTCCAATGTATACAAACATTCAGTTAGGAATACATTTTATTATGATGATGATGCATTCTGAAGTTCCCTAGTCAATGTATGCAACATTTTGTAACCTATAATTCATCACTGATACTCAACCATCATCACTGAAATCTATACATCATGCTTATGCTCATGCTCATGCTCATGTTTCTATACTACATGAGTTAAATCCAAAAATCCAAAAATGCTTTAAAATTTGATAATGAACTCAAGATCTCCATAGTGCAAAATCCTATCAAAAGAAAGGATTCTAGCTCATAGATTCTAGTTTCCATAATTGGTTAAAGTTGAGAGTTTACTTAAAAATCATTAGATGGGAAGGTTGTATACACATATTTAGCATGTTTCCAAGAAGGGTGGTTTTTAACACTTAGTTTGATTAAGCCACACCTAACAAAGCGATCTTCGATAAAAGGCATCACCCGATGGTGATTTGTATCTCAAGTTGAGCCATTAAAATACCCAAATCATAAACACACTTAGTGTCTAAAGAGGGTGACTTGAATCACATAGTTTGTTTAAAGCACACATATAGAAGTAATCTTCGATAGGAAGCATCACCCAATTGTAACTTTTATTCAAACAAACTAATGGTCTAAGTTCCTAATCATAACACTCTTAAGATTGGATGATTTATTCTAAGTGGGACTATATCTGACTAAACTTGTAGGATAGAACATAGATACAATCCTATATTAAGATGAATCAACCAATCCTGAATACTTCTGAAATAATCTAGCACTATGGGTATACCCTATTATACCCAACTAATAATCTGGGTTTAGACAATTTTATTTAATCAATAAGGATTTACCAAAGCTATTAATCCTTACTCTAAATGGGTGAGTCCTATACAAGGCTTCAAGGATGTGATCAAAAGATCACACAATATTGATTTCTACCGCAAGGGAGAAGTTCTATTATAAGTACTTTAGGTGATTCTTACTATAAGGTGTTAAGATCAACTTCTAAGGTTAGGAAAGATCTGTGGCGGCCCTGCCCCACCGTGGTCCTGTTAACCCTTAAGTTAACATGATTACGGTGGAGGGGTCACCAAATGACAAGGTCCCCACTTAAGATTGGATTAGACACACATTCTAATCTAATTTAAATAAGGATTTTGCCATTCAATCCAGAAATATTATCACTAAATGATCATACAAGAACTCAGAGTGCGGAAGCAATAAAAGGTATAACATCCATCCAATACAGTATAAATACAATAATATAGAATAAGTAAAGTACTGAAAGAGAATTATAAACCTGTATTATTACAACATTTAATGAGTTTAAAAGAACTGAAAGAAAACTCTCAATCTCACTGAAAACAGAAAACTAGGCTACAGATCTTCAAGAACGGGCTCCTCCTCCAATGGCAAACTCTCCACTGGATCTGCTAATCCAACAAACTCAGAACCTACCATTATCAGTTTCATAATGGTAGGGCCCCAGCCAACAAAAGAAAAACTGGTTAGATAATATGTCTAAGTACATTTTAGGGCAAACAAATTTATTAAATTAAGTAGATATCACCATATAAACAGAACTAAGCATAATAGGTGCAGAAAAAGCGTACAAAAGAATAATAATAAGTTATAAACCACAGTTTATAACTAAACAAATAGGAAGTAAAATATACCTCCTCCAAGCAACTGCAACAAGGACAGGTAAGTAAAAGAAAAGTAAAAGAAAGGTAAGAAAAGTACAACCTAAACATGCTCATGATCAAACAAATTATGCTAAGTGAAGTACAAAATTTAAACAGTATAAAACTGAAAACACTAACATCCTATGTGAGCATATGAAAACAGTAAGCAAAACTAACATCCTATATAAAAACACGTGCCAGAAAGTTGTAAGTAAAATAGTGCTGAAATGAAGAATATGCTAGTAAAATAGTATCTGCAAACTGAAACTATAGTGACTATCTAAGTCTCCCAAACTGAACACATATACAGCAAATCTTAGCCTGATGAGCTAAGACAGAACTGAATGTAAGTGTACTTGAATTAGTATAACCATATCAAAATCCTGACTTTATAGTCAGTAGGGCAAGAGTCTATCCATCCTATCCCATGGACTAGGCATGGCATAGACTATCGGACTGAAACCCCCTACAAGAAGCCGACCCCGAACGAGTTGATCGAAGAGGAATACTAATCAAGCTACACCTTACAAACCACTTATGACATAAAAACACAATGCTATTTATGAATGTTTCAAAACTGACATAAGATATTTATCAAAATATCTTAAGCACATAATATGTGTTCAAGGTATAAGGCTCAAAATCAAGGAATGCGAAGCATCAAAATCAAAGTGCAAGAAACTCTATCTAAAATACAGGTGATATTCTTTGTTATCTACTTTATTCATTCTATCTATTCTAAGTTACATAAGTTTCAGATTTCATCAATTCTTACACATTCTGTAACTTAGAATCATGAATCCTACTTGTTGAAGATAATTAGGACTGGCCAAGTCCTAATTATAACTAAATCAAAAGACGACTATTTAGTTAAAATGAATAAATCATAGACCTAGTTTTGACATTTAATTCATCCCAACCTCATCTTGATTAGCCAAATCAAGATGAAATAGATTAAGAATTAGACTCCAGATGATGGGGTCTAATCACTTAATCTAAAGGTATAATCTAAGGGTCTAAGTTTAGAACCCAAAACTTACAGATTAGGTTAAGGCAAATCCAAATGATAAATCAAATTCATTATGATAGATCTCTATTCTTAGTTCTAATGTTTAAAGATTAAATAATCATTTAATAAACTAAGAAAATCTATAAACTAGAAAACTCAAGGTTTCACCTAATTGAGTAACCCAATTTACTCAATAGATGAATTCTAACTTAAGATCTATTCCTAATCTTAGGAAATAAGGCTCTTAATTACTAAGAGTATCTCTCAAGACACACATCCTAATAATGTTATAAGACCTAAGGATGATCTAAGAATGATTAAAGAAAGATAAACACTCATAGTTTACTTAGGAATTTTCTTAAAGAGTATATTTTGAGATTTTAATCAAAATCTTATTTAGACTTGAATTTGATTAATTTCAGTTCCAAATCATTCTATTTACTGATTTTAGTGATTAGAAACTGAATTTAGGGCTTTAAAAGACTAAACCCTAAATTTGGGCAAAAAGACCAATTTGCCCCTACTTAAGAGTCCAAAGATCAACTTTTAATCTAGGGCTTAAATTCTGAAATTTTCTTTTGGAAAGTGCTTCTTACTATCTAATATAAGATTAGACAGCAACTAAATTAATTTTAGGTGATTATTAAGCCATATGAGATCAAATTAGTGAATTTGACTCATAAGGGCATTTTAGTAATTTGACTAAGTGAAAGCTAAATTTTCTTTTAGATTATTGTTCTTTACTGTTTAAGCTTTCCATAGAATCTTTATTTGCTAAATTCTGATAAGTATTGGCCAAGTTATGGCTAATACAAGATATAGGGTTTTAAGGTTAATTAAGGGATCCTTAATTATAGGTCAAAAATTCTAACTTTGCCAATTAGTGTCCAAATTAAGCAAAATTAGTGGCTATGAATTACAAATAGCTCACTGATCATAATGACATGTGGTAGGCTCAATTTGGACCTAATTTGACTAAGTTAAGACCTAATTAGGGTTTAGGGTGATTAGTGAGTGATTAACAAAATTAATCACTCAAATACTAATCCCACCTTATAAATTGATTTTAAATGGTTCTAAGAGTCCTCTGAAATTTAAATCACTCAATTTGGGTTGCTAGATTTGCTAATATTTACTAATCAAGATTTAGAGTAATTAAGAGAGATTAGCAAATCTAACCGTTGGATCTAAAATATTTTTATATATTATTGTTAATTAGGTTCTTCTGGTCTAAATTGATATTTGGATCATCAAATTTAGAGCTCAATTGACTAAGTTATGGTCAATTGAAGTTCTAGGGTTAAATGGCCTAATTAGGGTTAGGTCCTAAAAGTCATTAAGCAATTACTAATCCAAACAGCAAAATAAATACTATCAAATTGATCCTTAGAGTTTTCTGAGTAATTTGAGACCCATATTGGGTATGTTTGGAGTAGTGAAGACAAAGTTATAGTAGTTTGAAGTTTTATAACAATTAGGGCTTAATTAGGAATCCTAAATGTCACTTATTTAAATACCCAACCAAACTGAGATCTGATAATTCTATATTATTCCTCATAATTTTTTGATCACAATGATATATATATATATGTGGTATTTGGATTTCTGGTTTAGGAATCATAAGCATTTAAAGTTCTAAAGATTAATGAAAATTTAATTTAATATTAACTAATTTATCATTGCATATATCATTAATTCTTGAATTGATAATATAACCCGACAATATTGAGCGGTGGGACCCACCACTTACGGCACGATTTGGGCTGAAGAGAGCCCGACCCAAAATCATCGCTCCTTCGCCTCTCTCGTCCGACGAACTGGAGGGATCTAGGGCTTCATCCCAGACGGAGCCTCCACACTTTCTGGCGACTGAAAGCTTGCGGATCCATAGCACTCAATCCCCTCTTCTTGACGAGATAAGAGACACAATTCACATAAACTCCTAACACTCAATATGAGGATGCCCTAATTTGCGTTAATCAACTGAAATCGGCATATCCTGAATCTCAAATTCTCGGCTTAACGCATTGATTTCATTAATCACAATATTCTCATCATAATGCAATATTATGTCTAATAGCAAGCTTGAAATCGAAAGAAAAATCAATGAAGAATTCATTTTAAATTTTGAATTTGTCATTTGATCCAACATGAATTTGAATCATTAATGCAATATCATCTTTAAGAGCTTTCGTCTAAGGTAGACTAAATCAAGAATTGGAAGTGAAGGTACCTGTTGAGCAATGGAGAATGATTAGGGTTTTGTCAAGCTCCTCTTGTTGCAGCGCCCAAAAGGATTCGAAGGGAGATCCATACAAATTTGAGATGTAAAAAGATTAAATGGGGATCCTAAAGAGCGGTGAACTTCCTTCGTGGCGCGCGAAGGAGTTTGCGTGACTCTGCGTTTGACACGCGCAGATGCGCGAGGAAGATACACAGGAAGCGTCCGATCTCCTGATCGGACAGCTCAAGACAGGAGCGTGAATCCAAACGGTGAAATTAGGAAGAAGGAAATGGCATGAAAGGATCTTAACGGCGCCGATTATATAAATTAAAATTTATTAATTTAATTATTTGTTACTAAATTTTATTAATTAAACTTAAAATAATATATGTACTAGACAATTTCCAATAAATCACCCCTAGCTAATTGAGGGGTGAGGAACGCAACGGTGCATTCGGATTTTCGTTTCGATGAGTATTTAATTATTTGATTATTTTAGGGTATTTAGATAATATTAAAATATTCGACGACTTCCAAATGCCTCTAAAATTTCACCCATAGCTAATTTGGGTGTTCTGAATGCAATGGCGAACTCAGATTTTCAATCTGAGGTCTAAATAAAAAGTCAATTTTCTAGGGTTTGGGATTTTCCAGAATTTCAGATTTGACTTTGTTGACTTCTGGTTTGACCTAGGTTTCAGAGATGAGTTCTAAATTACTTAATTAGTGACTTAGAACCTTAATTAAGACTTAGATTAGTCTTAATTGAGCAAAGTAACAACCTGGGTTGTTACAAACTCCCCCACTTAAGAATGATGTCGTCCTCGACATCACTCAAGTGAGAAACAGAATTTAAGCAGGTATAAAGAAACGAATTGAAATTAGATAGAGTTGAAGAATCACCTTGATTAAAAAGGTTTGGGTACTTTTGATGCATATCCACCTCTTTCTCCCAGGTGGCTTCATTACAAGACCGGTTCTTCCACTGAATCTTTATCATTGGAATGGATCTATTCCTTAATTTCTTCAGATCATGATCTAGGATTTTTATTGGTTCTTCAGTGAAAGAAAGATCAGGTTGAATTTCAATTGCAGGATGTTCAATAAGATGAGAAGGATCTCGGAGACACTTCCTTAGAGATGAGACGTGAAATACATTATGTACAGCAGCGTAGTCTTCTGGAAGTTCTAATTTATAAGCTGCTGAACCAATCTTCTGTAAAATTTGGAAAGGTCCAATATACCTTGGACTGAGCTTTCCAGAAACTCCAAAACGATAGATTCCTTTCATCGGGCTCACTTTTAAGTACACAAAATCTCCTTTGCTGAATTCTAGAGGACGATGATGATTATTATGATATTTACTCTGCCTATCTTGAGCTGTTCTAATTCTTTGTTGAATGAGTTTAACCTTTTTATTTGTTTCTTCCACTAACTCAAATCCATATAATTGAGTATCTCCTGACTCAGACCATGCTAGTGGGGATGAACATTTTCTTCCATATAGGGCTTCATATGGTGCCATCTTAATACTTGACTGAAAACTGTTGTTATATGTAAATTCCACTAAAGGGATATTGTAACAACCCAAGTTGTTACTTTGCTCAATTAAGACTAATCTAAGTCTTAATTAAGATTCTAAGTCACTAATCAAGTGATTTGGAATTCATCTTTGAAACTTAGGTCAAACTAAGAAATCAACAAAGTCAAAATCAAGAATTCTAGAAAATCCCAAAACCTGGAAATTTGACTTTTTATCTAGACCTCAGATTGAAAATCTGACTTCACCATTGCGTTCAGAACACCCAAATTAGCTAGGGGTGAAATTTTGGAGGCATTTGGAAGTCGTTGATTTTTCGTCAAATATTTTAATATTATTTAAATACCCTAAATAATCAAATAATTAAATTCTCGTCGAAACAAAAATTTGAGTGCGCCGTTGCATTCCTCACCCTTCAATTAGCTAAGGGTGATTTATTGGGAATTTTTGGGATTCATTTAATGGGTTAAAATTAATTAATTAAAACTGAATAATTTAATTTAAATATTATTATTTAAATATCGCAATTAACGGCACCGTCAAACTAAGCCTAACGTCGTTGGTCTCCGCAAACCATTACCGTCTCATCTGACAGTTCTTACGAGCCGTTCGATCAGAGGATCGAACGGTCCTCGTACGTCTTCCTCGCGACGGAACGGAAGACCTCCGCGTGTCTGGAGTGTAGCCGCGCGTCGCCGGATCGATCTCTCCACGCGTAAGTCACCGCTTCTGAGCATTGTTTAAGCTCTATCCTAGTTGAATCCGGCTATCTCGAGTCCTGTTTTTCTTCCTAAACGTTTCTCTTACGACTTTCAGCATCCCGATTTCGACTCTTCCATTTCCTCCTTCCCAAAGGTTGCAGCCGATCCTTTCAAGGTACTACCTCCTTCACTGCTCTTATCCATACCGTTCCTTATCGAATTTCTTCAATTATTGCATCTAATACATAACTATTTGGATCGAAAACCTTCGATCCTTCGTCGTTCCGCCGCCAAAACCCTAACTTTGCGTGCGGCGGAAGACGAAGAGTCGCCCCAAAAAAAAAAAAAAATTCGAACTGGGCTGGACCAGCCGGTTCGTTCCAACGGTGGATCGGCCACGTGTCGCGTACCGTGTAACGCGTGCTGGTCCCGCATATGTTGCTGTCTAGTTCCCATTCGTCCACGTGTCATCCGCGTCACCCGTTGTTCAGTACAGCAGGTGCCAGTGGGGTCCACCTGTAATGCCTCCGCAAACCACGTCTTGCCACGTGGTCGTGGGACCCACCACCTTCTGTCGAGCCGTCTACATCCTGCAGACAGAAATCATATAAATAATAATTATATTATTATATTAATAACATATATATATATGATATTCATAATATATACAGTAAATTAAATAATGATAATTAAATTGATTAATGCTTAAACTTTAAACAATCATAACTCAATAAATATATGTCCAAATTATACAAATAAATATATTAAATTAATCAGAAAAATATGAGGAATTTATTGATACCAAAATTTTTACTGTAAGATCAATATTTTGCAAAGTGATTTTTCAATGATTAATTTAATTTAAATTAAGTGTCACAAACCTTATTTAGCCCATAACTTTGTACCCAATGATCCAAATATAACCAATATGGGTCTTAAAGTAATCAGAAAACCCTAAGGATTAATTTGATAATATTTATCTTGCTGTTTAGATTAGTGTTTGCCTAATCACATTTAGGACCAAACTCTAATTAGGTTAATTAACCCTAGAACTTCAATTGACCATAACTTGGTCAATTGAGCTCCAAATTTGATGATCCATAGGTCCATTTAGATCACAAGAACTTAATTTTCAATAATATGTAAAAATATTTTAGATCCAATGGTTAGATTTGCTAATCACCCTTAATTGCTCTAAATTTTGATTAGTGATTAATAGTAAATCTAGTAATCCAATTTGAGAATTTTAAATTTCAGAGGATTCCTAAATCTATTTAGAATCAATCCATAAGGTTGGATTAGTATTTGAGTGATTAATTTTGTTAATCACTCACTAATCATACTAAATCCTAATTAGGTCTGAACTTAGTCAAATTAGGTCTAAATTGAGCCTACCACATATCATTAAAATCAGTGAGCTATTTGTAATTCATAGTCACTGATTTTGCTTGATTTGGACACTAATTGGCAAAATTAGAATTTTGACCCTTAATTAAGTATTCCTTAATCACCTTAAAACCATAAATCTTGTATTGGCCATAACTTGGCCAATACTTATCAGATTTTAGCAAATTTAGGTTCTATGGAGAGCTTAGGCAGTAAAGAACAATAATCTAAAAGAAAATTTAGCTTTCACTTAGTCAAATTACTAAATTACCCTTATGAGTCAAATTCACTATTTGATCGCATATGGCTTAATAATCACCCAAAATTAACTTAGTTACTATCTAATCTTATATTAGACAATAAGAAACACTTTCCAAAAGAAAATTTTAGAAATTAAGCCCTAGATCAAAATTTGATATTTTGAACTCTTAAAGTAGGGGCAAAATGGTCATTTTGCCCAAATTTAGGGTTTAGCCTTTAAAAGCCCTAAATTCAATTTCAAATCACTAAATTCAGTAAATACAATGATTTAGAACTGAAATTATTTAAACTTAAGTCTAAATTAGGTTTTTATTAAAATCTCAAAATATACTCTTTAAGAAAATTCCTAAGTCTTAAGAAGAGTTCTCTTTCCTTAATTATTCTTAGATCCATCCTTAGGTCTTATAACATTAGTTAGGATGTGTGTCTTGAGAGATACTCTTAGTAATTAAGAGCCTTATTTCCTAAGATTAGGAATAGATCTTGAGTTAGAATTCATCTATTGAGTAAATTGGGTTACTCAATTAGGTGAAACCTTGAGTTTTCTAGTTTCTAGATTTTTTCTTAGTTTATTAAATGATTATTTGATCTTTAAACTTTAGAATTAAGAATAGAGATCTATCCTAATGAATTGATTTATCATTAGGACTTGCCTTAACTTAATCTGTGAGTTTGGGTTCTAAACCTTAGACCCTTAGTTATACCTTTAGATTAAGTGATTAGACCCCATCATCTGGAGTCTAATTTTTAATCTTTTCATCTTGATTTGGCTAATCAAGATGAGGTTGGGATGAATTAAATTACAAAATTAGGTCGCTGATTTATTCATTTTAACTAAATAGTCGTCTTTTGATTAAGTTATAATTAGGACTTGGCCAGTCCTAATTATCTTCAACAAGTAGGATTCGTGATTCTAAGTTACAGAATGTGTAAGAGTTATTAATTCTGAAACTTATGTAACTTAGAGTAGATAGAATGAATAAAGTAGACAACAAAGGATATCACCTGTGTTTTAGATAGAGTTTCTTGCACTTTGACTTTGATGCTTCGCATTCCTTGACTTTGAGCCTTATACCTTGAACATATATTATGTACTTAAGATATTTGATAAATGTCTTATGTTAATTTGGAACATTATTCATAAGTAGCATTATGTTCGTTTCACAAGTGGTTTGTAAGGTGTAGCTTGATTAGTATACCTCTTCGATCAACCCGTTCGGGGTCGGCAACCTTTCGAGGGTTTAATGTCCGATAGTCTATACCAGGCCTAGTCCATGGATAGGATGGATAGACTCTTGCCCTACTGACTATATAGTTAGGATTTTGATATGGTTATACTAATTCAAGTACACTTACATTCAATTCTGTCGTAGCTCATCAGGCTAAGAGTTTCAGTGACGTTCAGTTCAGAGTTTCTTAGCTCATCAGGCTAAGAATTGCTGAGTTCATGTTCAGTTCAGTTGACTTATATAGTTACTATAGTTTCAGTTTACAGTTACTGATTTACTAGTATATTCTGCATTTCAGCACTGTTTTACTTACAGCTTTCCTGCACGTGTTTTTATATAGGATGCTAGTTATACTTTCTATTTTCATATGCTTACTTAGGATGATAGTGTTTCAGCTTTATACTTTTGTACTTCACTTAGCATGATCTGTTTGATCATGAGCATGTTTAGGTTGTACTTTTCTTACTTTTCTTTTACTTTTACTTATCTGTCCTTGTTGTAGTTGCTTGGAGGAGGTATGTTTTACTTCAAATTTGTTTAGTTATAAATTGAAGTTTATAACTTATTACTGTTCTTTTGATACGCTTTCCTGCACCTATTATGCTTAGTTCTGTTTATATGGTGATATCTTCTTAATTTAATAAAATTGCTGCCCTAAAATGTACTTAGACTCATTGTCTAACCAGTTTTTCTTTTATTGGCTGGGGCCCTACTATTATGAAACTGATAATGGTAGGTTCTGAGTTTGTTGGTTTAGCAGATCCAGTGGAGAGTTTGCCTTTGGAGGAGGAGCCCGTTCCTGAAGATCTGTAGCTTTAGTTTTTCTTCCAGTGAGATTGAGAGTTTTCTTTCAGTACTTTTAATCTCATTAAATGTTGTAATAATACAGGATTATATTTCTTTTTCAGTACTTTACTTATTCTGTATTGTTGTATTTATACTGTATTGGATGGATGTTATGTTTTATGCTTCCGCACTCTGAGTTCATGTATGATCATTTAGTGATAGTAGTTCTGGATTGAATGGCAAAGTCCTTATTTAAATTGGATTATGATGTGTGACTAATCCAATCTTAAGTGGGGATCTTGTCATTTGGTGACCCCTCCACCGTAATCATGTTAACCTAAGGGTTAACAGGACCACGGCGGGGTAGGGCCGCCACAGATATGCTCTTCCCAGGATCCAGAAAAATCCAACATACATAAACGCAGAAGATCTTCTAAGACTTGATTTACTCGCTCTGTTTGGCCATCTATTTGGGGATGGAATGATGTACTCATGGCCAAAGTTGTGCCTAAATCTTGATGGACAGCCTGCCAAAATTTAGAAGTAAAATGACTGTCTCTATCAGATACAATTATTTTAGGAATTCCGTGCAATCTGACTATTTCCTTAATGTACAATTTGGTCAATTTCTCCACTGAGTCAGTTTGACGGATTGGAATAAAATGGGCAGATTTTGTAAGGCGATCTACTATTACCCATATTGAATCAGCTCCAGATCTTGATCGAGGCAAACCCATAACAAAATCCATTGAGATATCAGTCCATTTCCATTCTGGGATTTCTAGTGGGTGCAATAAGCCACCAGGCTTTTGATGCTCTGCTTTTATTAAGCAACAAGCGTGGCATTTTGCAACAAATTCTGCAATACTTTTCTTCATCCCTGGCCACTAGAATGATTGCTTTAGATCTTGATACATCTTAGAATTCCCTGGATGAATTTGATATCCTGAATTGTGACTTTCAATTAAAATTTCTTTATGCATGGATTTAGGAATCCAGAGACGATTATTCATGTAAATAGCACCTTTCTTAAAATGCAATTCTGGACGACGACCACTTTCTATTGCCACTTTCAGGTTTAAATATTCATCATCCTTGCTTTGAGAGATTGAAACATCTCTATGAAACGTGGGTTCTATGTTATTCATGGATATCATGGTACTGACTGAATTTCCCTTAGCAAGAGAAATTTCCATTTTATGAAACTCATTCATCAACGGACTTTTTGAAATTACGCTGTTAAGAACAGTGTGACGGCTTAACGCATCAGCTACCACATTAGCTTTGCCTGGATGGTACTGGATATCTAAGTCATAATCACTAATTAATTCCAGCCATCTTCTTTGCCTACAGTTCAATTCTCTTTGGGTAAAGATGTACTTCAGACTTTGGTGGTCTGTGAATATAGAGCATTGAATTCCGTACAAATTTTAACTGTAATATTAGTATTTATATATTTATTTAATTCATTTAAATGTCAAATTTTAAACACCCATAAATTACAAAATATAAGTTCAAATTATACAAATAAATACACCATTTTAATCAACAAAATTTAAGAAATTTTATTGTGTCATTTAATTTTTAGTAGGATCAATATTTTGTATAGTGATATTTTAGGATATTAAATAATTATAAAAATACTACAAATATTCAAATTGCTATATCTTTGCACACACCCAAACATACTCAATATGGGTCTTAAGGTGATCAGTATGACTTATAGAATAACCTAGTAGTGTTCAATTTTTTATTTGGATTAATTTGAGTCTAATCACTTTTAGGACCTAACCCTAATTACCCTAATTAAACCTAGAACTTCAATTGACCATACCTTCATCAATTGAGCTCCAAATTAGGTCTTCTAATATACCATTTTAATCAGGAAGACCTAATTAATAGTAAACTATAAAAATAATTTAGATTCAATGGTTAGATTTCTTAATTTGCCCTAATCACCTTAAAAATTAATTAGTGAATATTAGCATAATTAATAATTCAAATTGAGTAATTTATATTTTTGATTACTCCTAGAGTAAATTAAAACTTAGTTGTATAGTTAGTATAGTGATTCTATGATTAATTTCACCAATCAGTCACTAATCATCTTAAACCATAATTATTAATCCTAAAGCTTGTATTGGCTATAACTTAGCCAATACTTATCAGAATTTAATGATTTTAGGCTCTATAGAAACCTTAGAACATAACCTTTAATAAACTAATATAAAGTTTAGGTTTCATTAGGTCAAAATTACTAATTTGCCCTTATAAGTTAAATTCCTTAATTTGACCTTATAAGGCTTAATCCTTAACCAAAAATTATGAACTCACTGTCTAAACTCATATTGGACAGTAAGTAACCACCCAACTTCAATAAATTTTAGATTTGAACCCTAATTTATAAAGATGAAATTTAAACCCTTAAGTAAGGGCAAAATGGTTATTTTGCCCAAATTTAGGTTTAAATATTATTAAAACCTTAAATTCATTCTTAAACCTATAAAATCAGTAATATGACTGATTTGAATCATTTTAGAACATTTGAACTCATTAAAATGACAATTTATGAAAATCCCTAAAAATGACCTAAAAATCTTCTAACTCTTAATCCACCTCTTATAAGGTGAATTTAGCTCACCTTATATCTTTCTTAAGTTAAATTCATCATAATAGCAGTTAAATAATATCAAACATAAAGTTTAATTATTCTCTTAGGGCTTTCCTCCAAATCTTTAGGATCTTACCTCCTTAGGATTTAGCTTAGAAATTAGGTTAGAGTTCATTTATTAAGTAAATGGGTACTTAATAGATTAAACATTAGTTTTATAATTTTCTAGAATTTCATCATTTATTTATGATTATTTTGTATTAAAACTTTTGATTTAAGATTAGAGATCCGTCTTATTATGCTTGATTTTGCTTAATAAGATAGCCTTAATTATAGCTCATGAGATTATGGGTTTAACTTTATACCATTAAGATTCGAACCTATTGGATTAAGAAGTTAAAATCCAATACTTGGATTTTAACATCTTAATCCCCCAATTTTGATTTATATTAATCAAGGTTGGTTTGGGATTCATAAAATTATCAATTATGACGTTTGATTTATTATTTTAACTTAATTAAGCGTCATGTGATTTAGATGTGTTAGATTTTGATTAAGTTCTAACTTCTTTTAACTTGTAGGATCGATATTCTGGATTTATACTCGATAGCCTGATATTAGAGATCCTAAACTTGTATAAGTTCAGATTATATAAAACGACTTAATTAGAAAACAAAGTGATATCACAAAGTTGTTTAGTTCTATTTTATTCATTGAAAATTATATGCTATGCTTTTCTTATTTTGAACATCATTATATATTTAGACACATTATATTGAACATAGAATAATTGATGAGTATTCTATGTTAAACTTTGAATACATTCATATGGCATTTTCATAACTTAAGGAGAAAATATAATGAAAATAACTTTATTAAACTGTATGAGTTATATCTTATTTAGTCTGCCTTCTAGTATGACTTTACTTTTGAGACAACTTTTACCTATGACACTTTCCTAGTACGTGCTACTTTTGTCTATAACACTTTCCTAGTGTGATGCTTTTGCCTATGACGCTTTCCTAGTGTGGCATACTTTAATTTGGGACTCTTTCCTAGATGCTCAACAGGCACTTTTCAAATGGAATTAACTATAGGATCTAGGATGTTTCTCCTAAATACCTTTCAAATAGAATTAACTTTAATTTGGGACTCTTTCTTAGATGATCAGATGGGCCTTACTTTTTGGCAGGACTAAGTAGGAGTATCTCCACACTTTACTTTATACCTTTACTTTACATTTACTTTACCGTTACTTTATAGTTCTGGTATATCTTTTGCTTTATAGTTCAGCATACTTATATACATCAGTTCATTAGTACTTATAGCTTTACATGTATGTTGTACTTCTCAGTAGTTCACTTTTACTTTATGGCATGTTAGGATGTTAGAATTTTATTTTCAATTCAGTACTTTTATTTTATATTATAACCAGCATATTTTAAATTGATCATATTACTTATGAATTTTATTATATTTAGTAGATTTCATTATGTGTTACTTAACCCTTTTTCTGTAGCTTGAGTTGAGGTATGTGCTTACCTCACACCTTGTGTGAGTTATAATTATATTAATTATAACTTTGCCACCTTTCTTTGATGCTTTACTGCTTCTACTTTGCTTAGATATTGTGATATCATTTAAATTAATAATTTACAGCCTAAAATGTACTTAGACATTTTATCTAACTAGATTTTTCTTTTGTTGGCTGGGGCCCTATCATTATGAAACTGACAATGGTAGATTCTGAGTTTTTTGAGGTTGTGGAACTTCTGGAGATCTGGTTCAGGAGGAGGAGTGTGCAGGAGAAGACTCATAGTTCTTTCTGTTGCTTTGTGATGATTGAGTGATCTTTACTTTCTGCTTAAATTTTTAATTTATGTTTTGTAATAATGCAGGCTTTAAACTGCTCTACTTTTCATGCTTATGTATTCTGAGTTGTATAGTTCTTATTTAGATTATATGGATATTGTTACTTGTCTTTCTTCCGCACTCTAATATATTATAGTATGCTCATTCAATGATTGGCTCTCCTTTACTTATTTCTCTTTAGGGCACATCTTCCTTTGGCATTTGATTAAGAAGGCCTATTCCTTAATCTGAATGCTAAGTGAAGGTTTGCCCGTTGACGACCACCTCATAATCCGGATGATTAGGGGGCGGCCGCCACAGTTTACTTATTAGTTTTGGATTAAAGTGATCAGATCAGATGATTAAAATCTATCTAATGCTATTTTATTCTATAATCATGGGATGAAATCAAAGATATTATTATAGTTAAATTATTTCATAAATCATTACAATTTTCTTATCCATCTTATGCCGATAGTCTTATATAAGAGAAAACTAAAGATCTAAAGTTTAGATTCAAATGATTCAATCATACAGATTCAATATTAACTTTAGCACTTCTAATTCAATAATTTAAGATCAATACTAAATCAAATGCATTATTGGAATAATGTCAATTGAATTATCTTACAATCAAGTTAATTGATTAAGTGATTAAGTGTAACAACCCAAGTTGTTACTTTGCTCAATTAAGACTAATCTAAGTTTTAATTAAGGTTCTAAGTCACTAATTAAGTAATTTAGAACTCATCTCTGAAACCTAGGTCAACTCAGAAGTCAACTAAGTCAAACTTGAAATTCTAGAAAATCCCAAAACCTGGAAATTTGACTTTTTATCTAGACCTCAGATTGAAAATCTGACTTCACCATTGCGTTCAGAACACCCAAATTAGCTATGGGTGAAATTTTGGAGGCATTTGGAAGTCGTTGATTTTTCGTCGAATATTTTAATATTATTTAAATACCCTAAATAATCAAATAATTAAATATTCGTCGGATCGAAAATCCGAATGCACCGTTGCGTTCCTCACCCTTCAATTAGCTAAGGGAGATTTATTGGAAATTTTTGGAATGTATTTAGTTAGTTAATTTTAATTAATAAAATAGGTTTAAAATTAATTAAATAATAATATATTATTTAATTTTATTTAATCAAGTCGACCGTCAGTTGGGAACTAACGCCGTCCCTACATTTCTAATCGCGCCGTCAAAACCAAGCGATTTATCTGAGCCGTCTGATCAATCGGATCAGACGGCGAGGCTTCTTCTTCCTCGCGTCTCAGCGCGTGGCACGCCGTGAGGATCGCGGGAGCTCTCGTCGACAAGTGGCGCTCTCCACCGCCTTAGGCACTGTGTAAGGCTCAATTTATGCTCCTCGATCATTGCTAATGGGAGTTTTTGGGCTAAGATCGATTTCTGGCAAAGAATCGCCGTTGCCGATAGAACCCTAATTCCTTAAATCATCCATCTTGAGGTACTAGCTCTTCACAACCCTTTTTATTCAATAATTGCTTACTTTGCATTCGTTCATATGTGTTGATAAATGAGTTGATAGAATCTGTTGTTTCAATTTATGTTTGCCTTAAACCTAGATCAATTTTAGGGCATCATCTTTCATTCGATAGAGTTCTCTTAAGCAGTTGAATTCTTGGAATGCCATATTAGCATCGTCGAGACTCTCCAGCAGTAGTGTAAGCAGATCTCAAAATTTTGCCGAGTCCTAGAGCTTTGCCTAGAACCCTAATCTGGCATATCGATCGCAGAAGGAGTATGTGCGAGCCGAGCGGGGAAGACGATGCTTGCGTTTCATTCGTCTTATGGAAGAACTCACCGAGCTCTTCTCAAATTCTTGCGGGTCAGGGCTTCCCCCTCACTGGAAAGAGGGTTTCAGGCAAGCCCTAAATCCTTGTCTTCGACTTCTGGACGAAGAGGTCGCGCAGAAGTCTGGGCCGAGTTCGGGTCAGTTCGGCCCGCAACTAGAACCGCGGGTTCTGTCCGCATCAGCAGACCAATCAATAGTGTGGGACCCGCACGAACGGCGGATCGTGTAAAAGCGCCGCGTGTTATGTGGTGGGACCCACTGCAGAGAGTTAATTCAGATGGATTTTTAATTAAAATAAAAGTTAATATAATTCAGCTTAAATTAAAATAATTTAATTACCAAAACTTTAAGTATCAATATCTTTTAAAATATATGTTGAAATGACACAAATAAATATATTAAATTAATCAGAAAAATATGAGGAATTTATTGATGCCAAAAATTTTGCTGTAAGATGAATATTTTGCAAAGTGATTTTTCAATGATTAATTTAATTTAAATTAAGTGTCACAAACCTTATTTAGCTCATAACTTTGTACCCAATGATCCAAACATACCCAATATGGGTCTTAAAGTAATTAGAAAACCCTAAGGATTAACTTGATAGTATTTATCTTGCTGTTTGGATTAGTGTTTGCCTAATCACATTTAGGACCAAACCCTAATTAGGTTAATTAACCCTAGAACTTCAATTGACCATAACTTGGTCAATTGAGCTCCAAATTTGATGATCCATAGATCCATTTAGATCAGAAGAACTTAATTAATAATAATCTATAAAAATATTATAGATCTAACGGTTAGATTTGCTAATCACCCTTAATTGCTCTAAACCTTGATTAGTGAATTTTAGCAAATCTAGTAACTCAAATTGAGAGATTTAAATTTTAGAGAACTCATAGAACCATTTAGAATCAATCTATAAGGTTGGATTAGTATTTGAGTGCTTAATTTTGTTAATCACTCACTAATCACCATAAACCCTAATTAGGTCTTAACTTAGTCAAATTAGGCCCAAATTGAGCCTACCACATGTCATTATGATCAGTGAGCTATTTGTAAACCATAGCCACTGATTTTGCTTAATTTGGACATTAATTAGCAAAATTAGAATTTTTGACCTATAGTTAACAATTCCTTAATTAACCTTAAAACCCTAAATCTTGTATTAGCCATAACTTGGCCAATACTTATCAGATTTTAGCAAATTTAGGTTCTATGGGAAGCTTAGGCAGTAAAGAACAATAATCTGAAAGAAAATTTAACTTTTACTTAGCCAAATTACTAATTTTCCCTTATGAGTCAAATTCACTAATTTGATCTCATATGGCTTAATAATTACCAAAAATTAATTTAGTTGCTGTCTAATCTTACATTAGACAGTAAGAAACACTTTCCAAAAGAAAAATTTCAGAAATTAAATCCTAGATTAAAAGTTGATCTTTTGAACCCTTAAGTAGGGGCAAAATGGTCATTTTGTCCAAATTTAGGGTTTAGCCTTTAAAAGCCCTAATTTCAATTTCAAATCACTAAATTCAATAAATAGAATGATTCATAGTTGAAATTAATCAAATTTAAGTCTAAATTAAGTTTTGATTAAAATCTCAGAATTTGCTCATTTAGAAAATTCATAAGTCCTAAGTGAGTGTTCTCCTTCCTTAATTATTCTTAGACCCTTCCTTAGGTCTTATAACATTAGTTAGGATGCGTGTCTTGAGAGATACTCTTAGTAATTAAGAGCCTTATTTTCCTAAGATTAGGAATAAATCTTAAGTTAGAATTCATCTATTGAGTAAATTGGGTTACTCAATTAGGTGAAACCTTGAGTTTTCTAGTTTATAGATTTTCTTAGTTTATTAAATGATTATTTGATCTTTAAACTTTAGAACTAAGAATAGAAATCCATCCTAATGAATTTGATTCATCATTAGGATTTGCCTTAACCTAATCTGTGAGTTTGGGTTCTAAACCTTAGACCCTTAGATTATACCTTTAGATTAAGTGATGAGACCCCATCATCTGGAGTCTAATTCTTAATCTATTCATCTTGATTTGGCTAATCAAGATGAGGTTGGGATGAATTAAATTTCAAAACTAGGTCGATGATTTATTCATTTTAACCAAATAGTCGTCTTTTGATTAAGTTATAATTAGGACTTGGCCAGTCCTAATTATCTTCAACAAGTAGGATTCATGTTTCTAAGTTACAGAATGTGTAAGAATTGATAATTCTGAAACTTATGTAACTTAGAGTAGATAAAACGAATAAAGTAGATAACAAAGGATATCACCTGTGTTTTAGATAGAGTTTCTTGCACTTTGAATTTTTGATGCTTCGCATTCCTTGATTTTGAGCCTTATACCTTGAATATATATTATGTACTTAAGATATTTGGTAAATATCTTATATCAATTTTGAACATTCATAAATAGCATTGTGTTTTGTTTCACAAGTGGTTTGTAAGGTGTAGCTTGATTAGTATACTTCTTCGATCAACTCGTTCGGGGTCGGCTTCTTGTAGGGGGTTTCAGTCCGATAGTCTATACCATGCCTAGTCCATGGGATAGGATGGATAGACTCTTGCCCTACTGACTATATAGTCAGGATTTGATATGGTTATACTAATTCAAGTACACTTACATTCAGAGTTTCTTAGCTCATCAGGCTAAAATTTGTTGAGTTCGTATAGTTGCTATTGTTTCAGTTTGTAGTTACTGTTTTACTAGCATATTCTGCATTTCAGCACTATTTTACTTACAGTTTTTCCTGCACGTGTTTTTATATAGGATGCTAGATTTATTTACTATTTTCATATGCTTACATAGGATGTTAGTATTTTCAATGTTACACTGTTTAAATTTTATATGCCACTTAGCATAATCTGTTTGACCATATGCACATTTAGGTTGTACTTTCTTACCGTTTTACTTTTCTTTTACTTACCTGTCTTTGTTGCAGTTGCTTGGAGTAGGTATGTATTACTTCCTATTTGATTAGTTATAAATTGTTTGTTTATAGCTTATTACTGTTCTTTTGATACGCGTTTCTGCACCTATTTTGCTTAATTCTGTTTATATGGTGATATCTTCTTAATTTAATAAAAATACTGCCCTAAAATATACTTAGACTCATTGTCTAACCAGTTTTTCTTTTGTTGGCTGGGGCCCTACCATTATGAAACTAATAATGGTAGGTTCTGAGTTTGTTAGTTTAACAGATCCAATGGAGAGTTTGCCATTGGAGGAGAAGCCCATTCCTGAATATCTGTAGCTTTAGTTTTCTTCCAGTGAGATTGAGAGTTTTCTTTCAGTACTTTTAAACTCATTAAATGTTGTAATAATACAGGATTATTTTTTCTTTTTCAGTACTTTACTTATTCTGTATTGCTGTATTTATACTGTATTGGATGGATGTTATGTTTTATGCTTCCGCACTCTGAGTTAATGTATGATCATTTAGTGATAGTATTTCTGGATTGAATGGCAAAGTCCTTATTTAAGTTGGATTAGAACACGTGTCTAATCCAATTCTAGGTGGGGACCTTGTCATTTGGTGACCCATCCACCGTAATCATGTTAACTTAAGGGTTAACAGGACCACGGCGGGGCAGGGCCGCCACAGTTGGTATCAGAGAATTCCATAAGGTGTCAGATTGGAATTTGTGTTCCTCTCTACCTAATGGATTGTTCTTCTGCCACTTGATCACTAAATGAATACTTGAAACAACATCCATCTCATTATAAGTATAACTCAGAATAAGTAATAAAAAATGAAGAGAACACTTTCATAATAAAACTTTAGAGATATAAAAAGCTTAAGTAACAAACACTAGTAGATCTCTATAATCATAGAAATTGAAATATTAAACCTTGAGTTTTAGACTAAGGGATTAAGTTATAATTAAGAAATTCAAAACTTGTACGTTAAATGAACCTTTTTAGTGCAACAGCTTGCCTATAGAAGATTGGATCCTCTTTATTGATTTAATAAGAACCAAAATCATAATAGAATCTAACTCAAATAAATATAGGTATTCCAATCATATCTTAGTTATACTGGTAATTTCTCTTATCCAATATGAAGTAAGAACTTGATAAAAAGTTAATCCTTTGAATGGTAAATAAAATATTTTGGTATTATAAACATTAACTTTAATCTTGGCTAAACACCTGTGATAGAATCTTTATCAATTCAAAAGGTTGGGACACACTTAGTATCTTTTCTATTATATTAAATTATTCTTTGAATATTAATAACCCAAGAAGTATAGTAACTCTTCTATTAAAGACTAACATTAATCATAATTATTTCAGCATGAATCCTGAAACTTCTTCCCTCAACATGGATGATTCATCAAACAGTAATACCAACGAAGTCACTTCACTCAGAAACATGATAACTATCATGCTAGAAAATCAATTACAACAAGCTGTGACTATCCAGAAACTAGCATCTACTCTTAATACTGCAATTTCTGGTATCCTTTTTATATTCTTTATACTGCACAAACTATTACTAATAAGTCATTTAGTGGCTTCTTAAGACTTAAGGTCTAGACTTCTAATCTTTAATGGAAACTTATTTCCCACAGATTCTAAAATTCAACATAGGATCACCAAAAAGAATCAAAAATGCAAAGCTCACCAAGATGGATCTAGCTTATCAATGGAGTCAATCCAAGAGTGCACTAAACCACACTTTTATGGAAGGTGTTATCATTTTGGTAGAGGCTGTTTTACATGTGGTCGTCAAGGCCACGGATATCGGAAATGTCGTGCTTCTAAAACAATCAATGGAGATATAATTCATCATTTTCATCAGAGCAAAACAGGCCATGACAACTCATCTAATGATCTTGAATCTATGTCAATGCTAACATCACCGCTGCCTAAAACAGAATATCTAGCTGGCAGGGAGAAAATAGTTGCTCCTAAACTTCAAGAACACAATCATCTGGGAATAGAGGAATCTACTGATAATGTTATCCCAGGTATATACACTCAATTTTATTACTTCTTTATCCATAAAATTTACTTTACTTCATATAAGTTCAAATTGAAAATTTGAATTTTTCATATAAGCCTAATCTTGTGTTCAATAAGTTTTATCCTTGACTTGATAATTTTCTTAGTTCAATTCAATCAAACCTTAGATTCTGTTAGCAAAATTAGGTGTGTATGACTTACAAAAATAAAGAAGTAACTTGCCCAGTTCGGGTGAACAAACTTCTTATTTCTTAGATTAAATTAATTCATAATTTTGAATCTATGATCGAATAAGTCACTAGTGTGACTTAAAAACACTAAAATAAACCATTCCTTAAGTTCTAAATATCTCATTCTATTAGGATGAGTATAGTCGCATTAGTTAAATAAACACTTATGACCATATGATAGGATATTTAAATTAAAATTTTAACTCATAGTAGTGGCCTTATGATTGTATTTCATTAAAGTTAATGAGCAATCTATTATCTTGATTCAATATATTAAGCCACATGGTATAATTAAAATAATAAATTTCTCTCTCCCATTAAGTTAAATAATCAGGTTTGGTAATCATCCTCTGCATCTAAAAATCATTCCTTAATCAAGGATGATTGATTGATTAAATAATAGAAACCTTAGAGTGGACAAATTATAGATTACATAATGGTTAACTTATTTTAACTTATATGCGTATACTCATAATGTTTAGCTATAATAAATATGTTGCTTTCTTAGTCCTAGCATAATAAGGATATTCTAAATAATTTTAAATTTATAACCTATTCTAAGTCAAAGAACTTTTTTGTTCTTGAAAGGATGGATTTCTTTAAAGTTGCAAAATAGTTTGAATTCTAAAATTTAAATTAGAATCTATAAATATTATATTGGAAATTCTTTTAATTAAGCTACTTATGGTAACTTAATAAGTTTGAAAATATAGTTTCCCTTGTCCATTCTTGATTGAATACAGATTTTATTCTTTCACTATAATCTTCATCAAGTGATAAATACCACTTTAAGTGAATAGATTAATTGAGAAAAATCTTATTCCTATTAAATAAGAAAACCTCCTTTCCCAAATAATTTGATTTCAACTTTTTGCCTAAGTCATGATATGACTTGAGCACTTATTGATCATTCTCTTAAGATGAGCTTTCATTCAACATAAATTAATATAACCATTAAATTTCGAAGTGATCTAAGCCACATCATGTAGCTCAGATATTAACAACTGATTCCAGAAATTTTGACATAAGTCATAGATTATGACCTATGATTTATAGCTTTAATTTCTATTGAATTTCCTAGTACTTATCCATATGGATAAGTGAAATTCCTGCCATTTTTATATTAGAATTTATGACTTATATTTTGTAATCATCAAACTTTGGATATTAAATCATAATGTGAGACTTAAATTCTTAAACTTTCTCTTAAACTTGAGACCATGTATCCTAATTGGATACTAATCCTAATATTGCCATAACAAAATAAGTTCTCATTTATTATGAGCTAAAGTAAATTATTAAGATTGTTAATGATCTAAGCCATCTCTTGTGACTTAGATATTAGCAGTTAGTTCTGGAAATTTTGCATTATAAATTATAATTAGTTTACTGCATACTTATCCATATGGATGAGTGAGTTCCTTAACATAATCAAGTCAGAACTTATAATTTATATTATTAAACTTTTATAATCACCAAAACTTGATGTTAAGTCATCATGTATAACTTAATATTTTAAACTTGAAGCTAAGTATCAAGAAATTACATGCTGAACCTATTTGCCTTATTTAGGACATTTTAACAAGAGTTGGATGTTACTTTAATAGTTCAAATCTAATTTGGACTAATTCATATATAGTCCGTCCTCATCTTATCTTTAGTTAAGAATTATAAGCTAAACTATTTGGATTCATTATTAGACTGCAATTCTAATGATGAATCTCTTCCTAAAATTCTCATAGAACAAGAGATCAAAGAATACTAGTTCTTTGATGCCAAATCTTTAATTTCCAATTTGTTGAAATAGAACCATTCTTGTTCTTTAATCTCTATTTAATCCTGTAAGGGTTTAGCTAGTTGCCAATGCCTTCTTAGATAGTAAATGTAACTTGGGTATAGAACTATTAGAATCTTGATTTTTAACTTCATCCTATGACAGCAAATAATATCACTTGCCAATTTATAGTCATCTTATGTTGAGAATGTCATATGTTATGACTTAAGAAATGATTCTAGATCCTTAAAATTATACTTTTGCTTAGGTGAACCCTAACTTGTTATCATTATTAAGAGATGTTTCTCATTTAGTTAACTAGTTCCTTAAAACACAAAATTTTTGGAAAATAATCTTTCTATCATCAGTAATAAGATAAGATTTTGATGATTAAATCCTAAGGGTGGAATCTTTAAACCTTCAAGTTCCTTTAAGCCTTGCTTATTTGTACAAAATATATTCTTAAACTCATGACAATTTTAGTGTGTAACCATCAATCAGATCTTCATTTTTTAGAAGCAAATTATCTTCTAAAGCATGCATTACTGTATTAGTAGTGATGTGCTATGATTACAATTTAAAGTTCCATAAGCCCGTATATATCTATAAATATCTCATATTTCAAATAAAAATAACTTAATACTTTCATGATTCTCATTTTCATGTCTTTTAGTGAGAATTTCAACTAACACCATTACCCATTAATTGACCTGTCAAAATTATAGTTAACAAACAAAATTGATTATTTGATCTGAATTCTAAGATCTGATTATGAGTTTTGATGTTTCTTCCATCATTACCAGCCTATTCTACATTAATTTAAACTGTTGCAAAACATACTTATCAACTTCTAGTATGTTCAATATTCTATCTGCTTTATTCTTCTCACTGGAGTGATGTCGAGGACGACATCATTCTTAAGTGGGGGAGTTTGTAACAACCCAAGTTGTTACTTTGCTCAATTAAGACTAATCTAAGTCTTAATTAAGGTTCTAAGTCACTAATTAAGTAATTTAGAACTCATCTCTGAAACCTAGGTCAACTCAGAAGTCAACTAAGTCAAACCAGAAATTCTAGAAAATCCCAAAACTTGGAAATTTGACTTTTTATCTAGACCTCAAATTGAAAATTTGACTTCACCATTGCGTTCAGAACACCCAAATTAGCTATGGTTGAAATTTTGGAGGCATTTGGAAGTCGTTGATTTTTCGTCGAATATTTTAATATTATTTAAATACCCTAAATAATCAAATAATTAAATATTCGTCGGATCGAAAATCCAAATGCGCCGTTGCGTTCCTCACCCTTCAATTAGCTAAGGGAGATTTATTGGAAATTTTTGGAATGTATTTAGTTAGTTAATTTTAATTAATAAAATAGGTTTAAAATTAATTAAATAATAATATATTATTTAATTTTATTTAATCAAGTCCACCGTCAGTTGGGAACTAACATCGTCCCTACATTTCTAATCGCGCCGTCAAAACCAAGCGATTTATCTGAGCCGTCTGATCAATCGGATCAGACGGCGAGGCTTCTTCTTCCTCGCGTCTCAGCGCGTGGCACGCCGTGAGGATCGCGGGAGCTCTCGTCGACAAGTGGCGCTCTCCACCGCCTTAGGCACTGTGTAAGGCTCAATTTATGCTCCTCGATCATTGCTAATGGGAGTTTTTGGGCTAAGATCGATTTCTGGCAAAGAATCGCCGTTGCCGATAGAACCCTAATTCCTTAAATCATCCATCTTGAGGTACTAGCTCTTCACAACCCTTTTTATTCAATAATTGCTTACTTTGCATTCGTTCATATGTGTTGATAAATGAGTTGATAGAATCTGTTGTTTCAATTTATGTTTGCCTTAAACCTAGATCAATTTTAGGGCATCATCTTTCATTCGATAGAGTTCTCTTAAGCAGTTGAATTCTTGGAATGCCATATTAGCATCGTCGAGACTCTCCAGCAGTAGTGTAAGCAGATCTCAAAATTTTGCCGAGTCCTAGAGTTTTGCCTAGAACCCTAATCTGGCATATCGATCGCAGAAGGAGTATGTGCGAGCCGAGCGGGGAAGACGATGCTTGCGTTTCATTCGTCTTATGGAAGAACTCACCGAGCTCTTCTCAAATTCTTGCGGGTCAGGGCTTCCCCCTCACTGGAAAGAGGGTTTCAGGCAAGCCCTAAATCCTTGTCTTCGACTTCTGGACGAAGAGGTCGCGCAGAAGTCTGGGCCGAGTTCGGGTCAGTTCGGCCCGCAACTAGAACCGCGGGTTCTGTCCGCATCAGCAGACCAATCAATAGTGTGGGACCCGCACGAACGGCGGATCGTGTAAAAGCGCCGCGTGTTATGTGGTGGGACCCACTGCAGAGAGTTAATTCAGATGGATTTTTAATTAAAATAAAAGTTAATATAATTCAGCTTAAATTAAAATAATTTAATTACCAAAACTTTAAGTATCAATATCTCTTAAAATATATGTTGAAATGACACAAATAAATATATTAAATTAATCAGAAAAATATGAGGAATTTATTGATGCCAAAAATTTTACTGTAAGATGAATATTTTGCAAAGTGATTTTTCAATGATTAATTTAATTTAAATTAAGTGTCACAAACCTTATTTAGCTCATAACTTTATACCCAATGATCCAAACATACCCAATATGGGTCTTAAAGTAATCAGAAAATCCTAAGGATTAATTTGATAGTATTTATCTTGCTGTTTGGATTAGTGTTTGCCTAATCACATTTAGGACCAAACCCTAATTAGGTTAATTAACCCTAGAACTTCAATTGACCATAACTTGGTCAATTGAGCTCCAAATTTGATGATCCATAGATCCATTTAGATCAGAAGAACTTAATTAATAATAATCTATAAAAATATTTTAGATCTAACGGTTAGATTTGCTAATCACCCTTAATTGCTCTAAACCTTGATTAGTGAATTTTAGCAAATCTAGTAACTCAAATTGAGAGATTTAAATTTCAGAGAACTCATAGAACCATTTAGAATCAATCTATAAGGTTGGATCAGTATTTGAGTGCTTAATTTTGTTAATCACTCACTAATCACCCTAAACCCTAATTAGGTCTTAACTTAGTCAAATTAGGCCCAAATTGAGCCTACCACATGTCATTATGATCAGTGAGCTATTTGTAAACCATAGCCACTAATTTTGCTTAATTTGGACATTAATTGGCAAAATTAGAATTTTTGACCTATAGTTAACAATTCCTTAATTAACCTTAAAACCCTAAATCTTGTATTGGCCATAACTTGGCCAATACTTATCAGATTTCAGCAAATTTAGGTTCTATGGGAAGCTTAGGCAGTAAAGAACAATAATATGAAAGAAAATTTAACTTTCACTAAGCCAAATTACTAATTTTCCCTTATGAGTCAAATTCACTAATTTGATCTCATATGGCTTAATAATTACCCAAAATTAATTTAGTTGCTGTCTAATCTTACATTAGACAATAAGAAACATTTTCCAAAAGAAAAATTTCAGAAATTAAATCCTAGATTAAAAGTTGATCTTTTGAACCCTTAAGTAGGGGCAAAATGGTCATTTTGTCCAAATTTAGGGTTTAGCCTTTAAAAGCCCTAATTTCAATTTCAAATCACTAAATTCAGTAAATAGAATGATTCATAGTTGAAATTAATCAAATTTAAGTCTAAATTAAGTTTTGATTAAAATCTCAGAATTTGCTCATTTAGAAAATTCATAAGTCCTAAGTGAGTGTTCTCCTTCCTTAATTATTCTTAGACCCATCCTTAGGTCTTATAACATTAGTTAGGATGTGTGTCTTGAGAGATACTCTTAGTAATTAAGAGCCTTATTTTTTTAAGATTATGAATAGATCTTAAGTTAGAATTCATCTATTGAGTAAATTGGGTTACTCAATTAGGTGAAACCTTGAGTTTTCTAGTTTATAGATTTTCTTAGTTTATTAAATGATTATTTGATCTTTAAACTTTAGAACTAAGAATAGAAATCCATCCTAATGAATTTGATTCATCATTAGGATTTGCCTTAACCTAATCTGTGAGTTTGGGTTCTAAACCTTAGACCCTTAGATTATACCTTTAGATTAAGTGATTAGACCCCATCATCTGGAGTCAAATTCTTAATCTATTCATCTTGATTTGGCTAATCAAGATGAGGTTGGGATGAATTAAATTTCAAAACTAGGTCGATGATTTATTCATTTTAACCAAATAGTCGTCTTTTGATTAAGTTATAATTAGGACTTGGCCAGTCCTAATTATCTTCAACAAGTAGGATTCATGTTTCTAAGTTACAGAATGTGTAAGAATTGATAATTCTGAAACTTATGTAACTTAGAGTAGATAGAACGAATAAAGTAGATAACAAAGGATATCACGTGTGTTTTAGATAGAATTTCTTGCATTTTGAATTTTTGATGCTTCGCATTCCTTGATTTTGAGCCTTATACCTTGAACATATATTATGTACTTAAGATATTTGGTAAATATTTTATGTCAATTTTGAACATTCATAAATAGCATTGTGTTTTGTTTCACAAGTGGTTTGTAAGGTGTAGCTTGATTAGTATATTTCTTCGATCAACTCGTTCGGGGTCGGCTTCTTGTAGGGGGTTTCAGTCCGATAGTCTATACCATGCCTAGTCCATGGGATAGGATGGATAGACTCTTGCCCTACTGACTATATAGTCAGGATTTGATATGGTTATACTAATTCAAGTACACTTACATTCAGAGTTTCTTAGCTCATCAGGCTAAAATTTGTTGAGTTCGTATAGTTGCTATTGTTTCAGTTTGTAGTTACTATTTTACTAGCATATTCTGCATTTCAGCACTATTTTACTTATAGTTTTTCCTGCACGTGTTTTTATATAGGATGCTAGATTTATTTACTGTTTTCATATGCTTACATAGGATGTTAGTATTTTCAGTGTTACACTGTTTAAATTTTATATGCCACTTAGCATAATCCGTTTAACCATATGCACATTTAGGTTGTACTTTCTTACCGTTTTACTTTTCTTTTACTTACCTGTCTTTGTTGCAGTTGCTTGGAGGAGGTATGTATTACTTCCTATTTGCTTAGTTATAAACTGTTTGTTTATAGCTTATTACTGTTCTTTTGATACGCGTTTCTGCACCTATTTTGCTTAGTTCTGTTTATATGGTGATATCTTCTTAATTTAATAAAAATACTGCCCTAAAATGTACTTAGACTCATTGTCTAACCAGTTTTTCTTTTGTTGGCTGGGGCCCTACCATTATAAAACTGATAATGGTAGGTTCTGAGTTTATTGATTTAGCAGATCCAATGGAGAGTTTGCCATTGGAGGAGGAGCCCATTCCTGAAGATCTGTAGCTTTAGTTTTCTTCCAATGAGATTGAGAGTTTTCTTTCAGTACTTTTAAACTCATTAAATGTTGTAATAATACAGGATTATTTTTCTTTTTCAGTACTTTACTTATTCTGTATTGCTATATTTATACTGTATTGGATGGATGTTATATTTTATGCTTCCGCACTCTGAGTTCATGTATGATCATTTAATGATAGTATTTCTGGATTGAATGGCAAAGTCCTTATTTAAGTTGGATTAGAACACGTGTCTAATCCAATTCTAGGTGGGGACCTTGTCATTTGGTGACCCATCCACCATAATCATGTTAACTTAAGGGTTAACAGGACCATGGCGGGGCAGGGCCGCCACATTAAGGTTCAAATATTAATCAAAACAAGTTAGGGTTTAACCCCTAGCCTTACCAAAATTAAGACCCATAGTTAGTTTATAGATCAATGATAAATAAATATATTATTGGTGTATTATTGATGGTAAATTTTAGATTTAGATTAAGTATTATTTACTTAATTAAGTTCTTAAGATTTTTATGTTCAAATATAGTTTAGTGTCAATTTAAACACATCAAGATGTCCAAATAAATGTTAAAGTTCTCGAACATGCATCCTAACATCAAGAAAGCACATGAATAAAATATGACATAAAATATAAGATAATTAAGGCTAACCAAATTTTAAATTAAAATAAATGGGTTAGCACTTGATTACAATTATAAAAGACTTAAGTTTCATACCATTTAGTTATTAAGGTATACTTGATTAATATAAGCAATCAAGGATCCTATTCTTTAACATTTGGCATAAGATATTTATTACACATAAGAGATTTTAAGCGCATATTTAAAATGGCAACTTTTTAAATTTAATTTTCACATAAAATTTTATGCAATGCTCAAAGTTAACTAAACAACGCTTAATTCGGTCCCACTAGAGTCCTAGGGACCTTAAAATGCAAAAAATATGAAGTTTTGGCCATTCCAGCCATTTCTGGGCAATTCCGGACAGTTTTGGGGGCTACGGCGCGCTACGGCGCTGCGGCGGAAAACAGCGTTGTGGCGCACTGCAGCGCTTTCAGGCGCTGCAACGCGCTACAGCGCCTGATCAGAGAGTTGGATGCTATGGTGCGCTGCAGCGGTTTCAGATGCTGCGGCGCACTGTAGCGGTATAACTTTCAAACTACTGTTCAATTAATTTACCTCTTAATTTCATATGGTTTTCCTGAAATGACGCTGCAGCCCACTATGACGCGTTGTAGCGGTTTAACTTTCGGGTGACTGTTCAATTAATTTTTCTCTTGATTTCCTATAATTTTTCCTGAAATTACGCTACAGCCCGCTGTGGCGCGCTGCAGCGGTTTGCTTCCAGGCTATTATTTTAGCTCTAGAAGCGCTATGATGCGCTACAACAGATTCACTTCGAAACTCGGGGGATACGGCATGCTGTAGCTCCCGACGGTGATTTCGTTTGTGCAAAAATTGTGAAGGATCTCATTTTGAGCTCAAATACTCTCAATCCAGAGCATTCCATGATCGATGCTATATATCGATGGAAAGGTCGTTCCGAGACCTTTCCATTGATACCAAAATCGGCAAGAATAGATTATCCTAACTATTCGAACAATAGAGACAAAGGTTGAGACATGCAAAATGGAAGAAAAACAGAGCATGAGATTTAATACATTGAAGAACTATAATGGCTTTAATACTTAATCATGGATGTTTAAAGATACAGATAAGCATAATAGCAAAATGAAATGACCAAGGAAGAAGAGCAAATGGGCACCTTAACCTTTAGGAGAGAAAGAAGAAAACTCTGTCTTCTTCAAGGACTTTGGTGGAAGAGAGCTCTTTCTTCAGCACAAGATGTAGCAATGGAGGAAGGATGGTGGAAGAGTTCAGCTTTTGCAAAGGGGGAGGAAGAAGGAGGGTGAGCTCCTTCTTAAAGGAGGAGAGGAGTGGGAGGCATGGCCATGGGAGAAGGGGAATGGGGCTCTGCCCCTTGCGTAAAGGGAGGCACCGAATAAGGGTATGGAGGGAGCCAGCAAAGCAATTTAAGAAAATAAATTTTATTAATTAAATAATCATTTATTTATTTTCTAAATTTTTAATTAGTTAAAAATTCAGATTTAACGAATGCGCTCCGAAAAATCCCAAAAAATTCATCCCTAACTATTTTGAGGGTGAGGAATTCAATGACGAAGTCGAATTTCGATTCTGACGATTATTTAATTATTCTATTTTTTCGGGCATTTAATTATATTAAAATATTTGCAAAAATCCAACAACTTCCAAACGTGTCCAAAACATCACTCCTAGCTAATTTGGGGGTGACGATCGCAATGGCGAAGTCGGATTTTGATTTTGAGGTTAAATTAAATACCTCAATTTTCTAATTACTTAAATATTTAAATAATCAAAAATATTTGATTGAGCTTCGAATTACTCCAAATCTTTAAGATTTGGTTCTAATAATTAGATGAACTTAATTAAGATACGACTAAGCTAAAATTAAGCTGGGTAATAACTTTAGGTTATTACACTAGCAATTGATGGTACTGAACTATTAACATTTCAATCTTAAAGTTCCAAGTACTGAAATACGTAATTATTCAAGTTATAAACTAAGTTATACGATTTCGCTTAAGATTAACACGTTAAGCTGGGTTACTCAAATTAGATGAGTGAACTCATTTGATTATAATTTATACTATAGTTATGGAATACAATCATATGAATTATTAGGAATTGATCATTTCATAAATCAATCTTATTTTACAAGTTAGTTTATGATAATAATCTTTCTAAAGAGAAAATCAAAGACCTAAATGTTAGATTCAAATGACCAATCATATGAGTTTGTTATAAATCTAAGTTTTTCTAATTTGATAGTTTAAGATCAACTCACAAATCAATGATCATTGTTGGAGTTTATGCAAGCTCTTAGTGTACAAATCAAGTGTCTTATTTATTGATCAAGATTTGAGTCTTAATCTAACCAGGCTAGGGTTTAACTCCCAACTTGACCAAATCAAGATTGATTACATAATTATTAATTAATTTAAAAATTAGCAAGCTTATTATCCATTATTGATGTCCAATTCCAAGTCAATTCAATTATTAATTTAATTAAGTACTTCTTTAAAATTCTTTAAGGTTTAATTATTGATTAATGTCAAATTAATTAATCAAATATCCAAAATAATGTATAATGTTTTTAACATGCATCCTACTATTATTAAAATATAAAAATATCATATTGATTAAAACAGCAACTAATTAAAGCCAAATATTACACTAATTTATCATTTAGCACAAATCCTTTAGAACATGCCATTAGGATAAGAGGTGAATTTCATATTGAAAATCACTTCTAAATTCACACAATGCTTGATTTCATTATAACCAATTTTAGTTTTGGCATATTTTTACATTTTTAGGGTTATAATTATTAAAATGTGAAAAATATCAAATCTAAACAAAATTGGACAGTTCTGCGTGCTACGGCGCGTTGTAGCGCCTCCTGGCCGAGAGCCAGGCACTACAGCGCTAGCCAACTTGAGACCTGGGTGCTACGGTGCGTTGTAGTGCCCCCTGGCCGAGAGCCAGGCGCTACGGCGCGCCGTGGCACTAGTCAACCCTAGACTCGGGTGTTACGGCGCCAGAATTCCTAAGACGCGGGCGCTGCAGCGCACCATAGCGCTCCCTGGCCGAGAGCCAGACGCTACAGTGCGTGGTAGCGCTCAACGGTGATTTTGCTTAGGCACAAAATAGAACATGTCCCTTTTTGCACTCAATTACTCTCGATTTAGGGCACCTCGAGTGCGGTGCCACATACCGATGGAAAGGTCTTTCCAATACATTTTCATTGATACCAAAATCGGTACAAAAGGAGTACTATAATGCCACAAATAATGGCACATTAGCTACATATGCAAAGATTTTTATTGTTTGGCAGAGTTTTCAAATGAACAGATCGAGCTTTGATCGGACTCATTCAAGTCTGATTGAGGCTTAACAATCAATCCTAATGATACACAATGTATAAATATAGAGCATTTGAACTGAAGCATTGAGAATAGAGGTACAAGAAGTGGTACAAGGAAGAAGTACAAAAGGATACCTTAGCTTACAAGAATGGAGGTTCTTGCTTGGTTTTCTTTAAGAGTTTGAGAGGAAAAGCTTCTTCTTCTTCTTCAGCTACTTAACAAATTGAAAGATTGGAGAGTTGAGTTTTCTTCAGAAGCTTGGGGAGGAGAAGGAGCTTCAGTAGACAACAAATAGAGAGGGGAACTGAGGATCTAAACTTAAAGGAAGATGAGATGTGGGCTAGGAGAGGGGGATGGCAGGGCAACATTTATGGAGTACTCCCATCAACAACATGGGGAGGAAGCTTCCTTGTGCAGAAAGTGGGGAAGAAGGGAGTGGCATGTACAAGAAGAAAAAGAGAAAAAGGAGAATGGAAAATAAACTAATTTACTTAATTAGTACTTTATAATATTTTAAATTAATGCATTTTAATTAATTAAAATCGGATTGATAGACGAGCTCCAAAAAATCTCAAAAATTAACCCATAGCTAATTTGGGGGTAAGGAACTCAACGGCAAAATCAGATATCAATTTCGATGATTATTTAATTATTCCATTTTTTGGGTATTTAGATATATTAAAATATTCGTGAAAATCTGACGACTTCCAAACATTTCCAAAATGTTGTCCTTATCTAATTTGGGGGGTGACAAGCGCAATGGTGAAGTTGGATTTCAATTTCGATGTCAAATTAAATATCTTAATTTTCTAATTAATTAAATATTAATAAAATAATATAAATGTTCGATTGAGCTCCGAATCTCTCCAAAATTTTGAAAATTGGTTCTAATGACTAAATGAACCTAATTGAATGATAATTATGATTCAATTAAGCTAAAATTATGCTAAGCAACAACTTAGAGTTATTACAGTTACACACATAGGATATTAAAGGTGCGATTGCACACATAGAATCTGATTAACAGTGCGGTTGCACACTTAGGATCTGATTAGCGGTGCGGGTGCACACCTAAGATTTGATTAGCGATCCGATTGCACACCTAGGATTTGATTAGTGGTGCGGTTGCACATCCTAGGATTTTAGCAGTGCATTGGCACATCAAGATTATATATTTCAATATGACATATCTGTTTTAGTTGTACATTTTAGCATTTTACATGTATTTTAGTTGTGTTATATTTCACAAATTTGGTTTATAATTTACAATTTCATCTTCAGCAGTATTGTTTGTAGTCTTTACTTTTGTTTTCAATATTATTCAATTTCTTATTTGCTGAGTAGTATTATTCATTTTCCTATTTTCAGTTTTATATGTAATTATATGTTCTATTTTACAATAATGATATCATAAAATTGTAATATATTTAGGAGCATTAAATATATTTAGATAATTATCTAACGTATTTTTTTTTTTTTTTTTTTTTTTTTTTTTTTTTTTTTTTTTTTTTTTTTTTTTGTGCTGGAGTTCTAACATGTTGAATCAATATGTTAGGCTCGGAGTATCTTAGGAGCTAGCATTCGAGGAGTTAAGGGTGCTGCAAGAGGAAGATGAGTCCACTGCTGAGTAGTTGTTTTAGCCCTTTTTAGCTTAATATTTTATCTACTTTGGTGAGGCAAATGTCATTTAAATATTTTAATGTCAGTGAACATTTTTCAAAAAAATTTCCAAGTTTTACTTGTTTGTCAAGAATTTCGTTTTTTACTCTTGAAGCTCAAATTTAAAAACTTACTCAGTATTAAATTAAGGTTAGATGGGCATCATTAATATAAATAAGATAAAAAATTAGTGCCATAATTGAAATTAAATATATTATAATAATTAAATATATGAAGCAAAATTGAAAATATTGCTTGCAACTATACAATCAAAGTGCAAGTAGCATTATGTCTATAGAGTGAATCAACAATATTCATTGTACAAGTAAATAATGAATGCTGATGGGTAACAAGTCATAAATATAAACTATAATTTGATGTAAAGCATGATTAATATATGTATGTTTATTACATTTTATGCACACAAGTTCATTTATAGCCAGAATGTGGGTTTACTGCATAATGAAGGATCAGCAAAGCCTGGGCATGCCCTTGCTGCTATAGTATGCAGGGCTGCTGATAGCGTACCTTCCTCTTTCCAACTTGAACATCTGACCTCTCATCTCATTGCAGCTATTTTCAAGTTCTGCTGCCCTTCCACGCGTCTTCTCGCTTGTTCTCGTCTGGGGCTTGGATTGTTGCGAGATCAAAGCTTGGACCGCGACGCCCGGCGGGATCCTCGGGTTCTTTGCGAGGTCTTTGCAGGCTTCCAACGTGAGCTTCTCGTAGTTTAGGCACTGGCACAATCTCGTGCGCTCCTCCAGCGACATGTCCGGGTGCGACTGCAAGGAATTCAAAGCATGAGTACTTGCCAAGAGAAAGATAAGTGTTGTAAAGAATAATAGTATCAAAAGATTGTGCTATAAAGGGCAATCTATCAAAGAATTAATGTTGTAAATACAGAATAATGTAAAATGGGAAACAAGAATAAAGACAGAAATTGCACATATTTTTCATTAACAATATAAGCATATATACACGCATGCTAAGGGATTGCACATTCATTCATGTAACCATTTGTTACTTATAAAAAATATTCTATTGTATATTCTATTGCATATTATTTTATTAACCTCAATAGACCAAATCCGGATTTAATCTATTGAGGTTAACAATAAAGAACAATGATGCACATATGATCTTGTGGAGAGTAGAGCTTTCGCCATGTCAAATGACAGAGGCTCAAAGCTCATCAACTCTTAGAGCCTGCGGCTTTCCGATATCACCAAATTGCCACGCAAATCTTCATTATTATATCGGAATTGAGCACTTGGGCTTGGCTCAATTGCACCCTTGCACATGATTGATTTAATTGAACAAAGATATTGCATGGTTTGGGCAAACTGAGACTAGATCACTCCATCTCTTAATTAAGTTTTTAATTGATTGAGATTAGGTGAAAAGGCTTTCCCATAAAATGCTTTGATACAGTTAGAATAACAGCATTTAGACATGAGAAAGCAAATATTTCAATAAACTTCTTTTCTTTGGGCACAAAAGAACAAAGGAGCAGAAGGCAACCTACTTTCTTTCTTTAAATGATGCATTATTAGACTGTCTCACGCCTCTACAATATATGGAAATATACCCTCACAAGTCACTAATAACAGTATCAAATCACAATAGTCCCATTAGAATTTCACAACAAAAACTATGAATTAAAGTAAACTTTCCAAGTAAATCAGTCTAATCAGAGTATATGGATGGAAGTCCACTCTCAGAACAGTATCAAATCACAACAATCCCACTAGAATTTCACAACAAAAACTATGAATCAAAGTATATATTTTTTCCCCAAGTAAAATTAGTCTAATCAGAGAAATTTATCAACCCAAAAATCTATCTTTTTAAGTACCTCTCATCACCTGATGAAATTTAGAGTATGATTTGATCAGCATAAAACTTCAATCACACATTCAAAACAGATTCAGCATAAAATTCTAACCTCAAGAAAGATTTCCAGAGCCCTGTAGACCCCATCACAGCAGTCCCTAGCATAATCAGGCAAGCTCCCAGCCACAGACATGAACTTAGAAGGCTTCAATCCGTGGTCAGGAGAGATCTCCCTCAAGTACTTATCCATCAGCCTCCCCACCTTCTTCATCCTCTGCGCAGACACCTCCCCTCCAACAAAAACCCTCACCAATCTCATCACCATACTCACATCATAAACACCCTCTTCTTCTTCTTTGTCTTCTTCTTCTTCTTCCAAATCCTCTTCCCCGTGCCCAGAAACAAGCAAATCATCCAATTCAGCCATGTCTAAACAAGCCCCAATCATCCACTCAACCCTCCCCCTTCCTTTTCTCCCAATCCCCATCCTCGAAACTAGCCTCAGAACCCAAAACAATCCCCTGCAGCTGAATGCATCCCTCCCGCATTCCACCATTCCATCCACCGCCCTCTCCGCAATTCCCTGCAGCTGAACGCTCCTCCTATGCGGCATCGATTTCAGGTAATAAAGCAGGAATCTCGTTCTAACAAGATCCCTCCCGCAGCCCCTCATTTCCTCCGCAATCCTCTCCACCGCGCGCGGCCCCAGCGCCGCCAATTCCTCGAACCACCATTCCTTGCCGCCGCCGGCTTCCGCCGACGACGACGACGAAGGCGAAGCCGAGGACCGCGGCGACCCGCCGGCGGGCTCCAGCGCCTTGGAGACGAGACAGGATGCCAGCTTTTGAGAGATTCCGGCCGATTCCGCCTCTGCGAAAAAGGGCTCGCAGGATTTGAGCGAGCTGACGACGTCTCCCCAGCTCCAGCAACCGACCCCCTCCATAAGAAATGCCTCCGTCTGCGCCTTCAGGCTCTGCATTTCTAGGTATACGGCTGCGCAGTGGAGTGCTGCGATGTTTGAGGGGTTCATCTGGACTCTGCCATTGCCGTAGCAGAATCTGGAAGCCAGCTCGAATCCCTCCGGCCCGCCGGGAAAGCCTCGCATTCGGACCAAGCCTTTCATCTTCCTCAGCCTCCCTGAGAAGCCGTAGAGGATGCTCTGCGGGAGCATCAGAGGATGCTCTGTTAGAAATTCTTTCTAGAATTCGAGACCTCAGTAGAGCGGTACCTGATCGAGGAAGAAGGTGTGATGCCCGTTGATTTCGATCTTCAGGTCGCAGACCTCTTTCATGCCTGGATATGCTACGGGAAGCAGGAGGAGGAGGAGGAGGACAAAAAAGAGGGCGGAGGGAAAGTGAAGAAATCTGCCAAGAAGCACGTGAAGATGGTGGATTTATATCAGCACTAGAGTAGTGGTGGTCCTTGACGTTTAGATAAAGGTATTCTGAAAATAATACACTCACATTAATATACATATATATTATCTTATCTATTTATTTATTTATTATTTAAGTATTAGATGTTTTAATAAAATATTTTTTTTTATTATATTTATATCATCATATACATAATCATATTTATTATCAATTAAATTTCTTTTTTATATATTTGTTCACTCAAAAACTAAATTATATCAATTATATATTTATTATGCTTCGGATACTAAAAAAAATTTGTATTAGTGTGTAATAAAATTTTGAAATATAATTACTATTAAATATTATTAAAATACCTATGTTTAGTACATATATAATAAATTAGTTATAAATTTAATAAGCTGTTTATAATAATAATAATTTAATTATATTTAAAACACTAGTGTAATTTATTGTAAATATAATATTTAAATAGAATTATTAATTAGGAAAATATTAGTTAGCATTATGATCACATGATTTATAATAGCTTAGCTGATTAAATTAATACAATTAAGATATACCAAAAATGATGTTATTTATAAAATTAATGAATTTAATTAAATCTTAGTCTCCCAATTAAATTAATTAATATAAAATATCTAAACTTAAGTTTAGCTTTATTTTTTAATTATAATTCATGCCAAATTTTATGCAATGTATATTTAATATATGAGTTGAATTATTAATTAATCTTATACTTAGTTTTGAAATAAAATAAGTAGTATATTGAGGGTGATTAAGTTTGACATAATAAAAAATTTTAATTTTTTGGTAATTATAAAAATCTAGTTTTTAATTTGTTAAAAAAAGAGTGAAATTTGTATGGTGTAACTTAACAGGGGATTCAACTATCTGCCTCACTTTTTTTTTTTTTGTTAACGCTTGCGTCGGATTCATGCGTAAAACTTTTACATCATGTTGTGTTTAAACAAACTTCGCCCCCGAGCTTCTAGTTCGACGCATTCGTGTTCTACAAAATTCGTTCGCGAATTTCACAGGCTTCGTCATCACAGCCTTCACTTGTTTTACGAGCTTCGCGGATGTTGTTGTCACGCTCTACCACGTCTATGAGCTTTGCACAATGAACCAGTTCGACGCAGATCCGTTCGTAAGATTCGCCATGTTCAGACCGACTTTGTTGCAGCAAGTTGGCCTGACACCATCATCCTTGGCTTCAATTTTGTCTTCCCCAACATCTATGTAGCAAATCGGTCCTGACATCGTCCTTCCTTGCTGACATTATTTTACAGCAGAATATTCTTTATGATTGACATGATTTGAATTCAAGATCTGAGATAATAAATTATGAGTATCAATTATTGGCTACTCTAAAATTGACATGATAGTACATAACATGAAACAATCATTTTCAAGAACATAGTGCGAGGGATCATAAGGGTTCGAATAGTAGTTGATGCTCATGAATTGTTATCTCGGTTTGTTGATTCAAATACTACTAATCACATATTTATTTTATATCTGAAGATCAATAAGTTAAAAATTAATAGTCTGTATACTCTTAACGAGGCATAATTTATTTCAAAGAAAGTGAGATAGAGGGAGAGAGAATCACAAGTCTCAATGTATGTAAAGTATTGAAACTCAAACTCAATGAACTATTATGTAGCTAGTGAGATTTGAACTATTGATCTGTCAAAAATTTAAATTCTATAACCCTAACTACTATGCCACAATACCATTCACACATTACTCTTATGTTTTATGAGAGGCATTTGGATTTTGCATAAGTTGGGATTATATAAAATCTATTAATATATGTAAAGCTTAAAACTAAAATCAAAGATTAAGACTTTGAAATTTAAACATTAAAAAATGTGGAATAGTATTTGATAAGAAATTTGTGGTCCATTTTCATAAGAAAACAAATAATATCTCATTTTCATAAGTTATTAATTATCAATTAGTTAAGAGTGTTAAATTGTATTAAAACTTGCTAATTAGAACTTCTTCTATATAAGCCAAAGATAGATTAATAACATTTGGAATTTTGTACATAAAAGGATGCATCCAACAAATGCATTATTTTCTATATGATATTCTTCTTTATTTAGTGATTCAAATAGACTTCTAAGCTACATCATTTGCTCTTTTATATTTTTGATATCCAAACTTTTCTTATTTGCAGCAAAATAATGTTAGTTTTATAAATATTTAATTTATATAATAAATGGTATATATATATATATATATATGTTAGGATTGTTGAACAAGGAATATCAGAAATCAAATAAGAACAAAAATAAGCACAACCACAATACAAAGGATTTACGTGATTTGGTGTAAACACTTACATCTACGAGAAAAGAATAAAACAAGGGTTTCACAAAATTATCACCCATACTTTCAACAATTGATATTTTATTAATTCAGAGCCGTCACACAACACTTCAGGGTTTTATAAAATAGGGGATGTCCTAAAAGCGCCTACCAATTGGACTCGCGGGCTCCTGAGCGCCCAGGTATAGATTTGGAGCTGGCTCGCTGGTGCCTGGGTGCGCACATCTCTGTGCCTCAAGCTCCTGAGCGCGCCCGAGCTCCCCTCTATTGCAACATATATAACAATAGCTGCAATTCTAAATTTTTTCGATTCGATTATGATTTTATAGCCGCAACGACTAATAAAATGGGTTCTATTTTTAATGAATAATATATAGTAAGAAAATTAATGCGATACACCTGTTTTGATAGTTCCAACCTAAGAGTTCTCTCATAAATAATTTTTACTATTATTTGAAAAGACGTCTTAATATTTAACACTTCTTTAAGGTGTTTCAATACTGAGGAGAATTGATTAACTTACTTAATTTAGTAAGCTTACTCAAGTTGATTTTATTAATATACTATTGAATATTTGCTTAAACTAAAGTTTTTAATATATGCAAATAAATTTTTAATTAAAGTAATAATTAAAATTTTATACGATTAATCAATGCAATTATAAATATTTATAATCAATCCATATAATAATAAATTATAATTAATAAGACTAATCAATTAAGACATTTACCATTAGCTAGGTTTGCGGAGGCAAAATACTTATTGTATTAACTATAATTAATTAAATACGCTTACTGAAATTAATATTTCCTTAAATTATGTAACTATTTATAATTAACTGTAATTTAAGCAACAATATAAAATAATTATAATTAGTATAATAAGTTAATTAAAATTAATGCAAAAATTATTAACTGCAATTATCAGTTTATTATAAAAACTATAATTGATTTAATTAAAATGTAATCATAACTAACGAGAATATATATTATTAATTTAATAAAAATTAACTAATAATGCATATTAGATCATGATAATTAGTATAGTTAATGATACAGCTATATAATCATATTATAATATAATAAAATTAGCTTATTATTATTTAATAAATTTTCAAAAATATAATATTTTTTTTATAATAAAGTAATATGAGAGTGTGATATTTTAAGTAATATGTAGATAACATTATTCTCATAAAAAATATTATTTTAAAAATATTTGCAGGGTTTCTATTTGACTTGAAAGAAATTGATTTAGGGTTCGGAATTGAATTCGTTGAGCGGAATCACTTTTGTTCGTATCAATGATGAACAACGAAGTCAAAGTCAAATGATGAAGAGAAGATGGAATCGAAAAAATCGCTAGGATCTGTTCACTGCGAAAAAGTAGTAGACTGAGATTCGTGTTCCTCTGTGCATCGGAGAAGTCGCGATAGGTTACGTTCACTGATGTGAAAGCGCTTCGCGTGAAATCAATATCAGCTAAAATCAAATTGCAATTATTTATTTTCGAGAAATGCTATTTAGACCTGCTGACGTGGCCCCTAAAAAATATATCTAATGAGGTTTGCACATCATTTAAATACTAAATTGAAGAATAATATTTGTATTATTTTAATGTAAATAAATAAATACTAATGAAATGATGTCCAAATTCTATTGAATGAGTTTTTTTTATACTATTTCTGAGAATCTAAATAGCATTGTTCTTAATTTTATACCCATGTAAAGTATTTACATAAATAAATTAGTTTACAACTGAACTGCCCAAATAACAAAAATGCTAGCTCAAACCTGAAAGAGGAAACAAGTGTCTGGTTAGGGATCGGAGTGGTCCGAATATTGCGATCCTTCCGTGGGAAAAAAAAACAAGGAAGAACGTTTGAAACGACAAACAGATCTGTGCTCCAAATCTTCATGCGAGGAAGATGGTTGGAAAAGCAGAATTGGAGGAGAAAAAGGTTTGAATATCGATAGGTTTTATAGAGATCATGCCGTCTGTGGTGGCGATGGCGTCGGATCACCCATCGGAGAACGGCGTGGATGGAGACGACGAGAGGGAAGAGGAGGAGGAGGAGGATGATGATGATGATGAGGAGGCCTCCGAGGAAGAGGATGAGCCGAGGCTCAAGTACCAGAGGATGGGCGGGAGCGTCCCTTCTCTTCTTTCAACCGATGCTGCCTCGTCTATTGCCATTGCCGAGCGGATGATCGCCCTCGGGACCCATGACGGCACTGTTCATATACTTGACTTCCAGGGAAATCAGGTGCATTCTTACCATATACTTGACAATTTACTTTCTAGTGCTTTGTTCAATTCCGGCATGGGATGTAGCCATTAGGATTTTATATTTTTTTGTTACTTTGTAAAAAATTACTTTTTGGTTTACATTGTAAAATATTGCTATTACACCGATAGCACCAAGCCTTAGTCCCGCCAGTTGGGGTAGGCAACATCATTTGTCTCTATTGTGCATGATCAAATAAAAGTCTCTAATGATTTTTACCCAATTTTTTTTGTTTTCCTTTTTCTCTTCTAGCAAGGGAAATATTTATACACGCAATTTTCCTAACTGGTGCATTGAAGGGTCTGCGCTTAATATATCAAAGCCATCTAAGGCAACATTATAATGCTGTCCACGATCTGAGCCAATCTAACTTTGTTATGAACGAGCTCACATCTTTTTCTTAATACCCAGGCATCGTGATCTCTTTAACACTTATTTATATTGGTATGTTTTTTCTTTGTTGGTCAAGATTTATCCTCATATAGCATAGTTGGCAGTATATCCGCTCTATCAATTTTTCCTTAGTTCGTGTTGAATTTCTTGGCCACACAACACTCTGTAAGCATTCCTTCATTTCATCCAAATAGTTTGGATCCTATTAATCACATATATTTTCTATTTCACCAATATTTTAAATAATTGAACCAAAGTATTCAAATCTCCACTTTTCTTGATTACATGATTCTCAATAATTGTCTTCAAGATTAAGAGTTCTATTATGATTAAACTTACACTTCATATACTAAGACGAAATACTTTGGAATCTACAATAGTTTTCAATAACTTGAATTTTGCGGTAACCACATTTCTAGTCTTGTTAATTAAGAGAATGTCATTTGCAAAAGACATACACCAAGGAAGCTTGATTTTTTGCTCTACAATTAAAAGTATCTACTTTATTTGCATCACTAGAAGTTCTCAAGAATATAAAAACTTTGGGAGCGATCTCATTTGAAGTGGTTCATGTGTGAAATTGGTGGGATCAAGTAGAAGGAGAATCATATTAGTGGTGGTGATGGGGGAGTCTTCTTCCCTTATCGATGACTGTTCACATCCCTATGACGCGAGCTGATGATTCCTTAAAAGGTTGGTGGTAATTGCTTTGATTGAAGGCACCATTGATGGTGGCAATTGAGGCTTAAAATTCAACCTTTTCAATGGTAATAAAAATGGATACGATTATTCGACCAATCATGGAACTCAACTTAGCAGAATATTGTAGCTTGGAAGCTTGGAGAGCTTTAAATAGCCTAGTAATGAAGCTAATGTTGTCCAAAAAAAAAAGTTTAGGATCAGGAAATGGAACTAATAGCATGGAGTGATTGATCCATTTTGATCCTTTGGAATCTATGATGGAGAAAGATACAACTGAGAATGTTCAAATTAAACATAATGAACGAATGAAGGAGACTGACCTTGACATTGCTCAATCAGAGATGTTCTGGGTGAACAAAACTTAGTGACTTCGAAGCTCATTGGTAGCATATTACTAATCCAATGATTGATAATCAAGATTTGTGTATATATGAGGAAGGAAACACCACCCAAAACAACAACTTATTGCAACAAGTTGCTGATCTCAACTAGCTCAACATTGATTAGAGAAGAACTGTTTTACGCACTTCACTTGGTTAACATAATGCATCAATCGGCCAAGATTCCCTAGATTGCCACATAAACCAAAGTATTTGAACCTCTCACTCTTCTTGAGTCAATAGTTATGTCTACAAGATTAAGAGTTCTATTATGATTAAATTTACACTCCATATATTACATTTTAGATATACTAAAATGAATTATTTGAATTCTAAAGTAGTCCTCCATAACTCGAGTTTCGCTTTAACTTTGTATCCAGACTTGTCAATTAAGAGAACATCATTTGCAGAAAGTATACACCAAGAAACTGCCTCTTTGTGCTCTACAAATAAAAGAGTTTGCATTGTTTGCATCAGTGAAAATCATTGTCCAAAACTAAAAAAAAAATGGGAGGGATCTCATTTGGAGTGGTTCTTGCGGGAGAGTGGTAGGATCAAGTAGAAGGAGAATCCTAGGAGTGACAACGGTTGGGTGACCTCCACCTCACCAATGGTGGTTCACAGTCCTGGAATGCGAGTGTGTGATTTTTTAGTAGGTTATTGGCAGATGCTTTGGACGAAGGCACCATTGATGGTGGCAATTGGGGCTTGAAGCTCAACCTTTTCGGTGGTAATGAACGCACAGATGACTGTTTGGACATTCATGGGCCTAAGACTAGCAATAGAGTGTATTTTGGAAGTTTGGCAAGCTTTGTTCAACTTGTAATGGAGCTAATGCTGTCTTGCAAAATAAAAAAGAAAAAGAGTTAGACTAAGGTAATGGCATTATTGCATGGAGAAATTGGTCCATATTGATTTCTTGGAATGTATTATGGAGGATGGTATGATTGAGAATGTTTAAACCGAACGTAATGAACAAATGAACTTGTTCGATTAAAGATATTTTGGGTAAACGAAACTTTAAGGCTTCGAAACTCAATGGATAAGCATCTTACTTATCTAGTGATTGATATCAAGATTTGTGTACGAATGATAAAGAAAACAATATCCAGAATTGCAACGTATTGTCGTGACTAGCTGATTTGAGTTAGCTCAACACTAATCAAAGAACTATTTTACATTCTTCGCTTGCTTTACAAAATACCTCAAGTTACTGAGATGGGCTAGCTGCCATAGACCAAGCTTGGAAGAAAGACCCCAATTGAGGATACATTAGGAAAGATGGAGAATGCTTGATGAATTGGGAGGAGGAGAAGGATTATTGCAATTTAGTGGGTGCAATTGTCCACCTTTTTGGAAGAAGATACTCTTACTCATTATCTATTGAACTCATACTCCGATGAGTCACATTGGAGGCTTCAAGATGCTCTCTGTCATTGCATTTTGTTGAATTTTGAGGAAAAAGACTCCAAAGCACAAGTCATGGTTGGAGGGTGTTGGTTCTTCGACTACCAAGTTCTATAATTGGAGCCCGGCCTCTAGCCCCAACATGAATCTTGCTATTGTGACTCCTCTTTGAACTAGATTTCCTGTCTTTTCTCTCGAGCTTTGGAGTGAGGTTAACTTCACTTGATTCGTAGCAATGACTGGAAAACACTTTTTGTAGGTGGTCTAACCTTTAATGGTGATATAGGTGTGTATGCACACCATTGCATGAAATTTGATTTGTGAAGGAAGCTCACACCCAATATCAAGGTTAGGCGTTCACATGTGCTATATAGTCAGTTGATGGTCTATGAGCGAATCACTGTTCTTTGTTTAAATTATGTGAAGATTAGACATAAAACAGGTGATTTTAAGGATAACGAACCAGCTAGCATCTTGAATGCCAGGATTCAAGCCACTCTAGCTCTAGGCCTGAGAGCTACAATTTCTGTCTTCTGAGCTCTGAAGTTTTGGCTCATAATGCAAATAATGCTGAAGTTTTTAAAGGGCTTGGGGAGCAAGTTGAGCCCCCTAAATCTCTTGAGGCTGCTACATTGATGGGACCATGCACTCTTGCACAATGTAGAATAAAAAACCACCTTGAACACTCATTCATTAAAGATAAAACCATGTACATATGTTATGAACTAAGAGAAACAGCTTAGTCAGGACGGGGAAGCCTCGTCAATATTTCAGCCTAGCCAGGACGGGCCGAAATAGTTCACACCCAGCTTGGTCTCGACATGATCAGCCGCTTCCTCGGTTTTTCGGGAGGAGTTTCTTGACTCCAAGCATAGGTGATGCAACTGTGAGTAGGCTAGTGAGGCTAATTTGGCTGACATGTTGACTAGCGCATTCATGGTCGGAGTGAACAGTCCACAATTGGATAGACATAAAACGAATACAATAAGAGATGTAGTTCAATTGGGACAAAAGAGCAATAAGTAGGAATGTGGCGGTAGGACTCTTCCCCTTTGGTGGCTTAATGAATGGGATTTTAGTGTGGAATTGCCTTGGGGTGCAGAAGGCCATTACAAAATATTACATCCTACGGATTCTCATGGAGCACAAACTTGGAACTGCCTTTTTGGAGGCTTGAATGGAGAACTTCAGTGAGCTAAACATAGATCAACATTTTGGTCTCCATTGGGAGTTCATGATGTAACCTTTATGTGGTAAATATGGAAGAATTATTTTTTGCTGGTTAGTCGATATCTTCTAGTGCTCTATTGTTATAGCTCAAAAGTAGATCTTTGGCTCGAGAGTCTAGATAAAATGGTAAACTTTTTACTGACTCTGATGCCCATACAGGAGAGATATGTGGAGCTCTCTTGATGTGGTGCCTATTAGAGAGCCTTTTTGTGCTTGTTGGGGAATTCAACTATCTTTTCATCGACGAAAAGCTAAGAAGTAAAGCATTTACATTTATTATTGCTCAAGTAGTTTGTCATGGCGTTTTGTGCAAATATGATCGTTATGTACCGAGATTTATTGGCTCAAAATACTCATGGTGTACTAGTAAAATTGGGGCTAATAGATTGTGTTAGGACTTTGAAAGATGCTTGCTGAATCCAAAGGCTCTGGATCTCTTTCCTGGTAATACAATTCATCATTTGACAAAGATTGCTTTAGATAACTGATCTCTTTTCCTCACTGCTTCTAAGTTCTGTTATAGAAGCTTTGGAGCAAGCTACAAGTTTGAAGATGTCTAGTTTCAGTATTCAAAGGTATAAAATATTATGAGACATGTGGAACTGTCCTGCTAGGGGCTCTTTAACTTTTAACTTTAATCACGAGTTAGTGAGAACGTTGTGTGCTCTCAACAAAGAAACCAAGGTCTCCTCTCAGCTTCTTCAACTTTAGGAGGACATTGCAAAGGCCAATGTTGACTTAATGTTATGTAAGCAGATTTTGGATAGAAAGGAAGAAGTCCAACACCATCAAAGCTCTTAAAGATAAAAATGGTGCTCTTATCTCAGATCCTAGTGATATCAACAACATTTTACTCAAATTTTCCACAACAAATGGGTGCGTCCAATCAGGCTTGCCCCTTTCCCAACCTTGGGTGCTCCATCAATGATACATATTCAGTCCTCTTGAGACTTTTGGAATAAGGAGCATGTTAGAGGGTATCACATTCTCACTTTTCATAGGATATTGGTGTGTTACCAAAGAAGACCCCCTCGAGAGAGGGACACTTCCATGAAGATGGAGTGACACCTTAGTTGTTCTCCTCCCTATGGAGGAAAACATCTTCAGCCTCAAGAAACTTGTGCCTACTAGCTTGTGTAGAACGATTTACAAAATGACTGCGAATGTGCTTGTTAACCGGCTCAAAGGATTGCTTTCCAAGTTGGACTTTAAAGTGGAATGCGCATTTGTACCAGGCAGAGATCTAGATGAAATATTTGACTATCCAGGATTTCATCTTAAGATTTTCTTACTTAACCTCTAAGACTAGGTTCATGGCCCTAAATAAGGACATGGACTAGACATACGACTAGATGTAGTGGGACTGTCCGAGGGATGTTCTCTTAAAGTTCGGGTTTCCAACAATTTGGCCTGATTGATCTATGCTGTGTGTTTGTGGGCTTAGGTTCGGGATCCTATCAATGGCAAAAGACTTTTGTAGATCCAAGCTTAGCATGGTTTTAGGCAAGGTCCTCACCCTCACCTTATTCATTCTTTGTTTAGAGTTTCTATCCATTGCCATTCAAATTTGTATGAAGATCAGTGAATCCATTAGGATAAAGCTTGATAGAGGGGGTTCAAGATTCTCCCATCTTCTTTATGTAGATAATGCGATTGTGTTTGCTCTTGCTTTTGTTGTGGGAGGCAAGCTAGTTTTACATCTTGATGAATATGGGAAGTGAAGGGCCTATCTGTTACACTAACAAGTTTTAAATTTTTTAAGTAAAAGCACTCCTATGTATAAATAAAGATGGATCATCGCTCTTGTTGGCTACACCAAGCAAGATAAGATGAGTTATTCGGGATTTTTATAACATGGGCGATCCCCCTCAAAAGAAAGATCACTGCTACATTGTTAAGAAAATCTGGGCATAGGTTGGTGCTTAGAGTCTTTGTACTATCTTTTTTGCTGGTCGGCTATGTTTAGTCAAATTGATATCGATTCACACCATGTTGCTATCTCATGTACGAACTTGTGTTTCCTTGAAATTGAAAAGATCACAAGAGATATTCTATGGGAGGGATCAAACTCTAGTAGGCTTCACTATGTGCGATGAGAGGAAACTTGCACCCCTACTACTGCTTGTGGGTTGGACATTTGAGTCCTAAGAGTTTACCGACAAGTGCTTGTAGCTCGCTGTACTTTTTAGCTACCTTTATCGAGAAAACATGCTTTGTGTTCAAGCAATGGGACACAAATGCCATGATAGAGGGAGGAGTTTTATGATTAAACTCAATGACTCGCTTGTTTGGAAAGTCAAGGGTTGGAAGGTGGTTCAACGACATACTCATTGGAGTTATGATTAAATTCAATGACTCGATTGTTTGAAGAATTTTGTATGAGGGTTGGAAGTTGGTTCAACAACATACTTGTCGGAGGATTGATGATGACCAAACCATCATTGTTTACCATAGCGGGAGCTTTCAGATCTCACTGAACTTGGGCGATTTTGACTTGATTGAGCATTTGTAGTGTTTTTATTTACTTAATGTTGATGGGATGTGGGATTGAAACAAGTTGGGTGTGGTTTTAGGAGAGCCTTTTGTTCAACACATTTATGACAAAGTTCTGTCTTGCACTAATGACTGCGAGATATGGGGTGACTACACTATTACATCAAGAATGTCAAGCTGTTTTTATGATAAAAAAACCTTGAGATGCTTGTTTCTTGTGGAGGTTCTTTAAGATGCAATCCCTACTAACAATTGGCTCTATGCTAGAGGGCTAACTACTTCTGTAATGTAAATTTGGGGCTTTGATGAAGTTGAGTTTAGGGAGCATTTTACTTTGAATTATTTCTACACATTGCCCATCTAATCTCTTGTATTATGTTGGAGATTTCTAATTGCTTATATTATTAATTGAAAGTAGTTGAGTTGTTTGATGCCTAGCATAGGAGATTAAGGCAACGTGCTAAGTGTCAAATCTTCTGCAATATCTTGTACATAGCTTGAAAGAGGAGATTTACCAAGAAGCACATGCTCCCATTTCCCACCTTGGCGATTTGTGTGAGCTTTATTCTGGCGATGATTCCCACTATTGTCTTGTTTATTGGTGTTGGTCTTTGGTGCGTCATTGTGTTTATATCCTCCAGTAAGATAAATTGATTGTTCTTTTCTATACGAGACTTAGGAGGCAGACTTTGGAGTTGCCGTCACCCATGACGATTGTGATGAGCTGATTGTTTTTTGTGGTGCAGATATCTGGTCGCAGTTCTCTTTGGAGATAGAGATTCTTGCAGGTTTGTTGGTCAAGCAGATACCCAATATAAAGACCAATTTAAGTAGTAATAAGTGAAACTCTTAAACATCGAGACGCCTTTTCAGATAGCGATGGAGTTCCTGATAAGAACTCCAAAGTTAAGCGTGCTCATGTGGGAGCACTCCCAGGATGGGTAACTTATTGGGAATTTATCTTCTGAGGGCAAAACCGTGAGGCCTTTCAGGCCAAAGCGGACAATACCTTAGTACTTAAGAATTTGGGTTGTTACACCCAAGGAGTGAATGGGTGAACTTGATGGCCTCATCATTGAGAGTGATAACCTACATGACCTCTTAGATTCTAAAGCATTGGGAGCCTAAAGAGGAAGAAGGGTGATCCATGCTGAGAATTGTTTAACCTTTATGCCTGCGGTTTTTTGTTTCGTAGGGGGGTGTCGTGCTTTTTGGTATCCTTTGGGCGAATACTGGGATAGTCTTTACATAGGATTTCTCTTTGTTTTGCTTTGTTTTACTTTGTTTTGCTTTGTTTTGTTACTTGATTTATGATATTATTTGCTTTAGTCATTTTTCACAGAAATTATTTTTCATGCAGCAGGTTTGTTTTACTTCTGCATTTGTTTATACCATTAAAGGATTATTTTTCTCAATTCTGCAAATAATTATGTTTATTGTGTACTATTCTTACCATAATTGATATTTGCTATCACTTCTTAAGTTTTGGTATTACTTGCTTGAATCATGTATATATTGTAATGCATTGACTGGGATAATAATGTATGCTATTATAAAAATACTTTTCTTCAATTTGTTTTCACTTGGTATAAGAGACCATGTTTAGATCACTTCAAGATAATGACGGTTACCAATGCAAACATTAGAAAGTTTGCTGCTTTTGCTAAAATTGCAGTCAGGTGAAATCTGCTATTTTCAGCGTCTTCCCACCCTATCGATTAGGAAATCAAAGGCTAACACTGGATTGCATATGTTGGCGTACTTATGTTTTTGGAGGACGTGACGATAGTTGCATGCTTCAAATACTCATTTGGTTTACGGCCGTGGCCCGTTCCTTTCAATTACATTCATTTGTAGTTGTAGTTTGTGGAATCAGTTCAAATGTTAATTTTGGATTGCAATGCTTGTACCACTACCGGTAAAGTTGTATTCTCAGAGAAAATGAAGGTGCATGATGTTTCAAAATCATTTAGGGCAAATTTGGTTTCTCATAGATAAAAACTTTCTTAGAAATGACAAATTCATTTTGACTCATTTTGAGTGTAGAAAATGAAATTGTCTTCTTAAAGTACTTTGAAGTGCTTAAATAACATATTAAGTGTTGCAAGACAGACTAATGTAGGGTTAGCATTTGCTATATGTTTTTGATAGATTTCATAAACACTTAGGGTCTATATGAATGCTAAGAAAAGTTGCTAAATGTTAATGAAGGAGGATAAGGTTTGAGAAAATACTATTTTAAAAATTCACATCTAAATTTCTGTCAAAAATTAAATTTGAATAACATAATTTAAAATTGAAAATAAACTTTAGGCATTATAACATGTGAAATTTACAAGAAATTGAAACTTTTTAGAAGTCTCCAAACATAGTGTAAAGATGTCTCTTCAATTTATCAACTTCATTTGCTCACAACTTCTCAAATACTATGCATTATCAACAACTGATAACTTAAAAGAACAATAAAAGAAGCAAAGATGCTACTGTTATTATGTAAATCTACGCCTCATGTCAGAACAAAAAAACACAAATTTCTTGAAAAGTTTTTTGCCGGGTTCCTTACTCAAAGAATTTATATTAAAGTTGTATGCACAATAAAGTTGAAAATATTTACTAATCTTAACAAACAAAAGTTCAATAGTACCAAATCTACTCCTAATTAGAAATTTAAGGGCTTAATTGATTTTAATGAAAAATTTTAAAAACAAAAAAATTTATTAGCTCTTTTGTTGTAAGAGTTGCTTGATTGGATGCTAAAGAGCCATGGATTTTATTGGGTCCACTAAGCAAGGAAATCTAAGGGTTGGATCGCGACTGTTACTTTCTTGCTATATTTGGTGATTGGGATTGATGGGAAATCAAAATGTTTGGGTTGTAGCTTATTAAGGCTCAATTTTTTTTTTCTAAAGGCTTGTTTTATGGCTCAGTAAATATTGAAATATACAAAACTTGGAAGTTCCAACCCTATTCTAACATGTTTTTTGACTAAATGTAAAAATTACAAAAATAAACAGGAACTGCGTAGATTTTCCTGTAATTTTTTTTTTCAATTAGATGTCGATGCTTGCCATGAGTGGAGCCACGATATTTTATGAGCAGGCAACACAAATTTCACTTAAAATCATTTTAAATTTTAGCACTTCACTCAATAATTTAATTATAACTTCATGGGGGCATGCTAGTGGTGGAGCTAGGAATTTTCTTAGTGGGACACAAATTTTGCTTAAAAATTTAAGGGAAGCATGTTCTCTTGCAGTTTTTGTTAACTTTGGAGCTAGAATCTTTTTTTAGAGGAGCACAAATTTACTTAAAAACTTATGAACACACTCTTGTTGGTCCTAATTAACTCTACCATTCTGTTACTGATATAATATTTTATAAAAAATTAAGGAGGCATGTGCCTTGCGGACCCCTCCCGCCACTGCTTACTACCCTTATTGATTATATAACATGCACATACTTATGTGTTTACTTATACATACATGCACATAGATATGCTTATATTTATAACTTCATAGAATGTAAAGTAATAAATACATATGCAGTCATGCATTTACATTTAATACATTTTTCAAAAAATATTTTAAACAGCATTCATATTTATAATTACATGCTTAGTGTTAGAATTATTATATAATTTGTAATTATTACTCAATTCAACTTGAAAATCGTCTCAAAATTGGACACTGTTGACTGAACTAAAACTTACTCGAGGCAAAATTGAAAATTTAAATTCCAGGTTTTGGTTTGCTTATTTGAACGCTAATGGACATCATCTTTAGTAGAAATAGGGCCATGTTTTTTATTGTTAGGTGAATAAATGACTAAGAATTCTCTTATCACAGTTATTTGCATCCATTTTTTGAAAACGGGGGAATTTTTAATTTTACTACTGTGAACATCATAATGAACAAAAGCGATTCAAGAAGATTGATTGATTACCCATTGCTAGGACTAAATACTCTTTATAACTAAAATACAATTCATGATGGTGTGTGATAGGACAGCGAAGTTATATATATATATATATATATTTTTTTTTTTTTTTTTTTATTATATATTTTTTTCTTATAAGTGACTGGTGGGATTTGAACCCATGACTCGGGATAACAAATCTTGAGCCTCAATTACTGGGCTACAACACCATTCACCAGTGAAGTTATATATATATATATATATATATATATATATATATTCAACACTGGTGATTAATATCCTTGCACTTATTCTATTCTAGAGCCAAGTTTATTTATCCTGTCTTGTTGTTTGTGTATCATTATTACATAAAACTTTTTTATTAGAAATCTTTCTAATTCAATTTTTTTGTTTATTTACAGGTTAAAGAATTCCCTGTGCATAGTGCTACTGTCAATGACCTTTGTTTTGATGGTGAAGGTGAATATGTCGGTAGTTGCTCAGATGATGGCTCTGTAGTTATAAACAGCCTCTTCACTAATGAAAGATTTAAATTTGAATATCATCGTCCAATGAAGAGCATAGCTCTGGATCCAGATTATTCACGCAAATCCACTCGCCAATTTGTTACTGGAGGTTTAGCTGGTCAGCTTTTCTTGAACTCAAAGACTTGGTTAGGGTACAATAGGCAGGTATTTCTTGTGTTCTGAGTTTAGGAAAATCTAGTTTCTCTTATGTTTGTATGTGGAGTAATCATCAGAGAATGTGTGCCAAATATTATAGGTTTTGCATGATCGTGAGGGTCCAATACATGCAGTTAAGTGGAGAACCTGCCTTATTGCATGGGCCAATGATGCAGGGGTGAAAGTTTATGACATGGTCAGTAATGCACGAGTCACTTTTATTGAGAGACCCCGAGGAAGTCCACGTCCAGAGCTTTTGCTTCCTCATTTGGTCTGGCAGGTTGGTTCAATGTTGTATTTTCTTCTGGCTTTTGTAATTTGCATTATAATTAAAATTGCTTCTGTTAAAAAAATCTTTTGATTGGTTTATTGATGGAGGCTTTTCAGGCTGACTGTCTGTTTTTGTAGGTCTGTTCACATTTTTCTGTTTTATATTAATTTGGAAAATGCTTTATTAACGTATTAGAGGCTTCTATCAAGAACTCTTATTCTTTATGATCTTTTGAAATATTGAAGATATCACGTATTGTCATCATTTTTGTAATGATGCATGACTCTGTTAAGACATCCTGATTGTATGTTTTTCATAAGGTTTAGTTTATATGTTGGAAATATTTAATTCAGCTCTATAGAACAATTTGCCAAAATTTACAAATCATCTGCTAGATATCTTAGCCAAGTTTTGTTGCTAAGGTTGTTTGCATCCACCTTAACTAATTAATGTTCACTTTTACTTCCACAAAGCTGAAAGATTTAAGTATGGCTGGTGACTGTTTGAGTAGTGCTCTACTGAGTGAATGTTTAATATTTTTATTGCCGTATATCTGTTCGGAAAGTCTTTTAAACTAGAATGAGAAAACATGGTGGATTTGTTAGATAGCCAACAACTAGTGCAAATTTTGTGGAATTATATGGCATGGATTCTAGGGCCTCCCATGGAAGCTCTGCTGTGTATTGCTTAAATACAATAACAAGTTTGCAAATACCACCTCATCGACTCTATGGTGTAGTAATGAGTGAGGATTTCGACATTGTTGTTGGATGTAGGGATAAAAGCCAATTTAAAACACAAAGTTAGAATGAAATCTTTTAATGTAGATATTTTGATAAGAAAAATTTGGAGCTAGTTAATACTATGATTGCTAGGAAGTTGGTTATTTAAATCTTCAGAACTAAATGGGGAAGGTGAGAAAATAAGAGAAATTGATAGTTTCTCGGGTAAGAATCTACATAAAAGTGGCGGTGGTATTATGTTGGATGAAAATTTGAAAGATGATATAGTGACATCAAGAAGATTTGAGATAGAATTATAATGTAATGGTGGGATACTTTTTTTTTGCAGCATTAATAGGTTAGCCAAGACAAAGAAACTCCACTCAGATCAGCAAGATCCAATGAGGCTTCTAAAGCCCCAGCTTCAGCATCTATACCTTTGAGTGCTGACAACAATAAGACAAAGGTAAACATCATCTAGTTCCTCCAATTCCAAGATTTAAAGCTGCCATCACAAATCAAAAGCCTTTCCTGTTCTTTGGGGGATCTCCCAGGCACAGCAGCATGCTCCAAATGTCTCTCATTTGACTCAAAGGTAAACAGATTTGCAAAGTAGATAGCCATCCGTGTTATCAAAGGCAACCCAAACCTTCAGCATCAACAAATACAAGAAATCTACCATTCATCACCACCAATGAAATCGTTGTATACCTGCGCCAAGCAAAGTACAGAATAAGAAACCCACAATGAGATGGGAAAGTGATTAAGAGTAAGAGGGGCTTAGGACTAGCAACTATATATAGTCTGAGAATACCCATTGCTACCACTGACTTAGGAATGACCCCAACACCCAACAACAATGGATATTCTAACTTGACAAAGCTGCCAAACATATAAACCCCAAACAAACCTGAAACAAACCTGGATCACCAATAGCCCAATCTTAAATAGAACATCAGAGAAATAGTACATTGGCCAAATATTGGACAATATTAAATAGAACATCAAAGAAAAGGTACACTGGCCAAATATTAATCTTTCTTCTGAACCACCAAACAACAAGATAAGGCATTCCAAAACAATCTTAAAGCAACAAGACACGTAAATGACACTTCAAACACTAGCAAACCGAAGCATAACACCCGGCTGACACCAGAGCTTACTTTCTTAAACAGGGCTATTGCTTTTGATCTGATATACATATGACTTTTAAATTGGAGGGAAGCTCACACTCATGAATACCAATAAAAGCATTATTTTCAATGCAGGCTAAATAATCAACAATAGAAGTTGCTTCTCTCCAGATATGGATGATACTATTATTAAAATCATTAAGAAAAATGTAGATCCATTTTAGACTATAACAAGTGTTCCAGTCCTCTAGAGAGGAGAGTTCGGTGGGATACTATTGGTATCAAGTACTTGTGCCTCTCAAATATGGTTGTACTTGAGCATAAAGAATTTTTTTTTGAAATACTTGGGAAAGTTAATTTATATCTCAAGAGACATATTTTTTGGCAATCTATAGGATTATGCTGAAAGAGTAATGTAGAAATATAATGATATTTATGTTCATTTGAATTGTTGTGCGATAATGAATAAGGAAAATCAGTCTTAGAGTTTGTTATGTTACAAATTAATGCTAGTTATATCCATAAGGTGATTAAACATTTATTTGGTTTAAATTTTGAGGATAGTCTTTAATTGTAAACATGGGGAAAATATGTTCAAGGAAAGATTGATAAGAAGAAAATTTGCTATCAATAATGATTAAAATGTAATAATAATGAGAATTGAAAAAAATACAGTAGTTTGTCATGAAAGTGGCTTGTGATGTTAAGGGTCTATGCTTTGAAGGTTTATATGAGAAATTAGATATTGATAATTGAAAATTTTTCTTAAGAGAATTTATAAGATAAGAAAATCAAAGATCTGACTCTTGTAAAGTGTATCAAGGATGCTAATGCAAAATATTTTTAGGGAATGAAGTTATTTAATATAGAAAGATGAATTATTTTTATATGATTTTTAATGAATTTTGTGTTGATAATTTTAACATTAATTTTAGTAGTGTTAATGGTAATTTTAATTTCTCTTTTAGTCAAAATTCGATAAAACTTTGGTTTGTAATGCTTTAAAGTAAATGAAGGGTTGAAAAGTTATAGGATTGAATGACATCCCTTGTTTTAGGTGAAGTTATGGGTGAGGGAACTCTATTGCTCATTGAAGTATTTAATATGCTTATGAAGACTAAAAATAGGCTGAGTGGTGTGGGAGTATTGTGATCCTATGTTAAGAACAAGGGCAATGTGCCACACTGTGCAAATTATAGAGAAACCATGCTAATGAACCATAGTTGATTGTATTACGATGAGATATTTTGAAATTTCATCGAATGAATTTGGTTTTGTGCTACATAGCTCAACTATGGAGGCGATGCAACTGTAGAGTTGTAGAAATTTAGAGAGACAGATGAGGATTTTCATCTATTTTTATTGAGTTAAAAAAGACATTATAAAATACCAAGAAATGCATTGGAGCAAAAATGAATTTGTGCTATTTTATTGAAGTTGTTTAGGGAATCTAATAGATCATTTGCATAATTTAAACATAAGGTGGTTTGTCAATTGATTTTTTTGTTTTGTTTGTATTACATAAGGATTTGTAATAAGTTTGTATCTCTTTTCTTTAATATTGCACAATTTTCTTGAACACATTAAAAATAGGTGCCTTAGTGCATGTTATTTATTGATGATACTCTTATTGATAAAAATAGAGATGCAATTCATGTGAAACATTATGCACGGAGAACTATTTTAAAATTTAAAGGGTTCATTTTAATAGATTAATAAAAAAGTGAAATGCAAGTTTAATCATACTAGAAGCTTTAGTATCAAATTATATGATTAATGCAGATTGTACAGTCATGCTATTACGAAGAGTGGTCAATTTAGATGCCTTGATCATACTATACAAAGAATGATAAAATAGAGGATGATACGATTAATAGTATCCAAGCATGTTATGAAGTAGAGGCATACTTTTAGGGTGTTGTGTGATCGAAAATCACCCACAGGTAAGCATATTTTTTATCGAATAACTATAAAATCAATAATGTTATATTGGGCTAGATGTTAGTGGCTTTCTTAACTTAAGCGCACTTTTTATTTTGTGTTGCAGAGATGAGTATTCTCAATTGGACAAGTGGATTTTAACAAAAGGTATGAGTACTTCTTTAACAAGGTTGGAGTTGCTCTAGTTGATGATAAGCTCACCAAAGTCATCTTAGCTGAAAACACATTAAGTGTGTAGACCACTAGATGCTCCATTCAGAAGGTTTAGTTAATGAATCGTATGCTCATGCTAACAAAAAAAGATGAAGATTAAAAAATTTTATGCAAGGAACTGTAAGGAATGATGAAGCTTAGTGAGGACTATTCATTGATAGAGCAATATTGGGACAGTTTTTCTGTAGTTAACCACAATTATTGGGGCTAATGCTTTGCATTATTATTGTTATTGCTGCTAGAGGCGCCCGCCTATTAAATGGTATTTAGTTCTTAATCTTTTTTAGTTGAAAAAGCAATATAGACAATTGTTGCATTATTACAGTGTAGGGTATAAACGAGGGCAAAAGCTTAAAGCAACTCCAAAAATATACCAGGTATATGATCTGAAAGCATTAATTGAATTGACAAATAAACTGAGCTCTTTTCTCCAAGATAGCAAAAGCTTAGCTTTCTTCTTGATGTTCATTGAGAAGAATGTGCTTAAAATAATTATGAACTAAATAGCATTGTTTATTTTGGTTTGGGAGCAATGAACTAGTGAAGATATCATGGTTTGCTTGGACATCATTTTTGTGGTAAAGGCCTTTGTGTTCTCCTTTTTTTTCTGCATACAACTTCATTGCTTAGTAATGCAATTATCATGTTGTTATTTTTTGTTTCCTTTTCTGTTGGCAATACAGTTCACTAGCATGGCCATTTTGCACCATTGCAATTACTGTCTCTGACTGCATTGTTGTATAAATCTCAAACTTTTATTATACTTGTGCAGGATGATGTTTTTTTAGTAATTGGATGGGGTACAAGTGTAAAGGTTGCATCGATAAGAACTAACTTGACGGGTGCCAAGGGGATACAAAAAAGTATTTCTGCATCAAATGATAAGTATGTTGATATTGTTGCTTCTTTTCAAACTACCTATTACATATCTGGCATAGCTCCCTTTGGCGATGCTCTAGTTGTTCTGGCCTACATTCCTGAGGAGGTTAATGGGGAAAAAGGTTTCAATAGAACTATGGCATCACGTCAGGTACACAGATTTAAAAATTATATAGGTCTTCTGTATTATGCTAGATATACATTTTTCAAATGAATTTTATATTCTTTGAATGGATGATTGAAATAAATGTGATCATATTAATTTTGTAGAAAAAGTAATGCATTCTAACTCAATGAGTTAATGCCAAATTTAATATAAATCATAGTAAAAAAGGAAAAAATATTAGTTAAAATTATAATTACTAATTTTAGAAATTTATTATCTTTGAACGGGTGGCATTTTTTCCTGGGCCAACTGCATCTAAGAGAAGGAAAAATCTTAAATGAAATTGGAAACACGCTATGCATAAATTGATTAGGGTACTTATAAATATCCTTCATCATAGGACGAGTAAATGAAAAATGGGAATTGTTTGTCATTTTTCTTTCTCAGCGCGTTCTAAAACTTATTAACCCAATTTTAAACATAAAAGTTTTAAAGAATAAATGTAAAAGTGATTGTACCTTGCTGAAACTTGGCTCATTTGAGACAAATTGGCTGTCTAATGATCTTCTAGCACGATACAACGTAAATCGGAAGGGATTTAATTTAAAATAGAAAGTAAACTTTCTGTATAGATAAATAAAATAGAAAACACATAGATTTTATCTTTGATAGAACATTAGGAATGTAGGAAGTGATTCAGATCGGTTGCAATGCTAGAACCTTTAAATTGGAAAGTAATTATTAATAAAAAGAGCATAAACATGCTATTTTTGTGAATAAAAATTGAGAAAATATCGAATCTTATTTTAACTTCATCTTGAAGGTGTAGAGACAAAATCAATTGAGCTTGGTTTCATTTTGCTTTGCAATCAGAAAATATACATTCAAATTTTACATGACTTGTTAATATTTGAACATAAATTACAGTGTAGAGGAAGAATTCGTTAGTGTTGTCAAAAAAGTGCATTGTTTACGAACAATTTTTGTTCAGCTTGTTATGAAAGTAGTGTTTGATTCAATTAATAAGCTAGCGAGCCAAGCTTGAACACATGTAAATTTTGGTTTCCATCTAGTTGAACAAAGATATGGGCATGTTTGGTTGTATTCAGTTTAATGATAGCTTGATAATAAATTTATAAATAAATATTAATTATTTATTTGAATATAAAATGATTATTATTTTAAAAGGACATTGACTTGAATAGCATCAAAATTTTAGAACTTAGATATAAAGAACCCAAGCTTCAATATTTTTGTATAAAGCATTATTAGTATTTTATCTATTTTGACTTTCAAAATTTACTTAGATATGCAGTTTCAATATGTTAGGAAGTTCAAGATGAAAATATTTTTTTGTAAGCATAAAACCTTTAGTGCTAGATATTTATTATAAATATTTGCATATTTTGTATGTAAAAATCTTTATTTAATATATGAATATTATCTGTTTTAGTTCGGCTTAACACGAGCTCATACTTTTGTTTGTAAACGAGCTTGAGCTCAAGTCAATTTTGAGCTTGATTGTCTATTGACGAGCCAAATACAAACACCAACTAAGCTTGAACAAACATGTCTCGTTACTCCCCCTACTTATAACCTTTAAATCAATGATGTCATAAGAGAAAGTTATTTGAGGTCGATGATAATACAACGTAAATTAACTTGTAGAAATTCGACGTTCAAGAGGATTCATGTTGATTTTGCATTAAATTGAAGATATGCTGCAAAATTTGATCTCATAGTTGGTGATGAGGTCGTAGAGGGTGATTAGGATTGTATACAATGTGCAAACCTTTGTTGGAACTTGAAATAGGAAAGTTTAACCTTTTGATTTGGTGGTAAAGGGGAGTGGCTGCTCCTAAAAGAAAGAGGAGAATAAAATGGGGGATGAAGGAAGAAGATGGGAGCGGCTACAAGCGTGAGGGAGAGAACTATGGGAGATGTGGTAGAGTGTAGTAGAGAAAGTTTCTCTTTGATTTTTTAGTCACCTAAAAGAAAGCATAACTCTTTTGATTTTTCAGTCTTCTATATAAATATGCCAAATGCAAACTTCTCATTAGAATCACAAATCCTCAATAAATGTATCAATGATGGCATCATTTTTACAATGGTAAAACTTTGACTCCAAAAAACTCATCTTCTAGGATTTGTTTTACAGTCTCAGCCATAAGATTAACTATTTCCCGTAGCTTAAATTTTTATAATATGATTAATTCATGCATACTTTGTGATAATGCAAATTTCTTCAAGCAACAAATGTTTTTGCAAGATGAGTGAGTGGATTTTGTCCAACCATTTCTTTTCTCAATTAGTGTGGCCACAGTTTCAAGAAAATGTAGCGCTTTTACACCAAAATAAGCTAAGTTAATATAGGGTGTTGTGTGATGGAGCAAGTGCGTCAGAATCAACACACGAAGGTTGGAGATCGATTGGAGGTTATTTGGACGAAGAACAGACTCAAAAGAATTTAAGGGACTACTCTCCGCGCTTGGGTGCGTCCAAGCGCCAAACAGAAAGAAGCAATGGTTTTGGTGCATGGGCACACACAAGCGTTAGGGCTCTATGCAACAAAAAATGCCGAGGCTTGGGAGATTGGGCAACTGCTGTAAAGAACTTAGCAGAACTTTTGAAGGCAATGGTTTTGGTGCATTGGCGTGCCTAAGAGCTGTACATGAAGAGAACGGGACAACGGGCCGAAGGTGGACGCTTGGCCTGTTGTCTTGAAGGAGTCCAGGTTTACGCGAGACTCTGGCGCATGGCACGCCTAAGCACCAAAATCCAAAAGTTTAACAAGTTCATGGACAGTTGGCCCGATGCTTAGGGATAGGATGCAAAATTTGTGACAATAAGTTACACAGGAGCAAAATCTAGGTGGGATTTTAAGGGCTATTTTTGTCCATTTGGGGGATAGGATGCTTGGGATACAAAGGGAAACTTTGCCTTAGGGTTATTGTGTGATTCATTGTATCTAAGAGGTGTTTGGCTGCTGGAGAAAGAGGAGAGAAGCTTTATCATTTCTTAGAGATGGGTGAACTCTGAGCTGTTGTGTAAGACTTCAACATTCTCCTTTGTTTTTGTGGATTATCTTTGGTGGTGGCTTCGTTATTTTTTTTTGTCTTGGAGTTTTTCACGTAAAAATTGTGCGTTTGGATGTTCATTTTTTGTGATGTGCTTGTGGATTTGTTTGTGTTCTTGCATTGCCTTGTTTGCTGTGTAACTGAAGCTTGAAGTTCCACAAGAGAGAACTCACTGTGGCATTCGATCAAGTTCTTAATCGCAACATAGCCATGTCGCATGTATCTTTCATAATTAAGGTAATCTAATGAGATTCATATGGTGATCAACAAATTGTTGTCAACAAAATAATTTTCTATTGTAGTGAAAACAGATTTAATCAGTACATTGTTGCATGAAGGCCTTTTTATAATGAGTTGCCTCCTTTCATAATTCCTAATTTCAGCAAAATTATTTTCTTAGCAAACTTCTCATTAGAATCACAAATTCCCAGTAAGTGTACTTATTATGTGGCTTTTTTGTGGTACAACAATTCCTCAGAAAGACTTAATCTTTATTATTTGTTTCACATCTGTAGCTTTAAGATTACATTTAGTCACTGCTATACTTCTTGTGGTGTCACTTGTTTTTATAAATCCTTATTTATGGTCTTGTAACTAAAGTAATAAATATTTTTGCAAATCGTGTTATGTCCAAAGCAAATGTTTTCTAATTAGCTTATTCACTTGATAAATTAGTGAAGCTTATAATTTTAAATAAATGTAATATTTCATCAAATGTCTGAAGTAATGTTTTGCAATGTTTTCGGATATAAACGTTCGAGTGGAAGGCTCCGTCCGACTCATCAATCGGGACGGACGGGTTTGTGCAAAAAAAGATTCTTGCGTGACGATCAAGGGAAATAGTTGAAAAAGAAAGAGAAGGCCGCGTAGCTCCGGCGGTCGATTTCGGGCAAAGGAATCCGCTCTCTTTTGCTAAGAAATTTAAGTTATTGACATGTGACATAACACATATATCAATCATAATTATGTTAATACAATGAGCTGAACATGTAACGACCCGAGGTCGTTACTTTGCAAACTAGGTCCCGCCTTAGAAATCAGGATCCCGAAGAATTTTGAATTAGGGCAAATAAAAATACTTCTAGATAGAAATAAATTTTTAAATTAAAGTGTCATAGTTTGAGAGAAATCGGGATGACGGAAACTCCCGTGTAATTTTTTTGAACTTTTTAAATTTAGTAAAAATCAAGAACATTGAAATACGTGTCTGAATTCATCGATTTTTGTGTCGTCATGTTAAGAACATTATTTAAAAGCTGCTCCTGAAGTTTCATCAATTTTGGATCATTGGTTTAACTTAAATTAATTTTTGAAGTTTAAAACTTCAGAAATTATTATAAAATAAAATATTTGTTTGAATCGAAAATTTTTAGCGCTAGGGTGTTCATTACATCACAACACACCTCGGTGTCAAGTTTCGTTGTATTTGGGAGCCAAACGGCGAAAAAATGCGAAAATATTTAACTTTAAGTAAATTTTCAAAATAATTCCTTAAGTTTTTCATCTTCCCCCCACACCCCCATCTTTTGACCCTTCATCTTCTTCTTCCCCCCACCCCTTCTCTTTGACCATTCCTCTTCTTCTCCCCCCCCCACCCCTTCCTCTACTTAAACCCCCTCACCCCCTTCCCCTCAAGCTAACTCTCCTCCTCAGCCCCCTCACCCTGCTGCCAGCTCCCTCACCTTGCTGCCAGCCCCCCTTCCAGCCAGCTTCCAGCCCCGGTAGCCAGCCATCAGCCTCGGCAACCACCCCAACCACTCGGCAACCATCTCGACTACCCTTTTGGACCCTCCAAACCCAATCAGCCCCTTCCCGGCTCTCCAAAACAGCAGCAACGCTCCTTACTCCTCTCAAAATCTTCCAAACAGCAGCAGCCCTCCTCTTGCCGGCCACCAGCTAGCCACTTCGGCCACCTCCTGCAGCCGTCTGGCCCCATCCTCAGCCTCCCGACAATCCTATCCTAGGTAAGAAGAGAGGAAAATGAGGTAGAAATGAGGAGATTTTTTACTATTATATATTCTTTTCATTTATACTTAATAATGATTATTATGAAAATAAATATGATAAATTTTTATGTCATCACATTAGCATTGTTGTCATTAATCAATAATGATAAACAAGTGCATATGTTATAAGATGACTATGTTTCCATTCAGGCACTTTTCATTATAACATTTTATTATTATTATTACTTTCTGTAATTAATTTTCATCATTTCCATTCTGTCTTCCTAATAAAAAATGCTAACTAATGTAAAAGCGAAAGAAAATAGAATGAAAAAGAAGATAGTAATTACTCTTAAGAACATTGGATTAAAAAGGCTAATTTAAAAATATTTAAAATCTAAATGCAGATCCGAAAGTCGAACTGTCAAACTTTGGATCTTAAAGAACAAAGGCACCCAGTATATGACATGTATTATTTTTTATAATTTATTGCTGCTTAGCTTTGCTTATTTGCTTTGAGCCAAATTTATTTGGAGTTTGGTTGGTTGTTGGAACCAACGTGATACTATTCGGGGGTTATTACTGAAAAAAAGACATCTGTAATAATATTCGTGGCTAGTTACCGGAAAAAATGACATCAATAATAATATTTGTGGGTTGTTACTGGAAAAAAAGATATCGGTAACAATATTTGGGGGCTATTACTGGAAAAAAGATATCAGTAATAACATTCGTGGCTAGTTACTGGAAAAATGATATCAGTAACAACATTCATGGGTTATTGGAAAAAAGACATCGATAACAACATTCATGGTGGGTTACTGGAAAAATGACATCGGTAACCTGCATCTTTGTGCTAATATTTTTTTTTTGCAGGAAATTATTTATTTCGTTTGCGCTGTTACCTTACTTTTCCTGCATTCTTATCCTTATTTTCGCTAATCGCATTTTTGCTTTTATAAAAATGTAATATTATTTTGTTTCTTGTGGTACTTAGAATATTCTCTAATTATAGGGAATTCCAATCCCGATATTATTTTTTGAACAATACCAGGCAGGTACTTCCGGAGGAGCTCGAAGAAAAACTTTAAAATCATAAATTATCAAACGGTCGTTGGATTTACGATGGAGATACACTTTTTATCTCTTTATTTTCTCTTTATTTTTTTAGAAAAAAAGTTGATCAATGTTCGTGATGTACGATGAAGATCTTTTTTGTAACATGAAATTTTGAAATGAATGAGAAATATCTTTAGCTTTTGTATGTGTATGCTCTCTTCTCTCAAATTACTTAATATGATCATGCGGTATGTGATCACCCGAATGTCAGGACATCACAGAACATGACAACCAATAATTAGTTGGATATTGGTCCAAGATAATCTTCTTGCCTCCTTACAAGTGACAGTATTATCTTGGCACTAAATGTGCCATACTATTGTCACCTACCATATTAGTATTATTTGTTAACACTTTTATTGAGAATTTATGATTCTGCTTTTATTGAAATATTTTGATTCTAATGAGAAACCTATACTTAGCTATATTTATAAAAGGATGTATAAATAACATAGGAAAATCAAAGAGAAATTTACTAGAATAGCCCTCCAACTATTTCAAATTGACCAATTTAGTCCCATACTTTTCAAAATGCCTAATTAATCTCCAACTATATCATTTGAACCCAATTTAATTTCTTGAATTCTTTATTTTATATTAAATAGATCTCAATTTGGGACTAAATTGAGATCAAATTTAATAATTAGAGGTGTAAATAGAAACATAAATAGTTTGGGACTAAATTGGCATTGTCAATGAACTATTTTGGCAAATTTCCCTTAAAGAGCTGTTAAAGAAGTCAAAAAAAAATTCATGTGGGTAAGTGTCATAAAAATGATCAATATGAAAGAAGTTTAGAGTTGAGCATCTTTCAAACATATGGAATCACGCTGATAGAGTCTAGTGATTTATTCATACATAATAGATCTCCTCGAACATTCTACATTCCCTTCTGAAACCATATAATGCAAATAGTTTCTTCTCCACTCTTTTTCTTTATTTTGGTGGTCTTTTAGTTTTCTCTTTATAATAAGTTAACGATAACAATATTCCATTGCATATTTTTTCAAGCACCCTTTAAAATGGCAAGGGACCTGGAATCATTTCTTGCATGTTCTTAATAAATAATATTTGAAAGGCTTAATTGATGTGGTGATCAAGGGATGTTTCTTGGGAGTTGAGAGGTTGACTCTTCAGTGCCCTTATTTTTTTATTGTGGGGAAGTACTATATGAGAGAAAAAGGAGGGGAAAACTATTACATATTTACTGAAAAATTGAAAAATAATCATTAGTTACCACTTGTGACATTGTCCAAAGTAAATTTTCATGTAATTTTCTTCTCCAACCCTAACGCCAATCTCAACCCTAAATAAGGTAGAATAAACAATCGATTGTTGAACTGCTTGTTTCTTAAAAGCAAATTTACAATGTTAAATACCTGTACATGTTTGCCAGGAGCCCTTCTTAGGTTTGTTGCATAGATCCAAATGTCAGTTTAGGATTTGAAGCAATCAGTTTAGTATTGAATAAGAGTTTTAATAACGTTAGAATTAAACTTATCAGAAGCACCCAGCTATGTAGTTGAATGCCTTTTTAGAGTTTCTTTGGCAACTTGGTTTTGCTCAATGGCTAGCTTCCTTAGAAACGTATAATAGAGTCAATTTATTGTTTCTATGTTCCTTCAATTCACTTACGTTAGCCTTAACAATCCAAAATCCACATTTTCTTACAAATTCTTTCAGTTTATGTAAGCTGTCAAAATTGCTGTTATATTTTGCGTATGCTTTCTAACTATGTGCTGTAAAATTTGGTTTCTTGCCTTTTTGTTTAATCTTGTGGAAAAGCCTGAGATATATGTATAATGAATCTCTTGCATGAACGAATTTGTTGTAGGGTGCAGCCCAAAGGCCAGAGGTGCGGATTGTGACCTGGAAAAATGAAGAGCTTACAACTGATGCTCTCCCTGTGCATGGTTTTGAGCATTATAAAGGAAAGGATTATGCACTAGCTCATGCTCCATTTGCAGGTTTTCTAGCCTTTCTATTCTTTCACAATATAGGAGTTTGGCAGTGACTTGCTTTCATTTGATTATTTTCATGTAGGAAGCAGTTATGCAGGTGGTCAGTGGGCTGCTGGTGATGAACCATTGTATTATATTGTTTCTCCAAAGGACATTGTTATTGCAAGACCTAGGTTAGTAATGGGACGGCCATTATTATTATTATTCCTTACTTTCTATTTACTTGATTGCGTTTTTATAAACCCAAGATGGACTTTAGAAAATTTAAATTTGCGATATTAGGATTTCTCTTCTTTAATCTTACAGCCATGCAATTTCTCTATATATTTTTCTAATCATCAATATCATTTTTATGCTGAATTTCTTATAAATATATTTTCTTAGACCTTGAACTATGCAGTGTTGCAATTCAGTTAAAAGTATACTAGGGCATGGTTGATAATAGGATTTTGAAATAATAATATTTTGACTGATAAACTTATAGAGTTAGTGGATTATATAAGTTATAGGAAGATTAGCATTCTATGTCTTTAGGACACAGTGAGCAGGTGAGAGGTGAGAGGGAAAAGGAAAGTATTAGTTTTGGCTTGAATTTTTTGTGTTCAAGTAATTATTAATATAGAAATAGCGTGTGTATCTCTTTGTATAAAATTTTAAAGGATAATGAACTAAAAGCCAAGAAGATGAGAGAAAATTTTAATTGTAACGATTGTAATTGGTGTGTGGCTATTAAAAGTATAATGATATATACCTCTATAATTAGATTTGATATAATTTTATAAAAGACAATATTTGGGATATTTCTAGAGATTGGATTCAAGGAATCCTTAGCAAAAACTTTTTTTCTTGAGGGAATTTAAATGGGTATGTAAAAGAATTTATTAATATTTCTAATATTTTTTAGTTTTGGTAAACCTAACGATGAAGGAAAAATGATTATAAAGTTCAGCTCGTATTATATGAATGCCAATTTATTGTTCAAGAAGTAAATGAGGTATTCTCACCAATAAAATGAGTCTTCTAAAACACTTTAGAAAAAAGAGATTGGTAATATTGCAAAGATTGCAATGTTTTAGGAGATATTTTGACTACCTAGTAGTCATTTTTGTGTTTAGATTTGAAAATAGTAAGTTGACAGATGATTAGCCAAGTTATTATTGTAAAATAAAGTGGTGGAAGGTTAGCATTGATAAAGAATATATACTTAGAAGTTGAGGTTTAGAGTTTGAACAATGCGATTTTAAGGGGAAATCTATGCTCGTGTCGGTAATGATTGTTAGCTGTATCCTTAGGGTGGATAGTTATATTTTGAAATATTTAAATGAGAAACTCCTATTTATAAAGATTGCTTGGTGAGTCGAAATAAGATTTCAAGAAAAAATAATGTTAAAATTTTTTGTTGTAAAAGTGATTTAAATGTAAGAATAATGAGAGTTAGAGATAAATTGGCTTGTTTGAGTCCAAATTGTTAGTAATGTTAATTTAAACTTTTAAAGGTTTGTATAAGAAACTAATATTGTAAAGGTGATTTTAAAGGTTTGATGTGGAAATATTTGGGTGATGAAAATTTTTCTTAGTTTACCAAGTTATTTAAGATTTTTTTGAAGACTAACGATACTTGTTGAGTATTGAATGACCCCCTTTTACTTCTACCAAAAATTAAATATTATAGCTTTGATAGGCCTTCTGCTCGTGGATTAATTATAAAATAGTGTTGATGAGCATTATTTTAACGAAGTGTTTTTCGTAGCCATTTGTTGACTCTTCTTGATTTGGCTTATAGTGCACCAACTGCTTTGTTTATACTCTTGATTTCATAGATTTGACCTTTAATGATAATTTAACAGCTGATCAGATTGTGCACTACACTTAACCCTTTGTTAACTGGTGATTGAAAAATGAACATGCTATTTCTGTTCAATCTTAGATTTCATTTCTTGTCAGGACTTGTCCAAGCAGATTAGGATGATGGTGATTAATCATCTTCACTCCTATTTATTAACCAGATTGGCAAAAGATTCGATCTTTCTGATGTCACTAGTGTTGAAGATTGCATATATTATTTGTGTTGTTGATCCTCTCATTCTTTATAGATTCTTGGTGATGGTATCCATCATGACTATTATTTATTGTTGCAATATTATGATTTGATTGGTTTAGTCATTAGAACTTTCTTCTTGAACTAAAGACAATGATCTCATTAAATCTCCATCTTCTTAAAAATAGATTTCATTTCTAATCATATTGCCAATATAAAAAGGGTGGTTTCCAAATATAGTGTTTGGATATCAATTCTGTTCGGTATTATCATTCCTGGATTCTCATTTGATGTGTTGTTTTTTATGATCAGTAGAAAACGAAATCATGGTTGCAGTCGATTTGAGCAGGGGAAAGTAACTCTTTTTTAATTGTATAACCAGGCTATTACAAGCAAGTAGATGCTACATCGTTCATTCTTTTCCACTCCTTTAACTATCCGACTAGGATGGCCTCTCTCTCTCTCTCATGGGAGGCACTGGCTCTGCAATTGAAACAGAACTCCTTGAAACTTCTGCCCAGATTTATACTACACCTGATTGCTCGTCGATTTCCATTTTATAACCTATGAAGGGTGATTATAGGATATTAAACATCAGCTGCATTTTGGTACTGAAATATTTACAATATTTAAGGATGATCCTGGTTGATGTAAAGTACATAAAATCTTTTGCCATTTGCAGATGTTGCATTACTTAACTTTTCTTGTTCTTGTAGTACATTTTATAAGCTGGTTCTACCTCCATAAATGCATGCATGGGTTTCATTGAGAAAAGTACTTTAGGGTTCAATGTATCTCTTGCTGCATCAGGCTTTCCACGATCAACATGGGGTCTTGAACTATTTGCATCTTCTGCTCACTAGTTAGTAATTGCATTTCTATTACATTAACCCCATATTTTTTGGTCTTTGTGACCTCCTGGTTAGATAATTACTTGCTAATCATTATTTAATGCATTACAATGCAAAACACTAAAAATTTTCTAGCAGCACATTAAAGCCAGTTTTCCTGTAGATTACAATTTTAAACTTTATTTTTTTAATCATTCTAGAAGCTTCTATTCAGATTACTTGTGTTATTGCAATATTTTTAAGCTGACAAATAATCCTATTTGATTCCGTTTCTCCTTTTACAATCATATTTTTCCTTTCTCAAAATCATGTTGACTGAAGGCTATTTAGCTGCTTTATAAATGTTTAGTCTTAAACTTAATGCAACCAAAAAAAGAATTTGATCAAAATTGTAACCCCATGCATTGAGTTTTCAGAGATGCTGAAGATCATATCGCATGGCTTCTTCAACATGGTTTTCATGAAAAAGCTTTAGCTGCTGTGGAAGCAGGGCAAGGAAGGACTGAACTTCTTGATGAGGTAAGCTAAGCTCTCTGTGTTTTGCCTTTATTATTATAGTCGGCCTTCTAATGTGGGCTTATAATCATTGTATCAAGGAGGAAGATCAACTTTTTTTCTGTTTTTTTGTATCTGACAAAATTCTATGCATGGAACGCATGCTGATTTTAATCTGCCTCATAAAGAGTAAGCAGATTATTTACTAGGGTTTCTAGGGTGGCTTTTTCTAGTTAATGCTTTGAGGTTTTGTTGACATGCTCTAATATGAACTATTGAGCTGAGGATCTTAAAACAATTACCACTGATTGATCATAGTACAAAGCAGAGATATTAACCATCTAGTACTGTCACCAATCAAATGGCAATTGCTACCTCCCACATTGTTTGATGTGCTCTTTGCTTATGGCTTTCATTCCTATTTTATTTTCATGATAACTTGTGCTAGCTTGTCTATAAATACTATTTTTAATGATTATTCCTAAACTGGAGACTAAAAATAACATTTATTGAACCACTAACAGGAAAGCGTTATTACAATAGTAAAGTTCAAATATGGCTGGATATGTTCTATGATGAGTGGTGATGATAGTTATGCTAGTATTTTCATACTTTTAAAATTTTCAAAGTAGTATCTTCTTTGTTTTGTTCTAATATAATCACAATACTAATTGGCAAAAAATCATCCATTTACTTATCAATAATATTGTTTTATGATTAAACATAGCTAATTTTAGGGATTTAGATACTTTTTAGCAAAAAAATATGTTGTGGCTATTTTAGAATAAAACAAAATTGTTGAGGATGTTGTGCTTTAGGCCAAACACACAATAGTTCACCTCGTCAAGCACAGACAAGGATGTCGCAGAACCTTCAAGGGATCCTCTGGCTTCGTCTTCTTGAGAGCACAAAGCAAGATAACACAACAAAACAAGAGAAATTAAAGCAGGCAAACACGCATAGATTTACGTGAAAAACCCCAATAATAGAGAAAAAATTAAGGATACACATCACAAAGATTTCACTATAATCAAGAATATTACACTAGAAAGATCTAACTTTCTTCAGAACTCATAACCTTTTCAATCCTTTAATAACTTCTCTTTCTTCTTCAGAACACTCAACCACTAGCCTTCAATGCAAGCTCAACACCCACATAACATCACACTTCATAAACCTTAAGCACATATGTATTTATAGCCCTTTCAATCCTCCATTTGGTCCAACGGGTCCTTGGATGATTGCTACGTGTCAAGCAGCTTTTCTTGGATAGACTGTGTCCAATTTCCCCTAATTTCGTGTTAGGTTGGTTTCAGGATTTTGCATTCTCCACCTGGTGTTGGGCTCTTTGTTACCTTTGACTGTTCAGGAGATACACAGGGCACCAGGATGCACCTAAGCGCTTATGCCTCTGTCTTGGCATTCGACTTGTTGACGCCTAAGCTCACATAAGCGCCCAAGTTTCTGTCTCTGGCTCCGTTTTCTGAAGAAGTACCAATGCCTGAGAGTGCATAAGCACCCAGTGTTCGGTCCATTTGCTAAGTCCAATGCCTCCAGCGCTTGGGTGCACCAAAGCGCCCAAGATTTAAATGCTTTAGCATGCTTAAGCATCCGGGTATTGGTTTTGTTGACTCCGGGAACAACTTCACCGGTGCTTGGGTGCGCTGAAGCGTCTGAGCTTCAAATGCAGGAATTGTCCTGGTGCTTGGGGCTCACCCAAGCGCCGACTCTACTATCTAGTCCAATTCCTTCAACACCTTTCTGACTCACTTGATTCGAATTCGAATCGCATCCAGCTCTCACCCAACTAATTGTAGCTGACCCAAAGTCACTCAAAGTTTGGCAATTGACCCATGGTCCACTTAAAGACTATTCTGCTGCACTTGAGAAATCATAATTCCGGCATTTGATTTTATTGACGCTCTTCAAGCTGTAGTTAGGTGCACCCTACCTGGTTGCACCTCTATAGTCTGCATTCAAGACTTCACAAACATAAAAGAGGATTATGAGTAACTAAAAACATGACTAAAAATGAACCACTCCAAGTGCCGTGGAACTAAACTGGCAAAGAAGATACTCATCATTCTTGTGTCTTTGATTATTTCTGAAGTTATCAGTTCTTTCAAAATTTGTATGCTATATAAGGGTGCATAACTCAACTACTATTTTTTCTGTTGGAGTAAATTGGCTGTGAATTTCTGGTGTTTTAAATATTCTTCATTTCCAGAGAATTATTGAGAACATTTTAAACTTTTATATTAATCATCCCATAACCTCTATGATTTTAAGATTAAATTGATTTTAATAAATTTTAAATAGATGGCTGAGGTGAAATCACCTTGTCATGAAAGTAATCTTAGGAGACGTTGTTGTTAGATATTTGCTGAAGGTGATGAGTTTTGCCATTTTTAGCGCTGTTTCATTGCTTGTTTTTTTATGTTTTCTTTTTGTTAAGATTTTGTTGAAGACGCAGTGGGATTTGGAGATGCAATGTCATGAATTTGCTTGCTAACCTTTAATCTTACTTACGTTCAAGTTTTTTACACATACAACCATGTTTAGTATTCTTTGGCTAATCTTGATCACAGTTATTGTTAACCATGCCTTAAACATCACTTGATTTCACAGTTATTGTTAACTAATTTTTAAACATAACCATGTAATGCGACTTTAGGTGGGATCCACATATCTTGACCATTTGATTGTCGAAAGAAAATATGCAGAGGCAGCATGCTTGTGTCCAAAAATACTTCGTGGCTCAGCTTCAGCATGGGAAAGGTTTGAAATTGACTAAACATTGTTTGCTTTTTTTTTTTTTTTTTTTTTTTTCTTAATATTTTGACTGGGACATAATAACTGTTTGATAGATGGGTTTTTCATTTTGCTCATCTGCGGCAGCTTCCTGTTTTGGTTCCTTACATGCCTACAGCAAACCCACGATTAAGTGATACTGCTTATGAGGTATATCCCGTAGATTATAAGTATTCAACTGCCTTTTACAGATTACTATTGCCGCCTCAACATTCACTTACAAATGTTATCTTACAGGTTGCTCTTGTTGCATTAGCAACTAATCCTTCTTTCCACAATGTCTTACTGGAGATTGTTCGGTTATGGCCACCAACTGTATATTCCTCCTTACCTGTTATTTCTGCAATTGAGCCTCAGCTTACATCTTCCTCTTCAACTGACTTACTGAAAGAGGTATAGTTGCGGCGGTATAGAATTTTCTTTGACATTGTTTTCTTAGTTCTGTTTTCCTAAACTCTTAGTATTTCAGGCATTGGCTGAATTATATGTTATCAACACTCAATATGATAAGGCCCTTGCATTGTATGCTGATGTGAGTAGCTTCTCTTATTTGCAATTGCGATTCACACTCTTAGAATCTGGGGTCACTTTTAACTTTATATTTTCTTACTTTTTCCAGCTAATGAAACCAGTGATATTTGATTTCATTGAAAAAAATAATTTACATGATGCAATTCATGAAAAGGTATGCTTCTAGTTTTCTTACAAAACGATGTGCCAATCATATCTTGTATATTTTCAACATTGATAAAGAGTCATTCTTTAAGATAAAGCTTCATGTTTCCATATTTTTGATCTCGATGGATATGAAATTAGTTGCCCAAATTTGACTATGATATGTGCTTGGTATTCGAATGGCATTCAATTGCTCATCACCCAATACTGAAAATTTTTCCTACCAACATCAGTAATTCACATTAAACTTCTTTAAAATTATATTAATATTATTCAAAATTAAAAATATAATATTTTGAATTATAATTATATAAGAATAAATTTAGAAGTATACATATATAGGTTTTGGTATTTGGGTATATCTTGTAGGCTCATACCAAACCATTTTTAGCCCTAATTGATAGTTCTCAAAATCTAAAGCCATTTTACTAGTGTCAGATTAACTAACCGATTCTATTTTGGGCTCAGTTGAATCGGATGCCTTAATGATAATGGATAATCGCAAAAGCCATTTTACTCTTGTGCATTAAATCTGCGGTGTGTATTCTCCAAAGTACATTTAGTGTGTCGACAGAATTCAGTTAGCACACATTAGTGTACACTGTTCTATTTGGTTATCCGCATCAAATAACTAGCAGGCTTTTGCGATTGGTCATGGGAAAGCACTGAGCATGCCCATACATGTGCTAGGATTACATATGAGAGAGGTGGTCGAGCACTTGTCTAGCAGCTAAGGAAGGCTACAACTTAGGTGAGCACGTGTGGATGAGATGCAATGCCTTTGAACTGCAATCAAGGGCTTGAGTTCAAAGGGTTACAAGGGGGATTTTCTAATATCATATTTGACAAGCCTTGACGAGTTTCTAGGTAATTTCTAAATGGTGTGATGTGCTGGTCTGAGGTCTTAGCGCAGCTCCCAATCAGTTTATTTTGATGGTATATTTAATTGTAAGGGTTTGGTTGTAGGCTTTTCTAATTTTATAATAAATAGAGAATACAGTAAATCAAGTCATGCACATGAATTATTTTTTAATAAATAGTGTTAGGTTGTACTGTGTTATTGTGAGCTTTTGACCTCTAGAAATGAATTTCTCGAGTTTGTTCTTAGCTCTAGGAAGGATTCAATCTCAAGTAAAGGTGGTTATAGAGAGAATCATTTTTTATAAATTTAATATCTGGTATCTTAGCTCATGTGTGTCTGCAGTAGATTTTCATTCCGCTGTTCTTTTTTTATTTTTTAATTTTTTTATTTTTAGCTTGATTATCTTATTTTAAAGCTCTTCATACACTAAAGAGATCTCACTTTAATTCCAACCATTGTCATTCTAATCCTTTTATTACCTGTTGATTGGTTAACTAGTCAGTTTTAGTTTCTATCTGCAAAATCATTTTTGCATTGCATATTTTTTGTCTGATACTGACAAAATTGCAAGAGATGACATCAGCTTATCCTTGGAGTTGTTCTTGTTGTACTTTGAACTTGATTGAAATTATAGTAAAAGTTGAAGGAGAAAAGAGAGGAGTCCGGTAACAATAAAATGAAAATGAGATGAGTGAAAACATTGAAGCTAGGAGGGATTCACATCCATCTATAGTAAGTAGAGTTTTTTTATAGGTGAAATCAAGATTCAGTTATGAAAATGTCGAAGCCAAATTTATTTGTAGTCAATTAGTTGTAAATCTCTCCCCATTCTGGCACAGCTTTCTGTCTAGGTAATCTCTTATCTCTTCCCTCTCTGTTTGAGAAGTTAAACCAGATAACTAATAGAGAAATGATAAGTTCAAAATGCAATAGAGCAAATAACAGTTGAAATCAGCAGAAGCGTATATACACATAATTGATTGAATGTGCTTGTATGAGACAGAAAAGTAGCTCTTACTTGTTTCCTTACTATAGGGTTTCCAAATAAAATATGGTTTCCTTGACAGATTAACATATGATGCTTTTATCATCATAAATTTTTAGTCAGTTTAATAATTCCGCTTGCATCACCATAACTAGCACCTCAAGCTTTTTTTTTTCTATTTCAAGCTATAAAATGCAAGCTTTTATCTATGTTTATGTTTAATTTTACTAGATAATTTGACATGATAATTTCTGGCGTCTTAGTTTACTATTTTGTACTGTATTACAGGTTGTACAACTGATGATGCTGGACAGCAAAAGAGCAGTGCTTCTATTGATCCAGCATCGTGATATTATTCCTCCCTCTGAAGTAGTAGAACAATTGCTGAGTGGTCGTAAAAAATGCGACTTCAAATACTTTTTGCATTTATACCTCCATTCATTGTTTGAAATTGATGTCAACTCTGGTAGAGACTATCACGATTTGCAGGTTGTTTTTACCTTCATTATTCTTTCTTAATCAAATATATTCGCACAAGGAAGTTCTTGCATCCAGTTTTCCTTGTCATATATAAAATAAATATTCACCATTTTAATCTTGTGTGTTGAATTATCATGTACCTAGTTGATTGTTCATAATAGAAATACAAATATATGTTTTCAGCATTTGAAAAAGTAAAATTACATATTACCTACTGATGCAGGGTAACACTAGGGTAAGGTGTTGTCGGGCTCTAATGCAATCCTAGGGTTCGTGAATGTTTGTGAATGCAGATTTAAAATGTATTCGGTAATTTAAGCACCTTTTGCACAGCTGTTTTAATTCAATTAAGCTTTAGCAATTGCCTACAGAAGATTCCACATTAATTTGAAATAACTTTCGTTGGCGATGGGGTGTCGTGAATCACAAACTGGAAGAGCGGTCGACACTGGTTCCGGATCAAAAGGAAGGCTCCGATCCGGATAGGAAACTCGCAATTCGAGTTAGACTTGCCATGCGGGTGTGTTCGGAGGCATTTCCGTTCCGAAACCACTCGCAGCGACCGAATTTAGATTTGCGCTCATATAAATAACTTCTACCTGAAAATCGCACGAGAAAACAATTAAATAAATTCAGTTTTAGGGTTTAGGAAGGGCAAACACACGCCGATTTAAATCGGGAGTGAGAACGGTGATCCGGGAAGATTCCTTGCTTGAAGCGGACTAGTGCCATCGTCGTCGTGGGTTGGGAAGACCGGCTGTAGCGGTTCTGGTGGAGGGTGGACATGGCGGAGGCGACAGCTATGAAGGAAGTGGCGGCTATGGCAGTGACGGCGGCTATGGCGTCAGCGGCGAAGGAGGCTATGGCGGCAGCGACAGCGGCGCCGGCTATAGCGGCTGTTATGCAGGGAAAATTCCGAAGGCAGCAAGGAGGAGGGTTCGGAAGGTGGCGGTTAGGGCTTGGAGAAGGATGATTTAGAAACTAGGGTTTCCCCGAGGAAAACAAGAGTTGTTCTTGCTGTTTGGAGAAAACCTAGAATTTCTATTAAAAAAAACTACTCATAAAATATAGATTTTGGGTATTTATAATACCCTCAAAGCAATCAAGTCCTTAGAGTATTTTTAATAAACGATCGGATGACTAATATTTGTCCCTCCGATCAATACATGAAACAGACGATAATAAATGCATAAAAATAAAACGGCTCTTGAAACGGACGAAAATAAATGCATAAAAATAAAACAACAACGTCATGGCCGGTACAGGTCTTGGCGGGCTTGGCGGCGGGACCCGCGTCGAAGATGGTCCCCATCAACTCTCCCCCGCTCAAAAGCACTCGTCACCGGTGAGTTCTCTGCGCGGTAGCGGGCTAAGAGGTCAGCATCCAATCTCTCGATCTCCTTTGCAAGTACCCAACTGCCCTCTGTGTCGGATCATCCCCTCCATCGAACCAAGTATCTCTGGAAGCCACCCTCAGTAGTGGAAACTGTCTCCTCATCCAGAATCGGCTCTGGCAGTGAATCTCCTCGGGGCAATCTGTCTGTGGACCTCGGTATCGGTAATAGGTCCTCAACTAAAGCTCTGTCTTCTGGTGCTGAGTGCTACCACCAGGGGTGGTAGTAGTAGGGGTAAAAGTAGGCATGGCTGTCTGTGGAGCTATATCCTCACCAGCACTCTACTCTCTCATAAGTTCCGATTTGGAACTATTTGCAGAAGGCTCCTCAGGTCCCAGTGGGTGTCTGTAGAATTGAGTCAGATCAGTCACATTGAACACTGGATGTACTCCCCAATTACATGGCAAGGCTAACTGGTATGCATTCGTACCAATTCTTTTCGTCACCCTGTATGGTCCGGTTCTTCTGTCGGCCAGCTTATTCAGGCTTCTCGAGGGAAGCCTATCCGGACTCAATCGCAACATTACCAAGTCACCTACCTCAAAAGATGTGTCCCTTCGTCTGGCATCAGCTTGCAGCTTATAATGATCGTAGTTACTGTGCAATCTGTGTTCAATCTCTTTATGTAATTCGTGCAATTGTAAAGCAAGTTCTGATGCAAACTGACTCGTTTTATGAGTGTACGGTAGGGGAACTAAATCTAGAGGAACCCTAGCCCTATGGCCGTGAACTATCTCGTTCGGAGATATCCTAGTTGACCGGTTTAATGAGTTGTTGTAGGTTAATTGGGCGTGTGGTAAGATCAGATCCCAATTAGCCTTGTGGTCCCCAACTAGACATCTCAGCAGATTCCTTAGGCTACGGTTGACAACCTCAGTCTGACCATCGGTCTGTGGGTGGTAGGCTGTCGAAAACATGAGCTTGGTACCCATAAGACGCCACAAGATTTTCCATAAATAGCTCGTGAACTTGACATCCATGTCAGTCACTATCGTCTTGGGTACACCCCTTTGAGCTACCACATCTCTAAAATAAAGTTTCGCCATGGCAGAGGCGTCGTCAGTTTTGCGGCACGGGATAAAATATGCCATCTTGGAGAAGCGATCTACTACCACCATGATGGAGTCGTGCTGACGCTGTGTGCGTGGTAGTCCTAGCACAATATCCATACTGACATCCTCCCAAGGGGTGGAAGGAATGGGTAGAGGGGTGTATAGTCCATTCGGTTGCTTATTTCCCTTTGCAACCTGACACACCCTGCAGCTTCTCACAATCTGGGCGACGAATTTCACCATCCCCGGCCAATAAAATCTCTCCTGAACAAGATCTACTGTCTTGTCCCTCCCAAAGTGTCCTCCTAGTTCTTCACCATGCAACTCCCATACTATACAATTGCGCATAGACGTATTGGGAATGCATAGCCGTGCACCCCTAAATAGGTACCGTCCCAAATGGCATAGTTCGTTGTGTTGTGGTATGGGTTGGCGGCTAGAGCACTATAAATGCCACTAAAATCAGGGCATGTGGCATAATCCTCGATCATGCACTCAAAGCCTATCACCTGGGCTCTCATATCTGTGAGGTCAAGAGAAACTCTGCTCAAAGCATCAACGGGTCTGTTGTCTTTCCCTTTGCAATGTGAGTACGAAGTCGTACTCCTGTAGGAAAGACACCCACTTAGCTTGGCGTGGGCTAAGCTTGTGCTGTGAGTTTATATATCTAAGAGCTTGGTGATCCGAGTGTAGGATAAACTCCTTCGGCAACAGGTAGTGCCTTCAGTGTTTCAAGCTCTGCACTAAAGCGTAAAACTCACGCTCATAATTAGAATAATTTAGCTTTGGGCCCGAGAGTTTCTCTCTGAAATATCCCACATGGTGGCCTTTCTGGGTGAGGACTCCACCAATCCCAACGTCGGAGGCATCGCAGGACACCTCAAAGGTCTTGTCAAAATCTGGCAGTCTCAACAGTGGGGCAGATGGCATCTTCTCCTTGATAAGATGGAATGCTTTATCAGCAGAAGATGGCCACTTGAACTCGCCCTTCTTGGTACACTCCGTGATAGGGGCCATGATACCACTAAAATCCCTTGTGAAACGTCTGTAAAAAGTGGCCAGGCCATGAAAGCTACACATGTCATGGATGTTCTGTGGCGTGGGCCACTCCATGATAGCCTTCACCTTCTTGGGATCAACGGAGATTTTTGAGGAGCTAACTATGTATCCTAGAAAGATGACAGACTCCACGAAGAATGTGCACTTCTTCATGTGGATGTATAGCTTTTCGGCTCACAGGAACTCTAAAATGGCGCGAAGATAATCTAGGTGGTCATCGCTAGAGCGGCTATACACCAGAATGTCATCGAAATAGACGACGACGAACTTCCCATGTAGGTCTGGAAGACACGAGTCATCATCCGAGCAAAGGTGCTCGGGGCATTGAATAACCCAAAGGGCATCACTAGCCACTCATACAATCCCTCCTTCGACTTGAAGGCAGTCTTCCACTGGTCTCCTTCTCTAATCCTAATTAGGTGGTATTCGCTCCTCAGATTTATCTTTGAGAAGATAGCGGCACCACTCAGCATGTCCAACATGTCGTCTAATCGCGGAATGGGGAATCTATACTTCACAGTGATTCGGTTGACAGCTCGGTTGTCAACACACATGCGCCAAGTTCCATCCTTCTTGGGGGCAAGAAGGGCTGGAACAGCACATGGACTCATACTGTGACGAATGAATCCACGGTCTAATAGCTCAGTGATTTGCCTCTTCAGCTCAGCGTGCGCTGCGGGGTCTAAACGGTAGTGAGGCAAATGGGGTAGGGAGGAGCCAGGGACTAAATCAATGGCTTGCTGGATCGACCTCATGGGAGGTAATCCAGCAGACAACTCCTCAGTATGGACATCCTGGACTCCTCAAGAAGCTTCCTGGCATATTTAGGAAGGTGGGTGGTGTCAGGCACCAGTCCAAAGGATTGGAGTACCACCAGGGCATAAAGGATGCCACTCGCGAAACTCTCTCTCTAACTCAACTCTCCGAATAATATTCAAGGCCTTCTTCCGTTTTGTGGGCGGAATGGTCTCCTTGGTAGCTTTCGATGTCAGGTGTGAGGCTTAGGGTCTGACGGAATTCAGGATCACCTTTTGCCCATTCAGATGAATGAACATGTGTTGGTCCTGCCATGAATAGTCACGCCCCTGCCATACAACCATGGTCTCCCTAAAAGAACGTGACAAACATCCATGGGCATGACATCGCACCAGATTCGATCGGTGTAGGATCCGATCGTGATGGGTACAAGACATCTGCGCATCACAGGAATAGTAGTCTTGGTAACTTAAGCTACCTGAAAAGGTGACGGGTGGGGCTCAGCAGTGACCCCCAGACGCGTAATTGCGAACTCAGCCACAACATTCATGCAGTTGACACTATCAATCACTAATCTGCATGACTTCTCCCCTGCTCGGAAGAAGGCTTGGAAGATGTTGGTCCTCCAATAATCAGCAGACTCTCGGGGTGTGGCCATCATACATCTCACCACTAGGAGGCTCAAATCAAACTCTTCATCACTGGGGGCCCCTAAGTCAAGTTCATTCAACACAACACCAACATCATCAATTTCGGCTGGGGCAGACTCATCGTCATTAGCCCCCTGAATCAGTAGTGTGGTGAGCTGCTTGGTGTAGTTCTTGGCATAGTGCCCAAACGTACCACATTTGAGGCACTTAATGTGTGCCAGACTCACAGCTCCTACGGGGGCCTTTCCCTTATCTTCTCTCGTGGCCATGCCCGTAGTCTTGGCTCCATCACTTCGAGCCTTCGGGTCATCCCGTCTATCAGTCCTAGTCGTTCTAGATGTCTTATTGCGACTCTTCTGATATGCCTCTATATCAGTCGCAATAGACACGGTGCCTTCCAAATTATATACGCCGTAGCGAATGAGTTCGCTACGAATCTCTGGCGTCAATCCGTACTTGTATTTGGACAGGGTGTCCAACTCAAACTCACGGATGCGGCAGCGTATCATGAGATCTTTTATTTCGGCGTAGTACTCTGGGACGGTCCTGGTGCCCTGGCGCAATGCGGTCAGCTCATTGCGCAGTCGGCTCATGTGGTATGCCGGTATGTACTGGGCCTCCAGTAGGGCTTTCATCTCAGCCCAGGTAATCACTAGAGGAAGCCTATCGTATTCCATCTGTCTCTCTTTTCTTGGCCAGAAAGTCTTCGCTTTTAGGGTGAGTCTTATCTTGGCAAAGCAGACCTTCTGATCCTCATACATACCGTACCAGTCAAAGTAACTCTCTATATCAAGAATCCAGTTTGTGAAAATCTTGGGGTCCATCGTGCCGTCATAGCTAGGAGGGTCTAGCTTGAGGACACGTGTCAGGTCTGAACGTCTGTCTCGCATAGGTTTATCAAAGTCATCCTCAAATCGGGGGTAATCATCGCGTTCCCGTGCTAGGAATCCGCGGCAACCATCCTGCTCTCTGGGAGGTGGTTCGTAGTAATCCTCTCGTGGGTGGGCCGAATAGGACGTCTCAAACATCTCTATGCCCAGCATGTATGGGTCCCTCCTCCTCCCAGTGCTGATCACCAAAAGGGGCGTCAGGTCGGGCCCTAAAGGCGTCATCATATCTAACATCCCGAGGTCCAGCAGGTCTGGGTCTCGGTGTACGCCCTCCCTGATATATCTCTGGAGTTAGTCTATCCTCATCTCGCTCGTGGTGTAAATCATGTGGACCTAGATGTGGGTCCAGATCCACATGAGGGGAATCCACTCGAGTCAGGAAACGGTTCGTGGATGGTTCACCTCCTGAACCTGGCGGGTTAGATCCTCTACCCGTGTGCTCCAGTTGGTTCACCCATCCTATAATTCCCCTCTCATATTCGCTCTCAATGTATTCATCTCTTCCCTCATGTGGTGTTTCTCCGCGTTCCATTCCATGCGGAAGTTCCTAAACCAGATAGGTTCGTCAGGACTCAAGTGCGGTTCAGCATGGGACATCTCCTGCGGTTGGTGCATCTCAGATTCTAAGTGCTGACTGTGGCTATCCATGCTAATCGTCCTACCACTCCTCAGATGCATGCAATGATGAATGCGATTTTTTTTCTTTTTTATTTTAAATATGTATGCACCTAGACTACTGACTCCTATGTATGCAGTGACGTGAACCTTAGGAGAATAGGATTCCGAAATTTGAGAAAATTTTGGAACCTCTCTCTGATACCAAAATTTGATGCAGGGCAACACTAGGGTAAGGTGTTGTCGGGCTCTAATGCAATTCTAGGGTTTGTGAATGTTTGTGAATGCAGATTTTAAAATGTATTCGGTAATTTAAGCACCTTTTGCACAGCTATTTTAATTTATTTAAGCTTTAGCAATTGCCTACTGAAGATTTCACATTAATTTGAAATAACTTTCATTAAAGATGGGGTGTCGTGAATCATGAACGGGAAGAGCGGTCGACACCAGTTCCGGATCAAAGGGAAGGCTCCGATCCAGAAAGGAAAGTCGCAATTCGAGTTAGACTTGTCACGCGGGTGTGTTCAGAGGCGTTTCCATTCTGAAACCACTCACAGCGATCGGATTTAGATTTGCGCTCTTACAAATAACTTCAACCCGAAAATCGCATGAGAAAACAATTAAATAAGTTCAGTTTTAGGGTTTAGGAAGGGCAAACACACGTCGGTTTAAACCGGGAGAGAGAACGGTGATCCGAGAAGATTCCTTGCGTGAAGCGGACTAGTGCCGTCATCGTCGTGGGTTGGAAGACCGGCTGTAGCGGTTCTGGTGGAGGGTGGACATGACGGAGGTGACAACTATGATGGTAGTCGCGGCTAGGGCAGTGGCGGTGGCTATGGCGGCGAAGGAGGCTATGGCGGCAGCGGGGGTGGCTACAGCGGTTGTTATGCAGGGAAATTTCCGAAGGCAGCAAGGAGGAGGGTCCTGAAGTTGGTGGTTAGGGCTTGGAGAAGGAGGATTCGAAAACTAGGGTTTCCCCGGGAAAAACAAGAGCCGTTCTCGCTGTTTGGAGAAAACTCGGAATTTCTATTAAAAAAATTTACTCATAAAATATAGATTTTGGGTTTTATAATACCTTCAAAGCAATCAAGTTCTTAGAGTGTTTTTAATAAATGATCGGAGGGCTAATATTCGTCCCTATGATCAATACATGAAACGAACGAAAATAAATGCATAAAAATAGAACGACTCTTGAAACAGATGAAAATAAAGGCATAAAAATAAAACGGCAACGTCATGGCCGGTATGGGTCCGGCTGGCTCGGCGGCGGGACCCGCGTCCAAAATGGTCCCCATCATCTACCTATAAGGGGTAAAATTGTTATTTTCTTAAAGTATCTAAAATTGTTGGAATTATGAAAATTGTAGGAAATTAAAATTAAAATATATCTTGTTAAGGGAAATTGCAATCTACCATCATTATTTTCTTAAAATATATGAACTAAAAATCATACTTTTAATCGAAGAGATGTGACTAGCTACATCTTTGATATAAATTCTACTACATTTTGCTTGAGTCTTGAACAACAGAAGATATTCTTGAGATCTTGAATCATATCACTACTACCAAAAGGAATTGTTGCCAGAGAAATTACCTTCAAGCAGAATATCCAGCCTTAGATCTTTTACATCTATTGTACAATCATTTCCCTTGCATAACGATAACCCTTCTTAATTTTGAAAATTCTGTGATCAGCTCTATCAAGGCCCAAATTCTTATAAAGACCTTCATCTTGTGGTAAACATTGCAAATGCTGTTCTGTAAATTTGATTATACCAGTGTTTGATTTCAACACACATGGATCTCATTCGATGATTTAACAGCAATTGTCTTAGGTTGATCTTTAATTTTAATTAATTGTCTGTTGAGTAAGTATCAAATTTTCTCTTGTTGTTGCTTTTTGCCAAAAACATTTGCTACCATGTTCGTTTTTCTATGGTAGTACTGGATACTAGATTGTAATCCTTGATAGCTTTAACTGCCGTCTCTATCTAAGATTTAATACGTTCTGGGTAGAGGTCTCTATCTAAGATTTAATACGTTCTGGGTAGAGGTATAACTTAAAGCTTTGATGATTCGTTAACAATGCACATCTGATTCCATACATATAATCTCTCTAAATATTCAAAATAAAGACAACAGCAGTCAACTCCAAATCATGTATTGAGTAGTTTCTCTCATGGTGCTTTAGTTTTTTGAAGCATATGCGACAGCTGTCGATCATATTGCATCCACACATAACCAAGGCTCCTTAAAGAGACATTATGATAAATTTGGAAGCCATTAGTCTACCATGAACTACTCATCCTCTATGTCGCACCATTTCTGAGCCTTCATACTCCGGTGATCACTTTCCATTCTTTTTAGATACGGATTGTTGCTGTCCTCCGTCAGCTTTTGTTTGATTCGTCCCCCATAATGGAGGTCATAGTCATATAAAAATTGGAATAGCTCGAACTATTTACTATCAAGTTTTTGTTTGCTTTGTCCTTAGTGGAATCATGATTTTGTTCACAAAAGATAATTCCCATGAGGTCACCTATTTTGGGAGTATTCCAACTCAAGCACACTTTGGAATTCTTAACATAAATTCTATTGTTATCTCAAATTACATCTTGATGTTTAAAATTTAGCTTATAATACTTATACAGTTTCACACAAATAGTTATGGATCATCTCTTCCCCTTCCAGTGTGGGTTTGATTCATTAATGCCATCCTTCACTTTTAGAAGCTTGCTAGCTGCCATTTATTATTTGATTTGCACATTATTTGAGCCTTCATGCATAGGCGATTACTCCTTGTACTCTTTGGATTCAAGTTGTTACACAGAATGCCCATAGTTTGTATTGATTGTTATCTTGTGAATATCATTCACCTTGACTCTAAGTTGATGGTAGCAAGACCTCAAGCTGACCTTGAATAAAGACTATGGCTCCTTCAAGTTGATCAAGCTATTTGTTAAATCTTAATAAGAGATGTTTTTTTTTTTTCAGTGGGCTTGTTTATTTCACGAAAACCAATGCAGACCCCTGTGCTTCTATCTTTTTGACAAAGAGTGTTGGAGCTCCCCAAAGTGGGAGCTAGATCTAGTGAACCATTTGTATGGCTCTTTGCAACCCTTGGTCACCATGCAGTATGGTGCTTCGGAGATAAGAGCTGTATTTGGCACTAGATCTATAATGAAATCAATATCTCTAGATAGTATTGAAAACTCCTTTGGAAACATTTATGGATATTTATAGACAATGGGATTGTCACTAGCTTTGACTCCGCCTATGCTAGGAACCCTTGATGCTCATGGCTCATACGCTTAGATGCCTTAAGGGATTATATAATGGAAGCAGTTATATCTATGTTACTGTAGATTTGAATATGCAGCATGAGGTAGTTAATTGTATGACACTCATCAAGTATCTCATAGGAAGTGTTAGCTGCTGTAATTTAACAGGTATAGATGTTGATTGTACAATCTCAGCAGTAATAAATGCAAAGCATCATAATCTAAAAGAACATTAACTTAAATATATTAATGAAATAGTACCTGACCACGTTGTTAAGAGTCCTTGATTATCATTGAATGTATAAACATGATGTTACACATTCTGATGAGGTTGACTAGCGGTACCTGGATCTGCCTTCGGTCTGCCAGCTCGGCCATCTGGAGCTTTTTGATTGTTTTACTGTGCAGATGACTTGCATTTAGGATTTTAGTTTTGTTACTTGGGGCAATGGGGCGTTGTGTGACTTTGTTGGCAGCATCTGAAACAGATTCTCACTTTTGATTCTTCTTGCAGTTTGATAATTTTAGTTGCGTGCATCTGTTGTACTGTTCTTATATACTTATCATTCTAAACTTAAATATTTACGGAGTCTCCACTCTTTGAGTTTCGTTTTCATTTCTACTATACCCATTTCAAAGAGCTCTAAAAACACTGGCCCATTTTTTTTGTTTCTATTTTATAAAAGCTTATGATGATGCGTATGTAAATATTCCCCAATCTATATAATATGAGAGACATTTATGCACCATCTGACAGGTAGAGCTCTATGCTGACTATGATCCTCGAATGCTCCTCACATTTCTTCGTTTAAGCCAACATTACAAGTTAGACAAGGTTTGATCTTGGTTATATGCATTGCATAAATGTTTTAGTTGCATTTGAATAGAAATATAGATTATTAATGTCTTGTTATAATCGCAGGCATACGATGTGTGTGTCAGTAAAGGCCTGCTTAGAGAGCAAGTCTTCATTCTAGGAAGGATGGGCAACTCTAAAAAGGCACTTACAGTTATAATAGATCAACTGGAAGATATAGAGGAGGTGCTGAAAATTCTTTTTCTTGTTTAATTTGTTTATTTAAAATTATGTTCTCATATTTGCTAATGTTTTATTTTTGGGCAGGCTGTGGAGTTTGTATCTATGCAGCAAGATGATGATCTATGGCAGGAGTTAATCAGACAGTGCCTACGCAAACCTGAAATGGTAGGGTATCCCTATTAGGTGTGCGCTGAGTCTAACTTGAGTTGACCCCCTGATTTGAACTTGTTAGATTATTTAACGAGCTTGTGATTGAGCTTAAGTCGGCTCACATGCCTACACATGAGCTAATTCATTTATGATTAAAAATATAGAAAATTTAATTTTAGGAAGTATCAAATCAAATTCATAAGTTTAGTAAATTTTTATGAGAGAATTAACTGAATATAAACTAATATGTAAAATAAAGATAAATATAAATTAAAGTTTATATATATATATATATATATATATATATATAACAACAATAACACCACCAAGCCTTAATCCCACTAGGTGAGTTCAACTACATGAATTATTTGTTTTCATTATATATGATCGAATAGAAGCTTCTCTTTAAGCTCTAAAAAGAAAAGATCTTTCATAATAGTGTCTTCTCGTGCTTTTTTGTTTTTCTTTTCTTATTTTAATATGGGCGAAATTCATAAACTCGATTTTTTTAAAAGAGGCGTTGTACGATCTATGCTTAATATGTCTGAACCATCTAAAGTATCATTCTCTAATCTTATCCATTATTGGAGCCACTCCAATCTTGCTACAAATAAACTCATTTCTCATTCTATTCTTACGAGTATGCCCACTTATCTGCCTAGGCATTCTCATCTCTGTATCACTTATTTTACTTGTAAAGTTCTTCTTTGTTGGTCAGCATTCAACCCCATATAGCATAGCGGGTCATATAACTTCTTTATAGGTATTTCTTTTAGTTTTGAGTGGGATTTTTGGATCACACACACTTCAATATGCTTATCCATTTCATCCAACCAGCTTGGATCCTATTAATCACATTGCTCTCTATTTGGCCATTATTTTTAATAATTAAACCTCTCAATCTTCTTGATCACATGGTCCTTAGTATTTGTATATTTAAGGTTAAGGTTTCTAATACAATTGAACTTACACTCCATATATTCTATTTAAATATATTAAAATGAAAATATTTATATTCTAAATAGTCCTACAACTCAAATTTTTCTTAACTCCATTCCTAATCTTATCAACTAAAAGAATATCATATACAAGTAATATGTGCCAAGGAATCTCCTCTTTAATGTGCTTAGTAAGAACATCCATAATAAAAGAAAAAAATATGGGTGAGAGTTGAACTTTTATGTAATTCAATAGCAATAGGAAAATCATTAGACAAATCACCTTATGATTAAATACATGTTGCAGCCCCCTTATACATATCTCTAATAATATTAGTATCTGCAATATAGTTCACTTCTCTCCAAAGCTCATAATTTTTTTTTTAATACTCTATGATAATCCTTTTCAAGGTCAGTTAAAATTAAATAAAGATCTTGTTTTCTTTTTCTAAATTTCTTTATTAAATCTCTTAATATATGTATGGCTTCCACGGTGGATCTACCTAACATAAACCAAATTGATTTTTAAAAATATAAGTACCTGTTCGTAATCTATATACAGTTACTCTCTCAAAGTTTCAATGTATGACACATTAATTTGATTTCTTTATAATTAGCAGTCTTGAGCATTGCTTATATACTTGTAAATATGTATAAATAGTCTTTCTCCATTCATTTGACATATTTTTAGTTTTTAAATTGCATTAAATAACTTCATAAATTAAGAAATTTTTTTCTCGCCTAAATATTTTCATACATCGATAGGGATGCCATCCTATTATAATGTTTTTTCACTCTTCATTCTCCTTAAAACATTACAAATCTCAGCTTTACTAACATGGCGATTGCAAGTGTAGATGAGAGTATTTATATAATCATTAAACTTAATTATATTAATTGTATTTGTTCAACCTTCGTTAAAAAACTTAGTAAATTATTTTATTCATTTATTTTGAATATCTTCATCTCTAAAAGAATTTCTTGATCATTATTTTTAATATGAATAGCATGAGTTAAGTATTTGGTTCTTTTATTTCTTAATTTGGTTGATTTATAAATGTAACCCTCTCGATAATTTCTAATTTATTATATAAATTCTCGAATGCTGCACTCTTAGCATCACAAACTTCTATTTTATATTTCATGATAAATTAGTTTATATCTCTTTCAAATCTTTGTGGTCTTACATTTACACTATTCATTATATCATGTTCTTACATCTTTAATTTTAACTTGAACCTCTTGTTTCCATCACCATGCATCTTTATTATTGGGTTCTTTCTAGTTTGATTAACCAAACAAATTTTTTCTACATTGTAATTATAAGTAGCATCCAAATTTCGCACAAGGTTTTCTTCACCCTCAAGCTTTCACTTTCCAAGTTTTAAAATTTTATTTTTAAAAATATCTATATTACTCTTTTTAAAATTTTGCCATTTAGTTTTAGGATAAATTTAAATTTAATATTACTTTAAGTTTCCCTTATTTTCAAACCCAAAACCATTAAACAATGTTGAGTTGTCAAAAAATCACTTGGGAGTAATCTTCTAATCCTTACAAAATAAACGATGTATTCTCATTACAAAATAAATGATGTATGTAATAGTAAGTTTCTTCTTTTCTTTAAAGTAAGTGTTGACAATTATAAGATCATAAGCTAAAATAAACTCTAATCATTTTTTTTTCTTCATTAATCTCTCTAAAATCAAAACTAACATGAATTCTTGCCGGACCTTTTCTACACATATTTAATACTCTTTGAGGAGCATAAACACTTGGAATATTAAAAGTTATTCTATTAATTATAAGTTTTAAAGATATAATTTTATCTCCAATCTCTTAAATTTTATTGCATTATTCTATAAATTTTTATTCAGAATGATACCCACACTATTTCTATATTGATTCTTACTTAAGTAATAGAGTTTAAAGCTTAAACTGTTAATTTATTTTGCTTTCTCTCTCATCCACTTAGTTTTATAAGAGCATACTATATTAATCCTATTTATCATAATATCAGCTAGCTCAAAAAACTTGCTAATGAGAGTGCCAGTAGTATACTTAATTTTAATATAAAATTAAAGGGTAGCTTCTTTACATTCATATATCCATAATAGAGGAATCCTTGATTATTTGACACTACACTTGGGCATCGATGTAGCCGCATTTACACACTTTTCACTATATTCAGGCAATGTAGTGCGTCATTTCTAGGGGACGCCCTAACTCTAACACATATATTTAAATAATTCATGTCATATTATGAATTGACAAAAATTTTCATTGGTTGTCAACTTCCTGATGCAACCCTCTTTTCAGGGGATGCTCAAGCTCTAGTACAATTATTTAATCTAAAGTATTAATTTCATATATATATATATATATATATATATATAATATCATCGTTGTGAATGGTGTTGTAGTCCAGTGGTTGAGGCTCAGGATTTGTTATCCCAGGTCATGGGTTCAAATCCCACCGGCCACACATATGCAATATATATATATATATGTATATATATATATATGTATATATATATATATATAATATCATCGCTTAAATGTTGATGTGTTTTGAATATATTATACACTATTAAATGAGTCACCTCATGAGTCAATAAGCTAAGCTAAGGTATAATTCATCAGTTAGCTCGTTGAGTTTGGCTCACAGGTCATTTAATCAAGAAGAGCTTGAGTAGCTCATGAGTTTGTCTCACATGGCATTTCTTCTCTATGAAATAATTTTGATACAGTATACTGGAATTCTTACCTACCATTCATTCTAAAAACAATACACTGGAATTCTTACCTACCACTCATTCTAAATACAATATACAATAATTTTGATACACGGCATGCCAATCCTTCTGAATCCAATACGGAAAAAAGGGACTCGGGTTGACCCTTTAAATTGTGGGTTGGGTTTGAGTCAACAAAACCGACCTACTTCAATATTGGGTTGGATTTTGATCAATCCGCATAACCTTCTCATGATCCAAAATGCCTTGTTTACAACTCAACTTGTTTAATAACCCAATATTAACAGCATTATACATGCATAAATTTTGTCCATCCCTTCAATGCTCTCCAAGCAGAATAATTAATTTGAATTCCATAGTAAGTTGTATATGGATCAACCTGTAAATATTTGAATATCTTTCATTAATGAGACATCATTTATGTTAAATTTCCTTGTATATATTGAGTATGTTAAGTATCCTAGTACAGTTAACTCTGGTAATCTTGGCCAGTCTTTTTGATTAAACCTTTCATTACCTTGGTTATCTGATTAATTTATTGGAATTTAATCTATGGACGTCTATGCATGCTCCATTTAGAGAAAATTATGTGATAGTTGTATTGTATATGTTGAAGTATATCTATTTGCATGTATTGTTTTAATATGTTTGTGCATAGTTGAAACATTAAAAATTGGTGGTGATGGTATCTGGAGTGGAAGATAAATCTATATGCATGTGTAGTGCACGCATTAGTGTGTCTATTGTTTTAACCAGATAAACTATAACCCATTTAGTTAGGCATCTTCTTCCCTTTGTCCACATTTAAGTCTTTTTTTATTGTTAGAAATGGCCACTTTAAACGTATTTATTTATATAATATTTTGATTATGTGCTCACATGTAAGGCTGTTTGTTTTAGAGTTATTATTTAAATTTATTGGACTATTAACCAAGTTAAATGGATAATGTTGTTCGGTCTGATATTTTGACATTTTGATTAGTTTAGTTTTTTATATTAGTAATTTTTTGGTTAACCTTAAGCTAGATGAGTTGATTAAGTTAAGCTGCAAAGTTGTTCAGGAGTAGCTAGGCTAAGACAAACGAATCTGCCCTTATTTCCTTGAAATATGTTCATTTATGCGTGCCAATGTTTCTTACCCTAACCACAATGCTGTTTTTGAATTCTGGTAATCACTAATAGGGCAGTATCCTATCCAAGTGGCTATAGGATAATTTAAGCATGCATGAATGTATAATACTTGTAGACGCACTTGCACTGCCATACATGTGTTGGAATATTTTTCATATTTATGTTTTTTTTTGCATGAAATTTAGTTGGCTTCCAACAGGAGTATTAAGCCATTCTAACTTGAAACGACCAGAAAACATTAGTGTTTTTCAATGTGTGGGTTTAGTGGCTCAAGTTGAATTTTCTGACCCATTTAGAAATCGGATCGAGTTCAGATCCCACCAACTTGGGTTGGGTCAACTTCACTGAACCTGACTCGCCGGCATGCTTTGACACCAGGCCACTCTTTTTGATACTCTTGTTTTTGCTTGAGTGCTTGCAGGTTGGAATGCTGTTGGAGCATACAGTTGGCAATCTGGACCCGCTCTATATTGTAACCATGGTGCCTAATGGATTAAGAATTCCTCGGTTAGTGTTCATACAAGTTCTAACACCCAATTTCAATATTGTTGTACTAACCATGCCACCCCTCTTCTTGTATATAGGTTGAGAGATCGTTTGGTCAAAATCGTCACTGATTACCGCACAGAAACCTCTCTCCGGCGTGGATGCAATAAAATTCTGCAGGTCTCCTCAATCTCCTCTGTTAACACTTACATACGTACATATAATGCAAATTCAAGTATATCATATTCTCTTAAGCTTCATGCAGGCAGATTGTGTGAACCTTCTAATCAAGTACTACAAAGAGGCTCGTCGCGGGGTGTGCCTCAGCGAAGCCGAAGAGGAAAGCCAATCAAATGAGGCAGAGGAGAGTCCCGCGGCCCATTACAGGCGGGCAGGATTGAGCAACCAGCCCGTCGAGCTCAAGTCGAGAACGAGGGGAAGCGGGCGGTGCTGCCTATGCTTCGACCCCTTCTCGTTCCAAGATGTCTCCGTCGTCGTGTTCTTCTGTTGCCACGCCTATCATGTAACGTGCCTTACTGGCGGTTCGGATTCTATTGATATCGAAAATTATGATGACCATGACGATGATGATGATGATGCCCCGCATGGGGCGTCGCGGATTCGATGCGTGTTGTGCATAACGGCTGTTGGTTGAGTTTTTTGTGACTGTGCTGGTGTGAATGTTGTGTTTGTTTCTTCTTGTATTTTATTCATTAAGGTTCTTAAGATCAAATCATAAGAGCTAAGAGCTCAAAAAATAGATGAACTGTAGTAATGTGATAAAATATTATGTAATATTTATAGCTTTGAATGGATTTTCCAGATGTTGGGTTGGACCGGATTTACTTTGATATTTATCAATCAAATCGATAAATATTAAGTTCATAGCATTGTACACCCGAAGCCTGATGCCTAAAATGCTTTTTTTATGTTCATATATATTGCCACAAAATCCAACTTCTTGGTTTTGCTCGGAAATGTTTAATTTTTTTGTAAAAGACTTGTTTTTTACATTCGTAGTATGTGATTTTGGATCGCTGCAAAATTTATTTTGATATGATTAAAATGAACTTATGTATTGGAGAATTTGTCTTTGGTAATTAGTTGAGTGTTCTGTTTTATTTCTGTTATTCTTTCTGCAGCAAATATTGATTTTGACTTGGAAGATTTCATTAAATATTAATGTGTAATGGCTAATGAGGTATCTTGAATTTATTAACTGGATTGTTGGGGGAGGCATGATTGCATTTTCCTTCAAATAAATAACTTGATTGGCTTTCTTTGAAGTGTTACTGTTCTTTTGTTGTTCATACTTGTGAAATCAAAATTGCTATTAATATTATAGCTGAAAAAATATATATATATTTATATTTAAGCTGTTTGGCATTAGAAAATTGAGTAAAAATGATGATTGGTAGATTTGGAGAAAATGAAATAGTATTTGAGTGTTGTGTTTTGTTTTATTTTTTTTCTCGAGGTTTGAATGAACAAATCGTTTTGTTGAACAAACGAATTCTTTGGCAAAATCGTTGATCAAATAAAATCATTCGTTTTATTTCGTTCGTTCGTTCACTAGGTTGCAACTATGCATATTCTTCAAAGCGTTCGACTTGAGCATGAACAATTTACTATTTGGTTTTACTTTATATCAAACGATAATAATTTCATTATGCTCAAATGTTTTTTTGGTTTTACATTGAATTTAACGCATTTATTTTGAGTATTTCAAATTCCATGACCAAAGAATTTTAAAAATATACAAAGGATAGAATTTTTAGTATTTTATCATAAATTTGAATTGTATGGATCACAATTTCTATAAAAAAAAAAAATTTATAATCAAAACCACTAGGGCACCCTCTGCAAGACAGTTCGAACAAGGAAATGAGCTCAGAGGAGGACCAAAGGATCTGTGCCGGAGAGAGGAAGAAGAAGAATGCGCTTGGTTGGCTGGAATTGGGAAGAGGATGGCTTCAGGTCGTGGGGGAGTTCTTGTTCCAAAGAATATTATCCAGCCATCTCGAAAATCCCATCGCTTTACCTCAGCTCGAAGGCACCACTTGTATCGTTACCGGTTCAACCAGCGGAATCGGTCTCGATATAGCCAGGTCTCTCTCTTCTTTCTGATCATTTTCTCGATTTCTAGTTGTTAGGGTTTAGTGTTCCATTGATGATGAGAAGTGATGCCTTCTGTGTCTTTCCTATTCTCGTTTTTTCTGGGTTGATTTGTACTGGCTCGACATAGTGAAAATTAGCCCTTACTAAAACTCTGCGGCCATACTTCTTTCATTGAAGTTAATTGAGAATACTGGTCATGATTCGATCTCACTTGATATTTATACGGTCTTGTGCGAGTAACCGGCGGCCATAGGCAAGTATGGCACCTCGGCGATCTAATTTAGCAGTCCAGTCATTATCAAACACAAAATAGACCATACAGCAGACGTTTTTATTTGATGCAATTAGTGTAGGATTTATAAAGTTTAATGTTTACAAATGCAGATTAAATGATGATAGATTTTATTTAATAATTAACCTAAAGTAGATAGATTATCAAGCCAAATTTGTAGTCACTCTTCCATAACCGGAGCTCATGTACAAACAAACACTGCAAGACTATCCATATCCTTTAAATAGAGAATCAACTTGTAATTGTTAAAAGAATCAAAAAGTAGGGCGGGAATCAAAATGTAATTATTTAGACCTTGTATTTTCTTTGTTCCTTTCTCTTATGTTCTCCCTAGCCAAATTATGGATTATTTTGCATGTGAAAGAAATGGAATTGAGCGTCTCTCTCTTAATTGCGCTTCTTAAGATATGCTTAACAAGTCATGAAACCATTTTTTGTCACTTGGAATGTTGGAAGATAAGGTTTTATTAGGCTCATGAGTGATGTTCTTTATGATTATGGTTAAAGGACAGCTAATAACGTTTCACTCATAAACTCAATTAACATCAAAATTTTCAGATATTGAGTTTGATTAGTTGGAAACATTGTATTAAAATTTGATTTAATTTATTAAGTGTTTTGGGAAATATAAATTTTATAATAATATCGTTTAGATTTGTCATTGCAGTAATCTAAAAATAGATAAATGTTTCATTATTTTGTCATCACTTATAGTTTTGACATGATACTTTTCAGATCACTTTAATAATGTGCATTGAATAATTTACATAGATTCATTGTGTTGTTTACGATCATTAAGAGCTGGCGGTGTAAAAATATGATCCAACAGAAAAGCATTAACTCGAAAAAAGGCAGGGTGGGTTGACCCGATTGGTCTTCATGTTGGACTTCTTGACTCATAGAATTTGAGTCGGGTTTCGGTTGACTTGCAAAACCCAAAATCAATCCAATTTAATCCATTTTTTGTATATTCATGTTAAGCAGGTTGGGTTTGTGTCGAAACGGGTTAGGTTTGAGGCAAAATGTATAGATACTACTATAGTACTTATATGTTTGTGTCAAAATGGGTAGAGTTTGGGTCATTTAGCTTAGGAGTGGGTTGGGAATTTTGCACCATTTGTCAAGTATTTTATGTAGACTTTTCTAGAATTGATATGATATTACTTAATGGATCATCGTATATTATATATAGCTCAAATTTATGATCTAATAGTTAGAAATTATTTCTATGACAACACATTCATGTATAATTTTTCTAAACTTCTTAGAAGAATGAAACTTAAAGAAATCACTTGTTAATTAAATGAAGTTCACTAGAAATTTTATGATAAATGCTAACTTGAAATAAAAAAATAATTTGGATATTTATTTATTAATTATCACTTCTTATAAAACACATGTAGAAGTACATTGAAGGCAACACTGGATAAACAAAAGAAGTACTTTGATTTTCATCATTGACACTTGGAGTTTGAGGTTTGAGATATTGTGCACATCAGAATAACTGCAATTAGTGGCTTGGTTTTATTTGGACATGAGGGGAAGTCGAATTTATATTCATATTCCAATGTAAGATAATAGCCGAGCATATTGGAGTGTTTCCATATTGTTTGCTTCTTCTTGAACACATGACAAATTTGCATGATGCATTTCATGTATCCAGTCTTTAAAACAAGTTATTTGACCCTTTCGATAAAGTTTATGAACCTAAGATTGATGTGCAGCCGAATTTGGCATACAAAATTGAGCCAGAAAGGATCTCAGCTTAAGATGTGTGCAAAACTACATGTAAAGAAATACCCATGGTTAAAGTATTATGGAAAGGGATGAGATTGGGATAGACTTCATACAACAATAATAACAATAACACTAAGCCTTAGTCTCACTAGGGGTCGACTACATGAATTCTTTATTTTCATTATGTACGATCAAATAAAGCCCCTCTATATGCTTTAAATAAAGAAGATCCTATCTATTGGTTTATTCTCATGCGTTTTTTTGTCTTTCTCTTTTAATGTGGGCCTCTTTTAACATGTTTAAAATTTATACACTGAGTTTTTCTAACTAGTGGTCTTTATGCTTATATACCAAAACCATCTAAAATGATGTTTTTTATTTTATCTACTATTGGAACCATTCCAACCACTATGAATGAACCTGTTCTTGAATGTGCTCAGTAAGAACATCCAAAATTAAAGCAAAAGTATGAATTGAGAGTAAAGTCTTAATGTAATCCAATACTAACAAGAAAATCATTAGACAAACCACCCTATGATTGAACACAATAAATTACGGCCTCATTATATATCTTTAATAACATCAATTTAAGTTACAATTTTTTTTTATTTTCAAAACTCTCTAAAAACTTATGTTGTTATGATTCATAGAGATTAAATGAAGATTTTTTTCATTATCTAGATTTCTCCCTTAAAACTCTTAGTAGATGTATAGCCATTGTTATATCTTTCTAGCATAATATTAAATTAAATTTGTTGAATACGAGTATCCCATCATAATCTATATTCAATCTATCGTAAAGTTTTAATGTATGGCTCATCAACTTTATTCACCTATAATTTGCAGTCTTGAGGATCATTTTTATTCTTGTAAATAGGTACATTAATACTCCGCTCATTTGACATTTTTTTAATTCTCAAAATAACATTAAATAACTTCAAAAACCCAAAAATTCCTTCAACACTGTTTTCCACATCGATAGGGATGTCATTTGATTCCCTTACCTTTTCATTCAAAATCATCTTTAAAGCATTTAAAATCTTAATTTTATTGACTTGCCAAATAAAAGTGTAATTGATATTATTTTTATAACCATTAAACTCACTCATATTAGTTGTATTGGAGCAACCTTTATTAAAAACTTAATAAAATAATTCATCCAATTATTTTGAATTTTTCATCGTTATAAAATATATTGATCTTCATCTTTAATATATTTTACTTTAATCAAATCATTTGTTTGAATTATTATAAAGTTATTTTAAAGAAAATTGAAAAAATAAAAGGTTTCTTAAAAATCTTTTTTCAATTCATCAAAATAAGAGACAATTTAAATTAACGAAGATATTAATGTTGTTAATTGTTGAACTTGCTTTATTAATTTTGTTAAAGCTTGGGATTGTTTCAAGAATTTTAGAAAGTTAGGAACCACAATACCAAGTCTTAATTTCACTAGGTGGGGTCAACTACATGAATTTTTTGTTTCCTTTGTGCATGATCAAATAAAAGCCTCTCCCATAGTTCCAAATAGAGAAGATCCTTTCTTATGATTATTTCTCATGCCTTTTTTGGGCAAATTCTTTCATGTTTTACATGGGCAAAGTTCATAAACTCAATTTTCTTACAGAAGCATTGAACGATCTATACTTAATATGCCTGAACCATTTAGGGTAGCATTATCTAATCTTATCCACTATTGAAGTCACTCCAACCTTGCTACGGATAAACTTATTTTTCATTCCGTGCTTACGATTTTATCCACTCATCCACCTAAGCATCCTCATCTCTATAATACTTATTTTATTGGTAGGTTTCTTTTTTGTTGGCCAACAGTTAGCCCCATATGACATAGTTGGTTGTATAGCTACTCAATTAAATTTTTATTTAATTTTGAGTGGGATTATTTGATCATAGAGCACTCTAGAAGCGCTTCTCCATTTTGAATAATTAAACTAAGGTACTTGAATGTTTCGCTCTTCTTGATCACATGGTCCTCAAATGCCCTCGAAATTAGTACTTCTAATACAATTAAAGTTATACTCTATGTATTATGTTTTATATCTACTAAGGTAAAAACTTTTAAATTCAAAAGTAGTCCTCTACAACTCAAATTTTCTTTAACTTCATCCCTACTCTTATCAATTAATAGAATGACATCTGCAAATAACATGCACCATTGAACATCCTTTTGACTGTGCTCAATAAGAACATTCATAATTAAAGCAAAAAAATATGGGCTAAGAGTCAAACCTTGATGTAATCCAATAGTAATAGGAAAACCATTAGACAAATCACCTTGCGAACAAACACATGTTATAATCCCGTTATACATATCTCTAATAAATCTCAATATATGCGGTACAAATTCCTTCTTTCCAAAGCTCTCCAAAGAACTTCTCTTAGTACTCAATCTTAAACCTTTCAATTAAATGAAAATCTTATTTTCTTTCTTAGTTTTTTCATCCAACCTTTTAATATATGTATGGCTTCCATGGTAAGTATATCTGGCATAAAGCCAAATTGATTTTGAGAAATAGAAGTATCCTTTCATAATCTGCATTCAATTACCCTCCACCAAAGTTTTATCGTATGCACATTAACTTGATTGTTTTATTTTTGGCACAATCTTGAGCATCGTCTTTATTCTTTTCAATAGGTATAACAACACTATTTGTCCACTTGTATCTTTTTGGCTTTCGAAATAACATTAAATAATTTGGTGAGCCGAAAAATTTTTTCTTCACCCTAACATTTTCAAACATCGATAGTCATCCGAACCTATCATTTTTCCGCTCTCTATCATTTTTAAAGCATTCATAATCTCAAATTTATTAACACGTCAAATGAAAGTATAATTGATACGATTTTATAACCATTAAGCTTACTTATATTAATTGTATTGGTAACCTTCATTAAAAAGCCTAGTAAAATTATACATCCATCTATACTGAATATCTTTTTGAAAGTTAGGATCATGAATAATATATGCAAAATATGCAAAGAGAATAATTTTATCCTTATGATCAGTATTTTTGCTAAGCCATAATCATTCCTAATAGCATATGATTCTTGCTTATTGATCTAACTTTTTACTTCCCTGTCAGTAAACCTTACAAAAATTGGCAAGTAACCACGGTTATTACTGAAGCTGATGCCAAATATGAAGTTTTAAAAAAATTCATGCTGCGGTCCCCAATTTTATTTATATGTTGCTTTGCTATCATTTACCTACGTCACAATTGTTTTGAAAATTCATACTATTATTTACTTAAATAATGTATTTGACATATTGTTTCATATGCTTTTTATAAATTGTAATATTTTAGGCAACTTGCTGAGGCAGGAGCACATGTTGTCATGGCTGTCAGGAGAACAGACTTAGCACATGAACTGATTCATAAGTGGCAGAATGAAATACAAGGACTGTGTATGCCGCTTAATGTTGAGGTGTGGAAGCATCCAGAGAGAAGGCTCTTGATCCATGTTACATTGTATACAAGTAGAGAAACTGTTTGTTTATTTATGCACGTAGAAACCTTATATGTCCTACCAATAATGTTTCTCTTTATTTGAAGGTTATGGGGCTGGACCTTCTCTCATTAGATTCTGTTGTGCAATTTGCTAATGCTTGGAATGCTCGACAAGCAGCGTTGCATGTATTGATTAACAATGCTGGAATATTCGCTTTAAGAGGTTGGCGTGAACCAAATGTTTATTTTATCGTGAGGGAACCTGGACTATTGTTTGTACTTTGTTCTTATGCAACTTGTGTTACAAGTTCTGCTATTTTGAATGTTGAGCTTTATTCATATTATAAAGTTCATTTCGTTTTACCAAATTATCTTTCAGAGTTATGGTTATTAGATATCATAATATTCACTTACACGGTGGAGAATTTGTTTGCTTTATATTATTACTAGACAGCAAATATGCAAAAATGGTCCTGATTAAATTTACTTTAAAAAAGTGAAATTTGAAGTTCCCTTTGCGTTCTGTTGAAATTCTTTTTGAATTGGCTTTTACTTGTTATCAGAATAATGTGAGAGGATATGCCGTTGTTTAAGTTGAAAATTTTAGCAAGCGGAATTTCTTTCTGTAACATAATCTTTGGACAGTCTTTACATGATAAAACTTTAATTTCCTATGTTACTAGATATATAAATCTGTAAACATGTTATGATGTAAAATCTACTGTCAGTAGTAAGTATTACCCTTCCATAAGATAACCAGAGCTCTACATCCTGTTTTTAGTTCTAGTATTGGCTTTTTCATGTGAGAAATATGATAAAATATCATGTAATAACTATACTGATATAAGTACATGTCTTATCTATATTAGAGCCTCAGCGCTTTTCAAAGGATGGGCATGAACAACATATGCAAGTGAATCATTTGGCTCCAGCATTATTGTCTATGCTGCTTATACCATCCCTTCTTCAAGGTTCTCCAAGCAGAATAATTAACGTGAATTCCATAGTAAGTTGTTATATGAATCAATCTGTGAATATTTTGAATATCTTTCATTAATGAGACATCATTTATGTTAAATTTCCTTGTAATATTGAAGATATTTGGTGTCCTAGTTCAGTTACTCTGATAATCTTAGCCAGTCTTATTGATTAAAGCTTTCATTGCCTTGGTTATCTGATTAATTTATTGAAATTTTAATCTATTGACGTCTACGCATGCTCCAATTAGCTATTGCATGATTCATTAGATTTTATGGAAAAATATGTGATAGTTTTATGGTTTATGTTGAAGTATTTCTATTTGCATGTATTGTTTTAATATGTTTGTGCATAGTTGGAACTTTAAATATGTATGTATGCGTGTAGTGCACGCATTAATGTGTCTATTATTTTAAAGTTTTTTTTATAGTTAGAAATGGCCAGTTAAACCTATTTATTTTTATGATATTTTGATTAAGTACTCACATGTAGGGCTGTTTGTTTTGAACTTAATATTTAAATTTACTGGATTAGGGATTAGCTAAGTTAAATGGATAATAATGTTGTTCGGCTTGATATTTTGACATTTTGATTATTTTAGTTTTTTTATTGTTACTTATTTTTGGCTATAAGCCAAAAACAAACAAACCCTTATTTCCTTAAAATATGTTCATTTATGCATGCAATTGTTTTATAACCCTAACTACAATGCTGTTTGGAATCCTGGCGATCACTACCAGGGAAGTATCCTATCCAAGAGGCTATAGGATAATTTAAGCATGCATGAATTTATAATACTTGTAGACGCACATGCATTGCCACACACATATGTTGCCATGTTTTTCATATTTATGCTTTTTTTTGCATGAAATTTAATTGGTTTCACATGGGAGTATTAAGCCATATATAATTTAATAACTGTTAATGGCTAAAGCTATCATATTACATATCTAACTCAATGTTTAAAAGATCAATCAAGTAAGATATGGCCTTTCTTACTTCTGGTACTGCCAGTTGAAATATATTTTAGAACGCTTAGTAGCCTTCTAAATTTTACAGATTTAGCTTGGTGCTTGATTGTTGAAAGATGGCCTTAAAGGACTGATTAATGGAACCGTGAAAATTGATATTACATTCTATCAATTCTTATTGTTTACTTATTTCATTTGGTTTAGTGAGATTAAGCATTCCCAAAGTCTTCGTTTTTCAAACGGCAATGCTCTTTTGTTCTGTGCAATAACCTGGCTAGGCATGGTAATTTGCAAACACGTTATTTATTCTATCCATTTTGAGTTGCAAATTTGGTATTCATATCTAAATATTCAACATTTATTTTTAAATTCTTGATTTTCATCGCATTTCCTTTTCTTCAGATGCACACAGTGGGTTTTGCTGACCCAGATGATATGAACATAACTTCAGGCAAGAGAAAATTCACGAGCATGGCTGGATATTCCAGTAGTAAATTAGCACAGGTAATGATTACAATCATACTAATCAGCTTATTTTTTATAGTTATACTCATCATCAAACTCCTCCATAAATGACCTTGAAGAAAGCTTGTGAAACTTAGATGAAAAGTATCTAGGACATGGGAATTAGATTTCTTAACAAAGTACTTTCAGTGGTAATGATATCTCACTGTTATCTGGACTTAAATAATGAAAACTTGCTGTTTCTAGCACAATAAGTAACAAAATAGTAGTTGAGCATCCTGGAAAGCCTTTTGGCACATGGAATGCCGCTGTTTTGACTCTACTGCTTAAGGAGGTGATGACCAGCACTTGCAGCAGTTATGGGATCGGGGGGCAGAAACCAAGTCAATCAAAGGGAACTCGGGTATTTCAAGGAAAGAAAAGTTTGGGAAGTGGGAATAAAGATTTCATTCAATTCATACTTGATGTCAGGGTATAGCTTGATCTCAATTAAGCTGGATTTAAGAAATGAGTTAAAACATGATGTGTAAAATTGCTGCAAATTATGATGTTCTAGAGTAGAAGATAAAAATGATAAAAATACAAATGATTGCGTAAGTTGTAACATTTGTTAATAACGTTCTGATTCCCATGGAAAACCATCAAAAAATAAATTTGATGAAAGTAGAAGAAAGGATGTTATCATGGTAATGCAAATCCGGGCCTCATGTTGAAACAAGCAGAAAAATTTTTAAAAGTTTATTTGTGATAACACGATGTCGGCTTAGAGGAAATTGTCCCGGTATTTGGGTGTTCACATACCGCAGGATCATATTGAGCAATTTAAGAGAAAAGGAAATACACATACAACAACCAAAGATATTTCTCATTCATTTTAAAAGTACATATTACAAAAATTTTCATCGTATATCACGAACATTGTTCAAATTTTTAGAAATAAAGAGAAAATAAAAAGATAAAAGAAAAGTTAAAGTAGCATCGTCGATTCATCGGCCAATTGATAATTTAAATTTTAAAGTTCTTCTTCAAGCTCTCTCAGAAGCATCTGACCTGGTATTGTTCAGAAAATAATACTGGGATTGAAATTCTCAGTAATTAGAGAATACTCTAAGTGCCACAGTAAACAAAATATATTATATTTTTATAAAAGCAAACATGCGACTAGCAGATATAAGTATAAAAATGCAGGAAAAGTAAGGTAATAGCGCAAAATGATTAAAAGTTTCCTGCAACAAGTATTATCACAAAAATGTCATTTTTTCAGTAACCCACCACGAATGTCACTGATATTATTTTTTCAGTGACTCACAAATATTGTTGATATCATTTTTCCAGTGACTCACAAATATTGTTGATGTCATTTTTCCAGCAACCCACAAATGAAAAAGATGTTGATTTCTAACAACCAACCAAGCATTAATGTTACTGATATCATTTTTCAGCAACTCATGAATGTTGCTGGTGTCATTTTCCAGCAACCTCCGAATGAAAAGGATGTTAATTTCTAACAACCAACAAAGCATTAATGTTACTGATTTTATTTTCCAGTAACCCACGAATGTTACGTTGGTTCCGAATAACAACTAAGCTTCAATATAAATTTTGGCTTAAAGCGAAGAAGCGAAGCTAAGCAACAGTAAAGTATAAAAAGTAATACATGTTATGTACTGGGTACCTTTGTTTTTTAAGATCCAAAATTTGATAGTTCGATTTTGGATCTGCATTTAAATTTGGATATCTTAAATTAGCTTTTAGCCAATGTTATTAGGAGTAATTACTATCTTCTTCTTCATTCTGTTTTTCTTTCGCTTTTACATTAGGTTAGTGTTATTATTATGATAATAATAATAATATACGAAAGTAAAAGATATTATGGAAATGAAAGAAATTAAATTGCAGAAAATAATAATAATAATAAAATATTAGAATGAAAAGTATCTGAATAAAAATAATAGTCATCTTATAACATATGCATTGTTTATTATTATTGATTAATGACAACAATGCTAATGTGAATGACTAATTTTATCATATTTATTTTCATAATAATGATTATTAAGTATATGAAAAGAATACATAACAGTAAAATAACCTCATTTCTACCTACTTTCCCTCTCCTCTTACATTGGTTAGAGTCGCCGCCGTAATAAGGAGGGAGGCGGAACATGGTTGAGGGAAACCGGAGGGGTTGCCAAAGTGGGGAGGCCGAAGAGGGGGCTGGTTGGTTTGGAGGGTCCGAAAGGGTGGCCGGGATGGCTGCTGGAACTGGCCGCCGCCTGGGGGAGGGGTTGGCAATAGGGAGAGGGGGCTGGCTGGTGTGTGGGAAGGTGAGGGAGTGGGAGGGGTTTAAATAGAGAAAGGGGGGAGGGGAATGGTCGTACAGGGGGTGGGGCCTTTAAATGATGTTCTTAACATAATGACATGAAAATCAATGAATTCGGACATGCATTTCAATGTTCTTGATTTAATGAATTTAAAAAATTCAGAAAAAATAAAGCGAGAGTTTCTGTTATCCGGATTTCTCTCAAACTATGGCATTTTGATCTAAAATTTATTCTCTTCTAAGAGTATTTTTTTGTTTGCCCCAAATCGAAATTCCCCGGGATTCTAATTCTAAGGCGGGATTTGACCTAATTTAATGATGTAACGACAATGGATCGTTACATTATCCCCTTTGCTTTGCACTCCAGGAATCAAGATCCAAAGTTCCACATAATATAGAGTAAAAGATATTGTCTCAAATCCCGTCTTCGTCTTCATAGTACAAGTATTGTTCCTTTTTGTACATTTCAGGGCTTACCACGTTTGAAAAATAAAAAGGAAATTTTAATTTAAAAAATTTCATACAAGTAGTTCTGGGATCAATTCCTCTTAACTGTGGATCCATTCCTGGATCTGTGCGAATTATCAAGGATGGATACTGAATTGAAGAGGTAGCGACCGGGATTCAAATAGCGGAAAAATTTCTTTCGTTTGCAACCCATGGATTCTGAAGCTGCTGCCTTAAACGTGTGAAATTACAAATTTGGTACCTGTTTGCCATGTGCAACAGCTTACCCATTTTATTGAAGTTCTAATAGATCAATATTAAATTCAGAAATTACAAAGACATTCTTTCTTGACTAAGAATGTCATTGTTAGTGCATAATTTAGGCTCGATTTATATCAGGAGGAAATTTTCAAGGGGTAAAATTTAGTTTACTCTATCCAAACAAGATTTCATATTATGACTTGACCGCTATTTTTGGAACTCTACCTAGAAGTTTACTGGATGCAGAATTATAATGATGCTAGTTAACTAATTAGACAATAAATTGGTGAGCTCACACGGATCATTGTTTTGGGCTAGCCTTTGCAGAATCTAATCATTTGCGAAGAAGCTTCATTTTTCACTAGTATATTAGGTTTTCAAGTAAAACCTGACTCTATCTTTGATATGAGATATCTAGCTGTCCAAGTGCCACAAGCTTATGATTCTTTATTAATAACTACTTTGTTTTCTTTAGCTCAATGCTATCAACATTCAACACATTAGTTATCGGGTCTTAAATTTCAAATGAGAAAGGTAAAAGGTTGTGTTGGATAGCTAATGCAAAACTTGTGAATTAATAATATGAATCTTTTGAGAAATATTGCTAGAGTAAGGCATCCCAACGAAGCGGCACCATTGCATGGTTGGAGTGAAAAGCATGCAGTCTGCTACTACAAGAGTTGTCACATTATGGATAGATGTGGGTAAAGCAGCTAGTTGAAGACATTAGGTTAACAATATGACTTTTGAATATTTGTACTATTGCAAGCAAGTATTTGGAGTTGGTGGATATTATGATTAATTAAAAGATCAGTATTTTATGTTTTTAGAAAATGAAGTGGGCATGTGAGATAGAAACAGAACTGAATAATTTAGGCTTCAAGCTTTGATGCTTGTGCAAGGTTTTATATAATTAAGACATGTATTATCAGGGCTAAAAATTTTAAAATAACGTTGTGAAACATAATATTATCACTCTAAATATTTTAATTAATGGATGATTATTTGAGGTATTTATTTTCTCTCAAATGCTTACTTTACGCGTAATAAAATTATGTTTAATTTGGATGGCTTATTGTTTACAGCAAAGTAAAAAAAAAACAAGTTTCAATTTGGCTGTTGGCTGACCTTTCGGCCCCTTTGGACAAATGTTGCTAAACGTCAACACCTTTGTTGACCCTTGCAGTGTTGCAGCAAGGATTTTTTTTTTTTTTTTTTTTTTTTTTTTTGCTTTTGTCACAAATAAATCTCAACAATAAATTACACTCCAAAATATTTCTTCTGAATACCTTTTACCTCAAGCCAACAGTGACCAGCCCCTTAATCAATTTGGTTTGATGCTAAGAAAAACAATTAAACATTTATTATAAGTTTTGTTGGAGAGAAAGTTAGAGAGAAAAGATCTCCATATAATATTTATTGCATAGAGCACTTTGAAGTGTTGTGAGGAGGGATTTGTATTATATATATTGATGCTAGCATATATATATATATATATATATATATATATATATATATATTTACTTATTTATTTATTTATTATTTATTGCCAGATCTATAACTTTTAAAACATCATTAGTGTCGGCAAAAAATATTATGATGAAGTGTTTCAAGAGAATGTGAAAAATGTTTACTAGATATAGTCTTCACTCTTGTGTTAGTCACATTGTGATCCTTATCTTGTACAGTTGTTTTCTTCATTAATATAGCTTTTTTTGCTATTATGTATATGTATGTATATACATACATAAATATATATATATATAAAGATGTTTATTAAATGATTTTTTTAGTTTCAATCAGACCATAACAAAGACTAACTATAAGTTCTTGTTTTTTATATTATCTTAAAGGGGAGGTGCTTTGGTGCATATTATTTGTGTAGATAAACAATGTACTAAGATGGTTAGCCATGGAGCATTTGGTAGAAGTGGAATACCTTGGATGTGTTGTCATACAAAATAGTGGCAAGGGTGGTGTGATTAATAGGATCTAGCAAGGTTGGATTTAATGGAAGAATGCTTTTGGTTTTGTGATGTTTAAATATTTTCACTCAAAGTTTTATAAAACAGATATAAGATCAACAATTATAAGAGGCACGATGCCCTCCCGTAAATAGATGGAGATTAATGTTAAGGTGGATGAGTGGAATACATGAATAGATGTGATGAGAAATGTGTATATTTATAGCAAGTTTGGAGTAGCTCTATTTGAGGATAAGCTTAGCCTTAGATGATTAAGATATATTAGTGTAGATACCTCTATGTTTCTATTAGATAATTGAGTGAATGTGTTTTGCTTCAGTTAAAAAAGGAAAAGGAAGACTAAAAAAGACAGCAAGAAACTATTACAAATGATCTGTCACAGACATGAAGTTTAGGGAGGGACTGCTATTTGTAAGAGACAGAATTCTAGTTCATGAAAAAAAAGGAGTTCATAAGAAGCTATGCTCGCTCTTATGATATGAAATCTGCTTGGCCTGCCTTGAATCATTCCCCAAAATGGGAATTTCATTGTTGGACCGGATATGACATCTGTTAGTTCAGTCACTAGATGTGGTGAAATTCTTTCTTAAAGAGAGTGGGCTCCACTTAACCCGATTGAAGTTTAGTTTGTTGGTATTGGCTCAAGGCTAAATATCTCAGCATCTAGTCATTTTTCGTGCTTAGTGTTGCTTTCAGGCATGTAAAATTTTGGATGGCTTAAATGAAATTCTTGATTGCACGTAAACCTTTATATGCTCTTTTTAGGTGAGCTCATTGGCATGCAATAATAATATCAGTTAATTCTACATATACCATCAAAAATCTATATTAGTTTCAAATATATCTGAATTAATCGTTTTAACTTTTAAATAAATCTCAAACTTGAGCAAATGAATTCTTTTCTTAGTTTACAACCTTTAATCAAACATGCTGTTATATGTAATTTCTTTAATTGAGCAAATAAATGTGCCACATCAATACTATTTGCTTGTTGCTTTGTCAATTGATGAACTGTTTTCCATCTCTTTAATATGCACCGCTCCATATATGCTCTAAATGAGGTGTTTTAAAAGTGGGATAAATGATGTCTAGTGAATGAAACAGATAAAGTTTAGCAGCATACTTCAGAAAAGATTACCTGCAGAAGCTGGAATCAATGTCATCTGCGTTTCTCCTGGAATTGTCCACACTAACGTTGTAAGTTTCTATAAATTTTAGGGTTTTTTTATTACATGCATATCACCCAAAGTTTTTAAAATATTTACAAATAAAGCACCCTCATATCAAGAATGAGGAGAAGTGTTTACTGGGTGCTGCATATGTAAATTATTAAGTTTAGGGTGCTATGCGTGTAAAAAAGCGGATTATCTACTGCTATTCCATTGTACACAAATTCACCAAACACTTGCATTGGTGAGATTGATTGGATGGTAATTTTTCAAAAAAAATAAAAAAAAAACAATTTTTTTCTTAAATTAGGGTTCAATTACCATAGATAAGCACAAATCCTTTGTTTTTATCATTACTTATATCATCATCCCTCAAAAACAGGCAAGGGATCTTCCTAAAGCTATCGTTGCAGCATATCATTTGATTCCATACTTCATTTTTTATTCCCAAGAAGGTTAGCCTTTTTTCATGCAAAACACCCAAAACTCATTGGGCAATAGTAATAATCCCATCGCGTGATTTGCTCAATCCACACGCAAAAAGGTTGCATCACAGCCATCCGCAATTTTTTCTTCTGCTGCTATGCCCCAGCGGTTTGGGCTGCCGCTTGGGCACTGTAGCATCGCCCTTTTTGTGATGCTGCCCTCGTTTCAGAGAGCATTGAGATCATAATCCTATGTTTCGTGATGGAATTGTAGGCTCAAGAAGCGCCCTTTTCGCTGCAACTGATCCTCAAGTTCTTGAATATTGTGAGATGCTGAAAGCCGACGAGTGGCCCATTTGCGCCTACATCTCGCACGATTGCCGGCCGAGGAATGCATCGGAGGAAGCTCACAATCTCGAAACCTCTCTGGCTGTGTGGGAGAAGACCCTCGAAATGATCGGCCTCCCTTCTGACGCGCCGGAGAGGCTAGTCGGCGGCAGAAGCGTCAGCTGCCGTTACGGAGCCGAGCTTGACTAATTGGGCACTTGTAGTTTAATAGATTTACATGATCAATGCTTAATGTTACTATTATTATTAATTCCATAACCTCTTATTATTTGCTAAACATAATTATGTTTATGTTGAAAATTTATCCATTTTTCAATTAAATGGAGAGATAATGAGACTTTGGGATGGTTTTGCAGAAATTTACTTTTGTTGGGTGATTTAATTGCTACTGCATAGAATGAATTCTCAACTTTCTAAATTTGAAGAAGAATACAAGTTTTCTTATCTATGAGATGATATTTTATTGAAATGCCCAATTAAAAAAAGTTTTCATAATTACGCATCTAACAAAAAATCTTTTTTTTTTTTTTTTTTACAGTTCTCTTCTTCGAATGCTTCACAAATAACCAAGAAAAATGCAGCAGAAACTCAAATTATATGAAATTAGGAGGTGAAATTTGCAAAAATTACAAAAGGCAAAAGAAGGTTTATAATACTTAACGGAAGAGCCTTGGAACCGATTTTTTAGGCACTTTTCCTTCCAGTCTAAGCCTTCTATATGCCTCTCTGACGTGGCACGGCCTGATGGGCCCGCTCTCTTTCCTTTCGTTCATAACTACTCTACCTGAAATTCATTTAAATAAATGATTAATTTCATATTCTGCGCGTCAGTAATACATTAGAATCAGCTCTTTTTTAGAGGTAGATAAATATTTTTAACATAATTATAATTATGATTTTTATTAACGAATTTTAATTATACTTAATTTAGCATTATATTTAGATGCATTTTTATGTTAGGCAGGCTGCGAAAGGGGCATACATCGTAGCAAAATCCAATACATTACTCGTCAAGATTGAATCATCTGGTAACAAAGCCCACCAAATTTTACATAGTTGACTACTTCACTTGTCGCAATCAATACACAAAACCCGAGTCATTATGTTGCTTTTATTATTGAATATTGTTACACTTACACACTAGTATACACCAAAATATATAGTTGATATATCAATCCAATGTGTAAGTAAATGATTAGTTGAATACACTTTTTATGGGATTTATATGTAAAAATTAAAAAAAGAAAATTTTTTATTGATCCTAAATACTTTTTGATATATATTATTGTGTAAGTATAATATTTTTTTTTTATTATTATAGGAAAACTCTTATTGAAAATGAAAATGTAAGGGTGCTTGCTTTGTGAATGCATAGTTTTAGAGGTTTGGTATATTAAAATGCAGGTATCATCACTTGCCTGCCTCCACAAGCTCTCCAACAAACATCTTCGCAATACCCGAGACCACTATAGTCATGGGCACAGAAATCTTTTGAGTTCCAGTGATGCTTGCTAGTAGCTGCATGCAAATGAGAAAATATGTTAGACTATTCTAAATGCATGCTTTTCTCATGCATATTAAGTGCAGCTTAATCACATGATTGAGTGATTAAGATATAGTAACTCCCAAACAGCTTTAAAAAATATATATGAACTTCTTTTGGTTTTTGACCTACTAAATATTTTTAATTTGTCTATTTTTTGCTAATTTTTAGGACTCTTTAGAGGTTGTGGTTGGGGATGTATAATATTTTTAATGAGGAAAATCTTGTCCCAAATTGGCCTATGTTCACAGCATATAGAACTGTCAAATGTCTTACACGAAAAAAAGAAAAGTCTTAAAAAAGGTGGATATTACGAAGTAAATTAACCTCAGATCCGGCATCCGAAAAGAGGACATATAGGTATAGGAATCAGGGGCTCACAATTACATAGCCTTCTAATACATTCGACTATCTAACAAATCAGTATTATGCTCACATATTTGATATCTACGCTAACGTGATGAAGATAACTAGTTAGTTCAGGTCAATTTGGGTAGTATTACATGAACTAAACCAGAAATTGCTACCGTAAGTATCAGGTCAAATTGAGTATCAGCTAGAATGTTTATGTTCAATCATAAGCTTTCATTTGTCACACACGCTTTTCATTATTACATGACTTGAAAATAATATCAAACAAAACTGCAGGTTTAATATATAGTGGGTTTTCAATTTTCTAGTTTTAGTCTGGCTTTAATGGACGTAAAAGGTTTGAGAGTTTATGTTAGATCTTAAAGAGTTTTTAGAAATTTCAATAAGAGTTGAGACCTGAGTAAAAATATTGCAAAAAATGAGAGTTTCTTTTTACCAAAACCAAGATTCATGTTTCTGATATTATTTTTTTAAACAGTCTAATAATCTTCAAAATCCTATCAGACATACAAAAAAATAATTGCCAGAAAGTAAAGGTAATCAGTTATAAAAAGAGAAAAATACTTATCAAGCTAACGGACAAATTATATGGTATTAATCAATGTCGATAGCTCACCCTCTTCATGTTAGATTTCTGAAAACCAGATCTTCTGAAAGATTCATATCGACTCATTTGCTCTTTAGTAAATTGAGACAAAATTGCTCTGAAAAAATAACACAAAAAGAGATCGTTTCTTAAACTAAATTTAAAAGTAAATTTCTGAAATAATCACCAAAAGCTATTGCAAATTGGTAATTTGAACTCAAACTAAATTTCCATAAAATACATAAAAAATATCAAAGTATAGTATCAATTAAATAAGGTATTTAACATACTAAACATGTTACATATTAAGCACCAAAAACATACAATTATGATGTTTAAACATGCAATTGTGTTTAGAATCAATTAAATAAGATTTTTTACATAATTTACATAATTTCCAGCGTCCATTTAAAATTTCCCAAATGGAGGGGTGGCGGCTAGACATCAGCTAGGTCAATAGACAGAGAAAGCGAGGCAGCGACCAAGCAACATATTCAAGCTCAACATTGAAGGTTAAGTGGGCTAGTTGATGAGATGAGGCTTTCCATTGAAGTTGGGATCAATGAAGAGGTTGTAGGAGGGTAGTGAATCACTAGCGAGAAGTTACGAAAAAACGAGGGCTTGTGGGAGGTCGAGGGGTCTAACCTGATGAGAGGAGAGCAGTCCAATACCTAAAGGCAGGTAAGAAAAATGAAATATATAGAGATAGGTAACTGCAATAGAATCAATTATTAACTAAATTATTTTGTTGGTAGAATCAAATTTTTCTAAAGGGAATATTCTAAATGTTGTTAAACTCCCCCCTCAAGCTTATGGCGGAGCAGCAATGAGCTTGCAGGTAATAGCGGCAGATAGCACCTTGGTGAAGATTTCAAATAGTTGAAGTTTGGTCGGTATGTGCTGAACAGAGAGCTTATTGTTGTGGAAAAGATCTCAAACAAAGTGGTAATCCACTTCTACATGTTTCATTCTTATGTGTAGGATGGGCTTGCCAGTGCGGTATGTGGAACCCAGGTTGTCACAAAGGATGTGGTTTAGAGGGACTGAGAAAATCAGTTCTTGTAAGAGATTTGTAATCCATAGGAGTTCATTGGTTGTGCTGGCGATCGGCTAGTATTCCGCTTCAATGCTCGAGCGTTCCACTGTTGGTTGTTTCATAGATGATAATGACACCATGTTAGGATTGAGAAATATGTAATAGCTACATTAAGTTGTAATTCTTACATTGGTAAGAGCTTTAGTCAAAATGAGCTAGTGTGTTTGAGGTGGCGAAAAATACTTTTCACAGCTAGCTAATTTGATGAGGTTGGTGCATGCATGGCTTGGTACACGGTTAACACTGAAGGTAATATCACGTCTAGTGAAGTGTAGGTATTGTAGATCCCCAACAATGATTAGTTATAGAGTATGATCTGGGAATGGTGTAGTGTTGTCAAAGGTGTCTTTTGAAGAGATGACCATAGGAAAGGTTGTTGGTTTGGAATGCAGCATGTTCGATTGTTGGAGGATGTCTTCGATGCAACGTTATTGCGAGAGAAAGATAGAGTGTAATGACCCTACATCATTTTTGAGTAAGACGTTAATTCCTTGCTGTGTTTAATTTCTGTTGTTTACCTATGAATTCCTGTTTTCTATTAAAATTTCCCGCTAAAAATCCGTTTTCGTCAACTCCCGCTTGATTTTGTTATACCTGGTGAAATTAATTTATAAAGTTTTAAAAATTCAAAGAAGTTTCATTAATTCATTCTGAATTTAAATACAGAACATTTCAGGTAAAATCACGTTACTGGGAAACATTTCTTTTTCATTTCAAACGAATCCTTCCACTCCCGTAACCAAGCAACTTTCATTTTTTTATCTCAACTCTGGTGATCAAACATAAGGGCGCCTTCTTGTGGAAACGGACGGCAATTAAGCCGACGATTTTGACGAAACGCACATATAACCCGTGATCGATGCATAACTCACGCAGAATTGCCGACGGTTTCGAAAGGGGGAATCGACGAACCGCACGGAGACGCCCGTGACTTACGCACCTTAATCGGCAACCAGAGCACAAGAAGTGGCCCGTAACAACAAGCTTAACCCTCAATCGTCGGGAATTGGAGCTGAAATCTCGACGGGTCGGCAGGTTGAAGCAGAGCTAGGCTCAGAGGGTCTGGTGACGACAGAGGGGCAATTGAGCTTCGAGAGAGTTCCATAGAGAGCAAAGGAACTCTTTGAAGAATCTCCCAGACTATTTATAGATGGAAGCTCACAGGTAGCTCGGGCCGAGCTCTCGGGCTTGAGCCCGACAGCAGCTGACCCACAGTTCCCTATCCGGCTCTATCGGGCCAAGGTGACCCGAGCAGGGGTTGGGGCTGCTAATGGCAATCAGTTGGAGACCGTTGGGAGGAGTGGGGGAAAGTCCTGACAACAGGCGTACGAATATTCGCAGCTGCCAGGACAAAATGGCGTCAGGATGAAGATCCACAGTGCGAAAGCTCGCATTGTGGTTCGTCTGATCTATTGAGCAGAATCGCAGAACGGTTCTGATTACATGGATCTTAACGGCCTGATCCGGAGTGATCCGGGCTATGGGATCTTCGGGCGCGATCTGACGACTATGAGCGCCCGCGGCTCAAATCTGATCCGGGCCATTGGATCGAAGGGGTTCGACAATCAGATGGCGCGGGTTCCACTGTCATGTGACCCGGGCTCCGCAACGGACTGTCCGCGGTCCACACAACGTATCCCAGACCGTTGGCGACCGTTGGAGGGTTATAATGCAAATATGAATTGTTTGGAACACCTTAATGCAACTTTCCCTAATTAAAATAATTTTAATTATTACCTAAATGACTTCCAAAAATTCTCAAACTTGCACCCTTAACTAATTTCGGGGTGAATAATTCAAAATGCAATCAAAATTTGATTTGGAGATCAAAATATTTTGGCTATATTCTAGGGTTCTCAATTTGGCAAAATTGCCAATTTGACCTAATAAGGTTCGATTGACCCCATAATTTCAGGGTTAGGTTTTAATGATTATATGAACACAATGGGATGAAAATTAAGCTGTGGTTAAGCCTAGATTAAGCTTAGTAACAATATATGGTTGTTACATACTCCCTTACCTAAGAACGATGTCGTCCTCAACATCATCTTAAGAAGAGAAAAGAAGACAATTTAAGAACAAAAATTAGAAAATAAGAGTGCCTGAATTTTCAAAGAGACTTGAATACTTTTGTTGTATATCCGCCTCTTTCTCCCAAGTGGATTTTTCAAGAAAACAATTCTTCCACTGAACTTTCACCATGGGGATAGAGTGATTCCTCAATTGCTTTTGATTGTGAGTTAAGATTCTGATTGACTCCTCCACATAGGAAAGATTCAGCTGAAGAGATACAGCTAAAAATTGAACTAAATGCGAAGTATCACGAAGAAATCTTCTCAATGATGAGATATGAAAGACTGCACTGCTGAGAAATCTTCGGGGAACTTTAACCTATAGGCTGCAGAGCCTACCTTTGCTGCAACTTTGAAATATTTGACGTAACGGGGACTAAGCTTCCCAGCTATGCCAAAATGGAAAACACGCTTCATTGGGCTGACCTAAGATACGCAAAATCTCCAACACTGAAATTCAGGGGACGATAATGTGCATCATGGTATTGACTTTGGCAATCTTGCGCTGCACAAATCCTCTGTTGAATTAATTGTACCTTTTTATTGGTTTCATCTACCATATAAGACCCAAAAAGTTGAGCAATACCGATTTCTGACCATGAGAGTGGAGTGTTGCACTTTCTTCCATACAAAGCTTCATATGAAGCCATGTCGATACTTACTTGATAACTGTTGTTATAAGCAAACTCCACAAGAGGGGAGTGGTCTTCCCAGAAACCACCAAAATCCAAAATACATAAACACGGGAGATCTTTGAGAACTTGGCTGACATATTCTGTTTGTCCATCTGTTTGAGGATGGAAGGCGACACTCATGGCCAAAGTAGTTCCCAGGTTTTGATGTACCGCTTGCTAGAACTTTTACGTGAATCTACTATCTCGATCAGAAACTATTGATTTTGGAATACCGTGAAGTCGGACGATCTCCTTGATATGGATCTATGCCAACTTTTTCACAGAATCAGTTTGAGGCATAGGAATGAAATGAGCTGACTTGGTTAATCGATCAACTATTACCCAAATTGAATCAACTCCACATTTTTACCTTGGCAAGCCCATGATGAAATCCATAAATATATTGAACTATTTCCATTCAGGGATTGCAAGAGGATGAAGGAGTCCTCCAGGCCTTTGAAGTTCGGCCTTAACGAGATTACAAGCATGACACTTCGCGACGAATTATGTCGCGCTCTTTTTCATACCAGGACACCAGAATGATTGCTTTAAATATTGGTACATTTTCGCACACCCGGGGTGGACCTGATATCCAGAATTATAACCTTCAATGAGAATCTCTTGATGCATGGATTTGGGAATCCAAAGATGATTTCCTTGATAAATTACATTTCCATGCAGTTGCAAATCATGTCTACGACCACCTTCAATTTCGGCCTTGAACTTTAGATAGTCTTCATCTTTAGTCTGAGAGATGGAGACATCTCTATTAAAGTTTGGTTCTACCAAATTTTGCTAAATCAAATGACTAAGTATATCGCCTCTGACAGGCTCAATCCGCAGTTTACAAAATTCGTCTACAATAGGACTTCCGGCGATTAAGGCACATAAGGTAGCACGACGGCTAAGAACATCGGCCACAACATTTGCCTTGTCGAGAGGTTACTAAATGTTCAAATCATAACATTTATCAATTCTAACAATCTTCTCTGCCGACAGTCTAGTTCGCGATGAGTAAAGATATACTTTAAGCTCTGATGATCGGTGAAGATCGAACACTAAACGCAATAGAGATAGTGACGCCAAATTTTTAAGGTAAAGACAACGGCAGCAAGTTCAAGATCATGCACCGGATAATTCTTCTCAAGAGGCTTAAGATGACAAGAAGGTATGTAATCACTCTCCCTTCTTGCTTCAACACACATCCCAATCTGACACCAGATGCATCAGTGTAAACTTGGTAGTCTAAACCTTCTTTTGGCAAGACGAGCACTAGGGCAGTTGAGAGCGCGTCCTATAATGTTTGGAACGCTTCTTCACACTTGGAACTCCAGATAAACGGTACAGTCTTCTGAGTTAGTTTGGTCAATGGAGAGGCGATCTGAGAAAAGCCTTTCACAAACTTTTTGTAGTAACCGGCTAATCCCAAAAAATTTCGAATGTCAGTTATTGACTTTGATTGTGACCAATCATGAACAGTATTGACTTTCTTTTGATCAACTCTAATGCCATGAGCATCAACAACATGACCCAGAAATACCACTGAGTCCAGCCAGAACTCACACTTGGAGTACTTAGCATAGAGCTAATGACTGCATAATTCTTCTAATACTGCTCTTAAGTATTTTTCATGCTCCACTTTACTCTTTGAGCATATCAAGATGTCGTCGATAAAGACGATGACGAATTTGTCTAAGAAGGATCTGAGCACACGTTGCATTAAATACATAAAAATTGACAGTGCATTCGTTAGACCGAAAGACATCACAAAAAACTCATAATGTTCATAACAGGTTCAGAATGTTGTCTTCTCAACATCTTCATCTTTGACCCGCAGTTGGTGGTAATCGGACCGCAAGTCAATTTTGGAGAACACTGTGAGGACTCTATGTTGGGTCAGTGGGAGCTAATCCAGCACCGGTTCTTGGGGGATAATAAGTCCTCTAGCCGCAAGATCATAATAAGTGATTTAAGAGATAAATATATAGACATCAAACATAACTTATTTATTCATTAATCCATAAGTCTTGATTACAAATATCAAAATAAAATAAAAGTTACAAAATTTTAAAAGAGTCAAAAAGAGCGATAAAACAACGAAAAGCAGAATCAACACTACTTGGTTCTTAGCACCCTTCCTCTAGGACAAACTCTTGATCTGGGCACGTTTCAAAAGTGCGGGCATTTAAACACTAGTTAGTTATGAAACTAAGTACTAAAAGATGTCAACTTTACAATTGTTAAATAATAAGCAAAATAAGTAATAATTTGACAGAAAATAAAGCTGTATAAAATTATTCCTGCAAATATGTTCCAGTTGCATTGAAACGTTAGCATGAAAATAATTGCAATCATAAAAATAAATATAAAATTTTAGCGTTTGTTGTCTGGTACAAAACGTGATTTTGTTGGGCAAGTACAAAATCGAGGAAAAGGGGTTCATCTTTTATATCACAACTTCCCTCTATACCTGCACCCTCAAGGCTTATCAGTATATGCTCCTTATGACTCCCGATGTCGAACATCCCCGTCCTAGCAGTTCTCTGATTGGACTAAAAATATATCAACATGGAACCCTTGCTACTCAGTTAAAAAAATTTCAAAATTTACTTAAAACTAATTTTTCACATTTTTTCGCCGTTTGGCATCCAAAATAACGAAACTTGACGCCGATGTGTGTTATGATGTAACGAACACCCTCACGCTAAAAATTTACGATTCGAAGCAATATTTTATTTTTAATTAATTTCTGAAGTTTTAAACTTCAAAAATTAATTGAGACCGAACCGACGCTCAAAAATTGATGAAAATTTTCGAGTAGCCTTATATAATATACTTAACATAATGACATGAAAATCGATGAATTCAAACAAATATTTAATTTTCTCAATTTATTGGATTTAAATAATTCAAGAAAAAAAATAAAGCTGAAATTTCCATTATTTAAATTCTCTCAAACTAGAGCACTTTAATCTAAAAATTATTTCTATCTAAAGGAAATTTGGTTTGCCCTAAATTGAAATTCTTCAGAGTCCTGATTTCTGCGGCGGAATCTGATCTAATTCACAAAGTAACGACATTGGGTCGTTACAAACACTTTGGCTCTAGATAGCAGATCGAATAGGTCATCGATTCGAGGTAACGGGTACTTTTTCTTGATCATCACCTTGTTGAGTTCTCGATAGTTTATGCACATGAGCATGTAACAATCTTTCTTTTTGACGAAGAGAACTAGCGCTCCCCAAGGTGACGAGCTTGGCCTAAAAAGACCTTTCTCCAGCAATTCCTGAAGTTGCTTGTTCAGTTCCTGCAACTCTTTGGGTGCCATTTAATATGGGACTTAAGATATGGGCTGCATTCCCGGAATAAGCTCGATCACAAATTCCACTTCTCTAATGAGTGGAAGACCAAGTAGGTCTTCAGAAAAAAAAAATCGATATAATTTTTGCTGATAAGAACATCTTCCTTCTTCTCACCCAGCATCGTCACTAGGTAAGCATCACATCCTTTCTTAGCTAGCTTTTCAGCTTTCATAGCATTTTGATCAGAGAGGCTTGGGTACTGAACCTGCCTACGAATGATTTGGCTTGATTTCCACTGCATAAGGTGATTTTCTTCTTCTAATAGTTGATCATGGCATCGTGTTTACTTAACCAATTCATTCCAAGAATTACGTCGAAATTCACAATTGGGAGCACGATTAACTTGGCTTCAAAACTTTGCTCACCGATGGGGATTGCTATATTACAGCATTGTTTGGCTTGCATAGGACTCCAGAAGGTAACCCGATGCTTAAGGAATTTACTGATGATAGAAGGCAACTTTAAGAGCTTTAGCCCAACTTTTCGATACGAATGAAAGACTTGCTTCAGTATCATAAAGAACATAATAAGTTTTGCCTCTAATTTCTAGAGTGCCTGTGTTCATAACAATAACATAATTTTACTTGCAACATTCAAGGAATAAGGCAGTAAACAAAAATAGGAACTAAAATGAATTTAAAACGTACCAGAGACGACTTCATTGTCTTCGAGGGCAGATGTGGGAGTCAGCAAGTAGACTGGCAAGGGCAGAAGGTTGACGGTTCTGCGGCACATGACCCTGACGATTATGGGCATGAGCAGGAACAGATGCACCCCTGGGGGCTGCAATAGGAGCAGGTGGTGGCATGACTACCATAGCAGGGGCACGGTTGTTCAAAGATTGAGGACGGAAAACTTGATCCCACTTTGAGTGAATGATGAGAACTACATCGATTATCTTCTCAGTGATGCACCGATAGAAGCGCTGACCTAGCTTGCTGCAAGTGAAGCAGACATTTCTTTGGTGGTAGCATTTCCCATACGAGTGGGGACGTTTGCATCCCGAGGCATCGACTAGGGATTGATCGGCTTCAATGTGGAAGACCTTGGCAACCTTTCGATGCCCAAATGCTTCTTTCCTTGCCGGAGTGAAATGAGCTTTCCTTTTTCTGTCCATCTGGCTCTGGAAGTGTTCATGCAAACGAGCTGCTTCGACCAGCTCCGCAAATGCTTGAACTGATGAGAAACAAGGTGTGCCATGATCGAGTTCCGGAGTCCTTTCTTAAATCGATTGCACATTGCCGCTCCCGATCTTACTAGATCTGGGGTGAAGCGGCACAGGCACCGGAATTCCAGTTCAAACTCTGAGAGAGATCTCCCTCCTTGAGAGAGATTAAACAATTCATCTTCAAGGATAGTCTGAGCAGATACAGGAATGAAGGCCTCCTTAAATGCCCCAAGAAATGATTCCCACAGAATGTCCTCGATCTCGTAATCAGCGAATTTAGCGTTTCTCTCATTTTCCCACCAATATTCTGCTTTATCCTGAAACAGATGCATGAGTAAGCGGATAGCTTCAGAGTTGTGACACTTGATACAAGTTTTAACCAACAAATAGTATCCATGGGATTCAGGGCCCCATTGAACGTTGGTGGTCTTAGTCTTAAGAGGCTGTGAAGGAATCCATCCGTAGAGAAATGAGGGGCAGATGGGGCTGCCACATGAATGATAGGTTGTTGCTTCACTGCTAGGATGCTACGGGTTTCCTAGGCTTGCTAGGCTTGACTCCTGGTCAGAGTCTTTACCAGGCCAACCAATAAATTAAGGTCGTTGGACCCATTGGATGATGAAACAGTGTTCTTGATTGGGGAAGTCATAGAGGGGGATCATGAATTCATGACTGCAAATTTTCCAAGGATACATATTCAAAAAATGAAACAAAATAACTATTTCTCAATCATTATTTCTCAAAAGAGAAGTTACATGGATAAACATGAAGGATAAAATACTAAGTTGCATGCATTGCAATGTGCCACAAACTCTCCTACATCTTTCTTCAGTCCCGACCATCAATAAATTTTTTTTAAATCGTGGTACATTTTGGAATTTCCTGGATGGATAATGTATCCTGAACAATGGCTTCCTTTAATATCATCCTTCGCAATTTCTTATCCTTAGGTACCCATAATCGAGTTCCATGATAAAGTAACTGTCCTTTTCTTGAAGAGCTTTATTATTTTCCTCCAAAATAAGCTTCTTCATTATTAGGTACTCCGTATATTTCTCTACGGATAGTCTTATGCGTCTTTCTAACGTTGGTTTTGTAGCTTCTGTAGCCAGAATGGCATTCAGCTGCTTCATTATTACCAAATTTATTCCTAGCTTATTTAGTTCATTAACCTGATGTTTGTTGATGATCATCATGCTGAATGTGTCGACCAATGTTTTGCTCAATGCGTCAACTACGACATTGGCCTTGCCTATATTATCTGAATACCCAGGTCGTAGTCACAAATGAGTTCTACCCATCACCTTTGCCAACAGTTTAACTCTCTTTGAGTAAAAAAGTATTTGATGCTTTGATAATCTGTGAAAATTTCACATTTTACCCCGTACAAAAAATGCCTCCATATTTTGAGTGCAAAAACAACTATTGTTAATTCCAAGCCATGAACTCGATAGTTTCTTTCATGAACTTTTAGTTTTCTAGAGGCATAAGCAATTACCTTTTGGTTCTGCATTCACACATCTGAGTTCTACCTTGGATGTATCAGTGTAAACCTGATAGTCCTCACCTTCTTATGGTAAGGTTAATATAGGAGCGATTGTCAGAGCATCATTTAGTTTTTGAAATGAAATCTTGCACTCCTAACTCCAAATAAATGGTACAGCTTTCTGCATTAATTTGATGAGTTAAGCTGAAATCTGGGAGAATCTATGTACAAATTTTTTATAATGACTTGTCAATCCAAAAAAACTCCTAATTTCTATTACAGATTTAGGTCGAGTTCATTCCTGGATGGCACTGACTTTCTTCTGATCTACTTGAATTCTATCAACGCTTACAGCATGACCTAGGAAAGCTACATAATTCAACCATAACTCGCATTTAAAAATTTTTGCATATAACTTATTATACCTTAAGGTCTCCAAAACCAAACGCAAGTGAATCTCATGATCATTTTCATTCTTAGAGTATATCAAGATATCGTCAATGAAGATGATCACAAATTTTTCCAAATAGAGTTTCAAAACCCTCTGCATCAAATCCATAAATAGTGATGGGAAATTGGTTAACCCAAAGGGCATTACTCAAAAATTCAAAATGTCCATACCTCATCCTAAAAGCTATCTTTGGAATATCTTCTTCCCTTATTCTTACTTGATGGTATCCAGATTGAAGGTCGATCTTGGAGAAAACAACAGCTCCAGCTAGTTGATCAAATAAGTCATCTATCTGGGGAAGAGGAAATTTATTTTTAATTGTCACATTGTTTAGTTCTCTATAATTGATACACATTCTCATTGTTCCATATTTCTTCTTAACAAAAAGCACATGAGCTCCTCAATGTGACATGTTAGAACGAATAACATCTTTATCTAACAATTCCTTTAATTATTCATTCAGTTCTCGCAGTTCTTTAGGTGTCATTCGATATGGTGCTTTTGATAATGATTGTGTACTGGGAATTAAATTAATAGTAAAATATATTTCCCGTACATGAGGTATTTTTAGAAAATCATGGAGAAACACAACTGAAAATTCATTTGCAACCCTTATATCCACTAAGGGAGTCTCTTCTTCTTTACTTCCCAACATCATCACTAGGTAGGCTTCACACCCTTTCTGTATTAGCTTGACTGGTTGTATGCCATTAATGAGGGATGTGATTGTGCTTAGTCTTCCCATAAATGTTATTGGATTCCATGTACTCATGAGAGTGATCTTCTTGAACTGACAGTTGATTATAATTTGATGACGGAATAGCCAGTTCATTCCCATGATGATATTGAAATTAGCAATGGGAAGAACTATCAATGTGGCATTGAATGTTCCACCATTAATTGGGTATCGCATTGCAACAATTTCTAGCGCTCATAAGGGCACCAGATAGTAACCCCACATCTAATTTTTCTTTTAACTCAAAACATGTCAGTTGTAACTTCTTGACGAATGATTCAGATATAAATGAGTGACTCGCACTTCTGTCAAATAGGGTTATACATGTTAATGTACCTAATATTGAATACATGTTAATGATCTTTCTAAGTTTCAAAGAAGAAACGCAAGTCAAATAATATTACCTTACACCACATCGTGATCTTCGGGAGACATAACCGGGGTAAGAGTGTAAACTCTTGCGGCGATTGATCGTCCCGGGGCAGGTCCTCTCCTTTGAGCTGACGTGGTTGCAGGGGATGATGTTGGAGCTGATGTATTTGCCGGAACTGGGGAACTGGTGGGTGTAGAGATTGCAGTCATTTTGGATCTTTGAACAATATCTTCATCCACGATTTTAGTAGACTTGCAAAATTGGTAACTGTGTCCCACTCTGTGACATTGGTAACACCTGTTGTCCGTGTGATAACACCTACCTATAGGGTGCGGTCATTGGCATTCTGAATTTTCCCTCTCTCTGGCAGGCCCTGAAGGGATCTGATATATGTTGGCCTGATGATTAGTTTGAGATCTTTTAAAAGTTTCACGCCAATCGTTGGAATGAATTTGTCACTTTTCTTATCGTTCGGCTATCAATTGTTCATTATGTTCTAGCATGGTTGTGCAATCCAGTAGCTCGGCAAATTTGGTGTTCTTGAGCGAGAACAAGCTTGTTCGGATGGAATCCTTCAAACCATCCAAGAATATGTTACACCTTGAGGCCTCTCTATCTACCAATTTATGGGCATACTTGGAGAGCCTTGTGAACTCGGATTTATAAGCTATGATGGACTTATTTCCTAGGTCAATTTGATGAATTGATTCTCCAGAATTTTCCGCGCAGAATGAAGAATGTAACGAGCTCTGAATGCCTCCGTGAACTCATTCCAAGGAATATCTTCTAGTTCCAGGCCAACGAACTGAGTTTTGTGGGTGACTACTCACTATCGCTCGGCTTCTGCTTTGAATAAACTTTTAGCCAATCTCACTATATCCATGACTGGACATTTCATGTTCTCCAATTTGCTTTCTATTTCTTGTATCCAATCCTCTGCCTTTATTGGCCGAACTAACCCGTCATTAAACGGTGAGTTCAATTTCATGAAAGCCTGTAAGGCTCCATTGATTTTGTGCCTCTGCTCTGGGGAAGACACGGGAGCTGTGTTGATTTGTCAATATTTGGGTCATCAACTCCAAGATTTTCTCTGTTTTATTTTCCATTGGGCCTGAGGCAAAGGTGCATTCACTAGAGTCTCTATCGGTAATTCGGGAGAGTATTCTTCCGTATTCATCTATAAAGAGATTGGTTGCAATAATTAAAGATTCGAATCTAAAGATATGCATTATTGAAAGAGATTAATGTTCCATACAAAAAGGAAATCAAACAGAACAAAGATACAATCGTTCTCTCATGAATTAGATATAGATTTATTCAAAAGAAAATGTTAGTATATATGATTTTCTTCAAGCTTTCCACCTAGAGTATCCTATATTTGTTGGAAGATTTCCTTTTCTTGGAAGTTGAGGCTGCATCCTCGGCTAGGTGAGCCAGAAGTGTCTCCTAAAGCATTTTTCCTTCAAGCTCAGAAATGCGCTCTTCATATTCTTCCTCTTTTTCCATTGCTAATTTATCGAGCATGGGAAGGAGGTTCCATAGTGTTTCCTTTAACTCGCGCACGTCTCTCCAATGTTGGTGGTTATCCCATAAGCGACATTCATAAATCCTGTGATCGTCTCAAATCGATCATCCTCTTTATTCTCCAGAACTCACATTCGATCTTCAAGGGTGAGGGGATCATAGTTGGGCTCAGGGACCTTCAAGCCAAGATTCCTCTTGACTAGAGTTGAACTCAGAGTGACTCATCGAGTGATTTGGAGAATACATCTCAGTTTGAACAATTTCTATGGTGCCACTAAATCTAAACATAATAGATGTTTTGTTCTAGTGTTTTTCTAAGTTTTGTAACTATGGTTCTCGTATTCTGATGGTTATAAATTAAATCGAATGAATTTTCCTTTAGCTCTATTTTTATGTATTTGAGTTCGAACAATTACATAATTGTTAACATATGAAAATAAAAGTAAAAGCTAAAGTTTTATTATTTCATTATGCTCCACAATTTCTAATAACATCCTTAAATTATCTCAGCCTTTTTCAATTGTACCTAATCTGGCATTATAAAAATAATGCATTAGTGCACAATTTTAAGTACAAGGATATTAATATACTTTTAAATAAAAGCGAAAGAAAAAAATGATATGATAATAGTTGCAGGGAAAAAAGGAAATCAAACAGAACAAATATACAATCGTTCTCTCATGAATTAGATATAGATTTATTCTAAAGAAAATGTCAGAATATATGATTTTCTTCAAGCTTTCCACCTAGAGTATCTTATATTTGTTGGCAGTTTTCCTTTTCTTGGAAGTTGAGGCTGCATCCTCGGCTAGGTGGGCAAGAAGTGTCTCCTAAAGTATTTTTCCTTCAAGCTCAGAAATGTGCTCTTCATATTCTTCCACTTTTTTCATTGCTAGTTCATCGAGCAAGGGAAGGCGATTCCGTAGTGTTTCCTTTAACTCGCGCACTTCTCTCCAATGTTGGTGGTTCTCTCATAAGCGACATTCATAAATCATATGATCGTCTCAAATCGATCATCCTCTTTATTCTCCAGAACTCGCATTCGATCTTCAAGGGTGAGGGGATCGTAGTTGGGCTCGAGGACCTCCAATTGCCAAAACACCTCTTGACTAGAGTTGAACTCAAATTGATTCATCAAATGATTTGGAAAATACATCTCAGTTTGAACAATTTCTATGGTGCCACTAAATCTAAACATAATAGATGTTTCGTTCTATTGTTTTTCAAAATTTTGTAACTATGGTTCTCGTATTCTGATGGTTATAAATTAAATCGAATGAATTTTCCTTTAACTCTATTTTTATGCATTTTAGTTTGAACAATTACATAATTGTTAACATACGAAAATAAAAGTAAAAGCTAAAGTTTTATTATTTCATTATGCTCCACAATTTCTAATAACATCCTTAAACTATCTCAGTCTTTTCCAATTGTACCTGATCTGACATTATAAAAATAATGCATTAGCACACAATTCTAAGTGCAAGGATATTAGTATACTTTTAAACAAAAGCGGAATGAGAAAATGATATGATAATAGTTACAGGGAAAACAAGATTTACTGCAAATAAAAATAATTGAAATTCCTGCAAACAAAATATTTCTTTGTCATAGTTATCTCACATGCCAAATTTTAACAAAAATAATCGCATAAGAATTCATGTTTGTGTTTATGTCTTGATATCATGAAGCAACATTAACAGTTACTGATGGGCAAAGCTAGAACCTCGAGGTTAGTTTCAATAAAAGCATGTTCAAGAATACACCTCAAACCAGTCGTTGCAACAAGGTTAAGCAATAATAAATATAATACCAGTATCTACAATGACTGGCAAAAACATTCTAACGGGAATATGATCATGAAAAATTATGTTGAGTAAACAATAAATGTAAATAAACAGTAATACATATAAGTAGATCAAGTTAAACAAAAATTAAGACTAGCATCCTAGCATGCATATAAGTGCTAAGATGACTGCATAAGAAACTAAAACTGAAGTAAAATCATACATAAATTGAAAGTAAAAGTAAAATTTCCATATCAAAGCATGGCTAATAAAGCCATTATAATTGAAACTGAACTATAACTCACATTGCAAATGATATAGAGTACCCCATTCCCCTTCCAATATAACATACTGGTAGAAGGTATAATTTATAAGTTATTAATACTTAGGATTACTACATAAACTCTAAAGTATTCTATTTAAATTAAAATCACACTTGATTAGATTCAAAGAAATTGGACAACTTTATCTAAAAAAAATTTTAAATCAAATTACAATATTGGAGTGAAATGAATCTAATTGAATCGGTAATATATTTACTAAACTAAACCTCTTTTTATCAGCATAAAACTCATCTATTATGCTAGAGTAGCAAACATGCTTCATTCCATCATTATAACAATATATAAAAAAATTTTGAGCTATTACTTATGGTTAAATCTGGTATGAACCCAAAAGCTTAGTGTGCACTAAAACATAAGCTAAGGCAGAATAATTATTGATTTGTTATTGACAACATTCATAGGCAGTCATATCTAGCTTCATTTCAAGTCATATAGAACTTGTAACTCCTTACCCTCAATAAGAATTTATTGAATGGTTGATTTTGCACTGCATACATATCTAACTTTTGGCTAATTAGATCTGTTAAATTCTCTTCCTAGTGTTAATTGATCAAACCTAAACATCACACTACAATTTAGACATCAATTTCCCAATACAGCACAACTATGATTAAATCAAGATTGATCACACAATATTCTCATTCACCTACTATCAACTTGATTAGTACTAATTTTCTAATCCTTAACCCCATTCATACAGCTCGTCTCATAACTTACATCATATCTTTTCCAACACAAGATTTGTGATTGAGCGCAATAAAATTGAAGTTTCAAATATAGGTAACATTTTACAGATAAGATTGATTTTTATTAACTTGAATATAAAAATGAAGTACTAAAATTATCTGCTAAAGTAAAGAAAATGGATCGTACCTTAGGAATCGGGAGTATGAGACCAAGCGCAGAAGAGATCAAGCAGAAGAGGAGAGAATGTTGGCTTCTGGATGTGCTCGTGTGTGTCCCTATCGCAAACTTCCAAGGTTATTCATGCGGCTTAGAGGAAGAAGGCAAGCGTAGGTGGGTTGGAACGAGAGGATCCGAAGTAGCATCGAGGGGTCGAGACTCTCCCTTTTGGGAGTTGTCGCGGCTTAAAGAGGGAAAGAGTAGGAGTCGAAAGAAAGCATGCAGTGTCGTAGGTTTTGTGGGGGGGTTTAAATAGGACGTGCGTACATAACGCACGTTCACTACTTGCTCTCAGGCTGCCGATTAAGGTGTGTAAGTTGCAGGCTTTTCCGTGCGGCTTGTCGATTCCTCCTTTCGAAGTCGTCGACAGTCCTGCGTGAGTTGTGCGTCGATTACAGGTAATACGTGTGTTCCCAACAATTTCTAACATAGTAGCAAAGCTGCCTAGTCCAGGTTCTTAATTGACCTTTTAGATAGCACACCTAACCAATTTGAATACATCCTAGTTTCTGATGTCTACATCACCTCAATCCGCATGTTTGAACCAAAAACATTATATTTCTATATCAATCATCTCGTTTGGGAATTACCTCCACTTCAAGTGCCAAGACTCGTACAACCATCTGTTAAGATAAAGCCTCCTTCCGTAGCTGCGTAACCCCCTCCAACGACCATCCTTTTATGCTTCACAAGGTGACGCATTCTCCAACAAAGGACGAGCATCCTCCATCCATTCTTTAACCATTATCATCCTCTTTCTCACCAGTCAAACTCTGCCTTCTCTGCAACTATTGAGCATACTCCAGCATCTCTTCCCTCTTCAATTAAACATAGACTACATTATCAACCATAGAGCCTCCTTTAGGGACCAAGCCTACATTAAACCTCCTTGAGGAAACATTCCCAGTCATTCCTAGTAAGCACACCTACATTGAGCCTCCTTTCTCTGAGTTTTACTAATTAGATCACCAAAGGACATCCTCCAACGGCTGCCTAACTTTTGTGCATACCTCGCAAGGCCTTCTCACAAAACTCTTGTGGTTTGTACTCATTGTTCTTACCTTTTCTTAGTTTACCTAAAAGACTCCACAACTTCCCCTCCAGAGGCTTATGCCCTAGTTGTAGTTCATCAAATTCATGTTTTTGCACTCCAAGTTCCAACAGTTACACCAAATTTATATTGTTATCTTAAGCATTCCATATTAATTATTTTAATGTTGTCTTTGCCATCATTAAAGATGGATAAGATGGATGACTTGTTGTACGCACTAGTTCTCTAGTTTGAGAGTTTCTTCAAATGTTGTTGTTATCTCAGAGGGCCTAGATGTGATCACTATAAGTGATCTTACTGTTCTATTCAATTAAATTGTATCAAATGATTCGTTGATTCCATTGTCTGTCTGTCTTGGTAAATTCAATTGGCTCTTGGGCCCTGCTGATTATACATTCATGCTTACTAATCAAATTTTGTAAACTAAAACAGTAGTTCATTTTCTTACTTCTATCATACAACGAGCAACATCATTATGAATTTGCATCATACTGCTTATACTTCATTTTTACCTTTCCTGGCACTTGTCCCAAATCAAATATCAATTTAGCTTCTATTTATCAATTATATAAATTGAGATTGAAAATTATTTCTTCTTCATATAGTATTTAGAATTTAAAGGCAAGGAAATTCTTAGAATATGATGTAAAGTAGGATTTGTAATAGAGCTTGCCTCTCTCCGCTCACCTGAGAAACACAATAGTCATTATAACATCTAGTCCGTCTAAGCATAAATGGAATTTTCATTTGAATAAAGCATCCAATTGTAAGCACTTCATACAAAATATGAAGCAAAGATTGTCTAAATTGTCAACATGCTAAACACTGGACCTTATATATCATTGTTTATAAACTTCACATTTGATGTTCATTTTAAAATAGTTCATCTTGATCTTTGAACTCATTTGCCAATTTCTCAATAAATAAATATCAACGTTTTTTAGTGGTTATTCAAGATGTGCATAGGTTAATTTCATAAAATGGAAACTTGAGCTGTCATAAAATTATAGTATTTTTTATGAAAAATGATATACAGTTCTCCCATTTTCATAAAATACTATGTACTGATAATGCCAATGAAAATATCAAAAATCGTCTCTTTTTCAGTGTCTTTGTAGCAAAAAACTCTGGCTCAACTTTCCTGTCTATATATACTTCCCAACAAAATAGAAGATTTGAATGTGAGTATTGTCATATTCTTTACACTATTCATGGTACTCTCTTTTTATCTTTTTCTTACTAATCTTTCTACATTTGAGAGGTTATTTAACAAATCTCAGCAATACTTCATTCTCAAATCTTTCGGATGTATCATATTTTACGGCTACATTAGCATACCAAATTAGAACCTCATGCTCATCTATGCTGCTTTCTATGTTATGGGATAAAACAAAAAGGTTACCATTGCCAAGATCGTATCAGTAACCATCTTTAAGTCTCAATGGCAATGCCACCATCTAAAAGAACATCACCTTCTCCTCCTTATGATAATGCTAGCCTTCTGAAATCGCAACTATCTCCCTCTTCTTTGTTAACCCATATGTTAATTTATTTCCAGTCCCTGAACGTCTGAAAAGATCATGAACAACCCACGTACACCTCTTCCTATAAAAGTCTACTCCAAATGCAGAATCTGCGCGTATTACCCCCCTTCGATATTCTGCAATATTTATGGAAACTCCGCAACACCTTATAGGGTTTATTCCCCCACTTCGGCATATGTCACACGATTTCCATCATAAATGTCTATTTCCATCATTAGATTAACCTATTCTGAATATAAACCGATCCTACAGTATATGCCACAGCTAAAATCACTCAATATATCCCAATCTGTTTCTAACAGCTATAAAAAACTGAAAAAAAAAAAGTAAACGGCACAGAAAGGTGGATGGATAGCTTACTGCATTTTAACCATCTTGTCTGGATCACCGCCTGAGGAAAAATTTCCCAGTTCGACGTCCATATTCTCCTCCTCCTCCTCCTCCTCGTCTTCTTTTCCCTTCCCTCCAACAACGACGGCCGGAGCATTCGCTGTAGTTGATGGAGCAGACACCAACGGCTGCGATTCAGGAGCTGCTTCTTCGTCTTCGCCATCGACGGCCGGAATTTCCTCCTCCGGCGGAGCTTGCGGCGATGCCGGCGGTGAATCGTGCTCCTCGCAAGCCGCCTCGAACGGGTCCTTCATATTATGGTCTTTCCGCTTAGCTGAATCTAGTTTTCCATGAAATAATCATGCGGTTATAATTCTTGAATTTAAATTCTAAATTAATATTTTAAATTTTGTTTATCATATTATATTTTAATAAAATATATGTTTATTCTTAAGAATATATTTCTCTTAAATTTATAAATTAGCTACTTTGTAAATATATTATAATGTTTTCTCTTAATAAAATAATAACAACTAATTAAGATTAAAGAATAACTCATTTAAGAGAATTAAATGATTGTCTATTACCATATTTAAAGTATTAAAATAATTTAATTATAGTGGAATGTATTATTTTACAATTTTATTGTCATATGCATTAGCTTTATAAAGAACTAAAGTTGCTATTTAGAATGAAATGATCTACAATATATGATGTTCTACGCAATTTATGTTAGGATATTTATGGTTCAAACAATGCAGAACAAATCATGTATACGTTGAGCAAAATCAAAATAAGCTAAGAAAACTCGTGTGCAAATACAATCACAACACAATTCAAGAGATTTACGTGATTCAATGCTAACACCTATTACATCAATTAGGAGAATAACGGAGAAATTTTAACTATTGGAGAAGATTACAATGATTTTAGAGTTTAAAAACTCTCACATAAATTTTAGGAGCCTTCTTTCTTCTCTGGAGCAGCCACCACACTCACAAAAAAAAATGAAGGTAGTCAATTTTTCAAGTTCTAACCCTAAAATGAGTTTAGAAAATATTTATAGATGCTCCAAAATAGGTCAGCTAAGCCATGGGTGCTACTGCGTGCCATGACGCATTCTCTCGAATGCCCGTGCACTGTGGCGTGCCCTGGGGCCTTGCATGCACGTTGTGGCGCACCACCATAGAGATTACCTTTAATCAACAATTCAATTGCGAGATCACTTTTAAATTCTATTTTGAAACTATTTTATTATAAAATGAATATAGTTAAATTGCAAGAAAATAACTCTTACATGTCAATATAAATAAATAAATACTAATGAAATGATCTCTAAATTCTACTGGATGAGTTTTCTTGGGTGCCACATCAATGAATCTATAGTATTTCTCCAAAAAAAAAAAAAAATTAGGAATATTTTGATTTTAATAAATCGTGAACTTAGGAAATAATTAATGCATAACGAATTAATGAAATAAATCAATAAATATAAATTCAAATATATTGAAATTATATACCAAAATGATTAGAAAAATGAGTATATCATTTTTATGACATTAAAAATTACTTTTAATAATTAATTTTACTAATGACTTTCCTAATCATTATTAAGAGTGATCAGTATATTTTTGAACCTAAAGATCTCCAATTTTAACAAACTACATGTCATTGGAGTCCTTAAATTATGAGAATCAATAATTAACTATTTTTATATTAATTTGACATCTAAATAAAAATAAAATTTTTAGGGTTTTAGGAAATTATTATTTAATCAAATTCAAAATTGAACCCAATTAGATCCTCATTAGCTTCCTAAACAACTTAAGAGCAAGATTAAACCATGTTGTGCCATTATTAGGACATTATAATAGAATGTGAATTGGAAGATACCTAATCCTAAGAGTTATATAAAGTCACTTTAGATCAACTAAATGGGAATCTAACCTATTGTAGAAAATGGCAGGAGTGATATAAGATGTAGTGTAGCATTAATTAATTTGTTGGTAATTACAGTGAAGTTGGTAATTTTTGTATAACATAGTTGTTAGGAATTTACTAGCCAAATTGTTGGAGATTCATAATGATCACTAAGTAGATGACTTGTAACTCTTTTAGGATAATTAATTAGTGGAACTAAGGTTAGATCTAAAGCATAAGAGTAACTAAGATTTAGAACCTTAATAAGAAAAATAATGAATATGTTACTTAGATTAGTGAATTAGTAAAGGATAACCTAAGTGAACTTAGAATAAGACTTATCACTCCACATGCCTTAATAAGGTGAATTTGTAGGGAAGTGTAATTAAAGGTAATAGAAGATAAATTAAATGTAAATTATTATAAACCTTTTAAGATAAAAGGAGAGTTAGTGTATCTAATAGCCTACTTAAGTTAAGACCTAACATTTAATAAAAATAGGAGCTTAATTAAGAGATTTAAATAACTTTAGTGTCTATATTTTGAATAAAATTATAGGTTATAAATTATGATATTTTATTATCTTTCTCACTAAAATAATATTATATTCAAATCATTATTTTTAAAATCATATTCTTATATATATATATATATATATATATATATATATATATATATGATTTAATCAATTAAGATGTTTATTTAATATCTTGAGTCAATTGGAGGATTTATTAGTCTTAATCATTAAGATTAGATAATCAATAAAACAACAATGAATATCACATAATTAACAATTAAAATTGAAATTTCTTTAAATTGCAAGCAACACATTTAGCTTAAATCCTTAAATATATATTCAAACACTGGGCATAAATAAAATATAAAATAAAATAGATAAGGGATTTCACTCTGGGTGGATTAATTTGTATAGATATTATTGAGCCAGGGAAGTATATTGAAAGATCATAAGATTACACATATCCTAGAGAGGGAATGTGTAGTTATATGGGAGACCTCGCTATATACAGTTGGGCAGATATGCCTAACTCCTTGTTTGTTCTATACATGTACATATAACATATTAAAATGAGATTAAATAAAATTATATTTGCATTATAACACAATCTCATCGATTATGTATGCTTTTATTTTATGTAGTCTATAGACTGTGCCTTACAATTTATTCAGTCATAAAGGTTGTGCCTTATCGTTGGCAAACATGTCTAACTCTTCATTTGTTATGTACATGCTCATAGAATATATTAAAATAAAAAATAATAAAATAACATTTGCATTATAACACGATCTCATTGATCATGTCGAACTCCTTATTTGTTTTGTACGTGCCCATAAAACATATTAAAATAAAACTAAATAAAAAATATTTGCATTAAAACACAATCTCATATATAATCTATAGGTTGTGCCTTATAGTTTATTTAGTCATAAAAGCTGAAATTACTTATGTACTACATCACATGTTTTTATAGTTACTCAACATATGTCGAGTTCACCATATTCATTTTTGTACATATATACCTATTTTTTTTACTTAACATGTTCTTGCCTGATTTCAGTATATTATTATATATTATTATTATTATTTTGCAACTATTATTATTTTATTATTATTATTTTATCTTTATAAATATTATTATTTAAGCATATATAGACTTAAGTCAAATACAATGAGTGAAACTTTCTAAAAATGACAACGTTATGATTTTGAATAAAAAATGAAATAATTAAATATAAAACTATGTATATACATTTGATACTTTATTTTTAACTCATTCAATAAAGCAAATAGAGAGAAGATCCCCAAGATACTTTCTTTACCTTTTGCACTTATTACTTTTATTAATGCTTTAATACTGCTCAGCTCTATTTTCATATGAATACTAAATTGAGATGATCCTTTATTGCCAAAAAATATTACAGAACAAATGTTTAATGTATTGTGAATGTAGCGAGGGTTCTAAAACGATGGTGTTATCATGTATGGATGGGCTAATCCGTCTAGAGTTTTAATGGTGTCAACTCGAGCATTTGAGGGAGCTCGGTTGATGATTATATTTATTTAAACCCCTGCATCATAGTTTTGAATTTGTCTATCAAAATTGCTAAAGTTGCTTCTTTGCATAAAAAGACGTGTTGATTGCAATCAAAATAAGCTTTTAGACATGTGACATATTCATAACTACATGATATTGCATTCAAAGCAAGTAATATATTTTTTAATAATATCATTTTTCCTCTTATCTATTTATGCATTGCTTGCTTTTGCTTATGCATTTGAATTGTAAAAATGTGAAACATACATTTTTGAAATACTAAATCATGAGCCAGACGTAGTGCAAGAAGGAGATCTTTGAGTTTTCTAGAAACTTAAGAAGTTCACTCCGCTGCTAACATTTTTATTACAGCATTTATATTATTATTAAAACTTTGTACTTTTAAATGAACATCTTATATTAAGCAAATGTTAACTTTATCTTGTTAATGTTAAATTAATATGAATAGATGTATATTGAAATTTTATATAAAACTGAATGAAAATACTCTTCCTCATCATTTCATTTAAATGCTCAACAGGGTTCTGCGGCTCCGAGAGACCAATGCTAAGTTAGTTCACGCTAACCTGGCAGCGGATCCTCATGCTCATAACCCTTCTCCGATGCTGAGTCTCACATGATAGTTTTTGTCGTTGCCCAATTAATAGTTTCATTGTGTATGGTAAGCTAAGAGATTTTCCTCAACATCATCAAAACCAATGTATTCTTTAGTATGATTATTGACGCTTTGAAGTCGTTCTTAGTTTCACCGAAAGTGCTGCATTCGACTACGATGGGCTCAAATGTTAAAGATAGTAACTATTGATTGATGAACATTTTTTGAAAGAAAAGCAAATGAAAACTTTTTTATTAGCATAGCGTATTGTTTACCAAATTACAAAGAATTTTCTACAAGTTAACATATGGAGAAGTGTAATTTTTGTAAAGTATTGAGTAGTCATTATATTTAAGTTTTGATGTTGTTAAACACCCTTTGAGTTAAATGTAACTATTGTTTAAAGGTATCTAAGCTCTAATATAAATTTTGGTAATTTTGTAGTTAAGAATTTAAGATATTGGGATTATAATTGTGCTAATGTATTTATGTAGCATATTCAAATGAGATCATTACAACAAATCAGTTTGATGGATGCCTTTTTGTTGTGGGTTTAGTTCAAAAACTTGCAAAACAATTGAATGAATATTCTATGTCTTATTGCTAAGGTTTAACAAAAGAGTATATGCATTAATATAAATATTTAGGTGATTTATATTTAATTTATTAAGATATTTGTATTATAAAATATTAGTGTAATGGGGGAAGATGGAAAGCTTAAGCAAATAGAAACAATATTCAATGAAAAGCTATGTTGTTGTTAAGATGCTTACAATCAAAGCAAGTAAATTGTGAATGGTTTTGATTTTTGGATATGAACTCTTGGCAAGTTAAGAGGTAAACCCGACCGACAATATAATTTACCCTTTGAAACTTAACTTCAAAAAAATTAAAAATCAAATAGAAAAAGAAGTTCAAATATGAAACCAATATGTGATTGACATAGTTTGAACTCAAAATCGAAAATAATAAATCTTGAACCTCAGCCACTCAGCTACTACTGACTTGTAACAAAAGTTCAACAATGAGATGATAAACATTAGATAGGATGTTTTAGAGATACTATATAATCAAACAAATCAACCAAAAATTAGGCAAAATCTAAGGCACTTTTTAAAAAAAATTTAACTTATCAAAACAATATCACACAACAAACCAAGCATTTTTTTTTTATAGTAGCAAGACTATTATTAGGGCACAATCTTGTAAAATCATGGCTTAAATATTAAAAGTCTTAAAAATTAAAAATTAAAATGCAAAAAGTACATTTTGCTAAGTGTACAAATTGCACATAAATATATACAAGAGTGCTGCCCATAGAAATGATTAAAAAAGCCTTAACATATTTTCCAAATGTTTGCTTTAGGCCCACTTTAATCAATATATAAATATACACTACTAAACTATTAACAAAAATGTAAAATTGATATAAATTAAAAAAAGCAGAAAAATTGAAGCACCAGCAAGGCTGGGTGAATCAATATGAAGTTGCCTCTAACCACGTTAGCAAGGCTAAATCAAAAAAAAAAAAAAAAAAAAAAGAGAGCAAAAGATTAGTTGGAGACTTCAGATTGGCTAGGCTAAGCATGCGGGGGCCACAGCTTGGTGTCCTGCGTGGTGTCAAGGACAGCTGGCGGCATCCAATGCCACATGGCCAAGCCCGGGAACGCACAGAAGGGAGCTGACGTCTTTTTCGCCGAATATTGGCCGTGCGGAACGTAAATGGCAGAGGCGCCGGCAGCGGCAGGATGGACCGCAAACGGCGGCGGAGGCATATATCCGGCAGCCTGAGGAATGCCCGCCGCCGATGCGACCCTCACCTGCTGTTCCAGCTGCTCCTTTTCCGACTTCAGCCTCAGCTTCTCATCTCGAAGCTCATTTTTCTCAGCCTGTGGTTGGTCCAATATTAAATAACCCGTTAACATGGCCCCACAAAAAATAGTCGGTTTGCCGGCATCGTGTGAATGGTGTTGTGATTCAGTAATTGGCTTTTAGGTTTGAACACTTAACGACACGTCTAAATCTCACCCGCCACATATTCGACTTATAAAGCTATCATTCTTAAATAAAAAAACATGCCCGGTGAAAAATGCTCGATTTGCCGACAACCTTGTTTCGACAAATTCAAAAGGAGGCAGCAGTGAGATCCTTCATCTCGTGCGCCGGCCAACGTTTATCAGGTGTTGTAGCCCGATGATTAAGGTTTTAGTTTTTATCACATATAACAGGTTCAATTCCTATTGGGTACATATTTACTTCTTATTTAAAATTCATATTATTTCATTTTCTTTTTTGAAGAAGAGCCAAGACACGTTTCCCAAAAAAAATATCATTTTGTTTGATTGGTGCTGCTACATCTTGAATATATAGAACAAGATCACTAAAGATAAATCATTTGGAGATAGTGGGAACCGTTTAGATTTGTTAATTTAAAACTTATGCTGACTTATCCCAATCAAATAACTTATCTATCTTATCTTATATAGTTTATTTACTTTAACATCAACAAAAAATAGCTAAAAATCATAGTAAAATAAAATCGTACCGAACATCTCTCGCTTAGTAATTTTAAAGTTCAGAATTTAGAGAATCCTTTAATCCCAAAAGCAGCAAGAAATATCGAGAGGTAAATGTTAGATGCATGGGCTAATTAAGGCTTATGTGATCAGTGGATTTGAATATTTGACCTGTCAAGAGTATTAAATTCAAAAACCCTAACCACCGGGGGATAACACTATTCACAGAATAATCCTTATTTTACACCTTACATATATCGCCTCAGTAAATTTAACTTTGATTGAAGTAAAATTAGTTGTTTGCGACAACTGGCATTTTGGGGATTGCAGATTCAACAAGACTAAATCATGCGCAAATTCTACAGCCCATTTTCTAATCATCATAGGTGTTTACAAGAAACTGAGGGGAAATATAGCTTTTTTTCATATCCCTAAAACACAGTAACCTAAATCTTCAGTATAGAATAAAGTTTCATAGCCCCAAAAGAAATAAACGCCTTTTATAATCTTCAATCTTTATTAATCCACTCTAGATTTTTTTTATGCAAAAGTTGAGCCTCAACAAGTCCAATATGCGTGACTGTTGGTATTTGAACTCTAGACATCTCATAAATAATTTTAGCATAACCTTATTTATTTTGAAAAAAGAAATAAAAAACTAAGGGGGGGGGGGGGGGGGGGGGGGCAAACCTTGAGTTCTTTGATAGTCTCCTGAAGCTTCTCATTTGCTTCTTTGAGCTCCTCAGCTTCACTCTTTAGTTGTGCCAATACGCGAGCCGCATCACTCAGAATACTAGCCTTGTCAGATTTTGGAGGCCTGCCGGGCTCAAGAACAGAACTCAATTCTGAAAACCTAAAAGAGAGAGTGAAAAGCACACATGAAGGAAGAAAGATTCAAATTCTCCTAAAGCAAACAACTAGGGAAGATGCATAAAAGATGGATAATCATTCCATAACCATACAAAGTTTTAGTATGAATGAGTAATACCTATTGTTCAATCTGTCCCGTCGCATCTTTTCACGACAAGCTTTCGACTTGGAACTGCAGCATGGTCCATCCCTCATTATTCTACAATGAAACATCCAATATCTACAGTGAACTAATAGGTAAGAAAAAAAAATCTTTAAAAAATGAAAAAAATTACAGATTGCAATATGCCTAAAGAGACAAAAATTAAAGGAGTTGCATAATGCTACAGATCCTCATTAGTCGCATAAGGTCATTGGAGTTACATTAACATGTAGATTACATCCATTAAAACCAATGCGACTTGATTTTCATGTCTCCAATTGATAAAAAAAGGGTAGAAAAGCACTGTAATCTTTATAATTTATATATCTAAAACCCAAGCATTTATTTCTATAAACAAAGCATTTTCATCTCAATACTCAAATCAAAACAAGCGCCACAATATATACTAAGTCATTATTTGGGATAAGAAACAATTCTAGATTTGTAAATATACAGAATTGGGTGTTGGCTATGTAAATCATAAATAGTTAGGTGCTATGCAAGTAAAATCTCAATTGTAAGTTGCAACAGAAAAAGCAGTATATTGAAAGCCAAAAAAAGTAATTACATATAAATTTAACCTAACTTTGTAATCCCATTCAATTTTAATATTGAATGAATACAATAAGATTGGAGTTTGTGAAATTACAAACTTAGGAACTGATTTTGACAATATTGACACAATTTACAAGAATTTGTGGTATGCAGGAAATCCACCCTATCCCTCTACAAAAACAAAAAATAAAGACAACAATTATGGTAACTTCAGGCTGTGTATTGCCCCAATTGTTTAAAACTATTTGCAACAAAAAGAGGAAATAATGAGCTCAAATTAGTTTGGTAATCCAAAATCACTCAAAAAGCAAAACCACCACTACCAAACCTAAGTCCCACAAAAGGGGGTCTGCCACATGAATCCATGTCTCCCCTGTGCTCAATCAAATAGCATCCCTTTCTTAGCTCTAATGTATGCAATAGTAGTTCTATAGTTTCTTGTCATGAGCCTCCCTCTTCCTCCTTTGATAAAGATAAAATTCACTAACTTAATATTTTAAAAAGACCATCTAACAACCTACACTTAATAAGTCCATACTAAGATAACTATGTAAAAAATCTAACTTGTATAACATTGTTGGCATTATATAAGTTCTATAAAGCTTTAATTTAGCTTTGAGTGGCATGCTTCAAGCACACAACACACAAAGTGCTCCTCCATTTCATCCAACCTACCGAATTCTATTAATCACATTGCCCTCTAATTTGTCATTAGTTTGTACAATAAACTAGGATATTTGAACCTCTCACTCTTTTTGATAACACTATCTTTAATTGGCAAATCCCTTACATTACTACTTTTATTATGATTAAATTTGCATTCCATTTATTCTTTTTTGAACCAACTAAAATGAAACTTATTTATAATCTGGGATAATTTTCTATAGCTCAACTCACTTTTAACACCATCTCTAGCCTTGTCAATAAAAAATATCGTCAGCAAACAATACATATCAAAGACACCTTTCCTCTTGAAGAGCTTTATAAGATTGTTCAGAGGTAATATAAATATTGTTATTTCTTGATGTAGATAAAAATTCAGAAGTTTATCCTTGATGTAATAATTATTACTTGTGATGTATTATGATTGAAACACAAAAAAAGTATTTGACAAATTACCTTGCGCTGAACAAGTGATGGTGAGGACGGCAACCTTGTATGGAACAAGAAAAAATTATCAAAAAATAGGAACAATTGCCTTTATCATGTCAACACAAACCTACCGGAACATGCCAAATACTCCCAGATAAGTAAAATTTACAAGTCATTAATGACGAGTTGTATTAAGCTGAACTCTCTCAAATCGATATGATATATGTACACAGTTTTTTGTTAATGGCATTAACAATGTTATTTGAATTAGAAATCATATGTTTATGTCAATTTGTAAGTTACATGCTCAATGCACTGCCAGTCGACACCTTATTCTGCATGTTATTAAAACACTAATAAATGCCTCAATATTACTACATATTTTTTTAAATAGTTTACAACACTTGTTTGCATTAATATTGCCAATACAAATAAAACCTTAAAGATAAATTAAATAAGATATTTATATTAATTAATCATTGGCCATGTTGAGTATATAGTACTCATGATGGCTTATCTAAGATTTTCATTATATGTGATAAATACTGGTGCATCTTGCTGTTGCTGTGATAAACTATTCTGTCTATTTGTACGGATACAATGGAGTGTACTTAGATATTACTCAATATAGTAAGAGAATTTATTTAAGCAGTCATGTTATTGTCCAGATAACATTTTTATAATGTTCTTTTACTGTTATAGAACATATTGACTTCCATCCCTTATCGATGCACATATTCTGTCCCATAACTTATCATTCAGGTCTTGATAAATAAAATTACTTGTTAGATTTACATTGCAAACTGATTGCTGATAGTTTCACAAGTGAGCAGTCATCTCAAAAGCAGATCATTTTGTGAACTTTTCTTTCATTGTTTTTGTACTAATAAACCAACATTATTTTGGTTACTATAATAATAAATTTTGAAATTATTCCTTGCAGTAATACTTTTATTTCTCTTACTTATTATAACATTGTATTTAAACTTAAGAAATTTTATCAAATTAATTAAATTTTTTGATTATACACATAAATTATTTTCCCTATAGTACATAAAAATTTATTTTTATAATTTTATCATGCACCATATTATTAAGATATACTACCTTCCAAGCCTAAAGCGTGATATAGAGCATCTCCACCAACTAATATAAGAAATCTCCTACCATACCCCCCAATTTCTCTCAAAAGTAGGCTCTTAATGAATTGGCAAGTATAAGGAAAGCCATTGTGTCATGCATTCTGTGGCAGAGCTAGATGACAGTCAAAGGGGCCCATGCACCCTAAAATTTTAAATATAGTGTATTAAGTATGAAAATTTTGAACATAAATTGGCGATTGATGATTATGGCTTTATGGAGGTTAAATCCGTGTTGGATGGCTATGGCTCTTGGATGGAGCAAGTGGTTAACCCTCCAAATCAAATATTTTATTCACAGGAAGACCTTGGCATATAAAGAACGGCAGCTTGCTTAACAATTTCAATATATTTGCAAATAGAGGCTTACATACTTGGCATTGAAATTAACGAAAGGCCTTTCAAGAAAGAAAAAAAAATTGCTCATATCATTGGCAAGATCAATTCATGAGTTAACTCAAGGAGCGCCTGAGCTCTCATTGGTAGGCCAAAAATGCCTTATTAATACAGTTCTGGCTCCGTTGCCAAAAAGGCCTTCAAGCAACTTTTTAGAACATAATTAATACACATTATATTCTGCAGAAGAATCCCTAAAGGGGCTGTTTGGTTCACCAACACCTCCAGTAATGCTGCATTTAAAAATGTCGGTGAGATTGGAGCTGTTTGGTTCAATGGTATCTCTTAATCGGCCGACATTCAGATAACATTGCCTGATAATCTATCAATAGCGATAGAGTTCTTCGCGTTTGTTCTCCCGAAACTCACCTCCACCAGACGCAGCGCCGGTACTCCGTCTTCGCTTCGCCTCGCTGACGTGCTCGTCTCAATGCGCCTCGCCCAACACGCAAGCACCCTGACGGTTTGGTCAAAGGCAGAGGAAAAAATGCCCAAATGTGCGATATTGCCAAATGTCGCGCTCCCGTTCCCATTTGCATCGTTTTTTTAATGGAAGTTTTTTTTTCCTAAAGATTTGCTTGATATTGCTATTTGATTATGAATAATTTAGAGTTATATTTATTTTGTGATTTTAAACATTTATTAGGGTTGATTTAGAACAAAATTCTAGTATAAGTGGGTATGTGTGTTCATTGATATCAGCAAATAATGATTCTTTCTTACCTGCTTGTAATAAAAAATTTATGCTATTTTGGTTTTAGTACTATTTACCTAATTATATTTAAATCTAGGTGTTGGGGTAATCTTACCTTATTTGTAATATAGCATGAATGGCAATGAACTAAGCAGCATATATCTAGAATATATCTGAATAACACTGACATTTGTTATTTAAATAACACACAACTAAACACCTCCTGTTATCTGAATAACACGGGCTATCTGAATAACATGCTATATTAATAATATTCAACCAAACAGCCCCTAAGTCTCAACACAACATCAACTTCAAGTACGAATCTTCACATCCGTTTTTTTTTTCTAGAACCCCTTCAAAGAGCATCTCTATCATACAAGATCGTAAAAAGAAACAAACTATCACAAATATACATAAAATAAAATAAAAACAAATTCCCTATAAATACTACATCCTACTAATCCCATTTCAAAATTCCTTTGAAAGAACCAAAATGAATGGTGCAAGATCCGTGCAGAAGTTAAGAGTACTGGGGAAAAGCTTCCTAATAGCCCAAAGCAAAAATATGGAATCGTGAAAAAAGAAAGGAAAAAACCTTTTCTTCGACCCGATCAGCTCCAGACCGCAGCCGTTCTCGTGCACTCCCTTAAAACCAGATCTACAACACAATTATATTAAACTTTAAGAAAACAAAATAGAAAAAACATATGACACTGCCGAGCTAACAATTTAGCAAGTCCTGACAACTTTCCCTCATAAAGGAGAATAAATCATGAACGATTAAGGTTCATAAAACCACGCACCCTGCGTCCATCGGCAGCACATCACAGAAGCTCTCTAGGGCACAGCGCAACTCGCCGTCGGATCCACCTCCGGCATCGTCAATCCAGAAATCGGCGATACTGTTGGCCTCCATTCCAGAATCCGATCGAGACACCAACAATCGGTATGATTTTGAGCTGATTGGGATCGGAGTTTGCAGGGCTTGCAGATTTGGGAGAAGATTGAAGGAAGGAAGGAGACGGTAAAGGAAACAGTAAATTTAGGCGGTATTTGAAGGAAAAAATTCTGTGGGCTGGAGAAGAACGCTAGTTAATGCGACATTAAATACTTAAGTTTATAATTAGAAGATGGGAATAACTTTTTCTCCTCATCCTTAAATTAAACTGTAAGAAAATACCAAAAAAATTCTCATAAAAAATAAAAATTAAATTCACTTAAATTTTTTAAATATTTTTAATATAAATTTTTAATGATTTCATAATTTTTTAGAGTTATTTAGCATTTTAACCTATCATAATTTATTACATATATCAATACTTTACTATCTATTACTAACTTTAAGTTTCTATGAACATAAAATTTTATAGTGAGTAATAGATTTTGCTATATTTATACCAATATATACACATGATTATTTGGCAATACTATTTGATATATATGATTAGTGCAATTTATTTTTTTATTTGGATCAGTGTGTAAGAAAAAAAAATAAGAAAATAAAATTTTTAATTGATGATGAATATAATTACGTATATGATAGTATGTGTAGTATTTTTCTAAAATAATTTTTAGAACATATGAATATTAATCATTTTACTTTCTTTCTAAGATATGAAGACAAAGCACACATTCAAAACAAAAAATAAAGATTGAAATTACACCAACGCCCTAATCATGTATAATAGAAGAACACACGGAGCAGCTCAACAAGCGAACAGACGATTTTATTTGTCTTCTCTGGTGAACGAACAACTCCAGTATCTCCTTTGTTCAAACCAGAACGAATCGTTCGAACGAATTTATTCGTTCTTAACAAAACACTAAAAAAATTTCAAAAAATAAATCCTTTAAGAATTTTAATCACTAAATTACTTAAAACGTCATACTCAAATATTACTTCATTTCAAACAGAAAATACTAAATTTCATAAAAAACTAAAATAGCGTAAAATAACATGATTACATTGTAATTAATTTTCACTTTACAATCAAATTCTCAATATTTTGTCATGCCAAAAAACTCTATATATATATATATATATGAAATTGCAATGAAGACTATAAAAAGACCCAAGAATACAAATTTTCACATGGCAAAATCATAATTCAACATAAAAAAGAATAGAAAACCTCATGCATTTACTAAATTTAGAAACCTTTTAGATATAAAATGCCACCCACAAAAAAGAAAGTCATTTTGCAAAAAAGAAGTTAAACCCTATTCGAGAGTAGATGAGAAGATTCTCATGGTACCATTAGATTTCTTCTACAGGTAATATTATTGTTCATCCTCTCCGTCAATTCGTCGTGATGCATCACCCTCCGCGATGATTAATGGCATCGTCTGGCCAACTTTGACAACGTGCAACCCACTAGCGTGCTATCAAAAGCCCCTTCAGTGGTTGCAGATGATCGAGACCCCTTTTTTTATTCGGACAATCTATTGTTCCTCATTGTTCATATATTGTTTAATTGACTTGTTTTGGATAAATTAACATTTCGAAGGTGAAGGTAGACATGTGTAATGGCATTTCGAAAGATAATTTTTAGGAAAAATAAACATGGGATGGTGATACCTCTCCTCGTAGTTTAGCGCATTCGCGGGTTCTCCGAAGAAATTGGGGGTCTTCTCAGGCCTAACGTGAGCTCGAAACAATCTCAACGAACTGAGGAGATAATGATGAACATTTTCATTGTTGGATTGGCCAAGAACTGGCACGCGACAGTTATGGGGAGCTCGTCGGGGCCCCCGAGTACGCTCATGTAAAATACCAAGTTTAAAATTTTGTTTATCCTGATTTGTATTTAATCAAATCACACGTGATTATTTGATTCAATAAAATTTTAAGATTATTAAGCTTACTTTTAGAAAATTTTCGGTAAATATTGAAGAATTTTTACATTTGCAAACTTTTTCCGAGTTATTTTAATGCATTGATTTAATTAGAAAAATTTAGATAATTAAATTTACCTCCAAATCAAAATCGGAATTCGCCATTGAGTTACATACCCCCAAAATAGCTAAGTTTTTGGATGTTTTGGAGCTTGTGTAATAGCTTAAACTTAATTATCAAATTAGTTAATCATTATAACAAGTGGGGCCTGCCACCTCTTCCCCACTTACAACCTACTCTCTTAAAATATTGCCCAGCTCCACCACTTGCTCATCTTCCCCACTTGCAGCAGATGTTAAAACTTTTTGAGCTTGCCAGATTAATTAGTAGGCCTGCCACCTCTTCCTTGAGAAATTTCATCCCATACCCTTGCAAATGATAGACCAGTGTGTCAAGAAGTAAGGTTGTCTACAATAATAAGAGCTCCAATTGCACTAGCAATATTTGACAAACAAGGAATTGTCCATAACTAAAGAGGTAATATATGAGTACCAGATCCACACAAGTACTGAGGCAAATGCTGAAGCTGAAGAGAGAAAATAATGTGTCCATCCTTAAACTAGAATATGGACAAAAGATAAACTAAGGATCACCATTGAAGATCAGAATCATATCTTTTTTGCAAACCAGCTGAAGAAAATAGCAATTTTCATAATGTGTGAAAAGGGAGAGAGCTCCTCGTGGGTGACAAAATTTGTTCATTTCTTCTATTAAGACTTCATAGATATGAGGCTTACCTATTGAAAATATTGTATTTTCAAGATAACAAGTAGATTGTGTTGTATTACTTCACAAATGTAGAGATGAAAATACATATTTTGATAAAATTAAACTTAGTTGCAAAAAATATAATAATGTAAATAATTGATACAACTTATATATATGTTTATATTTAAAATATAAATATTATTTATTTAAGAATTGTATATTATTAAAATAAAACTCAATTTTATAATTTTCAAGTATAATTATTGACATAGTCTAAGCTCAAATTTGACTCATCAAAGGCTCGGTTCCTCTTTTTATAGCACTGCGAAAATTTTGGTCTCGCAAGGGTTTATTCCGTAGCAGCAGAAACCTCCGTTGTCCTCCAAGTGCACGACGAAATGCCTCTCAGAGGTCGTCGCTCGGATTCCTCTTGGTTCTCCATGCGGAATTTTCCCAAGGCAAGGCGGTTTATAAGGTGATGCTTGCTGCTTAGTATAGGGCATTTTGATTGATGTTAAACTCTTTTGAGTTCGGCATTCCCTTTGATCTTGTGTTTTATGTTGAAGTTAATGGTGTAATTTCCACAGAGGATTAGCAATCATTCGACAGGGCTCTAGGATTCGATCAGGCTAGACTTTGATCGAATTCCGCGCGTTTTGATATCTGGAAGTTCTTAATCTAGGGTTTTTTTGTTGCGTATCATTGAAATATTTATAAATTACATATTTAAAATCTAGTATTTTAAACTTACTAACGTAATACTCAAATCTCTTCCAGTGCATCTGAGCTATTGTTCAGGTTTTCGTGATCATAACACGGGGATGGAATTAAATGCCTAACTAAAAAACCTACACCAAGTTTTAGTTCCATTAGGTGCGGTTGGCTAATAGAATCCTTTGTTTATGTTGTACCTCATCAAATAGAAGCCTCTCCAAAAGTTCTTAATTGAGGACATCCTTCTTTAATGGCTTCTTCCCATGACCTTTTTTTTCTTTCTCGTCATTTTTTAACTTAGGAAAAATTTATATGCTCAGTTTTTCTAACATGGGCATCAAACGATTCATGCTTAGCATGCCTGAACCATGATATTCTTGAATCTTGTTCACAAATGGAGCCGCTCCAACGTTGTTACGAATGAGCTCATATCTAATTCTATCCTTTTGAGTATTCATCTTTGCATCCTTATCTATGTTACACTTTTTATATCATTGTTGCCCCATATAATATAGCCAGTTGCATAGCTGCTCTACAAGTTTTCTTTCATTTTGGAGTGGGATTGTCTAATCATACAACACTCAAAAAGTATTCCTCCATTTGTCCAGCTTGTTTGTATCCTATTAATCGTATTGCTCTCTATTTTACCATTATTTTAAATTATTAAACCAATGTATTTGAACCTCTTACCATTCTTAGTTATTTTCTTGAGATTATAGCTTCTATTACAATAAAACCTGTACTTTATTTATTTTGTTTTAAATTAGTTAAATGAAATTCTTTAGATTCTAAAGTAGTCCTCCACAACTCGAATTTTGCTTTAACTTCACATTTAGTTTTATCAATTCAGAGAAAGTCATCTATAAAGATTGTCTTTTCTTTTCTAAATTTCTCTATCAAATCTCTTAGTTAATGCATAGTTCTATGGAGGATCTACATGGCATAAAACCAAATTGATTTAATGAGATTATCAGGTAGTGCAATAAAAACTAAAGATTGTATTTTAAATAGATAATTCATTAAGACCTGGATGTTATGCATGAAAAATATTTGTATTATTTACCTATTTAGAAGCAAAAATTTCATACTAAAATAACATCAAAATATTTTACAATTGTAATAGAAATTATTCTATATAAGCTTTTTTAATACAAAAATGTGGATGAGGTTTCATAAATGAGTATGGTTAGGTGCTGGTTTAGAGTATCTAAATATTGCTATGAATTAGTATTATATAAGTAATTATCCAGTTAATCTCTTAAATGGCATTATTAGTGTAGAAGTGCTGAGCATGTCTTCTATTTTGGTTGGATTGACAATTGGTGTCATGCGTAAGATCTCTTTATTTGTTGATAATCCATAATAAACACAATATATTCCTCTAATCACAACCCAAATGGTTCTTAAACAAGAATTAAACTCTTAGGTGTAACTTTGGGTAATGGTTGGCATTAAACTTTCTTTTATTCATTCTTCCTGCAAAAAAAAAAGTGCAACACAAAATACATTGTGGGATGAAGTTCATCCGATTGTCCACAGCTGAATGCAAACTTATGGCAACGTCTGGTTATTTGCGGGTACTCAGGTTTTATTGTGCAACTTTTAAATTAGGGAGCATGAAATGAGTCTAAGATATATTTAAGAGTTACTTAAGATATATTTTAATAAATTTAAGCCAATTTTAAGGCACATTAATTGATCTATGAGATTTTGGGGGTGCTTCTGCTCACCCATTTGTTTTCTTAGATAGGGAGAAGTTGCACCCCTCGTACTGTTTGTTTTATGATGAACTTGGCTTAATTTAGTTTAGCTACTCCTAGATTTCTCAATTGTCAAATTATGAACTTTTCTAGATTTCTTTAGTAACTCATCGATTGATAATTTGTTATATCGCTGAAACGGTGGGTTTTGTGTGTTTGATTCAGGAAGATAGGCTTTGAAAAGGATGATATTTACTTTGTTAAGCAAATGGGGAAGGCAATGCTTTTTACCTACGCACTGTTTGGACTTGCATGGCTGTGGGATGAAACATCTCCACTTGGCTGGTGGACGTTTAAATCGAGGCCAAAGGTGAAAAAGTTATTTTATTTTATTTTTTACACTATATTATTACTATTTCCTTAGCATGCTAGTAATTATTTGCTGACTTACATTCATAATTGAAACAATATATATATATATATGTATGTTTATTTATTTATGAGAATGTACTATGGGTGGATTGAGGTATGTCATATGGAGATATATGATTTTGTTTATTTCAGGGATACCAATGATCTAAACTACCAACATTAGGGGATTTGGAATCTCAATTTTAGGGTATCTTATTGGCAACAATGGTTTACTTAATTTCAAGAATAATAAGAAAAAACAAACTGGGGTGGAAATTCATTGAAATTTTTATTTTAATTAACGATCTCAATAGCATGAAGGATTGCATCTGTTGCTATTTCAAGGTTTATTTGAGTGGAACTTGTATTTATAGAAAGATCCAATATAGCGGCTTTTTCCTTGTTGTAGGGCGGAAGACCAAAGCTTTTGGAGAGAAGAAGTAACCTTTATGATTAATAAAAAAAGTATTGGTGTTAAGAGGTGGAGAGCAGTCACAGGAAGAAGATAGGAGGGCTGAAGCAACAAAAATTGACTAATAGAGCGTTCAAATTTCAATTGTTCTTCATTAATTTCATTGGTAATGAATAGAGATACAAAACAAGATGGGGCGCAATTTCATCAAAGACTTCATTTTAACTAACGGTCGTCTTAGCACGAAGTATTACATCTGCTGATGCGTCTTGCTTTTTGTGAGTGGCACTTAAATTTATAGGAAGCTCCAAAAGTGGAACTTCTTACCTTGCCCGTAGGGAGGAAGAACAAAATTTTTAGAGAGAAGAAGAAAGCTGTGTGATTAATAAAATAAGTATTGGTGTTAAGAGGAAGAGAGCAGTGAAAAGAAGAAGAGTAAAAAGTAGAAGAAGATGGTAGGAGAGCTGAAGCAACTAAGATAGGCCCAATAATGAATTGAGCGCTCAAATTTCAGATGTTCTTCATTGAGCGCTCACCATTTTATCTTTTCGAGTCATAAAATCTCTATTTTGAGCTTTATTGGATTTCAGCTCACGCAATAGCTACAACATTACATTGGTAGTGTTTGAGCATTCCTCCCCTATTGTTTGGGGAGCTGCTTTTTTTTCTGCTTCTAAAGGACAATTCCTTCAAAATGTAGTTTATAGGAAGCTTTGAACGCACGACATAACTGCTTTTTGCTGATCAACACTCCACAACCTCCAATGTGCGGTTAAAATATGAATTGATTTGGTTTTTTGTTAGTGTTGTTGAATAATAATAAGCATACTACAATAATAATAGAAATAAAATATAATTATAATAATAATAAGAATATTCTTATTATAATAGTAAAACTAATAATAATTGATTAATAAGTAAATAATCAAACAGACTTTTGAAGCATAAAAACATCAAGCACCACATTAGAACTTGTCTTTAGGTACACAATGATATGATTTTTTATACTAAATTTGTTACATGCAAGTACTACATAGCACATATGCAAACTTGTACACCGATACGACTTCTTATATTAATAATTTGTCAGGAAGAAAGAGAGATGGCTCACCTGTATGAGCGGAGGAGATTCCCATATCCTGGAGACACAGAGGCAGTGGAGGAGTTCATTCTGAAGGGTGGAATGTTTGGGACGGCAATTGGGCCCAAAGGGATTGCAGATAAGGAAACTGAGAACTTTGAGAAGAAGCTTCAGTCAGATAAGTTCGACCAGGAGGCCAAGAAGCTATGGTTCCGCATGAGGAATGAAATCATTCAGGAGCTCCAAGACAAAGGATTTGACATCAAGTCTGAGTAACTTTTTCTGAAATTTGTGAAAATGTGTGCTCAAATACATGAGATAATAAATCTTGAGCTTGCTTTTCTCCTTTTGCATTGCAGTATATATATTATGTGATAGAAATCAAATCAAAATCTATATATAAGAATGTGATTGATTAGATGTACTTTTGTTCATGAGTCATGAGTATATCTTTCATATATTTTTTAATATGTATTTAATTTTTGTAAAAAATTTTAGTGTTTTTTTTTTGTTTGCATCTAAACATTTCACACATATATATATAAAAGATATGTAATTATTCAGTATAATTAAGTTTAAATTTGGATTAGTATAATACAATAAACTTAATTTTCATATATTATGTTTTAGATTTACTAATATGAAAATTTTTAAGTTTAATTCTCCATATCTCATGTTTTGTTTTTTCATCCTTAATCTTATTAATAGAATATTATGTTCACATTACGTGCACTAATGTCAAATGTAATTTGTATTCCTATTTATTTAATGGATTGTTCTTCTGCTATGCAGTTACTAAATGAATACATGAAATATATCCATAGTATCATAATCATATACTCAGAATAAAAAGCATAGAATGAGAATACTCAAAATAAGTAATAAGAAATGCTCAAATATAAAGCTCATACATTAATAATCTTAAGGACAATAAAAAGCTCAAATTTAAATATATTTCTTATTAAATGATATTATTTTTTATTTTTAATTTTGATTAATTTTAATTATTATCAAATTATTTTATATTATTTTAAATTGTAAAAAAAGTTAAGCAACATACATATATATACATATATTTTATTTATATTTTCTAAGTTTATATATATTTTCTTAATACAGTAAAATCTGTCTAAAGTGATATTGCTGGGATCAGAAGTATGATATCACTTTATACAGGTTATCACTTTAGGCAGGTACAGTACATACAGTATCATACACACACGTTTTCCTTTTTTTTACCGTTGTCGTTTGTACCGATAGGGCGTTAGTTCGTGGCTGCTCGTACCCGCGTGTCGGAGGAAGTTCCAGAGAAAAAAAACCCTGTTTGCGTGTGTGTGGCGGCCCTGCCCCGCCGTGTTCTTGTTAGCCCTTAAGTTAACATAATTACGGTGGAGGGGTCACCAAATGACAAGGTCCCCACTTAGAATTGGATTAGATACACCTTCTAATCCAATCTTAACTAAGGACTTTGCCATTTATCCCATAATTTATCACTAAATGATCATACATGAACTCAGAGTGCAGAAGCAATAAGAATATAACATCCATCCAATACAGTATAAATACAACAATACAGAATAAGTAAAGTACTGAAAGAGAAATATAAACATGTATTATTACAACATTTAATAAGTTTAAAAGAACTGAAAGGAAACTCTCAATCTCACAAGCAAAAGAAACTAAAGCTACAGATTTTCAGGAACGGGCTCCTTCTCCAATGGCAAGCTCTCTACTGGATCTGCTGCTCCAACAAACTCAGAACCTACCATTATCAGTTTCATAATGGTAGGGCCCCAGCCAACAAAAGAAAAACTTATTAGACAATATGTCTAAGCACATTTTAGGGTAAACAATTTATTTTGTTAAATAGATATCACCATAAGAACAGAACTAAGCAAAATAGGTGCAGAAAAGCGTACAAAAGAACAGTATAAAGTTATAAACAAACAGTTTATAACTAAAGTAACTAGGAAGTAATACATACCTCCTCCAAGCAACTGCAACAAAGACAGGTAAGTAAAAGAAAAGTAAAACTGTAAGAAAATACAACCTAAATATGCATATGATCAACAAAAATATGATAAATGACATACAACATTTAACAGTGTGAAACTGAAACAAACTAACATCTTAAAAATATAAGAAAACAACAAGTAGAACTAACATCCTATATAGTGCAGGAAAACTGTAAGTAAAACAATGCTACAATGCAGAATATACAAGAAAAATAGTAACTGCAAACTGAAACTACAGTGACTATATAAGTCACTTGAACTGAACACGAACTTGGCAAATCTTAGCCTGATGAGCTAAGAAACTCTGAACTGAGCATCACTGAAAACTCTTAGCTTGATGAGCTAAGACAGAACTGAATGTAAGTGTACTTGAATTAGTATATCCATATCAGAATCCTGACTCTATAGTCAGTAGGGCGAGAATCTATCCATCCTATCACTCAGACTAAGCATGGCCAATAGACTGTCGGACATTAAACCCTCGAGAGGTTGTCGACCCCGAACGAGTTGATCGAAGAGGTATACTAATCAAGCTACACCTTACAAACCATTTGTGAAACGAACATAATGCTGCTTATAAATGTTCCAAATTAACATAAGATATTTATCAAAATATCTTAAATACATAATACATGTTCAAGGTATAAGGCTCAAAATCAAGAAATGCGAAGCATCAAAATCAAAGTGAGCAAAAAACTCTATCTAAAACACAGGTGATATCCGTTGTTATCTACTTTATTTGTTCTATCTACTCTAAGTTACATAAGTTTCAGAATCATCAATTCTTACGCATTCTGTAACTTAGAATCATGAATCCTACTAGTTGAAGATAATTAGGACTGGCCAAGTCCTAATTATAACTTAATCAAAAGATGACTATTTGGTTAAAGTGAATAAATCATCGACCTAGTTTTGTAATTTAGTTCATCCCAACCTCATCTTGATTAGTCAAATCAAGATGAAAAGATTAAGAATTAGACTCCAGATAATGGGGTCTAATCACTTAATCTAAAGGTATAATCTAAAGATCTAAGGTTTAAAATCCCACCTCACAGATTAAGTTAGGGTAAATCCTAATGATAAATAAAATTCATTATGATAGATCTCTATTCTTAGTTCTAAAGTTTAAAGATCAAATAATCATTTAATAAACTAAGAAAAATCTAGAAACTAGTAAACTCAAGGTTTCACCTATTGAGTAACCCAATTTACTCAATAGATGAATTCTAACTTAAGATCTATTTCTAATCTTAGGAATTAAAGCTCTTAATTACTAAGAATATCTCTCAAGACACACATCCTAACTAATGTTATAAGAACCTAAGGTAAGATCTAAGAGTGATTAAGGAAAGAAGGACACTCACAATTTACATAGGAATTCTCTTAAGGAGCAAATTCTGAGATTTTAATCAAAATCTAATTTAGACTTAGATTTGATTAATTTCAGTTTTAAATCATTCTATTTACTAATTTTAGTGATTAGAACCTAATTTTAGGGCTTTTAAAGGCTAAACCCTAAATTTGGGCAAAATGACCATTTTGCCCTTTCTAAAGGGTTCAAAAAGATCAAATTTTGATCTAGAGCTTAATTCTGAAATTTTCTTTTGGAAAGAGATTCTTACTGTCTAATGTAAGATTAGACATCAACTAAATTAATTTTGAGTTATTATTATGTCAAATGAGATCAAATTAGTGAATTTGACTCATAAGGGCAAATTAGTAATTTGACTAAGTGAAAGTTAAATTTTCTTTCAGATTATTGTTCTTTACTGTCTAAGCTTTTCATAGAATCTAAATTTGCTAAATTCTGATAAGTATTGGCCAAGTTATGGCCAATACAAGATCTAGGGTTTAAGGTTAATTAAGGGATTCTTAATTATAGGTCAAAAATCTTAACTTTGCCAATTAGTATCTAAATTAAGCAAAATTAGTGGCTATTGTTTACAAATAGTCCACTGATTATAATGACATGTGGTCGGCTCAATTTGGATCTAATTTGACTAAATTAAGACCTAATTAGGGTTTAGGGTGATTAGTGAGTGATTAGCAAAATTAAGCACTCAAACACTAATCAAACTTCACAGATAGATTTTAAGTGGTTCTAGGAGTCCTCTGAAACTTAAATTACTAAATTTGGATTATTAAATTTACTAATAATCACTAATCAAGTTTTAGAGTAATTTGTGATTGATTAGGAGATCTAACCGATGGATCTAAAATATTTTTACAGATTACTATTAATTAGGTTTTTCTGATCTAGATTAATATTTGAATCATTAAATTTGGAGTTCAATTGACCAAGTTATGGTCAATTGAAGTTCTAAGTCTAATTAGGGTAATTAGGGTTAGGCCATAAATGTGATTAGGCAAACATTAATCCAAACAGCAAAATAAATACTACCAAAATAATCCTTAGGGTTTTTTGATCACTTTAAGACCCATATTGGGTATGTTTGGGTCAACATACCCAAAGTTATGAGCTAAATAAAATTTGTAACATTTAATTTAACTTAAATTAAACCCTAAAAATCACTTTGCTAAATATATGTCCAAATGCAAAATTAACAGTGCCATAATATTCCTCTATTTTTGCTGAATCCAATGATATATAATTTTGCATAATTTGAATGTGTATTTTGTAAGATATTAATGTTTAAAGTTTTGATTTAAATTAATTAAATAAATTCTGTTTAATTATATTAATAATTCTGATGTTATTATTAATATAATTATCGTTTATTAATTTAACGTTATAATTATATAAATATTTTTATAATCATTATGCAGTTACACGTGGCAGCTCCTTACTGGCGCAGCAGACGACGGCGGGTCCCACTGCCAGTCCGCTGACTCGCAGAGCCACGTGTCGCGCCACGACTGGTCTTGCGCCACGCTGTGGGTCCCGCTGCGAAAGCTGAAGCGCCGCGGGCACGGGCCACGGGCCGGGCCCGGGCCGACCCGACCGGCCCGAAAAGTTCTTCGTCTTCGCGCGAACGACTCGGCAACGGCGTCCTAGGGCATCAAAAACGACGGTGAATTTGCCGTCACCGGAGGTCGAACCATATACCGTTCGAAAGGTCTGGATGAGATCTTCCAATAGGTGGTCGAATCGAGTCCTATAATGATCTGAGTTGATCATAATCTCTAACCCTAGATGGCCCTATTACGGCTAATCTATGCTTAACGGTATTGACTGTAGATAAATCGAGGATACCTAATGATTCGCAGCTTCTAAGCCCAATCGATACCGCACAATTATTAATCCATTTATTGAAATAAAGTTTCGAATTCATGCGATTGAAATCAAATTAAGGATAAGAGGGATCAAGAAGTACCTTTGATTAACGGCTGCTAATAACTGAAGGAAGACGAATCGTCCCGAGAGCTTTCGGCTTCGATCGATCAAAATGAGGGACCTCTTGCTCGAAAATTAGAGTTTATGCAAGCTAAAATCGTATCTCGAAGGTCTTTGGAAGCGGCGAGGAGGGCAGATGGCGAGCGAAGCTCGCCGCGTGTGCTAGCGATGGCCACACGCGCGATCCTCCGAGACGAAGAGCGTCGACCGTCCGGTCTTGGGAGCGGACGGATCGAGTAATCCGTCTGTCTAAACGGCGCAGGACTGTTTTGAAGCGACGGCGTTACTCCAAAACGGACGGCGCCGTTAAGTGCTTAAAATAATATTAATATTATAATTATTTAATTAGATTTCATTAATCAATTTTAATTAATTAGACGTATTCCAAAAATTTTCAATAAATCACTCTTAGTTAATTGAAGAGTGAGGAATGTAATGGCGCACTCGGATTTTCGTTTCGACGAGTATTTATTTATTTGAATTTTCAGGTATTTAAATATTATTAAAATATTTAACAAAAATCCAACGACTTCCAAATGCCTCCAAAATTTCACCCCTAATTAATTTGTGTGTTCTAAACACAATGGCGAAGTCATATTTTCAATCTGAGGTGTAGATAAAAAAAATCAATTTTCTAGGGTTTGGGATATTCCAGAATTTCTGGTTTGACTCAGTTGACTTCTGGTTTGACCTAGGTTTCAGAGATGAGTTCTAAATTACTTAATTAGTGACTTAGAACCTTAATTAAGACTTAGATTAGTCTTAATTGAGCAAAGTAATAACCTGGGTTGTTACAGTGTGGGTGTATCGGAGTGGTGCGAAGGAGCACGTCGTCGTTTGCCCTCAGCACACGGAACCCGCTGTCCACCTCAGGAACCGCGTTGCAAGTACCACCCCGTCACATCCTCGTGCGCAAAGTCTTCTCCATGCCGAAGAAAGGTCAGCAATACACCACGATGACGGACGAGGTCCTCCTCGCCCTCGTACGGTACAAGAAAGATCATCCTGGTGCCACACAGAAAGAGCTGATCAAGTGGCTGGATGACACTCATCAGCTCAAGGTCAGCCAAGCAACGGTGTCGGGCACACTCAAACAGTCGGCGGAACTGCTCGCCAAGGCCACCACTTCCAACCTCAGTTCCAAGCGTCAGAAGACGGTGAAATTTCCTGTCATGGAGGCTGCCTTAGCCGAATGGTTCCTTGCCAACCAGGAACACGTCAACCTGAGCGGGGACCTCATACGTGAGAGCGCAATGAAGATCATTGACCGCCTGTACCCAGATCACCTGCCATTTGAGTTTTCAAATGGCTGGCTTGAAACTTTCAAGGTCCATCACGGGATCAAGAAGCATCGCAGGTTCAGGGAAAGCGGTTCAGTCGACATGACTACTGTTGCAGCTGCCCTTCCGGGAATTCGTCAAGTTTTTGACGCATACGAATGGCGTGACATCTACAACATGGATGAGAGTGGGTTGTTCTACCGCATGCAGGTACTGTAAGTTCAGAAAGATATCAAATGAGTTTGTCCCTGGCTAACTAAGCATCTTCTCCCGCATTGTAGGCGGACAACTCCCTTGTGACAAAGCAGCTCGAAGGCAGGAAACAGAGCAAGGAGCGCTTGACCCTGGAGCTGTGTTGCAATGGCGACGGCTTTGACAAGCTCCCACTGTAGGTGATTGGCAAGTTTAAGAACCCCAGGTGTTTCAAGAACATCAATGTCACGTCACTTGGGTGCGTATACAGGAACAATGCGTCCGCGTGGATGACACAGATCATCTTCCTGGAGTGGCTCCGGGCATTTGATCTCCATGTTTCCGGCCGGAAGGTCCTCCTGATCCTGGATAACTTCAGCGGGCGCACTCCGGTGGAGAAGATTCCGGATCACATCCTCCTCCGGAACACGACCATTCTCTACCTGCCTCCGAACATGACCTCGAAGATTCAACCGTGCGATGCCGACATCGTCCGCAACTTCAAGGCCTATACAGTCGCCGCTTCAACCGTGCTCTTCTCCAGCGCATTGAGGACAAGGTGTCGGAGCCGGAGAATGTCGACATTTTGGGGGCCATCCAGTTTGCCGTCCCCGCGTGGAATTATGAAGTCAAGCCAACGACGATTACCAACTGCTTCCTACACTGCAAGATCCGGTCGACAGAACAAACTGAGGCAGTTGAAAACGTCATTGAGGACGACCTGGTGGACCACGAGGTCATCGCGGATCTACAGTCACAAATCCAGCGCTTCCGCTACAGGAACCCAATGGACATCAGGAACCTGCTCAACTACCCGGAGGAGCAGATCACGTCATACACGCCGGATCTTGATAGCATCATTGAGGACCACCTTGAAGAAGCCGGACTTGCTCCAGTGCTGCATGAGGAAGAGGACGACAGCAAAGAAGTGCCTGCCATGAGTGCCGCTGACGCTTCCGAGATGCTGGATAAGCTTGTGATATTTTTCATGCAGCAACAAGATGCGGACGAATCTTGTGTGAGTTCCATCCAAAAATTGAAGGATAAGGTGAGTATGATCCATACCAACCGAATGGTTCAGAAGAACATTGACAGGTTCTTCAAGCGTATCTAGCTTGTTTTGTAGTTTTTATTTTTTATTTTTTGAAATGTACTGAATATCACTTTAGATAAGGAGTGGGACCAATAAAAATTATCGAGTATCACTTTACGGAGGTTTATCACATTTTGTATGGGCCCGAGTTGGGACTGAATCGTATTTATCACTTTAGACAGGATATCACTTTAGACAGTATCACTTTAGACATGTTTTACTGTATTTCTCTCCCATATAGATATATATACTTATATAGATTATATAGATGTAAGTATAAATTATGTTCATTAAATTTTAAGAGTTATTTGTAATTTTTAAATTGAAGAGTTGTTTTAAAATTTTGAATTTTTTTTTCTGTACATAGCAGAGATTTCGTGCTTATTTTAAAATATAGTATTTTAATAATAATAAATAAATAAATAAATAAATAAATAAATAAATAAATAATTATATATATATATATATATATTTTTTTTTTTTTATTAGAAGGAAATGAATGGGAGGGGTAGCAAAACTCGAAACAATATTTTAATAACAAACTTTATTTAAAGGTAAGATGAGGAATAGCAGGTTAGGAGAAGTTGGTCGAAGTTGAGTAGCTAGCGTCAATGGCGAGGGCGGGAGGGATCACGAATGCTGTGAATGTCGGCATCGCGGTACAGGCCGATTGGGAGAACCGTGAGTTCATCTCTAACATCTCCCTTAACGTTCGCCGACTCTTCGAATTCCTTCTCCGATTCGGTAATCTCCTCTTTTTTGTTGAAATTTCATGTTTCCTGTGTTTTAGGGTTTAAGGTTTGTTCATTTTCACCAGAAAATTCTTTGTTCTGTCTCAATCTCGAGTTTCTCTTATGATTCGTGCGCTTCATCATCTTGACCGCTGCTCGTGATTTTTTGGTTGTGCTGTTGTTGAATCAAACTAAGAAATACTGTGAAGTGCTTAAAGTTTTGGCTGATACCTGGCCTAGTCGCTTGGTGATTAATGCCAGAGGTCAATTAAGAACAAGGTGAAAGGAGAACAAGGAGGAGGAAAGGTGAAAAGCTCCAAGGCTAAGGGGAGAAAAAAGATTAGAGAAGTGCAGGAACAATTCATTTGATTCATTCATGGTCCTCATACAGTCCCATAATAGGGTTTATTTATAGATCTGATTTCCATAATCGTACCCAAACCAAACTTTCATTCATGGCTGTGCTAAGTAAGAAAGCAATTGACAATGGAAATTCATATGAAGTGAGGCCGTGTACACTAGTTGAAACATCAGCAGGGTTTCTTTATCTTTTAAATTTTTTTTTCTAGACAATGTCATCAAAATTTATAAATTTTATTTTGAATTAGTGTAAATACATCATTGAATCTTGTAGGCCTTTGAGTATCCATGTTCATGCATTGTGGCAGACACTGAATAAGGATCATAATGTGCAATTGTATCAATGAGTTGTGCTTTAAATGTCCTTGAGCAAGCTATTGGAGAAGGTGGATATGAATGTTGGATTGTGAGAACTTGAGGTGGCAAATGTATGGGCTATGGACTTGATTTTACTATTTTTAGGTTAGATCATATAAATATATAGCTGAATTATGCAATATATTGTATGAATATGTACAAACATGTTATCAATTGAATAAGTAGCTAAATAGGAGGTCTTATTAGATCATTAATTTAATTTTATAAAGCTTTTATTATGAGACAATAGCCTTAACTGAGTGGCACAAATGGCAAGTGACCTTCTAATGTGCCGAATTCCCATCTTACTTGCACATTATGTTCAGTCTCACTTTTATTTATGAAACTCCTTTTATTCAATAGTTTTTGTTATTGTATGAATCAATGTTATTTTTAGTGTGCTCACTATTGTAAATCAAGAATTTAATAAGATGAATATGAAAAATTTTAGAAGAGTGGACTAAGAAATAAATTTTGGTGTCTAGATATGTATAATGGGTAATGCCGCTAATGTCGGGTTCTAAGTTCTGGATGAGAATGATGGAGGGTTGCATTAGTTAGCTAACAATTAATGTAAATATTTTGAAAGTATGTCATAATTCATTTGAGTTAAACATGCTTGAGCTAGGGAATCAGATGACACATTGTTTTGCTTGAATGCAGTGAAAAATGCACTATGGTACTATTTCTATATAGAGTGTAGTGTTAAGTGAGGGCCTCCAGAATATATATGGATGTGGGCGCAAAAACTTATCCAATACACTAGATTGAGATAAGATATTGGAATGTGCAACACTACAATGTTGGGTCCCGAGTTTTGGATGAGAAAGGTTGGGGGTTGCATTAGTGAGTTGATAATGAATATAAATCTTGTCAAATTAAATGTCATGATTTTCTTGAGAAATTGTGTTAGGGTAGGGCGTGAAGCTCACCATATCTGAATGTCGTAAAACATGTACAATGACCAATTTGGGTGTAGTGTTAAGCAAGCGATGGTCTCCACAATATGTATGAATGCAAGTTGAGAAACTAATTCAAGACACTAGATTGAGATAAGATATTGGAATGTGCAACACTGCTAATGTTGGGTCCCTAGTTTTGGATGAGAAAGGTTGGGGGTTGCATTAGGGAGTTTGTAATGAATATAACTCCTGTCAAATTAAATGTCATGATTTTCTTGAGAAATTGTGTTAGGGTAGGGCGTCAAGCTTACCATATTATCTGAATAATTACCAATATATCGGTGTTGAGTGTAGTGTTAATCAAGCAAGGGTCTCCACAATATGTATGAATGCAAGTTTAGAAACTAATTCAAGACACTAGATTGAGATTATTGGAATGTGCAACACTACTAATGTTGGGTCCCTAGTTTTGGATGAGAAAGGTTGAGTGTTGTATTAGGGAGTTGATAATGATTATAAATCTTGTCAAATTAAATGCCATGATTTTCTTGAGAAATTGTGTTAGGGTAGGGCATCAAGCTCACCATACTATCACCATATTATATCGGTGTTGAGTGTAGTGTTAAGCAAGCGAGGGTCTCCACAATATGTATGAATGCAAGTTTAGAAACTAATTCAAGACACTAGATTGAGATAAGATATTGGAATGTGCAACAGTGCTAATGTTGGGTCCCTAGTTTTGGATGAGAAAGGTTGGGGGTTGCATTAGGGAGTTGATAATGAATATAAATCTTGTCAAATTAAATGTCATAATTTTCTTGAAAATTTGTGTTAGGGTAGGGTGTCAGGCTTACCATATTATCTGAACAATTACCAATATATCGGTTTTGAGTGTAGTGTTAAGCAAGCGGGTCTCCATGAAAGACGACCGTAGCCTATGCATATATATATATATATATATATATATATAACTATAAACAATCAATAATACAGTAGCTTAACCGGGATCAAACTCCACGGTATCCTCAGCCAGGAGGTCTAAAAGCCTCCTGGGGAGCACAGCACCTCTATCAAAAGAAAAAACACCCTGACAGGCCAAAAAAGCACAAAAATCTGCTACACGATCCGCACCACGCGATTGGTAAGCAAATATAACACGGGGAATATCAAGCATAAAAGAAAGGGGGTCCGCGTGTCTGTCAGCGCCCCGTGACCGAAAGGGTCCTCTCCCAGAGACGTCGGAGTCTCCGAACAGCTCCTAAGCAATCTCCCTCAATAATGAGCCCCTCCAACTCATCCTCCGTAGCCGAGAGTGTCTGCCTCAGAATAGTCCTGCCTGAATCTCTGCCTGGAGTAGGGATCTGGCCTGTACAACGTCCCCTACTACAGCCAAGAACCGACCCTCAGCATCCCGCACAACTGCAGCTCCAAAAGTTGTGGGCTCTCCGAAGAAGTACGAAGCATCAATGTTGGCCTTCAGCCAACGGGGCGGGGGGGGCACCATCTCGAGGAGGTGGAGGGGCCCTGGTGGGCCATGGAACCCTAGAAATCGCTCCCGTCCTGCAAATCAGCACTGACCAAGGCAGACAGAATCAAGCTAGCACTACCCGCAGGAGTGGGGAATTGTCGTTCGTGGGAGAACTCCGTCCTGCTCCTCCAGGCCTGGTGCAAAGCGTAGGCAACCGGCTAACAACTGAACCGGCGGCTGCGGGACACAATAGAGGTCGAGAACAGCGCTGCAAACTGGTCCCAAAAAGTCAAAGCGGCTGGAAGCAGGCTCCAACATACAAAGGTCTCCATGACCGCTGATGTGTATCTGCAATGAAGGACAAAGTGCTCCCTGTCCTCATCTGCCTCACAACCCCAAACACAGGCAGGAGACTGAGCAAGTCCTCTCCTGACGAGCCAGCACCTGGTTGGGATGGCGTCCCTGAAAAGTCTCCAGAGAAAACAGGCCTCGCGAGAACCCAAGGTCATCTTCCACAGAGCTGCAAACTGCCAAGGCTGCCCCTCCCTCTCCAGTCGGTACAACTGGCTGGTCCGGCTCTCTGAAATATCTGCAAGCTGCCACTGGCGGACCCCCTCCTCGAAGCGAGTGTGGTGCTGCATCACAGGCCAGCCGTAACCAAGCACTCTCCAGACAGCAGAGTCTGAATGCAAGCGGGGTCTCCACAATATGTATGAATGCAAGTTTAGAAACTAATTCAAGACACTAGATTGAGATTATTGGAATGTGCAACACTGCTAATGTTGGGTCCCTAGTTTTGGATGAGAAAGGTTGAGGGTTGCATTAGGGAGTTGATAATGAATATAAATCTTGTCAAATTAAATGTCATGATTTTCTTGAGAAATTGTGTTAGGGTAAGGCATCAAGCTCACCATATTATCACCGTATTATATCGGTGTTGAGTGTAGTGTTAAGCAAGCGAGGGTCTCCACAATATGTATGGATGCAAGTTGAGAAACTAATTAAAGACACTAGATTGAGATAAGATATTGGAATGTGCAACACTGCTATTGTTGGGTCCCTAGTTTTGGATGAGAAAGGATGGGGGTTGCATTAGGGAGTTGATAATGAATATAAATCTTGTCAAATTAAATGTCATAATTTTCTTGAAAAATTGTGTTAGGGTAGGGCGTCAAGCTCACCATATTATCTGAACAATGACCAATATATCGGTGTTGAGTGTAGTGTTAAGCAAGCGAAAATGCAAGTTTAGAAACTAATTCAAGACACTAGATTGAGATAAGATATTGGAATGTACAACACTGCTAATGTTGGGTCCCTAGTTTTGGATGAGAAAGGTTGGGGGTTGCATTAGGGAGTTGATAATGAATATAAATCTTGTCAAATTAAATGTCATGATTTTCTTGAGAAATTGTGTTAGGGTAGGGCGTCAAGCTCACCATATTATCTGAACAATGACTAATATATCGGTGTTGAGTGTAGTGTTATGCAAGCGTGGGTCTCCACAATATGTACGAATGCAAGTTTAGAAACTAATTCAAGACACTATATTGAGATTATTGGAATGTGCAAACATTGCTAATGTCGGGTCCCTAGTTTTGGATGAGAAAGGTTGGGGGTTGCATTAGGGAGTTGATAATTAATATAAATATTGTCAAATTAAATGTCATGATTTTCTTGAGAAATTGTGTTAGGGTAGGGCGTCAAGCTCACCATATTATATGAATGTCGTAAAACATGTACAATGACCAATATATCAGTGTTGAGTGTACTATTAAGCAAGCGAACGTCTCCACAATACGTATGATTGCAAGTTTAGAAATTAATTCAAGACACTAGATTGAGATAAGATATTGGAATATTAGTACTTTTATAGGCAATTTTATGGATTTAGTGAATATTATGACTTGTAAAAGATAAAAATTCCATGTCTTCTTGAAGTGAAGTGGTTGAGTGAGTATTAATTTGATAATCTAAGCTTCAAGCTTTATTACTATAGTATAGATTGGCATAAAAATGATGTGGGTATCTTTTAAAAGAATGATATAGTTGGCAACATGACGATGGAAGATATAATTATAGCTTTAAAGATTATAATTGGTAGGCAACTATTAATATTATAAACGCTTATGCCCTTTAGTTAGGATTTGTGATAACAAATAAATTGACATATTTGAAAGAATTGAGTTAAGAAACACCTAAAAGAAACTGTTATTTATCATAAAAAATTTACTAAAAATATTAGAAGAGCAATATAAGAATTTATTGGTAGTCATGATTGTTTTGATGCTGCGAGACTAATGAAGAAGTTAAAATGATTTGTTTACTTTAGCTATGGATCTTCCTATTGTCATTATATATGCTTTTAAAAAAAGTGTCTTAGAAAAAAGTTTAATTATTTTTTTTTAAGAGGTTACTTATTGTACAAATGATTGTAACATTATTCTTAGAGAAAAAATGGCAACGCAATATTTATTATTGATTCTAGATTTGAAAATATTGAGCCGAAAAGACCGGATGCAAATTCTATTTGCTTTTAGGATCAAATAACATAAAGCATGGATAAGAGTGGATGCACTCATAATTATGATTAGATTTGTGTTATCCTTTACCAAAATGTTTCATGTGTTGTTTCATAATGGAAATTACTCTGTGAATATAATTGCTCTCACGTTCATCATGTTTTTGAAAAACACCACTGATTTAGATTTACTTGAAGTTTTGATGCGCTAACTTAGTCCCGAGATTGTGTTGGTTACAATCAGATGATTTGTTTTTTGCAATAATTTTGAGTTTCTATATCCAATTCATGATCAGATTCAAGAATTGCATCAGTTTGGTTTTGGGTTTGAAAGAAAATTTCATGTTTAAGTTCATCACACTCATTATATTGTACACATTATCAAGTGAATTATGAGACCATAGAGTTCAAACAGATTCATTTCTGGGTATCATTATATCCAAGTCGACCATTTGATCCGATGATCCAAATTCAGACTTTGGATATTTTTCACAAAGAAATTTCAACTATATTTTTAAGAAGTTGAGCCTTACAAATATGTGGCCAGTGAAATCTTAACCTCTCAACAGTTCAAACCCAAGAACTTATTGAGTCACTACACAATTCACTTGTTATTGTGAGACCAGAGAGTTCTAATCGTGTCATTTCATATTTGTTGTAATCATTATCAAATGTATTGCGAGATCGGAGAGTTCAAACAAATTCATTTCTAAATATCGATACCCAGATCCGTGATCTGGTCCGATGATCCCAACATCTCGGCCTCTGTTTATGCCCGTTATTTTTGAAGGTCATTTCGGCTATATGCACGAGACCGGAGAAGCCTACCATTCTGTTAAAGAGAGATTGTTGCATCTTTGTCAGGCATATCATTTCCATTGGTTGTGGAAGCTCATGTAGTTGTGTTCTTGGTTTCTTGTTCGCGAGCATGTTCATGCGTTCGTAGAGTAAAATCCGTGCTGTTGCAGAGGCGACGACGAAGAGCAAGCTTGCAGTTCTGAACGAGAAACTCGATGTTTTGGAACGCCGCCTCGAGGTTCTTGAAGTTCAAGTCAGCACTGCCTCGACCAATCCGACACTTTTCGCACAGTGAGAGAGGAACATGTTGCTAGCTATGAGGTACTTGTCACTTGGTGCTTTATGATTATGTAGATTTAGGGATAATTGCATGCGAACCATCCAAAACATGCTTATTTACAGAATAACTCCTTATAATGAATATATTAAGCATGCAAGTTTTGGGTGTTTTGTATGAATTTGTCTCTTTTTATTTGATTCAAAAGGTTGTAAAAAGGGAATTTTAAATTTCTAAATAAATTTAGGAAAATGGGTGCAAGAAACTTTTTTAAATGAAATTATCAAAATTATTAAATTAAGATAATGACTTTGTAATTAGTAACAATTATTTAAAAAATGAATAGCTGTTCTTTACCTATTTAGCTCTTATCGAAAAGATTGAATGATTATAATTTATATTTAAAATATATATTTTTTAGATATAAAAAAATATTTTGTATTTTTAAGAATTACTTTTAAACCCTTTTCACATTAACAATAATTACATTTTTAGTTAACAGCCGACCTTTCGGCTATAATGTGTTATTACTTATTATCAAATTGGAAAAACAAATTGATTTATTTCTTTGTAAATACTAATTACTTATTTGTAAATGTTCATATTTATAAATATATGAAAAATATTTCAATATTCGTATAAATATCTAATTAATTCATTTTAATTGGTTTATTATTTTAATTTTTAATAGTAAATTTTAATTATTATGAGTTAAATATCAAAATTAGATATTTTAATTATGTTGGGTATATATATTTATTTATTTATTATTATGCGTTACCCTTGAGATTTGAACAAATGATATGAGTTAATAAATCTCAAACCTCAACTTAGTAAGTTGTAACATCATTCATATATATATATATATATATATATATATATATATATATATATATATATATATATATATATATATATATATGTATATTTTAAATTTTTTATTTAGTATCAGCTTAATTATATAAATATATTTGGATATTATGTGTATAAACATTTTGACAAAAAAAATCATTTTTTAATTTATTATAAAATTACATTTTGTCAAAAATAAAATTAGAAAAACACATTTTTATATATGCTTATAAATAATTGACTAAAATTTTATCCAACATTTCTCATTTTGTTTTGATTTTAATTTAGGGTGAATAATAAAATAAAAGAAAAACATTTCTCATTTCCTTTATAAAAAAAATATTATAACACTACAAATTTTTATTAAAAAAAGATTAAAAATATTTAAATGAGATTAACAAATAAAGAGATACCTTATAGCAACTATTTTCAAAAAAATCTACCTTTATAATTTGCTTCAAAAAATTTCGACAATGTTAATCTTTTAAGAAACTAAATAAAAATAATATTTTTACAAAATTTTGTAAGAAAATGAGGCATTATTATAGTATTTTCCATTCAATTTCAAATCATATTCAAATTTTATTTATACTATTTAAGCATTAAAGACATTTTTAGCACCTAAATATTTAAATATAACAAAGTCAACATTACAAATTTTGATATCAGTTTCTCAAACTTAAGATCCCTAATCTTTTGGTACTTTATATATAATATTTTTTTACTGCAACATTCATAATACTCCTTTTTTTCTAAATAAAACATACTTTTATTGTGGATTTAAACATTCTAAATTGGATTAAGGCTAAATTCGATTTAAGTTTGATCGAGCAAGTCGAGTTCAAATTGACTTGAGTTTGATTCAAGTTTGCTTGAAAATTAAAAAAGAATGATTTTTTAAATAAAAACCATGCAATTTTAGCCCAAAATATAATCAAACTCAAGATACTGGGTTGGGTAATTCTTTTAAAATGGTATATTTATTTTATTTTTAAGTCTTGATTTTTTTAGTTCGATTCAAATCATACCAAACTCGAGCTCAACTCGAATTGGATTCGAGTCAAATCTCTCAACTCGAAAATCAACTTTAAAATTTCGAGCTGAGTTTGAGTTGACTCAAAAAACTAGAGCGAGTTTCGAACAAGTTACGAGTTTCGGGCAAAATACCACGTGAAGCGCATATTTACTTATTTGGCACCCTCATTTCAAAAAGCATGAAAAAAACGCCTGTTTGTATTTTTCTGTTTTGTAATATAGTAACAAAGTATCACTGGATTTGCAGTTATTGGGCAGCCTATAGATCAAAGCCAACTCTAGTAAAATTTAACCTTAGCGATCCCCATCAAGCCAGGTCTGAGTCCGGTTCTATGGCCGAGCTTAGCCCTCGACAGAGCATCCTCTGTGCATAGAACTCAGCATGCTCCTACACAACGACAAGTAGATTGTTATTTTTTTCATTTTCAAAGCAAATATACGGCCGGTGAGAATTGAATCTATGATATAAAATAACAAATAATGAGTTTTAACTATTAGGCTACAACACTATTCAACAAATGACTTGTCATATTTTCTAGAAGAGTTCTACTGCTCATAGCAACTAATCAACAAATGTTACATATGATTACTATGAAAGCACATCTCTTTTGTTGATATGAGAGCATTTTGGTTTGGCTAGAATATGCATAGCAATTACTACCTTGATGGCAACAATGACTACAGAAGCTCCATCTTTTCTGGACTCATAGAAGAGCTTCCTTGCAAGATCAGTTGTTACTGATGGTACAATTTGTGGCAAAGCATTCACAACTGCAGCATCAAAAAAATTTAAGAATATTATATGATAAATTATATAGTATAGAAAATATTGAGATATTTTTTTATAAAATTAGACTTCATCCAGCTACTTTGTATGGATTAAGTGCTGGGCGGCTAGGTTTGATAGAGGAGAAAGATTTGGGCACTTAAGTTTTTAATATTAGGGTTTGTGTTATGATCATATAATTTATAGAGATTTAAGTATTATGCGAGTAAAAACAATGGTGATTGAGGTTCAGGATTCGTTATTTCGGGTCTCAGGAATAAAACCCGCTGTTCACGCATTTGCTTTATACTTGAAGCTCATCTAATGTATAAAAAAAAAAAAAGCAAGAGTGCCAACAAGACAAGTCTCAGCCTCATTAAGTGAGGCTGGCAATATGAATTCTTGTATAGTAGTCTCTTCCTATGCTCCGAGTATGTGAAGCCATCTTTAATAGGTTTTTATCATTTATAGCTTTTTTGGTTTTTTATTTCCTTTTTTAATATGGGCAGCATTTATTTTTGTTAAACTTTCCTCTCATTTAACTGTTCACACTTTAATAATGCCCAAATCATCCAAAAGTTTTTTCTAAGACTTTATTATCCTCAATTAGAACTACTTCAACCTTAATACAAATGCACTCCTTTGCGCCCTCACCACTGCAAGACTTATTTTGTTTGTATGCTTCAATTTTATATGCCGAAATCCTACCTCATATATCATTGCTGGTTTATAGTTGTTCTTTAAAACTCTTCTTTGAGTTTGAAGATTTTCATGAACACAACACCCTATAAATGCTCCCCCATTGCATCTAACTTGCTCAGAATGGTGCCTTTTATTTTGCTATTATTTTGCATGATTGAACCTAGATATATGAATCTTACATTATTCTTGATAACATGATTTCCAAGTGTCATATTCTCAATAATATAATGGACTATTGGGGTTAAGCATGCATTCCATGCATTCTATTTTAGACCTACTAAGACAAGAATATTTAGATTCTAAGATAGTTCATAAATTCAAGTTTTGCATTAATACCATATTTAATTTTATCAACAAAAGAATATAATCAGCAAATAACATACACCAGACATCTCTTCTTAGAGGTATTCAATAAAGACATCCTTGATTAATGAAAAAAAAGGCATAGAGTTGATCTTGTCTATAACTAAAACTAGAAAATTATTTAAATATTCAATAACATTAATAAAGATAGTATAAACATCTATTATCCTTAATATTCTTCAAAAGATTTCTCTAATTACCATATCATACTTATTTTCTAAATCAATAAAAATGAGATGGAGATCTTTTCTCTCTAAATTTCCATCAAATCTCATAGCAAATATCTATCATCAAGCTACTAATAATAGTAAAAAAAAAGATTATGTGAAACTCCAATATTTTATCATGGATCTCTCAAAATTTCAAAGTATAACTTCTTAAATTTATGCAAATATCATCCATCTTTTTTAGCTTTCAAACTGTAATAGATAGCTTGGCAAGCCAAAAAAAACTCCATTGCTCAAATAGTTGCACGCATCATTTACAAAGTCATCCAATCATGCAACTTTTTGACCTTTTATTTTCCTTAAAGCGTTCAATCCTAAATTTTACCACTTGACATAAGAGTAATTACTACTATTTTAGAGTCACTTAACAATACTATCTTAGAAAAAAAAATTCACATCAACATTCTTAATGCATTTTATTTGAGCTTAGATATTTAATTCTTAATTTGGAAAGAATGCAAATATGAGTGTGTGCACGCATATTTACCTGTCAGAAGTCAAACTGTTAACATCTCTAGCTATTTTGTTTGACTCACGACAAGCTTTTTTATCTCTTTCAATAATAATTTTACTTTTACATTTAAAATATTTATGATAATAAATATTCTTCTTGTTAATTATCTTGACCATCTAGATTCTATCAAGTATATTTACTATTAGAGGATTGCCCTCCTTTAGTTTTTTCAAAAGAAAAATACTATGCTTAATGAGAATATACATCAAAAAATATTCAGAACCCAAAATTTTTTTTTTTTTTTATTTTTTATTTTTGCATATAGGCCACATAAAAATGTGTATTCAACTAATCATCTACTTACATATTGAATTAACACATCATCTATATATTTTTGTGTATACTATTGTGTAAGTGTAGCAATACTCTTTTCAAAATATCTAGTCTTCATATAGATGTAACTAACAATCATTTGACACATGATTTGCTTCGCTCATAATATCACACTATTAAATCTCTGAAACTCTATTATTAAATTATATCTAACATCATTTTTAAAATTCAGCTATTTAGTCTTCATGCATAAGTTGATTTTTTTTTCAACATATCTTTATAAATCCAGAACCAATAGTAAATGTTAAACTATAAAACATTCACCTAAAATAACCTTACAATATTTACAATATCTTTTCCTAGCAAAAAACATAAATATCAGTTCTTAAAGACCTATTCTTATAAGTGATAATGTGCTCTTTTTTAACTTTATATTGACAATCATAAGTTAAATTAACTCGAACATTATTTTCCCTTCAACAAAAATCTCGCCAAAACAAAATTATGTTTAATACTAGCAAAATTCTATCACTACTTTCTAACGTGTCCACTTAGATCTCCCTTGATAAATAGTATTTTTTATTGAGGTATTCCTTAAATCAACTATTCCAAAGATTGTTAAATATAAGCACCTCTAATTGTACTTCAAAAGTTAAAACATATATAGTATTCGATCATGTGCTCACAAAAGTGGTTAAAAAAGCTTTGTTAAAATATAAAGTCAATACCTAATTTTTCAGTGTGGCAAGCATCATCAATCAGCAAAACTCGGAAACTATCACCGCCGCCATATATTCTCCGGTCACGCATTCGTCCCATATCTCCGCCTGCACTTTTAGGTAGATCCATTATCTCCATATGTTTAAAAAATAATAAATTCAAGATTAACAAAAATATTTCAAAGTAACATAAAATAAGCATGCATTCAATTTATACCATTCACTGTAGGAGATCTAAGTGTATGTAAATAAATTAATCAACAAGTAAAAATAAGTGAACGAAAGTAATCTAATCCTCTCGATGTAGAGTAATCATTCCTATTTTCCATCAAGATTATGAGTAGTAGTTGCATAACAGCAATACACATACTTTATGAATAACATACATTGTGATTTGAAAAATATGCAGATCATTTTAGTTTATATGCTAATAATCTTTCTTTGAGGCTTTGAAAAGACCAAATCTCAGTAATACAAAAAATCCATTATGAAACAGTCTGAACTAGTCATCAAATCTTCAACTTCAAATTTTCCTGAATGTTCCAATTAGGTTCCCCACAAGCTCCAAGCACAGCCAATTCCATTATCCACTTCATGAACCATGCACTTAGCAAATCACTAATAGACACAACATAAATATTAAATTATATTAAAGATCATTACTGTGACATGCATAATTATCCAGGCTCATGGGATAGTAAAAAATATGAACACAAATGCATGTGATAAAATTTGTTGCTATTGATAAAAGCAAGACAATTTTCAAAGCTCCCATCATTGTTAGAGCCAAACGTCACCCAATATCAATACAAAACAGAAGAAGGAATCATCTTTTTAATAAAGAATAAGAACTTTATAAAAAGAAGAAAGTAGGAAGGCATAAGGGGTGATACAAAACCAGAATTTTCTTCTTAATGTTGTGGTGCCAACGCTGCACTGGCCATCAGAAAGAAAGTGGCGTGAGGCAAAGGGAAGTCAAGTAAAGTTTTTACGTGAATGACCCTCTCAGTTTCAGGTCTTCTTCTTCATAACTCAGCAAGAACTTGTCTTTCTTCCACCTATTTTCTTTCATTTTTATGTGTTTGGGCAGAATTAAGGAAAGCTCTATTAGATTGTTGCCTTCCATCTGCTCTAAAGTTTATCAATTTAACGCTCTCGTTGAGCTTCCAATTCTCGATTCATTCAGTGATAGGTAATCCAATAGCTGCAGTAAAAATGGGAGATCTAATAAAATCAATGAAGATGCGATCATAATATCTCAATGATAAAATGCGGAATAAATAATTGAACAGTTTTAAAGGGATTGAATCTAACAATTGATTACATATCTAGTTCACATGAGAAGTGTTGCGATTTAATGGTGTCCTTGAATGTGAAAGAGTATAAGGTTACAACATGGGAGCCATTTCTAGTCTCCCCTTGTGGTTGGTTCAAACCTTCCAAATACAATGTTTCATTAAAAAATGAAAGTTTACACAATCCTCCACAGTAGTTGATAATCGAATATAATTTGAACTGCTATAAGATCAGATCGATGAAGTCTAAAAAAGAACTTTACAGAGCTGTTCTGAATATGGCCTTAAAAAAAAAAAGGAAGAAATTTGTCTTGCTAAGCTGCAACACAAGATCAAGCTGTGAATCCAATCAAATTAATGGAAAACAAGCTAAATGACAAACTCACACAAATTCTATAACATACATCAACAGCATTGCGCCACATAAGTTTCCAAAGATAGAGCCAAGAATTTATTTAACGAGGAACTATAAAATATTTTATTAAGAATGTGAAATATTTCATACTGGCAAATAGCATACTATTTGCTATACTATTTACAATAAAATTAGAACAACAACAATAAGTTTTAGCCCCATTAGATATAGGTCAAATAGAAGCTCATCCCTAAGTTCCAAATAGAGAATATCCCTTCTAATGGTTTCACAATAGATCTTTGATTAATATTGAATCAAAAATAATCAATAGCATTGTCATCAGTTATCTGAACAACACTAAGCTAAATAACAACTGCTATTTGAATAACATCGCTATGTAAAAAAGTTATTATTTGACATGTAAATATAATAACATAACACATGACAGCCAATCAAACAGGCCCTTGATTGTAGGGGAGAAGATGCATATAAAAATGACAAAACACTTCAGAAATCCACTATTTGACCCAAAAGGTTAACCCTATGAGCTTCGGAATCTTCCGTGTATTAAATCACATCACCTTTTCATACACAAGAAATGTAAGATTAATACACATGTGTAACTTCTTAACAATCTCCCCTTACGTGTGTATCCACAACTGGGCTCGAGTATTACACTCTGAATCAGGGCCAACTCAAGTATGCAAAGCTGCTAAAACCATGTGAGTTCACCAAAAGCTCCACCATCCGCACTTGCTGGCGCACCAAAAGCGGGTAGAACACACTCTTCTCAGGATGCAACGTGGGAGCAACAACCGAATATGATCTTCTGATCCAAAATCTCCACCAACCGTACTTGCAGCGTACCAAATGCGGGTAACAATCGCTCACCACGGGAGGCAACGTGGGAGTAATAACCGAATGCAATCACTTGACCAAATGAACCATTTGAATACATGTGAAAATGGTCGAATACACTTAAGAAACCCAAAAGACTAACAAATTGGGACCTGGGATCTTCCGTGTATATAAACCAAATCACATTTTCATCCTCAATGCATAAGTTCAATTTCTTACAATATGCCAGTGAACTTACAACTGCGAAAAATGCATCTCATTCATTTTCTTCGATCACAAGATTCCAAACAGGTCCAAAATAAAAGAAAGAATACTCTCCCACACCCGGGAAAAAAATAGTCCTAACTTTCAATTCACGCCTCGCACACACACGTAAAAGAAAAAAAACCTAAATCCTAACCAGCTCTTTAATAGGCAACTAGCGCAGCAAAAAAGGAAAAAATAAACAGAAATTTGCAAAGAAAATCGGAAAGCGAAGAGGAAACGTTACCTTCCATAACTTGAGGCGAAGGATCGAACTGCGATTGGTCGAAGGAAGGCCTTTCTAGCACGCTCGATCCACTCCTCGCCCCGATTGAGGAAACCGCCGTATTCCTCAGCCGAACCCTTCCCGCCTTCATGCTTACATCCCTTAAAGGGCCGCTGAAGTAGACGACGGCATTCGAAGGGGCGCTGCCAAAACGGGAGAGAACGAGCGAAGGGAGAGAAAGCCCTCCGACACTCGAAGCCATTAAAACTCTCGGAACAGGCCCGGCGCAAAGAAATATCAGGAAAGGCGGATCATCAACTTATTCAAATTAGAGTAGAAAGTAGATAGAACGAATAAATTAGACGATAATAGATATCACATGTGCTCTAATAAAGTTTCTTGTTCATTTTGATATTTGATATTTTGCTTACCTTGTTTTGTGTTTTATACATTGTTCACATATATTAAACATAAGATATTTGGTGAGTATCTCATGTTATCTTTGAATTTTCATAAAACAACATTTGCATTTTTATCGGTGTTTTTGGCTTTACTAAACTCAGTTAAGTAGAGTGTGATCTAATTAGTCTGCTTCGGGGCCCTATCCCGTCGTGGTCCTGTTAACTCTTAAGTTAACATGATTATGGTGGAGGGGTCACTAAATGACAAGATACTTACTTATAAATAGATTAGGCACACATCCTAACCCATTATAATTAAGAAGTTTGTCATTTAAGAACTATTTCACTAAAAAAGTACATGAAACCAGAGTGCGAAAGCAAAATAATAAACATTCATTCCATCACAGTACAACAGTAAGAATATACAACTCAGAATAAAAACAATAAAAGAAAATATAAATTAAACTTGTATTATTATAACGTGATTTAAAAGTGTAAGCAGAAATGGAAATAAAATTCACTCATCTTCACAATGCAGAAATAAAAGCTAAGGGTCTTCAACAGCTCGATCCTCCTCCTAAATCCGGTCTTTAGAAGACTCCACAACCTTAAATAGCTCAGAGTCTACCATTGTCGGTTTCACAGTGATAGCCAAAAAAAAAAAATTCTAATTAGACAAAATATCTAAGTATATTTTAGGCTACAAATTTTATTATGTTAATTTAGATATTACCATACACTTTAAATTTAAAACAAGCAATAAAAGAGAATAATTGTGGCGACCGGGGATCGAAGTTCGAGAGTCTTTAAAGAACAATTCATCACAATTGAAAATATATATACATTTTTATAATTCAAAAAGGATATAATAAAATAAAATAAAATAATCCACAGTCCTTTTATACATAGAGCCAAAACATATATGAAAAATTACAACAGTTTGAATTTTACAAAATAAGAAATAAAATATCTATATTCTTCTGCTTCTTCTTTTAAATTTGGCAGATCTTCTAAGTCTTTTAATTATCAAAATCTGAAAAATTCAGTTTACCAGTCAGGTAGGAGTACGCAAATTATTCTTATAAGAATAAATCTAGCACCTATAATAGGTATGAATCACATATGAAAATGACTGAAAATTTGTATGTAAATAAAGCAATTGCTAAATTCAATTTCTGCCCTGCAAAATAATTGTGAAAATCAACATATATGAAATAAATTTTATCAAAAGTATTTGTAACAATAAGTCGAGTCTGGAGACCCCTAAGCCCAAATGGGTAAACCCATAGGCATAATCTGTAGGAAGCTTATATCGCCACCCGTCGGTAGCTTACTCAAAATAGGAACTAATGGTGTGTCTTTCCTCTGGATTTACCTACTTCCTACAAGAGACTAAATCCCTCCATATAACTCCCAGGGGCTGTCAGCAGGCCCAATCTGTACAGATTCTCAATGTTGCGTTCCACCCTCCAAAGACATACACCACAAAATATATATAAATTCTTTTTGTCACATACTTTTTGATATAATTCTTTTACAGATTAAAATGCGGTAAGCAGTGCAAATAATACTCAAATAAAAAATGGCTCAAATAAGAATATTGAAATAAGACTTATAAGTAAATTTGCGTATCTGACTTATTTTGATAAAATCAATCAAATTTAATTTCTTTGATCTGCTAAAATAATGAAATTTATTAATTTAATATTTTTTTATGATTTGTAGTATTATAACTATTTTGATTTATTTGAATTTATTTTTATTAAGTTTATATAATTATTTATGCCTTATAAGATCAAATTGGGAATTTGACCTTATAAGGGTATTTTAGTAATTTTTACCCTTAATAAAATATAAAATTTATGTTAGTTTATTGTAGATTATGTCCTAAGGTTTCTATAGAGCCTAAAATTATTCAATTCTGATATGAATTGGTTAAGTTATAGCTAATCTAATTTTTAGGGTTAATAATTATGATTAAATGAATTTTTAGTGGCATTTTTGTAATAATTTAAATATCTAAAAATGTCATTATGTGATATAATAATCTTATAGCAAAATAAATTACATTTTTAAATTTCTTATATTTTTCTGATGAATTTGATATATTTATTTATATGATTTGAACTTATATTATTTAAGTTATGTATTTTTAAAGTTTAAATATTTTAATTAATTAATACTTCTATAGTTTAATATTTATTAATTCTGTTATTATTATTAAATTTATTTGTAATTTTCTCTATATATGAATTTATATATTTGTATAATTCTAATTTTTATATATGCTATTTATTAATTATTTACTTTTATTATTTATTTTATTTTATCTATTTTTTATTAATCTATTATTTATTAAATAATATTATATTTTTCTGTTTATAAATTTATTAATGTTTATTGTTTTATTTTATATTTATTTATAAAAATTTCTGTTAATGTATAGATTTTGATTTATTTGATATATATATTATTTTTTAAATAATATATTATTTTAATTAATCTATTTACTTTTATTTAATTGATAAAATTTTTTATTTTCTTGTTTTTATTTAATTATTAGATAGTTTTATATTTTTTGATTTATGAATATGTACATATATTGTATATTTAAAAATTTTGTTTATTATTAAAATATAGATTATTTCTATATTTAAATTTATGTTTTCTGTTATTATTATTATTGTATTGATTTGATATATATATATAATATCTTTGTTTTATTATTATTTATTATATTTTGATTTTTACTGTTTTTATTTTGTAATATATATATATATATATATATACGTATATATTATTTTAAATATTATAAGAAATTAATTAAATGTATTATTTTTATTAATCTATTTTTATTTTATTTAATTATTTATAATTTTCATTTTCTGTTAAATAAATATTTTATCGTATATATTTATTAAAATTTTTCTATTATGATTAAATATATATATATATATATATATATATATATATATTTTTAACATTTTTCTGCAGGTGGGACCCATGCGGCAGACTTATCAGATAGTGGCGGGCCCCACTATTTTGTACGACGGAACAGGTGGGTCCCGCCAGTGCATGCGTGGCAGGCTAGATACGCAGCGCTCCCGGCTCGCACCAGCGCAGCTGCCTGGCCCCGCCGGCCCGCCAGCCATCAATTCCGTGGGTCGGGCCCGATATTTCGGCTCGATCCAGAAGACGGTTCGTCTTCTTCTGAGGGTTCGCACGAATTGCGAACCCTAACCCTAACGCTTCAATCTTCGTTCGATTGAGGTCAGGGTCTGATCGAACGGAATAGACAATAACACTTGCAATAATTGATAGCATAAATGGTTTAACATTGGGTAAAGAAGTACCTTTTAGAATCAACGATGAGTCTTAGGGTTTGATTTCATTTCGTATTTCAAATCGCTTAAGAAAAAAAAAATGAAGCCGAGTGAAGAAGAGGAGCGGAGGTCTTAAAGAGTCCCTAAAGCGGTGATCTAATGGGGTCGAGGCATGTCTGGAGGTCTCCGAGTTCCGCGTGTCCGCGAGAGGGACACGCGCCGCCTTCCTCATTCGCGCGAGGAAGACGATCTTGCGATCGTCCGATCCCTCGATCGGACGGTCCGCGAGGACCATTAGATTGAACGGTGATTATTAAATGCAGGGTGACGGCGTCATACACAAGTAAACGGCGCCGTTAAGTCTTATTTAAATAAACAATTATTTTATTTATTTAAATCAAATTAATTTAAACATAAACTTAATAAATATTTTCCAAAAAATTTTAAAAATATCAATTCTAGCTAATTGAGGGCTTCTGAACACAATGACGCACTCGAATTTTTTATCAGACTAGTATTTAATTACTCGAATTTTCAGGTATTTAAATAATATTAAAATATTCGCTTAAAAATTAACGACTTCCAAATGCGTTTAAAAACTTCACCCCTAGCTAATTTGGGGGTGGTGAACGTACTGGCGGAGTCAGATTTTCAATCTGAAGTCAACATTATTTAAATATTATAAAAAAATTGAGAATGAAATATTATAAAATTATATTCACCACTATATTCTATACTACACTAGGAGATATCAGCAATTTAAAATTCTAATTTTGGATAATTAAAGAGCTTAATTTTTATTAATCTATTTTTTAGAGTAATTCAGCAAAATTAAGAAATATAATTATAGAAACTAAACTTTTATTGTAAACTAGTATTTTACACATTCTCCTGATCAAAATGATATATTTGATCATATGATTTGAAGCTAAATTGACTAAATTATCAATTAATCAAATTTTAGGATCAAGGGGTTTAATTAGTTTAAATGATAATTAATGAAATAAATCTCAAAACAGAAAAGCTAATTGCATAATATTAATTATTGTATTTTTCTGATCAAAATTATATATTAGATCACTATGTTTGGAATTGTAATTAGAAAGTTATGAAGGTATATTCTATATCATACAATTTCATTTCAATCTCATATTCATTCAAAAAAATTAGAATTGTACTTCAAGTGCTGCACAACTCTGGCGCCCTAGACAAGAAAAGAAAAGAATACTAATGCCATTTTCTTCTCTCCGATTCGGACTATCCCGCGGCCTTCGCTGGCGTCGCTTTCTCGTCGGCGGTGCAAGGAACCACGATCCTGTCGAGGCCATAATTGGCCAATCTCGGCCCGAAGGACTCGTCGACGAAGACGTCTCTGGATTCGGGAGAAATTCAGCGACTGCTAGAGCCAAACGAGGGGAGTTCCTCTCCAAGCTTTAGGAGACCTTGTCGAAGATACTGTCGAAAGAGAGATTCAATCCGTGGAGACGGAAGACGCGGGAGATGAAGTTGGGGAGATGGCCTCAGAGGTGATTACTGTTGAGATCGAGGTCGGTGAAGATGGGGAAGGCGGGGAAAGATCCTGAGAGGCAATTGGACCCGAGAATGAGGACGGTGACGCTGGGGCAGCAAGAATGGCAGTTTGAGGGAGATTACTACTAGATTCAATTAAAATTATAGGAATTAAAATACAAATTTTTTATTATAAATTACGAGAATTTTTGATAAAAGTGTAATTTATTGAACTAATTGGAGACTTAAGTGAATTATATGAATTTGCTAATCCTTAATTTTAAAGATATTTATGTGTAATTTCATATATACTACTAATTTAACAAATTAAGATGCAAATACTTTATTATATTTATATTATGACATCAAATATATATATATATATATATATATATATATATATATATATATATATATATATATGAAAGTAGATTATTGGTTGAATATAATTTTTTATAAGATTTATATCCAAAAATAACAAAAATAAAACAAATTTATATTATTGGAAAAACTCTAAGAAGTTGAGATTTTCAAAATTAAAATTTTCTATTCTATTTTAAGCTTTTATTTTATTAAATTAAAAAAATTCAAGTTAATTAACAATGAGAAATATCTTTCACTTTTCACAATAAAACCATTATTATTTATTAATTAATGTTTTAAAATTTCGAAATAAAATAATATAAATACTTAATATTTTTATAATTATTTGAGCATTAAATAATACATATAAAAATTAGGGAAATATAATTTTTATTTCATACAATTTCACATGAGCATTGAATTAGTCTATCTAATTATAAATTTATCAATTAAGTTTTATTTAAATCCATATAACTTCAATTAAATATCATATTAGTCCTTACAATTTTTTATTTAATATCCCAACAACCATGGGTCTCGCCGGCGCTACTGATGCCAAAGGGGTCGTCCGCCAAAAATTGTGCCACTGACAGAGCGGATCGATCCGCGTTTGCCGTCGGGCGGTTCCGTCGGAGCTCAAGTAATTCAATGACTAATTCATAACTTAAGTAAAACTACATGGACTAAAAAATATTTCCCTAATTTTTAAAGTTCCTAGCTTAATTAATTAATTGATTAAAAATAATATAACATTCAAAAATTTCACTAATTTTCACAAAATGTCAATATTATTGATCTCTTAACTTTAACATCTTAAATTAATAAAACCTCTTAATATTTTAGAAATAAAAATTATTCATTTATTTTTTAAAAATTTCTATTTCTCAATAAAAAATATATATATTTCAAGTATTTTAAGCTAATGTGATGCTAAAGTACTAAAGGAAGAGTACATTTTGTCCAAATGTCTAAGTTGAATAAAACTAGGGAAATTTTATCAAATATAATTCCAATCCACATCTTAGATGAATAGTATTGTAACTCAGTAGTTGAAATTGATGATTTGTTATCATAAATCTTACTATATATATATATATATATATATATATATATTGAAAAATATTTAACACATCCTCAAACATTGTATTTCCTATACCTTCGTAAATAATATTTTTTAAACTACACTGAAAAAATAAAAGAGAATAAGAGAAAATGAAGAGAGAGCTTGAGAAAAGGGTATATCAAATAACAAATTAATAGGAGCATTCACATAAAAAGTATCAAATACTTTGAATACTACCTACACATTCATCACCCAAACTATAATAGTGCAATTAACTAAATGTTACAGCTGAGTTAACATATGATCGAAAACAACAGGAAAGCCACAATTCTAGAACTGTAGAGTTGAGGGCACATACATGAATACAAGATTGATCATTGACTGGATCCAGACATCCTCCACAGTTTAAAGAAGAATCCAATATTTCCAATTGGGTATTGAATTTAGGTAAAATAGGTTCAAATTAAAGTAATAGTTTTGCTCAAAATGAATGAAGTAGAATTTAAGTACCTCAATGCTTCAGTTTTACCTCGAAAGAGAAGCTTCTAAATTTGTCTTGCATCTTGTCATTTGTAGTGGACCCTTTTGTATTCTTTGTCCTTGTGGCACTCACATCTCCTGTTCTTCAGAGAGGCCTCTACTGTGAGAGATCTTGTTGAAGGAAGAATAGATTGCATCCTTCAGGATCATAACTGATGGCTTCTTTGCTGCAAAAGCCACACAATTTCATTTTATGAACAAATATTGAAGTGCACATTTTTTATTCTCTTTTCTTATAATTACATCTATGTCAAAACATGAGTTTTGCAAAACTTTTTGTTTAATTTAAATATCAAATAAAAAACATACAATGCAGCCCTCTTTTATATATTAACTTCAGTTGTCATGTTTACAATAAATTTATGTACTTGACCTTATAAAACTAGCTAGCAAAAGCAATCAATGCAAGAAATAATATTATTAAGCTAATCATTTTCAATAGATTATCATAAGTTCAGCTTGCATTGAAAATCATATCATTATATAGATATATATGCACACACATATATATATATATATATATGCATATTTAACACACACACACACACACACACACACACACACACACATATATATATATATATATATATATATGTATGCATATTTAACTTAACATTATAGTTTTCAACAAAATTTATTGCTTATTTGTAGCAGTCTTTGGGCTATATGATGCTGAGGAGATCTTTAAATTGCCAACTGTTAGTCTTGAATGTAGCCCAATTGGCTGGATTCCTTTTGGATGTAATTTTTAGGCTTTAGGTAGAATTCCATCTACCCAATTTTCCTATTTCTAATGTTTGATGCAGGAGCTTGTTGTTTTGTAGGAAGATGATATCGGATACTGGATCTATCAGAGATGACCAATGTAAAATTCAAAAACTTAGAGAGGTTCAATAGGTTTTAGCTCATGGATTTATGCTGTTGACCTGGATTGAGAGTTAAAAGATTAGATGCTAATAATGTTTGGTTTTGGGCATCAGTTTGTCATTCTCCCATATTCATTTTCCTGTTACAAATATTGTAGTTTTCATTAATTTTGGCTTCATTTCTTACACTGGTTTTGAAAGCATTCCATAACTTTTAATCATTTTAACGAAATGTTCAACTTTGCTTAAAAAGGTGCTTATTTGGGTGTTGGTCCTCCCAAGTTGGTCGCTGTCCATGGCATGTTGTCGCTGTAGGGCTGTAGGGCTGCAGTGCTGTAGAAGTCTAGGCTGGGGCTGGCATCTTCGATCTATCTAGTTGTCTCTGTTAATAACTTTTTACCCCATCCAATCTCCTTTGAATGGTTTCTCACGGCGACCTGATGTCGACTCCCAGCCATTTCTATGCCTCGATTACCTGGTTGAAGCTTCTCGCAAGCACAGGTTTTCATCCCAGGCTGCAAGGCGACCTCCCCCCTTTGTCCCCTGACCAGGTTCCTATGCCATCCTCCTTTGTCTCATTTGGCTTTCGGCTAATGGGACTGCGCCTCACCCATTTTGGGGCGCTCACCATTCCAAGTTGCCGCGGGGTCGCAACGTAGTGAGGAGCCATTCATCCATTTGATCCATCCTTCAGCAATTGTTGATGACCAACTGACTATTATGCTCTCCAATAAAAAAATTCGAGATATGGCACTAATTTTTTAATTTTGTATTATCAAAAATTCTTGTCGAGCAGGCTATCTATATCATTAGCATTAGAAGTCACATTGTTGCGTGGAACTATTTAGGTAGTTGGTTGATCGGTTTGAACGATTGTAGAAACATTTTCATCAAGCTATCAAATTGTGAGAATTACTCTTGTTTGCTCTCCTAATCAAGCATTACTGTGGAGGATCATCTTATGAGTCTTGGAATGGTCTCTTTTGTTTGATTATAATTCAAATCCTCAATTAAACCGATTTGGATGGTATTTTCTAAACTTCAAATTCATCTTTGCAATGACTCTACTCTATGTTTTCTAAATTCAATTTGAAAAACCTTTGAAGATTAATGTGGCGTCAAATAGTTTGATTCGTCCTTGATAACTCATAGTTTGATTCGTCCTCGATAGCTCGCATTCTAGTTGAGCTGGGCATCATCACCAAGGAACATTCTCCTCAAGTTTGGACTGGCACAAGTCTTTATAGCTTCTGACTACCCCTCACATTTGAAAATATCTGAAAATATTATTCTCATTACCGCAAAGTTGAACATGTAGCTAACTCATGCTACAAAATTCACCTAAACATACAGCCTGCTCATTGTCAGTTTGTTCTTTCTTCAGAGTGAGATTGTTCCTTGAAAATGACCCAGGATCATAAGTGCATAGATCACCAATTTTATTCATCCAATATGGCATAAAGGCTCAAATTGGACGAAAATAATTAGTGATCTATATATGAAATTGAATACTGGATTTTGGCCATTGTTACTCAAAAGAAAAAATTTATTTTATTTATAAAAAAATAAAGATTAAAAGAGATCAAGCTATATAAAATTCAAAACATCATTTGCATAGTTAAGTTGTGATGTCCCGACATTCGGGTGGTCACATATTGCATGATCATATTGAGCAATTTGAGAGAAGAGAGCATACACATACAAAAGCCAATGATACAAAAGAGAAACTAAAGAGATAAAAAGTTAAAGTAGCGTCATCGTAGATCCATCGACCGATTGATAATTTATGATTTTAAAGTTTTTCTTCGAACTCCTCCAGAAATATTTGACCTGGTATTGTTCAGAAAATAATATCGGGATTAGAATTTTCAGTAATTAGAGAATACTCTAAGTACCACAGTAAACAAAATGATATTATGATTTTATAAAAGCAAATATGCGATTAGCGAAAATAAATATAAGATAACAACGTAAACGAAATAAATAATTTCTTGCAACAAAAATATTAGCACAAAAATGCAAGTTACCGATGTCATTTTTTCAGTAACCCACCACGAATGTTATTACCAATGTCCTTTTTCCAGTAACAACCCACGAATACTTTTACTGATGTCATTTTTCCAGTAACTAGCCACAAATGTTATTACTAATGTCTTTTTTCCAATAATAACCCCCGAATGTTATTACCGATATCTTTTTTCTAGAAACAACCAACGAATGCTGTTACTGATGTCATTTTTTCAGTAACTAGCCACGAATGTTATTACTGATGTCTTTTTTCAGTAATAACCCCCGAATAGTATCACGTTGATTCCGAACAACCAACCAAGCTTCAAATGAATTTGGCTCAAAGCAAATAAGCGAAGCTAAACAGCAGTAAATTATAAAAAGTAATACATGTCATATACTGGGTACTTTTAATCTTTAAGATCCAAAGTTTGATAGTTCAACTTTTGGATCTGTATTTAGATTTTAGATATTTTTAAATTAGCCTTTTTAATCTAATGTTCTTAGGAGTAATTATTATCTTCTTTTCCATTCTATCTTTCTTTCGCTTTACATTAGATTAGTATTTTTATTAAGATAATAATAATATATGAAAGTAAAAGACAGAATGAAAATGATGGAAATTAATTATAGAAAATAATAATTATTATAAAATGTTAGAATAAAAATTGCCTGAATGGAAAAATAGTCATCTTATAACATATGTAGTTGTTTATCATTATTGATTAATGATAACAATGCTAATGTGATGACATAAAATTTATTCAAGTATACAAATGTATACATAATATTATTAGCGAAACCTCCTTCTTTCCTTCTCCTTTTACCTAGGATAGTATTGTCGGGAGGCTGAGGGGGGCCGGACGGCTGTAGGAGGTGGCCGAAATTGTGGCTAGCTGGTGGCCGACAAGAGGAGGGCTGCTGCTGTAAGGGGAGGGTTGCTGCTGTTTGGAGGGGTTTAAGAGGGGTAAGGAGGGCTGCTGCTGTTTTGGAGAGCCGGGAAGGGGGCTGGTTGGGTTAGAGGGTCCGAAAGGGTGGCCAAGATGGCTGCCGGGGCTGGCAGCAGGGAGAGGGGATTAGAAGCAAGGGAGAGGGGGCTAAGAGGGGTGAGGGGGTTTGTGAGGAGAAAGAAGGAGGGTAGGGGTTTAAATAGAAGAAGGGGGGGGGAGAGAGGAAGGATCAAGAATGGAGGGGAAGAGGAAGTATGAAGGAAAATAAGAAAATTTAATTAAAGTTAAATTTTTTGTATTTTTTCGCCGTTTGGCGTCCAAATACAACAAAACTTGACACAGAGATGAGTTATGATGTAATGAACATCCTCGCGTCAAAAATTTTGATTCGGATAATTATTTTATTTTTTATTAATTTCAAAAGTTTTAAATTTCAAAAATTAATTTAGATTAAACCAACGATCCAAAATTGATGAAATTTCAGGAGCAGCTTTTTAAATAATGTTCTTAACATGACAACATAAAAATCGATGAATTCAGACACATATTTTAATGTTCTTGATTTATTTAATTTTAAAAAATTCAAAAAAATAAGGCGGGAGTTTCCGTTATTCGAATTCTCCCAAACTATGGCACTTTGATCTAAAAAATTATTTCTATCTAGAGGTATTTTTGTTTGCCCTAATTCAAAATTCTCCGGGATCCTAATTTTTAAGGCAGGATTTGAGGCGGGAGTTTCCGTTATTCGAATTCTCCCAAACTATGGCACTTTGATCTAAAAATTTATTTCTATCTAGAGGTATTTTTGTTTGCCCTAATTCAAAATTCTCCGGGATCCTAATTTTTAAGGCGGGATTTGACATAGTTTGCAAAGTAACGACCTCGAGTCGTTACATAAGTACACTTGCTATGAGAATGCCTCAAGAGGATGTGGATCCGATTTAAATATATAAGTGTTTTCTAGCTTAAAAACTCATTGATATTTAAATGCATCAATTTGATCTCTTCAAGATCTTTCTCTTATACTTTGTTTCTATTATATTAAAATTTTAAATTGCTAAAAATTTATATTTATATATATATATATATATATATATATATATATATACACACACACATACACACAAGCCACTGTGTACCTTACAAGTCTAACTCAAATATCAACATTTTATCTATCAAAACAAAAAAATACTTAATCTCAAAAATAGCTAAAGGCTGCTTAATCTCATCCTTGTTTAAAGTTAATTGTGAAGTATAACTTCATAACATAAAAAATTCTGCTCGTATTGAGAAAAAAAAAAAGATGATCTTGAGCATTCCTCATGAATCAAATATACAACTATTTTTTAGATGAAGATGGCATGACTTTGTGTCTAAATATCTCCTTGAAATCTTCCCATTTGATCTTTAATTAAATAGCCTCAAAATATTATTTGTTGCTAGCTTTACTAATATTATTTAACTTCACTAGCGAGAACAAAGGTAGCAACTAATACTTTCATTATGGAGGACACTTCATGCCATCAAATATCTTTCAACTTCTTGCCGTCATCAGTCTTCATTTTTGACAGTCCTTGAGCTCCTAAAAAGCTTATAATTCTCATGTCTTAAAATAAATTATAACTTTCTTCTATAGTGCTACTACTACCACCATTGTCCAAAGCTCAACCTAGGGGCTCCTTATAACTCACATAATTGTTGATACTAATTGTACAAGCATCAATAAATAAATACTAGCACCACTAATAAATACTAGGCTGTCAAAAAACCTCATTGTTCGCAAAAGCTCTTGTTGAACTTGTTAAATAGTTCAAATTCAGCTCGATAACGATTCAATTCATTATAATGGCTCAGCTATTAATAATAATAACAACATTAATTTAGACATTATAGAAGCAAGATAGATTAATATGAATGAAAATTCACAAAAAAAAAAAACTAAATTAGTAAAAAACAAGCATATAAATTTGGTGGCATGCAAATATGCGCACACGCACGTACGTACAGAATTTTAGTTCTACATTTCTAAATTGAAGAATAAATATTGTATAAATAGATTTGTGAAAACTGTGATGACTATGGCTGGATTTGATTCGAGTTCAATCGAGTAAGCTCATACTCAAACTCAATATTTTCAAATTGAGTACGACTCGAACTCGACTCGATTCGAGTTCGAGTCGAGTCAATTTTGATTAAAAAAAGTTCAAGTTTGAGCTGGCTCGAATCAAGCTAATAAATAAAAAAAATTCGCATTTTTTCTAAAACAGCGCAATTTTGGCCCATCAAAGAATCGATGTCGAGGTCAAAGGGATGAAACTGAGACAGCGTTACCACCGGGCTAGGTAATTTTTTATGCAAATGGTATAAGTTTTTTTATTTTATATATTCTAAGTGGACTCGATTTTAAGTTTGATTTAAGTCATACCCAACTCGAATTCAACTAAAATTGGGTTTGAGTCAGGCAATTAAACTCGAGAATCAACTTTTAAAAATTTCGAGCCAAGTTCGAGCAGACTCAAAACTCAAGCTAGTTTCAAATTTTAGGTAAAATTATCATCCCTAGTTATGGCAGAAAGAAAATAATTGCAATTAAATTGAGTCGCTAAACTAAGCACAACTCAATCCAAGCTATGCAAAACTCATAAATTTTGCTTTGAGCACTCTTGCATGTTCGAGATACAATCGAGCCAAGATCAAGTCGAATTTAGCCAGGACATATTCAAATGAGTTGAACTCAACCCGACTCTTTTAGAGCCTAGTTTGAGCTTGAGACAAACTCGAGTTAGGCCTATATCAAATGAACCAAGCTCAAACACAGTCTTAGCTCGCTCAAATGGGCTCATTTAAACACCTACTTAAGATTCATCTAAATTTGAACCAGACTAAGCACTAGTAGCATCACATACTACAAATGTGCATAAAAGATGACCTATTCATAAATAATTCTCTTAATTTATAACCTCTATATGCAAGATAAACTACCCATCCTAGTCTTTTTAAGAAAACAATTTATAATTGTAATCATCATAATGCTCTTTAAATTTGTTTATACACTACAATATGCTTATGTTACAAGCTAAATCAAATATATGGATTATCAAGATAAAAGTTAAGGCTGTGACAATAGAGATCATCATTTTTGTATTTCATTTTCACATCAAAATGTGTAAAAAAAACTTCCAAATAAAAAAGAACCGCTAAATCATAAATTATTATTTTATATACAAAATATCAAAATATCAAAGAGATATGCTTACCTTTGATCTTCTTTTACTCGAATCATACAAATATTAAAATTAAGCATCGAAAAATTTAGTTATTCATAAGAATATTCAATATTTCAAAAAACAGCCTTTTCTTTAAACTTGTAACTTGTGACATTCAGACCATATTTATTAAAAAAAAAAAAATTGAATCTTTCAAATTAGTAAATATACAACACTTCTATAAAACAATAGAATAAAATGAAAACATTACGTATGTTGGTTTGTAGAATCAAAAATTAAGAATATACATTATATTATCAAACCAGCTAGCACTAGCAATCGTTTCAAGGAAATAACAATATGAATCTAACTATTTTTAATAGCTTGTCCCAGACTTAAGTTGCAGTGTGGTCATATCATTACATTTATATTTTGAACCTAAAGGTTAGCCATGTATGTACTTATTACAATTTGAAATTCTTAAAAGACTAAATTAAGCATTTTCATTTCAATGAATTTCATAATATTCATTTTTTAATTTATTATTTTAGAGGCAAATTGCTAGTACAATTGCCTTAGATGCTATCCAACTACTACTACTCATTAGCCCCATAAGATGCAATGCAAATGCCCATTTTTATTGTTTTTTTCTAACTAGCCCATATGGCAAGCCACTTGTATAAAAGCTCTGTAGCCTCATGTTTATTTAGAGCATACATGCTAGTTTTTGTTTCAAGCTCGTGAGTTAATATCTATTAATTCTAATATATTCAAGCTTTTAAAGAGAAAATCATGATTTAGCAATGCTTCACTTGTATTCAGTTTATTGAAAAATTAAGTTCAAACTATTTATTAAACTTATATTTTTATTCTGTGAGCCAAACATGAGCTTTGTTAATAGGCTATACGCATTGATATATATATATATATATATGTAGTTTAGGGTATAATAAACTTATATATATAGTTTAGGGTATAATATATGCATAGCACATGATATGCTTTAAAATAAATATATGTGATGCATGGGCTATGTATATAGGGTTTAGGGTTTATTATACCAAAAACCCATGATAAATATAAATATATATATATATATAATACAATCGCTCGTTCGCTCTCAACCTAGGGCGACTTCCTTGGCAACTAGAAGTTTTCCGGGGTTTCCCATTCGTCGGCTTTGCCGACGAATTTCTACAGTTCTGGTGACATCTTCTCCTCTCTCCTGTGACTGATTTGCATTTATCCTTATTTTTGCTTCACTCATTGTTTTCTTTTCATGTATTGGTAATGGAAATCTCCCTGTTTGTCTGTTCCTTCAAAGATATTGTGAAGAACTCCTCTCCTAGTATTTCAAAACCGATCGAAAGCTTCAATGGTGCACCTGCGCTCTTCACTGATGCAGAAGTTCAAACTCTTACCGCACCCCATGCCCTAACGTTGGTTGGTAAATTTGCTAGAACTAAACCTAACTTTGGATTGGTAAATGGCTTCATTAAGGAGCTTAAACTAGTGGCTCAGGTAAACATACGTGCTTTGATTCACATCATGTATTTTTCACTTTTGAATCTGATCTTGACTATGCCAGGGTGTTCTCGAAAGGTTCATATGACCTAAAAGGGAACACGATGCGCTTCTGTAAATGGGACCCTTTCTCGGATGTCAAACATGATATTCCTATCATGCCGATATGGATCAACTTGCCTGGCCTTAGGCTTCATTTCATATCCAAAGAAATCCTTCTAAATATCAGAAATGCTATAGGAAAACCTCTGCAATTAGTTAGAAATACTGCTATACTTAGAAATATAGCGGCTCCCGGAATGCTCATAGAACTGGACATTTCTTCTCCCCCACCTAATTACATATGGTTGGGATCCAGAGAAAAAGGATACCTTCAGAAAATAGTGTATGAAAACCTTCCCTTTTTTTGCAATTAGTGTTGCACTTTGGGACACAATTCTGACAATTGCTCCTTTCGTCACAATAGTCCTCCCATCAGAAATAGGGTGACAAATGAAACGGTGCCTTCTTCATCGGATCTGTCTGCTATCAATGGTAACGTATTGGAATGCATTCAGCTAAATGATATGAATACTGACCAACGTTTGGTCCCTTGTAATTTTGTTAATAATCAACAAGTTGAATCTGGGGGTGCTCCTAATGGCACCCCAACCAATACTTCCCCTAACAATCCTAATAAGTTGGCTGGTAATATAAATGCTGATGGTAATCCTTATGAGAATGATATTAATAATGCTGTTGGTACCACCATGTCTGTTATTGAAAATGGCAACTCTACATTCAATAATATTGCTACTGCTTCAATTGATATAGCTAATTACATTAGCAATAGTGTAATTGATAACACTACTCTTGTTCTTGAAACTACTGTTACAGAAAGTTTTGATAACGCTATTAGAAATGTGGTAAACACATTTGCTAATACTAAGTCTGATATTGATCCTGTGATTGAAAATAGTGGTGTTAACAATGCTGGATCTGTTGCTGACTCATGTGCAAACAACACTGTCCTAAACACTAATTTGTTTACTAATGTTAATGATGTTGTTATAAATGCTACTTTTTCTAAAAATTATGTTGTTTCTCCTATAAGTACTTACTTTACCTTAACTACTGAGCTAGCTATTATGTCTGACATTGATTCAACTGAAGCTCTTATTAGTCCTGAAATTGTTTGCATGTCTAATCCTATTATGCTTGAAATAGTTAAGGAAAAGGTTAACTGCTCTATTGATAATACTAGCACAAGATTGAATAGCAACTTTGTTGATGTAACAAAAAATAAAGCAAAAGCCGTTAAGGATAATGTTGGTACTGATTCTGCCGGTAAAATGAAATGTTAAGGAAACAAATACCGATGATTATGTTAAGGAAATGTTAAGGAAACAAATACCAATGATTATGTGCTGTTTAAAAATGCTTGCTCTTCTAATATGGGTCCTGATTCTGAGGAAGCGCTGAACTCTTCTACGGTCGTTGCGGGTCCTGGCCAGTCTGAAGCGGCAAAACAGGTAACCCATTTAAATACTGATCTTAACCTGCTTTCTCAAAATACTGTGCAAGATTTGGAAGAACAGATGAAATCGTTTTCTAAACCAAAAAGTCCTCTAAAGTTTCCTCAAAGCAAAGCGTCAAGCACCAAAAATTCCAAAATCAAAATCAAGAACAGGTACAAGTCACTTTCAACCTTAGCTGATATCAATAATGATGATGCTGATGTTAATCAAGGTAACATACTAGCTTCTCCCAATAAAATTATTCAGAAGACCTTTCATGGCTCTTCCAGAGTTTGCTTATGAATATTCTATGCTGAAATATTCGAGGCATTGGTAATGTCTCTTCTAAAAACAGATTCAAACATATAACTTATGAGAAAAAAATTAATATTGGTGCTATTCTGGAACCTAAACTCAAATCAGATGCTCTTCTCCCAATTAGCTGCTTTGCCAACTTTGAAAATGTTCTTTTCTCTAATTCTAACATAATTTGGGTTATGTGGTTTGACATGTGGAAAGCTGAAATTATAGCTCAATGTAATCAAGCTATCCACCTTAGATTCTACAATGATCTTCATAATTTCCATCTCACCTTTGTTCATGCTAACAATTCTGGGCAAGATTGTCTTTTGTTATGGGATTTCCTCAGAGATTGCAGCTCCACTTCCCTTTTTCTTGGACTGTTGGAGAGGACATTAATGCTGTATTGAAATGCAGTGAATACAGAGGTTACTCTTCGAACCATTCTGCTTCCACATTTTATTTTAACTCTGCTGTTTTAGATTATGGTCTTGATGATTTTAATTACTCGGGTGCGTCCTTTACTTGGAATGCTGGCCGTAAGTTTGCTCGCCTTGATCATTTTTTGATTAACAATTTGCGGTGCAACACCTACTCCAATTATATCCATTCCTCTCTAAATTCTAATGTTTCTGACCACAAACCGATCACCCTATCTTCTTGGAATGATATCGCCAAGTCTCCTAAAATGTTTCATTTACAATTATTTTGGCTTCAGAAAGATGAATGACGCAATATTGTAAATTCCACTTGGAATGAGCCTTGTAGTTATCCTGAGATGTATAGATTAGTTGTTAAATTTAAGCATCTTAGGAAAGCTCTCGGTATTTGGACCCCCTATTGGCAACATTTTAACCAACTTATCCAAGCAAGAAAATTTGGTTTCTTCTTTAGAAACTATCTACGATCTAAATCCTACCATTGATAATAAATGGAAAGTCGCCAAAGCTAAAGCTACACTTATTATGAGCCATAATGATGTGGAGACCTTCTGGAAACAAAAATACAATATAAATTGGAAGCTGAAGGGAGAACGTAACACTTCTTTCTATCATAATTGGGTAAGAAAAAAGAAGTCATGTCAATCATATCACTGAAATTATAACCCCTAATGGTACTAAATGTTCCAACTTTACTGAAATGCAAGAGTCTGCCATTGCTTACTATAAAGATATTTTAAAGACTCTACCCCTAATTCCCATCCCAGTTACTTTGTACCCCTGGAGGATCCTCTCACCCATGTGGCCAATGATATGTTAAACCAAATGCCAATTTATGAGGAAATTTGGGAAACGTTAAAGGTCTCAAAGATAATTCTTGTCCTGGCCCTGATGGTTTCCCAGGAGAATTTTATTGCAATTATTGGGATATTATCAAATTGGATGTTTGTAATGCTATCAAGGAATTTTTTTGTGATGTTCAACTTCCAAAAAAAATTTCTCATACAATGATCTCTTTGATCCCTAAATCTGCTAAAACATCCTGGTGGAATAATTTTAGACCCATTAGCCTCTGTACCACCTTTAACAAGATTATCTCCAAAATTTTAGCTAAATGCATTCAAATTTTGCTCCCCACTCTAATTGAGTTAAATCAATCTGGATTTGTTCCTGATAGAAAAATCCAAGACAATAATCATGCTACCCAAGAATTTTTCCATAGTTTGAAAAAGAAGTATTAGGGGAATAATCTCATTCTTAAACTTGATCTTGAAAAAGCATTTGATAAGATAAATTGGAACTTCCACATTAATTTGCTTAGAGCTTATGGTTTCAATAAGAGTTTCATCACCAAAATCAAAAGCTTAACCCATTACAATCGGTTTTCTATCCTTCTCAACAGAAATCCTATTGGGTTTTTCACTTCTGAAAGAAGGATTAGGCAAAGTGACCCCATCTCCCCTCTGCTTTTCATATTAGATATGAATTACTGGTCTTACAATATCAACCTTCCATTTTTCAACAACCCCAACCTCCATTATAATGCTAGTGGCAAAATTATGATTTCTCACCTTGCTTATGCTAATGATCTGACAATTTTTACTAATAGCAGCACCAATTCAATGAAAAAACTTGCATCACTCCTCTCCACTCTTGAAGCTGATTCCGATCTTAATATAAATAGATCGAAATCTAATTTCTATGTCAATAATAAATGTCCTATTAGAAATTGTACCAAAATCAACAACATCTTTTTCTTTATCTTGATATCCCTATCTCTATTGGGCATAACAAAAATGATATTTACAAAGATCTTATTGATGCTATTTTTAAAAGGCTTCATAACAGGAAAAATAAATATCTTTCTCAAGATGGTAGGCTTATCCTTTTAATGCATGTGCTGAATATCCTTCCTCTTTATTGGCTTGAGGTTTGTTCCCCACTAAATTGATATTCAAAAAGCTCTCAATCAATTTTTAACAAATTTTTATGGGTTCATTCCAAGGGAAGTAAAGTCATTTGGTGTTCCTGGAATAAACTCACCCTTCCCTTTAATGAAGGTGGCCTGCGTTTAGATGTCTTACCTCCATTCATAATGTATTATCCCTCAAACTTTGGTGAAAATTTAAAACTTCTAATTCCATTTGGTTCAACATCCTCCTTGCCAAGTACTGTGCTACCACTCATCCTACAGTGGTTAAAAATAAACTCACTAATTCTCTTACTTGAAAAAAATGCTTGCTTTCAGAGATACAATTGAGGAAACCATAATCTAGGAAAATCTTGATCCCTCTATCTCCTTTTGGTATAACTGCTAGAACAATGATAGTGCTCTTTATAACTCTCATACTCATATAAAATGCCTAAAGTTGTGTCTGGCTTCTCGCTTCTCCCACAGTTCCGGTTGGGACCTCTCTCTTCTTCGAGAGATCTTATCGGATGCTACTCTTGACAGCATCATCAACTTCCAACCAAACATTGGGACCAAAAAAACTGCTAATTCTATCCTGTGTATTGATAATAAAATCAATCTAACTAACCTATGGAACTGCTGCAGATTGCATGCTACTTCTAACTTCCCAAATTGGATATGGCATAATTGTATTACAAATCTGATCAGTAGTTTCTTGTGGAGACTTTATAACAACTATATTAGCGTGGACACAATAATGCAAAGTTTGGGATATCAATTAGCGTCTAAATGCCATTGTTGTAATGACTCGGAAACAATTGATCATGTATTCCTTAAAAAATACATAAGCAAAAGGATTTGGAGCTCAACTGGTTTGCTCTCCTTACCCGGTTGATATTAAAGGCATATTTCACTGTTGGCCCAAATGCAAAACCTCTAAGATCCACATTGGTAATCTCTTTGATGCTTTTATATGCTGGCACATTTGGGCTACTAGAAACAAAGCCAAGCATACGAATATTGGTTTTAATACAGTTGCTATTATTGCAAATATAAATGACGACGTTAAAGCTTGGATTACAACTTTTAATCCTAAATGTTTCAGTTGGAAAAATCTTAATGCTAGCACCATCAAACATAACCTATCCCTGGATTAGTATGATTGCCAATGATTTGCAATCTCGGAAATTCATTTTTTTTTATTTTCCTGCTGCCCCTACCTATGAGGATGTCTTTCCTTATAGAGCTCCTTCAATTGCTTTATTCCTTTGAGTTCTAACTGGTGAGATCTCGGTTAGACCCAGTCACCCTAGTTGGGTTTGGTCTAGGAAGTGGTCTTTAGCCGTCCATTGGAACACCCCCTGTCACTCCTGGTGCTCAGGGTTTGTTTCGAAGGATGGTTTTGGAGCTAGCCTTAGACCTCCTTTTAGGTTGACTGGAGCTAACTGCCCTTGCTCCTGCTATAATGTGTGTCAGCTCCCTTCAGTGTTTGTTATTTGGAGGTGGTTGTTGGGGAGATCCTTAACCTGTCGGAGATTTGTTTGGTTTCTGGAATGTCTAGATTGCATAAAAGTCTCATTGTTTGCTATCCTTATTGGTTTGATGCTTTGGTTAGCTTGGATTTGCTTGCTGGAAGCTGGTTTTTCTTATTGGAATTTGGTGGATTGGTTTTTATTCTTGGCTTTGGTGTTGCTTGTTTGCTGTTAATCTGCTGAACTGTCCTTGTCAGGTAAACGGCTGGCTGGGTGATATATGGGTTGGTTCTGGCTGCGTCCAGTTCTATATTCTTGTTGCTTTGGTAAGTTTGCAGAACTTGCTTTAGCTCTAGGTGGATGTAGGCCATAGGCTGGCGAATATGGTTCTTGTTGTTGGAGGGATTTTTGTTGTTGGTTGCATAGATGTTTTGTTGTCTGGTCTTAAATGTTTCAGTATTTTGTTTCTATTTGGTTTGGCTGTTGTCATTCTAGTTGCTGCTTATCTCTTTGCAGGTCTGTTCTTTGCTGAAGAATTCGGATGCCCTTTGCTTTGGTTTGGCTGCTATACAGGCTGCTTGTTCCTTCTGTAAGATTCTCATTGCAGGTCTGTTGCTCTTGGCGGAGATAGTGTTCTGTTTTCCCTATGTCGTTTTTGCTTTGTTTTTCTCTGAGTTATATGGTTAGTTTTATTTTTATTTTGCTGGGACCTTTTAGGATTCACCTTGGGACCCAATTTTTGGGGCTGTTTCAGGCTTTTTTAGTTTTCATGTCTTTTTGTAACCTCACAGCCCTATTTGTAACTTTTAATTTTTAAATATAATTCAGCCAAGATGGCCTTTGCTAAAAAGAAAAAAAATGTATATATATATATATATATATATATATATATATATATATATGTGTGTGTGTGTGTGTGTGATCTCCAAATTTTATGTCAAAGCACTTCAACACAACAATTTATTAATTACCTCCCTTTGAATTTTAATTAATTAATTATTGAGCTAAAATTAATTAAAATATCCTAAAAATCAGAAATTTTGTTTTGACTGATATGGATTTGTGGTGTGCCCTCAACAGCTTTAAAATTGAATTATCGCCTTTTTTTGTCATTTTACTAAGATACTAATTTTCATTAATTAATTAGCTTTGATATCTATATATATAGGGTATAATAAACCCTAAATTCCCATGATACGCAGATGATATAAAAATTTATATATATAACAAATTTTTTTGTTGCTATTGTAATAAGATTGATAGGTCTAGGCGGATTCCACAAAGATTGACAGAAGAAAACAGCAATTGAATTAAATCTAAACAAAATAATGCAGTCTATTTTGTTTCCCCTCAAAGATTCACAGCACAAGAATTACTAAATAGCTGGTGCTGTCATGAGCCAAAAACAGCAGACTGATTAGTCATCCACTGCAAGTTTCTACAGGGAAATCATTCTTTAAGAAAACTAAAAGGAAACAGCAAACTGCACATATATTTCAGAAGCAACTGTAGCATATACCATGTACAAAATGAAGAAAGAAGCTGCAACACCATTTAGTTTTGAACGACAAGAATACACTAAAAATCTTAATCAATATTGATCATTTTCTGGGTTTTTACCTCCTAAATTTGAAAACATCATATAAGTGTCATAGTAATATACCCACTATGATTTAGTAAATCATTTTTATTTCTGTCCTTAGTAACGCCTGGCGACCGATTAAAAATGTGATTTAAAAACTCTGAAAAAATTTTATAACAAAATGATTCATAAGAAAAAAAATGCATGGAAGAAGAATAGATGCAGCTAGAATATCAAAATTCCAGTTAAAAAGTGCCTTCACAACACCAGAAACAATCATGAGCAACAAAATGTACAAACTAAATGCTACAGCAGAATTAAAAAAAAAACAAACTTGGGTTGGAAAATACCACAATTCTTTTCAGCAGCAATCTACAGTTAAGCTTCTCTTTGAGAGTCATGTAATTCTACTTCCTCTTCTAGCATCTGAACAGCTGCAATAAGGCTGCGGGTCATTTCATTAAGGTACAAACCACTCTCTTTCATCTCCTCTGCGAGCTTCTTAGCTGAGCGCCAATCAACAGCCTTGAGGCAAAGACTTTTTATTAACTTGTCATATTCATCAGCATTAGGCTGTACTCCATCTTCCTTCATAACCTTCAAGCATTCAAGTGCCTTCTCATATTCCTCTATCCTACAATAACCTCGAATAAGTGTGTGATATGACACTCGTGCCAATATTTTATGTTTCTTTTTAGCTTCACAGAAGATCTTAAGAGCCTCATCCATAAGGCCAGCTTTTGCAAAACCACTCATGATGACACTGTAAGTATAAACATCTGGCCGAAGGCCTCTCCTTTCCATAACCTTTGTGAGAGCTATGGCTTCATCCACCTCTCCTTCTTTGCAAAGCCCACTGATAACATGATTGAATGCCGAGTTTCCAGGGTGTGGACCGGAATCAACCATTCTTAAAAGCAATGACTTTGCAGATTTCAAATCTTTTATCCTAGCCAAACCCTTCAGAACTAATAAGAAGGTATAATTTGCATTTCTAAGTGCTTTCTTTGGATAGTCCTCCAATAATTCCAAAGCCAAGGGGGCAGATTCACTTTCTCTGCACAGACTGCGAATCAGAAAAGTCAAAACTTTTTGTCCAGGAAAGATGTTCTTCTTCTTAGCAAGCAGATATACCAAATGTGCCTCTTTTGCCTTCTTTCCCTTGCAGAAGAAGGTGATAATCATACCAGTCTTTTCAGCATCAGGAAGACATCCAAAATTAATCATCTTTTCACAAACAGACCAGGCTTCATCAAACATGAGCTTCTTCCGAAGGTACTCTATTGCGAGGCTGTACGTGTATATATCAGGAACGCAGCCAAACTCATCAAACTTGTTGAACACTTCCAGTACAGCTTCGGCCACTTCCAACTTACGGAAAATAGATATAATCTGATTGAGGATCTCGGTATTTACAATCCCCTTCATTGTACTCAATTCTTTAATCAAGTCCCACAAAACGTCGGCTCCCGTCTTACTGATTTCATCAAAGGAACTGACGGCACCAACAAGCGTGTCTAAAGCCCTCAAACTTTTTACGGACTCCTCCCTTCTAATAGCCCATCCAAAGAAAGAAACCAAATTTTCGCCGGTAACGTGCCCATCCTGAAAAACTCTCACAACAAATTCTTCATTCAGATGAAGTTCTTCAAGTATACCCAAGCTCGATCCAATCTCATTAGGTAAAGTGCTTTGCAGAATGGATAAAACGCTCTCGAGTTCATCGGGATTGACCTCGGGGAACTCAGCCATAGATTCTTCAGCAATTTCGACGGATCCAAGGGAAGCATTAATGCTCGTACTTTCCTCCCAGGATGAATTCAGGTTATCTCCTTCAAATGCAATCAGTGAAGGAGCAAATGCATCATGAGAGGAAATCGCTGGATTTTTAATTAAATTTTGGGTTTTCATAAATGATTCGTCGTCTTCCGGCGTGGATTCAGCAGTGGAAGAGAAGAACTTACAGGTTATGAAGATCGGTTTGGCGCCGTTTGGCCATTGTGATTGACATTGAATTAGGGTTGGAATTGGGGATACGTTTCTCCGGATTGACCTGCGGGGAATGAAAGCTCGAGCTGCAAGTCTCAACATTTCGGCCTGTGTAAGATCGTGAGATCGTAAGTCCGATATTGTTTTAGGGTTCTTAGAGAACGCGACTCCCCTAATTTTCAATTAATTGAATAAATTTCATAATAATTACAATTAAAATAATGATTTTGGCTATGTTAGAAAGATGATGATTTTGGCGTTTTTGAAGATTTGTGAGTTATGTGAGTAATTTAATGTTTTAAGTATTGTATGAGTAATACCTTATATTTATACTAAAATCATTCCATTATTTTGTGCTGATTTAAATTATATTTTTACTATCTATAACATATTTTCGTATGTTTCACTCATATTTTGATTTTACATGCTTTTGGAGCAATTTGACAAATTTCACCCTTAGAATGCACAAATGAGAACAATCAACCGCACAGGCACGCCCGGGCGCCGCCTCCACACAGCATACAAACCAGCTACTCGTAAGATGGGAGCTCAGGCGCCCTCAATCGCAAGCTACACGTAAGTCGAGCGCTTAGGCGCTGTGATGCCCCCAATCCTGATTCTTAGCAATGGTGCGGGGATTGGGGTGGTCCCTCCCGAACTTGCTGAGAATTGTAGTGGAGATTTAGAATAATAACATAAATATCATAGATAATTGCTCAATTAATTTGAAAATAAAAAAATATTTTTATTTCGATATAGTAGTAATTACAACATTAGACTTTTCTTCTTTATTTAAAATACATGAATAAAATAAGAAATCAAAAAGTTTAGCGGTTGAGTATTCAGTGTTGTCTCAGTTCTTCAGTGACATTCTGACCTATCATTTACAGCAAAAATATCCGAGTTGAACACACGTTAGAGAAAACTCTAAATATTTTTGGATATCATTAATTATATTATATATATAAACGAAAAGTATGAAATTAAATTTGTAAAATGCAAGGAAATAAATAATAATTATTGAAGATACAATCTTACATTTTTTGAGAATTACTGTGGTTTTTTCTGTAAATTAATATTGAACAATAATTGAAGCATCAATAAAAGTAATCTATCACAAAGTATGTTGTTCTACATTAAAAATTGATATCTCTATCTTGAAAATTAATAAATAACAAGAACATTGTTCGAGCCAGCAATTCTCCATATGCATGGGAGAAGATGTTGCTTTTGGCCTTCATTAGGGAATTTTTTAGAAGAGGTATAAAAAGGCAAAAATAAACCCAAAAGAGGAGGTTCGACAAAAAAAATAAAGTGAAAACATTGGAGAAGGAATTTAGGTTTCGAGAGTGAGATTTTTTCAATCACCCATAAAGAGGGATCTAAAAGCTGCTATTCTCAAGGAGAAAAAGAATGAGAAATTGAAGATAACTCTAAGGACATTCATTTGTTAATTTTTTCTTGGACTTATTTCTTATTTTTTTCTTGAATCTAACTTGTGTAAAATCATGTTCTTCAGTTTATAATTATATTTATTTGTGATTTTGTTTTAATAGCAGCCTAAACTTCCTTCCTTCAGAGAGAGTTAAGTTAGATCTATGTATAGACTTTTCATATGGAATTGCTGAGTTTTGAATGAATAATTTCTTTAAGGTGAATGCGTTTGAATGCTATTATTATATAAAAATCATTTCTTTCATATTGTACCTAATGTATAATTTTTGTCCAAAGAGGAACGAGTTCACGTCACGATTCATCCTGAACGCATGCATACCTTTCACGCTGCACTAAATCTTTTGAACTGAGCAAAAGTCCAGATAAAAAAATTATGTATTATCTGCATTGGACTTTACATTTAAAATAGCATGACAGCTTAACAAAGTCATTGTGATAATAATATATCATTAAGCAATGTGTATATTATAATTATCATACTAATTTTTTCAACTCTGATTATGATGAACTTTCAACTAAGATTTATCATTAATTTTGTAATTATAGAATTCATAATTAATTGGAATATATAAATCTTTATTTTTTGAGGGATGTATATTTTTTAAAATAATTATATAAATTCTTGGAAGCTAGTTAAATAATTAAGTGCATTTAATTATACAAGTTAACAAAGCTCATGGAAATGTTTATTATTACATATTAACATCTTAACTTTAATTATTAAAAAACTATGAAAGGGTTAGTTTTGTAAATATTAAATATAAAATATATTTTAATTAACTTTCTAAAATAAAAAATATAAAAATCAACTTTAAATCCATTTATTTACAAAAACCACTAAAAATATATATTTCAAAAATCATGTTAACAAATTAAATTAATTTTTACTTATAAGATTTTCTAAAAATAGATATTTTAAATATAAATTATAGCCAAATTAAAAAATTAGGATTAATTTTATAAATGCCAAAATTTAAGTGCAAATTAATAACACTAGAGTGCATTAAAATCACTTTTAAAATACATATTTAAAATGAAAATTATAATCTAATATTTTATGAATCAAATTAAAAATATTATATATACTTTAAATGTAAATCATAATTTAATATTCTTACAACCAAATTAAAAAATTATTATGAAGAATTAGTTTTGTAAATATCAAAATTTAAGTGCAAAATTAATAATACTAATTTTAAATAATTTTGTTAAAATCTAACGAAGTAGAGAGTATTAAATTACAATATGGTTATGAGACTTAAAAATTATAAATTTTATTTAATTTATTTTTTTGAGAGCCAAATTAAAAAATTTGTATGAAATGATTAGTTTTGTAAATACAAAATTTAAGTGCTTATAAAAAAATTTGTTAAGATCTGTCTCGGAAAGATCTTTTCATCGGTATATAGCACCATTTGTGAGGTGCTCAAAATTGAGAGTATTTGCGTGCGAAAGGAAGCCCATTACGGTTTTCACAAAGGCGAAATCACCGTCGGGCGCTGCAGCGCCCGAAGTTTCGAACTTGATCCGTCATAGCGCACTACTGCGCGCCGCAGCAGCATAATAAAATTGTGATGTATAAAAATGTATTTTTGATGAAAATAATGGAAATTCGCTGTAGCGCGCTAGAGCGCGCCATAGCGACCACACATTGGGGAATTATGCGCCATAGTGCGCCGCAACACCTGAAAGCGCTGCCGAGCCCTGCCACGCTGAAATCCACCGTCGCGCGTCACAGCGCCCGAAAGCGCTGCAGTGCGCCATAGCGGGCCCCAGCATGCTGTCGCACCTGGCTTTCGGCCAGAAGGCGCTACCGCATGCCGTAGTGCCCAGAATTGCCCGAAAGTGCGCAGAATTGTCCAGAATGGCAGAAACTTCACGTTTCTTGCATTTTAAGGTCCCTAAGACCCTAGTGGGGCCAAATTATATCAACTTTGAAAGTTTGTCATTTATAGCATGCACTAAAGCTTCTCATGTGTCTTAAATATTTTGTACCAAATATTAAAGAATCGAACATTTGAATGATTGTATTGACCAAGTATATCTTAATAATCAAATTGTATGAAACCTAAGTCATTTAGATTTATAATCAAGTGCTAACTCTTTTAGTTTGATTTAGAATTTGATTAGTCATAATTACCTTCTATTTTATGTCACTTTACATTCCTATGCTTTCATGATATTATGATGTATGTTAGAGAACTTTAACATTTATTTGGACACCTTGATGTACTTAAATTAATATTAAACTATACTTGAATATAAAAATCTTAAGGACTTGATTAAGTAAATAAAACTTAATCTAAATCTGAAATTTGTCATCATTAATAGACCAATAAACATTGAATTGTCATTGATCTATAAATTAACCAATAGTCTTAATTTTGGTAAGGCTAAGGGTTAAACCCTAACTTATATTGATTGAGATTTAAATCTTAATCACCTTAATCAAGTAACTTTGATTGAAAGATAATTCAACCCACATGATTCTAATAATGCATATGATTTGAGTTTGATCTTAATTCTATAAATTAGAAGTGCTAAGATAATTAAAGAATTTGTGTGATTAAGTATTTGAACTTAAACTTTAGATCATTAATTTTCTCTCATATAAGATTCTTAGCATAAAAATAATTATAAAACTAAGTTGATTTATCACAAGATCAAATATTGATAACACTCTTTATTATACCCCAAAATTTTAGTATAGGTATTGATCAGATGGGTTTACCTATTTGATTTGATCGAAACAAGCTTAATGAATAAAACTTATAAATATTAGTATAAGTATTAGATACGTAAGGTCTTGATGATCTTACATTAGTTTTTCTATGGTAGTGTTAATAGCCTTAACAATTATTAATATATTGAGGTAGGAAGAACTTATTGTTACATTTTGAGGTAAGAACTTAGATGATCCTTCTTAACCCTATAATCTTGATCTTAGATCATTGTACTATAATCACTTAAAGTATTTAGAATGAGATTTTATCCATTATGATAGTAACCCATATTGGGTGATCATTTTAATCACTTCTTTGGAACCTTGTATAGGATTCACCTCTTGTAGTCTTGATCTCATAGCCTTGGTAATCATTATCGATTAAATATCATTAATTGAACTCAAGTTATTAGATTAGTTTAGTTGTGTATACCCATAGTTCTAGATCACTCAGTAGTCTTCAGGATTTGGTTAATACATTTTAATATATAACTATATTTGTGTTCTATCTTGCAGGCTTAGTCGTACCAACTATAGCTCCCCGCCCCGTCGCCGCGCGCAAAAGAGACAGTTATAATCAATTTCGGCGGCGGAGCGGTGCGCCACTCGGGGAGGAATAACCCGTCTCCCCGAATCGCTGAAAACCAAACCCATCTGAAGGGTTGCTGACTCAACCTCAAGGAGGGTTGAGAGCTAATACTTAAGATAAGAGTAGTATCATTATCCTAAGTATTAGATAAATACATACATTAGATTTAGAATACAATATGAATCCAATATATGTATAAGATATCAGCATTTCTAGTATACTGATCACATCACAATACTAAGTATAAGTAGTATATAATAGAGTGCGGAAGCTTAAAGCAAACATCTAGAAACATTCATCACAAAAAATATATGAAAACATTCATCTTAGAAAAGAAAAGAAAATATATCCATAATTATTATAAACATTTACTGAATAATAGGTATAGAGCTAAGTACTGAATTAAAAATACTAAGTAGAAAATAAAATTGAAGAAGAGTCCACTAGTGCTCCACGGGCTCCTCCTGAATCTCCTGGGTGTCCTCCTGACCTGGCTCAATATAATGCTCAAGATCTAGCAAATTGCCGGATCCCAAAAGTACTTCGTGTTAGATAATAAGTCTAACACATCAAAACTAATCTAAATAGTTCTAATTATTCCTTTATCATTTACATAATATAATTAAATCTGTAGACATACTATAAAGGTAACTAAAAGTATAAAACTGTATAAAACTGAAGTAAGGTGAAGTAAAGTAAAACTGAACTGTAAACTGAATACTGAAAATAAACTAAAAATAATAATGGATCTAAAACTGAGTAGTGATCTGTAAAATTATGATGTATATTATTGAAACTGTGCATCTGAATATGCCACAACACTGTATGCCACTGATATGCAACCAAAATATTACTAAACTACTATGAGTAGTATGGTTCAATATACACATACATCCAGTTGGGAATACCATTTATTGATGATGTCGATACATCCTGAAATTCCCCAGTCAATGTATGCAATATTCGGTAACTCATAAATCATCACTGATACTCAGACATCATTCTGATACTCACACGTCATACTTATGCTCATGCTCATGCTTATGAGATAAATCCAAAAAAATACTTTGAAATTCGATAATGAATTCAATGTCTCTACTGTGCAAAATCCTACTAAACGGATTCTGACTCATAAAATTCTAACTTTGATAATTTGTTAAAGTTGAGAGTTTACTTGAAAATTATTAACTAGGATGATTGTATACACATATCTAGCATATTTGCAAGAAAGATGGATTTAACCCTTAGCTTGTTTAAACTGCACTAATCGAAGCGCACCACGATAGGAGGCAGAACCCGGTCACAATTTATATCTCATGCTAAGCCGTTAAATGTCCTAATTACAAGCATACTTAGTTTTCTGCGTAAAGTGACTTGAGATACTTAGTTTGCTTAAACTGCACTTATCGAAGCGCAATACGATAGGAGGCAGAACCTAGTCGCAGTTTATATCTCAAACTAAAAATCTTATTTACTAGTTGTAACACTTTTAGTCTTGAAAGATTTATTCTAACGAGACTGTATTCATCTAATCCCTTAGGATAACACCTGGTTATAAGTCCACATTGGAGTGAATCAACCAATCATGAATACTATTAAAGTAATCCAGTACTATGGGTATATCATACTACACCAACCAATAATCTGGGTTCAGACAACTCTATTTAATCAAAAAGGATTTATCAAAGTTATTAATCCTTACTCTACATAGGTGAGTCCTGCACAAGGCTCCAAGGATGTGATCATAGAGATCACTCTATAATGATTTCTACCACAAGGGGAAGTTCCATTCTAGATGCTTTAGGTAGTTCCTATCACAAGGCGTCAAGATCAACCTCTAGGATTATGAAGGATCATCTAAGATTCCTATCTTAATAAGTTACAAAAGTTCTTCCTACCTCAATGTATTAATAATTATGGTATTTATACATTTCAATAACGATCCTATAGCAAGACCCTTAAGATATCATTTTTTTATACTTCTTAAGATTTACTTGATAGACTTAAGTTAAAGTGATCAGATCATATAATTAAAATTCATTTGATCCTTTTCTATTCTATAATTATTGGATGAAATCAAAGACTTTATTAGAGTTAGATCATTTCGTAAATCATTACAATCTTATTACCCATTTTATGCTAATAGTCTTATATAAGAGAAAATCAAATATCTAAAATTTAGATTCAAATGGTTCAATCACACATATTCAATATTAACCTTGGCACTTCTAATTCAATGATTTAAGATCAATATCAAATCATATGCATTATTGGAAGAATGTCAATTAAATTATTTTTCAATCGAATTAATTGAGTAAGTGATTAAGGTTTAGATCTTAATCAAGATAAGTAATGGTTTAACCCCTAACCTTTCTACCATTAAGATCAAAGGTTAATTTATAGGTCAATGATAAATCAATGTGTTGTTAGTGTATTATTGATATCAAACTTTGGATTTAGATTAAGTATCATCTACTTAATCAAGTTAGCAATAATCTTATGTTTAATTATAGTTTAATGTCATTTACACATGATTAAGTGTCCAAATAGATATTTAAAGTTTTTTAATATACATCATAATATTATAAAAGCATCTAAATATAAAGATGACATAGAATAAAAAAGTAATTAAGACTAACCAAATTCTAAATCAAAGCAAAGGGGTTAGCACTTGATTACAATTCTAAAAGACTTAAATTTTATATCATTAAGTTATTAAGATATATATATTCGATACAAGCACTTAAAATTCTATTACTTAGCATTTGACATAACATACATTTTAAGTACATAATAGGTTTTGAGCACTTGATAAAAATAACAAAGTTTCAAACTTAATTTTCATATGATATAACTTAGTCCCACTATGGTCATAGGACCTTAAAATGCAAAAACGGAGAAGTTTTGGCTATTTCAGCCAAAACTGGGCAGTTTTTTGCAATTTTGGGCGCACCGTGGCACGCTTAACACGCTGCAGGCGCTACAGCGCATTGTGGCGCTTCTGCTGCTGCGACGCGCGGTAGCGCTCTCAGTGCTGCGGCCCGCTGTGGCGCGCTGCAGTGGATCAACTTGCAAAATAACTGTTTAATTAATTTATTTTTAACATTTCCTAAAGTTTTCTCAAAATTCCGTTACAGTGCGCTGCAGCGATCCAACTTGAGATTTACTGTTTAATTAACTTCTAAGATTTTCTCGAAATGCCGCTGAAGCCCACTGGAACGCGCTGAAGCTCGCTGCAGCGGCCCATTTTGCAACTTTGGGCGCTGCAGCTCCAGACGACGATTTCGCCGGGATGAAACCTATATGGCCTACTTTCGAGCTCAAATACTACTAATCCAGAGCATTCCATGAGCGGTGCCATATATCAATAGAAAGGTATTTCTGATACCTTTTCATCAACACTAAAATCGGTACAAACAGAGCATCCTAGCTATATCAAAAATATGGATAAAGAACAGGGTATACAAAATGGACGAAAATAGAGCATGCATTTTTCAAATAAATGAGCTACCTCAATGAGCCTTAATGGTTTTCATACATGTTTATAAACTTCTAGAAATACATTCAAGCATTATAATGACATGAAGGAGACAAAAAGAGGAATAAATGGGTACCTTAGTCTTGCAAGGAGTGGAGGTAAAGGGGACCTTTGCTGTCTTCAAGAACTTTAGAGTAAGAGAGCTCATTCTTCAATACAAGGTACAGAAATAGAGAAAAGGGGAAAGCCTTAGCTCTTGCAGCAAAGAGGAGAAGAAGGGGCTATGCTTCTCTTTTAAAGGAGGAGAGGAAGAGAGGCTCCATCATTAGCTAGGGAGGCTAAGTGAGGGGAGAGGCAAGCTCTCTCCCATCAAGTATAGGAGGGGGAAATGGAAAGCAAGGGCTCGACCGAATGGAGAGCATGGCCAACCGACTAGGATGCCAGCTAGGAGAGAGGAGGGGAATGAGAATTTGCAATTTAATTATTAACCAATTACTTATTTATTTTTTCCAATTATTCAAAAAATTCAGATTTTTGAAACGTGCTCTGAAAATTTCAAAAAATTTACCCCTAGCTAATTTGGGGGTGAGTAATTCAACGACAAAGTCGGATTTTGATTTCGATGATTATTTAATTATGCTAATTTTTGGGGTATTTAATTATATTAAAATATTCGCAAAAATCCGACGACTTCCAAATGCGTCCAAAACATCACCCCTAGCTAATTTATGGGTGACGATCGCAACGGCGAAGTCGAATTTTGATTTTGATGTCAAAATATATACCTCAATTGTTTAATTAATTAAATATTAAATAATCCAAAATATTGGATTTAGCTCTGAATCGCCCTAAATCTCTAGAAATTGATTCTAATAGCTAGATGAAATTAACATAATGATAATTAAGATATTATTAGGCTCAAATTAAGCTTGGTAATAACCTTAGGTTATTACATATAGTCCTACTTAGAATAAATCATCCAACAATAAGAGTGTTATAATTAGTGACTTAAATCCTTAGTTTGAGACATAAACTACAACCGGGTTCTGCCTCCTATCATCGTGCGCATCGATAAGTGCAGTTTAAGACAAATTAAGTATATCAAGCCACTCTTCTTAAAACACTAGTAGTATGTTGTAATTAGGGAGATAAAATCCTTAAGACTTAGTGTTCTAAGAATAGTGGCTTAATATACTACACAAGGTGACATCGGTTATTATTTATTAAACTATTCTAACTATTCTAAGTTACACAAGTTCAAGATCTCCAATTCCTACTATCGAGTGTAACTTAGAAGCACGACCTTATAAGTTAAAAGCAATTAGAACTGATCAAGTTCTTATTTAATTCAATCAATAACGACTATAAGTTAAATAAGAAATCATTATATCATAATTAATAAATTTAGACATTCTAAACTAAAATCTGATTATGATCTACTAAGCTAGGGATTATGAATTAAATACCACGAGATTGGAGTTAATCATATAATCCAAAGGGTAAGTCTTAAGGACTAAGATTTTAGTCTAAATGTGAACTAATAATTAAGGCAACTTCTATTAAGCACAATCAAGCTTAATAAAAAGATTTTCCTAATCTTAATCTAAAATTGAAAGATAAAATAATCAAAATTAATGCATGAAAATCTATAAACTAATAAAAACTAAGGTTCCATTCATTGAATAGCCTATTTACTCAATAATTGAATTCTAACATAGCATCTATTCCTAATCTTAAAGAAAAGATCATAAGGTGAAGTGTAGATCCTAAGAAGCTCCTAATACAAGATTTAAGAAATTTTAAGAATTGATTGAATTTATTTTAATTTAACTTAATTTATTATTTTTATTTAATTTGGAAAGTTAAGAGCGAATTTTAGTTAAGTAAGGCATATTATCCTTAGAAATTTTCAAGCATATATTAGAAGTTTGACAAATTATTCAAATTATGGGATTTAAGACTTAAATTGATTTGAAATCAGTTTTATTCGTCTTTTTAATGATTTAAAAGATATTTTAAGGGCTAAGAATACTTAACATAAATTTTGGGCAAAATGGTCATTTTGCACTTACTCAAGGGTCTAAAAAGCTACTTTTTGATTTAGCGCTCCAAATTAAATTTTCTTATTGCCAAATAATTCCTTACCATCTAACATGAAGATAGACAGTAAGTACACCAAATTTTGATAGGAAATGGGTCATATAGGTATAAACTAAAGAATTTAACCTATAATGGTATTTTAGTAATTTCACTTAGCAAAGACTAAAAAATTCAGTTAGTTTAATATTATCTACTTACTACCCAAGGATTCAATAGAGTCCAAAAACACTAAATTATGATGTCTAATTGATTAGTTATGAGTATTCTAAATTTAGGGGTAAATGTGTCATTTCTATGGTTGAGAGGGGTTAAAAACCTAACTTTTATATTTGAGATTCAAATTCAGCAAATTCAGTGGTTATAGCTTCCCTATATTATACTGAGTACTTTAATTGTGAGTAGACCCAAATTAGACTTCATTTGGCTAAGTTATGACCTAATTAGGGTTAGTGGTATTTTAGTTAAGCTATGGTTTCTAATGGTCAAAACCCAAATTTTATTTTAGTTTACTGTTGACACTGAATTTCTAATCTAATTAGCATCTTGAATTTCTTAATTTGGAGTCCAAATGGCCAAGTTATGGTCATTTCAATGTTATGGTCTATTTTCTTAAATGGGGGTCAAAACTCAAATTGATATAATTTGGCTCCACTATGGTCCTAAGGTCCTTAAAATCTAACAATCCTGAAGTTTTAACAATTTCAGCCGGTTTTGGACCAATCCGAACAATTTTGGAAAGATATTTTCGAGACCTTTTCATTGGTATCCAAATCGGCATCAAACGATTATGTTGTCAATGTAAACAATGAAGTTAAAGGACTAGGTGTACAAAAAATCATATTTGCAGATTTATATATCTTTCCTTATGTAACAACCCAAGTTATTACCTTAGTCAATTAGGACTAATCTTAAGTGCTAATTAGGTCAATTGGGGTCAACCTCTAAGACCCAGATCAAATTAGGAGTCGATTGGATCAAATCCTGATTTTTTTGAAATCCAGAAACCCTAGAATTTGACCCATTTAAATTGATCTCGAATTGGAAAACGGACTTCGCCATTGTGCTCATTGCCCCCAAATTAGCTAGAGGTGAAGTTTTGGTGGCAATTGGAAGTCGTCAAAATTTGACGAATATTTTAATAATAATTAAATGCCTCGAAAATTGGGAAATTAAAATACTCGTCGGATCAAAAATTCGACATCGCCGTTGAGTTCCTCACCCCACAATTAGTCAGGAGTAGATAGTTGGAAAAATTTTTTGTATTAATTAATCCTTAAAACTGATTAAGAATTTAAAATAATATTTTTATATAAATTAATTAATATTTAATATTTTTATTATTATTCCACAGCACCGTTAAGAAGTTGACACCGTCCGCCCGTTAAGTCCCGCGTCGTCGGTCTTGCCGTCAAGATCAGATGGCAGCTTCTAGCCGTCTGATCAGGGATCAGACGGTCCCCGCGTCACCTCCCTCGGACCCGGTACCCTAGCGCCACGCGGCGAGCGCCACCTCCCCTCGCGCCCAATCCCCGCCCAGCAACGCCTCGGCAGCTCCGCCTCGGGCCTCTATAGCATCCTCCTCGATTCCAGGCCGAAGTCTGCTCCATCCCGATCCCTAGATCGCGAGAAGGCTATCGGCACGACCCCCCCTGCAAACCCTACCTCCTCGGCCGTTTGTCAGGTACCTACCCTCGAAACCCCTCTATACTCAATCGTATCAGTGTTTTTCATTTTTGCAAGCTTATTCCGTTTGATAGATTAAGGATTTAGTGGGGTCGATCGAACAACCGACGGTTCGATCGCCCAAATTTGGAGTTTGTCAAACAGTACTTACCGTTAGCCCTCCTCCTCGTCGAGTCGATCGTCTTAGGGTTTAGGTTCGTCGTCGATCCAGGCTGTCTCGGCCATCGACTCGACCACCAGCGGCTAGCCCTGGTCAAGGCCGACCCAACGGTATGCGGACCAGCGCCATGCACGGCCGGGAAGGCCGGCAACGGCGGCGCCCTAGTTCCCCTACTCGCGGCAAGCTCGTGAGGACGAAGGACCCATCGGGCTGACCCGAGGCCCGCCCGCGATGCTTCGGGTCGTGAATGCCAGTGGCGGGTCCCGCTGCGCCGCCCCGGCTAATGCGAGCGCGACGCGTGGCCCGTGGGGCCCGCGCTTTCAGCTGCGGCGCCAGGCCAGCTGGCACGCGCTCATTCGCTGTGCGCTAGGCGGTAGGCCCCACGTGTCCCCACTGCTGAGTGCTGTGGGGCCCACCCGGTGCTGCCTCGCCTCTAAGAAGCTGCCACGTGGTTCTGGCGGGCCTCGCGCCATCATGACCTGCAGAAAACGTTAGATAATATATATATATATAGTTATAGTTATAATTGTATAATTAAAACAGAGGGTTATTAAATTAGGTTAATTAGGAGTTAATTAGGGTGGCTAATTAAATTAGGATTAATTCATACCGGTAAGTATTAGTGAATTTATTTAACTGATTAGGTATTAATTATTGGGTTATGTTAATTAATATTATATAAATGATTAATTAAGTAGGTTGACTAATCTGTTAACTAACCTGTTAATTAATAATATAAATTAATTAATCAATTAATTAATTCAGTAAAATAATAATAATATTTATATTTGTTAATAATATTAATTAATAATTAAATCCTAATTATTGACAGAATAATTAAATTATAATTAATTATAGCCTATTAATTTATTAATTAATAATATTAAATGTTAATTAATTTCAGATTAATTAAATAATTAAATGCAGGGAAATAAAATCTGAACTTTAGAAATTAATAGTAAAATCATTTAATTTGATAAATAAATAGTAAATTAATACAAATTGTATTTTTAAATAGTAAAACTTAAAAGTTTAATAACTTTTTGTAGAATGATCCAAATATAGTCAATATAGGTCTTAAAGTACTCAGAAAAATAATTAGAATCAAATGGCATAATGCAGAATTTCCATTCGGGGTACGCATAATGAAGTAGCATTTTAGGACCTCTTCAGGACCCCATAACTTTTGACTCAGTCATCAGAATATAGTCAATATGGGTCTTAAAATACTCAGGAGAGCGGCTCCATCACCGCAGTATTATTAGTTTTCTTATTTGGATATCAGGATAAAAAGTTAACCCTCGAATTTAGAGTTCACTTTAGTGAAAATGACCAAATTACCCCTAGGATTCAAATGACCATAACTTGGTCAATTCAACTCCAAATTCAAAAATTCAAGATGCTAACTAGTTTAGAATTTTGATGTCACCAATAAACTGAATTAACATTTAGGTTCTGAACCCTAAAAATTTAGAAAATGACCAAAATACCCCCAACCTTAGTTAGGTCATAACTTGACCATTTGAGATCCAAATTGGGTCTACTCCTTACCAACATACTCAGTACATTATAGGGAAGCTATAGAAACTGGGTTTCCTAAAATTGGACTTCAAACAGAAAAGTTCGATTTTTGTCACCCGTTGACCGACTCGAAATTACCAAATTGCCCTTCAAACTTAAAACGTCCATAACTTAGTCAATTGACCTCAGAATGCAGTGTTCTTGGACTCTATGGAATCCTTGAATAGTAGCCTATAATAAACTGCATAAAAACTTAATTTCACTAGAGTGAAAATCCCTTGAATGCCCTTAAGTCAAAAATATTAGTTTAAACCTTTAGGACCCGTTTCTCATCCGAATCGGACAAACTTGCTGTCTATCCACAAGTTAGACAGTAAGAAATCATATGGAAAAGAGAAACTCTAATTTAGGCACTTAAATCAAAAGTTGACTTTTTGGACCCTTAAGTAGGGGCAAAATGGTTATTTTGCCAAAAATTTAGAATAATCAACCTTAACCTTTAGTTTATCTTTTAAATCACTAAAACTAACTTTATAACCATATTAGTGATATTTGAGTAAGTAAAATCAACAGTTAGGTCAGATTCTAGAACTTTTCTTCTAGGACTAGATCATAGGATTGATTTTATTCATTAAAAAACGAGATTTTTCAATGAATGAATCCTTGGTTTTATTAGTTTTATAGAATTTTCAGCTTATTTTGATTATTTTGTCTTTTGACTTTAGATCTAAAATAGGAGATTCATCATATTAAGTTTGATTACTTAATAGAATTGGCCTTGACTAATAGATCACTATTAGCATAAAACTTAGATCCTAGGTCTTATCCTTTTTGGATTATGTGATTAAGCCCAATCTCGTGGTGTTTAATCCATAATCTATAGTTTATGAGTTTTAGATAGAACATCTAAAATTATCAATTAGGTCGTAATGATTTATTATTTAACTTCTATAGTCGACTCTGATTTGGTATATTATGACCTAGCTAGTTTTGATATTTTGTAACTCATAAGGATGAATTTTTAAGTTACACTTGAAATGTGAGAAAATTATGATCCTGAACTTGTGTAATTTGGAATAGTTAGAATGAATAATAGAAAACAGATGGTATCACTATATTAGTAGAGTCCCTTGCTTATTTTGATACTTTGTGCTACGCATTCCTTGTAAATTGAGCTTACTTCCTTGGACATTTCATATAAAATAATTTTGTGCGTGAAAATAAAAACTTAGAATATTAGGATAACAATTGCCTTTGGGTCCGGTGTTATGGTGATTATGGTGCACATTTGCCTCGATGGATAGGGGTAAGGTGAGATCAGGATGCCTAACATTCTCATTGAGGAGAGTGTGTTAGGCTTGGGACCCGTATAGTCTTGCAGACGTGCTTAACTCCTCAGTTGTTTCTAATAGTTGTCCATAGAAACAAAAGTAAAATAACTAAAATATGTTGCATAGGTATTGTCTGCCTCTTTAGTCATGCAGTATGTTTAGTATGGTTGCAGATTTAGATGTATATATATATGTGCCAGTTTGGCCAAGTTTTCTGATATGGCAGTCAGTATACAGAGTTTGGATTTGCAGTTGTAGTATTTGGCTATGTTTTGGCATTGTTTATTTAGTCAGATATTTCTTTGTACAGCTATTATACAATAAGATGTTAGATTTTGTTGCTATGTATATGTATCACTGCTGAGATTTATTATTGTAATTTGCATATTTCATTTGATCACTAGCATGTTTTAGGATGTAGCATTTTCTTTCAGCATATGTTTAGTTACTTATATTATATGCCATGTTTTGTTTACTTCGCTTGTGAGGCATATCTTAGCCTCCTTCTTGCTTAAGTTATAAATATTATTTATAGCTTTTCCTCTTCCTTTGTATTGCCAGTCGCTCCTTTATATATAGTTGCTTAGAAAAAAATTGTGTACAGTGGTGATATTATAAAACATATAAAAATGTATCTGCCTAAAATGTACTTAAACAAATTGTCTAACCAGGTTTTCTCTTTTTTTTGGCTGGGGCCCTACATTGTGAAACCGACAATGGCAGGCATAGAACAGATAGAAGATCCAGTACCTGAGGAGGAGCTATTTATAGAGGAGGAGGAGCAGCTCGGATCAGAGCATATCAGCCCTTAGACTTATTGTGAGGATGAGTGCCTTTACATTTCCTTTTATTTGAACTTTAAATGTTGTAATAAAACAGGTACTCTTGACTGTGCATTTGGACTTATATACTTATATTCTGAGTTATATTTTGCACTTATATTACATTGTGATGCCTGGATGTTATTTATTGCTTCCACACTCTGTACATTATAGTGACTGTTAGATTGATGCTGTGTTAATCCTTCCCTAATCAGGTGGATTGTGGAGTCTATCCTAATCCAATGGTAAGTGAGGGGTTAGCCAGAGTGACACTCCACCCTTAACCTAATCCTCGTTGGATTAAGGGTGCGGGGCGCCACACCTTATCATTTACAAATTTTAATGAGCTTATATATCTTAAATACAGATTCATAGATATGTAATTAAAGTAACACTGATTCTTAGATATACAAATGAGCGTAAGAACAAAATGGAATAGCCATCAGATTAACTAATAGAGGGAAATGGGGGTACCTTAGACTAGCAAAAATGAAAGTTCTTTCTAGGGATCTTTAGGAACCTAAGAGCTTGAGGTGCTGAAGAACTTATCTTTAAGAGCTTAGCATAGCAAAAATAGGAAATGAGGGAGAGCTTCATGCAACAACCCAAGGTTGTTACCCAGCTTAATTTGAGTCTAATCATATATTAATTATTATTTTGTTAATTTCATTTAGCTTTTAAAACCAAACCCTGAAGGTTTAGAGCAATTCAGAGCTAAACCAAATATTTTGGAATATTTTAATATTTAATTAATTAGAAAATTGAGGTATTTATTTTGACCTCAAAATCAAAATCCGGCTTCGTCATTGCGATCGTCACCCCCAAATTAGCTAGGGGCGATGTTTTGGACGCACTTAGAAGTCGTCAGATTTTCACGAATATTTTAATATAATTAAATACTCCGAAAATTAGCATAGTTAAATAATCGTCGGAATGAAAATCCGACTTCGCCGTTGAATTCCTCACCCCCAAATTAGCTAGGAATGAATTTTTGGGATTTTTCGGAGCACATTTAATTAATCCAAATTTTTAATAAATTAAAAATTAAGAATAATAATTAATTATTCTTTAATTTGCATTTAATCTCCCTTTCCTCTCTTAATTTTTGGGTGGCCATTTTTCCCCCATGCAAGTCACTTGAGACTATCCTCCCCTCTTCTCTTAGCCATGCCCTCCATAGGCAAGTAGGATGGCTCTTCACATCCTAGCCCCTAACTTATGATGGCTCCATACTCTCCCTCTCCTCCTTTAAAAGGAGAGCTCAGCTCATCTTCTTCTCCTTGCTGAAATTTTCTCATCTCCTCCCCCTTCATTGCTAAGTCCTTGTGCTGAAGAAGAATGCTCCTCCCCAAGGTCTTGAAGAAAGCAAAGGTCCTCTTCTTCCTCTCCTTCCAAGGACAAAAATGTACCCCTTTGCTCTTCTTCTTGTCTTCTTCATGTTGTTATCATACTTGAATGCACTTTTGGAAGTCCATAAGTATGTATGAAAGTCATTACGACTCTTAAAAGCTTCATAGAAAATTGCTCTATTTTTCTTACATTCTATACACCCTGTCCTTTATTCACATTTTTTGTATTCCGTTTGTGCCGATTTTGATGTTGATGGAAAGGTATCGGAAATATATTTCTATTGATATATGGCACTGCTCATGAAACTCTCTGTATTAAGAGTAATTAAGCTAAAAAATAAGCCCTAAGGGTTTCGTCCATGCGAAAAACGACGTCTGGCGCTGCAGCGCCCGAAGTTGCAGAGCTAGGCTGCTGCAGCGGCATTTCGGCAGAAACTTATACAAACATATAATAGAGTAATTGAACAGTAAATTCGCAAAATATATCGCTACAGCGAAAATATTTTTGGAACTTCAGAAAATATGAAAATAAACTAATTGAACAGTAATTTTGCAAAGTGAACCGCTGCAGCGCGCCATAGCGCACCGCAGCGGGACGCGGCGGGTCGCCGTGCCGCCGCGCTAAAAGCGCTACCGCGCGCTGCAGCGGGAAAAGCGCCACCGCGCGCTGCGGCGCGCGCCGCAGCGCCCAAACTTGCAAAATGTCTAGAATTAGCTTAGAAATTGCCCTGTTTTGGCTGAAATGGCCAAACTTCCATGTTTTGGTATTTTAAGGTCCCTAGGACCCTAGTTGGACTAAATAATATCAAATTTGAACCTATTTTAGCTAAAATTAAACATTGCATAAAATGTTATATGAAAGTTAAATTTGAAACTTGTCACTTTTAAATTAGCCCTCATATCTATTATGGATCTTAAATATGTGTTATGCCAAAGAATAAGTATTAGAACCTTAATTACTTGTATTAATTAAGTATAGTTTAACAACCAAATAGCATGAAACTTAAGTCTTTTGGAATTGTGATTAAGTGCTAATCTCTTTGGTTTGATTTTAGAATTTGATTAACTTTAATTACCTCCTATTTTATGCTTTTATGATTTTAGGATGAGAACCTTAATTGATTGTATGAGAACCTTAACATTTACTTGGAATACCTAATTGTGTGAAATTGACATTTAACTCAACTTGAACATAAGAATCTTGATAATTTGATTTAGTATATGCTACTTAATCTAAACCTAAAGTTTGACATCAATAATATATACTAATAATACATCGATTTGCCATTGACCTTTAAATTAACCACTGGTCTTAATGATAGAAAGGCTAGGGGTTAAACCCTAACTTATTTTGATTAAGATCTGAATCTTAATCACTTAATTAATTAACTTGATTATAAGATAATTCAATTGATATTATTTCAATAATGCATATGATTTGATATTAATCTTAAATCATCAAGCTAGAAGAGCTAAGGATAATATTGAATATGTGTGATTGAATCATCTGAATCTAAACTTTAAATCTTTAATTTTCTTTTATATAAGACTACTAGCATAAGATGGATAATAAAATTGCAATAATTTATGAAATGATCCAACTCTAATAAGATCTTTAATTTTATCCCATAATTGTAGAATAGGAAAGGATCAAATGAATTTTTATCATCTGATCTGGTCACCTTAACCTAAGTATAACAAGTACATCTTAAGAAGTAGAAAAGTGAGATCTTAAGGGTCTTGTTATAAGATCCATCATTGAAATAGTTAAAGACCTTAACTACTGATACATTGATGTAGGAAGGACTTTTGTAACTTATTGAGGTAGAAACCTAGTTGATTTTTCATAACTTTAGAAGTTAAACTTGATACCTTGTGATAGGAATCACCTAAGGTACTTATAATGTGGCTCATTCCTTGTGGTAGCAACCTATATTGAGTGATCCTTTGATCATATTTTGGAGCCTTGTGTAGGATACACCTACTTATAGTAAGGATTAATAGATTTGATAAATCTTTATTGATTAAATAGAACCTTCTGAACTCAGATTATTAGTTGGGTATAGTAGGATATACTCATATTATTGGATTATTTCAGTAGTATTCAGGATTGGTTGATTCACTCCAATATGGACTTATGACCAGGTGCTATCCTGCGGGATTAGCTAAATGCAGTCCCATTAGAATAAATCTTCCAAGACTAAGAGTGTTACAATTAGTGAACAAGATCATTAGTTTCAGAGGTATACTGCGATCGGGTTCTGCCTCCTATTATAGTGCGCTTCAATAAGTGCAATTTAAGCAAACTAAGTATCTTAAGTCACTTTGCGTAGACCACTGAGTATGCTTGTAATTAGAGCATTTAATGGCTTAGCTTGAGATGTAAACTGTGACCGGGTTCTGCCTCCTATCGTAGTGCGCTTCGATAAGTGCAGTTTAAACAAGCTAAGGGTTACATCTATCTTTCTTGCAAACATGCTAAATATGTGTATACAATCTCCCCAGCTAATGATTTTTAAGTAAATTCTCAACTTTAACCAATTATCGAGATTATAATTTAGGAGTCAGAATCCTTTTAGCAGGATTCTGCACAATGGAGACTTTGGATTCATTATCAGATTTTAAAGCATTTTTGGATTTATATTGACTGGGGAATTTCAGGATGTATCGACATCATCAGTAAGCAGTATTCCCAACTGGATGTATGTATACATTGGACCGTACTACTCATAGCAGTTCAGTGATATTTTGGTCGTATATCAGTAGCACACAGTGTTACGGCATATTCAGATGCACAGTTTTAGTGACATACAGCATAGTCTTACCTATGACTACTCAGTTTCAGATTCAGTACTATTTTGATTTATTTTGGTATTCAGTTTACAGTTCAGTTTTATTTTACTTGCTTCAATTTGTACAGTTTTATACAGCTTTATACTTTCAGTTATCTTTTCAGTATTTATGCAGATTTAATTACATTGTAAATGATAAATGAATAATTAGAACTGTTAGATTAGTTCGATGTGTTAGACTTATTTTTTAATACGGGATATTTTTGGGATCCGATAATGTAACAACCCGAGTTGTTAACGTAGTTGATTAGGACTAATCCTAGGTCTTAAACAAAATTATAAGTGCTAATTAGGTCAATTGGAGCTGACCTCTAAGACCTAGTCCAAATCAGGAGTCAAATGGATCAAATCCTGATTTTTAAAAAATTCAGAAACCCTAAAATTTGACCAATCTAAATTGACATCCGATCGAAAAACGGACACTGCCATTACGTCCCTTGACCCCAAATTAGCTTGGGGTGAAGTTTTCATGTCAATCGGAAGTCGTCAAAATTTTGACGAATATTTTAATAATATTTAATGCCTCGAAATTTGGGAAATTAAAATACTCGTCGGATCAAAAATCCGACCTCGTCGTTGCGTTCCTCACCCCTCAATTAGCTAGGGGTGAATATTTAGAAATTTCTAGAATCAATTTAAAAATTTGAATAAAAATTAGGAAATTATTTATTAAATATTAATTAATATTAATTTAATAATATATTTTTTATTTTTTTCGAACGGCGCCATCCCACGCCGACGCCCGCGCGTGACGCCGTTTCTTTCAACCGTCAGTCCCGATCGAGAGATCGGGACCGTCCGTTCGGGACCGATCGAATGGTCCCGGACCCGTCATCTTACTCGGCGGAATCGTCACGCCACGCGGCGCGCGCCGCCGCCCTTCGCGTCCAACCGGTGCCCGGCAGCCTCGGTAGCTCCGTCTCAGAACCTCTAAAGTTCCATCCTCGTCGAACCGAGCTCGGAGCCAGCGCTGTCCCGAACCCTAGGCCAAATAGGAGCTGTCAGCGCGATCCCACAGCGAACCCAACCTTCCCCAGCGCTCGATCAGGTACCCTCTACTCCCCTACCATTCTGATTTCTTGCATTATTGTCGATCAAGCTTTTCGTTTGTACCCTATCGATCGAACGCTGGCCTGCACTCGCCCCGTAACACCCGGATTAGGGTTAGGGTTAGCTTGCCGTCGGACCACCTCCACTGACGTTCCACCCGCCAACAGGTAGGTCGAGTCGAGCCCTGCTCATCGGCAGGCGAACTGGGCTCCGGCAACCAGCGCTTTCACCGCGAACCGCGGCGCCCTTTCGCCCCGTCCGCGGAAGCTTAGCGGAGAAGGCGAAGAGGCGCGGGTCGAGCGGTTCGAGCCCGGCCCGAGTGTGCGATCGGGCGGGTCGACACGTGTCGCCCCGCATTTGCCCTGGCCTGCGTCCGCGCCAGTCGTGGGCCCCACACACAGCCCGGCGTCCATTAAGGAGCTGCCACGTGGCAAGTGGCGGGCCCGCATGCGTCAACTACTGCAAAAAAGAAAAAATAATAATAATAATTATTATTATATGTATTTATATATATATATATAATAGGTATAATATATATAGATAATTATAATTAGTTAGTTATAAGTAGTATTGATTAGATTAGTGATAGTTAAAAATATTAGGATTAATAATCTGTTAATTAGGGTTATAAAACAAATTAATTAATGATTAATATTAATTAGATTATTATTTCAGTAAATTAATAATCTGTTAATTAATATTAATTTAAATAAATTATATTTAGAGTATATTATAATCTGTTAATTAATAATAATAATTTATATATATTATATATATAGTTAATATATGCAGATGTATATATATAATATTAATTTAGTTAAATTACTGTTAAGTTTTGGTTAATAGTTAATTAATATAGTTAATATAACAAATTCAAATAATATTAATTTAATAGACTAATTCATGATTAATTAAATTAATCAATTAATATGTTAGCCTAATAAATAGTCAACAGTAAGTATAATTAAGGCATATATATATATATATATATATATATATATATATATATATATATATATATAGTTAATAGAAACTTTAGAATATACAAAAATTATATGTATTTATGCATATAATAAAAAAATTTTAGGATATAATCTAAATAAGAAACTAATTAATTACAGATAATTAATTTATTCAATAAATAATACAGAACAATATATAACTTTAAGAATAAATAGTAAATTAATTTAATTTGAATAAAGGAATAGTAAATAAATACAAATTATATTTTTGAATAGTAAATTTTAAAAGTTTAATAACTTTTTGTAGATGATCCAAACATAGCCAATATAGGTCTTAAAATACTTAGAAAAATGTAAGGATTCAAATAACGTAGTGTAAAAATTTATTTCGGAGTACGTAGAACGAGGTAGTACTTTATGACCTCTTTAGAGCCTCATAACTTTTTATCCGGTTATCGAAATATAGTCAATATGGGTCTTAAAATGCTTAGGAGAGCGGCCCCATCACTATAATAGTATTAGTTTTCTCATTTGAGCATCAGGATAAAAAGTCAACCCTAAAACTTAGAGTTGACTTTAGTGAAAAATAACCAAAATGCTCCTAGACTTCAAACAGTCATAACTTGGCCAATTCAACTCCAAATTCAAAAATTCAAAATACTATCTAGTTTAGAATTTTGATGTCACCAATAAACTGAAATAACATTTAGGTTTTGAACCCTAGAAATTTATGTAAATGACCAAATTATCCTCAACCTTAGTTAGGTCATAACTTGACCATTTGAGGTCCAAATTGGGTCTACTCCCTACCAGCATACTCAGTACATTATAGGGAAGCTATAGAAACTGAGTTTGCTAAAATTGGACTTCAAACGGAAAAGTTCAATTTTTGTCACCCGTTGACCGACTTGAATTTACCAAATTGCCCTCCGGACTTAGAACGTCCATAACTTAGTCAATCGACCTCAGAATGCAGTGTTCTTAGACTCTATGGAATTCTTGAATAATAACCTACCATAAACTGTATAGAAACTTAGTTCTAGTAGAGTGAAAATTACTTAAATGCCTTTAAGTCAAAAACTTTAATTTGAACCTGTAGGACCCGTTTCTCGTCCAAGTTGGACATATTTACTGTCTATCTTCAAGTTAGACAATAAGAAATCATATGGAAAAGAGAAATCTCATTTTGGACACTTAAATCAAAAGTTAACTTTTCGAACCCTTAAGTGGGGGAAAAATTGTCATTTTGCCAAAATTTTAGGATAAACACCTTTAACCCTTAATTAGTCTTTTAAAACCCTAAAACTAACATTTTTAACCCTATTAGTGGCATTCAAGTAAGTAAAATCCACAGTTAGGTTAGATTTTAGAATTTTGATAAGTCTTAAGTACTACACCTTAAGGACCTTTCCTGAGACTAAGACTAGATCATATGTTAGAGTTCATTCATTGGATAAATTGAGTTACCCAATGGGTAAAACCTTAGTTTTATTAGTTTTTAGACCTTTTTTTTATTTTACAACTCGTTCTGATTATTTTGTCTTTTAACTTTAGATTTAAGGTAGGAGATTCATCCTATTAAGTTTGATTACTTAATAGGATTTGCCTTAACTAGTAGATTACTATTAGAATGAAACATAGAACTTAGGTCTTAACCTCTGTGGATTATGTGATTAAACTTAAATCTTGTAGTATTTAATCCATAATCTGTAGGTTTAGAAGATCTTGATCAGATCATAGTTAGAACGTCTAAATTCACAAAATTAGGACGTATGATTCATTTATTTAACTTGTAGTCGTCTATCTGATTGAACTAGATTAGAACCTGATCAGTTCTAATCATTTTTAACTTGTAAGGAGAGTTTCTGAGTTACACTTGATAGTAGGAAAATGGTGATCCTGAACTTGTGTAACTTGGAATAGTTAGATGGTTAAGTAGAAAACAAATGATATCACTATATTTAGTAGAGTCCCTTACTTTTATTTGATATTTTGTTGCTTACACATTACTTGATTTTTGTGCCATATTTTCTTGAGCATATCATACAAGATTTTTGATGCATAAATAAACTGTTAGGAAAATATGGAGACTCCTTGGATTTCTTGTGAAAATATTAAAATAATTAATGAAAATATAATGATTTGATGTATTTGAGTTGTCTCTCAGTGTTCTTTTGCTCATACCGATTGTTGCCCTAGCCGTATCATGCTAGGAACTGCCCTAGCCGTACTGGTGCTAGGATCTTTCAGGTATGTCTATTGGTGACCTAACCGTATCATGCTAGGAACTGCCCTAGCCTTACTGTATTAGGGCCTTTTTCGTTGACTGATGTTGCCTTAGTCGTATCGTGCTAGGAACCGCCCTAGCCGTACTGGTGCTAAGATCTTCAGCCCTGTTTGGTGAGCTAGTGTTGCTCTTTTCTGTATGGCAAATTGTACACGTACGGTTTTATATGCAGTTGTTGTTGTTTACTTTTCAATATTCTTATTCAGTCAGTTATTTCCTTATACTGCTTTTATATATATTTATGGTGTTAGAATTTTGCTGCTATTTATATGTACCACTGCTGAGTTAACTTATTTTAATTGGCATAGTTTCTGTTGATCACCAGCATGTTTAGGATGTAGAACTTTTCTTACAGCACGTGTTTAGTTATATATATTTATATGCCCTTCATTGTTTAGTTTATATGTGAGGCATGTCTCAGCCTTTTTTCTTTTCTTTGCTTAAGTTATAAATGATGATTTATAGCTTCCCTGTTTCTTTGTATTGCTTACTGCTCCTTTTCATTTATATATGTTACTTAGATATTGTCAAATGGTGATATTACTTAACACTTATAATAATTCATCAGCTTAAAATATACTTAGACAATTGTCTAATCAGATTTTTCATTTCTTTGGCTGGGATCCTACATTGTGAAACCGACAATGGCAGACTCCTTTTAGTTAGACGAGCAGGAGTTAGGTGTGGAGCCATACCCAGAGGAGGAGCCTGTGGAAGAAGCTGCCGTTTAGCCTTCTTATATTCTTGAGTGAGGATGAGTGGTTTTTCATTCTATTTTTCCTTTAAACATTTTAAATGATGTAATAATACAGATATTATTGACTGTGTATTTAGATTGTATGCTTATATTTTGAGTTATATGATTCCTATTTATTTTGTGATACTTGAATGGTTTACATTTCCTTAAAATCGTTTTCGCACTCTATTTGTTTACTTATACAGTGACTGTTAGTTTGATTCTGTGTTAATCATTTCCTAATCAGGTGGATTGTGGAGTTTATCCTAATCCAATGATAAGTGAGGGGTTAGCCAGAGTGACACCCCACCCTTAACCTAATCCTTTGGCGAATTAAGGGTGGTGGGCGCCACAGACAATTTGCTAGATCCTGAGCAGTATATTGAGCCAAGTCAGGAGGATACCCAGGAGATTCAGGAGGGGCCAGTGGAGCACTAGTGGACTCTCCTCCAGTTTTATTTTTTTGCTTAGTATTTTTAGTTCATCACTTAGCTCTATGTCTGTTATTCAGTAATTGTTTGTAGTAATTCTGGATGTATTTTCTTTTCTTTTCTGGGATGGATGTTTTCTTATAGCTTCTATGATGAATGTTTCTGGATGTTTGTTTAAAGCTTTCGCACTCTGTTAAACACTACTTATATTTAGTATTATGATGTGATCAACATACTGGAAATGCTGATATATTATACATATATTGAATTCCTATTGTATTCTAAATCCAATGTATGTATTTATTTAATACTTATGATAAAGATACTATTCTTATCTTAAGTATTAGCTCCCAATCTTTCTTGGGGTTGAGTCAGCAGCCCTTCAGATGGGCTTAGTTTTCAGCTATTCGGGGATACAGGATATTCCTCCCTGAGTGGCGCGCCACTTCGCCGCCGAATTATGATTTTTACCTCTTTACGTGCGGTGACGAGGCGGGGCGCTACACTTCAGCTGGGCAAATGGAGAAGAAGAGGAGCTAAAGGTTCCTTTTAAGGGGGAGGGAAAGCATGGCTTTCATTAATGAGCCTTCCCATCAGTATGGATAGGGAGGAAGCTGCTGAGAAAGGAGGAAGGGATAACATAGGGATCAGCTAGAAAAAGAAGAGAGAAATGAAAATTTTGATTTCTTTTAATTTAAGTAATTAATTTTTTTAGATAAAGAAATATAAATATTTTATAAATGTGCTCCGAAAAATCCAAAAAATTTATACATAGCTAATTTGGGGGTGAGGAACGCAATTGCGAAGTCAAATTTTGATTTCAACGAGTATTTAATTTCTTATTTTCGGGGTATTCAATTTTATTAAAATATTCGGTAAAATTCGATGACTTCTAAACGCGTCCAAAATATCACCCCAAGCTAATTTGGGGGTGACGATCGCAATGACGAAGTCAGGTTTTGATTTCGAGGACAAATTAAATATCTAAATTTTCTCTTAATTAAATATTATTAAAATAACCCAAATAATAAATTAAGCTCTGAATCGCTCCAAATTTTCGAGAATTGATTATAATGATTAGATAAACTCAATGAAATAATAATTAGAATGTGATTAAACTAAAATTAGGCTAAGTAATAACCTAGTGTTGTTACAAATCTTTTCACAATAATCTTTTGCATAAAAGTAAAATATGCTACAAGAATAAATATGTTGCTTGTATAAAATAATTTTAAGATGTGTCTTATAATTGTAAATAGATGTTAATAGAATATTGAACAAACAAACAACAACAAAAAATGCTCTCTTAAGTATACTAATCAAACTACATTAATTAAATTTTGGCGCTTAAAAGTCTTAAATGCATTCTTCTTAAATCAAAAGCAAAAAAAAAAAAAATTGTTGCAGCTTATATATATATATATATATATATAAACAAATTGCTCTTTTTTTGACGTCTTTATACAAAGCAATAGCCATCTAAGTGTGTAAATTAGCTTTTCATTAACTAATGTTCAAATTGATATATATAACATAATAAATGTCTCTTAAATAAATATTTTGGAGACCAAAATACAAGAGAAGTGTCTGGCAAAATATTCAGAAAAAGAAAAAAAATAATGTACCATCAGCATCTAAAAATTATGTATGGCTTATTTTAATATATACATAAATATATATTCATACTAAGGACTTCAAATGGGGGGAAAGTCACAGTCCTCTTGCCAACAAACAAAAATGCAGATATGCATATTTACCTCACGCATAGGATTAAAAATCTTGAGTTTAAGAAGGAGAGAAAGAGTTGTCATATTTCTTAAAGGAAGCTTCAAGGAATAGAACTGATAGAGAATGAAAATTGGGGGATTAGCGAGGGTTCAGGATGGCAAGGGAGGAGCAGCTCCGATCTTTCTAAATGAAGGACGTGTTTGGCCTGATGCGAGGGAGCAGCTGGAAGGACAGGTGTCAGAAAGGAGGGACGCATGTTCTGCGAAGGCTGAGATCGACAACCAAGATGGAGAGGTTTGAGCGCTCGATCGCAAGGCGGAAGAGGAGATAACATCTCCTGCTTGCTTGCAAACGCACAAAGGAAGGCCTTCGGCTAGCTGGATGGCTAGCCAACGTTGCTGAGAGGGATGGAGTGGCGCCTCACGACCTTCAATGGATAGGCGAGACTAACAGAAGGCTCTAGACCAATGAAGGAGGTGTGCGACCGAGAGGGATAGAGGGAGCTCTCGGCTCAAAGCCGAGAGGAAGGAGGAGATCGGAGCTTGTGTGAGAGGGGAGGACACTTTAAGCTGAGAGAAAATGATTAGAACTGTTTATAAATCTATTTAAAGCCATAACCTAATTCAATATAGCCATTGGATTAAAATCAGATGGCTAAAATTTATCGAGCCCTAATCTATAGTCATTCAAACTTCAAAAATTACAAACTAGGTGCCTAAACGGCCGTCTCGACGAGACGAATGTACGAGTTTAAAAATCATCGAATGTGGACGAATATTTTATTTTATATTAATTTTTAAATAAAAACTTTAAAAATTCACTACGATTAATCGGGAGCTCAAAAATTTGCAAAACTTAAAACATTTAAATATACAAAAAATTTTAAATTATGATTTATATTTTATCTATTATCAGCTCCTGAAGTTTAAACATTACAAATTTATTATGACAATATAGGATCTCAATTATGCTCAAATTTTTGCAGAAGGATCCCCTCGATACGCTTTATTTGAGAATATTTTTTTTATATTTATTTGACTTAAATCAAGATCTTGATTTTCGCTTTATTTGATCAAGGTTAGGTCTAATTGGCTAGTAACAACATGGGGTTGTTACAGAAACATTTACATATTTATTCATTTTGTGCACTTTTTGCTTTGATGTCTTAAAAGCACCATTTTCATTATTATTTTACAGTTGGTGGGTGTTGTGGTTTATGGTATGCACAATGAGCATGATAATAGAAAATTTAAGCACTACTTTGTTTCCTGTAGTACTTGAGTAAAAACAAGTTACAATAATCTTAGAATAATTATTACTTTGTGGAAATTGAGACACTTGCTTAGGGATTCATAAATAGAACAGATTCATGATCGAACTAATGCAAATATATGGCTCATATATTTAACAACCAAAATACTAATAAAAATGATTGTGACCAAATTGCTGACACAATTAAAACAAAATCAGAATTTTTGACAAATTTTAAATTAGACCAAACCAAATATATCATTGGAGAAGTATATTTTTATGATCATAATGCCCAAGTTTAAAGACAATCCGACTAACGAATATTTCTATATTAATTTTTAAAAATTTATAAATATAGAAATTTAGGAAAATAAATTTTTATGTTTTTATGTCGTTGAATTTTTAATAATAAAATAAAGCTACATAAAATTTTACTTAGAGTTTTAAGCGACAAATTGTTCATGATTATTTTTTAAAGTTCTTACATTTAAAAATTTAACTAAATATAAAATATAATTCTGAATTGAGAAATTTTTGAACGAGAACGTTTGTTTCTTTAAAATGGACCTCCTGGTCAAGTTCGTAATTTAGAAATCGGGCAAACGAAAAATTACAATTAATATATTTTTTATTTTTTTATTTTCCTAATTTTTCATCTCTTCTCTCTCCTCCCCCCTCTGATTTTTTCTTCCCTCCCCAATTTCATGTCGTGTGCCTAGGGCACGCGACTTGCAAGGGCCGACCCCTTCTTGGGAGGCCACGCTGCTTCTGCCTGGGGGATGCCCGGTGCTAGGCGGGAAGCCCCTCCATTCCCCTTTACTCTCATATAAACCCCCCATCCTTCATCTTCCCACAAGCTCTCATCTCCTCATCCACCTCCTTCAGCAGGCTGCTAACCACTACCTCCTCCTCCCAACCTCACCAATAGCCCAAAGTCTCCATCTCCCCATTTCCAGGCAACACCAAGGTTTCCCCTCACTTCTTCCCATATTTTTCTTCCTCTTCGTCCAACGCATTTCCTCACCCCGCCACCTCGCCGTGTTGACGCCATGCTGACACCCTGCCAAAACCTCCACGAGTCACGCTCATATTCTAGGCAAGTCGCCACCACCCTCGGTATGTCCCATTTGAACGGGAGAAAGGATCGTGAAAATGAAAATAAATACAAGTGAAAAAAAAATGGATTAATTTACTTATTAAAATTTTAATTGAGAAAAAATAATAATTACAGGGATGTTCTCTATTTCCACTCTTATTTATTATTACAATGAATTTTCTTTTAGCATTTATTGATAAGGGGTTCAAGATAAGCACATTTATCCTCATGGTAATTTTAGCTGCTCTCATCTTTTATTCGTGGATGATATCTTATTTCTTGGAAAAGCGTTTAAAGAAAATATGTATGGCTATAAAAAGTGTCTTGACGGATTTCTTGAGGCTTCGAGCCTCAGCATTAATGAAGAAAAGTCCCAGATTTTTTATTTCAAATCGGTTCTTAATGTTAACATGCTTTTTGGAATTTGGAATTTCCCCACTGCTCAATTCCTCATGAAGTATTTGGGCCTCTAGTCCTCCCTCACCGGCAAAAAATGTCTCATTTTGCTCCCCTTATATCTAAACTTCATAATTGAATTTCGGGCTGGGCTCAAAAATCTCTTGCTTTTGCTGGCCATCTACAGCTTCTCAGATATTCGATTTGGCCGCTCCTGATTCATTGGTTTAAAGCTACTCTTATTCACATTAGTATTATCAATATTCATTCGTGTGCTAATTTTTTGAACCATGGTTCCCTTGATCGTAAACTTCATACTATTTCTTGGGTGAAAATTGCTTCCCCTACGGTTGAAGGTGGTATTGGCATTATTTGTCCCTCCAAGATTCTTTTAAGTTGCAAATTTTTTTTATGTTAGTATGTGTTATGCAATACATCTCTTTTGACAAACTGGTGGAAAAGCAATAGATTAAAGATTACTGTTACTTCGATTCAAGCAAACAAAGCTACTTCTCCTTTTTGGAAGAGTTTAACGAAACTTGTTGGCATTTTAACTCCTCATATTTCCTTTGATTCTGTAAAAAACATTTTTAATTTTCAAAATAAGGCTGCTCTCTCTTTTAAGGATGATCCAGCATTCAATTTTTTGCTTGTCCTGACGCGCCGTGGGCTCCTCTCCTTTAGTTAAAAGGAACTAAGCTCAAACTAAAATGTTTCATTTGGAAAGCCCTGAATGGTGGCCTCAAAATTGCAGACATTTTGAATCATCGAGGTATCAACTGCCCCTCTTTGTGTAAATTTTGCATTATTAACGATGAATCTCACTCGCACCTGTTCTTTCAATGCGACTATACTTCCTGCATCCTTAACAAGATTCTTCCGAGTGATAATAGATACTTATTTTTCCCTTCTATCTCTCAAATAATATGCGACACTTCCAACCTTTCCAAATCCAAGAAACGGGAGATAATTACTGCTCTGGGGTTGATTATTGATGGAATTTGGATTGAAAGAAATGCTCGCACTTTTAATAGTTCCCTGACCAATATTAATTTCATAATAAGCAATATCAAATCTAATTTGATTACTATTATTAGCAAATGGAAGCAATTTAATAAGTCCGATTTTCTGCAATGCTGGAAGGATGATCTTATTTCCAACATTAAATTTGTAGAGGCCTTATGTTCTTTTTTTTTCTACTTTATTCTCTGTCTGGTTCTGCCTCTGGCTGGCTGGTTTTTTATCTAATTGCTGAGTTCTTGGTCTAACCTGGATGCTGGTCGTTGTTTGTGGCTCTCTTCGTTTATGGGAAGTTAGTTGGTCTTAAGGTTTTCTCAGAATTTTTGCTGGAGATACAGATTCCCTATTTTTTTCACTGCTGGACTTCCCATGGTGCTGCATTTTTTTGCTGTTTTCTGCTGCTATCCAGAGAGATTTTGTTGGTTTTTGGGGGTGCCTGAATGTTTCAAAAGATGTTTTTTTTTGTAGGCCGCTGGTTCTGTGTTCTCCATCTGCGCTTATGCTGATCGTATGGGGTTTTTTTATGGAGAACAATGATGGTTAATGATGCAGTTTGAGACCCCATTCGTTGCAGGTGACACTCTGACAATTGATACTACACTCAATGGATACTACATTGATCTTCAGTTTGATGCCCAACAGATCTTTAGTATTATGCTGACCTCAAAGTGGAGGACCTGAAGCTTTAGTCCTCTTAAATTTTCTCTTTTTGTTTTCTCTCGTTCTAGCATTAGAATATATGATAAACATTGTATCTCTACTTTTAGTAATTATTCGGGCTAAGCCCTCAAAATTTTTTAATTAAATAATAATTTTTAATTTAGTGATATACATGTCAATAATTTTTATTTTTGTTCATAATTTTTTATATTTACTAACTTTCAATTTTTGTTCATAACATTTTAATTTGGCTATTATCTTTCAATTTTTGTTTAATATTTTCTTTATTTATTATTCTTATATATATATATATATATATTATAATATATTTATTCTAGTTGTAAAGTATTATTACGCCGTAATAATAATAACGAACTAGTCTATATGTCATTATTATATTTTTGAAAAATTAAATAATTTCTTAGGTTTTATATCAATTTTTTTGCTATGAGCTGGCATTCCGTTTAATCTCTTTCAAGATTGGGCGACCACTATAAAGACGCAGCTGGAGCTTTGGTCGACCGGAACCTCTCGCAGGGGAGAAAGGAAAGCGAATAACAAAGATGTCATGGCTGGGATCACTGTCTGGTTCGCTTCCTTCGGACAACGGCTGCAATGAGCTCCCATGCGATGCGTGGGTAGGAGAAGAAGAGTCGATCGATCGCGGATCGCCGAGAAGACGGGCGAAAGAAGACATCTCGGAGCTCACAAAAACCCTAACCGGCAAATTCTGGGGTGCAGCTTCCTTCCTCGCCCCTCCCCCCTCTTTCCAAACGCCTTCCTCGTCATCGTCGCCCAGGATCTACTCCTCCGGAGATTATTCTCCGTCGTCATGTAATCGGCGGCAGGAATCAACGATTCCCGGAGAGTCGGAGTCACAGAAGAATGCCGGAACTCGGAGCAATTTTGCTGAGATTGGAGGTACGATCAAATCCGGGATCGCTAGAATATCCAGTAACGTCGCTTTTAACGGGATATCGATGATCACCTCCAGCTTTCTGCCGTTTCGGGAAGATGAGAATGAAGAGGAAAGTGAGGAGTGTGAGGAAGAGGATGAGGCTGTTTGTGATGTCATTGGTGTTACAGATGAGGTTTTGGTTTTTGCAAAGAACATTGCCTGCCATCCAGAGACGTGGCTGGATTTTCCTCTGCTGTCTGACGATGAAGAGTTTGATGGTTTGCTATTTATCACTTGTTTCTTCAAATTTTGATATAATTTTACTTGAATTAAAATGCACGAATTTATTTTTTGTTGCTTATGCTGAATTTTTTTCCCTTGCATATGTTTAAACATGTTGATGATAGATTTAATTGAATTCTGTCTTCTATGAGTATGGTTTCCTTAGACTTTGATAATCTTGTTGGTTTTGATAAATCTACTGGCGATTTCCTTAGCTATTCTGGAGTTGAGCTACTTTAACAATATATTTGCAAGTGCATATCTGATTTCTTTATGTTGATGCAAAATTGTAATTGCAAATTTCTTATTTATGAGCTGTTTGATATGCTGGATTTGCAGTGTAATTTTATAGTTTTTTGATTGTCAAATTGGAATGAATTAATTTGCATAGTATGGTGCTTTGAATAATTTTACGGTGAGGTTATCTCCAAGCTCATGAAGCTCATGAGGGTTGGGGATGACGAAACCGGTGAAACTCACGGGGCATGAACATGGCAAAGTTGAAGATCGGGGATGACGAAGATTTTTTGTGTTTGAATCAAGTGTAAAAACTTTATGCAAAAAATGTGAAGAATGAGGGACTCAAAAAAAAATTTTCCAACAAACTTGACACCCAAATTTTGTAATTCTTATGAAAATAATTACCTTACACTCAAAGTAACACTCAAAGTATTGCAAACCAAACAGCCTTTTAGGTGCTTCTAGTAGTTTTGAATTTTCATTTTCGTGGAAGGGTTGACATTATGTGAAGTTAGCGATCTGTTGATAATTTTTCACTGCCTCTGTGGATTGGGAGTAGGATTTTGATGAGTTGCTATTAGCTCGTGCTGTTACTCGTGTTGTTACAGTATTATTAAACATGCATTGCTAACTAGTATTCATCACAAACCTTATGGAGATGATTGTACTGTTCAAACTTCAAACTATTCTGGAAAATCTTGGAAATGCATATAATTCAAGTCATTCTTATTGATTCTCCACTTTTATTTCACTTTGATAAACTTTTTCTTGGTATTTTCTCATGTGATTTTAGCCACTCCCTTTAATATAAAGATAAAAGTTTAAATTTTATCTCCAATATTCATAGATGTTATGGTTTTCTTCTTACTAAATTATATTGTCCTTATAAGCTTTAATAATTTAATTTTCTATGCAATTTACTACTTATTTTGCTTGCATTAAGAATCAAAGCCTATGTTGAGGGTTTCAATTACACCGCTTGATTCCAAGAAATTTCCAAGTTTAAAAAATTCATTATGCATGACTAGAATTTATGTAACTGCGTATCTAGGCTTTTTTACATAATCTTTACTGAAAGGTTCAAAACACTATTATGAAACAAGTTTCAATTACTGTTAGTGTGTATATATTTTTATAAAGATGAATCTATAAGCTGGAGGATGTATACAAGTTATCAATGAATTTGCTATAAAATAGTGAACGAGAGATTGGTTAATGAATAATTTAAGTTGTTAGGATTACTATATTGCTTCTTTATTTCTATTTATGTTGTTGCAAAATTGTTTGCTTAAAATTAGTGTGATTTTCTCGCAGATTTTGACATGTCAGTAGCCCAACATGACCATGCTTTGGTCATTGAAAGTCTAGCGCCTAGATTAGCAGCTCTTAGGATAGAGCTTTGCCCAACTCATATGAGCATAGGGTGCTTTTGGAAGATTTATTTTGCACTTCTACATCCTAGACTGAAGAAGCATGATGCTAACCTTTTATCAACGCCTCAGGTAAGCAACAATATTGCTATATTTCTTTGAAACACATTATAATGTGCTTTAAATGGCTTATAAATTTATTTCTTGTTATGTTATTAATTTTTTTATTTTCATGTTTATTTTAAGTTGCTTGATATGGGTGTTGACTATTCCATGGATTTTGTTAATATTCCATATTAGTTGTAACTAAATGTGTTGTTCTTTTTGACTTTTCTCAAATGTACGGATATTTTCTCAAATGATTAAAAGGAATTACATACTTGCATTACATGGAGGTTCAAATAATATAGTAAACAAGCTTTTGTAGCTTTTGCTTTCTGTGAAAACTTTGTTTAGCAGCACATACAATTTTTTTTTATTTTTCTTTCAACTTTGTACTACTTTCAATTTGTTTTAAGTAAAAAGGAGGGGCCTTTAGGCATTTAAACAAGTTCCCATTTATTAAGAACTTGAAAGAAAGACATTACTGTGATAGTTGGATACCTGATCTCTTTATATTTAGGGTTACAATTGCTTATCTATTCAATTAAATGTTTATGCGCTTCGGTTACACACATTTTTGAATTATTAGGAAGAGCTAATTCAAGAAATCTGTCAAGAGAAAAGGTATTCATCAAAAACGATTCAAATAGGCTTGTTCAAAAAGTAACCAAGTCATTTAATGATATTATTAATGTTTGACTTTGGTGAGATTAGTGAAAAAAAAAACATATTTAAAACTTACTTTAGCTTATAACCTTAGGGTTGCAATGATTTCGTTTGGAAAAAGGAATAAAGTATCTATTATAAATTTTTATTATAATAATTTCTGTATAGATTGATCCATCGTGAAATCCTTTCTCTATTTTATTTTAATATTTTATTTATGCGCAATATCTAAATGTATGTACAATAATTTTAGTCTCAATGTGTTGCACCAGTCAAGGATTTTCAATGTTAATTGTAAATTATGTGATATCTTTTATAATATTATTTAATTATCTAACATTAAGGATTATTTATATTGTATTTTACGGGTTAGATGGCCTCCCCACTCTCAAACTCTACCAAGCAAGGATAAGAAGGCCAGCTACATACAAAAGATAGTTGAGAGACACTTTCCAATTGTGAAGAATGTTCTTGGATGTTGTCGTAGACAATCTAGCTCCTCTAGCCTAGAAGGTTAAAGGATAACCGTCCTATGATGAATCATCATGGGGATGAAGGCAACAATCATCTAGGTGAAATTTCTTGCAAGGGATGAAGGTAGAGGAGTCATTAAGAAGATCTGACAACCTCTCAAGAAGTTGAGGAGACAACCTAGAGAGAGTCAAGTAAAATATGAGAGATGGTCAAAGCCTAATCGATTGATTGGGATGCCTGTCGACCAAGAAAGATCATCAAGGAGGAAAGACCATGAGCTGAGGAGCTGCACATTCTTCTTGTGCTATGTGAATTCCTTAACAAGATATTCCTGAGTCATTTTCAACTCGAGTAGAACTACTATGAAATTTTCTTGTGCCTAGCTTAAGCCGCACAAGTTTTAAGCCGATGTGCCTAGGAACTAGTAATGCCAAATGGTGCGATGTAATTGGGCTGCACGCTATTAAAACCACACAGTATAAAATAGGAAATTTCTTGTGCCTTTTATTTTATTATATTTAGGAGCAATATAAATATGCTAGTTTTGATTTTCTTTATTTCATTAGTTTTGGATGACATCTTTTGAAGTTATAGCTTATATTCAGAGCAACTGTGGATCACTCGAGCTCCCATATGGTAATTTTTATCACTCTAGTGAAAAAAAAATAATGTAGTGCATGATTCTCAGTTGCCTCTTGTTGTGTGTGCATATACTTGTAATTTCCTCTAATGTGTGTGTAAATGAGGCTATTCTCCTCGGTCCAAAACAACTAATGCTTTGCAGAGAAGTTGGGAAAGTTTAAAGATCATTAGGCATGAACAGTTTAGGTTAGTATCCAAGCATGATATTCACTGAGTAGAGAAACAACTACATAAATGGTGCAGACCCAAGAGGATATTGAGTTCAAGGAGAAGAGCAAAGCTGTCTTGAGAAGAGTCCGAGAGAAGCATGAGGTGGGATTAGTTAGTGGATTTAGTAAAGATTATATCGCTTAGAGAATGGCGACCTCAACCAAGAATGTTCAAGATGATGGCTTTGGAGACAATATAGTTGCAAAGACAAAGATAGCATACAACGTGATAACCTTCAACAACAGGCCGAGCAAGGGAACCGATTCAAGTTGCTAGTGATGCCATGTACAATAGTGTCGAAGAAGAAGATTTTATGATGGGATCGATGAAGAAGAACAAGAGGCATGAGAACTGAGTCAAATATTTAATTGTTGGGTTATGATAGAACTCTCAAAATCAGGGAGATTGACTCGTAATTTGATTAATTGGAATCCAATTTTGAGCTCAACGAGTATGTGAGGCAAGAGAAGGTGAACTTTAGTCGACTGAAGATGAAGAAGCGCACACTAGGTGGCGGAACAACCAAGTGAAGCTTGAGAATGACATAATTTGTTTAATCCAATTCAAGAAATTGTATTTGAATAGTTCTCCCTAATAAACACGTTGAGTAAAGATGGAGGAAATGGTATAATTTGTGCCACAGAAGAGGCATATCATCTATGAGTAGATCTTTGGGTTGTAACAATTCTCTAGTGTTAGAGTTGCCGCCAAACGAACAATTCAACCTCATCAAATTCATTGTAGGGTTAGAGTCGAGCATTGCTGTTGAGATAGCGCACTTTTTTGACTCAAGATTCTAATCATGCCAACAACATAGCTATGTCCATAAAGAAGAAAAAATAAGGATGCAGAGGGCTCATCAAGGGAACTGTCAAGAAATTAAGATACTCAAGAGATGACTTGATTATATTACATGAAAAGTTCGTCGAGTTACTAAAAAAAGAGGTTGAGGGAATGCGAGTACAGTGGATAGTTAGGACACGATGAGTAGAGCTAACGGAAGGCACATGTGAAATCCCAGTTAAGCAAAACTCTTAAATATCAAGTCACCTTTTGAGATAATAGAGTTTTTGATAAGAATTTCAAAGTTAAGTATGCTCATATGGGAGCACTCCCAGGATGAATAATTTTCATGACAGTTATCTTCTAAGAACAAAATCCTGAGGTCATTAAGGTCAAAGCGAACAATATATTGGTGTTTAAAAGTTTTGGCTGTGCAAATGATATCCTTGCAGTACAATGGGTGCCACATGGGAGCGAAGTGCCTTGGAAGACAAAGTGCCATTCCTTGGGAGTTGTCTTTTTAACTCAAGATGCAATAGAGTGCTACATCGTGGGTGACACCTTTTGAGCTTATGGGGGCTAACTCTATTCCTATCTACCTGGTGGATGATTCTTAGATTTGTGTGTGGATACTAATGTGGACGTCAACTGCTCAAGTAGGCGAGATGGTGAAATCCCTTAAGTATAGTTAAGCAAAACTCTTAAATATGGAGACTCATTTTAAGATAATAATGGGATTTTTGATAGGAACTTCAAAATTAAGTGTGCTCGCTCCTAGGATGGTGGCCTCTTGGGATGTTATATTCTAAAGACAAAATTGTGAGGCCATTAAGGTCAGAGGCCAAGATTTTAGGCTGTTACAAACATCTTGAGCTATGTTCTAAAGGGTCCAGAGGAGGCCAAGAAGTGTGAATAGCCATGACACAAAATAGAAAGTACAAGGTTGTGGATTCGCACGAGTGGAGGCACTAGAAACCCTAGTATTGAAGCTTTGATTATTATTAGCCACATTGAAGCTCCGTTGGAGCTTTTAGACTTATTTTGGGCTATCTGAAACACTTGCTGAGCTTGAGCATACTAAGACATTAGAGGATGAATCCTTAACCAACTAGTTAAGATATTTAAGATGTTAGTAGGTGAAGATTGTGCTGAGGAAAGCACAATTCACAATGCTCGAGAGAGGGGCTTGAAAGAAGAAGAAGAATGAATGAGCCATATCGAGCTTGTAGAGACTCAAACGATAAAAGAAGTTGAAGTTACCATACCGTGCATGCAAAGTTTTTCCAAGAATTTATTGAGTTTGAGGAGTAGTAGAGCAAGGTGAGATAGAGAAAGAGGGCCTAGAGCGTAAGATGATTTATGGAAGTGAGTTTGAACTTCCCCCAAGGGATGCACGATTCAATAGATCAAACACCTACTTTCCGAGTAGCTTGACCTTCCAAATGAGAACCAAAGACCCACTTGAGTAGGAGAAGGCCAGCTTTTGTAAAGAAGAGTTAGGAGATACCTTCCGATTATGAAGAACATTTTATGGACATTGACAAGCGCAACTCAGAGCATCCTTCAGCCTAAATGACCAAAGGATAGCTACCTTGTGAAGGATCATTATAGGATGAAGACAACATTCGTCCAAATGATTATGAGATTTCTTGGCTGATGGTCAAAGACAGAGGAGCTACTGTCAAGATCCGATAGCCTTGGGAAGCTAAGGAGGCAGCTCATAGAGAGTCAAGCAGAAGAAGAGTGTCACTAAATGCACAACCAATTAATTTGAATGCATGTTAATCAAGGAGGAAAGATCTATAGATGAGAAGCCAAGCATCATCTTTGTGCCACACCAATAAGGAATTACCTAACAAGCTTTTTCCAAAAAAATTTCAAGGCGTACAAAATTGCCAGTTAAAATTGTATGATCTTAGCTTGAGTTGTGCGAGGTTTTACCCCCTACTCTACCTCGAAACCAACTGTCACATAGTGTGATGTGACTAGGCCGCATGTTGTTAATGCTGCGTTGCAAGAGGCAGGGAATAAATGGTGCTGCCCATTTCCTGATTTGTTCTCACATTTAACATTTTATTGTCTTTTTATAATTTAAGAGTGATATGATTAATGCTAGCTTTAGGTTTTCTTTGATCCATTTTTTTTATTTGTTACCCTTTGGTTTCCTAGTCTTGGCTTTAGTGAATAAATTTTATATAGTAGGAGTCTCCTTTGTTTACTGTTGTGTTTTCTTGTGTTTTTTTTGAACATGAGTATAAAGGAGGCTTATCTTCTCTCCCAAAAACATCTGGCATCAATGAAGCTTTACATAGCAACCAGGAGGGCTTGAAGGTCGTTGGGTGGGAAAAGATCATTGAAAATAGATTGATTGTGCCACCAAAACTTTAACGTGTTCTAGGAGAAAGATTATGAGTTTAAAAATGAATTAAAGAATTAAATATTAATTATTGGTTTTAGAATTGAATGTAATGAGTTAAATAGGGATAATAAATTAAAACCAATATTAGGCGGTTGAGTTTAAGAATGTAAATGAAGATATATTTAAGAGTAGGGTTTTATTATTAAGGCAATAGGATATTAAGGGATTGCGTGGCATGTGATGATCTGAGAAATTTGAGTGTAAAGTAATTTGATTATAGTGAAATTTGATTATATAGTGTGATCAGATTAATTTACTGCTATTTGATAATTTTATAAGAAATTTAATATTTTTGTTTGGCATGAAGTAAGAGTATGGTGAATTGAGTAAATTGGCAGGTAAATTTACCCCATAATTTTTTTAAAGATTTTTGTGTTACGAAATGAACGAACGAATCGTTCGTTCGTTTGAATGACTTATTCGATTGTTCGTTCGGAAGTATTGTTTGATTCGTTCAAATGAACTATTCATTCGATTCGCTCAAATTTCGCAGGAGGAGATGCTGGATTCGGGTAGGTTTATTGGACGTTGGAGAAGATGGTTGATTCGTTCGAACTTTGTTCGAAATGCCTCTCCTCGCTCGGCTGCTCCGCTTGTGTCCCCAGCTATGCCTGATTTGGGCGTAACTGGATTTCCCAATTTCTATATATATTAATGCAAAATTGAATTACAATCTAAAAATTTTTCCCTTGTTTTACTTCACATACCAAACAACATTAATCTCAATTTACCCAAATTTTTTTATTTTATCCTGTTTTGCCTCAATCCAAACAGCCCCCAAGTGAGAAGATAATTCCATCTTTCAAACTATCTCTAGGTTGTTAAAAATATTCTTGGAATTTAAATAGTGGTAAAAACAAGCTATTTAAGAAAACTTTATGTGGATATGTGTTATAAAAGTGGCTTAAATGCAAGAGCAATGAGATCAAAAGAGATTTAAATTGCCTTTCATGGGTCCAAGAAAACAATTAATGATGTTGAGATTTCATTTTTTGAAAGTATACATAAAAAATTAGACGTTAGTGAGAGACTAACTTGTATATATGGCAGATGGCATCTATTAGACGTTCGTACAAAAACTGATTGATAAGAAAACTAAAGATTTAAGTGAAGAGCGTTGAGGATTTTGATTAAGAAATGCTTTTCAAGAATGATGGCTTCTATTATATAGAATTAATATTAATTATTTGTATAAGCTTTTAATGAAGGTTATATTAGTGCGATTGATTAATGAGTTTTAGCTCTAAATACAATGTTAATTGCTATTTCAATTGGAAATCTTTAAAGAAAATGAAGAGTGATATGATTAGATGACGGCTCTACACATGTATGGAGACACTTAGGTGAGGTAGGAGTTTTCACAGCTCATTGAGCCTATTTAATATAATTTTTAAGAATACAAAGAGCAGAAGAGTTTCATGAAATTTATTTATAAGAACAATCGTGAAACACAAGTTTATAATGGAATTCAGTTGATTAACTTGTATGCCGAAATTTTAGGAAAGAATGATGAAAAAGCATATTTCTAAAATCGCATATTCATTTTTATCATACTAGGTTTTTCAATTATGAATGTCATACATTGGTGAGAGGGTTTGATGGAATATTAGAGAGAAAAAAAGACATTCATTTGATTTTTTTCATTTTAGATCAAAGCATATTTTTAAAGTGTTGAGAGAAGATATTTGATAATAAAAAGGCTGTGTTATTTATATATTGATTATATTAAAAAAATATATAATGAAAGTAGTTTTTAGTTTAATGCAAAGTGGTTTGTTATATGATTTTGTTGTTTTGATTTGACTGCATATTTGCATTAATTATGTATGCTTCAAAAAGATGTATATACTGTTTATTGATGATATCCCTTCATATTGATAAACTAGAGTTGCAGTCTACTGAAGCTCGAGCATTGGTGAACTACCTTTGAACCTAAGGAGCTTTGTTATAATAGCTTCAGAATGGAATATGCGAGTGCAAGTTTAATCATAATAGACGCCATTATATTAATAATATCATAATTGAAGATTATGCTAGCAAGATGAGTGGTTGATTTAAATATCGTAGTGTCATTTAAAGCAATAATAGGCAAATAAAGAGAGATGTGGTTGCTAGATACTAGCAGGGTGGATGGATTGGAGCGGCTCTTTCGAGACAATGTCCATTCAGTCTTGTAGAAAATTTTTATAGAATATTTATAAGTTCAATAATTTTATGTAAATATCATGTTAGCTTTCAAAACATAAAGATGCTAATAAGTTAAATGTTGCAAAGATATGGGTGCTAAGGTGTATTAGTGGCATACACCAAAGGATATGATGAGTAATCATTAAATTCATAGCGAGGTTATTGTAGTTTTGGTTAAGAATATAAGTTCACAGAAAATCGTGAAAACCCTTTTTGCTGTGAAGTTTTAAATTTAGAAAGTCTTCTTAACTGGTTTGGGCATATTAAGCATATAATCTTTGATGCTCTAGTTAGGAGAGTTTAGGAATCTTGCCCCTGTTAAAGAGGGCATAAAGCCCTAAAAAAGATAGCCAAATTTTTGTATGAATGCAGCAACAACAACATTAAGCCTCAGTATCATTAAGTGGGGTGGATCAACTACATGACTTCGTTGTTTTCATTGTGCACAATCAAATAGAAACTCTTCCTTAAGTTCCAAATGGAGAATATTCCATCTAATGATTTTTTTCCATGTATTTTTTGGTTTTCATTTTCTTTTTTAATACAGTATGTGCAATATTTTTATACTCAAATTTCTAGCTAGGGCATCGAACTGCCTACGGTTAACTTGCTTGAATAATATAAAATGATATTCTCTAATCTTATCCACTATTGGAGCCATTCCAACCTCTGCTACAAATGAACTAATCTCTTGTTCTATTTTTTCGAGTACACTCACTTATCCATCTTAACATCTTAACATCTTTATCTCTGCAACACTTATTTTATAAATAAGTTTCTCTTTTATTGGCCAACATTCAACCTCATATGACTTGGCCATATTTTTGAGTGAAGCACTTGTCCGTTTCATCCAACTAGATTCGATCTAATAATCAATCTATCTCTCCATTTCACCATTATTCTAAATATAAACATGTGCTCGAGATTACAACCTCTATTATGAACAAATTTGCACTCAATATGTTCAGTTGTATAGCTTAGGGTTTTATTATTTTGTTTTTAACAAAAAAAAAAAACTGAATATCCCTACGAATCCTTTTTGTTGATTAGAGTATGGTTCTATTGCATGACACCATGCATTTTTTATAAAACCTGTATAATTATAAATATATAAATTATAAGCCTTGGGTGGCATGCATGTAAATATATATATGTTAATTATCACATCAAGCATCCTTCAGCAGATTGTGAAAGCTAGAGCAATGCTGCATCGAAAGGGCTCACAAGAGCAATCAAAGCAGAGCTCAGCAGACTTCGCTTGCCATCCACTTAACCCATCAAATTTGCCGGAGCAATTCTCCGCCCTGAGGATGCCGGTGTCGGACGACGAGTTTGTCGACAAATTTGTCGTGAACGAGGAGCCGTGCCTGCGGAAAGGGGTCGAGGAAATGAGCTTCGGCGACGACGGCGATGACGAATGGCCGGAGGATGAGGCCCGGGATTTCGTTCCCATGTTCGACGGGGAAGACGTCTCCTTTAGCGACCTCGAGGACGAAAAGCCCTTCAAGATTGGCTCCAAAGCGGGAGCGCACTAAGCGCATTTAAATCTTCTTATTTACAAATACGTGTGGTCGATGAGATTTGAAGTTTTGGCACATTTAGATCATATGGCTCTAACCATTGAGCCGCAATACCATTCGCAGCCATCCCAATTAGCATCCGAGTGGATTTTTTTTTATAAACGTAAAGGAATAGGTGTTTGTAAGAAAGCTTTATTTATTTTTTTATGTACAAATGGTGATGTGATTATATATATAAGGGGTGTTAGTTTTGTTTGCTGTTTAAGTTTGGGCGGTAAATATGTAAATTATTAATGATTTTGGTAGTGTAAGCAACCGGGTAAGGGATCAAATTGTAATTTGTTTGATTGTATGATGTTTGGTATTTGTGAGTCAAGAATTTCTTTAAAAAAGTATTTTTTATTGTTTTCATTCGTTGTGATTAGGGTTGGTAATTTGATCCGAAACTCAAAATTTAAACTCGAGGTATTTTAATTCGACTCAAAAATTTCGAGTCGAGTTTGAGTCATACATCTTGACTCGAATCATATTTAAAATAACTCGAATAAGTTCAAGTCGAGTTTGAGTATGGGCTGACTCAACTCAAACTCGTAAGCCCTACAAGCTGTGATGTTACTTGTTTTCTTAATCTTCCTCAAATTGCACGTTTGTTAGTAGATGGTATATTTAGTTATTATATATTTAAATGCTTAGATGTTTTTAATGAATTGTAATCATTAATTTAATACTAGATTCAAATTCATTAATTATGTTAGCGCATCAGAAAATTACGGCTTTCCACTTAAAAAGCATGTATTTAATTGATAAATTATAAATAATTTCGTGCTTAAAAATCTCATGTATATTTGTTAGTTGGCTTTTATACCCATTTCTCGTACTGTGTTGAGGGAAATATTTTTTAGATGTTTAATATATAAATATTCAAGTAAAATTAAATCATTGGTTTTTATAATTTTTTTTTTAATTAAAATTTGTTTATATTTGCATTGTTTATTATAAATAAATAATAATTTCAATGTAATTCTATTTAAATCCTTTTTGTTATTTCTTAAGAAAACATTTCAACTAAAAATATCAAATGAGGTATGCAACTCCTTCGATAATGAGAGTATCCACATAGTTGCACTAGCAGTATTGACGACAATTGCCCTGTAATAAGCTTTCATACCTGTAAATGCAAGAAACAAGAAGAAAAACTCTAACACAATCACAAATAATAAGATTTGCATAATTTGGTGTATATGCAGAAGCCTACGGAGATAGAAAAAAAAAAGAAATTCACTAATCAAAGAGGAATTACAGTAAAGTTTCACCAACTATTGACCTAATAACTATAGATTGCATTTCATACAACCACAATACACTTGTATAAACAATTGCACATAAAACAAATGACTTTAAAAACTTTAAAATGCTTTCAAAATCGCCCTAGGGACGCATCCCTTCGAGCATGAACCGCTGCAGGAACCTTGGCGCCAAAGCCTTGGGTTGGGGCGTTGGATTGACTCTGGGTGCCTAGACCTCTGGCTGCACGTGCTAGGGCGCACCCGAGTACCAATGCCTCTGGTTGCACTAGTGTTGGGGCGCACCCGGGCTTCTGCCAACAGTAACGCTTGTGCTGACACCTGCATCTCACTGCAAATATACAATTCTTCCAGCCTCTCCTCAATTGTTTGACATAGGTTTTGTATATAATTAACTTCTTGCAATAGTTACTCGTGCCATATGGTAGTTATTAAATTTAATAAACTAAGTTAATCTGCTAAGTTGGATAACTTAAATTAAACTACTTGGCCATTTTTCAGGCACATTTTTACGACATTACATGAATATTTATGATTTTAAGATTGAAACAACACCCTTTAAAATAAACAAGTCATGGTATGTCACCTCCAAAATTCTCCAATTTTCCCGAATAAAATTACATTTTCTTATTCTAATTCTTCTCGAAGACAAAGTTCCAACAAAAATCGTTTGAAACTCCGCTTCGTCTCCGCAAATTGTTCGAATCACACAAAATCATGTTCAAATTTCACAAAAGTCGTTCTAAGCTCCACTTCGTCTTCGCAAATTGTTTAATCACACAACGGTTCGAAGCTCCAACGAATACCATTTGAAGCTCTAATGATGCTCGTTCTTGTTCAAAGACGAAGGTCGGTTGTAGGCAAAAGATAGAAGATTCATTCAGATCAATTCACCTTCGATTCGTTGCAAGGGGATCAATTTGCACAAGAAAATCGGCCATAAGAGAAGAAAAAAATAGGACAGGATCCCTTTGATTTGTTAGATTCTTTAAGAAAAACAAAAACTTACTCCCACACATTACTCAAAACATCATATTACAAGTTATTTCATTACAAAAAAATCCTAACAGAATAAAATGAACAAATCATACTAATATTTTTCTACATTGCAAGCATCCCTTAATTCTTATTAAGCATAAATAGAAACAAAATTTTTGATACACAACACAAACATCTTTTTTATTTACATGATCCAATTTAATCAACATAATATAGTTAGTTACCTCTTAAAATAATCTAAGCATATCCAATTTAATCCATCAACTGTTAAAACATCCAAAAAATAAACCCTAACTCTTTTTAATCTTCTTTGTATGAAAAAAAATTAAAATACTAAAATATCCTTCATTAACATTTTCATCTAAAATAAATAAAAAATTAAAATTAGACTAATATTTTAATACGGATAAATATCATCAATGAAATGGCTTCAAACGATTGATAAAATGAAAGGATCATAATTTTTTAATCTTTTTTTCATAAATCACAATTCATCAAAATAATCTCCTTAAAAAAAAAATCAAAAAAAAAAAATAATAATTAAAAAACAAGCAAATATTATCTGTTGCGGCCGAAATTCGGAAAATAACCAAAAAAATTCTCGAAATCTTCAGTAGTTTTTATTTACAGCATTATCATACGTTTTAATAATAACCTTCGCTTAACAGTAAATTATATATATATATATATATATATATATATATATATATAAAATTTACCAAAATACCCTTACTTACCTGTGCTGGTTAGGAAAGCTTAGAAAGATAGAGCTCCAGGCTGGAGGAGGAGACAACATTAGGGGCAATCTGCCCCAGTTCGTCCGGCGATACGTACAGCTGATGCCTAATGAATCTCTGATCCACATCAAATATATTATTTTCTCAAAAATATCATATTTATATATATATATATATACACATATATAGTTTAAAGTTGAGCTCCAAATAAGTAAAACAAAAATAAATGTAACATTGGATCGACGGGACAACAAACTATTCTTCATATATATATATATATATATATATATATATAATATAGAAAATAAATTACGAGAAATATTATTTAGACTTGTTGACATAACACCTAAAAAAACTATTAAATAGAATTTGAATATTATTTCAATACAAATTTAAAAAATAATATTTGTATTATTTTAATATAAATAAATAAACTGTTGCTCAAATTTCATTAGATGATTTTTTTTAATGTCATATCAGCTGGTCTAAATAATATTTCTCATAAATTAATTAGGGTTAGGACCCGCACATAAGTGCATGAAATTAAGAAAACTGAGATAAAAGAAAAAATCAGCTGTTTGCGGATTGATAAGCTGGCGAGTTGAATTTATGTATATATATTTTCAAATATTAAAATTTTTCTTGTACAAGTTATTTAATAATAAAGGTCTTTTGAGCAAATATTGAGGGAGAAGTATGAGAAATACTCACGGAGAGTTGCGAGATTATGTCGAGGCTGGAATCGATGTGCCAATCGGCCTCTATCTGCCGTACGAACGAAATCCTCCCATTATCTGTGCTGCAGAACAGCACCTGCGGTGCATTTTAAAGAACTTTATTCCAAGAAAAAAATAAACACAAAATAAATTGCGACTATTAAATCCAGTATTAACGCACCTAATTTTCAAAACATAATTTATTAGGAGATATGCAGCAAATGTGTGATCAGTTGAATTTAAATCTAAAGTATGAGAGCCTCGATCACTAGCTACAATTCCTTCTTAAACTTTAATATTAAGAAAAACAATTTTAAGAGAATTATAAGTTTAGCGTAGCAATAATGTTTTCTTTAGCTTTTCAAGTTTGAAGGGATTATGTTGATTACAGATACTAGATATATATGACTAGAGCATCTGCTTTTAGTTCTTATTCCAAAAATTATCTGAATCCTGATTGCTTTTTATACATTTTTTAGCTTTTTCTTCAGTAAGTTAGCCTCTTCGGCGTGCTATTTGCATTGATTTATTTGAACTATATAGGTTAGATTTACTTATAAAAATTTGAGCTAAACTCTGACAATGCTTCAAAAATTCCAACTTGTGCACTCAAGGCATGGTAATACTGCCTAATATCTCAGCTACTCCTAGCTTCAACTTCGTAGGGAGAAAATTGAGGCCTAAGGTTTTCTACCCTAGACCATAAAAAACTCACTTTGACTATCAGGAAAAACAATGCCACTATAAGCCACTCTAATCATATAATAAGCCCATCTAGGCCAGGTGCCACATGAGTTCACCAAAGAAGCACGATTTAACTGACTTTGCTGGATTGGCCGGAATTTAGCGTGTCCGGTTGTGAACTTTGGCATTCAAGATCGTGCTTTTGAGTGGAGCTTGAATTCAAGCTCAGCAACATTATTTCAAGTTGAGCTCAAGCTCCATTGGAAAGCCAATAGTGCACATGTTAACTACTTTCAAACATTAACAAAAAAGTATTTTTAGGAAAATAATGAGTTGCATACAAAAGAAAATTGTGCACCATCAAATAAAAGTCGCACCCCAAGTTCAAAATAGAGATAATCCATTTTGATAGTTTCTTCCCATATTTTTTTAGTCTTCCTCTTCCTCTATTAACATAGGCAAAACTTATATGCTCAATTTATTTAACAGGAGAATTAAACAATCTACGCTTAATATGCCCTAACCATCTAAAGACGACATCCTCTAAATTTATTCATTATTGGAGCAACTCCAACCTTACTATGAATGAACTTATTTCTCTTTCTATCATTTAAGTATACCCATACATCAACCATAGCACTTTCAAATAAATAACACTTTATTGATAAGTTTATTTGTTAGCCAACATTCATCCCCATATAATGTAGCTAGTCGTATAGATGTTTTACAAAAAATTTCTTTAATTTTAAGCGGAATTTTCGATAGCATAATACTCCATAAGCAATCCTCTATTTTACCAAACTAGCTTGATTCTATTAATCACATCACTCTCTATTTCGCAACTACTTTGAATAACTGAACTAAAGTATTTGAACTTCTCATTCTTCTTGATCATGTAAGCCTCAATAGTTATGTCCTCAATATAAAGATTTCTAGTATAATCAAGCTTACACTCTACATATTTTATTTTCGATATACTTGGACAAAACTGTTACAATTCTAAAGTAAACTATTATAGTAGGATACAATAAACACTACGGGTTTCTGTTTGTGTTACTGAAGTAAAATAAAAAAAATATAAACTAACACAAGCAAAAAATAAACCACAGCACAAACCACAAAATCAAAGCACAAAATCATCCAAAGACAAATTTACGTGAAAAACTCGAGAATTGAAAAATTACAAAACCACATGTAACGACCCAATGTCGTTACTTTGTAAACTAGGACAAATCCCGCCTCAGAAATCAGAATACCGGTGAATTTTGAATTAGGGAAAACAAAAATACCCTTAGATGAGAATAAATTTTAGATCAAAGTGCCAGTATATAATATGTATTAATTTTTTATAATTTATTGCTGCTTAGCTTCGCTTATTTACTTTGAGCCAAATTCATTTGAAGCTTGGTTGATTGTTCGGAACCAACGTGATAATATTCGTGGGTTACTGAAAAATGACATCAGTAACATTCGGGGTTGCTGGAAAAAGACATCAGCAACATTAATGCTTGGTTGGTTGTTAGAAACCAACATCCTTTTCATTCGTGGGTTACTGAAAAATGGTATCAGTAACATTCGTGAGTTGCTGGAAAAATAACATCAGTAACATTCGTGGGTCACTGAAAAAATGACATCAGTAACATTCGTGATGAATTACTAGAAAAATGATATCAGTAGCCTACATTTTGTGATAATACTTGTTGCAGAAAACTTTTATTTATTTTGCACTATTACCTTACTTTTCCTGCATTTTTTTATATACATCTGCTAATCGCATATCTGCTTTTATAAAAATATAATATTATTTTGTTTACTGTGGTACTTAGAGTATTTTCTATTTACTGAGAATTTCAATCTCGGTATTATTTTTTGAACAATACCAGGTCAAGTACTTCTGGGGGAGCTTGAAAAACTTTTAAATTTAAATTATCAATTAGCCGATGAATCGACGGCGCTACTTTATCTTTTTTATTTTCTCTTTATCTTTAAAAAAAGTTAAACATTGTTTGTGATGTACGATGAAAATTTTTGTATTATGAAATTTTGAAATGAATGAGAAATATCTTCGACTTTTGTACGTATATGCTCTTTTCTCTCAAATTGCTCAATATGATCCTGCGGTATGTGAACACCCGAATATTGGGCCATCACACCACACCACCAAAGAAATTCCATTATGAAGGGTAATAAGATTACATAATTACAGAGATCATCACTGTCACAAGAACAAGAATAATCTACTTCTAAAGCCTCCTGATCAACTTCTTCACCTCCTAAAAAAATTTGCTCACTCTAGGGTAGGAGAATGCAAGCAGCAACCACAGCCTCCAATGGATTAAAGTTAACATTAGGAAATATTCCTAACATGTTTCCTTAAATACCCAAGCCCCTAATAGACAAAAAAATTCAAAATACCAATAAAATAGCTTACGGTATCACCAAAACCCGTGATAGGGTTTTCGCGGGCACCCCAGGCTCTGTCTAGCGTGCTCCACGAGAGTCTGGGAGCCTTTGCCTCTGTCTGGCAGGCGCCTGAGCGCGCTTGGCCCTAGGGCCCATCAACTGCAGGGCGCGGTGGGGCGTCCGAATTGCTCCCAACTTGTCCCGGAGCATCCTGGGACCTCCCGAAAACCCACCGGAATTTTATTGGCACCTCCATGGATGATCAAAACGATCTCCAAATCCTAACATAGTCCTTCACTGCTCAAGTTTTGCTCAACTCTATCATTTGGCATATCAACTAAAAGAACATGTAACATGATATTGACTGAGAGTAACACCTTGATGTAATCTAATATTAATATGAAAATCATTAAGCATTTTTGCGATTGATCTTAGTCGTCGGATCCGCAGATTGAAATTGACAACGAATAGCTATTCAAACCACAAAAGAGTTAGTAGTCGTTAGATTTAAATACCTGTGTGATCGGACGGCGGAGGATTACTCGACCAACCCTTCAAGCCTGATGCTACAAACCATCATCTTGACAACTTGCGCATGGCACCCAAACCCTAGAAAATTTGGCCTTTTGCAATAGCTAAATATAATTGGCTCAATCCAATTTGAACAAACTTGAAACTGTATAAGAGTCATTTAGGATTGAATTGACACCCTAATTATGCTAAGATTAAAGAATTTAGGGTTTAACCACAAGAACAATTTCCTTAAAATTGAGTCAGTCAGCTGACTAATTAGGTAACTTTGGATTCCCACACCTTCCCACAACACATACCTACCTTATCAAACCAATTTCAGGACAAGCATTGGAGTTTTGTTTCACAAAAGTCCAACCCATTTTTGAGTCAAATCCACTTGAGTTGTCTAGCCCATTTTCCAAAGTATTTTGGATATCAACACACTCCTTACAACCTCCCCAATAGTATCATGCGTATCAAACGGTGCCACAATCCCACAATGGAAGAATTGATCTCCACCTTTCTACCTCAATGGCTCGATCACGATCATTGGTTTCCAGACCATCCCACTGCACTTGAGCCCTTCCCAGTGATCCTATATATACCCGGATAGCCTTAAAGATGTTCTGGAATCCTCCTTGAAGTTCTAGCAGCCACCAAAGTCTAAACCTGCTTTTGGCCAACTGCTCTGTTTCTGATCTTCCCGACCACCTTCATCGAGCACTTATTTCCCTCTTCTAGCTCCCTAATACTTACTTGATACTTGCCTTAAGCCTTCAACAACAAGGACTGGAGTTTGGACAGCTCTCCTTCCTTCCAGGGCCGACTAGTTTTCCTTTCAGCTGGTGCAGTTTCCTGAGTCTTAAGCGTACTGTGCTGACCTGATCCAACTCAAGGATTGTTGTGGGACCTAGTTGGATGCTTGTAAAGTTTTCAAGAGACCTGAAATGCTCTGGTTGGATTCATTAAGGTATATCCTCTCTTCCTTATTGTGTATGCACTTAGGCAGTCTAATTTGCTCACTATTTTATGCTTAATCCATGGTTCATTTCTGTTCAATGCAAGCTTAATTAGAGTTCATCAACTTAGCACTAACCCTATCTCACTTCACCCCACTTAACCTTGTATGAGGCCTTAACCTTGGGTTAGCCCCTACCCTCATCACACCTTTGGGCCTTAGGATGGTGTTTGTGCTTGTTGTTTGGTAAGGAATCCATTACTACTTTAACTGAATTTGATTAGGCCTCAAGCCTCTAAAATTAATCATATTCATATCCAATCCTTCATGACCTAAGGTAAAGCCTTAAACTCAATTTTCCACACTCCCATCCTACCTTAGGATCTAACTAGATGTGCTTGCTGTTTTCACTTAAGATTATGCTCTTTGCATGCTTTAATTTAAGCCTAAGAGGGAATAATGCTAAATTTTGAACCCACACAACACCCAAGGCCATAGAAACTCATATGGTATATAGGTTAGACCTCGCGATACACCTTGGATTCCACTAGATCCTAAGATTGACTAGTTGCTGCTTTTGCTTTATCCATTGACCCTACTTGATGGATCTGACCCTAAGCAAGATGGATTAACATGATTTGAACCCACGCTAAGTCAGTTCATAAGTTGGAGAAGTGCACATCAAAACTTGGAAGAAGATCCATCCCCTTTCTTCCTCTTGAACCCATGGAAACCCTAAGTTTGAGGTGTTTTTTTTTGGAAGCATACCATGATAATACCCTTGCTGATCTGACCAAAATGAGAGCAGATCTGTTGTATTGAACCTTTTGTTGAAGCCCAAGACACTCAAGCTTTCCTAGGATGCCTCGAACCTAAGGTATGAGCCTTAGTTTACCATCACCTAGATCTTGATCTACTCCTCATATCTTAAAATAAACTTACATAAATATGTTAAATGATTAGTTGTATTTGTGATGATTTCATGAAAGAACTCACATCAAATTTGTAATTGATCTAACATGTGCCTTGGATATCTTAATATGATGAAATGTGCATTTGAATGTGCGCGCACGTGCATGTTCGCGTGTGAGTGCGTGTGCGTGTGCGCGCGTGCATATGTTAGTACTTGTATATGCGAAAGCATGGAAGGATATGAGAGCATCAGAATGAAAGGTACAAATATTGATATATGCATATTTAGATATGCACATATATATATATATATATATATATATATATATATATATTTGTGTGATAAAATTTCTAAATCTGCTTGGAAAAACAAGTTATAATCTAAGGCAAATATTCAATCGCTAGTGGAATAGCTTTTCTAGTATTGAGTGTATCAGCTTTTGTTGGGATATGATTCAGGTGGAGTTTTGAAAACCATCTTCTTTTTTTTCTTTATTGTTTCTTTGCTTATTTTTCATATTTTTTAGCTATATTTTAAGGTTACCAACTCCCTTTTTATTGTATTTTTTCATGATATAATTATAAAATGCAACATATTTTATTAATAAATAAATATATAAATGCATATATTTGTGAGGAATAAACCTTAAATAAATGAAAAGAATAATATATACATATATGTGCATATTTCACATGCATATATATATATGTGTGCGGACACATACTCGTTAATGATAAACACTTTGGCACCATAATATATATTAAATAGTATGATAAAGTTAAATAACATGCGTTTTGAAATGACAGCTAAAGAATGAATATTTTTTTGAATCTAATAAATTTTCAAACTACATATAAATTTTATATTTGTGCGGATAACCAAATTCCTTACACTTGTCTTTGTTCTTACAGACTCAAGGTATGCAAAAATTGAAAATTGATTAAATATTGTTAATTTGCAAGACTTTTCTGCTTTTTATGCTTTATGTTGCTAGCACATTACTTTCTTCGTTACATTTTGTCTAATATAAGCTACATGGTTTTCATTGGTTCCATACTATTGATTATAACAAATTTGTGCAAATATTGGAAAGGGTATTTTCTAACTTGGAGAGATTAGGGAGCCTATACCGTGACATAATAGAGTGGTGCATGTTTTTGAGAGATATTTAAGGAACCACCAATGCAAGCAGATAAGCTTACATTCCTGCAATGTCGAATGCCCAATGAAAAATCCGATGAAAAAAATACAACATTCATTGCAAAGCCTTTAACATGAATTCGGTTAACATATTTAAACTGCTTCACTTTAATGCTCTATTTTTATTACTTGGCATATTTATTAATTTTGTTGCAAATGTTAATATTGCCACTCTTGACATGAAAACTCGTATATAATTTTAGCTATTTGCACTTGAACAATGGCTAAATTTAGCAACCGCACTTGTGATAGCTTTTTAGTTTAGCTCTTTTACACATTTTTATACTTACAAATTTATATTTAATCCCATTTTTACTTTTGCTACTTACTTGTTAATATAATTAATGTTCTTTTTATAATAACTTGCATACTTAGTCCACCACTAATTGGATTCAATTCTCTTTCATATTTAATGTTTCAGAACCAAAAGTTTAGAGCACTACTTGGAATCATTGAGGAGCTTGTTGTGTCATTGGAAGGTGAGGAAATTATGCCGCCATAAATGCCATAAATTTTAATTTGAATTTCTTTTACTTAAATGATAAAATAATTTTAAATATAGTTACATATGTTGACTCTATATCTATTCATTTGTATGTTAAAATTAATTATATGAATGAATGATTTTTACTCTGTTAAAATTTCTTAATATGATCCTATGAATATCATATGTTTAGATAGTAAACATTGATAAATTGAACTGATAATTACCAGTATGGCAACTAAACTTTAAAGAGCATATTCTCTCTATATTTGTCAGCAAGGTACAGCACCACATTAATTAAAAGTTATACAGCAGTAATTCAACTGGATTAACATGTATTTTAAGATAGTCAGTTCAATCTGATTTTTCGGTTCGTAGTTTAATAAAGCTCAGGCCTCTATAGTTGCCTCGGCAAGGAACATCATGAAATTAGCCAGTTCAATCTGATTTATTGGTTACTAGCCTAATGAAGGTCAGATCACTATAGTTGCCTCAGCAAGGAACATCATGAAATGAAAAGGCAATAGATGGTAACAATACATCGGGCCTAGTATCTTGAAATAATAAGTTGAAACTGGTATAACGACAAAAACAACCTGTGGGATAATAACGGCTTTTTTTAAAGAGTGCACTTAGCACACTCCGCTTGGATGCAGAAACATAGTGGTGATTTTGGGGGGTTGTAGATGGAGAAGCCACTATTTTGCTAAATGCTCTCACAATGCTCAAACATGCAAAGTCGAGCACAATTCTACATTGTGATTAGATGTGTTTGGATATTTAACTATCCATACCGTACACATATGATGATTGACAGAGAATCCTGAGCTCATAAACAAAGATGAAGTCTTCTCATATTTTCAACAAAAGTGTAATACATGAAAAGTTGTAACAACTCAGACTAGTTACAAAAAAAATTTAACCGCCAAAATTAGTTTGAGAAGATTTGGAGGTTTGGTTGATACATTTTCTTTCACTTAAAGAGTATAATTAGCTAGCTAATTAAATAATTAACTAAGTACTTATAGCGTTAAGAGATCAACCGTTGAACCTCAGAAAGGATTGGACGGTCCAGATTAAATCTGGACCATCATATCACGCATGCATCCCTCTGAATAGATGGCCATGCCGTCGATTCAGTGGCTCAAATAAGGATCGTACCCCTCCTACGCATACGTTTGCTTACCTGAAGAACGAACCCAGGCGCTACCGAAAGAAGAAAGTGCTGCAAGCGGACAATTCAAGCGAAAACAGAAGGAGGATTTTCAGACGGTGCTTGACAGGTACCCAATTCCCTTACAATCGTTTACCTTCCATGCTCTTTGAATTGCTATTTATATGCTTGCGTGTGAGTATCGTACCTTGATCGACCTCAGTCGAACCAATCAGGGAGAAATCGGCGCCATCGAAGGAACTTAGGGCATCACGATGGAGTTACGCCTACTTGCGTACGCGTCGGCTAGGATCGTCGGACAGGAAGATGGTAACGAAGCTCCGGATCGACTCCTGACGTTCCCAAACCTGCGAAGGAGGTGGAGCCGAGGCGAGCGCCTGCTCGAGTGCACAGAAGATCGGAACCGCAAGTAGGCTAAGGGAACCGAGGGAAAATTTTATTAGGAATTAATTTATTTATGAAATTATTAACTCATTTAATCAAAATCTTAAACATATTATATCTTTGTAATTAGTGATCGGAATATATTGAAACTATATCTTAAAGTGTTCAGAAAATTATGTAGAATATTATGGTGACAGTTAAATTGCAATTTGAAATATATTTACAAAATCACATTTTTTGTTATTTTCAATAATTAGGTCAAAACCCTAAAATGCTCAATTAAATTACAAATTGGACATACTCTTTGTTTTAGTTCCTATTATGTTATAAGGAGTGTTAAGAAATTGATTTCATCTAAAATTGGATAGCAAATTTAGAATGTGACATTTAGGAGCCAAAATACTTATTGATTTGGGGTTTTGAAAAGATTGTCATAGATGTGATCTCAGCATTAGAAGTAGAGTAGCTTGAGCCTCTACATATCAAATAAATCAGCTTAGGTGAGAGCAATAATGATGAACCCTTAGAGGAGTTATGGAGAATTGGAAAGAGGGAAGATTTGGGAAAAATCAAGTCATAAAAATATGTATACCTGTACTGAGAGTTTTACTTTTGATAAAGCATGTATTATTAGCAAGTTGTTAGATCAGTAAACAGTTTAGAGCTTTAGATAAGAATTGTTATGAATCGTGACTTTAGGTTCTTAAAATATTATATGGGGACTTATTGAGCAAATGTCTAGATGTTGGTAATGTCTAGTTGATTGAAGTGAGTTTAGCATTGAGTAAGCACCTGTGAGGTTCAGCCATAGGAATTCTTGAGGTAGAATAAACCTAGAGTTTAGGTTGGATTATTAAGATAATATATTTTGTCTTAGGAGCTTAAGGAATGAAAATTGATGAAGTTGAGGATGGTGATCTTAAGGTTAGGTTTGAGAGTCTTAAGTTAATTTATTATTATAAATTATTTTTAAATTATAGAGTTATACTTTTATATATAAGTATCTAACAATTGACTTAAGATCAATGTCTTAATTCAGCTGGGGGTTCAATTAACCTCAATCATTAAGGTAGATAATTAAAATTAGACAACAAATGAATATCACTGCTTAGTTACTTGACATTCCCATTGACTGCTGCTATGCTTTAAAGCCTTATCCAATTGATCATAATCATTGCATATAACAAATATAATTAAATAAGGGATTTTAATTCAGGATGGATCAATCTGTACAGATAATTTGAGCCAGGGATGGCTATGAAAAGATCAGGAGACCACACATGTCCTTGAGGGGGAGTGTATGTGGTTATACAAGAAACCCCATCTCAGATAGTTGGGTAGACGTACCTAACTCCTCTTTTGTTCTGATAGTGCCCACAGAATATAATACAACATAACTTACTAATATATTAAATATAAATCAGTTGCATTACATGTTTCTACACTTATTTCTACATATTACAGTTCAATTTGTTCATTTGCTATATTTGTTTATAGGCTGCTAGAAAATATCTTTTACCCCCTTACTCGCATATAGGATGCTAGCCTCCACCTTATTTAGCTTTCATATAGATGTTATTCATGTTTTACCATTCTTTTGTAGGGCTGCTTAGTGTGCCTTAGCACGTATAATACTTAATTTAAATGCTCATAACGTATATTTTATTTATTAGTTTATTTTCTTTTAAATGCCTTGTGCACCCTACTGCCTAAACCCATGTGATATCCTTAAACTAAATAGGGTAGAAACTATAAAATATACTTAGATTTTATTAGTCTAATCAAATTTTTATTTTATTGGATGTGCCCTATCGTGTTAAAAATCAAATACGGTAGATCAGGAGCCTGGAGTGGAGCTGGCAGACCAATAGAGAGAGGAGTTGGATTTCCAGGGACAAATTTGAAGACATACAGAGACTCTTTTTACTCCATTATTTATCAGGTGAGAAGGAGAGTGATTTTTATCATTTAAAACAATTAATGTAATAATTTAAGTTTATAATATTTACTAGACTTTGAATTGAATATTTCTTTTTATTTTATTCTAGATGATTTGTAATGGAATGAATGCTTTATTAACATTACTTAGAAATGTATCTATGTTTTCTCTTACTTATAGATCCTTTGCCTGTAGTAGTGTTTAATAGTGAATTAGTATATATTGATTCGTCATTAAGTACTACTGTGGCATCCAGTGTTAGGGCAAGATAGCTAGCCCGAATATTGGGTTGCCACAAAAGTTGTGTTATCAGTATAAGAATCTCAAGATATATTCTTTAGTAAAATAGCTTTTATGAGTATTAGAGTAATATCAAGATTATAGACAAAATCATTGTTAGTAGAACAGCGCTTGATTCACTAAAGCACATTTCGCTTTGCACACTAAAGAAAAAAAAGGATAATTGGATCTTGCTTTGCACTTTTAAACACTGGCTAACAAATGTTTTAACATTTTTAAGATAAATTTCAACATTTAATTCATCAATGTACTAAAGCTTAAAGCACAGATAATTCACTTGATCATCAAAATCTAAAGCACGTGTTTAAGAGTTGGGGCGTGCATCTAAAAGTGAAAATGCAAAGTTTATACTTTGTAATAATTATAATGCACTAGATTAAGTGAATCCAGCAAAGCCGCACAACAAGAAAACAAGGTTCACATAAACATATATTAGAGTTAAAACAACTATTCTCAAACGAAAGATGAAATGGTTATGCTTATTCTTTAAAATCTTTTATGTGTGAGCAATGTCCTGCTGATGGAAACTTTCATAACACTAAAAAAGATTTTAATACCAGCGTACCTTATCCCTGCTCAAGCCACCTGAACAAAACAATCCAGCTTTTTCCATAGCTGAGAAAACTCTTTCCTGGAATTAGTCTACTTTTAATTAAAAAATACAGAAACTACAGCATCAATAGCAAATAATTGAGTTACAATAAAACTCAAGAAAAAAAGTTATCTGTGGAAAAAATAGCAGTACACAGCTGAATATTTTTTTAAGTTCTTGGAGCAGCAAATCACATCCAAGACAGAATCTTAAACTTTATTGAAGTATAATATAAGCTCTATATTGTTATACTTCAAACTAAGGGTGCCAAACTTTAACATGATACTAAAATATAACACGAACTTGACCAAAAAAAATTGGGGAACAATTTTATGTTACATGTCGAATTCAAGTTCCAAAACTAGACCCATTTGAATCTCAGGTTGGGGGTACGGTCAACCCAAAATTCCGCCAGTAAATAACCATGCTGGTGAGTGGCGACTGCTAATTAATCCACACAATTAAAAAAGGGCCATTCATTTAAGATTAAATGATGATGATTACGGTTTCATGTACTTTTCTCTAACTTAAGACTTTGCACTCAACGGCTGGCTCACAGTTTGCATTTTTGTAAAAAGGCAGTTATAGGTACAGTTCACAGCACAACCTTCTTCATCTGTCCTCTTCAGTGGCACATAACTGTTCATTCTATTTGGCATCCCACATCTCAAAATTAGATTTTAGTTGGACATTACATTTTGCAGCTGGTCAGCAAAGGTAAGTAATGCTGCTCAGCCTCCTAAGTTTAGGTAAAAGCCTTCATTTATTTTTGGTATTGAGTTCAATACCTCTTTGCTTTGCCCTTGAAGTCACAAAAGTTAAGGGCACTGTTTATACTGCCTTTTCACTTTCTCATACTGTTATGACAAGTTTAGCATGCCCTAAATCTCTCGCATTTGCATTGAATTCTGTAAGGTTTTTCTATTCTAGAAACTAAGGGTTCTTAAGTAAAATAAATAAAAATATCTACAGGGTAATTTTGTCACACTTGCCCTTTATATGCCATATCTTTGTTGTAAGAAACTCACAGTTACAACTTCATATCTAAGAAATTTTAGAAAGATGGATGGAGTGACATAATGGGTGGATGCAACCTTCCTAAATGAATTTTGCAATTGAAGAGAAATCAAATAAGAATTTCTTTATAACAATATTCATACAAAATGATTATCAGCCCAAGTTCAACTTATATATATTTGCAAAAACAAAAATTTGCCGATATCCAAACATGTAATGACCCTAGGTCATTGATAAAGAAAAAAATGTTAATATCCCGCAACTTTCAGTTTCATTCCGTTAAAAATCTCCCGCTAAAATCTGTTTTTTTAAATCCAATTAATGCTAAATTGAATTAAATCAGAAGAAGAGAAGAAGCGAAGGTATAGAAACCGTCAGCATTTAAAACCGACGGTTCTATCAGGAAAGAAACAGGAACCGCTCAATTCCTTCAAACGCGTCATTTCCATCTTTGTTCGCTGATTGCCGTAATCCACGCAATACAGCCGAAGAAATCGCGTGTGCGTTACGCACGCACACCCTATTTAAATCAAGCGCTTACCCTCGATTCTTCACTACCTCTTCTCGCCTCTCCCTCTCTTTTCCGCTCGACTTTTCCGCTCGATTAAAAGAGCGTACCTGAGCCGACGTAAGCGCACAGCAGGCGAGCAGGCAACTACATATATATATATATATATATATATATATGTATATATATAATAACAATAATAATAATAATAATAAAATTAGAATAGAATAAATTGATTTGACTTCAAGTTTGATGTTACAATTTTTATGAGTAGTATAATTCATTTGTATGTTGGATCAAAAGCGAAGCACCTATTTCTGTGCATTAGTAACAAACCCTAAATGTCTAATCTCAATTTTGGTTTAATCATTAAATCATTCTATTAAAAGATTTATGAAACAGAATTTGATATTAATGTATGCTTAGGTTGAAACTATAAATTGGGTGAGTGCTATGCTATGTCACCTGCAACTAGATTTCTATATGAGAGTGCGTTAGACTAGAAAAATCTATGCAATATACTAACTTCTATTTGATGTAATTTGATGTCTTTTCTAACCTATAAATCTTTGCATTCAAATCATGCATGAAATTGGGAACAAAATTAGGAGTCTTAAGAAAGCATTGTTTAGCCTAAAATTCTTCCTATGACTTTGAGATTTTAAGTAGGTAAATTTAAAAATCAAGTTTAGGAACCGGAATGTAAGTTTTAAAATCTTATAAATAGGTCATTGCAAAGTTTAATAAGATATCAATTATAAATTTTGCAGACACATCGAAACTGTGTGTGATTCATTTTGTTAAGTATACACAAAGGTACACTGGATATTATCTTTATGCTTTTTACTATCATTTGCTGCTTAAGCATCGCTTTGAGCCTGTTTTGTATTGCTACTTAATGCGTTATTCTTACTACTAATGATGTAAGAGAAATTGAATGATGTTTATGTATCTTGTGAATGCTGCAAGAAGGGTTCCGAAACAGAGCATGAATAAGTTAGGGATGGGGCTAATTCTCGGGAACTATAAGGGTATCATCTGGAGACTTTGAGGGAGGCCTAGGTGAATGTTATGCTTAAATGCATATTTATTGCCATTTGGAGCCCTTAAGGGGGCCCAGATGAAGGTTTATACTTAAATGCATATGAACTCATCCTCATGGTTCTGACTTTGCCTATCAGAACTGCTATCATTGCTTCATAAACATAAACATAAACATAAACTTTTATGTGATTATTGTTTTTCCGCTTGAAAATTTGGCATATGACAAGATAATATTTATTTTGCAGAAGTTATGATTATCTTTTTGCTATAAACTATATTTCCCTGCAATTAATATCATTTTTGCCTTCCTCTTTTGCTTAAAGTATATTTTTAATATCCTTTGTATTTAGAATATGCACTAAGGCATTATTTTTATAATGCCAGATCAGATACAGTTAGAGGAAGCTGATATAGTTTAAAGGCATGGCAAGACCAATTAACAGATTCTAACTGCCCCTTCGAGGGATAATTATTTTTGTGTAATGAAAGTTATGTAATAAATTATGAATATTATTTTATTTTAAATTGAATGAATGTTATTTCTTACACTTGAATTACTCTGGATGTGTTTAACTGCTATTTTACCTAACTGTCAATATGATCCCGCGGGAAAATGCATCCGATGTTAGATTGGTTGTTACCAACCTAACATGGGTCATCACAAAACATATTACAAAAAAATGACAAGATGGATTGACAATATGGTCGACACAGTTTATTAAAATAAACTCTAGCTACATCACTTAATTCATGCGAAAACTTTGGCTTCTTTGATGAAAAAATGTTCTGCACTGATATTGATGAATTCGAGGTAAATGTCTTAACTTAGAAGCCTGAAGACATCAGGAAATTTCATAAATTGCATACCTTTGTTCTATTAAAGCCCTTCTTTGTTATTGCCTACCTTTGGCCCCCAATCTAACCACTTCAGATGGGGTTCAATAGTCCAATAAGTGGCCAGACCAATAGTCTGTTTTGACCCATTTCCACTAAGAGACCTTCAAATGGCAAGCCTCAACCCATGTAGGAGGAAAACTGAAAACCGCCATGAGCAAAGCCACTTCGAAGGGTAGAAATCCCTTAACTCCACAGGAGGAGAATAGATCATTAGCTTTAGATTAACAATATGATAAGAATTATGTAAAGATCCAAAATTTCTAACTTTTGGTTGCGGCCTTAAATGAGTATGAATTCTATATCAAGTCTCTACATCATAACCAATAATGTTATAGTTCTTGTAATATTTTGAAAAATTCTCAAATAAGACCTCTACCAACAACCTGAGCTACCTACACCAACTCACACCTTCTGTGATAAATCAGTAGTACTGTCAAGTTCAACCAAAATCCATGTCACACATGTTCTAAGCAGATTCTTTAATAGCTCATCATTTTTAAAAGGTTTTCTACAAATGAAACCAAAAGGCAAAAAGAGATCAGAATAAGAAGTGAATTTGTAGCCTGGAACAGAAAAATCAATACCAGTATAATGGGGGCTTGACCTTAGATCAAAATTTGAAGTCTATTTAATCGTTCAAAATGAGAAGCCTTCGATCAAAATAACTTTCCTAGAGAATATACTAGTGTAATATTAAGTATTGAGATATTAATTAACATGTGCTGTCTATCAATCAGCCCTACATACCATAACTCTATCAATATAATTGGATCCAGAACAAATCAGATGGCATCATCGACAATCACCTGGTAAGAACTTCCCACAAAAGTACCCTGAATATGGAAGACATACCTCCAACCACTAGGGATATGACCTGCCATTGCTTATAACGTTCCCTGATGTCGTCTCACACAGAATCATCCATAACCTTGAACGGTTCTCCCGCTAGCAAAAACAGAGAATGATGCAAAGCGAAGGTAGCCCCCTCACAAGCAGTGGCCAGAGCGCTCCAAATAAACCAGCAATTTAAAACACTAACCGCAACCGTCAAAAAATCAACAAAAAATATACTTCTTGAAGCCTAACAACGCGGAAAAGGATTTGGCAAAATGGAAGGCAATAGCAACGGTGAAGCACGCACAAATCAAATGATTTATTGGGCAGGAAAAATGTCCATCTTTCGACAAACCATAGTCAGAGACTGTCTCAGAGCGTTGGGAAGTAGGCGAAGAGCCTTTGAACTCCAAGATAAGCAGACGAGGAAATTGAAGAGGTGAAGGCAAACTCCAAGACCTTCACTGACCACAGCCCTGACCTCTCCATCCCCTTTAAACCACTGCATAGGCTAAAATATCACATTCTCATAAGTATCATATTTATTTAACGCATTTCCATAAAACTCAACATGATAATAACTTAATTACTAATTCATTTTACTAAGTTAAAATAACACTTATTTGGGCCTAACTTTTTTACAACTTCTTGGATCAGCTGGTGATTAACAAGTATTGTGCAATTAACTGGCACCAAGCAACTATCCATAGTGTATTGTTGTTGCTCAAAGAAAAATTACAAAATGCTTACCCTTCAAGTTTTGACTATGACTCAAAATACTTTTCGTGCTTGGATTCATCTCATGAGATCCTCTCCCATCTTTGTAGAGCTCACGATCTTCAATGCTGAGCTTCATGGCCTAGACATGAACCCCCTTGATGATCTCACTCCCAAATCTAACACCATTCATCTACGCAAATCCTTCAGCCTTTCTCTCGACACACCTGCAGAGCCTCGCCTAATGACACTAGTAGACCTCACACCGATGCTCAAATTTAGCACTTTTTATTTGTTCAAGTTTACTATTTGTAACATTGTTTTACCACACTTATGCTTACAAGGCTACATGTGACCTATTAATAGTTTCATCTTGTCAATATTAATCTTAAGGGTAAATTTAATAAAGTATTGAACTTAACTTTATCAAGCAGCTAAAGTCTTCGAGAGCTCCTTTAGTTAGCGAGGCTCTAAAGGTTTGAATGAAATTTCAGAAGAGAACTTTTAAAGATTAGATGTAGGATTCGAACTTTTAAAGATGTAGGGTCAAGCTTAGGTTTGCTTATTTTCTATTGGTTAAGTTTTTTTGCTTAAATTTTAATGTTCAACTTTTCTGAGTTAAATCCAATACACCCCTCTTTAGTAGAGCCATTTGGGATATAAAAGTCAACTAATTGCAACAGAGTGTCTCTCTACAATGCAAGATCTAATGATCTGTAGAGTAAAAATTCTACTCAGAATGGCACTATTCGAGAACGGGAAATTTGCACAATGAAAAGTACTTTTAATGTTCACCCTCCATTGTTTGATGGATAAGATATTGACTTTAGAAAAATGAATACGAAAACTTTATTCAATCTGTAGATTTTTTTAATGTAGGTAATGATTGAGAATGGTGATATCAAACTATTAACCCATTTAGAAAATGGATGAATCGAAAAATTAGAGATACCCAATTAATGCCAAAGCTCTTACTTGCTTTCAATATGCTTAGAACCAAAAAAGGCTATGAATTTCATTGTACACTACCGATAAGGAACTTTGGGTTATTTTAAGGATGTTATGCAACTTAAATTAATATTCTAACTTTTTAATATGAGCCTTTTAAAAAGAACTCAAAAACAGTATAACTGAAATGTATATGAGATTGACTAAGATTATTACTGTGAGGACCCGGTGCCGGGTCAGCGGAAGCTAATCCAGCACCGGTTGTGGGATGTAACAGCAAGTCCTCTAGCTGCAGCATCATATTGAATGTTTAAGAGACAAATATATAGACATCAAACATAACTTTTTATTCATTAATTCACAAGTTTTGGATACAAAGATCAAAATAAAAAAAAAATTACAAACTTTTAAAATAATGTTAAAAAGCAACAATCAACAGGAAACAGTTTCAATACTGCTTGGTTCTTAACACCTTTCCTCGATGACGAACTCCTGATTTGGGCATGTTTCAAAAGTGCGGGCATTTGAATACCAGTTAGTTGTGAAACTAAGTACTGATAGATGTCATCTTTACAAATGTTAAATAATAAACAATATAATCAATAATTTGATAGGAAATAAAAGTTGTATAAAATTATCCCTGCAAACCTATTTCAATTGCACTGAAACTTTAGCATAAAAGTAAGTGCAATCACAAAAATAAATATAGAATTTTAGGGTTTGTTACCTTGCGCAAATCGTGATTTTGTTGGGCAAGTACATAATCGAGAAAAATGGGTTCATCTTTTCTTTTTTTTATATCCAACTTCCCTCTATATCTGCCCCCGCAAGGCTTATCAGTATAAGCTCCTTATAACTCCCGATGTCGGACAGCCCCGTCCTAGCAGTTGTCTGATCAGACAAAAAAAATATATCAACATGGAACCCTTGCCTCTCAGTTATCCAAACTTTTTCTTATATCATTTTATGTGACTTTTTAAAAACATTTAAATCAATTTTGTGCGATGCTGAGAGGAAAAATATATTTAGACAGAAGTATAAAAGACATCTGGTACCTTGTTCTTTAAGTTCAGATGAGTGACAGTTCACTTAATCTGCAATTAGATTTTTGATATTTTAAATTAGCCTTTTTAGCCAATATTATTATCTTCATTTCTATTATGTTTTTCTTTCATTTTCTCAATTTGATAGAAGCCCGTATTTTTAAGTTACTGATGTGGCAATAATATTTATAATTGCATTATTATTATAATTTTAATAATAATAATGATATTAATAATGTACAAAATAAAAGATATAATGGAAATAATTGTATAAATTGCAGTAAGTAATAATAATAATAGTAATAATAAAGAAAAGGATAATGACAGAATAAAATATTTGAATTGAAATAATAGTCAATTTATAACATTTGTACAGTTTTCATTATTGATTAATGAGAACCATAATAATGTGAATGACGTAATTTTATCATTATTTTCTTCATAATAATAATTATTAATTATATATAATCTTTTATCATTTTCCCTCCTTATTGTTTTTCCTTCTCCTCTTACTTTGGTTAGAGTTGCAGGAAAAATAGAGGGAGGCCGGGCATGGCGAAAGGGAGCCGGCAGGAAGTTGCCAAGGCAGCGGGGGCTGGCTAGCCGGAGTAGGGAGGCGGCTGGCCGGGCTATTGGGTGAGGGAGGAGGGCTGCTGCTCTTTGGGAGAAGGAGGAGAGGGGAAGGGCTGAGGGAGGAGAGGGGCTGCTGCTGAGGGCTGAGGGTGGCAGGGAGGGTGGCGGCTCGCAGGGAACGGGAGGGCTGGCTGGGCTGCTGTGAGGGGGAGGAGAGGGCTGCTGGTTTGGGGAGGAAGGGAGAGAGCTGGAGGAAGTTGTATAGAGAAGAGAGGGGAGGGGATTAGGAGGGTTGGTCGGCCATTTGGGCGACCATTCCTGCGCCAAAACGGCGCAGGAAAGGCCCTGGCGCGGAAGGTTCCATGCCTTAAGGCGGAAGGAATCGGGGAGGAAGGGAATGGAATTTCTTTAAAGCAAAAATTAAATAATTACTTAAACTTAAATTATTCGCATTTTTCCGCCATTTGATGTCCAAAAATAACGAAACTTGACACCGATGTGTGTTACGATGTAACGAACATCCTCGCGCCAAAAATTTTCGATTCGGACAAATATTTTATTTTTAATTAATATTTGAGGTTTAAAACTTCAAATATTAACCACGATTAAACCGGTGCTTCAAATTTGATGAAACTTTTCGAGAAGCCTTTAAATAATGTACTTAACACAACAACACTGAAAATGATGAATTCAAACACGTATTTAATTTTCTCAATTTATTAAATTTAAAAAGTTCAGAAAAAAATTAAAGCAGGAGTTTCTGTTATCCGAATTCTCCCAAACTATGACACTTTGATCTAAAAATTATTTTTATCTAAAGGAAAATTTGTTTGCCCTAATTTGAAATTTTCCGGGGTCCTAATGTCTAAGACGAGTTTTGACCTAATTTGAAAAGTAACGACATTAAGTCGTGTTACAATTACTGCCCTATATTCATTAAAAAAAACTTTTATTCCAAAAAATTCTATGTAGTCTACCAGAAATCTAGGACCCTAAGGTCTAAGCTATTGTAAAAGCTAAAGATCTTAAAACCTACTTTGTAGATCTTTTGTTAAATTCTCTTGTAACTTATGAGCAAATATTATCGAGCCACACAAAAAAGTAAAAAATCACAGGGAGTCAAAAAAGACTTAAAGCCAAGAAGAAAGCCAATTAGTCATCAAGTAATGAAGATCTAGATAGCAAGAAAAAATAAGTGGCTAACACAGAAATTCAAAAAGCATTTGAAAAAGGATTCTCAAAAAAGTAAGAGTTCAAGCTCTTCAAATAAGTCATACCCTAATGTCCCTACTTTTTATGAATGCAATGACACATTAAGCTCAAGTGCCCTAAGCTAAAGAATAAGGTACAAATATCCAAAAGCTTTATGAGTGAACTCAAAGTCGAAAATGTCAAAAGGAAGCTTAGTCGAGGAGAACGATCTTTGCTTAAAAGTAGTTGAAAAAAGAGGCAGCATCTGAGTTAACATTAGCATCTTCATAGAATGATGCTAGAATTTTAAATTAGAATTTATTATTTATTATTTTTACATAAATTTCATGCTTCTTATATTAATTTGAAAAAAGAACATAAGAAACTAAATAAAATATTATCTGCATTCGAGTAATTAAATGCAATAATTAAAGAGAACAGCAGCAACAACACCAAACCTTGATCCCACTAGGTGAGGTTGGCTACATAAATCTTTTGTTTCCATTGTGTTAAAAAAGATGTCCCTCCCTAAGTTTCAAATAAAGAACATCCTTCCTATTAATTTTTCTAACAATGGTATTGCACGGTTTATGCCTAATATGCCCAAACCATCTAAGGCAGCATTCTCTAATCTTATCCACAATTGGAGCCACTCCAACTTTGCTATGGATAAACTTATTTTTTATTCTATCTTAATGAGTATACCCACTCATCCACCTAAGCATCATGATCTCTATAACACTCAAGTTATCAATAAGTTTCTTCTTTATTACCCAACATTCAGCTGGTCATACAGCTACTCCAAAAGCGCTCCTCCTTTCATCCAACCAATTTTGATCCTATTAATCACATCACTCTCTATTTCGCTATTATTTTGAATAATTGAACAGAAATACTTGAACCTCTCGCTCTTCTTGATCACATGGTCCTCAATAGTTATGTCCTTGAAATTAGGACTTCCAATTGAACTTACACTCCATCTATTATTTTTAGATTTACTAAAACAAAAACCTTTGAATTCTAAATTAGTCCTCCATAACTCAAGTTTTACCTTAGCTCCATCCTAAATCTTATCAATTAACATAATATCATTTGCAAATAACATGCACCAAAGAATCTTCTCTGGAATGTGCTCAATAAGAATATTCATAATTAAAGTAAGAAAATATGGGCTGACAGCTGAGCCTTGAAGTGATCCAATAGAAATAGAAAAATCATTAACAAGCCACCTTGCGATCGAATACATGTTACAACCTCATTATACATCTCTAATAACATCAATAGCTGCAACAAAAATCATTTTTCTCTCTAAAGCTCTCCAAAGAACTTCTCTTGGTACTCTGTCATAAGCCTTATCAAGATCAACAAAAATTAAATAATGATCTTTATCTTCTCTATATTTTTGCATCAAACATCTTAACATATGTATGTCTTTCTTGGTAGATGTACATGACATAAAACCAAATTGATTTTGAAAAATGCAAGTATTCTTTCTTAATTTGTTATCAATTACTCTCTCGCAAAGTTTAAAAGTCAAACACATTATTTGCAGTTGCATCTTATTTTTTGCTTTCAGATTATTGTTCACATAGCTATCACAACACGTGACATGCTTTTAAAGACAATTTTGGTACAACTTCATAATTGTTGAACTTACCATTAAGCACTAAATGAAATATTTAAGAATCAGCTTAAAAACAACTTTTTGAGTGAACTAGCTCAAAAGAACTGATGAATTTTAAGCTGTCCAAGCCCAAATTAATGGCAGCTTACTAGTTTTTGAAGTCATATGACCGAAATATCCTCCTTGCTGATTGCCTTGTCAAATGTCTGGCAACCACGCCGGACAACCAACCCTGCCCACCCCATCCCGTCGGCCGCCCACTCCATCCCACCTCCAATCAATTGTCTCACCAGCCAACCCACTGCCCACCGGCCCAGCCACCCTGCTAGTCGTTCAACGGCCCCAGTGCCCTACCGGAACAAAGTTGTGAGTTATGAATAAAGTCGTAAATTAATACAAAAAATAGCTTAGATCCAGAAACATAACAACATACCACCAAGCAATATTAACAAATACTTTGTAAGCAACTTTATTCAGCCATTTCTTCTCAAGTAGCATTTATGGACAACTCTACCAAAAAAGTCCTAAAATGCACTATGCACTCCCAAACAAATGAAACAAATGTTCAACTTTTCTTCCTTTTGCAGCAGGTAGTTCATGTTGCTGGCAGCTCATTAAGGTCTAACGGCTTTCCTGAATCAAATTGTTGTGAAGGATGATGTTTGATACTCCAGACAATGATGGGAGGAGTACTCTTCGTTGGCATGCATTTTATAAAAATTGATCAACAAAACTACGCAACTTTGATTATAATTCAATAACTATTAGAATGGTTTTTCCATGAATGTTTCCAATGCTTTATTCTTATATAAAGATTTTAATTAATAACTAAAATTTACTCCCTTTTCTTTAAAAAAAGTTGTAGTAGTTACCGCACCCTCAATTTTATGTTAGCTTGTTCTACCATGTGACAACTAATATTTTAATCGAAACAAGATCTAGTTCTTTGCTAATAGAACAGTTTTAATTTTATTTTTTTGTAAGGGGCATATTTAAAAGTGCCTACAAGAGGTTTGGATACAGTTGGATCACTGCTATTTTAGAATGCCAGCAAAAAAAGTAAGATTATCCTTTAATTGAATTTTGATTTCATTATTTCTCGTATCAAGTTGTTTTACTTCCTGTATACTATGCTAGAATATGCCTTTCATATATAAAAACCCATTGTCATATAACATATGCTACTTTCCATTACAAACAAAAATCTTTAAATGAGAATATCACTACTAATGAAAAATGAAATTTTAGCTATTCAGGCACCCAAATCATGTATAATACAATAATCAAATGAATTTTTTAAAACTCAATAGATTAATGATTAATGGCCTCATGCTTTAGTTACAATGATTTAGATTTAGTAAATAAATACAAAGATAATAGAGACATTATCTTATATTACAAATTTTTTCCACATTTTTAAAGCAAAGTTTAATATTACTTTTTGCACTATACATACGAATCCGCATTCTAACTATTCTCATATACATGTTGACCAATTTTTTATCAAGTTTCTTTGATGATCTTCAAAATATATGCATGCATATCAATTACTTAGTCTTGATCCTGTATATTATTAGGAAGGTATCCGATTATAGATTAATTTTGTGGACTAAATTAAAAATTTGCTAATTTACTAAATTGTTCAGTTATTCCATTTGCTTTTTTTGCTTTTTTTATTTTAAGTTTTTATTGCCTTTAAGCTAAATAAACTAAGCTGTAAGGACATTTGAGAGTAGCTAAGCTAAGCTAACCCATTGTAAGCACAAAATGAGCACACCTCAAATGAGATGCAAGTGTTACTAACTAATTCGTAAGAAAATCATCTCCTTGAATTACTACGAGCCCTTGATGTCTTACTTAAAATGAAGTTTAGTTTGTTGCATTTTAGGTGAAAAGTTGGCATATCATATATTCCGTTAATATGATCTACACGCATCATGTCATATTATTTTCATTAAAAATGCTAACTCTAGACTGCTCAGGATTGCATTTATAATAGAATTACTTTGGAAAATATAGGGGAAAAGGCAGACCAAAGATAACAGTTCAAAATCATTTTGAAAGAAAAATGCAAAAGTATATATTTAACATCTATAGCATTGGATTGCTATGAAAGGCAATTAATTTGAAATGGCTACGCTTCTGTCGATGAATGATGATATCGGGGATAGAACATGTTTTATGGGATTTTGTAGTGCAAGAACTGCACGATAAAAATGGATACAAAAGATTATCATCTTCAAAATGAAATTCTAGGTGAAAAGGTTGCATTATGAATCATAAGAACCAGCACCTGAAATAGTAAATTTCTATAAAAGACGCAATATATTCTTCATTGAGCTCACCTCAGACTCATCATCAAGAACCTTATCCATTATATAAAAATCACAACATTTAGCGATTTCTAGAAGCACCTCAACCACCGAAGGCCTCACTGTAGCATGTTTCTGCAGGTAAGAAACTTTAAGCTTAAAAATAGTTAGCACCTAAAATAAGAGCCCAGAATCTTTGAATTCAACCTGAAGCTCTTCCGAATTTTTTTCCTCCAGAATGACACCAAGTAGCTGGCAAGTCACCTGTGGAAAGTAACAAAAATAATAATAATTGTTATTGTTATTATCATTATAAAAACAATAGTTTGATGAATCTTTTGCTTTTAGAAAATGATTAACATAAAATCATGACAATTAAAACCCCATACAGAACTATGATTAATCGACCCAATGTCTCTCAAAATAAAATCCGCATACAAGTTAGCATATAAACTATCTTCAACCAAGATAGAATCCCTAAGCTTTAAGAAAAGAAACTTGCAATGTATGCATCAATATCTAAATTTAAAACCAGAAAAATGAACGTGTTTATCAATATTCCACTAATCTCAGCCAGCACAGCCTTGTGATGTAATTGAGTAAATGCTTCCAACCAAGTAAATGCAAGGATGAGTTAAATATCATATAATCAAACTTAGCATTTTTGCAATACAATTCAAAGAATAGCTGACAAGCCAAACAAGTTAACCTTTTAGGTCATAAAAAATATGCAAGATAAATTGACGCCTAAACCAATAATTGGATACTGCATAAACAAGGGTATAAACCATTTCAGATGTTTTAAGAGTACATTCTCATCTCAAGAACAACAATAGTAGTTGGGGTATTTAAGCACTCTTGTAAAACTTTTGTACACTTTTGATTGCTTAACGAGATAAATTCACCATCTCTGGTACAAAAAAAGAAATTCTTGGCAAAAAGCAAGGTGACCTAACTTGTAAATATATCAATGGTACGTAGTGTGCAGTGCAAAAGGCACAGGCTTTTTTTCTGCCACGATGCAAGACTATTCCGTAAAGAATGCATGCCAACCCTCTTTGAGGTAGCTTTACAATATGGCGCTCTTACTTAATAAAAAAAATGTTATTGTAATGACCCTAGGTCATTTGTAGGGGAGACGTTACTTTCACGCAAAACCGAAATTCCGTTGATCTCCCGTAGATTTTAGTTTTCCGTTAAAACTCCTGCTAGATTTCAGTTTTCAGTTACAATCCTTAATATAGAAAGTTTTCAAATTCATTTAAGCTGAAATAAGAAACTTTAAATTGCCATTAAGCGCGAAAGATCAAAACAGGAAACGAAAGTCTCAGAAAAACTGTCGGCAATTAAGGTCAGCAGTTCTATTAGGAAAGAAATTGGAAACACACGTACACTTATTGGCTTTTTAAGAACCACTCGTTCCCTTCGGCTCCTATAATCGCGCCATTTTCAATTCTATCGGACGCCTCCCATAACCTACTCGCGTTTCAGCGTCTCCCCCTAGCCGAACGAAACGGATGTGCGTTGCGCACGCACACCCTATTTAATCGAGCGCATGCCGCTATTCTTCCATTGCTCTCTCTCGACTCTTCACGGACCGAACGCTCCCATAAGACGCAGTGAGGACGTACCTGGCGACCGACCGAGCAAGAGGAATCGATCCCTTCTTCCGTCGTAGCCCTTACGCCCGAGAGACGTAGCGTGCGTCCTTTCCTTCGCTCGATCTTCTTCTTCTTCCGCACAACTCCCGATCGCCTCCCCCCTGTGCCCGACTCTTCATTGCGATCGACTGGGTTATAAGGTACGAACTCTTGCCCTTTTCTTTTATCTTCGACCGATCGAGAGAGAAGGAAAGAAAGAGAGAGTGAGAGCCGAAAGCAAGAATTGCATGTACTGAATTTATATGTATAAATATTTAAAACTTACATTCAAAGTCAATTTATTGTAATATGCATTATATTATCTTACATAAAAGGAAGGTGCAACACCTTCCTTGCTCATGTTGATTGAGAGCAAAAAATATAATGCAAATAAAGCTTGAGAGAAACGTTACCTTATGAGGTAATAATAATTTTTAGGATTGATATATTTATAAATTCCTTATGGTATCCCTTGATATTTTTTGACTCTAAATGCTTGTTTAAATATTCATATAATTATTAGTTTGTTGAACTAGGTAATGACTAAAAATATTTCATATTGGGTACAAAATTCTTTTCTATTATCTTGGTTTAGCTTGATTATAAGACCACATATACACTGTAATAGGGGTCATTTTCATAGTATAGTGAATAATGATAAACTTTGATCTAAAAGTAAAATAAATTAAAGATAATGTAATGATGAAGTTTAAAGTTAAAGAAAATAGGAATTTGAACTACTACAATGTTGGGTTTTAGACATCGTTCGATTTTGTTACATTCAACTCTTGCATTTAGATCTATAAATCAGCAAGGTTAAGTATTGAATCATATGAAGGAAGTTCTAATCTACTTAACATGATTTGATACACTTGATTCTAATCTATAAGTCTCTTTACATTTAAGCATTCGAATCTATATGAAATTTGGAACAAAATTAAGAATTTTAGGAAAAAACATTATTTTTCCTATGACTTTGAGATTCTAAGTATATAAATGTAAAAGTCAAACTTAAGAACAAGAATGTAAGTTTTAAATCTTATAAATAAGTCGTTGCAAAGTTTAATAAAATGTCAATTATAATTTTTACAGACACATCAAGTTTGTGAGTGATTCGTCTTATTAAGTCAAACACAAAAGATACACTGGATATTATTTTTATGCTTTTTACTATCATTTGCTGCTTAAGCATCGCTTTGAGCCTGTTTTGTGCTGCTACTTAATGCGTTATTCTTACTACTAATGCAGTAAGAGAAATAAAATGATATTATGTATCTAATGAATGTTGCAAAAGGGTTCCGAAACGGAGCATGAATAGGTTAGGGACGGGGCTAGTCCTCGGGAGCTATAAGGGTGCCATCTGAAGCCTTTGAGGGGGCCCAAGTGAAAGTTAAGCTTAAATACATATTTGTTGTCATCTGAAGCCCTTAAAAGGGCCCAAGTGAAGGTTATGCTTAAATGCATATGAACCCAGCCTCATGGTTCTAGCTTTGCCCATCAGAACTGCTATTATTATTTTATAATATCATAGACATAAACATAAACATGAACTTTTATGCTATTACTGTTTTTCTGTTTGAAAATTTAGCATGTGACAAAAGAATATTTATTTTGCAGGAGTTATGATTATCTTTTTGCTATAAACTATATTTTCCTGCAATTATTATCATTTTTGTATTTCATTTTTGCTAAAAGTATATCTTTAATATCCTTTGTATTTAGAATGTGCACTAAGACATTATTTTTATAATGCCAGATCAGATACAGCTGAAATAGACTGATATGGTATAAAGGCATGGCGCGAGAAATTAACAAATTCTAACTGCCCTTCTAGCGATAATCATGTTTGTATAATGATATTTATGTAATAAATTCTGGATGTTATTTATTTCAAATTGAATGAATGTTAGTTTTTTATACTTAAATGGCTTTGGCTCTTTGTTTAACTGCTATTTTACTTCACCGCCAATATGACCCTGCGGAGAGATGCATCCGATGTTAGTTTGGTTGTTAACAACCTAACATGGGTCATCACAGTTATGATCAGGATGGATTGAAGAACTTGCTATATGTTTTGAGAAGTTTTTCAAATGGAATAAGCTTATGCAAATTTAAAATATAATTTATATATAAATGCTAAAAATGAGACAAAATTTGATAGGATTTTGATGCAAAAAACCTCATAATTAACTTCTTTATCAAATAATTTTGAACAATAGGATTAAAATTTTAAAATAAAATTTAAGTGCGTATAGCCTATGAATGGTTGCAAGAAAATTGAAACAATTTCAAAAACTCCCATCATAAAGTAAAAATACAAAACGATTTTTTAATTTGTGATGTTTGGTATTAAAAGTCCCAAACAAAATAACAGCTATATAGTTAAATAAATACGAAGAAAAGATGTTACAATAATAGGCCACTTGCCGAGAAATGCAAAAGAATTTCTTGGATATTTCATCAAAAATAGAAAATTAAAAATTGGAGAAAAAAAGATGTTACAAAAGCAACTTAAACATATTCCTTATACTAGAGCAAGAGGTAAACCAAGGTAAATAATGAGGATATTTTTTGGAGGGGGGGTCTGACGTGTGTCAAAGGGTGCATGCAGCAAAGGCCAAATTTCCTGCAATTCTTTCAAAGTAAGAATCTTGAGGAGATTTTAGCTATCTAAAGAGAAGACTAATTGATGCAAGACAGTAAGTACATGCGAAGAGGAGGTTCATGACTCGAGCCTTTGTTCATGATATATTTGTTTTTTTGTTTTGGGTCGTGTTGTAACCGTAGCGGTATTATATTTATTTTTGGTTTCAAGTTAAGTCGTATTATATTTATGTGTGTTGATAAGATGTAAAAGGAAACCTTAATATATAATGGGGTGTCTCACATCTATATATATCATATGTATGGTATGGAAAAAGGTAGTTGAATAATAATACAGAATATTGGCTTGAGAGCTTCCTTGGTGTGGATAACCAAGAGAAACTATATTTGGTGTGCATAGCCGAAATCCTTGAAGGTGTGCATAGCCTTTAAGAAACCAAGGTGCAAATAATCTTGGGGTAATCTTTCTTTTATTTTATTATTTTTTATTTGGAATCATAGTATTCTCTGTTAGCTTTCAATTTCACTTTTTTCGCTTAAATTCGCTCCCATTTCGGCCTTCAAACGTTCCTCCTACAAAACCTATGCACAATTCGACACCGTCTAACTTCACTATCCATAACTTTTCCAAACTGCCACCAAATCAAACCAATGAACATCCTACAGATTTCTAATGTCCAACACAGCATTCTCCTAAAATTTCGTGTCAATCCGACATCATTTGGCCCACTAAAAGCTTTCCCAAAGTCATCAAAATCATATCTACAATCCTACCACCAAAACCACCATCATTTTTAGCCTTAGTTTGGAGCTTGACTGCTGAGATTGATTTGTTATTGACTCATGTTATATTTGTTTTTTGTTTCTGGTTGTGATGTAATTTGATTTCGAGTTGAGTCGTGTTATATTTATGTGTATTGGTAAGATGTGAAATGACACTATGATGGGGAGCCTTACATCTATATATATCATATGTATGGCATGCATAGAAGAAGATAGTCAATGAAAAACTTCTTCCTTTGTGAGAGTGGTGCTCTTGCGAAAGTGCATGAAGCGGTGTGTTATCACTACAACCTTGTACGCGTGCATAGCAACAAGACCATCAGGGTGTGTATAATCCTTGTAATCTATCTTGTGTCGGCGTGGATATCCATTACTCCCCTTCGATGTGCAGAATCGAAGATTTTGAAGATGTGTATAATCTTCAAGAGCCCAAGATGTGGATAATCTTGAGGTTTATCTTATATTTTGTGTCTTCTTATTCTTTGTCTACTTTCCAACAAAAATCCTAAAAAATATATCAAAAGTTCTCAATATCATAATTACCTCATCTACCAAATTTCATGTCAATTCAACTTGTTTGGTCTACAAAGTGTCATCCCAAAACCCTCCAAATCATATCTACAATCTTACCACCATATCCCCCATCATATTTGGTATCGAAGACATGTTTCAAGTCTCTGATAATATATTCTTGTTTCAGTGTCATTGGCATCATTGGAAAGCTAAAATCCTCAACTACACTCAAGTGTCATCAAAACTGATATTTGACCACTCAATGGAGAAGGAGGAAAGCAAGATGTTTCGACGTTGTGATCCGTTCGCTGCCACACAACGCACTTCTCCAAAGGCGCAGAATGGAGGGCAGATTGAGAATAGAATCCTATTTCAATGGAAGGATATAATGCTATCAAATGATAATTGGTTGTCATATGAGGAGTTCAAAAAATCAACTCTACGGAGTTGAGTTCTTTTGGTGGGAGAGAATCTGATGCAGGATAGCAAGCACATATGAAGATGAGGTCCATAACTCGAGCCTTTGTTTATGTAAAATGACCCTAAGTCGTTTTTTAAAAAATCCTAATTTTTCCGTTATGTTCAATTTCTGTTAATTACTCGCAAATTTCCGTTTTTAGTTAAAAATTTCGGCTAAAATTCGTTTTCGTCAAATTTCTGTTTATTTTTGTTACATATTGATTAAATTATTGATTGGGGAAGTTTCTCAAAGCTAATAAAGCTAAAATGGAATTTTAGATTTGCCATTAATCTTGAATTTACATTAGTAAAGTATTACTTACCTCATCGACACTGCTAACGCCGCTTCATGATATCAAGACAAACACAAATATGAATTTTTATGCGATCATCTTTTTTAATTTAGTATGTGACATAACTATGGCAAAGAAACCTTTTTTGCAAGAATTATGATTATTTTGATTGCATTAAAACCATATTTTCCTGCAATTATTATCGTATTATTTTCGCCTTCCACTTCTGTTTAAAAGTAAATTATTTAATATCCTTATACTTAGAATTGTGCACTAACGTATTTTTTTATAATGCCAAACCAGGTACAACTGAAAGAGGCTGGGATAGCTTAAGGATGTTATAAGGAATTGTGGTGCATAATAGAAAAATAAAACTTTAGCTTTTATTTTTTTTTTCAAGAGACGATCTTTTATTTTTGTATGCTATTGAATATGTAATATCCTGGATAATGTTATCTTTAAATTGAAAGAATGATATTTGTTATATTTGTATATGGCTCTGGATGATGTTTAAACATTATTTTGCTTAACCGCCAATATGATCTTGCGAACATGTATCTAATGTTAGATTAGTTGTTATTAACCTAATATGGGTCATCACAATTTAGAGCTTAGCTGACAAGATTGATTTGTTATTGAGTCTTTTTTTTTTCGGATCGTGTTGTAACCGTAGTCATGTTATATTTTTCTTTTGGTTTCCAGTTGAGTCATCTTATATTTATGTATTAGTAAGATGTGAAATGACACCTTAATATATGATGGGGTGCCTCATATCTATATATATCATATGTATGACATGGAAAAAGATAATGAATAAAAAACCCTTTTCTTCTTCTTTATGTGACTGGTGCTCTTGCGAGAGTGCATGAAGTGGTGCATAATTACTTCGACCTTGTGCATGTGCACAGTGGCAAGGCCATTGGGGTGTATATAATCTTGGTAATCTATCTTGTGTTGACATGGATAACCATCACTCCCCTTTGGTGTGCATAATCGAAGGTTTTGAAGGTGTGTATAATCTTCAAGAGCCAAAGTGTGGATAATTTTGAGATTTGTCTTCTGTTTTGTATCTTCTTATTCTTTGTCTACTTTCCAAAAAAAAAAACCTTACAAAAATCCTAAAAAAATTGTAAAAATTTTCTATATCACAACTCCTCTACCAAATTTAATATCAATCTGATATCATTTGGTCCACCAAAAGTCTTCCCAAAATCCTCTAAATCATATCTACAATCCTACCACCATATCTCCCATCATAATTAGTCTTTTCATAATTTAAGAGCTACCCGTGCCAGAAAATATGATTTACTATGGTGCTTTGAGGATGCTTAAATGATTTTATTTCATTTGTAAATATTTACAACCCAACTTATTTATAGATTGATCTAACAATATAACTTTATAAATCAAAATAAGCTAATTAATTTTAATTAAAACATTAATGGTAACACTAATTTTTTGTTTCTTGTATAAACACCTTACTTTTATGTAATAATCTCAATAAATTAGTTATTCATTGTAAAATTAGAAGTAATGAATTCTATAAAGTATTTTTAATGTAATTAATCATTATATTAATTGTAACTACTTTCAAAGAGATCATTTGAATAGTAGAAAGTTTTTTGAGTTTTCTAAAAAAAAATTCTAATTTGGACACCTAAATAGATTGGATCAACTAGTTTCAATGAAATTGTTAGAAATTGTGCAGTAAAATTCTTTTTAGCATATAAAGGGTCAATGGTTTAGAGAATATGACTTTGGTCTATAATGGAATGTTTGATAACTCAACAACTTAGTGATTTTGATAAAATTACTCATGTTTGACAGAAGATATTATGATATAAATTGATTTATTGTGGATACCACTTTACAACTTTGGTTCACTCAAAATGTGCTTGAGATCACACATTTTTATTAGATCATTTGGATTCATCTAAGAGCTTCATATTCTAATACCTTATATTAAAAATTATTTAAATGACAAATTGAATTGCTCAAGGTTTAAGTGGCATAAGGAATTTGTAGTTGTTACTAAGATTTTAAGTATGCAAAGCTTGCTAACCACCTTTCCATCAGAATATTTTCTTGACTTGTGATTAATAATTGAATTAATTTTTCCACTTATTAATGTACATAGTTTCATTATAACTTGCTTGTTTAAAATATATTTTCAATTCACTTTGTCTAAAGTAACTCTAACCATACAATGATATTTATCGAGTATATTAATCATTGCAACAAATGCATACACCATGGATGCTATTGTTAAAGTAATATACTTATCATTTCACAAACTCCAAACACACTACCCACTATCTCTAAGAAAATAGATAGGAGTGTTGATTTTTGCCATATAAGCATCATTATTTATGTATTTTGATCCCAAATTGCATTCCTACATCTTGTGTAAAAACTTTTTGAAAAGAAAAAGTATTAAGTACCTATGTAGAGCAATGCAAGATTCAAAGAAAAATCTTTTATAAACAATTAAGTATCAAAAGTTTCAAGAAAAATAGTTATACCCATCCAACAAACTAGAGTTAAGCATGCATGTCATCTTTTAATTTATTATATCATTGTTTGCTCGCCATCTGTTAATTTTGCCTTCGGTTACTTCCACCATCATATAGTCATCTTGAAGGTCATGCGCCATGCATAATATATGATGATACCCAAAATTTATACATAATAATGCTCCTTAATTCCTTGTGTCATTGTGGATTTTTTTATTCATGCAAATCAACTTTCGCAATGGCCATAAAAATGTTGTTAATGGGTTTTAAGAATCTACACATTTAATTTTCAAGAATGTTAAAATTGTGCTAAATTGAAATAATGGCACCTTAAAACTTGCCTTGTTAGCCATAAATATCTTTAGTGCCTACTATGCGCTTAAGAATACATAAGTTATAATATGTGAAAGGCTTCTACTTGAAGCTATAGCACAATAAACCAATAAATTATGTGTCACAAATGCCCCAAATCTCCTATATTGATACTATTGCTTCCTTGATATACAAATGATTAGATAAATATAAAAGTCATAATTTGTTTCATTCTTAAAATGGTAAAATAGTGACTATATTAAAAGCCAAACTTTTCTGCATAATCATAAGAGTTTTATTAGCTTGAATTTAGATCTATTTATTTCAATTCTAGCATGACACTCAAACTTTTTCACTAAACTTTAAGTTTTCAATGAACAAATATTTATGAATCAATTTTTTTTTTTGTACAGTTGAAATTGATTTCTAATTTTAGCAAGCACTATAGATTTTATAAAGCATATTATTGTGCATCACTAGTTCTTCAACTCTATCAATGATTAAGAGCCTAATTTATATATAAGGCTTTAGGGTGTATGGAAAAGACAACTATTGATTCTTAAATGAAAAGACAGTTATTTTTTCTTACATACCATTCCAATCTTAATAATATACCAACTATCTAGTTTTCTAAATACTAATCTAACATTGAAATCATTCTAAATTCAACAAAAACACCATTCTATTTAGATCTTCTTAACATAAAATGGGGATGACACTACAAGCACAGGTAAGATTAGGTGATGATTAGCAAAAACATATTGTATGTTAAATAGGCTAATTAAAAATATTTAGGTGAGAATCTTTTATTTTAGTCAACCAAACAGCACAAATAAAATTAAGCTTATGACTTTCATGTTTAGGTTAACAAATTGGCAACAAATAAAATCAGCAGTTCACAGGACCAAAACTCTCGTTCATATCAACAAATATAAGAGAACATTTTTAAAATATTTAAATACAATTTTATTTGCTTGATAAAATTAACAACTGCGTACCTTTCTGCACCCACCAAGCCTCTTCCTCACAATTTGTCGAAGACTAAGCTATAAAAGAGGGAAAATAAAGTAAATGATATTGCCTGCATAGATTTAGCAGCAGAAACGCAGCAATTGAAGCTCAATCAAAAGAAATGCAGATGCATCAAAACAAACATTCAAACCAAGCGTGGTTTCATTGAACAATAGTTGGAAAATACCAAGGATTAAGCACTATATAGCTAAATTATAAATCATATCAAAGTATAAGCCGTAATACTACCTCGCTTGGAGAATCGATCTCCTGGATCTCATCCAAATCGCTCAAATTGGGAACAGGTGGAGAACGATCAGCTGAAGGAGCTGTTCGTTTGGGAGGGCGCTGCCTCTCCCGGCCAGACGGCGACCTCAAGAACTTCCATGTAAAGACCACGGCGATGGCGAGGCCAGCTATGGCTCCCAACGAGCCCGCGTTCTGTGAAGCGGGGAGTGGAGGCGTAAGAGGAAAATTCGAGAAGGATAGGGATCGTCACTTTGAAGGATTACCTTGTGATTGAGGAGGAGGACGACGACGTCGGAAACTCTGCGATTGAGGTGTTTGGCAAAACGCCTAACGAGGCTGATGGCGTCATTGGCGACATGATCGGACATCTAGCCGTCGGGAACTGCCGAGAGAGGAACGAGACTACTGGAAATGTGACGCTGAAGGGCTTGCCGCGGAAATTCCCGAACTTCGACCTGAAAATAAATATCATTATTGGTATTTTTTGGTAGTATTTTCTTTCAAGGCTTATTTGGATTATTTGAATTTTTGTAAAATTAGTTTAAAGTAAGTTTTTTTTTATATCCAACCATTTGGCATAAATTAAAATTTGTGAAAATTTTAAGTTGTAATTCAATTTTACATTATAATATATATAAATAGGGCCGGAGATTACGCGAAGAGATCAATTGAACGATTCAAATGAATCAATCGATCAAATGCTACGCTCAAATGAATCTTTCTTTCCGTTCCATCGAAACACTAAAAAAGTAAATTTTAAATTTAAAAGTTCAAGGGTTAAATTTATCATAAACTTACTTTTCATATTTCAATGCCTAATTTGATACACACTTACACATAAAAAAATATAATATTTAAGATGATACTATAATTATGTATATATATATAAGTAAATAATTTATGCAATATAATTTTAACTTATGCTTATATATAAAAATTAAAAAGAAAAAAAAAAATTTTTGTAAGTTTCATGATATATAATATATATAAATATAATTAGAATTATAATTCAAAAGAAAATACTATGCTTATTTAAGAATATACATTTAAAAGTATTCATGATCAAAATAATTTATTTATTTTTTGCATATAGGCCTCACAAAAAAGTGTATTCAATCAATAATGTGACGCCCCGCCCTTTAATACACAAGATTATGTTAAAGGAGTGTGTCACTCTGGTAAATCTCTCATTTATCATTAGATTAAGGTAAGACCCTCAATTCAATAATAAGGGAAGGATGTGCCCTGAATATATTTAGCAGAATTATTCACTAAGTATATACAATCACCACAATATATAAAAGGAGTGAACATGCAACTCGAAATAAAATAGTACAATAAAAGAACATACATAGATAGCTGTATTATTACAAATATTTAAATAAATTTTAAAGAAAAATAAATCTTTCGTCCTCACAAGAATAAAAGAGAAACTAAGATAAGGATTTTCAGCGAAAGCACAGTCCTCCTGAATCTGATCTTCAGATGGTTCGATTACCTCAAATAACTCATAATCTACCATTATCGGTTTCACAATGATATGGCCCTAGCCATATAAAAGAAAATTCTGATTAAAAATATTGCCTAAGTATATTTTAGGCTACTTAAATTCATGAGTTTTTTGATATCATCATTTTACTTGTGCTATAAAATAAGCAAAGTATATAGGTGCAATAAGCATACAAATGAAGGAATAAGCTATAAATAAAAATATTACTAAGCAATATGTGATGTAAAAGAGCATACCTCAACACCAAAGTTGTGGCAAGATTAGGCATATAAGCGAAGTAAAGAAAATACTAAAAGAAAAAACTCATCCTACACATGCTTATGATCATATGAATTATGCATATTTTAAAAGAAAATAATTTAACTGTGGTACGTAAGTAAGTAGAAAGAAATCTAACATCTTATAAGTAAACAAGTTAGAAACTGCAATAAGAATAATAGTAAAATAGAAAAGTAAGTATGTAAATATTGTTATATCAGAAGGGTTGGCCAATCGGGCTACAATAAAATCTCATAACCTTTATGCAGAATTCACATAGCCTTTCTGGGCTAGAGAAAAAACTGAAAAGAACTAAGGAGGCAGAAAATACGCATGCAATAAGTTTTAATTATTTTGCTTTACTTTTGTAGACACGGCCAAAAGTGGTTGAGGAGTCAAGCACGCTTATATGATTGTTTGGGTTCCAACTTAACACAATACTCCTCAATGAGTAATGATAAGTTATCTCTTATTTATCATTACCCCCTGTCTAGTGGATGTAAAAGTACATAATAACTGACCAGAAACTGAACCCAATACAAATATTATCCTAATTATTCTATATTTTCATTTTATGCAGCAATATTATCTTGTATGATATGTTCAAGATAATGGCACAAAGTATAAGAACTGCAAAAATAACAAGTAAATTAATAGTAAGCAAGACTCTTTACTACACACATGTGATATTCATTGTTATCAACTTAATCCATTCTAATTATTCTAAGTTATACAAGTTTAGGATCTTTAATTCATACTATCAAGTATAACCTATAATATGACATTATAAGTTAAAAGCATTTAGGACTGATCGGGTTCTAATTTAATTCAATCAATATCGCTTAAAAGTTAAATAAGTAATCAATACAACATATTTGATGAATTTAAATACTCTAAGCTAAGATCTGATCAAGATCTACTAAAGCTTGAGGTTATAAATTAAACACCACGAATATAATCTAAAGGTAAAGCATAAGGACTAAGATTTAAGCCTAATTGTGAATTATTAATCAAGCCAAATCCTATTAAGCATAATCATGCTTAATAGAATGATCTTTTAGTCTTAATCTAAAGCTAAAAGATAAAATAATCATAATTAAAGCATGAAAATCTAAAAACTAATAAAACTAAGATTTCATTTATTGAATAACTCATTTACTTAATGACTGGTCTAACCTATTATCTATTCCTATTCTTAAGGAAAATATCCTAAGGTGGAGTGTAGATCCTAAAAAGCTCCTAATAAATAACTTAAAGAATTTTAAAAGTTGATGATAATTATTATAATTTATCTTTATTTGCTAATCTAATTTATTAAGAGTTGATGATAGTTATTATAATTTATCTTTATTTACTAATCTAATTCATTATTCAAGTTAAGAATGGGATATTAAAATTATGTTAGAAGTTATAGTTCTTACTTATGAGTTTTCAAGCCTTTAATTGGAGATTTTCTCAATTTAACCCATTTATAAGATTAAGAGGCTAAATTGATTACAAATCAGTTATTACTGATTTTAATGATTTAATTGATATTATAGAAGTCAAGGGCACTTAACCAAAATTTTTAGGCAAAATGACTATTTTGTCCCTACATAAGGGTCCAAAATATTACTTTTTGATTAATGGCTCTAAATTGGATTTTCTTGATATCAAATGATTACATACTATCTAACATAAAGATAAACAGTAGGTACATCAACTTTGGAGAAGAATTAAGTCTTATGGGTTCAAATTAAGGATTTTAACCTATAAGGGCAATTTGGTAATTTTACATAGTAAAGTAAATAAATTCAGTCAATTTATTGTTATTTGTTGTCCAAGTATTCCATAAAGTTTAAGAATACTAAATTTTGAGATCTAATAGTTAAGTTATGATCATTCCAATATTAGGGTTTAATTATGTAATTTAGGGTTTTATAAGTGTCAAAAAATCTAACTTTTCTATTTGATGTCTGCATTTAGCAAACTTAGTGGCTATAGTTTCCCTATATCACACTAAGTACTTTAACTAGGAGTAAACCCAAATTGGATTTCAATTGATCAAGTTATGATCTAATCAAGTTCTAAGGTGATTAGGGCAAATTAAGGTTTATAGTAGTCAAAACCTAAATTTTATTTTAGTTTACTGTTAATTATATTTTTTTGATCTAAATAGTATATTGGATGACATAACTTAGATTTCAATTGGCTAAGTTATGGCTAAATAAAATTTTAAGTTATTAGGATAATTAAGGAGGGGTACTAAAAGTAATTAGTCAAATTAATGACCTAATATCAAAACTAATACTACCAGATTAATCTAAATATTATCCTGATTAAAATACGACCCATATTAGCTAAGTTTGGGTTAATAGGTACAAAATTAAGAATGTTTGAAGTTTTTTAGGGTTTAGGGTTAAGTGATGGGACCTAAAATATCAATATGTTAAACATGTGTACTACAAAATTTTTGGCAGTACCATAATATTCCTCTCATTTTTTGAGCAAAATGAAATATATATTTAATATATTTGGATTATTGGATTAATAATTATGAGCATTTGAAATTTTATTAATTATTTAGATACATATCTTTAAACAAATAAATTAGACAACTTAATTGACTAATTTAATAGGTTTAATCGCTGGTGGGACCCACGGGAATGATAGCCACAAGCAGACGAGACCCATGGCACTGAGCATATGGGAGGGTGCACAATCCTGTCCCGATAGCTGGACACTGGAGGGACTCGCATCGTCAGACGTGGTAGACAACGTCAGTTGTGGGACCCGTAGCCTCAGTCGCAGTGCACGCCACGTGCAGGCCCAGCAACACGCGGGTCAGGACCGAGTTAACCCAGCCCAACTAGACTTCGTCTTCTAAATGAATAGATAGCAGGAGGTTCAGGCTTCGATGAACGTGTGCATAGAGCCTCTCTAAGCCTAATCGGCACACTGACTAGAGCCCGAGACCAGACCTTCCCAACAAACCCCATAACTCTAGCTTTGGAGCTTTTTAACTCCTCTAATTATGATACCCTAAATTTTCCATACACGACTCTACCCGATGCCTACAAAAATCGATAGTGCGAGTCTTAACAGGAATTGAATTAATAGGCAAAAATCAATCACAATAAGATAGAATAGTGTCATAAAATGGAGCGATATAATACAATTTGAGAGTATTAGGGTCAGATGGTACTTGGATCTAGCAACTCAGTGAACTATAGGTAGACGAAGGATAGCTTTGAAGATTCAAAGGGCTCACTAATTGTAAAAATAGAACCAGGCCTGCTACCGGGATGATTAATGAGGATCGGCGGAGCCTGCGATGGTCTAGGACCGCTACGACTGGCCAGCAAGGGCGGCGGCGACGTGGGCTGGCTATGCGCGCTACGTGTGGCCACGTGAAGAAAATGAAGGACCGCCGTCTAATTGATCAAACAACATGAATTTGCTGTCAGTTTACACGATGGACAGGGAACGGCTCTGCATTAAGTTAATAGTGTCATTAAGGGTTTTAATTAAATAATAATAATTTAAATATTATTTCTAATTTTTATTAATTACAAATTAAATAAATAAATAGCTTCCAAAAAAATTCATTTATTCACCCATCGCTAATTAAGGGGTGAGGAACGCAGCGGTGAAGTCGGATTTTGATTTCAATAAGCATTTTTTTTTATTATTTAAGTATTTAAATATATTAAAATATTCGATAAATTTTTTGATGACTTCTGATAGCCACCAAAATATGACCCATAGCTAATTTGAGGGCAATGAACGCAATGACGAAGTCCGAATTTTGATTTGAGGTCAAAATAATTAGGTTAACTTCCATAGTTTATGAAATTTCTAAAATCAGGATTTGATCCATTTGACTCTTGATTTAGATTAGGTCTTTGAAGTGAAATCTTGATGACTTAATTAGAGTACTAGAATCAAAATCAGAACTTAATTTAGTCTTAATTGACTAGGGTAACGACTCGAGTTATTACAAATAATCTACTTACACATTGGATTGACACATTATTTGTATATTTTGGTATATACTAGTGTGTAAGTGTAGCAATATTCAGTACAAAAATATTTAATATTTTCTCACAAGACATCTTATTTTTAGATTTTACTTATATAACACTTAAATTCTTAAAATAAATCAAACTTACCACCAAAATTAATGTCTTTAACAGCGTAGAATCCACTCTGTAATCTTTTTTTTTTACTTATAAGGACGTATTTCTAAGTTACACTCGATAGTATAAATTAAAGATCCTGAACTTGAGTAACTTATAATAATTAGAATAGTTTAATTAGACAATAATATTGTCATAATGTATATTAGAGTCTCTTGCTCACAATTGAATTTTAGTTGTTTACGCATTCATTGAAATTGTGCTTTAAATCCTTGGAGATGTCATACAAAAATATTGTTGTATGAAAATAAAAATTTAGAATATTTAGGATAACATTTGAATTGGGTTCAGTTACTTGGTGATCTGGCATATTTTACTCCACTATACAGGGGTAAAAAGAAATAAGGATGCTTAACATTAATCATTGAGGAGTGTGTGTTAAGCTTAGAACTCGTTTAGTCTTATAGACGTGCTTGACTCATCAGCTATTTCTGGATGTCTCCACATAAATAAAAGTAAAATAACTAAAAGAAATTTGCATTTGTATTTACTGTCTCTTCAATTTTGTTATTCTGTTCTGTTTGCCCTAGTCTAGAAAGGCTTTGGAAATTTTTGTCTGGGCTCGATTGACTAATTTTCTGATATAGCAGTTACACATAGTCATTTTAGTTTTAGTTTACTATTTACTGCGTTATTGATGTATGTTATTTCAGTTAGCTATATTTCTTTACTTACTAGCTTAATTATACGTATTTATATGATGCTATATTTTATTGCTTACTATATATACCACTTTCAAATTTTTATTTTAAATTAGTATATGTCATATGATCATCAACATGTTTAAGATTAAATTTTTCTTTTAGTACTTTTATTTATTATATTATATATGTATGCCTATTCCTTGCTTAGTTTGCTTGAAGTGTATATTTTATCTCAATTCCTGTTTAGTTATAAGTATTGTATTTATAACTTATCATGTTCCTTGTATGCTTACTGCTTATATGGTAGTTAGTTCACTTTTGTTAGTTTAAGTAAAATGGTGACATTAATAATCAATGTAAAATATTCAACCTAAAATATACTTAGATAATTTGTCTATTAAGATTTTTCTTTCATTGGCTGGGACGGGCCCTGTCATTGTGAAACCGACAATATCAAAATTTGAGCAATTTGAAGATCTAGTTCCCGTAGAGGAGCTTCTTATTGAAGAGGACCATCAGCCAAGTGATCCAGGAGCTGCTTTGTTTCTCTTTCTATATATTATGAGGATGAGAGAATTTTCTTTTATATCAGTATTTTAAACTATTTATTAAATGTTATAATAATATATGTACTGTAATAGCCCAAACTCTTAAGCACCAAGGTATTGTCCATTTTGGCCTGAAAGGCTTCATGGTTTTGCCCTCAGAAGATAACTTCCCAATAGGTCACCAATCCTAGGAGTGCTCTCACATGAGCAAGCTTAACTTTGGGGTTCTTATTAGAAACTCTACCGTTATCTGAAAAAATGCATCGATGCTTAAGAGTTTTACTTATTACTACTTAAGTAACTTATGTCATCGTAAGTATTCACACACAAATCTAATAACCATCCATTGGGTAGATAGGACTATAGGTAACCCCTGCAGGCTCAAGAGGTAGTCACAACTATGTAGCACCTTAACCATCAAAGATTCAAGAGGCTGCTCATATGAAGTGATACTTTGCTATATATTGCACTTAGCTCTTATCTGACACCTTATGTCCTGCTTTGATACCATTTGTAATAGCCCAAACTCTTAACACCAAGGTATTTGTTCGCTTTGGCCTAAAAGGCCTCATGATTTTACCCTCAGAAGATAACTTCCCAGCAAGTCACCCATTCTGGGAGTGCTTCCACCTGAGCACGCTTAATTTTGGAGTTCTTATCAGGAACTCCACTGTTATCTAAAAAGACGCCTCGATGTTTAAGAGTTTTACTTATTAGTACTTAAGTGGGTCTTCACAATCTCCCTAACTTAAGTAATTGACATCCTCATCAGTATCCACACACAGATCCAAGAACCATATATTGGGTAGATATGACTAGACGTGACCCCTACAGGCTCAAGAGGTACCCACAACTATGTAGCATCTTAACCATCAAGGGTTCAAGAGGCTGCTCATATGAAGTAGTACTTTGCCATGTATGACACTTAGCTCTTATCTGACACCCTATGGCCTGCTCTGATACCATTTGTAATAGCTCAAACTCTTAAGCACTAAGGTATTATCTATTTTGGCCTGAAAGACATCACAGTTTTGCCATCAGAAGTTAACTTCATAGTAGGTCACCCATCATAGGAGTGCTCCCACATGAGCACACTTAACTTTGGGGTTCTTATTAGGAACTCCACTATTATCTAAAAAGGCGCCTCAATGTTTAAGAGTTTTACTTATTACTACTTAAGTGGGTCTTCACAGGTACACCTGTGACTGTGTTTACTTTCTTACACTGTTATTTTCTGAGCTATGTTTCATTTTATTTCTCATTTGATGTATGGTAAAATGGATGTATTATTTACTTATATGCTTCCTCACTCAGTACTTGTATTGATTTAGTGACTGATAAAAATGTATTCATCCTATGCACATCCTTCACTTATTAGTGGATTGTAGATCTTACCTAATCCAATAATAAGTGAGGAATTTATCAGAGTGACACACCACCCCTTAAGTATAATCTAGTGGATTAAGGGGTGGGGAGCCACAATACATTATCAATTGAATACTAAAAAAATAGAATAAAAAGAGTTAGCATCTTCATGTGATTTTTTATAACTATACAATATCTTGATAATCTTGATTTTAACTCATGTACTGCAGTATAGAAGAAAATAAAAAGCAACAAACAACAAAACACCTATAAATTATTATGAAACTTATAACTAAGAACACATGAGAACGAAAAGTAAATGCTCATCATTAAAAAATCAAACATGCAAAAAAAATCTTTGTCAAGATGATGATGGCTTGATTTGGTTGCCACCAAACAAGTTGTAAAGTAAAACCAACAAAATATTGTAAAACAATAATAAAATGCTCATACTAAAGTTTTATATACTTCAACTCCATGAATTAAAATATCAACATCAATAAGTCATAGCTTATCGAGCTGCATACATATATCAACATAAATGAGGCATAACTTATCAGGCTACATATTAATAGCAATAACCTCTATGCACTTAAACATTTGCTTTGTTCACATTCTTATTGTTAGAATTTGTTAAGGCAACTGATAATATCATTGAAACAAATATAATTTAATATATACAAAGTATATTAGATAATGATATGCAATAGATGGTTATATAAGAATATAACCATCTGAGTTAACTTAAGCAGTTAACATAGATAAGTGTCCTGAGAAAATAATATCATGAGACAAAATCATGAAGTGTCAATAGTAATAATTATAGCATTTGCTTGGTTCTGCTATATTGATCATATGTAATTGGGATAGCAATTCTGATGATGATTGTTCTGAGTGTACATTGCTTCTAATAATGATATGGCTCTTGATATATGCTTAGGTGATACATATAAATATTTTACAATATCTTTGCAAAATCAACACTATGAATTAAAGGAAAAAAAAGTATTAACGAGGAAACATGCAAAGCTTGCACAAAATCAACATTATTACATTTCTAAATTCAATTTAAATTAATATACTTATAGGGTGATGCCAATTTGAATATCAAATTTCAAAGCAAATGAAAAAAAAATCTTAATCCCATAAAAAAATAATAATATAATTATAATTAATTAAAGTTATATCACCATTACCAACTAAATATTTTCCTATAAAAGAAATGATTATTAGATGTAATTCTAGATACAGATATATAATCTATACAATTTTTAAAAAATATTGTGTTGCTGGTGATACGAGCAAGATGACATATTCTCGAATTGCCATCGATCTTAAAACAACATTCGAATAGAAAGTCCTAAAACCTAAAAAATCTACATGAGGAACACATAAAATCATTTGAATTACAAATATCATATTGCTCACATCCTGAATCTAAAGAGGAAAGAAATACTATATGTACATAATAATATACATCAAAAAGTATTCAGTTGATGAAAAATTTTATTTTTTAATAATTTTTTCATATAAGTAAAAATATATATTCAACAATAATTTACTTACATATTGAATTGACACATTATCTATATATTTTAATATATAATAATGTGTAAGTATATAAATACTATTTTTTAGTATGGAATCATAGTTTCAGATATATGAGCAAAAACCTAACCTAAAAGAGCGGAGGATTTAATATATAAATAATATTTAAGTGAGCAAAAACCTAACCTAAAAGAGCTAAAGGATAGGAACGAAGGTGGGGCAATGGCGGCACTACCTCTAGCGACGGCGGAGCTGTGCGACGCGAATCCACAGCTGATTTCCAACGGGGAGCTGCGCGCGCTCCATCCGGGGTTCCAAATCTACGGGCGGAGGCAGATATTCGCGGGGCCGATCGTGACGCTGAAGGTGTTCGAGGACAACGTCCTGGTGCGTGAGTTTCTGGAGGAGAAGGGAAATGGGAGGGTGCTCGTGGTCGACGGGGGAGGGAGCGCGCGATGCGCGATTCTGGGAGGGAATCCCGTGCAGCAGGCCCAGAACAACGGGTGGGCCGGCATCGTCGTCAACGGATGCATCAGGGACGTCGAAGAGATCAACGGCTGCGATATCGGGGTCAGGGCTCTTGCCTCCCACCCCATGAAGGCCAACAAAAAGGGGACGGGGGAGAAGCATGTTTCTGTGAATATTGCGGGAACCAGAATCTGCGATGGAGAGTGGCTATATGCCGATACTGATGGGATTTTGATCTCCAGGTCTGAGCTCACTGTTTGATGTCCTTCTTCTTCTTCTTCTTCTTCTTCTTCTTCTTCTTCTTCTTCTTCTTCTTCTTCTTCTTCTTCTTGCCGGTTTGTGGGATGCATCTTTGTGATGGAATAATGTAATTTAAGGCAGATATGTGCTCTGTGATGATTTTGTAAAAGAGCCAAATTGAGTATTTCTTGTTGTAGTATATGATTGCAGTTCTTCTATAATGAAAAAGGAAGACTCCGAACCCTTGTGAAGCAGTCGACTACCTTCGACGGCCTTAGGAGGCCACCGACACCCTTTTTTCTTCCTCTCGAGGTTCTGTAAATTTGGCTGTTTTTTCAGTGAATTTCATGTTAGTTTGACCCTAGAGATTATGATCAATTTTGTGGGATTCATCTTTGTGATGGAATATTGTCATTGAAGGAAGATATGTACTCTTATCAAGCAAAAGAGAGTGTAATTTCTTTGTTCTCAGAATGAATCTGTGATGATCTGAAGGGACTATTAAATTCATTTATTGTTTTGTTCATTAAGTTTTGGTTAAAGCTTTGTTCAATGTAGATCTTGATGGGAAGGATTGCAATTCTTCTATGCTGAAAAAGGAAGAAAGAACCCTACTGCAGGAAGACAAAGCTTAACTGCACTTGTATTGCCAGTTGAAAGAGTTGAGGATTTGATCGATCGAAGGTTCCGTCCTCTGTTTCTTTGGTGATTGGACTCCTTGAAAGGCATATTTGTGGTGACATTCTGGCTAGAAAGAGCTGCATTTTTACAAAGAATGAGTACATAAAAGGATGAATTCAGTAGGAGGTGATGGGATGGAAGAAGCTGTGAACCAATCTTTTTTGCTTGAGTCTAATGGTGAAGACTGTAACAATCACAATGGAATAGCTTCTATGAATTCTCTAATGAAAACATTCAAGGTGTGTTTGGAGAAACATATGGTACTGAAATCAGGTCCAACAATGAGTCCAACTTCAATTGTTATTGTTGGTGGCTATAATAGTTCAATCGAACCAATCAACAAAAAGCTACATTGAATTATGCTCCAACAAATAACAGACCTGCGATTATTTGGAACGAATTGAATGTTGACAGATGCCCCAATGAAGTTGAACTGAACATCAAGTGCGTTCAAGATTAGAAATTCATCATTGATATTGAGGAAGAAACCATGTGTCTAAATAATTTTGAAGTGGTGATTAGTTAGACAGAGGATCCCGTAGCATATTCTTTCAAATGAGATTCATCATCAATGGCTTGCTTTTGGGAGGTTCACTATGATTGCTCTTGAATATGAATTATTTCTTATGAAGGAGAACATTTCTTCTTGGCTCCATCAAATGCAAAAGGAAGGCATATCTTTAGGCAATGGTGATACCCATTTTTGTTGCCAGATTCGAGATAGCTCAATCATGTTGAGGCTCGCATTGTTGGCCGGGAGATGCAATGGGAGACAATAACTTCTCTCTCTTCCTTAGATTTTATACTATAGTCTAATGTCACCTTGGCCTTTGAAGATGAGCATGGGGTGCTGACTTCTAATCCTAAGCAAATAATCATATCCTCTTTGATTTTTTCCATAGTAAATGAGGTGATTTTACTCTGGTGCCTCATTGTTATCTTCTCTTATCTAAAAGATGCTTTCTCAATTATGCAGATGATGTCTCTCTCGAAAGTTACATCTTAAAGGAAGTGATTTGAATAGTGCTTAACAACAAAGTCCTCAGTTTTCACCCCTTATTTAAGGGATGTTGGGTGGTCAATAGAAATACTTTTGCAACCGTTTAACACCTTTAGGGAAGGTGTAACGACCAAAGTTGTTATTTTGCAAATTAGGTCAAAATCTCGTCTTAGGAATCAGGATCTCGGGGAATTTTTATTTAGGGCAAACAAAATTATCAATAGATAGAAATAGTTTGTAGATCAAAGTGCCATAGTTTGGGAGAAATTCGATTAACTGAAGCTCCTGTTTTATTTTCTGAATTATTTAAATTATAAAAATCAAGAAATTTGAAATACGTGTCTGAATTCATCATTTTCATTATCGTTGTGTTAAATATATTATTTAAAATATGCTCGAGAAGTTTCATCTAATTCTGAGCGTCGATTTGATCGTGGCAAATTTTCGAAGTTTAAACCTCAAAAATTAAAATAAAATAAAATTTTGCTCCGAATCGAAAATTTTCGGCGCCATGGTGTTCGCTATGTCATAACACGCCTCGGTGTCAAGCTTCGTTGTATTTGGAAGCCAAACAACGAAAAAATGTAATTAATTTAAAGTTTAGGTTTTTTTTTTTTTTTTTTCATTTTTCCCTTATCCTCTGTTTTCCCTTTACCCCATCCCCCCAAAATACATGTCCGAATTCATCGTTTTCAGTGTCGTTGTGTTAAATATATTATTTAAAAGTTGTTTGAGAAGTTTCATCTAATTCTGAGCGCCGATTTGATCATGGCAAATTTTCGAAGCTTTAAATCTCAAAAATTAAAATAAAATAAAATTTTGCTTCGAATCGAAAATTTTTTGCACGAGGGTATACGCTATGTCATAACACGCCTCGGTGTCAAGTTTTGTTGTATTTGGACGCCAAACGACGAAAAAATGCAATTAATTTAAATTTTAACTTTTTTTTTTTCCATTTTTCCATTATCCTGTGTTTTCCCTTTAAACCCCCCCCCACCCAATAGAAATAGTTTGTAGATCAAAGTGCCTGATTTGGAAGAAATTCGATTAACTGAAGCTCTCATTTTATTTTCTAAATTATTTAAATTATAAAAATCAAGAATATTGAAATACATGTTTGAATTTATCGTTTTCAGTGTCGTTGTGTTAAATATATTATTTAAAAGCTGCTCGAGAAGTTTCATATAATTCTGAGCGTTGATTTGATCGTGGCCAATTTTCCAAGCTTTAAACCTCAAAAATTAAAATAAAATAAAATTTTGCTTCGAATCGAAATTTTTTTGGCGCGAGGGTGTTCGCTATGTCATAACATGCCTCGGTGTTAAGCTTCGTTATATTTGGAAGCCAAACGACGAAAAAATGCAATTAATTTAAAGTTTAAGTTTTTTTTTTTTTTTCATTTTTCCCTTATCCTTTGTTTTCGATTAACCGAAGCTCTCATTTTATTTTCTAAATTATTTAAATTATAAAAATCAAGAACATTGAAATACATGTTTGAATTCATCGTTTTCAGTGTCATTGTGTTAAATATATTATTTAAAAGATGCTCGAGAAGTTTCATCTAATTCTGAGCGTTGATTTGATCGTGGCCAATTTTCCAAGCTTTAAACCTCAAAAATTAAAATAAAATAAAGTTTTGCTTCGAATCGAAAATTTTCGGCGCGAGGGTGTTCGCTATGCCATAACATGCCTCGGTGTTAAGCTTTGTTGTATTTAGAAGTCAAACGACGAAAAAATGTAATTAATTTAAAGTTTAAGTTTTTTTTTTTTTCATTTTTCCCTTATCCTCTGTTTTTGATTAGCCGAAGCTCTCATTTTATTTTCTAAATTATTTAAATTATAAAAATCAAGAACATTGAAATGCATGTTTGAATTCATCGTTTTCAGTGTTGTTGTGTTAAATATATTATTTAAAAGCTGCTCGAGAAGTTTCATCTAATTCTGAGCGCCGATTTGATCGTGGTAAATTTTCGAAGCTTTAAACCTTAAAAATTAAAATAAAATAAAATTTTGCTTCGAATCGAAAATTTTCAGCGCGAAGGTGTTTGCTATATCATAACATGTCTCGGTGTTAAGCTTCGTTGTATTTGGAAGCCTAACGGCGAAAAAATGCAATTAATTTAAAGTTTAAGTTTTTTTTTTTTTCATTTTTCCCGTATCCCCTGTTTTCGATTAACCGAAGCTCTCATTTTATTTTCTAAATTATTAAAATTATAAAAATCAAGAAGATTGAAATACATGTTTGAATTCATCGTTTTCAGTGTTGTTGTGTTAAATATATTATTTAAAAGCTGCTCGAGTAGTTTCATCTAATTATGAGCGCCGATTTGATCATGACAAATTTTCGAAGCTTTAAACCTCAAAAATTAAAATAAAATAAAATTTTGCTTCGAATCGAAAATTTTCTGCGCTAGGGTGTTCGCTATATTATAACATGCCTTGGTGTTAAGCTTCGTTGTATTTGGAAGCCAAACGACGAAAAAATGCAATTAATTTAAAGTTTAAGTTTTTTTTTTTTTTCATTTTTTCCTTATCCTCTGTTTTCGATTAACCGAAGCTCTCATTTTATTTTCTAAATTATTTAAATTATAAAAATCAAGAACATTGAAATACATGTTTGAATTCATCGTTTTCAGGGTCGTTGTGTTAAATATATTATTTAAAGCTGCTCGAGAAGTTTCATCTAATTCTGAGCGCCGATTTGGTAATGTCAAATTTTCGAAGCTTTAAACCTCAAAAAATAAAATAAAATAAAAATTTTTGCTTCGAATCGAAAATTTTCGGCGCGAGGGTGTTCGCTATGTCATAACATGCCTTAGTGTTAAGCTTCGTTGTATTTGGAAGCCAAACGACGAAAAAATGCAATTAATTTAAAGTTTAAATTTTTTTTTTTCATTTTTACCTTATCTTCTGTTTTCCCTCTCAGCCCCTCCTTTCCTCAGCCTCACAATAGCCCTCTCATTTCTCTCCCAACCAGCCACAGCAGCCTTCGACAGTGCCCTCAAGCCAACCTCCCTCCTACCAGCAGCCTTCGGCAGCTCCCAGCAACCAACAACAGTCCCATCTAGCCAGCCAACCTCCTTCCAGTAGCCTCCGGCAACCCCCGCAGCCAACCAGCAAGCGAGCCAGTCACCCAGCTCATTTGAAGCTTGGTTGGTTGTTAGAAATCAACATCATTTTCATTCGAGGGTTGCTGGAAAATGGCATCAGTAACATCAATGTTTGGTTAGTTGTTAAAAACCAATATTATTTTCATTCGGGGTTGTTGCTGGAAAAATATATATCAGCAACATTTGGGATTGTTATTGAAAAATGACATCGATAACATTTGGGGTTGTTACTAGAAAATGACATCGGTAACATTCGGGGTTGATTACTGGAAAATGACATCAGTAATCTTTATTTGATAAATAATATTTGCTGCAGGAAATTATTTATTTTGCGTTATTGCCTTATTTTCTTCTGCATTTTATTTTCGCCTTACTCCAGCTAATCGCATCTGACTGAGAATGTAAATGTTATTATGTACTGCAGTACTTAAAATATTCTCTATTACTGGGAATTCCAATCCTGATATTATTTTCTGTACAATACCAGGTCAGGTGCTCCTCGAAGAGGTTAAACAAGAACCTTAATTTTCAATGGATCGACGACGGCGTTGTTTTGCTTATTTTGTATCTTTTTTTTTTTGTTTTGAACGATGAATGATATTGTAATATGAATTTTGATAAATGAAAAATATTTTTTACTTTTATATGCGTATTTTTTTTCTCTCAAATTACTCAATATGATCCTGCGGTAAGCGGACACCCGATGCCCGAACGATTTCCGCTGAACCGGCATCGGGCCTCCACAGAAGGTCACCTTCCACAAAGGCCGAGGGATACATTGATGATTCTCATCCTTAAGGAAAATAATGCTATAGCCCCTTGCACAAGCTCATCGAATTGAGCTTCTATGATGTTACTGATTATTTCAAGAGCTTTTGGTGAGCATGATCTCCAGGAGCAAGGTGCCTTAATCCTAGGGAGGGGCATTGGCTAAGTATAGAGGAGATCACCTCAAGGTTCTCTTATTCTTTTTCCACGTGGGTTATAGATGGCTGACATGGTTTATGTTAAGCAGATTTATGATCAAATGGAGTGGGAGTGCTTGACATATATCATTGGGATGCTTGGCTTCCCATTTGCTTGGTCTCATCGAGGCGTCCTATGTGTGTGAGCCTATGTTTGGCCCATCAATGGGGAAAACTTCCATGGATCCATGCACATTAAGCATTTTGACACGACTATCCTCTCACCTTACAACTTCATACTTTATTTGGAGTGTCTCTTGATGGTCATCTCCAACCACATCCAAATTGGGAGAATGATTGGTATCATACTTAATATATGAGGCCCTAGTTTCTCCCACCTCTTTTGTGCTAATGACAATCCTTTATGCCCTTGCCACCATGGAGGGGGGAGTTTTTTTTCCTTTTCAAGGATTAGGAGTGAGTTAGGTGGGCTATCAATGCAAGCAAGTCTTAGATTGTATTCAGCACCTCTCTTTAAGCATATCGGACTATTGCCACTTTGATGGAGTTCAATAGGAGTTTGGAACTACAATACATGCAAATCACTATTATAAGGAAGGCCCCTCCAAAGGGCGATTATTGCCAAAGCATGGGTTGGCGCTTGGGGCCACGTCAAGTGGATCATCTCTTCCATCGCTTCCGTCTTTGTTTATATGCTATGTTCTTGCCCATTACCTATTTCCCTTAAATTGGCGGTTATGCCGACCTTTCTTTGGGAGGATGTGGATAGTAAGGGCCTCTGTCATCTTGGGTGCGATTAGGTATGCACTTCACTTATGAATGAAGAGATTGACCTTTGGGGCCTTCAACTTTAGTGGAGCATAAATATCATATAAGAGATAGAATTTCTTGATCATAATAACTCCCATCTGAAGAATTCTTGATCTTCGAAGATTATCCATTGGATGGTGGGTGGTGGCTATAACATACATGCCATGACTTTGCCTATTTACAACTTATCATGCCATGAGAGGAAATATTATACATGTAGGGCTGGCAAATTTATTCAAAATTTTTGAGTTGAGTTAGAGTTGAGCGGTTCAACTTGAACTGTATTTAAAATAACTTGAAGTAACTCGAATTCAACTCTAACTCGAACGAATTCGAGTTGAACTTAGCTTGAAAATTTTGAGTTCAAGTCTGAGTTGCCTCGACTCGAGCCAGCCCTATATATATGTCATGACTTATCCTATTACAATTTCATCATTCCCAAGACTCAACCCTACAATAATAGTACTAATAGTAATAGCAATATTGATAAAAATAAAATGATAGAATAAAAAAAGTTAGAAAAAGAAATATGTAGAAAATAATAATAATAATAATAATAATAAGACAAAATTTGTGGATAATGGGTGAGAACAATAAATATTATTTTTAAAAGTAATAATTCTAATTAAATATTCTTATTTTTTATTGCTCAATATCTAAAATTAACTAAGTTTGATCCCGATGTGTATTTCGACGATATAAGCACACATATCAAATTTTTTTTATCTTGGAGTTATATTTTATTTTATATATATTTTATTAAAATTTTAAAATTAATTACGGTCATTTCGAAGCTTTAAATTTGATTAAATTTTTTGTATAATTTTTTCATAATATTCTTAATCTAACAACTCTAAAATCACTAAATTTGAATCTATATTTAATTTTTCTAATTTTTAAATTTTAAATATTCAAAAATTAATGCAGGAGTATTAATTATCGTAAGTAGTTTCTAAATTTGAGATTTACGACCACAAAAATATACATCATAACAATATTTTTGATTTGATCTAATTTTGAAGTTGCTTGACAATCACCGCCTTCATTAGCCCAAATACATTATAGCAAATTACACTTTACCAAATATCAAAATTTCAATTCAAAGTAATGATTTAGATTGTATGTTAGTAAAAGTTAAACATATTATAATTTACACATCACCCATTATTAATACTAATAAATATAATATTTTATTTTGGGTTTTTAAATCAATAAGATTTTATAGATAGTTAGAAGATAATTTTAATTTATAAATATTAAAATTAGTGTGTTCAATACACAAGCTATATGATATAGACTTTAGTGACATAAATATAAAAATATCATTAATAATTAGATAATCACTCTAAAGCTTGCATTGATATATAAGTTTTACTCCTTAATACTTAAACATGTAATCTCATCTTTATATAGTTTATAAATATCAATAATCTAATGGTGAAAAATATTTAGATTAATGATATATTATTACCCAACACAATTAATCTCTAAACATCATATATATTAAATTAATAATAATTAAAATTAATTAAAATCATAATTATGTCCATTAAAAATACTTAAAACACACTGAAGAAGACACCAAAAAAATTTTCATAATCGTATTGATATTATTTTTACTTTAATCAGTGAATATATATTTCCGGCATATAATAGTTTACTATTTATACATATTAATACAAAATCTTAATTCATGCAAAAGATTGACAAATTTTCACAAAAAGGATGCATAAATTACAAATTTGCATTTCATCTAAATATTACTTCAGCTTTCCATCCAAGTCAGAGTTCCCACAATCAGCAGCCTGCTTGGCAGCTCACCCGGGCATGGTGCAAGATATGTCAACTTTTTCCTGCATTAACCAAAATAAATCATTAATTACTTTTATAACCCTCCAAAAATACATCTTGGAATTTACAGAATTACCACCTGACTACATATTTTACTCAGATTTGCCCCAAACTCCATTTTTTGCAAAACTAAAACCTAAAGATATCTTTGGTAATTAGTGCTTAACAAATTACCTATTAAACACTATTAAATAGATAAGAATTTAGGCGGTAAACGTTAAATTTTTAAAATTCATACACTAGGTTAGTTGGTAGTTTTGTAAATAGCAAAGCTTTGGATGCAATGTCAATATTTACCAATTTATCTTTGATAAGCATAATTAATGACTCTAATCTTAGTGTTAAATTGATATTAATTTAGATTTACTAGTCAAAAGTATGACTATACTTATATTAAAGACATCTAATTACCTATAAAAAAGAGCTGGGCAAAGAAGTATTTTCCTCATCAAAAATGTCCCATGACTCAAAATTATTCAAGTAATCACTTGGCTCCTATAAATCTCAAATTAGTCACTCTAATATGCCTTTAACTAGCATTGCGAATAAATAATATTTTGGGAGGCAGATGTGATTAAACTGACAAATATTACATTTATTTTATTTTTACTATAAATTTATTTTGATACAATAGTTGAAGTCACCAATTAGACGATTTGTGGAGAAAGAATGTATCATATACCAACTTCAGCCATATCTTTTCTTTACAAAAATACCACTTATTTGCAGTGTCAGTAAACATGATGCTATTGCAATTTAATCGTGAGACTAAATCTGCGTCATTTTTTAAAGTCAAGGGACCAAATTGCGATTTTAGAAGTCAATGGACTATTTTAGAAAACTTGAAACTCGTAGGACTATTTTAGCAAATAACTTTCTCTAAAAATAAGAACTGTTGAGTGAATAGGAGGGACTGTGAATGGTATAGTGGCTCAGTGGTTGAGCTCTTGTGTTTAAATCATTGATTCAAATTTCACTGGCCACATATTTGCCTTGTAAAGCTCAATTTATTCAAAAAAAAAAAAGAGAGATGGGTTCCATTCACTTAAGCAATAAGCTCCACAAAACTCTCTACTTTTTTTTATTCAGAAAAAAAAGAAAAAGATGATATTAGATAATACCTCTGAATGTCAATGTCTGTGACATAAATAAACCCAGCCACATTACTGCAATAAATTAAAATAAAAATTTGTTAACAAATTATCTTTACAAATCTAACACACAAACCCTTCTATTTACAGCAAGACACTCCAATCATTATATCATTATCACCCCAATTGTAAGAGGAGAAAGACTTGAACTGGCTTGTAAAAAGAAGAGAGGACTTCAATAGGCTTTAGAAGCTAACAAATTTCATAAAGAAAGTCTCTTTATCAACTAAATATTATTACCTGGAGATTATCTGATCCGGCTCCTTTGCATATGAAACAGCAAGTATCAAATGAAGCAAGTCTCTGCTTATATTAATTGCAACCAGCCGAGTGGGGTCCGCCACGGGCTCTGCTCCAATGGGAAGCGCAGAGCGCGGGGCCTGCGGGCCGCCCCCGATTCGGTACACCGTTATATCGCTGAAATTAACAATGTTTGAATGCGGAGACAGATCGTTCGAAAGCCCATAAAAGTATTCCTACAAAGAAGGCATTTTCAATCATATTTTGGTATGAGCATTACATTAACAAAGATGTAAGTTTGGAATATATAAACATACACACACCAACTTTACTAACACCTGCATATACTAGCATATGCCTAGATATCCCATTACTTTAACACACCATTATTACCCCAAGAAGGGGGTAAATTGTGTGTCCAATCAAGGCAAGATAATGAGCTAACATCACTGTACAAGAGAATAAAATGAGTTGTGACAGAATAGCACATCATAAAACTTGATAATTAAATAATCTAATAATTAATGGGCTATTTATATTAATTTATAATTATTATACAAATTATTTAACTATATTGTTAGTTAGTTATTAAAATAATTACTCGTTAATTATTTATGAATTAATATTTATAACATTAATAATTAATTAATAAATATGCTTAATTAAATCTTATATATTAATTATATTATTAAGAATAATTATTTAAAATCATTCAATTATTCCAGACTGCATACTAGATAAATTATACTAGCTAAACTAGATAAGCTAGAAATATTTAATACAAACTTGAGTTGAATAAGCTAAGCCAAGCCAATTAATTGAAAAATAAACAAGCCCAACGATTTAAAACATCTGATTAAGAATATAAGAACATTAGGCATATCAGCAAACATTTCAATCTATAAGCCCACATCTATGAACTTTGAGATATTCTTAGTGTTCACTTTTAAGCGTCACAAGCCATCTTGACTTCTAGTGATTGATCACTCCATAAAATATTGCAACAAGACTTAATAGTCACAATGATATAATTATGCACTTCAGCCACATTGCAAATTGTTATGTCAAAACAGCATGATTACATAATTTGAAATTAAATTATATATTTGTTATAATATAAATTTTCTATTAATATGCTAAAACTGCATAAATTTAAAAACATTTTTGGAATAAAGAAATACTATAAGCAAAACATGTATTTTGATTTTTTATGATTAATATTCATGAATTTCACTGTTCATTTTAAAAAATATGAAAAACAAAAGTATTATACAATTACAATGTGCAATTTCACTAAGGTCAACTTGGCTCGTTTGATTCAATAAATATTATAATAAACACATTCATAATATTTTAAAATAATATTGAATTGATTAAATACCTAATCTAACAAGCCCAACCCACAAATCTTCTCCGCATAAATCCCGACTTATCGGCTTATCGAGAGCGCAAATAAAAACTGCTTGAGATCAAAGTCAACTAACCTAGACTACACCTCTATCTCCAGTTGACCTGCAAGTATATAACTGCCTACTACTTATCTTTACTCAAGTGGCTATGTTCACAATTCCTCGCTAACCCAAACCTTTCCTCATTCTCCACAATTCTAAGACGCTCCAAAAAAATTTTCATATTCAAAAACCTCGTAGCTATCCCCAATTTAACCTTCCATCATACTCATGCATACCCAAAGTTCAGCTAGCAAATTTAGTTGCTCCACAACAGCATCAACATTACAGATCAAAACACCAGCACCAACTAAAACCTTTGGCCGTTTCCCATACGAACATAACAAATTGAGATCACCACAATTTATTTCATTGAACCAAAAGGTTGGAGCAAAAACTAGCCATACCCAGCCAGCTTTTGAAGACCAATATTACACAATGACCTATAATTTTTGATATATTTCCAAAAACAGAAATTTTAGAAGCTTCATCCATAGTAATCATCAGCCAGAAAAAAAAACTAAATTAAGATCAGATTTCAAAATTTTGAAGCCAGTCCATCAATGTGAGAATCAATAACCAACCTCCCTAGCTTATATGCTTGGGTGCAGAGTAAATGCTGACGTACACTATAGCCAGCAATTCCATGCAGCTCTTAACCCCTCAGTAAGCTTGGAAGGGAAATATGTTCCTAGTTGTTTGATGACATTGAAGCATTGCTAGTGAAATATAAACACTTTCCATATTTTCAAAGATACAATTCCATCCAATCTTCTTCTTAGTATTAATGGAAATTGAAATCTCCTAGAGTTGTCTACAAAAGGCTTGATTTTCTATTTAGGGATCACTTTTATGTTTAATTCTTATTTTCTAAATTCCAGTAAAATTAACTTTTAAATTACAACAATAATTTCAGTTGTCTACAAAAGGGTTAGTGAACTATCAATATGTACATAATTTTGAATATCTCTTGTATAACCATACTATGAAATACTAGATCCTCTGGAGCACATATTAATTCTTCAAAAACATAAAAATTTAGCCTGTGTTCTATTACTCTATCATAAGCAATGCTTTAAAAAGTAAAGGCAACAAGATAGGCCTTTGCTTATCTCAGCAATGAGCATAAGCCCCAATAGAAGATTAATAGGCACGGAGTGTGAGCACACAGAATATATATTTTAGACATTTTATATAGGCAAACTAAAGAATGAGCTCAACACAAAGTAACAAGAAGTTCTTAAACACCATTCACAACTCTTTCAACTGCATAAAACAAGCATTCATAAGCACAAAAATTAATCATTAATCTATTAATAAAAGAAATTATAATTTGCGAAAGCCAAAGTTGGGTATGCTATAGAAATTACATTTAGTCGAAATGGTGGAGAAGAGAACAAGTCGCAATATGGGTATGCTGTAAAAAGATATTTTTATTCAAAAATGAAATGTTAGCCTTAGAAGGATAAATGCCCCACCCATAACGTCAATATCAAATCAATAACGCCGCAGACAGACCCTGGCAAAGTCCCTAGCAGTCCTAAAAATGCCTTAACAATTGACTATACGTTCATTGCACGGATTTTATAATCTATTTTATATTACTCTTGAACATTTTCCTAATTATTACATGTTTTTTTGAAAAACATTTGATATTTTCTGCTTTTAAAATTCAATTGAAATATCTAGTATCAATTCACTGTAATATCCTTGGCAGCCGGCCGCATCCCAATATAAATATCATCTTAAACCTAAAGCATTATTTTTAACTATCTTAAAAGCTATTCACACTTCATTATTTTGAATTTGTATCTAAGAACATAACTTAAAAGTTCTACTTCAAGTTTCATATATATGACAGCAGTTAACAAATGTAAAAATATTAGAATAATATTATGAGGTAAGACAATTCTAATAAAATCTTATTGGCTATGAAGGTCGGTTGAGTTTTTTGCTTCTCAGAAATTTCAATAAAACAGCCAAATATCATAATCCATTAACAAGATGTTGCCACAAAGTAACGTACCCGGATCCTGACGCCCCGGCATTTCTGGCGAAATTTTGGGTTTCTTGAAACAACACCCCCAGACTTGTGAAGTTTTACAATGTCCACATTAGGCTTGTTCTTCGTTACTTCTTTTAGCATGCTATAGAGTTTTTCCTATATTATAAAATAAAAAAATAAAAATATTAATAGATATGAAATCAAGAGATTCAATCTTCCTATCACTGTTCATTTTACCATGATGTACTTCTAGATCAAAATTCATACGGATTTCGTATGTTACCCACATTAAATACAATCATGTAAGAAGAAGCATCATGATAAAATCCCATACACAACAGCAGAAAAAATTCTCTCAAAATCACTCTGTTGTAGAAGCAGTTTCATCCCTCGATCCATTAAGAAAATGACATGAATAAATGCAAATTAAAGTTCCAACCTAACAAATACATGCATAAGAAATAAATAAATTACCTGCCCTAAAACTAGAACAACATTAGCATTGAAAGTGTCAATCGCATGAAGCAGCAGCTGTATCAACATGAAGAAAATTAAGTAACAAATTCTTCATATTAAAGTACGCACACATGAATGTTCTTTATTTCAAACCTCATAGCCGAGGCCTTCCACCCAACCCATAGTGTTGATCACCATCCCCGCAGCTCTAGATTCTGCATTAGCAGAGAAATGCCTTTCCAGTGTTTGAGCTAGCTCCTTTGCAAGAACCTTGTATAGTTCTCCGTTTATGCTGTAAATCAACTCATCAGACAGTGGGAATAACTACATATACACACACACATATATTCACTTACAGCATGAACAAAACTACATGAGCCAACAATGGTGCCATCCCATTTACGCAATCATTTACATATCACCAGAAGGCTCCATATTTACATATCTAACACAAAAAACATCCTATTTACACCCAAACAATAGAAATCCCAACATCATAGCAAAAAATAGCACCCTACGTTTGCACTTACAAGCATTGAAAGCAGAAAAACTACAAACATGAAAGAAATTGAATGTGAAGTGTTAAATATGTAAATGGGAAGCTATGTTAGTAAAATTCCCAAGAATATAACAGGAGACATGGAAGTAAACTCAAAAAATGAAAAGGTTTCCAGTATCCACCTTGGAGTAGTGTGTCCATAAAAGTAAACAATTGGCATTTCTAGAGGTATCCCTTCAACAGCATCAATTGGCATTTCGATTGGAGTAGAAGCAATACATCCAGGAAGAGTAATGGAACCTTGCCCAATATCCAAATCCACAAACATAGGCTTCCAGCCCCGCTTACATGCCCAACTCAAAAGCATCCTGCACAAACTGCTTTTTCCAGAATCTGTGGGCCCAACCACAATAACCCGTGGACCCTGAATAGAAAAAGTTCAAGAAAATAGACTAAAAATATCAAGTTACATAATGCCTTGAAACAACTTTTATAAATTTATAATTGGTGATAAGAGAACTTGAACCAATAAAACAAATAACTGTATGATTCATATAATATGAAAAACTGAAGCCTGTCAATCTTCATAGAAGGCATTTTGTAACTTTTTCCCAAAAATGTGTATATTTAGGCACAGGAATCTAGGCCTGTGAGTGGTGGTTAACTATGCTGCCCCATCAAAATCGCCATATTCAAGCGGATTTGGTGAGCATGGGCAAAAACATAGACTTTCGCAAATAAAGTTCCATGTTGGCATGAGAAGCATCTCTATTATAGTAAGTGAACAAAAACTCTCATGAAAATGTTCGGTTCACTGACAATAGTATGTTGTTAAAGTGTAAATGTTATTAGATACCCAGTTTATTAAAATTATAGTGTTTATTTGATTTAGTGATATCGTAATTCACAAGATGCAATCTTGCACAAATGTGCGAAGCATAACTACATTTGGACCCAAGTGGAGTTGTTCCAGTATCTTATATATATTTATGCTATTATAATGATATAATTGTAAATATAAATATTTGATGTCAAAAATATCACTTAGAAGATAAATAAGATAATAATTTTAATTTTATGATAATTATTTGAAATGAAATTTGGATAATTTGCAATATTTAAAAATTAGATTTTAATATGCATAAAAATTCCATAATAATTCAAAATAATTTTTTTGTTAATTTTGTTAACTTTTATACTCAAATGCACTCATGGTCATATTATGTCTCTACTCACGCCTCACACTACTCATCTTGTTCATTTGGATAATTTTAAATGACTTTTTAAGAATAAAATGACAATTTATAAGAAAATTTATTTTGAAATGAAGCCTTCTAAGTATTTGAAGAGGAAAGTTTTCTCTCACTAGTCTCTATATGATATTATAAAAAGATAAAGTCCCACAGAAATGTGTGTGATCATACCACCACCCCCTTGCTCTGCACCACCCCCATTTCGCCCACCCCATTTCACCACCTAAAGTCAGGTCCTGCCCTGAATCTCCTCTTAACTAGCCACTTATTTGCAATATGAAATATTGCATGTCTAATAATGTAATATTTAAAATTTGATGATTATAAATCAATTTGTAAAGTCTAAATATTAAGTTACTTTAAGAAAAATACAATTTACAAAAGCATTTGAAAATATATTTTACCTCTTTAATAAAATAAAATTATAATTTCAAATACCGAATCATTTTTATTTTATTCTAATATCTTTTAGAATATGACATTCTGTAAAATTTGTAGTAATGAAAAATATAAAATTATGAAAGCTCTATTTTAACATAAAGCTCTCTTACTCTTTCATGAGATAAAGCTTTCTCTAATAGTAATAAAAATATGTTGAAATGTGATACTTAGATGATAAAATTACCCCTAAGAATTTATAAATAATAGCTCCCTTTTTAATGTTCTGTTGAAAAACAATGAATAAAGAAATGATAAATGTCTACAAAAATGTCCATCACGTCGAAGCTTGTCAGACATATCATCAAACAACCTTGCTAGAATCATATGTTCTGACATAATTTTTGGACAAAAAGGAATCATGTGTAGCTACCTTTCCATTGGATAAAATCACCATCATCTGATCTTCTCCCCTTTTCTTTCATTCTTTATGTAACATGGAGAAGTGAAAACAAATTAGATGCCGCCTGATTTTAAGTGACATATGATGTCGACACAAAAAAAAAATTAGCATCATTTTTATTTGTGATGACATGTTGGTAAACTAAAACACAAAAAAAAATTCCAATTAAAGTGGTTGCTTGAATTTTTTAATCTCATGGTGCCATCCCAAATTATCTCCCAATAACAACACAAAATGCATTGGGTTATATGTTATATCCTGATCATCAGTTTACAATAATATTCTTGTGCCTTATCATCAGAGTGGCACCCCAAAATGCCAAACATCTAGATGCCCAAAACATTTTTCTCTTTAGAAAATATAGTGATTGATAAGGGAATGAATCTTCAGCAAGGTCATAGGAGTATGGACAGTTTATCCAATTTGATTCGCTGCTATTTTGAAATAACATTGAAAATTTTGCAAAGTTGCCACATCCTAATATTATTCAATCTGAACTTCAAAACCACAACAATCTTAAAATAACATTCTATCTTATGTTCGCTTAAACGCCTCTCCATCGTTGACATGTTCATGACTATTTTGCACCCTTGTCTCCATTGCTTCCTTCTTCTTTTACCTACATGTTTCTTTCTTTTTTTTTCTCATTGTGATTTGTTAGTTTTTTTTTTATTTTTTTAGGTGAAATTACAAAACTCAAAGAGAAAAAGGGATTTACAATATGGAAACCTATAAATATCCTAACAAATACACAACATTTAAAGAACACTGAATCAAACATACACTTCAATCTCAATAACATGCCTACTTTTAATAACTTCGCTCATGACGTGCAGCCAAATAGCCCAATAATGACATCAGAACTTTGTGAACAGAAGAACCCCTAAAAAGCATCACCTCCCCAATAAATACAGAAAAAAGTTTTTAAGAGATTTCTTCGTATATTATTAAGAAGAAGATAAATCGCTCCCAAATCTACATACCTCAATTCATGTTCCATATATGCAGACAAAATCACAATGTATCTGATACTGCAAAACACAAGAATCAAATATAAGCAAAACCTGTGAAGCAACCAAATCGCCGCTAGGAGATGCCTTCGCCCGCGCTCTCCTGCCATCCAGTATCGCGTGCACGTTCACATAGCTCACCATCGGCGTCTAAAATCACCCAAAAGAGAGCCAAAATAATTATTTCTAATCCATTGCCACATTACCCACAAAATCAAAAAGCTCTTTTACCTCATCGGCAACATACTCGACCTCGCTTATTCCGTCCACTTCAATCGTAGCACCGTGCCAGGTGAATATCTGAGGCATGCCAACAGAAACACCTGATGCGATTAGTTTAAGGGGGTCATTTTTTTTCAAGTGTGAAGAGAAGAGCGGAGAAAAAAAGCAGACCGCGAATTTTAGGCGAGGGGGAACAGAGATCCAGTTCTCTGGTGGAAGCTCGGTGCCGAAAATCTCTGCAGTGCCTGAGAGAAGGCGTACTCGGAGAGGGGCATCGCCGCCGACCTCAACCCTAAGCTCGCTTTCTTTCGCCAATTTGAACTGTCTGCTCGACGCCTGCGTCGCCATGAATTCCCTGAAGCTCAAGAATTAGGGTACGTAATTTTTTGAGTTCACATGTATTTTTCTAAGAAATATAAATTAATAAGATTTAAAAAGTTAGCTAAAATTAAAAAATATTATTAAATCTAATTTTATATATTTTTTAAATATTAAATCTTAATCATCCTCCAGCTGTGAAATTTGAACTTCTCATTTAAAATTTTGATTTTAAATCGCATAAATAATATAATTTAATAGAAAAAGAGTTAAACATCAATTTTTTTTTGTTTAAATTTTAATTATAATTTAAATTTGTTAAGTTTAAGAAAAATAAATATTATAATTTTTTCACTTTAACGATTACTTAACTACAAATTTTTATTGGGAATTTTTATAAATATTTTTTCTTAAATTTTAAGTCTAAATAATATACTTAAGATTTGAAATAATAATTTCAAACCTCACTTATTAGGTTACAATAATATTCATTATTTTTAAATTGAAAAATACTATATTTTAATAAAATATACATCAAAAAAATATTCAGAACCAATAAATTTTTTTCTTAATTTTTATATATAGGTCTCATAAAAAAATATATTCAAACAATAATCTACTTACACATTCGATTAACATATCATCTATATATTTTGATATATATAAATACATCAATACTCTTATAATTTTGTTTTCATGTTATTTTTCAAAAAATTGTGCATTAATTATGCTAACTATATTTTCTTATCCTATAGTATATGTAAATATATGAAATTAATAATTTACAATGATCCTATCTTGATTATTATTTTTAATTATATTAAATATGTGTGCTTATATAATTAAAGTAATGTTAGAGCAAAAATAAAATTAATAATAAAAAAATGTATGTTGGAAGTGATCATATATGAACATTAGAATTATTATCAAGAACTACACTGTTATTTGAAAAGATATATTGATGGTTAAAAATTCCGCTTAATACTACTTAATGGGGTCATTACAATCTCACAAACTAAAGTAATTAACGTCATTATTATTATCCACACAAAGATTCAATAATCATCGATCAGGGTAGATAGAACTAAAGGCGGTCTCTACAGACTCATGAGGCACTACAATTACATAGCACCTTAATTACAATAGGTTTAAGAGGCTTCTCACATGTTGCAATACTTTGTCTATTATAGTACTTAGCTCACATTTGGGACTTTATTAACTGCTTTGATACAATTTGTAACAGTTTGAACTCTTAAGCATTAAAGCATTGCTATCTGGGACTTTATCTAAGAAAATATTTTGATATTTAAGAATTCAAATTAATACTACTTACATATTAAATTTCTTTATAATTATATTTATTATTTTATTTATTTTAATATATTTATGAGATACCACAATAAGATAGATTAACATAGAATAGGGTATAATAGATTAGTCGCACACATTGTAGTATTTACTCATCAATTTTATCATTTTAATTTAGAGAAATGTTATTTAGTATCGTTGACGTGACATATGAAAAAATATATTTATTGAGATTTAAATATTATTTTAATACAAATTTTAAAAATAATATTTATATTATTTTAATATAAATAAATAAACATAAATGAAAATGATATTATGAGTTGAAAGTTCAGATCATCTCAGACGCAAACTTTTTTTAATCAAAATTGATTTGATCAAAGGAGATCATAATAATTATCATGAGAATTATACATTTCAATTTTTTTATTTAAGAACATTAAAAATATTTAACAGAATTTTGAGGGCGCAGCACAATATTATATATTTTTTTATTAATATAAAATTTAATCTTTCAAATTAAAAAATTATCCGAATTGCCCCAAATCTCTATTTCTCATCCGAATTTCCCCCAAAAATGTGTGTCGTTCCGTCGATGAAGATTTCGTCGATGCCATGGGTGTCGGAATACGCCCTATCAAGCGCATCGGATTGGTGGGAGGAGCTTAACGAGTCTTCTATCTGGCAGAATCGAATTTTCCACTCGCTGTCGGGACTCTTCGGATTGATTTCTATCGTCGCTTTCGTAATCCTCCTCCTAGGGCTTACCCTTTTGCTAATCCAATATCGATTTGGTGCCATCTAATTTGCGAATTTGTTTTTGCAGATCCAATTGATTAGAATCGAGTGCAGGGTTCCGGAGTACGGGTGGACGACACAAAAAGTGTTCCATCTATTAAATTTTCTGGTTAATGGAAGTACGCATCCAACTTCGTTCTGTTAATAAGTTAAATGAGCGGTGTTCGATTTTTATCGTTCTGATCTTTGCGAAATTTGCAGTTAGATCCGTCGTATTTGCTTATCGAGGCAAAGTGCAACAAATGCATCCGGAGGTTGGTGCTGCAAAGATTTTTCAATCTTATCTGCCACATCTGCATATGAAAATTCTCGAGTTTTCGTATTAATTTATCTTATTTTTTTGTTTTTTCAGATTTTGCAGCACATTCTTCTTGACATGCCTGCGCTTGCATTCTTCACGACTTATGTGCTATTGATTCTCTTTTGGGCTGAAATATATTATCAGGTTATTATTACAATCTTGCATTATTCATGTTTAGGATTCTTTAGGGCATTCTATCTACCTGACATTTAGTGCATGGCAGGCTCGAGGTGTATCTACAGATGGCCTGAGACCAGCTTTCTATACTATTAATGTTGTTCTTTACATTGTTCAAGTAAGCATTAATTGAAAGATATAATTTACTATATATTATTCCATTTTCTGTAGCATGATATCTAATACTCAAAGTTTCAGTCACAATTAAGCACTATCATCAATTTTTTCATATTAAAGCAAACTCCCATCTCAGATAATCTTTAATTATTATTTGGGATGAAATTCAATTCTTGGCTAAGATTTGGTGATAGTTTACAAATATAGAAGATCGTGTTCAAAATCAGTATATTATAAAGATTGGGTGCTATGCAAATAAAAATATCATTATATATAAAGTGAGGAGAGTAAGTGAGAATAATCTATAGCTAAATGAGAAAGCTTAACTTTAAAATTTTTGCCCTACAAAATTTGATATTTTGAGTTATAGTTTAAAATTTTGACAGTTAAGATTTTCTTAGATTGCATAGAGTTAATAAGTTATGAGTTTGCATTATAAAAAAATCACAACCATCAATCGGATATAATTTATCATTCATCACTTAAAAAATTTAAAACCGATTCTATCTTTGAAAATTAAATATCTCTTTTGAAATATTATTCATTGAATGATAAGAGGAAAATATCTGGTAGGGAACGTCGAGCAAACAACAAAGAGTAAGAACACAATTGCACACAACATTAGAACATGAGATTTACTTGAAAGATCCCTGAAAAGAAAATAAATGGAGGAGAAAATGGCTACAATAGAGAATGAAAAGTAAAAATATAAAAATTATGATGCCCTAATCCATCACGATCATATATATAATATTCTTTAGCACCCTTGCAAAATATATTTGTTTTGCATCTCTGCAAGGGGTTGATCATCATCGGGAGATGCTACTCTTTGGAACTTTGTTTTGGTGGTGCATATAAAATGATTAATTTAAGTATAATTCAAACAATATTAACTTACGAGGAAAGAAAATAACCATACTCAAGTGAATAAGAGGGAATCGGTAAGTGAGCAAGAGACTCATGGGAGATTTTCTTGGAAAAGGAAGCACTAAATTTTTTTCATCCTTGAATTGTGAGTTTCTTGCTTGTGGGTTGCAATAGCTTTTTATTAGTCATGTAGGATGATCATAACTTCTTGTGCTATCTTATGAATTGTAATTAGATTAGCTTTTTAAGATAACAATTTAGAAAATTTTCCTTCCATAGTAACGTTCTTTTCAGATATTTATAAAATTTGCTTACCAATAATTAGCACAATGAACCAACTAATGATGATTCATTTCCTTGTCCTTTAATTTATTCGTCAAGTGGATGGTCTTTTATTGTTATAGCATCTCATGGTCTTGTATTTTTATAATATCTCCAAAGGTATTAAAATCAAAGTTTCTGAATCTTAGTTTACCTATTAAATTAACTCTTGTGAAACAAGTAGGTTTAATGAAATTAATGAATAACAAGGCATGTTGAAATTTAATATTGCTTTGATTGACTTATTGAAGAAGATTGTTAGGGCTGATAGATATGCATGGAATATAATGGAGGACAATTATAGAAGCATGTTGGGAAGGAGGCTGATGGGCCAAGCTGCTATTTCTTGCCAATGTTTATTAGGGAGTGAATTTGAGGAGAAAGTATCATGAAGGCAAGGAGATAGTAGGAGGTTGTCAATGATAGCAATAACAACAACAATGTTTGAACCAATGAGAGAGAGAGAGAGAAGTGCATGAAATCATCGATATACGTCTGCTGCTCACACACATCGCAGAACTCCCGTTGACCCATACCACGACGCCTCAGTATCACCTGCATTTCAAAATTCCTAAGCTTCGTTGGCCCACACTCTTGCAATCCAGGTTTGTCTACGATGAAAGCTTGTGTCAATGACCTCTCAGCATTCCTCGTGAGCTTTATTTGCCCACGAGTTTTGAAGATAAAGAGTTATGATGAAGAAACCACACGATTAGAATCCTATCGAGTGGTTACCTCATCTGCTAAAAATCATCTTGGACAAAGTCCCCTCAACTGTCTGGGGACATCTGTGACCATCCAAGATTGCCCACAACTCCTTCACAATTGTTGGAAACCGCTCAAAACCATCGCTATAACTTCTTGGCTTGAACTTGTCAGCCTTCACTCTACTGTGAATAGCAGCCGGATCCCCCTTTGTGATACACAATCAGGCAAGCATAGGAGATCGTGAAGACCATGAAGCAGAGACAATTAAACAGCAAAAAGTGCGCAATACTCGGGTAAGAAAAAAAAGAGGGGAATATGAGAAAAAGAGAACGCAAAAAGAAAATAAACTAGGAAACATGTATAGGGCAAGTACAAGTACATGGCATGTGCATGTACAGGTCTTGGAATAGGGTACGGGTACAGGTGCATGAGAAGACCTCATGTTTCGTTGATCATCTGGTTAGGTGAAGAAGATTTCGAAGACCTGAGTTCCATCAACCTTAAATCTGGCCGGGTTAATTATAAAATCCCTTTGTTGATCTTGCATTTGGGCCCAAGGATAATTATGATTTTTTATGTTATTTCTAATTAATATGCTGCAATAATTTTGTAAAAAATCTCCATTGTTAAAAAATATTTCGTCATGTTGTTGAAATTCTACAGGAAATTTTGTTCATTTAATTAATTTAAATTATATTAAATTAAATTATTAAGTAATTAAAACATATTTACTTAAATAATTTGTTAATATTATAATTAATTTTTTTATTAATTAATACTATTAATGTAATTGGTGATTAATTTGATGAAAGTAATTAATCTTTGAGTAATTAGTATTATCATATAATAAAAGTCAAAATTATAATTAATTATTTTATAATATAAACATTGCAAATTAGTTAAATTAAGTAATTTGAGGATTGAAGTAAATAGAGCTTCAAAAATGAGACACAAATGACTGTTTTCTTGGGGCTGAGGGGTGATAACAAATGGCACGAACAGACAAATAAACAAAAAAAGAAAAAGAAAAATGAGCTGTTCACAATATTGCACATCTCATATATACAACAAATAGCTCACACTTCCACCATTCAAAATACAAATATCAGTCTCAGTACCATCTTTGAGCTATATGCCCTAAAGCCCACCTTCAAGCTATCATGTACCCCTGTCGTGCTCCATCTTTGAGCTATCTTTTATCCCTGTCGGTGCCCATCTTTAAGCTACCATCTACCTCCGTTGACGCTCCACCTTCAAGCTACTTTGTAATGTTTTCAGTGGTCTATTCAGGAAATCATGTGCCATTGCCGGTGCATCCGTTTTCGAGTCTGCTAAGTAACTTCTATTTGTACATAAAAGATAAAATTGGTCAGTGATCATGAAAACATATGAATGGATAATAAAAAATGTGCAAAAGCTGAAAACAATAAAGGCATGTATGAAAATGCATGTATGTAGTATGCAACAGAGACAACATAAAGAAAAGTTATGATGTAAAATTATTAGTTGATCTAAATGGTCCTTGTAGAGTTGCATCATTTGACTTGTTGTAGATTTAACAGGTTCCAATTGAATTGAATCAAGTTAGAATACTTTAATACCCAAATAATCTGACATTTAAAGCTGTCATCTAACTTACGAAGATCTAAAAAAATAAAGATATAAACTATATCGGGACACCCTGCCTAAATGAGAAGGTCGTAAGATCCGTTATCTTGAGCATTCTAAATAGATGTAAGCCCCATCCTAAATACAAATATAGGCATTCCAATGGATATAAGCCCTATCTCAAATCAAACATGGGAATTCTAAATGAATGTAATCCCCATCCTAAATAAAATGCAAGCCTTCCAATGTATATAAGCCTCATCTTAAATCAGGTCGGGTATTCCAACAAATATCCAAACCCTCAACATATACCACATAGTTTACTCGAGACTTCTGAGATGAGGTAACTCATCGTTAATAATCAGAATACCTGGATGTTGTGGACAAAGTCTTCTCTAATTTTGCAATTTGGACCTTGAGATGATGGAACCATAGGATCTTTATCAGGTCAACTTTCACTTTCCCTCATTTCGCTGCTGGTTAAAAGATATGTATACTCCTTAATTGAAAGTTTTCTCCTAGAGGACTAGGAGGGGTAATTAACTATAGTGGCTTGCTCATAAAGGAAATTATCGACCCCAAATCTAACTAAACTCTTAATCACTTATTAGGGGAACACTTGATTTAAACTAAAATTTGTCCCACAAAAGCTCAACTCCTAAAGCCCAACACAAAAGATGGAGATTGTTGCACTTTTCGGGGCACTAAATGTGGTTAACTGCATGAATCTTTTTTCTCCAGGTGCTTGACCAAATAACAACCGTCCGTTAAACATCCATCCTTACGGGACTGAACTACTAATCTTGTCCGTGCATCCATCTATTTTCTTACTTCTTTCTCGTGTATCATACCATTCTTAATGGTTTCTTGTCATATCTATTTTTGTTTGCTAACCATTAACTCAATTTTTCTATCTAAAATATTTTACCATTTGTGTTTAATGTTAAAACTACCTAAAATAACTCTTTGAGCCTGCCTTGTATGTGTTACTCTAGCTTTGCTACAAATGTACTTAATTTTTCATCTTGTTAAGAATCCATTCACTCATGTCATCAGTAAGTTTTGTTTTATAGGGCAACAGTCTTTGCAGCCTTACAGTTACTTTATAAAATTTTCATTTAAGTTTGAGTTGGATTTTCTTGGATCACACAATACTAAAAAAATGCTCGGTTTCATACATTTTTTTTAGATCATGTTAATCACCTCATTCTCAATTCTGCCATTATATTGCATAAACCATGATAGTTTTATTTCATTTTTTTATAAATTAAATATACAATTGTCAAATTATTAATGTTATAATTTTGTTTATGATTAAACTTGTACTCAATCTAGAGTGGTTTCCCATAGTTTTAACATCACTTTAAACCCATTTCCAGCAGTCTTATCAATAAGAAGACTATTATTTGCAAATGACATGCACCAAGATGCATTCTCTTGAATGTGTTTAGCGAGAACTAAAAATTTATAACTTACATTATTTCATTCCAAATAGAAAAACTACAAGTTTCCTAAAAAAATACTAAACAACGGTAAATTAATATGATTACACTGTAATCAAATTATTTTATACTCAAATTTCTCATATTTACTCGTACAAAGCAGCTCCTTAGTTTAAATGTTCTACATTGTTAAAACTTATGAGACAGACTGGCAACAAGGGACAATGCTCTTTACAAAAGTTGTGGTACAGATTTCGTGGGGCTATGCAAGGAAATGTAGGTTATATATCTTTGGCCAAATGCTGATACCGAGATACAATAGTATTATTTACTATTCAACCTATCCTGTCCAACTCAATTCAACACATTAGTACATCCCAAAATTAGTTTCTTATCTTTAAAATAAAATGATGCTAATCATGTACGTAAGCATGCATCACGTGCCATATCATTATTAGATATTTTTTTGGAGTTTAGCCTTTTATTTTATTTTTTTGTTTTGTATGAACAGCGTAAAATATTACTGGTCAAGTTTTCAAAGATGAATGCAAGAACCACGGTGTTGAAAAATGGGTTGAAAAATTTTAGATTTAAGGTTATTTTGTTAACTTTCTGAATGATCATTTATCTTTTGTTGTTTCTATATGCTTGATGCCCGAGGAGCAAAAATTACTCAGATGAATTTTTTTTTGAGCAATCAATCATATAATTTCAGATATTTAAAAATTATCTCAATTTATATCCCAATATACAGTCCAAACACAACTGGCATTAATCATAGAGACTTAGAACATGATTTGACTAGTGTATTATACTATTATTTCTTTAAAAATTGGTTTTCTTAGTAGTTTCGGGCTGTGGGCCTGCCAATATATCATACTAAGAGTTGCTTTTGTTACTAGTTTGAGCTTAGAAGCTTAACTCTTTTTTTTCCGAACTAGTAATGAACACTAATTTCGTCTACTGGTTTAATGGTGCGTTCCTGCATTGTAATGTCAATATTTTTAATTTATTTTTAACTATTTTATTTTTAAAGCATTCAACCTTAGCTACTTTTTAATATAATCACTCCTTGATTCATTTATTTTAACATTGCCCACATCTATTTAAAATTTGTATTTCAACATATTCAAATTGGCCATCAGTAATTTCTTACAAAGTAATCAAATCCATACAACCTACCAGAACCAATCCAATACTATAATCATTACCATTAACACTTCATGATTTTCTCTCAGGACGTTATTCTGTTAAGACACTTATCTATCTTAACCGTGTAAGTTTAACTCAAATGCTTATATTCTTATATATCCATCTCATGTATATCATTGTCTAATTTAATTTGTGTATCTTCGAATATTTTCATTTAAGCAGGTGTTATCAATTGCTTTTAACAATAAAAGAATGTGCACAAAACAAATTATAAGTACAATGAGGCTATTGCTATTATTATGTAGCTTAATAAGTTTTACCTCGTTTATGCTGATATTTATTATGCAACCTAAGAAGTTATGCTTTATTTATGTTGATATTATAGTCCATGGAGTTGAAGTATAGAAAACATTAGTGTTGGCATTTTCATTGTTATTTTCTTAATATTTTGTAGGTTTTACTTTGGCTAGTTGTTTGGTGGAAGCCAATTCAAGCCATCATCATATTGTCTAAGATATTTTTTGCAGGTTTAGTTTTTTAATGTTGAATATATTCTTTTTTTTTCGCATGTGTTTTCTTAATTGCGGTTTCATGATAATTTCCAGGTGTTTCATTGTTTGCTGCTCTTGGTTTTCTTTTGTATGGAAGTAGGTGAGTTAAATTCAAGATCGCCAAGCTGTTGTATAGTTATAAATTTTCACATGAAGATGCTAACTCTATTTATTCTATGTTTTTTAATATTCAATTTACAATGCATAAATGGCAGAGAATGGTGCTGTAGCATATAATGGTTAAGGCTCTAGATTTATCATCCATGTCATGGGTTCAATTCCTACTAACCACATATTTGCTTCTTATTTGAAGCTCACATTTCAAAAAAAAAAAGAAAGAGCATCTTACATCTTTTACCTCCCTCAATTATTGTGTGCACTCAAAAATTCAAGCGCTTGCATTATCATTGAGCTCCATATTTCTTCCTCTTATTTTATTACCATTATGATTTATTTTGAAATACTTTTTATATTTATCAAATATGTAGCATAATTACTTTATTTTGTTGTTTTCTTACACTGTTATTTTTTGTTTAATTGCGTTGCAAAAATATTAGTATTAGAGTTTATTAAAATTTTCATAGATGCTTGTTTTGTAACAAATAATGAGTAATACAACTTGCACATTGTGATTGAGAGGAATTAGTTTTTCGTTATTACTACAAATAAGTTCATTTTGGTAATAACGATGTCTTTTTGAGCATTTCAAGGACATTAGACGATTATAGGCCTTCAAGGAACAGTATCATGTTATTTGTAAATTTGGATGCATTTTGCCTTTAATCCAAGATTTTCATATTATACCCCGTTACCTTTTGTTTTCCTATATGACTGTTATTTTTATAAATCAATAGGCTTTTCTTGATGTTGCAACACTTTCCAGTTGAATCAAAAGGGAGACGCAAGAAGTTGTTAGAGGTAGGTACTTAATTGTTCGACTGTGTTTATTGATTCAGGCGATTCCATGATTGAATTTTATAATCAGCTTCTTTTTCCAGGTTGGTTATGTGACAACAATTTGCTTCACTTGTTTCTTGGTTAGATGCGTAATGGTATGTGTTAATAATCTACTAGTAATTTCGCACACTATAATTGATAGTACCCGTACTTACGGGCTATTTAAAATGAGCTTCCATTTTCTTATTTTTAAGAATCTACACTAAATTCATGAATTTCAAAAACTTTAATAAGCACATTTTGCTTATTATATTTTCATATTGTTGCACATACTTTATCTAATTTTGCAAATACTAGCATAGTTTAATTAAATTAAATTGCTAAGTTATTCTAATCCATATTTTTTAGTTTTGAATTTTAATCAGAAAACATATTATATGTCCATATCAATACTGTTTTTACATACACAGGATGTTGTACTAATAGAGGCCGGTATACTATCACTGTTTATTTATTTTTTTATTTTTAAAAGGAATCATTGGGGTTAGTTGGTGTCCCTGCCTAGCCGAACAAAAATTAATTCATCTTTATATAAATAAAAATTATTTATATTGCTCCAGTGTCTTATATCATATTTCTAAGCTCGAAAGAATTAAGTTGAAGACTTACATTATGTATATGTGATTTCAGCTTAGGTAGGCAGTAAAGGCTTATATGAGAAAATGGTGGCGAAATAAATTTGCTCTATATATTTTGATTTTTGAGTTATTGAAGATTATATTAGTTTTACATGTTTTTACAGTTATTATTAAATGAGCATTTTCTACTTAGAATATTTTGAACAGTTGATTATCACATAAAATTTGAATGGAATTGACAATAAATGAATCATTTAGAACACAGTCAAATTGCTACTTTTTTTTACTCGCTAGTAAATATTCAAGCTTATTTTTTTTCATCAAGGATTGAGCATTTCTGTACTTTGTTTTTTGCCAGATGTGCTTCAATGCATTTGACAAAGATGCTAACCTTGATGTATTGGATCATCCAATTTTAAATTTACTATATTATTTGGTAAGTTCTTTCACTACTGCTCCTCATCAATTCAATATATAAAGGTGCCTTGGATTAGCTATTCCAGAATAACTCATTAGCTTAGCTTAGCATATTCAGCTTATCTAGTTTATTTAGCTTATTCATTTTGTTTTACTTATTTTAAAGTCAACAAAAAAAACTAAAATAAATAATCACATGGAACAGTTTTATCAATTTAACTTAACTAATTTATATTCTATGTAATCTCTAAAGTTAAGCCTGAAACGAATAACCTAGAGCATGTTATATTAGTAAGGGGAAGAAGTTAATCTCAAAAGTTTCTTCCCCTTTTAAATCTCTCAAAGCTCATGGCAATTGTCTGTTTTGAATATTTTTTGAAAGTTTGTGATAAAAATGGACATAGTGCATGAGGCGATCGATGCAGCATAATGTAAGATAGTAGAAATGATCAGAATCTCGGAATTCATTTATTTGCTAATGTAGCATGGGCTGGTTATTTTACATGATTAAGCGTTGTACATAATAAAAAATTATGGTGAAGCATGGTGATGGTTTTGAAAATAAGTGAATTTAAGAGTACATTGCAGTCATACATGATATAAATAATTTTTTTGAAGATTCAGTTAATTATTTCTGTTTGTTGAGTTTAATATTGTAGAAATGAAATATGTAGATTTTAGATGTACAAAATAATGCAAGTCGATTAGTAAAATAGGATATATAAAATCTCTGAGAATATATAGAATCTTTGTGAATGCTGTATGTGAGATAGATGGGCATTGCTGGAAGTTGGTAGTTATTTGAAGATTGAACATAAGAGACTGACATTTTCACATTGAAGTTGGATCCCTTTTAAGTGGGAAATATGAGGCTTGTTATTTTGCATTCCCATTGACTTTCTCTAATTTAAAGAAATCTGCAGTCTCTCATTTCGGTTTATTTAGCTCTATTTGTTGCAGTTCGTCTATGTTTAATCCCCAACAATGCAGATAATCAATTTACTCCCATTCATTCATTTTGAACTTGGCTTAGCTATTGTATTCTTCAAAACACGTACGGTCAGATATAATATATTCCTCCCACCCTTGAAAGTTTGCAGCTTCATGCTTCATTTCACTCCCCTATGGGCTCTTTTCACTTTTTCCCTCATGGTACTTATTTTGTAGACCCAAAATGTATTGGATAGTCGAGGGCTAAATTGAAAAAAGTAAATTTATCAAAATAGTCTATTAACTATTTCAAGTTAGCCAATATAATCCCAAATTACTTAAAATGCTTAAACAATTCCCCTACAATTTTATTTGGACACAATTTATCCCTTTGATTGTTTGAATTGTCTAATTAGATTCTAATTTAAGTCTAAATTGCGTTAAAATTTAATTAGTTGGAGGATCAAATCAATTCATAAATAATTTTGAAGTAAAACTTCTTTTTTTTTACAAATGTTGTAGTATTTCTAGATTTCTTACATATTTTTTAAAATTTAAATAATACATATATATTTACAAAATAGACATTTTCATGTTTATATTTTTATAGTGCGAGACACCTCTTATTTTTTTATATTTTATAACTAAATTGAATTTTAAGATTGGTGAAATAATAATGCTTTGTTCATACAAATTAATGTTTGGGTGATGGTTATGTATTACTCAAAGAAAATGCTGTACTTATCATATATATTATTATGGAAGTTGTTACAATGCTCCCATTGGTGCCCCACCAGTGCCCAAATCATTAAAACATTTAGTTTTAGTGTTTAACTCATTATAATTGAGATTTACAAGTAAAAATCATGAATATAAATAAATTAAATGAATTAATTACATTAAGAAAAGTGTTGATATATTTATTGGAGTATTCAAGTATTTTCTTATTATTATATCTTACTATCAATAAAAAAAAATATTCTTTTTTCTTACACATGAATCCAAACAAAATTTGAATTGCAACAATCATCTGTTTACACATAAAATTGACATAATTCTTATTTTATTGTCTGTAATAGTGTAAATGTAGCAAAGTTCGTTACTTAAAATTCCGCCATGTAATATTGATGCCTTCTTCGCAGTTGGTCGAGATTCTTCCTTCTTCATTGGTTCTTTTCATTCTGAGGAAGCTTCCGCCCAAGCGCGGGATCCCACTTTACCACCCCATCCGATGAACGCCGTAAGCTCTCTGGCGATCCCTTAAAAAAAAAAAAAACTTGGAGAAATTTTGCATAGTTGATTGATTTCTGGAATTGTGAACGTCTTTGTTTTGTGTACAGTTTTAAGAGTAGAGATTTTGCATAGAGAAAAGTGGTGAAATTCTTTATAATCTGTGTATAATACTGAAGTTTTTTTTGTTAGTATTTGGCAGCTTTCCCACTTTAAGGATGGGAAATGTCTAATATTTGAATTCCACTGTGCTTCACCTTGTTTGCTTGTTGATTATGATTTGAAATAAAAGTGCTTTGTTCGTCGCACTTTTTCGAGCTACTCTTTGAGCAATATAGCTTTTCCCTTTACATCGAGGTTTTATTTGTTTCATGATTGTTTGATTTAGTTTAGTTACTCTCGAATGATTCAATAGGTTAGTTTAGCTTATTTAGTATCAAGTGGATCTCACATTTAATGTAAGCTTTATGTAAGAACATTAAAACTTTATTTCTATGAGTATGAATATAACAATTTGTAATTTTATTTATAAATGATTAAAAGAGAATTGCTATAATGTTTAAGTATGCAATATTAAATGATGGTAAGGAAACACTTCAAGGAGGCTTAGGGGAAAATTTAAGGTGGAAAAGAGAATAATTTATTTATGCATACCTAAGTGGTGAAGTTGATGATGAGAGAATGCTAAAGAGAACTTGAACAAATAATAATCTTGACAAAGATGCTCTAATGTAACATCACTCCCATTTAAAATTGGGAAATTGCTATCTATTTTAAAAATACAATACAATAATTTGGGGAAAATAAACTAAATGAAATATGAGATTATAGATTGAATCTACAATGAGGTTTAAGTATATCCACAAGATTTGATCTGACATTAAGCCTAACTCGGGATAACTTGATGCTATAGAACCATCCTCGAGCTCGAGACGGAGCCTCATGAGCCTTTAAAACTTTATTACTCTACATTACTTATTTTGTGGCCATCTTGTGCCCAACCTAGCCCAATTGACAAGCCATCTTGATTATAGTCTAATATGTTTGGAATTAAGGTTTAACTAAGTGTAAATGGATAAAATTTCATTAGTTTTTTTTTTTTTTTTTTTTTTTTTTTACAGATTAAAATGTAAAATACGCTTAATTTTTGCAACTAATTCTCATCCTTTTTTAAAAAGGGCATTTTAATAATCAGATTTAAAAAGGATGACGAACTGGCTTGATATCAGTTTGCTTAGCATAACACCACGAACTGGCTTGATATCGAACTTTCTAAATTCTTCTTCCAATGAACTTGATTATTGAAGAAAGTGTAGCATGACGACTGAGCACATCTGCTACAACATTTGCTTTGTCGGGATGGTACTTGATACTTAAATAATAATCACTGATCAATTCAAGCCATTTTTGTTGATGATAGTTGAGCTCACGCTGAGTGAATATATATTTTAAACTTTGATGATCAGTGAAAATAGAGCATTGTACGCAATACTGATAATGACATCAGATCTTTAGAGTAAAAACTACGGTAGCTAATTCAAGATCGTGCATAGGATAATTCTGTTCAAGAGGTTTTAAGTGACGGACGTATAGGCAATAACATTTCCTTCCTGCATCAGTACGCATCCCAAGCATATCCTAAATGCATCGGTATAGACTTGATAGTTGATACCTTTCTTAGGTAAGGCTAGTACCGTAGTATAAGAAAGAGCATCTTTTAATGTTTGGAATGCATTCTCACATTCAGAACTCCAAAAGAATGGCACTGCCTTCTGAGTTAACTTTGTGAGAGGTGACACAATCTGAGAAAAGCCCTTTACAAAATTCCTGTAATAATCGGTTAGTCCCATAAAATTTTTGATATCAGTTACAGGCTTTGGTTGTGACTAATCTTGAACGGCGCTAACTTTCATTTGATCTACTTTAATTCCTTATGCATCTACGACATGACCCAAAAAAGCAACTGAGTCAAGCCATAATTCACACTTAGAATATTTAGCATAAAGTTCATGGTTCCGAAGTTCTTGCAGAACTAGCCTTAAGTACTTTTCATGATCAGCACTACTCTTTGAATAAATCAGGATATCACCAATAATGATAATGATGAATTTATCTAAATGTACTTTTAGTAAGCGATACATTAAGTTCATAAAGATAGACGGCACATTTGTTAAACCAAAAGACATCACCAGAAACTCGTAGTGTCCATAACAAGTTCTGAACACTATTTTCTCAATATTTGAATCATTGACTCGCAACTGGTGGTAACCAAATCGCAAATCAATCTTAGAAAATACTTTAGCTCCAAATAGCTGATCGAATAGATCATCGATGCGAGGCAATGAGTATTTGTTCTTGAAGATTACTTTATTCAATTCTCTATAGTCGATGCACATTCTCATCGATCAATCTTTTATTTTTCACGAATAAAATTGGCGCTCCCCAAGGAGTAGAACTTGGTCGAATAAGACTTTTTTTAGCAGCTCTTGAAGTTACTTGTTCAATTCTTGCAGCTCCTTAAGCACTATGCGATATAGAGCCTTTGACAGTGGTTGGGTTCCAGGAATTAACTCAATCACAAATTATACTTCTCTAACTGGAGGAAGACCATGTAGATCTTCAGGAAAAATATCGAAGAATTCACAAACTATCCGATTCTCAAAAATGGGACGACTTCTTTTTTTTTCTCCCAACATTGTCACGAGATATGCATTGCACCCTTTTCTGACTAAACTTTCTGATTTTATTGCATTGATAAACGATGCTTGGGTACTGAATTTTCCAATGAACGTTTTCGACTGACTTCCACTATGCAAAGTGATTTTCTTCCTTTGGCAATTTATGGAAGCATCGTGTTTGCTTAACCAATTCATGAGCATAATTATACAAAATTTGTGATTGGCACTATTAGTAATTTAGCTTCATATTTCTATTCATCGATAGGGATCTCTATGTTACATAATTGATGGGATTGCATACGGGCTCCGGAAGGTAACCTGATGTTCAATGAGTTTGTTAATCGATAGGTTGGTAGCTTAAGAGTTTGAACCCAACTTTCCGATACGAAGGAACGACTCGCTCCGACATCAATAAGGTACCTATGATTATAGCATAAATAAGAATCGCTATTTGAAACATTCAGAAATATTGAAATAATAGAAATAAAATAATTTAAGATATACCTGAAACAACACTATTGTCCTCAGATGCAGAGGCAGGAGTTAGCATATATACTCTTGTAGTGACTGTTGGTTGATTGCCCTGGGGCTGCTGACCTTAGCGAGTATAGACCAGCTTCTATGTAGGAACAAATGCATTCTTATTGGTCAAATGCATGGGAGCTGGCATCACTGTTAAAATAGGAATCTGACTATTCAATGGCTGCAGACAGAACAATTTATTGCGATGAGAGTGATCGATGGGAACTCCATCGATAGTGGTTTTAGAATCACACTGAAAGTAGCGGTGGCCATCTCGGCCGCACGTGAAACATACATTACCGAAGTGATAGCATTTACCATACGAATAATGGCGCTTGCATTTGGAAGCTTCAAATCGGGGTTGTTCCACTTTGAGATTGAAGACTTTAGCCACCTTGCGATGACCGAAGTGCTCTTTCCTAGACTGGACAAATGTAGCATTTCGCTTCCAGTTCATCTGACCTTAGAATCCTTCTTGGAGGCAAGCAACCTCGATTTGTCGGGACACTTGATGAGCTTTTATTGAGTCCCTTAACCCTTTCAAGAACTGTTGGCACGCTGCTGCTTCCGTTCTGACTAAATATGGAACGAAGCACGATAGCCTCCGAAACTTTTGTTCGTAGTCGAATACCGATCGATTACCCTGTGTGAGGTGAAGAAATTCGTCCTCCAGAATCGCCTGAGCTAATGCTAGAATGAAGGCTTCACGGAAGGCTTTTAAGAAAATATCCTACGGGATATATTCTAATTCAAAATCCACAAATTTGGTGTTGCACTCATTTTTCCACCAGTACTCGGCTTCTTACTGGAACAAGTGAGTGATCAAGCGAATTGCCTCCAAATTTAGACATTTTATGCTAGCCAAATTTTTTTCGGCCATCTTAAGCCAACTAACTGTATTTGTGATGACCCCAATATTGAATAGTAACTAAACTCAACATTAATACGTTACTACAACACCTAATACTGGATTAGAAATAAATTAACCCAAATCATTAGATGATGTGTTTGGCCAAAGATTTAGAAAAGGGTCTTAAGTTAAGATGAGAAAATATTTGTGGAACAATGCATGAGATACAAATGATGAATACGAATTCAAATGTATAAGATTTAAGTACTTACAATTTTATGTACGAATATGCTAATGATGTGCACTTATATTATGAGTATACAGTATGAGATGTATGTACAATTCAATTCATTCATGTGATCTTTCATAATCAATTTTTTTCTTACAATAGAAAGATTCAACATAAATAAGTATTAAATATTTACATTCATCACAATTATGTATATGTAAGCTTTAAACATCTTGTTCAAGATTATAAGGGAGATGAACATATGAAGCAATTTGCTATCCTAGGATACACACATTCTACATCATTTATATTCATCACATTCATGGAGAGTTAAGATCTAAATATACAATTCATAATTATATATGAAAAAATTATATGAAGCAATTTTCTATCCTATGATACACACATCCTAAATCAAACATAATTTAAAAATAAGAAATTAACATCTAAATTCCAATTAAGTATGCAACTAGATTTTTATTAAGTATCCATTCATATTTCCATTCATCTCAAACCAAATATTTAAGTAAAAGATTTAAATTCCAACACAAGCATAGTAAATACAAAACAAATAACTTTAGTTATTACAAGTCAAATTAAACAAAATAGAAAGTAAAAAATAAAAGCCTCTCTCTCATATCTAATACAAAGCAAGTAATTTAATTATTTAGGCGAAAGCAATTTATTTCTTTAAGCACTTGGTCCAGCTCCACTAGCCTCAAAGTGCACATGATCTATCACATTTTATCATTTAAATATGATAGGGCAAAGCGAATAAAAAGAAAAATATAGTTAGACTAAACAGTTTAAGTACAATTTATGTAGGCTAAATATTTTATTATTTAATTTGGATATCACAAATACTTATAATCTAAGCATGAGCAATGGTGCAAAAATAAAAGTGTATAAGTATGGAAGAGAAAGTAAAGAAAAGTAAGGAAAAGTAGAGAGAGTAAGAATACTCACATAAATTTACATTCTAGTCTGCAAGTAAAATAAGAAATAAGGGTAAATTACATTCTAAATAGGCTATAAAAGTACTAAAGTGCATATGAAAGTAAATAAAGTAAAGCATGTATATGTTCAATAAACTTATGCTAAGTAAAGAAAAGAAGACAATGAAGCATTTAAATATAATTATAACAATATTCACTATAATCTATATAAATTGTAATCAAATAAAGTACAATACTAAAAACATAGAAAGTGCAAAGCATAATAATTGAGGGAAGATCTTAGATTATTAGTCTAAGATTCACATAGTCTAGAATTATGGACAGAAACATAGCTAAAAGCTATGATGAGTCTTCACAATTAATAAGATTATAGAAGATCTCACATTTAAATTGATTAAAATTGTTTTATAAAAGTATTATTCTGCGGGCAAATACAGAATGAAGTAATGAGTTAATCACATTTGTTTAACAAGTAAAGTAAAGCGGGGTCAAATTAAATAATACTCATATTCACCCTCTAAGAATGTGAGGTCTCCTTATTACTCATAATTAGCTTGCCCTTAACTTAACCAATAATATAAACCACTATAGTTTTTAATGTGAGTTTTATTTATGCACAATATCTTATATGAATGATTCAAATGAATAAGGCTCAAAGCTAAACAAGCATTCATGAAAAATTCGACAATTGCAACTAAGTGATATCTAAAGTTATATAATTTTAATAATCTCTTTAATGATTGGAATTAATTGAGCTCTTAATTAACTTTGAGATATTGATCTCAAGTCAATTGTAAGTAATAGTAGTAATTGGGATTTTGAAAAAAGTAGTTTTATTTTGTTTTATGAGATGACAAAATAGTTTATAATTATAATAAAAACAAAAATAAAATTAATGATATTCTTATTCTAAACCATAAGATTTAAATATGTTGACTAAATTAAGGCTTAAGAAACTAGTTAGAAAAAGTAGGTTAAGTAAACACTGCAATTAAGGAAATTAAGGGTTAAGGTTCTATACACTAAACTCATCTAATTAGGTTGGATAAAAGGATCTATTTAGAATCAACTACTAATCTAATTAGGTTAACACAAAGGGAAAGATTTAAGGAATTTGGAAAGAAGTATTTGAAATTTATAAACTCTATGTTTCTTATAAGTTGAAGGTTAAGAAAATCAATAGGATTCCTAAACTATTCTAAATGAATATAGGACTTCTATTACTAGTTCTTAAAGAACTTAAGTGAGGACTTAAGGACTAAGATGAAGTGAACTAGGATCTAATTTAGTTACTTAAAGCTAACCTTAAATAATTCATAACATACAACTATATAAGCATTAAGATTATCTATACTTAATGAATATGATAAATAGCTCTAAGGATAATCTACAATTCAAGTTATAAATCAATCATATAGCTTTTCTCATAAGATTGAAAGATGAATCAAGCAATTTGTTTATCATTCAAGCATCTAATTTATAAGAACTAAGCTCAAATCATGCAAGTGAAATTAACATGGGGAATAATAAATGTGACATACCTTAAGGTTCAACAGCATAAAATATGAATTTATGAAATTACAAAATTTCACAATAACACTAATTAAGGAGCCAAGAGCCTAAAATGAACAATTATTGTCCAATGTAAATAATATACATAAATATGGAATCCTTATAGTGTAAGGAGAAAAATGACACTAAGTAGAACAAAATCGGACAACATTGAAAAATTAGGGTTTATGGGACTCCTAATTAGGGTTACAAAGTGATTAAGAAAATTATGGTTTAAATCTTAAATTCAATTTTATTTTATTGTTCCTCACATTTTTGTGAGTGAAATAAACTATTTGATCATTTAATTTGGACTCCTAATATTCAAGTTATGACACAAATAAAATTGTAATTAATTTGAAAGTAATTAATTAATATAAATTAATGATTAAATAAAACGATCATCCAATCAAAAATTAAATGGCATAGAAATGATCTATTCATTTTTGTGATTGAAATAGTATATAATAACATGCAAATTGAATGATTAAAATTAAAGTTACATAATTAATAAATTTGTATAAATCAAGTATCATTATTGGATAATTATTCAACTAATTAATATTTCATTATTGTTTTTATAAATTTTAATGGACCGCACAAATGGTTAATAGACTTCTTACTTTTTTGGGCCAAGATTTATTTAACAGCCTATTTAATACGGGCCAATTAACAGGCTCGTATACCATAATTAATGGGCCGTGATTTATGGGCCCATTAGTCCTCATTAATGTGCCGTGATTTACGGGCCCATTAATCCTCTTCTCTTCTGCATCATACGGCAGGCGAGAACTTAGCAGAGGTAATAAGACTTAAATTCCTTCTATTTCATGAAGGAATAATGAATGTAAAAATTCAAAGCATTAGATGTAAAAAGAATCATACAAAAAAAAATTTGAGTATTGCTATATAGTTCTTAAATATTTTTTAAAAAATATGGATGATTAAGATTTAAAGAATTAAGTGGAATAAAAAATATTATTAAATCTATTTTTACTTGTAAAACCCATTAATACAAAAAAATTAAATTAATCATTAAGGGATTTCGGAGAGGAATAAGGAAAAAATGTGTATTGCATTTTCTTATATATCATATTTTATGCAAAATATAGAGCTAAATGGACTCTAATAATTGAACTTATACCATTCAGAATAATCAAAAATACTTACTGAAAATTTGTTAATTGGGAAATCGATTAGGAAATAGTGCCTCACACCTTGCAGAAAGAGCAATTTTAGGTTTGGCTGTTGTTTTTGATACCAACGACTGCAGGTTCTCCCCATACTTCCTTCACAGCACCTCTATGCAGAATTATAGTAAAACAGGGGATATTGAGGAAACGAATGGGGATAAATGTCTAGGATGAGGCAATTGGCATCACAACGTACGCCTTTTCTGCGATTTTCAAGCACACGATCTCAGCCAGGAAGACGTACACTGTATGTACGAGTCATTCGATCATTTGATCGAACGGTTATCAGGTCGAAGAGAAGATGACCGCACGATTAAAATAATGAGATATAACGGCTCTGATGCGGGTGAAATTGTTGTTCGCTGTATGGGCCAACGCAACATTTCTCTATTGTTTGAATAATTATATATAAGATATAATAATTTATTCTAAATGCATTATATAAATACTAATTTATCCTATTTATTTAATAAAAATTAAATATCCAAACGTACTCCAAAAAATCTCAAATTTTCACTCTTACTTAATTGAGGGGTGAGGAATTCAAAAATATGATCATATTTTTTATTGGAGGTATATTTATTGTGGGGACCCTCCATGTCAGGTTGATATCAGAGGGTCGACCCCGCATGAGGTTCCCCATCGAGGAATCCGGTTGAGCAGTTTAAGTTAGTACAGCAAGTAAACAGAAATAAAATCATCCGTTCATTTAAAAAAAAAATTACATCACATAATTTTATTTATTACAACAACATAATGTAAAAGAAAAAGAAAATAAAAGAGATATGCTAAGCCGATCATTCTCACTTCTCAGCTACCTCGATCTCCACTAGCTCCTGACCTGGCACATAAAAGTGCGAGCATTAGAATGTCAGTTAGTCCGTAGACTAAGTACAATATATCAGCATACATTTATAAAAGCATTAATGATAAGCAGTAAATGGATAAATACAAGAAAATATACGAATGTTTTATCCTATAAAGCAAATTATTAGGTTCATAAGAAAATTCATAGAAAAGTGCTGAATTTTATCACATTATGTCATATGAATCAGTATAATATAATATATCTTGCAAAAATAAGCATAATCGTAAATAATTTGTCATGTTAGACAAACACAGAACCTTGGGACCAGACAGAATGTGGGTTCATATTATAATATAATATCGCACTATGCTCCCCCGTAGGCTACAACACGCTCCCTTATCTCCCTTCTTGGCTAGCCCCGCCATAATTCCCACCTAAGCCACCGTTTTGAGAACCCAAAATAATGCATGCATTCTCAAGACATTTCTTTCAGTATTTATAGTGGCAATAATTAATAATTTAAAAAAGAAAGTAAAATTGAATTTAAGGCTCAAAGCAGTGTTAAAGCGTTTAAGAGAAAGTAAGTAAGAAATAAATGTAAGAAAATATCCGATACATTTCCTGTGCGATTCTCAAGCTACCTGCATGATTTAGTATTTTGCCTAGTTGGTGATTATTTGATTAAGAGTGCTGCTACTTATCTCCCATTTATCTCCCAAAATTTTTTGATGAGTAGGATTGCTGATGTGGCAGCTTAAGCCATGTTAGCAAACCAAATTTTTACAAAACTTGCGATTAGGGTAGCTCATTTGGTAGCCGCACTCATCGGGAGCCATTCGATCCTCTTTTCATCGTCCGACAGCAAACGAAACGAAGCCGATCAGTGTTTTAGATCAATCGTAGAGACGCTCACTACCGACGACAGAATTGTAGTCGATCTTGCCGACAGCATCTTCATACATAGAACCATAGCTATGATTCTCTGCCGGTTGCGGTTGATCATCACACGTTCTTATTAGGGTATTCAGGTGCAGATCCCACTCGCATCACCCGATCGGAGTCGCCTTGATATTCTGCTGTCTCATTCGCCCACGGAATCCCATCTTCTTCGATCTGGAGACCGCCATGGATAGGGGTCGCAAGCGCCCCGAGATCGCCGATCAATTGCCCGCCGATAAGCGAGCGTGCAGCTCCTCCGAGTTCCGCGCTGCTGCCCCCGATGCCGCCACCGCAGGCTCGTCTTTGTCCTCAGTTCTCGATGCCGACGACGCCGGGCCATCGGCTCTCAGGTTACTTTTTGATTTTATTATTGGAGAATGGTTATCTTAAGTTAATATCTGGGAAAATTTTCGTTTTCTTTTTCATGTTTGGTGGAACCTCTACTTTCCATTGCCTTTTTTGAAATGACTTATGAGTTCTCTTTCTTTTGCATCACTCTTTACATCCAGAGACTGGCTTTGTCCACAGTTGCTAATGTGTGCAAGAAGCTTCCTTCGAATTGTTCTTATCTCGTCCTTGAGGTTGTTCCTACATTGTGCAATGTTCTAAAATATGAAGATAGCAAGGTATCATTTGCTTAGATGGATCTAACAAAAGTAGGCTTTCTAATCCTTCTCGGATTCATTGTTACTTGTAAATTGAGCAGTATTTATGTTTTCTTTTCTTTTGCTGTAGCTTGTAGAAACAGTTGTTACGTGCTTGATAAGGATAATCGACTGTTTCAGTAATTCTAGTGAGATACTTGATCAGCTTTGCAAGCATGGGATGATTGGTAACTCTTTGCATTTGATAACTGTTAATGGCCGGACAACACTTAGTCAAACTGCTTTTGTGGTAGGATTAATTTTCTCTCTTAGGCATTATTTTGTTGCATGTAAATAGAAAGCATGCTTTAGAAGTTTTTTCATTCAAACTTTATTTTTTGAAATCATAATTTGCGGTCGTACATCTGACCGAATGATATAATTTGTATGACCACATGTTATTTCATAAACTAATTTATAACTTCAAGCAACCAAATGTGCCCTTAAAAGCATCTCCTTTGCTAATTCTGTCAATTTCTTATTTCTTGGCGAGTCTTAACCTTTATAAAGTAGATTTTATACTCTTGTAATTTTTGCCTAACGCAATATCTTTTTGAATTTCCGTAGGGCTTGATTGGGCTTCTAACAAAACTGGCCACTGATTCTCCTGTAGCTATCAGAACTCTTTTTGAACTGGGTGTGAGTAGCAGTTTGAAGCGAATTTTGATAGCATGTGGTTAAGATTCGATCGGACTTGTCATCTTATACCCCCAAGGAAAGAGAATTGGTCAGCACAAATTCTCCTGAGCTCTATATGTTTTGCTTTTCATAAATTTAATTTAAATTTTTCTCTTCTTGATCACATGATTCATGCACTCTATTTTTTGTTTACGGTCTACTTATTTTTGGAAATGTTATTGGTTTATGGTGAATCTAGATCTATAATTTAGAGGAATTAGAGTATGTGATTTTCAAGAAAAAGTGGAGATCTTTCTGTGCTGTAGAAAAGTTTATATTTTGCACAGTAAACATACAGTGCTCACAAACTTTGATCTTTGCAAAGCAGTTGCAAATGTTATCAATGTATGTATCATTATCTTTTGATCAGAAATTTTTGACATGCCATTCAAATCTAATGATCGAGTGTTAAATTCTTAGAGCAGTTGCAATTTGATTGTGATGTAGCTCAAATGGAAGAGCGCTCGTATTGTATGCGAGAGGTTCAGGGTTCGACTCCCGGCATCATCACCGCTTATCAACTTTTTGAACATCTTTGCCAAGTATAACAATGCAGAAGTGCTCATCGCTACTAGTTCATCAAACAAGAGAACCAATCCTTTGCCAACAAAAAAAGTTTGTTATACATCATAATAATTAAAATTTTTACAGCACAATACTAGTAGTTAAGTTATGTGAGAATTTGATGAAAGATGAAATTTGTAGCTACAGTATTTGCAGTGCTGCATTAGTAGCTATTTTCTGCTATTTTTTGGACAGGAAATTTCCTTAAATTTGGATAATTCAAATTCTGTGGTGGGTTGTAGTTAATGTTTTGGAGTTAAACCAAATAGTAATTGGAAAACAGCAATGGAATCATAATGCTCCCCCTAAAGCTTATGGCAGTAGAGCGGTATGTTTGTTGGCAATGCTACCAATGGTAGCCAGAGGAAGAGCTTTAGTTAAAAAATCTGTCAATTGAAGTGTTGCAAATATATGATGAATAAGAGCTTATGATCTTTGACAAATTCCCAAACAAAGTGATACCTTCACCATTTCCTGCTCAATATACATCACTATAAGCAGTAAGTTTAGATTCTTCGAATGTTATAGTCTCTTAAGCCCAAGTGATATAGTCTCTTAGCTCAAGTGATCAATTGGTTGGATGCTGCATATTTTGGCAAGCTGTGTTCATACTCCATTTAATATATCAGGGTGAGTAAACTGTAAGTCCAGTTTGAATTGGTTGGATGTTGCATATTTTGACAAACTTTGTTCATACTGTAAGTAATATATCAGGGTGAGTCAACTGAAAGTAATATATTTCAGTCCAATTTAAATTGGTTGTATGCTGCATATTTTGGCACACTTTGTTCATACTGCAAGCAATATATCAGGGTGAGTAAACTCTAAGTATTGAAGAGCACCAGCAAGCTGCAATAAAACAGTGGATCTGAGAAAGTGTTGGCATCTGTCGGATGGTTCTTTTCGGCTACCGCGTACTGATGTAGCTATAGAATGAATCATATCAGTTTGTTAAAGCAACTGTTCGGTATTATTTTGTTGTGATAAAAATAAGAGTCATTGAATGGCATAATGTGAACATTAAAGAGCATATGCAATATTCTGAGATCTTTTATAGCAATTGTTTGGACAAAGTGTGTTGATTGTGTGATGCAAAAGCTGCATGCTATTGCTAGTTAACAAACCAACATCCACATACACAAGAAGAAAAATGATATCTTGTTGCATTGATACACAAATAAAGATGAATCACCAGTGGTATTAGCAAAGTCAAGCTGATTGATAGCAAGAGACAATTTATGATACCATTGCAAAAAAATTGTTTTAAGCCAAAGATGGCTTTGTGGAGCTTACAAAAATAGTCTAGATATTCCTTCCAAATAAACCCCATAGGCTGGTCCATTCAGCATTTAAATTAAGCTGATAGGCTAATTAAGCTATTTTGTAGCAAAAACCTGAGTTCATTAAACTTTGCTAGCGGTTCATATACAGAAGGAGGGGATGACGGCATTCAAAAGGCTTTATTACAAACATCTTTACTTATCATTTGCAAACCTAAAACATGAGAGATTATAAAGAGCATAAGCAAGTTGAAATCCAATAATGCAATTTTCTCTTATGCAAGCCAAAAGAAACAATCATTTAATTTACAAAATTTTGCTTCATTTAAATTTCTACGAAAAAGTTCGATACACAAATATCAAACCACATTCAAATTTGGTTTGCATTATATCATTACAAAATGAGATAGATTATTCGGCCATTACAAGCGCCCAGCAAGAGATCCACCAAGCTGCTTCATTGTTTGTGCTTTCACCTTAATAGAATTCTAATTAGTTTCCCCATTTTCTCCACATAGACCAGTCATTGAATCAACACAGAAACTGCACCATAGCTTTGCATTGTCCCGCACATTGTTTAAGATGAAGAAGCCATTAAACACATGAGTTGCAGTCCTCTGAAGGTGAATTGTTAGGAGACATAATTCTTCTCCACAGCACCCCTACAACATCCATTTCTTGCGTCAAACTCAGCATTTGAATCCACCTTGAAAGAATCTGAAGTACTTTTATAGCATATCTTCACAAATCCACCATAGCTTTGCAAACACTGTTATTGAGAAAATAGGAAAAATGAACAATTTAAGAGAAATAAAGATAAAGCATTGAAATAGATACAGTGCATTTACAAAAACACATTTGAAGGAACCATAGCTATTGCAACAAATTTGAATGTATATTATGGTTTTCCAATGATTACATGCCATCGTTACAATGGGCACTCTACTTAAGGTATCAAAGAGTCATGCCTTAATAATCCTCAATTCATACCAAATGAATTGCCTTTGAAGCTGAATATTTAAGAGGTAAATAAAATCAGCCATGGAAAGGAAACATTTAAGAAAAACATTGAGAAAATCATACTCTGCATAACAAAATGTTGACAGTGCAGCAACTATTCCTGCAATCAGAAAAGAAATTGGCAGAGACGGGCCAGTGTTTCAAGTCCTTTTTACCAAAATTCTCTAAATAAGACAATTAGACAAATCATTAAAGCAAGTCAAGTTGAGGTTTGTGGCATGCTGTACCACTCTTTAAAGGCTCGGATGCTTTATGAACCAGATTGTGGCAACAGGGGATCGAAATTCGAGAGTCTCAAAATAATGATTCATACACTGTAAATATTTATTTATGAAAATAAAGAAAACAAAAATACATGAATATCCACATTTACATCTAGAGCCATTCATATATGAAATTTATAACAATTTTTATATTTACAATAAAAATTTATTCACTGCTCATATCTCATATATTTATCTCTTCTTTTCTTTTATTACTTTGGCAGATCTTCAATACTTTAATTTTTAGAACTTGAAAAATTCAGTTACCAGTCAGGTAGGAGTACGCAAATTGTTCTTATAAGAATAATTCTAGCATCCTATAATAGGTATGAATCAAATATGAAAAATAACTGAATATCTGCATAGCATATAGAAAAACAAATTTTCAAGTTAAAGTATTGCCCTACAAATTAGCTGTGAAATTTAATATCGCATGAAATAAATAAATTTTATCAAAAGCATTTGTAACAATAAGTCGAGTCCGTAGACTCCTGAGCCCAAATGGGTAAACCCATAGGCATAACCTGTAGGAAGCTTATCTCACTACTCGTCGGTAGCTTACTCAAAATAGGAACTGATGGTGTGTATTTCCTCTGGATTTGCCCACTTCCTAAAAATGGCTAAATCCCTCTATATAACTCCCAGGGGCTGCCAACAGGCCAATATGCATAGATTCTCAGTATTGCTTTCCATCATCCAAAGACAAATACCACAATAATATATACCACATTTTATCTTTTTGTTACATGCTAATTTGATAACATTCTCTTACAGATTAGAAGTGGTAAGCAGTTTAATAATGCTCAAATGAAAATGGTTCAAATAAGAATACTGAAATAAAACTTATAAGTAGATTTACGTACCTGACTATTTTGATTTAAAATCAACCAATTTAATTCCTTTGATCTGCCAAAAATAGTTTAAGAAAAGAAGAGATAAAGATATGAGATATGAGCAGTGAATAAATTTTTATTATAAATATAAAAACTATTGAAAATTTTATATATGAATGGCTCTGGATGTAAATGTGGATATTCATGTATTTTGTTTTCATTATTTTCATAAATGAATATTTCTAGTGTATGAATCATTCTTTTAAGACTCTCAAACTTCGATCCCCGGTCGCCACAGAATTGGTATTAGAGCGGAGTTTGAGATATTTTAAATAATGATTCATTAAAGAGCCAACAATATGAATCATTCTTTAGAGCTCGAACTTCGATCCCCGGTCGCCACTGAACCAGATAAACTAGCAGCAGATTTTGAATAAAATAATAAAAAAGGCATTTCTTCAAATAACAATTGTAACATCTATTGAGCATCTAAAAAAAAAAAAAGACATTCATTATAATGCAACAAACAAACTTGAAAATACTAAGAATGGGAAGCCCCTTTCGCTTTGCAATATTAACTAGCACTTCTACAATTTCAAAAGAGAACTGAAAATCATAAGATTTCTATAATTTCAAAAAAGAACTGAATTAATATAAGATAAGAACATAAAAAAGAAAAATTCCTACCTCTTTAGAGAATTTAATATCCACAATGCAATAATTAATTCATCACATCTTCTTTGTACATTTTCGAGTTGGTCCCTTCTCGAGGTGGCTTAGCTTTCTTTTGCTTGGAGGTCTCCCTTTAGGATGAGCATGCAAAGGATTTTGTATTGCATTATCTTGTGCACTTGAACACCCCTCTTTCATTGTCGAACTGATTAATGACATCAAAGTTAATAAGTTTTTGCCGAGTCTCGGTTAAAAGCTTTAAAGCGTATTCTGAATGATGGGTTGTTACTAAACTAAGCTCAATAATATCACTGAAGAAATGATGGGTTGTGTTGTACAAAGTATCGTATGATGATAAACTTCTACCCTGATAGATTGGCGGCATAGACATAGATGCATGTAACCTCTTAAAATCTTTTCTCCAACGATTTATAATGTAACAATCTGGGATGACTGTTATATGTTCTTGATGCTGGACACACAAAATATGGAAATATATTATGCCTTTTGATTGTAAAAGTTTGCAAATGCACCATGTCTCATTCTGCATATGATTATAAGTGACACGATACTCTTTGTTATTGTCATTATCAAGCTCACTAACTATGTAGGACTTAACGGGCCCATTTATCTCAACAGTTGTGTACATACAATTCATTAACTTCTTCAACTGATCCTAAAATTTATAAAACATATTTAATGTGTATAATTTAGATAGCTATTCCTCAAATGTAAAAGTAGATATTAGTTGTGGTTATGTATGGAAAGATCGGAAATCCTCATATGCCTCCTTTTCAAATTTGGCTCTCAAGTCATTTGCATAATTTTATACAAATATTATCAATGTTGTCTTTGATGATACATATTCATCAAAAAATGTGTTCATACTTTTACTCTTTTGTGTTATAGACATGCCAGCCCAAAATATATCTTTCAAGAATACAAAAACCTTTTTTTTTTAATATTGTATAGTGAATTGAACCACTCATGTTCTGATAGCGAGAGCTCGGACACCATGTCAGTCCATGTAATCTCAAACTCATGTACGGAAAGTACATCATACACTACTCGACTCAACTTTGATGAGATAATATAACGATCGTACCTATTACCTAACTTATCAGGGAGTTTCCTCATAATGTACTATAGATAGAATCTATGATGCGTTCGAGGAAATATTTCTGAAATTGCCAAGCTCATTGCTTGGCATTGATCAGTTATAATTGCAGATGGAGCTTTTCCATGCATACAATCTAGCCATCTACAAAAAAGTCATTTTAATGTATCTGTTGTTTCATCAGCAAGAAGAGCACACCCTAGCAACACAAATTGACCATGATAATTCACACCAACAAATGGAGCAAAGGGCATTGCATAACGATTTGTGAGATATGTTGTGTCAAATATGACAACATCACCAAAGTACTGATACAAAATTCTTGATCTAGCATCTGCCCAGAAAATATTTTGCAATTGATTACTCTCTGATAGCTTAATATTATAGATAAAATTGATATTATCCTTTTGCATCATCTCAAAATACTTTATTAATGCAGATGCATCACAATGACCTAACAATGTTTGCTTATTATTTATAACAAAATTTATGCAATCTTTTTCTGTGAAAGAACATTTCTCATGTCCACCTCCATGAGTAATCATAGTATTTACAGATTTATTAAGTGACACCCCAGCAATATCATTAATTTCAAGCTATTTTTTAATAGATAATGGTAATTCTCGATGACATCTCATAAATCTAACCATCGGTGGATCCAATGGATGATTATGTTCTCATTCAATATTACACACAACCCATTTTTCATTTAAACATAGATCTTTAGTAACTATTCTTTCCCCACAACCTGTCTTACAATAGGTTTGCGATGTGACTTGGCACATGACTAGCAATATTCTCCACTTCTTTGCAACATATAAAGCAACAATGATATCTAATGCCATAAAAATTATGACATGATCTTTTTTTATTCCAAATCCAACCAAATATCTAAAAGTTTTGTAGAACTTAAACACATCATCAATCGAATCAAAATTCATGCCGATTTCAGGTTGGGGCAATGTTAAAATATTTTCAACAATATTATTGTCAGAAGATTGATTTAACCTTTCTGTTTCTATATCCTCAATTTGAATATCCTAAAAAAAATAAATAAAGTGTACATAATTATATTTTATAAAAGTTCATTGCAAAGTTTAAGATTCAAGAAAATTTTAGCATGCACTTACATATGTAAGTTCTGTATTTGAATTTGTTTGATCAGTGATAATAGCAAGACCCATTAGTATTCTGGATTATGTGTCTTGAAAATACTACAACAAACACATGCAATATATCACTACTTTGGCACCTAGGTGTACTATCAAATAAGTGCACATGATGATAAAATTGACAGTGATGTGATATATAGGATTTGAGCTTGTAGTAAGCTATGGAGAATCACTTTTGAAGTATTAAGCAATCAAACAAATTCTCTAAGAATTTAAGAAAAATTAAACATTTAACAAAATCCAAACCATATATCTTATGCATGTATTTGATTATAAATAATATGCACAAGCAAATAAGAGCACTCCTTCAGTAATAGCACCTCAACAAAAGGCCGCATAATTAATTTAATGTGGAACTTGAATATGATTAGTACATAGAAATATAAATAAACATAACACAAAAAAATATTAGGAGACTGCATGTTTTAATTAATGATTGTGGATGTAGCTCAAATGGTAGACTGCATTCGAGTTTTTTTTGTTCTTTAATTAGCACTATTAACTTAAGTTTATGTTGTTGATGCCATTCGAAGGGTTGCGCTGGACAGCAAGCCACTGATTGAAGGAAGAAAATTGTTGTTCTTATACTGGAAAATAATGTTCTTGTGAAGAACTGTTGTTTCTTGGAGCTAGCTTTGAAGGGCATAAGTTGTCATATTTTTTAAAGCAATATTGGATTAACGATGGCATGAAAACAATCAAAGATGCAAAAATGATGGATCAATGCAATATAAAAGTTTGCACCATGCATTTTACTCTCCCATTCTATCTATACCTTATATTTATACACTTTGGGAAAAATTCTGAGCAATGAGTTGGATTTATACCTTTTTTAACAGAAAAAAGTGTCAGATGCTTTATTAATCGTATGCTTCCATTTCAATCTCACATTTGTTTTTTTACTTGTGTGTTTCACAACGTCATGTAATCATTTTGTATTTATTGCTTTTGTTTTCTTCTCCTAAGTGAGTCTGATTTCCTAATCCTTACAAGTGATTCTCTTTTTCATTTGAGCTACATCTCAATCAAGTTCATACTTTAATGTTCAAAAATCAAACCAAGTATTTAACAATTCATACTACAAGTTTACAATCTAATGTTCAAAATTCAAACCAAATAGAATGCAAATGAAAGAGCTGCAACTCAAATAAAATTCAAAAGTTGCATAACCAGCAATCCAACCGAAGCTGAACAACACAGCAACACTTAAATACTTAATAACAAATGTTGCCAATCTAATTTCCAATCAATATCATTTCTTCCCTTGAGAATTCTAAAATAAAACAGCCACAAAATATAAGTAGACGAATTACAAAGCAAAAAACCAGCAACAATCCATAACCTCCGCTTGATTTTCAAGAGAAATGTAAAGTTGAATTAGAAAACTGCATTAACAATAGCAATACACTAATTATTTAGTGGTCATGATATCTCCACAATAAACTAATTATCTTGATCTTAATTTAAGGGTATAACTGCAAGTTACCTGCATATGTCTACATTAGTAAAGTTAGCAAAGTGCAAAAATTTTAGTGAATCAAGGGAATATTTTCAAAATTATGCCATACTTTTTTAGGTATGAGAAATGAAATAGCATTCCATCTTAGACTAACATTTAATCATGCTTATTAATGCAAACAGACCAGCCACAAATTTGAATAAAAATGCAAACTTCATGCTAAAAAAATAGAAATTTAAGAGATTCTCAACATAGTTTTGAGCCACATAAAGAAGTTTCAGGCTGTCGGAAGGAAGGATCGCTGTAAGGGGCGAACCTGGCTGTCGGAAGGAATGATCGCTGTCGGACGGAGCGTCGATCATTGTTGAACGACGGAGGAGTCGTTCGCTGTCGGAGCCGAACGCTGTCGAGGTGCTGTCGTTCGCTGTTGGAGCGAAAGGGACTGATCATGTCGACAGCGTTCAAGCAAGAGGTTCGAGCAAGAGGTTCGCGTTGTTCACATCGACAGGAGGAGTCGTTCGCGTCGACGGAGGAGTCGTTCACGTCGTTCGCGTCGTTGGCGTCGTTCGCTGTCGACAGAAGGCGGCTACAGTACCGAGTGTAAATTCCAAACCCTAAACAAATCCTAAATATACTAAATGATATGATTTAGCTGATATGGAGTAGAATGCCACATCAGCATCCTAGTCATCAAGAAAGTTTGGGAGTTAAATGGGGGATGTATATCATTTTTCTTTGATTAATCCTCTTGATAAGGATACTTATCTTAATTTTGAGTTTTGGCATGCTTTACGAGGCACAAAAAGGGGAGCACAAGTTTTATTTCTTAATTATTATTTATTTATGTTATTCTGGTGATTATGAGCACAACGGTGATAGTTTTTCCAAAATCTGAATATGGCACGCTCTATAAGGCAAAATAATTTTTTAAAATTTGAATACCAAATCAAAAATCTAATTATATTTTCAAAATTCTTGAATTTTGCTAATTATTTTGATATATAATTTTACTATATTTGGACTCCTATTTTGAAAGATATGAATTTTTGAAGTTTTGAAAATTTTCTGAATTTTTAAATATTTTTGGGGTTGACGGAATATTCCGTTACCGTTAACGTTTCCGTTAAGTTACTGTTAGCATTGAGAATAACGGTACCATAGCTGATGGAAAGGTAATATTCCATGAATATTCTCTTTCCGTTAACGGTGGATGGTGGGTGCCACGTGGCGACGACGTGGCTGCGGACGGACAGAAACCTGCTACGTGGCAGTCATCTTCTTCATCTCCGGTGATGAACAGTAACTCCGGCAAACTACTATTCATCGCCAGCGATTTTCCGACGATTTCTTTGTCTTTTCGAGAAATTTTTCGTTTGATCCTACTATACTCATGAAATTGCATTTCGAAAAAGAAAAGAGGAGAAAATAGGAGCGGTTGAGGCGGGTACCTCGTTGGGAACGTCCGCCTCTGGCGCACTTCGAGCACAGATTCCGACGGTCTTCCGGTGATCCGATGGTGCCCTCCCCTCGGCCTCACTGAGGCCTTTAAATAAGTGGGGGTGCTCCCCTTGTAGGCTCCGCCGCCGTCCCGCCGCCGCCGCCGCCGAATCACGGCATGACCTGTGGCAGTCACCTGTGCGTCGACGCTGCGGTGCTGCCACGTGTCGCCACGTGGATCAGATGCGCCGCGATGCTGCCATGTGCCTGCCATATGGCATCCCCTGGGTTGCGGCGCAATCTGACACTGACATGTGGCACCATGGTTCCGTGAAGCTGCCATGGGGCACCCGGTGACGTGGCACAACGAGGTACTGCCACATGGCTCCCGAAGCTCCTGCATGCTGCCACGTGGCAATCTGAGGCTCCGTGCGCTGTCATGCGGCGCCCAAAACTCTGTGAGCTACCACGTGTTGCCACGTGGCACCAGATTTCCGAAGTTTTGCCACGTGGCATCACGTGGCACACGGTGTTTCGTGTTTTGCCGTGTGGCAAGATCCTAACGGTCTTGCGTGATCCGACGACGCGAATTGGTCAGATCCGTTATCTGCTATTCGGACCCGAACAGCGGATTTCCCACCGTTTTTAATTAATTAATTTTAATTTTCGAAAAATACAATTTTAATTAAAAACCTTATGAAAAATTTAATTCCAAATGTATTATGAGCTTTTTTCGTCCATTTGAGTTCAGAAAAATCTGAAAATTTCCATAATAGCTATTTTCGACGTTCTGGACCTAAATTTTCAATCAAAATTTGAATCTGAGGAATAAAAATAATTTTAAATTTTTTTGAGGATGAAAATATTATATTTAATTAATTAATTAATTTATTTATTTATTTGTTAATTAAAATTTTAAAATATCATAACTTTAAATATATTGATCCAAACATATCAAATATAAGTCTTGTTTTAATGAGAAAAATAAAATGAATCAAATGGCATGATTCAAAATTTTGATTCATGAATAATTTAACCTAGTGACATTTTAGGTTCTAAATAAAACCCCATAATTTTTACCTAGATATTCAAATATAGGCAATATGAGTCTTAAAATACTTAGAAGAACAATCACATCATTATAATAGTATTAGTTTTTCCATTTGAAGCTTAGTTTGTAAAGTGATATTTTGGATTCTCTCCCAAAATGTAACAACCCAAGATTGTTAATTATTATTTAATAATTTAATTAACTTCAAATCTCTTCTAAACAGTCTTAATTAGTTATTAAAAGCAAGTTCATAAGTTTTGGTTCAGTTTGAAATCAAATAGGCAAAATCTTAATTTCAGTTAATTATTTAAATCAAGAAAATAAGAAAATTATTTTGACTTTAGATTAAAAATTGGATTTCGTTATTGCGTTCCTCACACTCAAATTAACTTAAGGAGAAATTTTGATGAGTTTTGGAGATAATAAAAATTTATCAATTATTTTATTATATTTTCAAAAACTTAAAAAATGAAATAATGAAAATGACTTCTGATTAAAGTTTCGACTGCATTTTTGAGTTTGTCACTTTCAATTTAGCTAAAAATTAATTTTTCAAATTTTTTTAAGAAACTTATAATCACACAATTCTAATAAAAATTTTAAATTATCAAATAATATATATATATATATATATATATATATACATATATAATGTCATTATCTTATATCAACCCTCTAGCCTAATTTCCTTACCCGCTGCTCAGTCCCGAGAGAATCTCTTTCTCCTTCTATTTGAGGAGGGCGACACGTGCCACTCACCGTTACTCTCGCCAATGGGAGGGCTAGCGAGCAGCATGCTATCATCCCTATCTCAATTAAACCCATGCTGATCCCCTCGTTATCAATACCTCTTCATCCTCTCGGCATGAGAGGATTATTCGAAGGCAAGACAATGAAGTAAGTGTCGAACCCTAGCTGCGGTAACTAATCCTAATTTCGATATTCGTTTCATTTAGTGATGATCTTTATTAAGTATCAGCATATTTTTAATAAGTATGTGATTTAAATTTTATCCTTAAGAGTACATAATTTTACTTTTAATTTGGAAGTATAATGAACAAGTATTGTTGATTGAGCGCAATAATGCCTGATCGAAATGTATATGTCACAGTTTTGCCTTTGTACATCCTTATATCCATTTTTTAGCAATCCATTAATAATTACTTTGATTAATATAAATTATGAGGACTAATCTATTGGGAGTCGATTGAACTCCTGAATCAATTGAAAATAAGTTAAAAAAAAATAAATTCTATGCTTCCTTCTATGTTCTGTGAATTGTTGACTGATGATATCAAAACTACAGTATAATTATTTTGTTATGGATGAAATTTGAAACTCATTTTGATCACTGAGTTCGATTTAATTTCTTTTATATCTTATTGCTAAAATTTAGTACTAAATGCGGTATCGAATGAAGCATCTGAGCCTTATACTTTGCTTTCAATATTAAGTTCAAGCTAATATGAATGATGTTATCTTTCCTACTTTAAGTGAGTAGTGGAATAAATTATGGAGCTCTAGTCTTCATTTGTAGTTTTAAAGTTTGCTTCATTTGGTTGATATAATTGATATTGTATTTTATTAAACTTATACCATGATGTGCAAATTATGTCTAATGCCATCATGTTTAAAATCCCTCCTTGAGTGAGCTATGGTAAAGAAATTATTGGTATACAAGAGGTAAGGTATCTTCATGCTATTTTGATAGATTCATCATTCTTAAAAAATTTGCTCACTTATTGTTGATAATTTAGTCTTCTTCAGTTGATGAAAATAAATGAAACAATAACAACGAGAGTGCACCCCATCACAATTTTTATAGCTGCTTTATTATGTCTAACTTATTAAGTCATATTTACTTCATAAATTATGAATAGCATAAGAAGAAAAAGAAACAAGGTGAATGTTATAGTGTTACTGCAATTTTCCATAATGCTTCTATTATAATATTAATGTCTTAAACTTACACAATCATGATTTTAACTCTAATGCTGAGAACCATCCACTAGATGCAGTTTTTCTTAAGATTCTAAATTTATTCATTTAAAATTCTGATTTTTTTTTCCAGTATCTGCTTTATCTTTATTGCCATAAGGAAAACAATTCCATTGCCAATAGATTTACATAAAGAAACTCTTGAAATGTTCTCACTATCTCTTATATACTTATATAAATAGAATTAACTCTTCTCAATGAACTTTGTATTCCTTGTAAGTCAATAATATCAATGATCAATGAACTTTATATCTTTTGCAAGTCAATACTATAAATGATTATAGAACTTTGTTCTTAACAAATGATGAAAGTTTCTTTTATATATAATGCTGGGTATTGATGCTTATGCTGCAGCTTTAGATATTAATGTTGATTGCTGTATTTTTGGGTATTGAACAAATGCTGCCATTTATTATAAGTGAGATCAAATGTTGCCATCTATTATAAAGTAAATCAAATGCTGCTATCTCCTTTAGATGAAATCATATGTTGCTATTATTTCTAAGAAGGGATCATTAAGATTACATGGAAATCAAATGCTGTCATTTCCTTATTAAAATCATATATTGCACATGTCATCTTCCCAAGTTATCTATTAAAGCAGATTTCAATTTATGGGTTGTCATTCATTTTAAAGTAAATCAAATGCTACTATTTATGTTATGAAATTTAAAATACAGCCATGTATTTTAGGGAATCAAATGCTATAATTTACTTTATGAAATACAAATGTTACCATGAATTTTAGGATATCTAAATGCTACCATTTAAGTTATGAAATTCAAATGCTACCATTTTTGTTATGAAATTCAAATGCTGCCATTTATGTTATGAGATATAAATATTATTATTTATACTATGAAACCCAAATGTTGCCATTTATTTCTTAAGGGAAATCAATAAGATCAAATGAAAGCAAATATTGTCATTTCTTTTAGTAAAAATCAAATGTGGCCAATTATATAAATGAGAGATCAATGGATCACATGAAATCTAATACTATCCTTTACATTATTTGAATTAAATTAACTTCCATCATTAAATACATCGAAATAAATGCTGTGCTAGAATTCAGTTTAAATGATTCTTGATTTTTTTATACATAAATATTAAACTAAATATTGTTATTCTTTGTAGGTTAAGTTATAAATAAATATAAATATAAATGCTAAAACAAATGCCATTATTTATTACATATTAAGTTAAATGATGTTGCCCCTTTATATTGCTAAATTAATTACTGTATCTCTTATTATTTTCATAAATATTTGATTTAGGATGTGTAAATCTTAGATTAGCAAATTGCTTCATTTAATTTTCTTACATACAATTATTAGAACTGGAAATAGCCAATCCCATATAACGGATTGACTTATATATTGATATTGTAAGTGTTTATTTTGAGCAAAAACAAAAGAGATCATGCCAAAAATTTTAGAATTAGAATTTTATTTTTGTATTCTAAATATTTTGCTTCTTCATTTGTTATATGTAAGATTTAAACATAGAAACTTATAGAAGGTTATTATTCAACATACAGAAAAGTAAATACAAACTAATATAGATTTACAAATTAAAGTGGCTGATCTATAAATTAATGTATTTGTTGAATGATTGGTGCACTTCTTATTTTAAAAATACCACTCTCTTTGAAAAATTATTATTTTGTGCTCAGTATGAATACATTCAATTTTTTAGTATGTTATTCAAAATTTAAACTCATAAGTATATCATAATTATAGAATAATAGCATTATATATTTTCTTCTCTTTTAATGCCATGTCACAATTTGGATGGTCTATTTGTGGGCAACCATTGTGAATGCGCAATCATCAGGATGGATAAATAAAAATTGAAAATAATAAATATCACATGGTTTACAATATTTTGATAAATTTCTTGTGCTACTACACATGGAACCTTACAGCGCCCCGTCCCGTCACCGTGCGCAAAATACGAGTATGATTCATAGATTGGCGGCGGAACGGTGCGCTACTCGAGAAACGGTGGGCCATACAAGTAAAACCCATCGTCCCGAATAGGTTTAAAGAGACTAAGCCATACTGAAGGCCGCTGACTCGAACCCTAAGAGTAGGCTCAAGAGCCAATACCTAAGATAAGAATGGAACCCTTATCTTAAGTATTAGACTTAGTACGTACATAAGGTGTAAGGGAGGAGAGAAGGACCCATGTACGTTACAAAATATATCAGCGTTTCCAGTATATCGATCACATCACAATACTATGTATAGTAATATAACAGAGTGCGGAAGCTAAAAGCAAAACATCCAGAATACATTCATCTCAAGCAGTAGAAAATATCCATCTCAAAAAAGAAAAGTGAAAATACATCCAGAGTTTTATTACAAACCATAATAATGTAGAAATATAAAGAGTCTAGCCAGAATACTGAAAAGAACAAAACAAAAGTAGGTGCTCAATCCCCTATAGCTCCAAGTGCTCCTCCTGAGTCTCTGGGACGTCTTCCTGACCTGTCTCCAACAACTGCTCAGAATCTAGCAAATTGCCAGATCGCAAAAGTACCCTGTGTTAGACAAGAAGTCTAACACATCGAAGCTAGCTATACAAGCTAATCTAAATATAATAAATATGCAGAACATAAAGTAAAAATACAGGAAAATTGTAAAGCATCAAATAACTGAACTGTAAGAACTAAGTAAAGAAAAACTGCATCAAAATCAAATGCTGAAAAGAAAAATATCAGATGCTGAGAAGGATGATATAAGCTGCACTATATGCTACTGAAACCATGCTCACAGATAAGCTATATCACGATATACCACATAACTATCACTGAAGGTCTATGAGTCATACGGTCCAATGTAAGTACAACAGTCAGGACGTCAGTATGGTGATGCAGATGCACCCTGAAATTCCCCAGTCTGTGTATATAACATTCTGTATCTCATACTGTATCACTGATAACCATGTGTCACAACAGAAAGAATGAGGTCAACTCATGCTTATGCTTCATGTTATGCCATTGTATGATATGAAGGGAAAATCCAAATGAATCCATAAAGAATGTAGTAAGAAACATAAGTAAATCCTAAGTCTCGACTGTGCAGAATCCTGTTAAAAGGATTCTGACTCCAAAACTCTAGCTCGATATTTAGTTAAAGTTGTTTATTTACTTCAAAGATCACTGGGCAGGGTGATTGTATACACATATTAAATATGCTGCAAAGATAGGACACAACATTTAGTTTGATTACGCCACACTAATAAAGCGATCTTCATTAGGAGGCACCATCCGATGATGATTTGTATCTCAAACTAAGCATTTAGTCACTACTCTCACAATCATACTTAGTGTCTTAAGGAAGGTAATTCCCCTTTTTCTTAGTTTTATTTAAGCTATACCTATTGAAGCGATCTTCGCCAGGAGGCGCTGCCTGATGGCAACTGTCCTTCAATAAAACTAAGGAATGGGTACCCATTTAATACACTCTTAGGATTGATTGATTTATTCTAAGTGAGGTTATGTTCGCCTAAGCCCGCAGGATAGCAACAAAGACAAATCTTACTTAGAGTGACTCAACCAATCTAGATTATTAATGGGGATCAGTAATATGGGTATACTATACTACACTTACCCAACAATCATGGTTCAATTAAATCCATTTAATAGAATAAGGATTTATCAAGACTACAAGTCTTAGACTAATAGGTAAGTCCTATATAAGGTTTCACCAATCTAATGTGATCAAGGATCACTTAATATGGATTCTACCATAAGGAGATGTGTCTCTTCTAATGTCTTAAGGGATTACTACCACAAGGAGAATTGATTAAGCAATAAGGTGAAGGGATCTTCTGTAACAATCCGAGTTGTTACTTTAGTCAATTAGGACTAATCTTAGTCTTAAAAATAATCTTAAGTACTAATTAAATCATTTGGAGTCAACTACCAAGATCCAGTCCAAACTAGAGGTCAAACGGATTAAATCTTTATTTTGAGAATTTCAGGAACCTTAGAAATTGACCTATATAAATTGACCTCCGATCGAAAAACGTACACCGCCATTGCGTTCCGTGACCCCAAATTAGCTTGGCGTGAAGTTTTCGTGTTAATCGGAAGTCGTCAAAATTTTGACGAATATTTTAATAATAAAAATACCCCGGAAATCGAGGTATCAAAATACTCGTCGAATTAAAAATCCGACTGCGCCATTGAATTCCTTGACCCCAAATTAGCTTGGGGTGAAGTTTTCGTGTCATTCGGAAGTCGTCAAAATTTCGGCGAATATTTTAATAATAAAAATATCACTGAAATCGAGGTATCAAAATACTCGTCGGATCAAAAATCCGACTACGCCATTGAATTCATTGACCCCAAATTAGCTAAGAAAAATATGTTCAAAATTATTTTCTGAAAATGTTAAAATAATAATAATAATAATTAATTAATTAATTATTAATTAATTAATTAATTAACGGCGCCGTACGACGCCGTTAACTCCAGTTAACGGCGCCGTCAGATCGAACGGATCCATCCGGATCGTCCGATCGCGCGCGGATCCCACGGCTCTCGGCCGCGATCGGCGTCACGCGGTCTGGAGCGATCCGGACCGTCCAATCGCGCGCGGATCCCAAGGCCCTCGGCCGCGATCCGCGTCACGCGGTCTGGAGCGATCCGGACCGTCCGCGATCGCACAGATCCGATGGTCCGGAGGCGTCTTCCTCGCCCTCTCCGCTGGCGTGACACGCGGTGGCCCGTCGCATTTTCTGGCCAATCCGGCCACATCCAGACCTCGGCGAGGTCGCCTTCCGGTCTATGAGCCCTCGGCCTACCCCTAGGCTCCGAGTTTACACCGATCGGCGCCCGGATAGAGCCGGAATCAAGCCCCGAAGTCAGCCCTATTTTTCCGCCGAAACCTTCGCCGATCCGAACTTCAGGTACCCCGATCTCCCTCGTTTACCGTTCGATCATTACAAAAATTGTAGGATATGTAGATTAGGATGTCATCTTCACATCCACCGTTTCGATCGGGCTTAAACCAACCCGATCGGGTGCACCAGGTCCCCGAAGTGGACTGGGTTTAGTCCGCCGAACCCCCCCGGAAGGCGAAGCGTCGCGCTTCCGGGCCGGGCCGTGTCGACCCGAGCCCTCCCCGGACGGGGCGGGTCCGTGTCAGCGCGGGTGGGGCCCACCCGACTACGTGGCAGCCTACGGGCCCGCCACGTGTCAAGTGGGGGGGGCCCACAGCCCCGTCACCCGAGCTGTCAACAGCCAGTGGGACCCACAGTGCCACGTGGCAGCCTTTGGTAGTGCCACGTGGCAGCCTCTGGTAGTGCCACGTGGCAGCCTCTGGTAGTGCCACGTGTCAGGTGGGCCCACATCCCCGTCACCAAGCTGAGTCAGCAGCCCGTGGGACCCACAGTGCCACGTGGCAGCCTCTGGCAGTGCCACGTGTCAGGTGGGCCCACTGTCCAGTCAGCCGAGCTGAGTCAGCAACCTGTGGGCCCACAGTGCAACGTGGCAGCCTCTGGAAGTGCCACGTGTCACTGGGGCCCATTGTCAGTTAATTAGAAATTAATTAAATTACTGTAAGTGTTAATTAATTACTGTTAGCCCTAATTAATTATAGTTAGTGTTAATTACTTTTGAACAGTAACTTTATTTAATTAAAAAAAAATAATTAGAGGATTAATTAATATTAATTAAATGTTAATTTAATCCTAAACAGTAATTAAGATAATTAATTACTTTTGGACAGTAACTTTAATTAAATAATTATAATTAAAGATTAATTAAGGATTAATTAACTGTTAATAAAATCTTAAAAAGTAATTAGGATAATTAATTACTTTTGAACAGTAACTTTAATTAAATAATTATAATTAAAGATTAATTAAGGATTAATTAACTATTAATTAAATCTTAAAGAGTAATTAGGATAATTAATTACTTTTGAACAATAACTTTAATTAAATAATTATAATTAAAGATTAATTAAGGATTAATTAACTGTTAATTAAATCTTAAACAGTAATTAGGATAATTAATTACTTTTGAATAGTAAAACATAATTAATTATATTTAATTTAATATTAACAAATAATTAAGACTAATTAAATAGTAATTAGCACTAATTACTTTACTACAGTAAAATTAATTAATTATTTAATTAATAATTAAATAGTGATTAATTAAATAAAAACTTTATGAATGAACAGTAAATTTAAATAATTAAATATAATTAAAGATTAATTAAGATTAATTAAATAGTAATTAGCACTAATTACTTTGCTACAGTAAAATTAATTAATTAATTAATAAATAATTAAACAGTGATTAATTAAATAAAAACTTTAGGAATGAATAGTAAAATAATTCAATTTGAATAAATGAATAGTAAATTAATTCAAATTGTATTTTTGAATAGTAAATCTTAAAAGTTTAATAACTTTTTGTAGGATGATCCAAACATAGCCAATATGGGTCTTAAAATACTCAGAAAAATATTTAGGATCAAATGGAGTGATGTAAAATTTTATTTCGGGTACGTATAATGAGATAATATTTTAGAGCCTCTTTAAACCCCATAACTTTTTACCTGATTATCGAAACATAGTCAATATGGGTCTTAAAATGCTCAGGAGAGCGGCCCCATTACCGTGGTAGTATTAGTTTTCTCATTTGGACATCGGGACAAAAAGTCAACTCTAGAACTTAGAGTTGACTTTGGTGAAAAATGACCAAAATGCCCTTGGACTTCAAACAGCCATAACTTAGTCAGATCAACTCCAAATTGGAAAATTCAAGATGTTAACTAGCCTAGAATTTCAATGTCATTATTATAATAAGATAATATTTAGGATCTGAACCCTGAAAATTTAGGTAAATTACCAAATTAACCCTAGCCTTATTTTAGCCATAACTTGACCGTTTCTCGCCCGATTTAGGCGTACTTACTATCTATCTTCAAGTTAGACAGTAAGGAACCAATTAGAACTAAAAGAAATCAATTCTGACTTGTAAATCAAAAGTTGACTTTTTGACCCTTAAGGTAGGGGCAAAATAGTCATTTTGCCCTAAGTTTGGACTATGTACTCTTAATCTCTAGTTTACATTTCAAAACTCTTAAACCAAGGTTATAATCTTCTTAGTATCAATTAAGTGAGGGAAATCAACTCTTAAGTTAGATTCCAATAGTTTCTGTTAAGTCTTAAAAGCACTACACCTTAAGGACCTTTCCTGAGACTAGGATTAGATCATAGGTTAGAGTTCATTCATTGGGTAAATTAGGTTACCCTATGGGTGAAACCTTGGTTTATTAGTTTCTAGACCTTCTTTTATTTTACAACTCGTTCTGATTATTTTGTCTTTTAACCTTATGTTTAAGATAGGAGATTTATCCTATTATGTTTGATTACTTAATAGGATTTGCCATAACTAGTAGATCACTTATAGAATAAAACCTAGAACTAAGGTCTTATCCTTTGGATTATGAGATTAAACCTAATTCTCATAGTGTTTAATCCATAATCTATAGGTATAGAAGATCTTGATCAGATCTTAGTTAGAACGTCTACATTTACAAAACTAGGACGTATGATTTATTGATTTAACTCGTAGTCGTTTATCTGATTGAACTAGATTGGAACCTGATCAGTTCCAATCATTTTTCTTAACTTGTAAGGATGGATTTCTGAGCTACACTCGATAGTAGGAAAACGGTGATCCTGAACTTGTGTAACTTGGAATAGTTAGAAGGTTAAGTAAAAAACAAATGATATCACAATATTTAGTAGAGTCCCTTACTTACTTTGATGATTGTTGCTTACGCATCCCTTGATTTTTGTGCCATATTTCCTTGAGCATATCATATAAGACATTTGATGCATGAATAAACTATTAGGAAAATATGGAGACTCCTTAGATTTCTTGTGAAAATATTAAAGTGATTTATGAAAAGATAATGATTTTATGAGCTACCTCTCAGTTATATCCTTATTGCCTAGTCTCCTTATGTCGTTAGGAGAAGGATCCATTTTGTTGTGTGCCTAGTTTACTAGCCTCCTTATGTCACTAGGGGTACACCGTTAGTGCCTTAGCCGTACTGGCGTTAAGGTTGCCTTGTATGCTTAGTTTACTAGCCTCCGTATGTCGCTAGGGGCATATAGTTGGGCCTTAACCATACTGGTGCTAAGACCCTTCACTTGCTTTGTGTGCTTATATGCCTAGCCTCCCTATGTCGCTAGGGGTACACAGTTTATGACTTAGCCATGATGGTGCTAAGCTTCTTTGGTATTCGATGGGCTTAAGTAGCTCTTTTCTATATGGCAGTCGATGCACGTATGACTTTATATGCAGTTGTTGTTGCTTACTTTTCAGTATTCTTATTCCGTCAGCTATTTCCTTGTACTGCTTGATATATATATTTAGGGTGTTAGAATCTTGCTGCTATATGTACTTACCACTGCTGAGTTGTTTATTTATTTTAATTGACATATTTTCTGTTGATCACCAGCATATTTAGGATGTAGAATTTTTCTTACTACACTTGTTTAGTTACGTATATTTATACGCCCTTCCTTGTTTAATTTGTATGCGAGGCATGTCTCAGCCTCTTTCCTTTTCTTTGCTTAAGTTATAAATGATAATTTATAGCTTCCCTATTTCTTTTGTACTGCTTGCTGCTCCCTTACACATATTATTGCTTAGATGTTGTAGAATGGTGATATTACTTAACACATATAAAAATTTTCAGCTTAAAATGTACTTAGACAATTGTCTAACCAGATTTTTCTTTTTTGGCTGAGGCCCTACATTGTGAAACCGACAATGGCAGACTCCTTTCAGTTAGACGAGCAGGAGTTAAGTGTGAAGCCTTACCCCGAGGAGGAGCCCGTAGAAGAAGCTACCGTTTAGTCCCTTTATACTTCGAGTGAGAATGAGTAGTTTTCATTCTATTTTTATTTAAACATTTTAAATTATGTAATAATACAGGTACCATTGACTATATATTAGATTTTATGCTTATATTCTGAGTCTATTATTCTTATTTACACCGTGATGCTTGGATGGTTTATATTTTCTTAAATCACTTCCGCACTCTGTTTATTTACTTATACAGTGACTATTAGTTTGATTCTGTGTTAATCCTTCCATAATCAGGTGGATTGTTGAGACTATCCTAATCCAATGATAAGTGAGGGGTTAGCCAAAGTGACACCCCACCCTTAACCTAATCCTTTGGCAGATTAAGGGTGGTAGGCGCCACATCTTCTATACTTCTACCTCAAGGTTTCATGCAAGGCCTCCTACCTCATGATATATAAATTTAGGTCATTTATATAATTTAAGACGATCTTATGAAGAGAGCATCAAGATCTCTTCTTTAGATATTGATATTAGACTATCAGGTTCTGGTTCATTATTAGATTTAGAATAATTAGATCATATGATAGAATCATGTGATCATACAACTAAGATTATGGGGTATAAATCAAACATATTGTTAAGGATTTGATCACTTGTTAAAATCAACCTAGTATTAAAGATCTTATTATGCAGATTTGTTACTTAAGAGAAAATCGGGGATCTTAAGGTCCGATTCAGATTGTGAAATCACAAGGATTATTATTAACCTTACTTTGTTTAATTCAAATATTTAGAATTAATAGTAAATCAAATGCATTATTGGAAAATGTTCAATTCAAAGTCTTGTAATCAATATAGTTAAGTTAGGGTTGTTATGGTTTTAGATTTGCCTTAAGTAGATTAGGGCTTGACTCCTTCTCAAATCTTAAGTCAAATCAAGTGTATATTTAAAGATCAATGTCAAATCAGTGGATTAATTATGCATTATTGGTGGCAATCCTAGATCTAAATCAAGTCTTAAAAGCTTAATCCAAATTTTAGGATTTCTTAGGTTAATTAAGATATTTAAGATTCTATAGGTTTATGTTGATTCAAGTATACTTAATAAGTTTATAAAAGTGATTTTATTTCATTTAGTTTACTGTTATAGGCTAAAATAATAATTAAAGTCAAACAAACAGTGTTTACTTAATGCTAACCAAACCTTAATTTCAAGCAAAAAGGATTAGCACATAAATAAAAATCCAACCATTCAAATTACATGAAATTTGACATATAAGTCCTAATTAATCATACAAGTAATTAGAGACTGAGTTTGCTATGATCCAATGTATATAAACCCTAAAATTCACTAATTATGATTTGACAAGATTAAGGCATAACTACATTTATAGAACTCAGAAAATATTATACTTGGCACATGCAATCTAATTAACATCAATAAGCTAATGGCACCTTAAATATGCAATTTGGATAAGTAAGTTTGTTAATCTACCATATTTAACATTCACTATAATTAGGCAATAATTAAAGATCTAACCATCAGATGTGTGATTTTATTTTATATTTAAGTTCCTGAGATTTTTCTGAACATTTTCATATATGATATTATAAAATTTTAACCAGTGGATTAAAAGTTATTAAGAAAATACATTCTATATTTTTATTTAATCAAATTCCTATGATTTGATTAATCGAATTATTTTCCTTAAGGAAAAAAATTCCATTAATTCGATTTAATTAAACAGCTCGGCCCGAAATCGAAAACACGCGGGTCGGCCGGGGCCCGGGTGACCCGGCACTGTCGCACCGCGCGGGTCATGGGTTGACTTGGCCCGCACAGTGTCGTCGTCCCCGATGCTTCGTCCCGCGGAAGAGGCTGATTAGGAAAAACCTAATCGCCCAATTCCAGTGCACCCGGTCCACTGATCGACCAACATTCGATTGCTACACCATCACCATGTCCAGGCGCGTTGATTGGGACCGGAAGCCCCTTGTGAGATGGTCTGGATCAGCCGAACCTTACTCACCCGAGGCGTTCATCATTCGTGTTACTGTGGGGAGACAATTCTCCCCACAGAGACCATGCCAGACCCCGGGCTCGATCCCTACACCATCAGGGTGGTGAGGCGGATCGAAGCCCTCTGGTCAGGGGGCCTGGGGTAGCCTGAATTGCCGGGTCCTTACTCGATCGAGGTGATCCAGAAGGAAACTAGCCCGATCGATCAATTCGATCGATCGGGGCTAGCTCAGGCCCTAAATACGATACGGCTAAGTTCGAAATGACAGTAAGAGCAAAAACACATCAAATGGAATAGGATTCGAGCTGTATTGACTCGATTCCTCTAACTGGGATACCTGATTTTCGACGGATTGGAAAAAGGATCGAGGCTCGCTGCTGCAGGGATTCTGGAAGCTCTTAGGGGTCCTGAACTCCAGGAGAAACCCTCTATCAGCAGTTCAGGAGCACGGGAGCGCCTGGGTGAAGCTCCGGAACTTCGACAATGGCGACAAATTTCAGAAGCTCCAATTGATTTGCAAGGATCAATTGAAGCAGACCTGGGGCTATTTATAGGCTTAGCTGAACTTAGGGAACCTTCTGGAGCCATTGGCTCGGGCTGGGGTGGCCCGAAAGGGCGGGCCATGGCCGAGCTCTTGAAATTCCATTTCGAGCTCGGCCGGGCCACAAGGCCCAATTGGGGTCTCATGGCATTTGCGGGAAGACCAGCAACGGTTTGCTGAGCTGGAGGTGCGCGTGGGGGATAGGGGAGGCCACTGGCAGTACGAGGAATCTTCCCTGTCGGGCGCGTTGTAACAACCCAGGTTGTTACTTGGCTCAATTAAGACTAATCTAAGTCTTAATTAAGGTTCTAAGTCACTAATTAGGTAATTTAGAACTCATCTCTAAAACCTAGGACAAACCAGAAGTCAACTGAGTCAAAATCAGAAATTCTGGAAAATCCCAAATCCTAGAAAATTGACTTTTTAGCTAAACTTCAAATTGAAAATCCGACTTCGCCATTGCGTTCAGAACACCCAAATTAGCTATGGGTGAAATTTTGGAGGCATTTGGAAGTCATTGGATTTTCGTTGAATATTTTAATAATATTTAAATACCTGAAAATACAAATAAATAAATTCTCGTCGAAACGAAAATCCGAGTGCGCCGTTACGTTCCTCACCCTTCAATTAGCTAAGGGTGATTTATTGGAAATTTTTGGAATGCATTTAGTTAGTTAATTTTAATTAATTAAATAGGTTTGAAAATAATTAAATAATAATATTTTAAATAATGTTTAAACGGCGCCGACAGCAAATAATTTGCGCCGTTCCTTTTTCCTTAATGGCGTCTGGATCCGCGTAGCACAGTTTGAAGCGTCCGATCAGATCTGATCGGACGGCCACAAAGTCGTCTTCCCCGTTGATCGAACGCGTGTCGAGGGCGAGAGACGCGCGGCACTCGCTGCGTCCAGATGGCCTGCGCCGCTCAAAGGGCTCATCAAGAGACCATTAAAGAAGCCCGGTTGACATCCTAGTGGTTCCTCACGAAGAAATCATCGAAGAGCGATCGAATCGGGAGAAAGATTGAACCCTAAATTTTTCACCGTTCATTAGAGGTACCTGTTTATACCTAAATCTTTAATCCAATATTGCAAACTTTGTTTCGAATTTCAATTTCATGTTATAGATTAGGTTTTGAACGGAGTGGATTGAGTTAATCGAAGTGCAATCGATCAAATTTAACGAATTGTATACAGTACAATTCGTTAAAAATCCATTAAAGGCCCGCGGCATAGATGCATAGGTTAAAGATTTTCTTGCGATCTAGTGCGTCTTAGGTCTTGAACCAACCGTCAATGTAAAGGTCTCAACCTTGCCGTTCCATGGCCATACGGGCCGAGCCCTTTCGATGCCGTTTTGCCGACTAAAAGCTCTGCCCTAATTACCTGTCGCGGTGAAGGAGAAGACGAGGAAGGCGTCGTTTTACCTCGGGCCAGGTCGGGCCAGCCCGACCCGTATGTCTTGTAGAACGTGTACCAGTCAGGACACCTGGCTTGAGTCAATTGGTTGCGCGACCAGTAGTGGGCCCCGCCATGTCAGCAGACTTGTCTCATTTAAGACAGCGGTGGGACTCGCTTTTCTGTCCCAGCCAATCACGTCTGGACACGTGTCTGGCGTCGAATTAAATACCTGCAGAAATATAAATTATTAAATTATATTTATATAACATTTTAATTAATATAAATGAATCTATATATATATAATCAGAATTTAAAATAATTAAACAGAATTATTTTTAATTAAAATCAAATCTTTAAACCCTAATAACTTACAAATTATACATCCAAATTATACAAATTAATATATCAAATTGATCAGAAAAATATGAGGAATTTATTGATGCTAATAATTTTGCATTTGGACTTGTATTTAGCAAAGTGATATTTAGGGTTTAATTATGTTCAAATTTATGTCTCAAAATTTCATTTACCCATAACTTTGTACCCATTGACCCAAATATATCCAATATGGGTCTTAAAGTGATCAGAAACCCTAAGGATTAATTTGGTAGTATTCATTTTGCTATTTGAATTAGTATTTGCCTAATGACATTTAGGACTTAACCCTAATTACCATATTTAACCATAAAACTTCAATTGACCACAACTTGGTCAATTGAGGTCCAAATTGGATGATCCAAATATCCATTTAGATCAAAAAAACTTAATTAACAGTAATCTATAAAAATATTTTGGATCCAACGATTATATTTGCTAATCACCCCTAATTACTCCAAAACTTGATTAGTGAATATTAGCAAATCTAATAATCCAAATTGAGTGATTTAAGTTTCAGAGGGCTCATAGAGTCATTTAGAATCTAGATATAAGGTTGGATTAGTGTTGAGTGATTAAATTCACTAATCACTCACTAATCACCCTAAACCCTAATTAGGTCATAACTTAGTCAAATTAGATTCAAATTGAGCCTTCCACATGTCATTTTGATCAGTGGACTATTTGTAAATCATAGCCACTGATTTTGCTTAATTTGGATACTAATTGACAAAGTTAGAATTTGACCCATAATTAAAGATTCCTTAATTACCCTTTAAACCCTGGATCTTGTATTAGCCATAACTTGGCCAATACTTATCAGATTTTAGCAAATTTAAATTCTATGGAAAGCTTAGGCAGTAAAGAACAATAATCTGAAAGAAAATTTAACTTTCACTTAATCAAATTACTAATTTACCCTTATGAGTCAAATTCACTAATTTGATCTCATATAGCTTAATAATCACCCAAAATTAATTTAGTTACTGTCTAATCTTATATTAGATAGTAAGAATCATATTACAAAAGAAAATTTCTAGAATTTAGCTCTAGATCAAAATTTGATCTTTTTGAACCCTTTAGTAGGGCAAAATGGTAATTTTGCCCAAATTTAGGGTTAGCCTTCAAAAGCCCTAAATTCAGTTTTTAATCATTAGAAACAGTAAATATAATGATTTAGAATAGGAATTGTATAAGTTAAACCATTAATTTTGATTTTTAATCAAAATCCCAATTTAGCTCCTTAAGAAAATTTCGTAAGTCTTAAGTGAGTGATTTCTCATTCTTTAATCATTCTTAGATCTATCCTTAGGTCTTTATAACATTAGTTAGGATGTGTGTCTTGAGAGATACTCTTAGTAATTAAGAGCCTTATTTCCTAAGATTAGGAATAGATCTTAAGTTAGAATTCATCTATTGAGTAAATTGGATTACTCAATTAGATGAAACCTTGAGTTTACTAGTTTCTAGATTTTCTCAGTTTATTAAATGATTATTTGATCTTTAAACTTTAGAACTAAGAATAGAGATCTATCCTAATGAATTTGATTTATCATTAGGATTTGCCTTAACATAATCTGTGAGTTTTTGGTTCTAAACTTAGACCCTTAGATTACACCTTTAGATTAAGTGATTAGACCCCATCATCTGGAGTCTGATTCTTAATCTTTTCATCTTGATTTGGCTAAATCAAGATGAGGTTGGGATGAAATAAATTACAAAATTAGGTCGATGATTTATTCACTTTAACCAAATAGTCATCTTTTGATTAAGTTATAATTAGGACTTGGCCAGTCCTAATTATCTTCAACTAGTAGGATTCGTGATTTTAAGTTACAGAATGTGTAAGAATTGATGATTCTGAAATTTATGTAACTTAGAGTAGATAGAATGAATAAGTAGACAACAACAGATATCACCTGTGTTTTAGACAGAGTCTCTTGCTCACCTTGAATTGATGCTTTGCATACCTTATTTTGTGCCCCTTGCCTTGTACACATATATTGGACATAGGATATTTGATAAATATCTCATGTTAATTTTGAATTGCATACATATCATTCATGATTGATCGATGTTTTCAGTTTTTTAGAAAGTTGTGGCTTAACTAGTATGCCTCTCCAATCCTCGAGTTCGGCATAGCACGCTAGTTTGTTACTGTCGGTAAGTCTATCCATATCTGGTTGAAATAATTCCCAGGATGGCGAGAAATAGATTTTGCGCTCTTTAATCAGGATTGGACATGGTGAGTACTAGTTGAGAGTAATTTTGGTAAGGTGTAGCTTAATTAGTAAACCTCTTCGATCAACTCGTTCGGGGTCGGCAACCTTTCGAGGGTTTAATGTCCGACAATCTATTGGCCATGCCTAATCCATAGGATAGGATGGATAGACTCTCGCCCTACTGACTATAGAGTCAGGATTCTGATATGGATATACTAATTCAAGTACACTTACATTTGGTTCTGTCTTAGCTCATCAGGCTAAGAGTTTTCAGTGATACTCAATTCAGAGCTTCTTTCTTAGCCCATCAGGCTAAGATTTGCTGAGTATGTTTTCAGTTGAGTGGCTTGGATAGTCACTACAGTTTTCAGTTTTCAGTTACTGTTTTACCTTGCATATTCTATATTTTAGCACTATTTTACTTACAGTTTTCCTGCACTTGTTTCTATATAGGATGCTAATTTTACTTACTGTTTTCATATGCTCAACTAGAGTGTTAGTTATTTTCAGTTTTATACTATTCAAATTCTGTATGTCACCTAGCATAATCTGTTTGATCATAAGCATGTTTAGGTTGTACTTTTCTTTCAGTTTTATTTAGTCTTTTGCTTACCTGTCCTTGTTGCAGTTGCTTGGAGGACGTATGTATTACTTCCTATTTGCTTAGTTATAAACTGTTTGTTTATAAATTTTTTTTTACTGTTCTTTTTGTATGCTTTTTGCACCTATTTTGCTCAGTTCTGGTTTATGGTGATATTCAAGTAACTTAATAAATTGCTTGCCCTAAAATGTGCTTAGACAATAGTCTAACCAGTTTTTCTTTTGTTGGCTGGGGCCCTACCATTATGAAACTGATAATGGTAGGTTCTGAGTTTGTTAAAGCAGCTGATCCAGTGGAGTGCTTACCATTGGAAGAGGAGCCAGTTCCTGAAGATCTATAGCTTTAGATTTCTTTCTTTCAGTGAGATTGAGAGTTCTTTCAGTCCTTTTTATCTTATTAAATGTTGTAATAATACAGGTTTAACTTTTCTTTTTAGCACTTTACTTATTCTGTATTGTTGTATTTATACTGTATGGATGGATGTTATATTTATATTGCTTCCGCACTCTGAGTTTTGGTATGATCATTTAGTGATAGTTTTTCTGGGTTGAATGGCAAAGTCCTTAGTTAAGTTGGATTAGAACTTGTGTCTAATCCAATTCTAAATGGGGACCTTGTCATTTGGTGACCCCTCCACCGTAATCATGTTAACTTAAGGGTTAACAGGACCACGGCGGGGTAGGCCGCCACACGCGTCTTGGAGGAGACGAAGATCCACAGTGCGGGTGCATTGTGGACCGTCTGATGCATCGATCGGGAAGGCGCGATGATCCTGATCCTCCGGATCCTAACGACCGAACCAGATTAAATCTGCGCCGCAGGATCATTAGGGTTGATCTAACGGCGGGCCCGCGATTCTCATCCTAGCCGTCAAATGGAAGGGCGCGACGGCTAGATTTAAGGGATCCCGCTGTCGCATGACCCGGGCTCCGCAGCAGACCTCCCGCGGTCCGCACAGCGGATCCCGGCTGTTATATTAGGTATTAGGGTAAAAATGCAATTATGGAAAGCCCTTAAGTGCAATTAAACAATTCTAAATTAAATTGAATTATTGCCCAAATGAGTTCCAAATTGCACCAAAATTTTACTCTTAGCTAATTTGGGGGTGAGGAATTCAAAAATGCAATCAGATTTTAATTCTGAGGTCAAAATATTTTGGGTCTAGACTAGAGCATCTAGACTGATCAAATTGAAATTTTTGACTTAGAGAAGTCCAATGGACTTCAAATTTTCCAGATAGGCTTATCTTAATGTTCTAAAAGTAATGATGCTAAAAATTGAATCAATTAACATTTATTTTGCATGATAACAATCTAGGGTTGTTACAAACCTAAACCTTGATATATACATTAAGATTTTGTGCATTTAACATAAATTTTAATAAAATATTTCAGAGGGGTCTATATTGAGGGTTTTTAGTACAATTGTCATTTATCTGGGCAAGGCTATTCGAGTATCTGGAGACCACATAATTCTCTTGAGGGGAATGTGTGTGTTTGTTTTTGACCCCACTTACAGATAAATTAAGTAGACGTACTCAACTCCTCGTTTGTTCTGCGCCCACAGAACAAAAATACAAAATAATTAAATAACATTTACAGTTTATAATCTTTTATGATTATATTTTCTTACATTCAGTTATTGAGATAGATTATTTACTTGCTTACTTTATTGCAGCACTTTACTTTACAGCTTTATATACTTATAGTGTAGTTTTACTTATTATTTTTATATTTTCTATACTGTCTTCTACTATTACTTTGTATTTGATTATTTGGACATAATCATGCTCCCCTTTTTAAGTGCTTTTATGCCTTATTAATATATTTAATGCAGAATTGAATGTCTTAAATTACTGAGTAAGTTTATTTATATTCATTACAACCTTTGACGCTATTTTTCCTTTCTGCTCAGTCTTTTGCATTTTTCTCCGCTTAAATATATTGTAAACGGCTAATGTGATGTCCGCTTAATAATATGTTTAGTCTACTTTTAAAATGTACTTAGACTTTTAAAGTCTAACCACTTTTTTCTTTTTTTGGCTGTGCCCTACCGTATTTAAAAATCAAAATACGATAGATCAGGAGTGTAGATCATGATTTTCAATTAAAGAATAACCTGAGCAATAACTGGGAGAAGCTATTTTGCTTTTTTTTTTGTGAGAATCAGTACTATTTGCAAACATTTGTAAATTAAATATTTTATGATGTATAAACTATTCTTTCATGGTATTGTAAATTTCATATTATAAATAATGAATGTTTGAGTTAAAATAATTGAATTTCTTTCCACCTATAGATCCATATAATATAAGGTAGTATCTAATGTTGAGTTAATATCACCTAATTCAATATTAAATACTATCGTAACACCCATTATTAAATTATTATATTTAATATAATAGCGAGGCATTACACAAAATGACCAAAAAGTCATTTATTTTCAATTAATCATAACTTGGTCAATTGAACTCCAAATCAAAAAATACAAAGTGCTATCTATATTCGAATTTTAGTGTCAACAATAAACTAAAAAAAAAATTAAGTTTTGAACCCTAAAAACCCTAAGTTGACCAAAATATCCATAACCTTAAATATCTTATAACTTGACCAAATTGAGTCCAAATTGGGTCTACTCCCAGTTATAATATTCAGTGTGATATGAGAAACTATAATTGCTGAGTTTTACGAATTTTTTTTTTACAGTAATTCTATTTAGTGACAACACGGGTCATCACATTTAATTATCTTAATTTTATGAGTATTTAAATATTATTAAAATTTTTGAGAAAATTTCAATAGCTTCCAAACACTTCTAAAATACCACTCATAGCTAATTTGGGTGTAGTGAGTCCAATGGATGACTCTATTTTTTATTCTGAGGTCTAAATAAATTAGGTATTCTCAAAATTATCAGAAAACTAAGAAATATTAGAAACTACCAAACAATCTTCAAATCGCACGAAAACTGAAATGGAGGCTCTTAATACTAATATAAGACTAATGGAATAATATTATAGTCAATTAGGTCACTAATTAATAGATAACAATACTAGGATTATTACAGTATCCATCGGGTTGAGTGCTCTGCTAAGCATGGGTGTCCTGAGACATAGGAAGCTATGTAGAATCCCATCCTCTGAGAAATGAGAGGAGGATGGAAAGCTCATCTAGGGTATGGACCGTTGATGAGCAGTCATAATCAGAGCACAGATTTTTTGCACCTGCTGCACATTACTTTTTATTAATGCCCTCATCAGACTAGCTAACAACTTAGCCTCATCAGGTTCGCCCGAAGACGAGACTACGTTCTTAATCAGAGTAGGAGCAGAGGGAGAGCCGAGATTCATGACTGTAAATACAAGTATGAATTCAATGAATATAACAAAAATTTCATTATCATTTCATTCATTACTTTCTCATAGCATGCAAATTGGATAAATTGCTATGAAAGAAAAGACATGATATGAGCTCTAAGACTTAAATTACAGTATTATACCAAAATGCTGCACAAAAAATTATTATATGTGACTACTCGATGCCTCCTATCTAGCCTTCTATAATCCCAAAACCATTACCGATTGGCTGGTCACATCAGTAAAACCTCCAAAATTAGAAGACGATACTTATCGGGACAGACAGACTCTCAAAAGGCAGTGGTTGTATAGTCCAACCACTCTCTAATAAGGACTGGGGGGCTGGTGTCTCTAAAGAATAAATAGATAAGGATTTTGTCCAACACTTCCACTCCACGCTGTGACACTCCTTCGTTGACTTTACCATATATCCTGTCGTCTTGAAAGTCAACTGCCCAATAATCTTCAAACCTTCTAAGATAGAATGAGAATACTGACTGTGTTTACTCCATACCTAAAATTTTATTTAAGAAATGTCTTAGTCTTATAAGTACTTTACTTGCATTTATTGTTTTCTTCAAAATTCATTCCAGTCCTATGATGTAACAATTCTAGATTGTTACTTAGCTTAATGTTAACTTAATCGCATCCTAATTATTATTTTATTGAGCTCATTTAGTCATTAGAACCAATCCCCAAAGATTTGAAGCAATTCGGAGCTCAATTAAATAATTAGAATATTTAATAATATTTAATTAATTAAAAAATTGAGATATTTAGTTTGACCTCAAAATCAAAATCTGACTTCGCCATTGTGCCCATCACCCTCAAATTAACTAGGGGTGATGTTTTGGATGTGTTTGGAAGTCGTCAGATTTTCATGAATATTTTAATATAATTAAATATCCCGAAAAATAGGAAAATTAAATACTCGTTTGAATTAAAATCTGACTTTATCGTTACGTTCCTCACTCCCAAATTAGTTAGGGGTGAATTTTTTGGATTTTTCGGAGCACATTTATAAAATCTAATTTTTCTTATTTTAAAGCATTAATTGCTTAAATTAAAATAATTAAATGAATCCATTTCCCTCTTCTTTTCCTAAGCTGATCCCCATGCTACTCAACCCTCCTTCCCAGTACCTTCCTTCCCATTCTTTGCACTCAAGTGGGTTGCTGTGTGAAGACCCACTTAAGTAGTAATAAGTGAAACTCTTACAATACCTTGGTGTTAAGAGTTTGGATTGTTACATGCTGCCATCTCTTTCCCATCCATGCTGATGGGAAGGCTCATTAATGGAGCCTTGTTATACCTTTAATAGGGTTACTTTTGAGGTAGGAAATGCCTTGATTTTTTTTTTGAGGTAGGCCTTTAGATGAACCCCTTAAACATTAAATTAGTAACCTTATATTCTTGTCGTAAGATGACCTAAGAGATATTAGTTTAAAGTTATCTAATTTTGGTAAAACACATATATTGAGTGACTTCTATGTCATCACCTTGGAACCCCATTGCTTAGTACCCATAATGGAGTTGGATTCAATAGTTTGAATTTTCTTGGATTCTGAAGTAACTAGAATATAATAATAACCTTAGTATTTATCATGTCAAAATTGTAGTACATATCCATATAACTGATTTAATTCAGTAGAGTATGAATTGGCTATTTTGTCCCAAATAGGATTGTAAAAGGGTTTCGTCCTCTTATCCTTGTGCGCATCGATAAGTGTAGTTCAATTTGGGGTAAAATATCCTAATTCCAAGTATATGTTAATTAAGGAGTTGAATATCTTAATTTGAGAGAATAAACTGTAAAAGGGTTTTGTCCCCTTATCTTTATGTGCATTGATAAGTGCAGTTAAACAAACTAAGTATTCCAATCCACCTTTCTTAGAACATTCACTAATCATGTATTAAGTGGGCTATTAAACAACTTAGTTTGAGAGAATAAACTGTAAAAAGGTTTTGTCCCCTTATCTTTGTGCGTATTGATAAGTACAGTTAAATAAATTAAGTGCTTAAGGTTATCTTTTTAGAGAACATACTAATTATATATATGTACTCCCATCATGTGATGACTTCGAAAGATATAAGATCTAGTTTAAAGAAATATATAATCAAATTTTAGATTATAGTATTCTTAATAAAATGTGCTTGTTATAACAAATTAGGATATGTATTTTTATATTTAACTTTGATTTACTTCTTAATTTTTGATGGCTTAAGAAGCATATTAATTTGAAAGCATTTGACATGAATTGCATAAACATGAGCATCAAAAAGTATTATTAACTATGGGATGCAGCATGCATTAATTTGAGTAGGACCTACAGGATGCAGCAAACATCATGGATATTAGGATTTATTAGGGTGCATGGGGCATCAAAAGCATGATGACATCACAAATTAGTGGCATAATTAGATGCATAATCAGATGCATATTCAGTGACATACAACACAGTTTTATTTCAACTTTTATTCAGTTTCAGCTTCTTTACTATTTTTGTTTTCACTACTTAGTCTTTCAGCCACCATTTTACTTCATATTTCAGCTTTGTACATTTTCACACTTTTCAGCTATCTAGTGCTTTTTTACAGTTTGTTTAATTGCTTAAATGTTAAACCTTAGATAAATATAACTATTTAGAGTAGTTTTAGATGTGTTTAACTCATTATTTAATACGTGGTACTTTTGGGATTCAACAATTTGCTAGATCTAGAGCAATTAGTGGAGCTAGTACATGAGGCATCATAGGAGATCTAGAAGGAGTTTGTGGAGTACTAGAGGACGCTACATCAGCCTTTACCTTTTTGCATAAATTTACCTTCAGTTCAGTCATTAGATTATTTTCTGCTATTTAATTTAAGTAGACTATATGTAATAACTCTGGATGTATTTTCTTTTCTTTTCTGAGACAAATGCTTTACTTAGCTTTTGTGATGAATGTTTCTAGATGTACGATTTTGCTTTCGCACTATGTGTTTACTACTACTTAAACTTAGTATTGTGATGTGATCAACATACTGAAAATGATGTTATACTTATATATATATATATATATATATATATATATTGAGTTCCTCATATACATTAATAATATAATGTATATATTATATTGTCTAATACTTAAGATAATGTTTTACGCTTATCTTAAAGAATAGTCCAGCTGCTCATTAGTTAGTGGTTATTCGAGAGGTTCAGCAGTTCTTCCCGAGTAACACACTGTTTAGCTGCCAACAATTTACTAAATTAACTCTTTTGCGCACAGTGATGGGAAGGGGCATTACGGGTAGCTAAGTGCCATATCATGCTACAATGCCTTGGTCTTGGGTGCTGGGGCACTATGGCGCGCTACAACATGCCGCGACATGCTGCAGTGCCCCAGTCTCAGGTAGACTGGCGCTGGGCACGCTACAACGCCTTAGTCTTGGGTGCTGGGCGCCATGGTGCGCTACGGTGCACCACGGTGCCCCGTGGCGCTTGTTGCACCTGAGCTTTCTCAACTTCGTTCCTTATACCCTTAGAACTTTTCGGAAGCTCATCGGAGCTCTATTAACACCTCCATGATAATCTAAATAGTCTTCACATCTCAACAAGTTGGTGAGCCAAGAGAGGGGCTAGAGATTCTAGAGCAAATTTGAAGATCCTTATAACTACTTTTGTTTTCATTTTGTTGAGGATGATAGAGTTTTATTTCATTTATTAAATGTTGTAAATTTAAAGTACATGGATTATATTATTTTTTAAATCTGATATGAATATTTTTTATTTATTTTTTGGATGAATGTAATGGAATGATTATAAATGCATCTGTGTTCCCTATTTTATAGATCATATGTCTTTAGTAATATTTAATAGTGGGTTATGAAATACTAATATAATATTAAGTACTATAGTGGCACTCAGTGTTGGATCAAGACTTCTAATTTGACACTAGGCCATCGCATTTGTAATTAACTGATTTTGAAATTTCAAAATTCTAACATTTATAGATGTTATTGCTTGGGCAGAGAAAAAAACTAAGACTCACCAGCTCACTAAAGGGGAGTTTGATATAAAATATTAATATGGCTTAATGAGATAGTGTTGAAACATTAGTGGAAACACATTTCTCTTAGCACAATTTTCTCCTTGGAGCAATAAGCCATAAAAAAATAATGTTGATTTGTTCAATATGGCATGATGCTTATATGTTTTTAATTGTTCCAGCTCATATCAACATATCCCTATGAATGGAAACTTTTGTTATATAGGTATTTATTTGAGATTGAAGTTAAAAAATATAATTTTAACATCAATAAAGATGCATGTGTGGAACCAAATCGCTTCAATTTTTTATTTCATCAATATCCTTGGAATTACCTGAGTATGGTGGAACATGAAGTAATTATTAAATTATTTGAATCATTTTCTATACTAAGGTGGATATATCACACTATCTCACCCCGACTCCCAAAAATAATAGTGAAATTTGATAATGGCTGCATACCCATATCGCTATGCAATATTATTTATAAATCAGTTGTTAAGCTCTTAGCTTGCCAAGTAGCATCATTTCTTGATATAGTGATCCATCAATCTCAAGCAACCTCACCATTGGGCATAATGCTATAACTAACATGGTACTTGCAAATTAAAATTTACAAGAATCTAGTTCAACAATAAAAGAGAAATATTTTTGTGTAAAAATTGATTTAAGTAAAGCTTTTGAATATCTTAACAGAAGCTCTATTCCAAAAATGAAAAAATTATGAGATTCCCAACTCCCCTAATAAATTGAATCATACATTACATATCTATCATGTACTTCTTTGTGGTTATCAATAGGACAATGAAAGTCTACTTCTCATCCAATGATAACATTTGACAAGGATGCCCAATGTTTCCCCTATTTCTTACCAATATTATGTGTGAATTAACATACTTATTGGAGGAATTATGCTCTTAAAAACTCTAAAAGGCATTTGCTAAGGATAACATTAATTACTTTCATTTGTTGTATGAGGATGGCATTTTTGTTTTTGGTACGGTAGTAAGAAAAATTACAATGTTAAAGAATTTGTTACTAAAATTTCTTTAAGTATTTGAGCTAATTTGCAATTTAGATAAATTCAAATTTCTTTAAATATGTTCTAAATCCCTTAGAGCTAGCACTATCAAGGGCTTTCAATGCAATATTTTCCTATAAATATGTATATACTGAACTTCTGCCTTTCCATTTCAAAACTTCATAATAACTTTGCATACCTCTATTAGAAAAAAGTTCATACTTCGTTAGCGGGTTGAGCCAATTAACTTATTTCATTTGTAAAGAATCTTAATCTACATTGGCTTAGAACTTTACAGTGCTTCATTATTTTATTTGGAATCATAATCTACATTGATTTAGAGCTTTTCATATGCTGGTAACTACTTCTAAGAAATTAAAAATCATTTTCTTGAGATCTTTGTTTCACAACTCACAATAACAAAACTCAATACTTTTCCAAATGAATGTTGCAACATCCAGGTGGGTCCAACTTGTCTCCCATTGTATACTTGCACATTAGTTATAAAATAGATATGTTATGACAGATACTCAACAAAATTTTGGCATAGTTATATATATTTATGTATTATAAAATAGATATGTTATGACAGATGCTCAACTAAATAGCTTTTTGTAGTTATTTGTGTATTTAATTTTGGCATAGTTAGGGAACATGCAAAATTATCTTATGACTGTTAGTCAGAGCTTTTAGTAAGTCGTTTGAGAGGTACAATAGTTGTTGTTTGAGTATTATTTTAACAACTGTTTAGGGGCTGTTATGACATGATTTATAAAAAAGATTCAAAAGAAGTGTCTGCTAGCTCGGTGGTTATTTGAGGTTGATTATAGGTTGCTAAAAGCTTCTAATACGAGCATATTTAATAGTCATTTATATGAGTGATGACAACAAAGGATTCGACTTTAGATTGGCAAGTGAGATCGAGCTCCGAGAATTGACGGAGCTTATAGCGAGAACCGTTCTTCACCATTGTCTAGTTCAGCTCGAAGAAGCATAGACGTTTCTTATGAATCATGAATTGAGTTTCATAAATTAGGGCATGTAATATTAAAATATATGAAAATTTTAATTTTTAAATATACCAACACTATAAATATATTGAATTTGAACAAATGAAATTTGATGGGATGAGTGATTTCAAAAAATTATTTGATAAAATTATGAAAAATATTATTTAAATTTATTAAAATAACACTTAAAAAAATTTGTTCAATTAGTAGTATTGGCTGTCATGTCAAGAGAACCAGAAAATAAATATTTAATAAAAATATAATAAAATATTCATCATATTTTTATTGAATGAATTTTTTTGGATGTTAGAAGTGTACACAAATGAAAAAAATGATAGGTCACGGATCTCGATTTGCGGTGCACGTGCGAGTCTTTTCAGTTTTTTATTTTTATTATTAATTTTCTCCTCAACTTTTTTTCTCCGCCTCTCACTGGAACAGAAATAGCACACAATTTTAAAACTTCACTTTAATTTTACCGAGACAGGAAATCCCCATAATTCCTGCTGAGTGCTGTCCTCTTCTACTCTCTCTCTTTCGCTGAATGGCTTTACCAGTCTCCCCTGATTTCCGTTCCCGGCGATCTCATGGCGCTGCCGCTATTCCATGAGCTACCCCTCTCATGGCTGCAGTCTCACAATTCTTCTAGCTCACTTCTTCCCAATTTCTCAATTAACTTCATCATCTATTCCATCTAAGGAGCTCTTCCGGTACCCTGAACTTCACCCGAAGGCCTGCTTTACCGTCGGCCAGAGCTCTGAGGAAGGCAACTTTGCGAGAAGATTCCTCCTGTGATAATCTGTTTTCTGCTCAATAATGGAGCTGATTTTCTTTCTCGAGCTCAATCGCGTGGAATGTGAGCCTTTTTGGTAGCGCGTTTGGTAAGATTCGTCCTGCGAGCCTTTTTCTTCTTGTAGGGTTTTTGGGGGATTCGGGAATCGTCCCAGCTGCTGCGGATATGAGCGAAGTTGCTGTAGGCTGCTCCTCTCTGCGTGTCGTTGGAGATTTCTGAGCTTCTCAGATGAAGCTTTCTACGGTTGGCGTTGCGGCCCAGCTGGAAGAAGAAGGTTTTATCTCCATCCCCCTCTTCTTTCCCTCTTTCTGTGTATTTCTATTTTTATTTATAGTTGGTATTAGGTTTATGAACTTGTGTGGAAATATTGGCAGGGGGGGACAAGAGATGCTTGAACTCCGAGCTTTGGCATGCTTGTGCTGGTCCTCTGGTGTGTCTACCCAATGTGGGTACTCGTGTTGTTTACTTTCCACAGGGCCATAGTGAACAGGTGAAAGGCAGATGTTTTGAAATGATGATATATAGGAAATAACATGGCTCCTTTTCTCTTTCATTGAATGGGTTAGCTTAGTTTTGATGTTAAGGTTGTGGCTTCCACCAACAAGGAGGTTGAGGGCCATATTCCTAATTACCCCAACTTGCCACCCCAACTGATCTGCCAACTACATGATGTGACTATGCATGTAAGCTTGTTGTTTGTTAAGCTGCGGTTTATTCATTTTCAGTGTTCTGACTGTCTGTGAAAAATGTAGGCTGATGTCGAGACGGATGAAGTTTACACACAGATGACATTGCAGCCTTTAAATCCGGTGAATTTTAGATCCCAATGTAGGTTTTTTGTCTAGGGAATGAGTGAAAGATGATGAAAGTTTTGTAAGTTAGTGCAGCAGGATCTGAAAGATACTTACCTTCCTGCTGATATGGGGTTACCAAGCAAGCAGCCCATGAATTATTTCTGCAAAACTTTGACCGCAAGCGACACGAGCACTCATGGAGGGTTTTCAGTCCCTCGCCGTGCGGCTGAAAAAGTTTTTCCACCTCTGGTGTGTTTCTTATTTGCCTGCCATGCTTTCTATTAGAGGTTTGATTGAATTCACTTAAAGATGATCAGTGCTATTGCTTGCTTGTTTTAGGATTTTTCTCAGCAACCACCAGCTCAGGAGCTGATTGCTCGAGATATTCATGATGTTGATTGGAAGTTCAGGCATATCTTCAGAGGTATTTTTGTTATATTTTTATCAAAATTGGTTGTTTAAAATTTTTAATAAGTGTTTTTGCTTGAAACTATGAGTGCTGATTGATTAACTGCATATTTTCTTATAGGTGAAGCAATAGGCCTTGAACTTTTTCTTACTAAGGTGATTTTGTTAATCTAACATTGTATATCATATCTATATTATATAATAAATGAATCAATTAGAAATTGTAGTCTCCAAAAGAAGAAGAGCGTTTCTTTTGAAATGAAACCCTCACTTTTTTGTTATTTTGAACATTTTTACTTAAAAGTAATTTTTTTTTATTGTTTGCAAATAATAAAAAATGACATGTAAAATTTAATTATATACTCATGAAATATGCAAGTTTTAAAAATAAAAAATGAAGCACCAAATGGTACCCATATATGAAATCTCTTTTGATCTAGTAATTTAATAATCTAAATATACAACAGTTTTGATAAGAAGATGTAGGCTATTTGTTTTTAAAATTGAAATCTTATAATAAATTCATAAATAAAAATGATTTTTATGTTAATTAAATGACTCTAAAGGGCTATTAGGTTGAGGATTAATTTAGGACGTTAAATGATGTTGAGTTACGCTAAGCTGTTAAGTTACTCAATTAGTAAGCTGATTCAAGCTAAATTAAACAATTTATGCAGGATGAAATGATATTTATTTGATTTAGGGTTAGCTTAATAGATTTTAGCATAATTTTTAGTATAATAATAATGGTATATTGATTTATAATTTGTACTTAAGTAGTAAGCCTAAAAATAAGCAAATAAACTATTATCATAGTTATTTTAAAGTATTAATTAATTTTTTAATTATGATATTTTAATGAAGTAATAGAATATAATAATAATAATAATAATAATAAGAATAATTTTAAAAATTATATTAATTTTATAGTAGTTATTGATATTATTTAAACACTAAGTAATCCATTTTTCATAATAACATGTAATTAATTATATTAATTAAATAATTAATATTATTATGCTAATTGCATTAATTATGTTAGTTGATCATGAGTTGGGTTAATAAATAAATTTTCTTAATTAATTATTGTATGTTAATTAGTTTAAGTATGCTAATTAATCATAATATTTAATCAAAGATGAAGCTAATTATTTTTGTTTAATGTTTACATTATTGTTGATAAAATTACTATGTAAATTATTAGTGCAATAATTTATAATTATTTTAATAAATTTATTCAAATAACCAATCAATATTTAATATTGTTAATAATTTTTGCGCATTTAATTGTTAATTAATAAATAAGTGAATAAATTGCATTAATTAATAATTAATGATATTAAATCAATTATATTATTATTTTATATAATTATATTTATTAAATCCTCTTAAATTATATAACTATATTAATTTATTTCTTAATTAATTTTATTAGTTAATTGCATTTTTTTTTCAATTATTAAGTATTTTATTATGTTAATTAACTAATTAGATAATCAATAAATTAATTATTTGATTATTAGCATTGGTAATTTTTGTTATGCTAATTACCTTATTTATGCTAATTATTAAAAGATAGAGTTACAAAGTTATATTTCTTAATTAATTTAATAAATTCTGCCTATATTAATTATGTTAGTTAATAATAATATTTATTAAAGCTAAGGCTAATTAGTTTTGTTTAATGATTTATTATGTTTACATTGATAAAATAGTTATTTTAATTAATATTGTAATAATTATATATTTAGTTTATTTACATTAATCAAATAATTAATTAATATTTATTTTGTGCTAATTAATTGTATGCACATAAATTTCAATTAATAGATAAGTAAATAAATTACATTAATTAATTAATTAGTTAGTTAATCAATTAATTATGCTGTGCTAATTATGTTATATTATTTAATTTTATGAGTTAACTCATATTAAGGTTAAATAACTATTTTAGTTATTTTAATTAATTATTATTAGTTAATTGTATACTTTTAATCATTAAATTAAGTTTTTAATTATGTTAATTAACTGTTTTGATAATCAAGTAATTTATTAAATAGTAACAGGGTTATTTTATTAATTGTTTAACTTTAATTTAAATTATGTTAGGCTTGATAAATTGGAGCTGTTCAATATATGTTTTAGCTGAATTAGCTAAACTGTGCTATGTAGAGAAACAAATAAAAACTATTTAGGGATTAGCTTAGCTAAGCAAGCTAAGTGCTAAACTAACTGACCTTCAGGAGGATAATAGAAATGAATATTAATGAGGCATTCTATTAAATCAATTTGTAATTGCTTAAAGCAATTTTATAGCCTTTTTGGGAAAGGTAAAAGGGGAATTTAAATTCCATTAAGTGATTAAAACTTTTATTGTATATAGGTTATAATTTTTTATCATGTGCATTGTGTTGTTTCATACTTCTCAGGTCTAAAGTTTTAATTGAGTTGTAACTTGACAACAAGCTGGGCCTTAACGATTGTGTTTGGTGACTAGAAGATTCCTATTACTTTTCATTGCTATATAATTGAAATTAATCCACGTCACAATTGAAATTCACTTTACTGAGCTTAAAGCTTTTCTGGTTGCCACTCAAAGCGATATTCATTCTTATAAGGGGGAAGATGATGGATTAGAAATTGTAGAAAACATATAAAAGCACTTAAGTATAGAAAAAGGTGAGTAACGAGGAGTTAGACTGAAGAACAACATTATCATTTAACAATTGTGTTAGTTTTCGAGTTTCAGGGATAAGGGTGCATCCCCGTATTGCCTGTTTCAGTTTTGACTTACCAATTTTTGCATTGCTTGTCTAAGGGCTGGTTTATAAATTCAAAACCCGTTTATTACACCTATCAACTAAAACTGATGGAAAACAAATCAACTAAAACTGAAGGAAAACAAACGTTGCCTAAACAAGACCATTACTATCAAATCTCATGCCAAACAATACTCAACTCTCCTGCAACAACAACCCCTGCAAAATATGTCAATTAGAATAAATATACTTTTTAGCTATTAGAAGTAGTTATTTAGGTGATTATAATGTTGTAATAAATAAGCAGCATGCCTAATACAAACAATAAGCTCCTGAGTGAGATAGGAGATTGTATAAGGAGAATGAGTGATCAATGTATGTAAGAGAGAAGAGAATCCTTTATAGTAAAAACCCCCTTTCAATTTTTTACATGGTATCAAAGACAACAAAACAAGAATTGTAGATTGCAAACAACTCGTCCAGTACTTCATCAGTTCGTCCAATAGCTTGTTAAGATTTGAAGAAAACTCTTCCAATCTGTATTTTCTCCATCCAAATGAAAATCTTTCACTCATATTAGTAACGCCTGCACTTTCAGGATCGAGGTATCATCCCTGGACTGAGTCAATGTGAATAAGCTGTTTGTAGATGGATCCCTTGAAGTACCTAACTGAGATGACCCAACCTTCCTGGCATGGGAAAGATGCAACACCATGATACTTTCTTGGCTGTTTCAGGCTGTAGCACCATCAATTCTTGGCTGTTTCAGACAGTATCACCATTAATTCATAATACAATTCTGTGGTTAGGCGATGCTGAAGATGGATGGAATGATCTCAACAAGCTAAGATTTTCACAAATAGATGTATTCGGGCTTTTTTATTTGCAGCAAATTTATTCTCTATCACCCAAGAAAATTCATTTGTTAATGAATATTTTGAGCAATTGAAGGTTATTTAGGAGGAACTCATGAGTCTCAGGCCAATTTCTTTTTGTTGTGCAACCCAAATATTCCTGTGAAGCATCCCAATTCAAGAGAAAATCTCAAGAAAATGACTAACTAAATCTGTAAAGTTTGAATGAAAAAACTTTGCAAGCCACTATAAAACAACTTCCCAACATCAACAAAGCCTTCAACATTGCTTTATAACTTGAGAGAGATCTAGATAACTCACATAAATACAAAACCAACATATATCTTAAACCAAGAGAAATGCAATAAACATCAATAATTTTCAAAATTTCAAATACATTAATGGAAGTTTCATGAAGAAGGGAGAATACTATAACCTTTTACTGGGACATTCAAGAGACAACTGATATTTGCTACAAGAAACACATGTACTTCCTGGATCAAATTTCAAAACAAGACATAATCAAGGATACATCAATCATACTAATATTGACAACTAGACAAACGATAGCATGTATAGTTTATAAGTGCAACAATTCATCACCAATCCTTCAAACATTTCTGATGCTATGCAGATGATTAATGTACTGCACTCCAACTTAATTTTATTACTTAAGCCATCAGAAGTCCTTAAAATTCCTCACAATAACACACTAGTTGCCAACTTCCGAAAAGAATTATATTTTCCAGCCACTTTAGGTATGCAATTTTCTTTCTATCCAACAATTGGGAACACTAAATAGTATCTTTAGCTTATAGATTTAGAAGCAACAAACCACATTTATGATTGATTAATTATTTTTAGTGACTATAGGTATGCTTCATATGAAAATTTTCAATGTAGTACGACCTTTTTGCAAATTATCTTGAGTAGTTCACATCATTGAAAAATTTAATATATATATATATATATATATATATATATATATATATATATATATATATATATATGGTCTACACAAATAATTATTATCTAAAAACAATGATCAAGCTAACAATTAATTCAAATATATTATGGGTGATGATATTATAAGATTAAACTAACATTGCATATATTTACTTTCAGGCATATTATGATTAAACCGTAAAAAATTTAAATTAGAATTCAGGAGATAATCTTGCACATAAGCACCTTACTCTAAATTATTATATTTCAAACAAACAATTAAACAGCTATAAATATAATAATTTAGACTATATTATTATCAGATTATAATATAATCAAATTATACTGTAATTGGATTACACTGCAAATCCAACTTACTAAGCAGTCCCTAAGAAATTAGCACCTTCAAACACCTCCATCACTCCCAATATTAGTTTCAAACAATGTTTTAGAGATCTGTTTGCGTACAACACAGAAATACAAAATTTCAATATGCCCATTACAACGTAAACAATATACACAACTTTCCAGAAATCTGATGCCACCATGAAAACATCTTCCTCACAAAACAACCAACAAACACTCTCACCAGACAACACCTAATAGGAACACACCGCTACAAACTTCAGCCAACATTCCAGAACAACTGCCACTAATAGAAAGCCACCAACAATTAATCCTATTCCAAACCAGATATTTCAGAATCATAAAAAGGCCTACACTCCTGTAAAATTTTAATTGCACACCTCAGAAAGGATCACCGAACACCCAACAGCTCATGGTTTCGACAATGTGATATCCTATTACCACCTTACATCCCAACATAAAGCATTTATGGCACAAATATACACTCAAATTACCAAAAAGTTATTTGGAAGCAGTTAAGCATCCAATGTCGCATGATGCAATGTGAAAGGAAATCTAGACATTAGAGTGTAATAACACTTGAACCTTTGTTGATTTACCACATAGGAAGCAACCCACTTGTTGCAAATGGATATGCAAATTAAAGCTTCATTCAAATGTCACTCTCAAGAGATGTAAAGTGCACGTGATACTAAAAGGATATACTTTAGTAGTTTGGAATTGATTTCTTAAGTACTTTCTCCCTTGTGGCCAAAATGACCACCATAAGAACTTGTTTTAGCAATTGCAGCCATTAAAATTGACATCTCAATCAATTGGTTATCAATAATGTTTTATCACAAGGAGAATTAGATAAGGAGGTTTACTGGGTGTTATTTCCAGGTTATCACTTTAAAGAACAAGACAGAGTTTGCAAACTTCATAAATTATTATACGGCTTGAAATAGTCCAGCAGACAATGGAACATCAGACTAACCAGTGCTCTCTAAGCAAAAGGATACAACATATTCAATGTTGACCTGTCATTTTTCTCAAAAGAAATAAAAATTTCTTCCTTGCAATTACTAATGTATGAGGATGATGTTTTAATTGTAAGTAATGTCAAAAAAAAAATTGAAGAAATAAAAAAAGATATCGTCATGCTGAATTTAATTCTAGAACATAATCACTCTTAAATACTTTATAGGACTTGAAATAACTAGAAGCTCTACTGGCATTGATATTTGCCAAAGGAAATATACATTAGACCCGCTCAAAACTACAAATTTTGAAGAGTGCACCTATTGCAACACCAATGCTCACAAATATAAAATCAACTACCAGCCTACATAAAGAACAATTACATGATATTCTTAATATTAGACAATTAGTTAGAAAACTCCTCTTCATGTACACACAAGTCAGATATTACATTTGCAGTGTATCATCTTAGTCAGCTTCTTGACAAGCCCACAAAAACACACCTACAAGCAGGAGATAAAATATTTAGATACATCGAACAAACACCTGAATAAGGTAATTTTCTATTCATAGTAAATCTAGATCTTAGGGGATTTAGTGACTTTATTGCATGTTCATAGGTTCATCTCTAATTCCTTGAAATCAAAGAAACAAAACAATCTTCAAGGCATTGTGTGAAGCAACATACAAAACTCTAGCCACAATTACTAATGAATCACATGACTATGTTGCCTTCTCAGTAAATTAAATGCATTCACATCATCACTCGTTACCTGGGACAACGAATCATCTACTCGTAACACCAATGATCTTTGTTTCACGAACTAAACAATTGAATAAGTTGTTACATAGGGCGGACTTCGAGTCAAGTTCGAGCGAGTCAGCTCAGACTCGAACTTGAAATTTTTGATTTAAGTCTGACTTGAACTTGATCGAGTTCGAGTCGAGTCAATTTCGAGCAAAAAAAGTTTGAGCTCCAATCGAATCGAACTTGATTCGTGTCTGACTTAAAATAAATAAAATACAAAACCTTCTAAAATAAACTGAAAATCTTTCGCGGTTTGGAGGTGTTTTGCCTTTGTTTTCAGCGAAAGGACCCCAGTTCGAGCTTTGCAATTGTAAAATTTACTTTTTATTTTCTTAAAAAAGAATTTTTTATAAAATGCCAACGAATTCACATAAACTGGGATCGAACCCGGGACCATGCTGAATTTCACAAAAATTAAAGGGAGCTTTACCGCTTGCGCAGAGGCCTACGAATGTTTTTATATACCGGTATATATATAGATATATATTTCGGTGACTTGAACTTAATTTGAGTCGAGCCCAACTTGAACTCGAACTCGAATTGAATTTGAGTTAATCTGCTCAACTTGAACTCGACTTGAAGTATTCATGTCAAGCTCGATTTGACTCAAAGTTTGAGCGAGCTTTGAACGATTTTTTTTGAGTTTTGGGTTAAATTGTCATCCCTATTGTTACATCTTAAGACAAAAAGTTCAAAAAGAAACTTTTCGATGAATGCCATTCAAATATTCCAAGCAGTTGGCAGATGTTCTAACCGTACCTCATCCTCCTTCGATCTTTATTTAATTAATCAATAAATTGGGGATACATTACATACATATGCTCAAGTTTGCAGAAGGGTATCACAGCTATCAATTGAAACTGAAGAAAAGAGTCATCTGGACATCTGGACATCAAAACACAAGCCATAACTAAAAAACCTCAAGCCAAACACTGCTCAGCTGTCTTGCAACGACAACCCCTGCAAAATATCACAATTAGAATAAATATGTTTCTTGACTATTACAAGAAGTTTGGTAGTTATATTATTTGCTGCAAGTAATCTACTGTTGTCAGGGAGCAGCGTATATATTACATGCGATAAGCTCTTGAATATGTCATGAGACTATAAGGAGAATATGTGATCAATGTATGCAAGAGAGTAAAAAATTCGTTCTAATTAAATTACCCTTTCCATTTTTTACTCCGTTTATATTTTAACAAACGTTCTTGTGTATCATCTCGTATTAAATTTATTCTGAGTTTTCTATATTCCAATAAATTTGTTTAGGCTCTTGATACTTCTGCTGATCAAACTTTCGTAACAACTGCTATTAATTTTTCATTTGTTTATTTTTAACTATTAGCTGCTGCAACCATTCTCAATTTGATGCAGCCAAGGCCTGAAATTAATCTAAATATTTTGAATAAATAGAAAATTACCGATCAGAAAGCAAAATTTTGGCTGGGTTTACATTCTCTGTGCTTAAAGTTTTTATTGAATCTGCTATGCTTCTGGATTAGGATCACCAATGCTCTTTACCTCAATTGACTTTTTCCTCAGATTGAATAATTTCAAGGAGTATCAACTAGAATAAATGTTTATAATAATAAACATACTTTGTAAAATATGGATTAATATTAAATAAAACATTGATACATTTGTATTTTTATTTTTTAGTTTTAATATTTAGAATGAAAAATACGGATTACATAATCTAAAATTAAATATATGATAATCATAATAAAATTTCATCATAGTAAAATTTCATTATTAATATATGAAATATATGTATATTTAAATGAATTTTTCAATAATACTGGTGTGTACCATGTAAGTTGTATTATACCTTTAAAAAGGCCTACATTTTTGTACTTCTAACTTGTTCACATATTTTTCTAAATGTCCCATAGTATTCTCTAAGAAGTTGCTTAATTTGATCAGATTGATTTATTCAACTTTTGAGTTACGTTTTCTAGTTTAGCACTTTACTTTTTAATATGGTTGTTCTTACATGTGAGAAGTATTTACATTTTCTTTTTAAAGGTGTGTTGCTTATGGCATGCTTTTTAGTTGTCAATTTCATTCTAGATCCCAACTGTTATTCATCTGAATAAAGGCAGTAGCATCACTTTGCTAATTGCTTTGGTGCTGCTTTTGAATAGTGGAAATGAAAATTTCATGGTTTCTTAATCATCACTTTAGGCAATTCAGTGCATTTGGAAAAATCTGAAATTGTAGATCATACTCTCTTGGCTGCTGCCATTTGAGCTTTCATACTTTTGCTTGCTCTACTATTTGCAGGACAACCCAAGAGGCATCTTCTAACTACCGGATGGAGTGTCTTTGTTAGCGCCAAGAGACTTGTTGCTGGAGATTCTGTTTTGTTTATATGGTCAGTGCTTAAGGCATTAGTTTAATGTGAAATATGAAAACTGAGGTTTGACTTCACTGAATGTGATGTTTAGGAATGAGAAAAATCAGCTTCTGCTGGGAATCAGACGGGCTAACCGACCTCAAAATGCTGTACCTTCATCAGTTATATCAAGTGATAGCATGCATATTGGACTGCTTGCTGCGGCAGCTCACGCAGCTGCAACAAATAGCCGTTTCACCATTTTTTACCACCCAAGGTAAAAATATATTACATTCACATCTGCTTATACTATTTTGATCACCATGGTGAGTTCTCTAATGTTAAATTTATTTAGGGCTTGCCCATCAGAGTTTGTGATACCATTATCAAAATATGTTAAGGCCGTGTTTCACACTCGGGTTTCGGTTGGAATGCGTTTTCGAATGCTTTTTGAGACAGAAGAGTCAAGTGTTCGTAGGTAAGTTGATGTTGTTCTTCTCATAAGAAACCGAGTACATTATCCTGGGTTTATAACTTCCGGCTCTGAATCATCATCTTTCAAAACACAAATTAAAGTTTGTGCTAGTTTATTTTATTTTATTTTCTAATCTTGCCTAATAATGAGTGGCACTTTTGCAAACTCCAATTTTTTCATGTGCTTTAGTTTCAAGTATTCCATGATAGTTCCTGTTTTCGAGTTCATTACCCAACTTTCGTACTTCATTTTCTACATTTTATATTGTCTTCTATGGAAATATACTCTAGAGGGCATGAAGGATGGATGTTGATGATGCTGTATTGTTGATTTTATTTTGTTTAATTGGTAGAAGATCAACGTTAATGTAACATAGTTTCTTAACCTCTTTCAGTTGTTTAGGCTTGAAATGAACATGTGTGTGCTTTAGTGCACATTGTGCTTGCAACAAAGCCTGCATGTGTCCTATGACTCAAATGTTTTTGTGTGCATTTGCTTGCATGTTCAAATGTGTAGTTTTCATGTGCGCACATATTTATTCAAGCACGTGCCTGTTTATTTCTGGGAGCCCATGCATGCTTGCTTGTGCATTTTAGGTGAGTGTGTGGGTGGGATTACCTTATGTCCTCTTGCATGTCTTTTTTGTGTTTCGGTTGGCTTATCTGTGTGATGGTGTATTATTCTTTATCTTTATTTACTATTTTGCATCAATTTGTTTGTAAACTTATTGGGAAATTTAATGCTTGATTTTGATTGTACCTATTTAGGTTCACCATTCCTTTAATCTTACTGTCAAATAGCATTTCTATTAAATTAATTAAACTGTTCCTTTTAGTAAGGCTTCTGCATATTAAATTTTTGTATGGTTTATGGCAGTTTTGATGTCTTACATTCTCATGTTATTTGTCGCAAATAATTTGTGGGGGAAATAATGCGGTCTATGAAAATAATTTGAAATTAAAATTTCATGTTATTCTGTAAATTATAGCGGTTTTAATGCCAGTCCATGTATTCATTTCCATGTTGGAAATAATGCGTGTAAATGGAATTGTGTGTTTTCCAGGTATATGGGGACAATAACAGGAATTAGTGACTTGGATCCTGTACGCTGGCCAAATTCCCACTGGAGATCTGTGAAAGTGAGCAGCCAAACTTTTCTTTTGCCCTTTACTTTGTCCTTTTGTTTCTTGTGTGTGCATCTATCTTGGTTTTCACTATAATTATGCTTGGTGCTTCAATGTGAGAAATTTTGCATCGTGATGTCAAGTTTTTCTGCTTTTGAGGCTTGCTATCGTTGGGTACCCATAAAAACTTGATGCAGCACAAAAATGTAGTCCTAGGACCATCTTAGGTGGGCTTTGATGAGGTTCAGCGGAAACCGTTCCGACATCGGGTGTTCACTTACCACAGGATTATATTTAGTAATGAAAGAAAAGGGACACATAAAAATTAAGGACATTTTTCATTTATTTCAATAGTTCATATTATAAGATTTTTCATCGTACTACTCTTACAAAAGTGAAATATATAAAAAAAAATAAAAGATAAGCAAAACAACGCTGTCGTAGATCCATTGGCAGATTGAAAATTTTAAGCACGATGTTTCTTGTCTAAGCTCTTTCAGAAGTACCTGACCTGGTATTGTACAACCCACGAATGCTATTACTGATGAGGCTCCACAAGTGCTGGAGGATTAGTACTAATGTTGTTGAAAAAGATGCCATACGTCTTCATCTATATCTTTTGAGGAGAAAAAGAAACTTTGAAATTTTATTATACACCATTTCTCCAAAATACAAAATTCATTACTTTACTTTCTTGATTTTCCAAAAGTGGAAAGAGGAGAGAGAAGAAAATACATAAAATATCAGTTAGCACGTGCAAATATATAATTTCAGACACATGACTTCAAAGGAAATACTAAATACAAATCTGTTGTATTGCATCAAATCCCCCCTGATGCAAATGATTCTACTTCTACAAAGTAATTAATGGAATGTTGTTGTCAACAATGGAGGAAGATGACCACAGAATAGTACCCATGGGTGCTATTGATTTTTTATCAGCTTTGCACTCCTCATCATAATTCGTGTACTAGATATTGAGCTATTTTATTATATGGAAGGACTCCTGGTAAGTTAGTCTTATTTTCAATTGGATTCTTGGTAGTAGGATATATGCTACAACATGGAGAAAAGAGAATTGTTTTTAAGGAGAGTATGTTTGCACAACTTTAGCCTATAAATTGTGGATGGCTATGAATGTCAATAATCTTTGATTTAGCTGAAGTCTCAATCATAGGTTAGTCTATTTATTGTTTAAATGGGAAATCAAATTATGAATTTGAAGTTAACATTAGCAGAGAACTAGTACTATTGTTTGTAGGTATCTCATAGCAGGTGGTTTAATTAAAGATTCAGTTGGGATGTCAAATAATGGATTTATAATAATAATGGGCTAGACCATTGAGGCTTTATTGGGCATAGTAAAATAATGATAATTGAATGGGTTGTGTGAAATAAGTATTATCTAGCTTGAAAAAATTTTCTTCATGTAATGGACAAAAGGTTAGAGATGGTAAATCATTGGTAGCTTTCTAATAATATTTTGTTGAAGATAACGGAATGTTGCAGTATATGTTTAGGGTTACTGTGCAAATAGGCATTCTTTAAAACATTCTCAAATCATTGAATCATATCCTCACTTTGAACATTATCTTTCTCACATGCAATTTTAAATAGTCTTTTCCCTTCATAAATCCTCACATTAATGTTCCAGTATATCAAAAAATTTATGTTTTCATCCTTAATGCCATCTTACGTGCATATCAATCATCATTACATTAAAATTGTGCATCTTGGTGCTCTTTCCAATGATTTAATTTTTCTATGATTAAATTATTTGTCTTGATATTTTTATTTAATTGTTGATTTTGCTAATGGAATTACTATTTACCGAAGGGATTTCTATTCATATGGGCTATTTTGGCTAGATTATATTGAGCAATTTGATTTTTGTTCAGGTGTGGTCTGCTCAATTAAACTGCAGGTTAGTCTGATGAAACAGCAAGCAAGTTTCTAGTATTCAAATGATATGAATCTTGCATCTTGGAACTATTTCCAATGATTTGATATTTCCATTAAAAATTATTATTTTCCGTTTTTAATTTAAACAATAATTTGTCAAATGTAATTACTCTTTATCAAAAGGACTTCATGTGTTGTTGATTTTGGGGCTATCTCTGATTAGGCTATTTTTGTTAGAATATATTTGATCTAGATATCACTGTAGAACCTTAGTTGACTTAGGTGAACAATCCTACAGTCTACTGAACATCATTGGCCTTCAGCCAACCCAACCTCATTTTCATTGATGAGCAATTCAAGCAATCATTCCTATTGTTGATTCATTTTTCAAGCTATTGAGACAAGTTGCTTTCCAGCCAATCAAGCATGCTAAGAACTGACCATGGGAGATTACCAACTGATTGGCAGATGTAGGAACTGAAAGTGTCTAATCATAGGCAAGATATGCTACTATGTCACCAAGAGAGCTTGTAAACTAGTCAAATAACTTCAGCAATTACCAAATGATGTAGTATCTCTCTGCTCGGATGTGATGTCCTGACGCCGGTTCAGCGGAAACCGTTCCGACATTGGGTGTTCACTTACCACATGATCATATTTAGTAATGAAAGAAAATGGACACATAAAAATTAAGTACATTTTTCATTTATTTCAATAGTTCATATTACAAGATTTTTCATCGTACTATTACAAAAGTGAAATATATAAAAAAAAAAATAAAAGATAAGCAAAACAACGCTGTCGTAGATCCATTGGCAGATTGAAAATTTTAAGCACGATGGTTCTTGTCTAAGCTCTTCCAGAAGTACCTGATCTGGTATTGTACAACCCACGAATGCTATTACTGATGTCATTTTTCTAGTAAATACAAAATGTAATACATGCCATATAATGGGTACCTTTTTTTCCTTTAAGTTTGGATGAGTGATCGTTTGCTCAATTTGCATTTAAATTAGTCTTTTTTAAAAGTGATGTGATATATATATATATATATATTTATTCTATCCTTTTCTTTCATATTCATATAATGATTTAAGTCCATATTTTTAAGTCACTTGATGTAGTAATATAATATTATCATTATGATAATATTAATGTATGAAAGAATAAAGACAAATAGAAATGAAGAAAAATACTTAAATAGTAGTCATTTTATAAAATTTGAATTGTTCCCATTATTAATTAATGAGAATGATAAAAATGTGAATGGCTAAATATAAATTTTCATAAAAATATAGAGAGTTATAAGATTAGCAAAATGTTTTTCTTCCATTTTCTTCCTTTCCAACACCTCTTACCTTAGGATTATGATTGCTTGGAAAATGAAGGAAGGCCGGAGGCTGGAGGAGGGTTGTGGGGCTGCTGTTGGCCGGCAAGGTGGTCGATGGTGGCTGGCGGTTGGTAAGCTGGTAGTGGTTGGGGGCTGATGTTGTGTGGGGAGAGGAGAAGAGAAGGGAGGGCTGGCAGCTTTGAGGAGAGGAGGGAGTGAATGGGGTGAAATAGAGAAGGGAGAGGGATGGGTAAGAAGAGTCGTAGGATAAGGGATAAGGGGGGGGCTTAATGGCGCCTAATAGAGCATGATTGCGGAAGGTTCTTCCGCCAGAGGCGGAAGAATCGATGATGCGATCGGGATGGGGAAGGGGAAAGAAGGAAAAAGGGAGGAATTTACTTAAACTTAAATAATTTGTATTTTTCCGCCATTTGAAGTCCAAATATAACGAAATTTGACACCGATGTGTGTTATGACATAACGAACACCCTCGCGCCGAATTTTTTTGATTCGGAGCAATATTTTTTTTATATTAATTTTTGAGGTTAAAAATCTCAGAAATTAACTACGATCGAACCGGAGCTCAGAATTTGATGAAACTTCTTGAGCAGCCTTTAAATAATATACTTAACATAACGACGCTGAAAATGATAAATTCGGGCACGTATTTCAATGTTCATGATTTTTAGAATTTAAATAATTCAGAAAATGAAACGGGAGCTTCCATTATTCGGATTTCTCCCAAATTAGGGCATTTTGATCTTTTAAAATTATTCTTACCTATGGCATTTTTGTTTGCCATAATTCGAAATTCTCCGGATCCTGATTTCTAAGATGAGATTTGACATAATTTGCAAAGTAACAACTTTGGGTCGTTACATCGGATTAGCAAAATAGTCGACAAAACTGATAGTAAATTAAGTTGATGAAACATTCAGATATTAATATTGTTTACTTGGCTGTGCTTGAGTTTGATCTCATTACTTAATTACATGATCACCGCATACACAATTGGTTGTTATATCTAATTACTGCACAGTGCAGTGTTATGGGTCTTCAACTGAGTTTGTTAGAGATGCTAGTTCAAGGCAGACGTGATGTAACAATCATGAAATGTGTACGCCAACTATCTAAGATTGTTAGAACCCGACCCAACTACCAATAGTTTGTCTATCTAATTAATATTTTTTTAGTCTTTTCAGTTATATATCTTGTATTTTTATGCTATCTTTTTTAGATTTAATGAAAAAGCTTTGATAGTAATTTCTCATTAGTTCTGTATTCATTTATGCTGTCTAACTCCTTACCCTAAGGTTTGAATTAGTTGGCCTAGTGTGTATCATCGTGATTGATTATGGATTATTATCGGCTAATTCTTGAATAGTGTTTGACTTAACAGGTATGCACATGCTCATAAACTGTAGGTCAGTTTGATGAAACGATGAATATTTATTGGGCTTATTCAGTGGAGGATATGTTTACACTATAGTTTTAACCCATAAAAAATGATGAATATGAATATCGATAACCTTTGACTAGTTGAATATTTAATCTTAGGTGGGCTTATTTACCATTCAAATGGAAAATCAAATAATGAATTTGCAATTAACACTAGTAGAGAACTAGTAGTTATGTTTGTAGGTATCTCATCAGCAGGTTATTTAATTGAAGGCTCAATTAAGATCTCAAATAAATGGTTTGGCTAAAAACAATTGAAGTTTACTGAGCATAGTAAAATAATATTATTTTAATGGATTGGGTGACATTAGAATTGTTAAGCTTGGAAGAATTGTCTTTGTGTGGTAGTCAGAAGTTTGGAGGCCGTAGATCGTGGGTAACCTTGTAATGATTTGTAGTTGAATTTGATGGGATGTTGAAATATATGTATAGGGTATAAATTGTGCAATATAGATTCTTCTAAATAGTATTAGATCATTGAATCATATCCTCACCTACATCTTTATTTTTCTTTCATGTAAATTTAGAGTTATTTTATTGTTTCATAAATCCTTGTATCATATTCCAATATATAAAAAAAATCTATCTTTTCACACTAAATTTATTGTCTTGCATGCTTATTATGCATCATTTCATAAGAATTTTGCGACTTGATCCTCTTTCCAATGATTTTTATTTTTCTATGTAAAATTGTCTTTTTTTTTATAATTAAAATTTTTATTTTGCTAAATGGAATTACGAAACACCCTACGCTGCGAAGCATATTTCTTAGTCCGTTCGACTCTTGAATCGTCAAAAGCATACCACGTAGGGTCTTCTCTCTTATTTATTGATGAGCTTCATATGAATGTATTTTTTAGGTTGTCTTTGATTTTGCTATATTGGCTAGGTTATATTGGCCCATTCTTGAACGTTGTTAATCCAAGAGGCATGTCTTACTTAAACTACAAGTCAGTTTGATGAAACAATAAATAGGATTAGGGGCAATTATGTAAGTCAATTTTGGAAACATTCTGGCTAGTTAACTTGAAAACAATATGTTAATAACTGACTGTGTGCAAGACCAGTTCTCATAACTGCTTGTAATGTTGATGGATCAGGCAAACTTGGTTCCAAAAACATTGAGTGGAACATCTAGAGTGTGTTGAAGATTGGAGGTTTACAAGGGAAGTTGTTGGAGGAACAGGTGGAAGTTGAAATCTAAATGTTGTCGCATGTTAGAGGGTGCAAATATTTTGTTGCCAGTGGAATGAAGGGGTAGCATTGGGCCATTAACAATGTGTAGGGAGAAGTGTCAATGATGAGTGTTGATAATGAGAGTGGAAAAGTGAGGATGAACAAGATGAGCATTGTAGAATGATGATTTGCCTCTTGTTGTAGGATTGGAATGCGCTGATTAGGAATTTAAGAAACAGCGGTGGTTGTTCATTATAACAACATTTAACACCAAATTTTAGTTCCATTGTTCTACTAAGTGGGGTCATGTACATGAGTCTTTTGTCTCACTATACTCAAATGACAATCCCTATCCATGCTTTAAGTATGTAAGACCATTCTTAATAGTTGTTAGCCATTTTTTGTTTCCCTCTTTATTTTTTTGCATGGCAAGATTCATCTACTCAAATTTCATAAATCAAATGGCCCACTTGCTTAATATGTTAGAACTTTCATTGACGACTACCTCTGACTTTTTCTTAATTTGGAAAACTAACAATCTTACAAATGTACTCATTTCTCATCATATTCCTTGGTGAAATACCTTTTCATTCACCTATGCATCATCTTTTCCAAAACACTTATTTTAATATTGTTTTGTTTTGTAAGACAACATTCTACCTCATACAATATTGTCGATTCTATTGCTATACTATAAAACTTTTGAGTCATATTTTCTATTGAAGAATGTTTATCAATTTCGTCTAACCTCTTTGGATCATGTTAAATGCACATCAGCTATTTCACCATTATTGTGCATGATAAAATTAAGATATTTGAATTACTTTTATTGATAACATGATATCAATTGCTATAACATTGATATTAAAACTCATTGTTATTTTAGATATCTGCTTTTCCTTGGATTGATATTTTATTTGAAAGGCTGCAATTTAAAAAATTGTTTGTTTGTTATGCTGCTATGTTGTAGGTTTTTTGTAATCTCAGCATTTTTGCATATGATTTTCATGTTATAAATGCAATATTTAATTTTAAAATTAAATTTTATGCATTTTTGTTTTAATTTAAAAAGTGGTTTCTTTTGGAATTGTTTTAAATTTTCAACGTTTTTATGGAATTCTCTTTTCTTTTCTTCATTCATTTTTGTTTTGAAGCCTTTTGCATAATGTTATAAGCCATCCCATAATAAATAGTTAACCCAAACCCTGTTTAATTTTGCATCCAAAACAAAACAATATCTCTTATAGTGCTCAACATTTTTGGCCTACCACTTGGCTATTTGGTCATCAAGTTGAAGTTCACTAAAGTATGACATTTTTGTTGAATGTGGGAGTAAAAGACATTGACATTGTCAGACCATGAAGTTTCTAAAGATTAAGATGAGGATCTATAGGAACTCTGTTAGTATAATTAGTTTTTCTTAGCATGCTAAGTCATGATGCATAATTTGGTCACTTGAATTTTGGTTGTATTCATTTTATATATGCTGAAAATAGCAAAATTTGGCGAAAATGGCTGTGAACATGTACTTGTTATCAAGATTGGCGAGAATTGAATGTAAAATGCTGCTATTTATGTTTTCAATAGTCTATAAAGCCTTAAGTTTATTGACTGTAACTGTGGATCTCCTTTAACTGAGCAATTGTTTTCATAAAAAAGTAGCCATTATACATTCTTCTATTATATATATCTATGTTATGATTGACAAAGCCTAGTGTTGATGTATTTGGTAACTAAACTGCTTGGAATTCCTACTAGTTTTTACTGTTATGGATTAACAAAAAAAAACCCTGTACAGTTACATTTTAGCATTAACTTGATCTTCAGAGGTGTTTTCCTATGCTCTTTTATGTGTAGCCTTAACTTATAATGTGCAAAGAAACCAATTATGCTGCCGAGAAAACAAAAGAATTTATACCATTGTCTGGCCTATGGTGGTTGTGATTTCATTATGCTAATGCATTGCCAACAGCCTTTCTTAGTATTAACACATTATGTAGAAGCTATAGAATTCATTACAAGTGCTTTTGATAATTTTTCCTTGTTTACTGTATGAAGAAACCGGACAGCTTCACACACTTACAATTGTCACTAGCCTCTATTTGTTAAGAAATAAGTATTTTCTTGCATAGGAATAGACAAAGACTTTCAGCAGGGACGATGGGCTTAGTAGAAAGTATATAGATAGTAGGAATATATCAAACAGCCATAAGTGAAACATCAGGTGTATCCATAGTAAGTGAATTACTGAGCTCAACAATAGAGGATAATTTAACAGGAAAATAATTAATAAGAGGCTCAGGTACAACTCATGAATAGGAAAAGAAATACAACCATACGTTTGAGTGAAAAAGTTTAACGGTCATATGTTGGTATTTAAAAATGTAAGGACATGGACCGCTGAGGGATTGTCGGGGTTGTAAGTCTACTTGTCCTATAGTAGTACCATAATAAGCAATTGTTTCACAACCAGCTAAAATCACATAGGTTTAAAATATAATATTTGTTGTACCAAGTTTCACTATCACAAGATCAACCTATCATACAACACATAGTAGTACTCCATATCATTAAGTATTCTCCCAACCACACACATTGCTCTTTTGTTACATTATTATTTAATTTACATAAACTTCTACCTACCATTTATTACATCAAGTCCTCTAAAGATTTATACGCAACAGCCCTCTTGCCCTTATTGTTTCCTCCAATCCACCTCAAATAAAAACATAATAAATGATTATGATCCAAATGTTAGTAGGAGTCACACACCTATTAGAGCTTCTCTTACAGAAAGGATAATTAAAATGATTGGCTTAATAAGCGTTGGGTGTTCAAAGTTAAATTCAAGGAATGCCTCAATAATAAAATTTCCAAATATAGTAAATGACAGATATAATGAAATTGAACTAAAGGAACATGTATTTCTTATACCTATGTTTAGCTAGCTTATTTTACAAAATTAAGTTATACTAAAAACATGCCAATATAACCATTGAAGTACTCAAATGCATATGCCAATACCATTGATTTCCTTTATATCAAGTTCACGTGCTATGTAATTTCAGATATTTTATTTTAGAAAATATCTCATAGCATTTCTTAATATCCTTAAGTAATCTCCCAACCACACATCAATTTTCTATTGAGGTATTTTTTGAAATGGTGGCCCGACTATTGAAATCGTTCTAATTAGTCTCCCAATTATTGAAAGATTGAAAATAGTCCCCCAACTTCTTTTAAAATTCCAGATTAGCCTTATTATAATCTCTTAATCCATTTTGGATGAAAAATTTAAATTAATTAAGTCATTATGATAGCACTGCTTTACATTGATATGCAAAAATGCCCTTAATTATTTTTACTTTTTCATCCAAATTGGATAAAAATGGGACTAGTTTGAACATGTAAAAGGAGTCAGGGGACTAGGCTGAGTATTTTAACAATTTGAGTATTAAATTGGGCATTTTTCAATAGTTAGGGGATTATTATAGGAAATAAATCTTTTTTATTACATCATTTAATTTACATAGAGCTCTATGTATCATCTTTTACATCGTGCTCTAATGGTTCATTGCACATCAACTCTTGCTCTTATCATTTTTTCCAACTCCATTTGAAAGGAGAATATGATAGATGTTATGAGTTATAGGTTAGTAGGTGTAACGACACAATATCGTTACTTTGTAAATTAGGTCAAATTCTGCCTCAGAAAAGAGGATTCCGGGGAATTTCAAATTAGGGCAAACAAAAATACCTCTAGATAGAATAAATTTTTAGATCAAAGTGCCATAGTTTGGGAGAAATCCAGATAACGCTTTATTTTTTGAACTTTTTAAAATCATTAAATCAAGAATATTGAAATGTGTCCGAATTCATTGATTTTCGTGTCATTATGATAAGAATATTATTTAAAAGCTGCTCATGAAGTTTCATCAATTTTGGATCATCGATTTACCTTAAATTAATTTTTGAAGTTTAAAACATTAGAAATTAATATAAAGTAAAATATTTGTTTGAATTGAAAGTTTTTGGCGCAAGGGTGTTCATTACATCTTAACAGAGGATGAAGCATTCTTCGAAATACCTTCTGAGACCCCAGTCAAGTCGACCATATCTGCATCTACAGCAGTTAATAGGACGGACAGGCTACTGGAAGCCGTACTACAAGTCCTTTCAAACTAAGGGAGAGCCTCTACCTCCATGCTCTCACCAAAACCCTTTCAAGGACAAAGGTTGCGGGTAGGCGATGCTTTACAAGCCTTTCTCAAGTTGAATCCTTCTACTTTTTAACTGCTCAGCCAGACCCATGGAGGCTGAAAATTGGATCCAAGCCGTAGAGTGTAAGTTGGATAGTTTAAAGTGTCCTTCATGCGAGGAAGTTAGACTAGCCAAATATTTACTAGAGGGTGAAGCCGAAAGGTGTTGGAGAATCACGTATGAGACAACCTTTAAGGCGTCAGTTTGGAGGACATACCCTGGGTAGAATTCACTGATGCATTCAGAAGCCGCTACATTTCCCACTCGGCGCAAAGAATTATGGAGAGCCAATTTATAAAGGTAACTCAGGGGAGCAGATCAGTGGCAGCCTATGAGATGAAATTCACAAAACTCTCGCGCTATGCACATAAGCTACTAGATTGCGAAGCTTCAAGGTGCAGTAGGTTTTTTGAGGGTCTAAAAGACAGCATTCACACTAACCTGATTTCACTTAGGCATATGAAATTTACCGATCTTTTAGATTGTGCAATGATGCTTGAGCGCAACGAGCAGGTGATTGCGGAAAGACAAGGAAAGAGGCAGGATCATCTCGCAGAGGATTTGGAGACTTGCAAGCGTCCCCGTTATCCCCCACCAGCCAAGGTGTACCAAATGTCTGCAAAAGTTCCTAGGACCAATGAAGGTTTTCATTGTAATCGACCTCACCCGCTTGGAAGGTGCTACCATGGAAGGACATCTATTTTATCTGCGGGCGCCCCGACCACAGTTATCATTTTTGTAATGCTAAGAAGACAATTGACGGAGATGCCATTCCAGGGGCAAGATCTGCCCCAACCCAGAGCTCAGTATTGGCAGCCCCCGCCAACAATCAGCGCAGAGAAGCCGCTTCTAGACAAGTTGCAATGCAGCGCCTACCCAAAGGAATGGGCAGGTTCCTTGACCCCGTTTAAGAAAGAATGTACACCCTCACCCCTATCATGGCACCCGACGACAACGACGTAGTATCAGGTATTAATCTCACCCATATTTAAGTTTTATTTGTATGATGTCGAGGACGACATCGTTTATAAGTAGGAAGTTTATAACGACCCAATGTCATTACTTTGTAAATTAGGTCAAATCCCGCCTTAGAAATCAGGATCCCGGGAAATTTCAAATTAGGGCAAACAAAAATACTTTTAGATAGAATAAATTTTTAGATAAAAGTGCCCTAATTTAGGAGAAATCCGGATAACGGAAACTCCCGCTTTATTTTTCTGAATTTTAGAAATTCATTAAATCAAGAACATTGAAATACGTGTCATAATTCATCAATTTTTGTGTCACTATGTTAAGAACATTATTTAAAAGCTGCTCATGAAGTTTCATCAATTTTGGATTGTCAGTTTAACCTAAATTAATTTTTAAAGTTTAAAATTTCAGAAATTAATATAAAATAAAATATTTGTCTGAATTGAAATTTTTTGATGCGAGGGTGTTCATTACATCTTAACACACATCGGTGTCAAGTTTCATTGTATTTGGACATCAAATGGCAGAAGAATACAAAAAATTTAACTTTAAGTAAATTTTCTTATTTCCTTAAGATTTTCTCTTTTATTCCCCCCCCCTCATTTTCCTTCACCTCCCAGGCGGAACCTGCATCTGGGAGGGCCCCACTCCCTATCTCACCCTTCCTCTCCCCCCCTTTCTCTATTTAACCCTTCCTTCTTCTCCCCCACCTTCCACACACTAGCCAGACCCCTCTCCTATCCAGCCACTTGCCTCGGCAGCCACTTGGCCACCCCATTTGGACCCTCCAAACCAACCAGCCCTCTTTCCGGCCCTCCAAAGCAGCTAGCCAGCCCCCCTCGCTGTCAGTCTCCCCTTTTAGCAGCAACCCTCCTCCCTCCTCTTGCCAGCCACTAGCCAGCCACCATTTTGGCCACCTCCTGCAGCCGTCCGACCTCCCTCAGCCTTCCGGCATTACTATCCTAGGTATGAGGAGGAAATGAGGTAGAAATGTGGAGGTTTTACTATTATGTATTTTATTTTATATACTTAATATTTCATTATTATGAAATTAAATATGATACGATTAGTCATTCACACTATTGTTATTGTCATTAATTAATAATGATAATAGTACGTGTGTTATAAAATGATCACTATCTCTATTTTTATCAATTTCAATTGAGTCATTTTTTCTCCGTACATTATTATTATTATTATTAAATAACGATAATAATAACGCAATAATAATTATCAATACTATCGCAGTAACTTAAAAATCAGACTTCAATCATAATAAAAAAATGAATGAAGAACAAAATCAAAGTGAAGTTAAAAAAATTACTCTTAAAATATTAGATTAAAAAACTAATTTAAAATATCCAAATTTAAACACAGATTCAAAATTGAACTGTCAAACTTTGGATCTTAAAGAACAAAGGTACTCAGTATATGGCTGTGACGTCCCGATGCCGGTTCGGCAGAAACCGTTCTGACATCGGGTGCTTACTTACCGCAGGATCATATCGAGCAATTTGAGAGAAAAATAATACGCATATAAAAGTAAAAGATATTTTTTATTTTTCGAAATTCATATTACAAGACCATTCATCGTACAAAATAAAAAAAAGAAACAAAATAAGCAAAACTGCGCCGTCGTCAATCCATTGAAAATTAGGGTTCTTATTTAACCTCTTTCAGGAGCACCTGACCTGGTATTGTACAGAAAATAATACCGGAATTGGAATTCCAAGTAATTAGAGAATACTCTAAGTACAGCAGTACACAATAATAAATTATTTTATAAAGATGCTTTTAGCGGAAGTAAGATGGAAATAAAATACAGGATGGGTAAGACAACAGCGCTAAAATAAGCAAGCAATTTACTGCAACAAGTAATTATCACAAGATAAAAGTTACTGATGTCATTTTTCAGTAACTAACCTCAAATGTTACTGATGCCATTTTTTCAGTAACAACCCCGAATGTTATTGATGTCATTTTTCAATAACAACCCCGAATGTTGCTGACGTCATTTTTTCAGCAACAATCCTGAATATTATTGATGTCATTTTTCCAGTAACAACCCCGAATGATATTACGTTGGTTCCGGACAACCAACCAAGCTTCAAATGAATTTGGCTCAAAGCATATACGCGAATCTAAGCAGCAATAAAAGTGCAAAATGTAATACATGTCATGTACTGGGTACCTTTGTTCTTTAAGTTCAGAAGTTCACTAGTTCGGATGAGTGACAGTTCGCTCAATCTGCATTTTGGATATATTAAGTTAGCTTTTTAATCCAATATTTTAGGAGTCAATTTCATCTTTACTTTCATTCTGTTCTTCTTCCGTTTTTGAAGTTCGATTTATTTAAGCTGCTATTAAAGTGTTTTAAGATTATAATCATAATAATGTATGAAGGAAAAAGTCAGAATCAAAATGGCTGAATTGAAATTGACAAATTGGAAATAATAGATATTTTTATAACATTTGTATTGTTCTAACTATTGATTTATGAGAATGATAAAATGTGAAATGACTAAATATCTCTTTTATAGCAATGTAAGATTATAGAGAAGAAATGTGTTCTTCAAAATTTTCTTTCCTCTTTAGAATTAGGATCGCCGGAAAACGAAGAGAGGCCGGAACGGGTTGGCCGAAGGCTGGCCGAGGTGGTAGCAGTAAGGGGCTGGCTGGAAAGGGCTGCTGCTAGCTGCCGGAGGTTGCTGGTCGGCCGACAAGGAGGAGCTAGCTGGCTGTGAGGGAGGGAGGCTGGCTGGAGGGAGGGGGTTGGCTGTTTGCTAGCCGTCGGAGTTGTCGGAGGCTACTGCTGGCTGGGTGGCTTGCTGGAGGGGGTTGCCGCTGGCTACCGGAAGCTGCTGGAAGGAGGGGAAGGCTGTGAGGGAGAAGTTGCTGCTGTGGGTGAAGAAGGAGAGGGCAGGGGTATTTGTAGGAGGCGAGAGGCGTAGGAGGCGTGCGCCGTTTAGTGCCATAATGGCGCCTGACGTGCGCCAAAAACTCCTTCCACGGAAGCTTCTCTGCTTGGAGGCGGATGGAAGGGGTGGTCGGCCAATAGGGCCGACCAACTTGCGCCAAAATTGGTGCAGGTAGCAGGCGGCTAGGCGGAACCTCCCGTCTCTGCTGGCTCTGACATGGGACAGAGCCTGTGATCACAGGTTTCTGCGATTTGGGTCGACCGAAGGGGGGAGAAATGGGGCGAACAGGGGAAGCAGGGGAAATGGAAAAAAATTGTTAAACTTTAAATTAATCGCATTTTTTCGCTGTTTGGCTTCCAAATCCAACGAAACTTGACACCCATGTGTGTTACAACATTATGAACACCCTCGCACCGAAAATCTTTGATTCAGAGCAAAATTTTATTTTTTTTTAATTTTTAAGGTTTAAAACTTCGAAAGTTTGCCACAATCAAATCGACGCTCAGAATTTGTTGAAATTTTTCGAGCAGTCTTTAAATAATATACTTAACACAACGATATTGAAAATTATGAATTCAGACACGTATTTCAATATTTTTGAATTTTATAATTTAAATAATTTTGAGAATAAGGCGGGAGCTTCTGTCTTTCAGATTTTTCCCAAATTAGGGCACTTTGGTCTTTAAAATTGCTTCTATCTATTGGTAATTTTGTTTGCCCTAAAATGAAATTCCCCGTAGTTCTAATGTCAGCGTCAAAATTTGACCTAATTTGCAAAATAACGATTTTGGATCGTTACAATGACATATATTACTTTTTATACTATACTGTTGCTTAGCTTCGCTTCTTCACTTTAAGCCAAATTTATATTGAAGCTTGGTTGGTTGTTCGGAATCAACGTAACATTCGTGGGTTATTGGTAATGACATCAGTAACATTAATGGTTGGTTGGTTGTTAGAAACCAACATCCTTTTCATTCGTGGGTTGTTGGAAAAGTGATATCAGTAACATTTGTGGGTTACTGAAAAATAACATCAGTAAAATTAATGCTTGGTTGGTTGTTAGTTAGAAACCAACATCCTTTTCATTCGTGGGTTGCTGGAAAAATGATATTAGCAACATTCGTCGGTCATTGAAAAAATGATATCAGTGACATTCGTGGTGGGTTACTGAAAAAATGACATCAATAACTTATATTTTGTGATAATACTTGTTGCAAGAAACTTTTATTCATTTTGCTCTATTGTTTTACTTTTCCTTCATTTTTATTCTTATATCTGTTAATCACATATTTGCTTTTATAAAAATGTAATATATTTTGATTACTGTGGTACTTAGAGTGTTATCTAATTATTGAGAATTCCAATTCTGGTATTATTTTCTGAACACTACTAGGTTAGGTACCTCTGAGGGAGCTCGAAAAAGAACTTTAAAATTTAAATTATCAATTGGTCGATGGATTTATGGCACTATTCTACTTTTGCTTTTATTTTTATTTTATTTCTCCTTTTTGTTTTAGTTTCTCTTAGATGAACTTTGTAAAAAGGAATATTAGAAAATTTTTTGTAATATGAAATATTAAAAAATGAGAAATATCTTTGGCTTTTTATATTTTTATTTTTTTTTCTCTCAAATTGCTCAATATGATATTGCGGTATGTGAACACCCAAATATCTGGCCATCAGAGTAGGTGTCTCCCACCTGCCAGAGCTTTTCTTAAGAAAAGGCTAAACAAAATGATTGAATTAATGAGCTTTGAATGTTCAAAGGTAAACAAGGCACATCTCAATAATAAAGTTACCAAGTGAAGTACTTAATATATAACAAAATTGAACTAAAGGAACATGTGATTCTTATGCTAATATTTTTATAGCTGATTTTGCATGATTAAAGAATACTAATTAACATGCTAATATAATCATTTAAGTGCTCAAATGCATATGCCATTTTAATTTCTTTCCTTTATGTCAAAGCTCATTTGTTATGTAACATTTAATGAATAAACATATAAATTTCAGATACTTAATATAAGAAATGCTAAATTTGGATTATTCAAAAATAGCACACTTCATATCAGATATTTTATATTCATATAGCTCAAAGATTATGTCTAATACTTTTAACAAAAGTGGCACATTAAATAATCTTCCAAGATTATCAATAAAATAGAGTAGAATGAAATGTATCGCAAATCAGATATATTTACCAAATTCATGGTGCTTGAAATATCATCCGAGTAACATAAAGTTGTCGGCATAGAAAGCATTGTCATAAATTTAGAAATATAGATCTGCGCACTGTACAGAGGGTCAACACAATCCGATGGACCCATAATTTCTTGTAAGGTTCAAAATGGAATTCAAAAATTGCGTACCTGTGAATTGTTTCAATGATTCAAATATTCTAAGCATGCTATCTGAACAAGGTCATAACATGTACTTGTAACTTAAATGCGTGCTGCTCGAACTTTGGTGGAATGGATTCTAGTGCAATAATTGAAACTGAGGCGGGGAGTTCAATAACATAAATTATTCTTGCACCTGAGCAAATTTTTGTTCAGCCATATGTAGCTAAGTTGACAGAACTTCAGGGTACATGATTTCTTCAAATATTTTAATTAGATCTATTTCTTAAAGTTTTCGTGTGCTGAAAACATCTAACTAATAAATCTTATTAAAATACTGTTCATGTAAAAAGGAATCAATTATAACCTCTAACACAAATACACGGTGATTAGACCATAAACTCATAGGGTTCCAAATCACGAATAAATGAACTCACACTATGATTCATTTGAACTTTAGGCTAAATTCATGATTAAACACAAAATTTAAAAGTTGAAGATTTATATACTAATGAACACAAATTCACCGTGACATCAGCCCCTCAACAAAGCCTTCTAAAATTTATGTACAAAATTTTTATGAAAATTTATGTAGTCGGGAGATTCCTATTGAAACATTGCAGATTGAGTTAAAGATGCAACTTGTTGCATGACAATCAATCAACATGAACGGATTTCAGATTCTTGCTATTACAATAAGGATCTACCTTTTTCCTATTTATTGACAAGGGACAAAGCATTTTTAAAGCTTTAAGGGGAAGAGGGGAGCAAGGCAGTGAAGGTTATTCAAGCCAACTCAACTTGGGAATAATTCTATGTGTTCTAGTAGTTGAATCAGCTTTATTTCTCATTGACTAAGCCTTTCGACTGGATAAGTAGTTCTCCAAAGCGGTGCTACACAGGTTTCTCACCTAGCATAGGGTGCTTGTGACTCGCAATGTGAAACTCATGCCATGAGACATGATGAATCTTGTTAGAAGTTCACTTAGCACAAGGATAGCTTGAAGGATTCTTCTAAGGGAAAATTTAGTATGACTTTAGCTCATAATTTGATGCTCAAAATAATTAGTGTGGATACATAGCCATGTGAGCTGTGATTGACGCATTGACTCTCAAGAGATTTGGTTGAGGCTCAACCTAGTGCTAACTCGGTCTTTAGGTTCAACAAAGGTATTTTGCTTAGATGGATGCACAAATTAGGCATTTTAAAGATGGGGTGTTATAGTACTAGTGCTCTCTCCTAAATGATATGGAGGTTTTATATTGAAATAAATAGTACTCTAAAAATTTTCTTCAATGTTTTGATTTGATGGGACTAGAAATGTTGATATTGTTATCAATTAGATCATTGCTATTCATTGGATGCTAACTACATCATCTAACTACCTAGGCTTTTAATACCTATACATATGTACACACTATAGAAATTCTACTTGAGTTTTGTATATCTATTTTCTCAAGTTTAATAAGATTATGTTTACTTTCTTGGTATCAGAGCAGTTTACTGTCTCATGCATTCAAGAAATGCCGATTCTCTCTTGCATCTACGACAAAATTCCATAGTCCCCAAGAAATCCTGATTCTCTTATCTACCCACCAATGACCTTCCCAAGAAATCTTAGCTTTCCTTTGTTCACCGATTTCTTCTCCCTTATCTTCAAATGGCCGATACAAAAAGTTATGACTTCGAACGTAGCTGAGGCGTTTCCGAATTCAAGGCCATCCCATCCAATCTCAAATTTGTCATGGTCAACATCAAGAACATGGTGACAAACTCGCTTAGAATAGAAAACTACTCCATTTAGCGCACTCAGATCTACAAACTATTCTTGGCCAACAAACTCGCCATACACCTTGACAGATCCTCCAACCCCCACCACCGATTTCCACCAATGACCTAGTTATTGCATCAGGAACCTGCACATTCCACATGGTGTTGGGATCTATAGGGTTATACAAACAAACGATGCGGAAAGATACTTGAGAGAATATTGAGCAAACTAAATTTAAGCAAAGGAAATAACATGCAAACAAAGCACAGCTACAAGAAAATGATATACGTGGTTATGTGTTGACACCTGCGTCCACGGGAAAGAGAACAAAAAGAATTTCACTATGAGGGAAGGAGATTACAATAATTTTTGGGTTTACAAAACCTTACAAAACCTTACAAATCTATGGAGCTCTTCTTCTTCTTCCTTACAAATAGGAGCAGCCCACACAAAAAAACACTGAAGGCTAATTAAGTTTTAGTTTCCTCACACATATCCTTAAAAATGGGTTAACAAGTATTTATATTGGCTGCTCAAACTGCCCAAACTGGGCCGCCATGCAGCGCGCTGACTTTTTGAATTGAATTCGCTGTAGCGCGCTATAGCACCTGCCTCCAACCTGCTCCCTTATTTTAACAATCTTCACCTCATATCTCATGTGCTCCACGCGAGAGCTGACTCCTTTAAGCTCTCTATCAATGCAGCTGCACCAACTTGGTTGCCTACGTATCCCCCTCTCAAGGGAATCAAGCTGTTCGTAGTTCCAATAAATGAGAAACCATTAATGCTTCTCCAAATTCACCAAGATTTTGCAATGGGTGAATTTTTGAGCTGTTAGAACCTTTGTCATCATATTTGCAGGGTTATCTTTAGTCTCGATCTTCTCCAGTAAGATCTCACCTTTTTTATAACATCTCGAACGAAATGGTGTCGGACATTAATGTGCTTTGTGCGAGCGTGACAGACTGGATTTGTAGCAAAAAGTATAGCTCTCTGACTATCACAATGTGCCACTACCTGCTTTTGCTTCGCACCCAAATCTTCCAGTAAGCCTTTCATCCAAATAGCTTCCTTGAACGCTTCAGTAACTGCTATATATTCAGATATCGTAGACAGAGCAACTGTAGACTGAAGAGTTAATCTCCATCCTATTGAACCTCCTGCTAAAGTGAATATATAACCAGTTGTTGATCGTCTTTGATCCAAATCTCCGGCATAGTCGGAGTCCACATATCCAACACACAAGTCGGCTATTGACGACTGCTTCTGAAATTATAAATCAACACCACTTGTACCTTTCAGGTACCGAAAAATCCCCATCAGTGTTTGTCAGTGCTCTTTCCCCGGATTGTGCATGTATCGGCTCATAATTCCAATAGCTTGAGCCAAATCTGATCTAGTGCAAACCATGGCATATACATCAAACTCCCAATTGCACTAGCATAAGTCACTGTGTGCATTTCTTCTTTTTCAAAATTTGTATTTGGATATTGCTCTACAGATAAGCGAAAGTAGGGTGCTAAAGGTATACTCACAGACCTTGTAGTGTCTTCAATTCTAAACGTCCTTAACAGTTTCTTCAAATATTCCTTTTGGGTAAGCCAAATCTTCCCTGCTGTTCTGTCCCTACAGATTTCCATTCCCAAAATTTTCTTTGCTTCTCCCAAGTTCTTCATTTCAAAGTTCTTTGATAGTTGATTTTTTATGTGATCCATCTTTGTCTGATCTGAAGTAGCTATCAATATGTCATAAATATACAATAATAAGTAAATGAAGTTACCTTGAGGCAACCTCATGAAATACACACAATGATCAAACTGGCTTCTTTGGTACTCATCCTTTTGCATGAACCGATCAAATTTCTTGTACCATTGTCTTGGTGATTGCTTTAGCCCATATATAGACTTGTCCAGTTTACATACCAAGTCTCCTTTTCCTGGCTCACTGCACTCTAAGGGCTGTGCCATAAAGATCTCCTCTAGTTCTTCGTGCAAGAACATTGTTTTAAAATCAAGTTGTTCAAGCAGCAAATCAAACTATGCCACCAAAGCTAAGAGCACACGGATCAATGAGCACTTAACAACTGGGGAGAACACTTCATCATAGTTGATCCCTTCTTTCTGAGGAAAGCCCTTGGACACTAATCTTGTTTTGTAGCGCACATCAGCTTCTGAGGATTTTTCTTTCTTCGCATACACTCACTTTCACCCAATAACCTTATTCATGGAGGGAGTTTCTCCAACCTCCACACTTTATTTTTGTGAGGAGACTCAATCTCTTCATCCATAGCCTGCTTTCATAAATTTCCTTCTAAGCTCGTCACTGCTTCTTTGTAATGGGAGGGAACCTCATCCTCCAGTACGGACAATGCATACTGATGTAGTCTCTGAGCCCGGCTAGCTGCTGAGGTGCATTCCTTCTAGGTCTATCTCTAGCAATTGACTCCTGAATTGGAGCCTCACCATCAATGTTAGTTTGTTCTTCATCATCACCAATGTGGTCTTCATCTGTAGGAGTATCCTCGATGTGATGGGAAGTTCTTTGTGGAACAAATGGGGTGGCATCAAACCCCACTCTCTGCCTTCTTGTAAGAGTCTTTGTATTATTCTCCACCTGATGAGAACTTCTTAATCTCAAGAAAGACTCTTCATCAAAAGTGACATCTCTGCTCACCACAATTCTTTTTTCAACTGGATCTTACAATTTGTAATCCTTTACTCCGCATCGAAAGCCCGCAAAGATTGCTTTCCTAGCCCGCGATTTGAGTGTATCATTCCTTACATGATAATAAGCTGGGCTGCCAAAGATCTTCAGCTGATCATAATATGTAGCAGGATGTCTAGTGCTGCAGATGGCAGACGGTTCACCAAGTAGCATGCATAGTCTAGGGCCTTCGCCCAATAGACTCTCTCCAACCCACATTGGACAACATACACCGCACCTTTTCCGCCAATGTACGATTCATTCGCTCTGTTACCCCGTTCTGCTGAGGTCTCTCTTACTGTGAAGTGACGTTCTATTCCTGAATCTTGACATTCCTTTACAAAAGAATCAGATGTAAACTCTCCGTCATTGTCCGATCGGATCATCTTGATTCTCTTACCCGTTTGATTATCCACCATCTTCTTCTAGTTTATGAAATTTGCCAGTACATTTGCTTTGCTCTTTAAAGTGTACACCCATACAAATCTGGAGTAATCATCTATAAAAGAAACAAAATATCTTCGACCACCGAGTGATGCAGTCTTCGTTGGTCCCCAAACATCTGTGTGTATATATTCGAATATTTTTTTGGTGTTGTGGAGGCCAACACCAAAGGGCTTGCGTGTTTTCTTGCAAAATATATAATGTTTACAAAATTATAGTTTACAAGAATTTATACCTTTAATGAGTCCTTCATTCTCCAATGCTCTCAGTGAAGGTTCCCCTGCATGTGCTAGCCTCATATGCCACAATGTCATGGCATCTTCAGAGTCTTCAGCCACAACCACTGAACCTGTCACTGTACTTCCCTGCAGGTAGTAGAGGTTATGTTGTCTGACTCTTCTTAGAAAAGTCATAACACCCTTACTGATCTTCAGGATCCCTGCCTCGATCACCACCTTAAAGCCCTTGGCTTCTAAGGCTCCAATAGACAGTAGGTTTTTCTTCATCTCCGGTACAAATCTGACTTCTTTTAGTTCTGAACTGTTCCTGTATGTGTCCTAATTAGCACACTTCCAACTCCTGCAATTCGATATGTGACATTGTTCCCCATTGTGATGGCACCGATGTCCGTTTCTCTTTATGAACAAAACCAGTCTTTTTGGGAGCATATGTGGTATATCGCGCCAGTATCCATAATCCAATTGGAGCTGTCAACTACTAGACCCATAGAGACAATAGCAAGAGATACATCTGAGTCTGTACCCTCCATCACATTCTGAATCACATTAGCCTTAACCTCGAAAGGTCCACTCTCCCGCTGCTTGTCTTTCAACTTTGGGCAGTCCTTCTTCCAATGTCCTGTTTCCAAACAAAATACGCATTGATTGGGCCCAATACTTCAGCCTCTGATTTCCCTCTTTTCTGGAAGTTTGCATTTTTCTTTGGCCATTGCTTTTTTCTCTCTGATCTTTCTCTTTGGAGTATAAGAGCCTCTGCTATATCTGATTTGGTAAACTCTTTATCCCTTCTTTTGAACTCATGATTCACTAGGGCTGTAGTCACCTCTTCATACTTCAGAACCTCCTTCCCATGGATCAAAGTCATGGTGATGTGCTCATACTCAACAGTAACAGGGCCTTATCTTCATCCAAAACTGTCTCATCCAGATTCAGCAAATCTGCCAACAATTTCGTGAATTTATTTAGGTGCTCATCTATAGAAATTTCATTTCTCATCTGAAACCTGTAGAGCCGCCTTTTCATGTGGAGTCAGTTCTCCACGCTCTTCGTCAGATACTTGGCTTCCAGGAATTTCCACATCTTCCACGTTGATGTTTCCATCATAACTCCATATTTAATCTCCTGAGTCAAACAATTCTGGATCAAGCCGCATGCACTGCGGTTCATCTTGATCCAATCCCTCTCTGAAATTTCTTTCGGTTTTTCCTTGCCATCAAGAACATCCTCCAAATTTAGGGCACACAGTGCGTCTGTCACCTCGCACCACCAAATGCCAAAATTGTTCTTCCCATCAAACTTGACAATATCTATTTTTGCCGGATGTGTCACAAGTTGGTGGAGAGACTTCTCCGCCACGGATGACGATGAAGTTCCTACAATCTCTTCTCCTCTTTCTGTCATGTCTTTCTCTTTGCTTTAGAAAACTCAAATACAAAAAATTACCAAAACAGCTCAAGCAAAACCCTAGCCCTCAAGAACAAAAACAAAAACAACCTCTCTCTGTTACTACTTGTTGGGATCTATAGAGTTGTACAAACAAACAATGTGGAATGATACTTGAAAATATTGAGCAAACCAAATTAAAGCCAAGGAAATAACATGCAAACAAAACACAACCACAAAAAAATGATATACATGGTTCGATGCTAACACCTACATCCACGGAGAGGAGAACAAAAAGAATTTCACTACGAGGGAAGGAGATTACAATGATTTTTAGGTTTACAAACCCTTACAAAACTTTACAAATCTATGGAGCTTCTTCTTCTTCCTTGCAAATAAGAGTAGCCCACACATTTCCCTAAAAACGGGTTAACAAGTATTTATATTGGCTGCTCAAACTGCCCAAACTATGCCGTGAACGCTGCAGCGCCTGACTTTTCGAATTAAATCCGCTGCAGCGCCTGATTTTTCGAATTGAATCCGCTGCAGTGCGTCGTAGCCCGCTGCACCACGCAACAGCGCCTGCCTCCAACCTGCTCCCTTATTTTAACACGTGGCATTAAGCAGATCTGAACCTCACAACAGCTCTATACCCAACAATCGCTTTCTCCATCCTCCCACACATCCTCAATATCGGTTGCTGCTGTGACATATGGCATACTGTGGAAAAATGATTCCAATCCTCGAATCGTTCAAGAGTTATGCAACTAAAAAATGAACTTCACAATATCAAGATGGGAGATTGTTCGATCGCTTCTTACTTGACTAAAATCAAGACAATTGTGGATAACGTATCTAGTGGTGACGACAATGTGGAAACAGAAGACATCATCCACTACGTTCTCAACAACCTCCCACCCAAATACCAAGCCTTAAAGACTTTGATCTGCACCGTGTTGCATCCAATAAGTCTTGATTTGTATTCACTCATTTGCAACGAAGAAATGAACATCACACGAGACATTGAGTCTCTTTATACTTCCTTCAACAGCGGCAATCAGCAACTCTCCCTGTTCAGCGGCCATGGCCGAACCCATGAAGAGGCCGAAACCAGCTCTCCAACATGGCACACAAAGACAAACCAAGATACCCCTTAGCTGCAACAAAATGCCAAATCTGCAGCAAGCGAGGCCACACTGCAGCCACATGCTGGCATTAGTCCAACATCACCTACAACAGCGGCCATTCGACATCCTTCCTCTCGGACAACGGAACAAAACCAACCACCACCAATTGGAGACTCAACTATGGTGCCACCTCTTAATTTACTAGTGATCTTGACAATCTCCACCTCTCATAACCCTTCTATGACTCAGACAAAGTCACAGTGGGAAACAAACAATCTTTACGAATTGCCAATACGAGTAATGGTATTTTACCTACCCCTCTCGTAAGCTACTTTTATACAATCTTCTACATATCTTTCACTCCAAACATAATATGTTTATCATGCATAAACTAACCAATGATAATAATTCCTTCGTTTCCTTTGACCTTTTTGGTTTCTCCATCAAGGATCTTTAGTAGGATCTTCTTCTACAAGGCCCCGGCAGTTACGGGCTCTACCTGGTTCATTCCTCCACCCGGCCACACTTCCAAACATCCCTCCATATCTCTGTCAACCAAACTACTCTACGGCACAACCGATTGGGACATCTTTTTTCAGCCACCCTCCAAAGGCTGGCTCCGTTACTACCAAACATCCGAAAAACAAGAACCTTGTAGTGCACTTCTTGTATTTTGGGAAAAATCAATCACCTACCTTTTTCAAATTCAATAAATCACAACTATGATATGTTATAATTATTAAATTCTGATGTACTGCCCCTCACCCATTGTATTCATTGATGGTTATAAATATTATGTTTAATTGGTGGATGATTTTTCTCATTTTTGTTGGATGTTCCCAATGCGCTCTAAAATCAAAACCATGCCCCTCACTATATAAATCATCACATTCTTCAAAAACCATTTCGAATAAAAGTTAGAATCCTACGTACTAACGTTGGGGGTGAATATGTGAATGCTACTCTCAAAACCTTTCTACTTAACAATGACATCTCACGCCAATTATCGTGACCCTACACACCCCAACAAAACGGTGTCGTTGAAAGTAAACACTGCCACCTTGTAGAAACCTTTCACCCAATGACTACAAGATTCAAAACATGACATCTAAACATCATCAAATCACCACCCAACATACAATTCTTGATCCCACCACGTATACATCAGCTGCACAACTCCCTCATTGGCAATCCGCAATGCAAGATGAATTCAAGCCCTTAAGGCTCAACACATGAAACCTTGTCCACAAACTGATAAATCAACAAGTTCTTGGATGCAGGTGGACATACAAAACCAAGCGAAATCAGGATGGTACCATCACTCAATACAAGCAAGGCTCATCACTCAAGGCTACAAGCAAAAATACTGTATGGATTACACCAAGACTTCAGTCCCATCGCCAAGATGACTATGGTGAGGGTTCTATTAACACTTGCTACATACCACCAGTGGAGCGCCACTCAGCTTGACATATTCAATGCCTTCATGGATCTCTCAACGAGGAGGTTTACTTGTCTCAACCCAAAGGCTTCATAGATAAATGTTATCCAACCTATGTGTGCAAAATTAACAAATCTATATACAGTCTTATACAATTGCCAAGGCAATGGTTCTCCGCGCTCATCGGTCACCTACATCATCTACAATTCTGACAAAACAGAGCTGACCCACCACTCTGTGTATCACAAAGCAGACACTCAGGCATAGGTCCCCATCTATGCCGATGACATCTTTATCACTGGGAACAATGCTACAGTCATTCATGCCACCACAGCTGCGCTGTCAGCTCGATTCCATACAAAGATCATGGGCGGCCCTAATCTATTCTTAGGGATTCATATGCAGAAAGCCGACATTTGCAGCTTTCTTCATCAGGCCTCCTATGCTCGACAGCTCCTACAACAGGTTGGCCTGGAGAACTGCTCTCTAGCCCCCGCTCCCTTTGCCGCACCCAAATCCCAATTTCCGTTTACAGCCACATCCGCATTCTACAACCCATCACTCTATCGCAAACTTGCAGGCTCTCTTCAATATCTCACAATGAGGCTGGATATTGCACTGGTCGTGAACAAACCCTGCCAATCAGTGCAGCAGCCAATCAAAGCAGACTTGACCCCCTCAAACGGAACCTACGCTACATCAAAGGCACCATCGATCTTGGCATTCCAGTCCAACCTGATCATCTCACCCTTACAGCCTTCTCTTGCTCCAATTGAGAATGCGATACATCAGATCGACAATCCACAACAAGGTTTTGTATCTTCTTGGGTAACACTCTTATCCTTTGAAGCAAAGAAACAAGCCTCTGTAGCTCGCTCTTCAAAAGAAGTAGACTAAAAGATCTAGACATTTCCTCCATCCAGCTGACAACTCTACTACGACAACGTCTTCGCCATTGCGCTATTAAACAACCCCATCTTCCACTCCCGCACCATGTACATTGAGGTGGATTATCACTTTATTCGTGATCACATTAAACAAAGCGACATTGCGTTCCTTCATATTCCTACCTCTAATCATCCAGATGACATGCACACCAAGAACCACTCTATAACTATATTCAAGCACCTTTGGAATAAGCTAACTATACGACTACCTCCTACTTAGCTTACGAGCATGTTAACAACCAGATCATTGTGATCCATTAGATGCTAACTATATCATCTAAGCCATACATTCTTAACTACCTATGCATTTAAATACCTATATGTATGTGCATGCTATAGAAATTCTACTGGAGTCGTGCATATCTATTTTCTCAAGTTTAGCAAGAATTATGCTTACTTTCTGATATGACATTATGAGGTTGGTTTTTCTAAATTAACATATTATCTCTGAATGGGCTTGTATGCTAAGATAATTCATAAGAGTGTTTTTGGGTAATATGGTATTCTTAACACTTATTAGATTGAATTGGCCTTTTTCATAAATTGTACAAATAAATTGTACAAATAAATTGGAAGTGGGGCATTGATTTACTTTCAATGCCATTGATGAACTGTTAGCTACAACAATCTTATAATTCTACAATTTTTTTAATATGCCATGAAAAGTTTTATCTTGAGATGTCGGTGGATGAATGGTTCATTGACGTCTTCCAAGTATGATTTGGTGGCAGGATTTTATTGGCTAGAATTAGACTTAATGTTGTGTGAAATAAATTGTGCTGAAGCCACAGGGCAAATAAAGGGTAGAATCTAGTTTTTTGTAGTTAGTCATGCACTTTACATCACAAGCTTAAATTTTTCTGTTGGAAAGTAAGAAAAAGCTTTAAAGAGGTTTCAACGCTGCACCTGATTTGAATGATCCATGTATATTTTAAAATTGAAAAGATATTGAATCTAAGTCAGAGTTGTGTGATGCAGGTCACGTGAGTTGACATAGAGATTATGGCATCCAATGCGTGCAGACAGAATTGCTGAAAATGGCATGTGATCTAGACTTTGAGATGGATGTTAAAGGTAACTGCTCAAAGGATGGAATGCTGGCAATGAGGAAATCCCTTACAAGCTTGATATTACCATACTTAATTTTAAAGAGTTGGTTGTCAGCTTTGAAGAGGCGCTGTAGTATCAAGAATACTGAAGATGTGATAGAAGTTAAACTTCATCAAGTGAAATAGGGTTCATTGTCACCAAATGATGAGAACACTACGCTGTTAAATAATTGTCACCGAGTGCAAGAGGAATCTTTGGCCTTGACGAGAGTTGGGTGGTTCTGCCGATGTCAAATTCTAAGTAGTTATAGAGTTGGCAAGCACAGCAATTCGCAGCTGTTGTTGTCAGCATTCAACTTAAATAATGCTCAGAGAGGTAGGAGGGGTCATGAAAAGGTAGCTACTTTTGAGAGCATTATTAAAACCTTGGAAAATATGGGATTAGAAATATGTAGAATTCCTTATCGGTCTCTTATATTAAATTTTTGGCACATGCGAGGGGTGATGAGCTGCTTTTCTTAAATTTTGATGAAAGAATAAAAATTCTCAAATTTTGCTAAATTGGTACCTCTACAAAATACAATAACAGCCTCCAATTTATATCTTCCTCTATGATTAATTGAATGGATTAAAGAGGAGAATCTAAATTAAAGTCACGCTAAAATGAACCCCAATTTTAAATTTAAAATTACATCAATTTGAAATTATCTAAAATAAAACTAATGCGGCACTATTTGCGAGCACTAAAATAATTAAATAGGCTTGATGTGGTGCTGCAACACTTACAATTATTAAAGACCTTAATTATGTGGTTTTGAAGCAATGAAATAGTGCTTTAGAAGCAAGGAACAATTAAGAAAGAGCTTCATTGTAGTTTTATAAAGAGTTGTATTATACGGTGCTGCAACAATATATCTTTGAAATTACTAATGGGACATGAAGGTTTTTCCTATTCACAATTTGCATTGCCTTTGTGAATCAATTGTAATTCACTTGTGGAAATTTATTATTTATTTAAAGCTTAGTTTTTGATACAAGATACTAATGGCTTTACTTAATAATCTATTGCTCGATGATATAAACTATACATGAAGCAGTTTCTGTATTAAGCTTTTTATTTATGTATAGATTCTCTATTTTAATTTTTAATTTTTTTATTCATCAATGCATACTTTTTATCTTAATTTGGTCCTCTTAAATTTTATTTGATTGCTAAATTTCATCTATTTAAATATTGGTGTGTACATGATCAGGCATTCTATTGATTATTTCTTTATAACAGTAAATTTCTATTTATTGCTGATCTGATTTACCATTATCATCGATAAATCAGGTTAATTGGGACGAATCAACTGCAGGTGACAGACAACCAAGAGTCTCTTTATGGGAAATTGAACCACTGACAACATTTCCCATGTATTCATCACTGTTCCCTCTCCGACTTAAACCGCCTTGGTACAGTGGAGTCCCCTCATTAAATGGTATTTCCATACTTCATAATGGATGATATGCCAGTTTGTTATCAATTTACTCGATCATTTATTTTAATGATTATTCTAATTTTAAATCAGCAATTACATTGAAGTTAAACCTTCTACTTTGCGATGTTGCTATATGTTTTGAAAATTTTATTATGCTATCTTTTTATGTTATTTCATTTTTGTGTTAAGATTACTATACCCAACAACAATAAGTTTGCAATTTGTTAGCAGGTTAGTAATTTGTTGACAATTTAATTGTGGTATGTGTTTTATTTCATACATAAAAAGAATTTTCTTGTCATGTAATATTTTTTTATGACATGAATATAATTCTTCTGTAAGATTGCAGTTTGTGAATAAAATGCATGAAAATACGTTCAAGGGACAAAATTTGTGCTTTGAAAATTCCTAATTGTACATGTTGTCTTTAAATGAATTTATAAAACATGTAAAATTAGTGCCAATTGAAAATGTAATGACCACCCAATTATATTTTTTGCATAAAATTTTAAGAGCAATGCATATCACAAGCTGCCTCCTTTTGAGTGTGTTAACTAAGAATGTCCTTAATTAACACAAATATATATAGACTAAAAGAGTAGAACTTTGATGCAATCCACTTGGAACAAAAAATCATTAGGTGAACCCTTTGTGTTTGAACACATTTAATTGCTCTTTTATACCGGTCTTTGATAACTTCAATATATATGATACCAGCTCCTTTTCTTCCTAGTACTCATTAAACAACTTATCTAGATACCTTATCATATACTATATTTAAACCTTTAAATACCAATGATGATCTTTCTCTATATAAATTTGTCCATCAAACTTTTATGCAAATATATGGTCTTCATAGCTGATATACTTGCATAAATTCAAATTGATTGTGTGAAGTACTAGTATCTTGTCATAATTTATATTCAATCACTCTCTCCCAAAACTTCAAAGTATGACTTGTTAGCTTAATTTATGTTTAATTTGCATAACTCTAAACATTGCATTTATTCTTGTAAATAGTCACCGCAGTTATCCTTAACTCATCTTATATATTTTCGCTCTTCAAAATTATATTAAACAACTTATTAAACAAAGAAACATCTTTCTCGTGCAAATATTTTAACGCATTTATAAAGATATTGTTTGATAGCATAGATTTATGGCTGTTCATTTAATATTTCAAATTTCAGTTTATTAACTACTTGGATGAAATAATAACACGTTCTTTAGAGATACAAAACATATGTTAATCTTAATATTATAACATAAAATATCATTAAATTAATTCATCATGTTGATTGTTCACATCCTTGAAATTTTTTTTTATCAACATTCCAAACAATTATGCAGTCAGTGTAAAGTTTTGTCAAATCAACATTACACATTTAAAATGGTAAAAAGTGACTCAAGTACCAACTCCAAATATCTTGCTTTAAGTTAGTAATGATGATTAAAACATGTACTTGCTTGAAAATTTTGAAAGAATATATATATATATATATATATATATATAATTTTAAAAGCATAGATATAATAAAAAACATTTATAGGTTTTTATTTCTCTTTGCACATCTCTTAACGTCCTCACAAATTTAATTTGGCTCAAAATTCAAACAGTGTAAAGACAAATATAATGCTGGAAAAAGAATGAAAATTTATCTTTTATTTCTTGGAGATCTTTAATTATTCAAAGTATAAACATCAATATATGTGAGAAAAATGTATTTGGTTATTTTAGAAGTAAACAAGCATTAATATCCTCATGACCTTTATGAATTTGAGTTATTCAAAGTTTATAATAGGTAGTGAGAGATGTGTGATTGTCCACATCCTTGAAAGTTTTTTTAACCAGCATTCCAAACAATTATGCAACAAGTGTAAAATTTTGTCGAATCACCATGACATGTTTAAAATGGAATGTGAAATTAGTGACTCAAGTGCCAACTCTAAATATCTTGATTTAAGTTAGTAATGATGATTAAAAAATGTAATTGCTTGAAATTTTGAAAATAATATGTATATATATATATATACGAAATGGTTTGGACACTAAGACTACCTTTGAGGTTGACATTATATGCCCAAATTCTATGACTGGTACTGTGGTTTGTCCAGTTTCTCCCCCACCTCATTTGGAAGGGGAGATTGTGGGTGATTTTACCGCTCTGCCATTAGATCCTTTTGGTGATGGAGGGGAACTTGCAGGCTACACATTATTTTTTTCACAAAAGCTTCAGGACATTCTTTTAGGATCTACCCAAACTTTGAGTAGAAGAGCTAAGGGGTTCACTGATGTCGAAGATAAGATCATTCTTTCAGAAGTGCGCAATATCTATATTGATGAAGTTCTGATTGTCTTGTGAAGAAGAGGCATCGTTCATTCATTCGTGGAGGCTTCTCCTCGGGTTATTGTCTCTAAGCCAATATTTTAGAAGTAAACAAGCATTAATATCTTCATGACCTTTATGAATTTGAGTTATTCAAAGTTTATAATAGGTAGTGAGAGATGTGTGATTGTCCACATCCTTGAAAGTTTTTTTAACCAGCATTCCAAACAATTATGCAACAAGTGAAAAATTTTGTCGAATCAACATGACATGCTTAAAATGAAATGTGAAATTAGTGACTCAAGTGCCAACTCCAAATATCTTGATTTAAGTTAGTAATGATGATTAAAAATTGTAATTGCTTGAAATTTTGAAAATAATATATATATATATATATATATATATATATAGATATAGGAAGTGGTTTGGACACTAAGACTACCTTTGAGGTTGACATTATATGCCCAGATTCTATGATTGGTACTGTGGTTTGTCTAGTTTCTCCCCCACCTCATTTGGAAGGGAGATTGTGGGTGATTTTGCCGCTTTGCTATTAGATCCTTTTGGTGATGGAGGGGAACTTGCAGGCTACATAGTATTTTATTCACAAAAGCTTCTGGACATTCTTTTAGGATCTACCCAAACTTTGAGTAGGAGAGCTGAGGGGCTCATTGATGTCGAAGATAAGATCATCTTTTTAGAAATGCGCAATATCTATATTGATGAAGTTCTGATTGTCTTGTGAAGAAGAGGCGTCGTTCATTCATTCGCGGAGGCTTCTCCCTGGGTTATTGTCTCTATGCCGCTAGATTCTTTTGGTGATGGAGGGGAACTTGCAGTCTACACAATGTTGTCTACACTAAAGTTTTATGACATTCTTTTGGGAATAATCCAAATTTTGGGTAAGAGGGCTAAGGGTTTTTATGATGAGGAAGATAAGATCATCCCTTCAGAAGTGCTTTGTATCGAAATTGATAAAGTTTTGATTTTCTTGCGTAGAAGAGACTTCTACCCTTCATCAGTGGAGACCTCTCCATGGAATATTTGTCAGAACCTAAATCCCCTCGCATTGGAGTTTCATTTGTTCGACCTTGGGAGGCTCAAACTACATCGGCCCGATTTTCTTGCGTATAAGAGACTTCGACCTTTCATCAGTGGAGACCTCTCCCTAGAATATTTGTCAGAACCTAAATTCCCTTGCATTGGAGTTTCATCTGTCCGACCTTTGGAGAGTTCAAGCTACTTCAGGACGAAGTTGTATTAGATTACAAGATCTCTAAGGTGAACTCAAACGAGGAATTAAATGATAGCCTATCAGATTCAGAGTTATTACATGATTTTCTTTTAAGGTATAAAGAGAAAAAGAAACAGAAAAAAAGGAAGAATTCCAAATCCAACTGGTAACTGAACCTACCACTACTCGAAAATCTCTTGCACAAATGCTTTCAGGTTTAGTTGGGATATTGGATCTCGTGGAGTTTGTTCAACTATTTCTCTTTTTTTGCTTTTTGTTTATTTTTTATTTTATTTTATTATTTTTACTAGTTATCACAAACTCCCTATATAATGTAATCTTTTGTTTTGCTAAATTTATAAAATGAAAAAGTTTTAAAAATAAATAAATAAATATATATATATATGTTTGGGGTTTAGGTATTATATTGCTCTGAGTGCTATTAAAATCATTAAACGTACTGTTTAAAATCATTGGTAGCAACTTTGCTGCCTGTGTTATATGCCATGCTGCGAATATTGAGAAAAATCTGGCCTTTTTTTCTTTAACCTCATCTCTTGCTGTCTTCCGAATGAATGCATGATGCAATGCCAGCAATTGCTTTTTTTATAACTGTCGTTAAGCATAATTAAATGTTATGTTCAAGAATCTCTCAATAAAGTACATGCTTACGCATTCTCATGTTTCTGTTCCTTCGTTGTTTCAGACTACAAGTTAGATGATGGGAATGCATACATGTGGCTTAGAGGGAGTTCAGGGGGAGGTGTTAGGTCTTTGAATTTTCATTCACCTGGACTCGGTTCCTGGGTTCAGCAGCAGGTGCAGCCACAACTGGGAAACAACCACAATCCTTACCAAGCAGTAGATGCTACATCTTTTGATGTTGGGGGCATCGATTCACTGAAGCAGCCATTTTTAAATTTCCAGCAACCTTTTCAGTTCCCCCAATCATTTTGCATGAATCCATTGCTCCAGCAGCAAATTATTCAGCAAGCACAGCATGAACAAATCATGAATTCTCAATCTCAATGCATGTTGGAGAGCCAAACGAACATTACTGCAAATCAGCTGCCGCAACAGTCCTACAGCGATCAACAGAAGCAAAAACTTCAGCAGCAACCAACGTATCCAGAACTATTTCATGTTCAAAACAATAATATAGAACAGCAGCAGCTGTCGCTGCCCTCTCCTTCATCGCAAAAATCTGGATTTTCTGATTCAAGTGTGAACTTTTCTTCAGTTGCAACTCCCAGCTGCATACAGATTTTGTCACCAGCTACTTATCCTGAATCGAATGCTAATAACTTGCACTTTTCAAGACCTGGCCAGTCCATGCTGGCTGAGCAGAATCAGCAAAAATGGGATCAGCAATTTGTGGTGCCAAAGGTTTCTCCTTATGGTAATACCATTTTGCTTCAACCATTTCAAGGGAAAGATGGTGTAAGGGAATCCGATCTCTCCGCATCTGATACACAACACCAAAGCCTATTTGGTATTAATGCTGGTTCTTCCTCGCTTCTCGACAATGTTGTGCCTAATCTAGTTAATTCAAAAAATAATGACAATGGGGTATCCGGCATCCCATTTCCCACTTCTTATCTTCAAAATTCTCTTTATAACAGCCTGGAAGAATCATCAGGTATGTTGGAACATGCATATGAGATTGATCCATCAATCAAAACTTTTGTAAAGGTAAGTGTGGTTAGGTGAAAGTATTTTTCTTCCGTCTCTCATAGATTTGAACTTTAAGTTTACTAATGAACTTGATTCAGGTTTTTAAGTCAGATTCGATTGGGAGGTCACTCGACATCACCCGGTTCAACAACTATACTGAATTACGGAAGGCGCTGGGTCAGATGTTTGGTATTGAGGGTCAGCTTGAAGACCCTCGTAGATCAGGCTGGCAGCTTGTATTTGTTGACAGGGAGAATGATGTACTTCTTCTTGGAGACGACCCTTGGGAGTAAGAACTTGAAATATATACTGCTGATATTTTTCACTTTCCCTATATATTATATATATCAATTTCCGTGAGGTTCCCTTCCCAATTTTCTGGTATTTGGGCAACTTGATTTGTCTTCAATTATTGCTTAGGATTATTTGAGGAAACGATTATTGTATTCAACTCTTAGAACTCTCCAGTGATTTTGGTTTTTGTAAGTCTTATAAATTTTGTGTCAGGTGCTTTTCAAATCTAAACCTTATTTTAAAGCTATCTTAAAATTTCTATTAATGCAAGTAGCATACCTTATTGAATATTCTCTTGCTTTCTTTCTTTCATCTGATGGGGCTCCAAAATATTAGTTAACATTTTATATAATTTTCTTTTACTTCTGCTGGTGTGAGACCAGAGAAAACTATTAGCAGTTTATTTTTAAGCCATTTCAGTATTGAAGCTATATCAGTGTAGGAAGTAGTAACCAAGTGTGAAAACTATGTTGATTTTGGTATTTTATAATTTATGATAACTGAAGAAAACTTTGGAAAATAGACGACTTACTGTTAATTAATATATGGATCGGCAATCAGTATTTCGGTGCATCTTGAAGATATGATTTGGATGCCCATGTCTTTCTATATTATGCTAGTCATTTAAAATTTATAAGAATCTTACAAATTGATTTCTACTTAATGCAGATCATTTGTGAACAATGTTTGGTATATCAAAATACTTTCACCAGAGGACGTTCAGCAAATGGGGCAGCAGGGGATTGACTCCGGCTAATCATCTACGAATTTAAATAAGAAGAAATGGCAAGTTAGTTATCTACTTGGATCAAAGTATTCTTGTGTTTACAATGAAGTTTTCTAAAATTTCCTGATTTAGGCCTATCAAATCATAATATTCATAGTTATTGGCTTGCATGTTATTTCATGTATGCATTCTTGTCTGTTACTTGTGGAAACTTTTTTTTTATAATTGATTGTAATTTTTTGTGCATATTTAATTGCATGCATATGGCAATCTTAAACATTTGGGATGTAATCCTGGAGTTTCCAAGCACCTTTGAATGCTAATATCAACCAATGAGAAGCCTGGTCGAAGATGACATTCCATTATCTATGGGATTTATTTTTTTAAATACGTAATCAAACTCTTGAATATCTGGAATAGTAGTCTCTTGAGGTATTGCAGTCAGGCATTCTGGGAATTCTACTCAGTTATTCAAACTCAATTTCTAGGGAGCATTTTATCACACAAATATCGAACTTCCAATCTTTTGTTCAAGAAAGAAAGAGGCATGATTCAAGCTGTCAGTGTTAACACCTCTCTAGAGCACAAATTTAGGCATTACTACTCTGCTATGTTGCTTTATCCTTCCTGTTGACTAACCTCTCCATTCTAGATTTATGTGTGAACTCTTTCACTTCTAGTTATAAATAGAGTAAACAGCTATGAACTGTGCATTTTGGATTCAAATGCACAGTTTGGTTGTACAATATTGTGTCTATAACAAACTTATTATGGAGATTCACCCGTAGTACCACTTTGTACTCATATTGCCCATATAGTGGGCATAGACTACAAAGTAAACCGATTTAAATCCGTGTTTCCTACGTAATGGTATATTTTTTACTTTCTGTTTAAATCATCTCTCTTACATCTTCCTCATAGTGTAAACCAGGTCAAATAATTCTCTCTTTTTCTTGTTCGGGCAATTTCTGTGCTTGAACAAAACGCATGTCAGCCGGTTAATACTTTCGAGTTTAACAATCGTATACAATTACTTTCTCCTTTGAATGATTTTTTAACTTATTTTTTGGGATCTCTATATCTTACATCCCTGTTTTAGGAACAACTTCTGTAAGAGTGTTAGTAGCTTAGGGAAGAGAGATATTGCTTTCTCCATGGTTTACCATTTGAATTTGGAAGCCACTTGTTTTTTTTTTTTTTTTTTTTTTTTTTTTTTTTTTGTTGATTATGTCCATCACCTTTTTGCCAAAGCTGAACTTTGTAGTTTTTCGCAGTAAAAAAAAAGAATGAAAGTGATGAAGAGAGATAAGAAGTTACTCGCACTTTGAACCACACGACTTCCGCATGACACTGCCAATCTCTATCATGTATGCCAGCCCTATCAACTCCACCTCGTTATAACCCTTTGTGCTCCGTTCACGACTTCTCTGCTAGTTTTACTGAAATTGTGTAAATTTTTTTTTTTCAAAATTTAAATTACTGTCATGCTGATGAAATTTTGTGGCTAATTATCAAATAATATTATATTTAAAAAAATAAAATTATTTTCTTTAGTTAAATATGTGGATTAATTAAGAATTTATTAAATAAGTTAATAACTAATTATTTAATTAATTAAATTATTTGATTAATGTAAGCTAATTTTTAATTAAAATGAGGCCACAAAATTAAGTGTTGTTTGTAGAAACTTGGGTCAGCTTAGTAATCAAAATAGAGTAATAATTTTATGAGCAAGCTAATACAACAGGCAGTTACACACCACGTTTGAACTTTAGATTTGATGACAACTGCTAGTTATATTCCATCCAAACCTGAATCTGATTAAATTGTTGTTAATTGTAGTTAATGCATTAAATTGTTGTGATGATAACAATATTACTGTTATTGTTGCTATCTAAACAAAGATGAGGGAAAAATGAAACATAAAAAATTATTAAAATATATTTTTGTAGTATCTAAAACTTTAACCCAACCTTTCATTTCACATATACATAACTTTCTTAAACTCATACTCATGGAGTATAACACTCTTCATTTAATGCTTATATCACTGCTCCCAGTGCTCGCACATTTGAGCTCACAATTTCTTAAGGGTGTAGGCTTTTCCATGCACTCTCATTTCTAGCATGTGCCATGATACTCAAGCCCACAAAGCTCCTCTTTCCCTCTGTGTAAGCTGGAAGAAAATGATCAGTGCGATATATGTTAACAATTTAATTTACAGAAAATATAAGCAATGAAAATTAAATCAATTAACATTTTAGTAAATTAAGTGAACATTCTAAAAACCTAGATTGCCTTATTCGTAGTAGATTTAACCTGTCCTAAATGATTCTATTTGGGTTAAGCATTAAATTCATAATTGATTTATATGATTCTAGTTGAAATAGAATTCAAATGTTTGACTTCTGGTTGATCTAATTGTTTCTATTTGAGCTAACTTATGTTCAATAATGTGATCTAACTGATTTTAATGGAGTTTACATGTATCAATTAGTTCGACTTCTGGTCAACCTACTTGAACCTAGCCTATCTAATTAACCTTTGTTGGAATAGCTTTAGGAAAACAGCCTGATCTCAAACTAATTTAAGACTTCTTTAAGTCAAATGTCCTAAATTTCAACAGACTTGAATGGCTCAAGTCAGAAGGTCTATTTGACCTCTCAACAGTCTTAAATGGCCCAAGTCAGAAGCTCTATTTAACCTTAGTCAGAAGATTTTATTTATCTTAGGGATTTTATTGATCCAAGTGATCTGTTCTCTAAAAAGATATTAAAATGGATTTAACTAAATTTAAAGAAATGATTTTCAACTGATTTAAAAAATTCTAGTCTAGTGATATCAAATTAATTTAATTGTCTAGTAGATTTAATCGGGTCATAGTTCACCTTAAACTTAAAAGTTTTAATCTCATTTGATTCGCACTTTAAATGATGTTAACTTATATTAATCTATCTCTATGGGATTCAAAAGATATAATATATATATATATATATATATATATTTAAATTGTTGCATTTTATAAATTTAGTAATAAAAGAGAGCACAATGGTTGGGGAATTGGTGACCCTCAAACAGAGCTAAAAATAAAAAAAGGAGTAAAAAATAAGCGAAGGACAAAGATATAAAAAGAAGGAAAAACAGTCGCAAAAACTCCACGGGATTCAAGATTCCTATAAAAGATGAAAATTTAATACTATAAAGGTCCGACTACCGAGTGCATCTTTATCGTAGGTTGCAAGTTGTTTTCTTATTGGATTTGAATTTTTTTCTTTTTTTTTCTTTTTTTTTCTTTTTTTTTCTCCTTTGTACATAACAAGGAAATCATATAAATTTGAATATGAAAGGTTGTACTTTAATCATTCGTTTGAGTCCACCTCAGAGTTCTTTGCGGAATCCGATCATTTTTCGGAGAATCTTGGGCCCTTCCAAAATGGGCCGGATGAAACTCCAATGCGTGAGAATTCAGAGCTGACGAATTCCCCACAGATAAAGGGTCGATACCTCTTTTATGCAATACAATTGATTTCATCAATAAATTATTGTAGGTGTTCCAAGGAGGTTGTCGTATCTTCCTCTTCAAAAATCCCATTAGCCATTTTTCTCAATATTTCGGGTGATTTCAATAGAGCGTCATGTAGTTTTAATGTGGAGAAAGTTGTGTAGTCCGCAAGCTCTCCTCTATTACTGAAAGGATCTAACAACAGTGCAACAAAACTCCCTCTATCTTCCCTACCATCCTTTGGCACGAAGCATCTTCTACTAGACTACGTGAATCCACAGCTCCAATCATTTCCAATCTGATTTTTTCCATAATCAAATCTTCCATCCTGTCTACTGCAACTGCATTAGTGCCTTCCAAGATGACAATAGATTCCATCACCATTAGCAATGGGGATTTTACACCTAAGGCGGCGTTACCGTCACCAACAAAGACTACCATAACCAAGCCACCTTATGTATCACCAGTTGCACGATGTTCCTTGCTTGTGGAGGCCGACCGATGATGGAGCCTTGACTGCGTGCAACAAAATCGGGACCTCCGTCGATTTGGTTAACTCAACAACAGCCTCTCCTTTGTTGGTTTTTGGGACATACTTGAAACTCGTTACTTTAGATTTGAGCACTATTGTCATTTTCAATTTCTGTCTAACGTGGGGATTGAGCTTGATGCAATTCAATTTGTCATGCTCGACTATCACACAATGAGAACAGTAGATCGGGAGGTTTTCAAATATGCATTCTTGGAAATATCTCAAGTTCTTGTCATTGATATGAATTTTAGGTTCAAATTTTGATGTGAAATCCATCTCAACCATTCCCTTGTTATAGACAGTCTAGTTACATTTGCTATTGCAAAATCGGTTTTAAGCGGTTTGCCGAAATATGGCCCCAAGCTGAAAAGTCTCAAATTAGAGTGATATGGTGGACTTTGAGGAGGGGGAAATTAATCCATACAGGAACAATGAGTGTTCCACATGATGGATTGAAAGAGGTTGTCCATTTGAGAACTTTCATTGGACGATTTTCAATGAAGTAGAGACGCGGGAAAAGATTCAGGAATAATCCACTTCGTTGGATAGATTTATGAGTACATGCATAGCATCAATCAACCATTATGCTCCTCAGGGTATAGTCCCAAAATCATTGAAAATATTCCTAGTGGCGATCATATTTGGTCTTCCATTGGAAAATTTCCCCTTAAAGGATGTGCTCGTACCAAGGGTTTAGTTAAGGTATTCACCTCATCACCTATGAGGATAAGAGCATGTTTATCTCGAAGGATGATTTGGCTTGATTCCAATCCAATCTGCCGACTAGGCGGGGTTAGCCAAAGCATCTCAAATCGACTTGGAAGCCCCCGATCTCCTCCCCTGTCGGCGATGCAAATCAGTTATGGGGATCTCCCATTGAGTCACAATCCAGAAGCCATTCGCTGAAAGCATTAGCTTTCGTCATTAAAGAGCCGAAGGACTGTCTGCGAGCTTAGGGTGTGAGCTTACATCATGAAGAAGCCATAGATGCAATATATATATATATATATATATATATATATTGTTCAGCTACTTTAAATGGCTATTGCTGTGTATGACCCACTATCTTGGGTTTTACAAAGGTTTTAAGTTCCACATCCTAAACGAACTTCAAACCTTCCAACTGGTGTAAGCACTATCATAAATTTGGGCCACTTTATCTAAAAGCTATTACGATGGTAAGACACATCATCTGGCATTCTAATAGTTATAAGCCCTCATTGATCTAACCCCTTGGCATTCCATAGTGTATAAGTCTCATCTTGAATCTTGGCTATAAGAATCACTAATTTGGGCATTATAAACTGATGTAAGCCTGACTCTCAACCAAATTCCTGTCCTTCCAATCTATGCAAGAAATGTCTAGAAATTTAGTTGAAACTCTAAATGACATTTCTAGTTAAGCACGCCTTTTTGATTTCTAGTGCCATACCTGTAATCTATGAACCTTAGTGGTAATGCTTTCCAAGTGCTAAAATCTGAAGGTTGAGTTTTTAACAAACACTAGATAATCTACTTGGAATATCTTAGAAGCGACAACCCATGGTTACAAATAAATTTTTTGAATTTCATGAATAAAATTCTTTCTAATATTAGTAAATTGGATCATAAGTTGGTTTGGGATTTTGGTCAGGTCTACTTCCATCTGCCCTCACCAGCCAGTCATCTTATATCAGTTTAAACATTATAACACTATTAATCGAGAGCTCTCTTATATGATTAGGTGGGATAATTAACTATGAAGGTTTGCGCCCATAAGAAAATCTCAATCTCAGATCTAACTAAACTTGGATTCATCCATTTGGAGAAAGTTAGGTTAAAACTCAAATCAATCTCATGAAAAGTCAACTTCTAAAACCTATTTCAAAGGGTTGAGGTACCTGCACTTTTTGCAGTGATTAATAGGATACCTAGGAAAAGCTAACCATTTCTAACAACTTCGTTGTGGATGATTTCTCTGTCTTCAAACTGTTAATCAAGAACATATAAATTTTAAAATGCAGCATTGAGTGTACTACAAAGTAGATTACACAAGGGCTTTGTTTATTGTTTGGTTATTTGGGATTAGCTGATTTTCATGAAGTCTTTAATAGGTGGAGCTATCCTCTGCTGATTGTTCCGATTTTGTGTGATTTAGAGCATTTTTTCTTTTTTAGAGAAAATTTAGAAGAAAAGTCTTGCATATTATGTCAAAGATTTAAATGAGGGTTTATGAGAGTGCAAGTAGAAGTGGTGACAATCTAATGCGACTATAGATGCGGATGAAATGACGTTAAACAATGTAAAATCTCTTATTTTTTATACAGGGCATTGCCATAGTGCACTGGTCACAGCCCCATCCACCTTTAATATAATTGGACCTAATTTTAAGTTCATAATAACTATAATTTTGTGTTCAAAATCATGATTTAAAGGGCATTAATTGTACTGGGGCTGAGTGGGACTATGAATGTGGGGACAAAGTTTTTTCCTTTTAACATTAAGTGAAAATATTTGTTAGCCCCTCTTTTTATAGAGTAGAAGTGATAACAATCTGGTGCGGTTGTTGACATTAAGCCATGTAAATTCTTTTATTTTTGTATAGAGCACTGCTACAATGCACTCATTCACAACTCATCTATCATTAGTGGTATTAATCCTAATATTAAGGTTGTATAAATACAATTTACTGTTCAAAATCATGATTTAAAGTACATTAAACCTTTTTTGTGTATGCTTCTTGATTATGTGTTTGTGCTTGTTTGTTTCGAATGGTGTGGTTACACTTTTATTTGAGCTTATGCCATAGTGCCCAAATAATAACACAAAACTGGCGAAACAAAAAATTTCCGGCGGGAAGAGAGGGGTACTATCGTTAATTTATATTTGCCTAACACTTTCAAACGGTTTGGGCTATTATTTGAGCAGTGAAGCTTTCTCCTTTTAAGAAATCCCCTTAAAAAAATTATGTCGTCTATGAGGCTTGTTGCATTTTTTAGGTATTTATCAAGGCATCAGAGTGCTTTGATTAGTGCACCATTGTCCTGCTTAAATACTTTATTTGCAGATCTGCCCCTGATTCTGGAATTTCTTCAGCAGATGTCCCAAAATCCGCTTTGTTTCATGCAGTGGCGAGTAATTATGCATTTTAGTCCCTCTTCTTGTATATTATATTACAATCATCCCGGCAACTTTTGCAAGGTAGATCCTATTCCATTGTAATTTGTAAAGAACAGCAGCCTTCTAGTTCTATATATGATATTTTATAATGCATGAATCTGCTGCACTCTGTTTTCAATTCGTGTTTTCTTTATTTGCTCAACTATGCTGATGTTTTGACTTTTATAAGATTGCCTCCTAAGTTTCCTATTTTTTGTATTTATTTATTTATTTATTTATGTGTTTTTACTGTTTAAGATGTTAGTTATGCATTTCTCATAATTTGTTCGAATACGTCGAACGAGAGTTGTGGCAAGGTGAATGGTGTTGTGGCTCATTGGTTGAGCTCTTAGATTTGAACTCTTTGCATGTCGGGAGTATAAATCCTATCAGCCCTATATTTGACATCTTAGAGTTCCAACTTATTCTAAAGGAGTTGAGGCAATAATAAATGTAGGTGATTTCTTTGGTGCTTTGTTTGTATAGCACTTTGATCTTTGTTATTTATATCTTAACCTCTAAATATATATGTGTGTGTGAATTGTGTTGCAGTCCAGTAGTTTGAGACTTAGAATTTGTTATCTTAAATCATAGGTTTAAATTTCATCAATCATACATAAAAAAGAATAAATAAATATATATTATTTACTATGTATTAACTAGTTGCAAAAAATAAATTTTTTCTCAAATTAGGTTTGTCTTAGTATCTAAATTTCTATTAAGGGCTTTTTTTGGTGATATCTTGACCTTCTATGTGCATACCATATTGCCTTTGGCTATATGATATTCCATCTAGCTCATAAACATTGAGATATAAAGGCTTAATGTTTTACCATTCTTTTTTAATTTTGAAAGTTCAATTTTAAAACTTTGTACAAGGTTCAAATCTCACGACTTTCTTAATTAACCTTTATTATTAAGTCTTTGGCACCAAGATCTTGATACCTTGATTTGGCTATTAAAACTTTGATGTTGATATCTTTCACTATATGAGAATAGTGTTATATTGTAGTGGTTAAGGTTTTAGATTTAGTGCTTTATTGGTCACATATTTGCTTCATATTTGATGTTTATTATTTTTCAAAAAAAAAAAAAAATTCATTATGGGAAAAAATAAAAATAATAGCAAAAGTGTATTTTTATTCTATAATTTACACAACCTTCATAATTTTAGCTATTTTCATAAGAACTAATTTATAATTCATCTTTAATGCAAAATATTAATAATGATGCAACATTCATAAAATTATATTTTGCATTTATGCTTCAATAGCTCACAAACATAAGAAATAATCCGATAATATGTTTGTTTTGTAATACATATACAACATTTTGTGTAATGGTTGATTGCAATTTTACATATTTAATAGTACTCTATCATTGAAACTAGTGATATATATCAAAAACTACTTTAGAGCAAAGAAATAAATAATTCATAATTATTAAATTATTGTGGCAATGCATTTTAATTTTCAATTGATCTTTTTAAAGTTGGCACTAGCTTTAGTGAGGATTTAAATATGTACCTATGGCAATTCCCATAATATGATACTTATATAAGTGTCTTTTTCTTAAGGCTAAGTATGTATCTTTATTTTTTAGTGGATAATGCTTGAATAAACACTTGCCTATGCAGCCTTTGTTTTTTTGGAAGACAACAATTTAACTAAGACAACATCAATAAAATTGCATGCTAGCAAATAGCAATGAAGTAGAAGTGATATTTATTGGCTAAAATCTTAGATAAATTTGTAATATCATTTGTACCTAATTTTATCACAAAAAGATGTTCTATAGGGTTTCGCTCTCACCTTTATTCTTAAATGTTGAAATTTCATAATTGAATATTTAATTTGTATAGTTATTTATAAGTATACGTGCACACGTGAAAAAATGCGGATAATTGCGTAAAACTAAGCCCTGATTTGGGTCTCAAAGGATTTGTGCACCAAGATGCATCGATTGACAATAAATGAGTTTGATTTGGTTCATATTTGAGTTAGGTTTAAAAATTAAGGTTTTCACAGTATTGAGGCTCCATCATAAGGTTGAAGACAATGATTTTGTGTCATGTGTTAACTTGGGTTAGAGTAGCCTGGTCCATCGCGGGATATATTTCCTTGGTTCTATTTAAATAGAACATACACAAATTCATCTCTATCGTCGAATTTTATGCCCAAATGATTGATTGTTAAATAACAATTTAATCATTAGCGATCACATCAGACTGTGAATATGATTTTGGATTGGACAAGATTTCTTCCATCTTATTATTATTATTATTATTATTATATAATATATATATATATATATTGTTTAAGAAAATAAATATAATAAAAGCAAAATTTTATTTAAATTAGTTTAATAATTCTCATTTTTAACTCAAAATTTAATAAATTTTAAATGGAGACTTGGAAAAATTATGAGAAACTCAGTGGCCCAAAATAATTCATTTTTATCATTATTTAACTTAATATTAACTTTAACTTTATCTAATAATAAATTAAAAATAATTTAATATTCATAGATTTAAATTTTTACATAATATCTATGACTAAAGCATTTATGAAATTTTGAATATCTTTTAAAATGATTTTATTTAATTTAAAAAGAAATTTATATTTTCTTAGTAACTTTTTTTTTATTTCATAATTTTTAATTATGAGAAAATTACATGAGTTTCAACAAGTTTTGGTGGGTCTACTAGAATAATAAAAATTCAAAATAATAAAAGTTAAGAAAAACTTAATTTAGTTTCCAAATAATTTTCAAAAAATATAAAACTATTTTTTGTCTCACAAAAAAATTATCATTAAATACATATAAATTTTAATAATCCAACTTAATGGGAAGTTATTTAAGAATAATATATATATATATATATATATATATATATATATATATTAATTAAGAGAAACAATATTTACACTCGTTTACAAGCCATTCGATAAAATTATTTTAATGAGATTTGAACATTATTTTAATATAAATTTTAAAAATAATATTTATATTATTTTAATATAAATAAATAAATATTAATAAAATAATTTTCAAATTATATTAGATTAATCTTTTTAGGCATTACATCATCATGTCTCAATCATATTTTAAAGTATTTTTTTTTTAAATAAAAAGAAACTAGAAAATGAGATTATTTTTGCTTATATTCTTAACAAAAACAAATAAAATGTGTGGCGCGATTTTTTCGTCTTCTTCCTCTAATTATACGTATATAAAGGCGAAACCCATTGCCTGTCGAATTTTCTCGATTTCCTAATCCCTAGAACTCTTCGATCCCCTTTCCCGATCTTCCGAGATGGCGGACATTAACGCTCCTGCTGCAAGTGACGATCCAACGAGCTCAGCTTCTTCTTCGTTCTCCAACTCGCCCAAAGTGGGAGGCCCCGCTGCCAAATCGAAGCAGAGGCGGAGAGGAGTAGTAACGCGCTGCTGAAACGGATCTTCGGCAGAAGATGCGACGATTATGAGAAGACGCTGAAGCGAAGGGCTCAAAGCCTCTCGCAGGATGGCGAGAAATCTTGTTTTGCTGGCTTTTTTTCTTGAGGTGAGCCCCGATCGTCGCTGATTTCTCGTTTTCTTTTCATTTTTCTTAACGATCGTATTGCTTTGGTTGGGTTGTTATGAATCGAACAACCATTTCCTTGCGATTTGCTCTATGATATCCGATCTGTCTCCGATGATTACCGTATATGATTAGATTGGCGAATGTACAAATTATGTGCCTGTGCGGATAACTTATAAGAATTTCATGCAACTTTCTCTAAATTCCAAAAATACTTTGCGAAGGCTGGGTAGCAAAAGAGTAATCCCCAAACAATCTCTAATGAAAGTTTTGCAGCTTCTTCTTGTTATTATACTATATTCTTCATTGACAATGCTGCAATGCCTTGCTTAGTGTTCATTATTGGCATAGAACTATATTATACTTCCATCTTTCAGTTCATTGCAGTGACTTTTGCTGCTGTGACAAAAAGCTCTCGAGATCAAAACTGCAAAATGGCAGCTCTAAAGGTCCCCTACCTGTGTTCGTTCTGCCTATTATATCAGTTCTTAAATATTCAGCCATGGCAAATTTCTCAAGAATGCGTGAGCTTCCTCCATTGTTTTCTCACAATTTCACTGCTGTTTGATTATGGTGTTTACTGTTTTTTATTTTATTAATGATATTCTTTACTGCATAATTCCTTTATATGGAAACTTTTTTCCCTCCAGCTGATCTGAAAGACAAGAAGACATTGGAGAAACTTGTGGTAGAAAGGAGAGCTAAGATTGATGAGCTGAAAGAGAAGACAAATTATTACTCAATCCAACAACTTATACAGGTACAGTTTTGCTTTGATTTCAGTGTGAGTGATATCGTTTTTAAGCATGCATTGTCGAGGCTGCAACGAATGAATTCCCACCGATTACATATTTGTTCCTTATTTGAACTTTAGCTTATTTAAAAAAAAGAGGTCTAATATTTGTTTCAGCCGTATGATCTCGATCGGACGGCAAAATCTGCGGCGGCAACCGTCCTCGCATCTAAGCTGGGAGAGAATTCCGGCCTTGAGGCCTTCTTAGGAGATGACGATCCCGCCTTTGCTGGCATCGCAAGTGCCGTCAGCACTGAGGAGGATGTGGCAGAATCCAAGGGACTTGGAAACCGAACATCGTCCCGCCCGGCGGAACGCCGCGCCGAAGAGCACGATAATAAATAATTTGATGACCGTTGCGCGATTCCGAACGCCGACGAGATCGGATTGCTCGCGAGGATCGCTGCTTTGCTGGTCGGCGAGGATCCCACCCAGTGCTACGCCCTCATCTGCCGCCACTGCCATACGCACAATGGTAACAAAATCGTGCCTTTTATCATGCAATGTACTAAGCAACACGCAATGATTGTACAATTACTACTAGAGAGTGCTTCATAATGAGCACATTTTGTATTGGTATTTGCTATTTAGATTCTTTGCCATTTACATACCTTAAAGTCGGGTCATGCTAAAACTGATAATAACTTGATTAGATGAGACAATTATATGCAGGCTTGGCCTGGAAGGAGGATTTTACTTGTGAAACTTATTATTGTCCACATTGCCACGAGGTGAACCGCCCGTCACGACCAATGGAGGAATGCGGGTCGGAATTGAGCTCTGAAGAGCTCTTTCCTGGCCGCTCTAGCAGCATTAGAACCAACAGCACAAGCAGCAGCAACAATGCTCTTAGCAACGCTTCGTAGTTGTCGGGCACTCCGATTGGAGCAAGTCATCATCACCCTTTCAGGGATTACTCCTTAAGGGGCTGCAAAGATCGTATGAATCTAGTTTTCATTTGTCGACACACTTAGCAGTTTGGAAGGCAGATTACATTGTTATTGTTAGAATGCTCTGAAATATAAGGGATGTTTAAAATAAGGATTACACTTAGCAGTTTAGAAGTCATAAAAATTGCTACATTATATGCATTCTATCGTACATATAATAATGTATGTGTAATAAAATTTTTTAAAATAAATATTTTTTTGAAGATATTAATATTTATTGATTGAGTGCTTTAAAATTCAAGGGATGTTTTTAAATTAAATAAGGATTTTTAGAGATAATATTTTAGCTGCTTTTCTTATTTTGAAATTATTGACAGCTTTCTAATTACTATTATTATTAATTAATTATTATTTTAATAAATATTTTAAATATACTGCCTTTTAAATATATTTTAAATATATTAATTATACTAGTCATTTTGTTAATTTTTAATATTTAAAATGGGTATTATTAGATATTATTATTACTATCATAACAAGAATAATAACAATAGAGCTTGTAAAATTAAAAATAAATATTATTAATTATTATATTAATCATTAATAATATTATTAAATAACTTTTAATTATAGATAAATAATATTATTAAACGATTTTGTCATGTGTTAACTTTTAAATTATTATCAGCCCAAAATTTAAAATTTTTTTGATATACAGCTCTCAAAATTAAAATATTATTTATTCTATAAAAAAATAATCCATTTTTAAATACGAAGCCTATAATAAATATATTTTTTAAATATAAATTATAATCATCCAATTATTTGACAGTAAAAATTTGAGCCCAATCAAATTCAGCAAATACAAGAAACAAATAGGACTGTAAAGAGCATTAGCACACTGCACAAAAAGGCAAATTCCATAGCCACATGGAACAGTATAAAATTATTAATTAACTAATTAATTTATTAACTTATATATAATTACTTATTTAATTAAATTAAGTCACCAAACGAAATATGTTCATATTCAGCACGTATACATATATTTACAAAGAGAGGCTTCTGCGAACATTATTTATTAATCCCCCTCACGCGTCAAAATCCCCGCGAGTTACATAAAATATATGTTTGCGCCTACAAAATATAAAATTAATTATAAATAAAAATTAAGAATTAAAAAAAAAAAAATTATACTTACGACACAAGTATACACCAAAAAAAATATTCATAATTAATAGAATTTTTTTTTTTTTTTTTATAAATAAATCCCACAAAAAAATATATTTAACCAATAATCTATTTACATATTAGATTGACACTTCATCTATATATTTTGACAATTTTAATATGTAACTTATAGTAAAATAATAAGAAAATAAAATTGGAAATTCAATAATAATATGAAGCTAAAATATGTTGCCCAAATTATAATAATATACTTATTAAATTTGCTTAAATTAGTTTAATTCTATTGTAATGAAAACTAGAAAAGTATTTCAATACCCCTTCCACAATAGGTATCTTTTTCTAAATAATTAAATATTTATAATACAACTGTACAAGATACCATACCAAAATTCTAAATTACTATTTGGCATAAAAAAAATTTGAGTATAAAATTTAATCAATATAAAATAATCCGAAAATACTGCTTTGAGTAAATTAGAGGGTTAAGATTATCCCCAAAAAAAAATTTTTTTTTTTTATTTAGGTTTCTCAAACAAAACAAATATGGTGCTAATCATTCGAACGATTCGATCAAATGATTTGATCGAACGAATCGTTCGATTCGTTGCCGTAGGAGGTTTCACGTCGCAATCGCTCGACCCGCTGAGGCCTTCTCACTCGTGTCTCGTTCGTTCGGCTTCTCAGTCGAAACAGTGTAATCGCGAGTTACGCCCGATTCGGGCGTAACTGCATTACGCCATCCCCTTATATAGGAGCGCAAAAACGAATAACACTGTAAAATTTTTTCACATATTTTACTTCAAACCAAAACCAGGTAATCTCACTTGCCAAAAATAAATTACTTTACTCAAATTTTACTTCAAACCGTACAACCCTTAAAAAAAATTAATTATGAATCAAGTTAACTATTTAAATATATAAATATCTATTTATAAAAAAAAAATTAATTTTTCAATTAAATAATAGTTAATAATTATTATTAAAAATAATAATTAATTGCATTAAAAAATGTATTAGAAAAATTGCAATAATAGTTTATGTTTAAAAATTGAATTAAAAAATATGAATAATATAGTTAAAATAAATGTATTAGAAAAAAAATCTCCACGACCGAAAATTACAAAAATAAATTTTTAAAAGCAAAAATTATGTATTTACCTGACTTGTGTTCGGTAGAATAGAACAGAGGAGCTCATCATTTACTGAAATTGGCAGCGGAGGCATCTGTCTCATAATCCCAGGCATTGAACTCATGCTGTTGTATTTTGGCAGTTCACAGAATTAATAAATAAATTTTGCATTAATACCACCCAAAATATTCATAATTTATTTACATATTTGAAATTCAATCTTTCATATTTATATATATATATATATATTTTTTTTTTTTTTTCATTCAGAAGATATGGGGATAGATTAGTAAATATGAAATGATTAAGTGTATATTGAGGAAAATACAGGAAATACCTGTTTAAAATTGACAAGATGCTGTTTCTGGTGTGACAAAAAAGATCAACGTTGGCTTGTAACTGCCAAAAATCAATTTCAATAAGCACATAAAGAGTTCTCAATGTTAAAAAGAGATTAGTGGATAATTAATTGAATGACACAAAATAATATGCTTTTAAAAGTTTAATAACAAAATATTGATATGTTATATTGAGTTTTGTCACATACAGAATGAGATAAATTTGATTTGATGAGATGACATTTTCTCTTTCCCAAATAGGGATTGGTATGATGCACTTTTGATGTGAACTATACATATATCTTTCTATAATTTTTATTTATTTCCTAAAGTTTTGTAGAAATTTTGATTTATTAGTCAGAACATCTAATATTTTTAGTATGATAAACACAACAGCACTGAACCTTAATCCACTAAGTGGGTTGTCTGCACAAATCCTTTGTTTTCATTGTGCACGATCAAATAGAAGCCCCTCCTCCTTAAATTTTAAATAGAGAAGATTTTGCATAATAGTTTTTTCTCATATTTTTGTTGGTTTTACCCTTCCTCTTTAAATAAGGGTGAAACTCATAAACTCCATTTTTTTTTAGTGGCGTTGCAAGATCTGCACTTAATATACATGAACCATCTAAAGCAACATTCTCTCTATCCTATTCACCCCAATTTTGCTACGGATATGCTCATTTCTCATCCTATCCTTACGAGTAAACCCACTCATCCACCGAAGTATCTTCATCTCTATAATACTTATTTTATCAGTAGATTTTTTCTTTATTAGCTAACATTCAGCCCCATCTAGCATAGCTAGTTGTATAGATGATATATAAATTTTTCTTTAATTTTAAGTAGAATTTTCAAATAACACAACACTCCAAAAATACTCCTTTATTTCATTCAACTAGCTTGGATCCTATTAATCTCATCACTCTCTATTTCACCATTATTATGAATAAGTGAACATCTCGCTCTTCTTGATCATATGGCCCTCAATAGTTATGTTCTCGAGATTAGGGCTTCTAGTACAATTTAACTTATAGTCCATATGCTATATTTTAGGTCGATTAAGACAAAAATAATATTAAATAACCATATGCAACAATTAATTATAATTAGAAATTACAAGAAAAAATAATTAGGCACAAAATAAGTTAGGCTGGAGTTTTTTTATTCAAGATTTAGGTTTTTTAGTATCAAAATTATCTTTTGAGATTGAATGATCACGGATAAGGAACCTAACATGATAAAGCTGTTTAAATTGATTTCAAGACTTTTTTTTTTACTACTAGTTTTTTATGTCAATTCATATACGATAAATGGATAAATTGAATAAGTTTGACAAGTTAAGCTGAGCTCCTCAGGCATAACTAAGTCAAGATAAGTCTGAAACAAAATATAAGTTGATTAAACCAAATTGTGAGCTTAATAATAATTTGGATCTTAATTCAACTTAAAACTAAGATGGGTTGCATCTCAACAAGGGTTTGTTTTTTTATATCAAATCATTATGAAAATACTGAAAGTTTATGCTCTGTAAACTGTGACTAATACGTTATTTTTTGATATTAATAAGAGCGCATTAAAATTTCAAGAGACAGAAGACAAAAAATATAAAGACCAACCTTGAATGAGTTAAGATTAGTAGCAATCCTACTAAGAATGTAAGTAGTTTCATCCATAAGTTGCTGCGTTGAACCATCTAAACCTGAGACTGCTTTATATAGCAGAAAAGACACGGTAAGAAATAATAGAGAGATAACCAATATGAGCATTTTATATGCATGTTGTGTAGTGATCTCAATAATAGATTGCACTTTCAAATACATTACATATACCAAAATTGATCAACAGAATAAAATGTTCATTACATAGCCTGAAATTTGAGGTTCATGTATAATATATTCTGAAAATTGAACTTGGAAACTCTCGTTCCCTATCAACTGTTATATCAAAATGCCAACGCATGGAAAGAGAAGATTTTTGAATTTAACACCTAGGAAAACTACTTCGCGCAAGTAAAAACTACCATGAAAAGTTATCATACTTAATGTACTTATAAAATATAGTTGAAAGAAACAAATAGTCAATCTGTTTTTTGCCAACAGATAGTTAAAAAGAGAAAGAGTGCTTGCCAAAATTGTTCTAGCGATAAACGCAAGATTATATCTTCCGCATGTGTTATTTGTGAAGCCAATTTAGAATATGACAAACATATCCTTTTGCTCTGTTCTTAACTTGCTAAAATTTGGATTATGCTTTGAAGCTTTTTGAAAAACAATTCAGTCTCTATTGATCTCAAAGGTCGTTTCAACTGAGAATCTTCAGCATCTTGAAAAATGCAATTGGACATGTTCCTATCCACAACCAGTCATATTTGGAAAGAAAAAAATAATCAGTGCCTCTTCATAAATCTTCTTATTCAACATTGCTCAAGAAGGTATCATAGTTTACTTTTGCATGGATAACTTGACAGTTATAAACGAAGCACCTACATTGGCCAGAAGACAATAACTTGCTCGGCCTGAAAAAATGTTGGATATGTATAATCCCCTATCTAAATTGCATCATATCGAACGGTTGTATTTTGCTTTTTTTCTTCTTCTGTCAGTATATATGGAGTTCAGCGCAGATTTCTAAGAAACAAAAAAGGCGTAAATCAATCATATAATGCAAGAATTCAGTGAAATGTATCCATTTAAAGAATGAAAAAAATCAATATTTCAATGTTTTTTATGACTTGCAGCAAGGAAAAGAATGACTAGTTACCTCAAGTACACAATCTTAACAAAACAAGAGCCGTTTAGGATGATCACCTATTATGAGATCCTATAGATCAATATGACTTAAAAGAGAGTAAAGTGATCAGCTACATAAATCCTTGGTCTTGGTTATGCAGAATCATATCATAAGCCCTTCTTAAGTTCCAAGTATTTGAGATCGTTCCTAATAATTTCCTTCCAATCCAACATAAAAAAGAGCAATTTTCAATAATATTCTCACAATAAAAACAAACATTTAACATTCCTAGATTTTGTTAGCTAAATTTAGCATATTTTCTCAAAATATGAAAAAGTAGGAGCAGCAATTTTAAGGCTCAAGTCTTTTTCAGTGAATTGAGACCTGAGCTATATATGCAGCAGTTTTTCAAACCATCTAAACCGTCTCTCAAACTTATGAGAGTTCTCCAATTTTCCTTAATATGCTTGACTCATCTAATACAACCATTTTAACCTTACCACAAATACACTCATTTCTCATCATATCCTTTTGAGTATGCCCACTCATCCACTTAGGGTCCTCATCTCCCCAACATTTATTATTTAAGTATGCTTTTGCTTCGCAATAGCTATTATAAGAGTATGCCTCTACCTGACAGTCCAAAAATACACTCTAGAATATTATTGGTATTATAATTGTTTTATATAGCTTTCCTTTATGCATTAATGGGATTTTTCACACACTATTCCAAAAGTGCTCCTCCATTTCATCCAACCTACCTAAGTTCTGTTAATCACACGGCCTCTATTTTACTTTTATTTTGAATGATAGAACCAAACATTTGAACATCTCACTCTTCTTAATAGCATGATCATCAATATCCTTGACACTATATATTCTATGATAATTAAACTTGCACTTCATGTGTTCTACATTGCATCTAAAAAAGCGAATCCTTTAAACTCTAGGGCAGCTCTTCATACCTTGAGTTTCACATTAACTCCATCTCTAGTTTCATTAATAAGAAGAATATCATCAACAAACATCAATATTAGTATAACTAAGTTAACGCTAAATTCAAATTCTATTAGTAAAAACTAATTAATCAATTGAGATATTCATTTCTATTTTGATAATGGAACTTGTTAAATATAAAGCAATTCTGGACATGCAAAAAGAGGGAATATCACCAAAGCTATTTGTGTATCAATTATGTATGCATTTTGGGAAGTAATACATTCACCTATGAACCATGACTAGTAGATTACAGTATTTTTGTAAAATAATATGAATGCGGCCATTTATCAAGTCAAGTAGCCAGGACGTAACATTAAAAGCAATAGTGCATGCCATTTTCAAAATATTCAAGAAAAGCTAAATAACTATTTTCACGTTGAATACCAAAAAAATTTATTCTTAAGTCAGACATGAAATAAAACGTCAATGAAAAATAAAAATAAGACAGCACGTTGTTTGACCTTCAAATAAAGAATTCTGACAAAAATACAAAATCTGATATAGGAATTGCAATTTCATAAAAAAAATGAAATCACTTTAAGTAATCTAATATAGGCCAGCAAATTGGCAAAACTACCTTCGACAGAATTTTTTTTCTTGAAACTTGCATGATGCGTCATTGGAGAAAATGAGCTATTGTTTGGAGCAACGATATTTATGTTTCTGCTTAAGTAAGAATGCATCATTTTCTCCTGAAACAGCAAGTATAAAAATATAGACTCTTAGAATAAGTCTGCAACATTAAAAACAATCATGAAAGTATTTTAAAACTGCCCTATGAACAGATGGATACTTACTCTCCTTTCCCTTGTCCTTTTCCCTGCACAATACTCTTCCAACTTATGGCGTTTAGCAATTTCATGCTTCTGTTTATAAATCAAAGTACAGAAAAGTATGTGAATATACAATCTGCATAAGAAACAGAGCAAAAAAGAACCGATCTTTCACAAGAAAGTACTATTATAGCAATATGATAATTAGAAAATACACAATTAATGGTTATAACGATTAGCACAATAGTGTCGCTAATATAGAGAATTTTATTTCATGTAGTATGATCTACAAAACTTAAATGCAGATAGACTTTGTGCAATCGAATTGTAAAACGAAATGAAAAAGTTTCAAAAGTTTGCAAGTAAATCACCTTAGTATTTGACATAATACAAAAAGTGTCTGTGCAATCACAAGGCATGGCATTCATGCAAGATTAAAAAGGCCAAGTATTATACATCCATCCAGTAAGCCAATGCCTGAAAATTTTTGGCTGCTGCTCGTTGACTTCTGCATCTTGTGTTCACAACTTAAGAAGAGCAGTTGGGTTGCAAGGTGCAATAGTTTCTGAATGGGACTAATAGCAGCCAGCTGGCATTCCCCGATTCCTAGGACGGTTGGGAAGATAATGATATAGGGGCGGACCACTGGGACGGTTCAAGAAGAGAGTTTGCAACCAAATTCCCAAGCAAATCTAGATGGCAAGTGCAATGCAATGAGATGAGTGAGGAGTGCAACAACTCTAACCATTAACAAACTGACAAGAACAGGGACGCATGTCCAACACACCAAATGACGATCCATTAACACAATGATCCCTAAGCACATCACCAAGGCTGTGAGTACAAAGCATCAAACCACTTGAGTGAATTGTTTAAGTTACGAGATAACTCTTAGGGGGGTCAAAACCAAAGTGCCAAGAGGAAAAAAGAGTGACAAAATGCAGGAATCAAAGAAAACAGCCAGGAGTGGCTTTTAGATGTATCAATTGTTGGCTTCATGGGGAAGCGCATTTAGTATTCAGCCTTGACCCTTTAGGAGATTTACTTTAGCTACAATATTGGGTTAAGCCAACCTCTTTTGATTATGAGATTAAATTCAAAAAGGTATTACATCTATTCATATATTAGCTTAAGTTTAAACCACTTCATAGCTTCGTTTATTGCTGTTAATTGATCACAAGTCAATTCAAGTACATATAATCTGAGAAAGCAGCTCCGCACAAGAATGATCTTAATATAACATGAGAGTCTTCTTTAACTTTTGCATTTCTTAACACAAATTTCTACAATTTTAGGGCAACGCTAGTCAATTAATTGAGCTGATGGTTTGATCTAAGTTGGATTCACCCAGCGTTCTTCAATCAAAAACTGATATTTACCAATGGGTTATTATCAAAACTTGATCACCAGCTTAATATAACTTCAACACATTATCAAACTGTCTTTATGATTAACTTTCCAGATTAATTATAAGAAATTTAATTATAAATCCAATCATCAAGTGGCGGTCAAATTAGTTGGTAACCCCATGTTTAAAGCGCATGCCACATGTTTAGATTCAAGAAATGAAGCAAAATGTTTCAAAAACTTAAATGGGGTAGTGGATATCCGCTCCCTCCGTTTTTTTTTTTCAATTTCAATTTATGTGCTCATTTTATATATATTCTTAAATTGAAATCAGTGGAAGGATACAAAAGTTATAACCTGGAAAAGCATAAATTCAAGTGATGATCGATGAATTTTTCTCATAAAAATACAACAATAATGTCCAAATTTGCTCAGCATACATCACCCAAAAAATTTGTAAAATAAAAAAAAATTCATGAAAAGCATATTGTCAAACTGATTCAACATGACTTGTCACTGAATTTCTTCTTTGCAGACCTATTGTTTTTCAGTTCTCTCTCATACACTTGATTTACTTTTATGAAATCTTCCGGTTACCTATGGATTCCCTTCTAATTCGTCCAATATTGTCTTATATTATAACCATGCTGATGTACATTGCCTGGGGGGTTTTCTTAATCGAATTCATTTTCTTGTTATTATAATTAATAAATTATTGAATCTTCAGGAAGCGTCTTCTTGTTTACTATTGCAAATTGAAGAAAACTTGCGGTTACAAATAGGAGTGCTCAAGACATGTAAGAAAATCAACGTGATACATACTACGATGAAATAAATTCTGATAAGACACAATTACTTCTAACCTTCTTCTAATGCATTAAATACTGAAGATTTATGGTGGAAATTAATTCTATCTACAGGATTGGTTGGTTTTTTATTTTGTGATTTCTTACTTGTTCATATTTTCTAATTTCTAGTAACTGTTCAAAATATAAGGTAGACATTTGCCAAGTGCAGCTAAACTTTAAAGCTGAAACTTCTAAGAAGAATTATTCTAGTTAAGTGTTCAAACATTGTTCTATGCGATACGTATATTACTTCAAAGTAAATGATAATATTAAATAATCATTACAATGATGTATATAGCTGCACATAGTACATAAACTCTTCACTCCAATGGAAATATAGGTTTAAACCCTGAGATAATTGTGAAGGGCAGATTAGTGTTCTAGACTTGGCAAGCACAGTTCCTGTCACTAATATGAACTCTCAACACATATTTTTTGACCTAAAATAATATTCAGCATCCACAAAAAAATATACATATCGTAAGCTCTTACTAGATAAACTGATTATTTATTATAGACATAATAGTTACATGGAAAAGACAGCAATTTCAACAAAAAATACTAAGAAAACAACAAATGCTATGTTAGAATATATTATGCATGAGCTCACTAGAACAACTAATTATTCATTGTAGACATTATAGATTAGTATATGGAATATAAAATATTTTCAACCACAATATTAAGAAAACAACAAATGCTTTAGTACAATAATAATAAAACAAGTTATATAAGAGTGAGGATAAAGAAACAATTTCCATTCATGATGCAAATTATTTTATAATGCAGTTAAATTTATTGAGTAGTTTAAAGTGATTATGCATTCTTTTAAAGCTAAATAATACTAATGAAAACAGATTCTCTAATGCATCAATAATGAGTACAGTTGTTAATTAAAAACTTGATATGCATTTATACTTGGTTAGAGCCAAAATGTAAATCAAATGGCCTTGCATCAATGGATTGATGCGACAAAGTTATAGGTAAGAAAATACGAGTATTCGTATAAATTATAATGTTCTTTTGCTTGAACAAAACACTATGGAACTGCATGGTTTTGTATAAATTAGCAACATTCTTTTGCTTGGAACAAAAGACTGGAACAACATGGTTTTGTTGCATTAATAAGCATCCTCGCCATAAATACATGTGCGATATGTGAACTTAAAAGTAAATTAAACATCAAGAGTTGAATTTGACAGATAAGAAAGGCTCGACAGTAAAACAGATACAGTGCAGGCAAAACTAAAGTAAATTAGGAAAGTGGATAATGTAGAAACAGATATTATGATTAGGCTTTAAGTAGAAAAGAAAACTCACAACTAACCAACGAATCCTTAATGCAACATCCCTTGCACTCTTATTGGGTAATGAAGCTGCAATCTTGATATACTTCATTATTTGGCTTTCACCAGCATATCTACAAGGATCATACATAAAAAGGAGAAATCAAAATAGCAATTAGAAGAAAATGTCTAAAATATACAACATTCTTAAAATTTACACGTCTCAATATAGGGATCGACTGTTAGAAAAATCATACTTCAGCTAGAAAAAAGAACCGAGATATATAAACCTACTAAAAACGTTGATCTTACACCATATTTCATTTCAATTGAAATCATGAGATAATATTTCAATATTTAGATTCAGATGGTTGTAACATTGTGGAGTGGAAAAATATGCTGACAGAAACAATAAACAGAAAGTATGCAACATTTCAAACATGGATATGATGAGCTAACAACATAAAAAACACGCATGCATAAAAATCAATGGCATACCAACACCAAATTTTACGTAGAAAATTCTTGACGAGAAAAATTTTGAAAGATGAGAAATGGCTATATACTAAAAAGGAAAAATTACAATGAGCAGCCACCCAAATCAACTCAAGCAATCATATATATATAAAGATGAACTAGGTCGATCCCCGCCTAAGAGCGTTGCTATAACATCCCAGCTGATTAGGAAATTTTATTAATTTTTATCATGACTAACTTATCAGTATTATTATTATTATTATTATCATTATTGGATTAAGAAAAAACTTGTGGCAATATTGTTCAGAAGCCCAGATGCAACGAATCCAGACACACGAAATGTGAGTTCAAGTGAGTAAAAATGAGCCCAGATGCGTTACTAATCAAGCGCCCAGACGAGAATCAAATAGCTTTTAGCCGAATTTGCATTAAATGTGATGTACTATTCCGTACCAACAGTAGTGCACCCAGACACACATTAGGTTCACCTAGACGCACATTAGTTGCGTCCATATGTGAGCCAAGAGTCTACAAATACCCCCCAAAGGCAATGAAAAAATTTTAGTTTCCAAAATACAACGTTGTCCTGCCGGTACCCAGCCATAGAAGTTTGAGTCGGCTTAGTAGCGAATCAAGCCAACTTGCGGGAGTGCGAAAAGGTTGTTATACTATTCATTTCGCCACTTCATATAAGGAACATATAAGTCTATATTCTAATTATATTACTTAAAATATGCCAATTAATGTTATTTTGTACTATGATCTTCCTTGAAAAATGATTAGCATTGTGACTCTTTCTTGAAAACTGTAGAAGAGTATTAATTTGTAACATTATATAAATTTGGATTAGTCTCATTTGCAAGCAAAATAGCATTGTTATAAATTGGCATGTTGAATGAGTTGATTGCATAGTATCAATGAGTTTATTTTGATATTGCAGGCTGTTTAAATTCCATATTATTGTAGGCAACTGCCAAAATTTTGTTTAAATTTAATTGTATTTGTTGCATATTTGATTTGATGATGAAAGAGAAATATTTGATTTTAATTGATTAATTTATATGGGAATATATATCTCTCATGTAACCGATCAATGAATGATCTTATGATCGAATTCAGTGGTGTTATTTGCATCAAACTTCGGGGTTCCTTTGTATTTTGTACAAATGTATGTTATCAATACTGGAGAGAAAATGTGATTATGTTGTCCGAAAAAAGGGCACATACCAATGTGGTTAGAACTCACCGAATTATTATGATTGTTTGCAAATCACCAACGGGTGGATGTCATACCTTCCTATTTGCATTTGTGATCCAGTATAGACTCTAGTGAGGTGGTGGGTGAAAAAAAAACCACATACATAGGGTGTGATTATGTTGTGCCATCAACACCTGTGGTTGAGAAGTTAGTAGGTAGAATTAATTCAAAGTCAATAAATTTGATTTGGTGAGTTAAAAAGGGAGGTTTAGCAATCATTGATTGCTAGGTTGTATAAATATTTTGTTGTTTTGATTGTAGCTTGGGCTGGTGTGAGATAGTAATTTTAGACTGTTTGATGACAATCTTATCATATATATATATATATATATATATATTAAATTGTTAATAAAATATTCATTTTTTTTTCCTTTTTAAGGCCTGAGAATAAATTTATTTATATTCCGAATATTATAAGAGAAATATTGATAGTAACGTTAATAATCTACTCCAAGAAGGAATAAATAATCAAACTCCAGTTAGTCAAAATTATTTTAATTCTCCTATTCCTAAAACCATTTATACAGTAAATAAGGCTACAACTAATCTAATGATGCAATTTATGAGTATGATACCCCAATTTATAGCCAACCAACCCTCATCTTTTGTGCTTGTGTCAAGGGAGGGTGTAGATGATCAAATTTTAGAAACTTTCTTAAAGGGTTCAACCTCCAAAGTTTGGTGGGGTAGTTTTACGTCAAGAAGCCGACGAGTGGTTAGAGCAGGTTGAGGAGTTAAAGTACATTAGAAGCCCCAAAGTTCAGAAGGTTATATTAGCAATATACCTTTCCTTTGGTTCAACGGAGCATTGGTGGAAATCAATGCTGGCCACAACATTCCTAGAGAAGAATATAAAAGAAATTAAGTAGATAAAATTTGTAAGAGTATTTCTATATTACTTTATACCAAAAATGATTGCTACAGAAGATGTAAGATGTTAGTTATTTTTGGCAGGTTTAAGCGATTTTTATAAATAGAACTTAGCAGCTATTAGAATTACAAAATTTGTAGACTTAGTTGAGACCTATCTTTCAAAAAATTAAGAGAGGCTTACAGTAACTTAAGGAGTGAAGTGAAAGATTCTAGATCAAATTTATTAGTTCCAAAAAGAACCAAGCCAACATATCAATTCAAAATCAAATTGTTCAATGCTCAAAGAGGAGATAGTCATTAGAAAGAAATATTTTAGTGTGTTAATTGTGGTAGAGAACATCCCAAAGGGAACTGTCCTGCTGAGAATAGGAGATGTTTTCATTGTGGACATATAGGTCATATATATAAAGATTATTCTGCTAAATTTTCCATTGTTGGTCAGCACTGATTGTTCAGAAAGGTAATTATAGTGGTAAGACACATGCTGCGTAGCAAAATATGCCAAAGCAATTAAATGCACCTCAACAGGTAACACAGGCCAGAATTTTCAATCTATCTCCTACACAAGCTGTGGATTCACTAGATGTAGTTTCAGGTGTAATTTTTATACAACAAACTTCTTGTTCAGTTCTATTTGATTATGACACCATTCATTCATTTATTTTTGCTTCCTCTACTACTTTATTAAATTTATCTGTGAAAGAGTTATTAAATTCATTGATAAATGGGTTTACTCTCTTGGAATAACTTAAGAGCAGCTACCCAGTGTGTTTGCAGTTTAGAGACTAATGGTAATCTAATGGAAGCAACCCTTATCATTCTACTAACTGTAACATTTGATGTAGTCCTAGAAATTAATTGGATGAGCAAACATAATGTGATTGTAAACTGCTATATGAAGAGAGTTCAAATTGGTCTAGGGAAGAAAAATATTTATTTTGTAGGCCACTGAGGAGTACTATCACCATTAATTTTATCGATGCCATGTTTTTAAGTTAAAAAAGAAAGTTTTTTTGGCAATTATGATGAGAGCTTGTGAATCTAGTAAGATTTAGTAGACACCCAATAGTATGTGAGTTTCCAGAAGTTTTTCCTGAACATTTTCCAGGGTTGTCACCATAGCATGAAATTGAATTCACTATTGATTTGATGCCTAGAACCCTTCCAATTTTCAAAACACCATACAAAATTTCCCCTAGAGAACTCTAGGTGTTTAAAGAGCAGCTAAAAGAGTTGTCCAGTCATGATTTTATTCGTCCTACTTCTCTTTGGGGTGTGTCAGTATTGTCTATTAAAAAGAAAGTATTGTCTATTAAAAAGAAAGATGGTTAATAATGACAGAGTGCTTAATAGAATTACAATAAGGAAATATTATCCTCTTTCAATAATAGACAATTTGTTTAATCAGCTGAAAGGAGTTGTGGGTTTATCAAAGATTAATTCGCACTCTGGCTCCCATCATATGAGAATAAAAAAAAATTAGGTACATATTTCCGCTTTTCACATGTGCTACCATCATTTTGAGTTTTTTTTCATGCCACTTGGATTGACAAATGCATCATCCATTTTTATGAACTCAATGCACTATACCTTGAAACCTCATCTTGATAGATGTGTTACAGTATTTAACGATGATATTCTTATATACTTGAAGAGTGAAGAAAAGCATGCTCATATCTGAGGCTTATTCTGCCGATTCGTATAAATAATCAGTTATATGTTAAATATTCAAAGTTTGAGTTTTGGTTAAACTCAGTTTCTTTTTTAAGCCATGTTATTGAGAAGAATGGAATTTCTATTGATCTAAATAAGATTATAATTGTTCAAACTAATCGCAACCAGCAATAGTAACTGAGATCAAAAGTTTCTAGAGTTTATTAGTTGGGTATTACAAAAAAATTGTAAAATGTTTATCTCAAATAGCAGCTCATTAACTAGATTAACGCAGAAGAACGTTCCAATTGTTTGGCGTCAAAAGTGCGAGTCAGTCTTCCAAAGATTAAAGGATTGTTTAACTTCAATGCCTGTTTTAGTATTTTCAGTCGAAGGAAAAAATTACTAATTGCTTAGTGATACTTCTTTATGTGGTTTAGGATGTTTATTAATGTAGGATAGTCTAGTCATTATTTATGCTTCTAAACAATTGAGAGTCCCTGAGAAATATTATCATGTTCATAATTTAAAGTTAGCAATAATTATCTTTATTCAAAATATGGATGCATTAATTGTATGAAATAAATTGTGATATTTTAATGATCATCAGAGTTTGAAATACATTTTCACTTTATAAAAATTTAATTTGAGACAGAGATGGTGGCTTTAGTTCATAAAAGATTATGATTTAAGTATTCAATATTGTCCTAGAAAATTAAATGTGGTTGTTGATGCACCAAGAAAAAAATCTTTGAGTATTATTTATTTATCGACCTCAGTTAATTCATTAAATCTAAAAATTGAAATGTTAAAATTGAAAATTGTTCTTCAAGGAATGACCAAAGTAATTCTAAATCAATTGATGCCAGAAGTTATTTTGCCAGAACAGTTCAGCTCAACACAAAAAGAAGATGCATAATATGAATCTTTAGCAGCCTCAGTGCTCAAATGAGCTAAGCTTTGATTGGATGCAGATGGTATTGTTTATCAAAGTAATAGACTTTGGTTATCAAACGATCCAATTCTTAGAACAATATTCTTACTAAAGCCCATATTGTTAAATAGGTTATGCATCCAAATGGGTATAAGATGTATCAAGAATTAAAAGCTCTATTTTGGTGGCCTAAATTGAAAAGATAAATACGAAAGTCTATTATAGGATGCGAAGCTTGTAATTTTATTAAAGTGAAACATCTGAGACCTGGAGATCTATTGCAACATCTCTATATTCCCGAATGGAAGTTGAATGATATTTTGATAGATTTCATAATCGATTTCCTCATTCTAAGAGTAGGAATGATTTTTACTCAAAGCATCGACCAATAAGATTTGAAGTTGTGGAGTATGTCTATGTGAATGTCAGTCCTTTAAAGGGGATCAATCGGTTAAGAGTCTCGTGAAAACCTAATCCAAGATATAAAGGTCCATTCAAAGTGCTGGCACAAGTTGGTGAGACCGCTTACGATTAAAACTTCGATTGCACATGAGTGTATTTCATAATGTATTTTATGTTTCATCACTTAGAAAACGCTTGTTTGAGCAAACTATGAAAGTCACATTCGAAAACATTATGCTTCAGCCTAATCAATTTATGAGGAAGTGCCTGAGAAGGTTTTGGATTTTGATGTGAGAAAATTATGTAACAAAAACATTTCCATGATAAAGTTCAGCAGAGGAACTGCAAAAAAGAAAAAGCTACTTGGAAATTAGATATGCACCAATCAGACCCTCTCCTTTTCACATAAATCCATTTTAAATTTCCTTAATCAGTTTTTATCTTTAATGTTAATGTCGAGGACATTATTTTTTAAAAATGGGGAATTGTAATTGTAACAACCCAATGTAGTTACTTTGCGAATTAGGTCAAATCCCGCCTCAGTAATAGGTCCCGGGAACTTCGAATTAGGGCAAACCAAAATACCATTTGTTAGAAATAATTTTTAGATCAAAGTGCCCTGGTTTGAGAGAACTCAGATAACTGAAACTCCCGCTTTATTTTTATGAATTATTTAAATCCAATAAATTGAGAAAATTAAATATGTGTCCGAATTCATCAGTTTTCATGTCATTATGTTAAGTATATTATTTAAAGGCTGCTCGAAAAGCTTCATCGATTTTTGAGCGCCGATTTGGCTTTAATTAATTTTTGAAGTTTCAAACTTCAGAAATTAACTAAAAAGAAAATATTTGTCTGAATCACAAAAGTTTGGCGTGAGGGTGTTCGTTACATCATAACACACCTCGGTGTCAAGTTTCGTTATTTTGGGACGCCAAACGGCGAAAATATGCGAAAATTTTAATTTTAAATAATTATTTTATTTTTCCTTCACAATTTCCTTCTCCCCCCCCCCGATTCTACGATCTCCACCTATCCTACGATCTAATCGCAGACCTTGTCTTGCAGGCGCGAAAGCTTTCGCGCCAGATGGAAGCCACCTGCGCCGTTCTTGGTGCACGCTGGTTAGCCCACCTGGCCGACCCCCTCTTCCCTTCCTCCTCTCTATAAATCCTTCTTCCTCACAGCTCTCCTTCTCCTCCCTCTCCCACTCTTAGCAGCCCCTCTCCCTTCAATCTTCCTTCCCCTGCCAGCAACCAGCACCCCCCCCTCCTGCTAGCAGCCCTCCAGCCAACCACTCCCCGGCCACCCCTCAGCCCTTCCTTCTCCTTCCCAACAGCAGCCCACCTGCAGCCTCCGGCCAGCAACATGCCAACCCTCCGGCCACCCCCTTCAGCCACGTCCGGCTCCCAGCAACCATAACCATAGGTTAAAGAAAAAACAAAAAGGGGAAGAAATAATGATTATTTATTTTATTTTCTTTATTTTTTTTAATTAATAAATATACTATCTATATTATGTCATTTATATTATTATGGTTCTCATTAATTAATAATGAAAACTGTACAGATATTATAAATTGACTATTATTACAATTCAGATATTTTCATTTTTACATCTCATAATTATTATTTCATTCCGCATATTTTTACAGTCATTTCCATTCTATTTTTTTTCTTTCAATCATATATTATTATTATCATTAAATAATGATAATAATAATATTATATCAAATATAATTGCTACCCTCAATGACTGATATCTTCTATTAATAGAAAGAATGAAAAAAAGGCAAAATGGAAAAGAAGAAAGTAAAAATCAATAAAAATATCATATCACTTTCATTTTAATGTTAGCTAAAGGCTAACTTAAAATATCAAAAATCTAAATGCAGATTTGATCGAACTGTTGAACTTTTGAATTTATAGAACAAGGTATCAGATGTCTTTTATTACTTTTGTTTAAATATGATTTTCCGCTCAGCATCGCACAAATTGATAAAACTGCCTTTAAAAGTCATATAAAATGATATATGAAAAATTTTGGATAATTGAGTAGCAAGGGTTCCATGTTGATATATTTTTAGTCTAATCAAACAACTGCTAAGATGGGACTATCCAACATCGAAAGTCATAAGGAGTCTATATTGATAAGCCTTGAGGGGGCAAGTATAGAGGGAAGTTGTGATATAAAATATGAACCCCTTTTCCTCGATTTTGTACTTGCCCAACAAAATCACATTTTGCGCCAGATAACAAATACTAAAATTCTATATTTATTTTTGTGACTGTAATTATTTTTATGCTAAGTTTCATGTGCAATTGAAACAAGTTTGCAGGGATAAATTTGTACAGCTTTTATCTTCTGTCAAATTATTGCTTATTTTGTTTATAATTTAACAATTGTAAATATGACATCTATCAGTACTTAGTTTAACAACTAACTGGTATTCAAATGCCCGCACTTTTGAAATATGCCCAGATCAGGAGTTCATCATAGAGAAAGGGTGATAAGAACTAAGCAGTGCTGATACTGCTTCCTACTGATTTTCCATTTTCTTTTTTGCTCTTTTAAAAGTTTGTAACTTTTGTTTTATTTTATTCTTTTGTAATCAAAACTTGAGAATTAATGAATAAATGAGTTATATTTGATGCCTATATATTTGTATTTTTAATCACTCAATATGATCCTGTGGGTAGAGGACTTGTTGTTACCCCCAAAACTAGTGATGGATTAACTCCCGCTGACCCGGCACCAGGTCCTCACGGTAACATCGTTAATTAACAAATTTTATTTTTTTTTATTATGACTAAATCATCAGTATTATAATTATTATTATTATCATTATTGAAGTAAAAAAAAAAAGTGGCCAACACTGTTCACGAGTCCAGAATTTAGCGAGCCAAAATGCGATGAGTTCAGACACACGAAAGGTGAGTTCAAATGCTTCGAGTCTATACACGCAGAAATGAGCCCAAACGTGTTACTGTTTACGTGCCCAAGCTTGACCCAGACGTGAATCGGATAACTTACAGTCATATTTGCATTAAATGCGTTTTACTATTTCGTACCAACAGTAATGCATCAAGACACATATTAGAAGCACCTAGATGCGAGCAAAAATGCTATAAATACCCCCAAAGGCAGTTAAAATTTTAAAATTTCCAAAATACAGCGTTGTGCTGCCGATATCTAGTGGAGACTATAAGGAGCTTGAGTCGGGTCAGTAACAAGCCAAGTTAGCTTGAAGGATGCAAGGAAGTCGTTATAATATTCATTTCATTGTTTGTGTGAGGTACATATAAGTTCATATTTCAATTATATTACTTAAGAATATGATAGTTAATGTTACTTCATGCTATCCTTATTCTTGAAAAATAATTAGTGTTTTGAGTATATTGAAAACTATAGTAGAATAGTATTGGTTTGCAGCATTCCATAATTTGTAATTAATCTCATTTGCAAGCAAAATAACATTGTTACATGTTGAATGAGCTGATTACATAGTATTGGCGAGTTTATTTTGATGTTGCAGTTTATTTAAATTCCATATTGTTGTCGGCATGCTGTCAAAATTTTATCTAAATTAATTGTATTTGTTGCATCGTTGGTTTGATCATGAAAGAGGAATAGTTGATTTTTACTATATTAATTTGCATGGAAATATCTCTTCTATAATTGGTCAATGAAGTTTGAAAGGAATCAAGGAATAAACTTGTGATCAGATTTAGTGGTGTTGTCCTGCGCCAAATTTTGGGATTCCCTTTATTTTCTGTACAGATGCGTACCAGCAGCACTGAAGAAAAATGTGGTTATGTTATCCGAGGAAGGGCGCATACTGGTATGGTCATAACTCAACGTATTGCTATGATTGTTCGTGGACCACCGATGGGTGGATGGCAGACCTTCATGTGTGCGCCTATGATCTGGTATAGACTCCAGTGAGGTGGTGGGTGAAAAAGACCACATACTTAGAAGCTGTGTGATCTCCTTATAATTAATAGATTATATGAGAATTGAATTTGTAAGAGATTTAATTATGAATTTGACTGTTATATTTTCATAAGAGATATAGAGATAAATTGGCAAAATGCATAACTTTAAGTAGTGAAATTGATGCAAGATAGTAAGTGCATGCGAAGAGGAGGTCCATGACTCGAGCATTTATTTGGAGCTTAGCTGCCAAGATTGATTTGTTATTGAGCCATGTTATATTTATTTTTGTTTCGGGTCGTGTTGTAACCGTAATCGTGTTATATTTGTTTTTTGATTTCAAGTTGAGACGTGTTATATTTTTGTATTGGTAAGATGTGAAAGGACACTTTAATATATGATGGGGTGTCTCACATGTATATATATCATATGTAGGGCATGGAAGAAGATAGTGAATGAAAAACCCTTTTATCCTCCTTTGTGAGAGTGATGCTCCTGTAAGAGTGCATGAAGTGGTGTACATAATCACTTCAACTTTGTACACGTGCATAGCGGCAAGGCCACCAGGGTGTGTATAATCCCAGTAATCTATCTTGTGTTGGCGTGGATAGCCATCCCTCTTCTTCAATGTACATAATCGAAGGTCTTGAAGAAATGTATAATCTTCAAGAGCCAAAAATGTGAATAATCTTGAGATTTATCTTATGCCTTGTGTCTTCTTGTTCTTTGTCTACTTTCCAATAAAAAAAGCTTACAAAAATTCTTTAAAAATTGTAAAAAGTTCTCACTATCATAATTAACTCATCTACCAATTTTCATGTCAATTCAACATTATTTGGTCTACCAAAATCATTCCCATAGCCTTCCAAATCATATCTGCAATCCTATCACCATATCCCCCATCTGAAATAGCATAAAAAACATCAATTAACTATTGTCAATTGTTTCATTTTAAATTTAGATTTTGTTAATAGCTGCATACTTGTTATCATTTCTTGTTAATATGTAGTTTCATCAAATTTGTTCACTTATATGTGAAGATGCCACTTGTTTTAATGATTTCCTTGTAACCTGTACTTGCTGCTAAATCTAAGCTTGATTACAAAAACTGACATATAAGTGAAATAGGTTTATCTTAGATTTTTATGTACTTGTAATGATTGATATTTTCATCTGTTATTTTCATGAGAATTTAAAGAGTTTGATGGTTAGTTTGGCTAGTTTGAGTTGTGGTTGGTGCTGAGGGTATAAGTTGTTTTAATTCTATATTTTGTGTTATATTTTAGAAGAATTTTGGATTATAATATGTTGGTGGAAATATTTATTGATGAATGTATATTAGAATAACTCAATGTTATTTTGTTGGATAGTTATTTATTATTGCTCTGATTTTTGGATTGTATTATATTAATTTTCCCACGTTTTCTCAACCTTGATCAAAGGACATCAAAAGGTTCAGTGTCAAAGCTCATTAATCTAATATTGGATCCCCACAATTGCCCTTTAGCACCCCATATGTATCACATGTAATGGATCCAAACCAATTGAGGCATATGCCAAACCAGACACTTGAAAAAATCTAATATTATTAAATTCCATTGTTAAGGGATGTGAGGCTCAGCAATATCTGTAATATCATGTTTTGTCATTTAAAGATACCTTGTTATATTATTTACAGATGATCTTATAGTTCAATTAAAGGCTGATTTAATTTCATGATATAAAAGTGTATTAAAATCTATGTTAATATGTTGTGTTATTTAGATATTGATATATAGTTTCAGTATAAAATTATTCAATAGTTATAATATTAAAAATATAAAGATGTCAAACATTTATTTACTACTATTTAAGAAATTGAATACATAAAAAATGAGTTAAAGACAATGCTTCCGAAGAAGACGATACATCCCAAACCTGCAATGGAGGAATTGATGCTTCCGAACTCAACATTCATATTATCCCATCTTCTGGAGATTGGTTTTTTTCTATACCTAAATTCTCTCTCAACTTTTTGAAGCCCTAATCGATGTGGGTCGGCTTTTTTTGTGTTTTTTTTTAAACCTATTTCGAGCTGCAGTTCAGTTTCTTTTTCAAAACCTAGTTGAAGATGTAGGTTCAGCTTTTTTATCAAAACCTAGTGGAAACTGCAGTTCAGCAGTTGTTTCCTTGCCTGCTTGTTCGATAGAATGCAGATCTAAGGGTAGAATGATCTTAAATCTGACCCCAAAAATAGCTCCTAAATGATCTTAAACCTAATAGACCATAAAAATGGCTCCAACATGATCTTAAACCTGACTTTACCTGACAATATGAGGTCTTTATTGTAGATATATGAAACCGATATATTCTTACTAAGAATTAACAAATTTGAATTTAATGAAACTATGTATAAATCTTTAAATAATACAAATCTAAAGCTTTTAAATAGTAGGTTGTATTCTTTTTTGTTAATTGTTGAATTCTGTAGGAAGAAATTTAGGTTCAAGTATATTTTTGTATTCAGTATTTGATTTGGGTTTGTTTAGGATTTACTTGAGTATATCCTTGAAAAAGCTGTAATGATTAATACTTATTCTCGCATCGCACAGAAATACAAATGTCTAAAGTTGCTCAGGTCGGCACTACTTCTCCAGTTGAGGCAGAAATTCAGACTCTTCTTCTCTTGAGGCATCTTACTAGACACGGGATGAAAGATGGATGGAATTATTAACGAGAAAGACAACGCCTATGCTATTAAGAATATCAAAAATACTTGAGAGAGCTTAAGGAGAAAAGCATTGATATAGGCGCGCGCGTGTATATATATATATACGCGCGCGCGAGCACTTTTCTTTTTTAATTCTCTTTCATATAATTTTGTTTATACATGTACCTCATAATTGAAATTGCACTGCAAATTTTTGGGTATTTTGTCAATAGTGAGAATTCTTTTTATCTTAAGAGGATACTAATCCCAATAGATTTTAAATCCTTCCAGAAGATGCAAGGGTAACTTGTACTTATTGTTGCTCTTGTTTGTTTTTGATATATGATATTAGCTTTGATCCAATTTTTATAAATGATGTCATTTTTATAAAATAACAGCTAAGAGTGGCTAAACATTGTTATTTTCATTGGACAACACCTAAGGCACACCAGACAATGTCATTCTTGTAAAACAACACCCAAGGACTCATAGATATCTTGCTTTCTCTCTTTACCCACACCTAGACAATAATGAAAGCATAACCAGTGGCAAAGATGTCTACAAATAGAACATAATGAAATATTTTGATATTTTATTTTGAAGATGTCACCATACCTAGCATTCTAAATATTTCAAGAATTTTGCATAACACTTTGTAACATTAGGATAGCAATGCACCAAGCAACCCCAAGACTTTCAAATATATTTAATATATAACAAGCATGTTTTTATTTTTTCAATAACAGCTATAGACAAGTAACATTTAGGGGCTATTTGATAACATGATTATAGGATCCACTAACAAAAATGCTGTAAAATACAATTTACAAAAGGACAACCAATTAGAAAATTTGATCTGAACCTATATGCTTGATTCTGAACATATGTATCGACTTTGTTAACTATATAAAAAATTTTCATTATCATAGTGGATCTTCAAATTAAGAGCGTTTTTTATGGTTAAAGAATAAACTTCAAGTATATACTTCAACTTTCTTGCATTAAAACTTACTCAAAACATAAAAGTAAATACACTTTTTTACAAATTTGGAATTATTAGAATTTTTTGAAAGAAGGAAAATAAAACTATTTAAGCTTCTTCCAAAAAATATTTTTACTTTATATAAATTATCCAGTCAGGTACGTATTTTCTAGACATTAGATTGAGAATTCCACTAACATAAATCCTGTAATTCCGTCAAACATATCCATCAATGAAATCAAATATTACAGGATTCAGTTCACATCAATTTTCCTCCATCTAACAATATAATTGAAGAACAGAGATTTGTGCGCTAATCCCCGTGTAAGTGGGGTTACAAGATTTTCGTTGAAGTGGAACCCGTAATCCAGGCTACCAAACAGCATCTCAATATCATCAAACGAAACTGTTACTTGGAAAACACTTTTAAGATACAAAAAGAGCTAAGAGTAAAAATGCAGGCATTTGCACACCCAAGATAAGATGCGGTCAACAAACAAATTCATTGAATAATAACTCAATCTTGAAGCGCCTGGAAAATAATCAGAATTAATCAATGGGTGCCAAAGTTGTGACGAGCGCACCTGATAAGTCCTTCTTTCAACATGTTTTGCTCCTCGTAGGTCCAATCCACAGCCAAACCTTTGTCATGCTTTAGACCACGAACCCACTCTCGATGGCCGCTGCCAAATGATGTCCCCGCATTAAAATTCGCAGACGAACTGCCAAGAATATCCGAAGTTCCGGATGGAAAACTCCCCACTGTGTTATTCCCAGATGAGCTGCACATGACCACAGAATTCATATCTGCAGAGCTATTCACTCCGTCAGCTTGGAAAGAAAGCATGCGATAATTGTAATCTGACGGATCAAAGCCATGAAAAAATCCGGTATCGGAATCATCTTCCATATTCAGCAATAATCTCCAAAGTTGATAAAAACCTCCAATCCAATGTCCAGCAATCGAATTTCACAACTCAGCACCAGATCCACAGAACATAAGCTCCGGCATCAAACGCCAGTGCTCCCATTCTCCATTCCGTGCAACAAAACCCCCCACTGCCAATCAGTTCACGGCCAACTCACGTCATAGATTAACAATGCCCCCATTCCATCATTGAGAATCAATCTAGCTAAAATGCACACCACAAATTCTTAAAACCCTACAACAACAAAACAGAAAAGGCTAAAGAAACGATTCATATACTTCGCTTGGACAACTACTCGCATCAGCAACAGCTGAAAAGAACATAAGAACCTATCCTCCAAGCCCTAAACCCCAAAACCAAAAGCTAGAGAGCCAATGTCCAAGATGCAAGAGAAGGATCGCCGGAGATAAAGGTGGTGCCGCCTCTCCCAACTACGGCACTTGAAATCCGATTTATTTCCCTTTAATTCCTCAACTGTTTCTTCATTATTTCGATTCTTTATGGTTTCTCTCCTCTCTTCCTACGCCTTCCACTCACCTTCGCCTTTCCTCTGCCTTTCTGAAACAGGCAAAGGCCACCGCCTTCTAAGCTCCACTTCCACAGTTCTCTTTTGTAAAAGAAAGCGGCATCGGCCAAGAATGACCCTGCTTTTCTTATTATTTACTGAACCGCCATTGCGCAGCTAAATGAGGGAAGCGCCAAACGTCATATTTACAAATTTAATACCTAAAACTTTAATATTACTAATAATCCATCTTAAAATTTATGTTACAACCTAGTTGAGGTAATAATGTTATCTTAAAAATAATATATTAAGGTTCGATTTCAAGTTGTTATAATTAATTTTAGTGATAATTTCAAAAATATAGTTCTATAGTTGACGAACCAATGATTAATTTGCACTCAATTGCTCATTGACGGTCCTTGATACGTTGGCAGCCAAGTTCTTGGCATTGCGCAATGGGTGCCAATTTTTTCCCAAGCACGGATAAGGGCTGGTCCACTCCGGTGTGGATCCGCCTTCCAGGTCTTCCGCTTAACTTGTGGAGCAACCAACCCAAATAGCAGCAAAGATCAGTAAGCCACTTTACATTGATGCCTATATACAACTAGTAGAGAAAGATGCGCATTTGTCCGCATTTGCATTGAGATCAACCTTTGGAACACATTGGTTCCACTGGTTCCAATCCAAACTATTGATGCTACATTTAACCAATCAGTCAAGTATGAAGGCTTCTCCCTTTATTGCAACTATTGCGGAAAAATATGACACAAAGATTGCTCAGCACCTTCCAATGCCAAAACTATCTTAAATGTTGCCTCTACAAGTACCATAACCCCGCTGAAACCAATCGTCGGGGAGCCACTCGACAAAGACTGGATTCTTGTGCAACGGTGGAAACGCCAAGCAAATGGTCTTTCATGTGGTCGATCCTCCCGTCGCGACAAATCAAGGCCACATCTCCCTCGGCCATCTGTCCAGCAGCCTGCTTCTCTGGTTGCCTTGCGTCCGATCCCTCTGCAAGCCCTAACTAAGCTAGCCAGGTCTTGAGTGATCAACCCCTCGATTCAGCCCCACGACCCAGCCCATCCCGTGAGTCACACCTCCATGGGCCCATCTCACTTTGAGCAGCCCATGTCTTCATCGAGCCTCATCGTTGGCTCATTGAGTCAGCCCGCCTCTTCCAGCCCACCCCCACTTGCAGCTTGATTGGTCCCTGTTGCAAGCCAGTCCGCGATTTTTCCTTTGGGCTAAACCGCCTCTTCTAGCTCACCTACACCTAGCCATACCACTTCCCCACCTTCAAGCCCGCCAGCTTATAGCCCAACCGCAACCGCAACGCAACCCATTTCTGTTGCACGGTAACCCACATTTATAACCTATAGCTTCTAAGCCCCCAACTGTCTCAGGCCCAGCCAAATCCGAACTAACTTCCATACGGCCCGTGAGCCTTTCACCAATCTGCCCGTTGCAATTCATAGGCTTTGAGAAACCCACTATTGAGATTTCGTCTTCTAGGGCTTGAGATCTAGAAGTATGGAGCAGGCTCCACCCCCCCCCCAATGAATGACATTCTTGCATGGAATTGTTGTGGCATGTGGAAGCCGGCGACTCGACATCACTTTCCGCTGTTCATCTCGATGCGTAAGCCAAGACTGATTGCTCTGTTAGAGACCCGGGTCGAGTCATTTTCTCGCAGGGATGCGGATCATCTCTTTGGAAGGCATTGGAGCTTCACCGTTCAGCCTTCAGCGGGTCGCTCGGGAGGTATTATTCTTGCATGGCAGAATGATTTCATGCAATTTGAGGTTCACCTTTCTTGTAGCCAGCTGATCCTCGCCACCATAACGCTACGATCAATTACCTTCTTCCAGTTTGGCGCCACTTGCGCGTCGACTGACCTGTATACAAGGAGGGAGTTGTGGTGAATGATCTTAGTTGTGCTGGTGGAGGGCTTCCTGCTTGTACTTGGAGGAGACTTCAACTATATTTTCTCGCAGTAGGAGAAACACAGTAGGAAGCCGTTCAGAGTGACCCACTGCTCTAAGAGGTTCTGAATGCTTGCCACCTTCATGACCCATATTTTTTAGGTCCACCTTACACGTAAAACAATATCAGGGAGGAATATCAGGGAGGGCGCACGGCACATTTGGGAGCGCTTGGCTTAGTTCCTTCTCAGCACGGAGACGATGGACCACCTGTCGAGTGCAGTTGTGCACCATCTTCCAAGGGTAGCCTTTGACTATTGCCTGATTTTTTTTACGGATTCATGTCCCAGGTTCCAGTGTACCGGTGCCGGTACAAGTTTGAGGACACGTGGATCCAGTACTCGAAGGCCCTCTCAGTGGTGGAAATGACTTGGGGGCACCGTTCCGCTGCATGCCGTCCTCAATTCTCAACCACAAATTGGCACGCACTCTCCGGGCACTGTGGAGATGAAGATGAAATATGCTCCTGAACTTGAGGATGAGGGAGGCTGAGCTTACGGTGACCTTGATACAGCTTCAGGCTTCGGATATGGAGATGGACAGAGGCGGAGACCAGGAGCTTGTGCAATAACTCCGAGACACCCCGCAAAAGCTCTCACATGTGGAGGCAGGATTGGCTAGCTGGTGGCAGCAGTGTGCCAAGGCACGATGACCCTCTCAGAACTAGTGCGGTGTTTCAGCGGCTCACGATGCAACGTTGCAAGTCAAACATTGTGCTCGCATTATTGATTCTCCAAGTATTCTTTGACTTCTTCCAGGGAAAGTGGGGCACCTATAGTCCCGTAAAGGATTTCCCAGATGATCTGATTCTATATCATATCCTTGGAGACGCAGATTCTACCTCTCTCCAAGGTGTGGTTACGGATGCAGAGATCTAGGCAGCCCTGAGGGACCTTAGCCCCAACCGCTCTCCTAAGATTGATGATATCACCCCATATTTCTTCACTAGCTACTGGAAGATTATCTAGGCTGACACATTGGCAGTCGTTCACCATTTCTATGATGGTGGGAGAATACCCCCCTCCCCTACCTATTTATCATGTGTTCGGAGCTCTTTTCTCTTATTGTAAGGGAACACAACATATTGGTCGACCGATTGGCATCAAGTTGGATTGAGGTGGGCCCAGCTTATCCCACCTCATGTACGCAGATGATTTGATCATGTTCACTCCAGCCTCTGAAGCAGCTGACAAAGAGGTGCAGCGGATCCTAGCAGATTATGGGAGCTAGACTCGGTAATCTGTGAACTCGCGCAAGTCACATATTGTGTTTAGCCATCACCCCCCAGCATACCAGCAGCGCAGGTTTGCGATACAGTTGGGCTTTTAGAGAGGATCTTCTCTTTGATACTTGGGTGTTACAGTTACTAACCGACCTCCGCAGAGAGCATATTTTCTAACTATCACAGAGCAGGTTGGTGGAGAATTGGCTCCTGGGGCAATCGACGCCTTTCTCTTACCGGTAGATTGTATTTGGTCAGATCAGTGCTCGCCGCGATCCCCCAGCTACCAAATGTTAGTTGCCTCAATTACGAACTTCGACCTCTCAATCATTAAGGCTATCCTCCATAAGTTCCTTTGAGGAGGAGCAGATGGTAGTGGTCTACACTATGTTAGGTGGCAGGAGTTTTGTAAGCCACTTGAGTTCGAGGGACTCAGTATTAGAGATATGAGGCTCTAAAGAGTAGCCTTAGTCGCCCAACACACCCTTAACTTTGTCAATATATAGGGTCTCCTCTAGGTGACAGCCATAAGTTCCTTTGGGGTGGACTTTATAGTTCAGTGATCTGACTCTGCAGTTTATAGACTTCTGCGATACAGTTGGCCGATTATACAGTGCCACACTCGGTGGAAGGATGGGACTTGCAGTGTAGTTTAATAACTTCACAGAGAGTCGAGCCAGCCAAATTTATAGAGTGGAGAGAGGATGTCAGTCTTGGCAGTTTGTTGCCATGTGGGAGATGGCCCTGGGCCCCAAGGAGGCTTGTTTTATGTGGATGTTGCTCATTGATGCTATCCCAACAGGCTGTTGGTTACTCAAAAGATAGCTTACGCAGTTTACAGCCTGTGTCTAAGGCTGTGATTCAGAGGATGATAAAGAGCACTTGATGTATATTGCAGTTATACGAGGGCCATTGTGGAAATTTTTGCATGTTGGGGCTTGCTTCCGACCACCTTAACTTATTGGGACCAATTTACTGCCATGTTCTCGACTGCTATTGTGTCTCGTCACTGTCACTTTAGCTGCCAAGTTGTGGCCTACGCCCTTTATTAGGCTTGGAGGAGCAGGATTACGTGTTCTAATGGCCGACCGTGCCCGACTCCACTAGTCTGTGCAGGTTCGATTCTCTCTACGCAGGTTCATGTTGGGCTACATGATGGGTCAAATAATTTGCTTCCGGTCACCCTAACTTATTGGGACCAATTTACTGCCATGTTCTCGACTGCTATTGTGTCTCGTCACTGTCGCTTTAGCTGCCAAGTTGTGGCCTACGCCCTTTATTAGGCTTGGAGGAGCAGGACTGCGTGTTCTCATGGTCAACCGTGCCCGACTCCACTAGTCTGTGCAGGTTCGATTCTCTCTACGCTGGTTCATGCTGGGCTACATGATAGGTTAAATAACTAGGGTTCCACGGCCTACAGGGCCCCATCACCTCATCTTTTAGATGGTAAACCCCCCCCCCCTTCGACTTGTTGAATGATGGCCAACATTGATGCTGCACCTAGATATGGAGAGCCCGCTTGTTTTGGAGGGGTTGTGGTTTGAGACTGCTGGCCACCTACTTGCTGTTGATGGAGCTAGTTTGCAGGCCTTATCTCCTCTTCAGATGAAGATGTAGACAATTACCATTATGCGGCAGATTCTCCTGGTCTGAGATGCTGATTCTGACAGACTTATTATTGAGGGCGATTGCATGGGAGCTATTTAGAGGCTCAGACGTCATTGGGAGATGAATCTCCGTTCACGAGGCGGAACTTGTCGTGCCGATCACCTCGCTTTTCTACTAAATATACCACGTGTTATTTTTGCTTATCAATCGCGTGATGCGAATCGTGTGGCTGTGTATTTTTGTGCTGTGTATTTTCAACATGATGATTTTTATTTTATTATGAGAGATGTGCTCCACATGAGGTTCTTGAACCTCCTTGCTCAGGAGACCATGAAATTTGATCGCAGTTGATTTTGTACTAATAATTATAATTATATATATGCTTAGGCCTTAATTCATGAACCAATAGTTAAGCTTCATGGTAAAATGACAAAAAACAAAAAATATATATGCAATATACACAACAACAAAAATATTATGAATGGAATTATAGAGATCATCTTTTATAACATTTTAGCACTTTAATTAAATTAGAATGAAAATCATGATGATCAATTAAAGTCGGCAATTTTACCCGAAATTTGAAATTCGAACTCGACTCAACTCGAGATATTTTAAATCGACTCGAACTCAACTCGAAAAATTTCTAGTCGAGTTCGAGTCATATGTCTTAACTCGAACCCTATTTAAAAAGACTCGAACTCGATTAGAACTCGACTCAAACCCGAACTCGAACAAGTTCGAGTCTGAGCTGACTTGACTCAAACTCAACTCGTAGACAACCATAGGATCGACCATAATCTTAATTTTGAGGTTCTGCATAGCCAAAATACTTAATACGGGGAAGTCAACAAGATTATAATAGAACTTCTTGCATAAAGTGGTTATATGCATCTATATGATATTTCTATAATGTGTAAACTTTGTATTTCTTTCTGCATGCATTTCTTCATTAACATCTTTTTAGGTTACAATAAAAAATTTTTTAAATAAAATGAATGGTAGGGTTGGGACAAATTAGAGTTGTTATTGGATTGATTAGATCTAAATCCAAATAGATTAAGTTGAAGTCTAAATTAATCAAATAAAATAAAAAGAAAAATATAATGACTTCATTTAAATAATTAGAAATTTTAATTTATTAAGCCCTTCAATTAATATTATTATTTTTTATATTTTCACATCTCAATTTTTTGTTATTTTTTTATTCACTTTATCAACTTATATGCATCTCAAATTTTTATTATTTTCTTATTCACATTATCAACTTATAAGGTTATTTTTTTATTAAAAATGTTCTATAATTTAACGATCAAGATGTTGAAACAAATTTGCTTAATATTGTCTACACTTGTGCAATATAAATGCTTGTAACTAATATATAATGTTTAATCTCTTCAAGTTTGTATCCTATGATGGTTGTCATCTTGCTGTCATCTCTACATTAACATTGATATAATATATGCTAGCATATCAATCATAGTAAGAAAAAAGAATGCTCTCTTATTGTAACAACTCAAGATTGTTATTTATGCTAAACCTAATATAATCAATTTTAAACTTCTTTTATTAGTCTCTAATTATCATTAGGAGCAAATTCCGAAGTTTTGATTCAATTTGGAAAAATTGTTAATTTTAGCTACTTAATTACGAAAAGTAAAATAAATATTTTAACCTTGACTCAAATTTGATCATGTTTTTTGATTCTTATCACCCAAATTAATTGTTGGTGAATTTTTGGTATTTTCTGAAGTCTGTTTAGATAAAATAGCAATTTCAAATATTTAATTAAAATTTGTAGCAATCAAATCGTTTGAACCATCGCGTGGGATTTGTTGTTTGCGCCCGCACGCAAAACAACCAAATCGGATACGGCTCCTCTCCCGGTGCAACAACCTCCAGTAGTTCAGAGTCTGACAATGTCAGTTTCACAGTGACAGTGCCCCAGCAAAAAAAAAGAAAAAATATGATTAGACAATTATTTAAGTATATTTTAGACTAATATTTTCTTATATTTTAAGATATCACAAATCATCCTAAGAAAATAAGAATTACAAAGCATTAAATGAAATGATAAAAATTATAAACCATATATTTATAAGTTAAGTAAAATGTGAGGTATGAAAACATACCTCATCCCAAAGCTGTGGAAAATGTTAAGCATTCAATATATGTAAACTACTAAGTACAAGAAAGATTCTAAACAGATATGATCAAACTACTTATGCTGATTTTTTAATATAAATGATGTATAACCAAAATTGTATTAAAACTAGCATCTTAGCATGATTGCATATAAAATCAGAAACTGCTGAAAATATAGAAATACTGAAAATGCTATAAATATTGAAAAATTTGAGCTGCACTGAATTGAAAATAATTGAAATTGAAAATAAAATATTTTATTTTAATTAGACATGTGCTTAGAATAGTTATGTTATAATAAAAACTGGCTATAACTAGCCATTGAATCAAAACTGAAGCATCTAGAACACGGATGCCTAGATTAACAAATATATCATCCAGAACACTAACATTTAGGCCTAAACTAAAAATAGAAGTGCAGAGACGGACTAGCTAGGGCACATTCTACTGAACTGTTGTCTGATTTACTGATTTATACTAATTTATTAATGCCAATGACTTATGCAAATTCCAAAATTGACATAGAATATTCATCAAATATTATATGTCTCATATAATATGTCAAAATAGTAAAAACTCAAATTAAGAAAGCAATGCATACAAATCAAAGAATAATAAGTAGTAGTACATAAATATACGTGATATCATTTATTTTTTAATTTAATCATTATAATTATTCTGAGATTATACAAGCTCATGATCTCCAATATCATACTATCCAATATAAACTCAAAACTATGACCCTATAATATCAAATAATTAGAACTAATCAAGTTCTAACTTAAATGAATCAATGTCGCATATATGAGTTAAATAATAAATCAATCGTCTTAATTCATGAATTAATTAACCCAAACCAAATCTTGATTAAGTCAAATCAAGATTAAGGAATTAAGAGTTAAAACTCCAAATATTTAGGTTTACACATTTTAACCCAATGGCACTAAAGACTAAGGGTCTATGGTTCCCCAGCTCTCACAAGCTAAAGATTAAGGCAATCTTATTAAGTATAATCAAACTTAATAAGATGGATCTCTAATCTTAAGCTAAGGTTAAAGATAAAATAGTCACAATTAAAAGATAAAATCTAAAAATTTTAAATCAAGGATTAATTTCATTGAATAACTCATTTACCCAATGAATGAAATCTAGCATAAGCCTACTACTAAGCACTTAAGGAAGAAGGTCATAAGAGCTTAAGTTGGAAAGATACTTAAAGAACTTCCTAAGGAAATGACTTTATGATTGAGAACTAATATAAGATAGATTTTCTTAATATTGAAATGAATCTATGGAAGGCATAATGTGGGCTTAATTCTACATTATGAAGCTCATAAGTTAACTTGGGAAATTTTTAAGGGAAAATTAGGGTTTGTCTTAAAATTAATCTAATAAGTCTAAATAATCTAAATTTGATTCATAAATATTTACTTTACTAATTTTAAGGAAAATGAGAGAATTCTAGGACTTAAGAACACTTAAACTTAACTTTGGACAAAATAATCAAAATGCCCCTACTTAAGGGTCAAGAATGCAACTTTTGGAATTAGGGACCCAAATTGAATTTTATTAATTTCAAATGATTTCTTACTATCTAATATGAAGATAGAGACTAAGAGCACCCAATTTGACCAAGGATTAAGGCTAATGAACTCAAATTAAGTTTTAAGCTTATTAAAAATTGATTAGCAAAATTGCTTAGAGAAATCTAAAATTTTTGCTATACTTAGGTTCTACTCTATCTTAGGATTCCATAAAAACTAAGTTTTGCTAAATTATGAGGTAAAATTACCAAATTATAGGAAAATTAAGGTTTCATATAAAAGGGGTAATTAAGAAGATTAAGGGTTGGATTCAAAAACCTAACTTCACCAATTGGTATTCAAATTGAGTAAAGTCAATAGCAATTAGTCTCCTATAGAACACTGAGTACAATGATAGTGAGTTTACTCAATTTAGACTTCAAATGATTAATCTAGGTCATAATTAGAATTTAAGGTAATTAATGAATGATTAGTGATATTAGCTATAAAAATGATAATTTAACTTCACCACTATGTTCTACTCGATATTAGGAGTGATTAGAAATTTGAATTTTATAATTTGGATAATTAATGAGCATAACATTCACTAATTTATTTTTAGGGTAATTAGGAATAATTAAGCATTCTACTCGTAAAAATTAGAATTTTATTGCAGATTAGTAATCATTAAATTCTCATGATCAAAATGATATATTGGTTTACATGATTTGGAGCTAAATTGGATAAGTTATGAGCTAATGTAAAATCTATGATTTAATGGGGATTAGGGGGCTAAAAATGTCATTAGTTACATCAAACAACAAAACTAATACTACAATGATGATCATTATATTTTTTTTTATTAAAATAGGATATATCTTTGTTGTATTTGGATTTATGAATTTAAAGTTATGCATGTTTGAATATTTTTAATTAAGATATATTAATTAAACTAACATCGTTTATCAGATTAATCTAAATATTTAATTAACAATTTTTAACTACAGGTGGGACCCACTGGCACGGTGGCACAGAACTGGTGGGCCCACGGGCACTCGATGTCAGTGGCAGCAGACCTGCGGGGCCCACCTGACTCGGTATATCAACGCTTGGCAGGTCCCATGGCTCGACAGAGGGAAAAGGATGCATGCTTGAGGATTAGAAGTACACGTGTCGGGCTCAACCCAACCCGACCCGCAGACTACCTTCTTCCCCGACAGGATCGAAAATGGGGTCACTAGGGCAGCCGAAACGCCGGCCTTCCCGACATCGTCGGAGGCTGGTCTGCTCGCCGTTGGAAAGGTCTCGAAGAGACCTTTCAAACGACGGTTGAAATTTCACCGGAGATGGACCAGAGCTCCGGCAAACCTCAACTCTAGGTGATAGGGTTCAGGGAGGATGACGGTACTGTGGACGACTGTTGACTCTTCATAAAAAATGCCTGATCCATCTCAATCGAGCTCGATCAGACTCGATCAAACAACCATCCATAGCATGAAATTAAGTTTCAAAATGGGAATGAAAGCATCGCATGGAGAAATTGAGGACATCGAAGGCACCTTGACGAGTGGCTGAGATCCTTTGATACATCAAAATGACGGTTCGATTGTTCTTGAATGCTCCAACTTCTCTAGACCGAGATATCGATGCTTGATGATTGAATGAGGCCATTAAGGCATGCTGGGGAAGCTTCAAAGAGGCGAGCAATGCCATGCGTCCGCGGCTGGGAGAGCAGGCGAGGGCTCAGCGCGACGAGTGAGATGATTCATTCGTCGTTCGATCTGGCGACAAATCTAATCAGAGGACACAAACACGATGCCTTCTGATTAGATGCTAACTGCTCAGGGGATAGATGGCATGGGAGGGATAAGCGATGGAGCCGTTAATGTAATTATTTATATATTACTTAAATAAGAATTTTTTATTTTCTTAATTAAATTTTAATTATGAAATAACTTCTGAAAAATTCCAATAATTCACCCATAGATAATTGAAGGGTGATGAATGTAACGGTGAAGTCAGATTTTAATTTTTGACAACAATTTAGTTATTTTATTTTTTCGAGGTATTTTAAATATATTAAAATATTTAAGAAAAATTTTACGCCTTCTATATACTTCCAAAACATCATTCCTAGCTAATTTGGGAGTGATGGGCATAATGGCGAACTCGGATTTTTGATTTGAGGTCAAATTAATTAGCTCATTTTCAGATTATCTGGATTTTCCAGAATTAGGGTTTGGTGCGATTGACTCCTAATTTGGATCAAAATTTCAGGTTGGCTCCTAACGACTAATTAAGACTATTGGAATGAGGATTAGGACCTGGTTTAGTCCTAATTGATCAGGGTAATAACCTTGAGTTATTATAACAGTAGACCCTAGGATTGAAATATAAAAATATGGAATAGTTGATTTCGTCATCCATAGTTAGAGCTTTTATGTTCAAATATTTGAGCTCCGTTACTTGAATCTTTCGAGTCATTATAATCGCAACTTAATGATCTGTGCAGTGAGAATTTAGGGTTTTATGTAAAACCTTTAATCCCCCTCATTTCTTCCCTGATCACATCTGGACGAAGAAGACGAGTAGCGTGGGTCGGGCCAACCCATGACCCACGCTGTCTAGCAGTGCGAGCCATCAGGTCCCGATCGACTGATGCGGTCCTTATATGGGCTGGTCCATCGGGTTCTAATCGACCTGACAGGGCCCGTGCTCTGAATTTAAATAATGAAATGGAATGTTAATATTTCATAAAGTCCAAACCTTATAATAATGCTTGACAACTAGGGTTTGACATATTTCCCTTATTTAATATCCAAATATAGCAAATTTATATAGCATTTTGATTAGAAAAATATGTAGATTAATAAACTGCAATAATATTTTAGTTTTCGTGGATAATTTTCTTAATTATGTTTTAATTATATCCAAAAACTTTATTATTGAATATTAAAATGTACACTCATCCAAATTGCATGTTAGGGTATCTATTTCTTCATTATGCCAATTAGAACTTAATTATAAAGTTTAATTTACTTTTTTGTGATTAATTTTGCTAATTAGTTGTTAATTATATTAAATATTGATTAGTGAATACTAGTCTCAATTGTAATTTGATTTTGATAAACTTGGTATCTATGGAACCATTATATAGTAAGGAATATGGTGGTAACTTCATATTTCAATTTAGAGATGTTTAATTTCTAATATCCTTAATTAGTTCAAAATATTAATTAGTTAATATTAAGCTTTATACTTATCCAAAGTTAGCTCACTTGTTGATTTAATCTTCATTAGGCAGCAAGGGTTGATTTGTTATCATTTGATCTATTTCTTGATCTTAATTTTTCATGTTAAACTTAGGTCTTAGAGAGAATTAATGTGCTCAGAACTTAAACATTAAATCTTCTATTTGATGATTTTCTCCTAAATCAGAGAATTAACATGTTTAATATCACTTAATCAGTTAATAAAATATGTTGATTGATCAAATAACCAAACTCTAGATTTATTGATTTATCTTATGGATTTGAATGTTAACTCTTATAGTCAAGATAATAAAGATTTGCATCCTTAATTGTAGCATTCAACTCCATTTAGAAATCATGAATCGCATGAGCTCTTAAATGAGTCAGTAACTATTAGATTATAATTTTACCTTGCATTATTAGTTTGCATAAGCTTGAACCATAAAAATGTCTTTAAGGGTATGGATAGATAATATAATTAGAGTAATTATAATTAAGTTAAATTAATGAGGTAAGATGTCTTATTTGCAATATATTGAGGTAGAATCCTAGATTCACCATATAAACTCTAAGAACTGATCTTATATTATTGTGTTAGTATTAACCTAATATAAATTAGATTGAACATATCCTCTTATGGTAGTAAAACCAAATTGAAAGACTTATATGTTATTTCCTTGAAGCTTAGTGGTAGGACCACTTGAAATTTTGGTATAACTTCCGTAACTTAAAACTCCTTGATTATTAAATACTTTATTTAAGACTACAAGTATAATAATATTAGTATTATTATGTGAGAATGCAGTACATATCCATGATCTAACTTTGATTTTAGTAGTATATAGGATTGGTTGATTTGCCCTATATAGAATTGTAGAATTTCAGTCTTATCTTACATAATTAGATAAGTACAGTTAAATTCAGAATAAACACCCCAATTCCAATGTGTGTTATAAGTAGGAGTTTGGATATCATAGTTTGATAGAATAAAATATGAAATGATGTATGTCTCCTATCCCTGTGCATGGGGATAAGTTTAGTTAAATAATATAAGTGTTCAATATCACTTTTCTTAAGATATGCTAAATTATGTGTATGTACTCTTAATATGTGATAATTTAGGTTGATATACCAGTGTAACCATGAGCTGTGTTGATTTCATTTAAAATAAAATATGTACTTTGTGACTCTCATGATTAAGGATTCTGAATATTATGGAATTTAGATTAATGTGCATATTAACGTGAAATATATTAAATAGTTAGATAACCAACATACTGAAAATAGATAGTCTACACTGATACGCAAGTATTCATGGTCCGAAGTAATATGTGATGGTAAGATTTTGAGATTTATTGTCATCTGGGAATAGTGTTTAATTTCGTTGCTAGAGTATACTTAATTTCAATAATATGTAAGTATCAAATTGGTTTTGGTATTGGCCCTAATTATGATTTTAGAGTTTCTTTGATTTGAAACTTCTTTTAGAGAATCAAGGAGAGTTTGGATTAAACATGCAAACGATATGGATTCATGCAAGTATTTTTCTTCTAAGCTTCATATTAAGTTGATTAGATTGATTTCTCATTTCATAATCAAGAGAATTAATTTTCTTTAGTGAATTTTACTAAATGTACTAAATATTGTCTAGTGCTTTGAAATGAACACTAGAATATTCAATTTTGGCACGTAAATATTCGTGTGATAATTAGCTTATGAGTTCATCCCTTACGTCTAAGTGATAACATTTATATTTTATGTTGAATATTACATAAACTTGATTCCACTAATGAAATATCTCATTTCATAATCAAGAAATTTAATTTTCTTTGTTTGAACTTATTATATAATCACATTATTTTTGCTTAGATTATTAAATATTTTAAATGTAATTATAACTATAATTTGATTTATAATTTATAATTATCATTAATTTAATATATTAACACTAATTTGAGTAATAAATTAGTAATATAGCAAAATCGTTGATATATATTTGTTCAAAAAATATATGCACCAATGATTTTTAAATTTATGTTTGAAATTATAATTACAAATACTGGTAAGGGCTTTTATTGTATGGAATGTATTACCTTTCACATTTAGAAAATAATATCTTGGATTTTTCATATTAATTAATCATATTATAGCCATATATATGAATGCCATGCATATATTTTTTGCGAACGTTCGATTCAAATGATGCGATCACCACCGTTGAAATTCTAGTTAAGAGTGATTCACTGAATAAGGTCCTTAAATAAATAAAAGAAAAAGCACTACTGAAAAAGTAAAACTTAGTTTCCAATCATGCATGTCACTTCAACTAAAGCTTATGAGCTCATAATTTTTTATTTATATTTGACATACTTATATATTAATATACATCAAAATATATAGATGATGTGTCAATTCAATGTGTAAGTAAATTATTGGCTGAATACATAGGACTATATGAAAGAAAAAAAGTATATAATTTTTAATATATATTCTTGTGTAAGCATAACATTTTTCTTAACTTTAAGTTAAAATTTAAATTTTATTTTTGCAAATAATCTCAAGTGAAAATCTTAAGTTATTTCATATATCTTTGAGAAAAGTTTTTATGCAAAGCGCATTCTTCTCAAATGGCAAGAATAAGAGTAGCTAAAGTTGTGAGATAGGCACGCTTAAGCCATCTGCCAAAACCAACATCTAGGTGGTGCAAAACCTGAGCATTACTCGACAAATAAAAAACGTGTCTGCTTTAAGAGTGCACAGGATAAACTGTAGCAACAATTACTATAGGGACGTGAAAAAAATAAATGTGCACATGCTTTCGAGTCATTATGATAGAGTGCCACCAAATGTATGTAATTTCAAAATCATGACATATCACTTTCACATAGCACAAGAAAGTCTTAGTTATGCCCTTTATGCTAGTTGTAAGAATTCCACCAAATGTTAGGCCTAACACCCAAAAGAAGAGTATGCACAATTTTTAAGGAGAAGCAGTTGTAATTCTCGAATAATGGGTCATTTTTAGAGCCATTAGAGGCAAGGATGTTAGCACCTTGCATCAATCTCTTCCCAAAATAAAACATGAACTATAGGACATAGAATAAAGAGTATCGAAAATATAAAATTTATTGACCTGTCACCATTTGATCAACAAAGAAGTGCTGTAAAGTATGAACCAAATAGAGAGAGCTTGCAGCTCAAAAATAAAATATTAGAAGCAACTAGTCCCAAACTATCTTTTCCTCTCATTGTGGCAATAGTGCCTCAAGAGAGAATACATGTTTTTGCACTTTAGATTCGTGATCAAGAAATGTTGAACAAAAACTATTGTTAAATTTTATGACAGTCACAGAAATATCAGATAGAGAAACATAAAATTTTTGCAATTACAGCCTACCATCTAATTATATGAACTTGCAAACCCAACCATCCATCTAGTTCTTAGTTTATCAAGCAAAGTAACACATAGAGCGGCCTTGGTGTTATGTTGGGTAATAGGAGACCCAAATACTTTGCATGAAAAGTGTTGAGCTACAAACCAATGAGTTGGGCAAGATAATATGAATGTTTCACTTTGTTAGAAAAGTATATGTTTGACTTTAAAAGGTTGTACTTTTAATAGATTGCCACCAAAAGATTTCTCAAAAAATAAGATGTCATCAATAAATATATAGTAGATGAGAACAAATGAAATATGTGACTCTGGTTCGTTGAACATTTTTATTTGACTAAGCTTCATCAAGTAAATTTAAAAATACATTATAATAATATTGAAAAGGAGAGGCAAAAGAGGGCAATTCTTTCTCAAGCCATTATTAGAGAAAGAAAACCCTTAATGGAGCCATTAAGACCAGTAGAAAAGTAGATATTTATAAATACAATCTTGAACCTAAGAAATAAAGGGCATATGAAAATTCATATTTTGAAGATGGCTAATAACGAAATCCCTATTAATACAATCTTAAGCTTTTTTCAGATCAATTTTGGCACAAAAGACTTGAGCAAAAGTGTTTCTGGAGAAGTGTTTGATAATCTCATTAGTGAAAATAATATAATGTGAAGCTTCTCTACCTTTAATATAACATGTATGAGCTTAATGAATGTAAGCTGGGAGAAATAGAGCTAGGCGACTGACCATCACTTTGAAAATAGTATTATAAATAGTATTGCAAATTGATATTAGTCTATTGTTTAAGAGATAATTGATATTCAAGTTCTTAGGTATTAAGGTAAGAAAAGAATGATATTATTGGCAAAAAAATGTCGAATAGAAGCAATCACAAAAGGGTTGTGCTTTTCCGAGTTTCCTTGAAAAAAAGGAACAAAATCATTAAGATCAGGAGAAGAGTTATTATCAATACTATATCTGCTTACAAAGAGCCTCATACAAAGAAGAAGGCAATGACCTAGAGTAGGAGATGTTAAAATAATTGCTTCCATGTGGACAGTAGAAAATTATAGAAAAATAATTGACATCTTAGTCCTCCAAAGAGGAGTGGCTATGTAAGGATTCACTTAAGTAGTTATAAGCAGAACTCTTAAATATTGAGGCGCCTTTTCAGATAATCGTGGAGTTTCCAATAATAACTCCAAAGTTAAGTGTGCTCATGTGGGAGCACTCCCAGGATGAGTGACATGCTAGAAAGTTATCTTTTAAGGGCAAAATCATGAGATCTTTCATGCCAAAGCGAATAATACCTTGGTAATTAAGAAATTAAGTTATTACAAATGATATCAGAGTAGGCCATAGGGTGTATGATATGAACTAAATGCCATACAAGGTAAAGTACTACTTCTTTTGAGCAGTTTCTTGAACCCATGATGGTTAGGTGCTATATGATTATGGGTACCTCTTGAGCTGTATGGGACACCTCTAGTTCTATCTACCGAATGGATGGTTCTTAAATCTGTGTGTGGATACTGATAAGGATATTAGTTACTTAAGTTGGGGAGATTGTAAAGATTCACTTAAGTAGCAATAAGCAAAACTCTTAAACATTGAGGCACCTTTTCAGATAATGGTAGAGTTCATGATAAAAATTACAAATTTAAGTATGCTCAAGTGGAGCACTCTCAGAATGGGTGACCTACTTGGAAGTCATCTTCTAAGGGCAACATCTTGTGGCATTTCATGCCAAAGCAGACAATACCTTGGTGCTTAAGAGTTTGGGCTGCTCAAATAGAGATATCATGTTCACTTTTAAATTTTGGTAAGCGTTCATCAAGTCCTACGAATAACTCTGAACATGAGGGCACTGCTTTCCACCCTCAGATCGATGGACAAATAGAAATAATTAATCAAGTCCTTAAAGACCTCCCGCATCTCTGCATTTTAGATTTCGGAGGTTTTTGGGAAGATTATATTCCACTTGTGGAGTTTGTGTATAATAATAACCATCAAACAAGCATTGGCATGGCTTCGTATGAAGCTCTGTACGGAAGAAGATGTAACACTTGACTAGCTTGATCAGAAACTGGAAGCATTCAATTATATGGGTCAGAATTGGTCAAAGAAATCGACAAAAATGTTCAATTTATTCAGTAGAGGATTCATGCAACATAAGATTGTCAAAGAAAATATCGCAATGATAAGAATTTTCTCTAGAGTTTATAATTGGTGATTTTACTTATTTAAAAGTCAACTTGATGAAGGGCGTGCACTAATTTGGTGTAGCTGGAAAACTCAATCTCTGTTACATTAGACTATTTGAAATATCAACAAAAATAGGATATGCAACCTACAAGCTAAAAATTCTAGACAACTTCTCAGTAGTTCACAATGTATTTCACATATTATCGCTGAGGAGATGTCTTCGTATGGGGCCCCATACCCTCCGCCGCCATACTAATACTGATATTAATATAATTACGAAGAGTACAGTCTCCAACTGTGGCAAATCCCTAACTTAAGTAGAGGCATGTATAACCCAACCTGCGTTAAGCAGAAGACTTGTCATCTGAAATTGAGAATATACATCAACATATCAAAGTAATAGAAGCAGAAAATAGTATAATATAACATCCACATCACATCATATTATGGAAAGGTAAATATAGCAATAACTCAGCTCAAACTGCAAAAAGCAAATACACCCAGATTAAGAAATTATTACAGACTAAATATTAAAATAAAAAAAGCTCCCATTCTCACAACAAAATATAAAGCTTAACTAAACAGCAACAGGAATATCCTCCTCTTGTCCAAGCTCCTCTCTAGAAGAACCACCAACAAACAGCTCCGAGTTTGATATTTGTCAATATCACAAATTCCAGGGCCCAAGCCAATAAAAGAAAAATATTACAGTTAGAAAATTGTCTAAGCACATTTTAAATTAATTAAATGAGCTAAGAATTTACTATATATCATTATTACTTAAGCATTTAAGTAATTAAGGTACAACAAGCTACAATAAATATGATAATTATAAAATAACATTTATAACTAGGCAATAAAGTATACAAAATAATATACCATAAAAGAAGTTGAACAAGATAAGGCTATAATGTATAAATAATTGCAAGATACTGAAAGTAAACTCGTCCTAATATGATTATGATCACACGAATACATATTGGTTACATAAGGGAAAAAAATTACATTGAAATGTGTTGAACTGAGTATGCATATCTAGCATCCTAAATATGCAAATACTGAATAAGTACTGAGCTGAAGTAAATATCAAAATATGCAGGAACTGTAAAGTAAAAGATACTGAAGCATATGGAAAAACAAGCCAAAGCACAGGAATTGAATTGAAAGTAAAGGCATGCATAAATATAGTACTGTTATAATAGGAATAGGCTATACAAGGCCTCTAAACAGAAATTTCAACATGTATCCATCCTAGACATCATCAGAGCTAGGTATGAGTTGGACTTATAGAATAAGACATGTATCTATCCTAGCCAAGCGCAAGGCTAGGTTCGAGTCTATTCTATAACAAAACTAGTACTGAAGAGGTAGACTAAGTTAGGACACACTCTACTAAACTGAATGTACAAAATAAACTAGATGAATATTTATATTATTCCAAAAACTAACTTAGAATACTCCTTAGTATTCTGAATTCATCTATTATGTCCAAGGAAAAAGGCTCAATATACAAAGTATGCGAAGTAACAATAATCAAGTAAGCAAGAGATTCAACTAAACTTATGTGATATCTATTGTTATTTAATTTAATTCGTTCTAACTATTCTAAAAGAATACAAATTTAGGATCTCTAATATCCAACTATCGAGTATAATCTCAGATTCATGACCTTAAAGTTAATATTAGAACTTAATAAGTTCTAATTCAAAATCAGATGATGACTATAAATGAATAAAAGTAAAATAATTTAAGGACTTAATTAATGTGTTTTAATCACTCAACCCAAATCTTGATTATGCTAATCAAGATTAAGGGTTCTGAACTTAAATTCCATAATTGGGGTTCAAATCCTAAATCCAAGGTACTAACCTATTATAAATCTAAGGTTCACACCCAACCATAAGTTAAAGGAAGAAGGATCTTAGAAGTTGAAAGATAAAGAAACTAAGATTTTAAAGAAAGGTTATTCTATTATTATAAGGCAAAATAATCAATTAAAAATGTATAAATCTAAGATTTACATTCAGTCAATAGAATAATCACATGATTCTATAGATTAAATCAATCCTATACCCACAAGGAAATTTCAAAGGAATTAAGATAATTAAAAATAAGGATTTCCAAGATGAGATGGCATAATTAAATCAAAGTGATTAAGAATCTAAGATCTAAGATCTAAGGTTTGATTACTTAAGACTTAGGATAAAGTTGTGGAAATGATACTAATACATTTCAAAACATTTTACTGAAGTTTCTAGGGTTTTAAGGGTGCTTAAATAATAATTTTGGTCAAAGTGACCAAATACCCTTCTTAAAGCTAAATTTAGGATTCTAGGATTTAAGCATTTAAATTGGCTCAAATCAGTTTTAATGAACTCAATATTAATTAATAAGATGTAGGAAAGACAAAATCTAAGGATTTAGCTCATGATTAGCTTAAATGGCACTAATCACGCTTTAAGACTAAATAAGGTGATTAAGTGAATTATGGTTCACTAAGGGTATCCAAGCACATATATAAGTTCTAATATACTTAAGAAGATAATAAAAATCTAAATCACCAAAATTAGAGGATTAAATTGGGTTTAATTCACTTATCAAGGATTAGGGTGATTAAGAGGTGTTTAGAAATTTTAGCCCTAAATTATTTACCCTAATGGATAGGGGTAAAGAGTAATAAGAATGCTTATCATTACTCATTGAGGAGTATATATTAAGCTTAGAACCCGTATAGCATTGCAGACGTGCTTGACTCCTTAGCTATTTCTGGACATATCCACAAAAACAGAAGTAAAATAACTAAAAGATTCTGTATTTGTATTTACTGTCTCTTTAGTCATGTTGTTCCGTTCTGTCTACCCTAGCCTAGAAAGGCTTTGAGAATTTTATGTCTGGGCTCGATTGGCCAATTTTTTTTGATATGGCAGTTGTATATACCTATTTCTATTCCAGTTTACTGCTTACTGTTTTAATGATGCATATTATTTTAGTCAGCTTTACTTTACTTACCTGCTCACTTGTACATATTTATAAGATGCTAGATTTTGCTACTTACTAGATGTATCACTTTCAAATTTACTATTTTAAATTAGTATATATCATATAATCATCAGCATGTTTAGGACTAGATTTTTCTTTCAGTACTTTTACTTACTATATTATGTATATATGCTTATCCTTGCTTAGTTTTCCTTGAGGTGTGCCTTTTGCCTCAAACTTTGTTTAATTATAAATACTGTATTTATAACTTATTCTGCTTATTGTATGCTTACTGCTCATATGTTATATAGTTTATTTTTGTTTTATACATGCAAATGGTGACATTAATAATTCATGTAAAATATTCAGCCTAAAATATACTTAGATAATTATCTAATAAAATTTTTTTCTTTTATTGGCTGGGGCTCTAATATTGTGAAACCGACAATGTCAGATTCAGATAGGTTTAAGGAGCTGGGTGCTGAAGAGAAGGAGCCTTATATTGAAGAGGAGCATTAGCCGGGAGAACCAGATGCTGCTTAGTTTCCTTTTTTAATTTTCTGTGAAGATGAGAGGCTTTATATTTCAATCTTTTATAATTATTTATTTAATGCTGTAATAATACAAGTACATTTGACTGTATTTTTTCTTACTGTACTTTATACTATAAGCTGTATGTTGCACTTTTCCTATTTATTGTGATAAATTGGATGTATATTTTCTTTACTTTACTTCCGCACTTTGATTTTGTATCTACTTAGTGATTGAGTTTATGGTATTTATGCAGTGGCTCATCTCTCCCTTACTAGTGGATTAGGGTATATACCTAATCCAATCTTAAGTGGAGGATTTGCCAAAGTGACACTCTACTCCTTAGCTTAATCTTGTGGATTAAGGGGCGGGGCGCCACATTACCTGTAATGACCCTAGGTCATTAATAAGGCAAGACATTATAATCCCGATTCGTTAAATATCCCGCAATTATTCGTTTCCCGTTAAAACTCCCGCTAAAATTTCGACTTTTCAGTTTTAATACCTAAATTAGAAAGTTTTCAAAACTGGCAGTTACAAAAATTAAATAAAATTACTCCATTAAAAACAAATTCGACTGTTAAGCAATTTTCCGTAATCTACGGGCGTTTAAGGAAAAGCCGAGCGTAGGGCTTAATGACTATCCAAGTCCAAACGGGCGTGCGTTACGCACGCACACCCTATAAAAATCGAACGTAAGGCACTCAACCATCACCACGCTCGCATCTCCCTCTCCTTCCGCTCGACAGAAAGAGACATACATGAGCAGGCGGGAGCGCACAACAGGCGACGCGACTCGACTCCTTGCGGCCGACGGACGTCCCAGTGCGCACGGTCCCAGGCGACGCGACTCGTTTCCTCTCCGCTTGACCTTCTTTCTTCCGAGCGACTTCCTTCTCTGCGCCGATCTCTCCCTTGCGTCCGACGATCCCTTGCATCGGCTCGATCTTTGCAGCCGACGGGTTCCTACTGCGATCCTTCTCTGCGTCGGCTTCCTTGCGTCGGGTTCTCCGCATTCGGCTAAGGTAAGGATCTTGCTTGCCCGACCTCTGCCGATCCTCTTAAAACGTAAAAAGGTTTATATATATATATATTCATATATATATACATCTTCTAATAATATATGTATATATATATATATATATTGGTATATGTATATATATAATAAACAAATAATAATAATAATAATAACAAAAGTAGAATAAAATAAATTAATTTGATTTCAAATTGTATGTTATAATTTTATGAGTAGTATAATTCAGTTAAAAATATTATTTCGGTACATTAGTAAGCAAATTCTAAATGTCAAATCCCAGCTTTAGTTTAAATTTCAAATCATGCTATTAGAAGATTAAAGAGATAGAATTTGACAGGGTTAAACTCGTATATGCTTAAATTGAGAGTATAAACTAAGTGAATACTTAGCCATTTTAAATATCACATATGAAAATATTTTAGACTAGGAAAATTTATGCAATATACTAACTTCTATTTAATAGAAATTAATACATTATCCAACCTATAGATACTTGCATTCAGATTACGCATGAAATTAGAATAAAATTAAGAGTTTTTAAGAAAATGTTGTTTAACTTAAAATTATTCATTGACTTTGAGATTCTAAATATGTAAATTAAAGTCAAGCTTAGAAACATGAATACAGGTCTTAAATCTTATAAGTAAGATTCGTTAAAATACAAACTTTACTTTCAAAGTTTAATAGGATCTCAATTATAATTTTTGCAGACACAACACATTATGAGTGATTCATCTAGTTAAGTCAAAATATAAAGGTACACTGGATATTACTTTATATGCTTTTACTTTTAATTGCTGCTTATGCATCGCTTTGAGCTTATTACTATTTGATATGTTATTCTTACTACTAATGATGTAAGAGAAATTGAATGATGTTTATGTGTCTTGTGAATGTTGCAAGAAAGATTCCGAAACGGAGCATGATTAGGTTAGGGATGGGGCTAGTCCTCGGGAGCTATAAGGGTGCCATCTGGAGCCTTTGAGGGAGGCACAGGTGAAGATTGCTTAAATGCACTTTGCCATCTGAGATCCTTAAGTGGGTCCAGGTGAAGGTTTATACTTAAATGTATATGAACCCAGCTTTATGGTTCTGACTTTGCCCAACAGAACTGCTATTATTGCTTCATGATATCATAGACATAAACATAAACATAGATTTTTATACAATTATTGCTTTCTGATTGAAAACTTGACATGTGCAAGAACGGTTATTTTGCAGGAGACATATTTATTTCTTATTTTTGAAACACACTATTTCCTACAGTTATTATCATTTTGCTTCCCGCTATGCTTTAAGTATATTTTTAATATCCATTATATTTAGAGTGTGCACTAAGGCATTATTTTTATAATGCTAGATCAGACACAGTTGGAGGCGGTTGATATAGCCAAGAGGCGTAGCGCGGGGAAATAACTGCTCCTTCCAGGATTAATAGTTTGATGTATATGGAATTTTATGTAATAATTTCTGGATATTATTTTTATTTTAAATTGAATGAATGTCGTTTCTTTTATGTGAATGGCTTGAATGTTCGTTAACTACTATTTTATCTAACTACCAATATGATCCTGCGAAAAGATGCATTCGATATTAGTTTGGTTCTTACCAACCTAACATGGGTCATCACAGTTGGTATCAGAGCAGGATTGGAAGTGTTAGAATAAAATAGTATTCAACATAGAAGCCATAATTGGAAATCATTCAATTTAAAGTATAAATACACTGAATAAAATACTAGATAGAAAACTAGTGACATAGTGAGATTGTGGTAGAAACAAAATATCGTATAGAAAACTAATGACATGATTAGGGCAACATCTAGTAGAAAGACTAGTAAAGGTCATTATTCAAACAAATTATAAGTTTGTATCTTTAAACAGATGAATTCTCCTAATCATTCGGAGGAACACTCGGAGATTGACTTAAGCCAAGAAGGACATTGGCAAATGGATTTCAACGGACCTAATTACAGTCCCCCTACTCTTGAAGATCGGATTCGAGAGTTGGAGGATAAGGAAGAGGCACGTGGTGAAAGCCTGACAAGGTTCATGTGTGTCTCTTTCTAGAAGATCACCAACCTACAAAATGAGGTACAAGAATTGAAGGAGACACTAAGGTGGGTGCTCCCTAAATTGGTCGAATTCATGTTGGAAAAAGAAGATGAGCATGAAGAACGCCTTTCAAAGGTTGAAAGGAAAGTGCATCAAATAAGGAATGCAGCCTCAACTTCTAGGAGGAAGAAAGTAACCAGTAAATATAGGAAGCTTTGGGCTAAAAGCCTTAAGCAACTCATTTAGAATATTATCTTAAGAGCAAAATTTTGTGTATCATGAAAAAAAATCGATTGTATCTTTATTTCTGTTAATTTTCTTTGAAATGAAATATTAATTCTTTCTAAATGAAGTATTCAATTTTTTTATTTCTTTAATCGCAATCACCATCCTTATAGATGAATCCGGAAGAGTACTCTCCTGGGTTGCCAATAGAGACTCTGGTGAAGGCCCCTTTGCCTTCAGGTCCATCAGAGAGTAAGACTGACAGAATCATGGAGTTGATGGCTCAAATATTAGCCAATCAACATAAGACTCAGGAATCTCCTCCTAGCCAAGGGCACCGAATTGGCGGAGCTTTGCAAGCATTTTTGAAGCTAAATCCCCCACGCTTCGACGGATCAGCTCGGCCGATGGAGGCTGAAGATTGGATCCAAGAAATAGAAAACAAACTGGAGGACATAAGATGTCCGGCCAGAGATGCGGTGCGGTTCGCTAAAAGCCTATTCAAGGCCGAAGCTGAGCGATGGTGGGGAGTCACCCACAAAACTCAATTTATGGGCTTGGAACTAGAAGACATTTCCTGGGAAGAATTCGCAGAGGCATTCCGAGGTCGTTACATCCCTCTGTCTGCCCAAAAGATATTGGAGAATCAGTTCATTAAGCTGACCCAATGAAATAAGTCCATCGCGGCTTATGAGTCTGAGTTTACAAGACTCTCCAGATATGCACCTAAGCTAGTGGACACAGAGGCTGCTAGATGTAGTAGGTTCTTGGATGGCTTGAAGGACTCCATCCGGACCAGCTTGCTCCCGCTCAAGCACACCACATTCGCTGAGCTACTGGATTGTGCAACCATAATGGAGCATAATGAGCAGATAATTGCTGAACGCCAGGAGAAACGTCCCTCCCAATCCCAGGACAGTCGTGAAACCTTTAAAAGGTCTCGACCTAGTCGACAGGCAAATGTGTATCAAATCACCGCAGGGCCTGCTAGGGAAAGGGAAAATTCTGAATGTAGCCGACCTCACCCAACGGGCAGGTGCTATCACACGGGCAACAGATGTTATCATTGCGGCAGGAAGGGGCATAGTTATCGACATTGTAGATCCTTCAAGACTATAGATGGGGACATTATTCAGAGGCCTAAAATGAACCCAGTATCTACCCCTCCTCGTACCCCAGTTCCAGCAAGTACCCCAACCTTGACATCATCTCCTGCAACCACGCCAACTCAAAAGAGAAATCATACCCCGGGACGACCAGCTGTCGCTAGAGTTTACACACTTACTCCAGTCATGGCCCCCGAGGATCATGACGTAGTGACATGTACTTTTTAATTTTTTTGACCGGCACTTCTTAATTATTTTAAGAAATAAATCTTTAGCATGCATTTAATATTAGGTACCTTGTATTTTTCTGAGTACGCATGTATAACTTTATTCGACATGGGTGCAAGTCACTCCTTTATATCTGAAATCTTCATAAAGAAACTACAACTGCCATTTAAAGAGCTAGCAGAAAGATTAAACGTGGGGTTACCATCTGGCACCCTCATGAGCGCTAGAGAATATTGTGAATGTGAAATCCCAATTAATGGTGGGACATTTAAAGCTAGCTTGATAGTCCCCCCAATTGCAAATTTTGATATTATTTTGGGTATGGACTGGCTATCTTGTCATCAAGCAGTCATCGATTGCCAGCGCAAAAAGGTTACCCTCAGAAGTGCAGGAAGACTAGTGACATTTATGGGAAGACTAGGCACCGCAGCGTCTCTCATCAATGTCATTCAAGCAGCTAAATTAATTCAAAAAGGATGCGAGGCCTACTTAGTAACAATGATGGGAAATAAAGAAGAGGTAACTTCCCTAGATGATACAAGGGTCGCCAGTGAATTCCCGGATGTATTTCCCAATGAGTTGCCAGGATTACCTCCGGTACGGGAAATAGATTTTACTATTGATTTAATTCCCGGTACGCAACCGTTATCAAAGGCACCTTATAGAATGGCGTCAAAAGAGCTACATGAATTAAACGAGCAATTAAAGGAATTGTTAGATAAAGGCCTCATTCGCCCTAGTATGTCACCATGGGGAGCTCCTGTGTTGTTTGTCAAGAAGAAAGACGGTACCATGAGGATGTGTATTGATTATCGGGAGTTGAACAAAGTCACAATCAAGAATTGATATCCTCTTCCTCGCATTGATGACTTATTCGATCAACTTGCTGGTGCGGTGGTATTTTCTAAAATTGACATTCGATCCGGATACCACCAGGTGAGAATAAAGGACGAAGACATTCCAAAAACAGCGTTCCGAACAAGATATGGACATTATGAATTTTTAGTAATGTCATTTGGGCTGACAAACGCCCCATCTTTATTCATGGATTTGATGCAAAGGGTCCTAAAGCCTCACCTGGATAAAATTGTGATCGTCTTCATCGACGACATCTTAATATACTCTAAGAGTAAAGAAGATCACGAAGTGCATTTGCGAGCAGTCATTGAGACCCTGAGATCTAATGCACTATATGCAAAATTCTCCAAATGTGAGTTCTAGTTGAATTCTGTAACTTTTCTGGGACACGTGGTAAGTGCCGAAGGAATTCAGGTGGATCAAATGAAAATCCTTGCCATTCAAGAGTGGGCGCAACCTACATCTGTGACAGAAATCAGAAGCTTTCTAGGTCTCGCTGGCTATTATCGAAAATTTGGGCAAGGATTTTCTCAAATTTCAGCTCCACTCACCAAATTAACACGGAAACTGGTGCCCTTTGTTTGGAGCTCATAATGCGAAGAATCCTTCCAAAAATTAAAGCATGCTCTCACAACTGCTCCTGTTCTTACGTTACCTCAAGAAGGGATGGGCTACCAAGTTTTCACCGATGCGTCTAAGGTAGGACTTGGGTGTGTTTTAATGCAAAACGGGAGAGTAATTGCTTATGCCTCACGTCAGCTAAAGGTGCACGAAAAGAACTATCCGGTGCACGACTTGGAATTGGCAGCAGTAGTCTTCGCTCTCAAGATATGGAGGCATTACCTGTATGGAATAAAATGCGAAATTTTTACAGATCACCAAAGCCTCAAATATATCTTCACTCATAGAGAATTAAACTGTCGGCAGAGGCGATGGCTAGAATTTACTAGTGATTACGACTTGGATATTCAATATCACCCTGGCAAAGCAAATGTCGTAGCTGACGCTCTGAGCAGAAAATCAGTCAGTACACACGAAAACCTCAGCTCAATCACTTTCAATAAGTACCAGGTTAATGAGCTAACTAAATTAGAAATAGAATGGGCATCTACGAGCTAATTGAATGCCCTTCTGGCTGCTGGAGTTTCAGAAGCTACAGAGTCGACGCTGGAACAGCGCATAAAATTTTCTCAAGAAAAAGACACAGAGTATCTAGAGATGAAGAAAATTATTTCGAAAGGGAAAAGTAAAGATCTTCAGGAAAATGATGGCTACATTTATCACGGAACTCGATTATGGGTACCAGAGGATAAGGAGTTAAGAATGGTAATATTGCAAGAAGCGCATTGTTCTGGTTACACTATTCATCCAGGAAGTTCCAAAATGTATCATGATTTAAAGAAAATGTACTGGTGGTCAGGACTAAAGAAAGATATAGGAGAATTCGTGGCACGTTGCAACTCTTGCAATTTGGTAAAAGCAGAACATCAGAGGCCCGGAGGACTCTTGCAACCTCTACCAATCCTGGAATGGAAATGGGTTGATATTGCCATGGACTTTATAGTAAGTCTACCCCGAAGCAAATCAGGGGCAGATACCATATGGGTGATCATTGACAGGCTTACAAAATCTGCGCACTTTCTCCCAATAAAACAAACTGATCCAGTGGAGAAACTCGCCAGGATATGTATTAAGGAAATTGTTCGATTGCACGGGATTCCAAAGATGATTACGTCAGACAGAGATAGCAGATTCACTTCTCGATTTTGGAAGGCAGTGCACGACGATCTAGGTACTACTCTTACAATGAGCACTGCATTTCACCCTCAAACAGACGGACAAACAGAAAGGGTAAATCAGGTTCTAGAAGATCTTCTAAGGTTATGCATACTTAACTTCGGTGGGAGCTGGGAAAAATATTTACCATTGGTTGAATTTGCTTACAACAATAGCCATCAGGTCAGTATTGGCATAGCTCTCTATGAAGCTTTATACGGAAGAAGATGTCTTACGCCCCTATCATGGGCAAAAGTCGGAGAGGTTCAAATTACGGATCTGAATTGGTGGAAGAAACTAATAAAAAGATCCAACTAATAAAGAGCAGGATATTGGTGGCTCAGGATCACCAAAAGAAATACCATGATTCCAGGCACTGAATGTTAGAGTTTCAAGTCGGGGACTTTGAATACCTAAAAGTAAGTCCTATGAAAGGAGTATTTAGATTTGGGGTGACCGGTAAAATAAGTCATCGGTATATTGGACCTTTCAAGGTGATAGCCAAAATTGGAGCTGTTGCTTATAAAGTCAAACTACCTGAAAATCTTTTGGCAGTTCATAATGTATTTCATATTTCAACTCTTCGCAGATGCCTACAGAAACCGTCTCAACAAATAATAGCACCCGGTATTGTTATCCAACCAGATTTGACATATGTTGAATTGCCTGATAAAATCATAGAGCGAGACAATCATCGATTAAGGAAAAGAACAATCCATATGATCAAAGTACAATGGAAAAATCACAGCGCCAATGAAGCAACGTGGGAAAGAGAAGAGGATATAAGAAAAGAATATCCCAGACTCTTTCAGAACTCAGGTAATCTTAATTAAATCCTTTTGCATTCAACTAAAATATTTTCTATTACAGTGAAATATCGAGGACGACATTATTTTTAAGTTGGGGAGTTTGTAATTAACCTAGGTCATTAATAAGGCAAGACATTATAATCCCGATTCGTTAAATATCCCTCAATTATCTGTTTCCCATTAAAACTCCCGCTGAAATTTCGACTTTTCAGTTTTAATACCTAAATTAGAAAGTTTTCAAAACTGGCCAGTTACAAAAATTAAATAAAATTACTCTATTAAAAACAAATTCGACTGTTAAGCAATTTTCCGTAATCTAGGAGCGTTTAAGGAAAAGTCGAGCGTAGGGCTTAATGACTATCCAAGTCCAAACGGGTGTGCGTTACGCACGCACACCATATAAAAATCGAGCGTAAGGCACTCAACCATCACCACGCTCGCATCTCCCTCTCCTTCCGCTCGATAGAAAGAGACATACCTGAGCAGGCGGGAGCGCACAACAGGCGACGCGACTCGACTCCTTGCGGCCGACGGATGTCCCAGTGCGCACGGTCCCAAGCCACGCGACTCATTTCCTCTCCGCTCGACCTTCTTTCTTCTGAGCGACTTCCTTCTCTGCGCCGATCTCTCCCTTGCATCCGACGATCCCTTGCGTCGGCTCGATCTCTGCAGCCGACGGGTTCCTACTGCGATCCTTCTCTGCATCGGCTTCCTTGCGTCGGGTTCTCCCCATTCGGCTAAGGTAAGGATCTTGCTCGCCCGACCTCTGCCGATCCTCTTAAAACGTAAAAAGGTTTATATATATATACATCTTCTAATAATATATGTATATATATATATATATATATATATATATTGGTATATGTATATATATAATAAACAAGTAATAATAATAATAACAAAAGTAGAATAAAATAAATTAATTTGATTTCAAATTGTATGTTATAATTTTATGAGTAGTATAATTCAGTTAAAAATATTATTTCGGTACATTAGTAAGCAAATCCTAAATGTCAAATCCCAACTTTAGTTTAAATTTCAAATCATGCTATTAGAAGATTAAAGAGATATAATTTGACAGGGTTAAACTCGTATATGCTTAAATTGAGATTATAAACTAAGTGAATACTTAGCCATTTTAGATATCACTTATGAAAATATTTTAGACTAGGAAAATCTATACAATATACTAACTTCTATTTTATAGAAATTGATACATTATCCAACCTATAGATACTTGCATTCAGATTACGCATTAAATTAGAATAAAATTAGGAGTTTTTAAGAAAACATTGTTTAACTTAAAATTATTCATTGATTTTGAGATTCTAAATATGTAAATTAAAGTCAAGCTTAGAAACATGAATACAGGTCTTAAATCTTATAAGTAAGATTCGTTGAAATACAAACTTTACTTTCAAAGTTTAATAGGATCTCAATTACAATTTTTGCAGACACAACACGTTGTGAGTGATTCATCTAGTTAAGTCAAAACATAAAGATACACTGGATATTATTTTATATGCTTTTACTTTCAATTGCTGCTTATGCATCGCTTTGAGCTTATTACTACTTGATATGTTATTCTTACTACTAATGATGTAAGAGAAATTGAATGATGTTTATGTGTCTTGTGAATGTTGCAAGAAGAGTTCCGAAATGGAGCATGATTAGGTTATGGACGGGGCTAGTCCTCGGGAGCTATAAGGGTGCCATCTGGAGCCTTTGAGGGAGGCACAGGTGAAGGTTGCTTAAATGCACGTTGTAATTTGAGATTCTTAAGTGGGTCCAGGTGAAGGTTTATGCTTAAATGCATATGAACCCAGCCTCATGGTTCTGACTTTGCCCAACAGAACTGCTATTATTGCTTCATGATATCATAGACATAAACATAAACATAGATTTTTATGCAATTATTGCTTTCTGTTTGAAAGCTTGGCATGTGCAAGAACAATTATTTTGCAGGAGACATATTTATTTCTTGTTTTTGAAACACACTATTTCCTGCAGTTATTATCATTTTGCTTCCCGCTATGCTTTAAGTATATTTTTAATATCCATTGTATTTAGAGTGTGCACTAAGGCATTATTTTTATAATGCCAGATCAGATACAGTTGGAGGCGGTTGATATAGCCTAGAGGCGTAGTGCGAGGAAATAACTGCTCCTTCCAGGATTAATAGTTTGATGTATATGAAATTTTATGTAATAATTTTTTGTTGTTATTTTTATTTTAAATTGAATGAATATCGTTTCTTTTATGTGAATGGCTTGAATGTTCGTTAACTACTATTTTATCTAACTGCCAATATGATCCTGCGGAAAGATGCATCCGATGTTAGTTTGGTTCTTACCAACCTAATATGGGTCATCACATTACCCGAAACAGATGACGTCGTTAGAATGAAAATTAATATATTAATTAATTAATATAATCCCAAATTTCTTAATTAGAATAGAGCTATTAAAAATCTTCTAAAAATTCTCGATAAATCACCTTTAGCTAATTGAGGGGTGAGGAACGCAATGACGAAGTCAGATTTTGATTTTGACAAGTATTTAATTTTTCTAATTTCTAAGGTATTTTAAAATATTAAAATATTCGACGGATTTTCGACGACTTCCGATTGCCGCTAAAACATCACCCTTAGCTAATTTGGGGGCAATGAGTGCAATGGAAATGTTTGATTTTTGATTTGAGGTCAAAATATATATATCAATTTCCATAGTTTGATCCATTTAACTCCTAATTTAGACTAAATCTTTGAGATGAACTCTTAATTATTTAATTAGAGCACTGGGATCAAAATTAGGACTTAGATTATTCCTAATTGACTAGGGTAACAACTTGAGTTGTTACAAATACCTTAAGCCTTAAGTCTTGTAACCAATAAAGATTATGTGGCTTAGAAATAGTATAAGTTTTATCTTATATTGGATAATTATAAATATAAATTATTTTGTCATTTAATTAAAACCTTAATTAAACTACTATTTTCCAAACTCATTTGCTTATAGTACTACTTTCAATTGACTTAGAGATCAATATGTCTAAGTTAATTGAGAGCTTAATCAGCTCCAATCATTAAGTAGATAATTAAATCTTAAATAATAATTGATATCACATAATTTACAATTACTTAAATTCCTTGAATGCTGCTTTGCTTTGAGATTATAATTTTGAATATTCATAAAGACATTGTACATAAATAAAATATTTAAAACATAAAATTTTGGGGTTTCAGATATAGGATGTCAATCCAGGATAGGCTATGGAGTAATAAGGAGACCTTACATGCCATAGAGGGGAAAATGTGAGTGTTTTGGAGACCTTGCTTTTCTACTTAGTTAGGCAGATGTGCTTAACTCCTTATTCATTCTGTAATTTATGCCTACAAAATAGAAAACTTAAAATAACTTAAATAATTAAATATTATTTTATCACAATCTTATTGATTATAATTATTTTTCATAGCCTTTTAGCTATACTTACTTATCATAGTCTTTGACTATGTTTACCTAGTCCATATGGCTAAATCTAACTTTACTTTATTTTACTTTATTTTACTGTTTAGTTCTTACTTCTTACTGCAGATTATTTTAGTTTATAGTCTTTATATTATGCAGTGTATGTTATTTTACATTCATTTTAAGCTTCACTGATTCCATCACTTTTACTTAACATAATATTTATTAAACATATTTATGTATTTATTTGATGATTTCATATGCACTTAAGTAGTTTCTAGCCTTGTTAGAATGTCTGTGTTCACTTACTTGTTATTACAGATTAGAGCAAACATACTTGTGAGTTCTTACTCTTTAACTTTAATTATTGCCTTTATACAATTTTTACACCCTATTTTGATGCTTTGTGCACCGCTTACTCCCTTTTAATTGTAAAATTGCAAATATGATATCCAACTAAAACTTAATTAAATTAGTCTAATCTTAAAATATACTTAGACTTTTTAGTTTAATCACTTATTTTTATTTTATTGATTGTGCTATATTGTATTAAAAATTAAATATGATAGATTAAGAGCTTCGTTTGGATAGTGGAGCTAGGACTAGTATTAACCACTTGTAGATTGAAGATTCTGCTTATGCATTTCTTTTTACTGCTTTAGTAAGGATGAGCGAAATTTACTTTAATTTTATTTAATTCAATTTGTAATAATTTATTTTATGCGATGTTTTTACATTATTTCTGTGATGAATTTATTTTCATTTTACTTCTTGGTTTGGATAGTGAATTTGATGCATCTAGTTACTTCATACTCATACTTATTTATTTTACTACTAACTCACCCACCTCACAAAAATTTTTGTTCACATAGCACTTAATGTTGGGTCAGCTTCCTTCTAATTTAGTGTTAAGTGCTATGGTAACACCCTAGTATTGAATTGTGTTCCAGATCCGATATTAGGGACATTTCAGGGTTGACTTGCAAAATTCATAAACGATTATTATTAACCCATTTATTAAACATTTGTGTAAAAAATGATGTGTTTTACTCAAAATGGACCAAATTATGTTGCCTTTAAATAATTCGTGTTCATATTTTTCAACTTAGGACATCCTTTCTTCCATTGTTTGATCTTCAAATAAAGTGTGCACTGATTGCTGTCAATACGCCGACCTCAAGCTCTATCCCACCTCTGATTGCCATCAATGCTATTTATCTGTTTCTTATAATTCTTCTTCTCGTCATATCTTTCACATTAGAGGGAAAGTACTTTGGCCATCTCTGACTCATAGACCCTTTGTCCCTTTGCCAAAATTTATGATTCAAAAATGTCAATGTCACTTATTCGTGCTTCAAAGCCTCTTTCTCATGGATAAGCATCATGATAGTTTTCATACTCATCAAAGAGCAAGTTCAATAGAATGTGCACGGCATCTTCATCTTCCATGTTTTTACTCAAGTTGAGCAGTTCTGCCAACAATTTAGTGAAATCATTAAATTCATCTATTGAGTACATCTTTGCATTTGAAATATGCAGAGATTTTTCATACTCTTTGTCAAATACTTACTTCTGCGTCAACATCTTAATCTTCACGCCACACTTATTGAGATTGAATAGTCGAGAAACACAATCATAACACAACACAAAATAAAAGATTTGTATAGTTCTGTGAGATTCTCCTACATCCACCAGAAGAAGAGGAGAATATTTCAATATGTGGAAGAGAAAAGAAGATGGTACATTCTCTTTTAACTCTAGCAATCACACCACCACTATCTTCAAAAGGTAATGCTGCAAAACTCCAAAAGAAGAAAAGAAAATGGCTGCTACTATTTTGGCTCGCACTTATTTCACACAACCATAACCTTATACGTATTTATATTTGAATCTATAGTATTTTTAATAAAAAAAATCTTCAAAAAATGCTTTCAAATCCATAGCATGCTAATATTATTTATTCATTTATCTTATATATATATATATATACACACCAAAGTTCCACCACAAAAATCTCCATCAACTCTCAGCACAACAGGTGCGCAAAAGACAGGGACGAGACCCAAAAGCAACCCATCAATGATTAGACCTAAAGCACGACCAGCATCCTTTGTGCAGTCATTATCTTTCATTATTTACACTATATTTTACCACATGGCTTTATTCTAAGTTCCTTCACGAGAGAATCCTACCTTCCATCCTGGAAAGTGAACAATCCAGCTCTACACTAAACTTAGCATGCATGAGGATCTTGCAAAGGGTGGTGTAAGTTATGTTATATATTAAAAAAATGATTTATTCAAAAAGTAATAAAAGAGAAATATTCGACGCATTAAAAAAAAATATGTATTTCTAAAGTTAAATGCTTTAGTGCCCATTTTTTTAATGCAATAATAATCATAATTTTAACTAATAAATTTTAATTATTATGAACAAACTTACAGATTTTATTTGATTTAAAAGCAATGAATTATTTAATATTTGTAATCTAAGAAAATTATTGTGATTTATGTTGGGATGTGGAGATCATTAGATCATCTATAGAAGTACTTACAGAGCTTCGGTGAGTTTTCGGGAGGTATGAGGGTGTTCCGGGACAAGTTCATAGTAATTTGGGAGCCCAGGCACGCCCCAGGGCGCCCTACAGGAATTGGGCCAGAGAGTGCCCAAGCTCCAGCGGCAGACTCAAACAGCAAGGGACTTATCCATTAGGCGTCAAGGCATGTTTAGGGTAAAATAAGGTTTGGCTTGACACTATATAAAATCATAAACATGTAGGGGGCTCATATGATGTATAAGCAAGCTTTGTGAGTGCAAAAGAGAAGGGAGCAACAATCATAGGATTGAGGCTGCAGTCAAAGCCACAACAATAGCAGTAGCAGCTGATGAGCCCCATAATTATAATTATTTTCTTATTTATAATGTGAGTTTTTTGTAAGATTAGTTGCTATTTTAGTATATTTTATGTTATCTCAGCTTCAAAATGATCAAAACAAACAACAACAAAAATAATGAAGAAGGGCGCTACAATGCACCAGTGCGTCAGGCTGCTCGAGCCAATCCTTCGCACCGCAGCATAGCGCCAAATTAGGAAATAAGGATTGACGCCGCAGCGCACCACAACGTCAAGTTGCTCGGGACAAATGAGCCACAACGCTAAAAGGATAGTGTAACAACCCGACGTTGTTACTGAGCCGATTAGGCCTAAACCTAATCAGATTAAGAGAAAACATAAGATCCTGATTTAAGTCAAATAAAAATTAAATAAAAATATCCTCAAATGAAGCATGTTAAGGGGATCCTTCCACCAAAATTTGAGCGCAATCTAACTTCCAAATGGTCCTAAATAAATTCGAGAAGTTTAAACTTCCGGAGTCGATAAAAGATAAAATAAAAGTCGGATTTTAGAAATTTTTGTATATTTGAGTTAAGCATTATAAGAGGACTCTATGTTTTAAGTTTCGTAATTTTTCGGGCTTCGAATTAATCGTAGCGAATTTTTAAAAATTTTTACTTAAAATTAATATAAAATAAAATACTTGTCCAAATTCAATAATTTTTGAACGCTTACGTTCGTCTCGTTGAGACGGTCGTTTCGATACCAAATTCACAATTTTTGGAGTTTATTTGATTGTCCAATCAATCCTTATAAGTTTCAGCAACTCTTAGCTACTTGATCTTGATCGAGTGGCTCTCATCAATTGTTTGAGTTTATATATAACTCCTCATCTAACCTAATTTCCCTAACCTAATTATTTTCTCCCAGCCGAAACACTACCCCCCTTTTTTCCTCTCGCTCGCGAACCGAATCCCTCTCCCTCCCTCTCGGCAAGAGGCCGAGAGGCGCTCGGCAGGAGGCCGAGCGGATGCTGTCCCTCTTTACCCTTGGAAGGTGATCGACAGGCTACTCCTCTCCTTCCCTCTCGGCTTGGCGGAGAACAGCTGTCGGCCGTGCCACCTCCACCCTCTAATCCGAGCAGCCGATCTTCCGCGATCCTCTCAGTCGAGCATCTCGTTCCCCTTGGCCGAGTAGCCAAGCACCTCCTCCCCCTCGGCCACGTAGCCGAGCACCTCCTTCTCCATTGATGCCGATTTTTCAGCATCTTCTTGTCAACCGACCCCCCCCCCCCCCCCCCCCATTAAGGTACATTCGATCTTAACTAAGCAAAAACTTGAGATTCGAACTCATTTATATCCTATGGGTTAATTTCTGATAAGTTGAATATTTTGCTTGTTTTTGTATTCTTTTTATTGTCTGCTTTGATTTTAGAATTGCATACAAGCTGGATGTACCTATATTCTCTAGCAATAATTATTTTATAAATGAATGAATTGGGGCCTTAGTCATCAATTGCTTCAAAATAGAGGATCGAATGTAAAAGAAAGAAAAATATAAGAAGAAATCGTGTGAGAAAATCTGCCATAACTTTTGAATACAGAACTACCTTTTTTTGGCATTTAACATATTATGTCTTAATAACCGAGACATAGCTTAAGGTTCATATAAGCTATGAATGAAATCTTCTGGTATGTCAAAAGAAAATTTCAGTAAAGCTCAATGGATACCTAGACATTAATTCACATAATGAAAGAAGATTAAACAAAAATCTATACTTATTATAGCAATAAAATCTATGGAGTATGAAGTTTCAGGAGATCTTTGCACACAGAAAATAAGAATCAAATTCTTTTAAATTAAATTCATCAATTTTCTATAAAGTTAATCATTGTCAAGTCAGTATATGCCATCTTGTAAATCCCTCTCTAGCATGAAGTAATTTAGTTTTCTATCTTAAGTATTGAAGAATGAATTGAGTAGACACTATGCTAGTTTCAAATTAAGCACCTCTTATTAAATTAATTGCCATGCAGCTGTATCTTGGCCAATTATTGCAAGTGCTGAGAATGATGCTTCATCTCAATCAAAACATTGAGCTGCAAACTCCATCATCATCGTAAGCGTAAGGTACATTTCGTACTAAGAACTTTATTAAAGTTCTGTTTTCTTTTAATTATGTTATTTTTCTTGAGCTCTATGTACAGTGCGTACACCACTTACATAGATCTTAGCATCATTAGGAATTGCTTATTATTTGAAAACCATGACATTAGGGTATATGAGCTTTTGCTAACTAAGTTGTAATCATTAACTTAGTTGAAAACTATAAATTATACGAACTTGAATTAGAACCTAGAGTCAAACTAAGGTACTTCCTTAGGAGCTTCACTTCACCTTAGGCTCTTTCCTTAAGATTAGGATTAGACACTAAGTTAGATTTCATTCGTTGAATAAGTGATTTATTCAATGAATGAAACTTTGATTTTAGTAGTTTTCTAGATTTTTCATAGTTTCATTTTGATTATTTTGTCTTTCAATTTTAGAGTAAGAATAGAGATCTATTCTATTAAGCTTGATTGTTACTTAATAGAATAAGCCTTAATCATCAGTTCACTTGTAAATTGAACCATAGATCTTTAGCTTACCTTTGGATCATGTGATTGAACCCAAATTTGTGGCATTTAATTCATGATTCTTAACTTAGTAGATCTGGATCAGATCTTAGCTAAGAACATCTCAAATCATCAATTAAGATGTGATGATTTATTATTTAACTTATAGTCGATTTTGATTGAACTAAATTGGGACCTGATCAGTCCTGATTATTTTTAACTTATAAGGTCGTGCTTCTAAGTTGTATGACTTGGGATAGTTAGAACGACTTAATTAGACAACAACAGATATCACTTAGTCTAGATTGAGTCTCTTGCTTACTTTGACTAGATTGCTTCGCATACCTTGTATATTGAGCCTTATTCCTTGAGCATAATAGGAAAACTTAGGATATGGATGATACATACTAAGTTAGTATTTGAATTGCATATCATTCAATTTTGTCTTGTTTGCAGTGGGTAGAATATATCCTAGCTTAGTCTGCCTCTTCAGTAGTAGTATTGTATAGACTGGACTCAGACATAGCATATTTGGATGGATAGGCTGGGGATTGATTGATTGATATTGGAGGCCCTATATGGCCTATTGGCTGGTATGGCAGTACTATGTCCTAGGCTTATTATTACTTTAGCTGAATTTTTCAGTATTATTTTATTTTTGCTTTGCCACATGTTTCAGTGGTTTTATTTTAAGTATTTACTTGCTTTGCCACATGTCTTAGTGGCTTTATATTGCACTTGATTGTTTTGCTTTTTGCCACATGTCTCAGTGGCTTTTCCTTTTCCTTTTCTTAATTAGCATGTTGTATGTATACACATATGTTTACTTATATATATTGACATGTTTAGGATGTTAGAATTGCATGTTTTCAATACTTGTGTTTCTTTTATATACTCAGCATGTGTTAATATAATCATAATCATGTTAGGAGTGGAATTATCATAGTAGTTGCAGTTCTTTTGTTTCTAGCTTTGCCTTGCTTACTTTCATGTCTTGATATTTTATTTTACATACATGTTGAATGCTATAAATGGATAGTTTATAGTTATCCCTTCCTTGTAACTTGCGGCACCTATCTATTTTGCTTGCTTAGTAGTATCAGTAATGTGGTGATATCTTTAAATTCATGCAACTTTAATAGCTTAAATTGTACTTAGACTTATTAAAGTCTAACCAGATTTTCTTTTTTTGGCTGTGCCCTATCATATATGTATATATGGCAGATCAGGAGTATAGGTCAGATCCAGCACTTGAGGATTTAGCTGCTAGCAGGATAAAGTAAAGTGCAACTCTCTGAAGGAGACATGCTTCCATCTCCTTAGCTTGTATTTAGTAAAAATTGTAATAACTATGTTTTCTTATTCTTACTATTCAGCATTTAATGTATTGTATGTGAATGAATTAATGTGGACTGTGTCTGAATGTTTCTTTTTATTCTCTACACTGCTATACTACATGTATATTCTGTTAAGTCTTGCTCAACTCTTGATTAGTATCACGGATATATTATTAATGTAATGTCCATGGTACTAGTGATGACCACCTCTTAACACTCATTCGATTAATGGGCGGCCGCCACAGTTGGTATCAGAGAAATCCATAGGGTGTTAGATAGAGGCTATGCTTCTATCTACCTAATGGTTCGTTCTTATGTCGAGCAGTATTTGGCAAACATGAGTATAGTAGTGTTTGGATCCACAGTTCATTCAATACAATATTGAAATGTTAGAATGATGAGAACATCTTGAGAAAGCAACATAGATCTTATAGGACTTAGAAAAGAGTCACTCTTAAAGGTGTTAGAAAAATAAAATATGTTGGAAGAATAAAGTGACACGTGCAATGATTTACTTAATCGTCTCAATCACTCCATTTATTCTGATGATTTATTTCCTTAGGTTATCAATAAATTCACTTCCAATTTAAACATATCAAGTAAAGTTTGATTATTAAAATTGACCCAATCAGTGTGGAAAATAAAATAATGTAGAAATTAGATTTAACTTGCAAACTTGTCGTGCATTATTTTTAGGTTTCCTTAAGGCTGTGTGGATCTAGGAAAGATGTTCTTACATAGTGAAGCAGTTAATAAATTGTGGAGATAAGATGGAAAGTTATGAATTAAGCCTAAGAGTATCTTATCTTTAAGCTAATAATCATATCACCAATAATAAAGGAGGAAGCGACAAAGACAGGATTTGTAGATTTGGCTGCAGACGAACCTACAAAAACCGCATTTTTGTGTGTTTCCTTGATATTATTTGGCAACTCAATAACTTTCTCTTATGGTGGGATGCTAGCCCTATGTATGTAACTTATGATATTCCCCCCCCCCTTGATTTCTTAGTAAGGTCCGTATAAAGAAATATCACGTACTCTACTGCATTGCTTATAAAATGGAGTTATCATTCTATTTTTCTTTATTATTGATCAATATGACAAAAAATGTATTCTAAAATTATAAGTGAGGAAGAATAAATTCAGAATTTATCTCGTCAGCTTCCAATTCATAATGGGATAATTATAGCTATTTTAATATAATAGGGTATTGTGTATGTATGCCCTTAACAATTAAGGGTTGTTTTCATATGAGCAATATCATCTTGTTATGTGTGGGTTGTTTCTCTTAAAGAGTAATGTGAATTAGTAAGGTTTTATTTAGTTATGATTGGCTTCAAGTATTTTGTTGAAGCTGTTTACATGATAACATAAAATCTTTTGAATTAAATAGCTACTTTGGAAGTTATTTTTAACTTTATATGAAACAAACAAGGATACTCAAATTTGGGATGTTCAAATTGGTGTTCTAAGGTTATGTTTTGGAGCAGCCTCATTGCTTATAAGGCATACCTATGCTTTTGAAATTAACTTGGAGGACCACGGATTTTGGAAGAATTTCATTCATAGATAATAAAAAGTGCGAGTGTTTTAGTCTTCGTCGGCTATGTAAATTTTTGAAGTTATGTAAATTTTTACCTTCTCTACATTGGCTTTGGATTCATCTTGCATTGTAGTAGAATTCAGAGGTGCACCTGGTTCCTTATGTGGGTCATGTTTTATCAATTTCTTGTCATATAATTTTGTTCAAGGATCACCTATTTAGTTAGACGGATGATTGTGGATTTAACTCTTAAGTTGCAAGTTGACATGCATCCATCTAACCATCCATCCATGTGGAGAGGTGTTATTTTCTATTTAAAAGTATATTAATGTCTTCTTTCTATATATATATATATATATATACACGCACATAAAAAGGGAAATATGAGAAGAAAGCAGCAAGGGGAAAGAGAATTCTTTGAAGATCATTGCAGTAGAGGTTTTGACTTGGATTTTGATTCATTTTTTTTGCAGATTAAAGTTCTATAGATTTTAAGGTTTATATAAATTTATTTTGCAAGAGAGATTTGGTGTAAGTTCATGTGTTTGAATTTGGGAAAGAGTCTTTTTTATTCGTTTCTTATTTCTACATCTCATTGGCTTCTTTATGAAGTGAAGCTTCTGTCGTGCCTTCATGAATGCATGCGTTGTGGGCATGCAGCTGTTGTAGTCCTTGTGATGCTTGAATTTTCTTACTATAAACATTCGTCACATTAGTTTGCCAGAATTATTTTTTTTTTGGGCCTCAAAGAATTGTCATATGAGTTGTACTAAATTCTGTTATAGTTATTGGAGACTGGTGGATGAGCTGGATGTTTGATAGCCTAAGGCTGTGGGAAAAGATAAGACAGAACTTTTAAGCTTGATGAACTATGTTTATTAAATGAAACTTGATAGTCTTGGTTGATTCATAGTGGTACCTTTGTTTCAAAAAAAAAAAAAAAAAAAAAAAATCTTCCTCTATTATGTGTTGTCCTTTTCTTTTAAGCTTTCAAGGTTGGAGGCGAGATATTAATTTGTTTGTCAACTCAACTCAATATGTTATCATAACGCTTCTTCTAATGCATATGATTGTCATCATGTCAACCGCTCATGTTTAAATGCTGCATCCTCATAATTGTTGCCGGTAGTATTTATTTCATCATTTGATTCAGATCTCTCTGTTGCGCAGCATTCCGACTTTGATTTGAAATCTACTAAACTAAAACTTTATATGAATTGTATAGACCGATAGTAATTTCCCCTACAGCAAAACAATGCTCTCTCAAAGAAGAACAACCCTTGCATGTGCTCAGTAGTGCTTGCTCACTCGTAATCCTAATTAGGTATGTATTTATACATCACTCAATCAAAGCATGGCGCATTAATTAATGTCTGGGTGTAAATTTGTGTGGTTCATGCTGCTATTGGGTTAGAGCCTCAGCTCCTCATTGAATGGTTGACTCACTGAGGCGAGCTCAGGGCTTCTAGATGTGCTTAGACATCATTGACTGTCCGGCTGGCGAGCGCCTGGGATCCCTATCATCACGTTCTGGAGTTTTCATCCTGGATGCTTAGGTGTCCCACTTGAGCTTAGGTCCTAAACTTTTTCTATAATCTCTAACCATTGCTTAAACATCCTCTAATTTCTTGGACATAATCATGATGCTTACGTTGTTTTGAGAGAAAGAAATGTGTAAACTCGTCCCTTTTATGTTTTGTATACCTGAACTTTTTAGGTTGATTTTTATTAAAAAATGTTATTACTTTTTGTATGCCAGTATACACTATTATTGAAGAAAACAGTTGGTTAAGATAAAGATTAGAGGATCAACTACAACACCAAATTTACTACTTTGCAAAAGATGCATTTTTATTGCGTTTGAATTCGATTAACTGTGATTTTATTCTATTTTTGTGATAGATATTATAATTGGGTGTTTTCAGGGTCATTTTAATAATGTTCAAAGGGCACCTAATTTACCATCCAAAGCACCTAAAGAGTATGAAGAGATGGTAAAACCTGATTTTAACATGTTTAAATATCTTTAAGAGAACCTAAGCATTGCTGCTTTTGATTTATTAAAATAACTTTGGATAAATCAAACATCTGGAGCCCTACAAATAAAATAGCATGGCGTCGCAAACACAGAGATCAACTGAATTAAAAAGAACATCGAAAACAAATCGTCACATAATACTGCCAACTTGCCAAAACGGATTAAAACGACAACCATTATAACTGAGAACTATCTCTGCGCAACAAATGGAAGGCTGTCCATTCTGCTGCAAGTATAGCTGAAGCATTTTAGAAGGTTTCAATCGCTTTACATTACTGAGCAATAAGAAACACTTCAGGCTGATAAAAAGGATACTGGATTCTCAACTAATGACTAATTCCAGCTATATTCGCGAGAATCACTTCCAAGATAGGAAGAAGAAGATGTTGGATAGAGTTTAATCACCTTCACCTGAGAATCCGGCCGATTCCCAGCAGCGACCTGATCCATCTGCGGCGTGTAATCGTCGTAAGAGCACAGCACATCATTTTATAATGACGCCAGTTGATTTATGATGATGGGATTATGTTTGATTCTACGTTGTCTTGAATATAAAGTAACTTGATAGTTTATAAAGATTGAGAAATTATTGTAAGCGGCTTTATCTTCATTTCAAGTAACTCTTTTGAAATATTTAGAGGGTTCAACTTATATGAATTATTAATCGAATGCGTTTTATATTCGGCTAAGATATTGAAATGAAGGATTGTTTTGGGAACTATTGATGATGTGATTAATTGAATTGAGCTCTGTGATATACCCCAATAACCTCAACACAATATATGAAGGCTGACCAATTTCATGTTTTGCATTAGAGATGTATAGCGATTTTGCGATAAGAATTTGGAGATAAAAGGAAAGCTGAATTAAAATCTAGTATCTCTAAATTGCTATAAGCATGAATTTCAGGATTTGATGCATGTCAAGTAATCATTGCAGTATTATTGAAGATTTGATGCCTTGCATGATAAGTGAAAAGTTATAAGAATAAATAGAAGTTCAAGATCGTTTAAAATCTGTTGTGGCCAGCGATGAACTCATAAAATATTGTGGATTATTGAATGATTAAATTCGGGTGAGATTGCATAAGTTCTTACTTAACTCCAAGTTGATTTTCAAACCGTATAATAGGCGATATTTTATATGTATTACCAATATTGGCAAAACTAAGAGTATATATGGAATATTGCATTTAAGTTTGTAGTTAGCTCATCTATTCCTATGTCATATTTAGACAAATCAAATTTGCTAGTCCTTAGCAAATGGAAGTTGAAAAGAGAATTGTTGTGGTGAAGTGTTAAATTGAATCAATGATTTGCAATTCTTATTGTTTTAGATTGTCAAACCTAGTTGCGCTTGAATCAAAATAAGTAGAGGGTAGAATTTGTATCATAACTGTGTCAACAACCAATTAGTGAAGTAATTAGTTAAACTCTCCATAATTTTCTCAGCTATATACCTCTCTTTCAGATACTTTATTCAGCATATTTTAGAAATTGCAAATATATAATACAATGATTATGAAGTTAGCGTAATTGAGTTTCATGGCATATTCTAAGTTTTAAAAAAAAATTAATTATTATAATACTGAATCAAATACAAATGGTAATATAGAATCAGATGCTATTATTTATTTAAAGTAAATCAAATGTTAAATTTCTTATTAAGTAAATTCATATGTTGTTAACATTATGAACAAAAGCTAAATTTTATTTTTCTTTGCAGGATGAAATAAAATGCTAAATTCTATTTTCTTTGCAGGATAAGTTGTAAAATCAATGCAGGAATGCTAAACTAAATGTTATGTGCAAAAAGTCACATAATGCTGCTATTATAAATACTAATTTTATATCTGAATTTCTTTTTTATTAGATGTTTTATATAGGATAAAACTACTTAGTTTAGTTATATATATTTAAAATTATTGTAGAACTGGAAATGAGCAATCCTATAAAAAGAATTGAATTTTATTGTAGAATTGGAAATGAGCAATCCTATAAAAAGGATTAAACTCTATTTTAAAACTGGAGATAGTCAATGAAATTGACTTATGTTGATTGTGAAAATTTTGGTTTTTGAACAACAACAAAGGAGACTCTGCAGAAATTTCTAAGGATTTTAAGACTTAGAAAATTTTCAGGAAATTTTTGTATTCATTTTGAAATATTCATTTCAATGATTTAATGGAGTTTAGTTGAATGCATATTAGAGAAAAATCCTTGTATATAGATGTTAGGAGTCTTCTTGTGCTAGCCGCCAGTATTGATTGTGACTCTTGCCCATTTAATTAAAGCAATGATGTCGAGGACGACATCGTTCTTAAGTGGGGGAGTCTGTAACAACCCGACGTTGTTATTGAGCCGATTAGGCCTAAACCTAATCAGATTAAGAGAAAATATAATATCCTGATTTAAGTCAAATAAAAATTAAATAAAAATATCCTCAAATAAAGCATGTTAAGGGGATCCTTCCACCAAAATTTGAGCGCAATCTAAGTTTCAAATCGTCCTAAATAAATTCGAGAAGTTTAAACTTCCGGAGTCGATAAAAGATAAAATAAAAGTCGGATTTTAGAAATTTTTGTATATTTGAGTTAAGCATTATAAGAGGACTCTATGTTTTAAGTTTCGTAATTTTTCGGGCTTCGAATTAATCGTAGCGAATTTTTAAATTTTTTCACATAAAATTAATATAAAATAAAATACTTGTCCAAGTTCAATAATTTTTAAATGTTTACGTTCGTCTCGTTGAGACGGTCGTTTCGATACCAAATTCGCAATTTTTAGAGTTTATTTGATTGTCCAATCAACCCTTGTAAGTTTCAGCAACTCTTAGCCATGCGATTTTAATCGAGTGGCTCTCATCAATTGTTTGAGTTTATATATAACTCCTTATCTAAGCTAATTTCCCTAACCTAATTATTTTCTCCCAGCCGAAACACTACCCCCCTTTTTTCCTTTCGCTCGCGAACCGAATCCCTCTCCCTCCCTCTCGGCAGGAAGCCGAGAGGCGCTCGGCAGGAGGCCGAGCGGATGCTGTCCCTCTCTACCCTTGGAAGGTGGCCGAGAGGCTGCTCCTCTCCTTCCCTCTCGGCTTGGCCGAGAATAGCTGTCGGCCGTGCCACCTCCACCCTCTAATCCGAGCAGCCGATCTTCCGCGATCCTCTCAGTCGAGCATCTCGTTCCCCTTGGCCGAGTAGCCAAGCACCTCCTCCCCCTCGGCCACGTAGCCGAGCACCTCCTTCTCCATTGATGCCGATTTTTCAGCATCTTCTTGTCAACCGACCCCCCCCCCCCCCCCCCCCATTAAGGTACATTCGATCTTAACTAAGCAAAAACTTGAGATTCGAACTCATTTATATCCTATGGGTTAATTTCTGATAAGTTGAATATTTTGCTTGTTTTTGTATTCTTTTTATTGTCTGCTTTGATTTTAGAATTGCATACAAGCTGGATGTACCTATATTCTCTAGCAATAATTATTTTATAAATGAATGAATTGGGGCCTTAGTCATCAATTGCTTCAAAATAGAGGATCGAATGTAAAAGAAAGAAAAATATAAGAAGAAATCGTGTGAGAAAATCTGCCATAACTTTTGAATACAGAACTACCTTTTTTTGGCATTTAACATATTATGTCTTAATAACCGAGACATAGCTTAAGGTTCATATAAGCTATGAATGAAATCTTCTGGTATGTCAAAAGAAAATTTCAGTAAAGCTCAATGGATACCTAGACATTAATTCACATAATGAAAGAAGATTAAACAAAAATCTATACTTATTATAGCAATAAAATCTATGGAGTATGAAGTTTCAGGAGATCTTTGCACACAGAAAATAAGAATCAAATTCTTTTAAATTAAATTCATCAATTTTCTATAAAGTTAATCATTGTCAAGTCAGTATATGCCATCTTGTAAATCCCTCTCTAGCATGAAGTAATTTAGTTTTCTATCTTAAGTATTGAAGAATGAATTGAGTAGACACTATGCTAGTTTCAAATTAAGCACCTCTTATTAAATTAATTGCCATGCAGCTGTATCTTGGCCAATTATTGCAAGTGCTGAGAATGATGCTTCATCTCAATCAAAACATTGAGCTGCAAACTCCATCATCATCGTAAGCGTAAGGTACATTTCGTACTAAGAACTTTATTAAAGTTCTGTTTTCTTTTAATTATGTTATTTTTCTTGAGCTCTATGTACAGTGCGTACACCACTTACATAGATCTTAGCATCATTAGGAATTGCTTATTATTTGAAAACCATGACATTAGGGTATATGAGCTTTTGCTAACTAAGTTGTAATCATTAACTTAGTTGAAAACTATAAATTATACGAACTTGAATTAGAACCTAGAGTCAAACTAAGGTACTTCCTTAGGAGCTTCACTTCACCTTAGGCTCTTTCCTTAAGATTAGGATTAGACACTAAGTTAGATTTCATTCGTTGAATAAGTGATTTATTCAATGAATGAAACTTTGATTTTAGTAGTTTTCTAGATTTTTCATAGTTTCATTTTGATTATTTTGTCTTTCAATTTTAGAGTAAGAATAGAGATCTATTCTATTAAGCTTGATTGTTACTTAATAGAATAAGCCTTAATCATCAGTTCACTTGTAGATTGAACCATAGATCTTTAGCTTACCTTTGGATCATGTGATTGAACCTAAGTTTGTGGCATTTAATTCATGATTCTTAGCTTAGTAGATCTGGATCAGATCTTAGCTAAGAACGTCTCAAATCATCAATTAGGACGTGATGATTTATTATTTAACTTATAGTCGATTTTGATTGAACTAAATTGAGATCTGATCAGTCCTGATTATTTTTAACTTATAAGGTCGTGCTTCTAAATTGTATGACTTGGGATAGTTAGAACAACTTAATTAGACAACAATAGATATCACTTAGTCTAGATTGAGTCTCTTGCTTACTTTGACTAGATTGCTTTGCATACCTTGTATATTGAGCCTTATTCCTTGAGCATAATAGGAAAACTTAGGATATGGATGATACATCCTAAGTTAGTATTTGAATTGCATATCATTCAGTTTTATCTTGTTTACAGTGGATAGAATATGTCCTAGCTTAGTCTGCCTCTTCAGTAGTAGTATTATATAGACTGGACTCAGACCTAGCATATTTGGATGGCTAGGCTGGGGATTGATTGATTGATATTGGAGGCCATATATGGCATATTGGCTGGTATGGCAGTACTATGTCCTAGAGTTATTGCTACTTTAGCTGAATTTTTCAGTATTGTTTTATTTTTGCTTTGTCATATATTTTAGTGGTTTTATTTTAAGTATTTACTTGCTTTGCCACATGTCTTAGTGGCTTTACATTGCACTTGATTATTTTGCTTTTTGCCACATGTCTCAGTGGCTTTTCCTTTTCCTTTTCTTAATTAGCATGTTGTATGTATACACATATATTTACTTGTATATATTGACATGTTTAGGATGCTAGAATTGCATGTTTTCAATACTTGTGTTTCTTTTATATACTCAGCATGTGTTAATATGATCATAATCATGTTAGGAGTGGAATTATCATAGTAGTTGCAGTTCTTTTGCTTTTAGCTTTACCCTGCTTACTTTCATGTCTTGATATTTTATTTCACATACATGTTGAATGCTATAAATGGATAGTTTATAGTTATCCCTTCCTTGTAGCTTGTGGCACCTATCTATTTTGCTTGCTTAGTAGTATTAGTAATGTGGTGATATCTTTAAATTCATACAACTTTAATAGCTGAAATTGTACTTAGACTTATTAAAGTCTAACCAGATTTTTTTTTTTTTGCTGTGCCCTGTCATATATGTACATATGATAGATCAGGAGTATAGGTCAGATCCAGCACTTGAGGATTTAGCTGCTAGCAGGATAAAGTAAAGTGCAGCTCTCTGAAGGAGACATGCTTCCATCTCCTTGGCTTGTATTTAGTAAAAATTATAATAACTATATTTTCTTATTTTTACTATTCAGCATTTAATGTATTATATGTGAATGAATCAATGTGGACTGTGTCTGAATGTTTCTTTTCATTCTTTGCACTGCTATACTACATGTATATTCTGTTAAGTCTTGCTCAGCTCTTGATTAGTATGACGGATATGTTATTAATGTAATGTCCATGGTACTAGTGACGACCACTTCTTAACACTCATTCGATTAAGGGGCGGCTGCCACAGCTAGAGACCCTTGCGCCACAACGCGTCGAGATGTCAAAACTGCTATTTTCTAAAGCGCTGCGGCGGCCACAACGCTAATCTTCCTAAGACCAAGGCGTCATAGCGCACCGTAGCGCCAAATGGCTCAAGGCCCTTGCGCCACAGCGCACAGTAGCGCGTGCTGTAATTTTTGCCTTGAAACTTGTTTTAAACAAGCATTGGAAAAGACCAAAACATTAAATTCTTCTTGCTCCCAATACCATAAGTACATGGAAGAATTAACTGCATAATTATAAGAGCATGGCTAGAGGAGACATTATAAAAAACAAAAGAAAAGTCTTTAAAGGTGTTCCAGAATTTGTTGGGGGATATACCACAAAAGGGGGAGAACCCTAATCCCATATCATATCCAAGAAGATTTCCTAAGAGTATGCTGCAACCAAGACAAAAAAAAAGCACAACAACGAAGAAAAGGGCAAGGCTTAGAGACAGACGATGAGAAAGAGAATGCTCACAGTTATTCCTATGTATCATTGAGATATCATCTTCTCAACTTAGCCTTGTATTTTATTCTTTTTAGAAAATAATGTATGCACTTATATTCTCTCGTAGCTATCTTGTAATTTATATTGTAATGGCAATCTAAACCCCCCTTTTGAAGAGGGTTGGGTGAAGAACATGTATCGAGTTCTTTTTGTTGTGCGTGTAATCTTTCTTTCACTAATGAAATGTCATGTATTAAACTTAAATTTTCTTTATGAATTAATGAATGAAACTATATTGTTGAATGGAATACGACTTGAGTATCATGCAACTTATATAGAGCTTGGTGATCATCGCGTCTAGAATATGTGCACCTAGATTGTTCACATCGCGAATGAATGTGACATCATTCGCTGAGCAAAATAGCTCGTACGCAAGCTTTAGAAAAATACTTGATTATTTGAGCCATAAGTAAATTATTAAAAAATCTTTGAGCTCCATGGATCAATCCATAACACTTAGAGAAGGCATGTTAGATAGTGGACGATGTGACATAATTCACATTGGTCATTACTGACTCTAGGTTAAGGTATGGATTTGATTGCATGTCAACCGTTGATACCTATGTCCATCCATAACATGCTCTATTAATTTGTCTTATATACTAAATTAGTGAAACTCAAAACATATTAGAGCATAAGCAAAAATAATTATATATATATATATATATATATATATATATATATATGTATATATATTAGAGCATAAGCTAAATCTTTTCCATATATATATGTATGTATCTTCCTACTCATACTTATAATTGCTTATGTATGGACACACACATACACACATTATATATATATAATGCTTCCCAATGCAAGACTCTCCATAGGGTTATATCTAATTGAGATGTTATTACTCCGTGCGCTAACATGTCTATAGAGAAATAACAATAACGTTATCTTTATGAGAACTTAGGATATATTAAACTCATAAAGGTCAAAACATATGTCATGCATGCATTGATATTTTCTCATGTATCATATGATCTAACATCAATGATAGAGTCAATGGAAAGTGCTCTCTTATACATTAAAGAAAATATTTGTGTATATTATATTTTATGTATTATAGCTATGTATATTATATTTTGCAAGATATATTTCTTTCTTATAACGATTTTATGTTTTTGCAATAATTAATATATTTGAATTTTATACTCATTTTTATTTTATTTCTAATATATTATTATCATGCTTAAAACGAGTATAATAATTAATTCAATTAAATAAAATATTTTGTGATAGTTGTATGTTTTCGGCTTATTTAATTTGTATAATATAGTGTTTAGTAAATGTGTTATTATTAGCCAAAAAGTCAAATGTTATATTTATTATTCCATTTGTCTGGCATCGAATTAATTCCATTTTTACCAATTAAAGTCAAAAGTTATATTACTTTCTTATATTATTAAAGAAAATAAAAATTGTTAAATAAATTATTTTAATTTTTATGTATATTTTAAAAATAGTCGTTATTTGTTATATATATATATATATGTATGATATTTATTCATAATATTTAGCTCATAATAATTGAGATTACTAATAAAAATTATGATTATAAATCAATTAATGAGAATTAATTATACTAGGAAAAGTATTCCCCTATTATTTGTCCCAAGCAAGTAATGTTCGTGTGAGCACGAGTTTGAACCTGATTATGTGATTATGAAACACCTTATTAGAGGAGTTTAAGAGTTTAAGAATGCATTTGGGAAAATTACAGATCAACTAAAGATGAAATAGACACTGAACGGCCAGAAGTTATTGCGCGGTTTTGTCCGAGAGGCACGCGTTTGGGCGCATTTGGGATGTCGTATACCCAAAAGGAAAGAGCTTCGGTGCGTTATGAATGCTATTAAAGCCTGAACATAGTCATTTTGGGCGATTTAGAGCTAAATTAAAACTCTAATATAAAATTTAAGGGATCTTAGGGTTTGGAAGTGTTAGGGCTTGCATTATCTTCATCATGAGCTTTCATTTTTTGAAATTTTCTTATCATCTCCCCGTGAATATTGACAATTTCCCAATATTTTCAAGTTCCCGTCAGAAAATGCAATGTATATTTGTTTTATTGGTGAACTATATAGTCTTAAGTGGATTACATATCTTAACAATAATAACAACAACGATGATGACAAGTCTTAACTTCACTGAATGGGGTTGGCTACATAATCCTTTGTTTCCACTGCTATAATAGTTTATTGCTATATCTTTTTTGACATTCCACTCTCTTTTAACACAAGTAAAATTCATATACCATTTAAGACAACATTCTTTGGTATTATGGAATTAAATACGATTAAATAGCAGATAATATTTAATAAGTAACTAAATTTATTGAATCCGAATCATTGGTTGCTAATATCAGCGGCATTTCAGTAAAATTTGTGGTCAAATTAATTCATTATTAGTCCCACATCGTAAGAATTAAAAGTTTCCTGCATTTAATATATGCAATATCCAAAGCCACGTTCGTGTTCGTTGAAAGGAGAGACGGTTGGCATCTCCCCAGACAGGGACGGGAACAGCTTTCGAGCTATTTTCTGTTACCGATCACACGGTTAAGGCTCTCTGCTTAGGCAGATCTTAACAAATTTTTTTATAATAGTAAGTACTTAAATTTGGTATTTACAAAACTAATCATTTCATTCAAATTTTTTAATTTTGCTCTCAAAAAAATAGATTAAAATTTTTATTTTAAATATGTATTTTTTAAATCTCATAAACAACAATAATTTAATATTCTCTACTTAGTCAAATCTTAACAAATTTTTTTAAAATTAATATTATTAATTTTGCCCTTAAATTTTGATATTTACAAAACTAAATTTTCAATAATAATTTTTTAATTTGATTGTAAAAATATTAAATTATGATTTACATTTAAAATATATATTTTTAGTGTCTAATAATAAGTACAAAGTGAATTTATGCTATACACATTTTAATTTGATTCGTCTCCTTGCCTTCAGCGGCTTGTAGCCCTGAACTAGCCTGTTTAGCCCATTTGAAATGGTCTCATCTTCCCCCTTTCTCTGCCGACCAGGTGAGGTCAGATACGAATCAGGCATGGTGGAAAGCGACGGTCGATTTGCTAAAGTTTCTTCGTCTCCGGCGAATTTCTTATTCCATTTCCTCTCAAAGCAGGCGATTCTCTTGCATTGGAGAGGACGGGGAGGTAAGTCATCGTTCATATCTTTTCATGGATTCTCCTTCATCCCGATTCGATGATCAAGAAGGGGATGAGTACCAATCAGCGGAGGAGGCCATGGAGTTCTCACCCGATTCGGACTCCGAAGGAGGTGATCTGGAACTGGATTCAATGACAGGAAAAGTATTCCTTTGATCATTCCTGTTGAACACGACTGAATTCAACCTCTTTTTAGTCAACCCATTGCTTAAAGCTTTATTCTCTATGAATTCCAGGGCATAAATCGATTGTTCTCGGAGCTTCTTGAATTAAAAAAAACTTCGTATGAAGATTTTCAGAAAAATATTTATTCTAATTATTCGGCCTTTTTGGGGTAATTTTTTTTTTCATTGCAGCTGTTTGTTCTGTGTTCATCAAATGCAGAGCTCAAGCAAGTGAAGTATTTTCATGTATCTGATTCAATTGTTCATCAATTGCGGTACAGAGTTTAGTTGCACTAAAATATTGAAGATGCATCTTTTTAATATTTCTTCAATTGAAGTAGGCTCCTCTACCATCTTTTCAAATTTTCTTTAAAAAATTCAAAAGTTCCTTGAAGAGTTTGAAAACTATAGTATATGAACGGTATTACTTTTCGTTTGAGATAAAAGTGCAGTTTATCCACCATTATGATCGAACTGACAACAGAAATATGACTGCATTTTAACCTTAACTACATGGCGTAGTGTTCAGCTTGGTGTAATTTCATGATATTTGCGACAGTTTCCCTTTTGTTAAAAATATTTATATAGTTAATATATCTCAAGATGTTTGCTGCGCAAGTAAATCTAACTAATTTTTTCTTGCTTCAATTGTCTTAAAATACTTTTTCTTTTAATGAGAATTTTCTTAAGATCACCAATGGATCAACAAGGAGAGCTGTATGAAGTCCTAGAATCATTATAAAAATCAACTTGCCAGATAAGAGTGGATGGGGCTATTGAGTGTCAAATTATGGGAGATGACATGCATTGGTTTAGAAGCAAGAATATAATTTTTCTTTCTTTTCAAAATTCAATGCAAGGAGTAATTAGAGAATATTTGAGGAGCAAAACTGATTTTCTAAAAGGGAAAAGATAAAGAGAAGTTTGAAACTTAAAATATATAGATAAAGAGAGTTTCATCCAAAGAATAATTTTTCTGATTATTCTTTTCATGCCTTACATGGCTCAACCATACATATTTACTTTCGTAAGATTTAATTCTTAAATTTGAGAGGAATTATCTTCCAAGATTTTCTAGGAGTTGGTTTTGCCAATAAGTTTATATGTTATTATAAAAAATATTAGCTTTTTGTTATTTGATTAGGTAATTGATTCAGGTAAACATTCTAAGTCATACTCTAGCGAGTCCTTGTTCTACTGAGTGTTCTGTTATTGATTTGCATCATCCCAAATTTTAGAAGTGCCAAGCTGTTTAGTTCATAGTAGATACAAGAATGCACCAAGTAGACATCAATTGAGTTGTAACTCAAGGTAACTACTCGGATTACTAAGTTGTATTGCTCATTTTACTATAAGTATTTACTTAAACAAAAAAAAAATTCGGTCGAGCCCAAGGCTTACCTCAGAGACAAATTACTCTACCCTGCGTCTTGAGAACTGACCCAATGGAAGTAAGTAGTTATAATTATTTATACTTGTTTTCTTTTTCTTACATTATATTTAGAAGATAGCTCTATTGAAGAGTCAAGTGTAATTGGGCTAGTTTTAGGATAGAAAAAAGTTTTACCCTAATCACATTTTTGCTAGCTGTATTTGTAATTCCTCTAATTACCAGTAGTAGAACACTTCCATCGTTCAACCTATTAAGGGATGCTTTTCTTTGTTGCTTTTCAAAATCCTTCAGGTCCTTCTAGATCCTTTGAGAGTTGTGAGTTGTTTGACAAGGCTACGCATCACTCGTCTTTCATATAAAATTTTTTATTTGGCATAAGAGTTAAATATTTGGCCACTAGGTGTAAGGAGCTGCCTTGTTAAGGATGCTTACCTAAAAATATTACAAAGCTTATATAAAAAGAAAGGATCAACATTATTTTTCCATATAGGTGTAAGACGGAGAACTTCATATGGCATCACTAGGTTGATCAGGTAACTGAGAACTTACCAAAGAAATGGTAGCATTGATAATATAGATTGGTGCACTACTGATGCAATCCCATCTGTAGCTGCTTATGCAAATGCAACACTAGTTCTAATAGCAATTGATGGCTTCTTAGGTTTTTTATAATAAAAAAGAGAGGATCAACCTTATTTTTTCTTCCAAGGTTTCTCACTTAACCAGAACTTGTTAAAACCATTCTCCTTTGTATTTTTAGATTTCCTTAGCAAATTTTACTTTCACTCCAACTTTAAAATTCCAAAGTATAAGGATTATACATAAGGATTTTATAGTTGTTGCAAAGGAAAGCGAGCTTACCTATACATGGTAATAAAATTTTTATTCTTTGACAAAAAATGAAAAGACTTCAGATAATTCTCATCTTGGAATAAAAACATTTTTGAAAATATCCTTGAGAATGTAAAAAGCTGAAATTGTGGCTAATGAAATGGAACGAAAGTTTCTATATTCTAGATTTGTTGAAGATAGAATAAATTGAAAAAAGGCAAATGCATTACTTAAGCTCTTGATATTGAGGAAAACTTTTGGAGACCAAAAGCTTCTCTTAGAAGTTTTTTTGATGGAGAAAGAAATACAAAGTATTTTTATTTTTTGGTAAAGCACAAGAGAATTACAAGGTGCCTACATAAAATCAAAGATGATAATAATTGTATATATAACCAATTGAATATTCAAAGATCTGCCATTCAGTACTTTAAGAATATATATTATGAATTTAGTAATATTGATAATATTAAAAATGATGTTATACCAAACATGATTTTGAATGAAGAAAACATTGTACAGCAACAACAACGGCAACACCAAGTCTTAATCTCACTAGGTGGGGTTATCTACATGAATCCTTTGTTTCTATTGTGCATGTTCAAATAGAGGCTCCTCCTTAATTTCCAAATTGATAAGATCCTTTATAATAGTTTCTTCCCATGTCTTTTTGGGTCCTTTCTCCCCCTTTTAATATGGAAGAAATTCATAAACTCAATTTTTATAATGGGGGAATTTCACAGTCTACGCTTAATATGCCTGAACCATCTAAGGCGACATTTTTTATTTTTTCCACTGAGCCTGTAACGACCCAATGTCGTTACTTTGCAAATTAGGTCAAATCTCGACTCAGAAATCAAAATCTCAGGGAACTTTAGAATAGGGCAAACCAAATTACCAGTGATACAAATAATTTTTAGATCAAAATGCCCTAATTTGGGAGAAATTCGGATAATGGAAACTCCTCCTTTAATTTCTAATTTTTTTAATTCAATAAATTGAGAAAATTAAATACAAGTCCAAATTCATCATTTTTTGTGTCATTAGGTTAAGTATATTATTTAAAAGCTACACTAAAAGTTTCATCGATTTTGGAGCTCCGGTTCAATCGTGATTAATTTCTTAAGTTTCAAACTTCAGAAATTAATTTTAAATAAAATATTGCTTTGAATCGAAATTTTTTGGCGCGAAGGTGTTCGCCTCATCGTAACATACCTCTGTGTCAAGTTTTGTTATTTTTGTAAGTCGAACGACGAAAAAATACAAAAAATTTAATTGAAATTGTTTATTTAAGTTTTCATATTTTCCTCTGCTCCCCCCCAACGTCAGGGTGCAGGCTCTGTCGCTCGACAGAGCCTACCAAAAGCCCATTGGTTATATTTTGTCTTTTTTATTTGTTTTTTTCTTCTTTCCTTGAGGTCAACCCCTACAGCTCTGTCTACTTTTCTTTTTTAGAACTACATGTGATTTTATCTCATTTAACCACAGGTATGTAATCACCTTGAAAGGGAGATTGAGTCGTCTTATTATAACCAAACTCTTTTATAAGAGACTAGAGGTATGATTTTTGGCTTATTTTGCTTATTTAGTATTACTATAGGTACTCTTGGTTTATATTATCTCATAAGATTAACCTAAAGATATAGAGACTCACAACTATTTTACCTTGTGATTTTACTTGAATTTAAACTTATAAGCCAAACCAATTTCACTTGTTTTTAGATTAAGTTTAGATTATCATAAAAATTCTCTCAATGAATGGTGCAACTATTTAAGGTATAAAATAAAAGATAAATTCTAATCTATTTTTTTCTTCTTTTAGATTCTCATAAAGTCTTACCGAGTGCCCTTGCCATATTCATCCCCTCCCTTTTAATGTATGTACGCAACCTTGCAAAATTCTTCATCTTCCACTCAAGAGGATGGTTATAATGTTCATGATAATGACATTGTATTTGGAAATAACTTGGATATGGTTGGTAGTACAAAAATGGACAAACCAAAACAATACTTTTGTGGAATATGCTGGTATAAGAGATGTTAGTGTATCTTCTTCTAAAGCTATGGGTATGCATTTTGAATTGATTTTATAGATGATTTAGAAACATTGCAAAAACCAAGCTTGTGGCTAAGAAAGCTTGATCTATCACAAACAAAGATAAACATTTCATTTAATAATTTTGATAAATTTAAAATTTATTTCAAAACCACCTATTATGAACTATAAAAGGAAAAAAATACTTAACAATCCATGAAAAAATAGCTCCAGAAAATAGGATCGCTGTGTATATGACACAAACCCTATGTATTTACATATCTAGCACGTAAATCTTGATATTTACAAAGCTAATACTAATCATACTCTTTTGTTATTTTAAATGATAGAATTCTACTAAGTTGGATGATAATTTTGGTGCAATGTTATTGATTTAGGTGGTAGTTTTGTAATAGTTTAATTTAATTGTTAAATTTATAAATAAGAAAGAATGCATGGTATGTAGGAATATCCCTCGAACAAAGATCTTTGCATGTAACTTTTTATTGAACATTTTTTCTAAAATATATAATTATTTGTTAATCATAATAATATATCATCCTTGTTACTAAAATTATGCATATATTACTTATATTTTTTAATTTACATAAATAAAAATATTTTACTCACATTGTTGACAATGGTAATTGCGAGATTGGTGTGGAATGCTAGTTCGATATATTTGATAATGGTGTGGAATGCTAGTTAAGCGAGGGTGCTAAAGAGTGGAGGTATGCATGTATTAGATTAGCCTACACGCATAGAGGGGAAAGAAAATTTATGGATAGGTTTGTAATGAAGTGTAAGGTGAGGAAGGAGATTAGATTTATAGGAGGAGATTGGGAACCGCAACATGAGAGGGGAAGGAAATTAGGGATCATAATTGGGTGGAGAAATGCTGACAAGGATGAAAAAATTTGTGTTGTTGTGTGAGGAAGGAGATCATACAAGGAGAGTGAAAATTGAGTGAAAGTGAGGATAATTGATTTATCTGTGTAGTGGGGTAGGAAGATTAGATGTATCTTTTATAAATAAGAGGTAGATTGGGTGAACCAAGTGATGAGAAAGTGACAATTGACTGGCTTTTGAGCGAAAGAAAAGAGAAGGGCATCAATGGAATTGGTTTTAGTTGTGATTAATGAGGTGGAGATGACAATGATGATGGCAACATTTTCTTAGGAAGATGATGCGTAATAGCCAATAGAATATGAATGCAAATAATTTATTTTGCATGGTTAGATACATATGCTTTTGGTTAATTAGCAACTTCTTTTGGTATTTGCTCCATATGTAGCATTTTTGAATAAAATCATTAGCTAATGGGTATAATATTGGGAACTAGTTATTTACATAACTACGTGGAATGTGGAGCAATTAGAGGCTATATGGGGGAATGACTACTTTTATATTTTCTTATTTTTATTGCCATTGTTAAAGAATTTAAATGGGCTTTAACTCAGGAAGTTAGGGTTTGCTGTTGTTACTCTACTTTTTCTTGCTTTTGTTCACTTATCTTGCTAGTAACCATCAATAAATATTAATAAAAGAAGAATTTTTAGATGTGACATCCAAAAACATAAATCATTATTATTAAGTTTCCTGTATCTTACTTGGGAAATTATTTGGGTTGCACTATTAAAAAATGAGTATTGTTGAACGAATTTAACAATGGAAAGTTTAACGGACTAAGAGTGGACATCATCCGATGCCCAACACCTTTGAATGGCGATCACTGGTTAATATAAGGCTGAATTTGGATAACGTGGATCATTAAACAATAAGATGTGGTCGTTGAATTATCCTGTCAGGCAGTTTTTTAATATGAGCCTTTGGTGAGCCATCTGATAGCTCAAAAATGCTGAGAGGCTTATATAAACTTCCTTAAAATGATGGGAAGCTTTTACCAAACATTCCTATTCTTTAGGCTTTTCCTTCTTCCCTAAGTCTACTCATCGTGACCATTGCAGATCATCATCTTAAGACAGTACAACACTAAAGAAAGCATGAAGTTTTAAATTGATGTTGAGATCCTTAATTGGATTCAAAAAGCTCTCCTCCACCTCAAAGCTCCGGTACTTTAAAAGATTGAGGTTGGATTTTACACCATTGCTACTCTAACCATTTAATACAATCTTTAGGTTTTAAGTACTATAATTGTGTTAAAAATCTGTAAGAATTGACTATGTGGTCATCAAAATTTCCATATTCATTTGGTTAAGTGGTTCTATATGCTTGAGTATAGAATGTGTAGATGATTGACATAAGCATAGATTTCTTACATTTATTTTCTTTAAGGTATTTTAAGCATTATTATTAGAAACCTTGCATGCTTAGGTTTAATTTTCTGCAATGAATAAGGGCAAGGTTAATAAAAATTGCCCTTTGTTACTACCATTTATCAGCCAAGATTGTTGAACGACGTCGCTAAATGATGTTCTAACAATGAACTATTAGACAAAAAGGAGGATTTGATTGCTAGAGTAAAATTTAAGGGGTCTAAGTGCTTATTTAATGATGATTTATGTTTATGAGTATTTGAGATTGGTTTATGAATGTTTGGAGTTTTGAAATGGTGGTCAACTAAGTTTGAATATAAAATTAAGGATTGGTGCTTCAGTCTGAGTGCTGAACATATTTAGATTCATTGATCAATTTGATGTTTAATGAATATAGTTCGTTAAATAATCCATATGAAGAATAAAAAATACTTCTAAATGTCCCTAATTTCACACTTGAACCAATGTATTGTGATTTGTATAGATTTGCTAGCAAGTTGAGCTCTAAAATATGAAAATACTTAATTTATATAAAATATGGCTCTAAGTGGGTAATCTCTAAGTATATTTGATATATATTCTTTGAAAGCACTGTTTAGAAGTATATGAAATATAAATTTTAAAAAATAAGAAGGAACGACACTAGACTATGCTCAATATAGTATGCTAAGTGTGGGCATGGTTTAGCTATTTCTTATATGATTTGGAGATCTTCAGATCCTAATGGAAAAGAGGATGATGACCTTGGGCTGCAAGTGGCTTCTACTAATGCCGAGTGTGCATGCGATTAATATACGATATGGAAGTTGAACTTCTTATAAGTGCATATGTGTGCCCAACAGTGATGATCAATTATAGCTGTCCATATTAGTTAGTATTTGCACTGTCGTATGTGGATGTTTGCCCATCATTATGATAAGTTTTAGTTGCTATAAACAAATAATAGATAATTGAATGTGAATATAAAACACAATTTTTTTATTTGAGAAAAGTCTTAGATCTATTTGGCCAATGAAATGAAATGACAAAGTAGAATGTATGTTCTGTATTGTGATTGGCCTGCAAAATATATACAAGATAAGATCTGTTTCTGAATAATTTGATTTCATTAACTTAAATTTTGATTTTATTCTATTTAATTGCTTATTTTTAGTTAGCTCTCAGCTAGTTTTAAAGTGTAAAGATTATAATTAAAAAGCATGATAAGTAAGATTGAACTTTGCTCAATTTTAAATATTTTTTTTGTGCCTTTAATTTTGCCACAACTTTAGATCTCTTACACTCAAATTATCGTTTTTATTGCTTAAACATATTCATGGCTTTGATAATTTTAGTATTTACAACATAGCATGTTGGTTCTCTTTCATATGTTGGGGTGCCTGATTAAATCTACAAGATATTGCTCACCTACATTTGTAAGATTGATTGCTATTACATAACAAGATTAGCTGCGTATAGGGGGAAAATTCCATTGGAAGGGTGTTATGAGGGATCAAGTCCAAGTTGTGAGAGTGCGAGGTGTGTGTGAATGTGAGAGAGTGTATGGTGAGATTATGTGTTTGTACTAGGTGTGTGAGGTTTTTGGAGTGAGTGTTATGTGCTGGAGAGAGCGATGCCTGGAGTTATATACTAATGTAAAGATAATGTAATAAAGAATAAATACAAAAATAATTTGTGTTTTTATTCAGCTTAGATTTTATTCAACGGTCAATTTTACCTAATTAGATTCGTTGTGATTTGTTAACCTTCCATAGTTGATTAGTTGCTATAGGTGGTTAATCTAATGCTGGGTGCCCTATTAATTATGAAATCATACTTGTGTGTTTGAATATTATTTGATTTGCTTGAGATAATTAGATCTGAGTTGGTTGTGCTGTGTATCACTCAACACTTGCACTATAATTTTTTTCAATTGATTACTTTGTCCTTTTTTATGGTGGCAAACATTCATCTATTAGATTCATTGTTCAGTTTTCGCAAGAAGCTAAAATTGCTAGATATAGTTTAAAGATTTTCCTTGTACCGATTTGAGTACTTTTATATTCCATGTGATGATTTCTATGCTTGTTCTTTATCTAAAGTGATTTGTGATTGCCTCAGGTGTGCTGGCAAGTTCAATCTAAACTAATTTCTGTTTTTATGATGATCATACTCAAACTTGCGCTAATATTTGTTCCATTATTGCTTATGAAAATTTTAGATTTTGGTTACTACATAATTATCATTTAAAAAAGACCTGTGTTTTTCTTTTGCATTGAAATAAATTAATATTTGACATAATTTAATGTTAGAAAATTGCGAATTTGATTATTTGTGTGCTTTTCATGCATCATATATTTAGTTTGCATTGACGAGCTTTATAATTAGACATCTTTTGTCAACTTGGTTTTCTAAATTGCTAATATATTCAGGCCATGCATAATATATACATAACCTGATTATCATTAGATTGTGTAATAGTGACTGTCATTTCACTTAGACAGTCATTTTTTGCGGGTTTTCTATAAATAGGTTTATGAAATACATTTGAATGATAAAAATTAAATTGCTAATTTCAATTATTAAGTAAGTTAAAATATGTACAGGGTATTTGAAGAACTTGGGGACATAGAAAGTGAAATCACAAAAATGAAAAATCATGTTTCAACTCAAAAAATACTTGTTGGAGAACTTATGAACAGCTTTCATTCAGAGATAATATTCAACAAATTGGCTAATGTGAAGGATGAATGTGTTGAAGATCTTGATTTAGATTGTCCAAGCTGGTTGGAGACTCGCATGCAAAATATTTTGGAAACGCTTGAAATTCTTATGTCTGAGCTCCGATTAGAAGAGGCTTTAGCTGTTTTGGAGAAGGAGACCCAAGCCTTGCAGAAGTTGCGGAAGGAAAAGGATGGGTTCTTTCAAACTATCAGTTCATTTGCATTGGCAATTTCTGATTGGAGAACTAGGCTTTCTGAACAGTTTACTTCATTAGCTAAACACAAGAGAGTGACCTGGCCAGAACTTCTTAACTTCTTATTTGGTCTCTGCAGGCTCGGTGATAGTGACCGTGCAAGTGCTTTGTTACTGAATTTCTTTCATTTGCAACTTGAAAGCAGTGTGAATGAGCTGGAGCGTTCAGCATCATTTCTTAATGGAATTCACATATTGGAACTTACAAAGGTTGTGTTCTCTACCATTTTTCAGGCAGCAAGGGGTTTTGTGATGTTGTTTGGGGTGGCGTCTCCATATACTTCAGATTTGATGCAGTGGGCTAGAGTAGAACTTGTATTGATTTATCGTAATTTTGACAAGTATGTTAAGTCATTTCCAGAAACAAGTTTTGCCTTAGATTTGGCAGCTGAAACTGTGAATATTTCTTTTTCATTTTGTTCATTATTGGAACATGAGGGTCTAAGCTTGCAGTCTGACTTGATTAAGCTGATGAAACCTTGCATATCAGAGGTGATGCGGATGCATTTTGATCAGTTGGGGAAAGTTGTTAGTTTACTGGCTTCTGCAGACAGCTGGGTTATGGGGGAATTTTCTATTTCGGAAAAAGTAAACAATAATTCTCTTTTGCAAGAAATCAAAGAAAAATCCGAATATCTCCAGCTTACAAGTAGTGGAAGAGAGTTTGTTACATTAATTCTGGTATGATAGATTAAGCCATTATCATCTCTAAGATTAGAGATTGATACAAGACTCAACTACTTACTCTTGATTAACTTGTTCTAAATTTTCTTTAAGCTATACATCTCAGCTTTTCTTAAGTTTGCATACTATTTCGAAAGACACTGTTATTAAATTTATTTTCATTTTAAATGTTTTGGTTAAATAGTTATTTTTCCAAGATTTTCAGAGTCTAGATTGCATTTTTTCTTAACTCATCCTTTTATTTCCACTTTAATCATTTTTGTCATTGTTTATTTCTTAAATAATAGATAATACCATTGCATCAACAAAATATTGATGACTGAGCATGGATATCAACATGGCATGATGCATACATGACATGATGATCGTGAAAAATTTAAGCATGACACGCCTAACATGGTTTTTTCTTATACACTATTAGTAAAAATGTGTGATCAAAATAACTAATATTTTTTATTTATACCAAAATGTATTATAAAGAGCAGTTTGCCAAATAGTGACATGACTATTTTATTCTGATGAGTTTTGTACCAATTCAATCTATCCAATTTAGTCCCCAAATGTGTATTTTGAGCCCAAACTTTTGTCTAATTCCTTAAATCTTGGGACTAAATTCACCAAGGAAAATATGACTGTCGAGATTTATGGATTCATAGGTAAACAAAGAGTCATGCCATGTAGAAGTTTGCTTACTTGAATGGATGCTTTGAGAGTCACAAGAAAGCAATGATAATTTAACTGAAAATGATTTGCTCATAGTGAATGAGATGCCTTATAGGTGGTCAGTGGTGTAATTGACATAGTACATAAGAAAAAAATGCATAAAATGAAAGTAACACAATTATTTGTAGTTATTTGGCTGAAATTAAATACGCATCTGGTACTGTGTCTTGCATGAATATTTCATTATTTGTTGAGCCTTTAGAGAGCGAGAAACTTATGGTAGAGAAGTAAGGGGGAAAGAATAACTAAGAGGAGGTAGCTGAGGGTGCTGCAAGGAGGTTGAGTAGATAGTGGAGACAAAGAACTTAAATTTGATGTACTGAGCTTTAAAATTAGTATAGATACTTGATGAACAACATAGAAATGGAGTTTCCAGTCCTTGTGAACCTTTGAATTTGATGGAAGAAGTCTTGGACAATGACAGTTGCTCTAATTGTGGTTAGATTGCTAAGAGACCTTTGTGAGCGGTCGACAGTCATGGCCAGGGGAGCCTTGAATCATAACTTACATGGCAGAGAATGTATGAGCGGGTGAACGGATTCCATACATATTTAAGGGAATCTTCATTAACGGTTACTTGCTTTACATGTGGCAATTAGTTGATTGTGTGTGGTATTGTTGTACTGGATGCACTAGTTCGGATAGCAACAAATGATGAACTGTTAAATGAGCGTATATGTTATCTTGTCTCTTGGAAAGGATTCGGCAGGAGGGTCTTCAGACCAAGAATGGATTTTGGGCGGAGATGTGATCCCTAGATGCGGAGAAGGGGCTTTGTTGCTGGGGTAGTTTGCAGGCACTGGTGCATACCTCTTCACAAGCGTGGAACTCAGGCAATTAAGTAACACTTGCCCAATCTAATGGTCTTATTAGAGACCTATATTTCTTAGGAAACACATTGAAAGGATGGCTTTATGGGACACAAAGAAAAATTATGCTTGGCGAGATATTCTATGACAAGTAGTTTGATGAATAATCTTTTTATTATTTAGGCTGATCAATTTTTTTTTGTGCTACGTTCACTCAAATGATGCTCTTTGTCTTTTGGAAAGGATTCGGCAGGAGGGTCTTCAGACCAAGAATAGATTTTGGGCGGAGATGTGATCCCTAGATGCGGAGAAGGGGCTTTGTTGCTGGGGTAGTTTGCAGGCACTGGTGCATACATCTTCACAAGCATGGAACTCAGGCAATTAAGTAACACTTGCCCAATCTAATGATCTGATTTGAGACCTATATTTCTTAGGAAACACATTGAAAGGATGGCTTTATGGGACACAAAGAAAAAATATGCTTGGCAAGATATTCTATGACAAGTAGTTTGATGAATAATCTTTTTATTATTTAGGCTGATCAATTTTTTTTTGTGCTATGTTCACTCAATGGATGCTCTTTGAACTCACAGCTAGCTTTCTACAGTTACCACCATGCAATTTGTATAAAATGCCATCTTTGACTATAAAATGGTGTATGCTACTAAAGGTAGATATTAGAGCACATGATTTTTTAAAGGATGCCTAATAATTCTTTGATTACTTTATAGAAAGCTCAAGGAATTTGTCTAGTTCTTCTGGAATAATAAAACCTATTAAATTCGTTTTGAGTCAAATATTTTGCCAGGAATTTAATGGGTTTTGTCTACATTTTAGCTTTAGGTATCAAGCCAACATTTGAAAATTGATACTTGAGGAGGGGAAAATGTTTTGCATAACATTATTACATATTTCATTTTCTCATTTTTTTCATTTTGCAACGAGACTAAATAAGATGAGAATTTTTTTTATTGTAGTTTTAATATTTCTGACAAATATGTTAACATTCAAGAGTAGGGATTGATTGTTACTCCACATTGTCTCTAAAGTAATACTCCACACTTTTTATTTTAGTTCTCTTAAGAAGGAATCTCTTAGATTCTTAGTTCTCCATAAGTCAAGTTTTTTTTTAACTTTGTCTCTAATTTTATTAATAATAATATTAGATGTAAATAACATGTGCAAAAGCATCGCCTTTAAATGTGCTCATTAAGAACATCCATAATTAATATTGAGAGATATGAAATAAGAGTAAATTCTGATGTTGTCTAATTGATTTATAGATATAATTAGACAAACCCCATATGTTCTAGCACATGGAATTGCTCAATTATATAAACTTTTAATAACTTAAATATAGGCCACAGCACAAATAATTTTTCTTTCCATTATTCTCCAAAGAACTTAATATTTATCATTAGCATTTTTTATCATTAAATATCAAATGAAAAGTTTCTTTTTCTCTATAAATTACTTCACAAACCTCAAAGTGAGTTTATCGCCTTCATATTTGATTTACTTTATGTAAGTCTATATTGATTTTGTGAAATATTAGTATCTTATTGTAATTTGTATTTAATCACTCATCCCAATTCTATTATTTCAAGCTTCATTTTAAAGCTTATAAAATCAATTCATTGATCTAAGCTAAAAAAATATATTCATTGACAAGTAGTTTCTTATCAATATTTCTTAATACACTTTATCAGTATTGGTTACCTTATCTGTCTTCCCCTCAACAATATATATTTTCTACTATAAACTTTCAAAATTATATTCTTGATATCACGAACTATTTTCTTGTATTCCTAATAAGATTATTTATATATTTTTTCTTTCTCATAATTCTTAATTAAAATTTTAAATTATTTTTATTACAAATACTATTTACCTTATTTGTCTTCCCCTCAACAATATATATTTTTTACTATAAACTTTCAAAACTACATTCTTGATATCACGAACTATTTTTTTGTATTCCCAATAAGATTATTTATATATTTTTTCTTTCTCATTATTCTTAATTAAAATTTTAAATCATTTTTATTACAAATACTATTCTTTTTAAATTTTTTTGAATGCTTTATTTCAACCATCATGTATCTTTATTATAATTGGCTCTCCTCTTGATTCATTAAGTGTACTTTTAGCCACCTTGTGAATACAAATAATAATTATTTTCTGGAACATATTTTCTTACTCTCATTATCTTATTGTGTAAACTCAAAAAATCTGCTCTTGAATGTATTTCTATTTTCATTTTTAAGATTCTGCTATTTGGTTTTTAGGCACAATTTATATTTAATATTGCTTTTCAGCTATTTTTTTTCAAATTTGGATTTAATAACTGTTATAGGGTTATTATTTTTCTCTTAAAATAATATTACAATCATTTTAGTATGATCAATCTCTTTTTTTAACATGAAAATAATCAGCACAGGTTTTAGAAATTCATTTTTACAAGAGATGAAACATTTTCTTCTTTTCTTGAACAATGTATTGACAACTATAAAATTATAAGTTTAAGTAAAATTCAGGTTATATTACTATGATCTTAAAATCACTCCCAAAGTCATACATCAACAAAGATATGGTAAGTCTCTTTCATATGAGCTGGATTTGCTTGAAATGCATTATTAAATCATTGTAAATGAGAGGAGACAGCTCGGAGGTTCTTTTATGGCCATGCCAACGAGTCAGTGAAGGGTATAGGGCCTTTTAGTAGTCAATATTAACTATACAAATTCCCTTATGCAAGCTTTCACACCTAGCCTATAAAACTTTCTTGAATGATGCAAACAAGGGTCATTGGGCTGATAGCAAGCAAATTGTTGTGTATAAATGAAGTGGCCTGGTGACTGAGCCATAAATTTTAATCGGGCATTTTGTGATCATTCCCTTCACATTTCTTCACCATTGCCTTTGACTATATGAGTATGGCCTTCATCTAAAGCATTGTCAATCTTCATAAACTTTGATAATTGGTACTCGGAAGTTCTGTTGTTAATGAGAGGGTTCATTACATTATTTGGAGTTTAACTCAGAATTCTCATGCCAGGAATATAAAGATTTAATGAGGGTGAAATTTTTAGGCAATGCTTCTCTTACTATTTGATCCATCTCCTGCGAGTACTTTTTTTGTTTCTCATTGCCGTGGAGCCTTGTAGAGCCCACCATGTTTTATATATTAATTGTTTTACACAGCCCTTGTTATTTTTATTCAGATGGTTTTTGATGACGCTTTTCCCTTCCAAGCTTTTCATGTGGAGAACATATTACTCAAAGGCCTCAACCACTTGTTTGATGAGTACATACTTAACCTTGAAAGTGATATAGCAAACAAAGGAAAAGAGTGTGATTTTTCTTTAACTACTGCAGCTCAGAAATTTCAGCAGCAAATTTCAATCGTTGTTGATTCATTTCTAATGGTGTATCTGTTGCCAACTATTGTACAAAATTCATTTAATTCCATAATATTTTCTAATGATGTGGCAGAACAAGATAAAGTTTCTTTGCAGAAAGAATTGGATCTTTGGAAGCAGGCAGTTCAAGAGGTCCCAGACCGAATAAAGTGTTGTTTTCTGCGAGATATTTGTGTCTGGCATAATGAAATGTGGAAATTCTGAGTTCATTAAAGATCTGGACACGTGCAGTTGTCGCCATTGCATACCAGGTTCCTTAGAAGATCCAATGCCTTCTTTTGTTTTTCAGGTACATCAATGTTTTGTTTTTCCCTTGAAGCTTCTGTAAAGTGTTGCATCTTTTTCAAATGCAAGTTTAGATTGTTCAAAATGTTAAGGCTTTTTTGTTAAACTTACAAGTATTTGTGTCTAGTTCTTTTTGCGTTTAACTAAACTTTGGTCTTTGTGGAAATTGACCCTTAAAATTAGCAATGCAATTTAGCTAGAACAATTAAGCAAAACCAGATACTCTTGTCATGTAAATAACTTATCGTACTGGCAATTTTTAATTTTTAAAAACAGAATTTAAACAGTTTATACTAATATCTTAGGAGTACAGCTTTAGATATTAACTGAACCATCTAAGTAGTTGTGTTATTGGTCATGCGAATATTTGGGGCAGTTGTAATTGTTTAAAAAGTCAGTTAATGAAGTTTTTATTTAGATGTTGCTGTTTGAAGTTTTTTGCCTGAAGTTAGTCCTATCTCAGTTGAGGGTTTAGTTATCAAAGTGGTGATTATAATGTAAAACAGTATAAACACATTGAAATTATTTTCATGAATGACAATTTCAATAAAAGTTAGGCCCTAGATTATATACTGTATGAATATGATAAAATTTTCATTATTTGGCATTTACAACACTAGCTAGATATTTTTAAAATGAAGATGTTCTAAAACTGTGGGTTCTAGCTTTATGCTAGTTTTATTTAATAGTAGCTAGAAACTGCTTCAAAAATAGAGTAACTATAATATTTTTAAAGGTAAATGATGGGGGTATTGTGGTAGGATTGTAATATAATTTTGATGATTTTGGGAAGGCTTTTGGTGGATCAAATGATCTTGGATTGACACTAAATTTTAAGAGAATGTTGTGGTGGATGTTAAAAATATATATGATTTTATTTTGTATGATTTTGTGGCTGTTTGAGAAGGTTATGTACGGCGAAGTGAGATAATGCCGGATTATGTGTAGGTTTCGTAGGAGGGACGTTTGAAGGCCGAAAGCGGGTGGATTTGAACTAAACGAAATGGAAACGAAAGCTAACATAGAATACTATGAATCCAAACAGAAAATAAAAAAAAAGAAAAGAAAGATAATTACAATATTATCCACACTTTGGATTCTTGAAGGCTATGCACACCTTCAAGGCCTTTAGTTATGTACACTGAAGAGGATTTTCCTTGGTTATCCACACCAAGCAAGCTCTCAAGCCAAAATTATGTATTTTCATTCAACTATTTGAAATTAGGATTTACATGATGTGTATATAGCAGTCATCCCCTAATTCTACTTAACGGTGATAATATTGATAATAAGGTCCCGTTACATTTTCCTGGGTGGTCTTTTACATTCCCAATACACAAAATAAAGCATCATAAACATACAAATATTTAAAAATAAAATACAAGAAAACATAAGAAAATAAAATATAAATATGATGGATCAAAATACGTTTCTTGTCATTATCCGATATCATCCTTCAAGCTCCTTGAATATGTTCTTGTCACCATTCGCTCTTGTGTAGGCTTTTGTGCAGCATCAGTGAAATAGCTAGAAACTTGTTCCAAATAGACCCTTTTGGGCAACTTCTTGGAGTATCATAAATTTTTATATCAAGAAGTGTTGACGTGTATACAACAACTATGAATACAATTATTCTATGTGGGTTGTTATGATTAGTGGAAATTTTTTGTTTTATTTCATAGAAGTCTCGAATCTCTTAGTTAACCAATTTAGTTGTTGAATACTCATTCTAGTTAATTTAGTTCAAATCTTCAATATATCTAATTTTTTCCGTGCTTTTTATATTAGCTCAACTCAGTCCCAAACTTGTGAAACTTGGTTCAAATTGAATAGTTGATGATTAAATTAGACAATAAATAGTTGGGGGTTAGCTTGAACTCATTGCAGAATCTGAAATTAAATTGCCAAGGTGATATAGTTGAGGAACAATTTTAGCAAATCATCTTTTTTAAATTGAGTTGTTTCCTTGTTTAAGTGTAGACCATTTCTGTTAGAAAAATTGAGTATTTGAATTTTGCCCATGTTAAAAAAAAAAGGGAGGGCTAATAAAAGACATGGAAAAAAACATTATAAATGATTTTCTCTAATTAGAACATAAAGAGGGAGTTTTATTTGACGTGCACAATGGATACAATGGATTCATGTAGCTGAACTCACATAGTGGGATTTAAGGCTTGATTTGTTGTTTTCTAATGAATTGTTTCCTTTTATCTAAATGCTATCCTCATTATCCCTCTTACCAAAGTTTTTACTTTTTTTTTACTTTTTCTTGCACCTTCAACTATCTTTTTGTTGCCTTATTTGATATATGTAACCTTTCTAAGATGTTGTTTAGGAGCTGTTTGTGCTACTGAGTCATTTAGAGGAACATTTTGGATCTATTGTGCTCGGTAAAGATGGGATCATGAATAGCTTACTAAATGGGATTATGATAACTATGATTTTCTGGCTTTCAGAAAATTGGGAGTTCTTTGAAAGTACAAATAGCTATAAACAGGTATATAAATCTCTCTTTCGGGTTTAGGGTTTAGTATTAGCATATTTGATATACTTATATATTTTTCATCTTATAAAAAATATATACTTATTGAGATTTCTTATTATAATATATTAACTTTTGTTTGGCGTTACTGTTTATGGTGTTTGGGGCCTTTCAGCGTTAACGATGCTGCAATATATGTTTGACTTTCCAGTTGCTTTTAGATTTGCACTTCTTGATGGAGACAGCAAGGGTTGGAGGCTACTCCACGGATAATCTAGTGGTAGTAGCATTGGATTTAGTGTCTATTATTGAAAGGAAGCTGTCTACAGAAGAATTCCATAGGAGCAGGTGACATTTTAATCTCATTAATCATCATTGTTTAATCATAAACATCTTTTTTTACTATTTAATTAAGTCATCCCAAATATTTAAGTATCTTTCTTTGTCTTTTTTTTTTTCCTTGGAGTCTTACTGATTTGTCACACCTTATTGGACCTAACCAAATTAATATATATATAACGAGTAAGCTGGGCCTAAATGACTTCTCACTCGCTTTACTGAGACTAGGTGATTTGAATGTGGAGAGAAAGAGGGTCATCATCGTGATCTGGAATATCTTAAGTGTGAAGTATGTGTTGATGGCTGACTTGTACTGGAGTAGGAAAAGTTTGTTCAATGGCAAGAGAGGTGCTATTATTGATGTGACAGTCCTCAGATTAGATCAGGGAAATGCCCAATCTTTTATTATCAAAAGAGCTAGGATTTTCTTACATAAATCATTGTCATCATGTATCATTCATACTGCAGAGCCTGTTAACATTCAATAATAGATGGCATTCATGCATCATAAAAATTGTGACTATGAGAGATAAATTAAGATTATTTCATCAAAAGTTAGAACTGCTGAATACATCATGATAAGCCTCTGTGGAACTTTCTCTCTTCACGCATCTGCCCGTCATGAATAAAAGGGGATGGAAGAGGAACTATTGGCTTATCGATGAAGTAAGAATCACAAAATGATGTGTAACCACATTTAAGGTTCTCCTATGCTTGCACCAACACCCGAAATGTTTGGTGCAAATACTAGCAAATTTGAAAAATATGCATTTTAATAAACTAAAATCATATAAAATTGTACATAAACAAATTAATTTATTAATTTTAAATTATAGAGCTGGAGTTGATACTTTTACTCAAAAAGCTTGAATCTCTCTCGAGTTTGATTCAACTCGAAATCAAATTAAGTAATTTTGAGTCGAGTCACAAGTTGAGTCTCAAGCTCAATTTTTTTGAGTTGATTTCGAGTTTAAGTCGTCTTGCTCAATATATGATTTGAGTTAACTCGAAATTATTAATAAATATATTTAGCATGTAGCTGTAACATTTGGGAATCAAGATTTGAGGAAAAATAGATGATAATTGAATTTTAATGAAGAAATAAACTTCATGTTAGGTCTAAAAACCCATCATCCAAAAAGCCCATCCAACATAGTCACTAAAACAAAATAAATATATAAAAGTAAATTCAGTCCAAATTATTATAGACCAAATAAAAATTTTATGATATCTTAAATAAAAATAAATCTATAGCTAAATAAAACTTTCTAAAGACTAGTGCACTTCTAAAGTTGTCTTCAAGAGATCTCACATATTAGAAGTAGATAGCACCAAATCTAAGGATTCTCAGCATCTAAAAAACATATACTAGTCTTGCAAGAGTAGTAAAAATTAGTATAATATTTTCAAATGCATACAACAAGAAAGGTGGACATGCAAGTATATATTTGAAGCAAGGGATTAAACTATCTATACAGGCTGATCAATTTACTAGGAAGATATTAAACTGGATTATTGACTTTTACTAGGAAGATATTAAACTACCCGTTGGTAGTTGCTCACAAATAATATATCAATTAGTGAGTTCTAAATACAAAGTTTGTCAGCCTCTTCCTAGTGGATAAGACTTTTTATTTTGTTCTTTCATGTGTGATAAGACAATATATATACCAACACATGAACCTCACCATAAAGCATTTAATCATAAACATTTTATGATAAAATTTAATATGCAGTGTCTGATCAAATGATTTTGAAGGTACTGAATATACTTAAAAATAGTTCAATTATTTAATTTTTCTAAAATATTGTATTTTTCTATTTGAAGAATATTTTTAAAAATTTTTAATTAGGATGATATTACTATATCCCTAATAAAGTTGCATGGCCAATTCATTTGGTTTGGGGTATAATTCTTGAAGGAGAGGTTATGGGTTCAACTTCCCTCTCATTCATAATTTATTTATCATTTTATTTTTCAAGTGGGACATGAAATTACTAATAAATATATTTGTTATGTATTCCTAACAAAGTTATGTGACCAGATCAAGGATTCCAACAACTAAGAAGTGGTTCCCTGAGAATCCTGTACGCATTCAATCAACAATTAAACTTTGTTTTTTCCGTTTGCGCTTAAATATTCTTAAAATGTTTTAATTAAACTATCTCAAATTCACGAAATTCTTTTAAGTTAAATTTCTTTAAGTAAAACCTAATTCACCTCTTCTCTTGGGTTGTCATTTGAGCTCCTATAACCACAAGTAATATCAAAGCCATTCACGTACCTAACACATTGATGTTAAACACCACTTTATTAGAAATAATTCGTCAATATTGAGCACCAGCTAACAGATATTTTTACAGCCATTACCTTGTGAGAGATTCCAACAACTAAGATGCGAACTGGGGATAATTGATTCATTTAAGCAACTCTTGATTTTTTTATTGTTAAAAAGGGAAGAATATCTCAGCTTATGTTGTAGTCTTTAAGATCTTTTTAGTCGTTAATTTTTCTGCTTAGGGGAGTATTCTTTTAGCACTTGTTAATCTTAGTCTTGTTGCTTTTTAACTTCTTATTTAGAGCACTTTAAATTTTTGCATCTTCTGTATTTTCCACAAAAATTATTAAGATAGTTTATCTTCATAAATGGGAGAGATTATTGACTCTAGAAGTTGTACATATTTTGTATTTTATACAATAACTTTTGAGTACTAATTATTCTTATTTAGTTAAGCATTTTTTCAAAATTAATAACACTTTAGAAAAGTGGTACTGCATATTAGAAAGATGTAGCAGGAATTAAGTCACCACAATTCAGCAACTAATTTTAAAGACATTTCTTTTGTTTTATTTTATTCATGTCATTATAACTTAGAATTTATGTTTATTATATTTGTAAAGCTGCTAAGCTTTAAGCCTTACAATAAGAGAATTTGATAAAGAACCTAATTAAATTCCACTTAATTCTGGAGTGCGCCCACACAAAATTTGCGCGCCCAAATGCACAAACTATATGCTTAGACGCATTAATATAATCCATGAAGAATTTAGTCAGGCACAGAAAAGAATTAAAATAATGCGCCCAGACGCATATATACGCATCTATACTAATAATAGATAGAGATCATCTCCACCGTCCATCTGAATCACACCTCCATAAAGATTTAGATGCCTACTCCACAATATATACCCATGTACTGTCATGTTATACAATCAAGTATTGTAATAATAATAGATTGCTTCTATTCTTCTACTCGAGCACTCTCTCTCTCTCTTGTTTTCTTCAAGGTATCAGAGCATGCACTCGATCCAAAGCAGAAGCATCAGCCCTCAGCCCTTTGTTCTCAAGAACTCTCACCCCGGCCTCGATTTCTTACATCTCTCTTTTATCTTTTTCCAATGACCCTCTTCTTATTCAAGCTCTCAAACATATTTAAGAACCCCTCTACCACCTTCACTTTTCCATCTTGACAGAATTCAATCCATAAGCTGGAACCACTTCATAGTTTTGCTCCCCTCAAGATATGCACAGCCGAAACCACTCTTCAAGCCACTCCTACCTCTTAAGAACTGCATAACCCTAGCTGCTCGTAGTTCTCAAGAAAACCTCAAGAAGATTACATTCCTGTCAATCACACTTCCACAGAATCCACTAATATGAACTCTCTTTCAAGTGGAAGTTCAAGTTCCAGTCACAGTAGTTCTACTGACTCATTTGTCATCTGATGCAAAGAACCTAAAATTCTTGATGTCCAACATCAAGAACCTCTTTAACACACCCCTTACCTCCGAGTACTACCCCATTTGGCGAGCCCATGTAATCCAACTATTCAAAGCAATTAACATTATCGGACATCTTGATGGAACCAAGTCTACTCCTTTAGCCGACAATCATAATTACTCATATTGGATGTCTACAGACTGGAACCTCATAGCTTCCCTATATTCCACCATTTCACCTTCTGTTCTTCCCTACATTCTAGACGCCAACTCATGTACCGAAGTCTGGAAAACCTTGGAAAAATGTCTCCAATCCTCTAATTGCTCTCACGTTATCCAACTTGAAAATAAGCTCCACAATATCTCTTTCTATTCGAAATCAAGTCACTAGTGGATAGAATCGCGACCGCAGGCTTCAAAATTGACAATGAAGATGTCATTCTATGTACTCTGAATGGCCTCTCTTTAACCTATCAAGCATTCAAGACGGCAATCAGAACCAAACTTGCACCCATCAGCCTAGATGATCTCTACTAGGCCTGTTGTACCACGCCCTAGGTGCTTAGTTGTCTTTTCCAATTTATACACAATCAAGATGTTCAATGATTTCAAAAATGGGGTTAATCAGCATATACATCTTGATCAATTTATCTATTAAGAAATACACTTTTAATATCCATTTGGCATAATTTGAAATTGCAAAGTGATGCATATGCTAGTAACAGCTTAATGGCTTCAAGCCATGCTACAGGTGCAAACATATTCTCAAAAGCGACATATTTTCTTCCAAAAGAAGAGGCTTTCCATTTAAACTTGTCTAGTAATTAGTGATGTTATTAAATTCCTATTGGGGGAGATTATGAGATATTCCTTGTGTAATTTAATCCTCCATGTTTGAGGTGTTCTGAGATATTAAGGTCATATTTTGAGTGACTTTTTTAGAGTTGTGAGATCTTGAGTTCCTAGGTGGGTTAGGTGTAATGATTAGGGTTTGTAATTATCCATTTTTTATTTTAATAAATAATTAAATATTAATTATCATCTTTACTATAATATTTTATTAATCAATATATTTCTAAAGTTCATAATTTTAATTTTCAAAATAAGGTTAGTTTATATAGAAAATATAAGGAGTTTAAATACAAAGTCTATTTTTTTATTTGATTAAATATTTTATTTTATATTATTATTCAAATTTTGAAAATTTTAGAGGCTTAAATAATTTGTCAAAGTATTGAAAAATTGTTAGAAAATTAAAAAAAGTGGAAAAATATAGACTTTGTACTGGATTGAAATTTTGATCATGAGAATCTCTGGCTTAAAAATTAAAGATATTGAATTTTCAGAATTACTATGAAAATTCTCAAAAGAAATATTAAATCATTATATCTAAACAGTGCTCACTACCACAATTTGTTTCTCCGAGTATGTTATTTTTGAACTTGTTCTGTGCTCATTAAGTAAAAAAGGATTATTTCCAATTAGGATAGGCAATGACAATTTCCAGGTATACCAATTTGCTTTACCTTTTTTCTTATATTTCGGTACTATTGATTTTGTTGTTGTATCACTTTATTAGGAAGATTTCTGTGCTATGCACTTAATTTTCCAAAAAAATATTTCTTAAATTGTGCTGTATCATCATTATGATATTCGAAGGGTAAGTTTGAAAAATCAAGTTTTTAAAAACCTGGTTGTCTATGTTCATATATATATATATATATATATATAACTATAGAGAAGTTTTTTTCAGCTTTTGTTAGAATTTTGGATTCTATTGGTGACCGTTTTTCTTTTTTTTTTCTTTCCTCTTTTTTTTTTTGTTTTTTGTTTTTATTTTTTTTTGTCACAAATTCTTTGTTGTACTTATTTTTTGTTAGATTTATAAATTACAACGGTTTTATCAAAAAAAAGTAAAAAAATACATATATATATATATATATATATATACATACTCACCATATATAAAAGAGGTCTTTCTTCTTTTAATAGCTTTTACTATTTTTCCTCATACATCAAATCAGATTTTTCATGATGGGAGGATTACACTTACCAGCCACAAAACTCAAAACTTTGTTATTCTCAAATCTTGTGCCCAAGCTTTGATTTTTACAAATCTAATATTTAATCTTGCCTATATATGCTTTCCCATCCACTACTATTTCCTTAAATTTATACTAAGTGCTATTTTTTGCCAACGGTGAACTTTGGGTGATATTTTTCAATTCATACAAGCAAATAATGATTTTGCAGTGAAGTTCCTGAAGAGGGATGGGCTTTAAATGCTGCTAAACTGGCAATCAAAACCCTTCTTCAAGCTGAAAAAACCAACAAAGAGTCTAAAGATAATGAAGATAACAATGAAGAAACTCAAGAATGGATGGATGGATCCAAGATAGATGGTGAGTATTCAATGGAGGAATCCTCCACAAGATTAAAGACTCAAAACAGCATTAGTCAACCCCTTCAAAATCTGATAACCGGTCCTGCGGATGACGACTCTGGCTATTATGGCAACGAGGGATCCATCGATAGTGACCGTCTGAGCAAGACTGTCAGCGTCGATGGACTCGACGACTATATAATAATCTCTGGAGAGGAATCCCAAACGGATTTCGATTTATCCCCAGCTGCAACTCTCAAAAGCGGCACAGCGGAGATTCAGCTGTTTGGAAGCCCAGGAAGAAGACATAGAAGTGGCGATGTGACCATTTTCGCTGTTTCCGACGAAGAAAGCTTTACTCACGTGTCTCCTCTTCCAGCCCTTCAGGCTAAGGCTGCAGAAGAGACCCGGCGCCGTTTAGGAGAAACCGAGGGCAGCATTTTGTATGAAGGCAGTAATGGGGAAGGCAATCAAGTGTCCAAAAGCAAGGTTCAGAGGCATGCCAAAGAGAGAGTATCTGCTAACAGGTATTTGAGAAAACACACTTAAAAATTAGTAATAAAACACTGCCCCCTTCTCCTTCCATTGCTTTTCATATTCATATATATGTACGCAGATATCATAAATTTGATACTATATTTGGAACAGGAGACAAGAGAGGCCTAAACATGTGAATGCTGACAAGGGTCTGGATAGATTCAACCATTCCAAGGGTACAGAAAGGATTAAGAAAAATGGTATGGCTGAAGATGACATGGGAAAGAACAAATATGGGAGAACTGCAAGAAGGCCTCAATGGCAATAAATAGCTTTGTATATTTGATACTAACAATTGAACACTTTGAAAGCCCGAAAGCAGGAGCTGGTCGTATATGGGCTATGTAATCTCATGTAGATAATTTAGGGCTTTTTTGAGGGCAATTTTATAGATTATTTTGTTGTTGACAAATTATCAAGTATAATATTTACAATAATGACAATTTGTAATTTATAAAATGGATCATCTATATGAATCTCCTTGTTTCTATTATGCATGATCGAAGAGCTACTCATCTGCAAGCTGTGTGTGGGACTGGTCATATTAATTTCTTTCCACACTCTTTGTTGATTTTCTAGATATATAAATACTAGTTTTTTACCTGCACTATAAGATTAGGGTTGGAATCGAGCGGAGTTCGGTTGAATTAAACAAGACTTGAACTCAAAATTTTTGATTTGAATGCGACTTGAATTTGACTTAAATTCGGATCAACTTTGAGTTGAGTCGAGTTCAAATCGAAATAGATCGGAATAAAAAAATATTGAGTTACTCAACAGATGATACTCAATAGTAATTATGTGTGATGACTAATATTAAGTAATTTAGGGTTTATTTTCATTCAAAAACATGTTGCTTTTTTTGTTGATTAATTTGACAATTCTAATTTTATCTTTTCAACATATTATTGAAAAAAAGTCCCATTAAAAATATCACTTTGATTAGAAAAAAAGATATTTCCTTAAAAAAGAATTAAGAAAATCTTATTAGAATGTAAAAAGGAAGTAATTTTAGGTCACAGTTTACCCCTAACGGAGCTTAAACAATGTACGTCAATGGTGGCGACCCCAACAGCATCCTTCCCGTACCCACCCCCGATTGTTACAGCGATTGGGGTCAGCAAAGCCTTCCTATTATCTGCGCATCGTAAGAGTCTTCATAGCGCTGCTCCTGTGCTCTTTTCAAGCCCTTACCTCGGTGCGTCGTATTCTCCATCACCTCTTCTCGAAGACTTCCTCTTTGTTGCATTGCTATTCCTCTTCGAATTTCTTTTCCTCTGCGGTGCGCCGCGTTCGACATTATCTCATCTCGAAGAGCTACTCACTATGTTAGACACAACACTGATTCTCTACCCTTCTTTGCGTCCGTTAGCCGCTACTTGAGAAAAGAAGGTCGTCATTGTTTCAGCTAACCAACGAGGTTCAGTTTTTTGCTTGAAGTGGTCCTCATTGTGTTCGACGCATCATCAATTTCCTACCCATATTTGCGTCCATTAGCCGCTGCTTGGGAGAAAAAGATCGCCATTGCTATAGCGGACCAAGCGGGGTTCATTTTTTCTTTTCTTCCGCGCCTTCAATCACCCCGCCATTGCTCTATTGTCAGTAGTAGTTTGGGACAGTCCTTTATTTTGTTTTTTGATGATTTTTTGAAGCACAGGCATACAAAATATTTTCATTCTAAATGCTTGCTAATACAGCCTATAGATGCAGCTAAGCAGCTATTGATACAGCATGTAACAATCTGCTAGCATTGCTACTTTCTTTTATGGTTCATTTTAGAAAGCTTGATGATGACCTACAATTTTTGTTCTCTTAACAGATGATCACTTTGGTTAAGCTTGCATTTTTTGTCTATTCTCTCTGTAATTTGGGTAATGTGGATGAAATTCTCCTAGTTTTAGGATTATTCTCAATAAAAAGATTTGTTGCCACAAGTTTGTATCAACAAGGAATAGCCCATGCTGACTGATTTGATCCAAGCTTGTTCATCGGACAAAACATCTTCGAATGTTCCCCATGAAGGTGAATGTTAACCGATACATTCTTTCAATTTTGAGTATGTTTATATTTGTGATTTTCTCAATACTTCTTTTTTGCTATTGCGGCAATTCAACTCAAAGAAGATGACGATCGTAACTCTGATTCATAATATTACAATGTTTATAGGGAGGAATGGATAAGGAACTAGCGATTACTATTGACAGTGATGATGCTACAATTAGAAATCCCGAAGCATGCATGAAATTTGCTTTTGTTGCAAGATGTACATTTCTAAAGGATATCCAAAAAAAATATATGCACATATTTCTATGCAACTTTGAAAGTCTATTCCAAATAGATAGATGTAAGGTTTTTTAGAATATACATCAAAAAAAATTTAGAACTAATTAGAAATTTTTTTTTTTTGTAATTTTTTGTATATAGGTCTTATCAAAAAGTACATTCAATCAATAATTTACTTACACATTAGATTGAGATATTATTTATATATTTTGATGTGTATTATTGTGTAAGTATAGTAATACTCTAATTCTTATTGGCCTGATGATATATGAGAGGTATATGATATTATAATTAAGTATAATCATAGCTTACATCAAATGATTAGAACGATGCTCATATAATTTATAATTTTTGACAAATTTACTTCACAAAACCATATTTGGGTACGATGAAATATTTGAATTTTTTTCAGAATCTAGAATTACATATAAATTTTTTGAAGACGACCGTAGTGAGAGGACTCTCCTGTATTCTGTATTCATATATTTTTTAAAGAAAAATATTATTTATTCTTAAATATCTTCCAAAAAAAATATAAATAAATAGTATTATATAGCAATACTCTTTTCGAAAATCTCTAAAAAGATAAAAAAGATGTATTTTTAAGGAACAGCTTCCCCCTTATCGAGCTTTAAACAATGGACGTCAATGGCGTCGACGCCAACAGCATCCGTCCCTTATCCGCCCTCTCAAACCCTAACCCTAACCCTAATCCCAAACCTGCCCCAAAGCGCTTCTTCAAAAACCAAATCCCTGCTTCGATCCTCTCCAATCCAGATCTAAACGCCGCAATCTCCCTCCTCCCTTCCAACTACTACTTCGAAATCCACAAAACTCTCCACCGCATCTCCTCCTCCTCCGCCCGTCGCGTCGTCCTCCAATTTCCCGATGGCCTCCTGATGTTCTCCCTCGCCATCTCCGACATCCTGCTTTCCTTCTCCTCCGCTACTGATGTCATTGTTCTCGCCGAGCCCACCTATGGCGCCTGCTGCGTTGACGATCTCTCCGCCTCCTTCCTCTCCGCCGATCTCTTGGTCCATTATGGCCACTCCTGCCTCTTCCCCGTTCCCTCCTCCCTCCTCCCCGTCCTCTACGTCTTCGTCGACATCCGCATCGACGTCCCCCGCCTCGCCTCCGCCGTTAGATCCGCCTTCGTCCCTCAATCCCGCATCGCTCTCGCGTCCACGGTCCAGTTCATCTCCGCCGTCCATGCCCTCAAACCTCTTCTCGAGGGATACGACGTCCTTATCCCCCAGGCGAAGCCATTGTCCCCCGGCGAAACTCTCGGATGCACCGCGCCTTCCATCCCCAAAAGCAGAAATCTCGACGCCATCGTCTTCGTCTCAGACGGCCGGTTCCACCTCGAAGCCTTCATGATCGCCAACCCTAGAATTCCTGCTTACAGGTACGACCCTTTCCTCTGTTCTCTCGTTCTGGAGGAATACGATCACGAGGGGATGAAGAAAGCCAGGAAAGATGCGATTTGTAGAGCCAGGATAGCGAGCAATTGGGGGATTCTTCTAGGGACGCTTGGGAGGCAGGGGAGCGCTAGGGTTTTGGACCGTGTGGTTCTGAAGATGGAGGAGAAGGGATTCTGTTGGACTGTGGTTCTGATGTCTGAGATTTCGCCGTCAAGGCTGGAGCTTTTTGAGGATGCTGTGGATGCTTGGGTACAGATCGCCTGCCCTCGGCTTTCCATTGATTGGGGAGAGGGATTTTCAAAGCCTCTGCTTACTACATTTGAGTTGGAGATTGCCTTAGGCTGTATTCCTGGATGGTGGGAGAAAAAAAAGCAAGCTTTTTCGGATTCAGGCTGCTGCAAGAGCAGTGATTCTTGCTGTGGTTGTGATGATGAGGTAGATTATCCTATGGATTATTATGCTCAGGATGGAGGAGACTGGAATAGCTCATATGCTAAGAGGAAGATTCCTGCAAAATGAACCTGTGCAGTGCAACGGGTAACAAAAGCTTGATTATCACTTCTGGAATTTGTTTTTAAATCTTGCTATGAACTCTTACCAATCCTCATTTTGTTGATTGTTAACTGCAAACAAACATAGTGCTAAACTAGTGTTGATTAATTCATTGCTTCTATCCTGAATGATTTTTAGTTGCAGTTTTAATATGCTAATAATATTTATTAAATAATAACCACATTTCAAAATTGCTCTCCCAACTGAACTACTCACCCGCAGATGTTATTAGGATATAATATATGATATTAATATATTTAATAGATGTTCTTATAATGTAAAAAGGAGGTATTTTTAGGGCATGGCTTAAGCCCAATCAAGCGAAAACAATGGACGACAGTGGCGGCGACCTTAACTGCTTCCTTCCCATCGCCACTTCCTCAAACCCTAACCCCTCCCACCACCGCAAACTGACCCCAAAGCGTTTTGCGAAGAACCTAATCATTTGTAGGATTAGTTTCTAAATCTCGCAATGAACTCTTATTATTCATTTACTGTTATTTTAAAGATCTATCATCTTCTTTTATATGTTCAGTTTAATTTCTCAAGTTGTTAGAGCCCAATTTAGTCCTTAATTAATTGGGCTCAAAATAGTATGAATGGGTGGGGGTTGCGGCCATTTTAGTGCTTGGTAAGCTTATAATGACAACTTATTATCTATAGCTACTTTTATATATACTGAAAGCTACCCTTAAGACATATTTTTCATGACAATGGAAGAAAGTTTCAACTAAATTACTACTATCTAGTAGTTGTTGAACTAAATTAGATATATTGATTTTTCTATAGGATTGATTGAAATAGTTAAGGAGCTACTTTAGTAAATCTCTCTGCATGTGTGGGTATTGTAGGTACCATCCATTATTGAGTTTGGTCTTTGTTTTTGATGCTTATATGAGATTGTCAAAATGTGAAGAATGAAATCATTTTGAGTTCAAAGTTAGCTTCGAAGAAACCAAAGGATTGCTAGACTTTTGAAATGGGAAGAGAAAGAAATAGAGGTGAGAGTTTTTTGGAGGAAGAAGGTGGAGCTTTTGGGGATATCTATAATTTGATAGTTTATTTGGCAATTATCCTCCGAAAGCAACCACCAAAAAAAGGCTAAACCTAGACTAATACTTTTTAGAAATGCTAGTTCACAAAAGTTTTGGCATTTATTTAAAGATAAAAAAGAGATTTAATCATGCCCTATAATAAGCAAAAGTATATCACACCAATCTCATTATTATGCATAAGAATTGCGACAACGTAAGTTTATTTATGAATTTGTTAAGATTCTGAATTTGTTATCTCATGTCATGAGCTCATGCTTAATCAGATATTTATTTGACTTATTTTTCAAAATAATAATAATTACAATAGGCATTTGACTACATTTTTAATCCCAACTAGTTTCTAGTTTTTCATTTTATAGGATTTGATTTCCTTCATAATGAAAAGTTGCTTATCTTATCGAGTTAATGAGTTAACAGTAATTAAGATATTATAATAATTTTGTATTCATTTTGTTTGCCAGGAACATTGTTGCAGTTATTGAGCCAAGCTTCTGGATTTATTGGGCATCAAAAGATTGCATTTGCTTTGAAAATCGAACTAAACTACCCGATGAACCGGATATTCGATTCGACTTGATGTGAACTTGTATGACCCAATGTGAACGAACTAGTGAGTCAATGACAAATAGGCTTAAGGAATTCAACTTGATCTAACCTCACCCGATCATTAATCGGCTACAATTTCTATTCATTTTGTTAGTGTTTGGTGTGATTCAATCAACTTGATCCAACCTGATATCACCCATTTTGTACTGTGAAACCAATCGATTAGTAAAAGAAAAAAAGCTATTTTTTTATTTTACTCTCAAAAAGTATTTATGATTAAAATTTATATTAAATATATATATATATATTTTTTATGAGCCTCATATTTTTTAAGAATTCTACCTTAACTGTGTATGTATCAAGGTCTCTTGTATAACCAAACATTCTCCCTCAAATAATTCACATGTAATAAATGTAATGTTTTTATCAAAATCTTAATCACATTGTTACAATACTAATTATTTTCATTAGCCTTTTGATATTCATAATTGGATAATCATATTTTATATGTAAATTATATGTTTATATATAATAAATTCAATTTTATATTTTTAATAGGTAAATTAAATAAATTAATAAATTGAATAAATATTATTTAATATTAAACTTATATTTGGGTGGGATGAGAAAGCAATTTCTTAATATATAAATGAATAGTTGAAGTAATTATGATGTAGTTTGTGAAATTTTGAAGTTTGAAGCCCTCATAAATCTTATTATATATCAACTATCTCAAATTATATGAATAAAAAAGTAAATAAAATTAATTCTAAAAAAATGTTTATTTTCTTGTATTTATTCAAATATTGCAAGAGAAACAATATAGCATCTATTAAAGGGGGGAGCACCTGAAAAGATTGGTGTGAATGAAATGATGGTGCAATAGAAGAGCCTTATTTTTGCAAATCTAACACTCCAAACTTTTAATATTTCACATACTTATCTTGCATGCTATAAGATGTGTAAATTGAAAATATTGGGATGCTTTATTTGCAATTTTCAAGAATGAAGGTTCGATGTATAAATTATAAAGATTTGGGTGCTCTGAAAAAGAAATTTAATTAACATAACTCCTACATTTAACAGCTTTTACAACAGTCAAAACTTTGGTTGATTTCCAAAAAAAAAAAAAAACAAAGTTTATCCCAAAAGCCCCTCAATTGTGTATATATTAGAGACTCAAAATCCAATCAGCTTTGAATAAAATTTCTTAAGAGTCTGCACCACATTGCAGCCCGGATCAAGCTTCCTCTGCCGGTCCTATATAACATTAAAATTAAAAAGTCAATAGAATTTGCACCATTAAAATAAATTAGATAGATTAAGGTAAATATAAGATAAAATGCCATTAAAATAAGCTTAAGCTAAGATAATTACTTGCATGATACATATATTATGTTCAGCGCATCAATTTGAGTTCTGCAACATGTACAAAAAAAATGCCAAAAATACGCTTTCGTGCAAACACGTGACTGCGGAGCATTGCAGCCACGCGCCCGCAGGGTGGGGGGGAGGAATGACATTTGTCGATCTTTGTTTTGACTGCCGTTTAGGCAACGAGCAAAAAAAAAGTGAGTGCGGTGCGCTTGCGCATGTTCTGGGAGCAGAGGGTTGGAAGGAGAGGGGAAACCGCACTTTGTGATTTTTGTTTGGTTGCAATGTTTTGAACTCATGTATTCAAGATAGGCACCCACAACCTGAATCAAATCAATTTACCTGTGTAAAAATGGGCCATAATTAGGTCAAAATAATACCCTGCATCAAAATGGGTCATAATTGGGTCAATCAGGTTATGTGCTGGTTGGTTTAAATTATGAGTTTTGTCTGGTATTATTAAACGGTAGGATTTGAGCTGACCTAATTCAGGTCTAGCCACTTTAAGTCAGACCCAAATTTGACCTGTTTATTTTAGTGGTACGCATGAAATATTTTTTTTAATAAACACACAAAAACATCAGAGTAGTGGGTATTGTAGCTAATTTGCGAAATCCTTATCACCCCAGAACTACCTCTTCCAATCATTGCAAGCAAATGAGATTTTAGGATCAAGTGCCAATTTTATAAAAATCAAAATTTAGGTAGGTGTTGGGAATGTAAAAATAAAAAATTGACCATTAGTTAAAGGCATCAATACATAACCAGGCACAAAAAAAATGACTCAATTTTGAACTTTAACAAGGCGAGCAGGTATGAATTGAAGTTTTCGACCCACACAGTATTCAAGTTGGACTCAAATTAACCCGCGAAACCAGAATCTGACCAAATTCGGCCAACTTGATTACACGCGTGTCAAGAAATGGTTCACTACTTCTGTAATGTCATCTGTATCAAAAAGGGTCGTGCTCGGTCAATCGGGTTCAATGTGTGCTAGGTTCTTGTTGTAAATTTTGTACTCATTTTATAAACAGGTTGGGGACAGGTTGACCCATCTAGGATTGGGTCATTTTTAGGTTAGACACAAGTTTTATCATTTGACCTGATTTGACACCCCAAATGTTAATTATGCAAATAAGAAAAATGGTAGAATTTATGATACCCTTTCTTGTAAATATTGTTGTAACTCTTTGATTGAGCTCTTGAATTTGAATTTTTATTTTTGACAAGTTAAGAGTTTAAATTTCAACTTCTTTAATTATATATATATATATATATATATATATTAATTTATTTACCAAAAATATAGGTGTTGGATATGTAAACATAAGGTTTGGGTGTCATGCAAGTAATAATCCTTTTTATTTGCTTAATCTAATGCGAATGGAGAAATGCGATTTACCTCCAGAACCAGAGTCGTCACCATAACGGCACAAAAGTTGCCATCGATGTTCACTTTATGCCCGCTGGACTTGACTAAGCAGCTGATGCATGCACTCACCTGGATGGACAAGGTCACCTTGTGGGTACCCCAATAGGTAAATGATTTCTCTACTTCCTGCCAGTAAGAAGAAAAGTTAATGATAATAATAATAATATAATTAATGATTAATTAGAAAAAAAATTATAACACATGCAGAATAAACAGCTCATATCAACTTTATTGATTAATTTAACATAATTGATGATGTAAAGTTTAATAAATATAAGATATGATTAGCTTAGGGGTAATCTTGTCACCCCCCTCCCCATAAGCTTACAATTATATGGTTATTGTGAGCTTATTACATAATGTATGATGTCGAGGAGTGGGGAGATGCTTGGTGAGGATGTCCACCAGTTGTTTGTGAAAAGAAATGTATTTTGTAGCTACCTCTTCCTTTGGATGCAGGCTTGGATGAAGTGGCGGTTCATTTATATATGTTTGGGGCAAGCATGGAAGGCTGGATTGTTGGTTAAGGCGATTGCAAATACGTTGTCACAGAGAATTGTTGTGGAAGGAAGAGATACTCTTGTGAACTCCCGGAGTAATTGTTGTAGCCATAGGATTTCTATAGTGGAGGAAGCCAACACCAAATATTCGGCTTCTGTTGATGAGCGAGCTACGGTGACTTGTTTCTTCGCGCTCCAGGATATCGGATTGTCTTCAAGGAAAATGCAGTAGCCTATGGTAGACTTCCTGTCTAGTGAATCCCCTGCCCAGTCTGAATCTGAGTAAGCTATAAGAGTGGTGCCCGTTGCTTGGAAGCAAATTCCTGGAGTTGTAGAATCCTTTTGAGAGGTGTAAAGTTGTGATCGATGGGTTGGTGCATACGTTGACAGACTTTTTTACTATGAAGGAGATGTCTGGACGAGTGATTGTGAGATACCAAAGCAGTCCTGTAAGTTGGCAGTATAGTGATGGATTGCTGGAGAGTTTCATCATGCTGCTTGCGGTTGAGTGGTGATTGTCGTCACCTAAGGAGGTCGGAGTGGTCGTCGGTTTGCAGTTTCTCATCCCTGCTTTGTCTAGTATGCTGAGGGCGTAGGTGGTCTGGTGGAGAAGGATGTTGTTGCTTTGGTGATTCATTTGGATTCCAAGGAACTGAGTTGGAGTTCTTATGTTTCAGACCTTGAATCGGTGGCTCATGGCCTGGATTATTTGGTGTAGTTTGTGACTGTTGTCACTGGTGATGAGGATGTCATCAACATATATAAGTACAAAGATGGAGGTACTATTGCGATGATGTGTCTAGAGAGTGGTCGGCTTAGCTAAGGGTGTAGTGCACCATTGTTGGGGAGACTGTTTAAGGCCATATATTGCCTTCTTGAAGAGACACATTGTTCGGGGTAATTGGGGTCCTCGAAACCTTGTGGTTGTTCATAAGAATGGATTCTGGTAGGGAGCCGTGGAGGAATGCATTGGCATATCGAATTGAGTGATAGGTCAATTGTTAGTTTTGGCTACGGAGAGTGGGCATTTTCGAGTAATTAGAGGATGTGGGTAGCTTGTTTATTATATGTATGGTTGTGAGAATTATGTCGACCCAGAATGAGTGTGAGATTTGTTGTGTGAGGTAGAGCTTGAGTGGTTTAGATGATGTGACAGTGTTTGCGTTCCGCGGCATCATTTTGTTCCGGGATTTAGGGACAAATGAATTGATGTTGGATGTCATGTTCACTTAGGTTTGGGTGAGCGAAGAGTTGTGGAATTCGCCGCTGCCGTCGATTAGGAAGATTTTTATTTGTTTGTTGAATTGTTTTTCAACAAGTTTCAACAAGTTTCTTTCATTGCCTTGTCGTCAAACCAATTGAGTTTCTTCCAACAGTACCTGACTTGGCATCATATTAAAACAATGTTGGGATTAAATTTCGAATAATTAGAGAATACTCTAAGTACCAAACAGATATTACATGTTATACCTTTTCAAGTATTGGAAGCGGTATGTGAAGCAAGAAAAATATAAATTCAGGAAAACATGGTTTTAGCATAATAATTTAATTATTGCAAAATGAATCATTAAACAACAACAAAATCTTGCGAATTCTTGAATCAGTTTAGCGATATATTTCTTATCAATTAAATCACTTCTTTTTAATATTTATAAAAAAAGTAAGAGTACAAATAAAAACATAATTATTTATAAAGATTTAATACGATTAGAAAGTAAAATTTCTGTCATAATTATGTCACTCATAATAAATTGCATAAAAATAATTTTTTTACGCACTCATAACAACATTATCTTTGTTCTGCTGAGCAAGTTCAAAAACTTGAGATCTCAATTCATAAAACATATATATAGTCATCATACTAGCCCCCTCATATGCTACAGTATAGTATTCTTATAACTCTCAAAGTGGATTAGCCCATCCCTAATTTAACCCAACTAAATATCCACTGTTCTTGAACTCTTGCATTCATTTACAAAACAACAATAAAACACTTTGAATCTTGACATCTTTTTGGTAATAAAAATGAACATTGCATTTCATAAAAGAAAGTGAAGCAAAAGCCGCATAAAAAGTAAATAAGTGCAAAAAGTAATATCTTTGGTATATTTGTATTTGACTATGCTTGAGAAAAATATTAAAAGATCTGGTATATCTATAAAAAGTTATATTTATAAATTTATTAGTCTTTGAAATTAGCTAATTTGCCTTATGATAACTAATATTCTAATTTCTAAGTTTAGCTATAATTACTTTGCTTTGGATTACATATACTTTTATGAGTTTATAATTCAAAGTTTGTTAAATTTGAAAATTAGATTATTAAGTTATTAAATTAATTTGTTTTGTCTAATCAAGGCACTTGATTCTTGAATTTTTTTTCTTATAGCATTTAAATTTCATTTCTTCACCAAAATCTCATTATCTTATCCTTATCCTAGTATATGGCTTAGTGTGTCTTATAATCGTTCAGGATAGAAGAAATTATAGTTTAGCGAATTATATAAGAGAATAATGATATATATAATGTAGTAACTTCTTGAGTTAAAGATTACGAAACTAAGAAAAAGTATTTTAGAAGAACTACGTAAATAAGAGAAATTATAAAAACCTAAAATATAAATTTTATAAGTATATTTAGGCTAGATATTAATGGCTGATGTTGACCTGCAATGCAAATTCATACTAGTAAAATAGTTGTTGCAAAGATGTGGATGGCAAAGGTGAATGAGTGTGAATGCACAAAAGTATATGGTGAGAAACGAGTTCTTTTATAGCAAGGTTGGAGTAGCTCAATGTAGTGAAAGTTGTCTTAGACGGTTCAAGTATATCTACCATAGACTATTAGATGTCCTACAAATGAGAAACTATATATCAGCACAATTGATTACAAATTAAATATCAGCAGGAAAGAGACAAGGTTGGATAGAACCAAATCAAAGAACGATGACAAAGGATATAAAAAAGTAATAAAATGGATAAAAACTTAAGCAAGTAAAAAGGCTAGCAAACCAAGAGCATGCGCATGAGTTCCTATATGAGCCAGAGCACTCTTTAACCGATCGTGTCTTTCAAGCTCATCCACATAATGCGAAACACTTTCTCCCTGCCCAAAAGTGTCCACCAAACAGCAGTATGCACTAGTGGATAGAGAGGCTTTGGAAAAGATTCATCTTTCCAGCTGCGAAAATTGTAAATAAGTCGACTCAAATGCGCCGCTTTAAACCAGGTACGAAAATTGCCCAGTCAACTCGAGACATCATGAGAACATCAAGTTACTGCACACTTTCATCAAGGAGAGGCTACTTTAAATAAATATTAGCCACCATATTTATCAAAGCAAAAGCCCTTGTAATTAATTCCCAAACACCAGGATGCCTGACTTTTACAGCAACAACAGCGCGCTTAAACCTTTGTCCTGAATTTTTAATTCTTAAAGATGCTCTACGCACTTGCACCACGCTTCCTGATGCTACAGGCTGCCCTTCAACATCTTCAAAAGTATCAGAAAGCTTGCGGCTGAAAGCTTTCTCAATTGTCATTTTGTTGCAGACAAAGCAATGGGCAGGTGCCTTACGATGAAACATAGTCAGTACAGAGATTTCTAGGAAACAAGCCTGGATGTGTAGCTGCCCACTGATCCCATTTTATAAATGCAGGCCGTGCTCTCTCCAAATTACGGTGGACAAGATAGAGCCATTATAATGATTGGCAAGAATGAAATTGCCAAATAAAAAGCTCTTAGTAACAAAACAAAGCACTCCAATACTGAAAAGAGTAAAGCAGTGATAAAGATAAGGCTATCTTGAGCATGCATGGATAATGATTTGATACTGGGAAAGAATCCCCATCAGCCCATGCTGTCTTAGTCCAAGCTCATTCTTCAGCACAAAAGGCAACAGTGCTTCGAACCACATGAAATCTAATAGAGACCAAACTTATAGGAAATGCAAACTTATTTACTAATGGAAGTACACCCTTCATAAGAACACGCAGAAAAATGCCTCCTCCAAACAACTTGGGCATAATGTCTCAGAACACTACTAGCAGAAAAGGTGGAGTACTTCTTGACGGTGCAGCGATTAGCAAAATTTGCGTCAAATTTGTGCCAAAGTGATGTGTTCTTCCTATTGAAAGTTCAATTCCATTGTAAACTTTTGCATGGAAACATCAAGTTAACAAGTTTGTGAAGATTCCGTTTAATTAAAATCATTGCAGGGGTGGTGTTTCTGCTGGCTAAAGGCCCTTGATGATGAAAAATTTTGCAAGGAAATGATAACCGCAAACCAATTGAAATGGCTAACTCATTGCACTCCGAATTCAACTAAAGTAACAAAACTGACTTCTCAAACAAAAGAATAGTTCAACTTATCAGTTGGAAATTTTATGATTACTGCCAAACAATTTAAATTTTTATGAACTCTTTTGACAAATATAACATCTGAAGTAATACCTAGATTCATCGGCGGAGATATAATTCCAGTATCTCCGATCATCGATCCCAGTTATCAAAAACGCCTTTGAAGAAACAGACATGCAAAATCTTCCCCCATGCTGCTCCAGCCAGAATTTCTGTATCAAGAAAAAAATCATTGCATATCATGCACCAGTCAAACAAAAAAGGAATCAAATTCTAATTATCAGTTTCCTCTAAGAAAAAAACATTGTACAATCTGTCAGATTTTGCAAAGACAGCAACACGGACCCTAAATAAAATTAAGAAAAAGGCCGTTAGAACAATTGGAAGAATAAGTCGTTCAGTAATCTAAAGCTTTTTTTCTGTTAGATTTTGGGATGGACGAGTGATATCCTTTTTCTAAAAACAAACAACAGTGCATTCTTTTGTCCAAATTCAGTGTAGCGAAAAACATAAAATCAAAACCCTGAGAAATAATGATTAACATTATCTAATGTAATTATCAGATCTTGGGTGTTTAGTTTGCTAATATGCTATCTAAGCAAATAAAAAATCCTCAACAAAATCGGCCTAAAACCAGCTTCTAAGGATTACTGCGCTTCATCGGATAAACGGTGAAAAAGGAATGCAAATTCGTTATCAAACTTCTTCAGCATCATTGGCTTGATCATCGAGTGTCGCCGTAAAATCAGCAAGCAGTAAATGGGAAACAGATTCTATACCGCTTCCCAAATTCACCCAACCAACTCCAAAGAAACGATTTCTTCGAAACAAAAAAAGTGCGATTAATCAAACAAACAAAAGCACAGCGCAAATGCAAAAAGTATCTCAAAGGTTCGTTCCAAAGTCCTTGTGATCCGAGGCCATCTCGAGGAGGTAGCGTTTCTTACTCGAGAGTTTCGTCTCCCACGCGAAATCCTCGGCTGCAGCACGGAAGATGTCACGGGCGCCACCGACAATGCCGGAGAAGTCAATGGAATGCAAGCGAAAACGAGAACAAGGAACGGCGGATTTGCTTTCGAGGACTGCAGGGACAGATGCGACAAAAAATGTTTGCAAGCGATTAAAAGGAAAAAAATATCGGTTTGCGACCAGCGTGGATCGAACACGCGACCTTCAGATCTTCAGTCTGACGCTCTCCCAACTGAGCTATGCTCGCATACATTATATTGGCATTTTGTAATATTTATTAAATGCAATCTTTTTTGCAAGGCTTATTATGTAAAAATTAAAAAATAAAATTTTTTTTTTATTTATTCTGAATATATTTTTTGTGTATATTCTTATATAAAGATAGAATTTTTCTTGAATTTAAATCTATTAAGAGTTTAAATTTTATCAATTAATTTTTTTTCCTAGATAAAAACAACACAAATAAGCATGCTTTCTTATAAATATTAAATTTGATATGTTAAATATATTATCTAAGAATTTGATGTATAAGAAAATTACATTATTATAGTAATTTGGCTAAAAATTATAAAGGCATCTTCCTAAATTAAAAGTAAAGTTTACAACATGTATTCTCATTATTTCATTAAATATATTATTGATTAAAACTATATACAAATGTTCAATAGTTTTAGAACAATTTAAAAAATTTATGGACAAAAATTATATTAGAATATTACTACTTATTGATTTAAATTATTTAAATTATATACATATATTCAATAGTTTTAATACAAATAAAAATTTTACTGATAAACATTTTAATTGGAAAAAATTACATGCAAATTGATGCAAGCTTAAATTTAAGGAATTTAATCAATACTTAACTACTTAAGGGTTAGATATTTAATATTTTTTTATGCAATTTTATCACAGTAGGTTTATAATTACTCCATAATAAAAGTAAATGATAAGGGTTTTTTTGCAAATCTAGCACCGTTAGCTATATAACATTTCACATAATAAGCACCCAAATTTTAATATTTACAAAACAAGCTCCATTTACAGATTAATAAGATACATTTATTGAAGCGAGTGGTGTGCTTTATTTGCAACTTTCAAAATTGGGGCTCGATGTATAAATTATAAAGATTTGGGTGCACTGCAAGTAAATGCTCCACCCCAAAAAAATAAAAATATAACACAGCAGGAGATCAATTAACATATCCCCTATATTTATCAGCTTTTGCATCTGTCAAAATTTTTGTAAGAAGAACAAAGTTTATCCCAAAAGCCCCTCAATTGTGTATATTAGAGACTCAACCCATTCAGCTTTGAATAACAATTTCTGAAGAGTCTGCATCACATTGTAATCCGGATCAAGCTTCCTCTGCCAGCCCTATATAACATTGAAATTAATTGATTAATTAATTAAAAAGTCAATAGAATTTGCACCATTAAACTAAATTAGATAGATTAAGCTAACTATAAGATGAAATGATAATTGCTTGCATGATACATATATTTTGTTTGGCACTTGGACAAAAAAAGCAAAAAACATGCTTTTATGCAAAAATTACACACGAGTGCTGCGCACTGGCATGTCAAGCGCCCGCAGGGGTGTGGGGTGGAATGACACTTGCCGATTTTTGTTGGCTGCTGTTGAGGTTGTGCTACACATAAAAAAGACAAAAATCATGCAAAAAATATGTTTCTGCACAAAGAATTGAGAGAGCGGTGCACTTGCTCGTGTTCCGCACGGGGGGAGGAAATCGAACTTTGCAATTTTTGTTTGACTGCAACTTTGACGGCCAAACTTTATTCAATCTTAAATATCTGGAATCTCATCCACTTAGTGATAGTTTATTATATAATGGTAACTTTAAAGGCGACACGGCACAAGAATTTGATTCGAACCCAACAAATAAGGCAAGTTGGATTTCGAATGAAGTTTTGAACTTGAGTGTATTTAAGTTAGGCACCCACAATCTGAATTAAGTCGATTGACCTGTGTAAAAATGAGCCATATTTGGGTCAGAATAATACACTACCTTAAAATGGGCACCCCTAATGTTAATTATGTAAATAAGAACAATGATAGTATTTATGAAATCCTTTTTTCAGTGTAAAACTATTAAACAAAAATAATAGAAGCCTTTCCTTAGATGTAACACCTAGGGGTTATTTTGACTGTTTTATTACCATGTGAAAAGCAGAGCTTGGCTCACCCTTATATAATTACACTTCTAAAGAATTCCCAAGTGAATGTTTTGTGACTCAATAGTTTGAGCTCTTGACTTTGAACTCTTGATAGATCAATAGCTAAAATTCTACTGGTCATATATTTATCTTATAAAGCTCAACTTCTTCAAAGATAAAAATATAAAATTACCAAAATTAGAGTTGTTGAATGTGTAAACACCTAAGATTTGAGTGTCAAGCAAGTAATTATCCAATTTATTTGCTTAATCTTAATCTAATGTGAATGGAGAAAAATAATTTTACCTCCAGAACCAGAGTCGTCACCATAACGGCACAAACGTTGCCATCGATGTTCACTTTATGCCGCTGGACTTGATTAAGCAGCTGATGCATGCACTCAGCTGGATGGACAAGGTCACCTTGTGGGGTACCCCAAAAGGAAAATGATTTCTCTACTTCCTGCCAGTAATAAGAAAAGATAATGATAATAAAAAATAAATAATTAAATATTAATTAGAAATAATATCATAATACACGCAGAAACAGCTGAAATCAATTTTATTGAACAAATTAGCATAATCAATGATATAAATTTTAAAAAATATAAGCTATGGTAAATAATAGAAGCCTGCGTCCAAATACCTCTAACATAATAGAACAATATGCGACTGAACAGAACTAGAATTCTTGTATGTGGAAAATATGACGGAAGAATCTTTAAAGAACCAAATCAATGGCAGAAATGAATTTCAAGTGCAATATGGTCTTTTTTAAGACAATGAGATTTTTACGCAAGTAAAACCAAAATCGGTACATATCTAAAACCCAATCTTTCCTATTGACAAAAAAGTGCTAATGCTATCAGATTTCTGAGTATAATATCTCATATCGGTTTTATTTATAAATGCACAACCAGTGCTCACTATGTGTATTAAAGATTTAAGTGCTGCGGTGTATTGGGCTCAACGAAGGCATGTCAGCTTAACGTCAACTCGACGAGAACGATGAAGTTGTGTTGACGAATCGACGAGAATAAAAGGCATGTCGACGTATCACTGGTTTGCATACTAATGATTACTTGTACTAGGATATGTAAAGCAAGCTATGGCCAACCATCTAAATTTTTTTCTACAAAAAATGACTTTCTAAGTCAACCAATTAGTGGTAAAAGTAAAGTAAAATAATAAACTAATACAACCAAAGAAATGATAGAATTTGCTATGGCGAGAGAAAATATCAGAATAATTGTCTAATCACTTCAGCGCTAATCAGAACCTCTTAGGTGTCAAAACCCTGTTTTTAATTAAGAAAATAGCTGACAAAAACAATTCCCCTTTTAATTTCAAAATTAGAAATTTAAGGATATATATTTGATAAATGAAATATAATAATGAACTGTATTCCTATGCACAAAATTTTTATCAAGAAACCTATTTTCTAGATATTCAATTAAACTTCAAGATTTAACCCAACTATCGACAAACCAATATTCCCAAACCATCACCTACAGAAAATAAACGCTCTATAATCTAAGCACCACCAAATTAGTTTAGCCTCCCTTGAATCAGACAAACACTTACTAAAAAAGTTTGCTTAGGATTATGAAGGTCATAAATATCCAATAAATAAGATAAGCACCAAAATTTTGCCAGACACGTTACAAAATTCATACTTAGTGCAGAAAATTATCAAAAAAATCAATTAAGAGACTTTTTGAGAAATACAATACATCGCAAAGAAATAACTGACAACGGGATGCATTGAAATAGATCCATGCATCATAAATAAAAAAATACTTTGACCGCAATAGAGACTTGCGACTGCAATTAATGTGCTTATTCCATGGTGCACCCATCCATGACAATGAAACACTAACGTGGAAAAAATGACTCCATTCGATACACTGCACACCTCGCTAGGGTTTATTTAGTGGAAAAAGAACTGTAGTGATCGGGATGGGGCTAATAATATACAATGTCTCCATGACAACTGGATACTACGTGTCACAGAATATGACAATATTTTAATCCAAATAAAAATATGATAGTTTGTTACCCAAGTAACAAAATAAGTCATATTAAGAAGGCAAAAAAGACTAGCAACTCCTAATAAGTTAGAACTACCTCTACGCAGATAGATACTACTTCCAATTGAGTCTGGAAACAGTTAGTCAAGTGCAAAAAAGCCAAAAATAATAATATCAATAATCAAGCATACTAATTTAATTATCTAGCATATGCATATGATCTCTACAATAAGGATTAAGCAATTTGTTAGTAGACAACAAACAAATATTTATGTTGGAATTAAGGAAACACGCCCAGTTGAATATATCGCAATGGCTTAATGGAGTATAGCTATAACACTGGATTAAAAGCAAAGTGATAATTTTCTGAATAAGATTTGAGAAGGATGAAGGCAAGTTCATAATAAGGAATCGTTATGCATATTCATGAAATAATAATATAATCCACCTGTGTATTGATGGATATAAAAACTGAAATAATGAAGGTGGAGAAAATTTGCATTATAAAAAGATTAAAGATATTGTTTGAATTGCTAGTAAATTATAAAAGACTAGCTTGAAAAATATAAATATTTCATAGCTTAAACATTTTTGAAAGGCGGGGGGTCGAGTTTGACGAGCTTTTGCTTTTTTTTTTTTTTTTTTTGTGCTGTGTATCATTTTCAACGACCATTTACACATTTTATTTAAATTGGCACACATTTAAATGACTGCCCTGCATAAGCACTACATATACTACCAGAAGGTAATTAAAATTCTATAATTCTGTTTCAGTAATAAATTTAATCTAATTGGCAGTAGATTTTAAGTATGATCGTACCTCAATAAAAGCCTCAGGATTTGGACAGTTCTGTTGCTTAGATAAGCGCAATGTGCAGTTTGCAGCAGTGCGGCCATCTCTAAGCACAACAGCTTTGAAAAACTCTAGCAAATTTGCCCGATCATTGCTGGAGAGTTCGGCCGTCATGCCTACATCAAGAAATACAACATGAGGCTTCGACTTGAAGATCCCTTTACTTGGACGCTTGGACTGAGGCACTCGAACAAGAATGTTTCCAGGATGCATATCTGCATGGATAAAATTATCCACCTGAAGGAAACAGAAATGATGAACATTAAAAATGATTAATTAAATTGCAATTGAATAGAAAAGGAACATTTATTCTATTCTAATAAAATACATCCTGTATAAGTAATTTATAATCATCTGTGAATGCTTAGAAAATCAAACCCAAAAAAAAGCTTTTGATCTGCGTGGGAGGGCAGAAAAAATACTAAACAGAACATAGTTAAACTCTACTGAGAAGGATGGATAGATAAATCAGCTGGCTTATTCGTTTTGAGAGAATGCTAGGATATTATTAGCACAATGCTCAAGGTTCAAAGGAAACGATATTGCTTACAGTTTTAGCTCCAATCAGCTCATTTTTGTCAACGTAATGGTAGGCAATAAATATAATTTAAACAAGTTTGAACAATATACAACATGTATATAATACATATGCTGGCATAGTGCAACTATGCGTACACACACTATCAAACTATAGAAATGCAAACATTTAAGCATGCCCAGACACACAAAAATAAACATGCATGATGTATGCACAAAAACATAAAAATACGTGCATTTCTAGCATTGAGTTTAAAATTGAATGTTAACCAAAATGAACATTTTGTGTTGATTCTCTATTAAATTCAATGCAAAAGTCTTGTTAAAAATTTTTATGGAATTTTGAAGACAAAGGATATTGAGTGATTGAATAAGAAGCATTATAGATACTATTTATTGAAACAAAAAATCACCATGCATGTGATAAATCTTGGAGAATCTAACCAAATGAGGTTATTGGAGAGGATAATAAAAGTAAATTAAAAATTAGATTGATGTAACATGGTCAACTTTATTTTATACCAAAAGGTTCATTATGGGCATTGGCATGATTTTTGTGGTTTGAGAGAAAATTTAAAAAATTTCGCATTGTAAAAGAATATTTATGCACAATTATTTAATTTAGGGATATGTGATAAATTATAAATATTTGGTTTAGACAGATTACAAAAAAAAATAATGATACGATAAGGTAGCAACTTCTTGAGTTTAAAATTATGAAACTAAAAAAAAGAAGTATTATTAGAAGAACTATTTAAACTAGATATTAATGGCTAATTTTTACCCGCAATAATCATACTAGTAAAATAATTGTTGCGAAGATGTGGATGCAAAGAATGAGTATGTATGCACTAAAGTAAATGGTGAGAAAATGAGTTCTTTTATAGCAAGGTTGGAGTAGATCAAAGCAGTGAAAATTTTCTTAGAAGGTTTAAGTATATTTAGCATAGATTATTAGATGTCCAACAAATGAGAAGTTATACATCACAAATGAGACGAGCTTGAATAGAACCAACTTAAAGAAGGATGACAAAAAAGGATTAAAAAAAAACAACAAAGTGGATAAAAAATTAAACAAGTAAAGAAAGCTAACAAACCAAGAGCATCTTTAGGAGCGCATGAGTTCCTATATGAGCCAAAGCACTTTTTAACCGATCGTGTCCTTCAAGCTCATCCACATAATGTGAAACACTTTCTCCCTGCTCATAAGTCTCCACCAACACAGCAGGATGCACTAGTGGATAGAGAGGCTTTGGAAAAGAGACATCTTTCCAACTACGAAAATTGTAAATAAATCGACTCAAATGCGCCGCTTCTCTGGCGAGATCAACTTGAGACATCATGAAAACAGCAAATTGCTGCACACTTTCATCAAGACGAAGCCACTTTAAACCAGGCATATAATTTGAAATTTTAGCCACCATATTTATCAATGCAAAATCCCTTTTAATTAATTCCCCAACACCAGGATGCCTAACTTTTACAGCAACAACAGCACGCTTAAGCTTTTGTCCTGAATTTTTAATTCTTAAAGAAGCTCTATGCACTTGCGCCACACTTCCTGATGCTACAGGCTGCTCTTCAAAATCTTCAAAAATATCAGAAAGCTTTCTGCTGAATGCTTTCTCAATTGTCTTTTTTGTGCAGGCAAAGCTATGGACAGGTGCTTTACTATGAAGCATAGTCAATTCATTACAGAGATCCCCAGGAAACAGGTCTGGACGTGTAGCTGCCCACTGACCCCATTTTATAAATGCAGGCCCTGCTCTCTCCAAAGTACGGTGGACAAGATAGAGCCATGTTTTCCTATACTGAATCCCAAAACTATCTGCAAATGGTGCCATTATAATGACTGGCGAGAACAAAATTGCCAAATAACATGCTCTTAGTAACAAAATAAAGCATTCCAATACTGAAAAGAGTAAAGCAGTGATATAGATATGGCTGTCTTGAGCATGCATGGATAATGATTTGCTGCTGGGAAAATAATCCCCATCAGCCCATGCTGTCTTAGTCCAGGCGAATTCTCCAGCACAAAAAGCAATAGCACTTCGAACCACATGAAATCTAGTAGAGACTAAACTAATAGGAAAGGCAAACTTATTTACTAGAGTAGAGGTAAGCCCTTCATAAGAACGCATTGAAAAATGCCTCCTCCAAACAATTTGGGCATAATGTCTTAGAACACTGCTAGCAGAGAAGGTGGAGTACTTCTTGACAGTGCAGCGATTAGCAAGATTTTCCTCAAAAGTTTTCCTAAGTGATGTGTTTCTGATATTAAAAGTTCGATTCCATTGGAATTTTTTGCAGGGCAACGGCAAGTTAACAAGTTTGTGAAGATTCCGTTCAATCAAAATCATTGCAGGGGTGTTGTTTCCGCTGACTAAAGGCCCTTGCCGATGAATAATTTTGTAAGGAAATTGTAACCGTAAACCAATTGAAATTGCTGATTCATTGCACTGTCCTGTAATGTACGCGCACCTATTGCTTGCTAAAGAAGAATTATCAAGTTTAACTCCCCTTTTGAAAGCAAAAAGCCTGCAAGTAAGAAAAAATCAAGTTTATTTGTATCTTGTAGACTGCCACAGAATTACAAGAAGTGTCATTCAAATCAGGAAAATTGACAAACGTCATGGAGAAGCCACTGCAAACAACAATCGCCATTATATTTTTTTTGCTTGGAAGTATAAAAAAAAGCAGGCAAGAGCCATTGAGTCACTAAAGATCATAAAGCCAACCTTAACATCATAAATCTTCAGAGGAGCAGAGTCCCGCAAATCCAATAAGAAATGAAAAGCTGCAACAAAAATAAAATTGATAATAAGAATCATTCCTATCATCAATCAAAGGACTGCAATTTTTGGAAGACCATAACATCGATCATTTTTCCAAGCGATATCCCTTGCTACTAAAGAAACAATATAGCAAAATGTAAGAGATGCGGAATAGCAATCTTTAAGCCATGAAGCGATGAATCAGCGACCGCAAGAAATTTTAAGAAACTTTGGCAATTAAAAACGAACCTCGGAATGGTTGGATTCAAGTGTATAGACGTTTACAGTGAATTCCAAAGCGAAATGGATTCAAGGCGATGGAGATGAAAACACCGGAGTCCTTGGGCAGCCATCGTAGCTAGCCCCGCCCAACGGGATCAATGATTGCATCAAAATCCGAAAACCAGAGAAGACGAAGATCCTATGGCGATTGCGGAATGTCGATCGAAGCTTGAATTCAATCCGGTAGGTCGAAGACGTCAGCGTCCAAGGAGGAGATTGGCCAGCGAGCTTGTGATCGAGGGTTTGAAGATGAGAGATTGCGGTTTCTGCTTCTTTAGAGGGGAAAACGAATCGGAAAAAGCGGCTCGCATAGGGTTTGGGTTCGGCGACACGTGCGCATGGTCAAGTATAATGGTGGTTTTAGGGGCAAAAGGATTAAAATTTTTGACAAATAATTAGTTTAAATTTTATTAATCATATATTTATTTCAATTATAATAATTAACTAATGGCTTGGACTTTCCTACCTTAAAAATATAAGTTAATTATTATTGAAAATTATTTATCTGTAATTATAATTATTTAACTAGAAAATTTACTTAATATTACTAAATTTTATCGTGCTAATATTCTTATGCTGAACTTTCAAACTAGTACAAAATATAAATGTAGAGTACCTCCATTATACTACCTTAGTGCAAGCTAATAAGAGAGTTGATCTACGACTTGACAATAACAGATTCTCTACTTGAACAAAAAAAGGTATTCTAAATGAGGCGCACCAATTCTAATTACACAATTCACTCTAAAAGTATGATTATGTCAAGAATTTGAAGGCAACATTTTAGTGGCCATGAGTAATGAAATATATCGGAGAGTTCGTGACTATTTGGTGATAATCTAAAGGTTTAATATAACCTTTATGCATTCTTAAATGAAAATGGACATATATTATAATAGAATTTGTTGCAAGATTCCATAAAACCAAATTAGGTTTAAACTCTAATTGGATATCATTAGTTGACTAATTCTATCAACTCACTTTTGAACCATAACACAAACATGCAGTGAAACTTACTAAGCCATAGTTGATGGGGAACTTGAAATTGCATAGAATTTCTGATATCGTCGTCTCTGATCATGATGAAATATCTATTTTGAGGTTCTGGCAAGTGTTTAAGCAGATATAGAAGCCAGACTAAGTATGAGAGTTGCGGTGACCCGTCGTTAGGTTAGAATAGCTAATCTAACCTAAGGCAGTCACTACTTATGATCATATCAGGGTTCAGTATAATAGTGTATTTAGAAGCGTATAAAATACAAATTTTTATATTCATTGCAACATTCAGAAATACTATAATAAAAAAGAAAATATATTCATAATATAGATAATGATTATTTTACAAAATTTATTACATGCTAAGCAAAAAATTAAAATAAGAAAAATAAGCATTTAGTTTGCATTAAGTTGCTCCATCCTGCTTCAGCTCCACGTCAAAGACTTGATTCAGAGATTGCTTCTGATCTGTCATATATATATGACAAGATTAACAAAAAAAAAATATTTAATTAGACATAGAGATTTAAGTAAAATTTATAGGATATCAAAATATATAATATTAAATGGCATTATTATGTAGGAGAAGTATATATAAATAAAATAATATGCAATATATTAAGTAGAGTATGCTTACAAAATTGTCAAAATTATAAATGCAATACATATTTAAAATATATGCTCATTCTGAAAGAAAATACAATAAAATTTAATATTTATTCTATTGGATGAAGTTACAGAATAATTGATGAATTAGATACATTTATCTAAATATTTGAGATGTGGGTTCGTAACTAACTGCACATTTCCACTCAAAAGCTACGTGTAATATATTTCTCCAGATATTAATATCCTAGCCTAACATACTATTTGAACAGACCTAAGATCAACCTGAATGAACTCATGATAGTGATTTTTAATTATTTATTTTAATTTCTATGTACAAAATTACATATAAATATATCAAAGTGAGTTAAAACTTAATAGTGATGCAAAAGTTCAAATAAAATAATTAAATGAAAAAATTGATATTCTTCATTTTATTTTTTATGAAATATCAATAATAATATTATTTATTTATTTGTATATATTAAAGGCATAAATTTTTTTTATTATTATAAGTAGTAATATATATATATATATATATATATATTAAATGAAAAAAAAAGATTGAATTAAATGACATAAATAAAAATTTGCATAAATCAGAAATTAGAAATAATATATATAGAAAGAAAGAAATGATTAAAATAAACATTACAAAAATAAGGAATGATATATATATAAAAAAAAGAAAATAACTCAAATAAAATGATGTAGAAATTAAAAATAATATATATATATATATAAAGAAAATGACTAAAATAAAAATTACATAAATTAAGAATAATATATATATATAAGGAAAATGACTGAAATAAAAAGTACAAAATTAAAAATAATATATATATATATATATATAAAAAAATGACTAAAATAAAAATTACAGAAATAAAGAATAATATATTTATATATATATATATATATATATATATATATAACTGACTAAAATAAAATTTACATAAATTAAAAATAACATATATATATATATATATATATATATAAAGAAAATGACTGAAATGAAAATTTTCATCTCTTTCTCATTTCTTACTTTATATTACTGTTGATAATGCTTTATTGGAGGTCGGCGGGTGAGCGCCCCGCCCCGTCACTGCTTGCAAAGAGAAGTAACCAATTGGCGACGGAGCGGTGCGCTACTCAAGAAGGAATTTCTCATCTCCCCGAATAGCTCAAACTAACACTGAAGGGCTGCTGACTCAATCCCAAAGGAGGGTCGAGAGCTAATACTTAAGATAATAGTAGTATTATTATCCTAAGTATTAGACAAATATATACATTGGATTTAAAATATAACATGAAGAATCCAATATACATATAAAATATTAGCATATCCAGTGTGTTGATCACATCACAATACTAAGTATAAATAATATATATAAACAGAGTATGAAAACTGAGCATATATCTAGAAATATTTATCATAGAAACTGAATAAAAATATTCATCTCAGAATAGAAAAATAAATACATCCAGAAATTATTACAAATAATTTATTGAAATAATACTGAAATAAAGTCTAAGTACTAAACTAAAATAACTAATCAAAAATAGTAAATTTGTAACAACACAAGATTGTTAATCACCATTTAACAACCCAATTAACTGTAAATCTCTTCTAATAGTCTTAACTAGTCATTAGAAAAGAATCTGAAGTTTGAGTCCAATTTGAGAATCAAATAAGCGAAATCCTAATTTTAAGTAATTATTTAAATCAAGAAAATGAGAAAAATATTTTGACATCCAATTAAAAATCGGACTTTGCCATTGTGTTCCTCACCTCATAATTAAGTAAGGGTGAGAAATTGGTAAGTTTTGGAGAACGTCAAAATGTCCCGATTATTTTATCGCAATTTCAATACCCTGAAAAATGAAATAATTAAGAATTTCTTCCGATTGAAATTTTGTTCTCATTTGTGAGTTCATTATCCCTAATTTAGTCATAAAGTAAATTTAAAAAAAATTTTGGAAACCTATAATCGTATTATTCTAGTTAAATGAAATCTTTAAATTAAAAAATGAAATAATAACCTATATAATATATATATATATATATATATATATATATATATATATATATATAATTTCATTTTATCAAAACCTCTGCCCTAATTCCTTACGCACAATCGAACACCCCATCCTTATCCTTCGAGCGGCGCATGGATCGTGTGAATGATGCCGCTCGATCGAGACGAGATGTCGACGATGCGTGGCTCGCGTCATTACCCTCGCTGATTGGAGAGCTAGCAAGGAGCATGCTGTCATTCCTATCTCAATCATACACATAACATTCCTCTCTATATCAACACTTCTCTATTCTCTCGGCACGAATGGATCAATCGAAAGGAAATCATCGAAGTCTATTACCGAACCTAGCAGCAAAACTCTCGATTTCCAAAAAGGTACCCTACTTAATTTCTCCTATCTAATGTTGTTTACATAAGAATCAAGTATTAAAAGGGGTTTGAAAATTTTAAATGAGGAAGCTTTAGATGTTATGAATACAAATTGATTTAATGATAAAATAAGTAAAAGCTCAACTTCATTTAGTATAAATTTTATATTGATCCAATAATTAGCTGCTAATTTATATTTAATAGGATGAGCTTAGTGTTTTGCTAATTATTACCCTTTGTTGTTATTTATTAGTCGAAGGTTTTATTAAAATAATATTGTCATAAGGTGACCGATTCATTTTATATAAGAAATTTTCTTTTATCTTACCCATTGATACAACTAAAGATATATAATTTTTTTGTAAGCAAGCTTCTGTCAAAAATAAATCTGTTAAAATTTTAATTATGTGAAGTATTTAAAACATTTTTAATCAGAATGTGAAATATGCTGGTTATTTATTTAAAATACTTTAAGATAAATGGAGATAAATGTTGGTATATTTATTAATTTATATGAAAGAATAAATTTGTGTTTCCCTTGACTTTTAAATATACTATCAGTTTTCAATTAATAATTGACTAGCCATTGTGCTATATGAATAACATATAATCTGCAGCAATTGAACATTCGGTGGAGCTCTTAATTTTATGATTCTTACTTTCTTACAATGCTATGTTATGTTCTACATCAAAAAGAATATAAATACTAATTGTTTGAATGGTTTCCATATAATTAGAAGTTTAAATAATATAGTTCTGCAAATCAATACTTTCAGTAATTCATTCAGCAATATTTTCGGTCAGAATTTTATAATTGCTCTTTTCATTCCTTTTTTTAGAATTCTGGTTATATTTTTTTATGCATAGTAATGACCTCATATTTACTTAAATATTTGTTAAAGTGGGTAAGTACTAAGCATCATTGTCATCAAGAAGAAAAACAAAGAGTAATTGATTTAGAAAGGTATTCTAATATATCATTTCAATTGTGGATAATGTATTTACTGAAAAGAAATTTGAAGTTGGCTTAGATCATAAGAGATTGCTATGTAAATAGAGCATACATGCAAATTGAAATAAATATTTAACTGTCCAAATATATAAAAATCGATTAATTAGTTGATGATACTAATTATTATCGGTATATATTGTATGTTTAAGAATATATATTTACTGACCAATGCAATTATTGATATGATATACTTTTCTTCCATAATTTCTTCAATATCTACCAAAAGATCAGTATATTGATAAAGGTTTCAATTCGAATGTGTTAAAAAAAAAAAAGCTTTTCTTACAACAAATATTAATATGCGTACAAAGAAATTATGTTTGACAAAATGGAAAGGATGCTATCATTACAAATTCTTTAAATTTTTTCTTTATTATGTTCTTAACCGGCTTTATTCTCATTTACTTGTTGTTTATTTTTGATGACTTCTATTTTACTCATATTGAAGTAATTTAATGATTTAAATTATGTATGATTATGTTTAAATTATCATACAGCATATGAGGTATTCTCACTTTTGTCACATTAAGAGCGAGATATGCTAAGTGATATCTCATATTGTAAGACTTAATATTTTTGTCTTGAGTAATGAACTTATTTAAACTCTACTGACTGGCTTAAATGTGATTAGATGCATATCGGATTTCATTCATTCTATTTTATGAGTTTATGATATTAGCTGCTCTTTCCTTTGAGTAAATAAAAAATAAAAAAATTATGAAAATATTTATGATTGAATAATAATTGTATGTGGAAAGAGTAAAATGAATTATCAATAATAATGGCTTAGGATAGGAATTGAAGAGTTTAATGCTGCATATTACTACTCTACTTTATAAAACTATTTTGGTTACTTGTGTTAATGTTTACATAGCAATGCAACAATGCTAAAAAAGTTAATTTTGATTTCCTTTAATCAGTGAATATATCCACTCATGCTTATATATTCAGTTTGAAGGAAGTTCTTATGTTAAAAACTGATGTTATAATTTGATATACAAATATGCAATGAAATTAGGGCAAGCTTTTGTTCATGCAATCTATCATTTATTGTTCTTATGGTCCACAATATCTAATTACATATTTTAATCTTCCATTAATTATATGAATCTGCAATACAAACGAAGATGGTTGCTGATGTTTATTAAAGCATTGCTTCAGTTTTATGTCAGTCCTTAATGATTTTATACTATATTGCTGAAAGAAATACCTAATTTGTACTATCATGACTATTTGTATAAAAAAAAAAGGTGTGTTGATGTGTTTTGACTTGATATAGTGCTTTTGGCTTCTTGTATATAAGAGATTGAAGCTGAGAAAAATAAGCAGAAAATGATGAATGGTTTTAGAAATTCATACAAAAATTGAAAGACTTAGCTTATTTTGATAAATTATTTCTACTGACATTTGGTATTATTTATGCTTACAAGAATAAATCAAATTTTATTCATAAGGGTTATTTTTTTTGTATGCTACAAGTCAATTTCGAATTAATTTATTTTAATTTAATCCTATGTTAAGTTTAACTTGTTTGAACTCTCAATTCTTTTATTCATGTGTTTTCATTAAGTTTACTTTTATTCATGTGTCTTCATTAAGTTTAATAAAAAAATATACTCATAACATAAATAATAATTAATTTACAAAATCTGTTACACACTAAATAAAAATTTAAAATTTAAAAAAAAATAAGCATTTAGTTTACATTAAATTGCTCCATTTTGCATCAACTACTCCTCAAAGATTTGATCTAGATATTGCTACTAATCAGCCATATATATATATATATATATATATATATATATATATATATATATATATATATATGAAGGCGAACCAAGAAAAAAAAATTTAATTAGACATAGAGGTCTAAATAAAGTTTGTATGATATCAAAATATATAATATTAAGCAACATTATTTTGTATGAGAAGCACATACAAATAAAAAGATATGCAATATTTAAGTAGGGTATGTTTGCAAAATTATTATGATTATAAATGCAATATACATATTTAAGATATGTGCTCATTCTGAAAAAAAACATAGTGAAATAAAATATATATTTTGTTGAACAAAGTTACAGAATAATCGAACAGTTAGATATATCTATCTAACTATATGAGATATGGGTTCATGACTAACTACACTTTCTCACTCAAAAGCTATGTGTAATATATTTATCCAGATATGAGTGTTCTGGCCTAACATATTATTTACACATACCTAAAATCAACATAAATGAACACATAATATTGATTTTTGATTATTTATTTTAAGTTCTGAGCACAAAATCTCATATAAATATATTAAAGTGGGTCAAAGCTTAATAACGATGCAAAAGCTGTAAATAAAATAATTAAACAAAATAATGATATCCTTTATTTTATTTTATTTTTAAATATCAATAATAATATTAGTAATAATATTATATATATATATAGATATATATATTTTTCTTTTTTGCTTATGTGTGGCAGGTGGGATTTGAACCCATGACCTGGAAAATCAAATCCTGAGCGTCAACCACTGGGCTACAACACCATTCACTCAGAAGTTATATATATATATAAAGAAAGAAAAAATGATTAAAATGAAAATTACAAAAATTAGTAATAATATATGTACAAAAAGAAAGAAAATAACTAAAATAAAAAATACAAATTTAGAAATAATATATACACACACACATATATATATATATATATATATATATATATATATATATATATATATATATATATATATATATATATAAAGGAAAAAAATGAGTGAAAGAAAAATTATAAAAATTAGAAATTATATATATATATAAAGAAAAAATAACTAAAATGAAAATTATAAAAATTAAGAATAATATATATGTACAGAAATAAAGAGAATAATTGAAATAAAAATTACATAAACTAGAAATAATATATATATATATATATATATATATAATAACTGAAATAAAAATTGCATAAATTAGAATTATATATATACGTAGAAAGAAAATGGCTGAAATGAAAATTACAGAAATTAGAAATTATATATATATATATAAAGAAATAAGTTGACTGAAATGAATATAACAAAAATTAGGAATAATATATATATAAGAAAGATAATCACTAAAATGAAATTTTTTATTTCTTCATCATTTCTTGCTCTATCTTTCTATTGATGATGTTTTGCTGTAGGTTACCGGGAAAAACCGGTGGTAGCCGAGGATGGTGAAGTGGAGGGGATAGAGGATATGAGAGGAGAGTGTGGGAGGGGATGGGAGATGGGAGGAGAATGGGAGAATGAGGGGGAGGTATTTATATATAAAAAAATATCTCTCATCTTTCTCTCTCTTCCATTATTCCAATATGTACCATTTGATTTCTCCATTTCCTCTTAAATTCTGTAAGTGTACAATTTGTATTTTTCTTTCTTTCTCCTCTTTCTCTCCCATTTCTCTTTTATTTCTCCCCCCTCCATTATTTCACTCTTAATTAATTTAAGATATAATAATTTGGATGAATAATGCATTAAGATGATAAATAGTAAAATACTTGATAAATAATAAAATAATTTATTTTGAACAAATAAGTAGTAATTTTAATTAATATTTGATTTTTGCGTATTTTTTCATTATTTCAAAACTTAACACTAAGGTGTATCTTGATAAAATGAACACACTCGTGTCAAAATTTCTCGATTTAGAGTAATATTTTATTTTATATTATTTTTTGAAGTTAATAATTTCAAAATTTAATTATGGTCAATCCGGAGCCCCTAATTCGACAATTTTTTTTTGTGTAACCTTATTATAATATTCTTAATCCAACAACACTAAAGTCGTTAAATTTAGACTTGTATTTAATTCTCTTAATTTACTGAATTTAAATAATTCATAAATTAAATCAAGAGTATTCGTTATCTAAGTTGCTCCCAAACTTAGGTATAATGATCACAAAAATATACTCTATCCAATATTATTTTTAGTTAGTCATATTTTTGAAGTCTCTCAGGATCCTGATTTTTGAGTCAAATTTAATCATAATTGTCATATTAACGATTTGGGTCATTAAAAGAACAACCATCCACCCACACATATAGTTAAACAAAACTAATGAATCAACCTTTGAAGATCATCTCCATTTTTATCTTCATGACCACGAGGATAATAGAGAAAGAAATCTATTTTTAATTGATTTTACTACAATAATCGCCATCAGACTGGTATAAGCATGATACAACATCAAGCATTAAATGATTATAAGTGTAAAACACTATTATCTTAGTTTGAAGCTGACAATCAACATCTTTATTTATTTAAAATTGATTAAAGAACCCACCATTAAGATCTGAGAAATATATTAATGAATAAAAGCTAGATAAGACGATGAAAAGAATTTTATGGCCCAAAGCAATATATAGTGGAATTCTTTGAAGGTGATGTCATCCACAAAAAGGTCAATCCAATCTAAGAGGAGTTAGCAAATTTGGACTGCCAAAGAATATTAATTTTGAATATAGGACCTTTTGAGTAGGTAAGTTGATTATAAGCTTAAACTCCCAAAGCATCTAACTACCATCAACAATTTGATTCACATCTCGTTGCTAAGGAAATGCTTGTTAGATCCACCTTAATGTATATTAGTGTGCACGAAGTGTTTACTCAGCCCAGCTTAACTTTACAAAGAAAAGCATGTGAGAATCCTAAGTCAAGATGTACACAGAGTGAAGGGTAAATCAATTCTTATGGAAAAGATCAAGGGACGTGATTGTAATATTAAAGAGTTACTAAGGAAAAAAAGTTAGAATTACAAAAGCATTACTAACAACTAGTTTTATAAGATTGGTATGAATTTACTTTGAAAATAAGTCAATTTTTTTTCATTGCTCAATTAATTTATCTTCACAAGATGTTCTTAAATAAAACCACTTCTTAATGAAATATCTTTCTTAACATTTTAAGACCCCTCAATATACTAAACTAGGACTAAATTAATAGTGTAATGTCAAAATGACTTCACTTTTAAATTGAAGAGTATAATATTTTCTACACTACAAAAATAAGAAAGTTTTAGAATTTCTAAATTTAATGTAATTTAATAAATGTTTTGATTTTGATCTATTTAAATATATTCATGCATGTCCAATACTTAGTTTCATCATGTTCTAATTTTTTGTACATAACCTTGGAGAAGTAAAGTATTTTATCCATAATTTTGGACTTGTATGCACTTAAAGAGATTATAGTGGATGTTAATTGATGACATAATACACTGATTACCATATGAAACTTATAAGGTAAGACAATCCTCAATGAAGATCGGGAAAGGGATGTAACTTAAAACAAGTGTCCATTGTGTGGCCAATGGTTTTGCACTATGAGCAATACTTAGGAAGATTTTCAAAGAGAGGAAGGTATCAATAACCCACCCACCTCTCCCATCTTGATCCAAACTTGAGAAGCAAGTTGTGAATAAGCAATAAGTTAAATAATAACACATACCATCTAAGGATAATTAAAATGGATGTGTAGTTTAAAGAGCACTAAACAATTTACTTTGATCAAAATCAATGGCCCATTTTAAGAGTCATATAACAAAACCCTAAAACTAGTGAACATATTAATCCATCTAAAAAATATACAAACATCATTTTGTGTAGATTTTGCTAATTTAATATTCTATTTATTTAAACCAACTATTTTGTAATTAATTATCAATTACACTATTAAACAATTTCAATATTTACTATTATTGATCAGATAAAATTCTTAGATGGCATTTACATCAAATATTAAACATGATTATACTTGGCTTAAACTCGCATCTCACCCAAATCACCCCACCCAATGTGCTATTAGAGTCAGCTCGAATGAAAAATCAAGCGAGCCAACTAACACAAAAATTTCAAGTCTAAGATCAACTCGAAATTTTTGATTCGATTTGGGTCATCAAATTCGAGCACTTGGATAGAGTTAATTCATTGCTTAATACTTTTTTTATTAGAAAATAGTGAGAGAATATTTTTAATAATGATGATTAAATAAGTTATTAGCATTAATATTATAATAAGATAAGAAGATAATGAAGGCAATAATAACATGGACATGAGGAAAATGTTACAGAAAAGGGATGATTACAGTACACTAATCTCAGATGTTATACAAATAAAAGATAATAAATTTCATTCAGCATAACAATTATATTAGCAATTGTATAAATGCCTTCTGATCCATTTGAGCAGCTGCCTGCAAGCTGTGACATGTAATCACATAACCAAAGTCAATTATCACTAATAATAATAATAATAACACAAATACTAATAAAAATAACAACAATAACAATAATAATAACAAATTTTACTACACTTACACAATCATATACATAATAAAAAAAGGATGATATGATAATTCTATATGTGAATGTATGATTGATGTAATTCAATTTTTTGCTTAAACCAGTGTAAGAAAAAAAAAATTAATTGGTTATGAATATATTAATGTATATAGTTGTGCAAGTATAGTAATTTTCAAATATGGCAATATTTCCATAAAAAATGTGTTCATTTAGCTTTCTTCTTGATGCAATCATTTCTCTTCCTCTCCCACGATTTTTTCCATAAAAAATTATCATGTAAGACTATGTGTTCATTTGCTCATCACACTAACAATTAATATTTTATGAATCAAGTCCTATTACATAATACTAATCATATTATAAAATTGCTAAAATTATCTTCTATTTCTTAATAAAATGACATGGATTTAATTTTATAAATAGGTCATCAAGAATATAATATTCAAGTTTGTGATATTTAAGGAAGTTGTGTTAAAAATGTAAAATATTATTAAGTTTGTGTTATGTTATGTAAAAATCCTTTTTTTTTCTTATAAAATATTAACATTTTAATTTTCTCAAGCTATGATGGATCATCACAGAACTATGTATACCCATAATTTAACTTAATACATTCTTATTAAGCTAGTCTTTCATAAGATATTAAGAGAATATAATATAGATTTAACTTTATAATTTAAAGTTTCATTAATTTTAAAATTTTGGCAGTGTTTACATAGCACACAAAAACTAGTTAAACCAAAGGCTTCTTTCCATAACCCAGCCATTTATAATATGCTTATTTAAAATTTATCTTTGATATTTGCAGATAAAATGAGACAAAAGTCTCTTTTTTAAATATGCATATTATATAGATTTGGGTATCCTAAAGTTGAAATGCATTATTGGCAACCAAATAAACTAACTTAAACTAGAAAACAAAACAGCCCTTAAATCCTTTAGCTTGTTGATGTGTTTGGAAAGGTGCTGAACTAACCGAAATAATGCACAAACATAGCCTTTTCCAACTAAAACATTTTCTATCACACTCAAATTCACAAGGTAAGTGGGTTGCTTATGAAACTTGGATTAAGTGCATGCCAACACCCTAAATGCCGCATATTGAGAAAAAAAAGCAATGTGAGGATCCCTCCGGCAAGCAACTTAGTAGATATCAAGGTATACCCTGGCTTTTTGACCTTGAAAGCAAGGCCAATTTCAATGTGGTATGAGCATAATAGGGATCAAGTGAATGAATACAGCAAGCTGGGTCAGCTTGCCTGAATACAATGTGTAGCCCAAAGATTTTAATTATATGAAATCATGGCTGTAGGTAAGGGGATTATGAGTACATTTCTCTTTCCTTGATTCACATGAAATGCATAAATGCTTTACCACCCTATCTTTGCCGTTGAAATCTAAGCTACCTTAATTTCTTGAGCTTGATAACAAGATCATTTTTGAGTTAGGACAGTTGCCTTTGGGTGTGAACGAGATAACTACAGCCTTGATGTGTGTGGCCTTAGGGTATGGGATTTAGTTATAAGAAATCATAGCTGTATAAAAGAGAGCATTATGAATGAATACAGAAAATCATTTTATGCATTTTTATTTTCTATGATTTGAACAAGAGTGCATATATATGCTTTACCACAAGATACTAGCAGGTGAAACAAGGAGAAGGGAAATCGAAGAATGTTTAAACCACTTTTGCAACTTTTCTCATCTCAATCTGACCAGTCGACGGGCACTGCATCTCGGTCCAGCTGATCGGTACCATCGTTGCACCTGCAGCACAAGACAACCAGTCATATTCGATGAAAAAAGTGATGTTTTACAGATTTAAGTGGTATATATGTTTAGATTCTATGTGCGTCTCTGCAACTATCTATCTATATATATAGCTGGCGTTGAGCAAACGTGAACCCCCTGTAACACAAATTATAATGTTCACTCTCCTACTTGACTAGATGGTAAACCAACACACCCTCAAAGTGCAATGAGGGCCGTTAGTCTAGGTAAGGAGCTTCCATCATCACACCTAAACCCTATCCAAGTAAAAACAGGTTTTTTCAATTAAAATATAAACTAAAAATATAAAGTTAAAAAGTCAATAACAAAAAATAAAACAAAAAATGATACAAGAGAGCCCTTAGTAAATGAATTTCTAAATTAACATAGGGGTCTTTCACGTAAATAGCACCAAAAGTTTTATTATATACATATTCAATGTCTAAACTTTAATATTTAGGCACATAACGCTATCACTCTACCAATCTTAAAATTCTTCTAATTTAAGTAAATATGAGGTGCCCACTTTAAAAGTGTAAATATACAAAGATTGGATGTTAAATATGTATGTTTTAAAGTTATGGGGTGTTAACGTTGGTAAAAATCCCTTTAACATATTTATTTGGAACTATGAATATGCAGTAGTTGGCTCATTTGTTTATAAACAGAAAGGCATTAAATGAAACATTAATTAAACTTTATATGTTTTTCATTTTATTTCTAGCTTAATAAATACCAAAAACACGTTTGGTTTGCTAGGACAGATCGGCAGCATATATTATATATAGTCTGTGATAATATTGTAATAATTATGATATATGTATTGGAGGACTCATGTAACTTTACATATCTATTTTAGTAAATTAAAATTAAAATAAAATAAAATTGATCCCAAATAGGCTTTACATGATGACATAAAGAAATAAATATAGGCTACAGAAAACAATAATAATCCCATTATGTTCACATTTAGAGAAAATAACAAACAAAAGAAACAATGATATAGAAAAATAAAGCAGCTTACCAGCTATACTCTGAGCCGAAACAACTCCTAGTTCATTCTTTGCAGTGGAAAGGTAATAAGCCCTTGCATCTCCCAGAGACAGCTTCATAGAGAATTAAGTTTTACAATGCCCCTTGTCTGTTCTAAAGTGCAGATTTTTTTTAAAATTTTTGCAACTATCTACAACAACAAATAATGTAATATGTATTTATTATAAGAGCTTGCCAATGTCATACATGAACATAAAGTTGCTCAACAGCATAAATGCAGTTAAAAAATGCAACAAATCGTAACAATTTAGGTAACTCATAAGCTCAAGTTAGGGGATGTATGGTTTGGGGAATTTAGATTTCCTGGGTAAAGCAGATGCAATGTAAAATAATTGATACTTTTGATTACTTAGTGCTTGTATGGTTTCGAGCAAAACTAAATCTAGATTTCATCTTTTATGCTTGGTTTAGAGGCTAAGAATTTAAATAAATTTTTTATAGGAAATTCTTCAATTATCCTTCTCCTCCCCTGCTGAAGCCCAAAAGGCTCATGTGCTGAACATTGAGGGGCTAGCACGGTTCAGTATGTTCAGTATCCATCATTACACCTAAACCCTATCCAAGTAAAAACAGGTTCATTTGAAATAAAGAGAAAAGAAACAATAAACTAAAATAATGTTTGAAAATTAGATGACGAATCTTAAAAATTATAATTAATACTATGTGATTAATAATTATCAGTCAGATTTGTAAATACAATCTTGGAGAATATAAAAAGAGAGTTCCAAACAATAATGAAGCTTGGTGGTAGAAATAAGCTCTTCAAGTAAGAAAATAAATATAAAAAACAATTTAAATGCAAAACTAACTAAATTAAAAGAGATAAAAATTGAATCATCAAAAGTTTAGAAAAGTAGATAGTAATGACAAAAATATGTCCTTCAAGGCTACTTTAGAGAAGCTAGATCTTATTGAAAGAAAGATGCACATATACAAGCTAGATAAATTAATTAATTATTAAATAAATAAAAAATTAACTCAAATAAATGTATAAAAGATGATTAGAAAATACTTATAAGAAAAAATTCAATATAGATGGATGAATTATTTTCAATATTTTTTTAAGAAATTTGTAATAATGAGATTACTATAAGTTGAATTTAATAGCTCTAAATATATTACTAATTACTAATAATTTATTAAGTGAAACTGAGACTTATAATGCTTTAAGAATTGAGGGCTAGCAAAAATGTAGAATCAAAGAGTGTCCTATTGATGTGTGGAAACATTGGTTGAGAAAAGATATTAGATCACAAAGTTTTTTAATAAAATTTTGTTTGCTTAAAATATATTAGATGAGTAGAAAATAAGTATTAAGATACAAGTTCAAGAAAATTAAAATGATGTGCAAGAAAATGCAAATTTTTAGAAATTAAACTAATGAATTATATTTTAAAGCATAAAGAGAGAGCAACCAAATACATATTACAAGAGACATTATCAAAATGAACCTTTGATTTTTGCAAAATGTTCAATTTAGTATTTAACTCTTGCATATAAATAATCATTTTACATATTTAATTTAAAAAGTAATATTTATTTATTAATTTATGATTGAGCCGTTATTAGGTAAAATACAATTGAACATGGCAGTGTTTGTGTTCAGCTTTATAAGGGTTCAAGCTTCAAATGTGTGTTCAAGCTGACTTGCTATTATATCAATCAAGCTCAAGACATAACAATTCAAACAAATAATTTGCAAGCAAATAATTTGCAAGCAAATAATTTGCAAACAACTAATTTTTGACATAATTAATATTATGACTTAACATAAGCATTTACACAGAAAAGAGTAAATTTGCCATTTTAGGATTTAGCAAATAAAATTACACATGATAAATTAGATTAGATATTTATGATACACATATGGTAAATACTTTATTATACAAATTAAAATATATGATATGTTTAAAAACCATTATCATTAATGTAATAAATATTTTTTAAAGAAATATGCCTTTAAATTTTGTGAACCTGCAAGCCATGAGGTTGAACTTTTTATGATTTCGTCATCGTCGTAGCATCGAACTTGCGATTTCGTCTTCTTAGCATCGAACTTATGGTTTCATCTCCTTCATCGCACCCACGTCGAGATTTTGTCTCCGTTGTCACACCAAAATCGCAATTTCGTCTCTCTCGTCATGTCGAAGTCGCAATTTTGTCTCTGTCATTGTGCGAACTCATGATTTCGTTGCATCACCATTGTCGTATCGACTCTACTCATCACCTCCGCAATTTCGTCGCCGTCATCGAGCCGAAGTCACGATTTCGTGTCCTTCATTATGCAAAACTCATAGTTACGTCCCAATTTCGTCTCATCACTCATTGCATTTCAACTCTACTCATCTCCTCCACAATTTCATTGGAATAGTCTCAATTCATCCAAGATGTGACTTTCGCTTTTTTGTGATTCGTCGAGCGTTGGCCCTATTATTCATGATTCATAATTAACTTGGCTCTTTGCATTGCGCGCAGGAGACAATTGGATAATTAGAGCCCCTTGATATAAGATAAACAAAAACATATTTGCCATGTGTATTATAATAATTAAATTTAATTTATAAAATGTGAAATTTTATTTGCTAAATTCTAAAAGGAAAAAATTACCTTTATATTTAACGGTTTAATCAAAGTTAATGGCATAGGACCAAAAAATACTTAAATAAAATACTTAAATAAAATTCAAGGAACTAAAAAAATCATTTGCAAGAGAAGGACTAAATTGAACACTTTACAAGAGTCAATGGACTATTTTGATAATTATTTATATATTACAATGATATTAAAATCTCAAAATATCAAATTAGTATTATTCCTAATAGATTGATCAAACTAGTTTCAAAATAATTGACCCCACTAAATAGGACTAATGTTTTGTTTTCTTGTTCTTATTAATATTATTGTAAATTGACTATAAAACTCATAGTCTATACAATTGCAAAGAGGTTATATGAAAAAATTTAGAAAGAGAAAAGATCTCCATTTATTATTTATCAGTTCAGAAAAAACATATGATAAAGTGCTAAGAAAAATCTTGAAAAGTAAATGTATAAAAAGATGTAAGTGTTGCTTATATTGAAGTTATTAAAGAAATGTATAGTGGAGCAATTACTAATATTCAAATGCTTTATGTCTTGTCAAATGACCCATATTTCAATCATAAATCAAGAAACAACATTAATTCCATATCCCTTTGTATTAATTATAGAAATTTTTATTAAACACATTCAAGCAGGGTGTTTTGGTGCATGCTATTTACAGATAATAATCTTATAATAAATGAGACAAGAGATGGGTTTAAAAAGATACTTGAATTATAGAGAACTATTCAATAATCTAAAGGTATTGCCTCTAAAGGGTCAAAATGGAATACATGAGGTTGAAGTTTAGTCATAATAAGAGTTATATAATAGAGATATAACCATTGAAGATCATGCTATCAAGAAATGTGTGGATTTCAAATATCTTAATTCAATCATACAAAATAATAGAAAAATAAAAAAAAAATTATAATTTATAAATTTTAGGCATGTTGGATGAAAGGCAAAGAGCTTCTAGAGTGTTGTGCAATTGAAAATTCCTAATCAAACTTAAAGGAAGGCTTACTATAACAACAACTATAAGGCAAGCAAAGTTATTCAAAGCAAATTGTTTGCCAGTAAAATAAAAGCATACTAATAAAATAAGTGCATTGATGAAAATGCTAAGGTAGGTAAGTGAATATACACAAAAGAATATGATGAGAAATGAGTGCATTTGTTTAAGGTTAAGGTAGGTACAGTTGAGAATAAGATCACAGAAAGTTATTTTAAATAATTTGAGCATATAAAACATAGAAAATTTGAGTTAATAGATTTTACTAAGGTTAAATGAGTAAAACAAAAACAAATAAATATGGCAAAAAACTATTATAAATGATCTCATGTGCTTGGAGCTTAAGGAATGATTGTTATTTGATTGAGCATAGTGAAGGCAAACATTCACATAGCCAATAGCACCTAGTAGGAATAAGGTTTGGTGTTGTTGGTTCGAAACCCCATAACAGTTTACTTGAATTCCTTTTTGTCCAAATTGAAACAGTTGAAAAGACAAAACAAGAAACCATTTTACTTTCCACCTATTATCATGTAAAACAAACAACCCTCAAAAGAAAAAACCTTTTGGACATAAAACATGCAAAAAAAATTGTGAATTTTGTAGTTGAAAGAAGTAAATACATTAAAGGATATTAAAGTAACTTCACAGTTCATAGATGATAGATCTTATACAAAAAAAAATAGTTTCATTTCAAATGTTAAAAAAAACAGGGCAATGAGCATCAAATTTTGGATACTACTATCGCTTTAACAATATCACCTGGCCGAAAAGACTGGTACATATCAACTTTATCAATTTCAGTTGTCCTGACATCTTGTTGCCTGTAAACATTAAAATACCAACAGATACCTCCATGAAGTAAAAAAGCAAAATTAGTAGAGCCACTAGTGAATCGTACAGACAAAAATTAAGTGACTGGTAAGAATTGATAGTGTGAAATTGGAAATAGCTAAATGTTTTAAAATAACATAGGTAATGAGAATGAAACATATTGACTAAATTTTTCTTTAATTTTCATTATTTTACATAGAAAGTAGAAACATGACAGGTATTTTCTTTTGGATAAAACAGCTAAAACATCAACTGAAAGGTGAAAGCAGACTGCCACCAAATTTTTGTGATGAAGAATAGTATAGTAAAATTAACTTGTCTGAAGAGCTGCCTGAACCGAAAGGAAAAATGCCCTTACCTAATAATACCAGTAAACTTTTCTTTAACAGCCTTTGATTCAACACACATTATATCAGCTGACGCCATTCTGGCCATAACCTTAGTCACCTGTAGAATTGAAAACAGTTAGTTTGCATTAAAGTTGACATAGATGAAAGAATGCGTTTGAAACAATTTAAGTGCAATTAGTATACACGTACCCAAAGAATGCTCAAGCATTAACAAGTTATAGGCACGCATTTATTTATAATTTTGGCTAAACTTAGCAAAAATCTCCTACTATTTGATCCAATGAGGTGGTAAATTCATGTGTAAAAAGAGAAAAGGCATTATACAATTTGAAATGGGTTTACACACAATCCCTCTACTCCCCTACTTCTTTTGTAATTTGGTGTGAAATTTGGGATATATCTTGGAAAATAATGTAATTTTCTTGTTAATTTTATCTAACATTTTCCAATTCAAGATTGGTTGCATTGGTGTTCCAAGTCATCTGGTTTATTGCATCAGCATGTAATTTCTATTTTTTCAACTTTAGCATAATGAAAACACCAGCATACTTATCAAAAAGAAACTCAACGAGGGCATTATGTAAGAAATATTAGTCCTAATAGGTTCACATGTCCATCTTTCAGAGATCCTAAGAATACTTTTTAAGAATTCTTGATGAATTAGATATCTATTGCAAGCAGGTTGAGCGCTTTGAAGTGCTGAATCAAAATTTATCAAACGTGAGAGACTTAGTGGCCATTTGGTGCGAGGTAAACTAATTAAGGGCAAATGAATATGATATAAAGTATTTTCAGACTTTTAAAGACAGTAATTGCACTTTTGTGCATGGAACTTTTATAGTAAAATTAGTTCTAAGTATTTGGATAGGAGTGAACTTATATAAATAAAAATAAATAATAAAATAGGAAATTTTGAAAATGCTAGCAAAAAGATGTGGTCTAAGAAAAGGTGGAGGCCAGAAAAAAGAGACAGATGTGGGCAAGGTTGGTGGAGGACCTGGTAGGCAACTGAACTGGCCATGATTGGCAATGGCAGGCAAAGGCTAGTCGGCAATAGCCCAAAGTATGCAAGGGAGATTGGCTATGTGTGATAGCCGGATGCTGGTTCAGCGAGAACTGTCCCGACATCGGGTACTCACATACGGTAAGATCATATTGAGCAATTTGAAAAAAAATGAACACACATATAAACCAAAAGATAATTCTCATTCATTTAAAATTATTGATTACAAAAATCTCCAACATTCCTCTTTACAAAGTTCATCAAAGATGAACGGAAACAAACGGAAAATAAAAATAAAAATAAAAGTAAAGTGGTGTCGTAAATTCATCAACAAGTTTGAAAATGTAAAAATTAGGATTCTTATTTAAATTCTCCCAAAAGCACCTAACCTGGTATTGTATAGAAAATAATACCGAGATTTGAATTCTAGTAATTAGATAATACTCTAAGTACCGCAGTAAACAATAAAATATAACATTTTTATAAAAATAGAGATGCGATTAGCGAAAATAAGGGTGTAATAAACATGCAAGAAAAGTAAGGCAATAACACAAAAAGGAATAATCAATTTCCTGTGAAAAGTATTATCACAAAATATAGATTACTGATGTTATTTTTTCAGTAATAGCCACTTTATGAAAGGGAAGTTGGTTTCAAACAACCAACCAAGCTTTAATGTTACTGATGTCATTTTCCAATAACAACCTCATTATGAAAGGGATATTGGTTTCAAACAATCAACTAAGCTTCAATGTTACTGATATCATTTTCCAGTAACAGCCACATTATGAAAGGGATGTTGGTTTCAAACAACCAATCAAGCTTCAATATTACTGATGTCATTTTCCAGTAACAATCGCGTTATGAGAGAGATGTTGGTTTCAAATAACCAACAAAGCTTTAATACGAAATTGGCTAAAAATGAAGCTAAGCAGCAATAAAGTGCAAAAAATAATATATGTCATATACTGGGTACCTTTCTTTTTAAGTTCAAATGTGCAACAATTCGTTCGAATCTGCATTTAGATTTTGATATTTTAAATTAGCTTTTAGCCAATATTATTATCTTCATTTTTATTCTGTTCTTCTTTGGCTTTCTTATTTTGATTAAAGTCCGAGTTTTAAGTTATTGCGATAGTAGTAATATTTATTATAGCGTTATTATTATCATAACAATGATAATAATAGTGTACGATATAAAAAAGATGAAATGGAAATGACTGAATTGAATTTGACAAAAATGAAAATAATAGTCATTTTATAACATTTGTATTATTTTCATTATTTACTTAATGAGAATAATAATAATGTGAAAGACTAATTATGATTATTAAGTATATGTAATCAAAATAAAAGTATAAAAAAAAAAAGAAAACAAGCAAAATTTTCCCTCCTTTTCCCTCTCTTCTCACCTTTAGGATTAGGATCACCGAAAAACGGAAGGAGGTCGGAGTGGGGTGGCCATAATGGGGTGGTCGGACGACTGCTCGCTGGCTATTGGCCCGTTGAAGGAGGGCTGCGACAGGAGAGAGCTGGCTATTGGCCCTTAGAAGGCTAGCAGGCAGGGGAGGGCTGGCTGGCAAGGAGGGGAAGGCTGGCAGGAAGAGGGTTGAGAGGGGTGAGGGTTGCTGTGGAAGAGGGAGTGGCTGAGGCGGTATAAATAGAAGTAGAAGGGGAGGGGGTCGGCCCATTTGGCCGATAGCCTGCGCCAAAAACGACGAAGGATGGGTGCCTGGCAGGCGGAACCTTCTGCCTGCATGCTATTTCGCTAAACAGAACCTGCGATCACAGGCGCAGATTATCCGATCGGGGGGAAGGAATTAAGAAAATTTTCTAAATAATTACTTAAATTCAAAATTTTCGCATTTTTCCACCGTTTGGCGTCCAAAAATAACGAAACTTGACACCGAGATGTGATAAGATGTAACGAACACCCTCGCGTTGAAAATTTTTGATTTGGAGTAATATTTTATTTTAAATTAATTTCTGAAGTTTTAAACTTCGAAAATTAATTGAGATAGAATCGGCACTCCAAAATTGATGAAACTTCTCGAGCAATCTTTAAATAATATACTTAATACAATAACACAAAAAATGATGATTTCGAACACATATTTAATGTTTTCAATTTGTCGAATTTAAGGAAATTCAAAAATTAAAGCAGGAGTTTCTGTTGTTCGAATTTCTCCCAAACTAGAGCACTTAGATCTAAAAATTATTCTCATATAAATATATTTTTTTGTCCTAATTCGAAATTCCCCGGAGTCCTAATTTCTGAGGTGGGATTTAACCTAGTTTAGCGAAGTAACAACAATAGGTCATTATACTATGACCCAAGGAGGTCAACCTTAACCTGTATTCGTCTAAAGAGGTAAGGCTATCCATTGCACCTGCAGTTCACAAAATTTTTTCATGAAGAATCAAAAATTTGCCAGCATTGGACCCATTCCAATACCTATTTTGAAGCTTTGAAGGAAATTTTTTTCCCAAGAATTTCATACTATTTGTATAATATTAAGCACTTGAAAATTGAACTTACAATTATTTTCTTTTCCCTATAATTATAGCAAATAAAAAGGCTCTAAGAGAGAAACAGACATGACTATTGTGAGGTTCTACAAGAAAGCGCAAATTAATTGCTTTGACAAAAAAGTAATAAAAAGTAAATTCAAAAAAAATTCTAAGAATTTAGAAAAAAAAAAAGCCTCCCTGGAGGAAAATCCCTCTTTGGTTGGATTGTCGGGCAATGCTTCATGAAGATCGGGCAACATTTCAGATAACTGTAGAGACATGTTACAACATCCCTGACTCGGCAATTAAGAACACTGATAGTAGAAAACTACCTCTACAACAATCTCCTGCTAATCAATACAATGCCCCAGAACTGCTAACAGAGCTCCGGCCCAAGTATGGATCTACAAATTGACACCAGCACAAGCTCAAGATGCTAACACATGATGAATTTGTTAATCCCAACGTTCCGTAATGTTCGTGTCACTATTTGTTAAAAGTTCTTATGGAAATATCTAATAAACTCCTATGTTTGAACTTAATTTCATTATCATGAAGATAAGTATCACAATGATTTCCTAACAAATTTGTAAGCATTCCCTTAATTTTATATCAAATGCCTTTATTATTAATCTAATAGAAATCATTAACTGTATCAATTTTACTTTCACTTGAAGAACTATGAATTAGAGTCAATAACATGATGATTATCGATCCAATATCAGCTCGAAATATGAGTTAGCTAATTAATGTTTCAACATGACTTGAGATTGCTTAATATATCTGTAAGTACCCCAATTTAAAACAACCATACAAGCTATTTCGTACTATAATTAGAAAATTCTTCTAAAGAAATTTATGCCTTCAAACTAATCTAACATACACCAAGAAACTTGAGCATATCATGAATTATGACATTAAGAAGTTGAGTAAATCAATCACAATCAATCGCTATGATTCGTGTTTGGTGCAAGAATTTCCAGGCCAAAGAAGCCACTCAAGAGAAAAGCAAGGCGCTCGTCAGTTCTATCCCCATTATTCACTTGGCTCGGTACGTCATTTAAGATATATGCGTTCTCATGCATACCTAAAATATTAACTTGATGTTTTATACTAATTGTGCTATACCAGCTTTTGTCAAATTCAAGCCTCATTATTGTTGCGTTTGTGAATGATGTTAAAGACTATCCTTTTAAATTTAGGAAACTATAAGAGATGCTCAAAAACTTTCAGCAATTTAATGAAATTTTAAAGTGTTCAAAAATTTTGTTTTTGTTATAATTTGCAAATCAATCTGAAATTTCCCAAAATCTTTGAAGCATTTTGAAGAGAATTTTTTTTTTCAATAAAATTTCAATTTTATTTTATTTATGATATTTTTAGCTTTACATGTTTGGAAAAATATTAAATTACACATTTAATAAAATTTCAAATCTCTTTAAGCTTAAAATCTACACATTTTTTATTTGCTGGAGCAATTTGAGGTATTATTTAAAAACAAATAAAAATACTTAATTTAGGATTAAATTTTACTGTGTGTATATATATATATTAAATAACATATTAATATTTTTTCATTCATTTCGTCTGGCCACCTGAACCAGCACAGCCTAATTGGCGAAAATCCTCCCTCGCTCTCCCACTCTGGACTGTCTTCTTCCTCCACTTGGTCAGTGGAAGTAAGCCATTGCTCCACTCACGCAGCCACCTCACTCAGCTTCCTCTACTTGGATTGTACACCATTAGCTGTTTCCAAGCGCACACCCTTAACCATTGTATCGGCAAGGCCCCTTAGGCCATCACTTTTCCTAAGCCCAAGCCAATGGCTGCTAGCCTCCGCTCAATCTTTCCTAGTTCATTAATAACTTTGTAGAGTTATTTTTATATATACTTAAAATTTTAAGAAGATATGCATACATTTGTATATATGAAGTTGTATAATGGATGTTATAGAAGGTTGTTGATTTTGTAAATGCATGTTAAAGTAGGTGTAGTCTAAAAGAGAAGATGAGAAATTAGTTCATCATAGGAAAGCTGGAGCTGCTCCAACGGTGGACAAGATTAGAGAATCTCATCTTGAGAGGTTAGTATATGACTTTCAAAGTCCCGGTTAGAAAAATTGAGTGTATGAATTCTGCCCATGTTAAAAAGAAGAAGAGAAAGACCAAAAAAACATCAAAAAAGGAGGGGCTTCTATTTGATCGTACACAATGAAAACAAATATTCACATAATCAACCCAACTGAGTGGGAAAAAGGCTTGGTGTTGTTGTTTTTGTTTTGGTTGGCTCAGATTGTTGTAATTCTATCTATTAGATATTGGTGATTAGATAACTTAAGATCTAGAGGTTATATGCAGTTTGAAACCCTAGCTAAATTTAAGCCTTAGAAACTCAAATTTACGTTGATGAAGCATTAAACTATCTCCTAAGTTCTACTCGGTAGATTCCAATATCGAGTAACTTGGACCTTTGTACCCAAAAGATATAAGATCTAGACCTTACTTAAAAGATAGATATTTACATCTTCCAAAAGATAGTACATAAATGATTTTTATAATTTAAATAAATTATACACATAAAATAAAAAATAGTACTTTTACTATTATAAATAACTAAATAAATATAATATAAGTTTAACTTTTAAGAATTAATTTTGTAAGGTTAAATAATAATAATTTTCCCAAAATAATTACTTTTAATCCATATTTTAAGCAAATATATAGGTATTTCTCTCTTTGCACATATATGACATGATACTAGATGAATAAATTTTAGCATTTGTACTATTTTCACTATTGAGCATGCTTGTTAACAGATACTTGTAATGATCCAATGCCGATACTTTGCAAATTAGGTCAAAATCCCGGCTCTAACATCAGGATTCCGAAGAATTTCAAACTATGGCAAACAAAAATACCTTATGATGAGAATAAAATTTAGATCAAAGTGCTCTAGTTTAGAAGAAATTCGGATAACGAAAACTCCCACTTTATTTTTCTGAACTTTTTAAATGCAATAAATCAAGAACATTAAATACGTGGCTGAATTCATTAATTTTCATGTCATTATCTTGAGCATATTATTTAAAAGCTGCTCATGAAATTTCATCATTTTTGGAGCCCCAATTCAACCTAAATTAATTTTTGAAGTTTAAAGCTTCAAAAATTAATATAAAATAAAATTGTACTCCAAATTGAAAAATTTTGGCACGAGGGTGTTCGTTACCATAACACACCTCGGTGTCAAGTTTCATTAAGTTTAAACGCCAAACGGCAAAAATTTGCAAAAATTTTAAGTTTAAGTAAATTTTTAAAAATTTCCTTAAGGATTCCCCCTGATCAAATCCTGCGATCCTGAATGCAGAAGGTTCCGCCAGGAGGGCCCCACCCCTGGGCCGACTCTCCCTCTCCCCCCCCTTCCTCTACTTAAACCTTCCCCCCCCACTCCCTCACCTTCCCCACAATAGCAACAGTGCCTCCCCCTTCCCAGCCAACCCCGACAACTACCTGGCCACCCATTCCGGCCCTCCAAACCAGCTAGCCAGCCCCTCTCCGGCCTCCCCACTTCGGCAACCCCTCCGGCTTCCTTCAGCTATGTTCAGCCTCAGTAACATTTGTGGTTACTGGAAAAATGACATCAGTAACATTCGCGGTTGGTTATTGGAAAAAAATACATCAAGTAATCAACATTCTTTCACTCGTGGTTGGTTATTAGAAAAAACATTAAGTAACCAACATCCTTTTATTCGTGGTTGGCTATTGAAAAAAAGACATCAAGTAACTGGCATCCTTTTATTCATGATTGTTACTTGAAAAATGACATTAATAATATTCGTGGTTGGTTATTGGAAAAAAAAAATCAAGTAACCAACATCCTTTCATTCTTGGTTGATTATTGAAAAAAAATATCAAGTAACCAACATCTTTGTGATAATACTTGTTGCAAAAAAAATTTATCCAGTTTGCGCTATTTCCTTATTATTCCTGCATTTTATTACATCCTTATATCTGTTAATCACATCTCTGCTATTATAAAATATAATATTATTTTGTTTACTGCGGTACTTGAAGTATTCTCTAATTACTATGAATTCCAATCCCGATATTGTTTTCTGTACAATACCATGTCAGGTACTCCTAGGAGAGCATGAACGAGAAGTTTAAAACTTAAATTATCGAATTGTTGATGGATTTACAGCACTGCTCTACTTTTACTTTTATTTTTATTTTTCCTTTTCTTTCAATTCATCTTTTATGAACTTTGTAAAGAGGGGCGTTGGAAATTTTTTGTAATATGAAATATTAAATGAATAAGAAACATCTCTTGATTTTTTTGTATATGTATTTCTTTTTCTCTTAAATTGCTCAATATGATCCTACGATATGTGAACATCTGAATACTGGGACAGTTTCTGCTGAGCCGGCATCGGGATATCACAATACTACACATCGGTTTTACTTGTTTTTTATATATTGAATATAAATTTTATCATAAATTCTTGTGATCGAGTTGTTGGGGTGAGGTTCATATGTTGAGAGATATTTTTGGGAACTTGTACAGGCAGTGCTACTAGCACATAATGAAAGAACAAGGAGAGATATGGCCAACTATAAAGGGGTGAAAGACCTATCTATATTAGGACTCACCATTAATATATATAATAAGAGCAGCTACAGACAGTAGTTGTATACCTTCTTTGTATATATTTGTGATCTAGGTTCTCAATAAGGCAATTAGTGAAAATCTCATCCAGTTATACTCACATAGTACTAATGATAGATGAGTGATTACTTTTATTGTTATCGTTATTCATTTTATGCTTCTCTTTTTGGTATAACTTGACATGGTTACTATAGCTCACACTATGGTTTGAGATGCTTATTGTTGTCGTATGCTATTCTTATATATACTATATATAGTAATATTAAGCTACATTTAACATACTTCTATCTGATTGATAATAATATTTTTAGGTGCTGAAAAATTTTAAGAGCTTCACTAGAACTTACTTTAGATAAGAATTACTTGGTAAGTAAATAAAATATTGTTTCTTTGTTTTTTGTGTAAATCACTTAATATCTTATATATATATATATATATATATATATATATATATGTGTGTGTGTGTGTGTGAGAATATTAGATAGTGAAACATTATAATATTTTTTAGTTAGCTCAGTAATGAGACTTGGATGTTTATTTTGAGAATTAAATATTATTATACTAAGATTGTAATTTTATATTATTTAATTTTAATTTTTCATTGACCTGATCCTCGATATATTATAACAGAAGTTCACAACCACCAACACTTGAGATTCGATTATCCACATGCAACTACAGTTGACAAGTCTTACTATAACATACATTTCTTGTGACCGATGAGTTTACTTAAGTAGCACAAGCATCATAAAATGAATTTCAGTGACCCTCTCACAAGCCATTAGTCCCACGTTTATTTTTTTCTAGAACGACCCTCAATCACAATATCTAGATGGCAAAAAGGGTGAACAAAATGAACTTTCACCTAATAAAAATAATAATATTAATTGATAAAGCTATCAATACAAGCTTTGTGATTTTTGTTAGCTGTGAATTGCAATAAATACAGAATAGTGTTTTCAAGAACAGTTGTTGGAAACGGTCTTACAGGTGTAAAAATACACATTAAATAAATATGATTTAAGCTCAGATACATGTATCTTCTCATATGGCCAGCTCCTTGCACATTGTAGAGTGTTCTGTTTATAGTTTGGAAATACGTAAGAAAAAATTGAAAACCATTGGACATTCTAAGAATATCCAAAGAAGACAAACGGAATTGCAAATTTAATGTTTCCTTGGCATGTCAGATGCTTGTTGGTGCTGATCATCTTAATCTACCCTGCTTATCCAAGCCTAGATATCTTATTCAATTTAGAATCATAAAATATGGAGTACATCCCAAATGTATCTATGGACATATAGCCCGTGAATCTAAATGGAATGAAAAAATATTACCTGTAGCATGTACTCATCTTCCCAAGCATTGAAAACATAGTGCAATGAGACGAGAAAAATATTACATGAAAATAGCGCTGTTAACATACCGCCAATTTTATCAACATACACTAGACAAAAGCTGGGCACCCAAGAGCAATCCTCACCAGACCAGAGGTTGGGTGTCCATACACTCCCAGGCACAAGCCTAGCCAGAGGTTGAACGCCCAGGCACGCCCAAATGCATAAGCGCCCGCGAACCAGTTGAACCTATCGTATTATATCTATATAAACATATGCAATGTTACCGCATGAAAAATAAATACTGATATCATTATCTGTGGAATTACTTATCTTCTTCCTCTTCAACCTTTCTATCATGATATCAGAGCTCTTCTTTCTCTTCTCCCTATAACAGCTCCTATGGAAAAAGAAAGGAGACACATCTCCCGGAAAGAAAGCAGTCCACAGATCTGTTTCACCTACCCATCAAGTGTCATCTCAACCACCCACACCCATCCAAAACTCTATCACTCCCAAAACCCACAAACAAATCCTCCCATCTCATCACATGCTAACTCGCCTTAAAATCAGCACAATAAATCCAAAGCAACTATTCAACCTTTTCATTCTACCTCAGCAACAGCCAATCCCACCTTGTACAAAACCGCTGCTAAACACAAGCATTGGCAACTTGCCATGGCAGACGAATATCACGCCCTGATAGATCAACACACCTGCTCTCTAACTCCCGAGCAACGCCGGAATATCCTTGGATGAAAATGAACATGTAAAACAAAACTTAACAATAATGGCACCGTGGCACACCACAAAACTCGATTGGTGGCTCAAGAGTTCAATCAGCACTACAATACAAATTAGTTGGAAACCTTCAACCCCGTAGCCAAAATGCCAACCATAAGACTCTCTTCACCATAGCCACCCATTTCAAATAATCAATCCTACAACTAGACGTATACAATGCATTCCAGCATTGCAAACTCCATGAAACCCTCCATATGAAGCAACCTCCAGGCTTTGAGGATCCAATACAGTTCAACCATGTTTGCAAACTCAACAAAGCCATCCCACTCTGATTTCCTATGCTCCAATGGATTCAGAACAAACAAATCCGATCCCTCTCTCCTCATACAACTACTTCCTGATTTACGTGGATGACATCCTCATTGCTGAACCAAACAATAACACTATAACCTCCCTTATACAAACTCACTCAGAAGTTCCGCATGAAACGCCTAGAATCAGCCAAAACCTTCTTTGGCATCAAGCTCACAAACCCACCCAATCGCCCAATACTCTGACAATCAACTTAAGCATCTAACATACTCAAAACCTCGGGTTGCAAAGGTAAGTGTATTTTATAAACAACCAACACTGCAAACTAGAAATAAAAGTAACAAAGGAAAATTACGAGTATTCTACACTCCAAACAAAATTTCAAAATGCTTACGCGAGCAAAGACAATAAATCCCGGCTCCGGAACAGCGCCGCAGGGCTTGTGTCCAACAACTTTCACGGTCGATCTCTGAAGGATTGCAGCACGAAAGACAGTTCAGTGCCAAGAAAATTAGTGCAGAAAGAGAGAAAATCTAAGGAAAATAACAGTATCCTTAAGTAAAAAACTTGAGGTGTACCTTCTCGGCGGAATCTGGTGAAGGTGGAAATATAACGCGGCGGCCGGTTAGGGAGGCGTGAATATTTCGGCCATTGGGTGAAATATACGCTCCTTTTCCGGCAATTAAGTCAGAAGAATTTCCCAGTATTTCACCGGGAGTTACTAAACCTTCTTCCCCAGCAGCCATGGTGGCCATCTCTTTTTCCCACAACTGTACTGAGAAAATTAACGGAGGCTAAGAAATTTAGGACTTTATATATAATCAATTAATTCATATAAATTTATTGTAATTTAAGAGATTCAAAATTTGGTTATTTAATATTCATTTTTAAAAATCAGTAATTTATTTATTTTTAATTATTAATATGATTTTTTTTATATTCTTAATGCAGGTTTTAGAATTATTTTAAAATCAAATATTAATTTATTTTATATTAGAAATAACTATATATTGCAACATAATATTTATTATTATTATTTGAAAATAATCAAATCATTTTTGATATGTATAAAAAAACTTTAAGTTACAATTAATCAAATTTTAGGATAATTTATATTCAAATAGAACTCTAAGTTATTTTAAATGAGTTTCTTGCCTTAATATTTTAAATATATATTATGAAAAATATTTGAATATCTCAATAAAATTCAATATTTTTCTAATATAATTAATTCATTTTAATTGATTTATAATTTTATTTTTTAATAATGAATTTCAATTATTTCATATATTATATAGAGATAGTTAATGTTGGAATAACATCCAAATTTTTAATAATACCCATATTTAGTACTCATTATTTAAATAATACAAATAAACATTACCATTTTACATATCTTAAAACTCTCTTAAGGGTTATTTGGATTGCGGTTTTCGGGTAAATTGAGATTATCGATATTTAATATGAAGTAAAATAGGTAAAAAAGTTTACACTGTAATTCAATTTTATGTTAATATATATAAAAATGAGGAAACCAAGTTACACTCAAACCGAGCGTAATTAGGGATTACACGCAAGAGTGGAGCAATTGAGCGAGGATAGGCTTTTCGAACAAAGTTCGAATGAATCGAGCAGCTTCTTTAGCGTCATCTCCAGCGCACATTAAATCCAATCAATCCAGCGTCCCAACAGTTCAAACGCATTGTTGGATACGATAGATGGAACCGTTCAAACCGCCATTTTGTAGCACAAACCCCTACAAATTTTTTTGGTAAATTTACCCCTTCAATTTATTCAAAGTACAATAATCATAAATTACTTGATGTCAAACAAAAAAAAAAAATTTCTTATAAAATTACCAAACAACATATTTCTCATATTACATCATGTCAAACAACTCCTTAATTTGTCGATATGTGGATCTTTCCTATGTTGATATATATATATATATATATATATGAGTAATGCTGAGGACTCCCGACGTATCACCCAAAAAAGTCTGTCCAATAAAATGTGAGCAGTATTATATAATATTTTTATTAAATATTCATTTTATTAAATATTTTATCTCCCGCTGACGTCGCACCCAATACTGCTCACACCTCATTGAACATATTTTCTTGAGTAATATGTAAAGGGGTCTAAAAAGAATTTTCCTTTATACATATAATAAAAATAATAAAAATTTAAGTAAAATTTTTAAGATATTATTAATTACATATACTATTAAGCTGTATGCATTTAAAATGGCATCTAAGAATATAAAATAAATGACATAAATAATAAAAACTTTAGAGTTAATTACATACATCTATATGATATTTTAAGATGTTGGGTTCTTGATTTAACTATACATTCATCCTGATTTAACTACACATTTTTCCACAGGTCATTATTAATTTTAATAAATTTTTAAATATAATTTTAACTAATAAATCTTATTTATTATAAATTAATCACTAATTTTAAATACTTTAATGACTATAGGATATTTTGAAGGCTTCAATTATAAAGATTTGAGTGCTAAATCACTTCAGATTAATCAACAAGACAAAAATATCACAGCTTCTGCGTTTGCTGCAAATAGATTTGATGCAAAAAGATAAGAATCACGATCTCCAAAATCAGAAACCAAAGTGTCATTTTTTTACCTAAACAACACCCAAACAATAATAATATTACATATTCAGCAGCACCCAAAGAGAAAAACACTACCGTCCCATTATGATAGTGCTTTATTTGTAAAAATAAATACTTTAAGGGTGGAAACGCTAATTATAAAAAACTCGGGTGCTGTATTTGTAAAAACTTAGCGCCTATATATACACTTGCAGAAGCTGAAGATGCATCATCCCCTTGATTCCTTCCGTTCAGCACCCGAAGGGCTCACTCACGGCGTTCCTCAGCCCAAGAAGCGCGGAGTTCTTTTTCTTGTTCTTCTTCTTCTTCCTCTCGATTCCCAGAGATTCAGATCTGGTGCAGCAATCTCTCGATCCCGCGCTCTCGACCGAAGAAGAATCTGGACGATGATCGATCCGATCCGGCGATCCGGCGCTCCACCATGCGCTCTCCATCCCGAACTCTTCGCCTTTGTAGTCGCAGTCCCGGAATGACGACGACGAGCACTCGTCTCTCCTGCTGTTCGCTTCGCCCGGTATCAGCTTCAACGCCTGTACGACTTCTCCCATGAATGGCCTCCGGGATGCCTCGGGGTGAACGCACATGGAGGCCACTGCGGCCACTCCGGCGAACTCGTCGAAATCACAGCTTCCAAGGAGGGATGGATCTATGATCTGCTCCAAGCCCTCTTTGCTCGTGAGAAGGGGGCGGGCGAGGGTCACCAGATTCTCAGGCTCGCCGGAATCAGAAATGCGCACCGGCTTGCGGCCCGTCAGGAGCTCCAGGAGCACCACGCCGTAGCTGTACACATCACTCTTGACCAAAAGATGGCCCGTCAGTGCATACTCCGGTGCCACGTACCTAGATTTCCAGAGCCCAAATGGTCAGATGATGAGCTATATACGCAGAGGGCTTGAAGAAGAAGAAGAAGAAGTTTCATAGGAAAAATATACAGAGGCTGTTTGGCATATTCAAATTTTAAGAAATTTGAGGTTAATTAAAGTAATCTGATACTTTAATGCTATTTGATAATTTTATTGTAAATTTAATATTTTTACAAATTGGGGGATAAAATTACTAAAAAAAAGAATTTTTTTTTAGTGATTTGTTCGAAGTATTCGCGGAACTATTGGCAATTCTCTTTCAAATTAATTTTAAACGAATTCAAAATTTTAATCAATTAGAAAAAATTCAATTTCATTCCAATCGATTTCGAACATCAATTTTCACAGGAAAAGAAGACCATTGTTCATTTGCCGGAGATGACAACGACAACGCCGGAAATCGTCCGCTCTTTCGAACGAACAATCTGTGGCTCCGCTCAGCCCCCGTAATCTTGAGTTAGGCCCAATTCGGGCGTACCTCGAATCCCCCACTCATATGTATACATATATATTAATACAAAATTAAATTACAATTTAAAAATTTATCACCCATTTTACTTCAAATCAAGCAATCCCCAAGTCACAAAATATAATCCCTTACTCTTTTAATTTGACCAATTTAGTCGAGGCTTAATAAATATTCAATTTTAGTTCAAAAAAAAATTAGGAACGAAATTAATTTTTAAATAACTTGTTAAGGGACTGATATTAACATATTTAATAATTTATAATTAAATTTAGGAGCAAATTACTTTTTTGCTTTTTTTATGTATTATACTATTTTGGCGCCTGTTAGAAAGTGCAGGCAGCATGCGGGGTTCTCTATACCTCGTTCTCATGTTTTTTTTATACCTCATTCTCATGCGGGTTCTAGAGCGTTAAGTGCTAAGTAAAATTTGTTCACGAGTGAAAATATTCAGTCAAAAAACTAGCTTAATCCTAAACCGAAAACACATTCATTGTTTTAAAAGTATAGTTTGATCATTTCATTGCAGTTATTATGGCACTTAATACTTGGCTAATTGGCACTAATCATGATTTATTTCATATTTAGATAGTTTTGGGGGTGTAAGAAAAATTCTAAGCTTTGCAGTCCAAAAGGTAAAAAGTAATTTTCTGGGCTTAATTGGCACTAATCATGATAAAACAGTTTTCTTTCCAAAATTGTTGTAGTCTTTAATTTTAAGAAGCAAGCAACTTTCTAAGAAGCTTAGACAGCCCAAAAAGTCAAAAGTAAGAAGCCATACGCAGAAGGCTTGAAGAAGAGTAACTAAGTTAGCATGGTGCATTGCTTGAGGCAGCATTTAGAAATTTTTAATGTATGATTTGATTGTATTACAGTTATTATGCACTTGATGCTGGGCTTAATTGATACTAATCATGATCTATTTCATATTTGGCTAATTTTTAGGAAACTGTATTATTTTAAATATGTTGTGAGCTAACTTTTCAAAAAGCAAGAAACTTTTTAAGAAGCTATGGAGAGCCCAAAAAGAACTAATAAGCTAGATGCAGAACTTGAAGAAGAAGAACATTTTGGCGCCTGTTTATTTTGAAAAGTTGAATCACAACAATAATGGAAAGAATGCAGTAAAACACTCCCCGAAAGTAGCTAAATGTGAAATAAATCCTAATTAGTGCCAATTAAGCCCAGCATTAAGTGCTTAATAGCCGGTAATACAATGATCAAATCATACTTTTAAAAATTGAATGTATTTTTGGTTCACAAATGCTCTAGAATAAATTGGAACCCACGCCCATTCCCTAAGAGCCCTGTTACAGTTCGCCCAAATTTCTCCTAAAACTTCCAAAAGTAATTAATAAAGGATGATTAGTTCAATGCGTTTGTGTGTGGGCCCAACATTTCTTTTTAATACACTATCCTACTTTTTGAGAAAAATGGAGAGTTTTTGGGGGTACTTCAGCATTTTTCACTCCCTAGGATTAAACTGTTGAACTCGTGCAGAGCTGAAGAACAGTTTGACCAGTTCATTTATGTAACTACAACTAATAGACATTTTCAGACAGTTAAAGTTTAATGTTTTGGCATTATTGATTAATAATATGAGTGCAGGCTAGTAAAATTACCCGAAAGTCCCCATAACCCGGGTGGAAATATGGTGGCTCGCATCAGATGCTTCTTTTGCCAGCCCGAAATCCGAAACCTTGGGAGTGAAATCCTCTTCCAGGAGTACATTGCTGGCCTTGAAATCGCGATGAATAACACGAGGATTGGAATCTTCATGCAGGTACGAAAGGCCTCGGGCAGCACCAAGGGCTATCTTCATTCTTGCTTCCCAGCTCAATTTGTACTTGTCCTTATCAGCACCTGAATCATTTAATTATCACGAAACTAAAGCCAACATATGGATAAAACTAAATGAAACAAAGTTAAGATGTGATTACGAAGGAACCAATCATACATATGGATAAATAAACAAAGCTCCAATTTTCAAAAATAGGGTCAGAAATGCTATTGGAGCTATTCTTAAATGCCCATATTTTGAATACCTGCAAGCTTGAGAAAAGGATAAAACATTCTTCTCAAAATGTTCATCACTTGTTCCGACTTGAAATTTTTTGCAATATCTAATTGTCACTCATTATTAACATAACTGCATCACTTGTTTCCCTTTATAGAGCATCTTATAGCGCAACAAAATCATCATCTTTCCACATAAATCAGTTGGTGAGTGATTGTGTATTGCAACAATTCTCTCTTTAGATCCCTGAAGTTCAAAACTCGATTGAATTTTGAGTCAACTCGAACTCGGCTTGAAATTTTTGAGTTGATTCTCGAGTTGAACGATTTGACTCGAACCAAATTCAATTCGAGTTCGAGTTGGGTATGATTTAAATCAAACTTAAAATCGAGTCACTCGAAATATATAAAATAAAAAAAACGTATATCTGCAGAAGAAATTACCCGACCCGGTGGTAATGCGGTCTTAGTTTCATCTCTTCGACCTCGAATTCGATTCTCCCGAGCCAAAACTAGGTTGTTTTATAAAAACACACTTTTTTTTTATTTCAAGCTGGCTGGAATCAAATTCGAGTCAGCTTGAACTCGAACTTTTTTAATCAAAATTGGCTCTACTTGAACTCAATTCGAGCTCCAATTGAGTTCAAGTCGTACTCAACACAAAAATTTCAATTTGAGCCTAAGCTAACTCGACCAAATTCAAATCGAATCCAGCCCTATTGTACATGGATTTATGATAATAATAACCTTGAACTCTTCAATCATAGCTAAAATGTTTGCCAGCAAAACAGGGGTAAATTCAAAGTTAAATAGCAAGTTTTTCAGAAGAAAGTAACTTGCGAGTTAAAACTTCATGTCAACAAAAAACAACCAACAATATTGGATAAATGACACATAAATTCATACATCTAAAGAAGATAAAAAATTTATAGAAATATGAAATTATTACCTTGAAATTGCACAAAACCTAGTATAGGGTTCATTGTTTCTGTTTGAACTACTAAATATCATAACTTAAGCAAAGGAACACCTGTTAGCCAATAAGCTCACCCTCTCTTCGCAACAAGACTAATGGCGTCTTTATTCCAAGAGCAAAGCATTATAATAGACAATTCAAAATACCCACATTAAAGCGTTGCCATCTTTTATTTTAAACCATATTTATTCAGCTTTATCTCATATTCTCGATGGGAAAAAATATCTTATGAGTCATGCCAATGGCATGCAACCTTTTTGCTGCCAAAATTTGTCAAAACAAAATATAATCTGTGCACTGAATAATCAACATATGTGACTTTCTCAAATACAAGTAATATGCCAAATATTCCAATTGTGATGCTCAATCATCATTCATATTTTATTACTTAGAGTAAGGTCTCATAAAAGAGATATTAACCAAATCTAATAAGTGTTCATCTAAATCACATCTTCTCAAATATTAGAAACACTCCTAATGTCAAAATATTTAAGAAGGTTTCACAAAAGAATAATTAATCAAATATAATTAGTGTCAAATAATAACATCTTCACAAATAAAGAAAAGACCCCTAACATCAAAACATAAATATTCCACTACTACTCATCGTAGGATATTTTTATAGTTAACCCTGGCAGCTCACGGCTGACGAGTTGCTGCTGGTGCAATTAATTTTACCGCCCACGATCTACATTGGCTAGGTCACACTACATTGGTTGAGTCCATTGCGCATGGCACGAGGGATCATCTTGATCCTAGAAGAGTTTAGAAGTCGGTAGAATGGGTGCAGTGACACGGCAGAATTCGGGGGGTAAAGGTGATCCACAGTGTGTGGACAAAATATCCTGCACGAATACTGTGCAAGAAAGTTGACAAAATTCAAAATACACACATTACGGCTTTGCCACCATTCATTTTAAACCAAATTTATTCAGCATTATATTATTCTCGATGGAACATTGTTTCCACTAATCTCCCAGCCTTCATTCTCTTGCTTCGAAATTTAACTAATTGATTTTGATGGGACCATAAAATTTGAGTTTAACAGAACTAATTCTTCTATAGCTATTAGTTATCCATCAAATAATAGTAAACAAATATATCCTCATAATGATTTTTGAATGGCTTGACCCCTAATGGCATTCCACACCTAACAGAACACAAATGAATCAGTAAATGCCCATTGGTCTAAAATTGAAACAATTTTCTTTCCCAATGTACAAGATTGTAACTGTTGTTTTTAATTGCAAATAATACGAGTTTTAAACCTTCAAATAAAATAAGTACACATTGATGCTTATAATCATTTGACTTAGTAAATTTTATATGTGCTTACAGAATTGTCAATTAAACGATTGTCAGTCAGTTACTTCATAACGGTAAATTAAATACGCTATTTGATGATACACAACAACAAGGGTGTCTTATCTAATGATTTCCCTGCTACTATTAGATTGCATCAAGGATTTGCTCTTAATTAATATGTTTTTGCATTAACTTAAATATGGTGATCAATAAGAGCGAGAGATTTAAATACCTCATTTAAATTATTCAATAAAATGGTTAAATAGAGAGCTATGTGATTAATAAGATCAAGCAAGTTGGAGGAGTGCTTTTGAAATATTGTGTGATAGAAAAATCCCACTCAAAATTAAAGAAAAAATTATAGAGTAGCTATACGATAAACTATGTTATGTTTGGTTGAATGTTAGCCAATAAAGAAGAAACTTACTGATAAAATAGCAGTTACAGAGATGAGTGGGTATGCTCAAAATAATAGAATAGGAAATGAGTTCATTAGTAGCATGGAGTGGCTCCAACAATGAATACGATTAGGTATGTTATCTTAGATGTTTTAGGCTTATTAATTTGATGCATCTAACAGAAAATTTGGGTTATAACTTTTGCTCATATTAAAAAAAGGAAGAGGAAGACAAAAAAAGATATGAAAAAAAATCACTAGAAGGGATCTTTTTTATTTAGAACTTAAGATAGTCTTCTATCAGATCATGCACAATGGAAATAAAGAATTCATGTAACTGACCCCACCTAGTGGGATTAAGGCTTATGTTATTAATTTGATTAAAAAAAAAAAACAAGGTTTTCCAGTTTATAACTTTTTCGAAGGAATGTAAATTAGTATTAAATGATGTTAATGGAGAAACCTCTATATGATATTGATCTATTCAATTAATTTTGAGGCTGAATGGAGAAACTACAGCTGTTAATAATAAAGCTGGAAAGGGTTGCTACACATGAACCAATGGTAATTAATTAATATCTACTTGTACATATATCATAGTTTTCACTGTATAAATTTTCCTTTAACGATATACTAGTGTTCGCTGAGTTTTTTCCTATCTAATGCAAGAGTTTACCGGATTATTACAAGGCCATGGTAGTTATTGTGTTGAATAGTTTCAAAATATGTTATGCCATCTGTTTATGCAATATAAACATCTACATTTAGAGGCATAGGGCCATAACTGTACAAGAAAAATCTAAAAACAAGGCATGCATATTACATAGAGCTACTATTTCAAGAAGTAGTCGATATATCAGATTCAATCTTATGATCATTGAAGTGTTTTCAGTAGGGCTAGATTTGATTTGTGTTCGATTAGACACGAACTTGAAATTGTCGAGTTGAGTACGGCTCAAATTCGACTCGAACTCAAGTCAAGTTTGAGTCTAGTCAATTTCAATTAAAAAAGGATCGAGTTAGGCTAACTCGAAAATAAGAAAATGCAAAAAAAAAATTTAAAACAACTGCACAATGCTATATTCAGGAATCTGCGGAGGCTCTATCGAATCTAGATTCGAGTGAACAAAGAAGACTACGTTACCACTGCATCATTATTTACTTATGCAGATGATATAAGTTTTTTATTTTATATATTTCAAGTTATTCGATTTTGTTCGATACAAGCCATGCACAACTCGAACTCGACTCGATTTGAGTTTGAGTCAAGCCGTTCAATTCAAGATCAACTCGAAAATTCTGAGTGAAGTTCGAGTCGGCTCAAAATTTGAGCAAGTTTTTGAATTTTGGATAAAATTGTCGGCCCTAGTTTTCATATATAAGCAAAGAGAAAGATTTCAAGCACATAACAGTGATCTTAAAAGTCAAGTAAGATGCAATTTACATTACTCAAATTTAAATGAATTTATATAAAGATGTTATATGCATATAATCTAAAATTGTGAATCAAAAACATACCATGGAGATGGGATTCAACACTCCCATTGCATACAAGTTCGTAGACCAGACAGCGCTTACGACCCTCGATGCATATACCAATCAGCTTGACAAGATTACGATGATGCATTCTGCAAAGCATCTCTACTTCTCTGATGAATTCACTATCGAAATTATGCTCCTCCAAACTCAGCAGTTTAATAGCAACTTCTTCGCCATGTTCCATAATCCCAAGATAAACACGTCCAAACCCACCCTCGCCCAGTAATCTCTCTGAACTAAATCCATTGGTTGCTTTCATCAGATCAGTTAATAAAAATGTCTTCACTGATGATGGGCAAGCAACCCTTGTAGAAACATAAGACATGGATGCTGAACTTACAACACTACTTTGTATAATAGACTTTGTTCCTGTGATACAAAATGGGCATTCTAACGGATTAGACATTTATTTTATCAAATGTTGTAAGCTTTAAAATATTAAAAATGTGTAACTACAAGAGTATCTCATCCAAAAATAAAAAAATAAAAACTATGTAGCGCACACTAAAGAAAAGAGGTGGAAAAAACACAAGAACAAAAATGGAATCAATAAGAAAAGACTAAACTTGTCATAGGACTCAAAAATTCAATCTTTCAAGTGAATGAAATTTTTTTATCACCCAAGGACTATTTGATTTAAGGTAAAGTAACTCCAACAAAAGTAAAACAAATACTATGTAAAAAAGATTTTGATTTAAAGGGTTTACTTTTTTGTGCTTGTTTTGGGGATTTTGAATTAGAGGAAACCAAATAAAAAGGGAAAAAAAAAAAAAACACATTTTTTTGGCTTCTAAGGGCAGCAAATCCTCAGTTTTGAGGTGCTAAGGCCGGTGAAACTTGGCTAAAATCTAGGCCATACGCCATGCAAAAATATAGGTCAACAACAATTAGTGGATGCCGGCAATGGTCAGCGAAATTCGACAAAGGCAGTCATCGTGCTGCCAATGCGTGCAAAGCAGAAATTTTTTCTTCTCTGAACCACATTAATACATTTCCACTTGATGTGGACATGAAAGGTTAACATTGAAATGGGGGTTTCCAGGGGTTCTAAATCTTAAATCAAAATACAACAAACCAAATGTTAGTTTTTCAAAAATATAGGTAAGAAGTTGCACTTAAAATTCAGGCAACCAAACAGCCCTAAACAAGAGGTTAAATCAATCTAGTTAATATAATTGATGGGTAGACTAGACTGGTGTTCACAAAAAATATCAATAGAAAATTTGTTTATCAATCAATCAATAGAAATCTCATACAACATAGATAATCCCCTATTTAAAAATTCAACGAATTATCACAATGTTTTTAAGGCTTTCGTGTAATATTTTAAATAACTAATAATCGAAGCACCTCTTAACCATTGATAACTTAATGTGCATATACTATTGTATACAGTAGATTATAAGGTATATTAAAATGCTTAGTTGTAATAATTGAATATGCAAAGGAGCAAAGGAGCAGAGGAAAAAGTTGAAACTTCAATTGAGAGTCAAATCTACTTTAAAAGGTACAAAATCATCAAATGAGTAATAGTAGGATGCATAAGGAGATCTCAAAGAATGGAGGGTTTAGGATTCTTGAAATTTTCTCATAAGTTATTACTAGAGTGAGAACACAAAATTAGCATAAGTAGCGACAAGGAAAAAAACAAAATTCTATTTGAGATTTATAATCTCACTAGATATAAAACTTTTGTCTCACTATTTTGAAAAATATTGATGCTACTTGTGATTTATATGTTGGAGCCTCAATTTTTCAAGCTCAGTTGCAAGCGTACTAGTGTGCTTTCTATTTTCTAAAAAACTTGCAACACAATTTCTACCTCTATACCTCCATTTGATTTCAATATTATTCAATCCACCTTAGATCAAGGCAATTCTTTTCTTATAAACCTTTAAACTAAAAACAAGTATCCCAAGATCAATTGGATCTATATGAGATAGTTGTAATTGTTTAAGAAGTTTACTACAAAACTATTATACAACAACATCACCAAGCCTTAGTCCCATTAGGTGGGGTTGGCTATATGAATCCCTTATTTTCATTATGTACGATCAAATAGAAACCCCTCCCTAAATTTCAAATAAAGAAGACCCTTTCAATTATTTCTTCCTATGTTTTTTTGGTATTACTCTTCCTCTTTTAATATGGGCAAAATTCATATACTCAAATTTTCTAACATATGCATCGGACGATCTACACCAAATATGCCAAACTATATAAAATGTCATTCTCTAAGCTTATCCGCTACTGGAGCCACCCCAAAATTGTTATAAATGAACTCATTTCTCATTCTATCATTAAGAGTATACCCTCTCATCAATTTTAGCATCCTCATCTCTATAATACACTTATTTTATTATAAATTTCTTCTTTTTTAGCCAATATTATATCCCATATAACATAGATAGTTGTATAATTGCTTTATAAAATTTTTCTTTAATTTTGAGTGGATTTTCCGATCGCATGTTTATTATAAATTTCTTCTTTTTTGGCCAATATTATATCCCATATAACATAGATAGTTGTATAATTGCTTTATAAAATTTTTCTTTAATTTTGAGTGAATTTTCCGATCGCATAAAACTCAAGAAGCCTTCTCGATTATCCAACCTCTAAAATCGTATTAATCACATCGTGTCTATTTCACTACTATTTTGAATATTTGAACCAAGATATTTGAATCTCTAGCTCTCTTGATCTCATGGTCATTAATATTATGTCCTCGAGATTATGGCTTCTATAAGAAGATGATGTTTGAAGCTATTGTCTAAAACAAATACTGCCATTTAATAATCCAACTATCAAAATATTGCTCAAATCAAAATCATGTAAATAGTTTGCAATTGTCATAATGATAATTTCAATGAGAATGAAGGTGAGCATTATTAAATGTATGAACAAAGATGTTTTTTTATCATTTGCCATTCATAAAAATGCAAAACATAGTTTTTCAAAGGCAGCTAGAAAGCTCCTGCCCAAAAAGAATAATCATAATTTTTAGAAAAAAGCTGATCGGAAACTATCCCAAAAAAAACCTAAATGTTCAAAGGCATTTATTAACAAATACAAGACCACTACTGCAAGGTGATATAAAGCATGCTCAGATCAAGTTTGCGTAAATGTTGAACCCATTTTAGCATTAGCTTCAAAACAAGTATCAGAAATACTATATTACTTTTCATCATCACAATATTTTGATTTGCATTTTAACGAAATCTAGTCTATGGCCACAATGACAAAAGAATCTAAGCAAATGTAGCTCATGCGAAATGAAAGGGCTTTACCAAAATTTTACCTAGAAGATTGTGACTGGCATACAAAAAAAATAAAAATTAAAAACAAAGTACTCTGTAGCAAAACTCTATTTATTGATGATCAATATCACACAAAGCAACTTATTCATGTATCTGAAAGTTCAAAGGGAGGAGTGTCTATTTGATTGTGCACAATGGAAACAAAGGATTCAAGTAGCCAAATCTACCTATTTGAACTACGGCTTGACATTATTGTTGTTGTTTTTGTTCTAGAAGTTCAACTATCGAAAGCAAAACACACATTTATGTTCAGCCTTTCCTGTAAGTTGTAATTCATTTGGTTTTATCTTAACAAAACCATTTGATCTAAAAGAAATTCCAAACTCAAATTTATAGTATGTGATAAAAGTTTAGCCAACGAGTAACAATAATAAAGTTGATGAATGTTTCATTACTAAATAAAAGCAAGAACCATTACACTGCAAATAGAACAAAATATAACAAACATACCAGTTCTCTTAGTAAAGGGGGCAACAGCAGAGCTGGCAGCAATAGGCTGCTGTTCTGATTTCTTCAATTTAAGGATTATAAAAGCCACTCCAACACAAACAAAAATAAGTAAAAATGAGGAAAGAGAGATTAGAACAATTATCCTGTCATCCATGTTTTGTTTCTTGCCAGCAGGCACATGTGCTGTAAGTGGGTACTCTCGACTTCCACTGGGGCCAACATTTAAAGATTCCCAATTTCCGGGTGGCGGCGAGTAAGGAAGCCCTGTTTAGGTCAAAAATTTAAAATTATAAATGAATAAAATAAGGTTTAAACATTGCAAATAAAGAGTACCTGGATAATGAACAGATATCACTTCATAGTCACCAAAATTGGATGCACTTATTCGAACTTTTTTCTGCCAAAACCTATCATAAATAAGCAATGCGGTCATTTCGTCAAATCTTTCGCCCAATGGAACCAAATATATAGAAACCGTCGTCCTTTCTTGACTATAGATACTCGCGTCAGCACCCATAATTCGAACTTGACTCTGCTTTAGAAATGTGCCGGCTGCTACCTCAATTTCAAGTTCTGCAATCTCAGGAAACAGTAGAATTGGTTCTACCCCTACATCAATAACCACTTTTATTGGGTACACGCAGCCACAAGGTGACCCAATTGGTGTCCGAGTAAGAGGATCTGAACATGTTATTCTCTCACAATTTTCTGCAGAATAGAGTTAACTCAATCAATAATGTCAATTCTGCTCATGCTAAGTTTTAAAAAGAACTAATAACAATAAGATATAACTGCATGAGCACAATTGTCAAAATAGTATATCAACTATTTCAGTTAGACCAATTTAGTCATCATCTACTCAGTATGCTTCCAAAGTCCCCCATTTAATCCGTTTAATTTAGCCCCGATCAATGAGAAGATTAGTTGAGAGACTAAATTAGTCAAATTCATAAATAAAGCAATAAGATTTAAAAAATATGGGACTGAATAACCAAACTAAATATAGTCTAGGGACTATTTAGACAAAGAGTTCGCTGACCAAAGTTAATTTTACAGAAATTATAAACAAGTGAATTCCATGCAATTTTGCTTGTGGTTCACACTTATATTTATCAACATTTATTATTTATTTCCTACTTAAGTATGACTTATATAAAAAATTTTGGGGCATTTTTCCTTAGACAAATTATCCCGATAGATACGTCGAATCAAGTGGAGCATAACCTTTTGGCAGAAAATAATGGGATGCTGCACCTGCCTGTGGTTTTTTTTTATGGAAATGGTTTCCAGTTTTTCCTGAAAATAGATAATTTAATCAAATAAGAAAATATATAAAACAAAGGAATAAGCATTAAAAAATAAGTCAGATACCACTATGTTGCGGTGATAATGCAAGGGGAGCCTTTGGTGCCCATGGTGCCATGGCCCAATTTTTGGGTGCCCTGGAAGGAGCTATTGTTGGGCTAATAACAGGTCTTGGTTTCGCTGCAAAAAATATACTAACATACTGAGAAAGTAGATTTCGATATTAGATTCCAGATATCAGCACTTAATAAGAAACATAATTGTTTTTCAAAAAATGAAATTTGCTTCTCAAAAAATGATAAAGAAAAATAAAATTTCTTTTTCTTGTAGTAGTTTCCTAACTCATTCAGTTGCCTAATTCAGTTTTGCACTTTAAAGTACCGCAAAAAAAAAACAATTAGTAATTTTTTAACCAAAAAGGAGCCCAGGACTGTCTCAAAACAAACCAGAGAATTCGAGTATGTTTTGAGCACTTTGAGAAAAATCTGCAAACAAGTAAGACAGCTTTAAGAAGTCCAAAGAATTCTTATGACAATAAAAAAACTCAAAAAAGCAAGGGTCAATTATGAAATTGCGAATAAATTGAGCTCCTTAGATATAATTTTTGGCTATTATTTAATTACATTTGAGAGTATATATGATCATCATTTAATTATCTGTACTTTAATCTATAAATGTTTTTTTAATTTAGAATTACAGCACTGGGAAGAAAGGGATTTGTTTGTGAATTATAGAAACTTGGTGTTAATCAGATAAACATTAACTTATTTAAGCGCTGTGATTAATTAAAATTTCATTTGGTTATAAGTTTCAATTGGACATTTTTAATTAGTAACTTGACTGGTTAAGCAAATTTAGGAATATCAGTTAATTAATTATCTAGACACATAAGGAACAGCTCAAGCACTTTGTCCAAATAAAAATGGATTTGGCACACGTGATGAGACAGACAAACCCATTACTTGAAAACAGATAACAGCCAACAGCTAAACCCACGCATTTCTCTATGACTTACAAATAGGTCTGCTATTTTACCCAAAACTCGAAACGCGCTTGAGTTTTAAGTTCACTCAAACTCAACTCGAAATTTTTGTGTTGATTCTCGAGTTGATCGGTTTTACTCGAGTCCAATTCGAGTGAGTTGAGTATAATTCAAATCAAACCTAAAATCAAGTCATTCAAAATATATAAAATAAATAAATTTATATCATTCGCAAAATTGCCCGGCACACAGTAATGATCCTCAATTTCATTTGATTTGGGCTTTTAATTCTACCCTTGACCAAAAATTTGTTGTATAAGAAAAAAAAGAATTTTTAAGAAAAGTGCACAAATTTAGCCACGGGGAGAATTGAACCCGGGGTCAGCCTAATGAAATTAAGATAGTGTTACCATTAGGCCAAGTTATTTCTTCAGCAAGTATTATAAGTTTTTTTATTTCATATATTTCTAGTTGACTCAAATCAAATTCGAACTTTTTTTAATCAAGATTGGCTCGACTCAAACTCGTTCGAGTTAGAGTGATACTCAACTCAAAAATTTTGAGTTCAAGTTTGAACTAACTCAACTAAACTTGAATTGAATCCAACCCTAGCTACACACGAAGGATAACTATTTATATCAACAACAACAACAACAAAACCAATCCTTAGTCCCATTAGGTGGGTCAACTACATAAATTCTTTGTTTCTGTAGTGCATGATCCAATAGAAGTCTCTTCCTTAAGTTCCAAATAGAGTAGATGATCTTTTCTAATTGTTCTTCCCATGCCATTTATGGCATCCTCTTCCTTTTTAATATCGGCAAATTCATATACTCAATTTATCTAATAAGAGCATCAAATAGTGTACGCTGAATATATGCTCAACCATCTAGAGATCACATTCTCTAATCTTATTAATTACTAAGGAAAGACAATTCACTTATGGGGCAATTGCTTGAAGAATTGGAGAAGAACCGCTCAAATTCACGTAAAACCGAAAATTCAAAGTAGAAATTGAAGGTTATGTGAGTCGGAGAAATGCAATAACCGTTCATATTATTCAAGTGATAGTGAAAATATTGAAGCATTACAAGTCAAATTCAACTATATAAATTCCCTTGCTGTGATAGTTAAGAGCTACTTGAGTTGAAATATTGTAAAACCAGAATTTTAACATATTACTGTGCTTCTAATAATTAATTGACTTGTGCTCTTATTATTATTATTATTGAGTAATCCACTTTTTAGGGTTGGAGTGAACTAAATGCTTGTCTTTTGTTTGATTAAATCTTAAATACATCTTGTTATGTTCATGCTATTGTGTATTTAAGGCTTACAACTAGTTGAGCATTGGTTATCTGATTTGTGAGTACTCGTGTGCTCAAGAGAGGCATTAGCACTTAAACCTAATAGTATATCAAATAAAAATTAAAATAGAGATAAAAAAATTTTATATGCAACAATTTTGAGTTAATTTTAATGCCTACTCAATTGAATGCACCAAGAAATAGAGCTAGTACTTGAGTATGAGCAATGATTGGTACTCTTAGTTAATTAGCATGGGATTGAACTTTATTAATCAAATATTTGCATGATAATTGATGCATCCCAATCTTAAATTCCTTTTTTTATGGAGTCTCTCATTTGCATTAGTTAAAAATTTTGATTTTAAACTTTGCTATTTGTCAATATTTATTTTTAATTTGAATAAAACTTTGAATACAAAAATTAAAGAAGGCAAATCAAAACAACCAATCATTGTGGTAATGATACTTTATTTTCACCTTTTATTTATTGGGGCAACATGTGCACTTGCATGCACTAATTAATCAACTACAAAAGAGTTTGAGGACATCAACATATTCAGCAATTACATATGCTGTTAAAAACATTTGTAGTGGGAAAAAGAGCTTATGCCATACTTGACCGATGACTTGAAATAAAGAGGAAGTACGAATGAAGCCCACCTAAAGCAACCCCTGCAAATAGCAATGCTTCGTACATTAAACGGCTATCTATTTATGTAACCAACGCTAATAGTGCAGTTTTAGGCTCTACTAGAACAATAAAGAGACTTTGCAATGCATTATAACAATGCAGTTGGCTCTATGGACCAAAGCGAGTTTTAAGGTAGAAAAAAAAAACACTTAATAGTTAATATGAGAAGAATACTGAAATAAAGAGAGTTATACACCGAAGCAAGATAACTATACATTATTTAACAAAATATCCTAAAAAAACATATTACAGTATAAGAATCTCAATAGCAAACTACCTAAACAACTTGTGTCTAAAACAACCATAAAAATAGAAGGCCTACAAAAAACAAATGAACAAAAAAATTGAATTTAACGATTAATGTTTAAATCAATAAGTGTTACACTACTTCAAAAATTCCTAAAATTAGTCTATGAATGAAGTAGCAAAACTAAGTGTAATTTAGGGAGTGGTGCTTAAATTCTTGCATGTGGACCCCAAGAGTGACTTATAAATAGGAGCCTAATTGCCTTTTCTTTCCACCACACTAAGCACATCCAAAGTATCCAAAACCTTCTCTATTCAAATCTTAAACTCTCCAATATTAGCTCAAACTCTCTCTCAAAGATTGAGTAGATTTGTGGATTCTAAAAATTGAAGAATACATTCTAAGAAGTTGCACCTACTTTATTTTCTTATATTCAAACTACTCTTAAGAGTTTTGCAAGAGTGGTCTCAACAACTCCATCCAAGCAAAGCTTTGAAAATGAGGGTTATCTTAGAAGCTCCATCACGAAAGTTTGTGAATGAGGGATCATGACAACTTAGGCTAGGCACTTCTTTGGAATGAGGGTGATATTCGCAGCTTCGCCAATAAAATGCGTGAAGGGATCTTGGTTTCCGCTAAAGGCACGGCTTTGAAAAGAAGGATTTGTTCAGTTGCTCCACTATCAAAGCATCTAATAGAGAAAATTGTATGGGCTTCTCCCCAAACTTGTGGATAAGCAAATGAGTGATTTTGTTCTAGTAAATTTTTGAAGGTGGTGAACTTTTGAAGAGTTGCTCTATGATTTCAAGTTAATCCAAACTATTATAAATTAAAGAGCGTTCTTATATTTTGCATATACTCTTTATTATTTTATTTTTATTTTACTTTTTCTTTAGTTTAATCTCTCCATCTTTTTCTAAATAATATTAAACTTCCTTAAATTCAATTTACAATTAGTCAATGATCACCTCATTCCTTGATAGTGTCATTTGAGTTACCTCAAACTTAACAATTAGCATAGAACTAAGAAAGGTTTTGTGACTTTCAATGAACTAAAGGCTTGTGTAGAAGCTTTCATCAACTTCAAGAGCCTTTTATAAGAGAATGATTCTTCAAGCTTTAAAGTGTGTGTTTAATAAAATTTGGATCCTCACACAAAAACAATAAAATATAATAAATGTTCATTGTTCAAATACCAAATTGGCAGCTACCACACAAGCTTCCAACAAGAGGTGGCAACACGCACAACTAATGATGGAGAAGATGACACGCATCTTCTCTATTGTATGATATCGCACAGAAAAACACCTACCCATCCAAAGGACTCTATCCACAGACAATGTGATATGATCGAAGAGTTAATGGAGAATTACTTGAAAAAACTAGCTTTGGAAAACAAAATAGTTATAGCCACGCAAATTTAAACAGGACTATTCTACGCCCTAAGTTAATAGATCATTCAAAGGGAGACAGTATAAGGTAGATAATACAAGCCGGTCACCCGACCAGACCGTACAATTTGTTTATAATATAATGGAAGCTTTCATATAATTGCATGATCTCCTTGTCAATAGAGGGTTACTTGCTTACTTGCTGATGATACAAGGTATATGGATGTTGCTAAGAAGTTAGGTATATTTTTGTGTTAGGTGAGCTATTCCAACATTCATAAGAGATGGCTAGCATAAACTTTAACATTCATAAGAGACCTAGAAACACGCCCCACACATTAAACATAACTACAACTTCTATTCATTTTTCACATAAGCAATCGGGGCCATTGATAAGACCCATACTCTAACAATTATAGGTAAAGATGCTCAGAATCGCTACAAACAAAAAAGCTTCACATCACAAAAAAATATGGCTTTTGTTTCTTTTGATCGGCAAACGGTTTATATCGTAATGCTGTGGAACAGACTTTTGAGATATGGAAGGAGCAATTTCAAGCACTCAAAAAGAAGTGTCACTGTCCTATTTTAGGCCGAGGAGGCATTGTGATTGCTTGTTATGGCAAAGTTTTAGTAGTTGAATTCATGGTAGTGATATATACTTGAAGATCTTTAAAAGATTTCAGATGGTGAATAAGATCATAACATAGAAGCAGCAGCATTGGAACCCTTAAAGATCTTAAAAGGCTTCAACTGTGTATGAAGTGCAGTAAAATCTAAAAGAGAGAAAAATGCAAATAAATCAAAAGAACGAGGGCGGGGGGCGGAGGAATGAGATACCGAAGGAGAAAGTGAGCAGCGCAAGGCACGAAAAAAGCATTAGAAGAACTCTCATCCTTCCCCTGAATCAAGCTACGGGGATCAATGAAGCGATCTCGCGACGTAAAGCACGAATTCCAGCATCCATGGCGGATCAGATTGCCCTAAGAAATTAGTTAAACCCTAATGAAAGGGTTGTCGGCATCTTACATCCTTCTCTCCTCTGAACGTCCGCATCCACAGCAGTAAGTCCGAGAGAGGCGAGGGAGAGTCCCAAAGGGCGACAGGAGGTAGAGAGAGAAACAACGGAAAGCTTGTCGATGCGCATTAATGAGATTTGCACCTTTCTCTCTCTCTCTCCTTTCTACAGTGGCCTCTTGCTTTTAAAAATCTTTTGAACGTTGTTTTTGTACTTAAAATTATACTAACAGAAGCAACAAATTTTAGAAACATTAATAATAAAAAATAAATATTTCACAAATACCTTCAACTCATTATTTCAAAAAAATTACTAAAATAATAATAAAATTTATGGAATTATATATAACTATATCTATATTAAGTATATATGAATACGGTAGAGATAAAATTTTCGAGTAAGTGTGAGACTCAGATTTGCAAATAACAGCTACTCCTTAGAGTCTCTTCGTCTCCTCTTTTTTCATTTTCTGAATTTTTCCGCTGTGTCTAAGAAGAGTAAGATCCCAAAAGACATTGTACTCATCACTCCCATCGCTCGATTTCCCGATAAGTCTGATGATTCTCCCGACGCCCCGATCTGCCTCTCCTCCCGAGAAAATCGAGCTGAGTGATGATCAACTATCCGCCATGAGCACGAAGGGTACATAAAAAAGAAAAAAATTTGCGTCCTCTCTCGCCGTGTAGCGACCACAATAATTTGATAGAAGATTAATCCAGATATTGGGGTGTTACCTTAGCACCCAACACTTGATTAGAATAAAACAATTTAAGTGTTGATGCTAAGCGGCCAAGTCACTTTATGAGCATTTGTTAAGTTAAATAAATGAAAATGAATATACATATAAATGCAATGTTGCAAATATTTACAATGCTAGAAATTAGATAAATTCGCTCATTCATCCCAAACAATTTCAAACATAGAAGATACAACAAAGATAAGTATAGGCAAAAGTAACTTAAACAGTTTATAATCTAATTATTACAAACCTTTTTAAAAGTAAGAAAAATGCAGTAAATAAATTACTCTCTCTCTTTTACTTATACAAGTAAAATATTTAAAATTAAGCGGAAGCATATTTTTTTATAAGTCATTCAAGTACTTGGATCTGCATCACCTGAATAAAAGGGCTCTGGATCTATCATATTTTGGTATTTAAATATAATAGGGCAAATAAAAAAAAAAGAAAAAGTATAATTAGACTAAACAGTCTAAGCACATTTTAAAATTGGCTATATTTTTAGATTAACAAGATATCACAATTATGATTTACAATTTAAAGTAAGCAGTGGTGCTATAAAAGCTGTAAAGTATGGAAAAGTGAAGTAAGCATAACTGTAAAGAAAATAGTATGAAATAAGCTTGAGTAAAAATACTCACTTTTAATAAAGTTCTAGCCTATTACTGAAAATTGGTAAGAGAAAGTATTTTAAAAGCTAAAAACTATTATGTGCATGAAATGAAAGCAATATATGATCATATAGAATATATGCTAAGTAAGCAATTGACATACAATGAAGCATTAATTAAAGTTAAGCAACATATATTATATTCAAATTAAACTGAAGTAAGCAATATACAATACTGAAAATAAAAAATATAAAGTTAAAGGAAATGAGAAAATATCTTAGATTCTTTATTTAAGATAATCATAGTCTAAAACTATGATATGAAAGTATAACTAAACAGTTATGAAGAAATCTTACAATTTATAAAAGAACTATTATATATTTAGTTAAAGTTACATTTAGAAACTACCTCATTCTGTAGGAGTACACAATAAAATAGGCGAGGAGTTAAGCACCTCTGCTTAACCAGATACAGTGGGGAAGCTGAACATTCATATTTACCTTCTCTAAAATGTGAAGTCCTAATATAAGCGCTTTCTTTTGTACTCAATTTGCCATAAGACATTCCCCTTTAAAATTTTAAGAAAAATCTTTATTTATGCACAATGCTCTTGGATGAATGTTCAAGGAAAGAGGCTCAAAGCTAGACAAGCATTCAATAGATTGCAAAAATTATAAATGTATGTGATATCTTCTTATTTATCTAAACTTTTAATAATCTACTCATAATTAGAGTTAATTAAACTCCAAATTGACTTATAGATATTTGATCTTAAGTCAATTCTAAAATGAATGTACGTTTATTTTCATGAAACTTGAAATTCGGAAAAAGATAAATTAAACTCAATTTGAAATAAAAGAAAAACTTATCTAAAACTTTAAAAAGAAAAGGAACTATCATTTTCAATTAGATTGATTGAGAATTAAGGTTTAAAAATGAACCATTGAAATAGATATTTTGAATTGAATATTAAAATTTTCTGAAAAATTTTTAAGTCTTAAAATTCTTAGAAATTTCGGCAGAGTCTCATTTGTTTTTGTTCAAATAAACAATTTTCATAATCAAATATAAGTCAATCCATTGACTATTTCCAGTTCTAAAATAGAGTTCAATCCTTTTTGTAGAATTGCTCATTTCCAATTCTAAAATAGAGTTAATTTCCAATTCTAAAATAGAGTTCATTTCAAGTTCTAAAATAGAGTTCAACCCTTTTTACAGATTGTTCATTTCCAGTTCTACAAATATATAAAACTAAACTAAGTAGTTTATTCATCCTATATAAAACATCTAATAAAAAGAGATGTAGAATAAAATTAGTAATTTTTAAGAGCAATTTTATATGGTGTTTTACACATAGCATTTAATTTAGCATTCCAGTATTATCCTTAACCTGCAAAGAATCATCATTTTATAAAAATTTTAAAATGTGAATCAGCAGTTATGAATTACAGCATTATGGATTCAACAATTCATAGATGCCAAAGTAAAATTCAGCAAATAGAGAAAAATAACATGTGATGACAACAACTATCTTTATTTTGCAAGGAATATAAAAACATTTGACTTCACTTAGACCTTATGGCAGTATTTGAATATAAGTTTGAAGGCAACATTTGATAGTATTTGAAGTACATAACAACTTATGAATTTCTCAACTCAAGTAGTAGCATTTGGAGTTCCTAATCTACATGGTAACACTTGTATATATAATGTAATGATGCTTAACATTGACCCACAAGCTGAGCATAAAAGTTAAACTCTTCTCAAAGTTTAAAAGTTAGTGTGCAGCTTGACTGTGACAAAAATAACCAACACTTGTTCAGAATTGAACATAGGGAAGTTGCAGTTTTTCTTAAAAACATCTTGAATTAAATATCAACAAACTTCAATATTCAGTGTCAATGTATATAGCGGCTAACAATCACAAACTAAAATAATGTAGCAGATAACTGGAGCTCCAGACTCTTAAAAATATATTTCTCAACCACATCAATTTATGATCTGAATGAACCATGATCATATTTTCACCCTAAGGCATAAATAATAGTTCTAACTACAGCAGATTCTTAATGAGTTTGGATTTGGCATAATGTCAAAATGTTAATTTGAACTATAATATTTGAATCTCCTAAATATAAGTTCGCATTTGTATAATATAAATGGCAACATCATGGATTTCTATCTAAATGGCAACATACAATATTATTTGAAATAAATGACAACATTTAGACCTCGTAAATAAATGACAATATTTAATCACAATTGAACTGGATGGAAGCATTGGATCACTTATTAGTTTAAAGGTAGCATATGGTCCCATTTATAAGATATAGCAGCATTTGAATTCTTAATATAGATTTAGCATGTGATATTATTAAGTATAATGACAATATATGTTCTCATATAAAATTCATGGAAACATTCATATTTGATCTCAAGAAAAATGGTGACATTTGATTGTATTGAAATATATAGCAGCTTTGAGTTTATTGAAATAATTGGCAGCATTTGAAATTCCTAAAATACACGGCAGTCTTTTTTTTGAATAAAGTAAATGACAATAATTTGATCCATGGTGGCAATTTAAATCTTATGATATAAATGATGCTAGTATTTGACTCATAATATCATTTGATTCATGCTGAATTTACATAGAAGCACATGTCCCCTTATTTCAATTTATAGCCGTATTGAAGCACTTGATATCTCATTGATCTCCTTTTAGAGAATACATAGCATCAAATTTGAATTTTCTAAAATAATTGATGGCATCATTAAATCTTATAGGACACATAGCAGTATATGATTCTAATGAAAGAAAATGATAGCATTTATGATAATATTTGATCTAAATGTAAATCAAATTGACAACATTCAGATCTTATAATAGATATGATGGCAGCATTCACTTTCTTAAACAATTTATGGAGCAATTAATTCTTTATATGATACCTAGCAGCATGTGGATCACTTATAATTATTGAGCAGCATATAAATCTTGTAAAGCATGTCATGCTAATAAGAGAAACAATAATACATATCCTCATATAAGGTTAATGGCATCACATGATCTTACATCTATTAAATGATAGCATATATCTCTTTTAAACCATAAATGATGACATGTGAATTCATTTAAAAGAAAAATGACAGCATTAATTACTTTGAGATGAATGGCAGCATTTAATTATTGAAATAAATGGCAGCAATGACATCAAGTGTTCCTCTATGACAAAATTTGGATTTCAATTAACTCATGGCAGTAATTGATACAAAATTGATAGCAGTAATTGCTTTATAAGGTTCATCAATACATTTAAACTTGCAATATGCGCATGAATATCTAGTATATACAAGAAATTCTCAACCTTTATTCATTACTAATATTTCAACAATCATTTATTATTATCTAAATCTTGGACAACATTTGTATCCAATATTTGTAGGATACTAATGTGAATTCCGAAATTACAAAACACTGTCTTAATGATTCAGTATTTAAGATACAACAATATGTATTAAATAAAATCTATCATTACATATGAAACGGTAGTAAAGAGTCTTGTAATATTTATCTTACTTTCATCCAATAGCAACATGTAATTCAATTGAAAGGGGAAGTAACTTAATTGTGTTTTATTTTATTTCATGTTTCTAGTATGATCATAAAATATAATTTATGTGAAACAATGAATCTCTTCCAGATTTTTGCAAGATTTGACAATAATTTTTCCAAGTATCCTTAACTTCTAAACAAGTTCGGCAGATTGATCAATATAATTCAATTTGTGTTTGAAGGAAGCAAGATAGATTACAATTATTTATGTGTGCTTGGGATATTTTAAGGAAGATGTGTTGTAAGTGCACATTAGCAATGATTACACAAATAAATAAGCTTTTCAATCTTAATGAGGTTGCACACTAAACAGTATATACATCTTTAGGGAGGCAATGTCTACCTCTCCATTTTAACTTCTAAGCACATGTCCATTATATAAAAGATATTTAAAACCATCAAAGAAGATCTACTTATAGCATATTTCAAGGTGCAGCTAAGAAATTTTATAGCATCTAAAATATAATTAAAGCAATTTATGAGAACATAGACATGTGCTGTACAGATTTGGAATAATAAATTTGTGTTATCTACTCAAAAGGATAGTATAATGAAGAATATGAAGATAAAATATTGATTCATATATTTTTTTCAAATTTAAATTATAGACATAATATTTGTCTTTTTAATGGCAATTCACATCTAAAGAGCATAAAATCAATTTTGCAAAATTACAACATGTTCCATGCAAACAAAACATTGATGCATTGGTTGGTTAGTAATCTAGTAGGAAATCTATAATTAATATTGTGAATACAAGCTCCTCATAAAATGTTACTCTGTAAACTGATATATTATTGAATCACTGCACTTTATTCTGGAGCTAAGTTATAAGCCAAAAATCGATTGATTCAACAGATATTAACACCCCTATTAACATTCTATTTCCCACATTTAACCATATTTGATAAATAAATTTAGAAGATCAAGTGCTCAATACATATGAGTCGAACCTCACATGTTTGATTCAACTAATTGGTTCTTAATAGAACATGTTGAAAATTTAGGGATATCAATTCTGATAGGAATTAAAGTGAAGGAAGTACCTTTATTCTATGAGATGCGGCGAGTGAGGGGTTCTGTAACAGCCCAAGGTTATTACCCAGCTTAATTTTAGCATAATCATAGCATAATCACCATTCCATCAAGTTCATCTAGTTATTAGAACCAAACCCTGAAGGTTTGGAGCAATTCGGAGCTAAATCCAATATTTTGGATTATTTTAATATTTCATTAAGTAGAAAATTGAGATTTTTATTTTGACCTCAAAATCGAAATCCGACTTCGCCATTGCGTTTGTTACCCCCAAATTAGCTAGGGGTGATGTTTTGGACGCATTTGGAAGTCGTCAAATTTTGCGAATATTTTAATGTAATTAAATGCATTGAAAAATAGAATAATTAAATAGTCATCGGAATCGAATTCCGACTTCGCCGTTGAATTTCTCACCCCAAAATTAGCTAGGGGTGAATTTTTAGGAATTTTCGGAGCACGTTTCAAAAATCAAAAATTTTAAATAATTGGGGAAAATGAATAAGTAAATAAGCAATCTTTGAGTCCCCTATCTGCAATTTCCCCAATTTCTATTATTTTTGGCTGATAGCCCCCAAGCAATTTTAGCTGGCCATCTTTTCCCTCACCCCTTGACCATGCCTCATTAAGGCTCCTTCATGATAGCTCTACTCACCTCTAGCTCCCATAGACTCATAATGGCTCCCTACCTTTTCCTTCTCTTTTAAATAGAGAGCTCAACCTCCTCTCTTCCTCTTGCTGAAAGTTTCTCACCTTTCTTTTTTCTTGCTACTCCATTGTTGCACCTTGAAGAAGCTCCCTCCAAGTTCCTAAAGAAAGCAAGGAAGTCTTCATCCCCTACTCTTTCTAAAGGTCAAAGGTACCCTCTTGCTCCTCTCCTTGACTTTCTTATGATGTTATGATGTTAGAATGCAGCCTTGGAAAGTCTATATGCATGTATGAAAGCCATTATGGCTCTTAAAAACTCCATAAAAATCTGCTCTGTTTCTCTATTTTGTATACTCCATAAAAATCTGCCGATTTTGGTGTCGATGGAAAGATATCGGAAATACCTTTCCATTGATATATAGCATCACTTATGGAACTCTCTGGATTGAGAGTAATTAAGCTTGAAAAATGACCCTCACGGGTTTCGCACCTGGCAAAATTACCGTCTGCCGCTACAGCGCGCTGTAGCGCGCTGCAGCGGACAGGAAAACTTAGGAAAAATGTACATTAACTAATTGAATAGTAAAATTGCGAAATGAATCGTTACAGTGCGCTATAGCGTGCTGCAGCGGCATTTCACGAAACTTAGGAAACAACCATAAAAATTAATTGAACAGTAATTTGCAAAATGGGACGCTACAGCGCGCGGTAGCGCGCTGCAGCGAATCATAGCAGAAACATTTCAGATCTTAGGAAATGACAAAATAAATTAATTGAACAGTAGTTTTGCAAAATAAACCGCTGCAGCGCGCCATAGTGCGCTGCAGCGGGTCACAGCGGATTACAGCGGATCGCAGCAAGCCGCATCGCAAAGGCGCTACCGCGCGCTGTCTCACGGAAAGCGCTACAGCGCGCTACCGTGCGGAAAGCGCTACAACGCGCTCCAGCGCCCAAAATTTGCAAAAGTCTCAGAATTCTTCAGAAAACTTCCCAGATTTTGTAATAAGTGCCCAGTCTTGGCTGGAATGGCCAGAACTACTATGTTTTGGTATTTTAAGACCCCTAGGACCATAGTGGGGCTAAGTTATACTAAATTTGAACACTGCATAAAATTCTACTTGAAAATTGAATTTGAAACTTTGTTAATTTCATTAAGTGCTCAAAACCTATGTATCTTAAATACATGTTACGCCATATGCTAAGTACTGGAGTTTTAATTGCTTGTATCAATTAGGTATACCTTAATAATTTAAATGGCATGGAACTTAGTTCTTTTAGAATTATGATTAAGTGCTAATCTCTTTTGTTTGATTTAGATTTTGATTAGCAACAATCAACTTTTTATTTTATTTTACCTTTTCATCTATATGTGTTCATGAACTTAGGATGTATATTAGAGAACTTTAACACTTATTTGAACACTTAAATGTGATCACTTGAACATGAGAATCTTTATAACTTGATTAAGTAGATGATATTTAATCCAAACCTAAGTGGACATCAATAATATGCTAATAATACATTGATTTTCCATTGACCTTTAAATTAACTATTGGTCTTAATGATAGAAGGGTTAGGAATTAAACCCTAACTTATCTTGATTAAGATCTAAATCTTAATCATTTAATCAATCTACTTAATTGTAAGAGAATTTGATTTATATTATTCCAATAATGCATTTGATTGAGTATTAATCTTAAATCATCAAATTAGAAGTGCTAAGGATAATATTGAATATGTGTGATTGAACTATCTGAATCCAAACTTTAGATCTTTAATTTTCTCTTATATAAGATAATTAGCATAAGATGGAAATAAAATTATAATGATTTATATAATGATCTAAATCTAATAAGATCTTTGATTTTATCCCATGATTATAGAATAGGAAATGATCAAATGAATTTTAATCATTTGATCTAATCATCTTAACTTAAGTATAACAAGTAAACCTTAAGAAGTCGAAAAGTGAGATTTTAAGGGTCTTGCTATAGAATTTGTCATTGAAATAATTGAAGACCTTAACTAATGAAATATTGAGGTAGGAAGGACCTTTGTAACTTATTGAGGTAGAAACCTAGTTGCTCTTTCATAACTTTAGAAGTTGAACTTGATACATTATGGTAGGAATCACCTAAAGTACTTAGATTGTGGCTCATTCCTTATGGTAGCAACCTATGTTGAGTGATCATTTGATCACATCCTTGGAGCCTTGTGTAGGATACATCTAATTAGAGTAAGGATTAATAAATTTGATAAATTCTTGTCGATTAAATAGAATTTGCTGAACTCAGATTATTGGTTGGTATAGTAAGTATACCCATATTACTGTATTAATTCAGTAATATTCATGATTGGTTGATTCACTCCAATGTGGACTTATGACCAAGTGCTAACTTCAGAGATTAGCCGAATACAGTCCAGTTAGAATAAATCTTCCAAGACTAAGAGTGTTACAATTAGTGAACAAGATCCTTAATTTGAGATGTGAACTGCGACCGGATTCTGCCTCCTATCGTAATGCGCTTCAATAAGTACAGTTTAAGCAAACTAAATAGCTTAAGTCACTTTGCGTAGACCACTAAGTATGCTTGTAATTAGGGTATTTAACAGCTTAGCTTGAGATGTAAACAGTGATCGGGTTCTGCCTCCTATCGTAGTGCGCTTCGATAACTGCAGTTTAATCAAGTTAAGGGTTAAATTTACCTTTCTTGCAAATATGCTAAATATGTGTATACAATCATCCCAGCAAATAATTTTTATGTAAACTCTCAACTTTAACCAATTATCGAGATTTGAATTTAGGAGTCAGAATCCTTTTAGCAGGATTCTGCACAATGGGAACTTTGGATTCATTATCAGATTTTAAAGCGTTTTCTGGATTTATTTCATATAGTTTAGAAGCATAAGCATGATGTGTGAATATCAGAATGATGTATGAGAATCAGAATGATGTATAAGTATCAGTGATGATCTATGAGTTACGGAATATTATATATATTGATGGGGAAATTTCTGGATGCATCAGTGTCATCAATAAACAGTATTCCCAATAGGGTGTATGTAGACATTGGACCGTACTGCTCATAATAGTTCAGTGATATTTTGATAGCATGTTGGTAGCATACCGTATTGTGGCATATTCAGATGCATAGTTTCAGTGACATACATCATAGTTGTACATATGATTACTCAATTTCAGATTCAGTACTGTTTTGATTTATTTTCAGTATTCAGTTATAATTCAATTTTACTTTACACTACTTCAATTTTGTACAATTTTAGATAGATTTGTACTTTTAATTACTTTTACAGTTTTTCTGCAAATTTACTTGTATTAAGTAAATGTTAAATGAATAATTAGAACTGTCAGATTAGTTTCGATGTGTTAGACTTATTATCTAATACGATGTGCTTTTGGGATCCGACAATTTGCTAGATCCTGAGCAGTATATTGAGACAGGTCAGGAGGACATTCAGGAGATTCAGGAGGAGCCCGTGGAGTACTAGTGGACTCTCCTCCAGCTTTACTTTTTGCTTAGTATTTTCAATACAGTACCTAGTTTTACTTCAGTATTTCAGTAAACTGTTTGTAATAATTCTGGATGTATTTTTTTTTTTTCTGAGATGAATGTTTTTTACAGCTTCTATGATAAATGATTCTGGATGTTTGCTTTAAGCTTCTGCACTCTGTTTTTATACTACTTATACTTAGTATTGTGATATGATCAGTATACTGGAAATACTTATATCTTATACATATATTGGATTCTTATTGTATTTTAAATCCAATGTATATATTTGTCTAATACTTAGGATAAGGATACTACTCTTATCTTAAGTATTAGCTCTCAACCCTACTTGAGGTTGAGTCAGCAGCCCTTCAAGTGGGCTTAGTTTTCAGCCATTTCGGGGAGACAAGGTATTCTTTCCTCCTCGAGTAGTGCACCGTTCCGCCGCCAAATCACTCTTTACGCGCGGCGACGGGGCGGGGCGTTACAGGTTCAGCTAGGGTTCGCTTACCTTTGGATGAATCCTTCTGTCGAGAGGATGAATGTTCGTTGATAAAGAGTAGAGTCGGCATTGGTTCAAGCCTTCCCATTGGAGCGATCAACGGTGCTATCCACGCATCGTCGATCGTTCGTAGAAGATAAGGACGGGGGCTCTCGGGACGGGGAAGGAATAGCATGCGAAGAGGATAGGGTCGGCCGAAGGATTAGGTTAAATTTTTAGGTAATGGATTTATCTTTATAATTATATAGATATATTTATATTAATTTATTTGATTAATTTATAAGTTTTATTTAATTAAAATGAAATGATGATATATTTCCAAACCAAATTTTTGAAAAATTGCTTTTAAACTAAATTGAGGGTAATGGACTCAAAAATGAAATCGAAATTTTAATTGGAAGTCATCTTAATTATTTGATTTATCAGATTAAGAAAATATAATAAAATAATCAAGAAATTTTGACTATCTCCAAAACTCACCAAAATTTCACCCCAAGCTAATTTGGGTGTGAGGAACGCAATGGCAAAGTCTGTTTTCAATTCTGAAGTCTAAATAAATTAGGTATCTTCAGAATTATCTGAAAATCAGAAAATATTGGAAATTGCCAAACGGTCTCCGAATCGCACGAAATTTGAAGTTGAGACTTTTAACTCTAATATAAGAGTAATGAAATAGATTTATAGTCAATTAGATCACTAATTAATGGGTAACAACTTCTGGGTTGTTACACGCCGTCACCATACGGTTCATCTTCTCCATCATCATTCTCGTATAATGCTTTCTTTCTCCTTCATCGTTTTTGCCAAATGCTTCCTCTTCTTCCCTTCCTCACTGTAAGTACTCTGCTTTCACAGCAGCATGCGTATTTGAAGGTCTTTTTTATGTTTTTGCTCTTACTATTATTTTTCTCTTATCATGAAGGCAAAACTATGTATTTTACTGATTTATGGGGTTATGCTATGAAGATACTATTTTTTTATTAATTTATAAGCATATGCTTTGACTTTGTGTTATGCAACTTCACAAGAAAATGAAAATAGGACTTTCTCATGCATATATTCACTTAATCTTTGGAAATGTAAACACTTTTATATTTTCTCAAGAGACAACCAAGTGATTTCTTTAGTTTCTGGAAGAATTCTCAAGTCATGTAATCTTCCTATTATCATCTTGACAACCTTTACATTGGTGGCATCAGGCAAGGTAAAGCTTGGACACAATACATGATGAATTTGGCTATTTGATTTATTTTCAGATTTACTGGTTGTACTAAAATTTAGAAGTTTCAATTAACATTACTGGGTGAAGAAAGATTTTTTGTCTAAATATATATGTGAAGTTTTAACTGCAAGTGTCGGATTGAATTTCTCTTCGTCTATTATTCTCTTCTTCATCAGAGCATCTTTGTCAACTACAATTGGTACAAATTTAGTAATATATATATATATATATATATATATATATATATTTATATATGAAATTATCTTATTTAATTGCACTTGTGTGTTAATGGGGAAGCGAATGGGGTAAGTTCTTTTATTATCTCTTCTTCATTTTGGAGAAGATATTGAGGTGAAATGTAGGGTATACACATAAATTAATATCAGCATTTTCACTTATGATGCAATATATATAATATCCATTGATAATGTGGTGTTTAACAAATATTTTGATTTTATGTATTCACCTTCATTATAAAAACCTGCTTATTATCCAATATTATTTAGATTCTATGATTTCTTTCAAATTATTCTCTTAGGTTATATGGTGGGGTTTAAACCTTATAATAATTATTCTCAATTAGACCATAGAGGATTTCTTCTATCATGATTGATTGGTATAAATGTAAAATAAATTTACTTAGCACAAAGATCTAATTGCACCTGCATCTTACTCAAATATCTCAGGTGATGTGAATGTTGCTCATAATAAGCTCGTAATAAAAAATATTTTCAACAGAATCATAATATTTGAGTTGCCTTATTCTAGCAAGCCACAAGTCACAGCTTCAAATGGTTCATGCAAGGTACGCAAGTACTTAAAAATATATTAAGTTCTAATAAATTAAATTATTTAATTTAGTTCTATGTTAAGTGCGTACATCACTTGCATACTTATTATTGCTGCTACTGTGTTTTATTTCTTGAATCATATGTTAACTTACATTTTATTTTGTAAAATATTTTGAAGAAAATATTATAAATTGTATGTTATGATTACCATCTTGTTAAAATATGAGAGCTTAGGAGGAATTACATTGACTATTATTTCACACTTGCATTTATCAATAATGAACAAATTAATGATATGTAATTTATTTCTTGAATTAAATTTTGCATGTTAGATTATTAAGTCTTGTAAAGGATTAAGGTGTTTTGATTTTACCTTGAACTTAAGCTTACACCTTTCTGATTTTCTTTTCAAAAATGACAACCAGCATGTAATGATCTTTAATTAACTAATAAGAGACATTGATTTATCAAATGACCCAATCCTAAGATTGTTATGATTTATCTCATAATTTGAATCAAACCTCAAATCTAATTAGTTTGAACCAACTAAACATTTAATTTGGATAGACAATAACTTGCATAAGTCCAATAATTCTTGCTGATTTGTCATTGATCTTAGACTAGTAAACTAGAAGAATTAAAAGCTATAATAAACTCATGTGATTTATTATCTAAATATAAGCTTAAGATCCTTGATTTTCTCCTAAGTAAGAATATCAGCATAATATAATTTATAAAATGAAATGGATTTGTGAACCAATAAATTCTCAAGATCTCACATAATTTTATCCCATAATTATAGTATTAGAATATATTATAATGGGATGAGTTTACTTATTTGAATTGTATAATCCAACTTATATGATTGAAAATGATAAATCTAAGTGAACTTTCATAGCTTAGAAGCTAACTTGAATTAAATGTATCTTTTAGTACTTAGACCTTTAAATTAAAAGATAATGTTAAAATCAATCAGATTATTAGATCTTTTGAATAGGTAAGCTATTAATGTAGGAAAATCTCATTATATGATTTTGAGGTAGAAGCTTTGATGAACCCTATGATCTTTGAATATTTAATCTTAAATTCTTGAGGTAGAATCTTCTAAAGATTTTAGATTGAAAATCATCCCTTATGGTGGTATCCTAAGTTGAGTGATTTTCATGTCACATCCTTGGAATCTTTATGTAGGACTCACTATTTGTATTCCTTTATTTATAAATAGAATTGTTAGAATGAAACTCAGTAGAATTATTAGATGGAGATGGTAGTGTATATCCATAAAACTAGTTTATTTCAGTAGAAGATGGAATTTGTTGATTTACCCTGAATAGAATTATAAAGTCTCACTTTTATATTAGGTAATTAGATAAGTACAGTTTAGTTCAGAATAAATATCTCAAGTCTGAGAGTGTTATAAGTAGGGAATTGAATAACTTAATTTGAGAGAATAAATTATAAAAGGATTATGTCCCTTATCTTTATGTATATTGATAAGCGTAGTTAAAGAAACTAAGTATTTCAAGTTACCTTTCTTAGAACACCATAAGTTATATTTACAATCAAGGTTTTTAATAACTTAGTTTGAGAGAATAAACTATAAAATGATTCTGTCACTTATCTTTATGCGTATCGATAAGTGCAGTTAAACAAATTAAGTGTTAAAGCTGCCCTTCTTAGAAACATACTAGTTATGTATATGCACTCTCCCCATGTGGTGATCTAGAAGATAGTGAGGAACTGAATAATGAATTCAGTGATTTAGAATAAGAAGGAAGGATTTATTTAGGTGAATTCTAAATAATGGAGGCAATTGGATTCATTACTTAATTTTAATCAATTTTTGAATTTTGATGATTTAAAGCATATAGTCATTAAAACCTTGGCATATCATAAATGTATAAGTCATGTCAATATTAGAAGAGCGCTTGGCTCACCTAAGGACTCTATTAGCTGAGCTCTTTATCATAATCATGATTCCATTAATATCACTTAATATTAGAACCAATCCACGAAGATTTGGAGCGATTCAGAGCTTAATCCAATATTTGGATTATTTTAATAATATTTAATTTATTAGAAATTTGAGATATTTAATTTGATATTGAAATCAAAATCTAACTTCGCTATTATGCTCGTCACCCCCAAATTAACTAGGGGTGATATTTTAGAAGTATTTGGATGTAACAACCTTATATTATTACATAGCTTAATTTTAGATTAATTTACTTATAAATATCGTTCTATTGAATTCATCTAGTCTTTAGAACCAAATCCTAAAGCTTTAGAGCGATTTAGAGCTCAATCAAATAATTAGAATATTTTAATAATATTTAATTAATTAGAAAATTGAGATATTTAATTTGGCCTCAAAATCAAAATCTGACTTCGTCATTGCAATCGTCACCCTCAAATTATCTATGGGTGATGATTTGACATATTTGAAAGTTATCGAATTTTCGTGAATATTTTAATGTATTTAAATACCCCGAAAAATAGAAAAATTAAATTATCGTCGAAATCGAAATTCAACTTAGCTGTTGAATTCCCCACCATCGGATTAACTAGGGGTGAATTTTTAGGATTTTTAGAGCCTATTTATTCATCCAATTTTGATTAGTAAGATTTAGAAATAATTATTTATTTCTAGTAAATAAATCCAATTTTATTTTCCATTTCTTCCCTTCCTGCGCATGGACCCCCCCCTATCTACGATATGCGCCTCTCTTCTCCCTAGCGCACGCAAAGGGCAAAGGCCCTCTCCTTCTCCTTTTTCTGTGGAAGCCCCTCTCCTCCATGCATTGGATGGGATGGTTTGTAATAACCATGATTATTACTTAGGTTAATTAAGACTAAACTAAGTCAATTTTGATTCCATAATACTAATTAAGTCATTAGAAACTCATGACTAAGACCTAGTCCAAATCAAGAATCAAATGGATCAAATCCTAATTTTGAGAATTTATAGAAACCCTGGAATTTGATCTAAATAAATTGACCTCAAATCAAAAATCAGACTTTGTCATTGCGCTCCTCACCCCCAAATCAGCTAAGGGTGATGTTTTGGAGGTATTTGGAAGTCGTCGGATTTTTGGCGAATATTTTAATAATATTTAAATACCCAAAATTTGAATAAATAAATACTAGTCGTATCAAAAATCTAATTTTGTTGTTGCATTCCTCACTGCTCAATTAGCTAGGGGTGATTTATTGAGAATTTTTGGAATACACTTTTATTAATTAATTTTAATTAATAAAATAAATTGGAGAATAATTAAATATAATTTAAATATTAGTTAATTAAACGGAGCCGTCTCCCAACCTCCCACCATTTCTCTTAATTTCATCGGATCTAATAACGCATCCTGATAGCTCGATCACAGATCGAACGACAACCCCTTTCTCTTCCTTCTCGCGCGCCCGCGTGTTGCGCGAGATCCATGCACGGCTGCCTCCTTCGCTCCAGATGGCGTCCGCCACTTCCAAGGATGAGATTAAACCTCTTCTAAGCCTAGGATGCCATGGATCTTTCCTCAAATCCACCTTGCGCGGTGTCTGAGAATTTCTCGCCTCTGCTCGAACCGTGCGAACCATAAGAGTCTTCTACACTGTCTAATTTGAGGTACCAATTTCTCATAATCTACATTATGTATTATTGATCTCCTTTATCAAAAAGCTATTTCACCTCATAGATTAAACTTGGATCAGGTTCGATCACGTCCGATCAAACCCGATCGTGTCAATTTAGCTATCCAACTACATAAATTAATGTTAAACTCGTCTTCCCGATAATAGTCGCTAGGGCTTGACCTAGCCGGAGCTGTGCGTCTCCTCCGATAGCACTTCAGGTACCCATTGAAAGGTCTCTCGATGTGCAGGTCGGCCCCCGGTGACGACATCTCGGCCATTAATTTTGATGCCCTAAATGTCTGCTTCGGGTGTCCTGCGATAAGAGAAGGCTCTTCGAGTCGAGCCGAGTTGACCCGGGCCCGACCGCGCATTGCTAGACCGCCTACGTGGCATGGTGGGGCCCGCAATGACTGGCGTGCGTTCCCTCATTCGATCAGTCGCGGGGCCAACTTGTCTGAGCTATCTATTCCATGGTCCCGCGATGATTCCTCTCTTGCTAGTTGTCCCGTCTGTTGGAGTGTAGGACCCGTCGCCGTGTTTTAACTTGTAGATTTAATTAAATCTTATAATTATATGCATATATATAGTTCTGTTAAGATGATTAAATTTAATAATTAAACCTAAAACCTTAAAAATGCATAAGTATTAAACCAACCATTCAATCATAGCAAATAAATATATTAAATTGAACAGCAAAAATCAAGGAACATTATGGCACTGTCAAAATTTCATTTGAAGTTGTAATTCACATAGTGACATTTAGGATGCTTATAATTTGACATAAATGCCCATAATATTCAAACTATCATAACTTTGTGTACACCCCCAAATATATCCAATAAGGATCTTAAATTAATCAACAAACTCTTAGGAATATTTTTGTAAAGTTAAGTTTTCTGTTTAGAGTGTGTTTAGCTTAATCACTTTTAGGACCCAATCTTAATCTTCCATAACTCATAACTTTTTACACACTAATCTAAATATAGCTAATATGGGTCTTAAAGTGATTAGGAAAATTCATAGATTAATTTGATAGTATTTATTTTCTTATTTGGATTAGAGTTTGCTTAATCACTTTTAGAACCTAACCCTAATTATCTTAATTAACCCTAAAGCTTTAATTGACCATAACTTGGTCAATTGAGTTCCAAATTAGGTCTTCCAATATGCCATTTTAATTAGGAAAACCTAATAAACAGTAAACTATAAAAATATTTAAGTTTTAATGGTTAGATCTCTTAATCAACCTTAATCACCTTAAAATTTGATTAGTGAATATTATCATAATTAGTGATTCAAATTGAGTAATTTTACTTTTTGATAACTCATAGAGTAGAGTAGAACTTAATGGTGTGATTAGTTTCATGGTTCTATGATTAATTTTACTAATCACTCACTAATCACCTAAATCTTAATTAAGCTATAACTTAACTAAATGAGATCCAATTTGGGTCTACTCATAGTTAAAGTACTCAGGGGGTTATAGGAAAACTATAGCCATTGAGTTTTTTGAATTTAGACTTCAATTGGAAAAGTTAGATTTTTGACCCATTTATGAAACCCTAAATTATATTTTTAGAACCCTAAGCTTATTTTGGCATAACTTGGTCATTTCATATCAAAATTCAATAATTTTAAGTTCTATGGAACCATTAGACAGTAAACTTTAATAAACTGATAAAAAAATTAGATTTTATTAGGTCAAATTACTAAATTTTTCTTATGAGTCAAATTCTTTAATTTGATCTCATAAGATATAATATTTATCCAAATTTGATATACTTACTATCTATCTTCATATTAGACAGTAAGTAATCATCTGTCATTTTAAAACTTTAAATTAGAGCCCTAAATTAAAAAGTTAAAATTTAGACCCTTAAGTAAGGATAAAATAGTTATTTTGCCCAATTTTAAGTTTAAGCATCCTTAAACCTTAAATGCATAATTAAATCTCCAAAATCAGTGTTATAACTAATTTTGGATTAATTTAATATGTTTAAGCTCATTAAAATATTATTTTAATATAAATCTTAAAATTTACTTAAGAATCTCTAAGTCCTAAATTAAGCCTCATAAGATGAATTTAGTTCACCTTATACCTTTTATAAGATAATTATATCAGAATAATAGTTAAGTAAGATTAAGATTAAAGTTTAAATCTTCAATGTATCCTAAATCCAATTATTAAGATTTTCTTTCAAATCTTTATGATCTTATTCCTTAGGAACTAGTTTAGAAATTTATGTTAAAATTTATTTATTAAGTAAATGGGTTACTTAATGAATGAAACTTTAGTTTTATAATTTTCTAGAATTTCATCATTTATTCATAATTAATTTGTATTTTAACTTTAAATTAAGTTTAGATATTCGTCTTATTAAGCTTGATTTTACTTAATAAGATAACCTATATTATAGCTCGTGAGAGTTGCATTTAACCTCATACCATTAGTGTTAGGCTCTATTAGATTAAGAAGTTAAACTTCAATACTTGAAGTTAAACATCTTAATTCCCCATTTTTGATTTGTAATAATCAAGATTGGATTCGGATTATTTTAAAATCATCAAATATGATGTTTGATTTATTATTTAAACCTAAATAAGCATCATTGATTGATGACACAAAAATTATTTCAGTTTATTGATGACACTAACATTCTAAGCTAGTTAGCACTTTAAATTTTTGAATTTGGAGTTGAATTGACCAAATTATGGTCAATTGAAGTCTAGGGGCATTTTGGTCATTTTCAGGTAGGTCTTAAATGTTACTTTTCAAACTAAGCTCCAAATGGGGAAATTAATACTTCTATAGTGTTGGGGCTATTCTCCTGAGTATTTTAAGACCCATATTACTTATGTTTGGATAACTATGTTAAAAGTTGTGAGGATTTATTTAGGTCCTAAAATATCACTACGTTATACGTAGTACCCCGAAACTAGTTTTTAAATTACGTCATTTGATTCCTTTTATTTTTCTAAGTAAAAGGAGACCTATATTTAATGTGTTTGGATTATTGTACAAAAAATTATTAAACTTTAAAGTTTTGAATTAAATAAATTTTACTATTTAAAAATAGAAATTAAATGAATCTACTATTCATTTATAAATTTAAAATTAAATAATCTCACTGTTTTAATTTAATTAATGGAATATTAATTAAATTAATTAATTACTAATTACTATTTTATTTAACTTAATTAAGTAATATTAATTAATCAAATTAACCTAATTATTATTTTACTAACTTAAATTAATTATATTAATCTTAACTAATTTAATTCATTAATCCACTATTTTTAATTAATTATTTTAACCTAATTAATTTATAGTTTATTGTTAATGATATTAATAATTTTACTTAATCTAAATTATTTATTGTATAGTATTTAATCAATTTATTAAATTATTGATATACTTAATCATCATTAATAAATATATTTAAATAATATAACTAATGTTAATAATTAATTATATTACTCTTACTATTAATTTATTGATTATTAATTTCAACTTGTTAACTTAATGATATTCATTTATCTAATTTTATTATTGTTTAATATTAATTGTTAAGATTAGTTTAATTGATAAAACATTAATTGCTATTTAATTAATTAACTAATATTAATTAATTTCTTGAAGTTATTATTTAATTAATATAATTATCCATAAAATTACCTTTAATTAAAGTTTTTTGATTTGATTTATTAAAATAATTAGGCTAATTGATCATTAAATTCATTAATTGATATTGACTAATCCTAACCTATCTCACTAATTAACATAAATTATATACTAACTACATCTTTATAATTAAGTATTCTTAATTAGATTCTATTAGTACTAATAATTATACTTATATATAATGTAATTATTTATACTATGTTTTTCTTCTGCAAGTTGACAGACGGTGGGACCCATGCTGCCACGTGGCAGCATGCTACTAGACAAGGCAGAGGAAGCGGGACCCACGACTAGAGACGGAAAGGAGAGCTAGTCCCACCCGGGCTACGTGGCAGCCAGGCAAAGGACGCAGCGCAGCGGGTGGGACACTGCCACTGCCTCAGAAAGACATTGGGACCCACATGCGACCCACGTCCGAATTAGGACGCGCCGCGTGGAGCACGGGCTCCACTTGCATGCGGATGGTCCGCAACTAAACGGTTAGGCCCGGGTCAACCCGACCGGACCCGAAAGGGTGCTTCTTCACGCTGGCATCCCGAGGGGGGAAGGGCTAGGGCACGGCAAACGCCGGCCCTCCCGGCAGTGCATGGCACCGGCCTGCATGCCGCCGGGAAGGTTTTGACCTCGTATACCTATCCATGGCTGGAACGTCGACAAAGGTGCACTAAGGTGGCGGCGCGGGTGAGCCCTTGCTCGGGGTCTCGGCGGAAATGGGGAGCTTAACGGTTTATATTGTTGGGTTATTCCGAAATACGATCGATCGAGCAATCGAGCGATTGATCAGAACGGATCCTAAACTAATCTGACATGTGGAATAATCACACGAACAATAATCGGTGAAATTGAAAGTAGATCAGAGGTTTTAGGAGAGTATCTGGAACGGACGATTGTCTGAGGAATAGGGTTCGGGTGCTTCGATTTGACTGGCCACTAACTCTCCTCATGAGCGATCGATTGCGATTGCAATCGAATTTGGGGAGTTAAGGAGGCTAGGGACGGACTCGCCGAGGACCGGTGAGCGCTGGCTGGGCGGTGAGCGCAGCGGCCGCCGAGTGGAAAGGGGATGGAGCGCACGAGTTGAAAGACGGATCCGCGACCGTTCGATCAAGCGATCGGACGGTCCGCCATTTCCGTCTAATTTGACGGAAAGGCGACGCGGCTGACGGCACGGTATGGCGCCGTTAGAATTTAATTAAAATAACTTTAATTTATTCAATTAAATCATAATTTCGTTAATTAAATCTAATTAATTCAATGACTCCCAAAATTTTCCAAATCTTCACCCCTAGCTAATTGAGGGGTGAGGAATGCAACGATGATGTCAGATTTTTGATTTGATGAGTATTTTATTTTCCTAATTTTCAGGATATTTAAATATTATTAAAATATTTGCTGAAATTTTGATGACTTCCGATTGACACGAAAACATCACCCCTAGCTAATTTGGGGGAAATGAGCATAATGGAGAAGTCCGTTTTTTGATCTGAGGTCAATTTAGATAGGTCATTTTTAGGATTTTTAGATTTTCCAAAATTATGATTTGACCCATTTGACTCCTAATTTGGACTAGGTCTTAGTGGATGACTTTTAACAACTTGATTAATACTTAGGAGCAATATCAAGACTAAGATTAGTCATAATTGACTACAGTAACAACTTGGGTTGTTATATAGAGACAACTAATTCACTTCTAAATTCTAACAAGTCGTATATCAAGATCTTGGCATAACCCTAATGATGAGTACAAGCCTTTCATCTGTAGACGGATGGTCAGACAGAATGATTAAATTAGGTTCTTGAAGATCTGCTTAGGCTATGTATACTTGATTTTACTGGATCTTAGGAAGATCATCTTCCACTAGTGGAATTTGCTTATAACAATAACTTTTAGGCAGCATAAAGATGGCTCTATATGATGCATGTATGGCAGAAAGTGTCGCACTCCATTGGCATGGTCAAAAACAAGCAGTGTGCAGTTGTACGGATATAAATTAGTAGAAGAAACAAATAAGAAAGTTCAGTTGATTCAGCAGCAGATTCGTGCAGCTCAAGACCACCAGAGTAAATATCATGACATGCACCATCATCCTCTAGAATTCAAGGTTGGAGATTTCGCTTACTTGAAAGTTAGTCCAATAAAAGGAGTATTCAGATTCGGCATAGCTGGGAAACTTAGCCCCCATTATGTTGGTCCATTTGAGGTAGCAGCCAGAGTAGGTTTTTTCGCCTACATATTAAATTTACTAGATGACTTCGCAGCAATTCACAATGTATTCCATGTATCATCTCTAAGAAGGTGTCTGAGAGATCCATCTCACCTCGTGCAGTTCCCAGAAATTCAAATACAGCCTTGTGGGGCCCCGTACTTTCTCGTAGCCATGCTAATACTGATATTAGCATAAACACGGGGAGTGCGGTGCTTCAGCTGTAGCAAATCCCTAGCTCAAGTAAAGTCAGGTAGGACCCAACCTGCCTTAAGCCAAGGGCTTGTCACCTGGAACTGATAAACATACATTAATCAAAGTAGCGAAAGCAGAAAAATAATATAATATAATATCCACATGCATAACATAGTAGAAGAGGGTAAGAGAAATAGTAACTCAGATCAAATATAAGAAAGTAAATACATCCAGAATTTAATTATTACAAACTGAATTAAATGAAAGAAAAGATCTCTCAAAACCTCACTACAAGAAAGAAAATCTAACTAAATAGTAATAGGAAGATCCTCCTCCTGCACCAGCTCCTCTTCTGCAGCGCTGCCTACGAACAATTCCAAATCTGACATTTATCGGTATCACAAATGTCAGGGTCCCAACCAACAAAAGAAAAATGTTACAGTTAGACAAATTGTCTAAGTACATTTTAGGCTATTTAAGTGAACTAAATATTTAAGATATCACATTTAAAAGTTTTAAATATGCAAGTATTATAAGATGCTACAAGCTACAAAGAACGGGATAGTCATAAATTAATCATTTATAACTAATCAATAAGTATGTAAAGTAACATACAAAGCAGAAACTAAATATAGTGAGGCTAAAAGCAAAATAACAGTAACTATTGAAATAAATCTGATCCTAACATGCTTATGATCATATGGATACATGCTAAGTATATAAAGAATACAAGTGCTGAAATAAATATACAATTCTAGCATCCTAAACATGCCAATATTAATATTAATCGATATGAGTATTTATACAAGCATGCAAATTAATATGAAAAAGGCCATCGAGGCATGTGGCAAAAGTAAACTAAGTACATGAATGAGTAAAAGTAAAGCCACTGAAACATGTGGCAAAGTAAGTCAAGCATTAAAAAAAAGGCTACTGAAGCATGTGACAAAGCAAAATAAATACTAAAAACTAAACTGAAGTAAGAATAAGCTTAAGACATAGTACTGCCATAACAGAAATAGGCCTTACAGGGCCTCTGAACTGAAAGTTCAATATATGTCCATCCTAGGCATCCGCAGAGCTAGGTCCAAGTTGAACTTATAGTATAAGACATGTATCCATCCTAAACATCTGCAGAGCTAGGTTTAAGTCTATTCTATAACAAAACTAGAACTGAAGAGGCAGACTAAGCTAGGACATACTCTATTAACTGAAAGCACCGAAAGAACTGAATGAATATTATGCTTTTCAAATACTAACTTACGATGTATCTTCCATATCCATAATTTACATATTATGCTCAAGAGATGAGGCTCAAAATTCAAGGTGTGCAAAGCAATCAATACTCAAGTGAGTAAGAAACTCAATCTAGACTTATGTGATATCTATTATTGTTTAAGATCTATCTAACTAACTATTCTGAGAAGATACAAGTTTAGGATCTCCAATATCCAGCTATCGAGTATAATTCCAGATTCATGATCTTAAAGTTAACATTAGAACTTAACAACTTCTAATTCATAATCATATAATGACTATAAAGGATTAAAGTAAATAATTCAACGACTTAATTTCTATTAATTTCCTCTCCTAACCCAAATCTTGATTAAGTAAATCAAGATTGAGGATTATGGACCTAGACTTCACTTTTATATTCAAATCCTGAATCCAAGGTAATATCCTAATAAGGATCTAGGGTTTACACTTAAAACTCAAATTAAAGATAATAAATCTTATAGGCTAAAGGATTCAGAAACTAAGATCTAAATTGAAATGTCACTATACTGGTTATAAGATAAAATAATCAATTAAGAACTAAGAATCTAAGATCTATATTCAATCTTTAGAATAATAACATTATCCTATATATTGAATTAATCCTACACCCATAAGTAAGGTTTCAAAAGGGTTAAACAGTTAATCAAGTAAGGAATTCCAAATGAAGGTAATTCAATCCAATTAGAAGATCTAAAGGCTAAGATCTAAGATCTAGTGTTTGATCACTTTAGACTTAAGCTAAGACTTAGATTTAGGGTTTCATAGGAGCTTTTTCTTTTAGTTTCTTTAAGACTATAATTCATAAATAAACCTCATTAAGATAACTAGGATTAGAAACTTCAAAATATTGATAAAGCTAAGACTTTTATGAAGGATCTTAAGAATTTTAAGGTTTAACACTAGTATTCTTTCAAGAAATGATATCACTTAGCAATTGATATTGATACTTTACATTACTAATTATTATTACTTTAATTGAGAATTCTAAGGTTTAAGAGTACTTAAACATATTTTAGTCAAAATGACCAAAATACCCCTCTTAAGACTAAAAATAGAACTTTATAATTTAATCATCTAAATTATTTCAAATCTATTTTAATAAGCTTCAAATTGATTAATGAAGTAGAATAAACACTCATCTTAAGATTTGATAATCTAATTAACCTAATTAGTACTAATCACAATTTAAGACTAATTAAGGTGATTAAAGAAATTAGAGTATCATAGAGTGATCCAATTGCATTTATAAGCTCTACTATCCTTAATAAATCATTAAGAATTAGATCCATCAAGATCAGAGATTAATCCAATACTTAATTCATTAATCTCTTTTTAGGGCAATTAAGAGGTGATTAGCAAAATTAAAGGTCTTAAATTATTTTTAATGGTCTACATAAGTTCTATATGGTCTCATGAGCAATCAAAGCCCTTAATCAATATTTTTGGACAATTAATAAATTTATTATGATTTAAATACAAACAGAAAATCTAATTATTGGATCTTTGATTTTATTTTATATTATTATTCCTTACATTTTTCTGATTAAAATGGTATATTGATCATACCATTAAGATAAATATAATTAAAGCTATTTAAATAATTTATTATGTATTTTTATTTAAATTAAAACCATATGATTTGATTTTCCAAATTAATTTCCTTAAGGAAATTAATTCAAAAAATCCTTTATTAAATCGCTGGCCCAAAATGCAAAACGCACGGGTTAGGAGAGGCCCAACCCAAAACTGTGGATCGTCTTCCACACCAAAAGGGGCCCGATAGAAGCGACCTAAGCTAGCTTCCATCATCGAATTCTCCTCCTCCAGATCATCCCATGCCATGATCTCAATGGCTACACCTTTAGCAGCACCATACGCGTTGATGGATTTAGAAAGCCCTGTCTGGGTTGCTCCAAATTACTGGAGTGTTACTCGACCTGAGCAAATTCTAAGGCTGAGATGTGAGGATCGAATTGTCCTCACTGAGAGAGAGAGAGAGAGAGAGAGAGAGAGAGAGAGAGAGAGAGAGAGATGATCAAAGATATAGCTCGACTCAATAAATCAACTAAGGTGGAGCGATTGAGTGAACTAAAGGGCTTGGCTCTAACTAATTTGACGGAGTACTATTCAATAGAATGCTAACGTTAGCCGAGCCTGGATCGGTCAATTCAAGCTGAATCAATCGATTAAGGTACAAATGACAATCACTACTTCGATCGCAAATCAACAGCAGAGAATGATCAAGCATTAGAATAGCTTCCAACCATCAGGGAGTGCTAGAGGCTCATAACAAACTGACAGTGGACCTCCAGATGGTGACTATACTGCCTGGTTCATTGCCAAAGATCGCCAGCACCCCAGCTGTCCATAGAAACTATTAAGGAAGGGCCCTAACACATCATCTAAGGTAAGAGAGAAGAAATCGAGCTAGAGTCGACTCGATAGAAGTACAGGTAGAGGCGGTACCTTGAATGCAGTGAAGAGACGAGACGATCTGAATTAAGGCTAGGATCAGGCACAAAACTTCAGGAGATCGCAGAAAGTTCTTATGGGGGTCTGAACACCAGACACACACCCTCTATCAGTGGTACACACAGCTATAGCCATCGGGGAGCTCCGAGCTAAAGACGGGTGGAGACAGGGAAGATGAAGGCAATGCAGCCTGATCACAAAGGGTAAACAAATTTTTCTTTGAAAACTCCAAGGCTTTTATAGCCAGAGCTTTGGATATGGGGTCTCGAGCATGGCCTTTGCTGGTCGACCCGAGAGATTAGGCATTGGGCCTTGACCCTCTAGGGGTAGACCCGGGAGATTGCATCACAATTCATTACGATTTGAGGAGAGGTGGGGGATAGTATCCCTCTCGTACTGCCACTACAGCAGGAGCGGGGCGAGTTGTCGGGGCATCATTTGGGAATTGAAGATGGCGTTGAACAGGATCTAGGTGAGCTCAGCCGTCTGATTCAAAGCTGGTGGAGATGGATGGCTTGATGCGATTCTAAAATAATAGAACTACGGGCGACTCCTCATCCGTTGGACTTAAATATCGGATCTAACGGTTTCTAGAAGATTTAGGCGCTAATGATCAGCGTCGCTGGATCCTATGCCGAGATTAGCGCAAAGACATCTATAAGCAAATTATGCTGCGCCACTATCGGGACCTGCTGCAGATCTGCCGCGGTTCTGACATCAAATCCTAAGGTAAAAAAAAATAATATAATATAATTTAATTAATAATTAAACCCTTTTAATTAATTAATATATATTTAAATATTTCTAAATCCACTTTTAGGACTAAATGAACTTCAAAAATTCCCAAAAATTCACCTTTGAATAATCGAGGTATGAGGAATTCAAAAATGAACTCAGATTTTAATTTAGGGATCAAATTAATTTAGGCATTTTTCATGATTCAAAAATAGGCGAAAATACCAAAATTCTCAATTAAGATCCGATTAATCCCAAACTTCTAGGGTTATGTTTAAATGACTCAATGAGTCTAATAGAATCAAAATTAGGACTTGGTTTATCTTAATTAATTTAAACTTAGCTATGGTAACAACTAGGGTTATTACTGTAGCACCCCGCCCCACCGCCGCGCGCAAAAGAATTAAGTACAATCATATCGGTGGCAGAGCGGTGCACCACTTGGGGAGGAATATCCCATCTCCCCGAAATAGTTGGAAACTAAGCCTATCTAAAGGGCTGCTGACTCAACCTCAAGGAGGGTCGAGAGCTAATATTTAAGATAAGAGTAGTATATTTATCCTAAGTATTAGATGAATACATACATTGGATTTAGAATATAATAGTAATCCAATATATGTATAAGATATTAGCATTTCCAGTATGCTGATCATATCACAATACTAAGTATAAGTATTATATAATAGAGTGCGGAAGCTTAAAGCAAACTTCCAGAATATTCATCACAGAGCTGTAAGAAAACATTTGTCTCAGAAAAGAAAAAAAATACATCCAGAGTTATTACAAATATTTTACTGAAATAAAACTAAGTACTGAATTGAAAATATTAAGCAGAAAGTAAAATTGAAGGAGAGTCCATTAGTGTTCCACGGGCTTCTCCTGAATCTTCTGGGTGTCCTCCTGACCTTGCTCAATATACTGTTTATGATCTAGTAAATTGCCTAATCCCAAAAGTACCTCGTGTTAGACAATAAGTCTAACACATTGAAACTAGTCTAAATAGTTCTAGTTATTCATTTAACATTTATATAATGTGATTAAATTTGTAGAAAAATTATAAGGGTAAATGAAAGTACAAAATTGTCCAAAACTGTACAAAACTAAAGCAATATAAAGTAAAATTGAACTGTAACTGAATACTGAAACAAAATCAAAATAATACTGAATCTGAAACTGAGGAATCATATGTACACTATGCTGTATGTCACTGAAACTGTGCGCCTAAATATGCCACAACACTGTATACTACTGATATGCCACTGAAATATCACTGAACTGTTATGAGTAGTACGGTCCAATATATACATACATTCAGTGGGGAATACTATTTACTGATGATACCGATGCATCCTGAAATTCCCCAAACAATGTATGCAATATTTCATAACTTATAGATCATCACTACTACTTATGCATCATTTTGATACTCACACATCGTGCTTATGCTCATGCTCATGCTTCTAAACTATATGAGATAAATCCGAAAATCCAGAAAATGCTTTGAAATTTGATAATAAATTCTAGGTCTCCATTGTGCAGAATCCTGCTAAAAGGTATTTGACTCATAGATTCTAATTCGATAATTGGTTAAGGTTGAGAGTTTACTTAAAAATCATTAGCTGGGATGATTGTATACATATTTTTAGCATGTTTGCAAGAAAGGTGAATTTAACCCTTAGCTTGTTTAAACTGCACTTATCAAAGCACACTATAATAGGAGGTAGAACCCGATCACAATTTACATCTCAAGCTAAGCCGTTAAATGTCATAATTATGAGCATACTTAGTGGTCTACGCAAAGTGACTTAAGATACTTAGTTTGCTTAAACTGCACTTATCGAAGCGCACTATGATAGGAGGTAGAACCCGGTCATAGTTTATATCTCAAACTAAGGATCTTGTTCACTAATTGTAATACTCTTAGTCTTGGAAGATTTACTATAACGGGACTGTATTCGTCTAATCCCTCATGATAGCACCTGGTCATAAGTCCACATTAGAGTGAATCAACCAATTCTGACTACTACTGAAACAATCCAGTAATATGGGTATACCTTACTACACCCAACTAATAATCTGAGTTCAAAAGGTTCTATTTAATCAATAAAGATTTATCAAATCTATTAATCCTTACTCTAAGTAGGTGTATCCTACACAAGGCATTAAGGATGTGATCAAAGGTTCACTCAACATAGGTTACTACCACAAGGAATAAGTCACACTCTAAGTATTTTAGGTGATTCATACCACAAGGTATCAAGTTTAACTTATAAGGTTATGAAGGATCTATATTTCTACAAGACCCTTAAGATCTCACTTTTATACTTCTTAAAATTTACTTGTTATACTTAGGTTAAGGTGGTTAGGTCAGATGATTAAAATTCATCTGATCCTCTTTCTATTATACAATTATGGGATAAAAATTAAAGATCTTATTAGAGTTAGATCATTTCATAAATTCTTACAATTTTATTATCCATTTTATACTAATAGTCTTATATAAGAGAAAATTAAAGATCTAAAGCTTAGATTCAGATGGTATAATCACATATATTCAATATTAACCTTAGCACTTCTAATTTAATGATTTAAGATCAATATCAAATCATATGCATTATTGGAATAATGTAAATTGAATTATCTTATAGTCCAATTAATTGATTAAGTGATTAAGGTTTAGATCTTAATTAAGATAAGCTAGGGTTTAACCCCTTACCTTTCTATCATTAGGACTAATGTAAATTTAAAGGTCAATGACAAATCAATATATTATTAGTATATCATTAATGTTACAATTTGGGTTTAGATTAAGTATCATCTACTTAATCAAGTTATCAAGATTTTTATGTTCAAGTTTAATTTAATGGCAATTACACACAATTAAGTATCTAATTAAGTGTTTAAAGTTTTCTAATATATATCCTAGTATTATGAAAGCATACAAATGAAAAGATGACATAGCATAAAAAGGTAATTAATGTTAATTAAATTCTAAACCAAACTAAAGAGACTATCACTTACTCACAATTCTAAAAGACTTAAGTTTCATGTCATTTAGTTGATAAGTTATACCTATTGAATACAAGCACTTGAGATTCTATTTCTTAGTATTTGGCATAATATATATATTCAAAGTTCATGGTAAGTTTTGAGCCTTTTAAAAATGACAAAGTTTCAATTTTTGATTTCAACATAGAATTTTATGCAATGTTCAATTTTAACTAAAATACAAAATATATAGAATTTTATTTGATATAATTTAGTCCCACTAGGGTCCTAAAGACTTTAAAATACAAAAATAGTGAAGTTTTAGCTATTTCAGCCAAAACTGGGCAATTTTCTGAATATTCTGGGAAAATCTACAAGTTTGGGAGCTGCAGCGCACTGGAGCACGCTGTAGCGCTTTTCTCGCAGCAGCACGCTGTAGCGCCTCTTGCGCGGCAGTGCGCTGTAGCCCTTTTAGCGCGGCAACGCTGCGACCCGCTGCGGCGCGCTATGGCGAGCGGTAGCGGTTCACTTTGCAAAATCACTGTTCAATTAAATTATTTTGCGAGTTTACTGTTCAATTACTCTATTATATGTTTGTATAAGTTTCCGCCGAAATACCGCTGTAGCGGCCTAATTTGCAAAACCGGGCGCTGCAGCGCCAGACGGCATTTTCGCTTGGACGAAACCTGTAATGCCTATTTTCGAGCTAAATTACTCTCAATCCAGAGAGTCCCATGAGCGGTGCCGTATATCAATGGAAAGGTATTTCTGATATTTTTCCATCGACACTAAAATTGGCACAAACAAAATATCCTAACTATACAAAAAATATAGATGAATGACAGGGTGTGCAAAGTAGACGAAAACAGAGCAAATTTTTGTGAAGCTTTTAAGAGCCTTAATGGCTTTATATATGTAACAACCCAAGTTGTTACTTTAGTCAATTAATACTAGTATTAGTCTTAAAACTAATCTTAAGTGCTAATTAAGTCGTTTGGAGTCAACCTCTAAGACTTGGTCTAAATTAGGAGTCAAATGGATCAAATCCTGAATTTTAGAAAACTCAGAAATCTTAAAATTTAACCTATTTACATTGACCTCAGATAGGAAAATGGACTTTGTCATTGCGTTCATTGCCCCCAAATTAGCTAGGGGTGATGTTTTCGTGTCAATCGGAAGTTGTCAAAATTTTAACGAATATTTTAATAATATTTAAATACCCCGAATATTGAGAAATTAAAATACTCGTCGGAACAAAAATCCGACCTCGCCGTTGCATTCCTCGCCCCTCAATTAGCTATAAGTGAATATTTGATGATTTTTGGAAATAACTCAATTAACTAATAAAATTAGAAAATTTAATTATAAAACTTATTTAATTAAATCTCAAAAATAAATAAACCCTCTTATCTTCTTATCTTCCTTTCGCCTAAAATCCCTAAATCGCAACTAAACGCTCGCTTCTCCACTCGATTGGCCGGCACCCCCCCCCTCCTCTCGAGCGAGCGAGCGCTCGACCGCTCGCAACTCCTCCCCCTCGCGCGACACGTGTGCGCCGTTGCCTTGGAGCCTCTGCCACTCGACACATGTCCTCCCCTCTTCATGCGATCCGCCGGCTACCTCTGTTATCTCCGTCTTCCTCTTAGTCGAGAGCTCGCTGGATCCCGCTTGGTCGCCCCACCTCTCCTCTCCACTCGGCCGACCACCTCTCCATCTCCACGGCCGAGCTCCATCCAACCAAGGGCAGCCATCTCCTTCCCTCTCGGCTTGGCCGAGAGCTCCTCTTAGCACGTCAAGCGGGCCTCGCCGTCGACTCCAGGTACCTCCCTTGCCCTATCATATAGTTCGAATGCTATAAGGATATAGTGTTATCAATCTTCGATCGAGTTCGGTTGAACCCGATTGAAGCTCGACTCTTGATCAAACGAATAGGACTTAGAAGAACAAATTAAGACTTTAAAATTTCAGTTTGCGGGATATTTTGGCTTGATTTGGTTAGGATTGCTTCTATTTCAACTTGATATTATATGTTCAGTTGCCATCACTGTGAGTCATTGGCCTTTGCAAAGTTGTCCGTGAATCTTGTAGCAAAGGCCAATGCTTCTCATTATGATTATATTTTAGCTGCTTGTTGTTAGTGCTGCAAATGAACTTTTGCAAACCCTATGGTTGACATGTATCCAAAAATATTGGAGCTAAAATGGTTGATACTATTACAGGAGATTAGTTATGGTCTTGAAAGTTTGTAGATGTAGTTGTTTTCACTGCCTTTAGCTTTTGTTCATGCTGCAATCGATGATTCATGATGCTGTAAAATTCATATGAGGTTTTTATTCTGCTGGAAAAGCAGAGATTGCTGAATTCTTAACTTTGGATGTTATGACTCTATGAGGGATTCATTTTTCTGTTATTGCTCAGTTTTATATTTTGAAGGATTTTGTATAGGATGAGAACATAGGATACCAAACAACTTGTGCAAAACTACTTGCATATAATCTTAGTAGTCATTGGAATATTATACCATGGATACTTGATCTAGCAACTTATTTCTTCTCTTTGGTTATTGAGTTAATCTCAAATTCCAATCAAGTTCAATGACCTTATTAAGGAGAATCGTTTCGCTGTCGTGATTTGGAGAATCGAATTTAGCACTCTCATATGCTTCGATCACGGCTGGCCACATTAAAAGTAGTTTAGCCAAGTTTTTTTTTTTTTGTTTGTTCTTTGCAAACCATAGTTTTCTAGGGTAGTGCTGTTTTGGGAGAACAAATTTACACCTATAACTAGATCAGGAATGTGTATAAGCTTCAAAAAAAAAAAAAAAAAAGAGAAACAAATCCCATTGATTTATCATTGTTTGATAGTTTAGTGTATTTATTGTAAACATTGTATTTAGTGCTCGCATGCCTTCCACTTCAACTGTATTGCTTCCAATGTCAAGCACGGAAATTGTGTGTGTCCTGTTTGCAGGGCTCAATGGAAAGAGATCCCTTTCTTGGGCCCTCCCTCCTCTGAAATTCCTCATGGGAGAGTCCAGGTAAATCCCTCCAACTTGGCGCGCGACGATGGAACAATAACACTTTTGCGCAGGCTTCCTCGTGCAGATTTATCCAACAGACAGCATCAGCTGTCTTCTCTTTTTAACATCTCAGAGCCAAATGTTTATGATGATGACGAGCCTGTTGCGCTTCTCTCCGAACCTTCTGAACATGGATTGGCCGGGACAATCGATCTCTTGACATACCCTGAATACTCTGCCATTCCAAAGATGGCTTCTGAAGAGAACTTCTCAATATTGATTCACCTGAAGGCCCCTAGTGCTATTGTAAAATCCTTCATTTCCGGGAATCAGAACGCAAGACTTCAACCTTCCCGTGCGCCGGTTGATCTCGTGACGGTGCTTGATATCAGTGGCAGCATGGCTGGCACAAAGCTCGCATTATTGAAGCGGGCAATGGGCTTCGTTATCCAGAATCTTGCTACTACCGACAGACTTTCTGTCATTGCTTTCTCTTCCACTGCAAGGCGTCTCTTCCCCCTCCGCCGGATGACTGAATCCGGCAGGCAACATGCTTTGCAGGCGGTTAATTTCCTCACTTCGAGCGGCGGAACGAATATTGCTGAGGGACTCAGGAAAGGTGCGAAGGTGATTGAAGAGCGGAAGGAGCGGAATTCAGTTTGCAACATCATCCTCCTTTCTGACGGTCAAGACACCTACACGATGTCGTCAGGCGGCGGCGGTCGCAACCTCGTCGACTACCAATCTCTCGTGCCATCCTAAAAGAAATCTTTCTTACGGCAGCCAACATTTTACTAGCTGCACCCTCTCCTATGCCGAAGAACAAGAAACAACAGTCTCCTTGCTGCTATTTGCCTTTTAAGAAAATTTGTGTTTCAAACGTTGAAAGATTGCTGATTTATATTACTCTCGATCATGTCCAAGAGCTTCTAAAGTTGGGTCGTTGGCATATAAATTCGTTAGGATTCGCTTACAAACTGTTCTGTCATGCCTTGTATATTCATGAAACAGAACCTTACTTAGTTAGGTAAATACATATATATTTAAGTAACTTAGTTAATTAGTATATACATACGTATATATACGTACACATATATATATATTCCTATCTAAATTTAATTGGTTGCCGACGCCATAACTGAATAATTAAGGTGCTGATATAATATAGATATATAGTTAATACAAAACATTAATATATATATATATATTCATAAAATTAAGCATATAAAATGCAAATCAACTTTAGGTATTAATCAAAATTAATTATTACTTATGTTAAAGTCAGAATAAATAAATAAAACATATACTATATATCATATATATATATATATATATATATATATATATTTTCCTTATTATTTAGTAAGTAATAAATGTGTAGCTTTTAAATATTAAATTATCTGATTAAGTAACTATTCAAATAATAAAAGAGTATTAACACAAATATATGTAGTATACATATATATATATATATATATATATATATATTATAATATAAGCACTAAGTATAATTTCGTTTAGACAGAAAACTTTAATTAATTTTATATATATATATATATATCAAAAAAATTTAGGTTAATAATTTATGCGTATAAATATATATATATATATATATATACAAAAATGTTAGGATAAGAAAACATATATATATTTTAGATATATATATATATATTTCTATATATATGACAGAACTTTAGCTTTAGGATATTTTTATATATGTGTATGCACATGCATATATATATATATATATATATATATATATATATATATATATATAAACATATGTATGTATTAGTAAAAATATAATTGTGCAGAAGTAATTAAAATCACTTAACATTTTACTTAAACAGAAATAAGACATTAATTAAGTTTAATTGAGATTAATTAGTGCTAAGGGTAGTTAAATATTAAAGAATAATAATTCAAAATTGATAATGATAATGATACTTAAAATAGATTAGATAATAATTAATTAATGTGACGCATGAACTAATTAAAGGAGTATTTAAATACACATGATAAATAATTGATTTAATTTACTAAGTATAGCGGGAGTAATAATCAAATTAAATTAATTACTTTAAGAATTGGAACATCAATAACTTAGTCAATCGAATTTGGAATTCAGTGTTCTTGGACTCTATGTAATCTTTGAACAGTCACAAACAATAAACTGCATAAAAATTGAGGTTTCAATAGAGTAAAAATTACTGAACTGCCCTTAGGCTAAAAACTTTAATTTGGACATGTAGGATCCGCTTCTCGTCCAATTTGGACGTACTTACTGTATATCTTCAAGTTAGACAGTAGGGAATCATTTGGAACTAAGAAAATTCAATTCCGACCCTTAAGTCAAAAGTTGACTTTTCAGACCAAAATAATCATTTTGCCTAAAAATTAAGTTAAGTGCCCTTAACCTTTAATTAGTCTTTTAAAACACTAAAACTAATATTAAAACTATATTAGGATCATTTAAGTGTGTAAAATAAATAATTAGGTCAATCCGTCAAAATTCCTGAGATTTCTCTAAGTCCTATTTTCCTTAGGATTTTACACCTCACATAAGTACCATTCCTGAGACTAGGACTAGAACATAGGTTAGAGTTCATTTATTGGGTAAATGGGTTACTCAATGGATGAAACCTTAGTTTTATTAGTTCTTAGAATTTTACAACTTATTCTGATTATTTTGTCTTTTAACTTTAGATTTAAGATAGGAGATTCATCATATTAAGTTTGATTACTTAATAGGATTTGCCATAATTAGTAGATTGCTTTTAGAATGAAACCTATAACTTAAGTCTTACCTTTTGGATTATGTGATTAAGCCTAATTCTCATGGTGTTTAATCCATAATCTATAGTTTAGAAGATCTTGATCAGATCTTAGATAGAACGTCTAAATTCACTAAAATTAGGACATATGATTTATTGATTCAACTCATAGTCGTCTATCTGATTGAACTGGATTAGAACTTGATCAGTTCTAATCCTTTTTAAATTATAAGGATGAGTTTTCTAAGTTACACTCGATAGTAGAAAAATGGTGATCGTGAACTTGTGTAACTTGGAATAGTTAGAATGTATAAATTAAAAAATAAATGATATCACCATATTTAGTAGAGTCCCTTGCTTCTATTTGATGATTGTTGCTATGCATTCATTGTATTTTTGTGCCTTAACTTCTTGAGCATATCATATAAGATCTTTGATGCATAAATAAAATGTTAGGAAAATATGGAGACTCCTTAGATTCCTTGTTAAAATATTAAAGTGATTGATTAAAGATAATAATTATATATGTTAGAGCTGCCTCTCAGTCATGTCTTCTTTGCCTAGTCTCCTTGTTGACACTAGGAGAAGACCTTGTTTATATCTCCTTGCTTAGTCTCCTTATTGACACTAAGAGAAAATTTGTTGTGTTTTCTTTGTCTAGTCTCCTAGATGATACTAGGAGAAAACTCTATATATCTTGCCTAGTCTCCTTGTTGACACTAGGACCATTTTATATTTAGTGGGCTAGATTAGGTCTTTCTGTATGGTAGTTAGTACACAGATGTTTATATATATATTAGTTTTGATGTTTTGTTTACTTTTTAGCATTTTTATTTAGTCAAATATTTTCTTTGTATAACTTATATATTTTAAGATGTTAGAATTTTGCTGCTATTTATATGTATCATTACTGAGTTCAGCTATTTTAATTTGCATATTTTTTTTTATCACGAGCATGTTTAGGATGTAGTATTTTTTTCCAGTACTTGTTTAGTTATTTATATTTATATGTCTTACCTTGTTTAACTTGCATTTGAGGCATGTCTTAGCCTCTCTTTTTTACTTAAGTTATAAATGATTATTTATAGCTTTTTCCTTCCTTATTGTATTGCTAGTTGCTCCTTTATTTGGTATAATTGTTGCTTAGAGAATGTAAATGGTGATATTATAAAACATATGAAACTCATCAGCTTAAAATGTACTTAGACAATTGTCTAACACAAGATTTTTCTTTTTTTGGCTGGGGCCCTATATTGTGAAACCGACAATGGCAGATCCTCTTCAATTAGACGATCAGGAGCTAGGTGTGGAGCCTTATCCAGAGGAGGAGCCTTTGGAAGAAGCAGCTGCTTAGATTTATTATAAGTAAGGATGAGAGCCTTTTTATTCTCTTATTATTTAAACTTTAAATTGATGTAATAATACAAGTACTCTTGACTATATTTTGGATTACTATGCCTTTTATTCTGAGTCATATTTTATTATATTTATAATGTGATGCTTGGATGTTTCTTATTATAAATCATTTTCGCACTTTATATGAATTCTTATTAAGTGACTGAATGTTTAATTCTATGCTTACTCCTTCCCTTATTAGGTGGATTGTGGATTTCATCCTAATCTAATAATAAGTGAATGGTTAGCTAGAGTGACACACCACCCCTTAACTTAATTTTGTGGATTAAGGGGTGGGGCGCAACAATACATGCTTATGAGCTTCTAACCATACATTCAAGTTTACTAGAGGAACAAATAAATTCAAGGAGAGTAACAAAATGGGTACCTTTTTATCCTTGGAATGGGAGGAAGAAGATGACCTTTGCTTTCTTCAAGATCTTGGGGAGGAGCCTTCTTCTTCAGTACAAGGACTTAGCAATGAAGGGGGAGGAGATGAGTAAATTTTAGCAATGAGAAGAAGATGGGCTGAGCGCTCCTTTTAAAGGAGGAGAGGGAGGGTAGGGAGCCATCATAAGCTAGGGGTTAGGATGTGAAGAGCCATCCTACTTGCCTAGGGAGGGCATGGCTAAGAGGAGTGGGGATGGATGGCCTCAAGTGACTTGCATGGGGAAAAAAATGGCCAATCAAAAATTAAGGGAGGAAAGGGGGATTAAATGCAAATTAAGGAATAATTAATTATTATTCATAATTTTTAATTTATTAAAAATTCGGATTAATTAAACGTGCTCCGAAAAATCTCAAAAATTCACCCCTAGCTAATTTGGGGGTGAGGAATTCAACGGTGAAATTGGATTTTGATTATGACGATTATTTAATTATGCTAATTTTGGGGTATTTAATTATATTAAAATATTCACAAAAATCTGACGACCTCCAAGTGCGTCCAAAACATCTGACTATTTGGGGGTGACGATCGTAACACCAAAGTCGGATTTCTATTTCGAGGTCAAAATAAATACCTCAATTTTCTAATTAATTAAATATTAAAATATTCTAAAATAATCGATTGGTCTCTGAATTGCTCCAAACCTTCAGGGTTTGGTTCTAATGACTAGATGGATTTAATGGAATGATAATCACGATACAATTAGGCTAAATTAAGTTGGGTAACAACCTTGGGTTGTTACAGTTATAGACTCCCGTACTTAAGAACGATGTCATCCTCGACATCACTTAGTGAAGAAAGTACTATAAGGTTTGAAATTTAAACGGAACAGACAAGAAAGAAAAGAGCAGTACCTGAACTTGTAAAAACCTGTGGATATTTATTATGCATATCCACTTATTTCTACCAAGTAGATTCTTCCAAGGATCGATTCTTCCACTATATCTTGATCATAGGAATTGATCGATTGCTTATCTGCTTCTGATCACGAGCCAAGACTTTGATTGGTTCTTCGGTGTAAGAAAGATCAAGTTGAATTTCTATGACCGGAAATTGAATGAGGTGAGAAGGGTCTCTGAGACATCTTCTCAATGACGATACATGGAACACATTGTGAATGGATGCAAAGTCATCAGGAAGATTCAACCTGTAGGCAGATGATTCTACTTTGGCCAAAATCTCAAAAGGTCAACATAGCAGGGACTGAGTTTCTCTGCTATGCCAAATCTATAAACACCTTTCATTGGACTGACTTTCAAATAGGCAGAATCGCCAACATTGAATTCTAAGAGACGATGATGAGCATCATGATACTAACTCTGATGATTTTGAGCTGAACGAATTCTTTGCGGAATATGATATTCTCAGGAACTGGCAAAATCAAGAACACATAGTCTAAGCAAATCCTTTAGAACTTGATTTACTCTTTCAGTCTGACCATCCGTTTGAGGATAAAAGGCTATACTCATAGCTAGAGTAGTACCCGAATCTTGATGCACAGCTTGCCAAAACTTAAAAGTAAATCTGCTATCTCTGTCAGATACGATTAATTTCGGAATACCATGCAGCCTGACAATGTCTTTAATGTAGAGCTTTGTTAGCTTTTCAATAGAGTCAGTCTGATGGATAGGAAGAAAGTGTGCTGATTTAGTTAAACGATCTACTATCACTTAGATTACATCAACGCCAGATCTTGTGCGAGGCAATCCCATGACGAAATCTATAGATATATCAAACAATTTCCATTCTAAATTTCTAATAGATGCAGAAGACCACCAGGTCTTTGGTGCTCTGCCTTTACCAAATTACAGGCATGACACTTAGCCACAAAATCAGCTAAATCCTTCTTCATACCAGGCCACCAAAATGATTACTTTAAATCCTGGTACATTTTAGTACTGCCTAGGTGTGGGGCCCCGTACTGATAATAAGAAAGTACGGTGCTCCAACTGTGGCAAATCCCTAACTTAAGTAAAGTTAGGTAAACCCAACCTGCCTTAAGCCAAGGACTTGTCACCAAGTGCTATAACATTCATCACTACAAATATCAAAGTGATGGAAGCAATACAAAATAGAGTAATATCCACAAGCATACATAGTATGAAAAGAGAATACAATATAGTAACTCATCACAATGCAGAAATAAAATACATACAGAATTAATTATTACAAACTGAAGTTTAAAAGGAATAAAAATATCTCTCAATCTCACTAAAATAAAAAGGCAACAGCTAACTAAACAGCAGCAGCACGATCCTCCTCCTAAATCTGCTCCTCCTCTGTGACACTGCCCACGAACACGTCTGACTCTGACATTTATCGGTATCACAAATGCCAGGTCCCCAGCCAACAAAATAAAAAGGTTACAGTTAGACAATTGTCTAAGTACATTTTAGGCTATTTTAATGAACTGAACATTTAAAGATATCACATTTTAATTTAACTACACATGCAAGCAGTAAAGGTGCAATAAGCTATGAAAGAAATGGAATACTATAAACTATCAATTTATAGCAAGCAACATGTATGTGAAGTAACATACAAAACACTAAATAAACAAGGTGAGACTAAAAGCAAAAATAACTGCAACTACTGAAATAAATATGCTCCTAACATAATTATGATCGTAATAAAACATGCTGAGTATAAAAGAATACAAGTACTGAACATGATAAAATTCTAGCATCCTAAACATGCCATTTATACATATATCTAAGCCATAAAAGTATACATACAACATGCAGATTAATATGAAAAAAAAAGGCCACTGAGACATGTGGCAAAAGCAAAGCAATATATGAAATATAAGGCCACTGAGGCATGTGGCAAAGCGAGCAGAAACTGAAAATAAGGCCACTGAAGCATGTGGCAAAGCAAATCAGAAAGCAATACAATTCAGTTAAAGTAGCAATAAGCCTAAGACATAGTACTTCCATACCAGCCAATAGGCCATACAGGGCCTCCAATATCCAACAATCAATCCCTAGCCCAGCCATCCAAATATGCTAAGTCTGAGTCCAGTCTATACAATACTACTACTGAAGAGGCAGATTAAGCTAGGACATATTCTACTAACTGCAAACAAAACAAAACTGAATGATATGCAATTTCAATACTAGCTTAGGATGTATCATTCATATCCTAAGTTTTTCCTATTATGCTCAAGGAATAAGGCTCAATATCCAAAGTATGCTAAGCAAATCTAATCAACGTAAGCAAGAGACTCAATCTAGACTTATATGATATCTATTGTTATCTAATTTCCAAATCTAACTTTTCTGAGAATGTACAAGTTTAGGATCTCCAATATCCAGCTATAGAGTAAAATCTCAGATTTACGTCCTTAAAGTCAAATATTAGAACTTAACAAGTTCTAATCCAATAATCATGTGACGACTATATAGTTTAAGTAAGCAAATCCACGACCTAATTTATGAATATTTTACTCTCTTACCTAAATCTTGACTAAATAAATCAAGATTTAAGAATTTAGAACTTAAACCATATGTTGAGTTCAAATTCCAAATCCTAGGTTGTGATGACCCGCTTAAGTAGTAATAAGTGAAACTCTTAAACATCGAGGTGCCTTTTCAGATAACGGTGGAGCTCCTGATAAGAACTCCAAAGTTAAGCGTGCTCAGGTGGGAGCGCTCCCAGGATGGGTGACCTATTGGGAAGTTATCTTCTGAGGGCAAAACTGTGAGGCCTTTCAAGCCAAAGCGGACAATACCTTGGTGTTAAGAGTTTGAGCTATTACAAATGGTATCAGAGCAAACCATAGGGTGTCTGATAGGAGCTAAGTGCTATACAGGGCAAAGTACTACTTCATGTGAGCAGCCTCTTGAACCTATGATGGTTAAGGTGCTACATGGTTGTGGGTACCTCTTGTGCCTGTAGGGGTCACCTCTAGTCCTATCTACCTAATAGATGATTCTTGGATCTGTGTGTGGATACTGATTAGGACGTCAGTTACTTAAGTTGGGGAGATTGTGATGACCCACTTAAGTAGTAATAAGTGAAACTCTTAAACATCGAGACGCCTTTTCAGATAACGGTGGAGTTCCGATAAGAACTCCAAAGTTAAGCATGCTCAGGTGGGAGCACTCCCAGGATGGGTGACCTATTGGGAAGTTATCTTCTGAGGGCAAAACCGTGAGGCCTTTCAGGCTAAAGCGGACAATACCTTAGTGTTAAGAGTTTGGGCTGTTATATAGGTAATCTCTTAGTAAGGATTTAGGGTTCACACTTAACACCCCAAATTAAAGGTGAAGAGTCCTATAAGCTGCAGGATTCAGGAACTAAGAACTTAGTGAAAGACTATTCTACTGATTATAAGATAAAATAATCAATTAAGAACATGAGAATCTAAGATCTATATTCAACCTTTAAGATAATTTCATTATTTTATTGATTGAATCATCCTATACCCATATGGAAGGTTTTAAAAGATTAAAGAATTTCAATTGGAGGTGGTTCAGTTCAAATTGAAGATCTAAGTCTAAGATCTAAGATTTAAAGATCTGAAGTTTGATCACTTTAGACTTCTAATTAGAGTTTTGACTTAAGAGTTTCCATTTGTGGTTCTCTTTAGAATCAGGATCATAATTAACTATGAGGAGCTTATTAAGGTTAAAATTGACAATTCCAAGTATTAGATTAACACTAAACCCATATTGACCTTCTTAGGTTACTTAAGATCTAAGAGTCTGAGTTTTGATCACTTTAGATCTTAAGCTAAGATTTTACTTAGACATTTCCAAATATTTTCCTTTTAGCACTTAATTCTTAAGTTATCTTAACTGAACTTATTAATGAGATAATTGACCATTTCAATTATTAGATTTAAAGTTTAATGACATATGATCTTTATAAGTAAAACTTAAGATCTAAGTATCTTAATTAAGGATTTAATGAAGACCTCATGGATTCATGATCACATTAGCACTATTATTATTCTAGGATTTAAAGAACATTTCCAATCTACTTTATAGTGGCTTACTGAAATTTTTAATCTTTGAAGAATACTAAATCACATTTTGGTCAAAATGACCAAAATGCCCCTCTTAAGTAAAATTGGGATTTTAGGATTTAACTACCCAAATTTATTCTAATCTATTTTAATGTGTATCATATTACTTAATGAAGGGGAAACACCTTTAATTTAGGTTTTGATGACCTAAATGGTCTTAATTAGCACTAATCACTTAATTAAGCCACTTAAGATGATTAGTGAAATTATGGCACTTTAGGGCAATCCAACTTTACACTTAGGTTATACTAGGTCTAATATGATATTAGGAACCATCCCCACCCAAGTCAGAGGCTTAATTAGGGCTTAATTCACTAATCCTTGATTAGGTGATTAAGGAGTGATTAAGAAAATTAATTATCCAAAATTAATTTTTAAGGGTCTGGAATTGTTCCTTAGGGTACAAGGAGCAATTAGAGCCCTTAATCTCATAAATTGGATAATTAGATGATTTTATATAATTTATTTAAGAACAGAGAATGTTTGGCAAATATTTTTAAATCCAACCATTGGATTTGAGATTTTATTTTATATTCAAATTTCTTGAATTTTTCTGATTCAAATGGTATATTGGATCATACCATTTGGATTTATATAACTAAAGTTATTTCATTATTTTATTCTGTATTTTTATTTAAATGAAAATCATAGGATTTATTTTCTGTTTTTAATTTCCCTAAGGAAATTAAATACAGAAATTTGATTATTACTGTCGGCCCAAAATCAAAACGCGCAGGTCAGGGGTCGACCCAGCCCAAAATCACCGTCTTCTTCCTCTCGCTCGAGCCGCTGCCCGAACCCTAGGGCCAACTTCCAGCGCCAAATTCTTCGCACTCCGATCACGCCACGCCCCTATTTCGATGGCTACACGATCCCTGACCTCAGACACATCAATTAAACCAAGAAGCCCTAACTGGGAGGCACTGGATTGCCATATGGCTGCTCGGTCAAAAACCTCCAGAAGGCGCACCTGTGAGGAGATAATTCTCCTCACAGAGTCCACATGTCACCGCGATCTTGATCCCTACACGTTCAGGGATCAACAAGGAAGCGATATGGCGAAACGAGGAGCTCTGGGGTGGTCTGGATCGCTGGGGTGCTACTAGGCATTTTCTGCCGTTTAGACCTGCGACGGGTTCGATCGATTCCAGTCGAATCGATCGAACTGGTCGAGTTCACCCCTCGATACCAGCTCACAACTATTGCCCATATGATCTTAGTACCAATTAGACAATTAATTTCAACTGGAAACACCGAATTAGGCGAACCAGAAATTTCGTCTGGCGGTGCGTACAGACGACGAATTCGCCATCTGGTTCACTGCCAGACCACACTTGCCGAGTCGATCGTCCACGGAGGAGTTAAGGTAAGGTCCTACTCAGCATCTAAGGCTTGTGAAGAGGCGAGTCGAGCTGAATCCAGCTCGACAGAGAGAAAGGGAAGAAAGGTTGTACCTCGGGTCGAAGAATCGCAGCGACGAAGGCAATGCAGGCCGACTTGATGGCGCTAGAGGTTGCAAGAACTCGATAAGGGGGTCTGAACTTCAGACCTCACCCTCTATCAGCAGACGAAGCAAGTTTGATCGCCGGGAGAGCTTGGAACACAGGGAGCAGAGAGCAGAGGGAGATTTGAAAGTCACAGTGAGCAAAGGAGCCCATTGTGGGATTAAAGAGGTATTTATAAGCTTATGAGGGCCTGAACGATGGACGCTGGGGCTCAGGCTTGGAGCTAGGCTCGGCTCGAGTGGTTTGCTCGCCATTGCTCAATAGGGACTGGCTCGGCCATCCCTGCCCGCACCTAGGGCTCGGCCACGAACGAAAGATGCTAACAGCTGGGCGGACGTGGCAGCGCGAGTGGGGGACAACGCCTACATGGTGAATTTTCGCTGTCAGCCAAATCTCTGCGAAGACGAAGGTGAACAGCGACAGGGGGACCGGGAGCCGTCTGATGCGCGAAGTCGTTGGAGATGGACGGCCTGATGGGGATCTTACGTAACGGCCGCACGGATTAAATCCTGGACGTTAGATATAAGATGTCGATCGTGCGTGTAACAACCCAAGTTGTTACCTTAGTCAATTAGAACTAATCTTAGTTTTAAATTCAATCCTAAGTGTTAATTGAATCATTAGGAGTCAACCTCTAAGATCTAGTCCAAATCAGGAGGCAAATGGATCGCATCCTGATTTCTAGAAAATTCATAAACCCTAAAATTGACCTATCTAAATAGACCTCATATCAAAAAATAAACTTCGCCATTGTGCTCATTGCCCCCAAATTAGTTATGGGTGAAATTTTGGTGGCAATCGGAAGTCGTCAAAATTTGATGAATATTTTAATAATATTTAAATATTCAGAAAATGAGGAAATTAAATACTCACCGGAATCAAAATCTGACTTCACTGTTGCGTTCCTCACCCCTCAATTAGCTAGGGTTAATTTTCTGGGAATTTTTGGAAAAATATTAAACTATGTATTTTTTTTTCTATTTTTTTTGGAAAATTATGATTTATATAAATAAATATATTTATATATCATTCCTTTATTTCATTTTCTTTTCTTCCCCATATTTTCTTCCGCAAAAAAGAACACAAGCCCTAAAATCCTCCCCATTCACTCGATTGGCCGACCCCTCCCTCTCGACCGCTCGCAAGTCTTCCCTTATCTACGCTCGACACGCGTCACCGCCTCCTCGCAACCTCCGCCGCTAGCCTCGCAAGCTCCGCCCGGATTTCTTTATGGCCTTAGCCGCGCCCAAGGCGTGGGGAGAGCAAGGGAGGCCTCAGCTCGCCGACCCACCTCCAGTCGAGTACCCTTCCCCTTCGCCTCATCCCCTTCGTGCCCGACGCGTATCGCGGACCTGCCATCTTCCTCGCCTATGTCCCTCCGCTGCGTGTCGCCGAACTTCCTTTGACGCCATCAAGGTACCCCCGCACCTTATAGCTCTCGAAACTTCCATTTAAGTTTCTTTTATACGTACCCCTCCTCAAATCGTTAAGTACCTCCTTACCCCATGGTTCGAATGCTTTGAAGATTTAGTATGATCAATCTTCATTTGAACTTGAGATTTTGATGTTTTTGAAATTAACACGTAATAATGCCCATTCATGGAATCTCACACTCAATTTATATTTTATGAGGCTTCTTGGCTGCATGTTAGTCAAATATTATTAAAATATCAATAACTTGGTCAATCGGGCTCGGAATTTAGTGTTCTTGGACTCAATGGAATCCTTGAACAACCACCAATAATAAACTGCATAAAATTTAGGTTTCAGTAGAGTGAAAATTTCTTAAATTCCCTCAAGTCATAAACCTTAGTTTGAACCTGTAGGATCTATTTATCGTCCAAATTTGACGTACTTACTGTCTATCTTCAAGTTAGACAGTAAAAAATCATATGGAAAAGAGGAAACTCATTTTTGGACACTTAAATCAAAAGTTGATTTTTTGGACCCTTAAGTAGGGGCAAAATGACCCTTTTGCCAAAAATTAAGGATAAACACCCTTAACCTTTAATTAGTCCTATAAAACACTACAACTAACGTTATAACCATATTAGTGGCATTGAAGTAAGTAAAATCAACAGTCAGGTCAAATTCCAAAATTTTCCTAAGTCTTCAACACTACACCTTAAGGACCCTTTCTGAGACTAGGACTAGATCATAGGGTTGATTTCATTCATTGGAAAATAAGGATTTTCAATGAATGAATCTTTGGTTTTAGTAGTTTTTAGAATTTTTCAACTTATTTTGATTATTTGATTTTTTTAACCTTAGATCTAAGATAGGAGATTCATCATATTAAGTTTGATTACTTAATAAGGTTGGCCTAAATTATTAGATCACTTTTATAATGAAACTTAGATCCTAGGTCTTATCCTTTTTGGATTATGTGATTAAGCCCAATCTCGTGGTGTTTAATCCATAATCTATAGTTTTATAGTTTTAGTGAAAATGTCTAAAATTATCAATTAGGTCGTGATGATTTATTATTTAACTTTTATAATCGACTTTTATTTGGTATATTAGGACCTAGCTAGTCCTGATATTTGGTAACTTGTAAGGATGAATTTCTAAGTTACACTTGAAATGTGGGAAAATGGTGATTCTGAACTTGTGTAATTTGGAATAATTAGAATGGATAGTAGAAAACAGATGGTATCACCATATTAGTAGAGTCCCCTGCTTATTTTGATACTTTGTGCTACGCATTCCTTGTGTATTTGAGCTTACTTCATTGGACATTTCATATAAGATAATTTTGTGCATGAAAATGAAAACGTAGAATATTAGGATAACAGTTGCCTTTAGGTCCGATTTATGGTGATTATGGTGTACATTTGCCCCGATGGACAGGGGTAAAGTGAGATCAGGATGCCTAACATTCTCATTGAGGAGAGTGTGTTAGGCTTGGGACCCGTATAGTCTTACAGATGTGCTTGACTTCTCAGTTGTTTCTAACAGTTATCCATAGAAACAAAAGTAAAATAACTAAAATATGTTGCATAAGTATTGTCTGTCTCTTCAGTCATGTAGTATGTTCAGTATGTTTGCAGATTGAGATGTATATATATATATATATATATATATATATATATATATGTGGGCCAGTTTGGCCAAGTTTCTGATATGGCAGTCAGTATACAGAGTTGACGTGCAGTTTTAGTATTTGGCTATGTTTTGGCATTGTTTATTCAGTCAGTTATTTACTTGTACAGCTTATATATAGTAGGATGTTATATTTTATTGCTATTTATCTGTATTACTGCTAAGATTTATTATTGTAATTTGCATATTTCATTTGATCACCAGCAAGTATTAGGGTGTAGAATTTTCTTCCAGCATATGTTTAGTTACTTATATTATATGCCATGTTTTGTTTACTTCGCTTTTGAGGCATGTCTTAGCCTCCTTTGTTTAAGTTATAAATGTTATTTATAGATGTTCCTCTTTCTTATTGTATTGCTAGTCGCTCCCCGATATATTGTTTCTTAGGAAAAATTATGTAAAGTGGTGATATTAAAAACATATGAAAATGTATCAGCCTAAAATGTACTTAGACAAATTGTCTAACCAGATTTTTCTTTATTTTGGCTGGGTCCCTACATTGTGAAACCGACAATGGCAAGCATAGAGCAGATAGAGGATCCAGCACCTGAGGAGGAGCTATTCCTAGAGGAGGAGGAGCAGCTCGGACCAGAGCATATTTAGTCCATATACTTATTGTGAGGATGAGTGCCTTTGCATTTCCTTTTATTTGAACTTTAAATGTTATAATAATACATGTACTCTTGACTGTGCATTTGGATTTGTATGCTTATATTCTGAGTCATATTTTGCACTTATGTTACATTGTGATGCTTGGATGTTATTTATTGCTTCCGCACTCTGTACGTTATAGTGACTGTTAGATTGATTCTGTGTTAATCATTCCCTAATCAGGTAGATTATGGAGTCTATCCTAATCCAATAATAAGTGAGAGGTTAGCCAGAGTGACACTCCACCCTTAACCTGATCCTTAGTGGATTAAGGGTGCGGGACGCCACAGTACGCCTGAGATTAGATCACGGGCGGAGCGATGCGAGCCCTCGGATCCTGCGCTGAGATGCGTGCTAGCGCATCGAGTGGCTCATTCTTATGTGCCGCTGTCGGGACCCCGCAGCGGATCTGCCGCGGTCCCGACAGCAAATCCTGAGTTTAAAAATTTAATTTAATAAAAATTAAATCCAATTAAATATTATAATTAATCCTAAATATTATAAATCTAATTTTGGACTAGATGAGCTCCAAAAATTTCCAAAAATTCACCCTTAGCTAATTTGGGTATGAGGAATTCAAAAATGAAATCAGATTTTAATTTGGAGATCAAAATAATTTAGGTATTTTCAGGGCTTAAAAATAGCCAAAAATACCAAATTTTCCATTTTAGCTCCAAATGATTCCAAACTTCTATGGTTAGGTTTAAATGACCCATTGAGTCCAATGGAATCAAAATTAAAACTTAGTTTTGCTTAATTAAACTAGGTTTAGCTAGGGTAACAACCTAGGGTTGTTACACTAGGTGAATGTGATACCCAGAATTATGACTTTCAATCAACACTTCTCGGTGCATGGATTTAGGAATCCATAAATGATTACTTTGATAAATTACGACGTTGCGCATTTGTAATTCATGACGGCGATCACTTTCAATATCTGCTTTGAATTTTAGATAATCATCATTTTTAGTTTGTGAGATAAAGACATCTATGTGGAATATTGGTTCCACATTGATATTTGATGGAACAAAACCCGACACATCACCACTAACTAGAGAAATGTAACAACCTTAGGTTGTTACCCTAATAATATATAGCTTAATTACTCTTTAATTTCAATATTATTGCTTTTAAAAAATCAAGTTGAGCCTATTCTGAAAATTTGAAATCAATTGGACTACCCTAAGTCTAGATTATATGTTTGATCAGTATAGATACCCTAAATTAGACTTAAAATATTTTGATCTCAGAATTAAAATCTTATTGTATTTTTGAATTCCTCACCCCCAAATTAGCTAGGAGTGAAAGTTTGGTGCAATTTGGAGATCATTTAGGCTATGAATCATATTTAATTAAATTGGTCTAATTACATAATAGGATTTCCAACAATTTGATTTTGCAAATGTATCCTATACCCGTTTAAACGGTCGGGATTTGCTGTGCAGACCATGGGCGATCCATAGTGGATCCCGGGTCGCGTGACAGTGGAAAATCCCCAACTCAAGTAGAGTTAGGTAGGACCCAACTCGCCTTAAATCAAGGACTTGTCACCTAGAGCTGTAAACATACATCAATATAAATTAAAGTGGCGAAAACAAGAAATAGTATAATATAACATCCACATGCATAACATAGTATAAGAGAGTAAAAGAAATAGTAACTCAGATCAAATGCAGAAAGTAAATACATCCAGAATTTAATTATTACAAATTAAATTTAATAGAAATAAGGATCTCTCAATCTCACTGCAAAAAGAAAAAATCTATCTAAACAGGTGTAGGAAGATTCTCCTCTTGCACCGCCTCCGATCCTGCAGCACCATTGACGAACAACCCTGAATCTGACATTTATCGGTATCACAAATGCCAGGGCCCCAGCCAACAAAAGAAAAAAAGTTACAATTAGATAATTATTTAAGTACATTTTAAACTATTTAAGTGAACTGAGTATTTAAGATATCACATTTAAAGGTTTTAAACTTGTAAGCATTTAAAAGGTGCAACAAGCTACAATAACGGGGTAGTTATAAACTAATCATTTATAGCTAATCGACATGTATGTAAAATAACATACAAAAACAACAACTAAACATGGTGAGGCTAAAAGCAAAAGTAGCTGTAATTACTGAAATAAATCTGATCCTAACATGCTTATGATCATATGGAGACATGCTAAGTATAATAAGAATATAAGTGCTAAAATAGACATATAATTCTAGCATCCTAAATATATAAATATCTTAGTACTAATCAATGAGAGCGTATATACAAGCATGCAGATTGACATGAAAAAGGCTACTGAGATATATGGCAAAAGTAAACTAAGTACATACATGAGCAAAAGTAAATCTACTGAGACATGTGGCCAAGCAAGGCAGGTACTAAAAAAAATGCCATTGAAGCATGTGGTAGAGCAAAACAAACACTAATAATGGAAATAAAGTAGCAGTAAGCCTAAGACATAGTACTGCTATAATAGAACAAGCCATACATGGCCTCTGAACTGAAAGTTCAACATGTATCCATCCTAGGCATCCGTAGAGCTAGATCCGAGTTGAACTTATAGAATAAGACATATATCCATCATAAACATCCATCGAGCTAGGTCCGAGTCTATTCTATAACAAAACTAGAATTGAAGAGGCAGACTGAGCTAGGTCCTACTCTACTAACTGAAAATATTGAAAGAACTGAATGAATGCTTTTTCAAATGCTAACTTAGGATGTACCTTCCATATCCTAAGTTTACTTATTATGCTCAAGGAACAAGGCTCAATATTCAAGGTATACAGAGCAATCAAGTTAAAGTAAGCAAAAGATTAAATCTAGACTTATGTGATATCCGTTGTTGTCTATTTTACCCAACTAACTATTCTAAGAAGATACAAGTTTAGGATCTCCAATATCCAGCTATCGCGTAAGATCTCAGATTTACAACCTTAATGTTAATATTAGAACTTAACAAGTTCTAATTCATAATCATATGATGACTATAAAGATTTAAAGTAAATGAATCAATGACTTAATTATTATTATTTTCCTCTCTTAACCCAAATCTTAATTTAGTAAATCAAAACTTAAGGATTCTGGATCCAAACCCCACTTGGTGTTCAAATCCTGAATCCAAGGTAGTATCCTTAATAAGGATCTAGGGTTCACACTTTAAAACATAATTTAAAGGTAAGGAATCCTATAAACTGAAAGATTCAGAGGCTATGATCTTAATGAAAGGCTGTGCTAATATTGTAAGATAAAATAATCAGTAAGAACTAAGAATCTAAGATCTATATTCAATCTTTAGGATGATTACATTATCATATAGATTGAATCAGTTCTACACCCACATGGAATGTTTCAAAAGATTTAAACACTAAATCACTTAAGGAATTCTAAATGGAGGTAGTCCAATTCAATTAGAAAATCTAAAGTCTAATATTTAAGATCTGATGTTTGATAACTTTAGTCTTATATTAAGATTTAGACTTAGGATTAACAAGAGTATTTCCTTTAAGTTTCAAGCTCAAGAATCAACTTAATTAAGCTATTAGCTAAGGATCTAATACTTTAGTATAGTTAAACTTAGCTCTTAAGATAAGGTGATTTTAGGAACACTTAAAATCTTAAGATCTAAGTGAGCTATTTTCAGATTTTTCACTTAACTCAATATTATCAACATAGAATTTCAAAAAGGTGTTAAACATATTAACTAAGGATATTTTGCTGAATTTTCAAGACTTAAGGGGTGCTTAAATACATTTTGGTCAAAATGACCAAAATACCCCTCTTAAGGCTAAAAAATGGGATTTTAGGATTTAATTATCCAAATTGATTCAAATCTATTTTAATGAGTTTCATGATAATTTAATGAAGTAGGAAATATACTTATCTTAGGTTTTAGTAACCTAATTAGCCTAATTAACAATAATTATAATTTAAGGCTAATTAAGGTGATTAAGGAAACTATGATATTCTAGAATGATCCAACCTCATTCATAGGCTCTAATATACTTAAGAAGGTATTAAGAACTTATGTCACCAAAATTAGAGGATTAATCATGGTTTAATTCACTAATCCCCAATTAGGATAATTAAGAGGTGATTAATAAAGTTAGGGTTCCTAAATTATTTTTAAGGGTCTACATAGGTTCCTTATGCTCTCATGAGCAATTAGAGATCTTAATCAACATTCTTAGATATTAATTGAATTTATTATGATTTAATTAAAAATAGAAAGAATTAGGTAATTATTTAAAATCTAACTATTAGATCTTTGATTTTATTTTATATTCAGGTTCATTGCATTTTTTTTATTAAAATGGTATATTGGATCATACCATTTGGATGAGTATAGCTAAAGTTATTTAATTAATTTAATCTGTATTTTTATTTAAATTAAAATCATAGGTTTGATTTTTTGAATTAATTTTCTTAAGGAAATTAATTCAGAAATCCTTTAATAATAACAGTGGGCCCAAATTCCAAAAGGCGCGGGTCACGGGTCGGCCCGACCCGTGACTTCGTCTTCTTCCCATGGATGACACCCGACGCCCAAACCCTAGGCGACCTTCCCTCGCCGAATTCCCCACGCTCCGGCCATGCCACGCCTAGCTCTCGATGGCTACACCTTCAGGGCCTGAAGACGCGTCGATTGGACCAAGAAGCTCTGTTTGGGAGGTGCCGGAACCCTGGAGTGCTACTTGGCTGAGGATGCCTCCTAGGCGGACCTTTGAGGGGTGAATTCTCCTCACCGAGCTAACGCTAGACGCTAGACATTAAGCCTATACATTCAGGGACCTAAGGGGGACCGATTGGGTGAGTCATGAGGTTCTGGGATGGTCTGGATCACTGGGAGGTTACTCATGGTGAAACACAGATGGTGCTCTTCTCGGTTCAATCGATTCTTAGTCAAAATGATCGACCCGATCGAACCTAACCTTCGATACGGGTCCTACAATTATTGATGAGAGCTCCCAGCGTTAATTAACTGGCTAGGCGCGCGAATGGAAGGTAGGAATCGGCAAGCCAGAGATCGACTGGCAGTGCACACTCAGATGGCGAATCCGCCGTCTGGTTCACTGCTAGGCCTCACCAGAAGGCTTAGATGACTACCAAGGAGCTAGGGTGAGGTCCTAATGCATCATCTAGAGCTTAATTGGTAGCGAGTCGAGCCGAAACCAGCTCGACAGAAGGGTTAGAGGCGGTACCTTGAGCTGGGGAAAAGACTACCACTGAGATGAAGGGAGGAGCTCAGAGTTCTCCAAGCAGATGCAGGGACTGCGCAAGGGGGTCTAAACACCAGACCGCACCCTTGATCAGCGGTTCGCAGCTACAGGATGTCGGGCTTCGTCGAGGGCTCTAATGCTTCAGTTGGGAGTATTAGTGGATCTCAATGAGCAGTGGGGGTCACTGAGATGCGCTGAGGGTATTTATAGGCGAGGGGGAGGTCCAAGGGTGGACACGATGGCTAGAAGCCATGATTCAGGCTCAGGCAGGGATGGAGCCACGAGCTTCCACAATTGGGGCTAGCAGGGCCTCGTGACCCAATGAGCTTCGTCCTACAAGAACCAGGAAGATCTTAATGGCTGGGAAGACATGGCAGAGGGAGTGGCAGACCAAGCCGACATGTCCAAATCACTCTGATATTCTATGTCGGATGCGAGCTGGGGAAGACGAAGGCCTACAGTGACGGATAGGGGCACGACCGTCTGATGGATCATCAGTTACAACGGGACGGTCCTGATCATCCAACCAATAACAGCTGAGCACGAGGATCAGATCGATCATTGGATTAGGTCTGATAGATACAACGAGTGATCGGGTTACTTAAGTTGGGAAGCCAGATGCCATTTGATCTCATCTCAAAACTGTGGAACGGTCGTGATAAGACGGGACCGATCGAGAGCACGGGCCATTGGATCCTTTCCGTGAAATCGATAGTCCGGATGGCGCCCACTGTTTAGAGGCAGCCGACCGTTGTATGGGGGTAGAAATGTAATTTAATATTGTTTTAAATCCTTATGTGCAATTGAACCAATTTAAATTAAATTCAAAATTGGCCTAAATGACCTCCAAAAATTCTCAAAATTTCACCCTTAGCTAATTTGGTGGTGGGAAATTCAAAAATAAACTCAGATTTTAATTTGGAGACCAAATTAATTTAGGTATTTTCTAGGGTTTAAAATAGGCAAAAATACCAAAATTCTCAATTTAGCTCCGATTGATTCAAAATTCTAGTGTTAAGTTTAAATGACCTATTGAGTCTAATGGAATCAAAATCAAAGCTTGGTTTAGCTTAATTAATCTAGATTTAGCTATGGTATCAACTAGGGTTGTTACAGCCGTTCCTCTCGAGAATCTGGCAGCTAGGATCAGATCCCGCAGAACCGCAGATCAACCATTGGATCGCCCGACTGATCATATAGCCTAGATCACTCCTGCGATTGGTCGTTAGGATCCGAGTGATCCGAGCCGTTCCGCCATCTGATCGATTGATCAGACGGAATTCGAAGGTCCCGCTACTGTGGACCTTCATCTTCCTCTCGCTGCGCCCAACAAGAAGATCCTCCCCATACTCCCAACTACCTAGCCTGTCCCCCACTCCCACATCCACCTCAGCAGGTTATTATGACCTCCCCCTTCTTGGCAAGGATCCCCGATCGGGCCTCGTGACCCAGCCGAGCTCAAATTGGAAATTTGAGAGCTCGGCCATGGCCCGGTCTCTCGGGCCTCTCCAGTCCGGACCAGTTCATCTGGAATCTTCCTCACTTTCCTCTGAGGCTATAAATAGCCTCAGATCTCCCGAGGGTGAAGCTTTCTGATCAATTAGAGTCTCATTCTCAAATCGCCATTGTTGATCGTCTGAGCTCTCCTAGGCATTCCCGACATGCGTACCATTGATAGAAGAGTCTCCTGACATTCAGAAACTCTTAGAAAAATCTCAGGAAGCTCAGGTAGCTTGGCATTGACCCTTGCGATGTCTACAAGTTCCCCGTAAAAACTAGGTACCCCCTCTTGCGTTCACCACTCCCAAATTAGCTAGGGGCGAAGTTTTGGATGCATTTGAAGTCGTTGGATTTTCGTAAAATATTTTAATACTATTTAAATAACCCAAAAATTGAGATAATTAAATACTCGTCAAATAAAAAATCTGATCGCACCGTTGCGATCAGCATCCCTCAATTAGCTAAGGGTGATTTATTAAAAATTTTTGGGAGTCATTTAATGGACTCATTTTAATTATAAAATTAGATAATGAATAATATATTAATTATTTAATAATTAATTCTAACAGCCACCGTTTCCTCTCTAATTCCATCGTTAGCTTCTCTTATAAGCATCATTAGCATTAGGCGTTAACATTAACGGTGGATCCTAGCCGTTCCCTTCAGGATCTAATGATCCCCGCACCATATCCCTCCCCAGGCTACGCGTGGTAGCCTCCTCCTCACACGCAGCACCTCTTGCAATGCCAGTCGCACCTCTATTGCTACTTTGAAGACCAAGTAGCTATCCAAGAACCCAATCTTCTCATTAGGGGTCGGAATCAAGAAAATCGAGGATGCAGCCCCTTCTTCCAAAAATTTTCAAGGCCTTGCGATTTTTCGACCTCCCCCATCAGGTACTTCGTTTTCTATATCACATATCTTTGATCTTATTTAGCATTCCATACATATCACTTCAGGCAAATGTTATTCTTTGTGTATCGATTTTAAATTACGCAAATTTTGAGCCTGATTTCCTTCGTTAAATTAAATCTAGCATTCAAAAACCTAATAACCATTAGGGCAATCAGTCGCCGATGGGAGAAGCATGATTGGGGCTTGGCGTCGAGCTCAGTCGATGCTCCTAACTTCAGGTCTGTTGCTCGACTCCGCGATCGTGTATGGAGGTCTCCGCCCGTGAGAAGAACGGGTCGCCCTAATCTTCAGTGTTTTAGATGAAGACTAATTCTAGATTGGGCCGGCCCATATTCAGTCCATACCGCCAGCCCAATTCCCTGCCAAACCGGGCCCACGGGCCACACCATCTAATTAGGCCCACCGCTGTAAATAGAATAAAAAGATAAAATATAATTTAAATTAAATAAATTAAAATTTAATTAACTAAATTAATTAACAAATTTCATTCATTAATAACTTTTAATCTTGAACTCCAAGTGTATTAAAATTATATGTCAAATTGATCAAAAAATTATGAGGAATAATCTGAAACTATCAAATCCCTATTTGGACTTGTATTTTGTATAGTGACATTTAGGGGTACTAATTTAATTCAAATAATGTTACAAATATTCAAATGGCTATAGTTTTGTATTCCTCATTTCAAATATACCAAATATGGGTATCAAAATACTCAAAAAACTCTAAGGAATATTATGGTAGTATTAGTTTTGCTATTTGGATTAGATTTAGACTAATCATATTTATGACCTAACCTTAATTAGCTTAAATAACCCTAGAACTTCAATTGACCATAAGTTGGTCAAATAAACTTCAAATTATGTGATTCAAATATCGATTTAGATCAAGAGAACCTAATTAACAATAATCTTTAAAAATATTTAGGATCTAACAGTTGGATTTGCTAATCACCCTTAATTACCCTAAAATTTGATTAGTGAATATTATCAAATCTAGTAATCCAAATTGAGTGATTTAAGTTTCAGAGAACTCATAGAGTCTATTAAAACCTAGCTGTATGGTTGGATTAATGATTGAGTGATTAGTTTCATTAATCACTCACTAATTACCCTAAACCTTAATTAGGTCATAACTTAGCCAAATTAGGTTCAAATTGAGTCTACCACATATCATTATGATTAGTGGACCATTTGTAAACCATAATCACTAATTTTGCTCAATTTGGATCTTAATTGATAAAGTTAAGATTTTGACACTTAATTAAAAATCCCTTAGTTACCCTTTTTAACCCTAATCTTGTAATGGCCATAATTTGGCCAATACTTATCAGAATTCAGCAAAAATTAAGTTCTATGAAAAGCTTAGATAGTAAATAATAGTAAACTGAAAGAAAATTTAAATTTCATTCAGCCAAATTACCAAAATGCCTCTATGAGTCAAATTTACTAATTTGACCTCATAAGGCTTAATACTCACCCAAATTTAATATAGTTGCTGTCTAATCTTATATTAGACAGTAAGAAACACCTTGCAATAGAAAATTTTCGATTTGAAACCTTAGATCAAAAGTTGATCTTTTGAACCCTTAAGTAAGAGCAAAATAGTCATTTTGCCAAAATTAGGGTTTAACATTTTAAAGCCCTAAAATCACATTCCAATCATTACCAACAGTAAATTGAATGTTTTGGAATATAAATTAAGTAAGTTTAAGTCTTAATTAGATTTTAATTAAGACTTCAATTTTAGGCCCTAAAGAAAAACCCTTAAGTAATATGTGAGTGATCATTCTTTCCTTAACATTTTTAGATCTTTCCTTAGGTCTTATAATACTAGTTAAGATGTGTGTCATGAGTGATACTCTTAGTACTTAAAAGCATAAATTCTTAGAATTAGGAATAGATCTTAGGTTAGAGTTCATCTATTGAATAAATTGGGTTACTCAATAGATAAAACCTTGAGTTTCCTAGTTTATAAATTTTTTTTTTAAGTTTCTTTACATAATTAGTTGATTTTTAAACCTTAGAGTTTAGGATAGAGATCTATCATAATGCCTTGATTTTCATTAGGATTTGCTTTAATCTAAATCAGTGAGTATGGGTATTAAACCTTAGACCCTTAGTTACACCATTTGGATTGAGTGATTAAACCCCATCATTTGGAGTTAAATCCTCAATCCTTTCATCTTGATTTGATTAATCAAGATGAGTTGGGATTAATTAAAATATCAAATTAGGTCGATATTTTGCTTATTTAAATCAAGTAGTCATCTTTTTATTAAGATATAGTTAGGACTTGGCTAGTCCTAATTATCTTCAACTTGTAGGTTCGTGATTCTAAGTTATAGATTATGTAAGAATTGATAATTCTGAAACTTATATAACTTAGAGTAGATAGAACGAATAAAGTAGATAATAATGGATATCACTTGTATTCTAGATTGAGTCTCTTGCTCACTTTATTTTGATGCTTCGCTTACCTTGATTTTTGAGCTTTAAACCTTGAGCATATATTAGGTACATGAGATACTTGATGAATATCTTATGTCAACTTTGATGATTCATAAGTAGCATTTTGTTATTTTCTTGTGTTTTAGTAGGGTGTAGCTTGATTAGTATACCTCTTCATTTCACCCGATGGGGGTCGGCTACAGGTTCGGATCAGACCGATAGTCTATGCCATGCCTAGTCCTTGGGATTGGATGGGTAGACTCTTGCCCTAACTGATTGAATAGTTAAGATTTGATATGGTTATACTAATTTAAGTATACTTATACTTGGTTTTTCTGTTATAGCCTATCAGGCTAAGTACACCGATACGATCCGTTCAGAGTTTCAATCTTAGCCCATCAGGCTAAGTGATACTATGTGTACTTTTAGTTCGAGTGGCTCGAGTAGCCAATACAGCTTTTCAGTTTTATAGCTTACTATTTTACTTTGCATTTTCCCTGCATTTCTGCACTATTTTTATTTACAGATTTTTCTTTTGTTGGTTGGGGCCCTATCATTATGAAACTGATAATGATAGGTTCTGAGTTTCTTGGAGCTATAGATCCAGTGGAGGACTTACCATTGGAGGAGGAGCCTGTGCTAGAAGATCTTTAGACTTAGTTTTCTTTCTGTACTTATGAGGATGAGAGTCTATTTTCAGTTCTTTTAAAACTATTTAAAATGTTATAATAATTCAGGATTAACATTTCTTTACAACACTTTACTTATTCTGGATTATTGTATTGTATGGATGGATGTTGTATTTTATTCTTTCACACTCTGTGTTACTTGTATGATCATTTAGTGATGGGTTCTTGGAGAAATGACAAAGTTCTTAGTTAAGGTAGATTAGAATGTGTGTCTAATCCAATTCTAAGTAGGGATCTTGTCATTTAGATGACTCCTCCACCGTAATCATGTTAACTTAAGAGTTAACAAAATCACGGCGAGGCAGGGCCATCACACCTAACCTTATAATATTATATATCAAATTGATCAGAAAATCCTTAAAAATAAGAATATAAAATAATATTGAACATCCAATGGTTAGATTTTCTATTTTTGCCTAATTATTGTAGATCATGATTAGGGTTGATTAGCATGAATACTTATCCAATTTGTATATTTATGGTGCCATTAGTTTCCTTATGCATATTAGAATAAATTTGCTAAGTAATTTTTTTTTTGTATTTCAACTTATGCCTTAATTTTGTTAAACCATGATTAGTAAAAATTAGGGTTTGTAACCATTGAATCTTAGCAAACTTAGTATTTAATTAATTTTATGGTAAATTAGAGCTTGTGTGCCAAATTGCATGAAATTATGATGGTTCGATTTGTAGTTATGTGTTAATCCTTTTGGATTGATTTAGGATTTGATTATCATTATTTACTTTTTGTTGTCTAAAATTTTTCTATTAATATGACTCATAACAGTAAGGGAGATATATTGAAATCATGTATGCAAATTTATGATGTATAAATTAAATAAATCAAAAATGGAGAACTTAAACTTCTTAATTAACCTTAAAAAGTCTTAAGACTTTGATCAAGCTATTAAGACTTTATCTAAGTCTAAGATTGCCACCAATAATACATCCCAAATTCATTGTTTTTATATTTGATTTATAAATAAATATTTGAACTTAATTAGGCATGAGTAAGGGGTTAAACCCTTATCTATTTGATTAAGATCCAAACTCTTAAATTCTTAATTAAATTGACTTGATTATAAGATAATGAAATTAACATTATTCTAATAATACATATGATTTGGTATTAATCTTAAACATTTGAATTAGATATATTAAGATTATTGATAAATCTATGTGATTGATTAATCTGAATCTAAACTTTAGATCATTGATTTTTTCCTAAATAAGACTACTAGCATAAAAAGATAATAGAACTAAATTGATTTAATAATTAATTTGACTCTAATAATATTCTTGATTTAAATCTCATAATCTTAGAATAAGATATGATAGGATGACTTAATCATTTGATCTGATTACTCTAAATCTAACTCTTAAATGGAACCTAATATGTTAGCTTTAGAATTAAGGGTATGAGATCTTAAGTATCTTAGTATAAGATTGTCTCTAAAATATTTTAAAGACCTAAATTTAAATATACATTACGGTAGGTGTAACAACCCGCAGTTGTTACCCAGCTTGAATTTAGCTTAATCGTATCGTAATTATCATTCCATCAAGTTCATCTAGTCATTAGAATCAAACCCCGAAGGTTTGGAGCAATTCGGAGCTAAATCCAATATTTTGGATTATTTTAATATTTAATTAATTAGAAAATTGAGGTATTTATTTTGACCTTGAAATCGAAATCCGACTTCACCGTTGCGATCGTCACCCCCAAATTAGCTAAGGGTGATGTTTTGGACACGTTTGGAAGTCGTCGAATTTCGCAAATATTTTAATATAATTAAATGTTTCAAAAAATAGGATAATTAAATAATCGTTGGAATTGAAATCCGACTTCGCCGTTGGATTCCTCACCCCCAAATTAGTTATGGGTGAATTTTTGGGAATTTTCAGAGCACGTTTCAGAAATCTGAATTTTTTTTAATAATTAAGGGAAATAAGTAAAATAATCAAATAGGAGATTGTCTAATCCTAACCTTGCAATTTTCCTTTTTTTTTTTTATACATTGGTTGTCACCTCCCTTACAAAAAAAAAATTGGCTGGCCATCCTCCCCTCATTTCTTGGCCATGCCTCATTTAAGGCTCATCCATGATAGCCTACTCACCTAGCCCCTAGCTAATGATGAAGCTCCATCTCATTCTCCTCCTTTAAAAGGAGGGCACAGCCCCCCTTCTGTGGCTTACTGAAAAATTCTCAACTCCTCATCCCCTCCATTGATTCCTTGTGCTAAGAGTAGAAGCTCCTCTATAAGCTTTGAAGGAAAGGCAAAGGTTCATTTTCTTCCTCTTCTTCTAAGAACAAAAAGATACCATCTTTCTCCTCTCCTTATCTTTCTTATGATGTTATGATGTTAGAATGCAGCCTTGGATGTCCATATGCAAGTATGAAAGCCATTAAGGCTCTTAAGAACTCACAAAAATATGCTCTGTTTTTCGTCTATTCTGCATACCCTTATATTCATCGTCATTTTTAGCATAGCTAAAATATTCCGTTTGTACTGATTTTAGTGTCAATGGAAAGGTATCAGAAATACCTTTCCATTGATATATAGCACCACTTATGGAACTCTCTGGATTGAGAGTAATTAAGCTTGAAAAACGGCCCTCATGGGTTTTGCACCTGGAGAAATCACTGTTTGCCGCTGCAGCGCAGCGCGGGCTGCCGCGGGATGCAGTGGACATGAAAACTTAAGAAAAATGTTAATATAACTAATTAAATAGTAGATTGCGAAATGGACCGCTACAGCGCGTTGTAGCGCGCTGCAGCGGCATTTCACGAAACTTAGGAAAACGGCCAATAAAATTAATTGAACAGTGATTCGCAAAATGGGTCACTACAGCGTGCGGTAGCGCGCTGCAGCGGACCATAGCAGAAATATTTCATATCTTAGGAAATGACAAAATAAATTAATTGAATAGTAGTTTTGTAAAATGAATCGCTACAGCGCGCCATAATGCGCAGCGCGCGGGTCACATCGGGTCACAGCGGGTTACGGCGGATTGTAGTGGCCTACAGCGAGCCGCAGCACAATGGCGCTACCACGTGGAAAGTGCTACAACGCCCAGATTTGTAAAATTTCCAGAATTTTCCAAAAACTGCCCAGATTTTGTAAAACTGCCCAATTTTGGCTGAAATGACCAAAACTTCACTATTTTGATATTTTAAGACCCCTAGGACCCTAGTGGGGCTAAGTTATACTAAATTTGAACATTGCATAAAATTCCATATTAAAATTGAATTAGTGCTCAAAACCTACTATGATCCTAAATATGTATTGTGCCAAATGCTAAGTAATATAATTTTAAGCGCTTGAGTTGAATAGGTATATCATAATAACAACAATGGCATGAAACCTAAGTCTTTTAGATTTGTGATTAAATGTTAATCCCTTTAATTTGATTTAGAATTTGATTAGCATTGATTACCCTTTTGTGTCATCTTTCTTTCTATGTACTTTTAGAATGTTTATTGGAGAACTTCAATATTTATTTGAATACTTAAATGTGCTTACTTGAACATGAGAATCTTGATAACTTGATTAAGTAGATAATACTTAATCCAAACCTAAGCTTGACATCAATAATACACTAATAATACATTGATTTGTTATTAACTTTTAAATTAATATTGGTCTTAATGATTGAAAGGTTAGGGGTTAAATACTAACTTATCTTGATTAAGATCTAAACCTTAATCACTTAATTAATTAACTTGATTGTAAGATAATTAAATTGATATTATTCCAATAATGCATATGATTTGATATTGATCTTAAATCATCAATTTAGAATTGCTAAGAATAACATTAATATGTGTGATTGAACCATCTGAATCCAAACTTTAGATCTTTGATTTTCTCTTATATAAGATAATTAGCATAAGATGGAAATAAAATTGTAACAATTTATGCAATGCTCTAACTCCAATAAGATCTTTGATTTTATCTCATGATTATAGAATAGGAAAGGATCAAATGAATTTTAAATTAATTTGATCACCTTAACCTAAGTATAACAAGTAAACCTTAAGAAGTAGAAGAGTGAGATCTTAAGGGTCTTGCTATAGGATTCGTCATTGAAATGATTGAAGACCTTAGCTAATGAAATATTGAGGTAGGAAGGACCTTGTAACTTATTGAGGTAGAAACCTAGTTGCTCCTTCATAACTTTAGAAGTTGAACTTGATACCTTGTGGTAGGAATCACCTAAAATACTTAGAATGTGGCTCATTCCTTATGGTAGCAACCTATATTGAGGGATCATTTGATCACATCCTTGGAGCCTTGTGTAGGATACACCTACTTAGAGTAAAGATTAATAGATTTGATAAATCCTTATCGATTAAATAGAATCTGCTAAACTCAAATTGTTGGTTGAGTATAGTAGGGTATACCCATATTACTGGATTAATTCAGTAATATTCAGGATTGGTTGATTCACTCCAATGTTGACTTATGACCAGGTGCTATCCTGTGGGATTAGCTGAATACTGTCTCATTAAAGTAAATCTTCCAAGACTAAGAGTGTTATAATTAGTGAATAGGATCCTTAGTTTGAGATATAAACTGCGACCGGGTTCTGTCTCATATCGTAGTGTGCTTCGATAAGTGCAGTTTAAGCAAACTAAGTATCTGAAGTCACTTTGTGTAGACCACTAAGTATGCTTGTAATTAGTGTATTTAACGACTTAGCTTGAGATATAAACGGTGACTGGGTTCTGCCTCCTATCGTAGCACGCTTCAATAAGTGCAGTTTAAACAAGCTAAAGATTAAATTTACCTTTTGTAACAACCCGAGTTGTTATCATAGTTGATTAGGACTAACCCTAAATCTTAAACACAATTATAAGTGCTAATTAGGTCAATTGGAGTCAACCTCTGTGGCTCCCCACACCCTTAATCCGCCAGAGGATTAGATTAAGGGTGGGGTGTCACTCTGGCTAACCCCTCACTTATCATTGGATTAGGATAGTCTCCACAATCTACCTGATTGGGGAAGGATTAACACAGAGTCAAACTAACAGTCACTGTATAAGTAAATAAACAGAGTGCGGAAGCAATTTAAGGAAAAGTAAACTATCCAAGTATCACAAAACAGATAGGAAAGAAAAATAGAACTCATAATATAAGTATACAATTCAAAATCACAGTCAATAGTACCTGTATTATTACATAATTTAAAATATTTAAAGGAAAAATAGAATGAAAAACCACTCATCCTCACTTGAAGCAAAAAGGGAACTAGACGGCAGCTTCTTCCACGGGTTCCTCCTCTGGGTAAGGCTCCACACCTAACTCCTGCTCGTCTAACTGAAAGAAGTCTGCCATTGTCTGTTTCACAATGTAGGGCCCCAGCCAAAGAAAAGAAAATTCTAGTTAGACAATTGTCTAAGTACATTTTAAGCTGATGAATTATTATAAGTGTTAAGTAATATCACCATTTGACAACATCTAAGCAACATATATATATGAAAAGGAGTAGCAAGCAATACCAAGAAATAGGGAAGCTATAAATCATCATTTATAACTTAAGCAAAGAAAAAGGAAAGAGGCTGAGACATGCCTCGCATACAAACTAAGCAAGGAAGGGCATATAAATATACATAACTGTCATGTGCTATAAGAAAAGTTCTATATCCTAAACATGCTGGTGATCAACAGAAAATATGCCAATTAAAATAAATAACTCAGCAGTGGTACATATAAATAGCAGTACAAGAAAATAGCTGACGGAATAGAATACTAAAAGGTAAACTACAACAACTGCATATAAAGTCACACGTGCATCGACTGCCATACAGAAAAGAGCTACTCAAGCCCATCGAATACCAAAGAAGCTTAGCACCATCACGGTTAAGTCATAAACTGTGTACCCCTAGCGACATAAGGAGGCTAGGCAAAATAAGCACATAAAGCAAATGAAGGGTCATAGCACCAATACGGTTAAGGCCCAACTGTATGCCCCTAGTGACATAAGGAGGCTAGTAAACTAAGCATACAAGGCAACCTTAACGCCAGTACGGCTAAGGCACCAACGGCGTACCCCTAGCGACATAAGGAGGCTAGTAAACTAGGCACACAACAAAACAGATCCTTCCCCTAGCGACATAAGGAGGCTATGCAATAAGGATATAACTGAGAGGCAGTTCATAAAATTATTATCTTTTCATAAATCACTTTAATATTTTCACAATGAATCTAAGGAGTCTTCATATTTTCCTAACAGTTTATTTATGCATCAAAAATCTTGTATAATATGCTTAAGGAAATATGGCACAAAAATACAAGGAATGCGTAAGCAACAAAGTATCAAAGTAAGTAAGGGACTCAACTAAACATGGTGATATCATTTGTTTTCTACTTAACCATCTAACTATTCCAAGTTACACAAGTTCAGGATCACCATTTTCTTACTATCGAGTGTAACCCGGAAATTCATCCTTATAAGTTAAAAAGGATTGGAATTGATTAGGTTCCAATCTAGCTCAATCAAATAGATGACTACGAATTAAATAAATGAATCATACATCCTAATTTTGTAAATTTAGACGTTCTAACTAAGATCTGATCAAGATCTTCTAAACTTATAGATTATGGGTTAAACACTATGAGAATTAAGTTTAATCACATAATCCAAAGGATAAGACATAAGTTCTAAGTTTTATTCTATTAGTGATCTATTAGTTAAGGCAAATCCTATTAAGTAATCAAACTTAATAGAATGAATCTCCTATCTTAAATCTAAAATTAAAAGACAAAATAATCAGAACGAGTTGTAAAATAAAAGAAAGTCTAGAAACTAATAAACTATGGTTTCACCCGTTAGGTAACCCAATTTACCTAATGAATGAACTCTAACATATGATCTATTCCTATTCTCAGGAAAGGTCCTTAAGGTGTAGTGCTAAAGACTTAGCAGAAATTATTAGAATTTGACTTAAGGGTTGATTTCACTTGCTTAAACATTACTAAGATGATTATAATATTAGTCTTGGTATTCCGAGATGTTATCCAAAGGGTAAGGGTACTTAGTCCAATCTTAGGGCAAAATGACAATTTTGCCCTTACTTTAAGGGTCAAAAGTCAACTTTTGACTTAGAGGTCAAAATTGATTTCTCTTAGATCCAATTGATTCCTTACTGTCTAACTTGAAAATAGACAGTAAGTACGTCTAAATCGGGCGAGAAACGGTCAAGTTATAACTAAAATAAGGTTAGGGGAAATTTGGTCATTTACCTGAATTTCCAGGGTTCAGATCCTAAATATTATTATATTAATTTGATGACATTGAAATTCTAAGCTAGTTAGCATCTTGAATTTTCCAATTTGGAGTTGATTTGACTAAGTTATGGCCGTTTGAAGTATAGGGGCATTTTGGTCATTTTTCACCGAAGACTCTAGGGTTGACTTTTTGTCCTGATGTCCGAATGGGAAAACTAATACTACTACGGTGATGGGGCCGCTCTCCTGAGCATTTTAAGACCCATATTGACTATGTTTCGATAACCGGGTAAAAAGTTATGAGACTCTAAAGAGGTCCTAAAATGCTACCTCGTTATACGTACCCGAAATAAACTTTTACATTACTTTATTTGAATCCTTACATTTTTCTGAGTATTTTAAGACCTATATTGGCTATATTTGGATCATCCTACAAAAAGTTATTAGACTTCTAAGATTTACTATTCAAAAATACAATTTGAATTATTTTACTATTCATTTATTCAAATTGTATTATTTTACAGTTCATTCCTAAAGTTTTTATATAAAATTTTTGAAATTATTAATCCTTAATTAATCTGTGATTAATTATGCTTAATTACTAATTAACATTAATTAATCTATTAATTTATTAATATTTTACTGTAACAAAATAATTAGTGCTAATCACTATTTAATTAGTCTTAATTACTTATTAATATTTATTTAAGAATATTTAATTATACTTTTCTGTTCATTAGTAATTAATTATCCTAATTACTATTTAGGGTTTAATTAACCTTTTAATTAACCCTAATTAATCTCAAATTATACTTAATTAATTAAGGTTACTGTTCAAAAGTAATTAGTATTAATCCTAATTTAATTAACCACTAACTGTAATTAATTAAGGCTAAACAGCAATTAATTAACACTAACAGTAATTTAATTAAAATTTAATTAACAGACAGTGGGCCCCACTAGACACGTGACACTGCCAGAGGCTGCCACATGACATTGTGGGCCCCACAAGGGCTGACTCAACTCGGGTGACTGGGCAGTGGGCCCCACCTGACACATGGCACTGCCAGAGGCTGCCATGTGGCACTGTGGCCCCACGGGGAGACGGACCACCGCGGTTTGACCGGGTAGTGGGTCCCACTTGCCACGTGGCGGGCCCAGAGGCTGCCACGTGGCGCTGTGGGCCCCACCGGGGAGCCGAACCGTCGCGCGGCTCGGGCTGTGGGCCCCACGTGACTCGTGGCGTGCCGGCTGGCTGCCACGTGGCACCGTGGGCCCCACGGCCGAAGCCGAAGCGCCGCGGGCGTCGGCTGGTGGGTCCCACTGGACACGTGGCAGGCCCAGAAGGCGCCACGTGGCACTGGTGGCCCCACACGACTGACGCGGACCCAGCTCGGGTGAGTAGGGCTCGGGTCGACCCGGCCTGACCCGGGCTTCGTCTCCCTTGCGGAGACGGCCCGAGGGCGCCGGGCTAGGGCACGGCTTTCGCCGGCCTTCCCGGTGCCGGAGCACCTCGGCCCGCACGGCCGCCGGTAGCCCTCGACGAGGGCTACACGCCGGCGGGCGGACCTTCGCCGGAGGTGGCCGGGATCGCCGGCAAAACGAAACCCTAACACCTAGGGTTTCGACGGCTGCGGAAATAGGGCCCGATGCTTCAAGCCTTGATCTAGGCTAGCCGGACCTGATTGAGGCCGATCAGGTCCTATTGATCGTCGATCTAAGTCCTAACCTACAATTTCCATGTTATGCGATGGCGAAAGAAGAGCGGAGGGGGAGATCGGGGGTACCTAGCATTCGACGGCTGCGGGGGCTCGTACGGCTCGGGTTCGATCAGGCTCGATCTGGGCTCGGATTTCGCAAAACCTGGAGCCCATAGACGGCTGGTGGTCTTACAGAGGCGCCGACGACCTCGCCGAGGCCGGGGAAGGGCCAGATCGGCCGGGTGGGGCGGCCCTGGCGCCGTGTGTTGCGCGACGGAGCCGTCGAGGACGACAGCTCCGTAGCCGTTGGATCCAGGCCCGGTACAACGGCTGCGATGGCGCCGTCTGGATAGACGGCGCCGTCAGCTACAATGACGGGTCCGTTAAATACTTAACGGCACGCCGTTAAGTATTAAAATATTATTATTTATTTTTTTTTTGAAAAATTCCCAGAAAATTTTGAACATATTTTTCCTAGCTAATTTGGGGTTAAGGAATTCAATGGCGTAGTCGGATTTTCGATCCGATGAGTATTTTGATACCTCGATTTCCGGGGTATTTTTTATTATTAAAATATTCGTCGAAATTTCGACGACTTTCGATTGACACGAAAACTTCACCCCAAGCTAATTTGGGGTCAATGAACGTAATGGTGGTGTCCATTTTTCGATCGGAGGTCAATTTAAATAATTCAATTTCTAGGGTTTCTGGGTTTCCAGAGATCATGATTTGATCCGTTTGACTCCTGATTTGGGCTAGGTCTCAAAGGTTGAATTCATTTGACCTAATTAACACTTATAATTGTATTTAAGACTTAAGATTAGTCCTAATTAACCAGGGTAACAACTCGGGTTGTTACAACCTCTGAGACCTAGTCCAAATCAGGAGTCAAATGGATCGAATCATAATTTCTAAAAATCCAGAAACCCTAGAAATTGACCTATTTAAATTGACCTCTGATAGAAAAACTGACACTGCCATTGTGTTCTTTGACCCCAAATTAGCTTGGGGTGAAGTTTTCGTGTCAATCGGAGTCATCGAAATTTTGACGAATATTTTAATAATAAAAATATCCCAGAAATCGAGGTATCAAAATACTCGTCGGATCAAAAATCTGACTTCGCCATTGAATTCCTTGACCCCAAATTAGCTAGGATAAACATGTTCAAAAATTTCTGGAAAATATTTTTTATAAAAATAAATAAAAAATATTTAATTGACGGAACCGTCCGATCCGCGCGGATCCCACGGCTCGCAGTCGCGATCCGCGTCACGCGGTCCGGACGGATCGGGGCCGTCCGCGTGTCGCGGGATCGGACGGCCCGGGGCCATCGTCCTCGGCCCCGTCTCCCGCGAGCCACGCGCCGCGCTCGCCGCTCGCCTACCCAACCGGCGGCCTCCCCCGCCTCGGCTGCTCCGTCCGGAGGCCTTTAAGAGGCTCTCCCGCTTCCCCCCGTCTCCGGTTACGCGAACCGAAGCCAGCACAGCCTGAACCGAGCCAAGCCACCGCAGCCGTCGAACCCGAGGTACCTCCGATCTCCCCCTCTCGTCCGTTAGATTTGCAATGTTTCGCTCAATTATTGTAGGATTTAGGCTGGATTGTCGATCCATCGGACATGATCGAGTTCGATCATGTCCGATCGACTCAGATCAAGGCTGGAACCTCTCGGGTTCTGCCTCGTCCCCTCGCCCCGTAGACCTAGGATTAGGTTTAGGTTTTGCCGGCGATCCCGGCCACCTCCGGCAAACTTTTAAGATATTTTATCTTTTAACCTTAGATTTAAAATATGAGATTCATCCTATTAAGTTTGATTACTTAATAGGATTTGTCATAACTAGTAGATCACTAATGAATAAAACCTAGAACTTAGGTCTTAACCTCTTTGGATTATGTGATTAAACTTAAATCTCGTAGTGTTTAATCCATAATCTATAGGCTTAAAAGATCTTGATCAGATCTTAGTTAGAACGTCTAAATTCACAAAACTAGGATGCTTGATTTATTAATTTAACTCGTAGTCGTCTATCTGATTGAACTAGATTAGAACATGATCAGTTCTAATCCTTTTTAACCTATAAGGACGAGTTTCTGAGTTATACTCGATAGTAGGAAAATAATGATCCTAAACTTGTGTAACTTGGAATAATTAGAATGGTTAAGTAGAAAATAAATGATATCACCATGTTTAGTAGAGTTCCTTGCTCACTTTGATATTGTGCTTACACATTCCTTGATTTTTGTGCCATATTTTCTTGAGCATATCATATAAGATTTTTGATGCATAAATAAACTGTTAGGAAAATATGGAGACTCCTTAGATTCCTTGTAAAAATATTAAAGTAATTAATGAGAAGATAATGATTTGATGTGTTTGAGCTGCCTCTCAGTGTTCTTTTGATCATACCGATCGTTTCCCTATTTGTATCGTGCTAAGAACCGTCCTAGCTGTACTGATGCTATGATCTTTTGGGTATGACTGTTAGTGACCTAACCGTGTCATGCTAGGAACCGTCCTAGCCGTATTGTGTTAGGGCCTTCTATGTTGACTATTGTTGCCTTAGCCGTATCGTGCTAAGAACCGTCTTAGCCATACTGGTGCTAAGATCTTCAGCCTTTTTGGTGAGCTAAGTAGCTCTCTTCTGTATGACAGATTGTACACGTATGCTTTTATATGCAGTTGATGTTGTTTACTTTTCAGTATTTTTATTCAGTCAGCTATTTCCTTATACTATTTTTATATATATTTAGGATGTTAGAATCTTACTGTTATTTATATGTACCACTGCTGAGTTGTTTATTTTAATTGGCATATTTTCTGTTGATCACCAGCATGTTTAGGATGTAGAACTTTTTTTACAGCACTTGTTTAGTTATGTATATTTATATGCCCTTCCTTGTTTAGTTTGTATGCGAGGCATGTCTCAACCTCTTTCCTTTCCTTTGCTTAAGCTATAGATGATGGTTTATAGCTTTTCCTTTTTCTTTTATATTGCTTACTGCTCCATTACACACATTATTGCTTAGAAGTAGTAAAATGGTGATATTACATAACCTTTATAATAATCAGCTTAAAATGTACTTAGACAATTGTCTAACCAGATTTTTCTTTTTTTGGCTAGGGCCCTACATTGTGAAACTGACAATGGCAGATCCTCTTCAGTTAGATGAGCAGGAGTTATGAATGGAGCCATACATAGAGGAGGAGCCCATGGAAGAAGCCGTTGTTTAGCTTTTATATGTGAGGATGAGTGTATTTGCACTTTCTTTTGTTATTTGAAACTTTAAAGTGATGTAATAATATATGTACATTAACTGTGTATTTGGATTGTATGCTTATATTCTGAGTTCTATTCTTACTATTTATACTATGATGCTTGGATGATTTATATTTCCTTAAATCGCTTTTGCACTCTGTATGTTTACTTATATAGTGACTGTTAGATTGATTCTGTGTTAATCCTTCCCTAATTAGGTGGATTGTGGAGTCTATCATAATCCAATAGTAAGTGAGATGTTAGCCAGAGTGACACCCCACCCTTAACCTAATCCTTTGGCAGATTAAGGGTGCGGGGAGCCACACCTTTCTTGCAAACATGATAAATATGTGTATACAATCATCCCAGCTAATAATTTTCAAATAAACTCTCAACTTTAACCAATTACCATAGTTAGAATTTTAGGAGTCAGAATCCTTTTAGTAGGATTCTGCACAATGGAGACTTTGGATTCATTATCAGATTTTAAAGCATTTTCTAAATTTATCTCATGTAGTTTAGAAGCATGAGCATGAGCATAAGTATGATGTGTAAATATCAGAATGATGTATGAAAATCAGAATGATGTATAAGTATTAGTGATGATCTATTAGTTATGGAATGTTGCATACATTAATTGGGGAATTTCAGGATGCATCGGCATCATCAGTAGACAGTATTCCCAACTGGATGTATGTATACATTGGACCGTACTGCTCATAACAGTTCAGTGATATTTTGGTGGCATATCAGTAGCATACAGTATTGTGGCATATTCAGATGCACTATTTCAGTGACATACAACATAGTTGTACATATGATTACTCAGTTTCAGATTCAATACTATTTTGATTTATTTTAAGTATTCCGTTATAGTTCAATTTTACTTTACATTGCTTCAATTTTGCACAGTTTGGATATTTTTACTTTCAGCTACCTTTACAGTTTTTCTGTAGATTTAATTACATTATATAAATGTTAAATAAATAATTAGAACTATTAGATTAGTTGAGATGTGTTAGACTTATTGTAAGTAACACAAGGTACTTTTAGGATCTTACAATTTGCTAGATTCTGAGCAGTATATTGAGACAGGTCAGGAGGACAATCAGGAGATTCATGAGGAGCTCGTAGAGTACTAGTGGACTCTCCTCCACCTTTACTTTTTTGCTTAGTATTTTCAGTTAAGTACCTAGTTTTACTTCAGTATTTTAGTAAACTATTTGTAATAAGTCTGGATGTATTTTCTTTTCTTTTCTGAGATGAATATTTTCTACCGCTTCTGTGATGAATGATTCTAGATGTTTGCTTTAAGCTTCCGCACTCTATTTTTTAACTATTTATACTTAGTATTGTGATATGATCAGCATACTAGAAATGTTGATATTTTATACATATATTGGATTCTTATCGTATTCTAAATCTAATGTATGTATTTGCTTAATACTTAGGATGATGATACTACTCTTATCTTAAGTATTAGCTCTCAACCCCACTTAAAGTTGAGTCAGCAGCCCTTCAGGTGGGCTTAGTTTTTAGCTATTCGGGGAGACGAGTTATTCCTCCCCGAGTGGCGCACCGCTCCGCCGCCGGTATGGTTATACTTAATTCTTTTGCGTGCAGTGATGGGGCGGGGCGCTACAGTAGGAGAATTTTGTATAACTCATTGAGGTAAAAGCTTAGATGATCCCTTAACCTTAGAAATTGATCTTAACCCCTCATGGTAGGAATCACTTAAGATATTAGAATGACACTTCTCATTGTGGTAGAATCTCTATTTAATGATCCGTGATCACCCTTTTTAGAGCCTTGTATATGAATTACCTATTTAGCTTAAGAATTATTAGTCTTGATAAATCCTTGTTGATTAAATAAAATTATTTGAACCCAGATCATTGATTGGTGTCGTATGATATGCCCATAATACTAGTTTTCTTTAGCAGTATTCAGGATTGGTTGATTCACTCCAATGTGGACTTATGAGCCGGTGCTATCCCGACTGATTAGACGAATATAGTTCCGTTAGAGTAAATCTCCCAATACTAAGAGTGTATTAAACATGTACTCATTCCTTAGTTTGATTGAAATACAAATCGCCAACGGGCGATGCCTCCTAGTGAAGACTGCTTCAATAGGTGTGGCTCAAACAAACTAAGTAATTAGGGTCACCTTCTTTAAGATACTAAGTGTAATTGTGAGTAAAGCATCTTAATAACTTAGCTTGAGATACAAATCACCAATGGGTGATGCCTCCTATAGAAGACAGCTTCGTTAGGGTGGCTTAATCAAACTAAGTTATAAGAATCACCTTTCTTGCAAACGTGCTAAATATGTGTATACAATCATCCCATCAATGATCTTTAAGTAAATCTTCAACTTTAACCAATTTTCATTCTAGAAGCTAGGAGTCAGAATTCTTTTAACATGATTATGCACAATGGAGATATTGAATTCATCATCTGTACTTAAATCTTTATGGATTTCCGAATTTTTCTTCATATAAAATGGAAACATGGGCATAAACATGAGCATGAGCATAACGAATGATTCAGTGGTGATGTATAAGTATCAGTGATGAATTATGGGTTACAGAATATTGCATATATTGATTGGAGAATTTCAGGATACATCAGCATCACCGTACTATCTTCCCAACTAAGTGTATGTATACATTGGACCGTACGACTCATAGCCTTTCAGTGATAGTTTTGTTACATACCGTGGCATACCGTGTTGTGGCGTATTTGGGTGCATCATTTCAGTGACATATAGTACAGCCTTGGACATTTCTCGCATTAATTTCTGAGCATTTGATATTTTCATTTACTTTCAGTATTCAGTTTTGATGCAGTTTTATTTTGCTTAGTCTTTACAGATTCAGTTACATAATGCCTTTACTATTATGTTCCACAGTCGTGTTTACTTTTCTATCTATTGTATTTACTTTAGAACTGCTTAGTTAGTTGCGATGTGTTAGACTTTTTGTCTAACACGGGGTACTTTTAGAATCCGACAATTTGCTAGATCCCGAGCAGCTTGTGGAGATAGGGTGTAACAACCCTAATTATTACCTTAGCTAAAACTAGATTTAATTAAGCTAAACCAAGCTTTGATTTTGATTCCATTACACTCAATGAGTCATTCAAACCTAACCCTAGAAGTTTGAAATCAATCGGAGCTAAATTGAGAATTTTGATATTTTTGGCTATTTTCTTAGCCTTGGAAAATACCTAAATTAAATTGATCTCTAAATTAAAATCTGATTTTATTTTTGAACTCCTCATATCCTAATTAGCTAAGGGTAAATTTTTGGGAATTTTTGGAGTTCATTTAAGCCTAAATTAAATTTAAATTTTATTAGGATTAATTAATTATTAATTAATTGATTTTATATTATTTAAATTAAATTATTAATTAAAATAAAACGGCGGGATTTGCTGTCGGGACTGCGGCAGATTCGTTGCGGGGTCCCGACAGCGGTGCACTGAGTTGAACCACCCGGTGCATTAGCACGCATCTTAGCGCAAACCATCGAACGACGGGATCTCCTCCGTGGTAGGATCCAATCCTAAGCGTCGGATCCGTCGCGCGCATCTGACGGCTATAAACCATCCCGCTTAAGTAATACATTTGAGCCGTCCGAGACTAATGGTTGATCCATCAGGCAGTGGACACGATCATGAGCACTGTGGATCGTCTCCCTCGTCTCGCCCGTCGCTCGCTGGTCCTGAGCACTGTGGATCGTCCCCCTCATCTCGCCCGTAGCTTAGCTAAAACTAGATTTAATTAAGCTAAACCAAGCTTTGATTTTGATTCCATTAGACTCAATGAGTCCTTCAAATCTAACCCTAGAGGTTTGAAATCAATCGGAGCTAAATTGAGAATTTTGGTATTTTTTGCTATTTTCTTAGCCCTGGAAAATATCTATATTAAATTGATCTCCAAATTAAAATCTGATTTTATTTTTGAACTCCTCATACCCTAATTAGCTAAGGGTGAATTTTTAGAAATTTTTGGAGTTCATTTAAGCCTAAATTGAATTTAAATTTTATTAGGATTAATTAATTGTTAATTAATTGATTATATATTATTTACATTAAATTATTAATTAAAATAAAACGACGGGATTTGCTGTCGGGACTGCGGCAGATCCGTTGCAGGGTCCCGACAGCGATGCACTGAGTTGAACCACCCGATGCATTAGCGCGCATCTTAGCGCAAACCATTGAACGACGGGATCTCCTCCGTGGTAGGATCTAATCCTAAGCGTCGATTCGTCGCGCACAGCTGATGGCTATAAATCATCCCGCTTAAGTAATGCATCTGAGCTGTCCGAGACCAAAGGTCGATCCATCGGACGGCGGACACGATCATGAGCACTATGGATCGTCCCCCTCGTCTCGCCCGTCGCTCGCTGGTCCTGAGCACTGTGGATTGTCTCCCTCGTCTCGCCCGTAGCTTAGCTAAAACTAGATTTAATTAAGCTAAACTAAGCTTTGATTTTGATTCTATCAGACTCAATGAGTCATTCAAATATAACCCTAGAAATTTGAAATCAATCGGAGCTAAATTGAGAATTTTTGTATTTTTGGCTATTTTCTTAGCCCTGAAAAATACCTAAATTAAATTGATCTCTAAATTAAAATCTGATTTCATTTTTGAACTCCTCATACCCTAATTAGCTAAGGGTGAATTTTTGGGAATTTTTGGAGTTCATTTAAGCCTAAATTGAATTTAAATTTTATTAGGATTAACTAATTGTTAATTAATTATTTTATATTATTTAAATTAAATTATTAATTAAAATAAAACAATGGGATTTGCTGTCGTGACTACGGCAGATCCGTTGCGGGGTCCTGACAGCGGTGCACTGAGTTGAACCACCCGATGCATTAGCGCGCATCTTAGCGCAAACCATCGAACGGCGAGATCTCTTCCGTGGTAGGATCTAATCCTAAGCGTCAGATCCATCGCGCGCATCTAACAACTATAAACCATCCCCTTAAGTAATGCATCTGAGCCGTCCGAGACCACCGGTCGATCCATCAGACGGCGGACACGATCCTGAGCACTGTGGATCGTCTCCCTCGTCTCGCCCGTAGCTCGCTAGTCCCCCCCCCCCCCCCCCCCCCCCCGACAACCATATCACCTCCAGCCCCCATGGTAGTATGGGAAGATATCGAAATTCCTCTCCTACCCTCGGCGCGTTCGTCTTGCCGACTGTCTTCTCCCTGAATTGCCCCTGACCGTTCCAGCCACCCCATTGCTTTGGGCCGAGCCATTTTCCAAGCTCGAGTCATGGCATCCACTCCCAGGACTCCCTACGGCCTATAAATACCCCCAGAGATTCACAGTGAGTCCCTTTGCTCACTGTGGACTCTCAATTCCCTAACCAAAGTCCCCTGGAGCTCCCGTCGTACTCGGCGAATTACCGATGTTTTATGGAGCTTGGAACCACTGATAGAGGGTCCGCCTGGTGTTCAGAATCCCTGCAAACCTGCGTCTGCCGCTTGGGAAGCTCGGAAGCACTCAAATTCCCCTCGACCGAGCCTGCGACCTCGACTTTAGGTACAGCCTTCCCCCACTGAATTTCCTAAGTTTAGTCTCCATTTGGTTTCTGGATTGAGCCTCTGGATGTCGTCTAGATTGCCATAGCCACTTAGGAAACCCAATGTGATTGTCCATATGGTCTGGGCTAGCTTATTTTGATCATTTAATCATCTGGTTTGCGCCGCGAGCTCACAGCCAAGCTCGAGTAAGGACCCGACGATCCAGGACACCCCAAGATGTGAGATCTTGGGGGTTTGACTCGCCTCACCTCACTGATGGTATAGGGATCAAACCCCGTCAGTTTGATGGCTCCTATGAGGAGAATTGCTCACTCACAGGGAACCCTAAGTTCCTTCCCTTAGTGCCTCTCAGTCGAGTAGCACCCAATGATCCACCACGATCCAGATGGGGGTTCTTACCTCAGTCAGTATGTCTTAGTTCCCTGAAGGTGTAACCGTTGAGATCAAGGTCTGGCGTGGAGTGTGCACTGAGAATTTCATGACTAAAGCTAACCCTAGGAGAGCGGGTATCGGGCGTAGGCGCGAGGAAGACGATGCACTGGCGCTTCGGGCCAGGTCAGACCCCGACCCGCGCGGTTCTGAATTCGGGCTGCGGTTTTATTTAAATTATTTAGGAATTATTTTCCTTCTAATAATTTAGTGATAAATAGATTTAATTAATTAGCCTATGATTTCATTTAAATAAAAATACATATTAAATTATTTAAATAACTTTAGCTATACTTGTCCAAATAGTATGATCCAATATATAATTTTAATCAAAAAAATGCAAGGAACCTGAATATAAAATAAAATCATAGATCCAATAGTTATATTTTAAATAATTGTCTAATCCTTTTCTGCTCTTAATTAAATCATATTAAATTTAATAAATACCCAAATATGTTGATTAAGGGTTCTGATTGCTCATAAAACCCTAAAGAACCTATGTATATTAATAAAAGCAATTTAGGAACCCTAATTTTGTTAATCACCTCTTAATTACCCTAATTAAGAATTAGTGAATTAAATCTTAATTAAGCCTCTGATTTTGATAAGTCTAATTCCTAATGCTACCTTAAGTGTAGTATGACCTATGGATAAGGTTGGATTGCCCTAGAATGCCCTAATTTTCTTAATCATCTTAATTAGCTTAAAGATGTGATTAGTGCTAATTAGACTAATTAGGTTACCAAAACCTAAGATAAGTGTATTTCCTACTTCATTAATCATTATGGAACTCATTAAAACAAATTAGAATCAATTTGGGTAATTAAATCTTAAAATTCCATTTTAGCTTTAGGAGGGGTATTTTGGTTATTCTAGCCAAAATGTGTTTAAGTACTCCTTAAGCCTTGAAAATTCAGTAAAATATCCTTAGTTAGATTATTAGTACTTTTCTGAATCCTTAGATTAATGATATTAATATTAAGTAAAGAAATCTTAAATTAGTCTTAATTAAGATACTTAGATCTTAAGTGATCATAAGGGAATCACTTTGCCTTAATAGTTGAATCAAACAATCTCAAATGTTAAATCTTAATTTAATAGTTCAATTAAGTTAGTCTATGAGCTTGAATTCTAGAAGAAACACTCATGCAAAATCCTAAGTTGAAAACCTAGCTTAAGTCTAAAGTGATCAAACATTAGATCTTAGATCATATATCTTAGACTTTAGATCTTCTCTTTGAACTGAACTACCTCCCTTTGGAATTCCTGAAGTAATTTATTCTTTAATTTTTTTGGAAGCCATCCATGTGGATGTAGGATTGATTCAATCTATAAGATAATAAAATTATCCTAAAGATTGAATATAGATCTTAGATTCTCAAATTCTTAATTGATTATTTTATTTTATAACCAGTAGAGTAACCTTTCACTAAGTCCTTAGTTCTTAGATCCTTCAACTTATATGACTCATTACCTTTAATTTGGGTTTAAGTGTGAACCTTAGATCCTTATTAAGACATCACCTTAGATTCAGGATTTGAACACCAAAGTGGAGTTTAAATCCAAAATCCTTAAATTTTAATTTACTTAATCAATATTTGGGTAAGAGAGAAAAATATTAATAATTAGATCGTTAATTCATTTATTTAAACCTTATAGTCATCATATGATTATGAATTAGAACTTGCTAATTTCAAATATTAACCTTAAGGTCATAAATTTGAGATCTTACTCGATAGCTGGATATTGGAGATCCTAAACTTGTATCTTCTCAGAATAGTTAGTTGGATAACTTAAACAACAATAGATATCACATAAGTCTAGATTGAGTCTCTTGCTTACCTTGACTTGATTGCTCTGCACACCTTGAATATTGAGAATTGTTTATTGAGCATAATAGGAGAACTTAGGATATGGATGATACATCCTAAGTTAGTGTTTGAAAAGCATAGCATTCATCTAGTTCTTTTAGTGCTTTTAGTTAGTAGAGTATGTCCTAGCTTAGTCTACCTCTTCAATTCTAGTATTGTGATAGAATAGACTCAGACCTAGCTTTGTGGATATCTGGGATGGATACATGTCTTATTCTATAAAGTTCAACTTGGACCTAGCTCTGTGAATGCCTCGGATGGGCACATGTTGAACTTTCAGTTCAGAGGCCCTGTATGGCCTATTTCTGTTACGGCAGCACTATGTTTTAGGCTTACTGCTACTTTAGTTCAGTTCTTTAGTTTTGTTTGTTTTGTTTTGCTTTATCACATGTCTCAGTGGCTTTACTTACTTTACTTTACTCAGCTTGCTTTTGCCACATGCTTTAGTGGCCTTTCTTTTCATATTAATCTGCATGTTGTATGTATGTCCTTATGGATTAGCTATTATATATATTGGCATATTTATGATGCTATAATTATATGTTATTTTTAGCACTTGTGTTCTTTTATACTCAACATGTTTCCATGTGATCATAAGCATGTTAGGATCAGATTTATTTTTAATATTCGCAGTCACTTTTGCTTTTAGCTTTATCTTGCTTACTTCATGTCTTATATGTTACTTCACATATGTGTTGTTTAGCTATAAGTAATTAATTTATAGTTACCCCATTTCCTTTGTAGCTTGTTGCACCCCATAATTGCTTGTATATTAAAATAATTAAATATGATATCTTTAAATATTCAGTTCATTTAAATAGCCTAAAATATACTTAGACAATTATCTAACTGTAACTTTTTTATTTTGTTGGCTGAGGCCCTTGCATTTGTGATACCGACAAATGTCAGATTTAGACTTATTCGTAGGTAGTGCTGTAGGAGATGAGCTAGTGCAGGAGGAGGATTGCTCTACTGCAGCTTTGATAGACTTTTCATTTTCTTTCAGTGAGATTGAGAGACTTTTATATTTTCATTTAATACATATTATAATAATTAAATTTTTGATGTATTTTACTTTCTGCATTTGAGCTAAATTACTATTTTGTTCTCTTCTTTCTACTGTATTGTGCTTGTGGATGTTACGTTATATTTTATGCTTTTGCCACTTTGATATATATATATATATATATATATATATATATATATATTGATGAATGTTTATAGTATTCAGGTGACAAGTCCTTGGCTTAAGGCAGGTTGGATTTCACCTGACTTTACTTAAGTAGGGGATTTGCCACAATTGGAGCACCGTACTTGTAACAACCCAGGTTGTTACCTTAGTCAATTGGGACTAATCTTAGTCTTAAGACTAATCCTAAGCACTAATTAAGTCAATTGGAGTCAACCTCTAAGACCTAGTCCAGATCAGGAGTCAAATAGATCGAATCCTGATTTCTGAGAAATCCAGAAATCCTAAAATTTGGCCAATTTAAATTGACCTCGGATCGAAAAACGGACACCTCCATTGCATTCATTGACCTCAAATTAGCTTGGGGTGAAGTTTTCGTGTCGATCGGAAGTCGTCAAAATTTCGACGAATATTTTAATAATATTTAAATACCCCGAAAATTGGGAAATTAAAATACTCGTCGGATCGAAAATCCGATCTCGCCGTTGCGTTCCTCACCCTTCAATTAGTTAGGGGTGAATATTTGGAAATTTTCTGAATGCGATTAATCGATCAATTTTAATTAAAAAAAATATTAAATATTAAATATATTATATTATTTTCATCCATTTAACGACGCCGTCAGCCAGCACCGTCAGATCCGCGACACGCCGTTTGGGCTACCGTCTGATCAGACGGTAGCTGTGAGCCGTTCGATCGGATGATCGAACAGCCCACCTCCTTCCTCCCCGCGGTCCGCATGCGAGCCCCCACGCGGCAGCTCCCCGCACCGCCGGGCCAATCCCCGCCTCCCCGGACATCATCGACTCCGCCATCTCCTAATTTAACCTCATTCGAACCCTAAGTGGCGGTCACCGGAAGGAATCCAGGAGGAATCGATCGAGCCGAGGCACCCCGACCCGTAGCCCATCGGAACCGCATATCAAGTACTCTGAATTCCTTGCTCCCCTCTTTTCGATCAATGCATTGTTGAATCGTAAGCTTATTCCGCACCCTTGATTGCACGAATACACTCTCCATTTGAAAATCCGGCGGCTCGATCGAGCCAATTGGCTCGATCGAGTACAGTACTTACCGTTAGGGGTAGCCATCCGCGGATCGTCGTCTAGGGTTAGGTATCCCGGCAACGTCCGTCGTCCTCTGGCCTCGGACCAGCCGCCAATGGGGAGCCGCCGACGTCCCCTTTCCATTGCCATGCGGGCAGAGCCATTCCGTCGCCGGGAAGGCCGCCGAACGCTTCGCCCTAGCCGTCTGCCTCGGGTCCGGACGCGAGGGAGGCGAAGAGCCGCGAGCCAGATCGGGTCAGCCCGACCCGCTCGATTCCCAAGCTGGCCAGGCCACGTGGCGCCTCCTCAGCAAGCTGCGTAGCGCGTGGGGCCGCACGCGTCAGCGGGTCTGCATCGACCCGACAATGGGGCCCGTCCTCGTCGCCACAACCAATAGCCGTTCACCACGTGTCCTCCTGTGGGTCCCGCATGCATCATTTCATGCAGAGAATCATTATAAAATAAATATAAATATAATTATATATTAATTTAGTAATAAATTAATCTAAATGTATAATTATGTAAATACTTTATATAGTATAACTATACACCTAGTTGCTTTTATATATATAAATCTATCATAATGGGGTGATTAGGATTAACCTAACTGTAATTAAACACTAAGCAACAACTAATAATATTATAATAAATAGTAAATGTAATTAATCAAAACTAATTAAATTTAATTAATTAGACAGATAATTAAGCAATTAATTAATCAATAATTAATCTCAATTCTAATTGAACAGTAATAATATTAATATTTAAAGTACTTAAATAATAGATTAATTAATGATTAATTGATAATTAGTAATTAAGAGATTAATTATGGTTAATTAATATTAATTTAACCCTAATAGTAATTAGGATAAGTAATTATTATTAAACAGTAAAATATAATTAATTATTCTTAAATAGGTATTAACAGGTAATTAAGATTAATTAAATAGTAATTAGTGCTAATTACTTTATAACAGTAAAATAATATTAAATATAATTTAATAATTAATAGATTAATTAATTAATAATTAAACTTAATTAATTACAGATTCATTATTAATTAATTACAGAATAATTAAAGGATTAATAAATTCAGAAAATATATAAACTTTAGGAATGAACAGTAAAATCATTTAATTTGAATAAATGAATAGTAAATTAATTTAAATTGTATTTTTGAATAGTAAACCTTAAAAAGCTTAATAACTTTTTATAGGATAATCCAAACATAGCCAATATAGGTCTCAAAATACTCAAAAAAGTGTAAGGAATCAAATAATATAATGTAAAAATTTATTTCGGGGTACGTATAACGAGGTAGCATTTTATGACATCTTTAGGACCCCAGAACTTTTTACCCAATTATCAGAATATAGTCAATATGGGTCTTAAAATGCTCAGGAGAGCGGCCCCATCACTATAGCAGTATTAGTTTTCCCATTTGGACATCAGGACAAAAAGTCAACCTTAGAATCCTTAGTGAAAATAACCAAAATACCCCTAGACTTCAAACAGCCATAACTTAGTCAAATCAACTCCAAAATAGAAAATTCAAGATGCTAACTAGCTTAGAATTTCAATGTCATCGATAAACTAAAATAATATTTATGATTTTAACCCTAGAAATTTAGGTAAATGACCAAATTACCCCTGGCCTCGTTTTGGTCATAACTTGACCGTTTCTCGTCCAATTTAGGCGTACTTACTGCTTATCTTCAAGTTAGACAGTAAAGAATCAGTGGGAACTATGAGAATTCAATTTTGACCCCTAAGAGAAAAGTTGACTTTTTGACACTTAAAGTAGGGGCAAAATAATCATTTTGCCCTAAGATTGGATTAAGTACTCCTACCCTTTAGTTAACATTCCAAAACACTAGAACTATTATTATAATCATATTAATCACATTTTAAGTGAGTGAAATTAACCCTTAGATCAGATTCTATGATTCTTCTAAGTCTTAAGCACTACAACTTAAGGACCTCTTGTGAGACTAGGACTGATCATAGGTTAGAATTCATTCATTGGGTAAATTGGGTTACCCAATGGGTAAAATATTAGTTTTATTAGTTTTTAGACTTTCTTTTATTTTATAACCCATTCTAATTATTTTGTCTTTTAATCTTAAATTTAATATAGAAGATTCATCATATTAAGCTTGATTACTTAATAGGATTTGCCTTAACTAGTAGATCACTTATATAATAAAACCTAAAACTTAGGTCTTATTCTCTTTGGATTATGTGATTAAACCTAAATGTCGTAGTGTTTAATCCATAATCTATAAGTTTAGAAGATCTTGATCAGATCTTAGATAGAATGTCTAAATTCACAAAACTAAAATGTATGATTTATTGATTTAACTCATAGTCATCTATCTAATTGAACTAGATTAGAACCTGATCAGTTCTAATCCTTTATAACCTATAAGGACGAGTTTCTAAGTTATACTCAATAGTAGGAAAATGGTGATCCTGAACTTGCGTAACTTGGAATAGTCAGAATGGTTAAGTAGAAAATAAATAATATCATCATATTTAGTAGAGTCCCTTGCTCACTTTGATATTGTGCTACGCTTTTCTTGTACTTTTGTGCCATATTTTCTTGAGCATGTCATACAAGATTTTTGATGCATAAATAAACTATCAGGAAAATATAGAGACTCCTTAGATTCCTTGTAAAAATATTAAAGTAATTAACGAGAAGATAATAATTTGATGTGTTGAGCTGCCTCTCAGTATTTCTTTCGATCATACCGATTGTTGCCCTAGCCGTATCGTGCTAGGAACCGCCCTAGCCATACTGGTGCTAGGATCCTTCGGTTATGACTATTGGTGCCCTAGCCGTATCGTACTAGGAACCGCCCTAGCCGTACTGGTGCTAGAACCTTCGATTTTGACTGTTGTTGCCTTAGCCGTATCGTGCTAGGAACCGCCCTAGCCGTACTGGTGCTAAGACCCTTCAGCCCCTTTTTGGTGAGCTAAAGTAGCTCTCTTTTGTATGGCAGATTGTACACGTTTGTTTATATGCAGTTGATGTTTGTTTACCTTTCAGTGTTCTTATTCAGTCAGTTATTTCCTTGTACTGCTTTTATATATATTTAGGATGTTAGAATCTTGCCGCTATTTATACTTACCACTGCTGAGTTATTTTATTTAATTGGCATATTTCTTTTGATCACTAGCATGTTTAGGATGCAGCATTTTTCTTACTGCACTTGTTTGATTATGTATATTTATATGCCTTATCTTGTTTAGCTCGCATGTGAGGCATGTCTTAACCTCCCTTTTTGCTTAAGTTATAAATGATGATTTATAATTTTTCCTTTCCCTTGTATTGCTTGTTGCTCCTTTATATATATATATATATATATATATATATTGCTTAGATATTGTAGAATGGTGATATTACTTAACACATATAATAATTCATCAGCTTAAAATGTACTTAGACAATCGTCTAACCAGATTTTTCTTTTTTTGGCTGGGGCCCTACATTGTGAAACTGACAATGGCAGACCCTCTTCAGTTAGATGAGCAGGAGTTAGGAGTGGAGCCATACCCGGAGGAGGAGCCCGTGGAAGAAGCCGCTGTTTAGCCTTTATTTCTGAGTGAGGATGAGCGTCTTTTTATTTTCATTCTTTGAAACTTTAAAATGATGTAATAATATAGGTACTGGTGACTGCGTATTTAGATATTATACTTATGTTCTGAAATATGTTTTCTTATACTTAGGTTGTGATGCTTGGATGTTGTATATTGAAAATTGCTTCTGTACTCTGTATGTTTACTTAGATAGTGACTGTATATTTGATTCTATGCTCACTCCTTCCCTTATTAGGTGGATTGTGGATTTCATCCTAATCCAATTATAAGTGAAGGGTTAGCTAGAGTGACACGCCACCCCTTAACTTAATTCTTATGGATTAAGGGGTGGGGTGCCACAGTACTCCCTACGGTTAGTACGGGGGCCCCACACAGGGCAAGAGGACTTACAGGAGTTTCAGGAGGAGTATGTGAAACCTTAGCAGATTAATCTTCCACCTTCTACCTACTGCTTTATTTTCAGTACTTCAGATAGACTTTATTTTTCATCTTGTAAATCAGTTTGTAATAATTATGGATGTATTTTATTTTTTTTTCTTTTCTGAGACGAATGTTTACTACTATTCTATGATGAATGTATTTTGGATATTTTGCTTCAGCTTCCGCACTCTATTATACTACTATACTTAGTATTGTGATATGATCAGCATACTGGAAATACTGATACATATTGATAACGTATATTGGATTCATACTTATTTATTTAAATCTAATGTATGTGTTAGTCTAATACTTAAGATAAGTACCCTACTCTTATCTTAAGTACTGACTCTCGATCTTACTATTAAGTTCGATTCAGCAGCCTTCAGTATGGCTCAGTCTTTTAGCCTATTCGGGAAGATGAGTTATGCTCGTTTCCCCGAGTGGCGCATCGCTCCGCCGTCAATCTGATTATAATTATAACATTTGCGTGCGGCGACGGGGCGGGGCGCCACAAGAGCATTTCATGAGCGGTGTCATATATCAATGGAAGGTCTTTCCGATACATTTCCATCGATACCAAAATCAGTACAAACGGATTATCCTAACTATACGAATGATAGAGTTAAATATTCGGATATACAAAATGGATGAAAAATAGAGCATGATATTTTCAGGTAATATGATGCCTTAATGAGCCTCAATGGCTTCCAAATACAATCATAAATTTCTAAAGATACAAACCAGCATATTAGCAACATGAAGTAGACAAGGGAGAGGAATAAATTGGTACTTTTGCCTTTAGTAGAGGAATAAGAAAACCTCTGTTTTTCTTCAAAACCTTAGAGATGAGCCTTTTTCTTCAGCACAAGGTATCAATGGAGGAAGGAGGGAGCTCTCAGCTTTGCAATAAGGGAAAAAGAGAGCTGATCCTTCTCTTTAAAGAAGAAGGAGGAGAAGGAGATGTGATGAGGATAGGCCATCATGAGCATAGGGAGAGAGGAGGCATGGGAGGAGGATGCCATCATGCATGCCTAAGGGGGCACCAAAAATGGAGGGGCTGTCAACAAGAGCAATTAAGAAAATTGATTTTCTTAATTAAATAATTTGTTATTTATTTTCTAAAATGCTAAAAATTCATATTAAATAGACGTGCTCTGAAAAATCATAAAAATCCACCCTTAGCTAATTTGGGGGTGAAGAATTCAACGGCAAAGTCAAAATTTGATTCTGGCAATTATTTAATTACTTCATTTTCCGATGCATTTAATTATATTAAAATATTCGCGAAAATTTAACGACTTTCAAACGCGTCCAAAATATTACCCCTAGTTAATTTGGGGGTGACGATCGCAATGACGAAGTCGAATTTTGATTTCGATGTCAAAATACATACCTCAGTATTCTAATTAATTAAATATTAAAATAATCCAAAATATTTTATTTAGCTTCGAATCGTACTAAATCTTTAAGGATTATTCTAATGGCTATATGAACTTAATATAATGATAATTGAGATATGATTAAGCTACAATTAAGTTGAGTAATAATCTTGAGTTGTTACATAATCAACTTAAAGTTCTAATACCCAATCAATGTTATAGATATATGTAAAGTGAAATATTTTATTAGGTCAAAAAATTATTGATCAAATATATTTTATTTTGCACAAATCAAAGAAATTATTGATTAAATATACAAGATTCTTAATTATTTATTCATAATTAATCATTTCTAAGTATTTTGCATCATAATAACATGCACATCTAGAGCCATCACTTGCCATAAAATCTTGCATCACTTGTGATTAAAAAAAGAAGATATAATTTAAATAAAAATATAAGAGAATTAGAATAATAAAATTCTCCCAAAAATAACCTAATATAATTTACAAGAGTTATAAGCACACAAAATTATCATTACAAGTCATATATAATAGTACACAAAATTTAGCATTATAAAATAAAGTAACAAATAATATATATATATATATATATATTTATATAGAAGTACAAAATCTTTGCAATGCACGAGAAAAAAAATTAAAAATTTCAAATAGCACTTCGATTTAAATATTATAAATAATTCTTAAAATTGGATGATCACAATTTATATATACATCTATATAATCTATATAAGTATATATATCTATATGAAAGAGAGAAATTAAGAGAATGTGCAGAACCTTAGAAAATATAAATAAAATGTATGTATATATATACGGTTGCTTAATTTTTTTTACAAATATAATGTAGTCATAATTTTTGATTTTTTTGAAATACTATGAAATAATTTGATAATAATTAAGATTAATCAAAATTAAAAATAAAAAACAATATCATTTAGTGAAAAATATATTTACAAATAAATAAATAATTAAATGAGTATTATAGTATAATTCTTATAATTATTAATTAATTATTATTATTTTAAAATTTAAATATTTTAAATTATTTAAAGTAATTTTTTTTAATTAAATTATTTATTATTAAAGTAATTTATTAAAATATTTTTGTATTTTAAAAGAAATCTAATTAATTAATTAATAATTAAAAGTTCGACTAAGATAAAAAGAAAATAATATATTGATGAATATTTTAATAAATAAAATTTAATGATTAATTATCATTAATGAAATAAATTATTTGTTCACAATGTTATCGCCTCTCTCTCTTGTCCATTCCAAGCCACATGTGCACTCAATTTTAAGAGAAAAGGTAGGTCTCTTCAAATTTTTTTAAATTAAGAAAAAAGAATTTTTACACGAGCTACCGAATTGCAAACAGAAGCTTATGATTAACTCTCTCCCCTATATTCTCTCACCTATATACATATACAAGCATGAAACTCCTCCAATCCTACGGGAAATATTTTAAAAATTGTAAATAACTCTTTTATGTAAGTATTGCAAATATCTCTCAAAAGTGAATGAGCACAATTTATACATACATCTATAATATATATACATATATATATATATATATATATATATATATATATATATATATATATATATATAGGAGAGAAAAATTAAAAGAATATTTATAAATTTTAAAAATATAAATAAAATTTTCTCAAATTTTTGTATTTTCTTATTTATAAAAAATAGAAAATCCACTACTGAACTCAGAAAAAATACGAACTTTTATATAGATAGTAGAGAAATTAAAAAAGTTTACGGTAAAACTTTCTTATCTCGTTTCTTTTTTCTCTAATTTCATTTTTTTTTCTTATGGATAAATAATTTTTTTTTGTCATTTCATCTTCTTAAATAGAGATAAAACTTTCCTCAAAAACTTCCTCTTGATCGAATTCTCTCCCATATACAAATATATAGTTATATATATATATATATATTGCTTAATTTTTTTATAGATGATGGGATGTAATAAATAATATAAAATAATTTTATGATAATTAAAATTAATCAAAATATTTTTTTCTATTATTATTAATTCATAAAGATTTTGAATATTTTATTAAAGATAATTAAATATTATGAGTGTGAGTATACATAAAAAAATTATTACAACTATTTTAAAAATTTTTAAAATAAGGATGAAAAACAATTTATTCACTATGAAATATATTTATAAATAAATAAATAATTAAATAGATATAAAAAACAATTTATTCACTATGAAATATATTTATAGATAAATAAATAATTAAATAGGTATTATAGTTCAACTCCTAAAATTATAAATCAATTATATATTATTTATTATTATTTTTTAATTTAATTAATTTAAATTATTTTAAGTAATTATTTTTAAAATTAAAATATTTATAATTAAAATAATTTATAAAAATATTTTTGTATTTTAAAAAAAATTCAATTAACTAAGTAACTATTAAAAATTGACTTGAATTTACAAATTAAAAAAGAAATAGCAGGCCTAATATTAATAAAATAAATTATTTGTTCGAAGACTCAATCTTAAGAAAAAAAGAAATTTTTATAGCTCTCTATTTGTAAACAATGATTTTTGATTAACTCTCTTATTTATTCTCTTTCTTATATGAATATATATACTATACATATATAGATATACTATATAGACAATATATAATTTCATCTAATATATTTTAGCATATATTTTTCATATAAATAAAAATTTATATCAAAAACATAGAAATAAATAAAATTAAGGAAGATAAAAAATATGATATTTTTGTTAAATATTTAAAAAATTTGTAGTATATATAATATATTTAATAATTTATTAAAATAATACGATACTCTCAAGCTATCATAATTAAATTTTGGAATTGATTGAATATTATTAAAATTATATATTATTATATATTAAAATATACAATGATGTATCAATTTAATGTGTAAATAGATTATTATTTAGAATATATTTTTTTTGTAAAAATTAAAAAAAATATTAAAAATATTGATTCTAATATATTTTTTGAATATATATTCTTTAATAATATAATATTTTTCTTCGTACATATTCAATTGATGGTTCTTTTATGATAAAATATCATTTTTATAATCTATAATGTGAATTTTTTATAGAGCCTTTCAAATATATATATATATATATATGGGAGATAAAAATAATACTTAGCCTCAAATATCTCCCAAAAAGTATAGATAATTAGGATTTAAGATTTAAAAAATATATTTTTATGGGCCCCACAAGCAAAAGTGGATTTAATAAAAAATTTTTATTTCACTGAACTCCATAAATCCTAATCATCAATATATTTTGGGAGATAATTATGAGTCATGTAGCAATACTCGTTTAAGAAATCTCGCTATTATTACAACTTGTTCTTTAGCAAATATAAAAATCGTGCTATTATTTACAGCTTTAGGTATTATTATTGTAGAAATTTGGAAAGTTAGAAATGATAGAATTTTTAATAATGAAGTGGTTAGCATTAATGTCAACATCTCAAATATAAAAGTTAGACTACTGGTATCATTGGCAACCGGAAGCACTACAATAAGTCTGTCTTTTTTCAAATGTGAAAGCATGAGCTCCTTACAAAATATTGAATTTATTGGTTATCAGTTTAGTTTATTTTGATCGTTAGATCTGGGGCTATACTGACTTTGTCCTCCTGTAGCGTGCTGCCCGGTGTTTAGAGATTTGCGGTTTTTCTCTGGCAAAATTTTGTTTTTACGGCTTGTTCTTCAGTAGCAGGATCGGTTTTCTTTGTCCAGAAAACTGGTTGTTGTCTTTTGGTTTTCTGCGAGATGCTCTGAATTTTATTTTGAAGAATTTCTGTGAACTATTTTGTTTTCAATCTCATACTGGAAAATTTTTAGAACTTGTTGGCAGGGTGTTTGGACTATGATGGATAATGAAGATTTTCAAGACCCCATTTGCTCGTTAGCGACTCTCCTATTGCCTTTGATACTACATTGAATTGGATACTACATTGATCTATGGTTAGTTGCCCGGCAGATCATTGGTCTTACATCATCTTCATCTTAGAAAAACTGAGTCCTATGTCCAAACTCTATATCTATATCTCTTCGTTTTTTCCTTTTAAACACCTTTTATTTCGCAATTTTTACTTATCTAGATGTGTTTTTTCTATTATTCATTGGTTTGCTGTATCATGTAAAACTCTTTTCATATTAATACACGGGTCAACCCCTCAAATCTCCCAAAAAAAAAAATTTCCTTAAATATGCTATTGGTTATGTAAAGATAAGGCTGTCCAATACAAATAAAGAATATTCGCTTCAAGTTTTCTTCAATCGACGTGGAATGCAACAATTGTCTTTTTAATCTGTTTTTTTAATATATTTTTAATACTAATAAACTTTTATTAATATAAATTAAGAAAAATATTACATAGCACTCAAATATCTCTTAAAAAGTATGAATGATTATGATTTAAAATTTAAAAATATATTTTTATAGATCCCACAATTAAAAATAGATTTAATAATATTTTTTATTTCACTTAACTCCTAAATTCTAATTATCTATACTTTTTGAAAAATAATTGAGAGTTATATAGCAATACTCATAAATTAACTATTAATTTTAATTAATTTAATGATGATAGGTATTTTGAAATAAAAAATACTAATTAACCTTATTGTTGTGACATCTAAAAAAAATTAATTAAATATGATAATTAATGATTTGAATGTAATTTTAAAATAATACAAATAATAATTTTAAAATTTATATTAAAAAATATATTTATATTATTTTAATATAAATAAATAAATATTAATAAAATATATTTAAATTTTACTATATAAATTTTTTTTAGATGCTACATTAATAATTCTAAAAAATATTTCTCTTAAAATATATCCAATTTCCACAAAGAGCTGCATAACATCTAGCCGATAAGTATAACTGGTCCAGACATCACATCTCTTTTATATTTTGTTTGCCCTAATTTCACCCAAAAGATATCCCCCGCGATTCTCATCGGATAACCCTATCCTCTTTCGTCCACCCATCTGCGAGCACTAAATCGAGCGCGTAGAGACACAGACATGGAAGTGTGTAAATTATCGTACGTTGTTGCGCGATCGTCCATACATATTTTTATATATTGTTAACTGAACTTACCTGTTTCCACTGATGGCGATCGAGGGAAAAATTTTACGGGGCTCACGCTCTTTCAACGTCGCATTGTTACAGACGTTCAAGATTTACATCTTCAACGGATGAATTTCTAATAAACTGCTTTATTTTTACCATTTGATGCAGTGACGTTAGGCGAGCAATTATAAAATTTGCTATAAAATTTAAATATCTCTGCAGCTCTGCATATTCAGTGAATGGGGTTTCGTATTCCGCGTGCAGGCTGCGGAGCATATTCTGCCTGAATTTTGGCTCATTCGAGAATATCCCTCCCTGCTGCGTGAATGGCTGCTACTCTGTGGTCCCTGGAGCTCTTCAATCCGAAGAATGATTGCGGATTTGTGCAGAAGAAGAAGAAGAAGAAGAAGAGATGGAGTTTCTACTGCGAAACGGAGTTGAAACTCCCCATTTATTCAAGCTTGGTTGCCAATCCGGTTACCATTTCTTCAGAGCAGAAGGTTTATGATGTGGTTCTGAAGCAAGCTTCTCTTGTGGAGAGGCAGTTTAGTAATAAAGACATGGGTGTTCCAGGAACCAGTTATTTGTTGAAGGAAGCTTACGATCGATGCGGGCAACTTTGTGCAGAGTATGCCAAGACTTTTTACTTGGGTTAGCTCTCTGCGCTCAGTTCTTTTCTGACCGTGCAAAAGGATGTGGGTATTCATGCTGCGTCATTTGATTCTGCTTTTTGTTTCAGGAACGCTGCTCATGACGCCGGAGAGAAGAAGAGCAATCTGGGCAATCTATGGTATGCTATTATGTTTTGCCAAAGATTCAAATTTAGAAGCTGCAATCTTTTGCTGAGCTTGGTTTTTCAATCTGTATAGGCTTGTTTAATGAAATTATTTCGTACCTAGCCTCCAAATCTTCAATATATTGTTAGAAAAGCTTGAGCGCCCAGCCTCTAATATTCAAATTCTTGTCAACCTCTTTTTAAATAAAAATATATCCGTATTCATCACCCAATCTACAATTTTTTTAAAAATAAAAATATATACGTATTCATCACCCTGTCTTTAATATTTACGGAGAAAGCACTTTCAATTTTAAATCAATGATAACATGGAGCTTTGACCGAAAAATGATTCGTTCTTGACCAACACTCATGGATTCAGAAACGAAAGCCTCAATAGGTGCTAGGGAATGTATTAAAGAGGTCGAAAGTTGAACAATTTGTATTTTTAACTCAAATTTTATGTGATGAGTAATTCATTTGTTTTTTCCATGCCTTCATATTTTTAACTATCTGATATGAATCATGATCTCATAATCATCACCATAGTCATCATCATCACCATAATCACATGACCATCGTCACATCATCACCATCATCATCACATTGTTACCAACATCATAACATGGTCAACACATCACCATCATCAAACCATCTTCACCATCATCGCCTGATCGTCATGAAATCATCATCATCATTATATATTTTTTTATATGCACTTAATCGGTAGGAGTAGGTAGAGGTGGGTTGGTGAGAGCAATGGCGGCGATAACTCAGTTAAAGAAATTGGTGACGATGGCAGTGGCGGCGGCAGGGTGACGACGGCAATGGCAGTGGCGGAGGCAGCGACAACAGCAAGCGAAGGCTATGTTGATTCCTAGCATTTATAGGAGAAAGAGGGTTGAAGATGAGGGAGATTGGGTAAGCCAACAAAATTTTATAGAGGGTTGGGGTGCACGGTAGTCGGTCAGTTAGCATGGATGGGGTTAGTTGTTCGCATGTGAACTCTTAACATTGGCGTTGATTGTGATGGTCACCATGTATGATTCATGTGCACCGTGTAGTTGGGGTATTGCCTAAAATTGAAGATAGATATAGATAGAATAATTTATTAAATATTATAGTAATAATAATCTATATAATAAATTTATATTCATATTAACTTTATGCAAACATCACTAGGTGTTAGAGTTATTTTAATTAATTTTTTAATATTCTTAAAATAATATTAAATAATGTTTTATTAAAAATCTTTAAAAAAATATCAAAATAGTCTATCATGAAAAAAAAAAGTGAGAAGTCCTAAAATGAGGATGATTTTGGGTTTGATTAGCAGATTATCTTATAATATTTTTTAAAACTAAAAAATTAAAAAAATTCATATAAATTTACTTAAAATTTGAAAATTTTAAAAAAAATGTTGATTAACTTAGAAAACTATGGCTCTCACGCTGGTAAAAAAATTTAATTTTTAAAACTAATAATTTTCAATTATAAATAAGCCAAATTTATTAAATTTGTGAAAATTTTAAAATGCATTTATTTGAATCAAAAATATTATTTTATAATTGTGAAGCATGCCATTCCGCATCTCTTGAACTCATAGAGAACTATATGCTATATATGCACATGATCTTAGGACAATTATGAGCTGGAGTGCAAATAAGTTTGAGTCAAGCTTGAGCTAGAGCCTAATTGTGCTTGAATCATTTTGGTCAAGCTCAAATCATGAACTTAAGCTTGTCTTGTTTAATCATTGGTGTAGTAAAGTTGCTTAAATCTTTGTGGGGTCAGGTCACATGTTAGTGACATAGAAGATGAAACAATGAAAGATGACTCCAAGAAGCATGGAAGGACACTATTCATGTTAATGGAGCTATTTTTTAATCTGTAGTGTGCTAAATGCAAAGCTTCAAATGTTCTGAGCAAGAGGGAAGGCTGATGTTAAAATTTAAGATGTCAAAGTAGGCGATTAGGAATTTCTTTGTATTTGGTCTTAAGCACCTAGTAGTCTGTCTTCAAAAAGGTACTTGGGGTGTTTGGTTGATCCAAATGCATTACCAGCCCACTCATATGAACCATTTGGTGTTTTAAGGCAATTTTCTTTTTAGCACCACCACAGATCTAATTTTGATGGTAGTTTCTCTTAAGATCAATTTTGAAAAACTTTGATTCAAAAACAATCGTCAAAATTAAGGCAGTAAAATGATCTTTGATGGAATCTTTTTATGGCACAATTATCGAGACCTTTTTCACAAACCCAGTTTTCTTTTTAATTGGAATTGCATAGGGGCTAAGGCTCTTTTAAGTTGCCTTTCATAATTTGTCGTTGATTTGTCACTTTAGTTCAATTTTGTTTGCTGGATTCATTAGTGGGTAGATTTCAAAGCTATAAACTCAAAAGAAGGCTAATAGCATGTTGAATATGCAATATATGTTGCAGCTTATTAGAACCTCGTCGGACATATATCAACAAATTTAGATAAGAGAAGAAAACCTCAAATGTCATTTTACTCTAGTAAGTGGGAGTTAATTTTCGCATAGAGAAGGTGGAGAGAGAATAGATCAGAGAATTTACAAGAGATTTGACAAAATCATACGATGAATGGAGCCAATCTCAGAGTAGGAATCTATGACGAATGATTGATGCTTTGCAATTTGGGCTTCTAGGCCACCATTTTCAAATCAAAGGATATTTTATATGAGGCTAACGAGGAACTTTTTTCTATCAACTTTTGTGAAAATTATTTGATTGTATTGTTACTGTTCTTGAATGCATCAGTATTTTCATGATTATCATGAAAACTTGATGATCATGGAGCATGGTTGTTTTAAGAGGACATGTGCTTTGTTTATAGCAAGTAGGTTTGGAAGTCACATCCAATATAATTCTCATAACTGCTTAATGTATTGGAACTAAGCACGTGGTAGTCACTAGTAATGATGTGTGATTTATCTTGTAAACATTAAAGGGCTCAAAGTGTGGATTGGGCTTTAGACTAATCGGGTGAGAGCATGAGCTTAAATCAAATTCATCTCTTTTTCTTCATCTATGGTAAGTCTACACATTTGTTGTTGCAAATATCATAAATGTAGAGTACACTCCTGTAATATTAATCATCATTCTCATACTTTGTTGCTTATAGACATCTCATGATAGATAGGTGTCTACTGGTTACCATATATTCATCACTCATGAGAATATCATCATCAAATTTTGCATCCTTAAATATCATTAGTATGCTCATCATCAAACTCATCAAGGGTCGTAAACTTGTTTGTGTATTTATTCTTAATTTGATTTTTTTGATAGTACCAGTAGCTAAAGACCTATGTGGCGTCCTTGAGACTGGTTCCAAGAGGACATGAGATGGGCTAACATAGTTTGAGGTGGAAGCTTTGGCTGCTGACTTTGACTAATTTGCTTCTTAATAATGATGGCCTAATGGAAGGCTTCCTCTAATGCCTTTGGGTTAATCATTTTAAACTCATCTCTAATATCATTCTTAAGGTATAATAGATTTATTGACTTGGTATTGCATAACATTGATACATTGAGTATGTGCTTATAAATCTTTAAAGATATTTAAATATTTGCTTGCATATACGGCACCATGTTTAAAGAAATAAATGATGCATTGAGTGTGTGCTAATAAAATTTTAAATATATTTAAATATTTTCTTACATGTAAGGCACCTTGTTTCAAAGAATAAACTGTCCATGGAGTAGCTTATCATGGTGTAGAGAACAATTTTTTCATGGAGAAATATTCTAAGCTCTTATCATAAGAGATGCTGGTGACCTTGCCATTGTTCTTTTGTTAGATAATTTTTCGAATAGATTCATGCATGCCCAACTAATTTCATCCTAACATATGTTTTCATTTGATATACATCCTTATGGCACCACAAAAAATATTATTCGTTTGTTACAATCAATTTAGGAAGTTTTTGGGATGGGATCATGGGCATTGTTTAATGTGAGGATATCTTAGTATGGGTGTGGATGATCAACTCTATGATCGTTAATGTCTCTAAGTTGCGGTGATATGATTGCGATTGAAGTTGTCTCTTTAATCTCTAGGATGATGCTTAGCCCCTTGAGGGGACACAACTCTTTTATAGGTTGTATATTTGCAATGGTTTTTAGGGTTATTACAGCTTTGTCTATGAATTGGGCTATGAATTTTGTTCTTCTGTGTGTGATTAATATATGTGGGATGATTAGTATGTGGGATGAGTGTCTTTTTTCTCTTATGCTGTGTAATTGATGTCTTAGGTTTCTTTTGCAAAACTTGCTAGATTGCCCATCTAGTAGTGTTGACGGAGGTGTTCTAATTTTTAGGTTCTTATGTGTACTAATTTTGAGGTTTCTTACATTGATTGATCATTTCAATAGGTACAGATTTTGAATGCATATTTGCTATTCTTTTAACTACAAATTACACTTGATTGCAACAGTATTTGTAAAAAATATACATGCACACTTTCTTAGAAGAAAATTGTATGTATGTGAGTAGTGCAAATAAAAATAAAAGTGCATAAGAGTGTAAATTTGAGAATTTTATGCGGTGGTTTCAACTAATAAGTCTTAGAATAATTAAGATGCTCATCTCACAAATGTGAAATTCTTGGGGATAGATTTATTGGAAGATGCGTATTGTAATTGGGTAGGCTAAGGCTTGCAGTAAATTAATAATTATTGGTCATATTATATATATAAATATAGAATTGACATAGACATACTTAATTTTTTTCATTTAAAACTAATTACAAATAAGGAAAAAATATTGGATTTTGCAAGGCTACCTCTCTCACAATGAAGGGATGGAGACTTTTCTTATTGTTAATATCTTGATGTTTTCAATGTGGCATTGTTGATGCTCTTTCATAGATTTTGATTTTGGTGGTTTTTATTGAAATAGTGGTTGTATACTTGAATTTGAGCATGAAAACTTGGTAAAGTCTCCATTTTATGTACTGATACTAATTGATGTAGATGTGACAATCAAAAACAATTTCCAGTGCAAGTAGTGAATGATACTTCATGGGATTTGATATTTTTGAGTTTTAAGATGGTTGACTCGGCTAAAATGATGCAAAGAATAGTGGTAGATTTATATCTCAGCTGCAACGGGTACTTGTGCGCATTAATCAATTAAAATTTGAAATTTCCAAATTGCATATTACTATAATTGTTTATTGGCACATTTTGAGGGTCTGGGGCTTGTTTTTGAGGTAATTTTGGAAGTTTCAAATGTAGGAGGTTAGGTAATATGTGAGGGCATAAGAGAGGCAATAGAGAAATGTTGAAATTTGGATAAAGTGGAGAAGAGCTAGGGAGAAGTGGACGATACATAGTATAATATGTAAGTTAATTGGGAGAAGTGTTCACAAGCAAGGTAAATTTAATTGATTTAATTAGTGATCTCTTACATCAAATCAAATTCTAGCTATAGGCTACAAGCTTCAGCCATTTAAGATAGACAAAATATAAATTAATCAGTTCTAATTAAACAAAGCAGTGATATTATTAGGAAGGGAAATTGAACTTTGATTCTTAATGAAGACCTAGTGATGACATATTTCTTTTCTTAAATGGGTTGAAAACACAATCTCATAGGCAATTCATATATAATTGAAATTATATTTGAAGTTTTATTTGAAGTTTTATTATTAATATTATATTTAGAATCCTTTGATGGGCTTATACATATCTAAACTTTCTAGAACACTTTAAAATATGAAACTTTTTGACATTTACCTGATTCCTCTTGAACCCTGATTGTGTAAAATTTTCACTTGCTAGATTATTTCTGGGTTCAAAGCATCCTCCATCTTCTTAAAATGATCATAAAAGCATATGCTGTTCAATTCTTTCTTGTTAAGATGATCTCACGCATTCTCAAATATTTATTAGACTGGCATCAGCAAATTAAGCGATTCAAGTCTTAAATTTTTGGTAAATAAAAAGAAATATTAGCCACTCAATAATGGAGAGAAGACATTTCAATAAGAAGATTACATTTAGTCTCTCTTTGAATTGTAAACAGATTTACTCTTTTTGTTATATCTATTGCATATTACTTCAATCAATGTTATCAAAGGTTTCCACTTGAATTACTTATGCCTGTTGTCCAGTATGGTGCAGGAGAACTGATGAGCTTGTGGATGGCCCCAATGCTTCCCACATCACTCCGTTAGCCCTTGACAGGTGGACTGACAGGCTTGAAGACGTGTTTGCCAGCCGGCCGTATGACTTGCTCGATGCTGCTCTCTCTGACACTGTCATTAAGTTCCCCGTCGATATCCAGGCTCGTGCCTTTACCGCATTCTTGTCTGTCTCTTTGCTCGTGTTTGTGCATCATATGTATGTGAATATATTTATTTGCGATTTTCTTATAATGCCACAGCCGTTCAAAGACATGATTGAAGGGATGAGATTGGACCTGAAGAAATCAAGATACAATAATTTTGATGAGCTCTATCTGTATTGCTACTATGTTGCTGGCACTGTGGGATTGATGAGTGTTCCAGTGATGGGAATTGCTTCAAAATCTCATGCTACAACTGAAAGTGTTTACAATGCTGCATTGGCTCTAGGAATTGCAAACCAGCTCACAAACATTCTTAGGGATGTGGGTGAAGAGTAAGTTTTTATTCAATGCCTTTCCTGTGTTTTCAGTTGAATTGGTCTGCACTGAAGTAATTTTGTTTTAATTTTAGTGTCGCAATTTGTTCATCCTTACGTCAAAAGGAGATCAATAAAAGGAGTTTTTTTAATAGTACATCATTAAGACAATTTATCAAATTCCATTTTGGCTATTTTTTATTTATAAAATATAGCTCATTTGCTTATGCAATATGAAAATTGCATTTTTTATATTTATGAAGGATTCAAATATTTGAATTTTATTATTATTGATGAAAAATCTACCTTTGTTTCGTGTGAGGAGGGGTATATGTATAAGTTATGAAGTCATAAAAATTTCATTGATTGTTTCACAAGATTTGGGCTTGTTGGATTATCATCGGAAAAAATATATTTATTTATATTCCAAGATACCACTTAAATCAAGAGGGAAAGAGCTTGGCAAGAGAGGAAATTTACTTTATGTGAGAGGTAAACAAGGTGAAGAGAAGGTGAGGGATGCCATTCTAATTTCCAAGCCTTCTTCAAAAGGCTAGATCTTGCTTCAAAGGATCTTTTAAGTTGGTTCTGGACTCTCTACGCTCAAGTTTGGCTTTGGGGTTAATTTTGGTGAGTTTGAGTTGACCAAGCTTCAGGAGAACTTTAATGTAGATTTTCTCTCTCCAAACTCCAAATTGATTGAATTCAAGCCTTGCAAATCCTTCCTTGATATGTTCTTAGATTCCAGCAGTGATTTGGCATGCTCCAAAGATCACCAATTGAGCTCCAAGCCAAAGTGAACAAGCCTGCCTAAGAGGAAAAATGATAAAATTTGGGGGTTTTCAATGGAGAAGGTGAGCTCTCAATTGAAGATTCCTGGAAGGCTTAAGGTAAGTCCAAAGACACACAATGGGGCGGTGTAAAGGTTGGGGAGAGCTCAGGGCTGAAAATAGGTGAATTTTTCAAAATTACTAAAGTTTGGATTTGCTATATCTTGCTCATGCCTCAAAAAAATTGCCCATTGAGCACATCCAGAGGTTCTTATGGACACATCGAGTTGAATGGTATGCTTTATTACACATTTTGCTTATTCTGTCAAACGCGACATGCACACACTCACAGTTTTGTCTAAAATGCGACTTACAGAGGGGTCAAAAGGGCCGGGCTATTGGGTGTTATGGATTCGTCTTGAACCTACGATCATTTTGGTACCAAATACACCTTGAATGTTTGAGTGAACTGAAAGATCTTAAATCTAGAGTTTTGTGGAAAAAAAATTAGAAACTAGCAGGCTACTAGAACGATAATGAATAGTGAATTAATCCAAAATTCAATTAAAATTGCAATTTAAATTAATTGTATCTTTTTTTTATTTGAGCTCCAAAAATTAGGAAATCTAGCCTATAAGTTGATTTCATCGCGCTGATTCCAAATATATAAAATTTTTCAATTTGGATGCCTGGATTATTATCTATGATTCTTCAAAGTTTAAATGTCAAAATTCATAAAACAATTATCATAAAAATCTCAAATTTCAAAAATCTCATACAAAAATTATTACTAGAATTTAGAAAAAATTAATGTATGTCTTAAATTAATTCTCAAATCATAGAAAATAAAGCAATTACCATAAAAATCTCAAATTTCATAGGAACCTTATTATATTATTCTTTCATTATAGCATTACTTGTATGTCATATAAATTAAATTTTTGTTATTTTTAAATTTTAAAAGCCTCCAAATGTTCCCTAATTTTCATATTTAATCAAAATTATAGTCAAACCCATCCTCCTAATTTGGGTGAGTGTTACAATAAATCTTTCTTATTGCACAAAAAAGGTCCTCCCATTTTAGTCATTTCAAATATCAAAACATGGTTGTTTCTAAATACTTTAGTTTGTGTTGGATTTGTATATATTTAATACTCAAGCGTTATACTTGCAATTGTCTCTTTTTTGGTTCTTTACCTGCCAAAATGGCCAAATCGTTATAATTTACATATAAACCACTCAAATTTCAATATATTTTCATAAGGCACTATCATTATATCAAATTAAACTTTTTTTAATTATATGTAGATATGAGATTTCATACGGCATAAAAATGCAACATGAACTTTTTTTAAATATATGTAAATATAATATTTCATAGTGCGCAAATGGCTAAATCCTTATAATTTACATATAGAATATCCAAAGTTCAATATATTTACTTAAGTATTAATATTTTATCAAATTAAACCTTTTTTTTTAAGGTAGAAAAAAAAGGAAAAAATATTAAAACATTTTTTTAATTATTTGTAGATATGAGATTTCATACGGCATATAAAATGTGATATGAAACTATTTTTGTAAATATCATAGATCATGTGGTAGATATGCATATTATACTGATTTGGGTTTCGCTATGTTTATAAAAATCTCTTTTTTATTTGCATTGTTCAGTGCCAGAAGAGGAAGGGTATACCTTCCACAGGATGAGCTTACTGAGGCAGGGATTTCAGATGATGATATATTTGGTGGGAAAGTGACTGAAAGATGGAAAATTTTCATGAAAAAACAGATCAAAAGGGCTCGAATGTTCTTTCAAAAGGCAGAGAAGGGGGTCTCTGAGCTCAACCAAGCCAGTAGATGGCCGGTAAAGATTTATAAAAATCCTTATTTACATATTAACGCTGGAACTTGCACATTTATCACTCATATATTAAAACCATATAAATATTACTATTCGATTAGGCTTCTTTTAACCAGTTAATTGAGGTTGAAACTCCCATTCAATGCATGGTGCTAGTTTAGAAAATATAAGAATTTGGGTGTTAAATATGTAAAATAGAAAGATTATGATTAGTTGCATGTAATAAGTTATAGGATATAAGCACCAAAATCTAGGTTCTGTTTGGCTCGCATTTTGTTTAGTTAAATTTGGCTAAAAATAGAGCAGAAAATAAACTATTTTAGCTGATTTAAGTGACTGCAAAAAAATTGTTTGGCTTAGACTAACATGATTAATTGATGTAATTAATATAAATTTTTTATTGCTTGGTATACTTATTATAATTAACACCTAATTATAATTAAATATAACTATTTATGAAAAATATAACACATAATTTATTATTATTGTTTTTATAATTGATTAATGAGATAATTAATTAATGAACAGACTAAACTTATATTTAATATATTAAACATAATTAATTTTAGCTATTGTAATAAATTAAATAAAGTTACTAATGCAACTTCTTAACAACAATATATTTATTGCAATATTTAATATTATAACATATTTAATTAATAATTATTTAAGATAATTAATGGAAATGGTTGAACTATCTTATTTCCAAAGAATTTTTACCTGACTGACACCCAAACTTTAAATTTTAAAGATTGATTGCCATGCATGCATGTAAAGAATTCTAAAACTAATTTAAGCTAATGTTTTTCGCTCAGCTTAACTCTTTTAAATTAAACTGTAACAAGAAAAACACCTTTTTGAGATTTAAGCTAAGCTAAACTCAATTAAAGGGTTATTTAGTTTGTAGTAATTGAATTTTTAGAATAATTTAATTACTGAGTAATCTATCATGTAAATTTGATATTTTGAAAATTTTATTTTGGCCGTTTAGAGCATTTTAGTGAAAATTAGTTCTGTTAGTTTTTGGGTAAAGCTAAGGGTGTAAAGTAAGAAAAAAAAATCTCCAATCGGCTAAATGGAGGAGGGATTGACCAGCCAAGGTTTGACAAAGCTAGGCAAAGTGGCCAAGGCAGGTACAAATCAGCCAGCCAGAGTGCAACGACGAAGGTTGGCTTAGACTAAGGCACCTGGGTGATTGAATTACTGCTGGTTTGGCCGTAATTCAGTTATCTTCATTTTGTGAATGGTGGGGAAAGTAATCTCCCATAAAATTATATGGTTAATTGATTAAATCAAACCAAACCTACGAAATTGGCAAATCTCGGTAATTAAATTACTTTACACTCAAATTACAACAAGCTAAACAACCCCTAATTGAGAGCTAAATGTAAGCTTAGTCCCACCGAGTGGTCATTTACACTCAAATTACAACAAGCTAATCATTTGCTTCAGTGGCTTGTAAGTAGTAATCTCATAATAATATTATTAATATTCTTATTAATAATATTATTCTTTTTTTAATCTGATAGATATAATTATACAAATGATGATCCGATATTTGAGTGACCATAATCTTTGATTTAAGATTAGGGTCTTTATATGCAGGTTACACAAATCCTTAAAATGTTTAAATACTTTGTATTCAACATCCATATCTTAAATTTTATAAATAAAGCACTATATTTTCTTCAACTTTAATATTATTTAAATTATAAATAGATATGAGGTATCGTGTACTTAAAAAATGATGAGGTTAAGGGCTTATTTTGTAAAAAAACTTACTGTTTGGACACTAAATATGAATAAATATCCGTTAAATTAACATTACTCCAAAATCCTAATCTTAAAAGGGAATTAATATGCAACTGCAAATAATATTTTATGATTTGATAGATTTATAATAATATTTTTAGATGAGAAAATAATTAAGTGAATTTGAAAATATATATCTTAAATAATGAATGGATGATTTCAGGTATTGGCATCATTGCTTTTGTATCAGAAGATACTTGATGAAATTGAGGCAAATGATTACAATAACTTCACAAAGAGGGCATTTGTGGGTAAAGCCAAGAAGTTGATAGCGTTGCCCATAGCTTATGGAACTTCCCTTATCAGGCCATCTACATGAAGATGAAGCAACTTGTAAACTGTGAGTTTTTATTCTATTGTATTTTATTATGTTGAACCTTTTTTGGGAATAAATTCATGCAAAGTTCTTTAAAGTTGCTATGTTTATGTGTACATATGTATCTGCTTTTAAGTTAATCTTAAAAGCGGAGTGTTATTTGTAGTTTGTTGTATAATAGAAGCAAAGAATATATATGTTATTACCAATGAAAAATATTTTGTATAATTTTCAAACCTGATTTGTGCGTGTATCCACACTACGAGGCAGTGGGTTTGGTGGATAAGTCTTGTTGCAAACCTAGAGGCTGGAGGTTCCATTAGATATATATATATATATATATATATATATATATATATATTTATTTATTTATTTATTTATTTATGTGTGTTGTATGTAAATTTCCAGATTTATAAAGAGAATGCGAATGTTCTCCCCTTCTTTCGTTTTGATTGCTTCGATTAGGGTATCAATTTGACTGAGGCGCCAATGTCACCTCTTCTTGTGTATTCACATCTCTCTTCCTCTTTTGTGTCTGCATGATTGACTCTTGGCCTTGTTGGTACAGTTTTCTTCATTGCCGGTTATGGTGCGTTCATCGGTCTTTTCTCTCTGATCAATATGGCTTATCATAGATGTAGATGGCAGGCAATTGTTCTTTATTCCATCCTTTGCCTCAACTGTTGTTACTTCCACATTTTCTGGCTTTTGTGTCTGTCTCGTGACCACTTCCTTTGGTTTGACAATCTCCATATCTGTCACTGTTGACCTCCCTGTGTTTGGACCTGGGTATCTCATTGCCGGCTAGAATTTAACTGGTTCCCACTCAGACCTTGCCATTGTGTTTTAGCCATCTAGATCCTAAAGTAAAATACTTGTGGTTTTGCCAGCTTTCAATGTTGCTTTATCTTTTGTTCCATTTTGTCAACTGCCCCAATCTCATTTTGAGGGTGATCAGCTCATAGCGGGTTTGATACCCAAGGGCAGGGCTCCCTGTTCATTTGCATTCTCTCATTGGTAAGTTTTCATATGATCGCCCATCAATGATCTACATTTGATAAATAACAAAACACTCGTAGATGTATGATTCGCTACATCAAAACAATTTAGTCTAATGAAAACTCTTAACTCGTTCAATATACTAATGCACATGTCTGCTGGATTGGATTGTGCTATCTGCTCCAATAATGAATTATTGGTTTCATTTCATAACTAAATAAAACGAGCTCCCCATTAAATGAAGAAACCTCAGCTTATATATATATATATATATATTTCATTAACAATCATACATAGGATTGAATTCCTTATTATCATATTTTAGGATCTTCAATACTTTACTAGGGAACTCATCTCACTGTCTGGCCCAAAATGTAAAAAATTTTGCAGCGCGTTTGCACTCGCGTTTGCGGTGTACAATTAACACTGCATGAAGACATAGAAGGAAAGAGATGTGGTCGTCATGACGTGCAGCTCCTCTCGTCAACTGGGTGCACTCCCATAGATGAGCCTACCAACACATTGGAAATAAGCTTTATCTCTATTTCAATTTTTTGGCTACTGGTTAGCTTATTTGATTGGTCGGAGGCACATATTTTTGAACATGGCTAACAAGATTGTTAGGTTTGGATGTTCATTGATTATATGTATATGCATATATTGTATATGTATATGCATATATATGTATATGTATATATATAAACATCACAATGGCTATTCAATTACACATATGTATATGTATATGCATATATATGTATATGTATATGCATATATATGTATATGTATATATATAAACATCACAATGGCTATTCAATTACACGTAAAGGCAAAGGCAAACAGAAGAATATCAGGCTCCAAAAAATTTTGATACGTTTAATGAGGTAGACATTCTTAGTTCGACATTGATTGAGGTCTTATTAATAAGTTGCATTAGGTTTTTTTTTTTTGTGGCTATCTCTATGATCCTTGTATATTCATGTGTTTGATTTGCCTTATTTCAATAAAATATTTTAAATAAATGTTTATATATTATATATGGATTTGGAAAGTTTAATCTATATTATTTCAATAAAATTTATTTAAATAACATATTTATTTTTATTCTTAATGAGTGAAAAAAATCATCCCATGTATAGATGGATGATTGAGATTTAAATCTTTGATCAAACCAATTTGGGCTACATTCCTTGAGCACATAAATGTTGTTGGTCTAATACAATCTATATCAAAATCTACATCACATGATATTCCTTTAAGCACTGACTTGCTTGATAAAGAGATGAAATTTGATGAAACTAATTGTTGGTCTAATACAATTTTTAGTATTTTTTGGTTATGCAGATGCAGTTTTATGCTAGGGTTTACTGATAGGAGGTAGCATGCAAGGTATCTGCATGCTGCTCGTGCATATGATGAAGGCATAAATTTTCAAAAACAATAGATCAGTGATATATATGAAGCAAAGAAAATGTTAATCAATGATTTTGCACCCTCATTTATTAAACTTTTTTTTTCTGTATAAATGATAGCAATATTGTGTGTGTGGGTGTATTTTTAATTATTTGGAAAGAATTCTTAATTGTGAGCAATTTATGATATGATTTGAATGTTAATGATTCTACGGTGTAAGGCTTAGCTTATCTCTTTAGTTTTATTTCTCTATCCTGTTGGTCCAGTATGCGAAATACGCAACGAAGACTTCAGCACACTATCCTTGCTGCGGAAGCGTTTTCACAAGAGTGTGCACTTCGAATTCGATGCCCAATGGTTTTGATATCAATGTTCGATGGTTTTTTATATATATCAATGTTCGATGCACATTAGGTATATATATATATCAATGTTCAATGGTTTTTATATACTACAATATGAGCACTTCTACAACAAACATATTATCTTATAATGGTCTTCAATGTGAAGCTTTTTACCTTCTTTTGTCATGTTCAAGCAAATTATCTCTTTTCTCACTAGTTCTTCAGTGTGCCTACCTTATTTCTTTTGATGCTACACACCGAACATGCACAACTATCCTCACATTATGCTTTGGATGCTGCACACAATTACTATCATGAGTTCTTCATGTTTCCACTACAATCATTTTATTTTTGTCTCAATATTTTACTTGATTGGGATATGTTTATTTCTTTTTTTTTGTCTTATTTTTAAGATGTATATATTTATACAATAGTATACATTAAAATATATAGATGTGTTAATTAATATGTAAGTAGATTATTAGTTGAATATTTTTTTGTAGAATCTATATGCAAAAGTAAAAAAAAAATATATTGGTAATGAATATTTTTGATGTATATTATTGTGTAAGCATAACATTATTTCTATTTTTAATAGCTGACAAATTCACAATCCACCGCTCAAAAGTCGTGGTGCCTAGTTTTTTTTTTTTTTTTTTTTTTGCGTCGTTTGAGCTGATATTTGACCTGAAACTCGAACTTGAAGATTTTCAAGTCGGGTTCAAGTTGAATGGCTTGACCTCAACTCGAATGATTTGAACTCGAATGTGTACGAGCCAGATATAATTTGAAAATTTCGAGTTTGAGTTTGGGCTAATTCAAGAAGTCAATTTTAGACAGTACCGCACTATCATGCTTTGGTTATTAAAAGAGAAGAAATAGAGGATATCTCCCTTGTTCTACGTTTGTGAAGACAGCCCCCCTATCTATTAATAAAGTTTCTATCACAAGTTTAATACCTTAATTAATTAATGCACGCATAGAATATTGCAGTTATGCGCCACGGATGCCACTTTCATGGATAATTGCCCCAAGTCACACAAACATTTAAAATTTACATATCTAGTATCTTAATATTTACCCAACAAAAAACCAGTCGCATCTCTCATCCAAATGTATACAGCATAATTATGTAATTAAGAAAATTAATTTTGCAAGTATTTTTGAATGTGTCATCCATATTTTCATAGTTAATATATTTTTTTAATTGCATCTTTATTATATCAAAAAATCATAAATATGTAAAAGCATAAATATTTCCCTTCGGTAAATACATTTACATATAATTAATAATTAAAAATTGAATTTAAATTATAGTCATCAATATATTTTTTAATTAAAATATTTAATTTTAATGTTTAATTCATAATCATTAATATTCACAAGTAAATTTAAAGTATTGTTATATTATATATTAATATATATATATACTGTACGTAATTTTTAAGTTGAATATATAATTTTTTGTGGAATTTATATGAAAAAAATAAAAAAAAAAAAAATTTTCTTATTATTTTGGTTAAGCATGGTATTTTTTCAATGAATTAATTATATTTAAGAATTGTTATGTATCAATGGATAGTATTAGAGTATGAGAAATAATATTCAGATTCTATGTTGATATGATATTTAAAAAAATTTATCCTATAAAATTTAGGTATTGGGATGAATTTTTTTTGAAAATCTAGTAGATCTAAATATTATTTTTTGTTGATAAATGCTATTTGAACCCGCTGACGTGACCTCAAAAAAACTCATCTAATAAAATTTGGACATGATTTCAATACAAATATTAAAAATAATATTTATATTATTTTAATATAAATAAATAAATACAAATATCCTCAAATTTTATTGGGTATAATTTTTTGATGCCGACAACAGAGCGAGTCCAAATAATATTTGTCTATTTTTGTTAGATTATTTTGTCATTAATAAATTTGCGGGAGGGGGGGAGACAAAAGGGAATTAGAGCGGAAACTGGGTGTGATTGATTTGAAAAGCCGAAGCCTTTTTCTCCGCCTAAACCCTAAACCCTATTAATTATGCTTCTTCTTCTCCTCCTCCTCTGCTTGAGGCTTATGTTCACTGTAAAGTAAGAAAGGAATAATTGCCGCTGCCTGCCCCCTCTACTCCATAGCTAGCTAGCCCGCATTGTTGACTTCCGAACCGGACCGGGTTCGGACCAACCCGCAGATATCGGTTCAGCAGAAAGCCGATCCTCTTTTCATCATTCAATGCATAGATTCCGTACAAATAGCCGGTTCAGCTAAATTGCCAAAAATAAAATATTTAGAGCCGTATAACTTATATTAATCAAATATTTAATGTTTAACCATATTATGAAAACATAATTATTTTATTTAGAATTAATTTTAATAAATTTATAATAATTTGATTACAGTTTAAACTAATAATATATAAATTAATTATTGCAAATATTAAATAATTTCTTTGAAATAATAAAAACAGCTTATAATTCGTTAATTAAATAATTTATAATATTTTTATGATTAATATAAATATATTTAAATAATTTATATTTAATTTGGGTCATTCTTATTACTTAATTCATTATTAATAATTTAACACTTTTTATTTAATTAAACTAATATTGATGCTTCCTTAAAATAAATTATAGTTTGCTAATTATTTTAATTAGTTGTAAATAACTACATATTGATTTTTTCAGCCCTTCTAAATTAATTTCTTACGAATAAAATCTATGATATAATCCAATTTAATATTTATCTAAATTTTGCTAATTATAGAAAACTTTTGAAAAAAAAATTCCAAAATTTAAAAATAATATTTATATTTTTTTAATTTAAATAAATAAATATTAATGAAATATCATGCGAAAAATAAATTAATTTTATTATTTCACTAAATAAATAAATTAGGCTGACTTATCTAAAATAACAAAAATAACAAAATTAAAATTCTTAAATTAAACTTATAGAATAGGGCGGGTATTTAAGGTGGTAGGAGAGAGGCGTAGGGAAGCAGCGCAACAAAATCGTTTGTTCAGAGATTCTGTGGCCGTTTTTTTTTTCTTAAATACTACCTTTTTTCACAGTATTAAAATCTTTTAAAATAATAGATTTTTTTTTCAAATATTAAATCTCCAAAAATAAAAAATTATTATTAATAATATATAAATATATATATAAGCCTCTTAATATATTTCTCAATATAATTAATTATTTAATAATTTTCATAAATTATTTATTTATAAATCTTAATTATTATGAATTAAATATTATTAATTTAATATATATTTAATATAAATTCTAATAATATAATTTTCTTAAAATTATTTATGAGGGAAATAATAAATTTCTTATAAAAAATAAGATATATACGATAAATGATCATTAATTTTATTTTTATATAATTTTGTATATATATATTTAGTGTGAAATTATGAAATCAGTACTCTGACGCGTGTACAGGAAATAAATCAGAAAGCATATCAGAGATCTTTGCAGAGGAATTTGTAGCCTTCTTTCTGTTTTTTTTTTTTTTTCTTGAATCTTTTTAATTCCCCTCTTTCTCTCTCTGCTTTATTATTATAATAAATAATTTATTTTTATTGAATATATTTTATTTTGAGGCTTCATATACAAAAATTTAAAAAAAAATTTCTTTTTATTTTAAATACTTTTTGATATGAAAAATATTATGGTTATATAAGAATATATACCAAAAAATATTCATGATCAATTAGAAAATTTCTTTTATTGTAATTTTTGTATATAAGTCTTATCAAAAAATACATTCAAATAATAATCTACTTACACATTGAATTGACACATCATCTATATATTTTGGTGTATAATATATATATATATATTCTTAAGTAAGTATATAATTTTCTTCTAAATTACTCAAAACCAAAAAATATAAATTAAAATAAAAATAAATAATATTATTTGTTAGTTTTAATTAAATTTAAATTTTTAAAAATAAAATTAAAAATATGAGTATACTAGATTAATCTTATTTACTCAAAAAATAATTTTTAATTTATCATAATTTTACTTCAAATTAAATAATCCCTATATTACTTAAAAGATCAACTATTCTTTAATTATTTATTTTTTTAATAAAAAAAAAATAATCTATCAAAATAATAAACTAAGAACTTTAGAAATAAGAAAATAAGTTTTTTTTTTTTCTAAAGAGTTTAGATTTGCATTCATAGTTTTCTTAATGTATATATATTAAATAAAAATTCGAGTCATCTAAGTTCTTAAGAGGTATTTAGTAGTCAAATAAATTTTGTTTTAAAATAATAATTAACATTATAACATTGTATTTCAATTTTTATACACCATTTATAATATATTTTTTTAAAATAAATTATACTAATTTAATATATTTTATTTCTTTAAAATAATAATACTTTTCTTAGGTGATTAAATATATTTAATGAAGTTATAATTATAATTTCACTATTAAATCCTTAAATTATTATTTTCTTAATACATTTAAATGTATTAATTGTGCATTTAGATCCATTGATATAAAGGAATTTAGATATTATTTTAATATAAATTTAAAAATAATATTTATATTATTTTAATTTTAAAAATAAATATTAATAAAATAATATTTAAATTTTATTGAATGAATTTTTTTTTTAGTACAATAAAAATTAGTTTTAAGTATTGCTATACTTACACACTAGTATACATTAAAATATATAGATAATGTGTCAATTTAATATGTAATTAGATTATTAGTTGAATGTACTTTTTGATAAGATCTATATTCAAAAATTATAAAAAAAAAATTTCTAATTATTACTAGATACTTTTCCATTAGTTTTTGATAAGTTAAACTGATTGTTTGTAAAAAAAAATAGATTTTTTTTTTCTTATGTTGAGATATTTGGGGGCATAAATGGTGTTTAAATTGGCTCACTCCATCTTTCTATGAGAGGACAAAACTAACGAGAGTGATGAGGAAAAATACAAAGTTTTATGGATATCAGAGCGGCTTCCAAGTAAACAGACATAATAAATTGGAAGAAGAGTGAAAAAGGTTTGATTTTGTTCCCCCCTCTCTCTCTTATATATATTATATAGATACTTATGCTTCTGTAGAGGAGAGGCTAAGGAAGAAAAACAGAGGCAAAATGGTGGTTTGTGGGAGGAATGGAACAGTGAGACAATACAATAGATCCAAAGTTCCCAGACTTAGATGGACTCCTGATCTCCATCTCTCCTTTGTTCATGCCATTGAGCGCCTTGGAGGCCATGACAGTATTTCTTCTTCTTTTTCCTCATTCTTTGCAAGTTCTTCTTCTTTTGCTTCTTCCTTTTTATTCCTGAATTTCTGATGCAGAGGCAACCCCAAGCTTCTGCTTCAGATGATGAATGTGAAAGGGCTAACAATCTCACATGTAAAGAGCCATCTGCAGGTATGTCTGGCCATATTGAGAAGTGTTTTGAAACTTCACTATGTTTATATTAATGGATGTTCCTTTCTTTTTCTGATAAAAAAATGCTTTTTTTGGCTGTTTTTCTTCTTTTTTGGTCTATAAGCAGATGTACAGAAGCATGAGGAATGATTTAAGCAGGCAAGGTATTCAATGAGGATAGATACAAGTTTAAATTTGTTAGCACTTGTTTTCATATATGAGCAGTTATTGTTTTTTTTTTTTTTTTTTTTTTTTTGTTTGCAGTGAAAACTTCAGGATTTACTGTTTTATAAGTGCATTATCAAAAAAAGCTAATACTCTGTTTGGATTCTCTTAATCATTATTGAAGAAGAGAAGTTTGATTAAATTCTAACTTTGAAAATATATGTAGATTCAATGTATGAAGTGTGTGACTCATCAGAAAAGCAAAAACAAATGGGCAAAAATGCATGATCCAATAGTCCAAGAACACTGCACAAATCTCATTTTATCTTATTATCCAATTTATATTTACTTTCCACAAAAAATATTTGAAATTTTAATTCAATTGAACCTTTGTTTTATGTAAAACAGCATATGTTATATGTTTTGTATATACTGCTGCCAGATTTTCAAGTCATTGAAGAAAGGGGGCATTCATGTAACAATGGTGCTGTTGATAGGCAGAATCAAGGTGATGAATATTTGGTCTCTTCTCTTTCTCTCCTCAAAAGGTCAGTTAATAATATAATTCAATAGATACTAATCATGATTAATGGTAGCTAACTAGCTATACTTAGTGCTGATTACATTTTAAATGCAATTCATTGCCCATATCATATTTTAAAAAGTATTAATTGCTCTTTAGCTAGGAGTTTGAGGCTTTATTTGCTATTGTACTTTATTTAATAAGCAGCCCAATATATAGGCTAAGACATATTAGTGCCTATAATCCAAATTTTAAGACAATGTTTGCTATAATACAGAATCAAATCAAGTTATTTTGGATATTATTTTTTAATAAAGATCAAAGCTTCTAAATCAAACATTTAATATATAATAATTAAGATTTATTAATCAAAATCATGAGTATAAATCTCTTAAAGCAATTAATTATCTAAGGAAAATATTTTAGGTACCGGGGAGGACGAGGAAGAGATCTTCTTAAATGTGTTAGGAGGTCAAATGTATGCTCGGTTCTCTGTTGTAATTTGGTGGATGCATTGATCTTTTTTGATATATATATATATATATATACATGTATATAATACATTTTTTATCTTAAAATTTGGAGTAAAAGTATGATTTATAAATTGAAATTAGATAAATGAACGTATACTTTTTTCAATAATATGATGCTAAAAAACAAAATATGTGTATTATATTGTCTTATGATTAAACCTTAAAAAGCTCATTAAAACTTTCAAAAATCCTAAACCCTAGTTACATAAATAATTAACATAATAAAATAAATGTGAGATCACTACAAGCATTGTTTATTGTTGTAATTTACTTGGAAGTTTCAAAGTTCAAACATCTAAAAATAGTATTTTGAGCTAATAGAGGCTAGCATCAAAGTAACACTAATTTCCAAATAGAATGATGTGTTAACAACACTGAGAATCACTAGGTATAATGCTGTTCACAACATCAACATTTTTGAGAATCATTAATGGTGTTGTAGGCAGTGGTTAAGGTTCTAAATTTGTTATTCCATGTCATTGTTTCAGTTACCATCGACCACATTTTTGTTTATTATTTGAGGCTGACTTTAAAACAAAAAAGTTTTTGAGAACCAAACAGTTTTAAAGCACTTTTCAAAACTTTATTAACTTTTTAACATCTTTTTGTCACATGAAAAAAAAAAAAAAAAAGCAGTGGTAGAATGGAGACAAATCCCTTGTCATTCTGCTTCAACAGAGGCATGGAGGGCAACAATGGAATCTGTGGGATGGCAGCCAACCAGTACAACTTTCATGATTACATGCTGAAAGATGTTGAAACTTTTGGCTATTACATGGTTGAAGAATCTCACACTTTCAAGGTAAATTACATATAGGGAAAGGACAAAGGCATCTCTCTTTCTCCCCATTCTTGAGCTTTTTTCTTTTTGATTTCTCTCTTCCTTTTGGTTTTGGTTCAGTTCACCTTTTTTTGCTGGTGAATGATGATTACTTTTTAACTCTCTCTGCCTTTCTTTCTTGCATGCACTCATTTGCTTTTTTTACCGCAACTTTTTTGTGTAGCTGAATATATAGCACCTGGAAAAAGCAATGCAAATTTGATACATGTCTCTATGAGAATAATCTCTCTTTGTTGCATATTATGCAAGTTAAAAGAGGTATGTATAAATAGCTTTAAAGAGTTCTTACTTTTAAGCTTAGGGGTGGCTTTTTGGTCTAAAATCCTAGCAAACAGTATATGGCGCCAATGCCAAATTGAGCATGTATCCCAATTATTGTAGTATTTCAGTATTTGGAAGGGTTTGGTGGGGCAAAAAGGAGACGGTGCCAAACATAGGTTTGTTGATTTTATGTTTCCGAAGTTGTCGATCAAAGAGGAACTCTAGCTTTTGGGTTGATTTGATTTTGATTTTGGTATTTTTGCTCCAACTTTGTATCCCTCAAATGGTTCACTCTCTAGTAACAATTTGCAATATAATTTCCTTTAACTGAGAACCATAGAACTCTTGAACACAACCTATAGCAAAGTGAATAGGCTTATATCCTTAAGAACCATCAAAATTATGGTGAAAATGTTATTTAAACACAATATTTTTGTGAAACCCCTTAAGTAGAATTTAGCTGAACTCTTAAACATCGATGCATCCTTTCAGGTGACGGCAGAGTTCTGATAAGAACTCCAATTTAAGCGTGCTCAAGTTAGGAGCATTCTCGGTATGATTGACCTATTAAAAAATTATCTTCTGAGGATGAAATTCCAAGACTCTTAAGAGTTCTGGCTATTTCACCTTCGTCCTAAACAAAAATCCAGAATTCAGCCGATTAAACGGGCGAAAAAGAGCTTGGCCAACTCATTTAACACCACTCTCTAGTCAATGGTAGCTTTTATATATATCTTATACAGACATTTAAAACAAACTTTTCTTCAATAGTATATATATATATGGGAAATTTCAATGTGAATGCTAACATGTGTATTTTTGAATGGTGACAGGGCATTGCAAACAAGAATCATGATCATCATCATCATCATCATCAAACCACTACAAGTACCATAACATGCAAGTCGGATGAACTCTCACTGTCACTTTCATTATCCCTAAAGCCAAATCCAGGGAGCTCTTCCTCTTCTTCTTCTTCCATCGGCAAAGGCAGCTGCTGTACCTTTCCAAACTTGGGCAGTAGAAATCAGGTTCACCAAATCAAATTGAATCATTCCAATGCCTGTATCTTGGATTTGAATCTCTCAATGTCTGTTTGTGGCTCTTAAGTCTTGGATATATTTGAATATATACACCTTTTTGCATTTTAAACTATGTTTAGATGGTAATTTGTGCCTTCTTTACTTGCTAATTATTGTCTCCCAAATTTTAAGCTCAAATTCTTTACATAGATACTCGACTATTGTATATCTAAAGTCAATGACTAAAAATCAATACATCATTTTGACAATCTTATCGATAAACTTGCAATATTTAGCAAGAATTATGTATTAAAAACATTTTTAGAGGTAAAAAGGGCCTTTCCGGAATAACAAATCCCCCAAAAAATGACCTGCAGATTTAATTTGCTATATGTTTGCAAGGATTAATTTCTGTCATAAATACAGGAAAAAATTTGCATGCAAAAACCGATGCATCACATCTTTGACAAGCATATTCAAACATTACAACGGAAAGGCAGATCTCGCAGGGATATGGACGCAAATAGTAAATTTTGAGGGGCTGCCTGCAAATTGTACAGCGGAATGTCTCAAAGGCATCTGATTTATTTTGGATTATAGTGAAGTCATAGCTTAAATTTACTGAATTTGTTTTGCTATATATATATATATATATGTATATGTTGATTCTATGTGTAAATATTTGATTTTTAGCATCTCTCCAATAACACTGATGGGTAATCATGGCAGACTTCAATTGTATTAGGAATGCCAGAGGTTCCTCCCCTCCTCTTCAAATTTATGCTCTTCAACACTTTTATTACAGATAGATCTTAAAGTTGTTGGGTCACACTTGGCATGAATCATTGCAAGTTGGATAAAATCTTATGTAATTTGCATGTGAGGACCAGGGCCAGACCTTAGCTAGCATCGAGCGATTTAAGTAAGATGGTTGCAGATGGAAAAAACATGTTTTAGCTAGAGTTTACAAAATAAGTTTCAACATTGTTCTGAGTAGTTTTGATATGCAAATTCAAAACTATGAGGCGAGAGTTCAACTAAGCATAGACATCAACTGGGCCGCTCAAAGGCTCCAGTTAGCAACCTTATATAACTCCCGATGGATTAGCCTCATCCCTACATAATAACACCACTATTTTGGAACCCTTGCAATATTCATAATATAGCAAGCATTTGTTTTGAGACATCTTTTGTTAATAAATAATAATCGTAATATAACAAACAAGCGAGAATAGAGCAAAGTAGTATAATAAGTTTGTATCTATAATAAAATAATAATATGATAAAATTTTTATAAAAATTAAATAATAATAATGATAATATAGTAATTGTGTGAAAATAAATAATATGATAGCCATTAAAATATATTTTTCTTCTCTCTTTATCTTTTTTTTTTTTTTACTTTTTCTTTTTCTTTTATTTACTCTCTCTCTCTTTTCATAAAATTATGATCTCTTCTATCTCCCTTTCTCATCTCTTCTATCTTTATCTTCTATATCATAATAATTTAAGAAAATGAAATAATTACAGTATAGTAAATAGAGTATAATAATAATGAATAATAACAATAATATTATTATTAATAATAGTAATAATAAAATTTGATAAAATGAAAATAACTTAATTAAAATAACAAAAATAAAATAATAGTAATGTAATAATAATTAATAATAATTAATAATAATAATAATAATAATAATAATAGAAATATACTAAAAGAATTAAAATAATAGAAATGTAAATTATAAAAAAAAATAATAATAATAATTATTATTATGATAATGACAGAAATAAAATGACAAAAATGTTAATTACAAAAAATTGTAATAATAATAATTTTTATAATAATAGAAATATAATGACAAAAACTAAATAGTAAAAAATAGTAATAATAATAATTATTATAATTATTATTGTTATTGAAAATAAAAATTAATAATAACATTAGTAATAGTATAATAGTTAATAATAGCTTTATTATTATTATTAATGAAAAATAAAAATAAAAATAATAATAAATAAATAATAATTTTATTATTATTATTAAAAAAATTATTTTATCTCACCATCTCTCTCTCAGTGCCGACGGGTGGGGAGAGGTCGTTGTCGGCAGTAGGGGAGGTGGAGGGGCGGCTACGAGGGGTTGGAGGCTGCGGTTTCCAACAGAGGGTGCAGGAGGAGGGGCTGTGTGAAGAATAAAGGAGGGAGATATATCCATTTTATAGATGATAGAGAAGAGGCAGAGGCTGGCTAGGCTGGTCGTCGTGGGGCCCATTGTGCTCCAAATGACTCTATCGTTGTCCCTTGCATGTCTTAGGGCACGCGGGTGAGGGATACGTGCGCTTGGGGGAAAGAGAGAAATGAATTTTAAGAAAATTAATTTCAAATAAATTTTTTATTTTTTTTCTATCATTTGATTTTCAAAATTAATGAAACTTGACTCATATCTCGACGGGACGAACATAACTGTAGTAAATTTCTTAATTTAGAGTTATATTCTATTTTATATTAATTTCTAAAGATTGAAACTTCAAAATTTAATTAAAGTTAATGAGGAGCTCCAAATTTGAGGGACAATTGCGCTTAGGGGGAGGAGAGAGAAATGAAGTTTTAAAATAATTAATAAAACTTAACATAGAGGTGTATTTCTATGAGATGAACACACTTGTAGTAATATAATGATAATATATTAATTTATGAATGTTTAAACTTTAAAAATTAATTACAGTCAATTAGGAGCTCCAAATTTGATGAAATTTTTTGCATTGTCTTTTCCTAATATTATTAATCCAGCGATACTACAATTATTGAATTTGAACTTTTATTTAATTTTCTAAATTTTAAATATTTAGAAATTAATTTATGAGTATCTGTTATCGAAATTGCTCTCATACATGGGCATTACGATCATAAAAATATAGTCTATCCAATAGTAGTTTTGGTTTGACATAATTTTGAAATTGCTCGTGATCCTGAGTTTTGAGTCGAATTTAACTCTAATTAGCATAATAAGACTTAGGTTGTTACAATGTTGTGGCTTGTTATCTTTACAAATTCTTACTACAAAGTTTTTTTATGCTCATACAAATAGTTGGAAATAAAAATATTTTATGTTTCTCCTGTCGATGATCTTACTTTGTTAGATCATGATATTTGCCATTGATATTATCATTGATATTTGCTCATACTATAAGATGGTGACTGTTAAGGTGTAAAATACTTTTATTTGAAAGTTGTTTAAGCTAAGATCTGACGAGCATTTTTTAGCTTTAAAAAAGATGACTCACTCGGCCTTGATGGCTTAAACAGTTATTCTTGCCAAGCTGCCTAGAATGTGTCATGCCATTTAGTTGTTCAAGCAGTTTATCATTTTTTTGGCACTAGTAAAATGCTAAGATAGCTTACCCATTCAACTATTATCCTCAAAATAAAAAATGCAAGCTCCATTAAAGCCCTTTTTCCTTGCTCAATTCTATTTAAAAGGCCATAGCCAAACTAATTTCAAACAGGATTGCACTTGTACTTCCTGAACTCATTAACCTGACTCAATCAGGCTTCATTGAAGGTCGGACTACTGCTGATAATATTTTTATTGCAAACTCTATTTTTCCTGGCTTTAATTCCCAATGAAAGCTTTTCTTATGCGCAATAATTGATCTTCAAAAAGCTTTTGACACTGTTAATTGGGATTACATCATTTCTAGATTAGAGAAAATGGGATTTCCATCCACTCTCATTAATTGGATTTCGACTTGCATTCACAAGACATAAATTGACTTGCATTCACAAGATATAAATGACAACGTGACATGTTTTATTGAATATTCAAATGGTATTCGGCAATGTTGTCCTATATCGCCGCTTCTTTTTGCTATTGTATTGAATGATTTTTCTGTTCGAATTGAGGAGATTGCTCTACTTATAATTTCAAACTTTGGAAGTTAGCTTCTTTTAAGCGCTCTCATATATTGTTCGATTTAAATAGCATAATTTCAAAAAAAAAAGATTGAATTGGGCAACTTCATCTCACATTTGATGCTCATGCCTGCACTAGCTTCAAAATATATATTATCTACCTCTTAGTTATCGAAACCTGAAATAATTCAACAGTATGAAATTTTAAGGAAAAATTAAGTAGGAAGTTCTTAAGAAAAATTAATTTATAACATCTTATATGTATAATGATAAATCAATAACAATAATTGTTTGATAAGAAATTTGCATCAAAGAAGCTGCATGATCTACAACGTATGAATTTATATTTAAGACTTGCATTTATTAAAATTATCATAAGTGTTACATTTCTCAATTGAGATTAAAGTAATAAACGAATCAATGAAATATAAGTAAATAAACTCATCATAAGCATGGTGTGACATAATAACTCCAGTTTGGGCCTAGGACTCCAAACTTCATTAGAAGACCCACCCAGATATTAGCATAAGTATTTTAGGAAGGTATATAATTGCCCATCAGTAAATGTTCACGTTTTCATTTCAATTTTGCCAAGTTTTTCATCTGAATCTTGTGGCCCTTCCTAGTAAACTTGATTACTTAATTCGCCATCGATTGATAGCAAACCCTAAAATGTACAGGTTTTCTTTGTTTCTCCCTCCAAAAACTCCAATAACAAATATTTATCACAATTACTATGAAAAAATTTGCAATTAAAATTAAGTGATAATGCATATAATTTAGCAACTCAAATGAAAACAAGCTTAAGACAAATGTTAGAATTAAGGCTTTCAAAAAATTAGATGTACATAATTGTTGCAGTTCAAAATATTTAACCCTTACTTTAATCTGTTAAAAATTAATATTCATATATTAATTTGATGTTCAATAATATTTACATGTTCACTAGATCATGCTTTAATATTCAACAATAATTTTCATAAAAATGATTAAATTTGATTAAATTTAATTTTAGCTTTAATTTATGAACTTTGGACATCAAAAAGATGTTTCTAAAGTGCTTATTAATCTCTGATGTATAAAGACAAATTATTCTCAATATATCAAAGAATAGACACGCCAATTTTTATATTTTAGTTTTGAATATATTTAAAACTATAATCAAGCACAATGATCAAAATTTCTAAATTTATAAAAATTTTCTTAAGAAATTTTGATATTTTTTTGAAACTTTGAGTACCTGGCCTTTTTCTAAGTTAAGAACTACAACTTTCGTTAAATTCTTTAATTATTTTGAATTAAAGTCTCTAAATTAACAGAAAAAATTCCTATAAATTGCCAAAAAAAATTCTAAAATCATGCTTGGCATTCTGATTTCATTCTTTTGTATTCCCTTCTGCATGTTTATTTTGACTCTCCAACCTCAACTGCTATATATTTCGTAGCAAAGCTCTCTAACTTCAAATTTTACAGAGCTAAAGGTTGAACAGCTAAACTTTGGAACCTTTAAAATTCAATAAAATTATTCTCAATAAGGCCAAAGGTATTTGTTTATAGACAACATATTAGGCTTCTCTTTAGCCTCTCTCATAAGGAGGCACTCACTCTTTTCTTTGATTGAAAGTTATTCTTTTGAGATCCTTAAAGCTTTTTTTTCCACTAGAAATAAGAGTCTGCCTGCAAATAGTTCAGTGGTCTGTCTTAAAGGCATCTATCTGATTGTCATACCTATGAACATCCCAAGTCAGCTGATATATAGTTAAAGTTAATACATGTAAAAACCATATAATTTAATTAATATTTTATGATAATAAATTAATATTGATAATATAAACGTTTAAATAATGATAGTCACAAACAAATAAACATGAAATCATGTGAAATATCTTTCAAAAAAATCACAAAAATTAATTCATTTTTATTTAAAATAAAAAACACTGATTATTGGCTAATAGATGCATACATCATTTTATATGATTTACATACATATTATTTAAACTAATATATATATCAAACATTATAGCATGCAAAAGAGGGGCAAAAGTGACGAACAAAAGCCAAATCAGTTGGGTGTGAGAGATGCCATACACAGCTACATCACAATCTTTCTTCTCCCCTTCACGTAAATATTTACTAGGCTGAAAAGCACTGCCCATGTTTCTTGCCTTCTTTAATACAAAAAGCAGCCATTTTTGAACTCACCCACCCGCCCGCAAGGTCTAAATGAGCCCACATTCATTCATACATACATACAATTATATGTATGTATGCATGTTACCTGTAGCGTAAGTTCATGTCCAACTCAGCAGGCGCATGCACTCCGCCAGGAAAATGGTAGGGATGGTGGAATTGCTTCCCGTTCGCAGCAGCTCTCATCTCCAATTCCATCATCTGCTGCTGCTGCTGCTGCCTTTCAAAGGCCTCCTGGGTTTGCCTCCCATCGCTGACCCCTGTGTGCAAAATTCACAATCTTCAAGCATCTGCGAATATAACACATAAATTTCGAAAAGAAAGCGGACAGTCGAGATTCACCAAAGTCGGGCTGCCGAAGCTGCTGCGGGGGGAGCACGCCATGCAGAAAGATGGGAACCTGATCCATCATTGGCAGCAGATCCTGCTGCTGCTGCTGCTGACGATGAGAGAATGCGTTGAGTTGATGATTGCGAAAACGAAAATCATCATCGGGGATGGGCACTGCAGTGCGAGGCTCGCCATAAAACTCCCCCCCGACTCCGAGAATGGAGTTGAGGGAGTCATTCGGGGGCACCAAGCTGTCTTTTTCGGGGAGATGGAAATCCTTTTTAGAGACTGGGGCTTCCATGGAGTGCAGCTCGTTCATGAATGCTGCCCCAAACAGAGTCTCCAAAGTGAGGCGCTTTCCCGGGCTCTGCTCTGCTTCTGCTCCTCTCTGCAGAAGGGAAAGCAGATGGTGGGAAGCAAGGTTGTCCACTACGTATGTTTGGGCTTCGGAGGGCGATGCTACTGCTGGCTGCACGACCGAATGCCCATCCACGCCTTCGGCTTCAGCCAATATGGACTGCTCCAGGTCCTCGCACGTGAGCACTGCATTTGAAGTAATGCGGGTTTTATGGGGGACAGCACCGTCGTTATAGACAAGCAAGGAAAGTAAATCTCTAGAGGACTTTTCCTGCATTGATATGTTGTTATCTGCAGTGGGAGGAAAATGGATTAAATAGCAGTCATACTAACAACAATGTTATAATGATGATGAGAAAGCGACCTTCGAACTCTTCGTGGAAAAGATGAGCGAATTTGGAGGATTCCGATGGCTGATGAGAAGTCCATGCTTTTTCATCTGCCTCGTCACTAGCATAACAATTCTGGAAAGAAGACTTGAGAACATTACTACTTCCATGATGAGAGTTGAAGATTGATCTCTACAAAATACCTGAACATCGCTTGCCAAAACGATGGAATTATTTGCCAACAATGCACTCTCAAAAAGCTTGTCAAAAATAGAAGCAGAAGCAGAAGAAGATGCAGCATCCAATCTATCAGTCACTGCCTCCTTTTGGCCCTCTTCCAAAACCTCATGAACTTCCTCCTGCAAACCAGTGGTCGTGTTAAGAGAAAGGTTGCCAAAGCCAACATCAGCAGGTGCAGATGAGCTTTCTGTGGAATGTAAAGCAGTGCTCTTCGGCTTGTTTGACTGCAAAGCAGTTTTATATGTAATCATTTCATCAGAACATTTCTAACAAGATCGGGCAAATGCGCTTCAATTTTTGAAATAAAGTATAAATATGCTTAGCACAAGAGGATGTTACTGTGTGACGCTCTGTGCTTCATTTTTCAAAATGCACTTTAGAGGACCAAATGATCATCCAATAATAATGTACGGTTAGTAACTACTCATGGTATTACTCTATCACTCTTAATAATTATTCCACATGAACCCATTAATTTTCTAATATAATATCACCTAGCCACAAAAATTCTGCAGGTTTGCGTTGCTTCTTTTATTTTTCTTTCTCGTGAGATCTTATGTGGTGTGAAGAAAAATCTGTCTCTTCATGATCCATTTAAGCATCAAATTTGAGAAAACAATTGAGCTATGACTGAGGACAAAAAGGTGAAGAAGATGACAAGTTCAATTGGAAGGAATTCAAGTTCTTAATTATGCAAATAAATGCTTACTTCTATTCCAAAATAAAGCAAGCAAATTGGGATATATTAAATTAATAAGCAATTGAAATTGTGTGCTTAACTTGGCACAAAACATGGATAAGCTTATGCAGCCAATCACATAAAAGAATTCTACACAATTACAAATCAATTAGAAATCATAAAGATAACATTTAAAGGAGAGACCAGTATCAAATTTTATTATCTCCCCTACCAAAAAGCTGGTCAGCGACAGTAACTACGAAAAATAATCATTAGGGAGCGACAACATCAAATATATGATTCTGAGCGATGATAGATGCAAAAGAGAATTAGATATATCATTTAGTGCTAATTGAGTATTAATGCTCGAAGGATATCCAAGATTACTTTAAATCCAAATCAAGAGAAGAAAGTTAAAAATATAAATTAAAAAGAGAATGTACGTTGGAACTACACAACAACGCAAGGCATCGAAGAAGAATATGAATCATTAAAAGTATGATGGTAAAAAGTCCACAGACGGGCTGAGAGTTTCAAAGAGTCAAGAATCGTGAACTTGGGTACGTCTCTGCACCTCATAAAAAATTATTACATAATATTATTGTGGAATACAAAATGTCTATTTATTAAATGATAAACCACTTGATATTGTTGGAGAAGATAAAGTTTGGATCAGAACTAACAGTAGAACACAATGAAATTTGCATGAGGTTATATGTTCTAAGACTCAGAAAAAATGATAAAGATCAAGATACACCAGAATAATTGGTATAAGATATTGAAAAGTACCAATGAAAGCCATAGTTGTGGCGAGATGTAAGAAGATTGGAACACTAAACATAACTACAAATGATAAAGATCTATAGGGAGTAACAAATACAAGTTGTCGCATTAAAGGATATGTATGCCACATCAACGAAAAGGAAAATAAGGATCATGATATTCAAAGCAAAGCTTACAGATCTCAAATCTATTGATTTAAAATTATGCAAAACATTGTCTTGGCAAGAAGAAAAAATTCAAATTCTCATAGAGCTCAAGAGCAACCAAACTATAAATGTTGGAGCCAGCACTAGTTTAATCACTTCAAGTTTACACTATTACACCGTTCTCTTTGATGACTCGAAAAGGGATGGATTTGATAAATAAATATGGTGATTGCTACTTTTAAATCATAGAAGGTAAAGTAAAAAATCAAATTGATATAAAAGTTAAATGGCAGAAATTAGATTATCGTGGAGTATTAAAGCAAAAAATTCAAAGAATATTGCTCAAAGCATGGAATTCATATACTAATAAACTGTACCTGAAAGACTACAGAGCAAAACAGCACTGCAAAAAAAATGAATAAAACTAAATGAAAAAACAAATAGCATAAAATTGCATTTTGGGATGCCTAAGATGTGGCTGATGTAATCAGTATTGCAGCTCAATTAATTGATAGAAAATCATCAATTCCATTAAGATATAAAATCCCAAAAGAAGAATGGTCAAAAACGAAGGTGCACTATACTCAATTGAAAGGTTTTAGTTATATTTCTTATGTGCACATAAATTATGATGCAAGTGGCAAAAAACTGTCATTTCATTAGCTATAGAACCAATTACTTTAGTTATCGAGTTTGGGATGAAAAAAATATCATAAGAATCAAAGATGTAGCATTTGATAAAAGCAAGGTTTATAAAAACAAGCATCTGGAAGAGTAAAAAAGTCTAAAAAAGAGTGATAAAAAGCCGGAAGAAGATCCTTTATCCGGAAGGATTCCTCTGATGGCTAACTCCCTAAATCCTCTTACAGTGGAGTTCCATCTGTTTGCACTCGATTGGAACCTAGTTAATTCTGCACTTGAAGAAGATCCATACTCGGAGGACACCGGTATGAATTCAAAACAAAACTTAAAAGATACATCGAACTCGAAGCTACTTTATGATTTCATTGTTGAGTATAAAACAAAAAAGAAAAGAAAAGGAAGAACTTGATAATCAAATTATAACCTAATGTAAAGATGTAACTAGAAGTTGGCGATCGTTTTTCATTTGTTTTCTTTTTTGCTTGTTTTTCCTCTTTTTTTTCCTTTTTTTTTCCTTTTTTGAGGTAGCCAATTCCCTTCTGTTGTTGTACACGTTTCTTGCAATATTTATAAAAAGCAACAAGTTATAAATGTGTAAGAAACATAAAAGTTAAGGAAGCAAAAAAATCTTAAATAAGTGTCAATGACTAAAAAACAATTTGCAAGAGTCAATAGACCATTTTGACAATTTTCTTTTTCTTAAATGTATATGAATTTAAGTTTAAATAGTACCATGTGACAACTATAAAAATAAGCCAATTGTCCTCTCTTAGAGCATAGTCAACTATATATATATATATATTTGCATTGTTTAATATAATATATATACACTTTTTTTTTTTCAAATATAGGTGCCATTTTCCTCACATTGCTCATCATTTATCACATATTTTTAATAACCCAACTTTAAAGCAGCTAAAAAAATAATAAACTATAAATGCAAAAAGCTTTAAGTTACTTTAAATTGAGTTATTCAAAAACTTATATGATGAATTGTGAAAAAATGTTGGAAAAAATCTACCTATGCTTTGAAAACAAAATATAACAGTTAAGCCACCTTTTTCCCTTTAAACCCATAAGCTCCATAGCTATCCTTGCTTTGCTTTCTTTGCTTACTTCTACCCATGAATGATCATTAAAAGGGTCATGTCAATCCATAAAAAATTCAAGTTTATACTCATGTTAAACAGGATCACAATAGCTATGACAGTTACAGCTCAGATCCTATACGCGGATTGTTAACCATGAGAGAAATAAGCACAATAGACATGAAAGCACAGCTTAAAAGAAAATTCTTTATAAGACATCAAAGCGCAATGAAAGAGCACTGCTTTAAACGGTCTTGAAACAAGAAGACCATCTCAAAATGCTTATTCCAATAGTTAACATTTAGCACAAAAAATGCATTTGCACACATTCTAAAGAAGTCATTAAAGCGTTGCTTAGAAGAGCAATTGATGATTCCAGCTACGGTAGACAAGTGGTTTAGAAGCAGCCCAACAACAGATAAACAGTTAATAAATGCAAGGATAAGACAGAAGACACTTAGCACAGCAATTGCAGCACCTAATGCCTAGATTAAGGATAAAATAAAGGAGAAAAGTAAAAGAAATTTCATGACATCTAAATTTCTAAGAGTGGAGAAATAGAGAGAGTTTTTCATATTTTTTCTAAAAGAAAATTGGAGATTTTAAGGGCTTCTGAAAGAGATTTTCAACAAACTTTTGAAGAAGAGAAAGATTACAACTGTCAAAGAAACACACAAACCCTAACCTCATTTCTTCTCTCTATGCCCTTCCCTTGATTATCTCAATATTTAATCATGAACAGCAGCACTACAAGCAACGCTTGTAGAGAACTTGACCCTTGAGGAAGAAGGAGAAAAACCCATCTTGAACTTTTTCATATACCCAAACTCTTAACACTTCTCTTTTTCACCTTTCAAGTTCTCATTAGTGTATGTATTTCAACAGCAACAACACCAACGACTGCTACACAGAATATTACCCAAAATGTACTTAAAATTGGCCACAATCTCCCCTTAAATCATGAAAGGACACATCCCTTCACGGCACAACCACCGCAAGCGCCTGTGCTTCCAACCTTCTGTTTGGTGATTGTCACAGGCGCCTGGGCACCAAGCCTTCTATTTTCTAAAGAAGCTGCATCCTTATTGCAAAAATCCATGTGCCTAGGACAAAAGCATGCGTAGGTGATCATGGAGTGCAACTTTAAGATGGATCCTGGAGTGCCTATGTTTTTGTTAGATTAAGATGGATCATGGATTTTTGTTATATGTTAGACAGCAGGCTTCTTCAGAAGACAGAAGAAGATCCTGGATTTTTGCAACTTAATATAACAAAAACATATATAATGGAGTGCAACTTTAATCATGATACAAGTTATAGTATTAAACATATGACAGAAGAAGATCATGTTATTGCAAAGAATGGGCAGTTCAAATCCTTTGGTTTCATCATATAAAATAATAAGGAAATTAAAGGTGATATGAATAGCAATATTCAAGAAGGTAGGATAAGTGGATGTTTCTGTGCTGTAAAATTGAAAAATCACACTCAAACTTACATTAACATTCTATAGAACAACAAAGTCAGCAATACAATATACGAATACACCTACACAAGGAACAATGTCATTCTGAGTGATCTTTAGAAAATTTTATATTTTTTTGCAGTATTTTTAGTTTGAAATCTTAATCTTTAATTACCATGTGCTTTGGAATGATTTATAAGAATGGTTTTCTATCACAAATCTCATATTTCAGTCCTTAGATTAGAGTTTATGGATCACAAACTACAATCATAAGAATACAGCCGTTAGATTACATTCATTAGATTACACAACCATTAGATTATAGACCACAAATCACTAGCAACATTCATAAAATTATAGCTTATTGTCAACTAGTCATTACAACGCAACTCACAAATCACTAGAATTAGTCATTAAAATTAAACCCACAAATCTACAATCACAAATCTTTTATTCTAATGCCTCATAAATATAAACTTTTTCAGAAATAAAAGAAAGTTAATCTCGTTCATAACTAGGATGTGCTCATGAAAGTGATATTATTTAGAGATGAGCAAAAGCAGCAAAGCTTATAGATGATTAGCAAACTTGTTTAAATGTGAAGCTAAATTGTTATTTCAGTAACACATGTTTCATCACTTAGTAATTCCATTTTAGTTTGTTATTAGTTTTGCTTGGGCTTTTAGGTCATTTTAAGTAAAGTTTGGTACTTTATTCTTGCGATAAAAAATTTCTGAATTGTACCAATGTGCTTGCATCAATTCTAAGTTTTAAATTCTACCATTTTAATTAAATTTTAATTAGGTTTATTTTTAAAGATTTTGAATCAATACAATTTTATGAACATTCTCAACTTTTTTTTAACAATTAAGCATATTTCTACTTAAATTTTACATAAATTATAAGAATTCAAAAATGCTAACAAAAACATAGAGTGAACCCTAGCCATGCCATAATTCTTCTTGCATCAAATCAATATCAAAGCTCTATCTATATCATAAATCCCCTAGCATGAATTAAATGTCACTTAAAAGTGACAAGAAGTATCAAGAAAACCGCCCATCATATCTCAAAAATCATAACATCATGGCTTAAACTCATATAAATGATGTGACAAAACTTTACAAGTAATTGAAAATGAATTTACCCTTATAGCAAGTGAACCTAATCAGTAGAATCCTAAAATACTATAACCAAAAGAATTATGAAAATTAATGACGTCGTTGTTGTGAAGTTGACAACAACATGACCAAAATGCTTAGGAGTTACATTGTGAACTATATAATGGTTAAAATAATCTGAAAAAAATGATTAGCTTTTTGATAAGTACAAAATGTCCGGTGAGCATTAATTTAGCTTTATCAAATTTAAGCTAACTAGACAAGTTAAGCTATATTTAATAGGTTTTTGATCACCTGAAATGAGATGAATATTACTTAAAAGCTAAATGCCTACCCATGTTCTATAAGGACAGATTTTTAAATAAATTAAATGCACCAAAACAAGCAGCAAAACAGTTATTGAATATATGAATAAACTTGATTAGTTGCAAAAATACATTGTAAAATTGGTGAAGATCCCAAAATCATCATTTCTAGGCTTAGGATAAAACTTAGACTAGAGATAATGAGAGTGGTGAGCCAATAATAGATTAATTAATCTAATAGGCTTACAAACTTGCCTTAAGCTTTGTAATTTAAGTAAAAAACTGCAAATATTAATAGCCTCCGTCCACACAAAAAATACTACAGCATATCAAACAACCAAAAGTATTCTGCAGCCACACTAATTGTATCCTAGAATAGCAGCACCACAGTTAATAGAAAGGCCACAGAAAAATATGTATCATCTTTCTCGAGTTTTAAATTGATGGTGAACCATGTTGCGTGTGTCAACAAATCAGTTTGCAAAAGAGTGCCCAATTATAAGCCTTTACATAAACGGACAAAAAAGTAAACCAAAACTCGACAGATATTTATAAAACAAATTGCGAAGTTGCAAGAAAGAAATAAATTATGCCCTAAATGTCATGTGATGTATCATTGCCACTACCTTGAAGAGAAACAAAAATAAACCGTTATTCACATTCATTATTCTTAAAACACAGAAAGAAAACGCATAGAATAAGCAACACAAAGACTATAATAAATAGAATGAAAAAGACAAGTTACACGATCAACCATATATGGTAGCCTATACGGGTAAGATTACTATTCATGAATCACAAAGGAGTTTATTACCTATGTTGTTATCATCATGCTCAAGAGAAGTATAGAGAGTTTAATGGCTCAGGGTTCAAAGTTGAAGAATTAAGCAATAATCATAAATAATTAAACTTAATGAAAGACTAAACTTTTGATCACTTACAATATTTAGCATTCATCAAAACACAAAACAGCTAAATTCATATATGCAATGTTATTAAATTTTATAATACAAGCATATGATATGAATAATCACTTACAATATACAACTCAACATAAATTACTAAAAATGATCAACAATTCTAACAATTTATATTCTCCAACAAGTTCACCAAGCAAAGCACTCCTAATGTAGCTGCTAATCATGCACTTTTGATCATTTTCAGCACATGAAAAACAGTTTACTAATCAGATAGGAATAAGTTGAAAACTAATTAATACTAAAACTAGCATCTTAAATATGTACTGTAGGTTCAAGTAGGTTCAAGTAGGTTCAAGTTAAATATGATTCAACTTTTGCATGGGCTAGCAACATTAGATTAACAAGTGAAGTTGTCGTATATCAACTTACAATAAAACAACTTAAAGGTAACGATAAGAGAGCATGCTATAATTTTACATAAATAAATTTACTAAAAGCCAACAACACTATCATTCCAATATTGTGATCACCACCTTATGCGACTTCCCTCACAGAAAGATATGCAACTATTCGTCAGTAATTGTTCACACTTTTCATATTGAATTTGACAAGTCCTATCATTTGGTCGTTAGCTTCTTCCTAGTGGACAACCATTTCCGTATTCCCTCATGTGCCCTAGTAGCAATCCCTCTTAACAATGAACATCACCACATATATGTTGATAGATCACAAGCATTTAAGTAGGACTCTAGGTGCAAAAATATAGCAAGTTGAATGAAATTTGCATCAATATAACATGGCAACAAGCTAGCATGCTCATTTTTAAAAATGCAAATGTAATAAACACTAGATTCCATGTACCTAAAATCCCATGTCTAAAATGCAAAATACCCATAAAGAGCACACTTATTCAATTGAAAAAAAAAATTAGGAAAATCTAATAATGTTAATAAACTTTACATTAAATATCATTAAAATATTATTTTTTTTTAATTGTAATAGAAAAAATATATATTTATAATATTAATATACTTAAATAAAATAAACTTTTTCTTGCTTAATATCAAATAAATATTCATTATTTATCAATTTATAAGATTATAGGGTCTAATGATCTGACTTGACTGAGAAGCGTCTTTAAATTGTTGGAATACATTGGGTCAAGGTTGCAAGAGCATAAGACTTGTTGGATTCTAAACTTAGAATCAAAGATTTAAGAGTGAAATAATAATCTATTATAAAAATTTGGGTTTCTCATGTGTTGATTCAAGTTAGGGTCTCCACCTAAAGGTCTTGCACTGAGTACTAGATCTTCTAATTACTAGTATAAGATGGCATGATCCAACACTATGAGAGGTGCCTAAAGATTACTTATACACTTTCTATGGTACAATGAAACATAAATTAAAGATTAGAACAGAAATGGTAACCACTTAACAGCAAGATTATATAATATAAGAACATAATAAGAGGTATGGGGAATGGATTCCTAATGACTTCTAAAGCATCCTAGCTGGAACTTAACTAGCAGATTGATTCACATTTAGGTCATGAAAATCATTAAGGAAGGAGTTAAGACCAAGAGTCTTAAGGAAGAAGGGAAATTGTGGCTTAATTCCACCATACTGCTAATTATATTATTTAATGTTTCTTTATGATCAAATTGATTTGGATAGTTCAAACATTGGTTTAAACCTTGCTTAAGGTGCCTTATGTTCAACCTTTGTGTGATTTGATCTCATTTTGTTTAATCCTTTTGATTTTGATGCAATAATGAACTAAATTCCTTAAGCTTTATAATTTCTTTTATATCATCATGTCCACTGAATATTTGAATGTTGTTTACCCTTAGTTCACTCTTGTGTAGCTCTTAGTATCTCTTTATGTTTGTTGAATCCTATTTATTGCTTCCCTTGAAATTGAATGGATTTGTTCATAGAAATTTTACCATATTTGACCATTGTTTCTTTTCATGCAATGCTTATAATCTAACTTTTAGTTTTCATTCCTGATTTGAGACTGTTAATTTAAAGTTGACTTGATGATTTAAACATGGTCTAACTTAGGTTAATAGCCACCTTATCCATAAGAGGCTTAACCATCACCCTTACCACTTTCTTTATCTCCCATGGAATTTAATAATTAATTTTCTATCCTGTTTTGTTAATTATTGTTTAATTGTGTTCTTAGACACCCAAAATAGTAAATGAAATCTTATGTTGTGTCTTGAAATCATGTCTTTACGCCATCCCAAACATGGTGGAAATAAGCTACCATTTCCCATCTTTCTTAAGACTCTTAGTCATAACTCCTTCCCCAATGATTACCATGACCTAATATGAGTTAATCTGCTGGTTAAGCTCCATTTATGATGCTTTAGAAGTCAATTGGACCTAAATCTTGGCCTTGTGAATGAAATCCCAACCTAGGAAGCAATCCACATACATCACCTTATGTTCTTATATTACTGAACCTAGCTACTATATGGTTACCATTTATATTTTAACCCTTAATTTATGTCTCATTATACCATTTAAAGTGCTTAATTAAAATTTAGACACCTCTCATAGTGTTGGATCATGTCCCTCTTATACTAGTCATCAAAAGAACTAATACTCAATGACCTTAAGGTGAAATCCTTAATTTAAATGAAAACTTAGGAAACCCAAATTTTTATAATATGATCATTATTTCACTCTTAAATCAGTGTGATCATAAGCTAAAAATTCAACAAATCCCATGCTTTTGCAACACTGAATGAAAGTACTCGAAAGACCTAAGATTTATATCCTACTCAATTATGTGTGATCATTAGACCCTATAACTTTATAAATTGATAAATAATAAATACTTATACAAAATTAAGAAAAAGTACATTTTATTTAAGTAAATTATATTATAAAATCTGCACTTTTCTATTATAATTAAATAAAAGGTGCTTAATGTGTTAATAATATTTAATGCAAAATTTATTAACATCAAAATTTTCTAAAATTTCATTCATTTCAAATTAAAGAAGTGTGTTTCATAGGTATTCTTACATTTTCTTTTTATTTATGGGATATCACGTACGTGGAATTTGGTGTTTACTACATTTTGCATTTTGTACCTTAGTCGCTACTTGAGCATGTTATATTGTTTCCCCATTACATTGTTGCAAATTTACTTTGGCTTATTGTTATTCCTTGCATGTGGAATACTATCACAAATGCTTATGATCAACCACTAAGTATGTGGTAAGGTTCTTTGTTAAGAGAGGAATATTATGTGACTTGTACAATAGTGCTACTAGCACACAAAAAGGAATAAGGAAATGATCGTGTCCACTAGGAAGAGGCTGACGACCAAATGATAAGATTCACTAAATTGAATAAAAAAAAATGTGAACAATTGATTATGGTGGTTGTATACCTTGGTCTAGTAGAAGCCTATAATTTGAGCTTCTCAGTGAGAATGTAGGAAAGCCTCATATTGTGGTAATTGTAATCTTGGAATGATAGCGCTTACTTGCTTCTAGCAAACTTGTTTATATAAAATAATAGCATGATCACTTTTTCATCATCTATACAATTGTTTTATTATTAGTTGATGTACTGCAACTTATTTGTTAATCCAATGTTGCTAGTCCATGCAAAAGTTGAAATATCTTTTATTTGAGCCTATTATATTACTTAGGATACTAGTTGTAATATTTTACAATTTTCTACATACTCTTACCTAATTGGTAAAATATTTTTCCGTTGCTAAAAAGTATCGGATTAGCGATACTTTGGGAGTGCTTTGTTTGGTGAGCTTGTTGGAAAATATAAATTGGAAGAATTGTTGATCATTTTTAATATCTTATGTAAATTTGTATTTTTCAAGTGAGTATTCATATCACATGTTTGTATTATAAAATTTGTTACAAATATATTTTTTAATTTGGTGGCTCAATGTTTTGATGAATGTTAAATATTGGGAGTAATCAAAAGGTTAGTTTTTCATTAAATTTAAATAATTTTAATTATTGTTTAATTCTTTAACCATGGTCCTCGAGCCATCACAATAATCGCAAGGCTATTAAGTTCAAAGCGAAGCACACCTAAGTGCTTAAGAGTTGAGGCGCTCACAAATACTATTAAGGCAAAAGCAATTGAGGTTAGATGGGGGAGCTAAGAGGCGTGCAAGGCAAAGTATCATGCCATGAAAATGACCTCTTGAACCTAAGATGAGATGTCTTGCATGGTAGGGGGCACCTCTTGAGCCTGAGACCACCTCTAGTCCTATATACCTGATGGATGGTTTTTGGATTTGTGTTCGGATACTGGGAAAGACATCAATTGCTCCAAGTTTGGGAGATTGTGAAACCCCCTTAAGTATATTCAACATAACCTTAAAAATCAAAATATCTTTGAGATAATGACAGAGTTTCTAATAAAAAATTCAAAATTAAGTGTGCTTAGGCAAGAGCACTCTCAGAATGTATGATCTCCAAAGAAATTATCTTTTGATGACAATATCGTGAGACTATTACGGCAGCCCATACCGACAACTTATTAAGAATTTGGGCTATTACAATGTATTATGAACATAACATTAGTTATTTTAAGATGCCCGTAGTTGTATAATCATAAGGTAGAGAGACAAACAAATGCTTATAATTTCACTTTAATAATTGAAGAGAACTTAAAACCAGGTACACTTAACATAGTTAAAAAAGTTTACACATTCTGAGTTTTTTTCTTAGAAATGGTGAAAACAAAAGTGATTATTAGGCATTAGTGGCAATAAAAGTAAACCAAAATAAGGTTAACAAAACAAGTTTATCCAAGGATCTAAAAATGATTGTAGAAGATTTTAAAGTGAAATGCCTTAAAGGATTACTTAATGAACTCCTCTAACGTATAAATTTAGCTTAAGAATCATCACTTGCCCAATCTTCGAGCCAACTGGATGAACTTCATTGAACATGCTAAATTTAAAATACAAGTAGATACTATTTAAAATACGACTAAGCAGAAAGATTTAAAGTACCTATTAATCCAAATATAAATTTTATCCTATTGGATGAGCTTCATTGTGCATATGCTAAAACTTAAAATACAAGTAGACAAATAGAAATTGAAATGGCTAAGCAAAGAGAGTTTAAGTAATCATTAATCCAAATATAGATTTGATGAATGAATGTCACTGGGTTAGGTTGCAATATAAGAATGAATAGAAAGTTAAAATTAAAGCCAAAGAAAATTTATTGCTCATGCCCTTTAAGTTGTCTAATGCATCAATCACTTTTAAGAAAATCATGAACTAAATTTTGTATCTTTATATTAAGAATTTTTATTATTATTTTAATATGCTAATTTATAGCAAAACAATGAAAAAATAACTAATGTATCTTATGAGAGTGATACATATTTTAAAATTTAGAAAGTTGTAATTAAACCTTACAAAACATAGTTTTGTCCCCACATCTATAATGTTTTAATGATTTGTTGGCTCAAAAAACTTAAACAATAAAGTTGAGCAAATCAAAATTGAACTACACCCACCACAAGCCTGTTAAACATTTTCACAAATTAATCGCCCTTTTATAAGAATTTCATTTGAAAAATTAATACAACTAATATACTAATTACAAACAATCTAAAGGACGGAATTTAGCTAAACAAAAGTGCATAGAACATTTACAGGTTGATTGGTTTCTGTAATTTGAGTAAGGAATTGAAATTCAAATAAATAAATATGATTTTTAATGCTTGTTTTGAGGATTTAAGTTAAACTACAAAATTTGGAAGATTTGAGATTTTCAAATCACAAAACTTAGAATTTGCTCAAATCAAGCAAATTCTAAACCCACCACAATATCATGCAAAGAAGGCACCCAAATCAGGCAAGAAACCCTCACATGACCATGTCAGGCCCTTGTCATTGCTTGGACAGCCATTGCTAGCGCTATGCTAGCTCCACCACTTACCGGTATGTCACTAGCCTTTAGAACCGTAAAACCAAACTATCTTAGGCCCCATTGTAGCAAGGTCGGCCCTCACTGGCCTTTGTCGATCCCTGACAGTCCTCTTTGTCAGTGTTTGCTAGCCATCATCAGGTTAAACCATGCATGCAAGAACCTTTTTCTTTTTCTAAAAGCGCCAGAGAACGCCTATTTAGCATTTGGAGGCACGTTGGCAACGCATCCATCTAGCATTTGGAGGCGCGCTTGGATGCCCATTTGTACGCATGACCAAGTCTAAGTGCCCTTATTCAAAAGCTCTTTATTAGCCAATTTTGCAGTCAAGTTTCATGCTTTATTACAAAATAATGTCTCAATTAGAGACTGAGTGCAAGCCTTCTTAATTTTCTTTTACATCCTATTTCATTTTTCATCAAATAAATAACAAAAGCCAATTACACTATAAAAGTTCTAAACATTCAAATTTGAATTACATTGCGTCTATTGTATCTAATTTTGATTTACATTATAGTTAATTTACTTCAAATTTCTTTTACCTCAAACCAAATAACCACTTATAAAAATTAAGTAAAAGTTCCAAAAACAGCCATGTTATAATACAAAATTTTAGCAAAGAGGACAATGCGCATCATGCGTCAAGTATAGAAATAGTAGCTACGTTCCAAGATGTTCATCCAAGAGCTACTTAAACAAAAATTAAAGGAAGCCAAATAAAAAAAAACTATGATTATTAATAGCATCTCATAATATGATGCTTAAATATTGAAAACACTACCAACTGCAAAAAGAATTTGTATTTTATTCTAGATCAACAAGCATTGCAATATCTCAATTTTTATAAGAAATTAAAACACATAAAATGGAAGAATTTCTTGAAGAAAACACTTTGATCCAAAGACATTGTGTTGGTTTTGATAATTAAGCAATATATGCAATTAATAAAAACTCTTTGCAGTTGCACACCATAAAAGTTGATGTGACATGATTTGTAATAAAAAATGAATGTGCCATATATATAATTTTTTTTAAAATAAAAATAATAATTTAAATGGGGATGCCATATAACTTGACAAAGATAATAAGATAAGTTATATGGTACTCTGTTGTGTATACCCAAGGCATTTAATAATTTTTTGCTACAAGAATTGCATGTTGGAGATGGAGTAGCCACTTTGGCATAGAAATAATTTCAGTGATAGTCAACGAAATGTATTATTGGCTCAATACCAAAAGAGCCATACTAATAAAAAAAGCCTAATATAGAGTTTACATCAATACATAAAGTAGAAAACAAAATACAAGAATGTACACACCCATATCAATTTTAATCAAATTCAGCGAGGCTTTGTAATAAACAGTTCTGTTAAAAAGTAAAACTCAATCTTGATAGTAAGTGATGGATTCTACAAAATGGCTAACTTCATGCAAATCACAAGACTGTTGAGCCTCAGATTGCAAAATTATATTTCCGAGTTAATATGCACAACCTGCCCCAAGGCTATTGTTTTAGATAGCAACATAAAATTTGTCAGTTTATTAAATTTTTTTAAGAGCTAGGAACTGCCTTAAAATTCACCATAGCTACCACTCACAAACGAATAGGTAAACTGATATTACAAATAAAAGTTTTAAAGATCAATCACATTGCGTGGTAAAGGATCAATATTCTAGATAAGATTACTAGCATTTGAGTTTGCATATAATAGTCAACAAAAAAGAAACTTAAAAATTAAATAAATGTTACTTAGATGAGAATGCTAAGGTGAATGAGTAGGCATACTCTAAATGATAAGATGAGAATTGAGTTCATTTATAGGAAGGTCAATGTGACTCCATTGGTGGATAAGATTAGTAAATTTCATCTTAGATGGCTAAAACATAATAAGCGTAGACTATTCGATGCTCCTTTTAGAAAAATTAAGACTGAACTTTGCCCATGCTCAAAGAGAGAAGAAAACAAAAAATAAAACATAAGAAAAAATCATTAAAAAGTAACCTCTCTGTTTGGAACTTAGATAGGGACGTCTACTTGATCATGCATAATAAAAACAAAATATTCATGTAACCAACCCACTTAATGGGACCAAAATTTGGTGGTGGTGTTGTTGTCTAACCTTAAAGAAGTTCAACACAAAAAGGGATGGATACTTCAAAATAACAAAACAAGTTAGTACTAATATTTACAGGCTTGAGATTCTAAAAAACATTGGATTCAATTCATAAATCACTATTAGCAATTCAAACTTTGTTTTCAGGAACCAACAGCTAGCACCAAAGATTCTCCTCTTTCTGTTTTTATCATCTGAACCTACATCAAACCCCCATATGAACTCCAGAAAATTAATTCCAAAGCAACACTTGACCATGAAAAAAAGTCCACTTGTTGATAGTGAATTTCAAAGATGCATGGCTCATCGAAGAGAGACAAAAGAGATTCTTAAATCGCACAATTATTAAATTCATAGAACATAATTTTCGAGCTAAGGAAATTTTATTGGAATTACATGTGCATGCAAGGTGGACACCATTTTAATAAATATTTAATGAATATAAGAATAATAGTTTTAATTTTTTATTTTATTTTACTACTTTTAGTTATCTTGAGATTTCGAATAAACTATATAGTACTTTTCCATAGATCATATATTTCAATCATCATACTAGAGTATGTGGATAATCAATTATAATCATCTTGTTATACCCTATGAATTATCAACTACACAGACCATATTACAGCCCATGGATTAGTATGCACAGACATCAGATTACAATCAAGAGACCACTTGCTGCAACTATTAGATTATAGATTACAAATTATTAAACTGTAATCATTAAATTATAACCACAAATCATCCTCTACAACCATCAAAATAAATCTCACTAATGATAACCCACGTTCAACGGATCTTTTCCTTGGAATTACTGATTTCTTAATCTGAGGTTTCATAAATCTGAAAATAAAGCTTAATTTTTATATTATGTTACAATCTTCTTGCATTGATTTTGCGGTCATACACCTCAAATTTTATAAAAATTCAAATAAAATTATAAAAACTTTACTAATAATTTTCGTCCCTTTTTTCAACTTCGATTTTTTTGAAGTTTTGCATAAGCAAGTAACATTTAGGAAGCCTACGCAAAGAATATAATAAATCGTGACCATACCTTAATTCATCCTGCATCATAACGATTATGCAGGTCAGCACCAAGTAATTGCACTAAAGTTTAATATTGTGCATTGTTGTATATTAAATCATCAAGTTTCAAAATATAATTATGTTAAATCATGCCTAAACACTTCTTTATATCATAATAGAAATTACTAAATATGTCCTCAGCTTTTTAATAAAAGACAAATCATGAAGATTATCGCAGCTTCTTCAAAAGTTGCTGTGAAGCTTTGTCTAGAGCTGGAAACTGACATGAAACTGCTATATAAAGCTACTACAATGCTACTTGTCAAGCAAACATGTCTGAAGAGCCAATGTGATTTGGGGTTTCAGCTATTGCTAGACACAATTTTACTTGTACACATGGGCGGAGCCACCGTAGAGGAGCACATACCCCGACTGGTTTATGTATGTATGTATTTACCAATTTATATTTATTTGTTATATATATAAATAAATATTAATTATTTATTTTTATTAAATTTATAGCCGCATTTAGTCAATGGTTAGTGTTTGTTTATTGCAAGATGAGATTGTGGGTTCAAAGCCTGAAATTATACATTTTTATTTCTTATTTTTTTAGGCCTAAGCCTTAAGTTTAATTTTACCCCTCATTGTTGTTCTGGCTCTGAAAATTAAAAAATGAATGAGATGAAATTTTGAGAGCAATCATATAGTTTTTTACGTGTGAACCTTATTACAAAATTTCATGTCTTGCCACAAAAAATCACACATTTGATTATTCATATTCAATAAAAATTTCCACTTTTTTTGCTTATAAAAGAACCAAAGCAAAATCTAATGTACATTTTTTTTTCTTAAACAAGTGTATATTGAGCAATACTTGAACACATATTTGAAGCTCGATTCTTTATCAAGCCGAACACAAACAATGGCATATTTGATCAGGTTCAACTCAATTAAAAATTTATAAAAAATGTAATTTATTATTTAACATATGCAAAATGATAATTATTTAAAAAGATATCTAATTGAATATCACTAAAAATCTATTTATATTTATCATTTTAATTATGTGTGATATAAAATTTCATACTTTAGGAATCATATAATTATAATATTTTTATAAATATAAAAGATTTTGTGTTGGATATGTTATTTTAAAGATTTAGATGTTTAGTATGCATAAAAATTATATTTTAAATATGAATATTATTTATATAAATCACAAATGAATGTTAAAATTTGGATTCAGCTCGATAAAAGTTTACATATAAACGATTCGAACACAAACTCGTATCTTTTATCATAAATAAACTCGAGTGAAATTCAAGCTTGGCTATTTGTTGATTAGCTAAATTTGAAATTCAGTTTTTTCCTTTTTTTAAGTCTTAGCCTTAGTTCGATTGTGCCCCCACTAAATTTTTTGTCTCCATCCTTTTGCTTGCACACCCTCTAAAGCAAGTAACAAACTACAATGATAACATTCTAAAAAAGCTCACATCTTCTCCAATCTTAATTTATTTTATATAACCAATATAACGAGATGCAAATAAAAAGGGCACATTTCAATAATTACAACAACATTAGGCCTTAATCCTATTAGGTAGAGTTAGCTACATAGGAGCCCCTCCCTAAGTTCCAAATAAAGGTCATTTTTAATGGTTTCTTCCTATATCTTTTTTGGTCTTCCTCTTCCACCATTTCACCCAATGAGTTTGGATATTATTAATCACATCGCTCTCTATTTCACCTTTATTTTGAACAATTGAGCCAAGGTATTTGAACCTCTCGCTCTTCTTGACCACATGGTCCTCAATAGTTATGTCAACGATAATAGGACTTCTATTACAATAGAGCTTACACTCCACATATTTTGTTTTAGACCTACTAAGACAAACTTTTAGATTTTAAAGTAGTCCCCACAACTCAAGTTTTGGTTTAACTCCATCCCTAATCTTTTCAAATAATAATATGTCATTAGAAAACAATATGCCCAAAGAAATTCTTAAATGTGCTAGTAAGAACATACATGATTAAAGAAAAATAACAATGCATATTTCAATAACAGCCATGGTAAAAACACATAAACGTATATACAATGCAAATTTATTTTATATAGCCTATGCAATGAAATGCAAATAGCAATTGCACATTCCATGTAGCCGTCTTCAATTCTTAGGTTAAGAACACATGCACAACGTCAATATTAATGCCTACATTGACTTTATTTTTGAGACCAGAAATTAATCTGTAGGAACAAGATAAAGCTGCAGGCGGGTGAAAAATGTTCATCCAAAGCACACACAAACAAGTTAATAGTGAACACATTAAAAATAGGAAAGACATGAATTTCTAAATTCCACCTAAAAGCCATATGACATATATCAAATGCCTCTCTATGGAGTCATTATATAATGAATTTTGAAATCTAATCCTCAGTAGAAGCGTGAATAACACCAAACAAATGTACCTGATTGCCTTTCTCCATTACTGTGCTTGCAAAGCCGGGTGGCACTAGTGGTCTGGCAGCAGGGCCATGGATAAGAGAAGACTTAGAAAAATCTTTTGGGGAAACGGAGTCGGCAGAAGATTCATCTGGCTTAGTTAAATTCTTTGTGGTTTTATCAGCATCAGAATTTCCCAATAAAGCCATTATATCCACGCCAAAGTTTCCTTTATGAATATCTTTGTCATTTCTCTCTTGCAGTGCTTTCTGCTGCTCTTTCCTCATTAACTCAAAGGACTCTAAATGGCCAATTAAGAAAACATTTATCAACTTAAACTGCATCCATGTGTGAGCGCCAACAACAAAGTAAAAAAGTGCCAAAATCATGTAAGAATACAGACTTCTGAAGTTGCAATAAAGTAAATGAATCACCTCTCCGCTTTCTCTCTTCTTTGACTCTGTCCTCATTTGAACATTCACTTGAACCAAAAGTTTCATCATTGCACAAATCAGTGCCATCTTTGCGTGAATAAGGTTGAGCCTGATCGAAAAGGATAACAGTAAATATAAATTTTGTCCAAAACATAAGAGCTGCATCATATAAATATTAAATCAAAAATAAACTTAAATCCATATATAATAACTGATTTATAGAATTAAACCATCATATTATTAACATAAGTGGTCACCATTTTAAGATAAATTATGTCAAATAAAGTGATACATGAATGAATTATAAATTTATAATGCTTGACAAATTTCTCAAGTAATAAATACAAAGAAATCTCAAATTAGCAATCATACCTTATAAGCTCGTGGAGGCTGATAAGGCTCGGTACTCCTATTAAGCTGATATGGGCCATTACCTCGAACCTTCGAGGATGATGCTCCGGTAAAACCTGGAGGTCTTGCCAACGCACCACTTCCCAAAAGTCCGTCATGCTCTGGAGGTTGCCAAGTTCGCCGATTTTGATTTCCAAATCTTCTTCCAGAATCTATACAATTCCGAAATACCATGGAAATATGTAAATAGAATAATTATACTCTATAGAAGAAAAAGGAATTAACTTATGAGAATATCAAAATCCCTCGCTAAACAACACATGGACAGAAAAAAAAGTCAAATGTATGAAAGAGATGATAGTACTAGCCTAGCTAAAATATGGGTGGGTGCAAGTGTCAACAAAGGCAGGATCACACGGTTTTTAACCTGACAGCAAAAGCATCAATAGAGCGTGAGCAAGAAAAGACATGCAAGTTTTGAGCTACAGTCAACAGCAAGCATGAACGATCATATGAGCTACTGTCAGACCAAAAAATGAGCATGAGCAATGATGATAAAAGGCATAGGCAAATGAGGATGAGCTTGCCCAAAAGTGAACTTCTCCTTTACCCCTTCACGTTTTTATTAAATAGTTGAAAATTCCCTTTCTCCAAATAGTTTGCAGTTGATATTTGCTAGGGTTTTTGTGTGGGTCCGAGATCAATGGAAGACCAAGCAGTGGCAAATATTGCTCCCTCCACATTAAGAGTGAAATTAGTAACATAACCCAGCCTTAAATTTGTGCTTCAAAAATATGAATTTAAGGGCTTTAAGATCTGGGCATGTTAAAGAGTTTTTGTAAAATTACTTGAAAACAAGAATACATTGTTTAGTTCCATTCTTTATCAATGGAATATTTTATAACACAGAACTGATATGGTTAAATTTAAAGTTATCATAAAATAGGATCAATAAAGATAAAATGCTTTTCATGGAAAATGATATATATCCAATTAATTATAAAAAGGCATTGGAAATAATGTGAATAATAAAAACATAATGTCATTAATTTATTAAGCATTTCATGGTAATATTGATGTAAGAGATCACAATCATAATCAATTATATTGAACATTCTTATGCCTGGTCTTAATCAATGAGCTTCACCTAATATATTTGTTAGCTTAATGATTTTAAAATTACAACGGAAAAAAAAAAGCTAGTCCGGTTGAAATGATGCCGATTTAAGAAAAAAAATGAAGCATTCAACAAAACAAAGTAAAATCAAACAGACCTTGGGTAAAAGATTCACGGTCAGAGTGCAAATCCCCCTCTTTCTCACTTGACCCGGATGACCGGGTATCCCACCTCCCTGCACCAACTTTTGTATAGCTATTTGAATTTTCCGATCTATTCAGCAATTGAGAGCCATATTCTCCCCGTCTTGAACCCTGCAAAGATAAATTCCCGGCACTTCTTTGCTTCTCAAATGCAGTGTTGGTAGCTTCAAGATCGCTGCCCCCAGAAGAAAATTATGTGCATATGGCATAAATCATAACAGATAACTCAACAAGAAACAAATTAAACAAAAAAAAAAACAGACCGCATACCTCAAGAATGATCTATCCAACCCACTGGGTAGCTTCTTGCAAACATCCAATTCACTCAAAGACAGAACAAATTCTCTCGTATACTTAATTCTAGGCTTCCTGGTTCCGGAATTAAACCGAGTTACAATCAAATTAACATAACTTCACCAATTTATTCAGTAAATTAAACAATAAGTACAGTGATTGCTTACTTTTGATCCGACACATGAGAGCTGCCTCCGACAGGGAATTGCAGCGACAATTGATCCTCATTCTCCGAACTCATCCCCGAATCCTGAACTTCTCAAACTCCTATATTACAGCTTGCCGGCGAGAAGCAAACCAAAATCTTCAAACCCTAGCTTCTCATTTGAACAACTCAAAACTATAAAAACAGACTAAAATAGCAAGGGATCGCTCTATATAGAAAAAAATTCAACGACCACTGCCCCAAAACAGCGTTTAACAGAAGACAAAGCTCGGAACTGGTTTCAACGGCAAGGATATTAATATGTACAGAACTCGATAAATCCCGAAAGCAGCGTAGATGAGAGAAATAGAAGCGAAGAAATCGAGTCTTGGAAATTGATCGCGGCCAAGGTATATCGCGGGAGTGAAGAGGGGTTTAGGCGTTCGGAAGACCTCCAGGCTGAGATAAATCGACGGACTTCGCCTCCTGATAAAAGGATTCGAAGGATAAATAGATTCCTCTGTTCTTGCCTGCGATTCGAGGAGAGAGAGGAAGAGGAAGAGGAAGAGGTACAAGAAGATTGAAGAAGTGAGAAATAAAAAACATGGAGGAAAGAATGGACGGGATGAAGAAAATGACGAAAGCCAAAGACCGCCCGCATAAAACTCTTTTCTCTGTTATAAAATCAGAAACTTCTCAGATTTTTAAGTCATTACAGTCAAATTAATGATCCATTTAACATCAAAATTCTGCTATGATACTAACATTTTGAATATATACTTTAAATTAAATTTTTATTTATTTATTCATTATTTTTTTAAAGTATGTGAGAGTTAAATAGCATATTCAATATATTCAAATATTTTTTTTCACTTTACTCTTCAAAAATATTGATGATAAAAATTGAATTTATTTTTTTAATTATATTTATTTTTATATTTTTTAAATTATCTTAGAACTATTTAAGAGATATATTTGGAATATATTGTGAATATATTTATTTTGGGCTTAAGCCTTATGATTAATTATTTTAAGATAAGCTTATAAAATTATTTGATTTTATTTTTTTTAAATATATTTTACTAATTTCTTATCTTTAGGTTAAAAATTTGATATACTAATATTGGGAATAATAAATCAATTCTAAAGTTTATACCTTAAGATTAAAAGATAGATCAACGAATTTATAATTGATTCAAGTTTAGAAAACGAGGACTAGGCTCAAACATAAGTGATATAAATTGATATTGGAAATAATAAATGTGACATATTAGCTATCATAGGATTTTATAATATCTAAAACATGCAATCTATAATTTATCACAATAACACTTGATTAAGAGTCAACAACCTAAAATCACTAATTATTGTCCAATAGAAATAATTTGTATATAATTGAAATTCTTATATCATAAAGAGAAAAATTGCACTATGTATGTCAAATTTGGACAACATTAGAAAATTAGGGTTAAAAAATTATTATGAAAATTATAGTTCAAATATTAAATTTGATTTCATATTAATATTTCTCATATTTTTGTGAGTGAAATAAAAAATTTGATCATTTAATTTAAAAATTAAATAATCAAATTAAGTCACATAAAATGATGAAATTGATTTAGAATTAATTAATTAATTTTAAATATTGACTAATTAAAATATTTATCACAACAGAAATTAAATTGCATGATAATAATCTACATATTTTTGTGATCAAAATGATATATTAGTTTGAATTATTTGGATAAGTATTTTGCAACTTGTAGAATAATGAAATTTACATTAAGAATAATTAAATTATCTTATATTAATAATTTATGCAATTGCAGCTAATGGCACGAAGTTCGGCGATGCAGAAAATAACAAGGAAGAAGGCGCAGACAGTGAGGTAATGCATCGCAATTAGGTTTGGCACTTAGCATTTGGACATGTAGTCCATCTCTCCCGCTAATGAAAAGAGGGGATAAATCGCCCAGTTCAGCTTTGAACCGCACGACTAAACCGAAATTTCTATGTTGAAATTAAGTTTGAGATTTTGTTTAAAATTGAGCATTGCATAAAATTATATGTTAAAATTAAGTTTGAGACTTTGTTTTTTTTTTATCAAGTACTCCAAACATATTGTGTATCTTAAAGGTATGGTGCCAATTGTTAGATAATAGAATCCTTAGAAGCTTGTATTGAATAGGTATAATCTTAACCACTAAATGGCTTGAAACTTAAGTCCTTCATATTTGTAATCAAGTATTAACTCCTTTGATTTGATTTATATTTTAGTTAGCCTTTATTACTTTCAATTTTATATCGAATTTATAATTCTATGCTTTTATGATTTTAGGATGTATGTTAGAGAACTTTAACATTATTTGGACACCTAAATATGCTTAAATTGGCATTAAACTATAATTGAATATAATAATCATGATAACTTGATTAAATAGATGATACTTAATCCAAACCTGAAATTATCATAAAAAATACACTAATAATATATTGATTTGTCATTGACCTTTAAAAGTAACATTTGATCTTAATGGTATGGTTAGGGGTTAAACCCTAACTTATCTTGATTAAAATCTAAATTTTAATCACTTAATCCATTAACTTGATTGAAAGATAATTTAATTAACATTGTTCCAGTAATGCATCTAATTTAATATTGATCTTAAATCATTAAATTAGAAGTGCTAAGATTAATATCAAATTTGTGTGACTGAACCATCTAAATCTAAATTTTAGATCTTTGATTTCCTCTTATATAAGACTATTAACATAAAATAGATAATAAAATTGTAATGATTTATACAATGACATAAGTCTAATAAGATATTTGATTTCATCCCATGATTGTAGAATAGAAAATAATTAGATAAATTTTAATCACCTAAGTCTAACAAGTAAATCTTAAAAAGTAGAAAAGTTGAATCTTAAGGGTCTTGCTTTATGATTATTCTTAAAATATTTAAGGACCTTAATTATTGATACTTTGAAGTAGGAAGAGCTTTTATAACCTATTGAGGTAGAAACTTAGATGATCATTCATAATTTTAGAAGTTGAACTTAATACTTTGTGGTAGAAATTAACTAAAGTAATTAGAATGGAACTTCTTGTAACAATCCTAGGTTGTTACCTTGCAAAAATATAGGCAACCTAATCAAATCTTAAATATCATTGCTTATGGAACATTAAATTAAACCTATCTAGAAAATCTGAAGTTCATAGGACTTCTCTAAGTCCAAAATAATATTTTGATCAATAGATACCCTAGTTTAGGCTTAAAATATTTTGATCTCAACATTAAAATCTGATTGTATTTTTAAATTCCTCACCCCCAAATTAGCTAAGGGTGAAAATTTAGTACAATTTGGAGATCATTTAGGCCATAATTCAATTTAAAATAAAATAGACTAATTGCATAAAAGGAGTCCTAATATTTCTAAATTACAAAATTACCCCTAAAACTAAATTAACGACTGTGCGAACCGCGGGCGATCCGCTGCGGAGCCCGGGTCACGTGACAGCGGGGTCTCGTGAATCTAGTCGTCGCGTGCAAATAATCGACGCCTATGATTAAATCCCGCGGAACTACGGATCAACCGTAGGATCTCCTCGACCGATCTAACAGCCCGGATCACTCCCGCGATCGACCGTTAGGATCCGAGAGATCCGAGCCGTTCCGCCGTCTGATCGGTAGATCAGACGGCATCCGAAGCACCCGGCACTATGGATCGTCGTCCCCACTCCCTCGCGCACCCGACAGGAGGATTCTCCCGTACTGCCAGCTGCCGACCTTATCCCCCACTCCCGCGTCTACCTCAGCATGCCGTTAGGATCCCTCCCGTATTGGATTGGAGCCCCAATCTGGCCTCGCGACCCGGCCGAGCTCAAATTAGAAATTTGAGAGCTCGGCCATGGCTCGATCTCTCGGGCCCTTTCCAGCCCGAGCCAGCCTCCAGGAGTTTCCTAAACCTCCCCTGAGCTTATAAATAGCCTCTGTTTCCCTTCTTAGAAGTTTTGGCTGATCAATTTAAGCTCAATTGGAGTCCCTCCCCCGCTCGCCATTGCTGGACTGCCGAGCTTCTTCCAGGCGCTCCCTGAGCTCGTGTACCGCTGATAGAGAGTTACTCCTGGAGTTCAGGACCCCTAAGAGCTTCTAGAGTCTCTGTAGTAGCGAACCACGCTCTGTCTTCCGGTCCCAGCTCTGTCCCGCAAAGTCAGGTACCCCAGTTGCAGGTTCTGAGCCAATGAGACTCGAACCTTAGTCCATTTGACGCGCTTTTGTACGTATTGTCGTTACGGACCCAATGGTATCGTAATTAGGATCTAGGCTAGCCCCGATCGATCGAATCGATCGATCGGGTTAAGTTCCTTCCGGACCGCCTCAGTCGAGTAAGGACCCGACGATCCAGACCATACCAGACCCTCAGACCAGAGGGCTTCGATCTGCCTCACCTCCCTGATGGTGTAGGGATCGAGCCCGGGGTCTAGCATGGCCTCTATGGGGAGAATTATCTCCCCACAGTAGCTCCAATGGAGGAGCCCTCGAGTGAGTAAGGTTCGGCTGGTCTAGACCGTCTCACAGGGGGCTTCGGGTCCCATTCGATGCGTCTGACCACAGTGATTGAGTAGCAATCAAGTTCTGGCCGTGTCGTGGTCTGGTTGCACCGGATTTTGGCGATTAGGGTTTCCCTAATCGATCCTCTTCGACGGGACGAAGGCGCGGGGATGAAGGCTCTGTGTGGGCCGGGTCGACCCACGACCCGCGCTGTGCGATAGTGCCAGGTATCCCGGGCCCCAGTCGACCCGCGCGGTCAGGAAATTGGGCCGAGCCATTTTAATTAAATCGGAATTTTTGAAATTATTTTCCTTAAGGAAAATAATTCCAATATTCCAATCATAGGAAATTGATTCAATAAAAATGCAGAATGTATTATTTGAATAACTTTTAATTCACTAGTTCAAACCCTAGGGTATTACATATGAAAATGATCAAAAAATCATCAGAGATCTAAATATAAAATAAAATTGTACATCCAATGATTAAATTTACTATTATTGCTTAAATACAGTGGATCTTAATTAGGGTGATTTAGAAATTATACTTATCTAAATTGCATGTTTAGTGTACCATTAGCTTACTTTTGATGAGTAGAATGCATGTGCTAGAGGATTTATTATTTTGAATTATGTATTTTAAATTATGCCATAATCTTATTAAATCATAATTAGGGAAAATTAGGATTTATACTTACTGGATCTTAGTAAACTTAAGCTCTGATCAATTGTGTTATTAAATGGAACTTGTGTGTCAAATTTCATGCAATTCTGATGATTAGATTTGTAATTATGTGCTAATCCATTTGTATGGATTTAGGATTTGATTAACACTAATTACCTTCTGTTTTTCTGAAATTTTTCTTTTAATATGACTTATAACAGCAAGCTTGATGTATTAAAATCTTGTAAGTTCAATTATTGAGTATAAATGGAACAATCTAAACTTAAAAATCTTAATCACCTTAATTAATTTAAGAAATCTTAAGACTTGGATCAAGCTTTTAAGACTTGATATAAGTCTAAGATTGCTACTAATAATACATGCTTAATCCACTGATTTAACATTGATTCTTTAGTACACACTTGATTTCACTTAAGGTATGAGAAGAGATCAAACCCTAATCTACTTAAGTAAGATCCAAACCTTTAAACCTTAATTTAATTAATTTGATTATAAGACAATGAACTTGACATTTTCCCATAATGCATCTTATTTGATATTGACTTTAAACATTCAAATTAGACATATTAAGATTGATAACAACTTTATGTGATTCCTTAATCTAAATCAAAACCTTAAGATCCTTGATTTTCTCCTAAGAAAGAGATAACATAAAAGATTAATAAAATCATCTTAACTGAATAATTGATTACAAACATTAATATCATCTTCTGATTTAGATCCCATAATCCTAGATCAAGTGTGCTTAGATGACTTAATCATCAGACCTAATCATTTTTAATCCAATTACTAGAAATGAACTTAAAGAGTAAATCTCAAAACTTAGAATGGGAGATCTTAAGCATCTCTTCATAAGATCATCCTGAAATATTAAAAGACCTAAATTCATATACTTTGAGGTAGGATACCTTGTATGACCCTTTGAGGTAGAAGCTTAGAAGATCTCATAACCTTAGAGATTGATCTTATCCCATCATGCTAAAAATCACTTAAGACATTAGAAAGATACTTCTCCTTGTGGTAGAATCCATATCATGTGATCTTTGATCACCATTTTGTGAAACCTTGTATAGGACTTACCCATTAGCTTAGGCCTTATAAATCTTGATAATTTCTTGCTTTATTAAGTAGAATTGATTGAACCTTGATTATTAGGTAGTGTAATATAGTATACTCATACTACTGGTTCCCAGTAGTATTCAGGATTGATTGATTCACTCTAATAAGGACTTATGAACGGGTGCTAACCTGAGAGATTAGATGAATACAGTCCCGTTAGAATAAATCATTCAAATCTAAGAGTGTACTAAATGGGTATTCATTCCTTAGTTTGATTGAAATACAAGTTGCCAACGGGCAATGCCTCACTTCAATAGGTCTGGCTCAACCAAACTAAGTAACTGAAGTTACTTCCTTTGAAACACTAGGTGTAATTATGAGTGGGGCATCTTAATAACTTAGCTTGAGATATAAATCGCCAATGGGTGATGCCTCTTATCGAAGACCGCTTCATTAAGGTGGCCTAATCAAACTAAGAGATGAGAATTACCTCCCTTGCAAAGGCACTAAGTATATGTATACCATCATTCTACCTAATAATCTGTAAATTAAATCTGCAACTCTAACCAATCATCGTTATAGAAGCTAGGAGTCAAAATCCTTTTTAGCAGGATTCTGCACAGTGGAAGCTTAGAATTCATTATCGACATTCCAAGTTTTTATGACTTTTTGGGTTTTTACTCATATAACATAGGAGCATGGGCATAAGCATGAGCATGAACTTAAGGTATCATTTTAGCAGTGACGTATGAGTATCAGTGATGAAGTTACATACACCTACTGGGGAATTTCGAGGTGCATCTGCATCACCATACTATATTCCCAACCGGGTGTATGTTTATATTGGGTCGTGCTACCCATAGTCCTTCAGTGATAGTTTAGTGACATATCTGTGACATATGTGGTGTGGCATATTTGGGTGCGTCTTTTCAATGGCATACAGTACATCATTTGATATTTCTTTCATCTCGAATTATGAATATTCGATGTTTCATTTACATTCAGTTCTCTTTTGCGTGACAGTTTTACTTATGTAAACTTTATTGTCTTACTTACTCAGCTGTTTTAGTTCTTTCTTACTTAATTTCTTTTCCCCAGCTTTTCATACAATTTTTCTTTACTATACTTTCTACCTGTATTTAGCTTATTTCTGCATAATTAGTTGCGATGTGTTAACACGGGGTACTTTTGGGATCCGGCAATTTGCTAGATCCCGAGCAGCTTATGGAGACAGGTCAGGAGGACATACAGGAGGTCCAGGAGGAGTACGTGGAGCCTTACTGGATCAGACATCTACCTTTATTTTCAACTTTATTTCAATACTACAGTAATCTTTATGTATTTATGCATTTAAAATAATCTGTAATAAATTCTGGATGTATCTTTTACCTTTTTTTCTGAGACGAATATTTACTATTGCTTGTGATTAATGTTTTATGGATATATTGCTTTTAGCTTCCTCACTCTGTTATATTACTATACTTAGTATTATGATGTGACCAGCATACTGGAAATGCTGATACATTGATAACGTATATTGGATCCTCACTCATTCTTTAAATCCAATATACGTGTTAGCCTAATACTTAGTATAAGTACTCTACTTTTATGTCAAGTATTGGCTCTCGATCCTACTCTTAGGATCGAGTCAGCAGCCTTCAGCATGGCTCAGTCTTAGACCTGCTTATTAGGGAAGATGGGTCTTTCTTTTGCTTGTATACCCATCCTCCCAAGTAGCGCACCGCTCTGCCACAAGATGTACACTTATTTCTTGTCTTTTGCGCACGGCGACGGGGCGGGGCGCTACAGTTGGTATCAGAGAAATACCATAAAGTGTCAGATAATGAGTTATTCTTATCTACCTTATGCTCTGTTCTCTGTCCCAGATCAAGATCACAAGTTACTAAGTGTAGTGCAAAGCAATCATCCAAAATCGTTCATTAAACTGTCTCATAAACAAAATGGGAAAAACTATGTATAGAAGATTGACACCTTAAAAATTTAACGAACATAATAAATTGATTGAAATGGCAACTCATAAAATAGACATCTTAGGACTTGAACTAACTCTTGAAAATGATAATAAACTATGAACACAATACTTATTGGTTGAAGTATTATAGGAATGGACTACTCGCAGACAGCATTTCCATTATACCTTAGAAGGTTTGACGACTATTGGATAGACGATCTTCGAGACGATCAGATCTACGGAAGGACCATAGATGGAGTATCGCCTTACGGAGTTGAAGTACTAGACAAGATTCTTGCCCATTCATAGTTTGGAGGCACTAGTCTTTCAGTACTTGCCAGAGAATGGCTGGATCGTGTTACCAATGCACTACGAGAGACGGCCTGTCCTGAGAAGCACCATTTAGAGATTGTGGAGATCCTACTGAGGGGATTAGCGAGTCATTGGTGGTATTGGGTTTATAGGAGATTAGCTCGGAGGAGCCACATAGTCACCTATGATGACTTCTGTGCTACCTTTTGGGCAGAATATTGTAACTAGAATGTTAGAAAGTCTCATCATATTATCTTTCTTATATGTTTCTATGTATCTTCTCCTATGAGAAAGAAATGAATAAAATTTTAGTAAAAACCTCTATATTCTGAATTTATAACTCATATTTACAGATATGAATCCTAGTTCTCCGTCTGCTCCTACCCCAATTAAGAACACGGTGGTGTCATCAAGCGGATCAGAAGACTCCAACATTATGGCTAGCTTGTTAAAGGCCTTGATTGATAGCAATGTGCAACAGGCACAAGAGACCCGTGCTCTTATACTCTCAATTAAACAACAATCTACTCCTCCAGCGGGATCCTCATCATCACACTATGCTGGGGACAGAATCCTACATAGTTTCCTTTGCCTTCGAACTCCTACGTTCAACGGGGCATTAAATCCCATGGACACCGTAACATGGGTTAAGTTAGTAGAGAAGAACCTTGCTACTATCAAATGCCCTAACTCTGAGGCCATCCGCCTAGTAACTTACTTATTTCAAGAAGAGGTGGAGTACTGGTGGGAGAATGAATGAAATAGCAGATTTGCGGAGTATGAAGTAGAGGACATTCCGTGGAACATGTTCATGGAAGCATTCCATGAAGCATTCATCCTAGCGTCAACCCAAGCAATTCTGGAGGATGAACTCCTCCATCTCACATAAGGCAATAATTTCGTGTTCGACTACGAATAGGAATTTAGGAGGCTATCACGATTCGTTCCGAATTTGGTAAGAACGGAGGCGTCCAAATGCCACCGCTTCCTAAAGGGCCTGAGAGACTCTATCAAGGCGCATCTAGTATCCTGTCAGATCAAGATGCTGACTGAATTAATTGAAGCATCCCATTTACAGGAAGGATTCCAAGGTCAACTGGACCAGAAGTGAAAAGCAGCAGTCATGCGGCCAAGGGGAGAATGATTTGGCCATCGCAAGATGGAAAAGGTCTACAACATGGAGCCAACACAGCCCCAGCCTTAGAACTCTGAATGCAAATGATTGCATATATACAGAAAATGCTACCACTTCAGTGGTGTGTGTTTCACATGTGGTCGTAAGGGCCGCCGCTATCTCGAGTGTAGGGAGAAGAACACAATCGACGGTGTGCTCATCAACTACTTCCGCCACAAACAAGCATTTCAAGCTCAACTGATAAATAGCCGGGAGCCTGCTCCTGCAATTATGCCAGCCACTGCTACCAAATCTAAAGCCATTGTATTGGCACAAAGGCCAAGCTATGATCATCAGGGTCAAAGGCACCAGAATAAACAACCCTCAGCACCTGCCAGGGTATATATGTTAACTCCTGCCTCTGCTCCTGAGAACAATGACGTGGTGTCAGGTACGCCTTAACATAATTTTTCATTATTTCAGTAATTATCCCATATTATTGCAGTACCTTAACTATTGAATAGTCATCCTTATTAAACTGTGGAAATTATATGCACCTTATTGATAAACGATAAATCTTGTAACATCCTTTTCGATACGAGAGCAAGTCATTCATTTGTATCAGAAAGTTGGGCTAAAAGTCTCAAACTACCAACATATCCATTAGCCAGTTCATTGAGTATTAGGTTACCCTCGGGAGCCCATATGCAGTCTCAAAAATTCTGCAAACTAGATATTCTTATTGGGGAACAAAACTTCAGAGCCAAGTTAATTATATTACCAATCACCAACTTTGATATAACATTAGACATGAATTGGCTAAGCCAGCACGATGCTTCCATAAATTGCCTAAAAAAGAAAATAACATTGGGCAATGGGAGTAACACAAAATCATTCATGGGGAGGTTCAACACTCAATCATCGTTGATCAATGTGATGACAGCAGAAAGGTTAGTCAGGAAGGGATGCAGCGTGTACCTTGTGACAATGTTGGGAGAGAAGAGAGAAGTCGTACCTATTTCCGAAAACCACATAGTTTGCGAATTTCCAGATGTGTTCCTTGAAGACCTACTTGGTCTTCCTCCGGTGAGAGAAGTAGAATTTGCCATAGCACTAATCCCTAGAACGCAACCACTGTCAAAAGTTCCGTATTGTATGGCGCCAAAAGAGCTCCAAGAGTTGAACAATCAACTCCAGGAACTATTGGAGAAGGGTCTTATTCGTCCAAGTTCATCACCTTGGGGAGCACCAGTGCTGTTTGTAAAGAAGAAAGATGGATCGATGAGAATGTGCATCGATTATAGAGAACTAAAAAAAGTAACCATTAAGAATAAGTACCCTCTGCCGCGTATCGATGACCTGTTCGATCAATTATCCTGAGCTAAAGTTTTCTCTAAGATAGACTTGCGATCAAGATATCATCAATTAGGAGTTAAAGATTCAGATATTGAGAAGATAGCATTTAGAACCCGCTATGGGCATTACAAATTCTTGGTGATGTCCTTTGGCTTAACAAATGCACCGTCCGTCTTTATGGACTTAATGCAGCGCATGCTGAAAACATATTTGGATAAATTCATCATTGTCTTCATCGATGATATATTGATTTACTCAAAAGATAAAACTGATCACGAGAATCACCTGCGTTTAGTACTTGAAGAGCTCAGAAGCCATAAGCTATATGCTAAATATTCTAAATGTGAGTTCTAGTTGGACTCAGTCTCTTTTCTGGGTCATGTCGTGATTCTCAGGGAATCCGAGTCGATCAAAGTAAAGTAAGCGCAGTCCAAAATTGGTCGCAACCAAAATTTGTGATCGACATTAGGAGTTTCTTAGGACTGGCATGATACTACAGGAAGTTTGTTAAAGGCTTCTCTCAAATCGCATCTCTTCTCACTAAGTTGACTCAGAAAGCATTACCATTTTCCTGGAGCCCAGAATGTGAGAAAGCATTCCAAACTCTGAAAGATGCTTTAACCTCCTCACCAGTTCTTGCATTACCTAAAGAAGGCCTGAATTACCAAGTATATACTAACGCAATCGGGATAGGATTGGGATATGTTTTCATGAAAGAAGGAAGAGTTATAGCCTATGCATCTTGTCAGTTAAGACCACACGAAAAGAACTATCTTGTCAACGACCTCGAATTAGCAGCCGTGGTTTTTGCCCTAAAAATCTGGCGTCATTATCTGTATGGCGTCCAGTGTTCTATATTCACCGATCATCAGAGCTTGAAGTACATCTTCACCCAGCGTGAGTTGAATTGCCGACAACAAAGATGGCTCGAACTAATAAGCGATTACGATCTAAACATCCAATATCATCCTAGAAAAGCGAACGTCGTAGCAGACGCACTTAGTCATCATGATACTCTATCTTCTTTAATACAATCCAGTCCTCTGGAAGAAGAATTCTGGAAGCTTGAAATCAGGCCAGCACGTGGTGACATACTAAGTACATTAATATCCATGAGTTCAGTTGAACCCACATTTCATCATGACGTCTCCATTTCCCAAACAAAGGATGAAGACTACCTGAAGTTTAAAGTTGACATCGAGAGTGGTCATCGCTTTGATCTTCAGTTTAGAGGTAATGCAATTTATCAAGGGAATCGTCTATGGATTCCCAAATTCATGCAGCAAGAAATTCTAGTAGAATGTCACAATTCAGGATACCAAGTACATCCTTGCAGCACCAAGATGCATCAAGATCTGAAGAAAGCATTATGGTGGCCTAGAATGAAGAAAAGCGTGGTAGAGTTTGTCACAAAATATCACGCTTGTAACCTAGTCAAAGCCGAGCACCAAAAGCCTGGAGGACTTCTCTATCCTCTAGCAATTCTTGAATTGAAGTGGTTCGACATTTCTATGGATTTTGTCATGGGATTACCTAAAGCAAGACCCGGTGCTGATTCAATATGGGTCATTATCGATCGATTGACCAAGTTAGCACATTTTATTCATATACGGCAGACTGATTCCATGAAGAACTTGGCAAAGTTGTACATCAAGGAAATTATTAGGCTCCATGGAATTCCAAGATCTATCGTGTCTGATCGTGATAGCCGTTTCACTTCTAAATTTTGGCAAGCAGTGCATCAGGACTTGGGAAAAAGAGACGGATATGAGGATGAAGTATCCCCGTCTCTTTGAAACTCCAGGTACCCATTAATTTTCTAAGTCTTATTCTGTTCTTCAAACTCTTCTTGTTTGTCTTCTCTCTTGAGATGATGTCGAGGACGACATCGTTCTTAAGTGGGGGAGTCTGTAATAATCCTAGGTTGTTATCTTGCAAAAATATAAGTAATCTAATTAAATCTTAAATACCATTGCTTATAAAATATTAAATTGAGCATATCTAGAAAATTTGAAGTTCATAGGACTTCTCTAAGTCCAAAACAATATTTTGATCAGTAGATATCCTAGTTTAGGCCTAAAATATTTTGATCTCAAAATTAAAATTTGATTGTATTTTGAATTCCTCACCCCCAAATTAGCTAATGATGAAAATTTAGTGCAATTTGAATATCATTTAGGCCATAATTCAATTTAAAATAAAATGGTCTAATTGCATAAAAGGGGTCCTAATATTTCTAAATTGCAAAATTACCCATAAAACTAAATTAACGGCCGGGATCCGCTGTGTGGACTGCGGGAGATCCGCTGCGGAGCCCGGGTCACGCAACAGCGGGGTCCCGTGAATCTGGTCGTCACGTGCAAATAATCGACGGCTAGGATTAAATCCCGCGGAACCACGGATCAACCATAGGATCTCCCCGACCGATCTAATGGCCCGGATCACTCCCACGATCGGCCGTTAGGATCCGAGAGATCCAAGCTGTTCCGCCATCTGATCGATATATCAGACGGCATCCGAAGCACCCGGCACTGTGGATCATCGTCCACACTCCCCGCGCACCAGATAGGAGGATTCTCCCGTACTGCCAGTTGCCGACCTTGTTCCCCACTCTCGTGTCCACCTCAGCATGCCGTTAGGATCCCTCCCGTATTGGATTGGAGCCCCGATCAAGCCTCGCGACCCAACGGAGCTCAAATTGAAAATTTGAGAGCTCGGCCATGGCCCGACCTCTCGGGCCCTTTTCTAGCCCGAGCCAGCCCTCCAGGAGCTTCCTAAACCTCCCCTGAGCATATAAATAGCCTCCGTTTCCCTTCTTAGAAATTTTGGCTGATCAATTTAAGCTCAATTGGAGTCCCTCCCCCGCTCACCATTGCTGGACTGTCGAGCTTCTTCCAGGCGCTCCCGAGCTCGCGTACCGCTGATAGAGGGATACTCCTGGTGTTCATGACCCCTAAGAGCTTCTAGAGTCTCTGTGACAGTGAACCATGCTCTGTCTTCCAGTCCCAGCTCCGTCCCGCAAAGCCAGGTACCCCAGTTGCAGGTTCTAAGCCAATGAGGCTCGAACCTTAGTCCATTTGACGCGCTTTTGTACGTATTGTCGTTACGAACCCAACGGTATCGTAATTAGGATCTAGGCTAGCCCCGATCGATCGAATCGATCGATCGGGTTAAGTTCCTTCTGGAGCGCCTCAGTCGAGTAAGGACCCGATGATCCATACCATACCAGACTCTCAGACCAGAGGGCTTCGATCCGCCTCACCTCCCTGATGGTGTAGGGATCAAGCCCGGGGTCTGGCATAGCCTGTGTGGGGAGAATTATCTGCCCACAGTAGCTCCAATGGAGGAGTCCTCGAGTGAGTAAGGTTCGGCCGGTCCAGACCATCTCACAGGGGGCTTCGGGTCCCATTCGATGCGTCTGACCATGGTGATTGAGTAGCAATCAAGTTCTGGCCGTGCCGTGGTCTGGTTGCACCGGATTTTGGCAATTAGGGTTTCCCTAATCGGTCCTCTTCGATGGGACGAAGGCGCGGGGACGAAGGCTCTGTGCAGGCTGGGTTGACCCACGACCCGCGCTGTGCGACAATGCCGGGTATCCTGGGCCCCGGTCGACCCGCGCAATCAAGAAATTGAGCCGAGTCGTTTTAATTAAATCAGAATTTTTGGAATTATTTTTCTTAAGGTAAATAATTCCAATATTCCAATCATAGGAAATTGATTAAATAAAAATGCAGAATGTATTATTTGAATAACTTTTAATCCACTTGTCCAAACCCTAGGGTATTATAAATGAAAATGATCAGAAAATCATCAAAGATCTAAATATAAAATAAAATTGCACATCCAATGATTAGATTTACTATTATTGCTTAAATACAGTGGATCTTAATTAGGGTGATTTAGAAATTATACTTATCAAAATTGCATATTTAGTGTACCATTAGCTTACTTATGATGAGTAGAATGCATGTGCTAAATGATTTATTTTTCTGAATTATGTATTTTAAATTATGCTATAATCTTGTTAAATCATAATTAGAGAAAATTAGAGTTTATACTTACTGGATTTTAGTAAATTTAGGCTCTGATCAATTGTGTTATTAAATGGAACTTGTGTGCCAAATTTCATGCAATTCTGATGGTTAGATTTGTAATTATGTACTAATCCATTTGTATAGATTTAGAGTTTGATTAGCACTAATTACCTTCTGTTTTTCTGAAATTTTCCTTTTAATATGACTTATAACAGCAAGCTTGATGTATTAAAATCTTGTAAGTTCAATTATTGAGTATAAATGGAACAATTTAAACTTGAAAAGTTTAATCACCTTAATTAATTTAAGAAATCTTAAGACTTGGATCAAACTTTTAAGACTTGATCTAAGTCTATGATTGCTACTAATAATACATGATTAATCCATTGATTTAACATTGATCTTTTATTACACACTTGATTTTACTTAAGGCATGAGAAGAGATCAAACCCTAATCTACTTAAGTAAGATCCAAACCTTTAAACCTTAATTTAATTGATTTAATTATAAGACAATGAACTTGATATTTTCCCATAATGCATCTGATTTGATATTGACTCTAAACATTCAAATTAGACATATTAAGATTGATAACAACTTTATGTGATTCCTTAATCTAAATCAAAACCTTAAGATCCTTGATTTTCTCCTAAGAAAGAGAATTAGCATAAAAGATTGATAAAATCATCTTAATTGAATAATTGATTGCAAACCTTAATATTATCTTCTGATTTAGACCCCATAATCCTAGATCAAGTGTGCTCAGATGACTTAATCATCGGACCTAATCATTCTAAATCCAATTACTAGAAATGAACATAAAGTGTAAATCTCAAAACTTAGAATGGGAGATCTTAAGCATCTCTTCATAAGATTATCCTGAAACATTAAAAGACCTAAAATCATATACTTTGAGGTAGGAGATCTTGTATGACCCTTTGAGGTAGAAGCTTAGAAGATCCTATAACCTTAGAGATTGAACTTATCCCCTCGTGATAGAAATCTCTTAAGATATTAGAAAGATACTTCTCCTTATGGTAGAATCCATATCAAGTGATCTTTGATCACCATTTTGTGAAACCTTGTATAGAACTTACCCATTAGCTTAGGCCTTAGAAATTTTGATAATTCCTTGCTTTATTAAGTAGACTTGATTGAACCTTAATTATTAAGTGATGTAATATAGTATGCCCATACTACTGGTTCCTAGTAATATTCAGGATTGGTTTATTCACTCTGATAAGGACTTATGAGCGGGTGCTAACCTGAGGGATTAGACGAATACAGTCCCATTAGAATAAATCATTCAAACCTAAAAGTGTATTAAATGGGTATTCATTTTTTAGTTTGATTGAAATACAAGTTGCCAATGGGCAATGCCTCCTAGAGAAGATCGCTTCAATAGGTTTGGCTCAACCAAACTAAGTAACTGAAGTTACCTCCTTTAAAACACTAGGTGTAATTGTGAGTTGGGCATCTTAATAACTTAGCTTGAGATACAAATCGCCAACGGGTGATGCCTCTTATCGAAGACCGCTTCGTTAAGGTGGCCTAATCAAACTAAGAGATGATAATTACCTCCCTTGCAAAGGCACTAAGTATTTGTATACCATCATTCTACCTAATAATTTGTAAATTAAATCTGCAACTCTATCCAATTATCATTATAGAAGCTAGTAGTCAGAATCTTTTTTAGCAGGATTCTGCACAGTGAAAGCTTAGAATTCATTATCGGTATTCCAAGTTTTCATGACTTTTTGGGTTCTTACTCATATAACATAGGAGCATGGGCATAAGCATGAGCATGAACTTTATGTATCATTTCAGCGGTGACGTATGAGTATCAGTGATGAAGTATGGATTATGGAATGTTACATACACATACTAGGGAATTTCGAGGTGCATCTGCATCACCATATTATATTCCCAATCGGGTGTATGTTTACATTGGGCCGTGCTACCCATAGTCCTTCAGTGATAGTTCAGTGACATATCTGTGACATATCTGTGACATATGTGGTGTGGCATATTTGGGTGCATCTTTCCAGTAGCATACAATACAGCATTTGACATTTCTTTCATCTTGAATTATGAATATTCGATGTTTCCTTTACTTTCAATTCTCTTTTGTGTGACAGTTTTACTTATGTAGCCTTTATTGTCTTATTTACTCAGTTGTTTTAGTTCTTATTTACTTAATTTCTTTTCCCCAGTTTTTCTTACAGTTTTTCTTTACTATACTTTCTACCTGTATTTAGCTTATTTCTGCATAGTTAATTGCAATGTGTTAGACTTTTTGTCTAACACGGGGTACTTTTGGGATCCAGCAATTTGCTAGATCCCGAGCAGCTTGTGGAGACAAGTCAGGAGAACATACATGAGGTCCAGGAGGAGTATGTGGAGCCTTAGTGGATCGGACATCTACCTTTATTTTCAGCTTTATTTTAGTACTACAGTAAACTTTATGTATTTCTGCATTTAAAATAGTCCGTAATAAATTATGGATGTATCTCTTACCTTCTTTTCTGAGACGAATGTTTACTATTGCTTGTGATGAATATTTTTTGAATATATTGCTTTTAGCTTCCGCACTCTATTATACTACTATACTTAGTATTGTGATATGACTAGCATACTGGAAATGCTGATACATTGATAACGTATATTGGATCCTCACGCATTCTTTTAATCCAATATACGTGCTAGCCTAATACTTAGGATAAGTACTCTACTCTTATCTCAAGTATTGGCTCTCGATCCTACTCTTAGGATCGAGTTAGCAGCTTTTAGCATGGCTCAGTTTTAGACCTGCCTATTCGGTAAGATTGGTCTTTCTTTTGCTTGTATACCCGTCCTCCCGAGTAGCGCATCGCTCTACCGCAGGATGTACACATAGATAATATAATCCCATTATAGTAAATCTTTCAAGACTAAAAGTGTTACAATTAGTGAACAAGATCCTTAGTTTGAGATATAAATTGCAACCGGTTCTGCCTCCTATCGTAGTACGATTCAATAAGTGCAGTTTATGCAAACTATGTATCTCAGGTCACTTTGCGTAGAACACTAATTATGCTTATAATTAGGATATTTTAACGGCTTAACTTGAGATGTAAACTGTGGCCGGGTTCCGCCTCCTATTGTAGTGCGCTTCGATAAGTGCAGTTTAAACAAGTTATGGGTTAAATTCATCTTTCTTGCAAATATGCGAAAATGTGTATATAATCTCCCCAACTAATTATTTTCAAGTAGACTCTCAACTTTAACCAATTATCAAAGTTAAAATTTCAGGAGTCATAATCCTTTTAGCAGAATTCTGTACAATAGAGACCTTGAATTCATTATCTAATTTCAAAGTATTTTTTGGATTTTTGGATTTATCTTATGTAGCCTATAAACATGAGCATGAGCATAAGCATGATGTGTGAATATTAGACTAATGTATGAGTATCAGTGATGATTTATGTGTGATGACCCACTTAAGTAGTAATAAGTGAAACTCTTAAACATCGAGGCATCTTTTTAGATAACGGTGGAGTTTCTGATAAGAACTCCAAAGTTAAGCGTGCTCATGTGGGAGCACTCCCAGGATGGGTGACTTGCTGGGAAGTTATCTTCTGAGGGCAAAATCGTGAAGCCTTTCTGGCCAAAGTGGACAATTTCTTGGTGCTTAAGAGTTTGGGCTGTTACATTATGGGTTACGGAATGTTGTATACATTGACTAGAGATTTTAGGATGCATCGGCATCACAGTAAGCAGTATTTCCAACTGAATGTATGTATATATTGGACCGTACTACTCATAGCAGTTCAATGATATTTTGGTTGCATATCAGTAGCATACAGTATTGTGACATATTCAGATACACAGTTTAAGTGTTATACAGTATAGTTTTACATATGATTACTCAGTTTCATATCCATTACTATTTTGATTTACCTTCAGTATTTTGTTTACAATTCAGTTTTACATTATTTTACTTCAGTTTCGTAAAGTTTTATTCAGTTACCTTTACAATTTTTCTACATATTTACTTATATTATGTAATTGATAAATGAATAACTATAACTATTTAGATTAGTTTCGATGTGTTAGACTTATTATCTAACACGGGGTACTTTTGAGATCCGATAATTTGCTAAATCTTGAGCATTATGTTGAGCCAGGTTAGGAGGACACCCAGGAGATTCAGGAGGAGCCTGCGGAGCACTAGTAGACTCTCCTCCAGTTTTATTATATTTCTACTTAGTTTATTTCAGTTCAGTACTTAGCTCTATGTCTGTTATTCAATAAATATTTGTAATAATTCTGGATGTATTTTTTTTTTTGAAATGAATATTTTCATACAACTTCTGTGATGAATGTTTTTGGATATTTGCGTTTAGCTTTTGAACTCTATTTATATACTACTTATACTTAGTATTCTGATGTGATTAGTATACTGAAAATGCTGATATCTTATATATATATATATTGGATTATTATTGTATTTTAAATCCAATATATGTATTTGCCTAATACTTAGGATAATGATACTACTCTTATCTTAAGTATTAGCTCTCAACCCTCCTTGAGATTGAGTCAGCAGCCCTTCGGAGGGGTCTGGTTTTTTAGCTACTCGGGGAGACGGGTGATTCCTCCCTGAGTGGCGTACCGTTCCGTCACCGAACTTAATTATGGCTATTTCATTTGCGCACGGTGACGGGGCAGGGCGCTATACTATAATACCCTAATTGGGCCAAAATATATTAAAATTGAACCTGGTTTTGATAAAATCATGCATTAAATAAATATATATGTGATGTGTAAAATCCATGCTTATGATGCTTAGGAATTAAATTATTTAACTAGATTTCAAATTCTGAATTTCTTATATTGTTAATTAAAGTGTCAATTGCTATAGTGCATAATTAGTTAATGGTAGCATTCATTTTCCAAATAACATTTTAATTTATCATGTGATTTATATTTCTTAAAGCAATATTGATTTTGACCTTAATCAATCTTAATTAGCCTCAAATAGAAGTTGATCTAAATTAAACTTCATGTTTTGACAATTACTAATCTGCATAAATTCATTTAACTCTTATTGATTTAATATTTGAGTCTAGACTAGTAAATCATAAGTTCTTAAACCTTATAATAATTCATATGATTTATAATATTAACTTAACCTTAAGATATTGGATCCTTAGAAGTTCATCATTTTATAAATCTAGTTAGAATTGAATCATTCTATATTTGAAATTCTTATTTATTGAATCCTTTAAATCCTTATAATGCATTTAAGTTGGTTCAACCTATAGAATAATGAGATTATTTTATAAATTAAGCTTAAATCTTAAATTCTTAAGTTCTTGATTGATTATTTTATTTTATGACAATTAGATTTAACCCTTCTATAAGATAATAGTTTCCTTAATCTCTTAACTTTTAAGATCTTATACCTTTAGAATAAGTGTGTGTAACAACCCATATGTTATTACCTATTAATTAGTAATTTAATTGACTTTAAATCTCTTCCATTACTCTTATAATATAGTTAAAAGTCTTCACTTCAAATTTCGTACGATTTGGAGACCATTTGATAATTTCCAATGTTTCCTGGATTTCAGATAATTCTGAAGATACCTAATTTAATTAGACTTCAGAATCGAAAATGGACTTCATCATTGCGTTTCTCACGCCCAAATTAGCTTGGGGTGAAATTTTGGTGAGTTTTGGAGAAAGTCAAAATTCTTGATTATTTTATTATATTTTATTAATCTGATAAATCAAATTATTAAGATGACTTCCAATTAAAATTTTGACTTTATTTTTGAGTCTGTTACCCTCAATTCAGTTAAAAAGTAATTTTTCAAAAATTGGTTTGGAAATATTTTATCATGTGACTTTAATTAAATAAAACATCTAAATTTATTAAATAAATCAATATATATATATACATATATACAAATATATACATATACTCCTTTATCTCCATCGGCTGCCCTAATCCCATTCGCATGCCAAGCCTTAGCCGAAACCATCGATCCTCCCTCCTTCACGCTCGAAGAACGACGCGTGGCTTCCACCTCTCGCGAGGTCCAATGGCAAGTCGCCGATACCTCTTTTCCTCGCGAGTCATGAAGATACGGCTATTATCTCCAGTTAAGCCCTTATCCTCTTGTGGCGGCCCTGCTCCGCCGTGGTCCTGTTAACCCTTAAGTTAACATGATTACGGTGGAGGGGTCACCAAATGACAAGGTCCCCACTTAAGGTTGGATTAGATACACGTACTAATCCAATTTAAATAAGGACTTTGCCATTCAATCCAGAAATACTATCACTAAATGATCATACATGAACTCAGAGTGCGGAAGCATAAAACATAACATCCATCCAATACAGTATAAATACAACAATACAGAATAAGTAAAGTACTGAAAAAGAAATATAATCCTGTATTATTACAATATTTAATGAGATTAAAAGTACTGAAAGAAAACTCTCAATCTCACTGGAAGAAAAACTAAAGCTACAGATCTTCAGGAACGGGATCCTCTTCCAATGGCAAACTCTCCACTGGATCTGCTAAACCAACAAACTCAGAACCTATTATTATCAGTTTCATAATGGTAGGGCCCCAGCCAATAAAAGAAAAACTGATTAGACAATAAGTCTAAGTACATTTTAAGGCAGTAATTTTATTAAATTAAGAAGATATCACCATATAAACAGAACTAAGCATAATAGGTGCAGGAAAGCGTATCAAAAGAATAGTATATAGTTATAAACTACAGTTTTATAACTAAACAAATAGGAAGTAATACAAACCTCCTCCAAGCAACTGCAACACAAACAGGTAAGTAAAAGAAAAGTAAAACTGTAAGAAAATACAACTTAAATATGCATATGTTCAAACGGATTATGCTAAGTGTCATACAAAATTTAAACAGTAAAAACTGAAAACACTAACATCCTATGTGAGCATATGAAAACAGTAAATAAAACTAGCATCCTATATATAAACACGTGCAGGAAAGCTGTAAGTAAAACAGTGCTATAATGTAGAATATGCAAGTAAAACAGTAACTGCAAACTGAAACTATAGTAACTATATAAGTCAACTGAACTGAACATGAACTCAGCAATTCTTAGCCTGATGAGCTAAGAAACTCTGAACTGAACATCACTGAAACTCTTAGCTTGATGAGCTAAGACAGAACTGAATGTAAGTGTACTTGAATTAGTATATCCATATCAGAATCCTGACTCTATAGTCAGTAGGGCGAGAGTCTATCCATCCTATCACTCGGACTAGGCATGGCCAATAGACTGTCGGACATTAAACCCTCGAAAGGTTGCCGACCCCGAACGGGTTGATCGAAGAGGTATACTAATCAAGCTACACCTTACATACCACTTGTGAAATGAATACAATGTTATTTATGAATGTTCAAAATTGACATAAGATATTTACCAAATATCTTAAGTACATAATATATGTTCAAGGTATAAGGCTCAAAATCAAGGAATACGAAGCATCAAAATCAAAGTGCAAGAAACTCTATCTAAAACACAGGTGATATCCTTTGTTATATATTTTATTCGTTCTATCTACTCTAAGTTACATAAGTTTCAGAATTAATAATTCTTACACATTCTATAACTTAGAATCACGAATCCTACTTGTTGAAGATAATTAGGACTGGCCAAGTCCTAATTATAACTTAATCAAAAGACGACTATTTGGTTAAAATGAATAAATCATCGACCTAGTTTTGAAATTTAATTCATCCCAACCTCATCTTGATTAGCCAAATCAAGATGAATAGATTAAGAACTAGACTCCAGATGATGGGGTCTAATCACTTAATCTAAAGGTATAACTAAGGGTCTAAGGTTTAGAACCCAAATCTCACAGATTAGGTTAAGGCAAATCCTAATGATAAATCAAATTCATTAGGATAGATCTCTATTCTTAGTTCTAAAGTTTAAAGATCAAATAATCATTTAATAAACTAAGAAAAATTTAGAGACTAGAAAACTCAAGGTTTCATCTAATTAAGTAACCCAATTTACTTAATAAATGAATTCTAACTTAAGATCTATTCCTAATCTTAGGAAATAAGGCTCTTAATTACTAAGAGTATCTCTCAAGACACACATCCTAACTAATGTTATAAGACCTAAGGATGGGTCTAAGAATAATTAAGAAAGACAAACACTCACTTAGGACTTAGAAATTTTCTTAAGAAGCAAATTTTAAGATTTTAATCAAAATCTAATTTAGACTTGAGTTTGATTAATTTCAATTCTAAATCATTCTATTTACTGATTTTAGTGATTAGAAACTGAATTTAGGGCTTTTAAAGGCTAAACCCTAAATTTGGGCAAAATGACCATTTTGCCCCTACTTAAGGGTTCAAGAGATCAAATTTTGATCTAGGGCTTAAATTCTAAAATTTTCTTTTGGAAAATGATTCTTACTGTCTAATATAAGATTAGACAACAACTAAGTTAATTTTGGGTGATTATTAAGCCACATGAGATCAAATTAGTGAATTTGACTCATAAGGGCAATTTAGAAATTTGGCTAAGTGAAAGTTAAATTTTCTTTTAGATTATTGTTCTTTACTGTCTAAGCTTTCCATAGAATCTTAATTTGCTAAATTCTGATAAGTATTGGCCAGGTTATGGCCAATACAAGATCTAGGGTTAAGATTAATTAAGGGATTCTTAATTATAGGTCAAAATCTTAACTTTGCCAATTAGTATTCAATTTAAACAAAATCAGTGACTATGAATTACAAATAGCTCACTGATCATAATGATATGTGGTAGGCTCAATTTGGACCTAATTTGACTAAGTTAAGACCTAATTAGGGTTTAGGGTGATTAGTGAGTGATTAATAAAATTAAGCACTCAAATACTAATCCAACCTTATAGATTGATTCTAAATGGTTTTAGGAGTCCTCTGAAGTTTAAATCTCTCAAATTGAATTACTAGATTTGCTATTATTCACTAATCAAGATTTAGAGCAATTAAGAGTGATTAGCAAATCTAACCGTTAGATCTAAAATATTTTTACATATTAATGAAAATTAAGTTCTTCTGATCTAAATGGACCTATGGATCATCAAATTTGGAGCTCAATTGACCAAGTTATGGTCAATTGAAGATCTTGGGTTAATTAGGGTTAGGTCCTAAATGTCTTTAGACAAAACCTAATCCAAACAGCAAAATGAATACTACCTAAATAATTCTTAGGGTTTTCTGATCACTTTAAGACCCATATTGGGTATATTTGGATCAATCTACACAAAGTTATGAGCTAAATAAGATTTGTGACATTTAATTTAAATTAAATTAAACCTAAATAATCACTTTGCAAAATATTGATCCTATAGAAAATTGAATGGCATCAATAAATTCCTTATATTTTTCTGATTAATTTGGTATATTTATTTGTATAATTTGGATAAATAATTTAGGAGTTATTTAGGTTTTAAGTTTGGATTTAAATCTGATTATTAATTACTGATTTAATATAATTAATATATCTGTTATTATATTAATAATTATAATTAACTGTTATATAATATATATAGTCAAATTATTAGATTCTGCAGGGCACGTGGCATTCTGGGATACGTCGAAGACGCACCGGCGGGGCCCACTGCATCGATGACTGCGGCTTAGAAATGACGCTGCGGGGCCCACGAACACGTGTCTGATCATCAGACGCCCACGTGTCTTGCGGTATCTGCGAATACCAGCGCACGCCGTCTGCGGGTCGGGCCTCCGTACGCGCACACAGACGAGCCCGCAGAGAACGTTCGGGCCGAACGCGACCCGAAACCTCGGCCCGAGACGCTTCAACTTCTTCTAATCGGCGGAACTTAGGGTTAGGTTTTGCGAAAGAAAAATTGAGCGAAAAATGGCTTCAATCGATCGAATAATTGCAGTATTACATCAATAATAATGATTGACTAATTAATGTAAGAAAGGAGACGTGAGGGTACCTGCTAGGGATCCCTTCAAGGTCTGAAACTTCCCGAGATTGATCTCTTATACAACTAGGGTTTCTAACTTTTGACTCAAAACTCGGGCCGAACACCTCTGGACAGCTTATACTAGCTCCTAAGCGGTCGAACAAGAGTCTTGGCTGGCTCAGTTGAGCCACGCGGCATCGGCAGGCGACGCGTGCGCGAATCGGGGACACGCGCCGAGGAGGTGGAGCTCGCGGAAGGGATGATCTCCCAACCGTCTGATCTCCCGATCAGACGGCTCGGGAGATCCGTTAGATTTAGACGGAAAACCTAATTAAGTTAACGGCGCGCACTATGCACAGACGGCGGCGTTAACTTTAAGTAAAAACATAATTATTTAATTCATTTTTTCACATATTTTATTAATTAAATTTAACCATGAAAATGTATTCCAAAAATTTCCAATAAATCACCCTTAGCTAATTGAAGGGTGAGGAACGCACTGGCGCACTCGGATTTTTGTTTCGACGAGTATTTAATTATTTGATTATTTAAAGTATTTAAATAATAATAAAATATTTGACGAAAAATCAACGACTTCCAAATGCCTCCAAAATTTCACCCTTAGCTAATTTGGGTGTTCTGAACGCAATGGCGAAGTCAGATTTTTAATCTGAGGTCCAGATAAAAAGTCAAATTTCCAGGTTTTGAGATTTTCCAGAATTCTTGATTTGACTTTGTTGACTTCTGGATTGACCTAGGTTTCAGAGATAAGTTTCAAATCACTTAATTAGTGACTTAGAATCTTAATTAAGACTTAGATTAGTCTTAATTGAGTAAAGTAACAATATGGGTTGTTACACCTCTCCATCTACATATCTACCAGAATCGAACCCTAGCCAATGCTACCCCGATTCTCCTCCATCTGGCCGTACCTTCTCTCGTCGAGTCTCCTCTAGCCGAGAACCTTCCAAGCCAACGCCTTCACTCACCAAACCCTTCCACTCACCGAGCGCCTCTTCTAGCCTCATCTCAAGGAGCAAAGGTACTCCTTCTGGTTCCTCCTCTTAGTATCGTTCGCATAAGATTAATGTTAACTTATAATTTGAAGCTATCAAATAAGGATATAGTGAAATCTGCTATTTTGTTACGCATGGTTATAAGATTCAATTTGATATATTTTTTTTCTCTAGTTCTTCATTAATAAAGCTTTGTATTCTATACAATGGAATATCTCTGAGTTAAGCTAAATGGATGCAACCATCATTAACTTCTTAAAGTGGGAGAGTGGAACTTGAATAAAGAGCAGTAATAAGGGGTGAAAATGTTTTAGATTGTCATTTTAATAGCAGTTGTTTAAAACAATGTGTTTGCGGTTCAAAAAGATCATTTCTGATGCTGCAGTCGCCTGTATTATGTTCATTTAAAACTACTAAGTAAAATATTATCTAAAAGTTTAATGAAGTATTCTTTTCATGAATTACACCAAATGGTGATGATGTTCAAGCTAACTACATGAATGATAATGTGCTGATATAAACTATACAACTCTACAGATAAAGCTTCACATCCTTGCCGCTTTTCTTTTTATTACCTTAAATACTAGTTCCTTTGAAAAAGATAGCATTGAACATCTTTATTCCCATATCCTTAGAACGCGGGGGCAATTGAGAGCCCTTCTCTCATTTCTTTAATGCAGTATAAATAAATGATTTGGATATTAGCGGTGGAGATAATAACATGTCATTTCAATAATTGAAATTAGTATCAATTAATATTAGATTGAGTACTACTTTAATAGAATCATTACTGCATTGTTGTTATTAGTTATACTTGGACATGGCTATATATTATTGTTGTAAATATGCGCTTTTATTTAAAGTAATTTCGTACTTTACCTAAATTTTCTATTAAGTATAGTTTACATAAAATTAACTAGATTGATTAATGGGATTCATAGTTAATTTTGTGATAAATCTTTTATTTATCAAAATCATCAATTGCAAGGTATCAATTTCGTCCTCAAGTTGGATTTAATTAAATGAATTGTTAGAAGCTTATGTTATATCTCTGCAAATCTAGTAATCTTGTTTAGTCCATCTGCCTCCAACATTATGCTAATCATACTTTACACTTTTGTTCAATTCATTTTGCTAATGCTAATCTTGGATTAATCGAATATACAAGAATTGAAAAGCCCTTGTGATTAATTTGAATATTTCATATAAACTTTGTGTATTTTGATTCACACATTTTTAATGTGATTTTTGTCTTAAATATCATGATTCGTTTCATTTAATAATTATATGAAGAGATCATATATATAATATCATAAGTTAAGGACACTAGGATTTCTATTCTTGTCAAACTTGTTAAGTGTATGATTGAAAGAAAGGCCAACCAATTTTGTAAACTTGGACATAGTAAATCTGAAATTTTAGGACAACATAATCTACATCTGAGATGTTTCAGTATATGTATGCATGATAATATGAATGTTTAAAATAAATTTGTGCCATAATTTCTTTATTTTGCAAATTTCTGCATATATTTTGTATATGAAGCCAATTATTAAAAGTAAGAATAAGGGTTGCCATTTACTTTGCGATCAAAAGTTGCCATCTTATGAGATCAAATGCTTCCATTTAAGTTCCATTATGATTAAATGCTGATACTACTTATAATAGATCAAATGCTGTCAATTAATTTAAATGTTATGAGATTCACATACTGTCATTCTTTCATTCAAATTATATGTTGTCAAATTATATTATACATTGGAATCAACACATAAGATTCAAAACTGACATCTATTTTAAGGAATCTCAATGCTGCCATACATTTATATTAAGATCTAAATGCTATAAAATTCTGTTATGCTGCCAATAAACTATAAGATCAAATACTGTTATGTATTCTATGAAATCTTGAGGTGGTCATGAGAGGACAAGAGTTGCTATTTATTTCAAAGTAAAGTAAGTGCTATTGTTCAATTAAGATAGATCAAATGCTGCTATCTTTAGTATTATATAATCAAGAGCGATTAAATGCTATTAGTCATAGGTGGCCAATTGTATAAGAATCAACGAGATCTCAAGTATTTTAATGTTGCTATCAAATGAAATAAGAGAACCAATGCTGTTATGAATCAAATGATATCATTGCTGCCATCATTTATTTTATAAGGTTAAAAATTATATTATGTGTTTTAGGAAATATGAATACTGTCACTTATTTCATTTTAATCAAAAGCTATCTTTGTTAACTATAAGATAAAATGCCGCTATTACACGTTGTCTTTCTTCCCAAATGGAATGGGACAAAATGCTCTCATTATTATCAAATAAAATGGGAGATTTAAGTTGCCATGAGATTAACTGATTTGTTCGAGTATAACTAAATGCTGTTACTTATTATATTATGATTAAATGCTATCAATTAATTAGAGAATTTAAATATTACCATTTGTATCATGAGATTCATATGCTGTCACTATTTTAATAAGAATTATATGCTACTAATTTACATTAAGAGATTGGGTGCTGCTATTCATCATGTGTAAGTGTAATTTGATGCTGCCATTCTTTATTAATCCATATGTTATCATCTAATGTAATATAAGAATGAATGTTGTCACATTTTTACATAGACTTATATGTTGATCACTGCCATTAATTTTTAAGATCCAATGTTACATGTATTCTTTGAAATCTAAAGGCTGTCATTCATTCTAAAATGATAAAATTACTTCCATCTCTTATATAATAAAGTGTTAAATGAATTATGAGAAGCAAATGTTATTAATTTAATCAATATTAGCTCAATATAATGCTGCCATGAAATAAGGAATTGAATGATATCATTCATTTATACAAGTTGCTATCGTTTATGCTACCCAAATGCTATTATCTACTTTATAAAATCAAATTGCTGCTATCTACTTTATAAAATCAAAATGATGTCATATAAATAAATTCAAATGCTGCCCTTCTTTTATATGTAATCAAATGCTGCCTTTATATTTAATTAATCCTTGTTTCTTTTATATTTAAATTCTAACTTTAATAATGTTATTCTTTGCAGGTTGAGTTGTAAAATTAATACAGAAATACTAAATTAAATGCTATATGCAAAAGTCACATAACGCTGCTCTTATAAATTGTTAATTTTATTTCTACTTCTCTTTTTATTAGATGTTTAATATACGATGTATAAACTGTTTGTTTTAGTTTTATATATTTAAAATTATTGTAGAACTAGAAATGACAATCCTATAAAAAAGGATTGAACTCTATTTTAGAACTGGAAATGAACTCTATTTTAGAATTAGAAATGAGCAATCTTATAAAAAGTATTAAACTCTATTTTAGAATTGGAAATAGTCAATGGATTGACTTATATTTTGATTGTATAAAATTATTTATTTGAACAAAAATAAAGGAGACTCTGCCAAAATTTTTAAGAATTTTTGGACTTAAAATTTATAAGAAAATATGAAATGTTTTCATTTAACAAATACTTAGAAAAATATCTAGAAATTTTTAAGTATTCAATTCAAAGTATCCATTTCAATGGTTCATTTTAAGACTTTAGCTCCCAATCAATTTGATGGAAAGTAATAGCATCTTGTTAAGCTTTAGATTATTTTAAATTGGATATAATCTATCTATTTTCTTAACTTTAATTTGTATGAAAATACTAATTTCCAAACTTATATTCCTTCTACTTTTATTTAGAATTGACTTAAGATCAAATATCTATAAATCAATTTGGAGCTTAATTAACTCCAATCATTAAGTAGATTATTAAAAATTTAAATAACAAAAAGATATCACATACTTTACAATTATTAAAATTTATTGAATACTTGCCTAGCTTTGAGCCTCTTTCCTTGAACATTCATTCAAGATCATTGTGCATAAATAAAAATTTTCTTAAAATTTTAAAGGGGTGCCTTATGGCAAATTGAGTACAAAAGACATCACTTATATTAGGACTTCACATTTTAGAGAGGGTAAATGTGAATGTTCAACTTCCCCACTGTATCTGGTTAAGTAGACGTGCTTAACTCCTCACCCATTCTGTTGTGTACTCCTACAAAATGAGGTAATTTCTAAATGTAACTTTAATTAAAGATATGAGAGTTCTTTTATAAATTGTAAGATCTCTTCATAACTGTTTAGTTATGCTTTCATTTCATAGTTCTAGACTATGATTATCTTAGATTGAGAATCTAAGATATTTCCTTATTTCCTTTGCTTTACACACTCTATTTTCAGTATTGTGTATTGCTTACTTCAATTTAATTTGAATACAATGTATGTTGCTTAACTTCAATTAATGCTTCACTGTATGACATTTGCTTACTTAGCATAAATTTCAATTAATCATATATCGCTTTCATTTTATGCATATAGTAGTCTCTAGCCTTTAAAATAGTTTCCCTTACCAATTTTCAGTAACAGGCTAGAACTTTAATAAAAGTGAGTAATTTTACTCAATTAATTTCATAGTGTTTTCCTTACAGTTATGTTTAGTTCATTTCCCCCATATTTTATAGCTTTTATAGCACCACTGCTTACTTTAAATTATAAATCATAATTATGATATCTTGATAATCTAAAAATATAGCAAATATTAAAATGTGCTTAGACTGTTTAGTCTAACTACACTTTTTCTTTTCTTGGCTTTGCCCTATCATATTTAAATATCAAAATATGATATATCAAGAGCCCTTTTATTCAGATGATGCAGATCCAAGTACTTGAAGGGCTTATAAAAAATTTTGCTTCCGCTTAATTTTAAATAATTTTCTTGTATAAGTGAGAAAGAGTGATTTACTTACTGCATTTTTTTCTTACTTTTAAAAAGATTTATAATAATTAGATTATAAACTATTTAAGTTACATTTGCCTACATCTTTTTATCTGTGTTGTATCTTCTAAAACTGTTTGGGATGATTAAGTGGATTAATCTAATTTCTAGTATTATAAATACTTGTAATATTGTATTTACTTGTATCTTCATTTTCATTCTTTTAACTTAACAATTGCTCAGAAAGTGACTTGGCCACTTAGCATCAACACTTGATTTGTTTTCTTCTAATCAAGTGTTGGGTGCTAAGGTAACATCCTAATTATTGGATTAATCTTCTATCCAATTATTGAGGCCGTTACAGTATGGGTGTGAAACTTAGATCCTTAGAAGTTTAGTTCCTATAATTCAGGTTTAACCTCAATTTGGAGTTTGAACCCAGAATTCTTAGACCTTGATCGGTATAATCAAGATTGGGTTCGTGCTATCAAAATACAATAATTAAGTTGTTGATTAATTACTTAACATTTATAGTCGTCATTCTAATTATAACTTAGAACTTATTAAGTTCTAATATTAATTGTAAAGTCGTAAATCTAAGTTGTACTTGATAGATAGATATTGGATATCCTAAGCTTATACTAACTCAGAATAGATAAAACAAATTAAAGTTAGACAATAATAAATATCATATATATCTAGTTGAGTCTCTTGCTTACTTTATTATTACTGCTTCGCATACTTTGTATTTTAGCATTTTTCCTCTATCATATTAGATGAACATATGATATTTGATGAGTACCTTATATTAGATTTGAATTTGCATAAACATGATTTAACTTCATCTAGTATAGTAAAGTGTGTTCTAATATAGTCAGCTTCTTCAGTTCAGTTCTTTGGTTATAGCTTAGATTCAGACTTATCTCTGTACTTAGCTAGGGGGATATATGTCTAAGTCTATAAGTTCATCTCGGACTAGCTCTGCGGATTCCTAGGGGGATACATGTTGAACTTTCTGTACGGTGGCCCTATTTTGGCCCATTTTCTGTTATGGTAGTATTACTTCAGGCACATTTCTATTTACAGTTCAGTTCCAGTTCAGTGACTTATTTAGCCATCTATTTTACTTACATTTTTACTATTTTTTATACGCTTTTGCAGTTCATTTCAGTCCACTACTTTCAATTTAGCGTTTTATTCAGTATTTGCAAAGTTAAGATGCTAGTTTTATTTTAGTTTTCTTATACTTTAGTTTAGATTTATTTATGAAAACTAGCATGTAGTAATATAATTATAAGCATGTTAGGATGAGTTTACTTTCAGTACTTTCATTTAATATATATTTACTGCTTCACATTGTTATAATTCCTGGTTAAGGTATATTACTTTACATACTTTGCTTTGATTAGTTATAAATATTAATTTATAGCTATTCTATTTCTTGTGGCTTGTTGCACCTTAATTACTTGCAAACTTAATAAAAAATGTGATATCTTGAATATTTAGTCTTATTTAATCAGCCTAAATATGTTTAGACAGTTTGTCTAATTGTAAGTTTTTCTCTTTCTTGGCTGGGGCCCCTAACATTATGATACCAACAATATCAGATTCAGAGTTATTTATTGAGGTTCTAGCTAGAGAGGTGCTTGGCTAGGAGAAGGACCTTCCTGCTGTTTAGCATAGTTAGTTAGCTTTATTTTCAGTTGTGAGAACGAGTGCTCCTTTTCTTTTAAATTTAGTCTGTAATAGTTTCATATTCTTGATGTATTTACTTTCTGCACTATTATATTGAGCCAAGTTATTGTTTTACTTTCCTTACTGTACTTTGATGTGGATGTTATACTCTTTTCTACTTTCGCTATTTTGATATTTTGATGCTTGACTTACATTTTTAGGTGGCAAGTCTTTCAGCCAAGGTGAGTCGGGATTATACCGGACTCAACTATAGTTGGGAGGATTGTCACAGTTGGAGACCGTACTCTCTGTAATCATATTGATCTCAATATTAGCATGACCGCGGAGGGTACGGGGCCACATAACGGAGCGCATCATACCTTCTAGCTGAGAGCCAGGCACTATAGCATCAATTTTCCTGCTGTACGGGCGATACAGCGCACAATAGCGCTTTCAAGCGCTACAGTGCCAGATTTCTCGATAACTAGGTGCTACGGTGCGCTGCAGCGCCCCCTGGCCAAGAGCTTGGTGCTACAGCACGTTGTGGCACACTATAATATAGCCAACCCAAGACACGGGTGCTGTAGCACGCTGTAGGGCCTCCTGGTCGAGAGTCAGATGCTACGACGTGCAGTAGCGCTCGACGGTGATTTTGCCTGTGCAAAAATCGAAATGTGTCCCCATTTGGCACCAAAATACTCTTAATTTAGGGCACCTCAAATGTGGTACCATATATCGATGGAAAGGACTTTCCAAGGCCTTTCCATTAATACCAAAATCGACATGAAATAATTATTTTAACAATACAAATAATGAAGCTAAAGGTTTAGGTATACAAACATCTTATTTACAGAATGAATTTTCTTTCCTAAAACTTATTATCTTAATGAGCTCTAATAGGTTTTATATTCCAAGCACAGATTCTTAAGGATGTGGAATAGGAACAAAAATAGATTAGCCATTAGATCAAACTAATGGGAAAAATAAGGGGTACCTTAGACTTGCAAATGACAGATTCTCTAAGAATCCTTGGGAGCTTGAGAGCTTGAGGGTTAAGCTTCTTCTTCTTTTTCTTCAACTGCTAGCAAGAGGAGTAAGAGGGCTGAGGGTTCTTTCAGCACAAATACAATAATGAATAAAAGAGGGGAAGGAGTTTTAATTGAGCAAATTGAGAGGGAAGAGGAATGGGGACAGCCTTTATGGAGGAGATGGGGAAATGACTCATCAATGAACCTTCCCAGCATGGAGGGGAAGGAGAGGGGTAGAAGCCCCTTTGCTGGGTATGGGGAGAGAGAAAGGTGCTAGGAAAGGAGGGAAAATGGCAGAGGGAAAAATAAAAAAGAATAATGGAGATTTAATAAATTTTAATTTAATTTTTTCAATTAATTAATGCTCAAAAAATCAGATTAATAGACGAGCTTCGAAAAATTCCAAAAAATTTGCCTATAGCTAATTTGGGGGTGAAGAACTCAACGACAAAGTCAATTTTTAATTTAAAGGTCAATTTATTTATCTTAATTTTGGGGTATTTAAATATATTAAAATATTCGTAAAAATCCGATGACTTCTAAATACTTTCAAACATCACCCCTAACTAATTTGAGGATGAAGAGCACAATGACGAAGTCAGATTTTGATTTCAAAGTCAAATTAAGTATCTTAATTTTATAATTAATTAAATATTATTAAATATTCTAAATATTCGATTGAGCTCTGAATTGCTCTAAAATTTCAAGGTTTCATTCTAATGACCAGATAAGATTAATGGATTGATAATTAAAATGTGATTAAGCTAAGATTATGCTAAGTAATAGCCTAAGACTATTACATTTTACCTTCCCAGTTGACTTGAAACACCACATTAACATATTATTTTATTCAAAACATATAAATGCTAATTTTTCATTAAGAATACCATATAATAGTAAAGTAACATGATCACACTATAAGCAAATTATACTGTAATTAGATTACTTTACTCTCAAATTTTTTAAATTTTCTTATGCCAAACAACCCCTAATAGAAATGATCTATTGTGAGTGAAGACTTTGAAGTATAAATATTATTACCGAAGAAAATAAAAAGCAAAGTCTTTGGGTTTAGAGAATTATTTACAATGGTTGGAGGGTTATCAAAATGTATGCCCATTAGACGATGGTAGATGATTGAACTATTTGTTTATTATGACAACTGGCTTGGGCTTAGAAGCTAGCAACACTCGATCTATTGTTAGGGATTTATCATCCTTAGTTTGCTATGATTGTTCTTATATAATTATGATAGCTAGGATGATCTCAATTGATAATGGCATTTGGTACCCATTTAATGCAACACATTTTTTATTATATTCAGCTCAATTACATTGATTTTGATAAATTGGCTTGGAAAATATTATAATATTTTAATGAGTATCTCAAACAAATAATAATATTCCAAATTATTCATTTAAAATAACATATTTTTGTTAAAATTAATATATCTTGTTTCGCTAATGATTGTATTAGATACCTTATTATTATTAATGCTAGTACTGTGGGGACCCGATGCCAAGTTTGCGAGAGCTAATCGAGCACCAGTTTTTTGTAAGTCCCCTAGTCGCAGGATCTTATTGAGTGATTTAAAAGATATAATATGTATGTATCAAAAGCAGCTTATTCATTCATTAATTTAGAAATATCATAATATTTTGATCACAATGATCTAAATAAAATTAAAAAAGTTACAAATTTTAAACTTACTCAAAAGTAATAAATTAATAGGTAACAGTATTATCACTGCTTGATCCTTAACGCATTTCATCTATGATGAGCTCCTGATCTGGGCATATTTCAAAAGTGTGGGTATTTGAATATTAGTTATTTATGAAACTAAGTATTGATAGATGTTAATTTTATAAATGTCAAATAATAGCAAATTAATCAATAATTTGATAGGAAATGTGAAGCTATACAAATTTATTCTTATAAACATATTTCAATTGCACTTAAACTTTAGCATAAATATAAATATAGAATTTTTGTGTTTGATATATTGCACAAAAATATGATTTTGTTGGGCAAATATAAAATCGAGGAAAATGGGAGTTCCATTTTGTGTTACATATCTCAACTTCCATCTATACCTGTGTAACAACCCAGGTTGTTACCTTGCTCAATTAAGACTAATCTAAGTCTTAATTAAGGTTCTAAGTCACTAATTAAGTAATTTAGAACTCATCTCTGAAACATAGGTCAAACTAGAAGTCAACAAAGTCAAATCTAGAATTCTAGAAAAAAATCCCAAACCCTAGAAATTGACTTTTTATTCAGACTTCAGATTGAAAATTCTGACTTCGCCATTGCATTCAGAACACCCAAATTAGCTAGGGGTGAAATTTTGGAGGCATTTGGAAGTCGTTGGATTTTTCGTCGAATATTTTAATAATATTTAAGTACCCCAAATAATCAAATAAATAAATACTCATCGAAACAAAAATCCGAGTGCACCGTTGCGTTCAGAACCCCTCATTTAGCTAAGAATGATTTATTGAAATTTTTGGGGTATATTTAATAGGGTAAATTGGTTAATTAAAAATCTGAAAAATTGTGAAGTAATAATAATATTAATAAATTAGCTTAACGGCACCGTCAAACTAAGCCTAACGCTGTTGGTCTCCGCAAGCCATTACCGTCTCATTTGACGGTTCTTGTGAGCCATCGATCAGAGGATCGAACGGTCCTCGTACGTCTTCCTCCTCACGACGGAGCGTAAGATCTCCGCGTGTCTGGAGTGTAGCCGCGCGTCGCTCTACTTCTTCTCCACGCGCCTTCCACAACCTGGAATCACCGCTCAACGCCTGATTAAGGCTCTAAAAGAATCTCTGTCGTGAGTTTTGGCAGTGGGGCACCTTGGAAAGTCGAAGGAGCTCTCGATTTTGGGTTGAGATATTCTGAGCCGTATATCCTAAGGTACTCCTCTATCCTTCTATCGCTTATGTGATTGCTTTGAATTTAGTTTGTAGACTTATTCCCAGACATGGATTGTTAATGTATTGCGGACCGAGTCGAACAATCAACAACTCGATTCATCAAATTTTTCAATCCATAAATAGTTTGAAACTGTTTACTACTCTTCTCGCCGAACATAGGATCTAGGGTTTGATCTTATGGCTAAGATAGATTACCTATATCATTGATTCATATGCCAATCGATAGCTATAGTCGTTCTCCATTCATTTCTATGAGAGTCGAGTCCCACCTCAGACGAAATCGTCGTCAAAAAGCATGCCCTAATTTTCCTCTATGCGAAGAAGGAGGAAGATGAGGGGTCGGGCCGGGTCGACCCGGGACCGACCCGTGAGCCATCATTTCGACTGGGAAATGAGCGGGGCCCACAGATCGTAGATTCTCGCCCTCAAAAAGCTGCGTGTCTTTTACGGGACACGTGTCGCAAATCCTGTCGGCTGTTAGACAGCAGGTGGGCCCCGCAGCAGATCAGCATGTCTGCTGTCTCATCCGAGACAGCAGGTGGGACTCGCTGGCATCTACTTAGCCAGTAAGGTTTGACATGTGGCACCTGCATAATAATTTAAGAATACATATAAATATGTTAGAATTTAATAACAAAAAATATCTATTAAATCAAATCAGATAACTAAAATCAGTTTAATTAAATAGTTAATTAAACCTTAATACTTTAAACATTCATAACTCAATAAATATATGTCCAAATTATACAAATAAATATATCAAATTGATCAGAAAAAATATGAAGAATTTATTGATTCTAATAATTTTGCATTTGGATGTGTATTTAGCAAAGTGATATTTTAGAGTATTAATTAAATTCCAAAAATGTCACAAAACTTACTTAGCCCATAACTTTGTACCCATTGACCCAAACATATTGAATATGGGTCTTAAAGTGACCAGAAAACCTTAAGGATTGATTTGATAGTATTCAGTTTGCTGTTTGGATTAATTTTTGCCTAATGACTTTTAGGACCTAACCCTAATTAGGTCAAATAACCCCAGAACTTCAATTGACCATAACTTGGTCAATTGAGCTCCAAATTGAATGATCCAAATATCAATTTAGATCAAAAAAATATAATCTTTAGAAATCTATAAAAATATTTAGGATCCAACAATTAGATTTACTAATCACTCATAATTACTCCAAATCTTGATTAGTGAATATTAGCAAATCTAATAATCCAATTTGAGTGATGTAAGTTTCAGAGGACTCATAGAGCCATTTAAAATCAATCTGTAAGGTTGGATTAGTGTTTGAGTGATTAATTTTGCTAATCACTCACTAATCACTCTAAACCCTAATTAGGTCATAACTTAGTCAAAATAGATCCAAATTGAGCCTACCACATGTCATTGTAATCAGTGGACTATTTGTAAACCATAGCCACTGATTTTACTCAATTTGGACCATAATTGACAAAGTTAGGTTTTTGACCCATAATTAAGAATTCCTTAATCCCCTTTTAACCCTAAATCTTGTATTGGCCATAACTTGGCTAATACTTATCATAATTTAGCAAATTTAAATTCTATAGAAAGCTTAGATAATAAAGAACAATAATCTAAAATAAAATTTAACTTTCACTTAGCCAAATTACTAAATTGCTCTTATGAGTCAAATTTATTAATTTGATCTCATATGGCTTAATAATCACCCAAAATTAATTTAGTTGCTGTCTAATCTTACATTAGACAGTAAGAAACACTTTACAAAAAAAAATTTCAGAATTTAAATCCTAGATCAAAATTTGATCTGAACCCTTAAGTAGGGGCAAAATGGTTATTTTGCCCAAATTTAGGGTTCAGCCTTTAAAGCCCTAAATTCAGTTTCTAATCATATTAATCAGTAAATATAATGATTTATAGCTGAAATTAATCAAATTCAAGTCTAAATTAGATTTTGATTAGAATCTCAAATTTGTTCCTTAAGAAATTCCTAAGTAAATTTGAGTGTTCTTCTCTCCTTAGTCACTCTTAGATCATACCTTAGGTCTTATAATATTAGTAGGATATGTGTCTTGAGAGATACTCTTAGTAATTAAGAGTCTTGATTCTTAAGATTAGGGATAGATCTTAAGTTAGAATTTATCTATTGAGTAAATTGGGTTACTCAATAGGTGAAACATTGAGTTTTCTAGTTTATAGATTTTCTTAGTTTATTAAATGATTATTTGATCTTTAAACTCTAGAATTAAGAATAGAGATCTATCCTAATGAATTGATTTATCATTAGGATTTGCCTTAACTTAATCTGTGAGATTTGGGTTCTAAACTTAGACCCTTAGATTATACCTTTAGATTAAGTGATTAGACCCCATCATCTGGAGTCTAATTTTTAATCTTTTCATCTTGATTGGCTAATCAAGATGAAGTTGGGATGAATTTAAAATACAAAGTTAGGTCGTTGATTTATTCATTTTTAACCAAATAGTCGTCTTTTGATTAAGTTATAATTAGGACTTGGCCAGTTCTAATTATCTTCAACTAGTAGGATTTGTGATTCTAAATTATAGAATGTGTAGAATTGATGATTCTGAAACTTATGTAACTTAGAGATAGATAGAACGAATTAAGTAGATAACAACAGATATCACCTGTGTTTTAGATAGAGTTTCTTGCACTTTGATTTTGATGCTTCGCATTCCTTGATTTTGATCCTTATACCTTGAACATGTATTATATACTTAAGATATTTGATAAATATCTTATGTTAATTGGAACATTCATAAGCAGTTATTATGTTTTCATTTCATAAGTGGTTTGTAAGATGTAGCTTGATTAGTATACCTCTTCGATCAACTCGTTCGGGGTCGGCAACCTTTTCGAGGGTTTAATGTTTGACAGTCTATTGGACATGCCTAGTCCGAGTGATAGGATGGATAGACTCTCGCCCTACTGACTATAAAGTCAGGATTCTGATATGGATATAGTAATTCAAGTATACTTACATTCAGTTCTGTCTTAGCTCATCAGGCTAAGAGTTTTCAGTAATGTTCAGTTCAGAGTTTTTTATCTCATCTAGCTAAGATTTGCTGAGTTTATGTTCAATTCAGGTGACTTATATAGTCACTATAGTTTCAGTTTACAATTATTGTTTTACTTGTATATTCTGCATTTCAGCACTATTTTTACTTACAGTTTTCCTGCACTTGTTTCCATATAGGATGTTAGTTTTACTTACTGTTTTCATATGCTCACATAGGATATTAGTTATTTTTAGTTTCATATTGTTATGTATGTCACCTAGCATATTTTATTTGATCATAAGCATATTTAGGTTGTACCTTTTCTTATAGTTTTGTTTAGTCTATTGCTTACCTGTTTTTGTTGTAGTTGCTTGGAGGAGGTATGTATTACTTCCTAGTTGCTTTAGTTATAAACTGTTTGTTTATAACTCATTACTGTTCTTTTTGTACATTTTTCTGCACCTATTTGCTTCAAGTTTCTGGTTGATGGTGATATTCAAGTAACTTAATAAAATTGTTTGCCCTAAAATGTACTTAGACATATTGTCTAACTAGTTTTTTTTTGTTGGCTGGGGCCCTACTATTATGAAACTGATAATGGTAGGTTCTGAGTTTGTTGGAGCAGTAGATCCAGTAGAGAGCTTGCCATTGGAGGAGGAGCCAGTTCCTGAAGATCTGTAGTTTCAGTTTTCTTTCTTTCAGTGAGATTGAGAGTTTCCTTTCAGTTCTTTTAAATTTATTAAAATGTTGTAATAATACAGGTTTATAATTCTCTTTCAATATTTTACTTATTCTGTATTGTTGTATTTATACTATATTGGAAGAATGTTATATTTTATGCTTCCGCACTCTGAGTTCATGTATGATCATTTAGTGATAGTATTTTTGGATGAATGGCAAAGTTCTTAGTTTAAATTGGATTAGAATGTGTGTCTAATCCAATCTTAAGTGGGGACCTTGTCATTTGGTGACCCCTTCACCGTAATCATGTTAATTTAAGAGTTAACAGGACCACGGTAGGGCAGGGTCGCCACAACCTGCCCACTCAAAGACTTATTAGCATAGGCTTCTTATGACTCCCGATGTCAGGCAGCCCCGTCATAACAGTTGTCTGATTAAATTAAAAATAGATCAATAATGAACCCTGCTACTTAGTTGTCTAAACTTTTTCATATATCATTTTATGTGACTTTTAAAAGTACTTTTATCAAATTTGTGCGATATTGAGCGAAAAAATATATTAAATAAGAGTAATAAAAGACATTTAGTACATTTCTTTAGTGCATGAATCAGAAAGTTAAAAATTAAGTATCTATACGATTTTGTACTTGATAAACAATTATTCAAAAATTTAATAATTAAGTTATTTAATAATGATAATTATCTATAAGAAAATAAAATATAATTATAAAAAAAAAATATTTATAATAATTATATAAGAGAGAAATAATCTTTTTTCACTCTCTCATTTTCTTTTTGAATTTATCAATTTTTTTCTCATATAATAATAACTATAATAATAATTATATTAATAATAATAATTTTATTATTTTAAATTATTAAATAATAATGTACTAACATTATAATTTATATGTACTTATATTTATAATATGTAGCAAAATAATAATACTTTTATTATTATCCTTAATAATATAATAATAATCTCTCTCTCTCTCCCGCTCCCCCTCCCTTCCCTCCCCGTTCTCGCCCTTCTGCCCTCTCTCCTCCCTCCTCCTCCTCCTCCTCCCCTTCTTCTTCCTCCTCCTCCCGCCTCCCTCCCTGCCTCCCCCCCCTTTTTTCTTCTCCTTTCTTCCTCTTGCTGCGTTTTATTGGAGGTCAGCGGGGAGAACCGGTAGTGACTGATGAAGTAAAGGAGGAAGTTAAGGGTAAGAGGAGTGGGGGAGGAGAGGGGATGGAGTGTATTTATAATTATTTTTTTTAATATTTTCTCTTTTTTCCTCTCCTCCATTATTCCAACGTGAGAAATTTGACTTATCTTCTTCTTAAATATTCTTGAGTGTTCAAATTAGCTTTCTCTTTTTTCTTATCCCTTCTACTTTGCTCTTATATTTCTTTCTCATCTTTCTCTTTGTTCTTTCTCTTTTTTTTCTCTCTCCTCCATTTTTTTCAAGAAAATAACAAAATTTAATGCCAATGTATATCTTAATGATAAGAACACACTCATGTCAAAAATTTTCGATTTGAAGTAATATTTTATTTATTTATTAATTTATGAAGATAAAATTTCAAAAATTAACTATGGTCAATCAAAAGCTATAAATTCGATGAACTTTTTTTTTGTAATATTTTTATAATATTTTTAATCCAAAGATATCAAAATTGCTGAATTTGAACTTGTATTTAGTTTTTCTAATTTATTGAATTTAAATAATTTAGAAAATAATTCAGGAGTATATATTGTCCGGATTGCTCATAAACTTTGGCATTACGATCACAAAAATCTACTATATCTAATGATATTTTTGGTTTGCCCTAATTTTGAAGTCGTTCGAGATCTTAATTTTTGAGTCAGATTTGATCATAATTTGGATGGTTGCGATTCAGATCGTTGCAAGTACTGACCCAGAGGTAGAAGACTAGTAGTATTATGTGATAGTTCATAATTCTCAATAAAGAATCATGTGATTGTATTTAAATAGTAAGAAATAATGTTTATAATATGAGTTGTTAATATGGCTAGATTATTATGTAACATTTATTGCTAATTTGGTGATTTATCAATTTTTTTTGAATTTTTGGTAAGTTATAGTTACAATTAAAAATATTGTGAGTATCAAAAGAAAAAAAATATTTCAAACTTTAGTTTTATATAAATCATAGATTATATTCAGCAGTCATTAGAGTTAATAGAGTATATATTGTAATTACAATAACATTGTAATGTAGTTTTATTTCATATATTGAAGAGGTAGCTTATATTTGGAGATATTAATCGGCCTTAAGTAATTAAAAAATAATTAGTATTAAATAAATTTTTTATTTATCTTATGTTGTTAAAATGCTCAATATATTCTTTATAAACTCATAAAAATAAATAAATATAGTCAAATATAAATGAATGAATAATTTTAGTACTTAATTTACTTTTGCTTGAGGGCAAAAGTATAGTCGACACTAATACGGACTGAAAGCTTCGCGCTTCTCCTTTCTAAACGAGAGAGTCAATAGAATGAAATAAAAAAATCACCAAAAATCAGTCATAGCAGAAAGGTGGAGAAGAACGGAGGCCTCAATCTTCCATGCCCAGATCGCTTAGTTTTGATCCCCACATCTTCTTTTCTGATTGCTCTCCTCTGAGTTTCTCCGCTGTTCGATTCGAGTGAGAAGATGGAATCGGGGTCAGCTGGGGAAAGGGGTGAAGGGAAGATAGTCGGAACTCTCACCCACGGAGGGCACTACGTGCAGTACAATGTATATGGAAACCTCTTCGAGGTTTCTGCTAAGTATGTTCCACCAATCAGGCCAATTGGCCGAGGCGCCTACGGCATCGTGTGGTGAGTAATAGTTCAGAACTTTGAACCTGTCTCGCTTCTAGTGGCAGCGATTCTGGTTTTATGTCAATTGGAATTTAGGTTGTTCGTTGTGGGGTTTCCGTTATATTAACTCGTTGGAATAACTTCTTATTGTTGTTTCTTCTGTATTTTTTTAGTGGGAGCCCATTCTTTTATTTTATTACTCAAATGATTGTGGATAACTGTGCTTTTTTGGCTCCAGGCGGTAATTGCATTTGATTGCTTTTCTGAGGTTGTCTTAGATTTGCTGATCGCGGAGAGTAGAATGGAAAATTCTGTGATACGTTAAAGCTATGTACAATATTATTGCGAGGCATCAAAACTGGGATCCTTGATGGTCCGGAGCAGAAATAGACTGATTCATTAGAAAGTTGGTTGCGAAATGTTTCATTTTCTATACACAACAATTGATAATTGGGCGAATCCTGCGAGTTTGAGAAAAGAGAAATCGTTTGTAGTTCTTTAAGTTGAACTCCCGCAAGGAAAATGCAAAGAAACTTTGCACATTGGTGGTGATTACAAAGTCTTAGAGAGGACACTCTTAAAAGTATTATCTATGTGTACTAGGGTAGCAATTTTCCTTAATTTCATTTATATGGTCATGTAGTTGATGGAGGGATGATTTATTTGATTTTCTCAGCTTGATAAATTTGTCAAAAAAAAAAAAACCTTGAGGTGATGTAAATCCCCACCCAGTCGCTATGCGCAAGAAGAGTAATTATAGTGATGAGATGGGTCATTACCCACCCATACAGGATATTAGTACCCTTAATACCAACTGTAATGCCTCGGGCTAACCGCTGATGGATAGCCCGGCACATTAACTCGAGGTAACCCACCCTAACCCGTCATCAGTTCAACACTTAAGCTTAATTGATTGGGATCAAACGAGTTATCTTTGATTACTTCATCTGAGGGCTAATTCTTAAAATAATTATGATTTTTATTCTAAGTATTAATCTTATCTCTATGCATTGGCGATATATTTAACTTTATAGAATTGCTAATGAATACGAGATAAGAATAATAATAGAAAGATCACATCACAATACAAAGTATAAGATAATATGAAATTAAAGTGCAGAAGCTTAAACATTCATTCATATCATTCATCACAGAAGCAAAGTAAATATTCATTTTAAAAAAGAAATATGAAAATACTTTCAGAGTTAATTATTGCAATCAAAATTAAATGTTTCACATAAAATAGTCTCTCATCTTACCAACAGTAAAGAAAGGATATATAAGTACTAAAATATCAGCACTCCAGCGATGCTGCTCCTTCGTCTCTTCCAGAAGCTTCTAAACCTCCTTGAAAGTAGACTCCCTCAAACTACTCCAAGCTTGACATGTCGGTTTTCACATGCTAGAGTCCCAGCAAAAAAAAAGAGAAAAACTTTGTGTGAGACGTAAGTCTAAGTACATTTTAGGCTGATTACATAATTTTCTTATCATTTAAGGGATATTACTCAACATAACAGTAAGTCAAACAACGACAACATAATTCAAACTGTGTAAATGAAAGTAAAGCTGAAACTGTAAACCAAATGCTAAAAATAGAGACTAAGTAATATTAGAAATAGAACACATATGCTATAAATATAATAACGAATGTAAGACTGTAAACTATGTAAAATATGAAATAGCATGGTAATGTATGCCACTGATATGCATCTGAGTATGTTGTAGAATATGCCACATGTATGCATAACATGATGCCAGGCTTGCATCCCACAGATCCTAGGTGTGCTCCGAATCGCATTGCTAACAAATTCTAGGTGGTGCTACACATCGTATCGCTAATTATATGTTATGCTATATGATTCGATTTATCCAAAATTGAAAGGATTAAATAACCAAGAATCTAAAAATAGAAAATATATCCCTTTTTGTTATCTATCTATTTATCATGTCACATCTAATATACATATTAATGCACACACCATATTATTCAGAAATTTAGTCATAAGAATCGTCTAATATACATATTTTAGATCTTAATGTGATGGCCTTAGGTTAGGTTAGTTATCAACCCAACTACCCTTGAGTACCTCTCCGACAGGATCATATTGGCAGTTAAGAGAAAAATAGCATTTGGACATAAATTAAATCATATAGCCATACAACATAATAAACTTGCCAATTATTCAAATTAAAGAATATAATATCCATATTATTACAAACTAAAAATGATATAAGTAAATGTCTTCTTTCAATTTTAAAAGTTTAAATAGCAAATCAAACTATATGCGCAAAGTCAGCACCACCATACTTTAGATATCCTTTAAGCTATATCAACTTCCTCCAATTGCACCTGATCTGGAATTATAAGAATAATGCATCAATACACATATTAAGTACAAAAGATGTTAAATATTACACAGCAAATGCGGGAAGGGAAATAGATAATTTTGCAGGAATCAAAGAATAGAGCAAATACATAATCCTACAAATTAATATTTTTCTTGCTATAATATTATCACCTGTCATATTATCAACATATAATAAGTTTCATGCATGTTTGTATGTATGTCTTGATTTCATGAAACAATATTAGCAGTTCTGCTGGGCAAATCCAGAACCATGAGGCTGGGTTCAATAAGAGCAACTCCTTCATATGGGCCCCCTCAAAGGCTCCAGATGGAACCCTTATAACTCCCGATGGACTAGCCCCGTCCCTAACCTTATCAACCACCATTTTGGAACCCTTGCATACATTCACAAGACATAACATACACATTTCATTTATGACATTACTCTAGCATTTATCAAGCATTTCATTTATCAACTGGAATAAAGCTCAAAGCGGTGCTAAAGCGGCGCTTAAAGCGACAATAAAAGCATTTAAGTGTAAACAGTAAGATCAATGTACCTTGGTATACGAATATGCTGATTTTAGCACTCAAAAATCTGCTGTGTCTGCAAAAATTGTATTTGTAATATTATTAGATTTTGAAAATGACCCATATATATAATAATGAAATATAATTTCTTATTTCTAAGTCTTTATATTTATTTAGTATTGTTCCCCCTTAAAGATTTCTTTAAAACTTTTTAAATTTATGTAAGCATTCCCTAAAATTCTTATTCCTTATTTCATTAAATTATAATGCTTTATAAAGCAATGGTTGTTTATATGAACCTTTATCATATTTAAAAATAGTGGGTGAGTGATCATTTACTAAGGAATTAAAACGAGCCATATTGATGTATCATTTAAAAGTATCTAACTCACTTATTTGACTAATCCTAATCTTATCTTAGCATTTCTTTCCTTTCCCTCTTCATTTAATTAGTGGAACACCCCATATTTTTCTTAGTATTGCTGAAATTTGATCAATTCTTAAGTGCATAAATTACAATATGAACATGAGTTAGCTTGAGGTCAATATCTAAGAATCTTCATTATAAACCTTCTTTACAAGATTGATTCCCTATATACCCATTCATAAATTATTGCAATATAAAAAATAATACATACTTATGGTAAATCTAAGAACTTATTGAATCATTTATTTAAGCTGTCAAAGAGATATATTGTCTAATTATACATATATAGAGTGGTGAGCTAATCATAATGTATTTAAGGTCAGTTTGCATGCAAGAAAGTAGACAACCGTCCATCCTTCAATGAAGTTCAGCAAATATTTCAAATATTTCCTATTGCCATAATAATCACTTTCACTCTCAAGAACTCAGCCTACTATTTCTTTGTTTACTTTGGTGAGAATCTTAACCATATAAGTATAGTTTATAACAATCATTATTGATAGATGGCTATTCTAAAGAGGGATAAAACCTTTACAGTAACCCGTTGTTTCCATCTACACTAATTCCTACGTACTACAATAAATTTATATTACAAATTATTGATATATGGTTATTCTGTTTGTTTACAGATTTCAATGAACTCTGATTAAATAACACATAAAAGTTTATAGTTAGAAACTCATCGCTTAGAATCTATCATGCCTAATCTCATAACAACTTCTATTCTACTTAATTAGAAAATAAAGCAGAGAATAAGCATTGTACCTATGCAATCGAGCGTTTCTAGAACTCAGCAGAAGAGAAAGCAGACGGCTCAGATACGTCGAGTGGATTTCAATGAATGGAATCGGGTCGAAGCCGTGCTCGGAGGAATAGGGATCAGCTGAAGGGGTCGAGATGAACCTTCTTGTTGTTGAAGCAGAGCGATTGAAGGCGTCGAAGACTGCGACTGCGGCCAGCTTCATTTTTGCTTGCGGTGTATCCTCCCAAGGCTGCGGCTGGCGTCGTCGACTTGGAGAGGAGTTACGGAATCGACAAAGTTCGTAGCGGTAGGATCGAAGAGTGGCGTCGACGACTTCTGTAGGCTGTGGCTGCATCTCTGCTTGCGTTGAAGACTACGGCTTCGCCAGCTTGGTCACTGCGTCTGTAGTGGAGAAGAAGACGATGCGTATGAGCTGCAATAGTCCACGTGCTCAGGTGTCGTAGGTTCTATCCGCCTAAATACATTGTCGACGATTTCTATCGAGGCGTAACCCCCTTCTGCAAGCGACTTCGCGCCTTATTGAGATAAAGGCGCTGTTTCTGGAAGGTGGCAGCAAATGGAAGAATCGACAGATAAGAAATGTTAATGTTAAATTTTTTTGTTTTTCTTGAAATGAGGTTGGTTAATCAATTGTAGAAATATAATGGTGGGTTATCAACGTCAAAGGAATCTCGGCGGGAAAACTAACAGAAATACAGAATTCACGGGTATTAATAGACTATAACAGTATTAATGAACAATTAGGATTAGCGGGGACGTTAGAGCCTTTCTTAGTAACGACCAAGGGTCGTTACACTTAATTACACTATATTCGATAGATTTGAAATCACATATCGAAGTTAATATATTTTATCATATGTTAAGAGTATATACTATAACTATCATGTTCCAAGAAAGGTGAAGTTGGACACTTAGGTTGCTTAACTGCACTTATACCCGCGCACAGGGATAGGAGATATACATCATTTCATAGTTTGTTTCTTCTAAACTAAGATGTCCAAATCCTAACTCATAATACACATTGAGATTGTGATGTTTTCCTGACATGAATTGTACTTGTTTAAATGCTTAAGATAAGATAGCAACTCTATAGTTCTTTACAGGGCAATTCAACTAATGGTTTAAGTCAAATGGAAATTAGAGTTAGATTATATATATGTACTTCATTCCCATATGATAATACTTATATCATCACTGGGTTAAGTTCTAAGCAAGATAGTTAATATTCAAGAATCTTCAAAATTACAAGAGACTTAACCAGATGCTAATGGTTCAACACTAAACACTAAAGTAAAATCATCTAAATCTTGTATTTGGACTTACTACCACAAAATGTGAGTTCAATATAATTTTAATTGGGTAATCACTACCACAAGAATATGTTCAGCTCTTAGGGTTCATGTGGTAAATCTAGAGTCTTACCTCAAAGTATCACAAATAAGGCATCCTATCTTAATAATTTAACTTAACTATAGTTCATTCAGCACGTGATCTAGTCTTATCTTTTAAAGATTTCTGCAATATTTAAATCCTTCTAACTACTAAAAGTAAGTTTCTAAGATTGAAATATAAATTATAATGGGTCTTAATTAGTGTAAGAGTATTGGTAATTGGTGTACTAACCAGACCTATATGGCACAACTAGAATGTAGATTTCCTTCTTAAAGTTACTCTTAAAAATTAATACCTTATTTCTTTAAATGGTTCCTTACAATTGGAACTAGGTTGATGAATCAATCAATGTTTTTTAATTAAACTTTTAAGGGACTTAAGCATTTTAATTACTTATATTAGGAAGAATCAATCAAGATTTGAGACTTAACATTAAACCTTGAGTTTCCTTAATTAAATCAATCACCTTTAAGAGTGTTAGTATCAATTATGTGAAATTGAGTTCAAGAATAAAATATAATGTTATTAAATAACTCCTTATCGTATAATGAGAGTTTGGATAGTAAGTTAAATTTGGCTAAGTAGATTGCTTAATATTGACTAATTAGTTTTGAGCTAATTATGGGTGATTAATAAATTTATCATCTAAAAATAGAATATTAAGTTATAATTAGGTTGTTTACTGATCTATGAATCAATAGACACCTAAATCATTTAAATCAGATCACAAATGAAGTTAATATACACTAATCAAGGTTTGGGATAATTAATGAATGATTAGCAAAATCAATTACAAAAAAATAAATATACTATTATAATTAAATTTTCCTTTGTGTAAGGAAGTAAATGAGATCCTATTCATGCAATTTGGTTAAGTATCTTGTCTAATATTCACTAATCATATTTTAAAGTAATTAAGGCATGGTTAAAAAAATTGCTCACAAAAAGTTAAATATTATTGCAGTTTATTATTCTACATATTTTTTTGATCATAATGGTATATAAGATCATAATATTTGGATGCATATTGACTGAAATAAAGCTAACCTTAGTTTCCATTTAATTTATATAGTTAGAACTTTAGGATTCCAAAAAATATTTTTGCATTATTTCATATTTGGTGATCGGGCTCTGTCGGGTTGATCGGGACCTGATGGGTTGGCTCTCTGTGGAACAACGCGGGTTGGTCTGGACCCGACGAGTTGTTACTATCGAACAATGCGGGTTAGCTCAACCCGCATTGTTCTTCATCCACTTCGAAATTTCCCCGTTGTAAACAGAATTAGGGTTAAGATGATCTGCTAATTCCTGGGTGCTCCGACTGCCCAAATTTGATCGCTCCACGGTCACTGGACTGAGGAGCGCCGAACGCACCAAGAAGCCCCTTGTGGGGTCGTCGGAATCGCCGGGACCTTACCCCACTCAAGGCTCCTGACTAGGGTTTACTTTGGGGAGCTAATCCTCCCCTCATAGACGATGCCATGGCTGGGTTCTGGTCTCAACACAATCTGCATGCCGAGACGGATCGAAGCCCCATCCTAGCCTAGTGGTGGCGTACTAGGATGACGGGTTCTTATTCGATCCCTTTACTGTCGAGCGCTGTAGCAACTCAGATAGGGCGGGGGTCAATGGGGCTAGCTCGATTGTCTAGGGACCTTATCGAACTTTCGATAAGGATAGGTTCGTAGACAATTAGGCAATCCAATTTGGAGCCAATTGCCTGCGAACGAAACCAACCAGCTTGACGGTTTAGCAGCCTAGTTTAGGCAGTGATCTTCATTGCCTGGACCGCTGTCGGGCCGGCTGTCGCTTAATTGACGTGAGTCCATTACTAAAACCATCACAACATCTATCTTGAACTATCCAACCAATAATCAAGTGATGAACGAGCCTAACTGGCTCGGGGAAAAGAGGTACCTGGACGAATTTTAGGATTGCACTGACGGGAATTGGGAGCGTTTTGAAGACTGAATTCCACTTATGGGAGCTTTCTCTGAATGCTGGCTACTAACTGGGAGCTCGAACTCTAAGCAGAACCCACTGCTTCGCCGATGATTCTGCTTGGAGTCAATAGACGTCGGCCGACCTCACACAAAGGGCATAGGGAATTAGGCGAGCTGGGGAGGAATTGGGTGCTGGCAAGGATGCAGATTAACTCAGGAGGTGTAAAGGAACCTCGAACCTCCTGAGGAAAATTGGGAGCTATTTATAGCTCAGGGAGCTCGGATGAGGTCGGGTCGTGGCTCCGGCCTAAGCCCAATGAGTTCGCTCCTAAGAGGTCAATTGGGCGCTCCTGGGTCATTGAGACCCGCTGGGAGGGGTAAGCTACTTCGGGAAATCAGTTAGAAGCCGTTAGAGGTTGTGGGGGACAGGCTTGACGCGGTTAGTACGGAGAATCTCCTCTGTCGAGGTTGGCTCAGCAGGGACGAGGTGAACAGGTACGGATGCGCGGCGGGCCGTATGAAACCGCGAAACGGTCTTGATGTGTCGGCCAGTAACGGCCGAACACAGAGAGGATCCTAGCCGTCGGATCACGAGTACGATCCGACGTCTGATAATGGATCCGGGCTAGATTTGATCTGGGCCGTCTGATCCGCACGGATAGACGGCCAGATGGCGCTGGATCGTTGTCGGCGACTGGGGCTCTACAGCGAATCATAAGGATTCTGTCGACCGCTGGAGGGTATAGTTGCAATTATTTGAATTGTGGATCCCTTTTGTGCAATTTCTTCAGTTTAATTTTGATTAATTTAAGGCTTAAATGACCTCCAAAAGTCCATAAAATTTCACTCCTAGCTAATTTGGGTGTGAGGTATTCAAAAATGCAATTATAATTTAATTTGAAGATCAATTTAATTTAGCTAATTTTTTAGGTCATTAAATTGACTAATTAGCCAATTGATCCAAACGAATTTCAATGAATAGTCATAATGATAATTAGAACTTAGTGGCACAAGATTTAAGTCCTAATTAAGCTCATATTGGACAGAGTAACAACTTAGAGTTGTTATAGGTGATAATAGTTCTTTCTAGTTGGCTCAAACTCATTTGGTAGGTACCATAATGATTACTCTTTTACTTCCATAAATAGTATTTGGAAGATATTGATAGACTAAATAAACTCTTCTTGTGGATATATTTAAGGCTCTTGATCATTGATATTTTTAGAGGTATGTTGGGTTCTTACTAAGATGAGTGGCAGCCATTGCGGGGAGATGCCAACGATGGCCAGATGAACTATCAACTTTGCTCAATTTGGATCTTCGATATGGAGGAAAAGGTTATTTTCCATGCCCAATCCATTGAAGGTATGCACATTGAAAGTAAAAAGTTTAAATTAGGTGATATTGAATATCATATAAGTGCTAAATGGAGTTATTTAAGCACTCCCTCAACCAATAGTCTTCTTTTTTTCTTCAGCCCTTTTATGGTGAATATACCTTCTGAACCTTCATAGGGTGAGACATAACTAGGATTGTGTGGCGAGTTCACATATTATATATTCAATGTGTGAAGTAAAGGTGGGGTGCTACTCATGTGAGGTGTGCCACGAGTCAAGGACTCATTTTTACTTGGAGTCATTCTTCTGCTTGTTGAATATTGCATTAAATAATGGTGTGCAAGATGAAGGGCAATTATTTGGGATGCCAAATTGAAAAGATTGGTTATAGTTACAGGGAAAAAAAACCTCAATGACTTCTTAAAAGTGTTCGGTTCATATTATCATAGCATTGTACTAATATGATTCAGATTCCAACAAAAAAGTCAAAATAATAGACATTTTTGTGGTTTATCAAAATGATTAGGGTGGAGAGAATGATTGGAAATGGGTGCAACTCCATCCCTTTAAATGTCAAAATTGCACCAAAATATACACAAACTCCATCGCCAACAACAGCAACAACACCATGCCTTAATCCCACCAGGTGTGGAGACCAATTGGATCTTTAAGGGAAGAGCAAACGATGTTCCGATGGATTCCGGGACGGATTTATATAAGCCAACAACAAGATTGTTCCGAGCACGTCCCAGGCGCCCGACAGACAGGACTCTGGCGTCTAGGCGCCTGCTGACAAAGAGGCAGCTGCCTAGGTGCATCCCAGACGTCTTAGAAACAACAAGGCAAGCGCCCAGGCGTGTCCCAGGCGCGCCCCAGGTGCCCACAGAAATCCCAATTCGAGTGTGACGTATCTTAAGCTGTTTAGGGCACTTGGAGGGTGGTTTGGGGTTCCATATGAATGCTAACTTGTTGGCTTAGGGATTATTGTGTGCCATTTTCTGTGAGAGAGCTCTTGGAGGCTTGAAACCCAAGAGTGAGAATGATGAGAAATTTGGGAGAGAAGAAGACGTAGAAGCTCAAAGGCGGTTAATCTTTTATTCCTCTAAGAGATTGATAAGTTATCTATAGTAAATTATCTTGTGGTGGTGTGGCTTTATAGTTTTTCCCATTTTTGTATTTTCTACGTATATCTTTGTGTGCTTGTGTGCTTGTGAATGTTTGTGCTGTAATTTTTCAGTTATTTGTGTTGATATATTTTTCATGATTGCTTTAGTAACTCTTAACGGTTAAGCTCTAATCACAAGGATTTCTTCTTTTTAGAAGATCTCTTAGTCCCCAATAGTCATTGACCATTGTAAATATTTTTTTGGTCTCTTAACTCTTATTTAAGTAATTTTGTTGGTCCCAGTTGTTAATTGCCTCTATCTTTGGTAACTTCCGTTCATTAATTCCAGCGGAGCACATTTTCGTTACCCAACGCATACAACGACTGGATTTTTACAATAACTTTCTTTCGATTTCACGGGTCAATTTCAGCGATCGATTCTGGCGACAAGTAGCCGATTTCAGCTGCAAGCACTCGATTCCAGCAGTCGAAATTAGCCAAATGCTGTTGAATCGACCGCTGGATTCATTACCGTAAGCACTTAGCTGTTGTATGCCTCTCTAGAATCGACCGCTTTCAGCTGCAAGTAGTGGATTCCAGTTGCAAGTTGTCAATTTTGGCTACAAGCGGAATGGCTGCAACGGAATTGACCTCTTGAAGCGGGAAGAGGCCCATTACAGAGACGAATACAATGGCGTAGGGCTGATAATCTTACTCGAAACTTGAAACTTGAACTCGAAATATTTTGAATCGACTCAAACTTGACTCGAAAATTTCAAGTCAAGTTCGAGTCGAACGGCTCGACTCGAACCCTATTTGACTCGACTTAAAATGGTTCTAACTCAACTCCATCTCGAACGAGTTCGAGTCGGACTTAACTCAAAAATTTCAAGTTTGAGTCTGGGTTGACTCGACTCGAGCCAGCCATAAGCAACCGAGATCTTACCATAACGATTCCAGTGACCGATTCTAGCTGGAATCAACCATTAGAATCGTTATCTTATTGCTTCCAACTACAAGCATCGAATTCCAACTGCAAGCGGCCAATTATGTTGCATCCAGAATCGATCGCTTGCAGCTGGAAATGACCTATTCTAGAGATGCATACAGCAGCCGAGTTCTTACGATAACGATTCCAGCGTCGATTCTGGCTAAAATCGGCCTCTTGCGGTTGGAATCAGAAGAAATTACCGTAAGAATTCGGCTGTTGTATGCATTGGGTAGAAAAAAAGCTATCCTCTGGAATTAATGAACGGAAGGAGCCAATCGGCAGAGTGCTCGGTAGAGGGGTGACTAATCACCGGTGAGAATACACAGTAACAGTATTATGTTACGGTGGTAGATTTGGTAATGCCATTGTTATGCCAATTTGTTTGTAATGTTGCTTGATGATATGGAGCTCCTCTTGGCTTAAATTTTTTGGTAGCCTTAGAATAGCCAGAAATTAGTCTTCCGGCGGTGCAAGAAGTTGGATGTTTTTGAAAAGTGCTCATCCGCATCATCCAATGCTTTGTCATGGAGATACTACTGGTGAGAGAGACGAACTGTATCGACTACTGAGTCATCCTTAGGGGTGGCGTGTGAGTTTTTGTGTGTTTCATTATTGTTGGGATATGTATAGGGTGCTTAGAAATCTTGTTGTTGCAGAAATGACTCTCCTCAAGTTGAACATCTATCATATCATCAATACTATTTGTTGTCAACCTACTTTATTATTAGGCTTCTATGGCATGCTATTTCTTGTTTCCCAGGTTCACTGCTGTTGTTGGAAGGCAGAGCACTAGTTCTTTGGGACATTGGTGAGAGTACCATCAATATTTTGCTCTGTGCCAAACTTCTAGATGTGCCATAGTATACCTGCATGCTTCATACAATTATTATGAGTTTAATCTAATTTAATTTTTACAAAGAGATAAGAAATAGATTATAATTTTGGTTAATTTATAAACTGCCATTAAGTTAACTTTATTGGCAATAAAAATGATTGACAATATCAGTTAGTTCTGTAGGCTAAGAACAACTGATATCTAATTTAGTGAAGCTCTATACATCTTCTAGAAAAGTATGCAACTGCATTTTCAATTTGAAAATTTTTACATCGCAGTCATGATGCACATGTCAATTTTGGCTATTCTATATTTAAATGCTACAAATGTGATGAGTTCAACAAATTTAAGATTAATCACATGGACTTATTGACCGTAAAATATATAAGAGAACATTGATTAGGATAAGCAGACAAGAAATCTGGGTGCAATAAAAGAGCTAAGGTTTAATCAGGACAATGTAAGTTTCTTGTAGCTGATCAGACCCTACAACTGACAATTTTCTGCATTAGCGAAGGAAAATGAAATTTATGGAACAAGCAAAGAAATTATTAGGTGTAGGTTGCTATTGCTATATGGGAACTTTTTCAAAGTTTGCGAGGGGTGGCAGTGTGCGTAGTATATTTGAATAAGTGTAGCATGTGATGATTTGACATTTCTTGCTCCCTATATCACTTGCTTTAAATCCCTTGTAAGTGTAGCTTATCTGGCGCATGCAAAGCTGTAACTACTATCCGAAGAAAGTAACACTGGCTATTTTTTGTTGCTGTTTCTTTGTTTAATTTTTTTAATATAATGTAATTGTAGATATGACGTCATTGGTCCTCTTGTTTCTCCCCTGCATAATTTGTGGAACCTAGGTTTGAATTGGGGTTTTGTAGATAGTCATGCGTATGCTATTCATTTAGCTGCTTGTTTTACTGCATCCAAGAATGTTTTTTCTTAGTACTGCAGATTTTCATTATCTTGCTATTATTGAAGTTATGAAAGCTTAAACTAGTCAAATCAATTTTTATTCTTAGATGGTTTTTTGAGATATCTTGGTAATATGCAGCGCAGCAGTGAATTCCCAAACACAAGAGGAGATTGCTATTAAAAAAATTGGCCATGCTTTTGATAACAGAATCGATGCCAAAAGAACCTTAAGAGAAATAAAGCTCCTACGTCACATGGATCATGAAAATGTAAGATCATCTATCTAAGGGAAAATATGTATTAGCTGAACTCATTTTTAACGATAAATTTGTTGTCCTGTTTATACCTTGAAATTCTTAACATAAAAAATTGATCTTTATAAGCATAATGAGACGCTTTTGCACTTTATTAAGTTTTAGATATCTGATGCAGGAACGAAAGTCGCACAATATAAGGATTAAAATTTAATTTTTTTATAATTTCTTCCAGTTAACATAATTGTTTATTTGGTGTTTTTATATTCATGGTAATTGAATGGTTCAATTTTCTCATGAAAAGTTCAATCTAAACTAAATAAATCAGACATGTTATTTAGGTTGAATGTTCAAAATCATTTCTTAGTTTCTCTACTGTTGAACTTTAAAAGTGCACTTAGATTCAACTATAATTGATATAATTAAAAACTGAACTATATAAGTATTTTAAAGTATCTAACGTAATATTAATTGTAATATTTCTAATTATTCTTAAACATGGTTATTTTATTTTACTGGTAAATTGTGAAGGCATACACTAGGAAATACAAACACTTCAAAATACTTTCTTGGTTTGTACACGGGCACAACATGCTTCACACGTGATTTGATGCTTATCTGACAAACCATAAATTATGTCTTCAATATTTCATGCCCAATTCGGATTGAATATAGGCCATTGACATTAATTTTTGTTCTTTTTATAGTTATCAACTCTTGTTTTATAGTTTCTTCTTTAATAATCAAGCAAGATAGCAATTAAATAACTATTAAAACTTTTTATGATTGTTGATAATGTGCTTTAACTATTGTTAAAATTTAATGTGAAGTATGATGCTATATACTAATCTTTATTGTTGCTATCAAAAGACTAACTTCAAACCGTTGAAATTCATATTTCATATTTATATTTTACTTAAAAAATGACATTCTTAATATATCATGCCCTGCTTTTGACGGTTTTTGTATATCACTTTGTCTATGTTATGTTTGAGTTGATTTTTGTGCTTTGTAAGCCATGCACGTAAATAGTACACAGTAACACATGTTATAGTGCATCATGTAACATAGAAATGTATTATTGCCATAGCAAGAACCCTTTAAAATTGCACAAATTGTGTGTTATAGGCACATCACAGTTGTGTTATAATGCACATAATTTGCTTTTTTATCATTAGCCTTTAAGACTAAAAAATGTATTTAAAATCATATATTTTATATTATTTTATTAAGATTTAACTCCTTATCTTATCTTCAAACTCATAAGTTTATAATTCAAACATGCACGAGAGAGGAGAGCTTGTGAGATGCAATGACAAAGCCAACATAATTGGAGATATTGCTAGGGATGGCTTTAAATCGAGTTTGATTTGAGACATAATGAACTTGAAATCAAATTTTGTCAGTTTAGTTTGACTCAAATATTGATTCAAACTTGAATTTTTTTTGAGTCGAGCTAATTTAACTTAAAACGATTAGATTTCAAGTTTTATTTGAGCCAATCAAAAAATAACATGCTAAATTATGAAGAAGTGGATATTCGAACTCATAACCTCTTGTTGTAATATTGTGCCTCAAATCAATTCTGTTGAACCCACAAAATTGTTAATAATTCATATAACATTTATTTATTATTAGTTTCAATATAACTTGAACCATAAATTGAGTGAATCAAACCAGACTTGAATTTTTTTTGAGTTTGAGGCTTAAATCATGGCTAAAACTAAAATGGCTCAATTCATTTTCAAGTTCAATCAAAATTTGAGGGATTTTCGAGGAAATTATGAGTTAGTAAAAGTGCTAGCCTTAGATAGCACTGACACGAGCATGGAAGACAATAAGGAGGGGTGTTGTTAATACCTATGATTGTCAACAACTAGGCCTTATTTTTTTGTATTTATGTATTTTTAAAATCTCAAGCCTATGACTAATTCTCTTTTTGTGTATTTAAATTGGCAATTATTTTATTTTTTGTGTTTTGTTTATGATTTATGATATTTATTTTCTTAGTGTGTATTTTGTTTTGTTAAGCTTGTATAATCATATAATTCTCTTATACATTTTTTATTTGCTTATGTATTTAATTTGTTATTATGATATTCGATTTCTAGTTAATTTATTTTTTTGTTAACATTCATTTATATTAAGACACCTTAAATTTATGTATACAACAACAACAACACCAATCCTTAATATCATTAGGTGGGGTCGGCTACATGAATCCTTTGTTTCCATTGTGCATGGTCAAATAGAACCCCTCTTTAAATTTATGTGTATTTTATTTAAATATTATTAGTATTAGGTTCTCTTATACTATTGAATTTGTTGTAAATTTTCCATACTAGCCATTGATCTATTTTCAAAATATCATACATGTTTCCATGTGTTATCTGCTGTGCTTTCGTGGCACTTTGAACTATGGCATGCTATATGTGTTATTAAAAAGGGTGAGGCATTGTAGCAAATTTATGTTGTTAATAGATAAAAAAGAATTACCCTTAAATTAAACTGTGTTCGACTTTATGTGCTTGTCGAGACCATTGTTTTTAATGTTAAATTGTACATAAAAACATTTTTAAGTGATTAAACTTCAAGTTCTCAACATTAATTATGTTAAGAGTTCATGCGCATGTATTTCAATGTTCATATATGAAACACTAAAATATATTTATATATAAAAGTTCTATCTCAAATATTTGATATTTTTATTAATGCCTTTAAACTTCATATAAATTCCATCGAAAATTGGTGTATTCATGCATTCAAAAGTCTAACTATTGGCTTCACATTAAGCTATAAATTATGGACTATTTCTAAATTGGTATTGGAGTAAGGGTGAAAGGGAGATCACCTCTCTTTCTTATCCATTGAGACTTACAAATCTTGTAATACAAATACAAAATTTTAGTGCATATAAAAAATAGAGATTTGAGAAAGAATTTACCTAGGTGATTGTTGGGCTTTACCGAAGTCACTTGTGGCATAATTAGGGTCAATTTTTCATATTGGTATCTTTGCTTGGATGCAAGCTGAAAATCTCTTTATTTTTGAAAAATTATATCTTTATATTTTATTTTTTTGATGAACTAATGTACGAGTGATTCTACAATTATTCAAGTAGTTGACCTAAGCATGCACATAAGTTGGGTACGGATTGAGTCTCCCCAACTCATATATGATTTAAATGCTTATTCAATTTGGTCATCTCATGGATTAGGTCGAGGGCAACCCATATCTGACCTAGGGCCTTTTTTGGAATTGAATAGTTGGTGTAAAGACCCAATGTGGGTTAGTAAAACTAAACCAACATTAGGCTCATTCCCGCAGGATCCTATTGGACGGCTAAGCAAAATAACATTTAATAATTAAACATTCAAAGCCATACAAGATGCAAAAATATTATTCCATTTAATTTAAATGTTTTCAACACATAAGAATCATTAACTATTCTAAGTACAAAATAAACGTAGAAATTTATTCTTCTATTCTACGCCTTAATTCCTTAATGCCACTAAGCTAGCTCAACACATAAGAATCATTCAATTCAAAGTAAAATCATCCATAATATAACAATAATTGTTAAATGTTTTCAACACATAAGAATCATTAACTATCTTTTATAAGTATAAAATAAACATAGAAATTAATTATTCTACTCCACGCCTTTATTCCTTAAATGCCACTAAGCTAGCTCAGTACTTTCTGGTTGTACTTGATATGGCATTGTAATAATAATGTCTTAGAGCACATTCTAAGTACAAGAGATACTAAATATTACACTTAAACAAATGTGGAAAGTGAAAGTAAGGATATGATAAAATTGCAGGAAAACATGAGTTTAGTGCAATAAAATAATTGAAATTTTTGCAAACAAAATATTTTCTTGCCATAATTATGTCACATGCTATTTTTATAAAGTAAATCAACATATGAAAATATTCATAAATATATGCCTTGATATTATGAAGCAATGTTAGTAGTTCTGTTAGAAAAATTCAGAACCTTGAGGTTGGTTCAATAAAGTATGTTCATCACCTGGGCCCTCTCAAAAGCTTCAGATGACACATTTATATCTCCCAATGGATTGGCCTCATCCCTAACCTAATTCAGCCACTATATCGGAACCCTTGCAAATGTTCACAATACATAATAAATATATTTCGTTTTGTGATATTATTTTGGCAATAAATAAGAATTTATTCAACATCAACATGGATAAAAGCGATGCTAAAGCGACAATAAAAACAATTAAGTGAAAAAAAAAATTTGGGTACCTTTATTTCGACTGTGACTGAGAAGTACTCACAAAGTTGATGCATATGCAAACATTATATTTGTAAATTTTTATTAGGCTTTGGAAGTGGCGATTTGCATTATAAAATATCTCTACCGTTCCCTAAACTTAAATATTATTATTTGTCAATATAACTCTTAATACATATATTTATTACAAATGATAAGAAAGAAAAATTTTACTCATACTCTCAAATTCTACTACTATAGTTTTATTAGAATCAGTGATCATCTTTTGTAATTGATCCATTTTATTTACTCCGTCTCTAGCAAAGTTTTGTTCTAAACCAACCTCCAAAAGCTCCCTTGAGATAACAAAGTATGTCCTTATCAATACATTGTTTTTTTTCTTCTTTCAAATTAAAGACTTAAGAACAACTCCATGAACTATCTCAGATTCAGTTCTTATTACATCAAATAAGTAACTCCATTTTACTTTAAAATAGAGAAGTTCAAACCCAGAAATGGCCAATAAATCTGCTCAAATTAGAGGGCATTTCCAGAACAAAATTCAGCCTCTAAACAACCACCAACTGGAATTTATATAACCTATGATTGTTCAGCACAGCTTTGTATACAACTTCCCAAATGGCTGCAGCCTCCGTTCAATGGTTATTAGCACTAGACAACAACCATTACATTCACTCATATAGTCACTCAGAATAGCCCTTGGACAGCTGCTCAAATAAACCAAATTCTGGTCATTGTACCTCCCAAATAGATTCTCCAACAGCTTTGAAATGCAACCACCAAAACACTCATTGCTTACCTTCAACTACCGTAAATAACTAACCCCATTCTACTTTCAAAATAAAGAGATTTGAGCTAGAAATAACCATTAAATTTGCTCAAAAGAGAGACGTTCTCAGCTCAGGATTAGCCGTTGAACAATTACCAAATTGGAATTTCTAGCACCCTTGGCTTCCCAACATTTCCATTTATGTCTATTCCAAATGGCTGCTCAGTGCAACCCCCAATTGGCGGCTTAGATGACAGCCATATTGTAACTCATGCAAAATTACCAACGGCTTGAATAGCTGCCACCTAAGCAATCTTTGCATGCTTCCTAACTTAGCCCAAAATGTAGCACTTAAACAACTACAAAAAGGTAGCCCAAATGCCTCTAATACTCTTCCTAAGGTAAGTGCTGATCTAAAAGGTTTTGACTCCAAAAATTCACGGAGAACATTCAGCTCTATCTGATTATAATTCTAGGCCCTGCTATGTTTGATTGATAACAAGTAAGAATTGACTGAAATGATTTCTGTTTTTAGTGTTGCAATGAATCCTATTATTCAACATACTACTGAACTCATTTCATCTTCTTTCATTACCCATCCTTAATTTATCATATGCAACAGCTTTCTTACAGCTTCAAATACAACATTAAAACAAAACTTCAATTTAATCCAACAAAGCCTAAAGCTAATGCCATGATAAACTACAAAAGGTTTTCAAGAATTTGTTCCTTTTTGATGCGCAACGACACTTCTAAGTTAGATGACTACAACTCTGTGATTAGAAGATATGTTGAAATAATGATGTAATTAACACCAAATCAATAATTCAGTTCCACCCAAGGGTTCACAAGCTGTAGGTTAACACTAGTTTTAGGATTACAAACAATATTCAAGCAAATTTCATTTTAGATCTTCCCCCCTTATTTTTTTTTTAACCAAATCAGAAATTTAAGTAGACGGTCCCGTACCTTGCGATCGGGTTGATCTCCAATGGGTGGAAGAACAAGGAACATGTGGCTTGGATACGACGATAAGGATTTCAATGAAGGGGATCGGGACAGTCCTTCTCGCCGCAGGGATCAGACAAAGGGATCGAGGCAGTTCCTCTTCCCGAGAATAGGGATCGCTCGGTCTAAGGAACTCGAAGCCGAACCTCTTGTCAACGGAATAGGAATCGAACTGGGAAAGAATCGAAATGCGTTGAAGATCTATTACTCTGATCAATTCACCTCCAGAGAGTAGGGAAAGTTTCGGGAAGACTCACACGAGAGCGAAGGGTAAGTCTAAGGCCTGGGAAGGATTCAGAACACATGGTTGCAATGTTTCTCCCCAGATGTCGAGGGAGTTCTACGCCCTCTTGTGGACGTCTTCAAGGGATGCCTCTTTCCGCAGAAGCTTCCGCAACTTCATGAGACGCTCTTCCATTGGCGCCTCGCATGGAGCGAGTTGCCGACAACACTTGCGATTTGAGGTCTTTCTTGGTTTTGGTCTTATGGCAGGTGGTAGTTAACTGTTGCTAAATGTATATATATATACATATAGTTTTTTTTTCTTAATCTGAAGTTATTTAATAAATTTCGTTATAGTGCGTAGAAAAATTGGCAGGGGTTTAACATAAAATAAAATTTGGAGGGAAATTAATGAAAAATGAAATTTCGTAGGTAATAAACGTAGAACAAACTCTACTGGGTAATTTAACGAACAAGGAGATTGGGTGGGGGTGTTAACATTTTCATAGTAACAACAGGGTTGTTACAGTTGAATCGATTCATTTAACAAAAACTTGTACAAAATATTAAATTTTTTAATTTGAGAATTGATACTTATGTGTTATTGTTAGTGAAGTTGTGCTATTGAATTTTCTATGTTAAAAGAAGAGCGAAATAATCCATGAACAAAGATTTGGTAGTGATGTTGTTGATCGAGCATATTGGAGGCAAAATTCATCTAATAAACTCTACATAGTTGTTATATTTTGTAAGTAAACAACAAAGAAAACTACAAAGTAAGGCATTGAAAATTGTATTAATTTGTAGAAGATGGATAACAATGAATAAATTATGAGAGCAAAGTTAATAAATGACTTGACGTCATCATAGCGCATGATTAAACAATGAAATAATTTATGGGAGAACAACCATTATTTGGTTTGACATTGCATAACATATGCCGGAGAACTTATATTGATGAGAGACTCATTGGAGAAACAATGTCATTGCTAGGCAGCTCGTGGAATTGTTATTCTCACTCACAAAAGCGCAACGAACTCCAAGCAAAGAAAGATAAGATTCTCACTACTTCGCTCATGCTTGGTATTTCTCGATTTTGGTTTCTAATATTAGGAGCTGAACTGTGGACATTTTTTTTTTTTTTTTTGCTCAAGTCTAGTCCATAACATTTATGAAAAGGTCGATAACAGTAACATATACTCGAGCAAACTGCTTGCAAACAATAACTCTAAACCGACTTTAATTCTCAAATCACTATAGTTTGTGCAAGCTATATATTTATTGGAGCCGGGTTTTTAATGAATCAAGTTCGTTTAAATCTGAATCCGACATGTTTGAAAATAAATGGAACAGATAATTAATAAGTTTAGGGGATTAAGGTTTGGTTTGTTGTTGCTGTAGTTTTTTTATATTATTTCTAATTTTGTTTCATACTCATCAGCTTGCATAAAACAGCCCCGCCCCCAATTCATATAATTCATTTTAAGTACATTTCGTCATCTTTTTGCCATCACATTCAAATGATAATCCGATGAAGTTTTTTCTATCGTTTAAATATTTTATAGAATTTCTAGATTGTCTCATTCATGAAGTTGATACTTTTGTTTTTTTATTTCCAGTACAAAATAAAGTACTAAATTAATATTCTATGCCATTTTTCTCAGTTAAAGATTGATATTTAAGTAGAAAATGTTAAGTTTAGCAAAGAGAATATGAGCTGTGGAAAACAGGAAATTAGAAGTATTTATTGCATCTACTTGAGTAGTCTCCAAGAGTAGTGGACGAAGTTTAGAAATTTATGATTGTTATTAATCAAATTTAGCATGTTGCTTTTTTGTACCTATGGAACGGAAATTTTCATTTATCAATGTGAAGCACTCTAAACTAGTGCAAGCAATGTAAAAGTTTTATTTTATTTTTTCATATTTTCACCTTTTTGTTGTTTGCACCAAAGAATGGGGGAGTCTACAAAAATGAAATGGGCAACCATAACTACACTCAACAATCATACAATTTGTAGTACGAATGATCTCAATAGGTCTTCTTAAATTTGCAGTTAGAATTAATAATATGATGCATTAGGTAATATGAGCACTGGCATTTGCATTCTTGACACCACTCAGAATTATAAAACAACTACAATAAATAATGTGTGCTCAAATAGATTTATTCTTTTCTGCTGCTAACATCAGTTATGTTATTTCAGTTCTATTGGACTTGCAAAAATGGTAATTAAAGAGTATAAAGAGTTATCAATCTGAATAGAAAATTGTAGCGCTTAAGTATAAAAGTGTATCAATTTTGCTTTAGTCATGCTTTGGCAATGTTTTCATGGTTTGTATTTTTGAATGGCTCAATCATTTGACATATTACAATAAAACCACTAAATAATGTGACACATTTAAAATGGGTTTGATTATTGTAATTTATAACATTTGTCGTAATATAATTGGGATTTGGTGGATCTCTTGTACTTTTGAGTAAGTATCTGCCCCTAGTCTTTGTTATATGATATATGAAAGGGATCTAGAGATAGATGAAGGAAAGACCAGAGAGGAATAAAAAGTGTAATATATATAGTGTTGTATAATGTATTGGTTTTTATAGAGGTTAGATTGTACTGACTTTATTATATGTTAATGGTGTAGGATTATGTTGTTATGCAGAGGTAGTGAAGGTAAATTTGGCTGGTTACAGCTAGTTTCTTTAACATCCCCCAGCAAGTTAAGTGTGTTGATGGTCAACTTATTGCAGCCTAGTGAATTGCGTTGTGAGTAGCAGTTTGATGAAGATGCTGACAATTTGTTATGAGGAGGGGATATACTTGACTGTGATCTCATGGTGATTGATGTATTTCCGGATGAAGTGGCAATTAACTTCCATGTGTTTGGTGCAGGTGTGAAAGATGGGATTGTTGATTAGGGTTATTACAGATTTGTTATCGCAATAGAGGGGTGTAGGCTCTTTGATAGGAAAAGAAATTCTTCTAAAGTCATGTGAATTCAAATAATTTCGTTGTTGTGGTTGTTATGGCCCTATATTCTACTTATGTGGATGATTTGGTGACGACGTGTTGCTTCTTGTGTTCCATGAGATGGGTTTGTTTCTTAGGAACACTCAGTAATTAGTGATTGATATTTAGTCGGCGCTGTCTTCGGCTAGTCAGAGTCTGAGTAGGGTGTGAGGCAAAGGTTGCCAGGGTTGATACGAATGTCGGCGTGCTATGTTCATTTGAGATATTGCAGGATGCGTTTGAGCTCCATGATGTGTGTATGATGAGGGTTGTGCTTTTGTTGGCATGCATTGATTACCGATAGACTTGTATCTAGGTGAGTGATTGTCAAGTATTGTAGGGATCTGATTAATTTTATATAGGGCACTATTTATAGTTTGACATGCTTGCCTGTTCGTCTTGCTGGTGTTGAACTGTTGGCTATGGAGGAATGCTATGAGTGTTGAGTACCACTGCCATGGCTATTATTTAAGGCCGCAATTTGCTATCTTTAGTAAGCATACATGGTTGGGTTATGTTGGATTTATGAACCTTGGTGGCAATTTCTGGTAGACCTTGGAATGGGCCATGAAGAAACGTGTTGTAGATGCCCAATTGAAGCATTGTCCAATTGTCGAATGTGGCGATGGCTAAAAGCATGCATATTGTAGTCATATTTGCTACTGGGCTGAACGTTTTAGAATAGTTGATGCCATAGCTTTGAGTAAAGCCTTGTGCTACTACTTTGGTTTTTTATGGATAATGGTTCTCATGTTGTTGGTCTTGATGCGAAATGCCCATTTGCTTCCTATTAAGTTTTGAGTGGGTTATATGGGTACAAGGACCCATGCACGTTTGCTGATTTTGTAGAGCCTGAAATTCTTCATTCATAGCGGATATCTGGTGTCATGTTTAGAGGCTAGTTTTTAAGCAATTGGTTCGGGAATGTTAGATTTGGTGTAAGTGAAGATTTGTGTTGGTTTGAGGTTTCCTATCTTGTGGATTGAGTGACCGTCAAATGAGTTCAATTAACTGATGAATGGGGTGATGTGTGTTGGATGGGGATCGATGTGTTAGGGATGTGGTTGGGGCAATAGATTGTAGTGGTTGGGTGTAGTGGCATGGCCGTGGTGTTGGTGGGGTTGCTGGTGGTACTATAGAGAGGGTAATGGTCTTTGTTCTTGGGAGTTAGGATTGGTTGATGGTTGTACTTCGAGAACTAGGATGAGTGTTAGACGATTGGGGCCTATGCTTGATGTTGCAGAAGGTTGTTTATCATTGATGAGCTGTGCTTACGGTAGTGGGTTGCTGTGAAAGATGTTCTTAAGGAATTTGATTTGTTGGGTGTTGTTTCCTAGGCCTGTGTGTGGGCTAAAGTAGATATAACCTTTCTGATTAGATGGTAGCCAACAAAGATGTAAGGAAGTGATTGGTTGGTGAGTTTGTTGAAGAGATGAGGTGGTAAGAGAAGGAAGCATAGGCATCGAGTATGCGGAGATAGTGTAGCTTGGTGGCTGATTGTAGGGCATTTGGTAAAGATGTATTATGTGTGTTAGGTGGGTGGGAGACAATTTATTAGGTATGTGGTTGTTTGAGTGGCTTCAGCCTTGAAGTATAAAGGAACTTGTGTCGTATTTAGGAGAGTTCTGGCAATGTTTAAGATGTGGTGATGATTGTGTTTGGATACACTGTTTTGTTGTGTGGTATAGGGGTAGGATTTTTGATGATGAACGTCGAGGTTGCGGAGAAGGGGTATTCACTTCCTATGTCTGAACGAAGTTTTTTTATTTTTTTTATTGCATTATCGTTCTATGAATCTGTTGAAGGTAATGAATATATGAGGTGTTTTAGATTTTGTTTTAAGTGGAAATAGAGAACAAAAGCATTAGTAGTCCTCAATGAATATAATGTAGAATTTATAGCTATTATTTGAAATGGTTGGGGTTGAACCCCGTACATTTGTGTGAATAAGATCAAAAGCATCGTAAGAGTGGTTTACATTTGGATAGAAGGTAATATATGATTCTTCGCAAGTCTGCATTTTTAACAGTTAATGTTGCCTAATGAGTGGTGGATAAGGGGTAAGCTGTTGGAGACATGTTTCATGATTTTATTTTCTGGATTGCCTAGCAATTGATGCCCTAGGAGAGGGGTGCTAGAGGAAGATGAGGTAAAAGCATGTTGCTATTGGTTGTTGGAGTTTGGTGTGAGCTTTGGGATGATATTTAATCCATTGTGGCTAGTCCCCTTGAGTATGATCCTGTTCATTTTGGGATCCTTAGTAGAGAAACCTTGTGAGTCAAAATAGATGGAGCAATGATTATTATTGATTAGTTTGTGAACAGATAGGAGATTATATTTTGATTGTGGAACATAAAGTAGATTTGATAGGAGAAGCTTATGGAAGGGGTTGGTAGGAAACCTTTTTCGATCTTAGAGATTTGTAGTGATTATCCATTTCCAATTATTATGCTGTGTCATCCTGTGTATTGGAGAGGTTGTTAAAGTTATGGGTGATGTGTATTGACGCTCATGAGTCAAGATACTAGCTGTTGTCGGAGTTTCTATCTAACAATAGTGCTGTTTGTCAAGGCTTTTGGGTGCTCTAATTGGGATTTAGTTTGTACTGGCAATCATGATCTGTGTTCATTACTTTTGCAGATTTGACATACCATGATGTTGATAGATCTTATGTTCTTAGTTGTAGGCATTTCGGGGCTGTTACTTCTTTTGAATGAACCTTCCTCTAGTAGCATCCAGTGTGGGAATTCTGATTGTAGATTGACGAGTTGGGGTAGTATGCTGAGTTTTCCGTTATAGTAGTTGAAGATGTTGATTTCTTTGGCATAGAGGAGGGGGTATAGTTGTTAAGGCTTATAGGATGGAGCTTGGTTTGGATTGTTGTTTTGAAGGATTGATAGGTGACGGGCTGTAATGACCCTAGGTCATTTATAAGGAAAACGTTAATTTCCCGTAATATTTAGACTTTGTCAATTCTCTCGCAGATTTCAGTTTCCCGTTAAAACTCCCGCTAAATTTTGGTTTTCAGTTACAATCATTAATTTGGAAAGTATTCAAATTCGTTAAAGCTGAAATAAGAAACTTTAAATTGACATTAAGCATGAAAAGGGAACGAGAACCTCAGAAAAAACGGCGACAATTAAGGTTGAAGGTTCCATTAGGAAAGAATTGAAAATTGAAACACACACTTTATTGGCTTTAGGGGCCGCTTGATTCCTTCGGCTCCCATAAATGCGTCATTTTCGTTTTAGTTCGCTAATTCATGTGATCCACGTGAGGCGTCCTTCCAGCCGAAGGAAACGGGTGTGCGTTATGCACGCACACCCTATTTAATCGAGCGCATACAACTCGATTCTTCACTGCCTTCTCTCGACTCCTTCCTCTTCTCTTCCGCTCGAGCTGTAGGAGGATACCTGAGCCAACGGCGAGACGCATCGGCAGCAGCGTCTTGCGCGACCAGCACAAGAGCCGACGGGAGCACGGTCGACGCCTTAGTGCACTCGCACGATCCCTCTGTCTGTGTGCCGATCCTTCCTCTCCTCTTCCGCTCGACCGATCCTGTGCATTTGATCGAGAGTAAGGTACGATCCCTCCTCCCCTCTGTCCGATTCTTTTAATAGGATAGAAGCATATTACAGTGATAAATAAAAATCATTTATTATAGTGAACTGTACTCCAAATCAAAGCCAAATTGTTTTAATTAAGAAAATTTTTATTAATTTCAAATCTGCACTCAAGAACTTTGGAGTATTGTGTTCTTGTCTAATTAGGATGGTTAGCAATTATTTCAAATCTGCACTCAAGAATCTTTGGAGTATCCAAAAATACTTAAAAGTATCAAAATCATTTTATTCCCTTATTTATTTTATATAAATACACACACATGTATATATATATATATAACTTTTTAAGAATTAAAATAAAATTTATTTTTGAATATTTGGATAAGTTTCAATTATTAGTTTGAGTATTTGAATCCAATTACAGTTAATTTAGTATTTTGCTGTAATTTTGGAGTTTTTAATAGCTAGGAGATCGAGAGACTGACTGCTTTGAGTCAAAGCTTGTTCAATAATAAGGTGCAAGTATTTAGCATATAATCAAATTTCATAAGTTAGAAATTTATAATTTGATATACAGTTTCATTAAATCTATACTCGATTATTAATGATGAAATCAAGAATTTTTCATTTGCAATTTGCAATATGTATGCAATTTGGTATGTGAAGGTTTCAATGCTATTAGAAAACACTTCAGAATAACATATGCTGCATTTCTAATCTATAGAGAAAGCTCACTTAGGGTTTATAAATACATGAATTTTAATACTGATTTATTCTACATTATTCCAAGTTAACTCATATAATCTCTTAACCAAAGATAATCTATATGCTGAACAAAGAACCACAAGGTTCGTAATTAACCAAAAGTATAGGAATAAAAAATATTAAGCGTTCATAGAGCAAGTAAGAACTTTCAAAGTTTAATTAAATTCTAATTATAACTTTTGCAGACACATCAAGGTTGTGAGTGAATCATCTTGTTAAGTCAAATACAGAAGGTACACTTGATATTATTTTTATGCTTTTTACTATCATTTGCTGCTTAAGTATCGCTTTGAGCCTGTTTTGTATTGCTACTTAATGCATTTTTCTTACATTAATGATGTAAGAGAAATAAAATGATGTTTATGTATCTTGTGAATGTTGCAAAAGGGCTCCGAAATGGAGCATGAATATATTAGGGATGGGGCTAGTCCTCGGGAGCCATAAGAGTGCCATTTGGAGCTTTTGAGGGGGCCCGGTGAAGGTTATGCTTAAATGCATGTTTGTTGTCATCTGGAGCCCTTAAGGGGGCCCAGGTGAAGGTTATGCTTAAATACATATGAACTCAGCCGCATGGTTCTGGTTTTGCCCATCATAATTGCTATCATTGCTTCATAATATCATAGACATAAACATAAATATTAATTTTTATGCTATTATTGCTTTTCTGTTTGAAAATTTGGCATATGATAAAAGAATATTTATTTTGCAGGAGTTATGATTATCTTTTTGCTATAAATTATATTTTCCTGCAATTATTATCATTTTTTGCCTTCTGCTTTTGCTTTAAGTATATTTTTAATATCCTTTGTATTTAGAATGTACACTAAGATATTTTTTTATAATGCCAGATCAGATACAGCTGGAGGAGGCTGATATAGTTTAAAGTCATGGCGCCAGAAATTTACGAATTCTAGTAGTCCCTTAGAGGGATAATTATGTTTGTATAATAATATTTATGTATAAATTCTGGATGTTATTTTTCTTAAATTGAATGAATGATATTTCTTTATATTTTAATGGCTGTGGTTGTTGTTTAACTGCTATTTTATTTAACCGTCAATATGATCTTACGGAAAGATGTATCTGATGTTAGTTTGGTTGTTACCAGCCTAACATGGGTCATCACACGAGCATCCCATTGAGGTTGTATAGGATGATGCATTTTGTGTCGATTTTAGAGCATGATGTAGTTAAGTTATCTATTAGGCGTTTAATTTTAGTTAGGTACTTCGGAATTGATCGGCTTTTCATAGCAATGTTGTGGAGCTCATTTTTAAGTTGAATGATTCGTGATCCATCGGAAGCTTGGAGACGACGTTTGAGAGTGTCCCACAAGTCTTTGTAGGCCTCAGCATGAAGTATGTATGGTAGAGTCGAGTGAGAAATGGTAAGATGGTGGAAGGGCTGATTGGGATCATTGTTGTAGTTGATATCCATTTGATGCCAACAGTCCTTGGTCGAGTGATCGGGCTTGTCACAAATTTGACACTTTATGAATGAGGGCCTGCGAATCTTTTGCATATGCAGTGTTCCTCTGTATAGCATAGGCATGCGAGCCCTTCCTCTGAATGGTATAGTCGTGTGGCCCCTTCCACGACCTCGGGCTCTACTGCTGAATAATGACAAATGATGTTTTGTTTCTTATGGATGATTGATTGCTATATTGGATTTTCTTGTGGAGATCTTGTTGTACATTGATCTCTTCGTTGCATAGTAGGGAGTAGAGGTCGTCCAAACCGATTGGGCTGAGTTTTTCAAATTACTGTTTTGAAAGCTTGATAAGTGGCAGGGAGGCCATGTAGAGAATGTTGTCTTCGTTGTCTACTTTGAAGCTAGCATTGGCTATCTTTTCCACTATTGATTTGATTCGGATAGGTATTCGTACATGGGTTTATCCTTTAGGGATAGATTGTGGAGTTCGTTCTTGAGTTGTATAACTCTAGAATGATTAAAGGACTGGAGGCGTTTTGCCAAGGTGAGTGTGACGACCCCAATATTGGAAATCACTTAACTCAATATTGATACGTCACCACAATACCTAATACTAGATTAGAAGAAAGCTAATCCAAATCATCAAGTATTGTGTTTGGCCAAGAATTTAGAAGAGGGTCTTAAGTTAAGATGGAAGAGAAGTTATGAATGGTATTTAGAAGTTTGTAAATAAAAATGCAACAAATGGGTTTCAAGAATAAAAGATGGTAGAATTGAACATACTATTTATGAAAGAAGACATTAGTACATGCAAATGTAATCTAAAACAAATGAACTAATTACATTTAATCTTAGACATGGAATTCTAATCATTTATGGGGAAATTAACATGTGACTTATGGGTTTGTAATTTGTCCCCAATTATTCTAAGTCTAAATTTTCTTAAAAATTTTGGCAGAGTCTCCTTTGTAAATGGTTAAGGAAACACCTGCAGAAGTACATGCAATACTCCCATTCCAATGGGAGTTATAATTTAAAAGAAAAGACATTCTAATCTTTCATACATTCAATCCATTTAAACTCCAATTCTAATATAGAGTTCAATCCTTTTTATGGGATTGCTCATTTCCAATTATAAATAGAGTTCAATCCTTTTTATGGGATTGCTCATTTTCAATTCTAAATAGAGTTCAATTCTTTTTATGGGATTGCTCATTTCCAATTCTAAATAGAGAAAGGGAGAGAAGTACATGTGTAACAATTGTCTAAACTATGATTTATTTCATCAAGACATTAAATATTCATAGGAAAATATGCAAAGACTTAATTAATATACAAATTTTATACATTTAATTCCCATTCATCCATTCATTTACTCATACATTCATTCATCACAAGCATTTAAGTATAACCTAAGTTCCAACAAGTATAATAAATTAAAGTAAATGACATTATTACAAAACAACATTAAACTGAATAAGAAAAGAAAATTTACAGCTCACTTGGAATTCTTAATAAGCTATAATTTATAATATATGATAGGCGGAAGCAAATTTTAGTTTTTAGCACTTGGTCCAGCTCCACTAGCATCCAAGTGCACCTGATCTATCATATTTTGACATTTAAATGTGATAGGGCAAAGCCAAGAAAAATAGAAAACCTGGTTAGACTAAACAGTCTAAGCACAATTTAAGATTGGCTAAACATGCTATTGTTATAATTGGATATCACAGCTCTAGTTACAATGCAGGCACAAGCATAGGTGCAATATGATAAGCATACAAATAAGTGAAGGAAAAACAAGTGAGGTAGAATTGCTCACTTAATCAAATATCTTAGCCTACAATCAATACAAGGGTGAAGCATCCTAAATAGGCTAGAATGAACTAGTGTGCATATGCAATTAAATGAAACAAAGAATGATATGTTCAAATGAACTTATGCTTAGTAAGGAAAAATAAACAGTGAAGCAATTAAATGGAATTATACAACATTCACTGTAATCTAAATAAACTATAAACAAGTAAAGTACAGTCCTAAATCATAGAAAATGCATAGTGAAGAAATTGAAGGAATAATCTTAGATTTAAATCTAAGATACACATAGCCTAGGACTATGTAAAGTAGGATAGCTAAAAGCTATGGTGAATCTTGACAATCTATTAGATTGAAGATCTCACATGTTTATTAATTGAAGTTATTTTAATCTGTACTCATTTTGTGGGCATATTCAGAATGAGATGAGGAGTTAAACACGTCTGTTTAACATCTAAAGAAAATGGGGTTCATACCTTAAACACTCACATTCTCCCTCTAAGAATGCGATGTCTCCTTATTACTCCATTTCAGTCTGCCCTAGACTGGTCCACCATATAGAACCCCTAATAATTTTAGGTGAAAGTTTTGTTCATGCACAATATTTTTATGAATGATTCAATGAATAAAGCTCAAAGCTAAGCAAGCCAACAAGGAAAATTCAATATTTGCAACTGAGTGATATCCAAAGTTATCTAATTTTAATGATTTACTTAATGATTGGAGCTAATTGAGCTCCCAATTAACTTTGATTTAATGATCTCAAGTTAATTGTAATATAATAGTAATTAGGATTTTGAAAATTTATAGATTCAATTCATTTAATATGATGTGACAAAATAATTTGTAAATATAATGATTGTTGTTAGAGACTAACTCCTAACCTCTTCCTAAATCATAAGATCTAACTTAAGAAATTTGAAACTAATGAAATTTTACTACTAATCATTATGGTTTTCTAGCTAGGTTATAGTTTGAATGTTTTAATCAAACATAATAATCTAGTTAAGATACAAGTAATAGTAAAGTTTAGGATAAGTACTTACTAGACCTAAGAACCACAAGTTCTATGTTTACTATTAATGTATGTTTAAAGAATTCAATAGGTTTCCTAAACTAATCTAAGTAAGTTAAGGATACCTATTACTATATCTTAATTTAACAAATTGGGTTTTAGGAATTAGGATGAATAAGCTAAGTATTGAACTAATCACTAAAACTAGATCTATTTGGTTAACAATCATACAATTATTAATTCATTAAGATTATTTATTCTTAATGATTTCAACTAATAGACTTAGGATCCAACTATAGATCAATTACAATTCAAATCCTAGGATTTCTACCTTAGGGTTGACAAGTGAATTATGCATTTGGCAATTAATTCGCATGACTAGGGAATTGAGAACTAAGCTCATAAAAATATTATCTAAGAGCTAAAGGAGATAATAAATGCGACAAATTAGCTATCCTAGGGTTTATAAGACTTATAGTAAGCTAGATATGAATTTAGGTTAATCACAATAACACTAAGTGAGAGTCAAAAACCTAAAATCATAATTTGTTGTCCAATTGAAATATTTTACAATTAAATGAATTCCTTATTTCATAAGGAGAAGATTGACACTAAGTTTGTCAATTTTGGACAACTTTAGAAAGTTAGGGTTTTAATGACTCTTAATTAGGTTAAAAAGTGATTAAGAAAATTAGGTTTTAAATATTGGATTGTATTCCATATTATTGATCCTCACATTTTTGTGAGTCAAATGGATTATTTGACCTTTTGATTTGAAAATCAATTGATCAAATTAAGTCATAAGAAAGATTAATAAAATTTTTATTTTTATTAATTAATCCTAAATATTGACTTAATAAAATATTTATCAAAACTGAAATTAAATTTAATATTATTGATCCTCAAAATTTTATGATCAAAATAGTATATGAATTTGTATTAATTGGAGTTGTATTTTTAAAGTTATGATTTAAACAATTTATATAATTATTAAGAATATTGATTTATTTATACATTAACCAATAGCCTAAATAAATTATTAAATTAGGTCTGATTCAATAATTAATAATACACAATATTTATTTAGAAAACAAAATTAATTGGGATATAAAGGTTTATAAATGATAATTGCAAAAATTAAATTCTCTTAATTACTATTCTAATTATTTCATTATTAAAATTACTGTGAAGAATAAAACACATCACTGTGAAGAATAAAACAAAGAAGATCGCAGCTGCAGACAATCGCATCAGCCGTCCCGTAAATCGCGAGAGACGCGAGTCGTCACAGCGAGCGGCGGATGGAGGATTAACTGGCCATGAGGAAGCGTCGTCGACGCGAGTCGTCACAGACAAGCGGGTGGAGGATCGACTGGCCGGGACGAAGCGTCGTCTCCTTCGCCTTCTATAAGGGGGACGCCGACAGGGATGCCGACAGGAATGGGGGAGGTGTCGACAGATTATTCCGGAAAGTAACGCTTAATATACGCGTAAAATGGAAGAAGATGAAGACGGACGTACCTGAAGATCTCGCACCGAACGGCTCGTCGACGGAGGCTTAAGGTACGCAAAGCTTCTTCTTACTTCTTCTCTTCCGCACGCGTCAATCGCCTCGTAAGGAGTCGCGACCCTACGAAGGAGCTCCCGCAGCGCTTCGGACACAACGGCTCAACAAGTTTTCGGCAAATACCCCCAAAAGCCTCTTAGGAAAGTATTAGAGGGGGATAACGCCACGGGGAGGCCAGCTGGAGAGCCGGACGGTCCTTCTCTGGCAGCCGCGATCGTGCGAAGTGGAGCGTACGCGGGTAATAAGTTAACCGATGGATTTAAACTTAATTACTCTCTTTAAAGCTTAATTACTCTCTTTAAAGGCTTAATTAACTAATGCTTAAGGAGGCTGTTACAGTGAGCCATGCTTTAGCGCTTGAGTTGGCCTCTAGGATGTAGAGAAGGATTGAGGGAGATATAGTGGAGTAGAAGGCAGCAATTAATGTCAATGGTGATCTAGGAGAAGTAATTGGTATTATCAGCGTGAGGTGGTGGATCAGTGCTGTCAAGATGCCCTGCAGATTATTGGTCTTGAATAATTGAAGTACCTAGACTCTCCTTATAGGATAGTTTTCTGAAGTGAGAGGAGTATAGCTCATATTCTTATGTTGGACATTAGGAATTTAAGATCTTTTGTTTCGGTGATGGAGGTACAGTTGCTGTGTGAGATCTCGAGCTATCACCCGATTGAGATTCGACATACGTCGATTCCATTGCGGATGGATCTAGTGGGTAAGTGTCGATTTTTCTGTATTGAAAGAACGATGGATCAGGATGAAATTGGTAGAAGTCGCCTCAATTAGATCTGAGTTGATTCTATCTGAGGGTTATCGTCGACGACGTCTCGTCAATGATAGATTGGATCATGAAAGAAGATTCTAGGGTCATGCGAAGATTGGAGAAGAAGAAGAGAGCACCGAGTAGACCGAATGCTGTGATACCACGGCGACAACGAAGAGGAGAAGAGGAAATTAGGTGGCACAATATCACTGGTATCATATTTCTTTATATTGCAATCAATGAGATATGTGTTATATATATATGTGCATATATATATGTATATATATAGATGAGTTTGTTAATAGCTAGGGGTCCAGATGAAGGCAGGTGTGAGTGGGCGGTTGGGATTTTGTTGAGTTGCTATTAATTGTGTGGGCGGTTGAATGCTGTAATCCATTCCCTCCCTTCTCCTCTCCAAACAGCAGCTCTCTCCAAACAGTAGCTCCCTCCCTTCTCCTCTCCAAACTATTGCCATTCCAGCTCTCTTCTCCCCACACATCAGTCCTCCTTCTCTCCAAATAGCAGCCATTCCAGCCCTATTCTCCCCACAGCTAGCCAGCCCACAACAGCCCCTCCTCCTTATCCCATAGAAGCCAAGCCTCCTTCTCCTCTCCAGCAGTAGCCCTCTCCCTATTCCCAGCCAGCAGCTCCTCCTCAACCCATAGCCAACCCTCTTCTCCCCAATTTTCCCTCCCAATCAGCACACAGCAGCAGGCCTCTTCCCATTCCCAGCCAGCAGCCCCTCCTCATCCCTGCCATTCCTCCTCCCTCAGCACATAGCAGCCCCAACAGTCAACAAGCTGCCAGCAGCTCCTCCTCCTGCCATTCCAGCCCTCTCCAACTTCCACAGCAGCTCTGTAACGACCCAAAGTCGTTACTTTGCAAAATTAGGTCAAATCCCGCCATAGAAATTAGGATCCTGGGGAATTTCGAATTAGAGCAAATAAAAATACTATAGATAAGAATACTTTTAAAGATCAAAGTGCCATAGTTTGAGAGAAATCTGAATAACGGAAGCTCCCGTTTTATTTTCTGAATTATTTAAATGTTAAAAATTATGAACATTGAAATACTTGCCCAAATTTATTGTTTTTAGGGCTGTTATGTTCAGTATATTATTTAAAAGCTGCTCGAGAAGTTTCATCAAATTCTGAGCGCCGGTTTAATCGTGATTAATTTTTGAAGTTTTTAAATTCAAAAATTAATATAAAATAAAATATTATTCTGAATCAAAAATTTTCGGCGCGAGGGTGTTCATAATATCATAACACACATCGGTGTCAAGTTTCATTGTATTTGGATATCAAACGACGAAAAAATGTGATTAATTTAAGTTTAAGTAAATTTCCTTTAAAAATTCTCTCTCCACCACCCCCAAGTTCCGAAATTCTTAGGGTAACTTCTGCCAAAATGTGGCCCTTGCTGCAATTAGCACCTTAAATGGCGCCAATAAAGGATCCCATTATCTCCTTATCCTGCCTCTCTTTCCCATCCCTCCTCTTCTCTATTAAAGCCCCCTCCCTTCCCTCCTTCTCCTCCCCCACACAGCCTTCTCCTCCTCTCCCAAACTGCCAACAGCTGCAACTCCCATCTTCTCCTCAGCCCCACGACAGCAGCCGTCTCCTCCTCTCAGCCCTACATTAGCAGCCACCCTCTCCTCATTCCCAGCCAGCAGCCTCTTCTCAGCCCATAGCCAGCCCTCTTCTCCCCACTTTTCCCTCCCAGCCAGCACACAACAGTAGTCCCTCTCCCCATTCCCAGCCAGCAGCCCCTCCTCAGCCCTGCCAGCCCTCCCCCCCTCGGCACACAGCAGCTGACCAGCAGTCCCAACAACCAACAAGCTGCCAGCAGCTCCTCCTCCCATTCCAGCCCCTACCAGCTTCTCTACCAGCCCCCACAGCAGCAGCCCTCTTCTCCTCAGCCCCACAACCGCAGCAGCCAGCTCCCATTCCAGCCCCACCAACTTCTCTACCAGCCCCACAGCCGTAGCCCTCTCCTCCTCTCAGCCCTATAGCAGCAGCCATCTCCTCCTCTCAGCCTTATAGCAGCAACCGTCTCCTCCTCTCAGCCCTACAGCAGCAGCCATCTTCTCCTCAGCCCCACAGCAACAGCCCTCTTCTCCTCAGCCCCTACTAGCAGCCCCACAGCCCTCCTCCAGCCTCCAGCCTTTCTTCATTTTCCAAGTAATCCTAATCCAAGGTAAGAAATGGAAAAGAAAAGAAATGAAATTTTTCCTTTTTGTGCTTAATCATTAGTAATGATCTTAACATCTCGAAAACATTGTTCACATTATCATAATGGATAACATTGAAAATGTAATGAAGATGTTTAGTATTGCTAATCAATCAATTTATTTATATCCTTATTCTTTTATAATATTAATATGATAAATATTATATGAAATGACTAAATAAAGACTTATATCATTACGAGAATGTGAAAGAATAAAGACAAGAAAAGAAGAATATAAGAAAATCCTTGAAAGAAAAATAGTATTCCTAAAAATTATTGGCTAAAATATTGGGAACTTTAAATGCAGATTGAGTGAACTGTCACTCATCCAAATCTAAAAGATAAAAGGTACCCAGTATATGACAAGTATTATATTTTGTATTATTACTACTGCTTAGCTTTTAATTGCTTTGAGCCAAAATTTTAATTTGAAGCTTGGTTGGTTGTTCGGAACCAACGTGATAACATTCGTGGCTAGTTATTGGAAAAATGACATCAGTAACAGTATTCGTGGCTAGTTACTGGAAAAATGACATCAGTAACGGCATTCGTGGTTAGTTACTTGAAAAATGACATCAGTAATGGCATTCGTGGCTAATTACCGGAAAAATGACATCGGTAATAGCATTCGTGGGTTGTTACTAGAAAGAAGACATCAGTAACAACATTTGTGGCAAGTTACTCGAAAAACAACATCAGTAACATGCATTTTTGTGCTAACATATTTTGCAAGAAATAAATTATTTCATTTGCGCTTTTATCTTAATATTTTTCCTGCATCTTTTTCGCAAATCGCATCTCTGCTATTATAAAATGTAATACTGCATTGATTACTGTGGCACTTAGAGTACTCTCTAATTACTGGGAATTCCAATTCCGGTATTGTTTGTTGTACAATACCAGGTCAGGTACTTCTGGAAGAGCTTAAATAAGAACCTTAATGCTTAAAATTTTCAATCTGCAAATGGATCTACGACGGTGCTATTTTTGCTTATATTTTATATTATATTTATTTTTCGCTTTTGTACGAGGAGTACGATGTTAGATCTTATAATATGAACTTTGAAATAAATGAGAAATGTCTTATATTTTTATGTCTCTTTTCTTTCATTACTCAAAATGATCCTGCGGTAAGTGAACACCCGATGTCAGAACGATTTCTGTTAAACCGGCATCGGGACATCACATGCTCCCCCAGCCTTCAGCCCTCAGCCCACAGCAGCTGACCTCCCCTCCTCAGCCCTGCCAGCTCTCCTCCCTCAACCCACAGTAGCTGGCCAGCAGCCAACTGCCACCTTGCCAGCCAACAGCAGCCCCACAACCCTTCTCCAGCTTCCAACCTCCAGCCTTCCTTCATTTTCCAAGCAATTCTAATCTAAGGTAAGAAATGGAAAGGAAAAGAAATGAAATTTTTTCTTTTATGCTTAGTCATTAGTATGATAATAATAATAATGATATTAATATCTCAAAAACATCGTTCACATTATCATAATGGATAATAGTGAAAATGTAATGAAGATGTTTATTATTGCTAATCAATCAATTTATTTTTGTCCTTATTCTTTCATAACATTAATATGATAAATATTATATAATTACATAAAATGATTTAATAATTCCAGACTTATATCATTATAAGAATGTGAAGGAATAAATACAAGAAAGAAGAATATAAGAAAATCCTTAAAAGGAAATAATATTCCTAAAATCATTGGCTAAATACTAAAATATCATAAACTTAAAATGCAGATTGAGCGAACTGTCACTCATCCAAATTTAAAGGACAAAAGGTACCCAGTATATGACATGTATTATATTTTGCATTTGTATTATTGCTTTGCTTTGCTTAATTCATTTGAGCCAAATTTCATTTTGAAGTTTGGTTGGTTGTTCGGAATCAACAGGGTAACATTCGTGGGTTACTGGAAAATGACATCAGTAACATTAATGCTTGGTTGGTTGTTAGAAACCAACATCATTTTCATTCGTGGCTAGTTACTGAAAAAATGACATTAGTAACAGCATTCGTGGCTAATTACTGAAAAAAGTACATCGGTAATGACATTCATAGGTTGTTACTGGAAAAATGATATCAGTAATAACATTCGTGGTGGGTTACTAAAAAAATGACATCAATAACCTACATCTTTGAGCTAATATCTTTTGCAGGAAATTAATTATTTCATTTGCGCTTTTACCTTATTATTTTTCCTACATCTCTTTTTCGCAAATCGCATCTTTGCTATTATAAAATGTAATACTGTATTGATTACTGTGGCACTTAGAGTATTCCCTAATTACCGGGAATTCCAATCCTAGTATTGTTTGTTGTACAATACCAGGCCATATACTTCTGGAAAAGCTTAAACAAGAACCCTAGTGCTTAAAATTTTCAATCTATCAATGGATCTATGATGGCACTGTTTTGCTTATCTTTTATATATATTTCACTTTTGTACGAATACAATGAAAAACCTTGTAATATGAACTTTTGAAATAAATGAGAAATGTCCTTGATTTTTATGTGTCCCTTTTCTTTCATTACTCAATATGATCCTGTGGTAAGTGAACACCCGATGTCGGAATGATTTCCGCTAAACCGGCATCGGGACATCACAGTATTGGAGTTAAATTTGGTTGGTTATAGATTGTTTCCTTCGCAATAAAGTCTTTTTACCGTTATGCAAATTGTGCTTTTGTTTAATGCTTGCTGAAGACTACAATTTATTGACTTTAACTTTTGCTCTGTGAAATTACGGATGCTTTGTACTTTAGGGCTCATTTAGCGTTCTCATCCTCATCATTGCTGACATACCCCTTTTCAGTTTTTCTTATTGTAGGTTTATCACTTTGGGGTTACATTTTTCTGCTTTATCTCACAATATGATTAAAATTAAATGGATACCTGTACCTAGAGCAAGAAAATCAAAGTTAATTGCAAGCTCTTCTCTTTTGTCGGTGATAGTAGGTGGAAGTTCAAGACTGTGGTTGTTAATGAAGTTCAAGGTTACTTGTATTCCTTTGCTCCCTAACCCTGGGGTTTTTTCTGAAATTTGAAGTCTTCATGAAAGTTCGTTGGTCAAAGTTCTAGGTTGAAGCGTGATCCTATGCAGTGGTATTGGCTTTTATTGTCTTTGTTCTAGGTATCCTTTCGTTTGTTCGGTGTCTACACCATGACAACGTTTGGCAACTTTCCTTCTATGCTGTACACATTTGGACACAATAGAAATGAACGCAGCATTTCTGCTGTATATCCGAACCCAAACTCTGAAATGTATTGTTGGGACTTTAATTAGAATCATTTAAAAGAGTCAGCACTGTTTTTGAGCATGTTGACAAGTTTGAGACCAAATTGAACTGCCTTAAAAAGTCAAAGAACCAAATGAAAATTTTGTAGGAGATTATTACGAATGTTGCATTAAACAGTTTAATAAATTAGATTTTATATTGAACTATTTATTAATTGAGGATTTTTGTTCAAAGAACATTGTTTGTGGTTCTGGCTGAATTTCAAGATTTTGAAACTTCAATTTTAGTTAATTTTTTGAGTAATTAAGAAAACCTCTCAAGAACTGAATAAATGTACCGTTTATTTTGGTTTCAATAATAATAAAGTAATTACATATTTGCTTGGTAAAGTTGAATGACTGTCTTATGTAAAATTTTGTTGTTTGGTTGTTTTGTTCAACAACTAAAATTTATTTGTTCTCTCAATTGCATTACTTATGTAGTATAATTATTTGACACTGCAGATTATTGCAATCAAGGACATCATACGCCCTCCCCAAAGGGAGAACTTCAATGATGTCTACATTGTTTATGAATTAATGGATACCGATCTTCAGCAGATAATACGCTCGAATCAGCTATTGACTGATGACCATTGTCAAGTTTGCTGCCTCTCTCTCTCTGGTTTTTGTTTGATTTTGAAAATACGATTTCTGTTTTTGTATTTGATTTCCTTGGTTGGGACTTCGTTAACTTTTCGCTGCAGACTTATTATATACATTGGAAATTTAGGTTTGTAGAAACTCAACAATGTTCACATTAATTGTAAGACGTAAAAAGGCTTTTATAGTCTGCCATTTTTAAATCCTTGATAATTTGTTCCTATTTATAAAATAATTGACAAGTAGTCTGTTCAAATTTTGTCTTATTGCTATCGTCTCATGACAAAATATGCTTGTTCTGGTTTCCGAAGTTACAAGTCTCATGCTTAACTTGCGTCTAGGTTCTTAACGGAACAAATCATGTGCTCTTTACTTAAATAATTTGTTACTTAATTCCATAGATGCTGTATCTATTGATGCATTTGCTAAAACGCACACACATCAAGTAGTAATGGTAAAGTGCCTTTTCTCGTTTGTCTTAACTGTCCTTGGAGTGTGACCAATGAGATTATTGACATTTATAACTTATGAGACTGCAAATCTGTACTTGCAGTATTTCCTCTATCAGATATTACGAGGATTGAAATTTGTTCATTCTGCTCATGTTTTGCACCGCGATCTCAAGCCTAGCAATTTGCTCCTAAATGCAAATTGTGACCTTAAGATTGGAGACTTTGGCCTTGCCAGGACGACATCAGAAACAGATTTCATGACAGAATATGTTGTCACACGATGGTATCGAGCCCCAGAACTTCTTCTAAATTGTTCAGACTATACTACTGCCATTGATATTTGGTCAGTAGGGTGCATACTTGGTGAGATTGTAACTCGAGAACCTTTATTTCCAGGCAGAGACTATGTTCATCAGCTGAGGCTGATCACCGAGGTATGATTATGGGGGCTGTTCAGTATAATTGTTTTATTATAGTAGAAGTTTTTGTTAGCCAATTGCATTTTGTTAGTGATTTACCAAAGCAGCCTCACAGCTATTTCAGTTTGATCAATTTAGTCCCACACATTTTACTTAGTCTCCAACCATACAATATATCTACTTTAATATTCACTTATTTATTTTGATACCAATCTAGTCCCTAACTTCTCAATTTTTGAATAAGTGGAGCTTTAGAGCGACTAGTTGGGGACAAAATTAGGCAGGTTGAATAGTTGGGGTGATTTTGGAATTTTTTTTTATTAATGATAATTTCTTGAGGCCTTAAGAATTTATTTTTTAAATTTAAATAAAAGCTTCTTGAGGTAAACTACTATTTTTTTTTCTATTTTGGCAATTTCTTTTGAGTAATTTTAATTAGTTTTTCAAATGAAAAAAAATTCTTCACAATCTTTACCATTGTTTTTATGCATTTCTATATCTGCATTTTTTCTCTTTCATGTCTAGCATTATTGCTTAGAGTGGATAAAAATGAAAAATACTATGATGACCCAAAAATATATTCCAAAGTTCTCTAATGATAGAGAGAGAAAAATAGTGAGAGAGATTACATTGATCCCGAAACTCAAAAATCTTCAAATTTTGAGCCGAATTGAACTCGACTTAAAATTTTTTGGGTCCAGTTTAAGTTGAGCTTGACTCGATTCCAATTGAATTCGAGTCACTTGAAGTATGTATAATTATAATATATATATATATATATATTTAAATTATATATATATATATATATATATACATATATATAGAATATATTCGCAGGCTTCAATGTAAGTGATAAAGCTCCCTTTACTCTCCAGGAAGTCCAGCGGTTCCAGTTAATGCAAAATTTCTAGTATTTTATAAAATATTTGTTTTTTGATAACATAAAAAGCAAATTTGACAATTGCATAGCTTTAGTTGGGGTCCTTTCGCTGAAAACAAAGGTAGAAAACCACCGGGCCACGAAAGGCTTTATGTTTATTTTAGAATGTTTTGTATTTTATTTATTTCGAGTCTGATTTGAATCAAGTTCGAGTCGACTCGAACTCGATCAAATTCGAGTCGGACTCAACTCAAAAATTTCGAGTTCAAGTTTGAGCTGACTCACTCAAACTCGAGTCAAAGTCAGCCCTATCCACTACCAAGTACATTGCACAATCATTGATTTTTGTATGCATTGATTACCTCATCAAGAATCAAAATAAATAGTTATTGAGGTTTTGTAATAGTAAGCACATACATTTATTCACCATGCGACTTTTATGCAAAGGAGTATTGTTGTACCTATTACAAGAATTAAGTCGAGATGCTCAATATTATGTAAATTATAGGAGAATTTAGTTAATGAGCCACACGTTGAAACTTTGAGAGAGAGCGATTAAATACTGGATATGAAGGAATACTTGTATTTAATAAAATTACTTTAGTTTTATGCTAGTTAGATCTACCTAGAAAGTCATATAATTTCTAAGAGATTTGATGGAAAAATTTAGAGAAAGAAGATAGATTTTCATTTAATCTTTATTGATCATGCACAATAGACGAAGGATTCACGTAGCCGACCTCAGCTAGTGGGAGTAAGGATCGGTGATGTTATTGTTGAGAAAGAAGAAAGATTTTGATTTAATCTTTATTGATCGTGCACAATAGTTCTAGTAGCCGACCTCAACTAGGGGGAATAAGGATTGGTGATGTTATTGTTGAAACTATTATGCAAATAAACCTATATTTTTTGCACAAGTCGTCATAATGAAGTTGCATGAACAATTGCAAGCTTGCGCTTTCATTATTATTAGTCATTATGGTAAGCTGCTGTAGCTCACTGAGCCGGGCTATTTTGTTTGACATTTCAATTCCTTGGTTTCAATTTTTCTATTGATGCCTCCAGTATTCATGTTTTATATTCAATTTTATGTTGCTGTTTTGCTCCTTTTTGTCCTGCTCGTCAATTATAAGTTTCTTATTATTTGTTCATATTCCTAGTTGCTTTCTAAAATCTGACTTGCTTGTACATTACTGTCTTATTTTAAATTCCGTTTGATGCTTATGTGATAACTCTGCCAATTACCTTTTCAAACAAATAATGCCCATGTTAAAAAGAACAGGAAGGCTAAAACTGTGATGACCCTAGGTTAGGTTAGGTATCAACCCAACTACCATTGGGTATATCTCCGCAGGATCCTATTGGCAGTTAAGTCAGACATTAATTAAATAATAGAGCCATACAACATAATAAACTTGTCAATCATTCAATTTAAAGAATATAATATCTAGAATATTACAAATTTAAATCAATATGAATAAATGTTTCCGTTCAACTTTAAAGTTTAAGTAACAAATCAAAACTATATGTGCCAATGTCAGCACCACTGTACTTTAGATATTCTTTATGCTATATCAATTTCCTCCAACTGCACCTGACCTGACATTATAAGAATAATGCCTCAATACACATATTAAGTACAAAAGATGTTAAATATTACACTTAGCAAATGCGGGAAGCGGAAAACAGATAATTTTGCAGGAAATCAATGGTTAGAGCAAAATACATAATCCTTCAAATTAAATATATATTTTTGCCATAATATTGTCACCTGTCATATTATCAACAAATAATAAGTTTCATGCATGTTTATATGTATGTCTTGATTTCACGAAGCAACGTTAGCAGTTCTGTTGAGTAAATTCAGAATCATGATGCTGGGTTCAATAAGAGCATCTCTTTCACCTGGGCCCCATAAAAGGCTCCAGATGTCACCTTATAACTCCCGATGGACTAGCCCCATCCCTAACCTAATAAACCACAATTTCGGAACCCTTGCATACATTCACAAGACAACATATACATTTCATTTATGACATTACTCTGGTATTTAATAAGCATTTCATTTCATCAACAGGGATAAAGCTCAAAGCAGTGCTAAAGCGGCAATAAAAGCATTTTTAAGTGTAAACAGTAAAATTAATGTACCTCGGTATTTGAATACGCTGAAAATTACTCAACAATCTGCTGTGTCTGCAAAAATTGTATTTTTAATATTATTAGGTTTTCAAAATGACCCATATATATAATCATGAAATATAATTTCTTATTCTTAAGTCATTAATATTTCTTTAGTGTTGTCCCCCTTTAAAGATTTTCTTAAAATTTTCTAAACTTATGTAAGCATTTCCTAAAATTCTTATTCTGTATTTCATTAAATTCTAATGTTTTATAAAGCAATAATTTTCTACATGAACCTTTATCATGCTTGAAAATAACATTTCATATCACTCTTATTTTACTAAGGAACTAAAAGAGTGTCATCGTTGATGTATCATATAAAAGTATCTAACTTATTTGTTCGACCAATCCTAACCTTACCTTAGCATTTTTTTCTCCCTTTTTAGTTAATTAACAAAACACCTCACATTTTTCTTAGTATTGCTGAAATTTGATCAATTCTTAAGTGCATAAATCACAATATAAACATAAGTTAGCTTGAGGTCAATATATAAGGATCTTCATTATAAACCCTCTTTACAAGACTGATTCTCTACATACTCATTCGTAAATTATTGCAATATAAAGTATAATACATGCTTATGGTAAATCTAAGAACTTGTTGAATCATCCATTTAAGTTGTCAAAGAGATATATTATCTAATTATGCATATATAGAGTGGTGAGCTAATCATGATATATCTAAGGTCAATTTGCATGCAAGGAAGTAGACAATTATCCATCCTTCAACAAAGTTCAGCAAACACATTCAAATATTTCCTTATGCCATAACGATTATTTTCAATTTTAAGAACGCAGCCTACTATTTCTTTGTTTACTTCATTGCTATGGTGAGGATCTTAACCATATAAGTATAGTTTATAACAACCATTATTGATAGACAGTTATTCTAAAGAGGGATAAACCTTTAGAGTAACATGTTGCTTCCATCTACTCTAATTCCTACGTGCTACAATAAATTGGTATTACATATTTACACAAAAGAAGGATGTTTCATACATTGGCTATGCAGATTTACAAGGTTCATTCCAGATAATTGTGTCTCTATAATAGTATCCTATCATGGCTAATTATTCCACTTACATTTTACTTATGAGCTTTAACATGTGAAGCAGATTTCAATAGTTTTTAGAGAAGGAAAAGTATTAGTGTATCTCACAGAAACTTTCGATACCTTTCTTTTGTTTCTGCTATCGGGTAAAGCTCCAGGGAGCAGCGTAGGAAGAAGGAAATTCAGGAGATGGCTCGGGTGTGGTATCAGAGGTCGAACTTGTTCTCACTGTGGCGTATCCTCCCAGAGTTGTGGCTGGCGTCGTCCTGGCTTGCGGTGTATCCTCCCAAGGCTGCGTCTGGCGTCGTCGACTTGGAGAGGAGTCACGGAGTCGGTAGGGTTCGGAGCGGATCGAAGGAGTCGAAGACCTTCGGGGCTGCTGCTGCGGCTGAGTCCTTGCTGCTTTGAGGAGTCCCATAAGCTGCGGCTTCGTCGTGGGCTTCCGAGGGCTACGGTACTTCGGTCGGCTATGTTGAGTGCTTACAGGATTGGTACGAGCGGCGCAGAGTGTCGCAGGTTATGTTCGGCTGCATTTCAGGTGACATGAGGTACCTTCGTCTATATATGCTCCATTTGCCTGTTTGAAGCGTCACGCCTATCCAGTAGGAGGCGTCGCATTCTTCGGAGGCGTCCTTCAGTTCAGCCACAGGGTGAAGAGGAAAAAAAAAGTGCTTGCTTTGTTTGCTCTCATTCCATTATACTACCTCCCTTATATATATATATGTGTGTACATATGTATATATATATATATATATATATATATATATACATATACTTATGGCAGTACATAAGTATGTATATATATACATTTAAACTGAGAAGTAGAAAACAAAATAAAAATGATCTATAAATTGAGTGATGATTTGGCGGAATATCAACGTACAACGAAATCCGGCGGGAAAATCAACAGAAAAATAGAAATTTGCTGGTATTAATAGACTATAACGGTATTAACGAACAATTAGGATTAGCAGGGATGTTAGCGTCTTTCTTAGTAACGACCAAGGGTCGTTACAAAAACAGATATGGAAAGAAACCGTTAGTTTAACGTGCATATGCATGAACCTGCTGCTTAATTTTTTCTATTAGAACGTCCATGCAGTGGTATGCTTTTGCTGCAATAATATGTGACCAATCAACATATATATATATGTATATTAATTACAAAATAAATTTTCATTATTAAAAGTCAATGCAATCATATATAAGTGACAGACTGAAGATCAGCCAAACTAAAATATGATTTAGGCAAAAAAAGACGAACCTCATCAGATCTTGTGTGCTTTGTAAATGATAATTTTCATTATACCATCGATAATGGGCTTGGTCGATGTGGAGGTGCACACTATCATGTGATTCAACGAAAGTACTAAAAGTTTTGATGAACCCAACTACGGGAAATTATCAAGTACTTTTCTGATGTGATGGAGTGATGGAGCGAAAAGATTGATTTAGTTTAAAGCTATGAATCGAAGAGGTGATTAGTCCAGTACGTCTCGTCACACTCTTTGTCCAGGGGAAGTAGGGCGTTTCAGCACCAATTCGAGACAATCACCATTGGGTGGGCTGGAAGAGCCTCCTTCTCGCCCCAACCCTAGCTGAATATCTCAACGCAAGATCAATTTTAAAATATGTATTAGTTTCATGCTGATAGTAAATTTTCATAGATCACCCTTTGCTAGAAGCTACATGAGTTCATGTTAATCCAAACCTATGAGGGATCCGCAATGATATCAACTCCGTCAAGAGCGTAGCAGCCCTGGGATGAGATAAATTCTAGGTCGAAATTTCAAGCTGCAGAGGATTACCCACGAAGTATCTGGATTGCAAAAGTGGATATGAAGTTTGGGTAAAGTAGCCCAGATTACCTTCAATGAGAATTCAGGATTAGGATCGAACTTCAGAATTCATTTTAGTAGTCACAATCATCACTTATGATAAATGAAACTGAGAATGAAGAAGCATAATAAAATATGGTCAACATTTCGATGAATGCATGATGACGATTAGTAAGGCTTGCTGACTAGGCTTGAGAAGCGGAAGTTTTGAATTGCTGCGCGGATAGATATCGACTTCGGTCGACTACACAAAAATTTTTCAGCAAGGGAAAACTCGAAAGCTTAGCAAAGCACAACCTTTCTCATCTGAGAGCAACAATGCATGTTTACCTTTAAAACTGAGTCTTAACTGATGGAGAGAGGGAACTTTGGAATGATGAGTTCCACCACCAGCCATGGAAATTGCGAAGACCACACCACACACCATCGAAAATGGGGACCCATCAAAGGACAAAGATACCTATAACAACAATTTACTTATTGAGTTCATAAAAAGTAATATATACCGTTCAAAAAAGTATCTAATATATGCACACGCACCTTTTTTTATCACAACAATAAGCAACAACACAAAGCGCCTTAGTCTTATTGGGTGGGGTCAGTTATATGAATCCTTTGTTTTCATTGTGCACGATTAAAATAGAAACTCCTCTCTAAGTTTCAAATAAAAATCCTTTTGATGGTTTACTCCCGTCTTTTTTGGTCTTCCTCTTTTAAGATTGGCAATATATATATATATATATCCCCATATATATATATATGTATGTATGTATTTAAATAATAAACCTGCTGCTTTTTATTAATATAGCAATAAGTGTGTCCAATAGAAGGGGAATTGATGACCACAAAAAAAGGAAAAACAAGCAAAAAGAAAATGATCACCAACTTCCCCAAAGCCCAAACAAAATATTATGAAAATAATGCCCATTTAGCGGTTACATATTTGCCTTAGTTATAATTTGATTTCCAAGCACTTTCTTTTCTTATTTTTTCTTTTTTCCTTTATACCTGACATGGAAATCATAAAGTAGCTCCGAGTTCGATAGATTATCCCTTAAGGTTTGAGTGAATCCACCTCGGTTCCCTCAAAGTTCGGATCTTCTTCCAGTGCAGATGTAGCTATGTCCCGTCCAAGAGCAGACATATGGAAATCCTCTAAATGAGGATTTAGGGAGCTAGTCGCCAAAGAAGAATCCCTTCCGAATGAAGGGTCAAAGGCCCGCCTATGCAAAACAATCAGAATTTCTTCAACATATAGTTGAAGCTTTTCTTAGATAATGTGCATCTCTTCAAAAATCTTCTTTGCTCTCAACCTTAAATGCTCGAGCGATTCTGTCAGGCTGTTCTGAAGCACTAATGAGAGTGCTCCGCATGCCACTCAAGCTCACCTCCGTTACCAAAGGGGTCTAACGACAAAGCAGTCTCTATTACCCACTCTAGCGGTTGAGCAACATCTCTCAAGTGTACCCAATCTTTGGAACCAGCATTACATCGCTTGTCGACTGAACACCAACAACCACCTCCAAGGGGGCAGTAGGAGCCCTCTTTTTTCCGTTATCAAAGGAGCCCGTTGGCATTGCTGCAGCTCTCCAGCCTTATGGCTATCATTATCCAAAGACCGAGCTTCATCCAAGAAAGGGCCAACTGTGCCATCCACAACTGGGTAAACATCCAACCATTCACCACCAAGGGCCTCCAATTCAGGAGGTTTACCACTCTCCGCAAGATTGTCATTTACCTCATACAACTCTGTCTCCAATGTAGCTTGCAATTCATTTATATTTTCAGCAATATTAATTGACATTATGGACAAAGGCGGGATCACCTCTTCAATGTCCATTTCATTTCCCAATCTTCGAAACCTCAACTATAGTTGGTACAATCAAATGGTAGGCCTATCCTTGACATTGGATTCACTGTACCTGTAGGCGTTGTGTTTTGTTTCTTTTGAATGTACTTGTATTGCGGTTTCTTTGTTGCTTTGAAAGCTGCGTTTTCTCGCTTCGATGTCGGTTTAAGATGAGGACTAAGCTTGAAACAGTTCAATTCATCATGCCCTACAATAAAACAGTGAGAACAGTAGATCAAAAGGTTCTCAAATGTGCATTCCTAAAAATACCCTGAGTTATCACCACAATATATATTTTTTATTCAATTTTTTTTTGTCAAATCCATTTCCACCAAAACTCTAGCCACAAATAGCCTAGTTAAGTTTGTCGTTGCAAAATCAATTTTAATCAGCTTTCCAAAGTATGACCCCAAGGCAAAAATGATAGAATGAGTGATTAAATGGACCTTGAGAAGAGGAATATTGATCCAAACAGGAACAATAGGAGGTTTGAAAGATGGATCAAAGGAAGTTGAACACTTAAGAACTCTCATTGGGCGGCTAGCAACGAAATAGAACCCCCTAGAAAAATTATTAAATATATATATATATATATATATATATATATATATATTGTTTTTTTAATATAAAGCATCAATTTATCTATTGAGTTCTTGAACTGTTCTCATTTACTAAAATACTTCAGAATTAACCTTATTGCAACTTGTAGGCTCTTTTTTATATGATTAACATGTTTTTATCTTTTTCTCATTGTTGCATAATATAGCCTATAGTTGAAACCTTCATAATTTCCAGTCTTCTCAATTTTGTGGAGATCTAACATCACCCTACATATCACCTGATGAAAATCTAAAATTCTAATTTAATGCAATATAATGATGATTTTTTTTTTTAAACAACTTTTTCAGAATCAATTATTATGGCTGTGCTCCATAATAAACATACTTAACTATAAAAGTTTTATAAGAACTCTACTCATTATCTTAAAAAGGCTGCTTATTTTGAAAATTAATTTACTTTTGAAATATTGTATCAATTCCTTATTTCTTCGTGCTTATTTTGTTCCCATCCTTTCCTTCTAAAAAGATGTCTAAAGCCGTTTTATGCTAGAGCTGCTTGGCTCCTCTTCAAACCGCAAATAATGTTATAAGTGGTCAAACTTTGATACCAATTATAACATCCATGCTATATTATGTGAGGCATTTTTTGCTTGAGCATTTTCCGTCCATATAAAGCCAGTTCTCAAGAAGTTAAGGCATATAAGTCAAATATATGGCCGATGGGATTTGAACTTAACTTATCATGGGTTTAAATCCAAGAGTTCAACCACTGAGCCACAATACTATTCACAATTTAATAACTCACATTTTATCCATACACAATAAATTGTCAGATCATTCACCTCATGAGTAATGCACAATAAACATGTTTAATTTTGAAATTTTCATAAGAACTCCATCTCTACTTTGACCTTGATGTTTTAACCTTATATTCCAGTATCATTTTCACCCTTTCAGATGAGAATTCAGTTCCATCTTGCCATTGTTGATTTTTCTTTAAGGTTATTAGCTTGCCATGATGAGCATTCTCATCATTCATCGGCTTCTTTGCCTCTATCTGCTCTCCCACTTTGCACCTGAAAAATGCATTGTAAATCATTATGTATCATTAAAATGACTGCGAAATTCTTAACGAATTTCGTTAGAATCAATTATGATGGCGTCTATCTGCTCTCCCACTTTGCACCGGAAATTTTCTTTTATTTTTTCTTGTTTGCAACATTTTTTCTAACCAACATCCTATTCAAAATTATCAATCTACTCCAAATAGTTCAAACAACGGTGATTATGACAACTGCTCTTTTGTCATTGTTTTAATCCAAAGCTTATAGGTTCTCCAGATGACGCTAGCCTCGGATTCCTTCGAAGTGATAATGCTCGAAGATATGTGAAGCAGCTCCCTCAGTATCCGAGACAAAGATTCTCCGCCAGATTCCCAAACATTTCCGCCGGGGCCGTTGACTTGTTGGAAAAGATGCTCGTTTTTGATCCTAGCAAGAGAATCACAGGTACAAATTGCCCTAAAACCTAACAAAAAATTTCCATTATTGTTACATGGAAAGAAAATTCTTAATGTACTTATTCTGCACCCAAACCTCTAATGCTTTCAATAAAGCATTATCATCTTCTCTTATCTACTTGTAATTTGAAGAACTCTAAAATCAGCAAAATAATTTGGGTGCTATGTAAGACCCTTTGTTAAAATATCCCTCAACAAAGATTATGCATTAGGTTATAAATAGTCGAATTTTGGGTCGGCGTAATATTGCAACTATGATTATACATTAATGCATATATATATATATATATATATATATATATGTAGTTTTCCTTGAAGAAGTTGAGCTTTAATAAAAGAAATGTGTTATGTGGAATTTGAATTCTTGATCTGTCAATTGTTCAAACCCAAGAGCACAACAATTGAATCACAACGCCATTTGCTAAATAGATATATAATTTGTTTTTTGCTGATGCAGTTGATGAGGCCTTAGGACACCCATACTTGGCATCTCTCCATGAGATAAATGAAGAACCTGTGTGCCCTACTCCATTCAACTTTGATTTTGAGCACCCATCTCTCATTGAGGAGGACATCAAAGAGCTCATATGGAGGGAATCCATGAAATTCAATGCTTAGATTTTATTATTATTTTTATTATTTTTATGTTTTTTTATTTTTCATTATGAAATAATCTGCTCTGGAAATATTAATTTCAGGGTAGGGATGCTTTGTATTTTTTTGTCTAATATTACAAAGCTTCTTCAATTGCTTTTCTGAACAGCTCTGCTTTTTATTTGTTTATTTAGTTTTTGTTTAACTTGTTTCATATATATTTGTAATATGTATGTAATTTATATTTTGAATAATATAATGTATATATATTTTATATTATGATCTGTAATTCTGTATTATTTGTATTATATATTTCATAATATTGATGATATTCAGACTGTTTTTATTTTTATTTTTTATGTTAATATATAAAAATATCTTAACTATCTTATAATAATATAAGAGGACTTTATTTTTATTAGAGTTAAGATACATTTCTAAAATATTGTCAAATCTACTTCAGAATGCTTATTTGTTAATTAAAATGAACATTATGAGCCTGAATAAGTATGAGTAGATGAGCAAATAATCAAGTTTTATATATACCAACCAGTCTGTTGGTTACTGTCTTTTCTATTTAGCTCATATTAAAATTATTTGCAATATAAAAATACATTAGATACAGTGTCTTAAAAAATAAATGTGATTCAGGCGCATGATGTTTTGTTCATTGTCATTTATGTTATATTACGCATAAGCCAAGATTACTTTATTAAGACTTAAATATAAATTGAAAAATATAACAAATAACAAAAGGATAAATATGTAAATAGTACTTAAACTTACATAAGCAACTAAGATCATTATTTGCTTATATTAATGATAATAGATGCCCACTTCTATTAGAAATTAGTTATAAATTAACTCTAACAAATACTAAAAATCATATAACATATATAATCTTAAATTATTCATATTTAGATTGCAATATCAAGTAAATTTTTAGAAGAAAAAAAATATTCATTTAAAGCATTTATACCTCTGCGAGTGATTGAGTTGATGCGAATGATTGAGGCCAGCCTGTCAGCGAGGCGACTAAGGTGAGAGAGCACGTCAGAGAGGCGAGGCAAGGCATCGTAGAAGCGAGTGCTTCTGGTGAGATAAAGCCAAGGCGGAGCATTGACGTTATGTCCGGCGGAAGCGAGCTTCGGGAGAAGCGAGAAGAGGAGATCGGCGCCTGCGCGCATCAACAAGACGAGGCGGCGTAGAAGCGAGCACTTCTGGCGAGACGAAGCAAGCCGGAGCACCGGCACTACGTCTAGCGGAGGCGAGCTTCGGGAGAAGCGAGAAGAGGAGATTTGTGCCTGCTTCTGACGGTTATTCGATGAGAAGATGCTATTATAAAAGAAAAACTCTGGTTCGCTCAATACATCTCTCTCATATATGAATATATATATATATATATATATATATATATATATATATATATATATATATATATATATATTTATGTCTATAAGGTTAGATTAAATAATTTAAAATAGTATTCATAAATATAAAATAATAATTTTCTTTCAAAAAATCAATATAAATTTAGTTACATATTTAAAATTTTTTTTTTTTTTGGAATTTTATTTTTAAAAAATTACAATTCAAATTTTTAGTGAAATTTAATTTTTGCTGTTCTTTATGCTTTCTGTAATGGCGTCTGCTTGCATCCGATCGCTGACGCGATCCTCTTCCTCTTCTTTCAGGCTACCCGTCGCGATTTCCAAGGCTCGCGCAACCTTCCGTTCATCGGCTCTCCGCTTCACGGCTTCTCCAAGGTTTTTCTCTGCTTTACCCTGCTGCGTATATTTTGCATCTTTCGTTCTTTTTCTAACAGAAAGATGGCTTCTCCTATTTCATTCAGGCCTTCAGTTAAATTAGCTGGCTGCTACGGTTCTTTGCTCATGAGTCACGCAACTGTAGCTGAAACAAGGATTACTTTACGCCCGGATTCTGCCTCGTACAGATGCAGGGTTCTTCCTCTAGGTATCGCCTCTTTCTAAAACCCTTCCAAAATCCTAGCGATTCTAAATTGAGTTTTTGTTTTTTGTGTGAATGATGCGTGTGAAAATCGGCCAAAGCTGAGTAGTTCTATGCACAAGCTACTTTGTATCATCCCGAAGGGCTATTTGGTAACAATATTACATGAATTAAGTGATGTAATATAATCACGAGATTTCAAAAAATCAATGGGGATTTGTGAAATCTCATAATCTCGGTGAAATTGGGATTTCGGTGATGCTGGAATTCTGTAATTCTGGTTACCTAACAGCCCATAGGGATGCTTAAAAGAGAACATCAGAACAAAGCAAAATCTCTACATGGGCAAATTTAGCACAAAATTTTTTGACGTGATTCCAAACATTAGATTTATAATAAACATAGTGCTTTTATATACAGCTCTGGGGTTGTAGCACATAAGAGACTATTTTAGTGACTCAACCCATGACATAATGTTTATAAATGTAAGCAAGAAGGAAAAATCATCATGTGCCCTTAAGGATCCTTTCTTAGAGTGTACATGATCCCAAACAAACTTGAGAATAGAGATGGCTTGCAAGCAGCCCCCTTCAATGATAATGAAGCAAAAAACTTTCCATTTCTTATCTCTAATCAGCTCTACCATAAGAATGCTGGGCTGTCGATATTGGTCTTAAGATACTGAGAAGGAGACAGAAACTAGGACGATTTAGCTTCACTTGAATCTGCAAGGGCTATAACATATGTGGGACCAACATTATGGCTCAATTAAGTTTGAGATGGCCCAAACTATGGGGCTTGGAAATGTTTGGTCATGAGCCTTTGCAGTACCACTACTCCAAGCTTGATAAAGGATGTAGCAATGCATTTAAGCATCAAAGTGATTCTTGGGAGGTCTTTGAATTTGTTCAAAAGAGAGACAAGAATATGCCCAAATAAACATTAGGGGAGATCAAAACTCCTTATCTTGAAAGTGGTAGAGATGAATGCTCTCAATTTATTAGCAGCTCAAAACTAGATGTCAATTATCAACTTGGTTACAAACCCATGCACACTTTAATTCAACTGTCAGATTTCTACGATATAGCCATTCTTTAGTGTAAAGAGCATCCCTAAACTATCTCCATAAAAAGACGGTTTATTTCGGCACCAAATTGAGCTCGCGCATAGAATTTCATTTCCATTTTTGTATAACATTTCGTGCTCCGATAGGCTTTTAGAAATCCCGTGATTCTTGATTCTAACCGTCCATACAATGAAGTCAGTTTTTTAGTCTCAAATTTGCCATGGCATGCCTAAAAATGACAAGCAAATCCGTAATCCAACTATTTATGTGATAATCAGTCTAGCTGAATCTGTCGATGAGCTCGACCGAAGCTGGGCATGAACAGTTGGGAATGCCACCATTGCTCATCTAGTTCTTCAAATTATCAAAAAAAGATGACCCGTTTCCTTTAATCTAACGGGTGTTCCATTCAACTAAGCTTCAGCCTTTGCAAAGAATGCACCACACTGTAGAGTCATTTTTTTTTGACAAAAATTTTCTCCTTCTAGCATACTTAATTTTCTTAGCTTGAAACCATTAAAGCTGTCCATTAATTATGTAATTTAAGGTACGATGAAATGCAAGAGTACGCTGGCATAAACATAGGATTCTAGCTTTGTTTGGCAAATACACCTTTCAATTGATATAGTGCATACTACCATCAATCGTGCCTTCTTAAAGGAGTTTTCTCATAAGCTTTCCAAAATCAAGCAAGCAAACATCCGTGATTGGCAAGTACAAAATGGCATAAAGAGGATTTTCCAATTAAATTGATTCCACAATGCAAATATGTCCCTTAAAAGATATAGCCCGATTGCGTCAAGCATGAATGAGAGATAACTCTCAATAATATGCTCGAAAGCTTCTTCATGAGGAGGTCGACCACTTCTGTAAAATCCAAGACGATGTTTAAAAATCAAGCAATCTAGTGATTCTTATCTACTTATAATATGTTGTGTTCTTGCTAATAACTACTTGTGAGTTGCTTGCATCTATGCATTGACTGGTTTAGCTACCACAACAAGCAAGGGTATTAATGATTTAATGGAATGATGCAAAGGAAGCGAAGGAAAGATTGATGATATCATTGACAAATAGAAGATGTGAGAGTACAACCTATCCTGTTCAACTAAAGATCTAATGGTCTATGAATTTGTGTGGTTTGGCTGGCAGCAAGGGAAAGCAGCTTAAAGCTGGAGAAAAGTTATTAGAGACTTATTGAAACCCTTTATAATCGTTGATTCATGCTAGTCTTTCTCCATTGACCAACAATCCAAAGCGAGGGCCACACTCATTTCATAATCTTGTTGGATTAGGTGGGAGAAAACTATATAGTTGTAATGTATAATAAAGGCAATCCTGTTCCATTTTATAATAAATCTGCTTTATGTCCATCTTGATCACCATATATTCTACTTTAGAAGTGGAATAATAAAACATTGAGAGTTTTATAAGCTGTTAGTCTTCACCTTTATCCTTGAAATGAAAGCTCCTTGCTCTTAAGAAATGAGTTGAGGAAGAAGCTCCTTTAGACAATTCACTTGGATCTTAATGGTGATCTTATAGGCTGTGCTGCATAAGTTGATAGATCTGAACTCGTTGGCTGCATGGCATTCTATTTTTTGGGAATAAGCACCACAAGCGTGTCTTCCATCTTTGTGTTATGGAATAGTAGTTATGAAGTAATGATTTGTGGAAACCATGTTTTATGAATATTGTTGCAATAGACTTTGAAAAAGGTTAGTGTGATTCCATCGAATCTCCATTTCTACCAAAGCTTACAAAACTTCCTAATGAATGAGAGGCCTTTCCAATGAAGTGCAATCATTTTCAGTATGCATCCAATCCGTGGGAAGAGGGGTAGGATAAGAAATAACCTGCATTATAGAAGCTCACTTATGATCAAAATACTGGAAAAACGTTTGTTTTATTGCACATGGCTCTTTAATAATGCAACCATCATCCATCTTAAGAGCCCAAACAGTATTCATTTGTTTTCTTTGAGTGGCCAACCAATGGAACGTGGCTAAATTTCGATCACAATTTGAAGGCCACTAAAGTTTGGCTGTTTCTCGCCACCACCCAACCATGTGGCCTTCAATGCATTGCAGCTCATCAATTTTGCGAATTGAGAAGTTGAAGTTTATTTAGTGAACTTTATTGGCCAGTCAATGAGAAATATCTAGTTAATTACGAACAACTGAGCTATAGATGTCTGCGCCCCCCACTATTAATGGTGTTGGTTTTCTTGTTCAAAATGAGAGCATTTTTTGTGCTATAGTTATTAACTTCAAAAATATAGAGTTCCATGTTGTGAATTTATGTGCCAACATATGTGCTAAAAGATTACAACTTTCTTATTAAATTTGAACTTTATAATAAGAAGTGGATAGTTCGAATTGTGATGTTGCCTATCCCTTGTCAGAATTTAATCAACTTTGCCTTAATTTATTTTTTATTTGCTCATAAATTAGATTATAATTTATCATCCATCAGTAAAATTACTTTTGAATTTGGCTCCCTTGCTTCACCGTATATGTAAATTTCACGACAATAACAACACCATCGTCAAGCCTTAGTCCCACTAGGTGGGGTCTCGTAGACGAATAATTTGTTTCTATTGTAGACTTTTTATGTAGGACATCATTGCAGCTTATAGCATTCTTAGTACCCGTATAATGCTTGCTGAATTAATATTTTCCGGAAACTCTAGCATCCACATACAAAATTCTTGTGAACATTATGTTTTTCATGTTCAAAATCCCTAAACCTTAAACCTTGATCATTGAATCTAAAGAATGAAGCATTTATATATGAGATTGGCATTTCTTGGCTGCTTTGCATAATTGTAGAGGTCTCTTGGCCCAAATTTCCTAATCTTGTGTCCATAATTTCTCATTCATGAGCTATCAATCTTTTAGTTCTTTATGACAATTAACAAAATATTGTCTTTTTGTTAAATTTTTTAATCTAATATGCTATATTTATTTCATTATATAATGCTTTTAATAAATAAATTACTAGTACTAGTATATAATGCTTATATTATATATTATTAGTAATATTTTAGCATGTAACCAATCCCACCTAGTGGGACTAAGGCTTAATGCTATTGTTATTTTAGAAATATTGTAAAATTGGCATATATATCCTTCTTTTAGCATTTTCTTTTTATGTGCTAAATCATACCATATATTTGTGTCTAAGTCATGTACGTGTTTCGTTGGTTTGGGGCTTTATTCATGGCATGTTTAGGATACCGACATGTGAGTATAATTACGTGCATGCACATCATAATAAGCTGAAGTTATTGAAGTTCTTGATGATGGTTGTTGAGGAAGTTATTTGTGATGCTACATGATCATATTAAAGCATATTTAAATAAAAGTATTTATTTAAGATTACAAATGTACATACATACATCCATAATAAATAGTACAAAACCATACATAAAATTATTTATTTTATTATTACAAAATAAAATATAATATAAAAGATAAATAGCTCTCGCCTTAACTCGGTAGCTTTCCCTAAAAATAATAGGTAAAAACAACTCTTTGTCAGAGTACGTTAAATTCTAATTTTGCTATTTTTTTTCTTATGCTAGTATATGTCGTAATGTTATGAAAGTAGCATGAGTTTGGTTTGCATTTCTCAAATTTATATTAAGGATAAATATTATGTACATGCATACAAACATAATAAATAGTACAAAACCATACATAAAATTATTTATTTTATTATTACAAAACAAAGAGTTATTGTAATGTTATGAAAGTAGCATGAGTTTGGTTTGCATTCCTCAAATTTATATTAAGGATAAATAATATGTACATACATACATCCATAATAAATAGTACAAAACCATACATAAAATTATTTATTTTATTATTACAAAACAAAATATAATATAAAAGATAAATAGCTCTCGCCTTAACTCAGTAGCTTTCCCTAAAAATAATAGGTAAAAACAACTCTTTGTCAGAGTACGTTAAATTCTAATTTTGCTATATTTTTTTCTTATGCTAGTATATGTCGTAATGCTATGAAAGTAGCATGAGTTTTATTTGCATTCCTCAAATTTATATTAAGGATAAATAATATGTAAATAATGATCTGAAGTCTAAACAAGTGTATAAATTTCAGGGTGTAAACCTAGAGGTATGCAATAATTTGACATTAAATTAACCATCAATAAAAGAGTGATGTCAAAATCTTATTCATTGAGCAATGCCAATTCTGCATGATAACTATTAATTCATCTCAATACTGCATATTAATAGATTTAAAATGTATAAATATTCATATTTCATGATATATTACAATTCAAATGTTCATAACTTACGATATGACTCTTTTCACACATTCATATCTCATGATGACAATTTTTTTCTCAATGTCTTTGGACACATCACAAATTTAGATGCTTATGTTTTATTTTTCACTAAGCTCTCCACATAAAATAAAACAGGGTGGCTATTCAAGAAAAAGAACAAGCACATTTGCTTGTTTAAATGGTTTCTTAATTTTCATTACATAAGCGTGCACTGACCCTGTTAAGGTAGTGCTACAGATCTCCTTATTTCCTCAAAGAAGATTTCATTGTCTTCAATATGTTTGATCAAACCGTTAAATCTACCTACTCTAGAATTAACATTTGAAAGTCAAGCATATCTAATTTTATAAGACTATCCATTCAAAGAAAAATGCATCATCATGTAAAATAGTGTTACACTATCTTTTCAACATAATTGTAACAATGCAATAATTTTTTTTCACAACTAATATTTGTGCGTACATGTACCCAACAACTGAATAAAAGCTATACTTACATCAATCAATGCATATTTCTCAATCTTAGACGATTAGATGAAGTTATATAATCAAATTAACCATCTAATAATTATTATGAGATATTTGCATGGTCAAGAAAATGATTAAGCTATCACTTCATCCAATTTTCTAGCTTGTGCAACATAAAATTAATAAGATATTTTTTTAGGTATTAAAAGAATTTGGAATTATAAAGTAACAATTTACTGAACATGATTCTACTTTATCATTCAAGCAAAAATCAAGGTGAAACCAAATATCAATGAACATATGGCACAATGCTAACATCCATTGGCATAATTGAATTTCAATGAATATAAAGGTTTAATTAAATTTAATTGTACCTTCCAAGACCCACGACAAAGATTGCAAAATAATGCTTTGTGCGCTTGCAACGACGCACTCAACATAATGTTAATATTATAAAGTGTTTACGTGTCTCAGTGCTTCGACAAAGTAACAATACTTTTTCCAACATTTAGAAATTTTCTTATGTGAGATGGGGTGTTTATGAGATTTTTTGAAGCTCCCATTCCCCCAATAGGCTGTACGAACAATGCATATTTCTATGTTTATGTTATATTTATGTGCTGGTAAGATGTGAAAGGACACTTTTAATATATGATGGTGTGCCTCAGATCCATATATATCATACATATGACATGGAAGAATATAGTGAATGAGAAATCATTTTCTTCCTTTGTGAGACTGGTGCTCTTGTGAGAGTGCATGAAGTGATGTGCGTAATCACTTCAACCTTGTGCACGTACATAGCAGCAAGGTCACTGGGGTGTGTATAATTCCGGTAATCTATCTTGTGTTGGTGTGGATAGCCATCACTCCCCTTCGGTGTGCATATTCGAAAGTCTTGAAGGTATGTTTAATCTTCAAAAATACTAGGTGCAGATAATCTTGGGATTTATCTTGCATTTCCTTTTTTTTCTTCTTCATTTGTCTTCATTTTCTTAGTCTACCATCCCAAATAAAAACCCCACAAAAAAAAATTACTATCAATAGTTTTCAATATCATAATTAATTCCTTCACCAAATTTCGTGTCAATTCAACATCATTTAGTCCACCAAAATCCTTCACAAAGACTTCCAAATCATAACTACAATTCTACTACCATAATGACCTTGAATCAGAGACAAGTTTATTGGCTAGGATTGCAGAGAATTTTGTGTTGAAAATTTATATTTTTTTTTGTAATTTTTGGAATATTTTGATCCTGTTTCGATCCCAAAAACTCCAAGGGGGTCATTTTCCGATCACCAACCGCCGACACTGACGCCGCCGCCGCAATGAACAGATGCAAACCGGGTCGCACCAGTTTGTAGATCATCAGTCTGGCCTGCTAGCACCGACCCAGCCCATCAGCACCGGCCCGACACGTCAATACTAGCCTGTCCCTTCAACACTTGCCTGACCTGCTAAAACTGGCTCGGCTCGCCAAGACTGGCCTAGCCCACCAGCACCAACCCAGCCCGCCAAAATAGGCCCGTTCCGCAAGAATCAGCTAGTCCCGTCAGAAGCCGTAACACCCTTCATTCGACACACCGACTCGTGATACTTCGTTCTCCGCCGTCCAACCTCATATTTCAATGTCGTTGGCGTCATTGGAAAGTTAAGATCCTCAATTACACTTTAGTAGTATCCAATTGAGATTTAAGCACTTCATAAAGATGGAAGGAAGCTGAAAGATTAGACTTATGAGCGGTGATCCGTTTTCCCTCACGCAAGCTAAGTGCTTCTCCAAAAGGGCACAATTTATGATGTGATATCTAGGCATAATCGAAGGTCTTGAAGGTGTGTATAATCTTCAAGAACCTAAGGTGTGGATAATCTTGAGATTTATCTTGCATTTGTTTTATTTTCTTCTGTATTTGTCTTCATTTTCTTTGTCTACCATCCTAAATAAAAACTCCACAAAAAATTATTGTTAAAAATTTTCAGTATTATAATCATTTCATCCATCAAATTTCGTGTCATTTTGGCATTGCTTGATCCACAAAAGCCATCTTAAAGCCGTCTAAGTCATAACTACAATCCTACCACCATAACCCCATCATCTTCAATGTGAAAATGCATTACTTGGAGATGTGAACATCTTTGTTCTTTCACCTTTCAACTTAATTCACTGCACTTTATCATTTCCGTAAATGAAGGGAACAATTTATACTTTTACTTAGAAATGTTAGGAATTTAATTGGGATCAAAATTAGTTGTGAGAGATATGTTTGAAGACTAAATTGAGCGCTGGAAGATTTGGGACTAATTTGATCAACTCTAATGTTTTTTGGGGATAACAGGATTCACCGAATCTTGAAATGTTGGAATCCTAAGTTCATTGAGATTATGGTTGATCAAATTAGTCCTAATTTGATCAACCTTAATTAGTCAATAAGCATCGTTCTTACACATCAACCTCACTTTAAATAGAGAAATGCTAGATATCTTAACAAATAAATATAAAATTTAACAAAAGTTTATGTTTTTATTAAAAAATAAGAGATTTACTTGTGACAAATAAATATAAAATTTAACAAAAGTTTTTGTTTTAAAAAAAAATTAAGAGAGATGTACTTATGATCCACCAGTAAAAATGTATCACACAAATCTCATTTTTATACATAAGAAATGCCACTTCATCAAAACTAGCTTTAATCTAAATTTTTCTTTCTGTAATAGAACTCAATTTTTTATAGTTATAATAATACATGGTTTAATTTGAGGATGGTGAAAGTTCTTCCGATGCAGGACAACAAGTACATGAGAAGGATGCCCATGGCTTAGGCATTTGATGAAGCATAGTTGGAGAATGAGCGGGTGCTGCATCTTGTTGTATTGTGTTTTTAGTCGCATTAATTTTATTTATGTTGGTAGCGTTGTATACCTTATTATGTATTATTATTTGTAGGGTATGATGTTAGTTTTCGTGTATTAGTATTTCTATATTTATGTATTGGTAAAATATGAAATAATACATTTAATACATGATGTCATTTTTGTTTTTATTTTCTTTGTCTACCACAAAACAGTTGCTGTCAAAAGTTCTCATTATCATAATTACTTCCTCCCCCAAATTTCATGTCAATTCGGCATCGTTTGGTCCACAAAAAATCTTCTCAATGACTTCCAAATTTTAACTACAATCCTACCACCATAATCACCATCATTTTTTGGTATTAAAGATAAAATTTCTTAACTAGGATTGTAGGGAATTTTGTACTGAAAATTTACATATATTTTTTGTAAATTTTGGAATTTTGTTTACCCTGTTTTGATCCGAAAAACCCTAAGGGGGTCATTTTTTGGCCATCAACCGCCATTGCCGCCGACGACAAGCGCTGCCACTCTGAATGGACCAAACCTGGTCGCACCGGTTCTTGAACCGTCGACTTGGCCCGCCAGCACCGACCCCCGCCCATCAACATTGGCCCGTCCCGCCAACACTTGCCCGGTTCACTAGAATCGGCCCTGCCCTCCAGAACCGGCTCGGCTCTCCGGAACCGGCTCGGCTCTCCAGAGCCGACTCAGCCCGCCATAACCGGCCCAGCCCACGTGGAATCAGCCAGCCTGCGGTAGCAGCCTTCATTTGGCAAACCGGCTTTCAACAATCTGTTCTCCTCCGTCCGGCCTCAAATTTCAGTTCCGTTGGCGCCGTTGGAAAGCTAAGATCCTCAATTACACTTTAGCAGTATCCAAACAAAGATTTAAGCACTCAATAAAGATGGAAAAAAGCCGAAAGATTCAACTCATGTGCGGTGATCCATTCGCCCTCACGCAAGTTAGGAATTTAATTGGGATCAAAATTAGTAGTGGGAGAAATGTTTGAAAACTCTATTGAGCGATAGAAGATTTGGGACTAATTTGATCAACCCTAATGTTTATTGGGATAACAGGATTCACCAAATCTTGAAATTTTGGAATCTTAGGTTCATTGAGATTATGGTTGATCAAATTAGCCTTAATTTGATCAACGTTAATTTGTCAATAAGCATAGTTCTCACACATCAACCTCACTTTTAATAGAGAAATGCTAGATATCCTAATAAATAATTTAAAATTTTGACAAAAGCTTATGTTTCTATTAAAAAATTAGAGAGATTTACTTATGATCCACTAGTAAAAGTGTACCACGCAAATCTCATTTTTACACGTAAGAAATGCTGCTTCATCAAAACTAGCTTTTGTTTAAATTTTGCTTTCCGTAATAGAACTCAATTTTTTATAGTTATAATAGTAAATGGTTTAATTTAGGGATGTTGAAATGCGTCATTGAGTTGGGTTTCGATCTAACCAAAAATTGACTCGATTCAAAGTGTCAACCTTAACCCGAGGCATTAATGAAATTTATACTTAATGAGACAACATGTGATTTAAAACAGGTTAATTATCGATTCTAGTTTATTAGATGTTTTTAACTATAATTACATCATAATAGGTATTTTCTTTTCAAACTCTTGACACTATAATAATTAGGAAGATGTTTTATGGTTCTTAAGATTGAAAAATGTTATGCTGATTGATTCAATAGTGCGAACGTTTAGATGAATGTGTAGAAAAATTATACAAAATAGTAAGAAATTGACATGCTTATTATATGAATGCTCAGAGTGATATTTGTTGGAGATGAGATTAATTGGCTATTTGGTAACAAATGATTACATGATTTAAGTAACATAAATATTGTAATCAGACAAATGCAATTTAGCACCTCAGTCGATGTAGTTCAATCCCATTATCTCAGTGAAACTAGGATTCTGAGGTTTTAAGGTTCGGTGAAATGGGAATCATGTAATCTTGGTTATCAAACAACCTCTAAATATAAATTTTGGTGTTTTGAATACACAACAAAAGTAGAAAATTAAGGGGGTAGATGATATTAGAATTGGTGGATTAGAAAGACCTTGGATAGCTAACATGGGCTTTTGGGGTTTAGAGTTGTGTAGAAATTTTTCCATTGTGATGAGTTTTTGATTATTTCTCTTAAGATTTTTTTAATAACCAGCAAAGCTAACATATATATGTGTACATATGATTAGATAGGAATCTATTAATGATAAATTGTTGGACTTGTTACTACTTATTTTACATATCAATAACGTTGGATTTATTGCTATTTTAATATCATTGCCATAATATTTTTACATAAGTAATTAATAGAATTTTGACTATACACATGAATTTATTCAAATTAATATGAAGCTATACCATTAATTAAGCAGTTTCTTCTGATGTGCACTAATCTTCTTAATATTTATGAAATTAATACCTTTATTAGTGCTTACTTTTTGTTATAGTAATTAATTGTTAAAGCAAAACTAAATGCAAATTTTGTTTTTCACAATGGTTAATATTTCAACACATGCTTTTGAATGCTTTATGGGGGTAAAATATCTTATACTGCATCAAATCTTTGCTTTCTTACATAACCAAGAACCAAAATCTTATTATTTGCATGCTCTCGTTCGTAGCCTACCTAAGAAAAGAGAAATTCGTCGAATCAACGCTCCTTCGACTAGCGTCTCACTCTTTCTCTTTATAATAGTAAGCTCAACCCTTAAGCTTATTAACACATCAAGATTAAGCTTTATAAATATCATATCTTAGGTGTCAAAAAAATACACAGTGGGCTTGTTTGGGGGGACTGCTTATAAAAATACAGTTCCAAATTTGGGGCACTGTAGCAATACTTGAAAGTCTAATTTGTGTTAGGAGACTGCTACTGATGCCCAAGATGAGTCCCCCCAAAAAAAATAGAAAAAAAAAAAGAAATTGAGGACAACTGCGATGCACTCTTTTGCAGGTGCTGGGGGCAAATCTGTGCATTTGGTTACTGCTGCACAACGCATTTTGGGCAACGCAGCTCTTCCCTTTGTGTTATTATGGTCAAAGAATGGAAATGGTAAGGCTTGAGCAAAGTTAGAAAATTAAATCCTGAGTCTGATACCTATTTGCATGATCTGTTAAACAAAAGAGATATTTACAAATCTACCACGACCCTTTTCTTATCCATATGTAATGAGTAGAACTGTATGTATGCTGGGACGATAGCTTTGATAAAAATGTATAATGTTGAGTGATAATTTTGTAAATGTGAAAATTTTGGGTATTACAAATGTAAATATGAGAGTTTCTTCTATTTAAACTGATTTTTTTTTTTCGCAGATAACTTTGATGGCTCGTGAGAAAAAAGAGTGTTTTTGGAGCAAAATCTGGCTGCTGCATCAATTTTCGAAAGAAAAATATTATTCAGCTCTCAAATATCAATTTTGGATGATTAGAATTTGCATTTAATATAAAAGTTGATTTTTTTCTGTGAGATCTACATCGATCATACAGCTTACAAGATGATACTTCTTTAATTGTGTTTAATCGTAAAGCAATTATAACCTAAATTTAATTCTAAATCACTTGATGATGTTTCATTTTGAAATCAATTTTCGCCGAGCCAAAAAGCCCCTTTCTTTAGGGTTAGGGTTTTCGTCATTTGAGCCTTTGGGGATGACGAACTTGTAGCATGTTGTCAACCGCATGCATAACGATTAATCGTGTAGGCCGTTGAATTTGATTCGACGGTTTGATTTGATTAACACGGCGGATTGTCATTAATTGTTGCCCCAAGGCTGATCCAATGGTCCAGAACAACCCCGTTGTTAATAATTTGATTTATAATAGTTTCTCTTACTTAATCTCGAGATAATAAATTTTGAGCATCAACTATTAAAAATCTTCTTACGAGCGACCAAGAATAGGAAGATCCACACCAAATCCACACTAGAAGTGTGATTCGACGTAAGATGAGAAAAAACGAGAGGATTACAGGAAAAAATTTGAAGGAATGAGAGAGAAATCGCAAAAAATGCTCGGGCCCGAGAACCGAAAGGCGGAGGAGAGAGAATATTCGCGTTAGGTTAGGTTTACAGTTCTCTGTTGGATTTGAATGCTGTTAATAATGAGAATTAATATTTTATTTAAAATAACTTTTATTTGAATTTATTAATTTTGATTATTATTTATTTTTCACAACCTTAATTTTCAAGATGCTACATTTATTTATATGAATTTCCAAACATTCTTACAAACTTTATTAATAAAGAAAATACTTTTCATATCTTATACCTAAATTTACATTTTTGCTATATACCACTCAAGCCTATTTAATCATATTAAGAATATCATTATATTCATGTCCTTTTATTATTAAATTATAGTTTAATTTATATGAATATTTAATATTGAGTGTTAAATATAAAGAGCATAAATTTATAAAAAAATATCAAAATAATTTTTGACATATAAATTATTTTATATTTCAAAATATTAACATCTTAGTCATCAAGATTATTTGTTGGTAGACAATCATTTTCCCTTATATTTTGAATGTAAAGCGTAGAAGCAAGCTTTAGAAAATCATTTACTCTTCCATTTTGACTTACTTTTTATTAAAAGAGAATTGCAAACTAGTCACACAAATCTTTCATATTTATGTAAATATCCTTTGACATATAATTTCTTTAATCAAATGCTAAGCTTCACATCATCAGTACACATAAGAGACTTTCCTAAATAATAAGGAAAATGCTTTTTAGACACACTTACGTGGCACCTAAGAAAATCCGTCCAATGAGGTATGAGCAATATTGGGTGTTACGTTAGCTGAAGATAAACTTCTGATAAAATAAATATTTAATGAAAATATAATACAATATTACTCACAGCTCATTAGACGGATTTTTTTTATTGCCAGCTGATGTGGCACCAAAGAAAACTATTCAGATCATTTCATTAGTATTTATTTATTTATATTAAAATAATATAAATATTATTTTTTTAATTTGTATTGAAATAATATCTAAATTTTATTGGATGAATTTTTCTGAATGCCATGTTGAAAGTCTAAATATCATTTCTCTTTTAAATATATATTTTTAGGAGTCCCACGTGAAATAATGCTTTGTATATCATATGATTTATTTGGGTGTATTAGTAACCGGTTTATGTTGAATTAAATGCATTTAATTATTTAATAGCTTGATTTAACATATCATACTTATTCAGTTTATCTTCTTAATTAAGCTTAAATCAATACAAAATAATTAAAGTAAAAATATTAATGAATAAAAAATTAAAAAGTAATTAAACATCTCTATCAATTATACTTGATATAATTTAATTTAGATTAATTTCTAATTTATTTAATTCTAAAAATTAAGTTCAAAATTAGCACTAACTGTAAGCTTAAACGCATAAATCAAAATTCCTTCCCACTCAAGTCTCTATTGAATAAATAAATATATTTTACTTACCACTCAAAAATAAACGAGACCAAATTTATACATACTATAGATTTATTTCATTAAATTAGATAATATAAATGAACTTTAGATTTATTTCATTTACCCATAAAATTAGATATTTCAATGTATATTATATATAATATTCATATATATATATATATATATATATATATATATATATAATTATAACAAAGTTTTTATTTCATCTCATCGTTTCCTAACAATTTGACTTGAAACTCGAACTATAAATATTTTGACTCGATTAGAAATTTTTGAGTCGAGTTCGACTTGAACAGCTTGATTCGAAACATATTTGACTAGACTTAAAATGATTTGAAATGGATTGAATTCAACTCGAACTCTAACAAGTTTGAATCGAGTTCGAGTCTTGGTTGACTCGACTCGAACTCGACTTGAAGCCAACATATGCTGGTGCACTTGGACTGGGCTGCTAGGTGTTGATTGGGCGTTCATGCACTGCTAATTGTTGGGGCATTATTCTAAGTACAATAATGATCAAAAGCTTGGCACTTGAGCATACCCAAACACCATACGATAATGATAGTAGGTCGAGACTTGGTCTTTTGAGCATACCTAAGCGTTAGCACATTGAGCATGTCTTACATGGCAACAATAGAGCTTGTATTGAGACTTAAGCATGTCTATTAAAAAAAGTATGTTAGGTAAATGTAGCAAATATGTATATATGTGTGTTTATAAAGAAGTACAGATATAATGTGCTCAATTGAAAAGATGCTGAGTAAATATACATTAAGAGAAATCAGCCTATATGATTGAATAAACTATAAAGCACAGTCTTCAAGATATCGTAATGTAAAGAATATCTTACACAATCAATGAATGTACGGTGCAATTGTTATTAAATTTTATCTTATTTTAATATGTTTCAAAATAAATGAGGAGAGCATATCTGCCCAACTGTATATAGTTGGATCTCCTGTATAATTACACACTCCCTTTTTAAAATATGTGTAGTCTCATAATCTCTTCATAGCTTGTCTTTGGCTCAAATATCTATACAGACTGATCCACTCAGAGTGAAACTCTTATATGAATTATTTTTTAATTGTTATTTATGCACAAATGTATAAATTATGACAATCAAGAAATTTCAATTATTAATTGTAAATTATGTGTTATCGTTTGTTATTTATTAGTTATCTAAGCTTAATACTTATGATTAGGCATTATCATACTAATGATCTAAATTTACCCTTTTTGTTAAAGCTTTTATGTTACAAAATGAACGAACTTTGGATTATGGTAGGTTTGTTGCACGTCGGAGAAGACGCTCGATTCATGCACCGAAAGTTAACAAAGAGATCAGTGGAAGAAAAATTTAAAGTTGAGACTAAAATTTGTGAAAAAATTAAAGTTGGGATTAAAATTTCCATCAAGGTACATGCATTTAAAAATATCCTAACTAGTTTACACTTATATCAGACTAATTTGAAGAATGTACAGTTGGGCGAACAAGAACACATTTCGTTCAATCGTTCGAGCGAATGAAATATTATGTTTGTTCAAACAAACGATTTTGTTAATTCGAACGAACAATTCCATTCGTTCGAACAAACAAATTTCATATGAATCTTGTTTCGATTTCGTTCGAACAAATGAACCTTGCTCGAATTTTGCTGCAATTTTGTTCGAACGAACGATTTGACTAATTAAATTTAAAGATTCATTTGTTCGAACGAATGATTTGAAGGATTCCTTCAAGTGAAAGATTTGTTCGAACAAATCCTTCACAGCTATTTTGATAAATTTATAGAAAATATACTATTTTTCTGGTTGATATGAAATAAACTGTAAGTATGATGCATTCAGTAAATTTACTCCTAAAATTTTTTATTAGGGCAGACGAATGAATGAACGAATAATTTGTTTGAACGATTCGTTCAAAAATTGTCAGAAAAACATTGTATCCTGAGAAAGTTTGTTTTGTTCGTTAAATTTGTTCGACCGGAGAAGACATTGCTCAGCTGTTCAATTTCTTCAGCGTAATTGCGAGTGATGCCCAATTCGAGTATTTTAATGGAAAAATTGATTTACAATCTAAGAGTATCAATTGCGATATCTTCATTTTTAATGTGTATATGATGGTGCAAGTACAGTAAAGTATAAAGTAGAATCTAGATCCCCAATTATACTTTTTTTCAGTACTCTGATTAAAACTTTTAAATCTAATATTTAACTTAATATAATTAATATTAATTAATCAAAATCTTTTTGTTATATATATATATATATAAGAGATAGTGGGGAGGCCGCTTCCTCCACACAATAGCTGTGAGGAAGAAGAGAATGGGAGAATATAAAAAATCCTTCTTTGAGGATTTCCTTACAATGGGAGGGCTACTTCTTGTTCAAGGAGTCTTTGGATTCTACACTATCTTCCTCAACCGCATCTTAGCCGTTGGATTCGACCCTCTCTTCATGATTGTTTCAGGAAACTTTCTCGCAGCTCTTCTTCTTCTTCCACTCGCATGCCTTCTCGACAGGTATTTTCTTATATATATATATATATATTTATATGAAATATTATATATAATTTTATTTATTATTATTATTATTTTTGTGCAGAAATAAATGGCCGAAGAGGATAACAGCAGCGATGATGGTTCAGTTTAGTTTGATAGCTTTGGGAGGGTGAGATTTTATTTTTGCTGAATTAAATTATTCAAATATTATTTTAAAAATTTATATTAAAATAATATTCAAATTTCATAAATATATATTTTTAAGTACCATCTTCGCAAGGAAACTTCTCTTTATTGCGTGTACATTTTATCCTTTTATTTTTATAAAACCTTATAAAAGTTAGCTAAGTAAAAAAAATATTCTCTTCCAAAGCTCAAAACTTTAACTTTAATAGATATACAACCCTATATTTTAATATTTACAAAAATACACTCTTATCCCAATAAATTTAAAGTGATTTGCAAATATTAATAAGTAGTGAATATGCAATATTTAAATTTTGCATTATGTAATTTTCTTAAAAATAGATAAAACTTTAGGTGACAGTAAAATGCTCAAATATATTATTTATATATTTGCGGGCCCATGAATTAAATTTCTCTTATGCTTTAAATGTGGGCCCATGAATTTGATTCTTATTTCCATATTTGCGGGCAGCATATATAAAGTTAGAGGTTTGATTTCCTATTAGGCTTTTAATCGCAATTAGATTTCATGAAAATAATAATTAAATAGTAAAAATATAACAAGTAATTAACTGATGAGAGATGGATTAATTAATTGTATTTATTTACTTAAATTATTTAATATTTGATTAATTATGTTTTAATATTTGATTAACATAATAAGTCTAGTTTTAGTATATTTTGATTAAGAATTAAGTATTTAATTAATGGAAAATTAATTTGAATTATTTTAGGACAACAATGTTTCAAGGCTTTCTCCTTATGGGAATCAAAAGAACAACGCCAGCCATTGCTTCTGCAATGCCTAATCTGATTCCTGGCTTTGTCTTCATCATTGCAGCATCTTTCAGGTAACTAACTGATTTGTGTGATAGTTTAGGGTTTTTTCCCCCCTTCTACGGGGCTTTTGCTTGCGAGACGAATCGAACGATTCGAGCGATCGTTTTGTGTTCCTACGCCTCTTCGCTTCGGTAGGTAGCCGCGCTTCTACTCCGGAACCGAAGGGGCCTGGCTTTTGATAGCATGATCGAACCGAATGCTCCGCGCAACGCTGGATTTCGGCCGTTTCGGCAGAAATCCTTTTTGCGGGGAGGCTTCCGTAGTCGGGCCAAACGCCTGTGACGAATAACTTCGTTAATGCAAGATTTCTCTTGAAAGAATGCGAGCTTCAGCAAGAAGCAAATACGATATCAGCGAGAATTGAATTCCAGATATCTAACCTTCCGAGATTCTTACAATATTTTTTTGATTGAAGGGCAGATTTGAAAGATTCTCGATTTGGTGCAAATACAGCCAAGCCAAGGTGGTGGGCACAATTGTGTGCTTGGGTGGTGCTATTGCTATGAGCTTGATGCAGTCTCCATCAGCAACAAAGGCATTATTCCTTTTGGGTGGCTCTTTTGAAGACAGCACTGCTAGGGACTGGATGAGGGGTTGCTTCTTCCTTTTTGCAGCAGTCATTATTGTTTCCTTCATCATGGTCTTGCAGGCAATTCAATTTTCAGCAGATTAACATAGCATTAAACATGATTATTTGTTAGATGTAAATAATTACTTAAGATAAGACTTATTCTTAAAGTAATACATAGCTAATTAAGGGAAAACTTATTATATTAACAACTAATCAAGGAGCTGTTTGGACTGAGATAAAATCGACAGAAACAAAGAAATCCAGATACCCTCAAATCAAATCGGGCGTAACTCGCGATTACAAGCAAGAGCCGAGCAGCCGAGCGAGTAGAGGACTGGATAACACAAACTCTAAAGATTAACTCTCAACAAACAGCTCCTAAGATGAAACTTATTATATCAATGCACGGCTAATTAAGACAAATATAAAATTATTTAAAAACTGTTAATATATTGTTAATATTTTTTTAATATTAATGCATAATTATCCTTTTTTTCAGGCAGCAACAATGGTCACCTTTCCAGCACCATTCTCACTCTGTGTCATAACATCTTTAATGGGATCTATATTTACAGTGATTTTCCAAATAGTTGCAGAAGGAAAGATTAACATTGGCTCTCCAAATTTGAGCATTTCCTTTATATTTGTGATCATTATTACGGTAATTATGCAGTTTTATCTCTTATTTACAATTTTGTTAGATGATTAATATTGGCTTCAGATACATAATGGAGAAAACTATCTTAGATGATTTAAGCATATTAAGCTTAGATTTTATGATACATCTAATAGAAAAGTTATTATGAGCCTTCTCACATAAGACTTGAAGAGGGGTTATGACTTGCGTTCAATTGATTGATTATTTTGAAGCACACTAAATGAATTATTTAGAAGTTAGTTGTATGAAAAATATTTGAAAAATTTGAGTGTAAAGTCATTTAATAACAGTGAAATTTCATTGCAATGTAATCAAATACTACAAATTTTGTTTTTTTGTGTCCTGAAATTTTTTTAGGATTTGTTCTAACGAAACGAACGAACGGAGGATTCGTTCGAACGAACGAACGAATCCTTCGATTCTGTTCGTCAAATAGTTCGCTCAAACATGTCTCATTAGAATTCATTCGCAACAACATTTGGACTAGATTCATTTGCTCAAACAATCGAACGAAATCCGTTCTCGATCATTCGGCTGCAAGACTCGCTTATTCTCTGAATTTGCCCGATTTAGAGTGAACTATTTACTCTTCTTCTATACAGTAACGCAAAACTATAGTGCAAAAATTTTTCAGCTGTTTTACTTCATATCAAATGCCGATAATCTTAATTTATCTAATTTTTTTTTGCTTTACAATTATTTTACCTCACGCCAAACATCATCTTAATGAATCTCTTGAAAGAAGTTGAGTCTCAATGAGATACAGATATGGCTAAAGGGATTTGAACTATACATATGCCAAGAATTTAAATTCAAGGGCCTCAAACAATATCGTTTGAGGAAAAAATCACATGCATATTCCTACTGAGAAATTAAATTTTATTTTATGTTAATGATCTTTTTTTTTTTTTCAGGGATCTCTTATTAGCACTCCTTGTGTTGCTTATCAAACATGGTGTGTGGGAAGAAAGGGGCCACTTCTTGTCTCAATCTTTAGCCCCATTCAAACATTGTGTGCATCAAGTCTCTCAATGATTTTATTTGGGCAATCCATCAGTCTTGGAAGGTAATTAATCATATATAGTTAATTTGATACAAAGATATTAATTTAATTTATCTTAAATTATATAATTAAGCTAACTTAAAGTTTGTTTTTGAACAAAGCAAAGCTTACCAAAATTTTGGAACATTTATGCAGTACTATTGGAATGCTCATCATGATCATAGGGCTCTATGTTGTTTTGTGGGCAAAGAGAAGAGAAAGATTCGAAATAGTTGAAGATGATAAAAAGATACCTTTACTATCTTAAGAATATAATATATATATATATATATATATATATATATATATATATATATATATATATATATATATTGAATGATTCTGTAGCCCAGTGGTTGAGGCTCAGGATTTATTATCCCAAATTACGAGTTTAAATCCCACCACCGGCAACATATAAGTGAAAAAAGAATATATATATATATATATATATATATATATATATATATATAATTGTAATGTATATTTTAAAAAAGTGCTTCATTTAAAGTTTTAACTTCAAAGAGTGGAAGTTTGAGGTTAAACTATTTGAAGAAAGGATATGTTTAGAAGTGTTTAATTTTTATATAATTTTTTAAAATTTTAGCATATTAATGAATATAAAGTAATTATTATTATTATTTGCAAATTATCAAGCTTACAATTTTTAATTATAATAATCACATTTACCATATTTAAAAATTTGAAATGATAGCATACATTATAACATAAAATGTGCTTTTTAAGTTATGAGTGAAAGAAGTTGAGTAAGGAAGAGTTCCAAATATCCAATCATCTAATTTAAGAAAATGTCAACAACTAATTGTTATTGCTTCAAAGTGATTTTATTAGATATTTCTACAAATGTTGTCATCTTCACAGATTTGCTATCATCATAGTAGGTTGATGATTTCTTTTCAAGAGCTCTAAAATCTTTCTTCAAGAAATAACATTCATATAGTTAATCCCAGACTCTGATTATAACCTACTAATGCTAAAAGATCAAAAAAGACCCATTACAATTACCTAAAAGACCTTTGACATCATCGACATATTTTTAATCAACTCTCAACACATAACCATTATTACATAATGTTAAAACATCATAAATTTGAAAGAACAAAAAAATAAGCTTGCATAATAGTTCGCACATGCACAACATAATTAAACATAACATAACCCGTCTTAGCTCAATAAATTCATACAAGCAGATGCACTTTTCAAGCTCTCAAGTTCCTTGAGTATGCTCGTTTCATCACACGAGCTAGCGAAGGCTCCAATGCTTCATCAAACTCTCCCTCTTCATGAGAACTCTGCTATGTAAAGTTGAAATTCACATAGCCATCTAGGTCATGATCAAGCTTCTATAATTTTCCTCAAAATCAACCACATGTCTTCTGATGGTAGCTTATCCTTCCATCTCACTACTAGCTAGTACTCAACAAGCATGTGATAGCATCAATATCAAAAAAGAAAGTTTATGACCAAAAGCATGTGATAGAGTTAGTATCAGAGGTAATATCTTCATTTTCTTGCATGAGTTCATTGGTATATGAAATTAAATCACCAATATTGGCAAATTAATAAGCATATATGATGGCAAATCAATCAAACATGTATTTGGCACAATATTCTCAAGGATCTTGAAGGGTTCGGTCGCTATATTTTGCAATTTCTTATATTTTTGGTTCGTGAGCCCAATGTGAATGTGTAGGATTCAAAAGTTAAGCAAAATGGGAATTGAGTTTGCCATAATTCTCAAAAAGATTTCATGCAGCTAGATAGCTAATTTGACTTATTTAATGGGAGTTAGGCTTTAAATCGGATCCTAAATCAATTCTTGGAATCCCGTCATTATCTTTACAATGCTAGATTAGGTGCTAATGAAGGAGCCTGGAGGTAATTCTTGAGGGACTGCTAGGAGTAAAAATGTTGTTTCAATTATTGTCATAACCTTTTTTTTATTCATTTATTTTTTGCAAAGCCATGTAATATCAAATGAACATCACATAGATAGAACCAATGGTGGATGTTTTTTTATATATTGAATTAAGATGAACGAATGCTGAGATCTTTGATCTATAAATGCTTTAACTTTTGCACTTATTTCATTTAAGTTGCTCAATAAAATTATGTGACTCAGAGTGTCAAATGCTGGTTTAGCCCTCCCTAACTTAGCATCAGGCCCTCACAAAATACTCGTTATAATCTCTCCAATCCAAATTTGCTGATGGTTCTCAGTTAAGATGGATAGCCATAGATTGAGTTAGATCCAAATCCAGCATGTGCTATCAGTTCAACATCAAGGATCCCACGGTCTGCAACAATGCGATTTCTGGGAAATCAAATTTTTTTCATGTCAACAATCAAAGTGGTGCACCCAACAATATTTGATCAAATCAGACCTTTAAATGGGGTTATCAAAGACTAAGGAGACCTCTAACAATCTAATAAAAGTGTTATACAACCCTAACATAGGTGATTGTGTTTCAATGGAAAATAAATATATAAATGATATGAATTAATCTCATAACATGAGATCATAATTTTAGAGCATCAACTACTAAACTATAATACTCATTTTCTAATGTTATATATAACCCATAATATATTTTAGTAATTATAAAATAAGTATGTTTTTTCTTACTTCTAAAATATATGATATTCCTAAGATTGCAAAATGATAGAATTTCATCTGTAAATATTAATTTGGTTTCTATCTTAGGCACACACCAATGCAGATTGATATACATATATCAACTGCATACGTATGTTTGAGTGCATTTATTTAATAATATGCATACATGCGCATAAACATAATTAAATATGGATGCATGCATTTCCTCAAACGGAACTTCATGTGTATATATTTGTGAAGATACATGCATATGAATTATGAGAGAATTCATGGTGAAGCTAAAAGCTATGAGATTATTTATATTTGATTTCCAATAGCTTATGATCATGCAACATTGAACTCATGCTATATGAAATGGGAAATTCTATTCTTAACAAAACTTAAGTGGAGTTACATTACATACATCAGTATAAAATATTTACACCAGTATAAATAAAGCCGTGTAAACGTGAAGCATTCACAACAAACAAAACACGACGCCGAGACAGAAAGCAACGCCTTCGCCGTTTGTCCACGGCTTCCACTTCACAAATCCATCTTATCGTTCGATCGCATGATGAGCATGAATCCATCGATCTTCCCGTTCGATTGCACAAATCCATCGATCTTCGTCGTTCGCCGTTGATTTTCCGTTCCATTTCAGTCAACAAAATCAAACATGAATCGTTCGATTCGAACGAAATTTGGGATAATTTTACCCTCTCATATTACTCGAACACCACACTTTCAGACTACTTCATTTCAAACAGAAACTTCATGTTTCTTAAAAAACTATCAAATAATAAAATTTCTCAAAATTTCTTATGCCAAGCAACCTCTAAATTAAAAGGACGATGAACAAATTAAAAGGACATTTCATCGTTATAGATATCTCTCGAGCAAAAACAAAAGTATTTCAGATTCTCACTCTAAGATCACCAGTTCAGAAGTAAACAAAATGCTCTTTTATTAAATATCTCTCAACAACAAACAAAAGTATTTTTGGCTCATGAAAAAGCAAAGATGCACTTTTGAGAGTGAGGCTCGCTAAGAATACCTATTTTAAATAAAAATCTTAATCATCCATTATTTTTGGAGCTATAGGAGCCAAATAGCATTTCTAAGAAGTAACAGAAGCAAAAGGGTAAACTACAATATTAGCAACAACAAATCAAGATAGTAATAATTGTAATCATCTATACAAACAAAAGCAGAAATTACAGTGTTATCATTCGGTGCTGAACTGCTTATTATCTTATGCTGATATATCTGCAAATCTGAGCATAAATGGCAGCTCTTTGTTTTGGATATTTTCCAGGTAAATATTGGAGGTTCGTCAGATTTTTGGGTGGGGTATATATCTGCTAATTTATAAGATTCTGGATACCAAAGTTCAAGTATCTTTTGAGTTGTTTAATTGGGTAATTTCGGGGCTGCCTTCTGGCTGGGCTTATTGTGTGTATCTGAAGGCATCATTAATGAGGATGGCATTAGTTCCTAAGCTAAATTAAAGCTTTCTATCATCATGGCTAGTATCCTCTCAACAGCCCAAATTCTTAAGCATCAAAATATTATTCACTATGGCCAAATAAGCATCATGATTTTGTCCCCAAAAAATAATTTCTCAACAGGTCACCTATCCTAAGAGTACACCTACTTGAGCACGCTCAACTTAAGAACTCCCAACATCATCTGAAAAACACCTCAATATTTAGGAGATGCTTAATACTAATTAAGGGAGAATTTGGAGTCTCTCTGTCGGCCTAGGATTATTTGGAGTCAATGCATTTGTTTTGTAGAAATAATTTTTACAGATTCTTTGCTCACAAGCAAGGTGATGGATGAATGTAAAGAAGATACTAGAAGGAAGCTCAATTCAACAAGAGGTTAAAGATTTGAAAGAATTAAGATGGTCAAAGACCAGTTAATTCTTTTTAGAGTTTTTGATGTTATATCTAAAGTTTGATGTTCTATTCTTTCCAGCTATATGGACTTGTTAGTGTTTCCTAGGGTTTTCTTTTTGCTTGGCAGCCTTTTAGGATTAAACCCTAGGCTTCCTTTTTCAAGTTGGTCATAATTTTTTAGGTTTTATTTTATTTTCAGGGTGGGTAGGTTTGCAATGCAATCTTCCAACCCACTTTGTACCCCTTTTTAATTATTAATAAAAAAATTTTATTTCCTTTTTTTTTTTTTTTTAAAGAAAAAATAATCAAAATAATACTCTTGCAATTTATTCATTTGAATCCTTGACTCTTTTTATATATGAACAAGAGTCCAGAACTAAAATGAACAAATTACAATAGTCAATAGATCATTTTGATAATTATCTCACTTTTTAGGAGATTTTACTAGAGCATCGGATTACATGCAATGCATTTACAGAACAAGAAACTGTTCTTGCAGTTGTTCGGATCCTTTTCCATTTTCATTAAAACCATTGACTGCATCTATATATATATATATATATATATATATATATATATATATATATATATATGTTCACCTTTAACTTACAGAATCATCTATCTTCAAGAATAAGAGCTCAATCTCTACATTTTTATCACTTTATAATAAATTCATTAATCAGTTTCATATTTTATTCCAGCCAGAGCTTCCAACCCTACGACGTTCACTAACTTGCTAATTTTCCAGAGAACATCAACGTCTCTACGAAGCATTTGGCTGTTTAAATCATCAAAAGCCTTTTAAGAGATCAGAACTTTGTTGAATACTCCCCAACAAGAGTGTCAAGCTCCACCCCAAAATCCACTTTGAATATAGAATTCCTTGTAAATTACATCATATAGACAAAATAATAAAGAAGCTCAATTTAAATCATCAAAAGCATTTTTAAGAACCTTTTCCAAATATATATATATATATATATATACATATATTAAAGTCCTGAATGTCATACGATTAGCATTTAGCAGATCCTTGCTTAAATGTCTACTGTCTGCACGACTTTGCCTCATTCAAAACTAACACAGTTTTATCGCACTGCTCTGGAAGACCGTCCAGCTTCAATCTTGCAAGTTTTTTAGAGAAGTCTAAGCTTGATATCATCCCCATGTATTCGACGGTAGTGTCGGTGTTGTAAACAAAGTCACCGAATGTGGCAAAAATTCTGAAGGTCTTACAGCGACAAGATGTCATAAGCAGGTAGAATACAGTGCCAGGGATAGCTGCTTTTCCTTCTATCATAACTTTTAAAGCAAATACTCTACCACCAACAACAGCAATAGAACCTACTTTCACTGAGTGGGCTGGCTACATAAAGACTTAGCATCCATTGTATATGATCAAATAACAAATACTTCATAAACTCCAAGTACATTAGATATTTCCTTATAGTTACATTTTTGTCTTCCTCATGCTTTTAATAATAGGTCAAACTCATAAATTCATCAGCTTTTTGCTAATTAGAGCATAAAATGAACTACTACGTATAATAAGCCCAAATTATCTAAGTTAACTATCTTTAGACTATACCCATACATCCCCCTTAGCATCATCATCTTATATTTACTTTATCCATTTTCTTCTACTCTGCTAGCAAACAATCTGCCCATTTAACATTTTGGCTTTGTAACAATTATATATAATTTTTCTTAAAGTTTCTGTGAAATTATTTGATTACACTACACATCAGAAGTACTCCTACATTTTAAACAATCAGAATATGTTTTGATAATCACATTGTCCTCTATTTTTATAAGATTTTGTATGACCAAACCAAGATATTTGAACCTCACTATTCTTGATAGCAGTATCTTAAAAGTAAAATCCTCTATGATAAATTCTACTATGATAAAAGACTCCTTATATGCTATTTTTGATATCTTTTAGATACTAAAATAATTATTCATAGCTCAAGTTTTTTTTTTTTAATTTCATCTCAAATCTTATCAATAAGAATAATATCATCAGCAAATAAAATGCACTTAAAATACATCGTCTTGAATGTGTTTAGCAAGAAGGTTCATAATTAATGCATAGAGATAAGGAATATGAACCTAAGCTTGATGTAATCAAATTGAAACATAAAACTGCTAGACAAACATGACTTGTATTTAAATGCATGTATATGCACTAAAATATAATAACTTCAATAAATTTCTGTTCTTTCAGTACTCAAAAATGAATTTCTCTCAGCACTATATTCTGTGATTGATGTGGATTGATCCATGGGAAAGCAGAATGATGCCCTATTATTCTGCCTAATACGCCCAACTGGGAACTCGACCCACTGCTAAGCGGGGCCAAAAAGAAATAGTCCACACCACGAATCACCAACTAGTGCGACCAAGAGAGCCTTAGACTTGCGCCCACCCGCATCAACCCGCCTAAAACCAGAAGTTGTCTGGCCGACTCACCTCTTACTATAAATAGGAGTCCTATAAGAACTTTTAGAATCTCAAATAAGCATTTTTGATTACGCACTCTCGATCTCTCAAAATTTAGAAAGCCCATTCTTGGAATTTAACCAAGGAAAAATAATTTTTTTAGGTGTTTATTTTTTTGTTGCTTTCTTAGACTACTCTTGCCAGGTATGCAAAAAAGAAAATTTCAAACAACTTCCCCTTTGCAAAGCTTTACAAAGGAGGGAACCTTTGATGCTTAGAGGCAAAAATTTGTACGAATGAGGGACAAAGGCTTCTCCACCTATTATGAGATAGCGAAGAAGTAACTTGAGGATACAAGTGAATTCATGAATAAGACAAACATTGGGAGAGTGAACTTAGTATTGAATTTAGCATGAATCACTATATATCTGGTGTGTTTATTCTTTTACTTTCTTGCATCTTTTCTTTTTTTAAGTGTGACTTAAGTATTATATTCAAATACCTCAACATTTTCTCTCATTCATTAAAAAGAATTTTAAATCTTAATTTTCTCAAAGTTAAATCAAATTATCTCCCTCTTGGGTAGAATATCGCTCAAAAAAGCCAACAAATGATATCAAAACATGTATTTACTATATAAGATCTAACAATCAGAACAATAAATATTCATTTAAATAAAGCATTATTTGGAAGTGGGATTATACATCTGATGGAAGGTGCCTTGTACACTCAACCATTGTTGTTCGATGGAATTGGAATTGACCTTTGAAAAATAAAAATGAAGAATTTCCTTCAATCTGTTGGCTACGCATGTGGGTGATAGTTAAAAAAAATTATCTAAAATTTGATCTCCCATATAATCAATGAACTGAATAAAAATCTAAGGAAGCATAATTATATACTAAAGCACACACTTGTTTTCAATGTGCGTTGAACAAGATCACATGCACATTTTCTTTTGAAAATAGAATAGAAAATAAGGGATAATTTAAGAGTTACTAACAAAGGACGGATGATATTTAAGAATATATTATAAAAATTCCCACACATAAATATGAACTCTTCTAAATGAAATCAGAGTCAATATCTGAGAAATACATATGAGACTCACAAAAATCATCATTGTACTTCACACACTTGGAAAATCTATAGTACTAAGAAGAAAATTAACAAGATCCTTAAAAGTCTACCAAAGACTTGGGACCCCAAAGTTTAACCAATTAGTTCATTAACTACTTATGAGCAAATGTCAGCAAATAGGTGAAAGAAATAAAAAAGAGCTTAAGAAGAAGAAGAACAATTGCATTGAATGTGGAGGAAGCAAGTAGCAACAACAAAAGCTTAGAAGATAACGAGCAAATTACCTTAATAACGAGGAAGTTTAAAGCAATGTTAAAAATAAAACACAACAAATATCGCAAGCAACCCCAACAAAAAAAGTTCAAATAAAAGAACTCTTCCTTTTCTTCTAAAATTGATAATGAAAGTCCTATATGCTTTGAGTGCAAAATAAAAAAGAATCCACTCGAAAAGTTCAAAATTAAAAACAAAAAGGAGTAAAGGGAAGGAAAAACCTAAAAAACATTATAAAAAGATGTTTTGAGTAAACTCAAACTTCGGGAGCTCTTAAAAATCAGAGGCTGAAGAAATGAGCATGTACTTAATGGCTCAAGAACAAGAAGAAGAAAGGCACAAGCTCTCCAAATAACGAGGTACATCGCAACAAATGGAGTTGTGAAAACATGATGTGTCCAAATATGTTGTGCCTGGACAGTGAGTGCTCCAAACATTTAATGGAGGATAAGACTATGTTTGCAAAGCTGAACCAAAGAAGCAAAAAAATAACACTAGGGGTGCTCTACAAAGAAGCAAATTAAAGGATTAAGCTCAAAAGTAACTCAAAAACTTTACTATTAAGAATGTCTTTTATGTTGATGGTTTACAACATACTTTGGTAACTATTAATCAACTTTGTGATAGAGGTTTTGTAGTAGAATTTTTATCAGATAATGCTAGTTTTCAAACACTTAAAAATATTTTGAAATAAAGATTAGTTATAGCTTAGTTTAGATTTTTCAAAATCTTCACCTTGACCTGCCAACTTGCTAAGCAAATAAGGTTCACATTTCACTCATCTCATATAGAATGCCCTGCACAATTACTTTAAATTCTACACATTAATTAATTTGGTCAAGTTAGATTCTAGATTAGGTGGTAGTATGTTTAAATTTGTAATCGTAGATAGATTTTTCATTTCACTAGAGTGAAAGAAATTATTAATAAGAAAACTTATAATAAACTTGTAATGCTTTCAAATTAGATTTGGAAAAACTAAGATTATATGATTTCAATAATTCATTCGATAAATCATACATAGGATCAATGCATTAAAAGAAAATATATGAGAAGATAAATTAATAATCATGAAAATGTGGCATATGCAAGTGGCTTTCAAGTGTTATTTAAAATCTTATCTCGTCAAAAACACAAAAAATTGATAACAACAATTCTCATTGATTAACAATGTAAATTTGAGTTGTCATGATATTTGTTACTAGCATCATATTTTAATATAGGTATAAGCTTCAACAAAATAATTTATATGGTAAAGAATTTCCTTGGTGCATGTTAATTGCAAATGACATTTTATTAATTGATAAGACAAGAGATGGAGTAAAGCAAAACTCAAGTTATGAAAAACTACTTTAGAATCTAAATACCCTAGTAGATCTAAAATAGCATATATGGAGTGTAAATTTAATCGTAATATAAGCCATAATCTAGAGTCCAAAACTATTAAGGACCATGTGATCAAGAGCAGCGAGAGATTCAAATACCTTGGTTCAATAATTCAAAATAATAGTGAAATAGAGAGCGGTGCTATTAATTTGAGCCAAGTTGGTCGGATGAACGGAAGAAGCGCTTTTAAAACATTGTGCGGTCAAAAAATCCCATTCACCTAAGGAGAGACTAAAGATCATCATGAAGGCGCTACAAAGAGGAAGTTAATTATGTTCTCGCTCCAAGACCGAACCGATCAGAGTTCCCGCACACGCGCACTAGCTAACTAAAGAAAATAGTTATATGACCGGCTATGTTATATAATTGAATGTTGATTAACAAAGAAAAAACTTATTAATAAAATAATTGTTACAAAGACGATGATGCTAAGATAAATGAGTGGGTATACTCAAAAAAATGGAATGAGAAATGAATTCATTTGTAGCAAGGTTGGAGTGAATCCAAAAGTGGATAAGATTAGATAATGTCATCTTAGATTGTTCGGGCAAATTAAGCATAGATTGTTTGATGAACTTGTTAGAAAAATTGTGTACAAACTTGCCCCATGTTAAAAGAGGAAGAGCAAGACCAAAAAAAATATGGGATGAAACTATAAGAAAGTGTTTTTCCTATTTAAAACTTAAGGAAAGCTTCTATTTGATTGTGCACAATCGAAACAAATGATTCATGTATCTGACCCCACCTAGTGGGACTAAAGCTTAGTAATGTTGTTATATATGGTATTAAAGATCATGCTTTCACATAATACTTTGCAATTAAACAGTTCAGGCATAATGTTGTAAAAATGGAGCAGAATGAAAATATCTATATGAACTTAAGATTGCTATAATAAATGCTTCACGTACATTTTTGAAAAATTTCAGTCAAATATACAAAAAATGGTACATACTGTTTACAATTTAACATTGCAAATACGCTAAACTCTATGAAATGCAAAATCTAATTCAACAGCATATCATCAGTCTTTTGGCATTCCAATTTAACAAGGATGTTGAGCAAATAATCAGTGAAATGACACAAACCTGCATACAATTTAGCCAATAATTTGTTCAGAAATAATTTGTTCTTCTGATATCCAATTTGATAAGAAAAGATTTGTTTCTCCAGTTATACAGTAGCACGCTTTATAGATTATGAAATTAAGAAGTTGCACACTTACTATCATGGAAAAGTAAAAACCAGGAAATAAGTTCAAGTATCATCACCCTCTGATGCCTTGAGCGCAAAAGGATCATGTGTGGGACCAACATCCTGTCCAATATGCCGTTGAACCAACCTTTGCAAGTCAGCCATGACCTTGTGCTCCCGTTTGGCCTTCTCCTCATAATTGAACATAGCCAAAGCCCTCTTATCCTCAGCACTATAAACCTGGTTTTCTTTCCTTATACGGATAGCATTCATCCTCTGGTGCCTGCTTCCACTCATCACATAGCCTAAGTTCTCAAATTTCTGAATCTCCTCAGCAGAAAGACCGACCTCTCCTCTCCTCGGAATACGCTTTCCTTGCTGTACATATTGGGCTATGGCATCTCCTTCTCCTGGCCTCAATGCACCGCCATAACTTATGTGGCCTTCTGCACGTGGAAGCGGCATAGGACCTACAGGTGGCTCACTATCCAACACCTGTTTCTTCTGAAATTCAATCATCTCCTTAAATTTCAGTGCTTCAGGATCAATCTCAGGTTTCCTAGCGTCAACGGCTCCAGTATCAGCTTCTGATTCAGACGAGTACTCCAATCTGGGCTGCTTGCTTTTCTTCTTTGAGGCTCTCCTCTTTCTGGCTCGAGGACTGGACTCAGAATCAGAACAATCACTGTAATCCGAAGTGACATCCCTGCTTTTCTTTTTCTTATTATTTCTGTACGATCTCCTCCTCTTGCTTCTGGAACGCACATTTCCCTTCATGCTCCCTCTCTGCTTCCCAAAATTCCTCTTATTTTGTCTCCGTTGATCATCCAAATCACTCGAGGAATCAGAATAACTCCCTGAATCGTAATCATATGACGAGGAACCGCTATCGGTTTGGCTCCTAGCCTCACTTGAATCTGAGTACCTTCGCTTCAGAGATCTCCTTCGTCTTCTCAAACTCCTCCTGTCGGGCCTAGGACTCTCAGAGGCAGAATCAGATCTGTCAGAAGAATAGCTGTTGCCATCAGAACCATCCGAAACAGACTCGTCTCTCTTCTTCTTATTCTTCTCTAAAGGAGAATCGAGGCTGACTTCAAGGCCTTCCAACGGTATCTCCGACAGGTCCCTATCGCTCTCTGGAGGGCTAGGTGTGACCCTCCATATGCAATTTGCAAGCCTTTTCCTGAGACGCTGTCGTTTGATCCGACGATACTCAAAGTAGCTTAAGCCTCTGAGATCCTCATCGGAGTGAGAATTGTCGCCATCCATCCTCCATGACCGACGGTCACGGTGAAAGCGATTAAAAGCAGGGCTTCGCGATCGGCGAGATGGACTTCTGGATATAGAGCTCCGTCGCTCACGGCGGTCGTCCCTAACATTGGGCGCAGGCGGGATAGAAACCCTAGACATCTCTGCCCTCAATTCACGTTCGGTCTTATGGGTTACTTATAATAACTAATAATTAAAACCGTTCAATCTTAATGTTAATTAAGTTTTGATAATCAAATATAGAGAACAATATGCCTTTGATTGTTTAAAGTTTAAGAGATTTAAGAATTTAAAGTATTGTATATTTGGGGGTTGTTTGAAATTAGGTAAAATCATTGCAATTTTTTTTTTTTTTTTCTGTAAACTGAGATTACCGATGTTTGACGTGAATTAATAGATTGAAGAATATTTACATTGTAACTTGCAATGTGAGCGAATAATGTGGGATTTCGTTCGATCATTTAGACGAACAAACAATTTCGTTCTTTTGGATGAAGGGTTCTATTCATTTTAAAATATATATATATATATATATATATTAAATTTTTTATAAAATTATCAAACAACAATAATGTAACATGATTACATTATAAACAGATTTTACTATTATCAGATTATTTTACACTAAAAATTTTATAATGTCGAAGAGCCTCTAGGTAAGATTCTTATATTGAAGTTGCTAGAATACCCTTATTGGTATCATCTATAGTTTTCGAGCATCATTAAAATATCTAATATTAGTATTTAATTAATAATAATTATTTCAATTAAAATAAATTAATTATATTAAGAAAAATGTTAAGATATTTATTGGATATTGAAGTATTTTATTTTTTATATATCCCAAGCTAAATTTTGATTTTTATAAAAATAATTAAATTTGTTTTCTTATATTTAAAATATGAGAAAAATGCCTAGAAAAATATATATATATATATATATATATATATTTTAGGAAAATTCATTAAATTTTAATAGATTTTTAATTATGACTTTTATTAGTAAATTTTAATTATTATATATTAAATATTAATTTTAAGTATGATGATGGATTACTAAGCATATAAATAATAAAAATATTATATTTATATAGGAATATACATAAAAAAATATTCAGAATTTTTTATTTTTTTTATTTTTGTGTATAGATCCTATAAAAAAAAATGTATTCAATCAATTTTTTATTTACATATTAAATTAACATTATATATATATATATATTTTAGTATATATTAATATGTAAGTGTAATAATATTCATAAATAATTATTTAAAATACATTGGGACATGGAATGTTACTAATTACACCAGAATTTTTAAGATTTGAGCATGTGTATAGGACACGGATGAGGGAGGAAGAAGAGCTGAATCTGGGATGGGAACGAAGCTTGGATTCTGGAGATTCGAAAGCGTCGATAGGATGCTGAAATCGCTAGTTTTTCCATGTCTATAATGCGATTCTGCACTCAGTTTTCCGCTTCGCAGCCGGTATGTTGTCTATATTTGTTCGCCATCAACCCTCTTTTTTTGCTCAAGCTCTGCTAAAATGCCTGTGTTTCGTTTTTGCTTAATTTCCTTATCGATTCGTACCAGTCCGCAGCTGAACGGGATCTTATAGCGCGTGATTCGGTTATCTGGTTTCCGTTATCGGCTAGGGTTATTGGGGGTCAATCGATTATTGGGTTTTCAGATATTCCTTGAAAGCATCCCTTCGGGTTTTTGTGATCCCATGGCATCTTCTTCTCCTCAGAAGGACCGGATGGATGAGGAGTTATATGATAGGCTAGTTGAAGATGATTATAGAGCTGCTCAACCTAGCTCAGAGCATGAAGAAATGGTAAGGGTGCTGTCAAGTTTTAATCTAGGGGAGGTGGAGTATTTTGGGTCTGCATCTGAGGTGAATGGACTGAAGGATAATGATACTATTGTGAATACTTTTGAGGCTTCTGAGAACAATGCTTCTGCTGAAGAGAAATCTGAAGTTTCGGTTGAAGGGGCAGCTGGCGGCGCCAAGGGGACAAGTGTTAAGGAAATTGAGTGGAGTGCCTTTAGTGTTGATTCTCAGCAGTTAGGACAAGGTGAGTTTGAATCTGATTTGTTCATGGGGAATGGATATGGTATGTTGGTTGAGCCGGATGATTTCCCCCAGTCAAAATCAACTGTAATAGAGAACACGGCTGAATCTCTAAGCTCACAAATGGGTTCCTTTGAGCAACATAATGCTCAGGTTTGTAGTTCTGTTGGTGAAAATAGTACAGCAGATTTAACCAAAATGCAGAACTGGGAAAATCTTTATCCTGGTTGGAAGTATGACTCCATTGCTGGGAAATGGCATCAAATAGATGGATATAATGCCACCACAGATACCCACGATACTTTCAATACAGCTAGTGGAAGTACACATGAAAAAAGCCAAGCTAAAGTACTGAGTACATTCAATGGGTCATTGTTGGAGGTAGCAGATGCTGATGAGAATCTTCAGCAGACTAATCACCCGGTCTTAGAAACGATACTCGAGGAGAATAATATCGCTAACGACAAAAGTCAAGTTTCTCAAGAAAGCGTAAATTACCCTCAGACTAATCACTCGGTTTTAGAAACAATACCCGGGGAGATTAATACCGCCAATGACAAAATTCAAGTTTCTCAAGAAAATGCAAATTATCCTCTTAATATGGTGTTTTATCCTCAATATCCAGAATGGTATTATGACACAATCACACAAATGTGGTGCACCCTTGAGTCATATCAACATACTCTTCATCACTCTTCAAATGCAACTCAAGGCACTTTGGCTGACAATATGAATGCTTTAACTAAGGATCAGAATACCTTTGAAGGCTCACTATTAGATATATCAGATCCTGTGAATATTCAGCATAGTCATTCAGTTTTTGAAACCATTTCTGCGGATAGAAGTGGTGTTTCAAACAATAAACAGGTTTCTCAAGATAGCATAGAGTACCCACCTAATATGGTATTTGATCCTCAGTACCCAGAATGGTATTACGACAACATCACACAAATGTGGTATACTCTTGAGTCATACAATCACAACCTTCACGATCCTTCAAACACAACTCAAGATATTTTGACTAACAATGCAAATTCTTTAGCCGAGTTGGATGTAGACCACCATGCACAGTCAGGAAAATACACATTGATGGAACAAAGCAGCACAAAAAGTTATCGGAATGCATCTGCAAGTGGTCAAGAAGGTCATTGGAATGCATCTAGCAGTGGATGTGGTCCTCCAAGCATGTTGCAGGAACAAACTAATAAAGAAAGTAATTCTAAAGTGTTTGTTAATGGTTATGATCAGCAGAATGCACATCAACCAGAATTTCACATTAAAAGTGGAAGTGCAGCACGTGATTCAAACAATCACATGGCTGGGAGATTTTATGGCTTGCCAGAGTATACTGGAAACCATCCAGATAATAACCAATTAGATTCTATCAATTTAGAACCTACTGTGAAGCATAATTATAGTGAAATCAACATGGCTGCTGCTCAGAGTTATGCTATTTTAGAAAGCATGCACAATGTTAATCAGCCTAACATCGAACAGAGCCTTCCTGCACATATATCTTACAATAATTTTGACACGGAAAGCCCGATTCACTATTCTCAACAACCATTTCAGGGTGCAAATCTATCCTATTCACAGTTTTCTTATACACCTAAAGAAGGTAGATCAACAGCTGGGCGTCCTCCTCATACATTGGTTACATTTGGATTTGGTGGGAAAATTCTAGTTATGAATGATGCCAGCCTTTCAAGCTCAAGTTTTGCCTCTGGAAGTTTGGTTAGATTTCAACATAATTTATTTGCATGAGGCATTCCATTTGATTTATTAGTTAGAGTAAACTTATCTTTATTGAATTAATTGATAATCTCTTGCTATTTTTAGTTTCTTATAGCCTTTTTACAGCTTAATCTCTTTTTGTTGATGCATTGAAGGGAACTGTAGGAGGTGTTGTATTGATTCATAGCTTAGCAGATGTTGTGATGACTAAAGTAGACATTTTGAACACTCCTACTTCCAGTGGCTTTAGTTACTTTCATTCTTTATGCCGGGAAGCATTTCCCGGCCCCCTTGTCGGTGGGAATGCTGCATCTAAAGATATAAATAAATGGATAAATGACAAGATAATGGCTAGCGAGTCTTCAAACATGGAATTTCAAAATGGTTCACTCCTGAGGTTACTTTTTTCTTTATTGAAAATACTGTGTCAGTATTATGGAAAACTTCGGTCTCCATACGGCCTAGAATCCTCACATAAGGTATGATTTACTTTCTTGTCATTTATTTTTCATTAAGTTGTTGAATTATTTTTAATGGTTTCTTTCTATCCAGAGTAATCTTATATTGATTTATTTAGTGCACTCAATCACATCAATAGGCTTCATTTTGTCTATTCTATGCCGTGTGGTGGTATCTTTGTCTTAGGTACACACCAATACTACATATAATAATGCATGCTACATATCAATTGCATACATATATTTGAGTGAATTTATTATTTATATGCATACATGCACATAAACAAAAATAAATGTGGGTGCATGCATCTTAGCATTTAGTTATGATTCGCTCAAGCAGACCTTAAATTTCTCATTTGCATTGAATTTCAACCGCAAAGACTCAAAAGACTCGTGTGCTTGCCTATGTGCAAAGACTTATGTTTGGTAAAGAAATTGTATTTGTCCTTTCTATTATACTAGTCAAAATGGAGGTGACTTAAGGCCACTCTTTTGAAATTTGTTAGTTAAAATATTCTCTTAAATGCTATATCATCATTATTAAAGTATCTAATAATCTTAATTTTTTTATTTATTTATAACTTCATATGCATATATTTGTGAAGATACATGCATATGAATTATGATAGAATTTATGTTGGAGATAAATGCCATGTGATAATTTATATTTGATTTTCCAATAACTTAAGATCTTGCAATATTGAACTCATACTATATGAAATGGGAATACTCTATTCTTACAAAAGTGGAGTGGAGTAATTTAACATATTATATTAGATAGCAGCTACGGATACATATAGTATAATAAAAAAAATTAAAGAATTTATGATATTGTAATGAATTGGTGGTATTTGAAATGTGATAAATTGTTAAACTCTCAAGATAGGTTGTGAAGAGGATAATTTGAAAATTTTATTTGGCCAAATTTGATGTCGTATAAGATGGCCAATTCTTCTACAAGGGTTGTTGTATAATTTTTAGGAGTGTCAAAAAATTGATTGCCTACTCAAAGGTGTTTTTAGGATGGAAGGGGTATAAAGGGTTATTATGGATGAGAAATGAAACTTCTAAATTGTTTTGAGTACTCAATTAAAAGTTTTGCAAAGAGGCAAAGGCTGATATGCTACATCTTTTGATTATTTATATCATAGGCATGTTACTAGGGATGATGTAAGAGAGTGAATTCTGAGTATATTGGCTAATGATGAAATGATAAAAAATTGAGAGGTAAATGATAATTTAAGAAAGTATTATGAGATTAACTAATGAAAGTGTTTTGAAATAACATTATATACGATTTAACAATGTTTAATAAAAAGATTGATCATAACTTATGAAGTGGAGTTATATTTAAGAAGGTGCATAAAGTATAGCTTTAGGCTCAAAAGAATCACTTATTGAATTTTAAAGGGTCCCAGAGATATTATAGAGTTTCTTTGAGAAAATTTTTGAGATAATGAAAGACCAAATGTTTGGAGAAAAGCATTTTGGCACCAATATATAAGAGCAAATGTTGTATTTTTTAAATTGAGCTAACAATAGAGCATTTTAAATGAGGTGCATGGATGTAAGTTTTTGCAGATGCTTACATCGATCATGGAGATGTATACAAAAAATGTTCTCAGCGATGTGCATTGAGCACGGTTCTTACAGTTGATATATGCTTCTAATTGGTCATACATTTTCTTAAATCAATAAAGAAAATATATAGAAAATCAAGCCCTATAATTCTTCGATTAAGGATTGATATTATATGTAATTATGGAATAATATTAATTATATATCATAATTTTATAAAATAAGCAGACTTGTTAAGAATATGATTTCTTATTCTAAGGCAGGATAATTAAAGGGAGCCGGTTTTCTTTGATAAGAGTATATTTTGGAGGCTTAAAGGTAAAACTTATAAAATTGCTATTAGGCTAGTGTATAAATGTGATTGCTCAGCTATAAGAGATCATTGGTATCTATAAGTTGAATGTGACAAAAATGAGAAATCTTAGATGAATGTGCAACAAATTAAGTAGATTAAATTGAGTAATTAGTATATTTAGAGGAATTGTTGCAGTGGCATATATTAAAGTTACCGGGACTTAAAATAGAGGATAGTATGCACCTGCTTAAAGAATGGTAGAAAATGCGCTTTCTAGATGAGTTGGCAAAATTAGTATGAGAGAATCTTATCTATTTCATTTAAACTTTCTTATTACACGTCTAACATCATTTTTTTATTTTACAGAATTACTACTCAAATTTTAATTATTACACTAAAACTCTTCCAAGCATTGCAAGTTAATAAGATTCTATGATTTGCTTCTAGTTTTTTAAATATCAAATATTTGTTGTTAGTTATGTAAATACCCCCAGTTTGAATGTCATTCAAGCAATTGTCTAGGTCAGAATTGATACAAGTTTAAAATGATTTGTGAATAATAGGTTTAACAACTTAATAACATTGAACATAAGGAAAATGAGGCTTCATACGGACCCTCTGTATAATTAGGCTAACAATGGTGATGATGATGTGTCAATTTTGTGCGTTCTTGTATTGGGTAGAAATGTAAATTGCTATTTTTCTTAACGTTATTTTGTTTCTTTTATATATCTTTTATTTCTGAAGCTAACACGAATTAGTTTGGTACTTTTTTTTTTCCTATGAAAGTTATTCTAACGATTTTGAGTGAAACATGGTCACATATTAAAAAAAAATTTCCTTTGTAATTTCTACAGCTACATGGGTTTATCTGAAGTATTGTTTTGAGTTATGCTCTCTTATTGTGGTTAGGGAAGTGATGTTCCCGAGTCTGCAGTTTCAAAATTGTTTGCATCTGCCAAAATGACGGATGCTCCTTTTAATGGATTTAGTTCCTCCATGCAATGCATGAAAAACCTGCCTTCTGAAGGGAATATCAGGGTAATAGTATTTTCTTATAAATTTTTCTTTGTCCAAGTCTTTTGTAGTATTTGAGATGTTGAGTTGATATTATCATTCATTTTAGAATACTGCCACTGAGGTACAAAATCTCTTGGTTTCCGGAAGAAGAAAAGAGGCACTCGAACGTGCACAAGAAGGTCAATTGTGGGGCACCGCTATTGTTCTTGCTGCACAACTGGGTGAGCAGGTTTGTGCTGATGTTTTTTCTTGTACCATTTTGGCATTACACCACGTTGCTTTTATTGTGTATGTTTATATTTGAATTTTGAAATGATTTGTCATATCATGTATACCTTATTGTTTTCTTTTTTCATCTATTATATGCAGTTCTATGCTGACACCGTGAAGCAAATGGCACTCCGACAGTTTGTACGTGGTTCGCCATTAAGAACATTACACCTTCTTATTGCTGGGAGACCTGCGGATGTGTTTTCTGGAGATAGTTCTTCCATTGGCTCACCTGGTGTTCCTAATGGATTGTACCAGTCTTCTGAGGTATACTTTGAATGCACCCATGCAATATATCTGCGGTTGCTTTGTCTTGATATGTATCCGCATATCTGGCATTGCACTTGTAATATATTGTTAGTGTGTTTTTTTATGCTTTAGGGAGCTGGTGATGATTGTTATTCATCTCTTTCAGTGAACTTATGCTGCTTTTGTGGCTGCTTTCTAATTGTTGCGCTTTATAATAAGTTCCTCTCTCAGTTTTTATTAGAAAATAAATTCTCTAAAAACAATTCTAGGGATGCAATTTTCGAAGTGTGGCCTGTTTGTTTTCTATTGTTTATCGTATAAAAATTACACTGTTGTCCATCATTGACGTCCCTTCATCTGTTTACCTCTCGACCACTGTTGTCCACCATTGTCTTGTACAGCAGTATGACAGCAGGATGTTCAAACAGCAACAACAAAATTCTTTGCAACAATTTCACAGTAGGTTTCTCTGTAGCAGCTGGAACATCAACTATTTTAGACATCTGCAGCTGCCCTAAATGGAGCGGAGCTTTAATTTAGCATTTGCATGAACCAAGGGTGTTTATCAATACTATCGAATGGTTTTTTCTCTTGACCAGATTCTACCGAAGAGCATGTTAGATGAGTGGCAAGAGAATCTGGCAATAATTACATCAAATAGAACAAATGATGATGAACTTGTCATTATTCACCTTGGAGATTGTTTGTGGAAGGAAAGAGAAGAGGTCTGTTCTTTCTGTAGCTTGTTTTTGGTTTAATAAATAAATATTTCAAAATTTTCAATTAATATTCTTTTCTCTTTGGTATAGGTAGCTGCTGCGCACATCTGCTACTTGCTTGCAGAAGCAAACTTCGAGCCATACTCAAGCAGTTCAAGGCTTTGTCTTATTGGCGCAGACCACTGTAAAAATCCTCGTACATTTGCTTGTCCTGATTCCATTCAGGTTTGGAAAAAAAATGTGTTTATTATGACTGCTTTCATTGTTCTAATCTATTTATATGTTGTTTTCTCTTCCAAGATTTTTTTTTAATTTGGCCACCTAATACATAATTTGTTTGTATAGACATTTGTTTTTGTTTCGCCTTGCGACGCTTTTGATTAAAAATATCATTGGTCCTAGTTAGACGCTACTATAATACCTATTGTCATCATACTTGGAATATGCAGATGGTTTAAGTGCTTGGATTTTTAAGCTGTGGCTAGAATGATACATAAGGTTAGTGCCTGTAAAATGACGTCAGGTTGGAGATAACTGATTTTTCTAACCATCTTTTCTGTACTGATTAGTCCATGTAATAATGAATTTGAGTTGGAGCGTTTATTTGTGTGTACCTAATCACTGATTTCATATGTTTCTGCACCCCATTAATACACATATGAGTTTGTTTTTTATAAAACTCTTTCAAAGATCTTCTAACATAAACCCTCATCATTAGATATGCAAAAGTATATTAATTTAATTGCAAATAAAACTACTGGTTATGGGTCTAATATAAGTTCTCCATTAAACAGCTCTTTCCTAAGCTCTACTTAATGTTAAATCCTCCAAAACAGTTCTTTTTATATCTTTTTGTAGTCTTCCTTTTTTTAATACGGGAAGATTTTTTTATTTGAGCTTTTACAATAATTGGAATAGTACAAGACAACTTATTCATATCCGCAATTAGAGCTGCTCCAATCTTGCTACCAATGTACACATATCTCCTCGTATTTTTTTTATGTGTACTGCTCTGCATTAACATTCTCTTCACCACTTGGCTTACTTTACTAATTATACATAACAATTAGTCAAGTTATTTCTGATCAAAGCAATTAAAAGGGTACCCCCAAAGACACCATACAATTTCCTTTTCAAGATGCCCAAGCTAAGGACCGTCAAGCACCAACTTTTAATTATAGGGGCTCTTTCCTCTTGCCGTGTTTGCTTAATTTCTATGAGTACTTCACCCATTTACTGCCTATGGGATTTTTTTGTTACCAACATGTGAGAGACTGCTTTTGTAGCCAATCGAGCTTCAAATTTTTGTTACGATCTCAAGTATTCTTACCAGTTTCGCCATCTTTGGGTTCGAATCCACCCTGATATCACATTTAAATTGATTATTTTATTATTTCAATTGTGCGATATTATTTTTTCTATTTAGCACCGGAATTTTTTAATTTACCTATCAAGCACCAAGTTTTCATACATTATGAAATTGTGCACAAATTTTCTAGATCTCTTAAAAATATAAAATCACTACATTTGATTCCTTTTTTACAATTAAATGAGGATGCTTGTTGTTAAATGTCAAATAATTTGTGTAATTTCTTTTAATTCTAGGATTTGGTGCAATTTGCTGTCCCTGTGATTACAGTCAATTGCTAGTGTATCCCTTCGCAAATATGCGTATCATACTCGTATAATGCCAGTGCATAAGAATTTTTAAAAAGTTCTTTCATTTTTTGTATCTTCGAAGATGAAATTAAAATTCACTAATTTTAATTATAAGTATAATTTTTTGTATCTTATTATTGAAAAATATTGCTAATTTATCTAAATTTAGAATTTTAATATTAAAAACCTATTATTTAAAGGTATAAATGCGTTCTTTATTATAGTTTTTATAAGGATCAATAGCTTTGTTTATGCCTATCTGTGTTTGGCTCACTAAGCACCGGAATATGAATACTTTATCATTTCAGCTGTGTATCATATTTGTTTTTCTATATACTATGGAATTTTATGAGATGTTAAATTTGTAATATTTTTTTTTCTCATTTATCAGCTTAATTATCTAATTTTGATTCAATAATTGCAGAGAACTGAAGTATATGAATATTCAAAGGTCATCGGAAACTCACAGTTCGTCTTATTGCCTTTTCAACCTTACAAGCTCGTGTATGCTTACATGCTGGCTGAAATGGGGAAAATGTCTGATTCATTAAGGTGAGTGGTATGTTTTCTATTTGTATTTATTTATTTACTTATAAATAAACTAATTGATTATATTCATTATATATACGTATATATGCATATATATATTTATGCTTGTTTAAGGTATTGCCAAGCTTCCCTGAAGATACTGAAGAATTCTGGGCGTTCTCCAGAGGTAGAATTATTGAGGGCATTGTTCTCTTCTTTGGAGGAGAGACTAAGAGCTCATCAGCAGGTCCTCACTTAGTTCAGACACTTATATTAATAGAATGAAATATTTGCCTTTGGACTATCATTGAGATTAGGGAACGCCATACTCTAATCTCAAGTATAATCCAAAGGCTTTAAAGTATAATCTGTAATATCTTTTTGTTGATTTAGGTTGGCTATAGCGTGAATTTGGCCCCAGCCAAACTCGTGGGCAGGTTGTTCAGCTCAATCGACCGTTCGATCCACCGCATGATTGGGGTCCCGCCTCTTCCTCCTTCGCAACGGAACGCCGGGGATGGTGGAGATGGTAATGCCTCCTTTGTTCAGCAAAATTTGTCGACCAGCCAATCGGCAGCCGCCATCTCATCTTTGATGGCGGATTCGTCATCAACAGAGGCGATGGGCAACTGGGTGGCTGGTGGCGGCGGCTGGAAGACCGCCACACCCAGCAGAAGCATTTCTGAGCCGGATTTCGGACGAAGTCCAAAGCGGGTAACCATAAGCAGCACCCAATTCTTTATAATATATATATATATATATATATCACAAAAATCTATTTTTATATATTTAACATTTAAATCTTAATAATTACAAAAGTAATACTTAAATCTGTAATATATATCAAAATTATCATCTTAAATAGCATTTCTAATCATTTAAAATGAAGAAAAGAGCATGATTTTGTATTATTTGTGTGTATATATATATATATATATACACCAAATAATACATAATCATGCTCTTTTCTTCATTTTAAATGATTAGAAATGCTAATTTAGATATATATCATTATTGTTAACATTACCATTATTTCTCCTAAAAGTTATGAATATGGTGATAGGGTTACAGGTAATATGGGAATTGATTTCATGTAATTTTGTTTGTGTATTCCACAATCTTTTTCCATATTTTGTATTCTTTTTCTCATTTTTGAGAGAAATGGGGATAAAAATTTGAGTGCATTTTAATATTATATATATATATATATATATATATATATATCACCTGTTGATAATTAAAATGGGCATAATGTGTTTTATACGAGCTTTTTATTTGTAAATATCCAAGATATTTTAAAGGTTTGGGTGCTATGCTAATAAAGATTGCTTTTTATTGCGTTTACATATATAATATCTAAATATTAATATTTATAAAACTAAGATTTAATCATACTCAGATACTACGTTTGGTACATTAATAAATATCTATAAATAATCGTTATAATGCTTTAGATTAGTTATTATATGAAATAAAAAAATTTCTTTGATATCTATAAAATTCCTCATTTAAAATATTTTACGCATATCATAAAAGAATTTTTCATTTCTTATAAAATCACTACTCAATCTGTCATTTAACTAATAAAACCTATCATCTTACTAAAATTTATTGAATCATTGTTTTACAAGTGCGCAAGTTTCTCAAGATTTGGTGGCAACTTTCGTAATTTTTCTCGCTCCTGTGCGCAGAATTCGTCGAAGGACGGCGGCGGCGGCCCGTCCGCTCCTTTGGGCGGGCCATCGCGCTTCGGACGCTTTGGTTCCCAGCTTTTCCAGAAAACTATTGGTTTGGTGTCGTGGTCCCGACATGATCGACAGGTTTGCTTGCATCGAATCTGTATTTACGTATCTAACTCCCAAGTTCAGTATTTGCAAAACTTGCCTCTAAATGGTTTCATTATCACACCAAAACTATCATCATCCAACTCTAGACAATTAGATTAAAGTTTTGTAGGATTCTGCAGGAATTCTTTCCCATTTACATATTTAGCACCTGTATTTTTACTGTTACAAAATTATATAGAATGTCATCTCACTCATCAATTTCTAATCGTTTAAAATTATTGAGTGCTAGTTTTGTAAATATCAAGATTTAGGTGCGAAGATACAAATGTTTAGGGTGTTCTCAAGTAATTATCCCAAAAAATAGTGAAAAAGTCTATGGTACCTAAGAAATGCTCTAATTTGTTCTAAAAATTGAGTGTATAAAAATAGTAGAGAGAAATACTGGCCCACGTATTTACAAGTGTATAGAATTAATCTTCATTTAAGATATTTTGGCAAGATTCAAGTGATAAGAGGTGGATTCCATATTCAAAATCTTCAGGTTCCAAATATAAATAAAATTTATGTTTGATACTGCGTCATCTATTATGTGTAAGAATGAGTTTATGTGCGAAAAATACATCTTTCTGAGGATGAGATTAGTAATGAAAATGCTATGACACCTAAACATTACTCATACACTAAATAATGCCCAAAAAATATCTAAAAGAGATTCAATTTTGTCTAGTGTAAAAAGTTGATTCGTTCAATGCACTTATGTATGAGTCCTGTATTTCTCTCTCATCTCTTTCTTATACACATGTTATTCTGCATCAGAAATTGAGGAATTTCTGAAGCATCATATTAATTTTCATAATAGAAAAAGAAAGATAAATGTGGGATCATGTACAATTGCATAGAATCAATCCTTATTTTACCCAATACTAACATATTTTAAAGTTTATGGAAAGAGTTATGCTAAATAAAAACTACTTGATAACATGGCATGTGCTATGTATAGTAATGAGATTATTTGGATGTACTTTAATCTGTGGGTTATACTACTAATAAATACTTGCCTTTTTGTTAAATTTTTAGCTTTGTATGTTTGGACATCTAAACATTTCTCTCTTTTGAAAAAAAAAATATCACAGAGCACAATATTTTTTTGTTGTTGAAAATGTCAAGCCTTGATAAGATTGAATTCTTAGCCTATCAAGAATTCAAATTTAAGAGCTCAAACCGCTGAGCCACAATACCATTCACCTGCATAAAAGCACATATTCTTAAGCCTAACCGCGAGTCTTATTTACTCTTTTACTGAAAGGCAAAATTGGGAGAGAGCAACAAATTCTATTACAACGAGAAACTCAAGAGATGGGTGGAGGAAGGCGCCGAGCTTCCTGCCACCGAAGCTGCTCTTCCGCCACCGCCGCCGATGGTTGCGCCGAAGAGCCACAGCAAAGAAACGAAGGCCGATTCTCCGCCTGAATTAACCTTTGGCCGGAACCAGTTCTTGGCGCGCGACAACAGACTCGGAGTTCGGTCAAGGTCTGTTTGGTTTCTTCTCCACCCTTGCTTTTAGCTTTTGATTTTCCGGCCGCCATCTCCGTCAATGCTGTCGCTTACGTACCGTCCAGATATGTCGACACCTTCAACAAGGGCGGTGGATCTTTCGCGGGAGCTTTCCGTCCGCCCCCTGTTCCGCCGGCGAAGCCTTTCTCCGGCGCCGGATTCTTCGTCCCCTCCGCCGACGTGCCTTCCTCTTCTTCGCCGGCCAATGGCGGCGGCGTTTTATTTGCTGGAGCTTATGAATTGAGTGGTGGCGGGCCGACGGTGGACGATGATCTGCAGGAGGTTGAGCTCTGATGAAAAAGCGTGGGGACAAAGGTTGATTTTCTGTTATATTTTTGTTTTGGGGGAAAGAAAACGGAATTAGTCTTGCTTTTGTACATAATATTATTTGTTGATTACATTTGTAATTCAATGTTCTAGCATAGAAATTATGGGGACGGAAATTTGTGTATTATTTATTTATTGTTTTATAGCATTAGAAGGTTCTTTTTAGAATAAGTGTAAAATGTTTGTTTTTTTGCCCAATTTATTGAAGAGAAGTATCGTGAAGAAATATTTCATTCTGTTATAAATTATTTTCGCCTCTTTCAATGAGGATATGTAATTTTATTTGTTGATTTATTTATAATTCAATGTTTAATATAGAATATATGAGGAAATAGTGCTCAGATTTTGAATTTTGATTATTGTTGATCCTGCGGTTCTGAATTTGCCGATCATTTGCACTAATGAAAGACATTTTATTTCAATTATTTCTGTATGTGGCATTCTGATTAATACTTATAAAATATTCATATGAAATGCTTGATAAATTACTCTTCATGCATTTTATTTTTTACTTTTTTGGTTCTCCAAAGTTGCAAATATGGATGTTTTGTTATTGTGTATGGCTGTGTTATATTATTTAGTTATCTCATTTAAATGCCCAATAGGATTCTGCAGCTCAGAGAGCCAAATGTCAAATTAGTTTCGTGCCAACCCTGCGTCGAGTCCTCACATTTGCATTGCAGCATATCCATTTAGTAAACGGGATAGTGCAGAAGAGAGAGTAAAGAAGCCTAAATTATAAGCATACAAGGTTTTATCTTATTTTGCCTATTACAAATTCCATATGTGAATGGGAGATTACAGCTCTTGAAGTAACACTCCATAGCTGAAAATATGTGAATGATGTTATAATTTAATGGTTAAAACTTTGAATTTGTTATTTAATATCATTGGTTCGATTGAATCACAAATTTATGTTATTTTATTTTATTTTTTCTTTTTCATGGTATAAATGGATCTTAAAATTCAAGTGCTTGTGTATTATTTAAACATGTAAGAATAAGGAAAATGGCAGTGTTCAACTTTTTGCTGAATTATTCATAAACAATAAAAAGAAACCGAATAAATTCTTTATTCATTTCTCTAACTTTAAGCTAATCTTTCAAACCATTGGAGAGTAGCTTTAACTCACTTTGGTTTTTAATTATATTTTAATTAAAAAATAAGATAAACTAAACTCAACAATTAGTGAATTGCTAAGCTAAAAAAATCTCAAGAGTTTTGCTATACTACTCTCAATTTTCTCATTAATTTGGTTTTAAGATGCTTTATTGCGAATTTTGGGTAGGTTTTATATGATTCTAAAAGAAAATTGATATTTTGTTCCTAAATAAATATAAAAAATAATGAATATTTAGCATTTTCACTAGAAATATATATTTCAAAAATATATTTAATTATGCGAAACAAAAAAGTATGAGATCCAGCACAGTAATATTTCTCTCAATTTTCACATAAAATGTGACAACTTCATGTAATTAAATAAAAAATATTATGATTTATACTAATGAGACTTGAGGAAAGAAAAATACTTTTTGGGGGAAAATTATTTTTTATCCCATATAATTTTATTTACCTCAAATTGATTCATAAAATTTTGATTTTATCAAATAGGCATTTAAAATTATAAAAAATATCATTATAATCCCTATAAAATTTTAATAAATTTAAAAACGATTCATAAATTTGTTTTTCCCACTACCAATCTCTTAATCTCGGGTCTAACATCCAGGCTAGGCAAAGTGCGGGTGGCGGCGAGGCACATCAGATTTGGGGTGAGAGTTGGCAACGATGGACAGGTCAATGAAGTCGGCCTCACAATCACTTGAGATAACAGTAGCGGTCCATCGGACAATGTTGTCGCTTCCTTTGGCAATGTTGAGAAATTGCGAAGGGAACTTGCCAGTGAAGAGGAGGATAAGGCCGAGGCCAAAGCAGAAGACATCGAATTTGGGGAACGCATAGAGGAGACATAGCCGCAAGGGATTTGAAGGAGAAGAGGATAGTGGGAGCCAAGGTAGAGCTGAGCAGGGTGATGAGTCCTTAGAGGCTTTATAGGAGCCCCAACAATGGGGACAATAAGCGCATTGGCAGACTTAAGGTTACCATGCAGAACTTCGTACGACACTAGCTCGCTGTGCATGTACACTTACTGGCTGCCTGCGTAGAGATCTTTTTCCACAACAAGGAAAGGGAAGAGGGGTCAAGCAATGCCCTCGCACAAGAGGGCTGAGAAGCCTAAGATTTATTATCCAAGTCTTAAGTTAAAATCTCAACAATTACATATTTACTTACTCTTATAATTATTTGCACACGCACCCACACACACACACATATATATATATATATATATATATATATATATATATATATAGTTAATCTTAAAATCATCTCAACGATTAATAAAGTAAGCATGATAATATATATAATTAGAAAAATTCATGGGTGCCACCAAATTTCATCTCATTGAGTCCCTCAACATAAATTTAATTTTTTACAAAACCATAGCTTAAATAATTATAACTTTTTATCCTTTGTATTTTCTTTCATTCTCTCTACATCACATTATCAAGATTTTATGAGGGAATTAGAATGAGACATTTAAGTTGAGTTCGAGCGAGTCAGGTCTTAAAATCGTATCTTAGTAGCTTTAGGTGCATATGCAAGTATGAAAATTCTATAATAAATTGTTCATACCCACTAAAAAAGGAAGAAATTAACCTATAAAATAATATGAATTTCATTTCATTTCATGAATTAAACTTTTTAAGAAATTAAATCAAAGGCAGTGCTGATTATTAGCTCACCAGCAGAAGCATCAAAGGATGCCTCTATCTCCAAGTCAGATCCAGCTTCAACTTCCAAGGGTCTGCTGAAAAGCCTCACTCCCTGCTTCCAGTACCTGCTTGCTGAGATCACAAATCACACCTAATTCTTTTAAGTATTTGCATATCCAGCCCATATTTAGCGACTATTAGGGTTTAGTTCTGGTAGATATGTAAACTAATGAAAACCAAACATTTTCCTAACAAGGGCAAGTATAATTACTATAGCAACACCAAAAGGATGCAAAAAAAGTATTTACATATCTGCTACATATGTAAAACCAAGACATTTTTTTGTAGCAGTTGATTGAGAGGAACTAAGTGGGTGTATAGGTTGGCAATTTTACCCGAAACTCGAAACTCGCTCGTGTTTTGAGTCGACTTGAATTCAGCTCGAAAATTTTGAATTGATTATCGAGTTGGACAGCTTGATTTAAATCCAATTCGAGTTGGATATGACTCGAATCGAACTTAAAATCGAGTGGCTCGATATATATAAAATAAGAAAATATTACTCTATCTACAGAAGAAAGAAACTACCCGGCCCGCTGTCCCTCCGACATTGAAAGCCAAAATTGCGTTGTTTCATAAAAAATGCAGATGTTTTTTTTCTAGGTGACAAATTAAATTCGAGTCATCTTGAACTCGAACTTTTTTGAATTATAATTGACTCGAGTTGTACTCAACTCGAAAACTTTGAGTTCAAGTATGAGCTAACTCGATCGAATTCGAATTGAATCCCAGCCCTATTTATGTTTAATGTATGAGAATATAATAAGTAATTTAAGTGATGATTCTGCAGATATCAGATTAGGGGTTGTAGATATGTAAATAATGAAAGGTTTAAGTTGCAAATATAAAATTTCCAAAAGCAAACCTGGTCCTGTAGATAGAAGTATGGAATTCTCTTCATCGAGTAGCCAGTCAATCCACAACACCAAACCATGGCAGATTCCTGCCTCTGAAAAGTTCAACTACAGAGAGTATATGAAAAAATAATTGTTAGATGATGCAGCATATAACTTTATAAATTAACGTAGATATTATATTTACATTCCCAGCACCCAAGCATCAATATTACAAAATTAGCATGTGCAACCCTAGCCTCATTTAATGATAATAGCAGGCTGTAGAGAAGTGCTAAATATTGATGGAATTAGAAAGATATAGAAGATGTAATCGTAAATATTAATGTTTGAGTAGTAAATATGTAAATTATGAATACATTGGTACTGCATAAATAATAAAGTATGTGCGCCTGAATCAAATTAAGTATGAGAAGAGTAACAACAAAAATAAGGTTTGGTCGGTGGACTCAAAGTGAGGTCGGTTATATGAATCCTGTCTCCAATATGCTCTTTCAATTTTATTTTTGGTATTTGCTTCATACAAAAAAAATGATATTATCAATAATAACGAGCAGAGATTTATGAAAGCTTATAGTTAAATTAAGTAATGTTCTTGGGAAGCCAAACATAAGATTGTTCTTATAAGAAGGAAAATACTTTACATAGTGTAGCTTGGGATATCACAATGGATATCAAAGCTTCACTTGTACTAAGATAGCATGTTGACCCAAATCCAATAGGTAAAAGTAATTGCAAGGCAGAAGGATTGATCAATCTACTCCTAGTAACACTTTCAGAAGAAAATGATACTAGAAATGAAGCAAATTCACATCGAAAGAACAAGGAAGGATATTTGCAATATAACTAGTAAAATTATAATAATAACACTCTACAGTAAGCATGCTCATAGTGAAACACTCCAAGATGGGCAAACTTAATATGGGAAATGATCAGAATGATTTGGACCATATCTTGCATACTAAGGCATAGAGTGTTACACAAACACTTTTATCCTCAACTCTAGCATGATTTTCAAACACCATGTTAAGTAAATAAGATGATGATATTTTTAGTCATCAAACACAACATAACATAACATTATCAATCATCATCCCAAACCCAACTATTGAAAACAACATATAGAATCAGGGTGACACTAAGTGGAGAACAAGATCAAAACTCTAAAAGCGACATTGCACCGAGGGATGGATTTTCAACACTGAAACAGGTTTCTACCCATACTACCTAGACCGCCTTACAAAAGATGAAATTTTTATATCAATATTATGCGAAAAATTGGGCTCGTTACAAATTACAAGAGATGATGGCATTATGTAGATAGTTACATAGCAGAAGAATTATTGTGCGAAATGTAAGACAAGATTAGCAATGGCATTATGAAAGGACACAGGAACCAAGGGAGTGAGGGGTTCCTCAGTATAATTAAGGGAGTTGCTACCAAAAATATAACAGTGAATTAAGAGGTTTGATCTTTAGCTATTTATCAATTATTATGATTCAAAAACACATGATAAGTGGGGGCCATAGGTCGATATGTAACAACCAAATACTGTTAATCAGTATTTCGCAGTCAAATTGCTTTATAATCACCTTCATTAGACTCCAAATAGTATTTAGTACAAACCTTAATAATCTGGATCAAATTTGAGCTCAAATGAAAATTTTGAATATTTTAATATTTTTATCAAATTAGAAAATCATGATAATTAAATTGACCTCCAAATCAAAATCGGAGTCCGTCATTGAACTCCTCACCTCCAAATTAGCTAGGGGTGAAAGTTTGGTAAGTTTTGGAGATCGTCAAAATTTCTCGAATATTTTATTGTATTTTGACCCAGAAAAATGAAATAATTAAAACAACCTTAGATTAAAATTCTAACTGCAATTTTGAATTCCTCGCCCAATTTAGTTGAGTACAAATTTTTGAAATTTTTCAGAAGCATATAATTATTTAATTCTAATTAAATAAAATGTTTAATAATTGATTAATTAATTAATAAAATTCCGTTTTAAATGGATATATTTTTCAATTGCTATAGCTCTGCCCTAAAACCATTCGCTCCTACCCTTTTTACATTCGATCGAACGTCGCATTGATTGTGTCGTTCGATCGAATCGAGAGGCCGATCCTTCGAGCGAGGGATCAGCTTCCCCTCTGAAGCCGCAGGAGCGAGCTGTGGCTCGCACCGCAAGCTCACGCCATTGGAAAGCCTCGATATGGATTGAATCGCAGCTGTTATCCCAATCAAACCCATACCACTTCCCCTCCTTATCAATGCAATCCTTTATACTCTCTGCAAGCAACTGGAAGTAAGGAGCAATCCCTCATAAGCCTCATCCCGAACCCTAGCAGCAACCTCCCGAACCCTAGTGGCGACCTCACGACGCACAATGAGGTACCGAGCCCTCGACAAATCCTATTTTCATTGATATGAGTTACATGCTTTAACTTATTCAGTTGCTGCATTATAACTTGGTTGACATATTAGCTCTTTTTAGTGTGTTACCTGTCACAAGTTTAGAAGTTAAGATTCTACATTTATGACTAAAGTATTTAGAAAAAAGAATTGATTTCATTTGCGAAGTTATTTGGAAGCTGATGCTTGAAAAGAAGCAGTTATTTAAATCATTGTGAATATATAGTCTATATGAAATTTAGAGATCCAGTTGTCTCAATGCTGTGCAAAGATCAAAGCATCTCACTATAATTCTTGATATATTTTGTTTGTTTTTTTTAGTTGTGCTAGGATATTTTTTTATCTAACGAAGAGCTTTGATTTTGTTATGAGTATACGTTCTAAAAATGACTCAATGGCTGCATGATAAAAGAAGTCAAATATATACAAAACCTGATTATTTATCCTTAATATTTGACGCTCATTAATAGATTTTTATTAGAGGCATTGAGTTATTTTGTATCTTAATGTTAAGGATAAATAATCTATTAAAATAATAAAAGTTCAATTAAATCGTTATTTTCAAAACTAAACTTATTATCTATATCAATTAAATTGAAGAATCTATGATGCTTTGGAACTTTATTAGTCCTAATCATTAAGATACATAATTAAAAATAGAAAATAACGAATATCCCAAGCAATATTGAACTTCTTGTAAATACACCTATGCATTGAATCATTTCCTTGAATCATACATTAAATTTTTGTGCATATAATAAACATTTAAAATTTACTTTAGAGGGATTTTTACTTGAAAGATATTAGTACAACTGTCATTAAGTCTGTGCAGGCTATTAGAGTATCAGAAGACCACATTATTCCTATGAGGAGGAATATGTGTTTGCAGTTAACCCCATTTTACTTATATTTGAGTAGACGTACTTAACTCCTCACGTGTTCTGTGCCCACAGAACCAAATACTAGATAAATAAATCATAAATTGCATTTCTCACAATCTTATTGATTGTGAATGATTAGTATAATCTTATGACTATATTTACTCAGTCTCTTAGACTGAGATTACTCGCTTTATTGCATTTCAATTTATGCAGCATAATTCTTCCTACATCCATAATTTATTTATTATTTACACTGCCTTCTTATCAGCATGTAAATTCATTTGAATATACTCATGTGTTGCACATTATACTAAATGCCATGTTAACTTATTTGGTGCAGGAATGATTAGATTACTTGAACCATGTGAGCCCTTCTTGCTTTGCAATTTTTAATAATTGTTTACTAATTCATTCCTTTCATGCTAAATGCTCTACTTATGATTAATATTGTAAATTGTTGAACGTGATATCCGCTTAATTTAAATTTCATAGTACCTTTAAATTGTGCTTAGATTATTTAAAGTCTAATCACTTTTTCTTTTATTGGTTGTATCCTACCATATTATAAATCAAATACAGTAGATCAGGAGTGTAGATCAGGTGCTGCACTTAAGGAAGAACTTGAACTGTATATGGATTGAAGACTCTATTTACTTTACTTTTTTTGCTTATGTGAGGATGAGTGATTACATTCTCAAGCTTGTAAATCAAATATTTCTATGATATTTTAAATTGTTCTTTCTTGTTGTATATATTTTCATATCATGAATATTTAAATTGGAATGTTTTAGTTTCCTTCTACCCACAGATCTGCATATTATAAAGGTAATACTCAATATTGGGTTAAAAATTCATAATCCAATATTAAGTATTACCGTGACACCCGTTGTTAGATTAATATATCAAATCTAATAGCAGTGCGTTACAGTTGGTATCAAAGAGCAGTTTTGGGAGATAAAGAAGGAAAAGCAAATTCTAATAATTATTCATTATTCAAACTACAACGAAAGGGAATAAGTTAAGATATCCTTGTAATTAGTCTAGTAACCTAGCCTAATCTATGATTATGACTCATTTAATTCTAGAATAAATACTGAATCAAACCTCCTTTCACACCTGTTAAAAGAACAATTCCTTCAAGTCCCTCTTTTAACTCAGAAGAGATGAAGACTTTAATAGAACTTGTAAAGATTATAGTAGAAGCTCAAACCCAAGCTGCACAAAGGGCCAGCAATCCTCTTATCATTCAAGTTAACCCTCAGGTCCCATCCTCTTCTACTATGGATGGATATCTTCAAGCTTTCCTTTATTTGAATCCTCCTTTTTTCAGTGGGTCAGTACCACCCATAGAAGCAGTAAATTGGCTAAGAGTTATGCAGAAAAATTTGGCAAGTATAAAATGCTCAGACAGTGAAGTGATCCACTTAGCCACACATTTATTCTAAGAAGAAGCCAAATTCTGGTGGGATGGTGAATTAAAATCCTGCTTCGCAGGTAGAGAAGTTGTAGATATCTCCTGGGAAGAATTCGAGGAAGCATTTAGGAATCAATATGTTCCCCTTTCAGCACAAACAATCATAGAAGATAAATTTAATTCAATTAACTCAAGGTAATAAGGCAGTTCTACAGTATAAAGTTGAATTTAGAAGACTTTCCCGCTTTATTCCAGATTTAGTTAGATCAGAAGCATAACAATTTTGCAGACCTCCTGGAAAGAGCGAGATTGATTGAGCACCATCTTGCGCAAAAAGAGCAACAAAGGAAGTTTTATCCCCCACCCTCTAAAACAGAAATATTCAAGCGTAGTAAGCCTAACCAGCCTAAGATTTATAATCTGCAATATCATCAGCAGCAGCGCCAATAACGTTCTCAACAAGTTCATTTGTGGCCGAACCGGGCACCGCTACTGGGACTTCTGGGCCAAATGGACAGTATATCGAATTAAAATTAATCACCTACAAAATGCTGCTCCAACAAGAAACCCAACTATTAAGCCTCCTTCTACAAATCCTCAAACCTCATATCAGCAGAGGTCAAATCCAAATACTACTCAAGTAAATCAAAAAAACACTCAGAAAGGGAAGGCAGTTGTACAAACTGTCAGTGAACCATGAGTATTTTCCCTAAGTCTTGTCGTTGCTCAAGAAGACAACGACGTTGTATCAGGTAAGCTTTAAAATATTGTGTGAATTCATTATTACATTCTAAAAATTTTTTACATAAATACTATGTTATCTTTCAAGCACGATATACATAAAAAATCAACCTTGTGAAATATTATTTGATTCTGGCGCAAGCCATTTTTTTATTTCTGAAAAGTGTGCTCAAAGCTTAAACCTTCCACAAAAGTTAGGGAAACTGATGCAAGTGCAAATGCCATCTGTAGCGGAGATTCATGCTAACAAATTTTGTTTATTGAAAATTCCAATCGGTAATCTAGCCTTTGAAGCAAAACTCATACTTATGCAAATAGTTAACTTTGACATAATACTTGGTATGAATAGGTTAAACAAGTGTGATGCAGTGATAAATTGCCTTAAGAAGAAAGTTATTGTAAAAATTGGGAAAAACATTGAAACCTTTACTGAGAAACTAGGTACAAGTGCTCTTTAATCAATGCAGTAAAAGACAAGAAATTAATTAGATCTGGATGCGAAACCTTCTTAATAACACTTATGGGTGAAGTAAAGTATCCAACATCAATTGAAGAAGTGGAGGTGGTAAAAAAATTCCAGAATGTATTTCCTGATGAATTACTAGATTTACCTCCAATTCGAGAAGTTGAATTCTCAATCGATCTAGTACCAGACATGCAACCAAAATCAAAAGCATCTTACCGTATGGTTCCTAAGGAATTGTAGGAGCTACGAGAGCAATTGCAAGAGCTACTGGAGCAAGATTTTATTAGACCTAGTATGTCTCCATGAGGAGCTCCAATTTTGTTTGTTAAAAAGGACGGTTCAATGCGAATTGGTGTTGGATCCTTCACTTCACCCATAAGTGTTATTAAGAAGGCTTCGCATCCAGATCTAATTAATTTCTTGAGTTTTACTGCATTGATTAAATAAGCACTTATATCTAGTTTACCAGTAAAGGTTTCCACCTTTTTCCCAATTTTTATAGTAACTTTCTTCTTTGGACAGTTTATCACAGCATCAAACTTGCTTAATCAGTTCATACCAAATATTACATCAAAATTAACTACTTGCATAAGTATGAGTTTAGCTTCAAAGGCTAGATTACCGATTGAAATTTTCAATAAGCAAAATTTATTAGCATGAATCTCTGCTCCAGATGGCATTTTCACTTGCATCAGTTTCCCTAACTTAAATTATGGGAGGTTTAAGCTTTGAGCAGATTTTTCAGAAATAAAAGAATGTCTTGCTCCAAAATCAAATAATATTTCACAAGGTTGATTTTTTATATACACAGATGACTTAGTATTTATGTAGGAAATTTTAAGAATGTAATAACGAATTTACACAATATTTTAAAGCTTAAATGATACAACGTCGTTGTATTCTTAAGCAACAACAAGAGTTAGGGAAAATACTCTTGGTTGACAAGTAGTTTGTACGATTGTCTTCCCTTTTTGAGTGTTTTCTGATTTACTTGAGTAGTATTTGAATTTTACCTCTGTTGATATGAGGTTTGAGAATTTGCAGGAGGAGGCTTAATTACTTGTTGGAGCAATATTTCGTGGGTGATTAATTTTAATTCGATCTACTGTCATTTGACCCAGAACTCTCAGTAGCAGTTTCCGGTTCGGCCACAAATGAAGCATCTTCTGCCCTGATAGTAACATTTACCATAAGGGTGAGGTCATTTGCATTGTTCTGATTGTTGAACTTGTTGAGCATACTACTGGTGCTACCGCTGATGATGCTGCAATTGTAAACCTTAGGCTGGTTAGGCCTACTATGCTTGAATACTTCTGTTTTAGAGGGTGGGGGATATAACTTCCTTTGTTGCTCTTTCTGCGCAAGATGGTGCTCAATCAATCTCGCTCTTTCCAGGAGGTCTGTAAATTTGCTATGATGCTGAGACACCAAATGATCTTTAAGTAGGTTTCGCAACCCCTTTTCAAAAAGCGGCTACACCTTGTAGCTTATGATCTGACTAAATTTGGAGTAAAGCGGGATAGTCTTCTAAATTCAACTTTATACTGTAGAACTGTCTTATTACCTTGAGTTATCTGAATTAATTCATCCTCTAAGATTGTTTGTGCTGAAAGGGGAACATATTGATTCCTGAATGCTTCCTCGAATTTTTCCCAGGAGATATCTTCAACTTATCTACTAGTGAAGCAGAATTTTAATTCACCATCCCACCAGAATTCGGCTTCTTCTAAGAATAAATGTGTGGTTAAGCGGATCACTTCATTGTCCGAGCATTTTATACTTGCCAAAATTTTCTCCATAGCTCTTAACCAATTTACTGCTTCTATGGGTGGTACTGACCCACTGAAAGAAAGAGGATTCAGATGAAGGAAGGCTTGAAGATATCCATACATAGTAGAAAAGGATGGGACCTGAGGGTTAACTTGAATGATAGGAGGATAGCTGGCCCTTTGCGCAGCTTGGGTTTGAACTTCTACAATAATCTTTACAAGTTCTATTAAAGCCTTCTTCTCTTATGAGTTAAAAGAGAGACTTGAAGGAATTGTTCTTTTAACACGCGGGGAATGAGGATTTGATTCAGAATTCATTCTGGAATTAAATGAGTTATAACCATAGATTAGGCTAGGTTACAAGATTAATTACAAGGATGTCTTAAGTTATTCCCTTTCATTGTAATTTGAATAATGAATAATTATTAGAATTTGCTTTTCCTTCCATATCACCAAAAACTGCTCTCTAATACCAACAGTAATACCCCGATACCCCGCTATTAGATTTGATATATTAATATAACAACGGGTGTTACGGTAATACTTAAAACTGGATTAGGATTTCTAACCTAATATTGAGTATTATCTTTATAATATGCAAATCTATGGGTAGAATGAAACTCAAACATTCCAATTTAAATGTTCATAATTCATGATATGAAAATATACACAACAAGAAGTAATAGTTTAAAATATCACATAAATATTTGATTTACAAGCTTGATAATGTAATCACTCATTCTCACATAAGCAAAAAGAGTAAAGTAAATAAAGTCTTCAATCCAGATACAGTTCAAGTTCTTTTTTAAGTGCAACACCTAATCCTCGTTCCCGATCTATCGTATTTTATTTATAATATGGTAGGACACAGCCAATAAAAAAAATGTAATTAGACTTTAAAAAGTCTAAGTACAAATTAAAGGTATTATGAAGTTTAAATTAAGCAGATATCATGTTCAGCAATTTACAATTTTAATCACAAGTGGAGCATTTAGCATGAAAGGAATGAATTAGTAAATAACTATTAAAAACTGCAAAACAAGAAGGGCTCACACGGTTCAAGTAATCTAATCATTCAAGCACCAAATAGGTTAGCATGGCATTTAGTATAATGTGTGATAAATCTAAGATTTATAATAATTTAAGACAATAAAAACAAACACTTTTTATCAGAACTTGTATGCTTTGATGCGCTTTTGCTGGTTTTCAGGACAAAGAAGAGCTAAATTGAATTATAAGAAGAAATCAAAATTTTTGGGAGAAACACGCAACGGCGCGCCACAACGCGCTGTGGCAGATATCAACCCGAGAGTGCCACACTACCGCGCGCCGTTGCGTGTTTCTCCCAAATTTTTTGATTTCTTCTTATAATTCAATTTAGCTCTTCTTTTGCTGGTTTTCAGGACAAAGAAGAACTAAATTGAATTATAAGAAGAAATCAAAAAATTTGGGAGAAACACGCAACGGCGCGCCACAACGCGCTGTGGCAGATATCAACCCGAGAGTGCCACACTACCGCGCGCCGTAGCGGACCTTTAAAAGAGTGTCTGACGCTATCACGCGCCACAATGGATGTATAATATCTCCCAGAATTTCATTATTCGAAGTATCGCGCTATCGCACACCGCAGCGGTCCAAAGACCGAAGCGTTCGCGCTACCGCGCGCTGCAACGGTTCAAAGACCGAAACACTGGCCCTGTCATATAGTGTGGCGGACCCAAGACCGAGACTCTGGCGCTACCGCGCTCCACGGCAGAATTAAAATATTGCCCGACACTTTACATTATAGCCAAAATTTGAAACATCGGCTACCGCGCGCTGCAGCGGTCCAAAGACCGAAACACTGGAGCTACCGCGCGCTGCAGCTCCCTCAAAATAGAGACTCTCGCGCTACCTCGTGTCGTAGCGTTCGTCGTGAATTTTGCAAATTAACAGCATTCGAAGCTGCATAGGGAAAATCAAAAGTTTAGATTTCTCCTCTTCCCACAGCAAGGATTAAATGCAAACACATTAAAACTCCCCTTTCCATGAGCATAACAGAGTAATCATTTAATGGATTTCAAATCTCAAATAATTGGGAAAGATGGCAGATTAAATGCTGAAGATTAAATTGAAGAAATCTATAAATGCATGATTTTAAGACTGAAAGAGGGTTCCAGATTTTGATATTCAAGGAGTCAGAACATTAGAGGCTGCTAAACTTAAGGAAAGAGTCCCCCTTTCCCAAGGAAGGAGAAGGATAAACCACAGGAAGCAGAGAAGAGAAAGAGGTCTGAGATAGATAGAAGATCCGGTGAACGCGACAACAGTTCCTAGTATTGTATCTCCATCTTTCTCAATTTCTTTTCTGTGAGAGCCATGCAAAGGCTCCTAGTTCTATTTTACTTTCTTTGTATTTTTTTTCTAATGGAAGCCTAAACCCTCCTTGGGGAGGGTTGGGCACATGCATGTCATGAGTTAAGAGATCAAAGTGTGTTTGTACTCTAAAAGTTATTAATGAATACTTTCTTTAGTCATTTCTTTGATTATTGACGTGAAGAAAGCTTGGATGAATATTGTGTCATAATTATATCTTTATGTGAATGTTTTTAAACTAGGAAAATTGTCAAGCTGATTTGTTTTTTAGAATTAAGGTCAAGCATATTGAGCATCCTCGCCGCGAATGTCTATGACAACATTCGTCGTACGAGGGTGATCGATGCAAGTCCTTAAGTCTGATAAGATGAATAGAGTTGATGGAACAAATGCTTAATCTTGAGCCCCACTGCTCACCATTAGCTATGCTAGGAACATGTGCACGATTGCCAAGAGCCTTGTGACAAGCTCTATAAGCGTCGTAGCATTGTCCCTTTAGCTAAGCTGAGAAGTTGATGAGTGTGAGCCAAGAGCCACCAATTGAGCTCCATAGCTCATTCTAAGCTTATACGAGGATTACGACGCATTGTGTGCTTGTGGGTGATGTGACATAACCCACTTAGCCCAATGACTCTCTTCTCTGGCTAAATTTAGAACTGATGCATGTGAGCCATTGGTGAAATCAAATTCACTTGATACGTAACTAAAATAATAGATTTGATAACTTAGACATAAGCATCAGATTTAAATAATATCGATCACGTGAGGGTCTATGTGTCGAGATTGAACTTTCTTGTGTTCATCTCTGAGCATTAGGCAAAACTTAGTCCAATTTGGGGGACACCCCGGAAAAGATTATGTTTCTTGGTTATAATTAAATCATCTAAGTAATTTGACACTTCAAGTTAATAAAAAGGAGTACTTACACAAAACACCCTTAACAAATTGCACGCTAAACTCAACTCTCCCTACTTTCTCAACAACTAGTTTCTAATCAAAGAAACCCTGATTGTTAAATTTAGAACCAACATCACCAACTAAATCATTGTTCAAACATCAGTGAAATCAAATATACTTTAGTAACGAAACACACTGTTCTCAGTGGACGATAAATCTCGAGACTTCACAATCCCTTATTATTTCAGACTACGTGCACTTGCGTGTGAGCGCAGACGTGCATTTTCAGTATGTCAAGTCTTTGGCTCCGTTGCCGGGGAACGGCGACTTGTTTCGTATTAAAGATAATTTGTTAGTAATTGGTGATTTGGAATTTTTCTTACTACATATATTTTCTTGTTTTCGGTAATTACCTTGCAAATAAATTTGTGTATTTTTTTTTTTATTTTACTTATTTTCTCTTTAAATTTATATTATTATTTGTGTTGATTGTTGTGAACTACACTCTATTAAGTAGTTTTGAATTTGCATGCGATGAAGAGATTCTTCAATCTTTCTCTACGATTTCAAAATTGAGAGAACATATTTAAGACCTAGAAGAGAACAATGTATAACAAATCAACCCCAATTTGAAATGGATAACTTAGGTGGAAATTATGGGAAAGTTCTAGAAAATAATAGAGGTAGGGCTCTTAGGGATTACGCCTTATCAACTGTAAGGGTAATTCCTCATGCTATAGACCTAATATGGAGACAAATAATTTTGAAATTAAACCCGCCACCTTTCATATGGTCCAAAATAGCCAATTCAATAGATTGGCTACGGAGGACCATAACTCTCATATCTCAAATTTCCTGGAGATATGTGATACTTTTAGGTTTAATAAGTTTCTGAAGATGCAATTAGATTAAGGTTATTCCCATTTTCTTTAAGAGACCGAGCTAAGAGTTGGCTCAGCTCTTTGCTTAGCGATTCCATTTGCTCATGGGACGATTTGGCTATGAAATTCCTAGCCAAATATTTCCCACCTGCAAAGACCGCTAGAAATGAGATTTCCAATTTCTCTTAGCAGAATGGGGAGTCTTTACGATAGTTGGGAGCGTTCCAAAGAAAGCCCAAGTCGCTGTCCTCATCATGGGTTTATGTTGTGGATGCAAGTGCAAACATTATGCAACGCATTGAATGCACCCACCGAGACGCTCATTGATGCAGCTGCCGGTGGATCCTTGAATAGTAAAACCCAAGAAGAAGCCTATGACCTTCTAGAAGAAATAGCTAACAATGCATATCAATGACTGACTGAGCGGCTAAACTCTAATAGGAAAGAAATTAATAACATAATTGAGACAGTTCAAGTATCAACCCTTCAAAAAGAAATTGAATTGCTAAATTAAAGAATAGAAAACATAGTGTGAATATAGTGCAAGAATATAATTGTGAGCTATGTGGGGAGCAGCATAACAGTGAAAGTTGTAATTTAAATAATCTGTTTGCACCATCCCACTTTGAGCAAGTAAATTTCCTAAGATACAACAACAATAATAATAAGACGTATCAAAATAACCCATATTCAAATACTTATAATCCGAGATAGAAAAATCATCCAAACTTTTCTTGGAGTGATGGGGGAAATCTAGAAAACTTCATTCATGGAAACTCAACCATAACAGACAAGCTCAGTATAGTAATAATTCACACCAACATCCACAACCTAAGAACCAAGAGGAAGGCTTAGAAGAAGCATTCCTACAATTTAAGGCTGAAACTGTTCAATTTATGAAAAGGACGGAACAAACAATATCACGCCACAAAAATTCAATTCAAAGAATTGAAGTGCCTCTCAGAAAAACAGTGATATTCATTATTTTCTTTTTTTAATTATATATCGTAATGATTAGGACTAATAAAATCCCAAATTAACTTAGGCATCATAGATTCCTAGGTTTTAATTGATATAGATAATGAGTTTAGTTTTGAAAGTAGCGATGTAATTGAACTTTTATTTATTTTACAAGCTATTCACTTTACTTATCAATTATAAGATTCTATTAACAATTTACTAGTAAGCTTAATAATAGTCTATATAATTTAACTTATTTATTTTGCAATTTTAGATACTATTCACTTTGCAGAAATGCAGTTACTATTCATTTTGCAATTTCAAATACTATTCATTTTGCAGAAATACAGTTTACTATTCATTTCGCAATTTCAGATACTAATCATTTTGCAGAAATACAGTTTACTATTCATTTCACAATTTCAGATACTAATCATTTTGCAAAAATACAGTTTACTATTCATTTCGCAATTTCAAATAATATTTATTTTGCAGAAATATAGTTTACTATTCATTTTGCAATTCAGATACTATTCCTTGTGCAGAACACAGATACTATTCATTTTGCAAAAAAAACCACAACCACTATTCATTTGTAAAGTAGCTACTATTCATTTTGCAAAAACAACCAAGTACTATTCATTTTGCAAAAACAGCCACAACTAATATTCATTTTGTAAAAGCAGCTACTATTCATTTCGCAAAAACTAAAAGAAGACGCTACACCGAATAAAAAAAAAAAGCAATATAGCAATGTAGGAAGCAATCAATTAATGCCATCAAAAGATGTTGAATATGAGCACATTAAAAAAAAATTTCAGGCGTACTCCATAATTCAAGGGATGCAAATTTGCTAGAGAAATGAAACAAAGCAATGAAATATATTATTCAAAACATGTAGTAAGAGAAGCTTGGTATGAAATGATAACCAGATGAACAAAATTATTGTAAGCCTACAAGATTTTAAACCTCTTTTTGGAATTATAGGTGAAACTATGAAGTGCTCATAGGCTCAGCTATAGGAAGCTTGTACATTTGTATTCTGTATGAAGTGATGCACGATGTTCAACCCATATAAACAGGATAGTAAAACATCTCAAAATAAGCATTTAAAACAAGGATTTAAGTAATACGATGCCTATGAAATCTTGAAATTTGCAACTGGAAACTACATGGTTTCCATTACAAACATTAAAGATACAAAATAAGAAAGAAAGCCCAATAACAAAGTGTGGCATTAATACTCCTTTGTCCAATATTTTTGATCACAATGAAGCATAATAAACCACCAACATAATGAATCTCTATATAGCAAATAGCCTACGTAGTTAAGCTATCATAACCAAAAGAAAATGACATGGTGAAACCTAGCCAACTCCATGGTAAATAATAGTCAGAGCAATTATAATTAGGGAATCAGATATATATATATACATATATATATATAATGTCTCTAATAAAAACCCGTTAATGTACACTTTGAGCGTCAAATATTAAGGATAGATAATCAGGATTTGTATAGATTTATATTCTTTTATCATGCAGCCATTGAGTCATTTTTAGAACGTATACTCATAACAAAATCAAAGCTCTTACTTCGTTAGATAATAAAATATCCTAGCACAACTAAAAAAAAAAGCAAACAAAATATATCAAGAATAATAGTGAGATTCTTTGATCTTTGCACAGCATTGAGACAACTGGATCTCTAAATTTCATATAGACTATATATTATTCACAATGATTTAAATAGTTGCTTCTTTTCAAGCGTCAGCTTCCAAACAACTTCGCAAATGAAATCAATTCTTTTTTCTAAATACTTTAGTCATAAATGTAGAATCTTAACTTTTATGCTTGTGATAGGTAACACACTAAAAAGAGCTAATATGTCAACCAAGTTATAAAGCAGCAACTAAATAAGCTAAAGCATGTAACTCATATCAATGAAATTAGGATTTGTCGAGGGCTCATACCTGATTATGCGTCGTGAGGACACCGCTAGGGTTCGGGATGAGGCTTATGAGGGATTGTTCCTTACTTCTAGTTGCGTGCAGAGAGGATAAAGGATTGCATTGATAAGGAGGGGAAGTGGTATGGGTTTGATTGGGATAACAGCTGTGATCCCATCCCTATCGAGGCCTTCCATTGGCATGAGCTTGCGGTGCGAGCTACGGGTCACTCCTGCGGCTTCAGAGGGGAAGGTGATCCCTCGCACGAAGGATGGGCCACTCGATTCGATCGAACGACACTGTAATGACCCTAGGTCATATTTATAAGGTAAACATTGAATTCCTGATTCGTTAAATCCTCCCACAAATTTCAGTTTCCCATTAAAACTCCCGCTAAAAATTCGATTTTTCAGTTTCAATACCTAAATTAGAAAGTTTTCAAAACGGGTAGTTACGAAATTAAATAAAATTTCCCCAGTAAAAGCAAATTACGGTTGTTACGCCATTATCCCTAATCTATGGGCATTTTTGAGGAGAAGCCAGTCGGTCCAATCGGGTGTGCGTTACGCACGCACACCCTATATAACCGAGCGAATAGCATTCGACTCATCACCGCTCAATTTCCTCTCGCCTCTCCCTCTCAATTGCTCGACTCTCTCCCGTAAGACGCGGCAGTGAGCGTACCTGGAGACCGACCGAGCAGGAAGGATCGACCCCTCCTTCCGTCGTAACCCCTACGTCGAGAGACGGGTAGCGTGCGGCCTCCCCCGCTCGATTCTTCTTTCGCGCCGATTCTTCTCTGCTAGGACGACTCCACCGCACGACTCTGCGCTCGATCGCCCGATCCTTGCTCGCTGGTTACGCTCTGCATCGGCTCCCCTCTGCGCTAATTCGTCCGCTCGATCTTAAGGTAAGGGCTCCTCTGCCGAGTCTCTTAAAAAGGGAAAAGTATATATATATATATATATATGTATATATATACATAAATATATGTATATACATATAAATATATATATATATATATATCTAGAACCTACCTTATTATACTTAGAACTTGTCTGATTCACACATTGATTTGTTGCATCTATTTCTATTTTCACAATTTAATTTCACATATATTATCCATAATCTAATCAAATGCCATACTTATTTGAATAAGAGATGTAGGCATAGATCTTAAGCTTCCTTAATAAGATTAATCGAGGTAGAGCCAAGTATTGAAATGCTATTTAAAAGCCTTTTGTATATGGATTTATAAACAGTATAATTATGATTGATTAATTTCTAGAATTATATTCACTTCAAATACCCAAACATTAGGTAATAGATACTATTATGAAAGGATACTTTGTTAAAATTGCACTCATTTGACACCGGCATGAAAATAGTTTCCATCACATTTTGCAAGCAAGATGGTTAGATCCTAACAAAAGCACTCCAAATTGTAGAAAGAAAACAATGCCCTGCAATCCTGCACTAGTATTGCTAAACTTGCTAACTTGCTAAATGAACTTAAAAAAAATTTGTGTTGTGAAGTTAATTAGTATAGAAGTGAGATTTATATCAAGAGGTTTGGGAAAGATAGGAGAACGAAAGACTATTAAGTAGTCTGCCGAGTAAATAAGATTTGTTGAAACACAAAACATTACTTTCAAGGTTTAATAGAATTCCAATATAACTTTTGCAGATCCATCGAAATTGTGAGTGAATCGTCTTGTTAGTCAAAACACAAAAGATACACTGGATATTATTTTTATACTTCTTACTATAATTTGCTGCTTATGCATCATTTTGAGCTTATTTTGTATTGCTACTTAATATGTTATTCTTACTACTAATGGTGTAAGAGAAATTGAATGATGTTTATGTATCTTGTGAATATTGCAAGAAGGGTTCCGGAATGGAGCATGAATAGGTTAGGAACGGGGCTAGTCCTCGGGAGCTATAAGGGTGCCATCTGGAGCCTTTGAGGGAGGCACAGGTGAAGGTTATGCTTAAATGCATGTTTATTACCATCTAAGGCCCTTAAGGGGTCCAGGTGAAGGTTTATATTTAAATGCATATGAACTCAGCCTCATGGTTCTGACTTTGCCCATCAGAACTGCTATTATTGCTTCATGATATTATAGACATAAACATAAACATAAATTTTACGCTATATTTGCTCTTTCTTTTGAAACTTGGCATGTGAAAAGAACATTTATTTTGCAGGAGACAAACTGTATTTTCCTGCAATTGTTATTATTTTTGCCTTACGCTTTTGCTTAAAGTATATTTTTAATATCATTGTATTTAGATTGTGCACTAAGATATTATTTTTATAATGCCAGATCAGTTACAGCTAGAGGCGGTTAATATAATTTAAAGGCATAGCGCGGGAAAATAACTGCCCCCTTCCAGGAATAATAATTTGATGTATAATGAAAAGTCATGTAATAAATTTTGAATATTGTTTACTTTAAATTGAATGAATGTTATTTCTTATATTTGAATGGCTTTGGATGTTTGTTTAACTGCTATTTTATCTAACTGCCAATATAATTCTGCGGGAAGATGCATCCGATGTTAGTTTGGTTATTACCAACCTGACATGGGTCATCACAGACACATTCAACGCGTCGTTCGAACGAATGAAAAAAGGGTAGAAGCGAATGGTTTTAGGGCAGAGCTACAGCAATTTGAAAAATATATCCATTTAAAATGGAATTTATTAATTAATTAATCAATTATTAAATATTTTATTTAATTAGAATTAAACAATTATATGCTTCTGAAAATTTTCAAAAATTTGCCCTTAACTAAGTTGGGGGCAAGGAACTCAAAAATACAGTTAGAACTTTAATCAGAGGTTGTTTTAATTATTTCAATTTTCTGGGTCTCAAAATGCAATAAAACATTCGAGAAATTTTGACGATCTTCAAAACTTATTAAACTTTCACCTCTAGCTAATTTAGGGGCGAGGAGTTCAATGGCGACTCCGATTTTGATTTAGAGGTCAATTTAATTATCATAATTTTCTAATTTGATAAATATATTAAAATATTCAAAATTTTCAATTGAGCTCAGATTTGATCCAGATTATTAGGATTTGCACTAAACACTATTTGGAGTCTAATAAAGGTGATTATAACTGCTAAATATTGATTAACAACATCGGGTTGTTATAGACTCCCCCTCTTAAAAGAGGTGTCGTCCTCGACACCCAAATGAACTTAAATTGAGAGTAACAAGGAGTTCAAAGATTGGAAAAGCTATAAGATACCTGATTAGGAGAAAAATTCTGAAAATTTCTTCTGCATATCCACCTCTCTTTCCCAAGTGGCTTCATTGATAGGTTGATTTTGCTACTGAACCTTGACCATATGGATGCTACAGCTCCTTAGCTGCCTGAGATCTCTTTTAAGAATTTTCATAGGTTTAACTTCATATGATAAATCCGGTTGCAATTGAAGCTCTGAAGCCGAAATTTGCTGATTTAAATTTATTAAGCGTCATCTTAAAGATGACATAAAAAACATTGTGGACCGCTGAAAAGTTTTCGGGTAGCTTCAAACAATATGCTGACGTCCCGACTTTCGCAATCACGTTGAATGGTCCCACGTATCTATGACTTAATTTCCCAAAAACGTCAAATCGTTGAATTCCTTTCATAGAGTTCACTTTCTGATAGACTTTATCTCCGACCTGAAATTCAAGGGGACGATGACGAATATCATGATACTTTTTCTGTCTATCTTGCGCAGTTAACAATCTCGCTTTGATTAACTGAACCTTCATATTTGCTTCATCAACCAATTCAGATCCAAACAATTGGACATAACCTACTTCAACCCAAGCTAATGGGGTGTTTCACCTTCTGCCATAGAGTGCCTCATAAGGTGCCAAACCAATATTGGCTTGAAAAAGCTGTTGTTGTAGGCGAATTCGATAAGAGAAAGTGCTCTTCCTAGCTTCCCCCAAAGTCTAACATACGAAGATGTAACAGATCTTCGAGTATTTGCTTTATTCTTTTTGTCTGCCCATCTGTTTGCGGATGGAAAGCTGTACTCATAGCCAAACTAGTCCCCAAATCTTGTTGGATTGCTTGCCAAAAGCGAGAAGTAAATCTACTATCTCGATCTGAAACAATTGAGATAGGTGTACCATGAAGGCGGATGATTTCTTTTATATACAATCTTGCTAACTTTTCTACCGAATCTGTCTGTCGAATAGGTATAAAATGGGCTGATTTGGTTAACCTGTTGACAAGGACCCAAATAGCATTTGATCCAGATCTGCACTTTGGTAGACCCGTAACAAAATCCATGAAAATATCAAACTATTTTTATTTAGGAATTTTTAATTATTTCAAGAGTTCACCATGCCTCTAATGCTCTGCTCTCACAAGATAGCATGAATGGCATTTGGATACATACATTGCTGTCCTTCTTCATGCCTGGCCACCAAAAAGTTTTCTTGAGATCTTGATATATCTTACTATTCCCTGGATGAATGGTATAACCAGAATTATGAGCTTCAGATAAAATTTCTAGTTGAAGATTCTTAGGAACCCAAATTCTGTCTCCCTGAAAGATAGTTTCATTTTCTATCATTAATCCAGGTTTCTTAGCACTTGCTATATCTATTTTTAATTTATCAAAATCCTTATCTTGCTTTTGAGCTTCTGCAATTCTGCTCTTCAATGATGGCTCGATACTAGACTTAGCTAACAAAGCTTTTAATTCTACTGTTGTGATAGGTTCAATACTTAATTTCTCAAAATCTTCTACTAGCAATTCAATAGATACTAAGGAATATAAGACCATCTTTCTACTTAAAGCATCTTCCACCACATTCGCTTTACTCAGGTGATAAAGGATTTCTAAATCATAATCACAGATGAATTCTAGCCATATTTTCTGTCTACAATTCAACTCCTTTTGAGTAAAGGCACACTTAATGTAATGACCCAATGTCGTTATTTTTCAAAATTAGGTCAGAGCCCACTTCAGACATCAAAACTCCGGGGAATTTCAATTAGGGCAAACAAAATTTGTGTTAGATAGAAATAATTTTTAGATCAAAATGCCATAGTTTGGGAGAATTCGGATAACGAAAACTCCTGTTTTAATTTTCTGAATTAATTAAAACCAATAAATCAAGAACATTAAAATACGTGTCAAAATTCATCGATTTCAGTATCATTGTGTTAAGTATATTATTTAAAGGCTGCTATTATTTAAAGACTGCTCGAGAAATTTCATCAAATTTTGAGCCCCGGATTTATCGTGGTTAATTTTTGAAGTTTGTAAACTTCAGAAATTAATTAAAAATAAAATATTTGTCCGAATCAAAAATTTTCAGTGCGAGGGTGTTCGTCATGTCGTAACACACCTCGGTGCCAAGTTTCATTGTATTTGGATGCCGAACAGTGGAAAAATGTGAGTATTTAACTCTAAGTAGTATTTAAGTTTTTATTTTTATTTTTTTTTCCTAATTTCTCCGACTGTATCTGGTGCGGAACCTTCCGCGCCAGGAAGGGGCCGCCTGCGCCGTTTTTAGCGCAGGCTGGTCGGCCCACCTGGCCGACCCACCCTCTCCCCTCCTTTCCCCTACATAAACGCCCCCCCCTCCTTCCCTATTCCCCCCACAGCCCCCTCCTCCTCCAAACCCTAGCCAGCCTAAACCTGCAGCCCCTCCTCCCCCTCACAGCAGCCCAGCCAGCCTCCGTTCCCCACGACAGCCACCCTCAGCCTCTCAACCCACGGCAACCGCCCCTCAGCCTGCTGCAGCCCTCCCTCGGCCGCCCAACAGCCAGCAAGCAGCCGTCCGGCCACCCCATTTCGGCCAACAACCCGGCCAGCAACCCACTCCGACCTCCCTCCGCTTTCTGGCAATCTTAATCATAAGGTAAGAAGAAACGTATAGGAGAGAAAAGAGGAGAAATTTCTACGTTCTTTTAATTTATACATACTTAAAAATTACTATTATGAAAATAATGATGATATAATAACGTCATTCACATTAATATAGTTCTCATTAATTAATAATAAAAATTATACATATGTTATAAAATGACTATAATTTCAGTTCAAGTATTTTCTTTTTGACAATTATTTCTATTATGTTCTTTCGTTCTTATATTATTATTATCATTAAAATAATAATAATAATAATATTATATCAATATGATTCTATCCGCAGCGACTTAATAAACGCTATAAACATTACTGTCATCGCAGTACTTTAAAAATCAGACATAATAAGAAAGTGAAAGATGAACATAATCGAAATAAAAATAAATGTTACTCCTAAAAACATTGGCTAAGAGCTAATTTGAAAATATCCAAAACCTAAATGCAAATTGAGCAAACTGTCACTCATCCGAACTGTTGAACTGTTAAACTTGTGAACTTAAAAGAACAAGATACCAAATATTTTTTATTACTCTTATTTAAATACGATTTTCTGCTCAGCATTGTACAAATTTGATAAAAGTGCTTTTTAAAGTCACATAAAATGATATATGAACAAGTTTGGATAAGTGAGAAGCAAGAGTTCCATGTTGTTTTATACTTTTTGTCTGATCAGATAACCGCTAGGACGGGGCTGTCCGACATCGGGAGTCATAAGGAGTCTATACTGATACCTTTGAGGGGGCAGGTATAGAGGGAAGTTGAGATATGTAACACAAAAATGAACCCCCATTTTCCTCGATTTTGTACTTGCCCAACAAAATCATATTTTGCCTTAGATATCAAGAGCAAAAATTCTGTATTTATTTTTGTGACTGCAATTATTTTTATGCTAAGTTTCAAGTGCAATTAAAACATGTTTGCAGAGATAAGTTTGTACGGCTTTTATTTCCTGTAAAACATTGATTATTTTGCTTATTATTTAACATTTGTAAAGATGACATATATCAATACTTAATTTCACAACTAACTGGTATTCAAATGCCCGCACTTTTGAAACGTGCCCAGATCAGGAGTTCGTCCTTGAAGAAAGGTGCTAAGAACCAAACAGTGCTGATATTGCTTCCTGCTGATCTTCCGCTTTCCTTTTTGACTCTATATTTTTAAAAGTTTGTATTTTTCTTTTATTTTAATCTATATATCCAAGACTCGTGAATTAATGAATAAATGAGTTATGTTTGATGTCTAAATATTTATCTCTTAAATCACTCAATATGATCCTGTGGTTAGAGGACTTGTTGTTGCTTGTTGTTGTTGCTATTATTATTCCACAAGCAAACCGGTGCTGGATTAGCTCCCGCTGACCCGACACCAGGTCCTCACACTTAAGGCTCTAGAGATCGATGAATATCTCACACTTTACTTCATATAAGTAATGTCTCCAAATTTTTAAAGCATAAACTACGGCTACCATTTCCAAATCATGGACAGGGTAGTTCTTATCGTTTAGCTTCAAATGTCTTAAGGCAAAAGCTATAACTTCCTGCATTAAGACACATCAAAGTCCTAATTTTGAATCATCGGTATAGACTTGGAAGTCCTTTCCTTTTTTTGGTAAAACTAACACTGGTGCTGATGTTAATAAGTGTTTAAGTTTTTGAAAAGCTTCCTCACAATCAGAATTCCAGATGAATGGAATATCTTTCTTTGTCAAGTGAATTAATGAAGAAGCTATTAGAGAAAATCCAGGTACAAACCTTCTGTAATAGCCAGCAAAGCCCAAAAAACTTCTGATTTCAGTTATAATTCAGAGTTGAACCCATTGCTGAATAGCACTGATCTTTTTCTGATCAACTTTTATTCCTTCAGCATAAATAACATGACCTAGAAATACCACTGGATTCAACCAAAACTCATATTTTGTGAATTTGGCAAAGAGTTTGTTATCCCTTAGCAAGTGTAAAATAATACAGAGGTGCCTTTCATGTTCAGCTTTAGTTCTAAAATAAATTAGGAAGTCAATAATAAATACAATGACAAAATTATCAAGATAGGATTTCAAAATGCGTTGTATTAGGTCCATAAATATAAATGGAGCATTAATCAGCCCAAAAGACAACTAAAAACTCGTAATGCTCATAACAGGTCATAAATGCAATTTTTGAAATATTATTGTCCCTAATCCTGATCTGATAATATCTTGAAATCAATTTTGGAGAATACCTTTGCTCCAGATAATTGGTCAAATAAGTCATCGATCCTTGGTAGAGGATATTTATCCTTTATTTAGTTCACGGTAATCAATGCACATTCGCATTGAACCATCCTTCTTTTTAACTAACAAAATTGGAGCTCCCCATAGAGACATACTAGGCCTAATAAAACCTTACTCTAATAGCTCTTGCAGTTGCTCCCGTAGCTCCTAATTTCCTTAGACATAGGAATTAAGGGAGGGAGGGGTTCCTCTGTATAATTAAGGGAATTGCTACCAAAAATACACCAATGAATTAAGAGGTTTGATCTTTAGCTATTTATCAATCTATTATGATTCAAAAATACATGATAAGTGGGGGAAGTCATAGGCCGATATCACTACAAAGAAAAAACAACCTCATACAAGCTTGCCATTACTACTATTGTTGGCATGAGCCTTGAGTTCACTTGTTGTATGAGTTTGTTTAGCATATGATTACAGTGAAAAAAATTGCTCAATTGCTTGGTGGCTCTCTATGTTAATAACAATGACTTGCATATCTAAAGTATTGCTGGACGAACAAAGTGTGAGATTACTATATGTTCATGGTGAGTGAGAAAAAGATTAATGAATGCTAAGAAGAAAGAGAAAAATCAAAAACATAACCATTCTAAATAAAATTTCCTTGAAATTTTTCATGATTAGCAACAATAACTTAATATTTAAAGAATGTATATTGCAGTGCATATAAGTTGTAAATTCAAATGCAAGAAAATTACGGTAATTTAAAAGCACCAACGTTAAATATTACTAATCAAATTATTTAAGCTATTTGGAAGTAAATGAACAATACTCACATCAAAAGATCAATGAAGGATGTCTGCAATAAGACAAGTTAAATTCTAATAACTCTACAGTATACTCAGTGAAGTACTCCAAAATAGGATAACTTCTAAGTTATTGTATAAGGAAAAAATATTGTTCAACATTAAACATAGATTGTCAATGAAGAAAATTTGGAATCTTTAATTAAGCATAAGTTAGCATTTCACTATGAAAAATTTCATTAAAGGTCAAGAAGTTCTTTAATGAAAGATAGTTCAAATTCTATTAACGTCCATTTAATACAAGTTATGTGAAAACTGAAAACTTGAGCATTCAACAAATAATTTGCTAGAATATTCCCTTGAATAATTAAGATTGGCCAATTTAGTCCCAAATGATACAATCTGTCCAAATAATCCCCAATTACTCAAAGCTACGTTCAGTTAAATCCCCCATAAGCTAGGCTCAACATTAATAGTTGATGAGCTAAATTTGACATAGTAAATAGGTGGAGTATTATGGACAAATGAAATAGTTGAGGACTGCCTTCGATAAAATGAAATAATTGAATGACAAATTTAGAAAGTTTATCATCAATGGAAACAATTAGAAAATAGAGTGATATTATGATGTAACGATTATTTTGATTTATCATACAAAAGAACATGGATTGATCATAATGCAAATGAAACTTTTAGGGTTTTAGAATTTAGGGCTTAGGGTTAAGGTTAGGTGGTTGAAATAGAAGTATAACAATAGTATTATCCAATAGGAGGGCATCATAAAAGGCAAATTCAAGAAACTACAAATAAGCTTCTGAAATTACACGAGAGTTGTTATTTATTTAAACCTAAATCCAAGAAAAATAAAAGAAGAACATAACACCTATGTGTGGCAACAAGGGAAAATTATAAAATGATAATACTAGAGTTGTTGGAATATAATTTATTAGAGACAAGGTCAAAAAAATAAAACTAGATGGCTTGGACATAAATATATGAAAGAAAATGGTTTTGGACATCTTGCTATAGAAATATTTAGAGTACAAATACTTTTAATATGTTTTGTCAAGCAAAACTGCAAGAAAATTACAGAGCTGGAATGCCAATAATGCAGAAGCTCAATAGTTTAATTGGCCCCAAAGAAGAAAGCACAAGTTTTTGTCTAGATTGTATATGCAGAGTGAATTAGAAATTAAGAAAACATCATTCATTGTGAAAACAAGTTAGTTTTAACAGCTCTGAAAGTGCAAATGATGTCTAGTTGTATTAAAAAAAAAAGCATTAATGACAGAAAAAAATGGAAAAAAGTTGTACTTTAATGACTTGTGCGTACAATAATAAAGAAACGATTCGGTCGAGTTTACAGAACAGTCATTCTCAAAAAATCATGTAAATCAGTGATTAAACCAGGAAAAGCAAAATAAATGTAAGGTGATGCATAGAAACTAAACGCATGAATCCACAAGATAAGTTGCTCAAAGTAAATTACAATTAATAGAAAACAGTCAGATACATTGCCAAGAAAGGTCGGCCTACCCTTATTTTTGCATAGCTTGCCTGCATAGGTTTTGAAAAATTGAAATTCATAACTGAGAACACTTCACTGAGATCCTGTTCTTGTAGAAACACAATAACATAAATAACATGTTTGAACAATGTGCAAAAAAAAAAAATCAGCAACTTAAAAGAAAAACCCAAACACACCTTGATTTCTCCACATTGCCATATAAAATAAGGTAAGCAAGTGGCTTTAAATATGGATGGCAAGTTGCCACAAGCCCCCAAAGTTTCATTTGCAATTGAATGGCCAAAACCTTCAATTTCTTTGAGGCAGCATCTGCTTCTCCATATATCCTGGCGTGGAAATCGCACACAATGAAAGGAAACTAGTGATGAATCTACTCTTCAAGACAACTGTCACATTGACAAAGTAACATAATGATATTTAGAGCTCATTAGATTGGGCACGTACTGGAAGAGACATTGCACAAACTTTTAAGAGCCCTTTACAAGGCAGCATGATTGCATCTTTAGACAAAATTGGGTCAAGTGTAGTCCTATCCTTCCTAAATTCAAAATGAAAAGCAAATACTTATTGTGTGGGAGCAAAGAAAACATACATAGGCAAAAATTTAAATTACAAAAGAATAAAGTATGAATCTTTAAACCATGAAAAAGCATTTGACTTCTGAATGAAACATTAATTCTACCTAAAATATGCAATCATATATTGCCAGTAGTAAAAACCTCCAAATGAGCAGATGATACATGAGGGGCTTACAAATATTAATGACTAGTGCTGCCAAGCTTGTATATAGAGGCTGAGATAAACAGACTGTATTTCACTTAATTGCAGAGACGTTCACAAAACTCTGTATTTCAGTAAACCAAGAAAATACACAAACCAACAAGCTAAGTTCACAGTAACAACATAATTCTCAAAGGTCCTGAATACAATGTTTGAGAGTATTGAAAAAAAGAGAACAAAAAATATAGGTTTCATTATTGGTGGTTTCCTGAACAGTTTCTTTCTTTTTTTATGCGCATTTCCTGATGAATTACTAAGGTAATTAATCCATCACAGCTATCCGGTAATGAAGATAGTAGCAACAAAGCTCTCACCTCGTCATCGAACTTGTTGTCTACGGAGCTTAACTGGCTTGTCACAGTATTAAACTCATTCAGATATTCTGCCACTAAATCGTTGTCTACCATTTTCATGTTAAATAGCCTCTTCATCAGAAAAAACTTCTTGAAAGCCAAAGGCTTCTCTTAAATCCTTATTAGGGCTACCATAAGATTTAGTCATCTTCTCATTGACTATTTTGAAAGCTACTAAAGAGGACAATCAAAGGCAAATTAGCCAAGAGTTATTTTGTCAAGAACTTCCCAATTTTTATTAGATACAATTTTTGGATCCTTGTCAACTCCTCTCATAGACAAGTACAACTTTTTTTGATACAACAAATCATTGATTTGCATCTTCCAAAGTGCAAAATTCGTGTTGCTTAAATTCTCAATCTTGTGCTTTGTTTCTTTTGTCATTGCTCCCACTCAAACTTATAAACTTTAAATCTTTCTCTGATATCACTTGTAGAGAAAATTAATATTGTATTTGTTATTGAGAGTCACTGAAGTAAAATACAAATACAAATGAAAAATAAACCAACAAAATCATATGCACAAACACATAAGATTTTTACATGAAAAATTCAAGAATGGAAAAAACTACGGAGCCATACCACCAAGAAAAATTCACTATATAAAGAATAAATTTACAGAGTTACAGAGAACAAAACCCTTAGTTGAGAAAGAAAGTGACACCACCTTTTCAGCCTCCAAACCAAGCTTTGCACACGCCCTAATCTTCTTCTTCATCGAGCGAACGAAGATAAAATCGACTAGATTTTTTCCTCAACGTAGCGGCCATTGCAATTTCTAGATACGCAGAGAGACGAAAACGCAATTGACCAATTTTCTTCAACGTATCTTCGTCTCTCTGTATCTCTTTGCAATCGTCAAATGCTTCTGCAACTTCTTCCGACTTGTACTGCTCTGTTATGGTTTCTTTGCATCTCTTTGCTCTCTCACCATCGCAATGAGATCGCCATCAACTTCTTCATCGATTGTGCTATCTTCGTCTCTCTGGTATAACAGAACAACAGTTGACAAAGAAGTTGCAAAAGAAATCACAATGGTTGCTTTGTCTCCCACTTGAATTACAGCATATATCCTTAATTTTCGAATGCAAACGACGACGCTAAATAATAAAATAACGGGAGGACCAAAAAATCACTTAAGAAAAAGTCTAGAGTCAAACAAATTATTTGTAAAAGTCAATGATTAAATTGAATATTTAGGAAGAGTCAAAGGACCATTTTGATAATTTCTCTATATAGTAATGAGTTCTAGCTCACACTCAAGGTAAAAACAAAATTTCATACAGTAGTAAAATCAAGAAATCAACAAGATAAAAAATAGTAAAACCATATAATCAATTTATAAATATATGATTTAAAAAGAAACTTATCTCTTTTAGATTTGCAACTTCTCTTTTCTTTTTTTGGAAGCATTCAACAATTTCTATATCAACACAAACAGCTCAAGGCTTCATTCAATTTTTGGGAGAAGAAGCAACTCAACACATTTAAGCAAAAATGATGTGTTAATTTAGATGAACAATAGCTGAGACAAAAGACAAGTGCATCTAGTTACAGAAAAAAAATGCTAGAATAATCACATGAGGCACAAACCCTGATTAATCTATTTTTTTATTTTTCTTTGAATTTTTTAGTCATTGTTTTTATATTGCTCTTTCTTTGTACTATGAAACACCTTCCTAAAACAATTATCAAGGGAGAAGGCGGTCCTCCCCTCAGCTTTCAATTAAAAAAAATTATTTCCCATGGCCATGTCAGTTTTTCATGCACTTCCGTCTCTTAGTTAAAAATGTTAGCATAAGGTTACAAGGAACAGGACAAGAAGTAAAAATTGCATAAACAATGGATATGTAAAGTGCTAAATACATGAATGTAGATAAATCAATAGCAAGACTAATAAAATGAAAAGAATCAATCCAAGATGAGTCCAAGATCATCCTTGAACACTGCTACAAGCTATCAAAAGTCCCCACCTGCCCGATGAAATTCTAAATATTCACTGCATTTTTCTTGCATTTCTTTTATCAGTTTTTCACATAATTTTTGTTATGGCTGTGTAAATCATAATCCAAAATGCACTATAGGAAATGCCAAACTAAAGAAGACAATGGTAGCATAAATAAGAGCAAGTCCTTAAACAACCTAGAGAAGAATAAGAGAAAAAACATACGACAGTTTTCCCAAAAACAATTGTAAGAAGAATGCTAAATTAGAAACCCACCAAAATCTTAAATTTTTCCATGGAAGCATTCCTTCATTTCCAAAATAAAATGGCTCCGCCAGGAACAAATCGACCTGCAAATTGAAATAACATAGACATTTCTATCACCAAAGAAAACACTAACTTCCCTAAAATGTAAATAAAAAAGAAAATAAATTTAATACATGATATTTGAAATTACTATATAACCTTAAGAGTTATTCTATAAGAATGGATTAAAAACAAGATAAAAATGTAGAAAATTCATATTATGACAACAATATTGGAGATATTCTTTAGCATAACCATATAATATAAAGCATAGAAATAAATATAGAGAAAAACTATTATACTCTAAAGAGAATAGAAGTTTTTTCCTTGCGCATCTCTTACAATTCATAAGGGATTTCAATGAATCAAAATTGAAAGAAAAAAAAATAAATTTGGCATGATATTCTGTCTTTTAACTTCTTTAATTGTGATTCATTAAAAATTATTGATACAATGTGACATGTGCAAAAATAAGTGCATCTAACATTTTATGAGGATGGTAGTCTTCCTCAACAAATATACTAATAGATCAAGAGAGATATGCTACTATATTTTAAGAGAAATAGTTGCATTTAATTCTTCACACATCTCTCATAATTCATTAAAACTTTTAAATAGCTTGAAATAAAATCAGCTACAAGACAAATTCTACTTAATTGAACTGATTTTGTTTTGAGACTACTATAAATCTAAGCAAATTAAAACTTGCGAGAGGGTTAAAAATGTCAAAAACTAAAGTAAAATGTGAGTATTATAAAGACATCGATATGCACATGTAGTATATGCCTTTAATTTTAAATTCAAATAAATAAAATGAAATACATAGCTTATGATTAAATTCAGATATTCATTATGATGAACTCTACATAAATATGTTGAAATAAGGTAATACTTAAGGGTATATTTTAAAAACATTGAGTACAATAATGCATAACATGTGTATGACGACTTTGACATTTAAATTCATAAATCTTGCTACTTTCTTTAAAAAATTTATTAAACTATACAAAAGGTTGCATTCTCAAAGATTGAGAAGAAATTGTGCAATGATTTGTGTACATTCCAATGTTTGGGGTCAACCATACAAAAAGTTAAATTCTCAAAGAACTGAAACAGCCCAAAACCAAGGAATAATAAAGTGGTACATTCCAATGTTTGGGGCCAACCATTCAATTTTTTAATGTTTGTGAGATTACATAATTTTGATCAATAAGATTCCACATTAAAAGATGTTTTATTTTTTAAGAGTAAATATAATATACTTTCTACCATAAACATGAGAAAAGACAATGAAAAAATTAAACAACACTCAAAGAGGAATGTCTAAAGTCTAATAATGATAGGGTTCAAAGTAGTGAATTCAAAGCCTAATATTCAATGCACATTCTGAAAAGATGAATAAAATGCTAAAAGAACAAACTAAAGCATGAGACTGAACTCTAGATTGCTCAAGAAATTCTTTTTATGCAAGCAACACAACAGTTTATCTAATCAAAAGTGGGTCATCACTTCCCTTGGAATTCATAAATATGAAGAAGAATGAATGAGAAAGAAGATACAACTCCCACATAGAAATATTATTTCATTGGTTATGGACCCAATTATTTCGGTTGTCGACTCAAGTATAACCAAAAAAGAAAGGTCATAAAGGGTAAAGAACTAATATTTAATGAAAACAAGTACAAAAATAGGTATCAAAAAGGGTTAAAAGTTACAAAAAAATGAAAAAGAACATGAGTTACCCTAAAAATAGTTTAATATTGAAATTGCAAAGGAGAGGGATCAAAAGAACCTAAAATTGACAAAAAGAAATCTAGAACATCATGGTCCACCACTTGAAGGCAAGGCCATACAAAACAATTAAGTTCTCAAAGTAAATGAAGATCCTAACAATACAATGAGATATAATGTCAGATTGATAGTGAAGAGGTTATAACAAATATATAAGACAAACTAAACCGCTTTTTCCTTGATCATCAAAGATGACTACCACTAGAATAGTGGTAAGTATAGCAATTGATATAGACTTACATCTAAAGTAGTTAAATATAAAGATTGTCATCCAAAATGGAGATCCAGATGAAAAGATGCATGGGCATTGGAATAGCCTATAATTCAAAGTTCCAAAAAAGAATCATGAGCAAGCTTTAGAAGAGCATATATGAGCTAAAATAAGCAATAAGACAATAGTACAAAAAGTTGAAAAATTCATATACCATATCGAGTTCATATATGTTAAATGAACAAGTACTATCTCATGAAGAATTTCAACAATCTTACTTCATATATATGATAAATATTGATGGCTTGATAGTAACAAGAAAAAGTACAAAGGAAATCTATCGCAACATAAATACATTAACAAGATGATAAAGAAAATAAGCATCCAAGACTCAAAACCTAAAGATACTTTTATAAAAAGTAACTCAAATTATCTATGGATCAAATGCCAAAAACTAAGGAAGTGATGAAGCACATGTTGAAGGTAACATATGCATCCAAAATTGGGAGTCTGCATACAATGATGTATACTATATTAGATATCGGCTGTGTTCATTGAGTAGATACATGTAAAGTCCAAAAGAATAGCAATGAGAAGCAATCAAGACTAGCAGGTCTTAAGACACTTGCAAGGGTTGTTTCAAGAGAAACAAGTTGATTCTATAAAACTATACATATAATGATTGAGTAAGAACCTAGATTATTGGAAGAGAACAATAGACTATTCATGTTTGGAGAAATCTCAAAGAATAGAATGTCAAGGCTACAAAATAGCATCTTTCTGTTAACTGCTGAAATTTATTACATGGCAGTATCAAAAACAAATAAGAGAGGATATGGTTGAAGAATTTTCTAGAGTTGAGCAAGAAATATGGCTATAATGTTTTGTTCAACGAGTCAACGTAATTCTTCAAGCAAAGAAACTAATATTCCACACAAGAACAAAGCACATACAATTGCTATATCACTACAATAATGACCTAACTGGTGATGGAATTCAATAGTTGAAAAAAACTTAGTACATGAAAATTCCTATAAGCATGCAAGCAAAAATGGTAACAATCAACGATTGAGGTTGCACATGGAATTAAATGGCCTCAAGCACACTTAATAAAGAAAATGACATCAAGCTATGATATTGATCTACATGATAAAGGAAGAAAATGGGAGATTGCTGTCAATTGAAAAATAGTATCTAAATGGAGATTGCTAAGTGTGGTTTGATTATTTTAGTATGCAAAGCAACTCATAGGTCCATATCTCAAGAGTCATGTGGAAACATATAAATTTAGTACAATTCAATTTTAGATACATAACTGATTGAAATAAAAGAGTTTAGTATGCATAGAAAAACTCATAGGTACATATCTCAAGAGGCATGTGGGAACATATAAGTTTTGTACAATTCAATTTTAGATACATAAGTGATTAAAAGAAAAGAGAATCGAATGTATATCTTTCTTTTGTGCATTTAATATTTAATATAAAAAATAGAATTTTTATAACTTAGCGGCTCTTTCCTTAATTAAAAGTCTTCTTTAAGTATTTGCATGTATATGAGTGAAAAATGAAAGCATAGAAATGATGATCTTTACCATTGCAATTCCAACTCCCATCTTGGTACTCCGAACAACAGATTAAATCATAACACAGTAGGCCACCTATGACACGTCACTAGAGGTTGTAGCAAGGCTAACCCCTGGATTGGCTGGCCTTTAGCCTTAAAGGTTTCCAGCTAGATACCAACCCCTAAAAGCTAGTCACTAACCCTAACGACCTAACTTTAATTTCCAAAAAAAGCTATAGGCTCAAGCTTTTATCAGTACCCACTAACCTTTGTGTCAACACATCGCTTTGAGAGAACATACTTACCTTGAGTAAATTCTTTAAGGAATCTTCCTTGGAAGTATGAATAGGTCTATTATGTGATTTTAAGCATCTTTTGAGATCCTAACCTCAATCTTCTTCTCCAAAGAGATGTTTTTTCTTATTGCTTTCTGATTTTCGAGTAATAAAAAAGAATATTGTTGTACAACTGAAAGCAAGGATAAATTCTTCAAAAAATCACAAAAAACTTCATTAGTGATTACTAGAATGATTTCCTTTTCTATGTTCACAATAATTCTCGTTTGAACATATAGCAAGAAGAACATTCAACAACAATCTTTCAAACAAAAAATGGTATTATAATTTAGAGAATTACCTTTCTTGGGGTATCATCTAAGAGCAGGGATGATATTCTTTTACCGAGTACTTCTATGTTATCCATTGAAAAACCATTAGCATTAGAAACAGCTTGAAGGTAAGCATATCCATTCCCTTGCAACCCATAAAAGCTTGAGATAACTGTTGAAGTTTTAGAAAGAGATGCAGCTAGTATGGATAATAATATGCTATCATCAGCAACAACACACAATTGAGGCATTTTTATGCGCTGTAACTGCAAAAAATGTAAGTTTTTATTAAATAAGAAAGCAATACAGAAAATAATACATCTGTGACACAAAAGAAAGCCAGAACTTTAAAGCAAAAAAAGTGGCTAACATGTATCATAAGTATGCAGATGAAAGAATTGATTATTGGCAAGTTGAAGTGCATGAAATAATGAGCAAATTGGCTCCAATCTGTCACAATTTGACATCTTTATGAGTTTAAATTATATTTGCCATAAAGAAAATCGTTCTATGATAATCTCGCAAAGTTGAAACATTACTTAGTCTTTTTTAGCCATCTTTCAACAGTTTGGTGTCAACACCATAAATTCCCCTCCTTCATTCCTATATGTTGAAGAGTGCATGAAAATCTACCAAAAAGTCAAGAAAGCCAGGCCGATATGGTTATTAAAATGAAAAAAAGACATTTAATAATTTTCAAATAAACCAAGCCATAGAATATGCCAGTAGCCTTCTTATAAAGATAACAAACTGAGTAAATTACAGCTGCAGCTTTTTCCTGACATTCTGTAGATTAAAGATTAGCATGTAAGAGGTTAATTGAAACTTCCAAGCAAAATTAAAAAAAGGAAAAAAATTAGGAACAGATTATCAATTAGTTGTAATACAAAGCAAAGTTAATTTAAATTTCAATTACCAAGATGGCTTGAAACTTTATGTGATTTCAACTCCTCAGGTTGATAATGCTATCTTTCAACAAATAGTATAGAACCTTTTTTAGTTCACCTACAGACATGTTGCATTTATCTCTCTATAAGTAAATAGAACAGAGAATTTCTTAGTTCGCCTTTAAGTCTATTGCATTTATTTCTAGAATGTCTTTAGCATTGACTGCCTGTGTTTTAGTGCAAGTTATCCTGAGGCACTATTATCATGTCAGTACATCAATAGAAAATCATTATATTTTGACGGAGGGCCATGAAAATAGCCTCAAAGTTCAAACAGAGTCTGGCCAGTCAATTGATTCAAGTGAATTTCTTGTAGATAGCTTATTAGAATGAGCAAAACAGGGAACGCATGGGTCAAACGCTATGAATCATTTTATTTCCTCATATTTAAAATAATGAATAGTAGAGATATATATATACATATATATATATATACATATATATATATACATATATATATACATACATACATACATATATATATATATATATATATATATATATATATATATATATATATATATATATATATATATATTAGTGGAATCTAAGCTTGCTACGAAACAAATGGTGTAGACTATCCAAATGGTGTGGAATTTCTGCTCTCATCTTTTTGGCTACTGTCCAAACCTTTATCTCAAGGTTAAAGCTTTTTTACTAAACTGAAGTGTCATGGAGATTCTGTGAATTTCATTCCGCTATTGTCGGATTATCATTCCCCTACTTATACTAACAACGGTGTTAAGCTGAAGTTTCTCATTGATTTTAAAAGAGATGACCATTGTCTTATTTTTTTCAAAGCAAGGTTAGGAGCAAGAAACATTAAAAACTGATTTTCTGGTGTAAACTGCAGTAGACATTTTTAAGCTTAATGTGGATGGCAGCTTCATGGGCATTCAATCTAATGCCAGTAGTGGAGGTATCTTGAGAAACCACCAAGGTAATGTTATTTTTGCGTATCATCAGCAGTTTAATGCAAAAAACTCCTTTATGCCAGTAGCTAAAGCTTTACATGGTGGCCTGAAGCCATGTCTAAATAGAAATATTAACAAAATCTGGATTGAGATGGATTGTTTAGCGTTAGTGTCCATGCTTATGAAAAAAGAGTGTGGGGACTGGAATGTTTTTTATCTTATTACAAGATTTTACTCTCTGATATGTCGGTTTGATTTAATTTCTCTCTCATATCTGAAGAGAGGCCAACGACGCTATTGATTTCCTTGTAAAAAGGGGCAGCCAATGTGAAGGTTTTCATGTCTCTAATGACTTATCATTACAGAGGTTTTGCAAGGCATTTGCGTAACTGATAATATCAATTTTTCATATTTTATAGATTGAGGCTGTATTGCTATTATTTTGATTATGGATTGTTTTTGTGCTATCTTGGACCTTCCTGCTATTGTTCATGAGCTGACCGCACTTATGGGAGAGCTCCCAGGTACTTGTTTTCTGGATTACACGTTTGGGCTGATTCCTGATTCTTAAATTGAAGACTATTTACCAAACATCAAGCTCTGCTTTTGCTTCTTTTTTATGTATTTCTTATTTTCTTACTTATATTTTACTTGTTGCCCTCCATTTTGAGGCCCACCTCATACAGCTCTGTCTATCTTTGGTTTTTAGAACTACGTGTAGTTTAATCCCCTTGGGCCGGGGATACATAGGCACCTTGAAGGAGGAAAGTTTCAATTAATTACATAATAATGATTCCAACTCCCATTGAATGGTGCAAGTGTGTGAAAAAAAAAGGTGTAGACTAACCCTTCTGTAGTGGTTGTGATTGCTGGGATGAAATTCTATAGGCTTCTCTATTGCGGTTAGTGTTATTGGGGGATTATATTTAATACAGCCCCTCAAGTGAAGAGCTTTGGTAGCAATGACAACTATACTGGCAAATTAAAATGGGTAAGATAATAGAGGATTGGTAAGTAAATCAACGATCTGTTTAGTAGTGGGGATGAATTGTGCTTAAAGCACCTTATGGGCAACCAAAACATGTAAAAAGTAATGGTCGGTGTCATTAAATTTCAAATGAGCACAAAAAATTGAATTTATGTTGAGATAAGTTGTACCAATATTGTCACATCAAAACTTGAGTGTAATGAAATGAACTTTATACTTGATTGAGATTGTGCTACAATACGTTGTTTCTTGGTTGACCGAAAAAGAATAACTTTAACCTTTAAAAATATTATAACGTGTACTTTCGGTTATCAATACATCCAGTATAATAATCATCATCACAGTAGGCCTTGAGGGTAAGGTATTGAAAAATTCACAAAAGAAAGCTGTGATGTTGAGTGTGCTTGAGATAACGTAGAATGCATTTAAGCATTGCTTAATATTCAATAGTAGCAGATTGCATGAATTAACACAACTTGGTGACAATGAAGCTAAGGTCTTGGCATGTGAGAAGGTACTGAAGTGCTCCCACTGGTTCTAAAATTAAGCAAATTTAATAGTGAATCTCCTTGCACTTTGGATAGTTTTTTGGATGCTTCCACTGGATTTGTATTGGCTTGCAATTGGCCATTTGTGTTTAGTGTAGCAACTCTACAGCAAAAAAAAAATTGATATAGATGCAATCCTTAACTAATGTTGCGTATTTAAATACAAAATATGATTAACTTGCCATGTCCTTGATGAAGGGTGTTTTGTAAATTATGAGGAAAGTAGTGAGGAAGGTTTTGTCGTTGCCCATTATGAGAATATCATCAACATAGATGAGAAGGTTTGCATATTGTTTGATGTATGCATGAACAGGGATTCATCTACTTTGTTTTCATAAAAAACATAAGTAGAATGAGGATAATGCAACGATTATGATAAAGCCAACATTGTAGCGCAAGATTGGTTTGAGAGAAGAATGCAGCCAAGTCTATACAGTACCGATGCTTTTATCCAATCATTCCATTTTGAGTAGGCATGTTAGGTGCAGAGAGACAATGGTGAATTCCAATCTTATTATGGAGTGTGTTTTTGAAATTCACTGCCTCATTTAATTGAGAACAAATAATTTTATAAAACAATAAAAAGCCTTAATTCCACTAGGTTTGGTCAGCTACACAAATCCTTTGTTTCCATTGTGCACAATCAAATAGAAGCTCATCCCTATGTTCCAAATAGAGAAGATTCTTCCTAATAATTTCTTCCCATGTCTTTTTTGGTCTTCCACTTTTAATATAAGAAAAATTCACAAACTCAATTTTTCTAAAAAAAATATTGCATGGTCTACGCTTAATAAGCCCAAACCATCTACGATGACATTCTCTAATCTTATCCACTATAAGAGCCACTCCAACCTTGCTACTAATAAACTCATTTCTCATTCTATTCTTACAAGTATACACATTCATCCACTAAGCATCCTCACTTCTGTAATACATAATTTATAAGTTTCTACTTTGTTGGCCAACATTCAAGCCCTGTATAATACAGTTGGTCATATAGCTGCTCTATGAAATTTTCCTTTATTTTTGAGTGGGATTTTTGGAACGCACAACACTTCAAAAGCGCTCCTCCATTGCAACCAACCAACCCGATCAATGACATCGCTCATTATTTCACCATTATTTTGAATAATTGAACTCTTTTATTTGAGCCTCTCACTCTTGATAATATGATCCTCAATAGTTATGTCCTCGAGATTAGGACTTCCAATACCATTTAACTTATACTCCATATATTCTGTTTTAGTTCTACTCAGACAAAAATCTTTAGATTCTAAAGTAGTCCATGACTCAACTTTATTTTAATTCAATCCCTAGTCTTATCAATAAATAAAATATCATTAGCAAATAACATGACCAGGGAATCTCCATCTCCTCTTGAATATTCTCAATAAGAGCATCCATAATTAAATCAAAACAACATAGGCCGAGAGCTGAGCATTGATGTAATCCAATGGAAATAAGAAAATCATTAGACAAGCCACCTCCTGATCTGTGAAGGCCCGATGCCAGTTCAATGAGAACTATCCCGATATCAGGTATTCACAAACCGCAGAATCCTATTGAGCAATTTAAAAGAGAAGGGATACACATATAAAAGTCAAATGATATTTCTCATTCATCAAAATTTCATAATACAAAAATATCCAACGTACATCTCGACAATGTTCATCTTTTTAACACAAAAGTAAATTGATAATATAAAAAGATAAGTAAAATAGTGTCGTAGATCCATCAGCAAATTTAAAAATTTATGAATTAAGGTTCTCATTCGAATTATCCCAGAAGTACCTATTGTAAAGAAAACAATATTGGGATTGGAAATTTCAGTAATTAGAGAATACTCTGAGTACCGCAGTACACAATAAAATATTACATTTTATAATAGTAGAGATGCAATTAGCAAAAAAAAGTGATAAAAATGTAGCAAAAATAAGGCAATAGCACAAACATGATAATTAATTTCTGCAAAAAGTATTATCACAAAGATGTAGGTTTGCTGATGTTATTTTTCAGTAACCAACCACGTACGTTACTGATATCATTTTTCCAATAACCGACCATATATGTACTGATGTCATTTTCCAGTAACAATCACAAACGTTACTGATGTCATTTTTCCAATAATTAACCATGAATGTTACTAATGTCATTTTTCTAGTAACCAACAACGTTATAAAGGGATGATTTCAAAAAATCAATCAAGCATCAATATAAATTTTGCTCAAAGTGAAGCTAAGCAGTAAAGTGCAAAAAGTAATATATATATATATATATATACTAGGTACATTTTTCTTTAAGTTTCAAAAATACAACAGTTAATTGAATCTGCATAAGTTTTGATATTTAAATTAGCTTTTAGCTAATATTTTTAGGAGTAATTATTATCTTCTTTTCTATTTTATTTTTCTTTCGCTCTCTTCTTGATAGAAGACAAAATTTTAAATTACTGAAGGTAGCAATAATATTTATAATAAAGTGATTAGTATCATTATTTAATAATAATAATATATGAAAGAAAATAATAGAAAGAAATGACTGAATTAAAATTGACATAATGAAAATAGCAGTCAAATATAACATTTGTATTGTTATCATTATTGATTAATGACAACAATGCTAATGCAATGACATAATAAAATTAGTATAATTAACATTAAAAAAAAGAAAAAATGAAAAATAAATAAAGAAAACAAAAAAATGCAAAAAAAAATATTCTTTTTTCTTCCCCTTTTTGTTCCTCCTCACACCAATGGTTAGGGTTGCCGGGAGACGGACGAGGGTGAAGCGGGCTGGAGGGGGTGGCCGGAGGCTGTTGGCTGGCTGAGGGTTGAGAGACTGTTGTGGGAGAAGGCAAGGGAGTGGGGGGGTAAAAATAGAAGGAGGGAAGGGGGATGGTCGGCCCGCTGGCCAGCCGGTCGACTGCCGTCCGTCTGGCAAGCTCTGACAGTCCGTCTGGCAAGCTCTGAAAGACTTCATGGTGCTCTTATCATAACCTTTTCAAGATCAAATATATGCAACACAAATCTTTTTCTCTCCAAATCTCTTGAAAGACCTCATGGTACTCTTATTATAACCTTTTTAAGATCAATAAAAATTAGATGAAAAAATTCTTTTTTTTTCTCTAAATCTTTCCATCAAACCTCTTAATATATATATGGCTACCATGGTAGATCTATTTAGCATAAAACCAAATTGATTTTAAGAAATGCAAATATCCTTTTATAATATGTATTCAATTACTCTCCCAAGAATTCAAAGTATGGCGCATTAACTAGATTCTTCTAAAAATGAGTTTTGAGCTGTCTTTATTCTTGTAAATAAGAATAACATTACTCATTCTCCACTAATTTTCCATCTAATGCCTTCAAAATAACATTTATTAAGTTGGTAAACCAATAAATTTATTCCTTTGCCCAAACATTTTCATACATAGATAGGATTGTCATATGTTCCTACCACTTTCTGCTCTTCATCCTTTTTAAAGCATTCCAAATCTTATCTTTACTAATACAACAACTGAAAGTGTGATTGTGACTCTTTTTATAACCGTTAAACTCACTTTTATTAATTTTATTGATACAACCTTTTATTAAGAACCTTAGTAAGATGATTCATACATATGTTGAATATCTTCATCCATAAAAAATAATTATCATTATTTTTGATAAATTTAATGAGTCGTCTCTAGTTCTTTTATCTCTTAATTTGGCTAACTTAAAATGTGTTGCTCTCTTCAATAATATCTAATTTATTATATAAATCATCAAATATTACGCTCTTAGCATCACAAACTACTATTTTAGATTTATGATAAACTAGTTTATATTTTTTTTTAATTCTCCTTAGTCTTACATTTAAATCATTCTTTATTGCAAGTTTTTTATCTTTAATCTTAACTTGAACATCATGTTTACACTATAATGCATCTTATTATTAGGTACTCTCCCTTTTATACACCAAGTAAACTCTTTTATATATTATGAATATAACAAGCAACCATATTCCACATAAAATTGGTTTTACCCTCAAAACCCATTATCAAAGTTTTAAGACTTGACTTTTAAAAATATCTATATTACTGGTCTTAAGATTTTACTATCTAATTTTATAATATATTTTAGATTTAATATTATTTTTATTGCCTCTTATATTATAATCCAAAACCAATAAAAAATGTCGGCCGTCAAACAATCACTTAGAACAATATTACAATTCTTACGTAAGCGATCATTTTTCTATTTGACAACAAAATCAATCATAGTTTTAGAATATGTTCCTCCCTTTTCTTAATACAAGTGTTAGTAATAATAAGATCATAAACTGCTGCAAACCTAAAATTCTAAGTCGATATTATTTTTCAACTAAAGCTTTGAATTAAAGAAACATATGTATAAGGCTAGAATCGAGCGAGTTTGATTATGCTAGATAAGACTCAAACTTGATTTTTTTTATTTGAATATAACTCGAACTCGACTAGAACTCGGATCAAGTTTGAGTTGAGTCAAGTGGATTAAGTCAGCTCAAGAAAAAATATTAAAAATTTTAAATTAATTTAATAACATAAATTCATGGAACAAAAAATAAGAGAAATCTAAAAATATACAGAACTAAAAAATTATAAATTTAACATTTATTTAATTAACTTATCTGATAATTTGCTTAATGATATGTTAATTAATTATCTAAAATTCAAAATTTTCAATAACAACCGAGTTTCAAAAAATTTAGAAAAATCATAAATTAAGTTTTAAAAAACTATGAACATAAATGAAAATGATTTTTTGAAATTGATATTGGAAAAATATAAATGAATTGCACAACAAAACTTAGCAGCAACACTAGCACAACAATATTTATCATATGCACCAACACAGCAATACCACATTACAATGCTACACAATCAATATTTATGCTTTTGCACATTACACTACATTGCACAACAATACTCATTACACTGCACTGCAGCAACACCACTGCATTAGGCACCAGCAGTCCTTCAAAGTCGCAATCCTACAAGGTTGCAAAGCCTGCAATCTTATTAAGACTAGAGAGTCAATACCTCCAATAGCCACCATAATCGAGTTACTCTTGAAACAACCATCCATGTTTAGTTTATAGGCGCCAATTGAAGGCTTAAGCCACTTAACAACATAATTCATGTTAGTATAGTGAGTTTTAGGGACATTATAAAAACTTATGGAATCATCATCACCATTAAGTTTACTGAAGTTAAGCAAATAAGAGACTTGAAAGCTTGAATAATTTTAAAAATTACATTTCCAAATCACTCTATAAGGATTAAAATTCAAATTTCTATGCTTACAATTGTTATGTTCTTCCCAAATATGCAACAAAATAAAAGAAGAAGAATGATGAGAATATGGCCAAACTTAACAGAATTACATTAAGTTTTCAAGAAAGCATAAAAGCTTATTAAAATTTGATCTGTACCTCAACAAATTACTAAAGTCACCATTTATGAATAAGTGATCAAGAGATTCACACGCAGCCATGCAGCAAGAAGCAAGAACACTAAGGGAGGACATTAACACCCCTCATGCATAAAATTTCATCAGCATAAAGTTTTTTATGCAAAACTTTCCAACCAAAGAAAGGGACAGCAGGACGGATGGCTTTATGCCAGTAAGCTTTGCCCATATTAATATAGTTCTCCTTATTTCTATAAACCTCAAAATCACCCTTAAATATAAAAGACCTGAGAGATGGCCCTTTCCAAACCAAATATCAAGTTCATCAAAAGAATATTCTAAATAATATTTGGATGGTTAGGAAGGGTCTCCCAAAGTTTGGCTTTGTTCCATCCATTATGATCAAAATAATTATTAACCTTACGAGATGTATTGTAATAACCCAATATTGTTATTTTTCAAATTAGGTCAAAACCCACCTCAGACATTAGGACCCCGGGGAATTTCAAATTATGACAAACAAAAATACCCTTAGATAAAAATAATTTTAAGATCAAAGTACCCTAGTTTAGGAGAAATACAAATAATGGAAGCTCCCGCTTTATTTTCTGAATTATTTAAATTCTAAAAATTAAGAACATTGAAATACGTGTCTGAATTCATCATTTTCAGTGTTGTTGTGTTAAGTATATTATTTAAAGGCTACTCGAAAAGTTCCATCAAATTCTGAGCACCGATTTGATCGTGGTTAATTTTTGAAGTTTTAAACTTCAGAAATTAATAAAAAATAAAATATTTGTATGAATCAAAAAAATTTGGCGCGAGGGTGTTCGTTATGTCATAACATACATCGGTATCAATTTCCGTTATTTTTGGACGCCAAATGATGGAAAAATGCGAAATTTTAACTTTAAGTATTTTATTTTAAAATTTCCATTTTTTCCTTACTCCCCTATTTCTGCATTTTTTAGCACTCACTTTCTTCCTCCCTAAGGCGGGAACCTTCCGCGCCATGGCCTTTCCTGCACTATTTTGGCGCAGGAATGGTCGGCCAAATGGCCGACCAGCCCTATCCCTCCCTCCCCCCTCTTCTTCCATCCCTCACACCACAGCAGCCCTCCTCCTCCCTCACAGCAGCCCTCCCTCTCCCCCTCTTGCAGCCCTCTCCCTTTAGCCCTCCATCCAACCACCCCTCAGCCCCTCCTCCCTCTCCCAATAGCTCAGCAAGCTGCCAGCAGCCCTTCAGCCAGCCACCCCTCATGTGATGACCCATGTGAGATTGGTAACAACCAATCTAACATCGGATGCATCTTTCCGCAGGATCATATTGGCAGTTAGGTAAAATAGCAGTTAAACACATCCAGAGTCTTTCAAGTGTAAGAAATAGCATTCATTCAATTTAAAGCAAAATAATATCCAGAAATTATTACATAGCTTTCATTATACAAAAATAATTATCCCTTGAAGGGGCAGTTAGAATCCGTTAACTTACCACATCATGTCCTTAAACATATCAGCTTCCTCCAGCTGTATCTATTCTGGCATTATAAAAACAATGTCTTGGTGCACAATCTAAATATAAAGGATATTAAAAATATACTTAAAGTAAAGCGGAAGGCAAAAATGATGATCAATTGCAGGGAAAATATAGCTTATTGTAAATAAAAGATGATCATGTCTCCTGCAACATAAATGTCCTTTTGTCACATGCCAAATTTTTAAATGGAAAGCAATAATCGCATAAAAATTCATGTTTATATTTATGACTTGATATTATGAAGCAATGTTAGCCGTTCTGATGGGCAAAGCCAGAACCATGAGGCTGGGTTCATAAAATGTAGTTAAACATGACCTTCACTTGGGCCCCCTTAAAGGCTTCAGATGGCACCTTCACCTGGGCCTCTCTCAAGGCTCCAGATGGCAACCTTCACTTGGCCCCCCTTTAAAGGCTCCAGATGGTATCATATATGCAGTTAAGCATGACCTTCACCTAGGCCCCCTCAAACGCTCCAGAAGGCACCCTTATAACTCATGATGGACAAGCTCCGTTCCTAACTTAATTCAACCTCCGTTTCGGAACTCTTTGCAACATTCATAAGATACATAAACATCATTTTGCCTCTTACATGATTAGCAGTAAGAATAAAGCATTAAATAATAATATAAAATAGGTTCAAAACAATGCTTAAGTAGCAAAAAGGTAGAAAGCATAAAAATAATATCCAGTATATCTTTTGTGTTTTGACTTAAGAAGATGAATCACTCACAAAGTTTATGTCTGCAAAAGTTGTATTTATAATCTTCATTAGACTCTAATGAATAATTAGTCTCTCATACAAATGCATGCACAACTATGCCTATAATTTAATCTTATAAGTCCTTATAATTTATTTAATACATTAGTGAATAGGATAAAGATTAACGAATCAAAATGTGACTATAATGATTTCATAGCTCCTCATTTGATATGCGTCAGAATCCTAAGTAACTTGACGTCAGAATCCATAGAAGGGGGTGTCAACGGCAAGTTGTCTTCATCATTTCAATCAAATGAGGAATGATGTTAAGATCAATTTGGTATTACCATTTCTGTTTTTAACATAAAGATCGGAGAAATAACAAATGGTTGCATCTTGGATTTCAAATTGAGAATAAAGCCACAAGTGATCCAACTTAAATTTATGGATCTAATTAGCATTTATTTTCCTCTTAACCAAAGCATGATAATACTTGATATTTCTTTCATGCTCAACAAATTACTTCAAGGAATTTTTCTATCTCCAATATGTTTCTTCTATGCATAATTAATGATAAAGATTAGTGGAGGCATTTTTCCAGGCCATTCTATCTTCAGGGAGACTAGAAGTTAAGAATAATGCTTCTTTATCATCTGCCTCGTACACAACTTTCTTAACTTTTTCAAATACATTTTTAAAGACTTATTCCAACTTTTAAGATTTGTTTGAAGTCTTTTAAATTTTCCAAAAAATGAAAATTGGGTCCCCCATAATGGAAACTTGCCAGCTAGCCTCAACAATTTTAAGAAATAGTTATTGTTCACCCACATGTTTTGGAATTTAAAGCAACGGGAAGGAGAAATTTTTTTTGGAAAGTACGATCAGAACTAGTTCTATTAAGATGAGCAACCTTACAAGTGTTATAATAAGTAATCCAACTCACAGACATAAGAATTCGATCTACTCTTTCCCAAATACTGCCATTGGTCAAAGTAAAAGGAGTGCTAGTAAAACACAAATCCATAAGTTGGCAGACAAAAATGCAATTGCTAAATTTTTCCATCGTATTAAAATTAGGGTTTCAACCCCCTTTTTTCAGAAGTATTCAAAATCACGTTGAAATCACCTCCAACTAACCAAGGAGAGTTAAAAAAATTCTTAAGTTGTCTCAGTTTATTTCACAGCTCTCTTCTACAATCCTGGAGCAACTCGCATAGCTACAGGTACATATCACAAAAAAAAAACGAGAATTAAATTCAAAGTAAGAGCAAGCTCAAAATCATCCTCAATATTAAAATTGATACCGTCCTCTCAAAAGCATCAAATTGTTAATGTTAACATGAACATCATCAAAACCAAGAAATCTTGTACAAAAATTAATATCACTAGAGGTTTGGAAACGTTCCCAAATAATGAAAATATCAATTTGCTTATTGTAAACCTTGTAAACCAGCTTATGAAGACAATTGAGACGAGAGATATAACAATAGCTCTAATGTTCCAAATTAGAGCTTTAATCATTGAAATGAAAAAGAATTTGCTCTAGTCATTGATCTTGTGATTCTTCCTAGTTTTCTATTTTTTTCATTTTTATTATAAATTACAAGGGTAAAATCATCTTCAAGGTAATTAGCTATATCTTCATGAAAACTTCTAACAAGATGGTTTGGGTGGAAGGTGAGATACTCATGCAGAACTTGGGAGTCAATATTCTCTTTGTCTTGGAGATATTTATCATATCTGTAAAAGGAGTAAATAGGGTAAACTTCAGTGTGAGTATATTGATAAGAATTTAAGATTGATAAGAATTTAAGGGTACAAGCACATTAGGATTTGCATAATCGTTTAAGTTTTGCCTCAAAAAAAATTTTGATGATGAGGAATTGTTCTCAATATTACTCAAATTATCAAATGACTCGTATGAACATTAGCTTGACTAGTAGTATCATTATTGTTACAAGGAGGCATGATTTGATTACAAACATTTGAGTCAAAATTAATATCACTAGATAATAGAGTGAAATAAGATGCACTTCAAGTAAAGAGAAATTAATCCAAACTGGAACAAAAGAAGGTACAATTATAGGATCAAAACTAGGCGTCCATCTCAAAAATTTAACACGAAAACCACGAATATAATAAATACCTCTAGCAAAGATCCTAGTACAATCATCTTAATGCATCAATTTAATGATAATATGCCTTGAATCAAGCAATCCCACATTATAGTTACCCTTGAGACCAAGATCATTAAAGAATTTTCAAATATCTTGCATTAAGGGTTTGCCGTTAGTGAACTTCCCAATCAGCATAAAATCTAAAGGCTTTGCAAGACTATTGATTTCGTTATTTGTTAACCACAGAGCGAGTCTACCCCTATGATTGGTGATAAGTTTTATTCCCACAATAGAAGTAGAACCATTCAAAGAAGCTTCCGTCAAAGCCTCAATAAATGATCCAGGGCTTCCAAGCAAAGGAGCATTAGATCTACTATTATGTAGATTTGGCATAGAACCTGTGGTTACTGGAAGGTTTGGGATTCCTTCCGATCAAAACTCTAGGTTTTCACCTGATCCAGCAGCCAATGAGAAGTTTAGGGCCAAATTCTAACGACCCAAAGTCGTTACTTTGCAAATTAGGTCAAAACCCGCCTTAAAAATCAGGATCCCAGGAAATTTCGAATTGTGGCAAACAAAAAATACCATAGGTGAGATTTATTTTGAAGATCAAGGTGCCCTAATTTGGGAAAAATCCGAATAACGAAAGCTCCCGTTTTATTTCCTGAATTATTTAAATTATAAAAATCTTGAACATTGAAATACGTGCCCAAATTCATCATTTTCAGTGTCGTTATGATCAGTATATTATTTAAAGGCTGCTCGAGAAATTTCATCAAATTCTGAGTGCCGATTTGATTGTGGTTAATTTTTAAAATTTTTAAAACTCAAAAATTAATATAAAATAAAATATTATTCTAAATCGAAAATTTTATACGCGAGGGTGTTCGTAATACTATAACACACCTCAGTGTCAAGTTTCATTATATTTGGAAGCCAAACGGCGAAAAAATGCGATTAATTTAAGTTTAAGTAGCTTTAATAAATTTCCTTTAAAAAAATTTCTTCCCCCAATAGCATGCGATTCTTCCCAAGCGGAAGAATCTTCAGCCCATATTAGCACCTTATCCCCCATATCCACATGCCATTAAGCCTCCCTTATCCCCCTCTTATCCATCCTGCTCTATTCTCTACTTAAGCCACACAACAACCCTCTCCAAATACTCACAACTAGCCTAAAGCAACAACCTCCCTTCTCCTTTCTCTCCCAGCAGCTCCCCCAACCCTCAGTCCAATAGCAGCCCCTCCTCCTCAGCTGCCAGCCCTCTTCCTCAGCTGCCAGCCCTCCTCCCTCAGCCTCACAGCAGCAGCAGCCCTTCTCCACAGCTGTTGGCCCCTCCTCCTCAGCTCCTACCAGCAGCCAGCCCCCCCAGCAACCAGCCAGCAAGCTACCAACTCCTCCCTCAGTCCCTACCAGCCACCCCATCAGTCCATAACCAGCCCTCTTCTCCCCACAGCCAGCCAACCCATAGCAGCTGTGATGACTCATGTTAGGTTGGTAGCAACCAATCTAACATCAGTTGCATCTTTCCGCATGATCATATTGGCAGTTAGGTAAAATATCAGTTAAACAAACATCCAAAGCCATTCAAACATAAGAAATATCATTCATTCAATTTAAAGCATATAATATCCAAAAATTTATTATATGAAATTCATATACATCAAATTATTAATCCTGGAAGGGGCAGTAATTTTTCGACGCTATGCGTTTAGATTATATCAATCGCCTCCAGCTGTAATTGATCTGGCATTATAAAAATAATGCCTTAGTGCACATTCTAAATACAAAAGATATTAAAGATATACTTAAAGCAGAGCGGGAAGCAAAAATGATAATAATTGCAGGAAAATAGTGTGTTTCAAATACAAGATAAATATGTCCCCTGCAAAATAACTGTTCTTTTCACATGCCAAGTTTTCAAAAAAAAAAACAATAATATAGCATAAAATTCATGTTTATGTTTATGACTTGATATTATGAAGCAATGTTAGTGGTTCTGATGGGCAAGGCCAAAATCATGAGGTTGGGTTCATAAAAATGCAATTAAGCATGTCCTTCATCTGGGCCCCCTTAAAGGCTCCAGATGGCACCTTCACCTGGGCATCTCTCAAGGCTCCAGATGGTATCCTTCACCTGGGCCCCCGTTAAAGGCTCCATATGGAATCATATATGCAGTTAAGCATGACCTTCACCTGGGCCCCCTCAAAGGCTCCAGATGGCACCCTTATGACTCCTGATGGACTAGCCCCGTCCCTAACTTAATTTAACCTCCGTATCGGAACCCTTTGCAACATTCATAATATACATAAACATCTTTTTATCTCTCTTACATGACTAGCAGTAAGAGTAAAATATAATAATATGAAACAGGTTCAAAGCGATGCTTAAGCAGCAAAAAAATAGAAAGCATAGAAAAGCATAAAAGTAATATCCAGCCTTTGTGTTTGACTTAACTAGATGAATCACTCACAAACTTAATGTGTCTGCAAAAATTATAATTGAGATTTTTTTATTAAATTATGAAACTATCTATTTATAAGATTTAGAACTAGTATTCATGTTCCCCAGTTTGTCTTTAGTTGGTTACTTAAATCTAGATCTCATAAGAGTAGATTATACAATGAGAATGTCTAATTCATAATTCTAATTTATTATATTTAAAATAAATCATACTTTATTAGAAAAGAAGAGTTTAATTGAATTATTAATATTTTTACTAAACCCCTCTTTTATCAACACCGAACCCATCTATTATGTTAGGGCAGTACAACATGCTTTATTCAAGCAAGATATCAAAACTTTTTGAGTTATTGTTTATGATCTAATTTGTCAAAACTCCATTATATATCTAGTAACTTTTATTTTTTATTAAGAATTTATCAAATAGCTGATTTGGACTGATTAGACCTTTTCCTAATGTTGGCTAGTCCGACCTAATCATAATACTGCAAAATTTAGATATCGATTTCCATCTACCACTCAACTATGATTACATCATGATTTATTGCACTCAAATTCCTATCCAAAGGTAATTAAAATACTTTAATCATTAAATAACCTAGTCTTAAGTTAAATGATTAAATATAACTAATTGTTGATAATTATTAGGTTCAGATCACTATAATGTTAAGAGTATATATATATTTTCTAATGATATCAACATAAATTTCTTAGTCTATTTATAAAAATTATTTATTATTATTATTATTATTATTATTATACCTATATATATATATATATATATATTATTTATCCTATTAGGTAACCGATCGAACAGAGGAGCTTACCTTGCGATCGAGCGGACGAGTCAAGCGGCACGAGGAAGGAGAAATCGATGCTGGAGGAGGTCGAGCGGAAAGGACGAAATCAGCACAGAGACGGGAGGTCGGATAGAGTCGACTGCGCTCCTGTCTGCGTCCTTCCGTCGGCCACAGGTAAGGATCGACGCGCCGCTGCCTGCACGCTTGCTGCGCGCCTTTGTCGACTCTGGTACACACGTTGAGCGGAAAGGAGAGGGAGAGGAGGTTAGCTCGAATGCTGAGAGTCCTCTGTCTCCTCCCGAATAAATAGGACGTGCGTACGAAACGCACGTCCGATTTATTCGGCTTATTAGCTGTAAGTTATGGTTATACTCTTAATTATTTCTTCCTAAAACAACGGTGATTTATTGGTTTAACCGTTTCAAATAGGGACAGCTGATTCATGCCTTAATATGAGTTTAAATGAGGAAGTTACGTTTTAAATATGCGTTAATGAAGGGCCTTAATTTCAAATTCAATTTTAAACAAATTTTAAAACTTTCTAAATGAAGGTTTGAAACTGAAGAATCGAATTTTAGCGGGAGTTTTAACGGGAAACTAAAATCTGCGGGAGATTTAACGAATCGGGAATTCAATGTTTACCTTATAATGACCTAGGGTCATTACAACAGTCCCTCCTCCTCCTTAGCCTACATCAACCAAGCCTCATTCACCTCCCCAAACAACTGCCATTCCAGCCCTCCCTTCTCTCCAAACAGCAGCCCCAAAACCCCTACCAACTCCCCTACCACAGTCGGCAACCCCCTACCAAGTCTCTCACAACCAGCAGCTCCTTCTTCTCCATTCCAACCAGCCCCGCAGCAGCAGCCCTCTCCTTCTCTCAGCCCTACAGCAACAGCCATCTTCTCCTCAGCCCCACAGCAGCAGCCCTCTCCTCCTCTCAGCCCTACAGCAACAGCCATCTTCTCCTCAGCCCCACAACAGCAACCCTCTCCTCCTCTCAACCCCACAGCAGCAGCCCTCTCCTCCTCTCAGCCCTACAGCAGCAGCCAATTTCTCCTCTCCTCCCTACAGCAACAACCATCTTCTCCTCAGCACCACAACAGTAGCAGCCAGCTCCCATTCCAGCACCTACCAACTTCTCTACCAGCCCCGCAGCAACTCCTCTCTCAGCCCATAACAGCTAGCAAGCTGCTAGCTTCCTCCTCAGCCCCTACCAACCCCCACAGCCCTACTCCAGCCTCCAGCCTTCTTTCATTTTCCAAGCAGTCCTAATTTAAGATAAGAAATGGAAAAGAAAAAAATTGAAATTTTTCCTTTTGTGCTTAATCATAAATAAGATAATAATAAAATAATATTAACATCTCAAATACATCGTTCACATTATCATAATGAATAACAATGAAAATATAAATAAAGATGTCTATTATATTTCTAATCAATCAATTCAATTCAGCTTTTATTCTTTCATAAAATGTAAATCTTATCATATTAATATGATAAGATTACATAAAATAACTAGATAAAGACTTATATCATTATGAGAATATGAAAAAATAAAGACAAGAAAGAAGAATGTAAATCCTTAAAAAAAAAAAAGAAATAATATTCCTTAAATCATTGGCTAAATACTAAAATATCAGAAACTTAAAATGCAGATTGAGCGAACTGTCACTCATCCAAACTTAAAGGATAAAAGGTACCCAGTATATGACATGTATTACATTTTGCATTTTTATTACTGTTTGCTTCGCTTAAATTTCTTCGAGCCAAATTTTGTTTCGAAGCTTGGTTGGTTATATTATTATGAGAATATGAAAAAATAAAGACAAGAAAGAAGAATGTAAATCCTTAAAAAAAAAGAAATAATATTCCTTAAATCATTGGTTAAATACTAAAATATCAGAAACTTAAAATGCAGATTAAGCGAACTGTCACTCATCCAAACTTAAAGGACAAAATGTACCTAGTATATGACATATATTACATTTTACATTTTTATTACTGTTTGCTTCGCTTAAATTTCTTCGAGCCAAATTTTGTTTCGAAGCTTGGTTGGTTGTTCGGAACCAACGTGGTAATATTCGTGGGTTACTGGAAAAATGACATCAGTAATATTAATGCTTGGTTGATTATTAGAAACCAACATCCTTTTCATTCGTGGCCAGTTACTGAAAAAATGACATCAGTAACGGCATTTGTGGCTAGTTACTGGAAAAATGACATCAGTAACGGCATTCGTGGCTAATTACCGAAAAAATGACATCGGTAATAGCATTCGTGGGTTGTTACTGGAAAGAAGACATCAGTAACAACATTCGTGACAGTTTACTGGAAAAACGACATCAGTAACCTACATTTTTGTGCTAATATCTTTTGCAAAAAACAAATTATTTCATTTGCGCTTTTACCTTAATATTTTTCCTGCATCTTTTTCGTAAATCGCATCTCTGCTATTATAAAATGTAATATTGCATTGATTACTATGGCACTTAGAGTACTCTCTAATTATTGGGAATTCCAATTCCAATATTATTTGTTGTACAATACCAAGTCAGGTACTTCTGGATGAGCTTAAACAAGAACCCTAACGCTTAAAATTTTCAATCTACAATGGATCTACGACGGTACTATTTTTGCTTATATTTTATATTATATTTATTTTTCGCTTTTGTACGAGGAGTACGATGTCAGATCTTGTAATATGAAATTTGAAATAAATGAGAAATGTCTTATATTTTTATGTGTCCATTTTCTTTCATTACTCAATATGATCCTGCGGTAAGTAAACACCTGATGTCGGAATGGTTTCCGCTAAACCGGCATCGGGCCATCACACAGATTCAGCTAAATTTGGATTGACTTAATTCTTGATTTTAAAAGCAATGTTTTAGAAGCTTGAAAATTTAAAAGTTAAAGTGAATTAAATATTCATAAATAGAGCAACCAAATAGCCAGTTTTAATTCAGTGCAAGTGTTAATTGATAATTTCAAGGGAATTCATCCCCTTATTATCCTAATGTGAAGCATTGAACACCGATCAAGTTAATTTTTATTGATTCCTTTTTCATCAGCATAAATTAAAAGTGATTTTGATGTATGATTGGAATTAACATAATTTAGTACAATCCAGAGTCCTGGCTGTGGCTAAAATCTAGAATAAAGGGTGATTTTCTTGTGGTTATATATATCATACAGAATATTTACTTGATAATCATTGATTATCAAATGGAACAATTTTTTTTGTTCTCCGTTTTATCAAAGGTATGAAAATACCTAAACTATTCACATTAAGGACCCAGAACCCTAAAATGGCTTGCATCTGTGAATGCTAATGATATGAGAATGATTGACAACTTTTGATACCCAAGGAGGGGTTACGTATTATTTTTTTCTTCATCCAATATAATCCAAATTTTTAAATCTTTCCCTTGACATCACAACTTTATTGTCTATTTTTATTTGATCATATTTATTATAAGCTAACAATACCAGCTAACAACATCTTGGCATACGTTTCAACCACAGTAGAATAAAACTGCAAAAAATCAAAGATAATAATTTATGCTTGAAAAAATGCCACTCACAGCATTCTTGACTGCTCTTAGAAATGCAGATCTTATAGCCAGATCCCCATAAATTCCAATGCGCTCTGGTGAAAGAAAAAGGCTGCATTCATGAGAACCAAAAGAATTGCATGACGTAGTTTCATCACTTCTGAGAAAATAAGAAACATTTGTGGCACTATGAACAGCTTTGAAGAGAACATTTGTATCCCTGGATACAGAAACCCCTTCACCTGGAACAAGCCAAGCACACTGCCTCCAGTGATCACACCAACAGTCAACACCTAGAACAAATAACCAACCACGACAATAAAAAGGAACATCCTTAAATGAAAAGTGCAATGGATAGATCTGCTGAGCACGAAGTATCCACTATGTTAAGAAATTAGACGAGTAGAAAAACAAGTATTGCCCATCTGGCTCAAAAATATTCAGCGTAATCAAATGTATATTGCAGCTTCCAGAAATAATAATAACCGTACCAGATTTTAAAATATAGGTTCTCTTGTACAAAGAACAAAAATCATTGCGCATCAAATCAAGTAACATATGCTTCATCTTTATTAATATAGCATCCGAACTTCTCTTTACAAAATTAAAAAAACTATAGTATTGTTTATGTATTTCTAATAATAAAATGGGAATGAGATTGACAAAAAGGTGGTTAGGTTTTTGTTTTCTAAATATCAACATTTAGGTGTTGAACATGAAAACTATAAATATTTTGGGATTATGTAAAGTAAATATCTTCAGAATAAAACACTAAGCAGTGCCGCTTACAAATTTTTGATCTAACCAACATGAAGTTGAAAACAAGTTTATCATTTCTATTAGGAAAAAAATATGGCGTACCTAGTCATTTGTAAAAGTAAAGATTTTTATGTAAGAAAAAATAATTGCAAAAAAGAGAAATATAAAATATACACAGAAGAAATAAGTTAAGAGGTGAATCTATGAGGCCAATCATGCTGTGTATGGTTGTGATAAAATTAGATATATCATTGTTAAATTGCTCATACAGTAACAACAAACCAAACCTTACAAGATAGTCCATCCTGAAGTAAAATTGGATTATAATATAAAAGCATTGAGACTTGTCACTCTTGACTGTGATAGAAAAGAATATACTATTTTTCAATCTATATATTTCAAAGAGCTGATCATAAGACAAATCGTATATTTTGGAAAACGTTGTAAGCAAGAGTCTCTCCTATTAGTGAAAGAGTATTGCTACAGTGTCAAAGAAATAGCCAAAATAAACTACGGATGACGTGGTAGTCATATGTGTAGAAACATAATTGGTTGAACATATTTTTTGTGTGAGCCCATGTACAAAAATAAAACGAAAGAAAAATAAAAAATAAAATTTTTTATTTGTCCTTGATACTTTTTTGTGGCTAATTTTTTGAATATTTAGCATTTTCCTTAGTGAAATGTGCAAATATATGTTCTAAATCCCAACAAGAGTTGAGATTCTTATTCAAAAAATTGATCATAATACACTGTAAAATAACATAATATATATGCATATATATGTGGTGTGTATATATATATATATATATATATGTGTGTATATATATATCTGCAAAATATTTTTATCATTAAGCTCACAATTGGATACCTTGCCTTGAAAGAATCAGTTAAATATATAGGAATCAACCATCGAATTTTATATTCTAAATCCAGCTAAGATTCTTTCAAAATACAACAGAAAATTGTAACAGTGAAAAATCATTTTTATATTGGAATACCATTTTTCCAATTTCAGTTATGATTCTCTGCTGACACAACCATTCATGAGAAAGTTGTAGCATTGAAGTTTTCAGTTGCGTAGAAATTCTAATTTTGCAGTCCCAGGACAAAAGAAAGTTTTTTGGCAACCTCTTATGTTTGCATACTTGTCATCAGATGAAACAGGAAGAAAATACAGGATAATGACAGTCAAAAATTGGTAAATTCTATCTATGAATGGTTCCACGCAAGAAATTATCAAATTTGGAAAGGCAAAGAAAAGATGGCTTCACCATTTCAAAGATAAAAACCATCTTTGGAAAGTCATTAGTATAAGAAAATGATTGTATTTGAGTAAGATTATTTCCTGAATTGGTAGAGCCACTAGAAAATTCTTTAATAATCATAAGTATACACTAAATAAGAGAATAAAAATGTGGACATAAAAAAAAATTGATCACTCCCCATACAAATCAGCCATCAAAGCAAGCTTGTTCAAACAAGCCATAAATTTGTTTATATGATTAGTTTTGCACATTTAACCAAGCACTACTCATTATAACTCAACGAGGCAAGCGACTACAACTAAACAAGCAACATTCCAAAAATCTAATAGTTTATACATTTAAGAGCCCAGCCGTATCATGCCTTTTGCAATAACATTTTTTATGATTTATGAGCCATATGTTGAAACTTTGAAAGAGTGATTAAATACAGGTTAAGAAGGCATACTTATATTTTAAGAAATTAAATTAGTTTTAAGTTAGGTAAATCTACTATAGAAGCTATAAATTTACTAATAAATTTGATAAAAAAAAATAGAGAAAGAAAATGATATCTTCATTTATTCTTTATTGATCTTGAAAAGCTTATGATAAAGTACCCAAAAAAAAAAATTTGAAATGTTTTGGGGTAAAAAGGAATTTGTTTGGCATATATTAGTGTTATTAAGGATATATAGTGCAGCTAAGACTTGATATTGTTGTTGTTATATTAATGTATTTAAAATTATGTTAATCAAATTAATTTATAAGCACTAATTTATGAATTCAAAGTTTTAGGAGCCAATTGGATTATCAAATTCAATTTTATGAGCTTAAATTAACAGTATTATTGTTGTAATTACTTAAAAAAAATTATTATAATTATTATCAGTATTACTCATGGCTGGCATAGGCAGACTTCTTCCCCAATATAATCTAACATCACACAACAAATTAGGAGTTGAATTCGCTAGAGTTCAGCAATCATTTTCTTTCCATGGTTGACTATTGTAGTGGCCACTTTCTCATCTTTTTATTAATGATACATTGCATTTCATTCATAATAAAATTTGAATAAATAAATGAATTTAAATAAAACTCATCCCTTGTAAATTCAATGGTGTATTTTAGTAGCGCATTTGTTATTAGCAAAATTGTGAAGGTATAACAAAATTGTAAATTTACATCGAAAGCACCCAAATAACATATCCACTATATCAACACAAACCCAAAGAGGACATGGGGTCAACACTCACGCAACGTTTCAACATAACACTAAGCAATTCAATTTATCAACTTAAACCCAAACCAAAGATCAATGCAATGAAGAGGTATTCAAAATTAATTTTTTCAGGTAGACCAAAAATCAACAAACTGTTCAAAAAATTAAACGAGAAATAAAATTAACATAAAAAAGGATTTAAATATAAGAATAATAAATAAAAATACTATAAATCATCTAGTCATGAGCCCAAAAAATTCGATCATGATGCTAAAACTATAACTTTTCAAGGTTTTATAAGAATTTAGAAATTATTGAGAATGATACCTATAATCTAGCATATTAAGAGCTAAATAAAATTAAAAATTTGTCTTATGAAAAGCTTATTAAGAATGTTGTACAAAAAGTGCATTTCAAAAATAAAGATATTCAACATAGATAAATAGTTTAATTGCATAGCTTTTTTAATAAAAGGTTATAATAATATGACTGACATAATCAAGTTTAGTATCCTTTAAGAATATTATAAATGCTTTCAATTGACATGTCTAAAATTTGGGTAAAATTAAAGGCACTGTTAGTGATCCATGCAGATGGATGAAATGGAGTGCTTCGGAAGTATTGTGATTGAAAAGCACACTAACTAAATGAAATGTTTTACTGAACATTTATAAAATCAGCAAACATTATATAAAGCAAAATGTTGGTTTCGACAATAAAAATATATTAACAAAAATGTAATAGAAATGGGGATGCTAAGGGCCGAGTACGTATACATGAATAAATATGATGAGAAATGAGTTCAAGCATAGCAAGGTTAGAGCAGCTCCTACAGATGGTAAGCTCAAAAAAAGTCATTCTACGTAGTTCAAGCATATTATGCATATGGACTGTTTGATGGCCAAGTTAAAACAGTTGTTTATGAGTATTGTCCACATAAAAAAAGAGGAAGAACAAAAAGTCGGGGCAAAATACTATTCTGAATGATATCATACTTGGATCATAGGAAGAGATTGTTATTTGATTGTACACATAGAAAACATATAATCCATGTGACTAACCACACTTAGTGCGACTGAGGTTTGGTGTTGTTTGACAAAAGAGCACCGACACATAGGTTTTCACTAAATTTTTAATAGAATCTCTTCCACAATATTTTTTTAATGTCTTGTGAAATGGGAGATTTAATCCAGTGCAAACTATTGTGAGGAAAGGGAGGCACGACTCAATTGCACGAGGAAGAGAACTAACTCCGTAGAGTCACAAACCATAACAAAAGAAACTTGAACAGTAAATCGCAAGCGTTATACGGAAATAGACATGGAGCAAAGAGCATCAAAGGCTGGAAATTTAATCCAGTGCAAGATGCTTGACGCATTGTGGATCGTCATTTGGAAGAGATCAAGCAGTGAGATCAAAGCTAGCTTTGGATCTTAAGTTTAATCCATGGAGGTGGCAAGGGGTCACCCAACAATGCTTATTGAAGGTGCAGCGTCATGGCTGAGATCAAGGGTGTGAAAGAGCGTATCCTAGGGCTCGTGTTAATGTGCAGCAATGGTTGAAAAATAGTCAACAAGCGACTGGATAATTGACGAGTTGTTGGGTGTTCATGGCGGTGATGGTGGTGATGGTGGTGGGCTAAAGAACAAATAAAAACTTAACATGCAATAAAACAAAAAGCAGCAATGTCGCAATTTGAAAATTGCTTCTTTAAATTTATTTTCTGAGGAGTTGCTCCTGAAGAAACATCAAAAAGTACCTCCCCAAACAATAGAAATCAGAGATATGAAGTCAAAAAATCTTCCCCAAGGGCAACCTAAACTACTCGCTTTCCTATAATTTTGTGCAATGAATGCTATAAGAAAAGAGTTATTTGTACGTATAATTAAGGTCAAAGCATGTGTAGAAAGCTCCTAAAATACCCCATTTATTCTGTTATAAGTTGTTAAAGCACTTTCTTATAACAAAACGCATGATTTTTTCCTATTTAAAAAAAGCATGCACAATATTCTTATGTAGCAATATTTCTTCCTAATTCAAAATTGTCTACTATAAATATATATATACAGACACATGTGTATTGATTCATTGTAAAATTAAAACTAAAAAAGTCCACATCAGATATAGACTGAGTTAGCATTGCTCCATTTGAGTAAGAATGTTCTTTACTATAAAGTCTCTAAATAATTTTTATCACTCAGGTATAGACCAAGTCAGAATGTCCATATCATTTGAGTCATTTTTTCCTATTTGCCTCTGTGTAACGACCCTAGGTCGTTGTCAACCAAGCTGTTAGCAAACCCATCATATCCAGTTACACCAATTTCCCTGCTTGAATTCGTTGTTCATTATATTTCGTGCTAAATTTCATTTTTTTTTCAATTCCCTAAACCACCAAATTCAATTTTCAACAACAAAATTTCCCGCTGTTTTTCGTTACCCGCAAATTTAAGAGAAAAATGACATTAATTAGAGCTCAAGAAATCGTTCAATTGGTGAAAATTTGGGCGCATTGAGAATAATGGTTATTCCTGATTTAATTAGCGAAAAATTTAACTTCAAAAATTAATTAAAAATAAAATGTTAACCCATATTTATTAATCTTGGTGCGAGTCCGTCCGTCTCGACTAGACACTCGCTACATACCAAGTTTGACAAAAATCGAAGCACAATCAGTGTCGTTATGAGCTTTAGAAGTCAAGGTTCAAATTTTTACTAAGTAATTAAAAATAAATCAATCTATTTAAACATCCTAAAAGCACTCAGTCGAATCCCGCACGCCCTCCCTCTCCTCACGCATGACCTCTCCTTCCCCTCGACATGCAATCTCGACTAGACAAACCAGCCTCAACCCCATCAGGAGCAGAGGAGCCATCCTCAGCGCACGATCAACCCTTACCTGGGAGGAGACGAGCGGCACCCAACGGGTAAAGCCCTATCTGCTCGGTCCAGGCCATCTATAAATGGTCATAGCTCTTCCCTCCACACGCGAACCTAAGTTTGTGACTCCTCTTCCTTACACACGCAAACCATCTAGCGACCCCTCATTCCCCATTTTGTCAAGACCTACGTCTCCTCCTTTTCATCCAGCAACTCCAACACCTGTCAGCAGCTAACCCTACTTCCTCGCTTCACGCCAACTGAGGCACTAATCCTTCCCTAAACTATCTTTCTATACACTCATTTAAATGCGTGTAAGATTCTATAATCAGATTTTAATGGAAAGATCTGCAAGGTTTATAGGATGCACACTTAATCTAGTTTTGCTGCTAGTCCAGCCTCGAAACAACATTTTCAATATGCAATCCCTGCCCTCTCACTTTGATGCCAGAATAGTCTTACTTAGCGCAGAAATTTACAACTTGAAATTTAATTTATTGAAAAGAGGAGTCTTCTATCCTCTTATATCCTTCTGATTTGTGGTTGCATTCCAAATACTGTATTTGACTGCTATTTAAAGCTAGCTAGTGGTTAAGATAGAGCACTAAAGTAGCCTCTTCATGTTATCATATATTGGTTCTGATGTTGCTTAAATGCACATGAATGCACTAGACACACGCACACACATAATTTTCCTTGTATATTACACCCACTTTAAACCAAAGGAAAATAAGAAGAATGTTACAAGTAGCATATTAATAATGATTCAAAGTACTTGAGCTTGATGGGTTTTCATGGGTTCATGTGCAATCCATTGTATGATATTAAAGTTTAATATTGTTATTTATGGGATCACCATATGGTGCAATAACCAAACACATGCATAAAATAAATTCACCCATAATATATATATATATAACTAATTCAAAATATTCATAATAGGAAGGAGTCATTTAAGATTCAACTTCTAATACAATTAAAAAATACATTTTTGCAGATCCATTGATTTTTGAAGCATAAGAAAAAGGTATCCAAATATTATAAGTTGCATTTACTGCTTAATCTTTCTTTCTTAGCACTGCATTTGTGCTCTTATTACATCTCTTTAGCTATATTATTTTAAACTGCAAGATGTATTGAAAATGCATGCCTTAGGTTCTGAAATGGTGAAATTATGTGGGTTTATGTATGGCGGGACTAGCCAAGTGGGAAGATAAGGGAGTATATTGTAGCCTACGATGGAGCACAGTATATTATTGTGATATATATTTGAACCCAAATTAATGTTGACCTCACGGTTCTGCACATGCTCATGCAAAATGACTAAAAAAAAGGATAACCTTACTGATGCAAGACATACTTTCATTTGAATTACTAGTAATATATATGGCCTAAAGGCTTGTTTTGCAGAAAAAGTTATTTTGTGTACATATTTAATTCTTCTTCCTGCAATTTCTTACAGTTATCGCAATTATTTTAAAAGAATGCAAAAGCTTAATATTTTTGGTACTTAGAGTATTCTCTAATTACAACTTATTTCCAAAATATAGATGTTCTCATACTCATAAGTAAACAAAGCATTTTTTACATATTTTCCAACAATTTATGCTAAGTCATTATGAACAACCTGAACAACAACACAATATTTTCCTATAGCTCCATTTGAGCATTATTTTAGCTATGTGCTCTATAATTTGCTTTCTGAATAGTTTTTATTAATTTGATGGCATGTTTTTTGTTTGTTTAATATAAAGTAGCCCCTAGAAAGCAGTTTCCACAGTGCAGCATGGCTACTAACTAATAATTAAATCAAAAATACTTCTTTTTTGCCCATTTCCCGTTACCACCAATGCTTGCCAACTCTCCAATCGTCTCTACTTGTCTGCTAGTTTTCCATCGGCCACTGTCAATACCATGCACAACAACATGACAACAAGGCAAATCATTAACTTTCTATGTAGTTACTTTATAGCAGCTTCTTTAAAATCCACAATTTCCCTAAATAGAACCTATATCTTGTTATTTAATTGATAGTAATAGCATTTCAAGAGGTGAACGTCACAAAGAATATCATATGGAGCTCTGTAATGCAACAAATCAAGTATGAACTGTTTTCAAACAGTGCTAGATTCGAATTTATAATAAACATAATTGTAAGAGGTATAGGTTCCTCAAAATTAAATAAGTGTATTTCTAGAGAAAACTGGCAATATTCAAACACATGCCAACAATGCTGTGGCAACCTTCAGTTTTAGAAGAGTCTATCCAAATAGGTGCTGTTGAGTACAATATTGATCCTTCACGGTCAAGTTGAAGCACCCACCTGCAGAAAAGAAGCCAACAAAAGAATCAACATTAAAACTGATTATGACATTTACTACATAACATGGAAAAGTGCAAGTACCACGTCACTACAGCATGAACTTTTCCATCATCTAACACCTTTATCGACATTTCAGTTTCTCCATGACTATCAGGCGGTTTCCAAAAGTTAAATTCAAATACTTTAAAAGGCTCTGAAAGCTGAACAGTTATGCGTTAGGGCATAATGATTTGCACGGTGTATATTCTGTTTTGTCCAAAATCAAGTATATCCATACCAGATGTATCTCAGTCAAAAGTGAATCAACGTGTATAGCATATTGTTGAGGTTTTACTTGAATTATCTTTTCTAAGCCAGCAGGAGAAAGACGAATTTCATTTGATGCACTAGCTTCACTGCCATGCAAGTCATTTAATTTCCACAAGAACGTACTTTCAACAAGCTGGCATACCAAGCATAGAAGAAATACAGGCAGTACTTTTAAGAACACGTGACAGTTAAATTAATGCAGTTTTTAAATTTGAATATGCAAATTGTTAGAAAAAGATGCTTCCATGAGAAATCAAATAAAGGAATTTCACAACCATGAACCATTCATTCACTGATAAAGAGTATACATTACTGGTACAAGCATGGTCCTTGCAAACTGATGTTGAAATAATCAATGTAATAAACAAAAATTTGATTTCAAATTAATTGATTCAAGTAGAAATAGAGCTTTAAGCAGGGTCTTCGGTAATTAAATTCGGGTACATAGTGTGTAGAAAGTGTTTGAGTATAAGTCCAAGTATGATAATTTGAAACTTGAAATATTTAGGTATATGACAAACTCAATTTGGACCCAACAGGCACGATGCATACATGGGTCCTAGGTGTAGAACCCCTGAAGATCAATCTGCCTTGTCATGGGGTTGAGTAGTGCCCCTTGTGGGGCAGCACACCCTAAAAATTTTTAAGAAAAATTATATTACAATTGTATTTTTCTTGTGTTTGCCACCACCCTAATCCAACTCTATATATTAGATTGCTTGAAGGGATTAGGGAAGCCAAATCATTGTAATGCTCCTCTTTTTTTCCACCTAAATGCAATAATTTTTCCATCTCACATATTTTTTCTCAAAAGTGTTTCCACGTTAATTTTTTTTCATTCAATTACAGTGATTAATTTTTCTGTGATGTTTTTGTACTCGCGGTACTCTAACATAATAGAACATAGAAAACATGCAATAATAAAACAAAATATGAACTAAAATTACAAATTATAAGCCACTATTCACTATTTAAAATGCATGTGCACTGATTTTTTGTTTATTAAAATAAGCAAAAAGTAAAATAGAAATACTATACTTTAAATTGAATGCCTATCCAAAAAAAACAAAAAAACTTGTGTTCTTTAGCTTACTAGTACTTACACAATTAGATTTCACAAACTGAGTATCTTTCTTCAATCTGTCAGTGGCATTCCTCAGTAAAAAATGAGATTATGCTAAATATGTTGCTTATTAAAGAATTTGAGCATACAACCAAATACCTAATTACATAACTCAATTTGAAAAGAGTAATTTACAAGTACTATAATTGGCAAAGAAATTAAAAGTTAAGGTCAAGTTATACATTGAATAACAAATTAGCTTAACAGAATGTATCGTTATCTGTGTGATTTATAAGCGCTTGTCCCTTCAAATTCATCATATGAAACCTTATTATTGAATCAATAGAAAAGTAGAAAACCTGGGCAAAAGTAGTTGCGCGGTATGGAACAGTTTTAGCATTAGTAGTCAGCAACATCTCATGTGCATGTTGTAGCGTTGGTATAAGTCCTTCACCCAGCAACTCTGAGTCCAAGATCTCACTAACCTGCAGGCTCAAAAATAGAGAAAATTCCATATAGAAATTTTAAAACTAGGTCTTTTAATTATCTAGCACATATATATTAATACTTACAAAACTAGCACAAAAAATTAAACATGCACAGATTCATCATCTTGTAGTGATTGGAAATATTTTTGTCGAGATAATGAAATTTGGGTAGTTTTGAAGTAACATGAAGATTGAGTACTAAATATGTCAGTAATAATGTTACTTGCGGTATAAATGAAACTGCCCCCAAAAGAATCGAACATGTAACCATGCTAATTCCAACACTGGTTTAACAGAGAATTGACTGTCAACATTGCTTTCTTTTTTGCATTAATGACAATCATTAGCAGCATTTATACACTATAAATATACATTTATATATATACATATATATATATATATATATATCCTTAGAAAAGAGAAATATGTTGGTTAAAAAGAAACATTGAGATGTCTCAAATTTGCCCTAGCATTTTTTAAATTTTAAGCAAAAAAAGCAAAAAGCCAGTCTAACACAAGGCTTGGCCGTGCAAACCCTCTGCGCCCCATAAAACAAAATAATTGCACTAGCACATTTACTACAAGTTTACTGTTCCAAAAAGAAATCGCAATAAATTGCCATTTATTTTGTGCCTCTTCATTGAATAAAGCAAAAAGAGAGATAATTGTAGAAGGATATCAGTAGTAATCTATTATTATTACAATATGATGACAATACATGGATGTATATAGATGTAATAGAGGAGGCATCTAAGTCTTGGTGGGGGTGTGATTGGAGTGGACAGTAGTGATGAAATATGTCCTATATTATCCCTCCACAAATGAACCATCGATAGTTGAGGCGGTGATTTTGGACCGATGTTTGTTAAATAGTGCCTAGATAATGGTTTGGTGAGAATGTCCGCAATCTGTTCCTCAGTGAGAATGCCTGCCTTCTGTCCTTTATTATCCCACCACATACAAACTATCGATAGTCCTGGTGGTGAGAATGTCCGCAATCGTGCCTAGATGGTTGTGGACTGGTGCTACTGCTTCATCGAAGAGCTAAAGGCTAAAGGCTGAGAGCTGAAGGCTGCACTGAGGAGAGGAGATGCTTTGATGTCATGGAGAAAGCAAGAAGAGAGATAACCATAGAAGAATACCAGTAGTAATCTATTTATATTACAATATGATGACAATACATGGATAAATAAATAGATGTAATATCTCCTCACGGGCGTAGGTGTTTTACACCGAACCACATAAATTGTATTTGAGATTGTGCGCTTTATTTGTGAATTTTTTATTATTTTTGCAATCTCGATCATAACAAATGGCATCAAAGAACGGTTGCTTGAAGACATGGGAGGCAGAGGAAAAATTGGTTCTTTATATTCGACGATGGTGGAGAGAACGCGTCCGACAAAAATTGATATCATCAAGTTTGATGGCAAGAACAACTTCGGCATGCGGAGTTGCGAAGTTATGGATGCACTTTGAGCACTGAATCTCGAAGATGTTATTGAGATGAAAAACCAGAAGAGATGACAAAAAGGAATTAGATCAAGATGAATCGCAACGCGTGCGATTTGATCTGAAGTTATCTTACCCAAAATATTAAGTATGCGGCGATAACAGAAACTTTCGTGTGGAAGTTGTCAAAATTTCTAGAGAGCAAATATCTGACAAAAAGTGTGAAGAATCGTCTCCATATGAAAAGAAGATTGTATCATTTTAAGATGATATAGGGTATTTCTATTGATGAACATTTGAATGAGCTCACAAATTATTGGTAAATTTATTAAACCTGGACAAATCGTGAAGGATTAAAACAAGACGTTTCTTCTTTTTAATCGCTTCCAGATGAGTTTGAGAACTTAACAATGACACTCATTCATGGGAAGGAGGCCTTGAAATACGAAGAGGTGACTGTTGCCTTGTTGAACTATGAATTTTATCGTTGAGATAAGGAGTCAACAAAGTCTGAGCTAGCAGAAGCACTGACCCTCCATAGAGATGGATCTAAGAAGAAAAAACACTAGTCAAAAAAGAATATGGCAATTCTCACAAGCAAGGTAAATCCTGAGGTCGTAGTTTTGGTCGCATTCAATGCGCATTTTGCATGGAAACCAGTCATTGGAACAAGGACTGCCCTAAGTTGAAAGAAAAGCTGAGGGCTAGTGGATCTTCTGAAGTAAAGGTAAGCATTACTCAAAATTTGGTGAAGGCATCGAACTCATAAATTTTTCTTATTATAGTTTCCATGGGATTGTTAACTGATTATTCTAGTTGGATCATGGATACGGATACATATCATATTTTCCCACAGAATGATTGGTTTTGTTCTTATAGAGAGATACACACCGGAGCTGTTATTGTGGGAAATGATGTTACAAGCGGTATTCTAGTTTTGATTATTTTAGTTTTGATCAGAACACATGATGAAACTGTTCAAGAATTGAACGTAGTCAAATATGTACCTAAGATGAAGATGAACTCGTTATATGTTGGAGTTTTGGAAGCTAAGGACTACAAAGTGATTATTGAGGCTAGAGTTCTAAAAATTATCAAATGAGCAATAACTTATATGCGTAGAGTCCAGCAACACGATTCTACTATCATCAAGGGAGTAGGGTGATTGGTTCAACTGCGATTGCTGAGAATTTAGATGATGCCATGATTTATGGCATATGAGATTGGCGCATGCAAAAGAATCTTCTCGATAAATTTTAGAGAAGGAAGTACACATTGAAAGTATAAATTCTTGCAAATTAAAATTCTATGAGCATTGTGTGTTTGGCAAGAAGATATGTATCGTTTGGTGTTGGAATCCACAACACCAAAGGTATACTGCATTATGTACACAGAGATGTATGGGGACCAACAAAAAATGCAACTTTAGGTGGTCGGCGATATTTTGTTTTCTTTATTGATGATTTCTCCAAATATCTATGGGTGTACACCATGAAGAGCAAAATCAATGTGCTAGAGATTTTCAAAAATTAGAAGAAGTTGGTAGAAAATCAGACTTGCAGACAAATCAAGAACATTTGATCGAATAATAACGGTGAGTGTAGTTCTAATTCTTTCTTGCAAGAGTGCCATAGCTAAGGGATTGAGCACCACTTTACTGTCAAGGAGACACCACAACAAACTGGGGTAGCAGAGCGAATAAATCGAACTTTAGTAAAGAAAATTCGGTACATGTTGTCCAATGCTGGGTTGGAAAGGGTCTACTGGGTGGTCTTAGACTACGCATGCTATTTGGTGAGTTATTTTCCCTCTGCTGCAATCAAAAAGAAAACTCCTATTGAGTTATGGTTTGGGCATCCTACAACTAATTACACTCAATTGAATATATTTGGGTGCCCAGCTTACTATCATGTGATGAAAGATAAATTAGAGCCTCGAGCACGAAAGACAATCTTCATTTGTTTTCAATGCGGGGTCAAAGGCTACAAATTAAATGATCTTGTTGATAAAAAAATTACTGATAGCTATTCTCTAAAACAAAGAAATTAGCATCATGTGGAGGATTCTACAATGACCTCTAATGGCAAGTAGAGAGTGGAGTTTAATATCACCCATTTGTTCCACGGGATTCTTCTCATCATGATATAGAAGCAGTTGATGCTCCTACCATTGAAGACCACATTGATGATGATGAAGATGTAGAAGACATTGTTGGTGAGGTTTCTGTTCAGGAGCCCGTTGCAAAAGAGACGGAGCCGTCAAACAGCCCCAAAGCCAGCTCGGCTCAAGGACTACAACATATGCATTTTCAGCTTCATAGGCTGATATTCCTTCTCATTATAGGAAGTTATGAAGAATCCTGAAAATGACTTTTGGAAGAAAGTCATAAATGAAGAGATAGAGTCTCTTCAAAAGAACTCAATGTGGAGATAGGTGAAGCTCCCTCCAAAAAGAAAGTCTAATAGGTGTAAGTGAGTTTTTGAAATGAAAGAAAGATCACGCGGAGTTGATGTGCAAAGCTAGATTGGTGGCGAAAGGCTTTGCTCAAAAGGAAGAAACTGATTATGATGATGTATTTTTCCCGATTGTTATATACTCATTAATCCGCGCACTTCTAGCTTTGGTAGCACAATATAGCTTGTTGTTGGAGCAACTCAAAGTGAAGACAGTGTTCTTATACGAGAGAACTTGAAGAAGAGATCTTCATGATGCAGCCCCCAGGGTATATTGAATTAAATTAAAAAGACTTTATTTGTAAATTGAATAAGTCCTTACATAGCTTAAAGCAATCACTTAGTGGTACATGAAGTTTAATCAGTTTATTCATAATGAGAAGTATACACAGTCAATATGATCACCGTGTGTATTTCAAGAGATTGACCAACAATTATTTCATTTACCTACTTCTTTATGTTGATGATATGCTGATTGCAACCTTAGATCAGTGTGAAATGGATCATATGAATGACCAATTATCAAGAAAATTTAAAATGAAGAAGTTAGGAGAAGCAAAGAAGATACTTGGGATGAAAATCAATAGTGACAAAAATGCTGAGAAGATTTGGCTCACTCAAAGGAAATCATGCATGAAAATCAATAGTGAGCAGATTTATGAATGATCCATGAAACACTCATTGGCAAGCAATGATGTGAATATTCCGTAATTTGAAATATACAATTGGTGTGGGCTTATTATATATAGCTGATTTATGTGTCAGATTTGTTGATTTCAATTATGCTGGTGATCTAGAATGAAGATGATCAACAACAGGATATTTATTCACATTATCAGGAGGTTCGGTTGAATGACGTTCATCGCTACAATATATAGTTGCCCTACTTACAACAAAAATTGAAGATATGGCGATCATAGAAGCATTTAAAAAAGATATTTAGGTGAGATCTTATTAGAAGATTTGGGTGTGAAGCAGGATAAATTAGTAGTTTGTTGTGATAGTCAGAATGTTATATTCTTAGCTACTAATCATGTTTATCATGTTTGCACAAAACACATAGATGTGTGACATTATTTTGTATGGAATATCATTGAAGAATGTGAAATATTGTTAAAGAAGATTGGCACCAAAGACAACTTGGCAGACATGCTAACTAAAGTACCCTCTGGTCAAAAGTTCATTCATTGTAAGAATACAATGAACGTCAAGGAGCTTTGCTAAGGCTTATTGTTTGGTGAACTACGTGCGGCTTGATTCTTTTATGAGAGGGATACGTATGCAACATTTAAGGTGCAGCTGTTACACTTGAGAGTATATTGGAGTCATCTCTCATATGATGTATAAGAGAGCTGAAGTGGAGAGTTGTTGAACAAAGCAAAAAATAGAAATAAGAATAATGGCTTGCCAATTTAAGAAAGTATAATGGGTTGACAAAGTGGAACCGACGCCAATTAAGAAGCATAACGGGCTTGCCAATTGTACCCGATGTCAATTAAGAAAGTATAATGGGCTTGCCAATTGTAATCGGCGCCAATAATTAAAGTATAATGGGAGAAAAAATATGTAGAAGAAAATAATTAAAAGCTTATAAGCTTACCCATGATAAATCTTACCCACCTTTTTTTACTTTTATTTTCTAATTTATATTTTAATTATTTAAAAAATATGTGAGATAAAATAATTAAGAGCTTAAAAGCTTCTGTATTTCTTTTTTTCCCATGTTTCCCCCTTCGGCATTAACTTTCTTTGTTTCTTCTATGTTTTTGGTATTTTACTTTTATTGGCTGATGCTGAGAATATGTTTGTATATGTTGATATTTTTTTAGAAAATCTAGAGATTGTAATTTATTGGATTTTTTAAGTGTGAAAGTTTTTTATATTCAGATTTCATTTTTTTTATTATTCTATGGCTGTTTTTTTAGATTATTTAAAAAATCTTATATTATTGCACAATCTATAATGGATTTTTTTTTCTTAATGCATAAAAAATTATATAAAGCGTGATTAATTAAATGGAGGCTGTGTACATAAAAAATGTGACCCAATATTGTTATCATACTAAGAGTCTTAAGGTAATTCCTGATGCCGAGTTATTTTTTTTTAATTATAGGTTGGAAAGCCATTTTTTCGTTATGCAGTATGACCCAAAAAATTGGAAGTAAGAAAAAAAAATATTGTGTTACAATTATGCCAACTGTTTTTAGTTATATGGGCAGGAGCAAGAGTCAAGCACTCCCAGTGGGCTAATCGGGCAGATCAGGCGACGGGTCGAGATGGGGCAGGTGGGGTCAAAGGGAGAGGCATGACAATGTAGGTCCCATTGGGGTCAGCGTACATTATTTTTAAATGCAATTGATTTAAATTTTTGTTGTTTTCTGTTAAATTTTATCCTGCTCATTTATGTGGGGTTCTATCATTTTAGCCTTATTTAAAATATTTGCACTAAGATCTTCTTTGGTTCCTGTTGAGTGTTGAGTCTAAAATTATTCAGCACAAATCATTTGGACAATTACTATCCATGGTACTAAAAATTACCCACTGTAATTTCTAATCCTCAGCACTAGTTCAATCTATCCTTCCAATGACCCAGCATTTTCTATCCGTTATACTGAATACCTAAATCACTGAAATTCATTTTTCACTGCTTCACCATCAATAGTTGTTATCCTCATCATCCCACTAACAAAATCATTACTCAAACTATCCTATCCAGTTTTGATACTATCATTGTATAATCTGCAATTACACCTCCAACTTAGCTATAAATATCTTTTTTTTTTACCAATAGTTGAATCATAAAATGTAGGGAACCAAGTTGTCGTTTTAATGTATATATAATTTTTAATTCTCTAATCCCAGACCAGAAAAATATTTATACATTTGTTAATGTTTATCACACATTATTACCGTATGAGAAAAGCATATGCCAAGGCACCTCAAATTAAAAATTCTTTGTAAGCGCCATAACATATAAGAAATATATTGACAAAATGTTGATCCTCGATATAATCCTACAAAAATTGAATTTTTTTTCCACTCTGTTGCTTCAAAAAATAGCCAATCATAAGTTAAATTATTCAATTACTTATGTAATTTTAAAAATCTGGTTTGTTCTTGATTTCACCTATGAAATCTATCAACGTTTAAGACTTTATTAAAAAGAATTACTAAATAAAACACTGCAATATCACTCACGGTTATACAAATCATAAGACGTATACAAAATAATTGTAAGCCTATTACCTTCCTAAATTGGCATTATCAAATTTATAGTTAACCTCATAATTTTAGTTCTGCTTTCCAAAATGTCTTTCAAGAAATCTTCACAACACTTTCATCTTTTGCTAATGTTACTTTAAAAATTAAATCTTGTTATATCTTTATTAATTCATTTAATATGATCAATAGCAAAAGATATTTATATTGTATCTTCTTCAACAGTATCAAGTTTATTACAAATCATCAAATATAGCAACTTATGCTCTCTGTTTGCCCTTTGTTGGTCTGCTAGTTAGCTCTATGTTTGATCATGTTAGTCTGCTAACATTAGTAACATCATTTTGTCATTCTTTAAACAGCACATTATTGCCAACAGTTTTTGCATTTTTTTGTTGCACTGCTAGTTTGGTACTAACATAAAATTTATTTCAAGACTTCATAAAAACTTATATAGTAAACTTCTAAGCTAACAAATTTTAATAGCCATGCATAGTAACATGTCAATGGATATTTTTTATTAATCAATTTCCACAATCTTATCCTTAGGCAATAATAACAGGCATAAATTCAAATGTTTAATATTTTTCATGACAGCATATTAGCTTACCTTTCATTTTTAAAATAGACTTTTTAGAATGAACAACAAACCAAACCTTAATCCCACTAAATAGGATCACCTGCATAACTTTGTCACTAACGTGCTCTATATAGTAGCACCTTCCTAAACTCCAAAGATGTAAGATCAACATTAATAGTCACTTGTCATGCGATTTTTGGTAGTCCTTTTATTTTTTTTTTGTGTGAGAAATATTCTTTGACTCAACTTTTTTCACAATAGCATCTCAAAGTTCACATTTTATAATGTTCAAATCATCTAAAACTAATTTCTCTAAACTCATTCTCAGTTGGAGTTACTCCAACTTTGCTACAAATGCACTTATTCTCATCGTATTCGTTCAGACATACCCAGTTATCCACCTAGTATCCTCATTTAAGTAACCCTTTTTTACCAGTATGCTCCAATTTTGTAGTTTTAGAGAGCTCAGAATATATTTAGATATATTACTATTAGATTAATTGAATGGAATAGGATTCTAGGGAAATTAGGAAAATGACCAAGAAAGCTTATGGAAAAAAGTATAATACATCCTAAATCAAAGATTTATATAAACAAATAGCAAATATATATTAATAGAAACAATATCTACATTCTAATGGTTATTAAATATCTAGATAGATTGTATCTTAAAAATTTGATCTATACAAAGCCTACATCCCTCACGTACTGCATTGCAGCAATCACAATTTGTTACCAAAATAAATTGTGTCTATTTGGGTTGGGTGCATAGTTTAAGAAATTAGTAATAAATATATTGTATAAAGAAATGCTTATAATTGTCATGTCTAAAACTAATGAATCTTTTGAAAAATTAGTTGTTAAAAATTTGCACAAACTTGATAAACACAATGAGTTTTTTTTATCACAAATGAAAATTTTAATGAAAACAATAATGATAATTACTAATTGTATAAACATGGGTGGCTTCATTATTTGGCATTCACTAAAGTACAACAACAACAATAAGCCTTAGGGCATATTTGTTTCGACCTTATCTTGGCTTAGCTTAATTACTCACAAACAATATAGCAGTTCAATTTAGCCTAAAATCAACAAAAAAATTCATATAAGCGCCCATTTGTTGTTCTATAAAGCTTTCATATAAACGGAATTTTATTGCACAACACCCCAATTATGCTCCTCCATTTCAAATGACCAAATTGGTTCTAGTTAATCACATTAATATTTATTTTACCATTATTTTGTATAATTGAACCAAGGTATTTGATGATCGCACACTTTTAGTATAATTTTCAATTATTATAATCTCATTTATATAGTTTCTATATATATTAAATATTAACTTTGTATATATCATTTGGTATTAAGATGGAATCCTTAATATTCAAAGGTAGTTCTCTACGATCGATCATTTAATTAACCGTCACAAATTTTATCAAAAAGAAGGATGGCATCTACAAAGAACCTCCTCTTAAATGTGTTTAGAAAGATCATTCATAACTAGAGCAAAGATATATGAACTAGAAGCAACCTTGATAAATCAATTGAAAACTTGATGCAATCAATTACAGCTTATATTATGTTAAAAATTACACTCTGTATACTACATTTTTTATTTATTAAGGAAAAAATATCTAGATTTTAAGTAAGTTGTATGCAACTTGAGATTTTATTTATCCCCATCTCTTATATAATTAATAAGGATAGCACTATAAATATCATGCCCCAAGGCACCTCCTCGTGGATATGTTCAGTAAGAATGTTAATAATTAAAGTGACGAGATATAAACTAAGAGAGAAACCTTGATACAATTAATTGAAATGGAAAAAATCATTAGATAAATTCCCTTGTATTCAAACAAATGTAATTTATTTATTATAACTGCATTTAATAGCTTCAATATAGGCCACACAAATCTCTTTTATTTCCAATATTCTCCAAGAAAACCTTCTCTTTGTACTTCATCCTATATTTTTTAAAATCAATGCTTCTATTCTCTCAAATTTTCCATTAAACATCCAAGTAAATGTATGGTCCATGTAGTTATTCTACCTACCATAATATTATATTAATTATGTTATCAATTAGCATCTCATCATAAGTTTTGTTCAATCACTTATTCCCATAATTTTAAATTGTGATTCATTGACTTTATTATTCTAAAACTTGCACAATTTCACATATTGCATTTATTCTTGTAACAAGTAGCATTATACTCATCTAGTGTTTATTTAATCTTCAGAATTGTATTTAGTAACTGTGTCAAAAAATTCATTCATCACCTAAATATTTTAACACATCGTTAGAGTTGTTTAAATCTTGTAGTTTCATCACTCATCAATTTCTTTATAGCATCCTAAATAAAATAAGCATGGAAAGAAACTATTAGAAGGATCTTCTCTATTTAAAACATGAGGAGAGGTTTCTATTAGAAACAAAGGATTCAAATAGCCAACCTCACCTAGTGGGATGAAAGCTTGGTAGTGAAGGTGGTGGTGCTTTTTCTCACTTTTTCACTTCATTTCTTGAGGACATAGAAATTATCAACTATCTCCATAACACTGCATGCCATGATACAAATATTCCAGCTTACTATTTTTAAAATAGTATTTTTTACTTCTTTGTTTGCATTGATCCATAATATGGAAGCTCGCTCACTTAACATTACACTTGGGCACTATAACAGCATTCAAACAACACAATCTGTCACTTGTAAAGACCAGCCTAGCTTTAGTACAATTTATAGAATGATCGGTGTCTCATTGATTTGATACAATTTTGCACTAATTTGATGTATAACACAATGATCAACCGTTATCATCGAGAAATGAGCCTTAACAATGGCGGTGTTATTTACTCTGTAACATAATAAAAACTTTTTAAGCGTTTTTGTAAATAGTTGAACCTAAAGGAGGCAAATATATAGCCGATAAAATTTAAATTCTTGATTTGTTAATAATTCAAACCCGAAAGAACAACCATGAGTCACAACACCATTTTCCATTTTTTGAAAAGCTGATAAGTTGTTCTGAAACTGTAGCCCCTTTAACATGACAGCTGCAGGGTTTTTTTAAATCTAGCAAAAACGTGCCTCTTAATGGAATAGGCGCGGTTTTTCAAAAAGAAAAACACTCTAAAAATAAATACAAATATCCAAACTAGAACCCATCGCAAAAGACCATCTAAACTTGACATTTCAAAGACAAAAGATAAAAGCGCCAGGGCTTGCCAGTACAGAAGCGCGACAGTCCAAGTCAACTCCGACTTGAAGCTCGTCGGAGCGCTTATGAAACACTTTCACCGCTCTCTCCATTCCATTAGCCCGAAGAATCTTTCTCATCAGTTTACCCATCGGAAGATACGATTCGCATGCAAAAACCATCGCCTCCCCTGGCCCCGCGCTCTCCGCCATTGCTCGAGCTGCCATCATTGACAGCAATCCCGTCCCAGCACTTCAGCCATGCCCAAAAACGTATCAGATTAGAATGGAATCGGTAAGAAAAGCGAGCAAAGCCAACGAGATTTTAAGATTTTGGCAAAAAAGTGGAAGACCCACCCAATGTCCAGAACGTGACAAGGGCTGGTGATGGTTTTCTCGATTGCTAGACGGAAAGCATGGTTGCGTCGAGAATCATTGAGCATATCAAGGTATGATGTGGAAGAAAGGAAGGGGGAAGAAGCATTCGGTGCCGTCCCGTTAACATCATCGTCATCGTCTTCCTCATTGATGACGACCCACTCTGAATCTCCAGTTAGCGGGTTCTGCCGTAGCTGGAAGGAGCGATGTCTGCAGGTTGAGATATTGTTCATGGTTTGCGAATAGAGGAAAGGAAATAAGGCAACGCGTCCGCTGTGAAAAAGAGATGAAATGCAGAAAGCAACGAACAAGGTAGTCCTTGCAAGTAAGAGTCAATAATTGCTTTTATAGCAGCAGCTTTGATTTTGGAAATTGACCAATGTGTTATATATTTTAAAATGTATTTAAACTTATTTAAGTTTAATCTTATTTTTTTTATTAATTATATTCTATCGTATTAAAAATTAAATATATTAGATCAAGAGATTATAGTGAAGTTAGTATGTAAACCAATAGTGCAGCTAGATGATTAAGAGTAGGCAGTGCTTACTTTTTTTATTTATGTTATATAAAGATTATAGTATTTTTATTCATTTGAATTATTGTAAAATTTAGTTGTATGAACTTGTTATTTATTAATTTTGGATAAATATTTTTTTTTTTTTATGAATGTATTCATAGTGTATGTTTTTATATATGTGAGAAATGTATATATGTTTCCAATTTTGTAGGTCTTGTTTCTGATAGTACTTAATAGTAGATTAAGATATATTAATCCAGTATTAAGTACTATAATGACACTCAATATTTGATCAGGATATCTAATCTAATATTAAGTCAATATAAATAATAGAAAGGTGAACAATGAATATATAATCTTTAATTCAATTGCAAATAAACTTACAAAAATTGCATTTTTATCTATTTCTTTTATATCATTTCGTAATCCAATAAATCTGCTTTTAAAGATTATTGAGACATCTCTCTGCTCTAAAAGCGTAATGAAAAAATCTGATTTAGGTTAATTGATAATGTGATTGAATCAATGTTTTATCCATTATTTTTACTTAGTATTTTTTAAACTGTATAGTCGTAATAGGACGCTAAGTTCAGGGTAAGACTTAGATTTATGCAATTAAAATTTTGTAATTCTTATTACTTGGTAAAAGCCGAATATCATAAATTCGTTAGATTATTGAAATTCTTAAGATAATATTTGAATAGAAGTAGGTCAACATTCCTATAAAACATATAGCCAGCTTGCCTCTAGGCAGGCCGGGTACTAAGGCACTAAGAGTTGAGGTAATTATGCTAATTAAACATTCTCTTCCAATAAATTGGTTCCATTCAAGAATGAGTTACTCCAGTTGATTTGAGAAGAAGTTTAAAACATAGAACTATCTTTAGATTAACAAACCAAGAGAATGCTTTCTATATCTAAAAAGCTTGAATAGGAGCCCCGTCGTTTCTCCGTGTCAGGTGGTGAATCTTCTCTATCATAATTGAAAACCTAGTTTGAACAATTGCAACAACAATAATATGACCTTGAACTCGCACACGCAATGTTATTACTGATTAGACACCAACCTAAATTACTTAAATAACACAAGCTAACAGCAATTCTAGTGCTCACATAACTTTGATGAATCCTTGCACCACATGTTTCAAAATGAACTAGGAGAGGTCACTTTCTCGACTCCATCAGGGATGGGCGCTCCATTGCCTACCAAAATCCACGTCAGTGGTGACGACTAAGTGAAAATGCTTCAATATCCTAAAAAATATCCCATATATTTTTCTCAAACAATCAAATGCTTTGTAATTATTTTATTATTATAATTTTAATAAATAAATCTCAATATTAAAATCAATTTAATATTAAATTTAAAGTCTTTAATAATGATTAGCACTGAAAAGAGTATTATTAGATATATTGTAACAGTTTACTTACCAAATTATCTTTTTTTTATGTCAACTATATATATTTTTAAATGAAAAATATTATGCTTATATAGGAAAATACATCAAAAAGTATTCAGGATTAATATAAAATTTTTTTTTTTAATTTTTGCATATAGGATTATAAAAAAATATATTTAACCAATAATTTATTTACTAAATATATATTAATATGTAATTATAGAAATATTTATTATTATTATTTTTTATTTATTTATAATTTTTTTTTTTTTTGCCTAAATAGTGAGATTAGACATTCGGCGAGTGATTTTTTACTGGAAGTAAGCGAGGGAAAATAAAAGAAAAAAGATTTTAAGGATTTTTCGCATGGCTAAAAATTGGAAAAAATAGAAAAAATATATCGAAGAAACCGTGGAAATTACTGAATGCGGTGACCGTGCGCTACCAGAGTATCTCGATCTCTCCGAGTTATTTTGTATCACCGTTCACCAGCAGTAACCCTAGGAAAGGCGCTAGCCATAATTGCAATCGGGGTGATTTTACTTCAATTCGTAATCCCCGACGGCCTCCATGGACGCCCAAAGAGCTCTTCTCGACGAGCTTATGGGAGCAGGTTAAATCTAGCACGTCTCGTTGCACTTTCTCTATCGGTTCGTGGTTTGCTCACTGGTTATTTTCCGCAGCTCGTAATCTGACCGAAGAAGAGAAGAAAGGCTATCGGGAAATACATTGGGATGATAGGGAGGTATGCGGGCCATTTATGGTGCGTTTCTGCCCTCACGATCTCTTTGTCAATACCAAGAGCGATCTCGGTACGGCTTTCGAATGCCTAAGCTCTTCTTTTTCCGGCTGTTAATATTTCTACATTTTTTTTCATTAATTTTCAATTATTATGTCAGGACCGTGCCCCAAGATCCACGATCTGAAGCTTAAGGAGAGGTACACTAGAAATATCTCGAACTACTATACTTTCCAGTAGTATCTAATCGGATTAAGTTTTGAGTTCTTATCGGTTGATAGGTGGATGTATGCACTATATTGCAATTTGGTTTGCTGTTGCCCACAAATACTGGGAATCTTTTTGTGGCTACTGCTGCTGCTGCTTTTTAGGGGCTGTTTGGTGCCCTGTTGGCTACCTGCTGCTATGCCATACTATCTCGTACTTACATGCAGTTAACAGCTGCTTTGTTTGCTTCTATGTCATTTTAAGTCTGGATTATTACTAGAAATATTATCACTCCCTACTAGTTGAATATCAAACAAATTTGTCGGACACTCAAACAGCTGAATATTTTTTCTTACTTTGGTTGAAATTTGGCCAAACTGGTGATTTCTATGAGAATCCTGTTGCATGGTGATCATGCAAACAGGTGAGCATTTTGTGTGAGGGTTGTATTTCTTATACTGCAGTATGAAGTAGGGAGCGATGTGATTAGTTGTTCATTTATGAATAAAATATTTCAAGGAAATCTTTTTGGGGTAAATTTGCCTAAAACAGTACTTAATAGTCTTACAATAGCATTGAATCAGGCAGAATTTTGATATCTAAATAGCATAACATCCTATTACAATTTGACATCAATAAAATCGATATGTTGAAGAACCAAATCACTTCTTTAATTTCTTTTGGATGCCTATCAGTACTTCGATTTATTTTTATTGATTGATTGTTTGATTGTTTGATTTTTTGTTCTTAGCATCGAGAATATTGATTTATATATTTTTTATAAAATTAAGTATTTAATAATTTAACAAAAAAAATGGAGCAATAGGGTTTTTTTCTTAATGAAGGTGAGTTTTAATTAAGAAATAAATGTGTAATCGGTGATATTTGAATGCATGACTTTAGATAATAAATGAACACCATTCACAGTTGATCGGTATATAGTACGGTAATAATATTCAACAAAATTGTCTTATTTTATTATAATAAATAAGCAAACAACCTGTGACTGTCTTCTATATTATGCATTCTTAATGTAGCAGTAAATAGCTGGCCACATAGTCTTTGTCTTCCTCTTCTCAAGTTTTTCTATCCACTAGGTTTATTCTCGGTTACGTTCCTTGTTTTAGAACATATATATTACAAAGTTATTCATTTCTGCTCACTGTCATAATTAATTAGAAATATATTTTGCTTTAATATTCTGTGCTGGCTGTCTGAACAAGGTTTTTTTGCTGCATTAATTCTCTTTTTCTTCTTGATTACTACGTGGCACGTCCAATTTTCTTTTTGTTTGGTTTGCAATATTGCATATTTGGGCCATGTGCTTGTTCCAAAGAACCCAATATGCTAGTTCAAGTCTTTTGTTGTTATTTGCTTTAGTTTTTTCTTATAGCACAAAGAATTTTGTTGAAAAAAAGTGGAGGTTGGGCATCGTCTAGTATCAATTTTCTTTCTATGTTGAATAATGCGGAGCATTGAAATTCACTAATACACTTGGGGATTTATTTTTTTGTTGCATTCTATACTTTGTTTACTTATTATTTCTTTATTGATTGATTTTTTTCCTAATTTATAGATGTTTCAGTATTTCCATTTTGACCATATTACTAATTCATAGGCTTAAAATATATGTATAACATTTACATATCATCCTTTTCTAGATTTGAAGTTTCCTTGGGGGCTGTTTGGTTTGCTATATTTTGGGTGCAAAGTTTTTTTACTGAAAATTCTTTTTTTATTTGGTTTGCTTCATTTTCTTGCAAAGTAAAATTTTGGGCAAAAATTTTTTCCCCCAAACCTCAATTTATAGGGAATAAATTCACCTTTAAATCGAGCAATTAATTTTATTCCAACGTTCAAAAAAATGCACTTGCTTCACTGACGAGTGCATGTCATCGCTGACCAATAAATTTTCATCGCTGGTCCTTGCCATACCCCAGTCCTCGCTGATTCATGCAAACACTTTGTATTCTGCTTCGCCTCGATGACCCTCGCCGATTTGTTACAATTTATTGATTTAATTATTTTTTTGTTCTTTTACTGCAAACCCAATTAAAAAGTTAACACTTTTGTAATAAAAGAACATGCGCGCGCATGCGCTCACACACACTTTATAATTTATTCATTTAATAATCGTACAAAATTAAAATAACATAAAGTTCAAAATAGAATTACATCACTCTATGCATACATTGTATACACATTACAACAAAAACAAAGAAACGTTGCAACAAAGAGAATCTCTCAAATTTGTTATTAGTCGGCTAACTAGAATGACTCAACCGTCATCTATGTAAACACTTAAGAATATTACGGTGTAAAACAAAGAACTGCAATAGAAATAATTGCTAACACTTGTTTTGGTAAAGATTTTTAATTTTAGAAAGGAAAATAAAACCACGAGCAAATAATATAGATAAAACAAAAAATAAAGAAAGTAATGGATAAGCAAAAAACTAAGTATTACATTATTAATGCTAGGTTAGACAGAGAATTCTAAACTATTGTGGGTTATATATAAGATCTTATCATGCTTACTTAAGCATAAAATACAACTCAAAATATATTACTACACACATAGCTAATCCTCAATTGCATTCTTTGATAAAATTAAAAAAATTATAATGATGCCATTATGAGATAAAAATGGTTTTCAAAAACTCCATTGGGATTAAATATTCATATAATACAAAGGTAAGAATGGAGGATGGTGTTGCGTTAGGTTGTCAATAACCTGAATGTAATTTTGTCAAATGTTACTTATGACATGAAACTTTTAAATAAAATGTGCTAGAGCTAGGATGTCTCTGGAAGAAACACACTATATTGCCAAAATATAGTGAAAAGTGTTCAAAAAATAATTCTCGGATTTAGTGTCAAATAAGCATTGGTTTCCGCATTATGAACGATTGTGGGTAAAGAGCTTGTCTATGATTCTAAATTAAGATTAGGTAGAATTATTGGCACTCTCATTGGCAAGTTTTTTGAGTTGGCTTATATTATGATAAATAAAAGGATTAATATTTTTTGCCTTTCAAAGTCTAATTGGGTGGGAGAGAAAGCAAAAGAAATTGATAGCTTAGGCCTTAAACTCTAGTGCTCAAGTAAGATATTCCATAAAAATATAAAGGATAATGTAGTGAAAATTTAGAAGTTGAGAGATAAATTTATATCCTTAAAACTTATATTAATGGAATAGCTTTTAACATTGCAAGTGTTTATGCCTCTTAATTAGGATTGGATACATGTATAAAAGAAAGATTTTGACAAGATTTGAATGAGTTGGTTCTAGGAATACTTTTGGAGATATTTTTTATAAGAGGAGATTTAAATGGACATGTTGGAAGGATAATTAAAGCATATAATACTATTCATAATGGTTTTGGTTTTGGAGAAATTATTAAAGAAGGTAGAATGAATTTGGAATTTGCTTCAGCTTATATTCTTAGGATTGCTAAATAGAGGAACATATTATCACTTATAAATTTAGAGTTTTAAAATTCAGAGCAATTATTTTCTCTTAAATAAAATGAATCATTTATATTGTAAAGATTGTAAGATTATTCCAAGTTATAGTTTGATATCCTAACATTATTTTTTTGTTTTAACTTCAAATTTAAAAGGTGCAATATAGATGGAGTTTTTAAAGGGGTAATGTAGATAATCTTAGGTATGAAATGTTAAAACTTGGACAAGAGGTAATGGGGGTGGAACCAATCTTATGTGAAATTTGGCTGCTAGTTATATTCATAATGTATTAAAGAACTTATTTGGTGAATAAAAAAAGATGCATGGTGGAAATAAGATATTTAAGATTAAAGATAAAAATATACTATAAAGAATGATTTAAATATAAGATTGAAGAGAATTATAAAAAATATAAGCACAACTTATTATAAATTCAAAATAGCAGCTTGTGTTGCTAAGAGTGCATGATTCAAGGATTTGTATAAAAAATTAGAAACTGTTGAGGGCTAGAGACACATTTATAAACTAGTCAAATTAAGGGGTTGTTTGGTTTGAGATAAAATGAGAGTAACGTATAATTTTTTTTGGGTAAATTGAGAATGATTTAACTTATTATGATTCGTTTGTTCAACCAATTTTTTTATCCTTGGGGGTAAATTTAACCTCCCTCAATTTACTCAAAAATAATGTACATACAAATTATTTCATACCAAATAAAAAAATATTAAATTTCTTATAAAATTACCAAATAACAGTAAATCAATTTGATTACACTGTAATCATATTTCACTGTTATCAAATTACCTCATACTAAACAGCGCCTAAGAGATAAGAAACAGAGATTTGATTCATGTAAATACATTAAAGACAATGATAAAAATATTTTTTAGGGATAAAGTGTTTAACATTGTTGAATGGATTATCTTACAACTTTTTAATGAAGATTATACCAATACAAACAATATAAGTGACCTTAATAATTCTACAAATAATATCAATTATATTTTCATTTTACATGCTAATAAAATTTGAGATTTATAATGCTTTAAAGAGGATGATAATTAGAAAAGTGGTAAGATTGGATGACATCCTTATTGATGTATTAAAATGTTTGGGCGATGAAGGAATTTCTTTGCTTATGAGTTTAATTTTATTTTGAAGATTAAATGATGGCAGATGAGTGGAGAAAGAGTATTGTTATACTATTTACAAGAATAAAGGCGACACTTAATATTGGGCAAATTGTAGAGGAATCAAGTTAATATGTCATACATTGAAACTTTGGAGAAAGTAATTGAATGCGGATTGCGAAAGGATACTTGAATTCCTCAAAATCAAATTTGTTTTATGATAGATAAATCTACCATGTAAACCATACTTATTAAGAGGTTTGATGGAGAAATTTAGAGTAATAAAAGAAGATATTGATTTAATTTTCATTGATCTTGAAAAGGCTTATGATAAAGTACCACGAGAAGTACTTTGAGCTTTGAAGGTATTTGTGTTGCATATCTTGTTGTTATTAGAGATGCGTATAATGTGGTTGTAACATGTGTTCAATTTCATTCAACGAGCTTGGATCCTATTAATTGCATCGCTCTCTAATTTTGGAGTATTGTGCGATCGGAAAATCCCATTCTAAAGTAATGGAAATTTTTATAGAACAAATTTACGATCAACTATGTTATATGGGGCTGAATGTTTGCCAACAAAGAAAAGACTGATTTCTAAAATAATTGTTATAGAGGTGAGGATGCTTAGATGCATGAGTGGGTATATTCGTTCGGATAGAACGAGAAATGAGTTTATCCGTAGCGAGGCTAGAGTGGCTCCAATAGTGGATAAGATTTGGGATGCCGCCTTAGATGGTTTGAGCATATTAAGCGTAGACCATTCAATGCCTCTGTTAGAAAAAATTGATTTTAAGATTTTTGTCCATATTAGATGAGAAAGAGGAAGATTAAAAAAAGGCATGGAAGAAGCCATCAGATAGGACCCTCTCTATTTGAACTTAGGAAGGGGCTTTTATTTGATTGTGCATAATGGAAACAAATGATTCATGTTAGCGATCTCACCTAGTGGGATTAAGGCTTGGTGTTGTTGTTGTTGTTATATAAATATGTGGGTGATTTATAATTATATATCACATCATAGAGCGCATTAAAACCTTCAAAATCCTTTTCAGCTTGCACACACTTTACATATATCATTGCTATCCATATGGGTAAAACAGGAACTACCCCAATACTTGTATGATTTTTCTTGCTAAACTTATATTTGCTTTGCTAATATTATTGCAAGAATTTTGAAATATTTTTTGATATATTTATGAGACAAATGAATTTTCAATGGTTATCAAATTTTTGCAGAATCAATGACGAGATAACTTCATATTAAATTTTCTCTAAATGGCATAAAGGAAAAACAGAATATTTGTAAAAAATTTTCAAGATCTTCAAAAGACAAGTTTGAGAGGTTAAATGCAGTAAAATGAAGTTTTAATCTTTTTTTCTAAAATTTTAGTAATTTTTTTTATTTCAAAATGAAGGATTTACATTTTCATGCAAATTTTCTATTAAATCTTTATGCCATCTGCAAGTATCGAATTAGAAAAATATTCTGGTTCACTAGACGAAAGTTGCTAATTATGGTGGTTTTAACGTGAAACAAGAATATATAAAAATGATTAAATTTTCAGAAAATTAAAAATAGTTTAGAAAATTCACGAAAATCAATCTTGGCAAAAATTTGATTAAAATATTCAAGTTTCAGACATTAATGCACAAGAAGTTCAACAATAGAAGAAAGGCATCAAAATATTGATGCACGTGCTAATGAGGATTCAGTTGTACTGAAAAATATTTTCAACTAAAGTGTTTATTAGATATTTTTACTTGAAATAAAGAGCATTATTATCACTGCCACGATAAACATGAAGAAGATTATGACCATTGATCTTGATTATCATGATTGTCATCATTGAATTTTACGATTACCCACTTAATTATTGTCATTACCTCATCAACAGCAACTTTATTAAAATCCTTATCAAATACAACAATATTGTCAACGTCATTCATGTCATCATCACTACCACCATTACTCACATTAATTATCATCCTCTATCATGTCATAAAGAACATGCAATATGCATTATGTGAACATTGTGTAATAATTTATATTTTAATTATATTGAAACAATCAGAAAAAAATGAAATTTGCACTAAAACAAATCGAGCTGCCTGAAGAAGGGTGCTCCCGGTGGCATGGTTGACGAAGGTGAGAGAGACATAGTCAGGGAGAGGGCTGTAATCAATGAAGGCTTAGGTTGGCTAGGACTCAATTGGCTGCTTCACAAGAAGAGTCATAGTGGTTCGTTGGGTGTAGAGGGGACGTTCGTGATGGGACTCACTGGCTTGGTAATCTGCAGGATTGGTTGCTCCTTGCTGTAGCTCAAACTAGATAAATAGAAGGATCTAACATGGAGGAAAAAAAGGGATTTTTAGATCAAAATAAAAAATATATATATTTAATTTAAAAAATTCAAGATTTGATTATTTATTTTAAATATTCTTTTAAATGTACTAAGACTTAGAGGATTTTATGTAGACATAATTTGAAGAATTAAATTTGGCTACTATATGTGTCTCCGGAATCAGCTGTGCAGCTTGAATCGGCCATTGCACTCAGAATCGATCGGTTGTTGCAGCCGGAATCAATCGCTTGCAACTGGAATCGTTTCTCTGCTGGAATTACATATGGAAGGAATCAGACGTTAGGGGCAACTAATGGCAAGATCAAAAAAATTACTTAAACAAGAGTCAAGGAATAAAAAAAAAACTTTTATTATTCTATACATTTTGAAAGAGTCAATGACTATTTTGTTAATTTTCTCTTTTTTATAATAAGAATTATTCGTGCTATTTTATTACATGGATAATAATAGCAGTACCAAGATACATCAGATAGATCTTTGGGCCCCCAGGCACCAACCCAGCCTGGCCAGACTAAGGATGGGCGCCCAGGGCAAGCCTTGCCAGTGCCAACCAGATGCGCGCCCAGACGCTCGAGAGCTTGACTATATTAGCTGAACTGGATTCTATTGAACCGGGTCTTGTTGTATCTATATATACACCTATGTAATACTACCTTTTGATTAATAATATTTTCTTCTTCTTCCTCTACCTTTTTCTACAGATATATCCGCATGTTTCTAATGACATTTCTTTATGTTTTATTCAATGTTCTATTGGTTTGCTAGAGACGCCTTCAACTATGCTACCAGGTAATCCTAAGAAGTGACGTTAAGTTAGCTTTGAAGAAAATGCATAGACATAATAACTTTTGTCCCATATCAATTACCTTTTTTGATTTGAAGAGTTGTTGGGGGAAGTAATTTATTAGACAATTTTCATAGGGCTGTTTAGTTTGAGGTAAATTAAGTCTTTTGGAGTAAAGTAAATCTGATGTTAAATATTTTTAGGATTCTAAATGAATTGTATTTACTTTTTAGGTGTTTGGTTTTTTGCGGTATTAGTTTTGATTCTCTGTTATAAGAAATGTTATATAAAATAATTTTGAAAAAATAAATAAAAATCAACCGCCACCTTCACAGGAGGGCAGGTGGCTGTCGAAGCCGAGCTGGTGAGTACTGGTGAGGCTGGTTTCATGGGTTTTGCTAGCAAAGACTGCCATTTGCTAGTTTGTGGCCATGGAAGCCAATGTAATAAGGGCCAATACCGGGCTAGTTAGGGCTTACAAAGCAACTGATGGTTCATTCTTTTTTTTATGATTTGGTCGTTAAACAATTACACAACTTGGAGTTTTGGACAATACTCTTACACCAAATTGTTTTGTCTGATTTTACGTTGCATTTTACCAAAAACTATAAAAGTTTTATAACTGGAAACAATGCTTACTTTTTTTAATTTTATTCTAACCAAACAGCCCTATAATGCAGTGTCAATGACTCATGCAAATAATGAGTGAGGCAGCAATTTGATACTGATGTTCGTAAACAAAGTAGTTGTTCATGAAGTAAATTTTAGGTAAGGGATTTGTGGCATCTTAAGCATTCTTGTCCTGAAAATGATATGGTTTTGGTATCTGATAGTTTATGTGTACCGTATATTTGCATTTACTAGGATTCTATGGATGAATGACCTATGATTAAACATAGGCATGGAACGGATTCTGGTTTGACCGTTTTAAGATTGAATCCCTTTTTTTATTTCAAGGCCCCGATCCGGTTCTTTTCAACCTGTAGATTGAGCACCGCTGTTCAGCTCATGCTTGGGTTGTCAGGCTGTTGTTTTCCAATCAAGACAACTTTTAACACTTTTTGAAAATTTTATTATATACAATTATTAATAATAAATTTTTAAAAATATTACTAATTTCATAAATTTTAATTTTATCTAAATGCTCATTTTTGCATCAAATTTAGAACTCACTAATAATAAACAAATTAGAACTCTAATGATAAAAATAGATTAGATATGGACAACAATTATGTAAAACATTTTTTCTCGAGTTCTGAAAGAGAGATAGGGCTTTGCCAGGCCTGGCTGATTTTTATTTCTGGGAAAAATAGGTCCTGAGCCTGTGACTGAACAGGGCTGTGGACCTTGCGGTGCAACTCCCCGTTGCTTAGGTGTACATATGATGTTGACAAAAGGAGAGATTTATCAAGCATCAAATAGAAAAATTTGTTGAATATTGGAGCAATGACTAGTAACACAAATAATTCAAACTTAGTTGTACCAAAAATTTAGAATTACAGTAGGCTTTCAACAATATCTAACATTTCATATTTTTTATTATTTCTTCTGGTAAAGTTTGATACATTTATTTTAAATTTTAAGGTGAGGTATTTATTTTTGTTTGCATAGGTTGATCGGTGGGATCTCTTTTGAAGCAGGTGGAGCTTTACAACCATGAAGAATATTTATATTTTCTAAAAAATATGATGAGCCCTTGATTAGTATCACATTAATTGAATTCTTTGTATGCAATCTTAGTGAGTATAAACTGATTTTTTTAATGGATAATTCCAATGATGAACTGAGCCTAGATTTGTGTGTTTTTGGTTTACTGTTCAAAAAGGGATTAAGCCTAGAATAGCATGATTTATTTTTTTGTAATACTCTTTCATATGAGAATATCAGGCATCAATATGTTCTGTGGATCTGTGTTGGAACTTAGTGAAGAGATTATATTTTATCGAAAGCACAATGGAAATTTATGTAGCTGACCCACTCAGTGGGACTAAGACTAAGTTGTCCACCTTTAGCTTACCAAAAACTAGAGTGTAAGATGAATGCTTAGTTATTTAGGGATGCTGTAATGATTACATTAGAGGGACCATTGAAGCATAATGCATTGAATACAAGTGATTGAAGATACATATTTAGATGGCATGAACCTATACATTAGAGGATTATTTAGAGGCTCCATAAGCTATTAGATTTATTCTATAAAGAAGTTTATGATGTAAAAAGGCAAAAGAGACATGGTAGGAGTTGTTTAAAAACATTTACATGTCTCACATTGTAATTTACAAGATCGAATGGGTAAAAATTAATTATAATGCAGATCCCAAATTCTCGGAAAACAAAATATGGTGATGGTAATGTTGAATGGCATTTTGGCTAAAAGGTTAATTGTTTGAGGTTTGCTTTCTTCATGTAGCCTGCTATTAAAATAATATCAACTTTAAACTATCAATCATTGTTAATAATGTCAAACTTCCGCTAATCATGATTAATGATATGGTAATGATACAGTTGGCTCGTTTAGCGGTTTTATTTATTCGTTGGCGTTCTTTATGCTTGGATTTGTAAGTTGTAAGTGTTAGATTACATATTCTTCTTTGAAGAATAAAACTAACATACATATAGTTGTTCCAAGGCTGTTTTTAGTGGCGATTTAAATTTCAAGTTCACAATAAGTTTGTTGTATTTTTATCATTATTGTGTCATTTTTTTGCATTGTATAGTGTCTTTTTTGTTCTCTTCAGCCTAGTCTTACACACTTATATTAACCATGCTTTCTATCTTATTGTCAATAAATATTGCTCTTAATTACTTTCTAAGATAATTAATTAGCTGTCAATTTGTTTTTTTTTCTATTTTTATTTTAATCATAATGTATTTGCTTAATTAAAGTCTTCTTTTGGTTATCATTTGAAGTTTTCCTTTCAACTTAGGATTTGTATGGGGTTGCTGCAACTAGTTGAGCAGTGCATTGTGAAGCTGCTGTTGGAAAAGTTGATTATCTTAATTGCTGTGCCTGAAGTTGTTGGCACAGTTAGAGATTTAACTTCTCATTGCTGTCTAGAAATTAAGAGCACTGTAATATCTTATATTAGCTAAAAACACAAAAATATCATTTGTGGAATTTCATGTGAAGGGTATTTTTGTTGTGAACATATTTCTAATTAAGCATGCTCAGAATTGCAGAAATAAGCCATTGCTCCCCTTTAAAAAAAAAAAGAAAATGAAAATTCTGATGCAGCCAAGCCTTCAGTAAGCTTCATTGGGCTGTCCATGGCCGAGAAATTGCATCAATAGAAATATTGTTAAAATGTCTATCTTATTTACTGTTCAGATATCTTTGTTATAGAATTTATATATTTATGTTTAAACATCTTGAAATCGTTTAGTCAACTAATTAAATTATTATTTTTTCTTGGTGCGTTGTGTAGTTTTGAAAATTCTCCTAGACATGATGCATATGTTCCCAGATTTGAAAGTGAGCTTGCACATTATTGCGAGAGACTGGTGAGATTTTTTCTGTTACAGGGTTTTATCATTTTATTTTATTTTAACTAAATTTTTAAATGAAAAGGCAATATTTATGGAGTTTGCTTGTTTCAGGCTATGGATTTGGACAGAAAAGTAAGACGTGGGCAGGAACGGCTGGCTCAAGATGCCGATCTTCCAATAACGGGTCCAGTGTCATCTGAGAGGTCTGAACAGTTGTCTGTGCTCGAAGAAAAAATTAACAAGTTACTGGAACAAATAGAGACTCTTGGAGAAGCCGGCAAGGTCGATGAAGCGGAAGCCCTCATGAGGAAGGTGCAAAAAAAAAAAGTCTATTAAAATAGGGTTTTTGTGTTTTTCATTACTCAACCTAAATTTAATAAATGGGAAATTTTACAGGTGGATATTTTGAATGCTGAGAAAACGGTTCTTTCACAAAGTGACAAACTGGTACTTACTCAAGAGAAGAAGATGGCTCTCTGTGAAATATGCGGTTCTTTCCTTGTGGCAAACGATGCCGCTGAGAGGGTCCAGTCTCATGTAAGCGGCAAGCAGCACATTGGGTATGGAATGGTGCGGGATTTCATTAGTGAGCACAAGGTATGTCGGCCGATTTATAAATATTATTCCCATTATTTTAGTTGATTCTAATTTAGTTTCAGACTATTCAAAGTGTCCAATATAGTCCCAGAGTATAAAAAATCAGAGGTTAAATTGGTCCTAAGGTGAATGTTGAGGATTAAATTGGAAAATTTGAGTAGCTTTGTACTAAATTGATTAACATGAAATAGCTGGGGAACAATTTTGACAAATTACTAGAAGCTTTATCATATTAATAAACAGGCATCTGTGGAAAAGAAAAGACAAGAGGAAAAGGTTGCCAGAGAAAAGGAAGACGAAGAAAGGAAAAAACATAGGGAGAGGGAAAGTGAGCAACGAGGCAGAGGCAATGAGACAAGCGGCAGGGAGCGAGATCGATACCGCGAGCGAAGTTATGATCGGGAGAGATTTCAGGGACGGAATGAAAGGGCCGCAATTAGCATGGACGGCAGCAGAGGAGCGGATTGGAATCGTGCTCCTCTGCACAGGAATGGGAGAGACTGGGATAGGGAGCGGCTTCGAAGGAATGGGGAAACACTGAGAGATAGGGTCCATGGAAGGAGTAGGTCCCGCTCTCCTGTCAAGCGTGGCTACCGGAAATGATTTCGGTCCTCCTTACTCGATACAAATGTATGTAGGAAGTCTGTTGATCTCTCAGGTTGCGAAGAGGTAGATCATCTTGTCTCTTTTGTTTTTATTTGTTTATCGGGTTGCTCTTACATGTGTTTCCCTATGCCAACAGCTTTGCTGATAACTTTTTTTCTTTTAGAGGAGATGAAACAGAGGTAGGCACCATACATCCTTTTTATTCTTATTATCTTTATATATATATATATATCATTTGGATAGAACTATTCTATTCCGCTGCTGAAAGTTCATGTGTATTATCTCTAAGCCTTATTCTCTCAGAAGCTCTCTATTCATTAGGCTACTTTCTTCTGATCTTAATTAAGATCATTTGCTGGATGATGGGCCACTAACAAAGCTTAAACTACTGGAAGGTAACTTATGGACTCTTTACTTGTATAGGAAGTTGATAAGTTTTCATGTTTAGGGGCATCATTTTCTAAGGCATATGATTTTTACTAGTAAGCATTTTGATTTTTCTTAGATTCTAGAAATCCCTTATATTTGAGGTGCGCCAGAGCAAATCTTATCTATCTACAGATTAAACTGTTGAAGGTAGGCATACTATTCTCTCTTCAAGATTTTTTGCCAAAATAGTATGATAATGTTCCGATTTAGGCTGCATTTGGGACAGTTTTCTAGCTGTTGTGCTTTATCTAAACCCTTGTTTGATTTCTGTTTGTTTTTTCGGGAAGCAATCCCTCAAAAAGCAAATTTGAAAGTGTAATTTGACTGCTTTCTGCTCTTTAGCACATAAAAACTTCTGTTTTGGCACTAACCTTTTCTCATTCACACCTAATGTCCGAAAATCTTTCGCTGCCCCAAATGGAGTCTTACTGTCAACTATTTAATTTGATCCAATTCAGTTCTTAATTATCCAATTTGATCCCAAATTGATATTGAATTGACAGTTGGGAACTAAATTGAAAAATGTTTCCAAGAATTTAGTTATTTATGTTGAAAATTGTTATTTAGTTTCTAAATAGCTCTCCAAAAGGTTTGATACTAGGATTTGAATTAAAAATATATATTTTCTTAGTGGTCTTGCACTCAAAAGTGAATTTAATGCTAATTTTGTATGAGAAGAAAATTTTGTATTTTTGGTTGCTGATTGGGGGATATTTGGGAGCTATGTATCAAGACCCTTTTTGTTTATGAGGGCAGTTATTGTTAACCTCCTCTCTGCAGTTTATTGCCATCTTTATTGTGTTAGAACTTTGAGATATTTTCTATGGAAAACATGCTTTCATATTACCATAATCTCTATAATTATAGATTTAACACTTTTCTCACAATCTATTATTATTTAATGATAAGAATGAAATATGGTAGGTTTGATAGCCACCAATTCTTTATTTTTAAAATGGAAGATTTTTGCACTTCAGCAGCTCTCTTCTTGCATGTGAAGGTAAAATTGTTTCATTTTGCAAATATTAAAATTTTGGGTTCTATGTGCCTAAAATGTTTCTTTTGGCTAGCCATTTTACCTGCACAGCACCTAAATCATCAAAATTTACATTTACACCAGCCAAACAATTAATATTTACAAGGTGAGCCCATTTATTGTATTATGCAAATTATGAAGATATGGGTGCTGGACTTGCAAAAATCTTTCTTATAGAACTTGGAAGATTTCTAAAGCTATGTATGTATTGCGTTACTATATAGATGGTGTAATGAAGAGGGCTTTTATTATTTTTATTTTTTTAATTAATTTTTAAATTTACAAATCATTGATTACTGTTCAATTATTTATTTTTTAAATGCAGCTAATAAATAGAAAGTATTTTAATGTTGGGTCAATTAAATTGCTATGTATTCAATATATATATATATATTGTATGCATAGCAATTAGAGCTGGCAGTTTGACTCGAAATTCAATTTTTGTGTATGACCTAACTTGAAAATTTTGACTTCGAGTTTGGATTGACTTGAATTCGACTTGAGTCAGCCCTAATAACAATTGACATGTTATGTGTTGGGTTTTATCATTCTTTTTTTAAATTGACATGTCGATCTAATCAACCCTAATTACAATAAAAATACTTGCATTTTTATAAAATATATAGTTGATATTAAATATATTATTATAGAAATTATGACTTCTTTTGAAGAAAACCTTCTACAAAAGCATCTTATCATTACAATATCAAACCCATACGCTATCAAACCTTAGTACTTTCAAAAAAGAGCAGAGATAGGAAACACCACTTCCTTAAATAACTATTGGAGATATTCATAATTTACATCCCACTTATAACACAATTTACACAATTCCTAATTATCACACAAATAACTCCAATAAAATAAAATAAAAAAATTTCTCATAAAATTAATATTAAATTTACTTGTAATTGTGGCACACATTATAAAATATATGTATATGTATTTTAAATAAAAATTATAATCACTTTTTTGAGAACCAAATAATAATGTAACAAAATAAAAACTTAAAATCAGCATCAAAAATAATAAAATAATAAAAACTTGAATAATTGTTCAATTTTAGAAAATATAATAAATTCTTACAATAAGCAATTGACATCCCGTTTGTCATAGATCGACATGTCATACAATAAGCTATGTCATGTCGATATTGCATTAGAATATATCTCAATCTTACCTTAGAGGCATTAGTATAAATTTGAAAGTTCTTGTCATCTTGAGGTAACATTAAGATTTGTGCAGAAGTTAACAAATATTTCAACTTCTGGAATGCTTCTTCATAAGTTGGGTTTCATATGAAGGGAATTTCTTTACGAGTTAATTGAGTTAACGAAGATGCTATTTGGGAAAATACAGGAACAAATCTTCTGTTATATCCATCAAGTCCTATAAAATTACGGATTTTAGTTACAAACTTAGGGTGAACCCATTCTTGTATAGCTTGGATCTTCTTTTGGTCAATTCTAATGCCTTCAGCATCTATTACATGGTTTAAGAATGCTACTAAGTTGAATCAAAATTCAAATTTCAAAAACTTAGCATGTAACTTATACTCTCTTAATAGAATTAGGATAGCATGGAGGTGATTCTTATGATCAGCTACTGACTTGGAATAAATTAAGATGCCATCAATAAAGACTATTACAAACTAATCGAGATAAGGCTTCAAAATGCGTTGCATTAGGTCTATGAAAATATAAGGGGCATTAGTTATTCCAAAAATATGATAAGAAACTCATAGTGCCCATAACGGGTCATAAATGCAGTTTTAGGAATATCTTTATCCTTAACTTGTATCTAATAATATCCTGTTCTCAAGTCTATTTTGTAAAAGACTTTTGCTCCAATTAATTGGTCAAACAAGTCATCAATTCTTGAAAGAGGATACTTATTTTTCACTGTCACTTTATTGAGCTCTTTATAATCTATGCACATTCTCATGGATCCATCCTTCTTCTCCCAAGGCGACATGCGCACAAAGCCTTTTTCTAACAGTTCTTTTAACTGCTCACGAAGTTCTTAAAGTTCTTTTGGTGCCATCCTATATGGAGCTTTTGATTTAGGCTGAGTTTGCGGAATCAGCTCAATAGAGAACTCTACCTTTCTCATTGGAGGCAGTCCAGGTAATTCATCTGAAAATACATCTAGGAACTCTCTTACGATAGGGGTATCCATTGGATTTCTTTCTTCTTCCTCTTCACCAATTAAAGTTACTAACACAGCAAAACAACCTTTATTAATTAGGCACTTGGCTTCACGTGCATTTATTAATGATGCCATTAAGCCAAGCTTGCTTACAAAGAATTCTGGTTTTCTCCCTAAGGGGAACTTTCTTTCTATAGCAATCTATTATAGCATTGAATTTTTTTAGCCAATCCATTCCTAAAATTATGTCAAAATTGGCAATTAGCATAATAATTAGTTTGGAGGGAAAGAGTTGATTGCTGTTTGGGATGTCTACCAAACAGAATCTATTTGCTGACATATTAGCATCTGATAGCATCTGCACTTTCAATGCATTACCTAGGCTGAAAGGTTGAAAGTTTAGGGAAAAAGCACAATTCTTTGATATGAAGGAGTGATTAGCTCCCGTATTAAAAAGAGTTTACACAATTGATTCTTAGTTAATAGTGTTCCTATAAAAGGAAGGAAAAGAAAATTCAACTACTGCATATGAAATTAAAAGTAAGTAGTATTTGAAAATAAATGCATTGAAAAGGAAAATCATTAATTGAAAGCTTTAAATATTAAGACATACCCGTCACGACGTTGCTTTCATCTTTAGTGATGGAAGCTGAGAGAGCATACACTCTGGGTATGGCTGAGGATTGAACAACAGCTTTGCCCTTGTTTGCACGATTACATTGCCCATGCATATGGGCTTGTGAAGAAGCTTTCTTCTTATGAATATTTCCACCCGTAGGAGGGGGCATAAGAGCGGGGAGCAGAGCCTTAGTGCTATAGGGAGTGGGATTATGCACTTGCTGTTGACAATTTATCTTCATTCGGTCAACAGTGAAAGCAGCACGACAGTTTTGATAATTATGATTTGTTCTACCACATATATAACACCTATTGCTAGTGTGATAGCACTTGCCGTACGGGTGTGGCTTATTGCACTTGGCTGATGAGCTTCCCTGTTGCTCTTTACCCTTTTGCATTTGGAAGGCTTTATGATTTTTAGTATGACTCCTTTTGTAAGAGTATTGGCGTTGTGGTGGAGAATGAGGTCGCTTTTGCGACTCAGATTGAGCTTGGTGGTGCTCGATCATTTTCGCACCCTCTCAACTTTGGGAAATAGTCATGATATAAGGACATTAGATGGCCCTTAATCGAGTTCCTTAAACTTTTTAAGAAATGATTGCACCTTACCACTTCAGTGCAGACTATTTCTAGTGCGAAATGAGAGTATTTTCTAAATTATACCTCGTATTCATGAACTGTACGATTTCCTTGCGTCAGTTGCATGAAATCGTCTTCAATAATTGTTCGGGCAAAAGGAGGAATGAACTCATCTTTAAAAACTTGTTCAAATTCCTCCCAAGGAATTTCTTCTAAGTATGTATTAGAAAAGCGAGCTTTCATCTCGCTATCCCACCAGAACTCAGCCTCTTCCTTAAAAAGGTGAGTGGTCAATCTTAAACTTTCGCTCTCCAGACACTTTATACTTCCCAGGAGTTTCTCTACCGCACTAAACCAATTGACCGCTTCCATTGGTGAGGCTTGTCCATTAAAAGTAGGAGGGTTTAAGCGTATGAAAGCTAGTAGAAAGGCATCGAATATTGGGCCTGGGGTAGGTGGTAGTGGAGCAGGAACTGCTTTAGAAACAGGAGCAGGAGTTTCCGATAAGGTAAGATAAGGATGAAGTAGGACTTGTGAAGATTGCGGTAGGATAGGAGAAGGGAAAGAAGAAACAGGAGATGGTTGAGAAGGATTGCTTGTGAAAACTATTCTTTCAACAGCTCTTGTCTGGGCCTCTATTATAGTCTTGAACAACCCTATAATTTATCTCATCTCTTCAAGAAGAGATGGGTTACTGGTTCAGCATCCTTTACAATGTAAGAAGAAGGATCTTATTGATCTGAATTTATTCTATTAAATAATAAAAAAAATGAAAATTCATAACATGCAGAAAAAGAAAGATTTTTCATTAATATTCAAAATTTAAGATACATTAAAAAAATTACATAAGATAAAAGAGAAAGAGCAACTACAATTTATAAGCTACTATGAAAGTTGCTTGAAAAGAAAACTAAATTATTTAAATTCAAATACTAAAAAAACTCTCTAGCGTACTGTCTTAACTCTCACTCTCGATTCTTCATCTGAGAGTAGAGAAACTCCCCAAGAAATTCTTAAAAAATTTGTAGTACTTAAAAAAAGTACACAAAATTATATGGAAATGGAGCTACTAGTCATAGCTACAAAATTTTCTTATCTTATAATGATTACTTTATTTATTAAATTTCTTGGCAAATCAAGCACGATGGTCATTAATGAGCTAATAAACTAATTTTTTTTTGGAATAATTAGCGAAAGTTTCTTTTATTGTTACTAAAATTTCTTAAGCAAAGTATATGATTTTCATATAATATTATTTGCTTTTTCATAAAATGTTAGCATGTCTTTTGAATATTTTTCATATTACTCTTTTATAGAGAGGTAATTTTTAATAAATATTTTAATGAGATATTAAATTTAATTAATTCAACCTTAAACTCGTTGAGAAATAGTACTTCAGCCTTGAATTAGTCACATCGATGCTCAAAAAGTGTATTAATTTTTGAGTCTTCTGTTTGGTTCTATAGCAACCCCCTAAAAATAATTGTGTTTATTTTATGGAAATCATTTGGCACTAAGATGAATCTCATAATTATTACTCTTTTAATTATCAGCTACAAATGGGTGCAATCAAGTCAGTTCAACTTAACCGGCTTATCAGCGTTGATGAGTCATGTATGAGCCGGTATAAACTCAACTCATGAACTTGAGTTGACTCATTTAGTTGGTTAAATCTCAGAGCAACGTTTGGAGTTTAAACCCTAAACCTAGCTTCACTGAAAGAATCGTCATTTGTCAAAAACTAAAAACACAAAATTATCCAAGAAAATAGATTGATTGAAATTACTTTGAGATGGTTAAATTTATGATTAAATGAAGGATTTTAGTTCACAAATTTTCCCTAATTGCAGATGATCACAAAAAGGAATTTTAGGGTTTAGCTTGAACAATAAGTAATCAATATGGTGAAAGAGAGCCTAATAGGAATTTTAGGGTTTAGTTAGATGGGTTCATAGGGGTTATAAATTTAGATTTCAATTACACAAATCCCAAATATCCCTTAAATTAATTTCAAAATATATAATATATGAATTAGTGCATGATAAATGATGCAACACTGAAAAATATTCTATATATTTTTCTTAGTCAAAATTATGCTTATAAATCCATTAAAAGTTATTAATTACCTAACTTTGAATGGATTTATAAGCATAATTTTGACCAACTAATCTTAATTATTAGGAGAAACACTTCAAGTTTAAAAACAATAGTGCAATATACCTTTCCCCTAAATTTTTGAGGGCTATTTAGTTATACTTTGAACTATCCTAGCATTTGCTCATAGTAGACTGTTTCTCTTCATGAATAAAATTAAAATCTCTAACATAATAAATGCAATAGAGCATGCTGATAAAAAAAAGAAAACATATACCAATACTAACAAAACAAAATAATCATTAATCTAGGGAAATGCGCCTTATTTTGCATACAAGGTATGCTGTGGGTAGGTCGAGCTGATGGGGGCCGTTGGATTTGAGGAGATCTCGGATCTCGTCCCTCGTGCTCGAGACGACAACGTGAAACGTGGAGAGGAACGGAGGGATGGGCATCGAGAGTGCGGAGAGCACGTTGCTGAGATACTCAATGTCGGCCGACAATTGCTGCGCCCCTCTATTTGTCAAGTATTGGATTCCTCGCAGCTGCTCCATGAATAGCGCAGTTGCACCCTCCGCAACCTACACAATAATAACATTCTTTAAGAAGTTGAGCTTTATATGACAAATATGTGGTAGGTGGGACTTGAACTTTTGACCTGCCAAGAATTACAATCCAAGAGCTCAATCACTGAGTCGCAACACCAATCACATAACAACAATAACTTTGATGGCTTGAAAATGCCTAATTTGAGTGGTAGTTCTATAGATATACAGAAAAAGTTGTGTTCAGTGCTAAGCAGACTTGTCAATGCTATCTTTTGATTTACAAGGATATTTAACATTCAGAATCTTAAATCTTAAACACTAAGCTTAGCTACAAGTATGCCTAAACCTAAGCCTTAAACCTTAAACAGAAATTCACCCATCATAAATGATGAGTGTTGTATATGAAATTCACCCATCATAAAATGCCATATTTTCAAGATAGATAGAGTTCAATGTTAAGCATACTTAACGATGCTGTCTTTTGACTAGCATTCATAATCTTAAATCATAAACACTAAGCTTAGCTACAAGTATACCTAAAATCCTAAATCCTAAACTTCCCAATAACGAACCAAACATAGAGAATTAAGGTATTGACTGACTGACCTTAAACATCCATTCAGTAGCAAAGAGCTGAGACTCTTCATTGTTAGCTTCATTGCTGGGTGTGCCCTCAGAAAGTGGCTCCAATTGCTGGGGCAAAGTAAGGAGGTACTCCCCGACGCTCATCACGTAGGATTGAGGATAGGCGCTGAAGCTCGGGAGTGGATGAGCGCTTGGCTCCTCCACAGACGACCATATTGGTAGCCTCGACACATCATTTAACCGTGCCCGAACTTTCGATATGAGGACATCATACACGAGTTCGCTCACAGCCTCTGCAAATGACGCTGCCCGTTGTGACGTGAGGGGAAGCGCGTGAAAGCGAGGATCTTTTGACTGCATGAATTAAAGAAACTGATGCATTGATGGATAAACATCTAAATATTGCTTAAATCAAATACAATTTGTGTTATATGCATCAAGTCACATGTTTGTAAATATTTCAACATATGTTATGTAAGGTATTTGTCTACTTCAGCCCAACAAGTCTTATGGTTCTATTCATATATGAAGAAGCATTCCTTTGACATAGCCCATCCTAAAATCGTGCTGCTCCAAGCATACTTAGCCGTAGAGTTTGCATGAGAGATTGACTTTATTTAAGAAGGTGAATTGCAGATAATGATCATATACTTTATAACAATATAATTTGCTCCCCTTAAAATTTAAAATTTAATTCTTCTCTACAACAAACCAGAAATCTTAGAAGCCAAATAAGTCCTTGACTTAGCCTTTGTCCCGGACAATTTTCCATCCTCGGATTCAACTTGCCACACTAGAAGCCGTAACTGCATAGTTAAATGTCCCCAACATGATTGTGGAGCCTAGAAGTACCTGATAAAAAGTACATAACACTCAAAACTTAAACATTTATGGATAACCGCCCTACCACCATCACTCAAAACCCCAACCCAATTTTTTCACTTTTGTTAAATGCACAATAGTTTGGTCATCATTATTTCTTAGTTTTTGAGAGGATGGTCATTATGTAAATACATATGTTTCATATAACTTCCCTAAATACAAAAAAAATTGTCTAAACATACCTGTTCTAACAGATTAAAAAACTTTCTAGCTTTTTCCGGCATGTCACTAAGCCGCAAAGATGCAATATCCAATGCAGATCTACCAATATAAGGCATTTCCACACTCACATTGCCGCTTCCAAAATGAGACTGGCCATTGGTTGAACCAAAAACCGAAAGGGATATGGTTGTGCCGATCCTCGCAAGCGTAGCCCGTAAAGAAGCTTCGAAAACAGCTGCTCTACTTGTTAAGCAATCTGCAACAGTAAGGATCTGCAGAGCTCCCTGGATGATGGACCACTCTTCCTCGTCAGAAACAACATTCGTAATGAGCGCTCCATCCTTCTTTGAATTGGTGTTTTGTATGGCGTTGTCCAGTCTACATACCGATCTCAGAGATTTTAGAGTTTCTTGCAGGTTTGAGAGATACTGCAGCATTACCTCATCAAGGGCACTGAGAAGCTCATCCACTTCGGAACCACCCGTAAAGCTTATGCATCTCTCTATAGCTGCTTCAAGGCGAACAATGGCTTGAGGGATTGATTCTTCCATCCTTCGAACCGTTTCACTAAGTTCAATGCCTTGAGCACCCACACCACGGGCAACTGCTCCACGAATATCTATTCTTGAAATCTCTGACAGAAGGATTGCACTCTCCATTTGACCATACCTGGGTGTAACAAAAATAAAGTTTTTATATAACAAATTCCATGATAGGATCAATTCATCAAGGTTAAAAACTGGGGTAGGTACAAAATCAATCATCAAGCTGAAAAACTGGGCTAGTTACCACAACTGAAGCAGCCAAATATTTAGACTCTGTTTGGGACAGCTTTAAAGTTATTGTACTTTATATAACGCTAGATAGCAAATCTTAGAAAGAAATTTCCAAAATGTGGCAGGACTATTTCTACTGTTTAGCTTATAAAAAGTATTGCTTTGCCCATTCCCTTCACCACCACCTATTCTTGCCAACTTGTTGATCAATTGCTCATCTGTTGGCTATCCACTGAACACCGTCAGCCACTGCTGATTTCGTGCGAAGCAGAGGGACAGCATGGCATCCAACTATCAACAATAACAGCTTCCTCTACAGAAACTTCTTTAAACAATTATAGTTGTCCCAAAGGGAGCCTTAAATAAAATGGTCCCACTAACACTAAGCTTAGCTGTAAGTCTATACCTTCCTACACCAAAACATTGAACGATTCTATTAGGGTTTAAGTTTGCACCTTTGTTTGTACAGTTCGTAAGGAGAATAAACAGACTTCAGCGTGCTTAGGAGAACCTGGACATCAGATTCTGTAAACAAGTGCTGGACGTTCCTTGCAAAAGCACTAGTTATGTTATGAAGACCAATTAGTGCTTCAAGATGCTTGCTCAGAATTTTAGTGTCCTTCAGTACGTCTCCAGATAAAATATCCATTACACCTGAAATTAGAAAAAATAAAAAAACTTCTAGAACCCAGAAAAAATGTTTATTGATTCAGAATCAAGCTATACGTTGCCAAAAATATATTTTTATCCACACAAAACAGCCTCAGTGATCAATATGTGAATTTTCTTCAACCTTCCATGTTTAAAAAGCCACTTTGAACCATTCGCAAGTAATTAAAACCAATACCAAATATACCTAAAGCATTATCCCATTTTAGAAATAATAAAAAAAGTACTGCTATGTTATCCCAAAAATTCCTAAAACGAAATGTCCATGCAAAGTACCCTTTATCCAGCAAAGCTAAACCATTACCAAATATACCTAAAGCATAATCCCATTTTAAGGAATGATTAAGAAAAAAGTACTACTATGCTATCTCCAAAGCTCCTAAAATGAGATGTCAATGCCAAGTATAATGTCGGGATCAGTTCATGAATTTTTGCATATGAGCCTCGTTCAATTTTTTTTCAGTAAAAAACATTTCTCTTAATTTGAGAGGTCTTGGGACATTTATGTTAGGCATATCATAATATTTTAAAAAAAAATAGTCAGTCAACAATATCAGTACAGTCAATTTAGCTTTGAAGATTCAAGAGATCCAATTAAGTTCATAAATTATTCAATTTTAAGACTAAATATTTTCTAATTTTTAATGAGTAACTAAATTGAATATAATATTAATTTATAGGCTAAAAGAGATAAATTTGAATACTCTGAAACTAAATTGGCTAACTTAAAATAGTCCAGAGATATTTTATCTCTTAAAATAATACTCTTACTCAGAGTGGAACCAAGCTAAAATCCTTAAACTGAAGAAAAATGAAAGAAACAATTCTTAGAATTTCCAAAAAGCAAATAAAGTCACATGCAACATGCTAACCAAGCTAACAACGTTCTATGTTATTGTTGTGGTAAACAAGTTAATCAAACCGCTCTAAAATTAAGTTAATCAATCATCTCTGAATTAACTAAGCCAAGTGTAAGAGAAAAGCAACATACCTATCAACCCTTGAAAAAGGAACACTAACTTCTTTCTAAATAAATGAAACTACATCAACATATTTATATGGGCGTTGCATCTTAAAAGCCTTTTCTCCAACAATAAAAAAGTACAAGCAAATCATAGACAAAAAATATAAACTTTTACTCCGAGAAGTTAATACCCTCAAAACTGTACTTCTATGATCATCAAAAAGCTTACAGTTGCTCAAGCCTAACAAAATAGTATTTATAGTGGAAAGAAAACTGTCCAAATGTCAGTTATATAATCATGCATTTTTAAGACATGCTCTAAGGAACAAATTCTTTGAACTCTAGAAAAGGAAAGGTATAGATACAAGTAATGCAAATATTAATTAACCAAATCTAGATGAAAGTTGAGCACCATAAAATTAAATCTTAGACTAATTTTACAAATGCCTTAACCCAACCTTTTTGAAATTTTTAGAATGATGTCTAAACCATGCTTTGTCAACAAGAATTGAATCGTTTAACTAACTGAAAGTTTTTGAAAGCAAACCTTTAGCCAATGCTTTTGTTTCAGGAACAACTTCACCAGTTGCATAGTTAATTCGCTGAACAAAATTTGAGCACAAGCCAGTCATTGTCTCGCTCAGAAGCTTTGGGACCAAATAAGTGTAATCTTCAGGCAATGCATTCATGCACCTACAAGCATAATGTTGGTAAAAATTTAACTTCGTTCATAAGCATGAAATATAAAAATGTACTTGGGCATTATTCCAAACAGATCTTAATACTAAAATCAAACCTCAAAAATAAAACCAAAAAGTCTCTCTATCAAATAAGCAGGCTATTGCATTGACCAGAACAGGACTAGAGGCTCTGCATTTTGCATGCTTTAATGAACAAAGTATATATCTTTCTTTAAAAAATACAGTTTTTAATGTTGGTAATAGAATTTAGGAATGCTATTCTTCCATTACAGTAAGCAATAATCATTGTATTATGATTTCAGACTAGAGAAGCATATGATTTGGATCAAGCGTAGTTGCTCCTAACTAGATCATCATCTCTTGATGTTCACAACAATGAAACTAACATCCCCTTAGACGTATTTATAAGAGTAGGCTTGATAGTCTATGTTAGAAGCTAATTGTAGCAATTAATATAACTTCAACTCAAATATAAGCATTTAAATGAAATTTAGAAGAAGCTACACCTTATTGCTTCCAAAAGTGCACAAATCTCCACCGCTTAGAGTAGATTTATAAGTAAACTTTTCGCGAGGTCGTTTTAGATACATAAATCCATACTTTCCCCCGATGAATGAATCAGGGTTTATTTAGATTTCAGGTCAAGGATTTCCCATATAGATGCAGGTCCCCATAATCAATTACCCCTCATGATCGTAAGAAGCCCTAAATTAAAAAATGATATAGTGGTTAGGAAAACATAAGATAACATATAGTAACGAGGTAGATGGAAGTTGGCATGATTAATATCTTACAACCATGCCATTTAGACTAGGTAACCTATTATGTGTTTGACATCTGATAAAATTTGAAATAAGTAACTCAAAATTGTTTTATTGTGATATAACGAACTATTTATGGGTTGCACTATTTTAAATTTTAAGATATTCAACTAACAGTTATTAATCTGCTAGGAATCGATTTACATATCTTGACATGACTCGAATAAGGCCTTTAGATCAACCAAAAAGCGTATTGTTTAACTTGGACCAACTAACCTAGGATCAATCCAATAGATAAGGGGCCATACAATTTATCTCAAGCTTAAACAACTTAAGCTAATCAAGTTGGCTAAGAACATGACTTTAAATCAAGTGGACTTATCTAAGAGTTAGAGTGTTTAATTTAACTGCTTATTTAGGATCAATCAAATTAATTAAGGATCATATTGCTTAACTTAGGCTAGCTCATCTAGAATCAGTTATATCGACTAAGAATCAAACTAATTAATATATATTGGCACACCTAGAAGCATCCAGATTTACTAGGGCTTAGATTGATTAGCATTAATTGACTCACCTAATATTAGTTAGATTGACTAAAGATTAGATTGATTAACTGACTCACCTAAAATCAGTTAGATCAATTAGAGATTAAATTGATAAATAAGTTGGCTCACCTAGGACCAATTAAATTGACTAGAGATTAGATGGATTAGCATAGGTTGGTTCATTATATGATTAGTTAGATCAATTAAAAGTCAAGCATTTAACTTAGATTCAACTAGGATCACATAGAATTACTAAGAATCGCATTGCTTAAACTAAACCGATTCAACTAGTTAAATTAGATCTACTAATAATCAAATAATCTAACTCTTAGCTTTCTTATTTAGCTTACTATACTTACTGCTTAATCTCATTTTTACAAATTTATTTCCTGCTCATTTTTACTTGCTTTAATTTTTTTTAAGCATATATTTTTATTACAAATAAAAGTGATCTTTTTTGTTTTAGTGTGCAAGTTGCAACTCGCAAGAGGGAGGATAGAAGCTTTGTGAGCTCAAAGATAAAAGCGAGTATCCGGAAAAAAGTACTCTGAGATTTGTATGTTTTAATAGCAACAAGTAAAAAAGTGTAGGAGATGGAAGCTTTGTGTACAAAGAGTATGAGCATCAAGAGGAGTGCTTATACTTTGAGATTAAAAGCCATGTTTTAAATATTGTGAACAATCTTTTTGTGTAGATATACCCATTGCTTACTCTATATTTGCTTAATGTAAGCATTATCAAACTCAAACATAGTGTTTTAGGTTCAAACTCAAATGTGACCCTAAGTTAAAACATAATGTTTAAACTTAAGTGTCAACATACATACGATTTCAAAATAATGTCACTTAATCCCAAATTTTAGGCAAAGGTTACACCTGACTTAAATAATTAATTAACTTGTTCAATTAAGTGCCCAATCTTACTTCAACATTTCAATGCTTATAAAATTATCAATGTTGACATAATTAATTAATTAATTTGACTGGTATAATTAATTAATTTGCTATATTAAATTTAATTATTCAAATCATTAAATTTATTAATTTTTTTGAAATTTTGGCAACATAACAAGCTTGAAATTGCGTCCAAAAGCGCTCCTCATACCTAAATCTAAAAACAAAGAAGGGAGTTTAATCTTCCAATAGCTCTACAAACATCGAAATGTGAGGTTTTCAAAATTTCAGTAGGCCACATCTATGAGCATCAGATCACCTCAGTCAGTTCTAAGAGCATCCAGTCGTGGTGTCTTCACCTATGATTTGAGTGGAGTTTCCTATATGGCCTCTTAAGAATTGTGTTGTAAAAAATAAGAAAGGGCTATTTTTTTATAGAGGCTACAAGAGTTTTAGGTTCCTATTAATTTACAATAAGGATTTAATTCACATGTCACACAGAAGAAAGCTTAAGTCGAAGATTTGACAGATCTGGTAGTCATATTTCTTTAAGTTTAACATATGTCGGGTCATGTGAGAAACAAAATGAATCGTTGAGTTCAACAGTTGCACAAAAGTGAAGAACAACAATTACATGCAGGCAGGGAACAAAGATTGCATGAAGAAAGATGGGACTCATCAAGAGATTGAACTCCTTTGCAAAAGCAAAGATCCTACTTGCGAGCTGTCACCCTTTTTTGCCTATACCGGTCTCCACTTGAACCAACTCAATCGTTATCGAACATGATTAGAGGCCTTAGCCAGAACATGAGAGGAGGCGAGAGTCTGCACAACCAAAAGTGAGGTTGTATGGATGGCGAGCATAAAGACGTGGTTTGGGATTACATGCAAGTTGTGGACAGATGGGGCAGATGTCAAAGGACCCAGGCTTAGCACCAGTCTGCAATGAGTCATTGCAGTATCTTCTCTTTCTTTCTTTCTTTGCTGTAGACAGCACCAAAACCTAAATTTCTATCAATTTTCAATTAAAATAAGCCTAACAAAATAATACAACGTAAAATTCATGAACTTGTATCAACCTACATCTGTTTTAATATATTGTATCACATGAAAAAGTAGCCCTCAAACTTGAGTTTCTATTTTAAAATCTTCCTATAAAATTGCTTTAAATGGCTAAGAAATTGGTAAACAAGTTTCTAGTTAGTTTTCAAGTACAATTATCACAAATCTAAGATGCATTTCCTAAATGTTCCCCCTACTACTGAAAAAACCCAATTTCATCTCACAACTAATGCATTCATTAATTTATTTTTACAATTCAAAATGGATGAAAATGTTAAAATGAGATTAATTTGAACTTTTTAAATAAGTTGATTGACTATTTTGAGCCTTCCGGTGACTAAATTAAGCATTTTTAAATAGTGGATAACAATTTCAAAATATACATTTTCCAGTGTCAAATAATTTTATTAATAGAAATGATGAGAAGATATTTGTGTATTAGCATACCACTTCCATTCTTCTTCGAGGTAAAGCAAAAGCTCATCATAGTAACTAGGAAGCCAGCTGCTAAAAGAAACAGAAGTTGCATTTGTTGTAGAATCTGTAATGCTTAAGAGCCTTTCACCATTCTTCTCGATCTCATGCTTGCTGGCTCCTTGCCCCGATTCAAAATTCTCCCAAAGCTTTTTTAAAGGCTTTACATTCATTTTAGTGTAGTGCAGCTCTAACGACTTGTATTTACCAATACGAACAAGGATTTCTCTTAAATCTTGTACAGCTTCAACCTAAACAAACCTTCTTAGAAATAAAATGTTTAAAATCCCAAAACGGTTTTCAATTAAATTTTTACTAGTCCAAATTTAGAAGCAAAAAATAAGCGCAAGCCAAATTGGGAATGAAAATACAAACCTTACGATGAGCGAAAGCATCTGACAAGCGAGGTAAAACCATTTGCTCCAGCCGGTCTTCCAAGACTAACAGCTGCTTTCTCACATTTGCAAACTCAGCAACCTAAAGGAAGATCTTTATCTCAACAATGATGTACAAATTTATAATGTTCATTAAAACTAAATAATTACCAATAAAGCATGGGCACGCTCTATATGAACATGACAGGCAATGCACACTAAAACTGTATGGCATGACACATCAATGACAAGATAACCTCTTTATAAAAGAGTAATATGAAATATACTCAAACGACATGCTAACATTTTATGAAAAAGCAAAGAATATTATATGAAAATCATATACTTTGCTTAAGAAATTTAGTAACAATAAAAGAAACTTTCGTTAATATTCCAAAAAAAATATAGTTTATTAGCTCATTAATGACCATCGTGCTTGATTCGCCAAGAAATTTAATAAATAAAGTAATCATTATAAGATAAGAAAAGAACAAAAGCAAATTTATAGCATGCATCCAACCTTGCTTGGGGATTAAAATATTTAAGAAAGAATTTTAAACAATCTGGACAAGTGTTGAGGTATGTTGAATGTGCGCCATAACTGATGTGAGTTTGACACAAACACGGAAAACATTCTAGAGTATATATGCATCCAAGATAAGTATTTAGAATGTTGAATGAGAAATAAGGATCATACCTCACCAACAGCAGACAAGCAGTGCCTCATATCGGCCAAAGTTTCAGCAGCCCGCAGAAGATCTCCACTAGCAAAAACATCTTCAACACTTGCACTCAACTGTGCCAAGCCTGCTGCATCCTTTTTATCAATGATTTCAATAATGCAGATTAATCAATCTAAAAAACCAAAATCATGATTGAAGAGATCAACAAATTATATAAATACTTTTTTAATATGTCAATAGATTGCAATAAACGTTACCTGTAAAGTTTTATAAGCTTCTTCCATGCGTTGCATTACAATGTCAATTTTTGCAATTGCAGCTACAGACTCAGATGATTTACCTTCAGCCTGCCAGGCAAACTCATATGCCTTAATTAAAGCTCGACAAAAGAAAATTAAATTTTCTATGAAAACAAGACAGCATCGAACTCTACTCAAAAGCCATTAATGCAATACTTATTAAACCATGTTACAAATGCCTTTTTAATAGCAAAACTTCATATACTTAAAAAAGAAAAACCTGGCGTGCATGTAATAAGCCTTAGAAGAATGTATATTAATATGAAAAATACCCTGATTTTTATATTTTAAATAATAATAAAAAATTTAACCTTTTATTGAGTCACAGCCTCATCTTATATGTGTAATCTCATTTTCGTTTTATAATTGGAAAATACTTATAATGCATTTGGAGAAAAAAAAATTAAAGTAGGCAAATCTGAATAATTAGGTGATTGATCCCTCATTGGCCGAGCTGTTTGACGATCCCGGCTACTAAGTTGATACTTGTTGGCTATGGATACTTGAGGGCAAGGACATGTAGAATTTTTACTAACAGTAAAGAGAGAATACTACAAAAGAGGAGAGCTTAAGTAATCTTTGACTTTCACAAGGCCTCTAACAAGCACAAGTAGATATACGTCCAAAACAATAAAAATAAATCTAAAGTACACAATTATATTGCCCAATAACACAAAAAAAGACAAAGCACATGGTGTTAACTTGTAGCAACCGGTGGGAATCAGTTATCCTTGTTATGAAATTAGTTGCCAAAGAGGTTGAAGGCTTCATCGTACTTGGGGACGAACACAAGCAAGGCTGAATGATGAAGATAAACATGCATGATGAACCCAATAAATATAGGGAATTTTATTATATAATTTATGTTTTTCTTAGGATTAGTTGTACTTTGAGTGTGTTTTTGCGGCATTTCAGGAAATAAGAGCTCAATTTGAAATAAAAAGAAAATTTGAATGAAGATGGCGCTCCAGCGCGCCATAGCGCCATTGTCCAGAGACCAAGGCGTTTGCAGCGTGCCACTGCGGTAGAAATCCCGATGCTCATGCGCTACAATGCGCCATAACGCACTTATTCCCGAGAGCAAGGCTCTACAGCCGCCACAGCGTCAGAAATCCCAAAGACTCATGCGCTACAATGCGCCATAGCGCTCAACTTCCCCAGAGCAAGGCGCTGCAGCGCGCCTCAGTGCCAGACCAGAAATCCCAAGACTCGAGCGACAACGTGCTATAGCGCCCAGCTTTCCGAGAGTTAGGCGCTACAGCGCGCCAAAGCGGCCTTACTCACAGAGCGTCCGCCGTCAAACTATCTTGGAAACCTGCTCCAAGACAGCATTGGGACAACCAAACTATTTAAAAACTCTCATTTTCCCATAGCCTGATTTAATGCAAAACATTAAAGCCTCTCATATCCAAAAGGATAAAGAGAATATTATTGAATGCAAATCTAAGTTTCAAAGGGGGATAATGATGGCAGCTTAGAACAGAAAAGGCTGGATGGAGAATTATAAAAGGAAGAATTAAAGACTTAGAGAGGGTTCTGATTTTGGTTTTGGAGAAAAGATATTAAGGAGAAGGCTGCAGTTTGGAGAAGGACTAGCACAGGAAACAAGGAGTAGAGAAGGAGATTGAGTCGAGAAGAAAGGCACAGAGAATGACAAGAGTTGTTCCTATGTATTGTATTCTTAACTTATTTTTCTTGATATTTCTTGTAAGAGCGATGAAAATGCTCATCATCTCTTGTAGCTTTCCTTATTTATTTATTTTAATGGCAGCTTAAACCCCCTTTTGGGAGGATTGAGCAAGAGCATGTAGAAATCATGGTGTAACGCTTGTAACTCTTCTAAATAAATGACATGTCATTTAGATTTGAAAATATTTAAATATTTTCTTGCATGAATGAGAAGGAGAATGGTGAAGCTATATTTATGTAAATCATTTATTGTATGAGTTTAAAAGGAAGTCTCATGGAGCTTGATGATCGCTTTGTTCAAAAGTTGTGCACTCTTGAGCGTTGACGCCGCGAATGGTCGTGACAACATTCACTGTGCGAAAACAGTCCGTGCATAACTTGGGACAAAAGCTTAATCATTTGAGACATGAGAAAACATAACTTAATATTCTCTGAGCCCCATAGCTCGGTTCATATCTCTGTGATATGAACTTGACGCATGTGAGCCAAGAATCACCCTTAGAGCTCCACAGCTCATTCTTAACTTATGCGAGAAAATTGAGTGCATCAAGCTATGAGCGATGTGACAAAAGCTCATCTAGCTTTGCAGCTCATTTCCTTAGCTAATTTAAGAGTAGACACGTGTGAGCCACTATTGAAATCATGACCGTGTGATACTTAACTAAAATAGAGTATTTTATCGCTTAAACGTAAGAAATAACTTCATTCACATAAAAAATTGCATGGTTGTCAATGTGCCTAGAATGAACCTCATTGAGTTCATCTCAGAGCACTAGATAAGATCTAGTATATATAATATGAGCATTCCAGAATACTAAATCTCTTGATAATGAAATTGAAATAAATTTCACATGATATAAAATTGAAAAGAAGAGCAACTTGCATGAACCATGATAACTACATGTTTAACTTCAACTCTCCCCAATTTTTCAAAACTATTTTCAAAACCAAATTAATTTAGGATTCATAAAATTAGGAATTCAAAACCACCAATCGATTCATTAAATATTATTGAAACTAGGTACACTCTAGTAACGAATCTAAACATCGTTCCCAGATGACAAAAAATCTCAGGATCTTACCATCCCATATTACTTCGAACCACGTAAACTTGCGTGCGAACGCAAACATACGTAAATTAGGTCTGTCAATAAACAAATAATCACATTACACACAAAATCACAAAGGTACACCACGAAAATTACACTAGGCAAGAAAGAAGAATACAGGTAAATATATTATTTACATACACCACACCCTTTTCACCTAATCTCATGCTAACCATGATTATTTAAAGGCCTTGGGCGTATAACTCGCATAAATGGCCATGGAAGTAAATGAATATTTTTAGAATTTAAGACATTCATTTTGAATGCATATAAGCATTTTGAAAGTTTCCTCCAAAATAGTCATAAATGTAACTTACGATTTCTATGAGTTTTAAACATTCCTCTTAAATGCATCTAAGGTTTCATAAGTTCCTCCATAAATGATCATAAATGTTACTTGCAGTTTCTCTAAAGATCTTGAGTCTCCACAATGCATAACATCGCTACCCATGCCTTGTTCTTATGTGGAATGGTTTCTACAACATGTAACCAAATCTTTGTGCATCATATGTCCTGGTTGGGTTTCAGGCGGATCATTGTTAAACCCCACGTGACTTGAGCTAAGCTCAAGCACTTTAGTTGGTGATTGCCTTCAAGTTAAAAGAAACTAGGGGAGCACTTCATCGAGGATCACTTGGATCTCTAGCTCTTTCCTCAACAATCTTTTGTTTTAATCTGTGAGCATCCTTATGAGTTGGTAGCGTTGTGATTAAGTTTTCTCATATGTTAGTCTCTCTCTTGGTTGTCTCCTAGGCCTTTACCTCTACACCTTAAGAGTTTGTGGACCCTCTTAACAACTCCTATGTACACCCCCTAGAATTGAGAATATATCCATCAACAACATGATTGTTATTCTCAATTTTGGGGCAATGTTCCTTAGGAAAAGACTCCTTTGGTTATCGTTCATTCAGTCGATGTAAAAACCTAGGTTCTTAATTTAATTAAAAAACTTAATTTATGTAAATTTACACTAATAAAATTTTTAAAATTATTCCCAATTAATTAAGATAAAAATTTAATTAACCATTTCATTAAATCAGGCACATTAAATTAACCAATAGTCCTAATTTGAGACTACAGAAACTCTCTAAATGAATTTTTGAAAATTTAAGCTTTAAAAATTAAAATAAAATAATTTTAATATCCACATACAAAAGTATATGTATACTTAGGTTCTCCATTGTCAAATATACCTCCTACCAAAATTTCTAAATTCTATATTAAAATGAAAAAAATCACACAAAATTTAATCTTTATTTAAGATTCAAAATTTTAATTAAATCAAATTTTACCGGTTATAAAAGGATAGTGAATCCTGACCATTGGATCATCCAATATGATCCGACGATAAAGAAAAATGAAAACTGCACAAGAAATCAAAGTCATTGGATCACGATCAATGACAAAGATTAGTTGGATTTAATAATTAAAATATTTAACCATGGGGTTGACTGTGGTCGTTAGATCCATAAAATAAATCAAATGGTAAATAAAAATAACTTAAATATCGTTATAGCCACGACCAGTAGAGTTAAACCGTTAAGTAATCCATATGCTAAGATCGAACCAACAATTGGTTCAACTCAACGCACCAGCCCAATAAAACAATTCCTTCACTGACGAGCCTCCCACGACACCTAGGATTAACCAGATTAGGGCTTTTTAATCCACATAAATATAACCATATTAAAAAGCCCTTTTCAATAATATCAAGATCTCTACCATATTAGGGCTTTTTAATCTCTACCAAATTTATATAACCAAATTAGGGTTTTTTAATCCAACGCCTAAACATTGGAAATTTTAGTTTGATTCCCTTTGTAATGATGATTAGAGTCTAATGGTACAAAAATTAGGATGAGATACACTGACATTTGGGCTAATTTTCCCTCTGTTTGAAATCCCTTTTCGCCAGATTTCTCGCCGTTGACACGTCCGCCTCATGTTAGCTCAATCCCATCACGTTCACGCAAGCCTAAGCTGCATTTGACTTTATTGTTGAGCTCGACTAAGTCTCGAGGTTCTTCTAACACTCTGTTGCATTCATTGGAACCTTTAGAAATGAATGCACATTATATTTATATTTTAATTAAATGCATGCTAGTTAATGTGCATTTTGGCATATACACACAAATGTAGTTTACTGAGGTAATTTTGAATTGAATTAAAGAATTGAGTTGCTAATTTTGAATAGATATTTGATTCTATTTTTGAGCAAGTTAAAATATGAGTGATTATCATGCAGGTTTTGAACAAAAGGTTGTTTTTTTTTTCATTTTATAATTGTGTTAAATTTTGAGTATGAATAAAAGATAAATGAGGATTGAGGCAATTGAGTAATTATTAATTGGCATAAGTTAACCATCTAATTTTTTTGAGGTTTTTCCTGAAATCATCCTCTGACTATTAAAAATGCTAAATTTAGTCATCCGATTATTGAAATACTTAAAATAGTCACAACGCTTTTTAAAAATTCAATTTTGTCCCATTTTAATCTTTTTATCCATTTTTGGATGAGAAAGTTAAATTAAAAAGATCATTATAATAACATTGCTTCACATTCATATATGTTTAAATGCCCTTTAGTAAATTAACTTTTATTCCAAAATAGATAAAAATAGTAAACTTTTTTTTTGACATTTTGATTACTTGTTAATGTACTAGGTGAATAACCGTCTTTTTTTACCTAGCTAATTGATTTATATTCTGATGTAGTAGGTAAAAAATTAGTTTACATAATAATAAAAATGGCCATTATACCATTAGGGGTTGCATGGTCACAAACTTTATGCTGCATAATATTACACACTGTTTCTGAGAGAATATATCCATGCCGGTCATCTTAAATTTAATAGAAGTTACCTTATTACCTGAATTTGCCTACATTGAAGTGACTGACATATAGATGTGCGCATTAGCGTATTTTTTCTAAAGGCAATCCAATGGAGAACAACAAGATTGGCAATATTGGTGATTGCAGGTGAGGTTGTTGACTATTGTTGATGCCACTAGCTGCAGAAAAGGCCATGGTAAGGGGGGAGATTGTGGTGACGTGGTACCATACATGCATGCCTATAAAATATATTGGTGACCTTTAGCTTATTAAAAAGGAATAAAATGGTTATTTATTACAATAATATTGAATCAAACTGATACTAACATTTTAGTTACAATATTATATAAATAGCATTGTAACTTAATATCTTTAACATCTCAATAACATCAAGATCTCTACCAGATTAGGGCTTTTCAATAATATCAAGATCTCTACCAGATTAGGGCTTTTCAATAATATCAAGATCTCTACCAGATTAGGGTTTTTTAATCTTTACCAAATTTATTAAACCAGATTAGGATTTTTTAATCCAATGCCTAAACATTGCAAATTTTAGTTCGATTCCCTTCGTAATGATGATTATAGTCTAATGGTGTACAAAAATTAGAATGAGATACACTGACATTTGGGTTAATTTTCCCTCTGTTTGAAATCCCTTTTCGCCAGATCTCTCTCCGTTGCCACGTCCGCCTCATGCTAGCTCAATCCCATCACGTTCACCCGAGACTAAGCTGCATTTGACTTTGTTGTTGTTAAGCTCGACTTAGTCTTGAGGGTCTTCCTAACACTCCGGTGCATTCATGGAACCTTCTCTTCCCAAGGTATGAAACCTATATTGTGAATTCACATACTAAGACTTTATGTGAAACCAAACATTTCCTTACCCTTGATAAACTTGGGTTAGGTTCATTGATCTAGCTAACCTAACCATATCCAAGGTCGAGTCAATGTATTATGATGCCCCAATGATGGATTAGACCCATCCATAACATTACTTAGGCTGGATTTGGAGGATTTGGAAAGTAGACCCATAGGGTTTCCCTTGACCTCACCATGTATAGACTAGGGTTAAATCCATTGGGATGGTGAATCCAAATGAACTCCAGGTCAAACCAAGCCACATGGTGACCCTAAGATTTAGGTTCACTCAACATCAAATAACTTGGATTGAAGATTTGGGGAGGAAACCATGAAGCCCCCTCCCAATGGACTAACCAATGTGCAAGCCTTAGACCTTAACATAAAGAGCTCTCTCACCCTTGGTCAAGCCATGAAAATGAATTGAACTAGGCTAACCCAAATGAAGTGGAAGCAGATCAAGGTCTGATCAAGACACTTAAATAATGGGTGATCCACACCTAAACCCTTTGTGGGGGGGCTAGGGTAAGTGAGCCTAGTTTGACCTAGTGACAATCTAATGGAAACTAAGATCACAATACAAGTATTATCGTAAAATTAAGACCTCATACAAATAATGAGCATGAAGTACTCCTTTAGACTAGATAAAAGAGCACTTAAGGATCCCTCAAGGAAGCCACTCTTTGTGGACACTCCTTTGATTGGATCAACCTAGAATTAACCAAAGTTGACTCAACCACCTCTGAGGCCTCACCAACGTTGGGAGGCAATCAATGAAACATCATTGGCCCACTCAACTTGAGAAAGGACATGGATTAGCATATGTTGAGAGAAAACAATTAAGTACCTTTGAAGGTCTAAAAGAAAACCTTGATGCAAGACCTTAGAACCCTAATCAACATAGTGTTATTAATAATATCCCCCTCCAAGGTTGACCCAGCCCCCTCCAAGGCCTGCACCAAGTTTGGGACATGGTCAATGAAGCATCATTGGCACACTCACAACTTGAGAAAGGACTCGGGTTAGCATATGTTGAGGGAAAACAATTAAGTACTCCTAAGCAAAACTTGATGTAAGATCGTATAACCCTAATCAATATAGTATTATTCATAAGATCCCACTAAGTTATAAACTAAGATAAATCATCCCTAAATTGAGCAAGCAGAGACTCCAAAGCACCCATGTAAAATAATCTAAGGTTGAATCAACCAAGGCTTGACCAAAATTGACCCAAACCCCCATCCAAGACTCAGCCACGGGGATGTGGCCCAAATGCGAACTCGGAACAGATGTTCAAAGAGGGTAAGATATGAAGTAATAAAGGGAAAGTATTATATGTTGTGCTATGATGATATAATATTTATGTTAAGATGATCTTATGTACCATTTTAAGTTAAAATCTATCTTTTGCTATTTATATTAATAATATTCATGACAAAACATCACCTCATGTATCCATATTTTAATATTATATTAAATCTTATGTTTCAAAAAAAAAACTCTTCCAGCTAAAGCTCATGCATATAACCTCAAATGGGATAAGAACAACTTAAATAAAGAGTAAAATAAACCTAAGTAAATAAGCTATAATATGGCATACAAATATTAATAATATCAAAACTATGATTAATTTACAAACTCATATATCTAGATCTCTTTGCGCTACTTTAAGTTGCAAGAAAACCTGACGTTAATATTCTATATTTGCAATTAATTATTGTTCCTTCAATGAACTCTGAATTAAGCATGAACTTCCCTTATTGACACAACTTTAAAATACTAAAGTTGTATGACTAGTGCATTCTTATTGGTACCGAATTGCTTGAATATAATGAAACATGATAGTTGAATAAACATGAAATAAAATGGCTCCACGTAGTAGTTATTCATGAATCTGTATAGATTTTGGATGGATTTGGTCCATTGGGTGATAAAGAAGACTTGCATGAACTGTGAGGATAGTCCTGGCAAGTATAAAATAATATAAATATGAATCAACCAGCCCGATCTACGTATTGAGGCACTAAATCCTCTATAATAAAGTGTTTACTTTTGTAAAACCAATACAATATAGTTGAAATATGATATTACTCAGCTTGATTCTTGATGCATGTTCCTTGATGTTTTTAGACATTATGATATATTGAGTAGTTATAAACCCTCCTTCAATTTTGCCTAGATCATTGCATGATTACTTAGGTATAATTAATTGATTGATGTCTTTGATGTTATACCGATCATTTGTAACATATTACGCCCTTAGATTTTCCAACAATGAGAGATGATTCATTGTTTCGCATTGTTTTCATATTTTGCCTTATAAATTTAATTGCAAATTATTTAATATACAAGAACTTAAATCAATCTAACCGGATTCAATTCCCTTACATTTTTCATGTATCAAGCCAGAAAGCATCGAATAACTGGTACGCGGAGGAAGCGCAAAAATGGTAGAACCTAAGCTAATACAAGACTGCTGCTAGTACTACTAGATTTACTTATATATATATATATATATTGATAACTATTAAAGTTATGTGGTCATTATACTTGTAATACTAACCTTGGGTGGTAATGTATTTTGGACACTAATTTACTTTTTTGAATGTGAGTTTGCTTTATTCTCTTTCACTGTGCTTAAAATTATCAATAAAGTCCTGCAGAGGATTACAGTTGGTGTTAGGACTATAATCCTAACACCGGCCATTACAATTGGACACTCAAAAAATCACTTGGCATCATCCAAGAATACTCTTCATCCTTGGAAAGTGTCTCCTTCGGCTGACTCAAATGGGTATCCTGACTATTTGGAAAGGGATCTGAGTGAGCCCCAGAATTGCACACCACTTGGAGAGAAAGAATAAGCTCACTCCTGCAAATTATCTTCCGCCCTCTTCCTCTAACTCTTCAAGCTTCTACTTCAACTACTTTTGGCATCTTCAACTCACGTTTGCTTAGCTTGAGGTCAGTCGCCTCTTAACAATTTCATCTTAGTGGCAGGTCTCTCAACGAGTGCCTTCTCACCTCAATAATTCTTCTTATGACCATGTTATGTTACTTTTGTGGTCAAAATCTCTAGTAGAACAAATGTTTTCTCATCATAGCATTGGGTTGGTCGTCTAGTGGAAACTCTGTTACAAGATGAGTCATCAAAACTCCAAGGTATAATCTTGAGCATTCTGCCCCCTCTCTTTGTGCAATCTCCACCTCCCTCAATGTATTCGATTGGGTAAAACTCATCTCAAAAAAGTTTCTTAAATGGGGTTCAATTGATCGTATCCTTAAGCTTCACCAGATAAGACTAATTAAACATGAGACCTACTTTATCTAGTGAACCAAATTATAAAGTTAACATTAGTCAGGTAAAGTTTACATTCTCATTGTTCGTATACTAGTTGAGCTCAAAGTAGGTCTTGTGTTGATCAATTCATGCGTTGATCTCCTCAATATTTAAAGTTTCATCATAACTCATCAACTTTAACTTTGACTTGGCTCTCACACTTCTTTTCTTCCTTCTATCTTCCAACACAATCTTCTTCCTAATTCACATTGTTGTAATTGAAGTTGTGCAGCGCTCCTAGCTGCTCAGTTGACACCCGGTGGCTACACAACTTGAGAGAAAGAAGAATGGCATTTTAAAAATCACTTGGGTAAACAATAAGAATGCTTCACGCAAATATAAGCAATTTAAGAAACTTAAAATGTAGGCTTTTACTAACTAGAGAGTGAAAAATACAAGTAATGGGACCCAAGTGATACTAGGTTTCCACAAGGCCTTTGACCAGCATAAAAAATATACGGCGTTTATTTATGTCATATAGAACATAAAAAGAACTAGATAAGGTACTTAATTCAGTGTTGCCCATGCCTTGTTCTTGCACGACACAAAATTTACAGCATACAACCCAGTTTTCGTGCACCATTTATCCTGGTTAGGTTCCAAGAAGGATATGGTTAAAGCCTAGCATGGCCCGAGCTAGGCTCAAACATTTTAGCCGACAACTACATTCAGGTAAATGGAACTCAAGAAGGAGCTCTTTGGGGCTTTCAAGATGGTGCATCTAAATGGGTCCCTCCCTTAGTTCTTGGAAAGAGATCCGATTGAGCCCTGAGAACATTGGGTGTCACGTATGTAAACTATAACTATTTCAATGGCATACGCTAAAAATCTTAAAGAACAAATAATAATATATCGCACTAACATTTTAAATGTAACAATGAATTAAGAAAATAAAATAAAATTTTCATGCAAATAAGATGTAGAACTTGCATATTTACAGAATCACATACATTCACCTTTAATTTCGCTATAAACCTCATTTTAAAGAAAACTGTAAAATAAGAAGCCGCATTTTTCTACATTTTAAAATAAATACAAAATGATTTAATTTTATCATGCGGATCAATTTATTTTTGATAGATAGTAAACTAGTGAATATGAAATTGTTTGGTTATTTGTGCGAATAGATCCTACAACATGATATAAGCTAATTTTCTAAAAAAATGAACCAAATTTTTGCAACCTATTCAATTACAAAAATAGTACAAAAAAACTCAATGCAAAGACATAACATTTTCTTTTTAAGGGCTTATTTGATTGTTTAATATATAAAATGTCATAAAATTAATGATTTTCATTTACTCATTCTGTTTGAAAAATGACATCATTACATTTCAGAGAATTCTGAAAAGATTTAAAGAACAGGAAATCATTGTTAGCTAACTAAATTCAATATAATGATAAATTTAACAAGGTTATAGTGTAGTTAAATGTGCACTTTAAAGCTTGCTTCGTTTTGCCTCTAAAGCATATTGAGAGCTTTGTAAGTCATATAAAATGAAGCCACTATTTAGCAAAGTACCCACACAATACTTGAGCACATAAAGCCATGTGCAATTCTCCTTTGTGATTGACAGTACATGCCTTGCTTATCAAATGATCAACAAAGAAGTTCATGCTTTCAATCAATGATACAGTCTTGTCAGGTCCTCGATAAATATATTAGATCAGCAAATTTATCAGTTTAAATGCTGTCTATGTAAGAGTTTCAAAATTTTTCTTAAGTGTAAAAATTTTTGTTAAGCAATTTCTGCATTATCAAAACTAAAGATTAGACAAAACATCCTTATTGGATGAGTACTGGACTCAATAGAGCGTGCTTCTTTGAACACTTGACTGAAAGAAAGACCATTGTGCTTCACAATATACATAACGGTTTGATAGCACTATTTTATTACTAATTAAAATGTGTTCTTATTTTCCTTACATACCAACAAATTATTATAATTTATAGACTAAAAAGCTATAACATCCAATTTTTAAATATTTCAAAACCTTTTAATCATTAATTAAAGATAATGTTTCATAACTAAATATGATTAAGTGTTAGTTTAGTAATATTAAAATTAAAATATATAAATTATAAAGATTTTACTAATAAGTAACTGATTACCTTATGCAAAATTAACCAACTAAACTTTAATAAGTACTTCACAAAAGCAAGCATTATATAAATCAAAATGAGAGATTTAAAACATAGCACTGATGATTTATAATTTACCTATTTAACACCCAATGATGTTAATTTTGAGTGTTCTATTAGTAAATATGAAGGATTATGTATTGATAAATAGATTATAAAAATTCAGCGAGTGTCCGCACGCAAGAAAAAACTACAACAACACCAAGGCTAAGTCCCACAAAGTGTGATCATCTACATGAATACTTGTTTTCATTGTGCATGATCAAATAGATGTCCCTCCCTAAGTTTCAAATACAGAAGATTCTTTCTAATGATCTGTTTCCAGGTCTTTTTTACTGTTCCTCTTCATTTTTTTAACATGGGCAAAGTTCATACACGCAACTTTTCTAGCAGAGGCATCCAAAAGTCTAGTTAAAGAAGCCCGAACCATCTTGCTACAAATGAACACAAACTAAAAAAGAAAGCCCGCTTAGTCTTTTCCTTCAACAATCAATCAGCTTTCACTGCAATATCAACAAGATTTAGCAAACAGGGACGCCTATAGATTGTCGAGAAAAAAAAATAAAAAGAAAGACCTTTTTGATCTTAAGCAGAATGGATGAGATGACCGATCGGAGGGCCTGGGCATTGTCGCGGAGGTGAACGACCTCGCGGCAGGCGTAGGGAACGCGGCGAAGAGCGTCGGCAGCCTCGCGCTCTAGGGCATCGTCGATCTTCTCTGACGACGACCGAAGGCTCTCCTCCAGATCAGCCAGGAAGTGATCGATGGGATCCTGGGGATGCCGTGAATCAATCGCGGCATTGATCCATCGCTTCGTATCGAAGCCCTCGTCCAAGAAGTCAGCCAGATCCACTACAACCATTGCAGATTCGTACCGTGTTCTTCCTGGAATCGGAGTTCAGCGGCGGTGGCATTTGTAGGCGGCCGCCAACAAATTACATCATTAAATCAACTATGAAGAATAACAAAAATCAAGAAAATAAAAAAATACTTACACCACTCTAAATTAAACATTTATATATATATATATATATATATATATATATATATATATATATATATATATATGAAATATTATTTAGACTTGTTGATATAATCTTTAAAAAAAATTTATATAATAAGATTTAAGTATCATTTCAATATAAACTTTAAAAATAATATTTGTATTATTTTAATATAAATAAATAAATATTAATAAAATAATATCCAAATCTTATTTGATAAATTTTTTTAAGTTTTACATCAACGATTCTAAATAGTATATATATATATATATATAGTAAAATCTATTTTTATGTTTTTTTTTAATTACCCAACCAAATTAATTCTATTGATTCTATATGTATTTAGTATACATTATTCAAATAGAATATTAATAATAAATTAACTATTTATAAAATATATGATATATGTTTTGAATTATATTATGTGTGAGAAATACTTTGTGATATTTCATTTATAAAATTCAATTTCTTAAATATATTTCTTCATTATGTATGAGCACTTTTTGCAATTTTTTAAACACAGATTAAATATTTGGAATATTTTTTTTAATATTTTGCAAGAATATGATTTAATATGATCACATAGTATGCTTTGAAACCATCTTTGTCTCCTTGTGACTGTCTGATATCACACTCTTTAGATCTTACATTACATCATACTCCAATGGCATACGACCTATAAAGAAAGCCTATTGTATACGCTAGTTGAATCTGGCCAACCCCTCAGAGTATTTCATTGTGAACCGATAGTGAGCGCACGAAATAAAGCATATGAAAATGAGATGTAAGAAGACCTGAAAGGCCTGTAGCAGTGTGCTTTTCGAGCTTATATAAATACGGCGAACGAGCAAAACTAGCCTACTGTTAGGCTGGAAAACTCTCTTAGCTCCTCAGGGAAGTAGTATTATATATTATTTAGATTCCTTAATATGATCATACAATGACCTCAAATCGCTGTTGCTTATTGGTATACTGATGGCATCAACATCAACCTTCATGCTCATTTCATAACTTAGCTTACTTGGATTAAAGCTTAGACTAAATATGTTATTTTAATTAGCTTATCCAACAAATGTAGTTTACTAATTTAGCAAAACAAAACTATCACATAATTACATATCACAAAAAATTATTTAATTTACATAAATAATCAATTGACATGACAATTAACTAATGTACTTATTTATTAATTAACATAACCAAATAATTACTATATATATATATATTAGGTTAATTTATGATGGAAAAATATATATTTAATTAATAATTAAAGAATCAATAAATTAACATCTTAATATAATAAATAAATTGCCAACATAATTAAATAAAATACTTAATAATGACCATAATGAATTAATGTTATTATTAATCATTGAAATTATTTAACATCAACATATGATTAATTTATCAGTTATTAAATAGAATTCATAAACACGGCAATTTAATTATATAATCACACGAATATAAATAATTCATAATTTAATAATATAATTATTTAATTCAAATATTGCACAATATGATTAAATGAATAGTATAACTAATAAATTTAATTAGATTACAAATTAATGAAATTCTTAATTAGTTTGCATAACTGTATAGTTAATTAATCAATATTTTTAATTAGTATAACAAACAAAAAAAGTTACATAAATAAAAGCAAATTAATTAAATTTAATATCTCATTAAAATATTTATTAAAATTTAATAAATAAATGTTATAACTATAATAATAATATATTTATAATTAGATAATCTTAATCTTAAAAAACTAGATTCATTTTATTTTTCTTAGTCTCACATAATATTGCTAATACAATTTTATGTATACATATTATAAATAAAAATTTGTTGTAAGTCATAAGTAGCTAAATTTAATTTTTATAACAAAATTATATTTGTTATCAATTTTTAAAGGAATTTGTATTTTATATTTATTTTTAGTTAAATAAATTTAGTTGGAAATTTTTAAATTATATTCATTAATATTAGAATCGTTGATGTGGAACTCAAAAATATTATTCATACTATTTGGATATGATTCAATATAAATATTAAAAATAATAGATATATTATTTTAATATAAAAAAATAAATACTGAAATATATTCAAATTCTATTTGGTTAAATTTTTTTAGGTGCCATATTAATAAGTTTAAATAATATGCTTAAATTCTATTAGGTTGAATTTTTTTTTTTAGTGCTTTTATTTTAAGTTAACCTTACACATGATTGTTCTCGCCTGGTCTGTTCAGTAGCGGCCCTTACCGGTTCAAAGCCGTGGTAAGTTTCTCCGGCGAGCGGAGTAAACCGATGGAAGAAACCCTAACCGATGACATCGAGATGGCCGACGCGGAAGTCATGCACGGCGACAGTTTTTTTGCCGCGGAGGCCGATGCTCTTGCCGGAAACGCCTCCTTAATTGACGGAGGAAGTGGTGAGGGAACTCGTAAAAATGGAGGTGCAGGGGTTATGCTGAATGATTCGACGAGCGAGGAAAGAAAGAAGTGGAACAAAAGCAAGAAGAAGAAGAAGAGGAAAAAGAAGAGGAAGATCAGTTCCGCTAGCAGTGTTACCGACATCAATAGGCAAGCTTCTTTTCTTCTCCGGCATTATTTTTAATCGGAGAGGTCTACAACGAGAAAATGCAGTGTAAATAGTTTCGTTGAGTATATTTCTCGGGTCGTCAAGGATAGTTAAGGAGACAAGCTAGTGTTGGATGGGGAATCACCATTATTGATTGTGTTTGGGATGATTTGCTTTAGATTTGCTACAGTGAGCGTCTCTTGGTTAATGAAAGGATAAATTGCAATGACATGTATCTAACTCTATGCACAATGATTCACAAATGATAAGCGTCAAATATCTCACCTGCTATGCTTAAATTTATAATAAAAAAATTAAGGGTTATTTAATTATTTAATTACATTGTGCATTATTGATATATAAGCAAATTGCAAACTGAAATAGATAGCACAAAATCACATAATGCCATCAGCAGCACGAGCAAGCTTTGAAACCTTGAGATACCTTTACCATTTACTTTTTTTTTATATTAATGATTTTGACCATAGTTTTGGTGCTTATGTGATGATATTTTGTATTTTTATATAACCATTCTTAACTTAGAGGAAATATATTAGTGAGTTTAAGATACTCTAGTGAAATTATATATAAATGATGAGTTATGCTCCTTCTAAAATTAGTATAGTGTTTTCTGATGCACAATAGAAAGCACAATATTTTTTCTTTGAACTTTGAATTGATAATGAAAGATTAAATATTTTAGGCTTTATATTTAGCAAAGAGAGCTTAAGATCATTAACTCCAAATTAAATAAAATGGGACTATTCATAGATGATTGGGCTGATCAAGTAAATTTGTTTTGATGACCGATAAAATAGTCTGGACAAGTCATTCAATGGTCAAGATCCTGTGACTATAATAAGGTTTAAACTATTGTCCAATTCATAGCGTCTAGAGGATAGTTCAACTATTGAAGTTAAATAGTTACTTTATGTGTACCGAGAAAGTGCACAACACTTGCTTGATTATCTGAACAATTTTTTGAACTCTTTGGGTGGTCATCAAATAAAGAAAAACTATTTTTGCTCATATGAAGATGATGGAAAGTGACTAAATGATTTGTCTTTTGGAACAATTGGCAATATGAACCAATTCTATGATTTATGTTTAACATTAATCTTTGACAAATCATCATAGTTAGCTTATAATTATATTAAATAAAAAATATAGACTCCAATTCTTTTAGATCATTGCAACTTCATTTACTTTATTTTTTTATCCCTTTTCTTTATTGATTGTGCCTTTCTCTTAAACACTTCATCAAATTAAACTTACAAATTTTTTAATCATACACATTTGGATTAAGTTTCCATAGGATTTATCTTGTCCTGAAATGCTTGACATTGAAAAAGAAATTGTAGATACTTTTTCAAAAGTTGCACTCATGATTTCTAGAATCCAAGACATTGTGTTTGAATATAATAAGAATGGTTATACTATTTTCCTTTGATTTTTAGACCATACATATATCATGAGTCGGTTGCTTTGGCTTTGTCCCTTTCATACCTATCTATACATTATGTTACACTAATTAGACGAGGAGAATAGAAAATGCTAATTGAAAATGCATGATTGGGGGAGAAAATAAGATAAAATTTGGAGGAAATAGCTGATTTGTATAAATGTTAAATTTTTAAGAAAATAGTGCGCCATAGGTTTTTTCTAGAGAAAGATGCTCAAAAAAGCTGAGAAAATATAAAATGGAAAAGGTTATGCTGCCCCCACAAATATTACAAAATTACTATAAACATAAGAGAGGAGAGAAAATAGATAAAATGTTGATAGGGTTCATAACCAAAATTACATGACAAATCTTTCTTATCGCTTACTTGGGATGTTGTCTCATCTCAAGTTTGTTTGTAAGAATTTTGGGCTAGGCCTAAATCAAATGAGTTGAGAGGCTTGGCTCATTTACACTCCTACTTGGGGCCCAATGCGGGTGCGACCCGAGCTTGGTGTGGCCTAAGGCCTGTTACGAGTATTATGATCCGAGTGTGCGGGGCGCAATAAGTGTGACATGGCATGGGAATGTGGTGGGGTGTTGTGAGGCAGGTGAGGGTCTCATCTTGCACATCGTGCAGGCTCGCTCTGTCTTGCATTTTACTAATGAATTCTGGTATGTATTCTTAGATCATCACTTGAAGATTATTTAATTTCATGAGATTCATTTGGCAGATTTGTTGGGCACTATGTTAAAGATTAGAAAATATTAGTTTTAGAGCATAGATTATGTTGACCTCTTTTTTACATAGAGATGTTGGTAATGCTGTAAATGTACGGAAGCTTATGCCTCAAAAGTAACACCTTGACCAATATGTTGTTTTCCATGTTCCTATTAAATCTTGAGAAGACTTATCTTTAAATTTTATTTTTAATTGCTCCATACCCTTAGAGTACACAATTTTTTATCTGGCTGTTTGATTTTAAATAGCCAATTTTATTCTCACTATAAGATTAACCTTACCTTATGTGTGATAAAGTTATTCTTTAGATTGCGAGACTTTATTGGCTTTTTGTTTCAATGTGGCAAAAAATATAATGTCTATTTTTGTATCATATTTCTCAAAGATGTTGTAGAAGCTAATTAGAACAAAGTTCAGATTTTCTTTTGCTTTTCACCTTCAATCAAACTATTATATTGTATTTGCCAAAGAAATAGGGAATTTGCATATGAGTTTAATTGGCTTAAACTTAGGTCTTAGGTACTTTTTTTCTTTAGTATTCATTAATAATTGTGATGAGTCTAAAATTTTTAAGAGACCCCTAAAATAATTTATTAGTTTCTAAATAGGCTCTTTGATTTGGTTGCACTGCTACTTATTGCTTTTTTAAAATTTATAAAACATTTGCAAATGATTTTAAGGAATTTTGTGTCAAAATAAGATTAATGATAATCATACTTAATAAAAATTATAATTATCATTAATAATAGTTTTTTATGATATTAATTATCATAATAAATCTTATAAATCATAATAATAAAAAATGATATTATACTTATTATTCTTATTATTATTAGTATTGCAATTTATGTATTGTCATTTTCTTTCTAATCATTTTATTTATGTCAATTATTATTATTATTATTATTATTAGTGTTATTGCAATTTTTCTTACTGTCATTTTCTTTGAAGTCATTTTCCTTTCTATCAATTACTATTATTATTATTGTAATTTAATTATTGTCATTTTATTTTATCATTTTTATTAAAATCAATTATTATTATTATTACTATTATTATTAAGTTATTATTATTATTATTACTATTTCAATTCTCTTTTTGTTGTCATATCTTTTAATTATGTCAATTATTATTATTACTATTATTATTATTATGATAAAAAAAGAGAAAGAAAGAGAAAGAGAAAGAGAAAGAGAGAGAATAAGCTAGAGAAAGAAAGAAGAAAGATAAGAAGTGAGAGAGAGAATAAAAGATAGAAAGAAAGAAGAAATATAAGAAGAGAGAGAGAATAAAAGAGAGTAAGAAAGAAGAAAGGTAAGAAGAGAGAGAATATAAGATAAAAAGAAAGAAGAAAGATAAGAGAGAGAAAAAGAGAGAGAGAAGATAAGATAAAAAAAAAGAAGAAAGATAAGAGAGAAAAAAAGAAAAAGTATTTCTTTTATATCACTATATTTTATATACTATCATATTATTATCATATTATTATATTATCATTATTATTATTTTACTATTATTTTCTTATAATAAATATTTTATCATATTATTATTTTATTATTAAATTTCACAATGATAATTTATCATTATTAATAGAAGGATAACTAATTAATTTACGTTTAAAAGCTAATTAAATACCAACATTATGCAGATACGTTCGACAGTTGACTATTGAAACTGTTCTGCCATTATTAATAGAGAAAATAGTGCTCATTTTATTGTTGCTTAGCACCGCTTCAGGCCTAATTCATATTGATGTTTGGTTGATTAATTGAAACTGAAATTCTCTTATGCTTGGTTGATTGTATGAAACAATATCCTCTTATGTTTAGTTGGTTATTGTGAACAAATAATAGTAATATACGTTGGTTGGTTACTGAGAATGGACATCAGTAACATACGTTTGGTTAGTTACTGGAAAATTATATCAGTAATATACGTTTGGTTGGTTATTAGAAAATTAATCAATACTATACATTTAGTTGGTTACTAGAAAAATTATATCTGTAACATACATTTAGTTGGTTACTATAAAATTGCATAGTAACAAATGTTTGACTTGCTGTGCAAAAATAACTTTTATGTAGGAATTGAGAATAATACTTCATTTGTACTAATAATCATATTTTCTTGCATTTTATTTGTCTTTATTATCACTTATCGATTTGCTTATTGAAAAGTGTAACTTTTAATATTTACTGATGCACTTATTCTCTAATTATTGAGAATTTCAACCCTGGTGTAAGGTAAGGTACTTGTAGAAGGACCCGAAAGTGAGCTCTAAGTGACTAATGGAAGTTTTGAACTGTTGTTAGAACTTATGTCATCACTTTTCTTTTATTTTCTTATATTTTTATTATTTTGATAAAGCTGTGCAACAAGATATGAATATAGTAGAAGGTATAGTTGGTTGATATATTATGTAATATTGAATTATGATGAATAAAAATATTTTACTTCTGCATCGAGTTTTTACTGATGCACTATTCTTTTTTCTTGTTACCACGTCACCACGTCTTTCCAGGAATGATAACATGCTTTCTCAACGAACATACTTTTTCTTGTGTAGCTTGCCAGATGATTGTCTGTCAATTCCTCATTTGAACTTAAAATTTTCATGTGTGCAATGCAATTTACTATCTTGAACTAAACTTAACTAAACAAGATGGTATTACAATTTTGTTAAAAACTTTATGCTTAGTCTTTATCAAATTTATCTGATATTTGTCCTCTGATTTGCCAAAAGAATAGAAGTGCTTCATATATAGTATTTCTTGATTATTTTCTAATTTGGACAATGCTCTGTTTTCGGCAATATGTTTATTTATATTTTCTTTTCTGAGATAAGAGTGGTGTTTCATGGCCTACTTGTCATATAGTTGAATAATTGCTATCCCATGGATTTGAAAAATTGAATATTCGTGTGCCCTGCCAGCAACTTAAACATCAGCTTACAAAGGCAATTGACTGCTTCTGTGAAAATTCTTTTCATTAATAGCAGGCCATTAGTACATAATAACTCATAATAAAATGCTGCTGTAAGATTATTATATTAAGTTTATTTCTTTAATTTTCAGTAGTCACAAGTACCTTTATCCAAGTTTACAGCATTTATTGGGATTGATGAATTCAAACTTAGGTTATCTTCTTTTTAAGTTTTGCATTTTTGTTTTATAGTAGCGGGGCAAAAAATACTAGCTTTCAGCATCATCTTACTAATACAAAACAGTTTAGAAAACTTGCAATTATTATTTCCTACCGGCTAAAGCTTTTTCGCCATGGCAGGGATTTATTATTATTACATCCCGCTATTCTGTTTGCTTCAAATTTATTATGACTTAGGTATTTAAAATTAGAATATGTTAGTTTATGTATAGAAACTTTATAAATTCACATAACATAGAACTAATCGTACAAAACATTTTTTAAGATCACACCCGATCCATAATAATAGCAGTTGATGGAAAGATCATTTATTCGCGCCTTAAAAAATAAAGGTGGCATTCCCGTTCAACTGATCGCCCTTCTAGGCAGCACATTGAAATTAAGAAAATAAATAAATAAATAAAAATTAACCGTTAGTTAAATGCTTTAAATATAAAAAATATACTCACGTGTGAATTCCAAATGCCTAAGACTATCGATTGATGAAGAGTACTTTGTTTAGCATACTAATCAACTGAGGCTTCTATGGCAGGGTCTTCATCATTCAAAATCTCACCGAGCTTGTGCTTATGTTCCATCTCAATTTTTAACATGTTATAGAAGATATCATTGTATGAAACCGATCAATTATGCTGCACAGGCAATCACAATGTCCCCTTGAAGTATAATAGGACATTATGGTCATTGCCAGTACTTGGAATAGCCCATTCCATATTCTGAAAGTCTGTTCTACAACATTATGTAGCTGTATATGATTATGATTATAAATAACTCTTTTGGAACAAAAGTATTTGCTAGAAGCAGACCATGGTACTCTTTTAGATGGTACCTATGAACTTTTAATGGTACTCTTAACTTATGTGTGTTAGCGTAGCCATGAATCCACAAGGAAAAACTTACTGGTACTTGAAAATCACTTGATTCAAAAGTCCATTAGAGTACTTCATATCGACAGCTGAACCCTTGCAACCAGCATAGTTATAAATAATTTGACAATCAAAAGAAACAACAATTATACCTTCCTGTGATGTACAACCATATCTATTCATGTAGCAATTATGTGCATCTCCATCGACAATTGATGGATTGTGAGTTCCATCTATGGCCCCGATTGCATTCATGAAAACAGCACAAAAATTATGGTTATGTTTATGTGCGGATGCATTTCTTGGTCATACCTAGGCATTCTTATGAACTTTTCACCTAATGACATGGTAGCATATATAGCATTTTTAAAGTTTCTAGTAATCGTTTCCAATGAATGTTGGAACAACTCACCCAAAGCTCTATTAACAAAGGCATGTGCGTCACCACACAAAAATATGAAGTTGTTTAGCATTGTCCGTATACCTTGTATCAACAAGTAATTCACTCTCGACAAGGAGATCACATACATGCATGAAAGTTTTGGATGATTTTCTAAACAAATTGTATGATCGAGTTGGGTGACCTCCCAATATATCTGCTATAGAGTTCTTTTCTATGAATAACCTGCTAAACATAGGACATATAGAGCAGTTCTATTTTGGTTTGTAGCTTTAACTATTTCGTTTTCCAAAGCTGGTATTATCAAGTCACCCCTTTTTGATTTTTTTATTTTTTTATTATATCGCATATTCTCTCTGGATAGAGCCCCTTAAATAGATTAGGCATTTTGTCTGAGTAACATCAAACGTGAAAAAGCTTAGGCAGCAGTGATAAAAATAATATTACAAAATTTTAGCAAGACAATTGATATATAATTTATAAGCGCAAGTAGTCACTAAATTAAACATGAAAATGTATGGAACCAACATAATTGTATCGTCGACTATTTTTGGATGCTTTGAAACCTTGAAAACGTGATCTTGTTTAAGTTCACATTAACCTCTGCACATATAATCATCTTTCCAAATGGAAACTGAGCTTTCAGACTGCAACGAACTGACCAGCCTTTTATTCCTTTATAATTAGATTACCTCTCTCATTAGGTTGATTACTTCTAATTCAAAACAGATGCGCTAGTTAATGTAACTTAAGCTAGATGATAAAGCAACATGTTAATCAAATAAGTGTCAATGTATATAAATTAGAAAAACAACCTAGGGAAAATTTGTAATATATATATATATATATATATATATTATTTGTTAAATCAAGCAACTTCAAGCACCATAAAATGATATCATCAAATGTGCCCTATCCCAATAACATTGAACAATACCAACACTATTAAGACAGTTACTAGCCTGCCTAAAACCAAACTATATTATTTACAAAGCAAACACTTAGCAGAGAGTGGACTATGCAAAATGTCAACGCAAAATTCAAAGGAAACAAAGCCATACATTGAAAAAACAAAATTTATTCATACCAACGGATCAGTTATAATCTATATATTCAGCAACTTCTTACAATTAAATTAACATCTTATGACACTTGATGTCATGCTGCAAATGGTGACTGTTTGGCAACACAGATGCCTTGATGTTATGATTCGATTAGCTGTTTAGCAACATAGTTAATCTTGCTTAAAAAAAGCTGGAGTCAATACCTGTAGAAGAGGACTGGCAGAGGAAAAGGAAAATCAGACCTGCCAATGGGGAACAAGGCTGAGGAAGATCGGTTGCTTCCAACTTTGAAGATGGCCGAGGTTTTCCTGGTTACCTACGATGGCAGAGGCGATGGGATTCGGATGGAACTGGCGGCTTCGGTGCAGAGAAGCGAAATGGGCGTGAAATCCCACCGATGTTTCTCTCTTTATTGTGCGCTCTTGCCATTGTTGCACAATAGCAATGACAAGGATAAGAGCTAGGAGTGTGGCAAGTAACTAAAGTGGGAGCTCAGTGCACGGGATGAGACATTGATATGAGTTGTTCAACTTAAATCCCTATATCCTAGGATTTACAAATTTAACCCAATTAAATCTTTAAATCCTTCATGCCAAACAGCCCCTTCATTTAATATGGAAATATAGCCTAAAAATTATTCTAGCTCTCAGACATTTGGAAATATTCATACAATATGTGGGTTTATTCCATGTCATTTTAATATGGATAGAAACGTCTCGACTTTGTCATAGTGCTCATTTATTATCATGATAAAATGACCTAAATTGTTATTTTGCGTGTCACAGGTTTGTGATTGACACCTGCAGGAAACTTAAAGAGAAGAAGTCGTATCTAGTATGGAATGCTGTTGGTTGTCTTGGTGTTTCAGCTATGAGGGATCTTGTGAATGAGGTAAAGTATTGCTAAATAATGAAACCTATTTTATATTTGCATTGAAATTCAAAAGGTGGTGCTGTTTATATCATAATCTATTTAATAGACTTTAGTTACAGTAAATTCTGTTTGCCACATTGTTAAGCTGATGAAATGAATCTTATGATTTGAAGATAAACGAGGAACCAAGACAAACATCAACGCCCATATATTTTATGCATTGTACACCCCTTGTTCCCGGTTAGGTTTCTCCACTGAGCTGGATGATCATCCCTACAAAATAATTTACCTGGTTTAAAGATAACCTCATTTAATATTTTAGTTTGCTCTGCACTAAACATTTTCAACTCAGAATTAATTTTTAAGTTAAAGCTTTGTTCTTATTTGTTAGGTGCTGATGTTGTATTATAATTAAGGCTTGGCAAAATTATATTTACCCTAGCCATAAAATAAAATAAAATTATTTTGTAATTTATTTGTGAATACATAAGAGTAACTTGTATCCACGCAATAAGTTGGAAAACACTTGTTAGGAAAACTTTGATCAAGCTAAGAATAGGATAGATTATATGATCAGTTCCTAAAAATATTGTGATGTTCATTTTGTTATGCACTTGGTCTATCTCTCCCTATTTGTTCATTAAGTTAATCTTTTTCTATTATAATGTGCATTAATATCACTTGATATGTGAAAAATATAAAAGATAAAAAGGAACACAGAACTTGCTGCTCCTGTTAGATGTAATGATTTGGATAAGTCCTAAGGACGAATGCATTAAAATCGGTTTCTACTTTTTCTTTAACTTGAGTAGAACATGTTGGAACTTTTTTTCTTATGTTCTACGATTGCAGGTATAAGTTTTCAGTAAATTTAGAGACTGAAATTAAATGAGATTGATAAATTTAAACGATGGCATATCATGTGAAAGATACTTGTGGTGAGTTTAGTCATCCTGTGAAAACTATATGTATTTTGCAATAACTTTTTTTCAGTTGACACGCTCTCTCCTTTTTATTACCCGAATGTTTAAAGGATTATATGTGATAAATTGCTTACACTGGCCCTTCTGCACGAAGTTGTTATTTAGCTTTATTGTAGAACATTGACTTGCCAACCAAGCCCAGCTTGCTTAAACTGTCTAGCTGCTACAAATCAAATATTCGTAGCCGCTGGAATTCATTATCGACAGCCCCCAAATATATAAGTCAATTGCTAACAATTTTTATTGGCTATGGATTTTTGAGCTTGTTGTAGATTCTACTTCTGATAAGCTTGTTCGGTTTTCATTTCTCATCTTGAAATTAGCCATCTTTTGAACTGTACTAGGCATTAAACTTCATATTTGTCTTAGAATGCTTATTTGCTTCATTTACAACACCTTCACATCAATCCCTCATTGATCACTTTGATGAGACACTGTAAAAATTTCAACATAATTAAAACACTGTTTACCTTGATTTATCTATTTGGATTGAAACACAACTTGATCTGAAAAAAGGGTTCAAGTCATCGATAAAAAAAAATGTATGTAATTTGGTTTGCTAAATTTATCTACATCTTTGTATTTTCTAAGTGTAGATTAAAAATATGCAAAGAGCAAAGATATGCTTTAGCCATTTTGAGCCATATTATTCATTGGTATATGGTTCACTATATGCATGGAGTAGGCTTTCTAAGTTTATACTTATGACTAATGTAATATTTTAAAAATTCTTGAATGCCAAAAATGGAGAATATTAAAAAATACGATTCAAAATAATTCCATAGCAAATTCTCATTCAATTTTTAGTAGTTAATAACACTGGTTTAAATTATAAAGTATAATTTTGATGTGAATAACTTGTAAAGTCATTTACAAGAAAGTTTATGAAATTTAAAACCATCAAATTTCTTAGTTTGTAACGTTTAACTAACATTTGAAGTCTGAGCCAAAGTCAACAAAAAGGAAATATTGGAGAAAAAAGCTTAAGGAAAGATGTTATCAAAGTAACATAGATTTAGGCTTCACACCAAAAGGATAAGAAGAAACACTTGGAAGTTTGTTGTTTTTTGCATTGCCCTTAAAAATGCCATCCATATGAGCACCCATAAGCTTGAAAGACAATAAATTTTTTTTTTTAGAACATGTGTGCTGCAATGTAAAATCAAGCTATATTTATACATTTGGTGTTAGAATGAGAAATATGTAAATTCTAGGAAAAAATATTTGATTGTTGTGGCTGTTGATTCATTGACCGGGTGTCATAATTTGATACATTTACCGGGTGGTCTATGTACTGTAATCTTATGATTGTAGCTAGTGATCTTTTTTATATAATCTTTGGTTGTAGTTGGTGATTCGTATGCTATAATCTGACAAATGTAACTTGTGATCTATATAGTATAGTATGATGCCTGTAATTAATGATGCATAGGACGCAATGTAATGACATTAGCTGGTGATATGTATTTAAAGAGCTAGTAATTCATGCGTCTGATGGCTGAAAATTGAGATTCGAGGAAAGTAATTGTTCTCTTATGTATCTTCTTAAAATGCAAAACAATTAGAAGAAAATAAAATTATAATAAAAGAATTGTAAAAAAATCTTTTAATAAATTATTTTCTATCATATTCTGTATATATTCTATTTGCAGGAACTCTTAGTTAAGCTTTACATATGGTTGATATTTTGCTACAAGAAAAGGGATAACACAATGAAAATCTCCACTTAGTTGTCTAAATCTTCAAGGATTTTGTCTTTTAGGTTATAAAACTATATTTTTGATAATTGGAAATTTCATGCGAAAGTTTGACTGGAGGAAGTCATTTTTAATGAAATAAAATGTTGTAAATTTATCTGAGAATAATCCAATTGACAATTTTTTTTTTTAATTGATGTTGAAAGCTTTAGTTGAATTTTAACAAGACAGTTATTTTTTTTAAATAATGCTTCAGTGGATGCTTTCAGACTTTTATATTGTTTTAATTTCTTAAAGTTTTATAAAAATATCTTAGAAAAAAATATCAATGTAAACTGCCTGTGAACTTCAGTTTCATTGCCGCATTTTTCTATATATTTGAGATACAATTTAAAAGAAAAATCACAACAAAATTCAAAAAACTTTGTAAAACCTAGCTCCTATTTTTTATTCTTTTATGCTATAGCTATTATTAGTTTAAGACATCTCCGCCTGAGTTTCAATCATTACCTTTTCTATTTCTTTTACTTGATTTTCTTGCAGTCCTGGCCTGACATTGTCCTAGTCTTCAATATGATTCATGCTTTGGTAGCCAAACGTACATCTTAGCCATCATTGCCTTGAATCCCGTTTGTTACTTTCCTCATTGATTTTCATTCACTCTCCCACTTTGCTTCCCTGATTTCATTTTTTTTGTGGTCATTGTTTCTGCCATACTTTGACATTTGCACTACTAGCTGTGTCTTATTCTCCTTCGTTTAAATGGGCTTCAGCAATCTGATGGCTTTTAAAATAAATCTCTAAAAAATATTCATTATAAAAACATATAGCTGAAATGATTTATATTAATTTTTTGGATATGAGATGGTTTTTTTTTTGTTTTCGCATTCTATATAAAGCTCATCTCTATTTGAAAACAAGTTTCATATATTTTGAATATGAACATTATCATTTTTTCATTGGCCCTTTATCACTACCAATGCCCGCCAACTCACTAGTCATCCACTCGCCCTCTGACCGCATGTCACTTACTGCTGTCCATTGTCTCCATCATACGCAGCAATATGACCACAATGCATTAAAATAGCAACAGCAACGTCCTCTGATTAGTTAGTTACACAATAACTTTTTTGTAGTAGCTTCACAATAAATTATTTTGACAATTTCAACTGCCCCAAGTATAGCCCCAAGTATAGCCTCAATTGTTATCTTAGAAAAGGCTTTTAGAAAATCTGCCATAAGCTTCTAGTTTGGCACTTGTTTGAACTCTTTATTTGGAAAGATTATGAATTTATTTGACTAATTTAGGCTTCATTTATGTAGCTTTTTAGTAGTTGTTGTTTAGGGGATGTGCTTTTTATTTGCTATATATAAAGCCACCCCTTAGAAATTTTTTTTTAATATATAATTTCTATAGTACACAGCTAACTTTCAGTTAGCTTATTAATTATTGTTTCGCCACCAGTGTTGTCTACCAACTCACTACTTGTTTGCTTGCTTGTTGACTGTTGCTAACAACTTTCGACCACTGTTGATGTCGTGAACAATAGCAAGCCATCTAAACAATAACAAGAATGACCTCTATTGTATCTTCATAACAAATTTCTCTGCAACAACTTCACAACAATATATTTAGACAACTATTGTTCCTCAAATAAAGCCTTAATCATTATCTTTATCTCAGCTTGTTGGTGGTAGCTACAATTCCTCATTTTTCATCACTCTTGTTGAGTTTTGCTTTGATGAATATGATGGGTCAACTTCTTGGCTATTGCGCTTTATATAAAGCTTCCCTCTGTCTGGCTTAGCAATACCTCAAAAAGCAGTATTGAGGAAGCTTTTTTCAAAGTATGGCTTTACTTTTTTCTCCTATTTAACATTTGCCAACTCGTCAAGAATCTGCTCACTGGCTCAAAATTTATTTTCCAACATCGTTCACCAACTGGTCAAGAATCTGCTTACTGGCTCAAAATTTATTGTCCAACATCGTTCACTGTTGATGTCATGCACATTGTATGATAGCAAGGCATAGTAGCTTGCTCTATAACATTTTTTATAATTGTTTCATTTGCAGTAGCTTCATAATAATTTTGTTAGACAGTAACAGCTGCCCCCCCCCCCCCAAATGGAGCTTTTTTCTCTGCATATCATTCCAAATGTTTTATATTCATCTTACTTTAGGCCTATTGTTTCTTTTCACTGTCTAATACTAATTTTATTTTGTTTAGTAGACACTTTTCTGTAAGATGAATTGCTTGCTGATGTAGTCCTGCAACAGAAAATAATACCCCCCAGACTTTCTTCTGCAGGCTGAATATCGAACTTCCAATGCCGTCCAACAACGGTCCATGTCCCTCTTAGGAACAGCTTAAAACTCAATCATGTTCCTTTCTTACAGTTTGAGACTCCATAATAACTTGGCTCTTTTGAGTAGATACTCCCTTTTAGGAGCAATATCCTGCTGAAACATTTCTCCCTCTTTTACCACAAGTTTACTCATAGTGTTACAACTAGTACTATGCATCCAACTCATTCATTGTTGTCCTAAATAATTTTGCAGTATAGTTTGCATAATGATACCAGAATCCAAATATTTTAACGCTTGAAACTTTATATTTCTAGAATGAAGACCCTCTCACAATTTCTTTTCTTCAAGCACAAAAAACTTCATCTATATTTTTGATTTAAATGCACTTGGTCACTAGTTCACTCTTCAGAGGTGAGTGGCCATTTCGCAGATAAGCATGTTTTGGGTTTTATGCATGTAATTATCCAAATAAATAAAAACACTTTCCTCTCTCTTTCTCTCTCTCTCTCTATATATATATATGTAAGTATCCCATATAATTATTTATAGGTTTTAGTCATGATAAAACTAATTATGGTAAAGATGATTATAAGGAAGATTAATGAGTATTAATGCAATTATATTTTCTTAATTTCATAGGTGAACACCATTCAGTATTGCGGGGGGCAATTGACTGCAGATGGAAAGCGATTCCGCTGCGGTGGGGGTGTCCTGTGGAACATCTTAAAGAATCGTGAGCCCAAGGCATACAAAGAAATAATGGAAAAAGGAAAGGAGTTTGAGGTATATGCTTACAACGGCTATATTCTATTTTATCATACTATTCAAGAGAAATGTATTACTTCACAAAATACACCCTAAATTTCATCCTAAAAATATAAGTATATATATATAGAGAGAGAGATTAAATAGAGATACAATGGTTATAATTGGAGTGCATTGCATCATTCATGAAATTACAAATATGCTTATCATATCATCAAGCTTATAGTGAGAAATGCGCTGGAAAGCGTAGCAAAACTTTAATTTCAATTAAGGGCCAAACCCATAATACTACATATTTAACATCCAAATATTCTTTTTTTTTACAGAATAATTACTTTTTTTCTCCCTATTTCTAAAGCGCATCTCTTAAATTTAAGAAAATGATAATACTTTATTCATAAATATTATTTCAATCGAGGGATATTTACTTATTAAGCAACCTAATCTCTAAATATCACATATTCGACATCCAAACTTATTTTTTACAAAATTAACGCTTCTCATTGTTTCCAAAGAGCATCACATGTATCTACTCATAATTAAAAATTTGGGTGTTGAATATATTGTGTTTAAATGTCTGGGTTAAATGTTCCTCTGTCTATTTATTTTCTTGAAAAATACTATAGTACCTTCAAAAATTTCTTTAAAGTCTCAAAAAGTAGTGTGAGTGTTGAAAAGGCATAAGAAAAAAAATGTAGGTCACATCTGCAAGTGTATGGAATCAATCCTATTCTTACACATGACAAAACTGACTTTTTTTTAATAGAGATAATTGTTGAAATGGCCCTTAGCTCTTACTATTTGTTCATTTAAGTTCTTAACTCTTGTTTTTGTATAAGTGTCAATGATTAAAATGAACAAATTGTAAGAGTCTATTTTATCTTTTTTAATATAATAGGAGGGAAATTGGGTTACTTTAGTAATGCTCTTGTTTCCTTTTGCTCTTTCTTCAACACTTGTTTTTTTAATCTATAATTATTTTCACAGAAGCAATTTAGGCAGTCACAAAGCCAGAAGAAGAGCTCAGGCAAGAATGCCAATGCTGCAGCTGAGGGGACATTACTGGACTCTTCGGAAAGCGTACCCAAAACTCGCCCACCGTCCGTACGAGACAGAATGAGAGTGCCAATCTCTTACGATGATTTGATCGAAGAGGGAGAGATCGAGGAAGGCGAGATTGATGAAGCGTAAATCGTGTATGAACTCAATGGTCCAGATTCTGTCTGGGACATATGACTCCAAGCTCCGGAGCTATTGGATCGCCGGCAAGTTTTGTGCGAGTTCTTGTGTTTATCTTCTTGTGAAGAGTTGCTGAATCTCAGGCATTCATTTACATATCTACATTTTAATGTTTCAATCTTATTGATCTTGTAATTTCTTATTTCTTGCTAAGTATTGATGAGGTGGTAAATCCTAGTTGTGAAAAAATAATTAATGTGTCATAGTTAGGATTCTCACAATATGTCCTAAATTAAGTGAATTTAGTATTTATAAGGTGGCAAATTGTGATTTTAGGATTGTTGTTTTGCTTAATTTGATAAGGTGGCAGATTGTTTAGTAATGATAAGGTGTCAACTTATGATTTCAATATTATATTCCAAGTTTTTTTTCTTAAAATTAGGTGAGATTCATTCGAAGCAAATATGTGGATAATGAAATTTGAATTAAAAATATAAGATAAAAATAAAAAAAGCTTAATCACTTGGCTATAATATTGTTCACATTTATTCTAAATTAGGATTTGCTACAAATGAGATTGAATGCTTAGTTGGAGTTGTTTATATTTAAATAGATGTATTAAAAATTATTTTCTTTTTTAACGTAAATTAGAAGATTATTTTAAGAGTTTTGATAGAATTTCATATAAAGGATTAATTATAAAAATAATAGCTAAATGAATAATGTAATTTTATTGAAAAATCTTATATTTGAATAAGAATATATATCAAAAAACATTTAGAATCAATATAATTTTTTTTTTTTTTTTTTTTTTTGTATATAAACTTTATAAAAAGGTGTATTTAACTTAAACATTTACTTACGCATTAGATTGACATATTTTTTATATATTTTGATATATATTAATATGTAAATATATCAATACTCTTTATTTCTCTTTGGCTATGCATTTGGGAATATTAGCTTTTCTCATAAATATGCTATTTACATCAAATTCAAGTTCCAATGTTGAGACATTGAAATTCGACAACTTTTATTATTGAAAAATGATATATGTACTTAAAAAAATTAGAATTTTTTTTTTTAAAATTTTGCATATAGACCCAATAAAATATTTGGATTGACAAATCTTTTATATATTTTGGTGTATACTAGTAAGCAAGTATAGCAATAGTTATTATTATTTGGGTAATTAAAATGATTAAGAATCTAATTAAAGGTTAGATATATTTATTTAGTGAAAAATATTTGTTGTCAAAATAGTATTCTAATTGTGTTAAAGTAGAAAAAAGGCACAGACAAAAAAAAACCTATGTATATATAATTTAATCAATTTATTGAAAATTACAAAAACAATATTAAATGTTGCCAATTTGTTTAGAAAATTCAATATTTTACAGAGTTTCTTTCTATTTAAAAGTTGTGATGGGATAACCTAATTTGAACAATTAATTAACCACTGATTACAAAAAAGCAAAGATTAAAAAAAAATAAGATCAACTAAAATCAAAGTGGAGCTAAGATATTATTGAACTTATAACTCTCGCCAGGAGCAAAGAGGCACTGATCCTTACGGGATTGCAAAGCCTGAGTAGCATCTTCAAGAGTAGTGTCTAAGAACTCATGTAATATTAGTTCAATTCTAAGATCAATGAGGCTAGCCATCCAAGCAATAAGAAAGAGCTCCATTTCATCACCATCCTTTCTAGTCCCATCATCAATGATTTGCAGATGTTACACCAAGAATCTTGAACAAAAGGGAGTATTAATCAAAGAGAACCAAAAATACGATAAATCAGATAATAGCCCAAAACAATTAAACCTAATAGAAATTATGTCAGCCTTTGCCCCTTCTAAAGTGAAAATACGAAAGTCCTATTCTTCGAGATAAAGCTAATTAAGATACCACAAAAAAGATAAAATGTAGGCTTGCAGAGAAATACTAGCCAAAATAATTCAGAATGAAATGCCATATAAAGTATAAACAGAAGCTGCAGGCAGCCAAATGCATAAAAGCTTGGCAACATAAAAACCACATCATTGAAGTAAAAGACGGATGAAATCCAACTGTCTAATTAACATAAAGAAATTAATTATAAATGTGATCACTAACAACACCAAATGCCATAGAAGAGGGGATACTGCTCCAGGCATTAAATGCCAAATCATTTTCATTATAAAGTGCATCAGGTTAATTGCAATTTTGCATAATTCATAGAATTTTTTTCTGCTTAAGACTTCTAAAGTCTTAACATGCATATGTTCATTCTTAAATTTACTCATATTTCATTATCCTTAAATTTAATGTATCTTAGGAAGAAGATGTGATATAATTGTATTGCTACAATGACATGAAATGAAAAGATTAAATTGTATGAGATTCATCGTAGAGTAGCATAGAAAGCAAGGTCTATCACATGAAGTTCCTCTTTCCAAAAAATGAGTAATTTTAAATCATCACTTTCCATAAGGATGGTTTGCCAAGAGAGTATTATACGCATCTTTAAAGGTGAAATAATGTTTACCATTAAAGAGCATGTGGAATTGAAGGAAATGGGGAGCTATAAAATATTTGTTGCATGATACATTTTTTTCAAAATAAAAAACTACTCATTATTGATGTGTAGAGAACTAATTGCAGCAACGAAAAAATTATTAAGGATAAGTAGATAGTTCATGTAATGACCTCTTTAATTAGTATTAAGTAGAACTCTTAAAGATCAATGCATCTATTCAGAAACGTTAGAGTTCCTGATAAGAACTCCAAAATTATACATGCTCAGGTGGGAGCACTCCCATGATAGGTGACTTACTGAGAAGTTATCTTTTGAGAACAAAATTGTGAGACTTTTTAGGCCAAGGTGGACAATACCTTAGTGCTTAAAAGTTTGGGTTGTCATAAATGATATCAGAACATACCATAGGGCATTAGATAGGAGCTAAGTGCTATGTAGGGCAAAGTACCACTTCATGTAAGGAGCCTCTTGAACGTATCATTGTTAAGGTGCTACATGGTTGTGGTACATCTTGAGCTTGTAGGGGTCACATCTAGTCATATCTACCAAATTAATATTTCTTGGATATGTGTGTGGATACTGATGAGAACGCCAGTTACTTAAGTCGAGGAGACTGTAACGACTCCCTTAAGTAATATGAAGCAGAACTCTTGCGCATTGAGACATTTTTTTAGATAACGGTGGAGTTTTAGATAAGAATTCCACAGTTAAAAATGCTCAATGATAAGCACTCTGAGGATGGGTGATCGACCTACTGATAAGTTATTTTATGAGAATAAAATTATGAGACATTTTAGATCAAAACAAACAATACATTGGCACTTAAGAAAGTGAATTGTTATAATTCATGTTCCACTATTCAACTAAGAGAGAAGCATTATGTGCAATATTCTTATTTGATTCAAGATCAAGAAATCCATTACAATATTTTTACTTTTTTTTTTTCTTATAGTTGTATTATTTTTTGGAAAAAAATTATATACATTTTCGTTATTGTAAGTACAATCATATTCATAATCAATTTTTTTTTTTTAATATTTTTGTTCGAATAAAAAATAAATTTCACAAATCATATATCTTAAAATTAATATATAGAATAATATTAAGTTTCTAATTTAAAAAATTCCTTTAAAAGTAAAGAATTTTTTTTTTTTAAATCCTTCCAGTGGTACTGAGTTCAGAGGAAAGGAACAGAAGACTGCGAAAAAAACGATCTTCCATCCTGTCCTCCCCTTTGAAACGGAGCGGGATTCTTCGATTGATCTTCGGCAAGGACGGTGAATCCTTCAATCAAGGTCCGCTTCTTCCCCGTATCTTTAAATCGAGAAATTTTCTGTTCAATCGTGATGGATTCTGCATACTGAGACACCTTAGATGCTGCAAAGCGCACCCTCTATAACCCTAGAGGACGACCGCGAAGAGGGCCTCCTTTTCTTCCCTTCCAAAACTGGAGGAGAGGAGCCTAGGTCGGTTCTGGAAAACCTCATAAGCCCTAGCTCCCCGGCTTCCACTTCCACCCGATCGTCCTCCGATAACCTAGGTGCAGCTGCTGTGCACCCATGGCCGCCGGAGTTGAACCCCATTCCGGCATCTCTTGGAGGCTTCGAGGGCTCCGATTCCACCCTTTTCTCCTGGATCCTGCCCGAATCCAGCCCTGGCGCAAGGCTCGAAGGGAGTCAGGATCTAGGGCTGGAGATCCTCGATCCTGGAATTGGTTTTGAGTACCTGGGAGGAGCATTTTCAGGCCAAGGTTCGTTGATTCCCATGATTCCTCCTCCCCCATTCTCCGGATTCTTAACCTTTAAATCTCCGGACATTGTTAGCTCCAACAGCTTCTTCAACACTGAGTTCCCTATGCCTCAACCCAATTTGGGCGTTCCTAACGAGTCCGTCACTAATCTTCTCTTAAAGGCTGCGGAGCTTTTGGAATCAGGAAACACCGTTAGCGCCCACAGGATATTGGCGCGGCTCAATCACCATCTTCCCTCTCCCTGCGGCGATCCTCTCATTCGCTCTGCCTTTTACTTCAAGGAAGCCCTCTTCGCCATTTACGGTGAGCAGTGCTGCCGCCCCCCTTCTTCTCCCCTCGAAACCCTTCTCAAGCTGAGCTCCTGCAAGATCTTCGCCGAGATCTCCCCCGTCTCTCAGTTCCTAAGCTTTACATCCGCACAGGCCGTTTTCGAAGAGCTCGCCGGAGCCAGTCGCATCCATATTCTTGATTTTGATATCGGAGTCGGGTGCCGTTGGCCGCCGCTCATCCACGAGCTCTCGGAACGCCGCTCTGCCGCCGCCGGACCTCCGTTTCAGCTCCTCCGCATCACCGCCTTTGTCTCCGCGGCTTCGCACCGCCCGCTCGAGCTCAGCCTGATTCAAGAAAACCTCGCCGATTTTGCTTCGATCTTGAATGTCCCCTTCGAGCTCAATTTCCTGCCTTTGGAATCTTTCGATCCTTCTGCGGCGCTCTGCTCTTCCGGCGAATCCGTTGCTGTGAACTTGGCGGTCGGCTTCTGTCATCACCAGCTGCCTATTCTAACGCTTCTACGCTTGATCAAGCGGCTTTCTCCCAAGATACTCATCGCAGCCGGCCTTTGCTGCGATGGGAGTGCTGATCTTTCCTTTTCCCGTCATGTCCTCCAATCCTTGCAGTCATGCACTGCCCTCCTCTACTCGATCGAAGCTTCTGGCGCGTCCTCTGAGGTTTCCGATATGATTGAGAGGTATTCATTGAGGCCGAGAATCGAGAGCTCTGTGCTGGGACGATTTCGAACTGGAGCCAAGCTGATTCCATGGCAGTCCCTCTTTTCTTCCGCCGGGTTTGTTCCGGTTCAGTTCAGCAGCTTTGCCGAGGCTCAGGCGGATTGTATCCTTAGGAAGGTTCAATTTAAGGGTTTCATGGTGGAAAAGCGGCAGTCTTCGTTGATGCTTTCATGGCAGAGAGGGGAGATTGCTGCGGTCTCAGTGTGGAGATGATGATTTCTCAAAGGCATGTCACTCCTCTTCACTTTCTTTTGGGAAAAAGGTCATTTTGGCTGTCATGTACATGCTGCTACTACTCACCTTTTCTTCCAGTTTTGAGATGGTATTTTAGTTTCAAATTAGTCTTTTTATGGTACTTTTGGCATGGCAATTCTATTTATGGCGCCTTGATGTTATGTGGTTTATTGCTTGTGGTGAATTTGTTCACATCAAGAGAAGAAAATTACCATCTTTTGTGTGCACCAAAAGAACTATGCTTTTGATTCCTGGTTGTGATTTTCGCAAATGCAGGTTTTGGGGATCGTTTGGTGGATTAAACTTTGCTTCTTTGTTCGTTTTATGTGTTTGTTATGCTAGTGCTGATGATCATTACAATGTTAATAGTTAGTGTCTGACATTTAAGATGGAATGCTTTCCTTATACTTCGAGTACGCTTGGAGTTCTTCGTTCACTTTGCCTAACAATCTAAATCTATAACTTTTGACATAAATCCTTGTAGTAAAACTTACAAAGGCTCGTTTCCATGTTGATTTTCTGGTTTTGTTTGATGGATTGTGGGGATATATTATTGTAAACCTGTAGAATAACAGCCTGTTTGTCATAATAGTTTGAATGACACGCCAATATGTAGGATGAATTCACATAGTACTATGAAGACTTCAAGGTAGATCAATAGTTGCAAGGATGGAAATTGGACCAAAGATTTGCACAAAATGTATTGTTATGTGAAACTGATTGGATCGAAGGAGATGGAGTCTGACATCTGTTTTTGATCATTAGAGGAACTTAAGAATACATTTGGAATGATTCCAAACTAACCAGATGAGAAATGAGCGCAAAACGGGTTCCGAACTGGCTCCAGGGCAATAGCTGAATTCAGGCCCAAGTGCTCGACTCACTGTTTTTTAGCCGTTTTGGTCGAGAGCAGGAGCTTGGGCTGTGTATCTGAATGGCTGGCCAGCGTATTTTGATGTGTGAAACTTCAAACAACACATTAAATGAGTATTTTAGAACCTGACAAGCTTGTATTTTCGCATTCCTCCTTTAATATAGTAAAATCTTACCAAACCACGTTAAAATTTGTGTTTTGTGCACCTCTTTTTCTAAATAATCCCTCAATATATATTTCAAGCAAGTGTCAAGAACCTATAATATATTTTAAGTCTAATTAAGCTATTATAAGTATCAAGTATGCTTGTAGATGCTACTATTATATTGCTTCTTCATTGAGATACTAATTGCATATTTTGAATTGTAGCTTAAAATTTCATCATAGAAGTAGTTATTTTCTTATTGCTGTATTATTTTTAATGAATTTGTAATCATGTTTTTGACTAATAAATCTTAATTATTATGAATTAGATATTAAGATTGTAAGTTTTAATAATGCTATGGCATCAATTAGAGTACTAATTGTTGAATGTTGTGCAAGTTGAGGTATTATTCTTAGCACTAGTTGCTTACTTCTTCCTAAGTCTTGGGCATCCTATATAATCATTAAATTATTGATACATTCAGGCAATATCCTCGTATTAGTGTAATCAGATTTACTGAACCCAATATGTAAGTATGTTCTATATTCAATAATATGCACATTGAAAATTATCAAAACTGCCCAAACATCTTCTAAGATTTATTTGTATTTATTGGTATATTTATGTTAGATATTTTAAATAATTATTTCAATCATAAGTTTTCTTAATTAATAGTCAATTACATGGTTCTAGCCTAATAGTAGCCTTGAGCTTTTACAAGTTTAGAGTTTTTAGGGTTTACCGATTTGTACTATAGCAGGAGGGTCAGGTTGGGTCAGCTTTTTGATTGTTAACAAATTGAGAAATGCTATTTGGACCCGTTGACGTGCACCCAAAAAAGCTTACCCAATAATATTTAGACATAATTTCAATACAAACATTAAAAATAATATTAATATTATTTTAATGTAAATAAAAAAAACTAATAAAATATACTCAAATACTATTGGTTTGGACTTTTTTGGGTGCCACGTCAGTGGGTCCAAATAGCATTTCTCTAATAAATTAGAGGTTCAAAATTTTTAAAAAAAAATATTTGATTAGGCTTATTTTATGAGATTTTTGTTAGATATTAAATTATAGTAATAATGGATATATCTTAAGGAGAATATTTTGATGCCCTACACACAACCCAAAGCATATGAGGATAATGTAAAAGACAAAATTTACAATCATATTGTAACAACTCATGTTATTATTAGGTCGATAGATCTAATTTTGATTTGATTAAGGCAAAAAATCAAAATTATGATTTTAGTCAAATAAAAATTAAAGAAAAATATTCTTAGATAAAGCGTACGGAGGGAATTCTACTGTGAAAGTTTGAGCGTAATTGGGTTTTAACTTCAAAAATTGATAATAAATAAATTTAAATTGGAATTCAATTTTTTTTGCATTTTTAGGTCAAGCATTATAGGAGGATGCTGTATTCAAGTTTCATCAAATTTCGAGCTCAGAATTAACCGTAATAAATTTTTAAAATTTTTACATTTAAAAGTTAATATAAAATAAAATACTCATCCAAATTTGTTAATGTTTGAGCTTACACATTTGCTTCGTCGAGACGGTCGAATTGGTATAAGGTTTGTAATTTTTTGAGCTAAATCAAATGATTTATGCTTAAAATATAATTATAAAAAAAATGTCGTGTGACGCTGTTAACAGCGTAACAGCGGCGTCAATAGCGTGTCCACCTAAGCAGCAGATCTGACAGTTCTCGTCAATTGCTGCTGAAGTGGACGATGCAAATTTAATCTGCGCCTAATGTTGTCTGCGGTGAAAGCGGCAAGCGTTAACGGTAGTAACAGGGCCGTTAACGGTAGTAACAACGCCGTTCACGGACGGAAGAACTGAAATTTGGGATTTTCAAATACAAAATTTGACTCAATCACTTAACAAAATTGGGTGATTTTAGTGTATATGAATTCCTCTCATCAATGCCTAACTCATGGATACCTCAATTTGTAATTTTGATAGTTTTTATGAGATTAATTTTAGAAAAAATTAAATTTTTATTTTTAACCTATTTGGGCAAATTAAATGAAATTTTGCAAGAATTACATCTTAATTTTATACATATGAATATATCATTTATATTTTAGCAGATATTTTCTTTATTTGAGGACAAATTGAGTACCCTCAAATACTAACCATCCAAGCTCTCCAAGATCAAATAATTTCCCTTGAATCTATCATAATGCTAACTTATAGATTCTGCTTAATCATATTAGGGCTGGACACTTTCTTATCTCCTTAAGAACTCCATTGATAACTACATCAAGCACTCAAAGCCCTCTCCACTTCTCTCTCGTATACTTCTTCCTCAAGTTTAGGACATTTTATCCTACACCTTCCCAAAAACTAAAAGAACATCAATAGAAGATTTTAAGCTTCCATCAAGGTGATAAGAACTTTAGAAAACTATCATTATCATCCAACCTCTCTTTATTTTCGAGATGAATAAATAAATTACAAATATGCCCCCTTTTCCCTATTTATCTTGTATGAAGCTTAAATTAAATTCTAAGTCATGAGTTGTAATAACTCGAGTTATTACTTAGGTTACTTAGGACTAATCTAAGTTCTAACTATAGTCCCAGTGCACTGATTAAGTCACTTGGAACTCATCAGTAAGACTTAAACTCATTCAGGAATTAATTAGATCAAATCCTGACTTCTGGGAAAATCCTGAAACCCTAGAAATTGACCCAATCATTTTAACTTCGGATCAAAAATCGGTCGTTGCCATTGCGTTCACCAACCCCAAATTAACTAGGGGTGATGTTTTGGTGGCAATCGGAATTCGTCGAAATTTCGACGAATATTTTAATATTATTTAAATACTCGAAAATGAGAAAATTAAATACTCGTCGGAATCAAAATCCGACTTCACCGTTGCGTTTCTTACCTCTCAATTAGTTAGAGGTGAATATTTGATGATTTTTGGAAATCATTCAATTAACTAAGATCAATTAATAAAAATAATTAGAAAATGAATTATTTAATTCTATATACATGTATATATATATATATATCTCCATTTTTCCCTCATTCTCTTTATCTCAAAGCCGCATGCCCTAATTTCCATTTCCATTCGGCCGACCTCCCCAACCGTGTGCCGAACGCAAGCCATCCTCCTCACTCGACACCTCACCTTCCCTTCCCCTCTCGCGTGGCACTTCTCCTCTCCCTTGTTTGGCACGTGTCGCCTCAACCTCGCAATCTTCGTCTCTTATCTCCTAAGGTATCGTAAGCCAAGTCGCGAGCACGAGAAGCCGAATCCCTCAGTGTCATTCAAGTCAACCCTCTCGAACGCGAGGTGTGCGGCTCTCCTTCTCTTCTCCCCACGGCCGAACCTCCCTCCAATCGCAGCCGCCTCCTTCTATGGACGTCGACGGCAAGGTACTCACTTCACCCAAATCATTCTTTCAACGGTTATGAGCAATGATGTATCATTAGCGTTTTTCTTTACTTTGATTAATATTTTTATGTCGCATTTCTTTTCGTTCCTAACTTCAAATGCGGGCTGCAAAGAATGAACTCACACTCATTTTAAGCAATTCTTAAATAGATACCAAACACAAATATCAATTAAGTGATAGGAAGTATTAAGAGGATCTAGCCTTATAATTGAATCAAAATTTCAGAAAAAGATCACATTCCAATACCTACCACAAAAGTATTGTTCTTATTAATTCTCCTATTGCTCATTTTTTTTTTATGACTGCTGTTTTATAAAATAAAATTTACATGAAAGTTTCTTTTATAAACTTTGGATTTTGATGTGATTATTCACTCAGCAATAAGCAATTTAATGAGTATATTAATTTCATATTCTCAAAGTGTTGCTCGAATTTGTGCTGCTCGAATTCTTATGTGCTGTTCGAATTCTTATGTGCTGCTCTCTGACACTTTTATGTATATGTTCATAAGTTTTCTAGCTGTTTAATTCAATTCAGTAGATTGAGATAAAAAGATCTTGATTTACAAGTTCATTTTCATAACACCATTTAAAACAGGATATTGATAATCTTGTTTTCAGCCTCTAGAACTTTAAGAAGTGGAAAGCTTTAAGAACTCATAATTATAAAAGTTCCTATCTAAGATAGATCTTGTGAGTGCAAACAACAAGGCACCATTTTTAAATCTTTGTAAATTAAAGTAAAATAGTGCACTATATTTTATAATATTTTCCTTTAATTCTAGCCAATGGCCGATTATGAATGGGTAATATTAAATAGTATTGGTCCTTAAATTTTATTTAAGCCGATTAAAGCTCATGGCGCGCATTTATATAATTAGTTATGTAAACTATAAAGATAATAATGATATGTAAGGGAAAGTCTCATCATATTTCTAAATCAACATAAATAAATAAATATATATATATATATATATATATATATATATATATATATATATATATGAGAGAAACTTACATCGGCTTATTAGCAGTAATTAAGTTAGTGATAGAAATCAACTTTACTATTACTTAATAAATACTATATATATATATATATATATATATATATATATATATATACAGGAAAAAAAATATTGAGATCAAGAAGCAGTTCGGGTACTTCTAGGGTTTCAGCCGTCTCAGATAAGAACGTTCTTGAGAGCAAGAAGGTTGACGAAGATGAGTTCCCCCCTCAAACCTGTTCTGGATTCGGGTAAAGTTTGCTGTAACACAGATCTTTCTATCCCCTCTCTTTGTTTACCTTGCAAAGGTGGTAGTTTCTCGGTGATTGGGTTTTGCTTGAAAGGCTGGATCTCCTTAAGAGTTCTTGATTCTTTTTTGTTCTCGTTCTGTAAAGGAGGTTTTTGGATCCGATCTTTACCAAAAAATAATTTTTCGATTTCGCTGGTTTCTTTCGATGATTTTATAAAATTGCTTTCAATTCGTTTTATTAAACTTTCAAGAGGTACGATTAAACTTCTGGTTGACAAAGATCGGGATGATATGGTGGATTCTAATTTTGAACCCCATTGGATAAATTTTTCGTATCTTCGTCCGAAGTTAAACAACCCGCTTCATTTATGGGCTCTAGCGGTATAATAGGTGCTCCGATTGCCATTGATAGTTCTTCTGGTTTTTGGCATGCTCCTCGTGCGAGGGTTTTGGTAGATCTTGACATATCTAAGAGATGTCCTAAGTCCATATTAATTTCAGAAAATATTTTTGAACATGTTCAGGAAGCTAGGATGGAACAAGAATTTGTTAAGTGTGGGGCTTGTAAAAGATGTGGTCACACGGAGTCGGAGTGTGTTAGTCGTTTTAAGCCTCAATGGAGAATTAAAAAAGAAAGTCTGGTTTCTATGATATCTGATAGTTCAAAGAATTTGAATCAAGCTATTATCCCCTTTGTGAGTAAGTCTCCTTTGACTCTGAAAGAGAATTTTAAGGATCACACTGTTTCTATGAATTCAATTGAGAATTCTGTTGAAAAAAATAATATTGTAAGCTTAATTTTAGAAGCTATTAACAAAAGAGAAAATGGTTCCTCGTTGGAGGTCGAAAGTCGAAATGGAGCGGATTCTTGTTCTCTGGATTCGGCCGGAAAAGAGTGGGTTTCTCCAAAAGGTAAACGATTGGTCCGTAGGACCAAGGTTGAGATGATGTTGAAAGACCTCAGTTCAGGAAATCTCTTAGAATTACTTTTTGACGGAAAAGAATTTTCTTTTTTGGAATGTAAGGGGTGTAGGAAATGCTAGAACAAAGAAAATATTGAAATCTCTGTGTAAAAGAAATAATATTATTTTTCTTGCTATCTTGGAACCTTTAATCAAACAGTCTTGTTTGGATAAAATTGCTAAGTTTTTGGGATTTTCTAAGTGTTTGAGCAATATAAATGATAAGATTTGGATTTTGTGGAATCCACCTCTTGATTTCGATATGGTGGTTAATGAGGATTAGTGTATTAATGGTAACTGCTTCTGGAAAGGTCTGAATTAAAAATTATCAGTGGTGTACGTTAGCTGCTCGTATAGTGTGAGGAGAATTTTATGGTCTTCTTTAGAAAATTGGTGCAATCTAGATGACTCCCCTTGCTTAATTGGGGGAGATTTCAATGTGGTTAGAAAAGAATCTGAACGTCTTGGAAAGAGTCGGATGTGTAATTCCGCGATTAGAGATTTTAATGCTATGATTAGTAACTCTGGTCTTATGGATATTGATTTTTCTGGTTCTTCGTTTACTTGGTCCAACGGTTCTGTTGTTTCTAGAATTGATAGATTTTTAGTTAATCCAAATTTTGCCAATTTTTTAATAAGCTGCATGTGGCTCATTTGGGTCGGCTTGGTTCTGACCACGCCCCTTTGCTTCTTCCGCTTGTTTCTTATTTTGTTGGTAAGAGCAGTTTTCGGTTTCAGAACATGTGGATTCAGCATCCATATTTTCTTGATCTAGTTAATTTGAATTGGTCTGCTGCTGTGGATCCTAATATTTCCCCAATGATTAGATTACATATAAAATGGAAGAGGTTAAGAAAAGTCCTGGTCTCTTGGAATAAAGATCATTTTGGTAATATCTTTGAAAATGTTAGAAAGGCGGAAGCTAATGTGGCTAATCTTGAAGCTCTTGTGGATGGCCTAAATTCATCTATTGTGAAAGAGCATCTTGATAAAGCTTATAAATATTTAGATTCTGTTTTGAGTATGAAAGAAGCTTTTTGGATCCAGAAATCGATTCTCAAAAAATTTAAGGATGGTGAAAAAAATACAAAGTTCTTTCACTCCTGGGTTAATATCAAAAATTCTGCAAATGTGTTCTCTCATTTGAAGGATGTTGGGGGTGTAGACATTCCTTTTGGATATCTGGGAGTTTCTGCGTGTGAGTTTTTTAAGAATCTTTGGCAGGGTGAAGGCTGTGATCTCTCTAGTTTTCTAGTTGATATTATTTTTCCTAAAGTTTCAGAGGATGAGAACTCGTGACTGTTGTCTTCTCCTACCTTGAGAGAGGTAGAAGATATTATTAAGGAGTTAAAAGAGGATTCTGCGGCAGGGTCAGATGGTTTCTCTCCTATGTTTTTCAAGTCTTGTTGGGAGCTTATTAAGATTGATGTTTGGGAAGCAGTCTTATATTTTCAAGGCAAATTATATTCACAAATTTGTTACTTCTACTTCTATTTCCCTGATTCCCAAAGTGGATAGGCCTAAATCTTGGGCAGATTTTAGACCTATAAGTCTCTGCAATATTTTTAATAAAATTGCCACTAAATTGATGGCCAATAGATTGTCCTCTCTCTTGGATAGAATTATTTCTCCCAATCAAAATGCTTTTGTAAAATGTAGACTTCTATCTGATAATTTTCTTCTTGCAAAGGAACTTGCGCATGATATAGATAAGAAATGCATTGGGGGTAATGCCATTATTAAGCTGGACATTATGAAGGCCTATGACAGGATTGAATGGAGCTTTCTGCTTGCTCTTTTGAGGAAGTTTGGATTTTCTAAGAATTTCATTCAATTTATTTATAAGTTCATCTCAAATATCTAATTTTCTATCATTATAAATGGTTCTAGTCATGGTTTCTTTAAGTCTTCAAGAGGCCTTAGGCAGGGTGATCCGTTGTCTCCTTCTTTGTTTATCATTGCAAATGATTATTTTTCCAAAATTTTATCTCATTCTTTTAGCTCTACTAAAGGGATAGCTTATCATAACTCTGCTAGAAGAATCATATCCCATCTTTCTTTTGCAGATGATACCCTTATCTTTAGTAAAGCTTCTTCGAAAGCATTTAACTCAATTTTAAACATTTTGAGCCATATGAAGAAAATATTGGGGATGAAAGTTAATATGAGCAAATCAAATGTTGTTTTTGGTAAATTGTCCCTAGTAGCAGAAGAGCTACCCTTTTAAATATTTCTAATTTAACTCAGGATACTTTTCCTATAAAATATTTGGGTTTGTCTTTGATGAAAGATATTGCTTCTTGGTCTCATTTTCGAAAAATATTAGACGCTATAACCGTAAAGATTAATAGTTGGGCAGCTAAATGCCTTTCTTTTGGGGGCAGAATTACTCTGTTATAATCTGTGATTAATTCAATACCAAATCATTACTTGGCTGTGTTAAAACCCCAAAAGAAGTTCATTAATATGCTTAATAAAATATGTAACAATTTTTTGTGGGGTAATTATGGTATTAGGAAATCTGTTCACTGGGCTGGCTGGGATGACATTGCTATTCCCAGAAAATATGGGGGGTTGGGATTTTTGCCTTTTAATAATACAGCGGATGCTTTCTGTGTGAAATATTGGTGGCGTTTGAGGAAAGGTGAGGGCCTTTGGGCTGCTTACATGAAGGATAGATATGGAAAGATGGATCATATGGTGATTAGGGGTCTTAAACAAAATGATTCGGTCTTTTGGAGGAATCTTTTAAGGTTCCATAGTGCAGCTGAAAACTGTATTTTTTGGGAAATTGCGGAGGGGAGTATCTCTTTTTGGTATGATTGCTGGCTAAAAGAGGGTGCCCTTTTTTCTATTGTTCCTGTGATGGGTAATACTGACGCAAAGATTTCAGACTTTTGGAATGGTGGTAACTGGAATATTCAGAAACTTAGAGAAGTGATTACTGATGGCAATATCATTAAATCAATTAGTGAGGTCCAAATATGAGTGGGTAAAGATATTATGAATGTGGTTATTGGGAAGAAATTGAAGCCTTGTCTGAATTCTGCAAGGAAAACTCTTCCCTTTTTATATTCTTTATCTCCTTGTGGTTGGTTTAAACTGCCTTCTTCTGCTATTTCTTTTTTTATTTGGAGAATCTGGAAGAATTTTATTTCTACAGATGATGTGCTGAAAGACAGAGGTGTTTCTTTGGCTTCGAAGTGTGTTTTCTGTAACAATGAGGAGTCTTTGTCTCATCTTTTTCTCTCTTGTATTTATGCTAGAAGTTTATGGCAAAATTATGATCATCTTTGGCATTTAATAGTCAAGGTTTTTCTCTTGCTGTTCCTGATGCTCTCCTTATGTGGAAGAAAGGGGCATGTATTTTTGGCTTTACTCTGGCATGTTTGGTTTGTTGGCAAATCTGGAAGGTTAGAAATTTGATTAAGTGGAAATCTGTGTGTATTTCGACTAAGAGATCTATTTTTGCCATTAATAAGTTTATGAAATTAGCTATTGATATGAGATTTTTTCCGCAAAATATCATTTTTCCTTTGTATTTTGAGTCTGGGTGTAATCTTGCTATCTATGCCTGGAAGTCTGATTTCTTATTTTCTGAAAGTATGTCTATTCTGTTTTTTAAAGTGCAAGTTAATGAATATGGGAAAATTGTTCTGAAAGTCTCCTGGTTGAGAAGTATGTTGAATTATTTGGTTTGTAGTTGCTGGGAAAACAAATTTTCCATGGATGGCATTCGTATGTGGATGATCCCTTGGATTTATATTTACTGCATAGTTTTGTCAGGGGGTGCTATTGATCTTGTGTATTTTTCAGGTGATGCAGAGTTAATGTCGTATGGTAAGAAGGATTTACGTGATAAGGTTAGTGTTATTTCAAAGTTGTATTAAATTTGGATTAAAGATTTCAAGATTAGTTTCTGGTGGCTGTAAGTGCTGGTGTAAGGATTTTGTCAGAATTTTGAATTTTTCAAGTGATATTCTATTTAGAGCTGGATGGCAGGTACGTTTGAGTACTCTTTGCAACCACTCATTTTTCTGTTGCTCCAGGTTTGATTATTTTGATTTTGGTATGTTGTTGGCTGATATTATGCGGGTTTGGCTCGTTCGTATTTTCGCTTTATATATGGTGCTTTTTTATTATGGTTTTATTCTAAGTGGTTGTGGTCGATTTTCCTGTTGAGGTGACTGTCAGTCTGTTCATTCAGTTTTTGTCTGCTGTGGAGTTATCCCGTTTGTACTTGGTCCTCTCTGTCTTCTGGAAAGTACCGAGGGGTACTTGAGTCTTTTTTGCATTAAGGTTTTGGCGTTTGAGATTCTTCGGCTGGAAAGTCTTTATATAGAGATTGTTTCGGTCCTTAACTCTGTTTATTTTTAAGAAAAGAAAAAAGAAAAAAGAAAAGAAAAAAGAAGAAGAAGTTTATGATGTTCCTCTTTCAGGTTGAAGCTGTATTGTTATTCAGGTGGGATTTCTTCATTGCTGCAGGATGGGGTCAGTCTTGAGCTATAGCTACCTAGATAGTTGTGCGATAGTTTTAACAGTCTCTTCTGGAATTTATTCTTTTCTTGCAAGGAATCTGTATCTGTTTCTTCTAGTCTTTTGGCTTTTTTCTCTTTGGTTTCTGCTGGTTTTGAGTCACTGGTTTTTCAGCATCATGATTCTTCTTTGTAAGAGCGCAGATTGGACTTTTTCTTGGATTCGAAAGGCCCGGGTTTTATCAAGTGCTGCAACTGGGTGCTTATGGTGGTTCTCGTGGACGAACTCTTTGGGATCGTTTGCAGTCGTTTGCCAATTATTCATTCAATGCCTTGATCCAACAATGAGTGACTTGTTGCAGCTAATAGGGAAGGTGTTTGATATCGCATGGAAGGTGATTTGGACCGTCGTATTGGGTTTAATTCTATATTTAGCAGTCTGTATTTTGTGTGGGTAACTAAGGTAGGTGCTTCTTGAGGGCGTTTTGGTTAGTTGGGCCAGTTTTATTGTAGCCTATTTTTGGTTATTTTTGTCTTTTGGTTTATCTATGTGAAAATTAAGTCCAACTTTGGATTGATTTTCTTGAAGGATTATTATTCAGGTTTAGTTTGTAAAAGTTTTTCTGAGTAAATAGAAAAGTGATTGTTTTTTTTTTTAAATATATATATAATAGGAAGAGAACAATGGCAATAATAAAAAGCTTAATAGAATTGACACTTTTCAATGAGCTTTGTATCCTTCACAAGTCAATACTATCAATGATCACATAACTTTGTACTTGAAGTAGAACTGAAGATTTTAATTCTAATACTATGAACTTTATGTTAAGACACATTGCTAACAATGCTCTTATTATCAGAAATGTTGTTTTAAATGTTAAGTCTTTTATTAATAATACAAGTAAGCTTAATAATGCCAATATTCTTGTTGATGCTGTTTCAAATAATATTGATGAGGTTGTTCCAACTGAGATTAAATAATGCAATGTTGCCCTTACAAAAGCTGAACCAAATGCCATTACTCTTTGAATGATAAGTCATGTAGATTGATGCGTTGTAAAATGTTGAGATCTTGTCGTGCTATGTTGTCTCACTGATTCATCAAATTGTAGATATTCTCAAAAAAGATTTATGATAAGGACAACTCCATATTCAAATTGAACGACATATTCATGCCAACATATTTAGTGTTGAATTCTAGATATTAATCTCTTGAGCTTTGCTGTAATATGTAGCACCTTATTTTGGGAATACTTTTTTATTTGCTTGATGCAAATGGAGACGTTTGAAGAAATTATTATAAAGCGGCTATAAAGCAACTTTTATTTGAAGTTACTGTGGAAGAAGCTATTCATATTGTTTGAATATTTTGCTGTCAGATTGCTTTTGTTAATAATTTTATGTTTGCTTGTTTGGATGCTGCGGGAGAGGTTAAAGAATTTGTCGAAATATAAGATTTTATGTCAAGATTGTATGATTGTATTTCTCCATGGGAGATGTGAGTTTTAAGCTGAATTAACAATTTATCATGGAAGGAAAATTTGGATGGCTGAGCGATTCTAATGATAGCCGAATGGGTATGTACTGTTGTATCTTATAAGTGCTGAATCAATGCTGCAGCATTTGAAATGCTATATTAGTATTATGTTGAATGCTGAACTAAATATAGTTATCCCTCGCATGTTAAGTAAGGTATTGATGTCCTATTCAAATGCTGGATTAAATATAACTATCCTTTGCATATTAAGTCATATAATGCTATCATTTTCTTTGTTAACATAAATGTTGTTGTTTTATAGAATGTTAAATCAATGATCCTTAAGACTAGGATGATTCCAAATTGACCTTAATATAAATTGTAATTATGCAATATAAATGTTAAGAATGTTGTTAAAGTTAATTCATAGTATTCTTCTTGATTTAATGTTATATATTGATTTTATATCATGAAGTCTAAATTCTCAGTTTAATTAGATTGTCACTAAAATCTTAGTCAAGTTATCCCATGAGTTTAAAATTCAAATTGCATATGTTCTTTCATAAGCTAAGTTCATAAACATTAACAAAGTTATCAAAGTAAACAAAAACGTTTAAGAATAAATTTAATCGAGGACTCAATCTTAACTATTTAAGAATACTTACACTCAGAAATAAGATTTCCATACAATAAATATAGGTTACATCTATTATCTAAGCAAATATAGCTATATATAAACATTCTCGTAATGCCATAATTACAATTTGGACGGCCTACGAGTATGCAACCATTGTAATTATGTGTTATACCTTCATGCTATTTTACCGTATCAAAGCTAAAGTAATTCAAATTAAACTTGCTTATGTTGGTCATAAATACTACAATTTAACTCTTCTTGTTATAAAAGTCATGTTGAAATATAAAACTTAATAAGCGACACAAAAATAGATAAGGATAGTTGCAAGTTGAATAAGAAATAATGTTGGAATGAAATTAGTATCAAAGATGGTGTATTCAATTGTAGTCTTCCTTTTTATGCAAATTAATTAAGTTTAAGCTTCATGATATGAGATCAATCTCATTTCATGCCTTCTTAAAATCCTCTAATATTCTCTATTTCATTCTCAATCTTCTTAATAACTTTAGTTAAGATTTATGTTTGAGTGTTAATCTTAATAATTAAGAGCTATTTTCTTAGGATTAGGAATATATCATAGGTTAGAATTTGTCTATTGAGTAAATTGGGTTACTCAATAGGTGAAGCCTTAGTTTTGATAGTTTTATAGATTTTCTTAGTTTGTTAATGATTATTTGATCTTTCAATCTTAGAACTAAGAATAGAAATCTATCATATTGAGTATAATTTACTCATTAGGATTTGCCTTAATTTAATTTTGTGAGAATTGGGTTCTACACCTTAGACCCTTAGATATACCTTTAGATTGAGTGATTAAACCCCATTATTTAGAGTTAAATCCTCAATCCTTTCATCTTGATATGATTAATCAAGATGGGTTGGGAGTATGATAAAACATTAAATTAGGATGATGATTTACTTATTTAAATCAACTAGTCGACATTGATTTAGATATAGTTAGGACTTGGCCAGTCCTAATTATGTTCAACTTATAAGACCGTGAGTTTAAGTTATATTTAGACTAAGAATTGATGATTATGAATCTTATGTAACTTAGAGTAGAGAGAACGAATAAATTAGATAATAATGGATATTATATGTGTCTTAGTAGAGTATCTTGCTCACTTTGACTTTGATGATATGCTTGCCTTGAAATTGTGCCTTAAACCTTAGCATATATTAGGATGTAAGGTATTTGATGAATATCTTGTGTTAATTTTAAATTTGCATAAATATCATTTTCATTTGGTGCTTTGAGATATAATTAGTCTGCCTCTTTAGAATTAGTTCGACCTAGTAAAGGGAATACTAGTTTGTTGGTGAAGCCACCTAGTGTTTCACTTACTAGTCTGTTGAAAAGATATAGTTTGGTTCGGCCTAGTAGCGGAAACACTTGTTTGTTGGTGAAGCCACCTAGTGTTTCACTTACTAGTTTGTCGGAAAGAGATAACGGATTTGATTCAACTTAGTAGAATGAAAACTAGTTTGTTGGAGAAGCCACATAGTGTTTCATTTACTAGCTATTGAATAAAGAGAATATATTGGATTTGCTGTGACTTGAAGAGTCATTTGTTCTGATATGGCAGTACTGATGTTTGGTATACATCTACATGTGTTCTTCTGCCTTAGCCCATCAGGCTAAGAGAGTTGATGTTTTCTTTCAGTTTGGTTGGCTTGAGTAGCCAGTATAGCTTCAGTTTACTGCTTTTAGTTTACTTTCTTGCATTTCTGCATTACTTTAATTACAATCTTTACTGTGTTTTTCAATTAGTCCTACTTATTATAGGATACTAATTGTGATGATTATTTTAGGATGCTAGTCCTACTTATTATAGGATGCTAGTTGTAATGATTATATTAGGATGCTAGTCCTATTTATTATAGGATGCTAGATGTGATGATTATTTTAGGATGCTAGTCCTACTTATTATAGGATACTAGTTGTGATGATTATAGGATGCTAGTCCTACGTATTATAGGATGCTAGTTGTGATGATTATAGGATGCTAGTCCTCTTATTATAGGATGCTAGTTATGATGATTATTTTAGGATGCTAGTCCTACTTATTATAGGATGCTAGTTGTGATGAATATAGGATGCTAGTCCTACTTATTATAGGATGCTAGTTGTGATGATTATTATAGGTTGCTAGTCATACTTATTATAGAATGATAATTATGATTATTATAGGTGCTAATTATGATTATTATAGGATATTAGTTGTGATGATTATAGGATGCTGGTCCTACTTATTATAGGATGCTAGTTGTGATGATTATAGGGTGCTAGTCCTATTCATTTTAGGATGCTAGATGTATTCATTACAGGATGCTAGTTTCATTTATCATAGGATGTTAGAATTGTGCAGTGAATTGCTTATATAAAATGCTTGGTGTATTTTAAATTATTTTACAATTTATGATTTGTAAGTTATGTGAATTAGCATGAATTATATTGATCATAAGCATCTTTAGGATGAGTCTCTTTTTATTATGTTATCTGTATTTCTTATCATTTCTTTTACCACCCAACCTTGTTATAGCAAAGTTTGGAAGTGTGTGTTCACTTCCATTGTTGATTAAGCTATAAGCTCATTGCTTTTAGCTTTCCTTTTTATTTCTTATGCTTGTCGCACCTAATTGTCATTGCTTAGTTGTTAAGTTTATGGTGATATCCAAATAAACATAATAATTATCGACTTAAATTGTACTTAGACATTTTGTCTAATTATATTCTTTTTTTGTTGTTGGCTGGGGCCCTATCATTGTGAAACTGATAATGGTAGACTCTGAGCTATTTAAACTTTTGGAGCCTTCTAAAGACGGGATTCAGGAGGAGGATCGAGCTGTAGAAGATCATTAATTCTTTTTCCTTTCTGCTTGTGAGTATGAGTGTTGTTCTTTTTTAAACTCTTTCTTTAATAATGTTGTAATAATAATATAAGTTAATTTGTATTTTCTTTTACTGCTTTTATTCTGGGATGTATGTTCTTACTGTTGTATTGTGATGGAATGGATGTTATGCCGTTTCTTCCGCACTCTGATTTTATTTATATATCATTTAGTGAATGTCTATTGTAAATGGTAAATTCTTTAATCATAATGGGTTAGGATGTGTGCCTAATCTATTCATAAGTGAGGAACTTGTCATTTGGTGACTCATCCACCGTAATCATGTTAACTTAAGAGTTAACAAGATCACGGCGGGGCTAGGCCACCACATGAGTGGTGACTTAGATTTGATTTAAATTATTTTATGGAGTAAATATAAATAAATAATGTCATGCGGGATTTACAAATCATGTCTAAGCTTAAAAGAAATACTGTAACGACCCGCTATTAGATTTGATATATTAATCTAACAACGGGTGCTACGGTAGTACTTAATATTGGATTAGAGATTTCTAACCCAACATTAAGTAATACTTTTAAAATATGTGAATCTATGGGTAGAAGGAAACTCAACCATTCCAATTAAACATTCATCATTCATGACATGAAAATATACAACAAAAAAGAATAGTTTAAAACATCACAAAAATATTTAATTTGCAAGTTTTGAGAATGTAATCACTCACCCTAGCATAAGAAAAAAGTGTAAAGTAGATAAGGTCTTCAATCTGGCAACAGTTCAAGCTCCTCCTTGAGTACAACACTTGATCCACGCTCATAATCTACCATATTTGATTTATAATATAGTATGACACAAAGTACAATTCAATGATACATTAATTTCTTACATATATCACGTTAGTTATTTACAGTTTTAATATAAGCAGAGCATTTTACATGGAATGAATAAATGTATAATTGATGTAGCACATCCTAAGAATATTATCAAAGGCCTAATAATAAGAGCTATGGCTAAAGTTCAAGGAAAGAATTTGAAGGCGAGCTAATTACAAAAGCCCAATAAAAAGCCCAAATATTGGGTTTATTATTTATATTTTATTTTTATTAATATTTTACTTTTTTATTTATTATGGCACATATTTAGCCAGCCATGTAATGAGGAAAATATTTAATGTAAGCAGTTGGAGTTACTTTTTCACTAATTGCTAACTATCCATCTTTTCCTCCAAAATTTCCCTCCATATTTTCCCTCAAAAGCTTATAGGGCAAGAGACTTGTAGTGCCTATAAATATGAGATGAAATATAATATAATGGAGTAACTTGAATGAAAGAAATTTGTGGTGAATAACTCTCATATTGCTTGGTGCTTGTCGGTGTTAAGTTTATTACCTATCTTTAGTGAGTTAAGTTATTATCTTATTTATATTTTATTTTTTTAACCATACTCTTATTCTCATAACCTCAAACCATTTACACATATTCTTCAGCATCTTAAGTATCATTTAAAAATATTAAATCATTATCTAATCTCCCAAACACTCTCCAAACTCCACCATAACCTTCGCAGCCAAATCTAAAGATAGCTCGACCTAGTCTTCTTCCCTACCCCTCGACACCCATCTAAACACTATCAAACCTAGCAATCTACTCCAGATCCAAACTACATATCTTAGACTACCTATATTAATTTATTTTCAGCCCTTTAGCCCACTAAAATCCCACTTACAAAAGGGATATTTTGAATCAGCCCAAACTAGGCTCAATTTAGACTAGTCTTAGTTTTTCTTTAGATAGTCCACTCTAAACTCATAACCAACCCATCACAAACTTCAAAAATCATCATTAGACATTATCCTACTAATCCATTCAATATTTATATATCTAATTTACTAAGAAAAGGCAGCCCTCTAGCATCAATAATGTGGTGCCCCGCTCCTTAAGTCCACAATCATTAGACTAAGGAGTGGAGTGTCACTCTGACAAATCCCTCACTTATCATTGGATTAAGTATAATCTCCAGTCCATTAATAAGGGAAGGATATGCTCAGGATATAAGCAAAGAAAATCAATCACTAAGTAAATAACGTCTCTGAGTGCAGAAGCAAGAAATGTAAGATAATACATTCAGTTTATCATAATATAGATATGACATACAACTCAGGATAAAACAATGCAGTAAAAGAAAATATAATATCTGAATTATTACATCAATTTTAAATAAACTTAAATAAAAGAATAATATCATAAGAATAATATCATTTATCCTTACTTAAAGAAAAGACAAAAGTAAGGCTCTTCAACTCTGAATTGAAGCTCCTCCTAAATTGACTACTGCAGGTACTGGATGTCCAAACTGCTTAGATTCTGATATTATTGGTTTCACAATGCTAGTGCTCCATCCAATAAAAAAAATATTGTTAGATAATTATTTAAGTACATTTTAGGCTGAATATTTTACATGAGTTATTAATGTCACCATTTTAACCTTAAGCACAATAAAAAATAAACTAAAAGCAGTAGGAGCAGTAAGCGTACAAAGAACGGGATAAATTATAAATATAATATTTATAACTAAATAATAAGTGAGGCAAAAGTACACCTCAATAGCTAAGCAGGGAATGAGCATATACATATATATAGTGCAGTAAGTAAAAGTACTGAAAGCAGAGTCTAATTCTAAACATGCTGATGATCATATGACATATGCTAATTAAAGACAAAAATTTGAAAATGGTACTTATAGTAAGCAGTAAAGTCTATCATCTTATAAATACGTACAAGTATGCAGGTAAGTAAAGAATACAGCTGACTGAAACATGCATCAAAAATATAGTATACAGTAAGCTGAAACTGAACAGGTATATAAAACTACCATATCATAAAATTGGCCAATCATGCCTAGTGAAATTCCCAAAGCTTTTTTGGGCTAGGGCAGACAGAAATTCTCATAGCATTTTTGGGCTAGGGCAGACAGAACCAGCAACAGAACTGAGGAGGCAGTAAATACACATGCAAAATCTTTTAGTTATTTTACTTTTGTTTCTGTGGAAATGTCTAGAAACAACTAAGGAGTCAAACATATCTGCATGACTATACGGGTTCCAAGCTTAACTCACACTCCTCAATGAGTAATATTAAGCATTCTTATTACTCATTACCCCTGTCCATTAGGATAAATGTGCACCTGAATATACTAGGACATACTGAAACCAAAGGCAACTGTTATCCTAATTATTCTAAGTTTTCATTTTATGCACAAAGTTTTCTTATATGATATGACCAAGTGAATAAGCACAAAATACAAGGAATACATATCAACAAAATAAATCAAGTAAGCAAAAGACTCTTTATAACATCCCAAAGTTATTACTCAGCTTAATTTAAGCATAATCATATCTCAATTATCATTTTGTTAAGTTCATATAGTCATTTGAATCAATCCCCAAAGATTTAGTGCGATTCAGAGCTAAATCAAATAATTTGGGTTATTTTAATATTTAATTAATCATAAAATTGAGGTATTTAATTTGACTTCGAAATCGAAATCTGACTTTATCGTTGCGATCATCACCCCCAAATTAGCCAAGAGTGATGTGTTAGACGTGTTTGGAAGTCGTCAGATTTTCACGAATATTTTAATATAATTAAATACCCCGAAAATTAGTATAATTAAATAATCGTCGGAGTCAAATTCCGACTTCACCGTTGAATTCCTCACTCCCAAATTAGTTAGGGATAAATTTTTGTGAATTTTCGGAGTGTGTTTCAAAAATTTGAATTTTTAAATAATTGAGGATAATAATTAAGTAATTATTTGTCCTCAAATTGCAAATTTCCTTGATTTTATATTGCATCCTGTCAGCCCCCTTACCCCATCCGGCGCCCCCATGCCCCTTGGTCTAATTATTGATGACCTCTCCTCCTCCCTTCACATCCTAGCTCCCTAGGCTTATGATGGCCTATATACCCTTCATCATTTCTTCTATTCTTTGAAGAGAAGCTCAGCCCCTTTAAAAATCTATAAGCATGTATAGAAGTCATTAAGGCTTTTTAAAGCATCACATTTCCTTGAAAGAAAAACTGCTCTATTTTTTATTTATTCAGTACACCCTGCATTTATCACCATTTTTTGTATAGTTAAGATACTCCGTTAGTGCTAATATTAGTATCAATGGAAAGGTATCGAAAAGACCTTTCCATTGATATATGACACCGCTCATGGAATGCTCTGGATTGAGAGTATTTGAGCTCGAAATTAGACATTTACGGGTTTCACCTGGCGAAAATACCGTCTGGCGCTGCAGCGCCCAAGTTGCAGAAACTGGACCATTGCAGCACGCCATAGCGCACTGTAGCGGGCTGCAGCGTCATTTCAGAAAAAAAAATCATATAAAATCCGTTAATTACCTAATTAAATAGTAAATCGCAAATGGACCGCTGTAGCGTGCCATAGCGCGCTATAGCGGGCTGTAGCGGTATTTTAAGAAAACTATAGAAAATCAGAAAAATAAATTAATTGAACAGTATTTTCGTGAGTTGGAGCGCTAAAAGCCTCATGAGATCAAATTAATGAATTTGACTCATAGGGGCATTTTGGTAATTTGACCTTATAAAATCTAAATTTTATGTCAGTTTATTGTTGCTTACTATCTAAGGTTTCCATAGAACCTAAAATTATTAAATTTTGATAAGTATTGGCTAAGTTATAGCCAATACATGCTAAGGGGTAAAAAGGTAATTTAGTGTTTCTTAATTAAGGGTCAAAATCATAACTTCTCTAATTTGTGTCCAAATTGAGTAAAATCAGTGGCTATAGTTTACAAATAATCTACTAATTATAATGATTAGTAGCAAGCTTAATTTGGACTATAATTGGCTAAGTTAGGCCTAATTAGGGTTTAGGGTGATTAATGAGTGATTAGTGAAATTAATCACCAAATCGCTAAACCAACCTCACCAGTAGATTTTATTCTGCTCTAGGAGTTCTCTGAAACTTAAATTATTCAATTTGGATCATTAAGTTTGCTAATCTTCTCTAATCAAAATTTAGAATAATTAGGTTGATTAAGAAATCTAACAATTGGATTTTAAATATTTTTTGCAGTTTACTGTTAATTAGGTTTTTTTGATTAAAATGGATATATGGATCATCTAATTTGGAGTTCAATTGACTAACTTATGGTCAATTGAAGTTCTAGAGTTAATTGACCTAATTAGGATTAGGTCCTAAATGTCATTAATCTAAAACTAATCCAAATAATAAAATAAATACTACTAGAATAATCCTTAGGGTTTACTGTTCATTTTAAGACCCATATTCAATATGTTTGGATTAGTGTACACAAAGTTAGGGTGATTTGAATGAGATGACAATTTTGGTAATTAATTAAATACCTAAAATATCATTAAGTGAAATATTAGTCAAAATAGAAAATTGACAACACCAATAAATTCCTTGAATTTTTTTGATTAATTTAGTATTTTTAATTGTATAATTTGAACTCATATTTATCAAGATATTAGGGTTTAAAGTTTAGATATTTCTAATTTAATTAAATCCATTATTTAGATATATCTAATTATAATATATTTTGATATATTAATTAATTCAACATATATATATATATATATATATATTAAAACTTTCTTTTACAGACGGCGGGCCCACCTAGGACACGTGTCCCGTTACGATTGGCCGGGACAGGCGAGCGGGACTCGCAACTGTCTCGGATGAGACCAGCTGACGCAGCTGATGAGCTGCGGGCCCCACCACAGTCGCGACGTAAAGAGAAGACGACACGTGGGCGCAGGGGCCCACTAGCTCGACTGCAGCGTGGGTCGGGTTGACCTGACCCGGCCTGATGGCTACCCCCTTCCTCTCGACAGCACCACGGACGTTAGGGAATAGGGCGGCAAAAATGGCCTCCATCCAGACCTCGCTAGGGCTCGGACCGCATGGACTTAGGAAGATGACATCAAGACCTAACTAAAGACGGGCGGACCGAAGACGGGGGTGATCGGAGCCGACGACAAAGCCAAGCCCTAGACCTATTATGGCCGAAAGAGACGAAACCCGAGCTCAATAAAATTTTCATTTGATCGAACTCGAATGAGTTCGATCGAATACATTTGATCAACAATCAAGGAAATAACTCAATTTATGAAACGGAATCAAATGATGAAATGGGAAGTAGAGATACGTACCTAAGATCAACGGCTGCTAATGGCTGGAGGAAGATGAATAGTCTTGAGAAATTTCAGCTTCGATCGGTCAACTGAGAAATCTCCTGATCGAAATTAGAGTTACATTAAACTAGGTCCATGTCGGGGAGGTCCTTGGAAGCGGCGAGGGGCAGATGGCGAGTGGAGCTCGCCGCATGTGTTAGGGATGACCACGCGCACGGTGTGTGGCGCTAATCGGGGGAGACGATACTACAACCGTCCGATCATTCGATCGGACGGATCCGAACGATCCGTCAAACTAGACGGTCCATCGTGCGGATAGCAAACGGCGTGAGGAGGGGTAAACGGCGCCGTTAGATGCTAATAAAAATATTAATAATTTCAATTAAATTATACAAATTTCTTAATTAAATTTATATGATTAATTGTATCAAAAAATTTCCAATAAATCACCCATGGCTAATTGATGGGTGAGGAACGCAACGGCGCTATCGGATTTTTTTGTTTCGACGAGTATTTAATTATTTGATTTTTCAGAGTATTTAAATAATATTAAAATATTCGACAAAAATCCAACGTCTTCCATATGACTCCAAGACTTTGCCCCTAGCTAATTTGGGGGTGGTGAATGCAATTCCGAAGTCAAATTTTCAATTTGAGGTCAAAATAAAAAGTTAATTTCTATGATTTTGGGATTTTCTAGAAATCATGATTTGATCCATTTGACTCCTGATTTGGTTTGGATCTTAAGGATATGCTTTTAACGACTTAATCAATGTACTAGAATCATAATTAGGTCTTGGATTAGTCATAAATGACATAAATAATAACCTGGGTTGTTATAAAAACTAATGATGGTACTCAATTATTAGTATTGCTAACTTAAGTGTGAGTATATTCCATGATGTATGTATATATCGCGAGTTTGAAATTAATTAAATCTTTTATGGAAAATGATGTAAAGACTAACTTTGAGAATTTAATATTGGCTGAATTTATATTGATACTCCATACTTCTCAACCAAATCTCTACTAGCCAATGTGTTTATAAAAGGACCGATATCCTCTACATTTTAATTAACTATGTCCAAACAAGAAAAAGAGATGTGTATTTGTATGAGATGAAGCGTGAATGAAAGTCTCATTTATCGATAGCTATTAATATTGGATCCCTTTAGCTTTTAGCATTCTAACTTAATATTATCCTATCAATCACCTTCAATTTGAGTGGTGGGGTTAACATAGTTTTCTATATCTGTAATTGCTTTAGTTATTACATTAGTATTATTTCAAGGTTTTTTTTTCTTTTAGATAATTTCCTATTTACATGGGATTTTATTTTATATGATGAGTTTCATCTGCAACTATAATCGATTCAGATTTTCAAAATTAACCGTAGAAGTTTTGCATGTGCTTTGATAATAAGGTGAATGCGATACAATCTTTACTCCCTCCCAATATCAATGTTAAAGCATAAGTTTGAAAGTACAAAATGATTTCTCTTAAGACTTGCTAGATTCTAAAGGATATTTTCCAAACCTGTATAATTCATTTCTACAACACTTGAATAAAGTTTTCAAATATTCAAATCATTTAATTGAACTCACATTTGTTTCAAATTCTCAGGATTTGCTCTAAACACCATTTGAAGTATAATGAAGATGATTGCAAAGCAATTTAACTGCTAAGTATTGATTAATAACATTGAGTTGTTACAAATAATGAGTTTTTTTTTTAATATTTATGTTCATGCTAATGAAAGTGATGATTGCATATATGTAATTTAAGTTTATATATTTGTGTTTTTATTTAAATTGATGTTTAGATTTATTCTTATATTAAAATAAGATTTGCAAAATCACATTTATGTTAAGATAAGGAAAATATAGATTTTTTGAAAATTTTAAGTTTGCTTACATGAAGATGAATATCATATGTCAAAGTTTTTTTTTTATCTAAATTAATGTTTAGATTACTATTAATAAACTTAAGTATAAATTAATTATATAAGATTTTTTTTAATAATAATTTATACCTTAAATTTTGGAAATTAGTGTATTAATGATGGTTGTAATTACATATGATTAAAGAATAAAATTCATAATTGAAATATCATTATTATTGATTTATAAACTCTCTAAATGTAATCTTAACTTAAGAATAAGATCTAAATGAAAGAAAAATAATAAATGAAATTATTGAAATTATAAATTTATGAAACTAATAATCTAATAGATTCATATATCAAATATTCAGAATAATGGAAATAATTTAAGTATGTAATAAAACTATAACTTTTATTAGATAAGATTAATTAATCAGTTTTTAAAGTAATTAAGGTCACAAATAATCACGTAAAGCATCACAAAACTAAATATTATAAAACAAGGTGTTTGTAAATTTTTGTGTTATAACTAAACCTAAAATATGTTCATAGCCATTATTTGATAAATAATTATACATAATAACATCTAATATAAGATTAAAATAATTGTTAAATATAAAAACAATTTTCGAAGTTAAGATAATATTTGGTCCTAACATGTGAATGAACTTGACAAATAAGTTAAAGTTATTAGAAAATAAAAGGATAGGTTTATGTTATTTATTCAATTACATATTTATTTTATGTTGCTCTATCACGTCACTTTTATCATAGCATGTCTGCATAATATATCATTAGCAGAGCGATTTGTGCTCACATAGGATCTGTTAGCAGAACGATTTGTGCTCACATAAGATCTATTAGTGTTGAGATTAAGAGCACACTTAGGATCTATGGGATACAGTATATCAACAAAGTTATGCATACATATGACATTCTATAGCATACTTAGGTGCATATTCAGTTGGCGTATATTATAGTTCAGTTTCATATTTTTATTAAGTTTACAATCATATTTTTAGTACCTCACTTTCAGCACACTTATTTTATTTTCAGTATTACTCATTTTTTATTTTAGTAGTTGGATTTACAGTTACACCTTTACTTTTAATTTATACATTTTAATTTTTGTTTAACTATTTACTAACTCTCATGATAAGTAATATTTTCATAAAATGAAAAGAAAATACTAAAAGCAACTTAATATATACTTAAACTTATTGTATAACACAATATTTTTTTTTTTTTACTGGTTCCTAACATGTGAAACAGACATATCATGTTTGGAGTAGTTTGAGGAGCTTATTTGTAATGAGGTTCCAAAGTTGGCAGAGGAGATTGAAGAACAGCAGTTGCTAGGGTGTTGATACATTATTGTTTAGATCATTTTCTTTATTTTTGGTGAGATGAGAGGTTGCTCACTTGAACATTTAAATTATAGCTTGTAATAATTAACTCTAGATGTACTTTTGATTTTTTTTTTTCAGAAATGAATATTTTTCTTAACTTCTGTGATGAATGATATGGATGAACATTTAAGATTCCATACTTTGATGTTATATACTATCTTGTACTCAGTATTGTGATGTGATCGTTCTTTTATTTAAATCTTACTTAATATACATTGACTCTTTCATAAATCATCATGTTGCCAATGTATAAGGATAAGTTAACTAATACATAAGGTAAGAATATTATATTTAACTTAAGGATTAGTTTCAAATGTTGCAGCATCTCAGAGAGCGATAATTCAATTGATCCTAATCAATTCGACAAGAGTGTTGGGTTGATAATTGGTCAAGTTGATTTATCTACTCTCAAGTTGATGCACCGTGTTATCCATCGCACCGTGTTATCCATCGAAAGAATAGCCTTGGGCATCATACATGCTCCTCTCTTTTTATCTAACGACCAACTTAGACTCAAATTTGAACACTCTGACATGGATCATATCTAAATAACAATGTAAGTATGATGGTGAGTAAAAGAAATTGTTGAACAACATAAGGGGCAATGAAAAAAGTATCTCATCTAATGTATCGGTGCCCCAATACCATTAATCTATCTAAATTTAGTGTTTAATTTATAATAATTAAGATTCATTAGTAAAAATTACAATTATGAATATATTAAAGACATCTAATCTCATAGATAAAAATTATTAAGATATCGATGAGAATAACGAAGCATTTTCTAATAATATATGCATATTTTACAAATAAATTCATTATTCTATATTTTCCAAGAAATATAGCAAAATATTGAAAGATATTTCTTAAACCCGTTTACATATAATCAAAATTTTGTTATAATCCTTTTGAAAATTAAAGAGTGCTAAAATATTAAAAAAATATATAAAATTTTTATACAAATAAAATATTATTTAGCTTCTAAATATTTTCAAAAACAATAAATGATTAATTTTTTATAAATATATATTTTTAGTAAAATTCTATTTATTCCATTTTTTTAAAAACAAAAAAAAATAGTGTATTTTTTTTTAATTATTTGAAATTTTAATTCTAAAAGTTTTATATAATGCTTTTTAGATGGTAGCACCTAAGAAAACTCGTTCAATAAGATGTGAGCAATACTGAGTGTTACGCCAGCAGAAATAAATATCTAATAAAATAAATATTTAATAAAAATATAATACAATATTATTCACAGTTCAAATTTTTTTTTTATGCCACATCCCTAGCATTACTAATAAAATCATGAAATCAACCCTATATAAAAATACTGAAAGGATTTCTTATACACAGGTCGGAAGCAAACAATGAATGCAAGAAAAGGAGGAAACGATTTGTCTTTTAAGAAGCAAACAATCCGTGCAAGACTTGTTTTGGATGTTTTGAAAGCTAACTCTCTCTTATTCTCTGCTATTTTACTTTAATTGATTTACCCTCTTCCTATAATTTCCATCAATTCCAGGGCTCTGAAAGGCCTTACATTTGCTCGATTGCTCCATCGTTGACTCTTTTAATCTCTTGGTTTGTTCGTATTTCCTGTCTTTTTAGGGTTTATGAACGATTTCCTGGGGTTAGGGTTTTAGCCTGATGAATTTCTGAAAAATGCGTCTCTTTTAGGGTTTTTGAGATTGCAGTGTTGGAGATGAGTGACAAGATTTTCAGCGGTTCTTACAAGAAAGAACACAGCTTGGGTTTGTTATCAAATTTCAATTTTTTTTCCTTGAATTAAATATTGTAATTGAGTTGACTTGAGTGGCAGAGGCTAGAAAGGAAGAGTCTTCGAGGATTATGAGCAAGTATGAAGATAGGATACCGGTATTTTTCGTAGTTTTTTACATGATTTATACTGCCATTAATAATTAGAATGCTTAATGATCATCTACTTACAGTCAACAGAAGTCAATCAAATGATTTTTGTCATAACAGAAGTGATATTTGAATTATTCAAAGAACATTGAAAGCTGAAGTAACTCTTTTATTATGTGGTGTTTGTACAAAAGTCACCATTTGTAATATAGATTTTGATACACATCTTCCAAAAACTCTCTAAAATGTTGGATGACTAGAATTTATTTACAAAATATATTTTTTCTCACAAAATGTTAGTATTAAATTCACTTTAGCTTGTGAAACCTACTTAAAAATATACATTTTAAATACAGATACTAATCATCAAATCCTTTTGGGAGCTATTAGAGAGCCAAATAACTTTGTTATTGTTATATTTTCATATTTTGGTATATATGTAAATGGCAAGGTATAGAATAAACTTTTGAAACTAGCATCTTACAGTATGCGTATATGAATCCCACCATCAATTAATGATTAGAATAGAACTTTACTTTGGTTAAGCTGAAACAAGTGTAATTTTCTACTCAATCCATTTTATAGTCTATCCTATTCTTTCAATTATATGTTTAGAACATCATGAAGGGAAATATTCTTATGCTTCAAACTTCCTTGTAATTGTTGGAATTCTATAAGTTTCCATTGCTTAGATCAGTGATTTAGATTTTATGATTGGAATATATAATTTTGGTCTTTGACTGGGTGATATATTGCGAACTAGCAAATTTTAAATGAGTTATAATTCATATTCTATTTTTAGTGGGATAGAGTACGAGTGATTCAGTAGTTTAATTTCCTATTTTCTACTTTAAATAGATTTGGATTGGAAGATCGATAGTGGGCATACAAAAGGGTGTGAATTGTGCCTCTTATAAAAAGAAATTGAGTTTTTTTTTAAATTTGCATAAATGCAAATAGGATGTGCTAGTGATAAATAAAAATTAGCTTATATAAGAGAGCACTTGAAAATATGTCTCTAGACATAAAAACTGCACTCGAATGTGTTCAGTATTGAGCCTGTAAATTAATTAGAAATAGTGATGCAAAAACAACTAGGGTGATGAATATATATTTGGCGATTTGAATTAGATAATCGCAGGAAGTGACCAACAAAACATAATGCTTGCATAATATGTTGCTTGGACATGAGTTGGCTCATAAATCGTCTTTTGGGAGAAAAGAATGGCGAGAATAAACTAAATTCATATTAGAGAATGAAATAAAATTGGGATCTATGAATAAATAGTAGGCTAAAATAAGCAATGGCTCTTCGAAGCGATTGATAGAGTTCTAACTAGAGCTATGTAGTTAAGGGTACTTGTATTTGAGCGCTGATGAACAATTTTGTAATATATATTTTTTACTTGTGATTTACACGCAAGTGCACGTGATTGTCTAAGTAATATAGGAATTTGTGAATTCTAGAATTTATCGTCATCAAGGAACAACATATAGTTATTAAATAGTTTTTTTCTCAATAATGTTTGAACGATTGAAAATGTTGATAGGTCTTGTGATCAGACTAAAATTACAGTAAGTTGTGTGATCAGTTGGAATAAAATTGGGGAGAGTGTTAAGCTTGAACATATGATTTGCAAAATTATTGTGCATGATTTTCTTCTATCCAAAATCACAATAATTTCTTCCTTTTTAATTTTTTGTGGACTTATTCATCTAGGGGTTGTAATTAAGCATTTACTTTAGTAAGAGTTCTACTCTACCTAGTGCTATATGGAACTCACTGAGGTTTGCATTAAGCACATATGTAATTTCATGATCTTATATGGTTAGCCTGACGTCTAATAATTAAACTTACATTATTGTTTTGAGATCACGAAATCCTAATTTGATATAAGGCTAACATGCATCAAATTCTTGACTTAACTAAGGAGACGAGCGATGAAGACCTGTGAACTTACGTCACATTGTTCACGGCTAACATGCGTCGAGTTTCTCTATTATGCTAAGAATGATCGATGAAGCTCAGTAAATTAATTATTCCTTTGCTCACATGCATCGAAATTTTAGACATAAATACATGAATGAGCAGTGAAGCTCTGTGAACTTATGTCACTTTGTTTACTGCTTAACACACTTCTAATTTCAGTATTTAAGTCATTAAATGAGTTATGGAGCTCTGCAAATTTCTCATTATATTATTCACAGCTATAATGCATCCAACTCTTGATCTTAAGTAAATAAACTAGCATGAAACTTCACGAATTTATGTCACTTCATTTGCAGTTAGCATGCTTCTAGTTCATTTGTTCAAGATCAATAATGAGCGTGAAGCTATGCGAAAATTTTATCTGCTAAAATTGTATTTCAAGATTATTTCCTTTAATGGTCGTTACCATCTTTAATTCATATATAATGCAATATTTTTATTAGGACAGAATTTCAACTGTATTTTATTTGATTGGAAATATTACTTCCATGCACAAAGATATTTGACATCACATAGTTCTCAGTCTAACACTCCCCAAAGAAGGGGTTTAGGATGCCATTACTAAATAAGCACAAGAAGAAATATTAATACAGTACAAGGAATCCATTGAGTTCTTACAAAAAAAAGGAAACAAACAATAATCTGGGTTAGAAATACAATATTAGGGAACTGCTTCCCAGCGTTCTCCCATGCTTTCTTTCCTTCCTGTTCTCTCTACTTTCTTTTCGGTGCAGCTTTCTGTTCTTCTTTCTCTGGTGCAGGCCTTGTTCACATAAAACTCGTCAAAATATTTCTTTGGCTGCTAGGGTTTCTATCCCTCTTGGGAGGTCCAAAAAATCCCTCTTATATTTCTGATGCTTTCTTAAATATTCCCCTCCATTTCAGCCTAGGGCTCCCTGGAAGAATTAATTATGTCTGGTCTTAATCTCTGTTTATTGTCCCTCTTAATCTAGGGAGTTGGAGTCATTTAATCCTTGATTTTCTTCATTTGGCTTTATTAAGTTCCCTAGGGAGTTTAAGTCCTCTCCAATAACTCCCAACTGCTTTTGGGAGTTGAAAAGATTCACTAATCACTCTCCCTTCATTATTCTGTCTGTTGGGATCTTCTATTTTCGAACAACGGGTGCTGGGGCGTGGTGGCGTTTGGCTTTCACTTGGCTGGCGCTGCGGTGCGCTGTAGCACTTCGCTTGCGTTGATTTTGCGCTACAACGCACTGTAGCGCTTTGCTTGAGCTGATTTTGCACTGCGGCCCTCTATAGCGCATCGACTAGCTCTTTAATTGCATAAATGTTCATTTATCCCTTCCTTTGAGCAGTTTTGTCTCTTGTGCTAAAAAATACAAAAATAGTTTAAAGACAGATTTTATCTTAAAACACAAATTCTTACTAAAAATATATATAAATATTGGGTTTATCAAGCACTCTTAGATGGATAATAGCATGCCAAGTTATGGGAGGTGTAAGGCTAAAGTAGGTAATGCCTTGAAAAGTATGACATGTATTTTAATATGTATTCAAACAATATATACATTTGTACATATATGGTTTAAATCTTACTTGGCTTACACTTGTGTTGGGGAAGACTCTTTCACAAGGTAGGAAGTGTAGCTACACTTTATAAATTTTGAATATTTGTATGATTTGTTTTAAGCATGTTTTTAATCATTTAAATATAAATTAACCTCAATTATAGTCCTCAAAATTTGTTTTCAAGGTCTTTTAAACACAATTAATTAATCTTTTTATTTAACAATTTGTTTTAATTAATCTTTTTAATCTACAAAGGCTAAATTTTTTAGATTCTAAAGTAGTCCTTCGCAATTAAGAGAATGCCATCTGCAAATAACAATTAAGAGAATATCATCTACAAATAATATGCACTAATGAACCTTTTTTTTAATGTATTTAGTAAGAACATCCATAATCAAAGTAAAAAGATATAGACTAGAGTAGAGTTTTGATGTAATCAAGAGTAACAAGAAAATCATTAGGCAACCCCACCCATTTAATAACATCAATTTATGTCACACAATTTTTTCTCTCCAACTATCTTCAAAGAATTTCTCATGGTACTCCATTACAATTTTTTTCAAAATCAACAAAGATGAATTGAAGCTCTTCTTTTCTCTGTTTAAATTTCTCCGTCAAACTCTCTGTAAAAGTATGGCTTTTGTGGTAGATTTACTTGGCATAAGATCGTTTTTTGAATTATAAGTATCTCTTATTAATATGTATTCAATTACTCTATCTCAAAGTTTTAACGTATGGTTAATTAGTTTAATTCTCTTATATTTTGATAGTCTTGAGCATCTCTTGTATTCTTATAAATAGGTATAGGTATACTTCTTCATCTTTTAGCTTTCTAAATAACATTAAATAACCTAATGAACCAAGAAATTTTTTTTTTGCTCAATTATTTCCACACAACATTTGATCATACATCTTTTCTACTTACATTCTCTATAAAGCATTGTCAATTTCAATTTTACTAATTTGCCGAATAAAAGTACATTTGATATTATTTGTAATAGTTAAACTCATTTTTATTATATTGGATCAACCTTGAGTGATTTTTCAAAAAATAGAACCAAGGGATCATAAGGTATTTTTGTTAGACAAGTGAGCCCTTAATTTAGGAAAAGCCACCCAAGTTGTGGGTTGATTGGTGTTTCAACATCTGGATCAAATTTATGAGACCACTTGATAGTACGCATAGCAAAGTCTTCCAGCAGAATGCAGGAGCGGGAGAATATTTAGAAGTAATCTAGCTTATTTGAAAGCTTAATAAACATGTTTCATATGTCAATCAATCCAATAGACTGCTCACTAGAGCTTTTTTTTGTCAGAGCCTTTCAGATATTGATCAGAGAATGACGGTCAGGGGAGAACTTTTTGATCAAAGAAAATTCAAACTGATGAGCTTACTCGTACATTTCTACCTCTAAGAAGAAGATAGCTAGTTTATCCTCTAAGGTCAAACTTGACTTAAAGGATTAGGGTGGGTGACCAACACAATAAGATAGAAAATCGACAAAAAATTTTACAAAAGACCAGCCACCCTAGGCAGAGGGAGGAGAGTCACCAACTTTGACATTAGTTGAAGAAGGTGAAGCACACAATAAGGCAACCCTAGAAGAAGGATGAAGACCCAAAGGCATAATTCGGTGCATTCAATCTCAAATGAACAAGGAGTATTAGATGACGCCGCAATACATCCATGAATGGCCGGATAGAATAAATTATAGCCCAGAGAGAAGTTGATGGACTCAAACCAATAGATGGAAAAGACAAAGAAGCAGGATTGGGACCTCGACCATGGCCTTTGTCTTGAGCCTGACGTTGATGTACCATCAAGTCTAGCTAGCAAAAAATGTCTTTGGAGACCAACTCAACCCAATGATGAAGGAAGATTGCAATGAATGCACAACACTATTGAAGATCTTCTCCATTTTAACGCACAAGCTCTTATATGTATGTATATGTGTGTGTGTGTATATATATATATATATATATATATATTTATTTTTTTTTTTTGTTAAATCACTAGCATGTTTATTATTAATATCAAATTATTTAAAATATATTTTTAAGGATTTATTCTAAAACAATTAAATATAAACTTACATATACGTAGCATATATCATTTTGTATGCTATATACAATTATGGATGCATATCCATTAGAGTATGGTTATATATGTGGTTATGTCATTTATTAGGTTGATTTCTAATTGAATCAAACTTATTTTAAGCAAGCCAATACCAGGCATTTTAATTTCATTATCAAATCAATCAAAACTCAATGGTTATCAATTTCATGGCTTGATAAATTTTGATGGATGAGTTGGAGTAGAACGTAGCATACCAATCGAATATTTTAGCTTTTGTTAGAAATATAATTAATGCAAGTGTGGCCAAATCCCTTCTGTAAACAATGTTTTGTAGGAGCCTTTTATTTTCATTCTAAAGTAATTTCCTCATCTATACTGAATCTATCATGGTCAAATTGCTGATGTCATATTTTCCCTTGTTGCCATTTGATTTGCACATATTAAAACATCATGATCAAATTATTATGGTTGTTGTTTTTGATGACAATACATTGATTAAGTTGATTTCCATAAATTAGAGAATAATATAGCATTTTTTTTATTCATTCTTCATAGGTGATAGTGGAGAAAGCACATAGAAGTGACATTCAATGTGTTGACAAGCGCAAGTAAGTTCTGTATTACATAAATTCTTAAACAAATTTAAGTCATACTGTGTGTATATTAAAACATATTTAGATAAAATCCGATACTATTTGGTGTTCACACCAGCAAAGACAATTCAAATTGTAGATTTCTTAGAATCTTTTCATACATCATTGAATTCCGTGTGCAGATACTTAGTTCCCCGCGACTTAACTGTGGGGCAATTTGCCGGCGTTATCCGCAAGAGAATCAGTTTACCCTCGGAGAAGGCTATGTTTCTTTTTGTGGATAATATTCTTCCTGCCACAGGTATGATAATGGAAATAGCACTTTTGTACTGTCCAAAAATATAACCAGTTATGCTATAATGCCCCCCATAACAGAGCCCAAAATAAGAATTTGATATGTGACATCAAGTATAAGGATGCTATTGCTGCTATATTCTCTCAGTGAGGTCATGTTATTTATCTCTCTGCATTTGCTTAGCCTTTCTAATTAGTACTACTCACCATGCCGTTAATTTGTTGTGCTCTTTTAAGTCAACAAAGTATTTTTCATATATAACAACAACAATATTAAGTCTTAATCTCACTAGGTGGGGCGACTGCATAAATCTTTTGTTTTCATTGTGCACGATCAATTAGAAGCTCTTCCCTAAATTCCTAATAAAGAAGTCATTTATAATGTTTTCTTCCCATTTCTATTTTAGTCTTCCTCTTCTTTTTTAATATGGGCAAAATTCATAAACTTAATTATTCTAGCAGGAGCATTGAACGGCCTACGCTTGATATGCATAAATCATCCAAGGCATCATTCTCTAATCTTATCCGTTATGGGAGTTACTCCAACCTTGCTACGGATAATACTCATTTCTCATTTTGTACTTACGAATATACTCGCTCATCCATTTAAGCATTCTCACCTTTGCAACACTTATTTTATCTAATAGGTTTTTCTTGTTGGCCAACATTCAGCCCTATATAACATAGCTGGTCATATAGCTATTTTATAAAAAAAAATTTAATTTTGAATGAGATTTTTTGACAGCACATCACTTTAGAAATGCTCCTTCATTTCATCCAACTAGCTTGGATCTTATTAATCACATCACTCCCAATTTCACTATTATTTTAAATAATTGAACCAATATGTTTAAATTTGTCGCTCTTCTTGATCACATGTCTTTAGTAGTTGTCATCGAGATTTGGGCTTCAAATGCAATTGAAAGTACATTCCATATATTCTGTTTTACATATATTAAGATGATAATGCTTAGATTTTAAATTAGTCATCCACAACTGAAGTTTAGCTTTAACTTCATCCGCAGTCTTATCAATTAAAAGAGAGTCATTTGCAAATAACATGCACCCTAGAACCTTCTTTTGAATATCCTTAGTAAGAATATTCATAATTAAACTTAAAAGATTTGGTCTGAGAGCTGAGCCTTGATATAATCCAATAATGACGGAAAAATTATTAGACGACCTCATATACATATATCTCACGCAATTCACATGTATCATCATCCAACGATCTAAAAAAAACTTTGAAGTGTTTCGATGGAAATATAAAGAATTTAATACGTTTGTTTATTTCAAGCAAAATTTATGTTATAATTGTTTATAAATTAATTACAGATTCTCCATTGCAGGAGCTTTAATGTCTGAACTATATAATGAGAAGGGAGATGAAGACGGTTTTCTCTACTTTGTCTACAGTGCAGAGAACACTTTTGGCAGATGCTGGTTACAGTATCGTGCTTCTCTTCTTAATCCAGTGTTTTAATTCTGAAATGTTTTCTGGCATTTAGCACTCAAATCTTGTTTTTTTATAAAGTCAGCATTCCTTAATTATAATTGGAAATCTTTGTAGCTTCACAAAGCTCGCCTACTAGCCGTTTGATTCTAGAAATTGGAACATGCGTGGCAATTTTGTAAACGATATTAGCATACATAGCACTGTAAGTATCATTTTTTTACAAAACTAGCATGTATGCTTACATGTGTGTTGGGTGTTATATTTGTGGAGCATGATCGAATTAGCACCAGCACCGGAAGTATTGTAGGCCCGATCAGCGTTTATTTGCGGAGCTCCCAAAGATTCATCGGTGGTGTACGGGTGCCATAGCCTCTATATATACACGTGTTGAAGCTAGGGTTTTGGTGCTTGTGAGATTTTTCTGGTGGCTGTCATTTTCTTTCAAGTGAGAGCAAGAGAAAGATCTGTGTCATTTTTATTTTCTGCGATGTGTGCCTTTTGTAGCGGTTTTTGCACATTTTTGCTTACATTCAGACGGCGAATCTCTTCGACTACTTAACGCAACCCTCGTGTCATGGGAAAAATCGACGCTGATTGTCAACTACCTAACTCAATCTTCGCATAATTCTGGATTATACCCCATTCAAAGAAAAAGTCGAGCAAGAGCCCTCCTCTACAACTCCCTCATCTCCGGCTTCATCCCCAGCTCGTTCTCGACGAAGTTTGCTCAACGAATCGAATGATTCGTTCGAACCAACGATTCAATGATTCTTTTAGCCATGGAATCGTTTGATACGAAATTTAAATTTACAAAAAAATTATTGGGTTAATCCTACCCACTTAATTTTTTCAAAACATTATACTTTCACAAAGTCAAAATCATCAACCTAATAATTTGATAAAACTTTAGATATATTTTAATAGGAAAATTTAATCATAGTCAAAAGCAAAAGTATATCAATACAATCTTATTTTTATACATATGAATCATCATATCAGCAAATTTAATTTTTATCTAATTTTAACTCTAATTATATCATATTTAATTTAATTTTGTTATTTAAAAAATAATATTTTTCATAGTGCCCAAAGCTTAGCTATTGAATTACTTTATGTATTTTTATGTTTACATTCATTTAATTAAGAAAAAAATATAAAATAATTTTATTTGAAATATATATAAATTTATTATGAGATCGTGTCCCACGTGGCCATGTGCTTTTGTTTCTTTTAGTAAATTTATGACCATGTGATATGTGTTGATTGCTACATATTAGCATATATATTTTAAATAAAAATAATTATTTTTAAGTATTATTTAATAGTTAAATAATTATAAATATTACTCGATAAATCAATTTGAGCTAAAATAAAAAATTTGTAAAAATATTTGAATAATTTAATAATTTAATATAATTAATTGATTTATAATTATGGGTTTTATTTAGTGCCACGTTTTCTCTATAATATAATAGACAGCTCATCAACTGAATTTTTAAAATTTTATTTTCCTTAATTAAAAATTAAATTTGCTCGCTAAGCACAATAATTAGTATTTTTTAAGAAATTAAGTTTTAATTAAAAAAAATTATTATATTATGTTTTGATACAGAACTCAAATGATATGCTTATACAATAATATATATCAAAAAATATTTTGGATTAATAAAAATTTTATTTTTTTTATTTTTTGCATTATGACTCATAAAAAAATGTATTCAACTAATAATCTATTTACAAATTGAATTGTCACATCGTCTATATATTTTGATGTATACTAATATATAAGTGTAGCAATACTTTTTTTAAAATATAAGAAAATTGTTTTATCACAAAATATTTTTTTATTATATTTGATAAATAATATTTATTAAAATATATTTATAAAATATCATAACTCAAACGAAAAAATACTTTAAAATTATTATTGTTATTAATAAGTTGAGCTTTAAAATCTTATATTTATGCATAAATAAGTCTAATTTATATTTAAGCTTTGATATCTTTCTCAACTTATGTCCTACTTATAGTTTAATGATATGACATAAATATAATTAGCTATAGTCCAAACTTAGTTAAAATATCTAAAAATATTAATATTGATGTCATATTTAAGAACTAATTGAAATAAATATATAAAGCAATGTTGAGATAAATGCTTTTGCTTATTAAGGAACACAATAATTGCATTGTTTTTGATAAATATAGTGCTATTTTTAACTTTCATTCCATTTTGATGAATTTCTTATTTACTTATATATATATATATATATATAAAGTAAATAATAAATTTATTTTAAAATAAACTATTTCTTATAATTTTTGAAATCTCTATATTAGCATGTATAGTATGAAATCTTAATTATATAAATAAATAAATATATATATATATATTAAGTAAATAATAAATTTATTTTAAAATAAACTATTTCTTATAAAATGCTTGATATTTATATTTACCTATAATTAAAATGAATTTAAATCTGAAAAAAACAATAATTTATTTAAGAAAATTTAATTTAATAAAAAATGCATGCCAAATATTTAATTATTTTTCAACTTCTATAATTAAAAAAATATTAAATGTAGTTTTAATTTTTTTTGAAAATGTATACATAAATTTTTTAGAAATTATGCACAAAATAAGTAAAGTAAATTAAATTAAGCTAGACACAATATTTAATTTTTTATTTTAAATGTGAAAATGCATGATTAACAATAAATAATAAAATATTTTATTAAAAATTAAGTTAAGCAACTATAGTTATTTTAATCTCATATATTTATATTATTTTTAAATACATGAGCTTAAAATATAAAATAAATATATCATCTATAAAATTTAATTGATATTATGAGTCAATACTGTAATCTGACTTTGCGTTACTATATAAGGGGAGTAAGGAAATTAACCTCAAATTAGCTAAAATTCATATGCGATAGCAGAAGCAGAAGGATCGTTCTAACGAATGTTTTCGTAACGAAAAGTAACGTCGTCTGTCCATGACGTCTCCGTTCAAGCCCATCTTCTTCGTCCGCGGCTTCGCCAGTTCAAAGCCTTCCCCGAGCATTTCTGGATTTCAAAGGAAATTGATTTATCGAGTTCGAACGAAATTTAGAACATTCGAATGCAATTGAGATAGATTTCTCAGATTAATTGTAAGAAAAAATTGAAAAAATATTCTTTGTTAATTTTAACCAAATCTTCTCAAAAGACTACAATTACATGTTACGTTATTTCAAAAAATAAAAAGATTTACTAACTATATATTTTTAAGAAGAAATGCTATTTAGAGCCGCTGAGATGGCTGAGATGGCATGCAGAAAAATTCATTAGATAGAATTTGGATATTATTACATTAAAATGATGCCCAAATCTAATTGAATGGATTTTCTGGATGAAAGTAAGCGGATCTAAATAGTATTTCTCTATTTTTAAAATTGCTTAATAAAAACTATACTTTGTAAGAAAAAATTTATAGCTCCAACATATCATCATTGACACGTAATTAATGCTTATTTAACACATAATTACCATTAATCAACATATAATTAATAAAATAACATATATTAAATTCCCCTAAATTATGGGGGGAGCCAAAGAGACGCATAGCTCCGAATCGCCACCGCCGCTTCCTCTTCACCAATTCCTTCACATTCTCTTCTTCTTCTTCTTGTTTATTCAGTTCTTTTTTCGAGAAAAAAAAGAAAAAAGAAAATTATGGATCCAATCGAATCCCTTCTGAACAAAAAACTCGACCAGCTCCAATCCGAAATCGACCGCCTCGACAGCTCTCCCCGCGTCGCCGCCAAGCTCTCCTTCATTAAATCCCTCATCGCAGCCGAAACCAGCGGCGCCACCGGAGGCGATACTTCCATCCGCCTTGGCCACATCGCCGCCAGAGTCGCCGCCCTCGAATCCTCCCTCTCCGCCCCCAAAATCGAACCATGCGAAAAATCCGCGCCGAAAAATCCTCTTTTCATCGACGGCTGCGACGATTTTCAGAAAAAAATTGAAACTTTGAAGAGATTTTCGAGCGCTGGGAGCGATTTCTCAGATCTGAGTCAGGCGATCGATGAAGCCATTGCAGCCAATGCGTCTTCTTCGTCTTCTTCGCTGTCCTCTTCCTGTTCATGCACTTCTTCGTGCTTTGATGGAGGAGAAGAGAAGTGTGCTACTGGAATTAATGGAACAGGGGAGCTCTGTTTTGCAGAGACTCTGAAAGAGGCGGAAGAGAACGCTGAGTCTGGAAAGAGGTTCGGAAGGGTCTTTTCCGCGGCCGTCGTCGCCGTCGCCGTCGCCGTCGCCGCCGCCGGAGTTCTGGTTGCGAGTTTCTTTAATGAAGAAGATGTGATTTACCTTGTGCCGACCTAGACGAGAAAGAGACAAAAAGAGGTAAAAAAGTTTGATTTTTTTTTTTTAGAGTAATGCTCTCTTAATTTTGTGTGGGCTCTGTTTTTTTTTTCAGTAGTGTTTTGAGCAGCTTAGTATTTTTTTTATATTTTTAATTGCTATGATTAGTAACTTATTAGTTGAGACTTTAGTATTTGTATTTTTTTAATAATAAAATTTTGTAATGATTTTCTAATATTATATTTTATCCAACGGCTTATATTATTAATATGTTATTAGCAGATAATTCCTAATCAGTATAATTAATGCATCTAAATATAATTAAATTGATAATAAATAAATTTTACTAATTATAATTATTTATCAAAAATTCGATTTATTATATAAGTGAACATAAATAATATCTAAATAATTTTGCATTAAGGAAATTAAAATTACTAAGAATACATAATTCTTTCATGCATGCAAATTAATTTAAAAAAGAAAATTAAGTAAATTAAAATTATTAAGAACAAAAATTAAAAAAAAAAAGAACTCACCCAAAACAAAGCTGCAGGAAAAAATAATTTGCAAAAAAATCGCTTATGTTACAATGTCTGCAAGCAAATAATCATAAAAATGCATAGAGTCTTTTATAAATCGTAGACTTCTCACTCTTCTTTTTCGGTGGCGGCGCCACCTTCCGGACCCCAGAGAATTGCCCACCTCCATCTCCTTTCTCCATTTCTGCCTCAAATATAGCGCTTTCAGACAAAATCCATATTCCATTTCCGTCAAAGGCATCAGGACCCTTGCTTAGCGCCGGAAGAGAAGGCCATTGGCAGGTGTAGACCTAGTGCAAGCTCCAACTTCTCGTGCGGATCGGACGATTCAGAGCCAGGAATCCCTAGGCGAAGCTCAATCTCGCAAAGATTCTCTTGAAAAATAGAAAAAGCTTACTGTCGGAAAGATCTGTAAAGGCTGTCATTGCTGCTGAAGTGCTTCTTGATGCCGGTGAGATCACCGGGGGCGCGGGAGGGGTCGTGGTGGGCGCAGTTGGGCATAGGGCAAATGTACACTCTTTGGGGAGTCTGCTCATCGCAGCTCTTCTGCTTCACCTTCCACTGTAGGTTTTGGCCTCGTCTCTACGAATGCATATTCTCCGAAACATTATAAATGATATGTTCACAAGGCATATTATACCAACACTAAAAAATGAATAGTTAGTCAACTAAATACATTAGAAATGAATCAATTTATACTATCATTGCAAAGGAAATCAAATGCAATATATCAATTGAGCATTCATCCATATTTTATCACCTAAGATGATGTATATAGTGCAATAATTAACAAGTCTTAAAAATTTCGCAAAATCCTAATTCAGCTAAGAATATAAAAAAAAAAAAAAAAAAAAAGTTAAGAAAATTTTCTTTTAGCAATCTTCTCTGCTGAACAATAGGCTTATACAAAAAACAAAAAGGGCCTAAAAAGAAGCTTAGCTTAAGGACTAACATAGAATACTACAATTAAACTCGCTTCACGTTTTAGCCAGCCGACTTGAAGGCTCCGGCTGTTCTCGTCGTTGATCGTCAGATCTCCTTTGATCTCGGATATATACAAATAATATTATTAATGCATTAATTATAGTGTTAATACATTCAAATCATAATAATAATTACATTAATATCATTTAATTGTCTAAATAAAAGAGCTCGGATATTGGAAGAGTTAAAAAAATTCTAATTTTTAATTGGATAATATTAGTCAATTAGTCATAAAATAAAAATAAACAACAAACACAATGTACAAAGGGAGCCGAGATAAGATAGGACCTAAGCCATAAATTAATCTTATCAAATAATAATAATAAATAATTTATGTAGCATATTTATAAGCTAATAAATCTATTAAATAATTTATGTAGCCTTATTAGATTCTTTGTTAAACTAATAATTCTATTATAAAATAAAGAAATGCTGTTAAAAACTATTGATGTGACACCCAAAAAAACTCATTCAATAAAATTTTTAAAATACATTCAATACAAACTTTAAAAATAATATTTATATTATTTTAATACAAATAAATACACTAATAAAGTATATCCAAATTTTATTAGATGAACTTTTTTTTAAATGCCACATCAATAAATCTAAATAACATTCCTCTATAAAATATGCCTCAATTTTATTTTTATAAAATGACTTCTTTTAAAAAAAAAAGCTATATCTTACTTTTATAATGATTTATTATAAAAAATAAAGTTAAATTAAATTTATGAAACTGAAATATTTCAAGTAACTCAAATTAATGACTCAAAAATTTTCGAGTCGAATTCGAATCAGATATTTTAACTCGAACTCAATTCGAACTCGAACAACTTGAGTTGATAGATAATTGAAAGACTATCAAAATTCTTCAAGAAAGAAGCACACAATTAAATTCTAAAGACAATGATGAGAGCTACTGAATTTTATAATATGATATTTGAATTTATTCTGACACATTTGCATATAAAAACATTGTTTTACCTAACAAAAATTTCATATTTCCTAAAAAAGATGTTTTTAGTATGCAAGTAAAAAGTCCATTTTTCATCCTAAACCCATAACCCAAAATTAGCACAAATTAAAAGCAAGATAAACATCAAAATAAAGTGTAGATTAGTCAGTGATATGTGACCTCCATCTCTTAGTTTAATTACATTAACCTCCAAAGAAATTATATGAAATATATATATATATATATAGATAGATATATATAAGCAGAGTATGCATTTACAGAGGTTACTTGATACCGATCAGCCCAACAAAAGGGCCAAAAACTTCGAAGAACTCCGCAGCCTCATTTTGCCTCCTTTCTGAAAAAAAATATAGCGAGGAAATGTAAATGAGAACGACTTGAGATAGAATTATTTTTTTAATAAAACAAGATTTGGATCATTGAATAAATGTGCATCCCCCGTGTCATTCATCCAACGGTTAAAGAAAAGGAATTAAAGAAATGCCAATGGTGATGCATGCCAATTTGAACATTGACAGGTCAATGGTTCTATTGACCGCATATTATTTGCCTTATTAAGGCTTGACTTCAGAAAAATAAAAAGAAGACAGAAATTCAAAGTAAAAAAAAAATACGGATGCATTGGATTCCACCTCCCCATTAGCTCCAAAATTGTAATTGTTGATCAAGAGGTCTGACCGGTTTAATCTATTTAGGATTTACTTGTACCAAAACCTTCAAGTCATAAAAGAAAGAAGGCAAGGTCTTCCGAATCCTCTTTTCCAACAGTTCATATTTGACATCAACATTAATATGTTGGTGAAAAGAATCAATTTTTAAGACTTTTATAGAGATTATCAAGTAGAACAATAAGTTCATAGATAAAGTAAGAGTGCAAGTACAAAAATTTTCAACTATAAACCGAGTTGAAGAATCCCCTCCCAGTGAGAATGACAATTACATTGAGCTAATGAATGTGCGGTATATACTGGTATTACTCCTAATTTTTTTATATTGGACCAGATTGATCTCAATTATCATTCTATATTAACAATTTTTATTTTGTTGAAAAACAATACTTGGAGGTATGATGTCATGAACTTGATGATCACAAACTCTGGTTATGCTTCTATAGCCTTAAAGCTTGTGCATCTTGTCTAGAAAAATATTTTAAATGTAGAAGAATTTGTAAGCAGCACAATTCAATCTCTGTCTTCAAGGCCAACAGAGGTCTCTTCTTAGATTTAAGCCAAATTGTCACTTGTCATAAAGAAAAATGACAATTTTTCACTAACATTGTGGTCCAATTGGCACTTCAAAAGAAAAAAAAGAAAACTTTTAAAATCTACAAAATGTGCAATAAAGAGATCTATACCAACAAGAACTTACCTTCGGATATAACAAGTTATCAGCTCTGGTGATGACGGAACAGAACCGCAAGGGTCGCAAAATCCAACATGCTTATATAATCAGTTGTGCATATTATCACAAAAATATTATCTACATAGGTGCCTTGATCGTCTTCTCAAAGGAAACAAAGACCGACCAACCAGTTTTTTATCAATCTGATCAGCCTCATCTTCACTGGATTCATCAGATCTCCATCTTGAGCCAACTTTCATGCTCAACAGTTCAGTCGGAGATTCTCTATTTTCAAGGCTGCAATGTCAATAAGAAAATGTCTGGGTAAGTTATTTAAAAATGAAAACTAAGTGACAGAAGAATACACCTAGCCAAAATATGGCTACTGCACTGTTCTTAATGCTGAGCATTTGTGCTGCAGAAGATGCTTAATTAATGCTGAATTAAATTTATAACGGTGGCTTGTCTAATGATCTTCCTGTTATTATTGGATTACATCAAGGCTCAACTCTCAGGTGCATGTTATTTACAAATTAATTAACAAGACAAGAGATGGAAGAGTTAAAGCAAAATTTGAGTTGTGAATGATTATTTTATAATTTAAAGGTTTTCATCGAAGTATATCTAAAACAGAATATATAGAATGCAAGTTCAATTGTATTAGAAGTTCTAATTTGAGAACCATAAGATCAAGAAGAGCCAGAATTTAAATATCTTGGTTCAGTTATTCAAAATAATGATGAAATAGAGAGCAATGTAATAATTAGGATCTAAGATGATTGGATAAAATGGATGAGCGCTTCTGGAGTATCACGCAATCAAAAAATCTCACTCAAAATTAAAGAAAAATTTTATAGAGCATTATATGACTAACCAAGTTATATGTGGCTGAATGTTGGCCAACAAAAAAGAAACTTGGAGATGTAATAAGTGTTATAAATATGAAGATATTTAGGTGGATGACTTGGTATACTCATAAGGATTGAATGTGAAATGAGTTTATTCATAGCAAGGTTAGAGTGGCTCCAATAGTAGATAAGAATAGAAAATGACGCCTTAGATGGTTCGGGTGTAATAAGTGAGAGACCGTTCAATGCCCCTGTTAGAAAATTGAGTTTATGAATTTATTCACACAAAAAGAGAAAGAAAGACAAAAAAAATATGGAAAGAAACCATTAGAAAGGATCGTCTCTATTTGGAACCATAGGGAGGGGCTTCTAAATGATCGTGCACAATGAAAACAAGGATTTTACCACACCTAACGGAATTAAAGCTTGGTGTTGTTGTTGTTGTTGTTTGTCACACATAATCTGCAAAAATTCATTTTTGAGCAAAAGTGCAAGTATAAAAAGAACCTTTCTTTCCTTTCATAAGTCTCTGAACTTAAAATAATAAAAAAATCATCTTCCTCGTCACTTTAAGGTTCCAACCAAAAGCACATAATCAAAAACCATTATTTTCATTACAAATGACTCATTCATCTTTCTTTCTTAAGGCAGATTCATTGCAGATATATTAATGGTGCTTTTTAAGATCCAAAATAAGCATGGATTGTCAAGATAATCAATAAATTTAGCATACAATCAGTCTTACGATACCTTTAAGAATATCAGTAATGTACCTCAAAAGATGAGTTGAATCCTCAGAGTTGCTCAAACTCCAGAAGCCGTCCAATTGATGATTCTGCTTCTCTGGCCTTCTCTGAAGTTGGTCATGATTCGCATTTTTCAGAGAACTAAAGCCGTTAGAAACATAAACATGATCCATGTGATCTCGAGAAGTAATTCCAACAGAAGGACTACGGGAATTTTCAGCACGCCTTATGGAATCAAATGACACTATTGTATTGGAACCATTATTTCCAGTAAATGGCTGGCCAGGTAGAGAACTGCGTAATGGATTTGCATTCCGTTCTTTCAATGGCATAACCTGAAAACCATTCTGAGAGCTTCCAAATGAAGACAAATGCCTCTGTTGAACAGTAGAAGGCATGTCTCTTGAATTGTCAGTATGAGCATTATCAACAAGGCCATATGGTTTAACAGGCGCTTCTACTGAAGTTTTTTTTAGAGAGAAATTATCCAGATCAGTATGAAAAATAAGAGAGAGTGACTTTCTGGATGAAGTTGAAACAGTAGAAGGCTTCAGCTGCTCCCCAGAAAAAGACTGCATTTCCATTTGGTCATCCTGGCTAAAGGAAGGGCCAGTTTCAGATGTGCTTCCTGTTATTACTTGCTTGTGTTGAATTTTAGGTAGCAAATCTAGACCTTTATCTACCAAAGAAGATCTCCAAAGAGACATTGATTTCATCTGGGATGCAATATCCCCTTCCAAATTTTCCAAGCATCTCTGCTCCAAATTTTGGAGCTCACGGTGTACTTGGAATGCTTCAATATATCTATATCGCTGAAGATAAAACACTGTAAGAAGGCTGCCACAAATAGATGGAGGATTTTGATGAGCATGCTCAAGAAGACATTTGTGGATATACTTCTCTTCCCTAGAATCCCATGGCAACTCAATCATTCTATCTATAATGTTCCTTTGTATACATAGCAAGCACATTTCAGTCACTAATATTTCCAAATGCTGTATCCATGAGTCATGCTTTAGACTGTTCAAAGATGAAACATTTTGATGGCCAGATGCGAGGTCTTTCAAGTATTGGCAGTACGATCTCAGATACATAAAGGCTTCCGTTAAAAGCGCACACTCGATTCTAACACGGAGAATGGTAATTGCTTCATCAAGTGTCACAAACTTGCCAGAGTCTTCCTCAGAATCATCATATCCATCAAAGCCATCATGCCCAGTACAACGCAGAACACATAATGCAGTCTCTGGGCATTGGCGTTCTAATAAAACTTGTGCTACCTTTGGATGTGTGTCTGGGCTAGCAATTTTTGGAAGAAGAGCGCAAGCTTCCTATAAAATTCACAGTTGTTTGTATTAGAACTTGAAATAAGTTTATGAATAAGTCATTTGGGATCAGTTTAAATTTAAATTTGTGTTTTTATAAAGCAAAAAAAAAAAACATTTGATTCCCTGCATAATTATTGATTTAAGAAAAAATAAGAATTACAAGCAACCAGAACAAAATCCACAAACTGAATCATTGTAGTTTACTCGAGCTTTAGAAAAATATCTCTCAAATGTGGCTTGATTCAAAATCGATGGAAAATCAATAACATGCTTAGGTTTATACCAAAAACATCTTTAAGCAGTTTTATTTATCTCTAGGCTTGCTTAAATTTTATTTGGGTATAAATAAAATCAAACCATTAGAGCCAAGTAGATTTCGAAACAAATATGTATTCAAATTGAAAAAATGCAATATAAATAAACATTTGTAACTAGTAACATATTATATATATTTATATATATTTATATATATTACCAAAGTTATACTAATGTCTTAAAAATTTAATGATAATAGTACAAATAAAACATGATTAATTAAGTTTTCATTATTTCATAATTTCTTTTTTTACTAGTTTGCACAATTTTTTCCATTTTCTCCTACACATCAAGCTACTATTTTACGAGGTCATTCGAGGAATTCTAGAATTTTTTTTTCATTTATTAAACCAGAATCTTTGTTCAAATTTAAAACAACTTAAGTGTTTAAAATCGTTAGCTAAAAATACAATAAAACTACAAGCTTCATCATGATGATAAAAAATGGGATAAGAGTATTGGTAACTCTAATTAAAACGATTTAAACATTGCTTTGATTGGTAAACATGGTTTGCATTTTTTTTGTTAATGGAACTAGAATTAACTCATGCATAAGTGTATAAATTGGGAGATTGACTTGAAAGGACGAGAACACTAGTTCTACAGAGTGCCTTTAAATTTTGTGATTCTTGTGGACGTTTTCTCATTCCAAAGTTTTCAACAAGTCAGACAATTCATTCAACGAACTTCTCTCACTGTTCACATTAATTTCAAGAACACTCATTCTCCCAACTACAATGCATCCCTTCCGTGCTGCATTCTAGTTCTGTTTGCATGGCTGTCAGGGAAATAAAGATTAATTTCTAGCAAAATCTGATCTAAGGATCCTCCAAAGTCCAAATTTTGGTGCATGGTCACTATATGCTAGACAAATACTATAAAGTGCATGTTTGATCCAAGCTTAACATGGCTTAAGCCTGACAAATTAAAATAACTGCTATGCTAAAATAGTAGATGCTGACCTAAAATGCTGCTTTTAAGTAGGCTATACCAAAAATTATTTGGTTAAGGCTTAAACTATTATGAAAATATTTAAATAATATAACACAATAATTTATAATCAAGTTAATTAATTACTTAACAATAACAGTGAACTAAAAATTGTAATTATTGTAATTTTTAATATATAATTATTAAATATTGTTAACTACAAATTATTTAATATAAACAATAATTTATAATTAAATTAAATAATTACATAATCTAAAAACACAATTAAATGTGTTAATAAATTAGTTAACAATAATAATTAATTTACTTACCATAACAAATAACTTATATTTAGCATATTAATAACATGGTTTTTTAAATAAAACTAAAAAATTAACATAAATACGTACTATTTATTATTTAATAAAAAATAATTAATTAATCAAGTTTAAGTATAATTAGTATCGTTATTTATAATAATAAAATTATTGAATTTTATTATGAAATAAAATTAACATGAATATTAAGCAAACATACACTATCTAACAATATCAAGTTTAATTGATTTACAGTTTAACATAAATGTAATTATTATAATTAAAAAAATTAATATAACTATTATACTCAATCAAAATAATTAACTATTACAGTTATAAGCAGCATAATTAAGCAATAGAGTAATGTAATTACAAAATAAATCATCATCATGGAATTGTAGTAAAAATTATACAAAGAAATAAATAATGAAAGTAAATGTAATTAGATAACAAAATTTAACTATGCAATTACAATTATAATTTAATAGTTATTTAATTAATAAATAATAACAATAAATAAACTTTTCTAATTTAAGTAACACATTTATTTATAATTATTATGTACTCACAATTAACAATTAATTAAATTAATACAACTGTTTAGTTATACTTAGCATACTTAACAATATATAAATGCATTTAGTTGTAATTATTATAAACAATTATAATTTTAATTAAAAAAAATTAGTTAATTACACTTGATTATATAATTAATAATAATTAGTTATTTAATTAAAATTAATAAGCATTAAGCAATGCAATATTTAAATATTATTATAATAACTCAGAATTATGATAATTAATTATGTATAACAAGATTAATTATATTGTTAATTGATTTTGAATAACACAAAATTATAACTATCCTAATTAATAAAACTAACATAATTAATTATAACTAACATAATTTATTGATGGCATAATTAATTAAGTAAAATTTCAATTATTACATAATAAAACTATTATTACTAATTTATTTAATATTTGATGCAACTGACATACTAATTTAAGTAATGTATTTTCACAACAATTGAAATAATTATTAAATTAAAAACATTTTTTATTAATATAATTAAAAATAATATTTAATTAATCTAATTTATGCTAGAGTTGTTTGGTTAAGGCTTAAGTAGACTTGTTGAGTTGGGCTAAGTAACAGTAAAAGAAATACTTTAGAAAAACACGGGAAAGGCATGTAAATCTCAATACGCTATGTTTGCATGAGATGCAATGACTAAGATGTCAATTAAGGGGAAGGGTAGTCTGTCAATAGGAATAACAAATACCTTGATTCTGTTGACCATACAATGAGCTAAAACCATGGCAAAATATGAGTCTTGCTGAGCAGTGTGTTTACAGGTGATATGATATGTAACTTGAAGTTCTAAGTATTGGTCCAATGTTAGATTCTTGTTTCAGAGGGTTTTAATGAAGAATTGAATCTTTAATGGGAGATCCCAAAGAAGTTTGTAAGAGAATGCTGATGAATATGGAATAGTGTTTAGAGTAAATAGACGAGAAGCTAAGAGAGATGTCTAGGTTTTTCAGCAAGAAATCTTATGACGGCTTTCATCAAACAGCCAAAATATTTGCAATATACCATGACAAATGTCATTCAATAATCAAAATTTGGCCTCAAGCCTAATATATGCTACTGCTTATAAGAATAATATCAAGATGTAGCTTCTATTCTTGGATAGAACTAGGAAACAAATAATACAATGATAGTAACACAGGAATAACACCTGGCTGATAGACTGGAATCAGATGCAACCTAAATAATTTCCAAAGAGAAATATATGCTGATTGTCAAAAAAATAAAATCTCATCCCCTTTGAATGCAAGATGACTTGATTAAATTTGACAGAAGAAGTCAGTCAGAAGTTTGCAAGTCATGAACTTGAGGTGATAATGATGATGGCAGGATAAATTTGATGATGAATTCAAGCATCAAGGTGTCCATCCATGTAATAACATCTTTCCCAAGGAAAATCTCAATGATGTGATGCCTCATTTTCTGTTTATAATCTAGAAAATTAAAAAAATGAAATAAAATTGCTCTACAAAAAATTATAGATAAATTTCATTTGCATCAAAGGTGTAAAGTTAAGCAGTTCCCCAGAGGTAGTAAGTACTTCTTTCTATCAATAAATAATAAATGTGAAAAGGTGAAAGAATTACATTAATCAAACTGCTGTTGACAAAAATTCGACTTCCAATCACACAGATTAATTGGATTCCATTTCAAGAAACCATTTGCAACAGGTTTTCCAAATTGTTAATAATTTCCCCAATATATTACCTTCTAATTCTTATTGCATTTTTAATTCACCATCTAATATAAAGAAGAAATCAAGTAGGTAGTTTAGCCACGGGTGCTAACAAATTCCACACAGCTTTTGTCAAGTTCTTTCAAAAAATGAGAAACATTTAAGTAACAGCATATTGATTAAGTTTAAGGATACTTAATCTAATATGAGTTCTCTTGCAATACATTTGTCTTTCCCCTAAAAAAAGTCAATAAGAATTAAGAATACAATCTCTCAAGTCATCTCAATGAGATATTCAAAACTTTTACAAAAAAATTGGTTATTAAACTTTACCTACATCGTTTTACTTGAATGGTCTTTCACAAGATTCCCTTATGAAGAATAACCCTTGTCTTTATTATTATTGCTCATGATTGATTTATTTTATGTTGGAGAATCAAAAAGATTGTGTCAATTCAAGTTTATTTTAAGAGGTTGGGGGTTTGCAGAATTATTGGTGTAAAAAAATTATCTTCCCAATATTCACAATTTTTTGGTATTTGGTTTGCTGATAAAATGAATGTAAATTTTTTCAGTGTAATTTAACGGGGATTTGATTCTCCTATTCTTCTCAAATTTAGTGTAAAAGTTTTACGAGCGATTCGACGGTAAAACTTTTATGCCACGTGTAGCTCAGCTCTGTTGTTGGAGATGGAGAGGAGCGGGGTTCGTGTGTCCTCAGAAAGTTCGCTCAGTCAGGTTGGGTCATTGAGGGGTAATGGTGCTGCGATCGCATGGTTTGCGTTTACAGCATGAAGCCAAAGGTAGAGCGTGCCAAATGCATGATGGATCTTCTTGGCTGGAGCGGTTTGCTGACAGACTTAACCGAGTTCGCCAGACAAATAATGGAGAAACCGCCCAAGGCATTGTCGGGTTGGTGCATTGATGTCATCCTCCTGGACCCATTCGAATTGGGTGATTGTAAAATTCGTGGGGAAGAGGCTTGTAGAAATGATGCGAACGAGGTCATGTGTGTTTAGGGTTGGGTGATTGAGGAGTAATGGTGCTGCGATCGCATGGTTCACGTTTACAGCATGAGGCCAAAGGTAGAGCGTGCCGAATGCATGATGGATCTTCTTGGTTATAGCGGTTTACTGGAAGACATAACCGAGTTCGCCCGACAATTAATGGAGAAACTGCCCAAGGCATTGTGGTGTCGGTTGTGTTGATGTCATCCTCCTGGACCCATTCGAATCGGGTGATTGGAAAATTAGTGGGGAAGAGGCTTGTAGAAATGATGCCAAATGAGGTCGGGTCTTAAAGTGGGCTTCATCATCTGCTTCATTGTCTTCAACTTGTAGCATTATTCGATTCGAATTTTCAGTGGATTGACGGCGGGCATGATTTAAGGTAGATTGACAGCGGGCACGATAAGTATTGCTGGAGGAGGCCTGTCGCATGATTCAATGCAGAGGAATGGGCTTCGCCGTCGGCTTCGTACAAGCGAATCGACTTCATTTTCCTTGTCCATGCTTTGTCGTCGGCTTCGAACCGCATGCCCACTCTCTCAGTGAATCGGCTTGTGTTTTATTTTTTCTTTTATTTTATTTTTAAAATAAATTACAATGGTCTCAAATACACCTAACTAAACATCAATTGGTAAATCCCGAAAGCTTTTTACTACAGTCCAAACAATACTCTTTGAATTACAATACATTTGGTTTAATTAAAATTTTTTTACACAATTGGCTTGTGTTTTTTTTTCTATTATTTTATTTTTAAAATAAATAACAATGGTGTCAAATACACCTAACCAAACATCAAATTGTAAATCCCGAAAAACATTTTAGTGCAATCCAAACAATATTAATTGAATTACAATGCATTTGGTTTAATTGAAAAAACTTTACACTAATCAATTTACTCTAGTAACTTTTAATCTCAAACCAAGCATCCCTATAAAAAATCATTTTATTATTGTAATTGAGATTCCATCCTAAATATATTTATACACATATTTTTCAAAATTCATATATAGTGGATCAGAAATTTTAACGCGTACTACTTCAAATGTTCAGGTTAATTGGTAACCTTGATAATTAAAATGTTAAAATAGATAAAAGCAAGAAGACTTTTATTACGGGTGATAACACTCTACAAAATGCTAACAGCTAGTGCCAAGGATAGATGAAATGAGAAAATTAACTGTAGAAAAAGTATGGTCATCAACAATATTTATATCACAAGAGATACTCTGATATGTTGATGTGATGACAATGTTCAAATCTTGAAACTTAAAAATGACCTCATTATCAAATATGCACATGAGTGAATTAAGTTCTCACTACTAAAACTAGGTGATTTCTTTAAAAAAGTTTATCTATGACTAATGCTCTTGATTTCTCACATAATCATATGAAAGTCTTCCTAATAAATATTTGGGACGATCGCTGAGCTCCAAATCTATAAAAAAGCTTTTTGGAATTATATCACCGACTAAATTCAATAAAAAAAAAGGTTGCAACTGAAAAAGGTAAAATAATTGGCAAGCCGCAGCATTACTTTATAAAGGTAGAAGAATTGAAGAATTTCCCTTATTAGCTACTTTAGACCTATGTTATGTGAATTCAATACTTTTGCTGAAAATATTTAATGAAAAACAATGATGATAGAAGGTTTCGCATTGGTTTGCTGAAAAGTTACTAACAAGCCTTAAATGTAAATGAGAACCTTGGTATTAAGGTATTAAGGATATCTACCAGCTGAATGTCTCTCTGATCTCCATATGGACATGCAGATCAATGTAGATATTTTAACTCCTTATCCAGAGTAAATATTTACATACTGCACTGAATTTTAGGTAAATAAATTTTAAAGTTTCCAATTTATTAAATAAGTTAGAAATGTTTCTCAGCTATTCTTCTCCTAAATCTTCTGAGATATTAATAATAATATGCATTTAGATTCATAACAAAACATTAGCTAAGGTCAATCGGCTTCCTTCTACAGTGGTTTCGAATCTTAATTGATAGGTGGAATCCTTATATTATCCCTCTGTTGCACATTCAAAAGAAAGATATCACCCTATTTTATTTATTTAATATCATCTATCAACTTGTGAGCTGAACCAAATTTATTCGAACAATAATATAAACAATGTTTTTGCTCAACCTTGAGCAATATTTTATTTGATAAGATTCCTTTATTCTCTCTCAAAGGTACAGTAGTATTCTAAATGCAGAGTACAACTTGATTTAGAAGGGGTTGGTTACTTGGAATGTCAACTTCATTGGAGGTTGTTTTTTGGCACCATGCTAACAAAATCATTGCATTCTCAATTCGTTATTAGGATCTCAGTTCATCATTTTTAATGCAGTTTTTATAAGTAAATTAATGTTTTCGAAACAATAAAATAAACAATGTTTTTGCTCAACCTTAAGCAATATTTTATTTGATAAGATCCCTTTATTCTCTCTCAAAGGTGTACACTGGCATTCTCAATGCAGAGTACAACTTGATTTGGAAGGGGCTGGTTGCTTGGAAGATCGACTTCATTGGAGGTTGTTTTTTTTGGAACCATGCTAACAAAACATTACATTCTCAATTCGTTAGGATCTCAGTTCATCATTTTCAATGCTGTTTTTATAAGTTTTATTAATGTCTTCGAAACATTTTTTGGGTTTACTACGTTTCCACTCCTCCCAGCACATCGTTTTTTGCATTTCTTTTACATCTTGAAAATTTACTATGTCGAAGATATTGGCAAAGGCATTCAGGATATTCTCCAACTTTACCATTTTAGAACAGTTGGATTTAAGACAAGGAAAGAAGTTCGGCCAATAATGGCATAAACGATATAAAAATCTGGTTTAATACTTTTCCTCAATTATTCAATGATAAAATATCATGACGAAAAGGGCATCAAAATTTCCTGATTGCCATTTTGAACATTTTAGGCCCATAGTTTTAATTTGATTATCATTTGTATCTTCTATAAGGTAATAACTACAAGTCACACTCCTTGGTCTTCAATTACCTTAACTACGCACCTTTTTAGAAGCGTTTCAAACCATCATGAAAATTGATGAAAGAGAGAAAATGAATCCCCCACCATCATCTCTCTCAATCAACTCTAAGAAAATTTAATAATTGGCATATCTTTCCAATGGGTTTACCTTGGTTTTTCCAGACTTTCTTTCTCTTTCTCTCCAATCAATTAATTCATCAAGTAGATTAATGTATGGGCTTTTTAATAGACGGCCACTCAAATTTTGATGAAAATTGAAAAGGCACTCCTCAGCTTATACGACTATTGTCTTCCAAGCTTTTGATGCCCAATTATTTGAGGAAGCGCTCCTGCTTGCTTCACATGGGTTTAAAAGAATGTCTTTGCATCTTTCTTGAATTTATACAGAACTGAAAGTAGACATCAACATGCACTCATTTCCCCAATCTTAAAATCTGACGTTGATGCATTCTATATATGAAAAATTCTTGTCTTTGTTGATGGAGTACCTCAAAACATCATTAAGAAGATGGTAGACAATGCCCAACAAAATGACACAGCATTCCAATTCTGAATTAATGGTAACAGAAATGTGGAATTGTCACTCTATTTTCATATTGATATCATTATAAATCTAGCCATAGTTCTCTTCTTCGGCTTAGATGTTGATGCATCAACAAGCACTAGTTGCTCCCTTCTTTAATCTAGATGCTGATGCATCCAAAAGGTGAACAATCCCTTGTTTTGTTGATGACGTACCTCATGTCAACCTAGAGAAGATGGTGTACTAAAATGCTCAACAAGCTTACTGTAATGTCTCTAAGTCATTTTTATGAAAGATCCCAAATTCCCCGTTAGGTTCAATTTTTATTGATTACCCACAGATTTCTGTTTTCAGTTAGAATTTCCCGGCTAAAATCCGTTTACATCAACTCCCGCTAGAGTCTGTTAAGTGCTACAACGTGCATGGCTGAATAAATTAATTATGAAGTTTGGGAATTCACTCTACCCAAATCCTACTGAGATGGAAACATTCTTACTTTCATCTTTATGAAATTCAAAGTAATTCAAATTTTCTTTCCCATTAGATAATTCATCATATATTTATCTTGCCTTAATAAAAAAGAATGTTTCTTTTAGGAGGCCTTAATTTTCCATTATAAGCACGACTCCTGCTTTATAAGCCCGTAATCGGGGAACCTTCGATGCTCCATCTGCGTAGACAAAACATGTTTTTTTTTTTTCAGAATGTGCACTAAGGCATTATTTTTATAATACTAGACCAGGTACAGCTGGAAAAAGCTGAGATAACTTAAGGATGTTATAAGAATCTATGGTGCTTATTAGAAGAATAAAACTTTAGCTTTTAATTTTTTTCAAGAGACAAACTTAAATTTTTGTATGCTATCAAATATTTAATATTTTAGATGATGTTATCATTAAATTGAATGATATTTCTTATAATTTTGTATAGCTCTGGATGGCTTAAATGCTATTTTGCTTAACCGCCAAAATGATTCTGCGGAGACGTATCTCATATTAGATTGGTTGTTATTAACCTACCATGGGTCATCACACTTACATTACATCGCAATCCCATGATATGGGCTAGTCAACAATATCTAATGAAAAATTTAAATGGACAACTTAATAAAATAACTCATAGAAGAATTCTTTAGTGGTAAAGCAAAAGCAGCATTATCGCTCTATTTTCATCTTGGCATCATTTAAATCTAGTCGAAATTGTTTAACTTTATAGAAGAATAATATCATGATCGATTTCATCCATTGAGCAAGTTGCAACAAAATTCATGTATCTCATGCACTTTGAAATAAGTTATTCATTGGTACTTATATCTTTCCCTTTCGATCAAATCATCAAAAAATAGTACTCTTCTTGCACAACACCTGACCCAATGTTGACTCAGCAATAAAAGTGGCAGATAATTTATCAAGTAAATAAGTTATTCATTGGTACTTATATCTTTCCCTTTCGATCAAATCATCAAAAAATAGTAGTCTTCTTGCACAACACCTGACCCAATGTTGACTCAGTAATAAAAGTGGCAGATAATTTATCAAGTAATTTTTGAACTTTATGGTGAAGGTTTTTGATCAATCACTTTGCATTTTGTTTTACAAGGACATCACTTCTTAACATGATCAAATAGTTTTGTCAATAAAATGGTGTATCTTGATGCAAGCACTCCTAACCATCTTTAGCATGCTTGTAATTAGCAAGGCTCCCACGTCAATTATTTCTAAAAGGCTTGCCAGCTTGACATCACATTTTAACGTTCATGGAAATATCACCTTCCATATCAAAACTTTTGATGGAGGAAGAGTTCTTTGGTGATGCAGGGTCTCGTAATAAATTTGCCCATTACTAACATGTCCTCGAATTAACATCCAATGTTTAAATTTTGTTTACAAAATGTAGTTGTGTGCATAGCACTCCCTGCTTGGATGTTATCTTATCATGCACCATCACCTTATCTTTTCAAAACACAATGCCAAGTTCAATAGTCATTTTCCCTTGAATGCACAAAAGTGCAAAGCGAGCCAGACTTTAGTGAATGAAACACTCATCCAATTACTAATGATTCAAGCTAATTTACAATCTTGATGTTACTCTATTATTCTCATAAATTTATTTTACTAAGAATATTTCTTGAGTTATTTTTACGTAGACAACACTTGAATGTATAAATATATATAGCACCTTTGCTAGAAGATCACAAAACTTTGCCTTTGAGTTAGAGCTTAGGTTTCCTTGTCAAACATACAATAAGAAAAATATATATAATTGAATAGCCTAACCTAGTTGATCTCAACGAAATATCAAGTTTGGCATTACGTGCCTAAGCATTGCAATGACACTTTGTAAAATAGCTACTTCTTCTAATGTGACGGGCAAATCCATAGTTACACTTCTAAAACAAAGATAAAGAATGTTCTAAAAAGTGTGCGTTAGCAACACTTCCATCACCTATATGTTTCTTCTCAATACCCCATCAGATAAAAACTGTTTAATGCAATCTCATATGTTGAATGAACAAATGCTTTTTTTTTACATTGTTCATTCAACAAATGAGATTTCCCCATACAATGGCTTGATAAACAAGTTTGAAGAAATAAAGTGAGACTCGAGAAGAATACCAATAATAGCTGAAGTACAATTCCAGTTGGTCGACCAAAACATTGTACTTCAGAGCATCACTTGTCTCATATAATAACATAAAATTTTCTTAACTTTCGCCAAAAAAAGTTGCAATTTTAGGTTATAAAACTACTAAACAAACTCAAATCGCTCAAAAACTGACTTTAATGTGAAATCCACTCCACTCTATTCAAGGCATATCAAATTGATTTCAAACTCAAAGTTGATTCCAAGTAAATTTTGTGTTTTTCTTTAACTTGCTCAAATATTTTTCGAGTTGATTCAAATTGAGTTATTCATAAATAAATAATATGTGTAACAAGTACCTTGATAAGTAAATTTATGTATCACTTAAATTTATTTCAAACCAACTTGTAATCAAATACATATTCACTTGATTCAAAAAGATTACATTTAAGTTGAGTACAAGTCAAGCTCTGAACTTCAATATCGAGTAAAAATTGAGCCAAACTTATTCCAAGTGACTTGATATCACCCCATCCCACTATTTAAAGCCCAAGTTACACATTTTCCCAATCATTATGTTTGATGCCTAAATTCTTCAATAACCAATTTTCAATGTAAAGGTGACCTACATGAGGTTCATTTGTTTCCCACCCCTAGTTCCATGATTTGATTTGCTTAAGGTTTTGGCTCATATGTTTAGCATGTAGTCATCCTATTGAAGGGATATCGCTTATATTGTCAACATATAAGTTGGAATAAGAAATGCAACTTAAAAAGCAAGAGAGCGTGGGGGAGGAGATTGACGCCAAACCTAAATATGGCAAGACCAACAGGATTGAGAGCCATCATCGAGAGATGGCCACAACATCAATTTATTATAAATCATGCATGAGAGTTATCTTCCTTAATCTATATCCTCTCAAATAAAATTATTTTATCTTAACACATAATATAATCATGCCGTTTAATTTTTTTGATCTATGTTATTGTGTTCATATAAAAATTTTTTTGGGTTTACCTAAATCTTATTATATGTTTTGGCTACTTTACAATGATCTAGCACAACCATTAATTAGTTTCAAAAGAAAAAATATGTTGGAATAAGATAAGAACTTTTTTGTAGGCCATATGAAAAGATAGAGCATTAATAAAAAAAATGGCAGTTAAGAGCATTTTTGTAATTAGAATCTCTTAAAATTATAAAATAATAGATAATCATCTCTCATATTTATGTGTTTTATACTGTTTTTAAAAACACATGCTAAATGCTATAGATTCATAGCATCATTATGCTATAACAGGCTATGAGCTATTCACAACTATGAGCAGCGCTAGCATCATCATCTCATCTTGTTTATTTTTCTTAAAAAAAATTTAGGACTACAAATAGTTTCTAGCTACTTGGTGATTATTTATTATTAAAACCATAATACACTAGATCTAAGAATATTAACTTGATACTAAAATCTTGATCCGTTATTGTCATTTGAATGTACCTTAAGTTTACACATCTTGACTAAGAAAAAAATGAGAAAAAACAAATATAGAAAAACGCAAACTTAATAACTGCTAAGCAAATGTCCTACTTACCCTCATCGTATCTTTTATTTTATTTTGCATATAACCTCTTGTTCGTATAAAGGTCTATAAGACCATATTTACCTAAATACAAATTACGGGAAAAACATTTTCGCTCACTATTTCTTTTCTCCTCTCTCGGCATTCCAACATAAAATCAGAGAGAGAAGATCCCGATCCTGATCCGCCTTCATGTTTGAATGCAGATCCATTCAATCCATCCATAGCTTCCATCCATCATCCCCTCCCAGTTAAACTCGATGGAACAAATTACACGCTATGGAGGTCGCAATTTCTTGCCATTTACTGATCTCACGATTTGCTACAATATGTAGACAACTCGCATTCTCCGCCAGCCAATGGAACCAATGAATCCAGTTCAGATGCCATCACTTGGTACAAACAAGATCAACTGATTTTGAGTTGGTTGATCTCCTCACTGACTGAAAATATTTTTTCTCAAGTCGTAACGTGTGATTCGACAGCTTCAATATGGTATGTGTTTGCTTCAATATACTCATCCTCCTCCCAAGTTCACCTCCAACAGCTGGAGCTTCAGCTGTGGAGCCTAAAAAAGGGCTCACTTAAGATGGCAGAATACATTCAACAAGCTAAAGATCTAGCACATCAACTCACCATAGACGGATCTCCCATCACCAAACAACAGCTGGTTCTCTGCAACCTACCAGTCTAGGATTTGTATTTCTCCTATCACAGCTGTTATTATAGCCCGCATAACTCCTATCAAGCTCGATGAACTAACCAGCATCCTTATGAAACATGAAATAAAATGTATATGGACCAATCCACCGAGTCAACTCCAGTACCAATTATGGAAAATGCTACTCATGTCCACCCCATTATATCTCCCTTCCATGGTCATGGACGATCCTTCTGTGGTCAAGGGCACGACAACGGTAGAGGGCGCTTCACTGTACATTTTAACTATGCAATAAATTCAACCACACTGTTGTCAACAGCTATCATCGACAGAACTTCACCCTACACCCAAGTGATTGTTCATCCACAGCTCCACCTACCTCGTACCACACCTCTGTTGCATATCAATGGTTCCTTGATTCATGAGCCACTCACCACGTGCAACCATCAAGGGAAAACTTACAAAACTAAAACACTACATGTCGCTTGAAAATCTTAAAATCATCGATGGTACATCCTTACCCATAATTCATACAGGTTTAATATCTTCTCATCTCCTTCAAACGCTTTTCATCTAAATCAAGTTTTACTCATTCCTAACATTATAAAAAAAACTTCTATCAATTAGCCATTTCACCTTGGATAACAATGTTTTTATTGAATTTCATCCTTCATTTTGTGTTTGTCAAGAATCTATCCATGAAATAAGAACTCCACTAGGACACTCTCAATAACAGTCTCTAAACTCAGCCATGTGGAGTCCTCAGATCTCTGGCATTGCCATCTTGGTCATCCAGGATCAGACAAACTTCAACACCTCGCCAATACGTTACAAATAAAAACCTAAATATATTTCTACTTGCATTCCTTGTCATATGTCCAAACAGCATAAATTGCATTAACCTACTATTACATCAGTGTCTAAACAACCATTGCATCTCATTTTTTTATATATTTGGGGACCTGCTCGTTGAGCCATTGAATGAAAGCAAATATTATATAATTTTTGTTGATGATTTTTCGAATTTTACTTGAATATATCCTTTATGCAAAAAATTTGAAGCTCTATATTTTTCTCAAATTTAAAACAATGGTTGAGCATCTCCTATCTTCTCGAATTACCACCTTTCAATCAGATGGAGGTGGATATTATAAAAACTTTACTACCACCCTAGCCTCCCTCGACATGCACCACCGCTTTTCCGCCTCATATACTCCTGAACAAAATGATAAAGCTAAACATAGACATCGCCACATTGTCGAACCCGAACGAGCACTCCTCTTACATGCTCATCTACCAAACAGTCAGATACCTCATAAATCACATCTCATCTCCTCGGCTTAACCACAAATCCCCATATGAAACACTCTTCCATCGCACCCTAGATTATCAATTTCTAAGAGTCTTTGGGTGCCTTTGCTTTCCACGGCTAAAACTAAATGTCGAAAATAAATTGGCACCTTGTTCCTTGCCATGTGTCTTCCTAGGCTACGGTGGACAACACTAAGCTTACATCTGCTATCATATCTCATCCAACAAGTTTTACACCTCCCCCATTCACCCTCCAACATTGCACCGTCTGCTCCATCCCTTCACTCCAGTGACTGCAGGTCGACATTCTCCCATTCTAGTGAACGCAGCTCTGCACCTCCTCAGCAAGATCCTACCTCCTCTAATGCCCAACTGATGCTCACTCAATCCAAAACAGAACACCTGAAGCCCCAAGTCTACTCGGTGACTGTTCCTACCGTCCCTTCTGCACCTACAACCTACCAGCAAGCACTGAAGGATCCTCACTGAACCCAAGCCTTCAGTTTCTCCACCACTGCCAATTCAGAACATGTCTGCCGCCTTCAACGAGCTCTCTACAACCTTAAGCAATCTCCTAGAGTATGGCATAAAAAATTATCTGCTGCCCTCGAGTTATTTGAATTTTCCAATGCGGTAAATGATACATCTTTGTATGTAAATCGCCAGGGTACTGATCTCCTGCTTTTCCTTGTGTATGTGGATGATGGTCTTCTCACCAGTAACAGCGACACTCTCATCCAGTAGCTCATCACCTTCTTTGCTGCTCGGTTCCCACTCAAAGACATTGGAATGGTCAACAACTTCCTCAACATCAACATTGCGCACACTCCCAATCATCTTCTGCTAATCCAAGAACAGTATGTTCAAGATTTTTTGCACTCTATTGGCCTCCAACTGTCCAACCCTGCACCCACACTCATGGTTGTGTCGAATAAATACAAGGAAGTCTTCGAAGAGCAGTTTTCAAATCCCACTCTTTTTCGTAGCACAGTTGGTGCTCTTCAATACTTCAAGCACACCAGACCAGATATTACCTTCAATGTCAATAAAGTGTGGCAATCTATGCATCAGCCCACCACCTCCGATTGGCAAGCTGTTAAACACATTCTCTGATCTCTTCGGTCTACACCTCATTCTAGTATTCGCCTCCAATCAGTGTCCAAGCTCACTATTTCTGCCTACTGCGACGTTGATTGGGCCGGCAGCCCCACTGATCAGAAGTCTACTTCGGGCTACTACATCTTCCTTGGTCCAAATCTCATCTCTTAGTCTTCCAAAAAACAGCCAATTGTGGCTCACTCCAGCACATAAGCAGTGTACAAGGCCATCGCCAATACAGCCAGTGAAATCTTGTGGATTCGATCCCTCATTGCCAAACTCGGCCTCTCCCTGACTCAGTCACCTACCATCTTCTGCGACAACTTGAGCTCCAAATTCGTAACTGTCAAGCCCATTCTCCACAACTCGTATGAAGCATGCTAAAGTTGATCACCATTTTGTCCGGGGCTTGGTCAAAACACAACAACTTACAATTCAACACATTCCATCCGACGATCAGCTCACTAACCTCCTGACGAAGCCCCTTTCGGCCGCTGCTCATCATCAGATCACCACTAAGCTCATCGCTTCACCAATGCTGAGCTTGCGGGGGCATAATAACTGCTAAGCAAATGTCCTATTTACCATCACTGTATCTTTTATTTTATGTTGCATGTAACCTCACATTTGTATAAAGGTCTAAATAAAGACCATATTTACCTAAATGCAAATCATGGGGAAAACATTTTCGCTCGCTGCCTCTTTTCTCCTCTCTCGGTTTTCCAACAAAACTAACCAAAAATTAAAAAAAAAAACTCAAAATTTCATTAAAGCAACACAATTAAGAGAAAATGACTCATTTTGTTGAACTTGCTCTCACTCGCTCAACTGCTTCCTGGTTTACTCTTGAATTCCAAAGCACAAACAAGATAAAAAAGCGTGCCAAAGTCTAGTTTTTACATCTTTTACCAATCAACTCCATCTCCTTATATGTCGAGGCATAGTTACAAATCTATACGAAATGATACATAATGATCACTTATCCCGTTGCACAGAAATGGGTAGAATGGGTGCCCATGTTCTAACACTAAAATAAATCAACCTCGTCAACAAATAATTATCATTGGAAGATTCAACAATGATTAAATGTAAAATTTATATTGTTAAAATCTTTAAGAATTTGAAAGCAATGCTTAATGAAATGTGGGCCCTACTTCCTAATTACTTGGCATATTACTGATTAATCTATCACTACATTCCAATATGCAGTAAAACCCTACTGGGTTTTTCCCAATTTGTCTTATCTTCTTTCACAATAGGTGTAATTCTTGATACGGTATTTTCCTTAAACTCTAAGTTCATTAAGTACGTATTACCATATTTGATATACTCTTGATAAGCAGTGCTACAAGCATTTCGTGAATATGTATTCCCCAATCAATAATTTTCCAATCAGCATTACCTTCTATGACAATCATTTTCCCTTCATTCAGCTTCCTACCAAGCTCATATGCCAAATTCCATCCTTGGCCTATTGATGTCATGGCAAACAAAATTTGACAAAAAATTAATCTGAATCATTCAAAACCAATAGTTTTCCATATTATCAATTCAGCCATTTAAACATTACTACACTCACAGGGAAAACGAGAAAAAGAAAAAATTCTTTCAATTAAAGAAAATATATCTACTGGAAGATTTACCGGGTATGTCATATGCATATTTTAGAACTCATTCATAGGGCTGAAATAAAATTTTTCTGGAGAATGGTAGCTCAAGTATACCCCCACCTAAGTTCCGTCTCTACTTTACCATATTTATATCATTCATTAGCTGGTTGCCTGCAACTCCCAACGAATTTTGCACAGGAAATGCTAGTTTCTATAAAGTAAATGCTAGGGATTTTATAAATAGAAATATAAACATTACATGAAAAGTTTACCTGCAAGGCTTGACTAGTGTGATCATCAAGAAGATAAAACACTAAGGATTCCAGTAGTGAAAGTTTACTTATACCAAATGATGAGGCAAAATCATCAACAAGATACTTCCAATGAGCATCTGGTAAAGTCCAATGCCGATCAAATAAATAATATAAAAACTAAAACCATATTAAGGATCATAAAAGGCTTCAAGAAATTGAATTTTCATAAAAGGCAAAAACAATAAGTAAATTCAAACTCTCTAGGATACAATTGCTCTTTTAGCAACCACCATATCAGATGCCCCGCGTAAGAAGATTACATCGGCAGCAGCCCGTGCATGCTTAAATGGATAGCACTCTGATGAATGATTCCTGTATGACTCATTGATTTTAGAAGAAAACATTAATGGAGAATTTGTGTCCTGCAGACAAAATATATCTATTTCATCATGTTTTTCTTTGTAGCATTCTTCTATTTCAAGATTGGACAATGCTTGCTCAATAAACAATGCAGCCATAGATCGATTTCCATAATATGCCAAGAAACTTGAATTATCAGGCCAGGATTGCTTAACAACGGCTGATTTCCTTTCCTGAGCTTGTGATGCCCATAATTGAAAATCAGGATGACGTGACGGGACATTCTCAAGAAATTCATGCTGAATGCACCAAATCATGGTCTCCAAATGCTGAGGACAAAAGGTAAGAAACTGCCTCAGTAACACAATATGAATCATTTTATTCTTAGTTGTGTTTAGATAATAATATAATCGATGTCTTTAAACAAAAAATAGTAGAATATCCTAAATAGTAGTTATGTTTAGAAAATAATATAATTGATGCCTTCAAGGAAATTAGTACAGTATCCATAGTTAATTAAAATACAACACTTGTAAGGAACATCTAAGAAAAAGAAACAAGCTCTCAACTCAAGATAGGTTTATTAATTCAATTTTAGTTAGGGTTGTATGATTTGAGGTAAATAAAATATCGATGTTAAGCAAATACAGCGATAGTGCTTTCAAGTAAAACTTTTATAGTAGAAATATTTATTTAAGAGTTTGGAACTTTTGCAGTATAAATAATTTTGGAGGTTTGTCTGGGTGTAACTAAAATGTAATACTTGATAAAGAACATCTGGAAAAAAAATCTCACAAGATTCAAGATTGAATTATTGTTTAAATTCAAATGGGCTATCTTAGTTTGAGATGAAATAAATGCTCTAGGGGCTATTAGATATAAAGTAAACGGAATGTTCAAATGGAATAAATCTAGTGTAAGAATATTTCATGGAAAAAAATGCAGTGTAAATACTTTGTGGATGTATGCTAGTAAGATATTTGTTTGATTTAAAATTAATAAAATTATATATAAAAATTCTGTAAAATAAGTAAGAAGCCCAAATTCAAGTTACAATGACCGGCCAAGAAACGGTGAGGACCAGCAATGACCAACAAATAAAGCGACGGTCGGCAAAAGGAGAAGGCAACCATCCAAGAAAGGAAATGGCTGCCAAAGCAGAATCTGAGCCCAACAAAGCACAATCTAGAAGGGCAAAGACAGGGAAACCTGGCGAAGGCTAAGGAAGCTAGTGATGGTGTGTTATGTTTACTTCAAGCTGCAAGCAAATTTTTAAAAACCACGCGACAGATTATGGCAAAATTTTCCACCCAATTTGAGCATAAAAATTTTATTAGTTAAATCCTTAAATTTTCATTTTATATATAAAGTTATTACTTCGCACTAAAAATACAGCTAACCAAATAACCAAACAACTACTAATTAAATAAATACAGTGTAAAGTATTTTCAAATAAATAAAAGTAATGCAAATACTTTTCGGGTGGGTATTTGGAATTTTTATGGTATAATTAACTTTGGAAATTCTATGGGTGTAAACATAAAGAAATTTGAAAAAAACTAAAACAAAAATCCTAACAACAAGTGCCATCGAAGGCATGAGGCAGCCATAATCAGTGCTAATAAGAGCGGTGCCGAACAAGGAGGGCCAGCAAGAGTCGGTCAAGTAACAACAATGACTAGAAAGTTTCAACACAAGCCAGCGATACACTAACTCTCCAAGAGAATAAGTCAACAACAGCTGGTGATATGAGACCCAACAAAGGCCAGTGGAGATGATGAAGAACCACAAGATTTTACATTAACTTTACTTTTCACCCAGCCAATCACATATTTTGCAATTACATATAGGGGCTGTTTGGATTGAGACAAAATGGGTATAAAGTAAACATTTTTTCATGTAAACTGAGATTACTGGCATTTGGATTGAAGTAAACATGTGAAATATTTTTACACTGCATTTAGATTTTGCGTCAATATATATAGAAATGGAGTAAACCGAATACATGCGAATCGGACGTAATCGGAGATTAGCGAGCGAAGGATTCCAGCTAAGCGAGCGAAGGATTCCAGCTAAGCGAGCGAAGGATTCAGCCAAGCGAGTGAATGATCTCCGGTGAATGACGATCAATCTCCAACGAATCCTTCGAATCGTTCATTTGAACGAAACCTTAATCGATTCAAAAAAATCGTTCGAACGAACGATTCATTCAAACGAACACATCGTTCATTCAAACAAAACCTAAAAAAAAAAAAAAATTGGGGGTAATTTTACCCTTAATTTACTCAAAACACCACACTCACAGATTACTTCATTTCAAACAAAAAGATGTTAAATTTCTAGTAAAATTATCAAACAGTAGTAAAACAACCTAATTACACTATAAATAGATTACATATTACTTTGCACTCAAATTTCTCAAATTTCCTCATATCAAACAAACCTGTAATTAAATTGTCATACAACTAAAATCTCTCAAATCAACCAGCCCTTTACTGCAACAGCTTAAAACTTTGAATTTAATCAAAGAATAGCAATATGGGGATGTTTGTTTTGGTGATTAAAACATTTAAAATACAAAACAATAGCATTCAAGCTAAAATTGAAATGCAATACCTAGGATAGAGCATCTGGAGAGTCACTGTCTCAATTACAGTTATAAACTATTTCAACAATTTATAATTCCAAAAGCATAAAAGAGTAGCACGCACCATGAGACTGTTTGATTTGATAAGTTTAGAATTTAGTGAAAACAAATACCGAGTAAAAAATATAATTCTTAAATACATTAAATGATTTAATGTGTTTTTAAGTTTTACCTCAAATCAATATATGTTGTTTAGTTGAATGTAAACCAAAAGTAATTTAAATAAAACAAAACAAATCTCTAAAGAATCCTCGAACCTAAGGGCCTGTAGTTCAACGATGGTGCTGTTGAGACCAAGGGAAGAACGGATATGTATGAAAGTAGTGTAACTTCAGCATATTGATATAATTACAAAAATGAACTATAAGAATATTGTGAGTGCTCAAAATAGTGATGCAAGGATAAACTTCAAACATTTATATATTATGTACAAACAATCACAGCCTCTAAGCCATTAAAATCAACCTGGCCTATTAGGCCAACTTATTAAAATTGATAATAATAGCCTTCCTCATCCTCAAAGTGGAAAGCCCACTTCAATGTTGCAATTAATGCAATTCCCAAAAACTTTAATCAGATTAGTATATAACTGAAAAATAAATTAACCCTTATGATCCCCTTCAATGGATACAAACTTCAACCAACACAAAACTCGGTTAACCTCTTATGCGAGCATTGTAGCAATCAAAACAAACAACCGATCAAATCATTGATATTATATAGGCGTCTTCAAGTCAAACATAAACTAGTGGGCAACTACTTCAAATATTTTTATTTTAGATTTTTTTTTTCAACTTTTCTAAATTATAAAAAATATAATACGATAAAAAATAGGGTGATAGTCATGCCAAGCCACTTAACTCGAATTATTTCTTGTCTTACAGCTTCAAACTACAAGAGGCTGCTAAACTTTGTACCTTTAAACATCTAGTGAAACAACTGTCAATAATATATCAATGTTAATCCCAAAAATAAGCATTTGTCATATCCATTGATCCTAATCTGTTCCAAATACATGTGGGACAGTCCATGGTTGCTCATCAATCTCCAGAGACAGTACGCCTCAAAGTACTTTTGCATTAACAAACTGGCTGTCAATCAACCCCCATCCCTTGAAAATTGAACATAAAACTAGAATTAATGCTTTAGCGACTCCCCTATGGAAAGACCAATTATGAGTGAACATGCATCCATAAAAATGCTTCAACCCAAATCAAAATTAATACAGGTCAAATGTCAAAAAAATCTGATTAAACCAAACTTAATCTATCACAAGATAAATTACTCAGGATTCACAACACAACAAAAAGCCGTATGGAATAGGGATTGGCTTTCTCTGAATGATTAATCATAATGGTTTAAAGGCTAAATTTATAAATTATAGTAATCAATGAAGGAATGAGAAAAAAGAGAATCATGGGGTCACATTTCTATAACTTTTCAGCTTGCATTTAAGCATTTAATGCATGTGGCAAGCAATTCTGTATGACCAGCATTCCAGATAGCAACCAAACCACCCAAAAAAATACTTGCAAAGTGAGAGTTCAGGGCTTCACATGCCATGCCCAAGTTGGTATGGACCATTCAATATTTGTAATGCAATGCAGCAATAAGAAAGCCCCACCACCGTGGCAATTAAATGTGAAGGCCCGAACCGGTTCAGCGATAACTGTCCCGACATCGGTTATTCACATACAGCAGGATCATATTGAGCAATTTGAGAAAGAAAAGGAACACATCTAAAAACCAAAAGATATTTCTCATTTAATAACATTTCAAATTTTTTACAATGTAGCCAACAAACTTCTAACAAAGTTCATCTTCTTGAACACAAGATGAACTTTGAAAAAGTAAAATAAAATAAAAGTAAAATTGCGCCGTATATTCTTCCGCCAGTGGAGATTATTAAAGTTCTTGTTTAAGCTCTCCCAAAAGTACCTGCCCTGGTATTGTACATAAAACATTACCGGGATTGAAATTCCCAATAATTAGAGAATATTCTAAGCACCACAGTAAACAATGAAGTATTACATTTTATAATAGCAGAGATGCGATTTGCAAAAATAAAGATGCAAGTAAAATAATAAGGTAAAAGCGCACGAAATGATTAACTTCCTGCAAAATATATTAACTCAAAGATTTAGGTTACTGATGTCATTTTTTTTTGTATTCCAGTAACCTACCACGAATATTGTTACTGATATCATTTTTCCAGTAACAAACCATAAATGTTATTACTAATATCATTTTTTCAGTAATTAGCCATGAATACCATTACTAATGTCATTTTTCCAGTAACTAGCCACAAATGCAGTTACTAATATCCTTTTTTCAATAACTGGCCACGAATACTATTACTAATGTCATTTTTCCAGTAATTAATTACGAATGTTGTCACATTGGTTCTAAAAAACCAACCAAGCTTCAATATGAATTTGGCTTAAAGCAAATAAGCTAAGCAGCAGTAAAAGTGCAAAAACATAATACATGCAACTACTGGGTACTTTTTGTACTTTAAGTTCGGATGAGTGACAGTTCGCTCAATCTGCATTTTAAGTTTATGATATTTTAGCAATTAGCCAATAATCTTAGAAATATTATCTTCTTTGAAGTCCTTTATTTGATATTTTAATTTTTGCTCTAAAATGATAATTCATTATGGAGAAGTCATTTTATCCTATTAATTCCAATTTAACTGGCTCTTAAGCTGATTTGTTCGTTAAAAAAAAAAGATTAGCTCAAGCTTGAGATTGAGCTAATTAACAAATCGACTCAAGCTCAAGCGGGAGCCAACTTAAGCTCAACTTGGCTTACCTCTACTCATAATGTGTTATAATCCTTCTTTTCCTACAATATTAAAAAGTTAAGAGAAGAATATCTCTTACCTTCAATATTAGGATCGTCAAAATGGGTAGTCGGTCGGCTAGCCGGGGTGGCTGCAGCAAGAGGGCTGGCTGGCAGCGGCAAGAGGGGGCTGCTGGGTGGCCGACTGCTTGCTGGCTGGCTGGCGGGGTGTTGCTAGGTGGCCGATTGCTTGCTGACTGGCTGGCAGGGGGCTGCTGCTGGCTGTGGGAGCTGGCTGGAATGGAGATAAGGGAGCTGCTGGCAGTGGGAGAGGGAGGAGAAGAGAGGGCTGCTGGTTGAAGGCTGGGGGAGCTATTGGGAGGGTGCGAGGAGAAGTTGGCTACTGTGGGGAGGAGGGAATGGTGGGAGTATAAATAGAGAAGGGAGAAACGGAGAGAGGGGGCAATTAGGGGTAGGGGGACATTCCCTGCACATTAAATGTGTAGGTCGCGCATGGGAGCTCTGGCGCAGAAGCTTCTTTTGCCAGAGGCGGAAGAATCCCGCACGGGATCTGGGGGTGGGGGGAAGAAGGGAAGAATCCTTGAGGAAAATAAAAATAAAATACTTAAACTTAAATTATTCGTATTTTTCTGTCGCTGGGCGTCCACAAATACAACAAAACTTAACACAGAAATGTGTTATGACATAACGAACACTCTCACGCCGAAAATTTTTGATTCGGAGTAATATTTTATTTTTGAAGTTTAAAACTTCAAAAATTAACCACGATCAAACAGACGCTCATAATTTGATGAAACTTTACGATCAATCTTTAAATAATAAACTTAACATATCAACACTGAAAACGATAAATTCTGACATGTATTTCAATATTTTTTATTTATAGAATTTAAATAATTTAGAAAATAAAGTGGGAGCTTCCGTTATTCGAATTTCTCCCAAACTATGGCACTTTGATCTTAAAATTATTCTTATCTAATGGTATTTTTGTTTGCCCTAATTTAAAATTCCTCAGGGTCTTGATGTTAGAGTCGGAATTTGACCTAATTTGCAAAGTAACGACATCGGGTCGTTACATTAAACCTTTGTTAGAAACAGAAAAGAAAGTAAAGTTGAATTTAACTAAAATAGGAAAGAAAGCAGGTTCAATTATTTGAAGTTCTAAATTAATGTATAAAAAAAGAATAAACATTTCAGGTTTTAGATCTATGAAAAAAGATTTACACTTGAAATTGCAATTCTAATGTAGCATTGTGTTAAAATTGTGTGATATTTCTCTTCTATTCTTCCTAGACAAAGGTTCATGTCACCTAAATTACAATTATTGCGCCCACTTAAAGCTTTTGAAAGTTTTAAATGTAAATGAACATCTGTCAAATTTTTAAAAAACACATAGTTTGAGCAAAATAGAATGCTGAAATGTACAGAACATAAGAAATGCACCCAATATTGCTTAAAATAGCTGAAAATAAATAAAATAAAAATGAAGCAGCTTTTTTGTTAATCCACATGATGATTTGAAACCACTCAAAACACGATAATACCTCAAAATAAAAAAATCTCCAAACAGAAAAAATTTTCAACAAACATTTGTTTTAGAATAATATATTACTGATTCAATAAATGAACCTGTTTTGTCTTCAGTGTGCTGTTCAGAAGTAAATGTAAATCATTCAGCTGCGCTGAGAGATTGTCCTTGAATGAAGAAGTCATAACCTCAAGAACATTAGATATGCCAGTTAACTGTGATGCTAACTTTTGAAATGAAAGCAAGTTTGACTTCATTTCTTTCAAGTCAAGCTTATCTGATAATTGTTAAGGCATGCACTGTGAAAATCTTACAATTATGGGCTTTTAAATAAAAATACTTTATAATTTATGAATTAAATCATCTCTTAAAGGATACATGCTATATGAAGATCATGAACTATACCCTTCAATCTTTGTTTACACCAGTCTTTCACAACAACTTCATCCAATAAAAAAGAAAGAACAGGATCACTAGATACTGCATTCTCGTCCATACAAACATCTGTAACATCTGTTGTACTTGTTAAGGTAAAAGGCCAAATAGAAAAAATATTAAAAATCAGCCAGAGCAAATATGCATAAGTCTAAAATGTCGCCTACAGTAAGAAAACTTGTAAAAAGGATACAATGGCAAATCAAAGAAACCAAGTTGTTATCAAGTGCAACATCAAACAATGTATACAGATTTTGAATAGCCATAAAATGATCGTTGCTATCATCCTTCTCCTGAAATCTGTCAGCATATCTCTTAGAAGTAAGGCCAGCATTTGAACATTCATAATAAAGGCGAGGTCTTAGCCTATTTCCATTGACTGGGAGAGAAATTCTACAAATTGGGCACACATCACATCTCTTACTACATTCTGCACATAGAGAGGCATGTCCACATGAGGTCAATACATCTTGAACAAACCGGCCACAGCTACTCAAATCCCTAGTCGCCCGGCAACGCTCTACTTTTGCTTCATTGCACAAATCATGTAAATCAATTGATGCCAAGTGCTCCAAAGCATCCTGATGAAGAACCCAAAGCATCATAATGAAAAAACTCAAATACAGTGATTTAAATATTAAGTGCAAATCAACGCATCCCAGTATATAGCACAATAGAAAGTATGTTCACTAAGAAAAAATTCTCAGAAAACACTACTTAATATTATTAAAAAGTAACGAAAAATTACAGTGACAACTGGAATCTCTACATGAGGTGCGTGTCAATTATTCAAGTAAAATATAAATATGGAACTTTGAAATGCTTTTGCTGGCAATTGACAAAAAATTGTGCATCAATACTGATTTGGGGATATAACTCCGCATCGGTTAAATCTCTTCCATTGAGACTAGTGAATCGTAAGACCACTGACCAACTTAACAACGTTCATAATGTGTATCCTCACTTAGTGAATCAAAGGAGCAAATAATGCTTTCATTTCCCTTGTTAGAGTTTGCTAAAAGGTGGCTAACAGATAGAACTAAAAGTAGTATTGACGTAAATCAGGTTGTGATTCAAAGATTATGCTTATCCAAAAACAAATAACTACAAAGCATTAGTTTATGCTTCAACTCAAAACCAATGATTATCTACATCCAAGGATATTTAAAAAAGAAAGCACATGCTACTAGCCATGTGCCAATAACATAAACCTTTAGGACCAAATTTATAAATCCATGTTTTCCATTTCAGAGGTGGTATTTATATTCAAAACTGCATCGGTAATTTGTTCAAATTCTAAGAAAATCAAAATATATAAACTCAAACTTGAAGATGGCCCATTTGAAATAAATTCAGCTTGAAACTTACAATATGCAATATGTGCACATTATTATGTGTATTTTAATGAATGCATAAATATATATATATATATATATATATATATATTGTATATTTATTCATGATTATTTATTCAATACAAAGGCAATATTTACACATTTCTACATCTATATTTAATATATTTTATAATACATCTTTAAAATATATATATTTTTTAAATTTATATCGATAACAGTCATAATTAGTAATTAAAATAACTTTCATTTTACTTGAATAAACCAAAACTCACTAAAATTTGAGCAGCAAAATCTTGAATCATATTCAAAATCTTTGATTTTGAGTTTAAATTGGATCATTCAACCTCAGCCTGATATCACTCCACTCCATTCATTCCATGGAACATTACTCAGAGTTGGTAAATTCAGTGTTTGTGAACATCTTTTCGTGTTAGTTTAATCCACTCTTTCCACTTCATAATCCATCCCTGCAAAATAGATGCCCGAGCCACCAAATCCCATTTTCCATGGCCTTATCTTTAATATAACTATTCTAACCGTTTCGCTCACATAAAAATTTTCAACCAATCATTCCAGTTACAGCACATTTCCATCTAAACATTCTCATTTCTACCAACTTGGATACAAGTGAATTCATTATCACCTAACACTAAGACCAATTAACTAAACCGGTCTAGTCACTACTTAAGACCTTCAAGTTCCCATACCATTTTCACAGCACAAAATACATCAAAGGAACTTCCCCATTAAAACTATCAACATTCGCTTTAAAATTTGAATTTTGTAAGCTAAAAGGTTTAAATATTGAATAAAGCAGAAAATTTGGAAATAGATTTTGTAAGTTCAGTTCTGAATATGAGCTAACTTTGATCCACAGATTATAGGATATTTCGCAAATTAGATTATCATAAATATAAGACTTTAGATAAATTATCATTTTTAAGGGTTTAAGAAGGTTAACTGTACAGTTAACTTCATGATATAGCCTCATTAGAAGTTAAGAGCCAAAATAATAAGATGTTCACTATGTTTAAAAGTTGAAAATGAGTTATGGTCTAGAAATTTTTAAATTTCTATTACAAAAAAAGTTCTGGTATAAAACGGCAGATTTAAGAGCAGAATGTCAGGACTCGTCCTTCAACAAGGTCATGCTCATGTTTTCCACACATTCTACTCACATGACTACACAAACGATAACTGTTCTAAACGAAATTCTAATAACAAATAAAACAACAACAATACTAAGCCTTTGTACCATCAAGTGGTGTCAGCTATACCAATCATCCATGATATTCTAATAAATAAGAACTCATCCCCAGGCATCAAGCATGTGAGATTAAAATCCTGATAGTTTTTTGTCATTAGTTTTTAAGTCCTATTCTTCCTTTTTTGCGTAAACAAAATTCATTAACTCAGAATTCATTAACTCAGCTCTCCTAGCAAAAGTACTAATAGTTAACACTAAATATGTTCAAACTAATTAAGACTACTTTCTCTAAACTTATTATAAACTAGACCTATTACAACCTTACCATGGATGCACTCATTTTTCACTATATCATTTCATGTGTACCGCTAATTCACCTTAGTATGTCGATCTCAGTAATAACTACTTTATTAGTATTATTCAACATTATAAGGCAACATCATGCCTCATAAATCAGTGTTGATCATATAGCTGTTCTACAAAAGCTTGTATTTAAATCAAAGTGAATTTTTTATCACACAATTACCCTAGAAGCACTACTTCACTTCATCCAACCAACCTAGATCTCCTTAATCATATTTTCCTCTATTTTGTCATTATTTTGTATAATAAAACCAAAATATCTATATGGCCCCTCATATTGATAACAAGATTTTCAATTATCATATCCTCGGTATTATAATCTTTATCATGATATTACTTACACATTCAAATTTGGATCTACTATAACAAAACTATTTAAATTCAATGATAGTCCTCTAAAGGTCAAGTTTTGCTTTAGCCCTATCTCTAGTCTTAACAAAAAGAAAAATGTCAATTGCAAACAATACTTAACACCTTCTCTAAAATGTGTTCAATAAGAACGTTCATTTTTAAAGCAAACAAAAATGAATTTTAAATGAACAATGATGAAATCCTTTGAAAAGGGATATCTATTTAACAAGCAAGCCTTTGCTCAAATTGATGTAGATTCAGCCCCTAAGGTAAGGATGGAAAGGTGTTAAACAAGAAAGCAGTACTAATTCCCTATTCTTGTCAGAAAAACATGTGATCTTCAAGTGAAAAATATGTTGATTTCTGCAGTTGAACAATTGGCAGCAGATGACAAAGAAGAACATCAATCAAATCAGTCACTGAAAAACAGCAACTTTGGGGTTGTTGTTGGCCGGATGGATGGTGCAAATATGCTATTTCAGACTCTGAATAGCTACAAGCTACTCTGAACTGCAAAGATTTACTGTTGGAAGATTCTGCAACCATTAAAAGAAAAAAGTGGCACTATGCTACTACAAGGAAAATCTATGGCGTCTGTGATGATTCAAAAGCTCTAAACATTCCTTAGAAGTAAAGGGCAGCTGTTGAAACTCGGAACAGCAACAAGAAGACCAGCGGGAAAAAGGGACGGCAGACTGAGATGTTGCAAGGAGAGGACTGCAGTCATTGAAAGATGACTAAAATAGAGAAAATAATAGATAGATGGGAGAGAGAAGAGGCCGTCGTTTCAACAGAGAAGAGAAAGGGATCACACAAGAAAATATTTTTTGCCAAATTATGCCCTCAATTACATTAAATGGAAACATTTATAAATCCCTCAACTCAAATATAAATTTCAAACTATTGGAAAAAAAAAATTTAATCTCCTAACTAAGAGAATAAATAAGTAATCAATAAAAAAAAATTTAAATTCAAATACTTCTATAATTATTGTTTTAATAAAGTAATGTTGTGAAAAACTATTTCTCTCAGAAATTCAATTTTCAAATTTAAATCTACATTTTGAGTAGAATCATAAATTACATGTATGTCGTGGCAATAATGATAAGCTTGCCAAAAAAAAAAAGTTTTTCTTACCAAAATTTAAATTTTAAATTTATACAAAAAATTTAGAACATAATACTATGGCTAAAATGCATTAATTAAATCAATACACTTATTTAAAATATACTTTTCTAATTTTTGGATGATGTGGTGCATCACATATACATATTATTGCTCCATTATGCATTTATTTAAAATCTTTATTATGAACAACTTTATCATATGCCTTTTTAAGAGTATGTTGTGATAAATTCCCAACTATTTTGCTTTTAGAAAGCTACATTTTTGTATTTTAGGAAACCACTTGATAGCTTTTTTTAATATTTTTAAAGGTTAAGAATTTTTTACAATTTTAATTGTTTTCAAAATTCAAATTATTTTTTTTTGCTTTTGTAAATACCAAATGAAGAGAAACCAATCTCTATTCACGCACCTAACAATATTCCTTCCCGTTCCCATAAAACGTTCCCATTATTTTGATTTACAATCAATAGTTTGGTGGATGAATCTCCAAGCGACAACACCAATTTTAGCAATTTTAAGCACCTCGGCAACTTTTTAAGCAATTACCTCGAACTCAACTGAGCCCCTGAACAAATAAAAATCAAATAAATTTTTTAGTTCTATAAACTTCTCCATCAAAAATTTCAACAAATGTATGGCCTCCATTAGCAACATAACTACATAAATTCATATTGACTGTCTATATTCTACTACTCACTCACAAAAATTTTAAAGTATGACTCATTACCTTGAATTATTCTAAAAGTTCCACATCCGTGCTCATCTCGTTTATGCTAATTGATTATTACAATACTCCACTCAATCAAATTTTTTTAAATCATCTAAAACTAAATACTCCTCTCTCATCCAAATTTTCCACACATTAGCAAGGATGCCATATAATCCTACAGCTTTTACGCACTTCATTTTCTTCAAGGGGTTATATGGTTTGCTACAATTTTGGTGTAAAAATAAAATATTTGTGTTTAGTTTGAGATAATGACGAAATAAGTTTCAGAAGAATTAGATACCCCCAAAAGCATCAAAAGGTTGTAAAAATTCTACAATCAAACTAACTGTAAACCACCAAATGCACATAAAACAATGTAACACAAAAAACAACTCATTTAGTATTCATTGGGAATTTATTGAGCCAGACTACAACAGCCCTCAGTTAACCTCATCGGCATTAGCAAGGCATCATCAAGTAATCGCCAGCATTCGCTTTCCCATATCGTACCATAAACTTGTATATGGCTGAGACGATGACCTTCATTGTGTGTCGTTGACCGTCTTTGACTATTGTCAGGCCTCATCAACCATCGTTGTGGTCACCTTCAGCTATCGGCAACACTCAGATGACCCTCATGGCTCATGATTCTTTCCTATTTTGCATTTGTTTTTCACCCAAACAAACATTAAAAATAAATAGCACTGGAAGACTTGCAAAAATAATTTTTTAACTATTTTTATTTTACATGAAAATATATAGCATTGTAATTATTTTACTTTGTAATTCATTTTTCCTCAAACCAAGCAAACCTTAAAATGTTCCAAACCTCAATTCTATGTCGATAAAGAAATCATTCCAAATAAAAAATAATGCACAATTAATTTGGCGCCAAGGAATATGTTCTTACTTCATCCTTGTATAAATTCTACAATACTCCAAACTATATATTTCCATTCAGCTAAATATAAATTGCATATTATTCCAAAAACAAAGCTAGTTCTACCTTGATTTCTTAATGAATTATTGCATACTCATCCTTCCAAAGCTTGATCCACATCTTTATACCTAATGAGTACTAAAATCTAATATGCTAAATTGTCAAGTATTTACACAAACATGCAAAATATTTAAAATTGTTCTACAACGCACACAAATGCAACTTTCAGTCATAGTTTGCACACTTACATTTTGGAACACGCCATCTTCATTTTAAATCAAGAGATATGTCAACAAAAACCTCCCGATGTATAGAAAAAAGTAAATTTTTAAATAACTTTGGACATTCAGAGTTGACAAGTAGTAAATGTTAAGAACTTGAAGTTAATTCATACCATATTATAGAAAACAAGGTGAATCATATTCTTCTTCAAATTATAAAACTAATTGTTATTTATGAATGGCCATTAAAATTAAGTAACTCAACTAATCTAGGAGAATACCACAAGGTTGAGCCTAACCTAGGCTATCCTTGGGACTGGCAATACTGGAGAAATCAAATCGAGTACTTCCTGAAACATACAAAGTTTGTACTTCAACTTAGGCAACACGGACTTGTTGTAATAATAGTTGTTGGATGATTAATTTTTACATTTAAGATTCTTAATTCTTTAACCACAAGAATATTGCTCAAACATTAAAAGTTGAAACTTGATTTTAAGAAAATTCAAAACTAACTCAATAATTTAAAGTTAAGTTTTAAATGAGCTTCTCAACTAAAGCCTTTTTACTACTAATCAAATCAAGTACAGCCTACTTAAAATAATATTTGAGCCTACAACTCTGAGACATATATATGTGTGTGTGCGTATATACGTATGTATGTATATACGATCTGTTGGGTGGAGAATTTATTTTCGATCAACTTATTAATCCAATTGGATACACATATGAAATCTAAAATAAAAAATAACTTATATATATATATACGTGTGTGTGTGCGCGCTTACATTTATGTACAACAAAAATAAAAACAAGCAAGTGCAAACACATGCAATTTAAATAGTTTGATGAATGTTTGCCGGTAAAAGTTCTTTCTTTCACAGGTCACACAAAAATAATCTTGTACTCTTAAGAAAGAGAATAAATATCACAAGAGATAAAAAAGAAAAATTGATGCTTGAGATGTTTTTCACTCTACATTTTCATCCCTTATTTATACTCTCTCATCTCTCTCACATAGCATCAAAGATAAAAATTTCAAGTCAACTTATTTAATTAAAAAAGTGGCCCCATGAGGGCTTTTTTTAATTAATTAATCAAAAGAAGTTTTGTTGAAACATCTCTGATTAACAAATCTAGTCAAACATTAAGAATGAAGATGGATGGAAATTTCACTAGTTAATCATGAATTTTCAAGAAAGTTACTTCAATCAAACACAAAAACTTCCATTCATCATTTAACTAAACAGTCTTCACATATATAATAATCTCTCACCTCGAGACTAATTCTCACTTTGATCTTCCTCTAAAATAAACCTCATCTTCATCTCCCTCAGATGCGGTGCCTTCAATCATCAAGTACTCTATAAAATAACTTACACAATACATAACCATAGTTTATTGGTGATGACAACCTTGATTAGCATATGCAAAAATCTCTGCACCAAATATTTTCTCCAACAAAAGAGTTTCATAATCAATTAATCCACGAATACAATGATACCGCAAATGAATAAGCTTATCATTGCATTAAATATTGAATTAGTTATCAGCTAAAAGTAACTTTGACTTTCTTAATATAGTGTATTGTTATTTTAATCTTAGCCCAATTCCCTCAAGTAGTTCAACCATATCATTTCTTTATCTACTTGTTTTATCTCCATGTATTCAGCTCCTAAGGTTGAAAGACAAATGCTATTTTAAAATCATGACATCTAGCTAATAGGTATCCCTCTAAGCATAAACACATATCCAGTTCTGCTTTTTTTAACATCGTAGATCTTTACCCAAATCAGCATCATAATAGCCATTCAAAATTATCTTAATCCATTTTAAATGAAAAGTCGTACATGAAGTTCCTTTCAAATATTATAGAATTTACTTGACAGCTGCCCAATATAGTTCTCTCGGATCTACTATGATAAGGCTCATAACTTCCTATACAAGAATAATATCTAGACTAACATACACCATAGCATACATCAAAATGCCAACGACAAATACAAACAAAATATTAGACATGCTTCCTTTTTTTCTTCGGTCTTCAGCATTTGCTCCTTAAATAATTTAAAATATGATTTTAAAACAATTTCTCTAGGATTTGATTTTTCAACAAAAAATCTACATAGCAATTTTTTAGTGTTATTTTTCTAGAGATAACCACAGAATCTCTTAATATCTTTGTTTGAATATCCTAATGCTAAGGATCCACTGTGCAACTCCCAAATCCTTCGGCTTGATATAAAGTAGTAGTATAACTCCAAAATCCCTTGATATCTTTTTTTGGATATCCTCATGCTAAGGATTCGCTAAGCAACTCCCAAGTCTTTTAGCTTGATATGCAAATTTTTTAAAATTGTAGCAACAATCCATCTCATACCTTGTGGATCTATACATTTACATAAATCATTGAACTTCATATAGTATTATCTTGATGTTTTATATAGCCCATAAAAGCTTTTCTATAGTTTACGTACACGATCTCTTCTCTTCTCAAAATAATGAAACTGTAAGGTTATTCTATACATATTTCTTCATCGAAATCCTCCTGTAGGAAGCAATATTAACATCCAATATCTCCATATATGAATAGTTAGTGGCAATATAATAAGCATTGTTCCAATTGTAACTATCTTAACAACTGAATAGAACATATCCGTGGAGTCAATCCTTAGCTATTGTGGGAAGGCTTTGGCAACCACCATTATAGCTTTATATCTTCAACAAGCAATTTATTCTTCTTTTATACAATACACCCACTTATTTTGTAAACTTCTTATCTCTTGAAAGTAAAGTTAACACTCATGTTTTATTCTTAAAAACTCATTTCTTGTATGGATTGCTCTCAATCAATAAAACCTTAAGCTTATACAACTTCATTATAGCATCCAAGCTCTCCATTGTTTGTCAACAATAAGTAATACAATGATAGATAATATTGTTACCAATGAATGAGTTGTCTAAATGATCTTCTCAATTGAGGCAAAGTAAATTACTCTAAAGCATCTTATATAAAACATTGTGTTTTGTAGCATCTATATCAATATTTGAATTCTCTTAAACTTTTGTACATTTTCAATGTTGATTACTTTAAGAATGATTTTCTCTTGTCATTTTTATGCTCTCTAACCCTACAATATCTTTATTTTTAAAAAGCTTGATTTCATCAAATATTACTTATTTGACTCTTCTAACCTTTATATTTTGATCATTTCATAATCAATAACCAAAATAATTAAATCATAACTAATAATATAACATTTTCTTACATTTGCATCAAGTTATCACACAAAAATCAATGTGTATATAAGAAACAATCAAAATGGCATAACTCTCTAGTGCTCTTCTTTAACAATCTTAAATTCTAATGGAGCTGATGGTCCTTCTATCGATTAAATAGTTATTGTACTGATTGCATCAACCTAAAACATCTTAGGTAGTCAGTAATGCAACTCATGCTCATTGCACTTTTATTTAACACTTTGTTTATTCTTGCTACAGTGTCATTTTGCTCTGATCATCCATATGCAATTTTCAACATACAAATTACAAGCTTTGAGCAATATTTTTTTTATTCTTTATTGTCATATTCTCTGCCATTATCAAACTTCATGCATTTAATATTTAACCCAGACTAATTTCTACTTCAGCTTTTCATGACTTAAAATTTAACATAGCACGTTTGATTTATTCTTTAAAAAATAAACACAAATCTTCGTTATCAAGTTATTAATGAAAGTAGCATAATAACATGAACCTCCAAGAATTGAAATGAGACTAACCTCAGACATCTAAATGTATCAGCTCAAGCTTTTCTTATTCAATCATCCTCAAGACCTTCATATATATGACTCGTCTCTACTTTACAATAACGCAAATTTCACATAATTCCAATTCAATGGATACGAGATATGTAAGCCTTCCTTTTAATACCATAATCTTCATTTTCTTTTTGCTAATGCAACACATCCTTTAATAGCACAAATTGAAGCTCTGACTATCTATTATTGCTATTACATTCTTATCATGTGCATGTATGATGTTCCCACCTTCTTACCTCTTACCATGATCATAACTCCCTTTGATACTTTCCAGCAATCGTCGTCAAGCATTATGGTGAAATCACAATAGACAATATGATTCATAGAGACATGATTCCCTTTGAGACTTAAAACATGTCTTACCTCCTATAAAATCCACTTTGATATCCAATGCTAATCTAAATTTTGTCCTTTTTTCACAATATTAAATGATTTATGATCTGCTGCTAGGTAGACTTTTTCGCACTTCCTGCAACATAATTATGTAATAATTATTTGTAAAATGTAAAATCAAAAGACACAAATCCAAATTTCAAGACTATTAGACCTTCACTGCAGTGCACCAAGGCATTGGCAAACTCTAGTATTGTTCATGGCCATAAGTGAACATTTAATGAACCAAGTAAATTTTATATGCTTGTGCTTGCTTGTTTTTATTCTTTTTATCTACATTAATTTAGTTTGTTTCTTCATAACATATATTCCCAATAATTCGTGTTAGAGTGTCAAGTTTGAGAAAACAATTGTGGGTTATGACAAAAGACAAAAGTGAAAATCAACAAGTTAAATGTAAAGAACTTTGGATTTTGAAAACTGCACATAGAGAAATATATTTTACAAAAAGAAACTGTATAAACCTCTGCCAAGAGTAAAGACAAAAAAATAGAACAAGAAAATCGGATCTTTTAGAGCAAAAAGCAATCGAAGTTGTGTGCTTAACCTTTGAAAAAAATGTGGCACTCAATATCTTCAACGAGCAAATGACTTATTTGATGAGAGTGCTATTATAAATATGTATAACAAGCCATCAACATCAAATAAAATATATTTCATGCACCGAATATTTAATTTAAATATAAGAAAAGAAGTATCTATAATCAATCACACAAATGAGTTCAACATGATCACGATTAAATTAGAATTCATAAAGATCACATTTGAAGATGAAGCCAATGCATTAAATTTGTTATCTTTCTTGTCAAGAGCTAGTTGGAAATAGTGATTGAGATGAGCGGTTCATTGAAGAGTGCCAAATTAAAACTAAGTTATATTAAAATATGGTTCTGAGCAAAGATATCCGCATAAAAGAATCAAGGAAATCATCTAGTTCTGTCTTAATAAGTGTGGAGGACAGAGGAATTATCAACTCAAAAGGGGCGGGCCATTATAATTTACATATCTAAGTCAAGATAACAAAAATTAAACAATATATCAAAAAGATGAGGTATGTTAGAACCACAATTAAAAGGGGTACTTCAAATAACAACGCAAGGCACTGATAAAATATAATACCCATCAGAAAGATGATGATTTGACATGTTATATAGAGAGAAAAAAATAGAATGCCCCAAATTACACACAAAATGGCTTGATATGTATTATATAGTGAAATAAGATATAAATAAAGTAGAAAAAAAAAATTATAATGTCTCATATTGCCTATGAAATAGAGAATTTGATTACAGGCCATATTATGGCTATATAGTTGATGAAGTCTTTCTATTTAATGGCTTGATTATGTGTACAACAGCTTATACTACTCTTTTCTACAAGTCTATTCAAGTAAAAATAAGGGTTTATCAAAATAATGGCTAATAAAAGTGAAACTTTACAAAACATTCTGATGCAGGAATCCAAACAATTTTTAATATTAATGCAAGCTTCCACCAAAAATAGTTTATTGGATTTAATAAAAAAACTTACTAGGGGGCAAGCTGGCTGAGTGTATTATGAGCGTCAAATATAATGAATGCAGGGCGTATGATTTGGTGCAAATCAGCATGCGAAGTATTAGTAGTGTATTCTAAATGCTTCAGATTAAACAGTTTGGTGAGCTCTATTCTAACAAAAATGGTAGAACTTGATGCCAAAGAACTGAGTTCACCCCTCATGTGGATCCCCCATATAGTATTCACGTCAAACTCTCCCGTATCCACCACACATTCATCACTAGCCAGTCACTCCCTCACCAACTAACCAAGCAGCAATCCTCACCTTACTTTTCTCACAGTCCCTCCATTGCGAGGACCCTTTCGATCCTCACAATTTCATCAACCCTTTATGTTGGCATTAACCCAACCAAACACCAAAATGCAGACCCGCTGCATAAACATGTGCATTTCCTATACAATCAAAATTCACCAACAAAGCAGCCATTTGACCAAATTTACAAATTCTCCAAAAGTTATATTTATCGGCTTCTGCTGCATCCAAACAATCCCTGCTACACTAAGCTTGATCACAATGACATGACATACTCCGTTTATTAGCTCAATCCCGAGGCTGAGCACGCCAGCGAAGTAAGACAACAACTTCAGTCGAATTCCTTGAGTTTGAAACAAAGAATAAGTGTATGAAAGAAGAAGCCGAGGTAGATTTACCTTACGAGGCGGCGTTGGGAGGGGTCTGCGGCGGATGCGAGACGACGACATCTGGTGCCGGAGATAGGCGAGAGCGGATTAGTAGATCGGAAAATGTAAGGCTGGATGTCGGGATGGTTAGGGTGGGTGACTTCGCAAATAGGAATGATTAGGGCTGGGACTTTTTTTTCAAGTAATGACAAAGAAATCATCTTATTTGAATATTTAATGGAAATTTTCTTAATCAATTAAATATTTGTAATGTTTTTATAATTAATTTAACATTATATTTAAAGTATTATTATTTGGGATATTATAGCAGTTTCCTTACACAAAACTTTAAATAGCAAAAAGGCTTCATATTGTATGTGGGATATTATGTCTAATCTAAGTTCAAATGGAGTCCGCTCAAATTTATTTGAGTTCGAGTCGAATTTACTATAATTCAAGTACAATCGTTCAACTCAAATTGTACTTAAAAATTTTTGAGTCGAGTTCAAATCGACTCAGAATATTTCGAATTAGAGTTCGAATTTTGAATTTCTGATCAAATTGATAATCATAATGCCCACAATTTTTTCTTTAATGGTTATTAGAAATTTTAATAAATTTTTAAAGATAATATTGACTAATAAAACTTAATTATTCTAAATTTAACATTATGTTTATACATTAAACATAAGAAAGAAAGATAGCCAATTAATGCTAAGAGAAAAAAAAAAAGAAAGAATCATATAAAGATTTTAATTTTATTTCTCAATAAAAACTTTGAATATAAGAAAATCAGCATTCATAAATTACCATCTCATTTATAAATATAAATTGCTTAATTGCATTTGTTTACTTTTTCCTATTTATATACTTATTTTCTACTTATTATTCATTATTTTTAGTATATGACTAATTAAATATTATAAATTTAAATGTCTTGGTATCTCATTTAAAGTTTATTAAAATATATTTATAATTAAATATTTTATTTCAGATATTAAATATGTAAATAAGTATTTTATATATCATTGTGCCTATTATAATTATAATTTAATAGTTTACATTTAGTAATATAGAATTTATAAAATGTTCAATTCATTAAAATGATCACCAATTTATGTCTTTATTTAGTTTTAAATACTAGAAATAGATGTTATATTAATTAAAGTTTATTGTTTAAATTTATTTTATTTTTAATCTTAACTTAAGAATTTATTATCTTAATTTAATGTATAAGTTATGTAAATTCATAAATTAAGCAATGTTGGTGAAGAGTAAATTATTATGCATTTGCTTAACTGTCATCCATTAGCCTAACTTAAGTTTGCTAAACTTCTTTGTTCTTGATTGATTAAATATTATAAATATATATAAGCCTTCCCATTGACTGAAGGAATTTCAAACCCCTCTCGCGCATATGGCCAAGCCTACGGAGCCATAGACCCTCGTCTATCTATCCTGCAACTGCAATGGAATCAGACTGTTTATTGATCTATAAAGTGTATATGTCATGTTGCCCCGTGCAACAATAAGTGGCGACCTTCCAGTAGTCCCCTGCGAAGCTTGTAATGTAGCCCTCCCTGGTTAGCTGATTAACAAAACGAGGTTCCTCCTTATTATGGCACATGCCTAACTTCTCGTAGCTTTCAAACTGCATTGATTGGTAATTGGATGCCCACATCATCTTTACCTATAACATCGCATGTCTTGTCATCTCCGGGATACACCTTTCCCAATTACTATTTGTGTAATTTCTAAAGGCATCTTTCATAGGAGTAGCATGAAAGGTTGTGCATGAGTCCACCACATAAGACTCTACATTGATAAGTGATAGGATAAATGCACCCTGATCCTCTTCTGCTGAAATATTTATAGTGGGGCTCATATTATTTCTCGCACCACTTATATTTTTTAGAATATGACAATCATTCTTGAAGTGTCCTGCATTTCCACAATTCCAGCAATCAGGCTTTACTTTTTCGGGTCTTGACTTTCCTCACCTTGACGTAAATATATTTCTATTGTGTCTCGGGTCTACACTTCTTACTCGACTATTTGCATTCAACGCTAAAGTAGATGCCTCCCTCATGGAATCTTTTTTGCACCTCTTAATTAAGCACTAGCCTCACAATATCATCAAACTTCAACGATGCATTTTTTGATGAGTTACTGATGATTGTCACAATCCCATCTCAATTGTCCAGCAATGAAGTGAGGAACAATAGTGCTCAAACATCATCATCAAACTTGATGTCCATCGAACTTAACTAACTTGTCACATTGTTGAACCCATTCAAGTGTTTCGTCACTGAGCAGTTGTTCATCGTCTTCATATTGAATAATCATTTCATCAAAAAAACTTTGTTGAAAGTCTAAGGCTTCTCATACTTCCTTGTCAAAGCAGCCATGAGATTTACAGTTGTTTTCTCATTTACAATGTTAAATGCAATAGAAGAAGACAATGAAAGATAATTCAAACTCAATGTTGTTCTATCAAGAATTTCTCAATCGTCATATAGCATAGTGGTCAGTTTCTTGTCGACTCCACTGAGTGGCAAATACAACTTCTTTTGGTAGAGCGGATATTCCATTTGCATCTTCTAAAAGTCAAAATTAATGTTATTAAACCTTTTTATTTTGTGTCTCATTTTGTCGACCATTACTCCAACTCAAATAGTAAACCCTATAACAACAACAATCTCTCTAGTAACAATTATCAAGGTACGTGATGGAAGCAATGTAGATGAGTTATGTTGAAGGTTACCAAGCAATAGATGAAATTATAAAATCATAAATCAATATCAAAACACGACATAAATGACTAGCATCCAAACACAATAATTTTACATGAAAAAATCCATTGATAGGAAAAACCACGAAGTCACACCACCAAAAAAATTCATTATAAAATAAGATGATCACTGAGTTACTGAGATTTCATCTTCATAAGAATAATAAAGATCTATCGCTCACACTACCTCTTGATCAATTTCTTATTCTCCAGGGAACACCAGCTCTCTCTCTAGGTTAAAGGAGGAGCAGCAACCAAAACCTAATCAAGGCTATCTCTATACTTCTCAAAATCTTATGAAACATTATATAATGTTCCTTTATATACTCATGCTTTATATGGACCCAAGATGATCCAAAATACCCCTAAAACACTTAAGGTAGCTCCTAGATCCAAAACAGAAGATCGGCGGGCGCTACAGCGCGCCGTAGCATCCCAGTCTAGTACAACGGAGCACTAGAGCTGTGGCGACCCTCACCCTTAACCATCAATAGGTTTAGATTAAGGGTGGAGTGTCACTCTAGTTAACCCCTCACTTAGCATTGGATTAGGATAAACTCCACAATCCACCTAATTAGAAAAAGGTTAACTCAGAATCAATCAAGCAGTCACTATATAAGTAAAAATACAGAGTGCGGAAGTGATAAATAAATGACATCCAAGCATCATAATGTATATAAGAAGAAAAATATAACTCAGAAAAGTAGCATAGTGAAATCTGAACACACAGTCACAAGTATCTGTATTATTACATTAATTAAAATTTAACAAAATAAATGTTCAAAATCCACTCATACTCACAAGTAGTAAATGACTAGATATCTTCTAGCCTCAACTACTACACCTCCTCTAAGTAAGGCTCCTCCTCGGGTGCAGGCTCCTCAAACTGCTTTAAGCCTGATATTGTCGGTTTCACAATGTAGGGCACCAGCCAAAAAAAAGAAAATTTGGTTAGACAATTGTCTAAGTACATTTTAAGCTGAATTTTTAATAAAGTTATATAATATCACCATTTTACCATTTACTTCTAAGCATGATGTGTAAATACAGGAGCAGTAAGCAACACAAGTAAAAAGGCAAACTATAGACTATGCTCTATAGTATAAACAAGGCAAAGAAATGAGGCTGAAGCATGCCTCGCATAACAAGTAATCAAGGAAAGGCATATAAGTGTAAATATAATTGAATAAATACTGGAAGAAAAATTCTACATCCTAAACATGCTGGTGATCAATAAAAATAATATGCTAATTAAAAATAAATAACTCAGCAGTGATATATACATATAGCAGCAAGATTCTACATCCTAGATATATATAAAGCAGTACAAGGAAATAGCTGACTGAAAAAGAATATACTGAAATAATCACAACTGCATATAAAATTATAATACATCAGCTGCCATACAGAAAAGAGCTACACTAGCTCGCCAAAAGAAACTGAAGATCTTAGCACAATACGGCTATGGCTACTCCTAGCTCGATACGACTAAGCCAACAACAGTCACATATATGGCCCTAACACGATACGACTAGGGCTACTCCTAGCTCGATACGGTTAGGTCACCAACTATCATACCGAAATATTCTAGCACAGTACGGCTATGGCAACTCCTAGCACGATACGGCTAGGGCAACATTCGGTATGATCAAAAGAACACTGAGAGGCAGCTCAATCACATCAATTCATTATCATTTCACTTATTTACTTTAATATTTTCATAAGAAATCTAAGGAGTCTCCATAATTTCATAATATTTTATTTATGCATCAAATGTCTTATATGATATGTTCAAAGAAAATATAAGGCACAAAAATACAATGTATGCGTAGCAACAAATAACAAGTAAGTAAGAGACTCGACTAAATATGGTGATATCATTTATTTTCTACTTAACCAGCTAACTATTCCAAGTTACACTAGTTCAGGATTACCATTTTCCTACTATCGAGTGTAACTCAGAAATTCATCCTTATGAGTTAAAAAGGATTGGAACTGATCAGGTTCCAATCTAGTTCAATCAAATAGACGACTATGAATTAAACAAATAAATCATGCGTCCTAATTTTGTGAATTTAGACGTTCTAACTAAGATCTGATCAAGATCCTCTACACCTATAGATTATGGATTAAACACTACGAGATTTTAGGTTTAATCACATAATCCAAACTGAATAAGACCTAAGTTCTAGGTTTTATACTATAAGTGATCTACTAGTTAAGGCAAATCCTATTAAATAATTAAACTTAATAGGATGAATCTCCTATCTTAAATCTAAAGTTAAAAGATAAACTAATCAGAATGGGTTGTAAAACAAAAATAATATATAGAAATTACAAAAAACCAAGGTTTCACCCATAGGGTAACCCAATTTACCCAATGAATGAACTCTAACCTAGGATCTAGTCCTAATCTCAAGAAAGGTCCTTAAGGTGGGATGCTTGAGACTTAGGAAAAATTATTGGAATATTATTTAATGACTTGTTTTATTTACTTATATGGTACTAATATGATTACATTATTAATCCTAGTATTCTAAGATTTTAATTAAGGGCTAAAGTTGCGCTTTTCCAATTTTAAGGCAAAATGACTATTTTGCCCCTACTTTACGGGTCAATCAACTTTTGATTTAGGGGTCCAAACTGAGTTTTATCTTCTCCAACTAATTCCTTACTGTCTAACTTGAAGATAGACAGTAAGTACGTCCAATTTGGACGAGAAACGGCCGAGTTATGGCTAAAATAAGGCTAGGAGTATTTTGGTCATTTCCCTAAATTTTAGGGTTCAAATCCTAAATATTATTCCTGTGAAAATGATGACATTGAAATTCTAAACTAGGTAGCTTCTTGAATTTTTGGATTTGGAGTTAAATTGACCAAGTTATGGCCATTTGAAGTCCAAGGGCATTTTAATCATTTTTCACTACAGTCAACTCTAAATTCTAGAGTTGACTTTTTGTCCTGATGTCCAAATTTGAAAACTAATACTACCACGGTGATGGGGCCGCTCTCCTGAGCATTTTAAGACCCATATTAGCTATGTTTCGATAATCGGGTAAAAAGTTATGGGGTCTTAAAGAGGCTCTAAAATGCTACCTCGTTATGCGTACCCCGAAACGAAATTTTACATTATGCCATTTGATCCTAAATATTTTTTTGAGTATTTTAAGACCCATATTGGCTATGTTTGGATCATCCTACAAAAAGTTATTAAACTTTTAAGATTTACTATTCAAAAATACAATTTGAATTAATTTACTATTCATTTATTCAAATTGAATGATTTTACTATTCATTTCTAAAGTTTTTATTTAATTAATCACTGTTTAATTATTAATTAATTAATTAATTAAATTTACTGTAGTAAAGTAATTAGTGCTAATTACTGTTTAATTAATCTTAATTAATCTCTAATTATATTTAATTATTTAAATTTACTGTTCATTCATAAAATTTTTATTTAATTAATCACTATTTAATTATTAATTAATTAAATAATTAATTTTACTGTAGTAAAGTAATTAGTGTTAATTACTGTTTAATTAATCTTAATTATATTTAATTATTTAAATTTACTGTTCATTCCTAAAGTTTTTATTTAATTAATCACTATTTAATTATTAATTAATTAATTAAATAATTTTATTGTAGTAAAGTAATTAGTGCTAATTACTGTTTAATTAGTCTTAATTAATCTCTAATATATTTAATTATTTAAATTTACTATTCAAAAGTAATTAATTATCCTAATTATTGTTTAAGATTTAATTAACAGTTAATTAATCCTTAATTAATCTTTAATTATAATTATTTAATTAAAGTTACTATTTAAAAGTAATTAGTACTAACCATAACTTAATTAACCACTAACAGTAATTAATTAGGGCTAAACAGTAATTAATTAATACTAACATTAATTTAATTAATTTCTAATTAACTGACAGTGGGCCCCACTGACATGTGGCACTTCCAGAGGCTGCCACATGGCACAGTGGGTCCCACGGGCGGCTGACTCAGCCCGGCCGACTGAACAGTGGGCCCACCTGACACGTGGCATTGCCGAAGGCTGCCACGTGGCACTGTGGCTCCCACGGGCTACTAACTCAGCCCGGCTGACTGGACAGTGGGCCCACCTAACACGTGGCACTGCCAGAGGCTCCCACGTGGCACTGTGGGTCCCACGGACTGTTGACTCAGCCCGGCTGACTGGACAGTGGGCCCACCTGACACGTGGCACTGCCAGAGGCTGCCATGTGGCACTGTGGGTCCCACGGCGGCTAACTCAGTCTGGCTGACGGGGCTGTGGGCCCCCCCCACTTGACACGTGGCGAGCCCATAGGCTGCCACGTGGCCGGGTGGGCCCCACCCGCGCTGACGCGGACCCGACCTGGTCGGGCCGGGCTCGGGTCGGCCCGGCCCGACCCGAAGGCGTTACCCTTCGCCTTCCGGGGGTTCGGCGGACCGAACCCAGTCCACTTCGGGGACCTGGTGCGCCTGATTGGGTGGGTTTTAGCCCGATCGGAACTGTGGATGTGAAGAGGACATGTTGATCTACCTATCCTACAATTTTTGCAACGATCGAATGGTAAACGAGGGAGATCGGAGTACCTGAAGTTCGGATCGGCGAAGGATTCGGCGAAAAAAAAGGCTGACTTCCGGGCTTGATTCCGGCTCGATCCGGGCTCCGATCGGTGAAAACTCGGAGCCTAGGGGTAGGCCGAGGTCTTATAGACCGGATGGCGACCTCGCCGAGGCCTGGATGCGGCCGGATTGGCCAGAAATAGCGACGGGCCGTCGCGTGTCACGCGGGCGGAGTCATCGAGGAAGACGACTCCGCAGCCGTTGGATCTAGGCCGATCCAACGGCTGAGATGGCGCCGTCCAGATTGACGGCGCTGTCAGCTACAGTGACGGGTCCGTTAAGTACTTAACGGCACGCCGTTAGCTACAGTAAAAAAAATAAATTTTTTTTTTATTTTTTGAAAAAATTTCAGAAAATTTTGAACATGTTTTTCCTAGCTAATTTGGGGTCAAGGAATTCAATGGCGCAGTTAGATTTTTGATCCGACGAGTATTTTGATACCTCGATTTCCGTGATATTTTTATTATTAAAATATTCGTTGAAATTTCAACGACTTCCGATTGACACGAAAACTTCACCCCAAGCTAATTTGGGGTCAAGGAACGCAATGGCGGTGTCCATTTTTCGATCGGAGGTCAATTTAAATAGGTCTTTCTAGGGTTTTCTGGATTTTCTAAAAATCGTGATTCAATCCAATTGACTCTTGATTTGTGCTAGGTTTAGGAGGTTGACTCCATTGACCTAATTAGCACATCTAATTATGTTTAAGACTTAGGGTTAACCCTAATTATCTAAAGTAACAACTCGGGTTGTTACAAGAGCATGCTATGGTGCCCAAGCTAGTACCGCGGGGAACCAGAGTGCGCCACGGCTCCCAAACAATGCACCACGGTGCACTGCATCGCTTGGCCCTCAGTAACAATTTTTGCAAGGTGCGCTACAGTGCCCGAACTTCCCTGACTCATCCCAAAACACCACGGGACATCCCAGAAGCCCATCATAGCTCTATTGCCACCTCCATGATGATCTAAATGGTTTTCACATCCCAACACATTCAAACTTAGCAAAAAATTTAGAAATTTTTAGAAATTCTCTTAAATAAAATATGAATTTTCAAGTAACTTTGAGCATTTAATTGACTACCTAAATGACAAAATCAACCACATTAATTTTTTGTTGAACTTTAAGCACTTAAATAAAGGTCTTAGAGTGCTCAGGACTATGAGAGATCTTCTATAAAGTTTATCCTTATGCACATTAGAACTCGCATGCTAAATTTTTGTTATTTGGTTTAAGTGATTACAAAGTTAAAGAGTTTTGTAATAATTCTGAAATATTAGAGAGTTTGTGAAATGTTATTCTAGATTTAATAATGCATGGCTCATTAACAACTTAATGACTTTACAAGGCTATTAATCTAATTAGTAAAATCTTCAAGGGATATTCTTAATTAGGATAAGGTTAATATATCTAACCTTAACTAGCTCATAAAGGTGATACAGAATACTCCTTTTAAATTTTGAGGTCTCTAAGTTCTAATATCTCAATATTAGATTAATCCTTTATTTCTAAGTTTTATAAATGCTTAAAAATTGAGTTTAATATTAATATAACACATTAGTCTTTATAATATTATTACATATATTCTATAGACATATATGGGTACATTCATCACTAGTTATTTACTTCATTTTTAATTCCAATAAGCTTTATAACTCACTAATTTAAATTAGCCACTTAAATAGGGCACCCAAAGGTTATCTAGGTTTTAAGAAATTTAATATTATAAAACTAATATTATTCTACAATTCTTATAAAGAACAATTTTCTCTATATTCAATTATATGTAATTCCTTGCTAATTTCTAATCTTAAATGATACTTTTACTAATGCCTTTCCAATGTCTTAGAATTATACTTCAACTTCCTAAGTAATTTTACTTGGGATATATAATAGCTTAACCTACACTATGTAGGTCATTTGAAGGTTCATGATTTATTTAATTATATTTAAAAGATGTAATCACTAAGTTGGCTAAGTTAAGTGTAGCATTATACTAGCCAAGTTAATAATAGGCACTTAGATATTTCAATAAGATTTTAAAGTGATTTGATCAATAAACTTGCTAAATTGGATATCATAGTCATCTCCTCATAATAGTACTTTTCTAGAGTCATTAGGATACTTTCTTAATTGTAAGTATGATTACTCACAACTGAAAATTTGACAAATTGACTAAGATTTATTAAACACTTCCATTTAACATATCTATTCTTTGAAGATTAAACTTGATGGGTCTTAACCATGATTAAGTCAAACTAACTATTTCCTTACTCATTTTATCATTTTGATGTTTACATATAACATAGTTTAAGTTTCCCTAAGTCAATTTAGGGTTTCAAAGCAAATTAAGGAAAATCCTATTTTTAGGATTAAAATAATAATTATTTAATGAGTCAAAAATTTAAAAGCTTCAAATAATGTCCAATTAGTATATAAATAGTGGCTATAAATTTGTTATAGCATAATGAGTAAAATGATTGTAAGTGCGTTGAATTTGGACACTAATTGGCTAAGATAAGGCATAACTATAACAATTATAATGTTATTACTCATTAGTTAGTAATCTAATCAACTTATTTCCTTTCCATTACTCTTATATTAGTGTTAAGAGCTTCCACCTCAAGTTTCGTGCAATTTGGAGATTATTTGACAATTTTCAGCATTTTTTTATTTCTCGAAAATTTTGAGAATGCCTAATTTATTTAGATCTCAGAATAAAAAATGAAGTCCACCATTGAACTCATCACCCTCAAATTAGCTAGGGATGATATTTTGGAAGTATTTAGAAGTCGATGAATTTTACCCGATTATTTTATTATTATTTTTAATTACCCAGAATATTATGATAATTAAATATACATTCGATAAAAAATTCGACTGTATTTTGAGTTCCTCACCCCTCAATTAGGTAAAGGCAAAAATTTGAGATTTTTTGGAGTGCATTTGAATATTTAAATACAAATAAATAATTAAGATAATTTAATAATATTTCATTTGAATTTATTTATTATCTGTTTAAATTAATATATATATATATATATATATATTTACTATAATAATCCATCGGCACTTTTAAATGAAGAAGGTGATCCGCTGTGCTAGCCAAAATACGGAACAACTGTATGTCTAGATCAGGGCGGTTCCTCCTTTTCTAAGGCGGATCGGACGACCCAAAACCCACCAGCTCTAAAACCTTGATCTGGCCGTTCGATCTCCCTATTTAATGGATGGCTGAGATGATTTACTGTAGGTCTCTGCGCCATGATCGGGCGCTGAGGCGTACGAAGCGCGCACGTGGCCAGCCGCCCTCCCTTGCCGTGCCATTAAGCTTATATTCCCATTACTCCTTCATTTCGCACGACTAAAAGCTTTAGCGGAGCTGATTGCTATGAAACGGAGCTGAGAGCTGGAGATAGGGGCGACTGAGGAATCGCTTGGGTTGCCGACCTTCGTCTGATCTAGAGCCTTCAAAGCAGTTCAAGTACCTTCACATTTATCCTATTCAAATGGGTTAAGTTATATTCTAGTTAATGCGTTTAATAATCTGCAATTATATTGTAGAGTTTCGAATGAACTCATTTCCAATCCTTATAAATTTTGTTTTTATTTTCTGTCTGAAAAATGGGAATATTAAGAATCTTCATATTATTATCTATATTACAATCTGGATTTAATTAATAAGTCCATTGGATTCTTGCTTATCACCCCAAGCTATATAGTCTTTGTTGATACTTACGAAATCAGAGAAATTTGGAGTTCGACTTATAGCTTGCCTCCTCTGCATCGATACAAGGAAGAAGATTAATCTTGGGCCAGATGAGTCATAGGGAATATGGGCCGATTTTGCTGGGCCGATTCTAATACATGGCCCAGATCAAGCCCAATTAAAATCATTAGGCATCCCATATAGCCCAAATCCCCTAAGATTTAATATGGAGGGACAGCTTATTATATAATACGTATAGTATAACATTTGAATCTTTATTTGATAATAGAAATTGATTAAATGCTGATTGAAACTTTGTAGCATAAAATAATAAATGATAACTTTGTAGTATAACATAACTGATTAAATGCTGATTAAAACTCTGTAGTATAACAGCTTTAGTTGAATTGATGTATTGCTTTTTCTAAGAAAAAAATTAAATTATAAAGATTTAATGATTACATATTAATATTGAAGAATTAAATTACAGAATTTCATTTAAATATATTTTATAAATTTCACATCCAAAATATGAAACAAGAAAATGTGTAGATTATTATTATACCGTCTAATTTCTAATTTGTTGAATATTTTATTATTCACTATTAGTGATAATTAATTAAATGTATTTAATTTATAAATCTTATATGTGCCATGAATTATTCAATTGATGTCCAAATTAGACATTCCACTAGCCCTTTTCAATCACAAAAATGTGTACGACAATAATATGATATCAAATTTAGGTTTTAAACCCTAGATCTCTTAATGACTTTTTAATTCTAATTAGAAGTTCTAAAAACCCTAAAATCCCAATGTTGTCCGATTTTGATCTACTTAGCATTGTTATTCTTCTTATACTATAAGGATCACATATTAATACATATTAATTAAATTAGACAATAATTTGTGATTTAAGTTTTTGGTTCCTCAATTAGTATAAATTTGATAATTTTTTAGTTTCATAAATTATATATTTTAGGTATTTAAACCCTATGGCAGCAAATATGTCACATTTATTTACTTCCCATATTATTTCAATTTTATGTTTAGAACTTAATTTTCATGTATTAGATGCTTGTATAGTTTGTAAAATGATTGGTATAATTGAAATTTTATAAGAGTTGCTTTAGGAATGATTTTATAATGTGAATTACTTGTGATATTATAAGTTGTAAGATTCCCAATTAAGTGTAGTTAACCTTAATATTTATGTAGCTATATGTTGTGAATTAATTAGGACTAGTCCTAAGTAACTAGATTGGATCCTAGCTCACTTCACCCTTAGTACTTAAATTCTCATTTAAGTCTTTTAAGGAATTGAATTATGAGTCCTTAGTTCATTAGTATAATTTTGGAATGTATTGATTTTATTAACTTTCAACTTTTAGTAAATATAGAGCTTGTAGATTTCAATCCCTTCCTCTTATATACATTTAGACCTTCTATATTATTTTAACCTAGCTAGATTAGTAATTGATTTAAATAGATCCTTCCAATCACAACCTAATTAGATGAGTTTAACGTATAGAACCATAACTCTCAACTTCCTCAAATGTAGTGATTACTTAACCTTATCTTTTCCTAACTAGTTTCCTAAGCCTTGAATTTATTAAATTATTTCATTTAAATAGTTTAGGGTAAGGATAAGATTAGTTTTTCTTAGTTTATTATGCTTATAAATTATTTTGTCATTTCATAAATTTAATTAAACTACTATTTTTCAAAACCTCAACTACTTATATTACTTATAATTAACTTGAGATCAATATTTCTAAGTCATAATTAGCTCCAATCATTAAGTAGATCATTAAAATTAGATAATTTTTGTAGCATCCCGCCCCGTCGCCGTTCGCAAGAGTGGTAAAACAGATCGGCGGCGGAGCGGTACACCATTCTGGGAGGAATATCCCATCTCCCCGAATAACTGCAAACCAGACCCATCTGAAGGGTTGCTGACTCAACCTTAAGGAGGGTTGAGAACTAATACTTAAGATAAGAGTAGTATTATTATCCTAAGTATTAGACCAATATATACATTCGATATAAATGCATGAGGAATCCAATATATGTATAAGATATCAGCATTTCTAATATACTGATCATATTATAATACTAAGTATAAGTAGTATATAAATAGAGTACGAAAGCTAAAATAAATATCCAGAAACTTTATCACAGAAGCTGAATAAAAATATTTATCTCAGAAAAAAAAGAAAATACATCCAGAATTATTACAAACATTTTACTGAAATACAGAAACAAAACTAAGTACTGAGCAAAAATAAACTAAGTAGAATAATAATGCTTGGGAAGAGTCCACTAATGCTTCACGGGCTCATCCTGAATCTCTTGGGTATCCTCCTGACCTAGCTCAATATACTGCTCAAGATCTAGTAAATTGCTAAATCCCAAAAGTACCCCATGTTAGATAATAAGTCTAACACATCGAAACTAATCTAAATAGTTATAGTCATTTATTTAACATATACATAATATAATTAATATGCAGAAATATTGTAAAGATAACTGAAATTATAAAACTATATAAAACTGTATAAAATTGAAGTAAAGTAAAATAAGGTTGAACTATAAACTGAATACTGAAAGTGAATCAAAAATAGTAATGGATATGAAACTGAGTACTAGCATGTAAAACTATGTTATATGCCACTAAAACTATGCATCTAAATATGCCACAATACTATATGTACTGATATGCAACCAAAATATCACTGAACTGTTATGAGTCGAACGGTCCAATGTATACATACATCCAGCTGGGAACTGTAATGCCGATGCATCCTGAAATTCTCCAGCCAATGTATGTAATATTCTATAACCTATAAATCATCACTGATACTCATACATCATTACTGATACTCAACATCATGCTTATGCTCATGCTCATGCTTATAAGCTACATGAAATAAATCTAGAAATTCAGAAAAATGTTTTGAAATCTGATAATTAATTCAAGGTCTCCATTGTGCAAAATCCTGTTAAAAGGATTTTGACTCATAAATTCTAATCTCGATAATTGGTTAAAGTTAAGAATTTACTTAAAAATCATTAAATGGGATGATTGTATACTCATATTTAGTATATTTGCAAGAAAGGTGGTTCTTAGCTCTTAATTTGATTAAGCCACCCTAACAAAGCGATCTTCGACAGGAGGCATCACCGGATGGTGATTTGTATCTCAAGCTAAGTCATTAAGATACAAAACTCACAATCACACTCAGTGTTCTAAAGAGGATGACTCGAATTGCTTAGTTTGTTTAAGCCACACCTATTGAAACAATATTCGCTAGAAGGCATCACCCGATGACGATTTGTATTTTAATCAAACTAAGAAATTAGTCTCTATTTATAATACTCTTAGTCTTGGAAGATTTACTCTAACAAGATTGTATTCATCTAATCATTCGGGATAGCACCTGATCATAAGTCCACATTGGAGCGAATCAACTAATCATGAATACTACTGAAATAATCCAGTACTATGGGTATACCATACTACACTAACCAATAATCTGGGTTCAGACAACTCTATTTAATCAATAAGGATTTATCAAAGCTATTAATTCTGACTCTAAATGAGTGAGTCCTTTATAAGGCTCTAATGGTGTGATCATAGAGATCACATAATAATAATTTCTACCATAATAGGAAGTTTAATTCTAGGTGCTTTAGGTAGTTCCTACCATAAGATGTCAAGATCAACCTCTAAAGTTATGAAGGATCATCTAAGATTCCTACCTCAATAAGTTACAAAAGCTTTCCTCCCTCAATGTATCAATAATTAAGGTCTTTAAATATTTCAAGAATGATCCTAAAGTAAGACCCTTAAGATCTCACTTTTCTACTTCTTAAGTTAACATTCAAGATTTACTTATTAAACTTGGATTAAAGTGATCATATTAGATAAATAAAATTCATCTGATCATACTCTATTCTACAATCACAGGATGAAATGAAATGTATTATTAGAGTTAAATCATTTCTTAAATTATTAAAATTTTATTATCCATCTTATGCCAATAGTCTTATATAAGAGGAAATCAAAGATCTAAAGTTTAGGTTCAGATGATTAAATCACACAGATTCAATATTAATCTTAGCACTTCTAATTCAATAATTTACAATCAATATCAAATCATATGCATTATTGGAATAATGTCAATTGAATTATCTTACAATCAAGTTGATTGATTAAGGTGATTAAAATTTAGATTTTAATGAAAATAAGTAAGGGTTTAACCCCTAACCTTTGTACCATTAAGACTAAAGGTTAATTTAAAGGTCAATGATATATCAACGTATTATTAGTGTATTATTGATGACAATTTTAGATTTAGATTAAGTATTATCTACTTAATCAAGTTATTAAGATTTTTATGTTCAATTATAGTTTAATATCAACTAAGCACATTTAAGTGTCCAAATAAATATTAAAGTTCTCTAACATATATCCTAAAATCATAAAAGTATAAAAATGTAAAGTTAACATAAAATAGAAAGTAATTAAGGCTAACTAAATTCTAAATCAAACTAAAGGAGTTAACACTAGATTACAAATCTAAAGGGCTTAGTGTAGTGCCCCGCCCCGTCGCCGTGCGCAAAAGACAAGTATTATGTGTATATTTAGCGGCGGAGCGGTGCCCTACTCGGGAGGACGGGTATACAAGCAAAACCCATCTTCCTGAATAAGCGGGTCTAAGACTGAGCCATATTGATGGCTACTGACTCGATCCTAAGAGCATGATTGAGAGCCAATACTTAAGATAAGAGTAAGATATTCACCTTAAGTATTAGACTAATATGTATATTGGATTTAAAGAACGAGTGAGGGTCCAATATACGTCACCAATAAAACATCATTTTCAGTATGTTAGTCACAATATTAAGTATAGTAGTATAACAGAGTGCGGAAGCTAAAAGCAACACATTCAGAATACATTCATCACAAGCAGTAGTAAACATTCATCTTAGAAAAAAAAAAGGTACATCCAGAATTTATTACAGACTGTTTTAAATGCAGAAGTAGATGTAAAGTCCACTAAAGTGCTGAAATAAAGTTGAAAGTAAATGCAGATATCCGATCCTTTAAGGCTCCACGTACTTATCCTGGATCTCCTAAGTGTCCTCCTGCCCTATCTCTACAAGCTGCTCGGGATCTAGCAAATTGCCGGATCCCAAAAGTACCCCTATTAGATAAGAAGTCTAACATATCGAAACTAACTATATAGTAATAAAGCTAAATACAAGCAACAAGTGAAGTAAAGTACGACTGTAGGAAAGACTGGGAAAAGAACTAAGCAAGGAAAAACTGAAACAGCTGAGTAAGTAAGACAATAAAGACTAAATAAGTAAAATTGTCGCACAAAAGAGAACTGAAAGTAAGGGAAACATCAAATATTCATAAATCAAGATGAAAGAAATGTCAAATGCTATACTGTATGTCACTGAAAAGATGCACCCAAATATGCCACACCATATATGTCACAAATATGTCACTGAACTATTACTGAAAGACTATGAGTAGTACGGTCCAATGTAAACATACACCCGGTTGAGAATACAGTATGGTGACGCAAATGCACCCTGAAATTTCTCAGTATGTGTATGTAACATTCCGTAACCCATACTTCATCACTGATACTCATACGTTACCACTGAAATGTTATTTCAAGTTCATGCTCATGCTTATGCCCATGCTCCTATTCCATGTGAGTAAAAACCCAGACAGCCATGAAAACTTGGAATGCAGATGATGAATTGTAAGTCTCCACTGTGCAAAATCCTGCTAAAAGGATTCTGACTTCTAGCTTCTAGAGCGATAATTAGTTAGAGTTGCAGATTTACTTTAGAGATTATTATGTAGAACGATGGTATACACATACTTAGTGTCTTTGCAAGGAAGGTAATTCTCATCACTTAGTTTGATTAGGCCACCTTAATGAAGCGGTCTTCGATAAGAGGCATCACCCGTTAGCGATTTGTATCTCAAGCTAAGTTATTAAGATGCCCCACTCATAATTACACCTAGTATTTCAAAGGAGGTAACTTCAATTACTTAGTTTGGTTGAGCCAGACCTATTGAAGCGATCTTCTCTAGGAGGCATTGCCCGTTGGCAAATTGTATTTCAATCAAACTAAGGAATGAATACCCATTTAATACACTCTTAGGTTTGAATGATTTATTCTAACGGGACTTTATTCATCTAATTCCTTAGGTTAGCACCCGCTCATAAGTCCCTATTAGAGTGAATCAACTAATCCTGAATACTACTGGGAACCAGTAGTATGGGTATACTATATCACACCACCCAATGATCAAGATTCAATCAAGTCTACTTAGTAAAACAATCAAGATTTCTAAGGCCTAATCTAATGGGTAAGTCCTATACAAGGTTTTACAAAATGGTGATCAAAGACCACTGGATATGGACTCTACCACATGGAGAAGTATCTTTCTAATATCTTAAGTGATTTCTATCACGATGGGATAAGATCAATCTCTAAGGTTATGGGATCTTCTAAGCTTCTACCTCAAAGAGTCATACAAGGTCTTCTACCTCAAAGTATATGAATTTAGGTCTTTTAATGTTTTAGGATGATCTTATGAAGAGATGCTTAAGATCTCCCATTCTATGTTTTGAGATTTACACTTTAGGTTTATTTCTAGTAATTGGATTTAGAATGATTATGTCAGATGATTAAGTCATCTGAGCACAACTTGATCTAGAATTATGGGGTCTAAATCAGAAGATGATATTAAGGTTTGCAATCAATTATTCAATTAAGATGATTTTATTAATCTTTTATGCTAATTCTCTTTCTTAGGAGAAAATCAAGGATCTCAAGATTTTGATTAAGATTAAGAAATCACATAAAGTTGTTATCAATCTTAATATATGTAATTTGAATGTTTAGAGTCAATATCAAATCAGATGCATTATGGGAAAATGTCAAGTTCATTGTCTTATAACCAAATCAATTAAATTAAGGTTTAAAGTTTGGATCTTACTTAAGTAGATTAGGGTTTGATCCCTTCTCATGCCTTAAGTGAAATCAAGTGTGCATTAAAGGATCAATGTTAAATTAGTGGATTAAGCATGTATTATTGGTGACAATCTCAGACCTAGATCAAGTCTTAAAAGCTTGATCCAAGTCTTAAAAGCTTGATCCAAGTCTTAAGATTTCTTAAATTAATTAAGGTGATTAAGGTTTTCAAGTTTAGATTATTCCATTTATACTCAATAATTGAACTTACAAGATTTTAATACATCAAAATTGCTATTATAAGTCATATTAAAAGAAAAATTTCAGAAAAATAAAATGTAATCAGTGCTAATCAAACCCTAAATCCATACAAACGGATTAGCACATAATTACAAATCTAACCATCAGAATTGCATAAAATTTGGCACACAAGTTCCATTTAATAATACAATTGATCAGAGCCTAAGTTTACTAAGATCTAGTAAGTATAAATCCTAATTTTCCCTAATTATGATTTAATAAGATTATGGCATAATTTAAAATACATAATTTAGAAAAATAAATCATCTAGCACATGCATTATACTCATCATAAGTAAGCTAATGACACACTAAACATGTAATTTGGATAAGTATAATTTCTAAATCACCATAATTAAGATCCACTGTATTTAAGCAATAATAGTAAATCTAACCATTAGATGTGCAATTTTATTTTATATTTATATCCCTGATGATTTTCTGATCATTTTAACAAGATTATTTTATATTTAGATCCCTAGGGTTTGGACTAGTGGATTAAAAGTTATTCAAATAATATATTCTACATTTTTTTTAATCAATTTCCTATGATTGGAATATTAGAATTATTTTCCTTAATTTTCTTAATTTCGATTTAATTAAAATGGCTCGGCTCAATTTCCTGACCGCGCGGGTCGAACGGGGCCCGGGATACCCGCCACTGTCGCAAAGCGCGGGTCGTGGGTCGACCCGGCCCGCATAGAGCCTTCATCCCTGCGCCTTCGTCCCGTCGAAGAGGACCGATTAGGGAAACCACAATCGCCAAAATCCGGTGCAACCAGACCACGCCACGGCCAGAACTTGATTGCTACTCGATCACCGTGGTCAGACACATCGAATGTGACCCGAAGCCCCCTGTGAGACGGTCTGGACTGGCCGGACCTTACTCACCCTAGGGCTCCTCCATTGGAGCTATTGTGGGGAGAGAATTCTCCCCACAGAGGCCATGCTAGACCTCGGGCTCGATCCCTACAACATCAGAGAGGTGTGGTGGATCGAAGCCCTCTGGTCTGAGGGTCTGGGATGGTCTGGATCGCAGGGTCCTTACTCGATCGAGGCAATCTGGAAGGAACTTAACCCGATCAATCGATTCAATCGATTGGGGCTAGCCTAGATTCTAATTACGATACTGTTGGGTCCGTAACAACAATATGTACAAAAGCGTGTCAAATTGACTAAGGTTCGAGCCTCATTGGCTCAGAACCTGCAACTGGGGTACCTGGTTCTGCGGGACGGAGTTAGGATTGGAAGACAGAGCGTGATTCGCTGCCGCGGAGACTCTAGAAGCTCTTAGGGGTCATGAACTCCAGGAGTAACCCTCTATCAGCGGTACGCGAGCTCGGGAGCGCCTGGAAGAAGCTCGGCAGACCAGTAATGGCGAGCGGGGGAGGGACTCCAATTGACCTTAAATTGATCAGCCAAAACTTCTAAGAAGGGAAACGGATGCTATTTATAGGCTCAGGGGATGTTTAAGAAGCTCTTGGAGGGCTGGCTCGGGCTGGAAAGGGCCTGAGAGGTCGGGCCATGGTCGAGCTCTTAAATTTCTAATTTGAGCTTGGCCAGGTCGCGAGGCCCAATCGGGGCTCCAATCCAATATTGGAAGGATCCCAACGGCATGCTGAGGTGGACGCGGGAGTGGGGAACAAGGTCGGCAGCTGGCAGTACGAGAGAATCCTCCTGTCAGGTGTGCGAGGGAGTGGGAATGATGATCCACAGTGCCGGGTGCTTCGGATGCCGTCTGATATATCGATCAGATGGCGGAACGGCTCGGATCTCTCGGATCCTAACGGCTAATCGCGGGAGTGATCCGAGCTGTTGGATCAGTCGGGGAGATCTTACGGTTGATTTGGGGTTCCGCGGCATTTAATCCTATCCATCGATTATTTGCACGTGACGACCAGATTCACGGGACCCCGCTATTGCGTGACCCGGGCTCCGCAGCGAATCACCCGCGGTCCGCACAGCAGATCCCGACCGTTAATTTAGTTTTAGGGGTAATTTTGCAATTTAGAAATATTAGGACCCCTTTTATGTAATTAGAGCATCTTATTTTAAATTGAATTATGACCTAAATGATCTTGAAATTACACCAAATTTTCACCCTTAGCTAATTTGGGGGTGAGGAATTCAAAAATACAATCAGATTTTAATTTTACGATCAAAATATTTTAGGCCTAAACTAGAGTATCTAAACTGATCAAAATATTGTCTTGGACTTAGAGAAGTCCTATGGACTTCATATTTTCTAGATAGGCTCAATTTAATGTTCCATAAGCAATGGTATTTGAGATTTGATTAGGTTACCTATATTTTTCCAAGATAACAACCTAGGGTTGTTACACTTAGGTTTCATGCTATTTAATTGTTGAGATATACCTTAGTTAATATAAGCAATCAATGATCTTATTATTTGACATTTGGCACAAGACAGTTAAGATATATAATAGGTTTTGAGCACTTATTAAAAATGACAAAGTTTCAAATTTAATTTCAACATAGAATTTTATGTAATGTTCAATTTTAACTAAAATATGTTCAAATTTGATATAATTCAATCCCACTAGAGTCCTAGGGATCTTAAAATACAAAAATAGTGAAGTCTCGGCCATTTCAGCCATTTCTGGGCAATTCTGAAATTTTCTGGTTGCTGGCGCGTTGTGGCGCGCTATAGCGCACTGTAGCGCTTTTGGGTGCTGCGGCACGCTGCAACTGGTTTTAGCACTGTGGTGTGCTATGGGGTACTGTAGCGCTTTTGGGCATTGTGGCACGCTACAACTGGTTTTAGTACGGTGGCGCGCGACAGCGCTTTTCAACGCTGCTACGTGCTAAGGCGGGTTCCAACGCTGATTTTCGAAAGCGGTCGCTACGGTGCGCTATGGCGCGCAGTAGCGCGCTACGGTGAATTTACATTATTTTTATCAGATTGTATTTTTATACATTGCAAGATTATTAAGATGCTGCGGCGCGCTACGACGAACTAGTTTCTGCAACTCGGGCGCTGCAGCGCACTGCAGTGTAGGACTGTAATTTCACCTGTGTGAAACTCGTAAAGGGCCTACTTTTAAGCCCAAATACTCCCTATTTTGGGCACCTCATGAGTGGTGCCATATATCGATAGAAAGGTCTTTCCGAGACCTTTCCATTGATACTAAATCGGCAAAAATGGATTGTAACAACCCAGGTTGTTACTTTGCTCAATTAAGACTAATCTAAGTCTTAATTAAGGTTCTAAGTCACTAATCAAGTGATTTGAAACTCATTTTTGAAACCTAAGTCAAACCAAGAAGTCAACAAAGTCAAAATAAGAATTCTGGAAAATCCCAAAATCTGGAAATTTGACTTTTTATCTAAACCTCAGATTAAAAATCTGACTTCACCATTGCGTTCAGAACACCCAAATTAGCTATGGGTGAAATTTTGGAGGCATTTGGAAGTCGTTGATTTTTCGTTGAATATTTTAATATTATTTAAATACCCTAAATAATCAAATAATTAAATACTCGTCGAAACAAAAATCCAAGTGCACCGTTGCGTTCCTCACCCTTCATTTAGCTAAGGGTGATTTATTGGAAATTTTTGGGATTCATTTAATATGTTAAATTTAATTAATTAAATCTGAATAATTTAATTTTAATATTATTATTTAAAAATTGCATTTAGCGGTGCCGTCAGCTATTCCTTAACGCCGTCGCCCTAATTCTCCCTCCGCCGTTCGATCAGACGTGCGCTGTGATCCGTTCGATCTTTCAATCGAACGGACGAAGGCCATCATCTTCGTGTGGCGACCGCGTGCCGCGAGCGCTGACGCGCGGCACGCCAGAGCACCTCCACGCCCCCGTCGCCGCTCTAGCATCGATTAAGAGATTAATTTAAGTCTCTGATCTCCTCATCGCGAGTCTGCGCTATCGAAGACCCGTGACAGCCGAAGAAATTCTCGATCGAGGTTTTTGTAGTAGTCCGAGCCGTCCAATTTGAGGTACCTCTATCCCTAAATCTATGCTTCCAAATGATAAATTTCTTGTTCGCATCTCTATTTCATAGTCTCGATTGAATTTTGAGCGGACCCGATCGAGTCGATCAGGTCTGGTTAACCCGGATTTGACAAAAATGTAACAGTGGAAACCGTTACTCGCCGAGCATAGAGGATGTAGGGTTAGGTTTTGCGGAAGCTGTAGTTCTTCTCCGGCAACGTTGAAGGTACCAATCGAAAGGTCTCTTCAAGACCTTTCGATCGGTATACAGCTCGCCCTCCGGTGACGACGATTGCGCCGCCGTTTTTGATGCCCTAAAGCGACGCTCTCGGTCTGTCACGAGGACGAAGATATTTCGGGCCGGTCGGGTCGGCCCGGGCCCGGCCCATGGCCCGAGTCCGCGACGCTTCAGCTGCCACAGCGGGACCCACCGCGTGGCGCAAAGCCAATCGCAGAGCGACATGTGGCCTGCGTGACAGCGGTCTGGCAGTGGGACCCGCCATTGTCTGCCGCGCCAATAAGAGGCCGCCACGTGTCTGCAGAAAATAATTAAATCAATTATATATAATTATACGTCAGATTATAATAACTAAATTAATTATACATATATTTAATGTAAAAAACAGAATAATGTAACTTAAATTAAAAACAGTAAATATTAATTAAATTAATTCTAAATTTTAAACCTTAATAACTCCTAAATTACTCATCCAAATTATGCAAAATTATATACCATTGAATTCAGCAAAAATAAAGGAATATTATGGTACTATTAATTTTGCATTTGGACCTGTATTTAGGAAAGTGATTTTTTTAAGGTTTAATTTAATTTAAACTAAATGTCGCAAACCTTATTTAGCTCATAATTTTGCACCCACTAATCCAAACCTATTGAATATGGGTCTTAAAGTGATCAGAAAACCCTAAGGATTAATTTGGTAGTATTCGTTTTGCTATTTGGATTAGTATTTGCTTAATGACAATTAGGGACTAACCCTAATTAGCTTAATTAGACTTAGAACTTCAATTGACCCTAACTTAGTCAATTGAGCTCCAAATTTAATGATCCAAATATTATTTAGATTAGAAAAACCTAAATAATAGTAATCTATAAAAATATTTAGTATCCAACAGTTAGATTTGTTAATCACCCCTAATTAATCTAAATCTTGATTAGTGAATATTAGCAAATCTAGTAATCCAAATTGAGTGGTTTAAGTTTTAGAGGACTCCTAGAGCCACTTAGAATCTATCTGTGAGGTTTGATTAGTGTTTGAGTGCTTAATTTTGCTAATCACTCACTAATCACTTATAACCCTAATTAGGTCATAACTTAGTCAAATTAGATCCAAATTGAGCCTACCACATATCATTGTGATCAGTGAGCTATTTGTAAACCATAGCCACTAATTTTACTAAAAGTGGACACTAATTGACAAAGTTAGGTTTTTAACTCATAATTAAGAACCCCTTAATTAACTTTAAACCCTAGATCTTGTATTGGCCATAACTTGGTCAATACTTATCAGAATTTAGTAAATTTAAGATTCTATGGAAAGCTTAGACTATAAAGATCAATAATCTAAAAGAAAATTTAGCTTTCACTTAGCCAAATTACTGATTTGCTCTTATGAGTCAAATTCACTAATTTGATCTCATATAGCTTAATAATCATCCAAAATTAACTTAGTTGCTGTCTAATCTTATATTAGACAGTAAGAAACACTTTCCAAAAGAAAATTTTAGAATTTAAACCTTAGATCAAAATTTACCCTTTTAAACCCTTAAATAGGGGCAAAATGGTCATTTTGCCCAAATTTAGGGTTTAGCCTTTTAAAGCCCTAAATTCAATTTCTAATCATTAAAATCAATAAATATAATGATTTAGAACTGAAATTAATCAAATTCAAGTCTAAATAAGATTTTGATTAAAATCTCAAAATATGCTATTTAAGAAAATTCCTAAGCAAACTATGAGTGTTTATCTTTCTTTAATCATTCTTAGACCCATTCTTAGGTATTATAACATTAGTTAGGATGTGTGTTTTGAGAGATACTCTTAGTGATTAAGAGCCTTATTTCCTAAAATTAGGAATAGATCTTAAGTTAGAATTCATCTATTGAGTAAATTGGGTTACTCAATTATATGAAACCTTGAGTTTTCTAGTTTATAGATTTTCTTAGTTTATTAAATGATTATTTGATCTTTAAACTTTAGAATTAAGAATAGAGATCCAACCTAATGAAATTGATTTATCATTAGGATTTGTCTTAACCTAATCTGTGAGATTTGGGTTCTAAATCTTAGACCCTTAGATTACACCTTTAGATTAAGTAGTTAGACCCCCTCATCTGGAGTCTAATTCTTAATCTATTCATCTTGATTTGGCTAATCAAGATGAGGTTGGGATGAATTAAATTACAAAACTAGGTCGAAGATTTATTCATTTTAACTAAATAGTCGTCTTTTGATTAAGTTATAATTAAGACTTGGCCAGTCCTAATTATCTTCAACAAGTAGGATTCGTGATTCTAAGTTACAGAATGTGTAAGAATTGATAATTCTGAAACTTATGTAACTTAAAGTAGATAAAACGAATAAAGTAGATAACAAAGGATATCACCCGTATTTTAGATAGAGTTTCTTGCACTTTGATTTTGATGCTTCGCATTCCTTGATTTTGAGCCTTATACCTTGAACATGTATTATGTACATAAGATATTTTGATAAATATCTTATGTTAATTTGGCACATTATTTATAAATAGCATTGTGTTCATTTCATAAGTGGTATGTAAGGTGTAGCTTGATTAGTATACCTCTTCGATCAACCCGTTCGGGTCGGCAACCTTTCGAGGGTTTAATGTCCGACAGTCTATGGCCATGCCTAGTTCGAGTGATAGGATGGATAGACTCTTGCCATACTGACTATAGAGTCAGGATTCTGATATGGATATACTAATTCAAGTACACTTACATTCAGTTCAGTCTTAGCTCATCAGGCTAAGAGTTTCAGTGATGTTCAGTTCAGAGTTTCTTAGCTCATCAGGCTAAGATTTGCTTTATATGTGTTCAGTTTGGGTGACTTAGATAGTCACTGCAGTTTCAGTTTACAGATATTGTTTTACTAGCATATTATGCATTTCAGCACTGTTTTACTTTCAGTTTTTCTACACATGTTATATATATAGGATGCTAGTTTTGCTTACTGTTTTCTTATTCATACCTAGGGTGTTAGTTGTTTCAATCTCATACTGTATTCTGTTTGATCATAAGCATATTTAGGTTGTACATTTTCTTACAGTTTAGTTTAGTCTATTGCATACCTGTGTTTATTGCAGTTGCTTGGAGGAGGTATGTTTTACTTCCTATTTGTTTAGTTATAAACTGTGATTTATAACTTATTACTGTTCTTTTGTACGCTTTTCTGCATATATTATGCTTAGTTCTGTTTATATGGTGATATCTACTTAATTTAATAAAATTGTTTACCCTAAAATGTACTTAGACATATTGTCTAACCAATTTTTCTTTTGTTGGCTGGGGCCCTACCATTATGAAACTGATAATGGTAGGTTCTGAGTTTGTTGGAGTAGCAGATCTAGTGAAGAGTTTGCCATTGGAGGAGGAGCCCGTTCCTGAAGATCTGTAGCCTAGTTTTCTATTTTCAGTGAGATTGAGAGTTTTCTTTCAGTTCTTTTAAACTCATTAAATGTTGTAATAATACAGGTTTATAATTCTCTTTCAGCACTTTACTTATTCTGTATTGTTGTATTTATACTGTATTGGATGGATGTTATGTTTTATGCTTCCGCACTCTGAGTTCATGTATGATCATTTAGTGATAAATTATGGAATGAATGGCAAAGTCCTTAGTTAAATTGGATTAGAATGTGTGTCTAATTCAATCTTAAGTGGGGACCTTGTCATTTGGTGACTCCTCCACCGTAATCATGTTAACTTAAGGGTTAACAGGACCACGGCGGGGCAGGGCCGCCACATGGATCATCCTAACTATACGAACAATAGAGATAAACATTAGGATATGCAGAATGGATGAAAAATAGAGCAGATTTTCTTCAGGAAAATGTGATGCCTTAAAGAAATTTAATAGCTTCTATACATATTTATGAATTTCTAAAGATACATTCAAACATAATAGCAACATAAAGAAGGCAAGAAAGAGGAGCAAATAATTACCTTAGCCTTGTGAGAAAATGAGGAAGAAAATTCTATTTTCTTCGAGATCTTAGAGAGGAGCTGAACTTCTTCTTCTTCGGTAAGCACCCAAAGAAGGAGGAAGGAGGGAGGAGGAGTTCTGCTTTTACAAAAGGAAAGAAGAAGGAGTTTGAGCCTCTTCTTAAAGGAGGAGAAGAAATGATGAAATATGGGAATAGGCCATCATGAGCATAGGGAGAGGGAGGAGGAAGCCATCAAGCTTGTTTGAGAAAGGTATGGGGGCGCCGAATATGGTGAGGGCTGTCAGGAAGAGCAATTAAGAAATTTGATTTTTCTTAATTAAATAATTAGTTATTTATTTTCTAAATTGCTAAAAATTCAAATTAAATAAACGCGCTCCGAAAATTCCCAAAAAGTCACTCTTAGCTAATTTGGGGGTGAGGACTTCAACGATGATGCCGGATTTCGATTCCGACGATTATTTAATTATCTTATATTTCTGGGGCACTTACTTATATTAAAATATTCGCAAAAATCCGACAACTTCTAAATGTGTCCAAAACATCACCCCTAGCTAATTTGGGGGTGAAGATCGCAACAGTGAAGTCGGATTTCAATTTTGAGATCAAATTAAATACCTCCTAATTAATTAAATATTAAAATAATCTAAAATATTTGATTTAGCTCTGAATCGCACCAAATTATTAGGAATTGAGTCTAATGACTGGATGAACTTAATTAAGATACAGTTAAGCTAAAATTAAGATAGGTAATAATTTTGGGTTGTTATAATTTTGAATATCACCTAGTTTATAATTATTGAATTTTCTTAAATACTTGCCTAGCTTTGGGCCCATTCCTTTGAAACAAACATACAAAATATTATGCATAAATAAAACTTTTATATTAAAACTTTAGAGGTTTAATAACATTAGATAGCCAATGGCAGGGTAAGTATGGTGAATAAAAAACATCATATTCTCAAAGGATGAACATGAGTGTTTGCTGCCTTTGAAATCCCATTTTCCTTTACCTATTAGGCAGATGTGCTTAACTTTTCACTTCATTCTGTATGTCATTACAGAATGAATACTTTCATGAAATAGCTTTAATAAATAAAATATGAGTTCTTTTACAATTTTATTGATTGTGAGATCTCATCATAGCTTTCAAGCTATATTATTTTTCATAGTCCTAAGCTATGTGCATCTTAGCTGAGAATCTAAAATTTTCCTTCATTTACTATGCTTTGCACTTTCCATTTTAGCACTGTACTTTACTTACTTACAGTTCATATAGGATGCAATGTATGTTGCTTTAATTCCATTTAGATGCTTCATTGCTTTCTTTTATTAACTTAGCATATTTTTATTGAACATATACATGTTTTACTTTATTTACTTTTATATGCATGTTAGAAATTTCTAGCCTTACTTAGGATGCGTTTCCCTTACTTTTTTGTTGTAGTTTAAAATATCTCTACTTGTGAATATTCTTACTCATTTATTTTCATATGTTCTTCCTTACAATTTGTTTATTTCCCTTTCTTATTTGTATGCTTTTAAATACTCTGCTACTTATACTTAAGTTGTAAATTAACATGTGATATCCAAAATAAATACTTAAAATGTTTAGCTAATCATAAAATGTGCTTAGACTGTTTAGTTTAACTGCACTTTTCTTTTATTAGTTTTGCCCTATCATATTTAAATACCAAAATATAATAGATCGTGAGCAATTTAATACAAGTGGAGCTGAACCAAGTTTTTAAAAATCTTATAATTACTTCTGCCTAAAAGTTTATTACTTGCATTTATTTTAAGCGAGAGAGAGTTTTTATTTACTTGTTCTTTAATTTAATAGCATGTGATAACTTAAACATTTATTTTTATCCTTACTTATTATGTGATAAATTTAATATCTCATACTTAAATACTTGGTTTGAATTAATAGATGGATAATTTGCATATGAACTTCATACTTATAAACTCATATTATTATATGTGATTGCTTACTTTTATTCTTATTTGCAAATACTATTTTTATATATGTAATTGCAATCACTTTAAACTCCTATTGATAATTATGATTGTAACTACCATTTACTTCATGTAATTTCAATTACTTCCATTCATATACTTTTCTTCTTCTACCTTCCTCATCTTAACTTAGCACCCTCATTAAAATTCTTGGCCAACTTAGCATCCAACATTTGATTAGATTTTTTTTAATTAGATATTAGATGCTAATGTAACACTCCAATGTGGGATTAAACTCATATCACATATTGAGGTCGTTACACTAACCATCTTTAATAATAATTAAAAATGTGATTAATAAAATTAATTATCAAATATATTATTTTAATATCATTTAGTTCTTTGTATTTTCTTGATCACTTTGAGATATAGTTTTAATATATTTGGACTTGTATTTTAGAAACTACGAGACTTTGAATATTTAAGGTTTAATTAAGTTAATTTTAATAATCCATTTGCTAAACTCTTGCACATGAGCCTTCATTCCTCGACCGTGGGCTGTTTAGCATCTACGCAGGTGCTCGCAAACTCAAGGCCCAATACAGCGTCGCGCAGGTGGGGGTCTCTACCCGCCCGACACTGTAGCATTCCCCGCCATCTTAAACGAAAACCCTAATTAGGGCATGGAAATACACCAAGTACAGGGTATGCCATCATGCGTACAATATGTCGTTTTAAAGCTCTCTTTGAGCTCTTTAAGATGGATATATGTTTGATTCGTGATATTAGCTCGCAAGCAAACCCTAATCCACACTTTTGTCCATTAGGGTTTTATTGTTCCTTACTGTAGAAGTGTAATTGACATGCCTTAATTGAGCTTGCTTGAGTCCAAATGAGGTTAATCAATCGATAGGTTAAGGATTGAAATAATGAAACAAAATGATGTCTAAGTATATGGGAGATGTAAGATTAAAAGCTACAAGCTATATGTTGTAGGTTAGTTGAAGTCTATAAGTTATCTAAAAAACATTAAGAGAATTAAGGTACTTCTAATTCAATCCCTAAAGAGCTTAAAAAATAACTAAGAGTTAAAGGGAAAGTGTGTTAAATTTCTCTCTAGCTGCTAAGAATTAGTCTTAATATATTCATAACCTACAATCTCATAAGTGCTAATATTATCAACACTAATTGGGAATAATATTTAGCTTTAAAGATCACAAGCAAATCAAGATTTCAAAATCAATTCTAGAGCATCTCTATTAAGTATGAAGGTTGAATCAATAATTTGTTAAATATTCCAATTATCTTAAATATGAAAGTCCAGTCCCAAACATACAATTGAAATTATATGAGAATTAAATAAAATGATTAAAAAGTCATTAAGAAAATTAGGAAAGACATATTTATTGTCCAAGAGTTTAAAAATCTAAAATATGCATTTTATGAAAATAGGAAATTATAAAATTTAGATTAATTAAGGAGCCAACAACTTAAAACATTCAAATAATGACCAAATGAAATAATATAAGCATATAAGAAATCCTTATAGTATAAGGAGAAGAATGACACTGAGTATGTTAAAATTGGACAATATTGGAAAATTAGAGTTTGGAGAACTCCTAATTATGATTAAAAAGTTATTAAGAAAATTAGGTTCAAAATCTAAAATTAATTTTTTATTATTGTCATACATATTTTTGTGATTAAAATTGACTATCAGAATATCGAGTTTGGACAATAATTGATCAAATTATGTCATCTACAAGTTTTAAATTAAATTGTAATTAATTAATTAACATAAAATTAGGTAGACAACATTAGAGAGCTAACATAGAGCCATTTTTTTATTATCTAAATTTAGATTTTTCTTCAAATTAGCTCAAAATTTTATGATAGTTTTTGAAAGTCATGAATAAAAAAGATCAAAATTTTTCAATTAACATTTTTATAGAATACTTTAAATTAAATTATATTTAAAATAACTAAGAAAAAAATCGATTTCCAAAAAAAATTCAAAAATTGCAAAAAATTATCTAAAATTATTCTGGACAATTATATAATTGTTTGTTCTCTTTCCTTTTAGTTTGTTATTTTCTTAACCTAAAATATGAGATAAATAATAATTAAATTTTAATAAAAACTTGATATTTTACACTATCACCTCTAATGGTGTCAGATCCCTAAACTGATCGACGTCGTCGGATATATCGTGATAATGATTGGCTACCGCCACATATCTAAACAGTGTCTCCATCGATCGTATTAAACGATGGAATGTATTTAAATATTCCAAAAGTTCATCTTTGCTTAATTGATTCCAAATTACACGGGTAGACTTCTAATGATATTCTGAGTTTAAAGGAACTATGGTTTAGCCTAAATTAACCTTGATTTAGATGGATATCAACCACAACATGCCTATGGATATAGTTGTTTAAATAGGGGCATTGTGAGCCAAGTTTGCCACCGGATTGAGTCGGGAATCGTGAACAGTTCGTTGAATGGTTCGGGCTTCATCTGTGCGACAGGAGGGAGTTCTAATAAAGACAATGAATTGTGAACTATTTATTTTTTGAAAAATACTTCAATACCTCAATAAATGTCTAAATACTTTTTTTTTATAATTAATTTATTTTAATTGATTTATACTTTTTATTTTTACTAATAAATCTAAATTATTATGAGTTAAATATTAAGATTACTAATAAAAATATTGTAATAACATTTTTTTATTCTTACATATTGTTTTGCTATTTTAAAGAATTAAGCTACAATTTAAAGTGATTTTTTATAATTATGTATTTAGTAATTATTTATGGGTTTTTCTTACTATATTTCAATATATATATATATATATATATATAGTATTGCTACACTTACACACTAGTATACACCAAAATATATAGATGATGTGTCAATTTAATATGTAAGTAAATTATTGGTTGAATGCACTTTTTGATAGGACTTATATACAAAAATTATAAAAAAAAATTTTCTAATTAATCTTGAATACTTTTTGGTGTATATTCTTGTGTAACCGTAGCATTTACCATATCTATATCCTTCAAATAATTGTTATGGCCAAAACTGCATTATTGTTGTTTTTAATGATGGTTTAGAGACTAGAGCATGTGGAAGCATGCCAGCTGCCGTCATTTGCTTACGTGTCAGAATTTGTTTGGCTCCTCGTCTCTTGGCAGATTCCTGATTTGCAATGCGATTATTGAGTTCAATAATATTTTTATTGTAAAGAAACTTTAATAATTGTCATTATTAATTAATTCATTTTGCTGAGTCATCTCCATCTATTTTGCTGAGTCATCTCCAGGCAGAGAAACTTGATAAATCAGGTGCGTGCACTGTTTTTCAACGTGTTTTCTTAATTTTAACTAATAAATCTTAATTATTATATTTTTTAATTATAAATTAAAAGATTATTAAATTTGTAATCATTATTTTGACTAATAAATCTTAATTATTATGAATTAAACATAAATTTTAAATGCTTTAATAAAACGAAACCTAATTTCAGCCCAGCCGTAATCATTAGAAGAGGAAAAAAGTTTATATTCTTGCAAATATTTACTTTCAAAGGGTTAAATATGCAAATATGAAAGATTTGGCATGTTGATTGATAAATAAGAATCCCTTAGCTGTTGCAAATTCCAAGGCATGTGATTTTCAAATAATTTGCAAAGATTCAATGTATGCGTGTGCTAAGTTTTTAATGTGAATAATTCAAAATTGTATGTTTTATTTTAGATATTATTTTAATTAGATAAATAGAATAATATCACATGCTTGAAAATTATTAATAATATATTTCAACATAATTTCATATAAATATATTAATTCTGATTTTTATGAGATAAAAAAATATTTGTATTTTTTGGGAACAACGAATATATTTCAAAATATATATGTCTATTTAAATATTATCAATTAGTGCTCATAGTTAATTAGCACAGAATACTCATTAATTATATAATAATTGCACAATTATTTTAGTTTGCTAACTAATTAAATGCACAAAATAATATTAGTTAACTTATTAGACAATCCATAATATAATATAACTCGTTAATTACATAATAATGCAACATCCGAAAATGTCGCCTCAAGCTTTATCTATTTCAGATGATGCGATAAGTGCTCTATTACTCTTTGAATTCTATTTAGGCTCGTTTATGTGACACTCAAAAAAATTCATCCAATAAAATTTGAGATCATTTTATTAGTATTTTATTTTATTTATATTAAAATAATATAAATAAATATCAATTAGAATCAATTTAATGCTAGTTTTAAAATATTTAATGATGACTATAAGAATATCATTAGGGGTATTGTAGTAACTTTCCTATTCTTATTATATACATAATAGCTTTTTTTTTAATATAAGTTAAGAATTAATGAGATAATTATATGATCTATACAATATAAATTAAGATTTAATTAGATAATTATATAATCTGAATTTTAAATTCAATAATAATAAGAACTAAGTCACAACACTATCATTACTACTTCTGCTTAAGCATGTTTAACTGACTTCACTTTCTTTCTCATCCGGGAATACTTGTTACAACACATTTGTAACCTTTCGGAGATGTCTACGTCGAGTAGATCTCTCAATCTCTTCCCCCCCGCACCGGGCCTTAGGTCGATTTCTTCTCCTGCGGAGCCTTTTCTTTCTCTGAATAGCCAACTTCAAGGTTCGTTCTTTTCTGGTTGGCGAGTAGCTGCGCTTGACCGTGAGGTAGATCAGTAATCCAACTCTACTCTAAACCGAACTAGCGACGAGCAGGTAGGAGAGTGACCATGCTTTAAAGTTCTTATGGATCTAATTACTATTAAATTTTAAAGAATATGAGCTTCAAGTAATCATCATATCTTTTCATATTTAATCATTGATTTTAATGGATTTTTAATCATGATTTTGAATCTTAATTATTATGAGTTAAATAATAATTTTAAGTAATATTATTATATATTGAAGATATTGTAAAAAAAAATATTATGCTTACGTAAGAATATACATTAAAAATTATTCAGGACCAATAAAAAATTTTTTTTTTTTAATTTGTACATATAAATTCTACAAAAAATTGTATTCAAACAATAATCTACTTACACATTAAATTAATATATGACAGTTTTGATATATCATATATATATTGGATTTTAAATTTCACTTATATTTAACCTCATATTGTTTTAAAAATAATAAAAATAATGGACAAATACAGTATTTATGAAATTTGAGCCTAAATTAAAATAAATATAATATTCATGAAATTTGAATTTTTTGAAAGGGAAATAATTCAATACTTACAAAAATATTCCAAATATTTTCTAAGATAATTATTGATTATTAAATATTAATTTCTATTTAATTATCATCGGATGATTTATAAGAAAAAAATTTATTTGACTTAATTTTTATTTTTAAAAAAAATTAATAATTATAATTTATATATAAAAAAATTATTTTTTTGGAAGTTTAACGAGAATAAATGCGGATTTATGTCTTAATTTTTTTGTATTAATTAAAAATTATTTTAGAACAATGTAGTTGAATTCGTTTATATAATCCATGAATCTCCCCCACGTCCGGAATTCCACGGTGGCGATCCAACAGCTCCACCGGTCCCACGCACCAGCTCATTCCCCCAACCCCATTCCCATCGTGACACGTCAGAATCAATTCGCACCCAGCTTCACCCACCCTTCCCATCTATATATATGGCCCCACTTTCCCCCTGTCATCTGCTCCAGACATTCATTTCTCATGGCCCAACCCTTCTCCTACGCCCCTCTTCCAGCCACAGCCACCGCTACCGACACAGCCGGTAACAAGCCTTGCCGGCGCCTCTTCTTCTCCCTCTCCCTGTTGGCATTTTCCGGTTTTCTGATCTACCGCGCCTCGGTTACCAACGTGAGCCAAATCGAGCCCGGGCCCGACCGGGTTGAACCCGGGTGGGCCTCCCGCGGCCCTGCCGTCGGGATCTCCGAGAAAGCGGGCTCGGATTTCCTTTCGGGTCACCGGACGGCCTACCCATGGACCAACGACATGCTTCAATGGCAGAGGACCGGATTCCATTTTCAGCCTCCCAGGAACTGGATGAACGGTCAGCATTTGTCCCCCTCCACCCCGCCGAATTATTATATTAAAATACATATATTTTGTAATATTTTTTGAGAGCTCATTTTATGAGAAATTAATATATTAAACATACCTACCGCAATTCTTTTTTACAAAATTTACACGATTTCTGTAATATATTATATATATATATATATATATATATATATATATATATTATAAATACCAACACATTTTAACTTTATATAATTAAAATTTATTTATTTTTGTTAAATATTTAAAATGTTTATTATATGTATGATATATTTGAATAAGAGTAATGCTATTTAGACTCTGACAACTAAAAAAGCTTAAATAAATAGGATTTGAATTTAAATTCAATATAAATTTAAAAAATAAAATTTATATTATTCTAATATAAATAAAGAAATAATAATTAAATATGTTAAAAAATGAGCTTAGATATTTAAATGGCATTTCCCTTAAATTTAATTTGTGGAGAATTTAGGACATATTTAGCAATGCTTTTTAATTAATTAAAATTTATTTTACTGATATTTTAATTTATTTGTTTTTATGTGGTGATGGCTGCCTCTCTCTCTCTCTCTCCTCGGTGTCGGATCTTCTGTATCTCTGCCTCAGATCCGAATGGTAACGCTTCAATAAAACCTTGAAATTATTTACTTAATAATATTGCCGAATAATTAAAGAAAAATAATATGCTCAAATATAGTGTATTGCATTAATTATATTATTTTATTATATAGATAATAATATAAATATAACAAAATAAATATGTAAAATATGAATTTATTTATAAAATTATTGCATTCCCGCGTGAAGATGTTTCTAAGAATGTTCATAGGTTGATATATGTTTAGAGATTTCGTAGATATTATTAAATATCATATGTTTATTGAATTTAATATTTTTTTAATCAATAATTCTCTCATATCTATATTTGTATTATTAAAATTATCATAAGATTTCCTTCTAAATTTTAGATTTTCATTTTGTTTCTTTCTATTTTTTACTTATTGGCTTCTTAGTTAATATTTTGTCTATTTCTCTTTTATTATTTTTAATAATATATTATTATGTATAATTATAATTAGTTAATAAATCGACTTTCGAATCCATACATCTTCCAAAAATAAAAATTTTAAATTTGTAATATTATTACTTCAAATAATTCTTAAAAAATAACTATTAAGAAATTATTTTATTTAGGTTATTTAAATGTTTATTTTTTACTTTTTATTTATATTTTCTTCAAATGGGAACAAATTTTTCAATCGTAATAACGGTAGACATTTCTTTTTATAATTGTCTAATTTCTCCTAATAATAGAACAGCCCGGCCCGGTCCGGCTCGGCTCGGACCGGGCCAGCTGCTGCTCAGATTTAACGGACTAATTCATGCTTGCCCAATAAAAGATCCCACGTGCTAATTGGACAAAATTGGAAATTAGATCGCACAAGTAACAATTCTGGAATCCGATTGGCATGTTATCGGTATCTATTTAAGCTTAAATTTATTGCTTTTATTACTTATTATACAGAAATCTCAATATATTTAACGTTATTATACCAACATTTATTATTATATTAAGTAAAACAAAATAGAGATAAAATTTAATATTTATTAAATTATAATAAATTCATCAATGGATGGACTAATGTTTTTAGTGCAAATTAAAATATTATTATTTAAAAATTAATATTAAAATTAAAAATAAATGAAGTAATTTTGTTACTTTTAATTTGTATTAAAATTTGAATAACAGGCCCAGTACTGTACAAAGGATGGTACCACCTCTTCTACCAGTACAACTGCGACGGGGTTGTGTGGGGGAATATCACGTGGGGACACGCAGCATCACGTGATCTCCTCCATTGGCTCCACCTCCCCGTCGCAATGCTCCCGGACCGTTGGTACGATACCAACGGAGTCTGGACGGGGTCTGCCACGGTCCTCCCGGATGGGAATCTGGTAATGATCTACACAGGTTCGACGAACTCGACGGCCCAAGTACAGTGCTTGGCCGTCCCAGCCGATCCCGAAGGGGATCCCCTCCTCATTCGTTGGCGGAAGCACGAGGCGAACCCAGTCCTGCTACCGCCACCCTCCGTGCTCCCCAGAGACTTCCGGGACCCGACGACTGCGTGGACCGACCCATCCGATCCGTCCACGTTCCTCCTTGCGATCGGCTCGAAGGACGACTCGGCCGGGCTCCACACCGGCGTCACCTATGTGTACTCCACGCGAGACTTTCTGTCGTTCCAGCTCCTCCCCGGCGTGCTGCACGCAGTGGAGGGCACGGGAATGTGGGAGTGCGTGGATTTCTTTCCCGTCAGCACGGACGACGCCTCTGCAAGATTCGGGCTCGACACGTCGGAGAGGGCGGGGGAGAGGGTGAAGCACGTGTTGAAGGCGAGCATGGACGACGACCGGCGCGATTACTACGCACTCGGTTCGTACGACGCGGAGGCGAACAAGTGGGCGCCGGACGATGCCGAGAACGATGTCGGCATCGGGCTCCGGTACGACTGGGGGAAGTTCTACGCGTCGAAGACATTTTACGACGAGGACAAGAAGAGGAGGGTCTTGTGGGGTTGGGTCGGGGAGGCAGACAGCGAGCGCGCAGACGCATCCAAGGGTTGGGCCTCCATCATGGTACGTACGCGTGCATTATTTTGATTATTGCAAAGCATATATTTTGCTTTATCGCGCTCTAAAGATGGATTTTGGCGACAGAGCATCCCGCGGACGGTGGTGTTCGATTCTAAGACGGCGAGCAATTTGCTGTTCTGGCCGGTAGACGAGGTGGGCTCGCTCCGGGCGGCGCTGCACGAGTTCACCTCAGTGGTCGCCGGGCCCGGCGCCGTCGTCCCCCTCAGAATTCCGTTGACGGCGAAGGCAGCCCAATTGGATATCGAAGCGGAGTTCGAGGTTTTGCGGCCGGCGGAGGCGGAAGCGGACGTCGGATACAATTGCAGCACCGCCGGGGGAGCCGCCGGCCGCGGCGTTCTAGGGCCGTTTGGGCTCCTCGTCCTCGCAACCGAGAATCTCGCGGAACAGACGGCCACGTATTTCTATCTTTCAAGGTCCGCCGGCGGCGGCCTGCAGACACATTTTTGTCAGGATGAGACTCGGTATATCTTATCTATGGAAATTGCTAATATTAATTTTTTTATTTCTCTTAATTGCTTTATTTATGTATTTATTTTAAAAAAATATTATTTAAATCGGTATATACTAAAAAAAAACTCATTAAATAATATTCAGGTCGTCTGCTGCAAGCGATATAGAGAAGAAGGTGGTGGGGTCCACCGTTCCGGTTCTTTATGGCGAGCTGTTGACAGTTAGGATCCTGGTCAGTATTTCTGGTCCACCGTTCAATCTTTTTGAGATAATATTTTGGAGCCACGTAATTGTTTTAGTATCCTCCAAATAAATAATTAAATAAAAAAGAATAAAAATGCACTTTTATGCTAAAAATGAATATTTTAATCTTAATATTATTTTAAATTATATTAATTCATTTAGGGAATTAACTAGTTAATAATTGTTAGTTTAAATGCTAATTAAATTTATTTTATTAATTAAGTTTTATCTTAATTAAGATAATTAAAGAAATTCAAGTTAAAATTAATGCATAAATGCTATTAGAATTAATTCAAAAGTTAGCTTATCTTTAATTAAGGTACTTAATAAACATATAGATACATTTTATAATTAATAAATAATATAAAAATTAAGAATGAGTCATTGTAAAAACTTAGTTAATTATCATTTAGTCGAGTTATAAATTATAGTTGCAATTAATGTTTTATTTCTTAATTTAATTCATTAAAAATACTCACCATTAGTTATTTTATCACCATTAAAAATATTAAGCAGATAGTATTTAGTTTTTTTATGATTACAAATATTAAAAAAAAGCTAAATAATTGAATTTGTGTTAAGTGAGTCTTATTTATTATGAGTTAATTACTAATTTTAAGTGCTTTAATGATTGTGAGTATTGGGCATTGTAGGGGTATTGTAGCAGCTTTCATATATATATATATATATATACAAAAAGAAGATTTATAGAAAAATGTTTTAATTAATTATTTTTGATTAATTTGAATTAGATTGATCATTCAATAGTAGAGAGCTTTGCACAAGGAGGAAGATCAGCAATTACTTCTCGTGTATACCCAACCAAGTCTTTCAAGTCAGCTAAAGTATTCTTATTCAATAATGCTACCTCTGCATCCATAAAGGCAAAGACCATCAAAATTTGGGAGATGGACTCAACTTTTAATCATATATATGGGGATGAAGCACAAAGATACACATGATATTAATTATATATTTTTTATGTGTGGCCAGCAAAACCTCAAATATGGGGAGGAAGCACAAAAACACAATGGTGGGATTTGAACCCATGACCTGGGATAACAAATCCTGAGCCTCAACCACTAGGCTACAACACCATTCACCATATTAATTATATATATATATTGATTTGGATATGTCATCATCCATGTATTAGCCTTTAGTTCTTTGTAATTACAATTTATTAATTGTTGTATTAGGAAGAAAGGGTGAGGATTAAGATGGAAAGACTTGCAAAAATACATCTTAAGTCTCACCAAAATTGATTGAAATTTGTAATTAAATTTAGGATGAAAGTTATGGGAAATATTGGTATTTCAATCCTAATTAAGTTAATCAAAATTAAAGGAATTGATTTTTTTTTTTTTAATTTACTTTAAAATATAGTCTAATCATGATTCTTTCAAAGATCAATTGAAACAAATAAGAAATTATACTATGTTTAAGTGTCTAATCCCACATAATCACTCTCAATATACTATTATTACATATATAAATCAACAAAGTGAAGTAATTTTACAAGATGATTTATGAAAATTATTATATTTGTAAGTTTCGTATATTTTTCTTAGCTCACTAACATATATTTTTATATTATTTTAGAGCTAAATTAAAGAAAAAATACATGAAAGGCAATTTCATGCTCTCAAAAGCCATTCTAAAGTTTCATCTTCATCTTTATCTTCATCAATCAATCTGTAAATATGTCGAACTGTAAATCGTTCTCCATCTGCTAATTCTCAGCGAATCGCAAATACATAAATCTTTATCATTGTTTAAAATTGCACAGTAAACTTATCTTCAAAGTTCAAATATTCACTTCATGCTTATTTCTTTTATACATTTTTTATGATGAGTTAAAGAATTTTTATTGATAAAATACATTGAAATAATCATCATTTTGATTTTCATAAAAATCTGCATTAAATCATTTGATCAATTTTGTTCGTAACATACTCAGCGGAGCAGCCGAGCAAACCAGCGAACGAAATCGTCAATCTTTTCTGACAAATGAACAATTCCGACGAATCCTACGAAGCCTAAAAAAATTTCAAATCTATTCAAAAACCCTAAAAAACTTCTAGAAAAATAAAATATTATTGGGGTAATTTCATATTTCTAATTTACTCAAAATATTACTGTAATCATTACTTTACACTCAATTTTTTTTGATTTTTAATGCTAAACAGTCCCTTAGAAAAAAAAATATTGAACTCCTAAATAGCTCTAAGAAAATCAGAATGATTAAAATTTTTATTTAATTTTTTTTTTTTTTGTATTTTTAGGAGTTAATTAGAAGATATTTATGCCCAAATTTATGCAAATAATATTATATTATTACATCCTGCCGACAGAGGGACGCATGATTTGTACGCACGCACGCACGTGAAGGGCTGAAGCACGCACGAATTATGCTAACTTAGCCCGCAAACTTCCCTCTTCGAAACCCCGCCAATTAACTTAATTAATTATCTGCACCACCTATAATTAATCTATTAATTAATTAGAAAGATGCTTAATTGTGCACAACGGCTAGTATTTTATCATTATTTTAAATTACCAACGAAGGGTGCTAAAAAACTGCTTGAAAAAAAGTCTCTAACAAGAGATGCTCTTTCAAATATATAAGAAAGATATACTCTTTCAACTATTGGGCAAGATAATTTATGAAGTTGTTCCAACGAAGTAGAATTGTGGCTTACTGAATTTACAAAGCTTGTCTGCTATACCCTTATGCTAGGTTACACAGAGAGGCCAGATGTAGCAGCTTTCAGAAGGGAAGTGAGTCTAATTCCTCTACGTATCTCGGACTTTACTAATTTTTTGAAAAGAGCAATGTTGCCCGAGAACGATGCTACAATTGAAAGAATGAAGAGGAGGCTGCAACTAACCCATAATCAATCAGCAGGACCAGCTCCGACGACAAAAGTGTATCAAGTGCTAGGCCATCAGCAGCAGGCTGTGTTGTGGGTGATTTTGAAGAAATCATTCGTGTTAACGCATCATTAAGGTTGTGTGGGATCTTTTTGGGGGGATGTCTTCTTCTTCCATGAGAAATAGAGAGAGTGAAAGATTTGTAACCCTTCAATATTTCTTTACAGTGGTGTGGCTGGCTCCTTGGATTTTCCCATTTTTTTGTTTTCCACGTATATATGATGTTTTTCATTTTAACTCCATGGGACGTATGATTGTGTTTCAAAGCTTTACTCTTCATGTATATATATAAAAAGGATGCATAATAATGCTCTATTTGTTCAAATAACAATACTCTTACCATCTTGTTAAGAATTATTGCTTAAATATTATTTTGTATGTGAAACTTTATCAGATAGCACTTATCATAAATCATAATTAATCCTCCCCATGCAAGAACATGGGCATGACTTGTTGACTCATTCGATCTCCCCCTATGATGATGGGATGAGCACGTAAAGTATATATATCATAAGTTTGTCGTTTAAAAGGCATTTATATGAGAGAGATAAATTCTGATACCATAAATATTGTTTCTTGCTTTCTTGCATGGCTTCTTCTATGTATGCTTTCTTCTTCTTTCAGTGTGCAAATATATGATTTTTCGATACGTTATTTTTGCGGTATTTCTCAAAAATTTCATGATATTTTATTTTTGGGCTGTTTTACAAAGTTTTTATATACTATTTTTTCTTATGTTTATACGCACAAATAACTCTAGCAAGTATTTAATATGTATAGCCTTGCTTTTCTACAGCAGTTGATGTCAAAGAGTATAGTCATCCTGGCCAAGTCCCAGAGATAGAGCTAAATCCAGCTCAACGCATGAAATATCAGTAGCCTACTTAGGGATTGAAAGCTTTCTAACCTACTTTGGGATAATTAGGCTCATGAGGCAGGCAAAGTTCTCGATAAAATGGAAGCAACATGCCATCTAATGGTTGATGCGTTTTAAGATGTTCTCATGAGTGATCAAACCTTTGAGGGATGCTTCCCATATATATATATATAAGAAAAAAGTATATGAAAATAAATATGTATACATTTTTTAATACTATAGAATCACTCGATTATTATTGTTTGCATCATATGTATATAATTCTTAAAGAAGCAATTTTGAAATGATTTTAAACAATGCATAATATTCAACTAATACTTAAAGTTACCTTTTTCTTAGATTTAACTTAAATTGAATTATTTATTTATGATAATAAATCAATATACAAAGAGTCAAGAAAAAAAAATTGAGGTTCATAATCCATTAATGAAACCAATGCATTTAAAGCATTATTCAAAGCAATAAATCTTGATATGATCAAAATAGGGCTTATCATTAGCAAATTTATTTGTCAAAGTGAAGGTTAAAGAGGCTACCAAACAATCCTTTAGAATCATACATCAAACATTTGAGAGCATTCATGCTAACATAAACAGTGCACCATCAATGAATAGACTATAGAAACATACAATATGCTCCACAACTTCATTTTATATGTAAATCAAATAGATATATATCTATATAGATATGAACTTTAACAAAATAAGAATAAAAACATGATAATAGACTATAGAAACTCATAATTAAATCAAAATGTTAAACACAACAATCTTAACAAAATCCCATTCCACCACCATAATTTATATGGTTTTATTATTCCTATTTCTCAAGCTCTTATCGTATTATATATATATTGCTACAATATGAGCAATTCTTTCTCACCAATACAAATTATTTACAATAATATATATTTCAAACTCATACAATTATGCAATTAAAGTTCGATTTCTAAAAACTAACTTGGCAAGCAATAATTGATCATTTTGCGAGCTTTGATAGACACATCTCCTCTTCTTCCTTTTCATGAATTTGAAGGTTCTCTTTGTGGAATAGTAATATTGTTTGACTCCTTTGATATATCTCCATCTTGACTAAGTTGTGAGGCAACAAATTTGTCTAGAATCCTCCAATCTACCACTTGATCATCCATTGTGTTTCCATTTTTTGTAGTGGAATTACAAAATGGAACCCCCTCAACTTGGAAACTATGGTTCATGGTTACATTCGAATGAAATTTTGGGCTAAACAACTGGGGGAGATGGAGATGAGGCTCGTATGGGAGAAGATTTTGAAGCATTTGTTCTTTATAGGAGTATGGAATTATATGTTGGCAATCTATGTTCCATTGAGATTCATTTGAAGGCATCAATGGCATGTTGTCATCATACCAACATGGCGACTCATCACTCCCTTTCCTTATCGATAAAGCTCTCTTCTTGAATGCTCGACAAACAACCCAACCTTCCTCCTGGGACAAAAAATCACAGAAATATTCAATTAGCTTACTTTGTGGTGCATTTTATTAGTTTAATCCCAATAATAAGCAATCAATAACCTTTGTGCACATATTTGGGTATGGCTTGAGTTCTTGTAACTAAATATCAATATTTTGATCTTTTTTTAGTTAAATTAGTTTATATGCTATAAATAATTACCCCAAAGATAAATAGTTAGCCATATTCTTAGAAAGTAGCTATATTTCTTTAAAAAATATGATTATGATATCAACTTAAGCCACAGTTGCAACGTACGTATTATATATGTATGTACGTTGTTAGATCTTATATATTTCCCATCATTCATCTATGTACTGTTGGGATCGGTAGGATTATAAGCAATGCAGAACAAATGCTTGAGAATATTGAGTAAACCAAAATAAACACATGCAGTTACAAGTATAGCCACAAGAAAAAGATTAATATGGTTCAGTGCTAACACCTACGTCCACAAAGAGGAGAGCAAAATTTATGTATGTACATTGTTAGATCTTATATATTTCCCATCATTCATCTAAGCACAACTTAGAAGACTTATTTTATGTCATTTTATTATAATCAACATTCATTTAAGTATGATATTATTTTTGTTTTTGCTATTATTATACATTTCATTAGTTGCTTCACAATAAGATCAAAAATTTCTATTTGTATTATTGCTCAATTTATTTCAAATTCTGCTCATTCGATACATGTGATGAAAGATACTTAGTTGAGAGGATAAATGTTCGAATAAATCTTCAAATATAAACTATTTAGAGCATAGAATTACCTGTTGAGCTCCATTTTCATCCGATTCAAGTCTATATTCATGCATTATCCAATCGGACTTCTGCCCATTCGGTGCTCTCCCTTTGTAGAAAACAAGTGTCTTCCTCATACCAATTAGCTTATTTTTGAAGTAAACGGGCTTATCTCTTCCTGTTGCCTTCCAAAATCCAGTTGTTGTTGCCCTGTTTGTCCTCGTTCCAGTTGGATATTTCTTATCCTTATGGCTGAAGAAGTACCAATCATGCTGCTCCTCATCTCCAATCTTACATATTTCTATAAATTATCAACTATTTTGAGTTAAAATACTTAGTTTTTGAGTATCATGCAAGTAATTAGTTTGCGATTAGTTAAATATTTTTTGGACATTGCTTCTAAAAGGCATAGCATGTGCACATCCCGATGTTTTGGCCATGTGCATATGTTGGATATATGCATAGAAGAGCACTGCATGAGGATGCTAACTTGCCACCTTTTAATTCTGACTCTTAACATTACTTTTGCTATTAAGATTCTTACCTTAAAAATTTACTGAATTAAGAAGATTTATATTCAGAAGAATTTTATTATATTGAATGTTCCTCCAATTATAAGAAAATATTAATACATACATACATACACATTCATATTATAAGAGCATTACTACAATATTTTCACTGATTCCCCATCTTGTGCCATAGCACAATTAATACATTTAAACATATTATTAAATTGATAATTAAGATTTATTAGTTAAAATTGTGATTATAAATCAATTAAAATATTTAATTACTTAAAGAAAAAAGTTATATATAAAAAAATGATACATTTATATTATCATATACATAATCATATTAAAAAAAAGTTATATATAGAAAAATTTCTTATAACTTAGTTTAAATAAAAAATAAATTGCATCAATCATATATTTACACATAAAATTATCACGTTATATTCATTTTAATGTATATATGATAGTATAAGTGTTGCAAAATTCATATATATATATATATATATATATATATATATATATAATGATTTCCTCTTTATTTTTCTTATTTTCTGTTAGTGAGTGTTCCTCCAATGCTAAGAACTAGTGTTATATACTCTCTTTGTCTCTGATAAATAATACATTTCATTAGATTAAAAATAGGTAATGCACATTAGTGTATGTTTACGTAAGAAGATTTTGATTTATAATAACATTGTGCATACCTTGCAGATCTGACGGCTCAATCTTATATAGATCAACATCCTTAATGACATCCAAATCAATTCTTCTTGCGGCAATTTTCTTGCGAAGATAATAATTCACAAGTTCTTCGTCTGTTGGATGGAATCGAAAGCCAGGAGGAACATGTGTTGCTGCTAAATTATCCATATGTACTATACTGTTTTCTGCAAAAATGCTCATATTCACTACATAAATGTATAACATTAAATGTATATATATCTATATATATATATATATATATATATATATATATATATATAATCTACATATTCATCATGATTTTTTGAGTATTTGTACCATATTTAAGACATTTAAGAGTATATCATAAAATTTTACAATAAAGTTGTGTGTATATAAATGTATATTGAATTTTCATCAAAACATAAAACTATACAAAAATACTTTGAATATGATTTGTAATATGTTAGTTGATAGATGTGCTAAAAGCACATAACTCTAGTTTTATTTTATTGATCATATTTCAAAGGACTCCTTTGTTTTGATCATTGATCATACTTTTGAAATTAGCTTTCGAGAATGATAGGCTACATAGAGTCAAATTGTGTTCTTCAAATGATGCAAGACATATTTTTTCCCAATACTACTTAATTAGGCTCTTTTTATTAATGTATTATTTGTTTGAATTCAATTAGAAATCTCAAAGTGTTCTTAAAACCTATCCAGAGTTCAAATGAAATCTAAAAACACTTCTAATACATTTTCAATCCAGAGTTCCTTAATTAAGCCCTAAAAAAAAAACGAATCAAATCAAAATTTGAAGAAAAAAAATCTAATACTACTTAATTGTTTCATAACCATTCCTTAGTCTACACAAGTAAGTTCTAATACTACTCAATATTTATTCATATTTGAATATATCAGTGAGAAATGATACTTAAATACATATAGTTATGCTTGGGGGCTTCACTAATTAGTACACTAAGGTGCTTCTCAAATACAATACAATTTTAAGAAAATCTAATTAAGCTAATTATACCTCATACTTGATAATGGTAACACAAGCATGATCTTGATAAAGCTGAGTTTGAGAGAAAGGAAGAACGCATATGCATCATAGAACTCAATCCTGCCTTTCCTTGTTTTCATACAAATCAGGTGCATACTTTTCTGAGCTCTAACAAACACTAAATCATTCCCCACAATGTAAATAGATATGCATTATATAGTCTTTTCTCCATTGAAATAAACAAAAAAGCATAGTTTCATAACCATTCCGAAGTTTACACAAGTAAGTTCTAACACTAGTCGATATTTATTCATATTTGAATATGAGAGAGAAAAGAATACATTAATACATGTAAATATGCCTGTGTATTCTACTAAGTAGTGCACGAGATCCTTCTCAAATAAAAGAAATTTTAAAAAGGTAATTAAATTAATCATACCCTGTACTTGATGATGATAACACATGCATGATCACAAATGAAACCTTATGATAAAGATGAGTTTTAGAGAAAGAAAGAAGCATATATGCATCATAGGATTGCAACATACCTTGAGAACTCATCAACTGACGGGTTGAAAGAACGCAAATTAAGCTTTAAGCTATAGCGAGAGAGAGAGAGAGAATGTTAAATCAAAAGCTGCTTTGTGTGTAGAGAGAGAGAGAGAGAGCTAAAGATCTGAAGAAGGTGATGGAAGGATTTAGAAATGACGTAGTGAAACAGCAATCCCTAGAGACCAACCAACAGCAGCACCCTTTCTCTCTTACTTTTTCCTTTGCTTAACTTTTTTCTGTGATGCACTTCCCATGGCTGCATATTTACATCTCTTAAACTCTCACTAATTTAAAGCAGAATATTCAGCCAAAGATGATGAAAGATCACATATAAACATGTAAAAATGTTCCAGAAGTCTCAGTGGCAAAAGTCTTTTTTGAGGCCACTATAGACGTTAGGGAACTTTGCATAGCATGAATATAGGGTTTGAAATGCTTAGCACAAATATATTATATTCATTGAGAAAGTGTTATTTGGTTTTATTTTAAGAGTATTGTTACAATTACACATTAGTATACATCACAATATATAGATGATGTGTCAATCTAATATGTAAGTAGATTATTGGTTGAATGCACTTTTGATAAGACCTATATTCAAAAATTATAAAAAAAAATATATAATTGATCCTAAATACTTTTTGGTATATATTTTTGTGTAACCATAATATTTTTCTTATTTTAAACCATCCTTCGGGTTGTGAGAAAAAAGATTTACTGTATTACATAATAATTTTTTGGCTTAAAAAAAAATGTATTTTAAGTGTTTTCTTTTCAAGATTGTTTAGTATTTTGGTAGTATTTTTTGCATACCATACACAATAAAAAGTGAGAATATCAAAAGTTGGTAATTCTGATGCACAAAAGAAGGATTCAAAAGTGGAAGTATGCAAAAGAAATCCTCTAAGAGAGAAAATGAAGAGCCATAATGTGGCATCATGACTTTATATAAGATTAAAAAGGACCCAGGCACCCAGGATTAGCGCATCCAGACGCACCATGGCTCGCATCAAGATGCAACGCACCTAGACGTAAGGCCCGTGCACTAAGATGCGACGCTATAAGATCGGGCTGAATTTGCATTTAATGACCTGTTCTGACCCATACCAATATTGGTGCACTCAAACACAACCAAGTCTCTCTAAATACCCCCAGAAGTGAGTTTTTTGTTATACTTTTTCAAAATCATCGTTACGTTGCAGAAATCATCCTTAGCCAATGCCAGAGTGGGTTGCGTGACTTGTCGGTAGAGCGAGAAATTCATCTTTACATTGGTTTAATCGTATTCTGATTAGGTACAATTTAATCTAAATAATCTTTTTTGTTATTCGTTTATGTCAGTTGATGTGAGCGTTGTGCTGCCTGTCAAATTGATTTTGAGATTTTATCTGAATCGCTTGTGATTAATGCGTGTATTAGAAACTTGAATGCTTCCCCATTAGCAAATTTGTTGTGCAATCTATGAATTCAATTTCAAATTAGTTATAGCATAGACATTATATCGCTATCATATTGATTATATTATGATTAGCAATAAATTATTGATGTAGTTGCATTGTATCTCACATCAGCAGCATGTATCGAATGGAAATTGAGTAACCAGTAATACAATCATTGTTCTTTGGTTATATTGGTTGTATGACTTGTGTGTGTACTTTGTATAGCATATTGGCATTGTGAATTGCCTCATGCATGTTAATGCTTGGCATTTTGAATTGCCTCGTGCATGGTAATGTTGTATGTTAATGACAAATAAACAAATTCTATTCGATGTACGAGAGCTACCTATTCGAGATCTATTCAAATAAATGCCCTGCGGAGTGGCATTGGTTGGCTGATAAGGGCCATGAGGGCTACAACACTGACGAGTAGTTATGAATAGACTTAAGTTGATGAATTGGGTGGAGACAAGTAGGCTTCAACTCATATATGGCAGTGAGCTAATAATTTGAGTGAAACTACCAGAGTACACAAAAAATGATGGTTGAATATAGGTGAAAATGTCATTTTTGACTTGTTCTGACCCATTGTGACCCGTTCTGACCTAAACCTGGCAAATGGCATTGATTGAGTATTTTATGAGTTATTCTAACCCATGACAATAAATACCTCAACTATGAGTTTTTTTATAATTTTTCAAAAACATTATTATCATAGTGAGTATCTTATTATTGGCATTGTATTATTCATGTAGTTGCATTGTATCTCATTTTGGAATTATTAAGGAAAATCATATATATATATATATATATATATATATATATATACTTGTATCTATGACACATCATTCATAGTAGTATTTGCCGGAAATGCTAGATTAAGCACCATTTAGATGTAGACGGTGCTGAATATGTAAAAATAAATTCAAGTTTGTAATTATGAGAAGATAAAGAGGCTTTACTGCAAACATTGGTGGGCCGTTGCTGGGCCCTACAGAGCACTGCGGGCCGGCAATCGGTATTCCTCTAATCATCCGCTTAAGCCCACGCCAGACCGCTTGCCGCTGCTCCTCATCATTCTCTCTCCTCTTTTTTTTTTCCTTTATTATTATTATTTTAGTGAAATTGAGTTTCAAATAAAAATTAATTTTAAAAATGATATTTAGATTTGTTGAATTGTATCCAAAAAAAAATTTATCTAATGGAATTTGGATATTATTTAATTAATGTTAATTTATTATATTAAAATAATATAAATATTATTTTTTAAGTTTGTATTAAAATGATGCTCAAATCTTATTGGATGAGTTTTTTGGGTGCCAGATCAGCGGGTCTAAATCTCTAAAGAAGTGATATCGCATCAAAGAAAATTTCATCCAATGAAATTTGAAGATCATTTCATAAACATTAAAATAATATAAATATTATTTTTAAAATTTGTATTTAAATGATTTCCAAATGTTATTTGATGAGTTTTCTGGATACTCCGTCAATAATTTAAATATAATTTCTCTAAATTAATTGAATTTTACTTATTAAAATTGTAATTATAAATTTATTAAAGATATCTAATACTAAGAAGTATTCTTAAGAAATAAATATATGTCCATAAAAATTGAACTCTTAATATAGATAATAAATATTGAGTCATAAGTCAACACCATTAATAAATATATATTTTAATTCTTATAATTTTACTTAAAATTTGAACTTAATTCATTAAATTTCAATTTAATTTATTATTATTTTTTTTAATTTCTATAATTTCAATTAAAATAATTTCTATAAATTTACATTAAATTGCTCGCTATTTAATGCTAGATGTGGCATTTAAAAAAGCTCATATAATAGGATTTGAATATTATTTCATAAGTGTTTATTTATTTACATTAAAATAATACAAATATTATTTTTAAAATTTGTATTGAATCTTATTTGATATTTAAATCTTATTTGATGAGCTTTTTAGGATAACACTTTAACAACAATATAAATAGAATTTATCTAAAAAATATTTCTAAACTCATAATATATATAATAATTAGACTATCAAATGCACTCTCAGTAAATTACTAATAAAAAATTTTCTTCTACTTTATTTTATATTTAGGCTTAAAAAAAATTATGTTAATGTTAATATATAGAATTTGTATATTAGCTTAATATTATTGTATATATAATTATTAAATTAATTCTTAGCCAAATTTTGTTGGCGGGAACGGTCGGCATGAATGTGGTCGGCGGGGTGAGATGATTGAAAGCGACGGCCATTAACATGAGAGAGATCTAATGGCTAACATAATTAAGTGACTATTAGGGTTACTCGAATTTGGATTCTAGTCAAGTTTATATCAAGTAAAGCTATTTTGAATAGGGTTCGAGTTAAGATGACTGCTCTTACAAAAGATGCAAGAAATAAATTGAAAAATCTTATACATTCTTTTTTCTTTCATAATTGATACAAAATATTTGATATTTATCATATATTAATGTATATTAATGCTACTAAAAATCTATAAAATGAGTAAAAATTTGTGTACGAGCACATTAGCTCCTCCTTACGATCACCTCTTTGTAGCATATATACCAATTTACACCTTTTAAGCTTCTCTCTATAAAGGGGTACTTCACCAACTTCTTTGTAATATTCTTATGATGAGACTTCATCTCTTCATCAATAGACCGTCTCCATCCTCTCCAAATTCATCCAAGTTCAATGTAGATTCCTCCCCTCACCAAAAACCTGCTAAACCTCCTTTTCACGTGGAGTCGAGTCTTCTTGCTCTTCGTTAAGTACTTGTTCCCTAGCATTTGTCGTAGCTTCTTCGCTAACGCCCTTGTCATCAGGGCGTACTTGATCTCTTAAACAAGGAAGTTGAGTATCAATCTGCATGTGCCTTCTTCGACGTCTAATCGGGCTTTCCATCATTATCAAGAACGTCTTCTTCAAGATTTAGGACACATCCATCACCTTATATCGCCACATCAATATATGTTGGATGTGTCACACTACAGATCTTTTAACCGCTGCAAGAATTCACGAACTCCTTTTTGTCACGGCACAAACATTTGAATCTCCAATGTAACTCATAATAACAAAGTCATCAAAGTACACAAATCATCATCGTCGAAGAACACAAATCATCATCGTACGAAGTTATCTTGCTTGGGTGGAGTGCAATCCGGTTGGCCCTACTTGTCTGCTTGTTAAGATGAGAAGTTAACTGCCTTTCTTTTCATCATTGAAGGGCTAAAGCTCAACAACAACAAAAAAAAAAAAAACAGATAATTTTGGTATATTTAAATTTATTAAAATGTTTTATAACAAAATAGAGAATAAAAAAGTTTATATAGCTGTAAACAAAACAAAAAGGATCGCATGCATAAAAGGTGACGCTTTGGCTATGCCGTGTTTCTTCATATATAGCTGTAAACAAAACAAGAAGGTTCGCATGCATAAAAGGTGACGCTTTGGCTATGCCATGTTTCTTCATATATATATATATATATATATATAGCTGAGAATGATGGAGTTGATGTTTGGCACTGAAGAATGCTGATAAAGGAAAATTTTCTGGTCCCTTAGAAATCTTTCTATAAGATTTGAAGATCTCAAGATCAGTGTGATCATTTTGTTAAGTTTCTGTACTCTTTTAGGCGCTGGACGAGCTGTAGCGCCCAGCTCTCGAATCCCAACCGCGACGGCGCGTCGTGGCACCTGGTCTGCTGCCAGTCCTGTGCTTCGTTTGCCTTGAAGCCCTCCGATACCCACCGGAATTCCGTCGGCAACTCCCGACAATCTCCCATTGGAAGAATGATTGGCATCAACTATCTTCATCTATGGAATCTTCTCTTTTCCCCACCATAGCCTCAACTTCTATGATGGTGGTGTAGCACATGCTGCCTTGATCACGCTTCAAGGCCAACTGAAATTGCACCCTGCTTCAATTTCCATGACTCCATGTTGTTCACTTCTGTTGAGAAGTTGACTTTCTTCTCATTCATTGTTTATGCTCCCGCAATAAATTATAGCCTTTTATTGATCCTATAAAATGATCCTTCCATATTGTTTCTGCTCCCGCATTTACATGAAAGTAACATGATTAGAGAGGAAGCAATCAAATTTGTTTGTTGTGATTTAGTGGTTGAGCTTTTGAATTTGCATTTGTTATATATCAAAGATCCAAATATTTGGTGTTGCAGACATAAATTAGAGAGAATCAGTGTTTGATAACTCATAACTTAATATTTTTGAAGTATAATTTGTTTCAATTCAATTTAAGTGAATTGTAATTTATGCATGAAAATTTGATAAAACATATTCAACTCAAAATTCATGATTTATACATAGATTTTGTACTGAACTTGTGTAGATTGTTATGGATGATTGAACATTGATGAAATTTGATTTCTTAAAGTAGTTTTATTTCATTTGTAGAAAAAATCGGATATTAAGTGAAGATCTCAGGTTCTATTTGTTGAGTATGTGGAGTTTTGAGTGTGATTGACCCTGTACTCTATTGAACCAAACAGCTAGTGTTGCGTACACGGGCGCTCAAACGCAGCATGCCCGGATGCAGGATCCGGCGCGTCGAGGCAAGAGTCAAGCCAGCGCATCCAGATAGGCCAGGCAAACGCTCCCAAGGTGCATCTTAATGGACGGAGCGAGCCACGTGGTGCAGAAACACATTTAGCATAAAGGCGTTGCGGTGAAGCACAACGGTGGTTACAGTCATCCATATAGTAGACCAGGCAAGCACAACGTGAAGAGTAAGCACGGGCGCGGAAACTCATCGTTCATTGGCTAAACCAAAATGGTCCATCCAAGCCTGACCTAATGGCATGTTAACTGAAATATTAATTAAATGTAACGTTAATGAAAGTAAGCTATGTAAGAGGTAGTGTTGTAAAATCCTAGAGTGCTAAGAGGCTGTGATGGCTTCTGCAATTCATTTCTTATAATATAGTGAAAATCTTGTCGTGGCGTGAGTTCCGTATTTTTCTTGACTTGAGTTTTTGACGTAAAATCCAGTGCCCACTGTGATTGTGCTTGTGCTTCTGGATTTGCTTGACATTCATGTGTTCGCTCGTCGTTCTTTTCGTAACAATTGATATAAAAGCGGATGTAACTCGTTCAAGTGGGAGCAATTGTGAAGACATCATAATCATACATAAGAATTTATAATACTCATAACTAAGAGAAAAAGATTCCTCAAAATGTTAAGCATGGAATATAAATTTGCATAAATAAAGGTGCAAAATGGAATGTGATATGCACGAAAACATGCATAAATTGAAATGAAATATATTGTTAGGAGTTGTTATAATACTTATAAATATATCTAAATTAGTGTTCCATTATTATTAAAATACTTAAAAATAATATTTAATTCATAATAATTGAGATTTATTCATCAAAATTATAATTAAAAAATCATTAAAAATCGAGCACGTAATCATTCGAGCACTTCCTTTGCATTTTTTCTGGTCGCATTGGTTTTCTAACAGCAAGCTCTGACTATTCTAATAACTGTTCACTCGACTCTCCATCCGCACTCTCTCTCGCATATGCATATATGCTTGTATAAATAGAAAAACTTGGCCAGCAATTAGTTTATTCTGCCACGTGTCCCAATTGTACTCTCCGTCCTCCGGAGCTCGGCCTTGGACTATTTCTTCGGCCATCATATACATTGAATGTAGACGCTTTTACGCTCTTCCCTCTATAAAATGTCCTTCACGCAGAGAGATAAGGAAAAGAAAAGGTTGAGAGAGGACGTGCAGATTCATGGCTCCTGTAGCGGGAATCACGATTCCCTATCTGACAGCCGGGAAGATCCGATTAGGGTTCCGGCGAGTAGCGGCGGCAGCTCCAGCGACAGATGCGGAGGAGCTCCGGCAACGAAATCTGGAGCTGGAGAGCCAGCTGAGGGAGGGGAAAGCGCGTGAAGCTGAGATCCGGCTGGAGCTTGAGAGGACGAAGGGGAGGCTGATGGCCGTCGAAGAAGCAGAGGAGCGGCTCTGCTCTCAACTCGGAGAGCTCGAGGCAGAGGCGATCCACCACGCGAGAGATTACAACCGTCAGATTAAAGATCTTTCCGATCGACTCTCTCAAGCGCAGAGGAGGATCGACGCCGGCGATCCATCGGATCTGTAAAGCGCGCGTTCTGAAAATTCGTATGCGGCGTCGATAGATTTAAATCGGTTTCTGCAGGAAATCTTTTCGATTGTTCGAAAATGAAAGCAGATTGTGCTTTTTTTGTTCTTATTTGTTTGTGTACAATAGATCTGAAATTGTCTTTTCGATTGTTTGTGTACAATAAATTCTTGTAGTTTCTTATTCAAAGTTCATGAGTTTCTGATTTTCTTGTTTGCTTGGATTTATTTTGATTTGACTTTTGGCTGCATTCTGCCGTTTAGTTCTGAGAAATCCTTTCGATTTTTATTGAAAATGCTTTCGTTGTATAATCTATGTTTTCACATGAATATAGATAGAATTTTTTTTATTTTTTTTATTTTTGCATATAAGCACTTCAACCAATTACACAATTTAATTTATTTATATAAGTTGTGTATAATCCTAAGTTTGATTTGACTTTTAACTCATAATAATTTATAGAAAAAGTTCAAAAAAAACATTATCATGTTGCAACATTTATGATGCTTTTGCTTCTTCCATCATCAAGTTGCTGAAAAAGTATGCTTAAATGAATCAACTTGATGATGATGATGATGATGATGGATGATGATCAGTTTATTTAGCTCCAAAATAATTTTATAAAAATTTAAATTATTACAATTTATATTTTAAATAAATACCTTTTTGATAGACCTAGAAAATTATATATTTTTGTAATTTTTAAACATTATTTGAAGGAACTCTTCTACAATTTTCCGAGAAAAGACTTTATTGCATCAAATACCAATCCTCTCAAGAGAGAGCTTCACCAAACTCTAGGTTACAATTTTATGAAGAGACTTTGTCTCTATCTTCCAATGCTCACTCTCAGGACCCTCCATGACTTTCGTACATTGTAGTGATATGGAATATTAGTTTATGAAACTTCCGATGCAAATTCAAAGTTATCATTTAGCCATACTACAGCGTGAGTCAAATCTCAAGAACGCAGCTGTGAAGCATTGCAGGGCCAAAGACGGCAAATCAATTGCTATGGCACGCTGTAGCGCAAGACTGCGAAATATAGACGGACATTGTGGCGCGTGATTACGCTAAACATTGATCATCATAGTATTTACTAGAAGAATGGCACATCGTTGTCGCAACAGAAAACAATCGCAATTACAAGGCGTGGTGACGTGAATCTAAGCGATTAGAGTTGCAAAAAGTGAAGCGTTGCAACGCCAGATGGAGTTTTAAGAGCGCGGGCTAAGAAAACAGATCGGGGCCCTAAATTAGTGTTTACTCACAATAGTTTAGATTCACTAGTTAAAATTATGATTAAAAGCTCATTAAATATTAATAATTACTAGGAAAAATATATAAAATATTCTTTGAAGGTGTTGAAGTATTTTCATAACTTAATTAAAGAAATAGTGTGTAGCCAAAATAATAAAAAAATTAAAATTTTATCAATATCACAAGATCTCTTATGTGTAGAAAAAAAATAGTTAGTGCATTTTTTGTAAGTAAACCACGATTACACTTTAACCGCAATAATAGATAACATAATTTACTTTAATTATTATAGTTATTTATTAATATATATATAATTCAAAATTTTAAATAATATATGTCATATCTATAAATAAAGACATCATGAAATTTCAACATTAAAGAGCTTCTCTTCAAATATTTGGGTCTACCTCTTCGTTACTTGAGGCTCTCTTAGGAGTTATATAAGCCTCTTTTAGACAAATATCATTCCCTTCAATCATGGAGGTCTCAGAGACTCTAAGTTATGCAAGAAGACTTCAATATCTCAAATTCTCACTTTGGAACCTTCTGCTTTATTGGTTCCTAGCAATTCATATTCCAAAAGCAGACCTTCGAAAATAAATTCATCTCGTTCTAGATATCTCTATTCAGGTAGCATGTAGTTCCATATTTTAGCTCGGGATGACATTATTATCCCAGAGGACAAAGGTGGCTTAAGCTTATGTTCTATAGTGTTCTAATCAAAAGCAACAAAATGAACCTTGCATTGAAAGATCACTTCAACTTCTATTCTTAACCAATGGTGTAATTCAAAATTCGGCCCCCCTCCCTTTTGTTGCTTGGAAAATCTCTCTTGTCCTCCCATTTTTTTTGAAGAACCTTCTAAATATTCTAGCATTATGCTGTAATCTCTCCTGGCTGGTCAACGCCTATGGCAATGGTAACTACCTCTATAACAGTTTGACCTATTTTACACTTGCTAAGGCAAAAGTTATGTGCTACAATTATTCATGTAGTGTTGATTGGCACAATAATATACATAAATTTATGTAGTGTTTCGTGGCGAACGCTATTTGCCTGGCTATAAAACTGCTGATTTGCTTGATTCTAGAGGTGTCACTGTGGATGCTTTGTGCTTTTTATGTCTACTTAACAATGAACCTCATGCCCATTTTTTTGTTGTCGCAATTATTCCTTTGAGGTGTTTAAAGATACATACTTTTTGACATTGGCTGGCTTATGCCATCCAATCTCGGCCAAATCATCGATACCTTAGATGTGGGTTTTGGTAAATGGAAGAAAAAACTGCCTTATCAAACATTTGGTATTATAATCTATCACATACGGTATGAAAGGAATAACAGACGTTTTAGACACAACTTTTGCTGTTCTTCCATCTTAACGACTATGTCATTCAAATTTGAAAACAATTGTGGCATCTTGGAAAATTCCTCTTAATGACACTGATGCTGAAATTGTAGAAATCTTGGAATGGCTTCACACCTAAAGCTGTTTTGGTTATGCTTTATATTGCTTTGGTGGATTTAATTACGATTTAAGTGCAATGTTCGCCTACCACTGTAATGCACTCTAAGACTTCTGGTTTTCTAATATAATCAGTTGTTTATGAAGCTGCTTCAATTGTTATATATTCGACTTATACTGCTATTTTTTATTGGGAGAAAATATTTGCTAAAAAGCTTCTTGCTTCTCCCATCGATCTTTGAGATTTATACTTTCTGAGAATTATTCTTCGCAAAATCTCTTGGTTTTTTTCTTCGAAATTTTTACTATTGGATGACCAAAATATGCACTGTTTTAATGTCTGTCTTGAGTTATTGCATGCCTATTCTTGATTATTTTGTTCTTTTATTAAGGAGTCTATGCACAACAATGATGAAATTGTGGTCACATCCTTCATTGAATACTTAATTTTTAACAGATACACAACTAATACTACTTAGAATTGGCACATGAATATTGGGAGTACTTTACCATATTCTCTTAAGAAATTAAGTCATAATTAAATAAATCATTGACAACTATTTAATGGACATTCTTCGTTGAGAATTCTTTTGGCTAAACGGGTTATTGGCGGGAAGACGGCAGCCTCCATTGACGAGCTCGAGGACTAGCAAGTATTCTCGCAGTAATGTCTTCTTCTTCTTCTTCTTCTTCTTCTTCTTCTGATTCTGAGTACTTCTATCTCCCTTTGCGGGACGCCAAGAAAGCGCTCAACATGAGGGTGAATCTCATGGGAAAGGTTTCAAAGATCTGGGATGTTCTGAAAACCAGAGGATCCGGTTCGTCTCTTATAAAAACCGTCAATATTTGTTTCCTTCCATCTCTTGTTGATTGTATCAGGTTTATTTCTGTATCGGATTTATGTTGTTTTCGGGTTGTTAGGACGAGCAATGAGTTGTTCATTGAAGCCATTCTTGCCGCATCATGAAATTTGAAATGACCACTTTTGGTTCCGCTTCTCAACTTTAATTAACGAGAAGTTCATTGAAGGAACTAATTGTTTAAAGGCAAATTTGAACGCTATTCTTTGGCGCTGTTTGGTGATCAGGATTACAAGACTCTCATTTCAGTTAAATCCTGAAACCCCGGAATCCTAAATTCATCCGGATTACGGGATTTTGCGAATCCCCATTGAATTTTGAAGTTTCATGATTTGTATTGCTCGATGGAGGACAATGGTGGGAACTAAGTCTGACGGAGGTGCCAATTTGCATTTGGCGTATGAAAGGATTTTCAATAGTTAAATTGTCGAATCCTATTACCGAACAGCCCTCTTTATTTCTTTGATGATTGCTTTGCCTTTGGTATGCATGGCTTCACCATTATTATGTTTTAGGGTTTAGGGTTTAACGCTTATTTTAATTGTTATTTAATTCCCAATTTTTTATCCTCTTATCTCTTCCATTTAACAACCAAGATGGCAGCCAAGACACTCTTGTGGGTTTTTGGTTCCCAGTTATTTATTGGCAATGTTATGCAATCTCTTAATAACATTGATATAGCATGCAACCAAGTGCTTGCTATATTATCTTAATTTAATATTTATTGTGTTATTTGAATAACACCAAAATTGTCTGCTATCTAATTAGAATTGCAAATAACTCGATGACATTATTACATATAAAACATTAGTACCAAACTAAGCAGCTATTGCTATTAAAATAATATATTATCTGAATAACACTTTACATAACATGCAACTAGGACTGACAATTTGACCTGAAACTCAAAATATGTTTGCTCGACTCAAAATATTTGAGTCAAGTTCTATTCGAATGGTTTGACTCTAACCCTATTTGACTCAACTCGAAATGACTCGAATTCGAACTTGACTCGAACCCGAAGGAGTTCGAGTCTGGGCTGACTCAATGCGCCTCGACTCAAAGCCATCCCTACATGCAACCAAACAACCTCTTAGATTAACCATCACTCAAAAGAATTGTAACAAAATACTTTGATGGAAATTTTACTTTCCCTACATTTACTGTTGTTTTCATGATAGATCATATGAGCCTTGTTTAACCAATTAGTATACATTTTTGACTAATAGAAAACACACCATGTTAGTTGCATCTTGAATAGATAGCTGCTTAAATTTTATCTAACTTAGACACCCATGATGAAATTTATATTAAATTATTTGACCTTTGTTTTGATTATGTGAAACTCAATTATGCATGCTCAAGTTGGTTGCAATTCAAACAACTATGTTTTGTTGCTTTTATCACATGCATTGTCCAATCCAAGGATTTTCATAAGTATGCATATGTTACACCCAACCCAACACGAATGCTAGGGTTGGATGTCTTGCCACCAAATATATTTTATGCCTTTGTTTTAGAATGGGATATTGGGTCTAGTAGGTTGGGCTTGGGCCATTTGTATTAAAGAGAAAACATTTATAAAGTTACCTAAGTTCGACTCAATTTGATAACTGAGCTAGCTAAGTGAGATCAAGCATTAGCATTGTTAGGATTTGGTCGGTTCATTTTAACATAATTATAGTCTATTTTTTTAGTTTTTGCTTTTTTGGATTTGATAAAGTCAGTTTAGTCTCATGATAAAATTCTTGTTTAAGCTTACTAATTCTTACATTAGTTTCATTTTGTTAAGTGAGTTTTGTGGAGTCTACTAGTTTACATGATGTTTATATTGAATGGAAATTAAAAAAAAGCTCTTTATCATCCATCGAATGCAAGGCTTTTTTGGTTGATTGCAGATTTAGTAATTCAGTTCATATGGATTATTCAAATAAACTTTTTTATATATTTTTAGTAGGTAAAAAAATACATGAAGCTTAGCATTAAAATATAGTACATTTACTTTACATACTGCTTTAGTCATTGATGAACCCAATAAAAATAGGTAAATTAGTGTTATGAATTATGTTTTTCATAGGATTAGTTGTCATTTGATGTGTATTTTTGCGGCATTTCAGGAAGAAGAGCTCCGTTTTTGATACAGGAGAAAAGTGGGCAAAGAATGGAGTTACAGCGCGCTCCAGCGGACATAGCCTGAGAGCAAGGCGACGCATCACACCTTGGCGAACACAAACCCGAGAACTAGTTGCTACAACGCGCCGTGGCGGATATAAACTCGAGAGCTCGGCGCTACAGCGCGTCGTGACAAACACAACCCAAGAACTAGGCGCTACAGCGCGCCACGGTGGATAAATTCTCGAGAACCAGACGTTACAGCGCACCTTGGCGGACATAAACCCGAGAGCCATAGCGCGCTGTGGCGGACACAACCCGAGAGCCAAACGCTACAACGCGCCGTGGCAGATAAATTTTCGAGAGCTAGGCGCTACAGCGCGCTTTGGCGGACATAAGCCTGAGAGCTCAGCGTTACAGCCCCCCAAAATGCGCCTAACCCAAGAGCTGGGCGCCACAGCGCGCCGTTGTGCCAGACGGGCCGAAGCTTGGCGCCACAGCACGTCGTAGCACCCGCCGTATTTCTGCTTTGGAATAGCCTTCTAGTCAGCATTAGGAAAGTCAATAAGACTTAAATCTTTTCATTTCCCACATTATAAATTGATTGCATATATTTAAAGCTTTTTCATTATCAAGGGAATAAATGAATAAAACTTATATGCAAATTTAACTTTCAAGAAGGAGAATGACTGGATGAGTTAAATGCTAACGGGCTGATTGAAGGGCTTATAAAAGAGAAAAATAAAGACTTGAGAAATGTTCTAAATTTTAGTTTTGAGTTCTTAATCCTGAAGGTTGCTGGAGAAATTATTGAGGAGAGTCTCATACCCCAAAGGAGGAGAAGATTGCAGCTAAGGAAGAGGAGAAGCACAGAGAGCAAGGAGCCAAGGGGATCCAAGGAAGAAGAGGTCAAGCGGATATAAATTCGAGAGCTCGGCGCTACAGCGCGTCGTGGCAGACACAACCCAAGAACTAGGCGCTACAGCGCGCCATGGTGGATAAATTCTCGAGAACCAGACGTTACAGCGCACCTTGGCGGACATAAACCCGCGAGCCATAGCGCGCTGTGGCGGACACAACCCGAGAGCCAGAAGCTACAATGTGCCGTGACAGATAAATTTTTGAGAGCTAGGCGCTACAGCGTGCTTTGGCGGACATAAGCCTGAGAGCTCAGCGCTACAGCCCCCCAAAACGCGCCTAACCCAAGAGCTGGGCGCCACAGCGTGCCGTTGCGCCAGACGGGCCGAAGCTTGGCGCCACAGCACGTTGTAGCACCCGCCGTATTTCTGCTTTGGAATAGCCTTCTAGTCAGCATTAGGAAGTCAATAAGAGTTAAATCTTTTCATTTCCCATATTATAAATTGATTGCATATATTTAAAGCTTCTTCATTATCAAGGGAATAAATGAATAAAACTTAAATGCAAATTTAACTTTCAAGAAGGAGAATGACTGGATGAGTTAAATGTTAACGGGCTGATTGAAGGGCTTATAAAAGAGAAAAATAAAGACTTGAGAAATGTTCTAAATTTTAGTTTTGAGTTCTTGATCCTGAAGGTTGCTGGAGAAATTATTGAGGAGAGTCTCATACCCCAAAGGAGGAGAAGACTGCAGCTAAGGAAGAGGAGAAGCATAGAGAGCAAGGAGCCAAGGGGATCCAAGGAAGAAGAGGTCAAGCGGATATAAACTCGAGAGCTCGGCGCTACAGTGCGTCGTGGCAGACACAACCCAAGAACTAGGCGCTACAGCGCGCCATGGTGGATAAATTCTCGAGAACCAGACGTTACAGCGCACCTTGGCGGACATAAACCCGAGAGCCATAGCGCGCTGTGGCGGACACAACCCGAGAGCCAGAATCTACAACGCGTCGTGGCAGATAAATTTTCGAGAGCTAGGCGCTACAGCGCGCTTTGGCGGACATAAGCCTGAGAGCTCAGCGCTACAGCCCCCCAAAACGCGCCTAACCCAAGAGCTGGGCGCCACAGCGCGCCGTTGCGCCAGACGGGCCGAAGCTTGGCGCCACAGCACGTCGTAGCACCCGCCGTATTTCTGCTTTGGAATAGCCTTCTAGTCAGCATTAGGAAAGTCAATAAGACTTAAATCTTTTCATTTCCCACATTATAAATTGATTGCATATATTTAAAGCTTCTTCATTATCAAGGGAATAAATGAATAAAACTTAAATGCAAATTTAACTTTCAAGAAGGAGAATGATTGGATGAGTTAAATGCTAACGGGTTGATTGAAGGGCTTATAAAAGAGAAAAATAAAGATTTGAGAAATGTTCTAAATTTTAGTTTTGAGTTCTTGATCCTGAAGGTTGCTGGAGAAATTATTGAGGAGAGTCTCATACCCCAAAGGAGGAGAAGACTGCAGCTAAGGAAGAGGAGAAGCACAGAGAGCAAGGAGCTAAGGGGATCCAAGGAAGAAGAGGTCAAGACGAATGCGATAGCTGTTCAATAGTATTGTACTCTAATTTTTATCCCTTGTGTTGTCTTGTAAAAGCCATGCAAAGGTTTAGCATTTCTTGTTACTTTCTTTGTACTTTCATTTTAATGGCAACCTAAATCCTTTTTAGGGAGGGTTGGGCATGAGCATGTAAAAACACATGGATGTAATGTTTGCACTCTTCAATTTAATGAAATTATAATTAAATCCAGAATATTTGTATGTTATGTGAATGAATGATTGGAAATATGTAGATTCCTTATATAAATTTATATACATATATTTTCATTATATAAATCTCATAGAGCTCAATGATTGCCTTATCCTAAGGCTGTGCATGCATGAGCGTTAACGCTGCGAATGTCAGTGACACGGGTCATTTGAGCATGAGGAATGTTAACAACCCGTGCACAACCTTTGACAAATGCTTGATCATTTGAGCATAAGGAATGTTAACATTCTCTGAGCTCCATAACTCACTCTTGATTTATGCGAGGCAATTGATGCACGTTAAACTATGAGCTATATGATAAGCTCATTTAGCTTCGTAGCACATTACCTTGGCTAAATCAAGATAGATGCATGTGAGCCAAGAACCATCAATTGTGCTCCATGGTTTACCCTAGGTTTATGCGAGGTTCTAGAGCGCTAAGTTCTATGGGTGATGTGACATAAGCCAATTTAACCTAATAACTCATTTTCGTAGCTAAATTAAGAGTTGATGTATGTGAGCTATTGGTGGAATCAAGTTCACGTGATATTTAACCTAAAATCTATATTTTGTTACTTAGATGTAAGAGATGAACTCATAAGCTAACGATCTCATGAATGTCTAAGTGCCAAAACTGAATATTTTTAGTATTCATTTCAGAGCACTAGACAAGATTTAGTACATTTAGTAAAGTTCACTAAAGAAGACTAAATCTCTTGACTATGAAATAAGAAATTAATCCAATTAACTTAATATAAAGTTGAGAAAATGAGTACTTGCATGAACCCATGTTGTTTGCATGTTTAATCCTAACTTTCCCTAATTTTTAAAAAATAGTTTCAACTCAAAAAACATTGAATTCATAATTTCGAACCAAATCCAAAATCAATTTGATAACTTGAACATTATTGAAATTAAGTATACTCTAGTAACTAAACTAAACATCGTTTCTAGAGGACGATAAATATCGGGATCTTATCATCCCGTATTACTTTGGATTACGTACACTTGCGTGCAATCTCAGACTACGTAGTTTCGATCTGTCAATCATGGATAGTAGAGATAAATGCTGCATATGGCAGACACCACTTAAATTAAGATTTTGTGTAGTTGTTTACTTTAAATATTGTATCTTCATACTTGGGATGAGTACTACATTATCTAAAATTTTGATAAAATTTCATTTAAATTATAATTAACTTAACCTCTTAAATTTAAGTTTAATATTTATATATTTCATGCATAAATTTTAAAAAATATTTAATATACATTCATTTCACTATTTATATTATTCCCAGCTTTTATATAACTATAAACACAAGGTATAGATTAGGTTTGTTGGTTTGACAAGCATATTTACAAAAATGTTTTGCAACGTTTACTTTGAACCCACATTTTATAAATTACATATTTAGCACCTAAATTCCTACAAACAAATCATCCAATCTCTCCATTTCTGTCATGATAGGACCTTTGTTTTTGTTTAGTTATTAAATAGAAGGATATTCTATACATGATAAGGTTATGTGTAATGACCCTATGTCATTTATTGGGGAGACGTTACTTTCCCGCAAAATCGAAATTTCATTAAAACTCCAGTTAAAATTTAATTTTTAGTTACAAATCCCTAATTTAGAAAGTTTTCAAATTTGTTTAAAACCTGAAAAAGAAACTTTAGATTCTGCCATTAACATATACTTAATTTAGCTAAGCACAAATTACTCCATTAAAGCAGGTCGACAGTTACGCTATTACCCTTAATTTGCTGGCGTTTTAAGAACAACGCCAGCCGGTCCAAACGGGTGTGCGTTACGCACGCACACCCTATATAACCGGGAGTATGCCGTTCGACCCATCACCACTCTCGATCCCTCTTGCCTCTTCCTCTCAGTGATCGCTCCCAAAAGAAGCAGCGGCAGCAAGGACATACATGGCGGCCGATTGAGGAGCTAGGAGACGCGATCCGTCCTTCCGCTCGTAGTCTCGTGCGCCGAGAGACGGAAATCAGAGGCTCATAGCGCATGACCTCTGCCTTTGCGCCGACTTCTTCCACTCGTTTCTGCGCTCGATCGCTCGATCGCTCGGCTCTCTGCGTGCCGACTCCTCTGCGCTCGACCGATCGTATAAGGTGCGAACAATCCTCTCCTCTCCTCTGTTCGATCATTTAAAAGGACAAAGTATGTATATATATATATATAATAAATAATAATAATAATCAAAATCAAATAACTAGGGATTTGCTTTGGCATACTATTTCACTTTGTCCCTTTTAAAATTGTTATGTCAAAATCTTTTATAGTAGGTTAAACTTTTTAAGAATTAAAATGAAAGTTATTTTTGAATATTGTAATAAGTTTCAATTATTAGTATTATGGAGAGCTGTCTGTGAATTCAGTCAATCTTTCATATTAGTATTATTGGGATTTAAGATCTAATTGCAGTTAACTTAGTATGTTGATGTAACTTTGGAGTTTTTAATAGTTATATGATTGAAATACTAGCTATTTTGAGTCATAATTTGTTCAATAATAAGATGCAAGTATTTTAGCATATAATCAAAATTCGTAAGCTAGAGATCTATAATTGATATATAATTTCATTAAATTTGTACTCAATTACTAATGATGGCATCAAGGAATTCTCCATTTGAAATCAATTTGCAATATGTGTGCAATTTGGAAAATAAAAGTTTCAATGCTATTAAACACTTTAGAATAACCTATGCTGCATTTTAAATTTATAGAGAAAGCTCACTTAGGGTTTAAGAATACGCGAATTTTAATATTGATTTTTTCTACATTATTCCAAATTAATTCGTACAATCTCTTAAACAAAGATAACTAATATGCATCATAAGTTAAGAAGAATAAGGAACCACAAGGTTCGTAGTTAACCAAAAGTTTTTGAACGATAATATTAGCATTCATAGAGCAATTAAGTACTTTCAAAATTTAATAGATTTTCAATTATAATTTTTGCAGACACATCGTAATTATGAGTGAATCATCTTGAATAAGTCAAACACAAAAGGTACACTGGATATTACTTTATATGCTTTTACTTTCATTGCTGCTTAAGCAATGCTTTAAGCCTATTTTGCATTGCTACTTAATGCGTTATTATTATTACTAATGATGCAAGAGAAACAAAATGATATTTATGTATCTTGTGAATGTTGCAAGAAGGGTTCCGAAATGGAGCATGAATAGGTTAGGGACGGGGTTAATCCTCGGGAGTTATAAGGGTGCCATCTGGAGCCTTTGAGGGGACCCAGGTGAAGGTTATGCTTAAATGCATGTTTATTATCATCTGGAGCCTTTAAGGGGGCCTAAGTGAAGGTTATGCTTAAATGCATATGAACACAGCCTCATGGTTCTGGCTTTGTCCATCAGAACTGCTATCATTGCTTCATAATATCATATAGACATAAACGTAAACATGAATTTTTATGCTATTATTGCTTTTCCGTTTGAAAATTTGACATATGACAAAAGAATATTTATTTTGCAGGAGTTATGATTATCTTTTTGCTATAAACTATATTTACCTGTAATTATTATCATTTTTGCCTTCCACTTTTGCTTAAAATATATATTTAATATCCTTTGTATTTAGAATGTACACTAAGGTATTAATTTTATAATGCCAGATCAGATATAGCTGGAGGAGGCTGATATAGTTTAAAGGCATGGCGCGGAAAATTAACGAATTCTAACTGCCTCTTCTAGGGATAATCATGTTTGTATAATGATGTTTATGTAATAAGTTCTGGACGCTATTTATTTTAAAATTGAATGAATGTTAGTTCCTTATACTTGAATGGCTTTGGATATTTGTTTAACTGCTATTTTACTTCACCGCTAATATGATTCTGCGGAGAGATGCATCCGATGTTAGTTTGGTTGCTACCAACCTAACATGGGTCATCACATTATGTGATGATTTTGTAAATATTAAAGCTTTAGTGCTAAATATGTAAAATTAAGTGCTGTTTGTTAGATATATACGAATCCTTACATTAAATACATTTGGGCTTATGTAATTCTTTAGGACATAAAATTTTGCACACCTTTTTAGCATTTTCTATTCAAACCTATATGAGCTTAAACCACTTTGGACAGTCTCTCTTCACATACACATTTATGTAATCCTATTTAATCGTACAATCTTGAGCTTGGACCCTTATAAGTAATTTTTCTCATCTAGTTCTTATGTTGGTTGAACAGTTGGAATCTTTTTTATAAAGATTCTATTAGTTGATATTGACCTTCATTTATCTTAGATTCAGGCAATTGATGACGAGTGCAGACATGGCTTATGAGTGATAGAAATTTCTGTATAAGAAGAGGGTTGGAAGGATTAGTAGAAAAGAGTGCATGTTTCTTTGTTTTAGCCTTTGGACAGGCTGAACAAAGGGAAGATAATGGAGTTGTTAGGTAATGATTTTAGGTGGGAGTCCACTGGAAATTTGCAGCTTGGAGGTTTTATTGGAATTGTTCTTATTCATCTTTCTTATAAGAGAATGTTACACACACACACACATATATATATATATATATATACATATATATGCATAAACACAATAGATGATCTAATACAAGATAGAAAATAAAATAGAGAAATAAATTCAAAATGTTCTCAAGAATATTCTTAATATTAAAAAATTATTTCATTCATAGGAGATTTAAATAAATGGTGGAGAGGCTCTAGGAAGGATCAGGAAGACTTCAAAGGTAATTTGGATGGTCCCAGAGAATCCTAAGAAGATCCAAGAGATTCTGAATCTTGTGGCATAGACCACATAGCCTATTACAAGTGTTGCAAATTAAAAATTTCTTATACATAAGATATAATTAGGTGCTAGTCTTATAAAATTAAAAATTTAAAAGTTAAATTTGTAAATGCTAATGATTCGAGTTTCATACCTTAATTTTTTCTTAATTCTCTTATACTGAAAAGCAAAGGCTTTTTTGGCACAGGATCAATTGTGCGATTCCTTTTCCTGGCCTTTACATTTCTTTAGAAATGCTTTCACTATCTTTAAATGGTTGTATTTTTATTTTTCTCAAACAATGAATTCTAGAACATCATGTTACATGATTTTCATTGCATAGGATGGGGTTTTTATTTGATTCTCTTATCTAATGTAACAGTTTTATTTGCTCGAGTACTAAAAAATGGTTTGTTTCAATGTACATTTTTGTTTTATTTCTTAGTAAATAATGTTTCAAATAATCATTTTTGCATTCAGTAATGCTAATTGTTTTTCAGGTTATGCTCTCATGCTAAAGCTAGTTGATCTATTTGAGCCGCCTCCTGGCGTTTCTGTGAATCTTTTTTCTGATAGCATGGACAAACTGCCGAAAGTCAGATCTAATGGAGATATAATCTCTCTCCATCATGTAGAGGTAACACAATCTGTTTAATATGTCATAGATGTGACTAATGAAAATTTTTCTTATTCGATTTGTTCTTCACTTTGTCGGAGCTTGCATGAAGCTCTGAATATTTTATGAGAAACAATGGCGCTTTGATTTTTGGAGGCTGCTGCTTTTTTTTAATCGTTATTCTATATTCAATGTGTATAAACTCAAGCTTTTTTGCAATGTTTTGTTGAGATATGTGAGAGTGACATTTTACCACATCTTGTAATTATAAAAAAAAGTGTAGAATAGCATTGGGTTGCCCATACCCATATGCTTAAACTTTTTTGTTTGGAATTAGGGTTGAGTATGTGTATCTAATCCAACTTAATGTTTTTTCAACTGTACACTTTTTCCTAACAAAATTGTGTTATTCTAGCTTGATGAAGCTTTCCTACAAGTGTTGGTCATATTTTTCATACATTTTACTAGTTGCCCCGATTGCTGTTTAAGTAGGTAATCTAATTGATCATATCTTTCTTAGCTATCTTTGAACTTTGGAATTTTTCAGCAGGTAATAGGGCAGACTACATTTTTATTTGCAAGCTTGAAAATATCAGTATTTTCTTTTTCAGATGAGAGTGAGTAATGGAGAGTTTTTTTGCACTTTTAATGGAAAGCTATCTTCCTTTGCCTTGTTTAATGGCGATGCTTTTGTGGACTTATATCCCTACCAGACGTCCATTAATTATCAAGCTGCAGATAATGATAAGAAGCTTTTAATGCAATTGAGGGCAACATCAGAAACGTTTCAAGCAGAACATGGTAAATATTTAGCTTAGAGATGTCATATGATTTCTGTGAATGTCAAATATATTATTTCCATTGATTTGATTTATTAACTACTCCATTGAAAAGCATTTAATTTTGTTATTCATCTGTATTTAAGGCTTAAGGTCCTGCCATTATATCAAACTTTTGTGAAAGCTGTAAACATTGATAATATTATTGAATGCATCTTCTGACTATTTTTCATGCATTAGCATGTTCTTTTTCATTCATGTCCTTAAATTTTTAGGGTAGTTCTGTCAGCCATTTCTTACTAACACTCCTCATCAGAGTTTGATTTTCAAATCAGAATGTTATCTAATTTTGTGCTGTGTTGGCACTGCCTTTGTATTTTAAGCCTTTTTAATTTTGTCCTTGCAGGCTTAGCTGAGCCTTTAGCAACGCTGTTCTGCAATTTAAAAGCAGAAGAAAAACTTGATATTGTATGCAAGGTATTTATGCTTGTTAATTAGATATTCTTTAGTACGATCCAGGTTTAGTTAATTTGTATACAAGAATAAATGTTAATCTACCCACTATTTGAATGAAGGTTCTTCATGTGAGTGATTCTAATGGAGATCTGGTTTTTTTGGTGTGGGATTCAACAGATTCTCCTCCTGCAACTCTGCTAATAGAGTAAGTTCCATTCAATGCTTATTTCTCATATTAATAATTCATTATATTCTCTGATACATGGTAAAAGGATAGAAGAGGATGAAAATCATCTCATTTATACTGATGTATCATACATAGGAGCATATATATGGATACAAATCATACAATAGACATATATTTAATCGTTTAGTTAGCAGATTTCCATGAGCCTTGGCGCACAACTCTCTGGCTTGCGCTAGTAGAACTTAGGAGCCTGGGCGCGTAGCTTTCTAGTTGGCCTTTGTAGAACTTAGGAGCCTGGGCGCCCAACTTTCTAGATGATGCTATTGTGCTAGTGTCTAGGCGTGTCTGGCGCCCAGCCTCTGGCTGTGCTAGCGCTTGGCCTTTGGATGTGCTAGCGCCTGGCCTCTGGCTGGCGTTGGTTATGCTTGAACCTGGGCGCAGGCTTTTGTCTAACGTTGTTATATGTTGTTGTTCTCTTTTATCGAGTGAACGGTACTCATAAATAACATGCCTTTTATTAACTTTAGGTGTGCTATGCTTGAACAAGATTTTGATTTGGTATGGTACATTTGCACCTATGCATATTAGGTGGGACAATTAGAGGATAGGCTGCATTGTCATTCTTCTTACATGTTCTCTTAAATTTAAACTGATCTGCATGCATTATTTATCTCAATTACTAGCCATGTTGAATTTATTGATAATCTTTTTTGTTATTGCTAATCTATGCTATATCTTAGTGGGACTTCTATTGTGATCATTCTACTTTAAAAATTTTCTAGTATGTAGATGTGACCACTTTATTCTTTAGATATTTTAGTTTAGAGCAGTGTGATTTTCATATCTTTATTATGATAATTTCCTATTTGATTCCTAGTTTTATAATCAAGCTATAAATTCCAATAATCCAAGCAATTTGTCTTCCTTATTTATATCCCTTGGATTCAGCAAATGATTGTTTTTTCTTCTCCATTTTTGAGGCATGGTAGAGCATATACTGGTATTAGTGTTTCTCCTCTTTCTTTCATCCTTCAGTTACAATATGAAGAACAACCAACAATGGAAAATTATTGATGTTGAAATTGAAGGGTTGTAACGACCCAATATTGTTACTTCGCAAAATTAGGTCAAATCTCGACTCAAAAATGTGGACCTCGGGGAACTTCCATTTAGAGCAAACAAAAATACCATTAGATAGAAATAATTTTTAGATTAAAATGCCATAGTTTGAAAGAAATCCGGATAATAGAAACTTTTGCTTTAATTTTTGAATTGAGTTAAGTATATTATTTTCGTTTCATTGGGATAAGTATATATTATTTAAAGGCTATGCTAAAAGTTTCATCGATTTTGGAGCTTCGGTTCGATCATGATTAATTTTTGGAGTTTCAAACTCCTGAAATTTTTTGGCGCGATGGTGTTTGTCTTATCGTAACACACATCGGTGTTATGTTTCATTATTTTTGGAGGTCAAGAGACGGAAAAATGCGAAAGCTTTAATTTAATTTTTTTCTTAAATTTTTCCTATTTTCTTTGTTTCTCCTCCCTCCCTCCCCGACATCACGCGACTAGGGTGCAAGCTTTGTCGCTCGACAGGCGCTGCCAGACGCACGCGCCGCTCTGGTCGGCGCCCGGTTGGTGATCGACCGGTAGTCGGCCATCCTCCCTTACGAAGATTTAAACCCTGTCAAACCCTCCTCCATCCACAAACAGCCGAATCCCTCTCCCTCAGCCAACTAGCTCTCCCCCTCCTACTAGCCCTCATACCAGCCCTCCAGCTAGCCACAACCAGCCAGCCAGCAGCCTCCGGCCACCCCCTTCGGCCCCCATTAGCCACGTTCGGCTCCCAGCAACCCTAACTCTGGGTAAGAGGAGGAAGAAAAAGTGGAGGAATTATTTTGCATTTTTTATTATTATTATTTTGTTTTTCTTATTTTTTTTTTCATTTTTCTTATTAATAATTATATTATCTCTATTATGTTATTACATTAGCACTGTTATCATTAATCAATAACGATAATAGTACAAATATTATATTTGACTGATATTTCCATTATGTTAATTTCCAATTCAGTCATTTTCATTATGTATTTTTCTTTCATATATTATTATTATCATTAAATAATGATAATAATAACGCTATTATAAAGACTTACTATCCTTAGTAACCTAAAATTTTATCTTTTATCAAAAGAGAGAGTGAAAGAAAAATAGAATAGAAAAAAAGTTAATAATTACTCTTAAAAATATTGGCTAAAAATATCAAAACTTATGCAGATTCAATCAACTGTTGGACATTTGAAACTTAAAGAAAATGGTACCTAGTATATAAACATGTATTACTTTTCCACTTTACTACTGCTTAACTTCACTTTGAGCCAAATTCATATTGATGTTTCGTTGGTTGTTCGAAACCAATATCCTTTTATAACATGGTTGGTTACTAGAAAAAAATGATATCAGTAACATTCGTGATTGGTTACTGGAAAAATAACTTTAGTAACATTCGTGGTTAGTTACTGGAAAAATGACACCAGTAATATTCGTGGTTAGTTATTGGAAAAATGATATAAGTAACATTTGTGGTAGTTTACTAGAAAAATGATATTAGTAACCTGCATCTTTATGATAATACTTTTTGCATTAAATTAATTATCCCGTTTGCGCTATTGCCTAATTTTTCCTGCATTTTTATTATATTCTTATTTCCGGTAATCGCATCGCTGTTATAATAAAATGTAATATTTTATTATTTATTGCGGTACTTAGAGTATTCTCTAATTACTGAGAATTTCAATCACGGTATTGTTTACTTTACAATACCAGGTCAAGTACTTCTGAAAAAATTCGAACAAGAACTCTAATTCATAAATTTTCAAATTTGCTGATAGATCTATGACGTTATTTTATTTATCTTTTTATTTTTTTTTATTTCAGTTTCACTTTTGTTCTAAAAAGATGAACATTATACGAGGTGTATGTTTGAGATTTTTTATAATATGAAATTTTAATGAATGATAAATATCATTTAGTTTTTATATGTGTATCCCTTCTCTTTTAAATTGCTCAATAGGATCCTGCGGTATGTGAATATCTAATATCAGGACAGTTCTCGCTGAATCGGCATCGGGCCTTAACAATGGTTGATCTTATTTGTTGAAGTCTCTCAATACTCTTTCTTGCATCATCAATAAAATTGAGAGAGATTCGATATCAAAAATTAATTGCATTGATTTGATTATTCACTGCAATTCTTAAAATAGTTAAGGATTAATTCTATAAGAATTTCCTTTCCATATGTCAAAAGAAAATCTAGAATAGTTTCAAGAATTCAGAGATGAAGGATATAAGTTCTCATCTTCAAAGATTAGTCTCGTGTACCTAACTGTGAACCCTATCACCAAGCAAGGTCTTTTCAATTAGCCAAAGGTTTTTGACCTATATGGGATATCACCCTACTTGTTGATTATTTATCATGTAACTCTTGATTTGTAATTGTTTCATTCTGATGTGTAGAGACACTTTTTATGGGTTCTTGGGATATGGTAAAGGATTTGATGATAGACTTATTAATTTACTTTATTACTTATTAAATAATCCCAATAATTATAATAATATGACAGAATCATCTATAACATTAATATAATAAAATAAATCATTAAACAAAATCACTTATTAACTAATAATATCTAATACAATACCAAATTCCAAAAAAATCAAAAACTAATAAATAAAAAATGTATCATTATACTTCACTGCAAGCAATCTTGTATACTTATCCAAAGTAAAGTAAAAGAACACAAAAGCTAAACTCACCCACAACTAATTAGAAGGCACATTTCCAATACAGTGCCATTACTTATCTTATCTCTCCTAGTTCCTTAGAAATATTATATAAGCATCAACCAGTATTAAGCTTAATATATAATTTCATTCTAAAATGTGTATTTTTACAAAATTCCAATCATTTTCTTCTAAATCTTTTGAGTTCAGAGTATTAAGAACAACAATATAGAAAAAGTTGCACATAATAGTAAAAGGAATGTAAACGCCAAAATCAAAGCTAAATGTGCTATTTTATGCTTTAGAATTAAATCAGAAAAATAAGTAATTGATGTTGGTTATTTTCATATATAATTATTGTAATAATATTAGAAATTGATTAGCGATCTTGACATAATGGGAATTTGGCATTAGGCGATCCTAAAAGTTTGGCATGAATGCCACTCAATCATTGGACCAATGTCAAAGACCCATTTTGGGTGTCTTGATAATACATTTATCATTTTGCATGCACAAATCATATAGAAAAATTCACCAACAAAATACAAGGAACCAACCTTGAAGTACTAGAATAATCATAGTTTTAGACTAAAAATATTGTATATACTCATATCAAATATCCAAAGTATCATTGAATTTTTAGAAAGTTGTCAGATGCATTTTTAAGGTTTTAAAATTTTTCTTCATAAATTTAATATTTTGTAGGATCTTTGAACATCAACATTTAAATAAAATTCCTAGAAACTATATTAAAAGGTATACATACAACTGAATAAAAATTCTATTGTAAAATTTTCAAAATTCTAAATAGAATTTTAATAATTTTCTTTAAGAACAATTAACTATTCTTTTTAAACTTAAACAATTATTAAATATTTCTTCATAAAATTCAAGGAATAAATTATGGAAAATACATTATTTTGATAAAAAAATCTTACCATACATAGATATTTTTGATTTCATGTAGAATATTTTAAAATACTAATTAGTAATTAAATTATGAAAATTTTGATAGATTATGAACAAATTCTAAAATAATATAATGCATACAAAAGGCAATAAAAATTAATCACCTCAAAATATTTCACAAAATTTGCATGTTTTAATCTTAATCTATATTATTGAGGTTTAAATATAATTAAAATATAAACTATTCAAATGGAGGAATTGAATTTTATTTTGTATGCACTCAAATTAGGTTTTCAATGGAAATACCTGTGATGACCTATGTTAGGTTGGTAAGAACCAAACTAACATCGGATGCATCTTTCCGCAGGATCATATTGGCAGTTAGATAAAATAGTAGTTAACCAACATTCAAGCCATTCACATAAAAAAAACGACATTCATTCAATTTAAAATAAAATCAACATCCAGAATTTATTACATGAAATTCAATATACATCAAACTATTAATCCTGGAAGGGGCAGTTATTTTCCCGCGCTACGCCTCTAGATTATATCAACCACCTCCAACTGTATCTGATCTGGCATTATAAAAATAATGCCTTTGTGCATATTCTAAATACAAAGAATATTAAAAATATACTTAAAGCATAGCGGAAGGCAAAAAAAAATGAGATGAGCTAACATTTGCAGGGAAATACAGTGTGTTTCAAACAAAAGATAATCAGATCACCTGCAACAATAAATGTTTTGTTCACATGCCAAATGTCAAAAGGAAAAATAATAATTGCGTAAAAATCTATGTTTATGTTTATGTCTATGATATCATGAAGCAATAATAGCAGTTATGTTGGACAAAGCCAGAACTATGAGATTGAGTTCATATGCACTTAAGCATAAACCTTCATCTGGACCCACTTAAGGGTCTTAGATGGCAACGTGCATTTAAGCAACCTTCACCTGTGCCTCCCTCAAAGGCTCCAGATGGCACCCTTATAGCTCCCGAGGACTAGCCCCGTTCCTAACCTAATAATGCTCCGTTTCAGAACCTTCTTGCAACATTCACAAGACACATAAACATCATTCGATTTCTCTTACATCATTAGTAGTAAGAATAATATATCAAGTAGTAATAAGCTCAAAGCGATGCATAAGCAGCAATTGAAAGTAAAAGCATATAAAGTAATATCCAGTGTACCTTTTGTGTTTGACTTATCTAGATGAATCACTCACAACGTGTTGTGTCTGCAAAAATTATAATTGAGAACTTTATTTTAGTTATGATTTGCAATAGAATATAGGTTTTATCAAAATGATCTAACCACTCGATAGATCTATATAGGATTTGCATTAGGTTTGATTATGTTTATTCTAAACAGCTACTTATTGGTTTAATATATAAGCTCTAAGAATTCAATTTAAACTAAACCTCACTAGAAAGGGACAAAATAATTTTACTCGAATGATATTCTAAATCAGATTATCGTATAGAAGTAAAAGAATCATTTCTTTTGAATCACTAGAGTGATCTAACTAATCAAGATTCAATAAGTGTTTATTAGATAACCATGAGTTAAAATATTAGTCTACATATAAGAAAAATAATCGGACTATAATTGGATCAATGATATTTACATGAAATGTAGATCTATAATTAAATAGATCAAATGATGTACCAAGGTTATAGGTAAATTATATAATATCCATGCATTTAACTTAGTCTAACACATTCATATAGACATCTAGTTGGACATCTAGCATAACCTCCAATTGATTTATATTTTTAACCTAAGTATGCATGCAAACTTAACAATTATCAATATAAAATTATGTTTCATGATTCCTGATTCTTGATTCCCTTCTTATGAACCTTATTATGGGATGACTTAATAAATAAATCAAAGCTGAGATTTGATATTTAGGGTTTGATACTAATGCTTACTAATAGATTAACTGAATTATACTACTTACAAAAATTGTAATCTAAAACTTGAAATCAAATCAATTTATTATATTCTAATTTCATTACTAATATTATTATTATGATTATTATTGTTTATTATACCTATACCAATATATATATACATATATATATAAATATATATAGTGTTTATATATATATATATTTAAGCTTATATATACATTTATATATAGATATATACATATATATATATATATTACTATATATAAACACGCACGGTTTTCTTTCCCTAAGAGACTCGACAGAGTTCTCACCTTAGCCGAATGCAGAGAACCTGACGCAAGGAAGCCAACGCAGAGAAGGATCGCAGGTAGGAACCCGTCGGCTGCAGAGATCGAGCCGACGCAGAGAAGGATCGCAGGTAGGGACCCGTCGACTGCAGAGATCGAGCCGACGCAAGGAACCCGTCGGCCGCAAAGATCGGGCCGATGCGAGGAACCCGTCGGACGCAAGGAGGCCGACGTAAGGGACCCGTCGGACACAAGGATTGAGCTGCGTCGTCTGCTGTGCGCTTGCTCCCGTCCGCTCAGGTATGCCCTTTTACCGTCGAGCGGAAAGGGGAGAGGTGCAGGGGGAAAAATTGAGCAGTCGATCGGCGCAGGTATGCTCAGAGAGAGGCGAGAAGAGGTTGTGAGAAATCGAGGGGTGTGTGCTCGATTAAATAGGGTGTGTGTGCGTAACGCACACCCAATTTCTTCGGCTGATTTGCGGGGGTTACGACAATCGGCTAGCAAATGGCTCGTTTTTGAAAAGTGCGGTTTCTTGATTCTTTCCTGATAGGAACCGTCGGTCTTAACTGCTGATGGTTTCTATACCTTTGTTGCCCGTTCTTCTCTCCTTCCAAATTAGCGTTAACTAACGTTTGAAAGACAGATTTTAGCGGGAGATTCTGAAACTTACGGGATATTAATCGATTTCCATATCAATAATGACCTAGGGTCGTTACAATACCTTTGGTAAAATAAGATTAGTAATTAAAATTATTAATTAATTGTTATAATCATCATGATCATCATCCTCATAATCATCAACATTATTAACTTGATCATCAATATTGTTATTATGATCATTTATATCATCATTACGACCATCAATTTCATCGCCATGATTACCAACTATAATAAATTATATATATATATATGTATGTATGTATATTATAACCTTGTCATTGTCGCGTGTCAAGTCTTGGATGAAAAAAGAGGTGGGCTGCTTTAGGTAGTCAGCAACCAGCATAAAACCCTTGGTCCCCTTGGCACTCTCACTGAAAAGATTTTTGATTTAATTAAATTATGATAAATAGAAAGATTAATACATTATGCGTTTAAGAAATAAGTGGGCGAAAGAGAGGCAAAAGAAATTGATAGTTTAAGCTTTAAACAATGGTACTCGGGTAAGAGTCATCATAATAATGGTGTGGGTAATATTTTGGATAAGAATTAAATGATAATGTAGTGGAAGTTAAGAGATTGGGATATGGAATTATATCCTTAAAGCATATAGTTAATAGAATATTTTAATATTACAAGGGCTTATATCCCTCAATTAGGATTGAATGGTGTATAAGTGAAATGTTTTAATTTGATTTGGATGAGCTAGTTCAAAAATATCTCAAGAGGAGATATTTTTTATAAGAGGAGATTTAAATGTATATGTTGGAAGACTAATTAAAGAATTAATAGTATTCTTGATAATTTTGGTTTTTGAGAGATTAATGAAGAAGGAAGAATGATTTATTTTTTGATCTTATGACTGTTAACACTTGCTATAAGAAAATAACAGAACACATTATGTGATGACCCATGTTAGGTTGGTAACATTCAATCTAACATCGGGTGCATCTTTCTACAGGATCATATTGACGGTTAAGTAAAATAACAGTTAAACAACATCCAGAGCCACAAAAGAATAAAGAAATTTCATTCATTTAAAATAAATAACATCCAGATTATTACATATTTGACATCATACAGAATGTAAATGTTTGTCTCTCGTAAAGAAAATAAAAACTAAATTATATCCCTTGCCATAATTCTCTTTAACATCTTTAAACTACACAACCTCCTCCAGCAGGATCTAGTCTGACATTATAAAATAATGCCTTAGTGCATATTCTAAGTATAAAGGATATTAAATAATATACTTTTAAGCAAAAGCGGAAGACAAAAATGATATAATAATAATTGCAGAAAAATAGGGTAAAATGCAAATAAAGATAATCATTACTCCTGCAAATAAATATTTCTCTGTCACATGCCAAACTTCAAATAGTGATCGCATAAGAATTTTTGTTTATATTTATGACTTGATATTGTGAAGCAACAATAATAGTTTTGATGAGCAAAGCCAGAACTTTGAGGCTGGGTTGAATAAAAGCATATCATTCACTTGGGCCTCCTCAAAGGTTCCAAAGAGCACCCTTAAGTCTCCCGAGGACTAGTCCATCCCTAACTTATTCATGCTCCGTTTTGGAACCCTTTGCAACATTCACAAGATATATTAACATCATTTTATCTCTCATACATTATTAGTAGTAAGAATAAAGCATCAAGTAACAATATGAAACAGGCTCAAAGCGATGCTAAAATAATAATGAAAGTAATAAGAGTATATAAAGTAATATTGTATCTTTTGTGTAGACTTAATGAGATGATTCACACAATCCCAATATATTATCGAGAGATTTGATGGGTCTGCAAAAATTATGTTTTGTAGTTTTATCAGTCTTTGAAAATGTCCGTCTTTATTATTATTAAAGCATATATTCTCCTTTCTAAGTTGATTTTAATTAGTTTGTTAATTATTAACTTGTGTTGTTACTAGGATGAATAGGTTTCATTATTTAAGCACTTAGACCGATCAAGTCTAGACATAAAGATCCACTGCATTCCGTCACTACTAATTCTATAATATTTTGCTATATGATTCTAGGCATTAAATTCAGAAATCCTTCTTCATGAGTTAAAGTATGATACACAAATTATGATTTCTCTCTTATCATTACTAAATACTCTACAATTGATAAATAAAGTTCAATTTTATTAAGCAAAGCAGAGTTCTAACATAAGATATATAGACAAAACAATCCAAATAGAACTAAATAATAAAACTTGATTAATTTGGGCCAATCCCATTTCAGTCTTGTATAAAAGGCTTAAATCTTTATTCATATCAAGCATACTCCTAATTTTAGTTGTTTCCAATTTTGTTTAGCCTTGTGTTAAATAGTAACAGAACATTGAATTTATCTTATTTTCGAATGAAAGTAAATTTATGTAGGATATCGGTAGTATTTTATTTAGATTAATCAAGTAATTTTAGCAACTACAATTTAATAAGTCTCCATGAGTAATAAATAACCTACAAAAACTATCACCAAGAAATTTAAATAAACTGTAATTAGAACAATGATCCTTGCATGGATTGGTAGGTTATAGATAAACCAAGTAATATACTAAAACTGTAGGTATATCATTGCAATAGATTTACCTAGTCTAACACATTCATATAGACATCTAGTTACATGTGACATCTAGCATGGCATTCAATCGATTTATATTCTTAATGTAAGTATATATGTCGACCTTAACAAGTATCTACATAAAATTATGATTCATAATTCTAGGAGTTTAGGCAAAAATTCATTATCTATTTATCTGAATCCTGATTCCCTTCTTTTATATCATGAATCAGAGAGTAACTTATAATAGAATAAATTAATGATTAAACCAAAGTGGAAATAGATCTAAGTTCCTAACATACATCTTTATTATTGACTATTTGATATGATTTACTAATTTGATTTGAAGTATTATTAACTCACCTATACAATTCTATCTTATATTAAAAGAATTGACACAGAGGAAGGTTCGTACCTGCAGAAGAGATTGGGCGCAGTCTAATCTGACAAAAGAGGAAGGAGCCGTGCGGAAAGAGGTCTGCTGCTGGAACAGTCGAGGTCTCCTTCGTCCGTGTCTCTATCGCAGCCTTTGGCTTCGGCGTTGAACGTCTGCGTCGCTTCCGTTGGTATCTAAAGCCGTCTCCGTCGGCGGGTTGGGTCGAGAGGCTCGGTCGATTGAGCGGGGAGAGCGAGGGGTCGAGAGAAGCTTGTTGCGAGGAATCATTGATTCTGTGGGGTTTAATAGGACGTGCGTACGTAACGCACGTCCGTTCCTTGCGGCGTAAGTCACGGGCTTGGCTCGTCAACTCTCGCATACGTAACGCACCTCATTCCAAAACCATCGGCTATTTTATGCGTGGTTTGCAGGGAGGTAACGTTCCTTCGACCTTTCTATTTGAAACCATTGGTCGGCTTTATTGCCGATGGTTTCTGAAAAGCTATTTAGGCTGTTATAAGCGAAACACTTATTTTAAAACATCATAATTATCTAACAGGCAAGAAAATATGAATTACATTGAATGCTTTTATCTCAGCGGGTTTTCTTAAAACTTCCTAATTATTTTATTTTGCCTTACATGCTGTAGTGCTTTAATAGTTTCTAGTGAGAGCTGTTGAAAACGAATTTAGCAGGAGTTTTTAACAGAAAATTGAAATTTGCGAGAAATAAACGTAATCTAGACATTGCGGAAAATTAATGTCTTCCTTATAAATGACGTAGGGTCATTGCAAACTCCCCTACTTAAAAATAATGCTGTCCTCGACATTGCACAGAAATAGAAAACATTTAAAAGAACGTAAGAAGATTTAATTATGATTACTTGAATTCTGAAAGAGTCTGGGATATTTCTTTTTCATATCATCCTCCCTTTTCCATATTGCTTCCTTGGCACTGTGATGTTTCCATTGCACCTTGACCATGGGAATAGTTCTCTTCCTTAACCAACGATTATCTCATTCTATGATCTTGTTTGGTTCTTCCACATATGTCAAGTCTGGCTAAATTATAGTTTCAGGTACTACAAATTGTTGAGACGGTTCTTGCAAACATTTGTGTATGGAGGATATATAGAATACATCGTGTACTTTGGAGAAATTTTCTGGTAACCTCAAACGATATGCAGAGCTCCTATTCGGGCAATGATCTCAATGATCCCACATATCGCGGGCTTAGCTTGCCTGATATGCCAAATCGAGACACCCACTTCATTGGGCTTACTTTTAGATAAGTAAGATCTTCAACTTGAAATTCCATCACTCTATATCTTAAATCGTGGTACTTATTTTGACGATCTTGGGCTGCAGTTATTCTTAGCTTTATCAATTGAACTTTTATGTTAGTTTCTTCACCAAGATCGGATTCATAGATTTGGACATCTCCAATTTCTAACCAGGACAGAGGCATAAGACAGTTTCTTTTATATAGGGCTTCGTAGGGTGCTATTCAAATGCTAGCTTGATGACTGTTATTATATGCAAATTCAACTAAGGGCAAATGTTCTTCCCAGTTTCCACTGAAGTTCAATATGCATAGTCTTAAAAGATCTTCTAGCACTTGATTAACTATTTCAGTTTGCCTGTCAGTTTGAGGATGGAACGCAGTGCTAATTGTAAGTTTAGTATCCAAATCATCATGCACGACCTTCCAAAATTGGGAGGTGAATCTACTGTATCTGTCTGATATAATTATTTTTGGGACTCCGTGCAATCGAACGATTTTCCTGACATACGTTCTGGCGAGCTTCTCCACGGGATCCGTTTGTTTTATTAGAAGGAAATGTGCTGACTTTGTGAGTCCGTCAACGACGATCCATATGTTATCTGTTCTTATTTTGCTTCGGGGCAAACCCACTACGAAATACATGGCAATATCAATTCACTTCCATTACGGGACTGATAGAGATTGTAAGAGTACTCCTGGATTTTGATGTTCTGCTTTCATTGAGTTGCATGCACTGCAATGCGCCACAAACTCTCCTTCATCTTTCTTCAGTCCAGACCACCAATAAATTTTTTTAAAATCGTGGTACATTTTTGAAGTCCCAGGATGAATAGTATATTTTGAACAATGCGCTTCATGTAATATCACCATTCACAATTCCTTATCATTGGGCATCCACAATCGAGTTTAATGATAGATTTAACAGTCATTTTCTTGAAGATATTTATTCTTACTTCCAAAATAAGCAGCTTCATTTTTAGATACTCTGTATCTTTCTCTTGGGATAGTCTTATGCGCTTTTCTAACGTTAATTATGTAGTTTCTGTAGCCAGGATGTCATTCAGTTGTTTCGTTGTTACCACATCTATCCCTAGCTTATTCAGTTCCTTAACTATATTTTTGTTGATAGTATTGTGTTGAGTGTGCCAATTGATTTTCTGCTTAAGGCGCTGCTACAACATTGGCCTTGCCTGAATGATATTGAATATCCAGATTGTAGTCACTAATGAGTTCTAGCCATCGCATTTGCGAACAATTTAACTCCCTTTGAGTAAAAATGTATTTGAGGCTTTGATGATCTGTGAAGATTTCACATTTTACCCCACACAAATAATGTCTCCATATCTTGAACGCAAAGACAATTGCTACTAACTCCAAGTCGTGAACTGAATAGCTCATTTCATGAACTTTCAGCTGGCGAGAGGCATAAGTGATTACTCTCATATTTTGCATTAAAACACACTCAAGTTCTACCTTGGACGCATCGGTATAGACTTAGTAATCCATCCCTTCTTGTGGTAATGTTAGAACAAGAGTGGTCGTGAGGGAAGAACTATCAAGGTGGCATTGAATGCTCTTCCGTTAAAGTAGGACTTGGGTGTGTTTTAAATGTAAAATATGAGGGTAATCGCTTATGCCTCTCGCTAGCTGAAAGTTCATGAAATGAACTATTCAGTTCATGATTTGGAGTTAGTAGTAGTTGTCTTTGCGCTCAAGATATGGAGACATTATTGTTCCTTTCTTCTTCTAAGAGATTGATAAGTTCTCCGTAACTCTATAATCATCTCTTCCAAAGTGAATTTTCTTATGGTGGTGTGACTTCATAGTTTTTCTCATTCTTGAGATTCTCACGTAAAATCTTTTGTGTTCGTATGCTTGTGTGATTGAATCCTTGTGCTGTGATTTTCAATTATTTGTATTGGTTTATATTTCGTATTTATTTCGGTGACTCTCAGTGGTCAAACCCTGATCTTAAGGATTTCGTCAAATCTCCCATCATAACAGAACTTGATCGGACAAAGCAGTATTCATCTTTGGCTTGCTAAATAAACTAGCTCAAGAAATTTAATCAAACTCAAGCCAGTTTGTTGGTCATAATATCTAACATGTCAGGTATGTGATGTTGTAACATCGAACCTCATTTGGTTAATCAATGATCTTTCTTCTTCAGGTGAACATATGGTGGTTTCTCTTTTGGATCTCCCGCTTCTTAAACAATTTTGGAATCTCACTATCTTCTTATCATCTTCATACAATAGATTTGATGAACTCCTCAATACTGCCAAATCCTGATTCAAATTTTTCTCCCAAGTTTATTTCGAGTCACAATATGAAATTTAAGGAAAGAATTACCAATGAGAAAGTGTTAAATTGGATTTTTTGGAGGAATAAACTAATTGTAACATTTAAAGATAACGCTAGGCAATTAAAGGAGATAGCTAGTTCTGAGATTTAGGGATTTTTTTTCAACCCAATTCGTCATGCTTCATTGTCTCTCTGTCTCTTACAAAATTGATAAGAAACTCTACTCGCTGTTTGTCCTCTTTTTAATAAGTAGAGTGTGGTTACAGAATATGGACATCATGTTTTGGTACTGAATTAATTACATTGCAAGTATGAGTGATTGCAATAACTATTTTTCATACTTGCCTCGTGCAGTTCTGGAATTGGAGGAATTAATGCTCATTTTACTTATGTAGACGTAACCCTCCATATTATGTAACATGGGTTTTGTTTGAAGGCATGCTTTAAATTCGAGGTTTATCAAAAAGTCAACATGCACTGAGCTAAGTTTTCAATAATTGCAGAACCTTGACTTACCATTATCTTGGTAGTCTTAATGTTGGGATATGAAGTAAATAAACGAATGCAATAAGCAAGCAGAAGTACACAAAATATATGTGGCTCGGTGATTGTTCACTTAGATTTATGAGCTACACCTGAGTAATATTTTCTTACTCAAAAAAGAAAGAAGAAAGTGTTGCAAGAGAGAAAGAGAAGCTTATACTTAAGTTGTGTCCTCTTACTCAATTTCATCCTCTATTTATAACCTCTCAATTCTTATATAATGCTAAATTAGGAAATTTCATAATAATTTTGTCGGTCAAATAAGGTGGCCTCACAAGAGCTTCCCATTTCATTTAATAATCAAAGCGAGATTTTGTGGAAGCTTCTCCTGTCAAATTTTCATGAATGAGACTACTTGGAAATTTCTCGGTTAGAAGTTATCAAAGTCAAATATAACGGCTTAAAAAATTACTTATAACCAATATTTGACTAAATAGTCTCCACATTCTTAACACTCATCTTTTTTTTTTTTTGGCATTCACCACTCTTCCTTGATTACTATTACGATTTGATGATCTGTTAAATTAATGGATAAAATATTTATTTTGTTAGTGGAAATGCAATTAAATCTCAAATGGCTATTGGAAATTTTTGAGGAAACTCATCACACCCTCTCTTTATTAAGAGGCAGAGTTGAGGATTTGTAGTCAGCCTCAGCCTTTAGTTTTCTTTCGTCTTTCTTTTTCCTTGGGTACACTATTATCATTTCGCCACTGTGCTTATGTTTTTTCACTTTTTTGAACGTATGAATCAACTTCAAAGAAGAGATTTATTTTGAAATTCTGCATCTCATGTATCACTTTCTCATTTTTCTTGGCGAGCATCGGTACCTGACAACAGCCTTAGGATAAGCTAATGAATCACCGTGAGGAGATAAATGTGTTTATACATATTGCTTTCATACTCTTTTGCATGAACATAACTAGTATTTTCAAATGGTGACAGTTTAGACATGGAAGGATTGGAGCAAATTTGTTTGCATCCTGAAGTGTCTCATTTTCCAAGAAAGGCTTTATGCACATTTCCACGGATTGGATCTATCTTAAAACTAACTGTTAGCAAAGAGTTTGAATATGCATGCCAGCTAAAAGTTGGTTTTTGGATTAAGTTGTGCAATGTTGTTTTTGAAGTGCAATCAGGACTCTGGAAGGGTGCTCTTACACCGACCACTTATATTCAAAATTTGTCTGATGAAGACAACAACGTACAGATCCGTCAAAGGTGACTTCTTTTTTAAGGGAAAAGCAGGATTAAACAGACTCATTTTTTCATTGGAATAATGAGCTTAGGCTCTTAACTCTAGGATTTTTGTTTGTCGCACTTCATCTGTAGCGGATCGCTTGCCATTTTCAATCTTTCCCAGGGCATCGGATGTAACAGGTATTGAGCCTCTTTTACTTTCATAGAACTCTTTCAGCAGATGAACCATCTTTATTTTTCTTTGGCTATTGCTTCATTTTCACAAGCTTTTAGGATATTCTATTGTCTAAAAAAGTAATCTTCTTCCAAAGAATTGTGCTTTTGTTAACTTAATATTTGTGTATCAAATCTTTTCTCACGCAATGGAGAAATGCTCTGTCTACAAGTATTAAGTTACAGCTATTCATGATAGTCTACACCTCATCCTTAGGGATTTCTATCTTATTGTGTCTAGTAACAATAATTGGACTGAAGCTGAGAAAATGATTGACATAATTTAAATCTATGTTACTATTTTATTGTTTTATTAGTAGAAAGTTATGTTTACTAGTCATGAGCTTGCTATTAACTGTCCCATTTTTAAAAAGTTTAGCCTAGAATATATATACAGGGATACATTTAACTAACAATTGCACATCTTGATCTAACTTAGTTCTGTTGATGAACCTGCTCTTTTTCAGTAACTATTGGAACATGAGCATTATTTGTGGCCAAATTCTTAGTATAACTTGTTTTATTAATGAGCTTATAAATGATGATTGAGTTGGATAAATTTTATGTTTGAAGAAATTTATAGATTATTAGAGTGCACATAGCTGTACGCTCAGAATTAGTTATATTTAGATAATGGGAATCACAGTATAAATTAAAAATGCACTATAAAAAGTGTTCAATAGCACGAGCCTTATAATAATTAAGATTATATTTTGTATTTTAATTGTAAAGTACAAAATATTTATTAAGCACATTATACTGATTTAACTTGAGTGTCTTGTGAAATTCATGCTGCTATATGCATTGCATGTAATCCTGTGTTTCATGGAAAGGCCGACTCATTGAGATTCATTGTTACCTTACATGGGAATGTTCTTTCCAAAATTATTTTATTAATTATGGTTTAAAGCAAGTGGCATGTTTCTTCATCAAACTTTGGGCAATATATTTATTAATCGCTTATATTGCAAGTTGAAGCTAATAGATATTTATGTCTGTTTGAGGGAGGAGTGTTAATGTATAAATGAAACTAGAGAAATATTAAAAGTGAATTTGTTATTTTAGGTAAGCATACAATTTTGGGAATATTTATATTTTTTTCTCTCATTTTTTAATTAATTCTTTTTAGTCTACTAGGTTGGTGGCTGAAAAAGTAATATAGAGATAATGGAAGGGACCCAAGCCTATCATAAACTTGACATGATGATATCATAATATATATTTTCATAGAATCATTCTAACATATTATTAGGCCATCGGAGTATCTTATATATCCTTAACCTCAAATTTTAAACAAATTAAATAAAAATGGGTAAATAATATAAAATGTTAAATTTTAATTAATCGATCAATTAATTGATTTTTAATTATTTAATTAAATCCATCAGTTAAATTTGGAGAATAAAGGGGGTGGCCCCATGGAAAGTAATGATTAATTTAAAGTTTTACCTTTTCTTCTAAATCAATCATACTCCATATATATTTTAGTTATACCAAATTATAATTTTTCTTAGTAATTAGTTTGGAGAGAGAGAGGAAGAGAAAGACTTAGGGGCATGCGACCTCATGAGAGATGAAAATTATTGAAGTAAATTAGTAGTTTTTTTTAAGCTCAAAATTTTTCTAATTAACTAGTTTAAATTCCCTTTAACAAGTTTAAAATTTTATTTCTTTATGAATGAAATTAAATTTCGACTTGTGTAAATTATAATTAATTTGATAGGATAATTTTTTTCTTAAAATTAGTATAAAGCTTGCTCTCCCTTGTAGAATTAGGGCTATCTATGGTAGGTCTGTGTACAGTAAGTACTGTTGTTGCCATCTATGCAGTAAAACTTAATGGTAATGCTCATCTCTGGGTAGATATATAGGAAATAGAGGATGCCGTCTATGCAGTAAAACTTAATATACTATGCTACAAATTGCTCAAATATTTATTGCCTTTTAATTAATATGTTCATATTTTTCTATACAAATTTTCTCCATATTTCATCACATTGTAAGTCCTCACCCAATATTAGAATTACAATAGGGCGCTGTTTTATTGTTCTTACTGATATGGGAGGTTATTTACTAACATAATCCTTCTTCTGTTTTCAGAAACAGACTTTGCTTATTCTTCATATTCAACTCTGATGGAATCTCTTACATACCCAAAGGTGTTCCCAAATACCAACTCTTATTTAAATTTGAATATTCAAATTGATCAGTATGCTTTTGAGTTTGTTTTGATATATCTACATGCATTTAGTTTGGAGATGGGCAACTGCATTAGGCTTGTCTTGAACTATGAAGCTACTTGTCAAACTGGGTTATTGGCTATTGGAAACTGGAAATAATATATTTTTTTCTACATAAACTGGGTCTTTAAGCATATGCAAATATATTGTTTTTTCTATCAACATTTTTTTCTTGTTGCCAGTAATTTGATCTTGATATCTATAAGTGTTACTTGTTGAACTGCAATACCTAAACATCTTGACTAACCATTCTTGACATATTCTAAAAAAAAACGTAGCCTTTTTGGTGGTGGCTGGATTGATTTTAAGTAATAGATTTGAGGTTGAGATATGACCAGGTAAATTATGATATTTCAGATCTTCGCATTGAAGTAATAATCAGCTTTTTTTTCCTTAAATAAATGATGATACTTGTGTCATTGATCTTGTTAAAGACTATGAAGGCATCCTTATGGGTTGTCTTGTTGGTGACTCAATCAGCACTGCCAATGAAAAGCTACAACTCAACATTAGTAGTGATAATGGGACTAGTAGAAGATTAAAACCATTGCAAGAGACGTACTAAAATAAATTGATTTCACAGATAACTTGTGCATATTCTTAGGAATTTTATTAATTATCCATGGATGACATCTGTTTGTAAATTTGTGACATTGAAATATATGGTTGAACCCATGCCCAAGATCTCATTCCCTCAATCTCTCATTTTAAAAACCATTTGGGAACTCCTAATCTGTGAACTCTCAAACACAACCCTCTTTTGGACAATCGTAGTCTCCTATCAAAGTTTCATCCCTTGCCACCACTACCTTAGTTATTAGTGTGGTTGCAACCTTGTAGACTCTTCTCTCCAATTCTCAAGCTCCTTAGCTTTGTATCTCGCATGTGATTTTTATGTGCTTTTCTCCAATTCTCAAGCTCCTTTGCTCTGTATCTCACTGCATTCATGGCTGGACATTTCATGTTCCCCAGTTTACTTTCTATCTCATGTATCCAATTCTCAGTCTCCATTGGCCGAGCTGACCCGTCGTAAGACGGTGATTCAATTTCATGAAGGCTTGCAGTGCTCCATCGATTATGTGCCTTTGTTCAGGAGGAGACATAGGGACTGTGTTAATTGGCCAATATTTGTGTAACGACCCAATGTTGTTACTTTGCAAATTAGGTCAAGTCCCACCTTAGAAATCAGGATCCCGAGGAATTTCGAATCAGGGCAAATAAAAATATCCTTAGATGAGAATAAAATTTTAGATCAAAGTACCATAGTTTAGGAGAAATCTGGATAACAGAAACTCCCGCTTTATTCTTCTGAACTTTTTAAATTCAATAAATCAAGAAAATTGAAATACATGTCTGAAATCATCGATTTTCATGTCACTATGTAAAGTAAATTATTTAAAAGCTGCTCATAAAGTCATCAATTTTGGATCGTCGGTTTAACCTAAATTAATTTTTAAAGTTTAAAACTTCAGAAATTAATATAAAATAAAATATTTATCTGAATCGAAAATTTTTGGCGCAAGGGTGTTCATTATTTCATAACACACCTCAGTGTAAAATTTTCGTTATTTTTGGATGCCAAACGGCGGAAAAATGCGAAAAATTTAACTTTAAGTAATTTATTAATTTTCTTAAAGAATTCCTTTTCTTCCCCCCATCCCGAATCGCCAAGAGGCGTAACTTTCCGTCGGGAGGGCCCCACCCCAGCTAACCTTCCCTCTTCTTTTCCCCCTCCACTATTTAAAACCCCTTGCCTCCTTCACCTTCCCCACACATTAACCAGCCCCCTCTCCCAGCCAGCCACCAGCCCCTGCAGCCACCCGGCCACCTCATTCGGACTCTCCAAACCAATCATCCCCCTTCCCAGCCCTCCAAAGCAGCCAGCCATCCCCTCTCCTTGTTGCCAGCCCCCCTCTCCCTACTGCCAACCTCCCCTTCCTGCAGCAGCCCTCCTCCCTCCTCCTGCCGGCCACCAGCCAACCACCATTTCGACAACCTCCTTCATCCGTCCAGTCTCCCTCAGCTTCCCGACAATACTATCCTAGGTAAGAGGAGAGGGAAATGAGGTAGAAATGAGGAGATTTTGCTAATATTATTATATAATTAATATTTCATTATTATGAAAATAAATATGATAAAATTTTATCATCACATTAGCATTATTATCATTAATCAATAATGATAAACAATGCATATATTATAAGATGACTATTATTTTCATTCAGGCACTTTTTATTTTAACGTTTTATTATTATTATTACTTTCTGCAATTTAATTTCTGTCATTTTCATTATATCTTTTACTTTTGTCTATTATTATTATTATCATAATAATAACGTTAACCTAATGTAAAAGCGAAAAAAAAACAGAATGGAAAAGAAGATAGTAATTACTCCTAAGAATATTGGCTAAAAGCTAATTTAAAAATATCCAAATCTAAATATAGATCCAAAAGTCGAACTGTCAAATTTTAGATCTTAAAGAACAAAAGTACTCAGTACATGACATATATTACTTTTTTATACTTTACTGTTGCTTAGCTTCGCTTCTTCGCTTTGAGCCAAAATATATATTGAAGGTTGGTTGGTTGTTCGGAACTAACGTAACTGTAATGACCCTAGGTCATTTGTAAAGGGGACGTTACTTTCCCGCAAAATCGAAATTCCGTTAATCTCCCGCATAATTCAGTTTTCAGTTACAATTCTCAATTTAGGAAGATTTCAAACTCAATTAATGTTAAAATAAAAAAAATTTAGACCTGTCATTAGCCCATACTTAAATTAGTAAAGCATAAATTGTCTCATTAATACCCATATTCAAGGAATCGGTTGCACTTTTAGAAACTGTTAAGCAATTAAATCTACGGCTGTATTAGGAAGGTATGCAGAGAGTAATAAAGCTAATTACCCGTAACTCACCGGCTAATCAGCCCGAATGAAACGGACGTGCGTTGCATACGCACGTCCTATTTAACCGGAAAGAGTCGAATAACTCTCACCACTCAAACTAGCCCTCTCTTCCTCTCAGTCAGTCGAACCCTCCCGCTCGACTCTCTCTCGCACGGAGGGCGACTGCGCAGTAGCCGACGGGAGCACTACTTGCAGTAGGCGAGCAGACGACGATGACTCGATCCTTGCAACCGAGCCCCTCGATCCAACCCGTCGACGGAGACAAAGACTCGTTCGATGCCGAAACCCAAGGCGAAGACGGTTGCAGACCCGTTCGACGCCGAAGACGCTCGCAGATTTGCTCCTTCAACTCGACTCGTCCACCTACCCGACGTAACGTACCTGGTAGCCAATCTCTCTTTGACCCGATCGCCTCTCCCTGCGCCTGATCCTTCTTCTGCGCTCAACAAGCGGTTCTTTTCTCCCGATCCCAGCCGCTAATCCTTCTAAGGCTCCGCTATTTTTTCCCTAGGGCCCGCAGACTAAAGGTATGATGTTCCTTTTAAATTTTGCTACTAAAATCCTTAATAATAATAATTTAGGATTAAAGTTATTTCATTATTTAGTAACTTTGTATAATGAAATTGAGCATTGTTAGATATTGAACTTAATCATAAAGTTTCTAGACCTTACTAATGAACAGAATATTTTGACAGGCAAATTATATTCTGACCATTTGAAATATTACCTTTGGGTGTTCATGAAACTCATTTCATTCATCTTAATTACTTTTAATATCCTATGCTTGGAAAATGTTTCTTTACTTCTTACTGTCTTAGAGCACTATAATGGAATTTGGATAAGTTAAATATGATTTATATAATTAGAATAATATATAATATAAGTTAGACTCTGCTGAATTTGGTGTAAGGATAAATAATAGGTAGCATCTTAACCTATAGTTGGGCCACTGATTATTTGAAATCTGAAAATTTAACCATCCTACACCCCGCGAAAATGTTATTGCTTAATAATAGGAGTTGAAACTTCAAGTGTTATAAGTAAATAGTGATTCAACAATTCAATCCATGTTTTACCATGCTCTAGCATAATTTAAGGTTATTAAATTCTTCTATTGGGAAACTATTTTACAAGGTTGTTAAGAAAATAAAGAATATTTGATTTAAATTTGATATACTAAATCACCGATTTTAGAACTCTTAAGTGAAATTATTGTAATATACCTTCTATTATGAGATTTAAATCAAGGTTTAGGAAGAATATGAGAACGAAAGGTTAAGATATGTAGTATACCGAGTAAATAGGATTCGTTGAAACAAAAAACATCACTTTCAAAGTTTAATAGAATTCCAATTCTAACTTTTGCAGATACACCAAGTTTGTAAGTGAATCATCTTGTTAAGTCAAACACAAAAAATACACTGGATATTATTTTTATGCTTTTTACTTTTGTTGCTTAACCATCGCTTTGAGTCTGTTCCATATTGCTATTTAATGCGTTATTCTTATTACTAATGATGTAAGATAAATGAAAATGATGTTTATGTATTTTGTGAATGTTGCAAAGGATTCCAAAATAGAGGTTGAATTAAGTTAGGGACGAGGCTAGTTCATCGAGAGTTACAAGGGTGCCATCTGGAGCCTTTGAGGGGGCCCAGGTGAAGATTATGCTTAAATATATTTTTATGAATCCAGTCTCATGGTTCTGGCTTTGCCCATCAGAATTGCTAACGTTGCTTCATAATATCATGACATAAAAATAAACATGAATTTTTATGCGATTAATATTTGAAATTTGGCTTGTAACAAAAGAACATGTATTTTGCAGGAGAGATGATTATTTTTTATTTGGAATAAACTATACTTTCTTATAATTATTATCATTTTTACTTTCCATTTTTGCTTAAAGTATATTTTTAATATTCTTTGTATTTAGTATGTGCACTAAGACATTATTTTTATAATACCAGATCAGATACAACTGGAGGAAGCTGATATAGTTTAAAGTCGTTAGAAAGAAGCGTGGCACGGGAAATTAATTTACCCTTCGAGGACTAATTATTTTTAGATAATGGCAATTATGTAATAAATTTCTGAATGTTATTTACTTTAAATTGAATGAATGTTATTTCTTTATACTTGAATGACTCTGGATGTTTGTTAACCGCTATTTTACCTAACCGCCAATATGATCCTGCGGAAAGATGCATTCGATGTTAGATTGGTTATTACCAACATAACATAGGTCTTCACAGTAACATTCGTGGGTTATTGGAAAATAACATCAGTAACATTAATGCTTGGTTGGTTGTTAGAAATCAACATCCTTTTCATTCGTGGGTTGCTGGAAAAAGGACATCATCAACATTCATGGGTTACTGGAAAATTGATATTAGTGACATTCGTGAGGGGTTACTGAAAAATTGATATTAGTGACCTATATTTTTGTGATAATACTTGTTGCAGGAAATTATTATTCATTTTGCGCTATTACCTTACTTTTATTGCATTTTTATCCTTATATCTGCTAATCGCATATTTGTTTTTATAAAAACGTACTATATTTTGTTTATTGTGGTACTTAGAGTATTATCTAATTATTGGAAATTTCAATCCCGGTATTGTTTTCTGAACAATACCAGGTCAGGTACCTCTGGGGGAGCTTGAAGAAGAACTTTAAAACTTAAATTATCAATTGGCCGTTGGATCGGTGACGCTACTTTAACTTTTATTTATCTTTTGATTCTCTTTATTTTTAAAAGGTTGAACAATGTTTGTAATGTATGATGAAAATTTTTGTAATATGTAATTTTGAAATGAATGAGAAATATCTTTGGCTTTTGTATGTGTATGCTCTTTTCTCTTAAATTGCTCAATATGATCATACGGTATGTAAGTACCTGATACAGGGATAGCTTTGGCTGAATCGGCGTTGGGTTACCACAATTTGGGCCATCAACTCCAAGATTCTATCAGTTTTGCTCTCCGTTGGTTCTGAAGGCACAAGGGGCTTCATCGGAGTCTCTATCAGCAATTCGGGAGAGTATTTCTTCCGTATTCATCTATTAAGAGATTAATTGCGAAAAATAAAGATTTGAATGCATCTATTGAAAGCCATTCTATGTTCTGTGCAAAAAGGAATTAAAGATACAATTTTTTCTCATAATTTACACAGTTTTATTCTGATAAAGGTGTCAATCTAAATTATTTTCTTCAAGCTTTCCACCTAAAGCTTCCTATATTTGTCGCCAGTTTTCCTCTTCTTGGAAGTTGAGGCTGCATCCCCAGTTTGCACTTTCCCTTTGATCTCAAAAATGCATTCTTCATACTCTTCCTCTTTCTCCATTGCTAGTTCAGCGAGCATGGGAAGAAGGTTCCGTAGTATTTCTTTTAACTCACGCACTTCTCTTCAAGATTGGTGGTCCTCTCATGTGATGACCCATGTTTGGTTGGTAAGAACCAAACTAACATCGGATGCATCTTTCCGCAGGATCATATTGGCAGTTAGATAAAATAGTAGTTAACGAACATTCAAGCCATTCAAATAAAAGAAACGACATTCATTCAATTTAAAATAAAAACAATATTCAGAATTTATTACATGAAATTCAATATACATCAAACTATTAATCCTGGAAGGGGTAGTTATGTTCCCGCGCTACGCCTCTAGATTATATCAACCGCCTCCAACTGTATCTGATCTGGCATTATAAAAATAATGCTTTAGTGCACATTCTAAATACAAAGGATATTAAAAATATACTTAAAGTATAGCGGAAGGCAAGGAAAAAATGAGATAACATTTGCAGGGAAATACAGTGTGTTTTAAATAAGAGATAATCAGGTCACCTGCAACAATAAATGTTCTGTTCACATGCCAAATATCAAAAGGAAAAGCAATAATTGCGTAAAATTCTATGTTTATGTTTATATCTATGATATTATGAAGCAATAATAGTAGTTCTGTTGGGCAAAGCCAGAACCATGAGGCTGGGTTCATATGCATTTAAGCATAAACCTTCACCTAGAACCACTTAAGGATCTCAGATGGCAACGTGCATTTAAGCAACCTTCACCTGTGCCTCCCTCAAAGGCTCTAGATGGCACCCTTATAGCTCCCAAGGACTAGCCCCGTCCCTAACCTAATCATGCTCCGTTTTGGAACCCTTCTTGCAACATTCACAAGACACATAAACATCATTCAATTTCTCTTACCTCATTAGTAGTAAGAATAACGTATTAAATACAAAATAGGTTCAAAACGATGCATAAGCAGCAAATGAAAGTAAAAGCATATAAAGTAATATCCAGTGTACCTTTTGTGTTTGACTTAACTAGATGAATCACTCACAACTTGAGGTGTCTGCAAAGATTATAATTGAGATTTTATTAATCTATGAGACTATCTATTTACAAGATTTAGAACTAGTATTCGTGTTCCCTAATTTACCTTTAGATGGTTACTTAGATCTAAATCTTGTAAGAGTAGATTATACAATAAAAATATTCATAATTCTAATTTATCATATTTTACTAAACCTTTCTTTTATCATTATCGAACCCATCTATTAAGTTATGATAGAACAACATGCTTCATTCAAGCAATATTTCAAAACCTCTTGAGCTATTATTTATGATCTATTTTGGTATGAATTCAATGCTATAAGCTAGGATATGAGGTTGATAATATTTGATTAAAATTATAACTGACTCCAAAAATTTATCAAATAGCTGATTCGGACTGATTAGAGATCTTCCTAATATTGGCTAGTAAGATCTAATCATAGTACTGCAATATTATTATTAATCATTATAATACTTCATAAAGCAAGATAACCAAAAACCTAGTCTTAGGTTAAATGATTAAATATGATTAATTGTTGATAATTATTAGGTTTATATCACTATAATGTTAAGAGTATATATATTTTTTAATGATATCAACATAAATTTCTTAGTCTATTTATAAAAATTATTTATTATTATTATTATTATTATTATTATTATTATACCTATATATATATATTATTTATCCTATTAGGTAACCGATCGAACAGAGGAGTTTACCTTGCGATCGAGCAGACGAGTTGAGCGGCACGAGGAAGGAGAAATCGACGCTGGAGGAGGTCGAGCGGAAATGACGAAATCGGCGCAGAGACGGGAGGTCGGATCGACTCGACTGCGCTTTTGTCTGCGTCCTTCCGTTGGCCACAGGTACGGATCGACGCGCCGCTGCCTGCTCGCTTGCTGCGCGCCTTTGTTGGCTCCGGTACGCACGTCGAATGGAAAGGAGAGGGAGAGGAGGTTAGCTCGAATGGTGAGGGTCTTCTGTCCCCCTCCCGATTAAATAGGACGTGCGTATGTAACGCACGTCCGATTTATTCGGCTCGCAGCACGTTACGAAACTCTTCCCTTAATAGCTCTACGAAAACCTTCTAACTTCAACTGATAGTTATTGTTTTAACCGTTTCAAATAGGGACAGCTAATTCATACCTTAAACATGAGCTTTCAATGAGGAGGTTATCTTTTGTTAAATTTAAACGTGTTAATAACGGTTTTAAATTAAATTTCAGCTTTTAAACGAATTTTAAACCTTCTGAATTAAGAATTGAAATTGAAAAATCAAATTTTAGCGGGAGTTTTAACGGGAAACTGAAATTTGCTGGAGATTTAACGAATCGGGATTTCAATTTTTTTACCTTATAATGACCTAGGGTCATTACATCTCATTAGCCACATTTATAAATCCTATGGTCATCTCAAACAGATCCTCTTTATTCTCCAGAACCCGCATTCAATCTTCAAGAGTGGGAGGATCGTAGTTGGGCTCGGGGATCTCCAATTGCCAAGAATCTTCTTTACTAGAGTTGGCCTCAGAATGATTTGGAAAATTCATCTACAAAACTCACTCTCAGTTTGATTGATTCCTAGTTGTCATTAAATCTAAACATAAAAAATGTTACATTTTAGTGTCCTTCTAAGTTTGTAACTATGGTTTTCATATTTGATAATTCTAAATTAAATTGAATGAATTCCTTTCTTTGGCTCTATTTTTATGCAATATCTTACATAACACTTCCAATCCTGCTCTGATACCAACTGTGATAGCCCATGTTAGGTTGGTAACAACCAATCTAACATCGAGTGCATCTTTCCACAGGATCATATTGGCGATTAAGTAAAATAGTAGTTAAATAACATCCAGAGCCACAGAAGAATAAGAAAATTTTATTCATTCAATTTAAAATAAATAACATCCAGATTGTTACATATTTGTCATCATACATAATATAAATATTTGTCTCTCGTAGAAAAAATAAAAACTAAAATTATATCCCGCGCCATGATTCTTTTGAACATCATTAAACTCTATCAACCTCCTCTAGAAGATTTGGTCTGGCATTATAAAAATAATGTCCTAATACGCATTCTAAGTACAAAGGATATTAAATAATATACCTTTAAGTAAAAGCCGAAGGCAAAAATAATATAATAATAATTGCAAGAAAATATAGTAAAATGCAAATAAAAGATAATCATTAGACATGCCAAATTTTAAATAGTAATTGCATAAAAATTCATGTTTATGTTTATGTCTTGATATCATGAAATGACAATAATAGTTACGATGGACAAAGTTAGAACCTTGTTGTTGGGTTCAATAAATCATAAAAGTATATCCTTCACCTGAGCTCCCTCAAAAGCTCCAGATGGCACCCATATATCTTCCGAGGACTTGCCCCGTCCCTAACCTATTCATGCTCCGTTTCGAAATCCCTTGCAACATTCACAAGATACATAAATATCATTTTGTTTCTCTTACATCATTAGTAGTAAGAATAACGCATTAAGTAGCAATATGAAACAGACTCAAAGCAATGCTTAAGCAGCAATGAAAGTAATAAGAGTATATAAAATAATATCCAGCGTACCTTTGTGTAGACTTAATAAGATGACACACACAATTATGATGTAGTATTGAGAAATTTGATGTGTCTGCATAAATTATGTTTTGTAGTTTTATCAGCCTTTGAAAATATCCGTCTTTATTATTAAAGCATATATTCTCTTTTATAAGTTGATATTGATTAGTTTGTTAATAAACTTATGTGTTTTTACTAGGATGATCAAGTTTCATTATTAAAGCATTTAGCCTGATCAAATCTTGACATAAAGATTCATTGCATTTTATCACATTTTGCTTTTATTAGTTGGTTTTCAGGTCCTTAGTAAACTCCTCTAGTACCAACTATTAGTGCATGGCTTTCTAGGCATAGGTAAATGCAGTGTGGTTCATGCATGATCGTTGGCAACTAAGATGCTAAGGGTATTGATTCATCTGCTAATCACACATGCATAGGGTTCTATATTAGATGAAGATTGAAACTGTAAGATGTCAAACCAATCTAATTTCTTATATTCATCAAACTACTCATTGTTATTGAAATTTCATACATTCAGCAATCATGGATTTTATCATGGTCTCTATTATTGTTCCACCAGCTTATAATCACCCATGATGACTTCCAGTTTGACCCTAAACCGTATATAAATTATACATCTCTCACAGCATCTCTACCAACATTCATGAAGACATTGGGTTAATTCTGCCCTTGCTCTGAATTATAAATAGATTCTCTGTCTTTCTATTTAGATGGATTAACGTAATCCATCTGATCTCAACAACCTTGTTAATATCTATATTTCAAATCTAAACTCATTGTCTTAAAATAATCTTTGTATCAAATCTGATCTTATTTGATCCTTACCAGATTTGATTTGCAAATCAATCTATTTAAATCCTCATTTCATTCCACCCTAAACTATAACAAGCATGGCAAAGAAAATAATTGACTATAATGGTTCATGATTTTAAGTTGTTAAATTTGCCATATGAATAATATGCTCAATTTATTTTCAGATTTCACTACCTATCTTAAGGTGTATAAAAAAAAGCAGAACTAAGCGTATGAGTTTAATACCGACTTCCAAGAAGATCGTACCTCAGCAATTAGAGCACATAATGATCGAGCGGAAAAGAAGTCGTGAGGGAAGGGCAGGACGATGGCTTCTGAACCGCTCCTCAGCGTCTCTATCGTAACTTCCTATAGTCGCTCCTATTGACTAGGCGAGGATCGAGAGGGTTGAAAGGTGCGTAGAGGGGTCGAGGCTTTCCCGGTTTGTTGCGGCTTGAAGGAAGAAGAGCAAGGAATCGAGAGACGCTTGATGTGCCGGTGTTGTTGGTTCTGCTGAGGTTTAATAGGACGTGTGTACGTGTAACAACCAAATATTTTTATCTGCAAATTAGGTCACATTCTCGCCTCAGAAATCGGGTTTTGAGGATTTTCTGTTTAGAGCAAAAAAAAATACCGATAAATATAAATAATTTTTAGATCAAAGTACCATAATTTGGGAGAATTCAGATAACAGAAATTCCCTCTTTATTTTTTTGAATTATTTAAATCCAATAAATTGAGAAAATTAAATGTGTCCGAATTCATCGATTTTTGTGTCATTATGTTAAGTATATTATTTAAAAGTTGTTCAAAACTTTTCATCAAATTCTGAGTGTTGGTTTGATCTCAATTAATTTTTGAAGTTTAAAACTTCAGAAATTAATTAAAAATAAAATCTTTCTTTGAATTAAAATTTTTGGCGCAAGGGTGTTTGTTACATCGTAAAACACCTCGCTGTCAAGTTTCATTGTATTTGGACGTCAAACGGCAGAAAAATGTGAAAATTTTAACTTTAAGTTTTTTTTTTGGCGCAGGTTGGTCGACCCTTTTGGCCGATCCCCTCCCTCTCTCTCTCTCTTCCTTGCTTCTTCCCTACTTATACCCCCTCAGCCCTCCCCTTCCTCTCCCACAGCTGCTCTCTCCTCTCCCAGCTAGCCCTCTCCCTTAGCTCCTTTCCCAGCCACCTTGCCAGCTAGCTACCGGTCAGCAGCAGGCTCCTCCCAGCCTCCCACAGTAACAACCAACAGTAATCTCCCTCCCCTTTCCTGCCAACCAGCCCACTTGCCACTGCCGGCCGGCCAACAGCCACCCCAGTCAGCCGTCCGACCACCCCAGTTCGACCTTCCTTCGTTCTTAGACGATCCTAATCCTAAAGGTAAGAGAAGAAGTATAAGAGAAAGAAAAAATTAAGAGATATTTTGATTCTTTTTATTTCAATTATACTACCTCTCTTTTAGTCATTTACATTATTATTGTTCTCATTAATCAATAATGAGAACAATACAAATGTTATAAAAATGACTATTATTTTTATTTTTCTGCAATTTAAATTCAGTCATATATTATCATCATAATAATAACGCTATAATAAATGTTACCGCTATCGCAGTAACTTAAAAAAAACCAAATTTCAATTAAAAATAAAAAAGCAAAAGAAGAATGGAATGGAAAAGATAATATTTACTCCTAAGATTATTGGCTAAATACTAATTTTAAATATCAAACATAAATGCAGATTCAAAATTTGAACTGTCAAACTTTTGATCCTAAAGAACAAAGGTACCTAGTGCATGACAAATATTACTTTTTGCATTTTACTACTGCTTAGCTTCGCTTTGAGCCAAATTCATATTGAAGTTTGGTTGGTTGGTCGGAACTAACGTGATAACAGTTGTGGGTTGCTGGAAAAATGACATCAGCAACATTAATGATTTGTTGGTTGTTAGAAACCAACATCCTTTTCATTCGTGGGTTGCTGGAAAAATGATATCAGCAACATTAATGCTTGGTTGGCTGTTATAAACCAACATCCTTTTCATTCGTGGGTTATTGGAAAATGATATCAGTAATATTTGTGGTGGGTTACTGGAAAAACGACATCAGTAATCTATATTTTGTGATAACACTTGTTGCAGGAAACTTTTATTTCTTTTGCATTATTTACTTATTCTTCCTGCATTTTATTACATTCTTATATCTACTAATCGTATTTCTGCTTTTATAAAAATGTAATATATTTGTTTACTGTGGTACTTTGAGTATTCTCTAATTATTGGGAATTTCAATTCCGATATTATTTTCTGTACAATACCTGGTCAGTTATTTCTGGGAGAGCCTGAACAAGAACTTTAAAATCTTAAATTATCAAACTGTCAATGGATCTACGATGGCGCTACTTTAACTTTTATTTATCTTTTTATTTTCTCTTTATTTTAAAAGTTTGAACAATGTTTGTGATGTACGATGAAGATTTTTGTAATATATAATTTTAAAATGAATGAGAATTATTTTTGACTTTTGTATGTGTTTGCTCTTTTCTCTCAAATTGCTCAATATGATCCTGCGGTATGTGAACATCCGAATGCCGAGACAATTTCTACTGAACCGAATATCGGGCCATCACAGTACGTAACGCACGTCTGTTCCTTGCGGCGTAAGTCACGAACTGGGTTCGTCGACTCCCTTTTTCGAAACTCTCGCCGCTTTTATGTGTCGATTGCAGGGAGGTAACGGCTACCCATACGTTCCTTCGACTCTTCTATTTAAAACCATCGGCTTTATTGCCGACGATTCCTGAAAGGCTATTTAGGCTATTCTAAATGAAATGCTTATTTTAAGGCATGATAATTATCTAATGGGCAAGAAAATTTGAATTACATTGAATGTTTTTATTAGAGGGTTTTCTCAAAACTTCCTAATTAATTTATTCTGTCATACATGTTGAAGCACTTTAACGGATTCTAGCGATAGTTGATGAAAACGAATTTTAGCAGGAAATTTTAACAGAAAACTGAAACTTGCGGGAAATAAATAGAATTTAGACATTGTGGAAAATAATATTTTCCTTATAAATGGCCTAGGGTCATTACAGTATCTCACATGTGATGTTTGTGTTTTCTTGCCCCATCTCACTCTATCTACAATATGCACCCATTCTTCTTTCTATGTTTGTCAATTGATCTTTCATATTTATGGGCTTTTTCCTTATTACCTAATCTCCTTATACCCTCAAGTACAAGGCTTGATCCTATTTCTCTGGTTCAATGTCTATGTCCTTCTTGGCGATTGTTTTGATTCTGTAGATGTAATATCTTATAACAACAATTGCATTTTTTTGTTATACTAGATATATGAGCATAAAATTTTCTTACTAAATCTTGATGGTTATACAAAAAAAAATTTATGTGTGGGTTCCATTGGACGGCAACGCTGCCTTTCTCCCCGCTCGTCAGTGATAAACATCGAAGCTCTCTCAGTGTTAGAGGCTCCTGAGCGGCTGCGGCTTGGCTCTGAGCTGGCTTCATCGCCTCTCCCGGGATTTGGCCTTTAGGGCATCTCCGATCTCTCGGTCTTTATACGACCCTGATTTCTTCGCCGCTACTCTGGTATGTTTTCTTGTGGGTATTGAAAGTTTGTTGCGGTCAGGAGATTTTTGAGCTCAATGGCTGATGGTGGAGGGGGTATTTTGCTCCTATTTTCCATTGTGCTCCTCATCCCCCCAAAGCACCTGAATCTTTTCTAGCTGCCCTTACTAACTTCCCGACATTAAAAACTTTAGTTAGCATCAAGCCTATTTCCGTTTGCATAGGCAAACCTGCTCTAATTTTCACCAATGATGAGATTCAACTCTTAGCCAAATAATTTGAGTATGCTTTGGTGGCCAAATTTGCATATGGAAATTATCCAATGTATATTTGCAAGTTTTTTGGCGATTTGGGTCCTTCCGGATCCTTTTCAATTGGATTAATCGATCACCGCCATATTCTTGTCAAGTTGTCTTCTAAGGAAGATTGTACTCTCCTCTTTTCTTGAGGCTCCTATTTTGTAGACAAGTTTCATTTTAAATTTCTGAGGTGAACTGTGAATTTTGTTCATATATCAGAACCACTAATTGCACCTGTTTGGCTGAACTTCCCACTGCTAAAGGCTCATTTCATTACCCACTTTGTCCTCTTCTCTTTGGTACGTTACTTCGGTAAGCTTCTCAAGGTGGATACTACCACACGCTAATCTCTTGCGGCCCTTGGTGGCACATGTTTTGGTGGAAATCGACCTAAATCTTGAACATGATATCTGGATTGGCGAAGAAGATGGTTATTTTCAAGAAGTTTTATTTGAAAATCTAGCCAAAAATTGTTAACATTGTGGTATTTTTGGACACGATATTGTTACATGTTTCAAAATTCACCATGAACTAAAAAAATGGCTTCATCTAAGGAACATGAAGTGGCCCCACATCAAGTGGCCCCACATCAAGTGTGAACTGTCGAACATGTTTATGTACCAAAATATAATGTGATGGGTGAGAGAGCTAGGATCTTTCACCAATTGTTCAGGGATTGAACCATCCTACTATTCTCCAATCGGCTGTAGTAGAAGTTATACTAGCTGCAGCTGTGACTGATGATGAGTTTGAGTTCAACCTTGAAGGTTGCAATAATTTTGATGTTGGTAAATGGTAATACACCGGTTGTGGTGGAAGATCCAGTTGATATTGCCTTAGCTGTAGGCAGCATCATCAAGTCAATTTTTGATGCGGCCATCGATGTTGACATGGAGGTTATCATAAAAGGATGCCGCGTTAGACCATTTCTCAACTACCTTTTATTTATTGTCATTGACAGTCTCTTTCATGGCCAGATGGAGTTGGATGATGCATCAATTTAGAGTTTGATTGGAACGTTCAATACAATTTCTAAAGAAAGCAGGGATTTCCCTAAAGTCAACGCCATCAGGCAGCTTCTTATGGAGAAAGTTCTTCATGATCCTTTCGGGGAGGAACAATAGACTGTCGTCAAGATTGTCCAGGAGGTGGCGGCTCTCCAACTTCTCGCCAATTAATGTCATACGAGTGGAACTGGCGAACACGAATGTCATATGAGTGGAATTGGCGAACACAAATGTCATTCATCCACACATACATTGCCTGATATTGATTATGATGAGGAGCCATTATATGAAGAGAATGAGTCTGAAAATCTGAAAGAGGCTTGCTTCAATAGACTTTGGACAATGAAGAATGGCCCTAAAAAAATTTCACGGTAGTATCAAAGGAAAAAAGGCGCGGACCCTGAAGCATGAGTAGAGGATCTCATTTCCTCTTTCGCTTGAATTTTTTATCTAAATTTGATTATTCATTGGTGAAAATATATGGGGTGCTTTGTAACCATTTTCCTAGTTTTTTGTATTTTTTAGTTTTTGTTTTATTTTATTTATATTATTTTTAATTTTTTTTATGGTTACTATCCAAATTTATTGTACTTATTTTTTCTAATAAAATTTCTACATACTATATATATATATATATATATATATATATATATATATATACTTCCAATTTACTACTACTTTTGTGCATGCATACTAGTAGAATCATAATGAAAAATCATTTGTAGTGTGGCCCCTCTAATTTCTTTGAAACAATAAGTAGAAATTTGTCAATTAAATATAGTTTACATCAAATACCCATATATTCTATCCATGATTAAGAGTTAAGCGTTTATTCATTTTTTCCCCATAAATTTAAATGTTTAAGAGCAAACTTTTTCTCTGATAGTCATTGTATTATCATAGTGAACCCTATAACATGACAAAAATGTTTTCAAATTTGAGAGCACAAACCAATGACTTAGTGAGCATGATTTGATTTCACAAGCTTTTCAACTCTATGATAGGGCATGACTTTGTTTTGGGAGCTTACTTTGAGCCAAAGAGCTTATACAAATTTATAAATTTTCAGTTCAATGCAGTTTGATAAGAATCATGAAAATATCTGCGCATGATGCAGTGATATTGTAATTGAAAATTGCTGGTGACTATATATTTTTTTATTTTGTAATTATTTTCTTTTAGTAATCCCCTATTGAGGACATTTTTAGAGGAAAAGAATTATGAATTACTTTCTTGCATCTTTGCTTTCAACCATCTAATTAAAACTTGTAGATCATTACCTGCAACTATGGATTACTTTCTTGCATCTTTGCTTTCAACCATCAAATTAAAACTCGTAGATCATTACCTGCAACTATCAAACGAAACTTCATCAGATTATATATCATAGGTCATTAAGCGTGCCTGCCATATTAAGGCCCATAGATCATTATTTGTTGTCATCAAGTTAAAGCCCTTGGATCATTTTTTAAAGTTGTTGAATATTTTCCTCCATATTAATATTTTTCTTATTTATAGGCTTATAAATCTATAAATATGGTTTATTTTTTACATTGATGCTCTTTTCTTAGAATAGAAGAACCGTACTTTTTCAAATTTGTTTGTGCTCATAGATGTTTTATAAAGACTGAAGCAAAAGCAACAAGACTTTTTGGGGACAGTCATCGCATGGTATGAAAAGTATTTAGAGATCCTTGCCCACATAGCACCCAAATCTTTAAAATAAACATATCCAGCACCAAACTTTAATATATAAAAATAAAACACTATTGTTTCACTAATTTTAGAATTCTTTTAATTATAATTAAATATGATGCTCATGCACTTTAGAAATGAATAGATGACTGTTTTTTTGTAAATATTAAACTTTTAGATGCTTAATATGTATATGGTAAAAATGTGGGTGTTAGTTATGTAAACATCCCAATTATTTAATATTGCAATGGAATATGTGCTTTCTTTGAAGATGCTTCATGGCCAAGTTACTATTTTATATTAATAGGCTGTTTATGTATTTGGCAGTTAATACACAACTGTAGAACCGTTGTTAGAGTGGTGTCTATGTATCCTTCACAAGCAAAGGATCTTCGCAGTCTCACTACTGGCAACTACCGGGTTCGATTAACGATTGAAGATTCAACTGCCAGAATCCATGCATATATTTTTGGAGAAGATGGGGTGAGAGGTTCACTCATTCTCTTTTCTTTACCTCATCTTTTTGTATTTCTTGCACCCCACGAAGTGTTCTCTTTTCCAAGCATTTTTCTTTAAATACTAGACCATAAACCCTGAACACTAAAAACCTAAACTCTAAGACTACTTAAGATTCTTGTCCCAAGTTATAAATTTGTGATATATGTCATTCCTATTGAGTCGCTTAATCATGCACTTTACTTGAGGGGTAATGTAAAATAAGACAACGATATTGAAACGTTTTAATTGTATAAATGCTGCCCAAAGTTTTCCTTCCAAGGGCTGGCACACACCTTGAATAATTCTGTGCTTTGCTGATAACACCCTTTAGTCAAATCAAAATTTTTGGTATTATGACATCAAAGAGGTAGTAATACCCTGTTGCTGAAAGAGGGCATTCGGCCCATTTAGAGAAGTTGCAAATTGCCACCCTCTAATATAAGAATAAATTATACATCTAATAAAACATAAGGTCAAAATGTACAGCTTTCATTGATTAAACTAAAATTTTGAAGGATTTTTAGTCTTTTGTTGACCCGTGATAGGTTTCCCTAAACCCATCTATAAATATCCAGAGGCAGTGCTTAGGGTTAAGTGAGCCTTCTCCAAAAGCTTTCGAGTTATTCTCAATCGCCACCTTCTTCTTCTCTTCAACAGATCTAAATTGCACTATTGTAACTTTCTACTACATGGTGAAATCTTTGTGCTCTCGCTCTCACATGATTTTTCAAATATGGTGTTTTTTGTGCTTTATCCTATATTTCATTTCAACATCTACTCCCAATTACAATTTTCAATGTTGATGATTATGCTGTGTAAATCCAATTTCTACTGGTTTGCTAGTGTTGCTATAAATAAAGCAAGATGCTTTAACATATTTCATTAAACACAAATTTTGCGTATGCTAATGCATAGCATGGAGTCATTGTTGTATAATCATTGATGAACGGTTAATTATTTCTCAATCGTATATTTTTTCAAATCTGACAATTGTTTTGTAATCAACAGGAGAAGTTTTTTCATGATTCTCCAGCTGTTGATACATTGACTAAAAAATTGAACGTGCTGCTCGGCATAAGAGGTACGAATACAAGGAATCCACCATGGGTTTGGTGCTGCTTGAAGTCTTATTATCTTGATGAAAATGATCCATGGAAAAGCAGAAGATACAGAATTTTTGGAACTACACTGGTAGGTTGAAGATTCTGGCTGGAAGCAAAAATTTATTGGTAAAATATTTATTTGTCTTTACGATTTAATGCTCTTTCCACTTTAATCTTTAAAAATTGAAAAGGAATAATTAAGTTCCTCTAATCTCAGTTCTTAATCTCATTGTAATGTTCATAGTAGTCTCTATCATTTAAATGGGGCACCCAAGCTCATTTTTATTGAGAAGTGTATATGTGTATAAGTTCCATATTAGCTGTGGATGAAAAGATAAACTGGTTTATATTCATGGAAGGGCTTAAGATCTAACGGATTGATGTTTTCTTATCAATATTGAGTTTTTGAAGTGCATTAAGCCTTTTTCACATATAACTGATGCTGCTGATATCAGAGTCGATGGCTTGTTTGGTCAAGTGATCGCATTCGGTTGTTGCTCCAAGTTTCCTCCCATGGCGAGCTTGTGCTACCCTCATTTTGTAGTCTGCAAGCGTTGATAGTGGAGAATTTAGTAAACTCACATGATTTTGGCAGCTTTCCATGCTCAAGTTTGGGGCTTGGTTGCAGATACACACTTGAGCGAGAGATTGCTGAATAGAGCATTGTTTATGGAATGAAAGGTAATGTGATTTATATAGATAGAATGGCTCAAGATCTAATGTTTAACCTTTTAGCTCAAATATTGGCTTGTGGAAGTGAATTGGATCATTTTTACATGAGTTTTTAAATTTGGAATGAAAAATAAAATTACATAATTTAAATTTATTATAATAAAAGGTTATTTTTTATTAAATTAATTTTGGGAACATTTTTTCAATAATATATATATATAACATTTTTTTAATAACAACATATTTTTAACAATTAAATTCTATGAATTTCTGTTTAATTAAAAACTTTTGAATTATTATATGAATATTATGCTCAAAATTACTACGCTATAATGGAGAATAATAATTATGATAATGCTTAATTGATTTATATGAACGAGAGTTGGAAAAAAAACTATAGGAAAAATATAATAATCTTGAATATATGTGGAATCAGAAAATTCTTAAGAATTGATAATTTTCCCAATTGAACAATCATAATATCAATATAGTAGCTGACATAAACGTTCTTCACAATGATATGATGCTACATTAATTGGTAGAATTGAAAGGTTTAAACCACTTTTGCAATCATCATTTCGAGCTTTACACTCTGAACATTAATTGATTGAAATATTTACAAACAATTTACACGAGCCACAATTTCGATCACCGCTTGCTTCCCAAGTTGAGCACGTGCAGTGCCTTGACGCCAAACAACGCGGCGATCGTCAAAGACGGCACGAAGACGACATCTGGAACGAAGCGAAACGGTTTGAGCTGCGGCACGTTTTGGCTAGCCTTCTTCAACACCATTGAGGCGGGCGGGACCACCAGGCCGGTCATTATGATCGCGTCAGCGGTCTTTATCTCCTTAACATTCTTCGTTAGAAGATCGACCATTAGCTGCTTCTTGTTCTCATCATCCTTCACCCACAGCTCATAGCATTTCTGCAAAAATATTTTGTATATGATTGTCAAAAAATTATATTGTTTCATATCTACATGTTCTTTCTCATATGTTTACCAATTCTGAACATCAATAGATTGAAAGATGCAAAGATTGGGGGAAAGTTTCTTGCTATAGCTTTGTGGATGATAAAGATTCATGTGATATGAATGAAATTGCTCCATTAAAGTTTTGAGCTGGAATTATGAAGGTTGTCATGGATTCATTGATCAAAATCTTTAAAATGTAATTTAAGAATGGATTTAGCATCATAATGTAATTGGAAATTTTAACATTTAAATTGCCTAAACGGAATTATGATCTCCTGATTTAAACTAATTAAGAATACAAATATCTATAAGTATGCCAAATCTATAATTATTTATTCAATTTTGATTGGCAACATTGGGTTCCAAATGAATTGCTAATTTCCATACTTGATATCTAACACAAATTTCCAAATACCACTGCACTTCAAGGGTACAATTGAGTGCTAGTTTTGCAAAAAGTAAGGTTTAGGTGCTCAATACAAAAATAACAGAGTATTATGTCATCAATACATCAATAGCAACACCAAATCTTAATCTCACAAGATAAGGTCAGCTGCATGAATCTTTTGTTTTCATTGTGCGTGATCAAATAACCCTAAGCTCCAAATAGAGAAGATCATTTCTATGGTTTTTTCCCATATCCATTTTAAAAAATGACAGAATTCATATACTCAAATTTTCTAATATACTCATCGAACGGTTTACGCTTAATATACCCGAACCTTCTAAGATGACATTCAACCCCATATATCATAGCAAGTCATATAGTTGCCTTATAAAATTGTTCTTTAAGTTTGAGTGGAATTTTCTGATCGCATTACACGCAGCCAGCTTGGATCCTATTGATCCAATAATTGAACCAAGAATATCATAAAAAATGATGAAACTGACCTCTATGTCTTCATTCGAAGGTGGCTTGTAATGTTTGCCAAGCATAACTGAATTAAAATCACTGTAAAAACAACAACATATTCGTTGTAAAATCATTATTTGAAAAACTACAACTAATTAAAAATGAAATTAAAAGACCGTTTGGATTGAGGTGAAAGCATTGCAAAGTAAAATTTTTTTTGGGTAAACTGAAAATACTGACGTTTGACATAAAGTAAAACGAATTAAAAATTTTACACTGTGATTCGATTTTACGTTATTACTATATGCATAATCAGGGTAAAGGAATCACTCCCAAATTGGGAGTAATAGGAGAATACGCAGAGCAAACGAACGATTCCGTTCGTCCATCTTCTCCGGATAACGAGCGATTCCTGCGAATCCTTCATCGAATGAACAATTAGTTTGTTCGTCTTGTTCGAACGAATCTCTAAAAAAAGACAAATCGGTTCGACTAAATGAGTCGTTCGGAACACTTTATTCATTATTTTCGTTCCAACCAAACCTAAATTTTTTTGACAAGTATGATTGTATTATAATCAGATTATACCACATTCACATATTATTTCATTTCAAATGTAAAAATATTAAATATTTTATAAAACTATCAAACAGCTTATAATAATATGATTATAATCAGATTATTGTATACTCAAATTTTTTAGATTTGTTCATAAAGTAAAGGTCCCACCTGCAAAGTTCAAGGAATTTTCTATGGAACTCCGCAAAGCTTGTAATTTCATTGCTGGGAAAGTACTTGTCAAAAATTTTATCTGCTGTAAGAGATTTGATTCCAGTGAATCCTGCATTATAGCATTTTGAATCATAAGCTGTAATTTTACCCAAAGAGTCGAAAATCAACAATTTAGTTCAAGTAAAGTTGAGGTTTCAAGGGATAAATAATACCAAGGCTCTGAAATAAACTCATGGAGAGGCCCATTGATTTGGCTTCACAGAAACCCTAGCTCGAGATCTTGCCCTGCGCTGCTTTTCTCACTCGGAAGAATCGCTTTCTAACCCTAACCATAATCCTATATTAGGAGGGGAGATGAAACGTAGTGAGAGAGAAGAAGTTTCGAATGTGTGCCTTACCCTCCTCGAGCTTATTGAACCGAATTCGATTCGATCTGCCTCTGGACCAGGTTTAAATATCAATTGGGCCGCCCACATTCACATTTCTCCTATCAAAAAAAATAAAAAATAATAATTATTATTATTTTGTTATGGAACCCTTTGCAACATTCACAAGATACATAAACATCATTTTGTTTCTTCTACATCATTAGTAGTAAGAATAAAGCATCAAGTAACAATATGAAACAGGCTCAAAGCGATACTAAAATAATAATGAAAGTAATAAGAGTATATAAAGTAATATCGTATCTTTTGTGTAGACTTAATGAGACGATTCACACAATCCCAATATATTATCGAGAGATTTGATGGGTCTGCAAAAATTATGTTTTGTAGTTTTATCAGTCTTTGAAAATGTCCGTCTTTATTATTATTAAAGCATATATTCTCCTTTCTAAGTTGATTTTAATTAGTTTGTTAATTATTAACTTGTGTTGTTACTAGGATGAATAGGTTTCATTATTTAAGAACTTAGACCGATCAAGTCTAGACATAAAGATCCACTGCATTCTGTCACTACTAATTCTATAATATTTTGCTATATGATTCTAGGCATTAAATTCAGAAATCCTTCTTCATGAGTTAAAGTATGATACACAAACTATGACTTCTCTCTTATCATTACTAAATACTCTACAATTGATAAATAAAGTTCAATTTTATTAAGCAAAGCAGAGTTCTAACATAAGATATATAGACAAAACAATCCAAATAGAACTAAATAATGAAACTTGATTAATTTGGGCCAATCCCATTTCAGACTTGTATAAAAGGCTTAAATCTTTATTCATATCAAGCATACTCCTAATTTTAGTTGTTTCCAATTTTGTTTAGCCTTGTGTTAAATAGTAACAGAACATTGAATTTATCTTATTTTCGAATGAAAGTAAATTTATGTAGGATATCGGTAGTATTTTATTTAGATTAATCAAGTAATTTTAGCAACTACAATTTAATAAGTCTCCATGAGTAATAAATAACCTACAAAAACCATCACCAAGAAATTTAAATAAACTGTAATTAGAACAATGATCCTTGCATGGATTGGTAGGTTATAGATAAACCAAGTAATATACTAAAGCTATAGGTATATCATTGCAATAGATTTACATAGTCTAACACATTCATATAGACATCTAGTTACATGTGACATCTAGCATGGCATTCAATCGATTTATATTCTTAATGTAAGTATATATGTCGACCTTAACAAGTATCTACATAAAATTATGATTCATAATTCTAGGAGTTTAGGCAAAAATTTATTATCTATTTATCTGAATCCTGATTCCCTTCTTTTATATCATGAATCAGAGAGTAACTTATAATAGAATAAATTAATGATTAAACCAAAGTGGAAATAGATCTAAGTTCCTAACATACATCTTTATTATTGACTATTTGATATGATTTGCTAATTTGATTTGAAGTATTATTAACTCACCTGTATAATTCTATCTTATATTAAAAGAATTGACGCAGAGGAAGGTTCGTACCTGCAGAAGAGATTGGGCGCAGTCTAATCTGACGAAAGAGGAAGGAGCCCGTGCGGAAAGAGGTCGGCTGCTGGAACAGTCGAGGTCTCCTTCGTCCGTGTCTCTATCGCAGCCTTTGGCTTCGGCGTTGAACGTCTGCGTCGCTTCCGTTGGTATCTAAAGCCGTCTCCGTCGGCAGGTTGGGTCTAGAGGCTCGGTCGATTGAGCGGGGAGAGCGAGGGGTCGAGAGAAGCTTGTTGCGAGGAATCATTGATTCTGTGGGGTTTAATAGGACGTGCGTACGTAACGCACGTCCGTTCCTTGCGGCGTAAGTCACGGGCTTGGCTCGTCAACTCTCGCAATACGTAACGCACCTCATTCCAAAACCGTCGGCTATTTTATGCGTGGTTTGCAGGGAGGTAACGTTCCTTCGACCTTTCTACTTTCTATTTGAAACCATTGGTCGGCTTTATTGCCGATGGTTTCTGAAAAGCTATTTAGGCTGTTATAAGCGAAACACTTATTTTAAAACATCATAATTATCTAACAGGCAAGAAAATATGAATTACATTGAATGCTTTTATCTCAGCGGGTTTTCTTAAAACTTCCTAATTATTTTATTTTACCTTACATGCTGTAGTGCTTTAATAGTTTCTAGTGAGAGCTGTTGAAAACGAATTTAGCAGGAGTTTTTAACAGAAAATTGAAATTTGCGAGAAATAAACGTAATCTAGACATTGCGGAAAATTAATGTCTTCCTTATAAATGACGTAGGGTCATTGCAAACTCCCCTACTTAAAAATAATGCTGTCCTCGACATTGCACAGAAATAGAAAACATTTAAAAGAACGTAAGAAGATTTAATTATGATTACTTGAATTCTGAAAGAGTCTGGGATATTTCTTTTTCATATCATCCTCCCTTTTCCATATTGCTTCCTTGGCACTGTGATGTTTCCATTGCACCTTGACCATGGGAATAGTTCTCTTCCTTAACCAACGATTATCTCATTCTATGATCTTGTTTGGTTCTTCCACATATGTCAAGTCTGGCTAAATTATAGTTTCAGGTACTACAAATTGTTGAGACGGTTCTTGCAAACATTTGTGTATGGAGGATATATAGAATACATCGTGTACTTTGGAGAAATTTTCTGGTAACCTCAAACGATATGCAGAGCTCCTATTCGGGCAATGATCTCAATGATCCCACATATCGCGGGCTTAGCTTGCCTGATATGCCAAATCGAGACACCCACTTCATTGGGCTTACTTTTAGATAAGTAAGATCTTCAACTTGAAATTCCATCACTCTATATCTTAAATCGTGGTACTTATTTTGACGATCTTGGGCTGCAGTTATTCTTAGCTTTATCAATTGAACTTTTATGTTAGTTTCTTCACCAAGATCGGATTCATAGATTTGGACATCTCCAATTTCTAACCAGGACAGAGGCATAAGACAGTTTCTTTTATATAGGGCTTCGTAGGGTGCTATTCAAATGCTAGCTTGATGACTGTTATTATATGCAAATTCAACTAAGGGCAAATGTTCTTCCCAGTTTCCACTGAAGTTCAATATGCATAGTCTTAAAAGATCTTCTAGCACTTGATTAACTATTTCAGTTTGCCTGTCAGTTTGAGGATGGAACGCAGTGCTAATTGTAAGTTTAGTATCCAAATCATCATGCACGACCTTCCAAAATTGGGAGGTGAATCTACTGTATCTGTCTGATATAATTATTTTTGGGACTCCGTGCAATCGAACGATTTTCCTGACATACGTTCTGGCGAGCTTCTCCACGGGATCCGTTTGTTTTATTAGAAGGAAATGTGCTGACTTTGTGAGTCCGTCAACGACGATCCATATGTTATCTGTTCTTATTTTGCTTCGGGGCAAACCCACTACGAAATACATGGCAATATCAATTCACTTCCATTACGGGACTGATAGAGATTGTAAGAGTACTCCTGGATTTTGATGTTCTGCTTTCATTGAGTTGCATGCACTGCAATGCGCCACAAACTCTCCTTCATCTTTCTTCAGTCCAGACCACCAATAAATTTTTTTAAAATCGTGGTACATTTTTGAAGTCCCAGGATGAATAGTATATTTTGAACAATGCGCTTCATGTAATATCACCATTCACAATTCCTTATCATTGGGCATCCACAATCGAGTTTAATGATAGATTTAACAGTCATTTTCTTGAAGATATTTATTCTTACTTCCAAAATAAGCAGCTTCATTTTTAGATACTCTGTATCTTTCTCTTGGGATAGTCTTATGCGCTTTTCTAACGTTAATTATGTAGTTTCTGTAGCCAGGATGTCATTCAGTTGTTTCGTTGTTACCACATCTATCCCTAGCTTATTCAGTTCCTTAACTATATTTTTGTTGATAGTATTGTGTTGAGTGTGCCAATTGATTTTCTGCTTAAGGCGCTGCTACAACATTGGCCTTGCCTGAATGATATTGAATATCCAGATTGTAGTCACTAATGAGTTCTAGCCATCGCATTTGCGAACAATTTAACTCCCTTTGAGTAAAAATGTATTTGAGGCTTTGATGATCTGTGAAGATTTCACATTTTACCCCACACAAATAATGTCTCCATATCTTGAACGCAAAGACAATTGCTACTAACTCCAAGTCGTGAACTGAATAGCTCATTTCATGAACTTTCAGCTGGCGAGAGGCATAAGTGATTACTCTCATATTTTGCATTAAAACACACTCAAGTTCTACCTTGGACGCATCGGTATAGACTTAGTAATCCATCCCTTCTTGTGGTAATGTTAGAACAAGAGTGGTCGTGAGGGAAGAACTATCAAGGTGGCATTGAATGCTCTTCCGTTAAAGTAGGACTTGGGTGTGTTTTAAATGTAAAATATGAGGGTAATCGCTTATGCCTCTCGCTAGCTGAAAGTTCATGAAATGAACTATTCAGTTCATGATTTGGAGTTAGTAGTAGTTGTCTTTGCGCTCAAGATATGGAGACATTATTGTTCCTTTCTTCTTCTAAGAGATTGATAAGTTCTCCGTAACTCTATAATCATCTCTTCCAAAGTGAATTTTCTTATGGTGGTGTGACTTCATAGTTTTTCTCATTCTTGAGATTCTCACGTAAAATCTTTTGTGTTCGTATGCTTGTGTGATTGAATCCTTGTGCTGTGATTTTCAATTATTTGTATTGGTTTATATTTCGTATTTATTTCGGTGACTCTCAGTGGTCAAACCCTGATCTTAAGGATTTCGTCAAATCTCCCATCATAACAGAACTTGATCGGACAAAGCAGTATTCATCTTTGGCTTGCTAAATAAACTAGCTCAAGAAATTTAATCAAACTCAAGCCAGTTTGTTGGTCATAATATCTAACATGTCAGGTATGTGATGTTGTAACATCGAACCTCATTTGGTTAATCAATGATCTTTCTTCTTCAGGTGAACATATGGTGGTTTCTCTTTTGGATCTCCCGCTTCTTAAACAATTTTGGAATCTCACTATCTTCTTATCATCTTCATACAATAGATTTGATGAACTCCTCAATACTGCCAAATCCTGATTCAAATTTTTCTCCCAAGTTTATTTCGAGTCACAATATGAAATTTAAGGAAAGAATTACCAATGAGAAAGTGTTAAATTGGATTTTTTGGAGGAATAAACTAATTGTAACATTTAAAGATAACGCTAGGCAATTAAAGGAGATAGCTAGTTCTGAGATTTAGGGATTTTTTTTCAACCCAATTCGTCATGCTTCATTGTCTCTCTGTCTCTTACAAAATTGATAAGAAACTCTACTCGCTGTTTGTCCTCTTTTTAATAAGTAGAGTGTGGTTACAGAATATGGACATCATGTTTTGGTACTGAATTAATTACATTGCAAGTATGAGTGATTGCAATAACTATTTTTCATACTTGCCTCGTGCAGTTCTGGAATTGGAGGAATTAATGCTCATTTTACTTATGTAGACGTAACCCTCCATATTATGTAACATGGGTTTTGTTTGAAGGCATGCTTTAAATTCGAGGTTTATCAAAAAGTCAACATGCACTGAGCTAAGTTTTCAATAATTGCAGAACCTTGACTTACCATTATCTTGGTAGTCTTAATGTTGGGATATGAAGTAAATAAACGAATGCAATAAGCAAGCAGAAGTACACAAAATATATGTGGCTCGGTGATTGTTCACTTAGATTTATGAGCTACACCTGAGTAATATTTTCTTACTCAAAAAAGAAAGAAGAAAGTGTTGCAAGAGAGAAAGAGAAGCTTATACTTAAGTTGTGTCCTCTTACTCAATTTCATCCTCTATTTATAACCTCTCAATTCTTATATAATGCTAAATTAGGAAATTTCATAATAATTTTGTCGGTCAAATAAGGTGGCCTCACAAGAGCTTCCCATTTCATTTAATAATCAAAGCGAGATTTTGTGGAAGCTTCTCCTGTCAAATTTTCATGAATGAGACTACTTGGAAATTTCTCGGTTAGAAGTTATCAAAGTCAAATATAACGGCTTAAAAAATTACTTATAACCAATATTTGACTAAATAGTCTCCACATTCTTAACACTCATCTTTTTTTTTTTTTGGCATTCACCACTCTTCCTTGATTACTATTACGATTTGATGATCTGTTAAATTAATGGATAAAATATTTATTTTGTTAGTGGAAATGCAATTAAATCTCAAATGGCTATTGGAAATTTTTGAGGAAACTCATCACACCCTCTCTTTATTAAGAGGCAGAGTTGAGGATTTGTAGTCAGCCTCAGCCTTTAGTTTTCTTTCGTCTTTCTTTTTCCTTGGGTACACTATTATCATTTCGCCACTGTGCTTATGTTTTTTCACTTTTTTGAACGTATGAATCAACTTCAAAGAAGAGATTTATTTTGAAATTCTGCATCTCATGTATCACTTTCTCATTTTTCTTGGCGAGCATCGGTACCTGACAACAGCCTTAGGATAAGCTAATGAATCACCGTGAGGAGATAAATGTGTTTATACATATTGCTTTCATACTCTTTTGCATGAACATAACTAGTATTTTCAAATGGTGACAGTTTAGACATGGAAGGATTGGAGCAAATTTGTTTGCATCCTGAAGTGTCTCATTTTCCAAGAAAGGCTTTATGCACATTTCCACGGATTGGATCTATCTTAAAACTAACTGTTAGCAAAGAGTTTGAATATGCATGCCAGCTAAAAGTTGGTTTTTGGATTAAGTTGTGCAATGTTGTTTTTGAAGTGCAATCAGGACTCTGGAAGGGTGCTCTTACACCGACCACTTATATTCAAAATTTGTCTGATGAAGACAACAACGTACAGATCCGTCAAAGGTGACTTCTTTTTTAAGGGAAAAGCAGGATTAAACAGACTCATTTTTTCATTGGAATAATGAGCTTAGGCTCTTAACTCTAGGATTTTTGTTTGTCGCACTTCATCTGTAGCGGATCGCTTGCCATTTTCAATCTTTCCCAGGGCATCGGATGTAACAGGTATTGAGCCTCTTTTACTTTCATAGAACTCTTTCAGCAGATGAACCATCTTTATTTTTCTTTGGCTATTGCTTCATTTTCACAAGCTTTTAGGATATTCTATTGTCTAAAAAAGTAATCTTCTTCCAAAGAATTGTGCTTTTGTTAACTTAATATTTGTGTATCAAATCTTTTCTCACGCAATGGAGAAATGCTCTGTCTACAAGTATTAAGTTACAGCTATTCATGATAGTCTACACCTCATCCTTAGGGATTTCTATCTTATTGTGTCTAGTAACAATAATTGGACTGAAGCTGAGAAAATGATTGACATAATTTAAATCTATGTTACTATTTTATTGTTTTATTAGTAGAAAGTTATGTTTACTAGTCATGAGCTTGCTATTAACTGTCTCATTTTTAAAAAGTTTAGCCTAGAATATATATACAGGGATACATTTAACTAACAATTGCACATCTTGATCTAACTTAGTTCTGTTGATGAACCTGCTCTTTTTCAGTAACTATTGGAACATGAGCATTATTTGTGGCCAAATTCTTAGTATAACTTGTTTTATTAATGAGCTTATAAATGATGATTGAGTTGGATAAATTTTATGTTTGAAGAAATTTATAGATTATTAGAGTGCACATAGCTGTACGCTCAGAATTAGTTATATTTAGATAATGGGAATCACAGTATAAATTAAAAATGCACTATAAAAAGTGTTCAATAGCACGAGCCTTATAATAATTAAGATTATATTTTGTATTTTAATTGTAAAGTACAAAATATTTATTAAGCACATTATACTGATTTAACTTGAGTGTCTTGTGAAATTCATGCTGCTATATGCATTGCATGTAATCCTGTGTTTCATGGAAAGGCCGACTCATTGAGATTCATTGTTACCTTACATGGGAATGTTCTTTCCAAAATTATTTTATTAATTATGGTTTAAAGCAAGTGGCATGTTTCTTCATCAAACTTTGGGCAATATATTTATTAATCGCTTATATTGCAAGTTGAAGCTAATAGATATTTATGTCTGTTTGAGGGAGGAGTGTTAATGTATAAATGAAACTAGAGAAATATTAAAAGTGAATTTGTTATTTTAGGTAAGCATACAATTTTGGGAATATTTATATTTTTTTCTCTCATTTTTTAATTAATTCTTTTTAGTCTACTAGGTTGGTGGCTGAAAAAGTAATATAGAGATAATGGAAGGGACCCAAGCCTATCATAAACTTGAGCTGGAATTATGAAGGTTGTCATGGATTCATTGAGCAAAATCTTTAAAATGTAATTTAAGAATGGATTTAGCATCATAATGTAATTGGAAATTTTAACATTTAAATTGCCTAAACGGAATTATGATCTCCTCCTGATTTAAACTAATTAAGAATACAAATATCTATAAGTATGCCAAATCTATAATTATTTATTCAATTTTGATTGGCAACATTGGGTTCCAAATGAGTTGCTAATTTCCATACTTGATATCTAACACAAATTTCCAAATACCACTGCACTTCAAGGGTACAATTGAGTGCAAGTTTTGCAAAAAGCAAGGTTTAGGTGCTCAATACAAAAATAACAGAGTATTATGTCATCATTACATCAATAGTAACACCAAATCTTAATCTCACAAGATAAGGTCAGCTGCATGAATCTTTTGTTTTCATTGTGCATGATCAAATAACCCTAAGCTCCAAATAGAGAAGATCATTTCTATGGTTTTTTCGCATATCCATTTTAAAAAATGACAGAATTCATATACTCAAATTTTCTAATATACTCATCGAACGGTTTACGCTTAATATACCCGAACCTTCTAAGATGACATTCAACCCCATATATCATAGCAAGTCATATAGTTGCCTTATAAAATTGTTCTTTAAGTTTGAGTGGAATTTTCTGATCGCATTACACGCAGCCAGCTTGGATCCTATTGATCCAAGAATTGAACCAAGAATATCATAAAAAATGATGAAACTGACCTCTATGTCTTCATTCGAAGGTGGCTTGTAATGTTTGCCAAGCATAATTGAATTAAAATCACTGTAAAAACAACAACATATTCGTTGTAAAATCATTATTTGAAAAACTACAATTAATTAAAAATGAAATTAAAAGACTGTTTGGATTGAGGTGAAAGCATTGCAAAGTAAAATTTTTTTGGGGTAAATTGAAAATACTGACGTTTGACATAAAGTAAAACGAATTAAAAATTTTACACTGTGATTCGATTTTACGTTATTACTATATGCATAATCAAGGTAAAGGAATCACTCCCAAATTGGGAGTAATAGGAGAATACGCAGAGCAAACGAATGATTCCGTTCGTCCATCTTCCCGGATAACGAGCAATTCCTGCGAATCCTTCATCGAATGAATAATTAGTTTCGAATGTGTGCCTTACCCTCCTCGAGCTTATTGAACCGAATTCGATTCGATCTGCTTCTGGACCGGGTTTAAATATCAATTGGGCCGCCCACGTTCACATTTCTCCTATCAAAAAAAAATAAAAATTAATAATTATTATTATAATTAGTCGAGAATCTATACAAAAAAAATAATGTTCAGATCCAATAATTTTTTTTTATTTTTTATTTTTTTTTTGGCATAATATAGGTTTAGGGCTTTGAATTGCACTTGAAATATTATAAGGCGGCAGCAGATATTTGAGCATTCATTGAAGGTTTGTAACATTCGATCAAACCGCACGAAGCTTCGTTTAATGTTCATTCAAATCGATCTCGTCGAAAACACTATACATTGACGTGATTGCGTGCCGGGTTCCTTCGCTTGTTCGGCATTGAAGGCAGCGAACTCAGGGCCATAGCAGAACGGGCCAAATCGGCTATTTCTGGCGATTACATGCCCGTTCTCCCATGGCCCTGAGTTCGCCACCTTCGACGCCGAACGAAGGTGCAAACACTAGCGCCAACGTCTTCGAATCCGAATCAAACGCCGTTCTCCAAATTATATGTCCAAATTCTATTAGATGGATAGTTTTGGTGTCACATCAGCAGATCTAAATAATATTTATCATAAAAATTTTATAATTGTACAAGAATATTCATAAAAAATTATTTCAGCATTATTAAAAATATTCTTCTTATACAAAAACCTCATAAAAAATATATTTTATAAATAATTAAACTATATATTGAAATAAAATATCATCAAATATATACTTATGTATATTAATGTGTAATTGCACATTGCTCTATCTCAAAATACATTTAAGAGCTATAAAGTAGCATAGGTGGCATTATAGTGGAGCTGATTTAGGCATTTAGCTCAACTAAGAACGATCTTATCTAAACCCTGTAGCTATAGTATATATATATATATATATATATGTGGGCTCCATCATTATTAAAGTTTATATATATAATTAAAAAAAAATGCTATTTACACAAATTATATGATAATTAAAAAACTCATGATTGGATTTAGATATTATTGCAATAATTTTTATTCATTTATATTAAAATAATACAAATATTATTGTTAAAATTTATATTAAAATGATATCCGTATATAAGGGAACGGGTTCCACCCAAATCGGGCATCTATCGATTACTCTGAATTTAGCGAAGAAGCCGAATGAATGTGAGGAGAGAAGTCAAGCAAGTGCTACTGCAAAGTGTGAATACTCCTCCTTCGACATTGAATCAAACAATTTGTGACGATGATCGAACGAACGATTTGGATTAGATCAACATTCGATCAAACGATCGAACGAATAGTTCTCGTTTCGTTTCAGAAACCTAAAATTCAAAAAAAATTTACTCAAAACATCACATTCTCAAATTATTTCATTACAAATAAAAAAAACTTAAGTTTACTGAAAAACTACGAAACAATAATAAAATATTTTATTTTGATTACTTTACACTCAAAATTTTTAAAGTTCTTCCTACAAAATAGCCCTCAATTAAAAATAGTGATAATTATTATTTAAAATAATCGTTTGTATGCTTTATTTTTATTTTTTATATGTAGTTAATTAATGATCATATTAAATATTACTAACTAAAGATTAAATATACAAATATTAAGATTTAAAAAACTATTTAATTGAAATTTAAAGGGAGTATTGTATCCTAATAGTTTATGCATTGAAATAATTATATCATGTGAATTCAATTTTTATGAGACAAATTTAATTGGCCCAAGTTGGGTTTTGGTAAGATCTATTTGTGGTTGAGGCTCATTTGTTATCTTAGGTCCTAATTCAAATCATAACAGTCACACACAATATATATATATATATATTAGTATATAATATGTGTATATGTGAGAGAATGAGTGAATTATGCTCTTTTATTTATAAATGATTTCATTTTGTGATGAGAGAGAAAAGTTATGTCTAATAAACTATTTTTTTTTTGCTTTTTTGCTTTTTTTTTTTTTCTTGAGTACTTTTAATATTTTGAAAAATGTTATGTTTATATCAAAATATAAATAAATAAATATATTCATGATTAAAAGTATTATTTTTTTTTAATTTTCATATATAAACATTGCGTCTTCCCATTTCCTTTATTATAGACTAATTATTTTATTTATCTTATATATATATAGGAGAGAGAAGTATTGAGTAAATGAGAGGCTTTCTTTTTAGAATATCATCTTTTTATTGAATGATCATTCATCTTCTCTTTTTCGGCTTTTTCTCTGATGCGCCTAAAATGGCTAAAACGCAAGAAGCATGCATCGATCTCCTCTTCTAGCTTCTTCGCCAGACGTAGTGTCGATCTCCTTCGCCATACGTAGCGCCGGTGCTCTGGCTTGGCTTCGTCTCGCCAGAAGCGCTCGCTTCTACGACGCCTCGCCTCGCTGATGCGCGCAGAAGCCGATCTCCTCTTCTCGCTTCTCCCGAAGTTCGCCTCTGCTAGACGTAACGCCGGTGCTGCGCCTTGGCTTCGTCTTGCCAGAAGTGCTCGCTTTTACGATGCCTTGGCTCACATCGCTGACGTGCTCTCTCTCCTTAGTCGCCTCGCTGACGGGCTCGCCTCAATCATTTGTCTCGACTCAATCACTCGCATAGATATAAATACTTTAAATGAATGTTTTTTTCTCTAAAGATTTACTTGATATTGCAATTTTAATATGAATAATTTAAGATTATATATGTTCCGAGATTTTTAGTATTTATTATAGTTGATTTATAACTAATTTATGATAGAAGTTGGCATATATTATTATTAATATCAGCAAATAAATGAGCAAAGATAATTATCTTTTTGTTATTTGCTATATTTTTTAATTTATATTTAAGTCTCAGTGGGGGTATTATTGGCTTATGCGTAATATAACGCGAATGACAATGAACAAACCATCATATGTCTGAATAACAATATCTATTATTGTATTTAAAACACTGCTATTTATCTGAATAACATGTTATCTTAATAACTTTTCAATTGTCATTGAACCAAATAGCTTCTCCAAACAGCCCCTCATTCTACCTGATATACATCATTTAATATAAGTGTAGTATAATTATCTCTTCTAATTTAACTTGCTAATGCTCTAAATTATATTTCAAAGAGTTTCAAGATAAGTTAGATACTTTCTCATATTTTTTTTTTTTTCATACAGTATATATATTTTTATACTGCAAAGAGTTTCAATATAAGCTAGATAGAAAGAACAGTGGCCAACAAACTGGTTGGCGCATAATAGCATATAAAGCTTGATTATTTGCTCAACTACTCATATTTATTCAGGCTCATGATGTTCATTTTAATAGCAAATAAGCATCATTAATTAGACTTGACAATAATTAAAGCTTTGACATAAACTTCCTCATAAAAGACACCATTTGGAGATGTATTCAATTGAGTCCATAATCTCTCACTTGCAAGCTCTAATTATTAACTTGCTTTTTCAATAAAAAATATGTTTGTATTCAATCTATTGTTATTAATGATTATGTGATTATGTAGTTGATGATTATGTTAAATTTCTTATTTTTCTTGCATTTGTGATTTATGTGTTATGAACATTTTCATCAATTTTATATTTATATGCAAAAAAAGTAGCATCTTATTTTATAATATATATATATATATATATATTATTTTTATTATCTATATAAGTATATATATATGTATATAGGAGAGATAAAAATTGTGTGAATCTCTCTGCGTCAACGAGTTGAGAATATAATTTTCTTAATTTTTTGTATTTTTAACAAGAGAAAATGCAGAATTTCTGTCTTTATTGTCTCTTCACCTTCCTCCATTTTCTATAACATTTTCGTGATAAAAAATAAAATAAAAGAGCTTACAGGCAAAACAAAAGTCAAATGCTTCAATTATTTCACTCTCTTTACTCTATAGGCTCTTCTCCCTCTCAATTGCTTTTCTCCTTTGCTCGATGACTCTTTCTCAACAATGTCTCTTTTTCACCTTGATCAATGTTTACATATTGTTATATTGGTGCAAGGCAATTGCGCTGGGTAGAAGCAATGACTGGAGAATCAGCAACTTTTCTCTCATGTATTGAGAGAGGTGTTTGATGAGGAATTTGGATGTTTGAGATTATGTCGAAACACTGACAGTGATCGCGATTGCTTGAGAGGTTTAATAATGGGAGTTCATTCATGCTAGGGTACAATAGACCTCCTTTAACTACACATTATTTGATTATTTTAACTTAAAACTTATTGCAATTTTGTTGATATGGTGGATAAAATAATTCCTATATTTATTTTTCCTAGTTGAATCTAATCCCTCAAAGAGACCACACAATTATATTATGTAGACAAGATGCTGCTTTTATTCTCTCTTTTCTTTTGAAAATACTTTATATGTAATATAATATTGAAATTTGAGCTCGAGAATATTTTTTAAGTCTGCTTCTCTGTTGCTAATGATGAATTGAAGGTGGGAGGGCATCATAAAATATATTTTCAACATGATAAAATTTACAGTGTTAGATATAGTAAAAGGTTACACCATGTGCTCTTTGGATTTTCTTATAGTCTCAAAGCACATATTTGGTTCGAGCAAATAATTGGGCTTTCTTAAAAGGGTAGAGCAGGTAGCAACCCCAACTGCCAGGTTTTCGTCTCAACCCCCACACTTGATCCAAGCCTCGCTTCTTCATGATCACAAGCAAAAAGGTATTAAAATGCTATGTTAATAATTATTTTATTTTAGTTAGCAGTACTTTGTTTCTATACATTTAAATTGTTTTAGATAATAAATTTTGTGTTTACATATCTCATACTCAAAGTTCAATTATTGCAAAACTAACTTCTAATTTTGCTTTTACATTCAGTTGCAGTGATTAAATTATAATATTTAAGAATTAATCAATTGTATTTGCGAAGTATATACTTTTTGTACGTGCTTACAAAGGGGTACACTTTTTAAATATTTCTTTAATTATTTAATTATTCCTTTTTTGTATTAGTAACTAAATTTTTTTAATAATATCATATTTATATACATAATGTACAATTATAATACCATTACATGACAATATTTTAGCAATTTTTACTTTATATTAATTTTTTCTCTTTACAGCTAAAGAATGACAATAAATCTTTTGAAGCAACTTATCAAATTCATAAATATTTTGTTCTACAATATTATCTCATGCTATTCACTCGCTGACACTCTTCAGAAAACTCTTAAATCCTTCTCATATTATTAATATAGCTAGCATTACTCTTTTTTATATTTTTTTTGCTCTTCATCCATTGTTCTCTTTTTCACCGAAAAAAATTGGCAGGTACAATTAATCGATTCTCTTCACTTTCTTATATTTTTTTATTATTTTATGTAGTTAATGAAGAATCATACATAAGAAACAAATACAAATCTTTATTTGATGTTGATATTTTTTTTAATTTGTAATTTATATTGTGTTAGTATACACTTTGCTTAAATTTTTATCTCTGTGATTTTGCATACCCCTATATTATTTCATCTGTTGGCATGAATTATTTTATAGCATCAATTTTGAGTATAGTTCATTTATATGTAATTTATATATATATGTTCAATTTAAGTGTAGCTAATTTATGTGCAATTTATATATAAATAGATTGTATTAACTTACTTTAGTTATCATTATATGAATTTTTTTTTCTTTTTTTTCTTTTTTTTAATGTTGAACTGCTGCTTTGCCACCTGAATCTTTTTGCACTATTATGTAAAATTAACCTTCTTTATTATTTTTGTTATTTGATTTTTGTTATCATATTATATAGACTTAAAAAGGCTAAATAAATTCAAAGAATTGCAATGTATAATTTACCTAATACAATGCATACAAATCTTAGAATATGAATTCTCTTTTTTTATTATTGTTAGTTAACAAAATATATTTTTTACTATATTATGAGATAGTTTGAAAAATAATTGAAGATTTTATCATAAAAAAATATGTTTATAATTCATTTTCTCTTTCAATATGTTAGTGCTATTGTGCGGGTTTTATGTGACAGTTATTTGTTATTTTTTTTCTTAATTTGATATTGTGATGTATCAAAATTATTATTTTTATATGCTAATGACACTCATCAATATCTAAAGCAATTTATTTTGTACACATTTATATTATCACTAATGCAATTTGTTTTGCATGTATTTGCTATTTTTATAATTATTTTAATTTATATTAAGCTTAACTATTTTTTCCTTGATTTTTAATTTTGAGATTGAACTGATTTATATTATATAAAATCTTAGCTAATGTTCATTTTCTTTGAAAGTATTTTTGTTTGATAAATTTAATATAAATGTGAGGAATATTCAAAAATCAATAGTATTCTAAATCTTAGCAGAGCTTACTTATAGTTGTAGAATATATGCATTAGTATGTATGCACTACATTGTAAAATTCAAGAGATTTACAAATAATTTATTGAAAATTTAAGTTTTTGATCCTTAGTTTGTGTTATTAATAAATTCGGACTTTATATTTGACTCCATTTTTGTTTGTCTTTTGCAAGTTATTATTGTGTCATATCGTATATGTTTCTTATATTGTTTTGTTTATCAAGTATATGTAAAGTTATTTAATGTCTTTTCTTACTTTTATAGAAAAACTCATTGTGATTTCTTAGCACATATAATGATTATGATCTATGTATTGTATGATGTAACTGATAGTCTTATTTTCTTCTATTGAAATTCAAAATAGTAATATTTATTTTATTTCTGTGTGTTTCATGCTTTTATATATATATATATATATATATTTTACAATTTATATTAAGCAATTATTATTTTTGTGCCCCGTGCGATGTAGCAGAAGACGGATCACCCGCCTTTCTGTTAAATGGCGGTTTGAATAAGTTGGAAATTAATTTATTTAATTCTAATTAATAATAAATAATACAATTCAAATTAATCAAATATTCTTGATCAAACAAGCTAAGAAAATTACAAAAAATTAACTCTTAATTAATCTGGGGTTGAGAAATTTAACAATGCAATTAGATATTTGATTAGAGGTCAAAATAATTTTTATATATGTTTATAATTATTTAAGCTAGTTAAAATATTCATTAAAATCAAACGACTTCTAAATTGACTCAAAATTCAGATGTTTGATGATAATGATGTTTATGGACTAATTGAGGGGTTTAATGCTGGTTACACTAGTTAATGATGGATAAAAACCTCTGATTATTACAGAGCATCCAACAAAAACTATTAAAAAAAATTGCAGAAGTTGAAGCTCTACAGTCTCCGACTTCCTCAGAGCTTCCTACTAAATAGGCTAACACAGATGATGATCAAAGTTTTTATGTTGATGATCTCAAAGTATGAGAGACTCAAGTGCATGACTATATTGCTACAGGTATAACCATGATGGTAAATGTCCCAAAGCCTCCATGGCTAAAGGATTACTTTGAATTTACATTGGTAATTTCAAGAACTAATATTTCATGCCACTATACGGAAGCTATGGAGACTCTTGAGAGTGAGCAGTAGAAAATAGTGATTGATGAAGAGATGGAGTCTCTTCATAAAATTGAAACCTGGAATTTGGTGAAGCTTCCTCCAGGGAGGACTGCTATTGGATGCAATTGGTGGCGCCAAATGAAAGAGATCTTAAGGAGTTGATGATTTGCGCTATAAGACAAGATTTGTTGTTTAAGACTTTGCACTAGAGGGTATATTATGATGAATTCTTTTCTCCCATTGTTGAATATCCCATTTTCTGTGTTTACTTAGCACTCGTAGTGCAATTTGATCTAATTGTGAAGCAACTTAATGTGACAAAAGTTTTTCGACATGGGGAATCAATAATAAGAGATCCATATGAGGCAAAATTCTAGAAGTATCTTAACAGTATTGAATTACACTAATTACAATAAAATATATGAACATGGAGAAGCCTTGATCAATGCTTCTTATTTGGATAACTACATGAGACTTGATTCCTTTTGGAGGATGACTTATGCAACTAACATGGTGCAGCTACTATGCTACAGAGTGTATTTGGTGTCAACTCTCATATGACTCATATGAGATTTTATGTGAAGAATTGTTGATTTAAATGCATGTTTAAAAGCATTTAAATATCCAAAAGAAACTAATGAGCTGGATAGGGGCCTGTGTGCTCAGGCGCCCCATTGACAGAGAAGTGGGCGCCAAAGCGCACCCAGGTGCCTCACAAAGGTGCCCGCCAAAGAAAATAGAGTGCTCTCATTCGCGCCCAGGGGACCGCTAGACATAATAGAGGGCGCTTATGCGAGCACAGGCGCTCGCCAGACAAAACAACGAGCGTTCATCCGCGCCCGGGGCTCGCCAGACAGAACTTAGGGCGCTCATGCGCAAATGAGCGCACGAATTGAATTGTTGGAGCTTGGGTGAAGAGTTTGTAAAACCCTAGTTGTATTCTTCTTTTGGTACAGAGAAATTTCTCACTTTCCCCCTGTTAATGTGGGTGTTTACACTGAATCATGTAAATTTTTGTGTTGTGCACTACTTGGATTTTTTTTGTGTGATTTCCATTGCTTTGTTCTTGTTTGGTTTGTGTACTTCTGCATTCATCATTTTCTAACATCACGAGAGAACATGAGAAATTGCTCTATAATTTTAGAACTCTAAAAATTGTAAGTGTTTAACACTGAACCATGTAAATTATTATATCAAAACTTATTTTAAAAAACTAAAATAAGTAAAATGACATTATTTTTTGTTATAGGTTATAAGGGATCTTTTGTGCTAGTAGCTGTTATTGAATTTGACTTTAACCCGTATCAAATAAGCAGTGATGTTGAGGACGATATCGTTCTTAAGTGGGGATACTGTAACAGCCCAAGGCTGTTATCGGGTCGATTATACCTAAACTTGATCGAATTAAGACAAAAATTAAGATCATGATTTAAGTCGAATAAAAATTAAATAAAAATATCTTTAGAAAAAGAGTAAAGAGGAGATCCTCCTGCGAAAGTTTGAGAAGGATTGGGATCCAGGGTCGTCTTAAATTAATTCATGAAGTTTTAATTTCAGAAATTGATAATAAATAAAATATAAATGGGAATTTAAATTTTTTTGTATTATTAGGTTAAGAATCATCTTCAAATTTAGCTAATCTTTGAGATCCGGATTAATCATATTGAATTTTCTATGTTTTTTTACTTAAAAATTAATATAAAATAAAATACTCATATAAATTCAATAATTTTTATACACGTGCGTTCGTCTCGTCGAGACGCTCGATTCAGTGCCAATTTTGTAATTTTTGAAGTTCAATTGGTCATCAATCAAAGTTTGGAAGTTTCGAGTAGTTTATTTGACGCTTTATCTTGATCAAATGGCTACAAGCAGTTAGTTGCTTTATATAAATCCCTACCATAAATTATAAAAATATTTTATTTATTTTCCTCATTTTTTCCTCTCAGACCTCCTAAAGCTAACCTGGTGGAGCACATGCCTTCTGATCCCTCTATCTCTCGACCGAGCACCCCTTTCCTCACAGCAAGCCGAGTTCCAAGCTTCTTCTTCTTCCCCACCCTCTCAGCCCTGGTGCCTTCTTCTTCACTATTAGGGTTGTCTTCTTCTTCACGATTCAAGCTAGGCACCGTAGCGCCCGCCGAATTTCTGCTTCGGATCTAGGTACTACCATAAGTGTTTTGTGGGGTATTTTGAGTCATTTGGAGTCCAAATAAAGTCTGGATATATAAGAGAACATTATGAAATCTTTCCTAAGATTGGAGAAGTGTGAAGACAACCCTAATTAGATTTTGGTTGTTGCTCCTCTCTTTCAACCAAGAGTGAGAGCTATGGGATTCCCTAGAGGAGAATAAGTCGATCGGGAAGCTATATAAGCAGTAAATCCTTCTTGTTATTGTGAAGATGAAGCTCTCTGTAACTATGTAATTATCTTATTTTATAGTTGAGTTTTCTATGTGTTGTGGCTCCGTGAATTTTCTCGTCATCAAATTTTCCGCTTAAAATTTTATGTGTGTGGATGCTTGTGGTTTATGCTGTGATTTTATTTTTTTTGTGCTTGGATGATTTCGTCTATTGCTTGGTAACAATCAATGGTATATCGTCAGTATTGCTTCCGCCTCTTACTCTAACAATATATATATAATTAAAGTGCATTAATTGCATTGAATTTGTGAGCATGATTGTACATAAAGACCTAAATGTTTTTCTATAGATAAATATTTAAATTTTGGATGGTTGTTAATCTTAATTTATATTTAATAATGTATTATCAAAAAGGCCATTGGGAATAAACTTTAGATATCAAGCTTATAATGTGTCTGAATTTGATAGTGAAAAACTTTAGTATATTAAAATAATATCATTGTAGCATTTTAACAAATAGAGAAGCAATGATAACATGGAATATATAGTTCAATTATTATTATTCTTAGCTTTTATTTATTTTAGCATTATTCTTAACTTTTTCAGTTTAAGCAGTTTAAATCACTAACAACTGTTAAATTACTTATTTTTATTAACAAATTATCTCAACTTGTTACAGAATAAATCATAACTAATCTGGCGTTAAAATCCTCATAATATAATAAAATGAGAATAACATTACATATACGAGCAATGTTCTATGATAATTTGATAAAGTTACTTATTTAAATATGCTGAAAATGATTGGATCAAATAGGAATGAGTTTGATATTACAGATTAAAGCACCAGGCAGGCTTTACCGAGTAAATAGTATTAGCCGAGGATTGGACATTTTCAAGCACCAGGCAGGCTTTACATCACTTGTTTTCATTGTGGTTTCATAAAATTTGCTCTGTAGAGACAGTTTTGTGCAATTTTGAAACTTTATTGTATTCATAACATATTTTAAGGTTTTCTAATATGTTTTTAACTGTAATTTTTCTTCTTTTGGGGTTGTAATTGTTTTGAATTTGCATAGGTATGTACTGAAATGTTGTTAGAAACTTTTGTTGCTTGTAAATTTTTTTCTCCTATTCAATTTAGTAATATTTCTTCTTCTATCCTATTTGTGGAGGCAAGTGAATCTCATCGAACAATGTAAATCTTGTGTTTTGTATTATGTTTGTGAATTTGAGTTTGTGATTTGTGTTCCTCAAAGGGGGGTAGATGTTCGATCGGTTGTAGCATGGCGGAATGAGGAGAAATTTCGTTTATATCAACATTAGTTGAGAAATTTGTGCATCATATCGCTACACATTCGATAAAGATCGATGTTTTGACCAGAATAATAGCTTTGGGAAGTGGTGTGCCATACATCTTGGATATGTTCTTGAAGGTAATGGAAGCTCGATGAGATGTCCGAGAATGATCGGGTAGAATCGAAGTGCATGTAGGTTAATCCGCAAGCCTCACATAAGACATCAGATACACCGTGATGACAGCGTCTTCGGCAGTGAAGGTATGACAGACGCTGAAGAACAAATATTTAAAAAAGAGGGTAGAGAATCAACCACAAAAAAAAAAAGGTTGTATATATTTCAGACCCAAATCTGTATTTTCATTTATGAGCACTGAATTTCATTGATAAAAATTTAACCGTGACGCCATCCAAGGGAGTGAGGCTTTGTACTATGGAGATGTGAGACAATAGAACGTCCAAATCGCGAGCTCCGTCGAATCAATAAAGAGTACACTAAGACAGGATGGCAAAAGCGCTCACCCTCTAATGTGGAATTTCAAAGGAAAAGAAGATTTGAAGGAAGCAGAGCATCAAAAATGTTGGCAATCAGGGCGGGAGGAGGCCGAAGTATCGGGCTTTCTATTTAAGAGACTGGCCATTGAAAGAGATAATATCCCAAGTTAAAGAATAACACTGGATTCCACAGAGGCCATAGCTCATATCACTCAAAAAAGATATGATAAGATGGACTCAAATGTATCCCTTCCCACAACAAGTATATCGATGATGCTTGTTAGATCCTAGACTTTGGAGCAAAATATCGCATTGGTTTTTAAAGAAGCTGCGTTTTAAATGACAGAGTGATGGTTTGATCTATTACATTTAAGAACTAAACCACACCATACCATAATCCACATTCATATTCTCTCGTTTTTTTAAATAAGAAATCAGAGCGCCATGCCTTGGTATCTAGATGAAACGATAGCACGTGAAAGTCACGCGTCCATACTCAAACACAGGGCAACGACCGGAATCCTAACCGTCTGCCGGCGGCGACGACGGGAGACAGCTTTTCCGGCAATTAGGGCAGGATCGGCGTCCAGGAATGGAGATCCACGCGTCTATGCACCTGGCGTGGAACTGATGGCGGCAGTGAGGCATCACGCGGACGGAGTCTCCGTCGGCGAGCTCGACGAGACAGATGGCGCACTCAGCCACCGGAATCCCCTCTCCGGCGGAGAATCTCACTGCCGGAAGGTATTCCGGCAACTGCGGCGCCACCTTATCGCAGATTGGCTTCGCGGCAAGGTGGCGCCGGCGAAGGAAAATGAGATACCGCCGGATTAGGGCTCCTGAGGAGAGGGCGAGGGCGAGGGCCACGATCAGGGCTGCGAGGACGATGCCCATGTTCTTGCTGAAGTTTCCCGGGCCGTTGAAAGGAGCCCAATCCGACGGCGGAGAGGTCTCCGGCGGGCCTCTTAAGGATTTCCGGTAAGGGAGCATTGCGGATGAAGTAATGCGATATAGTGTTTTGGGGGGAAAGGAAGAGAGAGACAGAAAGTGGGAAGGACGAGGGCAAGCCCCATAGCCTTAGAACGTCAGAGCTGTGGGTCCTTTTATAGATAAGACTTCCGGAAATTAAGAGTAAAAAATATAGCTCTCAAAAAATATATGAATAATTAAAATTAAAAAAAATTAAATTTAATAAAAAATTATTATTAAATTTATTTTTATTTATAAGAGATCATGAAAATAAATATTTTAAATTCTAAATATTAATTATTTATATTTTTAGGAGATATTTAAAAGCCAAATATTTTAACTCTCCTCTCTCAAATAAGAAATTTTTTTAATAATAATGTTTTTTATGTGATAAAAAATTATATTATATATGGAATCATAATTATTTTATATTTTATAGAATTATTTGTGAATTATTTAATATTTTATATTTTATAAAATCGTTCGAAATTGTCTTATTATTTTTGAATTCGATGGCATATTTTAGCTTAATTTAGTTTGAAAAAAAAGAATATATATTTAAAATATTCAGTATTAATATTTTATTCCTATTTTTAATTTTTTTATATATATCTTATAAAAAAATATATTTAATAAATAATATATTTACATATTGAATTGATACATATTTATACATTTTGATGTATAATATTTTATAAGTATAATAATACTATTAAAAATCATAACATGTCTTATCATCAATCTAATTGTTATCAAATTTTTATTAGAATTTTTTATAATTCTCTATAAATTATATGAATATGAACTAAGAAAATGTGAGTGATCAATTTTCTATTTATTTATAAATTAATTATATTTAAGTTTTTAAGAATAATTTTAAATATTGTAGCAATGATATGATAAAATTATGAGAGAAATGTAAAATTCAAGATTCTGTTTAATTGGATTGATTAAAAATTAGTGTAAAATTAAATTATATCTTAAATTTTAAATTTCAAATGTTTTAAATGCAATTATTGTGTAAATTAAATGTTTATGAGTAAAACTTTACCCATTATAAATGTCAGAGCTTGAAAAATTTTTAGCCTATTCGATCGATTTCTTACTTTACGTGGAGTATTTGTCTTGTTCTTGTACTTCTCGTGTATTCGCTTGGAGAACTCGGCGAAGCGTTTAAAGGCAAACTTGAGGCGAAGACGAATTCGATGAAGTAGAACGTAGAGCATTCGTTTCGTTCTCATTCACTGAATACAAACTTGGAGAAGCTTCACCTACATCGTGGCACAGGTCGAATCAAATTGGAATATCTTTGCTTTGCTGCAATTCTTCATCTTCGCCCTCACATCTCGCAGCAAAGGGCACACTTTAACAACTCTAGGTTGTTACTTAACTAAATTTTTAGCTTTATCCCATCCTATTTATTATTCTATAAGACTTATTTGGTCAAGAGAACCAAACCCTAAAAATTTAAAGTGATTTGGAGCTCAATCGAATATTAGATTTTTTTTCATAATAACTAATTAATTATAAAATTGAGATAATTATTTTGACTTCAAAATCGAAATCTAACTTTGGCCATTACGATCGTCACCCCCAAATTAGCTATGGGTGATATTTTGGAAGTGTTTGGAAATCGTCAGATTTTCTCAAATATTTTGATATATTTTAAATACCCCAAAAATTATGATAATTAAAATGACCTCCAAATTAAAATTCGATTTCGCCATTGAGTTCCTCACCCCCAACTTAGCTAGGGGTGAATTTTTTAGATTTTTTCGGAGCTCGTCTATCAGTCTGATTTTAAGGCATTAATTAATTAAATAAATTAAATTAAAATTATAAAAAAAAAATCCATTTTCTTATTCTTTTTCCTAAGCTGGGACTCACCTACTGTAACAACCCAAGTTATTACCTTAATTAATTAGGACTAATCTTAGTCTTAAATCTAATCATAAGTGCTAATTAAGTTATTAGGAATCAACCTCAAAGACCTAGTCCAAATCAAGGGTCGAATAGATCAAATCCTGATTTCTAAAAGATCCAGGAACCCTAAAATTTGACCTTTCTAAAACGACATTATATCGAAAAACGGACTTCGCCATTGCGCTCATTGCCCCCAAATTAGCTAGGGGTGAAGTTTTCATGTCAATCAGGAGTCGTCGAAATTTCGACGAATATTTTAATACCCCGAAAATTGGGAAATTAAAATACTCGTCAGATTGAAAATCCAACCTCGCCGTTGCATTTCTCACCTCTCAATTAGCTAAGGGTGAATATTTGGAAAAGTTTTCAATAATAATTAATTAATTAGATTTAATAGAATATAAGTAATTATATTATTTAATATTATTCAGCAAATGGCGCCGTCAGATCCTAAACGACGCTGTCCACTGTGCTTGACGGCGTCACCCCCCATTTCGTCTGATCGGGCAGGCCCACCAGAGCCATCCGATAGAACCGAATCGACGGCTCCAGACCGTCTTCCTCGTGGGCATCGCCCGCAAGCTTCGCGGTGCCCTACCGCTCACGTCACCCAATCGGCGCCCGCCTAGCCTTACAGGCTACGCCTGGGCCTCGTTAAGGACCCCCACTGCAAGCCAGCCCCGACTTTGCATGATCGGACCTCTGGAACCCACCTCTGCCGAACCCTAAAATGTGAACCGTTCGTCGAGGTACCCCCTCCATCTCCTCATTCATCAATTAATTGCATTTACTTTGTTTCGAAACCTTATTCCACGCCTTAGATCAGACATCTACCGATCCTGATCGGTGAGAGGATCATTCGATTGAGCCAATTGCTCGATCGATCCATAGTGGAAACGGTTAACCCGTTATCTCGTAACACTAGGCTTAAGGTTAGAGTTTGTAGGCGACTCCGACCACCTCCAGTGTTGGTCCACCCACCGACGTGTAGGCCTTGACAAGGGCTACCGTCGGCCGAGCGGACTGAGGTGGTCTGGCGCCGAAAAAGCCGGCAAAAGTCGTTCCCTAGGTGCCCGCTTTTGGGACCCTTTAGGAAGTGGATGAAGTCCGGGTCCGGCCGGGTCAACCTGAGCTCGACACGAAAGCCCTTGGGTCCGTATAAGCCCACGTAAGCCCAGGCGGGGCCCGCAGCGCCACGTCGCACCCTTCGGGTGCGACACGTGTCGCGTGGGGCCCACACGCCAGAAGTCTGTGGCTCTTCGACTTCGGCTGTGGGGCCTGCAGCGCCACGTGCCACCCTTTGGGCGCGACACGTGGCAGCCGTGGAACACGACATGTGGCAGTCGGGGGCCCACACGCAGAGCAGTACCTAATCAGGCGCTACCACGTGTCACTGGTGGGACCCGCTGTATAACGGTCCCAATAATTGGATAGAAGAGGGATGTTACCTTAGCACCCAATACTTGATTAGAAGAAAACAAATCAAGTGCTGATGCTAAGTGGTCAAGTCTCTTTTTGAGCATTTGTTAAGTTAAAAATGAATAAAAATGAAGATACATATAATTACAATAATACAAGCATTTACAAAACAAGCAATCCGCTCATTCATCACAAGCAATTTTAAGCATAAAAGATACAACACAATTAAATGTGGGCAAAAGTAACTTAAACAGTTTGTAATCTAATTATTACAAACCTTTTTAAAAGTAAGAGAAAAATACAGTAAATAAACCACTCTCTCTCACTTATACATGTAAATTATTTAAAATTTAAGCGGAAGCAGAATTATTTATGAGTCCTTCAAGTACTTGGACCTGCATCACCTGAATAAAAAGCTCTTGATCTATCATATTTTGATATTTAAATATGATAGGGCAAAGCCATGAAAAAGAAAAGTGTAGTTAGACTAAACAGTCTAAGCATATTTTAAAATTGGCTATGTTTTTAAATTTAAAAGATATCACAATTTATGATTTACAATTTAAAGTAAGCAGCGGTACTATAAAAGCTGTAAAGTATGGGAAAGTGAAGTAAACATAACTGTAAGGAAAACAGTATAAAATAAGTTGATTAAGAATACTCACTTTTAATAAAGTTCTAGCCTATTACTAAAAATTTGTAAGGAAAGCATTTTAAAGGCTAGAAATTGCTATGTGCATAAAATGAAAGCAATATATGATCAAATGGAATTTATGCTAAGTAAGCAATTGACATACAGTGAAGCATTAATTGAAGTTAAGCAACATACACTGTATTCAAATTAAACTGAAATAAGTAATACACAATACTGAAAATAGAGAGTGTAAAGCTAAAGGAAATGAGGAAATATCTTAGATTCTCAATCTAAGATAATCATAGTCTAAAATTATGATATGAAAGCATAACTAAATAGTTATGAAGAGATCTTACAATTTATAAAAGAATCTCTTATATCTTTAGTTAAAGTTACATTTAGAAACTACCTCATTCTGTAGGAGTGCACAACAGAATGGGTGAGGAGTTAAGCACGTATGATTAACTATTTACAGTGGGGAAGATGAACATTCACATTTACCCTCTCTAAAATGTGAAGTTCTAATATAAGCACTTTCTTTTGTACTCAATTTGCCATAAGGCATTCCCCTTTAAAATTTTAAGAAAATATTTATTTATGCACAATGCTCTTAAATGAATGTTCAAGGAAAGAGGCTCAAAGCTAGGCAAGCACTCAATAGATTGCAAAAATTATAAATGTATGTGATATCTTCTTATTTATCTAAACTTTTACTCATAATTGGAGTTAATTAAACTCCAAATTGACTTATAGATATTTGATCTTAAGTCAATTCTAAAATGAATGTAAGTTTATTTTTATGAAACTTGAAATTAGGAAAAAGATAAATTAAATTCTAAGTCTTAAAATTCTTAGAAATTTTGGCAGAGTCTTCTTTATTTTTGTTTAATAAATAATTTTTCACAATCAATATAAGTCAATTTTTATTGACTATCTCCAGTTCTAAAGTAGAGTTCAATCCTTTTTATAAAATTGCTCATTTCCAATTCTAAAATAGAGTTCATTTCCAGTTCTAAAATAAAGTTCAACCATTTTTACAGGATTACTCATTTCCAGTTCTACAAATATATAAAACTGAACTAAGCAGTTTACTCATCCTATATAAAACATCTAATAAAAAGGAAAAGCATAAATAAAATTTAGCATTTATAAGAGTAGCTTTATGTGGTTTTTCACACATATCATTTATTTTAACAATCCTGTATTATCCTTACAACTTATCCTGCAAAAAATCACCATTAAAGTCAGTATTTAGATATAAAAGAAACAAGGATTAATTAAATTTAAAAGTAGCATTTGATTACATATAAAAGAAGAGCAGCATTTGAATTATGAAAGTATTTGATTCATGTTGAACTTAAATATCAACACAATATTAAAATACTTGAGATCTCATTGATTGTAAAATATCAAAAAAAAATTTTAAAATTTTTTTATTAATATTTAAATAATTTAGAACTCAAAATAAAAAATGGAGTTCGCCATTGGACTCAGTAACTCCAAATTAGCTAGGAATGTTATTCTGAGAATATTTGGAAATCGTTGATTTTCCCAAATATTTTTCGATCACTCAGAATTTTCGTCAAATTAGGAATCCAATTTAAGTCAAATAAAAATGTAATAAAAATATCCTCTTATAATGCCTATTGAAAGGATCCTACTACAAAAAATTTGAGCGTATTTGGGATCCTGGATTATCCTGAATAAATTCATAAATTTTAAACTTCAAAGGCTAATAATATAAAAAATATAAATTAGAATTTAGAAAATTTTATATATCTAAGTTAAGCATCATATGAGGATGCTATGTTTTAAGTTTCGTTAATTTTCAAATTTTCGATTTATCATAATTAATTTTCTAAGTTTTTCACTTAAAAATTAATATAAAATAAAATACTTGTCCAAATTCTATAATTTTTAGACACGTGCGTTTGCCTCGTCGATACAGTCGTTTTGATACCAAATTTGTAATTTTTAAAGCTCAAATGACTTCAGATATTGGTTCAGAAATTCTATCCGTTTATTTTGATCCAACGGTTGATATAGATCCTAGATTTTTCTTAAAACTCTTCAAAACCTAAGATCCTAAATGCCCTCAGCCAAAATTTCTTCTCCCCTACGTAAGCCATTCACGCGACCGAGACCGCCTCCCATTCGCACACCCTCACGCGCGACGCATGGCGCGACACCTGCCCTCTCTCTCGCACGACAACACCTCCTTCCATACGCGTGAAGACCTTCCCTCCAGCTGTCCTTGCGGAGTCGATAAGCTTCAGCTCCATCCCTATCATTCTCATCGTTTCGAAAGGAGCATTATAAGAAGGACGTTGCATGCGAAGGAAGGCAGCAGCGAACCCTAGCCCATCCTAGCTGAGCCTCTCCATCTGGCTGAACCTTCACTCGCCGAACCTTCCTTCGCCGACGCCTCCTTCTCATCAGGCCGAACCCTCTCCACCCACCAAGTGCCTCTTCTAGCCGAGCAAGGTACTCAACATCCCCATCATTTGGAACTTTAGCAATCTATTAGAATATCCCGAATACTTAAACTACTATGATTCTAATGTTTAATTTCATTTATGTGCTACTCGAATTTATGATTTTCCAATACTCTTATGTACTACTTGATTATATATAATTAGTGCTATTTGAAATAAGTCTATATAAGGATTCACTAATGTTGATATAAATGATCTTTTCTTGTATTTATTATCATCAAAATAATATGGATGATTGATACTAAAACTATATTATTTAATTTTATCTAGTTATCAGTTTGTATTTTTGTTGTCTAGAATTTGGAATTTGCTTTCCTATGAAGCAGCCCCTTCTTATCTTATAATAATTAGCATTCTTATTTGCTTAATATATGGTAGTATTACTGAGAATAAGTAGAGACAAACTAGGATATAAGCTATGGATTATTAAATTATAAAACAAAAGAAAAAGAGACCTAAATTTTACTTCTATATTTTATATATATATATATTCAAATGCAATCTTATTTCTTCAGCAGTTAATGAGTTGATATTAAATCGAAAGAATTCTTCTTTAGCCCATTTACCTAATCTATTTAAGATAACTGAGATGAGACAAATCGTGATTATTAATCAGAATCATTAGATACTAGGGCTTAGTGCCTTCTGATATTGGCAGATTGGATTATGAATTGATAGATCTTAATCACATCGCCTCTATTTATCCATTTATATGTTGTATCACGAATGCATGATCTTTAACATGACTAAACCCGCGTTGAGTTTTAAACAAATTCATTAATCACATGTTTCTTTGGAAATAGGATCTGTTACAAATTATGGGAACTTGCACACATATGCAGTCTTTAATTTTATATATTAATAATTATTGAAGGAAATTTTAGTTAATATATTCAACTTCATCTCAAGGAAAGCATGCCTAGTGCATATTCAAGGATACGGATAGTACCTGCACTTTTCTTGCACTTTTTGGAACGATCAATATCATTATAAGATTTTGGTAATGACCTTTACCTCTATATTTCTGTCTACCTTGGTCGGTTGCATTGTATGGAAATATTCTAGTTTTAACTTATTTTGTTCATATATTTGCATTTTTTTATGATCTTACTGCATTATTATCTTCTCTTGTCATTCTTCTTGGTCTACTTTTAATGCTTTGCACTTAAAAAAAATTATAAATTTGTTGAGATGATTATTGCTAATTTGAATTTATTTAACACATATATCTATATCTGTAGTTTAGAGTATTTTGTGAAAATCAGTCCTCAACAATTTCAGTTTGCTCAAAACTTTTCTTATCCCATTTCTGTCTCTCCTTGGCTCGTGTTTGTCTATGTAAACAGACAATTTTTACTCTCTTGAATTACATGTTTGTATTTCTTACAAATGTTGAAAGAAAAATCAATAGAATGTAAATAAAAAGCTTACATATCTGTCTCTCATGTATATAGTGTAGTTGTTTCAATTTTAATTGAATCTACAAATATTGAAGGGCTTGTGGTATATAGTGAACTACAATTTTTACTCTGTATACATGACATCTTATGTTTCACTGATTAATGCAAAGCAGTAGCTTCTTGTTACATTTGGATAATTGAGCTGAGAATCTTGTAATACTTTCAAGTATTATGCAACAAGTCTTCTTGCTATATTAAATAGCTTCAATTGTATAACTTGAGGTTTTAGCCTCAACGCGTATAACTTTTGCAAGGTTCATAAAATTAGGATAGACACCAGACTAATCTCTTGCTCTAATTTGGGAAGTTGACTCTTATGCTTCACCCCATTTGAATTATTAATTGACTTTTGTTAGTTGATGAAAATGAGCTGCTGCAAAAATGGAGAATTTCCAAATGAATTTCTTAACTCAACTGGCATACATCTAGAGAACTTTAACAATCCATGGTGGTGGACAATTAACAGTTGCTTTTAATTGTGTTGAGTCAATATTTATCTCTTCTACTTTGAAGCAAAGATGCATGAATTTCCACTTAAGGAGTTCACATTTCTATGGATTAAGGGTTGATGTTGCTAGAGTAAATGGAGCTACTTATCCTAGTGTCCTGCATGTGCCCCCTCACCCAAGCTCTATACCAAACAATCAATGAAGTAGACAAGGACAAAATTATTCATGAAAAGGACTCAAGATATCATATTCATCAAATGCATAAAAGTAGATGAAGCTGGCAGTGCCTGATGGCATTATACATCATTCATATAAATTCCTATTGGGTATCAAATGCTACCATCAATATTATTCAAATACTGTTCACTCATTAATGTAATCAAACGTTGTTCAATTATTTCGATATAAATCAAATGATATCACGAGTTACATACTGCCATCATTTCTATTATAAGATCTTAATACTATCATAGAATTGCTTCCATCTCTCATTAAATAAAATTGTCAAATGAATTACGAGAAGCAAATATTATTAGTTCAATTAAGGTGATCAAATGCTATCATTTACTTCAAATGTGATTAAAAAGGCTATCATTTGTGTTATGAGAATCACTGTTGTCATTCAGTTAAGGTTAATTAAATACTGCCATGTATTTTCTAAAATGAGATCGATGAGTTCATAAGTGATCTAATGTTGCTATTAAGTGAAATAAGGGAACATGTGTTGCCATTTATCTCAATGTGAGTCAAGTGCTATCATAAGTCATATACTGCATATGTATTGGTCCTCATATATAATTGCAATGTTGAATAAATATTGTTGTCCTTTATTTAATAATCAAATGCTACCATCTTTAGTTTTAAAAGATCATAAGTAATGCAATGTAATTCAATGTTGTCAAATGCTGCCCTTCTTTTAAATAAAATCACATATTGCCTTTAAAATCAAATAAATTTAGTTTCTTTTATATTCAAATGCTAATTTTAACAATATTATTCTTGCAGGTTAAATTGTAAAATTAATACATAAATGCTAAATTAAATGATATGTGCAAAATGCCACATAAAGCTGCTCTTATAAATGTTAATTTTATTATTTTGCATTTTCTTCTTATTAGATGTTTTATATAGGATGTATAAACTGTTCTATATATTTTTAGAACTGGAAATAAACTCTATTTTAGAATTGGAAATGAGAAATCATATAAAAAGGATTGAACTCTACTTTAGAACTGGAAATAGTCAATGGATTGACTTATATTTTGATTGTGTAAAAATTATTTATTTGATCAAAAACAAAGGAGACTCTGCTGAAATTTTTAAGAATTTTAGGACTTAGAAAATTTATAGGAAATATAAATATTTTCACATATTTCTAAAAGTTTCATATATAGAATTATAAATATTCACTTCATTTGAAAGTTTTAGTCATAAAATAATCAATTAGATAAATCCAAATATTAAATATCATAAAAACCTATTATTACAAATCATGTTAAAATCATAAAGCATTAAATTAATGACTTAAACTATTTTTGGCAGATCAAAGAAATTAAATTGAATTGATTTTGTATCAAAACAGTCAGGTACGCAAATTTACTTATAAGTTTTATTTCAGTATTCTTATTTGAGCCATTTTTCATTTGAGTATTATTTACACTGCTTACTGCATTTTTAATCTGCAAAAGATTTATATCAAATAGCATATAACAAAAAGAATGAAACACAGTATATATATTTTGTGGTCTATGTCTTTGGAGGGTGGAACGCAACACTAAGAATCTGTACAGATTGGGCCTGCTGGCAGCCCCTGGGAATTATATGGAGGGATTTAGCCTCTTGTAGGAAGTAGGCAAATCCAGAGGAAAGACACACCATTAGTTCCTATTTTGAGTAAGCTACTGACGGGTGGCGAGATAAGCTTCCTACAGGTTATGCCTATGGGTTTACCCATTTTGGTTCAGGAGTCTACGGACTCGATTTATTGTTACAAATGCTTTTGATAAAATTTACAAATTTCATACTTTTCATATATGTTGAATTTCAAAGCTAATATGCAGGGCAGTATTCAAAATTGAGAAAATTGTTTTCTTTTCATATATGCAGATATTTTTTTCAGTTCTATATTTGATTTATACCTATTATAGGATGCTAGAATTATTCTTATAAGAATGATTTGCGTACTCCTACCTGACTGGTAACTAATTTTTTTTCAGGTTTTGAAAATTTAAAAGCTTTGAAGATCTACCAATTAAAAGAAAAAGAAAAGAGATAGAGATGTGAGGAAGTAAAAATGTTAAATTTATTTTGTAAATATTAAAAACTATTGTAAATTTCATATGTGTATGGCTCTGGATGTAAATGTGGATATTCATATATTTTGTTTTCATTATAAATGAATATTTCCAATTGTATGAATCATTCTTTAGAGACTCTTGAACTTCGGTCTCTGGTCGCCACATTGATCTTCCTTTAAGAGATACTTGGCAACATTAATTTTATTGAGATAAGGCAACATTTATTTCTTTTGACAGTAATTATTCTTGGTATTTGGATCTCAAATAAACATAGCAGCATAGCATCATCTGATTTTAGCATATAATTAAAAAATTACCACATTGATTCTCCTATGTTAAGGCAGCACTTGATAATATTAGCATAAATGGTAGCATTTATATAGTTGATGGCAACAATTGACTTTATTCATAATTTATGGCAGCAAATCCCCTTTTTCACAACTAATAATAGTATTCGATTCTATGTATAATAGCAATTTGATCCCATACATATGTAATAGCAGCATTTGAATTATTGAATTAAATGGTAGCACTTGGGTCTCCCAAATTACATGGTAGCATTTGATTTTATTTGAAATATGGCAATATGTGATTCAAATTAAAATTAATGACCATAATTTATTTTCTTAATACTTGGCAGCATTTGTATAAGGTGAATGATAGCATAATATAAATACGTGGCAGCATTTGATAGCATTTGATTTCATTATAAATATGTGGCAGTATGACAGCATTTGATTTCCTAAAATATGTGGTAGCATCTGAATTTCATAACTTAAATGGCAGCATTTGTATGGCAGCATTTATAAATGGTAGCTATTAACATGAATGGCATCAATTATATAACATCAATGACAGCATCAGAATCTCATAACTAATGGCAGCATTGCATCTTATGATAGCATTTGGTTATTGCAAACTAGATGACAACATTAAATCTCATATGATTCAAAATAAATGGCAACTTTTCATCCTATACCATCCTATTGATCTCATCTTAGAATAAGGAGCAACATATGATGGCAGCATCTTTATCTTATTACTTGAAGGCTACTTGTATTTGACCTTATATTAAAAATGGCAGCAAAGATAATACCTTGAGATAAATGATAGCATTTAACTATTTGACTCCATATATTAATTGACAGCATATATTTCTTTTACACTATTGATGCCATATATGAATTTATCTAAAAGAGATAACATTTATTTACTTCAGTTTAACTAAAACAATTGAATCATACTGAAATTAATGACAGCAGTTGTAAATGGCAGCAGTTTGATTCTAATGTAATAAGTGGCAGCATTTACTCTTAAATGAATAAACTCATTGATCTCATTTAGAATGAAAGACAACATATGATCCTACTTATGATAGATGGTGGCATCTAATCGCTTAAACTAACTACAACATTAGATTACCTTTGAAAGAAATTGCTATATATAACATGATGGAATTTAGTCCTATATTACAATTAAGAATAACCTTTGATATCACTTTACAATAAATAATTGCTTTTAAATTTACATTATAATGAATGAACAGCATTGGCTTGTTTAAACTCAATTGTATATGATTCCTTTGACAAGATATAACAGCAGTCATTATGATAATATATATATAAAAAAAACAGCATGTGATACTAAAGACAATATTTCATTAGCTTATTCAATTGATGGCAGTCATTGGTTTGATACATAATTGATGGCATCATTAAACCTTATAGCAGTTTTTTTTTTTTTTTTTTTTGGCAACATATGATTCTAATGAAAGAAGGTGATAGCATCTATGACAGTATTTGATCCAAATATAAACTAAATTGACAACATTTGGATCTTGTAATAGAAATGATGGCAGTATTCATTTTCTTAAATATTTGATGTAGCAATTAATTCTTTATGTTATACCTAGCAGCATGTGAATCAACATGTATTGAAAATACAATCCAATATTACACCTAAGACTACAACTTAAGCATCAATATTCAGCATTATATAGAAAGAACTTTTAGTATTTATTCAATACCCAATTTACGGCAGTCGATATTAATATGTAAAGCTTGGGCATAGCATTCATTTCCAGTATTAATAAGATACTAAAGTAAATTCTATAATCACAAATACAGCCTTAATGATTTAACATTTAAGATACGTCAACAATTATTGCATAAAATTCATCAGCACATTTAGTTCACCATTGAATTAAGAACAGCATTTAGGTCTCATAATTTAATTAGCATCATTTAAATTTAATGTGTTCAATGGCAGGATTTGATTTTTCATAAGATAGTAGCAGCAATTGATCTTAAGCAACATATGTTGTTACTCGTGATTTGATAGCGCATATATTCTCTTACACAGTTGAGTGTAACATGTGATCTTATATAATAGATGGCAGCAATATATGTATCTTTCCCTTTCTTTGTTCTAAGCTTATAAGGGAAACAGAATTATGTTGGAAAATTTCTAGTTTCTCTAAATAGAATATTTATAAAAATAATAATAAAGATTCTCAGGATTCGATATAAATAGATTATGTAATTCAGCCATATTATTAAAATAAAAGTATAACTATAAGAACATCAAGTTGCCCTTTATTCAACCTCATTATATAAGGCATCCATTCCACAAGGAAAACAAGAAGAAAGACAGCCTTCTATATTTATTTAACAAACAATACATGCTTATCTCTATCGAGATTTAAAGGTATTAATATAAAGCTATTATGTGAATCATAGTTAAGCAAAACAAACCACAACAGAAGAAAGTAAAACTACAATTGATGTAATTGTGAATACTATGCTTTAGGATTTCAAGGAACACATGCATTAATAAAAGAGGTGTTTATCTTAAAGCAATGCTTTGATTATATTAGAAAGAAGTGATCTCCTTTGGTTTTTAATTAATATGACAACACTGAAATTGATAGAATTGATCAATCCAACTTGGTTATTATTATTCATAATAAACCTAAAGATTTATTATATTCTCATTCTAAACATAAGGATATTACCAATTCAACAATTTACTTAATGTCTATTTAATATAACTCACATTCCAATTTATAACTTAGTAACACTAATCATAATAAAGAAGAAGAGTTCAGAATTTTATCATATGCAGAATTTACTTGAGACTCTCAACTCTAAAAGGATGAGATTATTTGAACTCTTCAAAATTATTAACGCATGGAAGTATTAAATGGATTATGATCTGAAGTACTCTTCCTTTCTTTGAGTTATAATTTTAGGATTTATATATTTAGATTTACATAAAAATCTAATATTCAGTATTTGGATGATCTAAAAAATATTATGCAAAGGAAAAGTATATATATGGCATGAATCGATATGAGAGTACAGATATACTTCCTGATAATTTCAATTTAATCGTATAAAATCCCTAATGCCCTAATATGAATCGAAATTTAGTTTTGATTTAATTGAAAATAAAGCATGGTGAAAGGAAGGAAGTACCTTGCTTTGCCTTTCTCGTGACCCAGGGTTAGGGCAAAAACTCCACCTAAGGCAGCAGTTCTTAGTTCGCCTCCCTTCAAGAGATTGAGATCTGGACTTGCCGGTCCAAGGTTGGAGATGCACCTCGGCCAAGGGAGGTGAGCGGCTCGGCAAGTGGAAGGAGACACTCGGTTTGGCTTGCTAAGGTATTAATCTTGTTCTGCCGTCCCTCCTTGTGATGCCGCCTCCTTTATAAGAGTCGTGGCCGAAGGATATGAATGAAGTTGTAGCTTATCGCCTCGGCTCGACCGCTAGAGGGATGGAACGAAGGGAGGATAAGGCGAAAGGGGAGGCAGGTGTCGTGCGAGAGAGAGGGCAGGCATCGTGCGAATGGATGGGATTTAGGATTGCATAGAGATAATGTAGGAATATATACTTATTTGTATATTTGGATATATATATATATATATATATATATATATTGATTTATTTGATTAATTTATAAGTTTTTTTTTTATTTAATTAAAATTAAATGATGATATATTTCCAAACCAATTTTTGATAAATTGCTTTTAAGTTAAATTGAGGGTAACGGACTCAAAAATGAAGTTGAAATTTTAATTGGAAGTCATCTTAATTATTTGATTTATCAGATTAAGAAAATATAATAAAATAATCAAGAAATTTTGACTATCTCCAAAACTCACCAAAATTTCACCCCAAGCTAATTTGGGTGTGAGGAACGTAATGGCGAAGTCCGTTTTTAATTCTGAAGTCTAAATAATTTAGGTATCTTCAGAATTATTTAAAAATCGAGAAATATTGGAAATTTCCAAACAATCTCTAATTTGCACGAAATTTGAGGTGGAGACTTTTAACTCTATTATAAGAGTAATGAAAGAACTTTGGAGTCAATTAGATTACTAATTGACGAGTAACAACATCTGGGTTATTACAGACTCCCCCGTTAAAAAGAGTGACGCCCATGACACACAACAATTAAGGACAAGGAAAAAAAAATGAAAAAGGAAGTTTGATGAATCAAAAATGGAAATGGAAGAATTAAATCTATCTGATTAGAAACTTCAAGAGTTTATGAAAATCATCATACTTATTTCTTTATCCATCATACGCTGCCAACTAAACTACTCTTGATCAGGAGAATTTTCTTAAGGATCACTTTTATAAACTCAGAATTAGAAAGTTGAGAGTTTCCTACTTTAGTCCAAACAACTGGAGTTGTACATATCCTTCTAAAAGAGTTTCAGAAGGAGTTATACAAATTTTGGACTGATATCTTAATAATGTAGGCGAACTCTCCACTAATACTTAATGATCTTCCCATGCTTCACTGAAATCTATAATATAGAGATGCAAGAAAATATTCACAATTTAATTTACTCATTCAGCATAATCATCAATTTGGGGATGTACCACAGTACTCATATTTAAGATGATCCCCAGGTCTTGCTGAACAGTTTGATCAAAATCAAGATGTAAGTATGTCATCTTTGCCTTATAGTTATCATTCAGTGTCTAGGGTAGATAAGGGATCATTAAAGAATGGAGCTTGACTAACCCTTTTTATTGAATCATAAGAGAAATTTGAAAAGAAAAGAAATGGCCTGGTGAGTCTATTGATAAACACCAATTTCACAACATCTCCTTTGTTAATTCTTTAGCAGGTTTAAAATAACCATGGGAATGAAAGACCACTTCTAAAAAGAAATTCTATCAACTTAAGAAGTCTACTAAGCTTCTAGTTCATAGCCTCCACAAATCATAGGGTAGGCACTTAGAGATAAAGATAGCAATACCTCTTTTAGTGCTCGGCCACCAGAAGGACTTCTGCAAAAGTTGAGACAGCCTACTGCCACCCAATAATATTAAAGGAACAGACACAAGTGTAGTTTCTGTAGACTCGTCTACAGCCGAATTTATAGATTCTATACTCATCTTTCACTTTTCTATTATTGGTGAAATTATCATTTTAAACTATACTAGGAATACACAAAGTCAGGATCCACAAGATCCTACTATCAGTGTAAACTCAGTTGAACGGTCTTTTAAAATCAAAGTATTAGAACTCATCAAGTTCTAACTTCAATAAGTCAAATTCGACTAATAAAGTTAAATGGTTTAAATTGATCATCTTATCTATACTATGAGTAAACCTTGATATAATCTATCAAGATTAAAAGTCAAGAGATCAAACTCCAAATATGGTGTTCAAATCTCTTAATTTAAGCTTCTAAATACATAAGGTTTAGGATTTCTAATAACTTAAAAGCTAAAGTCCTATCCATCAATTTAGGTAGGGGCTTAATGGACTAGCTGTCTTAATGCTAATAAGATCTACTTAGATACTATGGAATTTTCTTATTATCTTATCTTATCTAAGCAAAGAAATAAGCTAGCTCATCTTACTCCTTGCTAAGATCTAAACAGATGCTAAGGCAATCTCCTTGCCATTCTAACTAAGAAGAAGAATTATAAGATTTCTATCTAAGTAGCACAGGAACAATACACTACTCAAATTCTAAATTAAGAAATTAACTTAATTCCTATTGCATCCACAATGAGGAATGGAATTGCAAGAAGTTAAGATAGGAATGACCGAAAATTTTAGAAATTAAATTTGAAATCAAGCTTGATGCAGTTCCTGCCTTCAATGGTGCTAACTGGAAACAAGGGCTTACACCCTCAATAGAGCAGTAAGAAGACTAACTGCACATCTATTCAGATTACCTCTTGGTAAAGGAAATGATCTTGTCACAGGATAAAGGCATGATTGCATAAGCTGGAGTTAGAAATTTAATAGAAATTGGATTTTAGATTTAAAGTATGATGATTGATCTACACCAAAGTTGTGGTGGTTAAATTATTAGGAGAGTTTGAGGTGATTGGATTCTTATCCTCTGAGGTTACTTTATAATTCCTTAGAAGATATAAGGTTTCTTCTTCAGCCTCAACTTCTCCTACTGGTATTCTATTAATCTTGCACCTTCCAACACTTTCTTGAGAAATTGATAAAGTGGGAGGATATAAGATGATTCTAAATTGAGTCTTCCAAACTTTAGAGGTAACGACTATGTCTAGCTTTTTAAGTCCTCACCAATTCAAGAGGAAAACTTGATTGCATTCTCACTTTAGAATTCATTGAATTAAATTATTAATGAAGAAGAAAGTAATGTAAAAAGAAATAATACTATAATTGATGAAGTCTATTATAAAACATAGATTTAAAATTTTCATAGGAAGGAGCTTAGTGAAAATGGTTGTATCCACGAACGAACATATCATAAGTATGATTCAACTAGTTCGTGGCATATATATTAAGGAACTGTTCTAACATCAGCAGACGTATAAGATCTGGACATTTAATGGCATCCAATACTAAAGTATTGTGATGAAACCGTTCTCTTGCCAATCTAGGAAAATCGTCGCCTCCAAAGATACAGTACTTTTAATATCTTAATTAACACATCTTCACCGTCTAGAGATACTTCCTGGTACACATGACTAAAGGTCAAGCCATACTTATGACAATTCTAAGTCTTCATCCTATTTTAAAGGAATTTCTTTTCTTAGAGAAGATTGTTACAATATTATACTGACTTAATTGATCAAATCTTAAATTGGCATTTGCATTATCTAAGTATTACCCAGGTTGTAATGCTGAAAACTTAAAGAAATATATTACTCACTGAAATGCAAGAGTGACAAGCACCCTTAATGCAAAGAGTGACACAAGGTTGATTCTTAAAACTAGAGTTCCTTTAACTAGAAAAATAAACTCTAATTACAACTAATGAAAATTAATAGTATGAAGTAAAAATAAAGAGGTAGAGAGAATGAATGATAGACGATATGAAGGTGGAAAGGTTGAGGATGGGAGAAAAGGAGCAATTATTGAAGCAATCCTCTCAGCCGCCCTTGCTTGGTTTTCAACCAAAACTTTAATCTTTTGCATTAACTCCCTTATCTTCTTATTAGGAGGTGGGGCAACAGATTCAACTTCTTTACTTGTTGAAGGAAAGGATTTATCTGATTATAATCCATTCTTAGAAGATTAAGGAAAAATTGAAAGTTTAGAAAAGAAAAGATTCTTATAGAATTTATTTAAAAGTTGTAGTACTTTGGAAGAGTACATAGAAAAAGTAGAAAGGAAATAGGAATTACAAGTCATAAATGACTCTGAAAGAAATTTAGAATTGTATCCTAGTTCAGACTCTAGGTTATTTCATCTTAGAATCAATTACTTAATTCAAATAATATTTAAATCCATTATTGGATTTGAAGTTCGTTCACTTTCCTAAGGTGACATTCTTTAAGTACTTTTGCCTTGTTGTGTTGTTGACTTGGATGAGTGGATATCTCTCTTTTAACTTAACGTTCTCAATCTTGGCTCTGATACCAACTGTAACGACCCCAATAATTTGATAAAAGATTAATCTAGATATTGGGGTGTTACCTTAGCACCCAACACTTGATTAGAAGAAAATAAATCAATACTAATGCTAAGTGGCCAAGTCTCTTTTTGAGCATTTGTTAAGTTAAAAATGAATGAAAAGGAAGATACATATAAATGCAATAATACAAGCATTTACAAAACAAGCAATCCACTCATTCATCCCAAGCAATTTTAAGCATAGAAGATACAACACGGTTAAATGTGGGCAAAAGTAACTTAAACAGTTTATAATCTAATTATTACAAACCTTTTTAAAAGTAAGAGAAAAATACAGTAAATAAACCACTCTCTCTCACTTATACATGTAAATTATTTAAAATTTAAGCGGAAGCAGAATTATTTATGAGTCCTTCAAGTACTTGGACCTGCATCACCTGAATAAAAAGCTCTTGATCTATCATATTTTGATATTTAAATATGATAGGGCAAAGCCATGAAAAAGAAAAGTGTAGTTAGACTAAACAGTCTAAGCATATTTTAAAATTGGCTATGTTTTTAAATTAACAAGATATCACAATTTATGATTTACAATTTAAAGTAAGCAGCGGTACTATAAAAGCTGTAAAGTATGGGAAAGTGAAGTAAACATAACTGTAAGGAAAACAGTATAAAATAAGTTGATTAAGAATACTCACTTTTAATAAAGTTCTAGCCTATTACTAAAAATTTGTAAGGAAAGCATTTTAAAGGCTAGAAATTGCTATGTGCATAAAATGAAAGCAATATATGATCAAATGGAATTTATGCTAAGTAAGCAATTGACATATAATGAAGCAATAATTGAAGTTAAGCAACATACACTGTATTCAAATTAAACTGAAATAAGCAATACACAATACTGAAAATAGAGAGTGTAAAGCTAAAGGAAATGAGGAAATATCTTAGATTCTCAATCTTAGATAATCATAGTCTAAAACTATGATATAAAAGCATAACTAAACAATTATGAAAAGATCTTACAATTTGTAAAAGAATCTCTTATATCTTTAGTTAAAGTTACATTTAGAAACTACCTCATTCTGTAGGAGTACACAACAGAATGGGCGAAGAGTTAAGCACGTCTGCTTAACCAGATACAGTGGGGAAGATGAACATTCATATTTACCCTCTCTAAAATGTGAAGTTCTAATATAAGCGCTTTCTTTTGTACTCAATTTACCATAAGGCATTTCCCTTTGAAATTTTAAGAAAATATTTATTTATGCACAATGCTCTTGAATGAATGTTCAAGGAAAGAGGCTCAGAGCTAGGCAAGCACTCAATAGATTGCAAAAATTGTAAATGTATGTGATATTTTCTTATTTATCTAAACTTTTATTCATAATTGGAGTTAATTAAACTCCAAATTGACTTATAGATATTTGATCTTAAGTCAATTCTAAAATGAATGTAAGTTTATTTTCATGAAATTTGAAATTAGGAAAAAGATAAATTAAATTCTAAGTCTTAAAATTCTTAGAAATTTTGGCAGAGTCTCCTTTGTTTTTGTTTAATAAATAATTTTTCACAATCAATATTAGTCAATTTTTATTGACTATCTCTAGTTCTAAAGTAGAGTTCAATTATTTTTATAGAATTGCTCATTTCCAATTCTAAAATAGAGTTCATTTCCAGTTCTAAAATAGAGTTCAACCATTTTTACAGGATTGCTCATTTCCAGTTCTACAATAGAGTTCAACCCTTTTTACAGGATTGCTCATAGGAAGGAAGTACCTTGCTTTGCCTTTCTCGCGACCTAGGGTTAGAGCAAAAACTCCACTTAAGGCAGCGGTTCTTAGTTCGCCTCCCTTCAAGAGATTGAGATCTGGACTTGCCGGTCCAAGGTTGGAGATGCACCTCAGCCAAGGGAGGGTGAGCGGCTCGGCGAGTGGAAGGAGATTCTCGGTTTGGCTTGCTAAGGTATTAATCTTGTTCTGCCGTCCCTCCTTGTGATGTCGCCTCCTTTATAAGAGTCGTGGCTGAAGGATATGAATGAAGTTGTAGCTTATCGCCTCAGCTCAACCGCTGGAGGGATGGAACGAATGGAGGATAAGGCGAAAGGGGAGGCAGGTGTCGGCGAGAGAGAGGGCAGGCATCGTGCGAATGGATAGGATTTAGGGTTGCGTAGAGATAATTTAGAAACATATACTTATTTGTATATTTTGGATATATATATATATATATATTAATTTATTTGATTAATTTATAAGTTTTTTTTTATTTAATTAAAATTAAATGATGATATATTTCCAAACCAATTTTTGAAAATTACTTTTAAGCAAAATTGAGGGTAACGGACTCAAAAATGAAGTCAAAAGTTTAATTGGAAGTCATTTTAATTATTTGATTTATCAGATTAAGAAAATATAATAAAATAATCAAGAAATTTTGACTATCTCCAAAACTCACCAAAATTTCACCCCAAGCTAATTTGGGTGTGAGGAACGTAATGGCGAAGTCCGTTTTCAATTCTGAAGTCTAAATAAATTAGGTATCTTTAGAATTATCTGAAAATCGGGAAACGTTGGAAATTTTCAAATGATCTCTAATTTGCACGAAATTTGAGGTGGAGACTTTTAACTCTATTATAAGAGTGGTGAAAGAACTTTGGAGTCAATTAGATTACTAATTGATGAGTAACAACATCTGGGTTGTTACACGCTGCCAGTCGTGTGTCAGTCGTGGGACCCACGGGTCATTTCCAACAAATAGATTAGTAATTTAATTATAAATAATTAGTGTTAATTAGTAATTAATTAAGTTAACAGTGAGATTAGTATATTTAATTAATGATAAATAATAAATAATTAATAATAACAGTAAACAATCATTAATTAGTAATTAATAATTAGTTGATTAAGTTCAAATTAGGTTTTAAGTAAGATTAACCTAACACAATTTAATCAGTAAATAATTAATGAATTTAATTAATTAAATTAATTAGGTTTAATTTAATTAGTAGTAGTTAATTAAGATTAATTAACCCTAATCCTAAATATTAATTAAATGAATATTAATCAAACAGTAAAAATAATAATATTATAATACAAATAATTAAATAATAGATAATTAATTAATAATTAATATTAATTAGTTACAAGTTAATAATAATTAATTAATTAATAAATACAAAAAAATATTTAACTTTAGGAATGAACAGTAATTTAATACAAATTGAATAAATGAATAGTAAATAATGTAAATTAAATATTTGGATAGTAAATTAAAATTAAATAAAATTTAAAAGGCCAATAACTTTTTGTAGGATGATCCAAATATAGTCAATATAGATCTCATTTTACTTAGAAAAATAAAAGAGATCAAATGGCATATTGTAAAAATTAGTTTTAGGGTACTATAATATAGTGACATTTTAGGACTTATTCAAACTCCCATAACTTTTAAACTAGTCATACAAACATAGTTAATATGGGTCTTAAAGTACTCAAAAAAATAGTCCCATCATTATAGTAGTATTAATTTTTCCATTTGGACATCAGAATAAAAAGTCAACCCTGGATCTCATAGTTGACTTTAGGGAAAAATGACCAAATGCCCCTAGAATTTAATTGACCATAACTTGGTCAATTCAACTTCAAATTCAAAAATTCAAAGTGCTAACTAGCTTAGAATTTTAATGTCATCAATAAACAAAAATAATATTTAGATCTAAACCCTAAAAATTTAGAAAATGACCAAAATACCTCTTACCTTAATTAGGTCATAACTTGACCATTTGAGGTTCAAATTGGGTTTACTCCCTATCAACATACTTAGAATATTATAGAAAAGCTATAGAAATTGAGTTTGCTTAAATTGGAGTTCAAACAAAAAAGTTCAGTTTTTGTCACCCGTTGACCAACCCAAAATTACCAAATTGTCCTTAAGAATTAAAATAGTCATAGCTCAGTCATCTGATATTAGAATGCAGTATTCTTAGACTCTATGGAATCCTTGAATAGTAACCAACCGTAAACTACATAAAAATTTAGGTTTTAGTAGAGTGAAAATTACTGAAATGCCCTTAAGTTAAAAATCTTAGTTTGAACTTATAGAATTAGTTTCTCATTCAAATTATGCATACTTAATGTCTATCTTCAAGTTAGATAGTAAAAAATCAATTGACAATAAGAAACTTCAATTTGGATACTTAGATCAAAAGTTGACTTTTTAGACCCTTAAGTAGGGCCAAATAATTATTTTTGCCTAAAATTTAGGATAAACATCCATAACCTCTAAAATACCTTTTAAAATACTAAGATTAATATTAAAACTATATTAAAGTCAATTAAGTGAGTAAAATTAATTATTAGGTCAATCCATCAAATTTTCCTAAAAATCTTTCTAAGTCATTTCCTTAGGATATTACACATTAGGACCATTCTTGAGACTAGGACTAGATCATGGGTTAGAGTTCATTCATTGGGTAAATGGGTTATCCAATAAGTGAAACATTGGTTTTATTAGTTTATAGACTTTGCTTTTTATTTACAACTTATTTTGATTATTTTGTCTTTTAACCTTAGACTTAGGTTATGAGATTCATCTTATTAAGATTGATTTTGCTTAATAGGATTTGCCATAATTAGTAGATAACTATTAGAATAAAACCTAGATCTTAGATCTTGTCCTTTGGATTATGTGATTAAGCCCAATCTCGTGGTGTTTAATCCATAATTTATAGCTTAGAAAATCTTGATCAGATCTTAAATATAACATCTAAATTCACAAAATTAGGACATACGATTTATTGATTTAACTCGTAGTCATAATTTATTGATCTGAATATGCTGCAACACTGTATACTACTGATATACAACTAAAATATTACTGAACTGTTATGAGCAGTACGGTCTAATATATACATACATCCAGTTGGGAAAATTGTTTACTGATGATGCCGATGCATCCTGAAATCCCCCAGTCAATGTATGCAATATTTCATAACCCATAAATCATCACTGATACTCATACATCATTCTGATACTCACACATCATACTTATGCTCATGCTTATGAGATAAATCAAAAATCCAAAAAAATGCTTGAAATCAATGAATCCAATGTCTTCATTGTGCAGAATCCTTCTAAAAGGATTCTGACTCCTAAGATTCTAACTGTGATAATTGGTTAAAGTTGAGAGTTTACTTGAAAATCATTAGCTAGAGAGATTGTATACACATATTTAGCATATTTGCAAGAAAGGTAGATTTAACCCTTAGCTTGTTTAAACTGCACTTATCGAAACGCACTACGATAGAAGTCAGAACCCGGTCACAGTTTACATCTCAAGCTAAGCCGTTAAATGCCCTAATTACAAGCATACTTAGTGGTCTACTCAAAGTGACTTAAAATACTTAGTTTGCTTAAACTGCACTTATCGAAGCGCACTACGATAGGAGGCAGAACCCAGTCGCAGTTTATATCTCAAACTAAGGATCTTGTTCACTAATTGTAACACTCTTAGTCTTGGAAGATTTACTCTAATGGGACTGTATTCATCTAATCCCTCGTGATAGAACCTGGTCATAAGTCCATATTGGAGTGAATCAACCAATCCTGAATACTACTGAAATAATCTAGTAATATGGGTAAACCCTATTATACCCAGCCAATAATCTGAGTTCAAAAGGTTCTATTTAATCAATAAGGATTTATCAAATTTTTTAATCCTTACTCTAAGTAGGTGTATCTTACATAAGGCTCCAAGGATGTGATCAAAAGATCACTCAACATATGTTGCTGCCACAAGGAATGAGCCACATTCTAAGTACTTTAAGTGATTCCTACCACATGATATCAAGTTCAACTTCTAAAGTTATAAAGGATCAACTAGGTTTCTACCTCAATAGGTTACAAAAGTCCTTCCTACCTCAATGTATCATTAGTTAAAGTCTTTAACCATTTTAATAATGATCCTATAGCAAGACCCTTAAGATCTCACACTTCTACTTCATAAGTTAACATTCAAGTGGTCAGATCAAATGATTGAAATTCATTTGATCCTTTTCTATTCTACAATTATGGGATAAAATTAAGGGTGTTATTAGAAATAGGTCATTTCATCAATCATTATAGTTTTATCATTCATCTTATGCTAATAGCTTTATATAAGAGAAAATCAAGGATTTAAAGTTTAGATTCAGATGATTCAATCACACATATTTAATATTATTCTTAGCACTTCTAATTTGATGATTTAAGATCAATATCAAATCATATGCATTATTAGAATAATGTCAATTGAATTATCTTACAATCAAGTTAATTAATTAGGTGATTAAGAGTTAGATCTCAATCAAGATAAGCTATGGTTTAACCCCAAACCTTTCTATCATTAAAACCAAAGATTAGTTTAAAGGTCAATGACAAATCAATGTATTATTAGTATATTATTGATGTCAAACTTAGGTTTGGATTAAGTATCATCCACTTTATCAAGTTATCAAGATTCTTATGTTCAAGTTTAGTTTACATATCAAGATGTCCCATTTAAATATTAAAGTTTACTAATATACATTCTCAGATCATAAAAGCATAAAATAGGAGGTAATTAAGGCTAATCAAATTCTAAAATCAAATCAAAGAGATTAGCACTTAATCATAATTTCAAAAGGCTTAAGTTTCATGCCATTTGGTTGTTAAACTATACCTAATTAATATAAGCAATTAAAATTCTAATACTTATTCTTTGGCATAACACATATTTAAGATCCATAGTAGATCCGAGGGCTAATTTAAAAGTGACAAGTTTCAAATTTAACTTTCATATAAAATTTATGTAATGTTTAATTTTAGCTAAAATATGTTCAAATTTGATATAACTTAGCCCCACTAGGGCCTAGGGATCTTAAAATACCAAAATAGTGAAGTTTTGGCCATTTCAGCCAAAACTGGACAGTTTTAAAGAAAGTTCTGGGAATTTTGCAAGTTTGGGCGCTGCAGCGCGCTGAAGCGCTTTCCGCACAGTAGCGCTTTTTGCGCAGTAGCGCTTTCCACGCAGTAGCGCTTTCCGCGCAGTAGCGCTTTTAGCGCGGTAGCAGCTTTCGCGCGGCAGTGCGCAATAGCGCTTTTAGCGCGACAGCGCTACGACCCGCTGTAGCGCGCTATGGTGCGCGATAGAGGTTCACTTTGCAAAATCACTGTTCAATTAATTTATATTCACATTTTTTAAAGTTCCAAAAATTTTTTTGCTACAGCGTGCTACAGCGCACTGTAGCGGTCTATTTTGCGAGTTTACTATTCAATTACTCTATTATACGTTTGTTTAAGTTTCCGCCAAAATGCCGCTGCAGCCCGCTGCAGCGGCCTAATTTGCAAAACTGAGCGCTGCAGCGCCAGACGACATTTTCGCCTGGATGAAATTTGTAAGGCCTATTTTTGAGCTCAATTACTCTCAATCCATAGAGTGTCATGAGCGGTGCTATATATCAATGGAAAGGTATTTCTAATGCCTTTCCATCGACACCAAAATTAGCGCAAACGGAGCATCCTAACTATACGAAAAATATAGATGAATGATAGAGTGTGCAAAATAGACGAAAACAGAACAGATTTTTGTGAAGCTTTTAAGAGTCTTAATGACTTTCATACATACTTATGGACTTCCAAAGGTGCATTCAAGTATAATAATAGCATGAAGAAGATAATGAGAGGAGCAAAGGGGTACCTTTAGTCCTTGGGAGGGGAGGAAGAGGGGGGGGACCTTTGCTTCTTTCAAAACCCTTGGAGGAAGAGAGCTCATTCTTCAATACAAGGTACAGAAATGGAGAAGAGGAGTAAGCCTCAGCTCTTGTAGCAAAGAGGAGACGGAGGGGTTGTGCTCCTCTTTTAAAGGAGGAGAGGAAGAGAGGCTCCATCATTAGCTAGGGAGGCTAGGATGAGAGGGAGTAGGGGCCATCATGAATGAGCATTAATGGGGCATAGCTTAAGAGACAAAGAAGGGATGGCCAGCTGAATAAAGGGGAAGGTGGCCAGCCAACTAGGAAAGAGAGAGGGAGAAATTGCATATTAAGGATGAAATAATTGCTTAATTATTTTCCTTAATTAATTAAAAATCCAGATTTTTGAAACGCACTCCGAAAAATCTCAAAAATTCACCCCTAGCTAATTTGGGGGTGAGGAATTCAACGGCAAAGTCGAATTTCGATTCCGATGATTATTTAATTATTCTATTTTTCAGTGCATTTAATTATATGAAAATTTGACGACCTCGAAACGCGTCCAAAATATCACCCATAGCTAATTTGTGGGTGACGATCGCAATGACGAAGTCGGATTTCGATTTTAAGGTCAAAATAAATACCTCAATTTCCTAATTAAAATAATCCAAAATATTGGATTGAACTCCGAATTGCTCCAAATCTCTAAAGATTGGGCCTAATGACTGGACGAACTTAATTAGGTTACGATTAAGCTGAGATTAAGCAGGGTAATAATATTGGGTTGTTACAATAAGTACTATACCTAATACTTAAGATAAGGATTTCACGCTTATCTTAAAAATTAGTACTCAGATCTATTTTCTTTGGGGTTGAGTCTCAGCAGTAGTTCATTTGAATCGACAAATATTTGGGGAGGTTAAGCAGTCCTTCCCGAGTAATGCACTGCTCTATTGCCAATCGTTAAACTTTTTGCGCGCGGCGACGGGACGGGGCATTACAAATGGGCTGAGCTTGGGCCGGGAGTTCAGCGACCAATTGCCACTTTGAGGAAGCTTGGGCTTACTTAGGTCGCTGGAGAATGCCTAATCGTATTTGGAAGGAAATCAATGACTTGCCGATGTGGGAGGGAGGGGTGGGGAACAAGTTCTTGCGCGAGCGGACAATCAGATTTTCATTGTCGAGCACGAATGAAGTTGAAACAATGATAAATAGATAAGGGAGCTCTGTTGCTCGCCTGATGTATCGACGAAAAGATGACACAGTTCAGATCTTCCTGATCCTAACGATAAGGCACGGATCAGATCACAGCAATGGGATCGCGACTGTGATCCGATGGATAGGATTTGATCTGGGCGATTGGAGTGATGCGAGTCGTTGGATCGAGCTTCAGAAAGGCGGAACGACTAGGATTCCGCCTGCCTTTTCAAAGGAGATCTGGCTATTGGAATTAGAATATAATTAAATAGTTTTATATAATTAATTTTATTACATTAATTAATCTAATTAAAATTAAACCCATTCTAGGGCTAAATGACCTTTAAAAATCTCAAAAATTCATCATAAGCTAATTTGGGCATAAAAAATTCAAAAATGAAATCAGAAATTAATGTGCATATCAATTTAAAGTAGTCATTTTTCAGGGTCTTAAAATTGACAAAATTATCAATCCATCATATTAAGGACCAATTGACCCCAAATCTTCAATGTCAGGTTCTAATGAGGTTTGAACTCAAAGGTATTAGCCTTAGGACCTAGTTAAGCATAGATTAAGCTGGGTAATAATATTAGATTAATACACATTATATTGCATATTATGCTGATAACTTTGAGTAATGCATCCTACTCATTCAAGTTAATTTACATCAGACTTTGAGTAATGCATCAAGAATTTTGCTTAAATTCCCGGTTCTTTGGCACTTGTCATAGCTTTTGACAAAGTCGGCGGCATCTTTGAACAAATGGGGCCAAAAGAATCCGGATTGAAGCACATTTACAGCCGTTCACTCAATCCCATGGTGCCCTCTGTATGGAGATGTGTGACAATGATAGAGAATATTTATAATGTCTGAGTCAGGAAAATATCTCCTTAGGAGTTGATCATTGCAACATTTGTACAAAAAAATCATGAATGAGATACATAATAGCTGCATGATCAGTATAAATAACAGTCTTAGACCCAATAAGATAAGACTTATATTTAGTAAATACAAAGATGACAGCTAGAAGTTTCTTTTCCGTGGTAGCCTAATTTCTTTGAGCATTATCTAGGAGCTTACTAGCATAGTAAATTGAATAGAAGGTTCATTCCTTTCACTACCCAAGGATAGCACAAACTGCAATATCACTCGCATCACATATAATTTCAAAAGGTGAATCCCAATTTGGAGTAGAAATTATTGGAATAGAGATTAAAGTAGTTTTTAGGGCATTAAAACCTCTTAAGCAATTTTCATCAAAGTTGAACTCGACATCATTCCCTAGTAATCTACAAAGTGGCATACTTAGATTTGAGAAGTCCTTGATAAATCTTCTATAAAAATATGCATGCCCAAGGAAACTTCTAATTCCTTTCACATTGATGGGAGGGGAAAGTTTTTCAATTATCTCAACCTTAGCCTTATCAACTTCTATCCCTCTCCTTGAAATCAAGTGCCCAAGAACAATACCCTCATTGACCATGAAGTGACATTTTTCTCAATTCAAGATTAAATTTGATTCTTCACATCTTCTTAAAACCTTTCCTAAATTAGTTAAGTAATGATTGAAAGAGCTCCCAACAACAGAGAAGTCATCCATAAAGATTTCCAGAAATTCCCCAATCATGTTAGAAAAAATAGCCATCATACAACGTTGAAAGATGGCTGGAGCATTGCATAATCTGAATGGCATTCTTCTAAAGGCAAATGTCCCAAAGGGGCAGGTGAAAGTGATTTTCTCTTGGTCTTTAGGCAAAATAAAGATTTGATTATATCCTGAATACCCATCTAGAAAACAAAAATAGGGGTTCCCTGCCAATCTATCAAGCATTTGGTCAATAAAAGGAAGAGAATAGTGGTCCTTACGGGTAGCCTTATTTAATCTCCTATAATCAATACACACTCTCCATACGATCATGGTTCTAGTGGGAATCAATTCATTATTTTCATTAAGAACAACTGTCATCCCACTCTTTTTGGGGACCATATGTATAGGACTTACCCAAAGACTATCAGAAATTGGGAAAATAATTCAAGCATCTAAGAGTTTAATAATTTTCTTATGAACTACTTCTTTTATGTTGGAATTTAATCTCCTTTGGGGCTCAATTAAAGGGTTGGAGTTATCTTCCAAAAGGATTTGGTGCATACAAAGAGTTGGACTAACCTCCTTCAAATCAGCTATACTCTAACCGATTACTCTCTTGTGCTCTTTAAAAACCTCACATAGAAGACTCTCTTGATGTTAGGTTAATAGGGAGAAGATTATTATAGGAATATATTCTTTTTCCCCTAGATAAGTATATTTTAAATGTGAGAGAAGATGCTTCAATCTAATTCTAGAGGAAGGATTATAGAAGGCTGAATTATTTTCCTCTCCTTAACCAACTCCTCAATCACATCCGTGTCCATGGGGTCCTCATCTTCCTCCCCTACTAACAGTCCTTCTTCATCCATATCTCCCATTACCCACACTTCTTCTATTGAATTGATTTTCCAACAGTCCTCATTAGGTTTAGATTGGTGTCTCATAGAATTATTCACATGAAACTTAATCTCCTCCTCCCCATATCACAACTTTAATTCCCCTTTATCTACATCAATTAAGGTTCTTCCGGTGGCTAAGAAAGGTCTACCTAGGATAATAGAAATTTCTTGATTTTCATCTTCCATATCCAAGATGATGAAATCAGCAGGGAAGATAAATTTGTCAACCTTCACGAGCACATTTTCCACTATTCCTAAAAAAGATTTAACGAATCTATTAGCGAATTGGAGGAGAACAGAGGTGGATTTTAAGTGATCAATTTCTAACTTCTTGAATATGTAAAAAGGCATCAAATTAATGGACGTACCTAGATCACAGAGGGCCATTTGGAAGGACTGGCTTCCAATAGTGCGAGGGATAGTGAAACTCCTCGGATCTTTCTTCTTGATGGGAATTTTTTTCTAAAGGATTGCATTACACTCTTCTGTTAATGCTACGGTTTCTTTTTCATCGGTTTTTCTTTTCTTGGAGAGGATATCTTTCATAAATTTAGCATAACTAGGCATTTGTTCTAGAGCTTCTGTAAAATGGATATTTATATGAAGAGTTTTAAAAGTTTTCAGGAATTTGTGGTATTGGACATCAAGTTTCTCCCTGACTATACGTTGAGGATATGGTATATTAGAGATTGCCTTAAGTTGATCTCTAGATTCTTCCCTTTCTTCATCTCGAACATCATTCCTCTCTTTTATAATTGTTTCTTCTTCTTCCCCCTTTTCCTCTCTATTTTGTGCTATGTTTTTATGATTTTCCTCTCATACAACTGGTCCAGTAATTTTTCCACTTCTTAAGGTTATTGCATTCCCTGACTCTTCACCATACTTATCAATGACTCCCACTAATGAAGGTTGCTCTAATTATTTCATAATTTTTTTTAGCTTCTGTTCTATTCTTTTTACTGACTCTTCTTACCTTAAAAGAGTGTGTTCGTGTCTGTTTAAGGTGGCATCAGTTTTATTCATGAATTCGTTGTGGAGATTCTAAATTCGATAGGCGAGTTTTTCAATCTCTCTCTATTTCTTCCATGATTCATAACTACATTAACATTTCTTAACTCAACATCTTTCTCCTGACAAGAATTTACATACCCACATTCCAGTTTTTTAGTGAGTTGAGAGATTTGTTTTTAGAGTTCAAGGATTTGTTGCGCATTTCTAATTAAGTTACATTCATTTTTATGAGGACGATCAATCTTATGGAGAGGCCATTGGTATGCATTATTTGTCATTTCTTCCAAGAGGTCATAAGCTTCCTATTGGGTTTTACCACTAATAGAGCCATCGGTGGCTGCATCAATGAGTATCCTTGTAGGAGAATTCAAACAATTGTAGAAGGATTGCACTTGCATCCACAAGGGAAACTCATGATGTGGGCAACGCCTTAGGCATTCCTTAAATCGGTCCCATCCGTCATATAGTGTCTTGCCTTCCAACTGAGTGAAGTTGGTTATCTCAATTCCCAACTGAGCGGTTTTTGTCGAAGGGAAATATTTGGCTAAGAATTTCTTAGCCAAATCATCCCACGTCCGGATTGAATCACTTGGAAGAGAACTGAGCCAACTCTTTGCTCTATCTCGCAAGAAAAATGGGAAAAGCTGTAATTTAACTGCGTCTTCAGAGACGCCGTTAAATCTGAAGGTGTCACATATTTCAAGGAAAGTTGAAATATGTGAGTTCGGATCTTTAGTGGCCAATCCCCCAAACTGATTATTTTGAACCATACTCAAAGTGGAAGGTTTGATCTCAAAATTATTGGCTTCTATATTAGGCCTTATAATTACATGGGGGATTCCCCTAATAGTGGGTAGTGTATAATCTCTTAGTGCTCTTCTCCTAAGATCTCCTAATGGCTCTCCTAGATTTTCATTATAGTTATCCATAATGACTTGTTGGTTCGAAAAGTTTTGTTCTCTCCTAGCCTGCAAGTAGGTTCTTTCAATTTCTTGGTCAAACAGATAATTTGTGCAAACTCTTCTACTCATACATTACAATAATTAGGCTATCAAGAATAAATTTAGCAATAATGTTCAGAAATTCAACAAAAATAAAAGAAACAAAAAAGAAATAGAAAATAAGCAGTTAGTGCCTATAATTATAAAAATCAAAAATTAAAAGTATATGCAAGGAAATACTTAAATCACTAGTTACTTATAAATTATCCTTAATACGAAACAAATTCCAATTCCCCGGCAACGGCGCCAAAAATTTGACATACCGTAAATACACGTCTGTACTAGCACACAAGTGTACATGGTCTGAAGTAATAAGTGGAAAGTGTGAGTTTCCAGGATTTATTGAATCACAGAAAATTGGATATTTTGTTACTAAGGTGTAACTATTCTCACTAATATTTAAGCTATGAGTATTTGGTTTTAATTGGTTCTAGATCAAGCACAACAATCACTAAGTAGAAAATAAGTCAGATAAATGGAAGAGAAGAGTTGGGTTCATCCCACATGTCATAATAGGTCACTTATGCACGATGATGCCTCAAGCATTTATCTTTCATTTACTCAGATTTAAATCAAGCGCACATTATTCTTCCTTGAGTTTTATCTCAATGATTCCCAAGTTCAAATCTTGTGCACGAAATGAACACACAGTCGGTTCTATTTCAGCACAAAGATTCTTATAAGATTTTAGGTTTGTAGTTTTCATCTTATCTCTTGATCAAGTGTAACAACCCGAGTTATTACCATAGTTGATTAGGACTAACCCTAAGTCTTAAACACAATTATAAGCGCTAATTAGGTCAAGTGGAGTCAACCTTTGAGACCTAGTCCAAATCAGGAGTCAAACAGATTGAATTTTGATTTCTGGAAATCCAGAAACCATAGAAATTGACTTATTTATATTGACCTCCGATCAAACAACGGACACCACCATTGCATTCCTTGACCCCGAATTAGCTTGGGGTGAAGTTTTCTTGTCAATCGAAAGTCATCGAAATTTCGACGAATATTTTAATAATAAAAATACCCCAGAAATCGAGGTATCAAAATACTCGTCGGATCAAAAATCCGACTGTGCCATTGAATCCATTGACCCCAAATTAGCTAGGAAAAACATGTTCAAAATTTTCTAGATTTTTTTTTAATATATATATATATATATATATATATATATTAAAATAATAATTTAATTTTGACGGCGCTAACGACGCCGTCCGATCGGACGGATCCATCCGGACCGTCTGATCGCGCGGATCCAACGGCTCTCGGCCGCAATCCGCGGCGCGCCGTCTGGGCCGATCCGGACCGTCCGCGATCGCGCAGGATCCGACGGTCCGGAGCCATCGTCCTCGCGCGCTCCGCCCGCTCGCCACGCGGCGCGCCCGCCGCCCACTCGGCCAACCGCGGCCTCCCCCCCGACCTCGGCGAGGTCACCTGAGGTCTTATATAGGACCTCAGGCGAGCTCGGGGCTCCGGGTTTGCGAAACTCGAGCCCCGAAACCGCCCGAAACCATCCGAGCCCCGCAGCCGTTGAACGCAAGGTACCCCGATCTCCCTCCTCCGCCGTCGATTTTGCAATTTTTCTTTTGATTATTCTAGGTCTAGGGTTAGATCGTCGATCCATCGGACCTGATCGAGTTCGAAAAGGTCCGATCAACCCAGATCTAGGTTTAGAAAAATTAGGGTTCGGTCGGCCGAACCCTAGAATCTAGGGTTTCAATTTTCCGGCGATCCCGGCCACCTCCGGTGAAGGTCCGCCCACCGGCGTGTAGCCCTCGTCGAGGGCTACCGGCGGCCGTGCGGGCTGAGGTGGTCCAGCGCCGGGAAGGCCGGCAAAAGCCATGCCCTAGCCGGCGCCCTCGGACCGTCTCCGCGAGGAAGACGGAGTCCGGGTCGGGCCGGGTCGACCTGGGCCTGACCCGCCCGAGCTGGGTCCGCGTCAGCTGGGTGGGGCCCACCAGTGCTACGTGGCGCCTTCTGGGCCTGCCACGTGTCCAGTGGGACCCACCAGCCGAAGTCGCGACGCTTCGGCTTCGGCCGTGGGGCCCGCCAGTGCCACGTGGCAGCTAGCCGGCACGCCACGTGTCACGTGGGGCCCACCGCCCGAGCCGCGCGGCTGTTCGACTCCCCAGTGGGGCCTACAGCCCCACGTGGCAGCCTCTGGGCCGCCACATGGCAAGTGGGACCCACTGCCCGGTCAACCGCGGCAGTCCAGCTACCTGTGAGGCCCACAGTGCCACGTGTCAGGTGGGGCCCACTGCCCAGTCACCTGAGCTGAGACAGCTCCCTGTGGGGCCACAGTGCCACATGGCAGCCTCTGGCAGTGCCACGTGTCAGGTGGGGGCCCACGGCCCAGTCACCCGAGCTGAGTCAGCCCCTGTGGGGCCACAGTGCCACGTGGCAGCCTCTGGCAATGCCACGTGTCCAATGGGGCCCACTGTGTGTTAAATTAGAAATTTAATTAAATAATTTAATTGCTGTTTGAGTTAATTAATTACTGTTAATGATTAATTAGTGATTAATTAAGTTAGGATTAGTGTTAATTACTTTTAAAGAGTAACCTTAATTAATTTAGTAAAATTAGAAATTAATTATGATTAATTAAAGGTTAATTAATCCTAACAGTAATTAGGATAACTAATTACTATTAAACAGTAAAATGTTCTTAAATAAATATTAACAGATAATTAGGGCTAATTAAATAGTGATTAGCACTAATTACTTTGCTACAGTAAAAATATTAATAAATATAATTAAATTAATTAAATAATAAATTAATTAATGTTAATTAGTAATTAATCATAAATTAGTTAAAGATTAATGATTTCAGAAATTTTATATAAAAACTTTAGGAATGAATAGTAAAATAATACAATTTGAATAAATGAATAGTAAAATAATTCAAATTGTATTTTTGAATAGTAAATCTTAAAAGTTTAATAACTTTTTGTAGGATGATCCAAATATAGCCAATATAGGTCTTAAAATACTCTGAAAAATGTAAGGATTCAAATAACGTACTGTAAAAATTTATTTCGGGTTGCGTATAACGAGGTAGCAATTTATGACCTCTTTAGAGCCTCATAACTTTTTACCCGGTTATCGAAACATAGTCAATATGGGTCTTAAAATGCTCAGGAGAGCGGCCCCATCACCGTAGTAGTATTAGTTTTCTCATTCGGATATCAGGATCAACCCTAGAATTTAGAATTGACTTTGGTGAAAAATGACCAAAATGCTCCTAGAATTTAAACGGCCATAATTTAGTCAAATCAACTCCAAATTAAAAAATTCAAGATGCTAATCAGCCTAGAATTTCAATATCATCATTATAACAAAATAATATTTTGGATATAAACCCTAAAAATTTAGGTAAATGACCAAATTACCCCTACCCTTATTTTAGTCATAACTTGACCGTTTCTCGCCCGATTTAAGCGTACTTACTGTCTATTTTCAAGGTAGACAGTAAGGAATCAATTGGAACTAAGAGAAATCAATTCTAACTACTAAGTCAAAAGTTGACCTTTTTAACCCTTAAAGTAGGGGCAAAATGGTCATTTTGCCCTAAGATTGAGTTAAGTGTCCCTAACCCTTTAGATAACATTCCAGAACCCTAAGACCAATTTTATAATCATCTTAGTAATGTGTAAGTGAGCGAAATCAACCTTTAAGTCAATTTCCAAGAGTTCTAAGTCTCTAACACTACACCTTAAGGACACTTCCTGAGACTAGGACTAGATCATAGGTTAGAGTTCATTTATTGGGTAAATTGGGTTACCCAATGGGTGAAACCTTAGTTTTATTAGTTTTTAGACTTTCTTCTATTTTACAACTCATTCTGATTATTTTATCTTTTAACTTTAGTTTTAGGATAGGAGATTCATCATATTAAGTCTGATTACTTAATAGGATTTGCCTTAATAAGTAGATCACTATTAGCATAAGACTTAGAACTTAGGTCTTATCCTTTTTAGATTATGTGATTAAACCTAAATCTCGTAGTGTTTAATCCATAATTTATAGGTTTAAAAGATCTTGATCAGATTTTAGTTAGAACATCTAAATTTACAAAACTAGGATGTATGATTCATTTATTTAACTCGTAGTCGTCTATCTAGTTGAGCTAGATTGGAACTTGATCAGTTCCAATCCTTTTTAACTTATAAGAACGAATTTCCGGGTTACACTCGATAGTAGGAAAATGGTGATCCTGAACTTGTGTAACTTGGAATGGTTAGATGGTTAAGTAGAAAACAAATGATATCACCATATTTAGTAGAGTCCCTTGCTTACTTTGATACTTTGTTGCTTATGTCCTTGATTTTTGTGCCATATTTCCTTGAGCATATCATATAAGATATTTGATGCATGAATAAACTGTTAGGAAAATATGGAGACTCCTTAGATTCCTTGTGAAAATATTAAAGTGATTTATAAAAAAATAATAAATTTATGAACTGCTTCTCAGTTATATCCTTATTGCCTAGTCTCCTTATGTTACTAGGGGAAGGATCTGTTTTGTTGTGTGCCTAGTTTACTAGCCTCCTTATGTCGCTAGGGGTACACCGTTGGTGCCTTAGCCGTACTGGCGTAAGGTTGCCTTGTTTGCTTAGTTTACTAGCCTCCTTATATCGCTAGGGGCATACAGTTGGGCCTTAACCGTGCTGGTGCTAATATCCTTCGCTTGCTTTGTGTGCTTATATGCCTAGCCTCCTTATGTCGCTAGGAGTACACAGTTTTATGTCTTAGCCGTGATGGTGCTAAGCTTCTTTGGTATTCGATGTGCTTGAGTAGCTCTTTTCTGTGTGGCAGTCGATGCACGTGTGACTTTATATGCAGTTGTTGTTGTTCACTTTTCAGTATTCTATTCCGTCAGCTATTTTATTGTACTGCTTATATATATATATATATATATATATATATATATATATATATATTTAGGATGTTAGATTCTTGCCACTATTTATATGTACCACTGCTGAGTTATTTATTTTAATTGGCATATTTTCTGTTGATTATCAGCATGTTTAAGATGTAAAATTTTTCTTACTGCACTTGTTTAGTTATGTATATTTATACACCCTTCCTTATTTAGTTTGTATATGAGATATGTCTCAGCCTCTTTTATTTTCTTTGCTTAAGTTATAAATGATGATTTATAGCTTCCCTATTTTCTTTGTATTGCTTGCTGCTCCTTTTTATTTATATATGTTGCTTAGATGTTGTCAAATGATGATATTACTTAACACTTACAATAATTCTTCAGCTTAAAATGTACTTAGATAATTGTCTAACCAGATTTTTCTTTTCTTTGGCTGGGGCCCTACATTGTGAAACTGACAATGGCAGACTCCTTTCAGTTAGACAAGCAGGAGTTAGGTGTGGAGCCTTACCCAGAGGAGGAACCTGTGGAAGAAGCTGTCGTCTAGTTCCCTTTTGCTTTGAGTGAGGATGAGTGGCTTTTCATTCTATTTTTCCTTTAAACATTTTAAATTATGTAATAATACAGGTATTGTTGACTGTGATTTTTGGATTGTATACTTATATTCTAAGTTCTATTTTTCTTTCCTATTTGTCTTGTGATACTTGGATGGTTTACATTTCCTTAAATTGCTTCTGCACTTTATTTGTTTACTTATACAGTAACTGTTAGTTTGATTATGTGTTAATTCTTCCCTAATCAGGTGAATTATGGAGTCTATCCTAATCCAATGATAAGTGAGGGGTTAGCTAGAGTGATACCCCACCCTTAACCTAATCCTTTGACGGGATTAAGGGTGTGGGGAGTCACATCAAGGAGATGAGAATTATTAAATTTTTAAGATCTTATAAGTATTGATTCCACTAAGAGCGTCACTCGCATCGCACATAGTTGAAATGAGGGATTTAAATTGAGCTCAATGGCAATGTCACCTCGTTCATGAGCACACAACTATTTCTTTCCCTCCCTCAATTATGTTGAGCTAAGGGGCTCAATTAGTGGGTCTTAGCATCACATGCATCAACACTTAATTGAGCTTAAATTAAGGTGCACTAAGCTCAAGAACTTTCTCATATAGTTCTAAACTCTCATGCACTCATAGATCTAGCATCTAACCAAAGGTGAATTATGGAGCACAAGACACTTTAGTTTTTGAGTTCATTAGTCCATTCCTTTAATTCACAATCAAGACTATAGTAATATTAGGCATTTCTTGAGCAAGGCATTGAGTTCATAATTTTTATTAATATTTGAGGAAAACTTCATACAAATGAAAGTAACTATCAAACATACGGGATTACCTCAACCCTCTCCAAGGGAGATTTAGTTCTCCATTACAAAAGAGATAAAAAAGAACACATATATGGATAATGACCTTTTCATGATCAACTAAGAAAAGAAATTACAAAATAAGAGTTTAGAAGATACTGAGAACGTTCCTTGGAGGTTCTCCAAACTCTTCTTCACCTTGCTTGAAGTTCTCTCTTAGGTCGCTAGTGCTGCCTTTCTTCTCCTTCTCCTTGGCAAAATGAGCTCTTCCACCCTTGGGGAGTTCCTCTCTTCCACTATGCAGCCCCTCTTCCTTACTTAGTTGAATTGAGCAAAAATTGGAATCCTTCTCTAATCAAGAGAAGGGGTATTTATAGATGAAGGCTGCCTCTTCATTCTTCAAATCCAAAAATCAGCGCATTCCTTTAAAAATCTGAGCAATGATGGCAAAAGCCACTTGATGGATGAGGTGACCAATTCTTTCCTTGGTTTTAGCCATTACATCACCTCATAAGCCTCTTTTCCATTTAAAAAATGTAGCAGCTACAGAGGGAATGATGGCTGGAGACAAGATGCTGGTTGAGGGTCTTGTCCCGGCTGCATTAAATGCTTCTGTTAGAGAAAATTGCGGCGGGCCGCTGCAGCGAGCTGTGGTTCCCTGCAGCACGCTATGGCGGGCACAGTTTTACAAAGAGGCCCGCTGCAGTGCGCGATCGCGTCTATTTTTTTCGCAAAGGGGCCCGCTGTTGCGCTAGCATTTGCAAACTGAACCGCTACAGCGTGCAGTAGCGCTAGCAATTTGCAAACTGCTTCGCTGCTGCGCGCTACCGTGTGCCCGGTCAGCAAAATGAACCGTTGCAGTGCGCGATCATGCCCGCAGTTTGCAAGCTGAATCTCTGTAGCGCGCGACAGCGCCTGAATTTGCAAAATGACCCGCTGTAGCGCGCGTCAACGATTTTCCTTGAAAAAATCTGGAAAGTTGCACCAATGACTCAGAATTCCTTGGATATGCCTTTTTTCTAAAAAGATACACAGAATTTGATTAAAGAACTAGCCTTAAAATCAGAAATGAATGAAATTTTCTTTTATTTTAGATATAATTTATGGATTCATCAGGCGCTGTAGCGCCAGACAGTATTTTTGCCTGTGCGAAACCCGTAAAAGCTTAATTTTGAGCTCAAATACTCTAAATCCAGAATATTTCATGAGTGGTGTTATACATCAATGGAAAGGTCTTTTTGATACCTTTCCATTGACACCAAAATCGGCACAAATGGAGTATTCTAACTACACAAAAAATGATGATAAAGACTAGAGTATACAAAATAGATGAAGAACAGAGCGTGCGATTTTCAAAGTAATGAGATGCTTCAATGAGCTTTAATGGCTTCCGTACATCGTAATGAGTTTCTAAAGATACAAACAAGCATAGTAGTAACATGAAGAAGACAAGAAAATGGAATAAATGGGTACTTTTAGTCCTTAGAATGAGTGGGGGAAGAAGGAACTTTTATTTTTCTTCAAAGTCTTAGAGATGAGCATTCGTCTTCAGCACAAGGGCATCAATGGAGGAAAAGAGGAGAATGTTTCAGCAAGAAGAAGAAGAAGGGGCTGGGATTCCTTCTTAAAGGAGAGGAAGGAGATGGAGGCTCCATCATAAGCCAGGGAGTTAGGATGTGAGGGGGAGTAGGGAGCCATCATGAATGAGTCTAAGGGGGCATGGGGGCGCCGGCCATGGAAGGGGCTGTTAGCCGAATATGAAATTAGAAAAATAGGAAATATTGCAATTTAGTGACTGAATAACTACTTATTTATTTTACTTAATTATTTAAAAATTCAAATTTTTAAAACGCACTCCGAAAATTTTCAAAAATTCACCCATAGCTAATTTGGGGGTGGGGAAATCAACGACGAAGTCAGAATTTGAGTCCGACGATTATTTAATTATGCTAAAATATTTAATTATATTAAAATATGTGTGAAAATTCGACGACTTTCAAACACGTCCAAACTTCACCCCTAGCTAATTTGGGGGTGACGATCACAACGGCGAAGTTGAATTTCGATTTCGAAGTCAAAATAAATACATCAATTTTTAATTAATTAAATATTAAAATATTTCAAAATAATTGATTGAGCTCCGAATTATTCCAAACCTTCAGGATTTGATTTTAATGATTAGATGAACTTAATTGAATAATAATTATGATACGATTAGGCTAAAATTAAGTTTGGTAACAATCTTGGGTTATTACAACTCTAAAAGACTTAAGTTTCATACAAATTGGTTATTAAGATATACTTAATCAATACAAACATTCAAAAATTTATTATTTAGCATTTATCACAAAATACTTAAGGCACATAAGAGGTCTTTGCACATGCCATAAAAGGGCAACTTTTGAAATTGATTATTACACAAAATTTTATCCAATGCTTAATTCTAACTAAACTAGGTTGAAATTTGAAATAATTCAGTTTCATTAGAGTCCTAGGGACCTTAAAATGCAAAAAAATGAGGAGTTTTAGAAAATTATGGGAGTTACGGTGCACGGCAACGCTTTCAGATGCTGCGACGCACTACAACTGAAAACAATGTTGTGGCGCACGACTGCGCTTTCAGACGCTGCGACGCACTGCAGCTGAAAATAATGTTGTGGCGCACGACTGCGTTTTCAGGCACTGGGGTGCGCTACGATGGAAATTAGTGTGGTGGCGTGTGGCAGCGCTTTCAGGCGCCTAAAAGCGCTGCGACGCACCATGGTGCCTGATTTTCTGAGAGTTGGATGCTACGGCGCACTGCAGCGCGATGTATATTTGTTCCGCATTCTAATTCTGTATTTGCTTAATGACTGATTATATAGTATGTATGCAGACGCTCATCCATTCCTTACTAGTGGATTAGGGTTTACACTTAATCCAATGTTAAGTGGGGGATTTACCAAAGTGACACACCCTTAAACAAATTTTTTTTTATTCAGAGCTATATTATATTTTGATTAATTTTTGAAGGTAAAAACTTTAAAAATTAATTACAGACAATCCAATGCTCAAAATTTGATGAAAATTTTTGTGCAACTTTATTTTATTATTGTGAATCCAATGACACCAAAATTATTAAATTTAGACTTATATTTAATTTTCCTAATTTTCCTTATTAAAAAATTCAATAATTAATATATGAATATCCGTCAGTCGGATCGGCTCCAAACTAGTGCATTATAATCACAAAAATACTATTTCTAACGTTATATTTGTTTGGTCTAATTTGAAACTGCTCGATGACATGATTTTGTCCTGATTTAGTCGATGTTTTGACTTTCTAAAATTTCGATTGTTGCAACTTCAGTTCAGTGGATAGACTATTTTCTATTATTTCATTTAAAGTACACTATTTGTAATAATTATTGATGATATTTTCTTTTCTTTTATGAGATAAATAATTTACTTAGCTTCTATAATGAATGATGTGGATGTATACTTTAGCTTATGCACTTTGTATTTTCTACTACTTATATTTAATATTGTGATGTGATCAGCATAAGTGAAATTCTAATACTCATGTATAATATATATTTATTCAACTCATAATTCAATGTATATAAGTACCTGTGGCGCCCCGCTCCATAATCTCACAATCATTAAGCTAAGGAGCGGAGTGTCACTTGTACAAACCCATCTCTTATCATTGGATTAGATAGATCCACAATCCACTAATAAGAGGAGGACGTGCATAGAACATCAGAGGGGATCAGTCATTAAATTTGATATACAAATAGAGTGTGGAAGCTAAATAAAGTAAATAGTACATTCATTCATCATGCATCACATAAGAAACAATAATAAGATAGCTTAGAAAATAATAAAGTGCATAAGGTAAATTACAGTCATAGTACCTGTATTATTACAATATTAAATAAACAATTTTAAAGACTGAAAATAATCACTCATCCTCATAAGAAGCTAATAAACTATACGGTATCTGGCTCTCCTGGCTGAAGCTCCTCCTCTAAGTAAGGGACCTCTGCTTCAACGCCTAGCTCCTCAAACCTATCTGAACCTGACATTATCGGTTTCATAATGCCAGGGCCCCAGCCAATAAAAGAAAATCTTATTAGACAATTGTCTAAGTACATTTTAGACTGAATATTTTTCATGAGTTATTAATGTTACCACTTTACCTTAAGCAAACAAAAAGATAAACTAAAGTAGTAGGAGATGCAAGCGTACAAGGAATAGGATAAGTTATAAACACAATATTTATAACTAAACAACAAATGAGGCAAAAGCACACCTCAATAATTAAATAAGAAAATGGCATATATATATATATATATATATATATATACTGCAGTAAGTAAAAGTATTAAAAATAAAGTCTAATCCTAAACATGTTGATGATTATATGACATATGCTGATTAAAAACAAAAATCTGAACATGGTACATATAGTAAACAGTAAAGTCTAGAATCCTATAAATACATACAACTGAGCAAGTAAGTAAAGAAAAATAGTTAATTGAAACATACATCAGAATACAGTACACAGTAAGCTGAAAACTGAAACAGGTATGTAAAGACTACCATATCAGAAAGATGGCCATCGGGCCGGTGAAATCCCCAAAGCCTTTCTGGGCTTGGGCAAATAGAAACCCCCATAGCCTTTCTGGGCTAGGGCAGACAGAATCCAGCAGCAAAACTGAGGAGGAAATAAATATAAATGCAGAATCTTTTAGTTATTTTATTTTATTTTTGTGGACACATCCAGAAATAGCTGAGGAGTCAAGCACATCTACAAGATTATACGGGTTCTAAGCTTAACACACACTCCTCAATGAGTAATGCTAAGCATACTTATTACTCCTTACCCCTGTCTATTAGGGTAAATGTGCACTTAAATCTACTAAATATACTGAACCCAAAGGCAACTGTTATCCTAATTATTCTAAGTTTTCATTTCATGCACAAAGTTCTCTTATATGATATGAACAAGGAATTTAAGCACAAAAATACAGAATATGTAGCAACAAAAATTAATCAAGTAAGCAATGAACTTTTCTATACATGGTGACATTGTTGTTATTTATTTTAATCATTCTAACTATTCTAAGTTACACAAGTTTAGGATCTCCAATTCCTATTATCGAGTGTAACTTATAAGCATGACCTTATAAGTTAAAAGGATTAGAACTAATCATATTCTAATTTAATTCAATCAAACATGACTACAAGTTCAATCAATGAATCATACGTCCTAATTTGATGAATTCAGACGTTCTATTTAAAATCTGATCAAGATCTACTAGACTATAGATTATGGATTAAATACCACGAGATTGGGCTTAATCACATAACCCAAAGGGATAAGATATAAGATCTAAGTTTTAGTCTAAAAATGATCTATTGATTAAGACAGATCTTATTAAGTAAGTCAAACTTAATAGGATGAATCTACTTATCCTAAATCTAGGATTAAAAGACAAAATAATCAAAATAAATTGTAAAATTTCTAGAAACTAATAAAATTTAGGATTCATTCATTGGATAACCCACTTATCCCATAAATAAAATCTAACCTATGAGCTAGTCCTAGTCTTAGGAGTAGTCCTAATGTGAGGTGAAAGATTTTAAGGAAAAAACTTAGAGAATTTTGGGGAATTTTACTAAGTTGACCTAATGGCTGATTTTTCTCACTTAAATAATTCTAATACTAGTTTGAGTGAGTTAAAATACAGATTAGAGGTTAAGGGCACTTAACCTAAATTTTGGGTAAAATGATCATTTTGCTCCTACTTAAGAGTCCAAAAAGTCAACTTTTGATTTAGGGCTCCAAATTAAGATTTCTTATTATCAGAATATTTCTTACCGTCCAACATGAAGATAGATAGTAAGTATACCAAATTTGGGTAAGAAATGGGTTATATAAGTTCAAACTAAGGTTTTTGACCTAAGGAGCTTTTTAGTAAATTATATTTAATGAAATCTAAATTTTTATACATTTTACTGTTGGTTACTATTCAAGGACTCCATAGAATCTAAGAACACTGAATTCTGAGGTATAACGAATTATTTATAGCCAATTGAATTTTTAAGGGAAAATTTGGTAATTTTTCTAAGTTAAGAGTGGTCAAAAAGGCATACATCTTTCATTTGGTGTCCAAATTCAGCAAACTCAGGGGCTATAGCTTCCCTACATCACACTAAATATTTTTACTGGTGGCAAGCCCAAATTCGACTTAAATTGACTAATTTATGACCTAATTATGGTTAGAAGTATTTTGGTTATTTCTGACTTTTCTAAAATTCAAAATCTAAATATTTTCTTAGATTATTGTAGGCACTGAAATTTTAAGCTATTTGCACTTTAAATTTTTAAATTTGGAGTCCGGATGACCAAGATATGGTCAAATCAATTTTCTGGCCGCTGTGGCACGCTGTAGCAGCCAAAAACGTCATTTTTACACGCTAGGGTGTGCTACAGTGGTCCTTATTCAAAACAGGGGTGCTGGAGCGCCCTGCAGCGCGCTGTAGCGGGCAAAAATACCATTTTCGGCGCTATGGCGCGCTATAGCGGACCCATATTAAAAACTTGAGGCGCTGCAGCGCACTGTATTAGATTTTGCACTGCAGCGCACTGTAGTGGACCCAAAATTACAACTCTGGGTACTGCAGCGCACTGTAGCGTCAGCCGGTGATTTTGCCTGAGCGTAAACAGCGATGGGTCAACTTTCGAGCTCGATTACTCTCAACCTAGAGCACTTCACATGCGGTGCCATATACCATTGGAAATCTCTTTTTGAGACCTTTCCATTGGTACCCAAATCATTACCAAACGATTAAGTTATCAATATAAATAGTGGGGTTAAACGACTAGGTATGCAGAATGGAGGAAAAATAGGATAGCTTTATCTTCTTAAAATTGCAACCTTAATGAGCTATAATGAACTCTATAGCTTAAATAAAGATTTCCAAGGATGCAAACTAAGCATAAAAGTGAAATAGAGTATCCATTGAATACATTCAATGGGGTAAAGGAAGTACCTTGGCTTGAAAATGGCAGATTTCTCTAAGGAAGGCTTGAGAGCTTGAGAGGTTCTTTCTTCTTCTTCTTCTTCAACTACTAGCAAGGAGAAAAATGGGGCTTCTTCCAGCAGTAGGTACAACAAGAATGTGAAGTAGAGAGAGAGCTTCAGCTGGGCAAAGGAGGAAGAAGACGAGTTGAAATTGCATTTTAAGGAGGAGGAGGGGATAAGGCTCCATTATGAACCTTCCCATCAGCTTAAGTGGGAAGCAATGGCAACAGCATTTCACTTGAGTACAAGCATGAGGAGGAAGCTGCTAGGAAGGTAAGGGAGGCTGAGCATAAGGATCAGCAAGAGAATAGAGGAGGGAAAAATTAAAAATGGATTTAATTATTTTGATTTAAGAAATTAATTTTGTAAGAAAAATTAAGATTTTATAATTGTGCTCTAAAAATCCCAAAATTTCACCCTTGGCTAATTTGAGGGTGAGGATCACAACGGTGAAGTCAGATTTTAATTCTGATAAGTATTTAATTTTGCTATTTTTATGATATTTAAATATTATTAAAATATTCGTCAAAATTTCGACGATTTCCGATTGACTCGAAAACATCACTCCTAGCTAATTTGGGGGTAATGAGCGTAACGACGAAGTCGGATTTCGATTTCGAGGTCAAAATAAATACCTTAATTTTTTAATTAGTTAAATATTAAAATATTTTAAAATAATCGATTGAGCTCCGAATTATTCTAAATCTTCAGGATTTGGTTTTAATGATTAGATGAATTTAGTGGAATAATAATTAAGATATGATTATGTTTAAATTAAGTTGAGTACAATCTTGGGTTGTTATAGTACCCTACCTAATACTTAAAATAATAATTTTACACTTATCTTAAGGATTAATACTCAACTCTATTTTCTTTGCGGTTGAGTCTCAGCAGCAGTTCATTTGAATCGGCAGATATTCAAGGAGGTTCAGGAGTTCTTCCCGAGTAATGCACCGCTCCGCCGTCAATCGTTAAACTCTTTTGCACGTGGTGACAAGACGGGCGTTACAAATGGGCTGAGCTCGGGCCAGGAGTTTAGCGATCAATTGCCACTTTGAGGAAGCTCGGGTCACTAGAGAATACCTAATCGCATTTGGAAGGAAGTCAACGACTCACCGATGTGGGAGGGAGGAGTCGGGAACAAGTTCTCGCGCCAGCGTACGATCATATCTTCACTGTCGGGCACGAACGAAGCGAGAGCAACGATATATAAACACGGGAGCTCTGTTGTTCGCCTGCTGTATAGACAAAAAGATGACACTGTTCAGATCTTCCTGATCCTAACGATAAGGCAAGGATCAGATCATAGCCATGGGAACACGACTACGATCCGATGGATAGGATTTGATCCAGGCGATTGGAGTGATGGGAGCCGTTGGATCGAGCTTCAGAAAGGCGGGACGACTGGGATTCTGCCTGACTTTTCAAAGGAGATCTGGCCATTGGAATTAGAATAGAATTAAATAGATTAAAATAATTAATTTTATTACATTAATTAATTTAATTAAAATTAAACCTATTTTAGGGCTAAATGACCTTCAAAAATCTCAAAAATTCATCATAAGCTAATATGGGCATAACAAATTCAAAAATGAAATTAGAAATTGATGTGCATATCAATTTAAAGTAGCCATTTTTCTGGGTCTTAAAATTGACAAAATTATCAATCCAACATATTAAGGACCAATTGACCCCAAATCTTCAATGTTAGGTTCTAATGAGGTTTGAAACTCAAATGTATTAGCCTTTGGACCTAGTTAAGCATAGATTCAACTGGGTAACAATAATAGATTATTACACATTATGTTGCAGATTATGCTGATGATTTTGAGTAATGCATCCTACTCATTCAAGTTAATTTACATCATCTTATATTTATATCTTCATTTTATGTATTTTCTTTTTATTAGTGATGAAATAATCATCAATAATTTAATGATAAATGTTTAAATTGAGTTTGTATAAATGACATTTAAGGTTTTTTTAATTATTACTTTTTTTTTTGTAAAATTGAATGCATATATTAATGGGAAATGATACTTTTAGGACTTGTCTTCTCGTCCAATTTGGTGCTTATGTTTTCATGTGAATGAATGTGTAACAACACAGTTCATCATATTTTGAAGAGACAATAATATTAATCTTAAGACTAATCTTTCTCCTTATATAAGAAGTTGTTTATAAATTTTGATAAACCACTGACTTGTTTAATGGTTTGGAAAATAATGAATTAACTATTTATTTTCTTTCACAACAACTTATTTATAATTATTGGATTCTCTAAAGGATGCTGCCAATGGTTGTGCTAGTTGAATTTTAGAAATAACAAAGTTTCTTGTGGGCATGAGAGCCTCAGAGCAATAAGGATGGATCATATGATTACATCAATGGTTATTCTTGTTGAAATTTAGAAAGAACCAGTATGCCTGTGTACATGAGGTTATGACGATCACAAGAATGTGACCATATGATGCATGAGGTGATCAATACTGCAAATTGTGCATAGCTGTTTAAAGATTGCAATTTCTGTTATTGTATTTTTTTTTTCAAATGAATTTGTAGCTCAATGAGATTTTTATGTTTAATATTCAAGTTCATGTGATATGATATAGTGTTTCTAGTACTTAAGAGTGAAAAAAGAGAATCTTAAAACACAGGGAACTATCAGTATATGTAAGCATGCAGGAAATAAAAAGCTAAAGAGACATTAATATCATTCCATATAATGTGCATGCAATCTGATGATGAAAATATACAACGGTAGAAGAGTTTAAGATATTAATTATGTTTTGTCTATTTCTTGTACTAGCATGTGGACTAATTTTTAAAATTTGGCATCCATTTTTCTGGCAAATGTTGAGTATATGTGCATTGGAGTTGAGAATGTGTATGAAAATTTTTATAAAATATGGAATTGAGTATTTGTGCTTATTTAATTAAAGAATAGGTTCTGCGTGATAACCCTTTAATTACTTTAAATGACCAATGGTGAATTTATATGATAGGATGAAATGGTGTTTATTTTGTTATTCTCTTATGTGTTGTCTATGGGCCAAAAGATCTCTTCAATTACTCTTTTTTTTTTGTTCAATATGCGACAAAACACACTGCTCATTTTATTTGTTAAGTTCTTAACAAAAATGCAAAGAAATGTATTAATACCTAACATATCCCATAAATTACTAAAAATATCATATTCATAAAATTGCTTCATTCTAAATAGAATAGTTCAAATTCTATGAAAATTTTTACAGATAACAAACATAAATAATCAGATTACACTGTAATAAACTTATACTATAATTAAATATTTTACGCTTATATTTTTTCATGCCAAACATCCCTTTCATGAAATTAATTTTATATAGAATCAGTGTATAAGAAATTATATTTTTTTATTTTTAAAATACATTATGTTAAACAAAACTAATTCAATTATAATTAATAAATCTATATTAGTTGGTTGTAGCAACTAAAGCTTCATAGTCTAATTCAACATATGCTTGAGATATATTAGCTTAAGAGTGTATGATCTTTAGAATTGAAAGTACTAATTAATGAATTTCAATAAGTTTTATGATTTTCATACAAAAAAATTTGTTTCATTATTTTTAGTAAGGATTTATAAATAAATAAAATTATTATTAATGTTAATAATAATTTTAGTAATGTTAATAATACATCAAGAATAATATAAAATTTTTTTATTATTTTTTGTTAATTTTCTTTTGTGATCTTTCAATTTTTCGTTCATTTTCTATTTCATACAATATTAATAGCATGTAGGGTAATAGTTCAAAGGATTAAGCACGAATATTTTATCATTTGACCTTAATGATCGTACAATTTATGCCATTATAAAATAAATTTAAAAAAGATAACCTATCATAGGAGTGTCATGCTATGCTATGAGCACACTTAACTATGAAGTCTATCTTAAGAATATCTTGATGCTTAAAAGTTAAGCTGAACTTAAAATAATTGATGTTCGTGTTAATATTTACCCACAAATCCTGTATTAATACATTGGGTATATATAATTAAATGTGGCCATTATAAGCTCAATAAGTGGTATCAACTGCAGCACTTTGTCCTATATGAGTTCAAAAGGTGGCTCCTGATATAGCATATTGATATTTAGCTCATATCAGACACATGATATCTTACTTCGATACTCTCTAAAATAATTCAAACTCCTAAGCATCAAAATATTAATTGTTTTTAGAATTAACCTATTCCATTAGATACATTTAAAATATTTTATTGATTCATAGTCAGAAAGCTAGAGTATTTTAAACTCTTATGAATTCTTACATTTTCAATATCACTTCTGAAAACAAGATTATCATTGTTACACATTATTTTGAAGCATGATCTTGGTTACCCACATGCATAATCTCTTGCGATGCTTATTTCATCAGCTTATTTTCTTTAATGATAGCAACCCTTGAGCACCTTTAAAAAAACTTCTTATTGATTTACTTGTTCATTCAGTTACATTGCTCTATGTAAATACAAGTATTACAGTATATACTACACTTAAAATTATACTTGATCTTGTCATCTTATTTATATTTTATTTATTGAAAATTTTGTTTAGCATAACAACACTCAATTTTAAAAAACTCTCATGAACAAAACGAAAGCTTAAAAGTGATTGAAAATATGCATTAAGTAAATTTGACAAAATTAAGACTCGATCTAAAACACGATGAATGTGGACATTATTGTGGCAGAAATGGTTTGAGCCATAGAATTCTCAACAAGCTGAGAGTTCAAATCCCGCCGATCACATGTATTTCTCATTAATAATCAACTTTTTTCAAAATAATTATAAAAATAATGAATGATTAAAACTTTCACTTAAAATATATATTTTTAACAGACTTCACACACTCATAGTTCTCCTTTGATGTTACTAAATTGAGAGATTCACATAAATTAGATAGTTTAAACGCTCTAAATTCAGCCAAATTGAAGTCACATAAATTATGATTTAAACAAAAAGAAAAAGCCTTAAATCCTGAATCCAAAATCAAATAATTTGCAAGGATTTTTTATGTCGAGTAGCTCGTTCATCTTTTCTCACACCCGGCAATGGAGTCCTCTTCAAAAAACGCCCGACAATGGAGAACGGTGTTCCTCACTCTCAGAGACGAAACCCTAACATCGCCCTCGCCGTCTGCTATCCTATCTCTCCTTCGCCACCTCTTCCTTTCTCAGGCTCTCGATACATTTTCCGCGGCTGCCGCATCCCTCCCGACTTCCGAGGTGCAGTGTTCCCGCCCGCATTACGGATTCCTATCCCTAATCACGAACTGTTATTTTTGCTGCGATTTTAAATGAGAGATGGTATCAGGTTACTGCGGATGTGACATTGTTGGCGGAATTGGGATCGGCCTCTTCGCAGTGCGACGACGCAGCGGAAATTTTACTGCAGATAAGTCACCTGGTAATGCCCTGCCTTTGTTTCAACCTAAGGTGTAAAAATGGTGATTTCGATGTTTGGCTGCTCGTTCTTAGGCTTTTGCGTTCGTATTCTGCGACGTAGTGATTGAATCCGGATGATAGGACAGCTACATGATGGAAATTGGGGATTATGGAGGTTAAAGGAGAACTGCGGGAAGGGATCATAACAAATTATACTTTTATTTTAAATGAAACGTTAATGATTCATGTTGAAGCTTATAAAATAAGGATGCAAAATGTGTTGTTTTTCTTTTTTTTTGGCTCGCATGCCAATGACAGTTTATCATTTTGCTTAATTTCTAGCTTCACAAGGGATTATTTGACGCGTGCAAGTGTAGATAGAAGGAAACATTGCGAAAGTAGAGAATTTTATTGAATGGGAAGGTTTATAGTTATGTGACGTTCTACATGGCTTTATTTAGAAGAAAGAGTCGAAAAACTTTTCACCCTGTTGATCTTTAGTTAGACCTTGTCAAGGTGTCTGGCAGTTCTATTTGTATTTTGAATTTTTTTTCTTAGTCTGCATATTCCTCTTTACTTCCTATATTTGGATCTTTGTCTAAACCCTGAATCCTTTAGTTTGCCTATACTGGCATGCATTTAAGGAATTAGATTATTTAGCAGGGCATAAAGGCAACTCAGAGTTTAGTTGCAACTTGTTTGTGCAACAACAAACTATTTGTTCTTTTCTTATTTTTTCCGCTATTTTTTTAATATTTATCTTGTTGTTTAGCATATCTCCTTTAATCATATATGTAATTTTTCCTTAAGTTGAATATGCACATATTTGCTCAGTTTTCCTAATCTGGAATATTTTTTTAGTGCCATTTGCTTGCACCAATAATTATATCATGACAGATGGGTTTCAGAACTATTATGCTGATCGCAATATTAGTTTATTATTTCATCTCATCAATCTCAATGAAATCATTGAATCTGTGAGCCTTTGTGATTTATAATTGGGTTAAAATCCCGTTGCCTGTTTTCAAGTCAAAAACACTGGCAAGCATCTTATTTATTGAACTTTTCTATATGTACACATAGCTATGATCCCTTTGGAAACAAGCCTATGGACATATATTTTTTGAGACACTAAAGAAAATTACATAATCAAAGGGTAAGGTAAAAAACAAAGTTCTTAATTTGAATTTGAGGATAGAAACATTTGCTAACTTTGGATTAAGAATGTATATGCCAGGGCAATATGGTGAACCATTGTGATTTTGGTTTTATTGTACTATCATCGTTTAGTGCTGCATTTGATTCTTTTGTTTTTTTGTCAGGCTTTAAGTATTTCACTATTGATCCAATAAATGAGTGAGTGTCTTAAGAAATATTTTTGATCGAGGTCTTTCTTTTTGGGTGATTATATATAACTTCTTATTGCTTTTTTTTTAGAAAAAAATGTTGGCTTCAAAACTTTACGAATAAGGGCATTATTTTGTCTTCTTTTGTAAATAAGGATTATTCCTTAGGTTCAACTTAGCAAATATTTGGGTTTGGGTGCAACACTCAACCCAACACCTTAAATTGAATTGATTTGAATTTACTCGATTATATTTCCTTACTAAGCTTGATGCAAATATATATTGGTTCAAATCAACTTGTGCCGACTCAAGAATTTTAAGTGCAATTCAATTGGTTTTAGCAAATTTGAATTGATGTGCTTTAATGACTGAGGCATCAACCATGCTTGGTTTGCTATTTTGATTCAATTTGATCTCACTTGAATTTGGTCAAATTTGCTTAATGCCTCTTTTTCAACTAATTATAGCCTTATATTTTGTTCATAAATTCCTTATAGCACTCATAAGATTTCTTTTGAGATCTTAGTTATATTATTATCATTATTCTTGTAATCTTATATAATATCATTCCACAATTTCAAAATGATTCTAAGTTATACTGAAGTACGTTAAAACAATAGAAGAAAAATAGAATTATGCTAAATTTTATCACAGAATCAATTTATCTAATTATGTCAATCAACTGGACGATTGCAGATAATCATTAAATGTGTAATGGGGCATGACATCAGCTAATCAGAATGTCAATACAGGATTAAAACAATGCAACTAACCTAGCTGATGCAATTCATGAGATAACTAAGGGGCTGCTTGCATGGATTAAAATAGGTGTAAAGTAAAATTTTCTAGGTAATTCAGGAATACTGGCGTTTCGCTTGCAATAAAAATTTACACCGTAATCTTATTTTATGCCGCTATAAAGACCCTTCGCGTAAACCTTTTTAGGCCAAATCGGCCGAAATCGCTGTTTACAAGAAGGAAAATAGTGCGCTGAAGCGTAGAGGCTTCGTTCACCTCCACCTTCACCTCATCTTCTTGTAGCCTTCGCCACGGCCTCTCGCCATTTTTTCAGCCACACCTTTGCCGAACCGATCTTCTTGATTTTGTTCGATTTCACCAATCGTTCATTCTTTGATTTCATGGATGTCTTCGCCTTCATGAATCGTTCGCCTTTACGGATGTCTTCATGAATCGAAGGTTCGAAATCATCATTGATCTTTGTTCGGTTAGAACGTGATTCGACAACCTTCGAATCGAATGTAAATTGTTCGAACGAATTCAGGAGAAACCCTAATCGAGCGTAAATCGTTCGAACGAAAAAAAATTGAAAGAAAAATCGAAAAAAAATTAGGGTGTAATTTTATCACCCTATATTGCTCGAAACACCGTACTTTTAGATTACTTCATTTCAAACAAAAAAAACTTAAGTTTCATGGAAAACAACCAAACAACGGTAAATGAATATGATTGCATTATAATTAAATTATACTATAATCATATTATTTTATACTCAGGTTTCTCAGATTTTTTTCATGCCAAATAACTACTAAACAATTCTAGGTTGCTTAAATACAAACAAATTAACAATTTTAGTGGATAATTTCAATACATGAATCAAATAAAGCAACATTGCAATGACAGAGGTTGCTCAATGCTAACATTCAATGATGTGATTGAATAACATGAAAGCTCACTAGGTCTAATTTTACCTTACAGTTATGCTAAAATTGACAGAACATCAGCCTTTCCGCACTCTAGCATGCTCACACAACTCACTCGAGATACTAGCTAATGTTTGAAGGGTTCCACGGTAGTCCGATAGCACAATGACATATTTCGAAAATAAAAAATATATTTATAGACCTCTGGTCGAATACCTAAATACGTCTGGGTGCGACATTGTTGGTACGAGCCAAGACGGGTCATTTAATACAATTCATTTTGAACTTATTGGAACGCGTCTGGGCGCATGAAACCATGCATCCGAGAGCGTTGCGCTTCGATGTAATAATGCATGTTTAGACACTTAGCTTTTGGGTGTCTAGGGCAAATAATAATTATAGAATAAAAATAATAATTATGGCTTACTAACCGTCAGACTATCACATGTTTGTAGTAACATTTAAAGGTTCTTGTCTTAAGGAGATATATTTATCTTAAAATGATCTTTTTTGGATAGGTATTTCTTTTTAAAAATGATTTTCATTTTTGCCCAAGTGATTACTAACTCTTTACATAACTCTCATTGATTTTTCACATGTAACCAAAAGATTTTTGTATTTCTTGCTAATTTAAGTTTAGTCAATCTAACTCAGCATTTTTCCTGCATGATTGCTGATTGAAAAAGCTATCCATGTCCATTGGCAACCAATGAAGACCTTTGGATCATTCTGGTCACATACGTAGACACATCTAACAGTATGTTTCAATTTTTAACTATCCATAGGTTAGTTCTTGGATGTTGATCTTGTGCTGACCATTTTAAATATTTTGAATTTTTGAGTGAATCAATTCATTTGAATGATTAGAACACCTTTCAAAATCATGGCTACAATTTGATTAGATTTCATAACAATTCAATCTGGTGTAATCCATTCTAAGTTCTTGCCTAAATTGATTTTGATCATCAAATTTTTGGTAAATTGAGTTTATAAAGAAGTAAAAAGAACTTCTTGGTCTAGTTGGTTTCTCTAGTACTGGCTCCACTTCTTTGTGTAATGCTAACTCAATCTAGCTTAAACCTTTGGTATAAATATTTATATAATGTAGGATGAACCGGAGGTAAGATTGATTATATTCTTTGAATATGGTTTTCATGGATATGCTTAAGACTTCTGCAAAATTAAAAAAATAAGATGCATGGATGCAAAAAAAAAGAGAGGATTTGAGAAAACCATAATTCAAAATAATCTCAAAATAGAATCTCATTGTAATTTAAATATTTAATAATGATAATACAATTTTTGAAAATAAATTATGGCATGCATAACTTGTGAAGTTGTTTGCAATAGCGTTGGGGCTATTTGAAATCTCCTAATATAGGTGTTAGTATTTAAACAGTCTCCCAAGATGTAATTTTTGTCAACAATATTTGAAACCTTGAACGAAACCAATATTATAAAAATATTAGGAGAAAAAGTTGTTGAAGAAAAGATGTTGTCGAAGTAATACTAATTTAGCTCTCTCATCCCTGAAACAAGTGGAAGAATTCATTGGAAGTTCATTAGCTTTGCTTTGCACTCAAGAACACCACATCCGTAAGAGCACATAAGCCAGTGAGATATTTTTTATGTATTTTAGAATTGATGTTTACAATGAAAAAATAAAGCTTTATTTATAGATTTATAAACCCATAGAATGATAAATTCGTTGATTGTCGAGAAAATGATTTGACGGCTTGGGTGGTTATTCATGAGATGTAATCTGATGGTCATAGTTGGAAACTAGCTGTAGTTGGTAATCAATGTGTTTTAATTGTAAGTCAGTTGCATGTGACTTGCATACTTATTGTGAAGGTTGAAATCTTAGATTAGTAAGAAATTGTTTATTTCATCGAGCTAGAATCGCACTAGTTGGGGTAAAAAACCAAAATACAGAATGAAAATAAATAAAATCATTTCTATTTCTAAATATTAATTAAAATGATGCTTACTGCGTATGAAGATGCGGTTTCCATCAAATTTCCACCAAGCTTTCTAACCTAAGACAAGGACTACCGCCAAGGTTTCTTGTTGTGATCTTGCAGTGAAGATTGTTAAAGCAAACAAATGACATTCATCTTTTCATTCAAGGGTATGAGAGGGGATATAGGCTACACATGATGAGCAAGCTAGGAAACAAATGACTTTCATCTTTTCATTCAAAATTTCACCAAGCTTTCTAACCTATGGCAAGGAGGAACTACCGCCAAGACATCTTGTTGTGATTTTGCAGTGCTGGTTGTTCAAGCAAACAAATGACATTCATCTTTTCATTCAAGAGTACGAGAGGGGTTATAGGCTACACATAATAAACAAGCTATGAAACAAAATAAAAGGGAAAATCTAAGATATTTATTTTCAGATGATCTTTAAACATTTAAAGCACATCTCATTAATTATATTTTTCATATCAATTTCTTTGCAAAACAAGAACGCCAATTTCTTGGATTAAGCATGAAGTTGGCACTTCTGAATGCGCAGCATTGGTTGGACACTGGAAAGCTACTGGTTAGTGCTTCATTGGCTCTGATCCATGCGCTGGTGCTATGACTTCAATGCTTCTAAATATAATTGCCCCTATCATTTTAGAATCCATGATCTAGTAAGGAGGATCATTTCATAAGAAACTACTGTCATACTGAATTGAAGCTCCATGAAACTTGTGCTATGTGGGAAGCATAGTCGAGGACATCTAAATATAGTATTTATTGTTCACCATTGCAAGTGTTTTGTGCTAAGTAGAGATAGGAGTAGATGGGATTTGTCTTTTTTTTTTTTTTTGACTTCAAAAGATTAGCAGATTACCATGTGTTTTTGTAATTCCAACCGTTGGTTACTAAATAATAGCCGTATGAGTTATATCTACTATCTCATGCTCAAACCACTTGTTAAAAATAGTGTAAAACAAGTTTTAAGTCTAGTGAGGTGCTGTATAGGTTTTCTATTGGCGAAAGGCAAACGTTGTCTTGCTTCAAGCTAGAGTAAATTGTTAGATCCTTTATTTTGGCATTCTTTACAATTCCTGGTCCTTTATTTTTTTTACTAACTGTGATATTTATCATGGTACAGATCCATGATGTTTGCTGCAGAGTTCGACTGGAGCTTAACTCATTTTCATGGACTGCGATGCTTACTTTTCTTGAGCTTACAGTGGAAAATGTACTAGCAAAGGCTTATAAGAAAAGCAATTTGAGTTGCCCTTTTAAATTAAAAGAAATTTCTGAAATTTTGGAAATTCTCAGGTTCGATTACATTTTATATTTTTTTGAAAGTGATTATTGGGGCTTAGAGTTTCTCATTGTATAGCTGCATCAAAATTTTAAAATTTTTTGTGCCAGTTTAAGGAACATTGAAGTTGCATAATATTACCGTTTTGCACTTTTGTTATTATGGCATGGGTTATAGATGATAAATAAAGAGCTTTTTTATTTAAATATGGCTATAAAATCATTTTGAATCAAGAAAGAGTTTTCTTCCTTCCAATCTAATGATGACTTTAAGTGTACAACAAGGGGATATTTTCCTATAAGGCTACATTTTCAACCGTAAGACCCGTATACGAACTGATTTTGGCAAGTTTAACAGCTAGAATAAACTGGTTCAAATATATGAAAAAGTCAGCCAAATGCTTAACCAGTCCAAGCCAAGTAAACACGATAGTCTTAGATTAACCAATGATTGTAATCACTCCAGCTTAAACGAGCATCACTAAATCAGCACTTATAGGTTTATACTGTGTTTTCTTTTATACTCAGGCCTTGATTTTTGGCGTATCTCCTTGACTTGGGGAACCCATAATTTAGCGAGTAAAACCGTGTTGCTCTTTAAAATTAAATTTACTATCTGTAATTCTGTTGATCGTGCAGTTGTATATGCAAAAATTGGTTTTCATCTTAGCCTCTCTGTTGTGTTATTCCCAAAATATTGAATATATTTCGACTGCAAACAGATGGTTTCAATGCATAGCAGATGATTTAAATCGTGAGTGTTTTTACATGATTTCTGTATTTATATTTTTACAATATCCTGACTTGTCCTTTTTTATATTTGAATAAAATTTAAACTATAAACCAATGAATGACCAAACCAAATAGCTATTTGGAGGAGTTTAGAACATAAACCAAACTTGAAGCCAACAGGACTAAAAATTTCTAATTATATTATCTGCTATCATACTGATTTTGTTTATATCCAAACCAATGAAAGAAATATCCTATTCTAGCATCTAAAGGTTAATTGAAAATAAGGGTTTAAGATTTTGCACATTTCTGTTTTTTCTCACTTTCAGGAGTTGCTTTATTATAAGCATCGCTTCTGACACTAATTATATTATGTCTTGGCCTTAATTTTCAGGCTAATTGTCAAGGCATATGGACAAAATAGTTTAATGTCAGAGACCAGCCACTTGTCCAGGTTTCTTATTTTCATTATCTCATACATGCATTCTGAGATGCTTTCCATGACCAATGCAAGTGGTACCTTCTTTGCTACTGAAAAGGAGTTTGCCAAGCCCAAATATATCAGCTTATGTGATATACAAATTATGGCATTTTCTCTTCTGGATGATGCTTTAGTTAAAATAGGAGCTTCTATGTCGGAAAGTTTATGGAGTGCTGTGGTTGAGGTTGGCACACTTTCTCTATTTATGCTTGCTGCACTTGTTCAGTCTGCCCATTTTTAAAATTTTAATAGGTCTTGAGGAAATTGATGGACTTACTGGCGTCACAAAATTTGGTAATTGTTGATAGTATCATGTCCAGGTACTTTTAATTTCGTATATTGCTAGGATTGTTATTGGTAGCTAAGGTTAATTAACTTGAACCTTATTTAAACATGTTTCAGATTTTATACTGCCCTATTTCACTGTCTCCATTTGATTCTAGCAGATCCAAAGGGCTCCCTGTCAGCACAGGTGAATTCTTAATACCCGTTTATTGATTTCATGAATCTTAATTTTTGTTTTTGTTAATTTTTTCTGTTATTCCTTACTCCCCCCCCTTTTTGTTAACTGGCAAGGTTGCAGGTTTTGCTGCAGCATTGCAAATGTTTTTAACATATGGTCTTCCTAGTAGATCGTCTTTAGCATCCACAACTGTTGAATTAAATGATAAAGGGCTTAATTCTTCAAATCATAAGTCTGAATGTTCGGAACCACTGAAAAATGAACATACAATTTATAGACCGCCTCATTTACGGAGAAGAGAAGGAACTAACATGTGCTTACCATGCTCTGATAATTCTTCCAATTGTGAGTTTTCTAGGTTAAGTTTGTTTTCATCAGATTCAGAAAACAGTGATAATGATGTTACTCAACTTGATGGTGATCGTTATCGAAGCTCTAAAGTTAGAGCAGCTGCACTTTTATGCATACAGGTATTCTTGTTTATTGATTTCTTTTCTGCATATCTTAAACAGAATTTTAGATTTAATCATTTAGTTTGATGGTACAACGATTGTTGAAAAATATTAAATATTGGATTAAAATACTTGATAAACTGTTTGCTCATCTTTAATTGTTGATTGTAATTTATTTCACTTCATAGCATGCGTATTTTACGATTTCTTAGAGGAAGATATGTTTTGAGCTTGCATTATTTATGATAGAATCCCTGATGCTTTATAGCATTACTGTTTTACTATGTGGTTGGCCTCATCCACATTCTATCTTCCGAAAGTTCAATGATGATCATCACCAAGAAGAATTTAAGAAATCAGCAACTACAATACTTGCCATATATGAACGTACTATTTATGGGCTTGCTTAAATAAATTTGGCCCTTCAGAAAATGTTAAATTTTAAATTATTTATGAAATTAATTAATTAATTATTACTCTAAATTTATTTTAATTTTAACTAAAAGGATTTCTTTTAGGAAACACACTTTAATGTTTTTAATTTCAAATTTTCTTAACAAGATTAATTTCATTGATTGGGGAAAATTATGCTTATTAAATAAATAATTCTCTCCTATGATATGGTACATCTCATTTTTCCCACTTCTCTCTCTCATTAATTAATTAAATAATAGGGATAAACCTTGTAATTATTTTGTAAAATTGTAGATTTGATTTATTTAATCGGGAAGTGAAATTCTAATTATTTTTTCTAATTTATGTGACCGCACTCTCTTTTCTTTCTCCAAAGTAAAATAAAATAAAATAACCGATTGAAGCAATTTAATGATTTAATTTAGAATCTTTTCATATAAAGTATTTTTTATTAATGTGGCACTTAGCAATAAATTCAGCTATCTCTCTTTTGAGTCCAGGCCCACCCTCTTTAGATCTTAATATATTTTATTGCTTCTGGGGTGTACTGTATAGCTTGAGTTGTGGGCTTCATTTAATATCTGATTTCGAATGTGCGAATTATTCGGGACCCAGATTCTATGACCATTATAAATATGAATTCCTTTTCGCAGCTGCAACTCTGTTCTGTGACTATCTTCTATTTCTGCTTTCAGCTTGGGGTATTCCTCGCTGACTTTTTGAGCATCCAATATGCTTTGTACGAAGGTAGATACTGCAATATTAACATTAAGCAATTCATTCAATTGATCTTTAATAATGGGTCTTATATTAAGCTTTTGAAATTCTTCTTCAGATGGACTTGCTGAGATTAGAGTACTCAATATTTCCGTTTTACTCAAAGCATCTGTGACCAAGTTAGCTTTGCCAGGATGATATTGAATATCCATATCATAGTCGCTGAGTAGTTTTAACCATCTCCTTTGGTGACAGTTTAGCTCTTTCTGTGTGATGATGTATTTTAAACTTTGATGATCTGTAAAGATCTAGCACTTTACTCTATAAAGATAGTGCCTCCAAATTTTTTAGGCAAAGACTATTGCGGCTAGCTCTAAATCATGAACATGGTAGTTCTTTTCGTGAGTCTTCAATTGCCTTGAAGCGTAAGCAATGACGTGCTTGTCTTGCATGAGGACACACCCTAGTCCTGTTAATGAAGCGTCCATGTATATCTTGTAGTTCTTTTCTTCTTGAGGTAGGATCAGGACAGGTGCAGTAGTGAGGGTTTACTTTATTCTTAGAAATGATTCTTAGCAGTCTTGACCCCATACAAATGGTGTTGCCTTTTGAGTTAGCTGAGTTAATGGCTTGGCCAGATTCGAGAATCCTTTGACAAACTTTTGGTAATATCCTGCCAGTCCTAAGAAGCTGCGAATCTCAGACACAGATGATGGTTGGGGACATTCTTGTGTGGTACTGATCTTTTTTTGGTCTACCTTGATTTCTTCAGCATTTACTACATGCCCTAAAAATGCTATTGAGTTCAACCAAAACTCACGTTTTGAGTACTTGGCAAATAATTGATGCTCCCTAAGAGTTCCCAATACTGCTTTCAAATGTACCTCGTGATCCTTCATAGACTTGGAATAAATTAAGATATCGTCGATGAATACTATCACAAATTTATTGAGGAAGGGCCTAAGGATTCTCTGCATTAAATCCATCAAGATAGAAGGCACGTTTGTGAGTTTAAATGACATGACTAAGAACTCATAATGTCCGAAGCGAGTTCTAAATGCAGTCTTGGGGATGCTATCTTCATTGACTCGCATCTGGTGGTATCTAGACCTTAAATCGATCTTGGAGAATATTTTGGTTCCAGCTAGTTGATCAAAGAGGTCATTGATGCGGGATAGAAGATATTTGTTTTTCATTGTTACCTTGTTGAGTTCTCTATAATCTATGCACATACGCTTAGATCCGTTCTTTTTTACGAAGAGTACTGGGGCTTCCCAGGGGGATATGTTTTGCCGGATCAATCCCTTGCTGGTTAGCTCTTGAAGTTGTTGGTCTAGTTCTTGGAGCTCTTTTGGTGCCATATGGTATGGTAATTTTGATTTGGGTTGGGTTCCTGGAACTAGTTCTATTGAGAATCCGATTTTTCTTATGGGTGGTGGTCCGGGTAAATCTTTTGAGAATACATCTTCAAAATCTCGAATGATGTGCGTTTTTGATAAAGGCACAACTTCTTTTCTTTCTCCCATCATAGTTATTAAGTATGCGCTGCATCCTTTCTGAATCAACTTTCTTGCTTTTATTAGGTTTATTAGAGAAGCTAACAAGCTTTGTCTTCCTATAAATGTTGTTGATGTTTTGCCACTTTTGATTGTGACCTTTTTCTTCTGGCAGTTGATTACAGCATCATGCTTGCTTAACCAATCCATCCTTAAAATAAAGTCAAAGTGGGTGATGGGTAGAATGACTAACGTAGCCCTGAATAATTTGCTTTTGACGGGGATATTAAAAATACAGAATTTTTGTGCCTCCATGCTAGCTCCATAAGGTAACCCAATATTTAGTGCTGTTGCCGAATAGAAGGATGGTAGTTCTAGTGTGGCTGCAAATTTTTCTGATATGAAGGAGTGGCTTGCCCTCATATCAAATAAGGTGTCACAAGATACGCTATTAATGAATAGTGTGCCTAAATATGAACTATAAGCATTTTGTATTGATATAAGTGCAAAAGAGAAAGGAGAACGAGAAGAATGAATTACCTGATACTACATCGTTGTCTCCAGGTGCTAAGACTGGAGTGAGCATGTAAATTCTTGCGGAAGCAGGGTTACGAGGTGCGGGTCATTTCCTCTGGTTGGATGCTGGTGCAATTGGTGGCCTTGGGATGTTGCTGGTTCTGGGGCAGCCTCTTGTTTGGGCATGGAATGGTGTTACAGCTGTTGTGGTGTTTGTGCCTCTTATAATGGTTACTCCATCTATTGTCCTCAAGGATCGACAATCCCGAATTTGGTGGCCGGGCTTGCCGCACTGATAACACCTTCTGCCGTCATGGTAGCACTTGCCATAGGGATGATGTCTCCGACAATCTCCTCTCATTCATTGTCTGAAATTCTCATAAGTTAGATGAAATTTTTTGGCAGGCGGGTTGTGTTGTTATCTTTTGAAAGTTTTTTGGTCCTTTGTAGGGTGATCCTGCCTCTTACCTTGACCTGTGTTGATAGAGGGCTTGCTATTTTCTTCGTGCTCCATGATTAAAGCGCATTTTAAAAGTTTGGAGAAATGAGCATGTCTAAATGGAAGCAGGCTCCAACGAAGGTGTCTTTCATCCTTGATAGAAAATGGTTGCACCTTGCTTTTTCTGTATTTCAGGTTCTGAGCATTTGACAATCTTGTGAACTCGGCCTCATAGTTGGCCACGGAGTTGTTACTCCGAACTAATTTCATGAATTGGTTCTCCATGATGCTTTGGGCAGCTTGCGGGACATGTTTGGCTCAGAAAGCTTTTGAAAATGCTTCCCAACTTATGTTCTCCAATTCTATGCTGTGAAATCAGTACTGGCGACAGATTCCCACCAACGGTCAGCTTCGCCTTTAAATAGGTAGCGAATCACACGCATTGCTTTTTCACTTGGACACTCCATACTTTCTAGTGTCTTTTCTATCTCTCTTAGCCGATCTTCTGCCTCCATAGGACAAGTAGTCCCATGAAATACTGGCGGATTTAATTTGAGGAAAGATTGGAGGATTCCCTTAGAATGATACTTTTGGGGTGATTGAACGGAGTTTGATAAAGCTGCTTTCTTTTTGTTTGCTAGGAGCTCTAGGACTGCTTCCATGAAGCAATCGTTGGTACTTCCTGAAACCTCCATTGATATAAGTGCCTTAATTGGGGTTTCTGATGGGGTGCTTAAAAATCTCTCGTCTGAATTCATCTTTTTGCCTAAAGGTTGAAAGCTTAAATTACTTAGGTTTATATTATCCTTCTCTCTTTTCAAAATTAAATATATTTTGACATTTATATATTTTCTCTTAATTTTACACTCAATATTGCTCTGATACCAACTGTGAGGACCTGTGCCGGGTCAGCGGGAGCAGATCCAGCACCGGTTTGTGGTGATGTAAAACAACAAGTTCTCTAGCTGCAGGATCATATTGAGCGATTTAAGAGACATATATATATATATATAGATATCAAATATAATTCATTTATTCATAATTCACAAGTCCTGATTACACAGATTAACATAAAAGAAAAGTTACAAACTTTTTAAAAACATAGAGTCAAAAAGAAAAGCGGAATATCAGCAGGAAGCAGTATCAACACTGCTTGGTTATTAACACTTTTCTTCAAGGACGAACTCCTGATCTGGGCACGTTTCAAAAGTGCGAGCATTCGAATACCAGTTAGTTGTGAAACTAAGTACTGATAGATGTCATATTTACAAATGCTAAATAATAAGCAAAATAATCAATAATGTGACATGAAATAAAAGCTGTACGAATTTATCCCTGCAAACTTGTTTCAATTACACTTGAAACTTAGCATAAAAATAATTGCAGTAACAAAAATAAATACAGAATTTTAGCATTTGATATCTGATGCAAAATATGATTTTGTTGGGCAAGTACAAAATCGATGAAAAGGGCAGTTTATTTTTGTGTTACATGTCTCAACTTTCCTCTATACTTGTCCCATCAAAGGCTTATTATTATAGGCTCCTTATGACTCGATATCGGACAACCCCGTCCTAGTAATTGTCTGATCAGATAAAAAGTATAAATCAACATGGAACCATTGCTTCTCACTTATCCAAATTTGTTCATATATCATTTTACGTGACTTTAAAAAGCACTTTTATTAAATTTGTGCGATGTTGAGCAAAAATTATATTTAAACAAGAGTAATAAAAGACATCTGGTACCTGGTTCTATAAGTTCAAAAGTTTAACAGTTCGAATGAGTGATAGTTCGCTCAATCTGCATTTAGTTTTTGATAGTATAAATTAAAATGAAAGTGTTATGATATATTTTTCTTTATGGATTTTTAGTTTCTTCTTTTGTGTGGGTGGAGAAGGAGGGGGGAGGGGAGGGGTTTTTATGGAGAAGTTAGGGGGGAAAGAGGGAGAGGGTTGGTCGGCCATTTGGTTGACCATTCCTGTTCCACAATGGTGCAGGAAAAGCCCAGGCGCGGAAGGTTCCGTGCCTTAGGGCGTCAGGAAGCTGGGGAGGGTCGCAGAAGAGGGGGGAAAGGAAATAATTACTTAAATTTAAATTATTCGCATTTGTCCGTCATTTGACGTCCAAAAATAACAAAACTTGACACCGAGGTGTGTTATGACATAACGAACACCCTCGTGCCAAAAATTTTCGATTCGGACAAATATTTTATTTTTTTATTAGTTTCTGAAGTTTAAAACTTTAAAAATTAACCACGATCAAATTGACGCTCAGAATTTGATGAAATTTTTCGAGCATCTTTTAAATAATATAGTTAACACAATGACATTGAAATCGATGAATTTTGACATGTATTTCAATGTTCTTGATTTATTGGATTTAATTAATTCAGAAAAATAAAGCTGGAGTTTCTGTTATTTGAATTCTCCCAAACTAGGTCACTTTGATCTAAAAATTATTTCTATCTAATGAAAATTTTGTTTTGAAATTTCCTGGGGTCCTGATACCTATGTTGGGTTTTGATCTAATTCGAAAAGTAACGACATTGAGTCATTACAGACGTAGAGTCATTATGGCTACAACCTTGGATAAGAGCCTTGTTGAAATGGAGATCCTTAATATAAAAACCAATGGGGACAAATGAGATAGAGCGATTATTGTTAGGTGCGAGTTTACGAACAGAAAGTATATTGAATTTTGATTGGAGGACATGTAATATTTGAGATAGAGATAGCTTATGGGATGGAGTAGATAATATACCATTGCCGATAATGAAGATGTGTAAGGATTTGCAGTTTCCGTTGGTTACTCTGTCTTTTCCGTTGTATGAGTCGGAGATGGAGAAGTTGCTGAGATCATTAGTAACTTTGGCGGATGCGTCTAAATCAAGAACCCAATTGGTGTTTGGGTATTCATTGGAGATGAGTGCTGTCGGTTGGGATTGTTTTGTGTTGGATGAATTATGTCAATGCCAACCCTCTTTTTCCATAGAGTTGGCATGTGGGAGGTGAAGGACTAGGGAGATGTTCACTGTTGCTGTAGTCATGGTTTTTGGTTGGTCGTGGGACTGAATTGAAGCGGTTTCTTCCTCTCCACGGCTGGCCACATCTCTTCCGCGTGTGTAAGAAAGTGGCTTGAGAGTGTTGTTGGAGATCGTGGCTTGCTTCATTGTTGAAGATTTATCACCTTGCTGCATAGTAAGGAATATTGATCGTCAAGGTTTAGTGGTTGTAGGTTGATATAGAGCTGGGAGACCGTTTAGGATGTAAAGGATTGTCTTCCGGATTAATGGTGGAGCGGACGACTGAAATTTTGTTTACAATTGCTTTAATTTCGGAGAGGTAAGCTAGCATCGACTAATCTTTCATGGTGACATTGTGCATGGCATTCTTGATTTAGATCTGTTGGTGGTTTGGAGTCTTCATTCAAGTATTTTTCACGCTTCTTGGCAAGTTTCGGCATGGAGTATGTAGGGAAGGATTGAAAGAGATATGGTCAGACTTAGGAAATTTTTAAAAACACTCTTTTAGCGTTGATATTTAATTATCTTAATGTGTAAATAGTTTAATGCTTTTTCCCTAAATTGCTGGCATCATCGAGACAGTAAATTAGAATGTCGTTGAAGCAGAAAATGAAGCATTTTCTTATAAATGATCTAAATGTTATGAAAATGCTAGGCATTAGATTAACTGAGAGGTATCATAACCCACTCATATGTGCACTATCAAAACTTTAAATGCTGCCTTTAATTTGGCTTTTGGTCTAATGCAGATTTGTTGTCAGCACAGTGAATATTGTTCTTATAGAAGAAAATTTACAAGGTCTAAAAGGCAAGCAAGACTAGATGTTAATGGTGATCTATTAATAGATTAACTATGATTTCCATGATCTGTGCTTCATTTTCAAAGGACAGAGACAAGACACAGATTGATACGTTTGAAATTTTTTTGCAATAGGGTACTTATCTGCCGCGTGAGCTCTACGTGCTCCCCAAAGCTCATCTGGAAATGTGGGAGGTCGGAGAATAATAGTTTTTTGGAGTTTAATTGGTAGCCTGCTAAATGTCTCTCATAGGGTTTGTAGCTCGTTGAGCAGTTTAGTAGGTGACTTCAGAGTATTCGGATAGTAAGTCAGAAATCACACCAAGTGTATCACTCTGCTGCTGTTGGTGCAACTCTTTCACCTGGAAGATGTGAAATATAGTAAAATATGCGAACTGTCGTTTGAAGGGCGATTTTGTGTTGAAAATTATGGATGTAAAGTAATCTATATAATTATATTTTACGCTTTGTAATGATTGGGGTAACGTTAAATAGAATAAGGGCATTTTTTGTGTGTATACAAATCTCTCAGTTTGCTTTTGTGGTATTTGAAAATCGCCCTAGTAAGGAAATTTCCATAACTTGTCGTTGTTGCTCCCTTGTTTCATCAATTTTTGAATCTCCACAATGCCCTGCTTCAAGACCTTTACTCACTTGTTCCTTGATCTTGGATCAATGAAGCCCTGACCTTCATCATCCACTGCTGGCACCAAAGATTGCTTTGGAAGAACTCACGATTAATTGATTTGGTCAACATTGCCTGTTTGTACCTTGTTGATTGTTGATCAACATTACCAGCATGGGAATATTTTGATTTTAAGCTAACCTTGATTGCCATCATTGACTTTGACGACCACTGTCTGCTTTGTAAATACCAAAGATGCATTGGGGGCGGCTTGGGCGAGAATAAAAAACCTTAGACTTTGCCGGTAACTTTCAGTTTCATCTATCTTCTTGCCAACCTCAATGAAGCTTCACCAGCTCTGCCGGAATACTGATACCCTACTAGCCTCATTAGACATTCATCGACATTGCCTCATCTTTGGCATGCTCGTTGGTTATTTGTTATCTATTTTTCCTTATTCTTTTTTCTAAAAAAAAATTGAGGTTTTGAAAATTTTAAAACATAAGCAATTCAAACCCAAATATTTATTTTACTTATATATTTAATTGGCCAAGGAGTCAAATGTAGCCCCTTCTGTGCTGTGGTTACATTCCATTGTCCCTTTTTCTCTTCTCCATTTGTTTTACTAGTTAATATTGCTGTTTATCTTGTTGAATCACCATGAGGATTTGTATTCTATCATATTCCTTAACTGAATAATTCTAGGCATGATTGATTTCTGGGATGATTATTTAAGAACTTTCTTCTTCTATCTTCTGAAGGATCTTTGTTTTGCTGAGCCTAAGTCAATTACTTCTCTTTGGAAACTTCTTTTACCTGAGTGTGATGTTCTGCAACCCAGGTAACTTTTTAATTTTAATTTTTATGTTTGAATTATAATTCGTCTATGACAACAAACTCTTCAAACTAACACAATTATCTGTACAGGAGGCATCAGCAAACTCTTGTGTCTTGTTTACTTTATGATCCCATAATGAAGGTAGTTTTTTTGAAGTAATTTTTCTTGTCATTGTATTTTTGACTTATTTTTGATGCATTGGTTTGAGAGATTTTTTGGCCTGCTTTGCTTTATGGTTTATCAAGGTGTATTTTCTTTCTAGTTTCTGAAAATTATATTGTTTCCATGAATTTGTGTTTCTCCAGTTTTGGATACGTCTGTATTAATCTCTACTGCATAGACTTGTTTTTAAATGGCCATTTATTGACTTGAGCTTGGACGGTAAAGGTTAAGGATTTACATTAGATTGACTGACAATCATAAAGTTCATGCCGTAGTTTTTAAATGAATAATTAATTGAATTTCTAGTGCTAGAGTGGCACATTACAACCTAATTCCATTGTCATGAGTAGGCAAGGTTCGCTAGCACATCACCATAAACATTATATTGCAATTTTATCCAAATGCAGTGAAAAAGTATAAATTTTATACACCTTAATCGAATTTTGGTAGCATGTCAACACTGGTTAGAAAAAGCATAAATAGTTCTTCATTTTTTAGATTTTAATTAAGAAGTTAAATTTAAAGCCTTTGAAAGTTGTTACAAGTTGTTGCAAGTAATATGTTATGGAGTAGTTCTTTCGGGATGTGCTATATGTTGCAAATTATCATAAGTAGAAAGGTACGGAATAATCGTTGTAAGTAAACCTCCGAATATTATTAATAATGGAAATGAAAAGCAGGATGAGGTGGTCCGGTTGGCTTATACAATCACAATCAATATAAAATAAAATAAAATTAAACTAAGTAAAAGAAAAGAAAAAGGAACAAAAAAAGATAAAACTCCAACCAGACCCAAGCTAAAGGTAACCCAACTAAGCCTAATTGTTAACCAAACAGAGCTAAAAGAAGATACATGATAGCTTAAAGAAAGAATCCAAATATTGTAAAAATGGTTCCCATAGTGCCAGCAAGCCTGAATCGGAGTATAGACGAAATCACAAAACCAAGAGACAAAAAAAATGCATCGAGCTCAGCCAGCGCTCAGACTTCTAAGAGTTTATCAGCGAAATCCAGAACTCAGCCGAGAGTCAACCACAATAAACTGCAGCATCAGGTATAGAATGACCATCGAGCCGTAAATAGATTGTTTGAGCGAACAGCTAAGTTGCTGGACACAAAATTACCAGCAGCATTTCAATGTATGCTTGAAATGATGGGAGCAGATGGCATAGTTAAGCCCAAAAATATATTGCTGAAGGGGGCGATGCTAAGTCCCAAAATGATATTTATACAGATTCTCCAAAATCTCCATCATAATGCAGAACGTCAACACCCAGATCATACAAACCCTTCACATAATATTTCAGTGTTTATTAATTTGATTTATAATAATTTAAATACAAAAAAGGAATGGTGAGTCTGCATGCATACATACATACATACATACATACATACATATATATATATATATATATATATATCTCAAATTAAATTATCATAAAGACTTACCTGAAAATTTAAAATAAAGGTACCATCTTGATGCATTTAAGTTAAAGCCATCTTTGAAATATGTAGAAAGATTGGAATGATTAAATACTATTTTAAATACTTAAAATAAAACTAATAGTTGAGAATGGTTCAATACTAGTAATTTTATTAAAAATATTTATTAGTAATTTTTTCATATCGTTTTAATCATTACAATCTTCACTATTTTCACCACCTTCACCATTATCACCACCTTTGTGGAGACCTGATGCTGGGTTAGTGGGAGCTAATCCAGCACCAGTTTTGGGGTAAGTCCCCTAGCTGCAGGATCATATTGAGTAGTTTAAAAGACAAATATATAGACATCAAACATAACTCATTTATTCATTAATTCACAAGTTTTGATTACAAAGATCAAAATAAAGCAAAAGTTACAAACTTTATAAAGAGTCAAAAAGAGCGATAAATCAGCAGATAGCAGTATCAGCACTGCTTGATTCTTAGCATCTTTCGTTTAGGACGAACTCTTAATCTGAGCACGTTTCAAAAGTGCGGGCATTTGCATACCAATTAGTTGTGAAACTAAGTACTGATAGATGCTAGCTTTATAATTGTTAAATAATAAACAAAATAAGCCAATAATTTGTCAGGAAATAAAAAGCTGTATAAATTTATTTTGCAAATCTGTTTTAATTGCACTGAAATTTTAGCATAAAATAATTGCTGTCGCAAAAATAAATATAGAATTTTAGCGTTTGATATATGGTGCAAAATATGATTTTGTTGGGAAAGTGCAAAATCGAGGAAAATGGGTTCAATTTTATGTTACATATCCCAACTTCCCTCTATACTTGCCCCCTCAAAGTCTTATCAGTATAGGCTCCTTATGACTCCCGTTGTCGGACAACCTGTCATAACAGTTGTCTGATTAGACTAAAAATATATCAACATGGAACCTATGCTACTCAAATATCCGAATTTTTTCGTCATTTTATGTGACTTTTAAAAATATTTTTATCAATTTGTGTGATGCTGAGCAAAAAAATATATTTAAATAAGAGTAATAAAAGACATTTGCTACTTTTTTTTTTTAAGTTCAAAATGCAAGTTGATTGAATTTGCATAAGTTTTGATATTTAAATTAACTTTTATAGCCAATACTTTGAGATTTATGAAAACAAAGTAGTCTGATATTTAAGGAATATTCAATTTCTTCATTTCATTATATTTTTCTTTCACTCTCTTCTAGATAGAAGATTGAATTTTAAGTTACAAAGGATAGCAATAATATTTATAGTATTATTATTATTATTATTATTTAATAAAAATAATAATGTACGAAAGAAAAAGATATAATGGAAATGACTGAATTGAAATTGATAGAAATAATAATAATAATAATAATAATAAAGAAAAAATGACGGAGTAAAAATGATCGAAATGAATTTGACAAAATGAAAATAGTAGTCATTTTATAACATTCGTACTGATTGAATGAGGTGGAGAGGGGTTGTTGTTTAGGGAAGAAGGAAGGGCTTAGGGGGAGAAGAGGCTGCTATATGGGGAAGAAGGAAGGACAAGGGGGGAATTTATAGAGACCGGCTCCGATTAGCCCAGGTGGCGCTTGTGCGTGAGTCAGCACAGGTTCTGCAGGCTCTGTCGAGCGGCAGGGCATGCGCCCTGTTGCTCGTGTGTGAGTCGGCTTTGGGGGGAGAAAACGGAGGAAGGAAAATTTAAATAATTAATTTCAGTTAAATTTTTCGTTTTTTTCCGTCGTCGAACTTCCAAAGATAACGAAACTTGACACTGAGATGTGTTATGTTGAGACGAACACTCTTGCGCCAATTTTTTTTTGATTCGAAGCAGTATTTATTTTATACTAATTTATGAAGTTTGAAACTTCAAAAATTAATTACGATCGAATCGGAGCTTCGAATTTGATGAAACTTTTAGCGTAGCCTAAAAATAAATTACTCAACCCAATGACACCAAAATCGATGAATTTGGACACGTATTTAATTTTCTCAATTTATTGAATTTAAATAATTCAGAAATTAAAGCAGGAGTTTTCGTTTTCCGGATTTCTCCCAAACTAGGGCATTTTGATCTAAAAAATATTTCTAACCAATGGTATTTTGGTTTGCCCTAGCTTGAAATTCTCCGGGATTCTTATTTTTGAGTCGAGATTTGGCATAATTTGAAGAAAATGACATTGGGTCGTTACAACCTTCACCATCATTTATACCTTCTTCCCCATCTTCACCTCACTATCATCACCACCTTTACTATTATCACTGCCTTTGCCATCATCTTCACAATCATCTTCACTAAACTACCACATCACCACCTTCACCATACCATCACCATCACCACTACCACCCTTATCACTTTCACTACTATCACCCTTATCACCATCACTAGCATCACATTATCATATCACTATCACCACATCACCACCAACCCTATCACCATAACACTCCTACCACATTACCACTGCGTAGTATCATCATCAACAGCAATTGAGATGAACCTTGAATTTTAATTCGAAAACAACCGTGAGAGGAAGTGATTAAGGCTTCTTACGTCCAATAACTTGGACGAATTTTGGAGGATGAAAGTGAGTAGCTTCGGTAGTGTTGGCTGGGATGAGGGAAGGGTCTAGGGTGCCTTTTGAGGCAAAAAGAGGGTTGACTTTGTCAGCTATTTATAGCTAGAGGGAGAGGGGATAACTCATTTTTTACCACCACAACGTACGCTGCCAAATGGCTTGCGCTACATGGTTCGCATGGAAGATTTGGGAGAAGATTCTAAAATTGTGTGTGTGTGTGTGTATATACATATATATATATATAATATGTAAATATATATTAGATTATTTTTTAATAAAAAATTACAAAAACATCATACATTTTTAAAAATGATCTAAACAGAGCAAAAATGCGAGGAGCCTAAAAATGAAAACATTGTAATTTGGTGAGTCATTAAGTTTATATTAAATTTGAAGTTCAGAAATTTTGAATTCAAAATAAATTATTCAGCTTTAAAAATTTTCTTAAACCATGGCAATAAATCTAGAGAATTGCGATCTTTTTAAAGATACACAAATTTTATCTAGAAGCTGATATTTTTCAGATTAAAAATGCCTAAAGTTTACAGAAAAACGAAAGAACATAAATTTCATTAGTATCTTTGGTTTTCCTGTTGAGTCATGGATGTCATAATATACTTCTATTAGGATATGCTGTATAGGGTATAAGTTGGGTACAGAATAGAAAATAAAAATACTAGAAGAAGCAATATTTGAATTTAGAATCACATATAGTTTTGCATTAACATGCACACTTTGTATGAACTATGATGATTAACTTGCGAAAATGTTTCCACACGAACACAAACATATTTTTTTTTTAAAGACACTTTTTTGAAATGATTGCAATATTGTTGAATTCTATCAAAATTTAGTATCAAACTAAGATCAAGTTAAATCATGTGGGGATCAAATTATTTAGTTGAGGAACTAAACAAATCAATTTGATTAGTTGGGGACTAACTTGGCCTACTTAAATTAGTTAAATTTTGGCTATTTCTGCATTAACTTTGTATGTTAATGCACATTTAATGTGGTTATCTGCTATAAAGGATGTATGTTGGGAACAGAATAGAAAATAGAAATACTAGAAGAAGCAATATTTCAATTTAGAATCCCATATTGTTTTGCGTTAACATGCATTCTTTGTATGAACCATGAAGATTAACTTGCAAAAATGGTTCCACAATCACAAACAGATATTTTTTATTTAAATTAAAGAAACTTTTTGAAATGATTACAATGTTGTTGAATTCTATCCAGATTTTGACTCATATTAAGATCAAGTAGGGATCAATTTTATTAGTTGAGGAACTAAACTGAGATCATTTTGATTAGTTGGGGACTAACTTGGCCTACTTAAAATAGTTAACGAACAATTATGGTTATTTCTACCTTAAGCTGGTTGATGCGTTATGATACCTTCTCTTTGCAGATAAGGATTGCCTCATCTTCAACTTTAGCTGCAATGCTGGATGGCCATTCAGTTGTTTTTCTGCAATTAGCAGAGCACAAAGAATCTATCAAATGCGGGTCATTTAAAGCACTGTCTAGTTCACTAGGTCAAATATTGATGCAGTTACACACAGGTGCTTGATATTTTTTTTCTGAGAAGAGTTTTTAGTTATTTAGAAGGTTAATTTAAAGACTGCTGACCTAGCTATTTTTGGAAAAGCTATTATTTTTTTGTTCATCAATTCAGGAAGTTGCTTGATGCACAATTTTTTATTTCAGCATGTTCAAATCACTGTTTTGTTTGATATGGTGTAAGATTTTTTTTCATTATTATGCTAGATATGATATTAAGTCCTTGAACATTCCTGTATTCTTGCATTGGGTTTAAAAATACAATTATGAACAATTATCTTACAGAGTTAATGGAAAAAGTCATGACACGTAATTGAGCAGTGTGCTATGGAGAGCTGGTGTACTCAATTCAATCTGATTAGTTTAATCTGCTATATCCATGCATTTATTTTAGGTGTGACAACTACGATGTTCAAATCACTATTTTGCTTGCTATGGTGGAAGTTTCTTATTCACTATTTTGTTGGTTAGTTACCTAGTTTTTGAACATTCATTTATATTTGGCTTAGATATAAAAATACAGTTGTGAACAATTATCTCAGAGTTAATGGAAAAAAGTCATGCCACAAAATTGAATATATAATGTACTTAATTCAATCTGAGTAGTTTAATCTCTTATATCCATGCATTTATTTCGGTTTAGCAGCTCAAATGGTTATAACCTTATTAGCAAATAGAATATTTCTGCATGTTTCTCTCTTTCGGTTTAAAGATAAGCTTCTGTTCCATGTATGAGTTCAATTCACCTGAGCCTGTAACTTTTATTATGCTCGTAGTTACTAGGAACCTATATGACAAGTGCAATCTAAAATTTGTGTTTGGTGATTTTTCTTCTTACAATGTAGGTTTATTGCACCTGATTAAGAGAGAAAGTCATGATGGATTGCTGGTGTCCTTGTTCAAGGTCTTGGTACTTCTAATAACTGCTACACCGTATGGTTTCTTTTTTCATAATATGTGTGTGTATATATATATATATCATTTAATTTACTTTTGTTAATTTCACAATTACTCATGTAGCTTTTTGATTCTATAGTGCAAGTTTGATCAATTATTAAATGCAAAGCTTTTTTGTACTTTTCATGTTTGTTTTAAAGACCTTTTCCACCCTCTCTGTAACAGTTATGCTCGAATGCCAGAGGACCTTTTATCAACTACAATTGCTTCTGTGCTTGCTAGAATAAAGAAAGACCTTGCATTTAAAACTGATAACATTGGCCTCTTGGTTTGCTTCATTAAACTTTGTTGCTATTCTATTATGTTACGTTAAATTCCTTATTTTAAGATCATTTACAGGCAACTGCTGTTAGTTGCCTGGGGGCAGCACTTCTTAAATCTCCTCCTTCAGCACGTACCTTGAAAATGCTTGAAGCCGATACTTCAAGAGGTTTGATTTTTTATGTTATTAACCAAAAGCTGCTTTTGATTTGATTCTTTGTTTGGTTTGTGCATAAATTAGTTGCATTTTTTTTATTTAATTTTTTGTGCTTGATTTTCAGCTTTTTGTGAAGAGCTTGACATTATTTGTTTGTTTGGTTTTGTGCATAAATTGGTTGCATTTTTTGTTTATTTAATTTTTTGTTTATTTTTTGACTTTTGTTTCACAATGAGGTTCAGATAGGGTAAATGGGATTGTATGTTTATTATCATTCTTTGCCCTTATAATCATAGGATACAATAACAATAACACCTAGCCTTAATCCTACTAGGTGGGGTCGGCTACGTGAATCTTTTGTTTCCATTGTGCATAATCAATTTGGAGCTCCTCCCTAAGTTACAAATTTTTTAACAAGGGCGTTGTACGACCTACGCTTATTATGCACGAACTTTCTAAGACATCATTCTCTAATCTTATCTACTATTGGAGCGACTCTAACTTTGCTACAGATAAACTCATTTCTCATTCTATTCTTGCGAGTATACCCACTCCTTCTCTTAAACATCCTCATTTTCTTAACACTTTCAATTTCATTCAACCATCTTGGATCATATTAATCGCATCGCTCTCTATTTCACCATTATTTTAAATAATTGAACCAAGGTACTTGAAACTCACGTTCTTCTTGATCACATGATCCTCAATAGTTATATGCTCGAGCTTAGGAATTCGAATACAATTGAACTTAAACTTCATATATGTTTTTTTAGATCTAATAAGGTGAAAACTTTTTGATTTTAAATTAGTCCACCATAACTTAAGTTTTTCCTTAACTTTATCCCTTGTCTAAAAAAATGTCATATGCAAATAACATGCACCAAATAATTTTTTCTTGAATGTGCTCGGTGACATCCATAATTAAAAAAATAGATATAGGCTGAGAGCTAAGCTTTGATATAATCTAATAGTAACAGGAAAATTATTAGACAAACATCTTGCGATTAAACACATGTTACAACCCATTATACATATCTCTAATAACCTCTATGCAACCAAATACTTATTCTCTCCAAAGCTCTTCAAAAATCTTCTCTTGATACTTTATCATTAAGTATTTTCAAAATTAATAAAAAATAAATATAAATGTACTTTTCTTTCTCTATTTTTTTTCATCAAACATTTTAGTGTATGTATTGATTCCATGGTAATTTGCCAAGCTTTAAACCAAATTTATTTTGAAAAATACAAGTATCTTTTCCTAATCTGCATTCAATTACTTTCTCCCAAAGTTTTAATGTATGATACATTAACTTGATTTCTCTATAATTTATATAATTTTGAGTATCACCTTTATTCTTGTAAATAGATATAACAATACTCTTTCTCCTCTATAATCAGACATCTTTTTAGTTTTAAAAATAACTTTAACTAACTCGGTGTTCCAAAAATTCGTTCATCTCTCAAATATTTTCATACATCGATAGGGATGTCTTCCAATCCTATCGCTATTATGCTCTTCATTTTCTTAAGACATTTCTTAACACGGTGAATGAAAGTGTAATTGAGACTAATTTTATAACTAATAATCTCATTTATATTAATTGTAGTGGTACAACCTTCATTAAAAATTAAATAATCCATCTATGTTGAATATCTTCATTCTTAAAAATGATTTTCTTATCATTACTTTGATATATTTAACATGAGTCAAATCTATAGTACTTTTATTTCTTGACTTGGCTAGCTCATAAATATCTAATTTATTATTTAAATCTTTGAAAGTTGCACTCTTAACATCATGAATTATTATTTTGAATTCACAATAAGCTATTTTATATTGTTTTCGATTCTTCTCTGTCTTATATTTCAGACTTTCTTTGTAGGATGCCTTTTTATCTATAATCTTAATTTGAACATCGTGCTTCCACTGCAATGCATCTTTACTATTGGGTGCTCTTCATTTCGACTCACCAAGTAAACTCTTTGCTACATTGCAAATATAATTAGCAACCGAATTCCTCATAAGGTTTTTATTTAGGGGCTCAAAATTTAAGAAAACAAAGATCTTAAATGGTAAATCTAACAATAGCTTCTCTAAATGATATAAAAAGCCCATTAGATTAACCATTGCCTTCTCTACTTCTCTAGCAATTGTATTCCATTTCTTTGTAGCTTTTCTATTAAATCAATTTCATGTTTAGGCATAATTTTACATCTATTAAACCTTCAACAATGAAAATGATATTGTGCCCAACTTTGCTATCAAACTATATTCCAATATTTAGATAAAAAAAGGTGTGTCTATTAATATGGTGTACTGAAAAGCAATATTAATCATGGGAAATAAAGTAATATTGCATCTACAAATAAATTTCAGCATTTGAAATAATCTATAATTTTTGAAGCTATCATTCTTTTAATAGGTTTAATTTTGATTATTATGATTCTTGCATCTGGATTTGAGCAATATGCTCAGGATAAAGCATAGCCAAATTTCTCTTAGGAGTTAGCATGGTTTTATATTTCTAATAATATTTTTGTAGCATATTTGAATACACAAAACTTGAGAAAATTACTCAAAAAGTGTTTTTTTGGTAATTGTACAATAAGTAAACTCAATTGCATAAGTAAGCTCTTTGCTACATTGCGAATATAATTAGCAACCAAATTTCTCATAAGATTGGCTTTGCCCTCAAAATCCCACTATAGGTTTTCTAATTGATTACAAATGAAAGATGGCGACCACAAATGACAAATAAATAAAAAAATAAAATAAAAAAGAAAGTGGATGTTTACAATGTTATTTTATATAGAAATAAACATCTTAGATTCCCACCACTCAGTTTACAAGAGCATCACTCGCAGTACCTTCCTCTAAGATATATCTTAAGCCTTATCTTTGAGTAGCTCTGTACCACTATCAGTATTTCACCTTCAAACTACTCTGTACAACTGTCGGTGCATTCATTTTGAGTTTGCTAAGTACTTGTCACCTTTTACCTGCTACCTGCACATATAAGGAAAAATTGATGCACATAAAAAACCTGTGATACACAACTACTAGTTGATCTAAATAGTTCTAATTGAGCTGTTTCATTTGATTCTTAGCATATTTAAATGGTTCTTGTTGAATCAAATCAAGTTAGAGTACTCTAATATGAAGATCCAAAAGAACTAAAATCCAAGCTATATCGGACAATCTTGTCTAAATGATAAGACTATAAGACCTATTGTCTTGAGCATTCTAAATAGATGCAAGCCCCATCTCAAATTAAAGCCGGGCATTCCAATGAATATAAGGCCCACCTCAATTTAAATTATATGCCATCTCAAATACAATCTTAGGCATTCCACTGGATATATGCCTTATCTCGAATTAAATTTGGGCATTTCAATGCATATAAGCCCCATCTCAAATTAGATAATGGCATTTCAAATGGATATAAGCCCCATCTCAAATACAAATAATTGGCATTCTCAATGGATATAAGCTCCGTCTCAATTACAAATCCTAGGCAATCTAAATGAATATAAGCTCCATCCCAAATTAAACCAAAGCATTTTAGACAGATGTAAGCTCTATCCTAAATAAAACTCGAGCATTTGAATAGATATAAGCCCCATTTTAAATCAAGCAGAGTGTTCCAATGGATGTAAACCCTCAAATTTAAATATTTAAATCTATACCACTTAGTTTACTTAAGACTTTTGAGATGAGATAATTCTTGGTTTCTAATTAAAATCTCTGGACGTTAAGGATATTATTCCCTTTAACGTTGTAGATTGGATTACAAGTCGACTTAGAATAACAAAATCATAGAATTTTGATCGGGTCTAATTCCATTTAACCCCTATTTATGCTGCTGATTGAAAGAAAAAAATACTCCTTAATCGAGATTTTTCTCTTAAATGGCTAGTAAGGGTAATTAACTCTGGTGGCTTGCACCTATAGGAAATCATCAACACTAGATTTTGCTACACTTTGAACCACTTATCAGGGGAAAGTTTGGATAAAATTCAAATCTACCTCGTGAAAGGTCTATTCCTAAAGCCTAACTTAGAGTGTGGAGTTCGTTGCACTTTTTGGGGCGGTCAACTATATTTCCATGGTTTTTAGACTTTGCAACAAACATCATATAGGAAGAGAGCATTGTGCCACATCATTTGAGGAAGGCTCTTGTGGTTGGCGACTTTGCTACTAGGAAGAAAGCACTGTGCTGCATTGTTATACATGCTTGACAGCTTTGTTGTGAAGAAGAAAATACTGTGTCAAATAGGAATTTGACACTAATAAAAACCTTGCAGCGGGTAAACAATATTGCATGCGCTCTATGAGGTTATTTGAAAAATTAACATACTATTGTTTTTGATAACTGATAACATTAAAATGATGACACGGCTTGTTTGAAGTGAAATATGATTAAAGAACTATTTTGCCCACTTTTAAAATTTCATAATTTTTTTGGACATTTAAAAAAATTGGGGAGCATTTGACTTAAAACTTCAAATGTGGTGTTTTGTTAATTTTATGTTCAATGTGACTATGTTTTTTTAGTGTATATTATTATTTGATATATGAATTTCTGTGTTTGCTGTATATGCTATTTTGGGTCACAAAAAATAAAATGCTTTTATGAGTGTTTTGCTTTTGAATATTTTTTGGATGTATGTTCTTTTTTGGTATAGGAACTTCTAACTGCATATATTAGGGTTTTTAGTTTTATACTTTTGTGTTGACTGTATGTTATATACTTTTGACTTCTGACTTTTGAGAAGCTCTGAGTGCATGTTATAGTATATCCTATACAAATAACAGAAAGGAGAAGTTCCAAGTCTTCTGAAACTTTATACTTTTGACTTTTAAAGTTGAATGGATCTTGAAAAGAAAAAAAAGGTTCGGAGTATTCTGAAATTTTCTAAAAGTTCTGATTGCTAGTTTGCTATTTTAAAAATAAGGTTTACTGTATGCTTGCGAGCTTATCTAAAATATGCGGTTTTGTAACAAAAATAAATTAGTTCTAGAATATAAGTGCTTCTTTTGTTTTGCTATTTTGCTATCTTGTGCTAGTGTGTATATTCATATATTAGTATTGCATTTAGAGAATTTCTGACTACAATGCATATTTTTTTAATATGTACATTATTTTTCTAAGAATTCATCTCTTTTCTTAAGGTCACTGCAAAGTAGTCACTGTTTTGCATTTTGCTGTTTTGTTGTTATGCTTGTTTTTAAGATTTCTGGCTGCATGTTCTTAGGGTTTAGTGTAGGCTAATTTTCTAGCTGCAAAGTGCACCTTTTCTTTTTAAAGGTTTCTTGTGTAAAATTTTGTAAAAATTGTAGACACAGTTAGGATGTTGTATTATCATATATGAAAATAAAGATTCTTGAACTTAAGAAAAATAAACTTTGCCGATTATGCATTAGAAAAATTTTCTATTTTCTGCTTGCAGAAACAATTTTCTATTTATGATTTATGATTTTTAATTTAGATGACAACTAATGAGCCTGTATTTGTTAACATACCAAGTAGTAATAATGCTTCCAAAGTGCATGAGCTAATTGCCAAGAAAAGTAGAGTATCTTCTAAAGTTTGAGAAGACTTCAACAAACTGAACAATGATGCTAAAAATGAGATATTTAAAGCTCAATGTAAGCATTAGTCATATATTTTTTGCCAATCCATGAATGGTACTTCACATTTAAGGAGGCATTTGGATAGATTTTTCAAGAAACATTATAAAGACAACAAATAATGTTAGCCAATAGATCAACTTTTGTGGGCAACAGTTTATTAAAACCATTCAAATTTAACACCGAACAATCACGCGATGCCTTAATAGGGTTTGTTGTATGTGTAAAATATTCTTTTATTATAATTGAGGAACATGGTTTTATGCCCAGAATTAAAAAATAATATTAGAAGAATCCTCAATTGTGATGTAATTACAAGGTACCTAAGGAAAGAGATGTAGTAAAGAATCTTTTAGTTAAAGCCCTAAGCAAAATTTACTTAACTTCTGATAATTGGAGTTCAGAATATAGTAGAGATGAATATATATGTGTGCATAACTGCTTATTGTATTGATGAAAATGGAAAATAAAGAAAAAAGTTATCAACTTTAGAGCATTATCTTCTCCGTTTGATGGCATATCAACAGAAAATGAGATATTAAAATGTAATTTTGCTTTCTATGGCATCTAATATTCAAAATAAGTTATTGTATTCTGAATTGCTTATTATTGGAAACAAAATTTGACGTACCCTCCTAACCTTTTGCTGTATAAAAACAACATGCCAGTTCATGTATATTTTTATTGTGAATAGGGGTAAAGTTGTTGCTCATAAAAAAGTAATTTGTCCATCTTTTGTTATTCCATTATAAACTGGTTGCTTGCATCTCTTTATGTAATGAATGTTTTTTGTTATGCTGTTAAAGTTTTGTACTTGTATGTCAACATTTATAAGAGAAATCATGTTTATTGACTTGCAATTTGGAAATTTTGCTGTACTATATATTGTAGTTTTTCAAGCCTTAGTTTAACCTAAACTATTTCATCAAAGGATTAGATACCCTCTTTCAACATCATGGTTTCTTCCAGCCATCTACGCGAAGTTTTTGTTCTCACAATTTAGAAACTTATGCATGCTTAAAAATATTCAAGGTTTGAATATTATTCGAGGATATGTGAAGGTTATAGCAATACCATATGCTACATCAACTCAGGTGGTTTCTAGAAATCATCTTGTTGGCTAAATTAATTAATGATAACAAAAACAAGAAAGGCTTGAATAACCGTTGAACATCCAATATCACAATTCAATCATTAAATCCTTTTAATACTAAACCTCCCATAATTACTGATATATTGCATTGACTATTGAATACAATTTTGATAATACTGCATTTCAAATAAGTTGGAGCTCAATCAACCTCTTAACATGTGTAAAACTTCAATTTTGCTATAACTACTATCAGTTTTTCATGTGTTCTGAACTTAAAAATATAACTTTTGATACTTGTTTTATGCTGGAATATTTACTTACATAATACATCAAATCTTGCTGCACATATCTTCAATGCAAACTTTATTGTTTGTGAATCTGGCACCTATCTTTACTCATATGTGGAAGCTCATCTATTTTTAATAATTGAAACTGTACAAATAGGCTGTTAACTTTTGGTGTAAATAGTGGGATTTGGGTGGTATTCACATATATGGGGTGATTTGGGTGTGATTAACTTAATATGGTTATGTCAGTGGGTCTTCATTATTTAACTTATCCAGGTTCCACATCTCAGAATGAAGTGAGCGCTCCTTTTATTTTGATCGAGCTTTCTGAATTGGGAAGGCATCCAGCTATTGCATTTGAAGCCCTTCAGGTTATAGTACAGTTTAATTTAATGTGATATTACTCTCTTTTTATATATTTGTTGAAGTTACTGCACTAATAAACACTTACCAGTGCTTGTATGCTTGTCAAAGTAAATTTTATTGGAACTGATTTTAAATATTGTAATTAAGTTTTTTGTGAAAATGGAATTTTTCATGAAAATGAAATTTTTCGTGAAACTTCATATTAGAAACACACAAATATAATATATATATATATATTTATATATTGAAAAAATATGTTGAATTTATAAAATTAAAATAGAAACACAACGGATATATTTAGCGATGTCCAACAAATACAAATACAAATAAAATAAAATAAAATAAAATTAAGAAAAAAATCCAACGGTTACTAAACCACCCTAAAGAGATTTGCAAAAATGAATCTCAACAGATGAATAAAATTAAGTAAAAAAGTGACTTCCAAACAAGTGATAAGTAATCCGATCAAAGTCTTCTTTTTCTTATGTTGTACATTGTCCTTCTATTCGAGGATTTGGAGCTATTTACCTTTTCTTTTTGTTATATTTTTCTTGTAACATTTTCAATATCTTCGAGTTCATTCTATGAATTCGTTATATTTCCATTTGTATCCGAATCAGAGATCACTTTTTCATTCAACTCCACTGGCGGTGCGGTTTGAAGCCTCCCATAAACAAGTGGAAAAAATTCCAAGTATTTCACCCCCTTATTCTCCAAAGGGAGTCCAATCTCACAATGGTCTCCAAAAGCCGGGGGGGTGGGGGGGAACTTTCTCATCAATGTCGAGGGGCACAACATCTTCCATCGTATTACGTTTGCTAAGGAGTAATGAAATTTCATCAAACCATTGATAAACCCATTGTCTTTTTGTTATTGTATATCATTTTGTTCCGAACATTCCAAATAAACCAAACAATATAGGTGTCCATAAGATTACTTACATGTAACTTTTTGATATTATTAAAGCCCATCCATCTACTGTGAAGGTAAAAAATGGAGCAGTAATTAAGATGCTTGCCAGTGATATTAAGCTGCAATCAGACTTCAGAGCTAAAACAATTAGTGATAAAAACGTGCTGCACGTTTCAGTGTGATGATAGCAAAGGCATTTTGATGCTAAGTGCCTTGTCATTATTTCATCCAGGTTTGAAAAAGGTTGGCCCGAGCTTTAGAGAAAGCAACCCTATTAGACTCAGTTGGATTAGCCTCATACAAAATTTCAAATTTTAGGACTAAATATTCTTGGTTAGTGAGGTTAGTAAAAATATTACTAATAGAATATTTATTCCAGTTATTGTGGTCTTCCTCAGAGCCTTTGGAACATCACATAGGTGTTGCAAGGAGCATTCTAAGAGGAACTAAGAATATCCTCACATTTTACCCTATTCATCCAAAACAATTGAAAGCGAAAAGGCTTAGGAGTTGAGGAAGAGTTATTCCAGGAGCTAAAAATGAGCGGTTTTTAATCAGAAATAGTTGAGTATAAAGAGATGTTGTTAATGTTGTGAAAATTGTTGTACTTGTTATTGTTAACGAGGAATCTATCAAGTCTTGCGAATTTCCTACTATTAGACCAAGTAAAAGGGGAGCTGATATATTTGGAATCATCAGGGCCACCGTCGATAATGGCAGAATTGAAATCTAGAGTAGAGAAAGAGTGATCATGAGAGTATCCTTGATGTTCAAGTTGATGAAGAACTGCATTGAAATTGCCCCCAACCAACCAAAGGTGGGGGTTTCACTGCAAGTTCTAAGAAATTCCAGAGGATCTCTCTTTCACTATGTAAATTTTGAGCGTGAGCAAAAGTGGCAACAAAAGTGGTATTATTATTATGAAATTTCAAATAATAATTAGTATCTAGTTTGGTCACATTGATGTAGCACATCTTACCATCCAATCCTTACTCCAAAAGACCCAAATTTTTTTAGATAAGGATGGAAGGTAATTTTCAAACTTATAAGATTTCTGATATGGATAGAATCTTTCTGCTTTAATTTAGGTTCAAGAATAGAGACTATTTATTATATTTTCTTTTATGATATTCTTTAGCCTAGATTTAGAAGAGGCATTTCCAATGCCTTTGATATTCCAACAAAGAATATTCTTTGAGAAACCATAGGAAACCCATAGTGAGCTTTCCGAGTAGATCTAGTTATTCTTTTATAAGTAGTGAAATTTGAAGTGTTGTGAATGTTGCCTCCTGTGACATCATTGTGACATCATTATTTAAATCAATAAGCGGAAAAAAACTATTGGATGTAGTAAATTTGCTACCTCCAATACTTGATTTGGTCTGGCTTTTGGAAGGATCTCTTGCAAAAGGCTTACATTTGTTGGGGCTGTATTGGATAGGTAGAGTCCCAAATCGTAGAAGGTCCTTGTCAGTGCGAGGAACCTCCTCCCAAGCATTTGAGGAAGTAGAACCTGTAATTGCATTATCAAAAGCTATAATATGGGAAAATTGCATTAAAGAATTAGAAAAATGCTGATCATTTCCGTTAATATTGTCATCGACAATTAAAATTTTTCGCACAATCTATATCTTCTTTATCAAAATCGTAGCAGACACAACCCTGCCAATTTCCACAATTCTTTTGAAGCACATATGATCAAGTAAAGTATTATCAGAGACCAATAACACCTTATCAAATTGTTCTAATATGGGCTCAACCCGAGATTCTACCCATTATTTGAAATATTGTCACTTTGAAAATTGTAAATAGATTACGTAGCATCCTTAGATTGAGCAACCACAACATTAAATAGAGCAATCTCTGTACTAAAAGTTATAATTTTGTTCAAACCAACATTTGAAGCATTACTGAAAATGGAAGCTTCAGAATTACTATTAAATTCAAAATTATCCTCAGTACCAATCAAAACAATTTCAGAATGTAAGTTTAAAGCAGCATTCGGCCCCCTACTTAAAACCTCAGTATCAGCCTGAACGATATTTGATTTACTACTAATGATCTTGGTTTTAATAAGAGTGTCTAGATCAGAATGAGAAACATTGTCAACAAAATTTATAGAGGATATTTTATTAGTAGACCGAACATTACTGCAAATATTGGGACAACTAATATTATCTGTCTCATTTGAATTAGAGAGGATCCCATTAGGAGTGATTGCATCTTGACAAATCTCAGAGAATTTTTTGGGTTTAGTACTATTTATAACATTTGTAAGAGTAGTATTATGAGAAAAATTTCTAATGCACTAATTTGTAAAATTTCTGTGGACAATGTCTTTGGGAGAACTAATATCACCCAATCTATCAAAGGTATGCATATTGCTCACATTTTGAGAATTATTTTCAGCATTGACTAAATTCATATTCAAATCAATACCTAATTGAACATTTGTATCAACAGGCGGCCAAATAAATGATAGGATCCTATCAGCCACGATGAGCTAAAGAAACAATCGGACTTTGATGATCCCTAAAAATGCAATTGACAGACTCATGACCCAAAACAGAGTACCACTTACAAAAAGAAGGAAGACTTTCATAAATGACACTTTGAAAATACCCTTGTTCCTCTGGGCCTAACCAATTTTTTTTAGGTAAAGCAGAGGAGATCAAGCTCCACCAAAACCCTTGGGGCAGTAAGCATTGTGTGCATAGCAGTATTTTTATCTTGTTGCAGTAGTTTTATTTATATATCGGGCTGTGTTTTATTCAGACATCCTCTAACATCTATCATGATTTCTTATAGGTTCAAGCTTAATGAATATAATAAAAAAAGCTTTTTTCCAGTGGCTTTTTAAAATTCAAACATTTAATACTTATGATGGATGATTGAGAATGATGAAGCTAAAAGAACTCATTTCTATATATATATATATATATATATTAAGAGGACCCATTGGAATTTTACTAGAAACTTCAAGTATAAATAGATATTGGATGATAATCATAAAAAACAAAAAGTAAAAAAAAAAAAAAATAAAAAACTAAAAATACAAAAATAAGAAAAAATGTTGCCAAGCGTCCCAAAGATTCTCACAAAAGAATATTCAAATAGAGAAAAGAAATACTAATGTAAGAGCAATCGTGTCCCTCTACTCATACTTCTGGGTCAACTTCTAGTTTCTTTGATGATATTGTAAAATTTTTCTTGAGGAGTTAGAGCCGTTATTCATTGTTAGAAGTCTGTTGAAACAAGCCTCCTTCAGATCTTCAAATTCTTTTTCTTCATACATTAGTTTTTTATTAGTCATTATCATACATTGTAAGAGTGGGTGATTGAATTTTGTGTATATGTTTTCCAGATCCACTCGTATGGCATTGATTGGCAAGAGGTTGAAGACCTGCCACCACCTGGATTGTCTCAACCTCATCCCACACAGAAACCTGTATCTTTCCAAAAGGCCTTGAAAGAACTTTTTCCATAAGAAGTTGCTTTATTATGTTAATTTTAGGGAAATCGCTTTTCTTTTAAGATTTTATTAAAATTCCCAATCAAACTTTGGCCATATAAGAGATAGATATTGTTATTCAACTCCATCTAGCCATGTACGAGACTGTCAGTAGAAGTAGATAAAAGGAAATTGGATATCAGTCCCGCGCTGGTTCCGTTTATGACAACCTCCTTATCCTTATCAACAGCGGCGACCGCATTAGAATTCTACTTGGCAATGCTGCCCGCTGCTAAGGCAACATAAACCTTTCTTTCATCAGTATTACCAACGTCAAAATTATTGCAACCTTCTACATTGACATATATTCCTGCGGCATCCGATTAGTTTGATTTTCTGAAGGTTATTGTCTGATCTAACCCTTTGACTTTTGGGAACATAGATTTATTTGTTCGACTTGACCTTTTGCACAATACATTCCCTTGAAACACTTTGATCATTTATATGAGGATGCATTTTGAAAGACAAAGAGATTGCATGATCAACTATTTTGCAATTAGTGCACTAAAAGGGTATCGTTCATTTTATTCCCAATCCAAATGGCCGATCCAAAGGTTTCTATTAGATCAACATTAACCAAAACTATGATTGTAGATGGCCGAAGGAGGTTAGCTGTCGCATAGTCGACCTAAAGGGGTTTTCCAAAATAAGGCCCCAATAAAAAAGGAATAAAATGGGTATCAAATGAACTTTAGGCAGTAAACAATTTATCCAAATGGGAACTATACGAGATTCATGTTTTAGATCAAAAGTTATGCATCATTTCAATATTTTCATATGAAGTTTTCAATGTAGTAGGAACCTCAAGCAAATAACCTTGGATAAATTTGCTCATTGGAGAGTTTAATTAGTATATAACGAGCATCGATTAATCCAGCGTTATATGAGCCCGAGAATCCTAAATTACTAAGAAATTTTTGAATGGCAATCATGTGAGACTTACCATTAGAAAAATTCTCAACAAGTGAGAACTCAAAAGATTTAGCCAACATTTCCATTTCATCTGTAGAAAGAAGAAGAGATGGTTTACCTCTAAGAGATGCGATGGGTTTGATATCAACTAGACTTTTCATCGAATGAGCATTTGTGAGGGCTTCAAGGAAGGATTATGGAGCAGAACATCCATTGATTTTTCTAACTTGTGTAGGTTAGGATGGCAAGTCAAGCCGCCATGACTACCGTCTTGGCCATGAATAGTAGAGACAACCATAGCGGAACAATCATGTCCTTAAGTAGAAGTGGAAGGAACCCCTGTAGAGGCGGGTCGAATATTAGCAGGAACGGTGATGACCGCAACCTCGTGGTCGTCGACGCCAAAGGTGGAATGGCCACTGGAAGGGTCATATCGATCCCCACCAGCCATGGCAAAGTTCGTTTGCAATTTGCGACGACAAAGCTCCAAGGCGGATGTACCGCCCAAGAGCCCATGATGCCGAGCGAATGACTATCAATTTGACGCCACCAGGTCTACGCTGAGCAAGCGGGGTGAAATGCGACGACGTTGCCCACATGGAAACCAAAATCGCCATCGCAATTGCAGGCGGAATATTGTACAGGCGGAAAAAGATGTATATATATATTATTAAAATAAAAAAAAATGCACATCAGAGATATAAATACCTAAAAATGTGTAAATACCAAATAAACAAAAGAAGAGAACCACTCTAGGCTAATCCCTACTGGCACTTACCGGGCTTTTTACTTCGAGAATAAATTTGAATGAACCTCTTACTTTTGTTTGACACGTTGGAGTGTAGCAAAATGATTGAATTTTTTATTCTTGATGATGTTTGTGAATCTGACTTATAATTAGAGTGATACTAAGTATTGTCCATAGCTAAGAAATAGAAATGGGAAATGATATATCAATCAACTCCATGAAAAAATAATGAATGCTATCCTTTAGATGACTCCGCTTAAGGTGTAACTGACTCAAGGTTTTGTTCAAACTCACTTTTGATTAACAAATCAAACTCAAGTTTAAGCCATGACCAATTCAAGCTCGACACGGCTCATTTACATCCTTAATCTCATGACAACTATAGGTCTTGGAGAGGGAAGAAAATTAGGAATGATGTAAGAGTATCCAACCATCATAAGATTTGCTTAAGGAGCACTAAGATCATTAGCATGATTTGTAGGGATGACATTTCAACCTAGCGCATGCTGATATCCAAGGTTTGAGTGTAGTTTGAGGTAGGAATTCACATTGTAATCGATTTAATTATAATGTGGATAATATTTTAGAATATTTTCAGAAACAACCTATTTCTAGTGACCAGAGCTCGACAGCCATGCCAAATGTGAGTAACGGTCAATTGTGTGTTCAACTCCAAAATCAATTAAGTCACATATGTGGATGAGTCAAATTCTTGGCAGGCAGATCAAGTATTAGTGTAGCTCACCAAAGATAAATTCCATTGATCATAAAATTACTTGGTTGCAGAAATGGTTTTACAACCTTTGGAAATCCACTAATTAAGTTTGATTGGTAACTGCAAGCTAGGATCAAAATTGAGCGTTCATTTAAGTAATTTCTTTGGATAACCTTTTATCAGAATAACTACCCTGGAGAACATATAACATAGCCATCATTGTTAAAAAGCATTGTAAACATGTTTCTGATCCATTGGCAATTGCCAAAAAGAGTAAAACTTCCGGAGGGCATTGTGATTGCTAATCATTTAGGGGTAACCATGAGAATGCAAGTGCCCATGTGTCATCCTTTTTGAAAAGATAGGTTGGCTTTCTTTTTATTGTATTTATTGCTAAAAATGATGAATATGTTATAAAACCGTGGTATGAAAGAATGAGTTCACATTGGGGATACTATGTTTGTTGCTTATGCCCTACAATCCTTATCATTTATAAATCTTCAATTCCATCAGTGGAACATCTAGATGTGCTTTAAACTTGTGTGAACTGCTAGCTATGCACACAAAATTTGCACACAGCCAATTTCATTGCGGGTCATGCGAAAATCGTTGATTTTACAGTCTTGGTGTGTTATGACTCTTGTTTAAGAATGTGTGATATACCCACATCTCCGACTTCTCTTCTTCTTACTCACACTTTTTCCACAATCTCTGATTGATATTAAGATCTACGATTCAGGGTGATAGTCATGTCTATCCATGAAAGACGGCCGTAGCCCATGCATATATATATATATATATATATCAATAGTCAATCACAGTACAACAACTCAACCGGGATCAAACTCCACGGTGTCATCAGCCAGGAGGTCCAAAAGCCTCCTGGGGAGCACATCGCTCCTATCAAAAGAAAAAACACCCTGGCGGGCCAAAAAAGCACAAAAGTCCGCTACACGGTTCACACTACGCGACCGGTAGGAAAAGATAACTCGCGGGACCTCGAGCAGGAAGGAGAGGGGATCCGCATGTCTATCGGCACCTCTGGATCGCTGAGTCCTCTCCCAGAGACGCCGGAGTCTCCGAACGGCACCTAGGCAGTCGCCCTCAACAATGAGCCCCGCAAAATCTGTCCCCGTGGTCAACAGAGCCTGCCTGAGAATAGTCACTGCCTGGACCTCTGCCTGAAGCGGGGATCTAGCCTGGATAACATCTCCTGCAGCTGACAGAAACTGTCCCTCTGCATCTCGAACAACAGCAGCACCAAAAGCTCTGGGCTCACCAAAATGGTACGACGCATCGATATTGGCCTTCAGCCAACGGGGCGGGGGGGGGGCACCATCTCGAGGAGGTGGAGGGGCCCTGATGGGCCGTGGAACCCCAGTAATCACTCCCGTCGTGAAGACCAGCACTAACCAAAAACTGACAGAATCAGGCTGGCACAGCCCGCCGGTGTAGGAACCTGACGGCCGTGGGAGAACTCAGTCCTATCTGTGGATAGTCATGTCTATCCACAGATCAAGGATTTGCTACTCAGTTGACACCTCCCAACTTTATGCACGATTGTCACTGCACGTTCAACTTTGCTCAGCCAATAATTTTTCATTAGATCCGCACCCTATATCTTTATTGTATGCATGCATGGTTATTGTCGAACTTTGCGGTTTATAATTTATAAAAGCCACCTGATCTTTCCAATCAATGGCTTATAAATGCAGAATTCACATTCACTTCACAGAATAGGATTTGTCCAGAATAGTTGTAGCTTGACCAAGCAGCCTTCTCAAAATGGCTCTTAACATGGTGCCTTCCCTCTCAACCTATCATAAGTTCTCCATTCTAAAGACAGTCGAAAGACCTTTATGGTCCTCAAGAGAACTCTGCCTGAATGATAGGTTGACGATGTGTTTCATTTTTTTTTGGTTCAGCTGGGTAACATACGTTTTGAAGAGTCAGTGTCGTTGATCTATCGTTCGACTACATAAATTTAAACTCCATCCTTTAATCTTTGGTCTAAAGCAAGAGAGTAATCTTTGGCAGTGTGCGATGCACCCGCATCTCTGACTTCTCCACTTTTTACTCACATTTTTTTCAAAGTGAGCTATCTTTGGCAATGTGCGATGCACCCATATCTTCGACTTCTCCACTTCTTACTCACATTATAGTTGTAGCTTGACCAAACAGCCTTCTCAAAATGACTCTTAACCTAATTCCTTTCCTCTCAATCTATAAATATCATGCCTTCCCCATTCTAAAGACAGTTGAAAGACCTTTAAGGTCCTCAAGAGAACTCTGCCTGAATGATAGGTAGAAGACATGTGTTCCATATATCTTTGGTTTAGCTGGGTGATCTACATTTTGAAGACTCTAGTGTTGTTGATCTATCTTTCGACTAGAGAAATTTAAATTCCCTCCATTAATCTTTGGTCTAAAGCAAGAGTGTTCTCTTAACATAATTTCAAACATCATTATGATATCAAAATCATACTAAAATTTTTAATGTCTTCATGTTACTGAATTTCCATGCAAAACTTTAAATTAAAGTCAAATGGATAATTAAAATTGTGTGATTAATTGTTTGAATTGTTTAGTTGATTGAAATAACTAATTGACTAACTTAAATTAAGCAATTAATTAAATGAGATGGATTTATGATTAATCAATTAGTCAAATTGATTGTTATCCTAAGCTTAAGATTTGTATTAACTAAGTGGTAATGTCTATATCAAAATTCGTGCCTTAAGATGATAGTATTGTCACTATAAAAAAGCAATTGAGCATTATGCTAACAATTTTTATGATTTTCTTAAAATTTGTATAATAATAATAATGGTAATGATAATAATAATAATATTAATAATGTTATTATTATTATTATTATTATTTCTCTCTTTAAAAGATAGATAAATTAAGTTTGCATTTATATATTCATGTATTTAAACAACACATGTCACTCATACTCACAAATTAGGTCTCTTAAAGCTCACTCTCAGGGTATGGGGCATTTCTTTTTAAAAGCCCATACTCTTTGACTATGAACTTCTCATAATTGACATCTATCATATTCACTCACCCATAGTAGTGGGCCTCTCAAATCATTCACATTTGAATGCTTGTCGCATCTAAGCTCACTAATTACCGTTTGTTTTTACTTCAAGCCTCAACTTGTATAAAGCATCAAATTCTATCAGATATCAGTAAACCTAAATAAATAAGTGTATTCAAATGCGCCTGAAGATAAATATGAGAAATTAAACAAACAATCTAGTAAATGAAACAATAATCTAAGAACTTGGATTATATTGATTTCTCATGGAACTAACTGATCTTAGCTTAGAGAAACTTATAAAAATGATCCCTTCATTTTTGCAAAATATACAAAATAGTCCTAAACTCTTGTAAATGTTCATTATAGTTCCTTGACTCTTGTTAACACACCGTCCCATTTCGTTAAGTTTGAGCTGGAATAGGCATTATACCGGGATTTAGTGGTCGGGGAATTGACTGCTGGATTCAGCGGCCTATTCCAGCGGGAATTGGCGTTGAATCCCGCAACCGATACCAACTGCAAATCGATTCCAAACACAAGCAGCCTTGCAGCTTGAATTGACGGCTGGATTCAGTGGCCATTTCCAGCTGCCGAGTTTCGTTGGAATCGGCGGGAATCGGCCGCTCGTTGGATTTAGCGCCGCTGCATGCAGTTGGAACAGCTGCTGGATTTTGTGGCTATTTCCAACGGTTGATACCTGTTGGATTCAGTGGCCGATTCCAGCAGTCAATTCTAATAGGAATTGGCCGTTTAATCCCCCGGAACGTCGATTTTATCTCAAAATTAACAGAAGGGGACAATGTGTTAATAGGAGGACCAAAGAAAACACTTAAACAAGAGTCAAGGGACCGAAAAAATATTTACAAGAGTTAAGAATTATTTTGAATATTTTGCAAAAATTAAGGGACCCTTTTATCAATTTTCTTACTTAGTTTAATTCATCAAGTTAATATTTATTCCTAGTCGATCTAACTAATCATAATTGAGCCAATTTAATTTAGGCAATTAGATTGTCATCAATCTAACTGATCCCAGTTGAATTAACTTAAGTAATCTAATACAATCAATTTAACTGACCTCAATTGAATTAGCCTTAATTTTCTAACAAATGAATGATGCTAAGTTTAGTGTTGTTATCTTTTGTTGATCCAAGTGATCCTAATAATCTTAGTAAGCCAACTTCTTAAGTTTGAATGGATATAAATGCAAAAACTTAAATTTCTTGAGTAAGATGTTTTGATTCCACTGTTAACACTAGATGATCTGCATAAGCCTATTAAAATCATTTTAAGTTTAGAGATGTGATTTTTAGTTGATCTAAATGAATGTAATGGAGCCATGTTGAGCTAAGTTAATTGATTTGTAGTAGATCTAAAGTTCCTAGTTGAATCATTTCATTTTTTTAGATGATATAATTGATCCTAAGTGATTCTAGCTAACTTAAGTAGAGTGATATTTAAGATTCTAATTGCACTAAGTGGCTAAGCTACATTGTTTAGAAGCTAATGTTGTAAGACCGATTACCTGGGCTTTCTAAAGGTTATGAGCCCCACCATATGTTCAAACCTCGAGCTTTCCAAAGGTTATATGTTCCATCATAAATTGACTAATATAGATGTAAGCCTCACTCTAAATCAACTTTGTTCTATTCAATGTATGTAATCTCCAACTCAACCTAAACTTGATCAACACCACTTTTGTCAAGTCCTTCAATCAAAACTGTAGCTAAATTCAAATCATACAACCTAAAGCATATATTTTAGATTTTCATTTGTATTTTTTGCTGAGACATTAAAGAATTCTATAGTTATGTATGTATATGAATCTCTTATGATCATGTTCAAAACCTCTTAGCCCTATTGAACAAGTACTAAATTATTGAATAAAATAGCATGGCCATTCTTCTACCTATCTTTGAGTTGACGTTGAATCTAAGATTTAAGTCTTGCAAAATTAACTCAATCTGCTTAGGATCTCTGATATGAGATAAACTCGTGGCTGCTAATTATAATATTTGTCTATTTTGGATACAACACACTCTGATGTTAGCATATTGAATCATATGTCTACTTGAGATGACAAAAACATGATATCTTAGCTGGGCCTGCTTCTTTCTATCCAAAACTATACATTGTTTTATGGTTGCTCAGCTATTATTGGAACATTTATTAATCAAATGTTTTCTCCTATAACTTGGATGGGTAATTAAATATGGGAGTTTGCGCCTATAGGAAAATTTTGACCTAGATATAAACAAATCTTGATCCATTTATCTAGATAAAATTTGGTTAAAAACTTAATTGAACTCAATTAAAGTTGACCTTGAAACCTATTCTAATTAGTCCAGGCTCTTATACTTTTTTTAAGTGATCACAAGGTAAATGTTTACTTGATTTTTGGGAAGGCAGGAAGGGGATTAAGTAACACTGCACCCACAACTAAATGGATAAAGGGATGCTGTCTACCTAACCCCACATTTATTACTCAGATTTATCTAGAATTGTGAGCTTAGGCAATGAGATCAATGAAAAAAATGGGGATGGAATGAAGGGAGAAGTAGGCAGTGTTGGAGTTGGTGAGGTGGAATCCACTAACTTTTGAGGTTTGGGATGATGAATTGAATTAGGGGAGAAGCTATCAACCTCATACGAAGAAAAACTGTTAAGTGCTGTGCTCCTTGATTAGAGCAGAGGCATGAACAATCGAAGGAGGAGAGGTTGGCAGGATGACCTCTATCCCATGTCCATCCAATGAAATAGCATGCCACTCTATATACCCAAATGACTAAGTCAAGCACAATACTTCAGGGATCTCGGGTAAGGAAGCTTTCACTGACTGATGAGGGTGTGACAACTGTGCATCAAGTGAAGAAATCATAAATGAAGAGTTGGGGGGAACTGTAAACACAACTGGTTTTACTGCATATCTTTGGTGACTAAGAGACGTTCATCAGGGAGAGTGGAGACAAGATTCTAAATTTGCAATTTTGTTTTAGTCTGCTTTTTTAGTACTGAAGCTTCCTTTGTTACAAGGAGATATGCCTAGAGAAACTGTGGGTACTTTGATAATTAGTTAGTGAATTTTTAATGCTAGGAGTGCGTTGTTTTCATTATATTTTAATAATCTAATAATTTATATATTCTTTAGTGTATTTGTTCATTTAAACTTAAATAATTCAAAAATATGCTTATTCAAATTTCTGGTGTTTGTAACTTTTCATCTTGCAAATTCCTTGCATTTTGAGTAGTTATATGAATTAGGGTATGTGTAAACATGCTGAGCTTGATGGATTCGCTTTCAACTCATTAACATATAGTAGAGCTTGTACTCATTCTAGTTTGTTTACAAAAAATGTTTGTTGATATTTGGCTTGTTTATGCTTGAGTTGTTATCGAACTGAAATCAAATATTACTATTTTATATAAAGCTATAATTAGTTTTTTATTTTAATAAGATTTTTGTATGCAGTGCATAAACACTTAAAGTATCATTTAGTATCAAAATTTTTATATTTATAAACAATATTTATATCTATATTTTCTAAAGTACATAAAATCTTATATTTACAAATTAATTTAAAAGTCCAATTAGATAGAATAATTAGGTTTTGTATTTGTAGTTAGAAAAGGTGGCTTATTTATTGGTTGGGTCGGCCCAAGCTTTTTAATGAGCTGAGCATGAGATGTTCATGAATGATGAGCTTTTGTTACAACCCAAAATATAAATTATATATAACCATTTATGAATTTATGATGAATTTAGTAAAGAAAGCATTTAGGAACATCCATTTCTGTTTAACTAATTTTATTTTGTGCTTGTAGGCCTTGAAAGCTATGTCGCACAACTATCCTAGTGTAGTGACTGAATTTTGGGAAAGGATCTCAGCCATTGCTTATAGATTATTGCTTATGCCAATTACTACCAATTTTCCCAAATGCAATGTGGGATCATGGATGGGAGATTCTGGCAAAGCTTCGGGGGCCACCAGTGAAAGATGCGTAGCGGCTTCTATAAAGGTTTGACTCTATGTTTTTTTGTTCCTATGGTAACTAAAATTTCACATCTCAGTTGAGCTTCCATTGCTAACATATGTTTTCTTGACTCTTCAACCTTAAAGTTGCGTTCTATTTGTCAAAATGATAACCGCTGTTATCTTGGTTTGTTATTCTAGATTTTCAGGTTTCGGTAGTGCGAATTATTTCTCAGTTTGTGTGCAAAACTTGTGTTTCCTCATGACATAATGATGTTGACTTCTTGCACCTTGCAGATTTTTTCTAATGACATCTTGATGTAGGACAACAATTACATGAGAAGGATGCCCAAGGCTCAGCCATTTGCATGGAGCATAGATGAAGATTGAGCGGGTGTTGCATCATATTGTGTCGTGTTTTGAGTCTATGTTGTTAATGTCATATATCTTCTTATACTTTATTATTTCGTGGGATATGTTGTTAGTACTAATTAATTAGTATCTTTTTATTTATGTTATATTTAAGTGTGTTGGTAGGTTATGAAGAGACTTTAGAATATGATATGGTGCCTACTTCTATATATATGTTTTGTATGTCTTTTGAAGAAAATAGTGAATGAAAAACTCTTATCTTTCTCCTTTGTGAGAGAAGTGCTCTTGCGAGAGTGCATGAAGTGGTGTGCATAATCACTTCAACCTTGTGTGTGTGCATAGCGGCAAGGCCATCACTCCCATTTGGTGTGCATAATCAAAGGTCTTGAAGGTGTGTATAATCTTCAAGAACACATGGTATGGATAATCTTGGAATTTATCTTGCATTTGCTTTGTTCTTTCTTCATTTGTGCCTTCATTTTTTTGTCTACCATCCCGAACCCCTCAAAATTAATTTTGTTGTTGTCAAAGTTCTTAACATTATAATTAACTCTACCTAGTTTCATATCAATTCGACATTATTTGGTCCACCAAAATCTTTCCCAAAGTCACCAAAATCATATCTACAATCCTACCACTATAACCCCATCATTCTTGGCTAGGGTTGTAGAGAATTTCATGTTGAAAATCTGCATATTTTTTTCATAATTTTTGAAAAATTTCAACCCTGTTTCTACCTCAAAAATTCCAATGGCGTCATTTTCCTGCCACCACTGGTTGCCGCCGCCACCCCCCACCCCGATCAGCGCTACCTGTGTTGCAGCCATTCGTGAACTCCCGCTGTTCCTAGTTCACGGACCAGAGCTGGCCCAGCCCACTAGAACCGGCCTGGTATATCTGAACAGGCCCGACCCAGCTGAACCAGCCCGACCTAATTGAGCTGGCCAGGACTGCATCCAACTAGCTGCACATGCAGCCTTTTTCGACACGCCGACTTCCAACGTGTCGTTCTCTGCCACCCGACCTCCGATTTCAATGTTATTGGTGCTGTTGGAAAGCTAAGATTCACTTTAATGATATCCAAACCGAGATTTAAGCACTCAATAAATATGGAAGAAAGTCGAAAGATTCGACTCATGAGTGGTGATTCGCTTGTGCTCATGCAACCTAAGTACTCCAAAATGGGTAGAATAATTGAACACTATTTTTTATGCGATGAAATATAAGCTATCATTGACACTTGGTTTTCATATGAAGAGTTCAAAGGATCAGTTTTGCGGAGTAGAGTTCTTTTGGTGGGGGAGAATTTGATGCAGGATAACAATTACATGAGAAGGATGCCCAAGGCTCAGGCATTTGCATGGAGTTTAGCTGAGGATTGAGCGGGTGTTGCATCATATTGTATCGTGTTTTGAGTCATATGATAGGGTGCCTACTTTTATATATATGTTACACGTCTTTTGAAAAAAATAGTGAATGAAAAACTCTTTTCTTTCTTCTTTGTAAGAGTGGTGCTCTTGTGAGGGTGCATGCCCCATCAGTCTTGTGCGGGTGCATAGCGGCAAGGCCACCGCGCTGCCGCCCGCTCAACCGCTGTACCACCCGCTCAACTGTTGTGCCGCCCGTTCTATTGCGGTGCCGCTTACCCAACCATGCTGCCACCCACCCAACCGATATGCCGCCCGCCCTACCGCTCCGCTGTCTGCTGATCCTATCATTGTATGATGCTCTAAATCCAACTGGATTAGGGATGATGGTGAGTTTGATGTATTTTAAATGATTTTTATGTTATACGAGGTAAATTTAATATAGATTATTTAAAAAATTTAGTGATATGAGTAAAACTCCTTAATTTTGTATTTTTGTTATGTTAGTTTTTGAGTTATTTTTTTTTTTTTTTTTTTGTAACTACTAAACCTATAATTTGTCACCAAGCAACATTCATCTAAAAGGACAAACCATCTTTGTGCTAAAAGATGACGCATTGGTTCAAAGTAAATGATTGAGCTTGCATTTGTGGGAAAATTTATTTATGGATAGCTTCTTATGACATTTTTTTAAGAGTACATTAACAAAAAATTTTCTACACCCATACCCGAAGGTCCAATTATTTTTTGATTTAACTCTTTTATTTCAAAAGCATATTATATTTTTAATTTTGAAACTCATGATGTCTCTTGTGAACCTTCTAGGCTCATTTGGTTCTTGCTTTAAGGCTTTAGCTTAGATAAACTATTATGTTAATAGTCTGTGGTTATCATGAAAGACGAACGTAGCCTATGCATATATATATATATATATTTAATATAAATCAACAGTACAATGACTCAACCGGTATCAAACTCCACTGTCTCCTGTGCCAGGAGGTCCAAAAGTCTCCCGGGGAGCACATCTCCCCTAACAAAAGAAAAAGCACCTTGACGGGCGAAAGCGAGGTGATCTGCCACCCGATTCGAGCTGCGCGATCGATGGGAAAAGATAACACGAGGAAAGTCAAGCAAGAAAGTGAGGTGATCTGATTGACGCTCTCCGTCTCGTGAACGGATTGTCCTCTCCCAAAGATGACGGAGCCTTCGAACCACTCCCAAGTAGTCACCCTCTATGATGACTCCATCAGTATTCAACTCCGTAACTAGGAGGGCCTGCCGCAGAATGGTTACTGTCTGTATCTCTTCCTAAAGAGGAGACTGTGCCTGTAAGCTATCTCCTACAGTAACCAGTAACTGTCCGTTAGAGTCGCGGATGACAGTTGCCCCAAAAGCAGTATACTCTCCATAGCTGTAGGACACATCAATGTTGGCCTTCAGCCAACGGGTCACGGGGGCACCATCTGTAGAACGTGGAGGGGCCCTGATGAGCCGTGGGACCCTTGGAGTTAGACCCGTCGTGCAGTCCAACACTAACCATGGCAGAAAGTATCGAGCCCGTGCAGACCATCAATGTAGGGTGCAGGCGACCGTGAGAGTGCTCAGTCATGCTCCTTCAAGACTGATAGAGCGAGTACGCAACAAGCTGGCAGCTAAAGCGGCGGCGTCGAGACGCTGAAGAGGTCGAGAACAGCACAGTGAACTGGTCCCAGGAGGTGAGTGTGGCCGGGAGCAAGCCCCAATGAACAAAGATCTTTATGATGGCCCTCGTGTAGCTACAATGGTCTACAAAGTTCTCCTTGTCCTCCTCCGAGTCATAGCCCTAGGCACATGCTGCTGACTAAGTGAGCCCTCGTTTGAGTAACCAACACCTCGTCGGTATAGCATCATTGAGCAATCTCCAAAGAAAACAGGCCTCCCTGGGGCCCAATGCCATCTCCCACATGGCCGCAAACTGCCAAGGCTGACCACCTCTACAACCGATATATTTGGCTAGCTCTGCTCTCGGTAAAATTATCCACCTGCCACTGCAGGGTCTTCTCCTCAAGGGGGTGTGTCTCTGGACGACTGGCCAGTCGTAGCCCAAAAGTCTCCAAACACCAGAGTTTGCCCGCAGCACTGTAAATTCCTCACCTCTGCAGCGGTAGCGAAACTTCATGGCTCTCACATAAAGGAGGTCCTCTCTGCTGACAAAGCTGTAGGCATGACGGGCTGCTAACGCAGTCCTCCAGAGTCGCAGGTCTTTGATCCCTAGTCCACCAGACTCGAGCGGTCGACTGACGTCTTGCTATCTCAGATAGTGTAAACTGCGACCCCTCGCTCCTTCCCAAAGGAACATACGGAGGATAACCTCAATGTCGGAGAGGCAGTAGGCCGATATCGGCGCCACCAGCATCTGGTAGCTGGGGATCATAGCAAGAACTGACTTGATCAACCACAATCTATCTGCAAGGGAGAGGTGACAACTGCTCCAGGAGCCCAACCTACCACGGACTTGCTCAGTGGTGATGGCTAAAAAGTCTGCTCTTTGCGGGGGTCTGCCCGTGACTGTCACCCCGAGGTATCTAAGGGACCCTCCTCTCTGAAAACCCAGCTGGATTGCTACCATGCGCTACCAATAAACTGGGGTCTGTCGGCTGAAAACAATTTGTGATTTTCACGAATTCACAGACAGCCCTGTCCAACTCCCATACTATGCCAGAATCCATTGGACCTCACGACCTGCTGCCATTGAAGCCGGTGCAAATAGGATCAAATCATCCGCGTACATAAGATGGGAAAATGTAGGCCCACCTCTGTCCAACTGTATACCGATCGGTTGTCCTGTCTGCTGCTGCTGCTTGACTAGAAGGAAGAAGAGCTCTGAGCACAAAATGAATATGTAATGGGAGATGGGGCATCTCTGCCTGGAGCCCCTCTGCCTCACTATCCATGGAAGTTGGTGCTCACCAACCAAGACTGAGAGCCTGGGGGACTTCACGCACTGCATAACCCAATCTGTCAATCGCTGCAGAAAGTCAAATCTCTGAAGAACAATGCGTAAACACCCCCATTCTATCCGATCGTAAGGCTGCTCCATATCCACCTTGATGGACATATGACTGGCCATCGAGGTGAAGTATAAGAGATGAGTGCAGATCTTCTGGACCGTGAGGCAATTTTCGTTAATATCTCTTTCGGGAACTAAAACGCCCTGTTCTCAGGAGAATAAAGAAGGCAGCACTGTCTTAAGGCGCATGACCAAGATCTTGGCCACTATCTTATAAACAGTGTTGCACTAGCTGATGGGGCAGAATGGCCTCGGAGTGGAGGCCCCCTCTTCCTTCGGAATGAGGATTACTAGAGTATCACGACAGCAGTGCGGCAGCCGCCCACCATCAAAGAAATGGTGGACGGCTGCTAGGGTGTCAGCCTGGGGGATCCTCCAGTAGCCCGTAAAGAAAGAAGAGGTAATACCATAAATGCTAGGGGGACAGTTATGGCCAAGGTCTTTCAGGGCTGCCCAGATTTCTGTGTCCGTGACTATACATTGGAGAGAGGCAGGGTTTGCATCACCAAGTGTACGATCTGGAATCAGATCATCTGGGCAATCCCCTACGGGACAAGAGGTGCTCCACTTCTCTTGAAAAACTCAAAAATACCTGGCGAATCCGTTGTGGGTCTGAAGTGAACTCCACGGACTCCTCCTGTAGCGCGAGCATGGTGTTCGAGTTACGACGTTGTGTCGCAAGCCGTTGAAACATCGCAATGCCCCGGTCACCCTGAGAGAGCTAACGCAGTTGAAGTCTTCACCGAGTATAAGCCAGCACCCCTCCACTCACATAGCAAGGATCATCTGCTACAATTCCCTCATCGTGTACAGATCAGTGGATGCGTAGACGGTTTGCGGTTATGGTGTTTGCATATATGTTAATTTAATCTAATAATATGGAAAGCTGTTTGGTTTAGGGGCTATTTAATTTACTACATTGGGTGTAAAGTAATGCAAATATCTCATATTTTAAAAATAAAGAATTTGTTTACGGTATTTTAAAAGCATGCAAAGTTTTAAGGGATTTTTAATCCCCATATATCCCATTTTTTAGGTAATTAAAACTCGCTCAGGTTGACCGATACATTTTGTGTAAAACACAAAAATATTCATACTTGACCGCCCTCTCTGGCTCTAGCTTCTCTTCCTAGCACTCTGTCGCCCTCATTGGCTCTTAGCTGGCCTTACAAACCCTCGATCTGGTTCATTGGCCCTTGCTCGATGGTTGTATTGACATGCGAGTATTCAAATCCTTAAGGCCACTGCACCTTGACTGTACTTCACTAGCCCTTGCTAGTACCTATCCAGCCCTCTCCAATGGTCCTCACATAACCTATTTTTTAATTTGTTTATTTAGGTTTACTTTATTTCCAAACAAATGAGAAATTTTGATTACATCGTAAAAGTTTCAAATATAAAAAAAGTGTTTACTCATTAATTATCTTTTCTCAAACCAAATATCCCCTTAGCCTTATTTATTTTATAATAATTAGTATTAAATAATTAAATTTTTAGTTTAATAGTTTTTAATTTAATTAACTAGCTAACTAATAACTAATAAAATTATTAATTAAGTATTAATTATTATTAATCAATAATTATCTATAAAATTTATTGTCATAGTTATTCATTCAATTTTTAATTAATATGAACGAATTCAGAATAAAGTGATACTTTTTAAAATAAAATTAATCGTTATTTAATAATTAACTTATAAATTTTAATTTATATCCAATTATAAAGTAATAACAATTTCTAATTTAAATATTGTATTTATAAATTATTAATAATTAATAATAAAAATAATTGTGAAAATGATTAAATAATAATTATTCACAACACCACCGTCATCACCACCACTACCACCAAGTCTTAGCCTCATTGAGTGCGGTCAGATAGAAGCATTTTTTATTCCATTGGTCACGATTAATTAGAATCCCTTTTCCCATATCTTTTTGGTCTCTCTAGTTTTTTAAACAACAACAATGACATCCAATTAGGTGGGGTCGGCTAAATGAATCTTTGGCTTCCACTGTGCACTTTTCAAATAGAAATTCTTTCCCAAATTCCAACAAATATATTTTTCAATGGTTCTCATATTTTCATAACCAATGACAACAATGACATCTTTCTTTTTTCACATGGAAAAATTCATAAACTATTTTTACTTAACAAGGGTATTAGAGTATATTTATTTTTCTTAACCTAGGCGCAAGCACTGCTAGCGCCAGCCAGAGATTGATCGCTTAGGCGCACCCGGGCTACTGTGAACCACACCTCATTATATATACAATTAGAGTATAACATCATGTGTGTTTTCCTATATATAAATGTGTAATGCATGCCATGTAATGATTGTGCTAGTAATTGAATAAAAAATGTCATTTTTTATTTTGAACTTGTTATCTTCTCTTTTCTATTATTTCTGCCTTCTCTGATTTTTACATGGTATTAGAGCTTCTCCTCGCTCAATTAACTCTAAGCCAACCTCAACCGAAGCACTCTTGATCTCCTCTCCCCCGCTCAGAGGCTGGGCGTGCACCCGGGCTCCTGTGTACAATTAGAATATAACATCATGTGTGTATTCTTATATATTAGTGTGTAATGCAATGTAATGATTGTACTAGCAATTGAATCAAAAATACCATTATTTATTTTCTACTGTTATCTTCTCTGTTCTACTATTCCTGCCTCTCTGATTCTTACATGGTATTAGAGGTTCTCCCCGCTCAATCAACTCCAAGCCAACCTCAGCCGAAGCACTCTTGATCTCCTCTCCTCCGCTCTGCCCAGGAACCGCTCAACTTCTTCTGCTGCATCTTTCCAAGAACCTTTCAACTTCTCAAGAATTTCAAGAACTCTCAGCTTCCAACATCCCAAGAACCTTCTCAAGCACCCTCTAACTTCTCTAAAAAATAAAGAATTTTCCATCCTTTTATCTCTCAATCACTATGGTCTCATCAACCTCCAATCTGGAATTCAACAGTGATGTTCAAGAATGTCAAGAACCTGCAATGCAGCCCAACTTCACCTCCAATCTCACATTCTTGATAAAGAACATCAAGAATTTAGTCAACTACCTCCTCACCATCGATAACTACCCAATATGGTATGTGCAACTCAATCTAATTAAGGCAAATAACCTACACGCCCATTTAGACAGTTCCTCAGCAAAATCTCCACTCCACATCTATGGTAGTGTCGGAGATCTCATTCTTAATCCTAGGGTCACCTTGCGGAGTTTCAACTGAAACCTTACCTTTGCCCTCTACACCATTTCTCCCTTCATACTCCCTTACATAATCCATACTGAAACTTGTCAAAAAGTTTGACAAATCTTTGAATGCCGACTCCAGTCAACCAATTGATCCAAAATGATTCAGCTCAAGAACGCTCTACCCAATGTCACCATGAAAGGCAAGTTAGTGTCAGCATATCTATCCGAAATCAGAGATATTGTCAACAAAATTTCAGTTGTTGGTTCTACCGTTGATCTCGAAGACATCATTCTTTATACTTTGAACGACCTCCTGGCTCAATACCAAGTATCCAAAACAGGCATCCAAAACACGAATCTTCATCCTATACACCTTGATGACCTATATTCTCTACTTTGTAGTGAAGAAATAAACCTCCATCATGAAACAAGCTGTGATCTACAACAACCCATCCTTCTTTTACATGTAAGAGGTATGGGATGTGGTTGGCCATGGATAGGGAGAGACCGATTCAGCTCAGGCCCCAGAACAACAAACCACTGTGAACTCCATTCTCATCGTGCAATCGTAGAATCTCAAATATGCTGCAAAAGAAGTCACACAACCCTTGACTATTGGCATAGCCTCGATTCATCTCGCACAAGAAAATCTCCGCACCCCACTGCACTTGTCGCGGATGACTACACCGGAAACAACTGGTAATGGTCAATCCTTGCACATCTTCAATATTAGTAACACCTTACTTCTTGCTCCTTCACGTAAGCTCACCCTATCCCAAATATTACCTGCACCTCAATCTAAATTTAATCCTTACACATCCTTCAGACAATAACTTCTCAATTACATTTGATCATGCTGGTTTTTGTATTCAGGACCTACGCTCAAATACAATCATCTTTCAAGGCCGCAGCTGTAATAGTCTCCACTTCATCCCACCCAAGACACCACCCACCCACCCACCCACCCACCAACCTCTTCTACTCGCTTCCTCCTTAGTCTTGTTAGATTCAGTTCTATGGTATTAGTGATTAGGCCATCCATCCGCCATTGTCTAAAAGCTTCTTGTTCAACAACTTCCTCATATCTCATACACCAGCCATGCCACACATTGCCATCAATGTATCATGAATAAGCATCATAAATTGTGTCTCTATTTCAATAAATCATTGTTATCAATTGTTAGAATTAATTCATTCTGATGTATGGTATCCAGTCCCCAATTTATCAAATGAAGGCTACTATGTGTCTTTTATTGATGACAATTGCAACCTTCTCTGATTCTTACATTAAGCATTAAATTATCCTTTGAACTATCTATAAAACATCATTCTCTTTTCTCCACTGTGGAGCCGCTCCAACCTTGCTATGATGAACTCATTTCTCATTCTAAGTTTTTAAGTATTCTCACTCAACCACCTTTGCATTTTTATCTCTGTAACACTTATTTTTTGAATGAGTTCTTCTTTAAGTATTATTAATTCCATCTTTTCACCATTATTTTGTACAAGTTAAACAAGATATTTTAACCTCTTACTCTTCTTAATCACATGATCTTCATGATTTGTCCTTTAAATTAAGGTTTCTATCATGATTAAATTTACACTTTATATACTCCATTTTAGTTTTGTTGAGCGAACTACCTTAGATTTTAAAGTAGTCCTCTAGAGTTGTTTTAAAACCATCCTTAGTCTTGTCAGTTAAAAGAATGTCTGTTGCAAATAACATGACCAATGAATCTCAACTTTAAAGTGTTTAGTAAGATTATCCATAGTCAAAACAAAGTATTATGAACTAAAGTAGAACCTTGATGTAATCCAGGGAAAATCATTAGATAAGTCACCTTGTGATCGAACATATGCTTCAACACTATATATAAGTCTTTAATAACATTAATATAATATACAATTTCTTTCTTTACAAAACTCTCCAAAAAACTTCTCTTGATACTTTATGACAACTCTTTTCAAAATCGATATATACATATATATATATATATATATATATATATATATCTATATATTAAATGAATAATTTTTTCATTCTCGAAACAATTTCATCTAGTTAAATTTTATTAGTACTAAAAATAAAGCGTACAACAAAGGCATTCAATGTGCACTTACAAGAAACCTATAATAACTATTGCACCAACTGAAAATGCCAAGAAAATCATTCGTAAGTATAAAAGTGACAAAAAGTAGAAACATGCATAGCTCTGGCCTATCAACAAGATGACTGAAATCTTTCTAACTGGATGTATGTAGTTTACTGTTTTATTTGCCAGTTGAGATTGATTCAAAATAAAAAAATTGCTTCCATCAGATCTCCTGTAAGCTTATCAAAAATTCGCTCCAGATGCTTAGAACTTTTTATAACTGGAAAGATCAACTAGCATATGATCACTGAAAATTCTACTCTCTGAAATAAGGAAGATTAGTGTTATCAATCATACTTATAATTCTAAGTTCTTTGAAGATTGATGACTCATTATAAATATGAAATCACTATATTAGCCTTCCTTTGTTAGCATGACAATCAGCTGCTCCATTTGCCTCTCTCCAAACATGAGTAACATAAATTATGTTACTATAGGGTAGGCCTACTTTAGTATTCAAAATTCATTTAAGTAATTGGGTAAGCCAATAAATTCCTTCATCATCCAAACCTTTCCACGCATCGAAAAGTATTCCATATAATCCTATATTTTTTTGAAATTTCATTTTATTTAAAACATTTAAAACCCCAATTTTATTAATCTGCCGAATGAAACTGCAATTAGTATAATATTTTATAGCCACTAAGGTTATATTGATTTTGTTGATATATTTTCTTATTAAGTAGTTTAATAAAATAATTCATTCATTAGTAATTAATTCCTTTATCTTTGAAAAACTTTTTTGATCATCAACTTTGATGTTATTTTAATATTGAATTTTTTGATTAATAATCATTATTTATTAATAATTTTTAATAATTGTTATTATCAAATATTATTCATTATGTTTTAAATATAAATATTAATAAATGTTTTTTTTTAGCATGAATATTTTAAGAAATAATTTACGATTATCAACACTTAACACATTAGTATGAAATTATTAAATATTAACAACTTAGTACCCACCTCAGGTTCAAATATATAGAATTGTTGAAGATGCAGGCAATTTTATAAAGTCATCAGCATTCATAATGCAAAATTATTATTTTGTTCAGCTTTCTAAATTGAAATTATTATTCAGGTTATTGATGAGTGTCTTCGTGCTGTATCTGGATTTATGGGCACAGATGATCTTTTTGAGCTTAAATTATTGGACATACAATATATGTCTAATACAACCAGAGAGAAGAAGGTTGCATCTGCCCCTTCATATGAATTGGATGTCTCAGTTTCCCCAAAAAAAGGTTTTACTGACTTCTCTTCAGCGGTTAAGCAATGGTCTGAGGTTATACAAAAGCATATGCCACTTGCTATCTGCCATTGCGCACCGATGGTAATTGAATCTATTATAACGCTTAGTTTTATAAATTTTATGACTGAAACGATACTTTTAGACTCGATAATCTGACTCGAAGGTCTGCGGTTATACAGCATTGTTCTAGTTTTTCTATTTTTGTTATTCCATTTTGTGATATCTTGCACAGTTACAGCACACGGTGCTCCTCAGTTACTATGTCCCTTGGTTCAATTTTTTTTAACCCATCAATATACTTCTCTTTGCATCGACACAGATTGCATATAGGGCTTACTATGAAATTCATCTTAAAGTTTCTGCTTAGTAATGCAAATATTAAATGAAATGCACTAGAAACACAATTATAATAATTTGTGATTTTCAATTTTTAATTTTTAATTTGAGTAAAGTATGTTTTCTTTTGATGTCTAGGCATTTCATTTTTGTAAGTAATAATGTAAAAGATAGGTAAATTCACCAAAATAATCATCCATCTATTTCATATTGACCGATTTATCCCCATTTTGCTGTACATATCCAATGTAATCCTTCACCTATATAATTTGATCCAAGTTAGTCCCAAACTATTCAATTTAATTTTAACCTGGATTGAAATGTTTATCAATATCAATAGTTAGGGACTAAATTGTTTCATGTTAATTTGGATTAAATTGGCCAACTAATCAAATTTTAAGTTTCTTTCTTACCGTAATCTTGTCTGCTTCTACTTTTATTTTATTCTTGTATTAACAATCTTTAGATTTTACAATTGTTGTCTCCAATGAGAGGGTTTTAAAAATGTTATTGCTAATTTGTAGAGAAATATTTTAGTTTACTAGCAAAGTGATTGCTAATTGCTAATTATTGCCATAAATCTCAGATTTAGAGCAGGAATGATTAATGCTTGGAAAAATCTAGCTTATCATCTAATATAAAAATGTTGTGATATGTGTATTATTTATTGAAGATAAAAACTACTCCTTTATTCAATCAAAACGTGGAGGATTATGATTCTGAAAGAAAATATCTCCTTAATAAAATCTTTGAAGAAAAGATTTATGGGTATAGCCTCTAAAATAAAACGAATTTTTCCAGGAGATAAATTTGCTTTGTTTTATTGGACAGCTTATTTAAGAAAGAAGCTTAAGTACATCCATCTATTTGTTGTGAAAGTAAATTATGTTTATTTATTATAATGTTTTTGATGCATCCATGCACTATTTCAAAAATTTATTCAAAAATAATATTCAGTCCAGTGTATGTTGATTTTTGTAAGCTTTATCCATTGATAACCTTTCTTTATTACTAGCTGGAACAAACCTTTTATTTTTTGAGGGAATTTGAAGCTGTATTTTTCATTTGGATTTTTAAAATTCTAGTAACAATTTGTTTTAAAGTTTTTTTATTAAAGTTGGATGTTGTTTAGGTTGATATTATGAATATGTTTGAGGGCATGCTTGAGGATAAAGCTTAACTTCCTATTATCTCTTCAGTTGTGTAATTTGTGTAATATTTAAGAATGATGATTGTTATTGTCCTTAAAGATTATAGACATGTTATCCTTCTTTATGGGATCAACAGTTTTTAGCAAAATTTCTTACAAGTAGTAAAAAGGATCATTCCTGATTTGGTAGATATCTCTCTTGAGTGTTTATTTTTTCAAGCTCATTGTACTATTGACTGTATTGAGCTGCACGTGGTTTTATTATTGCTATAAAGATCAAAACAAGTCCTTTACTCTCAATGCTATCTTTTTCAAAGCGTTTGACAATTGCAAGTGAAACTTTCTAAATATATTTTATATGTCACGCATTTTGCTCACTTCTTTATTTTGTGAATTTCTTATATTCTCTTAAATGCTTCAATTTCTGCCAAAAATAAAGCGAACCCGTTGGTTTTCTTAAATGCTTTAAGTGGTTGCATTGAGCATTTGACACCTTTTATTACTGTGATTTGTGATGCTATTAATAAGCTATTTTATTCGGCTGTTATTAACAGTTTGATTAATTGCTTATTTTTAAGTACTTTTCCCAGTATTGGAGGTATTCATTCTGTTTATCCTGTACTCTCATTTCTATTGGAACTCTCCACATTTTTTATTATTTATCTTGGTAGCATAAGTATCATAATCGAAGACATTGGCAATTTCTTGTTGGTGCTGCTCTTCTCTGCGGTGATTGAAAGCCAACTTTGATTTGTGATTGCAATAGCTCTTCTCCTGTTTTGGGTGAAGCTGCTCTCTTGGGAAACAGTGGGAAGTTGATTGCTGCTGCTAGAAAACGGGCTAGTTCGCTTATTCAGGCAGAGATTTGAACCGTTGGGCTTCTTTATCATGTGTACAAGCCTTGGATGAGAGGAGTGCATGTAATCATTAATGAGGGAGATAGTTTCGAAGTTTTTCAGAGGTGTAGGTGTGTGCAGATTGTCATAGTGCAAAATGTGATGATCAATGTATGATGCAAAATTTTTTCTTGCTGTTTAGAAATATTTTATTTTTATGTAAACAAAGGTATTGTAACCATTATGCATTTTTTGTTTGATTTTTCCAACCTTGTTGGTTCTTAAAGGAATTTAATTTATGCTTTGTTTTTGGTATTCTTCAGGGTGATTCAATATAACTTGCTTATAGGTTTATGTAAATTTCTTTTTTTTATTTCTCCTTTTGAATGTATTAGAATTTGGCTGATTTTTGGGTTGACATTACCAATCTCGTGTTATATAAACTCAATAATCTTTAAGTTTTAGGCATCCCTTTTTATTCAATACCTTTACAAAAGAATCTTTGGAATCTTATTATTGGGAAAGATGAAAAAACTTGTTAGGGAAAACCTGTTTCCATAGCTGATTGTTGCACTAATATTTATATAGTCTTGTCAATTATCCTTCGAGAGCGATTGAGGATAATATATAAAAATTTTCTTTATTTATTGAAAAAATATTTTCAAACCTAACAAATTGGGAAGCATGAAATGATAGATTTTGTGCGATGAATAGTATATTTTTTTCTAGGATTTGAATTTCTTCTAGATAATAAGCCCTTGGCTAACATTGGTATTATTGAAAGGTTCCTTGATGATTCTTTTCCTACCCAAGAATTTTTATATCAACAAGTTTTATAATGGTACTTGCTTCATGAAATGGGTGAAAAATGCCACTCTTTTTCTTTCTTATTTTTTTACTTCCTAATCAAGAAAATTCAATCATATTCTATAAAGATGTTTCATAGTTTTTTAATTTACTTGGGGCTGTTTGTATGGTAAAATTTGGGTGTAAAGTAAAGCTGTTCCATGAAATTATAAAATTCACAGGCATAATGGACCATCCTACTTTCTTAGTTCATTGCAAGTGAACATGCCAATTGTCTTCTTAGAGTGGCAGAGGCAAACATGATCAAATGACCTTCATGTCATCGTAGAGGAAGATCATGTTACAGTGCCAAGTTCTTTCAACTTTGATTCAATTAAAAGAAATTAATATCTTACAATCAAATGGGGGAGGGGAATACAATAATCATTACTGTGAATTTATTCTCACTTGCATGGGCATTAAAACCTCAATTCCCATGCTCTTACATACCCCAACAAAATGGCATGGCTAAACAAAACTATTGCCATCTCATTCAATCTGTTCGAGCTCTTCTTCAGGTTTGCCTCTTTACTATTTCAATTATGGTTTGCTGCCCTCCTAATAGAAACTCATCTCATAAAACATTTGTTATTGCGAAAACATAAACAATCTCTTACCACATGAACCACTTCATGACTAGCTTCCCACATATTCTCTTTTTAAAACCTTTGGCTATCTCTGTTTTCCTCTTCTTCCTCCAACTCATATTAATAAATTCTCCTTTTAGTCTATACCATGCGTTTTTCTCAGGTTTTAACACAGGTTATAAATGCTATAACCCTATAAACAACAAGACTATATATATCCTCATGCCATCTTCAATGAACAACACTTTCCTTGCAAAACCTCTCAACAACAATCTCAACAAATGACCACTTCATCAATTCACCATCAAACGTACCTTCTAACCTTTTTTTCCTACTTGCTCCATTCAATATAACACCACTCGCACAATTTATTATCCTCCACTGTGTCCATTACTACAATCAGAGAACTCGAATCACCAACGTCTATCCCACATTTATCAACTTCACCTCAACAAAGTTCACCAACCCCACAATCATCCCCACACATGCTTACCACTCAAAATTATGCCACAAAAAAAAAATGTCGACACCACCATACAACCTATCGACATACCCACCACTTACAAAGTAACTACCAAGCATTCTCATTGAAGAGTAGGCATGGCCTAAGAATTCGATGTCCTCCAATAGCAAAATACATGGGAACTCGTTCCTTGTCAAAGGCACACAACATTGTTGTATGTAAGTGGACATTGAAAACAATACTAAATGAAGACGACAACTTTGTTTGCTATAAAGCACGACTGGTTGCTGAAGGATTTAAGAAACAATACAACAGATTTTCAGTTCAGTGGCCAAATGCAACAATCATAGCCCTCCTAACCCTTGCCATATTTCATAAGTGGCCAAATATTCCAATATATGTTTTTGATGCATTTCTTCACGGCTCACTTCATGATGCAATTTCCATGAAAAAATGACCCATGGATTTACAGATCTTTGTCACCCAAGCTACGTTTACAAACTTGAAAAGATGATTTATGGCTCAAAGTATTCACCATGACAGTTGTTCTTACCACTTATCATTTTTCTCGAACACCATCACTTTACCATCAGCATTAAAGATCCATTCTTGGTCCTATTCAAGCGAGGCAAAATCACTATATATACTTTTTTTTATAGATAATATCTTGGTACTCAACGACTGTAAAGTATATTAATCTTTTGATTTATTAATTATCTCAGGAGTTACTGTGAAGAATATGGGCCACCCCAATCTATCCCTTGGAACACAACTCAGGAGCACATCTCATGGCTTTTTCTTCTTGAATCTCTCTGCACAACTAGTTAATAAGGTAGGATTAACCAGCTGCAAACTTGCTCCAACACCTACTTCCACTCAAGAAAAGGATAGCTCTGTCTCATACTACTTCGATCCTTCCTACTTTTGCCATCTTGCAGACTCTTTTCAATATCTCACAATAAATATACTGGATTTCATAGTCGCTGTTAATAAAGTCTATCTACACATGCATAATCCACTCGGCACACACTTCATCCAGTTACTGGACTTCCAATAGTCTTGTGCATGCTCGCCCTTCATGCATACTCCTATGTAGACAGGGCATGTGATGTCACCGACAAAAAGTTCCCTACGGGAGCACAAATGGTTACTAGGTCTTTAACATAAGCCAAATACAAAGCTGTTGCTGCAACTATTACCGAAGTTATTTGGCTATGCTGTCTTGGTGTCGACATAACTCAACCTACACCAATTCACTGCAACAACATTTCAACCATACCGCTACCCGGCAATGCTTTCTATTATGCTCACGCTAAGCATATCGAGTTCGACTACCACTATACCAAAAGCTGTTATATTATAAAATAACCACTCTTAACCTTATTCCATCCATAGACCAACTTGCTGAAGCCTTCACATCATATTAGCACAGCAAGGTTTTTGCATTTACAAAAAAAAAAAGTCAGCTTACGTGGAGGTAATAACAGAATAACCACAAAACTGCCTAACTACCTAACCAACTAACTACCTAACTACTTAAACTACAGTCATGTATAAACACTAGGGATCGTAATGTATTCAAGTTGAATGAAGAATTTTCTCCTCAACCGCCACTCCTCTCTCTTCTGCTTTCTTTCATTTGATGTATAGGGGTGCATTTTTGTACGGTGCTTTTTATATAATCAAGATTCACATTTTAGGCTCATTGGCCAATAAGTTCATGCTTTGAATTAGAATCGTTCAATTTTATGCCCCAGATTCTTTATTCAATTAGCAGCGTTTCTTGCGTGTAATTTTTGTGCTGTTGCTTTCTATGTTAGGTGAGGGCAGCTGCATTCAGTTGTTTTACTGGATTGACTTCCTCGTTATTTTCTATGCTAAATGAGGATCTCAAAGAATCAATTATATCTTCTTCTGTATGTTCTTAACAATTTGTTGCTTTCCTTTATAATTATTATTAACTTATTCTAAAATAATATGCAAGGAGCTTTTCTATGCCTACTCATTTCATATGACATTTTAAATAATCCTGTTCAGATTTCTGCAGCACTGAATGATGTGGCTCCATCCGCCAAATCATCTGCTTGCCGAGTATTGGGTGTTCTTGCATCTTTCTTACAAATTGTTTATGAGTATGTAGTATATACTTTTTTTTTTTATTTGGCAAAGCTATTGTCTAGTTTTGTTTGTAGATACAGTGTTGCTTTTGCAGTGGACGTTTGCTGAATAAATTTATTCGTGCTGCTGAATTTAACACGCATGATGCTACAGTCTCGGTACTTGCGTCTTATATAATTTTCTTTCCACTTAGTGCTTTGTACATAATTAATTTTTGAAAACTTTTCACTTAATCAACACGTGTATGTGTGCGCACAGACAAACATATACATATATTATAGTTTTTTTTATCATAAGACAATGCTATACACTCTTGTCATTTTTGTTGATAAGGTTCGTGTAACTGCTTCATGGGCATTAGCTAATATATGCGATTCTCTTCGGCATAGGGCAATTGTGCTGAAAATAGGAGCTTACACAGGTTGGTTTCTTATTGTATTTTGTGCCTTGACATTGCTTGATAGCATAAACTTATAATTATGGCTACTGTGGGTTGCAGATGGTGAAAGTGGATTTGAAACGCTCTCTCTAATAGTTGAAACTGCTTTGAGATTAACAAAGGATGGTGATAAGGTGAGTTTTCTAAGTTTCAGTGGGTTCAGGTTCTTGATCTACCCATTACCAGTCTTAATGCAAACTACAATATGTTTTTGTTGCTATTGAATGTCATATTGTTTGTATTATTGCTATGTTAACTCTTCTTTACTTTTTTTGGCATCTAACGGTGGGTAGGTGATTTAGGTGCTTCACAGGATTGCAAATCAGCTTATATCAGTGCATTGAAAGATGTGTAGGCGTGTAGATCTTATTCTGTTGCTAATACCATGTATTTTGAGATCTGTTGTGGTCCTCTTATATCAAATTAATACTAACTAAATGGCTCCTTCCATTATGAACCACTATGCACTTTGTTTTAGCATTTTTATATTCTGTTTTTTCACTAGAGAAATTTGTATGGTTTTACAAGATAGTATGTTGGTGGATGATTTTTTGTTAAAACCAAAAAAGTCTCCAGGTTATCTGGATGGATATGATGGGGAAAGTGATTGTCAGAATGCCATCCATCGAGCAACCTAGAATATTTTTTGAAACTTTCTTTGGTTGCATATCAACGCTCTATGTTCAAATAGGTTACAAGTTAAGTGCAACTTTTTTTATTAAAATAGTATTGAATGCCATGCATTAGTTATTCATTAGTTCCATTATGTCAAGAAACTCGATTGAACTATTCAATTCTAAAATTGGTGTAGGGCAATGGACTCAACATGATTAAAGATCAGTTAGAGTTGGTTAAAATCTTGCTCAAGATTGCGGTTAAGGTATTGAGCATAATGTCGTTTTTTCTAGGAAGTTGAGCAGTGACAGTGACTGTGGTGAGTGGGTAATGCTTGGAACTTGTTTTTGAGCAAAAGGATATTTTCTCAAGAGATTCAAGAGGTGAAGCTTTTTCCATATGGAGAGACGAAGATGAGGAAAATCAAGGGGACCTGAAAGGTACGTGAGATCAAAGTAAAAAAATAATAAATCAATAGAATGAGATCAATTGTTGAGAATACAAGCTAAAGAGGCAAGTAAATAGTCAATGCAAGGCATTGATGAAAAATGATCAAGCAGATGATTTTTCCATTGTAGTTCTCTTATCTGGTGCATCAAAAGCTTTGTAGAGCTATGGATAGTAGGCTCAAGTACATTGTTCTGTGATAAACTAATTATTTTGCTGCAGAGAAGCTCAGCAAAGTTTGTGTTATTGATGACCAGTCTTTGGAAATCAAGAAAAACAGTAAGGTTCATATTCAAATTTCTAATAGTATTGCCATGGTTTTAAAATGACAAATGTATCCTAGGCCTAAAGAGGTATTTGATCTCCATGAGTCAATGAACAAGTGAATATTCAGGTTGATATTTGCTAGTGGAAACAATGACCTCTACCACCAGTAGTGAGGACATGTTTCAAAGGAAGTCTAGTAGAATCTCTAAGAAACCGTTCAATTGAATCCTCTATTGGCGTCATATTGTTGTAAATGAATGTTTAAGGCTTTGGGTAACTAAGAATTTATAGGATAAGAGGGGTGATATCTTTGTTGGCTCTATCATTGATGTACAGAGTAACCAATGAGGTGGATGTACCAAGAATTTGAAAACTGTGAATATTGGCCTTGGAAGCACATAAATAGTGGAAGAAATTTATATGTAGTATATGAAATTGTACCACAAGTATCTATAAATTTTTTTGTTATAAGTACCCAACAAGATAATCACCATGTAGGCGGAGTGGGAGGTCCGCTTGTGGGCATCACATAAGATGATTTGATTGTGATCTATATGCAGTGCGGATAAGAAACACAGGAGATTGCTTGTGTGAAATGAATAGTCGGAACAGTGCTCATTGAATCACATATAGTTTTTAATATTTTATTTAATTTGCTGGTTGTTGTGATTTAGACTATTACAATGTTTTTTTGAAACAGAGAATTTTCCATCACCTACTTGCATTTTTTACAAAACTATAATGCATTTATTTAAGGCTATTATTGCTAGGATATTGTATTTAGTTTTATGCAGCATTCCTCCAAAATTCTTGTGACCATCATTTGATACATTGCTGTTAAGTTTATAATGGGAATGCCTCCTGTTTTTTCTAGTATTAAGCTTTTTTAACTTACTGTTATTTTATTAACATAATATTGTCTCTGTCATTCTCAGGTCAAATCAAATGCTGTGAGGGCCCTTGGACATTTATCCAGATTTCTCAGTTTCAACTGTTACTCTGTGGCAAATGAAGCAATCAAGAACATTAATGTCTGCAATGAAAATGGCTTACCAGTGTATGTAGACCCTCGGTGGCTTGAAAGAATGGTACAAGCTTTTCTATCATGTGTGACAACGGGAAATGTTAAGGTAACTTGCATTTTTTATACCAGTAGTGTGCACTTGTAAAGTTATTAGCATGAGCTCTTTCAATGTTTTTTTGGTTGAGTACGTGCATGCTCCCATATTATATTGTGCTATTCATTTGGGTCCATAATGTTTTTAAATTTTATTAGTCCCTAAAGCTTTATGTATTACAAGTTTGTCCTTGAAATAATATTTCAGTTAGAGACTCTTTTTGAGAAATTAGATTTAGCCTTTTTCTTGACACATATGCATTATGTAACTTGTGAATGTTGCAATGTAGCTGTGCAAAATAGTCTTGTTGTCCCAAATTTATGGTCACGACTAAAAAGATGCCAATAGGGGAATCGTGATTATCATATGAGGGCAACTTTGTTTTGCAATGTGGACACTGGGGAATTGTCTGCAAGACATTTGCAACTCAAATGGTCTCCTTATACATTCCCTTGTGAACTTGCCTCCTTTCTTCACTTTTTTTCTCTCTTCATTGCTTAGTGTGACAACGCTTATGTCTCAAACTTTCTCTTGGGTTGACATAAAGATTCTCATTCACTTTTTCTAAACAGTTGCCAATAATTTCTATATGGAAAATTGTAAATCAAAATTCAAATGCTAATTACATATGTAATAACTATGAGGTAATACTCATTTCTTTGGGATTTCTTATGCTTTAGAGTTCGTACTTTAATTTTTAGTTGGCAATTCTTTTTTGTATCTCACATAAGTTTATGGATGCATGAACTGTCAAAAGTGTGTATCATAGTTATTACAATGCCTAGGTTCACGTCTGCCAACTAGGCATCAACGGTACCAACCACTGCAAAGGAATGGGTGGAATGAATAATGACCATACAACCACTTATCATTAATAGTGTTTTAATTATTTGTTTTCTTTTGTGGCTGTAATTTTTTATTTGGGTCATTATAAAGGCTATAAAAGCCTCAATTGTTTATGAATGGAGATCGATTCCATGACCAGTCTAGTCTTCTCTTTTATTCTACTTTATAATGTTCCAAGTATTTGGATCATTTTAAAGGCTATAAAAGCCTCACACCAAGTCTTATCTCTACAATAAAAAACTAATATAGACTGGTCTAGTATTGTCTTATGATTGAGTTATGGGGTTTTATAAGATAAGATCAGATCATGTATATTTTTTGTCTCGGAGCAGAGGTTGCTTAACAGAACCACAAGAAGACAATCATATGGATGGTTATGACTTGATGATGGTACAAAGCTCAAAGACATTAGCTATTTTGTTCAATAAACCCTTAAGAAAATGGAGTGTAGGAGATATCCCTATGGCACACACCCAACTGAAGAGAGCATTGTCGATGTTATTGCTATACAGTCGACAGGTAGATGAGAAAAAACATGTATAACTTTAAGAAGATAATGGAGATGTAGATGCAGTTGATGATAAAGATTGCAAAGTCACAATCAAGTTGACCAACAAAAGTACATCACAGCATCTAACATGTCTTGGTGTGAGTGAAGAAGTTGAGTGAAGAAGTTGAAGAAACAAGGAGAAGCTCAATGAGAACTCTACCAAAGGCTGAGGTGAAGGTGGAGTTGCCGAGCTACAACAACACACCAAATGTACAAAAGGTCGATGTGTGGTTGGAGTGGATGGTGATTTACTTAGATATGCACGAGTATCATAGTTGAGAGCACCTCAAGTTCATCCGATTGAAGCTCACTCAGTGTGTGTTGACAATGTAGAAAACTTGGATTAAAGCTTAAGATGAAAATGAAAGATACAGTATGATGTATGGTAGAGACGAGATTAATCGGTGCAGGACTACACTATTGAGTTATGTCGCCGAGCGTTTCTGATGGGAGCATCACTCGATGATGATGCCGCTGTTAACAAATGTTAGATGCTGTTACAGTTGCTTGTATCAGCTGAGTTAGCCATGTTCCCTTGCAAGGGGTATGATTAGTTGTGTGCCTTTGCAATGGCGCCATTGTTAAGAAGAATTGAGCTTGGCTGAGAGGTGTGAGGACTATATAGAAGAACCACTCCAACTGAGATAGGGGAAGGAATCCCTAGAAATCTTGGATGATTAATGAGGTGTGTTGGGTGGGTGATGGCAAACCCACCACTTATTCTAACTTCCATTTGATTGAGTCGAGAAAGAAGATGACTCAACAGGATTAGGGATCATTATTCCACAATAACTGCAAGATGTATGCTATAAGGTGCTGAACTATTAAAAGCTCCATCTTGAGTTACATCCTCCAACATTTGCCAATATACGGATGGATACTGCAACAACCAACACTCAAGAAGTGGAAGTGATCACCGAGAAGCACTTTTCCTTAATGGTAATGTTGAGGAACTTATATCGGAGTTTGACCCTGCTAGCCGAGAAGAGATGTTCACTATCCATGTGATAGTGAAGGGAGACTGATGACAAGATTCAGGTTATTGACTACAAAATCCCCTAGGTTCAACCCACTTGGATGAATCTAAGATGATGCGATGATGCAAATCATTCAACGTTTTTGCCTATGGATAAGGCATAGTAATGAGGTTATTGGCGATGTAGTATTCTAGACCTATGCCATGTAATTTTGGGGAGACACTACTTGTGAGATAGAGAAGTTGTTTTAGCTTGACAGCAACAACAATAATAGATCAAGCTGAATGGGAGGAACTTTACGCTGTATTGGGGTAAACTTGATGCATCGTTACAGATTTCTTGAATAATGAGGTGAAGAGGATGAGCCATGCACTGAAAAAGGCCTTGCTTCTTTTCATTAGAATGGCTTGTCATGTCATTCGAGTTTTGTAATGCCTATGCTATATCTAGATGATTTCATACTGATCTACTTTGATGATATACTGGTGTATAGTTAGACTGAAGACAATCATGTGGAACATTTTGATGTGGTGATAACATTCGTTATGGTGAACATAATGCATTTAAACCTGATAAAATGCATATTGTGCCAGAAGACTAGTGACATGGGTTTTTAGATTGATAACGAAAAAGTGAAGATTGGTTCAGGTACATCTAAGCGATCACAGTGGCCATTATTAATCAACATCACAAAGACAAGGAGCTTAATTGAAGAATGCAAGTACCTTAAAAAGTTCATCTTGGACTTCCTAGTCATTGCAGCATAGCTTCTCAAACTTACATAAAGAGCCAAGCCTTCGATTGGGGAGCCAAATAATAAAGAACCTTTGAATACTTAAAGGATCAGATTAGTCGTGCACTTGTCCTACCCCTACATGAACTTCAAAAGAAGTTTGAAATGGAAGCTAATGCATCGAGATATGTGATGAGAGTTGTACTGATGTAGGACCATCAACCGATCACTTATTACTCATAGTTGTTACAAGGGTTTCCATATTTTATTAAGGAAACCTGCAAATTTTGTTAATATAAAAAATGATAGCACAACATGTGGGCTTGGCTGTGTACATTGAAAAAAACAAAAATAGGAATATAACCAAAATATAAAGAAAGCAAACCAAGCCTGAAAAAGAGGGTGACCCAGGGTATCATCCTAAAAGACCACTCAATAAAAAAAATATTGCAATCAAAGAAAGAAAAATAAGATAAAAAAAGCCAGTTTGAGGAGAGCCCACAACGTCTAGTAAACCCAGCACTGCGAAACAGTCTCGGCTTCAGAACAACTAAGCTTCAAATCTGCGGATGCTACCCTAGCCGCAGAAAACTTTCCCAGGGGGATAGATCATCGACATAGAAACAACTAAAGATCCAACCAACACAACAAAAAGAACAAACAACCCAGATGGATCGAGAGCAGAATCAGTGAAAGAAAAGCTCAAACCCCAAGTTTTGGCATTTGGATTTTGTCTAGCATGCGAATGGTTCTATTAAGAGGCGAGGGTAAAGTACCTTCATAATAAATATTCAAATAGTTATAGTTAATATTGTCATTGGCCAAACAATCAGCCACCATATTTCCTTCTCTCCAAATATGCTTCAAAGAATAACAAAACATTCCAATCACCCATGGCACCAGTTTTAACAAGATTAATAATACTGAGAGCATCACATTCAATCCTGATAATGTGTAACCCAAGATACATTTAGTAAGGCCAATAAGAAGTGCAATGGGCTCCATCATAATGGAAGAAGATGCAGAAAATCTTTTGGAAAAAGCAAGTAAAATTGACCCGTTATGGTTTCTAATGAGACCACCAACAACAGCAAGACCTGTAGTTCTCTTAAGATGGCCATCAACGTTTAATTTAAAATACAAATTAACAATTGTTAGTTTGGGCTTTCTAGAAACATCCGAAATCCCAAAAAAAGTTTCACAACAAGCTTCCACTTTGAATATACTCTGTAAGGTGGCTGGTGATAGAAGATTTAATGCAATTAATAATTTTCAAAATAACTCTTTTAAACTTAAAAGTAAATTTCCTTGCTTACTATTATTCCTCTCCTCCCATATGTGCCAAACAATAAGAGTTAATAAAACAGATTTCATATGACCCTTAAACAAAATTCTTAAATGATTCCAGGCCAATAAGAAAGCATTAGTCGAGATATTAAAATTGAACTTAAACCCAACCAAGTTAGCAAAATAATTCTAGATTTTCTTAGCCTTAGCCCCATTCATAAATAAATGATCCTTATTTTCAACACTGGTTTTACAATATAGACATCTGGAAGGTAAAAAAAACCTTCTTGCCTGAAGATTATCATCAACATGAATCCATGTATTTACGAGTTTCTAGCAAAATGGAAATCAAAGGTCTTATAGCTTTTTTCCAAATAACTTCACCGAGGAAAAAATTTGGATTAGAATTCCTTATAAATATTATAAGCCCATTTGAAACCAAAAACTCATGGAGAAGAACCCTTCCACAAAGGAATATCCTCAGCTTGGGGGTTAAAAGATAAAGAAATAATTTCACCCACAGCTATATTATCATCACAAAGATCCTTCTTAAGCTTATTAATATTTCAAATTTCAGAGACCGTGCATGAGGTATGGTTGTGATTTAGGAATCTAGAAGCCAAACTCTGATCCCCTAACGCAATCAAACCAAAAAAGTAGCTTCCCCTTGCCAATTTTCTAGGCAATCAAATGCTTCGAAAGATCCATACTATACAACTCCTGTTTCCATAGAGGAGAATGAAAGTATTTTATACCAACTACAGAAGGATGTAAGCCTTTACAATACTTATCTATAGAAAATTTTGCTCAAATACTAGTTCTCAAACGAAAACTTCACCAAATTTTAAAAGTAAAAGTAAAAATGAGCTCTTTAAGTTTTCTAAACCTCAGTTTTCCTTTAGACTCAGGCTTACAAACTTGATTCCATGAACACTAGTGATGCTTTTTGATCCCAGGTTTTGACCCCCATAAAATTATATTAAAAAGATCTCGATATGCTGTTATATAGCCTTGGGGGTGGTCCCAAAATTTGTATAAGATACTGAGGTAAAGAACAAAGGTTACCCTTAAGAAGAGTGATGCTGCCATCAGGGGTTAAGACCTTTGATTCCCGACCCTCAAATTTTCTTTTTATTTTGGTAATAATGTCATCATAGTTAATAGATTTATTCACGCCTATGAATAAAGGCCCCAAGATAAAGAATAGGCAATCCTGAGCTATATTTAAACCTTTACCCTCATTCAAATGTTTAGGAGTGACAAAGCAGGCTTTTAGTTTATTAATATAAAGACCAGAAGAATTTTTCATATGCTCGAGACAATCCATAAGCCTACAGAGAGAAGTCCTGCTCCCATTAATAAACACCTTCAGAGAACCAACAAAGGCTAGTGGGAAATACCAAAAATGCCCTTAGTTTTAAAAGAACATGGAAGGGTTTTGAGAAACAATATGCATCAATTTTTTTGACAAGTAATTGACACCATTAATAAATAAAAAGGGAGAAATGGGGTCTCCTTGCCAAAGGCCTCTACTTCTAAAAAAAAAATTATCCATGTTGACAGTCATTACAACAGAGAACCAACACTTATTGATATTAATGCGGATAATATTAAGGAATTTAGCTGAGAAGCCATAAGCAAGCATAACATGATAAATGAAGTCCCAACTAATAATTTTGTAAGGTTTAGAAATGTCATGTTTAATGACCACATTGCCACCAACAATTTTCTTATTAATATCCTGAATGATTTCTTGAGCAAGTAAAACATTGCCGCTTAAGATTTTGTTTTTATGAAGCTGAACTGATTAGGGGTGATGATCTTGGGCAAAGTGGTGCCCGCCTATTGCTAAGAATTTTGGATAAAAACTTGCTAATGGCATTACAAAGGCTAATAGGCCTAAAATCCCTCCAAGAAATGCAACAATTGTTCTTTTGAATAAGAACAATAGAAGTAGAGATTAAGTATTTTGGAAGGGGAATCCCATTAAAAAAATCAGTAACAATCTTTCAATCATCATTCTGGATAATGTGTCAACAAGTTTGAAAAAACATAGTATAATCATCTGGGTCAGCACACTTTTCCTCTTCCAAATCAAATGATGCATTTCAAATTTCCTCAAAAGAATGGTTAATCACTAGGGTGATGTTATCTTCGGTAGTAATTAAATTAGGAAGGATATTAAGATCAATATTTTTACAAGTGGGAGAAGCTTTGTAATTATCAGTACAAAATTAATGGCAGAAGAATGAATATCCTTTTGATGAGTCAACTAATTATCCCCCTCTTTAATTTTGTGAATCCAATTAAAGTTTTTTTTGCTTAACCTTGGTTTGAAAATGTTTAATATTTCTCTCACCCTCAACAAATCGTTTAAGAGAGGCTTTTTGGATCCAGAGTCTCTTCACCGTCGAGGCATCGTCAAAGCGGTACAGTCTTCAGGAAGTCCAGAGTTAACATAGATGTTTTCAAGATCACAAGCTTCTTTCTCAACCTCTGTAACATTCTTAAAGACATTTCCAAAAACCTGGGTATTCCAACTCTTAAGTTCATTTTACAATCTTTTCATTTTTTTCCACAACGTTAATAAGGGGATCCTAATATAGGAGTTTCCCCGATTTTTCTCTCAGTCGCAATATAAGAATGATGGAAACCCATATATATTTTGAAATTTGAATCTAGGAGAAAAATTAACATTAGCAGGAAAAATGTTGAAGGAAAGAGGGGTATGGTTGGATCCCATCTTTTAAGATGAGAAACATTATAAATATTAAAACAGTTAGTTCAGGAATCAGAGATTAATTTTCTATCAAGCCCAAACACGGCCATTTATCCAAGTAAATGGAGATTTTAAATACCCGACATCAATAAGGCTCAGCAAAAAACAATTAGCAAATTCATCTGTCATATTAATATTAGGATCTTTTCCTCTTTTCAGCACAAGCACTTAAAATAGTATTGAAGTCTCTTCCAACTAACCACAGGACATGAAAACTTTGATTGATAACTCTAAGATTGTTCCACAATTCTCCTTTTTTGTCCAGAGCAACTATCATAAACAAAGGTGCATTTAGCCTATAAAGTAATCTGCTGCTCTAAATTTTCAAGGATATAACAAACTTAGCTATATTTCTATTAAATTCAGATATTATATTGAGGTTAGAGCATGCCCCCAAAAAACCTAGAAATTTTTTATAAAATTCAAGCTTAGAGTTATTAATAAAAGGTTTAAGAATAACCAAAAAACCCACCTTTTTATTAATAACCAACCTATGAAACTGATTACAAGATGAGGGATTTGAAATCCCTTTAATATTTCATATTAAGAAGATAATCATTGAGAAGAGTAGTTTGATCTGTTTGTTGACTTTGTTTTCCTACATGAATGTTTATTCTTACACATTTTCTTGTAAATACCTGAAGTAAAGGCATCTTCAAGCATATGTGACAAATCCTGATGTGAGTTTCTCTTGACTAGATAATCAGGATGAGGGGCCAGTTCTTCATCTAAAACAGGTATAGAATCGTAAAGATTTTCATTGTTGTTTAAAGCACATCTAGCTTGTGCTGGAGAAATTTCACTTATGGAAGTATTATCAGTAGAATCAAGTGATACAGGAGGAAACTCAGAGGATGTAATACAGGAAGAAACTTAGAGTAAGTAATACCGGAGGAAGCACAGAGGTTACAACGGCCACAAGATTAGGTTGTACTTCATCATTTTCAGAAAGAGGCTGATCCAAACAGAGGGTGTTCAAGTATTCATTAGGGATGACTTCATTAAAAATATTATCATTAGTATCCATTAATTGGCCTCTAGCACATCAACAAATTTTTTTAACCAGCATAGTTTCTGTTGAGATATTATGGCTCTCATTGTTTTGAGCTAATTGAATCAAGATGGTTGGGGAGGGTACACACATTAGGTGGGGGAGCTAATCACATTAGTTTATTGATCACTTGAATGTATATCAGGATTAGTAATAGGGATAACCGACTCATTATTAGTATTAATATCCACCTGTTTAGTCTTATCTTTATTAACAGCTGCATTTTTAGGAAATACAAGTCCTCAGAGGATTAAATCCATTAGTATCTCTGAGCTGATGACTAAGATTATGGAAAGAATTAATCATATGATTCCTTAATTCAGGATTCCTTCAAAAAAAATTTCTTAAAGTGTGACCAATCATTCTGCAATGGGGGCAATAAGGGGGTAAATATTAAAAAACAACTTCTTAAAGATAGCTGCATTCTTCGTTACCTATCAAATTAGATTTCTCATAATTCTTGGAGATATCCATTTCAACTAAGACTCTAGTTATTGATGGTTTTATCAGATTAGTAGTGGCAGTGCCTTTTTTCAACGGTTTACCCTAAAAGGAGCCTAGGGAAAATTGTATGGAATATGTTATTAAGTGCTATTTGAGAGGTGGGAAGTTTATCCATACGAGAACAATTGGGGGTTCAGATTGGGGATCAAAGGAGGGAATCCACTATAAAAACTTCACTTGTAAACTTTTAACCTAATAAATATCATGAGAGAAGAGCCTTGTATAATCCTCCTCGTGCATCAATCCTAATCGGAATATGCCTTCCATCCAACAACTCACATTGTAATCCAAGTAATCTCAAATTATTGAAAAATTTACAAATATTGTGCATCGGTGGCTTACCATCCAATAATAAAAGCAAATGATATGGCCGAAGTGGAAATCTCCTCATTTGTTTGCCAGAGTGCGGGTCTTCCACTCCACAAGGGTTTCAATTGAACTATTTATGATAAGAGATGCTAGCCCTCCACAATGCTGTAAAGCACGAGAGGCACTATTTACTTAGAAAAGAAATTGCAATATACTCAATTTATCAGCCACATCAATTATTATAAACTAATAGCAAACTCCAACAAAGCCGACTCATTAAGTGGATGTCATAGCTTCATCAATTTAACCTAGTGGCAGTTTGCAAAAAATGAAGTGCAAAATAAGATAACAGACATATCCTAATTACAAGTGAGATTGACAACTCTTCTTAATGTCCCCTAATTCATGGAGGGGTATATGATTTGGATGGTAGCTGCCAAAAGGCTGGAAGAGCTTTTTAGAAACCAGTTAAGAGAGATTTTCACATTGAAGAGGGAACTCAAAGCAAGAACACCCGACTTTGCATGCCAAAAGGGTCCTACGGACTTCAATAAATTCAAGAAGCTTATACCATAAAAATTGTTGGACACTTCGATATGGGGAATACTCTTGAACCTCTATGTGTATGTATATCAGCCGAAGATGAAGGAAGACGCCACTTGGTTTATTAGAAGGTATGTGCTTTACTATGCGTCTTTGTCGAGTAATAGAATGCAAAGCCTATGCACCCTCTTTAAGTGCCAATTTGATTGCGAGAATCTCTATTTATTTTATTGGAAGATTCCTTAGCACTCTGTCAGGACAGAACTACATCTTTGTGGTCATGAATAACTTCTCCAAAATGATCATGCTAATGCCTTGTAAGAAGATTGTTGTGGGAGAGGATGCTGCTCGATTATTTTTCAAACACAAGTTCATATATTTTAGATTACCACACTGAAGAGAAGTATTGCATTCCATTCATGCATATATGAGCAGATGGATGTAGTTGGATAGTTTCCCAACTTTTATGAGCTTACTATCAGAACTAAAAAGAGTCTTGAAATGAAATTCTATCTTTTATTCAGTTTGCATTCAATCAAGAATTCTAAGGCTCGACAAAACTCACGCCATTTGAAGTTTTCTTTGGTTACTTGCTAGCTCAAGTGATCTACAACTCTTTACTGAATTCATAGAAGATGTGAAACCAACTAAGCCACAGAGTTTCTTAAGGACATACAGAAGATTCACAAGATGGTTGCCAAACAACTTGAATGCTTTAAAAGTAGCATCAAATGTTTGTCTATGGGGATTTGATGTGACTATACATTAACAAGGATTAACGGGAAGGAGTGAAACTACAAACTAAAATACCAACCTTTCTAAGCTACCAAGAAGATAAATGACATATACTAGTTGAAGCTATTAGTCTACATGTAGATGTACTAAGTGGTAAATATAGAGAGTCTAAAGCCATTTGAGCTAAGAAATTATTCATGGCTGAGTTATACTTGGGGTGATTTGAAACTTTGCTATTCGAAAACACACTATTGGAAGGGAAGAAGCTATTACTCGACGAGATAATCGAGTAACCACCAGATCAACAAGAAGGGTGGGAGCATCCACAATATAAAATGGCACAATGAAGGGAAGGCATTCAAGTTATACCCCGAACTTCAAATGACTCTCAGGAGTGAGTCAACTTCAATAAAAGAGCATATGATCTGAAGTTCACTCAGATGTACAAAAGGACACCTTCAAAGTCTGTTTTTGAGCGTTGTTTGCTTGGTTTTGGACCAAATTGGGTGATTCAAGAATTGCTCAATCAGACGATCTTTAGGAGAAAAACCCTCAGAAGATGCTATCGAGTCATTCCGTACTCAACCAAACTCGGAGCAAGACTTGAGGGATTTTTGTTGGAGAATTCAAACTGTGCGAGAAGCACAAAGTGACTACATACATCATCTGAAGCTACATTATTGAATGGCAGAAAGAAGAATGGAACATATCATCACTTATCTTTAGTAGCATTATGATTATTTCTTTTTTTGTTTTTTTTCTTATATGTGGATCATTATAAACGTTATAAAAGTCAACACTTATTTTAAATGAAGGGGATTGATTTTCTGAATATTTTCCTTTAATGCTCTAATATATGCCATCTTCTTTCCTTTTCTTTTATTATGTAGTGTAAAAGATACTCGTGTACGTACCAGTGTTGCCGTATGATCGAATTAAGCCAGAGCTTCGACAAGGAGTGACCAATTAGAGAGAGCAGTAAATATTATTTCTAATATTTATTGTCAAATTGTCATTTATTTCCAACAATGACAAAAGGATATATGAGAGAAATAATTGTATTTGATGTTGTTTTTGTCAAGTAATCATTTATTGCTAATAATGTTAGAATGACTTGAAAGAGAGTACATTAAACATCTCATATAGTGTTTTTATTAGAGGTCATATATTCCCAACAAGAATGAATGACTTAAGAGAAAGAGATATATAGTTGAACATATCATTTGATGTTTTTTTTGTGAGATATTTCATTTATTACTAACGATAAAAATTACTTGAGAAAAATAAGGGATTTAAGAGAGAGATAGAGAGAGAAATAAACATATTTTTTATGTTTTTATTAATAATCATTTATTGTAAAAAATGATAGAATATTGTTTTTATACTATGTCTTGGGTAGATTTGATCGAATGGTTTGGGCTTAAACCGAGTGGTTTGGGTTCATATTGAGTGGCTTGGGCTTAAACAGAGTGAAAATTTCCCCTGTATGATTCGGAGAATTTAGAAGATAAAAAGAAAACGAGAGAAGAGAAAGACTTGTCATGGTTCAACCGAGTAAAGGCTTACATTTACTTGAAGATTGTCTTTGGGTCACACACACAGACTCTCTCTCTCTATATATATATATTCTAATAAAATTTCAATAGAATCCTTATATATATATATATATATATATGTGTGTGTGTGTGTATATATATATATATAAACAACTGAGAGCATTGTGAAGCAGGGTTTTGTCTAGGGCAGCAGGGGTCTAACTCCTTACTGGTATGAAAAGTGGGTATTTATATGTTAGAGAATGGCTCTTTCTTTAGAGGTGCTTTGATTGTGAGGATATGATAGAGCTGTTGATTAGCTTGTACATAGCGATCTATGACATTACAGAAAGTGAATGGTACACTTACAAAGTTCAGTAAATATTTCATCAATTTTGGAAAATGTGAGCATGACCTCAGATGGAATTACTAGGTGCCGTGCCGAGTAATCTCTAGCAAAATCACTCAATTAAAGACCTGCAGCAGACAGAGTAAAAGGAATAATAGGCAAAAATTCGTATTAAAAGCAACGATTAGTGTGTGAATAAGAAATCACGAAGAACATGTAGATGACTCTAACTAAGGGTCAAATTATTGCCCCAATCTGTGGCCATAACTGTAAAGAATGTAAAATAGTGCTTATGTTGTCTCTATGTGTTTTGTTTGAGCACTTTGGTGGAGGTGATTTATGAGTATCATATGAGTGCAACGTTGTTGTGGATTGTGGGTAGCGGGTATAGTTTTCAAGACAGGGATATAACTTGAATAGTTGTGCATTTCCTTGTGAACTTGCCTTCTTTTTTCATTGTATTCTATCTCTTTATGGTTGGTATTACCGTGCTTATGGCTTGAGAGAACTTGTCTTGGTGTGTTGGAATTAAAGTTTTCGTGCAACTTCGCATTGCTTGGAAATTGTGCTTCTATGGAAACCATTTCTGACAGTTTATTCATGAAAGTTTGTGAATAGAAATGCGAAGATAAATTACATGTGTAATAACTATGAGGTAACACTCAATGCTTTGGGATTATTGATGCTTTAGTGTTTGTACTTAGTTATTTGTTTTCTCAAATCAGGTAGCTTGTGCCATTAGAGATGTGCTTGCTGACTTTGAGTTGTTAATTTCTTTTTTGTATTTCAAATAAGTTTGTGGAGGTAAGTGCTATCCAGCCTATTTTATATTAGCACTTGATAAACTTGATACTCATTTATCATCCGTCCATTGACTCCATTGTATTTCTCAAACGTATTTGGAGATATGAGCTCACCAGTCTTTGAGCGTTTATTCTTTTAATGGCCTGGAATTGTTCATCACAAATAAATAAATAATGACTTGTGCGAGAGGGAGAGGAGAGCAGTAAATATATCCTCTAACTTTTTTTGTGATGTTATTATTTATTTCCAAAAATGAAAGAAAAATATGAGGGCGAGATGGATACATTAATCTTATGATGGTATTTCCAAATAATCATTTATTGCAAACAATGAAACAATGACTTGAGAGCGAGTGCAAAAAACTATCTTCTGGTATTTTCTTATTGGATGGTCATTTATTCCCAATATTTAAACAATATGATAGCAATGAAAATATATTGTGTTGTTTCTGTCTGTTTTAGGTTCAATGGAATGTTTGCTATGCTTTGAGCAACTTGTTTATGAATGATACATTAAAGCTGCATGATACACATTGGTAAGTAGATCATTTATATTTTCTTAATTTCATAATTTCATAATTTCATCGAAATACAGTGTGAATTTTATAATTTTTATACTCTTACTTTTTTAATTACCACTCTTCAAATGATCTTTTGTAGTCTTAAAAAATTGCCATATCTGCTAAATTTGCAAGTCTTTTTTCAAACCTGTGTTGATAACAATTTATTATTTATTTTTATGTAGGTCTTCTTGAATAAATTACATTGTATTTCTATCTGTCTATTTTATTTCCCTATCTTTTGACAATTATTCAGCTACTAAACTAGGTGAGTTATCTGTTGTTTGGGTGTAAACATTCATACTACTGTATTTATCTCTACATCATCATTAAGTATTTCATTCATTATTCTAAAATTTACCACCTATAACTACATTCAATATCTTTTCTGTTTTGAATCTTCAAGTGCCACATGCATTATCTAATGCTTTACGAACTTAAGTGCTGAATTTATAAACTATGCATTTCTGAATTTCTTCTAAATTTCTAAATTTTATGGTTAAAATTGTGGGGACCAATGCTGGATTAGCGGGAGCTAATCCATCACCGGTTTTGGGGTAAGTCCTCTAGCTGCAGGATCATATTGAGTGATTTAAAAGACAAATATAGATATCAAACATAACTCATTTATTCATTAATTCATAAGTTTTGATTACAAACATCAAAATAAAATAAAAGTTACAAACTTTAAAAAAAGTCAAAAAGAGGGATAAATCAGCAGGTATCAGTATCAGCAGCACTGCTTAGTTCTTAGCACATTTCCTTGAGGACGAACTCTTGATCTTGGCACATTTCAAAAGTGCGGGCATTTGAGTACCAATTAGTTGTGTAACTAAGTGTTGATAGATGTCAACTTTATAATTGTTAAATAATAAGCAAAATAATCAATAAATTAACAGGAAATAAGATGTACAAATTTATCTCTACAAATCTGTTTCAATTGCAATGAAACTTTAGCATTAAAATAATTGCCGTCACAAAATAAATATAGAATTTTAGCATTTGATATCTGGCGCAAAACATGATTTTGTTGGGCCAGTATAAAATAGAGGAAAAGTGGGTTCAATTTTGTATTTCATATCCCAACTTTCCTCTATACCTGCCTCTTCAAAGGCTTATTAGTATAGGCTCCTTATGACTCTTGATGTCAGATAGCCCCGTCTCAGCAGTTGTTTGATTAGACTAAAAATTGATCAACATTGAATCTTGCTACTCATTTATCCAAACTTTTTCATGTATCATTTTACATGACTTTTAAAAGCATTTTTATCAAATTGCGCGATGCTGGGCGCAAAAGCATATTAAACAAGAGTAATAAAAGACATCTGATATCTTTCCTTAGTGCGTGAATCAGAAGGTCAAAAGTCAAGTATCTGCATGGTTTTGTACTTGATAAGCAATTACTCAAAAATTTAATAGTTAATTTATTTAATAACGATAATTATTTATACGATAAAATAAAACAATATTTGTAATAAATATATTAGAGAAAAGTAATCTTTCTTTTATTCATTCTCTCATTTTCTTTTTTTGAATTTATCAGTTCTCTTTCTCATAAAATAGTAATTATAATAATAACTAAATTAAATTATGATAATACTAACTATATAATGTATATATATATATATATACATTATTCTGAAATGAATTTGACAAAAAATGGAAATGATAGTCATAATATAACATTTGTAGTATTATCATTATTGATTAAGACAAGAATAATGATGCTAAAGACATTATAATTATTATTATGAAAAAAATGAAAAAGAAATAAAGAAAGACAATTAATAAAAGAAAATGCAAAATTTTTCTCTTTTCTTACCCTTTTTCTTCCTCCTCTCACCTAGGGTTAGGGTTGCTAGGAGCCGGACGTGGCTGAAGGGGGCTGGAGGGGGTGGTCGGAGCAGATGAGGTGGCGGTTGGTTGGCGGCAGGAGGGCTGGCTGAGGGCTGAGGGCTAAGGGAGCGCTGAGGAAGAGCTGGCTGAAGGAAGAAGGAAGGGAGGGATATTTTATAGAGATGAGAGAAGGTGAGGGAGAGTGGGTGGACGACCAACTGGTCAGCCGCTGACTAGGGGCCGACCAGGGTGGCGCACTTGTGCGTTCTGTCTGGCGCGTGTTCGTTTGCGCCTGCAGCAACAGAGCCTGTGCCCTGGAGTCGAAAGTCGGGGGAACGGGAAATAGATAGGAAAGAAGGAAAAAACTTAAATAATTAATTTTAATTAAAACTTTTGCATTTTTTGGTCGTTCGATTTATAAAAATTACGAAACTTGACACTGAGGTGTGTTATTCTGAGATGAACACCCTCGCCTCAAAAATTTTCGATTCGGAGCAATATTTTATTTTATATTAATTTATGAAATTTGAAACTTCTAAATTAATTATAATTGAATCGGAGCTTTGAATTTGATGAAATTTTTAGTGGTCTTTAAAAAATATACTTAACCGAATGGCACACAAATCAATGAATTTGGACTTGTATTTAATTTTCTCTATTTATTGAATTTAAATAATTCAGATCTTATAGAAGGAGTTTTCGTTATCCGGATTTTTCCTAAATTAGGGTATTTTGATCTAAAAAAAAATCTATTTATCTAATGGTATTTTGGTTTGCCCTAATTTGAAGTTTCCCCGAGATCCTGATTTCTAAGTCGGGATTTGACCTAATTTGCAAAGTAACTATATTTGGTTGTTACAAAAATTTTGTTTTGTAAAAGCAAGAGCTGTTGAGGTAGAGTGCGTCGGCTAAAACCAAAACAATTGGATATTTTTGGCGTGAATGGCAGATTAATGGTGCAATTATAGAGTAAATTATTGGTCTGTATCATTGAAGATGGAACAATGCATTAGATACAAGTTAAAAAATGAAAGCAGACATAGGAATTATCATGTTACTAAACAAGGTAGTATACCTTGCCATCGAGCATAAGATTTTGAATGCTCTCAAAATGTCAGTAACGGAATTATCAGGTTTTCAGCTGTTCCAGCCGCTTCCGGCAGCCCGACAGCTCCCGGCAGTCCCCACAGCAGCTCTAGCAGCCCCGGCAGTTCCCTCCGGCAGCCCCTGGCCGCCTCCAACAGCCCTCAGCCAGCCTTCAGCCAACCCATTCCGGCCCCTCTTCGTGTTCCGGCGATCCTAATTCTAAAGTAAGAAGAGGGAATTGGAAGAACACATTTGTTTTCTCTAAATCTTATCTCTTTATAACTATCAAGTTTAGTATCAGTCATTCACAATAGAATCATCCTCAATAATTAATAATGAGAACAATTCAATTGTTATAAATGACTGTTATTCCTTTTTTCATTTTATTCGGACTTTTTCGATCATAATCTTAAAATCCTTTAAAAAATTATAATTGCTTTAATAGCAGCTTAAATCAATCGAATTGCAAAAGTGGAAGAAGATCAGAATGAAAGAATAAATTAAACTCCTAAATCATTGAAAAAAAGTTAACTTAAAAATATCGGGGACTTAATGCAGATTGAGCGAACTGTCACTCATTCGAGCTATTGAACTGCTGAACTTAAAGACTAAAGGTACCCAGTATATGATATGTATTATATTTTGCATTTTTATTACTGCTTTGTTTCGCTTAAATTGCTTCGAGCTAAATTTCATTTTGAAGCTTGGTTGGTTGTTCGGAACCAACGTGGCTAGTTACTGGAAAAATGATATCAGTAACAACATTCGTGGCTAATTACTGGAAAGAAGACATCAGTAATAGCATTCGTGGTCAGTTACTGAAAAAACGACATCAGTAACGGCATTCGTGGCTAATTACCGGAAAAATGACATCGGTGATAGCATTTGTGGGTTGTTACTGGAAAGAAGACATCAGTAACAACATTCGTGGCAGGTCACTGGAAAAATGACATCAGTAAGTTGCATTTTTACGCTAATATCTTTTTGCAGGAAATTAATTATTTCATTTGCGCTTTTACCTTAATATTTTTCCTGCATCTGTTTCGCAAATTGCTGCTCTGCTATTATAAAATGTAATACTGCATTGATTACTGCTGTACTTAGAGTATTCTCTAATTACTGGGAATTCAAATCCCGGAATTGTTTTCTGTACAATACCAGATCAGGTGCTTCTGGAAGAGGTTAAGCAAGAACCTTAATTTTCAAAAGATCAACGACGGCGCTGAATTGCTTATTTTGTTTCTTTGTTTTGTACGATGATGGATCTTGTAATAAGAACTTTTGATAAATGAAAAATATCATTCACTTTTATATGCACATTCTTTTTTTCTCAAATTGCTTGATATGATCCTGCGGTGAGTAGTCACCCGATGCCAGAACGGTTTCTGCCAAATCGGCATCGGGGTCCTGACACTCGGCCAGTCCAATTCTTTCTACATTTTCAGGCTCCACTTGATTTGATTTACATCTAGATCACATTTAGTTGATTTGTGGTGAACCTGGAGTTACTCCAAGCTTCACAACTGACCCATGGTGCATTCCAAGATCACTCAATTGCACTTGAGACTTCACATCTGGCTCTAGCTTGTGTTGACGCACTTCAAGCTGTAGGTTCAGGTGCAATCAAACCTGTCACACCACCTTGGGCTGCACATGAAGTTACGATAAGATCAGCCAAAATCTCCAAGAAACTAATGAGGTTCACTAAGTGGAGATGTGTGGCATTAAATGGAAGATCTAGGAGATACTTTTGTGAGACTCTTATGATTTAGGAGATCTAGGAAACTAATAATCGATATTACCCTTAAAGCTAATAAATCAATATTTTTCATTCCAAACTTCTCAATAAGTTTCTTAAAATTTGTGCATGGAAGTTCTTTGTAAGAGTATTTGCAATTTATTCTTAACAAGGACAAATAAGCAATAATTTTACCATTTTTTAGAAAGAGTCCATTTATTAAAGTTTTTTGAAATTGAATATTTAATGTTTTCTTAAATTTTGTGTCAATTCCAAACACTTTTGGAAATTAACAATTTATATTTTATAGGTTATTTTGTAAAATTAAAAAATATTTATTAGAAATGTAAATTTTTTTATAAAGCATACGATATGAAATAACAAAATATTGATGCAAATTTGTTTAAAATAGAATTAAGATAATTTCTTAGTAAATTTTGAATAATCCCAATTTTCTAAATGCCTAAACAGCTTTTCATCCTTTTATTAAATTTAGCCGAGCTACCCTTAGGGTTTCATGGTTCTTTTTATGCAAGAGCTTTTAGCCGTAAAAATTGTCAACACAGAAATTGGTGATATCCTTGGGTTTTCACTAGGAATTGTGCATGCAAGGGATTGTTCAAACATAAGATATGTCCACACCAGGAATAGCTAAATCCCTCTCTAATGCATCGATCCTAGCATAAGGTATTATTTGTATAATAGTCTCTTAAAATGTTCATTAGCTGAGTACTTGTGTAAACTTTAATTATTCACTTTACAATTAGGTCTTAATCAAAGCCAAACATGTTTAACATTGTCCCTTATGCGATCTATCAAAACCCTATGGTCATTCATTTGAACAAGATTATTTGTGGGACCAATACTTTTAGAGTAACATTCTCTCTTTTGAAAAATAATACATAGTAAAAGTAAACATGTATATAAAAGCTAAATAATGAATAAATAAAGAGTACATATTAAATGTCTTTTTTTTTAAGTAACTTTCATATTATTAAATAAAAATATTCATAGTTAAGGTCATATATATTAACCATATATATTCATTTTTTAACCATGACTAGCATTTTAATGGAAGTATTATTACTATATATTAATGAATATATATGTACATATATATTCATACTTTAACCATGAGTGGCATTTTTGTGGAAGTATTATTATTATTATTATTATTATTATTATATATAATGATTTTTAAAGAATGTTCTAATTTAGTTAAATTTATTACTTCATCATTACATAATTAAAAATTATAATAAGTTAATCATGTTACTTATGGATAAATAATTCTATTTTATTATAGTACTAAATGATGTGTGTACATGTATAATGATCTATGGGGTAAACTCATGTAAATATTAGTTGGGAAAGCCATATTATTTGTAATAGTAATGATAATTGAAATGGTAATTGCAATGGAAATGATAATGTGTATAATGGTGAATTCCTTAAATTGTCATGCAATAGTATGGTATATGCTATATTTTGATAAAATTGATAGGTCGTAGGAAAATTGTGTTTTGGTAAAGGTTAACTGCTTTTCTCAATGCTTTTGAAAGGATAGTATTTTTTGTTATTGGCTAAATAGTATAACAACAACACTAAGCTTTAGTCCCACTAAGTGGGGTCATTTAAATTAATTCTTTATTTTTATTGTGCACGATTAATTAGAAGTTTGTTACAAAGAAAATCATTTCTAATGGTAATCTTGCATCTTTTTTGGTCTTCCTCTTTTAACATTAGCAAAATTCATATACTCAATTTTTCTACAGAGGTATCAAATGGTCTACATTTAATGTGACCAAACTATAGATATATGACATTCTCTAATCTTATTCGTTATAGGAGCCACTCTAACGCATGCTGTGAAAATCTCATTTCTCGAATTTTTATAATTTTCAAATTTTTAAAAATGATGCAATTTTTTTTTCTTTTCTTTTTCTATTGTAACATAGAATAAGATATACCCACAAAGTTATAATATAATTCACCTATGTTCACGTTAACGAGATCTACCACTTCAATTTGATTATACTCTGATTATTATCACAACTACACCAAACCTTAGTCCCACCAGGTGGGGTCGACTACATGAATCTTTTGTTTTCATTGTGCTAGGCTAAATACAAGTTCTTGCCTAAGTTTCTTAGAGAAAATCGTTGCTATTGGTTTCTTTCTATGACATTTTGGTCTCTCTTCTTTTAACACAAACGAAATATTCAAATTTTCTAACACGGTATCAAACATCTATGCAAAATATACTCAAACCATCTTATATACAACATTCTCTGATCTTATCCACTGTTGGCGCCACTCAAACCTTGCTATCAATGAACTCATATTTCATTCTATCATTTGGAGTATGTGGGCTTATCCACTTTAGCATTCTTATTTTTGTAACACTTATTTTACTAGTAAATTTATTTTTGTTCACCTATGTAACATGGCCAGTTATATAATTGCCCTAAAGTTTTTTCTTTGTTTAAGTAGGATTTTCAACTGCATAACACTTCAGAACTACTCATCTATCTTATCTTATCAACACAGATCCTATTGATCATTTCGTTCTCAATTAATTTATTATTTTGAATAATTGAATCAAGGTATTTGAACTGTTCACTCTTCTTAATCACATGGTTCTCAATAGTTGTCATTAAGATTATAACCTCTATTACAATTCAATTCACATTATATTTTGTTTTATACATATTAAAATAAAAACCTTTAGATTCTAAAATAGTTCTCCACAATTAAAATTTTGCTTTAACTTCACCTTTGATATTGTCAATTAATATAATCTCATTTGTAAATAACTTGCACCATGGCTTCTTTTCTTTAATGTGTTCAATAAGAACATTCGTAATTGAATAAAAAATATAAGAATTGAGAGCAATTCTATGATGCAATTCAATAGTGATAAAAAAATCTATAGACGTACCACCTTGCGATTAAACCTATTTTACAACCCCATTATACATATTTTAAAAATATTAGTATATGCTCCATGAATTTTTTTCTCAAAAACTCTTCAAATAACTCAAATTATATCATAAGCTTTTCAAGATTAGTAAATGATTAAATGAAGATCTTAATAAGTTTATGACTTCCATGATTTTTAGCTGGCAAAAATTCAAATTGATTTTGTAAAATATGGGTATTCATACATAATTGGTATTTAAGCATTATTTCTCTATAAGTTGCGCAATCTTGAGCATCATCTTTGTTTTGGTAAATAGATACAACAATACTACTCTACACATCCTATATCCTTTTAATTTTCAAAATAACATTAAAAAACTTGATTTTCTCACCCAAAAATTCACACATTGATAGAGATGTCACTTGATTCCATCACTTTACTTTTGATCCTTTGTAAAGTATTCAAAACTTGGCTTACAATATTGTCAAATGAGAGTGTAATTGATATTATTTTTATACTTATTACACTCATATTAATTATCTTGGTTTAACTTTTATAAAAAACATAGTAAAATAATTAGTTTTTGTATTGAACATTTTTATTTTTAAATTCTCATATTTTATATATTTTGCTTGAGTCAAGTCATTAGTTCTTTTATTTTGTAATTTGGCTAACTTATGTCTCTTTATCTAAGCTGTTTTTAATTTATACTATCAAATTTCAACTTTTGGATTGATGACACGTTGGTTTATATGTTTATCAATTATCATCATTATTAAATTTAAGTCATTCTTTATATTATAATTTTTCTTTTAATTTTTACTTGAAGATATTGTTTTCATCACCATGCATCTTTACTATAAATTTCTAATATTTTGATTAACCAAATATGCTTTTAGTTATTGTAATACCTCAACAAATATTGCTCAAATATATTTTCGTACATTTTTTAAATTTTGGGTACCTTTTAACGATCTTTTAAAAGTCACCCGTATGTTTTTGTAAAATATAAAATAGACATCAAAATCATGAAATTTTATTTTTTACATGCGCAAAACAAAACTAGAAAATTTTGGCGCAAGTTCTATTCAATTTGTATTTAAAATGAATTTTTAACAACTTTCCAAATAAATCCTATTTTATATATATGATCTAATAACCCTAAAAATCTTATTATAAAACTAGCCAGGCCCTCTTTCCATTCGATCATTTCACATACAAAGCTGCCAGCCATGCACGTGTGGCCACATTAAGGAAGTCCTCTCAGTCCCAGGGGCGACTTGTTCCTGAGAACACATTCAAGCCCTTCAGATTCTACTAGACTCCTCTCTCTCTCTCACATGAAAAATAGAACCTAGAACACCTTATCCTCTTTCTAACCACATGATACTAACACCTCTGAGCTGTCTCCTACATGCAAGACCACATGTACTCTATTGTAGTTGGCCCTCTCTAGCATAAATCTTATATACTTTCTCCAATGACTGACCTTTTCCTACACTAGAAAGAGTAGCATTAATGTTCTTCAACCCTTGGAACCTATTGACTTCATCTTTGATCGTTCCATACACCCCAATGACACCACTAAGGTAATAATCTTATAAACTTTCATTTAGATTACACTAGGATAACTAGCAAATTTCTGATTTTGTGATGCCTTTTTTGATCTAAGATTTCACTAAGACTTCCATTGTTGAGCTCGATATAGATCACCTTTTAGGCTTGACAATTATTTTGAAGAAGAATTCAAGTGGTTTTCCTTTTCTTAAATTTTTGAATGATAAGCATGCATTGTGATTTTATATTTTTTATTTTGTGTTTTAGGGTATATTAAGAATTCTAACATAGACTTAAATTGTAGTCGGGTGTAACTCTTTGCTGACTCATAGAATTGAAATGATATCAGAGGATTGATAGGCGACAGCCGTTGAGGATTTATTTTGAAAAACATTAGGCGATCTAAACCCTTAAAGAAGTTAGCATTTTATTTATTTCAAAGCATCATTTGTTATTGCATAGTATAGATAAAAATACATATAAGAACTAATATGTTAAATAAATGATGAATTTGTACTTTAAACATTTTTTCTTGAAAACATTCCCTATTATTTGTATATTAAAAACATGCTTTTGGATCGGCTTTTTTTAGTTTCTTTGATAGTACTATGAAAATTTTTTAGAGGAATTAGATCTTTTTTTGGAATCTGTTAGAAAAAACCTCTAGCTCTTCAAATTTATTCTCTTCATATATTTGACCCTCATTAGTCATTGTCAGACATTGTAAGAGTGGATGAATGAATTATGTTCGTATGTTCGCCAGAGGCACTCATATGGCATTCATTAGTAAGCGGCTGATGACCCACCGCCACCTGGATAGACTCGACGCCATCCCACATAAAATCCTGTACCTCCTCGGAAGGCCAAACTACAATTGGAGGAGTAAATGTCTCTATAAGAAGCTGTTGGATTGTGTTAATTCAAGGAAATTGCCACTTTTTTCTAAAAATTTTTCACTTCTATCTGGCCATGTAAGAGACTACCAATAGCAGTAGATAAATGCAATTTGAGCATCTGCCCAATGCTGCTTTCGTTTATACAACCTTCTTTTCAATATTGGCGGCCTCATTGGATATTTGCTCGTCAGACAGAACTGTCAATTGCAAATTGTCGGTAGTGCGGTTCACATCATCCTCAAACATTTCATGATCAGGAATTTCTCCTTAGGCTTTGACATTGTTTCCCGGATTGGGACCATGCGTGACACAATGTGATTCCTATGTTTCCACATCTATGGTCTACAACCCCGGATTTCCCGGCAAAACCCTTTAGCTTCTAGGCATGTAAATCTGTTTACTCAGGTTGCCTTTCGATACGGTTGGATTTTGTGGGGGTAATATGATCTTTTAAGTGAGGGTGTAATTTGAAACATGTGGCCTTGTCTTATTCCGCTTGCTTGCTATGCAGGTTATGGAGACGATCCAAAATAGTACTCTTGCCAGCTGTGCCAGCAGGGTCGCAAACGCTTCCCAGCTGCAATGATAGAGCCATCAATTGAGGCGAGGCCCGTAAGTAACGTGAGATGATGTCCCTTCGATAGCAAAGATGAGGTCTCGACGAAAGTGAGATTTAGTCGAGGAGAGACGAAATCCTGATGGAAGCTAGATCCTGTCTAGGCGAGATACCACCCATATATATATATATATAACCTTTTTAAAGATACTTACATCTACTTAAGATACATTTAATATTTAATAATACTTTTGCCCTTATTTTTAAATATAAAACCAGTAATTAATGTTGATTTGTAACACCTAGAATAATATTTCAATCTTGTATTTTAAGCAATTTTAAGAGAAAATAATCAGTTTAAGTTTTAGAAGGCTCTTTTTTATAAGTGATAAATATTAGCAATCCTAAATATCTTAAGCTTTAGTAAGCTTTATTATTGTTTTCTTTGTTATTTATCTCTCTACGTCAAAATTATTATGAATATTATTAGTATTTTTAGTTACCATTTCAATATGTCCATTTAAATTTCTTGTAAATATAGCATCTCTTCTTGGGATATTTTTGAATCAACTCGTTAAAATCATGCCAAAAGTTTTCTTATATTAATATTCAATCCTATTTAAAGGGTATAGAACTTGTAATATTAGTAGTTATTCTATTAGTTATAATATTTAAAATATATAAATCTATCTCACAACCTTTTTAACTTTTATTATATTATCAATTAAATTCTTATTTAGGATGATTCCCACCCCATATCTTTGATAATTTATATTTGAGTATTAGAGTTTAAACCTAAACTATGAATTTCTTTTTCTTTATTTTATTTTTGGAAATAAAATTCATATTCTTCTATTAATCATAGTATTGACTAACTAAAAAAATACTTGCAAGTGAGAATGCTAATATTATAGCTACGTGCTCTTCGAATGCGGGAACCCTTACTTATTTGACACTACATCTAGCACCAATGTAGTGACTTATGCGCACTCTTCACTACATCAGGCAATGAAACACATCGTTCTAGGGAACGACGTAGCTCTAGCACAATTTTCAATGGATTCATCCTGGATTAACAATCATTTAAATTTGGAGATTGAAGGCAAAATGTGATATTTATGCTTTTGTCATGGGAGCTTCATTTTCCAATGCTTATCGGGTTGGTCATGTAAGTATCTGTTGATCAATATGTTTTTATAGTCATACTTTATTTGATTATGAGCAGCACTGGTGGTTGATTGATTATCACAATTTCATATCTTTGGTCCTTCAAATGTAGCACTTAAATTTAAATAATTATTTTTTTTTCTATAGATTTTCACTCAATCTTAGCATTATATTGCTCTAATTCTGCTTCAGCATGTGATCTTCATTGCATTTTATTTACTACTCAGTGTTAAAAGGCTTCTTTCTAGGAATGTGTATCTAGATGTTGCTCGTTTATCTTTGGTGCTCATGCATATAGTCAATGTGTAAATAGACTTCAAGCTTTAATATTTCCTTATCTGAAAAAGATCCTCTTATCCTTATGTACCTTTCATATGTCAAAGATTCTATTTATTTTTGTGAAATAAAATTCCTTAGGATTATGCATAAATTGACTCACTGCACCATTTTCATGTACAATGTTTAGTCTTTTTTATTTTATAAAAATTATGCTGTATTATTATAGATAAACAAGAAGAGCACATACATTAGACACTTGATTTGGGGACCAACAAAGAAAAAATAATACCAAAAACATGGAAAAAAAGAAAATCAAAATGACCTTCAAATCCACAGTTGAAACAGGAAATAGTGGGAACTTCCACTTATGAAAACTAAACGACCATTCAATGATCGCGCCTCTGTCTGAGTAGTACCTTGATTTCCTGCTTGATTGGGAGACTTGATTTTTTTTTTGTTCTTCTTTTTCCTTCTATTTCTTCCACGGCTCTCAATGCTTCTAATCCCATCTCTCGAAATCAAGACAAAATCGTTTGATTTGGAGTCTTCATTCTTTGCTTCCATAGGAATGTTTGGTTGCGTAGCGCCACACGGACCAACTTCCAATAAAGCGTGTCTGCTCAATATTATATGATTTCTGTCTACAAATTATTGGAGCCAATTCGAAGGAGTTCCCGTTAGTCCACTATCCGCAGTATCAACATCAATCTCTCCCGCCTTCCGTCTTCTTAAGATATCAATGGATGAAGCGAGGGTATGCTGAAGCTTTTTTGAGAAATATTTATCATATTTCGTTAAGGTGTCGTTTGCAAGAACTCTAGGTGTATGTTCGATTTTCCCTAATTACGCCATGGCATCCACAATGCTATCTTTGGCCAAATGATTACCTTCCTCTCTATCTGTCGTGGAAATTTCCTAATTTTCTTGTTCTTCAATAACATAAGTCGTGTCAATCAACACCTATTCATTCACTTTGATTATAGCGTCAGACATCAACCCACATTGGGGCACCACATTGCTCAGGTTGGCATGTTCCTGACCTTCAACTCTTTTTATTCGGTCCTGAAGCTCAATCGGCTGCTCGGGTGGGTCAACAAAATTAAGTGGCTCAATCTTCTGCTTCTTCAGCCCATCCATTCACCAAAGTGGCTTGCATTTAACTCACAACTTTATCAACATTATTAGACAAAATGGCCAATGGTAGGAAAGACTCGTCTCCACTGTTGGCTAACTAATCTAACATCGAGAGGGCATCGACTGGGAGACTTGATGGACCTGGCTCGGGACCGTTCCCATCCCTCAACACTCAGGTTTCCAAAGGAGACATGTTTTTTTCTTTCAGAACATACATGGAAATTTTTTTCTTTGATGCTTTAGGAATTCACCGTCGCCCTCGTTTTAATTCTGAGTTGAGGGTTAAGCTTGAAGCAATTTGACTCATCATGCCCAACTATCAAACAGTGAGAACAATAGATTGGTAGATTTTCAAAGATACAATCTTGAAAATATCCTGAGCTCTCATTTCCAATCCATATTTTTGGTTCAAATTTTTCAGTTAAATTCATTTCTACCAGTATTCTAGTCATATAGAATGTTTGGTCTTGTGTGTAACAAATAAATAAATCTTTTAATAAGAGTATGATAACTACCTTTATTAATATTTGGGGTATTTGGAGTCCCACACAATTTATCGTAGTGGTCTATAGGCGTATCAACTACTTGACTTTTCAATTCCTTCCAATTTCTTAGTTTTCTTTAGAAGTTCAGTAACCCTTTTTATTATGATATAAAACCCCCTTTTTGAATGAGCCATTTCATTAAAAAGTACTTTAGTCATTCAAAATATCTGTTTTTAAATTCTTGCACCTTGCACCTTGCACCTTTTTGATATTTAAATTTATTTAATAGTGCTGTCTATCACAATGACATCGTCAACATATAATATTGATTTTGCAACTTTCGCAGATGTTGAGTGCCTATTAAATAAAGTATGATCTTCTTAATTTGTTTGAATTCTAGTTTTAATATTACTTTTGTAAATCTTTCAAACTAAGGTTTTGGAGATTGCTTGAACTTATTGTAATGACCCTAGGTCATTATAAGGTAAGCATTGAATTCCCGATTCGCTAAATATCCCGTAATTATCTGTTTCCTGTTAAAACTCCCGCTGAAAATTCGATTTTTCAGTTTTAATACCTAATTTAGAAAGTTTTAATGACCGTTTCAAACTGAAATTGAGATTTAAACCTTCATTAACACATATTTGAATTGATAAAACGTAACTCCTCATTTAAAATCATATTCAACAAAAAACAAATCAGCTGAAAACTGAAAGCAATTAAATCATCATTATTTTAGGAAGAAATATTAAGAAAATTAAGAGTATGCCGTTGTTTTAGGAAGGATTAAATAGAGAATAACCGTAACTTACGATTATTAAGCCGAATAAATCGGACGTGCGTTACCTACGCACGTCCTATTTATTCGGAGAAGAGCCAATAGGATCGCACCACCTCAAATCCCTCTCGCTCTTCCTCTCGGTGACCAAGCCCCACAGAAGAGAGCGGCAACAAGAGCGTACCTGGCGGCCGATCGAAGAGCTAGGAGACGCGATTCATAGTGCCGAGAGGTTCGTAGCACTCGACGTCTGCGTGCGTACGTCGACCTCCAATCGACGCTGAGCCGACACATTCCGCCTCCTCTCTGTGCCAATCGATCGGAGCCCTGCACAGCAATTTCGTTCGAGCTCCTCTGCGCGTCTACTCGTCCGCTCGACCTCCTCCAACGCCGATTTCCTCCTCTGCGTGCCGCTCGACTCACCTGGTTGAAGCTTCTGCTCGACGCACCCGCTCGGCTCAACTGCTCGGCTAAGGTACGTAGTTCGGCCGAGACTTTTAGGAGAAGGAAACGCATATGTATATATATAGAAATATATATATATATATATATGTATATATATGTATAAATGTATATATATATATATATAACACTATATATTTATATACATATATATATATATGTATATATATGTATAAATGTATACATATATATAACACTATATATTTATATACATATATATATGTATATATGTATAAATGTATATGTATATATAACACTATAGATATATATATATATATATTTTAAACAAAAAATAATAATAATCATAATAATAATATTAGTAATGAAATTAGAATATAATAAATTGATTTGATTTCAAATTTTAGGTAGAAATTTTTGTGAGTAGCTTAATTTAATTAATTTATTAGCATGCTTTAGTATCAAATCCTAGATGCTTAAATCTAGCTTAGGTATCAAATTATGTTCCGATTAATTGGAGTATTATTTTAGGATTTTAAGCCAAGTTTTAATATAACTCATTACTACAACACTATATATTCATGTGCTATAATAGGATTTAGATGAGTTAAATATGATTTGTAATTAATAATAATTGAAATACGTGACATAATACTTGTAATATTTTAAAACCTCTAAGACAATTTTAGGACTCTTAAGAGGAATTATAGTAATGTACCTTTTAAAAATTTAAGTTAAGGGATATGAAAATAAGAAGATGGGTAGTTTATCGAGTAAATAAGATCCGTTGCAATATAGTATCACTTTTAAAAGTTTAATAGAATTCTCAATCATAACTTTTGCAGATCCATCGAAATTGTGAGTGAAATATCTAGTTAAGTCAAACACAAAGGTACACTGGATATTACTTCATATGCTTTTACTTTCAATTGCTGCTTATGCATCGCTTTGAGCTTATTACTACTTGATATGATACTTTTACTGCTAATGATGTAAGAGAAATTGAATGATGTTTATGTGTCTTGTGAATGTTGCAAGAAGGGTTCCGAAACGGAGCATGATTAGGTTAGGGACGGGGCTAGTCCTCGGGAGCTATAAGGGTGCCATCTGGTGCCTTTGAGGAAGGCACAGGTGAAGGTTGCTTAAATGCACGTTGCCATCTGAGATCCTTAAGTGGGTCCAGGTGAAGGTTTATGCTTAAATGCATATGAACCCAGCCTCATGGTTCTGGCTTTGCCCAACAGAACCGCTATTATTGCTTCATGATATCATAGACATAAACATAAACATAGATTTTTTATGCGATTATTGCTTTCTATTTGAAACCTTGGTATGTGCAAGAACGGTTATTTTGCAGGAGACATATTTATCTTCTTGTTTTTGAAACACACTATTTCCTGCAGTTATTATCATTTTGCTTCCCGCTATGCTTCAAGTATATTTTTAATATCCATTGTATTTAGAATGTGCACTAAGGCTTTATTTTTATAATGCCAGATCAGATACAGTTGGAGGCGGTTGATATAGCCTAGAGGCGTAGCGCGGGAAAATAACTGCCCCTTCCAGGATTAATAGTTTGATGAATATGGAATTTTATGTAATAATTTATGGATGTTATTTTTATTTTAAATTGAATGAATGTCGTTTCTTTTATGTGAATGGCTTGAATGTTCGTTAACTACTATTTTATCTAACTGCCAATATGATCCTGCGGAAAGATGCATCCGATGTTAGTTTGGTTCTTACCAACCTAACATGGGTCATCACAGTTGGTATCAGAGCAGGATTGGAAGTGTTAGAATAAAATAGTATTCGACATAGAAGCCATAATTGGAAATCATTCAATTTAAAGTATAAATACACTATAATGAAATACTAGATAGAAAACTAGTGACATAGTGAGATTGTGGTAGAAACAAAATATCGTATAGAAAATTAGTGACATGATTAGGGCAACATCTAGTAGAAAGACTAGTAAAGGTCATTATTCAAACAAATTATAAGTTTGTATCTTTAAACAGATGAATTCTCCTAATCATTCGGAGGAACATTCGGAGATCGACTTAAGCCAAGAAGGACCTTGGCAAATGGATTTCAACGGACCTAATTACGGTCCCCCTACTCTTGAAGACCGGATTCGAGAGTTGGAGGATAAGGAAGAGGCACGTGGTGAGAGCCTGACAAGGTTCATGTGTGTCTCTTACGAGAAGATCACCAACCTCCAAAATGAGGTACAAGAATTGAAGGAGACACTAAGGTGGGTTCTCCCCAAGTTGGCCGAATTCACTTTGGAAAAAGAAGATGACCATGAAGAACGCCTTTCAAAAGTGGAAAGGAAAGTGCATCAAACGAGGAATGCAGCCTCAACTTCTAGGAGGAAGAAAGCAACCAGTAAATATAGGAAGCTTTGGGCTAAAAGCCTTAAGCAACTCATTTAAAATATTTTCTTAAGAGCAAAATCTTGTGTATCATGAAAAAAATCGATTGTATCTTTATTTCTGTTAATTTTCTTTAGCATGAAATATTAATTCTTTCTAAATGAAGCATTCAATTTCTTTATTTCTTTTAATTGCAATCACCATCCTTATAGATGAATCCGGAAGAGTACTCTCCTGAGTTGCCAATGGAGACTCCGGTGAAGGCCCATTTGCCTTCAGGTCCATCAGAGAGTAAGACTGACAGAATCCTGGAGTTGATGGCTCAGATATTGGCCAATCAACACAAGACTCAGGAATCTCCTCCTAGCCAAGGGCACCGAATTGGCGGAGCTTTGCAAGCATTCTTGAAGCTAAATCCCCCACGCTTCGACGGATCAGCTCGGCCGATGGAGGCTGAAGATTGGATCCAGGAAATAGAGAATAAACTGGAGGACATAAAATGTCCTGCCAGAGATGCGGTGCGGTTGGCTAAAAGCTTATTCAAGGCCGAAGCTGAGCGATGGTGGGGAGTCACCCACAAAACTCAGTTTATGGGATTGGAACTAGAAGACATTTCCTGGGAAGAATTCGCAGAGGCATTCCGAGGTCGTTACATCCCTCTGTCTGCCCAAAAGATATTGGAGAATCAGTTCATTAAGCTGACCCAAGGAAATAAGTCCATCGCGGCTTATGAGTCTGAGTTTACAAGACTCTCCAGATATGCACCTAAGCTGGTGGACACAGAGGCTGCTAGATGTAGTAGGTTCTTGGATGGCTTGAAGGACTCCATCCGGATCAGCTTGCTCCCGCTCAAGCACACCAAATTCGCTGAGATACTGGACTGTGCAACCATAATGGAGCATAATGAGCAGATAATTGCTGAACGCCAGGAGAAACGTCCCTCCCAATCCCAGGACAGTCGTGAAACCTTTAAAAGGTCTCGACCTAGTCGACAGGCAAATGTGTATCAGATCACCGCAAGACCTGCTAGGGAAAGGGAAAATTCTGAATGTAGCCGACCTCACCCAATGGGCAGGTGCTATCGCACGGGCAACAGATGTTATCATTGCGGCAGGAAGGGGCATAGTTATCGACATTGTAGATCCTTCAAAACTATAGATGGGGATATTATTCAGAGGCCTAGAATGAACCCAGTATCTACCCCTCCTCGTACCCCGGCTCCAGCAAGTACCCCAACCTCGACATCATCTCCTGCAACCACGCCAACTCAAAAGAGAAATCATACCCTGGGACGACCAGCTGCCGCTAGAGTTTACACACTTACTCCAGTCATGGCTCCCGAGGATCATGACGTGGTGACAGGTACTTTTTAATTATTTTGACCGGCACTTCTTAATTATTTTTCTTAAGAAATAAATCTTTAGCATGCATTTAATATTAGGTACCTTATATTTTTCCGAGTACGCATGTATAACTTTATTCGACACGGGTGCAAGTCACTCATTTATATCTGAAACCTTCATAAAGAAACTACAACTGCCATTTAAAGAGCTAGCAGAAAGATTAAACGTGGGGTTACCATCTGGCGCCCTCATGAGCGCTAGGGAATATTGTGAATGTGAAATCCCAATTAATGGTGGGACATTTAAAGCTAGCTTAATAGTCCTCCCAATTGCAAATTTTGATATTATTTTGGGTATGGATTGGCTATCGTATCATCAAACAGTCATCGATTGCCAGCGCAAAAAGGTTACTCTCAGAAGCGCAGGAAGACCAGTGACATTTATGGGAAGACTAGGCACCGCAACGTCTCTCATCAATGTCATTCAAGCAGCTAAGTTAATTCAAAAAGGATGCGAGGCCTACTTAGTAACAATGATGGGAAATAAAGAAGAGGTAACTTCCCTAGATGATACAAGGGTTGCTAGTGAATTTCCAGATGTATTTCCCAATGAATTGCCAGGATTACCTCCGGTACGAGAAATAGATTTTACTATTGATTTAATTCCCGGTACGCAACCGTTATCAAAGGCACCTTATAGAATGGCGCCAAAAGAGCTACAAGAATTAAACGAGCAATTAAAGGAATTGTTAGATAAAGGCCTCATTCACCCTAGTATGTCACCATGGGGAGCTCCTGTATTGTTTATCAAGAAGAAAGACGGTACCATGAGGATGTGTATTGATTATCGAGAGTTGAACAAAGTCACAATCAAGAATCGATATCCTCTTCCTCGCATTGATGACTTATTTGATCAACTCGCTGGCGCGGTGGTATTTTCTAAAATTGACCTTCGATCCGAATACCACCAGGTGAGAATAAAGGATGAGGACATTCCAAAAACAGCGTTCCGAACAAGATATGGACATTATGAATTTTTAGTAATGTCATTTGGGCTGACAAACGCCCCATCTTTATTCATTTGTGCAAGAACGGTTATTTTGCAGGAGACATATTTATCTTCTTGTTTTTGAAACACACTATTTCCTGCAGTTATTATCATTTTGCTTCCCGCTATGCTTCAAGTATATTTTTAATATCCATTATATTTAGAATGTGCACTAAGGCATTATTTTTATAATGCCAGATCAGATACAGTTGGAGGCGGTTGATATAGCCTAGAGGCGTAGCGCGGAAAAATAACTGCCCCTTCCAGGATTAATAGTTTGATGAATATGGAATTATGTAATAATTTATGGATGTTATTTTTATTTTAAATTGAATGAATGTCGTTTCTTTTATGTGAATGGCTTGAAGTTCGTTAACTACTATTTTATCTAACTGCCAATATGATCCTGCGGAAAGATGCATCCGATGTTAGTTTGGTTCTTACCAACCTAACACGGGTCATCACACTTATAAAGTGCCATCTTTAATTTGGATACAATCTTCTCTTGATGTTTTGGACCAAATCTGTGGATACAGTTTTTATTTCTAGATCACTAGGCAGGAATGCACGTTTAATATTCAATTGAATTTTGAAACCACGAGTAGCTGTTAATGATTATTACATTTATACAAAATATATTTTGCAATAGGATAAAACTTCCAAGACGATTAATTCCATGTCATAGTGTAACCTTTAGTAATTAACGTTGTTTTGTACTTTTCCTTTGGAGTATGATTATATTTCACATTCAATACCTTTCAACACCTAACAAATTTATTTTCTTTTAGTAAGTTCACTAATTCACATGACTTGTTCTTCTCGGAGCTTGCATCTCAACAATTAAGCTTTTTTCCAATTTCATCTTTTTGTGCATTAGAGAGCCTTAAAAATGGTAGTGTTATCAAGGTCAGTGAAAGATTTATTAATTGCGTGAGAACTTGTCATAGATTAAAGAAATGTATAAAGGGTATTAGTATAGCTTTTGTTTCTTTTCTAAGAACAATAGAAATATCATCTTTACTTTGAGTTTTGAGATCTGAAAAAATGGATAGGTAATTTACCTCAATGTTACAACTTTGAGTTGGACGATTGTTCTTGTCTTGGATAAAGTATTGGCCCTTTCTTCTTTAATACAATTCTTAGATGGTTTTAGATCTGAGTATTTGATGCGGCATTGAGAGGATTTATCAAAATTAGTGTTAGATGGATCGAAATTTCAAAATTTTGCTGAAGCTCTTAAAGATTTTTGGGTATCAGGATGTTTTGCTTGCTTGAGGGCTCTTATTTGGTAGTAATTTTTAGAGTTCGATGGTTTGGCCATGTGATGACCCGATGCCGGTTTAGCAGAAACCGTTTCGACATTGGGTTTTCACTTACTGCAGAATCATATTGAGTAATGAAAAAAAGGGTCACATATAAAAAAATCAATGACATTTCTCATTTATTTCAAAAGTTCATATTACAAGATTTTTCATCGTACTCCTCGTACAAAAGTGAAAAATAATATAAACGATAAACAAAAACAGCGCCGTCGTAGATCCATTGGCAGATTGAAAATTTTAAGCATTAGGGTTCTTGTTTAAACTCTTCCAGAAGTACCTGACCTGGTATTATACAACAAACAATATCGGGATTGGAATTCCTAATAATTAAAGAGTACTCTAAGTGCGACAGTAATTAATGCAGTATTACATTTTATAATAGCAGAGATGCAATTTGTGAAAGAGATACAGGAAAAATAATAAGGAAAAGCGTAAAAGAAATTATTAATTTTCTGCAAAAGATATTAGCTCAAAGATATAGGTTACTGATGTCATTTTTTCAATAGCCCACCACGAATGTTGTTACTGATGTTATTTTTCTAGTAACAACCCACGAATGCTATTACCGATGTCATTTTTTTTCCAGTAATTAGCCACAAATGTCGTTACTTATGTCATTTATCCAGTAACTGGCCACGAATGCTATTATTGATGTCTTCTTTCCAATAATTGGCCACAAATGTTGTTATTTATGTCATTTTTTCAGTAACTGGCCACGAATGCCGTTACTGATGTCATTTTTTTAGTAACTGGCCACAAATGTTGTCACGTTGGTTCCGAACAACCAACCAAGCTTCAAATTGAATTTTTTTTTTGGCTCAAAGCAATTAAAAGCTAAGCAGTAGTAACAATTCATAATGTAATACTTGTCATATACTGGATACCTTTTGTCTTTTAAGTTCGGATAAGTGACAGTTCGCTCAATCTGCATTTTTTTGACGTTTTTGAAATTAGCCAATGATTTTAGAGATATTATTTAAGGATTTTATTACATTCTTCTTTTCTGTCCTTTTCTTTCATATTCTTATTATGATATAAGCCCGTATTTATTAAGTCACTTAATGTAATCATATAATATTTATCATATTAATGTTATGAAAGAATAAAGACAGGAATAATTTGATTGATTAGAAATAGTAGACATTTTTATTATATTTTCACTGTTATAATTGAGATGTTAATACTATTATTATTATTATCATACTAATGATTAAGCACAAAAGAAAAAATTTCATTTCTTTTCTTTTCCATTTCTTACCTTAGATTATGATTGTTTGGAAAACGAAGGAAGTCGAAATGGATGACCGGACAGTTGACCGAGGTTGGCTGGCGGCGGTAAGAGAGGGTTGCTGGAAGCTTGCTGGTTGCTGTGGGCTGAAGGAGAAGCTGTTGCGGGGGCTGGTAGGGGCTGAGGAAGGAGCTGGCAGCTTATTAGCTGCTGTGGGTTGAGGGAGGAGCTGTTGTGTGGGGAGAAGAGGGAGGAATGGCTGCTGTTTGGAGAGGAGAAGGGGCTGCTGTGTGGGGAGAAGAGGGAGGAAGAGCTGCTGTTTGGAGAGGAGAAGGAGGGCTGTTATGTGCTGGCTGGGAAAAGGAGAAGGAAAAGCTTCTGTGTTGGGAGAAGAGGGAGGAAGGGCTGTTGTGTGCTGGTTGGGAGAAGGAGAAGGAGAAGGGAAAGCTGCTGTGTGGGGAGAAGAGGGAGGAAGGGCTGCTGTTTGGAGAGGAGAAGGAGGGCTGCTGTGTGCTGGCTGGGAGAAGGAGAAGGGAGAGCTGCTGTGTGGGGAGAAGAGGGCTGGCTAGCAAGGGCTGAGGGAGCTGCTGGGAGAGAAAGGAGAAGGGAGGTTGCTGCTTTAGGCTGGTTGTTGGCAGTTGGAGAGGGCTGCTGTGTGGCTTAAGTAGAGAATGAAGGAGGATGGGTATGAGGCGTAGGATACGGGGGATAAGGGAGGCTTATTGGCCGTGGATAAGGGGCCATTAAGGCGCTAAATGGGCAGAAGATTCTTTCGCCTGGAATTTCAAAGGAAATTTATTAAAACTACTTAAACTTAAATTAATCGTATTTTTCTGCCGTTTGGCGTCCAAATACAATGAAACTTGACACCGATGTGTGTTATGTCATTACGAACACCCTCGCGCCGAAAACTTTCGATTCATATTAATATTTTATCTTATATTAATTTTTGAGTTTAAAAACTTCAAAAATTAACCACGATCAAACTGGTACTCAGAATTTGATGAAACTTCTCGAGCAGCATTTAAATAATATACTTAACATAACGACACTGAAAATGATGAATTCGGGCATGTATTTCAATATTCATGATTTTTAAAATTTAAATAATTCAGAAAATAAAACGGGAGCTTCCGTTATTCGGATTTCTCCCAAACTAGGGCACTTTGATCTTTAAAACTATTCTTACCTATGGTATTTTTTTGTTTGCCATAATTTGAAATTTTTCGGGATCCTGATTTTTAAGGCGGGATTTGACCTAATTTGCAAAGTAACGACTTTGAGTCGTTACAACCCAATTTTGAGAAACATTGATTGGAGAGGTAGTTTGCTGGTTGGAATGTTCATGGGTAGTTTGATTGCTGAGTTTTCTTCTTGATTGTGGTACGGAATTGAAGATTTTTTTATAGGTTGAGAAGTATCTCTTTGGAAAGAAAGAGGAGCATATTGGGTTGCCATATATTATTATGCATAACATAAAAAAAGATTAGAAGTTCTTTAATTTTATTGAAAAGATGGATTATTTATATTTTGAAGGTTCACATACATCACTAAATTTTTTGATTAAGTATTTACTGAATGACTTAGGAATGCGCAAGACAAGTTATAAAGCTAAATCTTTTCTTAATTGGATTTGGCAGCAAGTAGGATAAAGAGCAAGAACAGCCTAGTTCATTTTATTCTTCAGATAATAAAAAGCATCCTTCTCCTTAATTTGCCCAAATGTCTTTGTCATGTCCAGTCGTAATAGGAAGGATAGAAAATCACTTCACGTGTCCCCTGAAATTCATGCGGTTTCGTTGGGGATCGCTAAATGCTCCGTTGGGGGGAGGGGCAAAAAGCTCTTCACTGGCTAGAAAAAAGAAAAAAGAAAGAAAAGAAAAGAGCGTGATTCACTTTTTTAGTTGGAGCCAAATCACGCGCTTGTCTCCGGCAAGGGAAGCCAAGCATTTTATTTTTGAGTACGGATAAGGTACGTAGAGAGTTTGGGTATATGTAGGATTTATTTCAATATGTTAAATTCTTTAATGACAGTGTTCCTTTAAGCAATGTCATGGGTATTTGCCATTTTCTATTGCTAAGGTAAAGGGTTATAAAATGCAAATTTGTATTACTAGTCTTTTTTACTGTTGAACCGATGATTTATGTGGTTTAATAATTTTTTCTTGGGGCAACAATACAGGAAACTTAGAGAATATACTTGAGAGCACCAAGTCTCAAGTGTCTCTTGAAACAACATGAGGTGGCTTGTGTAGAGCTAGATAGAAAAGAAAGTGAAACATTATTATAAATATATAAATGAACTCACATTCCCTCAAGTTCTCAGATTGTACGAGTATCAAACTCTCAAGTTGCTATTTGATTGTGTAAGTTCTTTAGTCTTCATTAGTGAAGGCTCTTTGTTGGCTTCACTCATTTTGTTCTGCCATCAAATGCGTCTCATCAACTTGGTCTTGGCGACTTAATGCAGAATATGAATAACATTACAGAGTGACCTAATCTTCGTTTTGTACTTAATTTTTGTTTGGGTGGCACCTTGGTTTGGTTGAATTGGCTGTACCACTTTGTGATGTACAGCATGATATTTTTCTCTGTATAGCTTTTTCTCGAAGTCCTGCCATAATCTGTTGTAGGCTTTATAGCTTCCATACATTTATAGACTTTCTGTTTATTTTTATTATTATTGTTACTTTATTATTATTACTATTATTATTTTTCAGGGCGCCTACTGTTTACAGTATCCTTTTATTACTTCTTCGTGACTCAACTAACTATAAAATCAGAATCCATGCTGCTGTTGCTTTAGCTGTGCCAGCATCACGGCTTGGTGAGGATTTGTATCATTGCAAATTTTTTTTTTGATTATTGACAATTTTACATGTTCGTTGCTTTCTTGCACGGTTTTTTCTCTTATTGTGCTTATGTTTATTTGCTTGATGAATTATCATTTGTTGCTGCCAAATTTTAAAGGTTCTACACTTTTATGAAAGTTAACTTAACATTTCAATAATGTGACTTTTAATTTTTCATCACTTTTTTCTACTTTCTCTTCATTTTCACTATGTTTTAATCCGCCAAAGCTATTATATGAACTAAAACAGCTATCTTGCAAACAAAGAAGCTTAACTACTGCCCTGTAATTCATCATTCCTGATGCTGATATTCATTAAAAAAATTTTTGCTATATGATTTTTTGTCTTATTTATTTCCTTTATTTTTTTTGTTGGAAATGGTTTAGTTGTTAAATGGTTATTTGTGAAACTACTGTTGGAAAAATTTGCTTCCAAAGAAAATTATTTGAGCCAAAATAGTTAAATGTGAAATTCAGAAGCTTAAATTGCTGTCCTGCAATTGGCAAGCCTTCTGATGTTGACATTTCTATTTTGTTTTGTTATGTTATTTGTGCCATTGTATATATACAGGTTTTTTTCTTGGGACTGCTGTAGTTATGTGAAAGGTTGGTTGACACTGTTACTGAACAAGTAGCTAGTAAAGGCTACAAATGGAAAAAATATGTGAGATCAGTTTGGTTTCAGCTTTCAAATTGTTTCGAGGTAAATTATAAGAAAGCTCCAAGCAATAAAAAACACTAATTGTATGTGTGGTGAGCGATGTTGGTTTAGTAAAATTAATCCAACATTAGGTACACTCGCACAGGATCCTATGAATGACTAAATAAAATAATTTAATACAACCATTCAACATCAAAAGCCATACAAGCATTAAATTAATAATAATATTCCATTAAATTTAATATAAGAAAATCTCAAAAATACATTCATAATAGTTATATCTGAAATAAATTAAACAACAGTCTTTTTGCTACTACATTATTTCTAATAAAAAAATGAAGTTAAAGTGTTTTCTGCAAGTTCCAAAAAAATCAATACCATCAAATGTCCAATCATCAAGCTTGCTCGGCCTCCTTCAATTGTACCTGACCTTGTGACATCATAATAATGTCGGAATTTGAATTCTCTGTAATTAGAAAATACATTAAGTACCAAATGAATATTAAGTGTTATATCTTTCACATAAAAGCGGTATCTGATAAAAATATAAATGACAAATTACAGGAAACATTGTTTAGCATAAAATGATTTAATTCTTGCAAAACAAAGCATTAATAATGACAGAACATTTCTGTCATAAATAAGCATTATGTCCTTGCCAATAATTAAAAATACTTACATAAAAGAAAATTCTTTATGCACTTATCCAATAAGTTTTGCATGTGTATATATATGTATGCCTTGATTATATGTAGCAACATTAACTTTGTTCAGTTAGTCAAGCTGATAACCTTGAGGTCGGAGTTCATAATATAAAAATAGACATTATACTGCCCCTACATAGGCTACATCATGGCAACCTTATTACTCCCAAAGTAGATTAGCCTGGTTTATATCTTAATCCATTTAAAATATCCACCGTTTCTTGAGCCCTTACTTTTATTCACAAGAAATAACAATGTAACACTTTGAATCATGTCTTTTTTGTCAAAAATAACATTTGCAATCATCTAAAAATAGGCTCAAAGTGATGCATAGCTGCATAAAAGGGCAAATAAGTGCAAAAAGTATTATTCTGGGTATCATTGTGTTTGACTTAAGTGGATGTAGCACTCAAAAGTTTGATATATCTGCATAAATTACATATGCATTATTATTAGACTTTGAAAATGATTTATTGTATTAGTGAAATATATAATATTGATCCTAAGTCTTAATTTAGTTAATTCCCTTAGTTCATATGACTTTCCTTACAATTTTGATTAAGTTTGACTTTTAAATTTATGGTGGTTTCTAAAATTATTTATTTAAATGAGTTACATTTCTCTTATGTGGAATACCAGATTTTTTTTCAAATTTAGTTCCAATCTGTGACGGACGGGGAATCGAGTTTGAGAATTTTCAAGAAATAATTCATACTTTGAAAATATACATTACATGAAAGTAAATAAAATAAAATATATAATTGTCCATAATTACATTCAGAGCCGCCCATATGAATTACACAGTTTATAATTATTACAAAAGAAGTTTGAAATTTAAAAATATCTTCATTTTGCTCACTTCTCAAAAGCTTTGACTTTAACTTTTAAAATGCAAGAAGATCTTCTCAATTATCAAAACCTGAAAATTTTCAAATGATGCCAATCAGGCAGGAGTACGTAGACTATTTTTATATGAGTTACATTCTAGCATCTTATAGTAAGCATAAATCAATATGAGAGTGATATAAAGAAAGTTTTTGCATCACATATAAGAAACTAAAGCACTTGTCAATGTAATTAATTATTGTCCTGCATGTTAGCGTTGCATTCAAAATATAAGAAAAACATGAAATAAATTTTATCATAAGCATTTGTAACATAAAATCGAGTCCGTAGACCCCTGAGCCAAAATGGGTAAACCCATAGGTATAACCTTTAGGAAGCTTTCTTGCTACCCGTCGGTAGCTTATTCATAATTAGAAACTGATAGTGTGTCTTTTCTCTGGATTTGCCCATTTCCCAAAAAATAGCTAAATCCTTCTATATGACTCCATAAGCTGTTAGCAGGCCCAAATTGTACAGATTCTCAGTAGCAGGCTCCAATCCTTGATTGGGCCTTCTATATGACTCCATAAGCTGACAGCTTATGGGATGCTAACAATTCATTGATTGCTGCTACTTTTAAAAATCAGCAAGCTCAAATAATTGATATAAAATCGAAAGTCTACAATTTATTCCAGGTACTTCATTCATAAAGCTTAGATCAAATCAGGATTGATGTAAATGCATTGCATTCTGATTTTTCTTTATTCCTAATGGTTTCCTGTAAGTTCACATCAAATACTCTAATATTCATGTTTATTTTTTCTTACTTGTAACTTTTCTGTACCTATCATAAAATTAAAACAAATCAGAATCAATTGGATTTGATTAGGACTAGAAATCTCTTTCAACTCTGATTCTGATTTCCGTAATTTTAGGTTCAGCATGTTAATCCTGCTTCAATCAAATCAGGATTGATCATCATTTTTCCTGTTTATCATATCTTATTAAGATTAGAAACAGCAAAGCCTCTGGATTCTTGCTGTTTTGTTTCAGGGAATTCTACCAAAATCGGTTTTAGTTCAGGTTAATTTCTATTTAATGAGGAGATTATCCTACAGATATGATTTATGAGTTACCTATTTATGCTTATTTCTATTTTGCAAAAGCAACAAGTCCGTTTAAGAGTTTACTGTAACCATTTTGTAAGTTATAAAGCGGAAATTGTAGGTTACAATTAGTTAATTTGCTTAACATCTAGGGTACATAGTTTAAATGAACGTTCTGTAGCATGTTAGAGTACTTAAAATGAGATGCGGCACTTTCCAAAAGGTGCTCTTAAAGGTATAGTGAAAGCACTCAACCCATCGACTTCATAAGATTCAGATTGCTATGAGTAGATTCTAACAGGATATGTATCAATATATTTTCAAGTGCATTTGCTTCTGCATCGAAATTATTCTATTAACCACTTCTTGTTGCTGATCTTCTCTACAGGACAATTCTAATTCAGACTGGTTTTTAACCAACAACTAAGTTCTGATTTTAAAGAGAAAAAAAGATCATTTGAATCTTGGAGCTTAGCTTAAAGATACACTATTAACTTCCAGATTGAAATTACAGATAGCTTCCATTATTTACTTTTATTGTAATAGGGTACTCTCATTAGACATGAATTGTCTTTAACTCAGCTTTTCCCCAGCTACCCTCAAAAATCAACATTTTATCTGAGGCGTTAAGTCTAATTTATATTCCTTTTCACATGACCTACGGAGATTCCAATAAGACAGGAAACCCGATATACAGCTTCTTCACAACATTGAATTTCCCTATCTATACCAATTTCTGATCCTCATCTCATCACCCTTTATTTTCATTCTTTTCATACATTTGAAAGCCTTTTTTAATTTTCCCTAACGGCATCTGCTCTTTGTTAGTCCTCATGGGTCTTTAAATTAGAATGTTAGGGATCCCATAGCATACGACATTACTTTCTAGATTGAATCAACTCTGCTGAATCAATTCTTAGTCTCATTTGCGTTCTTAATAAGATCTGTTTTGATCTAATAAACAAGGATAAAATCAGCTCCAAATTTCACGAAGAGCATTCAACTTATAAACCTGATAAGATCACTGCTTTAAAGTCCTACTGTGATCAAGTGAGAACAATTCCGAACTGATTTTCTATTTACACAGATCATTACTAAGCATTTAAATGAAGGTTGCTACAACCTACTTTGGCAACTGTCAACCAAATTCCTAAGATTCATTTATGCACCGAGTCTATTGAAGTGAAGATAAAATCAGTTATAGATGCAAAATATAAAAGAATTTTACTATTTTTTGTATCGAATCTACTTATTTTACAATACTATCTAAGATATCCTTATACATGAGCAGGTCAGCAACAGTAATGAACCAACATCTGAGCAGTTGCGGTTTCACCAATAAGAAAACAATATTAAAAAGGGGTCTATGAATAATCATCAAAATTTTGAAAACACCCCACTACAGGAAACAACCATCAAATGTTGCATAGCCAAACATAAGACTCTAGGTAAATAAGTATTAGGTTTCCAGAATTCCTCAATTTACCTATACAAGCAAACACAGTAGCATACATTTCATCAAGATTGAGTCCAACCACATCAGCTGGGCTCAGCTAAGTGCAAATGTAGCTCGTCAAATGTATTCTAGATGGATCAGATGAAATATTGTGCACATAGTTGAGCGCTCAGGTGTAAATCACAACATACAGAGCATCCCAGTAATTATGCTTAGCATGCATACAACTAAAACAACCGCTAGTGAAAGTGTAAAAGGGAAAGGAGAAGGGACGAAGTTAAGAGAGGAGATTAAGGCCAACAACTTAGGTAAATGAGAGGCCATCTAATGCTACGACTGATTCCAATTAAGATGATTGAAATTCAAGCAACAAAAGACAGTCTTACTTATCAAAAATACCATGGGTAAACTCAGACCTGAAAGAATCAATCAGAGAGAATCTAACGTCTGAGCACCTCCAAAATAAGACATTAGTTAAAGTTTTTTCTTGATATATGGTAATTGCATGCGGTTCAAAATACAGATGGCTTTAAGAGAAGAGGGGAAATCTTTTTGTTTAACACAATCAGAGCTTCACTACTTATGTCTATATTAGCCAACCCTGCTACATCATTGCCTTTCTCCATATATGTGTAATTGTATAATTAAACATAATGAGCATAGAGTAAACTTTTTGCATCAAATAGCATGTATTCCAATCGCCCATAGAGCCAGATTGGATCATATGAATAAGACTAACAGCATCACTTTCAAGCCAAATGTTGTACAATCCAATTTCATTGCACAAAGTGAGATCCAACAACAGTTTTAAGAGAAGAATTAGCAGACTTTTTGGTAGAAAGCAAAGGCAACTCTAACATCATGTTTTCTAATGATCCAGCCCATAGCAGCTAACCCATTAATCTGCTTAAAACACCATTTAACAAAATAATCAGTTTGATGATTGATGCAATTAGGGATCTTAAAGAACCATCTACACCAACCCTCACCTCTGAAACTGTTAGCATTAATAAGCTTTGTATTAGCAGCATTTTCATTGTAATTGATAATTTTACAAATTACACGGGTGGTGTTAAACTTGAAATTTCTATATTTGCAATTTTTTCTTTCCTCCTATATGTGCTGTATAATAATATGATGATAAAATAAACTCTAATGTGACGTTGGGTAAAAGTTACCTTAGAGTATCTAGGCCAGCAAAAAAGCATTGATAGAAATTAAAATTGGGTTTGAAGCCAATCATATTAGCAAAATACATCCAAATTTCTTCAGCCTTATCCCCATTAGTAAAAATGTGATTGCTAGCTTCACACTACAAGCTGGGGGCGCTTCTCAAGATAATTACCAACACACAAGCTGGCCATGCTAGGTTGAGTTAGAATGATTGTTATCAACACACAAGATCATTACCAGTGCTCTAACAAGCAACTAACTTTAAACTCATTGTCATGATCACGACGGACAAACTCATTGCATGTGTGCGGGTATAAATTTTGATAATTTATCCTTAAAGCTTAACTTTATGCTCGCCTCTAGCAATTATCAACAAATCTTGTTGTTTTCTTCATCGCATTTATCATTGGGGTTTCATTGTCGAAGATACTCGCTGCTGGGATATAAGTAGAATATAAAAATAGGGACATGTATTATTTTTGTAATTTTAAGTGTATAAAGTTATGAAATGTGTTAAAATATCAAAATGTTTTTTTTTCTTGTTAGAATATGGTTTTAGGTGAAAACTATTTGAATAAAAGCAAAGTACTCACAGGGTTAGTAATATGTTCAAACTTCTGATAATCGCATGACTTATAATCAACTAAAAATCTAAATTAAAATGCTTTATCGAAAGATGACTTGCTTGAAATACATTTTTTGTGCCAAGAATACATTTGATTCAACTAGAAATTTACTCAATATATGAAATGAATATATTTATATGTATGCATAGTCACATAAAAGATAGTGTATTTCTACATGTTTATGAACTTACATTTAATATATCATATAAAATTATTATAAATTTTAACTGTTTTAATATTGGACATAGTTATGTTAAGAATTAAGATTATTTTATGTAGAGTTTGTTACTAGGTCCTAGGCTTTGAATGACAAATGAGGGTTGTGTTCGGTAGTTATTGGTTAGCATAAACTTTATCAAATAAACACGTCATGAAATCTTTAAGGGGAAATGCTAGAGTTCCCCATTCATAGCCCAAAATGTGTGAGAAAAGATTGCTCAAGCCCTTGGAATTATCTCATAATACGCACAAAAGTGCATCGCAGTTCAATTATTTATTTATTTTTTAATAATTGCTATAGTTCCACATGGTTTGGGCTTAGCCTGGGCACTGTAGCAGTCCCCATCTGTACTTGAGCTAGGGTGTTCTTGGAAGCAACGCTCTATAGAGCCTAAATGTAATGAAAAGTACTCAAAGTTCTCTACATCAGTGCCTGGGTGTATTGTTAATGAGCGATGAATGTGAGTTAAGAAGTAATTCAAAATAATTAAGTAGGAATTGAATGATTGTTGGAACTCTTACTAAAGTTGGTTGATATTATTATTAGTTGATAAATATTGTCTTTAAATGGAAAAGTGGGTGAGAGAAAAAAACAAAAGTAAATCTTAGGGTTAACTTTGATGTCAAGTAAGAATTGTCATAAAAAATGATATGAGGATCATCTTAAATAAAAATTTAAATGGGGAGATAGAATTATATTCTTTTATTTTTAAAATGATGGTACAATTTAAATATTGCAAGTATTTATGCCTTTTAAGATAATTGAACAGGACTATAAAAGAATTTTTTTTTCTCTTCAAAAATTTTCCACAAAATGTAATTAATCTCTTCATCGCTTAGTTTTTTAAAAACTATTAGCTTCAAATAAACGTTTTAAGCAACGATCTGTTGCTTTTAAATATTTTTCATAATCCAAGCCAACAACCTTCATGCCCCTGCTTTAACCTGCTTCACCATCAAATTCAAAACCCAAATATTCTTGAACAGATCAGCTGAGGTCTTATCCTCGTGCATGCATCTTCAAGATTATTTGAACAGTACTATTAAGCGTGAACAATGAATGACATTGATTTTGTTTGATTTGGTCTAGTAATTGTTTTTGCTTTTGACCTGTTTAATTAAAAAAGTCATTTGTAACGTGTGTTTTTTGGCATGTATATTATGTATAATCTCTTAAAATGAATAAGCTACCCACCCATAACATATTTGTTATCTGTTAAGCTTCTTTATTTGTTAGGTATCCAGGTTAATTGAGTAGCATGCTTTTTAGTGAACTGCTTCCGTTTAAAGAATTTTGTACAAGGTATACTTTTTAGTGAAATGCGTATATTTAGAAACAATAACAAATTTAAATTTGGGTAATAATAGACACCCAAAGGAACCTATAATTGAAAATCAAAACAAGAATTATATGATTCATGAAGGCGTTTCCATCTAATGCAACTAGCAAGGTGTATTCAGAGTACAGGAAACAAAAGATTAATGCAATTGGTGTGCTCACTGTTGGAGGTCATGTGCCTGAGCCACAAAAATTATCTTCTTTGCATGCGGGAATATAAATTTTTTTATCTGTCATCCCTTACATCCTTATTAACAGTGATTTCATTCACTGAGTTGCATACCTTCTTATATTATAATTTGCATTCATAAATAATGCATTATACTATGAATTCTATGTACAATTGAATCTGATTTGTCTACATATTGCAAAATACCCTACTTTAAACTTTTTATTTATAGAATAACAACATGAAGTCATATTACAACATAACAATTAATCACACTGCAGATTTTAAAATTTTTGGAGCAGAAAAAACTTACACAGAAAACAACAGCATGGTGGGATTGGTTACATGAATACTTTGTTTATTTTGTGCACAGTCAAATAGAAACCTCTCCTTAAGTTAAGTAGAGAGGATCCTTTCTAATGGTTTCTTCCCATATTTTTTTTGGTCTTCCTCTTTTAGGAATCTTTATGATATGAATCTTTAAAAAAGAATCTGCACTTAGAAATGCAAAAAAAATTATGTTACTATGTCTTAAAGGGCATATACAGCCACGATTTTTTATTTTGATAGAGTTTTGTAATCAAAGTAGTCGTTTCAACTAAATTTCAGCAGAAAAAAGTTGAGCTGAAATGAAACTGATGGATAATAAGTTTTGGTAAGTTTTTGTTTTGGCTTTATACTCAAAAGTTTCTGATGCCTGATCAAAATAACTACTAAGATTCTTGTGTTTTTAAAATTTTGTACTTCTAATACAAATTGTTAGGTCGTGCCTTTACTGACCTTATTGCTTAAGAGGGTTGTGTCATAGGGAGTATAATTGCAAGTTTCATTTTATTTCTTGTATAATACTCTGTAATTTTCCATGAGAAATAATTAAGCTACTTCCACGCTGCACGTCTCACAGATGAGAGTAAATTTTAATATTTATTAGAACTCAGAATGATGTGGCACAAATGCTTGCTAAATGTGAAAATATTAAAAGCAAGCTTAAGCTGCTTGTGCACATAAAGGGGGGATCATATATTAGTTTGAAATAAGATGGGGAGATGACTGATGTGAAAGGATTATGAACTAGTAGCATAATGATCATTTAGTTTAATGAATTCCAAAAAGATTCACAGAAAATCACCATTAATATCATTGCTACTTTCAGTAAATGAATTAATTGAATTTGACTCACTAGTCTGACTCCAGCTAGTTGGGATATAGTGCCCAGCTAGCTGGGATATAGTGCTAATTATGACGTTGATAATCTGAATTTTTACATAGCTGTATCATTAAATATTGTCTTCTTTGATGTTAGAATGTATAAATTTCAGAGAGTAGTAGCTGTTGAAGGACGTTAAATTTAGTACATCTCATACATTTTTTGATATATATTTCTTTTTATTTAGATCATTATATTTGAGATCATGGATACTTCCCTAATTGATATTAATTGCTTTGAAACTTTTATCAATATTAATTGCTTTGAAACTTTTTTCAGTTTTTCTTATGCTCATGATGTTGATGACATTCTATTTTGTTATATGACTTTTGGAGATATATGGGGAAATTATGCAGACTATGGAAGCTCGTTTTCTGATGTTGTTCAAGGACTTGAGCATGTACTTGAATCTTTAGGTTCACACCAATCTGTGGTACCATCAAGTTTTAAATACAAAGACAATCTTGAGAAGCAGGTTTTTAGTATTATGATTGATGTTCTGTATTTTTTCTGATTTTTTTATAATTTATTTGTTCTTTGTGATATGCTTTTCAGTTGAGTCTTACTACTTTACATGTCCTTGGATTTGCTTCATCGGAGGATGGTCCAGCTCTTAAAGATTTTCTTTTCAAGGTGAGGTCCCATCTCTTTTTATTTTTTATTATTATTATTTTTATTTGCATATATTATGTGCCAATTCATGCATCAGTAGATATAACTAAAGTTTTCTATTAACATCAAATTTATACGGCGATGAAATTTTTAGCCTTGACGATACTGTAGGGCTGTTGTAGAGAGATGCAGCGATAAAAATAAAGTTAATATGAAAATAGTGATGATGACTAAGCAATACTAATGTAATGATAAAGATACTTATGCATTACTTCATAAAAAAATTCACAAGCTCAAAAATTATATTTTTGTACAAATATGGATGCATTCGATGAATTTAAAGAATATGATTGTGAGGAATTATGCTAATAAAATTAAATCTTGATCTCACAAAATAGAAAAGTATATGGAATAAAGTAAAAATTTGAGGATTAAACTAATGCATTCAGTGGTAAAGCAGGTATTTCGGACCTCAGTGGTAAGGGTATGTATACTCTTACTTGCAAAGTTCTCTTAATACTTGCTTACAAAACACTAAATAGAAGCAATAAAAGAAACTTCATTCATGAAGAATTATTTTCATACATGATACAAAAGGTGTACTTATGGCAATATCATAGTCATTGAACTTTTCTACGTATGATCGGTGACCCTATCACTATAATACCTTTCATATTGACTTACCGGTATCATCACATTTACAACATGCATTTAAATTTGTCTGACATTGTTGAACTGCTCTACATTGTCTTTGAATCCTTGGGTCCTTATTCCTGATTCTTAATTCCAAGCTGCAAGTCTCCCTTATTGTTGAAATGTGCCAATGTACTCGTGTAAAGAAATATCTTTGCATCTTTTGAAAAATGAGAAACGCCATTGCCAATCTGGCTCAAGGTACCAGAAATCTATTTATTTCCCACCTTCATTTATAGCTTCATCAACCATAAATGCTTCTTCAAGTTTTTCAAAGTATATGATTTGTAAGTAACTCAACATTACATGTTGAAGGTTCATGAATAGTTGAATTTGAAATTGGAGCAATAGCCTTTGATGAAGGGATGCCTCCATCCCTTGAAGGTTCTTATGAAGCAGTAAGCACGATTCTTATATCTTGAGCTGCACAAACGTAACAACCTGTAGTTTGCCTGGATTTCAACTTTATATAAAGCATGCTAACAATACCTTGGATTAGGCTTTCATCTTGATTGTTTAGTTTTGCTTTATAGTATCTCAAAGAGTCTTTTGTTTCTGCTTTCTTATCCACTTTCAAAAAACAAAAATTTTCACAAAAAATAAAATAAAGTATTTTTCTTTTCCCCATATGTTCTTTATTTATTATAAATTTGTATGCAACAGCATCATATAAACATCTCTCCTCAAAGAACAAAAGTAAATAGACATTATGCAGTGCACTCAAATGGTAAAGATTTTTTGAATTCTTACTATATATCTGAAATTCAAATCTTACCAATCACATTAGTTCCAAGGGTTAATGTTGGCAAACACAGCCTCCACGTATCTAAAACTCAGCGGGCGATGCTTCGTATAAAGATACTTGTATAACTAGCTATTATTAATTTAGTTTACTTTATTATATTAATCGTAGTTTATAATGATAATAAATAATACTTCAACTCTTCTTATTTTTGTCCTGTTATGTATTATTTATGTTGCAGAAAGCTATGTTTTTTGAGGGCTGGTTCAAATTTCTCTGCGCATCATTATTGGAAGGTCAAGATAAAGCCTCAGCCATGTCGGCAGATGCTTCTTCTGCTCCTCAGTTTCTGCCAGATAAAGCAAAGGTCCATGCCGCACTTGGGTCCTTATGCGACCTTTACAATGGTGCAAACCGCCTTGATATTGCTCGAAAATTCGAGGCATTGGCTTCTCTTATGCTGCTGCCCCAATGAGGCTTCCTTTCTCAGACTCCTCTCTTGTGGCACCACATAAGCACTCTGGTCATATGCAAGCAAAGTCCATTGTTTTAGGTTTAATTTCTTAGAATTATGTAGTTATTTCTTAGTTATTTACTTAAGTACAAGTTCTATATTATGGAGTGTGGCTCTTGAATTATAATTTCAAGTCGAACCCAAGTACAAACTTCTCCAACAACTTCAAACCCAAGCGGAGTCCGAGTTAATTCAGATAGAAAGGAGTTGAATTTGAAGATGAGCTAAACTTCTCAAACCTTAGTAGAGTGCTCTTATGGTCAACTTATTATCTTTAATATGTTTATATTTAATTTTGATAATGAGAAAAACCATTCTTGTGTGATGTTTGTGAGCATTTGAAATAATATATTTTGTAGTATATTTGCATTCTAAATTTTTTTGTTCTAATCATGGAGTGATGCAATGAAAAACCCTAACTATTTTTAGATGCATTTATTATGCTAAGACTGGAGTGAGTTTCGAGCAGGTCACCGTAGCAAAATCTATGTAAATGTTTTGCTGGACATTTGTGGGATGATGCATTTGCTCAATGTGTCAGATATACTCATAGTGATAAAAAGAAAGTATTAAATTAGTGCTTCAGCATTATATTTAGCCTCTTAAAATGATTGTAAGCTTAAATTGGGTAATGATTTTGGTGTAATTATATAGACTTGTAATAATTTTGCTGGCCGCATTATTGGGTTTTAATTTCTTTCAATAAAAAATTTTGAAAAAATTATTGTATTTTATAATCAAAACCAACTTAATTTTGTATTGTCTTCACATTTAATGATAAATTATATTATTTTCTCATAAATAAATATGAGATTAAATACATTAGAAAAGGAATTATTTTAATTTTTTTTTTTTTTAATTTAATGTGAGTGATGAGATTAGGATTTTTTTTAAGGTTTTGAGTTCAGATTACGAGCTAATTGATAATTAAGATATCATAAAAGAGATTTGAACTTTAGAACCGCTCCTAAGAACCAGAAGTCAAAGTTCTCTTCTCCGCCCAGAGCACTGCTATTCACTCGCCGCCTTCCTACAATTCCAGGAATATTTCCTTCGCGCGACCTCGGCATTCCCGATCCTTCTCCGTCTTCAACCATGCTGCGATTCGTTCTCCTCTGTGCAGTCGTCCTCTCGCTCTCCATTCCCTTTGTCTCGCCGCACGAGGATCACGGCGATGAGGCGGCCGGAAGCTGCGAAGCAAGCCCTGCCTCCATTATTGTTGCGGATTTCCGCCCAGGAATCATAACCGTCGATGGCCGTGCCGACGACTGGGACGCTGTAGATGGCTTCGAGTCCGCTCTCCTTCCCGCCCTCGATCCCGATGCCGACAAGGCCTATGCCGGCGGGAAGATGAGCATCAAGGTTCTGTTCTCATCTTGACCTAAAGTTTTCATTGCTTACCTCCACTAAAGCCTTTTTTCGGCTCCAAGTTGGGCTTTTAAGACGCTGTTTGCTTGGAATGCAGTCATTGAGACAACCGCACGGATTCTGTATTTTATAAGTTTTAATTGTGGGAGGATGAAAATGGTAGAATGCCCTTCGAGTTATTCCCTGGAATGCTCTTTTGAATCATTCAAGGAAAAGGGGTCACTTCCTCTGTGTTTCGCAATCATTTTGACATGGGATTGCCTATTGGAAAATGCAGTTAGCGAGGATCGGACACATAAACATATCTTATTTCTTGCTCCAGGTGCACGTTTTGTAGATATGCAGCTGTCTAGTTCAGGCTTTTCAGCAATTTGTTTGCTAGGAATGCAATCGGCTAGAATGATTAAAAATTTTATTGAGGCTACCGCACAGATTCTGTATTTTCTAAGTTCTAACTGTAGGAGATGGAATCATTTAGGCCGGGAAGATATTAACTCCCTGCCCATGAAGCCATTCATTCCTGCGTTTCTCAACTGTTTCAACGTTTAGTTGATTTGGTGAAAGTATGAAAGGGATGCCTGTAGGAACTGCGATTAGTCAAGATCGAACTCATAGGCCTTATTTAGCTATTATTAAGTTTATAAACGTGTGGTCAATTCAATCAATATGTAGCAAATGGATAATAGTTCGTTGGGGAATATTATGGCTCTTTGTTAGGAGCAATGAATCAAACAACGGACACAAAGTTGGGCAAGATATATTGAGGGCGAAACCTAATTTTCTCCAAGAGCTCTTAAGCTTATGGGTGTAGGCCTACCTATGCTATTTTTGCAGCACCATGGATTCATCTTTCAAAATATGGGATTTTATTTCTCTTACAAATTTTAACAAATCTTTTTCAGTATGAGAGTTCATCATCACCTTAACGATCAACTCACTCAAATGAATGCTTTTAAAACAATCAAGATATATGGGAGTCACCTAGAGTTGCAAATAAGTTAAGCATATTTGAGCTTGGCATGTTAAAGGACTCACAAGCCAAGTTGATAAAGCTCACGAGCTAAGCTCGAGTTGAAATCGAGTCATTAAACATGCTTGAGCTTTAGCGACTTAACTAGTTATCTTACCGGACTGACTCATTTATATAAAATATATAATAATTTATTCTGCAATTTATTAACTGATAACCTTTTATATTTAATTAAGCATAGTCTAGCTTGATAAATGAGCTCTAATTTGTGCTTGATAAAGGAGTTCTATTGGAGCTTGAGCTTGATAAAAAAGATGATCCAAACTTGTACATGTCTGACTCAAGCTTGTCTCAACTTGATTCCACCCTTAGGGTCACCTGTTTTAGAAACTCAATGTTGGTAAAAAACACCTACACAACCACAATTGTCTGAGTCCCTTTTTCACAAACCAAACAAAGGCACAGAGTTGGCCACATGTATCAAAAGTCAAACTTAATTTCCACCGTTTGTGGATGTGGGTTAACTAATGTATACCACTCCTTTTTTTTTTAAATTTAGAAATGTGGAACTAAACTATTCTCACATGCATCAAATCTTTTTTGTAATCTACATTTAAATTTCTAACTTGAATTTGCAATCAAAGTGATCTGTTTTGTTGTAAATGTGAATGAAGATTATGGAGCTTTTGACTTCATTCTTATAAGTTTTAACCTTTAACAATTTACCATAGCTTGCGATGGTTTTCTTCATCTAACTATAATAGAAATTTTGATTTGGCATTTGTATAATTAGTGTTTCTAGTGCCTCTGTGGATTGTGCACCACTATTTGTATTTTAATAGCTGACCCATCTAGTGGAACTAATGTTTGGTGTTATTTGTTGTTGTTGTTATTGTTAGTATTTACATAGGAAAGCATAGCTAGAAATGATATACACTGTTATTTGAACATTTGATTAGCGCAGTATTTGTAGAATCAGTTTGAAATCGCTCGACTAATGTACCAATGTGGTATTTCTACTCAATATTATTTTAATTGCTTCTATGGCTGCATTTTCCATTATGTTATGAGTTTGAGTTTATATTTTATGAATGAATATTATTATTATATTGTTCATAACAAATGATCATTATATATAGGCAGTGCATGATGGGACTCGTGCTTTTTTCATGCTGCAAGTCGATGGAGAGTATGCCTACTCCCAAGGGTATTTTATTTTCTATTATGTCTCGGTCCAAAGTTCTTTACTTAGATGATGTTACTGCCTGCATTAAGTTATATGGACTATTCTTTGTATTTTGTTGTCTATAATTTATAAGTGTTTTTCTTGCATTATTATTACTAATTTAATATTATTGATGCCAAGGCCCTGTTCTAATTTTATTTCATATTTTACTGTATTTCTGCATTGATTCTTTAATCTTTAAAATTAATATGAGGCAATATTAGTACGAATGATGCTAAACTGTGTGTATCCTTAGGCTTTAAAACAAGTATTATGAATGGTTGGTTTGAAAAATTAACTTGGCGTTCATATTGTTGAGCTTTGGATCACTAGCATCACAGCTGCTCCGTCTATAATGAAGTGGTTAAAGTGCATCTGCTGCCTAGTATTTTGATATTTTCTATATATGGCTTGGAATGAATGAAATATGTTTTCTGATTTTTATTTAAAGAAATTAATTTTTTTTCTATTTTAATGTTGGAAAACTTCAATATGTGATTTTTCATCCTAGTTTTGCATTAACAATCCATTGGCTTTAAAATTTTACATCATCTTGTCTTCTGAGAAATCAATTGTTGTAACTATCTATCTTGGACAAAATATGATAGCAGAAGTCTATTTAGTAACATTTGACAATTCTATACGTATTGCACTGAAGAAAGCATCATAGATCATGCTTCTTGTGTTGCTATCATTCAACCAGAATCGTGTGGATTATTGATGATTTGTTGTTCTCCTTATGCAGTGTGAATGAAAAATGCCCTTCTGTTGCTCTAATGTTTCAAGTGGGGGAGAATGCTTCATATTATAATGTAAGTGCATCTTGATTTTTAAATAGCATGTCTTTCTTTAGAAAAGAAAAATGTAAAATTGCCAAATTTACACATTATCAAATATATTGAATTTATGTACTTAACATTTTTGTTACTACTTGTTAGTTTCTTAAAAGGTTATAGATGGTTCTTGAGTAAATGTCTGCCAGAGGATTACCGATGGTGTGGTAGGTTTGGATCTTTAGATCTGATACCAAAATTAGAAGTTATTGAGGAAGGCAGGAGGAGGAGAAGTGGATATACCCTTGACCACCAAGCATCGGGGATGAGCTTTTCCATCAAGAGTGCCCTTTGGAGCAGTCACTAGGCTCTCCATTTCAAAGTACACAGTTGATTTAGGATTTTCAAGCCTAGTTATTCATTCCATCCATATATTTGTATAACGTACTTCAACAATTTGCAAGCCATTCATTCCATATGCTGAGCACTTGGTCGTTCATTTTAAAATGCAACAAATACATTTAAATAATAAAAAATTTGAAATAAAGTCGTGCAAGTGCTACAGGTTAATATTGATACTATTGGTTATGTTGATGATGATTGAGTGTGCTTCATCAATTACCCTGTCTAGGTTATTATTTTTTGTATTTGCACCTACAACCACTCATTTATTGTATGCTGAAAGTATGTTTTTCTTGTAAGATGGGAGGTTGCAAAGATTTGCCGGGATCATGCAGTAGCAGGAGTTGTCGTGGTCATGAAGTCGATATCATGCACTTTTCCATTGGAAATGCAATTCCGGGTCGGCTATATGGTGGAAATCCAGTGGACAACTTTGAGGGTACTGGAGGTGATAGGTATGCATATAACATATTCTTATCATGGTCTAGTTATTGCTTATGCTAGCACTCTTATTGTTTTTGTTGTTATTTACAGGTTTGGCCATCTTACTGATATATATGCATGGAATCCACATTGCCTTTATCTTGATGGAAAGGGACCCTCGGGTACTAGAAGATTTGAAAATTCTATTGGATATTAAACTGATCTATCTAAACAAAAACATGCTCTATGTTTTATAAAAAAATGCCATTGTACTTTTATTAATTGGTTGTTTTAGAACTATGAGGGGTTGCAGTTTGTGGTAGGAAATTTTGTTTTGCATTTGCCATATTAATAAAAAATTGTAGTATAATTATCTGAAGGCAGCCTAGGAGTCACATATTGACAAGCAAGTGCTTGTGAGGCGAAGGAATTTATTTTATTCATTTCTCAAGACTTATCAAAGTTATGATCTAACTAAGCAGTGAAGAGAAACCCATAAGCAAAACATTATCAGATAAATTAAATTTTTCTTAATTCTGTACTGCTTTTTAGTCTAGTTAGGTTTGAATAATATATTGTTTTCTTCTATTAAATTTACTAATGGTATTTTGTGTTGTTTAGTTTTGTCTCTGGATTTGATTTCCTTGAAATTAGGGGCTGCTTGGTTTGGCATTAGCTTGCCTTAGCTTAGTTTAAATAACCCAAATAGCTTAGCAGCTGAACTTATCCATTTTTAAATTTGAAACAACTAATTTTAGCAAACCAACCAAACATCTTTGCAGCTTAGCTTAACTTTTTATTTTATCTTGTAAGCTTATCATTAAACATAGAGTCCTTAGTGTGGTTTATGCAAACTTGTTTGTACTGCTCTTTTGTTATGTTTTGTTTTTTTTTTTTGCATGTTGAAGGCTTTTATTTTCATGTATGTTTTCAGTCTAGATTTTTGATGTTACACTGATAGTCTCTAGAACGTTCTTGTTTTTTTTATTATTTCAGGATTTAATTCAATTATACTTTATGTATTCATTAGAATTTTCTATTTTCATAATTGAAAGCTAGTTAAAGGAGCATTAAGAATAGTGTGTTATTTTGTGGAGCTTGATTAGATCAGCAAGGATATATCATCTATTTGATATCAAAAAATTTTGAGGGTATTTTTGTCATTTGTGAATTGTTGCCCTAGCCTTTATATAGTTTTGTGGAGGCTAAGTTGTGTGTGATATTTTGGGCGGCCATCATCTTCTTCCCAAGGAGTTGAGAGATTTATAATCCCTTCAATATTTTTTCTCGATTTTGGGTTTTCCATTCAAATTCGGTGTTCTTTGTTTTGTATTTCTTGCGATCTGTGGTTTTTTGTTTCGTTTTTGCTTATAATGGAGGCTGAGCTGCTAAGGGGTCCATGTTGATGGTGAAAGAGCAATATTGGAAATCACTTAACTCAATATTGATGCATCACCACAATACCTATTACTAGATTAGAAGAAAACTAATCCAAATCATTAAGTATTGTGTTTGGCCAAGGATTTAGAAGAGGGTCTTAAGTTAAAATGAAAGGGGAATTATGAATAGTGTTTAGAAGTTTGTAAATAAAAATGCAACAGATGTATTTAAGAATGAAAGTAAAATAGATTTGTACATGCAAATTATGAAAGAAGACATGAGATTACAATTTAAGCAATTGACATGAGTACATACAATAATAATATAAAACAAATGAGTTACTTATGTTTAATCCTAGCTATGAGATACTAATTATTTATGGGGAAATTAACATGTGAATTATGGATCTATATTTTTCCCAAATATTCCAAGTTTAGATTTTCTTAAAAATTTTGGCAGAGTCTCCTTTGTAAATGGTTAAGAAAACACCTGCAGAAGTACATGCAATACTCCCATTCCAATGGGAGTTATAATTTAAAAGAAAAGATAACATAATCTATCATACATTCAATCTAATTTAACTCCAATTCTAATATAGAGTTCAATCATTTTTATAGGATTGCTCACTTCTAATTCTACAATAGAGTTCAATCATTTTTATAGGATTGCTCATTTTCAATTCTAAATAGAGTTCAATCTCTTTTATGGGATTGCTCATTTCCAATTCTAAAAGTAAAAGGGAGAGAAGTACAGATGTAACAATTGTCTACCCTATGATTTATTTCATCATGACATTCAATATTCATAGGAAGATATGCAAAGACTTAATTAATACACAAATTTTATACATTTAATTTCTATTCATCCATTTATTTACTCATCCATTCATTCATCACAAGTATGTAAGTATATTTTAAGTTCCAACAAGTATGGTAAATTAAAGTAAATGATATTTTTACAAAACAACAGCAAATTAAATAAGAAAAAAAAATTTACAACTCACTTGGAGTTCTTAATAAGCTATAAATTTATAATATATGATAAGCGGAAGCAGTTTTAGTTTTAGCGCTTGGTCCAGCTCCACTAGCCACTAAGTGCACCTGATCTATCACATTTTGGCATTTAAATGTGATAGGGCAATGCCAAGAAAATAGAAAACTTGATTAGACTAAATAGTCTAAGCATATTTTAAGATTGGCTAAACAAGTTATTGTTATAATTAGATATCACAGTTCTAATTACAAAGCAAGCACAAATATAGGTGCAATATGGTAAGCGTCCAAGTAGGAAAGGGAGAAACAAGTGAGTTAGAATACTCACTTAAGTATACATCCTAGCCTGCAATTAATATAAGGGCAAAAGCATCCTAAATAGGCTAGAAACGAACTAATGTGCATATGAAATTAAATGAACTAAAGCATGTATATGTTCAAATGAACTTATGCTAAGTAAGGGAAAATAAACAGTAAAGTATTTAAATGAAATTATATAACATTCATTGTAATCTAAATAAACTGTAAATAAGTAAAGTACAGTTCTAAATTATAGAAAATGCATAGTAAGAAAATTGAAAGAAGAATCTTAGACTTAAATCTAAGATACACATAGCCTAGGACTATATAAAGTAATATAGCTAAAAGCTATAGGGAGTCTTAACAATCTATAAGATTGAAGATCTCACATATTTATTAATTAAAGTTATTTTTTAATCTATGCTCATTCTGTGGGCATATTCAGAATGAAATGAGGAGTTAAACACGTCTGTTTAACATCTAAAGAAAAGCGGGGTCCATACCTAAAACACTCACATTCGTCCTCTAAGAATGCGATGTCTCCTTATTACTCCATTTTCAGTCTGCCCTAGACTGATCCACCATATAGAACTCCTAGTAAATTTATGTGAAAGTTTTATTCATGCACAATATATTTATGAATGATTCAATGAATAAGGCTCAAAGCTAAGCAAGCCAATAAGGGAAATTCAATATTTGCATCTAAGTGATATCCAAAGTTATCTAATTTTAATAATCTACTTAATGATTGGAGCTAATTGAGCTCCCAATTAACTTTGAGATATTCATCTCAAGTTAATTGTAATATAATAGTAGTTGTGATTTTGAAAATAATAGATTCAATTCATTGAATATGATATGACAAAATAATTTATAAGTATAATTATTGTTATTAAAAATTAGCTCTTAATCTCATTCTAAACTATAAGATCTAATTACACTAATTAAATCAAAGTTTAGGTACTTAGTAGGTAGAGATTGATATAAGAAATTATCTAATTTAAGAAATTTAAACTAAAGTAATTCTACTGTTTTTCATTATGATTTTCTAGCTAGGTTATATTTTGAATGTTCTAATCAAATAATATTAATTTAGCTAAGTTACAAGTAATTGTAAGGTTTAGGATAAGTACTTACTAGACTTTTAGAACTACAAGTTCTATGTTTACTGTTAATATATATTTAAAGTATTCTATAAGATTCCTAAACTAATCTAAGTAAGTTAAGAATTCTTATTACTATATCTTTAAATAATTAAAAATAGGTTCTAGGGATTATAATGAATAAGTTAAGTACTAAACTAATCACTAAAATTAGATCTAGTTGATTCACGATTCTACAATTACTAATACATTAAGATTATCTATTCTTAATGGTTGTAACTAATAGACTTAGGATTCAACTATAGATCAATTGTAAATCAATTCTAGAGTTTCTACCTTAGGGTTGAAAAGTGAATTAAGCACTTGACAATTAATTCATATAATTAGGAAGTTGAGAACTAAGCTCATAAAATACTATCTAATTGATAAGGGAGGTTATAAATGTGACAAGTTAGTTATCCTAAGATTTTATAAGACCTAAAGTAAGCTACCTAAAATTTTAGGTTAATCACAATAACACTAAGTAAGAGTCAAAAACTTAAAATCATAATTTATTGTCCAATGGAAATATCTTATAAATAAATGAAATCTTTATTTCATAAGGAGAAGATTGACACTAAGTTTGTCAATTTTGGACAACTTTGGAAAAATTAGGGTTTTAATGACTCCTAATTAGGTTAAAAAGTAATTAAGAATATTAGTGTTCAAATATTGTATTTTATTTCATATTATTGGTTCACATTTTTGTGAGTGAAATAGACTATTTGATCATTTGATTTGGATCTCAAATAATCAAATTAGGTCACATGAAAGATTAATATTAATTTAAAGTTAATTAATTAATTATAAATATTGACCCATTAAAATATATATCAAAATAGAAATTAAATTTTATATTATTGATCTATTCATTTTTGTGATCAAAATGATATATAATTTTGTATTATTTAGATTATTAATTATAAAATTATGATTTGATTAAAACTCTCATTATTTAATCAATAATTAATACAAAGTAATTAACGGCTTAATCATGCAATTAGTGACAGAGTAAATGCACGAATTTTAGCATCTCACAAATTAAACGCACGGATTATCGAGCGGCACAGAAGAAATGCATAAGACGGCGGCTCGCTGTTTCGTGCGCTGCATAGGACGGGTGTCGTCCCATTACGGGAGACACGCGTCACGGCGGATACCTCAATAAACCAGAGAGTTCAAATAAAATAGAACGCCGACCGGTTCGTGGACACGTCGTCTTCTTCGCCGAAAGGAAGGAGACGCAGATAGAAATTAGGGTTTGCCCACTGGTCGATCCTGATCACTCCTGGGGACGGCCCGCATACCGGCGAGTTAGTCTCGCCGAAGCTATCCTTCTAGGATCAAAGGACGGACTCGCCTAGTGAAGACGAAGGTAAAAAGGACGATGCTCCTACTCATAGTCGATCAGAGCTCTAAGTGAGCTTAAGTGCGAAAGAAATAAACTTGGATAAGAGATTTCAAGACGGATGAAGGAGGAAGTACCTGGTGTTCTCGCTCGAATCGGTTCGTCGACAGAGGCTTAAGGTACGCGAAGTTCTCTTTTCTTCTTCTCACGGCTCGAGCACCTGCACTCGTCGTTCGCCTCAGGTAGAAGCCGAAGACCCTGCGAAGAAGCTCTCGCAAGCACCTCAGACGCTCTCGGCAGCTCAAGGGACCTTCAACAAATGCCAAAATCTCTAAGGAAGGGAATGGAAGGGGATAATAACCACAAAAAGGCCAGCTGGAGGACCGGACTGTCCTTCCCTGGAGAGCTGCGATCGTGCCTGAGGGGAACGTACCGAGGGAAATGATGTGGCCGATCGAACAGATCGAACGGCCAGATCTGGTTTCCTAGATCTGAGTGATTTCTGGCCGCCAGATCCACCTTAGGAGGTAACGGCTATGATTCGGCTGAACCGCTGTCCCGTGTTTGGGACAAAACAGTGGATTCCCTCCGTTTCTAAATTTTTTTTTTTTAACCGTTGGATTACTTTAAATTTTATTTATAATATTTAACATTCTTTTTTCAAAAGCTTAATTAATTATTGCATTAAGAGGCTGTTACACGATGTCTCAAGAATATGTTCGTAAAAGGTTCTTGAAGGCTTTTTTGTTGAGATCATTAAGATGATATGGGTTTCGATTGCTGGTTCCAAAAAATTATGGGAAATTGAGATCAGAAGCTTAAGTAATGGGATGAGGGAAGGGAAATGCTCTAGGCAAAGGGGGGTGACAGAGAGGGCAAAACCCATTGCATTGATTTTGGATTAGAAGTCCAAAATAATTTTGAAGAAAATTATGAATACATTGAAATGCAAGGATTTACATTTCTTTTTGTTTTTACTCGAACTCAGGATGATATAATATTGTGTAACTCAATTTTAATCCCTTAGTTTTGTGTATTTTTTTTGCTCTTTGTGAAAAATAAAACAATAACAACAACATCAACAACATCAACAAAATATAGTTGCTAATCGGTCCTTAATGCAACTCTACTTTTCCTTATCTGGAACTTGGAAGTAACAACGGTAGAGTGAAAGAAAACAGTTTGCACAGGAGAAAGTTAATATTGCACTAGACATATGAATGGAAAACGATTCATAAATCTTGCTCAAAGTTTTTCTGTTTTTTCTTACAACTATTTTGTGTTATGCACTTACCATTATCTTCACTTATCAAAAAATGTTTCAGGAAATAGTTCTTACGCACAAAATGATTGGCAAGGAGCATGGTGGCACAGTATGATTTCTTTTCATTCAGGTATTTTGCCTTTACTACATAGTATTTTACTTATTATAAATTAACACCACTTTCTTTCGTGCTCTACTTCATAACATCTTATCACACAACCTGAAAACTCAACTCTTTTTGTGGGGGCAATTTTTTTTTTTTCTTCATTTATTGTTATACATTGGTTTCTATAATATATATAGCATTTCACGCATAAAAAGGCATTTTGGTGCAAGTATATTCACCGGCAGAACCTACCGGAATCTGGAATATTTTACTTTAAAGAATTCTTACAACGACCATATGCTCTTTGCCAAGAGTCATGAACCATTAACGCGGGGTTTATTCATCAATTTGTAGTGTCATTATCTTAGGAATTTCTTAAATAATGCCTTTTTGAAAATAAAGCTAAGGAGTCTGCATAAACATTATAATGCCTAAATTCTATATACCATCGTAATAAATTTTTGAAGATTTATTATAATAGAAGCTGGGTATCTCTTCATCAAATTCAATTACACAATTTGGAATCTTTTGTTCAAGGGAGGAACATCAGCTTAAGCATTTTATTATATCCTATTCAAAATGGGACACATTGTGTGCAAGGTTCTTTCTGGTACATGAATTTCCCTTAATAGTTTTCAATGCCTCTATTGGAATTGAGAGATTAGTTTTATATATTTCTTTCAGAGTTTGGAGACTGGCCATGTTGTATATACTCGCGACCTATAGATTATTTGAAGGAAATATAATTTCTTGTAGCTATTGGTGGACATCTCATTTATTTTATGTTTCTTATCTTTTCAAGCCGGAGATTCTTATCTTATAAAGTTGAGCATTGAATCTTCCATTAAGTATTTGCCGCATCTCTGGCAATTTCATCTTCCATTAAGTATCAATAAATTGCCTTTATTAATATCCATTAAGCATAATTAATTCAATTAATTTATATCAATTTGAGAAAATTGAATATAAAGATACTTAAAATCTACATTTATGCTGTGTTGTTTCTTTCTCTTCACAGTTTATTTCCCTTTATACTTTTAAGATGCAGTAACCCATACAACGATCATTTCAAGATGAATTCTATTGATCTTATCGCTATTTACATATCTGGCTTCCACTTTCTTATATTTACTAATACAGCTCTCAAAAACAATTTAATCATTGATTAGCACCGACTTTACATATTTAGCAGCACTATGCTGCATCTTTGGATCAGCATTTTTGTTCGTTGCTGGAACTGAAAAACTTTTCAGGGTTGGTTGAAGAAGACAGTCCGTATTCTGAAGGCGGAAGCAAGGGCACATATTTTTTCGAGTTTTCAAGGCCTTTGAGGACGATGGATCTCTCTCAGCAGGTCAGTCTGTTTTTCACCCTAAACCTTAATATGAAAAAAATGAGATTATTTTGAGTATCAATTAAGGATAGAGTGAGTAATGAATTCATCCATACACCATCGAAAGGTTGGAGTGGCTCTAATAGTGTGGATTAGATTAGAGAATATTATCTTATTAAATAGTAGATCATTGGATACTCCTTGTAAAAAATTTGAGTAAGAATTTTGATGTTTTTAAAAATAGGCCAAAAAAGATAAGGAAAGAGACCATTAGAAAGAACCTTTTTTATTTTGAACTTAGGGAGGGATTTCTATCTAATCATGCACAATGGAAACAAAGGATTCATATAGCCTACCTTGCTTTGTGGGATTAAAGCTTTGTGTTTTTGTTATTGCTGTAATCATGGAGAAAATTAGCAAAATAATCCCTTGATTATTTCGGGTAGGTGCTTTTTTAATGTTGAAAATCATGTGATTAAGAGATGCAGTTTCTCTATTCATTAAAGAGCTCTGCCTCAGCATTGTTGTTAATCAAATCAATTTTATTGTATATTTTTTCATACACTAGTGAAATCATAATTTTAAGTTTGTATCACTCATGGTAATTATTTTTACATAATTAAATTATGTAACTAATGATGCTTACACTATTAAATGTATTATTCATGCTAATAATAATCTCAAAGAATACTGCAGGATGTGCAGTTTGTTATTGGGCAGAAGAGCCAAATGGCGGCGGCTTTCTGGTATCCGTCCGGAGGGAAGCCTTGGACGAAATCTCAGCACTATTCCGCCAGCTGCAACTGGCTGGCATTAGACATAGCGGCCTCTTCCCTCTCTTCTTCAAAGGACTCTTGGGATTCCGCCACCGCCTTTGCCTTGCTTCTTTCGGGTATGGCTCTCTGTATCTCGGTTTTTGCTGGCTGCTGGGTTGCTAAAAACAAGGCAGTGCCTTTCACCCCCATCGATCGCCTCTGAGTGCTGTTAATTTTTTATTATTGTAACAAATTTTGATGATTTCAGTTTAATTTTATTCATTTGCACCCTGTTTACTTGGGTATGTATATTTTTACTTGTGCTTATACTGCAAAATTGTATACTACAGTTTCAAAGAAGGGCTTCTTTCTGCCCAACTTGCCTGTTTCAAAGATTGTTCCTATATGTTTAGAAGGTTTAAAAGTTGAGAAGATAACTTCCTGCATAAATTTAAACCATTTTTGGACAATTCATTTGCCATAATTGAAATATTAAACTTAGTAGTAATTTTGATATGATGGTGATGATGATATGATAACGATGATCATCATGATGATGAATCTGTGAGGATGTGGCGAACGACCAATGCTTTCATGGTCATTGTCATGAAGGTGGTGCATATGAGGGTTGAGGGCTGTTTTGGGATTGAAATGAAAGATGAAGTTATAATTGAGCATGATGATTATGAACCCTAATTTGATATGATGATGAAATTATTCATTCTATTATATTGTTGGGTTGTGATTGATGTCCTAGCTTAATGGTTAGGGTTTTTAATTTGTACTTCATATTTGAGGTTCAAATCTCATTGATGGCATTATTGTCATTCTTTTGATGAGATGACCTTTCAAAAAAGCTAGCTAGCCGTTAGGGTTTGCATGAAGATGGTGGTGTGCATAATAGCACTTGGTGATGTGCAAATGTATATAAAATAAGAAAATTGCTATTTATACTTATTAACGTTGTATCTAAAAAAATTTATTTAATGAGATTTTGATATAATTTTATTATTATTTATTTATTTATATTAATATTATTTTTAAAATTCGTATTGAAATGATTATAAATTTTATTAATTTAATTTTTTTGAGTATCACATCAGTAGGTCTAAATAATATTTTTCATAAATAATTTAAATCTATGTTGATAAATTTATATAAATTATAGCACCAAAATTGAAACACAAGTTTTTAAATCAATTTTAAGAACTAGCATAAACATTGATTAAAAAACATTCCATTTATATTTTGATGAGTAATAGTATTAGTAGTAATAAAGTTAAAAGCATATGATTTATTTAATGAATATTTTTTGAAAACATATATAAGATGATAAATTTTTGGCAAATATATAGAAATCGTGCTTTACTCACGAAGAAAAGTGGTGCGTTGCGTGGACGAACTTTGTCCACGCCGAGCTCTATTATTCTCCGTGGCTTTCATTCAGAGAAATCGTTCGATTGAAACGGATTTCAAAATTCAACGAAATCGAAATCGTTCGAATCGAATGATTTTGTTAAATGATTTTGAATCGTTGGATTCGAATGAAAGCCCAAAAAAATATTATGGGGTAATTTTTATCTCAAAACACATCACTCTCATATTACTCATTTTTAAATAAATAAATCTTCCTTAAAAAATATTATGGGACAATTTACTTACACTATAATCAAAATAATTTATCCTTAAATTTTTCATATATCTTTATGTCAAACAGCCCTTTTAGAATAAATTTAGAATATATTTTGAGAATTATAATATTTTCTATATGATATAGTTACTATAAAATCATATAATTAGGTCCTTAAATTTTAATTATTTTTCTAATTTCAAATATTAAACGTGTATGGCATTAACTCGATAATATTTTCTATATGATATGTATTTGTCATTATGCATTTAGTCAATCATCTGTTTACTGACTTCATTATTATTAAAATCATTATAAATATTATCTATATTAAAAAATAGTTTAATCAATTTTTATATAAAATAGTTAATTAGTAATATCATATTAATAAAATAAAATGCTATATTATTAATCAAATATTATATATTATCAATTTGAATTATTATTTAGATTTAATAATTATTATTATTTTATAGCTGGGCCCACCAAGGCCCAGCAGGGTCCGGTAAAATTAATTGAACTTTAAATGGGGCTTTGGAGTTTAATGTGGGGCCCACAAACCTTTTATTTGAAAATTGATAATATTTTGATTGGATCCAAACTTGTCTTGAAAATTTTTACGTGGACTTCAAGTTTCATTTTGACTCGAACTCAAGCTAGAATAAGCTTGATTCGAGTTCAAGTATGGGTTGACTTGACTCAAATTCAACTTGAAGCCAGCCCTACTTAAATCGGCCTAGTATGGCACTAGCCTGGGACTGATCTGGGTTAAGCCAAACTATGGCACTGTTATCGGGCCAGGTCGGGACTCTTAATTTGTTCATTGAGCTCAGCCTTGGGCTCTCCATCAAGGCCCGGCCCGTGCTTAAGATCCATTTTGTATAAGAAAAAACTATTTGGCTTCTATTTTGCTCTCATAAAGAATCATAGGATTTATATTTAAAATAAGTGAATTTAAATATTATTTTTTTGTAAGAAATATTTGTGGAGCCATATAATTGAACTTGATCTTAAGAGATTTGGAAGTTGTTTGGTAAGAAAATGATTATGCTTACGACTTACTAATTAATAACATAATTAACGGATAGTCAACCAATTAAAATAAGTCATTGGAAGTATTGTTATTAGTATATTTCGGCATCACATAATTTGCAGGCTAAGTTAGTATTTAGTTACTGAATAAATAATTAATATATGACACAGATTAATTAACATATTATTATTACTGTTTTTAAGTATTATTTCTCAAAGAGCCAATCTTAAGGTGTTTAGCTTAAGATGCAACCGAATGGTCCCTTAGCTGAACCTAATAACCCCATAAATCTATATATATATATATATATATATATATATATATATAATATTGCTGTTTATGTAAGCACGCATTTGCACCGAAAGAGGCCAATAGGCTAATGTGTTGCTGCTTTCTTATGAATGTCCACTAAGCATTGCAAGGTTTATGATATATATATATATATATATATATATTAGTAAGCCGTCTTGATTATATTTTATTGAAAACAAATTAAGATACATATGAGATTGGGAGGTTTCAAAACATTTAAAACTAAAAGTCAAAAATTAACTCAAAAAAATTAGGCCCATAGTATAATCTAAAGGAACCTAGTAAAATAAAAACAAATGGGCATAAGCAATCCACAAACCTACATAGGAGCTCTAATGAGAAAAGAAAGCAAAAACAAAAACCTTCAAATCAGATGACCTCCACATCGAAGATGAAGAAAATGCAAAAAATATATGCATTAGCTGCAACATAGTCAGCACCTCCACAACTAGAAAGACTAACTAAGCCAACATGCTAAGAAACAAAAGGAGAATGTCAACTCAGCAAAAGCGTAGGTACAGACATCCTCCACTAAAAGTATAAACACGACAAGCAGCCCACACAGCCAACAAAGCAAACTAGGAAAGAGCCAGATAATCATAGGCACGTAAGCTCAACAAACCCAGAAAACTAGCCAACAATTCAGCCAAATAAACTCAACAAAAAAAACCATCCAACAATGCCATTTGATAGTGAAAAACAAATAACAATGAGCCAACTAGCCATCAGAGACAATAAACCTAAGAAGCAAACATATGAGTACAAGTAAAACTAAGCCATCACCAAAAAGATATAAAACCAACACAGCTCAAATAAATAAATAAATAAATAAATAAATAAAACCATCAGAGTAGCCAAAAAACCTCCGCAAACAATCAGCCACCGATGCTTACAACACAAGGCTTCAAAACCACCCAAAAAGGATCACCAAGGGTTACTGAAACAACCAGCCATCAAATCTAATAAAACCCAAAATGCAAACAGAACCAATGAAGCAGCCAGAGAACCTCAATAGGAGAAAAAATAAAAACCAAGCCAACACCACAAAAGAAACAAGACTATCAAGAAAACCTACAAAGCCAGCATTAGCAACAAGGCCAATCTGGAAAATATAGAAGATTCAAAATCAGAAAACTTCAACACAGTCACCACAACATCAAACCAGAACACTGAGACCACAGCCTCCCAACAGGCAGCGCAGTGTATCCCCCATCAACTAAGTATCAATGTTGAACTAAGAAGAAAAATTAATGTTTTTCTAACTAAAAGTTTTCTTAGGAAAAATGTTGTAAATATTGATCACATACTTACTGATATTGCTTTTGATAATGTGCAAATTGAAATTGCAATTTTGATACTTTTTGTTATTACGAGCATTCCAAATGCTCCAAACAATATAAGCATCTATTAAGTTACTAATGTGGAGTTTGTTAGAATTGATAGTATTGGCACGCCATCTGTCAATGATATTATTGTTAGAAATCGCTAATTGATTATTCGCTTTAATCATATTAAAGTAATTTCAGATGGAGTGAGAAGTAGCATTATTGAAGAACAAATGATTTATAGTTTCAGTTTCAACGTTAGCTAAATTACAATAATGATATTTAGAAGGATTCTGAAAACTCTTTTTAATTAATCTCTCATCAACACTAATATAATTATAGTGAAATCTTCAAAGGAATAAACTAAGAAAAGTAGGAATGTTGTTGTGCCAAAACCAATATTTGAAGTTAATAGATCTATGATTCCAATCCCATATTACTTGGGATTTCACAATCTCATATTACTTCAAACCACATACACTTGCGTACGAATGCAGACATATGTAATTTAAGTTTGTCAGTACTATTATGATAGCTTAGAAAATTTTAAATTTTATTGCAGGATTGTTGTAACGACCTCAATATTAGATTGGGAACCCAATCCAACATTGGAGCGCTATCATAACACTTAACACTAGGTTAGAAGAAAACTAACATAACACTAAGTGTTATGTGGCCAAGTATCTTTGTGAGGGTGTTAAATTAAGAAAGTTGCAATAGTAAGGGAGGAAGAATAAGAAACAAGTGCAAGTAGAACATGAAAAACTATCCACTTTATCCAAGCATTTAATATGAAAGTAAATTTATCATATAAAGAAGTAAAAATATCACAGAAGATAATTATTACAAGCTTTGAAAATTGAATGAGAAATAAAAGTAAATTCACTCTCTCACATATGCAGTAAAGGAAATAAAATGCGACAGCATCAATAATCTTCAAGCACTAGGTCCAGCACTATGAGCCTGATATTACTCCTGACCTACCATATTTTTGGCAATTAAAATACGGTAGGGCACAATAAAGAAAAAGAAAAAATAGTTAGACTAAACAGTCTAAGCATATTTTAAAATTGGTTAATCGTTAATTGAAATTTAATTGAATATCACATAAGCTAATTTATAATTTGAAATACAATTGTTCGTTCGTCATTGGAGAAGATGTACGAATGGAATCGTTCGTTCACTGGAGAAGATGGATGAGCAGATCATTCATTCAAACATTTCTTATAAGAATTTTCATGCTCATACCTTTTCTTTATCAATGTAACAACCCTAGGTTGTTACTTTAGTTAATCTGAGCATAATCACCTCTTAATTTTCATTATATTATTTTTATCCAGTCATTAGAACTTAACCTTAGAGTTCTATAGTCAATCGAACCTCATTATGTTGAATTAGATATTTTTGCCACTTTACGCTTAGAAAATTAGCTAAAATAAATTGGTCTCAGATCAAAAATCTGACTTCGCCATTGAACTCCTCACTCCCAAATTGGCTAAGGATGAATTTTTTAGATTTTTCCATAAGAAATTTTTACCCAGTTATTTTATTATTATCTTAAATCAAAATAATAATGGAACATTTTTGAGTATCAAAATTGAAATATTTTAGAATTTTTGAATTCTACATTATCAAATTAGCTTGCAACAAATATTTTATAATTTTTGGACTAAAGTGGATGAGTTACGATAAATATATATTTGGAATTAAAAAAAGAGAATTCGGTCATTACGGTTTTGATAAACATGATTTTGACCAACTTCAAACTCAAATCCCGGGATAACCACTTTGCCAAATTGGACAATTCTAGTGTCTATGGATTTTTCTCAATGAGATCTATATTTTGGAACCTTAAATTTGAATTTTGGAGGTATATTTTTTATTAATTTTGAGAAATACTAAAATTTTATTTTTGGCCAAATTAAACAATATTATGTCATAATTGTTGGGAGTTTTTTATATAAATCACCTAAGTAAAGGAACCAATCATTATTTCACAGAAATTATTCTTAATTAAGGATAAATTTAAGATAAATTACTTTAAAGTATTCAAATTCTGCCTTAATTAAACATATACCATTAGATCTTTGATCGAGCCTTAAAAATACTTCTAGACCTTCTAACTCTAATTAGAAACTTAAAAATTTTGCCTTTATTTATTTCTTATAAACATTTGGAAATATTAGTCAAACTCCATTTATATTCCTCCTCTCATCCTCTCCAAACCCTAAAGAATTCATCCCTAAGCAAATCTCACAGTAAAGAGAAGATTTTGAAAGCTTTAAACTACCTAAAGAAAGAGATATATGATACACTATCTCATTCTTTCTATAATAAGAAAAAGATCTAGGCTTCATCAAAGTTTCTTTATTTCAAGGTACTATTTTCTTTGATTCTCTTATTCATTCCCTTCATTACCAAATATATTTTATATTTGAAATATCTATATACTGACCAAATAAATGATATTTGTAATATTGGTAGGTTATAAGCACATCCAGAATGATATTTTAGATTGCATAATTTATGTGTATATTCATAAAATTCTAAAAATTTTTCTTAATATTTATTCAAATATTTTATAATTATATATTCTTATTTCGTACTATAATAATTCATGTTCTCCTCAAAATTAGTTATTATAATTTTGCACACACATTCTCATATGTATTCTTAACAAATCACTAGAAGATACTACACCTTAATTTTTTCTTTAAGATTATTAAAAAATAACCCCAAAATTGAGAAAAAAAAATTCTATTTTATTTAAGCATTTTTTTTAGAAATTTTATTTTTTTGTCAACTTTGGAGAGATGTAATGTTTCAACCGCTATGATCTAGTGTTGTGGCTTTGCATATTTATTTTCTTATATTTTGTGAATAATTTTATAGAAGATCTTACTAATCCATTTAGAATCTAAAGTCATAATTTAAGAAATTTTCTTACTATATTGTTGTTATCATATCTTTTAATCTAATCGTTGGATTTAACATATCTCTTGACACGATTACTCTCTGTTATGTTAGGAACAACTTCACTGTTGAACACAATACTTAATTTTTTCATTTAGGTCTTCATATTTAGGTCCAAAGTTTGGAAAATAATATGACTGCTTCTTACTTATAAATTAACAGTAACATACATTGCATTCAAATATGAACTGTAATTAAGTAAAGCACAATACTAAAAATAAAAGTGTAAAGTAAGTAAATGAGGATTTTAGCATTTTGGTCTAAGAAAGCATAGCTTAGGACTATGCAAAATAAATATAGCTAGAAATTATGATGAAATCTCACAATCAATAAGATTGTAAAAGACTCATATTTTATTTATCGAAATTATTTATGAAAATTATCATTCTGCGAGCACATATAGAATGAAGTGAGGAGTTAAGCACGTCTGCTTAACAAGTAAAAGAAAGTGGGGTCTCATAGTATGGCGCCCCGCCCCTTGATTGCCAATAATCAGGGCTAAGGAGCAGTGTGCCACTTTGGCAAATCCCTCACTTATCATTAGATTAAGGTATAATTCCTCAATCCACTAATAAGGGAAGGATGTGCCATGGATAATGTAGTGGAATCATTCAATAAGTATATACATTCATCAGAGTGCGAAAGCAAGATAATAAAATAGGCTACATCCAATCCATCATAATATAAGTAAGAAGTAAATATACAACTCATAATAAAATAGTACAGTAAAAGAGCATACATAGATATTTGATTTATTATAAATAATAAATAAGTCTTAATAAAAATGATAAAGCTCTCATCCTCACAAAAATAAAAGAGAAGCTAAGCTAAGGATCTCTAGTGGCAGCACACTCCTCCTGAATCTGATTTTCAGAAGGCTCAACTACCTTAAATAACTCAGAATCTATTATTGTCGGTTTCATAATGATAGGGCCCCAGCTAAAGAAAAAAAAATATTGTTAGACATATTATTTAAGTATATTTTAAGTTGTTAATATCTTATGAGTTTTATAATATCATAATTTTACTTAGACTATAAAATAAACAAAGCGTAAGGGTGCAACAAGCATACAAAGGGATATGAAAAGTTATAAATACAACATTTATAACTAAACAACATATGCGGCAAAAGAACATACCTCAATACTAAGCTGTGACAAAGTTAAGCATATATATATATATATATATATATATATATATATATATATATATATATATATATATATATATATATATATATATATATATATAAAGTAAGAAAAATACTAAAAAAAAGACTGATCATAAACATGCTGATGATCATATGAAATATGCAGGCCTGAAAGCAAGTAATCAATTTTATGATAAGTATAAGTAAATAGTAAGAAATCTAGCATCCTATAAGTTAGTAAGCAGGTAAAGTAAAGATGACTGAAGTAAAGTACAATAGTAAATGGTAAACAGTAAATACTGAAGAGTAAATAGTAAACAAGTATATAATGACTATCATATCAAAAAAGGGCTAATATAACATGCTACAATAAGTATATGTATATTCATAGCATCATCTGAGGCTAGGCTAGAATAACATAACATAAACTAAACTGAAGAGGTAGTAATCACAAATACAGTAATATTTTAGTTATTTACTTTACTTCTATGGACATATCCAGAAGTAACTGAGGAGTAAAGCACATCTACAAGACTGTTCGGGTTCCAACTTAACACAACACTCATCAATACTTAATGTTAAGTAATCATTATTTCTCCTTACCCCTGTCGAGTAGGATAAAATGCGCAAGATCAACAAGTAACGGAACCCTATGCAAATTTTGTCATAATTATTCTAAGTTTTCATTTCATGCATCAATGCTCTTATATGACATGTTTAAGGTAAAGCACAAAGTACAAGGAATGTGAAAGCATAAGTAAGTCAATAGTAAGTAAGAGACTCAACTATACATTGTGACATCTGTTGTTATTTACTTAAACTATTCTAATTATTCTAAGATACACAAGTTCAGGATCTCTAATTCTTACTATTAAGTGTAACTTAGAAATACGGCCTTATAAGTTAAAAACAATTAGAATTGGTTAGGTTATTAATTCAATCAATGTCGCATACAAGTTAAATAAGAAATCAACACGTCCTATTTGATGAATTTAGACATTCTAAACTAAGATCTGATCAAGATCTACTAAAACTATGGATTATGCATTAAACACCATATATTGGGTTTAATCACATAATCCAAAGGGTAAGTCTTAAGGATTAATGTTTGAGTCTAAATGTGAACTAATAATCAAAGTAAATTTTATTAAGCACAATCAAACATAATAGAATGATTCTCTTAATCTTAATATAAAGTTGAAAAATAAAATAATCAAAATTAAAGTATGGAAATATATAAAATAATAAAACCAAGATTTTATCCATTGAATAACTTATTTATTCAATGAGTGAAATCTAACATAGGATTTATTTATAATCTTAAGGAAAAGATCCTAAGGTGAAGTGTAGATCCAAAAAAGCTCTTAATAAATGACTTAGGGAATTTTAGGAGTTGTTGATAGTTATTACATTATATTCCTTAATTGTTGGATTGATTTGTGTAAGGAAGTTAAGAAGTGAGGTTTAAACTAGGTTAGAAGCTCATAGATTTTACTTGGGAAATTCTCAAGTCTTTAATGGGAATTTTACCAAATTATTTAATTATGGGGTTAAGGGTTTTAAATTGATCCCAAATTAGTTTTATTACTAATTTTAATGAAATAAATAGTATTTTAGAGATTAAGGGCACTTAACCTAAATTTTGGATAAAATGACTATTTTGCCTCTACTTAAAGGTTTAGAATGCTACTTTTTGATTAAGAGATCTAAATTAAATTTTATTGATGCCAAATGATTCTTTACTATCTAACATGAAGTTGGACAGTTGATACATCAAATTTGGACAAGTATTAAGTCCTATGGGTTTAATTTAAGAATTTTAACCTATAAGAGTATTTTGGTAATTATACTAAGTGAAGTTTAAGAATTCAGTTAGTTTGTTATTATTTGCTATCCAAGGATTCCACAGAATCTAAGAATACTAAATTTTAATATCTAATGATTAAGTTATGGTCATTTTAATGTTATGATTCTATTTTTTTTTCAAAAGGGTCAAAACCTAATTTTTTCATATTCAAAAGTCACCTACAATTTTATACAATATTTAGTTTTACTAAAACATGTATAATGATATATTTTAGCCCCATTGGGGTCCTAAGGTCATTAAAATGTGAAAAATATGAAGTTTTGGCCATTCCTGACAGTTATGGGCAGTTTCGAACAGTTTCTGGGTGATATGTCGCACTGTGGCGCGCCACGCTGCGTTGTGGTGCCTCCTGGCCGAGAGCCAGGCATTGCGGTGCGCAGTGGTGTCTGCTTTTTCTGAAGCGCTACCACCACAGTTCACGACAACGGTCGCTGTCGCTGCGACGTACTGTAGCAGATTTCGGCACTGTGGCGCGCAGTAGCGCTTTTAGGCGATGTGGCGCGCTACGGTGCCAGAACTTTCTGATATCTGGGTGCTGCGGTGCATTGCAGTGCATTCAGGCACTGCTGTGGATTTCAGTACTGATGCATATTTAATTTAATTTCATCAAATTTATATGCTTCATCAAATTTATTTGCCGCATCAAATTAATATGCTACTGCAGCGTGCTGTGGCGCGCTATGGTGGACTCAGCTCGATACTTGGGCGCTACGACGCGCTATTGTGGTGCCCCACCCCATAATACACAAGATTAGACTTAAGGGGTGGTGTGCCATTATGGCAAATCCCTCACTTATTATTGGATTAGGTATAATCCACAATCCACAAATAAGGGAGAGATATACCAAGAATACAAGCAATAAAATCAATTATTAAATACATAATATACCAAGATAACATAGCACATCCAATTCCATCATAATATGACATACAACTCAGAATAAAATGGTACAGTAAAAAAAAATACATAGAATATCTGAATTATTACATCAATTTTACATAACTTTAATTGAAAGAGAATATCACTCATCCTTACTACAAAAAAGGCAACTTATATTAAAGCTCTTTAACTTTGGATGGATGCTCCTTCTGAAGTGGCTCTACCACAGGTACTAGATCCTCTGATTGCTCAAGGACTGATATTATCAGTTTCACAATGCTAGGGCCCTAGCCAAAAAAGAAAAATTTGGTTAGACAATTGTCTAAGTACATTTTAGATTGATTAAGTTCATGTATTTAATGATATCACGACACTTTTAGCAAATCAAATCAAGTTTACTCATACAAGTTCTTATGAAATAAAATGTGAAAGAACAGAACTGAAGTAAATCTAGCATCATAACATGCTCATATACATATAAAAAATCTAGATTCTACAGAAACATGGAAGGTAAATAAATGCTGCAAAAATAAAAACTAATAGTATAAAAGTACTGCTGAAATATGTAAGGAAAAAGGCTGAAATAAATAATTTTAAGGAAAATACTATGTGAAATACTGAGATAATACTGAAGGTAAAGTCCAAAATCAAGTACAGAAGCATCTAAGAGATATTTCCCAGAGCTACATAAATATTGGAAGGATACTACTAGGAGACATTTCCTAGAGTATAATAAATATGGACTTCCTGCATCTAAGAGACATTTCCTAGATTAATAGGAATACCAGAAGGATACTGCTAGGAGACATTTCCCAGAGTATAATAAATACAGACTTCCTGCATCTCGGAGACATTTTCTAGATTAACAAGAATACCAAATAGAAATCATATAGGGGACATTCCCTAGATATACAAGATATATTCATCTGGGGACATTCCCCGTGTTATCAGCAATACAGAATATAAGCAATAACATAATGATGGCAGAATAAGTGAGACACATCATAAAATGAGGCAGAGTAAATAAAGTTATTCTACATTATCAAGTGTGACAATGTAAGTAAGTTTATTCTAGATTACCAAATGTGGCAAAGTAAGTAATGTTATCCTAAATCATATAATGTGGTAAAGTAATGTTATTCTAAATCATTTAATGTGGCAAAGTCATGTTATTCTAAATCATCTAATGGCACAGTAAGTAAAATTCAACAATTATGAAAGTAAAGTATGCAAAACATAATATGAATAACACTATACAGACTTTGTGATTTCATTTATTTTTAAATTTAATTCGTTATAACTGTCTGAGATTATACAAGCTCCGGATCTCCAACATCCTACTATCCAGTATGATCTCAGCACTACATTCCTATAAGGTAAAGTAAATTAAATCAATGAGGCCTACTTAGATTAAATAGATAATCAATTGTCCTAATTAATGAATTCGGATGGTCTAAACTAGAAGTTAAATGCAAACTAACTTTTCTAAAAGGGGAAATCTAGAAACTAACAAAAATTAAGGTTTCACTTATTGGATAACTCATTTACCTAATGAGTGAAGTATAACCTAATTTTCTAGCCTTAATCTTAATGGAGAAATTCTAAAGAAAATAAGATGAACACTCAAACACTAACCTTAACTAATCTTATTTAAAAGCTTAATTGTAAGATTAGAAAATTTTAAGAAGGTATGATATGAGATGACTCTCACATCTGAAGCTTAATACTTATTTATTTTGCTTAAAAAGAAAAGGTATTATTCAACCCGCAATTCTATTACTATTCATTTCGCGGTTTGGCGATGCTGATTCTTTAGTTAGCACATAAGTCTCAAACTTAAGTGCTTAGATGATTCTTTGTTTACTTAAATGCTTTAAACATCTTTAAGTTCATTAGCTTGCTTATAATTTGGTATATTTATGTTTAAACATTGTTAGTATTTTAGGATTCAAGTATTTCATTTAGTATTTTGACTCATCTTGATCATTTAAATTAGACATTACAAATAAAACAATACTATATATATAACCTATTATCCATTGTAGCATTATAATCATAGACAAAGTCTATCACACTAATTCATTGAGCACCATTGAAATTCATCAACCATTATAGATAGAATCTCATCGTCGAGATTAATCTACAAAACAGGATATAGATTAATAGTCCAATGGATTGAATGTGAGCCCATGTGTAAGAAAGAAGAAAAAAAGAGAAAAACAACTATGATATTGGCAATGGGTTCATAATACAAGGTTAAACTAAATATAAAAAAAAGACAAGTTGTATTTCAACAAATCAGTTTATAAGTGCTAATTTCAAAGCTAGCAAACTCTTAATGGAAAAGTTACGCGCAACAATTTTACGGTAGTGTGATTGATTTAGTGATTGAATTAAAGCATTACTACCTCATAATTAAATAAAAGCTTGTTTAACACCTCCCTCCATGCAAAGAATGGTGGCATCGGTTGCTTGAGGATATCAAGCCATCCTTGATGCCACCGCAATAACTAAAGGATTTATACATACATAACACAAACTTGAGTTTAAGAACACATTCAAGAAGATGTGCGATGGTTCTTGTTGTTTACGAAGATGTTCACATTCATAAGATCATCAATAGAATGATTAAAGCAAAACTTGAGTTTTGGAGAATTATACCCTACAATTTAAATAATGCCTAACGACTATAGGATGGCTTGCAACTGGCCAATGTTTATTAGAGGCAGAGTCAGCTGTTTTTGGAATACTTTTGCGCTTCATCATTCATTAGTCGGGCCAAAATTTATTACGAAGTTTTCTTTTGTTTTCTTTTTGCACGGCATGAGAAAGTCGGGTACACTATTGATAACTAATTGAAACTTAAATAAACAAACGATTAATATTATTTGACAGTCTCATAATATAACATGCACAACCACATAAAAGGTTCATGACTCAAAAGAATAATGGAAAATAGGAATTCAACAACTTTAGAATTCAGAAGTGTCAATATTAACTTCAAAGTACAGATCAAATCAAATTTCTGTTAAGAAGGCCTACAAATTTGGCTTTTCATTGCATTAAAAAATACATAAGAGAACATAGTTTATTAAGACTATTCTTCACGCCAAGTATTGGTCATCGCATTATTTTGAAGAAATTTTCTAAGAATGCTGAATCTTAGAATATTTTAGTGCCAACAAACAATCTAATGCTACCTCATTGATATAGCAAAAGCGTAATAAAAGTCTCTCTTAATTATAAGATTAAAGTATTATTGAGCTATCAAAAAAAAAAAAAAAAAAAAAAAAAAAAAGGCATAAACTACTCTTGCTAAAGAACACAATGATAGAATTATGCACTCAAAACACCAAAAATTTAAATTAGTTTTAACTTATAAAATTATTGCCAAACAGATGTTATTGACATGTAAAATTATTTTGCCCTACCATAGAACTTTATGAATTCTTGTCAAATAGATGCTATTTGCATTTTTTAGTTAAATATATAAAATAATATTATTTTGTTAAATACATTGTTAGTATTTTAGGATTCAAGTATTTCATTTAGAACATTTATATGGACTCTGACAATATATAAAAAAATGAAACTCACATTCAGATTTTAATATAAGTATAGCTATAACTATATACGCACATGCAAACATTACACACATAAATATCTGCTGTACACCTTGCAATCATTTATTATAAATCATTTATTCTCTTCTTTTTAAGGCATGCCTATTTAAAATTTGCAATGATTTCTTAATTTTATAGTTGATGCATCCACAAGATTGCACCTAAACGGCTAAAATTTATGTGCGTTCAACATACCAATGCTTCACTTGAGCTTAAAGTTGAAAACTTCAAGGCTTTCAAAATAGAGAGCTTAAACAACTAAATCAAAGCTTTATGTTCTTAACATCAAATAATACATATAAGTATATACATAGTTAAAGTTGCATATAAAACAGAAAAAAAGCGTAACATTAGCAAGCCCAAATACCTTATCAACAATAACCATAGGAGCGTATTTATCCAGTTGTCTTTTCTTTATCAAGAAGAAAATAAACCCTCGAATCTATCTTGACGTGTTATGCCAAACTCTTATAGTTGATTCGATCATATTGACAAGAAATAAATAAATAAAAAATGCAAAGCCGAAGAGGGGATCGAAGGGGCATTTCATCCAATCGTTCGGAAGGGAGATAAGGGCGCAAGGAGTACTAAGGAACTTAATGAAAGTTCCGAGCGCAGCAAGGTGCGGGAGTACCTGGAGTCGGTGAATGGAGGAGAGGGAGGCTCGGCCGCAGTCCATCCTGGAATCAGCTCGGCCGAGGAGGTGGAGAGGATGCAGACCGAGTGGAGATGAGTCGTGGGATCTGTTTGATGGTGCTCGACAAGGAGGAGCGACAAGAGCGTCGGCTGAGAGTTCCGAAGAAAGATAAGGGGGGCGATGTGACGACCGGTGATCGAAGTTTGAGAATTTCAAAAGAATAATCCATAAAATTTGGAAACATAAAATTTTTAAATAAAAGGAAATAATATATATAATATCTAAAGTCCAATTATACAAGTAGAGAGAGAGAGAGAGACAGAGAGAGCCATACATATATGAATTTACAACAGTTTAATATTTACAATATAGATTAAATATTCTTATTATCTCACATCTCAGTTTCTTCTCTTTTAATACTCAATCAGATCTTCAAAATTTAATTTTCAAAACCTGAAAAATACAGTTACCAATCAGGTAGGAGTACATAAATCGTTCTTATAAGAATATTCTAGCATCCTATAATAGGTATAAGTCAAATATGGAAATAAATAGAATATTTGCATAACATATATATAAAAGAAAAGCAAATTTCCAAATAGATAAACCCATAAGCATATCCTTTTATGAAGCTTTCTCGCTACCTATTAGTAGCTTACTCACGTTTGGAAATGATGGTGTGTCTTTCCTTTGGATTTGCCCACTTCCTAATAAAAGCTAAATCCCTTCATATGACTCTCAGGGGCTGCCAGCAGGCCCAATCTGTACAGATTCTTAATGTTACGTTCCTCCCTCCAAAGACAAGCACCACAAATATAACACATTTTATCTTTTTGTTACATGCTTCTTGATAATATTCTTTTGCAGATTTATAAGCGGTAATAGTTTTGGAATACAAATAATACTTAAATGAAAATGGCTCAAAATAAGAATACTGAAATAAAACTTATAAGTAGATTTACGTACCTGACTATTTTGATAAAATTACAACCAAATCAATTCCTTTGATCTGCCAAAATAATTTAATTCATTAATTTAATATTTTATGATTTAACATGATTTTTAATATTAGGTTTATTTGTAATTTAGGTTTCTAAAATAATAATAAAATGATCTAAATACATTTAAATTGATTTTGAATTATTAAGTTACTAATTTAAGAAATAAAGAACTATTTTAATTTATTAAAATTTATTTAATTTAATATTTGGCCAAAATGACCAAAATGCCCCTCTTAAAGGTGCCCAAAAAGTGAAATTTAAGAATTTGACTTTCAAATTAAATTTTATTAATGCAAAATATTTTCTTACTGTTTAATATGAAGTTAGAGACTAAGAACACATATTTTGGCCAAGGATTAAGGCTAATATTTAAGCTCATTAAGAGTTGATTATCAATTATACTTATGGAAATCTATAATTTTTATTATACTTATAATGCTTACTACCTAAGAATTTCATAGAACTTAAATTTGTTAAATTCTGATAAGTTTTGGTCAAGTTATGGCCAATATAAGCTTTAGGATAGAATGGTAATTAAGGGTTCCTTAATTAAGATCAAAAGTTTTTAACTTTATAAATTGGTGTCCAAATTGAGTAAAATCAGTGGTTGTAGATTATAAATGATCCACTGATCACAATGACTAGTGGTAGGCTCAATTTGGATTCTAATTGGCTAAGTTATGGCCTAATTAAGGTTTAGAGTGATTAGTGAAATTAATCACAAAATTACTAATCCAACTATACCACTAAGTTCTAATTTACTCTAGGAGTTATCTGAAACTTAAACTGTTTAATTTGGATTATTAAATTTGCTAATTTTTACTAATCAAGTTCTTAGAGTAATTAGGATTGATTAGGAGATCTAATAATTAGATCCTAAATATTTTTATAAATTACTGTAAATTAGGTTTTTCTGATCTAAATTAATATTTAAATCTTCTAATTTAGAGTTCAATTGACCAAGTTATGATGAATTGAAGTTCTAGGGTTAAATGGCTTAATTAGGATTAGGTCCTAAATGTGAATAGTCTAAATCTAATATAAACAGCAAATTTAACACTACTAAAATATTCCTTAAGATTTTCTGAGTATTTTGAGACCTATATTGGGTATGTTTGGATTAGTCGTTTAAAAGTTATGACTTAATGGAAATTTGTAACATTTTTGGAATTATTTAAAATATCACTATGTGATATATTGATCTCACAACAAAATAAAGGGTATCATTAAATTTCTTAAAATTTTCTAATTAATTGAGTATATTTGTTTACTAAATTTCTTAAAGTTATGCATGTCTAAAGTTTAGTAATTAATTAAATTAATCATATTAATATTAACATTTTAAATTTTTTATTTACAATTAATTATATATTAATTATCAGTGTCTATATATAAGTAATATATTTATATATTACTAATTAATCATGTCTATTTTTTTGAATTATATATATATATATACATATATATGAATATATATAAAATATAAATATTTTCTTGAATTATATAATAAATATATATATTTTTATATTTAAATATTTGTTTTCCTGCATGATGATACGTCTGGCGGGTCCCTCATCCACGCGGCAACTGCAGATTTGTTGAACAGGCGAGCGGGTCCCACCGGGAGACAAGATGCCGATAGAGCTCTGACCCGCGAGAAACGCGTCCTCGCGGGATTGGTGCGTTAGATGCACGCGGGACCCACGCGATGACAGCGTATGCCGAAACGCCGTGTGGAATTTGGGTCGGGCCCGGGTCGTCGTAGGAACCTAGTTGATCCTTCATAATTTTAGAAATTGAACTTGATATCTTGTGGTAGGAATCACTTAAAGTATTTAGATTGTGGCTCATTCCTTGTAGTAGCAACCTATGTTGAGTGATCCTTTGATCACATTCTTGGAGTCTTATGTAGGATACACCCACTTAGAGTAAGGATTAATAGATTTGATAAATCCTTGTCGATTAAATAGAATCTGATGAACTCAGATTATTGGTTTGGTATAGTAGGGTATACCCATATTACTAGATTATTTCAGTAATATTCAAGGTTGGTTGATTCACTCTAATGTGGACTTATGACTAGGTGTTATCCTACAGGATTAGCTGAATACAGTCCCATTAGAGTAAATCTTTTAAGACTAAGAGTGTTACAATTAGTGAACAAGATCCTTAGTTTGAGATATAAACTGTGATCAGGTTCTGCCTCCTATCGTAGTACGCTTCGATAAGTACAGTTTATGCAAATTATGTATCTTAAGTCACATTGAGTAGACCACTAAGTATGCTTGTAATTAGGTCATTTAATGGCTTAGCTTGATATATAAACTGTGACCAGGTTCTGCCTCCTATCGTAGTGCGCTTCGATAAGTGCAGTTTAAACAAGCTATAAGTTAAATTTACCTTTCTTGCAAATATGCTAAATATGTGTATACAATCTCCCCAGCTAATGATTTTTAAGTAAACTCTCAACTTAAACCAATTATCGAGATTAGAGTTTAGGAGTCAGAATCCTTTTAGCAAGATTTTACACAATGGAGATTTTGGATTCATTATCAGATATTAAAGCATTCTCTAGATTTATCTCATGTAGTTTAGAAGCATGAGCATGAGCATAAGTATGATGTGTGAGTACCAGAATGATGTGTGAGTATTAGAATGATGTATAAGTATCAGTGATGATTTATGAGTTACGGAATGTTGCATATATTTACTGGGGAATTTTAGGATGCATCGGCATCATCAGTAAACAGTATTCCCAACTGGATGTATGTATATATTGGACTATACTACTCATAATAGTTCAGTGATATTTTAGTGGCACATCAGTAGTATGCAGTGTTGTGGCATATTCAGGTGCACAGTTTCAGTGACATACAACATAATTGTACATATGATTACTCAGTTTCAGATTCAGTACTATTTTGATTTATTTTTAGTATTCAGTTACAGTTCAATTTTACTTTACATTGCTTCAGCTTTGTACAATTTTAGACAGATTTGTACTTTCAATTACCTTTACAGTTTTTCTGCAAATTTACTCGTATTATGTAAATGTTAAATGAATAACTAGAACTGTTAAATTAGTTTCGATGTATTAGACTTATTATCTTAGAATTATTGTTTAACACGGGGTACTTTTGGGATCTGGTAATTTGCTAGATCTTGAGCAGTATATTGAGCCAGGTTGGGAGGACACCCAGGAGATTCAGGAGGAACCCGTGGAGCACTAGTGGACTCTCCTCCAGATTTATTTTCTACTTAGTATTTTCAGTTCAGTATTTAGTTTTATGTCTATTTCAGTAAACTGTTTGTAATAATTCTGGATGTATTTTTTTTTTTTTCTGAGATGAACATTTTCATACAGCTTCTGCGATGAATATTTTCTGGATGTTTGCTTTAAGCTTCTGCACTCTGTTATATACTACTTATACTTAGTATTGTGATGTGATCAGTATATTGGATATGCTGATATATTACACATATATTGGATTTCTATTGTATTTTAAATTCAATGTATATATTCATCTAATACTTAGGATAAGGATACTACTCTTATCTTAAGTACTAGCTCTCAACCCTCCTTGAGGTTAAGTCAGCAGCCCTTCAGACGGGCTTTGTTTTCAGCTATTCGGAGAGACGGGATATTCCTCCCCGAGTGGCGCACCGCTTCGCCGCCGATTTGACTGTACTTAATTCTTTTGCGTGCGGCGACGAGGCGGGGAGCTACAAATAAATTCATTAAAATAATTAGAATATTCAAATAAACTCTGTATCACTTCAATTTTTTTTTTGCTCGAAATATCATATGGAGGCAATTAGAGATGATTAAAAGCTAATTTGACTGATAAATAAGATCTAACAACTTTCAGGTTGTTACTTTTAGCAACCATACCCCAGTATCCTCAAAACTACAGAATCAAAATGCCGAATAGTAAAGTTCTCACCCTGGCGGTGGTAGCAGAACTCCATGGCTCTCACGCAGAAGAGATCATTCCTGTTGACATAGAAGAATGTGTGGCAGGCTACAAGAACAGTTCTCCACAGCCTCAAATCTTTGATCCAAGTCCACTAGACTTAAGCGGTTGACAGACTTCCTACCACCTCATGTAGTGTAGACCACTACCATCCGCTCCTTCCCAAAGGAACTTACAGAGAATAGCCTCTATGTTCGAGAGGAAGGAGTCCAGAATCATGGAAACTAACATTAGATAGTATGGGATCATGGCGAGCACGAATCTGATCAAGCACAATCTGTCAGCAAGAGAAAGGTGGTGACTGCTCCATGAGCCCATCCTAGTTTGAACATGCTCAATAACTGCTGCAAAATTTACTCTTTGCAATGGCGGCCAATGACCATGACTCTTAATTATTGGAGTGACGACCCTCTCTAGAAGCCCAACCGGATCATAATCATATGCTGGCGATATGCTGGGTTATGTCAGCTAAAGACAACCTATGGCTTGCACGAGTTCACAGATTATTTAATCCAACTACCATAGTCTGCCAAAATTAATGACATCTCTCTCCTTGCTGCTTCAGAAGTTGGGACAAACAGTATCAGATCATCTGCGTACATGAAGTTGGAGAAGCAAGGACCGCCCTGATCGAAAGTGATATCAATTTGGTGTCCGATCCACTGTTGCCGCTTGATTAGGGTGAATTCCTTCCAAAAACCTCTCCTCCCCACTATCCAAGGGAGCATGTGCTCATCGACTAAGACCGAGAACCTAGAGGATTCCACACACTGCATGGCTCAGTCCGTCCACCTCAATAGAAAGCCAAATCTATTTAGAACCAAGCGTAAGCACCCCCACTCCATTCGGTGGCAAGGTTGCTCCATATCCACCTTGATGGCCATGTGACCGACCATCGAGGTGGAATAAAAGAGCTGCGCGAGAATCTCCTGGACCATGAGCAGTGTTCACTGATGTTGTTCTGGAGAACAAAGGCATCATGTTCATGGGAAATAAATGGGGGTAGCACTATCTTAAGGTGCATGACCAAGATCTTGGCCACCACCTTATAGATACCGTTGCACAAACCGATAGTGCGAAACTGTGGCGGCCCTGCCCCGCCGTGGTCCTGTTAACCCTTAGGTTAACATGATTACGGTGGAGGGGTCACCAAATAACAAGGTCCCTACTTAAGATTGGATTAGTCACACATCCTAATCCAATTTAAATAAGGATTTTGCCATTCAATCCAGAGATACTATCACTAAATGATTATACATGAACTCAAAGTGCGGAAGCATAAAACATAACATCCATCCAATACAGTATAAATACAACAATACAGAATAAGTAAAGTACTGAAAAAGAAAAATAATCCTGTATTATTACAATATTTAATGAGTTTTAAAAGAACTGAAAGAAAACTCTCAATCTCACTAGAAGAAAAACTAACGCTACGGATCTTCAAGAATGGGCTCCTCCTCCAATGGCAAACTCTCCACTGGATCTGCTAAACCAACAAACTCAGAACCTACCATTATCAGTTTCATAATGGTAGGGCCCCAGCCAACAAAAGAGAAACTGGTTAGACAATAAGTCTAAGTACATTTTAGGGCAGTAATTTTATTAAATTAAGAAGATATCACCATATAAACAGAACTAAGCATAATAGGTGCAGAAACGCGTATCAAAAGAACAGTAATAAGTTATAAACTACAGTTTATAACTAAACAAATAGGAAGTAATACATACCTCCTCCAAGCAACTGCAACACAAATAGGTAAGTAAAAGAAAAGCAAAACTGTAAGAAAGTACAACCTAAATATGCATATGAACAAACAGATTATGCTAAGTGACGTACAAAATTTAAACAATATAAAACTGAAAATACTAACATCCTATGTGAGCATATAAAAAAACAGTAAGTAAAACTGGCATCCTATATATATATAAAAACACGTGCAGGAAAGCTGTAAGTAAAACAGTGCTGAAATGCAGAATATACTAGTAAAACAGTAACTGCAAACTGAAACTATAGTAACTATATAAGTCATCTGAACTGAACATGAACTCAGCAATTCTTAGCCTGATGAGCTAAGAAACTCTGAACTGAACATCACTGAAACGCTTAGCCTGATAAGCTAAGACAAAACTGAATGTAAGTGTACTTGAATTAGTATAACCATATCAAAATCCTGACTATATAGTTAGTAGGGCAAGAGTATATCCATCCTATCCCACGGACTAGGCATGGCATAGACTATCGGACTGAAACCCCCTACAAGAAGCTGACCCCGAACGAGTTGATCGAAGAGGTATACTAATCAAGCTACACCTTACAAACCACTTGTGAAACGAACATAATGCTGTTTATAAATAATGTTCCAAATTAACACAAGATATTTATCAAAATATCTTATGTACATAATACATGTTCAAGGTATAAGGCTCAAAATCAAGGAATGCGAAGCATCAAAATCAAAGTGCAAGAAACTCTATCTAGAATACAGGTGATATTCTTTGTTATCTACTTTATTCGTTCTATCTACTCTAAGTTACATAAGTTTCAGAATTATCAATTCTTACACATTCTGTAACTTAGAATCACGAATTCTACTTGTTGAAGATAATTAGGACTAGTCAAGTCCTAATTATAACTTAATCAAAAGACGACTATTTGGTTAAAATGAATAAATCAGTGACCTAATTTTGTAATTTAATTCATCCTAACCACATCTTGATTAGCCAAATCAAGATGAAAAGATTAAGAATTAGACTCCAGATGATGGGATCTAACCACTTAGTCTAAAGGTATAATCTAAGGGTCTAAGGTTTAGAACCCAAATCTCACAGATTAAGTTAAGGCAAATCCTAATGATAAATCAAATTCATTAGGATGGATTTCTATTCTTAGTTCTAAAGTTTAAAGATCAAATAATCATTTAATAAACTAAGAAAATCTATAAACTAGAAAACTCAAGATTTCACCTAATTGAGTAACCCAATTTACTCAATAGATGAATTCTATCTTAAGATCTATTCCTAATATTAGGAAATAAGGCTCTTAATTACTAAGAGTATCTCTCAAGACACACATCCTAACTAATGTTATAAGACCTAAGGATGAGTCTAAGAATGATTAAAGAATGAGAAAAACTCACTCGGGACTTAGGAATTTTCTTTACTAAGCAACATCTGAGATTTTGATCAAAACCTAATTTAGACTTAAATTTGATTAATTTCAGTTCTAAATCATTCTATTTACTGATTTTAATGATTGGAAAACTGAATTTAGGGCTTTAAAAGGCTAAACCCTAAATTTGGGCAAAATGACCATTTTGCCCTTACTTAAGGGTTCAAAAGATCAACTTTTAATCTAGGGCTTAAATTCTGAAATTTTCTTTTGGAAAGTGTTTCTTACTGTCTATTATAAGATTAGACAGCAACTAAGTTAATTTTGGGTGATTATTAAGCCATATGAGATCAAATTAGTGAATTTGACTCATAAGGGCAATTTAGTAATTTGACTAAGTGAAGCTAAATTTTCTTTTAGATTATTCTTCTTTACTGCCTAAGCTTCCCATAGAACCTAAATTTGCTAAAATCTGATAAGTATTGGCCAAGATATGGCCAATACAAGATTTAGGGTTTTAAGGTTAATTAAGGAATTGTTAACTATAGGTCAAAAATTCTAATTTTGCCAATTAATGTCCAAATTAAGCAAAATCAGTGGCTATGGTTTACAAATAGCTCACTGATCATAATGACATGTGGTAGGCTCAATTTGGACTTAATTTGACTAAGTTAAGACCTAATTAGGGTTTAGGGTGATTAGTGAGTGATTAACAAAATTAATCACTCAAACTATAATCCAACCTTATAGATTGATTCTAAATGGTTCTATGAGTTCTCTGAAATTTAAATCTCTCAAATTGGGTTACTAGATTTGCTAAAATTCACTAATCAAGATTTAGAGCAATTAAGGGTGATTAGCAAATCTAACCGTTGGATCTAAAATATTTTTATAGATTATTATTAATTAAGTTCTTCTTATCTAAATGGATTTATGGATCATCAAATTTGGAGCTCAATTGACCAAGTTATGGTCAATTGAAGTTCTAGGGTTAATTAACCTAATTAGGGTTTGGTCATAAATGTGATTAGGCAAACACTAATCCAAACAGCAAGATAAATACTATCAAATTAATCCTTAGGGTTTTCTGATTACTTTAAGACCCATATTGGGTATATTTGGATCATTGGGTACAAAGTTATGAGCTAAATAAGGTTTGTGACACTTAATTTAAATTAAATTAATCATTGAAAAATCTCCTTGCAAAATATTCATCTTACAGCAAAAATTTTGGTATCAATAAATTCCTCATATTTTTCTGATTAATTTAATATATTTAATTGTATAATTTGGATAATTATTTTAGGAGTTATTTAGGTTTGAAGTTTGGTAATAATTTAATTAATAATTGCTGATAAAATTAAATTAATTTATCTGTTATATTTATATATATATATATATACAATTTTAATTATTTAATATCTGTTATAATATTATATAGTTTTGATTTAAGTGCAGGACACGTGGCGGCCTCGGATTGGCGCGGCAGACAGCGGCGGGCCCCACGGGTCAGACCGCTGACGCGCAGGCCACGCGTCGCGCCAGGGTTGGCTGGCGTGCTGCGCGGTGGGTCCCGCCGTGGTAGCTGAAGTGCCTCGGGCTCGGGCCACGGGCCGGGCCCGGGCCGACCCGATCGGCCCGAAAAGATCTTCGTCTTCGCGTGATCTTCCGGAAGCAGGGAGCTAGGGTTTGATTTTTCGGCGGTCTCCGGCGACGGTAGGGCTCAACCAACACGGCGACGCGAAGAGGAAGATGAGACCTATCTAATGGCATACGGTTCAACGACTGGCATAATCCACCGAGCAAGAAAACCCTAACCCTAAGAAGGCGTGACGGGGATAACGACTTTCACTGTAGACAAAAGATCAAATTCACATGATCGGGGCTGACCCAATGCAATCGAGCCGGACAATACACTATCTATCGAATGAAATAAGATTTCGGAATGTAAAAATTTGAATTGATTGCAAGGGTTAGAAGATCGGGTACCTTGAGTTGGACGGCTGGAAAGGATCGGGGTTTGATCTTAGGGTCCTGAACTTCGGGGTTGAAAACCGAGAACCCAGAACTTTAGAGGTCTTATACAGACCCTAAAATGGTGGTTTAAGAGAGGTGGGGAGGCCAGGTGTCGACAGCGATGCTCGGCAAGGACGCTAGGGCGACGCGTGCAGCTTCCCCGAGCCACACGGCGCTTCACGCGGAGACGAAGACTCACAGCCGTCTGATCCCGCGATCAGACGGCGCGGAGAGCGTCGTCAGGATAGACGGCACAGAAATAAGAATAGGTAATGGCGTTGAACTTGAATGGATGACGCTGTTAACTGCTAAAATTAAATAATAATATTTAAATTAAATTATTCAGTTTTAATTAATTAAATTTAGCCTATTAAATAAATCCCAAAAATTCCCAATAAATCACCCTTAGCTAATTGAAGGGTGAGGAACGCAACGGCGCACTCAGATTTTTGTTTCGACGAGTATTTAATTATTTGATTATTTAGGGTATTTAAATAATATTAAAATATTCGACAAAAAATCAACGACTTCCAAATGCCTCCAAAATTTCACCCCTAGCTAATTTGGGTGTTCTGAACGCAATGGTGAAGTCAGATTTTCAATCTGAGGTCTAGATAAAAAATCAAATTTCCAGGTTTTGGGATTTTCCAGAATTCTTGTTTTGACTTTGTTGACTTTTTGGTTTGACCTAGGTTTTAGAGGTGAGTTCTAAATTACTTAATTAGTGACTTAGAACATTAATTAAGACTTAGATTAGTCTTAATTGAGCAAAGTAACAACCTGGGTTGTTACAGAAACTACCTCTAAGTGGTGGCCCCCTTTTCCTTCGGAATGATAACTACTAGAGTGTCACGCTAATACTGTGACATCCGCCTACCATCAAGGAAATGGTGAACAGCGACCAAGGAGTCAGCCTGAGTGACCCTCCAGTAGCATATAAAAAAAGATGGGGTGATAACATCAATCCCAGGGGAACAGTTGGGGCCAAGGTCATGCTGGGTTGCCCATATTTCTTTCTGTGATCTCTCCTTGGAGAGAGGCAGAGTCTGCATCACCGAGAGTATAGTCTAGAATTAGATCATCTGAGAAATTCCTTATGGAACTAGAGGTGCCCCACTTCCCCTAGAAGAAATCAAAAAATACTTGACGAATCCGCTCCGAGTTAGACGAGAACTCTCCGAACTCCTTCTAAAGCGCAAGCATAGTGTTCAACTTCTGACACCATGTAACAAGCTGTTGAAACACCGAGGTGTTGTGGTCACCCTGAGAGAGCCTCTGCGCCGTGGCGCATTGCTGCCATCAACTTGTCATCCTCACTACAACCTGAGAGATCTCTTGCGTGGCGGCCCGAAGCTGCTGAACAAGCTCAGGGTCGCCGCCTTTGTCCGTCTCCAAATACTCCGCCTGGAGTTGTGTCAGAGGCGCAGTGAGGTCCTCTTGGAGCTACGTTTGAGTATCAGAATTGAAGCCTTTTGTACTTCTAATATTTACATTCAAGGAAATTAGAAATATATATACATGCAAAAGAAGTATTTTGATTTAAGAATCTCATTATTATTATAAACTTTAAAATGCCAAATAAAGAGTGATACAAAATAATAAATGGCGGGTGAAGCAGAGCATTTTCAATGCATTATATACATGTATTGAAATTTAGCATAAAAAGATTTGTTGTTACAAAAATAAATACAAATTTTCATGTTTGATATCTGATGTTAAAATAAAATTTTGTTGGGCAAATACAAGAACGAGGAAAATGTGAGTTCACATTTTGTGTTACATAATAATTTCATATTCCCTCTATGCCTACCCCTCAAAGATTTATAAATATATGCTCCTTATGTCTCTCAATGTCGGACAGTCCTGTCCTGACAGTTGTCTGATCAGATTAAATATAAATGAACAAAGAAATGAGCCACTCAATTATTCAAAGTTTTCACATATTATTTTTGTGCGACATTAAAAACAGTTTTATCAAAATTGTGTGATGCTGAGCGTAAATGTGTGAAAAATATGAGTAAAGAAAGATATAATGTACCGTAGCAGTTAAAAGCTAAAAAATTAGTTTTTAGTGTTGATCAAGTTTTTTTTTCATAAGATTATTGTAAAATTTAATATTTAATAATTATAGTAATTCTTTTGTATAAAAATATATTCTTTGACTTTAGAAGGTCTAAGTGATTAAACGGCTTAGATCTAATCCCTGGTATTGCTTCAATAATAAAAAACCATAATTTGAGGGTTCTAGAGTGATTTAATGGTTGTAAAGATATGATTCTTTGTGGATTTGGAGTGACTTTGACAATTTGCGGAGGTTATGACCAATTTTGGCTAAGTATCCAGTTTGGTGCTCGGGATTTTAGCCCAATGGGTCAAATTTTGATTCTTAGGGTTTAAACTACAAATTTTAGTGTGTTTTGTTCATAATGAAGTTTAGTTTTGTGTTGATTCAATTCAAACAAATTTCAGAGGTTCGGGGATCACTTTGGGCTATGGGTGGTCTGGGCTAGCCATAGGCTAGCCCAACTGGACAATTGACTAAACCTGTCCAGATTCTTATGATTATTTTCAGTGGCAGCTATTTTTGAGGTGATGAGTTCAAAATTACTATTATTTTTGCTATCTGAGATTAATTTATTTTTCTCTTTTATTTAATTAATAAAATTAATAAAATAAATAAAATATTCAAAATATTTTATTTTAGCATTTTATTCCAAATTTATTGGAGAGTAGTTAAACATTGATATTAGGTTCTTAGTGACCTATTTCATGCTTTGATTGACTTTGTAACAACACGGGTTGTTATAGCTTTAGGAATATTTAAAAGCTTATTCCACGCTGTAAATTTCTCGAATTGAAGCCTACCTGCATGAGAAAGAGAGCATTACGATCAATTGGAGAGTGTGAGTCAATTTATCAAGAAACACATGGCTATTGATGTTTTTGAGTTTATCAGAAGACCGGGATACTATGAATGAAAACTTTTAATACTAAAATTCAACATACTAGCCAAGAGTTGCGTATCCTTCATTGCTTTTGAGAGGTAGATGGTTGATTTGCTAGAGTGCAGCAAGGCTTGAAGATTAAGAAAAAGTATACAAAATCTCAATATTGATCTCTATAGCTTCTCCGAAAATTAGAATATCATCTGTAAAAAATAAATAGGAGCAGCTGAATTGATTGAGATCAATCAGTTTGAATTCCTTGGCCCTGCAAGCATCATCAAGGATGTCAGGCAGACCATTTAAAGCTATAGCAAATAATAGAGGAGACAAGGACAACCTTGACGAATGCCGTACGTAAATTAAAAAATATATAAAACTAATAGAAAAAGAATACAAAAGTCCTGATAAATGAGAGATGTGATTATTTTGTTTACAGTAATCTTGGTGTAAAGTAAAATAAAGCCTGAGAATTACCAATTTGATGTTGTTTGGTATGCGGGATTTATAAAATAAAGTAAATATTAGATGTTATATGATTACGAGTCCATATATAGATCACCATAAAATGAATTCGCTCAAATTGGGCAATTATTTTTGCGTTGAATCGCGACACGCTGAGTAATCGCGATTATTTTTGCGATGAGAGGGTTCATCAGCCAAGATGGAGTTCGACGATGATGATCCGAAGCTCTGCCAGGACGGAGTTCATCGGTCAAGCTCACGTTGAAGATGCAAAATAGTTGAGGCTCATGATTTGTTATCCAAGTTTCAGGGTTCAAATCTCAGTAGTCATAGATTTGTTTCAAATGAAGCTTTTCTTGGGAAATGACTATATAGGGAATGATTAGTTATGACATTAAGTTTATTTAATTATAGTTATTGTTTAAGCTGGTTTAAGTTAAGATGTAGAAAAAGTTATGTTAGGGGATTAAACTAAGTTAATATAAGCTATGTGATAATTAGCAGTTAAACTCTATTTTCTTTTTTGAGTTAATCTTAACTAATGGATAACCAAATATGCTTTATGATGAAATATTCAATTCTATTGTTGGATGCTATCTTTAATGATAATTATAATTAAGCCAAGCTTGAATTATTTTCAATTAAATGCTGACTCATGCTTAATTCTTGACAAGAATTTATTAATTGTTTATTTTTTTCAAAGCTTTTCGGTGATTAAAGAATTGTATGACCAAATGCAAGCATTTACAAAATATTGAATTTGTTGGGTATGTGTTGCCAAAATTGCCCATCTGATTTTGAAAGGAAATTTGGTCGAAAACAAAGTAAGCAAGTGGTTAGGTAAAATCTTTTAATAATGAAAAAGAATAATTTACACTTTTTATTTTATGTATAAATTATTATGTTAGAGTATTTATGAATATTTTGCGAATTTTGTGTTAATTTAGAATTCATGAAATACGTTTTAATATTGAAAATAAGAGTTTGCAACTTGCGACTCCACCTCGAGGCCTTCATGATCGCCATCCCTGCAATTCCTGCTTACTAATGCGACCCTTTACTCAACGCTCACGCTTTGGAATTTCTACTTATAAGTAGCTATGTTTTGCATGGGTTGTGAGTGAGTGGATGGATGTGAGAAGGCTATGTGATGCTTGTGTTGTAAGTTTTTCCCATTTTATAGTGAATATTCTTTGTTGTGTGACTTCATAGTTTGTTTCTGCTTAGAGATAATTTACATAAAAATCTTCAATGTTCTTTTGTGTGATTGTGTAATTTGCATGTGTTTGAGTCATAGCTTGTGTGCCCCGCTCCTTAAGTCCACAATCATTAGACTAAGGAGTGGAGTGTCACTCTGGCAAATCCCTCACTTATCATTGGATTAGGTAAGATCCACAATTCATTAATAATGGAAGGACGTGCACATAATAACTGAGAAGATCAGCCACTAAATAAGACATACATACAGAGTGCGGAAGCAAATTGAAATAAACAGTACATCCATCTGCCATACATCAAGTAAGGAATAGTACTACTGCTCAACAAATGATAAAGTACAGAAAAATAATCACAGTTACAGTACATGTATTATTACAATATTTAAATGAATATTTTAAAAGACTGAAAGTAAATCTCTCATTCTCACAATAAGCTAAAAGAAAGACTAGGCAACGTCTGTCTCTCCTAGCTAATGCTCCTCCTCAAGAAATGGCTCCTATTCTTCAATGCCTAGCTCTTCAAATCTATCTGAATCTGACATTATCAGTTTCATAATGCTAAGACCCCAGCCAATAAAAAAAAATATTGTTAGACAATTGTCTAAGTACATTTTAGGCAGAATATTTTAAATGAACTATTAATATCACCATTTTTATACTTAAACACAATAAAAAGTAAACTAAAAGCATAGGTGCAGTAAGCATACAAGAAACAGGATAAGTTATAAATACAACATTTATAACTAAATAAAAAGTGAGGCAAAAAGTACACCTCAATAGACTAACAAGGAATTGACAGCATATACATATATATATAGTGGAGTAAGTAAAGATACTGAAAATAAAGTCTAATCCTAGACATGCTGATGATCATACGACATATGCTAATTATAGGCATAAATCTAAAAATAGTACATATAATAAGCAGTAAAGTCTAGCATCCTATAAATACATACATGTGAGCACGTAAGTAAAAAAATGCAGCTGACTGAAACATGCATCAAAAATACAGTACACAATAAGCTGAAATTGAACAAGTATGTAAAACTGTTATATCAAAGAATTGGCCAATCGGGCCCAGTAAAATTCTCAAAGCTTTTCTGGGTTAGGGCAGACAGAACAGTAGCAGAACTAAGGAGGCATTAAATACAAATGTAGAATCTTTTAGTTGTTTTATTTTTATTTCTGTGGACACATTCAGAAACAGCTGAGGAGTCAAGCACATATGCAAGACTATACGTGTAGTGCCCCACCCCGTCACCGCGCGCAAAAAAGAAGTATAAATAGATCGGCGGCGGAGCGGTGCGCCACTCAAGGAGGAATATCCCATCTCCCCGAATAGCTGAAAACTAAGCCCATCTGAAGGGCTATTGACTCAACCTCAAAGAGGGTTGAGAGTTAATAATTAAGATAAGAGTAGTATCATTTTCCTAAGTACTAAATAAATACATACATTAGATTTAGAATACAATAGGAATCCAATATAGGTATAAGATATCAGCATTTCTAATATATTGATCATATCACAATACTAAGTATAAATAGTATATAATAGAGTGCGGAAGCTTAAAGCAAATATCCAGAAATATTCATCACATAAGCTATATGAAAACATTCATCTTAGAAAAGAAAAGAAAATACATCCAGAAGTATTACAAATATTTACTAAATAATAGACATAGAGCTAAGTACTGAAATGAAAATAAACTAAGCAAAAAAGTAGTGAAACTGGAGGAGAGTCTACTAGTGCTCCACTAGATCCTCCTGCATATCCTAGGTAGCCTCCTGACCTGGCTCAATATAATGCTCAAGATCTAGCAAATTGTCGAATTCTAAAAGTATCCCGTGTTAGACAATAAGTCTAACACATCGAAACTAATCTAAATAGTTCTGGTTATTCATTTAACATTTACATAATGTAATTAAATCTACAAAAATACTGTAAAGGTAACTGAAAGCATAAAACTATATAAAACTGTATAAAGTATGATAATGCTGAACTATAAACTAAATACTAAAAATAAACTGTAGCGGTACTGAATCTGAAACTGGGTAATCATATGTAAAGCTATGCAGTATGTCACTGAAACTATGCATCTGAATATGTCATGATACTGTATGCTACTGATATGCAACCAAAATATCACTGAACTACTATGTGTAGTACGGTCCAATGCATACATACATCATGTTAGGAACTGCGATGCAGATGTATCATAAAATTCCCCAGTCAATATATGCAACATTCTGTAATCCATAAATCATCACTGATACTCATATATCTTCACCGATACTCAACATCATGCTTATGTTCATGCTCATGCTTCTAATCTACATGAGGTAAATCCAGAAACATGCTTAGAAATCTTATAATGAATTCAAGGTCTCCATTGTGCATACATATTTAGACAAAAGGATTCTGACTCCTAAATTCTAATTTGATAATTGGTTCAAGTTGAGAATTTACTTAAAAATCTTTAGATTGGATGATTGAATACACATATTTAGCACGTTTGCAAGAAAGATGATTCTTAACACTTAATTTGGTTAAGCCACCCTAACGAAGCGATCTTCGATAGGAGGCGTCACCCGATGGCGATTTGTATCTCAAGCTAAGCTATTAAGATGCCCAACTCACAATCACACTTAGTGTCTTAATAAGGTGACTCAAATTACTTAGTTTGTTTAAGCCACACCTATTGAAGCGATCTTCGCTAGGAGGCATCACCCGATGGCAATTTTGTATTTTAATCAAACTAAGGGATGAGTCTCTATTTATAACACTCTTAGTCTTGGAAGATTTACTCTAACGAGATTGTATTCATCTAATCCTTCGGGATAGCACCTGATCATAAGTCCACATTAGAGTGAATCAACCAATCTTGAATACTACTGAAGGAATTCAGTACTATGGGTATACTATATTACACCAACCAATAATATGGGTTCAAAATATTCTAATTTATCGACAAGGGTTTATCAAAGCTATTGATATTCACTCTAAATAGGTGAGTCCTACACAAGGCTACAATGGTATGATTAAAAGATCACTCGATGTAGGTTTTTATCAAAAGGCATAAGTTCCATTCTAACTGCTTTAGGTGGTTCCTAGCACAAGGTAATAAGTTCAACTTCTAAAGTTATGAAGGATCATCTAAGTTTCTACCTCAATAAATTACAAAAGTTCTTCTTACCTCAAGGTATCAATATTTAAGGTCTTTAAATATTTCAAGAATGATCCTAAAGCAGGACCCTTAAGATCTCACTTTTATACTTCTTAAGCTAATATTCAAGGTTTACTTATTAGTTTTGGATTGAAGTGATCGGATTAGATGATTACTATTCATCTGACCTTTTCTATTATACAATCATGGGATAAAAATCAAAGATCTGATTAAAGTTAGATCATTTCATAAATCATTACAATTTTATTATCTATTCTATGATAATAGTCTTATATAAGAGAAAATCAAAGATCTAAAGTTTAGATTCAGATAATTCAATCACACAGATTTAATATTAATCTTAGCACTTCTAATTCAATAATTTAAGATCAATATCAAATCATATGCATTATTGGAGCAATGTCAATTAAATTATCTTTCAATCAAATTAATTGATTAAGTGATTAAAGTTTAGATCTTAGTCAAGATAAGTTAAAGTTTAACTCCTAACCTTTCTACTATTAAGACCAAGGTTAATTTATAGGTCAATGACAAATTAATGTGTTATTAGTGTATTATTGATGTAAAACTTTAGTTTTAGATTAAGTATCATCTACTTAATCAAGTTAGCAAGATTCTTATATTTAATTATAATTTAATATCATTTATACATGATTAGGTGTCCAAATAGATATTTAGAGTTTTCTGATATATATCATAATATTATGAAAGCATCTAAATATAAAGTTGACATAGAATAAAAATATAATTAAGGCTAACCAAATTCTAAATCAAAGCAAAGGGTTAGTACTTGATTACAATTCTAAAAGACTTAGGTTTGCCATTAAATTATTAAAATATATCTATTCATTACAAGCACTTAAGATTCTATTACTTAGCATTTGACATAACATACATTTCAAGTACATGGTAGGTTTTGAGCACTTGATAAAAATAACAAAATTTCAAACTTAATTTTCATATAGGATTTTATGCTAAAATAGGTTCACATTTGATATAATTCAGTCCCACTAGGGTCCTAGGGACCTTAAAATACAAAAACAGAGAAGTTTTGGCCATTTTAGCCTATTCTGGGCAGTTCTTAAGGAATTCTGTGCAATTTTGCAAATTTGGGCGTCACAGCGTTGTGGCTCTTCTGCCGCTTGCAGCGCACTTTGGCGATTTTAGCGCTACAGTGCGTTGTGGCACTTTGAGCACTGCGGGGGGGCAGCAGCTCTCTCAGCGCTGCGGCCCACTACGGTCCGCTGTGGCGCTTTTAGGGCTGCAGTGCGCGGTAGTGCTCTCAGCGTTGCGGCCCGCTGTAGTCCGCTGTGTCGCGCTATGGCGCGCTGCAGTGGACCAAATTGCGAAATAACTGTTTAATTAATTTATTTTTGATATTTCCTAAAGTTTTCTCGAAATTTCGCTGCAGCGAGCTGGAGCGGTCCAACTTATAATTTTACTATTTAATTAATTTAATCGTTGATTTTTATATATTTTTCGAAATACCGCTGCAGCTGTCCATTTTGCGAATTACTGTTCAAATAGTCGTTTTAACCGATTTCATAAGTTTTTCATGAAATACCGCCGCAGCCTACTGCAGCGCTCTAGGACGCACTGCAGCGGCCTAGATTGCGACTTTGGGCGCTGCAGCGCCAAACGGTGATTTTCACCGGGACGAAACCTGCAAGGCCTATTTTCAAGCTCAATTACTCTCAATCCAGAGCATTCCATGAGCGGTGCCATATATTAACGGAAATGTCTTTTCGATACCTTTCCATCGACACCAATATCAGCACAAATGAAGTATTCTACAAAAATGATGATAAATGCAAGGGTATGCAGAATAAATGAAAAAGAGAGTCGATTTCCTTCAACAAATGAGATGCTTTTAAGAGCCTTAATAGCTTCCATACATGCTTATGGAATTCTAAAGATACATTCAAATATTGTAGTAACATAAAGGAGACAAGGAGAGGAATAAATAGATACCTATAATCCTTGGAAGGAGTGAGGGATGAAGACTTCACTGCTTTTTTTAAGACCTTGGAGGAAGCTTCTTCAAGGTACAATAATGAAGCAGCAATGGGAGAAGGGAAGGAAGAGCTGCAACTTTTGCCGAATGGGGAAGAAGAAGGAGCTTGAGCTCCTTCTTAAAGAAGGAGAATGAGAGGTGATAGGGGGACTAGGCCATCATGAGCATAGGGAGGGGAGGCCATCATTTTTTCAGCCCAAGGGGCATGGAGGCGTCAAAAATGATTATGGGGCTGACAACAAACAATAGAAAATAGGGGAAAATTACAATTTAGGGCCTCAATAATTACTTATTTATTTTCCTTAATTATTTAAAAATTCAAATTTTGAAACGCCCTTCGAACGTTCCCAAAAATTCACCTCTAGCTAATTTAGGGGTGAGAAATCCAACGGCGAAGTCGGAATTTGATTCCGACGATTATTTAATTATGCTAAATTTTGAGGTATTTAATTATATTAAAATATTAACGAAAACTCGACGACCTCCAAACGCGTCCAAAACATCACCCCTAGATAATTTGGGGGTGAGGATCGCAACGGTGAAGTTGGATTTTTAATTTCAAGGTCAAAATAAATACCTCAATTTTCTAATTAATTAAATATTAAAAAATAATCCAAAATATTGGATTTAGCTCTAGATCGCGCCAAATCTTAGGGATTGATTCAAATGACTAGATGAACTTAACATAATGATAATTGAGATATAATTAGACTAAAATTAAACTAGGTAACAACCTTGGGTTGTACATACATAGTCTAAGCAGATCTTCAAGAACTTGATTCACTCATTCTGTCTAAACATCCGTCTACAAATGAAAGGCTGTACTCATTGCTAGAGTTGTGCTTAGATCTTGATACACGGCTTGTCAGAATTTAGAGGTGAATCGACTGTCTCTATCGAACACGATTGTCTTGGGGATCCCATGAAGCCTGATTATCTCCTTAATGTAGAATTTTGCAAGTTTCTCAACTGAATCTGCTTGACGTATAGGAACGAAATGGGCGGACTTGGTCAATCGGTCAATGATGACCAAAATAGCATTTGCTCCAGATCTTGTACGAGGTCATCCCATAACAAAGTCCATTGATATATCCAACCATTTCCATTTGGGAATTTCAAGCAGGTGAAGCAGACCATCGGGTCTTTGATGCTCTGCCTTAACTAAATTGCAAGCATGGCACTTTGCGATGAACTCAGTCACACTTCTCTTCATCCCTAGCCACCAGAAGGATTGTTTCAAATCTTGGTACATTTCTGAACTTTCTGGATGAATCTGGTATCTGGAGTTATGGCCTTCAACTAGCACCTCCTGATGCATGGACTTAGGGATCCATAAGCAATCTCTTTGATAGATGGCACCTTTATGGAATCGAATGTCGGTACGACGGCCACTCTCAATGGCTTATTTGAAATTTAGGTACTCATCATCTTTTATTTGAGTAATAGATACATCTCTATGGAATGTGGGCTCCACATTAATCATTGAGAGCATTGTACTCACCTGGTCACTACGCGCTGATCGGATATTCAATTTACGGAATTCTTCTTCCAAAGGACTCTTAGAGATAAGGGCATTAAGAGTAGCATGATGGCTCAGAGCGTTAGCTACAATATTTGCCTTTCCAGGGTGGTACTGAATATCAAGGTCATAGTCATTGATTAATTCTAACCACCTTCTCTGCCAGCAGTTTAACTCTCTTTGAGTGAATATGTACTTCAAACTCTGGTGATTTGTGAAAATTGAGCACTGAATCCCATATAGATAATGACACCAAATCTTTAAGGCAAACACCACAGCAGCTAATTCGAGGTCGTGGATGACATAATTTCTTTCGTGGGTCTTCGACTGACGAGAAGCATATGCTATGACCTTCCCTTCTTGCATGAGTATGGCACCTAAGCCTATACCAGAGGCATCAGTATAGACTTGATGGTTCACTCCTTCTTTAGGAAGAACTAGGAATAGGGAAGATGTAAGTGCATCTTTTAGTACTTGAAATGATGTTTCACAAGCTGGCGACCATTCAAAGGGTCAGCCTTCTGGGTGAGTTTGGTGAATGGAGATGCTATTTGAGAAAAGCCTTTCATGAACCTTCTATAATAACGGGCCAATCCCTAGAAGCTTCCGATCTCCATCACTGACTTGGGTTGTACCCAGTCTTGGATTACGCTAACCTTGTTTTGATCTATTTTGATCCCTTGAGCATCTACTACGTGGCTTAAGAAGGTGACAGATTCTAGCCAAAACTCACACTTCGAGTATTTGGAATACAATTTGTGGCTTCTTAGTTCTTCCAACACTGTCCTGAGATGACCCTCGTGTTCCTCCTTCATCTTTGAGTATATTAAAATATCGTTTATGAACACGATGATGAATTTTTCAAGGTGTGGCTTCAAGATACGCTGCATTAGGTCCATAAAAATAGAAGGTGCATTTTTCAATCCAAATGACATCACTAGAAACTCGTAGTGGTCATACCTAGTTTTGAAAGCAGTCTTCGCTTGATCGCAGGTCGATCTTTGAAAATACTTTTGCTCCGGCCAATTGATTGAATAGATCATCAATGCAGAGCAGCGGACATTTGTTCTTTATGGTTACTTTGTTTAGTTCTCTATAATCAATACACATTTGCATTGACCCACCTTCTTCTTGACGAATAAAACTGGCGCTCCTCATGGGGAAGAACTAGGTCTGATAAGACCTATTTCCAGTAACTCCTGTAGGTGTTTGTTCAATTCCTGTAACTCTTTGGGCGCCATTCTATAAGGTGCCTTGGAAATCTATTGGGTTCCTGGGGCAGCGTCGATTGCGAATTCTACTTCTCGCATAGGTGGAAGACTGGGTAGGTCTTCGGGAAAAACATCGGCGAATTCACAGACGACGGGGTTCTTGGATATAAGAACGTCTTCCTTCTTTTCTCCTAGTATTGTTACTAGGAAGGCGCTGCAACCTTTGCTCATTAGCTTCTTGGCTTTGATAGCATTGACTAAAGAAGGTCTCGTACTAAAGTTCCCAACAAACGACTTAGCCTGTTTACTATTACATAGGGTGACCTTCTTCTTTTGGCAGTTGATGATGGTGTTATGATGACTTAGCTAATTCATGCCCAAAATAACATCAAAGTTGGCTATTGGCAAGACTATAAGCTTGGCTTCAAATTTTGTTTCTCCAATGGGGACATGTATCTTGCAGAATTGATTGGCTTGTAGTTGAGCTCCAAATGGTATTCCTACATTTAAGGGTATTGCTAAACAGTGTAATGACAAGTTGAGAGACCTTGTACAGCTCTCAGAAATGAAGGAGTGACTTGCTCCAATATCGAATAAGATATTGCAGGGCTTATTATTTATATAGATTATACCTAATTATGGATGCAGTAATCTACAAGTTACTTTTTAGCAAGTAAAAATAAAATGGTAGATTGGTTCAGAAGTGTGTACCTGATACCACATTTTTATCTTCCGCGACTTCGGTAGGAGTGAGGGCATAGACTTGTATTGGTCTAGCCTGCTGCTTGTTGTAAGGCTGCTGGATAGGCGGCCTCGGAGCGCTTGGGCGGGGGACAATAGCTGTCTCATTCTGTTGAGCAGAAGGAGGAGGTGGTAGTGTCATACGGGCTGTGGCAGGCTTCTGGAACAAATCGAAAGCTCATTGGCATTTAGAGCGATCAATTTGGTTACCATCAATAGTGTCGATAAAGTTGCACTGACAGTAGGAGTGGCCTGGCCTCCCATAGTTGAAGCAGTTCCCAGTCTTATGGTAGCATCGCCCAGAAGGATGGGGGCGAGTGCAGCCATCGAATAGATTTGTTGATGGAGTTCCTGCCTCAAGTTGATACACTCTAGCTCTCCTAGGGTTCTCGTGCTGAACGGTAGTTGTACCATAATTACGCTTAGGCTCAGATGCCTCATCAAGTTCAATCATCTTGGCGGATTCTAGTAGCTCCGCGAAGTTGGTTGTGCAGTGTGATACGACTAGCCTTTGGATGGAGGGCCGAAGTCCACTCCGAAAGCGATGGCATCCATTCATAAAGTTCTATTTATTGCAATTGACATCTGAACTAGAGTCTCATCAATGATATCAACTTTATCTTATTCTATATCATCAATGTGGTCTTCAAGTGTAGGAATTTCCTCATCACTTGTGTATTGATAGAAAGAATCCTGTGGAATAAATTGGGATGCATTAAAACCTACTCTCTGTCTACTAGTAGTATTTGTAACGTTGTCCTCCACCTGATACAAACTTCTTTGTCTTATGAAGAACTCCTCAACAAAAGTCACATCATTGTTAATTGCAATCTTTTTTTCAATTAGATCATAAAGCTTGTTTTCTTTGACCCCACATTGAAAGCCCATAAAGATTACCTTCCATGCTCTTAGCTCTAACTTATCTTATTTCACATGATAGTAGGACAGGCACCCAAAAATCTTCAATTGATCATCATCTCTAACAGGTCATCGAGACCACTCTTCCATTGGAGTCTTCTTATTTAATGCAACAGAGGTAAAATGGTTCACCAAGTAGCAAGCATAATTTAGGGCCTCCACCTAATAGACTCTTTCCAACCCAGCATTAGATAACATGCACCAGACCTTTTCCACCAAGGTCAGGCTCATCCATTATGCTACCCCATTTTGGTGTGGTGCCTCCGTCAAAGTAAGGAGATGTTCAATACTAGAATTCTAGCATTCCTGCATAAATAGGGCAGAAGTATACTCTCCACCATTATCCACCCAAATTTTCTTGATTTGTTTGTTAGACTGATTTTCAACCCACTTTTTTCTATTCTTGAATACTTTCAGTATATTGGTTTTGCTCTTCATGGTGTACACACATGTATATCTAGAGTAGCTATCAATAAAGGAGACAAAATATCTACGACCATCAAAGGATGTCGTCTTCATTGGTCCCCAAACATTTGTGTGTATGTACTCTAGAATCTTTTTGATGTTGTGGAGGCCAACACCAAAGGATGTGCGTATTTTCTTGCCAATAATGCAATGATCAAAAAAGTTAATTTGTTAGAATTTATACCTTGTATAAGTCCTTCCTTTTGTAAAACTCTCAGTGATGGCTCCCCAGCATGTGCCAATATCATGTGCCATAATGCCAAGACATCATTAGAATTTTCTATCATTGCCACCAATCTAATTACTGTGGTACCCTGGAGGTAGTAGAGATTTTGATGTCAAACTCAACGCAAATAATTTAATGCGCCTTTACTAGTTTTTAAAACTCTTGCCTCAATCACCACCTTAAATTCCTTGACTTTTAGGGCCCCAACAATAGTAAGTTTTTTCTCACCTCAGGCACATATTTGACTTCTTTCAATTCTTATGCCGTTCCTATATGTGTTCTAATCAACACACTCAATGCTAGTAATATGGCATGTAAAAATCCCCATAGTGACAACACCCTTGTCCATTTATTTATATGAATAGAACCCTTCCTTCTATGAACAAGCATGATATGTTGCACATGTGTCTGTAATCCAGTTGGAACAATCTACTATCACACTCATTGAAACTATAACAAGAGAAACTTCTTAGTTTGACCTCTCCACTGCATTATGAGTTACATTTTCTCTTACATTTGAATACCCACCAGCCCGATGTTTTTCTTTCAACTTTGTGCAATCCTTCTTCCAATGTCCATTTTCCAAGCAAAAATTGCATTGATTGCGTCCAATACTCTGGCTTCTGGTTTTTTTCCTTTTTTTGAGTGTTTGCAGTCTTCTTTGTCCATTGCTTCTTCCTTTATATCCTTCCTTTATTAATGGTAAGTGCCTTTGCCACTTCTGATTTGGTTGACTCTTTATCTCTTCTCCGAAACTCAAAGTTCAAAAGGGCTGTTGTCACCTCATTGTATCTCAAAGCATCCTTCCCATGTATCAACATCATGGTGAAGTTCTCAAACTCATCTGGTAATGAGTTTAGCAAGAGTAGAGCCTTATCTTCATCCTCCACAATCTCATCCAGATTTAGTAAATCTGTCAATAATTTTGTGAACTCGTTTATGTGCTCATCATTAGAACTTATAGAGTCTATTTTCATGTGAAGATAGTTCTCCACAATCTTGGTAAGATATTTACTTTTCAGGAATTTTCATAACTTCCATGCAGAAGTCTCCGACATCACAGCATACTTGATATCATGAGAGAGACATTTTTTTTTATCAAATCGCATGCACTGCGGTTAATTTTAGTGCAATCCCTTGCTGAAATTTCTTCAAGTTTTTTTTCACCGTTGAGAACTTCTTTTAGATTTATGGTGCATAGCGCATCCGTCACTTCACACCTCCGCATTTTGAAATTATTCTTCCCATCAAACTTGACCACATCTATTTTCTGTGAATGTATCACAACTTTGTGAAAAGTTCGTTCCACCACCGATAATGTTGAACTCCCTTCTTCTCCTCTACTTTCCATGTCACTTGATGCTCTAAGAATAACCAAACAATATTGAATCATGAAACCTTAAATCTCTCTCTGATACCACTTGTTATGATATGTTCTATGAATCAAACAAGATATTCTCAAGCATTCACGACAACACAAATATGCAAGAACAAAAAAAAAAACACAACCAAACACAAGATTTGCGTTGTTCGATAAGAAAACCTAAGTCCACGGAGAGGAGAGAAGAACAAGTCACTATTTTGTGGAGAGCTTACAGTTTTAGGATTACAATAATTTCACATGAGACATACAACGAGATTCAAACCTTGTTCTTCTTCCGCACGCTTCCAATCCCTAGCCCTATTTCAGATTTTGGATCGGGGTTGAGAAAATGGTAAGAAGAACAAAACATAACATGTTGTTTTCGATTTTTTAGGTCCCTAAAACGGGTCCTGAAAACAGCGGGTGCCTGGGCACGCCTGAGCGCCCAAGTATTTGCTTGTTGGGCGCCTGGGCACGCCTGAGCGCTCAGATATCTGCCTGTCAAGCGCTTGAGCTCCCAGATCTATGCATGTCAGGCGCATGGGCGCGCCTGAGCGCCTAGGTGTCTTCCTGTCGGGCGCCTAGGTGCACCTGAGCGCCCAGGTTTTTGTCAACGAGGTGTCTGGGCGAGCTTGAAGTGCCGAGGTGCGCCTGAGTGCTTGTTGTACCAAAATCTCCTCAATTTAACAATTAATAGCAGCAAATCAACGAGTTGGCGAGCATTTGTGGTTCTTGGGGCATAAGGAAAGCTCGCACCTTCTTCTCATAAATGCTTTAAAAGTAACTTCTCAAAACTCCAATATGGAAGAAGTTCAAAAAAAGCAAATAGAAAACAACTATCATGAATAATAAATCCTATAGTTCATTGTGAGGCAACTACAACTAAATTTAAAAGTTAGTGTTGCTGTTTAAGACAGTTGTTGTTTGAATATATGTTATCCTACTATTATGCACGATGTCAACGAAGGCCTTTGGCTGGTTTGACGGGCAACCAAACGATGGATGGTTGGGGGAAAAGCCATAATTATCAAGTGCTGAGCAATATAAAGTAATCAAACAGTAAGAAACAAATAGAAAGCACCTCCCCCAAATGAATAGTAAACAGAGAACACCCGATATATTAACAAATATAATAACAAAGCAAATCTAATCAAAAGCAGGAAAATGTTAGGGTTCAATGGAATCCAATGAGACCCATGACTGTATGGGGATCCTTCCTTCGTCGAGCATCTGTTAAGACGAAAGGAGGCAGTGTTCTTGACCATACAGTGTGATCTCGCAGTAACATCATGTTCATCCATTGCTCCAACAATTTAATGCAAACATGCAATTTTGACAGCTGAAAGATAAATCTGAACATTTTCAGCATTATCGCAGAAGCCAGCTGGAATCAAATGCAACACTGCTTTTAAACTATATGTTGACAAGTTGATTTACTTCAAGTAGTGCTTAGTCCACGCAAGCCTTAGCAAAAGCCTTCTTCCTTTGGTAGGCTTTCCTCCGCCCGCATGCAGATCGTACGCACAAAGTGGTGATTACTTATATATATATATACCACGTTTATGTACTTGTTTTTCAGTATTATTAATATATCTAAATTTAATTTTTAATTCATAATAATTAAGATTTATTTGTCAAAATTATTATTATAATTCTATTAAAGGCATCTCAAATATATATATAGGAATGATTTTGAATCTTATTTATCAAATGAGAAAAGATAATAGTTAAATAACAAAAAAGTTAGAACTATCTATATGATAATCTCTTCATTATTATCGTATTTATTGGTAGTAATAAGAAACTTGAGAGTTGAAAAGACATTTTGATGCATGCTTCGTTGAGATTTGCTTACGTCCACTGGGAGGAGAAAAGAAGACTTCACCAAGCCTTTATCTTCACTCTCAACCCTCCTTCAGACACATTCATAAGGAAGTTTTATATGATGCTTAGAACAAGCAGACCATCCACAATAGCCCAAGAGACGCATCCATTCGAGTTAAATCAATTGCAGGCACCTGGACACCTAGGCTTTGGGCTGGACTTACCTGTCTTAGGGTGCCTGGGCTTATGTGTTACTGGCCAATTGGGTCCAATGGGAACTCAAGCGCCTGACTTTTGGATAAAACGCCCAAAAAATAGTGAGACCCAAAATTTAGCTTTTATCTCGAAACCCATTATGGAGCAATATTGCATCTCTTTAGCCTTAATTGGTGTGTAACAAACGCATAGAAAGTAAAGTCAAATTTAAGCTCTTATAGTACACCTCTAACCATAAATAATGTGTGCATTAGTGGTGAGGATCGTTGCATTGACTTTGTTATTCATTATCTTGATATTTTGAAGATACGGACTTTTATTTTATGGGTTAGAAAGATTTAAAAGTAATAAAAATATTTATTTGCTTAAATTTTTGAAATAATCAAATCAACAAAATGATAGGGATTCTATGACCAAATCTTCTTGATGATTTGTTTGCCTAAATATTTTTTAGATGAAAATTATAATATTTATATCATCATATACACAATTATATTCACCACCAATTTATTTTTTTTTATACATTAGTCCAAATAAAAATTGAATTGCACCAATCATATATTTATATATAGTATTGTCATATCATCCTCATTTTAGTATATAGTAGTGTAAGTATGGTAAAAATCTTTTTTTGTTCTGTTTTCAATCAAATCACCTCTAAATTGATTGATAATCATGAATTTGGGTACCAAAAATACTTAAAATTTAGTATCAATTAGGATTGTAGAAGCTCTCTTAAGTGAAACCCAAGAAAATTTGCCTTAAATATCATAAATTTATTGGTTTTCACATATTGCTCGCTGGAAAATGTAAACCCTAAACCTAGAAGGAATTACAGAACTCTTTATGTTATGAAAAATGATACATTGGGTGCGACATCAGCAGAATATAAACATCTAATAAGATAAATATTTAATAAAAATAAATACAATGCTGCTCACACCACATTGGACGGATTTTTTTGAAAGCAGATAGAATCAAATATTATAGTCGTAAGCTGATTCATGTACTATAATCAAAGAGGTTGTGAGAATGCATAGTCTAAGCATTAGTAGACCAAAAACACCAAACTTGTTTCCACACACATAAAGCTATAGTGTTTGGCAGGAATTGTGAACAAATGCTGATCACCCAAGCCATTTAGTCGCGCTTATTGAACATTGTTCGGTGCAATGACAGAAACACAATATTTATAGTGTCTCGTATGAAGCAAGGAGATCAACCCTTTCTCTAAGCACATTAAGCTGAGCAATGTGGGGCATCCAATGCCTCACCTTGGCAAGAAGCGATCCAAGCCCAAATTCATGCTAAGGATGAGTCAACAACACTCCATTGATCACCATTGAACTCTGATTTGACCTTGGTTATGTTATTTTGTAGAGTTTGATTGGAGGACTTATGATTAATCTCATTTTCAATTTTCTTAGGAAATATTTTATCTTTTTTGTAAAATATGTTCTCGTGCACTAACTACTATAAATACTAACGGTGAGGCTAAGTAAACTAAAATAAAATAAAGCAAAGAAAGTAAAAGTAAAGAAATTAAAATAAAGAGTAATACTGCCGGCACCAACTGACGTGACACCCAAAAAAATCCGTATAATGAGATGTGAGCAGTATTGTATTATATTTTTATTAAATATTTATTTTATTAGATATTTATCCCTGCTGCCGTGGCACCCAATGCTGCTCACACCTCATTGGACGAATTTTCTTGGGTGCCACATAAGCGGGTCTAAAGAACATTTTCTTAAAATAAAAGAAAACAAATTCAGAATCTTCACTCTTTGCTTCCATTGGAAATATGTGCAATGCCCTATTATTAGATTAGGCAATTTAGCCTAACAACAAATGTTACGATAGTACTTAATATTGGATTAGTGCGTTATAAACCACTATTAAATATTACCTTTAATTTAGTGAATCTATGGGTAAAATGAAACTCAATCATCCAAATAAACATTCATCATTCAGAATATATATAAGCATACAATATGAAATAACAATTTAAGTTACCACAGAAAAAACATCATAGAAAAGTCTAATTATACAAAAAGAATAAAATAAAGTTTCTCATCCTTGCATAAAATAAAAGTAAACATCTGAAATCTTCAAGTACATCGCTACAACTCGGGTTCTTCCTTAGGTACAATATTTGATCCATGCTCCTGATCTACCGTATTTGGTTTATAATATGGTAAGACACAACCAATAAAAGGAAAAATAAGTGATTAGACTTTAAAAAGTCAAAGTACAATTTAAGGATAGTTAAAGATATTATTTTATTGTTAAGCAGAAATCACATTAGTCATTTACAATTTAATAAAAGCAGAGCATTTTGCTAGATAATGAATAAAAGAATAAACAGTTATTAAAAAGTATAAAATGAACAAAAACATATGATTTATTAAGATTGCTCATTCCTGCATCAAATTGATTAGATAAGCATTTTATGAAATACGTAATTTAATCAAATAAGAGAAACATCAATATGTTCAAATAGTGCATATGCTAAGTAAAAGGTTATGTAGACAAATATGTAAGTAACAAGTATGAAAATTACACTGCACAATTTGTAAATATAATTGAAATAGTAAACTATTGTAATACAATAAGTAAAGCAATTTTAGTCTTAAAGATTGAATAATTTGAAAGAATGTATAGTCATAAGACTATACTAAACATTCATAATAAATAAGATTATGAGATATGCAAATTATGATTTATATATCTTGCAATTTTGTTCTGTGAGCTCAGAATAAGTGCGGAATCATGCACGTCTGCTCAACTATCAGTAAGTGGGGTTAACTATAAATACACATATTCTCTTTCATATAAATTATGTGGTCTCCTGATACACTAATAGCATACCCAAATTTAATAATTAGGTTCTAAGGTTCTACATTCAAATATTAACTAATAGTGTTTCATATGGCTAAAGTGATGGGATTATTCCTTATATCTAAAGGATAGATATGGCATAATAGGTTAACTACTTAAAGTCTCAAGATACTATGTTTGAGTTTAATGAAACTTAGGCATGGGTTATATTATACTATAATTATACATAATATGTTGGATTTGAACACAAGGTTCCATTCCTAAGTCAAAATTTTAAGGCTCTTAATCTTATTTCTAAGTTTTGAGGTTTATTCTAAGCAAATCAAATAAAATCGTAATTACTTAATATCTTTCATTGAAATGCTTTTAGAGTTCAGCTAAGTGTCAAATAAACTTAAATTTTTTTGTCCTTGATTCTATGAAGCTAATAATGCAATTATTTAATACTTATAATTTCTATTAATACTTAAGAGAGGTGTTAAAAATGCATATTCACCAAATAATATCCAAATGACACAAAAATTAGTAATTATATGATCCTTATATCATAAGGATTAAAATGGCAACAAATATGCCTAATTTGGATATTAAATGGCTAAAGCATGTCTTAATCACCCTTAATGATAATTAAAAAGGTGACTAGTAAAATTAAAAATCAAATTATAAATCTAATATCATATTAATATTCATTGCATTTTTCTGATCACTTTAAGATATAACATCGCTATGTTTGGATTAGTGGATAAAAAAGATATTAAACTTTGAAAAATTGACCCGGTGGGCAGTGCCGTGCGGGTTGGGTCGACCCTCCCGGCACTGTTCATCTTCCCCATCGGGGATCGTAGGGTTTATAATTAGGGCTTGCAATTTGTTCCAATACAGATTGTTTCATATGGCATATGATATATCAAATCAAAGCTAAGATCAAGACATATCAAACCCCAACAAAATCCATAAATCTTGATTATCCTATGTAGGATCAGTGAGGAAGAGAACTTCTCGATCGTTGGATTGAGGCGAGGAATTTGATCCAACAACGCTGATTATCGTTGTTTGATCAGACGACTTTGACCCGACGGAATAAACAACGGTCAAGTAACTAATTAATTAAATTAATTAACTAATTATTTGCTACCATTTTTTTAATTAAAATTAAGCAATCAAATGAGCTCCAAGAAATTCAAAAAATTCACCCATAGCTAATCTGGAGGTGAGGAACTCAAAAATAAAGTCAAATTTTTAATCATAATTTAATTTAATTATCTTAATTTTCTAATTAATTAAATACATTAAAATATTCAAATGAGCTCTAAATCAAACCAATTTTCAGAGGTTAGTTTTAAATGATATTTGGAAATTAATGAAAGTGACTATTTTGACTGATAATCACTTACCAAAAGTTTTTAGTTGCTACAGTATGCCACTATAGTGACTAGCTTCCAATATAGCTCTTGACTTGGAATATAATGATTTCATCTACAAATTCTTGGAACCACTCCAAAGGGGCACCCATCAATCCACTATCTGCATTATCAACATCAATCTCTCTGGCTTTCCTCCTTCTTAGATTAATGGATAAAGAGAGAGTATGCTAGGGCCTTTTAGATGAATAATTGTCATATGCTGATTCCATGTCATTCCCAATAACATTAGGCGAAAAATTAGTCCATAACCCATTCAAGGGAATAGCAAGGTTATCTTCAATCAAGCTATTTTCTTTCTCTCCATCCATCATGGCAAATGATTACCTCATCGTAAAAAGAAAAAAACATGTTTAGTTAAAATTTTATTAATATTTGAAAGTCTTGTAATATTATTGAGCCCTAAATAAACTTAATTTGAATGTGTTGGGATCGAATAGGGTTTAAACTAAAAGCGGAACAAAAAAAACCTTGAGCGAGCATTGAGAAACTGAAAAATTAAAGCAAGAAAACCAAGCACATAAAATAATCACAGCACAAGACAGAAATTACGTGGTTCGGTGATCAAAGTTTCACTAAAATCAGAGAGGAATACAAATGGTTTGAGGTTAGAGAACCCTTACAAAATCTTCTCTTAGAGATCTTCTCTTGTATCTTGTGTATTGAAACTTTTGTATATCAAGGCCTATTTATAAGCTATCCTTGATTCCCAAAAGTTACAAATTCCAATCTCTCAATTAAGGATATAAGGAAAACTTCCAAATCCATAATTCCTGAAACGGAAGTTATTAATGCGGCAGTTTCTTAATACCATAATTGAGAGATTTAATTATATTCATAAAGAATTAATTTCCTTTAATTTTTCTTTAATTAAGGAAACTTAATTTCCTTTAATTTAGGAAAAATTAATTTCTTTTAATTTTCCTTCAATTAAGGAAAATTAATTTTTCTTAATTTTCCTTCAATTCTCCACCTCAGGTCTCATGTGCTTCACATGAGAACTGAAACCTTATACTCTCGATCAATGTGATTGCACCAAGTTGGTTGCCTATTGTGGCTACCGGGGATTGAAGTTCGAGAGTCTTTAAAGAACAATTCATTTCAATTTGAAAATATACATATTTTTATAATTCAAAAAGGATATAATAAAATAAAATAATATAATTCATAGTCCTTTTATACATAGAGCCAAAACATATATGAAAAGTTACAACAGTTTGAATTTTACAAATTTAGAAATAAAATATTTACATTCTTCTGCTTCTTCTTATTTTAAACTCTTCATCTTTTAATTTGGCAGATCTTCTAAGTTTCTTTTAATTATCAAAACCTGAAAAATTCAGTTTACCAGTCAGGTAGGAGTACGCAAATTGTTCTTATAAGAATAAATCTAGCATCCTATAATATGTATGAATCACATAGGAAAATGACTGAAAATCTGCATGTAAATAAAGCAATTGCTAAATTCAATTTCTACCCTACAAAATAGCTATGAAAATCAACATATATGAAATAAATTTTATCAAAAGCATTTGTAACAATAAGTCGAGTCCGTAGACTCCCAAGCTCAAATGGGTAAACCCATAGGCATAACCTGTATGAAGTTTATCTCGCCACCCGTCGGTAGCTTACTCAAATAATAATTATTGGTGTGTCTTTCCTCTGGATTTGCCTACTTCCTACAAGAGGCTAAATCCCTCCATATAACTCCCAGGGGCTGCCAGCAGGCCCAATCTGTACAGATTCTCAGTGTTGCGTTCCACCCTCCAAGGACAAACACCACAAAATACATATATTATGTTTCATTCTTTTTATTACATGCTATTTGATATAAATCTTTTACAAATTAAAATGTGGTAAGCAGTGCAAATAATATTCAAATGGAAAATGGCTCAAATAAGAATACTGAAATAAAACTTATAAGTAAATTTACGTACCTGACTGTTTTGATTCAAAATCAACCAATTTAATTTGTTTGATCTGCCAAAAATAGTTTAAGTTATTAATTTAATGCTTCATGATTTGTAATAATAGGTTTTTATGATATTTGATATTTGGATTTATCTAATTGATTATTTTATGACTAATTCTTTCAAATAAAATGAATATTTAAAATTCTATATATAAAACTTTTAGAAACATGTAAAAATATCTATATTTCTTATAAATTTTTTAAGTCCTAAAATTCTTAAAAATTTTGGCAGAGTCTCATTTGTTTTTGTTCAAATTTTTCAATTTACACAAATAATCTCCAATTCTAAATATAGAGTTCAGTCCTTTTACAGGACTGCTCATTTCCAATTCTAAAAATAGAGTTTAATTTCAATTCTAAAATAGAGTTTAATTCCAGTTCTAAAAATAGAGTTTAATTCCAGTTCTAAAAATAGAGTTCAGTTCTTTTTACAGGACTGCTCATTTCCAGTTCTAATAAAATATATAAAACTAAATTAAACAGTTTATACATCCTATATAAAGTAGCTAAAAAGAGAGACATCGAAATGAAGTTAGTAATTTATGAAAGCGACATTATATGCTTTTTGCTCATAGCTTCTAATTTAGCATTCCTGTATTATTTCTATTACTTAACCTACAATGAATAATATCATTTAAAGTTAGTTTTTAAAATATAAAACCAAATTCATTTGATCTCAACGGCAGCATATGATTTTCTTAAAAATATGACAACATTTATAATGTAACAGCATATAATTTTTTAAGAATAAATGGCCACTTTTGACTTTTATCATTAAACATAAATGAAACATTAGAGTTTGAGCCCGACACATATTATGCAGTCTAAGTAAAGCATTTGATTTCCATATGATATAAATGATTCCATCTTAGAAATAATAGCAACATATGTTTTATCTTAAAGGAGATGGCAACATATGAAAATAATGATAACATTTAGATCCCTTAAAGTGTATTACAATATAAGTATTTACTGAGATATTTGGCAACATTTAGATCTCCTAAATTACATAGTAGAATCGATCATTTGAACCTTGTAAAATAAATAATAGCATCAATTGATCATCTGACTTTATAAAATGGCAGCTGCAACATATATTTATATTTGATTCTTTATGAAACGATAACGGCATAAGATAATAACATTATTGCAAATATATGGCAGCATTTGTAATGTGAATGAGACTAATTACATTTGGTCACTCTTGATTTATAAATTTAAAGGTAGTAGCATATGAGAACTAAAATAAATGGCAGCAGTTAACTCATTTATCCTCATTTTAAAATGAAAGGCAACATATAATTCTAATCATGATAGATAGCAACATTTAATCACTTAAACTAACTAACAATACTTATTTGAATTTAACTAATAGTACTTAATTCAAATAAATCAATTGATAGCAGCTGATGGAAACATTGTAATATTTTTATGGCAACAAAGTGATTTACAAGAGAGATGGCAATATTTATCCTCATATAACCCATGGATTGTCATTTGGATCTTATAATACAATTATCAACATGTAGTTTTAATGAAAGAATTGATAGCATCCATCCTTATAAAAGAAAACAATTAGATTCAGCACTTATTCTTAAACAACAGATGTTCTAATATGATGTCAAGCAACATGTGGACCACTTTTAATTTCATATTACAATTAAGGGAAATATTTGACTCAGCATTTTAAAAGATAGCTAAAATTTAAAATAGCATTTTAAGGAATATCAACATATAATGAAAATACAAATACAATTTTACACCTAAAACTACAGCATATGTATTAATATTCTGCATTAGATATAGAATGAGCCTTCATTTATTCAATACCTAGAATGCAGAAATCAATATTAACGTCTAAAAATACTGCATAGACATCAAACCTTCCTTGTATTAGTTTATACAATATAGAGAATCTGAGCACAACTGAATAAGCTTGAAATTTCAGATTTCTTAGATTTGGACTTCAAGTATTAAAAGGACTTAGTTTAAGAAAGCTTTCAATTAAAATTCCACAAAATTTAACACAAAACCTTCATTAGCAAAAATTGTAATGATAAGATAACTGTAGTGAAATTTGTAAATAAATTATCGTGAACTAGCTGAAAATATATAGAGTTATAATTATTGTGATTATTTATAAGTATGATTTCAACATCAACTATAAATTCATGCTTATGATTTTTTAAAAAATGTACTTGACCTGAATCTTAGTATAATTACTTGAGTGATAGGATTAAATAAAGTATTCTTCCCTTTTGTGTTGAATTAAAATTTCAAAATGACTTGAAGGTTAACTTATAAAAAGAAGCACGGTGCTAAACAATTAAAGCATAATTGTAGACAACTTAAATTCTTACCAAATACATAAATAAAGTCATTGATTTTAGCAAAAATATAATAAATGGATTGCTGAACTTATTTAATAGATATGACTAGTATAAGAAGATGCCTCTATAGATTGCATGATCTTGAGTAAAATAAAAAAATACAGTAAGTACTAATAATTTACAATAGAAATATTAAGAGGTTAAAATTGTCTTTCTATTTATCAAAATAATAGAATACCTAAAAGAATTTAAAGTTTAAAGAGCTTGCATGAATTATAAGTAAATATTAACATAACATAAAGAGTTTGACAGCTTTCAAACTTAATAACATCTTCCCAGCATCAAGAAATAATTGTTGATTTTATTGAAGATATAGCAAATTAATTCATTAGTTAAATCATTGTTCTCTATGCACACAAACAAAATTGAAAAGCAAAGTTTTCCTAAGATCTTAGATTAGCGTAGATTGGCCTAAAGAAAGGCTTTAAACTACCAAAACAACAATTAAATTATAATTAGGTTGAAATCTATTTAATAACCTTTGCATTAAATCTTGAAGCCATTTCTATCTCCTTAATTCTAATGAGGAGCGACGAATAAAACATGCAGTTTTTATCATAAACAGATTCGATCTTGATTGATTAAATAACTTCCTTAAAAGTAGAAGTAAGCTAATCAAATCATTGAGTAAGTTTATGGAGTAAGGAGGATGAATGGAGGGTCGTACCTTTGCTTCCTCACTTGACTTGAAGAGGTGCTCAGCAAATAGAAGGATTCGGCAAGTGAAGGCATTGGCGTGTGGGATAGGGTTCGGTCGGATGGAGAAGCTCGGCTTCAACGGCTCTCGGCTAGATGGAAATCTGGCGGCTGTAGCTATGCTTGATGGAGGAGGATCCCCGAAGGATTTGCTAGGTCTCAAGTAGATATCGGAATCAAAGGAGTATGGAACTAGTTGAAGATAAAGATCGCGTCTCACGACTTGCAATGAGGAGGGTCACGGCGATGAGCCATTGGCTCTTGTGTGCGGTGGAAGCCACACGTCAATCTTGAAGGAGGGAGCTATCTTGATAAGGATCGAAATGAAGAAGGTGTCGGTAACATGAATGGCGTGCGTAGGAATTTTCGACTGAGGAAAATATTAGGATTTAGGTTTTTGAAGAGGTATATAAGTAAATCCTAACATCTAAATTAGCTGTTGGATCAAAATAGACGGCTGAAATTTCTGAGCCAAGATCTGAAGTCATTTGAGCTCCAAAAATTACAAACTTAGTATTGAAACGACCGTCTCGATGAGACAAACGCACGCGTCTAAAAATTATTGAATTTGGACAAGTATTTTATTTTATATTGATTTTTAAATGAAAAACTTAGAAAATTAATTATGATAAATCCGAAACTCGAAAATTAACGAAACTTGAAACATAGCATCCTCATATGATGCTTGACTTAGATATACAAAAATTTTTAAATTCTATTTTATATTTTTTATATTATTAGCCTTTAAAGTTTATACTTCATAAATTTATTCAGGACAATCCAGGATCCCAAATATGCTCAAATTTTTGCAGTAGAATCCTTTCAATAGGTATTATAAGAGGATATTTTTTTTTACATTTTTATTTGACTTAAATTGGATTCCTATTTTGACGAAAATTTCTAGAGTATTAGAAAATCCGGGAAAATCAAAGATTTCCAAAAATTCCTAGAATAACACTGTTAGTTAATTTGGAGTTATTGAGTCCAATGGCAGACTGCATTTTTAAATTCTGAGGTCTAAACTTGAAAACACACTTTGGTATTTTACACCTATGTATCCCCCTCCCAAGGAAATCAAGTCATCCGTAGTTCCACCAAAGGAGAATTCTATTAATACTTCTCCAAATTCACCAAAGATTTATAATGGGTGAATTTTTGAACAGTGAGTACCTTTGTCATCATATCCGCAGGGTTGTCTTTGGTATCGATCTTCTCTAGTAAGATCTTACCATCTTCGATAACATCTCGAACGAAATAATGTCAGACATCAATATGCTTTGTGCGAGCATGACAAACTTGATTAGTAGCTAAAATTATAGTGCTCTGGCTATCGCAATGTACTACTATCTCCTTTTGTTCTGCACCCAGATCTTTCAGCAAGTCTTTCATCCAAATAGCTTCCTTATATGCCTCAGTAACTGCCATATATTCAGCTTCCATTGTTGACAGGGCAACTATAGATTGAAGGGTTGACCTCCACCCTACTGGACGTCCTGCAAATGTGAATACATAACCAGTTGTTGACCTTCTTCGATCCAAATCTCTGGCATAGTCAGAGTCCACATATCCCGCGCACAAGTCAGCTATTGAGGGCTGCTTCTGAAATAATAATCCAACACCAGTTGTACCTTTCAAGTACCTGAAGATTCCCATCACTGCTTGCCAATAATCCTTCCCCAGATTATGCATGTAGCGGCTCACAACTCCAACAGCTTGTGCTAAATCTGGTCTAGTGCAAACTATGGCATACATCAAGCTCCCAGCTACACTAGCATACGGCAATGTGTGCATTTATTCTTTTTCAAAATCTGACTTCGGACATTGCTCTACAGATAGGCAAAAAGGTGGTGCTAGAGGTATACTTATAGACTTTGTATTTTCTTCAACCCTAAACCTCTTTAGCAATCTCTCCAAATATCCCTTCTGGGTCAACCAAACCTTCCATACAATTTTGTCTCTACAGATTTCCATTCCTAGTATTTTATTTGCTTCTCCCAGATTCTTCATTTCAAAGTTCTTTGATAATTGATCCTTCATATGATCCATTTCTGACTGATCCGAAGTAGCTATCAACATGTCATCGACATACAATAACAAATAAATAAAGTTATTTTGAGGCAGCATCTTGAAATACATACAATGGTCAAACTGGCTTCTGCAGTACTCCTCTTTTGCATACATTGATCAAATTTTCTGTACCATTGCCTCAGTGATTGCTTTAGCCCATATAGAGACTTATTTAATTTACATACCAAATCTCCCTTTCCTAGCTCACTATACCCTGGGGGCTACATCATATAGATCACCTCCTCTAGTTCTCCGTGCAAGAACGATGTCTTCACATCAAGCTACTCAAGTAGCAAGTCGAACTGTGCCACCAAAGCTAAAAGCACATGGATCGAGGAGGGCTTCACAACTGGGGAAAATACCTCATCATAATCAATCCCTTCCTTCTGAGCAAAGCCCTTTGCCACAAGTCTAGCTTTATAGCGCACATCAGCTTCTGAGGAACCTTCTTTCTTTGCATACACCCATTTGCACCCAATAGCTTTTCTTCCTGGAGGGAGTTTCTCCAACATCCATACCTTATTTTTGTGAAGAGACTCAATCTCTTCATCAATAGCCTGCTTCCATAAATTTTCTTCTGAGCCTGTCACTGCTTCTTTGAAGTGAGAGGAAACATCTTCCTCCACTACAGACAATGCAAATGTGACGTAGCCTCTAAGCCAGGCTGGCTGTTAAGGTGCATTCCTTCTACGTATATTTCTAGCAATTGACTCCCGAGTTAGAGCCTCACCATCAATATCAATTTGCTCTTCATCATCACCAACGTGGTCTTCATCTGTAGGAGTATCTTTAATGTGATGTGAAGTTTCCTGTGGAACAAATGGGGTGACATCAAACCCCACTCTCTGCCTTCCTGTAAGAGTCTCAGTATTATCCTCCCCCTGATGAGAACTCCTTTGTCTCAAGAAATACTCTTCATCAAAGGTGACATCCCTGCTCACCACGATCCTCCTGTCAATTAGATCATACAATTTGTAGCCCTTCACGTCACGTCTGAAGCCCACGAAAATTGCTTTTCTTGCCCGTGGTTCAAGCTTATCCTTCCTAACATAGTAGTAAGCTGGGCTGCCAAAGATCTTCAGCTGATCATAATCTGTGGCACGATGTCCTGACCAAAACTCAATTGTAGTTTTCTTATTAAGTGTGGTAGATGGCAGACAGTTCACCAAGTAGCAAGCATAGTCTAGGGCCTCTGCCCAATATACTCTCTCCAACCCAGTATTGGACAACATACACTGCACTTTTTCCACCAAGGTACAGTTCATTTGCTCTGCTACCCTATTCTGCTGCGGTGTTTCTTTTACTGTGAAGTGGCACTCAATCCCTAAATCTTGACATTCCTTAACAAAAGAATCAGATGTGAATTCTCCACCATTGTCCGAACGGATTATCTTGATTCTTTTGCCCGTTTGATTATCCACCATCTTATTCCAATTTATGAATGCCTCCAGTACATTTGCTTTGCTCTTCAAAGTATACACCCATATGAATCTGGAGTAATCATCTATAAAAGAAACAAAATATCTTCGACCACCAAATGATCTAATCTTTATTGGTCCCCATACATCTGTGTGTATATATTCTAATATACCTTTGGTGTTGTGGAGGCCAACACCAAAGGGCTTACGTGTTTTTTTGCCAAAAATACAATGTTCACAAAATTATAATTTGTAAGAATTTATACCTTTGATGAGCCCCTCTTTCTCCAATGCCTTCAGTGATGGTTTCCCTGCATGTGCTAGTCTCATATGCGACAACATCATTGCATCTTCAGAGTCTTTAGCCACAGCCACTGTACCTGTCACTGTACTTCCTTACAAGTAGTAGAGGTTATATTGTATAACTCCTCTTAAGTAAGTCATTGCACCTTTGCTGATCTTCAAAACTTCTGCCTCAATCACCACCTTAAAGCCCTTGGCTTCTAAGGCCCCAATAGACAGAGGATTCTTCTTAATTTCTGGCACGTGTCTGACTTCCTTTAGTTCCTGAACTGTTCCTGAATGTGTCTTTATCAACACACTACCAACTCCTATAATCCGACAAGTAGCATCATTTCCCATTGTGACTGCACTGCTGTCTGTTTCCCTATACGAACAGAACCAATCCTTCTAGGAGCAAATATAATACATTACACCGGTGTCCATGATCCAACTGGAACTATCTGCTATTAGACCCATAGAAATTGTTACAAGAGATACATCCGAGTCTGAACCCTCCACCATATTTTGAATCATATTGGCCTTTGAAGATCCACTCACCCGCTGCTTGTCTTTCAACTTTGGGTAGTCCTTCTTCCAATGTCCTGTCTCTAAGCAGAATGCGCACTGATTGTGTCCAATGCTCCGGCCTCTAGATTTCCCCCTTTTTGGAAGTCTGCATTCTTCTTTGGCCATTGCTTCTTCTTCTCTGGTCTTCCCCTCTAGAGTGTAAGTGATTTAGCCATATCATATTTGGTAGACTCCTTATCCCTTCTTCTAAAGTCATGATTCACAAGGGCTGTAGTCACCTCCTCATACTTTAGAACCTCCTTCTCATGGATCAACATCATGGTGAAGTGCTCGTACTCATTTGGCAACGAGTTCAGCAATAACAAAGCCTTATCTTCATCCTCCACGGTCTCATCCAGATTTAGCAAATCTGTCAATAGCTTTGTGAATTCATTCAGGTGCTCATCAATGGAAATCCCTCTTCTCATCTAAAATCTATAAAGCTACCTTTTCATGTGGAGTCTATTTTTCACGCTCTTCATCAGGTACTTAGCCTCTAGGAATTTCCATAATTTCCACGCTGATGTTTCCATCATAACTGCATGCTTGATCTCTTGAGTCAAACAGTTTCGGATCAAGCCAGATGCACTACGGTTCATCTTGATCCAGTCCCTCTCTGAAATTTCCTCTGGTTTTTCTTCGCCATCCAGAGCATCTTCAAGATTTAGGGAACACAGGGCGTCTGTCACCTCGCACCGCCACATCCCAAAGTTGTTCTTCCCATCAAATTTGACCACATCTATTTTAGCTGGATGTGTCATAACTTGGTGGAGGCTCCTCTCCACCACCGACGATGACGAAGGTCCAACCACCTATTCTCCTCCTTCAGCCATGTTTATCTTCTTGCTTTAATAAAACTCAATCACAATTTAACAATTAGCTCAAGCAAAAACCCCAGCCTTTAAGAATGAATAAGGGAAACCAAACATTTCTCTGATACCACTTGTTGGGATCGAATATGGTTTAAATCAAAAGCGGAACAAAAAGAAACTTGAGCGAGCGTTGAGATACCAAAAAATTAAAGCAAGAAAATCAAGCACATAAAATAATCACAGTCACAAGACAGAAATTACGTGGTTCGATGATCACACCTACGTCCACGGGGAGGAGAGTAAAGTTTCACTAAAATTAGAGAGGAATATAAATGGTTTAAGGTTAGAGAACCCTTACAAAACCTTCTCTTGGAGAACTTCTCTTGTATCTCGTGTATTGAAACTCTTGCATATCAAGGCCTATTTATAAGCCATCCTTGATTCCCAATAGTTATAAACTCCAATCTCTCAATTAAGGACATAAAGAAAACTTCTAAATTCATAATTCCCGAAACAAAAGTTATTAATGCGATAGTTTCTTAATATCATAATTAAGAGATTTAATTATATATAGAGAGAATTAATTTCATTTAATTTTTCTTTAATTAAGGTAACTTAATTTCCTTTAATTTAGGAAAAATTAATTTCTTTTAATTTTCTTTCAATTAAGAAAAATTAATTTTCCTTCAGAATGAAATGGTATTTTTATTTTTTTTGTATGTCTCTAAAATATTTATGCTAGAATGTCATTGTACTTAATCACCCAAGAGGGTCCTACCGAATTGGCATCCAATGTTGGTTTATTCTCTACTAGCCCAGCATCAGGTCATCACAGAGAATTTGCTCTACGCAATGGTATGTGCTTGACTTGGTATTGCTCATGTCATTGGGGTAGTCAGCCACTACCTCTCTAATAAATGAAAATAGCACAAGGAAGCGGCGAAGTGGATCATGAGGCAATTGTGCAGTTCCAGAAACTTGTATCTACGATTCAGTGATGGTGAACTTATGCAATATAGATACCCTTCATGATAAGCTTTTCTGGAGGACCCGTATCTTGGCAATCAAGATTGAAGAAGTGTGTGGCTCTCTCGAATACTTAAGTAGAATTCATCACAATTAGCGGTGATTGTTAGGAACTATTCTGAATGAAGAAATCCTTAAAAGCCCTTGGAGTGAAGCGAGACAATTTTGTTATGCACTGCAATTGTCAAAGTGCAATACATTTATCAAAAAACGTTTCATTCATTCGATGTTCAAGCATATAGAAGCAAGTACAATTGGTCCCGGTCCACACCGACAACAACGCCTCCGATATCAAGACAAAGAGACTATCGTAGGAGAAATTATTCGACTGTAGACGAATGATGGGGGCTCTTGGAGTCCCCCACATGAGTTGAAGGAGGGGTTTGATGGTGGTCCACCTCATGTGAGATTTTTGGACTCATTAGAAGCCAAATTAAGTCTTGGAGGTGGATGCACAAATTTTAAACTTTAGATGGTTGGATGGAAGAAGAGTCAATTTTGGCAGTTTTAACTGCTAACTTTCATTAACGATTGTGAAGTATGAAAGCTTGATCGTTAACCTTTGACTGTCATTAGTGAGAGTAAATTTTGGTGGCTTGACCAATGACTATCCTTAATGAGAGTTCTTGGGCAGGTGCAAGTTATTGGGCTATAGTCTCTATAAATATGGATGAATTTTCTTCCTTTGAGAGCACGGTGAAAGAGAGCTTTCTCTCGTGAGGCCCTTTATCCTAGAGTAATCTGTTCACATGGAAGACGTTTGTAGAATAAGAGAATTGTTGAAGGCAGGAGAAGAGTTCTTTGTTCTTATAATAAATACTTTCTTGCTCTTCATCTGAACCTCTTGTTCTTGAGCTTGGTTGTTTCTTACATCTCCTCCTTTTAACTATTTTAATTTTGCATGTGAGTCTCATTAAAATAAGCCTTCGTTTTCTTAACGCTTCTTTAGAGCGCAATTAATGACTAATTAGACTTAATAATACTGAACTAACCTCATATCATGACTCATTAATGATGTAAGTTCAACCCTAACCAGCTAATGATGGCATTTGAAATATTGTGTAAGCAAAACATTTCTAAATAACCAGAAAATCATGCTTCCATCAAATTTTCCTAGCATCTTAAGAAATAACAATTGCCATTATTATTATTATTATTATTATACTAATAAAAATCATAATAATAACAATAAATTCAGATCTCAAAAAATATAAAATATTTTTTTTTTTTCAAAAAATTAATAAATTTATCAAAGAAATAAAAAAGTGCCAAAACATGTCAGTGAGAAATCTCACGAAGGAGAGCATTCAAGCCAGAACTAAATCAATATTTATTTTTCATAATTACATATTAAATACCTAAATCAGTTATTCTTTCACTTTTTTTAAGAGTAAAGTACGGTTGCTACTATTAATCACAGAGATATTATATGAAAAATTTATGGTAATCTCTTCAATATTTTAATTTTTTTTTTCTAATCAATAGATATAATCGTGATTTTGATCGCCGTCGGAGGAGCATAATACTGTTTATGTTGTATTATAAGTACTATCTGAAGAAAAATTAATTTTCCTTAATTGAAGAAAAATTAAAAGAAATTAATTTTCCTAAATTAAAGGAAATTAAGTTTCCTTAATTAAAGAAAAATTAAAGGAATTTAATTTTCTATATATATAATTAAATTTCTCAATTATGGTATTAAGAAACTGCCGCATTAATAACTTCCATTTCGGGAATTATGGATTTGGAAGTTTTTCTTATGTCCTTAATTAAGATATTAGAATTTGTAACTCTTGGAATCAATGATGCTTATAAATAGGCCTTGATATGTAAGAGTTTCAACACATAAGATACAAGAGAAGATCTCCAAGAGAAGGTTTTGTAAGAGTTCTCTAACCTTAACCATTTGTATTCCTCTCTGATTTTAGTGAACTTTGCTCTCCTCCCCGTGGACGTAGGTGTGATCACCGAACCACGTAATTTCTATCTTGTGACTGTGATTATTTTTTGTGCTTGTTTTTTTTACTTTAATTTTTAGGTTTCTCAATGCTCACTCAAGTTTCTTTTTGTTCTGCTTTTGGTTTAAACCCTATTCGATCTCAACACTTTCATCTTCTCATTTAAAAATGAATAGCCACTCATATCTATAAAAAAATTAAATGAATTCAAAAATGATAGTGTTCTAAAGATGTATTTTATAAGAATTTAGGTGCTATGTAGGTAAGAAATGAATGCCACACGGACGAAAATTATCGATTAAATAAGTGTTATAAAGATGAAAATGGTATGGTAGATGAGCGCAAATACTCAACAAGATAGTCTGCGAAATGAGTTTGATGCCTTTGATAAAGGACAAGATTTGAAAATGTCGTCTTAATTTAGTCAAACATATTAAGTTCAGACTATTTGATGCCTCTGATAGAAGAATTGACGGTCTTAATTTTGTCCAAGTTAAAAGAGGAAGAGAAAGAAGATAATAGACACATGAAGAAAACATTAGAAAAAATCTTATCTTCTAGGAACTAATGGAAGGGCATCATTTTGATCCATACAGTCAACCACACCTAGTGGGATTAAGGCTTTGTATTGTCGATGTTGTTGTCGTTGTTGTATGTAAAGAGTAAATACTCATTTACACTTTATTTATCAAGTAGTTTTTTTGTTCTAAATTTTAAAATCAAAATCAAAATACATAAATGCATGAATACCATTTAATACTCATTATATTATGCAAACTAAGAATTTAGTTGCCATCCTGCCCTTTCAGGTGGTTATGTATAGTTACTTTTTTTATAAATTTGTACATTTTAACCCTAAATCCTAAGCGTCGACCTCTCATGTGAATGATATTGTAGCCCAATAGTTGAGGCACAATATATGTTATCCCAAATCTTGTGTTCAAATTCATTGGGCACATATTTGATTCATATTTATCAAATTCATTGGCTTCAAATATAAGACCACTAAAGTTCTTCAAAGATAAAACTAAATAGTTTTTCCTTATCCTTTCTTTAATGAAGATTTTTTCTAAATGATAGGGGGATAACATGGGATAACAAAATCATGTATAAATCCTCATTTAATAGCAAATTCTAATAATCTGCATGGATTCGATTAAGGTGCTTGCATTGCTCACTGCAACACCAACTTCAGTATGGTACATTGAACAAAGAAATTTGTGACACCAATTCATTTTATTTTCTCATGGAATATCTAATTTATGGTCAAATAGATGGAACACTTACTATTGTAAGGGATGATGATCTTCTTGAAGTTTTCATTGAGCTTTCCAAACAAGCCCTGTGTCAAATAACATTTTTCATTACATCAAAAATAGTCATGTAATAAGATTAAGTTTGTAATAAAGTTATTCCAGCTCATGTGGAATGCAAAATCAAATGCATATCTTCTCTTGTCGAGCTCTCTTCTCTTGTCAACTTTCAAATTTATTAGTTGATACAAGCTAACCCGAACAAAAGAAGAAACATTTAATAGATAGAGCCCAACTACACTCCTAATCCATAATGATGTAAACATATATTTTATCTTATGTTTGAAAAACTATATGATATACTTTTCTTGTATAGAGAAATGTTGTTGTGGGAATGGTATATTATAGCTTTGTTGTTGAGGCTCTAGAATTGTTATCATATGGCATGATTCATTTCTCATCGATGACATATTTCGTGTTAACAAAGTTCACATTCATTCAAGAAAATAATATTGTGATAAATATAAAAAAATTCAAAAATAGACTAATGTCTCCTCTATTTCTAATCTATCAATACAACAAGTTTCGGCCACATATTTGATTTTAATTAAAATTCACATTATTTAGAAGAATATTGTGATAAAAATAAAAAAAATTTCAATGCATTAATCTGACTTTTGTATTAAAAATATTTCAATGCACCTTACATGAATCTTCTTTTGTTACGATCGGAGAATATACAATATTTTTAAATATTTCGAGATGCATTGGAGACCCAAAAAGATGCTACAACTGGAGAAAATAGTATACTGCGTAGCAGCTTATGTCATCAATGGAAGGCAATAAAGGAATAAACACAGCAGCTTAGAATGCATAATTTATGAGACCGTTGAGATTGTAAAGAAAGAGTACTTAGAATAATTCACGTTTTCGCATAAAAGAAAGAATATATAATTTAATATATTAGAATAATATTTTGTTCTTTGCTCATCTAATTTAACAAATATATTAGTAAATATAATAGTCTAAGTGATGTCAATGAAAAGACACATCCCTAATAAAAAAGATACATTCCTAATAAAAAGACACACCTCTTCACTCACATCTAATAAAAAATAAAAATATAATACTTATCTAAATAATAAACTCATCTTGAATTATTAATATATAATTATTTATTTTAATACTCCCCCTCAAGATGAGTTTTTGATACCATTCCAAGCAAACTACGAAGATGTTCGAATAGTCCTTTTGGCAATGACTTTGTGAAAATGTCTGCCACATTTTCATGACTCCGAACATATTCCACAGTAATGGCACCATCAAGCACATTTTTCCGAATAAAATGGTGCTCAATCTCTATATGCTTTGTCCGAGCATGAAAAACTGAGTTTGTCATGTGTTTCAAGGCATTCTCGTTGTCCCCACAGAGTGTAGTAGTCATTTCAATCTTCATAAACACATCTTATACAAGTCTATGAAGCCAGATACACTCTTGAGCTGCTAAAGATGATGCCTTGTACTTTGCTTCGGTAGTGGAGATGGACACGCAATCCTACTTCTTGCTGCACCATGAGACTGTTATTGACCCGCACATGAATACATACCCAGATGTCGACCTACTATCATCTTTATCTCCAGCAAAAGTCGCATCTGTAAATTCATGCAATACAAAATTTGTGTTTTTCTCATACAACAACCCAAATTCTAAGGTTGACCCGACATATTTTAGAATTCTTTTAGCCGCATCAATATGTGGTTTTCGTGGCTCTTGCATATAACGACTCACTAGGCCCACTGCATATGAAATATTCGGCCTTGTGATCCTTAAATAAATCAAACTCCCTACTAGTGCGCGATATGACTTAGGATCCACTAAAATCCTACCTTCTTCACGAATTAATTTCAAGTTCGTTTTCAAGGGTGTGGAACATGACTTGCCTTCTTTCATGCTAAATCGTTTAACGATCTTCCTAGCATATCCAGTCTGACATATAATTAGTTCCTTCTTCACTTTTTGAACTTCCAAGCCAAGGAAATGGTGAAGTTCACCTAGGTTCTTTATTTTGAACCGGATTGATAACTCCTCTCTAAGCATTGTCACCTCCCCATCGTCATTTCCAGTCACAATCATATCATCAACGTACAAAATCACAAGAACATGTAGGTTGTCACGCTTCTTCACAAACATACTTGAGTCAGAATCTGAAGTGAAATATTCACAGAATTGCAAATACTCTGCTATTTTTTCGTACCATGCCCGCGGTGCTTGTTTTAAACTATTTAGTACTTTCTTCAACTTACAAACATAATTCGGATGCTCTTTGGATATGTATCCTTGTGGCTGCACCATGAAGATATCTTTATCAATATCCCCATAAAAAAATGCATTCTTTACATCCAACTGCCACAATTTCCAACTTTTGCATGCTGCCGATGCAATCACAACACGTACCGATGTCATCTTCGCAACTGAACTAAACGTCTCTTCATAGTCATCTCCATACTTTTGTGAGAACCCTCGAGCGACAAGCCTAGCTTTGAAGAGCTCGACACTACCGTCTGCTTTTTTCTTCACTTTATAAAGTCATTTGCAAGTAACCGGAGTAACGCCATCAATCTTGGGCACAAGATCCCATGTTTCATTTTTCTTGAGGGCATTAATCTCCTCTTCCATGGCTTCTACCAATTGTTTTACACTTTTAGCTTCATCATAGCACGACGGCTCCCGCTCATTAAGTGGGCCGGCAAAGTAACATGAACTCATTGTTACTAAATTTCCTTCTCTATAGCGGGCAGGTGGCACAATCATTCGGTTTGATCTTCTAAGAGTATAACTACTCTCCACCTCTCCACCTCTTGTCTCTGCACTTGCTCCCCCATCACCATGACTTGAAGCATTACTCCCCCTTCTTCTTGACTCCATCTCCATTGACGTTGAATTTGAAGAGTATGGGGCTCCTGGAGACACTGGTAACTCAACTGATTCTTCTTCAGTTTCTTCTTCAAGACTTGATACTCCTCTGTTCTCTTTCAACATGATGTTAGACCCTCCATTATATGATGTCAATTCGTCGAACACCACGTCACGAGAGACAATGAACCTTCAAGTCTGGGGGTCCATACATTTCCAGCCCATTTTTTGTTCATCATAGCCAATAAAAACACACTTTATGGCTTCGACTTCAAGTTTTGTTCTTCGTATATGTGATGACCCACTTAAGTAGTAATAAGTGAAACTCTTAAACATTGAGACGCCTTTTCAGATAACGGTGGAGTTCCTGATAATAACTCCAAAGTTAAGCGTGCTCATGTGGGAGCACTCCCAGGATGGGTGACCTGCTGAGAATTTATTTTCTGATGGCAAAATCCTTTCAGGACAAAGCGAACAATACCTTGATACTTAAGAGTTTGGGTTGGTATGAATGGTATCAGAGCAAACCATAGGGTGTCAGATAGGAGCTAAGTGCTATACAGGACAAAGTATCATTTCATGTGAGTAGCCTCTTGAACTCATTTTGGTTAAGGTGCTACATGGTTGTGGGTACCTCTTGTACCTGTAGGGGTCACCTCTAGTCCTATCTACCCAATGGATGGTTCTTCGATCTGTGTTTGGATACTGATGAGGACATCAGTTACTTAAGTTGGGGGATTGTGATGACCCACTTAAGTAGTAATAAGTGAAACTCTTAAACATCGAGGTGCCTTTTTAGATAACGGTGGAGTTCCTGAAAAGAACTCCAAAGTTAAGGGTGCTCATGTGGGAGCACTCCCAGGATGGATGACCTGTTGGGAAGTTATCTTCTGTGGGCAAAACTGTGAGTCCTTTCAGGACAAAGCAGATAATACCTTTATACTTAAAAGTTTGGGCTATTACAGTATATCTGGGACATGAACATAATAAGTTACTGCAAACACTCGCATATGCTTCACACTCAGCACTTCTCCAAATATAAGTTCATGCGGCGACTTTTGATTCTTCAGGCTTAATGGCAATCGGTTCATCACATATGTCGCACAAACCATTCCCTCTGCCCATAAGGCTTTGGGAATTCCTTTGGCATGCAACCAACACCTACAAGTCTCAGTAATATGTCGAATCTTCCTTTTGATTTTATGCTTGCGGCAGAAAGAAAAGAACTCGGCAGATGTAAGATCTTCACCATTATCCATTCTGAGCTTCTTGATCTTATGTCCAAGCACACCTTCCACCCTCTCTTTGAATTCCAAGAACTTGCCGAACACTTCTGATTTCTCTTTTAAGAGATACACCCACATGTAGCATGAGAAGTCATCCACAAACAACAACCTATATCTATTTTTTGAATAAGATGAGGTAGTTGTTGGTCCCGTCACATCGCTATGGATGCATTCTAGCGGTCTCTTGCTCCTCGAGAGAGACGTCTCAAATGGAAGATGATGAGCCTTCCCAAATTGACATCCTTCACATACATGCTCATCACAGAAAGAAGATAAGCTAGGTAAGTCTCTAACAAGACTCTTTGCCACCATCACTCTCAACTTTTCCATGCCGGTGTGCCCCAACCTTTCGTGCTAAATTACAGCACTATCGTTGCTCTTCATCTTGTCCACGTATGATGTTGCGGAAAGAACAAACAAATCACGAACTCATCTTCCAGTGTGAGTTACCTCTGCTTTTACTGAATTTAAGTTTCATAGAAACCTTACCTCCGTCGGCCCAAAAAGCACATGGTACCCTGCATCAACCGCATTTGTTACTGAAAAGAGATTCTTCTTCATGCCTGGCACGTGATACACACTCTTTAACGTGAGTGCACTTTGATCACTACCCACTGTAATAATCCCTTCCTGCTCCACTACATGGACTGTGTTATCCGCTGTCACGATTGCATCATTTCCTTCATACTTTTGCAGAGATGAGAACTTGGACCCATCGCCGGTAAGATGGTGTCCACATCCAGAATCAATAATCCAATCATCTTCGAAGTTTACAGAGGCTAAGGCTTTCACTGTAGAGACCTTTTCAGCAAGGAAACATCTCCCCCTTCCTTCATCCTCTTTTATACCTTCTTCCTTCTCTGTTGTATGACCTGATGTGAGATTGTGTGGCACCCCATCCCTTAATCCCCAAGAATTAAGCTAAGGGGTGGTGTGTCACTCTGGCTAACCCCTCACTTATTATTAGATTAGGATGAAATCCACAATCCACCTAACAAGGGAAGGAGTGAGCACATAATCAAATATCAGTCATTATTTACTGAAACATATAGAGAGTGGAAGCTAATTAAAAATGAGAAATATCTAAGCATTACAGTACAAATAAAATGAAATATGACTCAAAATAAATAGCATATAATAATCCAAATACGCAGTCATAGGTACATGTATTATTATAATATTTAAAGTTTAAGTAAATAGAAGTATAAATACACTCATCCTCACATATAAAAACTAAATGTCTTCTGGTCTTAGCTGTTGCACCTCCTCTAAGTAGAGCTCCTCCTCAGGTACCGGATCCTCAAACTGCTCTATACCTGACATTATCGATTTCACAATGTAAGGTCCCAACCAAAAAAAGAAAAATCTTGTGTTAGATAATTGTCTAAGTACATTTTAGGCTGATAGATTTTCATATGTTCTATAATATCATCATTTTACAACTTATAAACAACAAAAGTAAAAGCAGTAGGTGCAGTAAGCATACAAGGAAATATGAATAATTATAAATATAGTAATTATAACAAACAACAAATAAGGTAAAAGTACACCTCAATAGCTAAGCAAGGAACGGGCATATAACACAATAAGTAAAAGTACTGAAAGTAAAGTCTAATCCTAGACATGCTGATAATCATATGATATATGCAAATTTAAAGACAGAAATCTGAACGTGATACATATAATAAGCAGTAAAGTCTAACATCCTATAAATATGTATAGGTAAGCAGGTAAGTAAAGAAAAATAGCTAAATGAAATATGCATCAAAACACTGTACACAATAAGCTGAACAACTAACACGAGTATGCAAAGACTACCATATCAGAAAGTTGGTCATCCGGCCGGTGAAATCCCTAAGCCTTTCTGGGCTTGGGCAGACAGAAATTCCCATAGCTTTTCTGGGCTAATGCAGACAGAATCCAGTAGCAGAAGTGAGGAGGTAGTAATCACACATGCAAAATCTTTTAGTTATTTTACTTTATTTATGTGGACACGTCCAGAAACAGCTGAGGAGTCAAGCACGTCGACAAGACTGTACGGGTTCCAAGCTTAACACACACTCCTAACTGAGTAATGTTAAGCATCCTTATTACTCCTTACCACTGTCTATTAGGGTAATGCGCACCCGAATCTACTAAGTATACTGAATCCAAAGGCAAATGTTATCCTAATTATTCTAAGTGTTCATTTCATGCACAAAGTTTTTCTTATATGATATGTCCGAGAAAGTAAGCAAAAAAGCAAGGAATGCGTAGCACAAGGTATCAAAATAAGCAAGGGACTCTACTAATATGGTGATATCATTTGTTTTCTAATTATCCATTCTAACTATTCTAAGTTACACAAGTTCAGGATCACCATTTTCTTACTATCGAGTGTAACTCAAAAACTCATCCTTATAAGTTACAAAATATTATGACTAGCTAGGTCCTAATATACTAAATCAAAGTTGACTATAAGAGTTAAATAAACACGACCTAATTAATGATTTTAGATGTTTTATACTGAGATCAAATCAAAACTACCAAACTATAGATTATGGATTAAACACCACGAGATTGGGCTTAATCACATAATCCAAAGGATAATACATAAGATCTAGATTTGATTCTAATAGTGATATAATAATTAAGGCTAATCCTATTAAGTAATCAAACTTAATAGGATGAATCTCATATCTTAGATCTAAGGTTAAAAGACAAAATAATCAAAATAATTATAAAATTCTAAAAACTAATAAAACCAAGGTTTCACCCATTGAGTAACTCATTTACCCAATGAATGAATCCTAACCTATGATCTAGTCCTAGTCTTAAGAATGATCCTTATGTGACGTGTAAAGATCCTAAAAAAAGACTTAGAAGGATTTTCAAGTTTTTGATGAATTGACCTAAATATTGATTTTTACTCACTTAAATGATTCTAACATAGTTATAATGTTAGTTTTAGTGTTTTAAAAGACTAACTAAAGGTTACGGGTGTTTATGCTAAATTTCGGGCAAAATGACCATTTTGCCCCTACTTATGGGTTCGAAAAGTCAACTTTTGACTTTATGATCCAAACTGAGTTTTCTTGGTTTCAAATGATTCCTTACTATACAACTTGAAGATAGACAGTAAGTGCGTCCAATTTGGACAAGAAACGGGTTCTATAGGTTCAAAGTAAGATTTTAGACTTAAGGGCATTTCAGTAATTTTTACTCTAATAAAACTTGACTTTTTGTATAATTTATTGTAGGTTACTATTCAAGGATTCTATAAAGTCCAAGAATACTGGATTCTAAGTTCAATTGACTAAGTTATGGATGTTTTAAGTTAAAAGAGCATTTTTGGTCAATTTTTCCTAATCAACTATGAGATCTAGGGTTAACTTTTTGTCCTAATATCTAACTGGGAAAACTAATACTACTATAGTGATGGGGCCGCTCGCTTGAGCATTTTGAGACCCATATAAACTATATTTGGATTATCCTACAAAATGTTATTAGGCTTTTACGAATTTTGAATCAAATAATTGAAGTAAATAAAATTTAACTTGTATTGCTGTGGCGGCCCTGCCCCGCCGTGGTCCTGTTAACTCTTAAGTTAACATGATTACGGTGGAGGGGTCACCAAATGACAAGGTCCCCACTTAAGAATTGGATTAGACACACATTCTAATCCAACTTAACTAAGGACTTTGCCAATCAACCCAATATACTATCACTAAATGATCATACAAGAACTCAGAGTGCGGAAGCAATCAAAGTAAAACATCCATCCATACAGTATAAATACAATAATACAGAATAAGTAAAGTGCTGAAAAGAGAAAGTTAACCTGTACTACTACAACAATTTAAAAATAGTTTAAAAGACTAAAAAGAACTCTCAATCTCACAGGCAGAAAGAAAACTAGAACTAAAGATCTTTAGGAACGGGCTCCTCCTCTAATGGCAAGCTCTCCACTGGATCAACTGCTCCAATAAACTCAGAACCTACCATTATCAGTTTCATAATGGTAGGGGCCCAACCAACAAAAGAAAAACTGGTTAGACTATTGTCTAAAAACATTTTAGGGTAAACAATTTTATTAAATTATTTGAATATCACCTTAAACCAGAAACTGAAGCAAATAGGTGCAGAAATGCGTACAAAAAGAACAGTATAAAGTTATAAACAAACAGTTTATAACTAAAGCAACTATGAAGTAAGCACATACCTCCTCCAAGCAACTGCAACAAAGACAGGTAAGCAAAAAGGAAAACTAGATAAAACTGAAAAGAAAATACAGCCTAAACATACTTATGATCAACAAGATTATGCTAGGTGACATACAGAACTTGAACAGTATAAATCTGAAAGCAATTAACATCCTATGTGTATATATGAAAACAGTAAGTAAAACTAGCATTCTATATAGAAACACGTGCATGAAAGCTGTAAGTAAAACAGTGCTGAAATGCAGAATATACAAGTAAAAGTAATAACTGAAAACTGAAAACTGCAGTGACTGTCCAAGCCACTCAACTGAAAACATGCTCAACAAATCTTAGCCTGATGGCTAAGAAAGAAGCTCTGAACTAAGTATCACTGAAAACTCTTAGCCTGATGAGCTAAGACAGAACCAAATGTAAGTGTACTTGAATTAGTATAACCATATCAGAATCTTAACTCTATAATCAGTATGGCAAGAGTCTATCCATCCTATCTCACGGACTAGGCATGGTCATAGACTATCGGACATTAAACCCTCGCCAAGGTTGCCGACCCGAACGAGTTGATCGAAGAGGTATACTAATCAAGCTACACCTTACAAACCACTTATAAAAAGAAAACATAATGCTGCTTATGAATATTCAAAAATTGATATAAGATATTTATCAAATATATTAAATACATAATATATGTACAATGTAATAAACTCAAAATCAAGGAATGCGAAGCATCAAAATCAAAGTGAGAAAGAAACTTTATCTAAAATACAGGTGATATCCATTGTTGTCTACTTTATTTGTTCTAGGTACTCTAAGTTACATAAGTTTCAGAATCATCAATTTTTACACATTCTGTAACTTAGAATCACGAATAATACTAGTTGAAGATAGTTAGGACTAGCCAAGTCCTAACTATATCTTAATCAAAAGACGACTATTTGGTTAAAATGAATAAATCACCGACCTAATTTTATAATTTAAAATTATCCCAACCTCATCTTGATTAGCCAAATCCAGATGAAAAGATTAAGAATTAGACTCCAGATGATGGGGTCTAATCACTGAATCTAAAGGTATAACTAAGGGTCTAAGGTTTAGAATCCCACCTCACAAATTAAGTTAGGGCAAATCCTAATGATAAATCAAATTCATTAGGATAGATCTCCGTTCTTAGTTCTAAAGTTTAAAGATCAATTAATCATTTAATAAACTAAGAAAAATCTATAAACTCGAAAACTTAAGGTTTCATCTATTGAGTAACCCAATTTACTCAATAGATGAATTCTAGCTTAAGATCTATTCTTAATCATAGTAATTAAGGCTCCTAATTTTTAAGAGTATTTCTTATGACACACTTCCTAACTAATGTTATAAGTCCTAAGGATAGATCTAAGAATGATTAAGGAAGAAGAAACCACTCACTTAAGACTTAGGAGTTTTCTTTAAGGGCTAAGATTGAGATTTTAAATCAAAAATCTAATTTAGGCTTGAACTTAACTAATTTTTGCTATAAATCATTATATTACTGTTTTTAATGATTATAAAGATGATTCTAGGGCTTTAAGATGCTAAACCCTAAATTTGGGCAAAATGACAATTTTGCCCCTACTTAAGGTTTCAAGAGATCAAATTTTGATCTAGGGCTTTAATTCTGAAATTTTCTTTTGGATTATGTTTCTTACTGTTTAATATAAGATTAGATAGCAACTAAATTAATTTTTGGTTATTATTAAGCCATATGAGATCAAATTAGTGAATTTGACTCATAAGGGCAAATTAGTAATTTGGCTAAATGAAAGTTAAATTTTCTATCAGATTATTGTTCTTTACTGACTAAGCTTTCCATATAATCTAAATTTGCTAAATTCTAATAAGTATTGACCAAGTTATGGCCAATACAAGATTTAGGGTTAAAAAGGGTGATTAAGAAATTCTTAATTATGGGTCAAAAATCCTAACTTTGCCAATTAGTATCCAAATTAAGTAAAATCAATGGCTATGGTTTATAATTAGTCTACTGATCATAATGACATGTGGTAGGCTCAATTTGGATCTAATTTGGCTAAGCTATGACTAATTTAAGATTAAGAGTGATTAGTGAATGATTAGCAAAATTAATCACTCAAACACTAATCCAACCTTACAGATAGATTTTAAATGACTCCAGGAGTCCTCTGAAACTTAAATCACTCAATTTGGATTACTAGATTTGCTAATAATCACTAATCAAGTTTTGGAATAATTAGGGGTGATTAAAAAATCTAACCGTTGGATCTAAAATATTTTTACTGATTACTGTTAATTAGGTTTTTTTGATCTAAATTGATATTTGGATCATTCAATTTAAAGCTCAATTGACTAAGTTATGGTCAAGTGAAGTTCTAGGTTTAATTAAGGTAATTAGGGTTAGATCCTAAATGTGATTAGTCTAAAACTAATCCAAATAGCCAAGTGAACACTACTAAATTAATCTTTAGGGTTTTCTGATCACTTTAAGACCCATATTCAATATATTTGGATAAATGGGTGCAAAGTTATGGGCAAATAAAATTTTGTGACATTAATTGGACTTAATTAATACCCTAAATGTCACTTTGCTAAATACTGGTCCTACAGCAAAATTATTGGCATTAATAAATTCTTCAAATTTTTCTGATTAATTTGATATATAATTTTGTATATTTTGGACTTATAAATATTAAGATATGATTATTTAAAGTTCTATAGTTTATTTAATTAAATTAAAACTGATTTAAATAAACAGAATTTAATTAATAAAATTTAATTCGTAATATATATATTTTATTTAACTTTTTATCTCAGCAGGTGGGACCCATCTGACGGACGCAGCAGAGAAAGGCCACGTGGCGCCTTCTAATACGCCATCGAGATCTCAGCGGGACCCACTAATACCAGTCATAATTGACTGTGGGTCCCGCAGTCACGGTGTAAAACTACGTGCCGACTACACGGGTCTCTTGGGCCGGGCTCGGGCCGATCTGACTCGGCCCAACTACTCGTCTTCTCCGCCCTTTTCACCGAGAAGGGACGATCTAGGGCACGACATGGAGAGTTCACCGGTCGACGACGAAGCTTGACACGTATGGCAACGGATAGGTCTTGATCAGATCTACCAAATTATTAATGAAATAGCTTGCGAAGAGACCAAAGTATACCTAAAAATCGAACCCTAAACTCTAGGTTTCGAACGGCGAAAATACCTGAACCCTAACTAATTCCACTGTGGATCCTACGCTTAATTCGATCAATTGCATTCAAATTAACCCAATCAGATCCATTAAAAACTTAATCTATCTCATGAAATTGAAAAATGAAACAAGATTTGCGAATTTAGAATAAGGATCAGGGTATGGGTTCGTACATTGATTGAACGGTAGAAGATCTAGGGCTCCGTCTTCCTCTCGATTCGATCAATCTCCGTTGGTTTCTTTGTGAGGAATCAACCAGGAGGTCAATCGAGCTCCTAAATGGTCACTCAATGAGCTCCTTAAGCGGTGCACGCCATTTGGGTGCAGTGGGTGCCGCGCGGAGGCCTCTGCGAGCGGCATGTCGCCTCCTGCGACACGCGTAAGACGCGCGGGGAAGATGAACACTGACCGTTCGATATTCTGATCGAACGGTCAGGAAACGCTGTTAGATTCAAACGTAGACAGCCAACGGCGTTTGGATTAAGTGGACGGCGGGCACTGTTCATAGACGGCGGCGTTAAAATTAATTAAAAAATATAATTATTTAATTTATATTATACATATTTAATTAATCAAATTTACCCTATTAAACGCATCCTAAAAATTCTCAATAAATCACCCTTAGCTAATTGAAGGGTAAGGAACGCAATGGCATACTCGGATTTTTATTTCGATGAGTATTTAATTATTTGAATTTTTAGGTATTTAAATATTATTAAAATATTCAACGAAAATCCAATGACTTCCAAATTCTTTCAAAACTTCACCCCTAGCTAATTTGGGTGTTTTGAATGCAATGGTGAAGTCAGATTTTTAATTTGAGATCTAGATAAAAAGTCAATTTTCTAGGGTTTGAGATTTTCCAGAATTTCTGATTTTGACTGAGTTACTTCTGGTTTGACCTAGGTTTCAGAGATGAGTTCTAAATTACTTAATTAGTGACTTAGAACCTTAATTAAGACTTAGATTAGTCTTAATTGAGCCAAGTAACAACCTGGGTTGTTACAAACTCTCCCACTTAAGAATGATGTCGTCCTCGACATCACTCGAGTGAGAAAAATAATTAAGCAGATATAAAGAATCGAATTGAAATAAGATAGAGTTGAAGAATCACCTTGATTGAAAAGGTTTGGGTACTTTTAATGCATATCCACCTCTTTCTCCCAGGTGGCTTCATTACAAGACCGGTTCTTCCACTGAATTTTTATCATTGAAATAGATCGATTCCTTAATTTCTTTTGATCACGATCTAAGATTTTAATTAGTTCTTCAGTGTAAGAAAGATCAGGCTGAATTTTGATTACAGGATGTTCAATAAGATGAGAAGGATCTCGAAGACACTTTCTTAGTGATGAAACGTGGAATACATTATGAACAGTAGCAAAGCCTTCTGGTAGCTCTAATTTATAAGCTGCTGAACCAATCTTCTGCAAAATTTTAAAAGGTCCAACGTACCTTGGACTGAGCTTTCTAGAAACTCCAAAACGATAGACTCCTTTCATCGGGCTCACTTTTAAGTATTCAAAATCTCCTTCATTGAATTCTAGAGGATGATGACAGTTATTATGATATTTACTCTGCCTATCTTGAGCTGTTCTGATTCTTTGCTGAATGAGTTTGACTTTCTTATTTGTTTCTTCCACTAGCTCAGATCCATATAATTGGGTATCTCCTATCTCAGACCATGCTAGTGGGGATGAACATTTTCTCCCATATAATGCTTCATATGGTGCCATCTTAATACTTAACTGAAAACTATTATTGTATGCAAATTACACTAAAGGGATATGCTCTTACTAGGATCCTGAAAAATCCAACATACATAAATGTAGAAGATCTTCTAAGACTTGATTTACTCGCTCTGTTTGAGGATGAAATGTTGTACTCATGGCCAGAGTTGTGCCTAAATCTTGATGGACAGCCTGCCAAAATTTAGAAGTAAAACGATTATCTCTATCAGATACAATAATTTTAGGAATTCCATGCAATCTGACTATTTCTTTAATATATAATTTGGCCAACTTCTTCACCGAGTCAGTTTGACAGATTGGAATAAAATGAGCAGATTTTGTAAGGCGATCTACTATAACCCATATTGAATCAGCTCCAGATCTTGAATGAGGCAAACCCATGACAAAATCCATGGATACATCAGTCCATTTCTATTCTGGGATTTCTAGTGGGTGCAATAAACCACCAGGCTTTTGATGCTCTGCTTTTATTAAGCAATATGCGTGGCATTTTGCAACAAATTCTGCAACATTTTTCTTTATTCCTGGCCACCAGAATGATTGTTTTAGGTCTTGATACATCTTAAAATTCCCTTGATGAATTTAATATCCTGAATTGTGACTTTCAATCAAGATCTCTTGCTGCATGGACTTAGGAATCCATAGACGATTATCCATATAAACAGCACCTTTCTTAAACTGCAATTCTGGACGATGACCATTTTCTATTGCCACTTTAAGGTTTAAATATTCATCATCCTTGCTTTGAGAGATTGAAACATCTCTATGAAAAGTAGGTTTTATATTATTCATGGATATCATAGTACTGACTGAATTACCTTTAGCAAAAGAAATTTCCATCTTACGAAACTCATTCATCAACGAGCTTTCTGAAATCATACTGTTAAGAGTAGTATAACGACTCAAAGCATCAGCTACTACATTAGCTTTTCCTAGATGGTACTGGATGTCTAAGTTATAATCACTAATTAATTACAGCCATCTTCTTTGCCTACAGTTCAATTCTCTTTGGGTAAAGATGTACTTCAGACTTTGGTGGTCTGTAAATATTGAGCACTGAACTCCATACAGATAATGGCGCCAGATCTTTAATGCAAAAACTAATGCTGCCAATTCTAAATCATGCACAGCATAGTTTCTTTCATGAGTTTTAAGCTGGTGAGATGCGTAAGCTATAACTTTGCCTTCTTGCATTAATACGCATCCTAAACCAATTCCAGATGTATCTGTATACACCTGATAATTAACTCCTTCTTTTGGAAGAACTAAAACTGGAGCAGAAGTTAATGCATCCTTTATAGACTGAAATGCAGTTTTGCATTTTTCTGACCAAATAAATGGAACTACTTTCTGAGTTAATTTTGTAAGTGGCGCAGCAAGCTGGGAGAAGCCTTTAACAAACTTTCTGTAGTATCCGGCTAGACCCAGAAAACTATGAATTTCAGTGACTGTCTTGGGCTGAACCCAATCTTGAATAACACTAATTTTGTTTTGATCTACTTGAATTCCACGAGCATCAATCACATGGCCAAGAAATGATACAGAATCCAGCCAGAATTCACACTTAGAGTATTTAGCATATAATTTATTCTCTCTAAGTTTCTCCAGAACTAATCTCAAGTGTTCTTCATGATCCTTTACTATCTTTGAGTAAATTAAGATATCATCAATAAAAACTATTACGAATTTATCTAAGTAAGGTTTTAGAACTCTCTGCATTAAGTCCATTAATAGAGATGGGGCATTAGTGAGACCAAATGACATTACTAGGAACTCGTAATGTCCATATCGCGTTCTGAACGCTATCTTCTCTACATCTGAGTCCTTTAACTTCACTTGATGATACCCTGACCTTAAATCAATTTTAGAGAACACTACAGCACCGGCAAGCTGATCGAACAGATCATCGATACGAGGAAGTGGGCATCTATTTTCAATAGTGACTTTATTCAACTCCCTGTAGTCTATGCACATTCTCATAGACCCATCTTTCTTCTTTACAAATAACACCGGAGCTCCCCATGGAGACATACTTGGTTTAATAAACCCCTTATTTAGCAGTTCTTGTAATTGCTCATTTAACTCTTGTAGTTCTTTCGGGGCCATTCTATATGGTGCTTTTGATAGAGGTTGTGTCCCCGAAACTATATTTATTTCAAATTCTATTTCTCTGGTCGGTGATAAACCAGGCAGATCCTCAGGAAAAACATCTTCAAAATCCCTAACAACTTTGATTTTAGAAATTGGGGTTACTTCTTTGCTATTGCCCATCATTACCATTAGAATACAACTATAGCCTTTGCACACCATCTTCTCTGCTTGGATTGCGTTAATTAAGGAACTACTAGTGCAGAGTTTCCCAATAAACGTTGCTGAAGCTTCTGGAGTTTGTAAGATAACCTTCTTCTTTTGACAATTTATAGTAGCGTTATGCATACTAAGCCAATTCATGCCTAGTATGATATCGAAATTTACTATAGGTAGCATAATTAACTTAGCTTGGAAGGTACGGTTTTTGATTAGTACTTGAATATCACAAAATCTGTTTGTACTAAGTTGAGCTCTAGATGGAAGTCCAACACTTAAAATCTTCGTAAGTTTATAGCATGGTAGTCCTAATCTCTTAGCAAACTTTTCAAAGATAAATGAATGACTAGCCCCAGTATCAAACAATATACTACAGGGTTCATCTTTAAAGTATAGGGTGCCTAATTAATAAAAATATAGACTTTAGGAAGTTCAAATTTTAGTAAGAAAAGCAAAAGTTGCAAATAATACCTGAGACTACGTTGTTGTCTTCTGCTGCTTCTACAGGAGTGAGATTGTACACTCTTGCCTTCCCAGCAGGTCTGCTGTTAGATATCTGAGCTGTTGATTGATTTGGGTTTGAAGGCTTTGTAGCATACTGAACTTTTGCAAGGGTTCGCTCTTGAGCAGGAGGTGGCATAAGAGTCCTCTGAGGCTCTCTGAAATTGATGGGAGTGGCACAGAATAATTTATTCGTACGATTTCGTTTAATAGTTACTCCATCTATGATTTTATTTGATCGACAATCCCGATACGCATGACCTTGCCTTCCGCAGGTAAAACACACTCTGCCGAAATGGTAACATTTTCCATAAGGATGTGGCCTATTACAAGCGGCAGTTTGGCTTGATGTTTTAGTGGTCTCCATTTGATATACCCTTCCTTGGTTTGTTCATTGTTGCTTGAAGTTCTGAGGGTGTTTATTCATGTTGAAAGCCCTTCTTTTCATGTCTTTAATGTTTTGATGATGTTCCACTACCCATGCTGTCTCAACCAGTTTCTCAAACTGGGTGTGTTCTAGGGGGATCACATGATCTTTAATGGATTCTCGAAGTCCATTCTCGAATCTGAAACATTTGTCCGCTTCAGTAGGAACCAATTGAGGTGAAAATCGGATGAGCTTTCAAAATTCTGAGGTATATTCAGCTACTGATCGATTTCCTTGGGTTAATCTCAATAATGATTCGCCAATGATGTTCTTGGTGGATGGTGGGATAAATGATTCCTTGAACGTTTGAACAAACCAGCTCCATTCTATTTCATCCAATTTAAATTCCTCAAAATGCGTATTCCTTTCTTACTCCCACCAATGTTCTGCTTCTCCTTGCAGAAGGTGAGTGGTTAGTCTTATAGATTGGTTGCTTGAACAACCTAGACTAGTGATATTTTTCTCTACTGACTTCAGCCATGCCAGAGTGTCCATTGGTGATTCAGACCCTTCAAAGGTAGGTGGCCTTAGTCTTAGGAAACTGTGAAGTATCTCATCTGCGGACTGTCGAAAGGTATGGGTAACTTGAGGGGCGGGAGATGCTGAAGAAGTTCTGGCATTAGTGGAGGGTATTACAGATACTAACTTTTGAATAGCTAGAGTCTGCTGATTTTGATTCTCTAGCATTGCAGTAATCATATTTCTCAGAGAGGTTATCTCATCCATAGTATTAGAAGCGGCCACGGTATTGTTTGGAGCGTTGCTCATAGATAATTGAGGGTTGAGTGGAGTGTTGTTTGGAGATGTAGCAGGATTTATTTTCCTGAAATCAAAATAACTATCTTAAGTCTTTCGTTAAAACAAGATATAAGATAACTACTACTTTTCTCATTTATTTAAAGTTTATTGAAATAACAGGATACATCATCATAGATTATGTAACTATTCCCATCCTATATATTCCTTTATAAATGCGACACGAAAATCTTCATAAGTCAGTTCTCGTCCTTCCTCTTGAGCTTTCTGGAAGAGGTTCCCATAGGAGTTGGTCCACCATTTCTTTGCTCGACCTCGTAGGAGACATAATACTACTTCTAATTGAATATTATTTGGCTATTCCATCACACCAAATATGTGATCAACCCTTGCTAGCCATTCTCTAGCTAATATGGGGAAATCAAGGCCTTTATAGATGCCTTCCATAAGTAGTCTATCTAAAACTTGTGACCCTTGAGCTGAGACACCTGCTACAGTCCTTCCATGTTTCTTTCCTAGCTTGTCTTCATATTTCCATATGATCTCGAACTCCTTCAAATAGGTCATGAATGCCATTCCCAGATGATCTTTTTATTCCTACAATTATAATCATTCTACTTAGATTTGTTGAGCATATATATTTATATAAGTAGATATTTTATGACTTTATCATATTTATGTTTGTTTATTGACTTAGCTTATTCTGAGTTATACTCATAATTAGATGGATGTTATTCAAGTATTCATTTAGTGATCAAATGGCAGAAGAACAGTCCATTAGGTAGAAAGGAATGCAGATTCCAATTTGACACCTTATGGAATTCTCTGATACCAACTGTGGCGGCCCTGCCCCACTGTGGTTCTGTTAACTCTTAAGTTAACATGATTACGGTGGAGGGGTCACCAAATGACAAGGTCCCCACTTAAGAATTGGATTAGACACACATTCTAATCCAACTTAACTAAGGACTTTGCTAATCAACCCAACATACTATCACTAAATGATCATACAAGAACTCAGAGTGCGGAAGCAATAAAAGTATAACATCCATCCATACAGTATAAATACAATAATATAGAATAAGTAAAGTGCTGAAAAGAGAAAGTTAACCTGTATTATTACAACAATTTAAAAATAGTTTAAAAGACTGAAAAGAACTCTCAATCTCATAGGCAGAAAGAAAACTAGAACTAAAGATCTTTAGGAACGGGCTCCTCCTCAAATGGAAAGCCCTCCACTGGATCAACTGCTCCAATAAACTCAGAACTTACCATTATCAATTTCATAATGGTAGGGCCCCAGCCAACAAAAGAAAAACTGGTTAGACTATTGTCTAAGCACATTTTAGGGTAAACAATTTTGTTAAATTATTTGAATATCACCATAAACCAGAAACTGAAGCAAATAGGTCAGAAACGCGTACAAAAAGAACAGTATAAAGTTATAAACAAACAGTTTATAACTAAAGCAACTAGAAAGTAAGCACATACCTCCTCCAAGCAACTGCAACAAAGATAGGTAAGAAAAAAGAAAAACTAGACAAAATTGAAAAGAAAATACAGCCTAAACATGCTTATGAACAACAAGATTATGCTATGTGACATACAGAACTTGAACAATATAAATTTAAAAGCAATTAACATCCTAGGTGTACATATGAAAATAGTAAGTAAAACTAGCATTCTATATAGAAACACGTGCAGGAAAGCTGTAAATAAAACAGTGCTGAAATGCAGAATATACAAGTAAAAGTAATAACTGAAAACTGAAAACTGCAGTGACTATTCAAGCCACTCAATTGAAAACATACTCAGCAAATCTTAGCCTGATGGCTAAGAAAGAAGCTCTGAACTGAGTATCACTAAAAACTCTTAGCCTGATGAGCTAAGACAGAACCAAATGTAAGTGTACTTGAATTAGTATAACCATATCAGAATCCTGACTCTATAGTCAGTATGGCAAGAGTCTATCCATCCTATCTCACAGACTAGGCATGGTCATAGACTGTCGGACATTAAACCCTCGACAAGGTTGTCGACCCGAACGAGTTGATCGAAGAGGTATACTAATCAAGCTACACCTTACAAACCACTTATAAAAAGAAACCATAATGCTGCTTATGAATATTCAAAATTGATATAAGATATTTATCAAATATATTAAATACATAATATATGTACAAGGTAATAAACTCAAAATCAAAGAATGCGAAGCATCAAAATCAAAGAAAGCAAGAAACTCAATCTAAAACACAGGTGATATCCGTTGTTGTCTACTTTATTCGTTCTATCTACTCTAAGTTACATAAGTTTCAGAATCATCAATTCTTACACAATCTGTAACTTAGAATCACGAATCCTACTAGTTGAAGATAGTTAAGACTGGCCAAGTCCTAGCTATATCTTAATCAAAAGGCGACTATTTGGTTAAAATGAATAAATCACTGACCTAAATTTATAATTTAAAATAATCCCAACCTCATCTTGATTAGCCAAATCCAGATGGAAAGATTAAGAATTAGACTCTAGATAATGGGGTCTAATCATTTAATCTAAAGGTATAACTAAGGGTCAAAGGTTTAGAATCCCACCTCACAGATTAAGTTAGGGCAAATCCTAATGATAAATCAAATTTATTAGGATAGATCTCTATTCATAGTTCTAAAGTTTAAAGATCAATTAATTATTTAATAAACTAAGAAAAATCTATAAACTAGAAAACTCAAGGTTTCATCTATTGAGTAACCCAATTTACTCAATAGATGAATTCTAGCTTAAGATCTATTCTTAATCATAGTAATTAAGGCTCTTAATTTCTAAGAGCATTTCTCATGACACACTTCCTAACTAATGTTATAAGTCCTAAGGATAGATCTAAGAATGATTAAGGAAGAAGAAACCACTCACTTAAGACTTAGGAGTTTTCTTTAAGGGCTAAGATTGAGATTTTAAATCAAAAATCTAATTTAGGCTTGAACTTACTAATTTCTACTATAAATTATTATATTACTATTTTTAATTATTATAAAGATGATTTTAGGGATTTAAGATGCTAAACCCTAAATTTGGACAAAATGACCATTTTGCCCCTACTTAAGATTTCAAGAGATCAAATTTTGATCTAGGACTTTAATTCTAAAATTTTCTTTTGGATTATGTTTCTTACTATCTAATATAAGATTAGATAGCAACTAAATTAATTTTGGGTTATTATTAAGCCATATGAGATCAAATTAATGAATTTGACTCATAAGGGCAAATTAGTAATTTGGCTAAATGAAAGTTAAATTTTCTTTCAGATTATTGTTCTTTACTGACTAAGCTTTCTATAGAATTTAAATTTGCTAAATTTTGATAAGTATTGACCAAGTTATGGCCAATATAAGATTTAGGGTTAAAAAGGGTGATTAAGAAATTCTTAATTATGGGTTAAAAATCCTAACTTTGCCAATTATTATCCAAATTGAGTAAAATTAGTGGCTATGGTTTACAATTAGTCCACTGATCATAATGACATGTGGTAGGCTCAATTTGGATCTAATTTGGCTAAGCTATGACCAATTTAGGGTTAAGAGTGATTAGTGAGTGATTAGCAAAATTAATCACTCAAACACTAATCCAACCTTACAGATAGATTTTAAATGTCTCTAGGAGTCCTCTGAAACTTAAATTACTTAATTTGGATTACTAGATTTGCTATTTATCACTAATTAAGTTTTGGAATAATTAGGGGTGATTAGAAAATATAACTGTTGGATCTAAAATATTTTTATAGATTACTGTTAGTTAGGTTCTTTTGATCTAAATTGATATCTGGATCATTCAATTTGGAGCTCAATTGACCAAGTTATGGTCAATTGAAGTTTTAGGTTTAATTAAGGTAATTAGGGTTAGGTCCTAAATGTGATTAGTCTAAAACTAATCCAAACAGCCAAGTGAACACTACTAAATTAATCCTTAGGGTTTTCTGATCACTTTAAGACCCATATTTAATATATTTGGATCAATGGGTGCAAGGTTATGGGCAAATGAAATTTTGTGACATTAATTAGACTTAATTAATACCATAAATGTCACTTTGCTAAATACTGGTCCTATAGAAAAATTATTGGCATTAATAAATTTCTCAAATTTTTCTGATTAATTTGATATATAATTTTGTATATTTTGGACTTATAAATATTAAGATATGATTATTTAAAGTTCTATAGTTTATTTAATTAAATTAAAACTGATTTAAATAAACAGAATTTAATTAATAAAATTTAATTCGTAATATAGATATTTTATTTAACTTTTTATCTCTGCAGGTGGGACCCATCTGACAGACGCAGCAGAGAAAGGCCACGTGGCGCCTTCTAATACGCCATCGAGATCTCAGCGGGACCCACTAATACCAGTCATAATTGACTGTGGGTCCCGCAGTCACGGCGTAAAACTACGCGCGGACTGCACGGGTCCCTTGAGTCGGGCTCGGGCTGATCTGGCCCGGCCCAACTACTCGTCTTCTCCGCCCTTTTCACCGAGAAGGGACGATCTAGGGCACGACATGGAGAGTTCACCGGTCGACGACGGAGCTTGACACGTATGGCAATGGATAGGTCTTGATCAGATCTACCAAATTATTAATGAAATAGCTTGCGGAGAGACCAAAGTATACCTAAAAATCGAACCCTAAACTCTAGGTTTCGAACTGCGAAAGTACCTGAACCCTTAACTAATTCCACTGTGGATCCTACGCTTAATTCGATCAATTGCATTCAAATTAACCCAATCAGATCCATTAAAAACTTAATCTGTCTCATAAAATTGCAAAACCAAACAAGATTTGCGAATTTAGAATAAGGATCAGGGTATGGGTTTGTACATTGATTGAACGGTAGAAGATCTAGGGCTCCGTCTTCCTCTCGATTCGATCGATCTCCATTGGTTTCTTTGTGAGGAATCAACCAGGAGGTCGATCGAGCTCCTAAATGGTCACTCGATGAGCTCCTTAAGCGGTGCACGCCATCTGGGTGCAGCGGGTGCAACGGGTGCCGCGCGGAGGCCTCTGCGAGCGGCGTGTCGCCTCTTGCGACACGCGTAAGACGCACGGGGAAGATGAACACTGACCGTTCGATCTTCTGATCGAACGGTCAGGAAACGCTGTTAGATTCAAACGTAGACAGCCAACGGCGTTTGGATTAAGTGGACGGTGGGCACTGTTCATAGACGACGGCGTTAAAATTAATTAAAAAATATAATTATTTAATTTATATTATACAGATTTAATTAATCAAATTTACCCTATTAAACGCATCCTAAAAATTCTCAATAAATCACCCTTAATTAATTGAAGGGTGAGGAACGCAATGGTGTGCTCGGATTTTTGTTTCGACGAGTATTTAATTATTTGAATTTTTAGGTATTTAAATATTATTAAAATATTCGACGAAAATCCAACGACTTCCAAATGCCTCCAAAACTTCACCCCTAGCTAATTTGGGTGTTCTTAACGCAATGGTGAAGTCTGATTTTCAATTTAAGATCTAGATAAAAAGTCAATTTTCTAGGGTTTGGGATTTTCTAGAATTTCTGATTTTGACTCAGTTGACTTCTGGTTTGACCTAGATTTCAAAGATGAGTTCTAAATTACTTAATTAGTGACTTAGAATCTTAATTAAGACTTAGATTAGTCTTAATTGAGCCAAGTAACAACCTAGGTTATTACAATTGCTTTATTATTTATTTCTAAGGTTAAGGTAGAATTACTGAACTAATAGTTAAGTAACTATTCAAAAATCTGTTTTAATTATCATTAGTCCAATTTTAATTATTAATTAATTACTTAATTAATTATATCAAATATTTGTTACTCCTTACAATTATTTAAATAATACCTTATTGTTATTATTTATATTAATTACTTAAATAATATCTTAATTTAGTGTTTTAAGAGAATTATATTAGTCTTATTAACTTGTTTAATAAGATACACCTATTAAACTATATTTTAATTAGTCAACATTTATATAATATCTATATATATCTATATCTATATATATTGACTGTCTTAAATTATATGTACACATTAACCTAATTATTTATTGGATTGAATTAATTAATTTAATTTAATGTAACTAAATAGTTGAATTGAATCAGTTAGTTGAATTCACTATTTTAAAATAAATAACTTAATATATTATTTAATTATTTGAGCTGCTGTATCAATGTTAAATAGTTTATTTTACAGTTTTGATTAAACCATTTATGAACTTAATATGCCTACTTTTCTAAAGAAAAATGTTATATAGCTCTCAAATATCTTCCAAAAAATATGGATGATTAGGATTTAAGATTTAAAAAATATGAACTCAAACGTGCGGGTCGGGCCCGATGTGCCGGCCCAATAGCCGAACCACGTGGGTCGACCGGGGCCCGAAGACCCGAGACTGTCGCACCGCGCGGGTCACGGGCTGACCCGACCCACACAGGGTCTTCGTCCCAACGGAGTTGCCCGATTAGGGAAACCCTAATGGCCAATTCCAGCGCATCTGGACCATGACAGGTGCGGCAAAATATCACCACACCTTCACCATGAACAAGCGCACCGAATGAAACCCGAAGCCCTCCGTGAGACGATCTAGATCGGTCGGACCTTACTCACCCGAGAGCTCCTCTTATGGAGCTACTGTGGGGAGGCAACTCTCCCCACAGAGACCACGCCAGACCCCGGGCTCGATCCTTACACCATCAGGGAGGTGAGGCGGATCGAAGTCCTCTGGTTTGGGGGTCTGGGATGGTCTGGATCGTCGGGTCCTTACTCGACCGAGACGATCCTTAAGTGACTTAGCCCGATCGATCGTATTGATCGATTGGGGCTAGCTCAGGTTCTAATTATGATACGGTTGAGTTTGAAATGACAATACGCAAGCACACGAACCAATTTGAAGGAGGTTCGAGCCTCTTTGACTCGAAACCAGCAAGGTGAGGTACCTAGTTTTGCCGAGGGGTTGCAGACGTCGCAGGGAAAATGTCGGGCTTGCTGAGCTTCCTTTGAGAGTTTCTGAATACCATGAGACTCTCCTATCAGTGGTACGCATGCCGGAAACGCCTGGGAAGCTCAGTCCGACAGCAATGGAAGCTTGGGAATGGCGGAAGGTAACTCGATTCCAATTGATCATCAAAGGATCATAGGATGAAACATTAGGGCTATTTATAGCCTTAGCATTGAATAGGGAAGCTTCCAGAGCCATTGGCTTGGGCTGGGGAGGCCCGAGAGGTTGGGCCATGGCCAAGCTCTCAATTTTCCAAATTGAGCTTGGTCGGGTCACGAGGCCCGATCGGGGCTCCAATCCATTACGGGAGGGGTCCTAATGGCAAGCTGAGGTGGACGTGGGAGTGGGGGACCGGACCTGGCTGTCTGGAATCAGCCAGATTCCTTCTGTCAGGAGCGGGTGAGAGGAAGACGAAGGTCCACAGTTGCAGGACCTTCGGATGTCATCTAATCTATCGGTCATATGACGGAATGGCTCGGATTGCTCAAATCCTAATGGTCAATTGCGGGAGCGATTCGGGCCGTATGATCTGTTGGGTAGATCCAATGGTCGATGTGTGGTTCTGCGGGATCACATCTCGACCGTTGATCAAAATACGTGACGATTAGATTTGCGGGATACTGCTGTCACGTTACCCAGGCTACGCAGCGGATCGCCCGCGGTCCGCACAGCGGATTTCGTCTGTTAATTCAGTTTAATGGGTATTTATGCAATTATGAAATGTTAGAAACCCTTAAGTGCAATTGGACCATTTTTATTTAAATTGAATTATAGTCCAAATGATTTCCAAATTGCACCAAACTTTCACCCCTAGCTAATTTGGGGGTGAGGAATTCAAAAATGCTATCAAATTTTAGTTTTGAGATCAAAATATTTTGGGTTTAGACTAGGGCATCTATAATGATCAAATTATTATTTCGGACTTAGAGAAGTCCAATGGACTTCAAATTTTCAAAATAATTTTCATTTGATGTTCTAAAAGTAATCGGATCAAAATAATAACTACTTAGGCTATAATTTTAGCAGAGTAACAACCTATGGTTGTTATAGGTAGACTCTGAGTTATTTGAGTTTGTAGAGCCTTCAGGAGATCTGCCTTTGGAGGAGGAACGTACTACTGAAGATTTTTAATTTCCTTTCTATATTGTGAGGAAGAGTGATTTATTTTATTTCTTCTTAAACTTTTAAATCATGTTTGTAATAATACATTGTTAACTTTACTTTCAGCACTTTACTTATTCTAAACTGTTGTATTTATATGATGGATGGATGTTTGTACATTTGCTTCCGCACTCTGTTGTTCTTGTATTTTTATTTAGTGATGATATCTTTGAGAAATGACAAAGTCCTTAATTATGATGGATTAGGATATATGCCTAATCTGATTATAAGTAGGGACCTTGTCATTCAGATGACCCCTTTCCATTGTAATCATGTTAACTTAAGACTTAACAGGACCACGGTGGAACAGGGCCGTCACACTTAACTAATGCGTCGTCCATTTTTATGGATTTAATGCAGCGTGTAAAAACATATTTAGATAAATTCATCATAGTCTTTATTGATGATATCCTGATTTATTCAAAAAGTAGTGTTGATCATGAGAAGCACTTAAGATTAGTTCTACAAGAACTCCAAAACCATGAGCTTTATGCAAAATATTCCAAGTGCGAATTTTGGCTTGACTCAGTCACTTTTCTGGGCCACATCATAGATACGCAAGGAATTAAAGTAGATCAAAATAAAGTTAGCACCGTTCATGATTGGTCACAACCAAAGTCTGTGACTGATATCCGAAGCTTTTGGGTCTTGCAGGGTATTATAAAAAATTCATCAAAGACTTTTCACAAATAACTTCTCCTCTCATAAAGTTGACTCAGAAGGCAGTGCCATTCATCTGGAGTACGGAATATAAGAATACCTTTCAATCATTAAAAGATGCTCTTTCTTCTGCCCCAGCTCTTACCTTACCCAAAGAATGTTTGAACTATCAAGCCTATACCAATGCTTGAGGGATAGGCTTAGGTTGTGTGCTAATGCAAGAAGGAAAGGTTATTGCCTACGCATCTCGTCAATTAAAACCAAATGAAAAGAACTATCCGGTTCATGATCTCGAATTGGCTGCCGTAGTGTTTGCTTTAAAGATTTGGCGTCATTATCTGTATGGCATCCAATGTTCCATATTTACAGATCATCAGAGCTTAAAGTATATTTTCACTCAACGCAAACTCAACTATCGTCAGCGAAGATGGCTTGAGTTAATAAGCGATTATGATTTATCAATCCGGTATCATCCGGGGAAAGCGAATGTTGTAGCCAATGCTCTTAGTTGTCATGCTATGCTTTCCTTCTTAATAGCTTCAAGTCCTTTAGAGGAAGAATTCAGAAGGCTTGATATCAGGCCAACTCGTGGTGATATGTTAAATGTACTAATATCTATGAGTACCATTGAACCAACGTTTCACCGTGATGTCTCCATCTCCCAAATGAAAGATGATGACTATCTGAAGTTTAAAAGGGAAATCAAAAGTGGTCACCGATTCGACCTGCAGCTGCAAGGTAATATAATTTATCAAGAAGATTGCCTATTGATTCTCAAATCCATGCGTCAAGAGATTTTAGTGGAAGGCCACAATTCTGGTTACCAAGTACATCCTGGTAGTATTAGGATGTATCAAGATCTGAAAAATTATTCTGATGGCCTGGAATGAAGAAAAGCATGGCTAAATTTGTATCGAAGTGTCATGCCTATAATCTAGTCAAGGGTGAACATCAGAAGCCTGGGGGACTTCTCCATCCTCTAGCAATCCTTGAATGGAAGTGGTTTGATATTTCTATTAACTTCATAATGGGTTTACCCAAATCAAAATTTGGTGCTGATTCAATTTGGGTCATTATCGATCGACTGACCAAATCGGCACATTTCATTCTGATGCATCAAACCGATTCTGTGTTGAAATTGGCGAAGTTGTATATCAAGGAAATCGTCAAACTTCATGGAATTCCGAGGTCTATAGTATCAGATCGTGATAGTCAATTCACTTCTAAATTTTGGCAAGTCGTGCATCAAGATTTGGGAACTACCCTAGCCATGAGCACTACTTTTCACCCTCAAACAGATGGTCAAACTGAGCGAGATAATCAAATTCTTGAAGACCTATTTTGCCTATGCATTTTGGATTTTGGAGGTTTTTGGGAAGATCATATTCCCTTAGTTGAATTTGCTTATAACAACAGTTTCCAATCAAGTATCGGCATGGCTCCGTATGAAGCATTGTACGATAAAAAATATAGTACCCCCTTAGCATAGTCTGAAATAGATAGTGTTCAGCTGTATGGTTCAAATTTAATCGAAGAAACAAATAAGAAAGTGCAATTGATCCAGCAGAGAATTAAAGTAGCTCAAGATTGCTAGAGTAAATATCACGATGCCCATCATCGTTCTCTGGAATTTAATGTTGGATATTTTGTATATCTCATAGTAAGCCCAATGAAGGGTGTATTTTGCTTCGGTGTAGCTGGGAAGCTCAGTCCTCGCTATGTCGGGCCGTTCAAAGTAATAGAAAAATCAGTTTGGCAGCGTATAGATTAAAACTTCCAGAAGATTTCTCTGCAGTTCATAATGTGTTCCACATCTCCTCTCTGCGAAGGTGTCTTCGTAATTCTTCACACATAATCCAACTTCCAACGGTATCTCTACAGCCAAATTTTTCTTATATGGAAGAGCCTATCAGAATCTTAGCTCGTGATCAAAGGCAACTAAGAAATCGTTCTATCCCTATGGTAAAATTTCAGTGGAGTAATCGCTCTATCGAAGAATCCACTTGGGAAAAAGAAGCTGATATACAATAGAAATATCCAAGTCTCTTTGAAAGTCCAGGTACCTTTAAAATTCAAAAGTTCCGTTCTTAATTTTTTGTGTTTTATCTTTCCCATTCCAGTAATGATGTCGAGGACAACATCGTTTTTAAGTGGGAGAGTCTATAATAACCCAAGATTATTACTCAATTTAATTTAAGCCTAATCATATCTTAATTATCATTATGTTAATTTCATCTAGCTATTAGAATCAATCCCTAAAAATTTGGCGCTATTCAGAGCTAAATCCAATATTTGGATTATTTTAATATTTAATTAATTAGAAAATTGAGGTATTTATTTTGACCTCAAAATCAAAATTCGACTTTGCCATTGCGATTGTCACCCTCAAATTAGCTAGGGGTGATATTTTGGACGTGTTTGGAAGTCGTCGAATTTTCGCGAATATTTTAATATAATTAAATGCACAAGGAAATAGAATAATTAAATAATTGTCAGAATCGAATTTCGACTTTATCGTTGAATTTCTCACCCCCAAATTAGCTAGGAGTGAAGTTTTGGGATTTTTCGAAACACATTTATTTAATCTTAATTTTTAATTTATGAATAATAATTAATTATTTCTTAATTTGCTTTTTCTCTTTATTTATCTCTCATAATTTTGGCTGGCCATCCCTCTTCATTCAGCTGACCCCTTACCTCCCTATTGCACATTAAAAGTTGAGGCTATCTGTAATAACCTAGGTTGTTACCATAGTTAATTAGGACTAATTCTAAGTCTTAAATATAATTATAAGTGTTAGTTAGGTCAATTGGAGTCAACCTCTAAGACCTAGTCCAAGTCAGGAGTCAAATGGATCAAATCTTGATTTCTGAAAATCCGAAAAAAACCCTAAAATTTGACCTATCTAAATTGACCTCGGATCGAAAAACGGACACCGCCATTGCATTCCTTTACCCTAAATTAGCTTGGGGTGAGTTTTCGTATCAATCGGAAGTCGTCGAAATTTCGACGAATATTTTAATAATAAAAATACCCCGGAAATAGAGATATCAAAATACTCGTCGGATCGAAAATCCGACCTCTCCGTTGCATTCCTTGACCCCAAATTAGCTCGGAAAAACATGTTCAAATTTTTCTTTGGAATAAATAAATAAATATATATATATATATATATAATTACTTAACGATCGTCGTTAAGTATTTAACATTACCGTCAACTGTAGCTGACGGCGCCATTAGATCAGACGACGCCATCGCAGCCGTTGGATATGATCCAGATCCAACGACTACGGGACCGTCTCCCTCGGCCCGTCGCCCCGTCGCCACGCGGCGCGCCCCGTCGCACGCGGCGCGCCCCGCCACCTCCCGCGCCCAATCGGCGCCCTCCCCGGCCTCGGCGAGGTCGCCGGCCCTCCTATAAAGCCCCGAAGCCCCGAAGCCCCGAGCCGAGCCGACCGTCCGCGAGCCGTTCAAACCAGGTACCCCCGATCTCCCCCTCCGTTCATTGTTTCGCTGTCGCATAGCCTAGGAATTGTAGATCTACACTTAGATCGACAATCAACCGGACCTGATCGACCTCGATGAGGTCCGGCTGACTCAGGCCGAGGCTTAAAGCCTCGGGATAAATTTACGCACGCACGTCGTAACCCTAGGACCTAGGGTTAGCCCTAGTTGTCGTCTCCGGCCACCTACGGCGCGGGTACGTGTAGGCCTCGTCGAGGGCCACCGTCGGCCGTGCGGGCCGAGGTGGTCCGGCGCCGGGAAGGCCGGCAAAAGTCGTGCCCTAGCCCGGCGCCCTCAGACGCCTCCGCGAGGGAGACGAAGTCCGGGCCGGGCCGGGTCCGCGTAGGTAGGTGGGGCCCACCAAGCCACATGGCGCCTTCTGGGCCTGCCATGTGTCCAGTGGGACCCACCAGCCGAGCCCGCATCATCTCGGCTTCGGCCGTGGGGCCCACAGCGCCACGTGGCTGCCATCCGACGCGCCACGTGACCCGTATGGCCCACAGCCCGATCCCCGCGACTCTTCGGCTTCGGCCGTGGGGCCCACTGCGCCACTTGGCAGCCTCCGGACCCGCCACGTGTCACGTGGGGCCCATGCGCCAAGCACCCGCGGTGCTTCGGCTCCCCAGTGGGGGCCACCGTTCCACGTGGCCTCCTCTGGGCCCGCCACGTGTCAAGTGGGACCCACTGCCCGGTCACCCACGACCCTTCGGCTTTCCTGTGGTGCCCACAGTGCCACGTGTCAGTGGGGCCCACTTCCCAGTCACCGAGCTGACTCAGCCTTCCTGTGGGGCCCACAGTGCCACGTGGCAGCCTCTGGCAGTGCCACGTGTCCAGTGGGGCCCACTGACTGTTAACTTAAAATTTGCAGATTATTGTTAGCTTAATTAAAAGTAATTAGTGGTAAATAAAATTAGGGTTAGTACTAATTACTTTTGAACAATAAATTCCATAATTAATTAACTAATTAAAAGATTAATTATGGTTAATTAATATTAATTTAACCCTGACAGTAATTAGAATAATTAATCATTATTAAATAGTAAAATATAATTAATTATTATTAAATAGGTATTAATAGGTAATTAAGGTTAATTAAACAGTAATTAGTGCTAATTATTTTGTAAAAGTAAAATAATATTAAATATAATTTAATTAATTAATTCATTAATATTAATTAATAATTAAGCCTAATTAATCACAGATTAATTAAGGATTAATAATTTCAGAAATTTTATATAAAACTTTAGGAATGAACAGTAAAATCATTTAATTTGAATAAATGAATAGTAAATTAATTCAAATTGTATTTTTGAATAGTAAATCTTAAAAGCTTAATAACTTTTTATAGGATGATCTAAATATTGTCAATATAGGTCTCAAAATACTCAAAAAAATATAAGGGATCAAATAACATAATGTAAAAATTTATTTCGGGGTACGTATAATGAGGTAACATTTTAGGACATCTTTAGGACCCCACAATTTTTTACTCAATTATTAGAATATAGTCAATATGGGTCTTAAAATACTCAGGAGAGTGGCCCCATCACTGTAGTAATATTAGTTTTCTTATTTGGACATCAGGACAAAAAATCAACCCTAGAATTCTTAGTGAAAATTACCAAAATGCCCATAGACTTCAAATAGCCATAACTTAGTCAAATCAACTCCAAATTGGAAAATTCATGTAACAACCCAGGTTGTTACCTTAGTCTATTAGGACTAATCTTAAGTCTTAAAACTAATCTTAAGTGCTAATTAGGTCAATTGGAGTCAACCACTAACACCTAGTCCAAATCAGGAGTCAAACGAATCGAATCCCGATTTCTAAAAATTTAGAAACCCTAAAAGTTGACCTATTTAAATTGACCTTAGATTGGAAAACAGACTTTACCAATGCGCTCATTGACCCCAAATTAGCTATGGGTGAACTTTTTGTGTCAATCGGAAGTCGTCGAAAATTCGACGAATATTTTAATAATATTAATTACCACGAAAATCGAGGTATCAAAATATTTATCGGATCAAAAATCCGACTTCACCATTGCGTTCCTCACCCCTCAAATAGTTAGGAAAACATATTTAAAATTTTTTTGGGACTGATTAATACATCGGGTTATTTTATAATAATTTAAATATATAATTTTAATTAATTATATTATTCATTAATTGCAAACGGCGCCGTCCACCAGTCTCCCGCGCCCTTCGCCTCCCCCGTCAGATCATCGCCGTCTGATCTCTTTCGCCCCGCAGACACGCTCCGCGGGAGGACACCGCCGCGGCAGCCACTCACACGCGAGGGGTCGCCTCGGGGAGTCCGTCGGGGGTTTGATAAACCCCCTCGGCCGCTTCGACTGCATCACCCGAAGCCGAAGCCTCTGGAGGATCCGGAAACGTCGTTCGAAACCCCCGAAGCCTCGAAACCGTTCATTTCAGGTACCCTCGATCGCCTCCACCTCTTCGATTGATTGCATATGTCTTGTTTCGAAAGGCTATTCCACACCCTAGATCGACTTAGGATTGCATTGGATCGAAGAATCGCGAGCCCATTCGATCCAATTTGAAGAAGACTCTATAGGGAAAATTGTTAAACCCGGCAGGCCTGACCTAGGGTTGGGACTTGCAGCCGCTTCGAGCCACCTCACACGAAGGCATGGCCACCATCAGGAAGCTCTCGTCGCGGCCGTCCCATTGGTATGCGGGTCGATGCCATGCATCGCCGTGAGAGACCCCGTCTGACATGCCCTAGCTCATCGGCTCGAACGCAGGGAGGACGAACCCGTGGCTCGGGCCGGGTCGACCCGAGCCCGGCCCGTTCTCGAACGGGTCGCGTACGCATCAGCCGATGCTGTGCGCTTGTGGGGCCTGCAGAGACAGGTGGCGAGCGGAGATTCGCCACGCGCCTCTTGGTGGGACAGGTCGTCGCGTCCGCAAACGCAGGGGTGGGGCCCGCACCGTCGAGGCTGTCTCCTCGACTGCCGGTCTGTGGGGCCCGCCATCTGTTGCCGTGCCAATTAGAATAAGCCGCGTGGACAGTGGGTCCTGCCTCCTCTGCGTGCCCAATTGCAGCACGACACGTGTCCTGCTGCAATGATAACCCTGCAGAAAGTCAGAGTTAAAATAAAAAAAAAATATATAATATATATATATATATATATGTGTGTGTGTGCGTGTATTCATGATTTAGAAGCTCAGTATTTAGTATACGCATTTTCGTAACTTAGTTAATTAGTATATATATGTATAAATATAAAGGTATGTCCGATATAATAATAAAAGTTTTATGAGAAATAATATATTATAACCGCTCAAATTCTTAAGCACCAAGGTATTGTCCGCTTTGGCCAGAAAGGCCTCACAGTTTTGCCCTCAGAAGATAACTTCCCAGTAGGTCACCCATCTTGAGAGTGCTCCCACCTGAGCACGCTTAACTTTAGAGTTCTTATCAGGAACTCCACCGTTATCTGAAAAGGCGCCTCGATGTTTAAGAGTTTCACTTATTACTACTTAAGTGGGTCATCACAATCTCCCCAACTTAAGTAGCTGACGTCCTCGTCAGTATCCACACACAGATCCAAGAACCATCCATTGGGTAGATAGGACTAAAGGTGACCCCTACATGCGCAAGAGGTACCCACAACCATGTAGCACCTTAACTATCATGGGTTCAAGAGGTTGCTCACATGAAGTGGTACTTTGCCCTGTATGACACTTAGCTCCTATCTGACACCCTATGATTTGCTCTGATACCATTTGGAACAGCCCAAATTCTTAAGCACCAATGTATTGTCCGCTTTGTCCAGAAAGGTCTCACGATTTTGCCCTAAGAAGATAACTTCCTAGTAGGTCACCCATCCTGGGAGTGCTCCCACCTGAGCACGCTTAACTTTGGAGTTCTTATCAGGAACTCCACCATTATCTAAAAAGGCACCTCGATGTTTAAGAGTTTCACTTATTACTACTTAAGTGGGTCATCACATATATGCTTTGACAGAAAGTTAGTGCTAATTGGTTTATTATCAAATCGGGTAATTAGAATATTATAAGTGATTAAATGAATTAATTAGATTAATTAATTAATCAAAATAAAGAAAACCTGCTAAAGTAATAATGTATATAATATATAATATATAGTAGTTATAATTAGTATAGAACAGATTAGTGTTAGTTAAATTGTCAGAAGATTAGTTAATTAGATAAATCATAATTAGTATTAATTAATGATTAGGATTGAATAGACTAATAATAATTAAACAAATCTGTATAAATTAAATTCATAATAAGATTAATGACTATTAAATTAAAGATAATTAATTAGTTAAAAGATACAAAAACTTTAGGATATTATTAATATGTTAACAGATTAATTAATAATTAGTATTAATTAATGTAAGTTAAAATTATTAAATACAGAAATAAGTATATACATAAATTTATATCCTAACTTTGGGATACAAATATACAGATATATTAAACAGATTTTAAATTATAAATATATGAATATAAGAACAGAAACTTTAAGTTACATAAATAGTTATATATATATATATATAAATAAATAAACAGAACTTTAAGATATAATTATTTAGGATAATAGATTAATTATTAACATTAATAATTACAGATAAATTAATTAATTAATAATTACAGAAAATTTAACTATAACTTTAGAAATAAATAGTAAAATTTATTCAAATTATATTTTTGAATAGTAAAACTTAAAAGTTTAATAACTTTTCGTAGGATGATCCAAACATAACAAATATATGTCTTAAAATACTCAGAAAAATAATTAGAATCAAATGGCGTAATGCAAAATTTCATTTCGGGGTACGCATAACGAAGTAGCATTTTAGGACCTCTTTAGGACCCCATAACTTTCGACCCAGTTATCAGAACATAGTCAATATGGGTCTTAAAATACTCAGGAGGACAGCCCCATCACCGCAGGAGTATTAGTTTTTCCATTTTGACAACAAGATAAAAAGTCAACCCTATAATTTAGGGTTGACTTTAGTGAAAAATGACCAAAATATCTCCAACCTTAGTTAGGTCAGAACTTAACCATTTAAGGTCCAAATTGGGTCTACTTCCTACAAGCACACTCAGTACATTATAGAGAAGCTATAGAAACTGAGTTTGCTAAAATTGAACTTCAAACGGAAAAGTTCAGTTTTTGTCACCCGTTGACCGACTCGAAATTACCAAATTGCCCTCCAAACTTAAAACGTCTAAAACTTAGTCAATTGACCTCAGAATGCAGTGTTCTTGGACTTTATGGAATCCTTGAATAGTAACCTACAATAAACTGCATAAAAACTTAGTTCTCATTAGAGTGAAAATCACTTAAATGTCCTTAAGTCAAAAATATTAGTTTGAACCTGTAGGACCCGTTTCTCGTCTGAATTGGACAAACTTACTGTCTATCCTCAAGTTAGACAGTAAGAAATCTTATGAAAAAGAGAAACTCTAATTTGGGCACTTAAATCAAAAGTTGACTTTTCAGACCCTTAAGTAAGGGAAAAATGGTCATTTTGCCAAAAATTTAAAATAAACATCCTTAGCCTTTAATTAGTCTTTTAAAACACTAAAACTAACTTTATAACCATATTAGTGACCTTTAAGTAAGTAAAATCCACAGTTAGGTTAGATCTCAGAATTTTCCTAAGTCTTTAACACTACATCTTAAGGACTCTTTCCTGAAACTAGGACTTAATCATAGGGTAGATTTCATTCATTAAAAAATGGGATTTTTCAATAAATAAATCATTGGTTTTATTAGTTTCTAGAATTTTTAACTTATTTTTGATTATTTTGTCTTTTGACCTTAGATCTAAGATAGGAGATTCATCCTATTAAGTTTGATTACTTAATAGGATTGGCCTTGACTATTAGATCACTATTAGAATGAAACTTAGATCTTAGGTCTTATCCTTTTTAGATTATGTGATTAAGCCCAATCTCGTGGTGTTTAATTCATAATCTATAGTTTATTAGTTTTAGTTAGAACGTCTAAAATTGTCAATTAGGTTGTAATGATTTATTATTTAACTTCTATAGTCGACTTTGATTTGGTATATTAGGACCTAGCTAGTCTTGATATTTTGTAACTTGTAAGGATAAATTTCTAAGTAACACTTGATATGTGAGAAAATGGTGATCCTGAACTTGTGTAATTTGGAATAGTTAGAGTGAATAATAGAAAATAGATGGTATCACCATATTAGTAGAGTCCCTTGCTATTTTGATACTTTGTGCTACGCATTCCTTGTGTATTTGAGCTTATTTCCTTGGACATTTCATATAAGATAATTTTGTGCATGAAAATAAAAACTTAGAATATTAGGATAACAGTTGCCTTTGGGTCTGGTTTGTGGAGATTATGGTGCACATTTGCCCCGATGGACAGGGGTAAGGTGAGATCAGGATGCCTAACATTCTCATTGAGGAGAGTGTGTTAGGCTTGGGACCCGTATAGTCTTGCAGACATTCTTGACTCCTCAGTTGTTTCTAACAGTTGCCCATAAAAACAAAAGTAAAATAACTAAAATATGTTGCATAAGTATTGTCTGCCTCTTCAATCATGCAGTATGTTCAGTATGTTTGCAGATTGAGATGTTTATATATATATGGGCCAGTTTGGCCAAGTTTTCTGATGTAGCAGACAGTATACTGAGTTTGATGTACAGTTTAGAATTTGGCTTTATTTTTGTATTGCTTATTCAGTTAGCTATTTCCTTGTACAGCTTATATACAGTAGGATGTTAGATTTTGTTGCTATTTATATGTATCACTGCTGAGATTTATTATTGTAATTTGCATATTTCATTTGATCACCAGCATGTATTAGGGTGTAGAATTTTCTTCCAGCATATGTTTAGTTAATTATATGATATGCCCTATTTCATTTACTTCGCTTTTGAGGCATGTCTTAGCCTCCTTTGTTCAAGTTATAAATGTTATTTATAGTTTTTCCTCTTTCTTATTGTATTGCCAGTCGCTCCTTTATATATAGTTGCTTAGGAAAATTGTGTAAACTGGTGATATTAAGAACATATGAAAATGTATCAGCCTAAAATGTACTTAGACAAATTGTCTAACCAGATTTTTCTCTTTTTTGGCTGGGGCCCTACATTGTGAAACCGACAATGGCAGGCGTAGAGTAGATAGAGGATCCAGTACCTGAGGAGGAGCTATTCCTAGAGGAGGAGGAGCAGCTCAAACCAGAGCATATCTAGCCTTTAGAGTTATTGTGAGGATGAGTTCCTTCGCGTTTACTTTTTATTTAGACTTTAAATGTTATAATAATACAGGTACTCTTGACTGTGCATTTGGATTTATATGCTTATATTCTGAGTTATACTTTGCACTGATGTTATATTGTGATGCTTGGATATCATTTATTGCTTTCGCACTCTGTACCTTTACTTATATAGTGACTGTTAGATTGATTCTGTGTTAATCCTTCCCTAATTAGGAGAATTGTGGAGTTTATCCTAATCCAGTGATAAGTGAGGGGTTAACCAGAGTGACACTTTACCCTTAACCTAATCTTTGGTGGATTAAGGGTGCGGGGCGCCACAATTCAAGATGCTAACTAGCTTAGAATTTCAATGTCATTGATAAAACAAAATAATATTTAGGATTTGAACCCTAAAATTTAGGTAAATGACCAAATTACCCATGGCCTCGTTTTGGTCATAACTTGACCGTTTCTCGTCCAATTTAGGCGTACTTACTGCCTATCTTCAAGTTAGACAGTAAGGAATTAGTGGGAACTAAGAAAATTCAATTCTGACCCATAAGTCAAAAGTTGACTTTTTGACCCTTGGAGTAGGGGTAAAATGGTCATTTTGCCCTAAGATTGGATTAAGTACATCTACCCCTTTAGTTAATGTTCCAAAACATTAAAACTAATGTTATAATCATCTTAGCGATACTTAAGTGAGTGAAATCAACCCTTAGATCAGATCTCAAGATTATTCTAAGTCTTTAACACTACACCTTAAGGACCTTTCCTAAGATTAGGATTTGATCATAGGTTATAGTTCATTCATTGGGTAAATTAGGTTACCCAATGGGTGAAACTTTGGTTTTATTAGTTTATAGACTTTCTTTTATTTTACAACTTGTTCTAATTATTTTGTCTTTTAACTTTAGATTTAGGATAGGAGATTCATCCTATTAAGTTTGATTACTTAATAGGATTTGCCTAAACTAGTAGATCACTTATAGAATAAAACCTATAACTTAGGTCTTATCCTCTTTGGATTTCATGATTAAACCTAAATCTCATAGTGTTTAATCCATAATCTATAGGTTTAGAAGATCTTGATCAGATCTTAGATAGAACGTCTAAATTCACAAAACTAGGACGTATAATTTATTGATTTAACTCGTAGTCATCTATCTGATTGGGCTAGATTAGAACCTGATCAGTTCTAATCCTTTTTAACTTATAAGGACGAGTTTCTGAGTTACACTCAATAGTAGGAAAATGGTGATCCTGAACTTGTGTGACTTGGAATAGTTAGAATTGTTAAGTATAAACCAAATGATATCACCATGTTTAGTAGAGTCCTTTGCTTCTCTTTGATACTTTGTGCTATGCATTCCTTGATTATTGTGCCATATTTTCTTGAGCATATCATATAAGACTTTTGATGCATAAATAAAATGTTAGGAAAATATGAAGACTCCTTAGATTTCTTGTGAAAATATTTAAGTGATTTATAAAAAGATAATGGTTTTATGAGCTGCCTCTCAGTTATGTCCTTATTGCCTAGCCTCTTTATGTCGCTAGGGGAAGGACCTGTTTTGTTGTGTGCCTAGTTCACTAGCCTCCTTATGTCGCTAGGCGTACACCGTTGGTGCCTTAGCCGTACTGGTGTAAAGTTGCTGTGTATGCTTAGTTTACTAGCCTTCTTATATCGCTAGGGGCATACAGTTGGTGCCTTAACCGTACTGGTGCTAAGACCCTTCGCTTGCTTTGTGTGCTTATTTTCCTAGCCTCCTTATGTCGCTAGGAGTACACAGTTTTATGACTTAGCTGTAATGGTGCTAAGCCTCTTGATATTCGATGGGCTAGATTAGCTCTTTTATGGCAGTCGATGCACGGATATTTATATGCGCTTATGTCGTTCTGTTTACTTTCAGCCTTTTTATTCATTCAGCTTCTTCTTTGTACTGCTTTTATATATATTTAGGATGTTAGAATCTTGCTGCTATTTATACTTACCACTACTGAGTTATTTTATTTTAATTGGCATGTTTCTTTTGATCACCAGCATGTTTAGGGTGTAGCATTTTTCTTACTGCACTTGTTTGATTTTGTATATTTATATGCGTTACCTTATTTAGCTCGCATGTGAGGCATGTCTTAGCCTCTCTTTTGCTTAAGTTATAAATGAAGGTTTATAGCTTTTCCTTTTCTTTTGTACTGCTTGCTGCTTCTTTATACACATTATTGCTTAGAAGTCGTAGAATAGTGATATTACATAACACATAAAACTTATCAGCTTAAACTATACTTAGACAATTGTCTAACCAGATTTTTCTTTTTTTGGCTGGGGCCCTACATTGTGAAACCTACAATGGCAGACCCTCTTCAGTTAGATGAGCAGGAGTTAGGAGTGGAGCCATACCCAGAGGAGGAGCCCGTGGAAGAAGATGCCATTTAGCCTTCTTTTATTTTATATGCGAGGATGAGTGTATTTGCATTTTCTTTTATTAAAACTGTTAAATGATGTAATAATACAGGTACTGGTGACTGTATATTTAGATTTTACACTTATGTTCTGAGATACTTTTCTTTATATTTATGTTGTGATGCTTGGATGATTTATATTGAAAATCACTTTCGCACTCTGTATGTTTACTTAGATAGTGACTGCATGTTTATTCTATGCTTACTCCTTCCCTTATTAGGTGGATTGTGGATTTTATCCTAATCCAATTATAAGTGAAGGGTTAGCTAGAGTAACATGCCACCCCTTAAATTAATTCTTGTAGATTATGGGGTGGGATGCCACACTATCCCTCTCCTCCACCTTCTTAATTGCAATGCTTGATTGCTAAGGCCAACCCCCTCCCCTTATCTCATAACTCCCTAGCTCATGGCCTTCCCCTTCCTTCTTCTTCTTTAAAGAGAAACCTTAGCCCTCCTTATTTTGTTTGCTGCAAAGCTAAAAGTTTTCTCTCTATTTTCCCCATTGTTGAGCTTGGTGCTGATGAAGGAGCTTCCCTCCATCAAAGGTCTTGAGAAAAACAAAAGTTTCTTCTTCCTCTCCCAAAGGCTAAGGTACCCTTTTATTTACTCTCCTTGTACCCATTTGTTCTTCTTCCTTGGTCATTTCAATCATCTATTATGCTTATTCGCATATTTAGACATCCATGATTAAGTATGGAAGCCATTATAGTTCTTCAAAGTAATATACCTCTTGCTCTATTTTCTGTCCATTCTACATACTCCTGCCTTTATCATCATTGTTCATATAGCTAGGATGATCCGTTCGTGCTAATTTTGATGTCAATGGAAATTTATCAAAAAAACCTTTCCATTGATATATGGCACCGCTCATGGAATATTCTAGATTCAGAGTATTTGAGCTCGAAATGTGACCCTTCATGGTTTTCGCACACGCGAAATCACCATTGGGCGCTACTTGCGCGCACCGTAGCGTCCAGAAAATTCATTTGACCATATCTTAGTCCTTTATACTCCAAATCCAAAAATTTAAAGTGTTAGATAGCTTAGAATTTTAGTGCCAATAATAATCTAATATAATATTTAGGTTTTGAACCCTAGAAGAATTATAAAATGACCAAAATACCCTTAACCTTAATTAGGTCATAACTTGATTTATTGAAGTCCAATTTGGGTCTACTCCCACTTAAAGTACTCAGTGTGATATATGGAAGTTATAGCCACTAAGTTTGCTGAATTTGAATATCAAATAAAAAAATTAGCTTTTTGACCCCCTTAGATTAGAAAATTACCAATTTTCCCTTGGAAATTGAAATGGCTATAACTAATTCATTAAACTTCAGAATTTAGTATTCTTATCAAAATTATATGATTATGGTGCCATTAAATTTTTTATGCAAAGTGTAATGAATGTGTAAAGTGATTTATTTTTTTGATCTCTGTATTTTAATTTATGCACTAATCTTGTTAAACCATGATTAGTGAAAATTAGGGTTTGTATCATTAGATTTTAGCAAACTTGGTCTCTGATTAATTGTATGATAAGATAGAACTTATGAGCCAAATTGTATGAATTTTTGATGGTTAGATTTGTAGTTATGTGCTAATCCTTTTGGATTGATTTAGGGTTTGATTAACACTAATTACTTTCTGGTTTTTGAAAATTTTTTATTAATATGATTCATAACAGTAATGGAGATGTATTGAAATTATGTATGCAAATTTAGGATGTATAAATTAAGTAAATCAAAAATGGAGAACTTAATCATCATAATTCATTTAAGAAGTCTTAAGACTTTGATCAAGTTATTAAGACTTGATCTAGGTCTAAAATTGCCTCAGAATAAATAGCATATTGTAATCCAAACACACAGTCATAGGTACCTGTATTATTATAACTATTTAAAGTTTAAGAATGAAAGTGAAAAATACACTTGTCCTCACATATATAAAACTAGGTAACTAAATATTCTCTAGTCCAAGCTGCTGCACCTCCTCTAAGTAAGGCTCCTCCTCAGGTACAGGATCCTCAAGCTGCTCAATACCTGACAATATCGATTTCACAATGTAGGACCCCAGCCAAAAAAAAAAAGAAAAATCTTATGTCAGACAATTGTCTAAGTCTATTTTAGGCTGATACATTTTTATGTGTTTTATAATATCACCACTTTACATTTTCTAAGCAACAATACATCAAAAATAGGAGCAACTAGCAATACAATAAGAAAAGGAAAAGCTAAAAACAATATTTATAATTTAAGCAAAAAGGAGAGGCTAAGACATGCCTTAAATATAAACTTAAGCAGGGTAGACATATATAAATAACTATGCACGTGCTGAAAGAAAATACTGCATCCTAAATATGTTGGTGATCAAAAGAAATATATAGATTAAATAACTTTAACTTAGCAATGATACATATAATAGCAGTAAAATTCTAACATCATAGTACATATAAGCAGAACAAATAAATAGTTGACTGAATAAAAATATTAAAAAGTAAGCCAAATATCAAAACTGTACATGAAACTCTGTGTACTAACTACCATATCAGAAGAATTGGCCAATATGGCCCATACATATATCCATCCATTTCCATAGCCTTTCTGGGCTAGGGCAACATATCTCAATAATACTGTGTAACTGAAGAGGCGGGCAATACTATACAACATCTTTTAGTTATTTTACTTTGTTTCTATGGATACATTCAGAAACAGCTAAGAAGCCAAGCATGCCTGCAAGACTAAATGGGTTCTATACTTAACACACACTCCTCAATGAGTAATGTTAAGCCTCTTTATTACTCCTTAACCCTGTTAATTGGGGTAAATGTGCACCAGAATCCTCCCAGGAACTGAATCCAAAGGCAACTGTTATCCTAATTATTCTAAGTTTTTATTTCATGCACAAAATTCTCTTATATGATATGTTCAAGAAAATAAGCTCAAAAGCAAGGAATGTGAAGCAACAAAATATCAAAAGTAAGCAAGGGACTCTACTAATATGGTGATATCATTTGTTTATTAATTATCCATTATAACTATTCCAAGTTACACAAGTTCAGGATCACCATTTTCCTACTATTGAGTGTAACATAGAAACTTATCCTTATGAGTTACAAAATATTAGGACTAGATAGGTCCTAACATGCTTAATCAAAGTTGACTATAAGAGTTAAACAATAAATCATCACAACCTACTTAATGATTTTAGACATTCTATACCAAGCTCTAATCAAAACCACTAAACTATAGATTATAGATTAAATACTCCAAGATTGGGTTTAATCATATAATCCAAGAAGGAATAAAGCCTAAGTTCTAGGTTTCATTCTAAAAGTGATCTCCAAATTTAGGCTAATCTTATTAAGTAATCAAACTTAATAGGATGAATCTCACATCTTAAATCTAAGGTTAAAAGACAAAATAATCAAAATAAGTTGTAAAATTCTAAAACTAATAAAACCAAGGTTTCACCCATTGAGTAACCCATTTACCAAATGAATGAACTCTAACCTATGATCTAATTCTAGTCTTAGGAATAGTCCTTATGTGAGGTGTAAATATCCTAAGAAAAGACTTAGAAGGATTTTCAAGTATTCGACGAATTGACCTAAATATTGATTTTTGCTCACTTAAATGATTCTAAAATAGTTATAATATTGGTTTTAGTGTTCTTAGAAGACTAATTAAAGGTTATGGGTGTTTATCCTAAATTTTGGGATCATTTTGCCCCTACTTAAGGGTCTAAAAGTCAACTTTTGACTTAAAGGTCCAAACTAAAGTTTCTTTTTTCCATATAATTCCTTACTATCTAACTTGGAGATAGACAGTAAGTACGTCCAATTTGGACTTCAAACGATCAAGTTATAACTAAAATGAGGTTAAGAGTAATTTGGTCATTTTATAAATTTTTAGAGCTCAAATCCTAAATATTATTTCAATTTATTGATGTCATTAAAATTATAAACTAGTTAGCATCTTGAATTTTTAGATTTGGAGTTGAATTTACTAAGTTATGACCATTTGAATCATATGAGCATTTTGCTCATTTTCACTAAAGTCAACTGTGTGGTTTATGGTTGACTTTTCGTCCTGATATTCAAATGAGAAAATTAATACTACTATAGTAATGAGGCCATTTTTCTGAGTATTTTAAGACCCATATCAACTAAGTTAAAAAGTCATGGGGACTATATTAGGTCATAATCAAATTAAATTGGATAGCTAAGTACTCCAAAGTTGTATTTAATTAATTATTATTTAATAATTAATATGTCATAATATTATGGTTAAATTAATTTATTGTCATATTAAATAGAATTCATTTAAATTTTAGTTTAATGTTTAGTATTTATTAAATTTAATTTAATTATTTAAGCTATGTTATTTATAAGTTAATTCACTTTACTAATTAATCTCATATTTAATTATTTAACTAGCTAATTATCCTTATTTAATTAATATTCATTAATTTATTAAATGAACCTTTAGTTTTTTTTTTTTTTTTTTGAACCTCAAATAATGTTAATTAATTCAACTCATTTTCTGTCCTATATAATTCATTAATTAAGCTTACCATACATGTCTACATTTATATCTATTACTATATATATATACATATATATATATATATATATATATATATATATATATATATATATATATATATATATATATATATATATATATATATATATATGTGTGTGTGTATGTATATGTATATACATATATATATCAGTATATGTTCAACTTTAACTATTGGTTAATATTTTAATTTTTTCTACAGAACTAAGTGTTTATGTTTAAAGGTTTTAAGCTAGTTTTGACTTACTAACAGCACTTAATTTTTAACCCCTTATTAAAAATTGATTAATTATAATTATTGTGAATTAGTATTATTCAACTGCTTTTAAATAAAATAAGTCGAAATAAGCTTATGATAATTCTAGTAGTTTTAGATAAGTGCATATATATATATATATAATCTCGGCATAATTTTATTAACTAAATTAAAAGATACAAAATACAGGGCTGCGAGGATACAAAGATTCCTAGCCAACTAAAAACCTGAAGACAGCCCCAAAAGTACAGTCCCAGGGTGTAACCTAAAAGGTCCAGACAAGAAAAGAGAAAACCTAATTAGTAAAACAAACAAAAACTAACAGTAATAAAAACTCAGGAAAAACAGCAGGAGAGAAAATAGACCCCCAACCACAGTAAAGAGCAGTAGGGATGAATCCTCCAAACCAACCAAAATAGCAAGGCCAGCACAACCCACAAACAGCCAAGCACAGAAAACAATAAAACCTTAGGAGAAGAGAATGAGTCATCCAGCCACTGCGACATCAACCAACCTCGATCAGCAAAAAGGAGAAGCCACCAACCGCAGAAAGCCTCCAACCGCAACATAGAGCAGGGACGGACCCTCCAAACCAACCAGAGCAGCAAAGCCAGCACATAAAAGCCAGCCAACTGATCGCTCAACAAGACTAAAGCCAGATCCAAAAAGAAACCCAACTAAATTGCATAAACAGAACAACCCGGCAGCGCAACCAAACCCAGCAGCGCAACCAGCACAACCATACCAAACCAGCAGTAAAACCAAACCAACCCAACAGCACCAAAAAAGATGCCATAACCAAACAAACGAGAGCCAGAACTAAACCAAGACAGCAAAATAACCAGACCACCAAACGAGGAAGAAACAACAGCACAGCCAGCCAGCAGCTAAATAAGATGACCAAACCAACCCAACAGCATACCAGCAGATGGGACGAAACAACAGCACCAAAAAAGATGCAAGAACCAAATAAACGAGAGCCAAAACTCAACAAAACGAGCCTTTCAACCAAACCACCAAACAAGGAAGAAACATCAGCACAGCCAACCATCACCTAAAAAGATGAATGCCAGAACTAGATCCAAACCAACCAGCCAGCAAAACCATTCAACCAGGCAGCAACATCACCGCCACACAGGCCATCGGATTAGAAAAGAAACTAAAAATAGAAAAGCACTAAAGTAAGCCAAAACAGCTAGAGTGAATCTACCAAAATAGGCACAGATAAACTAGACAAACTAAAAAGAGATGACAGGCAACCAGAAACCAGCCAAAACCACTAAAAAAAATAACACAAAGCCAGTCAGAACTAGCCCGAAAACCAAGCAGCAGGCAACACTTGAAATTAAAAATTGGAGATTGCAAATTTTCTTTTAAATCGTGACTCTTGAGAGCGCCCCAAGAGAAACATTTATCACCGTAAACTTTAAAAATGTTATTGATTTCATTGTGAACCGCAGTAATTGTATTCTTGGCGTTCATGGGAATATTGCTGTATTTAGATTTGTTTCTACTATCCCATATATGCCAAAGCACAAAGGCAGCAAATAAATTCCAAATTGGTAGTTTTTTTTTTCTTTAAAGAAAAGTCACTTTAGAAAAGGGAGCTAAGAGATATGTTAGTAGTAGACTCAAGCTCTTTACCAGTCCAATTCGACACATAATTACTATGATAATTCTCAATGAACACATGATTTAAATTTTCTTGCTTGTTGCAACATTGGCATTTAGAGGCAAGAGATAAGCCTCTCTTCTTCATGATTTCAACAGTACTTATAAAATTACTTACTAATCTCCAAAGAAAAATGATGATTAATAAAGGAATGCAATTGTTCCAGATACAAATAAGAAAACTGGGCATCTTTATTATCCTGCAGCAATTCCAAAGATTAGTTAAGTTTAGTTTGCCTTTAAGACAAAGGTCAGAGTTTGATCTATTATCATGACCCAGAGTAGGATAGTGCGATATAATCCTAGGAATGATGTGAGTTGGTATAAGATTGTTTAATTTTTCCATATTCCAACCCAGCTTATTCGAGTAAATTTCTCCTAACTTTAATTTAGGATAAGGGATGGTATCCATTAAATTTGCAATATGATCCATTTGGCTCCAATTGTCAAACTAAAAGCTGATATTAGCATCAATTTCTTCCCAATAAAGAGTCTCTTCTATGATGTCACGGTGATTTAGCATCCTGCTCAAAATTTTGGAGTCAGTAATTTTGTGATTGATTTGAGCTGGATGCTTAGTTGCACAATATTTAGCCAACATAAGATGAACCCATATCGAGTTGGTAGTTCTGAACTTCCACCATAGTTTGTGAGAGAAAGTTGTATGAAGCAAGTCTAAAGAACATAAACCCAGCCCTCCTTCATTCAAAGGAAAAGTAAGTTTGTCCCAGGAACACCAGATAGTTTTAGAACCTTTGTTGTGATGCCAAAGGAACTTATTGAAGATCACCTTTATTTTGTTCATTGTAAACTTTGTTGGAGAGGTCAATTCAAGCCAATAGAGAGGAATAGTGTTTAGCACATATTTAATTAAAGTAAGACGACCTCCTTGAGAGAGGTACTTATTTTCCCAACCCCTCAGTGTTTTGAAAATAGAACCTAAAAGATCTTTATATATAGAATTTTTGTTGTGGCCTAAAAAAATTGGGATGCCTAAGTATGAAAAAGGAAGTTTACCTTGATTGAAATTTAGCTTTTGTTTTATATTGTTGATTTTGTGGAGGGGGGCTTTCTCGGTGATATAAAATTGAGATTTGGAGGAGTTGATTTTAAGACTAGTGTCATTTTCCAGCATTGTAAGCAAATTTTTGATTTTGACAATATTATTAGCTTCTGCATTAGAGAATATGATTAAGTCATCCGCATAAGCCAAATGAGAGATAAAAAATTTTTCTATTTGCATTGAATTGGAGGCTAGGGTCTTTAGTAAATAGGGAGTTAATATGGCAGGACCAATAGTTCATAGCCATAATAAATAAGATAGGGGATATTGGATCTCCTTGGCGAAGGCCTCTTGAGGAATTAAAAAAACTATTGGCTTGACCATTTATGATGATAGAGAACCAGTTTCGTTGAGTTAAATTTTTAATTTTTTTGATGAAACTTTCATTAAAACTATAGGCGTTTAGCATTTTGTCTAGAAAAGACCAATCTAATTTATCGAAAGCTTTTTCAAGGTCGAGTTTGATGATGAGATTATGACCTCTCCTCTTGCTTTTCAAGCTTTGAAAAAGTTCTTGGGTAGTTAAAATATTATTTTGAATGGTGCGACCCGAGACAAAACCAGATTGGTTGAGATCAATGATATTCAGGATGAGTTTTTTTAGTCTATTTGCCAAAATTTTGGAAGCAATTTTGTTGAACGTGGAAATAAGACTAATTGGCCGAAAGTTAGTCGACCAATTAGCTTTCTCTCTCGTTTTGGAATAAGAGCAATTGAAGTGTGGGTAAAATTTTTTGGTAAAGAGACATCACAAAAGAATTATTTTAAACCATTACAAATATCCTCTTTTATAATGCTCCAATACTTAATGAAAAATTCAGAAGGAAAACCATCATGGCCTGAGCAAATGTTAGCTTTTAGAGTTTTTATAACTTCCCAAATTTCATCTTCAGAAGGCATTATATTAAGCATATTATTATCTTCTGAAGAGATTTGATGCCCCACAAAATTGAAATGGGAGTGATAAGTATCTGGGGGGGGCAGGCAGTAAATTCATTTTTAAAATGATTAATAGCAGACTCTTGAATTTCTGTTTCATTGCTCATAACTAAGTTTTCAGGAGTGTGAATTTCAGTGATTTTGTTAATTTATCTTCTTTTGTTTACCCAGTTATGATAAAAAGTAGTATTTTTTTCTCCCATTAGTTTCCAATTTATACTATATTTTTGCTTCCAAAAAGTCTCAATATCATTATGCTCTTGAATTAGAGTTGCTTTTGCTTTAGAAAGAGCAATTTTATTTTTAATTGTGGAGTCATATTCATAAATGTTTTCCAAGGAGGACATAAAATTTTTATGTCTTTCAAGGTTAGTGAAAATATTCCCAATTTTATTTTTGTTCCATTCGTTTAGAGCCTTTCTTAATTTTTTGAATTTTTCAACAAGTCTAATGAGACCGTAGGAATTGCAACTTTCATTCCAACTATTTTTAACATTGTCAGCACAATCAGGTCTACTCAGCCAAAAAAGTTGGAATCTAAAAGATTTCTTAAGATTTTGATTATGAGACCAAGAAGAAAGGATGATTGGTTTGTGGTCCGAGGTAGTGGAGTTTAGAGAAAAGTTTTTGTACTCAGTGAATGTGTTACACCAAGAATTATTGACAAGAAATCTGTCAAGCCTAGCAAATTTTCCACTTGCCGACCAAGTAAAAGGAGCTCCCGAGTAATTAAAATCATCAAGACCACAATCAATTATAGCTTCATTAAAATCATATGTAGATAAATCATGGGAAGTGGAGTATCCTTTATATTCGTGATGATGAAGAACCGCATTAAAGTCGCCTCCAACCACCCACGGAAGTGAAGTGTGGCTGCAATCTTTAAGGAAGTTCCAAAGAGAGACACGGTCAGAATGCAGATTGTTAGCATGCACAAAAGTGGCATCAAATTTATTGGAAGAGTTGAAGAACCTGCTGTGAATGGCTTGATCATTTTGGGCGATGATGTCAAGGTCCCAATTGATATCATAAAGAATCTAGATTTTATTGTTGTTAGATGATATAGCCTTATCTAGTTTTACCAACTTACAAAGCTTATTAAGATTTTCCACTTTAATATTTGGATCTAAAATTACCGCTATGCTGATTATCTGCTCTTTGATAATATGTTTTAGCCTATGTTTAGAGGAGGTGTTACCAACTCCTCTAATGTTCCAAACAAGAATGTTCATTAAAAAATCGTAGATGAGCCACTTGGGCTCCTCTGAGATGCTTTATTTGATAAACTAATAATTGTACCTATTTGAGCTTCGCGTCTTCTTCCTCATTTTCTGATAGAGCTGTCAACAATTTGTATCTATTTATTACTTTAAGGTTTTCTTTGGCTTTATATTGCATCTTTTCCATTTTTTTCTTAATTGGGCTTCTTGGTTTGGCAAAGTTTCCAAATTTTTCTTTCAATTCCTGCGAGACTATAGCAGATTCTTTCAAAAACATGTTAGAACCTTTAACAGAGTTATTAACATTTCAATGGAGGTGACAGCAATTTCAGCAACAAATTCTTTCTCAAAAATAATAATATCCTTATCATAATTTGTAGTAATTGGCACAGAATATAATTCAGTATTGATAGCACAAGGTTTGGAAACAAGATTTGTTTTGCAAGGCGACAAAGTTTCAGTGGCAGGGTTTGATTTTTCAGTGTTTCCGCCAATGCTAACCTTTAGTTGCTCCATGATTACATGTTGTTTAGTAGCCAGGTTGGCATTTTTGTTGTTGTCAATCTCAAGAAAATTTATAGTATTACTGATCTCTGTCTTATTTTTTTTTCTATGCTATAGTAGGCTGTCATTATTTTTGAGGTTATTTTTAGCATTAACCGCATTTTGAGGACTTAAAAAATGAGAAACAGCTCTAATCTTACCTGCCACCACAGAACTGCAGTCGATTTCTGCAATTACATTTTCATCACTATCATCATTGACAGTGTTATTCAAAGGACCCTTAATGATTTCAGAAAGAACTAAAGCAGGAATATCAGAAAGAACTAAAGCAGGAATATCATTTTCAGTAGTGTTATCATGTTCAGGAGAATCAACATTTTCAGTATACTTATAAGAAGAATGCAATTAGTTATTTACCTTGTTTTCCATCTCAGTAATAGAAATGCATAAGTTATCAGAAAAAGTAACCTTTAAAGTATTTACCTCATTGGAGCAACCTGTCCCACTTCGAGTGATAATCTCCTCTAGCTGAGATTCATTATCTGTGCTAGCATTTAAACTAGTGGTTAAAGTAACAAGAGCAACAGGTATAGGGGAGATAGCAGCATCAGAAATTTTATTAGATAAATCAATCTGATTCAGTATATTATTTGCGATAATCTGTCCAGTAAGATTAGCGTTTCAGGCTATAATCTCTTAACTATAACCATTTCGCCACCCTCATTGATAGGAGGTGCATTATTAGAGGGACAAATTGGGCTGCTACTTTGAGTATGCGGACAAGTTAGAGCATTATGCCCAAACATTTGACACCAATTACAATATAAAGGAAGGTTTTCATAGCAAATCTGTTGAAAATAACCACGATCTTTGATCCCAACCAAAATTTTTCTGGTAGTTTGGCAGATAAATTTAATTCTATGAGGATTCTTGGAGCCGCAATGTTCCTCTCCAAGGCAGTTGTAACAACCCTAGGTTGTTACCCTAGCTAAAACTAGATTAATTAAGCTAAACCAAGGTTTGATTTTGATTCCATTGGATTCAATGGGTCATTTAAACCTAAACCTAGAAGTTTGAAATCAATCAGAGCTAAATTGGAAAATTTGGTATTTTTGGCTATTTTTAAGCCCTGAAAAATACCTAAAATATTTTGATCTCCAAATTGAAATCTGATTTCATTTTTGAATTTCTCATACCCAAATTAGCTAAGGGTAAAATTTTGGGAATTTTTGGAGGTCATTTAGTCACATTTTGGATTTAAATTAAATTGGTTTAATTGCAAATTAGGGTTTTAGACAATTCCAAATTGCAAATCTACCCTTCCCCAACGATCGGCTCCTTCCCAAACCGCGGGCGCCATCTGGGCCGTCCGTTCCGCGGTCTTGATCCAATGGCCCGCACCGTTGGATGAATCCATCTAATCTCCGCCGTTCCGCAGTTTCAAGATCCCGATCCGACGGCATCTAAGCGATCCGCCGTAAATACCTTCGATCAACCGTTAGATTCCCCGATTGAATCCAACTGCTGATCTTTTATCCTCTATCGTTCGTCAGATGTCGGAAGATCTGGACCATTCCGCGTCAACCAACGATCCATCAGACGGCTCCGGTAGCTCCGGCTACTGTGGATAGTCTCCTTCCCCCAGCCCGCGCCCGACAGCCGAATCCTCCCGTATTGCCACGTCCTCCAGCAGGTCTGCCACTCCCGCACCATGTCAGGAAGACTGTTGAGGCCTTGCCCTTGCTTCCCGAGCAGTCCTAGCCAAGCCTGAGCTCCGGTCCACCCCCAATTCAGGAAATTGAGGGAACCCCCTCGGGCCGAGCCATTCCTCCCAACCCAAGCTTTGGAAACCACCCTCCATAGCCCCTGGGCCTACAAATACCCTGAGAGAATCACAGTGAGTCCCTTTGCTCACTGTGATCCCTCAATTGGCGGCTAGAATCCCATAGAGCTCTCACCTTCCTTGGCGAACTCCTGGCATTTTCAGAAGGCTAGGACCGCTGATAGAGGGTTCGTCTGGTGTTCAGACCCCCTGTGCACGTTCACTTAACCTCCAGGAAGCTCCAGAGTCTGTCAATTCCCCTCAGCAACCCTGTGTCCCTGACCTTAGGTACAGCTTCCTCCATTAAAATTTTTTGAAGCTCCCATTATTGCTGTCTTCTGGAATGAGTTATGAATGCCGTCTAAGCAGCCTTAGCCACCTAGGAAACCCCTGTAATTGTCGCCTGGGGCCAGGCTAGCTCGAGTCGATCGTATCGATCGACTGAGCTAGCCAACGAGCCAATGACTGAGTCCGAGTAAGGACCCAGCAGTTGGCTGCGTCTCGGGTTAAGATAGGTTGGGGTTTCGACGCGTCTAGTTCCCCTGAGTGTGCAGGGATCAAAATCCTGTCGAATCGAGGTCCCTGTGTAACAACCCAGGTTGTTACTTTGCTCAATTAAGACTAATCTAAGTCTTAATTAAGGTTCTAAGTCACTAATTAAGTGATTTGAAACTCATCTCTAAAATCCAGGTCAAACCAGAAGTCAACAAAGTCAAAACAATAATTCTGGAAAATCCCAAAACCTAGAAATTTGACTTTTTATCTAGACCTCAGATTGAAAATCTGACTTCACCATTGCGTTCAGAACACCCAAATTAGCTAGGAGTGAAATTTTGGAGGCATTTGGAAGTCGTTGATTTTTCGTCGAATATTTTAATATTATTTAAATACCCTAAATAATCAGATAAATAAATACTCGTCGAAATGAAAATCCGAGTGCGCCGTTGCGTTCCTCACCCTCCAATTAGCTAAGGGTGATTTATTGGGAATTTTTAGGAATGTATTATGTGATTAAAATTAATTAATGAAGTTTGGTGCATTAAATAAATAATAATAGCATTATTATTTATTATTAACGGCGCCGTCAGGATTAGGAAACGCCGTTGCTTTGGATTCTTTCCGCGCCGTTCAAACGGACGGATCACTCGATCCGTCCGATCGTGAGAAAGGACGGTCGACGCGTCTTCGTCCCCGAAGACACAGCGCGTGTCCTGTGTTTGGACACGCGGCGGAACCGTCATCGCACGGACCTTCCACGCGCCTCCCACCGCCTTTAGCCACCGCAATAGGGATAGTATAAGACTACTAGGACTCCAGTTTTGCTCGATTTCACTCCTGAAGTCCGGAACTTGAATTCGAGCCTTGTCTCTATGCAACCGTCCAAACTTAAGGTACCGGATCTCCTAAATCCTTTCATTTCAAGTTATTGTTTCATTTCGAAACCTTATTTCATATTGTGGATTGTCAATTTATCGGGACCGATGGAACTCTAATGAGTTCGATCGATCCCAATTCGAAATTCTTAAACAGTATAAACCGTTAGGATGCACAATCAATAATTAGGGTTTAATGCTGGTTGAATCGCTGTGAGTCGTGATCAGTGGCCGCCGGAAAAGCCAACCCTAATTTCCAGCAGTCGGGGTCGAGCACGCGAAGAAGAAGACCCTCGGGTCAGTCGGGTCGGCCCGGGCCCGGTTCACGGCCCGTGGCATTTCGCCTGCCCCGCGGGACCCACTCCGCAGCGCGCCAGCCAGTCCTGGCGCGACACGTGTCCAGCTCGCTGACCGTTCTGATCTGTGGGGCCCGCGGCTGTCTGCCCAGCCAATCGGGTTGCGTCGCGTGTCCTGCAGATTTAAAATAATAAAATTTAAATATATATTAATAGACAATTAATTATAATTGAATTATAATTATATATATATATATATATATATATATATATAATAACAGATTTAATTTAATTTAATTAAACAGTATTGAATAATTAATTAAATACCAAATTTCAAACACTAATAACTCCTAAAATACACATCCAAATTATACAAATAAATATATTAAATTAATCAGTAAAATATGAGGAATTTATTGATGCCAACAATTTTGTTGTAGGATTAATATTTTGCAAAGTGATTATTTAGGGTTTAATTTAATTTAAATTAAATGTCCCAAACCTTATTTAGCCCATAACTTTGTACCCAATGACCCAAACATATTAAAAATGGGTCTTAAAATGATCAGAAAACCCTAAGGAACATTTTAGTAGTATTAACTTTGCTGTTTGGATTAACATTTGACTAATCACAGTTAGGACCTAACCCTAATTACCCTAATTAACCCTAGAACTTCAATTGACCATAACTTGGTCAATTGAGCTCCAAATTTGATGATCTAAAGGTCCATTTAGATCAGAAAAACTTAATTAACAATAATATGTTAAAATATTTTAGATCCAATGGTTAGACTTGCTAATCTTCCTTAATTAATCTAAATCTTGATTAGTGAATATTAGCAAATCTAGCAACCCAAATTGAGTGATTTAAATTTCAGAGGACTCCCAGAACCATTTAGAATCAATCTATAAGAATGGATTAGTGTTTGAGTGATTAATTTTATTAATCACTCACTAATCACCCTAAACCCTAATTAGGTCTTAACTTAGTCAAATTAGGTCCAAATTGAGCCTACCACATGTCATTATGATCAGTGAGCTATTTGTAATTCATAGCCACTGATTTTGCTTAATTTGGACACTAATTGGCAAAATTATGATTTTTTTTTTACCCTTAATTAAGCATCCCTTAATTACCCCCCTTAAAACCCTAAATCTTGTATTGGCCATAACTTGGTCAATACTTATCAGATTTCAGCAAATTTAGGTTCTATGGAAAGCTTAGGCAATAAAGAACAATAATCTAAAAGAAAATTTAGCTTTCACTTAATCAAATTACTAAATTGCCCTTATGAGTCAAATTTACTAATTTGATCTCATATGGCTTAATAATCACCCAAAATTAATTTAGTTACTGTCTAATCTTATATTTGACAGTAAGAAGCACTTTCCAAAAGAAAATTTTAGAATTTAAGCCCTAGATTAAAAATTGATCTTTTGAACCCTTAAGGAGGGGCAAAATGGTCATTTTGCCCAAATTTAGGGTTTAGCCTTTTAAAGCCCTAAAATCAATTTCTAATCATTAAAATTAGTAAATAGAATGATTCATAGTTGAAAATTAATCAAATCCAAAGTTTAAATTAGACCTTGATTAAAATCTTAATCTTAGCTTCTTAAGAAAAATTCCTAAGTCCTAAGTGAGTGTTCTCTTTCTTTAATCATTCTTAGACCCATTCTTAGGTCTTATAACATTAGTTAGGATGTGTGTCTTGAGAGATACTCTTAGTAATTAAGAGCCTTATTTCCTAAGATTAGGAATAGATCTTAAGTTAGAATTCATCTATTGAGTAAATTGGGTTACTCAATTAGATGAAACCTTGAGTCTTCTAGTTTATAGATTTTCTTAGTTTATTAAATGATTATTTAATCTTTAAATTTTAGAACTAAGAATAGAGATCTATCCTAATGAAATTGATTTATCATTAGGATTTGCCTTAACTTAATCTGTGAGATTTGAGTTCTAAACTTAGACCCTTAGATTATACCTTAGATTAAGTGATTACACCCCATCATCTGGAGTCTAATTCTTAATCTTTTCATCTTGATTTGGCTAATCAAGATGAGGTTGGGATGAATTAAATTACAAAACTAGGTCGATGATTTATTCGTTTTAACCAAATAGTCATCTTTTGATTAAGTTATAATTAGGACTTGGTCAGTCCTAATTATCTTCAACAAGTAGGATTTGTGACTCTAAGTTACAGAATGTGTAAGAATTGATAATTCTGAAACTTATGTAACTTAGAGTAGATAGAATGAATAAAGTAGATAACAAAGGATATCACCTGTGTTTTAGATAGAGTTTCTTGCACTTTGATTTTGATGCATCGCATTCCTTGATTTTGAGCCTTATACCTTGAATATGTATTAAGTATATAAGATATTTTGATAAATATCTTATGTTAATTTGGAACATTAATTATAAGCAGCATTATGTTTGTTTCACAAGTGGTATGTAAGGTGTAGCTTGATTAGTATACCTCTTCGATCAACCCGTTCGGGGTCGGCAACCTTTCGAGGGTTTAATGTCCGACAGTCTATTGGCCATGCCTAGTCCGAGTGATAGGATGGATAGACTCTCACCCTACTGACTACAGAGTCAGGATTCTGATATGGATATACTAATTCAAGTACACTTACATTCAGTTCTGTCTTAGCTCATCAGGCTAAGGGTTTCAGTGATGTTTAGTTCAAAGTTTCTTAGCTCATCAGGCTAAGAATTGCTGATTTCGTGTTCAGTTCAGATGACTTATATAGTTATTGTAGTTTCAGTTTGCAATTACTATTTTACTAGCATATTCTGTATTTCAGCACTATTTTACTTTTAGTTTTTCTGCACATGTTATATATACAGGATGATAGTTTTGCTTACTATTTTCATATGCTCACATAGGATGTTAGTGTTTTTAGTTTTATACTGTTTAAATTTTGTACTTCACTTAGCATAATCTGTTTGATCATGAGCATGTTTAGGTTGTACTTTTCTTACCTTTCTTTTACTTTTCTTTTACTTACCTGTACTTGTTGCAGTTGCTTGGAGGAGATATGTTTTACTTCCTATTTGTTTAGTTATAAACTGTGGTTTATAACTTATTACTGTTCTTTTGTACGCTTTTCTGCACCTATTATGCTTAGTTCTATTTATATGGTGATATCTACTTAATTTAATAAAATTGTTTGCCCTAAAATGTACTTAGACATATTGTCTAACCAGTTTTTCTTTTGTTGGCTGGGGCCCTACCATTATGAAACTGATAATGGTAGGTTCTGAGTTTGTTGGATTAGTAGATCTAGTGGAGAGTTTGTCATTGGAGGAGGAGCCCGTTCTTGAAGATCTATAGCCTAGTTTTCTGTTTTTAGTGAGATTGAGAGTTTTCTTTCAGTTCTTTTAAACTCATTAAATGTTGTAATAATACAGGTTTATAATTCTCTTTTAGAACTTTACTTATTCTATATTGTTGTATTTATACTGTATTGGATGGATGTTATGTTTTATGCTTCCGCACTCTGAGTTCATGTATGATCATTTAGTGATAGTATTTCTGGATTGAATGGCAAAATCCTTATTTAAATTGGATTAGAATGTGTGTCTAATTCAATTCTAAGTGGGGACCTTGTGTGGCGGCCCTGCCCCGCCGTGGTCCTGTTAACCCTTAGGTTAACATGATTACGGTGGAGGGGTCACCAAATGACAAGGTCCCCACTTAAGATTGGATTAGTCACACATCCTAATCCAATTTAAATAAGGACTTTGCCATTCAATCCAGAAATATTATCACTAAATGATCATACATGAACTCAGAGTGCGGAAGCATATAACATAACATCCATCCAATACAGTATAAATATAACAATACAGAATAAGTAAAGTACTGAAAAAGAAAATAAAATCCTGTATTATTACAACATTTAATGAGCTTAAAAGAACTGAAAGAAAACTCTCATCCTCACTGAAGATAGAAACCTAAGCTACAGATCCTCAGGAACGGGCTCCTCCTCCAATGGCAAACTCTCCACTGGATCTGCTAAACTAACAAACTCAGAACCTACCATTATCAGTTTCATAATGGTAGGGCCCCAGCCAACAAAAGAAAAAAAACTAGTTAGACAATAAGTCTAAGTACATTTTAGGGCAGAAGTTTATTTAAGTTAACTGAATATCACCATAAAAACAGAACTGAGCAAAAATAGGTGCAGAAAAGCGTACAAAAGAGCTGTAATAAGTTATAAACCATAGTTTATAACTAAACAAAAAGGAAGTAAAACATACCTCCTCCAAGCAACTGCAACACAAAACAGGTAAGTAAAAGAAGAGTAAAACTGTAAGAAAATACAACCTAAATAATGCATATGATCAACTGATTATGCCAAGTGACATACAAAATTCAAATAGTATAAAACTGAGTACACTAACATCCTAAGTAAGCATATGAAAACAGTAAGTAAATCTAGCATCCTATATAAAAACACGTGCAGGAAAGCTGTAAGAAAAATAGTGCTGAAATGCAGAATATACTAGTAAAACAGTAACTGTAAATTGAAACTATAGCAACTGTACAAGTCATCTGAACTGAGTACAAACTCAGCAATTCTTAGCCTGATGAGCTAAGAAACTCTGAACTGAACATCACTGAAACTCTTAGCCTGATGAGCTAAGACAGAACTGAATGTAAGTGTACTTGAATTAGTATATCCATATCAGAATCCTGACTCTGTAGTCAGTAGGGCAAGAGTCTATCCATCCTATCACTCGGACTAGGCATGGCCAATAGACTGTCGGACATTAAACCCTCGAAAGGTTGCCGACCCCGAACGGGTTGATCAAAGAGGTATACTAATCAAGCTACACCTTACAAACCACTTGTGAAACGAACACAATGCTTTTTATGAATGTTCAAAATTGACATAAGATATTCATCAAATATCTTAAGTACATAATATATGTTCAAGGTATAAGGCTCAAAATTAAGGAATGCGAAGCATCAAAATCAAAGTGCAAGAAACTCTATCTAAAACACAGGTGATATCCTTTGTTGTCTACTTTATTCGTTCTATCTACTCTAAGTTACATAAGTTTCAGAATCAACAACTCTTACACATTCTGTAACTTAGAATCACGAATCCTACTTGTTGAAGATAATTAGGACTGGCCAAGTCCTAATTATAACTTAATCAAAAGACGACTATTTGGTTAAAATGAATAAATTATCGACCTAATTTTGTATTTTAATTCATCCCAACCTCATCTTGATTAGCCAAATCAAGATGAAAAGATTAAGAATTAGTTTCCAGATGATGGGGTCTAATCACTTAATCTAAAGGTATAATCTAAGGGTCTAAGGTTTAGAACCCAAAACTCACAGATTAGATTAAGGCAAATCCTAATGATAAATCATATTCATTAGGATAGATCTCTATTCTTAGATCTAAAGTTTAAAGATCAAATAATCATTTAATAAACTAAGAAAATCTATAAACTAGAAAACTCAAGGTTTCACCTAATTGAGTAACCCAATTTACTCAATAGATGAATACTAACTTAAGATCTATTCCTAATCTTAAGATCTAAGGTTCTTAATTACTAAGAGTATCTCTCAAGACACACATCCTAACTAATGTTATAAGACCTAAGGATGGATCTAAGAAATAATTAAGGAAAGAGAACTCTTCTTAAGACTTAGGAATTTTCTTAAAGAGCAAATTCTGAGATTTTAATCAAAACCTAATTTAGACTTAAATTTGAATAATTTCAGTTCTAAATCATTTTATTTACTGATTTTAGTGATTAGAAACTGAAATTAGGGCTTCAAAAGGCTAAACCCTATATTTGGGCAAAATGACCATTTTGTCCCTACTTAAGGGTTCAAAAGATCAAATTTTGATCTAGGGCTTAAATTCTGAAATTTTCTTTTGGAAAGTGATTCTTACTGTCTAATATAAGATTAGACAGTAACTAAATTAATTTTGGGTGATTATTAAGCCATATGAGATCAAATTAGTAGATTTGACTCATAAGAGCAATTTAGTAATTTGATTAAGTGAAAGCTAAAGTTTCTTCTAGATTATTGCCCTTTACTGTCTAAGCTTTCCATAGAACCTAAATTTGCTGAAAATTGAAAAGTATTGGCCAAGTTATGGCCAATACAAGATCTAGGGTTTAAGGGTTAATTAAGGGATCCTTAATTATAGGTCAAAAATCCTAACTTTTTCAATTAGTATCCAAATCAAGCAAAATCAGTGACTATGAATTACAAATAGCTCACTGATTTTTAATGATATGTGATAGGCTTAATTTGGACCTAATTTGACTAAGTTAAGACCTAATTAAGGTTTAGGGTAATTAGTGAGTGATTAACAAAATTAATCACTCAAAAACTAATCCAACCTTATGGATTGATTTTAAATGGATCTAGGAGTCCTCTGAAATTTAAAACTCTCAAATTGGGTTACTAGATTTGCTATTATTCACTAATCAAAATTTAGAGCAATTAAGGGTGATTAGCAAATCTAACAGTTGGATCTAAAATATTTTTATAGATTACTGTTAATTAGATTCTTCTGATCTGAATTGATATTTGGATCATTAAATTTGAAGCTCAATTGACCAAGTTATGGTCAATTGAAGGTCTAGGGTTAATTAACCTAATTAGGGTTTGGTCCTAAAAGTGATTAGGTTCAAACTAATCCAATCAGCAAAATAAACACTATCAAATTAATCATTAGGGTTTTTTGATCACTTTAAGACCCATATTGGGTATATTTGGATCAATCTACACAAAGTTATGAGCTAAATAAGATTTGTGGCATTTAATTTAAATTAAATTAAACCTAAATAATCACTTTGCAAAATATTGATCCTACAGAAAATTGAATGGCATCACTAAATTCCTTATATTTTTCTGATTAATTTGATATATTCATTTGTATAATTTGGACATATATTTAATGAGTTATTTAAGTTTAAAGTTTGGTATTTAATTAATTAATTATTACTATTTCATTAAATTAATTAAATCTGTTATTATATATATATAATTCGATTATATTTAACCGTTTATTAATATATAATTAGTTTTATTATTTACTTTTCTGCAGGACACGTGGCGGCTGCTCATTGGCTGAGCAGACAGCGGCGGGCCCCACGAGTCAGTCCGCTGACTCGCGGGCCACGCGTCGCGCCAGGATTGGCTGGCGCGCTGCACGTGGGTCCCGCCGTGGCAGCTGAAGCGACGCGGCTCGGGCCACGGGCCGGGCCCGGGCCGACCCGACCGGCCCAAAGATCTTCTTCCTCGCGCGTTCGACCCCGACTGCTGAAACTAGGGTTTGAAAATCGACGGCGAAGACGACGGTGCCAGACGACGAGCCATACACCGATCGAAAGGTCTTGAAGGGATCTTTCGATTGGTACCTTCAACGTCGCCGAAGAAGAACTACAGCTCCCGCAAAACCTAACCCTAGATCCCCTACTCGGCGACTAACGGTTTATACTGTTTAGAAATTTCTAAATTGGATTGATCGAACTCTTTAAAGTTCAATCGGTCCCGATAAATTGTCAATCCACATTATGAAATAGAGTTTCGAAATGGAAGCAATTAATTGGAATGCAAGTATTAGGAGATCAGGTACCTTAGATTTGGACGGCTGCGAATGGACGAGGCTCGATCTTAAGATTTGGATCTCCGGTTTGAAACCGAGAAAAGCTGAGGTCATAGGGGTCTTATAGAAGCTCTAAGGCGGTGGCTATGAGCGGTGGGAAGGTCTGCGTGGCGCCGGCTCCGCCGCGTGTCCAGATGCAGGACACGCGCTGCATCCCTCGGCGCTCACGAGGAAGACGATCGCGTGACCGTCGGATCTTTCGATCGGACGGTCCGCGAGATCCGTCAGATGGAATGGCGGAAAAAGAATTTGGGCAACGGCGTCAGGTTTAAGTGAACGGCGCCGTTAAATGTTAATTTTTAAATAATAATATTTTAATTAAATTATTCTGATTTAATTAATTAAATTTAACCTATTAAATGCATCCCAAAAATTTCTAATAAATCACCCTTAGCTAATTGAAGGGTGAGGAACGCAATGGCGCACTCGGATTTTTGTTTCGACGAGTATTTAATTATTTGATTATTTAGGGTATTTAAATAATATTAAAATATTTGACGGAAAATCAATGACTTCCAAATGCCTCCAAAATTTCACCCCCAGCTAATTTGGGTGTTCTGAATGCAATGGTGAAGTCAGATTTTCAATCTGAGGTCTAAATAAAAAGTCAAATTTCCAAGTTTTTGGGATTTTCCAGAATTCATGTTTTGACTTTGTTGACTTCTTGGTTTGACCTAGGTTTCAGAGATTTGCTTCAAATTACTTAATTAGTGACTTAGAACCTTAATTAAGACTTAGATTAGTCTTAATTGAACAAAGTAACAACCTGGGTTGTTACAAACTCTCCCACTTAAGAATGATGTCGTCCTCGACATCACTCAAGTGAGAAAAGAATTTAAGCAGATATAATGAAATGAATTGAAATAAGATAGAGTTGAAGAATTACCTTGATTAAAAAGGTTTGGGTACTTTTGGCGCATATCCACCTCCTTCTCCCAGGTGGCTTCATTATAAGACCGATTCTTCCACTGAATCTTTATCATTGGAATGGATCGATTCCTTAATTTCTTCAGATCATGATCTAGGATTTTTATTGGTTCTTCAATATAAGAAAGATGAGGTTGAATTTTAATTGCAGGATGTTCAATAAGATAAGAAGGATCTCGAAGACATTTTCTTAGAGATGAAATATGAAATACATTATGTACAGCAGCGAAGTCTTCTGGAAGCTCTAATTTATAAGCTGCTGAACCAATCTTCTGTAAAATTTTGAAAGGTCCAATATACCTTGGACTGAGTTTTCCTGAGACTCCAAAACGATAGATTCCTTTCATCGGGCTCACTTTTAAGTACACAAAATCTCCTTCGCTGAATTCTAGAGGACGATGACGATTATCATGATATTTACTTTGCCTGTCTTGAGCAGTTCTAATTCTTTGTTGAATGAGTTTAACCTTCTTATTTGTTTCTTCTACTAACTCAGATCCATATAATTGAGTATCTCCTGACTCAGACCATGCTAGTGGGGATGAACATTTTCTTCAATATAGGGCTTCATATGGTGCCATTTTAATACTTGACTGAAAACTGTTGTTGTATGCAAATTCCACTAAAGGAATATGCTCTTCCCAGGATCCTGAAAAATCTAACATACATAAACGCAGAAGATCTTCTAAGACTTGATTTACTCGCTCTGTTTGGCCATCTGACTGAGGATGGAATGCTGTACTCATGGCCAAAGTTGTGCCTAAATCTTGATGGACAGCCTGCCAAAATTTAGAAGTAAAGCGACTGTCTCTATCAAATACGATTGTTTTAGGAATTCCGTGCAATCTGACTATTTCCTTAATGTACAATTTGGCCAATTTCTCCACTGAGTCAGTTTGATGGATTGGAATAAAATGGGCAGATTTTGTAAGGAGATCTACTACAACCCATATTGAATCAGCTCCAGACCTTGATCGAGGCAAACCCATAACAAAATCCATGGATACATCAGTCCATTTCCATTCTGGGATTTCTAGTGGGTGCAATAAGCCACCAGGCTTTTGATGTTCTGCTTTTATTAAGCAACAAGCGTGGCATTTTGCAACATATTCTGCAATACTTTTCTTCATTCCTGGCCACCAGAATGATTGTTTTAGGTCTAGATACATCTTAGAATTCCCTGGATGAATTTGATATCCTAAATTGTGACTTTCAATTAGGATCTCTTTCTGCATGGATTTAGGAATCCAGAGACGATTATTCATGTAAATAGCACTTTTCTTAAAATGCAATTCTGGACGACGACCACTTTCTATTGCCACTTTAAGGTTTAAGTATTCATCATCCTTGCTTTGAGAGATTGAAACATCTCTATGGAATGTGGGTTCTATATTATTCATGGATATCATGGTACTGACTGAATTTCCCTTAGCAAGAGAAATTTCCATTTTCTGAAACTCATTTGCTAACGGACTTTCTGAAATTAAGCTGTTAAGAACTGTGTGACGGCTTAACGCATCAGCTACCACATTAGCTTTGCCTGGATGGTACTGGATATCTAAATCATAATCACTTATTAATTCCAGCCATCTTCTTTGCCTACAATTCAATTCTCTCTGGGTAAAGATGTACTTCAGACTTTGGTGGTCTGTGAATATAGAGCATTGAACTCCGTACAAATAATGGCGCCAGATTTTTAATGCAAAAACTAATGCTGCCAATTCTAAATCATGTACAGCATAGTTTCTTTCATGAGTTTTAAGCTGGCGAGATGCGTATGCTATAACTTTGCCTTCTTGCATTAATACGCATCCTAACCCAATTCCAGATGCATCCGTATACACCTGATAGTTCACTCCTTCTTTTGGAAGAACTAAAACTGGAGCAGAAGTTAACGCGTCCTTTATAGACTGAAATGCAGTTTCACATTCTTCTGTCCAAACAAATGGAACTGCCTTCTGAGTTAGTTTTGTAAGAGGTGCGGCAAGCTGAGAGAAGCCTTTAACAAACCTTCTGTAGTATCCGGCTAAACCCAGAAAACTACGAATTTCAGTAACTGTCTTGGGCTGAACCCAATCCTGAATAGCACTGATCTTACTCTGATCTACTTGGATTCCTCAAGCATCAACTACATGTCCAAGAAATGATACAGAATCCAGCCAAAATTCACACTTAGAGAATTTAGCATATAACTCATGCTCTCTAAGCTTCTCCAGAACCAATCTCAAGTGTTTTTCATGATCTTTTACTATCTTGGAGTAAATTAAGATATCATCAATGAATACTATAACAAATTTATCTAGATAAGGCTTCAGAACTCTCTGCATTAAGTCCATAAATAGAGATGGGGCATTTGTGAGGCCAAATGACATTACAAGGAACTCAAAATGCCCATATCGTGTTCTGAATGCTGTCTTTTCTACATCTGAGTCCTTTACCTTCACTTGATGATACCCTGACCTTAAATCAATCTTAGAGAACACTACAGCACCGGCAAGTTGATCGAACAGATCATCAATACGGGGAAGTGGGTATCTATTTTTAATTGTGACTTTATTCAGCTCTCTGTAGTCTATGCACATTCTCATAGACCCATCTTTCTTCTTAACAAATAGCACCGGGGCTCCCCATGGGGACATACTTGGTTTAATAAACCCCTTATTTAATAGCTCTTGTAATTGCTCATTTAACTCTTGCAATTCTTTTGGAGCCATTCTATATGGTGCTTTTGATAGAGGTTGAGTTCCTGGCACTATATTTATTTCAAATTCTACTTCTCTGGTTGGAGGTAAACCAGGCAGATCTTCAGGAAAAACATCTTCGAAATCTCTAGCAACTTTTATTTTAGAGATTGGGGTTACTTCTTTGCTACTACCCATCATCACCATCAGAATACAAATATAACCTTTGCACACCATTTTCTCTGCTTGAATTGCATTGATCAAGGAGCTACTAGTGCTGATCTTTCCAATAAACGTTGTTGAAGCTCCTGGAGTTTGCAATACAATCTTCTTCTTTTGACAATTGATAGTAGCGCTATGCATACTAAGCCAATTCATGCCTAGTATGATATCAAAATTCACTATAGGTAGCACAACTAACTTGGCTTGGAAGGTATGGTTATTAATTGGTATTTGAATATCGCAGAATTTGTTTGCACTAAGTTGGGTTCCAGATGGAAGTCCAACACTCAAGATCTTCGCAAGTTTGTAATATGATAGTCCTAATTTCTTGGCAAAATTTTCAGAGATAAATGAATGACTAGCCCCACTATCAAATAATATACTGCATGGCTCATCTTTAAAGTACAAGGTGCCTAATAACAACAGTATAGACTTTAGAAAATTCTAATTCAATAAGAAAAGCAAAAGTTGCGATTTGTACCTGAGACTACATGGTTGTCTTCTGCTGCTTCTACTGGAGTGAGATTGTATACCCTTGCTTTTCCAGTAGGTCTGCTGTCAGATATTTGAGCTTTTGATTGATTTGGGTTTGAAGGATTTGCAGCATATTGAACTTTTGCAAGGGTTCGTTCTTGAGCTGGAGGTGGCATAAGAGTTTTCTGAGGTTCTCTGAAATTGATAGGAGTGGCACGGAATACTTTATTTGTACGGTTCCGATCAATAGTTACTCCATCAATTTTTATTTGATCGACAGTCTCTATATGCGTGACCTTGTCTTCCACACGTAAAACATACTCGGCCAAAATGATAACATTTCCCATAAGGATGTGGCCTATTACATGTGGCAGTTTGGCCTGATGTTTCAGTAGTTTCCATTTGATATACCCTTCCTTGATTTGTTCGTTGTTGCTTGAAGTTCTGAGGGTATTTATTCATAGTGAAAGCCTTTCTCTTCATGTCTTTAATATTTTGATGATGCTCCACTACCCGAGCTGTCTCAACTAGCTTCTCGAATTTAGTATGTTGTAAAGGAATTACATGATCCTTGATAGACTCTCTGAGTCCATTTTCATATCTAAAACATCTATCTTCTTCAGTTGGAACCAGATGAGGTGAAAATCGGATAAGCTTTCGAAATTCTGAAGTGTATTCTGCTACTGTTCGACTTCCTTGGGTTAACCTTAATAAAGACTCACCAATGATGTTCTTGGTGGAGGGTGGAATAAACGATTCCTTGAAGGCTTGGACAAACCAGCTCCATTCTATTTCGTCTAACTCGAACTCTTCAAATCGTGTGTTCCTTTCTTGTTCCCACCAATGTTCTGCCTCTCCTTGCAGAAGATGAGTGGCTAGTCTTACAGATTGGTTGCTTGAACAACCAAGACTAGTGATATTTTTCTCTATAGTTTTCAGCCATGCTAAGGTATCCATTGGGGATTCAGATCCTTCAAAGGTTGGCGGTCTTAATCTTAGGAAACTGTGAAGTATCCCATCTGCAGACTGCCGATAGATATTGGGAACTTGAGGAGCGGGGGATGCTGAAGAGGTGCTGGCATTAGTAACAGGTATTATAGATACTAACTTTTGAATAGCTAGAGCCTGCTGATTTTGATTCTCTAGCATTACAGTAACCATATTCCTTAAAGAAGTTATTTCATCAACAGTATTGGAAGCGGCCACAGTATTATTTGGAGCATTGCTTGCGGATGGTTGAGGATTGAGTGGAGTATTGTTGGGAGAAGTAGCAGGATTCATTTTCCTGAAATCAAAACAACTATCTTGAGTTCTTTATTATAACAAGTCATAATATAACTACTGCTTTTCTCGTTTATTAAACTTTTATTGAAATAACAAAATACATCATCATAGACTTATAAAACTATTCCCATCCTATATATTTAATGAAGAATGCTCTACGAAAGTCTTCATAAATCACTTCACGATGCTCCTCTTGTGCTTTACGAAACAGTTCTTCGTATGTCATAATCCACCATTCTTTTGCTTGCATACGCAAAAGACACAGCACCACTTCTAATTTGATGTGACTAGGCCATTCCATAACACCAAATATGTGGTCAACTCTCGCAAGACATTCCCTTGCTAGTACTAGAAAATTAAGGCCTCTATAGACGCCTTCTTTCAGTAATTTGTTTATCACTTGCGATCCTTGTTCTGATACTCCTTCGATCACTCTTCCTTGCTTCTTTCCTAATTTATGTTCATATTTCCAAATAGTCTCGAACTCCTTTAGGTAAGCCATAAATGCCATTTCTAGAAGATCTTCTACTCCTACAATTATAACATTCTACTTAGATTTGTTGAGCATATATATATATATATATATATATATATATATATTTTGATAATTATCATCTTTTATGGTTATTTAATAATTTAACTTATTCTGAGTTATACTCATAATGTGATGGATGTTAATTCAAGTATTCATTTAGTGATCAAGTGGCAGAAGAACAATCCATTAGGTAGAGAGGAATACAAATTCCAATCTGACACCTTATGGAATTCTCTGATACCAACTGTGGCGGCCCTGCCCCGCCGTGGTCCTGTTAACCCTTAGGTTAACATGATTACGGTGGAGGGGTCACCAAATGACAAGGTCCCCACTTAAGATTGGATTAGTCACACATCCTAATCCAATTTAAATAAGGACTTTGCCATTCAATCCAGAAATATTATCACTAAATGATCATACATGAACTCAGAGTGCGGAAGCATATAACATAACATCCATCCAATACAGTATAAATACAACAATACAGAATAAGTAAAGTACTGAAAAAGAAAATAAAATCATGTATTATTACAACATTTAATGAGCTTAAAAGAACTGAAAGAAAACTCTCATCCTCACTGAAGATAGAAACCTAAGCTACAGATCCTTAGGAACGGGCTCCTCCTCCAATGGAAAACTCTCCACTGGATCTGCTAAACCAACAAACTCAGAACCTACCATTATCAGTTTCATAATGGTAGGGCCCCAGCCAACAAAAGAAAAAAAACTAGTTAGACAATAAGTCTAAGTACATTTTAGGGCAGAAGTTTATTTAAGTTAACTGAATATCACCATAAAAACAGAACTGAGCAAAAATAGGTGCAGAAAAGCGTACAAAAGAGCTGTAATAAGTTATAAACCATAGTTTATAACTAAACAAAAAGGAAGTAAAACATACCTCCTCCAAGCAACTGCAACACAAAACAGGTAAGTAAAAGAAGAGTAAAACTGTAAGAAAATACAACCTAAATAATGCATATGATCAACTGATTATGCCAAGTGACATACAAAATTCAAATAGTATAAAACTGAGTACACTAACATCCTAAGTAAGCATATGAAAACAGTAAGTAAATCTAGCATCCTATATAAAAACACATGCAGGAAAGCTGTAAGAAAAATAGTGCTGAAATGCAGAATATACTAGTAAAACAGTAACTGTAAACTGAAACTATAGCAACTGTACAAGTCATCTGAACTGAGTACGAACTCAGCAATTCTTAGCCTGATGAGCTAAGAAACTCTGAACTGAACATCACTGAAACTCTTAGCCTGATGAGCTAAGACAGAACTGAATGTAAGTGTACTTGAATTAGTATATCCATATCAGAATCCTGACTCTGTAGTCAGTAGGGCAAGAGTCTATCCATCCTATCACTCGGACTAGGCATGGCCAATAGACTGTCGGACATTAAACCCTCGAAAGGTTGCCGACCCCGAACGGGTTGATCGAAGAGGTATACTAATCAAGCTACACCTTACAAACCACTTGTGAAATGAACACAATGCTTTTTATGAATGTTCAAAATTGACATAAGATATTCATCAAATATCTTAAGTACATAATATATGTTCAAGGTATAAGGCTCAAAATCAAGGAATACGAAGCATCAAAATCAAAGTGCAAGAAACTCTATCTAAAACACAGGTGATATCCTTTATTGTCTACTTTATTCGTTCTATCTACTCTAAGTTACATAAGTTTCAGAATCAACAACTCTTACACATTCTGTAACTTAGAATCACGAATCCTACTTGTTGAAGATAATTAGGACTGGCCAAGTCCTAATTATAACTTAATCAAAAGATGACTATTTGGTTAAAATGAATAAATCATCGACCTAATTTTGTATTTTAATTCATCCCAACCTCATCTTGATTAGCCAAATCAAGATGAAAAGATTAAGAATTAGTTTCCAGATGATGGGGTCTAATCACTTAATCTAAAGGTATAATCTAAGGGTCTAAGGTTTAGAACCCAAAACTCACAGATTAGATTAAGGCAAATCCTAATGATAAATCAAATTCATTAGGATAGATCTCTATTCTTAGATCTAAAGTTTAAAGATCAAATAATCATTTAATAAACTAAGAAAATCTATAAACTAGAAAACTCAAGGTTTCACCTAATTGAGTAACCCAATTTACTCAATAGATGAATACTAACTTAAGATCCATTCCTAATCTTAAGATCTAAGGTTCTTAATTACTAAGAGTATCTCTCAAGACACACATCCTAACTAATGTTATAAGACCTAAGGATGGATCTAAGAAATAATTAAGGAAAGAGAACTCTTCTTAAGACTTAGGAATTTTCTTAAAGAGCAAATTCTGAGATTTTAATCAAAACCTAATTTAGACTTAAATTTGAATAATTTCAGTTCTAAATCATTTTATTTACTGATTTTAGTGATTAGAAACTGAAATTAGGGCTTCAAAAGGCTAAACCCTATATTTGGGCAAAATGACCATTTTGTCCCTACTTAAGGGTTCAAAAGATCAAATTTTGATCTAGGGCTTAAATTCTGAAATTTTCTTTTGGAAAGTGATTCTTACTGTCTAATATAAGATTAGACAGTAACTAAATTAATTTTGGGTGATTATTAAGCCATATGAGATCAAATTAATAGATTTGACTCATAAGAGCAATTTAGTAATTTGATTAAGTGAAAGCTAAATTTTCTTCTAGATTATTGGCCTTTACTGTCTAAGCTTTCCATAAAACCTAAATTTGCTGAAAATTGAAAAGTATTGGCCAAGTTATGGCCAATACAAGATCTAGGGTTTAAGGGTTAATTAAGGGATCCTTAATTATAGGTCAAAAATCCTAACTTTTTCAATTAGTATCCAAATCAAGCAAAATCAGTGACTATAAATTACAAATAGCTCACTAATTTTTAATGATATGTGATAGGCTCAATTTGGACCTAATTTGACTAAGTTAAGACCTAATTAGGGTTTAGGGTAATTAGTGAGTGATTAACAAAATTAATCACTCAAAAACTAATCCAACCTTATGGATTGATTCTAAATGGATCTAAGAGTCCTCTGAAATTTAAAACTCTCAAATTGGGTTACTAGATTTGCTATTATTCACTAATCAAAATTTAGAGCAATTAAGGGTGATTAGCAAATCTAACCGTTGGATCTAAAATATTTTTATAGATTACTGTTAATTAGATTCTTCTGATCTGAATTGATATTTGGATCATTAAATTTGAAGCTCAATTGACCAAGTTATGGTCAATTGAAGGTCTAGGGTTAATTAACCTAATTAGGGTTTGGTCATAAAAGTGATTAGGTTCAAACTAATCCAATCAGCAAAATAAACACTATCAAATTAATCCTTAGGGTTTTCTGATCACTTTAAGACCCATATTGGGTATATTTGGATCAATCTACACAAAGTTATGAGCTAAATAAGATTTGTGGCATTTAATTTAAATTAAATTAAACCTAAATAATCACTTTGCAAAATATTGATCCTACAGAAAATTGAATGGCATCACTAAATTCCTTATATTTTTCTGATTAATTTGATATATTCATTTGTATAATTTGGACATATATTTAATGAGTTATTTAAGTTTAAAGTTTGGTATTTAATTAATTAATTATTACTATTTCATTAAATTAATTAAATCTGTTATTATATATATATAATTCGATTATATTTAACCGTTTATTTATATATAATTAATTTTATTATTTACTTTTCTGCAGGACACGTGGCGGCTGCTCATTGGCTGAGCAGACAGCGGCGGGCCCCACGAGTCAGTCCGCTGACGCGCGGGCCACGCGTCGCGCCAGGATTGGCTGGCGCGCTGCGCGTGGGTCCCGCCGTGGCAGCTGAAGCGACGCGGCTCGGGCCACGGGCCGGGCCCGGGCCGACCCGACCGGCCCAAAGATCTTCTTCCTCGCGCGTTCGACCCCGACTGCTGAAACTAGGGTTTGAAAATCGACGGCGAAGACGGCGGTGCCAGACGATGAGCCATACACCGATCGAAAGGTCTTGAAGGGATCTTTCGATTGGTACCTTCAACGTCGCCGAAGAAGAACTACAGCTCCCGCAAAACCTAACCCTAGATCCCCTACTCGGCGACTAACGGTTTATACTGTTTAGAAATTTCTAAATTGGATTGATCGAACTCTTTAAAGTTCAATCGGTCCCGATAAATTGTCAATCCACATTATGAAATAGAGTTTCGAAATGGAAGCAATTAATTGGAATGCAAGTATTAGGAGATCAGGTACCTTAGATTTGGACGGCTGCGAATGGACGAGGCTCGATCTTAAGATTTGGATCTCCGGTTTGAAACCGAGAAAAGCTAAGGTCATAGGGGTCTTATAGAAGCTCTAAGGCGGTGGCTATGAGCAGTGGGAAGGTCTGCGTGGCGCCGGCTCCGCCGCGTGTCCAGATGCAGGACACGCGCTGCATCCCTCGGCGCTCACGAGGAAGACGATCGCGTGACCGTCAGATCTTTCGATCGGACGGTCCGCGAGATCCGTCAGATGGAACGGCGGAAAAAGAATTTGGGCGACGACGTCAGGTTTAAGTGAACGGCGCCGTTAAATGTTAATTTTTAAATAATAATATTTTAATTAAATTATTCTGATTTAATTAATTAAATTTAACCTATTAAATGCATTCCAAAAATTTCTAATAAATCACCCTTAGCTAATTGAAGGGTGAGGAACGCAATGGCACACTCGGATTTTCGTTTCGACGAGTATTTAATTATTTGATTATTTAGGGTATTTAAATAATATTAAAATATTTGACGGAAAATCAATGACTTCCAAATGCCTCCAAAATTTCACCCCTAGCTAATTTGGGTGTTCTGAATGCAATGGTGAAGTCAGATTTTCAATCTGAGGTCCAAATAAAAAGTCAAATTTCCAAGTTTTTGGGATTTTCCAGAATTCATGTTTTGACTTTGTTGACTTCTTGGTTTGACCTAGGTTTCAGAGATTTGCTTCAAATTACTTAATTAGTGACTTAGAACCTTATTTAAGACTTAGATTAATCTTAATTGAGTAAAGTAACAACCTGGGTTGTTACACCTTGTCATTTGGTGACCTCTCCACCGTAATCATGTTAACTTAAGGGTTAACAGGACCACGGCGGGGCTGGGCCACCACACCCTGTGAGGAGAATTTTCCCCTCACAGGCGACCCGAGACGCCTCACAGAAGGACATCTCAGGTGAGTAAGTCCCCATCGATCCAGAGGGATCCAGATGGGGGTTCTTGGATGCGTCTTGCCTCAGTGAACGTGTAGGGATCGATTTGAGCCCCTGCCGTCACCGGAGCGCCGAGAATTTCAGCTTTGAAATTCGACGGGCTCGGGACCCGTCGAGAGGTTGAAGACGAAGTCACAGGTTCTGGGCCGGGCCGACCCGTGACCCGCGTGGTTCTGATTTTGGGCCGCGGTTATTATCGAATTATTGGATAGCATTTTTAATGGTTGCGATTTTTAATTAATTAAACCCTATAGTTTTAATTTAAATAAACATTCGGAATAAATTAATTAAATAACTTTAGCTATACATATCCAAATTGTATGATCCAATATACCATTTGAATCAGAAAAATTCAAGGAATCTGAATATTTCAGATCCAATTGTTGGATTTAAAAATATTGGCCAAAACTTCTCTGTTCTTAATTAAATCATATAAAATCATCTAAACATCCAATCTATGAGTTTAAGGGCTCTTATTGCTCCTTGTACCCTAATGAACAATTCCAAACCCTTGAATTTAATTTTGGATAATTAATTTTCTTTATCAACCCTTAATCACCCTAATCAAGGGTTAGTAAATTAAACCCTAATTAAGCCTCTGATTTGGGTGGGGATGGTTCCTAATATCATATTAGACCTACTATAACCTAGGGGTAAGATTGGATTGCCCTAAAGTGACTTAATTTCACTAATCACCCTAAGTGGCTTAATTAAGTGATTAGTGCTAATTAAGACTATTTATGTCATCAAAACCTAAATTAAAGGTGTTTCCCACTTCATTAAGTAATATGAAACATATTAAAATAGATTAGAACAAACTTGAGTAAGAAAACCCTAAAATCCCAATTTTAGCCTTAAGAGGGGTATTTTGGTCATTTTGGCCAAAATATGATTTAATGTTCCTAAAGATTGAAAATTTCAGTAAACCACTATAGCACAGATTGGAAATGTTCTCTGAAATCCTAGAACAATAATAATCATCAATCCATAAGGTCTCATTAATTCCTTAATTAAGATACCTAAACCTTAAGCATTCCTCATAAAGATCCTATGGTATTAAACTTTAAGTTTAATAATTGAAATGGTCAATTATCTCATTAATAAGTTCAGTTAAAATAACTTAAAAATTAAGTGCTAAAAGGAAAGAAATTGGTAATGTCTAAGTAAAATTCTTAGCTTAAGATCTAAAGTGATCAGAACTCAGACCCTTAGATCTTAAGTAACCAAGAAGGTCAAAATGGGTTTAATGTTATTTTAATACTTGAAATTGTCAATTCTTAACCTTAATAAGCTTCTTATAGTTAATTATGAAATTAGATTCCAAAGAAAATCACAAATAAAAACTTTCAAGTCAAAACTCTAATTAGAAGTCTAAAGTGATCACACTTAGATCTTTAGATCTTAGATCTTAGACTTAGATCTTCAATTTGAATCAAACCACCTCCACTTGGAATTCTTTAATGATTGATTGTTTAATATTTTGAAACCATCCATGTGGGTATATGATTGATTCAATCAATATGATAATGAAATTATCTTAAAGATTGAATATAGATCTTAGATTCTCAAGTTCTTAATTGATTAGTTTATCTTATAATCAATAGAATGGCCCTTCACTAAAAATCTTAGTTTCCTGAATCTTTCAACTTGTAGGATTCTTTACCTTCAGATTTGGGCATTAAGTGAGAAACCTAGATCCTATTTTAGTATCGCCTTCGATTGGGAATTTGAACTCAACATAGGGTTTAAGTTCTAAATTCTTAAATCTTGATTTATTTGATCAAGATTTGGTTAAGAGAGTGAAAAAAATTCATAAAATTAGGTCGTTGATTTGCTTGCTTAAACTATATAATCGTCGCATGATTTTGGATTAGAACTTGTTAACTTCTGATATATAACTTTAAGGACAAAAATTTGAGATTCTACTCGATAGCTGGATGTTGGAGATCCTAAGCTTGTACCTTCTCAAAATAGTTAGATTTGGTAATTAGACAACAACAGATATCACATAAGTCTAGATTGAGTCTCTTGCTTACTTTGACTAGATTGCTTCGCATACCTTGGATTTTGAGCTTTAGCCCTTGAGCATAGTAGGAAAACTTAGGATGATGTATCCTAAACTAGTATTAAATTTGCATATCATTCAATTTTGTTTTATCACAATTAGTAGAATATGACCTAGTTTAGTCTGCCTCTTCAGCAGTAGTATTGTATAGACTGGACTAGACCTAGCATATTTAGATGGCTAGGCTGGGGATTGATTGATTGATTGATTGATATTGGAGGCCCTGTATGGCCTATTGGCTGGTATGGCAGTACTAGGACTTAGGCATATTACTACTTTACCTGTTTTGTATTGTTTTGATTTTCTGGTTTATTTTACCACATGCTTCAGTGGCATTATTTTCAGTATATGCTCGCTTTACCACATGTCTCAGTAGTTTTATATTTCATACATTGCTTTGCTTTTGCCACATGTCTCAGTGGCCTTTCGTTTCATCTTAATCTGCATGTTGTATGTATACTTTTATGGCTTAGATATATGTATGAATGGCATGTTTAGGATGCTAAAATTTTATCGTATTCAGTACTTATGTTCTTTTATACTCAGCATGTTTTACTTTGATCATAATCATGTTAGGATCATGTTTATTCAGTAGCTGCAGTTATTTTGCTTTTAGCCTTACCTTGCTTATTTAGCATTTTGTATGTTGCATGCTATAAATAGATAGTTTATAGTATTCCAGTTCTTTCATAGCTTGTTACACCCTTTACTGCTTGCATGTGTAGTTAAATTTAAATGTGATATCTTTTAATATTCAGTTCATTTAAATAGCCTAAAATGTACTTAGACAATTGTCTAACTATAACCTTTTTATTTTGTTGGCTGGAGCCCTGGCATTTGTGATATCGACAAATGTCAGATCCAGACGTGTTCGCGGGCAGTGTCGCGGAGGAGGACCTTCCAGCTGCTGTCTAGCTAGTTTTGTCTTGTTGATTTCAGTGAGGACGAGAGTCTTTCATTTTTAGTTATTCATTTTAATTTGTAATAATTAACTTTTTGGATGTACTTTACTTTCTGCATTGTGATGAGTTACTATATTGCATTTTCTTTTCCTACTATATATGCTTGTGGATGTTACTATATTTTATATTGCTTCCACCACTTTGATATTTATATTGATGAATGTTATAGCACTTGGTGACAAGTCCTTGCCTTAAGGCAAGTTGAGTTCGCCTAACTTTACTTAAGTTGGGGATTTGCCACAGTTGGAGCACCGTACTTCCTTATTGTCAGTATGGGGGCCCCACAGTTGGTATCAGATAACACCATAAGGTGTCAGAATAGGATCTATGATTTCTTTCTACCTAATGGATCATTCTTCTGAAATACACGCATCAATATAAGTGACATCCATAACATAGTAGTGCCAGTAACTCTATGCACAATGAAAGAGGAAAATACTCCCAACCTAATAAATTTATTCAATTAGAGTCTAACACAAATATAGTAAAATTCTGCTCCCAGAGTCAGATGGGATCTGAGGAGTCTGATATAGACTACTATCAGCGTATCTTCAGGAGTGCTTGGAACAGTAGCTTCAAATAGAGGCAGGAAAGCAACTGGCAAATCGAAGGAGTTTCATCAAGAGGAATTTTGGTCCTAGAGAAGCTTCTACGACAAACTGTATATCGAGGGCTCAACTTTCCCGTATATGCGCAAGAATGGCTGAGCCGAGTAGAGTCCCTTTTGGAGCACATAGAGTGTCCCGAGTCACTTTACATAGATATTGTGACTGACCTGATGGTGGATTACGCCGAAGTATGGTGGTACGAGACTATGACAAAGCTCGAGAAGAAGCGTAATAGGAAGCGGCGAGAAGTCACCTTTGAGAATTTTTCTGTAGCCTTTAGGGCAGAGTACATTGATAAAGTTTAAATGATAGTTAGGTTAAATGTTATTTCAATTTCAAGCAACTTCATTTGCTTTACAGTTTGGTGTTGTAATTTCAATATTTTATAATTAATGAGAAATTTTGATTTCCTTCCTTAGAGTAAATTTTGAGTTGTTCTTTTTTTAATTAAAAACTAGAATGGATTCTGGATCACCACCCACTGTTACTCCTATCAAGAACACTGTGGCCTCCAGTAGTTCTAATGACGAGGTGGCTCATCTGCGAGCCATGGTGGCAACTCTCTTAGAAAACCAAGCTCAGCAGGCACTGGTCATGCAAAAATTATTGAATGATCGTGTAACCCCAGCAAATGTCGCTGCTCCAATAGTCCATGCTCCACAAGTTGCTTCATCTTCACACCATACATCAGATAATCTCCTCCATAATTTCCTGAGGTTAAGGCCTCCAACTTTTGGCAGGAACTTGTCCCCAATGGATACGACCGATTGGCTGAAGGCCGTGGAGAAGGATCTAGTTAGTCTGAAGATTCCAAACTCTGAAGCTGTCCGTCTCACCACCCATCTATTTCACGCCGAGGCAGAATATTGGTGGGAAGAAGTCAGGAACACCCAGTTCGTCGATTATGAATTAGACGACATTCCTTGGGATGCATTTGTTGAAGCCTTCAAGACTGAGTTCATCCCCCCGTCCGCACAAAACATGATTACAGATACGATCATGAGGTTAATGCAAGGAAGTCGCTCAGTGGCAGAATACGAAAGAGAGTTCCGTAGATTAATCTATTTTGTATCAGCAGTCACACATTCTGAGTCAGTAAAGTGTCATCGCTTTCTTTGTGGACTCAGAAGTTCATTAAAGAATCAAATAGTGCCACTCTGTCTAACTAGTTTCTTCAAACTAGTGGAAACGGCAAAGGTGATTGAGCATCACCAATCCGAGGAAGATCATAAACGAAAGCGCAAACCAATCTGAACCAACGAGAGAATTTTAAAAGACACGGACCCAACCCCGCGAAAGTATATCAGCTGGAAGCTACACCTACAGCTGAACAAATTCAGAACTGCGCCAAACCACATCCGTATGGCAAGTGTTATCACTTTGGCCATAGATGTTTTAATTGTGGACGCACAGGCTATTGATTCTATCAGTGCGACCACATGGAAACAATAGATGGACTTCAAATGAAGCCGTATCATAAGAAGCAGGTGTTCTATAAAACTCCACTGAATCGGTGAGAACCAAATCTGGCCATAATGCCAGCCCCTGCTCCTGAAGTGGCTCACACCCAGCCACCAGTTCCCAATTCTCATAATTTCCAGCGACGGCAAACTAACAATCATCCTGCTGGACCTGCCCGAGTGTATGCTTTAACTCCTATGGAAGCCACGGAAGATAACAATGTGGTTTCAGGTACACACTCTTAAACATCTCTCGTTACATTGCCTTTCTGTATGATAAATCTTTTTCAAGTTGTTAATACAAAATTGTATAATTTAGGCACACTTTATTTCAATAACCAGCCTTGTAATGTATTATTCGATACGGGTGCCAGTCACTCATTCATCTCAGAACAATTTGCTAATAATCTTAAACTTCACACAAGCAACCTAGCGCAAAAATTGAGTGTAGGACTTCCATCAAGAATCCAACTAAGTGCTCAGAAATTTTGCAATATCAAAGTCCCGATAAACGATCAAGAATTTCAGGCTAAGCTAATCGTTCTACCGATAGCAAACTTTGACATCATCCTCGGAATGAATTGGCTCAGTGACAATAATGCTGTGATTAACTGCCATAAAAAGAGAGTCACTCTCCATTCTCAGGGTAAGCCTGAAACATTTGTAGGAAAAACTAGCATGTAATTATCTTTAATAAATGCCATTAAAGCAGAACAGTTAATTATCAAAGGTTGTAGCGCCTACTTAGTCACCATGATGGGCGAAACAAAAGAAAATATCTCCCTTGCTGATTGTAAGGTAGTCAAAGAATTTGCCGATGTATTCCCAGAAGATTTGCCTGGTGTACCTCCTTTCAGAGAAGTGGAATTCTCCATTGAATTGATTCCTGGTACACAGCCAATATCCAAAGCACCTTATAGAATGACACCTAAGGAGCTTCAAGAACTCAATGAGCAGTTGCAAGAGCTCCTGAATAAAGGTTTTATTAGGCCAAGCATGTCTCCTTGGGGAGCGCCAGTTTTATTTGTGAAGAAGAAGGATGGATCTATGCGTATGTGTATAGACTATCGTGAACTGAACAAGGTCACCATAAAGAACAAATACCCACTGCCTAGAATTGATGATCTATTTGATCAATTATCCGGAGCCGTGATATTTTCAAAAATCGATTTAAGGTCTGGATATCATCAGCTACGGGTAAAAGAAGACGGCGTAGGGAAGACTCGTTCCATACTCGTTATGGACACTTTAAGTTTTTGGTGATGTCGTTCGGACTCACCAATGCACCGTCAATCTTTATGGATTTAATGTAATGCATGCTAAAACCGTATCTGGATAAGTTTGCGATCGTTTTTATTGACGATATCCTCATTTACTCCAAAACCCTGAAAGACCATGAAGAACATCTAAGGATAGTGTTGGAAACCTTGTGTGAGCATCAAATTTATGCCAAGTTCTCCAAGTGTGAGTTCTGGCTTAACTCCATTGCATTTTTGGGGCATGTAGTCGATGCTCAGGGAATTCGAGTAGACCAGAGCAAAGTAAAAGTTATTCAGGATTGGGTTCAACCTAAGTCTATCACCGATATTAGAAGTTTCCTGGGATTAGCAGGATACTATAGGAAGTTCGTTAAGGGCTTTTCCCAGATTGCTTCGTCGTTAACTAAACTAACCCAAAAGGCTGTCCCATTCATTTGGAGCCCAGAATACGAGAAAGCATTTCAAACCCTTAAGGATGGTCTATCTACCGCTCCAGTTCTTGTTTTACCAAAGGAAGGGTTAAACTATCAGGTGTATACCGATGCCTCTGGAATCGGTCTAGGTTGTGTTTTGATGCAAGAGGGTAAGGTAATTGCTTACGCCTCTCGTCAACTAAAACCCCACGAGAGAAATTATCCAGTTCATGACCTTGAACTTGCAGCCATAATTTTCGCCTTGAAAATATGGCGTCACTACTTATACGGAGTGCAATGTTCAATTTTCACCGATCATCAAAGTCTGAAATACATCTTCACCCAGAGAGAATTAAATTGTTGTCAGAGAAGATGGTTGGAACTCATTAGCGATTATGGTCTCAGCATTCAATATCATTCGGGAAAGGCTAATGTAGTGGCAGATGCTCTTAGTCGTCGTGCTACTCTAACCTCTATGATTTCCTCCAGTTTCCTAGAACCTGAATTTTGTAAGCTCGAGATTTATCCAGTTAATGGCGATATGCTGAGTTCGTTATTAGCAAATATCAATGTGGAACCCACTTTCCACCGAGATGTCTCCATCTCGCAAACCAAAGACGATGAGTATTTGAAATTTAAAGTAGATATCAAAGGTGGTCGTCGTCAGGATTTGCAGTTGCAGAATGGTGTAGTTTATCAGGGCAATCGATTGTGGATACCTAAGTCTATGCATCAAGAGGTTTTAGTCGAAGGCCATAACTCTGGGTATCATATTCACCCAAGCAGTATTAAGATGTATCAACATTTTAAGGAATCATTTTGGTGGCCAGGTATGAAGAAAGATGTAGCTGATTTTGTGGCCAAATGTCATGCCTGTAATCTAGTAAAGGCCGAACACCAAAGACCTGGTGGTCTTTTGCATCCGCTAGATATTCCTAAATGGAAATGGTTTGATATATCCATGGACTTTGTCATGGGATTGCATCGTGCCAAATCTGGTGCCGACGCAATTTGGGTTATTGTTGATCGATTAACTAAATCAGCGCATTTCCTCCCTATTCGTCAAACTAATTCTGTAGAAAAGTTGGCAAAGCTCTACATCAAGGAGATTGTCAGATTGCATAGAATTCCATAGTCAATTGTATCCGATAGAGATAGCCGATTTACCTCCAAGTTTTGGCAAGCTGTGCATCAAGATCTGGGAACGACTCTAGCCATGAGTACAGCTTTTCATCCTCAGACAAATGGTCAAACTGAGAGAGTAAATCAAGCTCTGGAAGACTTGCTGAGGCTCTGTATCCTTGATTTTGCTGGTTCCTGGGAAGATCACATCCCATTAGTGGAATTTGCCTACAACAACAGCTTTCAATCCAGTATTAAGATGGCTCCTTATGAAGCTTTGTATGGTAGAAAATGCAGTACTCCACTAGCCTGGTCTGAAACAGGAAGTGTTCAACTGTTTGGTTCAGAATTGGTAGAAGAAACCAGTAGCAAGATCAAGTTAATTCAGCAGAGAATTCGTTCAGCTCAAGATCGTCAAAGTAAGTATCATGACTCTCACCACCGTCTCTTAGAGTTCAGCATGGGAGATTCTGCTTATCTAAAGGTCAGCCCAATGAAGGGTGTTTTCAGATTTGGTGTTGCCGAAAAACTCAGTCCCCGCTATGTAGGACCTTTCAAAATCTTGGCCAAGGTAGGGTCATCTACTTATCGGCTAACCTACCTGATGGCTTTGCAGCTGTTCACAATGTATTTCATGTATCCTCATTGAGAAGATGTCTTCGAGACCCTTCTCATCTCATTCAACTCCCAGCAATCGAAACTCAACCTGATCTTTCTTATACCGAAGAACCTATCATAATTTTAGCTCGTGATCAGAAACAGCTGAAGAATCGTTCAATTCCTATGGTCAAAATTCAGTGGAAGAATCGATCGTTGGAAGAGTCTACTTGGGAAAAAGAGGTGGATATGCGCAATAAATATCCCCAGCTCTTTGCAAACTCAGGTACTATTCATTTCTTTTCCTTCAATTGCATCTAAAACTCATATTATTGCAGCAGGATAATTCTTCACTTAGGTGATATCGAGGACGATATCGTTCTTAAGTGGGGGAGTCTGTAACAACCCTAGGTTATTACCCTAGCTAAAACTAGATTAATTAAGCTAAACCAAGGTTTGATTTTGATTCCATTGGATTCAATGGGTCATTTAAACCTAAACCTAGAAGTTTGAAATCAATCAAAGCTAAATTGGAAATTTGGTTTTTTTGGCTATTTTTAAGCCCTAAAAAATACCTAAAATATTTTGATCTCCAAATTGAAATCTGATTTCATTTTTGAATTCCTCATACCTAAATTAACTAAGTTTTAAGAATTTTTGGAAATCATTTAGTCACATTTTAGATTTAATTTAAATTGGTTTAATTACAAATTAGGGTTTTAGACAATTCCAAATTGCAAATCTACCCTTCCCCAACGATCGGCTCCTTTCCAAACCGCGGGTGCCATCTGGGCCGTCCGTTCCATGGTCTTGATCCAACGGCTCACACCATTGGATGAATCCATCTAATCTCCGCCGTTCCGCGGTTTCAAGATCCCGACACGACGGCATCTAAGCGATCCGCCGTAAATACCTTCGATCAACCGTTAGATTCCCCGATTGGATCCAACGGCTGATCTTTTATCCTCTATCGTTCGTTAGATGTCGGAAGATCTGGACCATTCCGCGTCAACCAACGATCCATCAGACGGCTCTGGCAGCTCTCGCTACTGTGGATCATCTCCTTCCCCCAGCCCGCGCCCGACGGCCGAATCCTCCCGTACTGCCACGTCCTCCAGCCGGTCTGCCACTCCCGCGCCACGTCAGGAAGACTGTTGAGGCCTTGCCCTTGCTTCCCGAGCAGTCCCAGCCAAGCCTGAGCTCCGATCCACACCCAATTCGGGAAATTGAGGGAACCCCCCTCGGGCCGAGCCATTCCTCCCAACCCAAGCTTTGGAAACCACCCTCCATAGCCCTTGGGCCTATAAATACCCTGAGAGAATCACAGTGAGTCCCTTTGCTCACTATGATCCCTCAATTGGTGGCTAGAATTCCGTAGAGCTCTCACCTTCCTCGGCGAACTCCCAACATTTTCAGAAGGCTAGGACCGCTGATAGAGGGTTCGTCTGGTGTTCAGACCCCCTGTGCACGTTCACTTAACCTCCAGGAAGCTCCAGAGCCCGTCAATTCCCCTCGGCAAGCCCTGTGTCCCCGACCTCAGGTACAGCTTCCTCCATTAAAATTTTCTGAAGCTCCCATCATTGCTGTCTTCTGGAATGAGCTCTGAATGCCTTCTAAGCAGCCTTAGCCACCTAGGAAACCCCTGTGATTGTCGCCTGGGGCCAGGATAGCTCGAGTCGATCGTATCGATCGACTGAGCTAGCCAGCGAGCCAATGGCTGAGTCCGAGTAAGGACCCAGCGATTGGCTGCGTCTCGGGTTAAGATAGGTTGGGGTTTCGACGCGTCTAGTTCCCCTGAGTGTGCAGGGATCAAAATCCCATCGAATCGAGGTCCCTGTGAGGAGAATTTCCCCCTCACAGGTGACCGGAGATGCCTCACAGAAGGACGACTCGGGTGAGTAAGACCCCATCGATCCAGAGGGATCCAGATGGGGGTTCTTGGTCCAATCGATGCGTCTTGCCTCAATGAACGTGTAGGGATCGATTTTAGCCCCTGCCATCGCCGGAGCGCCGAGAATTTCAGCTTTGAAATTCGACGGGCTCGGGACCCGTCGAGAGGTTGAAGACGAAGTCGTGGGTTCTGGGCCGGGCCGACCCATGACCCGCGCGGTTCTGATTTTGGGCCGTGGTTATTATCGAATTATTGGATAGCATTTTTAATGGTTGCGATTTTTAATTAATTAAGCCCTATAGTTTTAATTTAAATAAACATTCAAAATAAATTAATTAAATAACTTTAGCTATACAGATTTAAATGGTATGATCCAATATACCATTTGAATCAGAAAAATTCAAGGAATCTGAATATAAAATAAAATTTCAGATCCAATGGTTGGATTTAAAAATATTGGCCAAAACTTCTCTATTCTTAAATAAATCATATAAAATCATTTAAACATCCAATCTATGAGTTTAAGGGCTCTGGTTGCTCCTTGTACCCTAAGGAATAATTCCAGACCCTTAAAATTAATTTTGGATAATTAATTTTCTTAATCACCCTAATCTAGGGTTAGTAAATTAAAGCCTAATTAAGCCTCTGATTTGGGTGGGGATAGTTTCTAATATCATATTAGACCTACTATAACCTAGGGGTAAGGTTGGATTGCCCTAAAGTGCCTTAATTTCACTAATCACCCTAAGTGGCTTAATTAAGTGATTAGTGCTAATTAGGACCATTTAGGTCATCAAAACCTAAATTAAAGGTGTTTCCCACTTCATTAAGTAATATGAAACATTTTAAAATAGATTAGAATAAATTTGAGTAAGTAAACCCTAAAATCCCAATTTTAGCCTTAAGAAGGGTATTTTGGTCATTTTGGCCAAAATATGATTTAATGTTCCTTAAGGATTGACAGTTTCAGTAAACTACTATAACACAGATTGGAAATGTTCTCTAAAATCCTAGAACATTAATAATCATCAATCCATAAGGTCTCATTAATTCCTTAATTAAGATACCTAAACCTTAAGCATTCCTCATAAAGATCCTATGGTATTAAACTTTAAGTTTAATAATTGAAATGGTCAACTATCTCATTAATAAGTTCAGTTAAAATAACTTAAGAATTAAGTGCTAAAAGGAAAGAAATTAGTAATGTCTAAGTAAAATTCTTAGCTTAAGATCTAAAGTGATCAAAACTCAGACCCTTAGATCTTAAGTAACCAAGAAGGTCAAAATGGGTTTAATATTATTTTAATACTTGAAATTGTCAATTCATAACCTTAATAAGCTTCTTATAGCTAATTATGAAATTAGATTCCAAAGAAAAACACAAATGGAAACTTTTAAGTCAAAACTCTAATTAGAAGTCTAAAGTGATCACACTTAGATCTTTAGATCTTAGATCTTTAGATCTTAGATCTTAGACTTAGATCTTCAATTTGAATCAAACTACCTCCACTTGGAATTCTTTAATGATTGATTGTTAAATCTTTTGAAACCTTCCATGTGGGTATAGGATTGATTCAATCAATAAGATAATGAAATTATCTTAAAGATTGTTGAATATAGATCTTAGATTCTCAAGTTCTTAATTGATTAGTTTATCTTATAATCAGTAGAATGGCCCTTCACTAAAGATCTTAATTTCTTGAATCTTTCAACTTGTAGGATTCTTTACCTTCAGATTTGGGTATTAAGTGAGAAACCTAGATCCTATTTTAGTATCGCCTTCGATTGGGAATTTGAACTTAGCATAGGGTTTAAGTTCTAAATTCTTAAATCTTGATTTATTTGATCAAGATTTGGTTAAGAGAGTGAAAAAAATTCATAAAATTAGGTCGTTGATTTGCTTGCTTAAACTATATAGTCGTCGTATGATTTTGGATTAGAACTTGTTAACTTCTGATATTTAACTTTAAGGATGAAAATCTAAGATTCTACTTGATAGCTGGATGTTGGAGATCCTAAGCTTGTACCTTCTCAAAATAGTTAGATTTGGTAATTAGACAATAATAGATATCACATAAGTCTAGATTGAGTCTCTTGTTTACTTTGACTAGATTGCTTCGCATACCTTGGATTTTGAGCTTTAGCCCTTGAGCATAGTAGGAAAACTTAGGATGATGTATCCTAAACTAGTATTGAATTTGCATATCATTCAGTTTTGTATTGTCACAGTTAGTAGAATATGACCTAGTTTAGTCTGCCTCTTCAGCAGTAGTATTGTATAGACTAGACTCAGACCTAGCATATTTGGATGGCTAGGCTGGGGATTGATTGATTGATTAATTGATATTGGAGGCCCTGTATGGCTTATTGGCTAGTATGGCAGTACTAGGTCTTAGGCATATTACTACTTTACCTATTTGGTATTTTTTTGGTTTTCTGGTTTGTTTTGCCACATGCTTCAGTGGCCTTATTCTCAGCATCTGCTCGCTTTACCACATGTCTCAGTGGTTTTATATTTCATGCATTGCTTTGCTTTTACCACATGTCTCAGTGGCCTTTCTTTTCATCTTAATCTGCATGTTGTATGTATACTTTTATGGCTTAGATATATGTATGAATGGCATGTTTAGGATGCTAGAATTTTATCGTATTCAGTGCTTGTGTTCTTTTATACTCAGTATGTTTTACTTTGATCATAATCATGTTAGGATCATGTTTATTCAGTAGCTGCAGTTATTTTGCTTTTAGCCTTACCTTGCTTATTTAGTGTTTTATATGTTGCATGCTATAAATAGATAGTTTATAGTATTCCAATTCTTTCATAGCTTGTTGCACCCTTTACTGCTTGCATGTGTAGTTAAATTTAAATGTGATATCTTTTAATATTCAGTTCATTTAAATAGCCTAAAATATACTTAGACAATTGTCTAACTGTAACCTTTTTATTTTGTTGGCTGGGGCCTTGGCATTTGTGATATCGACAAATGTCAGATTCATACGTGTTCGCGGGCAGTGTCGCGGAGGAGGAGCCAGTTCAGGAGGAGGACCTTCCAGTTGCTGTCAAGCTAGTTTTGTCTTGTTGATTTCAGTGAGGACGAGAGTCCTTCATTTTCAATTATTCATTTCAATTTGTAATAATTAACTTTCTGGATGTACTTTACTTTCTGCATTGTGATGAGTTACTATATTACATTTTCTTTTCCTACTATGTATGCTTATGGATATTACTCTATTTTATATTGCTTCCGCCACTTTGATATTTATATTGATGAATGTTATAGCACTTGGTGACAAGTCCTTGCCTTAAGGCAAGTTGGGTTCGCCTAACTTTACTTAAGTTGGGGATTTGCCAGAGTTGGAGCACCGTACTTGTGAATACCCACTTAAGTAGTAATAAGTGAAACTCTTAAACATCGAGGCGCCTTTTCAGATAACGGTGGAGTCCCTGATAAGAACTCCAAAGTTAAGCGTTCTTAGGTGGGAGCACTCCCAGGATGGGTGATCTGCTGGGAAGTTATCTTCTGAGGGCAAAATTGTGAGGCCCTTTCTGTCCAAAGCGGACAATACCTTGGTGCTTAAGAGTTTGGGCTGTTACAAATGGTATCAGAGCAAACCATAGTGTGTCAGATAGGAGCTAAGTGCCATACAGGGCAAAGTACCACTTCATGTGAGCAGCTTCTTGAACCCATTATGGTTAAGGTGTTACATGGTTGTGGGTACCTCTTGTGCCTGTAGGGGTCACCTCTAGTCCTATCTACCCAAAGGATGGTTCTTGGATCTGTGTGTGGATACTGATGAGGACGTCAGTTACTTAAGTTGGGGAGATTGTGAATACCCACTTAAGTAGTAATAAGTGAAACTCTTAAACATCAAGGAGTCTTTTCAGATAACGGTGGAGTTCCTGATAAGAACTCCAAAGTTAAGCGTGCTCAGGTGGGAGCACTCCCAAGATGGGTGATCTGCTGGGAAGTTATCTTTTGAGGGCAAAATCGTGAGGTTTTTCTGGCCAAAGCGGACAATACCTTGGTGCTTAAGAGTTTGGGTTGTTACAGTACTTCCTTATTGTCAGTACGGGGGCCCCACAGTAGTATTCCTATCTAATTGGAGAGGTCTCCCAATCGCTTTAACAATATTAAACAAGATTTCCTTTTTAACAAAATGCAATCTTAAGCCCGACAGGTTAACCCATACCGGCGCAATTGGCGAATCTAAAGTAACATCAATAAAAGGATCCCATTTGAAGAATTTCATTGTATTGCCTTTAAGATCAAAAGATCCCTTCGAAAATACTCTAGCATAATCCAAATCTGAGGAAAAGCTAACAAAAACTCGAAAGGAATCAAAAGCACGGATGTTGACCGGACCATGAAGCTTTAAGCCTTTGATAAAACCGTCTACTAAACCAAAATTTGGCTTTTTTTTGTTAAATTTGCCCATGAGCGTTAGGGCATGGGGTCGGCTAATTTTTCGATTTCATCATCTGAAAAAAATATGGCAGGGGCATCGTGAAAATTTTTATCTCTTTCGAGATTGTAGTCGCAGAGCTTTCTACAATCTCTTTAAAGGATCTAATAGAGGGATGATCTTCATTAAAACATCAGTAAATAAAAAATCGACAGAAGTGACAAAAGCGCAGAGAAAAAAAATCTTTCAATACTAAAATCCAGCGAAACTTGGAGTAGAGAAAGAGTACCAGAGAGCCAAGGGAAGCACGCGAGGGTGGGGCCGAAGCCCAAGCCCTAAAGGCCGAGCTAAAACGGAAACCCTAAATCGCTGCAGAAGGGAACTCGGGATCCCCAACGAGAGCGAAAAGATTTTATATATATATATATATATATATATATATATATATATATATATATATACATGAAGCACTACTAAAATCATAATTGTACTCCATAAATCATCATATAATTATTTAATCTATATAATTAAATCTATGTCTTTTTGAGAGTACTTAACTTGATTTCATATCTATTGTTTTAAGTTAAGCTATATTAATTAACTTGATTCATCCAATTTTCATTTAATTAAACTGACCTAATAATTATAACACTTAAGCCATCTACCTAGAAAATGCATTTTGATTAACCTGATTAATATTTAATCTTGCTGCCTTAAATTTTAATTATATTTGATGCTAATTAATAGATTAATTGAATGCTTAAGCTAATTAAATCATCCTGCATATATATGATTATATACGTATAGATTTATGTATATGAAGCATAATATATATATACATATATATATATATATATATACATATATATATATATATATATATATATATATATATATATATATATATATATATATATTTGCATATTAATATGTGATTTAGCTAATAGTAATACAGAATTATGTTGCATTATAATATTATTACACTAATCTAATTACATATATATGTATACCCGTTCACATATCTTTGCACAATTAACAGATTATAATATATATATATATATATATATAATTATATCTAATGATTTCTATGCAGGATAATAATGATGGCGGACCCACCAGGGCCACGTGGTACATCCTGGCTGGTCACCGTGCTGCGGGCCGGGCCCACATGCCACGCGGCAGCGCCGCAATGGCTGCGTGACAGATCGTGGGCCCCACATGGCGTCAGAGACAACGCAGGCGCGAGCCCCACCAGCTCAATGCGCAGCTAACGCGTGGTTGCCCGAGTGCGGGGCGAGCGGGTCGAGCTGACCTGCTCTGGCCCGCGCCCTCACTGCTTCCTCTTCGAACACCCGAGACTAGCGGAGTAGGGTTCGCCGGTCTGCGCCCTTCCCGGCGATGGGGGACTCCGACCCACCAAGAATTGGGTAGGGCTCGCCGGGCTCTACCTAACGAGGGGCATATCATGCAACGAGGCGGCCGGACTTCGTATCTAGGCCTAACCCTAGATGGGCTCTACGGTTTCATGCGCATGACAGGGATCTATGGGGAGTCGAGCTTTGAGTCGATCGGACCTGATTGTACTTGATCAGGTCCGATCGATCGATGATCCACCACGATACGAAATGATTGCAATCAATTAAAAGCACGTATTGAGTAGATAATGGAAGGGTAGGGAGGTACCTGAAATGAGACGGCAGGAAGCAGGAGGGGGAAGAAGAGTCGATCCTCGGCCTTAGGGTTCAATAGGGTCCTCAGCGTGTACCGGAAGGTTGCGGCCGTGGTTGGAGGAGTTAAGGGGGGCTCAACGGAGCTTCATAGGGCAGCCATACGCGCGGGTTGGTCGCTGGCCGCAGCAATGCGCCACACGCTCGTTCGTGATCGGGCACGGGGACGACAGGCGAGGGTCGTTCGATCAAATGATCGAACGGTCCCGATCTGCCATTTGATTCAAATGGCACGACTCGTTTGGGATAGACGGCGTGAGGCGGGGTTAACGGCGCACAGAAATAAAAAAAGTTTAAATAATAATTTAAATAAATTCTGATTTAAATAACTTTAATGAATAAATGCTTTAAATTAAGTAAATTCTAATTTAAAGAATTTAGCTCCCAAAAATTTCAAATGTTCACCCCTAGCTAATTGAGGGGTGAAGAACGCAATGGCGGGGTTAGATTTTTGATCCGACGAGTATTTTAAATTTCCTAATTTTCGGGGTATTTAAATATTATTAATTCGTCAAAATTTTGACGACTTCCGATTGACACGAAAACATCACCCCTAGCTAATTTGGGGAAATGAGCGCAATGACGAAGTCCGTTTTTTTATCGGAGGTCTATTTAGATAGGTCAAATTTTAGGGTTTTGGAATTTTTCCAGAAATTAGGATTCGATCCATTTGACTCCTGATTTGGACTAAGTCTTTGAGGTTGACTCCAAATGACCTAACTAGCACTTAAGATTAGTTTTAAGACCAAGATTAGTCCTAATTAACTAAAGTAACAACTTGAGTTGTTACAGCCACCAATAATACATCCCAATTCACTAATTTAACATTTGATTTATAAATACATATTTGATCTTAATTGGGCATGAGTAAGAGGTCAAACCCTAATCTAGTTGATTAAGATCCAAACTCTTAAATCCTTAATTAAATTGAATTGATTACAAGATAATAAAATCGACATTATTCAAATAATGCATCTGATTTGGTATTGATCTTAAATATTTGAATTAAATATGCTAAGATTATTGATAAATCTATGTGATTGATTAATTTGAATCTAAATTTTAGATAATTGATTTTCTTCTAAATAATACTAATAGCATAAAAAGATAATATAACTAAATTGATTTAATACTTGATCTGACTCTAATAACATTCTTGATTTAATTACCATAATCTTAGAATAGGATATGATCAGATGACTTAATCATTTGATCTGATCACTCTAAACCTAATTATTAAATAGAACCTAATATGTTAGCTTTAGAATTAAGGGTATGAGATCTTAAGTATCTCAGCATATGATGACCTCTGAAATATTTTAAAGATCTAAATTTAAATATACATTGAGGTAGGAGAATTTTGTATAACTCATTGAGGTAGAAGCTTAGATGATCCCTTAACCCTGGAAGTTGATCTTATCCCTTCATAATAGGAATCACTTAAGATATTAGAATGACATTTTTTCTTATGGTAGAACCCATATTTAGTGATCCTTGATCACCCTCTTCTTGGAGCCTTATATAGGACTTACTTATTTAGCATAAGAATTAATAGTCTTGATAAATTCTTATTGATTAAATAGAATTGTTTGAACCCAAATTATTAGTTGGTGTAGTAGAGCATACCCATAGTACTGAATTATTTCAGTAATATTCAAGATTGGTTGATTCACTCCAATGTGGACTTATAATCAGGTGCTATCCTGAGGGATTAGACGAATATAGTCCCGTTAGAGTAAATCTTCCAAGACTAAAAGTGTTACAATTAGTGAACAAGATCCTTAGTTTGAGACGTAAACTGCGACCGAGTTCGGCCTCCTATCGTAGTGCGCTTCGATAAGTGCAGTTCTAAACAAGCTAAGGGTTAAATTATAGCGCCCCGCCCTATCGCCGTGCGCAAAAATAAATAGTCATAATTAAGTTTGGCAGTAGAGCGGCGCGCCACTCAGGGAGAAATATCCCGTCTCCCCGAAATAGCTAGAAACTAAGCCCACCTGAAGGGCTGCTGACTCAATCTCAAGTAGAGTTGAGAGCTAATACTTAAGATAAAAGTAGTATCCTTATCTTAAGTATTAGGCAAATACATACATTAAATTTAAAATACAATAGGAATCTAATATATGTATAAAATATCAGCATTTTTAGTATGCTGATCACATCACAATACTAAGTATAAATAGTATAAAAATAGAGTGCAGAAGCTTAAAGCAAACATCTAAAAACAGTCATCACAGAAGCTGTATAAAATATTCATCTCAGAAAAGAAAAGAAAATACATACAGATTTATTACAACATTCTACTGAAGTACTGAATTAGAACTAAGTACTGAACTGAAAATACTAAGCATAAAATAAATTTGGAGGAGAGTCCACTAATGCTCCACGGGCTCCTCCTGAATCTCCTAGGTGTCCTTGTAACAACCCAAGTTGTTACCGTAATTAATTAGGACTAATCCTAAGTCTTAAATATAATTATAAGTGCTAATTAGGTCAATTGGAGTCAACCTCTGACATCTAGTCCAAATCAGGAGTCAAATGGATCGAATCCTGAATTTTGAAAATCCGGAAACTCTAAAATTTGCCCTACCTAAATTGACTTCGGATCGAAAAACGGACACTGCCATTGCGATCATTGATCCCAAATTAGCTTGGGGTGAAGTTTTCGTGTCAATTGGAAGTCGTCAAAATTTCGACGAATATTTTAATAATAAAATACCCCGGAAATCGAGGAATCAAAATACTCGACGGATCAAAAAATTCAACCTCACCGTTGCTTTTCTCACCCCTCAATTAGCTAGGGGTGAATATTTGGAATTTTTTTGGAGATGATTTAATTATCTATATTAAATTGGGAATTTAATATTAAAATATTAATTATATATTATTTTATTTTCCAACTGACGGCGCCGTCCACTTAACCGCGCGCGCTGTCAGATCCAGCCGACGCCGTCGCCTCCTCCGTCTAATCGCATCAGACGGATCCGAGCCGTCCGATCGGGATCGATCGAACGCCATGCGGCGCTCCGCCGCCCCACCCGGCCAACCGGCGCCCTCCCCGGCCTCGGCGAGGTCGCCTAAGGGCTTATAAGACCTCAGGCCGGTTCTGGGCTCCGGGTTTGCGAAACCCGAGCCCGGAGCGACCGAACCCGAGCCGAGCCGTCCATCTGCGTCCGCGAGCCGTCCGTTCAGGTACCCTCCGATCCCCTCTTTTCCGTTCTTCTTTCACCATCGGCGTACCTTAAAATTGTAGAGTAGGATCTAGATCGACGATCAACCGGACCCGATCGACCTCGATCGGTCCGGTTGACTCAAATCAAGGCTTAAAGCCTCGGGCCAAACCCTCGTCACGTCCGCCGAAACCCTAGGACCTAGGGTTAGCTCTAGCCGCCGCCTCAGGCCACCTCCAGCGAGGGTCCGCCCGCCGACGTGTAGGCCTCGTCGAGGGCTACCGTCGGCCGTGCGGGCCGAGGTGGTCCGGCGCCGGGAAGGCCAGCAAATGCCGTGCCCTAGCCCGGTGCCCTCGGGACGCCCCGCGAAGCTGGTGGCGTCCGGGTCGGGCCGGGTCGCCCGAGCCCGACCCGGCTGCGGTCGGGTCCGCATAGGCTTGGTGGGGCCCACCGAGCCACGTGGCACCTTCAGGGCCTGCCACGTATCCAGTGGGACCCACCAGCTAGCCCGCGTCATTTCGGCTTCGACCGTGGGGCCCACAGTGCCACGTGGCAACCATCCGGCATGCCACCTGTCACGTGGGGCCCACAGCCCGAGCCCGCACGACTCTTCGGCTTCGGCCATGGGGCCCCCTGCGCCACGCGGCAGCCAGCCGGTACGCCACGTGTCACGTGGGGCCCACAGTGCCACGTGGCAGCCTCTGGGCCCGCCACGTGTCAAGTGGGACCCACTGCCCGGTCACATGCGGCGTTTCAACTCCTTGTGGGGCCACTGTGCCACGTGGCAGCCTCAGGCAGTGCCACGTGTCAGGTGGGGGCCCACTGCCCGGTCACCCGAGCCTACGCGGCTCCTCTGTGGGGCCCACATTGCCACATGTCAGGTGGGGCCCACTGCCCAGTCACCCGAGCCGACTCAGCCCTCCCGTGGGGCCTACAGTGCCACTTGCAGCCTATGGCAGTGCCACGTGTCCAGTGGGGCCCATTGTCTGTTAATTAAAATTAATTAATTACTATTAGTAATTAATTAAATACAATTATCAGTTAATTAAATTATGATTATTGTTAATTACTTTTGAACAGTAATTTTATAATTAATTAATTGTAATTAGTAATTAAGAGATTAATTAGGATTAATTTAATACTAATTAAACCTTAATAGTAATTAAAATAATTAATTATTATTAAACAGTAAAATATAATTAATTATTCTTAAATAGATATTAACTGGTAATTAAGATTAATTAAACAAAGATTATTACTAATGACTTTTCAACATTAATAAATATAATTTATTTAATTAATTAATTAATATTAATTAATAATTAAGCCTAATTAATCATAGATTAATTAAAGATTAATAAATTCAGAAATCATATAATTAAACTTTATGAATGAACAGTAAAATCATTTAATTTGAATAAATGAATAGTAAATTAATTCAAATTGTATTTTTGAATAGTAAATCTTAAAAGTTTAATAACTTTTTATAGGATGATCCCAACATAGCCAATATAGGTCTCAAAATACTCAGAAAAATATAAGGAATCAAATAACGTACTGTAAAAATTTATTTCGGGGTACGTATAATGAGATAACATTTTAGGACCTCTGCAGAGCCTCATAACTTTTTACCCAATTATCAGAACATAGTCAATATGGGTCTTAAAATGCTCAGGAGAGTGGCTCCATCACTGTAGTAGTATTAGTTTTCTCATTTGGACATCAGGATAAAAAGTCAACCCTAGAATTCTCAGTGAAAATGACCAAAATGCCCCTAGACTTCAAACAACTATAACTTGGTCAAATCAACTCCAAATTTAAAAATTTGTGATGCTAACCAGTCTAGAATTTCAATGTCATCAATAAAATAAAATAATATTTAGGATCTAAACCCTAAAAATTTAGGTAAATTACCAAATTACCCCTGGCCTTATTTTGGTCATAACTTGACCGTTTCCCGTCCAATTTAGGCGTACTTACTGTCTTCCTTCAAGTTAGAAAGTAAGGGATCAGTTGAAACTAAGAGGATTCAATTCTGACCCATAAGTCAAAAGTTGACTTTTTGACCCTTAAAGTAAGGGCAGAATGGTCATTTTGCCATTAGATTGGATTAAGTACCTCTAAATTTTAGTTAACATTCCAAAACATTAAAACTAATGTTATAATTGTCTTAGCAACATTTAAGTGAGTGAGATTAACCCTTAGATCAGATTCTAGAATTCTTCTAAGTCTTAACACTACACCTTAAGGACCATTTTCTGAGACAAGGATTAGATCATAGGTTAGAGTTCATTCATTGAGTAAATGGGTTATCCAATGGGTGAAACCTTAGTTTTGCTAGCTTTTAGACTTTTATTTTATTTTACAACTCGTTCTGATTTTTTTGACTTTTAACTTTAGATTTAGGATAAGAGATTCATCCTATTAAGTTTGATTGCTTAATAGGATTTGCCCTAACTAGTAGAGCACTTTTAGAATGAAACTTAGAACTTAGGTCTTATCATTCTTTGATTATATGATTGAACCTAAATCTCATAGTGTTTAGTCCATAATCTATAGGGTTAGAAGATCTTGATCAGATCTTATTTAGAACGTCTAAATTCACAAAACTAGGACGTATGATTTATTAATTTAACTCGTAGTCATCTATCTAATTGAACTAGATTAGAACCTGATCAGTTCTAATCCTTTTTAACTTACAAGGACGAATTTCTAGGTTACACTCGATAGTAGGAAAATGGTGATCCTGAACTTGTGTAACTTGGAATAGTTAGAAATGTTAAGTAGAAAACAAATGATATCACCATGTTTAGTAGAGTCCCTTGTTTACTTTGATAATTATCGCTTACGCATCCCTTGATTTTTGTGCCATATTTTCTTGAGCATGTCATATAAGATTTTTGATGCATGAATAAAATGTTATGAAAATATGGAGACTCCTTAGATTCCTTGTGAACATATTAAAGTGATTAATAAAAAGATGATAGTTATATGAGCTGCCTCTCAGATATGTCCTTATTGCTTAACCTCCTTATGTCACTAGGGGAAGGAACTGTTTTGTTGTATGCCTAGTTTACTAGCCTCCTTATGTCGCTAGGGGTACACCGTTGGTGCCTTAGCCATACTGGTGTTAAGGTTACTTTGTATGCTTAGTTTACTAGCCTCCTTATGTCGCTATGGGCATACAATTTGTGCCTTAGCCGTACTAGTGCTAAGACCCTTCGCTTGCTCTGTGTGCTTATTTGTCTAGCCTCCTTATGTCGCTAGGGGTACACAGTTTTATGACTTAGCCGTGAGGGTGCTAAGCTTCTTTGATATTCAATGGGCTAGATTAGCTCTTTTCTGTATGACAGTCGATGCATGGATATTTATATGCAGTTATGTCGTTTTGTTTACTTTTTAGCCTTTTTATTCATTCAGCTTCTTCTTTGTACTACTTTTATATATATTTATGATGCTAGAATCTTGCCGCTATTTATACTTACCACTGCTGAGTTATTTTATTTTAATTAGCATGTTTCTTTTGATCACCAGCATATTTAAGGTGTGGCATTTTCTTACTGCACTTGTTTGATTATGTATATTTATATGCCTTACCTTATTTAGCTCGCATGTGAGGCATGTCTTAGCCTCTCCTTTGCTTAAGTTATAAATAATGATTTATAGCTTTCCCTTTTCTTTTGTACTGCTTGCTGCTCCTTTATATACATTATTGCTTAGAAGTCGTAGAATGGTGATATTACATAACACATAAAACTTATCAGCTTAAAATGTACTTAGACAATTATCTAACCAGATTTTTCTCTTTTTTTGACTAGGGCCCTATATTGTGAAACCAATAATGGCAGACCCTCTTCATTTAGATGAGCAAGAGTTAGGAGTGGAGCCATACCTAGAGGGGGAGCCCGTGGAAGAAGCTGCTAAATAGCCCTTTTTGTTTATATGTGAGGATGAGTGTATTTGCACTTTCTTTTATTATTTGAAACTTTAAAATGATGTAATAATACAGGTACTCGTGACTGCGTATTTAAATTTTATACTTATGTTCTGAGATACTTTTCCTTATATTTATGTTATGATGCTTGGATGATGTGTATTGAAAATTGCTTCCGCACTCTGTATGTTTACTTAGATAGTGACTGCATATTTGATTCCATGCTTACTCCTTCCATTATTAGGTGGATTGTGGATTCCATCATAAACCAATTATAAGTGAAGGGTTAGATAGAGTGACACGCCATCCCTTAACTTAATTCTTGTGGATTAAGGGGTGGGGCGCCACAGTCCTCCTGACCTGTCTCAAAATACTGCTTAGGATCTAGCAAATTGCCAGATCCCAAAAATATCCCGTGCTAGACAATAAGTCTAACATATCGAAACTAATCTAATAGTTCTAGTTATTAAATTATCAATTACATAATACAAGTAAATCTGTAGAAAAACTGTAAATGTAACTAAAAGTATAAATCTGTCTAAAACTGTATAAACTGAAGCGATGTAAAGTAACATTAAACTGTAACTGAATACTAAAAATAAATCAAAATAGTACTGAATCTGAAACTGAGTAATCATATGAACAACTATGCTGTATGTCACTGAAACTGTATATATGAATATGCCATAATACTGTATGCTACTAATATGCCACCAAAATATCATTGAACTGTTATGAGCAGTGCGGTCCAATATACACATACATCTAGGTGGGAATACTGTCTACTGATGATGCCGATGCATCCTGAAATTCCCCAGATAATGTATGCAATATTCTGTAACTCATAAATTATCACTGATACTTATACATCATTTTAATACTCACACATCATTCTGATACTCACACATCATGGTTATGCTCATGCTCATGCTTCTAAACTACATGAGTCAAACCCAAAAAATACTTTAAAATCTGATAATAAATCTAAAATCTCTATTGTGCAGAATCCTACTAAAATGATTCTGACTTCTAAATCTAATCTCGTTAATTGGTTAAAGTTGAGTGTTTACTTAAAAATGATTAGCTTGAGAGATTGTATACACATATTTAGCATATTTGCAAGAAAGGTAGATTTAACCCTTAGCTTGTCTAAAGTGCACTTATCAAAGCACACTACGATAGGAGGAAGAACTTGGTCACAGTTTATATCTCAAGCTAAGCCGTTAAATACCCTAATTATAAGCATACTTAGTGGTCTACGCAAAGTGACTTAAGATACTTAGTATGCTTAAACTGCACTTATCGAAGTGCACTACGATAGGAGGCAGAACCCGATTGCAGTTTATATCTCAAACTAAGGATCTTGTTCACTAATTGTCACTCTTAGTCTTGGAAGATTTATTCTAACGGGACTGTATTCGGATAATTCAGCAGGATAGCACCTGGTATAAGTCCACATTGGAGTGAATCAACCAATCCTGAATACTACTGAAATAAACTAATAATATGGGTATACCCTACTATACCCAACCAATAATCTGAGTTCAGCATATTTTATTTAATCGACAAGGATTTATCAAATATATTAATCCTTACTCTAAGTAGGTGTATCCTACACAAGGATCCAAGGATGTGATCAGAGGATCACTCAACATAGGTTGCTATCATAAGGAATGAGCCATATTCTAAGTACTTTAGGTGAATCCTACCATAAGGTATCAAGTTCAACTTTTAAAGTTATGAAGGATCAACTAGGTTTCTATCTCAATAAGTTACAAAAGTCCCTCCTACCTCAATGTATCGTTAGTTAAGGTCTTTAACTAATTCAATGATGAATCTTATAGCAAGACCCTTAAGATCTCACTTTTCTACTTCTTAAGGTTTACTTGTTATACTTAAGTTAAGTGATCAGATCAGATGATTAAAATTCATTTGATCATTTCCTATTCTACAATCATGGGATAAAATTAAAGATCTTATTAGAGTTAGATCATTGCATAAATTATTACAATCTTATTTCCATCTTATGCTAATTGTCTTATATAAGAGAAAATCAAATATCTAAAGTTTGGATTCAGATGGTTCAATCACACATATTCAATATTATCCTTAATATTTCTAATTTGATGATTTAAGATCAATATCAAATCATAGGCATTATTAGAATAATGTCAATTAAATTATCTTACAATCAAGTTAATTAATTAAGTGATTAAGGTTTAGATCTTAATTAAGACAAGCTAGGGTTTAACCCCTAACCTTTCTATCATTAAGACCAATATTTAATTTAAAGGTCAATGACAAATTAATGTATTATTAGTATATTATTGATGTCATACTTTAAGTTTGGATTAAGTATTATCTACTTAATCAAGTTATCAAGATTCTTATGTTTAAGTTTAATTTACATATCAAGATGCCCCATTTAAATGTTAAAGTTTTCTAACATACATCATAATATCATAAAAGTATATAAATGGAAAGATGACATAAAATAAAAAGTTGATTAATACTAATCAAATCTTAAAATAAATAAATGGATTAGCGCTTAATCACAAGTCTAAGAGATCTAAGTTTCATGCCATTTAGGTTATTAAGGTTTACCTATTTGATACATACTTTTAATGATTCTATTACTTAGCATTTGACATGACATATATTTAAAATATATAGTAGATTATTGAGCACATTAAGAATGGCAAAGTTTTAAATTTAGTTTTAACATAGAATTTTATGCAATGTTCAAATTTAGTATAACTTAGCCCCACTAGGGTCTTAGGGACCTTAAAATATAAAAATAGAGAAGTTTTGGTCATTTCAGCCAAAACTATGCAGTTTTACAAAAATCTGGCAGTTTTCTGAAATTCTGGGAAGTTTTGCAAATTTGGGCGCTGTAGCGCTTTTCACGCAGTAGCGTGCTGTATCGCTTTTAGCGCGTCAGCGCGTAGTATCGCCTTTCATGCTGGAGCGCGCTGTAGCGCTTTTCGCACGGCAGCGCGAGGTAGCGCTTTTCGCGCAGGGTGCGCTGCGGCCCGCTGCGGCGCGCTAAGGCGCGCCGCAGCGGCTCAATTTGCAAAATCACTGTTTAATTATCTCTTTTTCATATTTACCTAAGTTTTCCAAATATTTTTGCTACAGCACACTGTAGCGGTCTATTTTGCGAGTTTACTATTTAATTACTTTTTCATATGTTTATATAATTTCCGCCGAAATACCGCTGTAGCAGGCTGCAGCGTGCTACAGCACACTGTAGCAGTCTAATTTGCAAATCTACTATTTAATTACTTTAATATATGTTTTTATAAGTTTCTGCCAAACTATCACTACAGCCCGCTGCAGCAGCCTAGCTCTGCAACTTCGGGCGCTGCAGCGCGCTGACGGCATTTTTCGTCTGGACAAAAACTTAAGGCCTATTTTTTGAGCTCAATTACTCTCAATCTAGAGAGTCCCATGAGCAGTATATCAATGGAAAGGTATCTCTGATACCTTTCCATCGACACCAAAATCAGCACAAACGAAGCATCCTAACTATACGAAAAATATGGATGAATGCCAGGGTATGCAGAATGAACGAAAACAGAGCATTTTTCTATGAAGCTTTTAAGAGTCATAATGGCTTACATACATACTTATAGACTTCCAAGGCTACATTCCAACATTATAACAGCATGAGAAAGACAAGGAGAGGAGCAAAGGGGTACCTTTAGTCCTTGAGAGGGGAGGGAGAGAACTTTGTCTTCTTCAAAAACTTTGGAGGTAGAGAGCTGAACCTCTTCTTCTTCAGTGTTAGAGCATCAATGGTGGAAGGAAGGAGTGGAGAAAATTTCAACAAGCAATAGAGGATGGCTGAGCTCCTCTTTAAAGAGGAGGAGGAATGATGAGCCTAGGGGATAGGCCATCATGAGGTCTAGGGAGAGGGAGAATGAGGGAGGAGGAGAGGCCATTAAAAATCAACCTAAGAGCATGGCGCCACAGCTGAGGTGATGGCCAACCAAAATGGGGATTAGAAAAAAAATGGGGAAATTGCAATTTGGGGTTCGACTAATTACTTTATATTTTCCCCTAATTATATGAAAATTCATATTTTTGAAATGCACTTCAAAAATTCCCAAAAATTCACCCCTAGCTAATTTGGGGGTGATGATTCCAACGGCGAAGTCAGAATTTGATTCCGACGATTATTTAATTATTCTACTTTCCAGTGCATTTAATTATATTAAAATATTTGTGAAAATTTGATGACTTCCAAATGCGTTCAAAACATCACCCCTAGCTAATTTGGGGGTGACGATCACAACGGCAAAGTCTGATTTCGATTTTGAGGTCAAAATAAATACCTCAGTTTTTTAATTAATTAATTATTAAAATAATCCAAAATATTAGATTGAACTCCGAATTGCTCCAAACCTTCAGAGTTTGGTTCTAATGACTTGATGAACTTAATGGAATGATAATTATACTATGATTATGCTAAAATTAAGCTGGGTAACAATCTTGGGTTGTTACATAAATCCACCTCTCTTAGAAATATACAACCATGTGTATACAACCTTTACAACTAAGAATTTTAAGTAAACTCTCAACTTTAACCAATTATTGAACTAGAACCTATGAGTCAGAATCCTTTTAGCAGGATTCTGCACAATGGAGGTATTTAATTCATTATCGGATTTCAAAGTATTTTTTAGATTTTTTTTGGATTTATCTCATGTAGTTAGAAGTATCAGCATGAGCATAAGCATGATGTGTGAGTATCATAATGATATTTGAGTATTAGTGATAATTTATGAGTTACAGAATGTTGCATATATTGACTGGGGAATTTCAGGATGAATTGGCATCACAATAAATGATATTTCTAATTAGATGTATGTATACATTGGACCGTATTACTCATAGCAGTTCAGTGATATTTTGTTTATATATTAGTAGCATACAGTATTGTGGCATATTCAGATACATAGTTTCAGTGACAAACAACATAGTTTTACAAATCATTACTCAATTTTTAGATCCATTACTCTTTTTGGTCTACCTTTAATATTCAGTTTACAGTTCAGTTTTACTTTACTTTGCTTCAGTTTGTACAATTTTATACAGTTTTATACTTTCAGCTATCTTTATAGTATTACTATAGATTTAATTACGTTATGTAAATATTAAATGAATAACGAGAACTGTTTAAATTAGTCTCGATGTGTTAGACTAACACGGGGTACTTTTGGGATCCGACAATTTGCTAGATCTTGAGCAGTATATTGAGCCAGGTCAGGAAGACACCCAGGAGATTCAGGAGGAGCCAGTGGAGTACTAATGGACTCTTCTTCGGCTTTATTTTTTGCTTAGTTCAATCCAGTAGTAGCTTTTATGGCTATTTTAGTAAAATGTTGTAATAATTCTAGATATATTTTCTTTTCTTTTTTGAGATAAATGTTTTTATACAGCTTCTGTGATGAATGTTTCTGGATGTTTACTTAGCTTTCACATTCTATTATATACTACTTATACTTAGTATTGTGATGTGATCAGTGTACTGAAAATGCTGATATCTTATGCATATATTGGAATCCTTATGTGTGTTTCAAATCCAATGTATGTATCGGTCTAATATATAGGAAATTGATACTACTCTTATCTTAAGTATTAGCTCTCAACCCTCCTTGAGGTTGAGTCAGCAGCCCTTCAGAGGGGTTTTGTTTCAGCTATTCGGGGAGACAAAATATTCCTCCCTGAGTGGCGCATCACTCCACCACCGATCTGATTATACCTATCTCTTGAGCACGGCAATGGGGCGGGGCGCTACAGACTTGGTATATGGCATTTACGCAGTGGCTCATCTCTCCCTTACTAGTGGATTAGGGTCTATACCTAATCCAATCTTAAGTGGGAGATTTGTCAAAGTGATTCTCCACCCCTCAGTATAATGATTATGGATTAAGGGGCGGGGAGCCATAATGAAGTTAATAAAATTTCTTTAGCTTGCGATAAGGACCTACGTCAGGCTGGGAAATCTGCTGTGCAACATAAAGATACACTCCAACCGGCTTCCTAAACAACACAAAAATATTGCTAAAGAGACCATTCAACTTATGGAATTTATAAAGCCCGATCAAATTGAAACTTCTCAGCCCACTAATGCAATCAAAAAAATTAAGAGGCTTCGACATTAAAGAAGTCAGAAAATAGCTTTTTATTGATATTAATCCAGCATATCGACTTTGTCGGAAAGGACTTTAAGACGAACGTAATTTCAGCAATAATATTCATTTCCAAATTAGACAAATTCCATTCAGCATCATGATATTTTTTCCTATTGCGAGCCACCCAAATGTTCCATAAGAGTAAGGCGTCAATTAAATTCACAAGTTGCACCTTCTTATTCTGCAACATATTACCATTCCATTGAGAAATAAGAGAATTAAGATCGATAGCCTGCTGAATACAAATTTTAATGCTGTTAAAGGTGCTCCATAACCTCTGCACAATTGGGCTAGTAAAAAAAAGGCGGCCAATACTTTCAGAGCTAGCAATTGATATGTGACAGCAATTACATTTAGAAGGAAGTAAAAAACCCCGAGAGATGAGGATTTCATCAACGCTAATAAAATCATGATGGAGTCTCCAAATAAAAAGCTCATTTTCGTAGGGATGTTATGATGCCAAAACCACAGTTTAAACCTTGCAATTTTATATTTTCTGTGAATGTTCCACGCTAACTTAAGATTAAATTTATTGTTGAGGATAATGTCAGTTGTGGCAAGTTTCTCATCCCTTATGTTCGGAGAGTAACTAAAAATTAGATCTTGAAAGCTAGGGGGAATGATTGATTTAATGAGATTAGTATTCCAACCATTGTCAATGAAACAATCCCCTAACGTCAGCTTAAAAAGGGTCAGATTGCAAATAAGATAAAGCAGACCAAGATCACACCAGTCATCACACCAGAAAGAAGTAGAATAATCAACTTTGGACCACACAATTATTTGCTCCATGAGATTTCTGGAACCCAACATCCTCTTCCAAGTTATAGAATCCATGATCTTCTCCTTTACCAGAACCGGATGAGCGGTGGCACAATATTTAGCATTAATTATATCCACCCAAAAGTTATCCCTAGTACGAAAGTTCCACCAAAGTTTGGTAGAGAAAGCGGCATGAATGGCATCAAGACTTCTCATCCCAAGTCCCCCTTCCAAAAAGGGGAAAGAGAGATTTTCCCATTTAGTCCAAATAAGCTTGGAACCTTTGTTATTACCCCAAAGGAATTTGTTAAAAATGGTGTTAATTTTAGTCAAAATCGCTTTGGTGGGAGACGTAACTTCAAGCCAATAAAGAGGGATAGTGTTCAAGATGTATTTGATAAGAATAAGGCGCCCTCCTTGAGAGAGGTAAATGTTTTCTCAACTTCGAATTCTTTTAAGAATTTGCTCAATTAGCCTGTTGTAGAGTAAGCTTTTATTTGGACCTTTAAATATGGGAATCCCAAGATAATTACAAGGAAATTTTCCCTCCTTAAATCCCAAATTAGTCTTTATAAAATCTTTCAGATTAGAAGTGGCTTTATTATTTATGAAGAAATTTGACTTAGCCGCATTGATTTTAAGCCCCGAATCTTTTTTGAAAGTATTAAAGAGCGCTTTGATCTTTAAAATGTTTCTTTTAGCAGCATTTGTGAAAATTATAAAATCATCGGCATATGCTAAGTGAGAGATCAAGAGTTTGCTTCCAATTTTAAAATGCAAATTTTGGTCCATCCTAAAAGCTTTGTTGAGATTTATGGACTAATAATTGATGGCAAGATTGAAAAGGATGGGAGATAACGGATCCCCTTGCCTAAGACCTCTGGAAGATTTAAAAAAACTCGCAGGAGCTCCATTAATCAAGATAGAGAACCAAACATTTGAGATTAAATTCTTAATTTTTGAGATAAAAGAAGTATTGAAACCATAAACTTGAAGCATATTTAACAAAAAGTTCCAATCAAGTTTATCAAAAGCCTTTTCAATATCCAATTTAAGGACTAAATTATGGCCTCTATTTTTTTTGTTAAGGCAATGGAATAATTTTTGTGTGACTAAAATATTGTCTTGAATGTATCTTCCAGAAATAAAACCACTTTGATTTTGCTCAATTAGCTTTGGGAGAAGATCTTTTAAACGATTAGCAATTAATTTGGAGATGATTTTATTGAGGGAAGAACAAAGGCTAATGGGTCTGAAATGGTTCCACCAGGAAGGGGCGGCAACTTTAGGAATTAGAGTGATGGTTGAATGAGAAAAGAATTTTGGAAGAGGGGCGTTACAAAAAAAACTCTTTGATTCCATTACAAATGTCAACCCCAACTATGTCCCAAGCTTTTACAAAAAATTCAATGGGAAAGCCATCCGGGCCGGGACAAGAATCCTTCTTAAGATTTTTAATGACCTTCCAAATTTCATCATTCGAATGCATGACATTAAGGGAGTTATTATCAGAGTAAGAAATAGAAGAATCGGGAGGACATAACGTTAAATCAGTTGGGTGGCTAGACTCTGAGGACAGAATATGAGAGAAATAACTAATAGCAGTCTTGAATATCTTCGACTTTAGAAAGAGTCACACCTTCAAGATTTATGATGAGTGAATAGAGTTCTTGGAGCGGTGTTTATTAACCCAGTTGAGATAAAATTTTGTGTTTTTTTCACCGTGCAATTTCCAGTGGGTACTACACTTTTGTTTCCAATAGCATTCTATATTGTTATGACATTGAATAAGCTCAGCTCTAGCTTTGGAGAAGTTGATTTTATTGGTGTTGTTTGGAAGGGTTTCAAAGATGTTTTCTAAATTATTAACCCGATTTTCAAGAGATATCGCCTTATTAAAAATATTAACTACCATCTTATGATTCCAATCATTAAGAGTTTTAAGGAGGCGTTTGAATTTCTCAACTAATCTCGGAAGACCGTAAGAGCTACAATTTTCATCCCAAGATGAGCGTATAACATCTAAGCAATCAGTTATGTTTAGCCAAAACAATTGGAACCTAAAAGATTTATTATTTCGGGTGGGAGAAATGCTAGAACAAAGAAAAATTGGCTTATGATCCGAGTTAGAAGAGTTTTGGGAAAAGTTTTTAATCATATTAAAGTGATTACACCAAGCGCTATTCATTAAGAATCTATCAAGACGGGCATCATTTGACATAAGAGATCTTTCCAAATAAATGTCGCAAAATTTGAGAGAAGTGCAAATCTTCTTAAAAGTGTAAATCGTTCTTTCGGTTATCGTACTTTTGTAGTAACGAAAACAAATCTAAGAGAGCATACGGGTATATGCCCTTTTCTTTCTGATGACGATGGCACATGTTTGCATAGAATACAAAGGAAATCGCTGCATTAAATACAGAATAACTCCTCTGAATCAAAATGCGATCATTCACCGACCGGCATTGCTGGCGATCATTCATTGATTCATTTTAGATTCAGTTGACCGTCTACATGAGAGATATATTTTTCTATGCAAATTATTCAATTAAAAAAACAAAACTATTCTTTTTTCATGTGTTCAAACCATTTATGCAACAAATGTAATGATCTAGACAAAAGATCATCAGCATATCAGTAGTAGTATGAACTTTAAACAACCTGCAATCATAAGAATAAGCTGGCCAATTCTTGTATCTAAGTCTTTTAATATGCCAATTTACTCTTGACAACAATACTAATTTGGTTTCGAACGAAACTAAAGCCAAATTATGCAATGCCACAATTATCACCAATCAACTACAAACCTTTGTCACAACAACAATTAGTGTGAGGGGAACGACTCTTACCCGTAAAAAAAAATAGACAAAAAGATGTGAGTGCAGAGCACTTTGAGATGTAAGATGGTGGGAGAAATCATGCTCTGTAATTTATGAGAGCAAATGTTTATTCTTTAGACATAAAAGTATCACACTACAATTGTCACATGTCTCAAGCATGTCACCTATATGACCTTACCACAAAATAGAGAATTTCTAATAATATATTTAAAAAAATTAAAATTAAAATTTTTAAATAATCTTAAATATTTAATTAATTTTGTATAAATATTTTTAAAAAATTGATATTATAAATCACATTTTTCATAGTTTGCTTATGCATAAGATTTTTTTAATAAATCTGATATATGTCAAGTTAATACATTTTAATTCATTATTATTCAATAATTATAATTATTATATACAATTGAAATTTTTTAATATATATAATTATTTATATTTATTAATCAAATTTTAAATGGTTATGAGTATGGCCGAAACTCAAAATTTGAACTCGACTCGACTCAAACTCGAGACATTTTTACTTGACTTGAAAATTTTTGAGTTGAGTTCGAGTCGTACGTCTTGACTCGAACCCTATTTAAAATAACTCGAATTCGACACGAACTCAACTCGAATAAATTTGAATCGAATTTGAGTACGAAAAGCCGGCGGCACTAATTATATATTGCTCGCATATGTGAATCACAAGCAAAATATTTGAAATTTGAATATTTTTCAGATGTTAGTGTAAATAAATAAAATTGTAGGGAATTTACGAAATTTCATTTATTTATGAGGAATAATATTTAGATTCGTTGAAATGAGATTATAAAAACTCTTTTAATAAAATTTAAATTTATTTTAGTGTATATTTATTTATATTAAAATAATATAAATATTATTTTTAAAATTTATATTTAATATACCTAAAAAATATCATTCAATAAATTTTTTTGAATTCTAACTCAGCTGCTAGTCACATTTCTCTTTATTTATATAATTTGTATTTACTTTTCCGCATCACTGGAAACCCTATATAAATAGCTCTCGGCCTCAGCAGCCATCCCACCTCCTGTTCTCATTGAACCCCCTGTCATCTTCCTCAGCCTCCCTAACACGTACAGTCGAAAGGGCGGAAATGGTGAAGTTCTCAAGGGAATTCGAAGCTCAGCTCATTCCAGAGTGGAAAGACGCCTTCGTGGACTATCGCCAGCTCAAGAAGCATGTCAAGAAGATTAAGATTTCGCTCTATTCACAGCAGCGATCCGAAGCCGCCGCCGCCGCCACAGGGAACGACGTCTCCAGCTTAGGATTCTCCATCTTCGATGCCTTTCGCTCCGTCTCCGCAATCGTCTCCACAGGATTTAAATGCGGCCAACCCGATTTCACGGTCTCGGTATGTATGTTATATGCGGTATAAATATCCTGCAACTCTTCAATGATTCGACTTCTTCTTTCGATTTTGCTGCGGGATTCTTCAATCGGGATCCTGCGGGCCACCGGAATCCGCCGATTTCGAAATGCGAGTCTCCGGCGGCCGAATCGTGACGAATTTCGGTGTGAAAACGGGGTTTCGAGCTTTGAGCTGCGCTGATTTCTTGGATGATTATGTTTGCACTTTTGATCGATACGTTGCGAGCTAGGAATGAGATTTTTATACCTGTTCGGATAAAATAAAAGATAGGAGTGCAATATTAATTTCTCGGATTAAAGTTTTTTATACATTTCGATTTTTATACCTTTTATTTTTATCTTAATTAAATTACTGCTTGCCCCTACCAATTTCGGATCTAAGCGCGGCCAACGCGATTTTATTAATTCAATTTTTGCTTTCGATATGGCTGCGGGATCACCGGAATCCGCCGATTTCGAAATGCTAATCGCCAGCGGCGTTATCGTGACGGATTCCGTCGTGAAAACAGCGTACGAGCTTTAAACTGTGTCGATTTCATGGACGAATCTGATTGCTTTTGATCCGACAGTCGCGAGCGAACGATCGAAAATTTTGCCTCTGTTATATAAAAAAATGAGATATGCTATGTTCAATTTCTTATGCTTTGTTTTATATATATATATTGTTATGGTGAATTTAAGAAGTTAAATTAAGCATTCAATTGGCTCAGCGAGTGAGCTCTTCCAGAACTATCGTATTGCACTGTACGTACGTATTAAACTGTATTCGTTTCCAGCAACTCTTTAATGATTCAATTTCTCCTTTCGAATAGGCTGCGGCTGACCGGAATCCGCCTAATTTGAAATGCGAATCGCCGGCGGCAGAATCGTGATGGTTTCTACTGCGAAGCGGAGTTCGAACTTTGAGCTACGTTGATTTCTTGAACGATTCCGTTTGCTTTTTGATCGTACACGTGCGTTCGAGCGATTGAGATTTTTGTCCTGTTATATAAAAAATGCGAAAAAGGCTCCTTCAATTTCTTATGATTTATTGGTTCAATCCTTTGTTTTGTATCTTAATTTTTAAATCCAATTTATCAATTTAATGATTATTTATGTTCATACGCAATTATTATTAAAAATAATTGTTATGATTATTTTGATGAGCTTAACTTAATCATCGCTGTCCCAAAAATAGCTCAAATCTCCCATATCTATTTCATTGCATATTTTCACTATCTAAAATAATAATAAAAATTAAGAAACCTATTTGTTTAATAATGCTTTAATAATAATAACAGCTGTATGAAGATTCAGTGCGCTGAGAAGATTATCCTCATTTTTTCAGTGGTAACTCGAATTATGATTTCACATTTTCAAAGCTTAATTGATAATAAACTCATGAATACTCAGTTTTTCAGTGATAAATTTGATTTTTTTTTTTGTGGTTATTGCTGCTGTATTAATCATTACAGTTAATTTGATCCAGGCCGATGACGAGGATAGCACAGAAGAAACGGAACCAACTAAATCCAGAGAGGATGAGGTAACTGATAGAATCGATTATGAATTTTTTCCCTATTTTATATAAAACCATTAAAAACAACAGGAAAAGGAATTCTTGGATAAAGTGGAATCGGAGCTGGAGAAGGTGAACAGATTCTACGAGGCGAGGGAGAGAGAGTTCTGCGAGCGCGGGGAAGCTCTGACGAAGCAGCTCCACACTCTCACGGATCTGAAGAAAATCCTCGAAGAGCACCGCCGTTGCTGCCGCCAACGGCGGCCTTTCTCCGGTGACCCGGCAGCCTCGCCGGCATTCTCCGCCGAAGCGATGGCGGTTCAGCCGAAGGCGAAGAAGGGAGCAAAGCCGAAGGCCGCGGCGCTGAGGATCGACATTCCGGCGACTACTCCTGGGAAGACGATCTCCGCCATAGCCGCAGCTTTGGTGTGGGAAAACCTTGTCAACGGAGATGAGAACGGAGGTAGAGATTACATTAGCCGGAAGAAGGTTCAGTGCGCTGAGAAGATGATCCGGCGCGCCTTCGTTGAGTTGTATCGCGGCCTTGGACTGCTCAAGAACTACAGGTATTTATTTATTGGTACATACCTTTTAAATATTTTTTAAATAATATGAATAATTAGAATTTAAAAAATTAAATAAAATAAAAAAATTTATTAAATTTATTTTTAATTCATAAAAATATATTTTTTAAATTTTAAATTCTAATTATCTATATATTTTTTTAAAATATTTATAATTATATCTTTCTAGTGCGAACCACTGATTCTAACAGCCTTCGTGGTTCGAAAGAATCCTAAAAAATTCAAATAAATAATATTAATTTTTTTTTAAAAATAATTTAATTATTGTAATCAAATTTCATTATAATCAAATTAATTTACACAGATTCTTAAAACGGCGAAACAACACGAAAAAAATAGTTTGGCTGTGTGCCAAGAAGTTAATGGTCGTTCGGTGAAAACTAAGTTTCAATTTTCATAGTATTTTATTTTAAAATAGTTTATTTTATCTCTAAATAAAAAAATTTTGAGAGCCCGTAGATTCAATTTCATTACAAAAAAAAAAAAAAATTACAAATACAACTGTATATAAAATTATAGAGAACTACTGAACTTCAAATTTAGTTTTCTTTTAAGATTATATAAAATTACAAAAAATTAAGATTATTTTATTTTATTATAATTATTATTTTATATTTACTTTGTCAGCTTCATTAAGAAATCATAATAAAACTTATGAAATTTGTATTCTTAATTCAACATATGAATTATAAAACCAGGGTTACTATCTTCAAATTTAGTTTTCTTTTTTTTTTTATAATTTATTAGTTTTTGTCGTATGTTCAAGCTTTCGCATACCTGATTCTTTAAGAAAAATGAAATTTTTGTATTTGTGAAATTAAAAAGATGATTGTATTAACACTTTCGTATTTTTTATCAGCTCACTGAATATGATTGCCTTCAGAAAGATCTTGAAGAAGTATGACAAGGTAAGGAATTCTTTCTCTTCAATATATGATAATACTATTTTTAAACCAATATTATTAATATTTTTCAATCATGTTATGTATTAATTATTGTTGATTATTGATTGTTTCTTTAATGTAAAATTTCACTTCAAAAACTTTACTATCACATAAAAATTTGAGTTCTTGAGTAAATTTTAAATACATGCCCAAATAATATTCGAAATAACTGATCAAAAATATAAATAAAAAAAAATCATGAAAAATTAAGATTAAATTCACTATTTTTTATAAGAATCACTAAAAATTCATATTTTAAATACTAATCCTAATATCTATATATTCGGGTAAGTGAGCCTTCTTTAAAAATTTATCACCAAATGCAGGCACTGATGAGGCCGCCATCTTGCGACTATTTGCAGAAAGTGAAACGATCACACTTCATAAACTCCGACAAGGTACTTAAAACGTCATTTTTTTTCATTGTTTGGATTGTTTCATAAAATAGACAAAAATTAGCTCCCAAAATAACAAAATACAAATAAAAATTTTGGGATTATTATTTATTTCAGCCTTAAATTTTAAGCAAATTTGGGATAAGCTAAACTATAATAAACTACTTTCAGAAGTAATTAAATTAAGCTAAACTAAATTAAGATAAGTACAAAATAAATAAAATTGAATTTTTTTATCTGCTAGTTGCAAGGTTGAATACAGAATGCTTTAAATTCAGGTGGTAAAGCTGGTGGACGAGGTGGAATCCATTTTCATCAAGTACTTCGCTGGAAACAACAGGAAAAGCGCAATGAAGTTCCTCCGTCCAGATCAGCCCAAGGAATCCCACAAAATCACCTTCTTCGTGGGTTCGTTTCTACTTATTTATATTATCAGACTCAAACTCAAAGGGGTTGCTTGATTTGCTGCAATGCTATTTAAAGATGTCGTTAAGATTATAGATGTTTGGTTCAATGCTATCCTATTAATGACATTTCAAATTTTTGAAAATACCACTGCCTAATGTTACGTGAATGTTGGCCGAAATCGCCCGACAGTTAGATAACATCACGGCATCTGATCGGGTGCTTCGCCTACGAGTCGATGGAGAGCGCGAATCGGCGACGGCGAAGGCGAATCAGCGGTGGCGATGGCCAAGGAGAATCGGTGACGACGACTTCCTCCTCTTATGGAATCGTTCCGTCGGAATCGTTCCGTTGAATCCGGCGAGTCTGGCGAAAACGATTTTTACCCTATTATCTGCTGGGTAATCTTAACTCACATGTAACATAGCATAAGCGGCAATCAATGACATTGATCCAAATATAATATTATCCGGAGGATTACAGTGCTATCTGTCTGAAAACATGCTATCATAATAACTTTTCACCGGACATTGAACGAATCAGCCCCAAAGAGCTTTTAAAAGTTATTTATCCATTGGTGCAGGTTTGTTCACGGGCAGTTTCGTGGCTTTGTTCACTGTGTACGCCATCCTAGCTCATATATCTGGAATTTTCTCGTCGGCTTTCGAACCCGGTTACATGGAGATCGTTTATCCAGTTTTCAGCGTGTTCGCTCTGCTGAGCCTGCACATATTCCTGTACGGATGTAACCTGTTCATGTGGAAGCGATGCAGAATAAACAACAATTTCATATTCGAATTCAATCCCAACACTGCCCTCAACTACAGAGACGCCTTCCTGATCTGCACCTCCTTCATGACGTTGGCTGTGGGATCAATGGTCGTTCACCTCATCCTCACCGCCTCGCCTTCATCATCCCACCGCCATCATCTGGTCTATGCGAACGCAATCCCAGGAAGTCTCTTAGCGGTGCGTTTCCTACCGCCATGCAATGATTAGCTGCAAAATCTTCAGCCTGTAAATTAGTTTTGTTCGGCAGATTCTGCTGGGAACTCTGGTCATTCCCTTCAACGTCTGCTACCGCCCCACGCGCTACTGCTTCCTGAGGATCATGCGCAACATCATATTCTCGCCCTTGTACAAGGTAAGGTGCCTTTTTTCATGGTACTACAATCAGAGCGCAATCAATCAATGCCCATTGTGCTGCTGCTGCTGCTTGCAGGTGCTGATGGCGGACTTCTTCATGGCCGATCAATTGACGAGCCAGGTGCCGCTTCTTCGCAATTGCTTTTTAATTCGAGAGTATTTATAATCATTGAATTCATTATTGGGGGGCTTAGCGCAGATCCCGATGCTGAGGCACATGGAGTTCACCTCCTGCTTCTTCGTGGCTAACAAATTCGGAATGCACCCATACGAAACCTGCACCCGCAGCAAGGACAGCAAAATCCTCATCTACGTCATCTCCTTCCTCCCGTACTACTGCCGAGCCGTGCAGGTGCGCCAGATAGGGTTTATGGTTCACAGTTTAGAACTTAGGATTATCTCTCACTTTTTTCTTACAAATTAAATTGTAATAAGCTAATTATGCGGTTAATTGTAGTTACTTTTAAATTATTGAGAACAATGCTACAGTATTCTCATTGACTGAACACTTTTTTTATTTTTAAAAAATATTGATAATTAAAATTGAACTCTAAAATTATAGAGAACCTGATATAAGAAAACTCTTGTTGATTCTTCTTCTAATTGGAGTTTAATTTCTGACGCAGTGCTTGAGGAGGTACGTGGAGGAAGGGTACGACCGGAACCAGCTGGCGAACGCGGGAAAGTACGTGTCAGCGATGGTGGCTGCGGCGGCTCGGTGGAAGTACGCGGTGGAGCCGGAGAATCCAGGGTGGCTGGCGGCGGTCGTGGTCACATCCGCTCTCGCCACGGTGTATCAGCTGTACTGGGACTTCGTCAAGGACTGGGGCCTGCTCGACTTCCGCTCCTCGAACCCGCTCCTCAGGGACGACCTCATCCTCCCCAACTGGCGGTGCATCTACTACGCTTCTATGGTCAGCTAGCTGAGTGTCTTAATATTTGACCGGCCAACAACAGATGAGTGAATGAGTCACTACTGAACCATTTTCTTTCAGGGTTTCAACCTAGTGCTCCGGCTGGCGTGGATCGAGTCGGCGTTGAGGCTAAATGTTGGCCCGATGGAGTACCGTCTGCTAGACTTCCTCCTCGCCTCCCTCGAGATTATTCGGCGGGGGCACTGGAATTTCTATAGGTATGTAGCGTGCATATGATTTGGAATATTAATCCTTTTAATTAAGATTTAAGGCTGATTAACGTATGTTGTTAATAATAAAGGGTGGAGAACGAGCACCTTAACAACGTGGGGAAGTACAGAGCTGTGAAAACCGTTCCCCTTCCTTTCCGCGACGCGGAATGATGATAACCCATTCTAAATGATGCTAATAGGCTCATTGATTAGTGATTCTTTTGTGCTCTGGCTTACATATTAATATATAATTGATGATTACTTCTTAATCCCCTTCGAGCGTTAATTAGTCACTTCAGAGGAACAAAGGTGGACAAGACGAGAGCTCAAGTGCTGCTGCTGCTGCTGGAACTAACATTATATATATTTTAGAGAAATGCTCACTGCAGTTATTCTATTATATTTTTATTAAATATTTATTTTTATGAAATAAAATATTATTTTTTTTTTTTTTTTTTGGGTAAATTTTGAAGCCTGTATATTAAAATTGAAAGAGTTTTTCAAGTATACAACAAAGTAATGAATAATAGAAAAAATAACATCCTAATAGAGAAAAACTAAGAAAGAAAGCAGTACCTAAAAGAGAACCAACATATAGATAAAAATTTGGACATAGGACTTAGCTCCTCCGAGATGAGGCCGACGCAAGACCGATGATCAGCCGGGCAACTAACCATAGATCAATGTAGTATCTGATTCAGTGTAGTTTAAAAGGCAAGAGTAGAGTCGCCAGCAAGCAAATGGGGTCTTGAAAATCTTCATTATCATCATGGTCCAAATACCAAGCCAGACAAATCTTGAAATCAAATTTATCATTTATGGAAAACTCTTTCAGCCGAAAAAACTAGCCACGAGAGAAGGCAAAAGCAGCATCCAGAAAAAATTAAAAGAAACATCAAAACAGATTTCAAGATTCTTCAAAAAAATGCAGAGTAGCTCACAGAGAAAAGACCCTTAGATAAAACCGCTACTTCAAAAGCCATCATCAAGATTTCACAAAAGATAAAAATATAACATGCTGCGAGAAGAACTTGCCAGAAACTCAGAGAGCTATCCAAATGGAAATCGCAAAAAAAACCAATATCACAGGGCAACTTCCGCAGAAGAACAGCTGTGAAAAAGGCAGCAAAGCCCCCGATCAAACATCCAGAATAAAGCCCAGTCGAGAACCAAAAAATCAATGTTTTGTAAGGAGCTCATGCTTCCACCTTAGAAGAAATTCGAACTTATTGTAATGCTTCGCTGTAATAATAGCACGATTTTTATATTTGCTCAAGTCATGAATATCCCAAAGAATTTGTAATGTAGAAGTGGGAAAGATGTAATTATGAGCGGTAGGAAAGATCTTATTTAGCATGTAAAAAGCATAGTCACATTGAATAAAGAGATGAGAATGAGTTTCATCAGCTTTCAAACAGAAATTGCAATATGAAGAACAAGAAATGCCTCTACTAGTGAGGACATCTGTCATTTTTAAACCAGTATTCAGGACTTTCCAAATGCTGCATTTTATGTGAAGTTTAATGTATTTTCTCCATAAGCAAGAGGCCCAAGAAATATCAGGCCAATTATTAAACTGAATGAAATATGCATTTTTGAAAGTAAAATCAACTCTGTTTTGAAAAAGATAAGTCTTGCTGGAAGCATCAGTGCTGGTGTAAGGTTTAAAATAGTTGAGGTACTTATCAAATCCTTCCAAAATGGCGAGGCCAGCTTATTTGAAAGAGGGGAAGTATCAAAAACTCTTAAATAATTGCTTTTCCATCAGTTTGTTAAGAGAGATGTGTTGCATAAAATATACCAATAATGAGAAAGTTTTCAGCTTAGAAGTAATTTAGAAGGGAAAATAGTACCAATACCACCTTTATCAGTAGGAGAAGCCAATTTGTTCCAAGCTATCGTGTGGAGTTTGACACCAAGGGAATCATGGTCCAGGAATCTAGCACACAGTTGTTTAATAACTTTGATGATACTTTTGGGAATAATCATGCCTGAACCAATGAAGGAGGGACCATATAGAATATTTTAACAGTTGTAATCTTCCGGCAAAGGAAAGGGTCTTTTGCGCCCATCCTGAGATCCACTTATGAAGTTTAGAAAAAAGAGGGGTGAAATTTTCAGCTTTTGGACGACGAGGCAAAATAGGAAGCCCCAAGTCATTCATAGGAAACTGCTCAATTGGGTAATTCCAGATTTTCGCTAACTCATTTACATTTGAGACCGAATTTGAAAAAAATATTTGGGATTTGCCATTGTTCACGCTGAGGCCAGATGCCTCCAAAAATCTATCTAGACAATTTTTGTAAGCACCAATGTTGGTGGTGGAAGCTGTCCCTAAAAAGAGAATATCATCAGCAAAAAGAATATGAGAACAGCTGAAGTCCCCAATATTAAAACCCATAATACGCTTGTTATGAACTTCTTCGTCAATAGAAGAAGAAAGAAAATTCATGGCTATGATAAACAATAGAGGATAAAGGGGGCAACCCTGCCTGAGGCCCGTGGAGGAGTAGAAATAACTATGGGTCGTACCTTGAATGTTTATTAAGAAATGTATGTTAGTGATACAAGCTGAAATCCACTCAATTAACTTCCTTGGAATGTTAATTTCAAAGAGCGCATTGATGATAAAATCCCGATTGATGCTGTTAAAAGCTTTCTTTAAGTCTATCTTGGCACAGAATAATTTTGAAGGGTGTCAGTTGAAGGTTCTAATAATTTCATTTGCAAGAATGACATGGTGAGATAATTGCCTGCCCTTAACAAAAACAGCTTGTGCCGGATGAATAAGCTTCGGGAGAAGGGGCGATAGGCGAGCAGCTAGGAACTTGGATATGCATTTGTACAAGGTGTTGCAAAGGGAGATTGGTCAGAAATTTTCCATGGACATATTACCTTTACCTTTAGGGATCAGGGAAATAAGCGTGTGGTTAAGCCATCTAGGCATTACACAATTCTCAAAGAAGTACTCAACGACCAAATAAAAAGAACTATTAATTTTTCTCCAAGATTTTTTGAAGAACAATGAAGTGAAACCATCCGAATTCGGTCTAGCATTATCATTAATAGAGAAAACTGAATGCTTAATATCTTCATGAGAGAAAGGTCTGCAAATAACTTTATGCATTGAAGAATCAATAGCAGCATAAGGTTTAGATATAATGGATCCGTGCCCCTTCTTCGAATTGAGGAGCTCATTGAAATAATATATGGCTTGGTCTTTAATTAAAGATGAGCAAGAGCTGGCTTGGTTTCTTCGAATAGCTATGTGAGTAAAACAAAACTTGAGATTACCTTCGCCCATGGAAAACCAGTGGGCCTTAGCACGCTGCTTGGCCCAAGAAATCTCATTAGAGATAGCCACTTTGAGAGCATGATGGATTTCAAGATACCTGAGGCGCGTGTTTTCATTTAAAGGATTTGCCACATTCATAGCCTCCAATTGGGAAAGTCTCCAATGATTTACATCAGAGGGATTAGAATGATGTTTGTAGATCAGTTTGAAGACCCTCTTTGTTTGGAATAATTTTATGTGAAACTAAAATAAGGATCACCCCCATAGGTTTCTCTCCAAATGGCTTCAACAATATTTATAAAATCTTCTCTATTGGACTAGAAATTTTTAAAGCAGAATCTTGGAGGCAAAGTTTGAGGCTGTGACCCCATAATAAGGAGCGGAGAGTGATCCGAGGAAGCAGGAGGAAGAACTTTGTAAAAGGCTTCCGGATAGTTATTTAACCATTCCATATTGCCCAGGCAGCGATCGAGTTTTGCTTTGATAGGAGTGTCCTGTCTGTGGTTGTCCCAAGTGTAAAGACTACCCGAATAATGCAAATCAATCAGCCCAATTTCATTCAAGCAATAGTTTAAAACAGTAAGTTTGGAAGGAGAGGTCGGGAGACCACCAATTTTCTCATGCACAAATCTGATACAATTAAAATCACCAGAGATAAGTCATGGCCCGCAAAGGCTCTGTTTGATCTGCCTTAAATTGTTCAACAAAGAGATCCTCTCATTTTCATTTTCATAATTAGAAGCATAAATAAAGGTGATCTAGCAATCAAAGCCATTATGATGAAAATTGCCTTGAATTAGCTGGGGATTTATGACACTGGGGTAAACATAGAATTATCTAGATTCCATTTTACCCAAATTCTTCCATCAAAGACCTAATCAAAGTTATTACAGCAGCTTTCTGGATTATAGAGGGCGTATTTTCTCAGATTGTGGGTAGAGGAAATATTACGGGTCTTTGCTTTGGATCTAATTCTCCGAATGAATCACCTCGGCATAATAGACCCGTCCTCCTCCTCCTTATTTTCTCATGAGATTCCTCCCTCTATTCCTTCCTGAGTAAAGGAAAATAATTAGCTTCAGCAAATGATTTTGGACCTTTCCCTGATCTAAAAACGGCTAATAACAAATAAAACTGAAGGTCGTAGCCGCTCACTCAGGGCCCGGCCCAAATAATCTTTTTCTTCTGCTTGATCCTCTCTGCCTCCTCCCCCTCCCCTCCTTTTGTATCTCATCTCATGCTTATACCAAAAATTCTCACTTGGAATGTTAGAGGTCTACACTAGAACATTCGTATTGCTGACCTCAGATCTCACCTGATGATCCATCGACCTGACATTACTGGCATCCTGGAGTCAGATATTACTTACATTTCATTAAACGAATTTTATTGGATGCCATATAAATATATCTAAAAATCATTTTCCTATATTTTGTTATGATTCCGTGGGAACAAATTAACTCCAAACAATTTCTTTCAAGACATCTTTTATATATATATATATCACTAGTATTAAAGTATTTAAATATAATATTGACTCATAATTATAAATTTATTAAAATTAATTAATTAACTAAAATATATATATATTAAAAGACTATTAATTAGACTAAAAAAAAAATTCAAGCTAATTTTTTTAACTATTTTTTAAATATTTATGCAATCAGACTTGACAGTTTTAATAATTTAAATCACGAGGTAGAGTTGTTGGTGCAATTTGAACGTGCAGAGATTGCACATATCAGCCCATCAACCTAATATAATTAATGGGCTTATCAATCTATCATTAATATTTGTATAATCGTATAAGCACATATTAATCTACCTAATTAATCTAATTAATCTGTCTGTTATCTTTTATAATATATATATATATATATATATATATATATTATATTTATTATTAATATATATATTTTATTTTAAAGTTTCTGTTTATACATATCTATATATATGTATACATTCCATTTCTAAAATTTTATTCTTTATAAATTGTAAGTAATCCTACCAGTCTATTATTAAGTCATACCCATATATATATATAGTTATTTATGACAAATCCTAAGTGTAGTCATAGTTTACATTTTTTTTTTTTTTTTTTGGAAAGTCGTCTCGATAAATTTTATTTCATAAAAAAAAGACGATACAGGACTGGGGTTGGGAGGTTACAGAAAATTCAAAAACCAGCCCCAAAAAGAAGAGACCCAAGGTATAACATAAAAGGTCCGCTCCACTCCAAAATAAAAAAAGACAAACATACGACCTGCCAAAAAATAAAAAACACGGCGAACGCCACACCAGACCACAAACAAACACGGGGAGTAAATGACCAAACCACCTCAAGACGCCGAGCAGCTGAGCATACCAGCCCGAACAAGTAGCTTCCATCCGAGCCGGGAACCTGTAAAAGCAGACCCCAAACCAAAACCCACCAGCCTCCATCCAGCAAATGCAAACGCAAGGCACAAAATTGAACTTGAGCTTTCTCAAAAACGAATTCAGAAGGACAGAGACCCAAACTCATATCGAAAGAGAAGGACAGCTGTGACAGAACCCAGTCATCAAAAACAGTTCTCAAGGATCCAATACCAGCCAACACCCCGGCAGACCCATCCAGCATCATAGAAGACACCAGACAGCCAACCAACCCCAAAACCATAACCAACCAAAACAGCATACCCGTCCAACATCCGGCGAAACCCCAGCCCCCGACCCGGTCGAGGACACTGCTGCCATGACGCCGATCCCCCACAAGCACTCATATGCGAGAGCTGCGGCTCACCGGGCATCTTGCGAGCAAAATCGAAGAAGGCCGACAGAGCAAAGACCCGACGAGAAACAAGGACAGTAAAAAACGGCACACCGAGATAGAGCCCAGCAAAAAGATAGTCTCCACGCAAAAACAGCGAACCGTAATAAAATAGGAGCATCAGTAGCAAAACCCCACAACTTCACTAAATGTAGAAGAGGGGCAATAATTCCCCAGAACTTCATAGAGATTAAGTTAGGTACGGCATCGCAAAAATAAGGGTTTAAAGAAATATTGTTGCTTATAAGATGAGCAATAAATCCTGAGCAATAAAACAGAGAGACCACAGCATCAAATAAAAAAGCTCAAGAACCTTGATTTGCAACAATAAGCCCCAGAAGCAGATCCAAACAGACTTTCCCATCCAAACCAAAAACAATATCACAGGAAATTTGCTTCAACAAAAAAAAGGAGATAATAATCATTAGACTGAGCAGCAACTAAACCAACAAATTAAACGTCTAAAGCCATGACGTTAACAAAGAAACCCCAACCATTGATCGAGCAAAAGGTCAGAGAACTTTAGCGCAACTAGTCAAAAGATTGCCCATATGAACATTTAGATTAAAACTCCAGCCGCAGGAAGAAACGGACGCATGGCTATTGAAAGTCCACAAGAACCAAATGATACAACAATAAATCCCAAACAACCACTTTAAGCTTTTATGAAGAGAAAGGAAATTGCGGACATCCAGGCTCCAACGAAATCAAACTATAAACCAAGAAACCAAATTCCAGTGAACATCCTTCCATAAATTCAAACAAACTAGCAAACAAACATTAAAAGAACATATGAGATTCCACATATCAGCCTCACACAATAGATGCCAATTCCCAAACTGCCAAGCAACATTTTGCCAAAAATCCTCAAACATCCTAGTAAGGCAACTAGAGAAATAAATAGCAGCAGTATCTAAAAAAAATGTAAATGTAGATACATATATCTAAGTATGTATATATTTAGGTATATATATATATACATGCCTATAGAGATATATATTTCCATTATAGCAAGAATACCACAAAACATCATTAGGGGCCGTAAGAAACCAGCTCATAAAAAAAACGCCAGCCCAACAAAGAGGCACCCAGCACCAGATCATAGAGCCGAAGTTCCAGACCTTGGGGACAGCAGGAATTAAAAACCAACAGCCAAACAAATTAAAAGAAACTAGGTTCCTCCAGAGCAGCCAAGGCTTAGGAGTAGGATAGAATCTTATTTGTGTGCTCTTCATTTAAATTGATCCAGCAAAAGTTTTTAGTGCCAAATTTGCTTAAATTTTGGTGGATATCGCTTTTTATTTCTTCCAGAACTTTGTCGAACAAATAAGGATGAGAAGCGTATTTCCTAGCGTTCCTGGCCTTCCATAAATTCCAAAGGATAGCGCTATCCACTAGTTGGCCAATGTGGAGTTTCTTTTTGTGATTGGGCCAACGGTTCCAAATGTTGTGAATATTTTGCAAGTCATTAGTATTATGTTGGATGTTCAAAGAGGACCATATTTTCCGACTCGTGTCATTCTCAATGAAAATGTGGTTGACAGTTTCATTATTATCTGAGCAACATAAACATTTAGAAGCTAAGTTGTAACCTTTGCTTTGAATGATATCATCTGTGCTAATGTAATTATTATAAAGTCTCCATAAGAATAAGCCTTTGAGAGTGGGGATACAGTTTTTCCAAAACTAGGTGGGATGGATTGGAGAACCAAACTCGAATCGAATCTAACATATGCATTTAAGTGGAGTTTATCTTTAAATACTAAAAATACATGCATAAGAGTGTTGCAACCATTCAAATAACATAGTTTAAATACTGCAATTATTCAAATACATGGAAGGAAAGATGCATAAACAATCCTAAAATGATCAAAAATATTTTTTGTTAAAGTGTAAAATAATAAACTTACAATCATTTTATAAATGTATCTGATATTTTAAACAAAAATCTGAAATCCAGACTCAAAAAATCATTTTTTTGCTTCCTCATTTTTCATCTTTTTCTCCCACCTGCGTTTCTGAGAATGTAGAAAACGATGTAGACGATGAGCATATGATAGCAAATTGCGTTGGAAAAAACAAGTTTAATTAAGTGCGAACAAAATAAAGGAAGAATTAAAATTCAACTTTCATTGTATATATGATATATAATATAAGATGAATATGTATGTGAAATTTATGAGTGTATGCATATGTAATAATATATTCTTTGACATAAAATATTCAATGCAATTAAATCAATTGACCTATACTTAATACTTAGTTAAAATGAGTGCATACACCAATTATATTTGCATACTATATATTTGTGTTCTTAATTCTACTAGTTCTAAGCCTATTATGTTCTCAAGAGTTTTTTTTAATCATTCAAACATTTTTGCTTTGTGCGACATTTGTTAGATTCTCCAATAACCAATACAAACTGTAAAAACTAATTTAGATCATAGATGTAATTAAATTATTATTCTGAACTTCTTAGATCATAAATATTTTTTAGGTTAATCAATGTCCTATCAAATATATCTTAAGAGCAGAACCACAATGAGCCCATCTACCAATGATCTGTTGATAACGGTTTACTGCTTTTAATGATGTAAGAGATAATCAAACATGATTTTAAAGGGATTGAACAACTATGGTAAACACATTATTCAATGGGTAAGACATTAAAGCATTTCTCATATTTTTAATATCTTAAACATAGCTTCAACACATTATATTTCCCTTAATATGCATGAAATATTAGTAAAATCAATCATATGTATAAAACTCCTCTTTTTATTCTCCAAACATCAAAATTTGAAAATGAACTTCCCAAGAACAAAATCATATCGATTCTCTTAATACAAAACAATTTTCTATGTCAGAGTTTCATTGCATCCTCCAATAGTTTTAATGTCTATAAACTCTAATTTGTTCTTAACAACAAGTGGTAAAAACAAAAATAAATATTGGATCATCTCCAATAATTTTGCATCTTCTTATTTTTCATCAATCATTGACAATATCAAATAAACAAACATTTACATAATAACAATACCCCTCTAAATCTCAATAAGCATATCATCTTTTTAGGAAAACCATTATAGTATCCAAATTTTATAACCCAACTCATCTTGTCACCTAAACTTATATTTGGATGCATCTTTTCAAAAATAGCTTCACTTTTCTATATCAATTTATAATAAGCCACTTTACTTAAAAAAAAATCTAGGATGCACAGTATTATTATTTAATATGCTTTATAAAAAAAATTCCTTAAATGTATAGTTTAATGATATTTAGAATGCACCTCTTTTTGTATCTAGCATAGCAAATGCATTATAAGAAAACGTACATTTTGGTTTGCATATGTTCTTAGCAAATGTTCTTCCTAATAATTAATAGAAAATTTTAATTTTAGCTTTCTTAAATTTCACTTAAGCCAGTAATTCCAATTTCCTTCTATTAACAACATACCTTGAAAGATTAAGTACTTATTTTCAAGTTCCAACACATTTTTTGATAATTTGATACATACTCTTACTATACATATTTATAAATGTAGTCAATAACGTGTGATCAAACATTTACTAAATATTTTTTCCCACTAGAAAAAAGTTTACTTGTGATTTGACAATTCTACTTTTAAAAAATCATGAAGTAAGCTTATCATTTAAAGTATTGCTTACTATTTCAAAATCAAGCACACACAATCACATTTAAAACAACACCAAACCATAATCTCATTTAATGAAGCTAGATAAATAAATCTTTAGTTTCTTTTGTACTTGATCAAATAGTGGCATTTCCGTAGCTTCAAATAAAGAAGATCCTTTAATAGTTTCTTCTCATGCCTTTTTTGATCTTTCTCTTCATCTTTCAATAAGGAAAAATTCATAAACTCAAATTTTCTATCAAGGGCAAAATCTACCTCTTTCTATTCCTCCTAATTAATGCAGAAAAATATGAAGTACAAGCAAAACCTAGCTGCAATCCAATAAAGGGTCAAAAAATCCTTAGGCAAGCAACCTTGCAATCTATAACAAACACAATCACAAATATATCTCCCACTTCATAATAAATTCTCTCATAATCTATCCTACAATAAACTTGGAGTATTCATTGTAACAGTTCATCTACCTCTTCTCTAAAATCATTTAGAAAGTATCTATGAATCCTATTCAAGTAAAATCAATAATAATTCAAATGCCTCAAATGTTAAACTACATGATAGTAGTCATTCTGTGACTAACCACATCCATCTAAAATATAATAGCTAATTGCCTTCTTTAACAACCCTAACATATTCCCCTTTACACTTAATTCAATATTAATTATTTTTAATGTCCACTAATATGCTTTCCTACCTTTTACATGAGCAAATCTAATGCTATATCTAAGTCTAATCAAGCCTCACACATATTAGCTATTTTTCTAACCATTGCTTAATTTTTACCACAATCTAATTAAAACATGGAATGTCCTTTACAAATGGCATCCTAGCAAAACTTTACAAAGCTACAGCTCAAATCTTGCCACAATAGAGTTACAAGGAATGCCCTAGAGCTAACAAAACTTGCATTTCAATAAATTTAACAGGATATCACAACACAGTCAATTCCAGCATCTAAATGTATCAACAATATGACAAAATTGTCAATTACAAGAACTATACTATAAGGTTAGAAAAACAGATATTAACATGAACCAGATGCCACTTAAACCTAAAACATGCACCATCTAAAAACAGACATTTCCCCATTAAAATCACAGCAAATTGTAGTTTGCGAACCTTGTAATCCAGCAGAATCTCGGGCATCTTTTGCATCAGCTCAGCAGTATGAGCCCGCCTGTATAGCATAAAGGAAAAATCAGCATCTAATGTTACACCGCAGCAAAACTTAACACCAAAAACCAAAAAAAAACCAGCAAGCATACTTCTCAGCAGCGACACGATCGCACTTGTGCCCTTTCCTCTTGCTCCTCATCTCCTTCTTAGGCGGATCGTAGGGCCAATCCCTAAATTCCGAAATGAGAATGAGAGAAAGAGGGAGCGAATTCAAAAGAGAGGAGAGTGACGAGAAAGTACTCTCCAGCGAGGAGAACCTCCTTGCGAATGGCCGCGCGCTTGCGGGCGCTAATGGCGAGGGGCTTCCAGGCTCCTAGCTCCCAATAGCCCCAAACGCCTTTGGAGAATTCACTTTTGTAACTCGCCAGTTTCTCCTTCCATGTAAACTGATAGCCCCTCGGGCCTTCCTGAATCGCCGCCTTCTTGGCCGCCGACGTCCTTATTGCGGCGGCGATCTTGCTTGCCATTTTCCAGACCACCTTAGCACTCGTCGAGATTAGGGCTTCTACTCAAAACAAAATAAAATAAAATCCGCAGAAATGGTTTTTTTTTTTTTTGTCGTAAGACCAATATACAAAATTACTTAAAATTTTTTTTTAAATTAGCGCTGAATACTTTTTAGTGTATATTATTGTATAATCATAGCATTACAAAAAAAAAAAAAACATTTTCTCTACCCATTTTTTTTTTTACTCTCAATAATATATATAATAATAATTTTATAATTTTTGCAAATACATTTTAAATAAGCTCACATTATGAGTTTTGCTATAAGTAATAAAAATTAAGCAAAAATTAAGTTTAATTATATTATATTTTATGATTAGAAATATAATTGATATTAATAATTATTATTTATACACATAAATAAAAAAAATTATTCTCTTATTTTTTAAAAGAGTATTACTACATAAATACATTAATATATATCAAAATATTTAGATGATCTATCAATTTAATATATAAATAAATTATTTATTAAATATACACTTTTTTATTGATTCAATATGTAAAAATAAAAAAAAAAAAAATTTTATTAATTCAAATATTTTTTGTTATATATTCTTGTATAAGCATATATTTTTCTAAATATATAATATATTTTATTAAAATATAAATTTATTTATTATTATTGCTTTATTTATTTTTAACTAAATTTGATATATATTTTATTAATATAATAATGGAAGAAAATGATTTCAAAAATAAAATAAACTTCTCATCTAATATAATAGAGAATTACACGTAATTTTTACACTTTTGAAGCAATTTAATTTAAATTAAATTAAATTATTTAAATAAGATGAAAAATTTTCTTATCTTAAACTTAGTTTTATTACTATTTTTATTGCTTTATAAGTAGCTTCTAAATTAATTTATATATAATTTTTTATTTAATAATTATTTAATTAAACAAGATAACTAACTACTTATTATATATATATATATATATATATATATATATATAGATTAATGATTCAAAATAAGTTGATTTTAATAAAAGATGACTAGAATTTAAAGAGTTTAGTGGAATAAAATATTATCATTAAATTTATTTTTAATTATAAAACTTATAAAAATATATATTTTAAATTTTAAATACTAATTATATATACTTTTTGAGAGATTTTAGGAGCCAAATTTATGTTGTCATAATAAATTAATTATATCTATTAATACTAATATTTACATAATAATTAATTTATATATTTAGTGGCAGACTTTAATGTATATTAACGTTAATATAATTTATATTTAACCAATGGGGAAAATGGAAATGAGTAAGGGTAATTCAGTCATTTAACTGTCATTAGGGTTTCAAATAGCTATATAATGAAATATCTGAGAGATTACACTCGCTCACTATAAAGAAGCTAGACCAATGTAAATGGAGGCTGCGCTTTCTACGCCCTCCCGTCTTTCCGTCTTTGATCTCATCTGAGATTTCATCCATGGGCTGCTTGAAGGTTCTTCAAATCCCTTCATTTCATTGAGCGGAATACTTGTTATGTTGTATTTTTTCGACATTTGAATGTTCCATAGCCTTATGTTCTGAATCAGTTCTAGTAACTTGTTTTGAATGTGTGCATTCCTTTTTTTTATTTTGTTGTTCACTTGTTCATAGATGCAGGCGTTTTATATTGATTGTTACGCTAAAATTATTTTCATGACCTTGCTTTCTATTAATGATACAATTTCGATGGAAAAAGATGAATTCCTTACAATTTCCACCCATTTTTCTTTTTGAAGAGTTTGTGTCTGTCTTTCTGCAAAACTGTTTCAACTGGCAATGATGATTTATTGCTGAATATCTCTTTTTCTAATTAAAACAAGCAAGGAACTGATCTCTGCTTCTATAATATTATTATCTTGTTTATACATAGTCTGTGATACATTTTTTTCCTGAATAGCAAATCTTAAGAAGGGACCAAATGCCATTCAAAGAACGAAAAGAAATGTTAGTTAGTGAAGAATAACATAAGAGGCTGTTTGGTTATATATTTTTCCCAAAGGTATTTAAATTGCATGTTATACAAGTTACATGATATTGCAATAATATTTTTATTGAGATTACAGTGGGTTTTCTATTTTGTGTTATTTGTATGCTATGTGTTTTGCTAAGATATTACAGTTAATATTATCTTAATTATGATTCCAGCTATTTAGTTTTTATTCACAGATCCAAACAATATATTAAAAAAATGCAGTGTGGAAGTGGCCAAAGTCTATCGGCGATGCGATGGAATCTGTTTTCGCCAAGATTGCAAGCCACTGCGAATAGATGATCTAAGGAAAGTCGTTATCTTCATTTTGTAGCTGATTCAATTGTGCAATTGCAAGTTTGCAATTCTTTCAATTTTAAGATAGCAAAAAAGCTACGCAAGCTGCTATTATCATGATATTATTACAGAATAACATATCTACAGCCAGATAACAGAAAATCAAACAGTCTCTAATTGCACACCTAAACTGCCAAATTGCCTTTCAAAATTTTTGATAGTAGTGAAGAAGAGATATTTGCTTTTGAGTTGAAGCACATGTACACTTTTAAACTACTATGTTTCTTCTTTAATTTGTGCAAGTGTTGTCTTATCCTAATATTGGGAATGAAGATGCCAACATGGATGTAAAATTTAACATTTGCATTTTGCTTTTGGAGCAAAGCTATAAACGTTATGATTAATAGTAGTTACCTTGAACTCGGAGTTTCAGATGATTTGTACCCTGTTTGTGGGTGGTTGAGCTGAAACCTTGATGGAATTTATTTAGGAGTGGAATTGGGAGTGGGAACTTGAATTTTTACAATGCAGTTGGAGCTATTCATGTGGCAAAACTTCCTGACTACTCTTTTGCTTTTCAGTTGAAGCACAGGTACACTTTTAAACTACTATATTTCATCTTTAATTTGTATTTGGTTTATCAAATTTTTGCAAATGTTATGGGAATGAAGATGCAGACATGGATGCAAAATTTACATTTGTATTTTACTTTTGGAGTGAAAGCTATAAATTTTATGATTAATAGCAGTTATCTTAAACTAGGAGTTTCAGATAATTGTAGTAAACCTGAGTGTTTGTGGGTGCTTGAGCTGAAACCTTGAGGGAATTTATTTAGGAGAGGAATTGGGAGTGGAAACTTGAAATTTTACTATACAATTTGAGCTAATCCTGTGGCAGAAATTTCTGATTAATTCTTCTGCATAATTGAGGCAAGTTTTGGGGCTTGGTTGATCCTTTGAAGGAAATTGCGGATTGTTTTGAAAGGCCTTATGTTGCATCTATGGTATTGCAAGCCCCAGACATTTGATTTTTATGTTTCCTTTTGAACCTCAATTGCCTTGCGGAACTATCGACACTGTTCTCAAACGTTCAAGACAATCATTATAATGTTCAATGATTAATTGATACCATGTAAAGCTTTGCGTCTGTTTGGGGTTAGTTGCAGATGATTAGACCAGTAACTTTTAGTGGAATCACTCCTCCCCGTTAAAGTGGATGAAGGTCTAGAACAAAACAACCTTAACAAATTTTATTTTGGTGCTATATTTGCTGTTATTATTGCTGCTATTTTGGTGCCCCAGACATTTCTGTCTTTATAATTATTTTGGTGCTATATTTTATGTTAGTACAACTTGATTGTATTTCCTTTGGGATTTTATCAGCAGTCCACAGTTGACTTTATCTCACCATTATCATCTGGGTTTGTTTTCCTGTAAGACTCAGGTTAACACTACAATTGAATTTTTGTAAACTTTGTTTAGTAAATCCTTCTATGTTTGTTTATGTCCTCTTCAATTGTGAGTGGCATAATTTAATGGTTATTGATCAATTTTTTGTGCTTTCCAAGAGGGAGGAGCATTGTTCTGTCTGTTTGAAATGTTATTTCTGATTAACCCATTTCATTGCTGTTAGGGTTGGGAAGATCATCATCAACATTGGGTGGATTTAAACCCTTTGAATGTTTTCATCGTGCTTTCCTTTGAACATGCTTTTTTGGTGTCTAATTAGTGTTTTTTTTTTAACTCCACGTTTGATCTACACATTAATTATTTTGGTAGTATTTTATTGTTACAGCTTGCCTAGATAGATTATAAGACGAAGTTTCTGTTTTTCTTTTGTACTTTTATTGATTGACGTGCAGACTTTATAACCATGAGCCATCATGTAAACACTTTCATAGTTGTGTTGAACGTTGAGGCCTATTCATTTTTATTGTTGCAAGATGAAAAATGTTAGTCTAAATTGTTCAAATCTTTAATCAATTCTAGATGTTAAAGCTTTGATTGTTTTTAACTTTTTTTATAGTTTTCTTTAGCTTCGTGTCTGTATATTGCTTCATACTTTTTGCTTGGCACTCTTTTTTTCTTTATTATTTTGGATCGCAATACGATAGCATAATCTTGATTCTGAACACTTTTTATTTCTTAGATAACATTGCTATGATGAAGCGTTAACTTGTAAGAGGGCTGATCTTAGGAACAGTTCTTCAATGAATTATTATTGTTACGCTTGGCTTCTGAGCTTTGTTTGGTAATTTGCCCATAACTAAAATTTGAAGAACTTTTGTTGTTTTGTATAATTGACTCTGTAAAGGTTCTATTCTTAATTGCAATGGCTCGAAGTTTGAAAAGTGTAAAAACAAGATGTGTGTATATTTAATGCATAAAAAGGCTATGTATGAAAGCTAGAAGAACTTGCGTTTCACTTATATTTAAACATCTCTCAACATTCATGACAGATTTGAAAGGCTATATATATATATATATATATATATTGAATTTGTATGTTTTAGCTATTATTAATCTAAAGAATTCCTTAAACTGTTATGGAAGGTGAGAAATGTACTAAACTAAATAGATTTTTATGCTTTTTAAAATCTATAACAATGCTATGATGAGCTCTTAACACGTAAGAAGGCCTATTCTTAGAACATGGTCTTCAATGAAATACCGTTGTTACGCTTGGCTTCTGAGCTTTGTTATAGTTGTCAGCATTCACTTGTAATAATACTGTAGCGTTATTACGTTTACCATCATATTTATAAAAAAAACAATACTAGTTCTGCATTAAAATGAGGTGATGACAATGGAGAATGACTTATTGTAGGTGATGTGTCAGTATCTTCTCTATAATTTTTCATCATTTTTAGAGTTTTTGAAAGGTTATCGTATGTATAGATACATTTTTTCTTATTATTATGAAAACTGTCATGATTAAAGTACCCAACGCACATCTCAAAGCACACTTGTGATGAGTTATATGGTCCTCACTTGCTATTTATTTTTTATGTTTATCTTATAAAGTGTACAATTTACTTCGATAAACTGCTTCCTTTTTATTGCATTCTTACTGAAACTTTTACGTATTGTGCACTTTATAGATTGCATCAAAGTGAGTACTACAAACATCTTTATAGATTGTATCGTTTCATTGGATCATAACACAACAACATTCATGAGTTGCATCAATCAAGCATATGGTTTGAGAATTTTATTTTTATTGATTATTGAAAAGAATTCAAATTTTATCTGTATATTTTGTATCTTAAATGGTTTAACGAGTGAATTGGTTGTTGCTAAAAATTGGTAAAAAATAATTTTATTGTTTGACTTGAATCAGAGTGTTATAAACAGCTTTATTCTTGTCTTTTGGAGATAAATGGAGCTTTTTTCAGGTGTTCTTCAGGAGGTTTGATTGAGGTTGGATAAAGGAGTTTTATTTGTAATTTGTTAATGTAAATGCTGTTTGTTTTACTTATAATGTTAATTCCATTTGTAAATATTAATTTCAATGAGTATTTTTTTGAAAGATGTTGAGTCTTAATATTTTTGATTGATAGGATTTAATCAAAGTATATGATTTAAAGGATGATTGGTTGAGCTTTTGAGTTTAAACTCTTGATGAATCAAGACTTTAATGATCATTTTTGGAGTTGAAGCTCACAGTTTTGCAAAATGCAAAGTATTTGCATGCAAATATGAATATTTATAAATTATATTTTGATATACTAATGGGTATATAAAATGGCATTAGCTTGTAATTATTGAAAAAGGTGATGCAAATCTGGTTTTATGTATCCTCAATTGTGAGGCTCACAATTGAGTTTTCCTTTTTGGGGGGAACCGATTATAAGATGCCTCTATGGATGAATTATCCTATCAATGTATAACAAATGGCATATTTCTTTCATTTGGTCCATCATAAGACCTGGATTTGCAGCAGTTGCTCCACTAAAATTATAAATTTTTACTAATTTTTTTAATTATTGCAAACATTTTGAACTGTATTTAAATATTCATGCGCCGATGTATGTATGTGTATATATGTATATATTGGTGTGCTATATATATAATCCTATGATGTTAATAGATCAAATGTTCGCATGCTAGATGCGGTTGCCTCAGACTAATATAATCTACAAAGAACTCGAGTGAATTTGAGATTGAGAATGATCGATCAGCTCAATCAAACCAGACTGGGAATCATCTAAACCAAACCCAAATAAATAATACCAGCACTTCCTTGGAAGGGCAGATCAGCTCTAGCCTTCAGTTTTCCTTACACAAGCTTAATGTGAATCCAGAGAGCCTCATCTGACCTTAAATGTTCAACATTGCTGAAGCTCAGGAAGCAGATCAGAGCTTTTGGAGAAGCACTGTAGTTGTTTATGATTGAATGGAATTGGATCAAAGAGTCGAGGAGTTGGGTAGAGGGATTCAGGCTTTTTGAGAGTTCTCAATTCTGAAGAGCTAGGGTTGGGGATCTGTTTTTAGACTTCCTCGATAATTCTTCAGCTGCCGCATGGAGATAAACCCGGCAGTTGATCACATTTACATATTTTGATGTGAAGAATCCAAATTTTTTAGGGTTTGAAGTCAAAATTAATTTCTCTTTTTCTTAATTTTTAATTCTTAAATATTAGAATATTCCCAAAGTATTTCCATCTCATCTTGCATTCAATTTCATCAATAATGTTCAATTTTCTATATTTCATCTTATCATGATTTTACATTCTTTTGAAATTTTTATTTTTTATTGAATATATATTGGTTTAAGATAGCAACTAATACGACCTCATTAGATTAGCATGCTAATCTAAAATTAGGTAGTTAATTATCGATGATCATATTGAGATTTTTTATAAGAAATATTTTCACATTTATCTGTTTATTAGTTAATGGAAAATACACGTGTTATTAATAATAAAAGAAATTATAAAATTCTTTCTTCCTTTCCAAAAATAAAATAAAATTGAATTAATTAACTCTTTATTTTGAAACATATTAATTTCATCAGCAAAATATTTCATAAATTGCAACATAATACTTTAGAGGAAAAAAAAGGTGTGCTCAATCATCAAATAATTAAGCTGTTATATTTGGAAATTTATTTGAATACGAAGAGTTAGATACATCTATCAGATTATCATTCACACTGAGCTTCGTCCTTCTTTAGGCATTTCAACCAACACATTCCGATCTCCGCCAACATTCTCAGGCAAAATACGCGACCCGCGTGCACGATAAAATTGTAAATAAATCATATTTATTCATTTAATTGAATAGTAAATAAATCCCTTGAGCACATTTTAATGATTCCCACACATTTTCCATGTGATTATTTTTGCTTCAAAAACACGTGCAGGAATTCAGCACGTGCACGATTAATAGCAAATTAATTATATATAATCTAATTTTCAGGCATGATGATGTTGAAGGATACAGAATGGCGGCACGAGCAAGTAATTAGCACAAGTAATTATGGTGGTTTTAGCCTAATGCGCAAGTAATCCTCAAATCCATGCAAAAGCTTGTTAAAGTGAGCAAGTTTGGTCACACTAATATACATCAAAATGTGTAGATAAAGTGTCAATCAAATGTGCAAGTAGATGATTGGTTGAATATATTCTTTTTTGGGGTTTATATACAAAAATTAAAATAAAAAAAAATTATATTAATCCCGAATATTTTTGATGTATATTATTGTGTAAGCATAGCAATAAAATAATATAAATTATAATTTCATCATATATTTGATGTCCTATAAAAGAAAAACACACAAGCTAAGCTTCAATTATGAGAATCAAGAAAAAGAATTTGGGAAAGCTAAGCTTATTATATATACATATAGTGAAGTATTATTTCAAGTATACTAAATATGCTTATAACTTATTCTCATACTAATTTGGGAAAGCTAAGCAAATTAAGCTAATGATAAGAGAAATGGTTTGGTTGAGGATTCAATATATAGATCAAACAAAAAGGACTATTTGAGAAATTGCATTAAGAAACTTTCCACTAATGATACTATTAGGAAGAAATTAACATGATACTCAATTATTTATTAATATAGTTTGCTTTAATGTGTTACACATGATTATTTATCTATTATTTCATTAAATTTACTAATCAATAATAGTAATGACACTAAGCTTAGTCCTATAGTATGTTCTTAATAGTAATGTTTTAATATAATTAAACTTACACTCGTTTATTTTATTTTAGATTTACTAAAACAAAAATATGTAGATTTTAAATTGGTCATTCACAGCTTAAAATTTACTTTAAAACATCCCTACTGAGCTTTGATGCAATCCAATAGTAGCAAGAAGATCATTAAACAAACCACCTTGTGATAAAACACAAATTATGTCCCCGTTATACATATCTCTAATAACACTAATATAAGGAATATAAATTCATTTTTATCTCCAAATCTTTTCAAATAACTCCTCCTAGCACTCAATTATAGGCCTTTTCAAGATCAATAAAATTTAAATGAATATCTTCTTTTTTACATATAAATTTATCCATCTAGTCTTTTAATATATGTATGGCCTCCATGATAGAACTGCCTAGCATAAAACCAATTTGATTTTGAGAAATACAAGTATCTCTTTGTAATTTGTATTCTATTACTCTATCCCAATATTTCAATGATACATTAACTTGATTCCTTTATAATTAGCACACTCATAAACACCTCTTTTACTTTTGTAAATAAGTATAAAAATATTCTTTCTCTACTTATCTTGACATATTTATATTCATCAAAATAACATTAAGTAACTTGGTAAGCCAAGAACTTCCTTTCTCTCCCAAACATTGCCATATATTGTGTGGCATCCTGAGGCTCAAATTCCAAGCAATAATTTCTAATTAAATAATATGTATGATAATTTTATTTATCAAAAAAACTCATCATATATAGAACTAAAATAATATATATGTATATTGTGTCTACAAAGTGGGTCTCATAATTAATAAAAGAAATCAAAATTTTATTTTTTGTGCTTCATCTCACTTCTTGGCTAATGTTCTTGTGTTCAAGCCATGTTGTATCTCTCATTACTCATTTTTCAAATCCTGAAAATGCTTTTACCAATAAGATAGAAGTACGTAGGAGTTTAGTAAAAAATATATTATAGCATCCTTTGAGGTATAAAATAAATAACAATGTTATTCAATAAGACTTGCATCAAATGAGAATAAAATTATTCCACTTTGCAATAATAAATGCCATAGCAATAAGAATAGCATAGCATATGCGTTATTTAATTTACTAAATGTAAGCAGTAACAATAAGAAAATTTTAGAGGCTATCACTAGCTTTGTGCGGCGCCGCTCTTAATCGATGAACTTCCTCGATAAAATCATGTGTTTTATTACTATTGGGCGTTAAAAGCCCCTACCTCCAAGGCATTTCCAAGATATTAGGAATTTTATGAAGGTATCAACTAGGTGTAGGTAATTGTATTTATTTAATTTTTGGATATAGTGAGTTTTTTATTTGAATCTATAGCCCTTACTAATGGGCTAGATCCCTCCTTATTTTGATATGAGTTACTAACAAATCCCACATATTAATGGTTAAAATTAAAATTTGTAATTCATATAGCAATTTAGGTGTATTAATTCCAGAATCAAATTTTCATACAAATAAAAGTGTATGCTCCAGCATAATATCTTTAATTAAAGATCTATGTACCTTAAAATGTGAAGTATTTAAATTATCACTTCAATTGATAAGTTCTTGTGGTTCTTATTATGATTATTTTGGTACTTCACTTATCTATTTTACACAATATTTTAATTGATCGATGTTGAGTATATTTTAATAATTAAGATTATAATAATAATTTAGTAAGATAATGATAATAATAATTTTTTGAATACTCTTAAATCAATAATTTTGAGTTAAGCTAAGAAAATAATAAGGATAATATTGTAATATTGTTATTATAAAAAATTAGAAATAGAAAATATTGATTTCTTTCTCTCTTATATTTTCTTCTTCCTCTCTCTCTCTTTATTATTCTCAATATAATTTCGTTAGTAATATGATTGTTAATATATATATAAATAAATATATATATATATATATATATATATATGAATAATAATAAGTAGAAGAATAATAAAAATAGTATAATAATAATAATAATAATAATATAATCTTAAATAATTATCTTATTAATTTAGATAATTAGTTAAGATATATGTGTGGATCCTTAATATGTGTATATATTATTATTTTTATGATAACAATAAAATAAAGTAATAATAATAAATAAATGACAATACAAAGAAATTTGATAATAATAAATAAAATGATAATAAAAGGAGATGATTATAATAAAAATAATAATTTTAAATAATTATGTTATTAAATAAGATAATTATTTGATATAAATAAAGATCTTAAATAATAAAAACTCACCACACATGTGATCATTATTATTTCTATAATAAGGAAAATTAAAAATGATAATCTTATAAGGGAAAATGGGAATAAGAAAATGATAATAATAAATAAAAATAAGTGTGTTAAATAATAATCATAATAAAAAAGTTTAAATGATTATCTTATTAATTAAAATAATTATTTATTTTAAATATGGATTCTAAATAATGATAACTTATGATACATATTATAATTATTATTTCTACAATAATATAAATAAAAGTGAATTGGTAGTTATAATGATAACAAATGAAAATAATATTAAATAAAATGATAATACTTAATAATATTTTTTTCAATGATTTTAAATAATTAATGAATTTATATATATTTTTTCTAATTTTTCTCACACTTTTCATTTATGCATTCATACTTTATGCACACACTTGATGAATATTCATATAATATTTTTTGTATTTAGATTTTATTCTTATAATATTCCTATAACAAGGTTTTAAAAATTACTATATTTCAAATATGAATTTCAGTAAAGACAGAGAGTAAGGAGAAATAATGATTACTTAATAATCTAATTGCTTTTAATTTATAATGCCATACTTCTAAGTTACACTCGATAGGAGGAATTGGAGGTCCTGAACTTCTCTAAATTAGAATAGTTATAATGGTTTAATAGATAACAGCTGATGTCACATTGTGTAGTAAAGTCCCTTGCTCACTATTGATTTACTTGTGCTTTTGCATTACTTGTAATTTGTGTCTTATTCCTTGAACATGACATACAAGATAATATTGTTGCATGAAATAAAATATTAGAATAATTAGGATAATATTTATATTGGTTTCAATTTTCTGGTTGGTTCTATTGCACATTTACCCTTCTGGACAGGGTAAGGAGAAATAAGAATTACTTAACATTACCCATTGAGGAGTGTATTGTTAAGTTGGAACCCGTATAATCTTGCAGGTGTGCTTGACTCCACAAAAATAAAGTAAAATAACTAAAATGTATTGCATTTATATTTACTTTCTCCTCAGTCTTGCTATTTTGTTCTTATCTGCCATAGCCCAAAAAGGCTATGGAAATTTCTGTTCTGTCCTAGCTTAGAAAGGCTATGGAGATTTACTATGGCCCAATTGGCCAATAATTTTAATATGACAGTCTGTATATACCTGTTTATTATTTTACCATAGCATTTTACTTCAGTCAACTTTACTTTACTTGCTTACTTACTTATTAGATGCTAATTTTTGTTACTATTTATTATACATTTCACAATCAGATTATTTATTTTTAACCTGCATATATCATCTGATCATCAACATATTTTTGCTTGACTCCTCAAATGCTTCTAAATGTGTCCACAAAAATAAATTAAAATAACTAAAATGTATTGCATTTATATTTACTTTCTCCTCAGTCTTGCTATTCTGTTCTTATCTGCCATAGCCCATAAAGGCTATGGAAATTTTTGTTCTGTCCTAGCTTAAAAAGGCTATGGAGATTTACTATGGCCCTATTGGCCAATGATTTTGATATGACAGTCTGTATATACCTGTTTATTATTTTACCATAGCATGTTACTTCAGTCAACTTTACTTTACCTGCTTACTTACTTATTGGATGCTAGTTTTTGTTACTGTTTACTATACATTTCACAATCAGATTATTTATTTTTAACCTGCATATATCATCTGATCATCAACATATTTAGGATTAGTCTTTTCTTTTAGTACTTTTATTACTGTATTTACATATGTATGCCTAGCTTTATCTTAGCATATTATTGAGGTATATCTTTCGCCTCATTATTGCTTAGTTATAAATGCTATTATTTATAACTTATCACTTCCATTTGTATGCTTGCTGCTCCTGTGCTAGTTTGTTTTCATTTAGTTTAAGTAAATGGTGACATTAATAAATTTATGAAAAATTATCAGCCTAAAATATACTTAGATAATATATAACAAGATGTTTCTTTTATTGGCCAAGGCCCTGAATTGTGAAACCGACAATATCAAAATCTGATCGCTTTGAGGAGCTTATAAATAAAGAGGAGCCTTTTCTTGAAGATGATCAGCAGGGTGGAGCTAAAGCTTTATAGTTCCTTAGTTTTTTTTACTCGTGAGGATTGAGAGGTTACTTATTTTCTTCATTTAAAACTTATTTTAATTATTGTAATAATACAGATTCCTTTAACTATGCTTTCATATTGTACTTATTGTTCTGAGCTGTATATTTTCTTAATTTTATTTTGGTGAGTTGGATGTATATTTTACATTTCTTGCTTCCGCACTCTGCATTTGTATTTACTTAGTGATTGATCATGTTACATATATTATGGAAACATCCTTCCCTTATTAGCGGATTGTGGATTATACATAATTCAATGATAAGTGAGAGATTTGTCAAAGTGGCACACGTCCCCTTGACTTAATATTGTATATCAGGGGGCGGGGCGCCACACTGTGCTACGGTCAACTGCGCTCTAGGCGGTCGTGAGTGATTTGGCAGAAGGCATATCAGGAGAAGATCTGGGCCGTCCATTTGATTACACTGTCTGACAGCCAAATTGGTTCCTTCGCACAGCCACCGTTAGATCGATCCTAGGAAACACGAAACCCAAAATTGCAAACGGACTCCGAAAAATCTCAAAAATTCACCCTTACCTAATTGAAGGGTGATGAACTCAAAATTGCAATCAGATTTTTTATCCGAAATCAATTTAATTATCCTAATTTTATGAGTATTTAAACATATTAAAATATTTGAGGAAATTTGACGACTTCCAAACGTTCCAAAATACTACCCCTAGTTAATTTGAGAGTGATGAGTCCAATGGCGAACTCTGATTTTGATTTTGATGTCAAAATAAAATAGGTATTTTCCAAATTATCAAAATAATCAGGAATGTTCGTCATTATCAAACGATCTCCAAATTGCACTAAACTTGAGGTGAAGGCTCCTAATGCAATTATAAGAGTACTATAAGTGAATTGGAGCTAATTAATCTTCTAATTAAAGGGTAACAACATTAGGATTGTTATAATTTTATCTTGTTTTATTTTTTTCAATCAAAATAAAGAGAATAATAAAAAGGGTTGCACCTCTTTTTAATTTTTTGATTAGGTCAAAAGCAGTCTACATTTTTGGATGAGATAGAAGTGATTAATGAGTTTGTAGATGTGTTTCTCAAAAATTAATGAAAATTTCTCCCAAAAAGAGATTGGTTTCATAATATATCTTGTGCCTAAAACATAAAATATTCTTAAAACATCTTACTATATAGCACCTAAGAGATTACAAGAATTAAAAGAACAAATTCAAAAATTATTAGGTCATGGAATTAGTAGATCGAGTATTTCACTATAAGGACCGTAATTTTGTTTTGATTATAGGAAGTTAAATAAAATCATGATTAAGAATAAGTACACTCTTCCAAGAATTGATGACTTACTGAACAGTTAGTCGGGTGTATTTTCAAAAATTAATTTGCAATTTGGATATGAGAATTAAAAAGGAAGATATATTCAAGAATATATTTTGAACTATATAATATCATTTGGTTTTATTGATGTTCCTTCTATATTTATAAACTTAATGCTGAGAATACTAAAATCTTTCTTAGAAGTTATTTTTATTGTATTTATAATTGTTATTTTGATATGTTCAAAGGTAGAGAAGATCAAAGAGATCATTAAGAATTATTTTAAGTACTTTGAGAAGTAACTTATTCTTTATTAAATTTTCTAACAGCAAATTTTAAGTAGATTCTGCTATTTTCGTGGGGCATATTATTAGTAAAAAGGGAGTTAAAGTAGATCTAAGAAAGAACAATGATATTTAGAATTAACCTCAACCATCTATAGTTTTAAATGTTCAAAAAACTTTAGGTTTCACAAATAATTCCAATAAGTTAGTCAAAGGTTGTCCACAAATTTTTGCACCTTCTAATCATTTAATTTGTAAGTATGTTTTATTTATGTGAAATGATAATTGTGAGACAACTATTTAATGATTTAAAGATTGTTAAACATTTGTATATGAATACAAACTTTATAAGGATGCTTCTCTGAAAGGATTATAATGGCAAAGTTACTGTATATGCATCCATATAGTTAAAATCTCATGATAGCAATCAACTTGCACATATTTTGGAGTTAATCATACTTATTTTTGCATAATCATGTGTGGATTATACACTGACAATCAACATTTAAAACACAAAATTACTCAAAAGAAACTAAACTTACCATAATGATGATGGTTAGAACCTATAAAATATTATGACCTTAATATCAAATATCACCATAGTAGAGTGAACGTTATAACTAATGCACCAAATAGAAAATATTTATAAGTAATTTATACTAATTAAATTCTATTTATTAACTCATTCAAAAATTAGATAAATCAAAGTTATTTTAGATCAACTATCATTACACGATACTTTAAACATCTAATTTAGTGGTAGCTGACATACTTATTTACCTTCAATTGAATTTAGTTATATTAAGGAGAAAATGTATAACACTACGGATAGAAGATGGTGATTGTCACATTTTTTATCAGATATGGCTATCATAATGTGAAATTTGAAGTTGAGAATTTGTCTAGATTACGGTCAATCAACTTAAATATCTTAGCAGATTTGAAACGTCGTAAAACTTAAGTCAACGGTTTATTGGCTAACAACTTATGTACCATAAAACTGCACCAAAGCATGCACAAATTTTACCAGAGCCTTAGAAACCTTTTTAAGTGAGGGTATAATTTGGCTTAAAATATTATAAGAGAGGCATATATTCTTATTAATTTTAGAGAAAGCATATAAGTGTCTATTTTATTACCCAAAAATAAAGAGACAAGATGTGTGATATTTATGTTCATAACACCAAAAATGTGTAATATTGCATAGAAAAACATCAAAAATTAATGTTTTTCAATTTTAGAATCACTATAAAAAGAACTCTCTCCATTGTATGACCTCAACGACTACATATATTGAAGCCCTATGAAATACACAAAAAATAGGAAAAACTCTTAAGAAAAAATATTAATGCTCTTTAAATGTTCAAATGTCTATTGAGACAATAATTGAAGAATGTATTTAAGTTACACTTTTTACACTTTCCCCACTTGCTGCTGTACTCTGAGATCTTTCCCTGCTCAGGTAAAGTACTGTGTACTCTGTTTCTTCTTTCCAAATGCTTTGGTTTTCACCCTTCTCCCGCACCTTATAAATGGGCAACGTCAGCTGCCCGCTGAGCTTTACAGCCGCCAATTGTGAAAGAAACATGCAGAGCTCCTCTGCCACCCTCTCGTTCCTCTGCTCCTCCTCTTCCTTGTCTTCCTCTACCCACCATCGAGCGGGGCCCCGGCTCTCCCGGCAGTGGGCCGAGTTCCAGGGGTCCCGGCATTGGGAGGGCCTCTTGGACCCGGTCCACCCGACCCTCCGGTCCGAGATTCTCCGGTACGGGTCGTTTGCGCAGTCGGCGTACTCGCTCTCGTCGTGCCCATCCCCGGAGCTCCCCCCATCGTCGGGGTACCTCCTGACCAGCACCCTATTCGCCTCGCCGTCGCCGACCCCGATTGGGTTCGTCGCGGCCTCCCACGACCCGTCGGAGGTCTCCCGGCTCGGCCGGCGGGACCTCGTCGTGTCCCTCCGCGGCACCCTCACCTTTCCGGAATGGCTCTCAAATCTCCGCGCCACCCTCACCCCCCTCTCCCTCGGCTCGGCCGTCGGCACCGGCTTCTGGGACCTCTTCACCTCCCCGGGCCCCGGCCGCCCCAGCCTCCGCGACCAAATCCGCCATGAGGTCCACCGCCTCGTCTCCCTCTTCGCCGCCCACGGCCCCCCCCTCCTCTCAGTCACCATCGCCGGTCACAGTCTCGGCGCCGCCCTGGCCGTCCTCGCTGCCGACGACCTCGCCGCTGCCCTCGGGCCCGGCGGACCCATGGTCACCGTCTTCTCCTTTGGCGGGCCTCGCGTCGCCAACTCCGGCTTCCGTCGCAGGATGGAGGAGCGCGGGACCTGCCGCGTCCTCCGCATCATCAACGCCGGCGACATCGTCACCAAGGTCCCTGGGTTCTCCCGCGAGCCGGCCGGGCCCGGCCCAGGCTGGCTCTTCTCCAAGCTCGGCTGGGCTTACGCCGACATTGGCTGCGAGCTCCGCCTATCCGGCCCCGCCGCGAACGTGCTCGAGTGCCACGATCTCCGTTATTACCTGAAGCTCGTCGCCGGGTTGGAAGGCCAGGAGAAAACGCCGGAGGCCCCGCAGTGGTGGCCGGCATTGGTTGCGGGGGGCGATATTTGAATTCTTGACAAGTCAAAAATCAAAATAACTAAGTTGTGGTTATATGATTTGTTGGTTTGTGATTTATAACTGTATTTAATTTGTGGCGGGGGATTGTTGTTTTATGTATATAAATAGATGAGGAATTCCAATAATATTTAATAAAAATATAACAAAAATAGAAAATGTGCTCAAATGATATCTTAACAAAAAGTGCACTACAATTGTTTGATTTTTGACCGATGGATTTTCTTTTTTGAGCTTTTTATTGACAACCATATATTTATATAATACTATATGCAATCGTTCGAATCCTGTCTAAATCCAACAGTTTGGTTTACTTAAAATCATCAGTTGGAAAGATTGTATATACATATTTAGTATGTTTCCAGTAAAGGTGAACTTAACACTCAGTTTGTTTAAAACTGCATTTATCGAAGCGAATTTCGATAGGAGGCAGTACCCAGTCGCAGTTTATATCTCAAACTAAGCCATTAAATACCTAGATTTTCAACATACTTAATGTCATAAGAAGAGTACTTGTGATACTTAGTTTGGTTAAAACTGCACTTATCGAAGCGAACTTCGATAGGAAGCAGTTCCCGATTGCATGTTTATATCTCAAACTAAGGATTTAAGTCACTAATTATAACACTCTTAGGATTTTATAATTTATTCTAAGTGAACTATATCTGACTAAGTCCACAGGATAGAACACAAAAAATATAGTCCTATATTAAAGTGAATTAATTAAATTTTGAATACTACTAAAATGATCTAGCACTATAGATATACACTACTATACTCAACTAATAATCTGAGTTAAGTCAAAGCTATTTAATAAACAAGGATCACCAAGGTTATGAGATTTAGACTACAAAAAATGAATTCTACATAAAGTTCCAAGGATGTGACCAAAAAGATCACCCAATATAGGTTACTACCACATTAAAGAAGTCTCATTTTAAGTACTTTAGGGGATTCTACCACAATGATCTAAGATCAATCTTCTAGAGCTAAGAAGGATCATCTAAGTTCCTACATCAAGATATCATAATAAGTTATTCATACCACAATGTATTGATATTTGTTAAGGTTATTATTATTACTATAGAAAACCTAATGTAAGATCATCAAGATCTTACATATCTAACATTTATGCTAAAATTCATAAGTTTTATTCATTAAGCTTGTTTTGATCAAATCAGATGGGTAAACTTATCTGATCAATGTTTATACTATAATTATGGGGTATAATCAAGAATACTATTAAGATTTGATGTTGTGATAAATCAACTTAGTTTTATAATTAACTTTATGCTAAGAGTCTTATACAAGAGAAAATCAACTATCTAAAGTTGAAGTCCAAATAGTTAATCACATAAATTATTTTAATAATCTTATCACTCTAATACAATGTGTTTATGATTAATGTCAAATTAGATATATTATTAGAATTATACAAGTTGAATTATCTTTCAATCAAAGTTATTTGATTAAGGTTTAGATCTTAATCAAAATAAATTAGGGTTTAACCTCTAGCCTTACCAAAATTAAGATCAATGGTTAATTTATAAATTAATGACAAATCAATGCATTATTAGTATATTATTGATGGTAAATTTTAAATTTAGATTAAGTATCATTTACTTAATCAAGTTCTTAGGATTCTTATATTCAGTTATAGTTTAATATCAATTTTAGTAAATCAAAGTATCCAAATTAGCATTTAAGTTCTCTAACATATATAAACATTACTTTAATTAAAATGACAAGTAATTAAGGCTAATTAGATCTTAAATCAAACATAGAAGGGATTAGCACTTGATTATAAATTTAAAACAATTATGTTCCATGCAATTTAATTATTAAGATCTACTTGGTCATACAAGCAATCAAAGATTCTAACATTAACATTTGGCACAAAATATTTAAGTAAACACATAAGGGATTTTAGCACATGCTATATAGATAAATTTTCACACTTGAATTTCACGATGCTGATTTCCACTGTAGCGTGCCACAACTCGCCTGTAGTGCCTATCCCATCACCGCGCGCAAAAGAGGGGTAATCGTAATCGATTCGACGGCAGAGCGGCATGCCACTCGGAGAGGAATATCCCATCTCCCCGGACGGCTGAAACAAAAACCCATCTGAAGGGATGCTGACTCAACCTCAAGAAGGGCTGAGAGCTAATACTTAAGATAAGAGTAATATTCTTATCCTAAGTATTAGACCAATACATACATTGGATGTAAAACACATGAGGAATTCAATATATATATATATATATATATATATATATATATATAAGATATCAGTATTTCCAGTATACTGATCACATCACAATACTAACTATAAGTAGTACATAACTATAGTGCCCCACCCCCTGATCAACAAGATTATGCTTAAATGGGGGGTGGTGTGCCACTCTAATAAATCCCTCACTTATCATTGAATTATGTAAGATCCACAATCCACTACTAAGGGAAGAATGTGCACAGAATGAATATAAGGATCAATCACTACATCTAACTTACATACAAAGTGCGAAAGCAAAATAAAATTAATATTATATCCATTTAATATATATCAGGTAAGAAATGGTACTATAGCTCAACAAATAATAAAGTGTAGAAAAGTAATCACAGTCACAGTACCTATATTATTATAATATTTAATAAATAGATTAAAAGACTGAAAATAAATTTAAAAAGACTCTCATCCTCATAAAGAACTGGAAAAAAGGCTAAGTAGCATTTATCTCTTCTGACTGATGCTCATCCTCTAAATAAGGCTCTACTTCTTCAGTACTTAGCTCCTCAAATCTATCTGAATCGAACATTATCAATTTTATAATGCCAAGGCCCCAACTAATAAAAGAAAATCTTATTAGACAATTGTCTAAGTACATTTTAAACTGAATACTTTACATGAATTATTAATGTCACCATTTTAAACTTAAGCACAACAAAACGTAAATTAAAAATAGTAGGAGTAGTAAGCGTACAAAGAACATGGTAAGTTATTAATATAGCATTTATAACTAAATAGAAAGTGATGCAAAGCACACCTCAAGCAAACTAAGCAAAGAATGTGCATATACATATATAATGTAGTAAGTAAAAATATTAAAAGTAAAGTCTAACCTTACACATGCTAATGATCATATAACTTATGCTAGTTAAAGGCAAAAATCTGAAAATGGTATATATTATAAAAAGTAAAGTCTAGTATCCTATAAATATATACAAATAAGCAGGTAAGTAAAGAAACACAGCTGATTGAAATATGCATTAATAATACAGTACACAGTAAATTAGAATTGAAATAGGTATGTAAAGATTGCCATATCTGAAAATTGGCCAATCAGGCCCAGATAAAAATTTCCATAGCCTTTCTAGGTTAAGGCAGACAGAACAACAGAACTGAAGAGATAATAAATACAATTGTAGAATATTTTAGTTATTTTACTTTTATTTCTGTGGACACGTCCAGAAATAGCTGAGGAGTCAAGCACATCAGCAGGACTATACGGGTTTCAAGCTTAACACGCACTCCTCAATGAGTAATGTTAAGCATCTTTATTTCTCCTTACCTCTGTGCATTAGAATAAATGTGCACCAGAACCTACCAGAACATACAGAACACAAAGAAACTGTTATCCTAATTATTCTAAATTTTCATTTTATGCACAAAGTTTTATTATATGATATGTCCAAGGAATTAAGCACAAAATACAAGAGATGCATAGCACAATAGATCAAATATTAAGCAATGGACTCTTCTAACATGGTGATACTGTTGTTATTTAATTAGCTCATTCTAAGTATTCTAAGTTACACAAGTTCAAGATCTTCAATTCCTACTATCGAGTGTAACTTAGAAGTACATCCTTATAGGTTATAAAATATTAGGACTAGCTCAATCCTTATATAATTAATCAATGTCAACTATATAAGTTAAATAAGAATCATCATGACTTAATTATTAATTTTAGACATTCTAAACTATAAGCTGATCAAAATCTACTAAACTAGAGATTATGGATTAAACATCACGAGATTGGGCTTAATCACATAATCCCAAAAATAAGACTTAAGATCTAAGTTTTAACATAAATGTGATCTATTGATTAAGGCAAATCCTATTAAGCAAATTAACTTAATATGATGAATCTCCTATCCTGATTCTAGGGTTAAGAAATAAAATAATCAAACTAATAAAACCAAGGCTTTATTCATTGAATAATCCACTTATCTAATGAATAAAATCTAACATATGAGATTGTCATAATCTTAGGAATAGTCCTAATGTGAGGTGTAAGACCTTATGAAAAGACTTGGAGATAATTTAGGAAATCTAACTATCTTAACCTAATAACTGATTTTAACACTTAGAATAATTCTATTATAGTTTTAATATTAGTTTTATTAACTTAGATAATCCTGGGTTTAAAGATGCTTAAACCATTTTGCCCCTACTTAAGGGTTCGAAAAGCTACTTTTTGAATTAGGGTTCCAAATGGGAATTTCTTACTGTCAAATGATTTCTTAGTGTTTAACATAAAGATAGACAGTAAGTACATTCAATTTGGATAAGAAACCGATACTACATATCCAAACTAAGGATTTTGATTGTAATTTTTACTTAATAGAATCTAAATTTGTATATACTTTACAGTTGGTTACTGTTCAAGGATTTCATAGAGTCCAAGAACACTATATTTTGAGGTCATATGGCTAAGTTATGGCAATTTCAATTTCTAAGGGCAATTCGGTAATTTTGTCGGTCAACGGGAACCGTCGGATCAGGCGATACGCGGACGGTCCGGATTGCGTGGATCGATTCGTATTCAATCCACTTATCAGGTAGTAGATTTGGATCTGATATGGCTGTCAGATCCGACCCATTAAGGCTATCGGGTCCAACCCGATAAGCCATTTAATAATTAATATTATTTAATAATTTAAATAATTGGTTTCTTATTCTAATAATTTTTTTATATTTGATTTATTCCCAAAAATTTTCAAATATTCACCTTTAGCTAATTGGAAGATGAGGAACACAACGATGATGTCAGATTTTTTGTTTTGACTAGTATTTTACTTTCCCAATTTTCGGGTCATTTAAATATTATTAAAATATTCGACGAAATTTTGACGACTTCCGATTGACACGAAAATATCACCCCTAGCTAATTTGGGGGCAATGAGCGCAATGACGTAGTCCATTTTTCGATCTGAGGTCTATTTAGATAGGTCAAATTTTAGGATTTCTGGATTTTCCAAAACTTAGGATTTGATCCATTTGACTCCTGATTTGAACTAGATCTTAGTAGAAGACTCATAATGACATGATTAGTACTTAGAAGTCTAAAGGTCTTCAGGTGCACGCTCCTCCTCCAATGGCAAGCCCTCCAATAGATCAACCGCTTCAAACGACTATGAATCTATCATTATCGGTTTCATAATGATAGGATCCCAACCAACAAAAGAAAAATCTTAGTTAGACAAAATGTCTAAGTACATTTTAGGGTAATCGGTTTATCATGTTCATTAGATATCACCATAAATATTTAAGCACAAAAGCATAATAGTGGGAGCAGAATGTGTAAGAAAGAATAAGATAAAGCTATAAACAATTAATTTATAATTAAAATAAACTAGGAAGTAAACACATACCACCACCACAACAATTGCAATAAGGTCAGGTAAATAAGAAAAGACTAAAGTAAATTACTATAAAGGAAATACACCCTAGATGTGCTTATAATCAATACAATATATGCTAATCTACTGAAATGAATGAACATATAAATGACTGTAAATAACACTAGCATCATAACATATATATATATATATATATATATATATATATATATATATATATATATATATATATGCAAGACTGTAAATATAAAGTGCTGAAAACAGAAAGTAAACTAAACATATAAATAAAGCTAAAAACTGAAATGGCCAAACATGCCATCAACTGAATACATCACATGTATCTTACTTAGCCATCAAGGCTAAGGCAACAAATTAGAATAGTAGTGCACCTAAATTAGATATCCATATTAGAAGAAATGACTCAACGAGTCTAATAGTCAAAATTGGCCACTAGCTAGTCATCTCAATACAGGCAGCTACTGAATTGAAAGACATACTAATTAGGTCACAAACTACTAAACAGATTCTATACATCACATAACTCACTTAGCCATCTAGGATAAAGCAATCAAACCATAGTAGTAGTACACCTGATTTAGATCTGCCATATTAGAAGAAATGACTCCACAAGTCTAATAGTCAAACAGAATGGCCCACAACTAATAAATGCAGGACTATGAGGCGAGCATAACTGAAGAGGCACATTAAAGAGTTTATTAACTACTAATTGAATCTGATCACTGAACTACTCAACTTATGCAATTCAATCTTGACATAAGATATTCATCAAATATCTTACATCCTAATATATGCTCAAGGTTTAAAGCTCAATTTCAAGGCAAGCATATCATCAAAGTCAAAGTAAGCAAGAGACTCAACTAGAACACATATAATATCTATTATTATCTAATTTATTCATTCTATCTACTCTAAGTTACACAAATTCAGAATCTTCAAGTCCTACTATCGAGTGTAAGTCAGATTCACGACCTTATGAATCAAAAATAATTAAAATTGACCAAGTCCTAATTGATTAAATCACTGACGAGTATAAGTTAAAATAAGTAAGTTAATTGACCTATTTTAATAATTTAAGCAAATCCCAAACCATCTTGATTAGCCAAATCAAGATGAAAGGATTAAGAATTAAACTCCAAATATTGGGGTTTAATTACTTAATCCAAAAGGTGATCCTAAATGACTAGGGTTTTACCACCCAATCTCATAGATTAAAATTTAGGGCAAATCTTATTAAATGAAGTCATATTTAATAGGATAGATCTCTATTCTTAAGTCTAAAGTTAAGAGATTGAATAATCAATAACAAACTATGAATATCTATAAACTATTAAAATTAAGGCCTCACTTATTGAGTAACCCAATTTACTCAATAGATGAAATCTAACCTAAGAACTAATCCTAATTCCTAAGGAAATAAGCTCTTAATTACTAAGAGTATCTCTCAAATACTCATCCTAACTGATGTTATTAAGACCTATGGAAAGATCTAAGAAGTTAAGGAAGAAGAAGGACTCACAATTTTACTTAAGGTTTTCTTAAGGATATAAGATGAGATTTTAATTAATGATTTAATTAAGGTTTGAGCTCACATAATTTATGATTTAAATCACTATACTTAATGTTTATAATATTTAGAATATGATTCTAGGGCTTTAAAATGTGAAACCTTAAATTTGGGCAAAATGATCATTTTGCCCCTACTTAAGGGTCTAAAAGATCAATTTATGATCTAAGATTCCAAATCTGAAATTTTCAGTGGCAAAGTATTTCTTACTATCTAATATAAGATTAGACATCAATTACATTAATTTTGGGTAATTATTAAGCCTCATGAGATCTAATTAATAAATTTGACTCAAAGGGGAATTTTGCTAATTTGACTTAATGGAATCTAAATTTTCTATTAGTTTATTATTTTTTACTGTCTGAGGTTTCCATAGAACCTAAAATTACTAAATTCAGATAAGTATTGGTTAAGTTATAGCCAATACAAGTTAAGGGGGTAAAAGGGTAATTTAGGGTTTCTCAATTAAGGGTCAAAATTCCTAACTTTTTTCAATTAGTGTCCAAATTGAGCAAAATTAGTGGCAAAAGTTTACAAATGATCCACTGATTACTCAGAATAGTGGTAGGCTCAATTTGGACTCAAATTGGCTAAGTTATGGCCTAATTTAAGTATAGGGTGATTAGTGAGTTCTTAGTGAAATAAATCACCAAATCACTAAGCCAACTACACCACTAGATTTTAATAGACTCTAGAAGCTCTTTGAAATTTAAATCACTCAATTTGGATTACTAATTATGCTAATCTTTACTAATCAAGATTTAAAGTAATTAGGGTTGATTAAGAAATCTAATCGTTGGATCTTAATTATTTTTACAGTTTACTGTTAATTAGGTTTTTTTGATCCAAATGAATATATAGATGACATAATTTGGAGTTCAATTGACTGACTTATGGTCAATTAAAGTTATATGGTTAATTGACCTAATTAGGGTTAGGTCCTAAAAGTGATTAAACTTAAACTAATCCAAATAGAGAATTGAACACTACTAGATTGTTCCTTAAGATTTGCTGATCACTTTGAGATCCATATTGGGTATGTTTGGGTAAGTGTGTGCAAAATTATGACTAAGTGAAGTTTTGTGATATTTATGGAATTATTTAACTACCATAAATGTCACTAATTGAAATGTTGATCCTATGGAAACTTAAATGGTACCAATAAATTCCTTAATTTTTATTGATTAAAATAATGTATTTATTTGCATTATTTGAACTTGTATTATGCAAATTAGGGGTTCATAAAGTTTGATATATATTTGAATTAATTAATTACATTATCTATATTTTATTCTTATTGTTTAAACTAATCAATATATTTTATTTTTATAAAGCTATCATTTACTTTATTAGATTTTTAATTATCTGATTGTATATACATAATATATATATATATATATATATATATATATATATGTAAATGTTTCTTTCTTAAGTTAATACTATAAGTACTATATATATATATATATATATATATATATTAATATTTTTCACTGCAGGTGGGCCCCACTCTAGCTCACAGACACAACTGACGCAGGACCCACCTCCACGCGTCTGAATACTACACGCGGGCGACTGGCCAGTGGGCCCCACTGGCTTGAATGAATCGGTCGAACAAACCGGGTACGACCCGGTCTGGTTCACTCACGCGATGCTCCGTCTTCTCCATCCTCCTGCGATTCTGCGAGAAGCGGAGCTCAAGAGGAGAAACTCGATTATGCAATCAATCGAGTTAGAATTAGATTGATCGAACCGTTTAATTTGTTAATTACTAAACAAATTAAGCATAACAACAATAAATTTTGAAATTTAAGCCAGATTGAGTAGGATAGGATAGTACCTGATCAACAGTTGTGGTCTGCTAGGGCACAGCTAGGGTTAGAGCGCATGATTGTCTTCCCAACTCTACAGATTTGTGCAACTTTCAAACTCATAGAATTGTTATGGTTCTTAAAGTTGAGTCTTAATGCAGCTGCAGTCAGTGCTTGATGTGCGGAGGAGGAACCCAAGAGATGTGCGTCTCCCTCGCGACACGCGGAGACTTCCGAGGAAGATGAAGTCGCAACCGTCCGATCGTCCGATCGGACGGATCGAGTGATCCATCAACCTAGAGGTAAATGCCACGGATATTAACGATGTTTCCTAGATAACTAACGGCAGCCATTAACTAATTATATTTAATTAATTAAAATTTGATTCTATTAATTAATATTAAATAATTGAATGCTTTCTAAAAATTCCCAACATATCATCTCTAGCAAATTGAGGGGTGAGAAATGCAATGGCGCAATTGGATTTTTATTTTGATGAGTATTTAATTATTTGATTTTCTGGTGTAGTTAAATAATATTAAAATATTTGACAATTCAACGACTTCAAAATGCCTCCAAAACTTCACTCCTAGCTAATTTGAGGGTGGTGAACGCAATGGTAAAGTCATATTTTTGATGTGAGGTCAATTTAAATAGGTCAATTTCTAGAGTTTTTGAAAAGTCCTAAAAATTAAGATTTGATCCATTCAATTCCTAATTTGGACTGGATCTTAGAGATGTGTTCTAAATGACTCACTTAGTGTACAAAAATCCTAATTAAGACTTAGATTAGTCTTAATTGACCTAAGTAACAACCTGGGTTATTACAGACTCCTCCACTTAAGAACGATGTCGTCCTCGACATCACTCAAGTGGAACAATAAAATGGAATTGAATATTGAAATTGAAATTACTAGAGTTGAATAAATACCTTGATTAAAGAGATTCTGATACTTTTGATGCATATCCGATTCCTTTTCCTATGTTGCTTCGTTACATGAACGGTTCCTCCATGAACCTTAATCATTTGGATGAAATGATTCCTTAGCTGCTTTTTATCACTATCCAAAATCTTGATTAGTTCTTCAATATACGTGAGGTTAGGTGGAACTCCCACTTCTGGAAGTTGAATTAGGTGAGAAGGATCTCTAAGGTATTTCCTTAAAGATGATACATGAAATACATTGTGTACTGCTGCAAAATTATCAGGTAGATTCAATCTATATGCGAAAGATCCAATCTTTTCTATAACTTCAAATGGTTCGATATAACGAGGACTGAGCTTCCCAGCTATGCCAAATATAAAATCTCCATTCATAGGATTGACTTTTAGATATGCAAAGTCTCCTTTGTTAAATTCTATAGGCCGGTGATGAGAATCAAAGTATTTACTTTGACGAATTTGCACTGCAAGGATTCTTTATTAAATAAGATGAATCTTCTTATTTGTTTCTTCCACTAGTTTAGATCAATATAATTGAACACTTCCTAACTCAGACCAGGCTAATGGAGTACTACACTTTCTGCCATATAAAGCTTCATATGGAGCCATTTTAATACTGGCCTGAAAAATGTTATTATAAGCCAATTCTACTAGCGGCATATGATCTTCACAAGAACCAGCAAAATCCAAAATACAGAGTCTAAGTAGATCTTCGAGCACTTGGTTTAATCTTTCTATTGGGCCATCAGTTTGGGGATGGAATGCAGTACGCATGGCCAAAGTGGTTCCAAGGTCCTGATGAACTGCTTGCCAAAATTTAGACGTGAACCTGCTATCTCTGTCAAACACAATTGATTTTGGAATACTGTGAAGTCTTACAATCTCTTTAATATAAATCTTGGTGAGCTTCTCAACTGAATCAGTTTGTCAAATAAAAACAAAGTGAGCAGACTTGGTTAAACGATCAACTATCACCCATATTGCATCGGCTCCAGACTTAGCCCGAGGCAAACCCATCACAAAGTCCATTGATGTATCTTGCCATTTCCTTTCACGAATTTCTAATGGGTGAAGAAGACCACCAGGTCTTTGATGTTTGGCTTTCACAAGATTACAGGCATGGAACTTAGCTATATATTCAGCTATACTCTTCTTCATGTTAGGCCGCCAAAATGACTGCTTCAAGTCCTGATACATCTTCGCACTTCCTGGGTGAATTTGGCATCCAGATTCATGACCATCGATCAACACTTCTTGCTGCATTAATTTGGAATCCACATATAATTCCCTTGATAAATAGCAATTCTATGAAAATGAACATCCGTTCTACGACCACTTTCAATTGGTTGCTTAAAGTTCAAATATTCATTATCCTTAGTTTGTGATATGGCAACATCCCGATGAAAAGTTGGTTCTACATTACTCATAGATATCATTGTGCTCAACATATCTCCACGAACTAGTTTAATGTTTAACTTTATGAACTCTTCTTCTACTGAACTGGTTGCAATCATAGCTGAAAGGGTAGCATGAATGCTAAGAGCATTTGCTACAACATTAAATTTTCCTGGATGGTACTGAATATCTAACTCATAGTCACTAATTAATTCTAACCATCTTCTTTGTCTACAATTCAGTTCTCATTGGATGAATATGTATTTTAACCTTTGGTGGTCAGTGAATATGGAGCATTGAACTCCATATAGGTAGTGCACCAAATTTTCAATGCTAAAACTACTGCAGCTAATTCTAGATCATGAATTGCATAGTTTCTCTCATGTGGTTCAGCTGACGAGATGCATATGCAATAACCTTGTCTTCTTGCATTAGAACGCACCCTAAACTAATTCCAAAAGCATCTATGTACACTTGGTAATTTACACCTTCTTTAGGCAGAACTAGTACAGGAGCTGAAGATAAGGCATCCTTTAATGCTTGGAAGGCCTTCTCACATTCTGGTGACCAAATGAAGGGTACTGCCTTCTGAGTTAACTTTATGAGTGATGAGGCAATTTGGGAGAAGCCTTTTACAAACTTTTTATAATATCCAGTTAAACCCAAAAAACTATAGATCTTGATAACTAACTTGGGCTGAACCCAATCTTGAATAACACTAATTTTACTTTTATCTACTTAGATTCCATGAGCATCAACAACATGCCCAAGGAATGACACTGCATCTAACGAAAATTCGCACTTTGAATATTTTGTATACAGTTTATGCGCTCTAAGTGTTTCTAGAACTATCCTTAAATGATCCTCATGATCTTTTACGGTCTTTGAATAAATCAGAATATTATCAATAAAAACAATGATAAATTTGTCTAAGTAAGGTTTCAAAATTCTCTATATTAGGTCCATGAATAAGGATGGTGCATTAGTAAGACCAAAGGACATCACTATAAATTTATAATGTCCATAATGTGTTCTAAACACAGTCTTCTCCACGTTTGAGTCTTTCACTCTTACTTGATGGTGCCTAGACCTTAAATCAATTTTAGAAAATACAACTGCACCAGCAAGCTGATCAAATAAATCATCAATTTGGGGAAGTGGATATCTATTCTTGACGGTCACCTTATTTAGCTCCCTATAGTCTATGCACATCCTCATAAACCCATCTTTCTTCTTCACAAATAATATTGGAGCTCCCCACGGGGACATACTAGGTTTAATAAACCCCTTATTCAATAATTCTTGAAATTCTTTCAGGGTCATTCTATATGGTGCTTTAGATAATAGCTGCATACCCAGAACTAAGTTGATCTCAAATTCTATTTCTCTGGCTGGTAGTAGGCCAGGCAAATCTTCAAGAAATACATCTTCAAAGTCTTTAACTATCTTTATAGTAGAAATAAGAACTTCTTCTTTACTCCTACCCATCATAGTTACTAGGAAGGACATACAACCGTTGCATACTAATTTCTCTGCTTGGATTGCATTAATTAAAGAACTATTGGTGCTGAACCTTCCTATAAATGTTTCTGATACATCTAGAGTCTATAAGATAATCTTCTTCTTATAATAATTTATGGTAGCATTATGCATACTAAGCTAATTCATACCTAGTATGATATCAAAATTTGCTATAGGCAATAAAATTAATTTGGCTTGAAAAGTATGGTTATTTATCGGCACTTAAATGTCATAAAATTTGACTGCGCTAAGTTGGGCTCCGGATGGAAGTCCAATATTTAAGGCTTTTACGAGTTTGTAGGAGTGTAATTCTAATCTCTTAGCAAAAATTTTAGAAATGAATGAGTGGCTAGCCCCATTATCAAACAATACATTACAGGGCTATTTAATACATATAGTGCATAATTTAATCAAATTAAAATAAAGGGCATTTAATAGAAGAATATAATGCTGTAAGTAAATGGAGATATTAAAAGTGTGTACCTGAAACCGCATTGCTGTTCTCAGCCGCCTCGACAAGGGTGAGATTTTACACCCTTGCTTTTCCCGCAGGACAATTATTTACTGGATTGACCCTTTGTATATTTTGAGTTGGGGGTCTAGAAGTAGACTGAGCTTTAGTTGGATTTTGTCTCTGAGTAGGAGGTGGTGGCATGAGAGCCATCTTTGGTTCTCTTGTATTAATAGGAGTAGCCCGGAACACTTGATTCTGGCGATCTCAGTTAATCACTACCCCATCAATTGTCTTCATGGCATTACACTCTCGATACTGGTGCCCTTTACTCCCACATGTGAAACACCTCCCATCATAATGGTAGCACTTACCATATGGATGAGGTTTATCACATTCAGTAGCTTGCTCAGATGTTTCAGTAGCTTCCATCTGATATACTCTTTCCTAATTGGGGCGGTGCTGCTTGAAACCTTGATGTCGATTGCTCATGTTGAATGCCTTTTGCTTAATCTCTTTCACTGATTGGTGGTGCTCCACCACCCTGGCTGCTTCAACTATCTTTACAAAATTTTTATGCTAAAGTGGGACTACATGGTCTTTAATGGACTCACGAAGTCCACTTTGGAATCTATAGCATTTGTCATCTTCCGTAGGTGCGAGGTGTGGAGTGAAACGAATTAGTCTTTGAAATTCAGCTACCGATCGACTCCCTTGAGTCAATCTTAGTAATGAGTCACCGATGATATTTTTGGCTGACGGTGGTACAAATGTTTCTTTGAATGCCTCTAAGAATCAGCTCCACTCTATATCTTCTAACTCAAACTCCTCGAAGCGTGTTCCTCTTAGATGTTCCCACTAATACTCTGCTTCATCTTGAAGTAGGTGAGCAGCCAATCTTACTGTCTGGTTGTTTGGACATCCCAAACTTGTTAAATTTTTTTCTATAGATTCCAGCCATGCTATGGTATCTATAGGGAATAAAGATCCATCGAATGTGTGTGGCTTTAGTCTTAGGAAGCTATGCAATATCCCATCAGTGGATTGTCTATTATGATTAAGGTGGGTTGTTGGAGATGCGGAGGTTGTGCCAGCATTAATAGATAGAAGAACATACACCAACCTTTGCATGGCTAATGCCTGTTGATTCAGTGTATTCATTACACTTCTCATAGAGACTAATTCCTCTACATTATTGTCATTAGATATCATAACATCATTATTTGGGGGATTACTAGTAGATGGGACATCATCGATTGGAGTGTTGTTAGGAGAGGTAGCAGGATTTATTTTCTGAAAATAAATATAAGCATACTTAGTTTTATTTGAAAAGATCTAGAACATCATCAACATTTTATTATTCTTCAATCATGAAGTTATTACAACTTAAGAAATATAAAGTAGAATCCTTATTATAATAAGGATCATAGCCTATATACTTAGTGGAAAAAGCAATACAAAAGTCTTCGTAGGAGAGTTCACAATGTTCTCTTTGAAGTTTCTTGAATAAGCTCTTGCATATTTCAATCCACCATTCTCTGGCAAGGTCCCTCAGAAGACATAATACTACATCTACTTTGATATTATCTAGCCATTCCATAATGTCAAAAATATGGTTCACTCCTGTGAGCCATTCTTTTGCCAAAATAGGAAAGTCAAGTCCTCTATAAGTGCCTTCTTATAGTAGTTTATTTAATACTTTAGCTCCTTCATTATAAACCCCTGCTATGGATGTTCCTTACTTCAAACCCAATTGGGTTTCATATTTCCAGATGATCTCGAATTATTTTTAAGTAAGTCATGAACGTCATTCTTAATTATCCTTTATGCCTACAATTATAATCAAATCCCTTTAATTTATTGAGCGTATATATTTATTATTTAGATATTTATACTTTAGTATTTACTATGGTTTTCTCATTCCTTACTTTACTCTGAGTTATACTTATAATAATATGGATGTTGTTTCAAGTATTCATTTAGTGATGAAGTGGTAGAAGAACAATCCATTAGGTAGAGAGGAATGCAAAATCTAATCTAACACCTTATGGAATTCTCTAATACCAACTGTGGCGTCCCGCTCCCCACCATGGTCCTGTTAACTCTTAAGTTATGATGATTTCGGTGAGGTGGTCATCTAATGACAAGGTCCTTGATTATAATTAGGTTAGTGACTAATACTAACCCATTATAATTAAAGACTTTGTCATTATCCAAAAGAAATCATCACTAAATGCGAGTACAAGAAGAAATAGAGTGTGGAGGCATAAAATAAACATCCATCCATCATAAATAAATACAACATCTGAGAATAAGTAAAGTACAGAAAAATAAAAATTTAACCTGTATTATTACATCATTTTAACAGTTTAAGAACTGAAATATCACTCAGCCTCACCAAGCAGGAAATAAAGAAGCTAAGTCTAAAGGTCTTCAGGTGCACGCTCCTCCTCCAATGGCAAGCCCTCCAATAGATCAACCGCTTCAAACAACTATGAATCTATCATTATCGGTTTCATAATGATAGGATCCCAACCAACAAAAGAAAAATCTTAGTTAGACAAAATGTCTAAGTATATTTTAGGGTAATCGGTTTATCATGTTCATTAGATATCACCATAAATATTTAAGCACAAAAGCATAATAGTGGGAGCATAATGCGTAAGAAAGAATAAGATAAAGCTATAAATAATTAATTTATAATTAAAACAAACTAGAAAGTAAACACATACCACCACCACAGCAATTACAATAAGGTCAGGTAAATAAGAAAAGACTAAAGCAAATGACTATAAAGGAAATACACCCTAGACATGCTTATGATCAATACAATATATGCTAATCTACTAAAATAAAAGAATATATAAATGACCATAAATAACACTCGCATCCTTATATATATATATATATATATATATATACACACACACACAGGATTGTAAATACAAAGTGTTGAAAATAGAAAGTAAACTGAACACAAAAACAACGAAACTGAAATGGCTAAATATGCCATCAACTGAATACATCACATGCATCTTGCTTAGCCATCAAGGCTAAGGCAACAAATCAGAATAGCAGTGCACCTAAATTAGATATCCATATTAAAAGAAATGACTCAACGAGTCTAATAGTTAAAACTGGCCACCAGTTAGTCATCTCAATACTAGGCGGCTACTGAACTGAAAGGTATACTAATTAGGTCACAAACTATTGAACAGATTTAATATATCACATAACTCACTAAGCCATCTAGGCTAAAGTAATCAAACCATAGTAGTAGTACACCTAAATTAGATCTGCCATATCAGAAGAAATGACTCCACTAGTCTAATAGGCAAATAGAATGGCCCACAACTAGTAATGCAATACTAGGAGGTGAACGGAACTGAAGAGGTAGACTAAGAAAGTTACTAACTACTGACTAAATCTGATCACTGAACTACTCAACTTATGCAATTCAATCTTGACATAAGATATTCATTAAATATCTTACATCCTAATATATGCTCAAGGTTTAAAGCTCAATTTCAAGGCAAGCATAGCATCAAAGTCAAAGGTGATATCCATTATTATCTAATTTATTCATTCTATTTACTCTAAGTTATACGAGTTCAGGATCTTCAAGTCCTACTATCAAGTGTAACTCAGATTCATGACCTTATGACTTGAAAACAATTAGAATTAACTAAGTCCTAATTGATTAAATCACTAAAGACTATAAGTTAAAATAAGTAAGTCAATCGACCTATTTTAATTATTTAAGCAAATCCCAAATCATCTTGATTAGACAAATCAAGATGAAAGGATTAAGAATTAAACTCCAAATATTGGGGTTTAATTACTTAATCCAAAAGGTGATCCTAAAGGACTAGGGTTTTACCACCCAATCTCATAGATTAAGATTTAGGGCAAATCATATTAAGTGAAGTCATATTTAATAGGATAGATCTCTATTCTTAAGTCTAAAGTTAAAAGATTGAATAATCAACAACAAACTATGAAAATCTATAAACTATCAAAATCAATGCTTCACCTATTGAGTAACACAATTTACTCAATAGATAAAATCTAACATAAGAACTAATCTTAATTCTTAAGAAAATAAGTTATTAATTACTAAGAGTATCTCTCAGACACTCATCATAACTAATATTATTAAGACCTATGGAAAGATCTAAGAAGTCAAGGAAGAAGAATGACTCATAATTTTACTTAAGTTTTTCTTAAAAATATAAGTTGAGATTTTAATAAATGATCTAATTAAGGCTTGAGCTCACATAATTTATGATTTAAATCACTATTCTTACTGTTTATAATATTTAGAATATGATTTTAGGGCTTTAAAATACTAAACCTTAAATTTTGGCAAAATGATTATTTTGTCCCAACTTAAGGGTCTAAGAGATCAATTTCTAATCTAAGATTTCAAATCTAAAATTTTTAGTGGCAAAGTGTTTCTTATTGTCTAATAGAAGTTTAGACAGCAATTACATTAATTTTGGGTAATTATTAAGCCTCATGAGATCTAATTAATAAATTTAACTCATAGGGGCATTTTGCTAATTTGACATAATGGAATCTAAGTTTTTTGCTAGTTTATAGTTGCTTACTATCTAAGGTTTCCATAGAATCTAAAATCACTAAATTTTGATAAGTATTGGTTGAGTTATAGCCAATACAAGTTAAGGGAGTAAAAGGGTAATTTATGATTTCTCAATTAAGGGTCAAAATTCTTAACTTTTTTAATTAGTGTCCAAATTGAGCAAAATCAGTGGCAAATGTTTACAAATGATCCACTGATTACTCTGAATAGTGGTAGGCTCAATTTAGACTCAAATTGGCTAAGTTATGGCATAATTAAGATTTAGGGTGATTAGTGAGTGATTAGTGAAATTAATCACCAAATCACTAAACTAACTACACCACTAAGTTCTAATATACTCTAAAAGCTCTTTGAAATTTAAATCACTTAATTTAGATTATTAATTATGCTAATCTTTACTAATCAAGATTTAAAGTAATTAGGGTTGATTAAGAAATTGAATCATTAAATCTTAAATAATTTTATAGTTTAATGTTAATTAGGTTTTCTTGATCAAAATGGATATATGGATGACCTAATTTGGAGTTCAATTGACTAACTTATGATTAATTGAAGTTCTAGGGTTAATTGACCTAATTAGGGTTAGGTCCGAAAAGTGATTAAGCTCAAACTAATCCAAATAGAGAATTAAACACTACTAGGTTGTTCCTTGAGATTTGTTAATCACTTTGAGACCCATATTGGGTATATTTGGGTAAGTGTATGCAAAGTTATGACTAAGTGAAATTTTGTGACATTTTTGGAATTATTTAACTACCTTAAATGTCACTAAGTGAAATGTTGATCCTATGGAAAATTAAATGGTGCCAATAAATTCTTTGATTTTATTGATTAAAATAGTGCATTTATTTGCATTATTTGGACTTATATTATGCAAATTAGGGGTTCATAATGTTTGATATATATTTGAATTAATTAATTACATTATATATATTTTATTCTTACAGTTTAAACTAATCAATATATTTAATTTTTATTAAGCTGTCATTTACTTTATTAGATTTTTAATTATTTGATTGTATATACATAATATATATATATATATATATATATATATATATATATATATATATATATCAATGTTTCTTTCTTAAGTTAATACTATAAGTAATATATATATATATATATATATACATATTTAATTAAAGTTTTATATATATATATATATTATTTATAAATAAATAAATATATATATATATATTAATATTTTTCTCTGCAGGTGGGCCCCACTCCAGCTGATGGACGCGGCTGCCGTGGGACCCACCTTCATGCGTCCGAATAATACACGCAAGCTATGGCGCCCCACCCCTTAATCTATAAAATTAAGTTAATTGGTGGAGTGTCAGTCTGACTAACTCTTCTCTTATTATTGGATTAGGATAAAATTTACAATCTACCAAATAAGGGAAGAAATAAGCACATAATCAAATAATCAGTCACTATATAAAAAATTCATACAGAGTGTAGAAGCAATTTAAATAGGAAACATCCAATCATCACAATAGAAATAACATGGAATATAACTCATAATAAACAGCATAGCAATCCAAAATATACAATCTAGATAGAGCATGTAACAACCCAGAGGTTGTTACCTATTAATTAGTGATCTAAGTGACTCTAAATCTTTTTCATTACCCTTATAATAGAGTTAAAAGTCTCCACCTCAAATTTCATATGAATTGGAGATTGTTTGTCGATTTCCAGCATTTTCTGGTTTTTCTGATAATTCTAAGAATGCCTAAATTATTTAAACATCAGAATTAAAAATGGAGTCCGTCATTGGACTCAGTAGCTCCAAATTAGCTAAGAATGTTATTCTGAGAATTTTTGGAAGTCGTTGATTTTTTCGGATATTTTATTGTATTTCAATCTCTCAGAAATTTTCGTCAAATTAGGATTTCCAATGTAAGTAAAATAAAAATTAAATAAAAATATTCTTTTATAATGCCTATTGAAAGGATCCTACTGCAAAAATTTGAACGCATTTGGGATCCCGGATTGTCCTGAATAAATTCATAAAGATTAAACTTTAAAGGATAATAATATGAAAAATATAAATTGGAATTTGGAAATTTTTGTATATCTAAGTTAAGCATCATATGAGGATGCTATATTTCAAGTTTTCTTAATTTTCAAATTTCCAATTTATCGTAATTAATTTTTTAAGTTTTTCATTTAAAAATTAATATAAAATAAAATACTTGTCCAAATTCAAAAAATTTTAAACGCGTGTGTTTGTCTCGTCAAGACGGTCATTTCGATACTAAGTTTGTAATTTTTGGAGTTCAAATAATTTCAAATCTTGGCTCAAAAATTTTAGCCATTTATTTTGATCCTGCGGCTTATATTAAGAGTGTTATAAATAGGGACTCATCTCTTAGTTTGATTAAAATACAAATCACTATCGGGTGATGCCTCCTAACGAAGATCGCTTCAATAGGTGTGGCTTAAACAAACTAAGTAATTCGAGTCACCGTATTTAGGACACTAAGTGTGATTGTGAGTTGGGCATCTTAATAGCTTAGCTTGAGATACAAATCATTATCGGGTTATGCCTCCTATCGAAGATTGATTCATTAGGGTGGCTTAATCAAACTAAGTGTTAAGAACCACATTTCTTGTAAACGTGCTAAATATGTGTATACAATCATCCAATCTAATGATTTTTAAGTAAATTCTCAACTTTAACCAATTACGAATTAGAATTTATGAGTCAGAATCCTTTTAGCATGATTCTACATAATGGAGATCTTGAATTCATTATTGAATTTCTAAGCATGTTTTTAGATTTACCTTATATAGATTAGAAGCATGAGCATGAGCATAAGCATGATATTGAGTATCGGTGATGACATATGAGTATCAGTGATAATTTATGGGTTACGAAATATTGCATACATTGACTGGGAAATTTCAGGATGCATTGGCATCGCAGTTCCCAACTGGATGTATGTATATATTGGACCGTACAACTCATAACATTTTAATGATATTTTGGTTGCATATCAGTGGCATACAATATTGTGGCATATTCAGATGCACAGATTTAATGTCATACATCATAATTTTATAGATCACTACTTAGTTTCAGATCCATTACTATTTTTGATTTGCTTTCAGCATTCAGTTTATAGTTCAGTTTTACTTTACTTCACCTTACATTAGTTTTGTACAGTTTTATATAGTTTTATGCTTTCAGTTACTTTTAAAATATTTCTGCATATTTAATTACATTATGTAAATATTAAATAAATAACTAGAACTGTTTAGATTAGTTTCGATGTGTTAGACATATTGTCTAACACGGGGTACTTTTGGGATTCAGCAATTTGCTAGATCTTGAGCATTATATTGAGCCAGGTCATGAGGCTACCCAGGAGATTCAGGAAGAGCCAGTGGAGCATTAGTGGACTCTCCTCCAATCTCACTACTTTTCTGCTTAGTTTATTTTTAGTTCAGTACTTAGCTCTATGTCTATTATTCAGTAAACATTTGTAATAATTCTGGATGTATTTTCTTTTCTTTTTTGAGACGATTGTTTTCATACAGCTTCTGTGATGAATATTTCTAAATGTTTTCTTTAAGCTTCCGTATTCTGTTATATACTATTTATATTTAGTATTGTGATGTGATCAGTATACTAAAAATGTTGATATCTTATACATATATTGGATTCCTATTATATTTTAAATCTAATGTATGTATTTGTCTAATACTTAGAATAAGGATATTACTCTTATCTTAAGTATTAGCTCTCTACTCTCATTGAGATTGAGTCAGCAGCCCTTCAGAGGGGTTTGATTTTCAGCTATTCGTGGAGATGGGATATTCCTCCCCGAGTGGCACGCCGCTCCGCCGCTGATCTTTTTATACTTCTCTTTTGCATGTGGTGACAGGGCGGGGCACTATAACAATGGTAAGATCCACAATTATCCAATCAATACTGCAACTGCCCCTGTAGGATCTCTCAAATATATTAAAAGTAGCATCAAAGATCATGAAACACCGGGGTATCAAGATGCTCAAGGGACGCCTGATAATGTTCTTGAACATAGCTTGAAAGTAAATTAAAGTAGCAAAACCAACAATCACAACATCATCCTGAGAATGGGAACTAGCTTGTAGATTCTTCCAATTATATACGATAATAAGCAAATTTATATTAAACTCAAACTCATAAATATTGCAGACATAATCATCAAACTTACAATTCGTCCTGCTACTGTCTTTACTGCCAGTCGACCAAAAAACTAGAGAGCTCGCATGAAAATCAATGAGAAAAGTGGAAGCTTAGTTAACATACTAGCAAGAAGGATGATAATCAAATCAGACGAGGACCAGATAGCAAAACCAAACCAAACTTTCAAGTTAAAAGGATCAAACTGCATACTTAACAAACCATCCAACCAAATTGAAATTGAAGAATCATTCACCTTGATAAGAAAGACTCCATCCATTGGCACACAGATCAACAAACTTTTAAGAATCTCTAGCATTAAAGATGTCATCAAAAGCAGTTTTATTAATGTTTTTCCAACTGATAGAATTCTTCAGAAAAAATTTAATGATTGCGTTGATTTCAGTAATAATATTTAGTTTTGATTTATGAAGATTCAAATCAACCGCTTGATATTTTTTGAGATTGCAAGTAGACCAAATGTTCCAAATAATATAAGCATCAATTAAGTTCACAAGATGCAACTTCTTCAAATTAAAATGTTCGACATTCCAACTAGCAATTAAGGAAGGGAGATCCATAATCATCTGACTAGAATTTTTAATGCTATTGAAATAGTGCCACAGAGAGTGACTAAAGAAATTGTTAAAGAACACATGGTTAATACTTTTCGTACTCGCATTAGACAAATGGCAGCAATGACATTTGGAGGGAAGATTGAAGCCCCTTAAGATAAGGACTTCATCCACACTAATATAATCAAGATGAAGCCTCCAAATGAATAAGCTTAAGAGGGTGGGGATGTTGTTATGCCAAAACTACGGTTTAAAATTAATAGACTTGTGTTTTCTATAGATGTGCCAAGCTATATAAAAACTAAATTTATCTTTGATGATAATGTCGGAGGTTGCATGCTTTTCGGCCAGCAAAATTGGTTTGGAATTCAAAATAAAGTCATGAATGCTAGGATCTGTGATGGAGGTAATAAGATCAATGCTCCATGAGTTGTCACAGTTTAAACATTCACCAAGAGTGAGCTTAGAAATAGTCGGGTGACAAATTAAATGAAGGGGTCTGAGGTCACACCAACAATCACACCAGAAGAAAGAAGAAATGTCAAAATTATTCCAAGCAATTAAATTTTCCATAAGACTTTTAGAATCCAACATTCTCTTCCAAGTTATAGAATCAGTGATCTTCCTAGTGACAAGAACCGGATGAGTGGTGGCAATATTTAGCTTTAAGGACATCCACCCAAATGTTGTTTTTGGTTCTAAAGTTCCACCACAGTTTGGCAGAATACGCATTGTGAATGGCTTCAAGGTTCCTAATACCGAGGCCACCTTCCTTAAGAGGGAAAGTGAGGTTTTCCCATTTAGTCCAAATTAATTTGGAGCCCTTGTTGCTTACCTAAAAGAATTTGTTAAAAATGATATTAATTTTTGATATAATCAATTTGGGAGGAGAGGTGACCTCAAGCCAATAAGGGGGACTTGTATTAAGAATATACTTAATTAAAGTAAGCCTACCCCCTTGAGAAAGGTATATGTTTTCCCAACTCCTAATTCTTTTGAGGATTTGATCAATTAGACCATGATAATTACTATTTTTATTTGGTCCATTAAAGATAGGAATACCCAAATATTTACAAGGAAGTTTACCCTCTTTAAACCCAAGTTTAGAAAAAATAAATTCTTTGAGAGTGGAAGTGGCTATGTTATTAATAAAGAAGTTAGATTTAGAGCAGTAGATTTTAAGCCCAGAGTCCGACTCAAGAGTGTTCAGTAAAGCTTTAATCTTGGAGATGTTTCTTTTGTTGGCATTAGAGAAGATGATAAGATCGTCAGCGTAAGCCAAATGAGAGATCAAAAAATTATTTTCAACTTTGAAGTGGAGGTTGCTATCCAAACAAAAAGATTTATTGATATTCATGGACCAATAATTGATAGCAATATTAAATAGGATGGGAGATAAAGGGTCGCCTTGTCTAAGCCCTCTAGTGGAGTTGAAAAAGTCGGCAGGAGCTCCATTAATTAAAATAGAGAACTAAACGTTTGAGATCAGATTTTTGATTTTGGAGATGAAAGATATATTGAAACCATAGGTTTGAAGTATTTTTAGAAGAAAGTCCCAATCAAGCTTATCAAAAGCTTTTTCAATGTCTAACTTGAGAATTAGATTATGCCCTCTACTTTTTTTATTAATGCAATGAAATAATTCTTGTGTGGTAAGGATGTTATCTTGAATATGTCTTCCGGATATAAAACCACTTTGGTTATGTTCGATTAGCTTAGGGAGAAGCTCTTTTAGGCGATTTGCAATTAGTTTGGATATAATTTTATTTATAGTGGAACAAAGGCTGATTGGTCTAAATTAATTCCACCAAATGGGAGCATTAACTATTGGGATTAAGGTGATGGTGGAATGGGTGAAAATTTTTGGTAGAGGAATATTACAAAAAAAAAAATTTATCCCATTGCAAATGTCTTCTCCAACAATGTCCCAAGCTTTTATAAAAAATTCTACTGAAAAACCATCAGGCCCGGGACACGAATTTTGGTTAAGATTTTTAATAACCATCCAAATTTCATCATTCGAGGGCATAGCATTAAGAGATTGATTATCAGATTGGGAGATAATTGATTCAGGAGTGCACAAAGTCAAGGTATTGTTCAGATTACCCTCATTTGAAAGGATGTTTGAAAAATAATTAATGGCCGAGTCTTGAATGTTTTTCACTTTAGATAGCATCACCCCCTCTGGGTTGGTGATTGAGTGAATTTTACTCTTAGATCGACGTTTATTAACCCAACTTTGACAAAATTTGGTATTTTTTTCTCATTAAAGTTTCCAACGGATGCTACATTTTTGTTTCCAATAACATTCAATATTGTTGTGACATTGAATAAGCTCCGCTCTAATTTTAGAAAATTTGATTTTATTCTCAATGAAGGGTTGAATTTCGAAGATATTTTTTAAGTTATTAACTAGATTTTCAAGGAAAGAAGCTTTGGTAAAAATGTTATCAATCACATTATGATTCCAAGAATTTAGATCTTTACAAATGCGTTTGAACTTATCAACTAGTCTAGGGAGACCATAAGAACTACAATTTGCATTCCAGGAAGAACGAACAACCTCTAAATAGTCTGGGATATTTAACCAAAACATTTGAAACCTAAGTGATTTGTTAATTCTAGTAGGGGGATTACTAGAGCAAAGAAAGATCGGTTTGTGATACGAGTTGGAAGAATTTTGAGAGAAGTTTTTAATTTCTCGAAAGTGATTACACCACGCATTATTCATAAGAAATATATCCAGGCGAGAAAATTTCCTACCGTTGGACCAAGTGAACGCAGCTCCAATGTAATTAAAGTCATCTAAACCACATCCAATGAGGGCGGAATAAAAGTCAAAAGTTAAAGCCGAGTGATTGAGAGCATAGCCTTTGTATTCATTTGGATTGAGGACCGCGTTAAAGTCACCACCCACAAGCCACAGAAGGTTATTAATTGGGCTATTTTTTAGAAAGCTCTAAAGGAGGAGCCTATCACTTCTAAGATTATTAGCATGAACAAAAGTGATTAAGTAGGAAAAACTTTGATTTGACACTTTTAAGTTAATAGCTTGATCGCATTGGTTAATTATATCCAAATTCCAAGAGTTGTTCCAAAAAATCCAGATCTTATTGGAAAGAGAGGTAGTGCAGTTTTCATAATTAAAAAAATTCATAATTTTGGAGCACTCCTTATGTTGAAGTTTCAGTTCAAAAATTGCGGTGATGTCAATTTTATGTTCCAAAATTAAGTGTTTGAGGCGATTCTTAGAGGAAAGGTTGCCCAAACCTCTAATATTCCAGCAAAAAATATTCATTGATCAACTAAAGAAAATTTGGGATGAACCTTCTGATTATGGATATTAAATTTTAGAAGTTTTTTAGTAATTTGATTTTGGCTTTTCATTTTAGTTAATCCTGATTGAGCATTTAAACAAATAATGGGGTTGCATATGTTATTGCTAATGAGGGAGGAGGGCTCTTTAGAAATGTAATTGTTAGAAACTTTGTCAACTTTTAAGGGAGATTTGGAGCAGTTTACTTGTCCAACTACAAGGAAATTAGAATCCGGAGCAGCCGGCAAAGATGGATGGACCACAGCTAACCCCATTTTAGGAAGGTTGATGATCGGGGAGGAGCTCAACGGAATCAGGTCACTAATACAAATCGGAAAGAGGGCATTGATATCGACTATAGATTTGTTAGTTATGATCTCATTAGAAATATGGCCTAGATTTTCTGCATTTTCAGCAAAAACCTCACTTTCGAAAATAACAATTATCGGAAGAATGTCATTTTTAAAAGTAGAAACAGCATTTAATTCAGGGTCAATCTCAACAACATTTAATGGCTCAGCAATATCAAGGATAGCACTTGGGTGATTACCAAGGCCAGTATTAAACATCAGAGGAGCGGGAGACAGACTAGAGGAAACCAGAATAACATTTTGATTAAAAACAAAATTTTTATTAACCGAAATACAATTTTCTTTTATAACATTAATACAATTATCAGTGATCTCAATTACCGCAGATATTTCATTGTTAAGAGCTGAGCAGTTTGCAACATCCAAACTTACAGTTACATCAGACACAACAATTGCAATAATATCATTAACATGATCAAAACTAGCAGCATAAACTTGATTAGAAGGGTCTATCAACGTATTATATATATATATATATATATATATATATATATATATATTATTAATTAACGGCGTCGTTAATTAAATGGCCACGCCGTCAGGGTCCTTAGACGGTGCCGTCTGATCAGACGGTGCCCATCTGCTGTTGGATCCGATTGATCCAACGGCTGGGAGACGTCGTCTTCAACGAGTCCGCCCGCAGGCCTCCGCGTGTCGTCACGCCACTGGGAGCCTCCAACCGCCATCTGCGAAGCCTCGATCGCTCCGTCCTCACCTCCATAACACACACTTGAACCCTCAGAGTCAAGATTCTACTTTAGGACGCGCCGACTGGACCTCTATCGACGAACCCTAGCCTCCCGAACCCGTGACCGTTGAACTCCAAATATGCCTCACTCTCCATCTACCTAGTTGATTCTCAATCTTTCAATTCGATGTATGATTGCATAACATGGATTAGTCATTGACCGGGTTCGATCATGGTCTATCGAACCCGATCGTCGCAAAACGGACTCGACCCTACCGTAGAAACCTCGCCGCCGAGCCCTAACAATTAGGGTTGGGTTTTGCTAACAACCTCGGTTCCGTCCGACGCCGATCCAAGTGCCGGAGGGTAGGCCTCGTAGAGTCTTACCAGCAGCCGCGCGGGCCGGGGGCTGTAGCCGCCGGCAAGGGGCCCGAAAACGGTGCCCTAACACCCCCGGTGCTTCGAGGGATGCCGAAGCGACATCGGGTCAGGTCGGGTCTGACCCGACCCGAGCGATGTCCGAGTCGCTAGGCACACGTAGGGAGCCCGTTGGTTTAGGTCCTGCCATCTGGCCCGCTGACGCTAGTAGACCCCGCCTTCGCTGCGCCCCAATTGCAGCATGCCACACGTCCCGCGTGGGCCCCGCAGGCAGTCCGCCAGCCAGCCCCGTCGCATAAACGCATCCAAGGCGGGTCCCATTGCCATAATTTTTTTACTGAGAAAAATGAATATAATATATATATATATATATATATATATACAAAACCCATCTGAATGGCTGCTAACTCAACCTCAAAGAGGGTTGAGAACTAATAATTAAGATATAAGTAGTATTATTATTCTAAGTATTAGACCAATACATACATTAGATGTAAAACACATGAGAAATCTAATATATATATATAAGATATCAGTATTTTCAGTATACTGATCATATCACAATACTAAGTATAAGTAATATATAAATAGAGTACAGAAGCTAAAGAAAATATCTAGAAATATTCATCATTGAAGCTGTATGAAACATTCATCTCAGAAAAGAAAAGAACAAACATTCAGAATTATTACAAACAATTTAATGAAATATAGATATAAAAGTTAAGTACTGAACTGAAATAAACTAAGCAAAAAAGTAAGGCTGGAGAAGAGTCCACTAGTGCTCCATGGGCTCCTCCTGAATCTCCTGGGTGTCCTCCTGACCTGGCTTAATATACTGCTCAAAATCTAGCAAATTGTTGGATCCCAGATGTACCACGTGTTAGACAATAAGTCTAACACATCAAAATTAATCTAAATAGTTTTAACTAGTAACTTAATATTTAAATAATATAAATAAAATTACAGAAAAACAATAAAGGTAACTGAATATATAAAATTGTATAAACTATATAAAACTAAAATAAAGTAAAGTAAAGCTATACTGAAAACTGAATATTCAAAGTAAACAAAAATAGTAATGGATCTAAAATTAAGTAATAGTATGTAAAACTATATTGTATGTCACTAAAATTATGCATTTGAATATGCCACAATAATGTATGTTGCTGATATACAACTAAAATATCACTGAATTACTATGAGTCGTACAGTCCAATATCTACATACATCCAGATGGGAATACAGTTTACTATAATACTGATGCATCCTAAAATTCCTCGATCAATGTATGCAACATTCCATAACCCATAAATTATTACTGATACTCATACATCATTACTGATATTCATACATCATGCTTATGCTCATGCTCATGCTTCTAAGCTACATAAGTTAAATCTAGAAATCCATAAATACTTTGAGATCCAATAATGAATTCAAAATCTCCATTGTGCAGAATCCAACTATAAGGATTCTGACTCCTAAATTCTAATTTCGATAATTGGTTAAAGTTGGGATTCTTACTTAAAAATTATTAGATGGGAAGATTATATACACATATTTAGCATGTTTACAAGAAAGGTGGTTCTTATCACTTAGTTTGATTAAGCCACCCTAATGAAGTGATCTTTGATATGAGGCATCACTCGATGGTGATTTGTATCTCAAGTTAAGTCATTAAAATGCCCAACTCACATTCACACTTAATGTCTTAAAGAGGGTGACTCGAATTACTTAATTTGTTTAGCCACACATATTGAAGCGATCTTCGCTAGGAGATATCACCCGATGGCAATTTGTTTTTTAATCAAACTAAAGAATGAGTCCTTATTTTTAATACTCTTATGATTGATTGATTTACTCTAAGTGAGATTGTATCCACCTAAGCTCATGGGATAACACAAAGATAAATTGTACTTAGAGTAACTCAATCATTCCTGAATATTACTAAAATAATTTAGTACTATGGGTATACCCTACTATACCTAACCAATAATCTAGGTTTAATAGATTTTATTTAATCAATAAGGATTTATCAAAGCTATTAATCCTTACTCTAAATAGGTGAGTCCTACATAAGGCTCCAAGGATGTGATCAAAAAGATCACTTAATGTTGATTTCTACCGCAAGGGGGAAGTTCCATTCTAAGTGCTTTAGGTAGTTCCTACCATGAGGTGTCAAGATCAACCTCTAAGGTTATGGGGGATCATCTAAGATTCCTACCTCAATAAGTTACAAAAATTCTTCTTACCTCGATGTATCAAAATTTAAGATCTTTAAGCATTTCAAGAACGATCCTAAAGTAAGACCCTTGAGATCCCACTTTTATATTTCTTTAGTTAACATTTAAAGTTTCCTTATTAAAATTGGATTAAAGTGATCAGATCAGATGATTAAAAATCCATCTAATCCTATTCTATTCTATAATCATGGGATGAAATCAAAGATATTATTAGAGTTAGATTATTTCATAAATTATTACAGTTTTATTATCCATCTTATGCTAATAGTCTTATATAAGAGAAAATTAAAGATCTAAAGTTTAAATTCAGATAATTCAATCACACAGATTCAATATTAACCTTAGCACTTCTAATTCAATAATATAAAATTAATACTAAATCAGATGCATTATTAGAATAATATCAATTGAATTATCTTACAATCAAGTTAATTGATTAAGTGATTAAGGTTTAGATCTTAATCAAGAAGACAAGTTAGGATTTAACCACTAGCCTTACAAAAATTAAGACTCATGGTTGGTTTATAGATCAATGATAAATTAATATATTTCTAGTGTATTATTGATGGAAAATATCAAATTTAGATTAAGTATTATTTACTTAATCAAACTCTTAATATTCTTATGTTCAAATATAGTTTAGTGTTAATTTAAGCATATTAAGGTGTTCAAATAATTGTTAAAGTTCTCTAACATACATCATAATATCATGAAAGCATAGGAATTTAAAGTGACATAAAATAGAAGGTAATTAAGGCTAACCAAATTCTAAATCAAACCAAAGGGGCTATACTTGATTACAAATCTAAAGAACTTATGTTTCATGCAAATTTGATTATTAGGACCTACTTAGCTAATACAAGCATTCAAGGATCCGATTCTTTAATAGTTGGCACAAAATTTTTAAGGCACATAAGAGATTTTAAGCACATGTTATAAAGGACAAACTTTTAAATTTAATTTTCACATAAAATTTTATGCATTGCTCAATTTTATCTAAATCATATTTGATTGATTTTAATGACTAGATGAACTTAACAAAATGATAATTAAGTTATCATTAAGTTAAAATTAAGCTGGGTAACAACCTTGGGCTGTTACAACTGCCTCCTATCGAGTGCATTTCGATAAGTGCAGTTTTAAACAAACTGAGTGTTAAGTTAACCTTTACTGGAAACATACTAAATATGTATATACAACATTTACAACTGATGATTTTAAGTAAAATCCTAAATAAACCTGTTGGATTTAGACTTAGGAGTCAAATGGATTCTACACATTGGAGACATTTGATTCATTATCTGATTTTAAATTATTTTTTGAATTTTTGAATTTTAAGGCATGTAGTGTAGAGTCATGAGCATGAAATATGAGAATTAGTGATAATTTATGGATTATGAAATGTTGCATATATTAATCGGGGAATTTTTAGGATGACTAGTACTGGATTCCCAATCAGATATATGTAGATATTGGACCGTACAATTCATACTTATTCAGTGATATTTTGGTTGCATAGCAGTTGCATATCGTATCGTGTCATATACCGATGTATGACTTCAGTGACATATATTATAATTTTACATGTTATTACTCAATTTTAGATCCATTAATATTTTTGTTTACTTTTAGTATTCAATTGATAGTACTGCTTTACTTTACTTTACTTCAGTTTTGTATTGTTTTATGCTTTTAGTTATATTTACAGTATTCTTGCAATTTTGTTTATTTTATTTAAATGTTAAGTAAATAATTAGAACTATTTAAATTAATTTCGATGCGTTAGACTTATTGTCTAACACGTGGTACTTTTAAGATCCAAAAATTTGCTAGATCCTGAGCAGCTTATTGAGCCAGGTCAGGAGGATGGTCAAGAGGTTCATGAGGAGTTTGCGGAGCCGTAGCGGATTTCTCCTTCAACTTTTACTATTTTGACTTAGTTATTTTCCAATTCAGTATTTAGACTCTATTCTATATTTCTGTAAATTAGTTGTAATAATTCTGAATGTGTCTTCTTCTTTTTTTCTAAGATGAATGTTCTATTCAGCTTTTATGATGAATGTTTCTGGATGTTTGCTATAGCTTATGTACTCTGTTTATATATTACTTATACTTAATATTGTGATGTGATCAGCATATTGAAAATACTGATATTTTATACATATATTAGATTCTTTATGTTGTATTTTAAATCCAATGTATGTATTTGCCTAATAATTAGGATAAGGATACTACTCTTATCTTAAGTATTAGTTCTCGACTCTTATTTAGGGTTGAGTCAGCAGCCTTCAATTTAGTTTCGGGGAAATAGGATATCCCTTCCCAAGTGGCGCACCGCTCCGCCGCCGAAATTGATTATGTTATCTCTTTTGCATGCAGCGATGGGGCGGGGCGCCACACTTAGTTCCTTGCTCTTTTACTTCTGTTACTTGTGAGGACTTTATTTCAATTTTTATCTTTAATAATGTTGTAATAATACATGTTTATTTTGTATTTTCTTTTATTGTATTTGTTCTAAGTTGAATGTTTTCACTTCTATATTGTGATGGAGTAGATGTTCATATTTTGCTTCCACACTCTGAATGTAATTCTTGTATTTATCATTTAGTGAAATATTCTTGTTAATAACATTTTCCTTAATTATATTGGATTATAATAATTGTTTAATTTATCTACAAGTGAGGGACTTGTCATTTAGTGACCACTTTATTATAATCATGTTAACTTAAGAGTTATCAGGACCACGATGAAGCTGAGGTGCCATAGGGTCCCAATGGATGGGTCAACAGTAAAGGAGGGGCCCACGGCACAAACTTTAGTGGCTGGATTTACTCATGTGAAGCCGAGCTGGCTGCCACGTGTGAGCATCTGTCGCATTTGGTGGGCCCTGCTTATGCTGACAATGGTAGGATTTGAAAATACGAGCCCTAACAAGGCTAAGACAAGGTCCGAAGCTGCTCTTAGACGGTGGTTAACGTGCGCATGCCGCGTTCAAAGCCAAGCAGCACGTGTCGAGCGCCCTCCAGGTGGTCACTAGTGGAGATAACGCCAGAACTGTCCGATCTGGATGATAGATCTGATCGGACGCTCTTTAGCAAAATGTCATTTGATCAGATGATGCTAAATGGGTAAGGAACGACGTGGAGAGGAAGATTACAGGGTCATTAGGGAAAAATATAATTAATATTTATTTAATTAAAAATTTCCAATTTTTCTAAATTGAATTAAATTAGATTAATAATTGATTTCTAGAAATTATCAATAATTCACCCCTAGCTTATTGAAGGGTGAGAAATGCAATAACAAAATTAGATTTTAATTTTGATGAGTATTTAATTATTCTATTTTTTGGGTATTTTTAATATATTAAAATATTCATGAAAATTTTGATGACTTCCAAACACTTCCAAAATATCACCCCTATCTAATTTGGTGGTGATGAGCGCAATGAAAAAATCAGATTTTTGAGGTCAATTTAATTAGATTATTTCCAAAATTATTCGAATTTTCCAAAATTATGGTTTTGTCCGATTGACTCATAATTTGGACCAAAACTTCAGGATTCGCTCCTAATGACTTATTAAGACTATTAGAATCATGATCATGATATGATTTAGTTCTGATTGATTAGGGTAACTGTGGCGACCGGGGACCAAAGTTCGAGAGTCTCTAAAGAATGATTCATACAACTGGAAATATTTATTTATGAAAATAAAGAAAGTAAAATACATGAATATCCATATTTACATTAAGAGCCATACACATATGAATTTACAAAAGTTTAAATATTTACAATAAAAATTTATCCATTGCTCATATCTCATATCTCTCTTCTCTTCTTTTCTTTTATTATTTTGACAGATCTTCAAAGTCTTTTTAATTATCAAAACCTAAAAAAAATTCAGTTTACTAGTCAGGTAGGAGTATGCAAATTATTCTTATAAGAATAAATCTATCATCCTATAATAGGTATGAATCAAATATAAAAATAACAGAAAGATTGCAAATAAAGTAAGCAATTTCCAAATGCAATTTCTGCCCTGCAAAATAGCTGTGAAAATCAACATATATGAAATAAATTTTATCAAAAGCATTTGTAACAATAAGGCGAGTCCGGAGACTCCTGAGCCCAAATGGGTAAACCCATAGGCATAACCTGTAGGAAGCTTATCTCGTCACCCGTCGGTAACTTACTCAAATAATAATTCTTGGTATGTCTTTCCTCTGGATTTGCCTACTTCCTACAAGAGGCTAAATCCCTCCATATAACTCCCAGGGGATGCTAGCTGGCCCAATCTGTTCAGATTCTCAGTGTTGCGTTCCATCCTCCAAAGACAAACACCACAATAATATATTCATTGTTTCAACTTTTTGTTACATGCTATTTGATATCATTATTTTGCAGATTATAAAGCAGTAAGCAGTGTAAATAATACTCAAATGGAAAATGGCTCAAATATAAGAATACTGAAATGAAACTTATAAGTAAATTTGCGTACCTGACTTGTTTTGATTCAAAATCAACCAATTTAACTTGTTTGATCTGCCAAAAGTAGTTTGAGTTATTAATTTAATGCTTCATGATTTGTAATAATAGTTTTTTTTTTTATGATATTGATATTTAGAGTAACAGCCTTTGATTATTACAATATGTATCATAGAATAAGAATAACCTTCTGTCTATAGGGGCCTTATAAGCCAAAGATTCGTTCTAACAATGACTGAGAATATACTTCTAATTTGTTCGTACAGTAGTGCAGATATGCAGGGATAGAGCACCACTTCACTATTAAAGAGACACAGGAGCAAAACAGGGTAGCAAAGTGGATGAATACCTTGGTGGAGAATGTCTGGTGCATGTTGTCCAATGATTTTTAGGGGCACAGAACAGTGGACGCTCAGGAGTGCCCAGGAGCCCGCCATATAGAAACCTAAGTGATCAGGCGCGCCTTGACGCCCGCCATATAGAAACCTGGGCGCTTACGCACGCCAAACGCTAGCTAGAGAAAAACCTGCGAACTTAGGCGCCCTCACGAAGCAAAAGAATACTCAATGCACTCGTATCTACAAACCCACCTTGATGGGCCTCTTAATTCATTCTTAGCCTGTAATAGGGTTAATCCCTATTTTTCTGATGTTGTGTGTGTGGTGTCTGATCTTGGAGGCAGCCAGAGCTCTATTGAGGTTTGGGTAAGAATGTTTTAAACCCTAGAAAATTGTAATGTCTGCTTTTGTGGATGTTCGCATCGAATCACATAAATATAGTGCTGTGATGTGATTTGCTTTTATTTTGTATTTCTCTTTGCTTGATTATGTGTTCTTGTTCCGCATTGGTCAACGCCACTCAATATCTGAAGGTTTCTCTATTCGATGAAATTAGAAGCAGAGTTCTTCATGGATCAGCGAACCGCTGCAAGTAAGACAAGAATGGTTATTTGGAGGGAGAAGATCGGAAGATCTGCCTCTCGAAATACACAAAAAAGGGAGTATCAATGGCTTGCGATTCGAAGCTTGCGCGTAGATGCGAATGCAGAACGGAGACGACGTCGACAAAGTTCAAAACCTTTGGATCTGCAAAAGGCGAATGAGCTGAAAAAGGATGCAAATGAGAAAGATGTATATTAATCATATTCATCATCCTAAATATGACTATTATTATGTGGCTATGTGCATAAGCGTGTGGCTATGGACAAATGCATGTATGTTCATGAAGGTCATAATATATACATATAAATGATATACCGAAGGAACGCAGAAACTCTAAGTATCTCTTAAAATGTCTATAATAAGTTTTATAACAACAGCATTTGGGTGCGCCCAATGTATATATATATATATAAAATAAATTCAGAGTCATTCACACATGAATTAAATTTATAAATATATGCAAATGTTGTATACATAAATGAGAAATATTACATATAAACGTTGACATGGCACTCAAAAAAATTTAACCAATAAAATTTGGACATCATTTCAATATAAAATTTTAATATAAATTACTTTGAATTATTTATAATTTTACGGCCCTATTTATATTCCCTTCTTGTATTATACATTTGCTCATATTTTAATATCAAATTTACATTATTTATTTTGATATTCTATGTGCTTCAAACTCAAATAAAGAGATATTTATAGTATTATTATTATTATTATTTTATTCCTAATATAAGATTTTATATTTGAAGTTAGAATATGCATATATATTAATAAAACAGCCAGAAAATTGATTCCTGGATGTCCCAAATGTCTTAGCATAACTTATTTTAGCGTAAAATATTATGCTTTTCTTAAAATTCTTCATTAAAAAAAAAGATTATCTCTGACATTCAGAAAAATAAGTCTAATGAAAATTAGATCTCAAAATAAATATTTTTAAAAGTTATATTAAAATAATATTTTATAATATTATAATCAATTTTTATTGATGTATCTAAATTTAATATTACTAATAATAATTAATATTTACTGTATTAAAGCATTTAATTACTTTAAGAAAATAGATAAGACATTCAAAAAATTATCATACCATTCTTTTTTTAAATATATATATTAATTAAAAAAAAATCTTTTGAAGGATGTCGAAAAAGCTTATAGGCATCAATAATTTAATATCAAATTCGATTTATTGGATAGAAATTCAATAGAATTTCTGTCCTTTTAAATATTATAATAGAAAATGCTTTAGAGTAAATGTCAAATTCATGCATTAGAAGATACAAAATAGAAAATGTTTTTTAGATCTGCTCATCATACAGTATCTAAGAAAATACGTCCAATAAGGTATAAGTAATATTGAGTGCCACGTCAGCAAGAGATAAACATCTAATAAAATATTTAGCATTACTCGTTAGTGGTCAAAGTCTCTTATGTTGTTGACACGTGGCAATGCATGCCCACAGTAAAGGAAGATGGATAGCTAACCTAAAATATGAGATATGTGAAGCCACAAATAACAAGAAAGAGCATTTCACTAAACAATCTTCATAAACTAAATATTTTTTGATGCTTTAATCAACTACTTCTTCTATAGCATCCCTTTGCTTGCTTCTAACACTAATATATGTTCAACTTCTATTGAGATCTTCACCAAAGCAATGTCTGATTAACATTACAGATCAATTAGCTCATTTTTAACAAACAGTGATACCTAAAGTTCCTATGAGATATTATAGATTTCATTTGACATTCACCTATTATAGTTTTTTTGTTAGCAAGGAGTAGGTTGGAGGCGCACCGTAGCGCCTGGCGCCCGAGAGGCGAGCGCTATATATTCAACTTCTATTGTTTGCATGCAATTGATTTTGTTTTATATTGATTTACTCAACACTTTGTAGCTATTTGTTTCGCATCGGTTCATAACCCCAAAGATTTCATCATTCTTGTGTCAAGTAGGAAGTGACTTGCAGTTCCACCTAAATGAGCAATGTTCAGTTTGATACACTCTATATTATGGACCAAACCACCAATGACTAATCCATAACTTATGAAATCCCATCTTTTGAATCAAATCCTATAATGCTTTGGAATACTCATACTCATAAATATGTTCATGCTTACCCACTAAACAAATATGTAAGTTGATAAAGTTTTAAATAGTGGTCATTTTGTTGAGAGCCTATTGTTAAAGATCACAATATCAAATTCGTGCGAGGGAAGGCTGTGAGTTTTGGGCTTGAACAGATTGAAAAACTATATGGACTTGGGGCAGTGGAAAACTGCTCCTACCAAGCTTGTTTAAATGAAGATTTTGACCCCGTGGACGTCTCAAGGGTACTCATGCAACGCGATGCCAACTGGATGGGGAACCTTACCAACATTCCCCGTGCCCTGCTAATCGACTCATGTAATGCTTGATGCATCCTCATCTCTAGTAGAACAATGTCATCTGGGTATTTAAGTGAAGTAACCCAGGTTATGATCATGCTCAATTGAACGACCCAAAGATATTCATATCTCCGGGGTTATTGTAACGCCCCGCCCCGTCGCCGCACACAAAAGAGAAAAAGTAAGGTACCTCAACCTTGGCGGCGGAGCGGTGCGCTACTCGGAAAGGCCGGGTATACAAGCAAAACTCATCTCCCCGAATAGGCTAGTAAGAACTGAGTCATGCTAAAGGCTGCTGACTCGAATCCTAAGAGTAGGATCAAGATCCAATACCTAAGATAAGAGTAAAAAGCTTATCTTGGATATTAGGCTAGTACGTATACAAGGTCCAAGGAGGTAAATAAGAACCCGATATACATTATCAAAATATATATCAGCATTTCCAGTATGCTGATCATATCACAATACTAAGTATAGTAATATAACAGAGTGCATAAGCTAAAAGTAAATCATCTAGAATACATTCATCACAAGCAGTAATAGTCATTCGTCTCCAAAAAGAAAAGTAAAATACATCCAGAGTTTATTACAAACAGATTTAAAATGCAAAAATATGAAGAGTCTATTTAAAATACTGAAATGAGCTAATAAGTAAAAGTAGGTGCTCGATCCACTACAGCTCCACATGCTCCTCCTGGGTCTTCGGTACTGTAACAACCCAGGTTGTTACTTTGCTCAATTAAGACTAATCTAAGTCTTAATTAAGGTTCTAAGTCACTAATTAAGTAATTTAGAACTCGTCTCTGAAACCTAGGTCAAACCAGAAGTCAACTGAGTCAAATCAGAAATTCTAGAAAATCCCAAACCCTAGAAATTGACTTTTTATCTAGACCTCAGATTAAAAATCTGACTTCACCATTGCGTTCAGAACACCCAAATTAGTAGAGGTGAAGTTTTGAAGACATTTGGAAGTCGTTGGATTTTTGTCGAATATTTTAATATTATTTAATTACCTGAAAATTCAAATAATTAAATATTCGTCAACCGAGTGCGTCATTGCGTTCATCACCCTTCATTTAGCTAAGGGTGATTTATTGGGAATTTTTGGAAAACTCCTAATAATATAATCCTAATTAAATAAATAAATGAAATTGTTAAATAAATAATATTATTTTATTTCTTATTAACGGCGCCGTTCATTAAGACTAACGCCATCACCCTAAAAATTTAGAGCACCGTTGGATCTAACGGATCTCTCGAACCATCCGATCAAGAGATCGGACGATCAGGAGATCATCTCCCTCGCGAGGTCAGGGCTCGCAGCGCGTGTCCTACGACAGTACACGCGTCGCCCGCCTCCATTGCGTAGCTCAAACCAGCCGATCCAGATGGCGAGAGTCACCTTATCCGACCGCTTTAGGAGTAGTTTAAGATCCCCTGTCTGTTCTTAGTCCCGGTTTCACCTTTTGAAACTCGATCGTCGATCAAGCTGAAACCCTAGATTATTCTATCCGCTCGAATTAAAGGTACCTCACGTCTTCCTTCTTACATTAATTAGTCAAGCATTCTAATATCATTATTGATGTAATACTGTCAATTATTCGATCGATTGAAGCCATTTTTGTTCAAAATTGCTCGATTTCCTTTCGCAAAACCTAACCCTAAGTTCCGCCGTTAGAAGAAGATGACGCGACTCGGGCCGAGAATTCAGGTCGCATTCGACCCGTTCGTCCTCTGCGGGCTCGTCTGTGTGCGTGTGTGGAGGCCCGACCCGCACGCATTGTCAAGCCCGAGTCCGGCCCGTGTGTTTCGAAGAACGCGTCGGCCGGACACGTGGCGAAATCTCAGTGGAAGAGTGACTGTGGCGGGACCCACTACTGATCGACCGATCAGTTCATCCTCAGTCGTGGGCCCCACCCATCTTTGTCTGCAAACAGTAGGCCGCCACGTGTGTTTCTGTGGGTCCCACCTGCATAACAAAATATTTAAATATCAAAAAAAATAATGATTACAGATAATATATATATATATATATATATATATATATATATATACTAATAATTAAACATACATATATCTATATGTATAAAATTATGTACTTATATGGTATATATATAAACTGAAATAAATAATAACAGATAACAAAATATTAGATAAATTAGATAATTATAATTAATATAAAATTAATACTGTTAAGATAAAAACATTTAAACATATTAATAATAATATAAATTAATTCTATTAATTCCTAAAACTTTAAACCTTAATAACTCTTAAAATACACATCCAAATTATGTAAATAAATATATTAAATTGATCAGAAAAATATTAGGAATTTATTGATGCCAATAATTTTGTATTTGGACCTGTATTTAGTAAAATGATATTTAAGGTTTAATTAAATTCAAATTTATGTCACAAATCTTATTTAGTTCATAACTTTGTGTAGATTGATCCAATCATACCCAATATGGGTCTTAAAATACTCACAAAACCCTAAGAAATATTTTAGTAGGGTCAATCTTGCTATTTGGGTTAGTTTGAGCCTAATCATATTTAGGACCTAACCCTAATTATCCTAATTAACCCTAGAACTTCAATTGACCATAACTTGGTCAATTGAGCTCCAAATTGAATGATCCAAACACCAATTTAGATCAACAAAACCTAAATAATAGTAATCTATAAAAGTATTTAGGATCTAATTGTTAGATTTGTTAATCACTTTTAATTACTCTAAATATTGATTAGTGAATTTTAGCAAATCTAGTAATCTAAATTGAGTGATTTAAGTTTCAGAGGACTCCTAGAACCACTTAGAATCTATCTGTGAAATTTTATTAGTATTTGAGTGATTAATTTTGTTAATCACTCACTAATCACTCTAAACCCTAATTAGGTCATAACTTAGTCAAATTAGATCCAAATTGAGCCTATCACATGTCATTATGATCAGTAAACTATTTGTAATCCATAGCCACTGATTTTACTCAATTTGGACACTAATTGACAAAGTTAAGATTTTTGACCCATAATTAAGAATTCCTTAATCCCCTTTTTACCCTAGATCTTGTATTGACCATAACTTGGTCAATACTTATCAGAATTTAGTAAATTTAGGTTCTATGGAAAGCTTAGACAGTAAAGAACAATAATCTGAAAGAAAATTTAACTTTCACTTAGCCAAATTACTAATTTGCCCTTATGAGTCAAATTCACTAATTTGATCTCATATGACTTAATAATCACCCAAAATTAAATTAGTTGCTATCTAATCTTACATTAGATAGTAAGAATTACTTTCCAAGAGAAAATTTCAAAACTTAAGTCTTAGATCAAAAATTTGATCTTTTGAAACCCTTAAGTAGGGGCAAAATTGTCATTTTGCCCAAATTTAGGGTTTAGCTATTAAAAGCCCTAAATTCAATTTTTAATCACTAAAATCAGTAAATAGAATGATTTAGAACTGAAATTAATCAAATTCAAGTCTAAATTAGATTTTGATTAAAATCTCAAAATTTGCTCCTTAAGAAAATTCCTAAGTAAATTTGAGTGTTCTTCTTCCCTTAATCACTCTTAGATCATACCTTAGGTCTTATAACATTAGTTAGGATGTGTGTCTTGAGAGATACTCATAGTAATTAAGAGCCTTAATTCTTAAGATTAGAGATAGATCTTAAGTTAGGTGAAACCTTGAGTTTTCTAGTTTATAGATTTTCTTAGTTTATTAAATGATTATTTGATCTTTAAACTCTAGAATTAAGAATAGAGATCTATCCTAATGAATTGATTTATCATTAGTACTTGCCTTAACTTAATCAGTGAGATTTGGTTTCTAAACTTAGACCCTTAGATTATACCTTTAGATTAAGTGATTAGACCCCATCATCTGGAGTCTAATTCTTAATCTTTTCATCTTAATTTGGCTAATCAAGATGAAGTTGGGATGAATTAAAATACAAAACTAGGTTGATGATTTATTTATTCTAACCCAATAGTTGTCTTTTGATTAAGTTATAATTAGGACTTGGCCAGTCCTAATTATCTTCAACTAGTAGGATTCGTGATTCTAAGTTACAGAATGTGTAAGAATTGATGATTCTGAAATTTATGTAACTTAGAGTAGATAGAACGAATAAAGTAGATAACAACGGATATCACCTGTGTTTTAGATAAAGTTTCTTGCTCACTTTGATTTTGATGCTTCGCATTCCTTGATTTTTAAACATTGAACATGTATTATGTACTTAAGATATTTGATAAATATCTTATGTTAATTTGGAACATTTATAAGCAACATTATGTTTTCATTTCAAAAGTGGTTTGTAAGGTGTAGCTTGATTTGTATACCTCTTCGATCAACTCGTTCGGGGTCGGCAACCTTTCGAGGGTTTAATGTCCGACAGTCTATTGGCCATGCCTAGTCCGAGTGATAGGATGGATAGACTCTCGCCCTACTGACTATAGAGTCGGAATTATGATATGGATATACTAATTTAAGTACACTTGCATTCAGTTCAGAGTGTCTTAGCTCATCAGGCTAATATTTGCTGTGTATGTGTTCAGTTTGGGTGACTTAGATAGTCACTGCAGTTTCAGTTTACAGTTACTGTTTTACTTATATATTCTGCATTGTAGCACTATTTTACTTATATATTCTGCATTTCAGCACTATTTTACTTACAACTTTCATGCACGTGTTTTTATATCGGATGCTAGTTTTTACTATTTTCATATGATCACTTAAGATGTTAGTTGTTTTTAGTTTTATACTGTTTGAATTATGTATGTCACCTAGCATATTCTGTTTGATCATAAGCATGTTTAGGTTGTACTTTTCTTACAATTTTGTTTAGTCTTTTGCCTACCTGTCTTTAGTGTAGTTGCTTGGAGGAGATATGTATTACTTCCTATTTTTGCTTAGTTATAAACTACTACAGTTTATAACTTATCACTATTCTTTTGTACGCTTCTCTGCACCTATTTTGCTCAGTTCTGTTATCATGGTGATATCTATTTAACTTAATAAAATTATTTGCCCTAAAATGTACTTAGACATATTGTCTAACCAGTTTTTCTTTTGTTGGCTAGGGCCCTACCATTATGAAACTGATAATGGTAGGTTCTGAGTTTGTTGGAGCAGCAGATCCAGTGGAGAGCTTGCCATTGGAGGAGGAGCCCGTTCCTAAAGATCTGTAGTTTTAATTTTCTTTCTTCTAGTGAGATTGAGAGTTTCCTTTCAGTTCTTTTAAACTTATTAAATGTTGTAATAATACAGGTTTATATTTCTCTTTCAGTACTTTACTTATTTTGTATTGTTGTATTTATACTCTATTGGATGAATGTTATGTTTTATGCTTCCGCACTCTGAGTTCAGGTATGATCATTTAGTGATAGTATTTTTGGATGAATGGCAAAGTCCTTAGTTAAATTGGATTAGAATGTGTGTTTAATCCAATCTTAAGTGGGGACCTTGTCATTTGGTGACCCCTCCACCGTAATCATGTTAACTTAAGAGTTAACAGGACCACGGCGGGGCAGGGCCGCCACAGGTACGTCCTCCTAACCTGTCTCCATAAACTGCTAAAGATCTAGCAAATTGTCGGATCCCAAAAGTACCCCATGTTAGACAAGAAGTCTAACACATCGCAGCTAACTATACAAAACTAAACTAAACATAACAAACATAAAAGTAAAGCAAAACTGTAAAAGAACTGAGGAAAAATGCATAGTAAAGAAAACTGTAAATGCTAAGTAAATAGAGCAGTAAAGGCCAGTTAAAGTGAAGCTATCGCTAAACGAAAACTGAAAGTAAAGTAAACACCATGATGAAAGAGATGCTATATGCTACATTATATGTCACTAAAATGATGCACACAAATATGCTACACCACGGTATATCCCAGAACTATCACTGAAGGCTTATGAGTAGTACGGTTCAATATAAATACACTAGTTAGGAAGTCAGTATGGTGACGTAGATGCACCATGAAACTCCCCAGTCTATGTATATCACATTCCGTAACCCATACAATATCACTGATACCCATGTATCACAATAGAAGGAATGAGTAAAATTCATATTTATGCTTATGCTTATGCCACTATATTGAATGAAATGAAAAAAATCCAGAAATCAATGAAGAGTTTAGTAAGAAATGATAATGAATTCTAAGTCCTCACTGTGCAGAATTCTTCTAAAATGATTCTGACTCCTAACTTCTAGATCGATGATTAATTAAAGTTGCATATTTATTTAAAGATCACTAGATGGGATGTTTGTATATACATATTCAGTACATTGCAAGAAAATGATTCTTATTACTTAGTTTGATTAAGCCACCCTAACAAAGCGATCTTCATTAGGAGGCACCACCCGATGGTGATTTTGTATCTCAAGCTAAGTATTAAGTTGATATACTCACAATCATACTCAGTGTCTTAAGGAAGGTAAATCTCACTACTTAGTTTACTTGAGTCATACCTATTAAAGCGATCTTCGCTAGGAGGCATTTCCCGTTGGCAACTTGTCTTTCAATTAAACTAAGGAATGAGTACCCATTTAATACACTCTTAAATTTAAATGATTTATTCTAATGGGACTATATTCGTCTGATCCTGCATGATAGAACCTGCTCATAAGTCCTTACTAGAATGAATCAACCAATCCTGAATACTACAGGGGACCAGTAATATGGGCATACTATACTACACCACATATTGATCAAGATTCAATCAAGTCTAGTTAATAAAGAAAGGATTTATCAAGACTATAAAAGCCTAAACTAATGGGTAAGTCCTATATAAGGTCTCACAAACCATTTGTGATCAAGGATCACTTGATATAAATTCTACCACAATGAAAAGTATCTATTTTAAGGTTCTTAAGTGATTACTACCATGAGGAGATAAGATCAATCTCTAAGGTGATGGGATCTTCTATACTTCTATCTCAAGGAGTCATACAAGGTCTGTTACCTCATAATATATGAATTTAGGTCTTTTAATAATTCAAGATGATCTTATAACGAGACACTTAAGATTCTTCCTTCTAAATGCTGATATTAATCTCTTAGGTTATGCTTCATAATTAGGTTTAGCATGATTAGATCAGATGATTTAGTCATCTGATCACAACTCAATCTAAGATTAGGGGATCTAAATCAGGAATATTTTTAGGACTTATATCACTTGGTTAATCAATATGATTTTATGAATCTTCTTATGCAAATCCTCTTACTTAAGAGAAAATCGGGGATCTTAAGGTTTGATTCTGATTGAGAAATCACATAGGATTATTATTAACCTTAATTTGTCTAATTCAAATGTTTAGAACCAATATCAAATCAGATGCATTATTGGAAAATGTCAAGTTCATAGTCTTACAATCAAGTTGATTAAGTTAAGGTTCTTAAGTATTTGGATTTTCCTTAAGTAGATTAGGGTTTGATCCATTCTCATATCTTAAGTAAAATCAAGTGTTTGTTTAAAGATCAATGTCAAATAAGTGGATTAATCATGCATTATTGATGGCAATCTCAGACCTAGATCAAGTCTTAAAAGCTTGATCTAAATCTTAAGATTTCTTAAGTTATTTAAGATATTTAAGATTCTCAATCTTTAGATTTGTTTAAGTATACTTAATAAGTTTATCTAGAGGAATTCACTACATCTAACTTACTATTATAAGTCAGATTAATACTCAAATTTTGTAAACAAGCAATATTAAGTGCTAATCAAACCCTAATTCAATTCAAAAAGGATTAGCACATAAGTATAAATCCAACCATCAGAATTTCATAAAATTTGAAACCCAAGTTCTAATTAACCATACAATTAATCAGAGCATAAGTTTGCTAAGATCCAGTGAGTATAAACCCTAATATTCACTAATCATGCTTTAACAAAATTAGGGCATAACTAGAATTACGGAGCTCAGAAAAATAATCCACTTAGTACATGAATTCTAATCATCATAAGTGAACTAATGAAACCCTAAGCATACAATTTTAATAAGTAAAATTACTAATTTACCATAATTAAGATCCACTGTAATTAGACAATAATTAAAGATCTAATCATCATATGTATGATTTTATTTTATATTTAGGTTTTTGATAATTTTCTGATCATTTTTATATATAATATTATAGGGTTTGGACAATTGGATTAAAAGTTATTCAAATAATACATTCTATATTTTTATTTAATTAAATTCATATGATTTGAGTATTCCAATAATTCCGATTTAATTTAAACGGCTCGGCCCAATTCCAAACCGCGCGGGTCGACCGGGGCCCGGGAGACCCGGCACTGTCGCACAGCGCGGGTCGTGGGTCGACCCGGCCCGCACAGAGCCTTCATCCTCGTGTCTCCATCCTGAACCAGGGACCCGATTAGGGGAACCCTAATCGCTAAATCCTGGTGCATCCTGACCACAGCATGACTAGGACTGGATCGATACTTGATCCCCATGGTCAGATGCATTGAATGAGACTCGAAGCCCCCTGTGAGACTGTCTGGATCGGCCAGACCTTGCTCACCCGAGGGCTCACCCGAGGGCTCCTCCATTGGAGCTACTGTGGGGAGATAATTCTCCCTACAGAGGCCATGCCAGACCTCGGGCTCGATCCCTACACCATCAGGGAGGTGAGGTGGATTGCAGCCCTCTGGTCTGAGGGTCTGGGATGGTCTGGATCGCCAGGTCCTTACTCGGCCTAGGCAATCCTTAAGGAACTCAATCCGATCGATCGATTCGATCGATCGGAGCTAACCTAGATCTTAATCTCGATACCATTGGATTCGAGATGACAATACGAACTCACACGCATCAAAAGGAAGAAGGTTCGAGCCTCATTGGCTCGAAACTGGAGGGCTCGACTGGCTCTAACTGGAGCGAATACCGCAAAGGATCCTGAACGTCAGGAGAGCCTACTATCAGCGGTTCGAGAGCTCCTGGATCACCTACGCAAGCTCAAGAACATGGCAATGGCGGTGAATTGCAGAGGGCTCAATTGATCAGCAAGCCTCAATTGGAGCAAAGCTGGGGCTATTTATAGCCTTGGCCGAGCTCAGGGAAACTTCTGGAGGGGTAGCTCGGGCTGGGAAAAGCCCGAGAGGTCGGGCCATGGCCGAGCTCTCGAAATTCCATTTCGAGCTCGGCCGGGTCACGGAGCCCGATTGAGGCTCCAAACTATTATGGGAATGATCCTAATGGCTTACTGAGGTGGAAGAAGGAGTGGGGGACAAGGTCGGCAGCTGGCAGTATGGGAGAATCCTCCTGTCGGGTGCGCGAGGGAGTGGGGACGATGATCCACAGTACCGGGTGCCTCAGATGTCGTCTGATCTATCGATCAGATAACGCTACGGCTGGGATCGCTCGGATCCTAACGGCTGACCGCGGGAGCGATCCTGGCCGTAGGATCCATGGAGTAGATCCAACGACGGATCTGCGGTCTAACGAGATCGAATCCTGACCCTCGGTCGAAAAGGCGCTATGGCTAGATGTGCGGGGCTCCGCTGTCGTGTGACCCGGGCTCCGCAGCGGATCGCTCGCGTTCCGCACAGCGGATCCCGGCCGTTATTTTCGTTTAGGGATATAGTTGCAATTATGAATTAATAGGAACCCTTAAGTGCAGTTGAACCATTTTCATTTAAATTGAATTATAGCCCAAATGATTTCCAAATTGCACCAAATTTTCACCCTTAACTAATTTAGGAGTGAGGAATTCAAAAATATAATCAGAATTTAATTCTGAGATCAAAATATTTTAGGTCTAATCTAGGGTATCTAGACTGATCAAATTATTATTTTGGACTTAGAGTAGTCTAATATACTTCAAATTTTTATATAGGTTCAGTTTAAGGTTTTATAAGTAATGGTATTTAAAATTGACTAGGTTGCCTATAATTTTAGCAAGATAACAACCTAGAGTTATTACAGTTATACTCTAGCACCTCTGGCACGCATTAATCGGACCTTGCGCAGCTTTATCTTTGGATCCTTGATTTTCAGAATATGCCTTGACCAAGGGGTTAAGGTAAATTCTAATGATCATGTGGTTCCTCCCCGTGCTCCTCTAACTCATTGTAATCTATACTCCCATTTTCAAGAGGGAAAGAGAAGCAAGAATAGAAGGCAGGGGGAGGAAGCAGAGACATCTCCTTCATCAGGCATAAATTCTAAACTTAAAAATATTTAAAAAGAAATCACTAAATTGAGGGAGCAGCACAAGCGGAGTGGGAAGTGTTTGGAGGAAGATATGAGGTACTGCAAAATCGCTATCTGCCAACAAAACATGTTCCACCAAGACTTTCACACAATTCTTGTAACAATGCTTGCAAATTGGAATCTGCATGGTGGGCTTGGAGAATCTGTATTCCCACAACCTCCAGTTCTTGAACCCCCCCCAATAAACCATGACTTGAAATTGAAGAAGAAGAATATGAGGTAGATGAAGATCAGGAAGAAGATGATGAAGAGGAATAAATATATTGTAATTTTTCTTTTCTTTTTTACAGTTGCTAATATTTTTTATTTTACTTCATTGCCACCATGACTTATACTAATATTTTTAATTTTACTTCATGTTACTTTCTAAGAAATTTGAACTTGCACAATTGAACTTTAATTATATTTATGAATTTCCTCTTCAAATTTGTTATTTAATAAGATGGGTGATTGAGTAATATGATAATTCTAAATTATTTGTGTTCTAGTGATATTTGCTTTAATATGTATCTTGTACCCTTAACTAAAGATTTATGGTGCTCGAATGTAAGTGTGGGGGGGAACAAGGGGCTTGTATGAGATAGATCAAGGGACGGTCAAATCAAGAATGTGATAGGCTTTTGTGGGACTTAATGAATGCAATGAATGATAAATGGGATGAAGAAAATATCTCTCCCTTGATGTAAAAGCAAAAGAAAATAAAAGAAATGAAGAAAATATTTCTCCCAAATAATTGTGAAAAGAGAAAAATATAAATGAAGAAAAGTATCTCTCCTGAAAGACAATACATCATAGCTACTTCATATTTGTGCAATTAAGAACTCAGAAAGTCATTTAGTGCTTACTAGAGGATGAGCAAGAAGTAAGAGTAAAGTGTGATGGTGTGATGAACCCAAGAATTATAGTTAATTTAGTATTAACTGTAATATTTTTCTTAAGATTAGTGTACTTTGATATGTGTTTCTGCAATATTTCAGAACAAATAGTATAAATTAAGTGCAAAGAAGAAATTTGGAAACATGGGACAAGAAAGATGCTATAGCGCGCCACAGTACGCCGTGACGAATAAAACCTCAGAAGGTCAAGCTACAGCGCACCACAGCATCCTCCAAACAGAAGGCTCAGCACTACAGCGTGTCTCAAGGCTCAAACAACAGAGAGATTAATGCTATAGCGCGCTGCAGCGAATCTAAACAGAGAGCTCGGCGCTACAGCGCACCGCAGCATGCTTAAAAGACTTATTCAAACATAGAGCCAACCATTCCATCGCGCCACGATGCATTCTGGTGCTGCAGTGTGCCACAGCGCATCCTAGCGCTACAGCATGCCACGATACATATCAAACAGAGAGTTTGGTGCTACAACACACCATAATATGCGACCGACAGAAGGCCCGGCGCTATAGTGCATCGTAGCGCCCGTCTAAAATCTGGAATCGTTTTGTCTTTTCAAATCTGCATTGAAAAGGCACAAGCATTTAATTCTTTCGAATTCCCCACACAAAATTTGAATACTCACAGTTAGGGCTCTTAATTACCTATGGAATAAAAGAATAAACATTTAAGGAAAATTTAACTTTCAAAATAAAGACTTAATGGCTGAATGATGCTGAAAATAGTTGGGGGAAAGGTTATAAAATGGAGATTTCAAAATACAGCTTGAGACCTAGCTCGAGACCTAGCAAATTGCTGGATCCTAAAAGTACCCCGTGTTAGACTTATAGTCTAACTCATCGAAACTAATCTAAATAGCTCTAGTTATTCATTTTATATTTACATAATATAAATAAAATTACAGAAAAATTGTAAAGTAACTGGAGGTATAAAACTGTATAAAACTGTACAAAATTAAAGTAAAGTAAAGTAAAACAGCACAAAAAACTGAATACTAAAAATAAACCAAAGTAATAAGAATCTGAAACTGAGTAATAATTTGTAAAACTATGTTGTATGTCACTAAAACTGTGCATCTGAATATGCCGCAACATTGTATGTACTGATATGCAACCAAAATATCACTAAACTATTATGAGTCGTACGATTCAATGTATACATACATCCAGTTGGGAACTGCGATGCCGATGCATCCTGAAATTTCCAAGTCAATGTATGCAATATTCCGTAACCCATAAATCATCACTGATGCTCATAGATCCTCACTGGTACTCAACATCATGCCTTATGCCCATGCTCATGCTCCTAAGCTACATGATAAATCCAGAAATCCAGAAAATATTTTGAAAGCCAATAATAAATTCAAGGTCTCCATTGTGCAGAATCATGCTAAAAGGATTCTGACTCCTAAATTCTAATCTCAATAATTAATTAAAGTTGAGATTTTACTTAAAAAAATTATCAGATGGGATGATTGTATACACATATTTAGCATGTTTCCAAGGAAGGTGGTTCTTAACACTTAATTTGATTAAGCCACCCTAACAAAGCAATCTTCGATAGGAGGCATCACCCAATGGAGATTTGTATCTCAAGCTAAGTCATTAAGATGTTCAACTCATAATCATACTTAGTGTCCTAAAGAAGGTGACTCGAATTACTTAGTCTGTTTAAGCCACACATATTGAAGCGATCTTCGCTAGGAGGCATCACCCGATGGCGATTTGTATTTTAATCAAACTAAGGAAAACGATGCTGTGGTGCGCTACAGCGCTTTTGATGCTACGGCGGGACCAATTCAAGAGCTTGATGCTACGGTGCTCTGCAGCGCTTACAGGCATTGCGGCGCGCTGTGGCGGATCAGCTTGTGGAAACACTGTTCAATTAATTTTTATTCTAGTTTCATATAGTTTTTCTAGAAAATTACGCTGCGGCCCGTTATGGTGCGCTGTGGCGCGCTGCAGCAGTCCAACTTGCGAATTATTGTTTAATTAATTTTTCTCTTGATTTCCTATAGTTTTCTCAGAAATGATGGTGCAGCCCGCTGCGGCGAGCTGCATCGGTCTAACTTGCGGGTTACTGTTCAATTAGTTCTTTATCAATTTTATATAATTTTTCCTTAAATGATGCTGCAGCCCACTACGGCGCACTGTGGCCCATTGTAGCGGAAACTATTTGAGCTTCGGGCGCTACAGCACGATGTAGCACCCGACGATGATTTCGCCTGTGCGAAAACCTTGAATGGTCACATTTCGAGCTCAAATACTTCCAATCTAGAGCATTCCATGAGCAATGCCATATACCAATGGAAAGATCTTTCCAATACCTTTCCATCGATACTAAAATCGGCACAAATGAATTATCCTAACTATACAAATAATGGAGTTGAAGGCTCAGATATATGAAATAGACGAAAAACAGAGCATGCGATGTTCAAAGTAATATGATGCTTAAATGAGCCTCAATGATTTCCAAATATAATCATGGATTTCTAAAGATACAAATTAGCATGATAGAAATATAAAATAGATAAGGAAGAGGAGCAAATGAGTACCTTAGCCTTTAGAAGAGAAAGCAGGAACCTTGGAAAGCTTGGAGGAGAAACTTCTTATTCTTCTTCTTCTTCAGCACCAAGCTCACAATAGGGGAAGGGTGGAAGCTTGGGAGCCTAACTTGACAGCCATAAATGAAGAGGGAAGAGCCGAGCTTCTATTTATAGGAGGAGAAGGAAGGGGGAGGGCCATCATGAGCTAAGGAGGAGAGGGATGTCCTTAGCCATCAATGCACAATGGGGAGGCAAGGGGTCAGCCGAAAAAAAAGGAAAAGGGGGGAGGGATCAGCCGAATGGAGAGCCAACTAGGAGAGAGGGGAAAGAAAAATTAGAGAAAAAATTAAGAAATAAAATACTTAATTCCTTTTTTAATTTTTCGATTTATTAAAAATTTAGATTTCATGAGCACAGCTTCGAAATTTCCAAAAATTCACCCCTAACTAATTTGGGGGTGAGGAATTCAACGGTGAAGTCGGATTTTATTTCAACGATTATTTAATTATTCCATTTTCATGCATTTAATTATATTAAAATATTCACAAAAATCGTACGACTTCCAAACGCGTCCAAAACACCACCCCTAGCTAATTTGGGGGTGACGATTGCAAAGGCGATGTCGATTTTGATTTCGAGGTCAAAATACATACCTCAGTTTTCTATTAATTAATTATTAAAATAATCTAAAATATTTAATTTAGCTCTAAATCACATCAAATCTTTAGGAATTAATTCTAATGGCTAGATGGACTTAATATAATAATAATTAAGATATGATTAGGCTAAAATTAAGCTAGGTAACAACCTTGGGTTGTTACATATCCCCTTAGGCATCCTCTGAGCTAGGTCCGAGTTAAACTTATAAAATTATACACGTATACTCTAGCCAAGTACAGAGCTAAGTCTGAGTATAATCTATATCCAAATAACTAAACTGAAGAGGTAGACTAAATTAGAACACACTCCACTATAGTGAGAACTAAATGAACTGAATGAAGTTAAAACATGTTTATGCAATCTCAAATCTAACATAGGATACTACTCAAATATCCTATGTCTAACTAATATGTCCAAGGAAAAATAGCTCAAATATAAGGTATGTAAAACAGTAATAATCAAGTAAGCAAAAGATTCAATTAGACATATGTGATATCTGTTGTTGTCTAAATTTAATTTGTTCTATCTATTCTAAGCTAGTACATGCTTAGGATCTTTAATATCAATCTATCCAGTACAACCCAGATTTACGACCTTAAAGTTAATATTAGAACTTTATAGTTCTAATTCATAATTAGAAGTGACGACTATAAAGGTTAAGTAATTAAATAATGACTTAATTAATGTATTTTAATAACTCAAACCTAAAAATTCAATGACTTCCAAACACTTTTAAAGCATCACTCCTAGCTAATTTGGGGTAACGAACGTAATGACAAAGTCGAATTTCAATTTCAAGTTCAAATTGTATATCTTAATTTTCTAATTAATTTAAATATTATTAAAATATTTCAAATATTGGATTGAGCTCCGAATCGCTTCAAATTTTTAGGGTTTGGTTCTAATTACTCAATAAGCTTGATGGAATGATAATTAAAATGCGATTAAGCTAAAAATTTGTCTAAGTAGCAACCTAGGATTGTTACAGTGAGGTTCCAATTCAGAAATTGATTGCTAAAAATAGATCCAAAAGGAATGCAACTCAATAGCCAGCCTGGCTCAGAGATTATGTCACATGAATTATATGTATTGGAGGATGAGGTCCACTCTCATTACTAAGAAACGGTGATAAGCTCAGAATGAAATTTATGGAAGCAGACTATGGATGAAGGGATGGAGCCACTTTAGAAAAATGAGGCATGGAGGTTGGAGAAACTCCCTCTAAGAAGAAAGTCTATTAGGTGCAAGTGGGTGTATATGAAGAAAGAATGATACTCAAAAGCTGATATGCTCTACAAAGCAAGATTAGTAGCTAAGGGTTTATCTAAGAAAGAAGGGATCGACTATGATGAAGTGATCTCCCTAGTTATTAAACACTCATCGATCTGCATGCTCTTAGCATTTGTGACACAATTTGATTTGTTGCTTAAGCAACTTGATGTTAAAACAATATTCTTGCATGGAGAATTAGAAAATGAGATCTTCATAATACAACCTCTAGGGTACATTGATCCAGAAAAAGAAGACTTAGTATGAAAACTAGATAAGTCTCTTTATGGGCTAAAGCAATCACCTAGACAATAGTACAAAAAATTTGATCAGTTTATGCAGAGTGAGGAGTACCAAAGAAGCCGGTTTGACCACTGTGTGGATTTCGAAAGGCTACCACAAGATAACTTTATTTACTTCTTTTTGTATGTTGATGACATGCTGGTGTCTACTCCAGATCGGCCTGAGATTGAGCATATGAAGGTTAAGCTGTCAAAGATTTTGATTTGGCTCAAGCAATTGGAGTCGTGAGCCAACATATGAACAATTTGGGGAAGGATCACTGGCAAGCAGTGATGAGAATATTTCGGTACCTGAGAGGTATAATTAATGTTGGCTTATTAATTTAGAAGCAATCATCAATATCTGATTTATGCACTGGATACGTGGATTCTGACTATGTCAGATATTTGGATCGAAGACGATCAATAACTCTATAGCCTACAATTGTCCTGTTTATGACAGAAACAGAATACATAGCAGTCACTGAAGTATTCAAGGAAGCTATTTTAATTATTTTTATTTAGTAAATAAATAAGAAAAATATTTTGATCTGGGATCGCAAAAATACTAATATTTTTTAGTTATTCACCCCAATTTTGCTAGGAGTGGAAGTTTCGTATTTTTTCAAACGCAAAACGAAAAAAAAAACCATCATAATAAATCAAATTATTTGTTTTAAATAATTTTTATTCAAATTAATAACAGTGCCGCAACACATGATAATAACAATAATAATAGAATTTTATCATTATAATAATGACAAGATAATAATAATAATTTTTTTATCACTATTAATAATAAAATTGGTGATTATGATTATGATTATTATGAATATAATGAGAATGTAGATGATTATAATAATAATAGTGATATTTATTATTGATATAATAATATATAGGGAGAAAATCATAATAATAATGATTAAGATAATAGAGAATGATAAGGGTAATAATGAGATTTTATTATATTATTACTACTAATGATAATAATAATAAATTATTATTATAGAGAATCTCCTTTCCTCATGGTGCCGCTCATCCGCTCTTTCTGCTTCTTATTCTGCCCTCCTCGCTCCTCTTGCTCGGCTCTTCTGCTTCGGCTCCTCTTTTTGCTCCTCCTCCCCCTCGTCTTCTCCTTCTTCTTCCTCGTCGTCGTCGCCCTCCCCCCCTGCTCCTCCTCCTCCTCCTCCCCTCTTTCTCTTCTTCTTCTTCTTCTTCTTCTTCTTCTTCTTCCCGCCCGCCCTCTTCTGCTCGTCCTCTCGCCTTCTGCGTCGCCGCGCCCTCTGCTCTTGGTGCTCCGGCTCCTCTTCTTCTTCCTTCTCTTTCTTCGCGCGCCTCTTCTGCCCTCTTCTTCCTCCCCTCCTTTTCTTCTTCTCCTGCTCCTCCTCTTTGCTCCTCCTCCTCCTTCTTCTTCTTCTTCTTCTCCCTCCTCCTCCTCCTTTCCTCTTCTTTTCTCTTCTTCTTCTTCTTCTCTCCTCCCCCTTCCCTTCCCCCCTGCCGCGCCTCGCTCCCCCCCGCTGCCTCCGCCCTTTTTCGTCCTCCTCCCCTCCCTGTTCCTCGTTCGTCTTCGGCGTTCGGCCTTTTTTTTGTTTTCTTTTTCTTCGCCGGGGGCTATTTGGGCCTAGCGCCCGCCGCCCATGGCCGCGTTGCGTCCGGAAAATGGGTGCGCGTCACCCCTTGCCCAAACTGTCTCCAGTCGTCGCATGTGAGATGGGAAGGGAGATATGGGGAGAGATTAAATGAACATAGAAATATTAAATAAAAATGAATTTTAAATTAATCATATTTTTTCTTCCTTTATTTCCAAATTTGATGAAACCTGGCCAGAAGTTTTATCTCGACGAGATTAAGGTTCTCAATAAGAAAATTTCAATACGAAGCTATATTTTATTTTATATTAATTTTGAAGTTATAAATTTCAAAAATTAATTAAGGACAATCGGACCTTCCAATTTTGATGAAAATTCTTGTGTATCCTTCTTTTACTATTCGGAACCAAAAGACATTTAAATTTTTGAATTTGAACTTATATTTTATTTTCCTAATTTTTTATATTTAAGACTTCAAAAATTAATTAAGAAGTATCCGTTAATCAGATTGCTCTGAAATCATTGCATTACGATCACAAAAATATAATATTTCTAATGATATATTTTGTTCGGTCTAATTTTAAATTAGCTCAGGATCATGATTTTGACTTAATCGAATTTTAGTGGTAATTGTTTTTATGGGATTGAGGATAATAACCATACTACAATAAATTATACCTAAAACACCCCTAGATACTAACTTAACAAGAAAATTAAATCTTTCTTCGAGATTCTCAACAGTAATGATTTAAAATTTTAAGCAGATGATTGGTATTTAAACGATAATTAATGCAACATTAAAATACTTTGGATATCATTAACAAAAATGCAATAATAATTCAAATCACATATAAATATGAAACCCATTCATAGCTGACCTAAACCCTGAACAATCCAAAATGCCTTGTCCCAACTCCTTCCATAAACCTCTCCCAATCAGTGCACTTATTCTCAAAATTCATGCTAATTATATCCACTTCCTTTGCCGCAGCCGCCGGGCCCCCCAATCTGCCGCTCCAATTCCGGCGGCGGCAATCCCGCAATCTCCGGGCCGTCGCCGCCCAGACCCGGACCCACCTCTCGAGTCTATCACTCTTGCTCTCTCAACGGGCGCCGGAGCTAGAATCTGAGAATGAAATCCCGTTCACTCGGCTCCCGCCTACTGGCCTCGCCGTCGCCGTCGCCGTCACCCCGGGCGCGATCTCACACCGTTGCGGGACCTCCACGGTCTCTCATCCGAGTGGGCCTCTCTCCTCGACCCGCTCGACCCGGACCTTCGTCGCGACTCCTCCGCTACGGCGACTTCATCCACTCAGCGTACCACGCCTTCTTGAACCCGGTGCGGCAGTCCCGCTTCCGGACCCGGCGTACCGCCTCACGCGGCACCTCTACGCCACACCCTCCCTCCTTCCCTCCCCCCCTCCTCCTGGATAGGCTTCGTCTCGGTGTGCGACTCCGAGGCCGAGATCCAAAGGATGGGGCGGCGCGACATCCTCGTGGCGCTCCGCGGGACCGCCACGCTCTTGGAGTGGGCCGAGAACCTGCGCGCCAACCTGGTCCCGCTGCGGGCGGGCCGCCCCCCCAAGGTCGGGTGCGGTTTCCGCATCTCTTTGCCACCGCCGGCCGCCACTCCCCAGCCTCTCCGCTGCAGTCTCCTCCGAGTGTCGCCCGCCTCGCCAGCCTCTACCGAGGCGAGGACCTCAGTGTCACCATTGCCGGCCACAGCCTTGGCGCGGCACTAGCCCTCCTTGCGGCCCACGAGATCTCCGCCTCCCCGGCGGCGCCCCCTGTCACCGTCTTTTCCTTCGGCGGGCCCCGCACCGGCAACAGCGCCTTCGCCGACGCCCTCCGCCGCCACGGCGTCCGGGTCCTCCGCGTCGTAAACCCCCACGACCTCGTCACCAGGATCCCCGCGGCCGGAGATGCTCGCCGGCCGCCCTGGCGGTGGTGGGGCGGCTACGAGCACGTTGGGAAGGAGCTGACAGTGGACAGCCGGCTCTCCCCCTTCCTGAGGCCAGACCCGGACCTCGCCTGCTGCCACGACCTGGAGGCGTACCTCCACCTCGTCGACGGCCTCGGCGGCGACCGCGCCTCCCAGTTCAGGCCCAACGCCAGCCGCGGCCTCGCCCCCTTCTAGCCCACCAGAGGCCCAATGTCAAGAAGCTCTACCTAAACAAGGCCGCTCTGCTCGGCTTGGACCCCCATACTCCTCCCAACCACACCCCTTCTCCTCCTGGTTCCCCACCCCTTCCTCCTGACTCTCTCTCTCTTCTCTCTCTTTAAAATTGTGAGAGTCAACATATGTGACTTTCGTATATTTTGTACAAATAAAAATCTCTTAGAGATTAAGAAAAAGAGAAATGATATTTAGACCTAAAATAATTTGGATTTTATTTCATTAGTTTTTATTATTTATATTAAAATAATTTAAATATTATTTTTAAAATTTGTAATGAATTATATGTCCAAATTTATTTGATGATTATTTTAAGTGCCACATATGAAAAACTCAAAAGTCAGAAAAAAAAAATAAAGATAAAAGTTCAAAGCTCATCACAAAATAATGAGCAGCTTTGCAGAAAAACTCCTCTCTCTCTGATCATAATATCAATTATTTATTCCCCCATAGTATTTTGACCCAATTGACCTCTCCTTTGACATATGATACATGTGTATATATAAGTTGTATTCATTAGTCTTTTATAGCTTTTATAGTGTATTTATTTATTTATTTGAGATGATTATCTGCACACAAATTTATTATTATTATTATTATTTTAAAAATTCAAATTAATTTATAATAAATAAAGAAGATTAAATTTGATGGTCACTCAAAAGTCAAAATTCAAATCTACCTAAGACATAAAAAATAAATTAAAAATATAAATCTTATTTATTTAATTTGTAGTGTTATTATATTTTAATTAAAAAAAGATATGTTAGTGGACTTCTTTCAATGAAGCTGGACGGCTGTTATTTTTCCTATTTTTTTTTTTTTAATTATTTTTTGAATCTCCGAGATGGCGGTGCGAGACGCGGTTCTGTGACGAAACCATCACAGGCCAACCTGAGCATTTCCCATTTTCCTATGAATATTCCAACGCAAATATTTTTTTATTTGCATTTTCGATACCTGAATCTTAAATATTACAAATCGCCACCAAATCTTTAGCTAATAACCCAAAATCAGTGATAGTCTTATAAGAAATACCAATAAAAATTGATATTTATACATTTCCCCCCTTTTTTTTCAAGTGATTAGAAATAAGATTTAAATAATAATTTTTTAATTTTTATAATATTTAAATTTTAGATATTAACTATGTAAAAATACAATCTTCGTCCTTTATGTTTTTCTTACACGTTGTACACACTGAAATAATTATGCTCTTATCGATCATAAGCAAGAAATATTATCTGAAAAAATGAATTAATTATATTTTTATTATTTGGAAAACGTGCTCCACCCACATATTTTATTTGGGAGGGAAATATAAATTTTGATTAATTATTAAGTAAAATTATAGAGATCCCATTAAATTATTATTGTAGAACAAGAATCTACATGTAGGTGTAATTACTTGCAAGTTTATTATTATCATATAAAATTATAGAGATATTGGCAATAGGTAGGCAATATTCTCAAAAATATATAAAATATTTAGTAAGAATCATACCTAAAGTCCTAATTTCAAATAATATTTCATATTAAATATGTTGCTCTTGTTGCATATAAGCTTCAAACGTCTCGAGATTCCTTCCATGGATCCTAAACGCTTTTAACTTCGACGATAACAAACCCTAAGACACGCCTATGAGTTCAACCATATCCTTAAAACGCCTCACCCCAATAGAATTGTGGCAACTGTCGTCTCGAGATTCCTTCCATATGGATCCTAAACGCTTTTAACTTCGACGATAACAAACCCTAAGACACGCCTATGAGTTCAACCATATCCTTAAAACGCCTCACCCCAATAGAATTGTGGCAACTGTCGTCTCGAGATTCCTTCCATATGGATCTCAAACCCTTTAAGTTCGACCATAACAAACCATAAGACACACCTATGAGCTCAATCTTATCCTTAAATGCCTCGCCCAATAGTAAACCCGTAGACCAAAACTATAGTGTAGTATGACATCATGTTCATTGTTTTTGTGCACCAAATTTCTAGATGATCATAAGGTCTGGGTGTGCTCAAAATAAGATGTCTTATGATCTTATTGGATTCTTTAACTCAACATTTTGCTATATCAAGAACTGATTGAAAGAGCACATCAGACACTTACCAATTTCTTAGTAGTTCGATGGTTACATGGTTAACTAGGAAATATAATTCAATCACTGTGCCTTTGCTAATGCAGAATGCTCAAGTCTGATGGCTTAAATAATAACTTATATTTTGAATCAAGCTGCAAAAGATTTCAATCTATGGTAATAACACAAGTGCCATTAATCTCACTAAAATCCATGTACTAATTACATAATTTTAAGAATAATGATGGATTAAATTTTATCCTAAATGTTCCTTATAAATTGAAGGATGATTTTATATTTGATTTATCTGGTTTTGTAGCATAAAATGCTAAGTCTCCAATTCCTATAAATTAGGGCTACGTAGCTCCTTCAGTCGAGGACGATGACACTATAAAATCAGGGTCAGTTACACTGCGGAGTCATTTCGCCAAGCCTTGTTGTAGGCTAATTAATGTAATGATAGATTTAAATTGGATGAAATTTTATCACTCTACATTTTAAGATTAAAGCCTTTCAACAAATACTAGCTATGGTTCAAATCTCACATGGGGATTTATAAATAGTATTTTCATATTTAATAAATTTGATTAAATTAAATCTTAGTAAAATTAATAAAAATTACAATTTGTGTATATTTGGCTCACTTAATTCTAAAATTAATGAAATTTTGACAAGAAGTGTATTTTAATATGTTGATTATAAAAATGTAAGCATTTTTAACTTTTAGCAAGCATTTTATTAAAAAATTAACTCTTAAAGCTTTTGGTACATATAATTCATATAAAATAATTTCTAACTTGGAAATTTTTGAAATTTATACCATAGCTTTGAGAATTTACCATTAATTTATTGTTATATAAATTTTAGTGATATTCAAACTATGATTGAAAAAAAAAATTCATTTTCTTAATAATATTTATTTTAGGACTTTATTAAGCTAAGATTATTCCTTTAACAACTTAAAGTTGTTACACTTAGCTACCCTAATCTTGGACTGTATTAGCAGTTCTTCTGTGTGGTTGCTTCCACAAGGCTGTTTGTCAAAAGAGTAAGAAGTGATTGTTTTGGCGAACTATCGATTAAGTTTTAAATCATTTTAAGGTGCAAAGAAAACTTACTATGAAGATAGAAATGTGTTGATCTTCACTCTGGCACGTGCAAGGTTATAGAAGACTTCCTAGTCTATGGTTTCATCATAGTGAGTTGAAAAGTTAACAACATTATTCTTCAATTTTGGCTGTAGGTTAAATGACCCTTGTTAGAGGATTCTAAGTGCTTGACTAGCTAAGAAGCTGAATACTAGGGGGAAACATGGGTAAATTGCAAGGAATTAAGGTTTAAACAAAGATTACACCAAGATCTTTTGTAGTTTCGACGGGGTTAATCGAAACAAAAGGATGACTATTTATGAAAAATAAAAAAACTAAGCATGGCTTGCTATGCGCATAAGGATCAATGCACTGCCACCACACACATCGAGATTTTTGCGCGTCCAGGAGCTAAGAGTATATACATGAGCCTACCACCAAATCTCAAGGAGAATCATTCTTCTTAGTGGCTAGTTCTAACTTTTGATCACCTATTCATGCACCAAAGTAGTAGCCTAAATTGCTGAAGCTTATAGCTTGCAATGGCCACACAAAGAACTTCCTTCTTGAATCTTGCTTGTCCTAACATATATATATATATATCTTATATATATATATATATATATATATATATATATATATATATATATATAGTGAATGACCTCTTAACCTAATCTATGAAACTGCTGCAGAATTATAAAATTCCTCCTGTTTTCCCTATATGGATCTGGAACAAATGCATCCCCCCATTAATCAACATTTTTCTTTGGAGACTAGAAAATAATTTTATAAGTACGACGAAATTATGAAGAAGAGAGGCTTCTCTCTTGCCTCTAAATGCCAATATTGCAACATACAAGAAAATTTAAATCACGTGTTCATTGAGAATTATCACAGTAATTATGTTTGGAATTGGGTTGGTAAAGAGCTTGAGTCTACTACTAACATCTCTTTTATGCTCCTGTTTCAAAGTGACTTTTCTTTAAACAAAATTAAACTCCCAATTTAGAATTTATTTGCTGCTTTTTACGCTTGACATATTTGGGATAGTAGAAACAAGTCCAAATACACAATATTACCCATGAACGCTGGGAAAATAATTGCTGGCTGCGGTTCACAATGAAATCAATATCATTTTTAAAGTTTACGATGATAAATGCTTCTCTTGAGGCGCTCTCAAGAGTCATGATTTAAAAAAAAAAATTGCAAAACTCTAACTTTTAATTTCAATGTAGCCTGCTGCTTGTTTATTTCGGGTTGGTATGCCTGGCTTTGTGTTTGATGTTTGCTTGTCTGTTTTTCGTTGAGGCTGCTGCTGGTGACTTGATGTTGGCTTTTTAGGCTAACTTCTAGTTGCCCGGCTTTCTCTTTTTTTTTTTTTTTTTTTTTTGCTTATTGTTACTTACACCCTGGTTTAAAAAGTTCACTAAGTTTCCTTTATTCGGTGGACCTTTGCTGTGCTTGTTGCTGGTGATTTTAAGCTTCTTTTGGTGGCATTAATATTGTTGTTTGTTTAGATGTTGTGCGTTTTGTACCATCTCGCTTGGGGGTTTGGTTTTGAAGCCTAGTTTGGTTTAGTTTTGATCTGGATGTGCTGTTTTGGTGTAGGTCTCCCTTGTGGTTCTGGCATCCATTTTGTTTAGAGCTGTATGGTTAGCATTGCTGCTGTTTCGTCCTAGTTTTGTTTATGTTGTGCTGGTGTTTTTGGTCTGAATTTGCTGGAGGTACTGTTTTTTGGAGATGCTGTTTTGTGTGGGCTGCTTCGTCCCTGCTTTCTGCCGACAGTTTGGGGGCTACTTTTTGCTCCTGTTTCTTTGCTGTTTCCATCTGCGGGTGTTGGCTTGTTAGATGTTTGCTCATTTGATGGCTCGTTTTCTGTGCTTCTAGTGGTACTCTCCGGTCCTCTTGGGCAGCTTTTCTTTGAGTTTTATTTCTGTTAGTTTTAATTTTGCTCTCTGGTTTATGTTTTTTCTTTTTTGTCTGGACCTTTTAAGTTACACACCCTGGGTCTAGAATTTGGGATTGTCTTCAGGTTTTTAGTTGGCTAGGAATCTATGTATCCTCGCAGTCCTGTATTTTGTATCTTTTCATTTAGCTAATAAAATTTGTGCTAATATGGCTTTTCCAAAAAAAAAAAAAAAGGAGCTCAAAATCACTAAAAGAAAGCATAGGTCAAAATCCAAATATGAAATAAGTATAAAAATCAGAAAAATTACTAAATAAATATAATTATATTGATTTATTCAAATGAAATTAAAATATCAAAATATATTATGATAAATAATAATAATTTTTTTTAAAATAGACTAACTTAAGCTAATATATAATAGTTTAATAAACTTGATAACTATATCATTGACAATCTATGAATAAATAACTAATATAAATATAATGTGTTGTCAATATTATTTATTATTAATATATAATGATAACATTTATTAAAAAATTATTAAGAAATGGTCTTAATAATAACATTAAATATAATACAAATTCAAAAAGTATGCTCATAAATAATATTATATTATTAAAATATTTTAATAATTAGAAACATTATTTATAATTCTAAATAATATATAGTATTGAAATTACAATTAAATATCCTTAAATATAAATATATAATGACCTCATTATTGTCATAATATACTATTATTTATAGTATTGAATGATAATAAAATACTAATAGTTTTTCAAAATATTACAATGTTATTTAAGCCAACAAAAAAATAAATTAATTCATCATTGGTCAATTTAAGAATATTAAATTGTTAACTATTTTTACATAGTATTACTTTATACTTATATTTACCAATTAAATTGTAATTCATATTTACTAAAATTAAAATTAATATATTAATATTTCAACATTATATATATAATAATAATAATCATCATTTATAGGCTCGACAATGAAATAATATTTAAATTCAATAAATAAAATTGGAATTTTTATAAAATTTTATTTAATGATAATTTAAGAGATTGTAGTTTCTTAGACAATTTTAAGATCATAATTTTCTATATTTATTGATATTTAAAAAAAAAAAATCAAAATCTAAATAAATAATATAAAATTTTAAATGTTTTAAACTTTAAAAATAAATAAAAAATAATTCTTTGATGAATCATAAAACCACCTTCTAACTTTGGATCTCTCTGAACATTTATTAAATAATTTCCTAAAATTTTATGTAATAAATAAATCAGATTTGTGAGATTAGCGCCTAGGCACGCTCAATCTGTCGTACGTAGAGTTGAGCGTGTACCAGTATCAGTCATGGCGCCTGAGTGTCGCACTCTCTACTAAACTGAGCTAAGTCTGAGGGCCCAAGCTCGAAAGCTAAGCTAGCTCCTAATCTCATGCAATGTAGCAATACTATATATAAAAATGCCAAGAAAATCCTTTGAATGCGATTCAAAAAAGAAAGTAGTAGGCATTATTGAAGAAGTGGAATTCGGATAAGAAAGAAACTACAATATATTACTAAAAGTGGGATGCCTAAATATACCAAAGTGGCAAGAAAGATGATCCTAATAGCTTAACCTTTATGTTACGAGAAATAAGAAAGAAATATATACAAATATATGTGTGGCAAAGTCAATGCCAACACCTATCCACCGACTAACTTACTGATCATAAGAACCATAAGTTAGTTTTTCGATGAGATTTGAACATAAGACATAAGAAAAAATAACAAATCACGAGACTTAACCACCACGCAAATTTCATTCGAGCTAGAGTTTTTTAACAACAGTGACAGAAAGTCATGCTGAGTTTGCTGCTCATGCGTAAGGTTGCTTTCGAGCTGCAGGCTTACAGCTGCCATTTCGCACTGTAGTCCACCGGTGGAAAGCGAAACTTTATATGTAATGTCATTTAAGTCAAATATATGCATGCCACAAACATGTATGCATCTATCTTTATGTTTCTAATGATTATATATATATATATATATATATATAAATTTTTTTTTTTTTTTTTTTTGAGCTCAGACTGAAACTCGAATCGAGTTCGAGTCGAGTCAATTTCAACTCGAAATTTTCAAGAACTCGTTGGAATTTGATTTGAATCAACTCGAAATCGAAATATATAAAACCAATTCATGATAAATCCAATATTATGATTTTTATAAATACATGATTTTTTTTTATAAAATGGCCGATTAAATCCTCACGAATAATAAAGAGATTTTTACCATCAACGATGTCAAGGAATTCTGCTATGGATGTGCTACAATGCCCTAACGAATTTATAAAAACGCATGAAATTAGCAAAAAAAAACAGTTTGATCTATTTCATAGGCTATGTATCATTTTTCTTCTGCTATTTCATAACTACAATATATATATATATATAGATATATATATATATATAGATAGATAATTTAATTATTTATTCATTCATAAAACAAGCATATATATATATATAAATGCAGAAGGACCGTTGGTTGCATATTCATTCATGTGATCGTTCTTTATTCATGAATGAATAAAGTCATTCATTACATAATGAATGCTATCGTTCCTTACACATTTAGTCATGCGACCGTTCATTACACATTCATTCAACTGACATGATTCGATCTGTTGAGATTATATATATATATAAAATTATACACACACACATATTGATCGAAACGATCATAAGATAGATTGATTGCATGAATGAACATTAATCTTGGGACAACTTAGTTGTCTTAAGAGCTGACTGACAGAAAAGAATTGGTTACTAGAATATTCAAGCATAATTCTCAATTTGGAGTACTTCAAAATATTTGCCTTCAACAAATTAAACCAAAAAGTTCATGAATTGATGCTGAGATTACGATTCTCGTATGATAATAATATTGAATGATGAAGTTGTTGAGATTTTAAGACCCATGTGACATTATTTCAAGAAGATGGTCAATTCAATATTTAACTTCAAGAAATTAAAGATATAGAACATTAGGAAAAATTAAGGCAAGTTTTAATTTTAAGGTCAACATGTGTTGGGGGGCAAGACAAAAACAGACACGCCTGAGTTGATCCAGGATCAACTTATTTTGTATTGAACCCGCCTGACTGTGAGTCGAAACCTACATAAGCGCAGTTGAGTGAGAGAAATCTACCAGCTCTTCGTTCCACGGATCAACACACTTGAACCACAATATATGTCTACGCACATCGAGTTCATGTTAAGTTGGATAACTCTTTGATTGCTTTGTTCTCTCATGCTTTAGTAACCATGCAAAACTTAAAAAACACAATTTATAAGTTACAATTACAAAAAACATAAACATAAACATAAATTAAAGGCTTTAGTTTATTAAAATCCTTTGACATGTAGTGCTAAGTCCTTAAGTTTAATCAAGTCCCTCTTATAGCTTTCTTCGACTATTATAGCACCATTTAGGCATCTATGGTCCAACTCATCCGGCAAGTGTTTTACTTGAGCAGCTAAACTTTAGTGCTAACATGTTGGGTAATATTCATAAAACTCAACACTAAAATTCGTATACTTCAAAAGTTATTTCAAGATTTGTTATTGTTAAAAATAAGGTTATTTGCCAAATATTCATGTAAATTGGAAACTATTTCTTAGTATATTCTTCTCAAACTCAAAAGAAATTTTATAAATTTTGAGAATTTTTTAAACATTTATCAAATCCCAAGTTTTATTTTTTCCATGCTTTGTTTAATAGTTTTTATATGGTATCCATTGCTCTTTTTATCATTTCATTGTTTGATTTCACCAATTTTAACAATAATGACAATGTTAACAAAGAGTTCTTTAAGAACTTGCAACATTATCAATAAAATTTATATGATAAGCTTAATAGCTGACAATGTCCACACTATAGTATTTAAATGTGAGATCTTAATCTTATAGTTTAAGATGTTTTTAGTTTATCATAATTTTATGTTGTTGTTGTTATTGGTTCTTCTAAACTTATTGTTGTTGGTATGTTTAGCAAGAGGTGTATTTCTATTAAATGTGAGTTTTATTGTAGCAAGGATGTATTTATAGTAGTTTATTATAACAAACTTTATTTTAGAATATTTATGAATGAATATGAGACATTTTATAAGTTCTTTTAATATCTTTGATTATGCTATTTTGTAGAGCGTCATTCAAAGGGTATTCTCGCTATTCTGCAATGTTGCCCGAACGTTTGTATATACAGTTAAGGCTAGGGTTGAGTGTGTATGTCTGTGATCATCGAGAAAAAGCGAGTTTTGTATCTTTTCAATTTCTCTTAATAGTAGATTTTTGTGTGTGATGTGGCTTGTAATTTTTTCCGATTTTGAATTTTGCACGTAAATCCAATGTTTAGCTTGTTTTGATTTTGCGATATGTGATTCTTGTTTCATTTTTTTTTGCTCCGATAATTTTTCTGCATGTTATAGATGACTTTGTTGTACAATATTGAAATTTTATTATTTTATTTTAGTTGATTAATTATTAATATACCTAGCACTGAAGCCCTAGAATTGTCCCAGAATACTCACAAATCTAGGCCAAAACCAATGCATCAAGATGCCTTAAGCAGTAACCAATAAAATCTCCAAGTAAACTATGATTAAATATGAACACCTATTAATTAGGACAATTATTAAAACATGAATCACACTAATTAAAATTATAGATTTATAAGGATAATTATTTTAGTTTTAATATTTTCTTTATCCATTAATGTAATATTTTATATCCTATTTATTTGGATCAAATATACAGCCTACTCATAGATGTGAATGACAGCCAACTCTGCATAAGATGCAGCTTAAAGAGACGTGCTAATAGCAGTTTAATCCCACATCTTGAAATCAAAAGAGAATATAAGATAATGAATTAATTAGCCAACTTTAATCTCCCTCTAACAGCTGATAACACACTATAATGCTAAGCAAAATGCTTTGGCAACTCTTTTTTCTATATAATTTCTTGATTTTAATGAATTTAATTATAATTTTGACAAATGAATCTCAATTATTATATACTAACACTATGTTTAAAAGCCTTAATGATATCAGAGTACCGTGAAAATATTGCATTCGCTATGCTATTATACAAAGCATATTATCCGGAGTTAGGCATCCATCCAATTGAAAGTGGCAGAAAAGTGGTTTGCTGCCACTTAAAACGCTCCCTGATTTCTCACAAACATTAAAAAGTAAAAATAGAGTGAGAAATTTATACGCTATCACTATCTTATTAATATATATTTCTATCAATTTTCAAGAGTTCATAGACCACCTGGCTACCTGGCTGATACATCCCCTTCATTGACACTTGGCACTTTAGCATTTGGCAGATTCATCCCATCATTAGCACTTGGCCAAAAAGCATGTACTCCTTAGCGGGCCCATGTTATAATCGGTCAGCTATCGTCGCCATCGGCAATGATTGACGTGGAAACAAATTGACTTTGCTAGGGTGCCAACTTCATAGCTAAAATTGACAATGCCGCGTGCAGGAGGATTGGCGCAATGCACTTTCGTGTAAGCATGGGACTGTTTAGATTGAATAAATACCAATACAATTCAATTTTACACTGTAATTCAATTTTACGTTCATATGCATATGATTCGAGTAAAAGAAATACGCCTGATTCAAGTGTATTTCAGGATTACGCAGCAGCAGCGGAGCATCCGAGCACAAGAGCCGAGCGAACACAGAGCGCAAGGAGACGGAGCAACCGAGCTAGGGGAGAAGCCGAATGAGAACAATTTCGATGAACTATTCCGTTTTTGGGGAAATGTTCCGTCTCCGGCGAACGATTCCGGCGGTTCGAATGAAGGATTCATTCAAATGAACGATTCATTTGATTGAGTTGTTCCAACGATTCATTCGATCGCATCGTTCGAACGATTCGTTCTCATGCCAAAAACCCTAAAAAAACTTTTAAAATATTGTAGGGGATAATTTTACCCCCCCAATTTACTGACAGATTACTTCATTTCAAACTAAAAAATATTAAATTTTAAGTAAAACTACTAAACAGCAGTAAAATAATCTGACTACAGTGCAATCAGATTATTTTACCCTTAAAATTCTTAGATTTCCTCGTGCCAAACAGCTCCTATAAGAAATAGAAAGAAGAAAGCATTTGTCATTGATCATGAATAGCTGAATGCAATTGTTTTTGTAGCTACATGTACAAGGCAAGTAACATTAGAGAAAATGGATGGCGAAAAAAAGCACCACCAAAGTTAAAGGAAAGAGAGCTCATATCGAAATAACTTTTGCCAAAATCAAGTCTTGGCATACAACACATTGTATGAAATACAATACCATGAAATAAAGAATGAAAAGAGAGAGAGAGGGAAAGAGAGGAACACATGCAAGAAGAGTTATGTTGCGTTTGACAAGACAAGCAACCAAGCCTAAGAACGCTAAAACTCTTGTCAGAATCCTCAGTGATAAGGTTTTCAAAATCAAAATAGATTTGGAAACATGCAAATTAGGCACAATAGAGTAGAATAGGTCACGAAATATTAATTTTAAGGAATAATTTTACAAAATGAGATGAATTATTGGTCTCGAAGCATAGTTTAAGGTAAGCTATTTTTGAAAATAAATCGAGAACCACATTAATGTTACAAGGAAAAAGGGCTTTTTTTACTTTGTCATCTACCACTTCTGTAACAACTATACTTCACAAATCAATGCAAGGCATTGATGAAGAACAAGAGTTATTAAACAAGCTTGTAGTAGAAAACATTGGATTAGTTCATCATATTGATGATGAACTTTGGAAATTGATGGAAATTAAGAGGTTCAAATTAGAGCCTAAAATAAAAAACTATGAAGACAATAAAACAGCAGATGCATTCCAACTGTAAAGAACTTATCCTAAAGTAGAACAGTTGCAGCTACTAGATAAAATTCAATGGGGGAATCATATAAGATTTCATTAGGCATCCTAGTGGAGACGCGGAGCTCAATGCCACCAGTGTAGATGCAGTATTATTTGAATGTAGACCTAGCAACCTCCAAAATAGTGCAAATTAGTTCTCCATCGATGGCATATCAACTGCAAGCATATATGAAGACAACATTGAGCAATCCTAGATGGCCTTGTACCACCTATTGTTTTGCAACTCTAGCTTCATGTATTGAAAACAAACTCCAAACTCATCACATCGCAGCTCTAGTAAGTGCATATACAGTATTATTATCATATCCATCATAACATTCCAAGGCAAACATATACTTATGAAAAAATTTTACCCGCTTGAGTGCCAAAGTCTATTAAGTGTATATTGTTGATGCTCCAATTTAAAACATGGATATATGCATTTTTCCGATATTAAAACGAAAGAAGAAGAGCTAAAAAACATGGCAACGAAATGATATGAATCATTTAACGACTCTATGACAGAACTTAGGAAAGGTCGTTAGTTGACCGAGAGACAAAGGACTGATGTGGTTGGCCTCATTTAGTAGAACTATGGCTTGATTTTGTCAAGCGTTGATATCTAAATTTCTTCTAAGGTCTGTCAAGTGTTGATGATTCGAATACATTAATAAAAACTTGAATAACAAATAATGTCTCTAGCACTCAAAAGATTACACTACATAATAAAAATCAATATCATAATTTAAACAGTTCTATATGGTTTTGTTCAGTTTCTCATTAAAGTGTAATATTAACTGGTCATCTTGACTCAACTTCAATTTCACAACCCAATAAATCATTTTAAACCACAAAAATTTACTACATTCAAATAATTAAAATGTTGGCTCATCAATTAATCTCACCATAATACCCTTAAGTGCTTTATCAACACCTTGGTTATGTTAAACTCTTCTATCACCAGGCAATTCATAATATGTGTCATAATGGTGTTAAGACCCCAAATATACCTCTTATAAAAAATAGCAAATTCATGAAAACTAAATGAATTGCCAAATTTGGCTGATATAGATAACTCTCAAATAGCTATTACCTAATTATTGTTTGTTAAGCATTCTCCAAAAACAACAAATCTACGAAATTTCATAGATTGAGTCATAAAACTACATTTTGAAAAATTCATATATTGTTTCTTAGTTTTGAAGACATCGAACACTATCTTAAGAAATACCAAATGCTCTTCCCTCGTCAAGTTATAGATAAAATTACCATAACATAAAAACATTTTTATTGCATTAATCAATTTTATTCGATGATGATGGATGAAACAGATCTCGCATGCACACCGATTGAGAAATAAATATTAAATTCATAAGTAGTTCAAGCACTTGTATTGAAAGATATTGAACTACATACCAAATGATTCACTTAAAGGTTCCATCTCTAAACCTCTTAATTAAATCTGCAATCATATCCAGCTTTTGCAAAACTGATTACATGACCGCCAAAAAATATTCTCTTCATATATATTAAAAAAATATAAAATTAGTTTATGTATGAGTAATTTCATAAACATTTACCAAAGAATGTTTAAGTATGGCCTAAACATTATTAGAAAAGTAATAATTTGAATTTAAGCTAGCAACCATCGTGAGGCAGCTAATAGAGATTCTCTGGAAGTCAATTCAAGATGAAAAAAAAATCATTGCTAAAGCCAATAAATAAACCCACTAAATGAAACCTACAAACTATTAACATGGTCTAATCAAGCCATAAACGAATAAAATTGATCTTTAAAATTGCTTCTATCTATTGGTAATTTTATTTGCCATAAAATGAAATTTCCCGTGGTTCTAATGTCAACGTATTCGACCTAATTTGCAAAATAACGACTTTGGGTCATTACAAGTTACTAGCTACATTCTTTTCTATAATCTTTTTTAGTTCTTAACTATAAATCTCCACTTGACCACTTAGCTGTGGATCGTAAGGAGTTGCCCATCTTGTGTCTGATCCCATACTTTTTCAGTGATTTCTCTGATTTCTTATTACAAAAGTGGTTTCTACCATACTAATTAATGCTCTTGGGGTTTTAAATCTAGAAAATATATTTTTCATTAGAAATTTTGTTACAGTCAGTGAATCACTTGATTTGGTGGTTACAATTTCAACTCATTTTGAGACATACTCCATGGCTACCAAAATATTATTGTTTCCAAACAATGATGAAAAGGGCTCCATAAAATCACTAACTTTTGATCTAATTAAGTAGGAATGAAACTTATCAAATGCGAAAACTACATTTTGAAATTTCTTCTCAGGTGTAACATAATTCACTTGAGCATTATTAATGGCATACTAGCATAGTAAATAGCATGGAATACCTTATACTTCCTAGAACAACTCCAATTGTGTTGTAGCTTGCATCGCACATCAATTAGAATGATTGATCCCAACATGGTGAGTGAGACAATGATTGGGGTTAACATTAGTGTGGTATTCAAGATCAGATTTGTATCGTTGCACTGATGTAAGACTCTTCATAAATTCTTCAAACAATCTTCAAAAGATGTCTCAAAAATCGAGAAATCATTCGTGAATATCTTTAAGAAAACTTCAACAATGTCATTAAAATGGCCATCATACATCGCTGGAAGGTTGTCGGGGCATTGCAGAGTTTAAAGGGTATCCTTACGAAAGCGAATGTTTCACATGGGCAGGTAAATGTTGTTTTTTTTGTCTTCAGGGGCTACAAGGATTTGATTGTATTTTAAGTAATCATTCAAGAAGCAATATTAAGGATGCCCTGCTAAGAGATCCAGTATTTGTTCAATAAATGAAAGCAGGAAATGATCATTCTTTGTTGCCTTAGTCAACTTCTTATAGTTTGAACAAACTCTCCAACTTGTGATTGTTTTCAAATGGATCAATTCATTGTTTTCATTTGCTTTTATAGTGGTATCTCCCTTCATATGCACAAGTTTCATAGGGTTGATCTAGTTGCTATCTGAAATTAAATAATTATTCTTGCATCCAATAGTTTAAAAATGATGCTCCACAAATTGTTTAAAGTTGTCTTCCATCAAATTTTGTTCATGTAAATGGATATGCTAATCCCTATAATGTCTACAATAATTCAATTGATGATTGTTTTGTATTTGCTCACGACTTAGCATATTTGGCTCTTACTATCCTCATTCAAATAAGCAAAAATAATAATTGGGAAAGTGGAGTCATCACCTAGGAAGGCGTACTTCAAGCGAGATGGCAACTTCTATTCTAGCTCTGGTGGTTTTGCTACAGGTGAACGAGTAAGATATTGAGTTTCCCAAATATTCATTGTGTGTTTGTTAAATGTCGTGGTTTCAGATTCCGATTTTTCCTCATTCATTGAAGTAAACTTTGGGGTAAAATCTTGTTCCTCCTGCAAATTCATTGAGTCTGATTGTTCTTGAAAAATTTCTTGCATTTGCCCCTATTGTGTGCATTTATCTATTAAGGTCATTTCGGTAGTTAGGAACGGTCTTCCCAAAATGAGCGACACCTCTTGCTTTGTCTCCATGTTCAACATGATAAAATCAACAGGGAAATTTTCAACTTTTACCAACACGTCTACAACAATTCCAATTGGCTTTATAGCCAATCGATCTGCAAGCTGCAAAAAGATACTTTGTTGGCTTTAATTCGTTTATCCCCATCTTATTTAGGCAAGGAGACATCAATTTTACCAATGCTCGGATGGTTAAGAAGCCAATTGGAATTGTTGCAAAAAGATACTCTGAATGCGAGTTGCTTTGTCCAATAAATCTATTGGAAATGGTGGTTGGGTTTACAGCTGTTGAATGGCAGGTCGTGCTGCTTGAGCTTGGTTTTTCTATGAAAAGTTCCGATGGTTCATCCAACTTGTATTGTGCAGATTTCAGTGCAGGTTTTTTGATTTGTGAAGGGAGGCCCATCTACTGGCTCCTTGTGAAGTTGGCATACTCCGTGGAACCTTGCTCAAAGGCCTATTGATTTGGCAGCATGCACTTGCATGATTTTCTCCACAATTCTAACAAATGGTTTCACCGCATTTATCTCGAAGGTATTCTGCTTTTTACACAACAACTAAGTTTTTCCTAGAATATACTTGTTTTGATTGGCCATTGATAATTGTTCATTTCTAAATTTTAAGAAGATTATGAGTATCTTCTTGAGATTTAGCTATGAAAGTCCCTTCATAAATGGGATCGATTAGGGTCCTAGTAGAGGATACTAAACTATTAAAAAAACTTTGAACTTGTATCAACAGAGGAAGTTCATGGTGCAGATATTTTCTTAAATCCTAAATTTGTCCTCATGTGTTATAAAGTGTTTTTCTGTCAAACTGAATGAAATTAAAAATCTTAATACATTGTTTTGTTGTTTCATTGGGTGATAATATTTAACTAAAAACTAATGTCAGGGTTCATCCCATGTGCTAACGGATTCACTGGGCAATGAGCTATGCAATTTTTTTCCGGTCTTAGTTTGATGGCATCTTATGAAACACCATTGTATTTAAAAATGTATTACAAATTTCTAAAAAATTTCCAATATGTGCGTTTGGGTCCTCGGAGAAAGATCCATAAAATTGAGAGCTTTGGACTATTTGCGAAGTGGTGGGTATAATATCAAAGTTATTTGCTAGGATGCCTAGCTGAACAATTGCACAAGAAATCCCATGAACTATCGACAAGGCATATTCTCGCAAATGTCTAGTTGGGTTTAAATGCTCTCTATATCTCATTTCAGGATCTTCACTACTACCTTGACCGTCCATGGGTAATGTATGTACTCGTCTATTTTGATGTAACATTCGTTCTATTTGTGGGTCAATGGGTAGAAATTATATTTCTCACTTATAATGCATTCACACAGCAACAACGATTACCTATGACTAAGTTATTCTAAAAGAATTGAAAAAGAAATACAAAATCAAGATCTTCTCAAACTAAAATTGATATTAGTGCCTAACATCGCAACAACATTAAGAACTTGTTCCAATCTACTTTTGCACAAAAGGATTAATACTCAAGTGCACGTAGTCACAAGTAATAAAAATAAGTATCACTAGTCAATTTTACAAAAAAAAATTATGATTAATGTGAATTTGATTGTTTGTGTTGTGAACTACTAAAAAGCTTTAAGCTAATGAATAATTAAATAAAGTTGAAGAACAATTTTAGACATTGGAATATAAGTTCAAATTTTTTTGAATTTAGTTTTATCATTGCAAGATGTATGTGATTGAATTGAATTCAATCGAAAATAGAAAAATTGTTAACTCTCTTGATAATAGCATTTCTTTTCTAGAAAAATTCCAACCAAGTTATCTTTAAAATAACCAAAATCAAATTCTAAATTTAACAAAAAATTTATTTTTGATCATATATTTCACTATAATAATGGATACACTATCTCTAATAAGACCATTGATGCAAGAAAATTCAGACGCAAATCGTGATCCTCTTGAATTGCTAGAAATACATAAAAAATTGCTAAATCTCTATACACAATTGATTGTTCATAAGATATCACATATAAAAAAATAATTCAAGCTTCACATATACACTTGATAAAAATTAAACCTAATCAATATGAACCCCACTTGATATTTTATCAAGATTAAAAGCAGAAATTTTTAATATGGGGCAAATGAAAAGTGATATACATCATTCTTCACTTACAAGACACTTGAAAAATAAATAAAACATTAGTTAGGTTCAGTGCTTCCCATGTCTTCCTTCTTTGTGTGGTAATCTTCTTTTTTTCTACTGCAACACTTCTCCTCCAATGGAAGGTGGTACTCCAGCAGTTTTAATTCTTCTTCTGATTTTTTCTAATAGTTCATGGTTTATAAGATCAATTTTCCTTTTAACTTTGTAGTGGAAGCTTCTTACTTTCTTCAAGGATCAATTTTCTCTTTTCTAAGTCGGTCTATTAGTAGTTTTGGAGATTGTTCCCAACTCTGAAAATTCCCTCCAAAATTGTCTTCATTGAAAAATGTGTATGCTCTCTCTTTATGGTGATTTTTCTGCTTCTATTAGAAACCTTAGAGCTACTCTAACCAGCTGCAAAATTGTCCAATTCGTGGGTTTGGTGTCTAGGTGTGCCTAGACATCGGGGTTTTTGTGTGCATTAATATGGTCGGACGCTTAGGTCGCTTCCTTTCTGTTATGATCAAATACACTGGGCGTTCAAGCGTTGGAGTTTCTGCTTAAGATCGTTGTGTACTGAGCGCTTAGACGCTCTCAAGCGCTGATGGTTCTCTATGAGGTGGTTGTTGAAAAATCAAAATTGTAAGTCTGTGCTTGCACGTAATTGTACGTGGTCTGAAGTAATATGAGATTGTAAGATCTTGAGATTTATTGTCCTTTGAGAACAGTGTGTGTTTGTTACTGAAGTATACTTCTTTTCAATAATGTTTAAACTAACAAAAGTTAGTCTTTTTATCCTAAAATTATGCTAGATTATCCTAAATTGATTTTTTAATCAATTTGATGAAGTTTGGGAGAGTTGGGTTTCAAACATGCAATTTATAATAAATTTGTGCACAAAAATCTTTTTCATAATGTCATATCATATTTCAGTCATTTTAAAATTTCTCTAATAAAGAGGTCTAGTTTTATCATTTAAACATTAATTTCATCATGACCCTATCTAGTGCTATCATGAACACTCTAGAATTCAAATCAGCACATAGATATCTTCGTGATCTTTTTATAAATGAAAGTTATCCTTACTAAGTGACAAAATTCATATTTTATTTTATGATCACTCGGTCTCGCCATCTATGGCTCACATGCTTCTACTTTTAATTTAGCCAAGATAATGAGCTGCGAAGTTGAATGAGCTTATGTCACACCGCTCACAGCTTAACGCGCTCTATTACCTCACATAAATCACAAGTGAGCAATGGAGCTCAGCAGGTGGGACTCGACTCACATGCATCAAATCCATAACTTAACTTAAATTTAGCAATGGCCTGTGAACTATGTCACCTCCTCCACTACCTAACATGCCTTCTCTAAGTATTATGGATTGAGCTGTGGAGCTCAGAGATTTACTAAAATTTTGCTTATGGCTCAGATTATCAAGTCTTTGGGTTATAGCTTACGCACGAGCAATTACACTCAGCGAATTATGTCACATTCATTCGCAACATGGATGCTCTAGGTGCACAAGTTTTAAATCAAGACGATCATCGACCACTATAAGATTTCGTTAAAAATACAGTTCAATGATATTCAAAATATTCTTTCATTCATCAACTTTTCATTCCATAAAAGGTAAAGAGCATTTTAGCTCAAAATCATGACATTTTACTTAAGATTGAATTTTTAATCACGCACAAAACCTAAGACTCATTACATGTTTTCTGCCAGATCCTCCCCAAAACGGGGGATTAGGCGCCATCGCAATGAATAAGACAAGGGAAATACAAGAATTTGTAAATGCATACATTTGTTTTTACATAAAGTACAAAAGCAAAGTTAAGATGTTATGCAAGAACTGATTATGGCGTTCTCTACGTGTTCTCCTTTCTCAATGCTTTGATCTTTTCTCCTTGTTGCAGTACTTCCTCTTGCTTTGGATGCAGCTTTCTTCCTTAGGAACCTTCTTTGATGGTATGTGGGGATTAGAGCTCCTCCCCTATGGTTCAAAAAATCATCAAAAAACCCTTTCTTCTTCCTTTTCTTTTCCCTTAAATAACTCTCTTCCCTCCAGCCATCATCCAAATTATGCTTTAATTTTTCCTTTAGTAAATTCCTTGAAAGTTGAATTTATTGAGTTCACATGCTTAGAATATCCCTTCATTCCCTCTTGAAAACTGAATAATCATCTTTAACTTTTAATTTTGGAGTTGGGAGTTGGAGGAATTAAGTGCTTTGGTCCTTCTAAATTCCTTGTTGATGTAGGTTTAAATGCAGATTCGTCGGAGCGCTCTGTGGCGCCAAGGTTTCGCGTCGTCTGGCTTTGAGGACGCTGTAGCGCTATTGTCTTGAGTCGTCTGGCGCTGCATCGCACTGAAGTGCTATAGTTTCGGTACTGGAAGTTGTAGCGAGTTGCGGCGTCGATCCTTATTTTCTTATCTTGCGTTGTGGCAGGTTCCTTGCGAATTGTCCAGCTCTGCAACGTGCCATAGTGACTTGCTTGCGAATTTTTGGCACTACAGCCCGCTATGGTGCCATTCTTCATGAAAATTCTCCATTTTGATGTTTTGATCATTTTGAGTTGAAATAATGCAAAAACCAACTAAAATAACAATTGAACATACTAAAAAGATAAGAAAATAACTATATATATGGGACTCATCAGTAGTAACTATAGTATTCGGTGTTTAGGCACGCTTAGGCATCGGGGTCTCTAGTTGAGGTGATTGCAACTGCAGTATCTGGCGCTTAGGCGTGCTCAGACACCAGAGGTTCTGGCTTGAGGGTGTGTTGGGCGCTTAGGTGCGCCCAAGTGCCCAATTACCTACTTTTGGTTGCAATTCTTTAGCTTCTAATACTAGGTAAATGCTAAAATTATAATTAACAAAACTCCCCTACTCTAAAATAATTTATTGGGTATTAAATGTATTCTAATGTCAACTTAGGATTTTAAATCAGGTAATGTATAGGGATACAATTTAGTCACGAGCTATTACATCCTCAATTTTGAAAAAAGGTTGAACACATATCAAACAATAATATTAAAATAGGGTCCACATTAACCTAACTATTAATTATTACTTTCACGAAATAGTCAAACATGGATGCTTATTTTAAGCTCTAAAAAAAAAATAAAGTTTCTTTATTCTTATGGAGGATGACAACTCTCACCATTTTTTATAACAAATTATATGATAAATATTTTTATTTTGAGACATTCTACCAATTCATATGGGAGACAATCCTTCAACAACCTGGGTGGAAACCCCCCTCTTCCTTTTTTAAGAATACTTTATGTTTAACAATTTTAGAAAATATTTTTCTTTGTGATTTTTGAATATCTGGACAGTTTGTGGTTTTATTAAATGATCATTGTGTTTAAAGGTCTCTCAATTTTGAGTATCATTATACAATCAAAAGTTTCAAAAGTACCGTAATAGTCATGTATTTATGTGCAAGGTGCTGGAAGGCGGGTGGCTTCCCCTCGCTTTCGCATCGTATTTCCTTTTCATAATAAGCGTGCTCAAGTACCGCAGCAGGGTGAGGGAAAAGACCTCCAAGGATTTGATAACTAACTTGAGTTTTGCTCTCGGAATCGTTAGGGTTTTGGGAATCGAACTCACCGAACAACTCCTTTTTTGACGGCTCAGCGGGAACAACTTCCACATGTTTCGTTGCGTTGCCCGCTACAAAGATACGAGGAAGGAGGACCATCGCTCGTTCGAGCAGGTATTGATCGAGATCCTAGAGAATTTCTTGAGAAGGGAGGCTCGGGAGCTCGCGCTGGAGATGAGTCTGTCGAACGAACCTGACCTTCGCAAGCTCAGCGTCCCCCTCCTCTCCGACATGAAGCCACCCGCCTTCCAGCACCTTGCTTAATTTAAAGCTTCCTTCGGATATAATAAATTACCCGATTTAATTATGGATTTACCTTTTATTTCAGAAGATTGAACAGAAAAAAAAATGGAGAGAAAAAAATATATAAATTAAAGGTAGGAGATAAAAAATTATTTGCAAAAGTCAAAAGACTAAATTGAACAATTTGCAAGACCGTCGGCCAAATGGGCCGACCCCCGACCCCCTTCCGCTTCCTGGCGGAATAAGCTTCCGCGCCAGGGGGTTATGGCGCACGCCAGACGCCATTATGGCGCTAAATCGGCACACTCCTGCGCCTATTTAAAGCTCCCCTGCCCTCCCCTTCTTGACCCACAGCAGCCTCCATCTCCTTCCAGCAGCCGGCCAGCCCCTCCTTAGCCCTACCAGCCAGCGGCAGCCCCCTCCAACAAGCCTCCCAGCCAACAGCAGCAGCCTCCGGCAGCCAGCCTTCCTCCTTCCCAGCCAGCAGCAGCCTCCGGCAGCCCGCCTCCCTCCTTCCAGCAGCCTCCGGCAATCCCCGACAGCCAGCTATCAAGCCGCCAAACCACTCAGTAGCCGCTGCTAGCCAGCCTCTTGCCGCTGCCACCTCGGCCAGCCATCCGGCTACCACGTTCCAATCCTCCTTTGTTTTTCGGCAATCCTAAAAGCTAAGATAAGAGGAGTTGGAAATTGAGGAAACTGAAGAAAACACTTTCTTGTTAATCTTATATATATTGCTATAATTTTATATTTAGTCATTCGCATTTTGATCATTCTCATTAATTAATAATGGGGACAATTCATAATGCTATAAAATGACTATTATTTTCATTCTTATCGTTATTCTTTCAATTCAGTAATATTATTATAAGGTACGGACTTAAATCATAATATGAATGTAAAGGGAAATGACAAAATAGAAAAGAAGAATGTAAAAATCATGAAATATCACCTCACTTTTAAAAAGAGACTAATTTAAAGAAATATCGAGGACTTAAATGCAGATTGAGCGAACTGTCACTCATTCGAGCTGTTGAACTTCTGAACTTAAGGATCAAAGGTACCCAGTACATGACATGTATTATATTTTGCACTTTTACTGCTGCTTAGCTTATTTGTTTTGAGCCAAATTCATTTGAAGCTTGGTTGGTTATTAGAAACCAATATCCTTTTCATTCGGGGGTTACTGGAAAATGACATCAGTAACATTCGGGGTTGTTGCTGGAAAAATGACATCAACAACATTCGAAGTTATTATTGAAAAATGATATCAATAACATTCGAGGTTGTTACTAGAAAATGACATCAATAATCTTTATTTGATAAATAACATTTGTTGCAGGAAATTGTTTATTTCACGTTATTACCTTATTTTTCTCCTGCATTTTTATTTCCGCATTACTTCTTCTAATCGCATCATTTAAAAATGTAAATGTACTGCAGTACTTAGAGTATTCTCTAATTACTGTGAATTCAAATCCCGGTATTATTTTCTGTACAATACCAGATCAGGTGCTCATAGGGGATTACGCACAAAAACTGTAATGCTTAAAATGTTCAACTGCCGATGAGATCCACGGCGTTATTTTATTTTTTGTTTATCTTTTATCTTTTTCTTTATTTTTACTTTTGTACGAGTGTTGAAAAGGCCTTGTAATTTTGAAATATTATAAATGAAATGTATCTTTTGTTTTTTGTTATGTGTGTCATTTTTCTCTCAAATTACTCAATATGATCCTGCGGTAAGTAGACACCCGATGCCCGAACGGTTTCCGCTGAACCAGCATGGGGCCTTCATATAACCATAAAGATTGGACTATGAAACTAGAAGATACAGTTTGGAAGTACAAAATGACATTTAAAACACCCATTGGAATGTCTCCTTATATTTTAGTTTACGGATAATCTTGTCATCTGCTGCTAGAACTTAAACATAAAACTTTTTAGAAAATAAAAAAGTTAAATTTTGATTTCAAGAGTGCTAGCAAAAATGATTCCTAAAATTGAACGAGTTAGACAAAAATAGGATACTTGCTTATGATAATGCCAATATTTATAAGAAAAAGACCAAGAGATGGTATGAGTAAGCATTTAGTCCATAGAAAATTTCATCCAAAGATGAAAGTTTTTTGTTGTTTAACTCTCTCCTAAAGCTACACCATGAAAAGTTAAAATCAAGATGGTCAGGCCCATTTATAATTAAGCAATTTCTATCATATGGGGCTGTGGAAATTTGTCACCCCGAGAAAAGATGTTTTGCGATTAATGATCAACAATTCAAATCTAATTTAGAGAACTTGCAACCATCTTTTATTATGATTGAATGATGCTTTGGTGCTACTTGAAGGAATTGGGGCAACATTATCAAACTGGTGAAGTCAATCTCAGCATTCACCAGAAGACAGCCATTCTTAGGAGGTAACCTATATTGTTTATTTTTATTTAAATTATTTATGTGCTATTTTAATTTTAATTTCTTAGTTGTCATTTTAATCTTATTTGATGTGTTTTATATTTATAAAAAATGAAAGGCAAAACAGAAAATCAGTAAGCTCGGAATCAAGGCACGCCCGAGTGCCGAGCTGCTTCCCCTTCATATATAGTTATACTGGTCGAAAGCTGACGCTTGGGAGCACCCAAGCGCTAGCTCAATCACGAAATTCATTGTATTTGAACAGTAAAGCTGATGCATGGTCGCGGCCAGGCGCCAGATAAATATCCTTTGTTAACTCTTAAGGCCAAGAAACCACCTCTTAGACATGCCTAAACGCCGATCAATTATCACATAACAAGTTTTAACAAAAACCCGATGCTTAGGCGCGCCCAAACATCCTCAATTTAATATACATCTGCTAAAAACAGAAAATCAATGTTTTAACAGTCAACTAGGCGCTTAGGTGTGCCTAAACCCTAAACCTAAAAACAAAAAGGACATCGACCTTTCCCCGTCGCTGCCCTTGCCGCTCATCAATAACCTCTTTGAACACTAGTAATCTAATTTTTGCACCTCTTTGTTGGTAAATCACACCTTGAGAGTGTAACGACCCTTGGTCGTTACTAAGAAAAGCGTTAACATCCCCGTCAATCCTAATTGTTCGTTAATACAGTTCTAGTCTATTAATACAAGCGAATTTCTATTTTTCTGTTGATTTTTCCAACGAATTTCGTTGTACGTTGATATTTCGCCAAATCATGACTCAATTTATAAACCAATTTTATTTTGTTTTCTACTTCTTAGTTTAAATGTATATATATACATACTTATTGTGATGACCCATGTTAGGTTGATAACAACCAAACTAACATCGGATACATCTTTCCGCAGGATCATATTGGCGGTTAAGTAAAATAACAGTTAAACAACATCCAGAGCCATTCAAATATAAAGAAATATCATTCATTCAATTTAAGGTAAATAACATCCAGAATTTATTACATAAATATCATTATACAAACATAATTATCCCTCTAAGGGGCAGTTAGAATTCGTAAATTTCCCGCGCTATGGCTTTAAACTATATCAGCCTTCTTTAGTTGTATCTGATCTGGCATTATAAAAATAATGCCTTTGTGCACATTCTAAATACAAAGGATATTAAGAATATACTTAAAGCAATAGCGGAAGGCAAACATGATAATAATTGCAGGAAAATATAGTTTATAGCAAAAAGATAATCACAACTCCTGCAAAATAAATATTCTTTTATCACATGCCAAATTTTCAAACAAAAAAATAACAATAGCATAAGAATTCATGTTTATGTTTATGTCTAAGATATTATGAAGCAATAATAGCAGTTCTAAAGGGCTAAGCTAGAACCATGAGACTGGGTTCATATGCATTTAAGCATAACCTTCACCTGGGCCCCCTTAAGGGCTCCAGATGGCAACAAACATGCATTTAAGCATAACCTTCACCTGGGCCTTCTCAAAAGCTCCAAATAGCACCCTTATAGCTCCCGAGGATTAGCCCCGTCCCTAACCTATTCATGCTCCGTTTTGGAACTCTTTTGCAACATTCACAAGATATATAAACATCATTTTATTTCTCTTACATCATTAGTAGTAAGAACAACGCATTAAGTAACAATACAAAATAGGCTCAAAGCAATGCTTAAGCATCAAATGATAATAAAAAGCATAAAAATAATATTCAGTGTACCTTTTGTGTTTGACTAAATAAGACGATACACTCACAACCTTGATGTATCTGCAAAAATTATAATTGGAATTCTATTAAACTTTGAAAGTTCTTGCTTGCTCTATGAATGCTTAATATTTTTTATTCCTAAACTTTTGGTTAATTACGAACTTGTGGTTCTTTGTTCTGCATATAGATTATCTTTGGTTAAGAGATTATATGAGTTAACTTGAAATAATGTAGAATAAATCAATATTAAAATTTATGTATTCTTAAACTCTAAATGAGCTTTCTCTATAGATTAGAAATGCAGCATATATTATTTTGAAGTGTTTTCTAATAGCATTGAAACCTTCACATACCAAATTGCATATATATTGCAGATTGCAAATGAAAAATCCTTGATTTCATCATTAATAATTGAGTATAGATTTAATGAAACTATATATCAAATTATAAATTTCTAGCTTACGAATTTGATTCTATGCTAAAATACTTAAACTTTATTACTGAACAAGCTTTGACTCAAAGCAGTCAGTCTCTCGATCTCCTAATTATTAAAAACTCCAAAGTTACATCAAAATACTAAATTAACTGTAATTGGATCCCAATACTCAATCTAATAATTGAAATTTATCCAAATATTCAAAAATAAATTTATTTTAATTCTTAAAAAGTTATATATATATATACATATGTATTTATATAAATTAGACAAGGGAATAAAGCGATTTTGATAAGTATTTTTGGATACTCCAAAGATTTACAATAATAGCTAACCACCCTAATTAGACAAGAACACAATACTCCAAAATTCTTGAGTGCAGATTTGAAATTCATAAAAATTTTATTAATTAAAATAATTTGGCTTTGATTTGGAGTACTATTCACTATAATAAACGATTTCTATTTATCATTGCAATATGCTTCTAACCTATTAAAAAAATCAGACAGAGGAGAGGAGGGGCGTACCTTACTCTCGATCGAATGCACAGGATCGACACCAAATCGAGCGGAAGAGGAGAGGAAGGATCGGCGCACAGACGGAAGGATCGAGCGAGGGGGATCGTGCGAGTGCGATGGGGCATCGACCATGCTCCTGTCGGCTCTTGTGCTGGTCGCGCAAGACGCTGCTGCCGATGCGTCTCGCCGTTGGCTCAGGTATGCTCCTACAGCTCGAGCGAAAGAGAAGAGGAAAAAGTCGAGAGAAGACGGTGAAGAATCAAGCGGTATGCGCTCAATTAAATAGGGTGTGCGTGCGTAACGCACACCCGTTTCCTTCGGCTGGAAGGATGCCTCGCGTGTATCACGGGAATTAGCGAACTAAAACGGAAATGACGCGTTTATGGGAGCCGAAGGAATCGAGCGGCCCCTAAAGCCAATAAAGTGTGAGTTTCAATTTTCATTTCTTCCTAATGGAACCGTCAACCTTAATTGTCGCTGTTTTTTCTGAGGTTCTCATTCCCTTTTCATGCTTAATGCCAATTTAAAGTTTCTTATTTCAGCTTTAACGAATTTGAATATTTTCCAAATTAAGGATTGTAACTGAAAACCGAAATTTGGCGAAAGTTTTAACGGGAAACTGAAATCTACGGGAGAATTGATGAAGTCTAAATATTGCGGAAAATTAACGTTTTCCTTATAAATGACCTAGGGTCATTACACTTATGTACTGCCATATGTATATGTGTATATATACATATGTACATATATATATATATAAATATAATATATATATATATGAGGGAAGCAGTATAAAGGAATGAGAGCAAACAAAGCAAACATATTTTTTCCTCTTTACCTTGCGGCTGAACTGAAGGACGCCTCCAATGAATGTGACGCCTCCTGCGGGAAAGGCGCGGGGCTTCAACCAGTCGAATGAAGCGTATATAGATAAAGGCACCTTATGGCACCTGAAATGCAGCCAAACGTAACCTGCGGCACTCGAACCAATCCCATAAGCCCTCACCATAGCCGACGGAAGTACCGTAGCCCTCGGAAGCCCACGACAAAGCCGCAGCTCACGGAACTCTACAATGCCGAGCAGGACACAGCAGCAGCCCACGGAGGTCTTCAACGCCTTCGATCCTTTGTCGATTCTTCCGTATTCAGCTGATCGAGCTTTTGCTGATTCCGTAAGCTTTTTTGCAAGCTCACGAAATCAGCCGCAGCTTTGGGAGACTACGCAGCAAGTAAGGACCAGTTCGACCTCTAATACCACATCCGAGCCATCTTCTGATTTCCTAGCAATCGATTTGATCTTATAAGGTACAGAAAGTCTTATTACAAACTGCTGAAATGTGTTTTATTAGGAAACTTGATTTTGTGTTAGAGAGACAGGGACTTGAATTGAGAATTTTCCATTTCAGCTTAGGATTTATAGAGTAGGCTGCAAGATTTATAAGCTACTAATTAGGCTCAGTCGTCTTAATTTAAAATAATGAGAAACTACCAAGTCCTCAGGTTAGACGATGAAGCTGGTTTGATGTGTGTACATGAGTAGTCTGAATTATAATACTTGAATATAGTTAAAAATTATGAAATGAGATCTCATTTTAATTACTTCTAAGAGTTTGTTTCATGAATTTTGTAATGGTGAGTTTGAGATTTAGTTGGCAAACCTAAAATTGTGAAATTGCATATCTGAAGTTCATGTATCTAAAAATATAACTATGAATCTAAACTTTCAACAGAAAATCTGAAAGATGATGAAATTTGAACTTGTCATGGTATCTCCCTAATAGAAGTAATGGATCTATAGAATTCAGATTTCATTCAAAACATCATAATTCCAAAATGAAACCTTCCTATAATGACCTCCTATAATTACTAGATCTACCTAAGTATGAAAATTCAACTTATCTTTATAATCCACAGATAAAATTTTTGAAATAAGATCATTAGTATAGTTCCTAATAGGTTCAAACTAGAAGCAGAAATATTATCAACTCTCATCACAATGTCTTCTACTAGTAGTCAAATAATGTTTTCTTCCAACACCTTAATCAAATTTTAACAAGATCCATTGTAATTTTAACTAACACTACAACTAAGGAATATGTGAAAAAGAATATAGAACTTTAAAATTTAGTCTAAGAATGAGCATCAAGATCTAAGAGAAATTACATTAAATCATATGAAGCATAAACAATTTCATTACAATACATTGAAGTCTTAATTTTTTTAAAAAGAAATGTACTAATAATTAAACTATACTTATTTATCATCCTAAAAAAAAAGAGAGTAGATTAGTTAAATTAGAATACATAGGAAATTTAAGTTCATAAACTAAAGATCAAATTTATGAGTACATACTTTATTACAAACCATCATTCATAAAGACTAATAAATATAACAAATTTAATGTTTGCAGATGCATCAACTTTGTGAGTACTTCTCAGCGTATCAATTACCGAGGTACATAAGATATTTCTGTAAGCACTTAAATATTTTTATTGCCACTTTAGCATCGCTTTGAACATTATCCATGTTGATGAAAAAATGAAATGCTTACTTACTGCCAGAATAATGTCATAAAATGAAATTGTATTTGCTATCTTATAAGTGTTTGCAAGGGTTCCGAAATGGTGATTGATTTAGGTTAGGGATGAGGCTAGTCCATCAGGAGTTATAAGAGTGCCATCTGGAGCCTTTGAGGGGGCCCAAGTGAAGAGTTGCTCTTATTAAACCCAGCCTCATGATTCTGAATTTGCCCAACAAAATGGCTAATGTTGCTTCATGTAAACGAGACATACTTATATATATTTGTGGAAGTTTTTTATATTTTTGGCATGTGACATAATTATGGCAAACTGTTTTACCAACAAGAAAATTTTAGCTTACCATTGCTCTCCTGAAAATTGCTACATGCTTTCACTTGCAGCTTTTCTTTTTGCTAAAAATGCATTAAGTAATATCTCTTATACTTAAAGTTGTGTATTAAGGCATATGCCAGATCAGGTGCAGTTGGAAGATGTTGACCTAGCTTGAAGTTATCTAAGGAAATCAAGTCTGGCCCCGCTTAGAACATTAGTTTTTATTCAGCGAATTTTTATTTACTTATGCTGTTAACTTGTAATAACTAAGCTAATGCATTCTTTAAATTGAATGAATTGCAAGTTTATTATGTTGTATGGCTCTATTATGTGATTTATATCTAAATGTTATTTTCCCTCAATTGCCAATATGATACTACGGACATGTACCCAATGTTAGTTGGTTGATACTAAACTTAGCATGGGCTACCACAGAGAGCAACGCAACGGAAGCAATTTTTGCACTCAAAGATCGGAGTTGTGTTGACGGTTACCAACAAATGACAAAAATCACAAGCATAGCAAAGATAGATCACAACACATACACATGCATTCATACACAAACATTCAAACAAGAAAGATTTTACATGAAAAACCCAAAGACAGGAAAAACTACGGAGCCACATTACACATAAATTTTATTATGTATCAAAAGGATTACAGAATTACAAAGAGCTTCATCTTTACAAGAGAAAGAAAGATCTACCGCTTACTCAGCATCCCGATCAATTTTTTCTCTAACAGGGAACACCAGCTCTTACTCTAGTATAAAAAAGGAGAGCAGCAACCATCTCGCTTAGGGTTCTCTCCAACAGCAGCCAAAGCCCTTAGCTTGCCCTTGCCAATATTGGAAACTCCTCCAAGATGTTTCCTTAAGTACCCAGCTAACATTTGGGCCCCAAATGGTTCAAAAATACCCCAAAAATTGTTTAGGACAACGCCTGGAACTAGAGCAGATTCCCGTCAGGCGCACCGTAGCGCCCTGGCCTCAAATAGCAGGTGCCAGGGCATGCTACAGTGCCTTGGTCTCGAATAAATGGCGCCACGATGCGCTATAGAACTTCAGTCTCTGGTAGACTGACGCCAATGCGAGCTACAACGCCTCCATCTCAGAAAGACTGGCGCTATGGCGCACTACAACGCCTCTGTCTCGGGCAAACTGGCGTCAGGGCACGCTACAACTCCCCTGTCTCGGGTTCTTGGCTCCACGGCCCGCTACAACACCCCAGTCTCAGGTAGATTGGCGTTGGAGAGCTCTACAGTGCCTTGCTCTCGGGTGCTGGGCGCCCTGGCGCACCACCGTGCGCTGTGACACCTTGCTGCAGCTAAGCTTTCCAACTTTGTTCCGTGTCACCTTGGAACCTCCCGAAAGTTCACCGGAGCTCCATTAGCATCTCCGTGATGATCTGAATGGTCTCCACATCCTAACACTTAGGCGCACCTAAACCCTAAACCCAAAAAACAAAAAGGACATCGACCTTGCCCCCATCGCTGCCCTTGCCTCTCATTAATAACCTCTTTGAACACTAGTAATCTGATAGTCTCCCATAATTGTCATCATCCCTCTTGTCGTTCTCAGTGGCATAGCAACAATTATATATGAATATTGTCTAGCATATCCAAGAACCAAATGAACTTCAAATAACATTACATAACAAGAAAATGAGATGTACCCGAACAACATAACCCCTCAATCTCACAAAATCTTTATATAAGTCAAACTATCCCCTCTCACTAAGCCAAAACCTTTCAAAACATACTACATGAAATAATGATGCGGTACATATAAATCACTAACAAAATTCACTTGCAGACCTAATAAAGGAAAGCATGCCTTGATTCATTCTAGAGCACTTTTAAGATAATTTACCAAATGAGCATTCACATTTCAACAAACAGCTTGTCAACTATCGGAAGAGGGAAAACCACTTACTGCGAGTTCCTTTCCCAATAGATCTCTTCACCTCCTCCTCCCCCAGGTCCCATTCCAACTCCATATCACAATCATATTCTTTGCAGCCCTCCCTTACAATATCGTCGTCCTCATCTTCCCTTTCAGAGGGATCAAGTCGAGAGGCGTCCATCGCCCACGAAATCAATTTCTCCACCTCACCCTTCGACGCATCATCCCCATCATCTGCGGAATCTTCCACAATGGACAACGAATCGGCCATCGGAAGAGAATCATCCGTATTGTCCTTGAGGGCTGCGAATCTCTTCATGAAATCGGCATCTCTGGAATCTGATGGAGGGAGGGGTGACTTCAGGGCTTCGAAGCGACGAGAGAGATCGGGATCAAGAGCGGAGGACGAGGAAACTGTATGAGAGCTAACTCGGAGGCCGAGGAGGACCTCGTCCTCGGCGGCGCGCAGCATCACTTCTACATCGGAAGGGTCCGCCGCCGGCAGCCCGCCGATCCTCCCTGCGCTTTTCTTTGTGCCGCTCATTCGATTCGGCACTAAAAATCTAAGGCGATGAGACATAAATTACTATAAATCTCTTTTAGTATTTTAAATATAAAAGAATATAGTAATAAATGTAGTTCTATGTGATATAAAAATTATTTTTTATTTAATTTCTTACATAATGATTTTAATAAGTGTCTATACTGAATAAATAGCTAAGAAAATGTGAATGATATAATAATATTATGTATAAACACATAATTTATTAAATTTTATTTTTAAGGTCATATACAAAAATAATAATAATAATAATAATAAAATTTATACATCCTAAATTTTTTCTTAACTAATTTTTATTAAAGTTTATCATTTCATTACAAATTATACAATATATATTGTTCTACTAATTTAATTTTTATTTAATTATAAATAGATGTATAGTTATGTGAAAATATAAATATTTATTTCTATAAATATTAATATTTTAGGGCAAATATATATTATTTGAGGTTTTATATTGTGTGATCATGAATTTTCATGAAGCTATACATTAATTAATTAAAGGTATTATTTTATTCAAAATAAATATTTGATAATAATATTTTATTAAACAATTGTATAAATGTAAATTATTTTAATTATTTGATTTTCTTATAATACTAATAGAAAAAGTTTTCAAATCATAAATATTGATTTAAATACTTACATAATATTATAAAATTAATTTTATTTTATAATATTATATACATATATATGAATAAAATATGTAAAAAAAAAAAAAAAAGAAAGAAAACTTTCTCTGTAATGCCAGAACGCAGGTAATGCACGAGAGCAGGGACATAATGTTTGTTTTCCTGAGGCCAAACCCTAGGGCAAACCGTTCTGCCATGGCTCGTCTCTCCTCATCAACATTTACCGAAATTTTAATCATGATAAGATGGCGAAAGAGACCTTTTAAACCTTTCACGTGGGTATCCGTAAGATCCATTTGTCCATTCGTGCTTTATTTATCTGTTGTCGCTTTCGCCATCTCAGAAGAGCTTAGTAGAGGCTTGAGGCAATGGCGTCCCGTGTTGTTACCTTCAGCATTGCAGGAAATTGCTCGTCGTCGGTGTGGCGTCGGCGGCAAGGAACATGGTCCTGTGCAGTGGTGCATTTTTTTTCGTGGTCCCTTGATTCGGAGAGTAATAAAGGAGGATTCTTTGGTTCAATGCGCCCATGTGGGAGGTCGTGTTATATCTGAAAATGGCAGAGAGGTAATGGCTGTCTCAAGAGGAAAGGGAAAGAACAGTTGGGTTCATTTTGTTGGCATTGGGGGCACCGGAATGTCTGTCCTTGCCTGCTTGCCCTTAAGCATGTACCGATCTTTTGCTCCTTCTGGATTTAAGATTTTGGTCTCAATGTGTTTCATTTTCAAAGATTATTAAATTATTATAAATTATGTGATATTCATTATTTTATATATTAAATTATCTACCCTAATGTTTGGGGCTAATTAAGCTCTTAATTAAACTTCTAATTAACTTAGGTATCAATGATTTCTAAGTTAATTGAAGTATAATAATATAATAATGAGATTTGGAAAAATAATGTTTTCTTTGAACTTTGAGCTTTATATGATGACAAAATAATTTTAAGTATAGAAATTATATGGGAATTAAGAACTTATCATATGGATATTCTTATTTAGTTAAATTTATCAAACAATTCAACCTTAAATGCTTAACAGACGCTTATTAAGTTACCAAAAGTAAGTTCATTATTGCTCATTATTTAGCATAATGTTTCTATGGTTTAGTTCACCCTAATCTTGGATAAAAGGTTCATTAATCACTTATCAAATATTTAATGACTTAAAATTCTATTATAGGAGACATATTTAAGACTAAAACTTTCTAGTCGATGAATTTATCAAGCTTAAGTACCTTTATATTTAAGTTTTGGCATTCCTCTATCTTTTAAAAATATTAAAATTAAATTATATATTAAAAGTTTCTAATGAAGTTTCAATAAGATAAATATCTTATTTGACTTAAGATTCTAAATTTTAATCTTTTAATGATTTGAGAATCTCAAGATTAAGCATGAAATTAGGCTCTAATGACTATTGATAAATATTGACTGAATGTTTAGTAAATATTAAGGTGATTGGGTCATTCTTACAATTTAAGAAATGTTATATTACATTAACTCTATATTCTTAACTTACTACAATTCAATCTAATGAAACTAATCATTGAATAAAGATATTATATTCATATCTAATAGGTTAAGTTATCTTTTGATGATCAACCTATCAAACTAATTTAATCTTTTATCCTCTATCTAATATAGTTTGGTTAACAAGTTACTAAATAGAATAATTTTGTTATAATCTGATGACTTTACCAAGCTTATTATTCTAATTAGGCAAATCTTCAAAGGATAAACTTACTTATGATGGCTTTAATCCCTTTATTGTATTAAAAATACACTAAATAAAGATTTTTGATTCTGATGATTCTTAATTAATTTTTAATTACGAACATATTATCATTTATCTAATTGAATTAGAACTGATGGATAACTCTTATCACCATTCTAATTTTAGGATTTATATTCTAATTCAAGTATATATTTTAAGATAAATCTTCTATTTACTAACTTAAGAAGATTTTAAGTTTTTATAGCTACTAGGTTTTTTAGTATAATTCCAAATTTATTCTACAAATCATTCACTTTACTAATGCGTTCACAATGTTCTTCTGCATCTTATTATTATTTATTGATAACTCTAGCATTTGCTTGCATGCTCATATTAATTCATGTACTTTAGTAACTTATACTAGCCACTCTAATAGTTATCAAAAATTATTTAAACTTGAGTATTCTAAAGAGAACTAGAGATGATCAAATCTCAATCTATAAGAGTGACATATTACTTTTATATTTTATAGTAAATGATCCTTCCTTATGGTGAACTTGCACTCTTATTAATGAAACTGTCTCCATTAAGTATCAATTTAAATAATTGTGTTTATTAATACTTTACTAAATTATTTGATTTGCAACATGAGTTATCATACTTAGTTAATTTTAACTTAAGGCAAGGGCTTAATCTTACTAAGTATAATGCATAAAGAAATTTATACTAAGTTTGAATACCTAAAATCCCAAATTATTACCATTGAATCTAATATGCTTTTGGTGAAGGATATATTCACCTTAAGATATATGTAGTAGATTCAAACTATATCACAAGATTTCATTCCTAAGTCTCTTATTCAATCCCTAATTTTATTTCTAAGGTTAAATATTTCCTCTAAGAAATTTCATGAATCTATAACCATTTAATTCTTTAATTAGTACTCTTCTATGGTTCAGCTAATCATTAATTTTAAGTGGAATCTTGTTATCTTAGTTCTTGGGAAGCATAAAAAAAACTATAAACTAAACCTAGGGTTTTCATTAATTGCTTACAAGGAAAGTCAAAAATGCATTATTTCCAAATCACATCTAAATAGCACATAAATTAATAATTAAATGATCCATAAATAATCAGGATCATAATGACAGTAAGAAAACCTCATTTGGATATCAATTGGCATAATTATGGCTTAATCACCTTTAATGAAACAAAAAGATAATTATCAAAAATAATTATTAAAATACAAATTTAACATCATATTAATATTTCTAGTATTTTTCTGATCGATGCGGAGGAGCCAATTAAGATCTTAGCTCGTGATCAAAAGCAGCTGAGAAATCGCTCAATCCCAATGGTAAATGTTTAGTGGAAAAATCGCTCTTTAGAAGAATCTACTTAGGAGAAAGAGGCAGATATGAAAAGAAAGTATCCCAGCCTCTTTGAAATTTCAGGTACCAGTTAACTTCTGAATTGTATTTCTATTCTTCAAATTTCTGCATGTTTATCTTCTCTCTTGAGATGATGTTGAGGACGACATCGTTCTTAAGTGGGGGAGTTTGTAACAACTCTAGATTGTTACCCTGCTAATTTATAGCTTAATTACTTCTTAATTTTGATCACATTGCTTCTAGAATATTAATTCAAGCATATTCTACAAATTTGAAATCCATTGGACTCCTCTAAGTCAAAGATGGCATTTTGATCAGTCTAAAAGCTTTAATTTAGATCTAAAATATTTTGATTTCAGAATTAAAATCTGATTGCATTTTTGAATTTCTCACCACCAAATAAACTAGGGGTAAAAGTTTGGTGCAATTTAAAAATTATTTAGGCCATAATTCACATTTAATTAAAATAGTCTGATTACATTTTAGGGCTTCCCACAAATCAAAATTGCAAATCTATCCTATACCCGATTAAGCGGTCGTGATCCGCAGTGCGGATCGCGGGCGATCCGCTGTGGAGCCTGGGTCACACGATAGCGGTGTCCCGCTGATCTCGTCGTTCAGCCTTTAGATCCCACGGTCTGGATTTAATTTCTGTGGGATATCGGATCCACCATTAGATGAATCCATGGATCATACGGCCATGATCACTCCCGCCATCGGCCGTTAGGATCCGAGCGATCACAGCCGTAGCGCCATTTGATCAATAGATCAGACGGCATCCAAAGGTCTTGCTACTGTGGACCTTTGTCTTCGTCTCGCCCGTGCATGACAGGGAAGATCCCCAATACCGCCAGCTGCCCTCTTTGTCTCCCACTCCTGCATCCACCTCAGTAAGTCATTACGATCTCCCCCGTCTTGGCAAGGAACCCCAATTGAGCCTTGTGACCCGGCCAAGCTCGAATTAGAAATTTGAGAGCTCAGCCATGGCCTTATCCGTCGGGTCTCCTTGGCTCGAGATTAAGTGTAACAACCCAAAGTTATTACCCAGCTGGAATTTAGCTTAATTATACCGTAATTACCATTCTATCAAGTTCATCTAGTCATTAGAACCAAACCCTGAAGGTTTGGAGCAATTCAGAGCTAAATCCAATATTTTGGATTATTTTAATATTTAATTAATTAGGAAAATGAGGTATTTATTTTGACCTCAAAATCAAAATCCGACTTCGCCGTTGCGATCGTCGCCCCCAAATTAGCTAGGGGTGATGTTTTGGACGCATTTGGAAGTCGTCGAATTTTTGCGAATATTTTAATATAATTAAATGCGTCGAAAAATAGGAAAATTAAATAATCATCGGAATCAAATTCCGACTTCGCCGTTGGATTTCCCACCCCCAAATTAGCTAGGGGTGAATTTTTGAGATTTTTTGGAGTGCGTTTCAAAAATCAGAATTTTTAAGTAGTTAAGGAAAAATAATTAAGCAATTGTTTGATCCTTAATTTGCAATTTTCCATCTCTCTCTCTCTCTCTCTCTCACTCTCTCTCTCTCTCTCTCCTGGCTGGCGTCCTTGTCTACTGCCCATACCCCCATTCAGCGCCCCTCCTTTATAGTCATTCAAGAGATGGCTGAGAGTCATCTCTTCTTCCCTTTAGCTCCTATAGAGCTAATAATGGGGTCTCCCTTCCCCCTTCTCCTTTAAGTAGGAGCTCAAACCCCCCTTCCCCCCTCTTGCTGCCATCTAGAGCTCCCCACCTTCCTCCATTTCTCCTCCCTTGCTGAAAGAAGAAGTTCTTGTCTAAAGTTTGAAGGAAGATAAAGATCCCTCCCTCTTCCTCCTCTTGCAAGGACTAAAAGGTACCCTCTTGCTCCTCTCCTTGTCTTTCTTATGATGTTATGATGTTAGAATATAGCCTTGGAACATCTATATGCATGTATGAAATCCATTAAGGCTCTTAAAGACTCCATGAAAATCTGCTCTATTTTTCTCTATTTTGTATACCCTATTATTTATTATTATTTTTAGTATATCTATGTAGAAATTAAGTTTGAACTTGTCATTTTCCATAGATGCTCAAAATCTACTATATATATTTAAATGTATGTCATGTCAAATGCTAAGTAATAGAATCTTTAAAAGTATGTATCAAATAGGTAAACCTTAATAACCTAAATGGCATGAAACTTAGATCTTTTAGAATTGTGATTAAGTGTTAATCTCTTTGTTTGTTTTAGGATTTGATTAGCATTAATCGCCCTCTTATTTTATGTTATCTTTCCATTTATATGCCTTTATGATTTTAGGATGTATGTTAGAGAACCTTAACATTCAATTGGACATCTTGATATATTTGAATTGACATTAAACTACAATTGAATAAAAAATCATAATAACTTGATTAAGTAGCTATTACTTAATCCAAATCTAAAGTGTGACATCAATAATACACTAATAATACATTGATTTATCATTGACCTTTAAAGTAACATTGATCTTAATGATAGAATGGTCAGGGGTTAAACCCTAACTTGTCTTGATTAAGATCTAAATCTTAATCACTTAATTAATTAACTTGATTATAAGATAATTCAATTGACATTATTCTAATAATGCATATGATTTAATATTGATCTTAAACTATTGAATTAGAAGTGCTAAGATTAACATTAAATCCGTGTGATTGAATCATCTGAACCTAAACTTTAGATCCTTGATATTCTCTTATATAAGACTACTAGCATAAGATGAATAATAAAATGTTAATGATTGAAGAAATGACCTAATATTAATAATATCCTTGATTCCATCCCATGATTATAGAATATAAATAGATTAAATGAATGGTTAGCCATCTAATCTGATCACTTTAGTCCAAAGCTAATAAGTAAGCCTTAAATGTTAACTTAAGAAGTAGAAGAGTGAGATCTTAAGGGTCTTACTTTATGATCATTTTGAAAATATCTAAAGGCCTTAATTGTTGATATATTGAGGTAGGAATAACTTTTGTAATCTATTGAGGTAAGAACCTTAGATGATCCTTCAAAACTTTAAAAGTTGAACTTGATACCTTGTGGTAGAAATTACCTAAAGTACTTAGATTGTGGCTTATTCCTTGTGGTAGCAACCTATATTGAGTGATCCTTTGATCACATCCTTGGAGCCATGTGTAGGATACATCTAATTAGAGTAAGGATTAATAGATTTGATAAATCCTTATCGATTAAATAGAATATGCTGAACTCAGATTATTGGTTGGGTATAGTAGGGTATACCCATATTACTGGATTAATTCAGTAATATTCAGTATTTGTTGATTCACTCTAATGTGGACTTATGACCAGGTGCTATCCTACAAGATTAGCCAAATACAGTCCCATTAAAGTAAATCTTCCAAGACTAAGAGTGTTACAATTAGTGAACAAGATCTTTAGTTTGAGATGTAAACTGTGACCGTGCTCTGCCTCCTATCGTAGTGCGCTTCGATAAGTGCAGTTTAAGCAAACTAAGTATCTTAAGTCACTTTGCGTAGACCACTAAGTATACTTATAATTAGGGTATTTAACATCTTAGCTTGAGGTGTAAACTGTGATCGGGTTCTATCTCCTATCGTAGTGCGCTTCGATAAGTGCAGTTTAAACAAGCTAAGGGTTAAATTTACCTTTCTTGCAAATATGCTAAATATGTGTATATAATCATCCCAACTAATGATTTTTAAGTAAACTCTCAACTTTAACCAATTATCGAGATTTGAATTTAGGAGTCAGAATCTGTTTAGCAGGATTTTGCCAATAGAGACTTTGGATTCATTATCAGATTTTAAAGCATTTTTTGGATTTATTTCATGTAGTTTAGAAACATGAGCATGAGCATAAGCATGATGTGTGAATATCAGAATGATGTATGAGAATCAGAATGATGTATAAGTATTAGTGATGATTTATGAGTTATGGAATGTTGCATACATTGACGGGTGAATTTCTGGATGCATCAGTGTCATCAATAAACAGTATTCCCAATAGGACGTATATAGATATTGGACCGTACTGCTCATAACAGTTCAATATATATTTTGATAGCATGTCAGTAGCATACCGTATTGTGGCATATTCATATGCACAGTTTCAGTGACATACAACATAGTTGTACATATGATTACTCAGTTTCAGATTTAGTACTATTTTGATTTACTTTCAGTATTCAGTTATAATTCAGTTTTACTTTACACTACTTCAATTTTGTACAGTTTTAGACAGATTTGTACTTTCAGTTACCTTTATAATTTTTTTGCAGATTTACTCGTATTAAATAAATGTTAAATAAATAATTAGAACTTTTAGATTAGTTTCGATGTATTAGACTTATTGTCTAACACGAGGTACTTTTGGGATCCGGCTGTGGCGGCCCTGCCCCGCCGTGGTCCTGTTAACCCTTAAGTTAACATGATTACGGTGGATGGGTCACCAAATGACAAGGTCCCCACTTAAGGTTGGATTAGATACACGTACTAATCCAATTTAAATAAGGACTTTGCTATTCAATCCAGAAATACTATCACTAAATGATCATACATGAACTCAAAGTGCAGAAGCATAAAACATAACATCCATCCAATACAGTATAAATATAACAATACAGAATAAGTAAGTACTGAAAAAAAAGAAATATAAACCTGTATTATTACAACATTTTAATAAGTTTAAAAGAACTGAAAGGAACTCTCAATCTCACTGAAAGAAAAACTAAAGCTACAGATCTTCAGGAACGGGCTCCTCCTCCAATGGCAAGCTCTCTACTGGATCTGCTAAACCAACAAACTCAGAACCTACCATTATCAGTTTCATAATGGTAGGGCCCCAGCCAACAAAAGAAAAATTTGGTTAGACAATAAGTCTAAGTACATTTTAGGGCAGCAATTTTATTAAATTAAGAAGATATCCCCATAAAAATAGAACTAAGCATAATAGGTGCAAGAAAGCATACAAAAGAACTGAAATAAGTTATAAACCATAGTTTATAACTAAACAAATAGGAAGTGAAACATACCTCCTCCAAGCGACTACAACAAGGACAGATAAGTAAAAGTAAAAGAAAAGTAAGAAAAGTACAACCTAAATATGCTCATGATCAAACAGATTATGCTAAGTGAAGTACAAAATTTAAACAGTATAAAACTGAGACACTATCATCCTAAGTAAGCATATGAAAACAGAAAGTAAAACTAGCATCCTATATAAAACACGTGCAGAAAAACTGTAAGTAAAATAGTGCTAAAATGCAGAATATACTAGTAAAACAGTAACTGTAAACTGAAACTATAGAACTGTACAAGTCATCTGAACTGAATACGAACTCAACAATTCTTAGCCTGATGGGCTAAGAAACTCTGAATTGAACATCACTGAAACTCTTAGCCTGATAAACTAAGACAGAACTGAATGTAAGTGTACTTGAATTAGTATATCCATATCAGAATCCTGACTCTGTAATCAGTAGGGCAAGAGTCTATCCATCCTATCACTCGGACTAGGCATGGCCAATAGACTGTCGGACATTAAACCCTCGAAAGGTTGCCGACCCCGAACGGGTTGATCGAAGAGGTATACTAATCAAGCTACACCTTACAAACCACTTGTGAAACGAACATAATGCTGTTTATAAATAATGTTCCAAATTAACATAAGATATTTATCAAAATATCTTATGTTCATAATACATGTTCAAGGTATAAGGCTCAAAATCAAAGAATGTGAAGCATCAAAAATCCAAAGTGCAAGAAACTCTATCTAAAACACAGGTGATATCCTTTGTTATCTACTTTATTTATTCTATCTACTCTAAGTTACATAAGTTTCAGAATTATTCAATTCTTACACATTCTGTAACTTAGAATCACCAATCCTACTTGTTGAAGATAATTAGGACTGGCCAAATCCTAATTATGACTTAATCAAAAGACGACTATTTGGTTAAAAATGAATAAATCTTCGACCTAGTTTTGTAAATTAATTCATCCCAATCTCATCTTGATTAGCCAAATCAAGATGAAAAGATTAAGAATTAGACTCCAGATGATGGGGTCTAATCACTTAATCTAAATGTATAATCTAAGGGTCTAAGGTTTAGAACCCAAAACTCACAGACTAGGTTAAGGCAAATCCTAATGATAAATCAATTTCATTAGGATGGATCTCTATTCTTAGTTCTAAAGTTTAAAGATCAAATAATCATTTAATAAACTAAGAAAATCTATAACCTAGAAAACTCAAGGTTTCACCTAATTGAGTAACCCAATTTACTCAATAGATGAATTCTAACTTAAGATCTATTCCTAATCTTAGGAAATAAGGCTCTTAATTACTAAGAGTATCTCTCAAGACACACATCCTAACTAATGTTATAAGACCTAAGGATGGATCTAAGAATGATTAAGGAAAGATAAACACTCATAATTTACTTAGGAATTTTCTTAAAGAGCAAATTCTGAGATTTTAATCAAAACCTAATTTAGACTTAAATTTGATTAATTTCAGTTCTAAATCATTCTATTTACTGGTTTTAGTGATTAGAAATTGAATTTAAGGCTTTTAAAGGCTAAACCCTAAATTTGGGCAAAAAGACCATTTTGCCCCTACTCAAGGGTTCAAAAGATCAAATTTTTGATCTAAGGCTTTAATTTCTGAAATTTTCTTTTGGAAAGTGTTTCTTACTGTCTAATATAAGATTAGATAACAACTAAGTTAATTTTGGGTGATTATTAAGCCATATGAGATCAAATTAGTGAATTTAACTCATAAGAGAAATTTAGTAATTTAATTAAGTGAAAGCTAAATTTTCTTTCAGTTTAGTGTTCTTTACTGTCTAAGCTTTCCATAGAATCTAAATTTGCTAAATTCTGATAAGTATTGGCCAAGTTATGGCCAATACAAGATCTAGGGTTTAAGGGTTAATTAAGGGATCCTTAATTATAGGTCAAAATCCTAACTTTACCAATTAGTATCCAAATCAAGCAAAATCAGTGACAAATAGCTCACTGATTTTTAATGATATGTGATAGGCTCAATTTGGACCTAATTTGACTAAGTTAAGACCTAATTAGGGTTTAGGGTGATTAGTGAGTGATTAACAAAATTAAGCACTCAAATACTAATCCAACCTTATGGATTGATTCTAAATGAATCTAGGAGTCCTCTGAAATTTAAAATTCTCAAATTGGGTTACTAGATTTGCTAGAATTCACTAATCAAGATTTAGAGTAATTAAGGGTGATTAGCAAATCTAACTGTTAGATCTAAAATATTTTTACATATTATTGAAAATTAAGTTCTTCTAATCTAAATGGACCTATGGATCATCAATTTTGGAGCTCAATTGACCAAGTTATGGTCAATTGAAGTTCTAGGGTTAATTAACCTAATTAGGGTTTGGTCCTAAATGTGATTAGGTTCAAACTAATCCAAACAGCAAAATAAACACTATCAAATTAATCCTTAGGATTTTCTGATCACTTTAAGACCCATATTGGGTATGTTTGGGGTACAAAGTTATGAGCTAAATAGTGTTTGTGATACTTAATTTAAATTAAATTAATCATTGAAAAATCACTTTGCAAAATATTCATCTTACAGCAAAATTTTTGGCATCAATAAATTCTTCATATTTTTCTGATTAATTTAATATATTTATTTGCTATGATTGGACTTATATTTTGCAAGATATTAGGGTTTAAAGATTTGATTTAATTATTTAAAAATAATTCTGTTTAATAGTTTAATTAATCTGATTCTTATTTATATATAATTTTGCTTTAAATTAATTAAACGTTATAAATATATAAATGTTTATATATAATATCTGCAGGACACGTGGCGTGAAGCTACTGGGCGAGTGGCAGATGGCGGGCCCCACAGGCTGAACATGCACTGACCCCGTCAGTTCAATGGAGATGGGAGGGTCCCACTTGCTGAATCAGTGACACGACCCACCGCAGATCCAATAGGATCTAAACACGTGACCTGCTGAGGTGGATGGTCCGGTCTAAAGGAACCGGTTCGATTGAGCCGGTGATTTCAACGATCCCGATGAGTTCAATTTAAAACGGACGGTATCAAGAAGCTAATATAAAATCGAATGGATCACGTTTAATCAACATAAATCTGATGGCTTAGATTAAATTAGAATAGATCCAACCGCCAGATCTAATTTGAAATCGACGGTTGGATTGAAGGGACGATCCATCTTCTTCTTCTTCCTTGAGTTGGCGAGAAGAACTTAGGGTTTCGGTGAAAACGCAAGATTGGGTTCGATCGAACCCGGTCAAAAGCTAAACCTCTATAGAAAACATGATTTCGAAACATCAATCTAAGAATTAAACGCAAGATTTGAGGTATAGAAGTACCTGATAGAATCGGTAGTCGAACCCTAGGGTTTTGCTCAGGAGAAGGTTCTGAGGATCCTTGCGCTTATATCTCGATCTAGATCTTTTTGCAAACAGAGGCTGAGGATTTGGATGTTTTAAAGAGTAGATCAGCAGTGGAAGAGACGCGCGAAGGCCACCTGCGAGCGAGGGACCTCCGACGCGTGCGCAGGGTTTGCCACGCGCTGATTCGCGGAGGAGGCGACGGAGGACCGTTCGATCGCTTGATCGAACGGTCCAGAATTCCCGTTTCTTTAAACGGCGCCAGAGGAAAAACAGGGTAACGGCGTTAGACGGCTTGACGGCACCGTTAAATATTAATTTTAAATAATAAAATTTTAATTAAATTATTCTGATTTAATTAATTAAATTTAACATATTAAACGTATCCCAAAAATTTCCAATAAATCACCCTTAGCTAATTGAAGGGTGAGGAACGCAACGGCGCACTCGGATTTTTATTTCGATGAGTATTTAATTATTTGATTATTCTGGGTATTTAAATAATATTAAAATATTCGACGAAAAATCAACGACTTCCAATTACCTCCAAAATTTCACCCTTAGCTAATTTGGGTGTTCTGAACGCAATAGCGAAGTCAGATTTTCAATCTGAGGTCTAAATAAAAAGTCAAATTTCCAGGTTTTGGGATTTTCCAGAATTCTTGTTTTGACTTTGTTGACTTCTTGGTTTGACCTAGGTTTTAAAGATGAATTCCAAATCACTTGATTAGTGACTTAGAATCTTAATTAGGACTTAGATTAGTCTTAATTGAGCAAAGTAACAACCTGGGTTGTTACACCGGTAATTTGCTAGATCCTGAGCAGTATATTGAGATAGGTGAGGAGGATATTCAGGAGATTCAGGAGGAGCCCGTGGAGTGCTAGTGGACTCTCCTCCAGCTTTACTTTTTGCTTAGTATTTTCAGTACAGTACCTAGTTTTACTTCAGTATTTCAGTAAACTGTTTATAATAATTCTGGATATATATTTTTTTCTTTTCTGAGACGAATCTTTTCTATAGCTTCTGTAATGAATGATTCTGGATGTTTGCTTTAAGCTTCTGCACTATATTTTTATACTACTTATACTTAGTATTGTGATGTGATCAGTATACTGGAAATGATGATATCTTATATATATATTGGATTCTTATTATATTCTAAATCCAATGTATGTATTTGCCTAATACTTAGGATATGAATACTACTCTTATCTTAAGTATTAGCTCTCAACCCTACTTAAAGTTGAGTCAGCAGCCCTTCAGGTGAGCTTAGTTTTCAGCCATTTCGGGGAGACGGGATATTCTTTCCTCCTCAAGTAGTGCACCGTTCCGCTGGCAAATTACTCTTTGCGCGCGGTGACGTGGCGGGGCGTTACATTAAGCCTCTAAAACCTTCATCATTCCCTGCTAAGGCTATAAATGGCCTTAGCATCGCTCCAGTTGATCCTTGCTGATCAATTGAGCTCAATCCTTATTCCGCCATTGCCAGTCCACAAGCTTCCTCCAGGCGATCCCAGGAGCTCTCAAACTGTTGATAGTAGGTTCTTCTAGAGTTTATGATCCTTTGCAGCATTTGGAAGCTCAGCTAAGGACAGCCGAACCCTCAGTCGATCACCCCGAGCTCAGCCAACAAACCAGGTACCCCCACTTGCCGATTTCGAGCTAATGAGGCTCGGACCTTCCTTCTTTTGATGCGTATAGCTATGTATTATCGATTCAAACTCAAGACTATCGAAATTGTGCCTTGAGATAGCCCCAATCGATCGAATCGATCGATCGGGCTAAGTCCTTAAGGAACGCCTCGGGTGAGTAAGGTCCCGGCATTCCAGACCACCTCAGGCCTTTAGACTAGGGGGCTTCAATCCGTCTCACCTCCCTAATGGTGTAGGGATCGAGCCCAGTGTCTGGCGTGGCCTCTGTGGGGAGAATTGTCTCCCCATAGTAGCTCCATTAAGGGAGCCCTCGGGTGAGTAAGGTCTGGCAAATCCGGAGCACCTCACAGGGGGCTTCAAGTGTCTATCGACGCGTCTTGGCTAGGGGATTGATTCCCGATCGACCTGAGGCCAAGGCGTGTGCTATAGATGGAGAATTTTGTCATCTAGGGTTTTCCAGATCGGTCTCTATCAAGAGGGGTTGAGGCGGGGATGATGGCACTGTGCGGGCCGGGTCAGCCCATGACCCACATTGCGCGACAGTGCCGGGTATCCCAGGCCCCGGTCGACTCGCGCCTTTTGGTTTCGGGCTGAACCCGTTTTAATTAAAATCCGATTAATTGGATTTATTTTCCTTAAGGAAAATAATCTAATTAATCAAATCATAGGAAATTTTAATTTGAAAAATACAGAATGTATTAATTGAATAACTTTCAATCCACTAGTCCAAACCCTATGATATTATATATCAAATTAATCAGAAAATCCTCAAGAATAAAAATATAAAATAATATTAAACATCTAATAATTAGATTTTTCATTTTTGCCTAATTATTTCTAATCTTGATTAGGGTTGATTAGCATAACCACTTAACTAAATTGCATGTTTATAGTGCTATTAGTTTTCTTTCAATTAATAGAATGAATATGCTAAGTGGTTTATTTTTCTGATCTTTGTATTTTAATTTATGCCCTAATCTTATTAAACTATGATTAGTAAAAATTAAAATTTCTAATCTTTGAATCTTAGCAAACTTAGTCTCTAATTAATTGTATGATTAAATAGAACTTATATGCTAAGTTGCATGAAATCCTGAAGGTTGAATTTTTATTTATGTGCTAATCCTTTTAGATTGAGTTAGGGTTTGATTAGCACTAATTATCTTCTGCTTTTATGAATTTTCTATTATTATGCTTTATGACAGTAAGTTAGATGTATTGAGCCATGTATGCAAATTTATAATGTATAATTTGAATAAACCTAAATTTGAAGATCTTAAACATCTTAATTAACCTTAAGAAGTCTTAAGACTTTGATCAAGCTATTATTACTTGATCTATGTCTAAGATTGCCACCAATAATACATACCTAATTCACTAATTTGACATTTGATCTATAAATGAACTCTTGATCTTAATTGGATATGAGTAGGAGTTAAACCCTAACCTGCTTAATTAAGATCCAAACTCTTAAACCTTAATTAAATGGACATATTATAAGATAATGTAATTGACATTATTCTAATAATGCATCTAATTTGGTATTGATCTTAAATATTTGAATTAGACATGTTAAGGTTAATAATAAATCTATGTGATTATTTAATCTAAATCTAAACTTTAGATCTTTAATTTTTCTCTTAAATAAGACTATTAGCATGAAAAAATTTATAGAATTATATTGATTTCATAATTGATATAACTCTAATACCATCCTTGATTTAAATCCTATAATTTTAGAATAAGTTATGATCAGATGACTAATCATATGATTTAATTACTCTAAGCCTAAATGATAAGTAAAACCTAGAATGTTAGCATTAGAATTAAGAGTGTGAGATCTTAAGTATCTCAACATAAGATCGTCTTTGAAATATTTTAAAGACCTAAATTAAATATACATTGAGGTAAGAGAATTTGTATAACTCATTGAGGTAAAAACTTAGATGATCCCTTAACCTTAGAAGTTGATCTTAATCCCCCGTGGTAGGAATCACTTAAGATATTAGAATGATACCTCTCCTTATGGTAGAATCTATATTGAGTAATTCTTGATCACATTTTCTTGGAGTATTGTATAAGACTTACCTATTTAGCATAGAAATTAATAGTATTGATAAACCCTTAATAATTAAATAAAGTTGTCTAAATCTAGATTATTAGTTAGGTATAGTAGAGTAAACTCATAGTACTAGATTATTTCAGTAGTATTCATGAATGATTGAGTCACTCTAAGTAAGATTTATCTTTGGGTTATCCTGCGGATTTAGGCGGATACAACCTCACTTAGAGTAAACCAATCGATCCTAAGAGTGTATTAAATGAGGACTCATTCTTTAGTTTGATTGAAATACAAATCGCTATTGGGCGATGCCTCTTAGCAAAGACTGCTTAAATATGTGTGGTTCAAACAAACTAAGTAATTAGAATCACCTTCTTTAAGACACTGAGTGTGATTGTGAGTTGGGCATCTTAATAACTTAGCTTGAGATACAAATCGCCAACGGGCGATGCCTCCTATCAAAGACCGCTTCGTTAGGGTGACTTAATCAAACTAAGTGTTAAGGACCACCTTTCTTGCAAACGTGCTAAATATGTGTATACAATCATCTCATCTAATAGTTTTTAAGTAAATCTTTAACTATAATAAATTATCATTCAAGAAGCTAGGAGTCAGAATCTTTTTAGCAAGATTCTACACAGTGGAGACCTTGAATTTATTATCGGTATTCAAAGTTTTATGGATTTCTGAATTTTCCTCATATATAATAGAAGCATGAGCATAAACATGATCATGAGCTTGATGAATGATTCAGTGGTGACGTATGAGTATTAGTGATAAATTATGGGTTACAGAATGTTACATATCTTGACTGGGGAATTTCAGGATGCATCGACATTATAGTAAATTATATTCTCAACTAGATGTATGTATATATTAGACCATACGAATCATAGCCTTTCAGCGATAGTTCTGTTGCATTTCTATGGCATACTGTATTGTGGCATATTTGGGTGCATTATTCCAGTGACATATAGTACAGCATTGGATATTTTTACATTGTTATCTGAGTATTTGATGTTTTCATTTGCCTTTCGCTTACTTTCAGCTTTTAGTTCACTTTTACTTTATTTAGTCTTTACAGTTTCAGTTGCATAGTGCTTCTACTGTTATTTCCTACAGTTTTGTTTACTTTACTGTCTACTTATATTTTCTTTAGTACTGCTTAGTTTAGTTGCGATGTGTTAGACTTCTTGTCTAACACGGGGTACTTTTGGGATTTGGCATTTTGCTAGACCCCGAGCAGCTTGTTAAGGTAGGGCAGGAGGACTTACAGTAGATCCCGGAGGAGTATGTGAAGCCCTAGTGGATCTGTCTTCCACCTTTTACTTACTGGTTTATTTTTAGTATTTCAGATAGACTTTACATTTGTAGTATTAAATCAATTTGTAATAATTCTAGATATATTTTACTCTTTTTTTTCTTTCTGAGATGAATGTTTATTACTGCTCTGCAATGAATATATTCTAGATGTTTTGCTTTAGTTTCTGCACTCTGTTATGCTACTATACTTAATATTGTGATGTGATCAGCATACTAGAAATGCTAATATGGTGATAATGTATATTGGATTCCTATTTAACCTTTTAAATCCAATGTACATATTAATCTAATACTTAAGACAAGAACTCTACTCTTACCTTAAGTATTGACCCTCGATCTTACTCTTGGGTTTGAGTCAGCGGCCCATTCCGTGTGGCTAATTTTAGTAAGCATATTCGAGAAGATATTGTTGTTTGTTCATCTGAGTAGTGCACCGCTCCGCCGCCAAAATTATGATTCTCTTCTCTTTTGCGCACGGCGACGGGGCGGGGTGCTACAACTAGTGCTCCACAGGCTCCTCCTGAATCTATTAGGTGTCCTCCTGACTTGGCTCAATATACTGATCAAGATCTAGCAAATTGCTGGATCCCAAAAGTACCACGTGTAATGAAACTAATCTAAACAGTTCTAGTTAATCATTTAATATTTATATAATGTAAATAAATCTGTAATAGTACTGTAAAGATAACTAAAAGTATAAAATTGTATAAAACTATACAAAACTGAAGTAAAGTAAAATAAAGATGTATTGGAAACTGAATATTAAAAGTAAACAAAAATAGTGATGAATCTGAAATTGAGTAATAGCATGTAAAACTATGATGTATGCTACTAAAATTATGCATATGAATATGCCACAATACTGCATGCTACTGATATGCAATCCAAAATATCATTGAAAAATTATGAGTCGTACGGTCCAATATATACATACATCTAGTTAGGAATACAGTTTACTGTGATACTGATGCATCCTGAAATTTCTCGATCAATGTATGCAATATTCCGTAATCTATAAATCATCACTGATACTCATATATGATTACTGATACTCGAACATCATGCTTATGCTCATGCTCATGCTTCTAAGCTACATGAGATAAATCTAGAAATCAAAAATGCTTTGAAATCTGATAATAAATTCAAGGTCTCCATTATGCATAATTCTATTAAAAAGATTCTGACTCCTAAATTCTAGTTTCAATAATTGGTTAAAATTGAGAGCTTACTTAAAATTCATTAAATGGGATGATTATATACACATATTTAGTATGTTTGCAAGAAAGATAGTTCTTAACATTTAGTTTGATTAAGCTACCCTAACAAAGTGATCTTCGATAGGAGGTATGACTCAATGGCGATTTGTATCTGAAGCTAAGTTATTATGATGCCCAACTCATAATCACACTTAGTGTCTTAAAGAGGGTAACTCGAATTACTTAATTTGTTTAAGCCACACCTATTGAAACGATTTTTGCTAGGAGGCATCACCCGATGGCAATTTGTATTTTAATCAAACTAAAAAATGAGTCCCTATTTATAATACTCTTAGGATCAATTGATTTACTCTAAGCAAGATTGTATTCGCCTAAGCACGCAGGATAGCACAAAGATAAATATTACTTAGAGTGACTCAATCATTCATGAATACTATTGAAATAATCTAGTACTATGAGTATACCCTACTATACCCAACTAATAATTTGGATTCAAAAGATTCTATTTAATCAACAAGAATTTATCAAAGCTATTAATCCTTACTATAAATGGGTGAGTCCTACACAAGGCTTCAAGTATGTGATCAAGAGATCACCTAATATTGATTTTTACTGCAAGGGAGAAGTTCTATTCTAACTACTTTAGGTGATTCCTACCACGATGTGTCAAGATCAACTTCTAAAATTATGAAGGATCATCTAAGGTTCCTACTTCAATAAGTTACAAAAGTTCATCCTACCTCAATGTATTAATATTTAAGGCCTTTAACCATTTTAAGAACAATCCTATAGCAAGATCTTTGAGATCTCACTCTTCTATTTCTTAAGCTAACATTTAAGGTTTACTTAATAGACTGTGATTAAAGTGATCGGATCAGATGAATAAAATCAATCTGATCCTACTATATTCTACAATCATGGGATGAAATCAAAGATATTATTAGAGTTAGATCATTTCATAAATTATTACAATTTTATTATCCATTTTATGTTAATAGTCTTATATAAGAGAAAATCTAAGATCTAAAATTTAAATTCAAATGATTCAACTATATAGATTCAATATTAACCTTAGCACTTCTAATTCAATAATTTACGATCAATACTAAATCAGATGCATTATTAGAATAATGTTAATTGAATTATCTTGCAATCAAGTTAATTGATCTAGTGATTAAGATTTTGATCTTAATCAAGACGAATTAGGGTATAACCCCTAGCCTTACCAAAATTAAGACCAATAGTTGATTTAAAGATTAATGAAAAATCAATGTATTATTGGTGTATTATTGATGTCAAATTTTTAAATTTAGATTAAGTATTATATTTTTAATCAAGTTCTTAAGATTCCTACATTCAAGTATAGTTTAATATTAATTTAAACATATCAAGGAGTCCAATTAAATGTTAACGTTCTCTAACGTACATCATAATATTATGAAAGTATAAGAATGTAAAGTGACATAAAATAGAAGGTAATTAAGGCTAACCAAATTCTAAATCAAACCAAAGGGGTTAGCACTTGATTACAAATCTAAAAAATTTAAGTTTCATGCAATTTGGTTATTAAGATATACCTAATCAATACAAGCATTTAAATATTCTATTATTTAGTACTTGGCACATGAGAGGTTTTTTTTTCTTGCACATGCCATAAAATGGCAAACTTTCAAAGTTGATTATTACAAAAAAAAAAATATGCAATGCTCAATTATATAATTCAGTCCCGCTATGGTCCTATGGATCTTAAAATGCAAAAATAGTAAAGTTTTTGGCCATTCCAGCCAATTCTGGACAGTTTCAGACCTTTCTGGGCGCTACGGCGCGCTGCGGTGAAAAACAATGATGTGGCGCGCCGCAGCGCTTTCAGGCGCTACAGCGCCTGATCTGAGAGCTGGATGCTACTACGTGCGGTAGCGGTTTCAAACGCTGCGGTGCACTGTGGCGGAAATTAGCGCTATGGCTTGCTGCAACGCTTTCAAGCGCTACGGCGTGCTATGACAGTTTCACTTTCGAATTATTGTTCAGTTAATTTACCTCCTGATTTTATATAATTTTTCCCGAAATGACGTTGTAGTCCGCTATGGCGCGCTGCAGCAGTTCAACTTTTGAGAACTGTTCAATTAATTTTTCTCTTGATTTCCTATAGTTTTTCCTGAAATGACGCTACAGCCTGTTGACACGCGATGTGGCGCGCTGCAGCAGTTTAACTTTTGAGTTACTGTTCAATTAGTTTATTTATTAATTTCATATGGTTTTTCCTAAAATATCATTGCAGCCCGCTGCGGCGTGCTGCAGTGGAAACTATTTGAGTTTTGGGCGCTACGGCGCGCTGTAGCGCTCGACGGTGATTTCGCTTGTGCGAAAACCGTAAATGGTCATATTTCGAGCTCAAATACTCTCAATTCAGAGCATTCCATGAGCGGTGTCATATATTGATAGAAAGGTCTTTTCGATACCTTTTTATCGATACCAAAATTAGCATAAATAGATTGTCCAAACTATACGAAACATGGAGTTAAAGGTTCGAGTATATAGAATGGACGAAAAACAGAGCATGAGATTTTCAAAATAATTTGATGCCTTAATAAACCTCAATGGCTTCCAGATACAATCATGGATCTTCTAAAGATACAAAACTAGCATAATATCAACATGAAGCAGACAAAGAAGAGGAGTAAATTAGTACCTTAGCCTTACAAATGGAGGAAGAAGACTTAGAAAGCTTGGAGAAGGAACTTCTTCTTCTTCTTCTTTAGCCCAAGACTTAGCAATGGAGAGAAATGGATGGAGCTTCGACTTTTGCCAAAATGGGGATGAAGAAGAGCTAAACTCCTTCTTAAATGAGGAGAATGATGGGGGAGGCCACCATGAGCAAGAGAGAGAGGAGGCATTGGAGGAATGACCCTCAGCTTTGCTCCTTGCGTGCAACATGGAGGAGGCGCCAAAAATAGAGGGATGGGGGAAGCCATGTATGCAATGGAAAAAATAAAAATTTAAGAAAAAGAATTAGAAATAAATATTTATTTCTTTAATTAATTAAAAAAATTCAAATTTTTAAAATGCGCTCCGAAAAATCTCAAAAATTCATCCCAAACTAATTTGGGGGTGAGGAATTCAACAGCGAAGTCGGATTTTGATTCCGACGATTATTTAATTATCTTATTTTTCCGGGGTATTTAATTATATTAAAATATTTGCGAAAGTCCAACGACTTCCAAATGCGTCCAAAATATCACCCCTAGCTAATTTGGGGGTGACGATAGCAACGGCGAAATCAAATTTCAATTTCGACTTCAAATTAAATATCTTAATTTTCTAATTAATTAAAAATATTAAAGTAATCCAAAATATTCGATTTAGCTCCGAATCGCACCAAATCTTTATGGATTGATTCAAATGACTAGTTAAACTTAACAAAATAGTAATTAAGATATGATTAAGTTAAAATCAAGCTAGGTAACAACTTTGGATTATTATATTATATGTGGGTCATTGTGGTGCCTGTTAATTTATTAATTAGGAAAGATAGAATACTAATTAGAATATAACAAACTTAGTTTAGTATATTGCCAAACTAACTATGCTAGGATTCAGTAGATTCTTCAGCATAATCGCATGTTTAAGAAAATATGAATTAACTTAACTTAGGAAGTGTGATCAAGAGTAAGTCTTCTGAGTTTGGGTAATTACCCAAGATTCATTATCTTGGCATTAAGTAATAAATAGTTAAGAATATGATAAATCATCAATATTAAATAGGATTAGAAGTCTTAAATGCGATTCACTTTTTGGGTTAAGACACGAGTGTGCCATAACATCAAATCTGATTCATGTAGAGTAGAAAGGAAATAAAGGATATTAGACTTATAGTTGATAAGTTCACTATTGATTTTGATTTTTCATTCAGAAGTTTAGTTTTCAACAATTTAATTTTAGCAACATTATTTTTCAGTTTACAATTTTTAGCTTTCAGTTTTATGTCATTTTTCAATATTTCAGGCTTTATTCACATTTTTTTGTATTGTTTTATAATCAATTATATCAACAATGATATCCTAAAATGAAAGTAACTTAAATAGTCTAAGTCAAATTCTTATGATAGATAAAAATTAGGAACTTAACTTTTAAATTAAGAATTTAGAAGAATAGACAAGGCCTAAATTTTTAATCATGTCTAAGTTTTGGTGTCATAGGCTTAAAACAAATTGAATAAGTAATAGTTATATTTTAAAAGGTGGACTCAGTAATTATATTATAATTTTCAAATTAAGATACATTGATGTCTTAATGTCGGATCAGAGGATGCTAAGATGATCTTGAGATTGTTTGTTTTTAAAATTTCTAATTGAATAATATAATCAACATTTTAATTAATTAGTCAACTATAGAGGAATTATAATATAATGAATCAAAATTGCAAAGTGCATCACATTTTTAAATAATTAAATTAACACTACATTGTTTTAATTGTTGTAACCCTTTAAGATATTAGAAAGCTTGTACATAAAGTAAGTAAAATGCAAACTTAAGTGATATCCATATGTGTAGTAACTTGTTCAAGCTAAACTCTTTAGCCCAGTAATCGTGATGTCGAGGATGACATTGTTTTTAAGTGAGGGAATTTGTAACAACCCGAAATTGTTACCGGAATAATTAGTTCCAAATTCAAGAGAATTAAGTCAAAATAAAGATGTAACAACCCAAGTTGTTACTTTAGATAATCAAGATTAATCCTAAGTCTTAAATATAATTAGATGTGCTAATCAGGTCAATGAAGTCAATCTCCTAAACCCAGCCCAAATCAGGAGTCAACTTAGAAGATCCTAATTTCTGGAAATCCAAAAAATCCTAGAAATGGAAATATTTAAATTGATCTCCGATCAAAAAACGAACACCACCATTGTGTTCCTTGACCCCAAATTAGCTTGGGGTGAAGTTTTCGTATCAATCGGAAGTCGTCAAATTTCGACTAATATTTTAATAATAAAAATATCACGGAAATCGAGGTATCAAATACTCGTCGGATCAAAAATCCGACTACGCCATTGGATTCCTTGACCCCAATTTAGCTCGGAAAAATATGTTCAAAATTTTTTCTGAAAGATGTTAAAAAAAAAATAATTAATTAATTAACGGCGCCGTACGACGCCGTTAACTCTAGTTAACGGCGCCGTCAGATCAGACGGATCCATCCGGACCGTCCGATCGTGCGCTGATCCCACGGCCCTCGGCCGCGATCCGCGTCACGCAATTCGGACCGTCCGCGATCACCCAGATCCGACGGTCCGGATGCGTCTTCCTCGCCCTCTCCGCCCGCGTGACACGCGGCGGCCCGTCGCATTTTCTGGCCAATCCGGCCGCATCTAGACCTCGGCGAGGTCGCCGTTCGGTCTATAAGACCTCAGCCGACCCATAGGCTCTGAGTTTGCACAAATCTGAGCCCGGATCAAGCCGAAATCAAGCCCCGAAGTCAGCCTTATTTTTCCGCCGATTACCTTCGCCGTCTCGACCTTCAGGTACCCCGATCTCCCTCGTTTACCATTCGATCGTTACAATAATTGTAGGATAGGTAGATTAGGATGTAATCTACACATTCACCGTTCTAATCGGGCTCAAACCAACCCGATCGGGCGCACCAGACCCGCGAATGAGTCGGGGTTCGGTCCGCCGAACCCCAGGAAGACGGACGGTCACCGCTTCGGGCTGGGCCGGGTCGACCCGCGCCCGACCCGCTCGGGTCAGGTCGCGTCAACGCGGGTGGGGCCCACCCAGCCACGTGGCCGCCTACGGGCCCGCCACGAGTCACGTGGGGCCCACACGCCGAGCCCGCGTCGCTTCGGCTTCGGCCGTGGGGCCACCCGTGCCACGTGGCAGCCTCTGGGCATGCCACGTGTCACGTGGGGCCCGCAGCCCGAGCCCGCGTCGGTTCGGCTTCCCCAATGGGGCCCACTGAGCCACGTGGCAACCTCTGGGCCCGCCACGTGGCAGTGGGGCCTACTGCCCGGGTTTACCCGCGGCCTCCCAGTGTGGCCCACAGTGCCACGTAGCAGCCGCTGGCAATGCCACGTGTCAAGTGGGGCCCACAGCCCCGTCCCCCGAGCTGAGTCAGCAACCCGTGGGACCCACAGTGCCACGTGGCAGCCTCTGGCAGTGCCACGTGTCAGGTGGGCCCACTGTCCAGTCAGTCGAGCCGAGTCAGCAACCCGTGGGACCCACAGTGCCACGTGGCAGCCTCTGGCAGTGCCACGTGTCAGGTGGGCCCACTGTCTAGTCAGTCAAGCTGAGTCAGCAACCCGTGGGACCCATAGTGCCACGTGGCAGCCTCTGGAAGTGCCACGTGTCAGGTGGGCCCACTGTCCAGTCAGCTGAGCTGAGTCAGCAACTTGTGGGGCCCACAGTGCCACGTGGCAGCCTCTGGAAGTGCCACATGTCAGTGGGGCCTACTGTTGATTAATTAAAATTAATTAAGTTACTGTTATGTTTAATTAGCCCTATTAACTACAATTAGTATTAATTAACCCAGAATTAGTGTTAATTACTTTTAAACAGTAGATTTGATTAATTAAATATAATTATAAGTTAATTAGTATTAAATAGTAATTAGGATAATTAATTAAACAGTAATTAGCTTAATTACTTTTGAACAGTAAAATATAATTAAATTAATTCATAATTAATAAATAATTAGGACTAATTAAAAAGTAATTAGCACTAATTACTTTGCTACAGTAAATGATATAAAAATCAAAAATATTAAATTTAAACTTTAGGAATGAACAGTAAAATAATACAATTTGAATAAATAAATAGTAAAATAATTCAAATTGTATTTTTGAATAGTAAAACTTAAAAGCTTAATAACTTTTTGTAGGATGATCTAAATATAGCCAATATGGGTCTTAAAATACTCAGAAAAATATTTAGGATCAAATGGCATAATGTAAAATTTTGTTTCAGGGTACGCATAACGAGGTAGCATTTTGGGGCCTCTTTAAGACCCCATAATTTTTTACCCGATTATCGAAACATAGTCAATATGGGTCTTAAAATGCTCAGGAGAGCGGCCCCATCACCATGGTAATATTAGTTTTCCCATTTGGATATCAGGACAAAAAGTCAACTCTAGAATTTAGAGTTGACTTTAGTAAAAAATGACCAAAATGCCCTTTGACTTCAAATGGCCATAACTTAGTCAATCTAACTCCAAATCCAATAATTCAAGAAGGTACCTAGTTTAGAATTTCAATGTCATCATTTTCACAGAAATAATATTTAGGATTTGGACCCTAAAATTTAGGGAAATGACCAAGATACCCCTAGCCTTATTTTAGTCATAACTCGGTCGTTTCTCGTCCAAATTGGACGTACTTACTGTCTACCCTCAAGTTAGACAGTAAGGAATTAGTTGGAGAAGAGAAAACTCAGTTTGGACCCCTAAATCAAAAGTTGACCTTTGACCCTTAAAGTAGGGGCAAAATAGTCATTTTACCTTAAAATTGGAAATGCGCAATTTTAGCCCTTAATTAAAATCTTAGAATACTAGGATTAATAATGTAATCATATTAGTACCATATAAGTAAATAAAACAAGTCATTAAATTGAATTCTAATAATTTTTCTTAAGTCTTAAGCACCCCGTCTTAAGGACCTTTCCTGAGATTAAGACTAGATAATATGTTAGTGTTCATTCATTGGGTAAATTGGGTTACCCTATGGGTGAAACCTTGGTTTTAGTAGTTTCTATATATTTTTTTTGTTTTACAACCCATTCTGATTAGTTTATCTTTTAACTTTAGATTTAAGATAGGAGATTCATCATATTAAGTTTGATTACTTAATAGGATTTGCCTTAACTAATAGATCACTTATAGTATAAAACCTAGAACTTAGGTCTTATCCAGTTTAGATTATGTGATTAAACCTAAAATCTCATAGTGTTTAATCTATAATCTATAGGTGTAGAAGATCTTGATCAGATCTTAGTTAGAACGTCTAAATTCACAAAATTAAGACGTATGATTTATTTGTTTAATTCGTAGTTGTCTATCTGATTGAACTAGATTGGAACCTGATCAGTTCCAATCCTTTTTAACTTATAAGGACAAATTTTTGAGTTACACTCGATAGTAGGAAAACGGTGATCCTGAACTTGTATAACTTGGAATAGTTAGCTGGTTAAGTAGAAAACAAATAATATCACCATGTTTAGTCGAGTCTCTTGCTTACTTATTATTTATTGCTATGCATACCTTGTAATTTTTGTGCCTTATATTTTTTTTGAACATATTATATAAGATATTTGATGCATAAATAAAATGTTAGGAAATTATGGAGACTCCTTAGATTCCTTATGAAAATATTAAAATAAATAAGTGAAATGATAATAAAGTGATGTGATTGAGCTGCCTCTCAGTGGTTTTCTTTTGATCAGACTGAATGTTGCTCTAGTCATACTGTGCTATGATATTTTGGTATGATAGTTAGTGACCTAACCGTATCGAGCTAGGAGTAGCCCTAGTCGCATCGTGTTAGGGCCATATATGTGGTTGTTATTGGCTTAGTCGTATCGAGCAGGAGTAGCCCTAGCCGTATCGAGCTAGGAGTAGCCCTAGCCGTATCGTGCTAAGATCTTCAGTTTCTTTTAGCGAGCTAGTGTAGCTCTTTTCTGTATGGTAGTTGATGAATTATAGTTTTATATGCAGTTGTGGTTGTTTCAGTATATTCTTTTTCAGTCAGCTATTTCTTTGTACTGCTTTATATATATTAGAATCTTGCTGCTATATGTATATATCACTGCTGAGTTATTTATTTTTTTTAATTAGCATATTATTTTTATTGATCACCAGCATGTTTAGGATGTAGAATTTTTTTTCTAGCATTTATTCAGTTATATTTACACTTATATGCCTTTCCTTGATTACTTGTGTAACAACCCAGGTTGTTATTTTGCTTAATTAAGACTAATCTAAATCTTAATTAAGGTTCTAAGTCACTATTTTTCTTTTACTTACCTGTCTTTGTTGCAGTTGCTTGGAGGAGATATGTATTACTTCCTATTTGTTTAGTTATAAACTGTAAATTATAGTTTATAACTTATTACTGTTCTTTTTGATATGCTTTTCTGCACCTATTTTGCTCAGTTCTATTCTTAAGGTGATATCTATTTAACTTAATAAAATTGTTTGCCCTAAAATATACTTAGACGTATTATCTAACCAGTTTTTCTTTTGTTGGCTGGGGCCCTACCATTATGAAACTGATAATGGTAAGATATGAGTTTGTTGGAGCAGTAGATCCAATGGAAAGCTTACCATTGGAGGAGGAGCCCGTTCTTGAAGATCTGTAGCTTTAGTTTTTATTTCTTTCAGTGAGATTGAGAGTTCCTTTCAATTCTTTTAAACTTATTAAATGTTGTAATAATACAGGTTTATATTTCTCTTTCAGCACTTTACTTATTCTGTATTGTTGTATTTATACTGTATTGGATGGATGTTATATCTTTTATTGCTTTCGTACTCTGAGTTTATGTATAGATCATTTAGTGATAATTCTTATGGGTTGAATGACAAAGTTCTTATTTAAAGTTGGATTAGAACACGTGTCTAATTCAATTCTAAATGGGGACTTTGTCATTTGGTGACCCCTCCACCGTAATCATGTTAACTTAAGAGTTAATAGGACCATGGCGAGGCAGGGCCGCCACAACTTGTTATGCGAGGCATGTTTCAACCTCTTTTCTTTGCCTAGTTTATACTATAGAGCATAGTCTATAGTTTGCCTTTTTACTTGTGTTGCTTACTGCTCCTGTATTTACACATCATGCTTAGAAGTAAATGATAAAATGGTGATATTACATAACCTTATTATAAATTCAGCTTAAAATGTACTTAGACAATTGTCTAACCAGATTTTCTCTTTTTTGGCTAGGGCTCTACATTGTGAAACCGATAATGTCAGGTGTAGATCAGTTTGAGGAGCCTGTACCTGAGGAGGAGCCTTTCTTGGAGGAGGCACTGCAGTTGGGGTCAGAAGAGATCTAGCTATTTACTGCCTGTGAGGATGAGCGTATTTGAACCTTTATTTATTTAAACTTTCATGAATGTAATAATACAGGTACCTATGACTGTGTGTTCAAATTTTACTATGCTACTTTTCTGAGTTATATTTCTCTTCTTATATACATTATGATACTTGGATGGCATTTATTTATCGTTTTCGCACTCTGTATTTTTACTTATATAGTGAGTGCTTGATTGATTCTGAGTTAACCTTTCTCTAATCAGGTGGATTGTGGAATTTATCCTAATCCAATATTAAGTGAGGGGTTAACCAGAGTGACACTCCACCCTTAATCTAAACCTATTGAGGGTTAAGGGTGAGGATCGCTACAAAAGATCCTGATTCTAGTCAATTAAAAAGTCAAATAAAAATTCATTTAAATAGAGCCCAATGTAAGGATCCAACTGTGAAAGTTTGAGCGCGATTGAGATCTTGGATTGTCCTAAATTAATTTTCAAAATTTTAACTTCAGAAATTAATGGAAAATAAAATACGAATAAAAACTTAGAAATTTTTATAGTTTTATATTAAGCATCTAAATAGGACGCTATGTTTCAAGTTTCGTCAACTTTCGAGCTCTGAATTTACCGTGATGAATTTTTGAAGTTTTTTATTGAAAAATTAATATAAAATAAAATATTCATCCAAATTCAATGATTTTTAGACGTGTACATTCGTCTTATCGAGAATCTCAAATCAATCTCAACTACCTTGTCTGGAAAGGAATCTGACCTTCTTGCCAATGAGCAAAAATTTGTAATTTTGGGAGGCCAAATAGTGGTTGATCTTAGCGACCCAATTTTAATCAAATGGCCCAAATTTTTTTTAAGCTAGTTATATATATATATATATATATATATATATATATATATATATATATATTGACATAGAAGAATAAAGGAGAGAAAGTTAGCAAAAAGCCATTGTTTGCAAAAGTGACCCTATAAAAATTTGTTTTTATTATTTAAAAAATTTGAAAAAATTTGTTTTTTCTTTTAAAATTGAGTGCTTAAACAAATAATTTATTTCATTAATGATAATCAATCACTAAAATTTATTTTTTTAAATATTCATCAATATAATACTTTTTAAGTTGAAATATTGAGTCTACTAATTTTTATCTTTTTTTTCTCTAAATATTTTTTATCTTTGAGCATAAGTTGATCTTTTTAATAGTTAATTAGTTATTTGAATTTTTTTTAAAACACAAAAATATTTTGATAAATTATTTTAATAATAAATATTTTAATTTAAAAAAATTACTTTAAATAATTTAAAATATTTAAATTTTAAATTTCAATTTAATAAATAACAATAATTGATTAATAATTATAAGAATTGGACTATAACATCTATTTATTTATCTTGTAAATATATTTCTTTCTAAATTAATTATTTTTTATCTTTATTTTAAGAATTTTTAAAATATTTTGAAGAATTTTTATATATCTTCAACTCCCAATCTTTAATTGACTTTAATAAAAAATTTTAATTATTATCAAATTATTTTATATTATTATACAAAAATTTGAGAAAATTTTATTTATAGTTTTTAAGTTTGAGTATTGCTACACTTACACACTAATATACACCAAAATATATAGATGATGTGTCAATCCAATGTATAAGTAGATTATTGATTGAATGCACTTTTTGATAAACCCTATATACTAAAATTATAAAAAAAAAATTTTAATTGGTCCTAAATACTTTTTGATGTATATTCTTGTGTAATCATAGTATTTTCTTTTAAGTTTTTACACATTCTTTTACTCTTTTTCTCCTATATATATATATATATACAGTAAAATTTGTATAAAGTGATATTGCTAGGACCATAGGTAGGATATCATTTTATACAGGTTATCACTTTAGGCAGGTACAGTACATACAGTATCATACACACACATTTTTCTTTTTTTTACCGTTGTCGTTTGTACCGATAGGGCATTAGTTCGTGGCTGCTCGTACTCGCGTGCCGGGGGAAGTTCCATGGAAAAAAAAACCCCTGTTTGCGTGTGGGTGTATCGGAGTGGTGCGAAGGAGCACGTCGTCGTTTGCCCTCAGCAAACGGAACCCGCTGTCCACCTCAGGAACCGCGTTGCAAGTACCACCCCGTCACATCCTCGTGCGCAAAGTCTTCTCCATGCCGAAGAAAGGTCAGTAATACACCACGATGACGCACGAGGTCCACCTTACCCTCGTACGGTACAAGAAAGATTATCATGGTGCCACACAGAAAGAGCTGATCAAGTGGCTGGAGGACACTCATCAGCTCAAGGTCAGCCAAGCAACGGTGTCGGGCACACTCAAACGGTCGGCAGAACTGCTCGTCAAGGCCACCACCTCCAACCTCAGCTCCAAGCGTCAGAAGACGGTGAAATTCCCTGTCATGGAGGCTGCCTTAGCCGAATGGTTCCTTGCCAACCAGGAACATGTCAACCTGAGCGGGGACCTCATACGTTAGAGCGCAATAAAGATCATTGACCGCTTGTACCCGGATCACCCGCCGTTTGAGTTTTCAAATGGCTGGCTTGAAGCTTTCAAGGTCCGTCACGGGATCAAGAAGCATCGCAGGTTCGGGAAAAGCGGTTCAATCGACATGACTACTGTTGCAGCTGCCCTTCCGGGAATTCGTCAAGTTCTTGACGCATACGAATGGCGTGACATCTACAATATGGATGAGAGTGGGTTATTCTACTGCATGCAGGTACTGTAAGTTCAGAAAGATATCAAATGAGTTTGCCCCTGGCTAACTAAGCATCTTCGCCCGCATTGCAGGTGGACAACTCCCTTGCGACAAAGCAGCTCGAAAGCAGGAAATAGAGCAAGGAGCGCTTGACCCTGGCACTGTGTTGCAATGGCGACAGCTCTGACAAGCTCCCACTGTGGGTGATTGGCAAGTTTAAGAACCCCAGGTGTTTCAAGAACATCAACGTCACGTCACTTGGGTGCGTATACAGGAACAATGCGTCCGCGTGGATGACACAGATCATCTTCCTAGAGTGGCTCCGGGAATTTGATCTCCATGTTTCCGGCCGGAAGGTTCTCCTGATCCTGGATAACTTCAGCGGGCACACTTCGGTGGAGAAGATTCTGGATCACATCTGCCTCCGGAACACGACCATTCTCTACCTGCCTCCGAACATGACCTCGAAGATTCAACCGTGCGATGCCGGCATCATCCGTAACTTCAAGGCCTACTACCGTTGCCACTTAAACCGTGCTCTTCTCCAGCGCATTGAGGACAAGGTGTCGGAGCCGGAGAAGGTCGACATTTTGGGAGCCATCCAGTTTGCCGTCCCCGCGTGGAATTATGAAGTCAATCCAACGATGATTACCAAATACTTCCTACACTGCAAGATCCGATCGACGGAACAGGCTGAGGCAATTGAAAACGTCACGGAGGACGACCTGGTGGACCACGAGGTCATCGCGGATCTACAGTCACAAATCCAGCGCTTCTGCTACAGGAACCCAATGGACATCAGGAACCTGCTCAACTACCCGAAGGAGCAGATTACGTCATACACGCCGGATCTTGATAGCATCATTGAGGACCACCTTGAAGAAGCCAAACTTGCTCCAGTGCTGCATGAGGAAGAGGACGACAGCAAAGAAGTGCCTGCCATGAGTGCCGCTGACTCTTCCGAGATGCTGGATAAGCTTGTGATCTTTTTCATGCAGCAACAGGATACAGATGAATCTTGTGTGAGTTCCATCCAGAAATTGAAGGATAAGGTGAGTATGATTCGTACCAACCGAATGGTTCAGAAGAACATTGACAGGTTCTTCAAACGTATCTAGCTTGTTTTGTAGTTTTTTTTATCTTTTATTTTTTGAAATGTACTGAATATCACTTTAGATAAGGAGTGTGACCAATAAAAATTATCGAGTATCACTTTATGGAAGTTTATCACATTTTGTATGGGGCCCGAGTTGGGACCGAGTCGTGTTTATCACTTTAGACAGGATATCACTTTAGACTGTATCACTTTAGACAGGTTTTACTGTATATATATATATATATATTTATATAAATTATATAGATGTATATATAAATTATGCTCATTTGATATTGAGAAATATTTACATAAAATAGATGTTTGTATTTTTTTAAAAATTTCCTATTGTAGAAATTTAATGCTTGTATATAAATCTATATCTGTATTTATCTATCTCTATATATATACATATATGGGAGAGAGAAAGCCTATGTGAGAGAATGTGTAAAAATTCAAAAAATATGAATAGAGTTTTCTCAAAATTTTATATTTTTTTATTTATAAAATATAAAGGCCTTATATTTTGTTTTTATCCACCTACACATTAATTAATATTAATACAATTTAAATAAACAATATTTAAAAAAAAAATGTAGACTCAAGTTATCATTTTGAACACGAATATATATATATATTATATTGTAATAGTTCATTTGTATTATAATAAATTGTGGCATTGAAATAATAATATAAAATATACATAACGGATACTTGATATTTAAGGAATAAATGTATACAAACATATCTATTTATAGATTGTTTGATGATAAAATTTTTTACATACAGCAATATAAAGCTGTTTGATGATAAATTTTTTGTTTTTATTGTGCACGTGATTTTTAATATTACAACATTTTTTTTTTCATTTTTTTCTTTTTTAATATGGGCATAATTCATATAATCAAATTTTTTAATATGAGCATATTCATATACTCAAATTTTTTAATAGAGCATTGAATAATATGTGCTTAATATGCTTGCATCTAAGATAATATTCTTTAATCTTATCTACTATTGGAGCTACTCAAACATTACTATAATGAACCTTAACATCCTCATCTTTGTTGCACTTATTTTATCAATAATTTTATTCTATAAAATATTTTTTTTAATTTTAAGTTGATATTTTCATTCAAATAATATTTGAATTTCTTACATAATTTTGAAGTTAAGAATTTTTATTAGTTGTATTGTATACAAAGAAATATTCAGTGACACCACTGCTGTAATTAAAATATAAATTTTCAAATATTTTTAATTTATTAATACATCAATAATAATATAATTTCTTTTTCATGTTAGTTGACTACGTTGATTTGTAACATATTTCAAAATTATTTACGAATACGATTAAGTTACAATTAAATGTATTTCTCCTCATTCAGTCAAGTTTTGGGGATTTGAAAGAGAATTTTTACCGTCAATTTGAGAGCTTCACATCAACATAGTGAGTATCTCTAAGCCATTTTTTTCTCTACAATATATAGAGAGGTAAAAGTAAATTCATAGCAAACTGAGTTTATTTTGTCGCATAAATTAAAGCACGACCTAACATCACATCTTAACTACATAAATGTATGTTAACAGTCTAATTTGTATGTAGATGTCAATTAGTTAAAACTCATAAATCTATTTTTTATGCAAACTTTTATAATATATATTTTTTGATTTTATGATTTATAGCTTTTATAAAATTAAATAATCTTTTTTGGATTCTAAGATATAAAAATTTTTTCAACAAATTATCCAAATTTTAAATTTTTTCATATGCTCCTAAAAATTTAAGTATTTATAAAAACAAATAAATGAGAAAAATCATACACTTTGATTGATTTGTATTTTTTTATATTTTTGTAAACTAATTTTGTAACTATAACAAAATCCTAATTTTTAAGGGTAATTCATTGGGTTGTGGCAACGAGCTATTCATTTTCAGTAGCTATGTAATTGGTGTTCTTTTGTAGTCTAAATTTTTTAAATTCACTCCAAAATAAGAGATGTTATCAGCTTAGAATCAACCCACATATGTGATTTTCATCAAACCAAAATAATGTACGGGTTTGAAATTTTTTCCTATGCATAGCACGAGTTTTATAGAATTTATTCAATTTGGAACTTAAAAAAAGGAAATGTTTTTAATTTCTTAGTATGTTGCTGCCTTCATACTTTCTCAATGTATTGCCGCGTCTCTACTTTCTCAATATGTTGTAGCCTCCAGTATTTGAAATTTTTTATTGTGCATTGCATGAATTTTATACAATAATATTTTCTTTTTCAATGTGTTTGTGTCTCTGCACATTGTGCGAGTTTGATACTACTGTTTTATTTTGCTTTTCCTTTTTATGTGTCGTCGTGTCCAAAAATTATGCGTCTTCCACGATACTATCTCATGTATTTTTTTTTTGTGTGTGTTGTCACGTCGTATATTGTGCGTGTTTAGTGCTTATATATATATAAAAAAAAAGACTAAAATCAAGCCATTACCCTAAATCAGAGCCGATCGCTGGTCGTCCATTTCCCCCTCTCAAACCTCTCTCATTTCCTCCTCCTTCTTCCTTTGAGGACTTGTTGACCATCAATCTTCTCCCTCGTCACACGCATAGAAGGTGCTCTGATCTTGGCTCTTCCTCAAAGCTCCTTCTTGACGGAGCCATCCTTTGCCAAAAGAACAGAGATCTGCCGACGGCAACTTTGACTGACTAGGTATAGTTTTGGCCGATCTTACTGTTTCATGATCCGGCGTGCTGTATCTTATGTTGCATATTATCCCGTCTTTAAGCTTTCTTTGGTATACCGAAAGGACCCTGGATATGGCTTTTATTTTCATTTTCTTTTTAGATTTTCCATGTATTAGTCACTTGTTATCTTTGATTTTTTTTGACCAGGTAAACTGGCTGAGAATGAGCATAGGAACCACTACTTGGGCTCTAATTACAATTAGATAATCCTAATGAAGAAAAATGCTGGAGATGAACCTCTCTAGTGCTTGTTATATACTTGCCCAGTTTAACAAAAAAAAAAAAAAATTTAATATTAATTGATAATGTTTGAGAAAAATTATTATAATTGAATTAAAAATATTAATTATTAAACAAAATTAAGATTATGAAAATGTCATGTCATGTTAAAAATGTATAGCGATTGAAAAAAAGAAAAGGACCTCTTTTACTTGTACATTTCGAACTCTTTTATTGCTGTAATTTCCTCTGCATTTTTAATTATTATTTTTCATTTAGTCGCCGGTCCAATCCTAAATCCATAATCTCGTTTCTTCTTCGATTTTTCTTTTTCTTCTGCAATACTTCTTGAGAACTTTTGAGAGATTCTGAGATAGTTCTGCGTGTGCTACTTTTTTTCTTGACATACGAAAGGGTGAGAGCTTCTTTTTTGGAGCACTTTTGCTAATATCTTCGTATCAAGGTTTTCTATTCCTTTTTCAGTTCATCTTGTTATCTTTTACGGCATAAATCCTAATCCTATTCTCAGTTTTTTTTGTTTTTTCTAAACTATTAAATGTAGATCTATTGCCTAGGCCTTGATAGTCATGTACGAATCTAGGTTTTGAATGAGATATTCTTGAGCAAGCCAAGTTTTAATCCTTTTTTAGAGATCTTCATATATGTTGTGCATGAAAGAGATTTAGGTGCTAGGTATGTCAAAAGATGTGCATGCAGTTAACTTGCTGTAACCTATGCAATTATTTTGAAAGATCTGAATTTTAACTGCTACACATGAATTGTCATTTACGGTAACTACTGCACTACTTAACTGCTATTGTGTCTTAAAATATTGTCTGCACTGTTCTTTAAAAGTTTGCTGAATATGATTATGAAATTGTTGTATTATTGCATAGTTTATTTGTAACTGTGAAATCCAGTTTTGTTATAAAGATATGCTAATTATTCATTAAATTTCACTTGCTATTATTGTTGTTATATTGTTTTAAAAACATATATCTGTAACTGTAGCTAAATTATAATCATCAAATTACTGCATTATTACATTGCTGTAAGCTTGCAATTATATCGGCTGCATTATTACATAGTTGAACAGTAAGTGTGAAATTTAATTTCTGTATAAAGTTTACTAACTTGCTTAAATTCATTTTATGCAAGTCAAAAATTGCATAAAGTTTATATGCAAGTCTTGCACCCAACTTTTGATATTTACAAAAGATTACTATGATCTTATCATTTCTAAAGTTCATGACACTACATATCTACTTCAAGTATTTAGAGTTTCCAAGTTAGGTGAACTGTTAGTGCTTTATTTGTAAATGTTAAAATTTGGGTGTTAGGTATGTATGTTTTGAAATTTTAGGTGTTGTGTTTTAAAAATCCCTTCAAGTAAAAAAAAAATCATTTAGTTTAATTGGACACTTGCTATGTCCTTACACTTGTGCATTATCTATTACATTTTAATTTGTCAAATATATATGATTTCATAAATCTTGTAGAATGAACGTGTCATATATCTATTAAGCATTTTCCAGTTTTTGCATATGTGAAATCAGCTACTTGTTAGAACTTTTAGTATTACTTTAGAATGCACTTTTTTTTTAATATATTTCAGTTAAATGGAGCCTATGAATAAATCTGTTGTGACTGTATGTAATTGTTATGATGTTGCGGTACTGAATTTGAGAAAATTATAATAATTGAGTTTGGTGACGTTGAGAAAACTTCAGCACTTCTCACTGTTTTTACACATGCAAGCAAAGATGAGGGGAATAAAAAATAAAAAAGAGAAATGAAATTTGGGATTACATTTATATAGTTCAAGCTAAGAACAATAAGGTAAAAAATCATTGAGAAAATGATTTTTTATGCATTTCCATAAGACTTGAAAGTTTTAAAATTTGAGTCCACATCAAATTATTTTAGGCATGTACAAATTTACCTGGTGCTAGTATAAGTACATAAAAGTAAAGTTCTTTAAACTCTTAAAACATAAACAAAGGAAAATTTGATTAGTTTGAAATTGACATTTTTGTGTTGCGCCTTCATATGATTTTTGAAAGGTAAGAAACATACTAGCCAATATGGTTTTTTCAGTTGAATTAATTCTCTTTTAAAAAAAAATTGTATTTCAATTTTTTTATCGTAGTTTACATATTAATCATAATAAAGCATCAATAAAGAGGTAGATTGAAGATGATTTTAAAGTGTGTGAATCATGCTTATTTAGCATTTGATTGCTGATCATTCAATTAATTGATTAACTTTATATGCTTACATCACTCTTTATTCAGATCAGATATTGCAATACAATATTTTTAGTTTTGTTGATTTTAATTCTCCACAGTGCAAGTGTCATTGTTGATGGTGATGGTAAGTATATTATGTATTGGGGGATACATGAAAAATGTATAATAATCACTTTTGATAATGCACGGACTAATGAATGATTCTACAAATATGATTTTAAGGAATTTTGAAAACTTAAATCAACTTTCTTAAGAAAACTTTTCATGTTCATTGTTGTGCATATATTTAAACTTGATAGTTTAAGATGGAATTAAGCAAATTAATGATGTCATTTCTACAGTAAGAATTTGTTAGTTGTATATGGTTATTATATACTTATTGCTGTATCTAACGGCATAACTTCATGAAAGAATTTTGTTAAGTATAGTTTTATGTTTGCATAATAATTAATATTCTCTAAATGTGAATGTTGATTTCAATCATTTTTTTATGTCAAGGTATTAGTGATATAAAATGGGATCACTATTTATGATAATGTAGCATTAGATTATTATGTTATTGGCTATTTAATTAGATTTTAACGTTTTAAATCATGTTTAATTTTTGAACTTGTGGTATTTTGTTAAATTTAAGTTTTCAGGGGTTTCTCATTTTAAGAATATTTAATTAAATTTTCTAAAAATTGAATTTTGGCTTGGCTCTAATCAAAATTAAGTTGGTTCAAACCGATTATTTTCGAGTTGAGTTGGTTTTACTTGAATTCGGGTCAAGTTTAAGTTTGTGTTGGAGTTGAATATTCTAATTTTAAGTAATATTTGACTTGGTTGAACTTGACTCAATTTTGGCCCAATAGTGGCTTGTGCTTTAGATATTTGTGAAATTTTGAAGGTTTAGCATTAGACCATGTTCTGTGGAGAACTTTCTTTGATTGGCAGCTCTTTTCTTAGATGATTTTTGAACTAAGCACGGTATAATGGTTTTATAGTTTTGTCCACAAGTTATTTGCTAATTCAGGATTCATATATATATATATATTTGTGTGTGTATTATATGATTTAATATGAATCTTTATGGTAAAATTAGTGGAACATATTTAAGGTTTTGAATCTTACTGTCTTGAATCCGTAAGCTCAATTGTCTTGCGAAGATAATGTTATGATAATAATAGAATGGTTCTATCGAATATTGTCTTGGCGGTATCATTGAAAACAAGGTTGTAGAACATCTAAATTTTATTTGTGAAATTTTGAATTTTTAGCATTAGACCATGTTCTGTGGAGAACTTTCTTTGATTGGCAGCTCTTTTCTTAGATGATTTTTGAACTAAGCACGGTATAATGGTTTTATAGTTTTGTCCACAAGTTATTTGCTAATTCAGGATTCATATATATATATATATTTGTGTGTGTATTATATGATTTAATATGAATCTTTATGGTAAAATTAGTGGAACATATTTAAGGTTTTGAATCTTACTGTCTTGAATCCGTAAGCTCAATTGTCTTGCGAAGATAATGTTATGATAATAATAGAATGGTTCTATCGAATATTGTCTTGGCGGTATCATTGAAAACAAGGTTGTAGAACATCTAAATTTGGGGACAATTTTATCGAGGATTTACAATTTTCTTAACTTCATCTTACATAATATTACTCCCATTATACTTGTTTTTTAAAATTAGATGTTTATGTGGTAACGGCATTCTTTTCTCTTATGTCAGCATTTCATTCAAAATGAGTCGAACTCATGATGGGCATCATCCTTCATCTCCTTTTGGAAACCCATTTCGGCTGGTATTTTCTAAAGGAGCAAATCGTTCACCACGATCACAGAGCCTGCTGAATTCTTTTGAGCAAGGTTTGGCTGAAAATTTCAGGAAGCTCAAGCCCAATGATTCATCAAATTTTCTTAGCTTGTTATGGTTGAGACAATCTGTTGATGCACTTGTTGAGAGCCACAATAACTTTATGACACTAATAGCTGATCTTGAATTCCCTGCTTCTATCTGGGATGAGAAATGGATTGAGTTATATTTAGATGATAGTCTGAAGTTACTTGACGTTTGTATTGCATTGGTTTCTGAGGTTTCTAGGCTAGAGCAACAGCAAATCCATCTTCAGTACGCCCTGCAGATACTGAACTTTTGCGACTCTCCTTCTGTGGAGCCACTACAGCGAGCCAGAGGCGCTCTTCATGATTGGACACAGAAGCTTCATTCAAGAAGTTTGAAGCTTGAAAATACTCAATCTATATTAGTGGGGATGGTGGGAGCGCTCTCTTTGCCAAAGGCTAAAAATTCGTCAAAGGGAAGGGTCTTGACGAGAGCATTATATGCAGTTAAGGCTGAGACGATATTCATCTCCAGTGTCCTTGTAGCTGTTTGGTCGGGCTGTTCAAATTCACTGATGAATGTGCAAGTTTCCAATGATTTTTTATGGTATGGGGCCTTCAATGATCTGCAAGCTATTGTTACCAAAGAGCTGAGGACTCGACTCTTGATTGATGAACCGATAATATTGAAAGAGCTGAGGGAAGTTGATGAATGTTCAAGAAACCTACATGCAATGATGGGTGCCATTATGCAAAAGCAGGATGATAAGCAAATAGCAAAAGATATAGATGTTGAAGAAGTGAGAAGGGGATGTGAGGAACCAATTTCACAGCTAACCGAAAGTGTGAAGAGTCTTGCTCATGAATTGGATCTTCTAGTAAAGAAGTTAAATGACTTTTTCGAGCTTATCATGTCTGGGCGTGATAGTTTGTTGATTAGTTTCAGAGCCTCAAGTGGTGGTAAAAGGCTTAAGTCATAGGAAGTTGATTTTAGTATCCCCTCCTGCATGTTGCTTGTAAACCTGATCCATCATAGGCTGTGTGCAATGTTTGTTCTTTTAAAAGGAACTTACTTGAATTTAACAGATGTAAATCATGTCACACGGCTAATATGCGTATCAGTGATTGTTCTTAGGTGTGCAGGTGGGGTACTGAAGCGCATAAACTCTTTTGTTTAGTTGTGCTGTACTTAATCGTGCTTTATGGTGTTTCTGTTTGGTTTGCACTTATGCAGCATGTAATAGTGAGAATGATAATAGTACATGCTAATTTCGCTTTTCGTCTTTGTTGTTGACATTTCGCTTTCACTTCTTTATTTTGTTGGTTTTTGAAGCAAAACAGGTGAGCTCAGAACTGGGGCTTCCTGTATGTTGGCTTCAGATGTGATTTCAGGCCAGGTAAGATTTCTGCCATCTGAGCTGTGATTTATGCCTTTTTGATCTTTCAACTCCATTGGCTTCTTGATGAATATGCTTTTTGATGCTGCAGCATGTGATGGCATGCAGTAGTTTGAAATATTTGAAAGCTTATAGTTCCATTCAATAGTATGATGGATGGGCATATCTTTAAATGGTTCAGGGAAGACATGATTTAAACCCACACATTGAAGACCTATTTAACTGTAGGAGTCTAAATGGATGCTCATTAGATTGGCTCATGGTTGCATAGGTTAAGGTTGGCCCAAATTAAATCATTGACCCGTTTTGGGCTAGAATATCCGAGTTGAATTAAGGTTGACTTTGAGCCAATTCATGTCTAAATTTAGAACAAAATGAGCTAAGCTTGGTTATATGATTCTTATGTGAACAATCACTTGTAAACTAGTTTATGCTAATATTTTTTTAAAGTGTAAATTTTAGTTACAAACTAGTATGTTTTTTATAATTTATATATGAGCTTAATTTAAATATTTACATATTATTTAATAGGCACTGACTTTATAAAATCCAAAATATAAGTGTTGGTATGTAAATTTACAATTTTTGTGTCATACAAATGTAATGTAATGTAATGGTCCCTCTATAGAGGGCACGATTCGCCTCGGGTTTGATCCCTTCACCTTCAAATAGGTGAGACGGATCGAACCCCTAAGGTGGGCTGGGTTTGGGGTGGCCTAGATCACTGGGTCCTTACTTGGACCCAACCCCATTTTTGGGACTTAGCTTGATTGATTGAGGCTAGCTCAAAGTGAAATTATAAGTGCAATGGGTTTGATTTGATAATGCTGATCAATACGAATCAAATGGAAGAAAGACTGAGCCTCATTGGCTCAGAGCTTGTAATTGAGGCACCTGGGTTTACGGTGCGAGCTGGTTCGATTGGTAGAGAGCGATTCACTGGCAGTTGAACTTCTAGAATGCACAAGGGATCCTGAACACCAGGATTACCCACTATCAGCGATTTGCAAAGCTCTGGATTTGCCAGGAGGAGCTCGGCAGATCGACAATGGTGGGAGGGCAGCAGAGAAGAATTTGAACTCAATTGATCAGCAAGCAATTCCAGAGGGGATCAAATAGCCTCAAGGAGGAAAGGGGAATGTTCCAGAGGCTTGAGCGGGCTTGGCATGACTCAGGAGCTCGACCATGGCCAAGCTCCCAATTTTAATAATGGGAGCTAACCGGCCACGGGGCCTGATATGGCTGATATGCCGTTGAGGGAAGATCCCCAACGACATATTGAGGTGGAGGCGCGAGTGGGGACAAGACCTGCAGTCGAGTATAGCGAATTTTTCCTGTCGGGCGGGCGAGCGAAGTGGGGACGATGATCCACAGTCGCGGGGCCTTCGGATGTCGTCTGATTGCTCGATTAGATGGCGAAACGGCTTCGATCGCTCGGATCCTAACAACCAATCGCGGAAGCGATTCAGATCGTAGGATCAATCGAGCAGATCCAATGGCAGATTCGCAGATCTGGATCATAGCTGTATGATCCACGGAAGGAACAACGAGATGGAGCGAGCTTCGCTGTCGCGTGACCCGGGCTCCATAGTGGACCGCCCATGGTTCGCACAGCGAATCTCGACGTTAAATATGTTTATGATATATTTGCAATTTCAATTTATTGGGTTCCCTTATGGGCAATTTATCATATTTAATTTTTAATTGAATTATGGTCCAAGTGACCTCTAAATATTATCAAATTTTCACTCCTAACTAATTTGAGGGTGAGAAATTCAAAAATATAATCAAATTTTAATTCTGAGATCAAAACATTTTTAGGTCTAAATTAGGGCATCGAGACTGATCAAATGATTTATTGACTTAGAGAGATCCAATTGATCTTAAATTTTCAGGGTTAACTTAAATTGGTGTATTAAATGCAATGGGATTAAAATTAAGGCATGACTAAGCTTAGATTAAACTAGGTAATAACCTAGGGCTGTTACAGACTCCCTCCACTTAAGAGCGATGTTGTCCTCGACATCAACTTAAGAAGAGAAAAAAACGCAGAATTTAAGAACAAAATTTAGAATTTAAAGGTATTCGGATTCCCAATGAGACTTGGATATTTCTTTTTTATATCGGACTTTTTTTCTCAATTGGATTCTTCAAGAGAGCGGTTCCTCAACTGAACCTTCTCTATGGGGATAGAGCGATTTCTCAGCTGCTTTTGATTATGAGCTAAGATTTTTATGGGCTCCTCCGCATATGAAAGATCCGGCTGAAGAGAAATTGCTGGGAGTTGAATTATATGAGAAGGATTACGAAGACATCTTCACAGAGAGGAGAAGTGGAACACATTATTGGCTGCAGAGAAATCTTCCTGGAGTTACAATCTATATGTTGCAGAACCGATATTCTCTAGAATTTCAAATGGTCCAACGTAGTGGGACTGGGCTTCCCGGCTACACCAAAATAATATACACTTTTCATCAGACTGACTTTAAAGTACGCAAAATCTCCAACATTTAATTCCAGTGTACGATGATAAGCATTATGATATTTACTCTGGCGATCCTGAGCTGCTTTAATTCGCTGCTGAATTAACTGTACTTTACTATTTATTTTTTCAACCAATTTAGAGTCATATAACTGTACACTGCTGGTTTCAAATCATGCTAAGGGAGTACTACATTTTCTACTGTACAAGATTTTATATGGAGCCATGCCGATACTTACTTGGAAACTGTTATTATACGCAAATTCTACCAACGGAATATGATCTTCCCAGAAACCTCCGAAATCCAAAATACAGAGATAAAGAGGATCTTCACGAATCTGATTAACTCATTCCGTTTGACCATCAGTTTGAGGGTGAAAAGTGGTGCTCATGGCCAGGGTAATTCCCAAGTTTTGATGCCACTACCTGCCAGAATTTAGAAGCAAAACAGCTATCTCGATCAGATACAATAGACCTCAGGATCTCATGAAGTCTGACGATTTCTTTGATATACAGCTTCACCAATTTCTCTACAGAATCAGTCAGACACATGTGAATAAAATGTACCAATTTGGTCAGTCGAATGACAATGACCCAAATTGAGTCAGCACCAGACCTTGATTCGTGTAAACTCATAACGAAGTCAATAGAAATATCAAACCATTTTCATTCAGGAATTACCAGAGAATGGAGAAGTCCTCGAGGCTTCTGATGTTCTGCTTTGACCAGATTGCAAGCATGGCACCCAACGACTTCCAAATGCATCGAAAACTTCACCCATAACTAATTTGAATGTGATTAGTGTAATGACAAAGTCAAATTTTCAATTTGAGGTCAATTTAGATAGGCCAACTTCTAGGGTTCATGGAATTCTCAAAATCAGGGTTTGACGCATATGAATAAAATGCACCAAACCATTTTCATTTAGGAATTACCAGAGAATGGAGAAGTTCTCGAGGCTTCTGATGTTCTGCTTTGACCAGATTGCAAGCATGGCACTCAACGACTTCCAAATGCATCCAAAACTTCACCCATAGCTAATTTGAATGTGATTAGTGTAATGACAAAGTCAAATTTTCAATTTGAGGTCAATTTAGATAGGCCAACTTCTAGGGTTCATGGAATTCTCAAAATCATGGTTTGATCTATTTGACACCTGATTTGGACCAAAATTTTATGGTGGGTTCCTAATGACTTATTAAGAGTAATAGAATTAAAATTAGGATTTGGTTTAATCCTAATTGATTAGGGTAACAACCTGAGGTTGTTACAGCTGCAATTAGAACAAGAAGAAGCACATGTCAGAAAAACAGGGATTATAGACAAAAGATGATAAAGAGAATGCTCACAGCTGTTCTTATGTATCAACTTCTCAACTTAGCTTTGTATTTCATTCTCTTTAGAAATCAATATATGCACTTGTATTCTCTCATAGCTCTCTTGTTATTTATATTAATGGCAGTCTAACCCTCTTCTTTTGGGGAAGGAATGGGAGGATTGGGTGAAGAACATGTAACGAGTTCTCTTTATTATGCATATAATGTTTCTTTCACTATTAAAATGTGATGTATTAAACTTAAATTCTCTTTATGATTTAATGAATGAAAATGTGTTTTTGAATGGAATAATATTTGAGTATCATGCAACTTGTATGTTTATTGAAAACTTATAGAACTTGATGATTGTTGCATCTAGAACTTAATGCATGTAGAGCATTCACACCGCGAATGAATGTGACATAATTTGCTGAGCGAAATAGCTCGTACACAAGCTCTAGACAAAGACTTAATCATTTGAGCCATAAGTAAATTATTAAAAAATCTCCGAGTTCTATGGCTCAATCCATAACACTTAGATAATGCATGATTGATAGTGGATGATGTGAATAGTTCACATTGGCCATTGTTGACTCTAGGTTAATGTATGGATTTGATGCATGTAAAATGAGACTCATCTATAGAGCTTCATTGCTCACTCTTAATTTATGAGAGATAATATAGTGTATTAAGCTATGAGCAATGTGATATAAGCTCATTTAGCTTTGTAGCTCATTACCTTAGCTAAATTAAGAGTGGAAATGTATGAGCCATAGACAAAATTAAGACAGAGTGATCACAAATTAAAATATGGATTTTATTGCTTAGGTATAAGGATGATTTTCATTTATAAAAGGATCACAACGATATTTATGTGCTAAGATTGAACTTAAGAGTGTTCATCTAAAGCACTAGATATGGTCATAGCAATTCCAATGTCCAAATGGTAAGGCTAGATCTCTTGATTATATAATTAATTAAGACAACAAAGATATGACACAATATTATAAAAAGAATATTTGTACACATATATATTATGAATTGCATGTTTGGATCCTACTTCTCCTTAATTTCCTTCATATTGATTAAGAACCATATTAATATAATCTAGTTTATTTATTAGGAATCAACACCATCAAATATTAATCACTTGAGTATTATTGAAAAGAGATAAATTTTAGTAACAAAACACACACCGTACCCAGATGATGATAAATATTGAGATCTCACAATCGTAGATTACTTCAGAATATATACGCTTGCGTGCGAGCGTACGTGATTTTTAATCGAAGGTTAATTTAAATATCTTAATTTTTTGAAAAAAATACACATCAAAATATTCATAAAATTCAAATGAGCTTCAAATCAAACTAAATTTTAGCGGTTAGTTCTAAATGATATTTAGAGACTAATTGAGGTATTTTGAAATTAATTAGACTGACAAATATTAATTAATAACTCTGGGTTATTATAGATTAGTATGGAGAAATGACCAAACTTGGGTTAGCCTAACCTAAGTTAGCCATGTTGATATATGGTTCAAATGGAGCCTAAATCTTGCCAAAGATGAAATCTAATATAAATATGTCTTATAAATTGTGAGCTTCCAAACTTGAGAATTGAGTGAAATAGTAATGATAAAATACTAATAATCAATTATGTACTTATGCTTATACATTTAACATTTGACACTGATCACATTCACCAACAAAATAAAAGAAAAAAAGTACTTAAATATATATTATGTTTTGCACTTGATTTTTATTGTTGCTTTAGCACTCCTATAAGCCTATGTGGCAACCCTTCACTAGATCAGTGGAACTAACCCAATGTTAGGTACTCACATCCCAAGATCCTTTTGGGGTTTAGTATAACAGCATTTAAAACACATTATTTTAACACCCGAAACACCAGAATAATAGATGAGATGCATTTATTTCATAAGTAATATTGGTTATACAAAATTCATTACATATAGGGAAAACAACTAATTTCTCACATCAAACTACTACTTGTTCATGCACTTAATCCCCTTTAAATACATGAACCTCAAAACCAACTCCGAGTCTGCCTTATATATATATATATATGTGTGTGTGTGTGTGTGTGTGTGAGTGTGTAACAGTACGAAAAAAAAAATTTAATTAGACACAAATGTCTAAATAAGATTGACAAGATGTCACCATTTACATATAATATTAAGCTGTATGCATTTAAAATGACATATATTGATATAAAGGCTGGAAATTGTATAAAAAGCATAAACAAAAAAATGATGTGCAACATTGAAGTAAGAACATGTAATGACTCTCTATTGGATTAGAGGGCTTAACCCAATACTAAGTGTTACTGTAATGCTTAATATTGGATTATTAATAATGACCTAATATCAAGTATTGCTTAAACTAAGAATCTAATTGAGATAAAAATTAAATTCACAAATATTAAATAAGAAAATATTCATTTTTATTTGCCATTTATCCAAGAAAAAATAAATAAAAGAGTCCATCACGGAAATGAAAAAAACACTATCCATCATTACTGAATAAATAAAAAACAATAAGAACTTAAAGACTGCTGGAAATCTCTGCCTTTATCTTAGATCTTCTTCTAGCTCTATATATAATAAGTAAACTAAGAAAATTTTATAAATAAATATAACTGTAGTAAACTAAAATATATGAAAACTTAACTATAAGTAGTAAAAGTAAATATAAATAAGGTAGGTTCAAACTCTAAAGTTGAAATAAATAGTGTATCATAATCTTTGAGATTGTGCAAATAATATGAATGCTAATTTTAATTTAATGTATCTTATTTTAATATATTATGTGAGCACTTATAAAACAATTGTGATTTGTTTTTAAAAATTAAACTTAAAGCTTTTAACTAATATCAAATTACTATTATATCTAAGGAATCCTATTTTTGCATTATAACTTTAAATTATGTACAAAACTATTGAATATTTATCTTATAAATCTCTTAAAATTCTCTAAATTACTTGACCTAAAATTTTAACTATTAATCTAAGTTATCATTATATCTTATCAGGTTAAGCTACTTAACACTGCTGTTGTCTAATGTGAGGAGGGATCTATGCTTAATTAATATAAATTTAAGATTTAATCAGCTTAAGATCTTAAAATTTAACTTAATACTACCAATTTCCTAAATTAATTGTCTAATACTAGGTTATTATAAACTAATCTAAATCCTAAATCATCTAGAAGTTTAAAAGGTTTAAATTGAGGCTAAGTTTAATTTTTATTATAGCTAATCATTTTTATATTTATGTGATTTGCTTGAAAAAATAAATTAGAGATAATATCATCTATAAATTATTTAGAACATCATACTCACCTAATTACTGCATTCTAAATAGAAAAATTTAAATTTCATACATAAATTTTATTAAACAGATAATATAATCAAAATATAGTATAATCATAATAATATGATATAATCATAATACTTTAAATGCACTAAAATTTATTCATGCCAAAAGCACCCCTAGATAAGACTATATCACATGGTCGCAGGGAGGTTTAAATGTCACATCTTCTGAGTACTACTAAGCCTTCCTTCTGGGGGTAATCCGGACTCTCAGAGGCTTCTTCATCCCCACCGTAAATCCAGGCTTCTCAGTGAAATCAATCTCCTCTCCATCGATAGCAGCCCACTCGAACTCCCTCACGAGATTAGCCACAAAGAACTCGAGGTGGAGCATTGCGAGGCCGATACCGGGGCATATCCTCCTCCCTGCCCCAAAAGGCATCATCTTTATCTCCCTGCTCCCAGTAATGTCCAATCCACCTTCATCAAACCTCTCCGGCCTGAACTCCGTTGGCTCCCTCCACACCTCCTCGTCCAATCCGAAACCAGCCACCGTGAAGTTCACAGGGACACCCTTTGGTATAAGATACCCCTCGAATTCGACATCTTCCTCCGCTGCCGAGTGCGGCAGCAGGAAGTGCGCCGGAGGATGGCGCCTCAGCCCTTCCAAAACAAGAGCTTTCAAGTACGGCATCCTCTGCAAATCCTCCTCTTTGACCTCCTCTGCTGCCGCCCCCTCCAGCTCCTCCAGCAGCCTTGCCTGCACGGCCGGCAGAGCCGCAACCTCCGCCATCGTCCACTGCAGTGCCGTCGCCGTCGTGTCCGTCCCACCAACGAGAAACTCAGAGCAAAGCGCCGCCAGCTCGGTGTCCCTGAGCCGGCCATCTTCCTCCTCTTCTAGGCTGATGCCGAGGAGTGAGTCCAGGTAGGAGGGTGTCCCTGAGCGCCCTTTGCTTCTTATCAGGGGGAGAAAGAGGTGGAGCTGCCTCTGCCTCAGGCGATCAAGAGCCCTGAGCCTGCTGCGGAACAAGAGTCTGGAGAGAGGTTCGGGAAAGAAGGCCAAAGGGCGCAGCTTTGTGCTGGAAAAGAGGAGGAGATCCCTCTGGGCGGCTAGGATGGGCCTGACGGCCTCATCCTCGAGCTTCTCCCCGAAGCACATGAGCAGGAGAAGGGAAAAGATGGCGATCTGGAAGGTCTCCATGGGTTCGATGGGGGATTTGGCGCGGAGGTCGCGGAGGAGGAGGTGGAGGGCCCATCGGCGGGCGGCGGAGAAAAGAGGAATCTTGGAAGGGTGGAGGATCTCGGAGGCGAGGTTGCGGCGGAGGAGGCGCCATTGGGGGCCATAAGGGGAGGCGGAGATGGAGGAGATGCGGGAGTCGATGAAGCGGCTGGTGAAGTTCGGAGGGGGGCGGGAGGAGAGGGACGGGCCCAGCAAGATCAGAGCTTTGTGGGCCAGGGAGCGGTCCGTGATGAAGATGGACGGATGGGATCCGATTCGAAGGGTGATGATGGGGCCGAACCGACGGCGGAGGCGTCGCAGGAGGAGTTCCAGGTTCGCCATGGAGGGGGATTGGGAGAGCCAGAGGAGGTTTCCTAGAAGAGGGATCCAAGGGGGGCCGGGAGGGAGGGATGGCTTCTTCCTCATCCTCCTGTTGGAGCGTGAGAAGCGTGAGAGGAAGAAGACGGAGACGAGGAAGAAGACTGTCAAGGAAAGGAACCAGCTTTCCCGCTCCATCGCCTGCTCTTTCTTAGTCAGTCGATGAAAACTTTTACTCTGAAACTAAAAAGGATGCAACCTTTCAGTCTCGATCGCCTTTTTCATTTTTCTTTCCTTGTATTCAGACGATGCAACCTTTTGCTCTGAAAAAAAGGGATTATTTGCTCTGCTATATAGAGAATTGTTAAGAGGTAGAAGACTTGCGGAAGGAACCCTCTTTCCGTAGTCTTTCTTTCCGTTTACTCTGAAAAAGAAGATATTTTGCTTCTTGTTTTTTCTCTGAAAAAAAAAAGATAATTTTCCATATTATTTAGGGACAGTCCTTTTCACAATTATTTATTTTGCAAGTCAACTATAAACTTGTTATGTAATATGTGTTGCACTTAGTTTATAACTAATTCAATTCAATTCTCTTATATGTTAATTCAGGAGCACAGAACTATGAGGGAGTCGATGCTAAGAAAGTAGGAGGACGGCACCATTACATGATGATCGGCCATATTGCAATATCTCAAAGTCTTCAGCGCCAATGAATTATTCGTTTCGATCTTAATAGCCTCACAATTTTGTCCATAAAATATAACTTTCCAATAGAAAACTCATCTTATGAGTGTTCATAACTTAAGCATGTTTCATTTCAGAGTTTTTATCAGGTATTTCATGATTATTTGAAAAAGCACATCAATATTTAATAGTTCAGTTTAATTATATTTAAGGGGGTTTCACACATGCCAACGATAGTATGAGCTACAACTTCCCATAAGAGTTCAGGAGACAAGTCTAGTCACAAGTTTTGTGAGTGATGGCACTCAAACAAATAATCAACTAACATATAGTGGTAACCTATAGGCCTCCAAACTCATGGCAAGTGATTCTTAGGGAATGATGACTCTCATAAGTGTTTTGAGTGAAGTATGAAACTCATTGTGGTTAAGTCACAAGAATGAAAGTAGAATGTCATTTGGGCAATAGTTAGAGCCCTATTTTTATTTTATTTATAGATGCAAAAGTCAAATACAAATAGAAGAGAATAAAAAGAATTAGTAAGTGGGAATAAAATAATATATTAGAGAGTGCTCAATTAGGATTTATATTGTAGGATATTGTTGTAGTTAAGCTAAGTTAAATTAAATTTAAATGTTGTTTGATTAAGTATTGGATTAAGCATAATTTATAAATGGGATGAGTTAAAACTATTTAATTCATAATTAAGACTATAAATAGATAAAATATCTTATATATTAATAAAATGAGTAAATTGCTAATTAATGCATTAAATAGTTAATAAGTTATTAGGGGTAAATTTATGATCTGACTTATTCAAATATCATACTAATAAATTATTTGATATCAAACAAAAAATTATTAAATTTCAAATTAATTTAATTATACTATAATCAAATTCTACATCAGATTATTTTATACCCAAATTATCTCACGCCAGCAACAAAAAAAAAAAAAAAAGCACAGCTTTTCCGGCGCGCGGTTTCCTTCTTCTCGTTCTTCTTAGAAAACAATGGCGGGGCAACAAGGCATCAGGTATGCTGTCAGCCTTATTGCTGCTCACTTCGGCGATTCTGTTGCTGTAAGCCACCCATCACACTTTCTCCTTCACCTTCACTTCTTTGCATCTTCCTGTAAACCTAACCATAGATCCCCCCGTAGAAGGTCTGCGAGTGCCTCATCCGCCATGGCTCGCTCTCCTTCCTGGAAATCGCTCGTTTCACCGAGCTTCCTCAATGGCAGGTGAAGAACTGCCTTCTTGTTCTCATCCAGCATAACTGTGTTCAGGCTTTTTCGGTCCCTAAAACAGGTTTCTATCTTTCTTCCTGAACTTTAATGGTTCACGCTTCCATTTTTAGCACGAATCAAATTTTTAAAGATTATTGCAGTTGGGATGGGCGGTGTCACCAAGCCAACCACGCTCTACGTATCTATATTTGACAACATCATCCACCGAATGCGATTCTCCAAGTTCTTGGTGATTGTCAAGGAGCACCTCGGCAATCAGGTTAGTTAAGTGATATTTTTTCTTTCGAAGTGGTTTAATTTATTCGTGGGATTTGTGCTTCTTCATCCAGCATTTGAAAGTTTGTTAAAAGAGATGCATTGGAAGTTGAATTAACGTCCTCATTGTTATTATTTGAACTTGCTAGTTTGATGAAGAAATTGGCCATAGCAAGTCATAGATGTGGATACAAATAGGCTGCGCATTAGCAAGACCATTTTATTGAGGAGCTATAGTAGACTATAAGTAAAAGAAACATGTTTAGATAGTTAACAAGAGCTACTTCGTTTGATTATTTGGATGGTAGGATGGGTACCCAGGAATGAAAGAAAGTAATATATAGATTAATTTAGGCAAAAGAAGAGCCTTGAATATATTTATTTATATTTAGGGATCTTATATAAGGTGAAGGCATCATAGAGAAATGAGTTTTCAACCTAATTTTTTTTTAAAGTTTTAACAATGGTATTTCATTAGAAGAACTGATGAACATAATTTAAAATCATATTTAGAGTGACAACAATGTTAAGTTGGATTAACTTTGCATAAGATGTCTAGGTTAGAAGTTTTAAGTCAATATAGAATACTCAGAAAGATGATTCATGAAAAATTTCTAGGTTTGAAGTTTTATTTAGCAAATATGTTTGGTGCAATGTTGCAGAATAAAAAGTAGTCAGATGATTCATGAAAAATATTTTGATGCGTAGGCTTAAGAATAAAAGAAATTCCAATGATCTTGATATTTACATGGGATTCAAATGTGTTATTTAAAAGTTGGATAAGTGGTAATAATGCATCATCTTAGGAAAATGTATCTATGTTACTGACAATATTTTATGAAAAGTAAACTTGAAGGTTATATCTATGCATAAATTTTATTGAAAGATATTGTGAAAAGTGAATTTTTTTTCATAAGATGCTATTTTATCTTGAAAGAGGCATGATCACGTGGCAGCAGATTGATTTGATAAATATTAAGGAGGAAAAATATTTTTCAAAGGGCATTGAAGTGATTGCTTAAATATTTGATGCACTAGAGATTAGTTAAAAATAAGCATTAAGCACATCGCATGGGAATCTATGTTATATTAGGTTTTTTATCAGATAGTGAGATAACAACAAATGATATTCTTGTTATTGCCAAATGTGCTAAATTATCTTGTGGTGGTTTATTATGTGATTTAATAATCTGAAACCTCATGTAATAATTTTGCAAGTGTATTAACATGCTAAACTATGCACAGAGGGGCTTGAACTTTTATGGCTGATGGAGCTACTGACCAATAACAACTCAACGCTTCAATGAAATATTTATAGAAACTCGAAGATCCACGGTATAAGCCTTTGTTTCAATGGCATCAAGAGCTAGTGATCAAAGACAATACAGTTCATGGCTTTAGTGAAAATTTTCTTAAGGCTTGAAGATCAAATACTATATGCCACAGTGTATATGTATTTTAGATTCTCATTATAAAGTTAGTTTATTTATGACCGTGCAAATCTCTAGGAGGAATGAACATTCTAATTATTATCCCAGTCATTGTTTATATTTCAAAATCATTTTTATGTGTAACTCATTATGAATAGGGTGCAACTACCCTTGTCCAGTGCATTGGATCCCATCAAAAAATTGTAATTATTCATGTTTAGGCTAGAGTAGTACTAGGACAAGTGAGATTTGGCAAGGCATAAGCATGAATGCAATTCTTAATTACTAGCATTTAATAGTTTTGGTATGCAAAGCATAAGCATACCAGCAAAATAAGGTTGCAGAGATATGGATACTTAGTTGGAAGTGCATGTATACTTGAATGAATATAATAAGAATAGACTACATGTGCAACAAGATTGGAGTTGTTTTTGTCAAGGATAAGCTCAATGAAAGTAATCTTAGATGGATATGTCATATTAAGTATAGTTGTTAAGGAGAGTTGAGCCAATTAATTTTGCCCATGTTAAAAGAGGAGGGCCAAAAATGGCATAATAGAAAAGTATTAGGATTGCCTTTACATATTTTGATCTTAGGAGGATTTATTTGTTAGAGTCTAGTTGTCGTACTCGAACTTTGATATTTTTACTTAGAGCCGAAACTTGATTCCAACTGTGAGCACTAGACATTTATACTAGTACTATGGTACTAAAGCCTTGATCTCATTGTGAGGTGTACCGAGACATCTAATTAAGAATTTGAAGTAATATTTAATATTTTCTAAACATTTTTGTTTCGTTATTTTGATAAGATTACACTAGATTTATATTTCCCTTAGTGCTATATTTCCCTCGCAATTGTAAAATATATTATCATCAACCTTATATATATATATATTGAGTACAATGATTCATTTTTAATATTGTTCATATTATTCTTAATAGCTTCACATTTTCTTCTGCGAACTTCTGTCAGATGCCTTTTGAAACTGTTGTAACTATTATTGTAAAAATACTACAACATTAGTTAACAACAGTTGAGTGTGCAATTCATTTCTTATTTTGAAAAAATAAATTAAATTTATGTAAATGAGCAATTTCATTTTATTCAAGTGTGAAAATCAACAAACTTTAGGAAATGCAATAAAAATGATATGGCCACCCAAACTATCGACATATAGGTGGAAGGTTGGAACACATGCATGCTTGCAAAATAGAACACAAAAATGGGAAAGTATTTTCAAATTAAAATACTTAGTTGTCATTAATCAACCTATCCTCAAGGAACTTTTTTTCCCTCATCAGGGTGATGCTCTGTTTGTTAAGAATAACAATACAATATTTTGGGATTAAGCATCCATCGTAATTACTTTATAAAGAAGTTTGTCATATGAGAATACTATCTTTAGACTATAACACATTAACATTTCTAGAAATGCTAATATTTATTGCTTGAAGAACAAGTCTCATAGAGCATACCTAAATTAATTTCAGTTTTAGTTTTGAAAAATAAATTTAAATTTATGTACCTTACTAAGGTAGTTAGCAAGATATGAAAATCGAAGTATGATCTACTGAGGCTAAGCTCAAATTTGGGACTTTATTGAAATAGTGACATTGATTAGTGATTTATGAAGATGTTTATTTTAAGAAAGTAATTATTAACGATAAATTCAGCATGTTGTGTATATTAATAAAATATTTTAACATGTGATTTACATTATTTAAATATTTGCATATATTTAAACAAAAAATACTTTTATTTGCATTTATATAAGCACTTATAATGCTTGATTAATATATATATATATATATAATTTATTTGTATAAATATTTTATTAGGAAAATAGTAATTTTTGTTTTGTTGCAAATATTAATACTTATTTATTAGTTAATAATGCTGTTGATTACAAATAATATAATTTATCTAATGTTTATTAGCTCTTTAAATATTTATACATTATATATATATATATATATATAGTTAAGGGAACATCTACTGGATTTTATATATTTAAATAAAGGATTACAATAAACATATTAGTTATATATATTAGGGAACATCTATTGGATTATATATATTTAAATAAAAGGATTACAACAAATAGATAAGTTGGTGGTTTTCAATAAAGTAAAGGAAAAAGTAAAAAAAAAAAAAATAATATATATATATATATATATATATATATATATCAAACGTACATCAACACCCTTAAGAGATTTTAAAAAAGAAATCTCAATATGAGAAGAGAAAAAGTAGGAAGACACTGAAACCCTAGCCGGATAGACCTATCCGTATCTGACATAGTCAACAACCGCTTCTTTTTTTGGAGGTTGTATATTGTCTTTCTTCTTGAAGATTTAGAACTTTTTTTTTTTTTCTTTTTTTTTTTTCTTGTGACGTTTTTGATGGCATCAAAATCATCCTGCGAGTCTGTTACGTCCTCATTTGACTCTTCAGAATCCACTATATCTTAGGGCTATGGAGTTAGTTTGATGCCTTCCATTAATAAGCTTGAGAAATTAACTGGCAAATTTAGTACTTACACTCTGTTACATATGTACTTACTTTGATTTGGATGATAATATTGGTCGAGCCACCCAGCTTGTTTCAATAGTTTCCATAGGCTATGGTTGAGCTTGTGCTTGCTGCATGCATCACCACCCATTGGCACGATTGCTACCAATTCCGTCATTTTCATCCGAGCTAGGCACTATTGCCACTTTGCTCACGAAACGCCCACCAGAATCATGAGGTTGCTACTCACCATTGTCAGAGCTGCCCAAGGCGTTGGCCTCTTCCTCCAATTCTTAATCTTCTTACCCATCATAGTTGTTTTACTCTTCTTTTCCTACTTCAGCAAAATAAGATTAAGTTGCCGTACGTGTTTTCTTAGCATACATGACATAAAGTGTTGATCAAATATCATAATAATGATGAGAAAAGAAATATAAGTTTTTTAATGCTTAGTTACTTTTTTATATACATAATATATATATATATATACATATATATATATATATACATATATATATATATACATATATATATATATATATATATATATATATATATATATAAAGTAAATGGTAGAGATCATTTTAGAGGGATGTCAGGTACCGACGCATATATTTGGTGATCCAGGTGGACTACCGTATAGTTAAAGATTTCTTTTCTAGTCAACAACTTGCATTTTGCCTTCCCCTTATGGATGGTCATTAATTTTAATTTGTGAGAATTAGACAGACAAATTTGCAAGAATTAGACCGACGATGCCATCTTTTTTGCTTTCAACATAGAAGCTATTACTCTTTTGGGTTTTCTAATTTGTAAATAAATTCTAGTGTTTGTCGTGGCGAATGTTTGGCGAACAATTATTTAAAGAAATACTCTTGAATTTTTATCACGATCTGTTGGTTCTTTTTGAGTAGGTTGATGAGTCAACGTTTGAGATGGTGTGACATGAGCGAGCAACAACACCGGAAACTTCGACAAAAGCGGGTCATATGGAGGCACAATGGGCCCTAGGATTAGACGCCCTAGATACTGATTTCCTTTCCAACTGAACAAATAACCCCTATGTGGGATTTTGTTAAAATTAGGCAATAGAAAATAAATTTATTGGCTTAGGCATACACTTTGAAGAGTAAAAATTGCATCAACATGGCAAGTAGATAAATAATTGAGAGCTTATTTTGACTAAAAGGGGTGAGATCAAAGGCTAATTCACTCAAGCTGTGTAAAAAACATGTGCAGATACGTCCCTTATGTTAGCATGCAAGTGAATGAATCGACAATGAAGCGTACTTGAGTTATGGTTTAACGATAATGTCGGTTACAGCTTCTGGCAATTTACTACTGTACAAGCTGGTGCATTATATCTCTGAGCATATGTTTTTATTTGCAGTCTGTTTGATTTAAAGTGGATTCACTATTTTATGAGCGAAGCAGGATTTATCTTGCATTTGTTAACTTTCATTATAATAACAAAGACTTAATTTTTAACGGGAAAAAAAGAAAAAAAAAGACGGCCTCTTTTGAGTTTGTGTAATTTCCGCTAGTTTTTTTTCCCACCATTTTCTATTTCATAAATATGTTGGTTTTTTAGTGTGCAGAACTGCTTGAGGGGTTTCTTCAGCATGGCAGGCTTACTTATGAGTTACTTTGTGACCGAGCATTAGTACTAAGTGGAGGTGTGAACTAATTATTATTATGATTATCTACTTTCAGAATTTTTTGATGTCCTGTTTCTTTCATTCAGATTTGTGAAAGTTGTTGATTACAAATACTGTGCTAAACGTGCTTGTTTTGTCTTTTTATTCAAATCTTGTTTAGGTAAAGCAAATAGAAATGATGTGCTGGTAAACTTCAATAAGCTTGTACATGCACATTATGTGGAGCGTTGTCCAAAGGGTGAACCCTTCCTTGAGCCTAAGGCTGATGATGAGGTTTCATCTGTAAGAAGGCGCATTAAGGTACTTTCTTTAATGCAATAAATGAAGCTACACACTTATCTGTCATTTTCACGTTAACAAAATTGACTAAGAAATGCCATTTTGTATATTATGGATAGTGAAAGATTTGATGATATTTATCGTTATGGATCTAAAGTCAAACTAATTAGGAGAATACGGATAATGACTTTGCTTTCATATGCTTATTTCATTTTTGCCATTTACATATCACCCTATTGCGTTTGCATTTCATTTTGGAATAAATATTCAAAGTATATACATTTTTGGATTTGCAAATGACGCATTGAAGGTTTTTAAATCTGTTTGCTTACATGGTTATTGTTTTCTTAATATCTATTTTCCTTTCTATTCTTTTGGGAAAGCAGCCTTTCTCAAAAGCTAGAATAATACTCTCATAAGCCTCTGTATTTTCGAATACCAAATTAATGGGAGCTTCTTGTCTTGGATTGGGATATGATTTATTTTTATTATTGTAAGAATTTTTTTGTTTTTTGCATTTGCCTCATTTTCAAATTATTACAGTTTCCTTTAGTCATGTAATTTGAACTGTACTTGTGCTTTAAATTATCGTGAAGACCTATGCAGAGGTATTTTGTATTAATAAATTTCTGCATTATGTGTACGATTGATGGAATGTTATACTGTTGAATCGTCTGGATAGTTTTGGTGTCTCGATTTTGTGAAATGTTAAGGGATGTACAAGTCTTACATATTATAGAACTATTTGGTGTTTGGTTTGATGTTAATATAATGTCTTTTGTAGGCTTATATGAGAATTTAGATATTGTTGGAGATGAGAGACCCATATAAGTTTCTTAGGTCAAGAGTTAGAAGACTAAATAATTTACCCAAATGATATGTATTAAGGATGCTAATTAAAAAAAAAGGATGCTAATTAGAAAATGCTTTTATGATATGAGAATAATTAAGGTGGAATTTTAATAAGCTTTTTAATACAAGTTATTATAATGTTATTGACATAAGTGAGATTAGTAGCTCTAAAGATATTATTAATTGCTCGTTCCCTTGTTGGGTGAGCGAATTGAGGTGTGGATTGGTTTATAGAAAATGAAGTGCAAAAAAGTTATATGATTTGATGACATTCTTATTGATGCTTGGAAATATTTTGGCGAGGAAGAAGTTACTTGACTCAATTAATTATTTAATTCAATTATTGTGATGACCCATGTTAGTTTAGTAACAGCCAATGTAACATAGGTGCATCTTTCCGCAAGATCATATTAGCGGTTAAGTAAAATAACAGTTAAATAACATTCAGAGCTATACAAGAATAAAAGTATTATTCATTCAATTTAAAAATAGCATTATTTAGAATATTTCATAAATTACATCAAACGAAAATAATGTTTATCTCTTGAAAAGAAGGTAAAAGCTAGAGTTAAAATCCGTGTCATGATTCCTTTTAACACCTTTAAACTACATTAGCCTCTTCTAGTTATATAAGATCTGACATTATAAAAATAATATCTTAGTGTACATTCTAAGTACAAAAGATATTAAATAATATACTTTTAAGAAAAGTGGAAAGCAAGAATGATATTATAATAATTGCAGAAAAATATGATTTAATATAAATAAAATATAATCATAACTCCTGCAAATAATATTTTTTTATCATGGTTATGCCACATGCCAAATTTCAAACGATAATCACATAAAAATTCATGTTTATGTTTATGTCTTCATATCATTAAGCGACGTTAATAGTTCTGATGGTTAAAGCCAGAATCATGAGGCTGTGTTCAATAAAAGCATATCCTTCACCTGGGCCCCATTAAAGGCTCCAAGTGGCACCCTTATAGCTTCCGAGGACTAGCCCCATCCCTAACCTATTCAACCACCATTCAGAACCTTTTGCAACATTTATAACATGCAGAAATATCAGTCTTTTTTACATCATTATTAGTAAAAGTAATACATTTAACCACAATACGAAACAAGCTCAAAGCGATGCTTAAGCAACAATAAAAGCAAATAAGAGTATAAAAAATAATATCCAATGTGTACGTTTGTGCTCAACCGTTGAAAAAATATTTAAATTTGATATATCTGCAAAAATTATATTTGTAATTTTATTAGTCTTTGACATTTTTGTTTGTATTATCAAAGCATTTGTTTTCATTCCCAAGTTTTAAGAGATAGATATATAGATATCAAACATAACTTATTTATTTATTAACTCACAAGTCCAGATTGCAAAGATTAAAATAAAAGAAAAGTTACAAACTTTAAAAATATAGAGTCAAAAAGGAAAGCGGTGGGTCAGCAGGTAGCAGTATCAGCACTGCTTGGTTCTTAACACCTTTCCTCTAGGACGATCTCCTGATCTGGGCACATTTCATAAGTGCGGGCATTCGAATACTAGTTAGTTGTGAAACTAAGTACTGATAGATGTTATTTTTTACAAATGTTAAATAATAAGCAAAATAATCAATAATTTGATAGGAAATAAAAGCTGTACGAACTTATCTTTGCAAACCTGTTTCAATTGCACTTGAAACTTAGCATAAAAATAATTGCTGTCACAAAAATAAATACAGAATTTTAGCATTTGATATCTGAGGCAAAATATGATTTTGTTGGGCAAGTACAAAATTGAGAAAAAGAGGGGTTCTTTTTTGTGTTACATATCCTAACTTTCCTCTATACCTGCCCCCTCAAAGGCTTATCAGTATAGGCTTCTTATGACTCCCGATGTCGGACAACTCCGTCCTATCAGTTGTCTGATCAGACAAAAAATATAAATTAATATGGAACCCTTGCTTCTCACTTATCCAAATTTGTTCATATATTATTTTATGTGACTTTTAAAAGTACTTTTATCAAGAGTAATAAAAGACATCTGGTATCTTGTTCTTTAAATTCAAAAGTTCAACAGTACGGATGAGTGACAGTTCGCTCAATCTGCATTTATGTTTTGGACATTTTTAAATTAGTTTTTAGCCAATGTTCTTAGGAGTTATTTTTATTTTTATTTTGATTATGTTTTTTTGCTTTCTCATTATGATTGAAGTTCAATTTTTAAGATACTGCGATAGCAGTAATATTCATTGTAGCATTATTAAATCACTGAGGATAGTAATTATATTGATATATAATATTATTATTATCATTATTTTTAATGATCATAATAATATTAAGAATGAAAGAAGAACATAACAGAAATAGCTGTCGAAATAAAAATGCTTGAATTGAAATAATAGTCATTATAAGTACTGTTTATCATTATTGATTAATGATAACAATGCTAATGTGATGATATAATTTTATCTTTAGAAATATAATAATGTATATATAATAATAAAATAACAAAATAATTTCTTCTCTTTTTGTCTTCATTTTTCTTTCTCTTATATTTCTCTTCCTACCTTTAGGATTAGGATTTCCAGAAAACGGAGGGAGACCGGAGCAGGGTGGCCGGAGGCTGGCAAGTGGCTGGCTGGGTTGGCTGCTGCTGGCTGGCCGGAGAAGGGAAGCGGCTAGTCGGGCTGTTGGGAGAGGGAGGAGGGGCTGAGGGGTGGCTGGCTGGAGGGCTGAAGGGAGAGGTCTGCAAGAGGGGGAGAGGGAGGGCTGCTGTGAGGGAGGGAGAGTTGGGGGGGGTGTTGTAGAGAAGAGAGGGGGGAGAGGGAAAGGGCTGGTAGGCCATTTGGCCGACCATTCCTGCTCCAAAATGGCGCAGGAAAGGCCCTGGCGCGGAAGTTTCCGTGCCTTTGGGTGGAAGGAAGCGGGTGCAGGCGCAGAAAGGGGGAGGAAGAAAAAATAGAAATTTTTTAATAAAAATACTTTAAGTTAAAATTTTCGCATTTTTCCGCCGTTTGGTTGCTCTAATTTGAAGTTCCCCGGGGTCTTGCTTTCTGCGGCGGGATCTGACCTAATTTGAAAAATAACGACATTGGGTCGTTACATACACTATTTATGTTGTTGTAAGTTTCATTGATTGACAATCTCTTATACAAGATTTTTTAAATGATTTAACATAGTTATGATACTTATCACAATTTTCTTAAAGAAGAGAGTTCTGTTAGACAAAAGATAAATTATGCAAAGATTGATTGAATTGCATGTATTGAGATTATGTGAGTCTTGCAACTTGTGATGCTTAGATCTAGAAATAGATAGATTATTAAGTCAAAATGGATACTCCGTAGCATACTTTAGTGAGAAAATCATTGAGGCCAAATAAAGGCACTGATATTATGATCAAGAGTTTTATGCACTGGTACAATTCCTTAGGTATTGAGGGCACTACTTTTCATCTATGAAATCTGTAATTTATTCAGATATTAGGCTTTGCGGTATCTAAATTTTCAAAATAAATTAGAATATAAACATACTAAGTGAGTAAAATTTTTTTAGAAGTACCTTTATCTTGAATTTTTGTGCCAAAACTTAGTCGAGTCACTTTAATGTTGCACATAATGCATGTTGGAGTTACCTAATTTAATCACATCTAAATTAAATATCGTTTACAGAGATTTAGGAACCTTTATCATGTTTTAATCGGTGATGTATTTAAACATGGCAATGATTTTTACTTGAGGATTATTATATTCTTATGGGCATATGATTATTTATATACTTAATTCTTCCATTTAAAGTTTTGCTGTTCATGGGTTTCATGCAGGGGAAAGATGGGCCATTTGTTAGAGGTGATATTATTACAAATGTCCTAGAATAGAGTTTACTTGCTCATTATTTATGAGTGACGTTGCGATGATTATCTCTAAGCGCTGAATATGTCAAATAACTAGGGGTACGAAGTAGAATATATATTAAAATGCTATTATAAATTTTGTAATACTATTACCATGCACCCTTAAAAATGTTATTCACTTTTTGAATTAGTTATTAAATTTTTTTATGTTTCATTTCATTTCATGCTATAAAATAGTTGATGCATCATATTTCAACAAGTTATAATTTGAAGAGTAATAAAATTGCGTGATCTATCCAAAGCCATACTCTTGATAGATATATCAAATTAGCCAATTACTTATGAATAACTCTTTAGAAAAATAAAGGAGGTGATCTTGAAATTCTCTGCTATTTATCTTCCAAATTGGTGGGCAAATTAAGTATGAAATAGTAGTCTTGGAATTTTATTGTATTGTTTTTCAAAGGTCATACTTTTGGTTGGGACTAGATTTTATCAATGATTGAGTTTATGTATAACTCATCTATCAATAAGTCTACATGTATGAGTCTATTTGGATAGTTATAGATTACCAACCTAGAAAATTCATTGACTTGATATAATTATTAATTAAATCTTGACCATTGAACTACATTAATATTTGGCACAATATATGCATGACTTATACTAGGAGATTTGTAAGAAATTAACATATAATTTGTATACATTTTTTGTGGATTTAAATAAACAGTATGTGAAAATTAATGTTAGAGATAAGGTAAATTAGATGCTTTAGTATGGAATTACATTTACACTCAACACAAGTGTCATTCTAATTGAATTTTTTTAATTGAATTAGATGCTTTATATATATATATATTGTTATTCATTTTTTTGAGTTTTTGTGATGATATATGGGGATAGCTCTCCATTAATCTTTGTTTTCAGCTATCAGATTACACCAATGATCACATGTTACAACCATCAGATTACTTACATGAATTACCTGCTACTACCATCCGATTATAGTCTACAGATCACAAATTGGAACCATTTGATTATAGTGCACGAATCATCATTACATTTGCGAGATTATAATCGATGGATCATTAGCTTTAGCACTCATACCTTACATGGATCATTATTACACTTGTTAGATTACAACCCGTACAACATCAAAAGCATAATCGCCATAACTATTTTCCTAGAAACACTATATTTCTCGTTCCAAGGCTTTATTAATTTATAAATAGTACTTAATTTTTTCTTTGTAGCACACTTTTTAAATAAAAGAAATTTACACTAATTTGTACGTGTATGGATGTGCAGTTATTGAGTACAGAGCAATATGCTTGAATTCACATTAATTTAAAAATAGCTTCCCTTTAATTCTTTTCTCTTCCATTTCTTTGTTGTTGGTTTTTGCCCAAAACTTGGAACACTTTTAGCAAATGCCGCAATTTGGAAAGTCATTTGGGTATAATATTTAACAGTAATGGCTTTAAATCCCCTCAACTTTCTTACAAATTATTTCATGAGTCATATGTGTCAAAACCTTTTTTTTAAGTTAAATCATAATTGCTAAGTATTATAAATTTCAAGGGATTTTATTTTGTAATATTTTGAATTATGATATTCTTTTATATCTTCAATTTTTTAACATTTATGTATTTCTTTAAAATTTTGTTTAATCTTTTGGTATATTAATAGAAAGCCTTCCCCAAGCATGTAATGAGTCTTTCCTTGATCTCCTATATGCATTAGAATAGCTCCAATTTTGAATATTCTTAGAGAAAGTATTCTTTGATTGTTTGGGCATATTAAGCACAAATGGTTAGATGTTGCAGTGAAGAAAGTGACTTTGATGAATTTTGCCTCTATTAAATGAGGAAGACCTAAATGCTCTTGAGAAAAAATATTAGAAATGATTTCGCATGCTTGGAGCTTAGGGTGGGGCTATAGTTTATTGAACACAATAGAGACATGATTCATGTTGCCAACCCCACTAAGTGGGATTGAGGTTTGGTTTGTTGTTGTTTAGTTTAATTGTTAACTAAAAATAGTGAAAAAATTTGGGATATATATATTATCGCAAAAGCCCTAAATTGGCACACATGTTTCACGCACTTGATTGGGCAGTTTTCAATTAAACAGAAAATTTTGTCAAATAAATCTTGTAGAACAATGGATGTAATTTTATATTTATATCACTGGCCCTAGTTGGCACTTACCGACTCTCATTAACACTCGCTTACCCTTCCCAGCTTGACAACACGCCTCACATGTTGTTTTGAGGTTTTCATTAAAGCCTTTGACAACTTGCCAGATGGCGCTCACCTATGATCATTACTAGCACTCACCGACCGAGTGTCAGCCCTTGTTCATTGTTTTGCATCTGGCTATAATTCTTTCAATAAAAGGTTCACCAGCCTAGCTGGCCGAGCTGACCCTCATCAGTTCGACATCAATTCTCATTTCTTCTCTTGCAATGGCAAACGACTTTTATTTTTTTAATATACTTGCTTTATTATTAACAAAAACAAGCATAAAAACTAATTAGACTTTAAAAGTTCTAACTATCCAAAAATATATATATGTTGCATTTATTTTACCTAAAAGAATCTTCTTTGTTTTAAAATTTAGGGAGGATTTTTTTTATTGTGAACAATGGAAACGAAGAATTTGTGTAGTCAACATCGCCTAGTGGGACTAAGGCTTAATATTGATGTTGTAGTATTTTACCTAAAATACTTTACAGTACATTTGTTTTACATTATAACTTGTTTCCTCAAATTTATTAACCTCTTAATGATGGAAAAATTGTTTAAGAAAGTTGTAATTTTCTTGCAATAATTTTGAGCGTTCTTGTGGAACTGAAAATTAGTATTAATTTTCTAATTAATTGCAATTAAATGGCCCTGTTGAATTAATTACTTTTAATATCATGCTTTCATTTTTCTTGCAACCAATGAGTTTGATGAATGCATACAGTATACTGCTTTATCCTGAAATGTGCCGTTTACCATCTGTAGTAGTATTGGGAAGTACTTAAAAAATATATTTTACTTCCAAATAGATTTACATAACGGCTAGTGTTGTTTACTTGAGGTTCTTAACTGAAAATTTGTGTTCTTTTGTATTTTTCCCTGTAATTGTATTATTCTATTAAATTCTTCTCGATCTGATTTATTTTCTCAGTCTGTTGAAGGAACTAGAACCATTGAACAAGAAGCAATAATTGCTGCCACACCTATAGATGCAGATAGATTTTCTGGAGTTCTCAATTGGATGACGGATGCTGAAGCAGATTTGAAAAGTGCCAACAAAGACTCTTTGGAAATTTCTGCTGGCAATAAGGTTGTTTCTGAACTCTCTTCTCGATGTGATTTATTATCGGATTATTTCTTCAATTTCACTGTTTACTTGATATTGCTGTTTTATAGTTCCTGGTTTTATTGCTAGAACTAGTCTATAGATCCTTAGAAAGTATAATATGTTTTATTTAATCGACAGAAAAAAATCACTTGCAGGGGTCATTTTTGGTTAGCTTATAGTTTTCATGCTTATTATCTTATTGGAGGCTTGACTAAATGTAATAATTGGCTAATGTGGTGTGAAAAATCATGTATCTTTAGTGCAAATGCAGTGTGCTTTTTAATATACTATATTCTTCTTTTTTCTTGCAATAGCAAGATATTTATTATGTACTATTGAAGTATTTAATTATGATACCATTATAAAATATATTTAATGATTATAGTTCTCAGCTTTCTTTGTTCTTCACTCTATGTTTAACAGCGTAAGCATGAAGTTTTAGAGGCTGAAGAAGAGATTCAGAACACAATAAACACAGTTGAAGTTCTATGGCGGGCAAATTATGAGAAATTTATGCAGTGTCTTAAGAAAAAGGTATGGGATTCATAAAATTAATTTGCCTAGCAGGTATATTTGGAAGCTGCAAATTCATGTTCAGTTCTAAGATATAATAATATATTTCACAGATTTATGTCTTTGACACATATATTCTCTCAAGACAAAAATTCTAGCTTCACATTTCTTTCTTTGTTTGAGCTTGTCGTAATATTTAAGAGTGCAAATAAAGCAGGTCTTCTGCAAGTATAACTTGTACTTACAAGTTTGATCTATTCTTTCATTTTTTATTTTTTGTGCTTTCCTAGACTTGTGTTGCCAGTGTAAGGTCAAGGTTGGGTCTTGATGCTGCTATTGTGCTGGAAGCAATGATAGAATTGAGCGATCATCAAAATGCAAGAACTATGAACTCTGGTTACTCCTGATACCAGTAACATTTCTATTCTTATGTCAGCTTGCATAAATATGTTTCAATAAATCTTTTTTTGCATGCGTTTCTTCAAATGGTTGTGGATACTTGTGTTGGCATTCTGTTAATGCTATCAAGTTTACTGTAATAAAAGTTGTTATCATTTTTGTGTTAATCTTAACTGGTGAATATGTAAATATTTGATTAGTATTATAATGATAGATTTTGTATTTATGCGAACAGTATTCTTTATTTCTTTTACACTCTCTATATTTTCAGGAGTAATAACATCAAAACTTCTTACTTATAACATGTTGTCAGAGCTCATTAATCATTAATTTTTCCACCGGCCACTTCATTTCCCGACCAATAATGGTTCGTTGATTCTTTGCTTAGATGCTATTGTGCTATGTCCTTGTGGTGCGTTTGTCTCCTAGTGCGACCACCGTAGTAGTGCTGCCCTCAGTTCATCTACACAGTGGATCTCATAGTCGATGTTGCTATAAGATAATGTTTCATTGAAGTCATTTTGCTGCAAGTATTTGTATTCGTTATATTTATAATAAACATGGTAAGAAAACATCATGGCTTAAATTTATAAAAGGGAGAATTTCCAAAGTAGTTTCTTAATTACTTAATTTCAGACTATTCAACACTCCCTATTTAGCTATCTAATTTTTTTAATTTGAATTATTAGTTTAAAATCAAATGATATCTGGATCAAATTCAATAATTATAACAAAATCGAGATATAAATTTATAAGGCTCAACCGAAACAAGCTGAGGGACGACTTTGGAAAATCTCTCTTTAATAAAATTATAAGGCTCAATTGATATACTAGGATACAATAATAACAACACTAAGCGTTGATACCACTAAGTGGGGTTGGTTTGAATCCTTTGTTTTCATTGTGCATGATCAAATAGAAGCTCCTCCCTAAGTTTTATGAGAAGATCATTTCTAATTGTTTCTAACCAAAATAGTGTGGTATAAATGAGTGCTAATTTATTTGTTGTGCTTATCTAAAAAATGATGATTATAATTTAAGAATCTTTAGTGTTTGTAAAATAGCTTGTCTGGTTTAAGCAAGCACAACTAACAATTAAAGGTACACCTAAAAGATTGATGGATCTTAAATTATTAAGGATGAAAAAAATGCTATAGCAAAGGTAACTAGATTAAAATAATGTACAAAGATTCGTGCAAAATAGATTTAACATCTCATGCAATATTTGAAGATAGATGGAGATGAGGGTTTAAAATGCAAACTTCAATTACTTGGGCTGTGTCTCTATTTATTGTGATGATGACTTGCCATTTGGTTTTAAACTATAGTACTTTCAGCAGTTACTTGTTTGAAAGAGTAGCCTTAATTATTTTTTATTTTTTCATTATTTGTAGCAACATCATCTATGAATAGCATAATTGAAAGTGTTAGGGGGAAACCTGGAGGAATTTCGTTAACTCTGGAACTTGTTCGAGCAATATTGGAGCAACTAGGTTGTGAGTTATCTACTGAAGAGACTGGCGCATCATATACTCTTGGTAATTATTATATTATTGAAGATGATTAACCATTTTGTGAACAATGTTTTTAACTTCACTTTTGGCATGCTACGCTTGTCCACAGGCTTGAAGGACATCATTGAAACTTGCCAAAATGACGAGGTTTCAATAAGCTTATTACTTTCTCTTTGTATCTTTTATGAATATCTTTTTTTTGGGGCCCCAACAATTGTTAAGCGCTTTTAGTTTTAACAGGTTGAGTTACTGGTTTTAAAAAAATATGGAAAAGAATCATATAGAATATTTAGGTTGCTGATTAAGATGGGCCGATTTGTTCCCATGGATCAGGTAATGATGTGTGCTTTTTAAATGTTTTCTTTACAATGTTGTTTTTGTTTGTTGAGGCTGATGTTAAGAAATGGAAGATAGGGAAATTTTTATACACATGATTTCATCAAACAACCTTATTGCTTTAAATGTAAAATTCTTTCAAAAGTTTAAACCTTTTGGAATGAAGTGTGAGTGTAAAACACTCGTTGGAAGATTATTATTAGAGTTTTAGCAAAACTAGAGATTAGCCAAAATCTTTGTTATTAGATGAATGCTAGCCTTTTTGGTTCACTAAAGCAAGTTTCAATTTGCAATTTACACATTTAAGAAAAAAACCTCTGCACTTTACATTGCTTTTTGATAACACTGTCCAAAACGACGTCTCAAAATAAATTTGAGAAGCATTCCAATATAAACTTCCTTCTTCTACCCGCTTGTCTCACCTTATTGCTTGGAATTTTCCATATTATATGAAGGTTCAAATTAATTTATGCATGTTTATATAACAAAACGTTTTAACTGATGCTGTCTTAAGATTGAAAAGAATTCTATTTAGAATTATATTAATGGTATAATAATTGATTTCAGATCTCGGATAGCACATTTCTTGAAAAGAAAGAGGCTCAAAAAATTCTTTGCAGACTCTGGAAGGATGAATATTTGGATATGGAGGTGAAAGAAAAAACTCTTAATTTTTTTATTCTACTAATTTTTGTTTTTCTTATGCCATCCCAAACTGGCATTGGCTTAAATTTATTGAAGTGTAGTTAATCAGATGGATATTGATACAGAAAGTGAATTTGAATGTTGTGGGAAGGTCTGAGGTGTTTCTGTGGAAAGTGAATAAGAGTGTGCTCTGGGAACATGTTTTGAATGATATGTTCCATGCTGCTTCAAACATTAGTCAGAAGATTTCTCAAATTGCTGAAGAGTGCCAGGTTTGTTTTCTTTATACTATGAGTGCGATGAGTCGAATTGAGCTCAAGCCAGCCATTATTTTAGCTCAAGCATGATTAGTTGATCGAGCTTGAGTTGAAGCTAAATATTATGAGCACGATTTAGCTCACCAGTGTTCAATTTTTGATTAAATGAATTCAATTTAAATAAAATGGTATCAAAATAATACAATTAATTAGAATTTATAGGAAAGATCATTAAATTTGTGTATTTTATATTGGCATATTCTAAATTAGCTGGCTCATGAGCTAATAACATTGAAATTAGGGTTGGCCTGTTAGTTCATCGAGCTAGGCTTACGAGTAAAAGCTTGACTCAGTTACACACTTCCCACTAGGCTTTTTTCTCATTGAATTTTCTCATCATTACTTTTTTTGTAAAACATTCCCTACAGTTTTTTCTCTTCTTTCTTGATCTCTTACCTTGTCTTTCATCAATTTTTTCCCTAAATAGTTCTCGGTTGATAAGCTATATAATTAAATTTCAGAAATAGACTATCTGAAGTGGCTCTATTTCTGTCTATACATCAATAATTTCAATGTATGACAAGTGTTTGAGCAAACATTCCAAAAAAGGAGAAGCGTAGTTGCCCATAGCTAGAGTGTTTTGAGAGAACATCTATATGATAATGAGCAACTCCTGAAGAAGGTTTTTTGCATGACAAGATAAAGCCTGAGCCATTTTAATGACATAAAATCTATGATAATCAAATGAAAGATTTAAAGGGTAAAGCTTCTATGAGATGCTGTGAATGGTTTTGGTTTGTGTTGGGGAAATTACATATATATGGCACTCTAAACTTGTCACAGGATTGATTTGTTTTTTCGTATTCTCTCACAATCTTGTAAAGAGAAAAGTCCTATTCTTTTGGTAGGTCGCGCACACCGACTTACAACGGGCTGAAAGGCTAAAGAGGGCTCGTTTTGCAGCCGAGGCATCGCTCTTGAAGCTGGATGATGCCATCATGCTCTTCCACGACTTTTGAACACGTCGTCGTGGCCATGATCGAGCCCGAGCAAGCCACACTTTGGGAATATAACCTCATGAGAGCCATAAATGAACACTATTTGAACTGCTTTGGCTTTACAATTTATCCCTTCAATCAATGTGATGAGTTTCAAAGCTTTTATTTGTGTAATTTCAACATTTTAAGTATTATTTAAGGTTTTAATGCTTTGTAGTTTTTGTAGAGCCACCCTTTGTTTTATGATTTGTTGCCTATTAGTTTCTGTTTTGAGCAAAGTGATGGTAAAATTACCTTCATATTTTTTTTATGATTGATCTGAGAATTTGATTTCGAGCGAAACCGATTTGGAAGGAAACCTTTCAGTCGAACAATCCTTCTGCTTCAGTTGCATGCTTTCTGCAGACAAGTTTGCATTCATTCACACCTATCTCATATGTATTAATGTAAATTTGAATAAATGTAAAAAAATTTTCATCTATTTTATTTCATCAATAATTTCAGTTTATCAGAAAAAAATTTGATTTACATTATTCTTACCTCAACTCAAAACAAAAAAACAAACAGTCCCTTTGATAATTTTTGGTCATTACATAAAAATTATGTGTTTTTTTAATTAATTATGGCAATACTAAAGAACATAATCTGTACGAGTATTATATATATTTAACAGCTATATTAAAAGTGCTTATGTTTAATATGAATTTTATGTGGGTATCATGCACATAAAATACATGAAGTTGCCAAAGAAAATTTCGAGTTCATTCTAATAATAATAAAAGTAGAGTATTGCTGTATTTACATATTAGTATACTCTAAAATATATAGATGATGTATTAATCTAATGTGTAAGTAGATTATTGGTTGAATTATTTTTTGATAAGATATATATACAAAAATTATAAAATTTTTTTTTTAATTAATTCTGAATATTTTTTGGTATATATTCTTATGTAATTATAATATTTTCTATAAAATTATCTCTTTGATTTTATTTTATATATATAATTCGTATGCATATTCATTTAAGCGTAAAAACAAAATTATTTTTATCTCACCAAAAATCAGATTCAATTCATTTTACGTGTGTAAGCTTATCAAGAAAATAATGAAAAGTCAATTCTGAAGATAATCATACGCAGATATATTTTTTGTGCTGAATATTTTTTTTTTTTGAAAAATATTATGTTTATACAAAAATATAAATCAAAATATTTAGAATTAATATATATATATATATATATTTTTTTTTGCATATATACTCTACAAAAAATTATATTCAATTAATAATCTAATTTTTTTTTTTTTTTTGAGATATATCTCTTAATATAAATATTCTAATTATTGAAGAGGCAAATAACATGAATAATTCATTTAAAAATATAAAGTAGATAAAGATTAAATGCGTTTTTGGGGTTTGCTAAAAATATATATTCCTATGAGAGAGGGCTCTCTTCCGTACAATGGCCGAATTACGACGGTTCAATTTCCATCGGACGACCTATATAGACTGCTGCTGCAGTGCACTGTTTTTTATTCTGACTCCAGCGCGTGGGCCCATATAAAAATTGCAGCTTGATATCTAAAAAAAATTCATTAAATAAAATTTAATATTTATATTATTTTAATATAAATAAATATATATTAATAAAATAAAATAAAATAAATTTCTGAAATTGCAAACTTATCTGCGGGTCTAAATTTTGATTTGCCTGCGTGTGTTCAATCCATTGGATAAGATCTGACGATAAGGATTTACTCTTATTTTTTATTTTTCTAAGAAATATGAATTTATATAAGAATCATTATACGAAGAAAATAGAGAAAGATTTAAGTCAGAATATAAATATATTAAAAAATATTTGATAAGTGTTGCACGTATATTTATTAGAATTATATATACATGAGACACATTATTACATAATTAAGATAAATTAACGGCACTCCCATTGAAACAGATAAAATTCAGGAATAAAATAATTTGATCCAATCCATAAAACTAAAAGGAAACAAGCTCACAAGCCCTGCCTGCAATTGGAGGGATGAAATCTGAGCCGTTGGTTCTGGAGATCGAACTCCCAGAGGTGATCCTGCTGGAGGATGTTTCCGATGGTGGAGACCCCGGGCCAGGGGGTGGAGAGGAGGCCGACGCACTTGACGCCGTCGGCCACATCGATCAGGTAGCTCTTCGACGGCGGGGAGTATTCGACGCCGCCCTCGAAGGCCAGGGTGAATCCGGGCACGGCGGCGCCGACCGCCGCCGTCCAATTGTAGCAGAACTCGAAGGGGGCGATCCGGACGCGCGGGACGGCGGAGAGGTGGCGGCTGAGGGAGGCGACGGCGGCGGAGTAGGCGGGCTCCGCGAGGATTGTGAGGGTGGTGCCGGAGTCGATGATTGCTCCGCCGCCGGCGCTGGCATTCCAGACGGCGGGAGGGATCCGCAGGAGCTCGCCGGCGACGGAGATTCCCTCAACGGCGAGGTAGTAGAAGGGGGCGAGGCGGCGGTCGAGGATGAGGGGGATGCCGGCGGGATGGCGCGAGAGGTCGGGGTTGGGGCCGAAGGCGAGATAGCCTGTGGCGTTGCGCGGGCTGAGGTGGTCTACAAGGCAGTAGGAGAAGCGCGGGCCGAAGCGAGCGGTGGCGCGCGAGACGAAGGTGGCGGGGCCGTAGCCGAGGGCCAGAACGCCGTCCGACGAGACGAAGCTGGCCCCGACGGCCGACGAGGTGCAGCCGATCGTCAGGCCCTTCAGCTTCATCCGGCGATGGGGAGACGCCACCAGGTCGACCGTCGCGGACTCGTTGGCGAAGAAGCCCTGGGCGGAGGCGCCGCCGGCATACCTGCCCCACAATACACAGACAGTTTAGGCGTATTTGTTTGAATGCTTAACGGGTCAATAATAGTTCAAATGTGATAAAACAAAAACCGGAAGTCTGATCAAGAAGCAGCTAGAAGATGCATATTAAAGCCCGAATTTTTATATCCTGCCTTTGTGGATCTCCTTTTTTGCTTTAATCTTCTATGTATTTTTTCTATATTCTTGCTTCAGAATTAAAATTACATATATAAATAAAGAAAATTACATAGTTTTGTGAAATTGTCTCTACCTGTGAAAGGAATAAAAAAAAAATTGTAACATGAACTTTAGACAGACGCATGTTCTTTCTATGTTCTCTTGGCGCGGTGACAGCTAAGCTATATATATATATATATATATATATATATATATATATATATTGAGAAATACGATACTATTCCAATCTAAATTTAATATATAGAGGCATATTAAGCTGCTCATTGTGTGAGCACTATAGACTTCGATTATTATATTTTTATTATTGATTTTTTTTTGCTTTATTTTGTTAAATGCTATATTATGATAGTAAGATTTGGCACGTAAATAAGTTTAAATATGTCATCATTTTATTAAACTTAAAATATTAAAAATCTATAAATATCAAAATTACCCAAAAATAAAAGAATATTAAAAGAAATAAAAATATACAAGATGCAATAAAATAATCATGCTTAATTTGCTTGGAAAACAAAAACAAATAAATTAATTAATTAATAAAAATTTAAATAATGATTATAAAATATCAATCTAATATATAAGTATATTATTAGTTAAATTTTTTTTTTTTATTGTAAAGCTTATATGTAAAAAAAAAATGCTATTTAGACTTATTAATGTGACATCCAAAAAAACTCATTCAATAGAATTTAAACTAATATATATTTATTTACATTAAAATAATACAAATATTATTTTTAAAATTTGTATTGAATGCACCCAAAAAATTTCATTGTATTGACTTTTTCGGGTGCCACGTCAACGAGTCTAAAGAGCATTTCTCTATATAAAAATTGAAAAAAAAAATTATCAATCCTAAATATTTTTTGGTGTTTATTTTTATGTAAATAAAATATTTTTCTATATTTTAATATGCTTGCAATATAATTATGTTACAAGTGTGATATTTTAAGTAAATTGAGAAGATAAATTTACCTACAATTTTTATTTTTAGAGATTAAATCGAACCAAATGTAATTCGAACATATATTTTCGCCGAAGAAAATGACCAACGGACTCGTTCACCGGAGATCGACGCTGGAAATCATCCGTTCGAACGAACGAAACTTGCGCCGCTGTTACGCTCAGCCCCGTAATCTCTCATTGTGCTCAATTCGGGCGTAATTCGAACATCTATGTATATTAACGCAAAATTAAATTAAACCGTAAAATCAAACGCACTTAAATTAACTTTTCTCGACAACATTTTATTATTCCCTATATTTTCTTCTTAACCAAACAGACCATAAATATAATTATCTAAAATTTACTCATCAAATTGAGCTCATGATGCATATCTATTTTTATTTTGCATTTTTTATAATTGAAAAAAATTAAGAACAAATTTATTCATAACCAAATAAAAAAATACAAATAGCTTACGAACATGAATGGCTTCATCAACCAATAATCAATCGAAATGCTTATTTATATTTGAGCTAAAACTTTGGGAATAGTTTAGGGAGGGCATTTTTGGTATGCTTTCGATTAAATTACATTAATAAAAATAAAAAATTAAAAAAAAATCCGCAATCAATAGGAACGGTGGGTGGGTGAAAAATTGAAATAAAAAGGAGAAATATTATTTAAGCCTGTTGCTGATCTGAGATTAAAAAACTTCGTACAATTCCATTTGGATATTAAAATAGATAAATGGTATTTAAATTTATTAATAAAAATTGGATGAATTTTTTTTGAATAACATATCAATAAATTTAAATAATATTTTTTTATTAAAATAATATAAATATTATTTTTAAAATTTATATGCTAAATATAAATGTTGATATTTTTAGAGAGAAATGTTATGAATTCCAATAAAAAAATTAAAATTAAATGAAATTTTATAATTATAGCATAAGCCAAAATATATTAAATCAATCTTATTTTTATAAATAAAAATTATCATATTATCAAATTTAATTGGAAGTTAAATAGTTTTTTTATTCTTATTAAATGTTTTATTATTGTTAAAAAATAGCAATTCTGATATAATGGAAAAGAAATATAAATAAGAAAAAAAAAAGCGGTAACGAAACGTACTCGTAATCGTACTCGCATGGGCTGGCCGGGGTCGGGCACGCCGTTAAAGAAAACGGAAGCTGGGTCCGGCAGAGATCGGAAGCGCAGGCGATCGGCCGGAAAGACTTGGACAGATCCGCTTCGAAGACTCGCCTTGAGCGACGGCTGCGACTCATCCCGGCCCTCTTCCTCCCTTTAACGGCATTAGCGGCGACCCCAACGGAGCTCGCGCGGTACCTGCAGGTCACCCAGGTGAGATCACTGCCGGTGTCCGGAACCAGGAGGAACGACTGCGCCGGAGTCCCCATCCGAACCCTAACGAAGTACTGCCCTGTTCCGGTGTACGATCCCGACCACACCGGCATTTCCATCCCCAGATCCGCCGCCGCCGCCGCCGGAGAACCCGACACAATCCCTTTCCGCGCGATTTTGGCAGCGATCATCCGCTGCCGCAGGCGATCGCTCTCCGCCATTGATCTCAGCGCTTCCGATCGCGAAGATCCCGGCGATGCATCTGCCCGGCGGTGGAGCTTTAGCCGCAGATGAGTTCCGGCGGGAAATGGCGCCTCCGGAGAGGAGGCCGCCGTTAGGCCAAGGAAGAGGAGAAAGAGGATCATCGGAAGAAGGCCGCCGTCGCCAGAGAACGCCACTTTAGGGGAAATCAATATCCCCTTGGCTTCCGTTTCTCTTTGCTTTATATCCCCCCCCCCCCCCACCGCCCGCCCCCCACTCTTCCTCTCAACCCTTTTTCTCCGCCTTTTCATCGCATCCTTAAATATTTAGATTTAGGCCGCTTTCCACTTTTATAATTTAAATAATATTAATTATTATAATCCTGAATTTATATTTTTGATATATAAATTTTTATTATCGCTTGAAAAATAAATTCCCAAGTGGTAAATACGTAAAAAAGAAAATGCTTTGTACCAATTTAGTAATTATCGATAAATAAAATACTATATAAGGAAGTATAGAACATGGCAACATGTCATATACTTGAGTGTTCTAACTCTTAAAATATAAAAATTACCTAACACTCCGATAAAGATCCAAAATTTGGAATTCTTTATTTAAATTTCTTCATCATATATATATATATATATATGAGATGAAGAAATCATATTATATTTCTAAAATTAGTTGTATTTCTCCCTCTCTTTCTTATAAATAAAGCAATGTCCCTCACTTTATAAAATTAATATAAACATTCAGAGCATCGATGCATTAAATGTGCATGAGATTGATATAAGTAAGGTTTGAGTGCATTTAAAGAAGCATCATAACACATAATCAACCTATCACGATTAGCACTAAGCTTATACTGAAATTTTATGAAAGGACTATTTCCTTTTAAAAGATAATTACAGGTATGACCTTTTTATATACAAATAAAAATACATTTAATTTTAATTTCTTAGCTGATAAAAAGAAATTTTAGCCTATACAAATATTATATTATGTATGGGATAATTCCATTTCAAGCACTTGATTTTTTGGTATTCGCAAAAGAGAAAATGCTTTCTCTGTAAATACCTTCTTAAGTTTGGTTTCCTGCAAGAAAAAGATTATTAAACTTTATTGCCATCTGATCCAAATATAAGGGATGAGTATGTAAATATGTAAATTTTATGTGCTTTATTGTTAATTGTTGCTGTACTTTGGCTGGTTGTGTGAGACAGCGCAGCACGAGATGATTGATATCGGAATTCAACACCGGAGACGGAGAGTATGGCGTAATTAATTAATTATTTATTTAATTAACTAATAAGGATTCGGCCGCCGTTACGCTCCGTTCCATTTTCATTTTCCATAATTATTTTTATTTACGACTATATACATATTTTAAATATAAATACTATTTACTATATATTTCTCAAAAATATATACTAAATAAAATAAAATATTATAATTAAATTCAACTTTATTTGTGGGACCCATAGAAATGTCCTCTACTTTTATACTGAGTATTAATAATTTTTTGAAACAGAATACTAATACAGTAAGATGTGGTGGTATCGCATAATTTAACTGAAACGCGTAGGATGTGCGGCGCGGCGGGTGGTGCCCGACCTTCGCGGGCCCGATGGGACCCACATTGAGTTAGCCTGTGCCTCCCATTAATTAGTTAATTAGGATTAAAATTATGTCCAAAGCTTCACATAATGAAGGTTTAGGAATATTATCAATTCTTATATATATATTTGAAGAATTAATTGCATCGAGTGTCAACCTTCTTTCACAAGACTGTCAGGCTGTCTATAGTTGTAAAATGAGTATTACTACACCTTAGTATATATCAAAAAATCTATATATATAATATGTCAATCCAATATATAAATAGATTATTAATTAAATATTTTTTATACGAAGATTTTATTCAAAAATTAAAAAAAAAAAAATTTCTATTGATTCTGAATATTTTATGATATATATTATTATCTAAGTTTTGACTTTAAAAAAAATATTTTGAATTACAAAATTACTACAATGCTCCCAATATCATCATTTGAGACATTTAATTTTAATATTTAACTCAAATCATAAAAATTATGATTATAAATTAATTAAATTACTACAATGCTCCCCCCGCTCGCCTCCGTCAATACCACTCATCTTAAGCTTTTCGCCCTTGTCATCTGAAGGTGGCGAAGAGTATGCCAACGGGAACAGCGACACCCCCGAGGACTATTCCTTCGTCAAGAGAGCCATGTCACTAAGTCTAAATATTTATATGCATTGATTTTAGATCACCCACTAAAACAAAAATCACATTACTTATTCTCAATAATTCTTGCAATTCACTTTATGCATTTTATAATAATCATTTTCATATTAGCATTCAATTTGCTTAGCAAAAGATTAGTTATTAACCCTAAAATGTATTAAAATCTCCCTAGAAACCGAAGCAAATGCTAGTGGAGATTTTGTATGACTAAATAGTGGCTATCCCTAGAGGTACACCACTTCATCCCTAAGTTGTACCTCTTATTTGTGTATGCACTCAGGGTAATCCTTTGCTCATTATTTCAAGCTCCAAATCATGTTCCATTATTGTTAATGCAGGTGGAACTAAGGTTAATTTTACATCACAATAATCTTGTAATTTCACATCACCTAGCATTGCATATGAGGCATTAACCTTAGGTTAAACCTCCACCTTCACAACCACCTTTGGACCTTTTGTTTGGTTATTATATGTTTGCTATTTCATCATTTTAATAGATTTTTATAAATGCTCTCAAGCCTAGAAGGTTAATCAGACCTATCCCCAATGCTTTTTGATCTAGAATGAAGCCTTAAGCTTACCTTCAACCTTCTAAATTTCCATCTCACCATAGCTTCTAATGACCTAGCATGTGCACTTACTATTTTCACTTAAGATTAAATTTTAATTAAGATATACACCTCCTCTTGAACTCGCATAACAATTAACTCCATGGAAATCCATATGGTGTAGGGTGGATCCCTAGCAATGCAATTTAGTTCCCATTAGACGCTAAGTTGCCCTAATGGCAACTTTTTCCTTATTCATTCACCTAACCTAATGAATCTAACCCCAACCAAGGTGGATTAACATAATTTGAGTCCACCTCAAGTCCATAAGTTGGGGAAGTGTACATCAAGTCTTAGAGGAAGATCCATCTTCCTGTTGAACCTATAGAAACCCTAACCTATGATATGTTATATTGAAGGCTTAGCTTATTAATTAATTTTTGATATGACCTTAATGATCGCAATAATATCGAATTTATTGCAAATAAAAGATGATCACATTCCCTGCAACATTAGGGCAACTCTATTTTACGTATAGATCATAATAGCCGTTGATTAGGTACTATGTAATAAAAGATGAATTCTCTTTCAGAATCCACCCGGACTGTCAAATCTAAGATCGGATCCGACGATCGCAATCTGATCAAGACCGTATAGATCATAATAGCCGTTGATTAGGTACTATGTAAATAATATCGAATTTAAAAGTACAAAATAAAACGCTTAAGCTACACTACAAACATGCCCAAAAGAAGACTTGTACAGCACAAGCACCCAAAACTCTATTTTACGTGTTCATAACCTAACATTCTGCATTTGCAAATTTAATACATCCACTTTTGAGTGTTTCCGAGGAGAATTTGGGGCACAGTAACATTGCTCTGATGAAAATAAAGATGGCAGATTTGAAAATACTAAAGTTTGACATGTAAGAACTATTCCAATACCTGCAAGATACAAACCTCGTCTATGGTGCACAAGCCCAGGGCACTGTAAATGGAGCAGTGAAGGCTGTATGAGTTAGCTGGAGCTGTTGTAGGAGCAGCCTGAAAAGGGAGCGCCTCTAAATCCTTGCAGATCTTGCACAATTGCCCAAAAGAGAAGATCAAGTCATAAGAATTCTCTTGAATTGTGTCCTCTGAGACTTTGAGTGCTGTGTGTGCCCTACAGGAGAGGGCCCAGCCGAAAAATAATGGGTTTCCGAAGGTAGACCTTTCTCCCAGAGAACATATCTGAAAGAGAAGGTCAGTTAGTGAGGTAATTGAAGTCAATCTTGCTTCTAAAAATCAACAAGTTATTTCTGTTCTCTTATCAACGAGTGGGAATGTGGAATGAAAAAAGAAAGAATTACTTGACAATTTAGTTCAAAACTCGAAGGTCAAGCCAATTCATGACTCAAGTCGGGCTTGCATCGAGTAAAAATGAGTTGAATGAAGGGTTAATCTTTCGGCTAGGTTTGAATTCAAGAATACTACAAGCTGAGGGTTGGTTCGAGATGATTTAAGAATGGCTTTTTTAAGGGTTCTTTATATAGGTAGCACCACCCAAGTCATTATAGCGTACATTTCTTGCACCCAAATTTTAATTTTCATAGGTAAAGCTATCGATCCACCATTTTTATGATTTTTTTTATTGTAAATAGATATGAGATGTCATGCATTTAGAAATGAAAAGTATTTTATTCTGTAAACATTAAAATTTGAGTGCTCAATATGTATGCTAAAAAGCTTTGGGTGCTACCTATGTGAGAACCCCATTTCATATTGATAATATACATTTATGAATAGTTATGTATATAGAAATTATAGATTATATATAATTAAACTCAAAAATTAAATAAAAATATATGACTTCGAGCCGGAATGCTTAAAAGTGGATTGAAGTTGAGTAGGCTCGAAATCAAACAATTCAAGTCACCGGCTAATGTTGAGCAAATGGACAAGTGTTTGATCCGGTTTAAAGATGGCTTCCTGTAGATAGTCAAAATTCTAAAGAGTAAAATATGCTTAAATGGCCAATAAATTAGTCTGGAAATAAAAATGTGTTAATGAGATAAAGTTTTCTTACCTGAACATACTCCACACTCATTTCCTGTAGAAAATCTACAACTTTTTTAGTTGAAAGAGAGGCAAAAGCTCCTCCAGATCCTGTTGGAGCCATAAGTATCTCCCATGGTGAATTTAATAGGATTTTGGGACTGTCTGCTGATTCACTTATGATTGGAAGTTTTGTTTCCTCTATAAACAGAATCTGAAATCAATAAAATATAAAGATTTAAATGTGACGATATTATTGGTTAGTAGCATTGCAATATATATATATATATATATATATATATATATATATATATATATATGTCATGACCCATATTGGTTGGTAACAACAAATCTAACATCAGATACATCTTCCCGCAGGATCATATTGGCAGTTAGGTAAAATAGCAGTTAAACATATCCAGAGTCATTCAAGTGTAAGAAATAGTATTCATTCAATTTAAAATAAAACAATATACATAATTTATTACATAACTTTCATTATACAAAAATAAATATCCCTCGAAGGGGTAGTTAGAATCCGTTAATTTGCCGTGTCATGTCTTTAAATTATATCAGCTTCTTCCAGCTGTAACTGATCGGGCATTATATAAAAATAATGCCTTAGTGCATATTCTAAATACAAAGGATATTAAAGATATAATTAAAGCAAAGCGGAAGGCAAAAATGATATTAATTGCAGGAAAAATATAATTTATTGCAAATAAAAGATGATCACATTCCCTGCAACATAAATGTCCTTTTGTCACATGCCAAGTTTTCAAATGGAAAAGCAATAATAACACAAAATTCATGTTTGTTTATGACTTGATATTATGAAGCAATGTTAGCAGTTCTGATGGGCAAAGTCAGAACCATGAGACTGAGTTCATAAAAATGCAATTAAGCATGACCTTCACCTGGGCCCCCTTAAAGGCTCCAGTTGGCACCTTCACCTGGGTCTCTCTCAAGGCTCCAGATGGCAACCTTCACCTGGGCTCCCTTTTGTGTTTGACTTAACTAGATTAATCACTCACAAACTTGATGCGTCTGCAAAAATTATAATTGAGATTTTATTAAATTATAAAACTATCTGTTTACAAGATTAGAACTAGTATTCATGTTCCCAAGTTTATCTTTAGTTGGCTACTTAAATCTATATCCCACATGACAAAAGAGTAAATTATACAATAAGGTCTAATTCATAACTCTAATTTATTATATTTAAACTAAAATCATACTTTATTAGACTTAAAGAATTTAGGAAACCTTATCTGAAAGAATCGTATTACAGAGTTGGAGAAAAAAAAAAGAATCTAATTGAATCATTAATATTTTTACTAAACCCTTCTTTATCAACACCGAACCTATCTATTATGTTAGAGCAGTACAACATGCTTCATTCAAGCAAGATATCAAAACTTCTTGAATTATTATTTATGATCAAAATTGGTATTAACTCAAAGGCTTAGTGTACATCAAAGTATAAGTTAGGATAGGAGAATTATTAATTTGATATTGACAATATTCAAAAGAAGTTATAATTGACTCCATTATATGACATAGATCCAGAAACCCTTATTTTTATTAAGAATTTATCAAATAGCTGATTTTGACTGATTAGGTCTTTTCCTAATGTTGGCTAGTTAGACCTAATCATTATACTGCAATTTAGATCTTAAATCCCAATAATACTAATATGAAAGACTGAATTCATGAGCAGTTCTTCATAATAATAATAACTAAAACTTATCATAATAATCAAAAGAACAATTTTCATTAAAAAATTTAAACAAAATAAGGGGCAAAATGAACTAGTAGGTCAAAGCAAAACCCTAACTATTAATTTTGATTATTATTATTATTTATTATTATTTTTATTATTATTGCTATTATGGTTTATTATATATATATACATATATATAAACATACATATATATATATATATACACGTATTCTATCCCTTTTTAATTGATCGAACAAAAGAGTCTTACCTTACGATCGAGCGGAAGAGTCAAGCGACACCTAGAGAGGAATCGGTGCTGGAAGAGGTCGAGCGGAAGAAGGTTTGGCGCAGAGGCGGGAGGACTGGAGCGTGCGCGCTAGGACATCGGCTGCACTGGTGTTGGCTTCCGTCGTCGGCAGCAAGGATCGAGTTGCCGATGCCTGCTCGCCTGCTGTCAGCTCTGGTACGCACTTCTCCAGTCGAGCGAAAAGGAGGGAGATGCGAGAGGAGGTTGTGAGGAGATCGAGCGGTCTTCAAGTGCTTAAATAAGGCGTGCGTATGTAACGCACGCCTATTGCGTTGCGCTGAAACGCGCAAGGGCTTTACGGGAGGCGTTCGAAAGGATTGGGAGTTGGGTGATTATGGGGGCCGAAACGTCCTGCCATTTTCCTTAAATGACGGTTGGCTCCTTTATGCGTCGATAACGTTTCTTCCTCCTTCCTAATTAAACAAATTAATCAATTTTTTTTAATAACCGACGATTTCCTAAAGTGTCATCCACCTTGATTGATTCCGTGTTTTTAATGAGGTAGATAATGCGTGATTTAGTATGGGTTAAATGACATAAATTTCAATTTCAGTTTTAACTTAATTGGAAAACTTTCCAAATTAAGGGTTGCAACTGAAAATTAAGTTTTAGCGAGAGTTTTAATGAAATTTCAGATTTGTGGGAAAGTAACTTCTCCCCAACAAAAGACCTAGGGTCATTACAATATATTACACCATAAAATAGTTGGTAATGGGCGGTTCTCATCAATGAATTGACGAACAAGAAAATTTTGCCAAAATAGTTCCCAAGCCAATTAAAGTTGAGATAATAAATCCCTGACTATTTATGACCTGATTTAATCAACTACTGAAGTTGATCATAGTTTAGTTCCAAATTAGAATAAATTGAAATGTTGGGATTAGATTTGGTTCACAATATATAGTTAGAAGAGTATAGCAGGCATGCCCAATAGTCTAGAAATAAATTGATCTTGGAAAATTGATGTTGGGATTAGACTGGGAGGTGGGTACGTATATAATTAGGGATAGAGCTATGGCAATTGTTGCAGGTGATGGTATAGGCTCTTTTGAAACGAAAATGGGATTGAAACTTCAACATGGGGGGAATGGTGGGATAAGAATAACAACAATTGAGATTTAAGGTTTCTTGATACAACAAAGATAAAGCACGTGAATACATGCAAGAAAAATTGGTGCATTACAAATCACTTACTTAATGTAAACAAGCAATTCCAGAATAAAATATAATTCATAACAAGCAAGAAATTGATATTTAAATATCACAAATTATATTTTAGGCACCATTTGAATAAAGTCAAGTGATTAATCAACCCAACAACACCACCAAATCTAAATAATTAATTTCTCAACATATCCTGTTGTGTACATTCACTAGTTCATCTAAGTATCCTCATCTTCACAACACTTAATTTAAAAGTATTCTTCTATTTTGCAGGTATATATATTCTTCCCCATAGAACATAACTCGTCATATAATCATCCTATAAAGGTTTCTTCCAATTTGAGTGTGGTTTTCAATAGCAAAACACCCCTAAAATAGTTGATCACATCCAACTAGCTTGAATCATGTTAAATACAGTTCCCTTCATATCTTTCATTACTTTGTATGCTTATATTTTTGAACCTCGCGCTTCTGACATCACAATCTTCAAATGATATATGATACATTCTATTTTGATCAAACATATTCCATACCTTTAGATTCAGTTCTTCGTAACTAGAGTTTTTCTTTAGCACACCATAATCTTATATATAAAAGAATATCATTTGCAAAAAGCATGCATTAAGGTCATCCTCTTGAATGTTTTCAGTAATCACATACGTAAGTAAAGAGTGATAATACTAAAAAAAAATTTAGGAAGATTGAATTTCACTTCAACTTCACTTGCATTCTCCACATGCATTTGTAAATGACAGGTAATGTAAGTAATGACGACATCTTGGAATATTGAACGTACAATAGTTAATTGAGCAATTCATCAAATGATCCCTTGACAATTGGATTGCATTCAACTTAGTCCTTGGCTTTCACAAAATCTAGAAGTAATCTAAGCTTAACACAAGTTAAGAACAAGGTCTAAACAACAATAACGTTACCATTAAAAAAGAGAGTATAATTGAAATTAAATTTAATTTCTGTTACTTTTGATGAAATGAGCATTAATTTTGTAAGGATATTTATTCTCTTCATATTTCATGGACAAATCTCAAGATTATTTCTTTTAAGATTGCTCCTTTTTGCATGATATTATCAAAAATAAATTAAATTTATTTTTAACATTAGTTTATCAATGCAAATTAACATATACATGAAAATTTTAATACACTATAATAATTTTTATTTATTTGTATTTATATACAATATCAATATCTAGAATATGATTATCAATCATTGAGTCACAGATGCAAACATGCATGGTAATGTGTAGCGTTGCTAACTATAATTAATGTTAAAAATATATATAAACTTCACAAATAAATTATTATTGTGCAAACAAATTTTCCAATTACATATTAATTATCATTATTAAATATATGTTAAAAAGAATTAAATTTATTTTTATGATAATTGCACGTAAAAAGGAGTGACAAAAAATATGATGTGAGAAAAAAATATTCTCAAAAAAATTATGTTCATTTCATCAATAATAATAAACAATAAAATATAATTTCACTTTTTATTTTGGCAAAACTAATGGCAATGATAAGCCTTTGTACTTGCAATTTAATTTATGTTAAACTTAGAGACCATTTTAGAATTTTTTAATAGTTAATAAGCAAATTGAACATATTATTTCCTAAAATATTCTCCTAACTATTAAAAAATGTCCAATTAGTCCCCTGATTATTGAAAAGCCCTAAATAGACTCCAATCCCTTTTAAAAATCTAAAAGTATTCTCAAACTTAATTTTTATATTATGCTTCGGAAACAAAAAGGGAAGTTTGTTTTTCTTTTTACCGTTTTTGCAAAGGATCACAGATTTAACATAAGTGAACTTCATTTCCACTTTTTCTTCCTTCTCCAACTTTGGCAATGATTTTTTGTCTTTCTCCTCAGTTACGGCGTCGTAATCCTTTGTTTTTGTGAAATTTTGTCCTTGCGAACTCCACCTCTGTATCCTCCTCAGAAACCCTATGCAATCATCTCTGCCACTGCAAACCCCGCAGTCTTCTTCACCAATTGTAGTTCTCTGCCAACTTTGTGATCCGCGATCGTCTCCGCCAACTTTGTGATCCAGCAATCCTTTCCACCGACTATTTAAATAAAACTTTTGCCTTAAAATTAAAGAAAAATATTCAAAAGCTTTTTTGTCTTAGTCGACTTTTTTACTTTTTTTTGTAAGAAATTATATATATATATATATATATATATATATATATATATATATATATACTTTAACTTATTATCAAAATGCCCTTGAATAATTTAACTTTTCCATCCAAAATAAATAGAAAAATTAAATGTGACTAATTTGAAATTCCAGAATAAATTTGGGGACAATTTAAACATTTTAATAGACGTATAACTAAATTTGACATATTTCCAAGTCGGGGGATCATTCCACGAAATAACTCAAATTGAACATATGCTAAAATTTAAAAGACAATTTTGATAAATTACTCATATTTAAAGTTTAAACCATTTCACAAAATAAAGTTGGAGAGTTATTGACGGTTTGAATGGGTTTCTCAACCTACATGAAAATAACAAAGTGAAATTAATGATTTTTCTAGTTAGAAACTCTGCATTTTAAGAGGCACAGAGGTAGATATGGACAACAGCCCAACACTTAAAAATTCAAAAATATTATTATGCCTTTAAAATTTCTACATTTGCTTAGTTTTCTTGATATATTTTTCAATACATCAACCTCAAAAAAAGAAAAAAATTACTTCAAATTTCATAAATTAAATTGGATTTTTAAAAACCTAAAGGAATACAATTCAGCATCACTCTGCCAAGCAAGTAAAACCAAATCGGACCTATATTGAAAAAAAAAATGCATTACAATTTAATCTTCAAGGAGAACAATGATAAACTAAATTTAAAAGAAAGAAAAAAAGCATAGGGTTATAGTATATTGTAAAAATAGATAAGCTGTATGAGAAAAAAAAACATAAGCATAATCTTGATCATCAGCCAAATTATGATGTGGTGGAAGTCAAAAAATAGATGTTACTCAAAATGCTGCCCAGAATTTGAAATAATTTTTTATAGTAATTATAGAAGAAATTTATTATTAAATTTCCACTGAATATAATATAAAAGGTTCACATATCTAAAACCTCAACTTCATATAGAACAAAGAAGAGAACCCAATGATGGACAGGATTTAAGAATATAGTAAAAATGTTGTTAAAATGCTTAGAAAGCATTTCACACTAAAATAGCTTTCAATCCAGTATGACAAAGTTCTACAAGCCCCCCCAGCAGGTGCCATGCTGAGAACAAAAAAATGGAGGAAAGGAACCGATAAAGGTAGATGTGCAACTGATCCAACAGGAACAAAACGGAGAACAGATTAACGATATTAAAAGCTACAAACAAGAAGAAAATTCTAGCCCTCCCACCCGCAAGAGCTTGAAAAGAAATGCAAGAAGAAATCAATTTTTTATCAGAATGTGTGCAACAGCTCACTTTGTGATGTGCTGGAAAAAAAAGAAATAAATAAATCATTTCCGACGCTTTTATGAAAAAACAATTGTGAGAAACAAGAAGCCGCACCTTTTCAGCATTGAACCCAAAGTAATCGTTAGCTGAGAAAAGTTGTTCGCTTGGCTTGGTCAGACCAGCTGAAGTCAATATAATCAAGGGTATCTCATTGCACCTTTCTCCATACTACATTGCATAAACATAAGAATACAATTAACAGTCTGCATTAAGAAAAAGCCAAGCTCTACATATATGGCCAGAAGAAAAAAATTAAACCATTCTCGATAGCTTCAAATCAGGCACAGGACAGTTTCAAAAACAAAATAATGATATTCAGCTTTCTATTGTTATATATACTGGTCTGTGTTTAAGCGCTCAATATGACTCAGAAGCCATATTATGCATAAGAAATAAATACAGCAATTTCTCAAATTTTCTTATTCTTTATAACTCAAAACTTCCTCGGCAAATCAATACAATCCTGATGAGCAATTTTGTGATAGCATGACATAAAAAATCACATGCTATCAAATGGATGCCTTTATTTAACAAGCAACGCCTAACTATCAATAGGATATCAAGTTCACTGTTAAAGATGAACTCTAAAAATATAAATTTTTAATTTAATACTTCCCCGCTTCCAGAAATCAACTACAGCAAACTATTGTGATGAAATGAAAAGGCCAAAATAATTGTTATAGGTACTATATTAATGCTAGGTAAATATGAATACATATCTATTTAAAAAATGTATACTTATTATATTAATGCTAGGTAAGATAATAAATCTTTATGACAAACTACTTATAATAAAGTAAAATGCAATTATATCAAAGCTTAGGTAGAGGAAAATCAAGTCATACCACTAATAGATTGGAATTTTATGATCAAATGAACTATAAAAACATTTTTGTTGAAAAAACATATGAAACATCTACAGTTGTATATTAAAAACTTGGTAAAATAAATTTCAGTTTATGCATTAATCCCAATTAATTAGAAAATAACATAGTCGGATTAAAACTTGGTACTGTTGTAATTAGAAAACAAAATTAAGTTCTCGCAATTTAAATAGGATTTCAATTGGGCTATGGCTCTGCTCTAATTCTATTGTGGCAAACAATGGTGTGTTGGGAGACTTGGGGTGCATCAAGCCATCATTACTCAACATTAAGCATGAAAGAATCGGCTGCTGACGAGATAGAGAATGCCATCGCCATAACTGTAACAACCCAATATCGTTACTTTGCAAATTAGGTCAAATCCCACCTCAGAAATTAGGATCCCGAGAAACTTCAATTTAGGGCGAACAAAAATACAAATAGATATAAATAATTTTTAGATCAAAATGCTCTAGTTTGGGAGAAATTCGGATAACGGAAACTCCCGCTTTAATCTCTGAATTATTTAAATTCAATAAATTGAGATAATTAAATGTGTCCAAATTTATCGATTTTTGTGTCATTAGGTAGAGTATATTATTTAAAGGCTATGCTAAAAGTTTTGTCGATTGAGCACATGCTCTATCGCTCGACAGAGCCTGCAGACAGAGACACCCTGCGGCGCAGGGCTCCCGCGCGCGCCATTTTGGCGCAGGTTGATCGGCCCACCCCCCTACTTATACCCCTCCTTCCCCACCAAATCCCAGCAGCCAGCCAACCAGCTCCCTCCTTCCTGCAAGCCGGTCGCCACCCCCTCTGCCCGGCCACCCCACCCCGACAACCCCATCCGGCTCCCTTCAGCCGCGACCCTAATCCTAGGTAAGAGGAAGATAAAGGAAAAGAAGAGGAAAATGAGAATAATTTTTGTTATTATTTATTTATTTCCTTTATTTTCTTTAGTTCTTTTAATATATATATTAATCATTATTATTTTCAAAATAATGATAATTCTTCGTCATTGCATTTTTTATTGTTTTCATTAATTAATAATGAAAAATGTATAAATGTTATAAAATGACTATTATTTATATTCTGTCAATTTCAATTCAGGCATTTTTATTCTGACATTTTATTATTATTATTTTCTGCAATTTTTATAATCATTTTCATACTGTCTTTTTCTTTCATATATTAATATTATTATTATCATTATTATTATAATATAATGATAATAATATTATTATTATAAATATTATTGGTACCCTCAGTAACTTAAAAATACTATATTCTATCAAAAAAAGAGAGTGAAAGAAAGATAATTGAAAAGAAGAAAGAAAAAATCCTTAAGAATATCATATCACTTTCATTATAACACTGACTAAAATGCTAATTTAAAATATCAAAAAATTAAAAACAGATTCGATCAAACTGTAGCACTTTTGAACTTAAAGAAAAAGGTACCAGTATGGAGTGTCCAAACGAAAAAGCGGTGCAAGTGACTTGCTACCTATTTAATAGTGAAGCTAACCGATGGTGGGAATCCGTTGACAGCACTGATTTCACTGGCATATAATTGGAGAATATAAGTCGGGAAGCATTTTATGAAGTATTTCGAGACAAATATGTCCCTCAAGCTGCCCAAACATCATAAAGAACCAATTCATGAAATTGGTTCAAGGTAGCAATTCTGTGGCCAACTTTGAGGCCGAGTTCACGAGAATGTCAAGGTACGCTCAGAACTTGATAAGTGCAGAGAAAGCAAGGTGCAACCGTTTTTTATCAAGGATGAAAAACACCCTTCGTTGGAGCCTGCTTCCATTTAAGCATACTCGTTTCTCCGAACTTTTAGAATGTGCCTTAATCATGGAACACGAAAAAAATAGCAAACCTTCTAATCACTCCGGACAAGGGAAGAGGCAGGATCATCCCACAAAGGACCAATGACTTTCAAAAGACAACAACACAACCCACCTGCCAAAATCTTTCAGCTAACTTCTGAGAATTCCGAGCAAGGAATGAGAGGAGATTGTTGGAGATCTCATTCCTACGACAAGTGCTACCATGACGGAAAAAAATATTTTCTGTGCGGCAAGCTTGGCCACCAAATTCGGGAATGTCGATCCATGAGAACGATAGACGGAGTAACCATTAAAAGAGTCACAAACACAGCAACTGCTGTAACCCAGTTCCGTGCCCAAACAAGAGGAGCTGCCCCAGAACCAGCCAACGTCCCAAGGCCACCAACTGCGCCAGCATCCAATCAAAGGAAAGGACCCGCACCTCGTAAACCCGCTCCCGCAATAATTTATATGCTCACTCCAGTCTAAGCACCTGAGATAATAATATAGTATCAGATATTTCATTCTTCTGGTTCTTTTTTTCTTTTGCACTTATAAAATTAGTATAAAATGCTCATAGTTCATATTTAGGCACGCCATTCATTAATGACGTAACATGTGACATCTTATTCATTACGAGGGCAAGTCACTCTATCAAAAAAACTTGCAGCGACACTAGAAGTCCCATCCTCCCATTTGGCAACATTAAATATTGGGTTACATTCTGAAGCTAGCATGGAGGCTCAAAAATTATGCATTTTAAATATCCCCATTAAAGGTGAAATATTCAAGGCTACGTTAGTAATTCTATCCATCACCAACTTTGACATTATTCTAAGGATGGATTCATTAAGCAAACATGATGATGTAATCAACTGCCAAAAGAAAAAGGTCACAATCAAAAGCGGTAAAACATCAACAGTATTTACAGGAACACAGCCTGTTTGTAACCCTAATAAACCCGATGAATGCAAGAAAGCTGATTAAGAAATGATGCAGCGCATACTTAATAATAATGATGGGAGAAAGAAATGAAGTTGTGCATTTATTAGAAATGCACATTATTCAAGATTTTGAAGATGTTTTCCTTGAAGATTTACCCGAGCTACCACCCGTAAGAGAAATTGGGTTCTCAATAGAACTAATTATGGGAACCCAACCCAAATCAAAATCACCATAGCATATGACACCAAAAAAGCTCCAGGAATTCGACCAACTTTAAGAGCTAACAAGCAAATGATTGATCCGGCAAAGTATATCCCCCTGGGGAGCCCCAGTACTCTTCGTGAAAAAGAATGACGAATCTATGCGCATGTGTATAGATTATAGAGAACTCAACAAAGTAACAGTGAAAAATAAATAACTTCTTTGATCAACTGGATAGAGCTAAAATATTCTCAAAGATCGATTTAAGATCTGGATACCACTAGATGAGAGTCAATGAAGAAGATGTCCCCAAGAATGCATTTAGAACTTACTCCGAACACTATGAGTTCTTAGTTGTGTCCTTTGGACTCAAACGTGTCTTCTATCTTCATGGATTTAATGCAGAGAATCCTCAATCCCTTCCTCAAGCCCTCACCACTGCACCAAAGAAGGGAAGAACTTCAATGTATACACGGACGCTTCATTAATAGGACTAGGTTGTGTCCTCATGCAGGACAAGCATGTCATTGCTTACGCTTCAAGGCAATTGAAGACTCACGAAAAGAACTATCCAGTTCATGATTTAGAGCTAGCCGCAATAATTCTTGCCTTAAAGATATGAAAGCACTATTTAAGTGGAATAAAATGCGAGATCTTCACAGATCATCAAAGTTTAAAATACATCTTCACACAAAAGGAACTGAACTATCGCCAAAGGAGATGGTTGGAACTACTTAACGACTATGACATGAATATTCAATATCAACCTGGCAAAGCTAACATAATCGCAAATGCTTTAAGTAGACAATAAATATTGAACACCTTAATCTCAGCAATTCCATTTGAAGAAGAATTCCAAAAGCTTAATATAACCCATCATTAAGGATCAGCAAAACAAATTGCTTAACATGAATACTGCATGACCTACCTTCGTACAATGCATATTGGACGCTCAAAAAGTCAACGAGGAATACCCAAAACTGAAAGCATAAATAGATGATGGTCATAGAATAAAGTTGCAGCATCGAAAAGGAATGCATATTTATAATGGTAATTGAATTTAGGTCTCGAATAATTCTGACATTTGAAATCAGATATTAAATGAAACTCACAACTCAATCTATACAATACTCCCTGGAAGCAACAAAATATATCAAGATCTAAAAATAGCCTTCTGGTGGCCTGGATTCAAAAAAGAGGTAGTTGAATTTGTGGCAAGTGTCACGTTTGTAGCCTAGTCAAAGCAGAGCACTAATGACATGGTGAACTTCTGCACCCATTAGAAATCCCAGAATGTAAATGATTAGATATCTCCATGAATTTCATAATGGGATTGCCAAAAGGAAAATCATGAGCAGATGCCTTATAGGTCATAGTTGATAGATTAACAAAATCAGCCCACTTTATCCCAATAAAACAAACAGACTCAGTGGAGAAACTGGCAAGATTATATATCATGGAGATCGAAAAACTGCATGGGATTCCTAAAACTATAATTTCAGATCGAGATGGCAGGTTTACTTCTCGATTTTGGCAAGCAGTACATAAAGATTTGGGAACCACTTTAGCCATGAGCACAGCATTCCATCCTCAAACTGATGGACAAACAGAGAGAGTCAACCAAGTACTAGAAGATCTATTACATTTATGCTTGTTAGACTTTGGTGGAAGTAGGGAGAAACACCTCCCACTTGTAGAATTTTCTTACAATACTAACCACTAAGCGAGCATTGGGATGGCCCCTTATGAAGCCTTATATGAGAGAACATGCAGTACTCATCTAGCTTAGACACAAGTTGGAGATGCACAAATTTATGGATCTGAGTTGATTGAAGAAACGAATGAAAAGATAAGGCTAATCAAGAGTCGAATTCTGGCAGCCCAAGACCAACAAAAGAAAATACTTCGGCGCAAGACACCGGAGGCAAGAATTTCACATTGGTGATCGTGCTTACCTAAATGTTAGCCCTATGAAAAGAATTAATCGCTTTGGGGTAACTAGAAAGTCGAGTTCCAAATATGCTGGACCCTTCGAAATAACTGCAAAAATCGAAAGCCCGACTTATAGACTGAAACTTCTTGAAAGATTTACAGCCATGCACAGCGTATTCCACATATTAGCACTCCGCAAATGCCTCTAGAAATCCACTCCGAAATTTTCAAATTCGACAATTGAAATTCATCTTGATTTGACTTATGTCAAAAAACCAATTCAGATCATTGAGAAAGACTGCCAAAAATTAAGAAGCAGAACGATTCCGATAATCAAAGTTCAATGACATAACCATACTGTAAAATAAGCCATGTGGAAAAGAGAAGATGATATACGAAGAAAGTATCCATAATTATTTCAGAATCAAGGTACCCCAAAACTCCCTTAAAAACTTTATTTTATTCTTGATGTCGAGGACGACATCGTCTTTAAGTAGAGGAGTTTGTAACGACCCAATGTCGTTACTTTGCAAATTAGGTCAGATCTCGCCTTAGAAATCAGGATCTCGAGGAAGGTCAATTTATGGCAAACAAAATACCAATAGATAGAAATAAATTAGATCAAAATATCCGTTTGAGAGAAATCCGGATAACAGAAACTCTCTCTTTAATTTCTGAATTATTTAAATTCAATAAATTGAGAAAATTAAATATATGTCCAAATTCATTAATTTGTGTCATTGGATAGAGTATATTATTTAAAGGCTATTGCTAAGAGTTTCATCAATTTTAGACTTCCAGTTTAACCGTAAATAATTTTTAAGGATTTCTAACTTCTTAAATTATTTTTAAATTTTTTTTTGTTCCGAATTGAAAATTTTTGACGCGAAGGTGTTCGTTTCATCTTAACACACATCGGTGTCAAGTTCGTTATTTTTAGATGTCAAACGATAGAAAAGTGCGAAAAATTTAATTTTAAATAATTATTTTTTTCTTTCCTTCGGTCCTTCCTCTATTTTTATCCCCCCGGCGACCGTGCACAGGCTCTGTAGCTCGACAGAGCCTGCAAACAGAGACCCCCCTGCGGCGCAGGGCTCCCACGCGTACCGTTTTGGCGCAGGTTGGTCGGCCCACCATGAATAATTTAATATGTATTTGGTCATACTAATTTTTATTAAAATCAATCTGAACTCCACTCACCTTGATGTCCGATTCATGGAATCCTTTGAATATAAGTAATAGTATGTACTCTGGATTCTATCCTTAAACATAAACTCAGTCCAACGGAGTACAGCACTTAGCCAACCTGCACTTTGAATTCTTGAGTTTGTGTTTTTCAATTCAAATTAAGCACTTAAAGGTTCTGCTTTGCCCTATCAGAAATTCAATCTGCTGTTAAATTTTATGAAGAATGGTTAATCGGCCTAGCATGACAGTTGAAAGCCCTAATAAGATCCTAATGATCTTTGGTTCTAAACTTACTCTACTTTTCTCTAATCCTCGATCTGAAGATGTGTCCTGTAGCAAAGTTGTAATGTTCTATTCTTAGAATCAAGTGTTAATGGCTAATAAAGTCCTGACTGAAATTATCATAAATGATTTTCAGATCTGATGCTAGAAGTGAGTAATATTATGTTGCCTGTTGTAAGAAAAATCACATTATAATGATTGATGTCCTTGACTTGATCAAGGGAAACTGAAATGCTAAACTTTCAAGTGGAGTACAGACTAATTTAGAACTTTAGCGAAGGTAGATTAGTTCAGATTTTATTTAGGAAGACTCCTGAAGTTTAGGTATAAATTTCTGGTATCATTTAGAAACAGGATTGAATTCAAAATGAGTTAATCTGTTTTGATTGAGAAGATGATTAATGAACAAAATGGAATTATGCATTCTATACTAGCTAATAAACTTCAGTCTCAACAAATCTTGATCAGATTTAAACAGCCTATAGATGGCATGGAATTTTAACTAAAATTTGATCAAGTTTCATTTTAGTTCGACTAGTGTATCAGATTATTTCAACACCTAAAGGGAGGTAGATTGGCCCCGGTTGCTGTATTCTAAAAGGGAGTGATGTATCAATAAACTTTAGTGAGGAATATTAAAACTCTTAGGATGTTTCTTAATATAAAATAGAGTGCATTCTGTATGAAATTTAAATTTATGAGGCAACAGTTCTCTAAGAATAACTGATCTAACTTAAAAGGTTTAGGGGTGGAGCTGGTCTAATTTAATCTAAGAAAACCGCTGTATAATTTGAGTCCTGGGTTAGATAGCGAGAAAAGTCAGAAAGGGCAAGGATGGGAAGAAAGTTAAATGGTTAAAATGGATTACTTTCAAGCTTAGAATAATGGACGATGAAAATGTAGAGTCTACAGGAAACGAAATTAGATTAGAAAAACTCAGAGTTAGAGTTTTTAGATTCTGAACAAAGTCATAAGAGTACTTCAAGCTCATATAGAAGACACAATAGAAAAAGTTCGAATAAAGTGATAAGAAAGCGCTGAACATCATAAGAGTCTAATATGTATTTTGCTCAATCCATTAAGGACTTAATCATATAATGTCAATAAAATTAGGATGAGAAGCCCCTCCAGATTTCAGAATAGGACATTGAGGAAAAAAGGTACCTTCAGTTGTTAGTTTAGGATAACATAAATTGCTAAGGAGGCTTTTAAAGGTACTATTAAAAACTTTTAAGGCCAGGTAAACATAAATTCAGAACTATAGATTTTGAGGCTCGAATTGAATGGAAATTTACAAGAGAAATCAGATAAGAGTTTTGAGACAACTGAATGAAACCTCGGCCCAATAAGAAAGAGAGATACAATTGTTGAACTGAAGAATTTAGAGCGTGGGGATGATAAGTGGCTGGATGTATCAACCCAATATATTTAGACCAAATTTATTTATTTTATTTCCTATTTGAACTTAATTAGAGTTCCCAAATTGATGTATTAGTTGTTTTATCTAATATAGAAAAAATATATAGGCAAAGAAATTATAGTACATAAAGATCATAGTGATTTTATCATAATCAGGGGTGCAAGCTAAATTGTGATTTGCCTATAATGAATACCAATGTTATGCCTCATCAATACGATTTGAAACTAACTAAATTAATAATGTTTAAAATCAAATTTAAATATAAGTCAAAGCCTAATCCAAACTCTAAGGAAAGTCTAAGCATATAGCCTAAAGTAATTAACTAAAATTATACTTATGAATGAGAATATGTGTTCCATTAATGCAATCAATCATTTTCAAGGGCTAAAAAAGCTTCAAACATAATTTTGCAGACACAATAGATTTTTGAGTACTTCCTCAGTAAGGTCAAACACAAAGATGCTTAGGATATTACTTTTTGCACTTATTTGCTTTTATTGTTGCTTTAACATCGCTTTAAGATTATTTTATATTGATATTGTAAATATTTATTTTGCTGCCGAGAAGATATCACAGAACAATAGTTGTTGAATTAGGTAAGGATGGGGCTGTCCATTGAAAGTTATAAAGGTGTCAATTGGAGTCTTTGAGGGGACCCAATTGATGAATTTATTTTATTGAACTTTGCTTCGAGGTTCTAAATTTGTCTATCAGAACTGCTAAAGTTGCTTTATAACATCAAGACATTTTTATAAACGTTCTCATATATATATATGTATATATATATATATATATATATATATATATTATGAATTTTGCATGTGACATAATTTGGCATGGAACATTTACTGCTGTGTCTGTGCAAGAATTTATAACACTTTTATGCTTTATCCAAAGTTTCTTGTAATTTTTATCATTTATTCCGTGATATTTGCACACTACTTTTGATATTTAAAAAAGTGTAACATTTGATATCCTTTAGTACATAGAGTATTCTCTAATTACTAGCAATTCAAATCCCAGCATTATTTTAAAATGATGCCACCAAGTCAGGTATAGTTGGAGGACACTGAGTTAGCTTAAAAGGCAAACAATCAAAGAAACTGTTGCAAGGATATTGAGAAATTGTTCCAATTTATTTTATTTTATGCTATAATAAATTGTAAGAACCAATTGATGGTTCATTTATTTTATGTATTATTCTAACTGCTCTTATATTGAATGGAAATGACTATCTTTATTTTATATGGCCTCGAAGAATGATATAATTTGTACGCAATTTTAATTAATCGTCCAATATGATCCCACGAAAAATGTATCTAATGTTGATTAGTTTTTACTAACCCATTATCAGGTCATTACAATAACTTGCAACTAAGTAGCAGCATTCTCATCAAAGCTTTAACAAGTGGGTATTTGAATCTTTGACCTCACAACTTGGCTTAAGTTCAATTAAGTAGTAAATTGATACATTAGATATCCTAATATTGCTTCTGTTGCATGGAATCAGCTCTCCTATTATCATATCTTGTTTCCTGCCTTCAGCTCATCAATCTGTAGTTCACATATTTCCACATGGTGGTTCCTGCATAATCTTGTGCCTGTGGGACAGTTATTTCTATTTTTGCTTGCATATAATGTATACTATAAATACTAAAAAAAACTTTTCTTCACAGAAAAACAAAACTCTCCCACCTTTGAAGAGCAGCATTATGTGAATGCTTATATTTAAAATGAACAAAGTGATTATAAATACAAGCACGAAATCAAAAGGAAAAAAGTGTCTTTAAGGACAAGCATAAAGCATGCAATTTTATTATTGCAAAATTAATTGTGAGATTTAAGCAAGGCGTACCTTAAAGAATCTCTTGTAATCAAGAAGCAGTTTGTTGAGCACAGATTCATTAGAAATCATTTCAAGGCAACTGCCATCATTAATAACAAGAATAATAGCAGCTTTAGAATTCTTAAGAAGCCATAATCCTCCGTTGAAAAACACATCATATTTCTCTGGATATACACCCTCAAGAAGATCCTTTGAAGAAATCTTCAAAGTATTATTCGACAAAAACTCAGAGTTGGCACCCATAAACTCGAAAAGGTTTAATCTGGTTTCAATTTCAGCATTTCAATTAGAAATTTAATGGCACCTGCACAAAGCCTTTAAAAACAGTTCAACAAAAAATATATATATATTAACCGACATCAAGGATAAAGAATAAAAGGGATAATCAAAACTTAACACTGCAGAAACGCAAAGTTGCTAATCTTAATTCTACATGAGTAGGTACAACCCCGCACTCAACATGGGTAGCATTTAAAGTAATTAACGTGCCTTTTAAAAGTCATAGATAGGTTACCCCAATAACAAGCACAAGGTACTTTGACAGCTAGAATACAAAATGTATTTTATAAATTGGTTTTAAACTTAAGTGCCACAGTAACTAAACTTGCATGATGATCACTTGCAAGAACCAAAATACTTGAAACATCACCCAGTAATCGCATAGGATGGAAAACTTGCTCAAGTAAAAGAAAGAAAGAATATGATTTTCTTGCTAAGAAGTTTGGGTTCCCCATTTCGTTAAACAAAATAGCAGCAATGCAACGCAAGAACATAAGAAACGTAATAAAAAAATAAACATTTATTACTTTTTGAAACAAAAAAAAAATATTATGATATCAAATGTTTGACCTACGAAAGGTTAAATGGTTATCATAAGAATGATGATTTCTCTTATACAGAAGTATCAGCTTGACAAAAAATTCGCACATGTAACATCTATCAGAGTTTATAAATAACTTAAGTTTCCCTTTGCAAATGTTTTAAAGAGGAGAAAGAATGAATGTCACACGAGTCGTACACCAGTTCTACGAATGGTTATTTCATCAGAATGAAAAAAAGATAATAGCAAAACTGATCTAAATCAAAGAGAGAATAGGTGCCTCAAATGCTAGAAGAAAACTATAGTTAAATAAATATGAGCATCATCTTCTAGATAGAAAGCAATACAAAGAACATGAGTTGAAGGAACAACAATATCCTAATGAGAAGGATAGCTATCAGTGATTTATACGAAGAAGTAATAATACCTGCAGAAATAAAGAGTAAATACAGCTAACAGTAATTTTAATATCATCAGATGAAAGAATCCAAATGTGCCAGTGATTAGACTTCGAGATGCATGATTTATTAGTCGCATGATATGGGCGTACCCACAGAAAAGTGGAATGGACTTGTACATTTCCAAGGAGAGCGCCGCAACATGTAATTATAGAAGACTCAACACCATTAGGATTCCAAGCAAACCTTAAAACATGAGGATAGGAACATTACGGGAGTTTGTGAATCAATGTATCCTTCCAAAAGTTGACAAGATTCCAATATAAAATTTCTAAGTGATGAAACAAAAATGGGGGCAGTCTTCTGAAGAATATTTTTTGTCAGGACTTCCAGGACTAAGCATCATGCTACAATAATGAGATTTTTTTTTTTTTTTTTTGAAGGAAATATTGAATTTTCTTCATGCAAATCCAAAGGTTTTAACAAGATAAAAGATAATACATGAAACATTACCATTGTCTAAGCTATAATTCTAGAAATTTTTGCTAAAAGCCACACACCAGCTAATATAAAATTGCTAATTTCTTCATGTAGTTAATTTTGAAGGAAAACTGCATTCTCTAAATTCAGAAATAGGGGAAGCGAAATGAGCATCTAAATTATCATTATGAGAACATATTTCTTCAACTTTCATGTCCACGTCAAAGGAACATTGGTTGTGGATAGGCTCTTCTAGGCATAAAGGAGCTTTGCAAGCATTTTTGTGGTGCAGTACTTTCCACACCCACGCACTTATGTCACTTAAATCGGTGTTGATCGCCTTCCATGAAGCTCTTGATCCTATTCTTCTTAGGTCTCCCTCTTGGTCTTTGTGTTTTTGGAGGTCCCATATTGATTTCGCGTTGACTTCTATCCCATTGATAACATTAAAGTCGACTTCTTTCAATATTTCACTGAGCACTGCAGATAATTGCTCTCTGTTGGAAACAATAGAAACTTCCTTTTTTCTTTCCTTTGCCATGGGAAGAACTGCGGCTAAGTGTCGTTCAAAAGCAGCCCTACTGCGGACGCGAACCGGAGGCCCTCTGTGGAAGACCGTCGATAAAAGTTTGCCGCATCAGAGAAGATAGACCGTCGAACGCGAACCGGAGAAGGCCCTCTGCGGCTGCACCAGTCGAACGCGATGGACTGATTTGCTCTGCGGGAAGACTGTCGTCGATAACAATCGAACCGGAGGCCCTTAGCCGCTAAAATAATGAGATGACTTGTTTACATTTTAGTTTCTGATAGTATTTCCTGAAACAAAATGAGAATTCTATTGAATATAATTCCATACCCATTGAACGGAGGTATTCAGAACACACATATCCTTGATCATGGGGAAAGAATAAGAAGTGTGAAAACATTTCCCGTTGATAAGGTTAAAATCTTTGCCATCTTCATCCGCATTCTGAAATAATCCACACCAAATGCTCATAACATTTATCAACTATATAATTTGGCATCCAAAATGGTAGATGGACGAGAGAATTGAACCTATCAATATATTCTACCTCAAGAAAATTCTTATGCGGCACTACAAAATTCACATGTTAATCTACTCGAATCAAAAATTGTTTTTCATTAAAAATTATTTAGAAATTTTACAGTTACATTGCTTGTCATATATTGTGATAGCCCGATGTCAGTTCAGCGAGAACTGTCTCGATATTAGGTATTCCCAAACCACAGGATCCTATTGAGTAATTTAAAAGAAAATGGATACATATATATAAAAGTCAGATGACATTTCTCATTCATCATAATTCTATATTACAAATGAACCAACGTACACTTCTTACAAAGTTCATTTTTTAAAACAAACGATAAACTTGAACAAAAATAAAAAAAAAGTAGCGTCGCAGATCCTCCCGCAATTTGAAAATCTAAGATTTAAAGTTCTCGGTCGAGTTCTCCCAGAAGTACCTAACCTGGCATTGTAAGGAAAATAATGTCGGGATTGGAATTCTCAATAATTAGAGAATACTCTAAGTACCGCAGTAAATAATGAAATATTATATTTTTATATTAGCAGAAGTACGATTAGCGGAAATAAGGATATAATAAAAACACAAAAAAAATAAGGCAAAATGGCAAAAGGGATAATTAATTTCTGCAAAATGTATATTACCATTTAGATACATGTTACTGATGTCATTTTTTCAGTAACCAACCAACATATGTTACTGATGCCATTTTTTAAGTAACCAACCAATGTATGTTATTGATATCATTTTTCTAGTAACCAACCAACATATGTTACCGATGTGTCATTTTTCCAGTAACCAACCAACGTATGTTACTGATATCATTTTTCCAGTAACCAACAATTTTATAAAATGATGTGATTTCAAACAACCAACCAAGCATCAAAAATTATTTTGGCTCAAAGCGAAGCTGAGCAACAGTAAAGTGCAAAAAGTAATACATGTATATATATTGAGTACCTTTTTTTTAATTTTCAAAAATGCAAAAGTTAATTGAATTTGCATAAATTTTTGATATTTGAATTAGCCTTTTTAGCTAATACTTAGAGATTAATAAAACTGAGATGAAAATAAAATAGTATGATATTTTTAAAAATATTTATTATCTTCTTTTCTATTCTATTTTTCTTTCATTTTCTTTTTGATAGAAGATAGAATTTTAAGTTATTGAAGATAGCAATAATATTTATAATAATGTTATTATTACCATTATTTAATGATAAAAATAATGTATAAAAGAAAAAGACATAATGGAAATGACTGTAGTTAAAAATTGTAGAAAGTAACAATACTAAAAATAATAAATAATAATAAAATGATTGAATTGAAATTGACATAATAGTAGTAATCATAATATAACATTTTTACTGTTATCATTTTTAATTAAAAATAATAATAATAATGCTAATAACACGCTTATTATTATCATTATTATTTAATGATAATAATAATAATAATGATATATTAATGATAAAGAAATAATAATATTATTATTATTATGTAAATAATAATAATTATATTAAAAAAATTCAAAAAAAATGAAAAAAAAAAGAATAATAAAAAATGCAAAATTTCTCTTATTTTCCTCCTCTTTCTTCCTCCTCTTACCTAGGATTACGGTTGTCGGGAGCCGGAGAGACGCTAGACGTGGCTAAAGGGGGGAGGAGCGGATAGCCGGAGTGCGGAGGCTGGAGATAGAGGAGACGGATTGGCTGCTTGCTGGCTGTGGAAGAGGGGGTTTTAGGTTTAAGGGAGAAGAGAGGGTAGTGGGTATATATAGAAGGAGGGAAGGAGAGGGAGGGGGAAACGGTCGGCCAGCTGGCGGCCAGTCGGCTACCGACCAGGGCAGTGCGTGAGTGAGTTGCATGGTTCCATCTGGTAGACTCTACGCGCGACAAAGCCTGCACCCTGCGTTGGGGTGGACACGAAGGAAACTAGAAAAACTTAATAAATAATTTCAAATAAATTTTTTCGCATATTTCTGTCATTTGATTTCGAAAAATAACAAAACTTGACACAGAAGTGTGTTACGATGAGACGAACACCTTCGTGCCAAAAAATTTTAATTCGGAGAAATATTTTATTTTATATTAATTTTTGAGTTTGCAACTTCAAAATTTAATTACGATAGAACCGTAGCTCCAAATTTGATAAAACTTTTAGTGTAACCTTTAAATAAAATACTTAACCCAATGACACCAAAATCGATGAATTTGAACTTGTATTTAATTTTCTCAATTTATTGAATTTAAACAATTCAGAAATTAATCCAAGAGTTCATGTTATCCAAATTTCTCTCAAACTAGGGCTTTTTAATCTAAAAACTATTTCTATCTAATAGTATTTTTGATTTGCCATAATTTTGAAGTTGCTCAGAATCCTGATTTTTGAGTCGAAGTTTGACCTAATTTGCAAAGTAACGATATTTGGTCGTTACATATTTTTATTAGTCCTTACTATCTCAACTGGTAGATTCATCCATCAGAAACACCTAGTATACGTATGTAGATCATGCCTTTTGGAGAACAAATTATTTTTGGAAAATGAAATAAGACAATTTTGGTAGTCAGTTTCACCTAGTTTTGAAAGCTTTTAACCACTATAGAATTTACATATGATTTCATAATAAAAATAATAAGCATTAATCTAACAAAGTATATCCTATAATATCCAAGCCACAACTTTTCATTAAATTATATTCTTAAATTCTTATGTACTTTTCCTCTTTTCCATGCAATATTATTCTTTTTTTTATGCCATGAGAACTAGATCTGGTTAGTAGACGAACAAAAAAAATTATCAAGACCACCTACATGGATGATACTGTTTCAACTTGGTAGCATTGTTTGAAGAGGTAGCTCATAGTAGGTAAATGATCTCACATGCACGAGTGCTTTTGTATGGCTTAACCACCACCACCAGCGTTGAATAAAAACTCAAAAAGCAGCAGCAGCATTTCTTTTTTCTTTTGTTGTTATTATTATTATTATTAATATTTATATTCCAACTATATAGTCTAAGTACTCATTCAGGTAGTGAACTGCTATCAACTATGAGCCTATAAACTAGTTTTAGTTCATTTAATACCTACCACTAAGAACCATTAGAAATAATCTGTTATCTTAAAGACTGAACTTTTATGTTAAACATTTATTCCTAATTCCAAAGATTAAAATGACGGAAATATGTCGGAGCTTGAAGGCAGTCAAAAGCTTAATTAGGCACAACTGATATGACAGTAAGTACGTAAAATTCAGAGAACGGCAATGATGGCAATCATCATGCAGAAATTCATGCAAGGGTGCAAATATTCACATAATAAATGTTAATGCTCAATAATTACTAGCTAAAGCTTATTAAATATTTACCCAACTTAAATTCCTATCAGAAATTAAAAATGTAGCACAGTACCTCATTGAAGATGATTGTATGCTTTGCACTGCATGCTGAAATAAGTTCAAATTAATGTCCACAATCTGCCTAGCAAGCATAGCTCTTTGGTCTTTCTTCCCAATAATAAATCCACCTAAAATATGGCCCTGCCCAATCCCATGCAGCTTTTTTTTAGATGCCCTAAAACCTTTCAAAAACTTCTTTCTCAGATTCCAATCCTGCAATATTTAACAAGGCAACATTGTCAAAAAAAAAAACTTAAAATTAAAATTTTTAAAACTTCTAACAATAATTATTGATTTGAGTTATATTAAAGCAGTCACTTTATAAACTAAGCGAACTTATTAACTTTATATAATTACCAAGTTTTATACGCTCTAATCGAAATTTGTCTATTTGTAATTGAGAATACATTTTATGGTCAAAATCAGCAAAAGCCAGAACATCATAAAGAATAGCAAAGTACAAATTATCCTATAACCTCCAAAGATGCTAAAAAGCCAACGGAATAGCATTCTCCCAACCAAAAAAATCCTTGCTACGGGTAAACTAAGAACAAAAAACTTGTAACACAATTTCAACCTCTAGATCTATGCAAGACAGTACTTTTGAAAAAAGCAAAAAAAAAAACTATAAAAAAGCCAATATGAGCCCTTCTTGTGTCTCATTATGTCCCATCTGTGATGGAGTTTGAAGATAATTATCAATCGATCATCATCAACAATAAGTGCATTCAGGTCCATCATCCACAATTAAATCAAGAAAAAAGTAAGTTGTGCCCACGGATCTTAGCCTCCGAAGATAAGAAAGCCTGAAACTTTATTAATGAGTTCATTCAGGTTCATCATCCACAATTAAATCAAAAGAAAAATATTTTGTGCCCTTGGATCTTAGCCTCCAAAGATACAAAAGCCTGAATCTTCGGCCACAAGCAGCAACAAGCTCACCTCTATCATCTCTAATGAAAGCTTCACCAAGAACAGATCTATTAAGCATATAAACAAACCATCAACATGTCATTTAGCCATTTTGGAAGGAGCTCCACCAAATTCAAAGATTAGTGGGCCCATTGGGGCCAGAAAGTCCCAAGGACCCACCTCAAGGAAGGATCAAGTGGATAGTCAGTGCCAGAATATTGCTAGGACAGATTGCAGGGTTGGGGAAAGGACAATCATGTTTCTTTGCAAACTGATTGCACCATGCTTTATATATCACATAATTTTTAAGTACTAAACCTGTTTCTTGATTAATGATTAGCGGCTCAAAACAACAATCTGAAATCATTCCAGCTGCTTCAATGGGAAATAAAAATCCCCATGTTGAAAGAGGTGCAAAGATTACTTTAGCAAAGCTACAGCTGCATGCAATTTGCTCCCGAATTTGAATTTAGAGAAGCCCCAAACACAGTGCAATCCGTGATTTAACCTCTGCAATTAAGCCATGCATCGCATAACAGTCTCCAAAAAAAACAGCTTTCCCTTGGGACCGATTTTCAGCTCTGCAGCTGCTACTTTTAGTAAGCAGATTTCCTGTCACACACCAGCTTCGAATAGCCATAGGCGTCAAGCTCCTCAATCCATTCCAATTTATCAACGCCAGATATCTCAAGGCTACAGTAATTAACAATCCATTCAGTCATCATAGTACCAAGCATGTGGGTGAGTAGCTAAGTATTTCAATTATCGTGGATTTAAGGAAAAGAGAAGAGCAGCACATGTTCTATCTCTTCAATCTTACCAAAAGCATGGAATCAAGCAAATGCCCCATTTCAGTTCTAACTGTCAGATCCAATAGAAATCTTTGGCCAATATCCACAGATTGGTGCTCATTTGGACAATTTGCACTCCTTGTATAAAAGATGCGCCACTTTAAAGAATCATTTCCTCTAATTACAGAAATCTACCCACGGACCATGATTTATTTGCCTAGATGTAATGACCCAATGTCGTACTTTGCAATTAGGTCAAGTCCCGACTCAAAAATCAGAATCCCGGGAAACTTCAAATTAGGGCAAACAGAATTACCATTGGTTAAAAATAATTTTTAGATCAAATTGCCCTAGTTTAAGAGAAATTCGGATAACAAAAACTCCTGCTTTAATTTATGAAATTTTTTAAATTCAATAAATTGAGAAAACTAAATACAAATCCAAATTCATCAATTTTTGTGTTATTGGATTAAGCATATTATTTAAAGGCTACGCTAAAAATTTTATCTATTTTGGGGTTCTGGTTCGATCGTGATTAATTTTTAAAATTTCAAACTCCAAAAATTAGTTAAAAAATAATTTTGCTCTGAATCGAAATTTTTTGACGCAGGGGTGTTAGTCTCATCGTAACACACCTTTATGTAACTTAAAATTTTGCATTTTTTTTATTTTGTTTTCTTTATTTTTTTTCTTTTTTCTTAATGATAATTATACTATCATTATTATGTCATTGCATTATTATTGTTATCATTAATTAATAATGAATAACAATATTATATTATAACTGCTATTTCCATTTTATCAATTTAATTTCAGTCATTTTCATTATATCTTTTTCTTTCATACATTATTATTATCATTAAATAATGATAATAATAACATTATTATAAATATTATTGCTACCCTCAATAACTTAAAATTTTGTCTTCTATCAAGAAGAGAGCGAAAGAAAAATAAAATAGAAAAGAAGAAAGTGAATACTCCTAAAAATATCATATTACATTGTTGACTAAAAAGGCTATTAAAATATCAAAAACTTATGCATATTTAATCAATTGTTGCACTTTTGAAACTTAAAGAAAAAGATACACAGTATATAAACATATATTACTTTTTGCACTTTACTACTGCTTAGCTTCGCTTTGAGCAAAATTCATATTGATGCTTGATTGGTTTTTTGAAACTAACATCCTTTTATACGTAGTTGGTTACTGAAAAAATGATATCAGTAATATACGTGGATAGTTACTAGTAAAATGACATCAGTAACATACGTGGTTGGTTACTGAAAAAATGACATCAATAACGTACATGGTTGGTTACTAAAAAATGACATCAAGAATATATGTGATTGGTTATTGAAAAAATGACATTAGTAACGTACGTGGTGGGTTACTGAAAAAACGACATCAATAACCTAACATCTTTATGATAATACCTTTTACAGGAAATTAATAATCACGTTTGCGCTATTGCCTTAATTTTTTTTTGCTGCATTTTTATCACATTCTTTTTCAGTTAATCGCCTCTCTGGCAATATAAAATGTAATATTGATAATGTTTACTGCGATACTTAGAGTATTATCTAATTATTGGAAATTCCAATCCCGATATTGTTTTTTTTACAATACCAGGTCAAGTACTTCTGAGAGAATTCGAACGAAAACCTTAATCATAAATTTTCAAATTTGCTAATGGATCTACGATGCTATTTTACATATCTTTTTATTTTATTTTTATTTCAATTTCACTTTTGGTTTAAAAAGATGAACATTATACGAGATGTACGTTGGTTATTTTTGTAATATGAAATTTTGATGAATGAGAACTATCATTTGGCCTTTATATATGTATCCCTTCTCTTTTAAATTGCTCAATAGGATCCTGCGGTTTATAAATACCTAATGTCGGAATAATTCTTGCTGAATTGGCATCGGGCCTTCACACTAGTCTATACCCATAGAAGTAGAGCATTGTTTATAAAAATGAATGTGTGGCAAGCCACAAAGGAGCATCTCCATATCTGAAGGTCACATATATCAAGCCCTCCAACTCCTTTATGCATATAATTCAATTTCCATTTGACACAGTGTTGTTTTAATAAATTTAAAACAAAATATATGAAATATAATATTAATTAATTAAAAGTTATATTATTGATTAAAAGACTAATGAAAATCAAGTCGTTACAAAAAGCATATAGTCAAATTTCTTAGCTTAGACAGATGTGATTAACATGATATGGAGGAGTTTTCTAAAAAATTGTGCAATAAGAAAATCCTACTCAAATTTAAATGAAAATTTCATAGAATAGCTGCTAAACCATCAATGTCATATGAGACAGAATGCTGGCCTACAAAACAAAAACATATTGTTAAAATAACACTTGTAGAGATGAAGATATTGCAGTGAATAAAAGGGGGCATGATAAAAAAATGAGGACAATACATAAAGTGTTGTAGCCCAGTAATTGAGGCTCTTAGGTTTGCATTTAACAAATCAAAAATTCTAATTTCATAAGCAGCATATTTGCCTTGATGGCTCAATTTCTTCAAAAAAACAAGTACATTTACAACAATGAAGGAGTAACCCAATTAAAGATAAGCTCAAAATAATCATCTTACAGATAGGTTGTCCATATTTCATGTCAACTAATAAATGCCTATTGAGAATAACTGAGTCAATGAATTTTACCCCTATTAAAAAAAAAATCTAAAAAAACATGGTAAAATATAATCAGAAATGATCTCGAGAGAAGCATTTGATAGAGCACTATAGAAACAAAGGATTAATATGCGAGATAAGCGTTGCAATTTGATGAACTTGCACAAACTTTAACTGCACTTTTAATAACTGCACTTTTATTTATATCATTTTCTTAAAATTCACATTGCATTTCCTTAAAATTCACATTGCATTTAATGACTCAAAATTTACAAATAATTTTATCCATATCAAGCTTGATGTTGAGTAAATTTGAATGCAAACATATTTCTCTTTCCATGCAATTATTTTAAAATGAAATTATTTAGATATGCAATAATTCAATAAAATTTAAAAGACCACCCTCAAAAGATTTTTTTTTTGAGTGAGCAGGAGAGGAATTGTCTACAGTACAAGTTTATGTTTCAATACAAAAGGCTGCATTTTTGTTCTTTTGGCATTCTGAAAAATTTATATGGTAAGCATAAATCTTCTTGTACACGTAGTTCAAAAAATAAGGGAGAACAAAAGTATACATCTACACATCTGCTTTTATATTTTCAAAGTCTATAAATTATATTTTCAAAGTCTTCATAATAGAAATCCATCTATTAATTCAATGTTTGAGAAGAAAAAAATAAATGGTCATCAAAAGCAAAATAATAATGTCATCATAGTTTCTGCTTCTATGAGCAGCAAGATATCCAGATCCTGAAATCCAAACATGTCTTTTTCTGAAAAAATGTCGTGAATTCTCTCACATGTGCCAAATTAGGTTAGCATAGAAAATTTGTGTGACGAAATTGATCAATTGAAAAGTTTTCAAAAAACTTGAAAATGTTTGTCTACGTTATAAAGAGTTTAAAGAATCAAGAAAACAGAAGTAAAGAAAAGCAAAAAAAATATAGTGACGTGAGATTTTATAGCAATTAGGTACACGATGGCCTATGTCCACTTAATTACAAGCATATGCAATTCAAATTTTAAAAAAAAGCTTAATGACAAAGGAAAAAAGATATTACGTTTATTATGCTTCAGAGTATGCCAGTGCAATTGTGCACGTTTGCACACGGGAACGTGAAAAAGAGATTACATTTCCCTGCTTCATAGTAACTTTAGTACAAATTTGTAAACAACAAGAAGAAGCAAAAGATCTTTTCAAGTCACATCTATATCGAACAGAAAAAGTTACAGCAATCACCACTTCCGATAGTAACGTTTACAGCTAATAAATCCTCCCTAATTGCTACAATGTCACTTACTGCGATTATAGTTGTTCATTAGTTTAAGTAGATTTCTCTTTTCACACTAGCATGAGAAACACGGATGTATTGAGTAGTCAAACAACATTATTTGAGATATGTTACGACAGCAATGACATATAAATCATATACATACATACATACATACATACATACATACATACATACATATATATATATATATTTTATTATTATTATTTTATCCAAAAATCAAAACTAAGTATAATCTGAATCAAAAAAATGGAAGTCCTTTGGATTGTGGGTGTTAACTGAGATATAAGAAATAACAGAAAGCTATCATCATATCACAATCATTAAAAAAAAATTGCAGCACAACAGATCTAGCACACAATACATACACAACAGCGAGATTATATAGTAACAGATCTCACCATTTGACGCCTTTCCTTTTTAGATTTCATGTCACTACGCAAGTTGAGCTCTAAAAGCCCCTTTGGAGGTGTGATCAACATTTCTCGCCTATCCATATCAATTTCTGGAACTATGGCTTTAACAAAAGGAATCCACAAAATTTGATCAGAAGAATCCTTTTCTGGCGAATGTGTATCAGAATGATCTAACTTTTTTTTATTTAGATGACTTGAATAACGTTTAACATGTAAGAGATCATTAGCTCCGGTGTTGAAAACATTGGTGACAGTTCCAACAAGAACGCCTGTTTCCTGGAAGTATCGAAATGCTTTGTTAAATTAGGAAAATAATGTTTCTCAAAATAAGGTGAACCTGAAATTTTTATAAAAAAGTAATAACGTAGCATTCTACAAATAGAGAAAACTAGATATTTTTGACATAACAAAGCAAAAAAGAAAAAGACAGGGCTACTTATTTCACAAATGTTAATGATAGAATCAGATTCTACCTGGTCAAACTAGGAACCAAAAGAGTTCAACTGTGTGATGGCTTATATATAATATGAATAAGAAGGTATGTTTAATTATGTTCCACATGACAGCCTCAATTCAAATGTATGCCCGCTCATACTATAATATGAACAGAAGTAATGAGGAATAGTGCTTTAAGAGTCAAGAGGGCTGTTTTGATGTGTTAAATAAATGGAGACAATTTCTTTAAAGATAATTTTAATTTGGGTCAATGGAAACGCTTCAATTAAGATTTCATTTAAGCCAAAATTCGTCAAAACATTTTCAAATTTTAATTTGGTAAATAAGAATAAATGGAACCGAGTTTTCTTTCTTGAATTTTAGTCAACTGGAAAGTCTCAATTAAGGTTCCATTCACGCCAAAATTCTTAATAAAAAAACAAGTCACCTAATTCAAGCGATACCTGATTTGAGGTTAAGAAAGTTCTAAATAAAAATAATATGTAAAATATTTTTAGGTAAAACAAATTTTAAATAAATACTTGAGATGTTTGAAAGTTTTACCGTGCAATTAGATTTTTATATTAGTTTGGGTGAAAAGCTAACTCTAAGTAAAAAAGGAATAATAAAAACCCTAAATTTTATATGTCGTCCGGAGGGCTGGCATGGTCTAGCAAAAGCTCTAAAGCTGCCCAAAGATCGAAGGGGCCGGTGAGCCTCTATCAAGCATGCCCTAAATATTCATTATTGCCCACTGTGAAGACAAACAAAGGACCAACAACATGGTAATGATGTGATGACCCATGTTATATTAATAACAATCAATCTAATATTAGGTACATCTCCGCAGGATCATATTAACGATTATACAAAATAGTATTTAAGCAGCATTCAGAGTCATACAAAAATATAAGAAATATCATTCATTCAATTTAAAGATAGCATCATCCAGAATATTAAATATTTGTTAACATACTATTTTTGAGAAGACTTTGGCCCCAGCGAGTTGATCGAATAGATCGTCTAATCGAGGTAGTGGATATTTATTCTTGATAGTTATCTTATTTAATTCTCGGTAGTTAATGCACATGCGCATCGAACCATCTTTCTTCTTAACAAAAAGAATTTGAGCTCCCCAGGGTGACATGCTGGGCTTAATAAAGCCTTTTTCCATTAATTCCTGCAATTGCTCGTGAAATTTTTGCAGCTCCTTTGGGGCTAGACGATAAGGTGCTTTTGACAAAGGGTACGATCCAGCCACTAGGTCAATAGTAAAATCTATTTCCCTTATTAGAGGTAGACCGGAAAGCTCGTCTGGAAAGGCATCAGGGAATTCTTTGACCATTCTAGTTTCTGATAACGAGACGTCTTTTTCTGATTCTTTTAACATAGAGACTAGGTAAGCCTCACACCCTTTGCGAATTAACTTCTCCGCTTTAAGTGTGCTGATTAGAGAAGCGTTAATACCTAATCTGCATATGAATACATCAGGTTTCCCTTCTCTCTTAAGGGTAAATTTCTTCTTCCAACAATCAATGACCACTTCATGTATACTCAACCAATCAATCCCTAAAATAATGTCGAAGTTCATTATAGGGAGGATTTGTAGAGTGGCCTCATATACCACATCATTGATTGGGATGTTGCAACTGAAAAACTGCTAAGCACTCATGGTGACTCCGAAGGGTAACCCAATTTTAAGAGACTGGCTAGATTGTAACACTGAATATTGAGAGCCCTAAGGCAATTTTTCGAAATAAAAGAGTAGCTTACTCCCATATCAAACAAAACGCTAAAAGATTTACTATTAATTTGTACGGCACCTAATTAGAAAAGGAAACAACTATTATAAAAGGTTTATGCAAGCGTGTAGAAACTTTAGAGTAAATAAGGTAAAGTACCTGAAACGCTAAAAGATTTTACATAAACTTGTCGTCGCGTGCAATGATCGAAGTGAGGGCGTACATTCTTGCTAGAACGATGGGTCGAGGAACCTGTCCATTCCTTTGGGTAGGCATCGCTGTTGCAACTTGCCTAGGAGCAACTCCTTTTCGTTGATTGTTGGCGGGGGGGGGCAGCTGGTGATAAGTTCTGGTTTTGGGCAAATCTTGCCCCAGGAATAACGTCTCCATCGATTGTCTTTTTGGCAATACAAAAACGATAACCGTGACCGAAGCGACCGCAAATAAAACAATGGTTCTGCCTGTGGTAGCATCTCCCGGTCAGGTGAGGTCACTCACAAGCTACGCCTTCATTGGTCCTAGGAGCTTCTGCATACATATGATATGCCTTGGCTGGGGGAGGAAAATAGGGATGCTTGTAAGTCTCCTGGTCTCTAGCAGAAGTGATCGGTCTTTTCCCTTGCCTTTTCGCAATCACCTGCTCGTGGTGCTCAAGCATTGTTGTACATTCTAAAAGGTTGGCAAATTTTGTATGCTAAGTGAAATCAGGTTGGTGCGAATGCTGTCTTTTAGAACTTCCAAGAACCTACTACACCTCGAAGCTCTGCAATCTACCAGCTTCGGTACGTATCGAGAGAGTTTTGTAAACTCTATCTCGTAGGCTGCTACTGATCTATTCCCCTGAGTTACCTTTATAAATTGGCTCTCGAGAATTCTTTGCGCTGAGTGGGGAATAAAGCGGTTTCTGAATGCAACAGTGAATTATGCTCAGGGTATGTCCTCCAAACTGACGCCCTTAAAGGTTGTCTCATACGTGATTCTCTACCACTTCTCGGCTTCGTCTTCTAGCAAATATTTTGCTAGTCTAACTTCCTCTCTTGTAGGACACTTTAAACTGTCAAACTTGCTCTCTACAACTTGGATCCAGTCTTCGACCTCCATGAGTATGGTTGATCCGTTAAAAGTAGGAGGATTCAACTTGGGGAAGGCTTGTAAGGCATCGTCTACCCGCAACCTTTGTCCTTGAGATGGTTCTGGTGGGAGCAGGGAGGTAGAGGCTCTCCCTTGGTTTGAAAGGGCTTGCAGTACGGCTTTCAGCAGCCTGTATCTCCTATTATCTGTTGTATATGCAGATATGGTCGACTTGACCGGGGTCTCGGAAGGTATTTCAAGGAATGCTTCGTCGCAATCCATCTATTAGAAATGATTAATAAATTTTGTAATTAGAAAAGGTTGCGTCTGAAAGGACACAAACATTTTGATTAATAACATTGCAATGACAGAAGAGTTTTACAAAAAAAAAAAATTTGCTCCAAAAGTTTCTAGTAATAAAAGATTCATACACAGAAAAAGGAGCTGCATTAACAGTATGACTTATTTCATACTGGATGAACCACAAAAAGGTATAATCTAAATCCTATTCTACGAACTGGAGGGATCATAACTAGTCATTCTCCTTTTTGATGCGAACTCCCCAAGGTCCCAGGCTTTCCTCTTTCCTTTCGAGGTGGAAGCAATCACATCGCCAGTATTGATGAGCTCCTTCAGGTTGTGGAGTTCATCCTGCAATCGAACAATTTGACGCTTCTGCATTTCATTATTCCTTTCCACTTGCAAATTCAAGGCAGTCATCTTTCCGTGTAATCCTTTAAGGTCTTGAACTTCTATCTCTAAATCACTCATCCTGTGACCGGATACTAATATTCACCAGGCTAAGGTATTCTCTGCCTCACTTAGTCTTTCTGTTAAAACCTCAACTTTTGATTCCTCAGCGGGGGCATCCATGTTGGTGCTAGGATCAATTACCCCTGAGTTCGAGTAGTCATCATCACTGTCCCCCTCCTCAAAGTATTCAACCATATCATCACGATGATCCATCTATAAGAGATAAAATGATTAATACAAAAAAAAAGTTTATTTTACACCCTAATTGCAATGAACATATCTTCATTTTTGTATATATATTCTTCCCTCTCAATGTGCTCAATCATGCTCTGATACCAACTATGATGGGCCGACATTCGGGTGTTCACATACCGCAGAATCATATTAAGCAATTTGAGAGAAAAAAACATACACATAGAAAAACCAAAGATATTTCTCATTCATTTCAAAATTTCATAATATAAAAATTTTCATCATACATCACGAACATTGTTCAACTTTTTTTAAGAATAAAGAAAAAATAAAAAGATAAATAAAAGTAAAAGTAGCGTCGCCGATCCATCGACTAGTTAATAATTTAAGTTTTAAAGTTCTTCTTCAAGCTCCCCCAGAAATACCTGACCTGGCTGGTATTGTTCAGAAAATAATATCGGGATTAGAATTCTCAGTAATTAGAGAATACTGTAAGTACCACAGTAAACAAAATAATATTACATTTTTATAAAAGCAAATATGCGATTAGCAGATAAAAAGATAAAAATGCAAGAAAAGTAAGGTAATAGTGCAAAATGAATAAAAATTTTCTGTAACAAGCATTATCACAAAATATAAGTTACTGATGACATTTTTAATAACTCACCACGAATGTCACTGATGTCATTTTTCCAGTGACCTACGAATATTGCTGATGTCATTTTTCCATCAACACAAATGTTAATGATGTCATTTTCCAATAACTCATGAATGTCACTGATGTCATTTTTTCAATGACCCACGAATGTTGTTGATGTTATTTTTTCAGCAACTCACAAATGTTACTGATATCATTTTCCAGTAACCCACGAATATTATCACATTGATTCCGAACAATCAATCAAGCTTCAAATGAACTTGGCTCAAAGAAAACAAGCGAAGTTAAGCAACAATAAATTAAAAAAAAAAAAGATGACGCATGTCATATACTGGGTACATTTGTTCTTTAAGATCCAAAGTTTGGCAGTTCAACTTTTGGATCTATATTTAGATTTGGATATTTTTAAGTTAGCTTTTAACCAATGTTCTTAGGAGTAATTACTATCTTCATTTACATTCTGTTTTTCTTTCGCTTTTACATTAGGTTGGCATTATTATTATGATAATTATATACAAAAGTAAAAGACAGAATGGAAATGATAAAAATTATATTGTAGAAAATAATAATAATAATAAAATATTAGAATAAAAAGTGCTTAAATGGAAACATAATCACCTTAAAATATATGCACTTGTTTATCATTATTGATTAATGACAACAATAATAATGTGATGACATAAAGTTTATTTAAGTATAAAAGGATATGCATAATGTTATTAGCAAAATCTCATCCTTTCATTCTCCTTTTTTACCTAGGATGGAGTTGCAGGAAAGCTGAGAGAGGCTGGACGGCTGAAGGTGGCTGAAATGGTGGCTGGCTGGTGGCCGGTAGGAGGAGGGAGGAGGGCTGCCACTGGAAGGGGAGGCTGGTAGCAGGGAGAGAGGCCGGCAACAGAGAGGGGGCTGGCTGGCTGCTTTGGAGGGCCGGGAAGGGAGTTGGTAGGTTTGGAGGGTCCGAATGGTGTGGTTCTGTGGCCGCTGGGGTTGATCGCTAGTTGGAGAGGGGCTGGCAGCAGGGGAGAGGGGCTGCCAGCGAGGGAGAGGGGCTAGCTTGTGTGTGTGGAAGGTGAGGGAGTGGGGGAGGAGTTTAAATAGAAGAAGAGAGGGGGGGAAGAGGAAGGGTAGGTGAAGGGGGGGTGGGGACCTCCCAGGCGCAGGTTTCGCCTAGGAGGGGAAGGAAAATAGGGGGGGTGGGGGTAGGGAGAGAGAAAATCTTTAAAAAATTTGAATAAATTACTTAAAGTTAAATTTTTCATATTTTTTTACCGTTTGGCATCCATAAATAATGAAACTTGACACTGAGGTGTGCTACGATGTAATGAACACCCTCGCGCCAAAAATTTTTGACTCAGACAAATATTTTATTTTATATTAATTCCTTATTTAAACTTCAGAAATTAATTTAGGTTAAACCGATGATCCAAAATTGATGAAACTTCATGAGCAATTTTTAAATAATGTACTTACCATAGTGACACAAAAATTGATGAATTCAGACACATATTTCGATATTCTTGATTTATTAAATTTAAGAAAATTCAGAAATTAAAGCGGGAGTTTCCGTTATCTGGATTTGTAATGACCCAAATAATAGTCATTTTATAGCATTCTTGAATATTATCTTTTGACTTTTGTATGTGTATACTCTTTTTCTCTCAAATTACTCAATATGATCCTGCGGTGAATGGACACCCGATGTCGGAACGGTTCCTGACAAATCGGCATCGGGCATTCACAGGATTTCTCCCAAACTAAGACGCTTTGATCTAAAAATTTATTCTCATCTAAGGGTATTTTTTGTTTGCCCTAATTTGAAATTCCCCAAAATCCTGATTTCTAAGGCAAGATTTGATCTAATTTATAAAGTAACTACATCGAGTCGTTACAACTTACTCCTTAAATATAACAAAACAAACAACACCTAGTTAATAAGGGATAGCTAGTTTAAACTACTTCATTACAAAGTCAAAAACATAGCAAAAAAACTATCAAAACCTACTCTTACTAAAGTCAATAATGAGAGAGCATTTTCATATGCCAAATTCAAAATTATGAAAAGTGCAAGCATTATATTTAATTTTACCATCCCCTTCCTAAACCACCTATAAAAGTTGGCTAAAAGCAATGTCAAAATTCATTCCAAAATAGAAGAGCAAATGAAAAAGAGAGCAGAAGAAAAAAGAGTAAAATAAAAGGAGAAATAAGAAGGATTATCATCAAAGGAGTTCATTTGAAATTTCAATGCAAAAGTCCTTGGTTTCTTAAAAAGGCATGGTTCTCAAGGCGGAATTAAGTTCTTAATGCTAATTTTTTCAAATGTAGCCCTCATTTTTTCAGCAAGCGATTGTAGTTCTCAGTCAGTCTTGATGAAAACATTGACATCTACATTCACATCATTTATTTTATAAAAATAAATTATTGATGTCTCACTTATTTTATTGAAACATATTATGTGCAAGCATAGTTGTTATTGATTTCACTACATAACACATCTTGTATTATGTTTTTATATTCTAATATGAATAGACTTTATTCAGGCATCTTTTTGCTTGAAATCATAACAGCTTGTATCAAACTTTGGCTTAAAAAGTTTTCAAATTTTTACATGACAAAAAGAAAAATCAAGATCAATATATTCAATAGCTAAAACTTCAGTACCAACGAGAGTTCCATCAACTAATAGAGAGAGCAAAACCAAAATAAATCAAACAAGAGCATAGATTTGATGGAAGATCTCAATGTCATCCACTATATCTCCAATATAAATGTTGCTTTAAATATCTTAAATTAAACCATCAAAACAAGTTTCATGAAAGTTTTATGCAACGATGATAAAATTTCGCCACAATGATTAAGGGGCATATCATATGCAAGTTTTTTACTCTCAAAATATCGGATGATGCTTAGTCACTAGTTCAACTCATCCACAAGGCAATCAAACTTTGTCAGCATCATGTTTGAGTTCGAGATTCATACTTTAAGCATGTTGTCATTGCCACCAAATAGTAGGGATAGATGTCAGTAGTTCATAAGAATCATCTACCATAAAGCTCAATGGCATTAAAGATTTTGTCCTTAGAAACAACATCAAAAGGAACAAAAAGGCAAGTACATATCTTATATTATAACATCACAATAGAGATGGCTATCAAAACAAGAGAAACAATAAATAAAAAGATAAGAGAAAATTGGGAGGCAAGTATAAGCAGCTCAATCATGATGGAAATAAATATTGAGATCATCCAAGGATACATTCTCAAAAGAAAAAGGAATTAATGACAATTGTAAACAATATATTAATATGAATACAAGGCATGATGAATTAAATATTATCGATGAAGTGATGGTGCGTATAATAAAAATATGCTTTCATCAATAAATTTCGAACACATAACATGAGAAAAGCGTGAACCTATAAAAGCACAAGCCATTGGAACTAACATCAATAAGCTTTTTAAAAAACTGCTAGAATATTATATCCAATATTAATTGCATCTAATCTATAAATAAACCATATGCAGACCAACATTATTTTAAATTATTATCACATTCCACCACTTCCTTGCTATCCAGCATCTAATCCCATACTAGTATATCGAACACATCTCGTAGACAGATAATTATTGCAAATAAATCTATCTTTATGCAAATGGACTCTAAAATTAGACCATGATGATTTATGGATTACAATACAAAAGTACAAGGGTTATGATCAACCAATGAGGTTGTCCTTAATTACACAGGTAAGGATAGCTAATTTTAAGGAATTTTTCTAAATCGTTGGGATAAAGATTGCAAATTAACACCAAATATTTTAAGTTGCATGGCTCCACACCTATTTTTCTTTTTGGCGGTGGATGTTGTTGTGTCTATCTAAATCAAACTACCCATTACTTTGGACAACACTATTACCAAATGTTTGTGACTAACAGGTAGTTAGAACAAGAAATTCTTGTTCCGCCTGTATTGGAAATCCACAAGCATATTCTAGGTTTGTACTTCACAAAATAATAACGCCATTGTTTTAGTATTAGTGATTGCTAATACGAAATGCCTTGGATAAATTATCCTATAAAATCTAGAAGATGTGTTTTATTTGCAAGCGCTCATGATAGCGATTAATAAAAAAGTTTGCTATTGGCATCGTGAGCCCGTAAATACAACGTTTATTCATATGTGGAACAAAGTACAGTGATTAATATCGTAAGAAAGTGTGACACTTAATGAAAGTTTAAATAAGAGAATTAATTATTTAATTGAATAATATGGGTTTTAAATAAATAAATAAATAATTAAAATTATCCAATATTTGTTAAAAAATTACACCAAACTAAAAAATATAGTTTTATTAATCTTTCCTAAGATTTAGATAATCTTCTCATTTAAATTCTTTTTGATAAAATTTAAATGTTTAAAATTTTAAATATCATAAAAAAAAAAGATTAGTTCAAGAAAAAATGTGTACTTATGACCTCTATATATTTTTCTCTACATTGTACAAATTTCAAAAAATTTTAGGTACAATTAATTCAAAAATACAATTTAAATTTTTTTAACTATATTCATAATTTAATTACTTAAGCTATTTAAATAAAATCCCACTGTTTCAAACCTGAGATCAAATTTCCATCATCCAATTAAGCTCGATAACAAATTAACCTGTTATCCCAATTGACAAACCTAAGAAAGCAAATGTGACCGATAAGCCTTCAACCTAGTGCTACAATATTGTTTTCCTCCCATAACCACCCCATTTTTTTAGTGAAATGATCCATATGCCCCTCATAACATATCATAAAAGTAACATCTGCTATTTTCACTCTGCAGCCTAAGGCTGACCCAAAACACCAAGCCATTACTAATGATCATTCTCTCACTCAAAATTAAAAAATGATAAGAAAACAAAACTACGGAACCATCTGATTGACCTGAAAACACCTACACAGTCCCAAATTTGGCTTGGAAACACTATATTTTAATAAATTCAATTATAATAAAATTCAAATAAAATGCAATAAAATAAAATAAAAATTTATCTTCCTCGCTTCAACTCTTAACTAGTTCCTTGTTCCATGTATGAGTCTTGGTCCTTAATCTCACGAAAGGTGACAATTACACTAACTATATGCGATATTACCAACAATATAGTGTGATCTATCCAGAGACCTTTACAAGAAAAAGCCTCTAAAAACCTTTATTATACTTAGGAGCTGTTTGACATGAGAAAATTTGAAAATTTTAGTGTAAGATAATCTGATTACAATGTAATCATATTAGTTTATTGTTGTTTGGTAATTTTTTAGGGAAGCTTATGAATTTTCTGTTTAAAATGAAATAATCTAAGAGTGGTATTTTAAGAAATATGGAGAGTAAGATTGCCCCCTCAAAAAAATTTCAATTTTTAAGGGTTAATTTAAATGAAATCAATTTTGTTCAAAATACAAAATCGATTTCAAACAATTTTGATTTCATTTAGATCAACGACGAGCAACAAAATAAGGAGATAGATTTTGCGTAAGCTGAGAAAATGATCTCGAACGAGAAGATTTTGTTAGTTTAGAGTTTAAGCGCTCGTTTGTTCGAATGAAAATTTTCGCTGGAATGAAAGATTTCGTTCGAACAAACAAACAAAATCTTTTCGTTCAATTGTTCAAACAAAAACGATTGAACCAAAACTTTCATTCATTCTAACGAGTTGTTTCATTGGCGAGCGAACCTCCTCCATTGCGTACTTTACTCTGTGCATCCTTAGAATTTGCATGAATCGAGGGTAATTCTTTTACTCCCTTCTTATATATATTAATGCAAAATTGAAACTCAGTGTCAAAACTTTTCACCCGTTTTACTTCATGTCAAACCCCGGTAAACTCAGTTTCCCCGTAAAAAATTTACTTTACAGTACTTTTATCTCATGCAAAACAATCTCTTATCTTAACCCTTCAGATATTCTCAAGGAATCATAAACTAATTTGCTTAGGATGTACCACCCAATTTTCTTTCCAAAGCTTGATATGACTTATCAAATTCGTTAGCTCTTACTAAAATTTTAAATTTTTACCGATAGATACTACAACATAAGTATAAGCATAGTCTTATATTAACAAAATTGAAAAAAAAAAATGTAAATATGCATTAGTTTATATGAATTTAAGTACATACATATAATAAAGAATCTTTAGACAAAAATCAAAACATTAGCATAATTTTTTATAATTTTATAAAATTTTAACATTGGAATGACTTGAGACCATAGGGTACTGATCTTCTTAATTTTGTTGCTAAGCTTTAGGTACATAAAAATTTAGTGATATTAAATTAATTTATTCACAAATGTCATTATCTATTGCTTTGTGCGTGCTTCTTTTTTGATGTTTGAAATTTTATGTTTTGAAACCTCTGTGTATAAGGGCTTGGAAAATTTTCCATTCTTATATGCTATGTTTTTTCATTGAACATTTTATTTTATGAATATGAAAACATGGCAAAACAACAAATCGAGCAAGAATCATTTGAATTACATGTGACTGACAAGTGGATGCCTATTTGGAGATTAACACATGAACTTGTACATGTGATGCTGCTACACATTACAATGAAACCAAAAGAGATTGAGTTCACTAAAAAGTGGCAAACAACTTAGTTACATAAAAAGGGCTCACTCAACATTTATGTGTACTTTCAAACAATCACAGATGTATGATTATATATCTTCTTAGAGGAAGTCATGGGCTAGTAGGAGTCCAATGGAGGTGAGAAGGTTCAAATTCTATCCAATTGACGATCACATGCTATAATCATTATTTGTTTATTATATATGTTTTTAAGTGCATTGCTCTAATTATTGCCTGCTACACTTGTTATCATGCTATATATGTTTTACCTACTACGCACCTGCTTCACTTGTTTATACCTTTTTACTATTATTACTCACATTATTAATAATGTATAACAAACTTTTAGCTAGATGTTTACATTGTTATTTGAACATATTGAGCTAGTCATTGCAATACAAGCTTTACTCCATTATATAAATTTTGGCAGATAAATAACTTTATATAAAATACTAAATCTTTATGTTTTCCAACCTGATTGGCTATTCTAGCAATTTTTAAGTATTGGGAACTATTAGAAGTTCTAGATAGTTGTCAATGTTTGGGCAAAGATATCTATAGTTTGATGAGCAAGGAGGATATGTTTATTATGTGTTGATAGATGTATTTTTAATCTCATATTGTAGGTTGTACTCATTTATTTCAACTTTAAGTTTGTAATGTGAGATATTATCAGATTGATGTGTATTAGTAGCTATGTACAATGCTTTTATTGAATTAGGGGATATATATTTTTTGAATTTTATTATTTGAATCTTAATTTTCTTCCTCAACTTGATCCTGAGACGTCAAAAAAAGTCTTCTCCACATTCTAATGTGAGGAAGGATTGTGTTATTTGTGAAATATGCCTAGTCTTATTAAGTTTTCAATTTATTCAAGTGTTTTTTTTGTTAATGAACTTTGTGACCTAAAATTAAAAAGGTTCAAATTTTATACTCATAGATTGTCAAGTTAAAAATTTCTTGCAAACAAGCTCATGGTTGTTATAATAATTTCTTTACAGCCCATATTATATAATTTACAAATTGTTCTAACAAAAATTAATGAGCATATAACAATTTATCTATTTATAATTTTTTTCTATTTAATTGCAAAAAAGTAGCTCCGTGTTTTTTTTAATTTGTTGTTATTGCAAAACTCTAATTGCTTATAGGAGCACTGCTGTAACGACCCTTGGTCGTTGGTCGTTACTAAAAAAGGCGTTAACATCCCCGCCAAATCTGTTGTTCGTTAAATATCCGTTATAGTTTTGTTTTACGTTTGTTACCCACGAATTTCTGGATTCTTTTGCCGAATTTCGTTTTCCGCCAAATCCTGCTGTTGACATTCTGTCAATCCTATTTTACAATTGTAACTAATTTCACTTATTAGGAAAAAAAAATGCAACGGTAATATTTTACCGTATGAGGAGGCCCATTCATCCTCTGCTGCCACAACACAAAAAAAGGCGTCTCCATAAGGCGAAACACCACTTGCGAAAGAGGAGTGATGCTTCAGCAAAGCCTGATGGAGCGTATTTAGGCCTTCGAACTTTGCGACACCTAAACCACAACCATCGCAGCAACCCGTGTCCAAAGAAGCCTTTCTCGATCCCGTAAGACCTAGCCATAGCCGACGGAACTAGCGTAGCCCTCAGGAGTTAGCAACAGAGGTGAAGACGAGTCCCGACCCTTCCAGCGCCTTCGATCCTTCGTTGACTCTTCGTCATCACAGCACTAGAGCGACAGAAACCTCATTCCCTCGACTCATCTTTGCTCTCGGCAACATGCGAGTCTCTTCCCGAATCCTTTCCTACATTCTGGAGATGAATCGATCATTGGAAGAGATCTTCAGTGCCTTTCGATTCTTTCCCAATCCTATTTCTGCTCCATTGGCCAAAGACTCGTCCTCGACTTCCTTCGACAAATCGATCCCTATTTCTCAGCAAGACGATTTGCTTCGATTCCCCTGTCTAATCCCTATAGTGGGAAGGACTATCCCAATTTCTTTCGTTCGAATCCTTGTCTTCAGGCTCAAGCCCTTCCTCCATCGCCAAGACTCAAATCACAGAGGTATGAATTCCTTTTAATTTTGCTATTAACATTTGCAATGATAATTTAGAGTTAAATTTGTTTCATTATTTAAAAACCTTGTAGTATGAAATTGAACATTTTTAGATATTAAGACAATTTATGTCCTGATCATTTGAAAGATTCTTTGGGTACTAAGCTGAATTTCAATAATAAATGTATTCCAAAAGTATTCTAGGATATAATTTCATTATCATAATTACTCGCAAAATATTATAATCACATCTTATGTTTGGATGATGTTCATGTTGAATTACTGCTATCTTAGAGAATTATATTAGAATATGGATAGTTGAATATGATTTATATAGTTAGATTAACCTGCAATAATAGTAAGAAGTATTTTTATTAAATCTTTAAGATTAGGCTCTAGTAACTTATCTTGTTAATCAAAAATTATTTCGGTGGCTGCTATTCAAGCTATTGGCAATTTATTTAAGAGTTACAATGGCTATCATTTGATGTTATCTAAGCCGCTATTTGGGGATGCACTAAGTAGCTATTTAGAGAAAACATAATGACAGTTTGAATCTCAAATTGATGGTTGTTTAAAGATTGATTTTGTACTGAAAATGTCCTCTAATTTGAGCAGATTTTATGGCCATTTATGGGCTTAAACCTCTCTATTTTAGAGTAAAATGAGATTATTCATGTGTGTAATTAGAACTAAATCTGAGATTGTTCTTGGAGTTGTTTTTATGTCTTTAATAGAAAAGAAAAACAAAAGTATTGATAGGATATACTTTAATATCTCAGGAGAGTTATTTGAATATTGATTTAAAATATGATTTTGCTAGATGGTTGGAATAATCAAATTAAGGAATATTAAAGTAAACCTTATAGAGAAAACATATGAAAAATCTTAAAACGCACAAGTTAATTTTAAATTATACATAATACTTATTTAATAAAAAAAACTTAATTTCAAAATCATTAGAGATGTTTTGATAATGCAAATCATCACATTCAAGGACTGATAAAATCATGAAAAATAAATTTTTGCATACACATCAGCCTTGTGCGTACTTCTCGATAATTGTCAAAACAAAGGTACTCAGATATTACTTTTTGTACTTAATTGCTTTTATTGCCGCTTTAACATCGCTTTGAGCTTTATCCATATTGATGCTGAGTGAAATGCTTGATTATTGTCAGAATAATGTCACAGAACAAAAATGTATTTATTATGTCTTGTGAATATTTTACAAGCATTCTGAAATGGTGGTTGATTTAGGCTAGGGATAGGGCTAGTCCATCAGTAGGTATAAGAGTGTCATATGGAGCCTTTGAGGGAGCCCGGATGAACATATTTTACTGAATCCAGCCTTGATGTTCTGAATTTGTCCAACATAACTGCTAGTATTGCTTCATGAAAGCAAGACATACATATAGATTTATGAAAATTTTAATATGTTGATGAGATGGCAGGTGACATAGATTCGGCAAAAAAATGTTTTACTTGCAGTAAAAATTTTAAATTTATTTTTGCTCTAAAACTTTGATCTTCTGCAATATTATCTGTTTTAGCTTTCAATTTTTGCTAAGTGTAAAATTTAGCGTAAGATTTTTATCTTGTACTTAGGATGTGAACTAAGACATTATTCTTATAATGTCAGATCAGGTACAGTTCGAAGTGGTTGACATAGCCTAAAGACATCTAAGGAGTCATGGTGCTGAATTGACGCATTAAGCTTTAATTTTTACTCTTTTAAGAGAAACTTTTACTTGTGTATGTTATTGACTTGTAATAATCTAGATAATGTATTCTTTAAATTGAATAAATAATATTTTTTATATGTTGTATGGCTCTAAAAAATTTTGAATATTATCTGAATGCCAATTTTCTTAACAGCCAATATGATCCTGCGGAGATGTACACAATGATAGTTTGGTTATTACCTAACCTAACATTGGGATATCACAACCGCTCCAACCATCCTTTTTTATGATGACAAAATTTAACTAAATGGGCTATATATGATTCTAGTTGAAGATTAAAGATGCTTGAAATTAATAATCATTTAAGGGTTGTTTGGCATAAAGAAATATGTGCAAAGTAATTAGACTACAGTGTACTCTGATTATAATGTATTTAGAGTATTTTACTGTTGTTTGGTAAATTTTTAGAAAACTTGAATTATTCTTTTTGGAATGAACCAACCTGAGACTTTGGAGTTTTGAGTAATATGGGGTAAGATTACCCAAAAAAAAATTTGTTGTTTTCGTTTGTGGGCTGTTTCGAACGAATGAAATTAGGGTTCGTTCGATTACTTCATTTTCATTTTATTAGGGTTCATTCAATTAGGATATTAATCAAACGAACCAAATTAGGTTCGTTCATTTCATTCAAGGCTGTTTCGAATCAAATGAAATGAGAGATGTATGTGCAAGAAATCGAACGTCGAACGAATCGACCGTCAAACGTCGGAGCTCGCTTTGATAGTTTCCTTCGTTCGAACGTCGAAGCTCGCTTTGATCAATTCCTTTATTCGAATGTCGATTCACAAGAACGTTGAAAGAAATGGAAACGCCTTCCTTCGCCTTCGCTGCTTCCACTGCATCTCATAATTATATTCCAACCGATTTGGCCGAAATCCAATTACACACCCTCTATTTATACCGGTGTATTATTTTACTCCCGTTTAACTGCATGCCAAATGTGGGTATTCCTGAATTCTCCAAAAAAAATTACTTTACACCTATACTTAAGCATGCCAAATATCCCCTACACAAAATTTTTACAGCAGAAGATTTTCATCACAACTTAAATGAAAATAGATAAGACAAGTTGTGAAATTCCAAGGACAGCTTTAGCACTCCCAACTACCACAAAAGAATAGCAATTTAATTATTCTAAACAACTCCCAATCTTAGTTCTTCATAAAAACCTAGCTGTTTTTACTTTTTTTCTTAGTTCCCTCATTATGGCGCTGGTACCACCTCCTCCTCACTATGAGGACCCGATGCCGGGTCAGCGGGAGCTAATCCAGCACTGGTTTGCTTATGGAATAGTAATAGCAACAACAACAAGCAACGACAAGTCCTTTAGCCGCAGGATCATATTGAGTGGTTTAAGAGACAAATATATAGACATCAAACATAACTCATTTATTCATTAACTCACAAGTCTTGAGTACATAAATTAAAATAAACAAAAAATTACAAACTTTTTAAAAGTAGATAGAGTCAAAAAGAAAGCGGAAGATCAGCAGAAAGCAGTATCAGCTCTGCTTGGTTCTTAGCACCTTTCTTCAAAGACGAACTCCTGATCTTGGCACGTTTCAAAAGTGCGGGTATTCGAAAACCAGTTAGTTGTGAAACTAAGTACTGATAGATGTCATCTTTATAAATGTTAAATAATAAGCAAAATAATCAATATTTGACAGGAAATAAAAGTTGTACAAACTTATCCCTGCAAACATGTTTCAATTGCACTTGAAATTTAGCATAAAAATAATTGCAGTCACAAAAATAAATACATAATTTTAGCGTTTGATATCTGAGGTAAAATATGATTTTGTTGGGGAAGTACAAAATCTAGGAAAATGGGGGTTCATTTTGTGTTACATATCTCAACTTCCCTCTATACCTGCCCCCTCAAAGGCTTATCAATATAGGCTCCTTATGACTCCCGATGTCGGACAACCCAGTCCTAGCGGTTGTCTGATCAGACAAAAAGTATAAAGCAACATGGAACCCTTGCTTCTCACTTATCCAAACTTATTCATATATCATTTTATGTGACTTTAAAAAAAACACTTTTAACAAATTTGTACGATGCTGAGCAGAAAAGCATATTTAAACAAGAGTAATAAAAACATCTGGTACCTTGTTCTTTTAAGTTCAAATGTTCAACAGTTCGACAGTTTTGATGAGTGACAGTTCGCTCAATCTGCATTTAAGTTTTGGATACTTTTAAATTAGTTCTTAGCCAATATTTTTAGGAGTAACATTTATTTCCATTTCAATTATGTCCTTCTTTTGCTTTCTCAATATGATTGAAGTTTGATTTTTTTAAGGTACTGCGATGATAGTAATATTTATTATAGCGTTTATTAATTTGATACAATATTATTCTTATCATTATTTTAATAATAACCATAATATAAGAATGGAAGAACATAACCAAAAATGACTGTTAAAATGAAAACACTTAAACTGAAATTATAGTCATTTTATAACATATGTATAATTTTCATTATTAATTAATGAGAACCATATTAATGTGAATGACGATATTATATCCTCATTATTATCATAATAATAAGTATTAAGTAGGTATAAATTAAAGGAACATAGAAAAATTCTCCTCTTTTCTCTCCTCCTTTTTATATCTTTTAAATTTATCAACTTACCTTTAGGATTAGGATTGTCGGAAAACGGAGGAAGGTCGGAACGGGGCGGCTAGCCGGGCTGTTGGCCGGAATGAGGTGGTTGGGCGGCTGGCTGAGGGCTGTTGGTGGCCCTTGAAGGCTGCCGGAAGCTGTTGGTGGCCGCTAGAGCTACTAGAGGGGACTGCCGGGGGAAGGGAGGCTGGCTGGGCTGCTGTGATGGAGAGGTGGGGCTGCAGGAGGGGAAGGAGAGGGCTGGCTGGCTGCTGTCTAGGGTTTGGAGGAGGAGAGGGGTTGTGTGAGGGAGGAGAAGGAAGGGGGGGGCGTTTAAGTAGAGGAGAGGAGGGGTTGAGGGGGTCGGCCTGGTGGGCCGACCAGCCTGCGCCAAAAACAGCACAGGCGGCCCTCCCTGGAGCAGAACCTTCCGCGCCAGAAGCCCTGTCGGGCAAGCGGGGCGCGTGATCCAGGGGGGCGAACGGGGGGGGAGAAATAGAGAAAATGAAAAAAATAATAATAATAAATACTTAAAGTTAAATTATTCGCATTTTTCCACCGTTCGGCGTCCAAATACAACAAAACTTGGCACCGAGGTGTGTTACGACATGACGAACACCCTCGCGCCAAAAATTTTCAATTCGGACAAATATTTTATTTTAAATTAATTTCTAAAGTTTAAAACTTCAAAAATTAACCACGATAAATCCGGCACTCAGAATTTGATGAAACTTCTCGAGCAGCCTTTAAATAATATACTTAACACAATAACACTGAAATCGATGAATTCTGACACATATTTCAATGTTTTGATTTTTTTAGGATTTAATTAATTCAAAAAGTTAAAACGGGAGTTTTCGTTATCCGAATTCTCCCAAACTATGGCATTTTGATCTAAAAATTATTCTTATCTAAGGATATTTTTGTTTGCCCTAATTTAAAATTCCCTGATGTTCTGATGCCTGAGGCGGGTTTTGACCTAATTTAAAAAATAATGACATTGGGTCGTTACACTCACCCTCCTACAAAACAAGTTTATTGTATCCACCACCAACAGATCTTCCAATGTGGCATCATAGCTTGACCTCCAGCCTCATGAACTTCATTTAATAATGTTAAAGCCCAATGAAGGTTTGGGAAGACACTCAACAATGCGATCATTTAGGATGCACAAAATAAGTTTTTAAATTTGACAGTATCAATATATCTCATTTGCATTTTGCATAAATATTAATGCGTAACTGTAATGCCCCTAGGGTTAGGTTAAGTGTCAACCCAACTATCCTTGGGTACATTCCCGCAGGATCATATTGGCAGTAAGAGAAAAATAGCATTTTGGACATAATTTAAACAACAGAGCCATACAATATAATAAGCTTGCCAATCATTCAAATTAAAGAATACAATATCCAGATTATTATAAACTAAGTCAATATAAATAAATGTTTTTAACTTTTAAGCCACAAATCAAAAATTATGTGCCAATGCCACATCGTCGTACTTTGAATATTCTTTATGCTAACACTTCTTCTTCCAACTGCACCTGACCTTGCATTATAAAAATAATGCCTCAATACACATATTAAGTACAAAGATGTTTACATGTTATACTTAGCAAAAGCAGAAAGCGGAAGATAGGAAATTTTGCAAGAAATAAAAAGGTTAGCAAAATACATAACCCTGCAATTTAAATATTTTGTTTACCATAATACTATCATCTGTCATATAATAAGTTTCATGCATGCTTGTTTGTATATATATGTCTTGATTTCATGAAGTAACGTTAGCAGTTCTGTTGAGCAAATCCAAAATCATGAGGCTGGGTTCAAATAAGAGCAACTCCTTCATCTGGGCCCTCAAAGGCTCCAAATGGCACCCTTATAACTCCCGATGGACTAGCTCCGTCCCTAACCTAATAAACCACCATTTCAGAACCCTTGCATAAATTCACAAGACATAACATATACAATTCATTCATGACATTATTCTGGCATTCAATAAACATTTCATTTCACCCATAAGGACAAAGCTCAAAGCGGTGCTAAAGCGGCAATAAAAGCATGCATGTAAGTGTAAACAGTAAAATCGGTTGTACCTTGGTATTTAAATTCCTGAACGGTACTCACGAAGCGGATGCGTCTGCAAACATTAAATTTGTTATATTTATTAATCTTTAGGCAATGATGTTTTGTGACTAAAACATATACTTTTACTCTTAAATCTTGAATTTTTAGCTATTGCCTTAGTTTTATGAATTTATATTTCTTATGCCCTTTTAATTTTACTAATCTCCTCTTATTTCCTTTAGGATGATAAATAAGTATAGTTTAATAGAATAAGACTTCAATGTGCTGTATTAAAATTGTTAGACTTCATATGACTTAATGCAAATTTCTATCAATTTTTGATGCTCATTTCTTAGACTAAATTTCCAAGTTCTATATCCCTTTTTCTTTCACAAATTCCTTATTGGCCGTGTTGGTTAAAACTACAATGGATCTTAAGGAAATATGATGCATAAATTTGATTAATTGAGGTTGCTAATTTGATTAATTCTTAAGTGCATAAATCACACTCTAAACATAAGTTAGGTTGAGATCGATATCTAAGGATCTTTATTATACACCTTCTTTATAAGACTGATTTGCCACATGCACATTCGTAAATTATTGCAACATAAAGAATAATACATGCTTATGGTAAACCTAAGAATTTGTTGAACCATCCATTTAAGCTTTCAAAGAGATATATTGTCTAATTATGCATATATAGAGTGGTGAGCTAATCATGATGCATCTAAGGATAATTTGCATGCAAGGAAATGGACAATTGTCCATCTTTCAACAAAGTTCAGCAAACACATTCAAATATTTCTTATTGCCAAAATGATCATTTTCAAATTCCAAGAATTCAGCCTACTATTTCTTTGCTTATTTTATTGCTATGGTGAGGATCTTATTATCTATATAAGTGTAGTTCATAACAACCATTACTCCTTACTTGAAGGTTATAAGTTCTTTCGGTCATTGTTCAGATTTCCTAATCTTCAATTATATTCAAGTATTATAGTTAAGACTACTCTATGTACATCAAACCATCTTCATTGTCTAACCTAATGATTTAACAATTCCTCATTATTTTAAATTAGGATGACTGAGCTTAACTAGTAGCATATAAATCTTGCAGCCTACCCTTATAAATCCTAAAGTTGAAATGGAAATTTCTTAACTCAAATCAATGTCTACCTAATACAATATTAAGGTTCATAATAAATGCATTTCAGCTGTTGTAATCAAATATACCTTATAAAATCGGATGCCTCTCCAGAAAACGAGAACCGGGCGCAGAAATGTCGAGCGAGGCTTCGGTGGAATGAAGTCGAGCGGCTTGCCGACGGATGAGACGGCCTCTGTCGGTGAGCTAGGATCGGGCAGAAGTAGTATTGCAGGCGTAGGACGTCTCCGTCAACTGGGAGAGGCGTCACAGACTCGTCAGGAATCGGAGTGGTTCGAAGATGTCGAAGACTGCGGCTGCGGCTGGGTGCATCCTTGTCGAGGGACTGCGGCTGCGTTGGGAGCTTCCGAAGGCTACGGCTGTGGCGAGGGCTTGCGTCGAAGGCGTTGTCGGCTCGTCGATGCGTCGCTGCTTGCGTCGTTGCCTGCGACTTCGTCGGCTAGGGACAAGCTTGCGGGGAATGTACGAGAGTTTCCGAGTGGTGAGGGATTACGATCGATAGAAATTTCAGGTGTCGAAGGTACCTGCGCCTATATATGCTCCATTGCCTGCCTGAAGCGTCACGCCTCTCCAGCAGGAGGCGTCGCATCCTTTGGAGGCGCCCTTCGGTTCAGCCGCAGGTGAAAAGAAAAAAAAAAACAAGTGGTTTTGTTTTCTCTCATTCCATATACTACCTTGTATATATATATATATATATATATATATATATACATAGGTATATATACACATTTATACTTAATACAGTACATACGTATGTATATATATATATACATTTAAACTGAGAAGTAGAAAACGAAAACAATGATCTATAAATTGAGTGATGATTTGGCGGAATATCAACATACAACGAAATCCGGCGGGAAAATTAACAGGAAAACAGAAATTTGCGGGTATTAATAGACTATAACGGCATTAACGAACAATTAGGATTGGCGGGGAATGCTAGCGCCTTCTTAGTAACGACCAAGGGTCGTTACAGTAACCCTCTCCCCATCTTGCCATTATATTTGAACAAGCCCAAACTTCATTCAAATCATGAAAATGAGTCTCAAATAAGGCATGCTCAAGTAATGTTGAGCTCTCCAAGTTCGATCATAATGCTTTTAAACTTAAAGCCACGCATGCATAACTTGCTAAGCTCTGCTTTTTATACACTTATAGGATTACAAATAAATTTTAGAATATTTTAATGACAAAATCAAATTTAGTACCATGTTTGATCATTAAATATATTTCAGTTAAAAAATTAGTATCAAGTCTCATCATTGAAAAAATTAGTTACAGTATCATAATAAATCTGGAAATGTAACCATAAAATGGCAAAGGAAGAAATAATTTCATGGAAAGTTAACTTCTAATATTGAATTACAAGAAACAAATAGATAATAAACATCGTTTAAAAAGGTAAAATACTGGACCTTAAGAATGACCCGCATTCCAAAAAGATCACCAGTGTAAAAGGCATCTTCATCCAATTTTGGCTTATCTTGTTCCCGTACAAGGAAGGTGGAGCCAACAAGCTTTTTAGCCTGAGAAAATTATTAGATGGATAACTTACAAAATTGCTATAAGAATATCAATATCATCATTATAATATTAATTATTAGCAAAACTTCTTGGAGTAAATATTAAGAACCTGAATCCTTAATCTTTATTCATCCCTGTTGTGTAATGCCATGTTTTTAACACTGTTTGACATACTATGCAAGCAAGGAGATGTATAGGTCTTGTTAAATCCTGATAGTTTCAATGTTAATCAGATGACCTTGTTGAATCTAAGAGTTTTGTAAGAACAGCATATTAAAAGTTCAGTGCAAGCGATAGCTCAGGAATACTAATAAAAATAAGAAAAATAAGAAAGCAAAAGAGTAGAGAAGGGCATATTTAATTAGGTTTTGGCATGTTTCATTACATAAAGAAAAAATGCGCAATGTTATAAAACATGGTGTTTGTACCCCACCAGCACCTACAGGTCTCAAATCGTGCTAGAGATTATCAACATATAGTAGTGAGAAGGTTCTATTTTAAAATAGTTGCATCAAGACAAATTTATCAATGTCAACAATCTCAATCTAGGAGTTACAAAAACTCCAAATTTAATTTGTGGTAGAATTGATTCTGTAAAGAAGAGGTTTAAGTTATTTTTAAATTAATCCCCCCCTAGTGTGAGCGGTGATCCCTACTCTCTTCCATTTTGATTTGGTTTGCTTTGTTTTCTAGTTTTTATTTATGTTTCCCTCCATATTCTCCCTCATTTTTTTCAATTTAAAGAGCTAGAATTACCCACCTAAATACTATACCCTAACTGAAAACAAACTAAAATAGTCCTCCCATCTTCCTCCATCCAGCAAGCCACGCCAATCTTTGTCTTCTCCCACAAAGCCTCGCTTTCTATTTCAAGGCCAGAACAGTCCCGCATATCCCACCTTAAAACCCAACCGCCCTTCGCCACAACATAATCCTTTCCAGTCAATGCACTGCCAAACTCCTTGCTAAGCCAACTTAGCCTAATGAGTAGCTCAAACTCATTTAAACTGAGTTATGTTTTCCTTCTACCATCAACAAATTTGCTAGCCGGAATTATAATAGAATTTAATAGACAGCCCATTAAAGCTGATTTAATCTGGCACAGAGCTTATAGACGCGGTGAGTAATAAATTACCCATAAATAGGACTACAAAACATTGCACAATTTGTGAATAAAAGTATACGACTAAAATCATTAATCTAAGAAATACAAGAAAACCCGATTAAAGATCAACGCAATACTCCAAACTGCAATCAGCATTCCTTATGCAAGAAAAGCTACTCGATCAACTTAAAAGTACATACACAAAAGCATGAGTCATTAATCTAATTTTATATTTTTCCCTTTTCTATTTTAGAGGCTAATTGGTTAGACGAAAATTAAGGATTAAGTCCTTAAATCCTATGAAAATCTCTACTAAAGAAAAGATTAGCTTAAATCCTCCTCCTTCTATAAAGTAAATTTTATGTACTTCTCTTTTATCATTTAGAGTCTATTTGGTTTAAAAAAATTTAAGGATTTAAAGTATTAAAATTTATGAAAATCATTGAGCTCTCTATTAAAAAAAACGTTAGCTCAAATCCTCCTCCTATAAATCTTAGTCAAATCCTGGATTTACTAAATCCACGTGTGACTAAACTTAACTATTTATGTTTTCTACCCTAAATACTATATCCTGTCAAATAATGAAAGCAAATTTTATAGGATTTGCCAAATCCTATGCCAAATAGTTAAATCATGCAGCTTACCAAACGCTTTAATCTATTTGTTGTCCTTACATTGAATTCTTGATCTACTGGTTTGTGCAAGATAGAATGCATTTCTCGAATAACACAAATCAAATTGTTTTGAAGCGTACCTTCTCCAAAGTATCAATCCCCTTAAAACTGACGATCCAACATTTCTGTCCAGTATGACTTCTCCCCTTTGTAAGTTCCAATTCCGATATTATTTCCGTACCCAAAACTCGTGATCTGAGCCACCTTAATCCGGGCTGCAGGTACAGACGCCCAATGATGACAACCAAAAGCAAAAGCAAACAGAATGCGGTAAATCAAAAAAAAACTTTCACCTTGCAGAACCTAAGCTCTGGAAAACCAGTATCCGGTTTCACTCGCAGTTCCCCTTTAAACCCGTGCGTGCAACTTAAGTATCCGACTGCAATGAATTCCGACGAATCACCGGCTTCTTGTTCCACCTCATCGCCAGCCCTAGAGGCAGTGACCGCTGCTTCAGCGATGGCTCGATGCCCTAAATGCAACGGCGAGTAGTGGTCGAACGGATAGAATGGATCGATGGAAGATGGAAGAAGATGAAGATGGGAGAAGGAAAAACGAATAAGGACATACTGCTTGTTAAATAAAAGGAGTCCATCGAGCGCTGGGGATAGAATAGGTGGTCGGAAACCTTTCTGGGGAAGCTCAGAACAGAAGGTGCGGGTAAGCTCCCGCGGCCTGAGAAGAAGAAGTGTGGCTTGGAGGGCGGAGAAGTTAAAGGACACAGCATTTGGATCAGCGCTTCTTCCGCCAATGCTGTATGTCGGAAGGGACTGTCGACTGCCGACTGAGTGGAGATTGCCGCGAAAATTTTGTATACCTAAAGATAAATTATTTTCGAAAATAAAATATATTTTAATATTATTATAATAATAATCATTTAATATACTTTTAACCTATAATATATATATATATATATATATATATATATACATATAAGCACGTTTTTGATATTCATCAAGCGATGAATGTTGCACATGATCTGGAATAGGGAAGGGACTAAAGGTAATTGAGACCCCTCCAAAAGAGCTTTTTAAGCATATGAAATAAAATGAAATAAGTAATATATTTAATATTAGGTTATGATATATAATTTTAAAATAAATAAATATCATGAAATTTAAAAAATATTATTTAATTATAAAATAAATTTATTAAATTATTAGATTATCAAAAATTATATTTAAAATATTTTTTTTTTTGAATTTCACATATAAAATTTGATTTAATTTAAAAAAAATTACTTATTTTTGTATTCTTGGTAATATATGTTGCTTTTGTATTATTTTATATATATATATATTTAAAGTGAGTAATGAGATTAAGCAGATGATGAAAAAAATTTGGGTAATTATATTTCTAATTTACTCAGAATACCACACAAATCATTTTATTTCAAACAAATAATTATTAAATTTGGGTAATGAGATTGTTTTGAGCTCAAATATTTTATATTTTCTCATTCAAAATAGCAGCTTATGTGGATTAGTTCACTAACCTCCACCAAAGGAACCTCATTTAATACTGATAATCAGACTAATATTACTTTAGAAAGCCTAATTACCCTAAAATTTTAGAGGCCAATTCAGCCAATTCGATGCTCGGAAGAATCCTCTTCGCAGTGTCGGTCTCAGCAGCGATCCTCGTGGTTCTGTTACTCGCCCTAATTTCGCCTCCCAGGAGCCCTTCCCGGCCGCCATGGATTCCGCTCGACCTCCGCTTTCACCCCATCCTCCGTCCTCAAAATTCCAGCAAAAGTGCACTGAATCCGAACGGGAGCGGCTCCAACGCGGTCATCTTCCGCCATAACCTCATCGAGGGTGCGCGGAACTCGCCTCTGGTCGTCGGAACGCTGGAGGGCTTTGTTTCTCGGATTAAGAACGAGGCTTTTGATGGCTTTCGGAACATGATTTATCTTCGAATCGATGAGCCGGAACGTGCCGGAAGCCTCAGTTTAGAGATGAAGGAATCCGGTCGGCTCATCGTCGCCGGCGGGACCGGTTTTTTTGCCTTCGCTCGAGGATTTGGGGTCTCGGCTCGAACCGGCTGTTGGGTCTGTAGTGCTGAACCGAATGCGTCTTTCTATATCAAATTGAGAGTAAGAATGCTCAAGTAAATATGGGGGCATTTTTTTTTTTATGTAAAATTAAGTTTTAATGAATTAATTATGTGGTTGAATTAGTAACATGCCAAGAGTTAAAAAATTGGATTTTGCTATTTAGTTTTAAAATAGTTTTTAAATATCTTCTAAAAATATATAATTTTTTTTTTGTACTATAAAAAATTGTATTTTACCTATAAAAAATATATATTTTAATTATAAAATTATAATGATCAATAATTGAGAAATATTTAAGAGAATTATTATTTAGATTTATTGATATGATATTCAAAAAAAATTTATTCAATGAAATTTGAATATCATTTTAATATAATTTTTAAAAATAATATTTATACTATTTTAATATAAATAAATAAATATTAATAAAATGATATTTAAATTTTATTGAATAAATTATTATTAGTGCCAAGTTAGTGATCTAAATAGTATTTATCTTTAATCAATCGTATTATTAAAGTTTTTTATTGGATTTTAAACATTATTTTCATTATCTAAATAATAATATAAATTGTAAGAAAATAAAGATTAAAATATGCAAGATTTATCATAATTTTTTTTTTTGAATGTATATATATAAGTATAATATTTTTCTTCTCATTTTATAGCTCACAAAATTTACTACTGACTCCATTTCTTCAAATAATGAATTTCAAATAAAATTATTTTCTGCAGTGCTTCAACAAATATCGAATATCTTCAAATTTAAGTACAATTAATATATCTAAATATAATATTATTCTAATAATAATTATTATTATAATTATAATTATAAGTAAATTAATAATAATAAATAAATTAATCTTCATAAGAATTTTAAATCTCAAAAGCACTGGCTAGCGACTGGCTCAACTTCTTTAAAAAGAATAACAATAATAAAATAGAAGCGCACAGAAAATCATTCAACTTCAGCATGCTCATCGCCAGCCGTCCGTCCAGCCGAATTGCAAACAATCCAACGGCGCTTCGGCCCTCAAAGGAAAAAGAAAAACTAAACCAGTTCAGCAAAAATCGGCTTCGGCGGCAGCCGGATCGAACCGACTCGTCTGCATCATCGCGCGCAGAAGCTTGGCCCCTTTCCTCTTCCCCCTGGCCCCGCACTCCCCCTGCAGCGCCGCCGCAACCGCCCTCCCCACTTCGGCCGGCGCCTCCGCCGCCTTCTCGCCGCCGTACAACGCCGCCAAGATCCCTATCGCGCACTCCCTCCCTCTTCCCGCCATTCCCAAGGCAGCGCCGGCGATCACCGCCGGCACCAGAGAGTGCCGCCTCACCTCCACCGTGCCTTCCTCCGCCGTGCAGAGAAGCTCCAGCGCTGCCAGCGTTCGTTCCTTCACCGTCGACGCGTCGGCTCCGGCTGACGCCAAAGCCTCCACGGCTGCCGCCGCCGCGCCTGCCTCCACCGCCGATAACCGGTTTTCCTCCGCCAGGACGATGGCCAGAAGCACCTTAGATGCGGCTCTCGCCGTCCCAGAATCCCGCAGCGCCGCCAACACACCAGAAATTAGCGCCGGAGATGCCGGCGCCAGAGGGGATGGCGCAGAAAGCCACCGCTCCAGAATCCGGAGAGCGGAGACGGCGTCGCCTGCCGCGAAATGGAGCTCGGAGGCGCGATAGGCCTCAGCAAGGTTCGAAGGAGGGTGGGTGTTGGTGTGGGTGTGGTGAAGAGGGAAGCGCCATTGAGTGAAGCTGTGGGAAGCAGAGGAGGAAGAAGAGGAGGAGGAGCTTGATCCATTCACCGCAGCCGGCGGCGGCGTCGGCGGCGGCGGAAGTGGCGAATGGAGGATATCGGGGGATGAGGAGGAGGGAGGAGTTCGGGGGCTTAGCGCAGAATGAGTGCAATTGCGAAAAATGCCGCAATAGGAGAAGAGGGGGCGCGGGGGAGGCTTGAGTTTTGGGGCCTGATTTCGGCTCATTCTGAGTTGCAGAGAGGATGGAAGATTGGGGTGAGCTTGTTTGTTAGGGAGATGGCAGAATTACAACAGGAGGGGAATATAGTGGTGCTTAGGGTTTTGAAGGCGGAGGGGACCATAGCCGCCGTACTTCTACGGAGAAGAAAAGAATTGATGGATGCGAATGTGGGGACTATTATTGTTCAAATTATTTGATGTGATAGTCTTCTATTTTAAACGGTAAAAATAAAGTGTTAAATTTTGAGATAAATCAAGATGTAAAATGATTCAATATTTTTAAAGAAAAAAATTATATAGCTCTTAAATATTTTTTTAAAAATATAAATTATTAGAATTTAAGATTTAAAAAATATATTTTTATAGTTCTTACAAAGAAAAGTGAATTTAATAATATTTTTTATTCTACTTAACTCTCTAAATCCTAGTCATCCATATTTTTTGGGAGATATTCAAAAACTATGTAACAATACTAAAAAATTATAAATGGTAAAAAAAATGGGGAATGCTATAGTGCTAATACCTTAAATGACACATTTTTGTACTGGTATTTGTAGGAAATTAATGCATCTCAACAAGTTTTAGGCAACACATTGAGTTTTGTATCATTTTTTAAAAATTTAGGGTATTTCGAGAGTATTTTTTGAGGTGATTGTAATGTATTTGTAAAAATAAAATAAAACAATACAAATAATGAAAACTTTCGAACGATTTTCTTAAGCAAAGTCGAATTTTTCGTTGGAGGCAAATAATGGAAATCTAGTTTGATCAGTCGTTATGCAAAAAGCACTAATCCACTGCACTCTCTGAAGCATTTTTCCCATAATGTTAGATGGATATGTCTACCCTCAAGATTTATGGCGTGTCCCAACCTAAACCCTAAACCTGGAGGTACATAAAGCTTCTTTTGTTTACATTTCATGGGTAAACAATGAACACGAGATTTTGATCCAACAAAAGTGGCATTTTCATCGCTTCTGATTTGGTTAAAATTTCCAAAGTTACCACGTTATCTTTGGAATGAAAATGATATTTTGAAACTATCAAGTAAAATTAGAACGCATGTTCTTGCTTGCTCTCTTACAAAAAGGAAAAATAGGCTTTTGATTGACACAGTATGTATAGCGACCACAATATTTGATTTGAGAACTAACCCAATAGTGGAGCTATACCACAACACTTAATATCGGGTTGGAAGTAAACCAACCAGACTATTGAATGTTGTGTGTGACCAAGAATCTTTGTGAGGGTGTTAAGTTAAAAGATAAAGTGGAGGAAGAAAAAAAATGAAAGTAGAGAAGTAGGAAAAATATAAATAATTTACAAGTATGAGACATACAAGCAAGTAAAAATAAAAAAAAATGAAATTACATACTAGTATAAATTTATATGTAAGAAGAATATATATACATTCATCCATTTATCTAATCCAAGCAATTTAAATATGAAAATAAATTCATCATAAATTAAGTAAAAATATTGCAAAAATTAAATTATTACAGACTTGAAATTAAAGAGCAATTAAGAAAAATTCACTCTCACATAAAAGCAGTAAATATAAAGAAATACGGAAGTATAAAATAAGTCTTCAATGTTAATAGCCAGCACTAGGTCCATCTGTACTGCTCTGAAAATGCTCATGATATACCGTATTTTTGGTATTTAAAATACGGTATGACACATCCAAAAAAAATGGTTAGACTAAAATTTTGTCTATGTACATTTTAAGATTGACTAAATTTTATTAAAGTTCATTTGAATATCACATGAGCAATTTACAATTATAAATTTACATTGGAGCATGAAAGCATGAAAGTAAGGAGGAAAAGTATTTGTAATGAATAATAATAGTAAATGAAAAGTAATAAGAACTCATGAGTATATTTGCTATAGCCTACAACAACACGTAAGGGAAAAAACATCATAATAAGACTAAAAACTATTAATGTACATATGAAAAATATGAAATGAAAATATGTATATGTCCAATGAATATTATGTTGAGTAAAATAAATAAAAAAGCAGTGAAGCATAAAAATATAATTAAATAATATATACTGCATGAAAGTAAAATTGTAAGTAAAGCTTAGTATAAAAAATGAAAATGCAAAGTAAAAAAAAAAAGTGAAAATTTTAGCTTCTTGGACTAAGAAAACAGCATAGGACTACGTAAAGTAAGTATAACTCAAAAAATATGACGAGTACACACAATTAATAAGATTATGATGACCCAATTATGCAAATTATTAAAATTATTTTAATTTTCTGTTCTGCGAGCAAAATTACAGAACAAACGAGGAGTTAAGTACGTCTGCCTAACTAGTAAGAAAGCATGGTCTCAAAAAGAAAATAAATACTTATATTTATCCTCTGAGAATATGAGGTCTCCTTATATCCCCCTAAGACTACCCTTGGCCATCACCAAAAAGAACCCCTATATTTTATTAAGAATATTTTATTTATGCATAATGTCTTGTATGTATGTTCAAGATTATAATCTCAATATGAAGCTTTGCATTCAAGGAAAAATAAGTAATTGTATACTATGTGAATTTTATTGTAATCTAATTTTAATGATCTAACTTAATAATTTAAACTAATTAAGCTCCAAATTTATTGGAGTTTTGGAAAATAATAGTTTGATTAAATTTATAGAATGACAAAATAATTTATAAGTATATTTAAATAAAAGGAAACTTATCCTACTATAATCTTAAGCCTTACAAATCAAATAGGTTTTTCTTAAGTTTAAAAAATTAGTAAAGAATAGTAATACTAATAAATTAATAAACTAAATAAAGTGGAGGTTAATGTAATACTTACTAATTTTGCCTAACTAGCTTATAATTGAAAGGATTCTATCCAATTCAATTACTAACCTAGCTATGGTCAATTAAAAGGAAAAGTCTAAGTATTTTGGAGAGGTAAGATTCACTAGCTACAAATTCTAGTTTACTCTAGATTATAGGTTAATATAACTTATATAATAATTTGATCACTACAGGGAACTATTGGACACTATTCCTCAACTTATTAAAGAGCTTAAGGTAAGAATTAGGAGCTAAGAGATTGATGCTAAGTTTTATTCTAATTGTAGGGTACTAGTTTTATTGAGTTCATGACTTGAAGTAAAGGCATACTAAAAGCATACTGCATCTATAGAATAAGTTACCTAGAATTATGATGGTAAATCAAATAAACTAAAGTTTTTAGATTCCACAAGGTCTATGCTAGAAGTGAAAGTTTGAATCTAGAAAATGTGCTAAGTAAGCAAGCACTTAAATAAAGAAAAGTTAAGTTTCAACATACAATTAAAATGACAATGAAAGTAATTTAAATGTAACATGATTGTTATTTTAGGGTTTAAAAGCCTAAACATGCAATTTATGAAACTTGGAATTATAAAAACACATTAATTGATGAGCCAAAAATTTAAAACATCCAATTATTGTCCAAATTTAATAATGTAAGTAAATATGGAATTCTTATAATATACAGAGAAAAATATCATTAATTAGATCAAAATCAGACAATGTTGGGTTTTTAAAATTTTTAAGACTCCTAATTTGTAGAGCCCCGCCCCGTCACCGTGCGCAAATAAAATGGTCATAGTTAAGTTCAGCGACGGACCGATACGCCACTCGGGGATGAATGACCTGTCTCCCCGAAATAGTTAAAAACACCAAAATCCTATCTGAAGGGCTGCTGACTCAACGTCAAGGAGGATTGAGAGCTAATACTTATGATAAGAATAGTACCCTTATCCTAAGTATTAGACAAATACATATATTGGATTTTAAATACAACATGAATCTAATATATGTATAAGATATCAGCATTTCCAGTATGCTGATCACATTACAATACTAAGTATAAGTAATATATAACAGAGTGCGGAAGCATAAAGCAAACATCCAGAAATATACATCACAGAAGCTGTATGAAAACATTCATCTCAGAAAAGAAAGAAAATACATCCAGAATTATTATAAACATTTACTGAATAAAAGGCATAGAGCTAAGTACTGATTGAAATAAATTAGGCAAAAAGATAGTAAAACTAGAGGAGAGTCCACTAGTGATCTACGAGCTCCTCCTGAATCTCCTGGGTGTGCTCCTAACCTGGCTCAATATAATGCTCAAGATCTAGCAAATTACCGGATCCCAAAAGTACCCCGTGTTAGACAATAAGTTTAACACATCAAACAAGTCTAAATAGTTCTAGTTATTTATTTAACATTTATATAATATGATTAAATCTGCAGAAATACTGTAAATATGACTGAACTATACTGAATACTGAAAATAAACCAAAATAGTAATGAATCTGAAACTGAGTAATCATATATAAAACTATGCTGTATGTCACTGAAACTGTGCATCTGAATATGCGACAACATTGAATGCTACTGATATTCAACTAAAATATCACTAAACTGCTATGAGTAGTACGATCCAATGTACATATATTTTTGTATGAACTCATTTCAGTACTTTAGATAGACTCTTTATATTTTCATATTTAAATGGTTTGTAATAAATTTTGGATGTACTCTACTTTCTTTTTCTGAGATGAATGGCTATTATATGCTTGTGATGAATGTATTATGGATGATTTGCTTTTAGCTTCCGCACTCTGTTATACTACTATACTTAGTATTGTGATGTGATCAGCGTACCAGAAATGCTGATATATTTTGATAACGTATATAGAGTTCTTATTTACCTCCTTGAACCCTATATACGTACTAGTCTAATATCTAAGATGAGCATTTTATCCTTGTCTTTGATATTGACTCTCGATCCTACTCTTAGGATTCGAGTCAGCAACCTTCAGCATGGCTCAGTTCTTACTAGCCTATTCGGGAAGATGGGTTTTGCTTATATACCCACCTCATCTTTCTTGAGTAACGCACCGCTCCGCCGCTAAAATCTTATGATCTGTCTCTTTTTGCGCACGGCGACGGGGTGGGGCGTTACACATGAATTCCTTCTTTTTCAGCAATTACATCAAGGAAGGAGGGAGGAAGAGCTTCAGTCGGGCAGCAAGCAAAAGAAGGAGGAGACTGAGCTCCATTTTAAAGGAGGAGAATAGGGGTGGTAGGGCATGGGATATGGGAAAAGAAGGAGAGGGGCCTCTTATTGCTTGCGCATGCTGGAGCACCTGAAAGCGCTGCAGCGCGCTGTAGCATCCAGCTCTCGAAAATCGGATGCTGTTGCGCACCGCAGTGCATGAAAATGCTACAGAGCGCCCCATCGCTGATTTTCGCCGCAGCGCGCTCCAGCGCCTGAAAGCGCTGCAGCACGCTGCAGCATCTAAATCTCAGAAAACTCAGGTGTCGCAGTGCTGCAATCCACCGCAGCGCGCTGTAACGCCTGAAAGGGCTGTAGTGCGCCATAGCGCCTGACTTTTAGCCAGAAGGTGCCACAGTGATCCATAGCGTCCAGAAATGTTTGGAAGTGTGATGACCCGCTTAAATAGTAATAAGTGAAACTCTTAAACATCGATACGCTTTTTCAGATAACGGTGGAGTTCCTGATAAGAATTCCAAAGTTAAGAGTGCTCATGTGAGAGCACTCCCAAGATGGGTGACCTGCTGGGAAGTTATCTTCTGAGGGAAAAACTGTAAGTCCTTTCAGGACAAAGCAAATAATACTTTGATACTTAAGAGTTTGGGCTGTTACAAATGATATCAGAGCAAACCATAGGGTGTCAGATAGGAGCTAAGTGCCATACAGGGCAAAGTACCACTTCATATGAGCAGCCTCTTGAACCCATGATGGTTAAGGTGCTACATGGTTGTGGGTACCTCTAGTACCTGTAGGGGTCACCTATAGTTCTATATACCCAATGGATGGTTCTTGGATCTGTGTGTGGATACTAACGAGGACGTCAGTTACTTAAGTTGGAGAGATTGTGATGACCCGATTAAATAGTAATAAGTGAAACTCTTAAACATCGAGGCGTCTTTTTAGATAACGGTGGAATTCCTGATAAGAACTCTAAAGTTAAGTGTGCTCATGTGAGAGCACTCCTATGATGGGTGACCTGTTGGGAAGTTATCTTTTGAGGGCAAAATTGCGAGTCCTTTCAGGATAAAGCGGACAATATCTTGATACTTAAGAGTTTGGGCTGTTATAGGAGGTTCTCAAAACTGTCTGAAATAGCCAAAACTTTTTTTTTTTTTTGTAATTTAAAGCCTATAGAACCCTAATTGAACTAAACTATACTAAAATTGAACATGATTTTAGTAAAATTAAGCATTGTATAAAATTTTATGTGAAATTCAAATGTGAAAATTTATCATTTACCTTAAATAGTATGTGCTAAAATCCCTTATATATTTATTTAAGTATTTTTGTGCCAAATGTTAATGTTAGAATCATTGATTGCTTGTATGACCAAGTGAATCTTAATAATCAAATTGCATGGAATATAATTACTTTAAATTTGTAATTAAGTGCTAATCTCTTTTGTGTTTGATTTGAAATTTGATTAGCCTAATTACTCATTATTTTAGTCAATATAATGTTTATTATGTTAGATAAATTAATACTGATTTGGATACCTTTATTTACTAAATTTGACATTAAATAATATTTGAACATAAGAATCTTAAGATATTGATTAAGTAAATGATACTTAATGTAAATCTAAAATTTGTCATCAATAATACACAAATAATGCATTAATTTGCCATTGATTTATAAATCAACCATTTATCTTAATTTTGGTAAGGTTAAGAGTTAAACCTTAACTTATCTTAATTAAGATATAAATCTTAAGCACCTTAATCAAATAACTTCAATTGAAAGATAATTCAACTTATATAATTCTAATAATACATTTGATTTGACATTGATCTTAAATATATTGTATTATAAGTACTAAGATTATTAAAAGAATTTTTGTGATTAACTATTTGAACTTAAGCTTGAGATCTCCAAGTTTCTCATATATAAGATTCTTAGCATAAGAATAATTATAAAATTGTAATGATTTACAACATGATATAATCTCAATAATATTCTTGATTTCATCCCATAATTGTAGTATAAGATGTGATCAGATGAGTCTAACCATCTGATATGATCTAATCAATTCAAGTTTAATAAATGAAACTTTTAAAATTCGTATAAAGGCTAGATGTGTATGATCATGATGATCTTACAATAAGAGGCATAATGTAATTGAAAGTCTAAGCAAAATATTAACACATTGAGATAAGAAGAATTTATTGTGATATATTAAGGTAGGAGGCTAAATGATTCTCCTTCACCTTAGAAGATTGATCTTAGACCCTTGTGGTAGGATCAACTAAAGTACTTATAATGAGATTTCTCCTATGTGATAGTAACCTATATTGAGTGACATTTTGGTCACACTCTTAGAACCTTATGTAGGATTCACCCAATTAGAGTCAGGATTTATAACTTTGGAAAATCCTTGGTTGCTAAATGGAATTGCTAAGAACCCAGATTATTAGTTAGATATGATTATGCATATCCATGGTTTTGAGTCATTTCAACAATATTTAGGATTGGCTAAGTCACTCTAGTGTGGACTTATGATCAGGTGCTATCCTGAGATATTAGATGAATACAGTCCGGCTTAGAGTAAATCTTCCAATCTTAAAAATGTTGCGACCAAGGGAGAAGAAATCCTTAGTTTGAGATATAAATTACAACCGGCACTGCCTCCTATTATCGTGTACCTCAATAAGTGAATTTTAAGACAAACCAAGTATCTCAAGCCACCCATCTTAGAACATTAGTAATATGTTATGATTAGGGAAATGAAATTCTTAGTTTGAGATATAAATTACAACCAGGTTCTGCCTCCTATCATCGTGCACATTGATAAATACAGTTTTGGACAAACTAAGTATTCAAGTCACCCTTCTTTAAACACTTAGTATACTTGTAGTTAGGGTATTTAACATCTCAGTTTGAGAGGATAGACTGTGACTGGGTTATGCCTTTTATCGTCGTGCGCATGGATAAGCTCAGTTTAAAACAAACTAAGTGTTAAACTCACCCTTCTTGGAAATATACAATCATGTGTTTACAATCTTTCTAACTGATGATTTTAAGTGAGATCATAAGTAAAATCAATCATGAAAATTAGATCTAATAGTCATAATCTATTTAGAAGGATTTTGCGCAATGGAGACATTTGATTCATTATCTGATTTTAAAATATTTTTTGAATTTTAAGTCATATAGTGTAGAGACATGAGCATGATGTATGAGTATTAGTGATAATTTATGAGTTACGGAATATTACATACATCAATAGGGGAAACTCTATGTAACAGCCCAAATAGTTATTCTTTATTTAAATTAGCATGTAATAACTTAATTTAATTGATTGTCTTTACTTATTTTGTGATGGAAATAGTTATTTCTTACTTAAATTACTTAATGTGGGATAAATGGATAAATGAATAAATTGCATAAATATTTTGTGTTCATAAAACTAATTGTTGCATGTAATCAATTACATCTATCCTTATTGTAGTAGTATAATTGTACATGCATTTCATAATGTGTGAATGTTCAACTCTACTACTACTTCTAAATGCTATGCTTTTATATATAATTGTAATCATTTTAATTCTTATTGTTGATTGTAATTAGATCCATGAATTACTTCATAAATCTTGCAAGTATATTTTTCGATCACATATTTCATTTCTTCTATTTATGATTGCATCTACACTATCATATTCAAGTTATTGTAATTACTTCTATTGTTACATGCATACTTGCCTTGTACATGCATATAATTATCATTTTCATACATGTAATTGTAACTACTTTGATCACATGCATTTGAAATCATATTCATTATGTGCAATTCCTTGCTTCCACTTTCTCATCTTAACTTAAGATACTCTTCATGATCCTTGGTCAAATTTGGCGTCTAGCATTTGGTTAGTTTTCTTTTAATTAGATATTAGATGCTAAGGTGATGCGCCAATATTAGGTTTAGTTACTACTCAATATTGGAGCCGTCATAGGTCCAGATAAATTATGGTAACAACCTAACAAGAACTTTTTATTTTTGGAAAAACTTAAGATTAAAGTAAAATTTCAATATACGGATTTCAAAAAAAAAGATGATCTAAATTAAAATTGGTCAGTAGAGTAGAACATTCAAACTCAATTTATGTCAAAACCATTTAAGCCATTGAATAAAAATCAATCATTAACTCTCTCATGTGTCTTTATACCCATATTCAATTAAATAAATACAAAATAAAATGAACTTCCAATTTTTTTAAGAATTTATTAAATGTGATAAATGTTGAGATTGTGGCAAAATTTCAATGAACAAATATTAATACAATCCTATAGTCTAAATTAAAATAGGTTGAAAAAGCATAATATTTTAACTCAATATTCTAAAACCATTCAAGCCATCTAAATCATTTAAACGATTTAATAAAAATCACTCTTTAACTTTTACAGAGTGCTTGTAATCAGATTCCATTAAATTAATAAATTTCTAAATTAAGTAAAAATTTATTATCTTTGGAAAACAATCATATGGTCAAAACTAAAATCAATTCAAGTTGTCTCAAAAACATTTAATTTAATTAAATTATTTAAATAATTTAATCCAATTAAATCATTTAAACCATTTAATAAAAACTATTATTTAACTCTAACAGCGTATCTTTAACAAAATTCTGTTAAATTCATACAAAAGCTCAAATAAAATAAAAAAATAATTAAAATTCTAATTTTAGTAACCCTAGAAATTATACTTTTGAATGAAGAAATATCAAAAGAATCTTATAGTTTAAAGTAAAATAAATTTAGAAAGCAAAACATTTAATTAAATTATCTCAAAACCATTTAAACTATTTGAATCATTTTATAAAAACCACTATTTAACACTTTGTACTGTCTTTGTAATAGGATTTTGTGAAATTAATATAAATATCCCAATATAAATATGTTGAGAAAGCAAAACATTTGAATTCAAATTATCCCAAAACCATTTAAACCATTCAAATCATTTAAACCATTTAATAAGAACAACTCTTTAACACTCTCACCATCTCTTCAACCAAATTCCGTTAAATTAATATAAAAACTCAAAATAAAATAAAAAATAAAATAAATTCTAAATTTAGTAAAAATTTATTATTTAGTAGACCACGACAGATTGCAGCAAAATTCCGACAAGCAATTCTCAAAGCAATCCTTTCTTCCAAGTTAAAATTGGGTTGAAAGCATTCCAACTCAAATTGTTTTTCCAATATTTTCCATAATCTTAAATTAATTGCATCCTCCCATCTTATAGCTAAAGCTAATAAGCCGCGACGCCGGCGAGAGACTGTGTGAAAGAAAAAGGATGAACATTTTATCGCTGCCCCTCCTACTCCTCGTCGTCGCCGGCGTTGCCACGGCCCAACTCCCGTTGGTCGGGAATTTGCTGAACCCGCTCGACAACTCGCCGCCCAAATCGAACCCATCGACAGAACGGCTGGACCATGAAACGAGCTTCCTAGGAGACTGGGATTTGGTGTGCCAGGACTCGGGCGTGTCGACGATGCACATCACCGTCACCCACGAGAACAAGGCCATCATGTTCGATGCCACAACATCGGGCCCGTCGCACTCTAGGCTGCCACGTGGAAACTGTCGGCCAGACCCCACCGGGAAGAGCAACAGGTCCGACTGTTGGGCCCACGCGGTGGAGTTCGATCTGAGGACCTACCAAATTCGACCGCTCAAGGTTCGATAGGCGATGGCTTTATTTTAGTTACGATGAGTCGATTAAGTCAAAGCATTACATGCTAATTCACACAAATTGTTGGACTGCCTTAATACTAACTTAAAAAAATGCTAATAATTAAGTTGAGGGGTTATTATATTAGCTGAGCAATGAGTCAGACCGCATTGGTTCACTCAAGTTTAGACTTAATTAAATAATTTTAATTGAGTAATTAATACCAATATTTATAATGATTAATTAAATAAGTTTATTAGTTATCTACTATGTTGAAAAAAATAATAATTTAGAAATACTGAACTAATTAATATTATTTAAAAATATTTATTTTTTAAAATCATATGAATTAAGGTAGAGTACATTTTAAAATAAAAATTATTTGTATTATCTAATATTTTAAAGGAGTATTTTAGTCATTTTAGCGTACTATCTATCTGATGTTGAGCACATATTAGATGCACATGTTGATTGATGTAGGTGCTAACGGATCCGTGGTGCTCTTCCGGCGGATTTGCCGCCGACGGCACTCTTATCAACACTGGCGGCTGGAGCGATGGAATCCGTTCTGTGAGATTTATAGGCTCATGCGCCCAATGTGACTGGAGAGACTATGCTCAGTCGCTCAAGGGTCCGAGATGGTCGGTACCTATTGATTTGTTTTTTGCTTTGCCACACTGCTCAGTTCATGCAATTACTTACTTTGGTCACTTCACCGAATAATTTTTAAAGAAGTATTTCTGTTGTTCAAAATGTTAGGTACGGAACTCAGCAGATTTTGGAGGACGGGAGCTTCATCGTTCTCGGCGGCCGGCGATCTTTCAACTACGAGTTCGTCCCGTCGGAGAGATCCGCGCAGACGACTCTCTTTGATCTCGCCTTCCTCCGCGAAACCACGGATCGATTCGAGAACAATCTCTACCCCTTCGTCCACCTCTCCACCGACGGCAATCTCTTCGTCTTCGCCAACAACCGCTCGATCCTCCTCAACCCTCGCTCCGGCGAAGTACTCCGCCGCTTCCCCCTACTTCCCGGCGGCTCCCGCAACTATCCCGCCTCCGGCATGTCCGCTCTCCTCCCCATCGACCTCCACGGCCAGCGCTCCGACCCCGCCAAGCGCGATCGCCCCTTTCCCGCCGAGATCCTCGTCTGCGGCGGCGCCCCGGCGGAATCCTTCGCCGTTGTCGAAGCCCAGAAGCTCTTCCTCCCCGCCCTCTCCTCCTGCGGCCGTCTCACCATCACCGATCCCGCCGCCGATTGGATCATGGAGGAAATGCCGTACGCCCGGACCATCGGCGACATGCTCCTCCTCCCCAACGGCGACATCCTTGTCATCAACGGCGCCGGCAAGGGTTGCGCTGGCTGGGATTTCGCCCGCGACCCCGTCCTCTTCCCACTTCTCTACAAGCCCGCCGTCACCCGCGCCGACCGATGGAAGGTCCTCGCCCCGAGCTCCATCCCCAGGATGTACCACTCCGCCGCCGCGGTTCTTCCGGACGCCGCCGTCCTCGTCGCCGGCAGCAACACGAACCCCGTGTACAACTTCACCGCCCTATTCCCGACGGAAATGAGGGTGGAGAAATTCAGGCCGCCGTACTTGGACCCGTCCGTGGCGGTGCGGCGGCCCAAGATCGTCGCCGGCTCCGTTCCGACGGAGATCGGCTACGCGGAGAGCTTCGGCGTGGAGTTCGAGGCGGCGGAGTCGATTGCCACCGGCGATGTCAAGCTGACGATGTACGCGCCGCCGTTCACAACCCACGGGTTCTCGATGAACCAAAGGCTGCTGGTGCTTAGGAAGGAGAGTTTTGGTCTGTCGAGTCAGGGGAAGGGGGAGACTGTCGGGAAGATCACGGCGATGGCGCCGCCGTCCGGAGTGATAGCGCCTCCGGGATGGTATATGCTCTTCGTCGTCGCCAAGGGTTTGCCCAGCGAAGCCGTCTGGGTTCACATCCAACCCAAACCCTAAACGTCGAGCAAGCAAAGAGGATGTTTGATTCCCTTATTTAAGTGTAATCTTATGCTACTTTAGTTTTTAACAATATAGTATATCATATTTTATATTTTTTAATAAATACTTAAATTTTTTTTTTTTTTTTATTTGCTCAATTTATCTCATGTTCTAAGTGCAACTTTAAGAATTTAATTATGTTCTATACTTTAATACTTATATACTTCTTAATTGTTGATACAACATTGTTTAGGTTCTCTTAAAATAATTCAAATGAATTACGAACGTAGTAATATTTAATATATTATTTTTTAACTTTATGAATTAACTTTTTAAAATATATATAAATATATATTTTTAATCAAAATTATCAATTCAGCTCAGCCTAACCCAAGCCTGTTGCTGAACATTATAGCATATTATGCCAAAATACATATAAAATGTATTTAAAATATATATTTTCAACAGTAGCTCAATAAAATAAGATTAATTAATCTTAATTCAATTATATTGACTTAGGAATGTTAGACAGACCAAGCTTAAGGAATCATACTGCATAAATTTGTGGGCAAATGAGATTATATTTTTCTTGAATTAATTTATGAAATCTTACTTCAAAAAATCAGTATAAAATAAAATATAAGAGGATTGAGGCATAAAATGAAGATGCTAAATTTTAAATTTCATCCAATTTAGGGTTTTGAATTAAGGCAAAATGAATTTTTGAAGTACATTATAACATATTACACATTATGCCACTAAATATGGACCGTGTTAACTAACAGGTTCACATCGGGTCAGCCAGTTTGACACATTGGGGCACCTGTTGAACAGAACCAGACCCATCACCCATATCTGGTTCACATCATCTCAGATAGACTAACATGAATAATGATCATTCCTTGAAATTTCCAAAACCGCTCAAATTCTTATAATTTACAAATCTAACCTTTCAAACTTTAATATTTTCAAGACCACCCATTAAAAAAATCATTCCATGGCAATGATAATTGTTAGATAGGATCATATTGTAAAAAGTAAGAGTTTAGATGTCAAACATGTAAAATACTTATAAATGAAATGGTCTAATTTAGGGCTGAAGGGGGAGGCTCAAGTGGCTGGTATTTTGGTTTACTGTTCCTGAGGAGCAAATAAGTGACACAATACCAGAAGAGCAGTATCTTTCCTTGGGCAGTGATGGTGTCCCCAATCCCACTCTCCCCAAAGGAAAGCCTTTCTAATGCCTGAAAACAAAAGAATATAAATAAATCAATAGAGAAACAATTACATAAATAGCACACCAAATATACGTATTTACATATCTAACAGTGAAAGCTGGCTCTAAGAATATATCATCCAGGATCAAATATATCAGTATCATTCATGAAGAGGTTTGAAAGCCTCACTGGGAGTTCATCTTAGAAAAAAAAAATACAAAAAATTGCAGTATGGTTATACTTATGCCGTGTACAAACAAGACCCTCAGTAATATGGTAATTTTAGTCTAAAAATAAAAATTTGGGAAGAAGAGGAAGCAAAAAATTAGATATGGAAAGAAATATTAGAAAGAATCTTCGCTCGTTGGAACTCAGGAAGCGGCAGCTTCCACAAATGATTCAGGTAGTCGACTTCACTTAGCGGGATTATGCTTTAGCTATTGTTGTTGTGCAATAATAAAGATTTGGGGTAAGCACATAAAAATCTCTTGTAAATAAGGCAGCTTTGATCTCAACATCTACATCAAGACAAACACCTCATATGGGCATTTTTCAATCATTATTAGGATAAGTTTAGGGTGTTAGATATGCAGAACTCTAAAATTTAAATTATTAAAGGGAACCAGTTAATCTCTGTACACCTGTTCTCCATATTGAATATCGATTGAATTATTGTGCTCAAACAGGAGGCCGCTGAATTCATTGATGCAGCTACCCTGAAATGCCCTGAAAATTCAAATATCTTAATCTATTAATTATCTGTCAAACCCACTATTTAAAATTGTCCAAAATAGTCTCCTGACCCATCAACTTCTAAAAATAATCCAAATTTAATCCCGCGATTAAATTTAAATAACATCACATTAATGATGCTATGTATAAGAGATAATTTGGAAAGAAAAAAATACAATGGAAGTCGATAACAATTATATTGAGTTTTTCTGCAACCATTGTATCAAAATAAGTTTCATTATAAATAAAGTAATAAATGTCACAATTATCAACTTCAATCGTATTTTTCTTTCCAAAATAATATATACTTGCAATGCCCAATAATGTGATGCTATAGATAATAAAATGTGGGATTAATTTGAATCATAATTTATAATTGAGAGACCTATTTAAGATTTATGTGAGTGAAAAGCCTATCTCGATTCATTTAAAAAGCAAGAAGGCTATTTTGACTAAAAACTCAATAAATAAATATTAAAAAAAATAATATGTAATTTGAAAACTTACCATCTTATAAGAGAAAAGCGAGGAATCCATTTGAAGATGATAGGGGTATTTTCAGAGTTTACATAATAGCCACCGAAGACAATGAAGACAGTCATGAGTGATGGCCCCACCGCCATCGCTGCTTCGCTTGTAGAAACCATGGCACCAACAGTGAGGCCCATTGCAGACGCAGAAAAGGATTCCATTGTGATGATCCCACAGAACTTCACAAATCTGAAATCAAACTTTTCACAAATTCAACTACCTTTTGAGAAAATAGATAATTAAAATAAAAGAAGACTCACCTGGATAAGGAAGGATGAAGATGAGCCATGGGATATAGAATCGTCCCAAACATCAACGGAAAAGCTGCTCCTATAGGGATTTCAGCAAGCAATTTGGAAAGCAGATAAGGTCCCAAAGAATAGAGCCCTTTTTCGTGCTCTCGCTCGACGATCGTGCGTTCCTTCGGAAACACACCTACAGTTTTAGCCAGTGCTGCCATTGCTGTATTTATGGCAGCTACCTGCACCAACAAAAAGATAACTATTGAATTAAGCTCCTTTTGAGGTACTTGCAACTGTTAAAAAGTTACAGTGAAGTTACTGCATAGAAAGCTTCTATGAAGCTGCAACAGAACAAGTTATTTTTATTGATTGAATACTTTATTACAATACTACTGTGCACGATATGAAAAAAGAACGATGGAGGTTGATTGATAGTCCATAGGCGAGCGGGGTGATTGACAAGTTGGCAGGCATTGGTGGTTTAGTGTCATGTACAAAATAATAACAATTTCATATGTTAAATGAGAGAAAACAGTTAAGCTATACAACAAAAATAACCTCCTGAAAATTATTTTTTTAAAGGGTTGCTTCCTAAAGAAGCAAATAGAAAGTATCCCTTAAATAACAAAAACAACATGTATAGGAGCTTTATATAATGTACAACAACCAAAAGGTATCCCAACAGTGTTTTATTGTCATTATTAAAAAACATGCTCTAGAGCCACTTACTAGGAACATTGGATTGCAATGGCTTTAAACACCTTTGAGAACAACCATAGAACCGGTGGAAAAATAATCCTAACGTGCATGGCTTAATACTTTATAGAAAAATAGGTTACGGTATCAAACCATCATCTTATTAGAGAATTAAACAATTATTAAAACTACAATTAATGCCTTGAATTTAGATGCAAAGCGGTTTAGTTTCTAATAGTTTCTTAATGGGATATCAGTTTATAAATGGTGTTTCTTGATAAAGTAACAATTTCTCAATGACACTTCTTAATAGGGTGTTGATTTCTATATAGGATAACCTTACATCTCCTATAAAATGATGATTTGAGACTTGGATGATGTATGCCGTTTAGATTTTCTAATCACTCTGCTCGTAATTTCTACACAATGTTTTACTCTCCTCTTCCATGGCTTTTCAGATTTTGAATTTTCACATAAAATATTGATGTTCCTTCGTATTGTGATTTCCATTTTGTTGTTTATGCTTTAACAAATTAGTACCAAAGAGGAATTAAAGATAAGATGGTATTTAAAAAACATGATACTGCGAAGGTAAAAATGGCCACTCCGTTCACAACGTGGGAAGTCACATAAGCAATTATTAGATATTAATGATGCTTTGCTCGACAAAGATAGGATACCAAGACTCTTTCTAATAAAAAGAAAGAGAAGAAGGATCACAAGGCGATGACCCAAATTCAATTGCATCTATTCAGCACGGTTTTACAAGATTGTCTTATAGAAGAGGTGAACGCTGACATAGGGGCAAACTAGAAGTACATAACCGCTATTAAAAAAAATACTCCTAAATTAAAACTGTCCTTCAATCTAAAAATAATTCATGCCCCTGGTTTCAACAATAGGATATGAACACTAATCATATTCATAATACAACAAAACGTTTATTGCTGTAAAAAGGCCTTATGAATGGAACGGTTAACTCTTAATATATAAAGTCTTATCAAATATTGAATCATTTTGTTTGCAAACATACTTAAAAATCAATTATCTGTATTGAGTAAGCCATACAAAGAGAGGTCCAAATTCATCAATTAAAATGCCAGATTTGAATGTAATGAAGTGCGAAAATTGAAAAGCAAAAGATTAATAAAAGCAACATTATCTTTACTTTTCAGCTTATTTTAAACTAGTTCAAAAAAAATTTCCAAATAAAGATCCCCAGACTGTACGAACCTGAAGAAGTCCCATTCTATCTTGTATTGATGTTTGTGATCTTCCCATTCGCCAAAAGACAGATCCAAATATAACTGCAGATACAATAGACATTCTTGCCCTGACGATATTCGTAGGCCAATCACGAAAAGCCTGTGGAAAAAAAAGCCCATTAAACTTGGCCCAAACAGTTTAAATAATTCTTCATTGTAATAAAAATATGTATGTCACTACATATTGTTAGCAACAACAAAGGCAAAAGCTTTTTTAAGAACATAAACTACACAATCATGAAACTATACTAAATTTCAAAAACAGCAGCCTTATTTAGTGCCCCAAGACTCCTACCAAGCTTCAAAATCAGCAGCCATACTCAGAAACAGTCTTCATAGAATTAGGGATATCAAAATGTGACCTGAAATGAAAACATAACTAGAATTCAACCCAGAAAAAGGCTGATCAAGATAGCCTGAATAATATGAATCAGGTTTAAGTTGACCCATAAAACTCAAATCATTTAAAGGGTTTATATTCAGGTCAAAAAGGGTGTGTTTGAATCAAAATACTTAATACAACTATAATGTTTATGTATTCATGTCAAACATAATATGAGGTGGGTCAGGTTTGGGTTGTACCATTTTGAGTCTGATCAATTTTGAGTCAAGCCCAAACCTGCCACATTTTGGTCCCCTCTATATAGAATGTGAAGTCATTTTGCAAGTTTGTTGAGGTGACAAAGAAAAAGGATGAGATAAAACAGTGTAATAGCATACACACACACACACACAAAATCTGATGGATATAAGTTACAATCCTGAAAGTAAGAATCATCAGAATGCAGTCAATATACTTTGTAAAAGCAATTGAGAGACCGGAGTAGATATATGGTAAAACAGTCACGAGTACAAGAATGGCAAAAACCTGTTTCCATGCTCGTTTAAGAAGCAATTGGAACTGTCTGCACCATCCAACTTGATGTTTGATGAAGGATTTTCCTGAAAACCTTTTTGTTAACTTAAAATTTTTATTAGCCGTAACAGGACTCTCACACACAATTGTTTGGGCATTCTGTGAGAACACTGCAATAAGTTTATAAATCCTTGTTCGCGTAGTGTGTACACTGTCAGATGAGCTATAATCAACTGATATCAGATCAGCTAAGAACTCAGCAGGGTTCATATGATCTGAACATTTGTACCTGATACAATGAACTCTTCAACTCATTAGCAACAATATTAGAGAAATGCTATTGTTAGAGTATGGTGAGCAATCAATATGTAAAAGCACCATACAAAGAAATCAATCACAGAAGACAAACACAAAAAATTTATATGAAACACCCTAGACACAAAAAATCATGGGAGAGGAAGAAATAGCAGTACCAAGAAAAGCAAAAGATGGGAGAAAACTATAATGATGAGCTGCTAATCCACTCAATCAATCTAATACAAAAAAGCATATTAGAGAAAACAAAAAAAAAAGTATAAATATGCCCCTCAAAATTATCCAAGTTTCAGGGGAGCTGCTGCTACAAAATCCCCACAAGGAGCGATGCTCCCTAAGCCCCTATGACGTAACTAGTCAAGTCAATGCCCTCCAAAGGCACTGGGCTCCATCTGCGTAGCTTGTGCTTAGTTCAAAATGAATATGAGGCATACACCAAACAGTCATAAAAAAACTAAATCAGATATCGTGCATAAGAGGAATATATAAGAAGTTTGACTTAAGCAATATCAAGAACAGCAATAAAAATAATTCCAATCAATGAAATCCCAACGAAAACCAAGTATACACTCAGCTCAAGCATTGATATTAAGCTTAATTTTGTGATTGGGAGGATATTTATATATTATGTGATTTTTATTTTTGTTTTGAGTCAAAATAAATAAATTAGAATTTATATATTTGAGCTATTAAATTTTTTCACATAAATTCAATCAATTGTCTAACAGCAGTTCAAGGTTTACTTGAAGAAATTTAGTCCCCCGCATAAACTTTTATCATGAGTCTAATAAGCTGTAAGGAAATTCACAAGGCTAATCTAATCAATTAGTTATGATGATGTCATCATTGTATGCATTGATGAAATGATGATGAAAGTAAATCACATCATCTAGAACTGAGATAAAGCCGTTTTCATTTAAAAAATAAAACACATAAGCAGCACAGCAATATTTTAATGTTGGAGGCATGTTAAATATGACAACATAAAATGCATTCTTAAAATAAATTTACAGAGTAGATACCCCCAAGCAGATGAGAGAAAGATGAGTACGAAAGCGTTGAAAATATGTACAATTGATAATATAAATTATTAGTAATGCATTTTGGAATATCCAACACACTAGCGCGTTATGAGATTAATGAATCATATCATGTAATCTTATAATGAAATTTATTGATTGTTTATTTTGATGTTACCCTAATATAGAATAAAACAATAAAATAAACATCTGATGTATTTATGTAATTTTTAGAGCTAACAAGTTAAGCTTGACTGTGAAAAAAGTGATTATTCAACCCCATTTATGATTTTCTTAAAATTTATTATATCAAAATAAATTAGCTATTTATTTAAAAATGTGAAAGCAATTAAAGAATACCCTATCCTTTAAAGTATTCACAATGTTCATAATTTTCATCAATTAGTTACCTTCTATAAAAACTTCATTTGAGATTTTAACACCATTATGATATAAATGGTAAACTATTAAAAATGAAGAAATAAAATTAGACTAAAAGAGCAAAGAGAGATTTGAAAGAGATTAAAAAATAGATTTATTAAAGCATAGGCATCAAGGTCATGATTTTAATACTCCATTTATATACATTAATATCCTCATCCTAAAATTTATTTTTTGCATTATCTTTGATATAATTTTAATCAAATATTTGACTTTTTAACTTTTAATTTGACAAGCTTATATTTTTTCTCTCAACAATAGTTCAAATTTATCTTATAAATTCCCGAAAATTGCAATTTTAAAATCACAAACTCTTACTTATATTCACAAAAAACAAGCTAATATTTATTCTAACTCTCATCCTTCTTACATTTAAATCATTATTTACAGTATATATTTTTTGTTTAATATTAACTTGACATCTTGTTTCTATATTATTAAGTCATCTCCTCTTGAATTCACAAAGTATAGTATTAGCTATAATACAAATATAACTAATAACTGAATTCTGCATAAGTTGGCTTCACCCTCAAAATCTATTATCCAAATTTTAAAACTTCTTTCTAAAAATATTTATATTACTTGTTTAAGGTTACTTTATCTAATTTAATAGCATGTTTAGATTTAGTACTGATTTCTACTCCTGATTTTTTTAATTTAAACTAATAATCCCATATCAAATCATTAAACAACCACATGAAATAATAAAAATTCTTGCAATATAAATTCACTTTTTCTTAAGCGAGAATAATTAACTTGTGTTTTAAGGTTTCATTTTAATAAATGATAACATCCCATCTCACTTCTTAAAATAAGTATAAGCAATCATAAGATTATAAACTAAAATAAACCAAAATAATTATTCCTTCTTCATTATTTTCTCCAACCAATTCTACCGCAAATACTATCAAGTTTTACGGGCACTTTTTCAATATGTTCATTTAAATCTTTTCTTATAAATAAAATCTCCTTTCTAGATAACTTTCAAACTAACTCTTGTTTATGCAAATTTTTTTTTTTATACTCATATTCAATCATATATGAGTAACATAAACACTTGTAATATTAAAACTTATTCCATCAATAATCTTTAAAGAAAAAATTCTATATCCTAATGTTTTAAGTTCCATTATATTATCCTTTAAATTTTTATCTAAAATTATACACACACAATTCAAATGATAATTTTTATATGAGAACTAGAGTTTAAAGCCTAAATTATAAATTTGTTTTTCCATTTATTCCATTCACTTTGTTTCTTGAAGACCTAAGTATTTATCCTCCTTTTAATCATAATATCTAGTAACTTAAAAATCTTGCTAGTGAGAGCTAATATTTCAACTACATATTCTTAACTTAGTATCATGGATAAACTCCTTTACCAACTTTTGTCCATAATGCATGAACCTCGCTCGTTTATTTGACGCTACACATAGAGGCAGAAGTAAAACTCAATATAATTTACTGTTAGATAGATTACATTTCACAAGTCTCCTCCTTTCTCATCCAGGACATGGAACTTGGCAACTATGGAGTTGTAAACAAAATTCCAATGTTCAGGCATATTATATACACTGCTACAAGACGTAATACAATTCTCTTAAAACAAATATAAAGACTACTATTAAAGACTGATAAACAAATTATTCAACTGAAAAAGTTAACCACGCATTTGAATAATATTATCAAAAATATAGGGCAGTGTTTACCCAAACATTGCAAAGTATCTCAAAGGTTTATTTCTTGCAGGACCAATATAAACTACTGAACCCTCTGATAGCAACACTATGTCATCAAATTTGTTATATACAGAGCATCTAGGCTGGTGAACTGAACAGATCACGGTATGACCCACAAGTGCAAGCTGTTGAAGAGTTTCCATAACCTTCTCAGCTTGGAATGCATCCAGACCTGCAAGCACGTGTTCATAATGTTGACATAAACCACAGCAAAAAACCAAAGATAATACAGAGTAGCACCGGAATTTAAAGAATCAATTTTATTAGACACGTGAAACAGATGATGAATATAATTTGAACCAGCCATGTGATTAGAAGTAAATGAAAGCTGCAGTATCATAAACTGGTATATTCTCACACTAATGATTTACATACATAATACAAACAGGAGCTCTCTAACAGCAGCCATCAGGACATCCACGCCACTCCACACGATTAGGAAGTCTACATTAGACGGCTGAAGACCCATTACTCCTATATACATACTCATGTTACCTCTATACATATGAGAAGAAACGCTCCATGTCACAATAAGAAAACATATTTTATTCTTTAATATTCTTCTCATCTCCCTCTCTCGATATTCTCTACATGGTATCAAAGCAAGATCTCTCCTCCACCCCATTCTACCTTAATCTACACAAGAATGTCATCACCACCAGCCCATCACCTCTCCAGCTACCTAGTCTCTAGCCCTCCTTGTCATGGCCTCTCTAAAGAACGCACCAGCCACAAGAACCGACCAGTCACATGTCTTCAGCTCACAAGAACCAGAAGTTCAGTAATTTCTTTCTCTCTCCAGCCCAAGAAGTCTCCGCAAGAACCTTCCAGCCTGCCCTCTAGCCCTCCAACCTCTTTGTCTACAGCCTTTAGTCTGTCATCAGCACAAGAAAAACAACCAGCCAGCCAATCAGCCAGCCAACCAGCCATTCTTCAACCTCAGTATCACCATCATCATCATCCTTCCCAGTCCAAAAATTCCTCTCCCTCAAGAACAGTCAAGAACTCTCCTTCCGCTCAAGAGCTCACAAGAACCTTCTATGGAAAATGCACTACAATCATGGAATCAATCCACACAAACTCCCAATCCAGTAACAACCACTGTTCGGACTGCAATACTGCAGAAACAACCACCTTCAAAAATCTCAAATTCTTGATCTCTAACATTAAGAACCTTGTCCAAAACACCCTCACCACTGAAAACTATCATGTATGATGAGCTCAAGTAACAAAGTTGTTCAAAGTAAATAATCTCTATGATCATCTAGATGGAGTTCATCCCAACTCAAGCAGAAATGAAGACAACCAAGATGCATGGATCTCAGCCGATAATAACCTAACTGCTGCCCTATATTCGGTAATATGTCCCTCCATCCTATAGCACATATTGGATGTTTAGACATATCAAAAACTCTGAATTACTCTAAAAAGGAATCTACAACCCTCCAATCGTTCAAGAACTACACAACTGAAGAGCGAAGTTCACAACATATCCCTAAAAGATAGATCAATGCAAAAGTACCTAGCTGAAATAAACGAGTTGGTAGACAAGATCAACATCAGTGGCTCAAAGATCGATCAAGAAGATGTCAACCTATACACATTGAAAGGCTTATCCTCAACCTACCAAGCCTTCAAAACAAGTCATGGAAATCCCTCCCTACTAGTTCACAACTCAACTTCAAACCCAATATACATCCTAATCTATGTTGATGATATCCTAGTAGTCGACCCATCCACGCCACCATAAACTCCCTTATTCACACTCTCACTCAATGCTTTAACATGAAAAACCTCAGCAAATCAAACACATTCCTTGGGATCACCCTCATACACACACACGCTGGCCCAATGATATGCAATAAATCTACTCAAACAATCTGGTATGGAAAATTGCAACCCCACCGAAACCTCTACCACAACACAAATGCATCATAAGGTATGTCAAAGGCACCCATCATCTAGGACTTCCTATCAACCTGAGTGATCTACATCTTCGAGCATACACCGACTCAAATTAGGCAGGAGATTCAACTGATCGCAAATCCACCACCGGCTACTGCATATTCTTGGGAAACACACCTATCTCCTGGAGCGCCAAGAAATAAAATACAGACTTCCGCTCTTCCATAGAAGCAGAATATCGGGCACTAACCACCACTATAGCAGATGTCATCTGAATTTGCCGACTACTCCAAGAATTTGGCATCTATCAAAACAAACCCACCATCATATTCTACGAATCTCAGCAATTGCACTCGCAAAAAATCCGATGTTCCACGCCCACACCAAGCACGTGGAAGTCGATTTTCATTGCATCCACAACAACATGCAGAAACAAGAATTTAGCTACTACACATCCCCATAGAAGAATAGACAGCCGACATAATGAAAAAGCCGCTCTCCGCATCCCGCTTCAACACTCACAGGTTCAAACTCACTATGTCTAACCACAGAGGTTCATTTGCAAGGGGATAATAGCAGCCATCAGAACATCCACACCATACGATCAGGAAGTCTACATCAAAAGGCTGAAGACCCATTACTCTTATATACATACTTATGTTGCCTCTATATGTATGAGGAGACACACTGCATGTACAATAAAAACATCTATTTTTTATTAGTCTTTTCATCTTCCTCTCTTGATATCAAGTGTATAAACCATTGCAGATAGATGAGGTGTGATGGGGATTTACATTAAAAAATGATCATTCTCCCAAAAATTCATTTTAAAAAAATTAGAATTGAGATTTTTGAAGATCAGGAAGATGACTTTAATCATGAATTTTTACTTGCACTAATGAATGCATTAACTTAATGAGAAGCTTGCAACGTTCTGAATAAATAATAGGGCATGGATAGAACATGATAAAAAGGTTGTAAAGTTGATTCATTTAATGACAAACAATTATAAGAACAAGAAGTTGAAGGATAAAGTAATCCTGAATGGATAGATTGCTTTGCTTTAACACGATATAATATGTGGGAAGAAATAAGCAGCCCTTCATTTTTCCTGGAATTGTAGCAGATGTAAGGCAAAAGCCAGATGAATGAAGGGAGAATAACAAAAGAGAAACATGCAAGCGAGACGGTAGGGTAAGAGGTAAAGATAACAGAAAAGTGGGTGAGAGAGAAACCAAGAGAGAAAAAAATTGATAGCAGAAGAGTGCGTGAGAGAGAAGGTGGACAGAGATAATCAAGAAAGAGTGAGAGAGAGAGAGAGAGAGAGAGGTAACAGAAAAATTAGAGCAGGGGTGAAGGGCAACCTGAAAGAATGCTAGCCAGTTATTATCCATAGACACAAATAAGCCCTAGGATTCCTTTTATAGAAAAAGGTCGTTCATTGCAAGTGCAGAAAAGTACCAAATTAAGAAAAGCCCAATAAAATTTAATCAAGATAACATGATTATCTTACAATAGCATTTTATAATAAAACCAAAAAAATGACTAAAGAATCTTGTCATCGACAGCATATATATATATGCTTGATCAAGGATTTCCACGACTCAAAATTCTTTAAGCAATTTTTCAAATTACATGCAAGTTTAAACAATCACCTAGTAATAGCAGGTGGTTTACAAATATATTTTTATTTATAAACAGTTAAGAGTTTGTACCAGTTGTTGGTTCATCGGCAAAAATGATAGATGGAGTGGCTATCAGCTCACATGCAAGTGATAGACGTTTCTTTTCACCCCCACTGATTCCACGAACTTTGGCATCACCAATAATAGAATCAGCGCAATTAATCTATTGTAGAAAATGAAGTTTCCCGAGAAGATAAAAAGCATGTCAATTTTGTATCTATTATCTCCGGAAAGTAGAGTATAAGAAAACAAAATCTTTTATATGCTATAATTGGCGACTGTTGATAAAAGTTAACAAAAACAATGCGGAATCCATTACCTCATTGCATTCTGTATTAAAACAATTATTCTACATTATAAATTTACAAAACAATTTATTCATGTATAACTGTGATTCTAGTGAAGCACACATGGATAAAAAACCAAATCACCTATACATCTATATACTTGATGCTAAAAAAAGATGAGAAGAGAAGTTTTATTTATAATATTTATGGCAGGAAATGGTTTGGAAATGGTTCAACTTGATTGAAGCTTTCTTGAATTTTTAATAACTCTTTCCTTATGAAAAAGGGTGACAAATATAAAATATTTTTGTTGAATAAAACAAGAGATTAGAGAGACACAAGAAATTCGCATCACTCATCTTTAAGTCAAATCATTTATCAAAATATTTTTTAGAAGAATTTAACCACTCCACTGGTTCTTCAATCTTCTTTATAATCTACCTATACATCAATATCTATTAATATCTACATCATTTACATCAATACATATATATCAGCATATATTTATATCTACATTAACATTAATGTTGCCAATCCCATGTCTAGGATGAGAAAGACGGAGGATTATGTTAGGTAATTAACAACCAATCGTAAAATTGATCAAATTAACATGCAAATTCGTTAAAATATTATGATAGAGCTAGCGACCCCTAGATATGACAAGTTGTACTGTCAATTATAATGAATAGTGTATGTTAATAATTTATGTTAGATCGGTGACACTTCAAAGTGTCATGTGAGCAAGAGTCATATCGGGCAGATACAAGTAAAAAGCTAATCCATGACAATAGGATGGGAATAGAAATTGACACGATGTAGTGGGAAAGTTTTAATTAATTATTAATAATTTAAAGTTAATTAAACTATTTAAGGCTGATTTAATTAAATTATTTAAAATTAATTAAATTATTTAAAGTTGATTAAATTAATTAAAGTAAATTAAATTATTTAAAATTATTTAAAGTTGATTTAACTTATTAACATTTAAAGTTGATTTAAAGTTAATTAAATTAATTAAATTAATCATTAATTATTTAAAGTTGATTTAATTAATCATTAATTATTTATAGGATGGGAATAGAAATTGATAATCGGGTAAGGACAGCACAAAATTTACAAAGATTTATTATGCTAATTATAGATTAAATAATATTTATTACTCATTATATTATAGCATAATAAATCAACTAAGCAGTTATTTAAAAATTAAAATTTAGATAGTTATTTATTATTACTTATTTAAATTATATTATGCATTATTAAACAACCAACAATAGGTAGCCAATATGGTTATATTAGGTAGTTGACAGTCTGTGTAAAAATCTTTTCGTGACATGAATATTTTGATAGCTAAGAGTGCATCTCGTGAAAGTGACACAATACATTACATGAATGTAGTGTCAAATAAGCAACGATTCTTATATTATGAACAAATTAGAGTAATAAGGCTAGTCCATGACATTACATTAAAAATAAATAGATAAAATATTGGTACTCTCACTAGCTGGATTTTTGAATAAGAAGATATAATGATTACTTGAGGGATAAAAATAGTGGTGGTGAAATCAAAAGAAATCGATAGTTTAGATAAAAATCATCATAAGAATGACGTCTGTAGCATACTAAAAAAAATTTTAAGAAATAAATAGTAAAAATTAAGAGGTTGGAGATGAAATTATAGTTTTAAGAATTATAATTGACAGAATAACTTTTAATATTGTCAATATTTTATGCCCCTCAAACAAAACTGAATATAAATTAAAAAAAAAAATCATGATTTAGAAGAGTTAGCTCAAGGAATACGCCAATAAAATATGTTACTTCAATGAGGAAATTTAAATGAGCGCAATGGAAGAGTGGTTAAAGAATTTCATATTATTCAAGATAATCTTAAATTTAGACTATTTGATGAAAAATAAAAGAGTAATTTCAAAATTGGCTTTAGCTATGATATAATGATTGTTAATACTTTAGAAAATGAGATGAAAATATAATTACTTATAAAATTAAGATTTTAAAAACTCAAATTAATTATATCCTTTAAAAAAAGAGATAATTTACATTCTAGATGATTAACAAAAGAATTATAAGATTATTCTAGAGGATTACTTAATGACCCAATATCAATTATTAGTTTTAGAATTGAAATGAGAAGTAAGATATATAATATGAAACCTAAGATATCATAAAACTAGATAGTGCAATCATAATAAAAGTAATATAAATATATATATATATATATAAGTAAATTTATAAATCTGAATAGTGGAATTTTGAAGGTACAACCAATTTTATGTGAATCCAGTTGCATAACCAATTTATGTTAAATTTAGTTGCTAATTGTATTAACGAAGTCGATAAAAATATATTTAATAAAAAAGGAAAGCACCTAATAACAAAGATAATTGGTAATAAAAATAAGGTGTTCAAGTGATGATTAACATAAACATTTATTATAAAGAATATTTAATAAAGAGAATTTGAAAGATTAAAAATACAAGCTAATTTATAATGAATCTAAAATAGTAGTTTGTGATGCAAGATTATAGTATTTGAGATTGATTTAAGAAATAAAAAACACCTGAGAGAGATGCATTTATAAACTAATCAATTAACAAAAATAAAATATATAAATAATAAGGTTAATATTATTTAATAATAAATATATTCAAGTAGATGAATGGGTTACTTGTTAAGCATCTTAGTGAAGATTGTGCCAATGCAATTAAAGTAAGTGAATTTAATAATTATAAAAATAATATTAATTGCACTTTAATTCAACTAATGAGTAAAATTGATGTTTAGAATGCTATAAAGAAGATGAATAATGGGCAAGTTGTTGGATTAGATAACATCATTACTAATACGTAGAAATGTTTGGATAATTAAAGAATTTAATGTAATTTTGAAGGCTTAAAATTATCAAACAAGTGAAGTATTGTTGTGCCTTTTTACAAGAATAAAGACGATTTTCAAGATTGTAAATCATAAGAAAATTAAGTTGCAAACTATAAGCCAAGACTTTAGCAAAGAGTGATTGCATATCAATTATGAAGCACTTGTATTTCATAAAATCAACATAAATCTACCACAGAAGGCATATATTTACCAAGAGGTATCACAAAAATCAGAGAAATAAATTAGAGAAATAAATCTTTATTAAATTTTTATTAATCTTGAAAAGATTTATGATAAAGTACCAAGATAAGCACTTTCAAGAGCTTTGGGAAAAAATTGTTCAACTTATATTGATATTCAAATGTCTTCGATTGCATAGTGGCATGTTAACTATTTTCATGTTAATGTTTAAGGACCACCACCTTGTGGCATCTCGGTGCTCAATCCCGATAATCATATTTACCAAGGATTTGGTGTCATCCTAAATTATTTCTCGAGGATTAGGTTAAGAGCTTTTTTGGCAGGAATAAACATAAATTAATTTTTTATTTCATATTATAAAACTGATTGTTCATAAACGGACTTGTTCACATGATCATACATTTGTATTACTTTAACAAAGTACAATCTATACAATATAATAAAATAGCTTGAAAGATACACTAATTTATGATTATGCAAAACAAATAAACTAAACATCATCTAATAATAATATTTGGTTGAAAGATAAGAAAATATTCTTGGCTTGGTGCCACCGATTTTAAAGTTGCCCATATTCTAATTCACAACATAAATGGTGCTAAGAAATACCCTATTAGAATAGCAAATACATAAAACTTGAAGTACATTTAACAAATAATAGGTTCTTATAAGTAATATTTTAGCAAAAATAGCAGATTTAACAGAAAAAGAATCTACCAAACACAAATGAGAATCTACAAAGTACAACGGTTGAGAATACTTTAACATTTGCACGTTTGCAAATTATAATAAAAATAAACCCATGTTCATTAATAGTTTGCTAAAATCAAATTGCAAAATAAAAATAATCAACGGAGGGTGATGATATTGCCTGCCACAGCCAGACCAAGTAAAAGAAAATTGCTGAAAATAAAATTAAGAAAATAAAAATTATAAACAGCAAGCCGCAGTGTTGCTTGCTACAGTCAGACAGGGTAAAAAAATTTGCTGAAAATAAATTTGCAGAACATAAAAATTATTAACGACGTACGATGGAATCGCCTACCATTGCTGGATCGAGTAAAAAATTTATTGAAATTGAAAATGCGAAATTTTAAAATATCGAGGACCGGTGAACACAAGCCTCACCACAACTGGCTTGAGTTAGTTGTAATGAACAAAATTTGTGAAAATAAATTGTTACCTACAGGGGGCGACATGTGCACCACCATTGCCGGAACAGGTTAGCATAGCTAATATTTATTATATATAAATGTGAATGGTATTGCAACTTAGTGGTTAAGGCTCAGGATTTATTATCTCAAGTCATAGGTTCAAATACCACCAACCACATAAAATATATATATATATATATATATATATATATATGTGTGTGCTTAAATAATAATAAAATATTATTAATTATTATTGTTATTATAATACTATATAATTAAAGTGCTACAATAATAATTTCATAGATATTTATAGTAACATATATACACAAGTATATGTTAGTTTATTTTAATGATATATTGGAATAATAATTATATTTTATCTAATAATAATAATAATATATATTAAAATAAATGATATTTTTTAAAGAAAATAACCGAGAGGATGGAGAAGAGAATAACAGGGAGAATAAGAGAAGGGAAAAGAAGAAGAAGAATAAGAAGGGGAGGAAAAAGAAGAAGATAAAAAGAAGAAGAATAAGAAGAAGAAGACAAAGTAGAAGGAAAGGTACAACGGCGGCGGTGATCGCCAGCAGGAGGTGTTGGCCAAAGGCAAGGGAAGAAGTAGAAGGGTGAGAGGAATGGAGGTTCATGGAGAGGGTTGATCAGTTTGCGAGGAAGCTGGAGGAATAGTTGTGCAAATGATATTAATGAGAAGAAATGAATTTTTAGAAAAAAAAAAATTAGTTATAGGAAAATTTAAAAAATGTACTTTTTATTTAAAGCTCTAAAAAGTGATAAGGTGGATCTATTCTGACCAAAAAATATAATAAACTCAAATATTAAGTCAATTTCTAAATTTGACGTTTGGATTAATTATTATAAATTTTGGAAGCTCAAGAATATAAAAATTAGTGAAAAAAAAATGAAATCTAAGAAAAATATAGAAAAAGTCAATCTTGACTAAAATAAAATTAGAAACTTAATTGTTAAATCAATTTTACAATTTGAGCAATAAAATGTTTATTATAATTTTCTAAAAGTAAAAATATATAAATTAATAGAAAAAAAAATAAAACACCAGAAGAGTATGAGATAATATCAATTTAAACTAAATATTGCCAAAAACATATTTATAATAGAAAATTTCCAATTTTATCTTTAAATTATTTATTAAAAAAAATTAAATAGATAAATTTAAGACTTTCCAAAAAATTAAATAAGACTTTAGAAAATTTCTAAAAAACAATAGAAATTTTAAAAGACATTCAGAACTTTCTGGTAGAAAATCAAAGCCTGAAAATGCAAAATTTATAATTTACCATTAATCTTTATTTAGTCCTAAATGCAAAGCAATTAATCTTTTTTAAAATTTAAAGGGTTATTATTTCATAAATCTAAAAGAGAATATACTTAAGTATAAATTTAATCATAATAGAAGCTAATCTTGATGACAACTATTACTAGTCATGCAATCAAGAAGAGTGAGAGGTTCAAATACCTTGTTTTCAATTGTACAAAATAGGTGAAATAGAGATCAATATGAATAATAGAATTCAAGCTAACCAGATTATATGGAGGAACACTGCTGTAGTGTTGTGATCAGAAAATCCTTCTCATAGAAAAATTTTATGGAGCAATTATATGGCTAGTTATGTTGTCTGGGATTGAATATTGGCCAACATAGAAGAAACTTACTAATAAAACAACTGTGCAGTAGTAAGGATACTAAGGCGAATGAGTGGGTATTCTCAAAAAAATAGAACAAGAAATAAATCCATCCATAGCACGGTTAGTGTGGCTACTATGGTGGATAAGATTAGAGAATGCCTCTTTCGATGATTCTATCATATCATGTGTAGACCATTCAATTCCCTATTAAGAAATTAAGTGTAAGAGTAATGCCCATATTTTAAAAAACAACAGGGAGACCAAAAAAGACATGGGAATAAACCAATTGAACGAGCATCCCTTATTTAGAACTTAGAAAGAGGCTTTTAATTTAATCATAAACAATGAAAACAAAAGATTCATGTAATAGACCCCAACTAGTGGGACTAAGGTATGGTCCTAATGTTGTTATGCGTATATATTAAATATAAGTTAAATTTCTACTCTTAATCTAAAGCTTCCTAGTTCAAGTTTAACATGACTATAGATAAATCGTGAAGAAAAAAACAATTCAGTACTAAAGTTTAATTAAACCCAAACAAAATATGAGCTAAATGACAAACAAATTCACCTGTATAACACACAAAACTGTCATTGAAATATTGAACACTCAATCTTTGACATTACAAATTAATAATAAATCTTACTCATGCATGAAATTTTATTCACTTTTAGCATTTAAAAAGGTATAATTTAAGTGATTTTCTATCGTGATGTTGATTTTAATTGCATTGTAGAAGAAAAAAGTTTGGGTGCTAACATATAAACAATCATTTTTGTTGTTGTTATTATGAAAGTGCCCCTAAATAATATGCAATGAGAAGGACAACACTAATAGAATGATGGCACTAGAAGCACATGACGGTAAGCCTATAAATGCCTTTCAAATGTTTTATTTTTGTAATACTATAATATCACATTGTTTTGGAATCTGTCAGTTGAATATGAAACATTTAGAATAAAATTTTTATAAAGGGCAACAACAATGAAATTAAGTTAAGCAATACTCTACCTTCCTAGTTGACTATTAAACAAGGCTCCATTATAGTCATTGATGTTCAAGGTATGCTAGAGCTCAGCAATAAAAAGCAGCACTTAAGATAGTAGACAGACTTACCAAACCTAGCCTGAATAAGAGCTCATTCACATATGCATCCCTCTTCTCAATTGAATCAATCTCAGGAAACTGGAGCTCCGCAGCAATAGACAATGTTTCCCTCGGCGTTAGTTGTGAAAAGAAAAGGTCCTCTTGTCTCACATAAGCAATCCTGCAACATAATTTATTCTTTCAATACCCATAAAAGTAACCAAGACGTTTGGTTCAACATTTTTACAGGTAGTGATTTTGCGTTGTTTGTGCCATTAGATGTAAAGGTTATAAGAAAAATAGATAAATAATTTGTTTGATTTTAAGCAATATTATTTTAGGAGCTCAATGGTTTTAATATAACATTAAATTTAGAAATTGCTGAGCAACACAACCTCTCAATACTAGAGTCTAAGAAAACTCCCCACATTTTTGCTTCCTATAACAAAGCTTCACAGAAATCCAATGTCTCACTTTAATGAGGCTTCGCTAAGTTAAGCTTACAAGACATGGCAACACTAGCATAGAGCAAACCTCCAATCGATGAAGCCAACAAATACTGACAAAGCTCAACAACACCTCCCTCATACAAACTCCTTCCCTAGCTCTTAATGCGTTACACCACATTTAATATCACCAAAATTTGGAAGACATTTGATGTCAGAAAATACAACAGTGGGAATATTTTTTTATTTGATTGGATATATACCAGCAAATGAAGCATATGAAATCCTTAAATAATATTAGTGGGTTGTTTGATTCATAGAATCCTTGATGCTATGCAAAGTTATCCTGCAAAAGCATGCTTTTGTTTCACTGTTGTTGTAATGACCCTAGGTTTTCTATCAAAGACATTGACTTCTCCACAAAATTTCGCCTATTTGTTTATTTTCTCGCTAAATGTTGTTTTTAACTAAATGCCCGCTGAATTTTATTTTATGTTATTTACCCTCCAGTTTCTAATTTACGTTAACCGTTCCCGCTAATTTCCATTTTATTCAATTTCCCGCAGATTTTGTTTCACACGGTAAACAGCCTATTTTGGATTAAAGGTCATTATTTTAGAATGTCTTAAGAAAAAATTCAAAATTTAATTATCGCACTAAGTTAATAACTACTCATATAGATTAAATAGACCGTTCTCTTGCAAAAACGCTACTTTACTCTTCGCTTAAGAAACAAACGAAAGCACGACATTTATTTTTGTAGAGAACATGTCATTTCTCTCCATAAAAGAACGGTTACCACTCGGATCCTTAATGTAGCCACAACTCCTTTCCTCTGTCCTCTACAAAAATTCTTGAGGCCTTTCCATTCTCCGACATTTCTCGTTTCTCGCTCGACAACCTTTCCTTCTTTCCCAGTATCATCTGACAAAACCTGACGCATCCCAGGCGCTACGGCAGCCTCTGACGATCTAAGTCATGAAGAACAACGAGCCTTGCAACAGATTCTTCTCCCGATTTCCTTCATTCGATCACCAATTCTGCATCTCGGAGCCATCTTCTCATTGATCTCTTGATTCTGATCGCTTCTCCCTGTTCCTGCCGCCGATTCTTCTCCCGATCCCTGGAGATCAACCCGATTTCCCAAGGTATGCATTTTATTTTAGAATGCTTTTAGTTTAGGGAGATCTTGTTGTCTCTGTTTTTTAGAACAAGAAGTAGATAGGAGATAATATTCAACTCTGATTTAATTTGGAAAGATCAATAATTCTATTCAAACCCAAATGAATATGATTGGATCTAATTCTATTGATGCAAATAATAAGTGTAGACAGCCCGAGGTGGATCCATTTAGATCAAGAAAATGCTAAGTTGATTAGTTAATACTGAACACAATAGGTATAGTTCATTGGAAGGTTAACAAAATTTTGTGTAGAAAAAAAAATAGATATGAGAATAGGTATTGAAGAAAATACAAAGAAACATTAGATGACTGAATTAATGCTGTTGATATTGTTAAATGAAAAACCTCTTGATGCAGTAAATTCAGAAATACTTATTTCATTTTTTGTCTTTATTAATGAAGAAATGGAGGCTAGACAGTGGTATACTTCAAACAAATCTATGTATCTGAACCAGAATTACTTTTAAACTTTAAACCTGATGTTTTAATATATTAAAACTCTGTTATAATTAAGACAGAATGAGATCTGTTGCAAAGCAGAGTTTATCCTGATTCATTAGATCTTAATCAAACCTATGAAAGACCATCTTAGCTATACCTGCTCACATACAGGACAAGTCTGCATTGTCTTTTGTATGCTCTGACAAATAACTGAGACTATGATTGTGACGATCCAGTGTTTGGGTTAGCTATCTTGCTTTAACACTAGATGCCACTGTAGTATTTAATAATAAATCAGTATTTATTAATCCACTATTAAACACTACTACATGCACAGGATCTATAAGTAAGAGAAAATATAGATGCATTTCTAAGTAATATTAATAAAGCATTCATTCAATTACAATCATCCAGAATAAAATAAAATGAAATATTCATTTCAGAGTCTAATAAATATTATAAACTTAAACTATTACATTAAATGTTTATAAATAGATAAAAGGAATCACTCTCCATCTCACATGATAAATAGTGAAGTAAAAAGGGTCTCTGTATGTCTTCAAATTTATCCTTGGAAATCCAGCTCCTCTCCCTGTTGGTCTGTCAGTTCCATTCTAGGCTCCTGATCTACCGTGTTTAGTTTTTTACACGATAGGGCACAACCAGTAAAATAAAAATCTAGTTATACTAATAAAGTCTAAGTACATTTTATAGTTTCTACCCTATTTAGTTTAAGGATATCACATGAGTTTAAGCAATAGGGTGCACAATGCATTTGAAGGAAAATAAACTAATAAATAAAATATATATTATGAGCATTTAAAATAAGTAGTATATGTGCTAAGGCACACTAAGCATCCCTGGAAGAGAATGGTTAAACATAAATAGCATCTATATGAAAGCTAAATAAGGTGAAGACTAGCATCCTATATGCAAGTAAGGGAGTAAAAGATATTTTCTAGCATCTTATAAAACAAATATAGCAAATAAACAAACTGAACTGTAATATGCAGAAATAAGTGTAGAAACCTGTAATGCAGCTGATTTATATTTATTGCATTAGTTAAGTTATGCATTATTATGTTATGTGGGCACTATTAGAACAAAACAGGAATTAGGTACGTCTATCCAACTATCTGAGATAGGGTTTCCTATATAACCACACACACTCCCCCTCAAGGACATGTGTGATCTTCTGATCCCTCCATAGCTAGCCCTGGCTCAAACTGCCTATACAGACTGATCCACCCTGAATTGAAACTCCTTATTTAATTATATTTGTTATATGAAATAATTATGATCAATTGGATAAGACTTCAAAGCGTAGCAGCATTCAATGAGAACGCCAAGTAACTAAGCAATGATATCCATTTGTTGTCTAATTTTAATTATCTATCTTAATGATTGAAGTTAATTGAGCCCCCAACTGACTTAAGACAATGATCTTATGTCAATTATTAGATAATTATATATATAAAAGTATGGTTTTATAATTTAAAAAAAAAATTATAATAATAAACTAACTTAAGACTCTCTAACCTAACCTTAAGGTCACTATCCTCAACTTCATCAATTTTCATTCCTTGAGCTCCTAAAATAAAATATATTATTTTAATAATCCAACCTAAAGTCTAGGTTTAATCTACCTTAAGAATTCCTATGGCTGAACTTCACAGGTGCATTACTCTATGCTAAACTCACTTCAATCAACTAGACATTACCAATACCTAGACATTTGCCCAAGAAATTCCCATATGATATCCTAAGAACCTAAAGCGACAATTCCCAATAATTCATATCTAAAGATCTAAACTGTTTACTGATTTAACCACTTACTAATAATACATAATTTATCAAAAGTAAAATTTTCAGTATAAGTATACATATTCCAATGACTTGATTTTCCCAAAACTTCTCCCTTTCCACTTCTCCATAACTCTTGTAAGGGTTTATCATTATTACTCCCTCACCTAGGCTAATTTAATTGATATGTAGAGGCTCAAGCTATTCTACTTCTAATGCTGAGATCACATCTATAACAATCTTCTCAAAACCCACAATCAATAAGTATTTTGGCTCCTAAATGTCACATTCTAAGTTTGTTGCCCACCTTAGATGAAATCAATTTTCTTTAACACTCTCTATAGCACATTAGGGATTAAAACAAAGAATATATTCAATTTGGAATTTAGTTGAGTATTTTAGGGTTTAACCTAATTATTGAAAATACCAAAAATATGATTTTGTAAATATATTTCAAATTACAATTTAAATATCACCATAATATTCTACATGATTTTTTGAGCACTTTAAAATATAATTCAAATATATTATGATCACTAATTACAAAGATATAGAATAATTAAAATTTTGATTAAATGCATTAATAATTCCATAATTCAATTAATGATTCCTAATAAATTCCCCCCACTGTTTCCTTAGCCTACTTGCGGTCCCGAAATTCGTTCGCATTGCACTAGGCAAATGCAGGCGCAGGAAGACGCAGGCATTGGGCTCAGCTCCACCTCCTTCCTGTGTGACGATCCTAGCCGACGCGTACGCAGGTAGGCGTAACTCTATCGTAACGCCCTAAGTATCTTCCATAAGCGCCGATTGCTCCCTGATCGGCTTAGCTGAGACCGATCAAGGTACGCTACTTACATGCAAGCATAGAAATAGCAAATTCGAAGGACATGGAAGGTAAACGATGGTAAGGAAACGGGGTACCTGTCGAGCACCGTCTGAAAGTCCTCCTTCCGTTGCTCTGGAAATTCTTACACTCGAATCGCTCGCCTACAGTACTTCTTCCTTCGGCAGCGCCTGAGTTCGTTATCTAGGTAAGCAAACGTGTGCGGAGGGATACGATCCGTATTTGAGCGACTGAATCGACGACATGGCATCGATTCAGAGAGACGCCTTCGTGAAATGACGGTCCAGATTAAATCCGGACCGTCCGATCCGTTCTGAGGTTCAGCGGTTGATCTCTTAACTCTATAAGCACTTAGTTAATTATTTAATTAGCCAGTTAATTATACTCTTTAAGTGAAAGGAAATGTATCAACCAAACCTCCAAATCTTCTCAAACAAATTTTGGTGATTAAATTCTTTTTCAACTACTACGAGTTGTTACAATGATAGCTAAATCGTAGATCACCCCGCCTCAAACATCAATTGTAATGATGATGTGAATCAAACCTTAAGCCACTCTAGCAATGTGAAGTGCAAAAGAGTTCGAATAGATTTAAGATAGGAGTCAAGAAGGAAGAGAGGTAACTCCTATTTGAAAATTATAATTTACAGGATAGTGTAAAATATCTCAAGTAGAAACTCTAAAATTGATAGCATTCTTAGTTATTGCACGCACTTTTGGAGAAATTGTGTAAGGTGATATAGAAAAAAAAAACTACTAATCTGATCTAATCCCACTACTACGCACATTTTTGTCTAAACCCTATCCCGGTCCTCAGCAATCTATTATATTAAATTTCACTATTTAAATTGTTAACATGATAAGAGATTAATTAGTACAATAGATGATTGATGACCAGATCACTTTCAATACTCACCATATGGGCGTAATGTGGCAGAAGAAGCTCATATTGAAATTTTGGGTTGAACGTTTGAAATTGTGATCAAGACTGCATCAGATGTAGGATAAACTCAATTAAATCCATTAGTGTGAGCTGATTGATTATTATAAGATGACAAAAACATCTTACAATCATCAAAGAAATGTTTGCCCAATTATATGAGAATGTGAGGAGATCAAAGTATTAATAAGCTAATGACATCTTAGGTTATTTAAATTACTAAGCTACTCTGTAGGATTTGCAACAAATGCAATGATCTGTAATTATGCCTTGTGATGCCATTATCCATGTGTTCAACTCGCCAAGACAATCCTGTATTTGAGGTTATCTGGAGTTGCTACATCACCCGTAACACTAAACGCATTCTTAAGTTGAGGCACTAAGCCTTAGGTCAATCTATAAGCTAACCTTTAGACAAGTATCTGAAATATTGCATCATTTGTTCATTTTCTCATCCAATCAAAGTCTACTGATATAGATGTCATTCATAAACAATTTAAACTATCATGAAAATTGGCAGATACGACTTAACAATCTTAAGGGAATTTAAGCTCTTAAATCTAATTAAAGAATCATGACTTAAAAATTTAAATAATAAGATATGATTAAATGTAAATATTTATTTTTCAATGTCTAATAAAAAATAAAAGAATAACATTTTGCAGACATATCAAACTTTTGAGTGCTTATTCAAAATGGTCAAATACCAAAGTACCCAGAATATTACTTTTTACATTTATTTATTTTTAATCTGTGCTTATGCTTCACTTTGAAACTATTTCCATGTCGATGATAAAGTTATTTTACTGACAAAAGAATGACATGAATATTTTTATTATGGCTTGTGAATAAATGCATGGGTTCAAAGAATAGTGGATTATGGGGTGGGTTAAGTTAGGGACGGAGTTAGTTCACATCGGGAGTTATAAGGTTGTCATACTGTAGCCTACGAGGGGGTCAGTATGATGTTTTTACTATTATGAACCCAGAACCTTGCCCAGAAGAACAAAAATAATATTGCTACATAATACCAAGATATATACTAATATACGAATACAGAAATTATTATTGAAAGGCATAAATTTATTTATGCATAATGTTAGCATAATTCTTTTATATCTATATATCAATTGTGGTACAGAAATTTGACATAAATTTCTCATGCTAAACCAATGTTTTTAGACAAAAATGTTTTTTATTATGCCCTTATGTTTCATTAGTCCGCATCCACTATTTTGAAAACATGTAAATATTTAATAATCATTTGGTACATAGAGTATTCTCTGGGAACTCAAATTCTGATATTTTTTTTTATAATGTCACCAGATCAGGTACAGTTAAAAGAAGCTAATTGGTTGTGGCATTAAAAAAATGGAAGAAAGCAACACAAATGTTGAAGGAAATAACTTTAGTTTTATATTTTATTTTCATGATATTATGTTATAAGGAACAAGATGTTAGTAATTATTTTGAAACATTATTTTGTAATGTATTATTCTGGATATTTTTATATTAAATTGAATGAAATTTTCTTTTCTATTGTGTATTGCTTTGAATAGTATAATTTAAATATTATCTTACTTAATCGTTCAATATGATCTTGCGGGAAGTTGTCTAATGTTAGATTAGTTCTACTAACCCAATATCGGGTCATCACAACTGTGCTATCGCAATTTCACAACACATGCCCGATAGTTTGCAGAAATCTCAATGACACTAAAAATGCAAACATTGTGATATTCGAATAACCCGGTCTTAGAGATGCAAATCAACTAGAAAATTATGTCATATCGATAAGAATGCAAGTGCCAACTATTGAGTAACCCGAAGAAAAACAAAACTAAAACACAAATCACAACAAATACTATCATTAAGAACATCAGATTTACGTGGAAAACTTAAAATCGGGAAAAACCATAAAACCAAAATTCCACTATACAGAATCAAATGAATTACAGATTTCACTCTTCCTCTTTGGAAAAAAATGATAGCCACTAGAAATTATGTGCATTCAACCGTAGCCTTACCATGAATAGATAGAGACTAGGGTAACAAAACATGCTCGACCAATGAAAATTGGAGATCGGATCAACAATATGGACCAACGGTGGTAGGCAGCTATAGTGAAAAGTAATTGAATGGTGGATAATTTGGCAATCGAGCTAAAAGTTTTTGTACAGTCTAGCCCATAGTTTGGTTGAAGAATTGGGCCACTAGGCGAGCTTTGTAACTAGCAACGAAGCCGTCGGTATTGTATTTGGTGTGGAATATCCATTTGCATCCGAGGGCAGGTTGAGCCAAATATGGGGGAACTAAATCTCACATTTGTTGGTCGTTAAGGTCCGTAATTTCAGCGGCATTGCTTTTCTCCAATGATCATGTGTATTTGCTTAGGTGTAGGTGGTAGGATTGGGCTATGAAAGAGTTTAGGCTGTGAGATTGAGGATAAAACAGCGCTTAAGAGCACCTGTTTTGGTCCTTGTAAGTATCGGGAGTGAAGGATGGGCCTGAAAGGGAAGATTGAGGAGTAATGTCTATTGTAGGTAAGGTAGTTTTGACTGTGGGTATGGTGGAAAAGATGTTGGCGAAACGATTAGGTTGGTTAGAAGAGGTAGGGCTTTGAGGAATTTGTGAGTTTGTAGAAGCAGGGAGAATGGGTAATGGTGACGATCTGAGCTAAGTTGGTGTCATAGAGGAAGGTGTTGAGAGGGTGGAAGGAGGAATAAGTTTCTGAGGGTTACGATTGCTGAGGAGATTGGAGAAGAGAGAGGAAATGGGGCTTGAGTTTGAATGTCATGTTCAAGGAAGTGTACATTGCGAGAAATGAGAGCTTTTTGGCAAGTGGATTGCAGCATCGATAACCTTTATGGTTAGGGATAAATATGCAGGGGATGGTTTTGTAAAGGTTGCATCATGTCTGTACAACAAGAGATTGTTGTGTGCCCTCGTTTTCCACAGATTTGGCATTCAGTGGTGGCTCTTCCTCACTGATCGTTTTGATGTGGTGTTCGGCCGTGAGTTGAAGCCCGATCGGTTGATTGGTCGTGGGCAGAAGCTTGGGCGGTTTCTGCACCCCCATAAGCTGTCACGGCCACTGTCGCGTGTATGCAGCAGATATGTGGGTGATGTGGCTTGTTGTAGGTCCTGGCTAGCTTTGTGTTGTAAGTTGATTTCTTCACTGCATAGTAGGGAATAGAGGTAGTTGAGGCTTAGATATTTCAATGCAGATTGGAGATTTGTACGGATAGCAGTATTTAATGTTTAATATTGAGCGAGGAAGCCGTTCAAGGTGTAAAGTATGATATCTTCGGGGTCAATGGTGGAGCCGGCGGCTGAAATTTTATCTACTAGTTCTTTGATTTCAGAGAGATAAGCTAGCATTGATTTATCTTACATTGTAACGTTGTGTAAGGCATTTTTTAGTTAAAGAACCTTGAACCTATTTGTAGATTGAAATCACCTTGAAGAATCTGCCATGTTTCTTGATAGGTTTCGGTATGATGTACGGTAAAATGGAGAAATATAGTGGAGAATAGGGTAAAATCAAGAAGAATGCAGAGGATCAATTGGAGATTTTCAGCGGGAGGCTAGAGAGCCGAGAATTGAACGAGCAAGAATGGAAAAGCCGGTGCTGCCACGTGCTTAGATGCTTGGGTGAAGGGGTGGATCGAGAGATGCTCTGATACCATGAGAAGATGAAAAACAAGGGTAATAAGTGAATTCACATAAAACTAAAATCTGAAAAGTCTATTACATGGATGAGTACGGCATACATATATATAGTAAAATATTGAATCATAATATATCGGTTATATTCTAATAAGCGCATCCCGAACTAATTCAATCAAGCTCCACCAAATAACACCAACAAGGTGGTCGGTAGCGTAGAGGTCACTTACATTAAACATTGTCACCTACTTAGGCAATGCCTGTTTCCTACAAAATCCCTACTTGATGCATGGGGAGGCTAATGCCCTAGGAGTAAACAAAAAAACATAATAATTGGGAAAAAAAAAGTCTACCAAAAGTATAATACTATCTAAAATTAAAATGTTTGGAACAATGTATACCCTAGCATAGTAATAACACTGACTTCATGATAGAATTTCTATCTAATAACAGACCCTATGTAGGATTGAGATGTCTGTGAATCAAATAGCTTCTGAATTCAACACAACTGCAGATTTCAAAAAACACGTACTTGTAACTTCCACTCGATCTATATTTTCCAACGACATCCGCATTGCCAGTTATATGCAATCTTGACGAAGCTGCAAGCTGCCCCGCAAGCACATTGAGCAGAGTAGTCTTTCCAGAACCAGATGGCCCCATTATCGCAAGCAATCTCCCAGGTTTTGCCTCTCCACTTACATTCGTAAGAAGAAACCTTTCCTGAAAGCGCATAAACCACTGTAAGAGTCGAGACTGATAATTTTGCAAGAGAATGAAGCACGCTGCTAAAGCATTGCTTTATCAAGCTAACATACGCTTCTTTCAGGTAAATTGTGTAGATCAGGACTCAAAAAGAGCAGATATGAAAGCCAAAGGAGCTCACAGTCTTCCCACGCTTGTCCGAGAGAGAACAAGTGATGCCGCTCCACCGGATTGTGACTGGTAAAACCTTCCCCGTGTCCGATTGGGCCTCCTCTTCACCGGAATCCTCAAGTTCTTCCTCCGGTAGTAGGGCAGGGCTGGCGCCGGTGATCGCTCGGAAAAAGAATACGGCAGCCGCCGCCGCCAGAATCCGGCCGAGAGATCTCCCATCGATGAATAACATATGTCTCTGTGGTAAAAAAATCTGGTTATCGAAATGGAGGAAACTAGGGTTTGCCGAAGAAATGGAAGAATGATGACCAGAGGAGGACAGATGTAAGAGCCGGAACGCGGGAGAGTACTTTATGTGGGTAATATAACTACTACATATTTTTTAACGTATGCCTAAGGTTGAATAATTGCAAATACGACACCTATTTCGAAGCCATTTTTTTGGCTTTCAAGCAAGCTCAAAGGTGCGCTATAAAAGCCTCGCACATAAAATTATTTTAGCTAAATCGGCATAAATCCAATTTTACGCGGAACAGTCTCTTGAGAAACGACGGAGCAATCTCAGTCGAAAGCCTTCGACAAATGCGGAGCTTCGTCTCTCTGACCGCAGAGGAACACGGAGTTTCGTCTTCAATCTCGAAGCCGAAGACCTTTGCTGGCGAGTGACGAAGAAGAGATCTCAACCGGAGGCCTTCGGCGAACGCGGAGCTTCGTCTTCGATCTCGAAGCTGAAGACCTTCGCTTGAGAGTGACGAAAGAGCTATGTCAGTCAAAGGCCTTCGGCGAACTTGGAGCTTGCTTGAATTGTTCGAATATCTCCCATAATCGTTCGAATGTCTCTCATAATCGTTTGAATGTCTCCGACGAAATTTCACAGGCAAAGTCGACCTGAATGTTCTCAAATATCTCCTTAAAAAAAAAAAAAATGAAACTCATAAATTTAAGAATTAAATAGAATAAAAAATATTATTAAATTTATTTTTATTTATAAAACTCATAAAAATATATTTTTTAATTTTAAATTTTAATTATTCATAATTTTTAAAAAATATTTGAAAGATAAATAATATTTTCATTATTTCGTATCCAAAAGTCATTAGATAAAATGATATTAAGAAAATGTTGATACAATAAATTTATATATAACATTAAGAAAACGTATCTCACCATAAATAAGCAGTCCTGGGAAATGGAACTATACATGCTTCAAAATCAGTGTATAAATAGAGGAGAAAGAATGGCGCCAATCAGGTGCAGTGAGAATTTCGGGCATGCTCAGGATGTGCAACAGGCGGCTTTCTTGATGGTGGAGACGTCATCCTTGGCGGCGACATCGATCGTCTGTCCGATGGGCAGGGCCGCCGGATCGTCTCCATTGTCGAGCGCTTTCCGGGTGAAGACGCGATAGATCTGAGAGAGGACTTCAGTGAAAGCGCTCTCGACGTTCATGGATTCCAGGGCGGACGTCTCCATGAAGAAGGTCCTCTCCCTCTCTGCAAATGCTTTGGCATCCTCCGCGGAGACGGCTCTGAGATGGCGCAGATCGGCCTTGTTTCCTACGAGCATGATGATGACGTTCGAATCCGTGTGATCCCTCAGCTCCTTCAGCCATCGCTCCACGTTCTCGAATGTCACGCGCCGGGTGACGTCGTAGACGAGGAGGGCGCCCACGGCGCCGCGGTAGTAAGCGTTCGTGATCGCGCGGTACCTTTGGAGACCAGATCAGGAATTAATTTCTGAATTATGCCATAAGTATCCTCGTCTCTAATTTAAGAAGAAAGAAAAGGAAAACCTTTCCTGGCCAGCGGTATCCCAGATCTGAGCCTTGACGAGCTTCGAGTGGAGAATGAGGTTGCGGGTGGAGAATTCCACGCCGATGGTGGATTTGGACTCAATGCTGAACTCATTCCGTATGAATCTGGACATCATATTCGACTTCCCCACCCCCGAATCCCCTATCAGCACCACCTTCATCAGGTAATCGTACTCCTCGCCGTCCGATCTCTCCCACCCCATCCCCCCCCCCCCCCCCCCCCGCTCCCTTCGATCCAACCCAACCCCTCTCTCTCTCTCTCCCCCCATTCCTTTTATTCAAATCTTAGGTTACGCCGTGTTACATTATTTGATTAAAATTTTTTGTTTATGCCGTATTATAATGTCTTTGGTAATAATATGCCGTAATTTCTAAAATATTAATCTCTATTATTATATTCAAGTTGTTATATTATTTGATAATTTCTGATTAAATAAATTAATTGATTATTTAAGTTATGTCAAAACAAAATAAATTGATGGTGGCTGCCCTATAAACTCTCAAATTTGATAAAGTCTTGCCAAATGTAAAAATAATTAGTTTTGGAATATCTTTGTATTTTTCTTAATTAGATTATATTGTTATATTAATTATTATTTGATTGATTAAAATGATAGTTAGATCATAATTAGCACTCTGTTTGGTCACTTCATATCATCTAATAAGTAGAAATGATCAAATTAATTAATTGTTTTTTATTAAGATTTTAATGTTTGCCATATAATTATTTATTAATATAAAAATAATTGATTTAAAACATTGTAATTAAATTCATTTATATAGTTATTAACCTAAATATATAACCTATAATTAGAATGCTAACTAATCACATTATTATTAATAAATATAATTTTAATCTATTTTATTTATTAAATGTATTTTTTCATTATAAAATGATTATAGCCCCAATAAATAATTGATTTACGATTAATTAACGTGGTAAGCATGAGCTAAGCATTATTTATTATTTTGCAAAAAAAGCAAATTTTAATTAATAAATAACTGTTTAAAGCATTAGACCGGGCTGGGAATAAAAGCCCGGCCCGGCATGAGATATGCCTAAAAGCCTAGTTAGCGTCGGGCCTTGGGCCGGCCCAAACTGGACTCTCTCTATTTTAATCTACAAAATCCAAATACTATCACTTTCCGCAATGCTTTTGGCCTTTTACCGAATTACAGCTTAAAATACTACCCAAGCTTTGTATCATATCCCATGAGCTTATGGTTCGCTTTCAGATCCACACAAACTCGAAATTTTCAAGCTGACTTCGAGTTCGAACCGTTTTGGGTTATTTCGAGTCGAGTCAAATACGGTTCAAGTCAAGCCGTTTTGCTCGAACTCGACTCGATGAGACTCGAAAATTTCGAGTCGAGTCAAAATATTTCCAGCTTGGGCGGCACTCTCTACTCGTAGGCAGGCACTCTCGTGTTTGAGCTGCCTCCCGTCCCGAATCATTTTATAGCACCCCCACTTCACTTCACTGGCCCCCACCCCAGCTTTATTTTTCGAGTTTTTAGTTTCATTTCAAATTGCCAACCCTACATGAGTTGGGTCAGCTTTAATGAATGAACCCTCACCTTGTCATATTTTTGTGCGGGCTAATTGGGCTCTTACAATGGGATCCAGCCCTCCTCCTAGTCCCAATGTTTAATCCAGCAGGACCTATCGGGTTGAACAGGCACCAGACTTGTGCTAAGGTCTATTTGGTATGCTTATTGCCACAATTTCATTTTGAATACTTCTACAATATCTTCATCAATGCAACATCAAGAATGCACCTCAAACTTGATCATTGAAAATCACCGCAGATTAGTAATATCTTATTTAGCATGATGATATGTTGAATCCACCGACTCCGAGCTACGGCGTAAATGCTCAATCCTGAATGTAGCTTCAAATTTACGATTGCTTCTTAATCCAGAAATAATGCTTTGACATTTTCAAATGTAAATAGCTATACAATTCACAAATATGTACACATAAGTATACTTGAAAATCTAAGCATTCAGACTAAAAATCTCAAGCAATTCTAGAAACTCACAATTCAATAGAGTTTGATAAAATAATAGTGCATAAGACTTTCATTTACTTGCAAAGATCAACTTATACATAAATAAATATCAAGTAGTTTATAGGAGGATAAACTTCTCCTAATTAAGAAGAGCATATTTCCAAGGCATCAATCAGAGCAGTCAACTTTATCACTAACACAACAATTAAACCAATACCATATAACCACTTAGCCAAGATACTCCATTTAATCATAATAAAGTCCCCTTTATTGCACCTGCAAAAAAATAAAAATAAACACTCATTTATTCTAAACATCTTATTTGTGCTTATATATTATGTAAATTGTTCTAATTAAAACCCAATAATTTGTATTCAAGTCAAAAAAAAACTTTTATATCTTCATAATAAAACTCTAAATTTTAAAAATATAGGCACACAAATTGTATGATTTTCATTCTTAACTCAAAAATCTTTGTATACTCTATATATATATATACACACACAAAACTTTACAACTAAGATAATATTAATGCACAAATGTGTACAAAAGATTAGATAATTATGATCAAAATTGTTCAAATGGGATGATATATTTTAGATTATAATGTAATATATACTTATAAACATAAGAAGCTTACATATATAAGTATATTTTTCCAAATTATTCTCTAAATATATAAAAATATATGAAAATATATAAAATTTGAAGAGAAAAATCTTTAAAAAATTAAGAGTATATATATTAAAATAGTTAAAAGAAAACTTAATTTTTTGAAAAAATAAATAGTTTTTGATAAAAAATCAGGATATAAAATAAATCTAATAACTCAATATTATAAATCTAAAAACCAAAATTTAAGTATATTTTTTTGGAAGAGAGAGAGAGAACCAAATAATAGGAAGCGCCGTGCTGGAGAGGATGGAGAGTGAGGCCCCACTCGTCGGTGAGGACTGGCTGACCGGAGGAGTGGAGGAGGACGGCGGCGCCGCCAAATGCTTCTCTTATGTTCAGAGGTCCGGCCATCACCTCGTACGCCACGTCATTAATAAATACGGTTGACCTTGCAGCTGATTAAAGTCAAAAGCACAATTATTCCATCATTAAAGCCCCTAACTTTCTTACAAGAAAATTAAAATCTTGTTATAAAGTCAAAGCAAAGATGATTTTTAAGCAAAATGATTTTGTTTGTCTAGATTAATAATTAATTAATTAATAATCATTTAAATACAAATTTTAAAAATACAATTTTTATTATTTTAATATAAATAAATAAATACTAATAAAATAAATAAATAAATTTAAGAATATAAATATATAAATATGGGAAAAGATGATATATTACGTGCTCCCTGGGAGGGGGAAATTGCATTAATGCCATGCACACGTCCAATCTAGATATTCGCGCTCTATTGCGATCGAAGCGTGAAAGACCCGCCTAATGTCTAAGCACCAACAGTATAATGAAAGCACCGCAGCTCCATTTCCCCCCAAAATAATACAAATAATATATACAAAAAACTTTAGTGACTTTAATTTATATTTTTCTTTTAAGCTACACTAACAAAAATTTGATCTGCTTTCTATTTTTATATTTTTCTATTTATCTTTCTTTATCAGTGAATTGTGGGGTTTAATTTATTTTATTTAATGATTATAATTATTTATAAAAATAAAGAATATATATTAATATGACTTTACTTGCTGAGATTTCATCTGGCTTTAAGTCTCTTCTCTCTCTCTCTCTCTCTCTGTGGGCAACACTGTCACACATGAAACACACTCGAGAATCTCCATCGACATGACTACACGCTACAACTCCCTTTTGATCCATCTTCTCATTCTTAAATTTTATATATATATTTATACGAGAAATATTATTTACATCAATTAAAAAAAAGTTTATATAATAAAATTTAAATATTATTTTATTAATATTTATTTATTTATATTAAAATAATATCTAAATCTCATTTATATGAATTTTTCTCCCAAAAATTAGATACACTCTTTACTAATAAAATCTACTATATATATATATATATATATATATATATATATATATATATATATATATAGTTAAATATTATTTTTAGATCAAATAATTATTTAATATTTTATCAAACTTTATATATTGTATATATATATATGAAAAAATAATGAATAATAAACACAAAACTAACACCTAATTTTTGAATTTACAAAGATATTACAATATTATCATTTTGTATTTCTAAAAAAAGTATAATTTTGATATAATAATATTAGAGATTTATGTGTCAATTTATAAAAATAAGATTTAATTAGTATATATATATATATATATATATGTGCAAATAAGAAGAATGACGTGTGTATATATATATATATATATTAAATTACATCTTACAGTTTGATAATTTTTTCCCTTAAGTTGCTTACAAATATACCACCCAAGTCATAGATATTTACGTATCTTGCCCTCAGACCTTCCAATTTCATATTTCAGACACACTCGTGCAAACACATAAGAGATATATAATAGAATGATATTCAAATTTTATTAGTGTTTGAGTGACAATAAACTTTAATGTATATTATATATATATATATATATATATATATAGATTTGTATAATAGTACCTTGTTGGATCTCGTTGACAGGACTTGGGGTATGATCAACGGTGCTGATCATGGCATTGACAGACGCAGGAAGTACAATCAAAGGAGGAGGAGCCACCTCAGTCATGTTAATGGAGCCGGGGGAGATAGAATTAGAGATGCCAATTTCATGCGCTATGATATCCCCCCAAATCTCAGCCTCCTCATTGGATCCCCCGACGATTCCGTCGGGCGGAATCGCCGCAAGAAACTCGAGTCCGAGCTCGTCGGGCGGCGGCGGCGGCCCGCGAAAGAGCGCCTGCGCTTCGGCGAGCTCGAACGGAGTGGCGGAGGAAATTCCGGAACCAGGCGGGAGCAAAATCATCCGCCTCTTGTTCGATCCGGAGGATGGCGAAACGTCAGACGAAGAAGTGGGCGACGAAGAGCACGGCGCGGCGGCGGCGGGGTTTGGCGGCGGCGGCTTGAGGTGGCGCTGCTTGTGCTTGCTCCGGGACTTCCGGTTTTGAAACCAGTAGAAGACGTTGGCGTCGCCCACCTGCCCGTAGGCCTGGAGCTGGGATCGGATTCGGCGAATTTCCTCCCGCGGCGGATTCACCATCCCCGAATTGAATATTCCTTCGAGAATTCGTATCTGCTCCGGCTTCGGATTCCACCGTGGTTTCGGCTCCGGCGTTCGTTCCTCAGAACCTGCGAATGATGCTGTGACTCGATACTCTTGCAGTTCAAAAATTCAATTACAATGCTTACGAAAAAACAGAGAAGATTAATGCGTGATCATAAAATATAAGTTTAGGAGATGTGCATGAATGTAATTGGTGTTTTAGACCATTGATTAAAGGTTGTGATGAATGTACCAGAGGCATAAGAGTTGGGTTTGTGGCAGTGGGATGATGATAAGAGAGAGGAGTGATTGGTGGGATGATGATCATGCTGCCATTGATGGGGGGAGGAAGAGCATGCAGGTTTGGATTTGAATAAGCTTGGCCAGTGTCTGTTTGATGAAGCCATGATGATGATGATGATGATGATGATGATTGGGGGGACCTCTTCTTCTCTATAGGAGGAAAAAGAAAGGATTTTTATAATGACTTTCTCTGTGAGAAAGAGAAGAGGAGGGACTCTGCTTTATTTCAGGGTTCGGAGACAGACAGAAAGCTTCATTTCAGACTTTTTCTCTTCCTCTTATAAAAGCATCCACCTAACCCTGCATTCATTTCACCGCAATTAATATAAGTGACCAACAGAGGGGGGTTTTAAAGAGGGATTGATATAAAAAGGAGCAACATTTTCTTCTCACCTTCCGAAGAGCGCAGCAAGGGAAGCCATTAAAGAACCAGAGCAACAAGAAACACCTGCCAAAGCCTAACAGTAACATAAATGACAGGGTAGAAGAAGATGATCAGTGGCAGATAGTTAAACGGAGAGAGAGTAGAAAAAGGTGTGTTTTTTGAAAATAAAAATCAGAGCTTAGGTGTGGCAGAAGGGAGAGAGAGGCCCATACCTCTGCGAGAGCTTTTGCATTAATGGCGAAGGCAGAGAAGTACACTGGAATTCCCTCGTATGCCAAGCAAGAAAGGGAAGGAGGACGGGTCGCTGCTCACCCTTTTATTAGAACCCAAAGAAAGAGCTTTTAAGTGAGAGATGGGGTTTAAATTAGATAGGATTATTCTAATGGAAGAGTTTGTTGTGAGAATAAATGAACAAGCAATTCGATTGGGAAATCGTGGGGGCTGTTAGTAATTGCTTTTTTGGCCTTCCATTAAATCGAGGCTGTCTCTTTTATTTATTAACTAAATATAAAAATAAAAAGGGTAAATTCAAAAGCATTTTCGTTCCAGCCGAGGAGACAGGCAAGTCCAGCCCGAGCCCTGGGCTCTCCGGCGCATCCCTTGGGCTACCTAATTTTCTGAGCGCTGAAAGTGAAGATCAGAGCCTCTGCAAAGTCTGGTTCGGAGGGCCACATCATTTTCTTCTTCAACAGCTCGTGTTCGTTCTAAGTAACTCCAACTTTGTTCTTCATATAGTAAATTTTTCTTGCTAGCATCATTCCGTGATTTTTTCTATTCTTTGATTTATCGTATAAATATGTTATATGTTTTTTCTTGCCATTTTATGGTTTAAATTATCCATTAGTATTTGTATTTTGCTTAGTTGATCCGCATTAATAGCAAGCAATTGATGCAACACTTTAGCATTTGAAAAATATTGGAGAAATAGAAAGGTTGAGTTTAATTTCAACACTCTCGGGCATTAAAAGAATGAAAAATTTTATTCTTACTTAAGAATATATCAAAAAAAATATAGAAAATTTAATTTTTTTTTTTAATTTTTACATATAGATTTCATAAAAAAATGTATTCAACTAATAATCTACTTATTTATATATTAGATTGATACATTATCTATACATTCTTAATAATCTACTTATTTTTAATCTTTGGGCTGCTGCTATTTCTGTTCTTGTTTGAGCTACTGTAATCTCTATTGATATTTGGGCTGCTGCTGATTCTGCTTCATTTCTTAAAATGACTTGACAAAATATACGTACTCTAAAAAGGCTCATAACTTGTCGTATGTCTAAAAATCCTAAAATGCACACAACATACTCTATTACTCTGCATTATTGCTATAATGTCATTGACTCATTGCTGCCGCTTCTTGTAATAGCTTTATTATTTTAAAAAATATTTAAACTTTTTTTTTTGTTTGATTTGAATTTTAGAAATCATTTGAGATGATTAAATTGGGTTTATAATAAATTATTACTATTGAGTATTAACTATTTTGCTAAGCATGTTAGGCTATAAATTTAAGATGTGATGTTAATCTGTGTCCTCTTAAAAAAAAAGCAATTGAGCTAGAATCTGAATCAGTTAAACAGATCTTTTGGTGTTAATTTGGATAACTATTATTTGCAATCTTAATTTTATTTATAATTTACTGTATTTTTTTACTTGAGTTATAGTATTATTTTATGTGCAGATTTTACACGATACATGCTTATTATTGTAGAGATGTAGACTAAACATACATGTTGTATATTTGCATGGGCTTTTAAGTTATTTGGCTTAGGCCTAGGCTATTTTTGTCTTGCTGGAATGTTAGGAGTTGGCTTGTAGAGATGTAGTCTTGGCTATCTTGCACATTTATTAAATAATTATTGAATGTTGAGTGACTTTAGTTAGATCATTGTTGCTTATAGTTTATAATAAATTAATGTACAATGTTACTCTATTTAGTTTGTGAATTGTTGCAAATGTGTATTAAAATATGGATAAATATTTTAGCCCTAATTTAATTTGCTAAATTTTGAAAGCATATATAATATATTGTATATTGTTTATTGTATTTTTTATTTTTTCGAGTTGAACTCGAAAATTTATAATCGAAATGATATTTTGAGCTCACTCGAATCAAGTTCTAATCAACTCGAACTTGAAGTTGAAAGAGTCAAATTTGACTGGACTAGCTTAGCTCAAAATTTCAAGTTCATGCTAAGCCTGACTCACTCGAACTTGAATTAAAGTCAATCATAAGTGAAATAATATACTTATTATTATTATTATTATTATTATTATGTGATGTTGATAATATTTTAGAGAGAGAATATTACAATAACAATAAATGATAATATTTGATGTATTATTATTATTATGCATATAATACTAATAATAAGTATGATAATACTAAATTCTTATTATTATTTTCATTTGTGATAATGTTGATTACGAATTTATGATTATTATTACCATTATAATGAGGATAATAATATTATGATGATAATATAATAATAATTATTATTATTATCATTATCCAATAATAATAATATTATAAAAAAATTATTATTATTATAACATAGTGTTATATAATAATTAGTATAATAATATTAAAATAATTATTGTATAATAATTATATCGTATTATATATATATAAAGAATGAAAAGAGCAAGCATAAAAGAAAAAAAGCACATAAAAATTCATAAAAAATATTATTAACAAAAAAATTAAAATTAGCAGTCAATGGTTAGGAGTAAGAAAGTAATGATAATTTTTTATTATTATTATTATTTTTTTTTTTTAGAGAATTTGAGGGCATTGTCCCATATATTCAATAAACAAATCAAAATTTCTCCAAATTGGAGTTACAGGAAATGAATTCATAAAAATTGCAAAAAAAACAAAAATGACAATAAAAATCTACAAAACCAAAAGAATCAATTAAAAAAAACTAAAAGGGCTAAGGATTCAGATCCTCCAGAATGAGGCCGACACGAGACCAATGATCCGCTAGGCAGCAATCGAAAGACCAGTATAGTATCCGAGTAGTATCTGAAAGGCAAGAAAGCCACCAGCAGTCGAATGGGGACTCCAATTACATCACAATCCCTCACAGCCCCAGATTTCTCCTACAACCATCAACAAAATCCGGAAACCGTAACGCAGCGAAAAGGCAAGTGAACAAAACAATCAACATTAGATCGAAACTACCAGAGATCCAATTCCACCCAGCCCTCCAAACGAAAATAATACTTAAGAATAAAGACCAAAGTCAAGAGGATGCCAGAGAGCCGCCAAGAAATAAAGCCAAAAAACATTCCGAACCTATGCAAAAATATATATAAGGACATCTGCTGAAAAGAAGAAAACCATCTACCCGAATACCACAGGGTAATCAGAAAAGCCTCTGCCTAAAAACCATAAAAGAAACAAAAAACGGGCATGCAGAGCAACTCCCGTCAACAACCTCAAAGACCGGACAAAAGACCAAGGCCCTCAAAACTGATTATGGCCTAATTCTGAGATCCTTGCACCATTGGGACATAAATTCCAAAGACTTCCAGCTATTGATCATATTAATGAGATTCAATTTGATGTTATTAATGATATAAGAGATCTTACTCTTAGTATTGTTGAAGATACGCGTATTTCGTTCTTTCCAAATGGCATCAATGGACAAGTTAATAGCCGAAAGAATACCCCTTTTTCTCTCAATATTCATATTTAAAATATCATCAATAATTTGACTAATAGAATGAGGAAATAAATACCCACAATTTCTCAGCATAATTTGATGCAAAATCTGAAAGGCAACATCACACTTAAAGAAGAGATGATAGTGAGACTCATTCTCAGTAACACTTAAATGACATAAAGGAGAGCAATTTACGCCTCTATTTTTTAACACATCAACAGTTTTTAAACCTCCATTTAAAACTTTCCAAATAGCACATTTGAATTTTAATTTGACACCCTTGGTCCATATACAGGACGACCAACTCAAGTCCGGCCAAGCTGAAAATTGAATATCATGAGCGTCTTTAAAAGTGAAATCTACCTTAAGTTGAAATAAATGAAGATTTCTGGCACAATCATAAGTGATATACTGATTTAGCAGTCCGGCAACTTTAATTAAGCTTTTCCAAAATGGAGAAGCTGCTTTGATGTTAGAAGAAGAGCTCTCAAATATTCTTAAACGATTACTTTTCCACCATAAAGTGAGAAGAGATATGTTATAATAGACAACCCAGCATAAGGAGAGCTTACAGCTTGTTAGGAGCTTAGAGGGGCAGATTAAACCGCGGTCTAAGAATTTTGCGCATAGTTTCTTAATGATGTTAATAATACTGCAATGGATCAAGGTAGCTTTGAACCAATGCAGAAGAAGAGGTCATACTGAAAATTTTAGAAGTTGAAGGCGACCAGCCAAGGCAAGGGATTTTTGAGCCCATCCAGAAATCCAAAGGTGCAATTTAAAAACAAGATGAGCAAAGGAGACCATTTTTGGTCTAAGAGGGAGAATCGGGACACCTAGATATTTCATGGGAAAGTGACCAATTGTGAAGTTCCAGATTTCCAAAAGCTCATTAGCATCATTAACATGCTTTGAGAAGTAAATATGCAATTTTTCCTCATTAATGCTGAGACCAGAAGCCTCCAGGAAGTCATCAAAACATCTTTTAAACCCAACTATGTTGTCTTTAGAAGCTTTACCAAATAATAAAATATCATCCGCAAAAAGAAGATGAGAGCATCCGAACTTTCCATAAGAATATGGCTGTATTTGATTTGTGAGAGCAGCTTCCTCAAGGGAGGAGGAAAGAAAGTTCATGGCAATAATAAATAGAAGAGGGGATAATGAGCATCCCTGTCTAAGACCTTTAGAAAAACCAAAGTAACCATGAGAAGTGCCTTGAATGTTGATAGAGAAATGAATGTTTGAAATGCAAGCCGTAATCCAGTTAATAATTTGCCTCGGAAGGTTGATGCAATTTAGAGCGTTAATGATAAAATTACGATTAATACTATCGAAGGCTTTCCGTAAGTCAATCTTGGCGCAAAAATACTTTTCAGCAGGCCAATTAAATGTTTAAATTATTTCATTAACCAGAATAACATGGTGGGACAATTGCCTGTGTTTGATGAAGACTGCTTGGGCAGGATGAATTAAGTTTGGAAGCAAAGAGGAAATACGTTCTGCCAGCAGCTTTGAGATGGTTTTGTCAATGGTATTGCAAAGCGCAATTGGCCTAAAATTCTCAATAGAAGCACTTCCTTTACCTTTTGGAATAAGAGTAATAAGAGTGTGATTAAGCCATCTTGGCATGATGCTCTTTTGGAAAAATATAAGAAGTAGCTAGATAAGTAAAGTTGCCAACGTTATTCCAAGCCTTCTTGGAAAAAAAGAGATGTGAAACCATCTAGCTCCGGACTCGCATTATCCTTAATAGAGAACATAGTAGCTTTTATATCTTCTAAAGTAAATGGCCTGCAGATAATATTATGTAAACTTGAATCAATATTTGCATAAGGTGGAGAGATGATGTTGTCGTGACCTTTGATATCGTTAAGCAATAATGAAAAATGAGAAATGGCTTGATCCTTGGATAATAGAGAACAAGTGCTGGAAAAATTCTTTCTAATTGCCATATAATTATAAAAAAAATTTAAGTTATCCTCCCTAAGCGATAACCAATGAGCCTTGGAGCACTGCTTAGCCCAGGAAATTTCATCCCATAAAGCATTGTTTAGAGAATGATGTAAAGATAATAAATGTTGATGATGATCAACCGAACAACTGTAAGAACTAGAGGCTTTAAAAGTTTCCAATTGAGCAATACACAACCTTTTGACTTCTGAAGGATTGGCTAACTGAATTTGATTTTTCAGTTTGAAAACCTTTTAAAGATGAATGAGTTTTTGATGCAGTTCAAATAGAGGATCACCCCCATACGATTCATTCCAGGTTGAGTGAACCAGCAAAATAAAATCCGAGCTATTGGTCCAGAAATTTTTGAAGCAAAATCTTTTAGGAAGTCTTAAAGCAGGAGGCCCAGTAATGAGGAGAGGCGAGTGATCCGATGTTCCAGGGGGTAGCACCTTATAGAAAACTTCTGGAATTTATTAAACCAATCTTGATTTCCCAAACATCTATCAAGTTTGGCCTTAATTGGAAAATCCAATATGTGGTTATCCCAAGTATAAAGTTGTGGCGGCCCTGCCCCGCCGTGGTCCTATTAACCCTTAAGTTAACATGATTACGGTGGAGGGGTCACCAAATGACAAGGTCCCCACTTAAGATTGGATTAGACACACATTCTAATCCAATTTAACTAAGAACTTTGCCATTCATCCAAAAATACTATCACTAAATGACTATACATGAACTCAGAGTGCGGAAGCAATAAAAGTATAACATCCATCCATACAGTATAAATACAATAATACAGAATAAGTAAAGAGCTGAAAAGAAAAGTTAAACCTGTATTATTACAACATTTAATAAGTTTAAAAGAACTGAAATGAACCCTCAATCTCACTGAAAAAAAGAAAACTAAAGCTATAAATCTTCAAGAACGGGCTCCTCTCCCAAAGGCAAGCTCTCTACTGAATCTGCTGCTCCAACAAACTCAGAACCTACCATTATCAGTTTCATAATGGTAGGGCCCCAGCTAATAAAAGAAAAATTGGTTAAACAATATGTCTAAGTACATTTTAGGGCAAATAATTTTATTAGGTTAAATAGATATCACCATAAAAACAAAACTGAGCAAAATAGGTACAGAAAATCGTACAAAAGAACAGTGATAAGTTATAAACTATAGTTTATAGTTTATAACTAAGTAAAAATAGGAAGTAATTCATACCTCCTCCAAGCAACTGCAATAGGTAAGTAAAAGAAAAGTAAAACTGTAAGAAAAGTACAACCTAAACATGCTTATGATCAAACAGAATATGCTAGGTGACATACATAATTTGAACAGTATAAAACTGAAAACAACTAACATCCTAGGTGAGCATATGAAAATAATAAGTAAAACTAGCATCCTATATAAAAACATGTGCAGGAAAGCTGTAAGTAAAACAGTGCTACAATGCAGAATATGCAAGCAAAACAGTAACTGTAAACTGAATCTATAGTGACCATCTAAGTCACTCAAACAGAAAACATATTCAGCAAATCTTAGCATGATGAGCTAAGAAACTATAAACTGAACATCACTGAAAACTCTTAGCCTGATGAGCTAAGACAGAACTGAATGTAAGTATACTTGAATTAGTATAACCATATAAAAATCCTGACTCTATAGTCAGTAGGGCAAGAGTATATCCATCCTATCCCACGGACTAGGTATGGCATAGACTATCGGACTGAAACCCCCAACAAGAAGCCGACCCTGAACGAGTTGATCGAAGAGGTATACTAATCAAGCTACACCTTACAAACCACTTGTGAAACAAAAATACAATGCTTTTTATGAATGTTCAAACTTGACATAAGATATTTACCAAATATCTTAAGTACATAATACATGTTCAAGGTATAAAACTCAAAGTCAAGGAATGCGAAACATCAAAATCAAAGTGAGCAAGAAACTCTATCTAAAATACAGGTGATATCCGTTGTTATCTACTTTATTCGTTCTATCTACTCTAAGTTACATAAGTTTCAGAATCATCAATTCTTACACATTCTGTAACTTAGAATCACGAATCCTACTAGTTGAAGATAATTAGGACTGGCCAAGTCCTAATTATAACTTAATTAAAAGACGACTATTTGGTTAAAATGAATAAATCATCGACCTAATTTTGTAATTTATTTCATCCCAACCTCATCTTGATTAGCCAAATCATGATGAAAAGATTAAGAATTAGACTCCAGATGATAGGGTCTAATCTCTTAATCTAAAGGTCTAAGTTTAGAATCCCACCTCACAGATTAAGTTAGGGTAAATCCTAATGATAAATCAAATTCATTAGGATAGATCTCTATTCTTAGTTCTAAAGTTTAAAGATCAAATAATCATTTAATAAACTAAGAAAATCTATAAATTAGAAAACTCAAGGTTTCACCTATTGAGTAACCCAATTTACTCAATATATGAATTATAACTTAAGATCTATTCCTAATCTTAGGAATTAAAGCTCTTAATTACTAAGAGTATCTCTCAAGACACACATCCTAACTAATGTTATAAAGACCTAGAAAAGGTCTAAGAATGATTAAAGAAGGAGAAATCACTCACTTAAGACTTAGGAATTTTCTTAAGGAGCAAATTTTGAGATTTTAATCAAAATCTAATTTAGACTTGAATTTGATTAATTTCAGTTTTAAATCATATATTTACTGATTTTAGTGATTAAAAACTGAATTTAGGGCTTTTAAAGGCTAAACCCTAAATTTGGGCAAAATGACTATTTTGCCCCTACTTAAGGGTTCAAAAGATCAAATTTTGATCTAAGACTTAAATTCTAAAATTTTCTTTTGGAAAGTATTTCTTATTGTCTAATGTAAGATTAGACAGCAACTAAATAAATTTTGGGTGATTATTAAGCCATATGATATCAAATTAGTGAATTTGACTCATAAGGATAAATTAGTAATTTGACTAAGTGAAAGTTAAATTTTCTTCCAGATTATTGTTCTTTACTGTCTAAGCTTTCCATAGAACCTAAATTTGCTAAATTTTGATAAGTATTGACCAATTTATGGTCAATACAAGATTTAGGGTTTAAGGGTGATTAAAGGTTCTTAATTATGGGTCATAAATTCTAACTTTGCCAATTAGTGTCCAAATTATACAAAATCAGTGGCTATGGTTTACAAATAGTCCACTGATCACAATGACATGTGGTAGACTCAATTTGGATCTAATTTGACTGACCTAATTATGGTTAAGAGTGATTAGTGAGTGATTAGCAAAATTAAACATTCAAACACTAATCCAACCTTACAGATAGGTTCTAAATGGTTCTAGGAGTCCTCTTAAACTTAAATCACTCAATTTGAATTATTAGATTTACTAATATTCACTAATCAAGTTTTGGAGTAATTAGGGAAGATTAGCAAATTTAACCATTGGATCTAAAATATTTATATATTACTATTAATTAGGTTTTTTTGATCTAAATTAACCTTTGGATCATCAAATTTGGAGCTTAATTGACCAAGTTATGGTCAATTGAAGTTCTAAGTCTAATTAGGTTAATTAGGGTTATGACCTAAAAGTCATTAGGCAAATACTAATCCAAACAGCAAAGTGAACACTACTAAATTAATCCTTAGGGTTTTCTAATCACTTTAAGACCCATATTCAGTATGTTTGGATCATTGGGTATAAAGTTAAGGGCAAATGAAATTTTGTAACATTATTTGGACTTAATTAATAGCCTAAATGTCACTTTGCTAAATACTGGTCCTATAGCAAAATTATTGGCATCAATAAATTCCTCATATTTTTTTTGATCATTTTGATATATTTATTTGTATAATTTGGATGTATAATTTGCAAGTTATTAGGGTTTAAAGATTTGAATTTAATTAATTAAAATAATTCTATTTCAATTATTTTAATTAATCTGATTATTATTAATATATATAATTTCATTTATATTTAAAACATTCATTTATTTAATTAATCTGCAGGTACACGTGGCGGGCCATTACTGGCTGCGTTGATGACCGCAGGCCCCACCGATTCAGACCGCAGCAGGGCTGGCCACGTGGCGCGCCGCGATACGCCGTTGGAACAAAGGCGGGGCCCACCTGTTTCCGCTGTGCAGGTGAAGCGACGCAAGTGGGTCCCACCGCAAAGCAACGCCTATCAGAAGCAGACACGCGGACGGCTTCGCCTGCTAACGGGTCGGGCTCGGGTCGACCCGGCACGACCTTCATCCTCTTCGCCGCCTGGCCCCGAGCCCTTACGGCTAGGGCTCGATTTTTCAGAGACTTTCCGGTGATGCCGGACGTCAATCCGCATACCGTTGGAAAGAGAGTGACCTTAGCTACTCAATAGTGCAAAGGTCTGTAGCTGAGGTGGTCGAGTTAGAGCGCAAAACTAAACCCTAAATGCTCTAGTCGCGGGTTTATAACGGTATGTACTGTAGATGTGCTGCGAAATTAAAGAGATCAAACCATCCATTGTTTGATCAGGCATAGATAACGATCAATCGAAGACTTGAAATAGAATTTCGAATATTCAGATGGACAATCGTATAGGAAATAGGGTGGGTCGTGAAGTACCTTAGGGTTTGCAGAGAAAATTAGGGCTTCCGATTCTGGACTCGATCGACGCTTCCTCTTGATCTAAGAGATGATAAACGATGGACACGAGAAAATGGAGACTTAAATGGTTTCAAAGGCGGTGACCTATTCGCTGGATCCTCAATCGCTCGATACCTCTGCCACGTGCCCGAAACGCCTCCACGCGCCGAGCCAGCGAAGACGACGAGCCTTAGCCGTCTGATCGATTGATCAGACGGTGCGAAAGGCGTCATCAAGATTGACTGTGTGGAGGAAAAATAGGTGACGGCGTTACTTGGATGTTGACAGCGCCGTTTATTATAATATTTATTAAATTATTATTTTAATAATCTATATCAATTTTATTAATTAATATTAACTATCTAAATGCATCCCAAAAATTCTCAATAAATCACCCCTAGCTATTTGAGGGGTGAGGAATGTAACGGCGCACTCGGATTTTCGTTTCGACGAGTATTTATTTATTTGAATTTTCAGGTATTTAAATATTATTAAAATATTCGACGAAAAATCCAACAACTTCCAAATGCCTCCAAAACTTCACCCCTAGCTAATTTGGGTGTTCTGAATGCAATGGCGAAGTCAAATTTTCAATCTGAGGTCTAGATAAAAAGTCAATTTCTATGATTAGGTATTTTCCAGAATTTCTGATTTGACTCAATTGACTTCTGGTTTGACCTAGATTTCAGAGATGAGTTCTAAATTACTTAATTAGTGACTTAGAACCTTAATTAAGACTTATATTAGTCTTAATTGAGCCAAGTAACAACCTGGGTTGTTACAGAAGTCCCCCAGTAAATTGCAAATCAATCAAACCAGCATAATTTAAACAATTATTAAAGGCAACTAGTTTGGGGATCGAAGGGGAGGAGTCACCAGCTTTTTCATGATTAAACCGAATACAATTAAAATCACCAGAGATAAGCCACGGCCCAGTGAGATCTTCATGGATAAGAGTCAAGTCTTCCCATAGCTTTAGTCTTTCCAATTCATAATTTGATGAATAAACAAAAGTAATACAGCATTCAATTTTGTTGTGAACAAAATGACCATGAATTAACTGTTGAGTGATGACCCTTGGAGAGAAGGAAGAGATAAGAGGGTTCCATTTCACCCAAATCCAACCTACATTGAGGTCATCGAAGTTGTGATAGTGGTCTTCAGGTTGAAACATATTAAATTTATTTAGCTTGAAGGCTGAGGAAATATCAGACTTATTGATTTTAGGCTCTAAAATACCCAGTATATCGGGAGTATGTTCTCTCATTTGGGATTTCAAGTCAGCAATACGAATGCTAGAATGAAAACCTCGTACATTCCAAGATAGAATTTTTGGAAACATTAAATGAGACAGCTTTTAATGGGGAAGAGAAAAACAGGAAGGAGAAAAAAAAAGTGGAGAGAAGAGAAGGGTGGAGAGAAGGAGAAGTTATTTTAGTCGATTTCGAAGAGAACGACTCTGACCTTCAAACTTATGAGAATCAGCCCCAGTTTTTAATTCTGGAAAATTACCAATGTCACCACAAAAGTCTATTTCTTTGCCCTTAAGAGAAGTAGTGAGAGGGTTTTTGCCAATAATGTTTAAAGAGGAAGATGAGGATTCTAGAAGAATTCCAGGATTTTCAATTGGAGAATTAGGGCCAAAAGTGAGAAGGGCGTCAGGGAAGTCATTGAGATCCTGAGAGGGCCTCGGGGTAGAAGTGTGAAAGGGAGAAACAGAATCCATTCTTATGTTTGGGGGAGCAGAGAGTTCCATAATAGGTGAAAAAGGAGTTGGATTTTGAGGAGGATTCAATGGGACTAGATCCTTAGGAGGAGGTCTGGAGAGACCGGCTCTGTTAGATCTAGCTTACCTGGAGCGACTACGACCTCGAGTCAAAGGTGGGGGAGAAACCGAACAACAACATCCCGCATTTTTAAACGAATTGCATTTACCACAAACAGAAGGAGTCCAATCATATTCAACATTTTGATTTATAATTGAACCACCAGCCCTAATAGAGATTGACTCCGGAAAAATAGCATTAGTAGAGACTTCCACGCAAACCCTAGCAAAAGTGAGCCTTTGTTTTGATGCAGTGAGCGAATCAGCCATGATAAGGATGCCTACTTTACTTGCAAGTTTCGAAAGAGTACCTTCCGACCACAGGTGCAATGGTAGTTCAGGGAATCGTATACATACCGGTAAAGATTTAAATGAAGATGTCGTAGGAATGAAGTGTTTGTTCCAAGGCTTTACAAGGAATGGAATACTGAAAAAGAACCACGGACCTCCTTGAAGAATTAGCTGCACATCTCCATCACAGCAGAGCTTGATCAAATAACAATTTGAACTTAAGGAAAAAAGAGAGAATGAACCTTTTAACTTCCAGGTTTTCAACATGACGTCATGTAAGGCTTTATAAGTATGCTTACGACCAAGACTGAAGCCGACAACACAATGTTTCCAGTGCTTTTCACCCTCTAATATTTCATCTTCAGAGACATCTATAACATCTTCCACCGAAGGAACGAACGATAAGTTGAAAGTCTTCTTTTCTTGATGAACCGATTCGAAAAGAGACCTCCAGGAGATGGAGCCAGAAGAAGAAGGACCTCCGAAAATCGGCACAGCACCTAGGATGCCAGAGAGTGGAAGAGGAGAGGACGCAGGGGGAGCGAGGTGATGGGGAGAACCCATCGGGAACGGTACTCCCCCTCGAGGGAAGCAAATGTCCGCAACTCAGATGCCCTAGCCACTCGCCCGCTCTGGGATCAGTTCTTTTCCATTCATTTCAGTCACCTTAATAATGATAATTTATTTTAATTTTTTGTTATTATTTTTAAATTTAGAATTGTTCTAATAAAATTTTGCCACTTACTTAAGGTTCTCTGGCAGGCAAGGCGGGAGAGGAGAAAAGCAAATAGAAAAAATTGTGATTTAAATTAATCGTATTTTTATGTCTTATTATTTACAAATTTAATAAAACTTGACCAAGAGGCTAATCTTGACAAGACGAACCTCATCAATTAATTTTTTTTTAATTTTAAGCTTTATTTGGGTTGTCCCGCTAATAGAATGTGAGAATACTACATCCTCAAATGAGCATAATCTAGTAAAGAAATATTAACTAAAATTCTTAATATAAACATATATATATTACATAAAAATATTATATCATCAAATTTAATTTTATCTATCATAGAAATCATATATTTTATAATATAATTTTTTGTACACATCAAAATATATAAATATATATAAATCTAATATATAAAAAAATTATTGATTAAATACATTTTTTTTATAAGTCCTATATTCAAAAATTAAAAAAAATAATATTTTATTAATTCTGAATATTTTTTAATATATATTATTATGTAAACATAATATTTATGATATTCTATTATATAAAAAAGCACAACTGTCCATCAATAAATTTTGAAAAATAATATACTTACATAAAAATATTCAGGATCAATAAATTTTTTTTTTTAATTTTTACATATAAATCATACAAAAAAAATATATATTCAATTAATAATCTAATTACATATTAAATTAACACATCATTTATTTACTTTGATATATATTAATGTGCAAATATAAAAATACTCATAAATTTTTATTTCATCTATTATTATCTGAAAATTCTTTTAATTTTAGAAAGAATGTGACATTAAAAAAAAAAAAAAAAAAAAACAATATTCTGACGAAAAAATAATTGCATGCATTGAACTAATTAAATGTTCAAATATTTACACTATAGGGTTTTTACATAAATACCATAAATATTATAAACATCTTTATAAATTTAACAGAACTTATTTAAATATATCATCTATACCACACCTTTTTAATATTTAACAAAATTCATATTTTGACAAAAAACACATTTTTTCTTTTTTTTTTTTTGAATATTTTGGATATAAATTTTTATTTATATGAATTTTGTATATTAAAATATAGCTAAATAAAATTAAAATATAACTTTTTTTTTTGTGGTACATATGCAATATTTAAAAAAATTATGTTAAATATATAAAATAAAAGAAAATTTATGCTAAATATGTAAAAAACTTTGCCACACATCTCTTGAGCGGGCTCTGTTTAAATCTCACCCCGATACCCGCCGGAGCCGAAGTAATCCCTCCTGGATCCGGCAATGGCGACGGCCTTCTGGTGCTCCAGCTTAGGGCAGTCGCGGATTCGGTGGCCGAGTCCACCGCAGTAAGCGCATCCCCTGACGCCGCCGGCGTCATCAATTGTCTCGCCGGCGGGATCGTCGAGCTCTGCCAGCACCGGTGGGATCCTCTGCTTTGCCTCCATGAGAAGGTGCTTCAGGTCCAGCAGCGTGGTTTCCCCCTGGCTCTTGTTGATGAACGTTGTTGCAATCCCCGTCCTCCCGCACCTCCCCGTCCTCCCGATCCTGTGCACGTAGTTCTCGATCTCAGCGGGCATGTCGTAATTCACGACGTGCTGCACGTCGGGGAAGTCCAGCCCCTTGGACGCCACGTCGGTCGCCACCAGCACGTCCTTCTTCCCGGACTTGAAGCAGGAAACCGCCTGCTCCCTCTCCTCCTGATCCTTCCCCCCGTGGATGGCCACCGCCTCCACCCCCTTCAAAAGCAGGTACTCGTGGATGTCGTCCACGTCCGCCTTGTTCTCGCAGAAGATGAGCACCGGAGGAGGAGTCTTCTGCAGGCATTCCAGAAGGTACACGATCTTTGCCTCCTGCTTTACGTACTCCACTTCCTGGATCACGTCCAGGTTCGCCGCCCCGGCCCTCCCCACGTTCACCGTCACAGGCTTCACCAGGGCGCTGCGCGCGAAATTCTGGATCTTCTTCGGCATCGTCGCCGAGAACAGAAGGGTTTGCCGCTGCGCCTTGAAGTGGTCGAAAACCTCCCTTATGTCGTCCTCGAACCCCAGATCCACCAGCCTATCCGCCTCATCCAGTGTCAGATACCTGCAACCACTCTTGCTCGACATTATTATGAGCACAATACAAGCTTTTAGCATTATAATGGTCAGCTCATCCATTCAGTATAACGGTCTTTTTTTTTAAAAGAAGTTGATTATATATGACTGTTCGGATTTGAACGATTTTAATGTACTAAATAATTAAGTTGGTTATGACATTTTATGAACTTAATTATTAATAAATAATTAAAAAAAATTAACAAATCATTTACTAACTAATATCACACTTATTTATGATTAGTTGATCAATTGTAAATTTAATAATCACTAGTTAATTCATTAGCATAAAAGTTTTTAAACTAGGTGTTGTATTAATAAGAAAACAATTATGCTAATTTACTATTTAATGAATAACAATTATATTAATGATCAACTTTAAATAACCATGTTCTTTGAAAAATATTACATAACTCTCAAATATATCCTAAAAAGTATGAATGATTAGAATTTAAGATTAAAAAATATATTTTAATAGGCCCCACAAATAAAAGTGAATTTAATAATATTTTTTTATTCCACTTAACACTCAAAATTCTAGTCTTCCATACTTTTTAAAAAATATTTGAGAGCTATGTAACAATACTCTTGTTCTTTATTCAAATTCAAAAATAAGTTATGCCGCTATACTTTCAAAGCTAAGCCTATCTTTCTTTATCTCTCTATTAGCACACAAACTGTTGAGCAAGCTTGTTACTTATAGTTTACAAGGTTTAACAAAATTCTGAATCAAATACGCCTTAATTTTATTCAAAAGATCAATGCAACGATATCACAGTTGTCAAATCTTGAATCAAAGCACTATTACACTTTGAACCGTTCGTTCATAAACTAGTAGAGTTTTTTCCTAAAAATTTGACCTTTTTTTTATTGTAGATTAGGAATGAGTGTGGAACAATATGCTTAGAATGCTCTTAAATGATATGATAATCCTGCAAGTGATCAAAGTACATATTAGAAAACTCAAAACGACTATACAGCACAGTAAATCTAGCTTAAAACATAAATCAAACAAAGCAACAAATTAAAAGAAGAATATGTTACGTGAACAACTGCAAGTTAGGCTTCTAGCAGAGAAGAAGATAGAAGGCATGTGCAGCTGGATCAGGAGCAAGCTACATTTGATCCACAAAAAATACAAAGGCAAACAGCAGTAGCTCCTATTTTCCCAACTACAGAAGAGTTGCATTTAAAAATAGCAGTGGAACTCTACAATTCGGTTAGGGATAGAAATATGCTTGCCTCAGTTGAAAAAGGGATAAGATATTGTTGGATTGAGATGTGAAAATGGTTGAGTTCCTAAAAGATCCTTCTTACCATGTTGCAAATTTTGTTTTCGACTAGCTCACTTGCGGTTTACTATGTAATAGCACACACGTTTGCCCTAGCTCGAGAGTCTCTCTAGTCCAGTGCGAGAGATTAATAAAGGGAGAATACAAGTTACTAGTGGGATCAGTACTACATAAGGGTTTGAAGGGTGGGTTCTAAACATATATCTATATAATAATCATAATATTAATCATCATAATAATTACAATATATAATAAGCTCTATTTAAATCCAATAAAAGAAACTAAATAAGATGCACCAAGTGCAATGGACTGAATTATAGTCCATCAATAATGGAGGCCTACGAGAGCTCGTGTGGTGACACCAGTGTACTCGAGGAGCTTGAGAGCTTGAGAAGTATATGTTTCAGCTTGAAGGAGCTTATAGGTTATGACAGGTCGTGTCTTGTTTGGTTGTGCTGTGCATGTGTGAACTATTATATATGTTTGTTTTTTTGCTATTTCAGTGTATATTGATTCCAATGTATTATTGTAAACATTTAAAGAGTCAGGTAAATGGAGTCGATGACTCTTAGCTTGCAAGCACGAATAAAAAGCAAGTTCTGAAGAAAAATTAACATCTAAAGAATGTAAAACAGTTTTAAGAACTTTGAGATGTGAGTGACCAAGACGATTGTGCCATATATGAGGGGAGTGTGTCAGCTGATATGATGGGCAGCAAAAGACGTGTGGATAAGGCTGAGAGCAAAACGGTACAGACAATCAACTATTCCTCGAAGAAGCTCCTTCTTGGTATGAACATCCTTCACAATACAACAATCAGAGTGAAATTCAATATAGGCATTATTGTCTTTAGTAAACTTGCTTATGGAAAACAAACTTTTAGTAATTTCAAGTGCATGAAGAATGTCTCTTAATTTTAAAGGAGCAGTAGAGTTATAAAAGGTAAAATTGCTTGTATTGTAGATAGGTAAATATTGTCCATTACCAACATGCATCATATCTGATCCTTTATACGACTGGGCGGATTGAATGTTCTGAAAATTAGAAGTGATGTGATGAGTTGCCCCAGAGTCTGGATACCAACCATCGGTATTAGAAGTCACCAAGTGCGTAGATGAATAATTAGGCCGGCCAACGGTGGTGCAATAATATCGTTAGGGAGGGAAGTTAAAACATCTTGACGATGATAGCAATTAATTGCTGAGTTCGATTGCATACTTGGTAGATGAGTGAAGATCGACCACAACCATTGAAGTGACCATGGCCACGAAAGCAACCCCTTCGTTGACCTCGGTCGAAAGTGACGTTGGAACTGAAATGAAGTGATTTGGCATAGGTTTGGCGCTGGCATGGCAGAGGTGACATTGTTGCCAATGGTGTCTGTGGAACATAGAATCTCATGATTTAAAAAAAGGCTGTAGAGCTTAACAATTTTGATGGGCTCTAATCTTACTATAATAGTGGTGGCTAGAGGAGCAAATTCTGGTCCCAAACCAATGAGGATGCCAATCTCAAACTGTTGATCAATAAGTGGAGAATCGGAGATGACTAGTTGATGGAAGAGTTGCTTTACCTGCTGATGATAGTCATTCAAGGGGGCAGCACCTTTCCGAAGAGAACACAATTGATACTCAAGTTGCTGTAGACGGATTTGAGAAGTAGAGGCATAAATTTCAGAGAGAGCTTGCCATATGGAATAAGCAGAATCGTTCCCAAGAACTTGAGCATGAACAAATTCTGTTAGTAGAGAAATGATCCAATTGAGAATGAGTTGATCGGTGGTAAGTCATCTTGAATATTCAAGACTTGGTTCACCATTAGCGGAGAATTGTGATGGAAGCGTTAGAGGCATAAATTTCAGAGAGAGCTTGTCATATGGAATAAGCAGAATCGTTCCCAAGAACTTGAGCATGAACAAATTCTGTTAGTAGAGAAATGATCCAGTTGAGAATGAGTTGATCGGTGGTAAGTCATCTGGAATATTCAAGACTTGGTTCGCCATTAGCGGAGAATTGTGATGGAAGTGTTAGAGAGCCATCAATGAAACCTAAGAGTTGATGAGCTCAAAAAAGAGGGATGAATTGAGATCTCCACAGAGTGTAGTTGGCTGTCCAATTTAACGTTGAGCATGTGATGAACATTACCAAGATGCGTAACGTCACCGAAGCTGATGGTGGTGTTGGCCGAAAATGTAACGACCCATTGTCATTACTTCGCTAAATTAAGTCAAATCCCGCCTCAGAAATTAGGACCCCGAGGAATTTCGAATTAAGTCAAACAAAAATACCAATAGATAGAAATAATTTTTAGATCAAAATGCCATAGTTTGAGAGGAATTCGGATAACTGAAACTCCCGTTTTATTTTTTGAATTATTTAAATTTAATAAATTGAGAAAATAAATACGTATCTAAATTCATCATTTTTTGTCGTTGTGTTAAATATATTATTTAAAAGCTGCTTGAAAAATTTCATCGATTTTTGAGCACCTGTTCGGCTTCAATTAATTTTTCATGTTTCATACTTCAGAAATTAATTAAAAATAAAATATTTGTCTGAATCACAAATTTTTGGCGCGAGGGTGTTCGTTACATCATAACACACATCGGTGTCAAGTTTCGTTATTTTTGGACGTTAAACGACGGAAAAACGCAAAAAAATTTAATTTTAAATAGCTATTTTAATTTTTCCTTGAGAAAATTTTTCCTCCCTGCCTGTTTCACGATACCCCCCGCCTCCCGATCGCATCCCTACCTATCGCAAGCTCTGTCCAGCAACAGAGCCTACTGCGCGCAGAGTCCTGTGCCGTTTTGGAGTAAGATGGTCGGCCAAATGGGTAGATCAACACCCCCCTTCCCCTCACGCATCTACAAATCCCCCCTCATCCCTTCCTTCTCCTCCCCAAACGACAGTAGCCCTCCTCTCTCTCCCCACAGCCCAGCCAGCCCTCCTCCAGTCGGCCAGCCTCCGGCCACCCCCCTCCAGTCCCTTCAGCCACGTCCGGCTCCTGGCAACCCTAAGCCTAGGTTGGAGGAGAAGATAAAGGGGAATAAATGAAGAGAAATTTTTGCTATTATTAATTTATTTTTTTTATTTCTTTATTATTATTATATATACATAATAATCATTATTATGAATATAATAATATTACGCCATTCATATTATTATGGTTCTTATTAATTAATATTAAAAACTGTACAAATGTTATAAATTGATTATTATTTCAATTCAAGCATTTTTATTCTGTCATTTTCATTTCTTTATTATTACTTTCTGCAGATTTTTACAGTCATTTTTATTTTTGTCATTTCTTTCATATATTATTATTATTATTATATAATGATAATAATAATATTATATTAAATAAAATTGCTACCCTTAGAAGCTTAAAATGATGTCTTCTATCAAGATAAAAGAATGAAAGAAAGACGGAATAAAAAAGAAGAAAGTAAAAAATCCATAAAAATTTCATCTCTTTCATTTCAATATTAGCTAAAAGGGTAATTTAAAATATCAAAAATTTAAATACAGATTTGATCAAACTGTTAAACTTTTGAACTTAAAAGAACAAGGAACCAGATGTCTTTTATTACTCTTATTTAAATATGCTTTTTCCGCTCAGCATCGCACAAATTGATAAAAATGCTTTTAAAACTCACATAAAATAATATATGAACAAGTTTGGATAACTAAGTAGCAAGGGTTCCATGTTGATATATTTTTAGTACGATCAGACAACTGCTAGGACGAGGTTGTCCGACATCGGGAGTCATAAGAAGCTTATAATGATAAGCCTTGAGGGGCATATATAGAGGGTAGATGAGATACAAAAGATGAACCCCTTTTTCTCGATTTTGTACTTTCCCAACAAAATCATGTTTTGCGCCAGATAACAAACACTAAAATTCTATATTTATTTTTGTAACTGCAATTATTTTTATGCTAACGTGCAAGTGCAATTGAAACAGAGTTGTAGAGATAAATTCGTACAATTTTTATTTCATGTCAAATTATTAATTATTTTGCTTATTATTTAACATTTGTAAAGATGATATCTATCAGTACTTAGTTTCACAACTAGCTGGTATTCAAATGCTCGCACTTTTAAAACGTGCCCAAGTCAAGAGTTCATCCTAGAGGAAGGGTGCTAAGAACCAAGCTGTGTTGATATTGTTTTCTGCTGATTTATAGCTCTTTTTGAAGTTTGTAACTTTTATTTTATTTTGCTCCTTTGTAATCATAACTTGTGAATTAATGAATAAATGAGTTATATTTGATGTATATATATATTTGCCTTTTAAATCACTCAACATGATCATGCGGCTAGAGGACTTGTTACCCCCACAATCGGTGATGTATTAGCTCCCACTGACCCGACACCGGATCCTCACAGAAAAATTGGGAGGGGGCAAGATTCCGGCGACTGAACTCGTTGATTGAGTGGTGGAAAGAAGATCGGTTGGAGAAGCCATCACTGAAGATGAAGAAGAATCTTCTTCAGATGATTGGCGTCAATTCTTGATCGTCGATTCTTGACGTCTTTAAAGGAGTTGATACTTGATGGCAGATCTTCTTGATCATGGTTAGAGCAACTGCATTTTTGATAATTTATGTAAATTTTTTAGTACGAATTTAGTACTAAAAATTTACATAAATTTTTTCATAATTTTTGACTCTGTTTTGGCCCTTAAAACCCCAAGGGATCATTTTCTGACCACCTGCCACAACCGCCATCACTTGTAGTCTCGTTGCAGCGTGAGTGAACCGTCGGCCTGCTGAATCGAGACGGCCCACATCGCACCCATTGGTGTGAACTGTCAGCTTACCAATCCGGTCCAACTCATTCTGTAGTTCATCGATCCAAGACAACCCGTTGACCAGACCCAATCCCCTCCGCAAAACACTCAAAAAGGCTCGCCCACATGCGCACATTCGCACACATGCATGTGCAGGCACGCCAGTCGGTGAACGTGCGCACGCTAGCACACTCACGCCCGCGCGTTCCCGTGAGCAGTCCTTCATCGCGCTGACTTTGGTCTCCCCGTTCTCTATCATTCGAGCTTCGATCTACGAACCATTTTCGTCATTGGATTCCTGACATCATCACTTACACACAAGTTATACTTTGAAGGGATCATCGCACCTCAACAAAGAGTGAGGGAACCTAGAATAATTGACACATGAAAAGAATCCATTCATCTTTACGGAAAGTACGTCTTTCTTTTTCATGCTATATTTTGGGCTGCTAGGATTTGTGTTAGTATTGTTATTTGGGACAATTTTTATATCCGTGGCAAATTGTGTGCAAATTGTGCTTATATACCTCCACCTTGAATTAGCCATCCAACTATCCACAAAACCTACCAAAACCTTGAGCAACCACTGGCGAGGGTGTATTCTACTAAAATAGCCTCCCTCTTACGGTGTTTGAGCTATATTTGAGCCGCATTTACTGTTTTAGTTATTCTCATTGCATTTTACTTTATTGTATGTATTTTCGGATTCATTAATCTATTTTGCTGCTTAAAATAGTTGTCATTTTATTTAAAAAAAAACTATACTTTAAAAAGCAATAAGGATAATAACCAAAAACCTAGTATACTTTAAAGCAATAAGGATAATAACCAAAAATCTATGGGGAATGGTTTAGTTCAGTGAGTTGAGGGTTTAGAAGTTCTATGGCAAGGTTAGAAGCTCAACTTGGACAAGTGCTAAAGGCAATGAACTTGAGAAATAATCAACATCCTACACCACCACCTAAGTATCCAATACAAGTTAGGATGATGGATGAATATCCATTTGAGATTATGTACAATATAAAATATAAGAGTTAGAGTTCTTGTGGAAGTTAATATTGACGATTACATTGATGACGTGTATCCTAGGAGATTTAATCGTCAGAGATGAGAAGATATTCCTGAGATACTTAGAACTATTTTACTACTTAGGCATGGCACATGTGAAATACCTAGAAAAATATCCCTGATAAAGATGGCTTGAACATGATCAAAGTAGAATCCCCTACTTATGATGGCACCTATAATCTTGATTGTTTCTTTAGATTGGATGACCTAGATCGACAAATTCTTTGATTGACATGACCTAAATGACCACCAACGAGTTACATTTGCTAGGATGAAGCTGATTAGTCATGCCAACATCTTTTAGACAATTATATCAAAAAAATGAACAGAGATCGTAGGAGAATTTCTTGGGTCGAGATGAGGGAGACTCTTAGAGAAAAGTATGGCCCGTGTTATTATTACAATCAACTTCACACAAAATTTTTACACTTAAGCAAGGCACAATAGCAATCACAGAGTACTTGAACAAGCTTGAGGATGTAGTTGCAATGACTAACTGTCAAGATTTGCATTAACAGTTGGCCAATAAGTTTTTAATGGTCTTGATGGTAAAAATCCGACATCATGTTGAAATGAATGATTCACAGACTGTATATGTTGCACTACACGACGCCCTCCTTATTGAGTCCAAATAAAGGCATCATCCTCTAGAGCTAAACACTCAATTAGAACCTCCAGACTTATCCAAAAGCCAACACTTCACCTAATATAACCTCTGTGACATATTCTACCCAACTAGAAAAATCTATGCATGATGTAGTGTGTTATAAGTGTATAAGGAATGGGCATCTTAAGCATGAGTGTAAAGCAATCTTATCTACTATAATTGTTGAGGAGAAAGAAGAGAAAGAGGATAAGTTGAATCTGTTCATGGTGATGATAGTGTTGATGTAATTGATGAAAATGATGAGACATATCGGGGAGTATTGAGATGTCTTAGTGCCTCTTTAGAAGAATAAGACTAGTGATACAAGAATATTTTTTATATCAATGATAAGCAATGGCATTACATGTAAGATGATGATTGAAAGTGGTAATGCTATGAATGTAGTGTCCAGACATACCTTAGCTAGGGAAAAACTTAACTTGAATCACACCCAAATCCATTCAATGTTAGTTGGATGAACTACACTTCACTCCCAATTACACAAAGGTGTTTGGTTCCCATCATGATTGGGAGTTATGAGGACAAGATATGATGTGATGTGCTACCCATGAACATAGCACACATTCTTTTGGGTCGACATGGACATCATATAGTAAGATCGTAAAAATAACAAGACCACGAAGCTTTATCCTTCTAAGCCCAACCCAAAAACCACCACATCTGCTATGGAGTTCATATCTTCGACATCCACTCCATCCACTAGTTCTACTAGTTCATACCTTCTGCATCTACTATATCCAAGCTTCATACAGATGCGAAGCCTGCCCCATCACGATCAAAGAGACTGATCAAACCTCAGCTTATCACTATTTCCACTCCTTGAATTACATCTGAATTGAATCCCTTGATCCTACTTAGGGAGCCAGAATTTCACCTCTCTGAGCATATTGTTAACATGGTAAGATATCGTAACATCATAAGAAAGTTTAGTAGCCTAGCAGAGGTACAATTGTTGCATGTGAAAGAAGTAACCCCTCCACTAATGATGTTATGATTCCTCCTCCTAAAGTAGACCTTTTGAAGAATTTTCCTGAGACCTCTCTTGAAGGTCTTCCTAATTCCTTATTCTACCTAAGGCATTCAGCATGTTATTGATTTAATCTATGAATTACAATTACCCAACCTACTATATTATCAATTAAAATAGCAGAGCAGTCTGAGCTCTAAAAGCAGGCTGATAATTTGCTATGAAAAAAAATTTTAAAGGAAAGTTTGAGTCCTTGTGTTGTTCCACCGATCTTACACCAAGAAGAACGACACCTAAAGAATGTCTGTGGATAGACGCATTATCAACAAAATCACTATCAATTATAGATTTCCCATCCCACATCAAAACGATGTTAAATCTTATAACCAACTCTTGATTGTTTTCAAAGATCTATCTTAAGGGTGGCTATCATCAAATTCATATTCGCCCTAATAATGAATGGAAGACCACATTCAAAATCTCTGAAGGTCTTTATGAGTGGTTAATAATGTCATTTGACCTTTCCAATGCACTCAGCACATTTATGCGCTTGATGAACACATCCCTTTGTCCATTTCTAGAAAATTTCATTGTAGTCTATTTTGATGATATCTTGATCTTTAGCATTGACGAGAAACACGACTTGGAACATCTTATACTCATTTTTGAAAAGCTTTGCGGAAAAAAGCTTTTCATCAATAAGAAGAAATGTTCATTCATACAACCTGAGGTGATTTTCCTAGAATTCATTGTTTAATTTTTATGTATAAAGCCAAATCCTTCCAAAATCCAATCAATATTAAATTGGTCGACCCCTAAAAGTTTTCATGATGTAAGAAAATTTCATGGGTTGGCAATCTTATATAGAAGATTTGCAAGGTACTTCAGCACAATTATGAGCCATACAATAACATTTTAAAACAAGATAAATTTTGTTGAATTGTTAGTGCTGATGAGAAAGCCTCAAGGCTCATTAAGAAAGTCATGATTACATCCCTAATGCTTAAATTTTCTAACTTCTAAAATTTTTGAAGTAGCTTGTGATGCTCTTGGAATTGGGTATCGAATGAGTTCTTTCATAAGACAACCACCCCGTTGCATTCTTTATTGAGAAATTCAATGGGTCTAAGCAACGGTATTTGTCAAATGATTGTAAGTTTTATGCGATCATTCAGTTGCTAAAAATTTGGAGACATTATTTTTTGCACCAAGAGTTTATCTTCCACACGAACCACAAATCTTAAAGTTCATAAATCAATAGAAAAAAACTGATCCATAGATATGCTAAATGGGTACAATATTTATAGGATTATACTTTTGTCCACCAACACAAGCCAGGTGCTGAGAACAAATCCATGGATACATTATTTAGGATAGTTCTGATGATTTCATTATTGACTGGTTAGATACCAAACTTCGATCACCTCAAAGATGATTATGTTTTTTGCCCCGACTTCCATTTGATCTATTATGACTTACATGAATGTGCATTACCATACCGATCATCATATTTCATTGTGATGGCAATCTTTTCCGTGGCTCTATGTTGTTCATTCCACGTAACTCCCTACATGTTTTTAATTGGTGAATTGCATTTTGGTAGTATAGTAGAACATTTAGAGATGGACAAAATCATACATTTGATAGACTAAATTTTTCTGACCATCGTTGAAAAGGGATATGGGTAAGTATGTCTTTCAAAATTTAACGTGTAAAAAGTCAATTCTCAAAACAGAGATTGGGGAAATACAACGCTTTGCCCGTAACATATCAACCATGAAAAGGTTTTTTCATGAATTTTATGTGATTTCCCATAACTACACAACACTATGATAACGTTTATGTAGTGGTCGATAGATTTTCTAAAATGGCTCACTTTATCTCATTCTCAATAATTGTTGATGTCTCTCACATAGCTAGACTATTAAATAAAATAATTAATCTTCATGGATTACCACGAACTCAATTGTGTCCGACCATGATGTAAAATTTTTTCCATATTTTTGCAAATCGATGTAGTTAATATAGCTTTAGGAAATCTGTTGATGAACCTTGTGGATGAGAACTTGGGTACCTGAGATATTCACTTATCAATAGTTAAATTTGCATACAATAGCACTATCTTTAGCACTATCTTTAGAACAGCTAGCAAACACTATTTAAGATTGTTTATGGGTTTAATCCTAGAAAGTTGGTACATCTAAATAGCCTACACAAACATGCTTATTCAAATGTTATCTTTACATTTTCAAAAAAAAATCATAAAATACATCATAAAATAAGAAAACAAATAGAAGAATCAAATAAAAAGTATGCAACTAAAGTTAATGTTACTAAATTAAGTAGAACTTTTTAGTGTAGGTGATTTGTGCTCATTCGCATTCATCCAAAAAAAATTATTCCACTACAAAATATAAGAAATTGCATGCTTGAGTGACTGGACCCTCAAGATTCTTAAGAAGATCGAGTTGAATGCATATTTAATTGACTTGCCATAGGATATGCTTATTAGTCAAGTGTTCAATATTGATTATTTGATTCCATACACTGATAAACTCATATAAGAAAATATAGGTTCTACTGTAGAGGAGTAGAGCAATAAACTTTGACATGAATATTCTAAATCCTCTTTCTTTGATATTAATGCTATAATTTTTGATGAGGTGATCAAAGATGAGCGTGATAAACACAAGTTTTTGATGAGATGAAAGGGAAAGCCACCATCAAAAGGCACATGGTAGACTTGTGAGAAACCACAAAAGCTTGATCACGACCCCCTAGATAACTGTGGAATTCAACTCTACGAAGCGGAGTTCTCGTGGAGTAGAGTTTGGTGCAGCACAGCGGCTTATGCAAACTGTCACCACACATACTCGAAAAGCTTGAGCAATATATGTTTCAGCTTGTAGAAGCTTATCAGGTTATAACAGTTCGTGTCGTATTTGGTTATGTTGTGCATGTGCGAACTATTATATATGTTTATTTTTTATTATTTTAGTATTTATGATATTTTTAATATTATGTGATAGTGTTTATGTGTCAACTTTATTAGAAATTTGTCAAAAAATTCAAAGGTCTCCCAAGGAGTTGTAACGGAGACTTGTTGATCTTTTAGGATTGCAATGTTAAAATTAGGGTTTGGAGCTGCTATATATTCTTGTCGTAAACCCTAATTTTGGATCAATGAATGTGATTTCCTGAGAAATACTTAAGAGCTCTTGTGTTGGTGTGAATAGCTATCACTCACATTTAATGTGCATAATCGAAGACCTTAATAGTGTGTATAACCTTCAAGAGCCCAAAATGTGGAAACCTTGGGATTTATCTTGTGTTGTGTCTTTGATGCTAGTTTTACTACAGTGTGTATAACCTTCAAGAGCCCAAAATGTGGAAACCTTGGGATTTATCTTGTGTTGTGTCTTTGATGCCAGTTTTACTACTCTCCATCATCTTCTATGGCTTTTCCTTGTTTCCCTTGAGTCTCCCTCTGTTTTCATCATCATACGTGAAATAGAACTCAAATCATGTCTTGTTTGACGTAGTTTAATTATTTGTCCACCATCCCACAAAATCCCATAAAAACTATAAAAAAATTTTATCAATGTTTCACAATATTATAATCGACTCTTCCACCAAATTTCAGGTCAATTTGACATTGTTTGGTTCACCAAAAGTGTTCCCAAAGTAAACCGTGTTAAATTTACAATCCTTCCACATTAACACCCCACCCCAATCATTATCATTTTGATTAGCATGCCTTGCTGTGTAGATATATGAGAGGTGTGTCTCACTAAGCTGTGGATTATAAGACATGGCATTTTGTGTGTTAAGTTGCATGATTTGATGTAATCGATGATTCATTGTTACTCTGCATTGAAATCTTTGTCAGCAAGGCATTCAGTTTTGATTAGACTTGTGCAAATTTAAAACCCTGAATTTATGCCTATCTATTCAAATTATGACCAAAAAGTTTGATCTGAACTAGGCAAGCGTTAGAATAATTAAATTTTAGAGACAGTAAAAAAAACTTGCATGTGCCTTGTGCTGTAAAGAATATTCAGTTAATATTTGAATTCATCTCCACTTCTCATTTGTAACAACCTATTGTTATAAATACATGTGACTTGTTCTGTAAATAAGAAAACATCAAAATCTGTCCCGTCTCCTTCACAACCTCCTCTATTTCCTTCCATTCTCCTTTATGGTATCAGAGCAAAAAGATGCAAAGCTCTGTGAAAGGCTGTACTACCAGGGAGAGGGCAAGCTGCCTGAATTCCAAACTTCTCAATCCTTCCCTGATAGCTAGATCGAGCACCTAAACCTGCTTGTCTTCACTGTACAACTTTGCTTTTTTTACTTTTTTCGGTATGGTTGATTCCCTTCACTTTCCTCTACCTCATACAAAACTCAGCTAGCCAAAATCATAATCCAAATCATATTACAATAAAATCCATCATCTATAATCAGTCAAATTAGACAAGAACAACTACACTCTATGGAGATCTCAATTCCTCCAATATTTCAAGCACACTACTTAATTAACCATTGTAGGTGCACCAATAATTGAACTTATAATTAACATCTCATAGATTTGGTCCTCGAATATTCCTTCCTAATGACTACAATCACCACACATTCGATACCACTGGACGACTTTAATTGCATCCTGCTCAACCACAATTTGATGTTATTAGAATCCTCCAACCAACATACCACACATATAACATACAATAATGTCGAACAACGAATTCACACTCTATTGAAAACAACCTTCAATCCAATCAATGCACCCTATCACGAATGCGGCCGAGCATTCCAAAGAAGAGGAAGAGGTCTGAGACGCAGTGCACCACCCATTACATGTCAGCTATGCATTTGTCCCAACCACCTAGCAATCAATAGTTATCACCGTCAAAACTTTAAACAATATCCACCTTCCAAAACACAGCCTCAACAGTCTTCCCAGCCATGCTCATACAGCACCACGCTCCTGCAAGAATCATGAATCTTCGACCCCGAAGCCACCCACCACATAACATAGTGGTGACATGAAAATACAACAACATTGAATAAAGTTTACATTTTTGACTCTAGCAAAATATCACTAGCAGTGAGTACAATTGGAATACTTAGAAGACCGCCATCAACATTGCAAATTTCAATCCCAACTTAATTTAAAAAACAAAGGAATGACTTTCTAATTATAACACTTGGATAACAAATGCCATAAACCAAACTACTATATCAGAAAATTAAAGATAGCCAAGCTCATTTTTAATAACTAGAAAGCTAGCACCAAAACTAACAAATATCAAGGCAACCCCACAAACAAAATTTTCAGGCAAATAAAAAGCATTGATAGCATTCAATTATATCCAAAACTAAAAAACATTGATGTAAATACCTGCAATTATCGAGATTCATCTTCTTCTTTGCCAGCAAATCTTTAAGCCTCCCAGGCGTTGCAACAACGATATGAACCCCTTTCTTCACAACCTCAAGCTGTGACCTCATGTCAACTCCTCCAATGCAAAGCAGAGGCCTGAGATCCGGATATCCAGCCTCCCGAAGTGGCGCAATAAACTGCTCCACTACCTCAAACGTCTGCCTTGCAAGTTCCCTGGACGGGCAAACTATAAGCCCGAATGGCCCTTCCCCGGGAACAATCGGCATCATCAGTTCTTCTTGCAGTGCTATCATGATCAAGGGAAGCACAAAAACGAGGGTTTTCCCAGATCCAGTAAAGGCAATCCCAATCATATCCCTGCCGGAGAGGATCAACGGAAGTCCTTGCACTTGGATTGGCGTTGGCTGAACGATTCCCTTCTCCTTCAGCTTCCTCAGAATAGGCTCAGGAAGCCGCATATCCTTAAATTTCTTAATAGGCGGTGGGATTTCCTCTCCTTCAACAAGAATGTGCCACTGGCGGCGGATGGCGTCGGCCTGGCCGGCGGATATGCGGCGAATGGCGGTGGGGGGTTTCCAGCCTGTGGGAATGGGATCGGTGTAGGTGATACCCTTGGCGAGTTCCCGGACTGACATTAAGGTTTTTCGATCAGAGAGATGCTCGATCATCTCTTTCTCTTGTTGGACGAGCTGCTCCGCCGGGCTGATTTCTGGAAGGTCACGCTTGAGCTGGGATGCTTTGACCAGAAGACTCGGTTTTGATTCTGGAGGTGGTAAAAAAGCCTTGGGATCTTCGGAAGAAGAAGGGGCGGCGGCGACGGCAGCGGCTGATGACGAGGACGATGCAGAAATGCGGCCCTTTCGCTGAAGGATCTTCTGCGCCTCCATGGCACGGCGCTTCTGGACTGGAATGTATTCGATGAAACCATCATCATCCTCGGCATCAGCGTTTGCGCCACTAGGGCCGACCTGTGGAATCGCAGTTGTGGCCATGTAATGAGATAAATCGAGGAGAGAGAGGGCGAGGAAGAGGGGGAGGAAGAGGGGGTAGGGATCGGGGAACCAGGACAATCAGCTAGGTCAATGAGGCAGGAATATGATTCTATGAACCCACTTTAGTTAAACTTTATTTTACGAGGAATTAAAATCTTGTTTATGTATTTTAATTGAGAAAAAAAATATCAGCAAATCATTTACTTATACTTTTGTTTCGCACATCATCTATATATTTTAATATATACTAATAGATAAGTATAGTAATACTCTTTAATTAATAATTTATTATTGCTATATTTTTATAATTCTTAGTCTTTAATAGATAATATGATAATGATTGTTGCAACACAAAAATTAGTATAATTTCAAAAATATATCACAAAATTTATATTAAAATAATATATATATATATATATAAATGAAATAATAAGTGAATATAATTTAAAATGTATTGCACAATTATAAAATTATAATTATTAGTCATAATCTATAAAAAATAGTAAATTTTGGGTTAGGAATATAAAAAAAAAAATATTTTTGTAAATGGTGTTTGAAGCTAAAATTCAATATATATATTATATAAAATATTAAAAATTATTTATTATAAATTAGGTGAAAATTGTTTTTCTCCTTATATTGATTTATATAATATTAATGATTATTTTAAATTTAAATATTATTTTAATTATTACTTATCATAATTATTTAGAATTTAAAGTTAATAACTATGCTAACAAATGATAAAATTTTATTTATTATTATTTTATCATCTTATGTGCTTTCAAAAAAAAGCATTGGTAAATTGTTATATTATTTTTACATTAATAAAATAATATTCAATCATTATTTTTTTATAAATTTTGATGGGATAATAATATTTTAATGAAATGATAAATATAAAAATGACAATTAATCCTTAGACAATAGTATTGAATTCATGATATTTAAAAAAATTGTTAAATTATTAATCCTTGTAAATTATGTAGCATTACAATTTTTAAAAATAAATAAGGACATTCTTACTGGAATATTTGTTCGATAAATTTTGCATAGTAATTGTTAATTGATTAGTATCATGATATTTGTAACAATCCTAGTATTGTTACCCGTCAATTAGTGATCTAATTGACGCTAATCCGTTTCCATTCGTCTTATAATAGTATTAGAAATCTCCATTTCAATTTTCGTGCGATTTGAAGATCGTTTGACAATTTCTAATATTTCATGGTTTTCTGATAATTATGAAAATGCCTAATTTATTTAGATCTCATAATCAAAAATGAAATTCACCATTGAACTCACCACACCCAAATTAGCTATGGGTGATATTTTGTAAGTGTTTAGAAGTCATCGAATTTTCCCCCAATATTTTAATAATAATTAAATATTCAAAAAATTTAGATAATTAAATTGACCTCTTATCAAAAATTCGATTGCATTTTTTAGTTCCCCACATCTCAATTAAATAAGGGTGAATTTTTGAGATTTTTTTGGAGTGCATTTGGTTATTTTATTTTGATTAAAAAAATAGGTGTAATTAATTACTTAATTTAAATTAAATAAAATTAATATATATAATACAAATTAAATAAATCTAACGGTATACTTTCAAACCGTATAAATTTAATACGCTGACCCAAACACAGGATAGCAAAGTATTTAGATCCAATCCGTCCATTTGCTTTCCATTCGAATCAAACAGCTTGCTTTAACCCTAGCTGATCTCACCGTTGAATTCATCTTTAGATCGATGGCTATGATGGATCCTTGTGCGTCTTCCCCAGTTAGACACCCTTTTTGCATGATTGCACAAATTGCAGACCTTCGTACTCCACGATCACCCCTCCACCTGGATTTTCCTTAAGCATTAGGCTCCACTATGTTTGAATTACCTTCAGTTGTTGTCACTTGGCGAAGGGGATAGATCAAGGAGCTGGGGATAGTCATATCGAGCTCTTCTCCTTTCTCATCTGTAACCCTATTATTGCATAGCAGATACCCGCAATTACACCAATTTATTTCACCATACTCAGTTCCTATTAGCTTGAATGGTGTGCAGAATCTAAGAGTATAATGAACTCCATTGATTTCAATTGAATGTCTCCAAAATTTTACCTGGTTAATTCAAAATGTTGTAAATCAAGTTATTAATTCCATTCTTCTTTTGTTACGCAACTCTTATCAATTACTTTGAAAGATTTTATATTCTATATTAACTGTTCGATCTGAATAAGTTCCAGATGGAATCATTTGATCTTTTCATAAAAAGAAGAATCAGGGCATCATTTCTTCTCACATAAATGTCGAATTTAGATAAAGATTTCAGGTTTAAAGGATAGCCTGTCAAGCATTCTTTAGCTAATGTCATTATTGTTTCGTAAGGGGTCTTCGGCGTGCGACTCCATTGATGCCCTAATTTTCCCCTCGTTCACGATCTCTTCCTTCCGCCGGGGAAGATGAGGAAGTGAACCGAACGATTCAATAAACATTGAACCTTGTCGGTTCAATTCAACATGGCATCCAATTAAATTAGGCGCCTAATTATAAGCATAATAAGATAGTTCAATGATATGGAATATTAAAAGAAATTATCAATTCAATTAATACAAATTTCATTTCATTCATAAATTATAAAATACTTATTCAAATAATACAAAATTATATACTATTTTGATCACAAAAATGAGTAGATTAATAATATGCAATTTAATTTCTATTTTTATGAATATTTTAATTAGTTAATATTTAGGATTAATTATTTAATTACAAATTAATTTCATCATTTCACATGACTTTATTTAATCATTTAATATATAAATAAAGTGATCAAATAGTCCATTTCATTCACAAAAATGTGAGGAGCAATAATAAGAAATCAAATTTAATATTTGAAACTTAATTTTCATAATCACTTTTTAACCCTAATTAAGAGTCACAAAATTCTAATTTTTCAATATTATCTAAATTTGACATACTTAGTGTCATTTTTCTTCTTATAATATAAGGATTTCAATAATATATAAATCATTTTTATTTGACAATAATTAGTGATTTTAAGTTATTAACTCTTACTTAAGTATTATTGTGTTGAATTATATATTTTTTCTTAGATAGCATGTTTTAGGTTTTATAAAATCCTAAGATAGCTAACATGTCACATTTATTATTTCCCATGCCAAAATAGATTACTTATGTTTGAGCTTAGTTCTTACTTTTTAGATAATTGAATCAATTGTAAAATTGCTTGATTTGTCTTTCAACCTTAAGCTGGAAACCCTATGATTGATTTATACTTGAATTATAGTTGATCCATAAAACTATCTATCATATTCATTAAGAGTAGTTAGCCTTAATGCCTCAGTGTTTGTAGACTAATGAATTAACTAGGACTAGCTTTTAGTAACTATAGCAGAACACTTCGAACTCAGAGAATAGAAAACTCACTACCCAAGTTACGAAAGTACCTAATTTATCCACCCTAATGCCTAAAGTCTTCATTTGATTTCTTTAAGAATTAGTAATAGAAATCCCAATTTACTTATAGTAGTTTAAGAATCCTATTGGATTCCCTAAACTTTAACTATTTGGATACTTAGAACTTATAATTTTTAAATATCATCTTTTATTTTACTTTAAACATTTCATTTTATTTTAGCCTAACTAAATTAGCACTTGATTGATTTAATCCTTCAAATTATAACTTAGCTAGATTAGTATTTAATTTAGATAAAACTTTCAAGTTACAACCTAGCTAGTGAGTTTTGGCGAATTAAATCTTAACTTCTAAATTCTTCTATTGTTAATTTCATAATCTTAATCCTTTCCTACTAGTCACCTAAGCCATGATTAATTAAATTATTTGAATCTTACAGCTTAGGACTAGATTAAAAGTAGCTTTTATTTATATTGATTATATTTATAAATTATTTTGTCATATCATAATAAATAAAATAAAATCATTATTTTCAAAACTCCAATTATTACTATTAATTACAATTAACTTGAGATCAATATCTTAAAGTTAATTGAGAGCTTAATTAGCTCTAATCATTAAGCAGATCATTAAAATTAGATAACTTTGGACATCACTTAGTTGTAATTATTGAATTTTCTTTGAATGCTTGCTTAGCTTTGAGCCTTTTTCATTTGAATTATTCATATAAGACTTCGTGCATAAATAAAATTTTTACATTTAAAATAATAAGGGTTGCTAATTGAAGTAGCCAAGGGCAGGCTAAATTAGAGAGATAAGGACCCTCATATTCTAAGAGGGTGAATATTTGAAAGTAAATTATATCCACTCGGAGGGCCGGAGGTGGGTGCTATCTATTTGAAACCCCATTTTTTAATACAGGTTAGGTAGACGTGCTTAACTCCTCTCTTCATTCTATAAATCCCAGCAGAATGAAACTTTTCTAAAAATAACTTCAATTAAATAATATGTGAGATCCTCTACAATCTCTTTGATTGTGAAGATTTATCATAGCTTTTTAGCTATGTTTTCTACATAGTCCTAAGCTATGTTTATCTTAGACTACGATTTTAAGATGCATTCCCTACTATATAAGCTTTACACTCTCTATCTTCAATTTTATATTTTGCTTATTTATAAATTCATTTAGAATACAATATATATTACTTAATTTCAATTAATGCTTTACTATCTCTTTTACTTACTCAGTATAGATTCATTGAACATATACATACTTTATTTCATTTTTATTTACTTTCATATGCACTTTAGTTTCTTTCTAGCCTATTTATGATGCTTTTACACTTGTTTCCATTGCAGGCTAGGATATATATAAGTGAGTATTCTAACATACTTTGCATTTTCTTACTTACTTTTTCCACACTTAAATGCTTACTTTCTTGCACCTTATTTATGCAAATTTTGTAATTAGTAGTGATATTCAATTGAATTAATATAATATTTAGCCTACTTTTAAAATATGCTTAAATTATTTAGTCTAACCAGATTTTCTCTTTCTTAGTTTTACCCTATCATATTTAAATGCCAAAATATGATAGATCAGGTGCATTTGGAGGCTAATGGAGCTGGACCAAGTGCTTAGCCTAAATTACTTCCACTAATAATATAATAGAATTATAACTTATTATTTTTTTGCATGTGAACTTTTTTTTTCTTTTAATTTACTAATAATTTGTAAGAATTAAAGCCATTTCTTTTATATTTAATATGCTTGCATTGTAGTTTAATTAAATGCTTAAATACTTGAATGAAATGAATGGATGAATAAATATAATTGAATGTTAATTAAATTATTAGTTGCATATTAAACTAGAGTTTAGTTGTATATTTGCTTGTATATTAAATTGGAACTACTAGTATGTTAGATTTCATATAGAATTAGAAAGTAGTTATATATTTAAGTTGAGATAAATTCTTAATCTTCTTGTATATAATAAGTCATGTGAATTATGTAAGCCTTAGGGTAGATAATTGTTACACATATAATTTTTTCTCTTTAAATTTTTAGAATTATAAATAAGCAATCCCATGTAACAGATTGTCTTTACTTTAGAATTAGAAATGAGCGATCATATGTAATGAATTGACTCTATTTTAGAATTAAAAATAAGCAATTCCATATAATGAATTGATCTTACTTTAGAATTGGAAATGAGTAATGTAACAACCCAAGATTATTACCCAGTTTAATTTTAGTGTAATCGTATCTTAATTATCATTATGTTAAGTTCATCCAGACATTAGAACCAATTCCCAAAGATGTGGTGCGATTTGGAGCTAAATAAAATATTTTTGATTATTTTAATATTTAATTAATTAGGAAATTAAAGTATTTATCTTGACCTCAAAATCAAAATCCAACTTTGTCGTTACGATCGTCACCCCCAAATTAGCTAGGGGCGATGTTTTGGACGCATTTAGAAGTCGTCGAATTTTTGTGAATATTTTAATATAATTAAGTACCCCGAAAATTAGCATAATTAAATAATCATCGGAATTTAAATCTGACTTTACCGTTGAATTCCTCACCCCCAAATTAGCATGGGATAAATTTTTGGGATTTTTCGGAGCGCGTTCATTAAAGCTGAATTTTTAACTAATCAAAAATTTAGAAGATAAATAAATGAGTACTTGTAATGACCCTAGGTCATTAATAAGGCAAAACACTATAATCTCGATTCGCTAAACATCTCGTAATTTTCAGTTTCCCGTTGAAACTCCTGCTAAAATTTCGATTTTTTTCAGTTTCAATCCCTAAGTTATAAAATATTCAAATTCAGCAGTTACGAAATTAAAGGAAATTACTCCATTAAAAACAAGTTACGACTGTTACGCCATTATCCTTAATCTACGGGCATTTTAAGGTGAAGCCGAGCGTATGGCATTACGACTGTCCAAACGGGTATGCGTTACGCACGCACACCCTATATAATCGAGCGTATGGCACTCGACCATCACCACGCTTAATTCCACTTGCCTCTCCCTTTTCTTCCGCTCGACAGTAAGAGGCGTACCTGAGCAGGCGGGAGCGCACAGCAGGCGACGCGACTCGATCCTTGCGGCCGACGGACGTCCCAGTGCTCACGATCTGAACCTTCTTCGGCTCGATTCTTCTCCCGCTGTAGCACCGAGAGACCGACCTCAGGAGTCCGTAACGGTCGACCTCTGCTCGCGTGCAGTAGCCCTCACCCAGTCGACGCCGCGTCAGACCTCCTTCCGCTCGGTTCGATCCCTTCCAGCGCTGACTCCTGCTGCGTATCGCGTCGATCCTGCGCATCCCTCGATCCCTTCGGCTCGATTTTCCGCTCGGCTTAGGTAAGAGCTCTGCCTGCCGAGTCTCTTAAGGAATATACGTGTCTAATATATATATATATATATATATAATAACAATAACAATAAAGACTATTTAGGAATTTAAAATTCGATATAATTGAGCATTTCTTTCTAATTGGGATTAATCTTGAATTTTCTAGAATTCACTAGATTTGTAGTAAAACAAATGTTGTTCCGATCAATTGAAATATTGTGACATAATATTATGTAATTTACCTATATTATTTGATCTATTATAGATCTACATTTCATGTAAATATCATTAATCTAATTATAGTCCGATTATTTTTCTTTCTATTAATATATGTAGACTAACATTTTAACTCATGGTTATCTAATAAACACTTATTGAATCTTGATTAGTTTGATCACTCTAGTGATTCAAAAATATGATTCTTTTACTTCTATACGATAATCTGATTTAGAATATCATTCGATTAAAGTTATTTTGTCCCTTTAAATATAATATAGCGAAGGTTTAGTTTAAATTGAATTCTTAGAGCTTATGTAATAAACAATAAGTAGCTGTTTAGAATAAACATAATCAAACCTAATGCAAATCCTATATAGATCTGTCGAGTGATTAGATCATTTTGATAAAACCTTCATTCTATTACAAATCATAACTAAAATAAGTTCTCAATTATAATTTTTGCATACACAATACATTGTGAGTGATTCATCTAGTTAGGTCAAATACAAAAGGTACATCGGATATTAATTTATATGTTTTTACTTTCATTTGCTACTTATGCATCGCTTTGAGCTTATTGCTACTTAACATGTTATTCTTACTACTAATGATGTAAGAGAAATTGAATGATATTTATGTGTCTTGTGAATATTGTAAAAAGAGTTCTGAAACGAAGCATGATTAGGTTAGGGACGGGGCAAGTCCTCGGGAGCTATAAGGGTGCCATCTGGAGCCTTTGAGGGAGGCATAGGTGAAGGGTGCTTAAATGCACATTGACATCTGAGACTCTTAAGTGGATCCAGGTGAAGGTTTATACTTAAATGCATATGAACTAAGCCTCACAGTTCTGGCTTTGCCTAACAGAACTGCTATTATTACTTCATGATATCATATACATAAATATAAACATAGATTTTTACACAATTATTATTTTTTCTCTTAACATTTGGCATTTGAGCAAAACATTTATTATTGCAGGTGACCTAATTATCTTTTATTTGAAACACGTTGTATTTCCCTACAAATGTTATCTCATTTTTTTTTACCTTCTGCTATGCTTTAAGTATATTTTTAATATCCTTTGTATTTAGAATGTGCACTAAGACATTATTTTTATAATGCTAGATTAGATACAGTTGGAAACGGTTGATATAATCTAGAGGCATAGCGCGGGAAAATAACTGCCCCTTCCAGGATTAATAGTTTGATGTATAATGAATTTCATGTAATAAATTTTTTGGATATTATATGTTTTAAATTGAATGAATGTCGTTTCTTATATTTGAATGGCTTGAACGTTTGTTTAACTGCTATTTTGCCTAACTGCCAATATGATCCTGCAGAAAGATGCATCCGATGTTAGTTTGGTTCTTACCAATCTAATATGGGTCATCACAGTACTTAATTGAGAAATTTTAATTACTTTCTTAAATCTTCTTTTTAGCTGCTATTCCCCTTTAATTGGCGCCCCATTACCTCCCTATTGCACATTGAAAGCTGAGGTCATCCCTCTCCCCCTCTAGCTTCTAATAGCTCATAATGGCCACCCCCTTCCTCCTCCTCCTTTAAATGAAGCTCAGCCCCCTCCTTCTTCTGTTTGCTGCAAAAGTTAAAGCTCTCTCTCCTTCCTCCATTCATACCCATGTGTTGAAGAAGAAGGCTCATCTCCAAGTCTTAAAGAAAGCAAAGGTTCCTTCTTCCTTTATTCCTTGCAAGACTAAGGTACCAATTTGCTTACTCTCTTTATACCCATTTGTTCCCCTTCCTTGTCTCCTTCATATTGCTACTATGCTTGTTTGCATCTTTAGATACTCATTACGGTGTATGGAAGCCATTAAGGCTCATTGAGGCATCTCATTAATTTGAAAATTGCATGCTATACTTTTCGTTCATTTTGTATACCCTGGTCTTTATCATCATTTTTTGTATAGTTAAAACATTTCGTTTGTGCTAATTTTGGTGTCAATGGAAAGGTATCGAAAAGATATTTTCATTGATATATGACACCGCTCATGGAATGCTTTGGATTAGGAGTGTTTGAGCTCGAAATGAGGCCTTTACCGGCTTCACACTAGCGAAAAATACTGTCTGGCGCTGCAGCGCGCCATAGTGCGCTGTAGCGGGTTGCAGCATCATTTTGGGAAAAATCATATAAAATTAATTATTAAACTAATTAAACAGTAAACTGCAAGTTGACCGCTGCAGCGCGCCATAGCGCGCCACAGCGTGCTGCAGCGTCATCCTAGGAAAACTTTATGAAATCAGAAAAATAAATTAATTGAACAGTGTTTCATCGAGTTAGTCCGCCACAGCGCGCTATCGCGTCAAAAGCGCCACAGCACGCTCCAACGCCAAAAGTGTTGCAGCGCGCTATAGCGCCCTGAAACTATAAACTGCCCAGAATTGGTTGAAATTGCTATAACTTATCTGTTTTTGTATTTTAATGTCCCTATGACCCTAGTTCTAAAATAAATTAGAAACACAACCTTCTAATACTAAAATAAATCTAAATTAATCTCAATAACTTTATTTAGGTGAAAGCCCTAGTTCTAAAATATACCCAACTTTGTATTCACACAAGTTTACCCTAATACCTTTATTCCAATATCATTTGTATAAGCTTTATTAATATTATTAAACACTTTAGGGACTTCTAATGGCCGTAAAAACAAAATATCCCAATATACAACTAGAGTCTAAACCCTAAAACTAAATTTGTTTAATATAATAAGCTAGAATATCTTTTTAATGTCTCTGTAAATCAACAAAACCATTCTCCCATATGTAGATCCTTCGATCCATTCTTCCCTTTATAGAATACCCTATAATATTACTGCATCCAATCCTCACACATTTCTCAAACCATGATTCAAATCAAACTTAATCTCATTAAGTCACATGGTCATATAAAATTAGAGTCTCTGTCGAAACTAGTGCAGTAATTATCCAATAATGAATAGATTAATACTACATATTAAATTTATCTACAATCTTCTTAAACACTCATTTGCACACAAAACATTAGCTTCCCCATATAATAACTGGAAACTCAACAAAACCTTACCATTAATAGTTGTATACATAGAATGACTAGGATGATAATGTAGAACATTTGAGTTATTATTCTCACTCAATAGAAAACTTGACACTACACATCTCATACCATCAACTTGATTGTAAATTAATATGACATTTGAATATTGCTTTTATTGGTTCTTTGATGTAATAAATAACTTAGAAACATTAATGTATGCTTAAAGATTTAATAATAGCAAAATCCACAATGATTTTAAGTACATTAAGACATCCTAGCAAATAAACATAATAAAATAATGGAACTTGTCATTCTCAAACAAAACAAGATCAATTAAAAAATATAATAATAATTTAATATAAATTATTGTGCTTTATATTAGAGACTAATTATAATTGTTTTATTTTAGTATAAAATTGATTTAAGGTTCAATAGATAATCATACAAATTTCTACTAGTTAGCAAAGTTGAATATGGCTGCATCAGACTCAAATGTACCGAGTATATCAGATTCATTTTCAAATGTACCTAACATTATCCCACATGGATTTGTTTGACAGTAAAATACAATCTGCATAGCTAGTAGGATATATAACAAATGTGATGAAATTGGGGACTTGATTTATGAAATTATTTTAACTGGCTCAGACTATTAGGAGCGTGTCATAGATCTTCTAGATGCTTATAGAAGCTTCGGGTGACTGTTGCGCTTATAAGGTTCTCCGACGGTCTGGAGTTCAGAAAAAATCTACATGATGTGAAGATCAATCAACTACTTGATCAAGAATCCCAAAACATAGCGGTTTTGATTATATTATGTATTTTTAACTAACCTCCACTCGGTACATCGGATCATCCTTCCATTATTTTGTTAGTTTTATATAATTTCAATCTTCCATTTAAATAAAAACATTAAATTTATTTCAAATTATTTCAATTGAATTTCGAGTATTTTCCCTCTATTTTAATTTTAAAAATTATGAAAATTTCATCAACTGTATAATTTGATATAAGAAATTCAAACATATAGTTTTTTTTTATTTGAGGTCAAAATTATTTTATCTATTTTTCTTAATATTTAATTCATTGTAAAATATTAAAATATTATAAAATATTTTTTGATCTTATTATCTTATGAATTCCTTCATGATTCATTCTATATGATTAACTCCATAATAACATAGGATCGTTACACATATTCTTATCTAAATAAATAATATTTCAGCTATGCAGAATACATGATTAGTTATTTTATTTTTTTACATGGTACATTTGTAGCACTTGATAAGATAAATTTATAATTGTTATATATTTTTGAAGTTAATTCATGACCATATATTTAAAAACATATAATATTTATTTATTTAACTAAAAATAATTTATTTGTGTATCACTAATTTGTTTAAATATATCAATAGAAATTTGCATAAATTATGTTAATAAGATAATAGAAATTACTTAGCATGATCTAACATTATAACATAGATACAATATATAATTATATTCGAGTGTCATATTTTATAGCTCACATATTTGTAAGTTACATATAAAAAATGTTTTTAACTTATGAAATGAATTAAATTATTTTGCACTTTAGGAATTGCATAATAATTAAATTTCTTAGAATTTGATTTCCAAAGTTTAGAGAGGGAAAGAAGGGGAGAGAGAAGGTAGTGATAGAGAGAGAAAGTGGCGCGCGCGTGTGTGGGAGGGCGCCTTAATGCCCCCCTTTGGCTTTTTTATCCTGTATTGAGTTTCCCCTCTTCTCAAAATTTTCCTGCAGCGCTCATAGAAAAAGAGAGCCAGAGAGGAGGGTTGCACGGGAGCGTGGAGGCCAACGAACGAAAAGAGATCGATCTTCCCTCTGCTCATTCTTCTCGTCGCTTGATCTCTTCAGTGTGATCCCGTCTATCGTTTACTCTGTCGATTCAACCCGACAGTTCTGCATCCATCTCCGGCAATTGCTCTGTCGAACTCAACTGGATCGAGAAGCCCTCAAATCGGGACATATTCTTGTGGTGGATGGGGAACCGCTGTTTTTCACTTCGGGAATGAAGCATTTGAACGCCGCCATCAGTTTGCTCTCGAGCATCTGTCCGTCGACCTATTAAACAGCTCCGATGGAGCAAGGAACTAAATCTGCTTCTTCGGAGCCATCAGATTTTCCTGCTAGGAAGCTTGTTAGGCATCTGGACTTCACACCTGCTGATTGTTTGTCGCCAGCGTCAATGAACTTGACGATTCCGGTTTCTTTCGATCAACCACCGTCGACGGCGTCTGTATTGCAGCAGCAAATTCAGAATCAGATGCTTGTACCTTCGCTGACCATTTCACTGCCATCGATTCTTGTGTGAGCTACACTGATACTGCTTAAAATTTTGATTGTTTCGATGATGTACTTTTTATTTTGAAAAGAAGCTTTTTCCGCTGTGTTTGATGATACAATTCTTTATGCATTCCATTTCTCCTTTTAGATAATTTGGTTGCCCCGTGTTACTACTTTGAACCAACGTGTTCAGTTAGAATTATGATGTGGAATGTTAGAGTCCAGAATGGTTTAGTTTAGTATCGGTGTTAGATATTAATATGTGGTTCTAAACGTGGCACAATGTTTTCCTTGTGAAAGTTCGTTGTGCATTATGTAAAAATTTTAAATTGTGACATCTCGGGCAATGAGAAAGTCTTCATCTTGAGCATTGAAATTTACTTGACTGTTGCCATGTCAACACTTGCACCCTATGCGCTTAACTGTGGTTGCCTTTTTAATTTTTAATGAATTTCTAATTTCTCTTTATTTTTCCATGCGAAAATCAGTTTCATGGTTTGGAATACTATTATTACTTGCTCCTGGAGGTTAATCTGGCTTGGTGCAGCTCTGTTTTTTTTAATAAATTTCAGTTTACATCAATACATTTGGTTCTTTCATGTTAGACATGACCATGAGCGGTGCTTGTAACTGATTTGTTACTATGATATAATTTCATAGATGGTTTCCATTTAAATTTTAGATCTTTAACTATAATTTTTCTCACGATGTCTCGCAAACTTCTTATGTCATGGCCTTGAATCCCAACCATACGCTTGATCTTCCTACAATTTTTTGCTTCTTTCTCTATCAGACCATCAAATTTCTTCCAAGAACATATAATATCCACTACTCATCTTGTATTTACAATAGAGTTAGCAAGTCAGCATCTATGCACACTTTAAGCGTGATAATTTGTTTCTCTTTGAATAAGATATTATTTTCAGGTTCATTTACAAAAATTTATTTCACTGACGACATTGATCCTTTGTGTTGGTGATGCTGAGTGTAACAATCACCAAGCGAACAAAGTATCAACACAAGTTCATGATTTTTTTCAAATTTCAGATGGTGGAGATATTTATATGAACTATAGGAGCTGCTTCAAAAAAGTTTAGGTTAGAAATATAAAGCTCTGATATTACGTGGGAATATATGGGGGGAAATTATAATTCTTATTTTTCACTTATGCTATTTACTAGATAAATTTGTTCTTATTATTCAATGCAGTACATTACACCTTGAAAAACACAATATGCAAGGTTGCTGAGGTGTAAGTCTCATTTAAGCTACTAATCATCTAAATTGATTGTTAAATGAAGCATTAGTCGATTGCTAAGTTTTTATTTATTTCCATAGTCTAAATAATATGACATCTTACTAAATCTGACAGCTTATTAATGTCATTATGCTAGTGAACTGAACTAGCTCTAATTCACAAAGCTTAGAAATTTATGCAATGTTCATGTTTTAGATGGTCCATGTATATCCATATGTGCTTTCTTTAGAAATTACATGATGCGACTAACTTTTTTATAGACTGGATGACTTTTTTAGAAAACCTGAGACGCCAAAAACAAGGTCAAAACCTTTTCTTGAAGTGAAAGAAGGTACACCAGCAAGAAAAAAGAGCTGCAACTGCAAACACTCACGATGTCTAAAGCTGTAAGTTGCACAGTATACATTAATTTTAATGCTTAATTTAATTTTTGACAGAATTATTAAAGAATTTCATTGTTTCTTATTTTTCATTCCTCCATCACTTATCTAAACTTTGCAGTTTAGTACAGAACGGTATTGTTATTTAGTATTTTCAGTAGTGCTGCTTATGCATCGACACTTGTAATTTACTGGTTTAGGTCTCAAACAATACTCAAGTTTTTTTTGAAGGACGATGAAACAATGAGTGGTTCAAGTTAGGTTAGATATACGGTTGACCAAATTCAATTTCAACGGATATGCTAAAGGGGCTGTTAGATTGGGAATAAAATTAGAGTTAAATTTTTTTCGTTGAATTGAGAAACATGAGTTTAAAGCAAAAAATTTGAGAGAAATGTTTCTAAAAACTAAAAAATTATATAATTCTCTTATTTTTAAATTAGTTGATCTCTTATTATTGTGTGACAGCACACATAAAAAAAACTTCGATGTTCCCTACCTTAAATCTTTCATTTCCAACTGATACCACTCAGCCTTTTGGGTGTGCATGCATCAATTGATAGCTCATCCGTTGTTGACATTGGTCTTCATAGCTTTTTGGGATTTGCATGTTAACCAAACCATAAAATATCCAGATTAACCTTAAACCGATTACTATCAAATTGTATTACTTGAAAGTACTTTGAATTGTATTTATTGCATGAATCAAGTTTTTTCATCAAGTCAATGAATTTTTCCCATGTTAGGAGAGGGAGGCCAAAAAAGACAGGGCAAGAACTATTATGATTTCTCATACTTTAGAGCTTAGAGAGGGGCTACGATTTGATATAGTATGATGGAGACAATTGGTTCATATTATTTACCCCATTTAGTGTGATTAGGTTCTCTTGGTTGTTGTTATAATTGAGAAAATTATAAAAATGGTCTCTTGACTTTTGTAAATTATTCAATTGTCTTTACTCTTGCAAATGATATTTTTTGTCTTCTGACTTTTATTTAGGTGTTTTTTGGTCCCATGTTATTAATTTGGATGGAAATCATTAAATATGAATGGTAAATTTGTACATTTAGGATTTAGTAGATAAAATTCTACGTACAATAATTTAATTTTGATAATTATGATACATATATGATAAATAAATGGATTTAGCAAATGAAATTTTACACATGGTAATAGTAAATCTGCAAAATTTTTATGAGAAGTATTTTTTTTCTAATTTTAGTTGAAGCGACTTCTTAAGTCACATATGGTTAGAGCAAATTTCAGGCCTGATTATGGCTCTAAATTTGAAACCACTTGTTAGGAGAAGTATGCATTTAAGGGGATTTAATGTGGGCTGATATATTAATAATTCAACCCAATTTCAACTATTTTAATTTGTACACCACTATTCTATTTAATTACATGATGTGAAATCAATCCATTCCATATATCTCGATGAAATTTATGCAGTAGCTGCTATTACTAGCTTGATCATTCAAAGTTATAAATTTTATTTAACATGTACAATGATTCTCACACCATTTAGAGAGAAAATTTTATTTATTCGATAGACGGACTTCTTGATATTTTGAGATCCATGAAAAGAGGGATCTTATATTGTCTTGATGCAGATATCAGTACCTCATTTCATGACTATTAATTGTTAGTCTAAATACAAAGTTGTTTGTGAAAAGTTACCAAAGTCTAATGCTAATAGGGCTCTGCTTCCATGCTTGATTAACTGAATGATTTTTTAAAATATAATTTTTAAATGAAAGCCTAGTACCTCTTCATATATTGAATGTTGATTTTGATTTATCATTTTGCTCTTAAGAATCTCAACTCCTTGGCACCAATATAGGCAGCAGTGTAAATTTTACTTGATTTAACATAGTGCTCAACTTGTTTTCTCGCCATTTTGTTTCTGATGTTAATACTCCACTTCTAGGTATTGTGAGTGTTTTGCATCTGGAGTTTATTGCGACGAGTGCAACTGTACAAATTGTTTTAACAAAGTAGAAAATGAAACAGCTAGGCATGAGGCAGTTGAAGCTACTCTGGAACGAAATCCCAATGCTTTCAGACCAAAGATTGGCAATAGTCCGCAAACCATTGATGATGTCAGGGTACATTTTGAACTATTTCTTCACACAGTGATTCTTTGTGGCTTGTCATATTAGTTCATGGTCTTGTATTCTAAAATTTTAAACTTGTGCTGATTTCTTTGTTTGCATGTCTGTTGTTATTAGTGCCCAAGTTCTGGTAATTAGAATGTAAGTAGGCTTCTATAGATGCAAATAACTTTTAGTGTTTCCAAGGCAAATACTAAATACATTACTTTTGTGCTTACTTATTGGCTCACAATATGAGATGCCAAGAAACATAATAAATTTGTCAGGCTGCCCTAAAAGATTAGCAAAACAGATATACAACGTTTCTGATCCTGCAATCACTTTCTCATTCCAAGATAGCAACCAAGAGATGATAAATAGAAAGATTATATAGAGAATAGTGAATGCTAAGTGAAAAATTAAACACTATATCAACACTATTAGAGTTGTGCTTCCAATTTATGAACATGTCACGCATCCTGTGAAGGGATTTCATCATTCTTTTGTGTAGAAGAGTTATTGAAATACGAAGAGACACCCAGGATTAACCTCAAACAGCTTTAAACAGTACTGATAATTGCATAAAAGTTCCAGAGAACCAATATTAAAAACAATCAAATATTAAATAAAAAATGAAATAAAAAAGGCAATACCCAGAATTACAGTACATGCCCCGTTATCCTTCATGTATTGCTAAATATTATCCGCAGTTTTGTTTCATGAATGCACTGTTTCGGTAGGTTTATAATATCACTAATGAATGATGATACAACTCCTTTGTAGGAAGTGCTATTTGAATAAATTCATTTACTTAGGAAAAATCTACTGCTGATGTTAATGAAATGGGCCTTTGTTTTGTTTGCATCTCTTTGTTTCTTGATATAATTTCTTATCTTTATGCTCGCAATCTTCTAGTTTTCTCTCTCAATGTAAGCTCCTTGATCTGCATTAATGATGTTTGGATATGAGTTGGAAGCATTGGGGATTTCAACAAGAATACTATCCATTTGTTGTCTTATTAAATGTTTTTATAAAATGTCACCATTTATAAAATACAAACTTTCTTAAAGGGTTCCCAAAATTGTTTATAGTCATATTTTTTGTTAATCAAACTGTACTGGACAAAATGATAAACTTGCAATTTAGCTTACTTCATTTCTTATTTTTCATAAATATCTTGGTGCTTGCTGAACAAGATATGAATTTTCTCTTATATGTTTGCATTTTGAATGAATCTTTACATTTTTCTCACCTCATTCTTCCGCACCATGCTTTTTTTAATTTTATAGTTGATGTTTTTGTACTTATCTTGAGTGGATGACAATGAAATTTTCTCTATATTTCATACATGTGGTATTTGTGCTTGCATGTGTAAAATAATTAATAAGACTAGACGTGGTCTATTTTTGAATCATGCCTTGTCATTATGATCTTGTGTGATGTTCTATATCTCTACTAAACTTGATTAGCTGACACTTGAGGTGGAACCAATTTAATTAATGCACCAGGATTAGAAATGGGCATCTAATATAATGTGATGATAATACTTCTTTCTGTTTGTTAACTAGTTCTATATTGTTTTTATTGTACTATTTCATCCACAAAGTGATTTTTAGTCAGCACCAGTTTGATGCTTTTATTGGTCATTAACTTCACGTTTTTTTTTTGTTCACTTTAGTTTTGCTCCATAATAAATGAGCTGAGCATCATTAAGATATTTTAGTTTGTTAATAAATATGAATTTATTTGTGTACGGTTTAATTATTAAAGGAAATGTGCACAAATGCTCTGCTTCTTTGTTAAGCTCGTTTACACCCTTTGTATGTGCAGGGAAGCCTGGCCAGTGAGCATTAGTTATACCTTGATCATATCCGTTTCATGTCACCTTACAGAAATTTAAAATAATAACGAAATGGTTACCTTGAAGATTCTTTAGTCTTTCTGCAGAGATTTTTGTTCTTAATGTTTGCTTGTGAACATATTCCTTTGGTATGCCAGGAAGATACAGTTGAAGTAGCTTTAGCAGGTAAGCATAATAAAGGCTGCCATTGCAAGAAATCAGGATGTCTCAAGAAATACTGTGAATGCTTCCAGGCCAACATTTTCTGCTCTGAAAATTGCAAGTGCATGGATTGTAAAAACTTGGAAGGGAGTGAAGAGAAGAGAACCCTTTCCTATAGGGATCATGGGGACGACATGAGTTGCATGCAACATGCAACCAATTCTACTTTAAACGGGGCTGTTGGTCCTTCAATCCATGAATCACCTGCATCAAAGAAGAGAAAGTGCCAGGATATCTCTTTTGGATTAACTGCTAAAGATCAATCTATTCGCAGGGTTATCCAACTCCCACAGGTATAGATAAAATATTTAATAATACTTGGTCAATTTGCCAATTTTTACCGTTTATATTCCAAAGAGATAACGTTCTCTCCGATTCATTCTAAAAATTGAGGTAAATGTCATGCGTAGATTGTTTAGATACGGTTTCCATTCATCTCATTACTGAAAAAATGTTTGCATCATGTTAATTCTTGAATTGTTATGGAAAGTCTTACATTTTTCAGTTTGACGTTTTATAATTGATCTTAATTGTAATATATATCACAGAAAATCAGAAAACACCAATAGTTTTAATCCTTTTTATGTTCTTCTAAAAGTTTTCATCTGACTAAAAAAATTGAATCTCTCTTTCTTTTTTACATTTCTTGTGCTTATCAGGCTAACTACTTGCAGAGTTCAGAGCCTGGTTCCTTTCCTTCTGTCCCAAGTGGTCATGCTTCGAATCTTTGCTCAACTTCATTAGGATCATTAAAAGTTTTATATAGGTATTACGTACTATAAGAATTTCTTGTCAAAATAGTTCCTTGCTCTATAAAATTGTCCAAATTGTTTGGCTTCTATAAATCACAGATTGGTTATTCAACTCCAACAAATGATGAAAATTAGTCTTGCAATTTAATTTTTGGTATGTCATATTATATGGCACTACAAACAAGTAATTTTCTTAGAAGAAAAAAATAACTGCTGAATTTATTTCTTTTTTATCGTAAAATATATTTCGATGCAGTGGTTGAAGCTACTTATTATATTGTTTGCAGCAAAAAATAACTAAATGCAACAATTATCAACTTTAATTGCATTTTTTGTACCTAAATACCTTTTATTTGCAGCTTTTATTAATGCCATGTTACTAAAATTTAACCGTTGAACTAAATTTGTATAATTTTTAATAATTGAGTGATCAATTTGAAACTTTCAGGAGCAAGCGATTATTTTGGACAGTTTTAAAGAATTTTGGGAATATTTTTGCAACTTACTCCTTGCTATAATTATTAGGAATGGTTCTATTAACAATGAACTTCTTTTAATGTTAAGATTTCTCTTTTTTGGTAAACTCGTCTCTATCTTCTTCCTGGCAGGCCACTACTTGCTGATATTGTGCACACACAGGATGTGAAGGAGCTCTGCAGGATATTGGTGGTAGTAGCAAGAGAAGCTGCCAAAACAGCAGCCGGTATTGCTCCTTGTTCTACATTTCCTTAATTTTTCTATTTTGTTTGTATGCTTGGTTAATCTGTTCGAGTTTCAATCAACAATGTGGCTTTTAAGCTCTTGAGTTTTCCATCAAACTTCTTAATATGGGGTCAATTTGTGTTTTTCAGGGGGATTTTAGATCCCATACATTTCTGGAAGAGTTTAGATTGGCTTCAAATAATCTCCTAAATAGTTCTAAAAAATATAAAATAATTTTTTTTCTCATAAAAAATTAAGATTAAGTTCATTTTTATACTGGAGCTCTGTTAAAAATATATTTTTTAAAATTATTTAGGAGCTAAATAATATTTTGAATGATCTTAAAAAGAATCATGATTTAGTAGGTGTTTAATTGTCTTTAAATTTTCTAAAATAAAATAAAATTTCATGCATTCATTAATATATATATATATATATATATATATAAATATTGTTGTAGCTCAGTGATTGAGAGTCGGGATTTATTATTCTAGCTCATAGATTTGAATTCTATTGATCACATAATAAAAAAAAAAAAACTATATATATATATATATATATTCAAAAATATAAAAATAAAAGAGAACTTAAAAAATAGATAGCTATAGATCAGCCTTAGAAATATATAGAATTGATCTATAAATAATATTTGACCTTTATTATGACTTTTGTACTTATATCAGAATTACTACATTATCCAATGCCTAACTTAAATTTTTTTATTTGAAAGAATGTGATATTTCTATGAGTAAATTCAAAATTTTTTAGATATATTTTGTATTTGTGGTCTATTGAAAATTGAAAATAATATAAAAAATTCTCATTGATGCTAAATATAATATAAAACTTAGGCTATATATTAGGCACCCAAGCATTTATTAATATGATTGCATTGTGTATTTTTTTTTTATTAATATATTTTTGCAGATGATAAAAGAGTTGTTGAGGCGGAAACACAAACAGAGAGCTGCTCAGTAGCTTCATCAAACCGCTGCGGAACGTTTGCGGCCGTTGATCTGAAGGAGGAGGCGGGAAGGGCGATGTCTCCAGGAACTCTAGCGCTGCTGTGTAACGAGGGAGACGCCCTGTTCACGTCATCTTATGATGACTCAGAAGATCCGTGTTCGAGGAGTCTCCCTTGCGACCAGAACGCGGCGGACGTCTTTGCCGAGCAGGAGAAGCGCGTGCTGGTGGCTTATCGAGAGTCCCTCCTTAAACTCATCAATTGCGGGACGGCCAAAGGTGGTTCATCTCTATATTTTTTTTTGACTTTTGAACGGAGAAGTTACTGTGCTACAAAATCTTAGGATTCACTTTTTTTTTTGTGGAAAGAAGTTGAGCGTCAATAAATCAAATATGTGTGAGGGTGGTAGGATTTGAACTCTTGTCATGCCAATAGTTAAAATTTTAGGGCTCCAACTATTGAGTCACAATACCATTCACAAATGAGAATTTTTTTTTGAAAGAATATGAGTTTCAAATAAGAAGCAAATATGCAATTGATGGGATTTGAATTTATGATATGGGATAATAAATCTAGAGCTTTAAATACTAAGCTATAACACCATTCACAAATTTACAACTCACTTTTAACATAAGAGAATATGAAGTCTTTCATAATAAATTATTGATATTGGTGTGGTCTCATAGTAGGACTTACTTTTATAAATACAATGTTTTGCTGCCTCACTGACAGCTCAATGTGCTTCCAGGCAGAGAAAGGACAATAAAATTTGTGATACTGCTTTCTTGTTCTCATCACCTGTTAATATTTTTTCTTACATATTTTGGGCTCAATTTTGAGTACTGTAGCAGAGCTCTTTTTATAATATATATATATATATTTTGCACATAAACTTTAATGTTTATAAATTTAAATTTTTGGTTTTACTAATCAATAGAATTCTTCAAATCATAAGTAGATATGAGGCATAATAAATTTAAAAAAATGAGAAGATGGGAGTTTATTTTTTTGGTAAATATTGATATTTGGGGGTTGGATATGTGCGTATTGTAATATTGAATTCTTCTGCAGATTTATATTTCTAGTTAGATAGGAAATAAATTTTGATTATTGCTATCTAAACCTGGTCTTAAGTATATAATAGTTGTAAATTGCTGGTGTTGGAACTATGCGTTAAAGTGCATTAAATCGCTGTGAAGTTTTGTTCTTTAATATTTCTGGGGTTATGCGGGTGAAGTTCTCCCTTTTTAAAGAGAAATCTAAAAATGCATTAGTTTGGGTGAGGGTTCAATAAAATTTCTCAAAAGTTTTCCTTTTTTCCTTATTTTGAGGATTTTTTGGGATTGTTTAGTGAGGGATGCATTACATTTTCCCATTGAACTGATTAATTAATCCATTCGATCGTATAAGCTAACTGAAGCATTTTTAAATTATTTCTTAATTCAAACTTTCTTGAAATTTTTTATAATGCATTATCCAATGGAAACCTTTGTATGCACTAATAATGTTACATGCATATTTTTTTATAGGAGTCTTTACATACATAGCACTCAAATCTTTACACTACTATAATAACTACACTAAGCCTTAGTTCCACTAATTTATTTCAAAATAATCTTAATGATACTTCTTGGCCTTAATTTTATTCAAATATTTCTAGGAGTTATTTCATAAACGATAGTGGTTTTTACATACATTGCATCAAAATCTTTAGAATTTGCACTAAATCTTATCTATGTAGATACATTTTAATCCCAATTAATATTTGTGTGCTTTGTAAATAAATCACTCTAAACAAAATAATTAAGAATTTTTTGAGTAATATTATTGCAAAAAAATGTTTAATTATCAAAATTGCAATCTATTTTTTATTCTCAAAAATAATGTTTTTTTTGTTATATTTGCAGAAGCAAATTTTGTATCAAATGCTCTAAAAGCAGAAAAATCCAGCGATCAGAAGCCACTCAATAATAGCATTGTAAGTGCCTTCCTTGCCTTTCTAAAACCAAATCACATTCAAGTATTATAAACTGTAGTAAACAGTATCATAAAATCCAAGCCTGAGAATATAGTGTGTGTAAATTATTAAATAGGTTTGGTAGTCTTCTCTGAAGATGTGAATAGCGGAAGAAGTTCTGGTTGTCCACCAGAGAAGGAGCCATCTCAGAGATTACTGCTCGATAATCTGAATGACCCTGCTGAGACTGTTCCGGTAACAGCCGAAGAAGATATAGGAAATGAAGGAGTTGGCATGGGAGAGTCAAGGAATGAGGGCTAAACCACAGGGGAAGAAAAGTTGAAATTCTCATGGTAAGTCTCCTTGGTCCTAAAGAGGCGTTGCCAATGAAAAGCCAGAACATTCAAGTGATGAGACCCAACATTAATCACTTTCCGCGCTTAGGTTTACTTCTCCGAGTGAAATGAAAGAGTGGGAGAGATTGCCCAAATATGAGTTTTCCGAGAGGATAGAGATATTTTGGAGTAGTCGCCTGAACAAGGTGCATTGGGGCGATTCTTTTGCTAGGTCGGTGGAGTCTTCTGTTAAGCTACCCGAGTTTAATCCATTCTTCAGAAGAGACTCGAGTCAAGTTTCGATAGAGATGTTTTGGTGGAAGAGATTCTTAAGTTTCGACATGAAGCGGAAGTCATGAGGTCATACAACCGAATGATGAAGGACCACATCGAAATCAATGTTCTTTTTGTGGGTCAAAAAATAATGAAAATATATAGCAATCTCTAGCACTTGTTTGGGATACTCTGAGGCACAAGGATGCGATCCTAATGTTGAAGATTGAAACTCGTTCCTTTAAGAAAGCTTTGGGTGGCTTCTTTGAAAGGATGGTATATCTTTGAGAGAGAGCAGGTCAAGCTGAAAAGCTGGCCACTAGGAGGTTTGAGATCGAACATTTCTCTCAATATACTTTTCAACTGAGAACATTATAATTGCATAATCAATAATTCTATGAGACTCAGCTCACTTGAGTCTTGAAGGATTGAATGATATACAACATTGTGAAACAATGTGACCAACTACCACAGCTTGAACACTCAATAAAAACAAATAAAAGAATACCTATGGCCCAATGGTCCTGAGATTTAGGACGTTCTTACTCGGTTTAAACAACACTGGTAGAGATGACCGATTGAAAGCCTCGTGTCGATTGGTGTGCTTTCCTGTAGACATAGGCAGGGTTGCAGGGTTTGATGAATTATGTGGTTACATTTTAGGCTTAGGCTAGTTTTTACGATGAATTATGCGGATACATAAGGTCATAATACACAATGCTCTGAATTCTTGGCACCGAGATAAAATTTTCTTTATCTATAGACTGAGTTTTATTTATGAAGCAGGGAGCCTTAGCAAATGGCTAGAAAAATAGTTAAAGAGGGAAATTATATGGTCTTTCGGTCGAGTGACAAAAACAGCTCCATTATTTCTTAGGAGATTTGATGAGAGTATTCCACACTAGGTTTTAAGAACTAGTGGTCTTTCATCAAACCTTAGTGCTTAATGGTTAAGACATATTAAGATTTTAATCCAGTTATTTGAGTCAAGATCAAAAAGAAGTAGTGATAATTTTAATAAGGGAAAATAATGGCGTAAAATAAATAAAGATTTAGTTAGGATCAAAATTTGCTTGGTTTAAATAAATTCTAGGGAATTTGAGGACACTCAGAATAAAATCTTTGAGTTTTGAAGTTTCAAAACTCTTTCTTCCTTAGAACTCGAGCTTTCCTCCATGCTGTTCATGGCATATCCTTTTGAGTGCACTTTAAGCTCCTGTACTGGCGACGCTGCGACAGAACCTACTCTCTCCTCTTAGAGGATGTGGTTTTAAAGTTTTTGGAGGGTGCAAAGATCTTCTAAAGACTAGTTCATGAGACCTTGCACATCCTAGGGTTAGTGTTGGTTCTAACAATGCTCAACTTTTATTGAATGGTGACGCTGCGACAGAACCTACTCTCTCCTCTTAGAGGATGTGGTTTTAAAGTTTTTGGAGGGTGCAAAGATCTTCTAAAGACTAGTTCATGAGACCTTGCACATCCTAGGGTTAGTGTTGGTTCTAACAATGCTCAACTTTTATTGAATGGTGAATGCTCTGCTTTAGTTGATTGATAGATTTGCATTTTGTTATGGAGAAGATGTCGAGCCTTGTGCCTTAAGACTAAGAAAAGGGCCCCGATAGAGTTTGTATGCCTACTTGCTAATTAGAAAGAATGGAGTTCAAGTATATTTATGCTAAAGCTCTCGTTTCTTACAACTTGTTGACTTGTTCTTGGTGGAGTGGAGTTGGTACCAAACTCGGCTTGACGATGGAGAAATTACTGAGCTATTCAAGGCATTGGACGACGACGGGGTGATCCATTATAAGCACCTCATTGGGCGATTACACTATATAACTTCATTAGGCAAGAAATTCCTTTCCCACCTAAACAATTTCATACATTAATAAAAATATCATTTTATCCTACCATTTTTCACTCTTTTTTTTCTTTAATCATTTTAAATCTTAATTTATAACTTGTTAAATGAAAGCGTAATTGATATCATTTTTATAACCATCAAAATTCACTCAGTAATTATAGTGGTACAACTTTCATTGAAATGCTTGATAAAATATTTCATTCATTTATATTGTATCTTTATTTTCAAAATAAATTTATGATAATCTTGATATATTTTACTTAGGTTAAATTCTCAGTTTTTAATATAATCTTGATATATTTTTATTTAATAGTTTATATATGTCTCTTTCTCAACTTTGTCTAATTTATAATATATATCCTCAAATTTTGTAATTTTTTGAATCATAAAAAGCTTTCTTTAATTCATGAAAAATTTGTTGATATTTCTTTTAATTCTCATAATTTTTACTTTTTTTGTGTGTATTTTTTTTAATCACTTAAATACCTTATTTTCATCACCAAACATCTTTATTATTTGGTGCTCTCCATTTTGATTCACTTAGTATGCTTTTAGCTATATTGTGAATATAACTAACAATTGAAATTCTTACGAGGTTGGTTTCTCCATCAAAATCTCAATGTCAAAATTTAAAGCTTTACTCGTAAAACATATATATTACCTTTTGTATGATTCGATCATCTAGTTTTAGAATATATTTTAGTGTTAAAATACTATTCATACTTTTATATACAAAGTCAATAATCAATGTTAGGCAGCCAAATAATCACATTTAATAGTCTTATAATTATTGAATATAAAAGATCTCTTTTCTTAAAGAGTAGATAATCAATCTTAGTTTTAGAGAAAACTATATTTATAATTCATAACATGTTCTCCTTTTTATATTTATACATTTTTTTATTATTCTTCCAAAATCAAAATTAGCATAAACACTATTAAAATTGTTTATTTAACATGCTTATATAATTGTTTGCTTATAAAAATATATTCTTTTTGGGTATTCTTTAAACCAACTTCTCCAAATTATGCTAAATTTTTTGTTTATACTTATATCCATTTCTATTTGAGCGAGAGGTTCAAATACTTTGGTTCAATTATTCAAAGTACAGGTGAAATAGAGAGCGATGTGATTAATAGGATCAAAGTTGGTTGGATGAAATGGAGGAGCTCTTTTGGAGTGTTGTGCAATCGAAAAATCTCGCATAAACTTAAATGAATATTTTATAGAGCAACTATACGACCAACTATGTTATATGGGTTAAATGTTTGTCAACAAAGAGGAAACTTACTGGTAAAATTAGTGTTACAAAGATGACGATGCTCAGGTGAATTAGTATACTCATGAGGATAGAATAAGAAATTAGTTTATCCTTAGCAAGGTTGGAGTGGCTCCAGTAGTGGATAAGATTAGAGAATGCCGTCTTAGATGGTTTGGACATATAAGTATAGACTATGCAATGCCCCTATTAGAAAAGCTAAGTTTATGAATTTCTTTTGCTCATATTAAAAGAGAAAGAGGAAGATCAAAAAAGATATGGGAAGAAATTATTAGAAAGGATCATCTATTTTTGGAACTTAGGGAGGAGGGGTTTCTATTTGATCATGCACAATGGAAACAGATGATTCATGTAAGCTGTCCCCACCTAGTGGGATTAAGGTTTGTGTTTGTTGTTGTACTCATATATAAATCTAATTGAGGGGCATAAATACTTGAGATATTAGTAGTTATTCTTTTAATTATAATCTTTAATGATATAATTTTATCTGTCATCCTCTTAATTTTTACTATATTATTTTTATACTCATGCCATTTCTATGATGATTTTTACCAAAAATGTAGGGTTTAAAGCCTTAACTCTTGATTTATTTTGCTTTCCTTGACTCATTTTGTTTTTTGAAGATATAAAAGGTCTATCCTTCTATTATAGTCTTAATGCATCTAGCTTCAAATATTTCACACCGAGTGTCAATGCTCTTTTAGTATCTTAGATTAGCTTATTTACTCACATTCATCCATAATGAGGGAGCTCTCGCTAATGTGACACTGCGCGCAGGCACTGATGTAGCAGCATCTGCAGAAATTTCACTGCATAAAGACAATCGTCTGCATCAGTTTCACGAAACGCTTTTGCTTAAGTAGAATTTCATAAAAAAAATTTATCATGATTTGACAAAATTTTATGCTAGTTGTTGATCACCCAACACGACTATTTTCCTTTCTCGTCCGGAACTTGAGGATGACAACGGGTTGATTCATCAAAAAAGTTATTTATTTTATCAAAATTACAACCATTTTATTTATTTCAAAAATAATGCTTGTTTTGTTAAAATTTGCAGAAGCAAAATTCTCATCAATGGCTGTAAAAGTAGAGAAACCCGGCCTTAAGAAGCCACTCGATAATAGCATTGTAAGTTCCTTGCCAACCTCATCAAAAACCAATTTTCCTTCGAGTATTGGAAACTCTATTGAAAATGGCATCATAAAATCTAAGCCTGAGAGTATTGGGGGTGCAAATTGTAAATAAGTAGGCATTCTTTATCTTGCAAACTATACCGAAATCCCTAAATTTATTTATCAAATGGGGATCACATTTCATGCATGCATATCATTAGATATTAGCTTAATAAATTCAGAGTTTGGGTGCTGAGTATGTAAATTGTAAAGATTTTGAAGGTATGCAAGTAATCATCTCTATCAAATGCCAAAACTTCATATTTATTAAAAATGTTATTTGGTTTCAAAGATGGATTATTAGGATTTGGATTTAAAATATATATTTTTAGTGACTTTGTTAGTCTCACATGATAAAATATATTTACCCTAATTTTTTGTGAGATAAAGAATTTTATATTCTTGAGAGCTTTTTTGGGAGATATTAGTCATTTATCTGTACTCATTAAATAAACTCCAAAAACTAGAAACCTGCAAAGTGTGAAGTTCTCAGTAGTTATTTAACATATATAAAATTGTGTGTTTGATATGTAAATAATAAAGTCTTGATCAGCATTTATGTAAAAAAGTCTTTAAATTCTCAGAAGGCTTCATTATTTATTTATTACGTGCTATTGGAACTCGTTGACGTGGCACCCAAAAAAGCCCACCAATAACATTTGGATAGGATTTCAATACAAACATTAAAAATAATATTTATATTATTTTAATATAAATAAATAAACACTAATGAAATATGTTCAAATCCTATTGGATTGGGTTTTTTTGGGTGTTACATCAGCGGGTCCAAATAGCATTTCTCATTTATTACACTGCTACTGTACTTAAGATTTATTAACATTATATATACATGGCTTAGAATAATCACAACTAAAAAATACAAAAAAAAAAAAATCTGCATAAAAAATTAGGATTATATTCATTTTTGTGTGCAAGGCTTATTAAATATTTTATATTTAAATATAAATTCTAGTATTTTATATATTTAGAAAGTCATTGAGAGTCATCTAATCTTTTTTTAATTTAATGTTGCTTGCAGTTATTGTCTTTTTGATCATTTGCAGAGCCTATTTTATTTTCCAATTGTAGAAAATACAAGTAATTTAACATTCATGTGTTAATTTGTAAAATCTACCATTGTTAATTTATATATTTTAGTGGAATTTGCAATTATAGAATTGTTCATTGAAAATTTGCAAGAGTTAGTCGGTTTATAGAAGAAAATATCTGAAGGTTTTCTTTCTCATTTGAGCAAATGTTCTTTAAAATCAACCATTCATTAGGGAGAATATGGAGAAATGGCAAATGTTAGGATTGGCATTAAGAAAGTAAAGGATTTTGTTATAATTACATTATCATATCTATAATAAAATAGAGATGATGTGATAACACAGATAGGAAGCAGTAGTTACAGAGGGCTCATCCTATTGAATGTTTTGGAGCATTACTTGTAGAGGTTAAATTTGGATTTAGTGATCTTTGAGAGTATTGTTGTGATACCAACACATCATCATCCTAAATCTTCAAGAATTTAGCCTTTCTTAGTGCAAGATTATTTTGATACTGTGAAGTCGGAGTCATTGACATGCGGTTTTTTGAATGATTTTGCATCTATTTAGTAAGGAGGCATAATGGATGAAGAAAATAGTGGGTTTTGTTCTTCTTCTTAAATGGGTTCGAGTATTTGTTATAGGATTGCAAGTGTTCCATTATGAACTTGGGTGTTTCACTTGACCACATAAATTATTTTCTCTTGGATTCATTTTTCGTTCCTTGAGAGCAGATAATTCAATTGTATTTCTTGATTCAGGTATTATTAGATGATAACATGTCGATTATTTGTAAGAATTGGGTTATGATTAGATCTTTTTTACTTATAAATTAATACATAATCACAAATCGGTAATGATCTGTTTCTTGTTGTTCGTGATTGACTCATAATCTTTGTTTATCTTAAAATTGGGTTATGATGTTTTGATGATATCAAATAAATCGGTACAATTATAATATTATCTTATTTTAATCCTTATAATTTTATAATCTTTTCAAATTAGTCCTTCAAATTTAAAAAAATATCATCTTTTAATACTTGTAGAAAAAAAAAAAAAAAGAAGTCCCTCATCATCTCCTCCGGCAAAGGCTAGGAGATCATCATTTGGAGTTTGTCATAGAGAGCTAATGCAATTCTGTGAGCATCCATTCCTCCCCCTATGGCCCTGAGGATTTTATAGCCCTTGTTCCATTGGCCACGTAGGTGTTGTGCCCCCAAACTTACTGAGGCGGCTGTCCCGGCATGTTCTCCAGGTTAGCTTTTCTTTCGCCGGGTCAAGTAGATAGAGCTGTGAAGCCGAGTGCAGGCCGGCAACGGTGCCGCCGAAGATCAGAATCCAGCCGGCTGGAAGGCTCACGCAACGGTCACGTACCGCCAACACGGCTCATCTTCGCTCAGATCTATAGGGAAGACTTCGCTGGAGTGCAGCCTTAGCGAGCTGCTCAGGTCTCCCATCAGCGCATGGCTGCTCACCCTTCTTTGGCCTTAAGCAGTGCCAGCCCCATGGCTGTCTGCCGCTCTGCTCTGCTCCAGCTTGCTGCCCTTGGCCACCGGAGGAGATATATGATGGAAAGGCCTTTTTTTGTAGATACTAAAATGTGACTTTTTTTAAATTGAGACAACTTTAAAATCATAAAGACTAGACCCTAACTTTGATGACAAAATACTTCTGAATTATGATAAAATAATTTTATTTTTTATTTGTTGATTTTCTTAGTTAATATATTAAAATTAACCATTTTAATTTTAATTATATTTTTGTAATCTTTATTATAAAATAACTTAGCTTAAAAATGAAAATGCAATAATCTAAAGCACCAAATACAAAATAAAAAAAAGATAGCAGCTTTCAATGCTTAAATTGTAGCCCTTCAATGATTGGTTGGATTGTTGAAACATTAATAAATGATTTTTTTGTTAAAATATTTAATTTTTGTAAGGTAATGTGTGGTATCTGGAATTTAATCTCTTAAATCCAAAAGTTTGAATCTCCATAATTTATGAAGGAAAATTTCATGCTTTTCACATATATCTTTATTATTTACATATTTAACCTCCTTAATTTTTAGCACATTAAATTATCATCACCAATTGAATGATAAAATACTAGTTTTCTAAATACCAAGATATAGATAGAATAATTGGATGCATTTACAAAAAGAATTCACAAATGGAGCCAAAACTTTATTCTATAGGGTATACATCTTAAGTATTAAAAATAAGAGATGTAGGGCTTACACTCATAATATTTAAAATTTATGAGAAATCTGTGTTATTACAAAACCCTAAGATTAATTTAAATTTTTAAAGAGCACATACTGTTGCCACTCCTATAAGTTCAGATATATATATATAATAAAAAACTTGAGCTTTATAAAATGAATATACAGCTGAAAAAAATTGATGCTTTCACCTAATAAATAGTTCAAACCTAACAGCTCAACAATTAAGCAACAAAATCAATGACTAGTGTTGGAAGATTTGAACTCTTGAATCTCATACATGTTTTATCTTATTGTTGCTGTCTTCTTACAAAAAAATTAAAATAGTATTAAGATTCAAAATGCTAAGCTGAAAAACCTGTTTCATAAAGATCAGAGATTCAAACAAAGATGAAAGAACAAACAGTTTTCGTGAACAAAGATGGATTTTACATAGACGAGTTATGAGAGCTATAAATAAGAAGAAAAATACAGACGCACAAATGCAAAAGTTCTACCCTCTCCCCAAAACACTGCCTAGCAACAATATGACAAACCCTAGAAAAAAAATATACAATATACAACGAACTTAGAACGCGGAGCATTATCAGAGATCGCCGAGCTTGGTTAGAGTTCTCAGTAATGCATCCCATCATTCATGTATGATTATGGTTATTTGAATCCAAGTAGAAAGGAGAAAGAATCCCCTTAAAATAAACGAGTTCTCAAATAGAAATTCGGCAATCTAGGCTCCGGCTAGATGCATGTTGGGATAGCCAGGCTGCCGCCTCACGTGCTCTGGAATCAACTTATTAATAAGCTCCGGCGACATGCCGGCCAACTGCAAATCATCATTAGTGTATCATTAAACGAGAATTTTCTATTATTTTAAAAGATTCTGATTGGGAACCATGAGTTACCTACCACATCTCAGATATCTCAAGCAAACAAAGTGAGTATGTTAAACAATTAATCTTAGTGTTTGCATTGAATAGCATCCCGCCAGAGAGATGTCGTACCATTTTTTAATTAAATAGTTTTAAAATAAAAAAGGGTGATTGCTAGGGTTTAAAGATTTTGTCATGGCCACTAAATTATTAGGACATGCATAACTATAAAGTCGATTGGACACAAGTTCAAACGATAGATTTTGAGTAAGGTATTTTGATGGGTTTGATGCGGGTTGGAAGGCTTGTTAACATTAGTAATGGCCCGAGGTTAAGTTGGATCGGAATCTATGTCCACTGAAAGGCCCACAAAATCAAACTTAGATTGATTCTGATCAGTTAAATCAACTAAGAATCACAACATCAAACTTAGTACAATTTACTACAATCACTTGGATCAACTAAGAACCAGAGCGCAATCAAGGTTCTTGGCTGGTGTGTTTGATCAATTATATTATTATTTTGCATATTTTCTCGTGCATTATTATTTACAAATAAATACTATCGTTTGGCCAATCTTCTTGTGAAGTGCATGGCACCTCATAATATCTACCTATAAAAATGGCCAACTGATAGTGCTTTATCAGTAAATAATAAAGGATTGAGTGTTGATTAGGCAAATAATAAAAAGACTTGGGGTGCTATCTCAGTAAAAGACACTTAAATGACTTGAAGCTGAAAAGAAGAGTGAATGGGCGGATCATCCTAAGAATAGCTTAATTTAAATCATAAGGGGTTCTTTCTACGATAAAACACTGTTGTAATTGTATCTGTAAACAATAAAAGATCAAAAAACTTAAATGATTTTGATAAAATAAGTAATGGCGATTATTATATTTACCTCTTGCTTGAAGTTAAAGAGAGGAGGGAAAGGGCGGCCGTTTGGCAGTCGGGCGTTGGGCTCTCTCAGTTCATCAAAGAAAGGATGAGCGCAGGCTTCCAGCTGTGGAATTAGAAAAAACAGAAGATTTAGATAATATCAGGAGAGCAACTAATATAGCAGCCTTATAACTTATATTCAAACTTCCTGTTTTGTATTTCAGTTTTGTTTTAATATATATATAGGATTGGAATAAAAGAAATACGCCCGATTCAGGCATATTTGGATTTTATGCAGCAGCCGAGGAGTAGCCGAGCGAGCGAATAAGAGGGATTTCAGCCGAGCGAGCGAACGAGGAGCGCCGGAGTAATCGAACGAGAACGATTCCGGCAAACAATTTCGTCTTCTCCAGCGAAGGATTCCATCAAATGAATTGTTCGAACGATTCAATCTATCGAACTCGTTTGATCGAATCGTTTGATCGAATCGTTCAAACGAAACCCTAAAAAAATTGGGGAGGTAACTTTACCTTCTTAATTTATTCAAAACATCACAATCATAAAATAATTTCAAACAAAAAAATCTTATTCAATAAAACTATTAAACAAGAGTAAAAATATTACACAGTAACCAGATTACTTTACACTCTGCTAAATAGCCCATAAAAGCAAATTATTAAGGCACCACAAAACAGGTCTAATTTATCCAAAAAAAAAAAAAAAAAAAAAAAAAAAAAAAAAAAAGAAAGCAGAGAGATAAACATTCGTAGCATTTATTTTTCAAGTACACTAGTTTTATTGTGAATTTTGCAGAAACATAAAAGGATATAATATTGAATTGATAGTAATTGAGTTTATTAATCAAATTATAATTATAGCTTCATTAAAAATATTTAATTTCTTAAAAAAAATAGCTAGACCTGTTGAGGGGATACTGAAATATTTTTTTTACGATAAAATCATAAGCCTTCCATCAAACTAATTAGAAGTAAAAGCAAAACTCTTATTTTGAAGTTATGATTTATATATTTATTTATCATATATGATCAAAATATTTAGTATATATATATATATATATATATTATGATATTTTCATAAATTCAGTTTTAATTTATTTTAAATAAAATTTTAAAATCATTAAGCATTTAGAAAATATTAAAATTTGGGTGCTGTATATGTAATAGTTATATATTTAAAAAGCGGATTCAATATAATGAGAACATTTATTTTAGAATTTGCAATAAAAATACTGGTTATGCAATTCAAAATAAGAAATTTTATCATTATTTTAAGTATTAAAATTCGTGAACCTAATAATTTTTTATTTAAAGTATACAATAATAAATATTTATTTCAAATAAGACACTACGGCATCCCAAAAATATCCTAATTTTAGAGAGAAATAACTAATCTCTTTGACAGTAATGTTTTTGATGAAAAAATGTGATGGTAGTTAACTTACAGCAGTGCAGCGCAGAATTGGCGAGTACTGCAGGAGGCGGGAAGTAAGATCAATAGCTTCTGGTGGCATTCTCTTGTGAAATATCTGAATTATAACAACAATAACATTCTTATTTCATAAAAACAGCTGAAAAAATAAAAAAATAGATGCATATTAAAAAAATTGTAAAACATGGTGTTTTGCTTCTAAAGCTCGCTGTTCATTTACTACCATCATGGAATGTGCAAGCATTGGAACTTCCCAACTGATATTTTAAATGATGATACAGTATCACTTATTTCATCTTGTAAACAATCTCTTACATGAGAGAATTGGAGCTACTTGAGAGCCAATGCAAACACCATCTCCTATAGTATGGTCTGAATATTTTTCCATTGGGGGTTTGGTGAAACTAGAAAGGACAATTGGCACTCCAGACTCTTTGAGCATATACTCCTGATAAGAACCTTACTACCTTTGAAGCGCAACCTTATGAATGTTTTTTGTAAAAAATGTTAAGTCCCGAGTTTCTACTTTTTATTTTCTTTCTTTTACATTTTATTTCTGTTTTTTTATTTGTTCTTGTGCACTTTGTTATAGCTAATATATTCGGGCCTAGCCCTCACTTAAAAAAAAAAAAAAAACATAAGATCATGATTTATTCAACCCTGTAAGATTGGTCTTAATGTGGATGACAAGCCCTCTTTTTGGATATTTCGCTTTTTTTTCCATACATGCACTCACATCTTGATATTTACAAAATGAACATTCATGGATAGATATGCAAATAAGAAGAATTGAGTGGTATGCATGAAACTTCTATTCTATTTTCCTTTCAATAAAAAATAAAAACCTTTTTTCTTTTGAAATGAGATTTCATACATGGATTAGTAAATGAGCAGAGCTTGCGAGCCACCTCAAGCTTAGTCGCTTATTGAGCTTACAAGCCCAGCTCGAATGGCGACTCGAGCTTGAACCAGATCGACTCGTTATTTAATAATATTGTGAGTAGAAAAGCCAACCTAAGTATTAATCCCAACTAGGCATGGTCGTTTGCTTCCATTGTTCACAAAAGGTAAAAATAAGCCTGAAATCAACATGCTCTTAATCAATATATTTATCATCACTTTCAGCTTTTTGCTAATATCATATATAATGAATAAATAATACTTTATTTATTAATTTATAATTGGATGTTATCGAGCCTCTTTACTACCAAACAACCTCCCAAAATATTTCATATTCCTTCCTAAAAGCTTTGTACATTAAAACTTCAAGAGTAAAATACAAAGATTTTTTTGAGACAGCTTTATTGTTACTTCTTAAAAAGCTATATACTTTTTTACATTGTTTAACAGCTGAACTCAGCCACAGCTTCCTATTTAAACTCTCTTGTTTTTCAATTATATAAAAGCAGCCTCAATCCCCTTATTTGTCAGAATTGTCCGCATCCTCAAAACCCACTTAATCTGTCATCCTCGTCATCGAAATACCCTCTGTCCATTGCCCTCATCATGTCGTCGAAGGCCTCTTCATACTTCACATTTTAATTCCCTTAAAACCTCTTTGTTCAGACAACTTTGCAATTTGCAATTTCAAAATGCCCCAACCACGACACTTTTCCTTAGGGGTTCAGTACACCAAAGTAAAATATATCTTTAGTTCCAGCCAACAAATGCGAAAGACAAAGCAAAACGATGCAACAGTAATGGAGTGAATTTGGAATTTGGAACTGACTTAAATAATTTCAAGAATCTGAGACTAAAGAGGGGGTAACTTCCTCAAAGCCTAGAAATTGCCTTGATCACTTATTCGTTTCTTTTGGCCATATCAAACACCCTTGTCCCTTGCAATTAAAGTTTCACCAAACTAATCAAAGAAAGCAAAGCAATCACATGATCTTTAATAATATTCCATTCATACAATTCATCACTGTCATGAACCCAATTTAGTGTTAGAACTAAAATTAATCTTCTGTTTAGCTCTGAAAGAATTATTCCAGTTACCAACATACAGGGCCACAATGAGTCGGCCTCACTGGCCCAAATTTCTTGATCCTCTAAACCTATCACACCTTTTGTTCTACTTTTACAAATTAGTGCCGGGAATAGAATACTACTTCTGTACCCTAAAATCTCATCTACTACTTGCAGAGATTTAATGCAGCAGATTTACTCAGAAAGATTAAGAGAAACAGACCTTGTGCCAGGGATGAGCTTTAATCTGTGGAAACCTGAAATCTGTATAATTAGGGTTCATGCACCGGATTTCCTCCCTCGTTGGAGTGCCCAAAACCTGCAAGAAATCACACCATTAAATAAAGAGATTTTACTTAATAACCCTAAATTTTATAATTGACAAAAGAGCACTTCACCCATACTTTATAACTAGAAGAATTCTATGATGGGTGGAAGGACGGTGCTTCATGCATAAATATTAAAGTTGTGGGTGCTAAATGTGTTTTACACAGATCTGCTCCCAAAACTTTTTAAGAACTTTAGAATTTCATATGAATAGTAGGAAAAATCAATTACTTCAAGAATAATCAATGGAAAGTTTGATTTAATCCAAAGAGACAGCTAAACTTCACCTTAATTATCTCAACGAGCTGATCAACAGAATTTTCGCCCGGAAAGAGAGGCTGAAAAACAACAGTAGAAGCATATTTTAAAAAAAATGAAACCTTTGTTGGTAGAATGCGGTGCTATTATTAAACATCGATTCAATAATAGATGGTTATATGTAAACTATGCATTTTGTGTATAATTTTCATGAATTTTATTATAAATGAGAAGTAGCACTGGGAATAAATATGATCCATATAATTAGTTGGAACTCAAGATGCCTGACCTGGCCAAGTAATAGTTCTGCAAGAACACAGCCTGCTGACCATATATCAATGCTGGTTGTATATTCGGCTGCACCAAATATGAGCTCAGGAGCACGATAATAACGAGAGCAAATGTATGATATATTTGCTTCGCCTTTGACCTGATGATGACACGCAACGAGATTTGAGAGACAAAATTTCAAGTAGCTGGGTGAAAATGCAAAATTAAAAGGACACGAGGGCTTGTTTGGTTAAATGTCATGTGCAACTTATTGAATAGCACTCTTATTGAGATTACAGTGCGTTTGGTTCACTGTAATTTGGCTTATGTGGTTTGTTAAGGTATTCTTCGTTAATACTACTCCATTGTAGCACCTGTTTTTTTTCCCCCTTTGAGATCTTTGAGTTCAAGTGAAAATGCAGAAGAAAAAAAATGAAGCCGGAGGCAACAGTCTTTAAAGCTTTCCGACACTAGACAAAATAAGTGCACCACTGATATATGGGCAAGAATCCCTATTCTCGCAAAATTCGTAAGTAGACAGGCAATGAATCGAACACAGATAGCAGTGTTTTATGCGAATGTCAATAAATTTGCAGTGTTATCTGAATGACATTAGACACGGGCAATTTTGTTTTTTTTCAATGTTGAAATAACACAGCAGCAAACCAAACTGTTATTAATTAGATGCTATTACGGAAGAACATAGCATAACATCAAGATTCCTACAAACCAAGTAGCCTCGAAATTTATTTAAAGATTTAAACAAAAGTGACAAAAAAGGTTAAAATATTAATATTTCAGCCCATTAAAGAATTAATGACTAAAGAGGTCAAACTCTAAATTTAAGTTAATTTTTTTCGAGTTCAAATTGACTCATTTGAACAATGATTCAAGTCGGCACAAATTTTACAATAAAATTGTTTTTGTCAACGTGATAAAAAAAATTGTCAACAATTTCGGAGAATACTACATGCAATTTGGCGTCCCATGAATTAAGCCCTACAATTAACTAAATCTTTTAAATTAGTATTTGAAAGACTTGTATCGATTTCAAGAGCTCAAAATCAAAAATCATTTCAAGTTTAGTCAGTACAACTCGAATCGAGTTTTAGTTTGAGCAAGCTAAATTTGAAATTTCAAAGTCAAATCCAAGAAAACTTGCTCAAATTCAACTGAAACCAACCCTACCCACGATCTCTTGCTCCCTTCAACATTCTACTGCTACTAACATCGCCATCTCTCTCAATAATTTAATTTGTTATACTCCCATCGCTTAGAGTGGAGATTGAACAATGCAAAAAACAAGCAATGAACATCAATATTTGGCAAGTGTGTGATGTCTACTATTGAAAGGCATTGAACGTTGGCCGAACATCAGAATTCAAACAATGATAGGTAGTCAAAAGGTCATTCTGATGATGCAACCAACAGTATGCAAGCTGTCTAGAGGGTTCAAAAGCCAGCACGGCTACAGAATTCTCTTCAATTCAAAGCAATCCAGTTAAGAGTGTTGTGAAAAATAAGGAAAGTAGAGTATTGAAGAACACTAAGAGGGACAGCAGAAATTTAAGCTGAAATTATGTCAAGATATTCCATATTACTGTCATTAACAAACAAAAATATTGCACCCACCCACGATCAAGACAATTGAAAAAAATTTAATCTGCTGCTTCAAACGATTGTTGTGGTGCAGCATTCTCACAAACAATCCAATGCTACAAGCGATTCGCACTTTGTCACTTTTAAAGGCTGCAATAGCATTGAAAAGAAAAGAAATGGCTTTCTCTAACAAAAATAACAAATTTGATGGTCTAGTTATAAATAAAAAGCATTTTTTTCTTCAAAAAGTAAGAGTTTATGATGTGTTCAAATAAATGCATTGACTGATTTGGCAGTCAATGATCCCCCCACAATCTAATGGTGGTTTAGCTAAAAAACTATGATTTGATAATAAAGAAATTTGCATGATATGAACAAATAATCTGCTCTAGGGTATATATATGTTGATCAATTCGGCAGCAAATCAAGATGTAAACCAGCATATGCAGTGCACATTTACTTAAGAGTTGGTGATTATAATGCAATCAACTAGGAGACAACAGCAAGTTTGGAAACCTGCCTACTTAGAGTTGGTGTTTGTAATGCAATCAACTGGGAGATAAAGCAGTTGCATCAGAGTTCTAACAGTACTTCATATTGCTAAATGCTTCACCTTCAATATTAAGGTGATGCATTTGTCATATTATTAAAGTTCCATGCCATAAACTAAGTTCAAGATAAATGCAACTATTCATTATGTAAAATCTCATAATAGCTCTCTCTTTTTGGGTTTAGCACCAACAGATTTAAAGAACAAACAACAACGGAGTGTGATGCTGCAATTGTGCAATGGTTAGCGTTTCATCTTTCTAAAGTTTCCCATCCTAATCTTATTATCCAAAACTTACCAATATTTTAGCACTTCCAAGATCACAAATCTTGACTTGGTGAGTAAGAGGATCAACCTGAATGAAACCAAAATAAATAAATGAAAAAAGAATTTAAAGCCGATGAGCAAGTTCGTGATTTGAGAAGCATACGAGAACATTTGGCGGCTTGATGTCTCTATGGCAAACACCAGGGACATTATGAATGTAAGCAAGCCCTCTAAATAACTGCGCAGAAAAACTCAGATCAGATTTAAAAGCCAATATGTTTGACAAAGTAGTTATATATGATAAGTTGGAGAGCTGACTTGATAGGCATAAAGCTTGACATATATCAGCGGTACGGGGATCCTATGGTTGGCACTGCTATAGTGCTTTAAAACACTGTACAGAGTTTCGGGTACATACTCCATAACAAGATTTAAAAAAAGTTCATCTCTGCTCGTGGTGGAAAAGAAGCAGTGCTTCAATGAAATCACATTGGGATGATCCATTGACCGCATCAGCTGTAATTCTCGGTTCTTGTATCGTTTATCCTGCAAAACCTTCTTTATGGCAACAGCCTCACCTGTCTCTAAGCATTTGGCCTGCAAAGAGCTTAATCTGGATAAGAAAATGCGAAACTTCCATTAACAAATGTTAGAAGATCAGAGAACTCTACCTGGAAAACAATCCCGAAAGATCCGGTCCCAACAACACGCTCTGCCATGTAGCTAATCGTCTGCACGAAAATAAAGAACAGATTGCAGGCAACATGACAAAAAAAATCAATGTCAGGAAATAAGAAATCAACTTCAGCAGCCCACCTGCTTGGGTTCACCATTTTTACCACCAATTGTGGTGGAGATGATATGACCAGTGACTGGATCATTCCCCTCAAGTAGAGATGCTTCCTGCGCCAAGAAATCAGTGCTATTATCCATACCAGCTCAAATGATCCTCAACAAGGTAAGCTATGAACCACAGAATTTAAAAGGTGTGCAAGACACTCAAGGCACAGCTCCCCTTCACACCCACCGTGAAGCCAATCAGGAAACAAGAGACGGCACAGATTCATACAGAAACTCGAGGTAGCCGTGCAGCTAAAGTTGCGGGAAGAGAGACTTGGCCATAAAGTATCGGATACTTCCAAACGTACAAATCGAGTTAAAAACAGGTTCGAGAAAAAAAAAAACGCTGCCATGTTCCTCACGCAACGAGAAAACTCTAGGATGCAAATAAACACCGATTCCACGCCAAAAAAAGGGAAAACGCAAAGCACTCTCAAGCAACTAATTCTTCTTCGATTTCTCCATATTGACAATCCCCCAACGTAAATTTGGCAGGGGAGATCTATAGATGAGTCAGAAAATGTTAGGATTCACTGGGGAAACCATAGTTCGGCTAGATCTTCAGAGATAAATCACGGAATCGAACAGATCGGAAGCTTTTTGACTGAATCTGGCACGAATGTTCCCATAATAATATAGCTGGGGTACGCAATCGAGAAAGAGAGATACCTTATCTTGAGCCATGGCGGCGGTACGGACAGGTGAGAAGAACGAAGGCGAGCTTGCGGAAGAAGCAAGGCGATGCAGAACCACACACCGTCGGCGGCTGTGCTTCTCTACTACATTCACAGGCTGCGAAAATAAAGATTATATTTTCAACCCTTCCTGACGGCATTCTTAATTATTTATTAAATTTTAATTATTGGAGCTATTTTAAATGGCTCGCCAATTTTATTGCCTATGTAATTCTTTTAAGTTGAATTAGTTGGATTAAATTTAATTAACTTGCTAATTCGATGGTACTTGCCTATTATATTATTTCAAATTAAAGTAATCAATAAGGGTTTGACTTTTGCTATAGTGTATTTGTTTTGTATGGTTATATATTAATTAAGAAAAATACTATACTTACATTAAAATATACATCAAAAAAATATTCAGGACTAATAATTTTTTTTTTTAATTTTTACATATAAATTTTACTAAAAAATATATTCAACTTAATAATATATTTAAATATTATATTATATATATTTATATATTTTCATGTATATTAATGTGTAAGTTTAACCATACTCATTAATTAATAACAATATTAATTCTTCGAATAGCCCAAATGGGTGGTTCAAACCGCTTAATTTTGCTTAAATTAGTTGAAATTCGTCAAATTGGCTGTAAAATATTTGATTTGTTCAAACTTTACAATATTTATGAAAATATATTTGGCTCCTAAATATTTAAAAAATTATGAAATTTTAAAATATTTATTTAAAATATATATTTTAACAGCCTCACATTTAAAAGCATATTTAATTATACAAAAAAAATATTAATTATTATTTTGGAACTAATTGGTTAATTATGCATAAATGATTGTATTTATTCGATGAATTTTTGTATACATTGTAATAAATTAATTATTTATTATAATTATAATAAAATTTTGTATATCAATTTTATTTAGTTTAAGATTGTTTAATAAAGAAACATCTTAAATTTATTGCTGGAATTTTGTATGAATAAAAGGAGTGAAAAAATTTTATATTGTGTCTTGATTTTGAATTAATATTTATACAATGAGAGTAAATAGCTATGCTAAAATTGAGCAAATTTGAAGAATACACGAATAACTTGCAGCCCAGCAAATGAGAATTAGAGAGTCTGTTCAATCGTTGTAATATTTCGTTCGAACAAACTATTTGAAGAATGAAATCAGATGATTCGTTCACTCCAAAATTCGTTCGGACGAAGGATTCGTGCAACGATTCGATTAGTTCGTTCACATCTTATTTATTTTGTTTGATTTCCGGTAATTTAAAATATAAGTAAACTAATCCGATTGCTTTGCGGCGATAGTTCGACGTAGGCTTTGGCTTCGAATCGATGGAGCTCGTGACGGCGGCTAACAATTCAACACGGGTCTTTGCAATGGAGCTCGCGGCGGCGGCTAACAATTCGACACGGGTCTTTGTAGCTGTCGCAGGTCTGTTGGGATCGATAGGGTTATACAAATAAATAATGCAGAATGATAGTTGAGAATATTTAGCAAATCAAATTAAAGCAAAGGAAATAGCATGCAAAACAAGACACTCACAAGAAAATGATATACGTGATTCAATGCTAACACATACATTTACGAGAAGGAGAATAAAAAAATAATTTCATTATGAGAGTAAGAAGATTACAATTATTTTTGGGTTTATAAACCCATACAAAACCTTACAAATATATTGAGCTTTTTCTTATTCCTTGTAAATAGGAGCAGCCAAAGAACACTCACATTATTTAGGTTTTAGTTTCCTCACACGTATCCTTAAAAGCGGGTTAACAATTATTTATATTGGCTGCTCAAATTGCCCAAACTGAGCCGCGGGCACTGCAGCATGCTGGAACGCCTGACTTTTCGAATTGAATCCGCTGCAAAACGCCGTTGCCCGCTGCAGCGGGCTACAGAGCCTGCCTCTATATTTAAATTATTGCATAATCAAACTAAACTATAATCAGTTTATGCTGTAAATTGAGCATATCAAACTGCTCTTATTCTATTTTTTAATAATTAAAAAAATGTAAAAACAATATTAATTTAACACACCGATTATTAAGTTAGTAAACATAAATTGTAAATATTAGATAGCTATATTATAAATACTTAAATATTGCCCGAAAATTACTCCAAATTTATATATGATTTTATCATATTTTATAAAGTTTATATAAACAAAGGATTGATATATTTATAGAGAAATACTATTTAAGCTTGCTATATGTCAACCAAAAATATTCTTTCAATAAAATTTAGACATATAATTCAATACAAATTTAAAAAATAATATTTACATTATTTTAATGTAAATAAATAAACATTAATGAAATAAAATTAAGATCCAATTGAATGTGTATTTTTAGATATCATGCTAGCGAGTCTAAATAGCATTTATCATATTTTTATGTTGAATAATGAAGTGATGCATTGTAGCAACATAGAACATTCAAAATATTCACACATCATTGATTCTTTATAAGAAGTGAACCTATTTTGTTTCTAAACAAATTTAGGATAATAAATTCTCTTTATTTTATTAAGAGAAATGTTATTTAAATCTGTTAATGTGACACTCAAAAAAATTCATCAAATAAAATTTATATATTATTTCATTAATGTTTATTTATTTATATTAAAATAATACAAATATTATTTTTAAAATTGTATTTAAATAATATCAAAATTTGATTAGATGAATTTTTCAGAATGTCACATTGTGAGTCTAAATATCATTTCTACTTCATTAATTAATGAAATAATTTATATAATATAAAAAATCATAAATATAAAAATGATTTTATTTCTATATACAATCACTATATGCATAAATTTTGTACATTCTTTTATTTCTTTATTAAGCTTTCCATATATACATCAAAGTTAAGAGTCATAGTATTTTTGAAAATTTTATCTAATTATTATTTTCAAATTATACTAAAATTTAGATTGATTAGCATACTCATTTTATTTTAAAGTTTGATTTACTAATTATTATTAAGGCTAATACAATATATAAGTATATATATATACTTTTATATATATATATATATATGTCAAAACACTTTTCGGCTCTCGTGTAGGGTTCCCGAGGCTCTCTTGAGACGATTTAGGGTTTCGGCTCCGGCTTGGCCATCGGGCCTGGGCTTCGGCCCCGCCCTCTCGTGCTTTCAGGCGTTCTGGTATTCCTTCTTTATTCTAAGTTTCTCTAGCTTTGAAGTATTGGGAGTTCATCTCTTCTCTTCTCTGTGTTTTTTCCGTTCTTTTTCTTTTCGTTTGCTAATGCTTTAATGGAAGATCACCTCTCTATTAGATCCTTTAAAGAGATTGTAGAAAGCTCTGCTTCTACAATCTCTAAAGAGATAAAAAAATTTTCGTGATGCTCCAGTCATTTTCTTTTCGGATGATGAAATTTCTAAATTAGCTGATCCCCATACCCTAAGTATCATTAGTAAATTCAATAAAAAGAAACCAAATTTTGGTTTGGTTGATGACTTTATCAAAGGATTAAAACCTCATGGCCCGGTAAACATTCGAGCTTTTGATTCCTACAGATTTTTTTTTAGCTTTTCATCGGATCTTGATTGCGTTAGAGTTTTTTCGAAAGGATCGTTTGATCTTAAAGGCAATACAATGAAATTTTTTAAATGGGACCCTTTTGTTGATGTCACATTAGGTTCGCGAGATGACCCGCTGCAGCGCGCGATCGCGCCCGTGGTTCGCAACTTGAACCGCTGCAGCACGCGATCGCGCCCGTATTTGCAAGATGACCCGGTGCAGCGCGCGACAGCGATTTTCTTTGGAAAAAAAATGGAAAATTGCACCAATGACTCAGAATTATTTGGATAAGTCATTTTCCTTAAAAGATAGACAAAATTTGATTAAGAGAGCAGTTTAAGATAAAAAATAAATGAATTTTTCTTTTAATTTAGATATGATTTATGGATTCATCAATAGCTCAACTGAAAACAAAATTGCTCTTTCCAAAGCAAAAGTCATTCTAATTCAACATCATAATGATATTTAATCGTTATGGAAGCAAAATTGTAGTTTAAATTGGAGACTTATGGGGGAAAAAAATACTGCGTTTTATCACAATTGGGTTAACAAAAGAAGACAATTTAACAAATCACTGAAATTCACACTCGTGAAGAAATTATTTTGTGTAATGAGAAGGAAATTCAAGAATATGCCATAAATTATTTTAAAAAAGAATTCTCCTCCACCTCTTCGGATTCTTTAAATTCTTATTTTAAATTTGAGGGTCTAAAATCACTTTCGAAGAGAACAACATCCTCAATATAATGCCAACTGAATAGGAAATTTGGGAAGTGGTTAAAACTTTGAAAGTTAATACTTGCTCTGGTCCTGATAGCTTTTTTTTCTGAATTTTACAATAATTTTTGGAGTATTATTAAAGAGGATATTTGTAATGGGATTAAAGAGTTTTTCTGTGATGTCTCCATGTCTAAATTTTTTACCCATACATCAATTGCTCTTAACCCAAAATGTGAAAAGGCATATTGGTGGACCAACTTTAAGCAAATTTTATCTTCTTAATAAAATTATTTCTAAAGTTTTGCAAATTGGCTAAAAAAACTCATCCCTAATCTCATTGAACCCAACCAATCGGGTTTTGTCTCTGGCCGAACTATTCAAGATAATATTTTAACTATCCAAGAACTTTTTCAGAGTCTTAAAAGTAAAAGGAGAGGTCATAACATTATAATCAAACTTAACCTTAAAAAAGCTTTTGATAAATTAGATTAGATATTTCTCCTATGCTTTTGGTTTCAAAGAAAGTTTCATTAAAAAAATCTAAAGTTTAACTCAAAGAAATTGGTTCTCTATTATTATAAATGGTCAAGCTAACGGATTTTTTAATTCTAAAAGAGGCCTTCGCCAAGGCGATCCAATCTCCCATATTTTATTTATTCTGGCTATGAACTATTGGTCTTATCATATTAACTCCCTTTTTATAAAAGACTCTAGCCTCCAATTCAATGCGGGTGGAAAAGTAGTTATATCTCAATTGGTTTATGCTGACGACTTGATCATTTTCTCTAATGCAGGAGCCATCAATGTTGTCAAAATTAAGAGATTGCTTTCAAATCTTAAAATTGACACTGGGCTTAAAATTAACACCTCCAAATCTCATTTTTACATCAATGTGAAAGCTTCTATTCAACAAATCAACCATATAAAACAAATGCTCAATTTCAATCAAGGTAAACTTCCTTTCACCTATTTAGACACCCTAATTTTCTTATGTCATAACAAAAATGCTATTTACAAAGATCTTTTATGGAGTTATATTTAAAAAACTTAGGAGTTAGGAACATAAGTATCTTTCTCAAGGAGGTCATTTAATTTTAATTAAATATGTGTTAAACACCATTCCTCTTTATTGACTTGAATTGACATCTCCCACCAATTTTATAATGAACAAAATAAAAGTGCTTTTTAGCAAGTTTCTTTAGTATCACAACAAATGTTCTAAAACTATCTGGTGTGCTTGGGACAAAATTACTTTTCCTTTGAATGAACGAGGGCTAGGTTTACGTTCTTTGGACTCTATTCATAAAGCTTTTTCTCATAAACTGTGGTGGAAATTCAAAACTTCAAATTCCTTATGGGTTCAATTTTTGTTGGCTAAATATTGCGCGACTAAGCATCCGGCTCAAATCAATTACAAAATTATCGACTCCAAAGTTTGGTGCAGGATGCTTAATTACCGAGACATTACGGAAGAGACCTTATATTGGGAAGAAATTGATGCTTATAACAGTTTTTGGTTTGACAATTGGAACCAAAGGGAGCCGATTGCAAACTCAATGGATATTATTCCTAGACCTAAGTTAAAGTTAGGAGAAATATACTAAAATGAGCTGGGTTGGAATATGGAGACTCTAAATAGCATTTTACCTCCTCACCTCATCCCTATGACTATCTCTCACAGCCCTTTACTTAACCCGAGTAAAAAAGCAAATTATAAGCTATCATCATGGCAAGCTAAAGTTAGCTAAACTTTGGAATTATTGTAGAATCATAAGGATGCCTTGCTTTCCTACATGAATTTGGAATAAATGCATTCCATCAATCATCAACATTTTCTTATAGAGAATGGCTAATAATTTTATAAGTATGGATGAAAACATGAAAAAGAGAGGTTACTCTTTTGCGTCTAAATGTCAATATTGCAACAATCAAGAAAGTTCAAACCATGTGTTCATCGAGAATCATCACAGTAATTATGTTTGGAGATGGATTGCTAGAGAACTAGATTCTACTACAAGCATCTCTCTTAATTATTTTTTTCAAATTAACCATGCTATTAATTAAAAAAAAACCCCTATTTGGAATTTACTTGTGGCTTTAGCACTTTGACATATTTGGGATAGCAGAAACAAATCCAAATACAACAATATGCTAATGAACGCTCAGAAAATAATAAATGCGATCCATAGTGAAATTAACATCATTTTTGAGGTTTTTGATGATAAATGCTTCTCTTGAGTGCTCAAGAGAATGATTTTAAAGTTAAATTTGGTTGTGGCTGAGTTGTTGGCTGCTGGAGTTTTTGTTGATGGCTTCTTGTCGGCTTCTCTATTTTTGGGTTTCGGTTGTATGCTGTGTGCTTTTCGTGATGTTGGTTGGGCTGTTGGCTGTGATTGCTTCTTTGTTGTTGGTGGTGGCGATGGCTGCTGGTGTATTGGTGGTGTTGGCTTTGTTTGCTTTCTGATGGTTGGTGCCCTGTTTAGCTGTGGCTATTTGTGTTGTTGGCTGTGACTTCACTATGGCTGCTGTGTGTGTTTGGTGCTGGCTTATTTGTTTCTACAATGTGGTTGGGTGATGTTTGTGACGTGTTTGGTGATGTTGGCTAAGATGTCTGTTGGGTGGCTGCGGTTGGCAGCTTGTTGGTGTTGGTGGATTTTGGAAGTTTGCTGGGTGGTTCTTGCGGTGACTGGTTCGTGAATGTTGGCAGTTTTGTCTATTGGTTGTTTGTGGGTTATGGGACTTTTACGGTTGGTAGTTGGCTTCTGTTTTTTGTGGCTATTTGTTGACTGCTTTGTTTGGTTATGAGCGTTGATCATGGTTTAATTACCTGGTTAGCTGTTTTTTCTTTCTGCGGTGTTAGCTGTCATGTTGTGGTGCTTTGTTTGTTGGCTATGTTCTTGAGGCTATGTTTGTTAGTTTGTTGGTTGTGTTCCTGGGGAGTCGGCTTTCTTTTGAGTTGCTGGTTGCTGCTGGTGTTTTTGCTGCTTTGTTCTGTGTTGTTTTTTTTTTTTTTTTTTTTTTTGCAGATGTGGTTGTGGCTGATGTTTTGCTTGATGTCTTCGGGAGAGCTGCTATCGCTCTGGTCTCCTGCAGTATGATAGGCACTGTTTGGTTTTTTGTTTGCTGAGCTTCTGTCCTATTTTGTTTTGTGGGATATTATTCTAACTTTTAGGTTATACCCTGGGCTCAGATTTTTGGAGCTGTCTTCAGGCTTTTTAGATTGCTATGATTTATTGTACCCTCGTAGCCCTTTTTTGTAACTTTTATTTAGCTAATAAAAATGTGCCGAGATAACTTTTTCTATATATATATAACAAAATTTCAATTATTATCAAATCATGAAACATGTCATTTGATTAGTAAACTAAATATTGAAAGCTTTTAAATGATGTGAGCTTATGATGTAGAATAAGCATTTGTTCTAAAAGATCATTCATCATATTTCAGGTAGCAATAACTAAAATAATTAAATTTTGAATATTTGTATAAGATTTATTTGGATTAATATGTAAGAAAAAAAAATAGAAATTAAAATTTTTGATTTATGGTGAATACGATTTGTATATGATGTTTTATAGATAATTTGATGTTAATTGTGTAATAAATCAAATATTTGATTTATAAATTTGAGCTTTTGATTTATCAAAAAATAAAATAAAAAATTTTCAATAAAAGAGCTAAAATATCTCGTCGGGGGAAAATGCCATAGGAGTGGCAAAATCCGACGGCGGAGAAGAGCTGCTGGAAGTACTGAAGAGCGGAGGCGGCCATTGGCGACCTTGCGGCAGATCTTTCATCTGATCGCCATGACTTGGAAGATTTTGCGGTTGATGTGGGAAACAAGGATGATCTTAAGAGTGCGAGTTTTGTCGAGGACTTTAATGGAGATAGAATCGTCGGATTTTAGGTTGCTTAGGTGTTAGACCTTCACGAATGTGTCTTGGGAAAGGAGATTCCCAGGGAGGATCCATGGAAGGGCGGGTCTCACTTTTTCTTCATCTTCCTATTGTTTCTTCTTCTGTTGCTTTTTGTTCGCCTTATTTGTCATAGGGATCAATATTAACTATTATTATTATTATTAAAAAAAAAAATAATGACTAATTTATTCGAATGTGTGGGTTGTATTTATGATTTATATATTTAACTTATTAAGAGTTAAATATTTTTATTTAAATAGTTATAAATAAATATTAGATATAATTACTATGCTTATTAATATATAAATAGTTGTTAACTTGTTATACACTTATTTAAGATTTCATTAACATTATTATTGTTATTTTAAGATGTGAATGCATTGATTTAGTAAAAAATGTGACATATAATTTAAACTATTGAATTACCATTGATTTAAATACTTTGATTTATATATTAGTAAATAAAATATTATGAATTTATTATTTGTTTATTTATATATAAATAATTATTATACACTAATTTATAGAATATATATACATATATTACACCTAATATTGCTTTGAGTGTATTTGGTATGAGATAAAATTAGTATTAGTTAAATTTTAATTTTTCTCTAAGTCGCATTCACCTAACCAACCATCGCCGGCCAATCCAAATTTCAAAAGTACTAATTAATTAACTAATAATTATTTAATTATACCAGCTTTAAGAAAAAGAAAAAAACCAACGCTATATATAATCTCCGTTTCCTCAACTCTACCAGTCCCTTTCTCTTCCGACGCCATCCAAAACCCTTGGTCGATCTCGCAAGCTACAGCCGTTCCGCCATGAATCCTTCCCTTCCACTCTTCCTCTTCCTCGCTCTCTCAGCCATCTCCTCCCTCCATTCCTCCTCATGCAACGAAGATATGCTCCAACTCCCGCGGCCGCTCATTGCCGATCGTCGCATCTCCTCCGCCGGCGATTTAGATCCGGAGAATATGCGGCTTTTCTGCGAGAGCTGGAGGTTCGCCGGAGAAGCGAACAACCTGGCTCCATGGGAAACGGTTCCTTCTGAGTGCGGCGGATACGTGCGGGAGTACATGACGGGAAAGGCCTACCGCTCCGATCTGGACATCACTGCGCACGAGGCGGCGGTCTTCGCTAGATCCGTTCCGATCTCAGGCGATGGGAAGGACTCCTGGGTTTTTGATGTCGATGAGACCCTGCTTTCAAATCTGCCGTACTATGCCGATCATGGATTCGGGTGAGTTCTCAGCGCTTCCTGTATTTGGATTGATTTTTTGCCTGCGTTTGTATGAGGGTTTGCCAAATCTTTGGAAGATGCTTGCTCTGCGAACCGGTTTCTCCCAAACACTAATTTGCAAATGTCTTACAACTCATAACAAAGCAACATTGGATGTTTTCTTGGGGTTTACCACTTAAGTTCCTAAATAATTAAAATCCTGTAAAAATGGAATTGATTATTTCGATTTATGTGGTTTTTATCCTATATATAGAATTTAGTGAAAAGATTGTTTGAAATGCGGATTTAGACCAAACATTTAGGGATAATGTCTGCTATCTGTTAAACAATACCAAAGCTTTAAGTGCTTCTTCTCAGAACTTTTGTTTTGCCCGTCGCATTTTTGCTGTAAAAGGGGGGATTGGGTGCGCAGCACTAGCCTATTAATCTTTATTTAAGCTTGAACTTGATTATTAAATTGAGTTCGGGTTTAAACTATAGCTAAATTTTCGAAAGCTCATGAGCCCTATTCCGTGTCTATTGATACACAATTGATGGCTTAAAATATTTTTAAATCCAGAAATATCATATTTAAAATGTACTAATGTATTATATTTTTTAAAAAATTGTTAAATATTAATAAAATTATAAAAAAGAAATAAAGTATAGTTATATTAAAAACATTATATATTATCCCTTGGAATTTTTATATTTAATGTATATTTTACATCGAATTTTCTAAATGTTCCAACTCACAAGCTAATGTCCCGGCAGGGTTAACTTAACCATAACTCGTTAGCTTATCGAGCTCAGTTCACGAGCTAATTTGTCGAGCTTAGCTCAAATATCTTGCAAGCTAGCTTGACTCGCATGCACCCTAGCTGAACACATACATTGTCATATTTACACATTTTGTATTTAAAGTTTACAAATTATTAACTTTTACTATTATTTGGGCTGAAATTTCACTCGAAAGTCACTTAAATTTTGAACTGGTCAGAATTGAATCAAATCGAATTATATCGAGTTGTTGCGACTCAAAAGTTAAATTCAAAATATTTTCAGGTCAATTTTGAGTTTATATGTTAACTTGCTTTATTTGTAATTAAAAACTTCAATTTTATATTACTGCCCTCTTTCTAGTTCTAATCCAAACTTTGCATTTTCACATAATATTAAGTGGATCATCATTTGTTAAATAGTGAATAGTATTATAGCCCAGTAATTGAGGCTCAGGATTTGTTATCCCAAGTCATGAGTTCAAATTCCACCGGCCACACATAATAAAAAAAAAAAAATCATTTGTTAAATATGTTTTGTCATACTTTCCTACAACATAATTATGTAATAACTCTACACAAAATATATAATATTGTTAAAAGGGAGCAAGTTGGAGGTAGGCGCTACAATGCGCTGTAGCGCCCCACAGCGGCAGGCAACTCGAAACCCAGGCGCTGTGGCGTGCTGCAGCGGCAAGCTACTCGAAACCCAGGCGCTCCGGCGCGCTGTAGCGCCTGATAGATTTCTACTCCAATTCAGATTATTCCCTAAGTAATTTTAAGGGTATTTTGGACCTTTTAGGGTCTGAAAATGAGCTGAGTACTTAAATAAACATGTTGATGGAGTTTCCTATGCTTTCATTCTCAATTTGTGAAGTTTTGGCTACTAAAGTTTTTAGGGTGTGGTAGCTACTCCATTGCGAAGAAGATAAAGCTCATTGAGGTTTTATTTTGTAAGGGTTTGTAACTCTTTTCTATATAGTGAAATCTTTTGTTCTCCTCCCTGTGGACGTAGGTGTTAACACCGAACCACGTAAATTTTTTTGTTGTGCTGTGTTTGTGATTGCATGCGATTATTTCTTGCTTTATTTAGTTTTTCTCAACACCTCAAGTATTGTTCCGCATTGATTCGTAACTCTAAGAGATCCCAACAAATGAAAAGATAAATCTGAGCACATTAGGGCATAAGTGAATTCTCCACTTATTGAACACATTGAATCCGCATCTTTTGATAATTTTTGTTCTACTTGGTGGCTTGCTTTAATTGTAGTTCCAACATATCTTCTTCTTTTGATTTCTTTTTTGTTATTTTCTTGACTTGATTTATAATTACTTCTTCACTGCCTTCCCTCATCACTCAATATAGAATTAGATTATTTTCTTAAATATCTTTTGCGAATATTCTTGCTTAAAATAATATCTTTGGTTCCATCCAGTTTTGATTTGGCGCTCCCGATGAACTACTCATTGGGTGCACTATTGGTGAAGAACTATCTGATTGATAATTTAATAAAATTAGTGTACTGATCTAATCTTCAAATGTAATCTTTATGAATTCTGATTTACTTTTTAATCCCGTTGAACCCATGTATATAATTAGTCTCTGATACTCTTCCCATTTTAAAATTAAATAAGCTATGCATAACATAAATTTTATCTGATATTGATGGTTCTCCTACATGATTGCAAGTGCTTTTTGTTAAAAAATTATAAAGTATAAATCAATAAGAAATAAAATTTGAGATGATGAGCAAAATCAAATAAAATAAAAAATAATTATTTGCAATTACAAACATAGCACAACAAAGAAATTTACGTAGTTCGGTGCTAACACCTTCGTGCACGGGGAGGAGAGCAAAATTTCACTATGTAGAGAGGGAGATACAAACAATTTTAGGGTTTACAAACCTTACAAGACTTCTATAAGCTTTTTCTTCTTCTTCTTCAATAGAGCAGCCACCACACTAAACCCTCACAGCAACAAAATCTCACAAAGAGAATGTCAACCTAGGAAACTCCTACCATATGTTCCTTTAAGTATAAAGCTTATTTTCAAACCCCATATGGTCCAAAATACATTCAATTTACTTGGGACGAAATCTGGACCGAAGCAGAATTCCATCTGGTGCTACGGCCTGGCTTCTGGTAGCCAGGCATCAGGGCGTGCTGTAGCGCCCAGCTCTCGGGTATCATCCGATGCGGCGTGCTGCAGTGCCTGCCTCTCGGGTGCCTGTTGCTGCGGCGCGCTTGCAACGCCTAATTCCGCTGCAACGCGCTGTAGCGCCTGCCTCGAACCTACTCCTTGATAACAGTTTTATCAAACTAGCTGTCATCTTATCATTAACAATGTTTAATGCCACGCTTCTCCCTTAGATTAAGGTCCAATTTCAAGTGCTTGTAATCTAGTAGATCTCAATCCGCTTAGTCCATCTTTTTTATCTTTACCTTTACAAACGATATTTCTTTAGATAGGAGTAGCCCTTCTATTTGCCTCATCCAGAATTCAAGAATCATTTCCATTGAACTTGTTGGTCCTTACTTTTTTATCTTTTGCCATAGCTCATAGTTGCCTTTATAGAATGATACTTTGATACAAGTTGTTGGGATATATCATAAAAAATCAAGCTTCTTTTCATACATCATTAAATTATCCTAGAACAAAAATTGATGTTCATTAAAGAATAAAACTAAACAAATGCTACACAAAACTTATGAGGTTTAGTGAATGTTTGCACATTAATCCTTTTTTTTTACTCTAAAAAAAGAGAAAAAAATATTTAAGAGAGAAAAAGGAGAAAATGCTTTTACTTGAGATGCACTCTATCTTTTAACCCTTAATCAAAGAATGCAAATCAAGACAAATATATCTCTAAGTTATTAAAACTAACACAATATCATATATAAAAATGAAATTGGTAGAAGGACTGCTGCATAAAATTTAATTTGTGGTCATAGTTTATTCTCTGCGGTATAATTTTGCAGTTCGGAAATATTCAAAGGAGAGGAGTTTGATAAATGGGTGGAGAGAATGGCAGCTCCAGCTGTTGCGTCCAGCCTGGGTCTGTACAGAGAGCTTCTAAACCTGGGCTTCAAGATCTTCCTTCTGACAGGAAGGAGCGAAGCCCAGCGGGCTGCCACCGAACATAATCTGAAGACCGCCGGCTTTCGAGGATGGGAGAAGCTCATTTTGAGGTTGGTTAGCCTTTTTTTTTTTTTTTTTTTTTGGCATTCTTACCACTAAAATATCTATTATTACAAATATAACACCCTAAATCTTTACCATTTCTTCAATTTGACTATTCATTTCTAATCATTCAAATTAAAAAAAAAAATACAAAATGTCTATTCATATGTAAGGTTTTGATACATATCTCCAAAATAGTTCAACTAGTATTTGAAAATATATATTTTTTTGTTTTACATTATTTATGTAGTCTCTTAAAAATTATATATTTTAAATGTAGATCCTAATCATCAAAGCTTTTGAGAACTAATTATTTGAGAGTTAAATAATTTTCTTCTTATATATATAAATATATATATCTTCTAAAAAATAATAGATGAATAGAATTTTTATTTAAAATATATATAAATCATAATTTTTTGTTAGAGAATAAAATAATTGGGAGCTATTTTTGGGATGATTTGAAGTCTTGTATTTGAAATATATATATATATATATATATATATATATATATATATATATAAATTATTCGGAACCCACTTTACTTTAATATATTTTTATGTATAAGAATAAAATTGATATGATACAATGGTGCAGAGAAATAGGGGATGAGATGAAAACGGCAAAGGTGTACAAGTCGGAGAAGAGGTCGGAGTTAGTTGGGGAGGGGTATAGAATACACGGCAACTCAGGTGACCAATGGAGCGACTTGTTGGGCTCCTTTGATGGAAACAGATCATTTAAGCTTCCCAATCCCATGTACTATATTCCCTGATTTCTATCTATATTGTATGTACTATATATGCGTCCAATAATACTCTCAATTCTTCAGTACCTATGAAATGCAATTCAGATTCAACATTATTCCTCTTAAATAGTTTGGCCCAAGACAATTTTCGATTCTTGCCGCTTGAAATCATCGTTTCACATCTCTGGCTCAAGGCAACCTTATAAACGTAGACTAGACCTGTCAAGCTGTGTTGGCCGGGTTGGGTCTAGTCTGTTCAGAAATTAAATAGTCAGACTTGAACCCGACCGGTTCACATTCTCAGCTCGAACATGGCCTATTTGTGGCACAAAACTAGGGCTTGCTTTGAGTCGAGTTTGAGCAAATCAGCTCAGACTCAAACTTGAAATTTTTGAGATGAGCTAGTTTCAGGCTGACCCGAATAAGATTTAAGTCCGACTTGAACTATATAAAACAAATTTATATTAATAGCTGGCGGACTGCTTTGGTACAAAGGTAAATCATGAATTTTATAACAAATAGGTCCCGAGTTTGATTTTACGCCGGACCAAATTTGTATTTTTATTTTCTTAAAAACTTCAAAAAAATGAGATTTGAACTCGGGCTGAACAAGGAAAATTAGGCACTAAGCTAGGTAAGAAACTTTGTAACATATATACATTTTATTAATTAATATTTTTCGTATGAGTCAGTTCAAGTCGAGCCTAACTTCAACTTGACTCAAATGGGTTCGAATCAAACTATTCTTTAACTCAAACTCGACTCGAGTTAGATTCAAAATTCGAGCGAGCTGAGTAAAATTGTGAGCCTTGCTCATAATAAAAATTTCTTTTCTTTTTTATGCAAAGATGATATAAAGGTAACGTGTACTTAAACTAGACTTGATAACTGTGTTGTCGGGTCATAATCAAGTCTGTCCTGAAATTGATGTCAAAGAAACTAACATGAGCCCAACCCATTTGTTAAATGAGTTACATTCTCAGGTTTGCTTTAAAGCATTTAACACCTAATCAATAATAACTGGAATCAATTTAACCCATTTGGACCCAATTAGCTCCAAATATAAATGACCTAAAGTAATTTACATTCCAATAATAATTTTAGAAGACAACTAAATCTATGTTATCAGGTTATGCATGTCAGTGTTGTTGGGTCATGCGGGTTGACTCAAACCCAACCTGCTATTATTCCCGAATAACCAAACCTGAAAATTTCAAGTTTGGATTTGGGCAGGGTTTCATGTTTCAAAAAATGTCAGCCCTAATTCAGACAGACCTCTTTAGATCTGTGGATTGAATGCATTTAATTGCTTAGAATAAAAAAAGCACCAAAGAATTTTCCAATCCTAAAAACAGTATTATTGCAAAAAAAAGAAAATAATTTTTTTGCAAGCATAACCTTATTAGTTAATAAACTGACTCGTCGGCAACACACTGCTATTTTTGCAGAATATGATAGAAGCAAATTTTTATTTATTTTTTGGCCCTTAAGCATTTGTCGAAGAATATGCCAAAATGAAGGTTCGAAACACAAAGCAGCGAAAAGAAGAAGAAAATGCAAATGTAAGCCGTTGAAGTTTCAATGACTTGGCCTCCTCCCGGTCACGCCAGCAACCACCTGCAGCAACCAATTTGATCAAAGAGTTGACTTAACTCAGAATCATTGTGTTTAGCAGGAATTTTTATTTATTTTTAAAGTGTTTATATTAATATTTATAAATGAATAAAATTGACTAAACATTTCAAACAGCTCATTAATTAAACGTCAACACATTATCATTATATAGATAAATATACTTTAAATGAAAAATGCTATGCTTACATAAGAATATACAACAAAAAATATTAAAGATCAATATAATTTTTTTTTTTAATTTTTACATATAATTCACACAAAAAAATGTATTCAACCAATAATCTATTTACACATATGATTGACATATTATCTTTATATTTTGGTGTATAATAATGTGTAAATATAGCAATAATTGTACAAAATTCAATTTTATTGATTTATAACAAAAATAGATATCATAAATCATTATGTTATTAAGTTCGGTGAAATAACTTAGTATCTGAGGTCTTGAATTTGAATTCTTGAGTTTAAGGGCTCAGATCCCAAAGACTATATATTTATTTTTTAAGATTCAATTAAAAAAAACATTATTATTCTATAAAACTATCATATATATATATATATATACATAATAAGCAAATATGTAATCAATGAGAATTAAACTCTTTATAAAATAACAATTTAAGAGCTTCAATTCACAAAATAGTATCTCGATCAGAGTAAATCCTTAGAAACGAGGAACCAAAGTGCTTTTTGTAATATTAAAAAAATTGGGATATTATTTAGGAGTATTGTTAGACTTACACAATAGTATACACTAATGTGTCAATCTAATGTGTAAGTAGATGATTTATTAAATACATTTTTTTGTGGGGCCTATATGCAAAAATTAAAAAAAAAAAATTCTATTGGTGCCGAATACTTTTTGATGTATATATTATTGTATAAGCATAGCATTTTTCATTATTTAGGTCACAAAAACATGATAAGCTTACTGACATCGCTGAGAGGCTGCTGCGGAACTTGCTCGGCGGTATCAAAAGAGTCCAGGATTGGCCTCACCACAGCAGGGAGAAAAATACCTGCACCATATCAAAATATCCAAAACATATTTTAGAGTACATTTTACCCATAATCACAAAATACAATGTAATATTTTAATCAACGCCCAAAACATTGCATAACAATAGTACATAAAGCATTCACAATTCACTCATCCAACAAACTAAGAATTTAATGTTTAAATTTTCAAAGTAATAATTTCACTCATAATCATACTATATTACAACCAAACCATATTAAAAGCTTATAAAAACAAATCATTCATCTTTTGAGCATCCTAATCTCTGAAAAGCATTTTTCATCATCACCATCAAAACATTTCACAACGTAAAATCCCTTTTATATGTTGCCGAGTGACATTTCAAACTATCTTTCAAGTATCTCTAGCTATGAATAAACAAGATGCTTTATCTATTCAACAGTTTTTTTTGTGTCTGACAACCTTTGAACTATCATGTTGCAGAGCCAATCACTTGCTCTCGTCCCAAATTTTGCCAACAAACAACTATCTAATCATGTGAGTGGATCAGTAAATCAAATTGAGAGATTTCCAGAAGAGGATCCTAACATGTGAGTGGGGTAGATCATTCTTAGAAGGGTGCTCACTACACATTTTGTATCTTGAAAACATAATATTTCTTTTTGTTATCTTATTATTCCAACTAAGACTATAAGCCTGATCGTCAGAGTATCATTTTTCTATAAATCTATTATCACCTAATGTCTTGAACAAGCTTTATACATGCATCCATCCATAATGTGGAAACTCTTACAATTATACCCTGGCATTGATGTTTCAGGCTTTGCACACTTTTCACTGCATTCAAATAATACAGCAAGTCGCTTCTAAGCAACACCCCTCTAGAACAATTTCTCAAAAGATCATGTTCATCATATACTGATTCTCATCCACTTGCTGCAATTAATCACTTTTCATATCTAGGATTTGGAACTCAGCAATGACGATATGATATGTCGAAATCATCTAAGTTTCTTTTCAATAATTTAATCTTCAAAATATATGTCATGCAAATGTCTCTCTGATGTCAATTTCAATCTTGTTCAGCTTAATTATAACATTTATACCATACGATGCTTAAATTAAACATAACAAAAAAATATTAATTGAAATTTTATAAAATTTCCTTACGTTTAAGAATAGCCACTTGCACTCAAAACACCGTACTCATTGATTACATCACAGAAAAATATTAAATTTCCTATAAAATTACTAAACAACCGTAAAATAATATGATAACATTATAATCAGATTACTTTACACCTAAATTTTTCAGATTAATTCTTGCCAAATAACCCCTAAATTAAAAATACTGCATCAACCATTCTAAATGAAGAGAATAGATGGGAAGAAGCATGGCTAAAATGATAATCCAGTTGCTCTCTTAACTCGAAGATTCATATGATCCTTCAAATTTGAGCCTTGCAGATTTCTATCATGGCAAGAGCAAAATCAGGTGCACTACAAATTTTGTTTTCAGTTATGATTTTGATGAATTTCCTAGATATTAAATTGACAAAAAAATTTCAAACTGACTAAGAGCACAAATGTACTAAACAAGTCATAGATGCGGTGGTGGAAATTTTAAAAATCCTTTGCTATGCTTAAGGGATTAAAGGTTATGATGTTGTAATATAAAAGGATTGTAAGGCTGTGTTGCGGATTATTTGTGTAGAGAGGTGTTCCTGGAACGGATGGATTAGGTAGGTCATGTGGAGGGCTTGGAGTTCAATCAAATTGAGATAAAGGTTATGGAAAGAATTGGATTCTTGTAGAATTTTTGAGGCCAGGAAAGATGAACCCTAAAAATAACAAAGGCTGTGTGAGCTAGGATTTTAGTTCGTCAAAAGTTCAAATCCTACCAATTGCAAGCTTGTCTCTTAATTCAGCTCAATTTCTTTCCAAAATATGATCTCTAGAAATATATCTTCCATTAAAATTTTACAAAATCCCTTTGACTGTTTGCTTCAATCTTGAATAATCTTTATCATTTTTCCAACATATACACGCTTTATTGTACATTCAATGATAGCAATTGCAAACCTACCAAAAATAGTACTTCTCTTGATTAGATTTTCTTCAAACTTTGAAGTTTCTAACAGCACGCATACAGAAAATTGCTTTGTACTTCTTTTACGCTTTATTGATGATTATCTCAATGAACGCAAATTAGCAGTGGCCAACTCCAAATTACTAATTGATGACCCATAAAATTCTACAATAATCAGCACGGAAAGCCTTCGTTGCCAAAATGAAATGCTCTTGATTAGCCTTTGATCTTTTAAATGGCTTAATTCGAAAGTCAATACCGCGGCCAATCATACTAATAAACTGAATTTCCTATCTAAGGAAACTATTTTTCACTCAACCCACCGTCATCGGCCCTTCATAAGAAAAAAACTAAGCTTAGTCATATAGCCTTTTTCAAAAATACATTTTCTCCAAGTATAGAAAATTCCAATATCACGCGGAATAAAATGCCTTGCAAATGCCTTTCACCTTATGATGTGCAAAGGTTGAAGATCTCAATGAATGCAAGTTGGTGGATATCTACTCTCAACTCCTGAGGAATAGCAGGTGGGGGAGCCTATCCTCAAAGCAATATGTTGATAGTATGTTGCATTAACTCTACCACTACTACAATATCTCTACTCCTAAAAGTTTACAGCGGAGGATGAGTAGAAATGAGTTGTGATCAAGACTAAATAAAATGCTTGTGCTTCTAAAAAGAAATTAGCATGTGCTTCTATGTTTTAGTTTCCAAATACAGTCACTTCTTGTGTTTAAGGGGATGTTTTATGGCAAATATTTTTGATGCAGAGTAACATAAATGTATGGGTTTCAACATTTTTGGAGAAAAAAAAAAGAAGAAATCCTGGAGCAAACCTAAAACGCATGAGAAACTCAACCCCGTGTATTTGGAATGCACCCAAATTAGGGCATTTTAAATACACAAAGAACTCAATCTCAAAAAGGAGAATAATGTGCCGCAAATTCACCAGCACCTTTATTGTGCTGGGTACCTTGAACCCTATCAGCGACCTTGTCTAAATGCATCGTGCTTGCACTTATATAGTCCAATCGTATGAGCAATGTCTCATTTTATACTGCAGTTCTAAAGCCCCTTCCATTCTAAATTCAACCAGCCAAGCAACCCTGCAAGGGAGCAGCAACGGAGAGCTGAAATTGTTATGAATTAAATTCAAAAAAACCTCTAAGAGGATTTTTGCACACAATACCTAACAAGAAAAACAAAGGCAACAGAATAAAAAATCGTCGCCCGTGATCAATTCCTCTATCATAATTTTTAAAAAATATGCATCAGATCTGAAACTTAGCGAAAAGCTAGCACGCAAATGAGGTCAAACACAGGCTCACTTCATACTCCAACTAGCCATAATCAGGAAAAACTTGCGTCGACAAGAGCCGTGATCCGAAATCAAGTATAGTTATGAATTAGGGTTTCAGTCGAAAAGTATAAAATATACCAATTCCTCCGATGAGGCAAGAGGCCGCCACCACGGGTTCCTGGACGACGAGGACCCTCAGCTTCTCCATAAACCCCATTTGCGCTCTTCCGCCTCCGCCAATATTCTTCCGATGAAGGATTTTAAAGAAAATTTTGTTCTGCGCATTTTGACCGATTTATCTTTAAATATGTTGCTTTTTTTATTTTAATTTTTTAAAGTAAAATTAATAAAAAAATATTATTTAAATTTGATAATATGACATCTAAAAAAATATCTAATAATTTTTTTTATTAATATTTATTTATTTAAATTAAAATAATATAAATATTATTTTTAAAATTTATATTAAAATAATATCTAAATTTCATTTGAATAAGATTTTTATGCACCACATCAAAAATTTAAATCTTTATATACACAATAATCATATTAATTTACATTCAAATATCTAATAAGCTCAAATTTATATGAAATTTTACATACACAACCCTCTTGAGATTTTCAACTTTTGCAGTTTTACCATTAATAATAAAATATGTGAATTATGAAAATTTGCAGGCTAAATAAGCAAAATATTTTGTTTTATTTATCATCTATCTGATCATCATGGGAAAATGGCGGCTTAGGCTCTTAATTAAAGTTAATAATATAGTAACTGAAAATATTAATTACATGGAGCGGGAAGTGGGGCTTCCAAAATCCAAATGAATAATTACCGATAATTAAAAGTAATTAACTGATACTCTATTCAATTAAACCCACTGCATTCATTCCTCGCCGTACGTATGTATTCATTGAATTCTTTCCATACGAAGGTTTCATGCCTCCGAAACACAATTTTTTTTTTTTAAATTCAAATCATAATTATTTTATTTTTTAATTATTTTGGAGCATATATCAACTTTTTTATAGTAAAATATGAATTTCTTTTGTATAAAATAATATGAATAAAAAATGCATCAAATAAATAAAATAAATTTTTTTATTATAATTTAAAATATATATTAAATAATATTTTAATTATTTTTCTTGAGACAATAGATTTTTCTTCTATTCAATAGGGATAAACAACAAAATTTTATTTTATTCTCAAACTCTAAACATTTAAGTATCTAAAATCTTAAGAACAATTTAAAACTTTAGGTGCTCTAAGAGAGTATATATATTATAAATTACTATATATGTTTCACCAATAATTTTAGGAAATTTACATATTAAATACATATTTTCTTAGATCTACAATAGCAAAATATTAATTTAAGATTGAAAATTTTAAATATAATGTTATTTCCTATATTTTTTTAAATTAGTTTATATTAAAAAAATCAAAAATTAAATTAGATATTAGATATATAAATAAATGGTACTGCTATATTTAAACATTAATATATATCAAAAAATATATATATATAATATGTCAATCTAATATGTAAATAAATAGATTATTAATTAAATACAATTTTTTGTGACCTATATGTAAAAATTAAAAAAATTAAAAATTTTTTATTAGTTTTGTGTATTTTTTTGATATATATTTGTGTGTAAGCTTAATACTTTTCTAAATTATTTATTAAATAAGTCTATAAGCATAAAAAAAATAAAAAAATTTCTCTGATGCATATTCGTAAGTATAATATTTTATATATTATCAATATTAAGAAGAAAATCGCAAAGGCGTATCTGCGAGAATCTCACAGAAGTCATCAAACGTTCCTCCCCGAGGCAGAGAATTAATGATTACGTTTAATTAACTCATATTAATAATTATTTGGATAAATTATAACAGTTCTCCGTAATTACTTTTTAACACTAATAATTGCTTTTTTTCAAAGTCAGATTTTAAAGCACTTCTCATTCGTTCGTGCATCCGCAGTGCAATTAAGTTAATAATTACGTTAATTAATAAGCAATTAATCACAAACTTCTCGAGAGCGGGAATATAAATGGCTTCCCCCTTCCTTCCTCCTCTGTTCGCAGATTTTGAATCTGTTCAGAAATGGATTTATTGTACGGCATTGATGCAGCTCAGAGCTTTCTTTCATGGCCGAACACTTTCTTCGAAGACCAGATCCCGTATTTTGAAGACAGCAGCCCGCCTGATCTCATCGACTTCGCTCCTCCCGTGCTCAAGTAATTCGCACCCTCAGATCATTATATATTTCATTCTTAGCTAAAATAAAGATCATTAAATTTATTTATTAAATAGATGACAAAATAGGTACATTTTATTATATATACATATAGTAAAACTATAGCTTCCATTATATCCCAAAGTTTTAAATATGCAAATTATTAATTTATTATTGTATTATTTAATGCCAGTTTTATAATCTGCGCTTAAAATTTTTAATTATTAATTAAATTATTTTAACTACTATAGTATATATAAAGTAAATTTATTTTTATTAATAATTATTAAAAAATAGGTACATTTTATTATATATAAATATAATTCGAGTAGATTTATATGCTAAAGTTATTAGTATACAAATTATTAATTTATTAAATGTTATTTATATTTATTTGGAATTCTTAGATATCTAGATACATTTTATAAATAAATATACAAATTATAAAATATATCTCTTTTAGAGCTTCAAATAGTCATTATTAAAATATATATATATTTTTTGTAACAATATATATATATATATATAATAGGTGCTTTTTAATATATATATATATATATATATATATATATATATATATAATAGGTGCTTTTTATTATATATATATATATATTTAAATCTTAAATTAATCATCTACAAAAAATTACAATTTAATTACTCCTAAAAAATATTAATAATTATAATTTGAATTTAAAATATATAAATTTTACTAGATTAAAAAAAAGTGTGTGCACTTGCAGCAATACGTACGATCTGTTGCCGCTGCCCGAATGTCTCGACCAAAAGCCGTTAATGCCATTCAGCTGGGCCTGCGCAGCTGATGTGAAGCCAGTGTCGGCCCATATCTCGCCGGCGGGGGCGGATCCGTCCGCCGGCAGCGTTGAAAATTGCCGGAAAATGCCTCCGATGGGGAGAAAGACAGCCGGAAGAAGGGCGGCGAGGCTGGGAGAGGTGGGGCTGGAGGAGATACGGACTTACTTCGACATGCCCATAACGCAGGCGGCGGCGGCCATGAACATTGGCCTCACCGTGCTTAAGAAACGCTGCCGCGACCTCGGAATCTCCAGGTGGCCCCACCGCAAGATGAAGAGCCTTAACACCCTCATCTCCAATATTCAGGTACTGTTCATCATCAATTAATTCTCAATTTTTCTTTAATTTTTTAATTGGAAAAATCAGATTTATTTATTAGTATTTCAACATAAATAATCACATCTATATATATAATAGAATATTATTGCACTTACATATTACTATATACTAAAATAAATAAATACTTTATTTTTTAATTATTAGTCTACTAATTAACATTTTTTTATATAAAAAAAATATTCTACAAATACTTTTAACAATAACATATGTATTTATATATGATTATGTGTTTAGTAAATATTTAAATGTTTTATATAAACATGATAAAATCTTTCTTTTAATGTTTATTGAATATTACAATATATGTTATATATAAAATTTGCATGAATATCCTTACATGACTAATATTAATTTTCAATATTTATATAAACTAACATCTAGCTACAAAATATTATTACATTGTATAATTTTGTTGTGATATATTGAAAATTTGAAAAAAATTATTTTAAAATTAAAATTTTGATTTTTTGAAACATAGGAGTTGGGAAAATGCTGCGTGGATACAAACATTCAGAAGGAACTAAGATCTCTGGAAGAGCATAGAAAGCTAATGGAAAACAATCCAGAGTTGCAATTAACAGAGAAGACGAAGAAGCTAAGGCAAGCTTGTTTTAAGGCTAATTACAAGAGGAGAGTCGCCATGCAACGACCCTACCTTCAGCATATCCAGAGGATTAATTTTTTCAATTAGGAAAATCTAACACTTAAATATATAATAAGCACTTCACTGTTACATACATTCTAATCGAGTTTGTGAAATGTAATTCCATTAGCCGATTAGAATAATTAAATGAACAATGGTGTTCTCAAAAATCTTATTTTTAATATATTCATCAATGCCCACAACAATTTTAATGTTCATTGTTTTAATCATAAATATATAACTATATATGGCATCATATAATATAATAGTGAATATGATTTTGGAAGTATACAAACCTCATAATAGATTAAATGTAGCATGACTACTAATAATCTTTAATTTGTGACTTAGTCTACCATTGTTGTATTAATACTCTAAGAATAAACATCTTCAAATAAGAAGTAGAGCACTCCAAATATGTGATTGAGGGTGATGTATTCTTCTTGACTAACATTTAGGCCATGGAAGGAGGAGATAGATTCATAGAGTGCATGTTAGACTATGAGCTTTCCAAAAATAAGTGAAACTATAACAATTTATTTTCTTATAAGAGTTGAGGGCTATGAGCTGAATTTCACTCAAAAGAGTACAAATATTGCAAAAATCAACTTTATTGGTACATTTAAGAAATTTGTTGGAATAAAGATCCTAATCCTGAGTATTTCTAACTCCGATCATGTAGAAATTTCAAGCACTGTTTTTAAAGGAGTATGGACTCAGACTCTACACGAAAAAAGTGATTGCTATCCCGTTGATTTTGTAGGCCATATATCTAAAAATTGTAACATCATTACTAAAGTAAAGCAAGGCTAGCCCTCCCATCAAAGTAAAATATTCTCTTAATAGTCCTTGAATAAATGTTGGATGAAAAATACATATGCAAATAGCTCTCAAATGAATGTCTTGCAAAAAAATGTGAGTCGAAATCCAAACTATAATGTTGTTCTAAGATTAAGATAAGTCAATACTTCAAGCAAGAATCAAAATCATGCCTTCAGAAAAGTAAAAAAAAAATAGCCGCTACTAAAATCCTAAAATTTTTGCTAAGATAAAACTATGTGCCCCAATTAAAGTGTAACAATCATAGCAAAGTAAATTATACATTACTTAAAAAATTGTCTTTGAAGAAACCTAATAATCCAATTTTTCATATGATAAATGTATAAATTTAGATGAATATAACCTCTATGAATACCATAGCATCGGCATAAGAATAAACACAAATGTCGCAAAGTACTTGTTAGGAACCATCAATTATAAATACATAATTTACAATCACAATTATCTCCAATCGAAATAATGCAATGTTTGATTTTGTTGCCACACTTTATATGATGTTTATAATATTGATCAAAAGAAAGGTGCTCTTTCTATACTGTATAGAGTTGCTAAGAAAACTTTCTTACATAAAATAAGTTGTGTTATAGGAAAATGAATTTCTTTGTAAATCAAAAATGATTTTAGAATTCAAGGTGAGGTTGCAAATGAATATACATGATTTGTGCTTTTCTCATTTTCCTCGCAAAGAAAGCAAATAGTCGACACAATGACACCTCTGGCCTTATAGTTAAGTAGTTTTTAACTCTGTCACCAAAAATATTACCAAAGAAAACATACATATTTAAGTTTGTATCATGAACCAACTGCATTTCCATTGGTTAACTCTAGTTTAATAGTTTATAGCGTGCTTTTGTCAACGGCAATTGAAAGCAAACATAGGCTTATTCGTAATATGAGTGCTTTGAATGAACCATTGCTATGCTTAATCAAATAAAGAATTTCTTTTGTTGTGCCTTAAAAATTGTGAAAAAGTGAATGTTGGGTTTGGGAAAAGTTATTGGGATCTCTTAGGGTTACAAACTAATGTGGAGTAAAACTTGAGATGATGAGTAAACTAAAATAAATCAAGAAACATTCACATGCAAACACAATCACAATCCAAGATAAAACAGAAAATTTCACTAATAAGGTTTACAAAATCTTACACAAACTTTAGGAGCTTTCTCTTTTTGCAATGGAGTATTCACCACACTCAAAACCAATTGAGGCTAAAAAGAATTTCAGATTTTGCCTCTTAACCCTAAAAATAGGTTAAGAAAATATATATAGGCTATTCAAAGTTGGGTTGACTGAGCCGCAGGCGCTACAACGCACTGTGGCGCCCGCCTCTCGGGGCCAGTCGCTACGGCGCGCTACGGAGCGTTGTGGCGCGCCTCCAAACAGTTTCTTCAATCAATAATCTCCACGTCATATATCATGTGCTTCACATGAGAGTTGAATCCCCTATTGTGGCGGCCCTGCCCCGCCGTGGTCCTATTAACCCTAAAGTTAACATGATTACGGTGGAGGGGTCACCAAATGACAAAGTTCCCACTTAAGATTGGATTAGACACACATTCTAATCCAATTTAAATAAGGACTTTGCCATTCAATCCAGAATACTATCACTAAATGATCATACATGAACTCAGAGTGCGGAAGCATAAAACATAACATCCATCCAATACAGTATAAATACAATAATACAGAATAAGTAAAGTACTGGAAAAAAAAAATAATCCTGTATTATTACAACATTTAATGAGTTTAACAGAGCTGAAAGAAAACTCTCATCCTCACTGAAAATAGAAACCTAAGCTACAGATCTTCAGGAACGGGCTCCTCCTCCAATGGCAAACTCTCAACTGGATCTGCTAAACCAACAAACTCAGAATCTACCATTATCAGTTTCATAATGGTAGGGCCCCAGCCAACAAAAGAAAACTGGTTAGACAATAAGTCTAAGTACATTTTAGGGTAAGAGTTTATTTAAGTTAACTGAATATCACCATAAAAACAGAACTGAGCAAAAATAGGTGCAGAAAAGCGTACAAAAGAACTGAAATAAGTTATAAACCATAGTTTATAACTAAATAAAAAGGAAGTAAAACATACCTCCTCCAAGCAACTGCAACACAAACAGGTAAGTAAAAGAAGTGTAAAACTATAAGAAAATACAACCTAAATATGCATATGATCAAACTGATTATGCCAAGTGACATAAAATACTAAGTACACTAACATCCTAAACAAGCTTAAGAACACAGTAAGTAAATCTAGCATCCTATATAAAAACACGTGCAGGAAAGCTGTAAGTAAAATAGTGCTGAAATGCAGAATATACTAGTAAAACAGTAACTGTAAACTAAAACTATAGTAATTGTATAAGCCATCTGAACTGGATACGAACTCAATAATTCTTAGCCTGATGAGCTAAGAAACTCTGAACTGAACATCACTGAAACTCTTAGCCTGATGAGCTAAGACAGAACTGAATGTAAGTGTACTTTAATTAGTATATCCATATCAGAATCCTGACTCTGTAGTCAGTAGGGCAAGAGTCTATCCATCCTATCACTCGGACTAGGCATGGCCAATAGACTGTCGGACATTAAACCCTCGAAAGGTTGCTGACCCCGAACGGGTTGATCGAAGAGGTATACTAATCAAGCTACACCTTACAAACCACTTATGAAACAAACATAATGCTATTTATGAATGTTCAAAATTGACATAAGATATTTACCAAATATCTTAAGTACATAATATATGTTCAAGGTATAAGGCTCAAAATCAAGGAATGCGAAGCATCAAAAATCAAAGTGCAAAAAACTCTATCTAAAACACAGGTGATATCCTTTGTTATCTACTTTATTCGTTCTATCTACTCTAAGTTACATAAGTTTCAGAATTTATTAGTTCTTACACATTCTGTAACTTAGAATCACGAATCCTACTTGTTGAAGATAATTAGGACTGGCCAAGTCCTAATTATAACTTAATCAAAAGACGACTATTTGGTTAAAAATGAATAAATCAGCGACCTAATTTTGTAATTTAATTCATCCCAACCTCATCTTGATTAGCCAAATCAAGATGAAAAGATTAAGAATTAGACTCCGGATGATGGGGTCTAATCACTTAATCTAAATGTATAACTAAGGGTCTAAGGTTTAGAACCCAAATCTCACAGATTAGGTTAAGGCAAATCCTAATGATAAATCAAATTCATTAGGATAGATCTCTATTCTTAATTCTAAAGTTTAAAGATCAAATAATCATTTAATAAACTAAGAAAATCTATAAACTAGAAAACTCAAGGTTTCACCTAATTGAGTAACCCAATTTACTCAATAGATGAATTCTAACTTAAGATCTATTCATAATCTTAGGAAATAAGGCTCTTAATTACTAAGAGTATCTCTCAAGACACACATCCTAACTAATGTTATAAGACCTAAGGATGAGTCTAAGAATGATTAAAGGAAGATAAACACTCATAATTCACTTAGGAATTTTCTTAAGGAGTATAATTTGAGATTTTAATAAAAACCTAATTTAGACTTAAATTTGAATAATTTCAGTTCTAAGTCATTCTATTTACTGATTTTAATGATTGGAAAATTAAATTTAGGGCTTTAAACGGCTAAACCCTAGATTTGGGCAAAATGACTATTTTGCCCCTCCTCAAGGGTTCAAAAGATCAAATTTTGATTTAGGGCTTAAATTCTGAAATTTTCTTTTGGAAAGTGTTTCTTACTGTCTAATATAAGATTAGACAGCAACTAAGTTAAATTTGGGTGATTAATAAGCCATATGAGATCAAATTAGTGAATTTGACTCATAAGGGCAATTTAGTAATTTGACTAAGTGAAAGTTAAATTTTCTTTCAGTTTAATGTTCTTTACTGCCTAGGCTTTCCATAGAACCTAAATTTGCTGAATTCTGATAAGTATTGACCAAGTTATGGCCAATACAAGATTTAGGGTTTTAAGGTGAATTAAGGAAATCTCAAATATGGGTCAAAAATCCTAACTTTGCCAATTAGTATCCAAATTAAGTAAAATTAGTGACTATGAATTACAAATAGCTCACTGATCATAATGATATGTGGTAGGCTCAATTTGGACCTATTTTGACTAAGTTGAGACCTAATTAGGGTTTAGGGTGATTAGTGAGTGATTAACAAAATTAATCACTCAAAAACTATTCCAACCTTATAGATTGATTCTAAATGGATCTAGGAGTCCTCTGAAATTTAAATCTCTCAATTTGAGTTACTAGATTTTCTAATATTCACTAATCAATATTTAGAGAAATTAAGGGTGATTAGCAAATCTAACCATTAGATCTAAAATATTTTTACATATTATTATAAATTAAGATTTTCTGATCTAAATGGATTTTTGGATCATCAAATTTGGAGCTCAATTGACCAAGTTATGGTCAATTGAAGATCTAGGGTTAATTAACCTAATTAGGGTTTGGTCCTAAAAGTGATTAGGCTCAAATTAATCCAAACAGCAAAATAAATACTATCGAATTAATCCTTAGGGTTTTCTGATCACTTTAAGACCCAAATTGGGTATGTTTGGATCAATCTACACAAAGTTATAAGCTAAATAAGATTTGTGGTATTTAATTTAAATTAAATTAAACCTAAATAATCATTTTGCAAAATATTGATCCTACAGAAAATTGAATAGCATCACTAAATTTCTTATATTTTTCTGATTAATTTGATATATTCATTTGTATAATTTGGACATATATTTAATGAGTTATTTAAGTTTAAAGTTTGGTATTTAATTAATTAATTATTACTTTTTAATTAAATTAATTAAATCTGTTATTATATATATATATATATATTTCGATTATATTTAACTGTTTATTTATATATAATTAATTTTATTATTTTCTTTTCTGCAGGACACGTGGCGGCTGCTCATTGGCTGAGCAGACAGCGGCGGGCCCCACGAGTCAGTCCGCTGACGCACGGGCCACGCGTCGCGCCAGGATTGGCTGGCGCGCTGCGCATGGGTCCCGCCGTGGCAGCTGAAGCGACGTGGCTCGGGCCACGGGTGTAACAACTTTTGGGGGATAGAAGATTAATCCAAATTTTGAGTGTTACCTTAGCACCCAACACTTGAATAGAAGAAAATAGATCAAATGCTAATGCTAAGTGGCCAAGTCTCTTTATGAGTATTTGTTAAGTTAAAAATGAATGAAAAAGAAAGATACATATAAATGCAGATATACAAACATTTACAAATAAGCAAACCACTCATTCATCCAAGTAGTCTTATATTCATTACAAATACAACACAAATTAATAACTGAAATAAACGTAACTTATATAATTTATTTATTACAAGGCTTTTCAATATACATGGCAGTTTAAAAGTGAATTAAAGTTTGACTATGCGAAAGCAGATTTCCATAAGGATTCTTCAAGTACTGGGCCCTGCATTACCTGAATAAAAGGGCTCTTGTTCTATCATATTTTGGTATTTAAATATGATAGGGCAATGCCAAGAAAAGAAAAAGGTAGTTAAACTAAACAGTCTAAGTACAATTTAAAGTTAGCTATGTTTTTAGATTAACAAGATATCACAATTGTTATTTACAATTTAAGGTAAGCAGCGGTGTTATAAAAGCTGTAATGTATGGGAAAGTAAAGTAAACGTAACTGTAAGGGAAACAGTATGAAATAACTCGAGTAAAAATACTCTCTTTTAATAAAGTTCTAGCCTATTACTGAAAATTGGTAGGGAAGGCATTTTAAAGGCTAGAAACTGCTATGTGCATAAAATGAAAGCAATATATGATCAAATGGGATTTATGCTGAGTAAGCAAATAACATACAGTTAAGCTTTAATTGAAGTTAAACAACATACACTGTATTTAAACTAAACTGAAATAAGCAATACACAAAACTGAAAATAGAGAGTGTAAAGCTAAAGGAAGTAAGGAAATATCTTAGATTCTCATTCTAAGATAATCATAGTCTAAGACTATGATTTGAAAGCATAACTAAATAGTTATGAAGAGATCTTACAATTTGTAAAAGAATCTCTTATATTATTAGTTAAAGTTACATTTAGAAATACCTCATTCTGTAGGAGTACACAACAGAATGGGCGAGGAGTTAAGCACGTCTGCCTAACCAGATACAGTGGGGAAGATGAACATTCACATTTACCCTCCCTAAAATGTGAAGTTCTCATGTAAACATTTTTATTTGTACTCTAATTGCCTTAAGGCATTTCCCCTTTAAAATTTTAAGAAAAATCTTTATTTATGCCCAAAGTCTTGAATATATGTTCAAGGATATGAGGCTCAAAGCTATGCAAGTATTCAATGGATTGCAAAAATTGTAAAGTATGTGATATCTTTTTGTTATCTAAATATTTTAATAATCTACTTTATTATTGGAGTTAATCAAACTCCAAAATTGGCTTATAGATATTTAATCTAAAGTCAATTTCGAATAAAAGTAGAAGGAATTGTAAATGAAATTAGAAAGATATTACAATTTCATTAAATACAAGGAGAACTTATCCAAAGCTTAAAAAGAAAAGAAGCTATTAATTTCAATTAAAATTAAAAATGAACCATTGAATTGAACATTTTAATTTGAATGTTAAAGCTTTTTGAAATATTTCTAAGTCTTAAAATTCTTAGAAAATTCGGCAGAATCTCCTTTGTTTTTGTTCAAATTTTCAATTTTCACAATCAATAAGTCAACTTTTACTGACTATCTCCAGTTCTAAAGTAGAGTTCAATCCTTTTTATAGGATTGCTCATTTCCAGTTCTACAATAGAGTTCAATCCTTTTTACAGGATTGCTCATTTCCAGTTCTACAGAAATTCAACTAAGCAATTTAATAACCTATATCAAACATTTAATAACAAAAGATGCAGAAATAAATTTAGCAACTTAAAAGATCATCGTTATGTGACTTTCGTACATAGCATTTAATTTAGTAATCCTGTATTAGTTTTACAACTCAACTTGCAAAGATTAATATCATTAAAGTTAACATTTAAATATAAAGCCAAATTCATTTGATTTCAATGGCAGCATATGATCTTCTGAATGTATGACAGCATTTGTAATATAACATTAGATGGCAACATGAATCTCATAAGATATATTGCAGCATTCGTAATAACATTAAATCTTATAAACTAATAGCATCTTATTCATTCAATATTGTTAATTGCTGAAATGCTAACTCAACATATAAGGCATATAGTCTTCTCCATAATAAGTAATGGCATCTCGTTTTGTATTTGAAAAGACAGTATGAAGTAAGTGACAACATTTACTCTTAATTGAATGATAGTGCTTGTTATCTGATCTATTGATTTTATATTAAAATGAAAGACAGCATTTAATCATTGTGTCCTTATATAAAAATGGCAGCATTTGATAATATCATGACAAATGGCAGCACTTGATAATATAGCAGCACTTAACATAAATGGTTTCACATAACTATCTATGATTCCTATGAATCCTTTAAGATGAGTTTTAAAGGCAGCATATGGCTTTGATTATAAATGTGGCAGTAACAATAAAAATATTTGGATTCTTTTTGAGGTGATTTTATAAGCAACATATATGATTTATACTTTTGATTTTTAAATGCATAGATGAAAGTAATGGCAGCAATCTGATTTATAATGAAATAGATGATAGCATTCAATCATAATTGAACTTAAATAGAAATATTTGCTCTCATAAGATAGCATTATATTTTTCATGATATTTAAGCAACACATTTTCTCTTTTTCATTTGATAGCAGCATAGAATTACTTAAGCTCTCATTTTTACTCTTATCCATACAATTGGCCACATGTAATTGCATTTGATAAAAAAAAAAAAATAAATAAGAAATTTCAGTATATGGTAATAATAACAATACTCATCATCCTATCCCCTTTATCTCATGACCATTTGTTGGCCAAAAAAATATGATTCCAATATAGCAGCATTTGGTACCTTTGAATCAATTAAAAATTTTATAAGACTATAGATGATAGCGGCATTTGTGTGACATAATTGGCAGCACTTTGTAGGATAGCATTTAGTTCTACAATTCATTGCATCATTTCATAAATAATAGCCTTTGTAAGAAAAATTGACATCAATAGGTCCACATGAGATGGATCAATATAAAGATGTGAGTCCAACACATATCATGTAGTTTAATTAAAAATAAATTTGATGACAATATTACAACTATTGATAACATTAAATCACTTAAAACCATAGATAGTAGTGATATGGCAGCAATTTTTTTATTCTTAAAAAGAATGACGACAAATGATTCCAATGGCAGCATTTTTATAAAGTAATTGACAGTATTTATAAAACATGAATGACAGTGATTATATGAATGATAGCAATCAATTCTCTATTGCATGGTAGTATTATATTGAACTAATATTAATAGTATTTGTTACTCCTAATTCATGTAACACTTCATTATATAAGAGATGGAAGTAATCTTATTACTTTAGGATGAATGAAAGTCTTTAAATTTCAAAGAACACATAACAATATTTAAACTCATAGTTTATTGGCAGCATAACAAAATTGACTTTTGCTAATGTAAAATAACACACGTTATTGACAATACAGCAGCTGTGGGGTTGTAAAAAAAGTGGATCCGATACCATGTAGAAAGACGAAATATGCATAAACAAAGAGGTAGTAGCAATTGATATGAATAATCATTTCTCCAGGAATTTCAGTATATTTGCATACACGTATAGATCACTTTAAATACTTATCATGATATTTATTTAAAACTGTAGACCACTATAAGAACAAATGAAATCAGATATATACTAAATTATCCAGCAATTGATTTGATACACTAAATAACATCTTTTTGGATCTTTAATTAACACATGGTAGTATTTGTTTCATCTTACGGCAACGATTTGATTCATAATATGTAATACATCAGTTTAAATCTTATAATATAACTGAGGGCAGCATTTGAATATTTATCCCTATATACTGGATGGTAGCATGTGATTTTAATATAAGAAACGATAATATTAAATTTCATCAGCCTGACTGTACACATTTGATAATAACATAAATGACAGTACTAACTCTCTCATTCCCTTAGATGACCTCAATTAGATCCTATTGAATTCATAGCAGTATTGCATCTAAAAATTATAGCAGCATTTAAGCTTTATTATAGCAGAATTCACCTTACTCAGATGGTGGGACTAGTCCCATTATGATGTTCTTTGTAAATAAAGTATTTGCTTTTCATTAAATAATTGCAATTGGAAAGAACCAATCGAAAATAATATACATCAACTCTCCTTATACTAATCTTAATTTAAACAAGTGCTGAAGGACAATCCTTCAATTTTTGAGAAGAAAAAAAAAAAAATAATAATCAGCACATGAGCATCAACCTGCTCTTTATAAATGAAAACTTTAATAAGATTAGTAATGAGAATAGATTTTCTCTCATCTTGTCTACGTTTTCTCTCAGGATTCAATTCATCCCAACTTGAACAAACAACAATCAAAGAAAATGATAGTCACATTTTCACATCAAAAGAAATCAAGTTATTTAGCTAAGTAATCTGTTATTAATGAATGATTCAAATACTTTGATAAAGGGGCATAAATGAAAAACTTCATGAAAGAATAAATTCATGCTAAAATGTAAGACTTGCCTTTTGATCTTATGCCTATTATTTTCTTCAACAATCATCGTATAAAATTTATAGTAAGATATCATACTCAGCACACTACGTGATTAATATTACTACATCATAATAAATTATGTTTGAGAAAATTGAAAGTTTTCATAAGTTAATTGAAGAGATAAAATCAAACTTTAAATATCACAACTCCTTATCCAAATAATCTCCTTATGAATAGGAAACTATGTGAATAAGTCCCTCATTTAACAGCTTAAAGTTCAAATCTACATTCAAACAATACTTGAAAAGAGAATCAGTGATGTACTTGTGTGGAAACAAAATTTCATCACAAGATTATCTATGAATCTTAGAAATCGTTTTAGATTACTATAATTGATAGGAAAATTAAGTGAAGTACCTGAGTTGAGTATTGAAGAATTGCTGCTAGGTTTTTTAGAAGATCGCTTGCTTATTAGGTCGTTTCTGAAGCTTACCAAGCATCCCTAAATCGAGGCGGTGAGGTCTTAATAAATAAGGGGTAGTATCGGCTAACCTGTACATGGCTTGATGAGGCAACGACGATCTAATCCTCGACGAAGCCTTTCATTGGCAAGGGTTAGCGGCGCGAACCACGCGTCGTCGTCTCTCCTCACGTTCGATCGAAGGATTAGGATGGATAGGGTTCCGTCTCGAGGAGGATAGGATCGGGGTTTTGGTTGCGTGCGACGGATTAGGGCAGCCGAAAATCGAATAAATGAGGATAAGGAGTATTTTGAGATATATATATATATATATATTGATTTATTTGATTAATTTGAAAGTTTTATTTAATCAATATTTTTATGATAATACATTTCTAATTTAATTTTTTGAGAAATTGCTTTTTAGCTAAAATGAGTGTTACGGACTCAAAATAAAGTCAAAATTTAATTTGAAAACTATCTTAATTATTTTAATTACTGAATTATGAAAATATAATAAAATAATCAAAAGTTTTGACTTTCTCCAAAACTCACCAAAATTTCACCCCAAGCTAATTTGGGCATGAGGAATGTAATGGTGAAGTCTGTTTTCAATTCTGAAGTCAATTTAAATTAGGTATTTTCAGAATTATCTGAAACCCAAGAAAAGCTGGAAATCGACAAACGATCTCTAATTCGCACGAAATTTGAGATGGAAACTTCTAACATTATTATAAAAGTAATGAAAAAAATTTATGGTCAAATAGATCTACTAATTCGTATGTAACAACTTTTGGGTCGTTACAGACTCTCCCCCTTAAAAATTGTGTTGCCCTCAACACATAATTATTAATCTACATACTCGCAATTACTAAAGAAGAGTTTATTAAGAATTCAGTTGAAATTGAAATATTTTAATTACCTGTTCATTTGAAGAATTCTGGAAATTTCTTTCGCATTTCTTCCTCCTTTTCCCAAGTGGCTTCTTTTTCAGAATGATTCTGCCATTGGATTTTTATCATAGGAATACTGCGATTTCTTAATTGCTTAAGATCTCTTCCCAGAATTGCTGTAGGCTTAACTATGAATGTCAGATTGGGTTGCAACTTTAATGCTGGTATTTGAACATGTTGGCTAGGATCCAACAAGCACTTCCTCAGTGATGATATATGAAACACATTATGTACAGCCGAAAAGTCATCAGGCAATTCTAACCTGTATGATGATGTTCTAATTTTCTCAATTACATTAAAGGGTCCTAGGTATCTTGGACTCAGCTTTCCAGTTATACCAAATCTCTGCATACTTTTCATTGGACTCACCTTAAGATAAACTCTGTCACCTATTTTAAATTCTAATTGACGATGACGGGCATCATGATACTTCTTTTGCCTATCCTGAGCTGCCATCATATTTCGCTTAATTAATTGAACTTTCTTTGTGGTTTCTTCAATTAGTTCAGAACCATAAAGTTGTGAGTCCCCTACTTCGGTCCATGCTAGAGGAGTTGCACATCTCCTTCCATAAAGGGCTTCATAAGGAGCCATCCCTATGCTGGATTGATAACTGTTATTGTAGGCGAACTCAACCAACGATAGGTGATCTTCCCATGATCCACCAAAGTCAATAATACAAAGACGTAGGAGGTCTTCCAAGATCTGATTAACGCGTTCAGTTTGACCATCAGTCTGAGGATAAAAAGCAGTACTTAAAGCTAAATTTGTCCCCATGTCTTGTTGAACAGCGGACCAGAATCTGGAAGTGAATCTACTATCTCTATCTGAAATTATAAGGTTCGGTATACCATGGAGGCGGATGATCTCTTTAAGGTAGAGTTTAGCTAATTTCTCAACTGGATCGGTCTGACGAATAGCTAGAAAATGTGCTGATTTGGTGAGTCTGTCGACAATCACCCAAATAGAGTCAGAACCCGATCTACTCTTAGGCAAGCATGTAATGAAGTCCATTGAGATATCGGACCATTTCCATTCAGGAATGTTTAGGGGTCTAAGAAGACCACTAGGCTTCTGGTGTTCGGCCTTAACTAATGAACATGGATGACACTTGAAAATGTAAATGGCTATATCCCGTTTCATGCCGGACCACCAAAATGTCTGTTTGAGATCTTGATACATTTTACCACTACCAGGGTGCACAGTATAACTAGAGTTATGAGCTTCAGATAATACCTGTAATTGTAAACTTTTAGAAACCCATAACCTAGATTTCTGGAAAATCACTCCTTCCGCATCGAGGCGTAGTTCAGATCTTTTTCCATTTTTAATATCTGTAACTAATTGAGAATAAGAAGGATCTTCTTTCTGGGCCTCAATTATTCTTGATCGAAGAGGTGACTCAGATTGAATATCACCTAATAAATTGCATAGAGCTGCAGATTTGATTGGCTCAATATTCAATTTTTCGAAATCTCTGATCAAAGCATTATTGTTACAGAGTGAAGATAAAACTGCCTTGCGACTTAGAGCATCTGCTACTAGATTAGCTTTACCTGGATGGTAGATTATATCTAAGTCGTAATCACTGATCAGCTCTAACCATCTACGTTGACGGCAGTTAAGTTCTTTTTTTTTTTTTTTTATTTTTTTTTTTTCTTCTCAAAAATTGAAGGATTGTCCTTCAGCACTTGTTTAAATTAAGATTAGTATAAGGAGAGTTGATGTATATTATTTTCGATTGGTTCTTTCCAATTGCAATTATTTAATGAAAAGCAAATACTTTATTTACAAAGAACATCATAATGGGACTAGTCCCACCATCTGAGTAAGGTGAATTCTGCTATAATAAAGCTTAAATGCTGCTATAATTTTTAGATGCAATACTGCTATGAATTCAATAGGATCTAATTGAGGTCATCTAAGGGAATGAGAGAGTTAGTACTGTCATTTATGTTATTATCAAATGTGTACAGTCAGGCTGATGAAATTTAATATTATCGTTTCTTATATTAAAATCACATACTACCATCCAGTATATAGGGATAAATATTCAAATGCTGCCCTCAGTTATATTATAAGATTTAAACTGATGTATTACATATTATGAATCAAATCGTTGCCGTAAGATGAAACAAATACTACCATGTGTTAATTAAAGATCCAAAAAGATGTTATTTAGTGTATCAAATCAATTGCTGGATAATTTAGTATATATCTGATTTCATTTGTTCTTATAGTGGTCTACAGTTTTAAATAAATATCATGATAAGTATTTAAAGTGATCTATACGTGTATGCAAATATACTGAAATTCCTGGAGAAATGATTATTCATATCAATTGCTACTACCTCTTTGTTTATGCATATTTCGTCTTTCTACATGGTATCGGATCCACTTTTTTTACAACCCCACAGCTGCTGTATTGTCAATAACGTGTGTTATTTTACATTAGCAAAAGTCAATTTTGTTATGCTGCCAATAAACTATGAGTTTAAATATTGTTATGTGTTCTTTGAAATTTAAAGACTTTCATTCATCCTAAAGTAATAAGATTACTTCCATCTCTTATATAATGAAGTGTTACATGAATTAGGAGTAACAAATACTATTAATATTAGTTCAATATAATACTACCATGCAATAGAGAATTGATTGCTATCATTCATATAATCACTGTCATTCATGTTTTATAAATACTGTCAATTACTTTATAAAAATGCTGCCATTGGAATCATTTGTCGTCATTCTTTTTAAGAATAAAAAAATTGCTGCCATATCACTACTATCTATGGTTTTAAGTGATTTAATGTTATCAATAGTTGTAATATTGTCATCAAATTTATTTTTAATTAAACTACATGATATGTGTTGGACTCACATCTTTATATTGATCCATCTCATGTGGACCTATTGATGTCAATTTTTCTTACAAAGGCTATTATTTATGAAATGATGCAATGAATTGTAGAACTAAATGCTATCCTACAAAGTGCTGCCAATTATGTCACACAAATGCCGCTATCATCTATAGTCTTATAAAATTTTTAATTGATTCAAAGGTACCAAATGCTGCTATATTGGAATCATATTTTTTTTGGCCAACAAATGGTCATGAGATAAAGGGGATAGGATGATGAGTATTGTTATTATTACCATATACTGAAATTTCTTATTATTTTTTTTTTTTTTATCAAATGCAATTACATGTGGCCAATTGTATGGATAAGAGTAAAAATGAGAGCTTAAGTAATTCTATGCTGCTATCAAATGAAAAAGAGAAAATGTGTTGCTTAAATATCATGAAAAATATAATGCTATCTTATGAGAGCAAATATTTCTATTTAAGTTCAATTATGATTGAATGCTATCATCTATTTCATTATAAATCAGATTGCTGCCATTACTTTCATCTATGCATTTAAAAATCAAAAGTATAAATCATATATGTTGCTTATAAAATCACCTCAAAAAGAATCCAAATATTTTTATTGTTACTGCCACATTTATAATCAAAGCCATATGCTGCCTTTAAAACTCATCTTAAAGGATTCATAGGAATCATAGATAGTTATGTGAAACCATTTATGTTAAGTGCTGCTATATTATCAAGTGCTGCCATTTGTCATGATATTATCAAATGCTGCCATTTTTATATAAGGACACAATGATTAAATGCTGTCTTTCATTTTGATATAAAATCAATAGATCAGATAACAAGCACTATCATTCAATTAAGAGTAAATGTTGTCACTTACTTCATACTGTCTTTTCAAATACAAAACGAGATGCCATTACTTATTATGGAGAAGACTATATGCCTTATATGTTGAGTTAGCATTTCAGCAATTAACAATATTGAATGAATAAGATGCTATTAGTTTATAAGATTTAATGTTATTATGAATGCTGCAATATATCTTATGAGATTCATGTTGCCATCTAATGTTATATTACAAATGCTGTCATACATTCAGAAGATCATATGCTGCCATTGAAATCAAATGAATTTGGCTTTATATTTAAATGTTAACTTTAATGATATTAATCTTTGCAGGTTGAGTTGTAAAACTAATACATGATTACTAAATTAAATGCTATGTACGAAAGTCACATAACGATGATCTTTTAAGTTGCTAAATTTATTTCTGCATCTTTTGTTATTAAATGTTTGATATAGGTTATTAAATTGCTTAGTTGAATTTCTGTAGAACTGGAAATGAGCAATCCTGTAAAAAGGATTGAACTCTATTGTAGAACTGGAAATGAGCAATCCTATAAAAAGGATTGAACTCTACTTTAGAACTGGAGATAGTCAGTAAAAGTTGACTTATTGATTGTGAAAATTGAAAATTTGAACAAAAACAAAGGAGATTCTGCCGAATTTTCTAAGAATTTTAAGACTTAGAAATATTTCAAAAAGCTTTAACATTCAAATTAAAATGTTCAATTCAATGGTTCATTTTTAATTTTAATTGAAATTAATAGCTTCTTTTCTTTTTAAGCTTTGGATAAGTTCTCCTTGTATTTAATAAAATTGTAATATCTTTCTAATTTCATTTACAATTCCTTCTACTTTTATTTGAAATTGACTTTAGATTAAATATCTATAAGCCAATTTTGGAGTTTGATTAACTCCAATAATAAAGTAGATTATTAAAATATTTAGATAACAAAAAGATATCACATACTTTACAATTTTTGCAATCCATTGAATACTTGCATAGCTTTGAGCCTCATATCCTTGAACATATATTCAAGACTTTGGGCATAAATAAAGATTTTTCTTAAAATTTTAAAGGGGAAATGCCTTAAGGCAATTAGAGTACAAATAAAAATGTTTACATGAGAACTTCACATTTTAGGGAGGGTAAATGTGAATGTTCATCTTCCCCACTGTATCTGGTTAGGCAGACGTGCTTAACTCCTCGCCCATTCTGTTGTGTACTCCTACAGAATGAGGTATTTCTAAATGTAACTTTAACTAATAATATAAGAGATTCTTTTACAAATTGTAAGATCTCTTCATAACTATTTAGTTATGCTTTCAAATCATAGTCTTAGACTATGATTATCTTAGAATGAGAATCTAAGATATTTCCTTACTTCCTTTAGCTTTACACTCTCTATTTTCAGTTTTGTGTATTGCTTATTTCAGTTTAGTTTAAATACAGTGTATGTTGTTTAACTTCAATTAAAGCTTAACTGTATGTTATTTGCTTACTCAGCATAAATCCCATTTGATCATATATTGCTTTCATTTTATGCACATAGCAGTTTCTAGCCTTTAAAATGCCTTCCCTACCAATTTTCAGTAATAGGCTAGAACTTTATTAAAAGAGAGTATTTTTACTCGAGTTATTTCATACTGTTTCCCTTACAGTTACGTTTACTTTACTTTCCCATACATTACAGCTTTTATAACACCGCTGCTTACCTTAAATTGTAAATAACAATTGTGATATCTTGTTAATCTAAAAACATAGCTAACTTTAAATTGTACTTAGACTGTTTAGTCTAACTACCTTTTTCTTTTCTTGGCATTGCCCTATCATATTTAAATACCAAAATATGATAGAACAAGAGCCCTTTTATTCAGGTAATGCAGGGCCCAGTACTTGAAGAATCCTTATGGAAATCTGCTTTCGCATAGTCAAACTTTAATTCACTTTTAAACTGCCATGTATATTGAAAAGCCTTGTAATAAATAAATTATATAAGTTACGTTTATTTCAGTTATTAATTTGTGTTGTATTTGTAATGAATATAAGACTACTTGGATGAATGAGTGGTTTGCTTATTTGTAAATGTTTGTATATCTGCATTTATATGTATCTTTCTTTTTCATTCATTTTTAACTTAACAAATACTTATAAAGAGACTTGGCCACTTAGCATTAGCATTTGATCTATTTTCTTCTATTCAAGTGTTGGGTGCTAAGGTAACACTCAAAATTTGGATTAATCTTCTATCCAAATATTGGGGCCGTTACAACGGGCCGGGCCCGGGCCGTCCCGACCGGCCCGAAGGTCTTCTTCCTCGCGCGTTCGTCCCCGACTGCTGAAACTAGGGTTTGAAAATCGACGGCGAAGATGGTGGTGCCAGACGTCGAGCCATACACCGATCGAAAGGTCTTGAAGAGACCTTTCGATTGGTACCTTCAACGTCGCCGAAGAAGAACTACAGCTCCCGCAAAACCTAACCCTAGATCCCCTGCTCGGCGACTAACGGTTTATACTGTTTAGAAATTTCTAAATTGGATTGATCGAACTCTTTAAAGTTCGATCGGTCCCGATAAATTGTTAATCCACAATATGAAATAGAGTTTTGAAATGGAAGCAATTAATTGGAATGCAAGAATTAGGAGATCAGGTACCTCGAGTTTGGACGGCTGCTGAGCGACAAAGCTTGATCTCAGATTCCGGACTTCAAGAATGAAACCGAGCGAAGCTGGAGGTCATAGGGGTCTTATAGAAGCTCTAATGCGGTGGCTAAGAGCGGTGGGAAGGCCGGGAGGCAACGCGCGGAGATACCTCGGCGCGATGCGTGTCGCTTCGCGCGACACGCGGAGGCCGCGGGGACGATAGGCACGGGCCGTTCGATCTTCGATCGAACGGTCAGGGATCACCGTCAGATCCAGACGGCACTGCGTTAATTGAACAGTAACGACATTACTTAATACAGACGGCGCCGTTAAATGTAAATTTTAAATAATAATATTTTAATTAAATTATTCTGATTTAATTAATTAAATTTAACCTATTAAATGCATCCCAAAAATTTCCAATAAATCACCTTTAGCTAATTGAAGGGTGAGGAACGCAATGGCGCACTCGGATTTTCGTTTCGACGAGTATTTAATTATTTGATTATTTAGGGTATTTAAATAATATTAAAATATTTGACGGAAAATCAATGACTTCCAAATGCCTCCAAAATTTCACCCCTAGCTAATTTGGGTGTTCTAAATGCAACAGCGAAGTCAGATTTTCAATCTGAGGTCTAAATAAAAGTCAAATTTCCAGGTTTTGGGATTTTCCAGAATTCCTGTTTTGACTTTGTTGACTTCTTGGTTTGACCTAGGTTTCAGAGATTTGCTTCAAATCACTTAATTAGTGACTTAGAACCTTAATTAAGACTTAGATTAGTCTTAATTGAGCAAAGTAACAACCTGGGTTGTTACACCTATGCTTTCGATCAATGCGGCTGCACTAATTTGGTTGCCTATGTACCCTCCTCCCAAAAGAATCAAGCCGTTTGTAGTTCCAACAAATGAGAATCCTATACATGCTTCTCCAAATTCACCAAGATTTTGCAATGGGTGAATTTCTAAGCTGTGAGGACCTTTGTCAACATATTTGCATGGCTGTCTTTGGTGTCAATCTTCTTCAGTAAGATCCCACCTTCTTCAATAACATCTTGAATGAAATGATGTCGAACATCAATGTGCTTTGAGCGAGTGTGACAGACCATATTAGTAGTTAAGAATATAACACTCTGATAATCACAGTGAAGTACTACCTCATTTTGCTTCGCACCCAAATCTTTCAGCAAGCCCCTTATTCAAATAACTTCCTTGAATGCTTCAATTACTGTCATGTATTTTGCTTCTGTCATTAACAGGGCAACTGTATACTGTAGAGTTGATCTTCATCCTACAAGACCTCTTGATAAAGTGAATGCATAACCAGTCGCTGATCGTCTTCGATCACAAATCTCAAGTTTCTAACTTTGCCCATCAGAACTATTAACATCGTTATTTCATGACATCAAAAATAAACATAAACATGAATTTTTATGTAATTTTTTATTATCTTTGAAAATTTGGCATGTGATAGCCATGGCAATAATATTTATTTGCAATAATTATAATTATTATTTGCATTAGATCATATTTTCATGCAATTATTACCATATTATTTTTGTTTTCACTTTTATTTAAAGTATAATATTTAATATCCTATGTAATTAGAATATGCACTAAGACATTATTTCTATAATGCTAAACTATGTACAGCTCGAGAAGGCTTAAGAGTGTTATAAGAAATCGTTGTGCATATTAAAAGAATAAAACATAGTTTTACATTTCCAAGAGACAATTGTTTATTTTTGCATGATGTCAATTATGTAATATTTTGGATAATGTGATGTTAAATTGAATGAATGATGTTTTTATTTCTTGTATGACTCTAGATGTTGTTTAATACTATTTTGTTTAACCACCAATATGATTTTACGAAAAGATGCACCTATGTAAGATTAGTTGTTACTAACCTAACATGGACTATCACAGTAACACTCGCTATTGGGTTAGATTATCTAATCTAATAATGGCGTTACATTTAAGTCTTCATATCTATATGTCCAAAGTCTTAAAATTAATGTGACTATTTTTAAGAAAAATTCAAAAGTAGTCAACATTTTTCCAACCTTTGTACGTGCATAATTTTTAAAAAACTATTATAATTAGTAGTTAAAATTTGGTATGCATAATCTCTTAACAATTATTAACAAATTTTATTTAGACATCAGTAGCAGAAAAAATCATTTAGACCTTCATTTAGGTATCCAAAGTTCTCTAAAAATATTAGTCACACAACTTGGCCAATTGTTTAGTTTTCACCAAGAGTTTGTAATATTAACACTAAACTTATATAGTAGTATTTCTTAAGTATTTGAATGGTAGATTAATGTATAATAATTGATTTATAAGAAAATATTTGTGGTAATATTAAACAAATTAAATATGTGTAGTTATTATAATTATATTATTTTTAACATTATTTGAGTCTATTTTTTTTTAAATTATGTATCTTTTGCATGTACATGCTTTTTATGCTATTTAAATTACAATTACTTTTCATAAATGTTTGCAATAAATATTTATAGTGAGATTCTTTGGAGATAGAACAAAATTGAACAAGTAGAAGTAAGGTTTACTATAATCCATGGTGAAATGATGAGAAATCTAGTCTACTAATAAGGGTTGAGGATCCAGAGAAGATAGTCACTAAAATAAAATAAAATGTAAATAATTACTTATGGGTAATTGTATATCTTCATATTATAGCTTGATATTAATATTTTGGCCTCCTAGCGAAGCTTGGGGTTTTAGATCCAAATTGAGATATTTATGCCATATATTAAATTATGCTAAGTTTTTTTCCATCTATTTCACTTCATTTCATTGTTTTGACATTACTTGATTTCATTTGAATAATTTAATGCAAAATATCATTTGTCAAAATTGCAAGTTAATTATTATTAAAATTGTCACAACTTCTAAATTATATTGATGCAAATTATTATAAATTTGATGCTTTTGATTTATAATCTATATATGATGCTAGAAATTAATGCATTTAGGTGTTCTATGTACTCCTACTTGATTGACAATATTGTTAAATATTACAAGTCGTGAGAATTAAAAGTGAATGTTAAATTGATTTCAGGAGTTAACAGAGATTTAATTATTTATAATGAGATGAATACTCACTAGTTAAAATTTTTTTTTTGTCTTATTAATTTTGGAATAAATTGTATAACTTTAATTTATATTATGGCTCTATGATGAATGAACATTATCTTTGTTTATTGGATTGTGTTATATGTTTATTTTGAATTATTACTTAAGAACTCCAAACCCTTGTCTTCGGATCGTTACCTTTCTCAACTCACCAATAAAAGTAAAATCACAGCATGTACACTATAATGGTAGAGTAAAGTAAGTATCATACTTGAAAAATATCATATGATATCACATGTCAGCAAAAAATCTCAATACAATAAAATGTAAGTTATTTATTATATTACATGCCAAGTTGTAATATAAAGGTTAATAAGAGCTTCTAAGCAAGAAAATGTGATAATTTTATAATATTTTGTGATAATAGTAAGTATGAAAATCAAATCAGGTGTAGCATAGGTAAATCAACAAGAATAAAAATCAATCACGAACAACTAAGTGATGTATAAAATAACTTTATATTCAAACATAATTCACTTATTGGGATATGAAAAAGTTATGCTAAGTAAGATATCTCTATGTACATGCTTATAATGGCAAATCTTTCATAAAAACATTTGTGATTCTTCCTAGTAGACATTGACTTTTCTTATATCCTGTGTATGCTCATAATATTATTTATACAAATTTAGGATTATGTTATTAATAGAAGGCCATTATTTAAATTGAATATACAAACATATAGTTAATAATAATAACAAATAATTAACAATATTTGTACAATACTTAATTTTTGGTATCAATATTGTTTGTATAATTTTTTTTAAGCTAACTATTTGGTTGCTAATTTTTGATAAAAAAATTAAGAAATTAAGTTAGGATTGGGGAAGTACAAAATTAGGAGATTAAAGAAATGGTGTTATATACACTATGTGAATATGTATAATTAATATCACTTAATTAAATGATTAATATGTATAAATAATGCTTAATTAGAAATACACATTCAATAAGTTACCAATAAATTACTCAAATCTTATTCAATATAATATTATTTAATAAATAATCAATATGCATTTCAATTTCAATTAAGGATCATTTTATAATTAGTTACTAAATAAATACTCAATATACTATTAACTATATATTTATTATAAAAAATACATTACTTTAATATTTAATTATTGATAATATATAATTAAATTTTGATATTGTAATTATTTAATATGTAACTACTAATGAAAACATAATTATTGTAAAGTATTACATATTATTTTATTATTATGAATTAAATAATTACTACGTGAATAGTAAATGCATGATTATTAATTAATACATATTTATCATTATTTGATAAATAATCATTTATTGTTTGACAAGTAATTACATATTTAGTATATATTTTCTAATTCTAAATAATACACACTGAATACTTAATGACCAAAATAAAACAAATTATATTATTTTCATTATACATTTAATAAGAATATGTGGTGATTACATAAAATAATTAAATTTAGAAGATTTTAAGGTCGCAACCGGTCACCAAATTACCGCCGGTTACATTTTCATCCGGCGGCATCGGAAACTATCGCTGCTGCGTCAGAGATGCTTCTTCTCGCCGCCTCCAATGCTTTCGATCCTTAGAAGCGATGTCACTATTTTCTCGCTCTCTCCATTGTATCGGAACCTTCAAATTCGCCGCGTCTGCTTCCAGCTTCGATGTATTTTTCTCGCTCACCAGTCTCAAGTTCCATCTCTCAGCACCCAAATTGCTGTTGTTTATTCCTGTAGGAAAGAATCAAGAATCGCTTGCGCCGCGGATTCTGCCACCGAGTGCCTGCGGGATGCTTTGAAGGATTAAGCGAAGTTGATGCCTTTGTGAGCCGCGAATCGCATGTTGGCGACGCGATGGATGCGAAATACGGGCACCAGCAAGGCTATCATCGTGATTTTCTTAAACCTGAATTCGTTCAGAATCAGCAGTTCCGGCCATGGCGTCCGTCTCCTCCTCGTTTCCGGGCGGGCCCGTCCCCGAAGTCTGCTGATCACAGGAATTGGATCTTTGCTGCCTCACAGCCAACTCCGGATTGCGGTAAGTTCGCCCTTTACATATTATTTGCTCTGATCATATTCAATAGCTTGCAAGGGTTTGCTATACTCTGAGATGGTGTTGATTTACGCGATATTGCAACAAATTTTTTTTTGGGCTAATTAAACTTTCCCCATATTATGCTTTTCAGGGTTCTTTAATTATTCTGTAAGGGGGTAGAGTTGGGGTTCTTGGGAATACACTGTCTGCTGCCCTCCCGGAACTTTCCAATTTCCTGTATTATTAAGAGCATTGATGGCCATATAACAAGTTGATATGGTACTTTTGCTTTATATACTTTTTTTTGATAGAGTATTGATTTTTGTACCAATTGGTGTGGTGATTGGTGGAGACTCAGTTGACTTGTAGAGAACCAGGGAAGCTTATGTATTGAGATAGCTGGTGATCGGTAGAGTATGGAGCGGTATAGTTGTATTTTAATAGAATCTAATAGATAGGGAGAGGTTGCTAGGTCAACTTGGGAGTTTATTGGCCAGCTAGGTAACTTGTTTGTTGATTCAACTTACCAAATGACTAGGCTTGAAAATAGAATGACAATGTTTGTCAGCCAACATAGACGCTGTAAATTGGAGGCCTGTTAATGTACATTGGATGTTGATACAAGTTCAAAATTGTAAATGAGTGCAAGGAGGTAGCAAGGGAGTATTGTTTGGTTGATGCAGATTCAATTAATCAAATAACTAGGTTTGCAACTTGAATGACAGTGTTGGTTAACCGACATACTTATGGAACTGTAAATTGGAGGCCTGTTGATGGACTATGGATGTTGATATGCATGGAGGGAGATGAACTATCTAAATATAATTAGGGATTCAGTTGCCAAGTTTCTATCTTTTTGAGGGCCAACCTCTAATACTTTTTTTATTGTTGCCAGTAGGTACAAGGGCTTTACACAAGTACAATACTTGTTAATTTTTTTCATTTAGCAATGTTGCTAAAATCTTATACAAAATATCAAATACACATCGAACTTAACCTGCATAAGCAATACCAATACACTTGAAAAGTCTTAACTATAATCACAGCATGAGATCAGTCAAGCATATTCTATGGGAGAGGATATGGTTCAAATGGATTTCCATTTTGTTCTTTTATTCGTGAGTACTGATTGCTTAATTAAAGATAGCATATATACTTTTAAATGGCCTATTGATTTAGCTTGGTTATATTTTATAAGAGGGAGTCTGGAAGTAACTAAGCTTGTAATACTTTAATTGCTTTTAAATTTTTGTGGAGATGATAATCTTGACTCTCTTTGAACATATGGTCATGATGTCCATTCTTAAATTTTTGTGGCATGGCATTGAGTGAATTTCATCCATGCAATAGGCAACAGCTCTCTTATGCCAAATTTGATGCTGCATTGTATTAATAACGCTTCTTCTAAAGACCATAATATCAAGTTAAATAAAGGCATGAATGTTTCTTGATAGAGGAATGAGCCAATTAACAACATAATCTTGAGGGAAAGGATGCATCTCTCCAAAATATGAGTACTTATTGTTAAGCAAAATTTTTGAGCTGAACCATCCTATAAATCACATATTTATCTTCTTTTTCAAAATTGCGTTGAATAGATGTACCTTAAATGACATGACATGCATTTCATGAATTACCTAACATCATTCACAATAAGAAGAGTGCGCACAAATAAATTCTTTTCCTAACACCCATTTTTGCTTAGAGCCTAGTATGCCCACATATTCATTTTATTTAGAAAAACCTTGTCACACGTGGCAAAAAAAGTAACTAGAAGCAATTCCCACTTTATAGCTTTTTAAATATGAATCCCAATTGCAAAATAATACAATATCACTTGAGCAATAACATGAATATCTTGAAATGAATTTCACATTCTTCAATCAGTGATTTATTTTGAAGTCAATTAAAGATTTGTGAAATGATAAGCTCACATATGTATATATGACATGTAAAAGATCAAAAATATGTTGAGCTTTTAAAGCCATCAAAGGAAAGAACCCCCTAATTTGAGCTTCAATTAAATGTTCTCTTCGTAAGTATAACCCAATTGCATACCGGCTTCACTTCCTCAAAGCAAGAAGCATTTTTTAATGGATCAAGCGATGGAGACTACAAGAAGTCCCCAAATAAATGTAACTTATTTTTCAAGCAAAGAAACTACACAAACCTAATTTGGATGGCTTTAAACTTTACTTCCTACTTGTAGATAAAACAAGCAATACTTATACCTCATTAATTAAATGTCTTTTGAGACTTATGCCTAGTTATTTAAATTCATATTGATTGATGAGTTAATATGAAGCTTGACTTGATCAAGTGCTATGGAAGCTACAAGAACTCTTATATTGAATGAAATGTATCTCTTTAGATTATTTGAGCTTTAATCATGCAAATTAATTGAAAATATTTGCTATTTTTATGGTCATTACTTTTGTGGTGCTATTTAATTTATATTTATTGGTTATATCATCATTTTTATATTATTAAAGTAAGAATAATAATAATAATTATAAAAATAATAAATAGTAATAAAATTTAAAATGTCAAAACTTATTGCTAAAATTGAAGATAGAAAATTAAGAGGCTCTTTGGTATGACGTAAAAGTAGTATAAAGTAAATTTTTTTTGTAAACTGAAATTATCAATGGTTTGACATGAAGTAAAATTGGTAAAAAATTTTGTATTAATATATATATATATATATATATATATATAAATGGGGTAAATGAATTACGCTCGAATCGGGCGTATTAAAAGAATACATGGAGCAGCCGAGCTAGCGAATGAACTGACGAACGAATGATTTCGTTAGTCCATCTTCTTTGGCAAACAAACGATTTCGAGAATCCTTCGTTCGAACGAATTATTCAAATGCCAGTCATTTCAGTTTACCCGAATTTTTTTACATTATACTGCTTCTACGTCATGCCAAAGAGCCTCTTAATTTTCTATCTTCAATTTTAGCAATAAGTTTTGACATTTTAAATTTATTACTATTTATTATTTTTATAATTATTATTATTATTCTTAGTTGCTGCAGTTAATAGCCCCTAAATAAAAAAACAAATTTTGAAGGAAAGCCTTATGGTAATTAATTGGTTGTGTTAATTGAAAGAAATGAGGAAGAAGAAGATAGAGGCTAGTAGTAGCAAGATAGTAATTCAATAATATTTTCATCTATTACTACAACATAACATTACAGATGTATATATATAGGTACAATTTGCTGTAGTTATTAGGCTCACAGGTGCCCGGACGCCCAACCTCAGGCTGGTGCTGGCAAGGCTAATGCCTAGGGCACCTGGGCGCCTGTCCTTCTAGTTGGCGCTGGCAAGGCTTGTGATTGGGTGTTCTTGGGCTCCCATACTTTTTTATGGTCTGGCTGGGCTTGTGCCTTGGTGCGTTTGGACGCCCGTCTTCTGTCCGGCCTGGTTGGGCTTGTGCTTAGGTGTCCAACTTTTGTTCGGTATGTGTTGAGATCCCCCCACAAACAAACCATTGGTGGTCGAGGTGGTGAGTTTTGATCGAAATTTGTTGAATCTTGCCGTAGATAGTGGCTTTATGAGAATTTCCGCAATTTGTTCCTCGGCGGGGATGTGTAGTAGCTCTAATTCTTGTTTCTGGACACTATCACAAATAAAGTTGCAATTGACTTCAACGTGTCTAGTTTTGGCATGGAAGACATGATTCTTTGCTAGAGCGATGGCGATGCTTGTGTTTCGCAACTCCATTTTGTTGAGTTTATGAACATGACATTTGATGGTGTATGCCAAGTTGTTTGAGAAGGTTATGAAATTTTGTCGAGCTATATTCTCCCCCACTATCAGATTAGATAATTTTGATGCGTTTGTTGAATTGACATTCAATTAATTTTTGAAGGTGGATGAATTTGTGTATTGTTTCAAATATTTGTTTGAGTGGAAAAAACAAGTAAATCAAGAACGATCGTCCACAAAAATGACAGTATTTGTAACTTTTTAGTGGAAATAGTGGGGCTGGACCCCTAAAATGTAAAAATTCAAGAATATCATAATTTATATTGGTGAACCTAGAGAATGGTAATCTATGGCGTTTCGCAGTAATACAATAAATGCAGAGTGATGGAGGGGTGCTATTGCAGAAGCTTGGAGATTGCTTGAGAAGTAGTTGATGGATGTCGTGCTTTGGGTGTCCTAGCCATAGGTGCCAAGGATCAGTGGAAGTTGATGTGGATCGCAGAATAGTCTTGGATGGAGAAGATTCTGACGGTAGTTAGGGTTCATCTTGTACAATAGTCTGTTGTTATATGGCTGAATTTATTGCAGTTTTGGCATTCTATGTGGAATGATTTGATGGATTTGGGTTCAAATAACGATCTGAATTGAGCTCCTTGGTGTGGTGGGTGGTGGCCGACATCCTCTACCTTTGCTGTTGTGAAGGCTCGATGTCGATCCAGCAAGAATTGTCCCGACATCAGGTGTTCACATACCGCAGGATCCTATTGAACAATTTAAAAGAGAAGAGATACAAATATAAAGACCAAATGATATTTCTCATTCATTAGAATTTCATATTACAAAAATCTCTAACATACACTTTCATACAATGTTCATCTTTTTAGAACAAAAGTGAAACTAAAATAAAATAAAAAAATTAGTAAAATAATGCCGTAGATCCATCAGTTGATTTGAAAATTTAAGAATTAAGGTTCTTGTGCGAATTCTCTCAGAACTACCTGACCTGGTATTGTAAAGAAAACAATACCAGAATTAAAATTCTCAGTAATTAGAGAATACTCTAAGTACCGCAGTAAATAATAACATATTACATTTTATAATAGCAGAGATGCGATTAGCGAAAAAAGAATATAATAAAAATGTATGAAAAATAAGGCAATAGCCCAAACAAGATTATTAATTTTTTGCAAAAAGTATTATCACAAAGATGTATGTTACTGATGTTATTTTTCCAGTAACCTACCATAAATGTTATTGATGTCATTTTTTTAGTAACTAATTACGAATGTTATTGATATCATTATTTCAGTAACGAATCACGAATGTTACTGATGCATTTTTCCAGTAACTAATTATGAATGTTACTGATGTCATTTTTTCAGTAACTAATAACGAATATTATTGATGTCATTTTTCCAGTAACTAACTACGAATAAAAGGATGTTGATTTCAAAAACCAACAATATGAATTTAGCTCAAAGCGAAGCTGAGCAGCAGTAAAGTGCAAAAGTAATACATGTTCATATATTGGGTACCTTTTTCTTTAAGTTCAAAAGTGCAACAGTTTGATCGAATTTACATTTAGGTTTTTGATAATTTAAATTAGCATTTAGCTAATATTACAATGAAAGTGAAATGATATTTTTAGAGATATTTACTTTCTTCTTTTCGATTTTGTCTTTCTTTTACTCTCTTTTCTTGATAGAGATAATATTTTAAGTTATTGAGGGTAGCAATAATATTTATTATTATCATTATTTAATAATAATAATAATGCATGAAAAAAAAGATAGAATGAAAATGATCGAATTGAAATAGTAGTCATTTTATAACATTTGTACTATTTTCATTATTAATTAATGAGAACAATAATAATGTTAATGACGTATTTTCATAATAATGATTATTATGTATATACATATATATAAATAAAAAAGAAATAAAGAAAATAGAAAAATTTTTTCTCATTTTCCTCATCCTTTCCTTCTCCTCTCACCTAGGGTTAGGGTTGCCGGAAATCGGAGAGAGGTCGAATGTGGCTGAAGGGGGCCAGAGCGGGGTCGCCGGAGGCTGCTGGCTGAGGGAGGGCTGAGAGGCTGTTGGCTGGGTGAGAGATGAGGGTTTGGGAGGAGGTAAGGGAGTGGGGGTATTAATAGGGAAGAGGGGAGGGAATAGGTCGGCTAGCCGGGCTGACCAGCTTGCGCCCAGGCGGCGCGCGTGGTTCTGTTGCCAGGGGGTCTCTGTCTTGCAGGCTCTGTCGAGCGACAGAGCCTGCGTGTTGGAGACCCTTTGGCAATAGAACTTGCGTGTCAGGTCGAGGGGGGAAATAGGAGAAGAGGAAAACTTGAGGAAAAATTTAAATAAAAATTAAAAATAAAAATTTTGCATTATTTTGCCGTTTAATTTCCAAAAATAATGAAACTTGACACAGATGTGTGTTATGAAGAAACGAACATCCTCATGCCAAATTTTTTTGATTCGGAGCAATATTTTATTTTAAAATAATTTCAGGAGTTTGAAAATTTCAAAAATTAATTGCCATCGAACCAGAGCTCCAAATTCGATGAAACTTTTAGCATAGCTTTTAAATAATATATTTAACACAATGACACAGAAATCGATGAATTTGGACATGTAATTATTTTTCTCAATTTATTGAATTTAAAAAAAATTCAGAAATTAAAACGAGAGTTTCCGTTATCCGGATTTCTCTCAAACTAGGGCATTTTGATCTAAAATTTATTTCTTTCTTAATGGTATTTTTGTTTGCTCTATATTGAAGTTCCTTGGGTTCTGATTTTGAGTCGGGATTTGACCTAATTTTGCGAAGTAACGACATTGGGTCGTTACAGTTGTACCTGCCTCAGCCAATTTGCCGGAGAATAGAGAAAGATTGGAGTTGAAGCTGTTTGGTGAAAGGTTGGTGAGCAGTAAGTCTTTGTAAAGGTCTTGTTGGACATAATTTCTTCGCCACATAGGAGGGAATAAAGGTCATTGAGGCTGATGGGATTGAGTTTGGTTATAATAATTAATTGGTTGTGTTAATTTCCAAATGCAAAGTTTCACTACTAATTATTTTCAAAATCCATATTATAAAATTGAGTTGGAATTTTGTATGGAAAAAAAATTGTGTCAATTAATTAAGTGGTTGTGACTAATAATGGGACACGTTTGAAATACAAAAGTAACCCCCAAGTTAAGTGACCAAACCTTTGTTTTTATTCTTTTAGTTTTATTAAACTTAAATTAGTTACTTACGTAGATTTTTTTCTCATTCCTATGTAGCACTTTGTCTCATTATGGGTTTAAGCTGGCTCCCATGGCATTGCATTTTGCCTTGTATGACACTTAGCCCCCATTGGAAATTTAATGTACAACTCTAATATCATTTGTATTAATAAAAAATCTTAGCTATAAATGTATTGTACAGTGGCAACTTTGTCCTTATATGATAACTCTCTAGTTATTCACATACTAAGAGTGCTCCACTACAAGCTTAGATAATTTTGGAGTTTAATTAGAAACTCCACTAGTTATTTGAAAAAGCACTTTAATTATTAAAAGTTACTTAAGTGTACATAATAAGCTTCATCTCTCTTCCATCCAAATTAAGGAATAAAAAATTAAGGACCAAATGGAATGAGGAATATTGAATTTGAAGAATTTTTATGTTTTTTCTCTCTTCCATCCACCTCTCTTGGCCATGGGACCCCACATATTCTCTCTCTTCTTCTCTTAGCTATAGTCACCCCTCGTCACCTCTTCTAATTTAGGTTGCCTTCTCTTTTTGACTCTGTTGGTGTCAGCATATTGTATCAGACTATTGATCAATGTCATATACTAATATGACTCTTGGCCATTGAATTAAAAATTAAATATGCAAGCAAGGTTTGCTTTGCGCATTAGCATATTGGCCAATTACAGAGAGTTGGTGCAGGACTGAGTTTGAGGTACGTTTTTTTAGTTGATAACATTTTTAGGGCATGAAACTATTTTGCTACATCATTGTGCACGTTCTTTTTTATTATTATCACTTGATGTTCCTTACCTTCTAGATATTTTATTCTATTAACTAATGGTAAAAATCGTGGAGATGGAGGCTATTATATTTCTTACAGTGGCATCTTGACTAATACCGTCCTTTATTAGCTGATTTAAAGTTGATATGTAGGCTTTACAACTTTAAAATGAGTAAAAACTTCTATTATTAGAGCGCAATGAAGGTTTTGATATTCATAATTGTTAAAAATTATGAAAATCTATCTAACAGGGAAATAATTCAGTATTAAATAACTCTTTTTGGTTATGAGTTAATAAAATGCTTAATTTAATTATGTGTAATTATTCACTCTGGCATTGAAACACTTCGTTTTCTTTTGAACTATGCTTTGATTCTTGACTTCTTTGAACTAATTTGACTGTGTATTTTTGAGGAGATTGCATAATTAGTGTTTTGATTGGCAGTTCAGCATGTTTATTTCTGCATTAACCAAAATATTTTGAAAGAACAGGATGCGTTGATAGAAAATTATTCTTCTTGTTAATTTTTGTGCTGTATTTTTTTATTATCAACTTATCTTGGTGCAAATGTTCTAAATGAAAGTGTTTCCAATTTGTAATGTGCAAATTTTTTCAAGGAATCGATCTTTATCTTAACTAAGTATTAAATATTACTCATGATGATCTATTTAAAGGAAAATGCTTTGATGCCCCTAAAATTGTACAAAAGTAATACAAAAATAAGAAAGAGAGTATACAGAATTGTTATAATATTGATGGGGCCCGCTATAAAAAGTGGATGGAACTAATCATTGCATTACTCATCTTAATTTGCACTTTTTGTATTACTTTTGTAAGCTACTTTTATCATTGTATCAAAATTTATTTTTAAATTAGGATGTTATGGAGTTTAAATGCAACGTTTATACTCTCTATTGAATATCCGTTGCTTGAACTATGAGCAGAAAACTATGTTTTAAGAAATTTCATTTTGTTTTATCAGAGCGGTTCAAAGTCCTATCATACAATATTCTTGCCGACTATCTTGCCTGGGAACATCAATCCAATTTGTACTTTCATATACCTAGTAACATATTGGCTTGGGAATGGCGAAAAAGAAGGTTGTTCATAGAGTTTGGACTTTGGTCTCCTGATATTATGTGCCTACAGGTATGTTTACTGTTTTTTGATGTTATAGTTGACAGTTGGTTCTTACTCATAGATATTCAATTCCTGATTATTAACTCATCTTTTTTTGTTCAAGGGGAAATAAGAGCTCAGGAATGATCTAGATTCGAGTAATGTTTTAATCTTAGTTTAGCAATGAATCTAGAAGCTGTCGGTCTACTAAACAAGACTATCCTCAGATTTATGTATACAAACTAATTAAATTCAAACTAAGGAAATGATGTATGTTTTTGGTCATCCAGTGGTGAAAGTTTCTGATGGAGATGGCGGGCAGGTGAAAATCTTAATGTCGATATCAAGGGAGGAAGAGAGCAAGAATGTAAATACATAAACATAGAAAAGAGAGATGTATACATGAAGAAGGAAAAAAAGAAGATAAAGTTCTAGATAGAAGAACGGAAATAGCACATTAGCTAAGAATTGCATTGAACATCATTCGTTATTTCAGCCTAGCTATTTTATGGAGCTACTTTTGTTTTTGTTAGGCATTCATAACATAAAGGACATGATAGAAACAAAAGTATTTATTTCAATTATTATGTACAGCCTTCACAAATTTGGAAGGAACTTTGAACCTTTAATCTAGCTTATTCTTCTCTTGGAAATCACTTGGCCGTCTCTTTAATGCTTGGGATGTTTGAAAATAGATTGAATCATCATTGCTCGTGTGCTTGGTTGATATCTTGTTTTGAAGGATTGTTTATATTGATTAATGTTGACAAATTATTCCCATTGGGCTGGCAGCAGTTAAGCTTTGAAAGATTATCTATCTTGACAATTATTCAATCATTCTAAGATTTTTTTTTATAAATCTTGAAAATCTTTCAGACCAGTTCTTTGGAATATGGAAATAATGTATAAGAAAGTAAATTACTTATTTTAAATGAGTTAAATCTTGATGATTATAATGTGATGGTGACGATGATGATTAGTGGAATTGTTATTGAATCTTTCTTAAGTGAAACCTTATTAATATGGAAATTTTCTCATACAGGCATTTATAAAAAAGGATTAGTTTTTCTTTTCCTTTGCATGCCGCCTATTATGGTAATGAGGTGTAGAGTATTCATTTTGACTTACTATAGTTGAAACTACCAAAAAAGCCAAATTTTCTCTTTTTATCCGACATCATACTTTTTTGACCTATTGTAATCCTGCCTTCAGAGTTGAAAGAATATGTGGTACTTGATACTCTATGAGCAATCATATATATGCTAAGTTTGAGGATAACTTTTAAAGAGGCTTCAATAATGATATTGTTATTTATGGTGTTGCTATGTTTATTGTAGGTGGGTAGCTTAGCAGAGGTTTTGGTAAAGAAGTGACCACCACCAAAGGGTTGGTGGGAAAGTTGCAGGTGTTTTCTTTGGCATTATGATGAAAATATTTTAAAAAGAGGTGATAAGAATGGGGGTTTCATATTAGCATATGTACTTGTAGTGAAAATAAAGGTGGTAGTGATTGTAATAGTTTATATGTTTCCACCAACCTAGGCTTTTGAGGGATGTGCGGAAAATAAAGTTGGTAGTGGCGATTGTATTAAAACTTGTTGCTCAAATTTTTGAAGTTGGGATGGAGGCATTATATTTTGAGGGATTTTGGTGACCTTAAGTGAATTGGAAGGGGAGGCTCTCTTATGCGACGACGTAGGGGGTGGGGGGTCTCTCTTTGGGGAGCGGAGTATATTTTGATCGAGTTAAGTTATAATATTGTTTTGTAATATTTTTATGGAAACATGTATATTGGGAAATGACAAAGTTACTATCCAATAACATACTAGAGTGTGGTTTGATTTGTTGCATAGTGAGCGCAAAACAAAATTTTGAGAATATAACTTTCTTCCAAAAGGTCATTTTTTGTGACAATAATATTATGCCCAATTTAAGCAAAATAATTTTCTCAGCTTGTGTATGAGTGATGACAAAGGAGACCACCTTCCTCTAAGGCTTTGGTAGCTTGTTGGCCTTGCCCAGCCTTAGTTGGCCTTAGCTTGACCCTTACTGACCTACGGTCGTTCGCATTGGCTTTTGTCCACTCTTCACTGGCTCTGTCCACCATTGTTGGCCTCAGTAGCCTCCATTGAACGGTTGACCTTGACCCAATTGAGTGACCGACCAACCTTGGCTCAATCCTTGCATTTTTTCTAATAAAAAATATTAAGTTGACACCCTAAATCCAAAACTCAACCAAACTTATGCATCACTTTTTTATTTTATTTTTTTATTTTATTTTAGCATTCTTTTTTCTTAAACCAAAAGCCTGCAAGTAAAATCTAGAGATGAACACCCATCTATGATTATGTGGGGTTTGTTTGTTCATAGCTTCTAGTCTTTTATTTGCAATTAAGAAAATATTTCTTTGTGGGTCCTATATTCATCCTTTCAAACTTGGCTCCTGTATAGTTATTGATGCTATGATAGATAAATTATAATCATATCTTCTTCACCATGTAAAGAAATTGTAAGGATCATGGGAACCATTGTTAGGTGGCATCTTTGAAGTCAATTGGGAATGGCTATAATATCTGAGGTGGTGTAAGAAGAATGAGTGATTATGATTTTGAAGTATGAGAGTGTGGATTGATTGTTTTCATGTAAATGAATCTCATGTTATAATCATATCTTCTTCACCATGTAAATAAATTTACATAAAAATGCAAACTTGAGAGTGGGTTTGGATCATGTACAATAAAAATAAAGAACTTAAAAAATTCTTATAGTCGACCCCATCTAAGTAGGATTAAGGCTTTGGATTGTTTTTGTTACAAAGAAAATATTAGATAGTTTTTTGAACATCACCTCTTGCTTGTAATTTGAGCGTCATGCAAGTAATTACCCATGCAAACAAAGCAAGGTTCCTTACTTTATTACCTACTAAAACCTAAAAAGCACAAAGCATGAAAATAAGCAAACTTCCAAACTAATTGTTAGCATAATAAAAAACAACACACATTTTGCATAAAATTGGCTTTGCACAAAGAGCATAATTGATTCATAAACTATATAAAAAAGAAAAAATAACATTTGCACAACAATTTTTTTTCGGATCTTAGGAGAAGCAAAAAATTATGTGAAATTAATGATAAAATGCTAATGAGAAAAACGTGAAGAAAATATGTCATTAAGCAAGTAGACGTGCCGATCTAGAGAGAATAAAAAATTAATAAATCTTGAAGACATAGGAGAAGACAGAATTCTTAGCAAGAAAATAAGAAAAAAAATTATTGGCAAGTAAATAGAACAATGAACCTCATTTTAAATTTGCATACAATATATCATAAGTAGAAAACATCATTCCTTAAGAGTTACAACTGCTATTCTCATAAATAATCTCACTCATTTTCCAAGTAATAAACTTTAATACTATTCACGTCAAAGCGATGGGCAGCATAACACTAATTATAACCTCACTAAAAAATCCTAAAAGGAACCAAACAAAGCAACAAATGAGGAGATGCTCCGCCGCCCATTTCTTCTTTTCACAACACAATTGTCGTCAAAATATGATCACCTAAAAAATATCTTCATAAGCATTAGTCACGTTCATAACTCATCTTTCAATCCATCAAATTAATAATATTAGTTGTTAATTAGCCTAGTATAATCTCCTTTTCCGGTTCTGTCCATGCACTTCCTCCACTGCATCCCAAAGGAAATGAGTGTAGTAACCCATCACATAGCTGGAATTTAAAACTCTCAAGAAAAAGAGAAGAAATATGATAAGAACGAAGTCCCCATCAACCTTATTTTTTGGAGGATAAAGAATTTTAGAATCAAAACAAAAATGAAAAAAATTAAACTACAATACCAAAGTTCAACATGTTTAACAAAATACATAAATAAATATCAAAGTTCATGAATATAAATATATGAAATTGAAATTAAATGATAACATTACCGAGTTTCTCAATTAAAAAATGTTGTAGTAGCAATTCAAAATAATAACAGTATACAAAAGAACACTATTAGCAAGCTTGAATATTTTCTCAATTATTTGAGATGCATCAAAAAAGTACTACAGACATAATAACTTATTGGAAAAGTTTAGTAGAAAGCAACATGTGATTTTCAAACTACTGATAGAAATTCAACAGATATACTTTTGAGATTTGATAGAGCACTGTTACAAAATTGGAAGTAAACTGAGATTTTAAAAAACTTCGATATTTACTAAATTCTCACACAGCATCAACCCGCAGATCAAAAAGATAAACTAAGCCGAAGCACTAAAAAAAAGGGGGAAGAAGAAGATGAACCTTCAAATATAAGTAATTGTGCTGATTTTAATCTCCAACCTTTGTAATGTTCCAACAATCTAACAAAACAAATCAATGCCTATACAAAATAAACATAAAGTGCAAAGAAATCATTCTCAACGCTTTAAGAACAAAAGCTAAGCATATCAAAAAGTAAATTAAGTACTTAATCCAATAAAATACAGATGAATAACAAGGATAAATTAAAATAATTCATTGAGCTTCCAAAGAAGGATACACATACTTCAACAACAGTAAAATCACATATTATCAAAATAAATTACATTGCCTTTGCTTACAGGAAATTTCCCATCTAGCCCACTTGTGTACAGCCCTGAAGGTGGTCCTCAGAGAATGAACCGGATTGATTTGTTGCCACCACTTAGTTTAGATGGCCATCTTATTGGGAATGTGACATCACCCACATCTCCATTACTATTCAGACAACATTCCATTAATGTTATTTCCTCAAATGAGAAGCTTCAGAATTTACCAAGGCTCCATATTTTATTACTACTAAAACCCAAAAAACACAAAGCATGAACATAAACATACTTCCTAACTAATTGTTAGCATAATAAAAAAGAACACATATTTTGCATAAGATTGACTTTGCACAAAGAGCATAATTGATTCATAAACTGTATAAAAAAGGAAAAATAACATTTGCACAACAAATCTTAGGAGAAGAAGCAAAAAATTATGTGAAATAAATGATAAAATGCTAATGAGAAAAACATGAAGAAATTAAGGAGGTGATCTAACAAATTGTGCAATGCAATGTTACACAAACAAACATCACAGAGGAGAATTAGTTTATTATAATACATTAAGGTAACTTCACGGTGTTGATCTGGCAGGTTCGGCAAATGAAAAGGAAGGTGAGATCGGCGATCTCTTTTGACGAAGGGAGAGTCGGAGGAGGATCAAAAGATCGGGAAGGCGAGATCGGTGATCTCTTTCGGCGAAGGGAGAGCTGGAGGAGAAGGATCGGAAGATCGGCGCCTGCTTCTTGCGCCGATGGGGGTGAGAAGTGGTGAAAGGGGATCGACGAGGTGTATCGGAGAGGCAAGCCGAGCGCTTCGCCTGGATGTGAATTCGGTGAGGGGAATCGGGGATGAGAAGGGAAGATGGAGAAGACCCAGAAAGGTGTGGTGCAAACGATGTATAGTGAACTATAAGGCAGATTGTTGGATAAAAGGAGCCTTCCACGCCAAATGGAGAAGAGGAGGGAGACGAAGGGACTTGAAACTAGAGCGAGTTATTAGCAAACGGAAGTCTCTCATTCACTCAAAAATTTTCTCTTTCCTATATGCATATTATATACTTTCATATATATATTGGCATTTTTTGCATTAAAGACATAATACTAGTAATATTTATCCATTACTTCCTATCTTGATCAACCTCTACATAGCTGAACTACTTGCTTGGGACTGATACAACATTTCTTTAATCTTCATTCTTATATATTTGGCTGACCCTAGCTAGTTCGGAAGGTGATTTCCATTGTTGGCATTGATTGAATCTACTAACTATTTTTATTGGTTGATGGCTAGCCAAGCTCTGAAAGTTTTTTATACGCTGACGATATATCAAATTTTATGTGTAATTTTATTTATAATTTTGAAATCTTCCATGCAAGTTTTCAAATGTGGAAATAATTCATGGAGTAAATCACATATTTTGAATATGTATGAAATCTTGATGATGATGATGATGAACATGATCATTGGGCATGCAGCTGGGTGGGTTTACCAAGGCTAATGTGCACTTGAATCCAATCAATATGCCAAGCCTGACATAACATGAAACAATCAAAACTCAGTCAAAGCTTGCATGGCACTAGTTCAATCTGCATCTTTGCTTTATTATGCAAGTGACTGAAAAGCAAGCTTGGATTAAAACGATTCTTAAAGTATTTGGCTGAATGGTCAGACCCGTTGTGACCAAAGTCAAATCCTTGTTAATGGCCCCACATGAAAATTGACCCGCACAATGAACAAGTTTAATGATATGATCTTAGAAAGTTGTATAGAACCTTACAAGAATGAAAATTTCAAATGTAAATTGTTTTTGTTTAAATATTAAAAAAATATTTTTTCTGTTCCATTGCTTGCCTTTCATGACGGCAATGAGATAAAGAGCACCCTTTTAAATGAATCTTGCCTTATTTAGAAACATTAAATATGGCAAGTTTACCCATCATGCTTCTCTGGTGCAGCATTTGAAGTTCAATGGTGGTCACTAATATCTCTTTTATGATGATTTTGTACTTGCATTATACGATAAAATATGCCAGTAAATTTTGTAGGTGTCCTCTAGCCATTAATGAATCATAATGACATGGATTTAAAGCTTCTTTTTGCAAAGTTATGCAATAACTATTGTAACGAGCTAACTGTATGCGTTAGAAGTTGTCCTTTCTAGTATATCCTGTTATTTTGTGGAGCTTGATTGAATAATGACATGAATTTTTTTTTAGAGGTATTTTGGTCATTTTCTAAATACATGTATAAAAATTCTAGCCTTTATAAATATCTCTGTGAAGGCTCGGGTTATGCAGTGTGAGGTCTTTTTGAGAACCATCATTTCTCTTCTAGGAGAGGAGTGGAGAGATCTGTAACTTCATTTTTCATTTATAGTGACTTTTCTGTGGTGATGTGGTTCCGTGATTTTTCCCAACTTTGAGTTCTTCACATAAATCCGATGTTCTTTCTTCATTTTTGCGATTTGTGATTTTGTGTCTTCATTTTACTCTGGTAATTTCTCAACATATCCATTTCCTTGTAATTGTCAACTTGAAAACTTAAAGGCGAGTTTTTTTGTTTATTATGATAATTTTTTGTTCTATAATATCTGAAATATTTTCTAAAACTTAGTTGTTAGTTTTTTTTTATGAATATGGTCCTATGATGTTTAAGAGATTCATTATTATTATATAATTTTGTTTCATACATTTGTGATGTTCTTGTTTTTTCACCCCGTGCACTAACCCTTTCAGGAGGTCGATAAATTCCCTGACCTTGAAGTGGAACTAGCTATTCGAGGGTATGCTGGCATCTGGAAGGTTAGATTTATTTTTACAAAAGAAAACAAGTTATTTTTAAAGATTTAAAGGTGTATGAATCCAAGTGTTCGTCATAACACGTGTCTATATCTAAATTGAATGAGTTTGAATTTTAATTTTAAGAGGCATTCCTAATAAAGATAAATTAAGCAATGATTGTATCATATGAAATTGTCATTTGATGTCTGTTGAAGATGGAACAAGTGAAAACAGACTCGGTTGCTCCATGTACAAGCAGAAATGTGCAAGTTTTTGCGGATAAATTAGTTAAAGAGGAATAGATAGAGAATGGGAAGGCTTAAGGCAGCATGGATAAACATTGTACAAAATGATTTGCAAAGAATATGCTTAACAACCCTTGATGCACACTGCACTATCGATTCATAAACCACGGGTTTTACATTGTCTAATGATGTACATTATGATGTACTTCTTATAATGGAGCTTCTAGGTTTTGCGCATTTTCATTTTTAATTGAGATGACCTTGAGATTTATGCTTGCTGGATACATTCTTTTATATGCTTAAATCTCCAACTTGGTCAATTATAGGAAGATATCTAGGCTTGAACAATTTGGACGTATCGTATGTACTCATGATCTTAGTTTTTTTCCATAATGTTCGGGACACCACATAATAACAAGTGTGAACTCATTGGCAAATGTGTGTTCTTGGGATTAATGTTCAAGGGTTAGCTATGCGTTTGATAAATCTTAGGTCTTTCTTTATTTATTTCTGGTATGACTTATCCTTTTAGTTGACTGCTTTATTAATATAGTGTAATACTAAGCAGCACAACACATCACACAATAGAAATTTTGACTTGCCAAACTAGTTACTGATTATTGTGCCACTTATGAATGAACTAGTATTTGTTTTACTCTTCCTAGCTGTTTTCATATTAATTTATAGTTTATTGTTAATCTTTCTGTAAATTCTCTATTTATGGGTAATATTGCTCATATTTTTCATGAAAATATTCATGCAGATGCGCACGGGAAATGCTGCTGATGGCTGTGCAATTTTTTGGCGAACAAATAGGTGATGCACCACAGAGTCTAAGCAACTTCTAAAAAGTTGTATTTTCTAATGTATTATGCTTAGTTACTATAACACCCTAAAATTTAAAACTAACCGAGATAAAACTTACTTTTTGTTGATTAATTAGAAATTAAGCAAAGTGTCTCTTTGAAGGATTCTGCATTAAGTTGAGAAGGTGCATCGAGTAGTTAAAAATATTAAGGAGATTGCAACTTTGTTCAGCAAGTTCAGAGTTTGATTGCAACTTTCACAGTGTGAATGAGCTCAGAATTAAATTAGTAAGTCAAATATTTTTGATTAATAACGTAGAACAGTGGAAAATAGTATCTTCTAAGAGAATAATAACCTAATTAACATTTAAGATTAGATTTATTTACTTAAAGCAAGCTGGAGATGTTAAGCCTTTTTGGCAGTTTGTCTGTAACACTTCAATACCGCTATTACAATTTACAAATGTTAAAGTACATTTCCATTTGTGGACATTTTTATTGAATACATCAAGAGTACTAAGGCACTAGTTATTTGTAAATTTTGTTTCTCTTATTGAAATATATGGTTTAGGGGTACAACTCAAAGTTATGGAGGATTTCATCTCAATAGATCCACAATGAAATATACGAGATATAAGCTTGCTGCTAATAGAAATTGTGTGCCAAGGATATGACAATTGAAGTTCATAGTGTCGGTGAGAAATTCACAGCTATTTGTTCGATCATTAAAAATAATGGCAGAATAGAAGCCCAAGTGATTAATTGGATCCTGGTAGTTTGGTAGTTTGGATGAAGTGGAAGAGAGATTTTGGGGTGTTGAATTCTCACTCAAAATTAATTGGAAGTCTTGTCAAATAATTAAGACCAACTATTTTATATGGGGTAAAATGATGGCCTGCAAATCTGTAGGAAAATGACAAAAGCATTGTGGAGATGAGAGTGATAGAGTGGATGAGTGGGTATTCTATAGAATATATAAGCAAAAGTACATTTGTAGATTGATTGGTGTAGCTTTAGTTGAGGATAAGCTTAAAAAAAGTCTTCTTTAATGGCTTGGGCATCTTAAACATAGATTATTAGATGCTCTAGTGAGAAATTTTCTTATGAATTTTACTCCTGTGAAAAGAGGAAGACGAGAAGGTCAAGAAAGACATGAGAAGAAATATAAGGAATAATTTACATTCTTAAAGCTTAGGGAGGGGCTGTTATTTTATGTAACACAATGAATACAAATTATTCATGTAATAGCTTTGTTTAGTTGGCCAAAATTTTGGTTTGTTATTATTTTTATTGTTGCAGTTTACAAATGTGATGATCACAAAAAATTCATAGTATGTTAAGAATGAAAGCTAATGAGGCAAATTAGAGGCTGTTTTAATAATTTGAATGAGCTAAGCTGTAGAATACTTACTCAATGTATGTATATTTGTCATTATTTGAACAATTGTTTAAGGTTAAGTAAAGTGAGTGAATGATATTACCGAAATACTATCTTTTGAGTGAACTAATGGTTCTTAGATCATGTTTTGACATGTTATAATATTTTAAAGTCTTGCCCCATTTTGTTATGTTTATTGAGACAATGCCACAGTTGAAAGAGCACCTAATCACCCCTCCATGGGCTATCTGCATTGTTGTTCTCTTGTGCATGATTTGTAGGTATTTTTGCTGTAGCATGTCGTTACTTTTCTATTTATAAATTAATTCATCCTTTTGTAATATTTTCTTTGGTGTACCTTTTTCGGGATATACATATTTTTGGTCTTAGAAATGCTTTCTTCCTTGTTATGTCAGATTCCAGCTAAAGCATGAAGAGCATATTGAATTTAATAAACTTGGACTTAGGAACAATGTTGCTCAACTTTGCGTGTTTGAGGTATGCATGATTCATCGAAATTATTCATTATTAAGTTTTATCTATTAATTTATCTTTGTAATACAGTTCTTAAAGTATTGATGAAACCATATGGTATGTTCACATTGTATTTTGTTTCACAGTCAAATTTGGGAAACCGGTGTGGAAATGCTACTTTGCTAGCGAGGTACTATTATGTTTTCTTAGATTTGCAATTTTAAAGTCCGTTTAATTAGTCCCTTTGATATAAAATCGATGTTTAATATCTATGAATCATGATACAATTTAATTTATTAATTTATAAGCTAATTTATTATTTTTATGTCAGTTTTATTGTATATTCTTGATTTATTAAGATGAACTATCCTTTTTGATTAATTTTAGGCTTACAGTTCAACTATTTAAAATTTTATTTTGTTTTGGATAGGTTTTTATTTTATTTTAATTTATCTGATCACATTTTCTTAACACTATTTTTTCGTATATATTTCATAGCATGCATTTAATATATTAAATGAATGATTTGAAACTGAAGTTTCCTTTCCTATTCTCTTTGTCATCCCTTCTCTCTTCGAACTAGTGAATAAGAAGTTCTCTTTTTAGTATTCTATCTGCGTCATTTTGGCATCCATATTAAATATTCCTGTTTCCTTCCTGATTCTGATTTGTCATCAATGATAATGTCTTTCAAAACTCACTTCTGCTTTGGCTTTGTGGTTTCATTTGATTGGAGCCTCATTTTGATTTTCTTTAGCCATGATGCTATTAGCCTCTGACTAGGTTTCACGGATGACATAGTTGTTTGTAAGTGAAGACTATAATGATAAATAGATAATAATGCACAAAACTTTAACTTCATAAAATATACCAAGTTATCGTCCAAAGAGGATAGAATTAACCTCACGTAAAGATGGCAATTTCTAGTGCTAAATTTGATGAGCTAAAGCTGTGAATGCAATAAAATGTTACATTTTAAAAAGGAAGTTCATGCCCTTGCTATTGAATCTTGTTTCCAAAAATTCCCACATAATGTCTTATTGGAACACCTTAGTAAATTCAATTATTGTTCTTATTTTGATTATATTTGTATGAATTATTTAGAAAATAGTATATTTATTATATCATATAAATATTAAAAAAAAATACAAAACTTAACTTTCGAAGTATAATATACTTTTTTTTTTTGAATTTATTATAGATACTATTACATTTATATTATTAACATACAAACTGCATTTGAATTAAAATAAAAATAAACTAAACGTTTTATATAATAATATATTTTCATATTGGATTTTGCTTGAAATTTACCAGTTTGAGCTTTTTCTTACAAAGCTTAAATACTACAAATAATCGCACTAGTTCATCTCTCATACTTACACTTTCTTTGGCTTTTTTTAATTCTCTAATATTCTCTACCCATATTTTCTTCATTTATTCAAAAAATATTATAAAATCCCTATATTTTACTTGATAGTGGGGCATGATTAACCATAAAAGAGTTTAACTTTGAAACCAAATGAACAATTATTCTAAAGAGTTAGCCTAGTAATGGGTCATGTTCAGATCAAGCTGACCTTGATACAATTTTGATACAACTTTTAGGCTGGGTGAGAGCCAATCCTATTTGAATCTAGACTTATATTGAATTTGGCTATTAGATTAAATTTTTAGTGGTCAACCTTGATTCCTAAAAATCATAAATAATCTAACATTAAGGCATCTTATTAATATCTGTAAGGTTTAATAATGTTAACTTGATCAATAAAAATGATGAAAATTAAAATTTCATGTGTACATGTAATGCATGATAAAACAAATATAAAAGATAAAAGATATTTTACGAGCTTTTATTGCATGCAAGATATTGCAAACTGTCTCTTACACTTAAGATTCATTTTGCTCATTCAATTATTAAGAAAAACATTTATTCAACTAAACTTGGGATATGATTTAAGTGTAAAAATTACTCATTTTGTGTGGGCTAGCTTAGAGCTCAACCTTGTGAAGGTCAAGCTTATTCATTAGTCGCAAGAAGAAGAAACTTAACTATTGGGAGGAATTAATAGGCTTGTGGTTGTAGTTGCAGGACAAGTGAAGAAATAAGTTGAGAGATTAGGAGTTGAAACAACTTTAAAGGATTGGTAGAAAATGATTGACAATTATAACGAATAAGTCTTTTTATCTTGTTTGGCACAAGGGTTGATGAATGTTGGAGGAATGATTTGCAATCTTTGAAAGAAGAAACTCGGTGGTCTTGGAGGAAGAGGATAGCGATTTGGTAGCTCCACAAGTTTGCAAAGGGTATGTGGTGATTTGATCTTGATTTGGGAAGGAGTGGGCGAAGTGAGGATGGGCGATTGAGATCTTAACTATGGTTTTAGGGTTTTAATGTTTGGTTGATGGATAGGAGTCATGTAGTGTGCTTAAAAAGGTAAGGCTTGGGACTATTTTAAGGGTTGCTTGGTTGGCTATATTTGGAGTGTAGAGTAATCAAATTTAAGGAATTATATAATATTCATTTTTGTTTGATAATTTTGAAACATAGGTAAAATTTTGTGTGGTTCTGGAGATGATTGAATGATGCAAAAACTATTGATGTAACAATCTTTAAGAAGCAAAGTATTCGTTTGGAGGTCCTTTATTGTGAAAGCATGTGGATCAAATAAAATTGAGCAAGAGTTGTCGGCAGTTAGTTTATGTATGAAAAGAAGATTGTAGTTGCATTGTGGAACGTGGAGAAGATTTTTGAAACATTTAATATTCATTACGATAGGGGGTGGGAAGGATGCTGGTGCAGATGCTAAGAAATTGGAAGAGATTGACCGTTTCCGATAGTTACCTAGTCGTTGCCTTGATAGGGTTCGGCAGTGGATAGATTGCCGAAGTCATTGGAAACATGATTAGAAGCTCCCGAATCTAGATACTAGCTTTGATCAGTTGTTCTGTCCATACGAAATGCGGCTAAGGGATGTGGTTGGGTTGGAGAGTTGCAGTAATTGGCATTCATTCCATGCCAACAATCTCTTGTTGAATGACCAAGTTTATTGCATATCTGACACTCAATATGTGAGAATCGGTAGGGCCGCTGTGAAGAAATATCACACCAAACCGCGAGCTGACCAGCTCGGATGGTGCTCCTCGAGTCATTGGTAGTAACTGACCGCGACCCTGACCAGCTTTGCCTCTGCCACGAAATCATCTGGAGAATATGGAGAAATGTGGGCTGCTTTTATTGGTAGGTGAGTTGGAGATCTGGATTTCATTGTGAAGATCTTGTTGTACATTGATTTATTCACTGCATAGGAGAGAATAGAGGTAGTCAAGGCTGATGGGTCTGAGTTTGGGTTGGATGGAAATTTTGAAGGCTTGATGTGTGGAAGGAAGTTTATTCACTGTGTAGAGTATCACATCATCTGAATCAATTTTTGAGCCTGCGATAGCGATTCTGTGTACTAAGGACTTAATTTCAGACAAGTATGTGCTCATGGGCCGATTCTTGAGAGAGACACTGTGGTGTTCATTATTTAGCTGAATGACTCTGGATCTGTTGGAAGATTGAAGACAATTTTCAAAGGTAAGCCAAATTTCGACACATGATTCCACTTTCAGGATATATGAGAGAATGGGTGAAGAAATTATGGAGTTGAGAGTGATAATTAGATTTCGATCGGTGGAAATCCAGTGATTGTGTTTTTCATTGTCAGTATGGGAGGTGGAGTTGAATTCGTCCAGGTGATCGTAGAGGTTATTTGCTTTGAATAATTGTGTTACATGAGCTCTCCATATTGGGTAGTTCTCAGTTGTCAAGAAATTGTGAATTAAGTTCTTGATGTTAGACATCAAGAACTTGATATCTTTTGGATCTTGTCTGAGATTGGTACTATTGTGATGGGAATTGGTGTCGTCTCCTGATTGAGACTGAGTCCACATTGGTTGAATCTATGTAGAAAAAGCGGTGAAAAAGTTACGCGCGGAGAGGGTCTCGACGAGAGGCAGAGCTCTTCGGTAGTGATTTTTCTATCGCAGCATCAGTCGTGAGAGTTGGCGAGAGATTGACGCAGTGAGGGTCTTGAAGAGTTCTTCAATCGGCGGTGAATGTTCCATCGCAGTAGCAGTCGACGAGATATAAGGTATCTGTCGAGATTGAGAGATCGACAAGATGGCGATGACGTAGGTGGAAGAACAACAAGCTGTGTGTTGGTTGGTTCTTGAGTGATGATAGTTTCAAAAAATTGTTTCAAGATTGCAGGCTCAGCGATGATGATGAGCAGGAGAGTCTCCGCCGAATCAGAAATCTCTCTGTTTTAGGATCATAGCGATTTTATTGAGAAAGACTCATTTTGATACCATGATTAGAATAAGAAAATGTGAGAAATTGAGTATTATTGAGATATGTTCATTTGTCTACAGGGATTGTATATATATAGTAGAGTAGCATTGTAATGCTCTGAGGTGCTGTTCATAAGTAATGATTGGGGATTAATTGAGCTATTATAATTGTACTGCAACTCTCTGATTAGAGTAACATCTGGGAATTAAATAGATTGCTATTATTTTGATTGCTAGGGTTTTGATAGCATTCTAATTTAAGAGAAATTTGGCTGTGATGGCATTGCACCAAAAAAATATTCTTATGCGTGCACAAGAGATTTGAAGTAAATTATGATTGTTGTCATCACAATTGAACCATGCACGTGACATTGACTCGCTTTCCTAATCAACATCACTGAATTGTTCCAATCGTGGTTCAATATTTGTCTAGCTTGATAGCGGTTTGACCTAGTGCAGTTTGACAACAGGAGAAATCAACTCATTCTTTAAATCAATAAGTCACTGTTTTGTTGATTACTTTATGAATTATTTTAATTTATTATGATTTCTTAATTTATTATAATGCATTATTTTTTGTATGATTTTAGTTGTAAATTTGAATTATTTAAGGTCATATTCAATATTATATAAGATTAAATTTATTTTCCAAGATATTTGATTTATCCTTTTAATTGCTACTATTTTAGATTGGAATTTATATCAATTGTTTTTGTTTTTGTTTTTTTTTTGAAGAAGTTGAGCCTTATAATTCAAATCTATGGCCGTTGGGATTTGAACCCTTGCCCTATCAAGAGTTTAAACCCAAGAGCTTAATCATTGAGCCACAACACCATTCACTCCTGTATTTGAATTATTAATTGATTGAATTGAAATTAAAATTTCTCCTGCTCTCTCTTCTCTTCTCTCCTTAGCAATGGGCTCCAGTTTCTTTTTGCCCTTTATACCCTTTGGTCTTCTGCTTTTTTGTATATGAATTAGCTTTCATGGTTTGTGACAAATTACTAACAGAAATCCTATTTTGATGTTTGATATGTTTTATGGAAACGTTTTTGCATTTATGCATTGAATTTCCTATATTGTAGTTCCTTACATAATTACATTTACGGTGTGCTTGTCACATTACTTAATTTGCCATGCAGAATTTTTTTTTTTTTTTTTTGTGCTAACTCGTATATTGTTGACTAGATGCTCCCAATATTTTCTTTAAAACCATTGCTCGCTAAATGGAAAAATATCTAGAACAGAGATAATACACCGACTGGAGCAAACCAAGTTGTGGTATGCAATACTCATGTTCTGTATAATACGAAGCGTGGAGAAATCAAGCTGGGTCAGGTAGATGTGATAGTTCATGCATACTATATTTCTTACTTTTTATGAATCAACTTCATACTAAGTTCATTAATAATTTTTCCAGCATATTTATTACTTACTAGAAAAATTCTAGTAGGATTGTCATCTTCCATGTCCGTTATAGTATTGCATGGCGGAGTATTAGTATTAAATAACTAAAAAATTGAGATTAGTCTAATGAAGTTGATATACTACATGTTTTAAAATTCATTCTTTATTGAGAAATTGGATATTATTCTTTCTCATTAAAAATAGGAAGAGAAAGATAAAATAAAATAAAATGCAGTAGATTAATGATGCACCACTGGCACTATATCTCAATTCATCACTAGATATTAAACACGATTTTAGACAGCTGCGGGGTTCAGCACCAATCTGCAAAATTAGCTTTTATTATCATTTTCTACTTTATTTTATATCATACATCTGTATTTATTATTCATGATGAATTTTTGTATTTGGATAGCTGTAATCTAATGCGTGCGATAAATGACAATGATAGCTTGATATAACTTAATTTTACTCGTGAGATGGAATAAAAAGGGCATTTATTTTGGGTTTGAACTAGTAAGCCGCTAGTACTCCTTATTTTCTCTTGGTGAAGGAACTTTGCAACCTAGCTTGGTGGAGAAATTGACACCACTACTCATTTTCCCTCTTTTTTTTGCACTTCCCCATCACATAGCCATGATCACCCACTCAAAGATCCACATGCTACTCCATATCTCTAACTCCTTCAAGGCTTGCTACTCATGCAAGGCCGGCAAGGAAGGGCCGGTTGATGGTGGCAAGGTTTGGCCAATGCTTGAAAAAAGCCGTCGGTTGACCATCACATATGAGGTTTGATGAGGGCTTAAATTCGTCTGAAAAGGTTTGTCGCCACATATGCGGCCATCTCGTGATTTTTTGGCGTGTATTGTTTGTAATTGAATTTAACTTGATTTTGGGTGGAATCCAATGACATTCAAATGGATAGCATGAGAAACTAATTTCTCCAAAATTTTACTTTGCAATTACCAGTGTCCAAACACCCAATTTTGTTTATCTCCTAAATTTCAATTGCCTTACCCAATTACAAAAATCTAAGCAACATTTGATTAAGTAATTATATATATATTTCATTTAGAAAGAATAGCTTAACAATTTATGTATTGGTTGTCAAGCAAGGTATAGAGTTGTTGAATATTGGAACTATGGACAAATGAAATTATGGCATTCCAATTAATATGAGGTTTATTTGCAAGGCAATGGTTATATCTTGAAGCTTGGTTGAACGAACTTGGAAAGTTAAAAAGCTAAAAAGCATAGAACAACTGAATTTACTTTTAAACAAAGTATCAAAATTAATTTGACAATCTTTGATTTAGCTAAAATTATTAATTAAAGGTCTTTGCATTTTCTTGATTTTTAAGCTAAACAAAACCACTCCCACTATTGATTTTTTGTTTAGGTTGAATGAGAAGGTTTGATTTGCTTATTGATTTATTCAGATTTTACTGTATAGTTGATTTCATTATCATAGGATTTATGTTAGTTTGGGTGTTATTGATGTCATTTTTAGTTGTATTTGGTATTGAAACCATGTCTATTATAATAATAAAATTGATGTTGCTAAAACTCCAAGGATTATTATATTTTTATAAATCATTAATTAAAATTATATGATGTTGATAACATTATTATTTATATAATAAAATAGGTTGTGCTTAAATATATAATATCTTTAATATTAGAAAATTTTGATTTGGACCTATCGAATTTACACAATTATTTTTTTGTATTTGCTTACAAAGTCAATGCAAATTTTATTTTGCTCAATGTGACCTTGCTATTTGCAATTACGCAACTACTTCTAATCCATTTAGCATATAAGTAGTAGTGCTACAAGTTGCAATTTGTAATCACACAACCTAGTTTAATCTATGACTTAATAATAAAATTATGGATGTACATATATGCGCATATAATACAGGGAATATAAATGAAATAATGCATGCTGACTGTATCAACCTACATTCAGCGGGTTATCACTTGGAGAATTTAATTCTTAGTTGTTATAAGGGTCGTTGTGAATTCTATTATTAATATTAACTGCTTGTTGTTTCAATCATAATCAATGTTTTGGTGATTATGGTTATCCCTTTCAGCCCTTGCCATTCGTTGTTGGCAAGGAGCTAGTCACGGAAACGTTGAGGATCTCCTGGCTTTGCCAACATTGGAATAAAGTGCAAAACGAGCGACAAAAAAGCAGTGGCACAAGCAAACACAGATCTTACGTGGAAAATCTCATGCCGAGGAAAACTACGGCCATACCGTAAAGAACTTCACTATGAAGTCAAGATGATTACAAGAGATTTAAACTCTTTAAGAGCTCTCAAAGTTTTTCCCTTAGCTCCAAACACTCCTTATTTACAGCTCCCCTATAGATTCTCAAGCTCTTATTCCACCACAACTCCCTTAATAGTCACAATACTCACACATAAATCCTAAGACATATATTATGTATTTATAAAGGATCCCAACCAGCCCTCAAAACTCTCAAGCTGACCCTCAATCAGGCTTTCTCGTGGCAAATCCTATGGTTACACTGTCTGGAACGCACCCAAGAACCGAGGCCTCGAACTGGAGAATTCTCCACAATCATTTGCTGGCTCTTGGGTGCGCCCAAGCACCCAAATCATGTGTGGTAGCCCGATACCGGTTTAGCGAGAACTAACACCCAAAAGCCCAAATCTTGTGTGGTGGTCTGATGCCGTTTTAGAGAACTACCCCGACATTAGACACTCATTAACCGCAAGACTCTATTGAGTAATTTAAAGGAGAGGGAATAGTGCACAAGTAAAAACTAAGAAAATATTTTCATTCATCACAATTCAACATTACAAAATATATCAATCAACTGTACCTTCAAAAAAATAATAAAAGAAAAGTGATGACATACGTTTTAACAACTCAATTCCTAGTAGTCACTTAGAGTTCACCTTCGAGCTCTTCTAGAAGTACTTGACCTGGGATTATAAAAACAATGCTGGGATCGGAATTCCAGTAATTAGAGAATACTTTAATTGCCTCAATAAATATTAAACGTTACACTTTTCAATTAGCAAAGTGATATGCGGAAATAAGGACATAAATAAAATATAGGAAAATATGGTTATTAGCACAAAATAAGTATGTTATTGCACAATGTGTCAAACATATGTTACTGATGTAATTTTTTTAGTAACTAACCAAACGTATGTTACTGATATAATTTTCTAATAACCAACTAAGCTTATGCTACTGATGTAATAGTTCAGTAACCAACCAAGCGTATGCTACTGGTGTCCGTTCTCAGTAACCAACCAAACATATGTTACTATTATTTGTTCACGGTAACCAACCAAACATAAGATGATGTTCGCTTCGTACAACCAACCAAGCATAAAGTACTGTTGGTTTCATCCAACCACCAATGCATAAAATGATGTTGGTTTCGTTTAATCTACCAAACATCAATATGAATTAGGCTCGAAGCGATGCTAAGCAACAATAAAAAGCGTACAAGTGCAAAAACTATATATACTGGATATCTTTTCTCTATTTATAATTGTAGAACGATGTCAATAGTCAACTGTCGAACGTATCTGCGTAATGTTAGTATTTAATTAGCTTTTAAACGTGAATTAATTAGTTACTCTTTTATTAATAAGTATAATTTAATAATAAAATAATAATATGATAAAATATTTATTATAAGAAAAGAACAATAAAGCAATACTAATGATAATATAATAATTGTGTGATAATAAAAAAAAGTAAAAATAAGATATATAAACTTTAATAATATATAAGAGAAATAAAAAATATTTTTCATCTCTCTTATTCAATTATTTCTCTTTCTCTTTATTTTCTCTCTTCTTCTCTTTCTTTTCTTTTTATCTCTCTCTCGCACTCTTACCTTTCTTCCTTCTTTCTCTCTTTTATTATCTCTCTTTCTCTTTCTTTCTCTCTTCTATCTCTCTTATTTCTCTTACTTTGTTGTATCTCTCTCTTATCTTTTATTATAATAATAATAGTAATAATAATAATAATAATAATTGACTTTAATGAAAATGATAAAAAGAAAATGAATAAATAAATTGCTATAATAATAATAATAATAATAATTGATAAAAATGAAAATGACTTGAAAGAAATTGCAGCAATAATAAGAATAATTATAATTGATAAAAATGAAAATTAAATTGCAATAATAATAATAATAATTGACAAAAGTAAAAAGACTTAATTAAATGACATAAAAGAAAATGACAGTAAATAAATTGCAATATTAGTAATAATAATAATTGGCTTAAATGAAATAACTTAATTAAATGACATAAAAGAAAATTACAGTAAAAAAATTACAATAGTAATAATAATAATAATAGAATTATTATTATTATTATTAAGTAACATTATATAATAAAAAATAATTATTAACATTATTATTATTATTAATATTAATTAGAAATTAATAATTTATATTTAAGAAATAAAAACAAAATAAAGAAATAAAAAAAATCCATTTCTCTCTTACCCTCACTCTTCCTCTATTGCATGAAGGGGGGATGGGGGGAGGAGCGGTTGGGGATGAGGCGGCGGCTACTACGGCTAGGATGAGTGCCGATGGAGGTGGCGGTCGGAGATGGAGGAGAAGATGGGAAAAAAAGGAGAGGGGTTTAGGGTTTATTTATAGAGGAAGGGGAGAGGTGTGGCGGGATGGGCCTGTCGGCTGGTCACCGTGGGGTCTGCTTACGGCCTCGTGACTGCGACACAGCTCCCCTTGTGCGATTAGGGTACGAGGGGGTGGCGTGCGAGGGAGAGAGTTGATGGCACAGTAGCAGGAGAGAAAATGGAAAATAATTTATAATTCATTTCAATTAAAATTTATTCATTTTTTTATCGTTTGATCTCTCCAAAATTAATGAAACTTGACCATGATGTGTATTTCAATGAGATGAACACACTCGTACTAAAATTTCTCAATTTGGAGCTATATTTTATATTATATTAATTTCTAAAAATGAAAACTTCAAAAATTTATTACGGTCAATCGGAGCTCAAAATTCGACGAATTTTTTGTATAGCATTTTCCTAAATTATTGAATTTGGACTTGTATTTGATTTTCTTAATTTCCAAATTTAAAAAATTTCAAAATTAATTTAAGAGTATCCACTATTCAGGATGCTCCCAAACTTGGGCATTACAAACACAAAAAATATTCTATCTAATGATATATTTTGTTTGACCTAATTTTGAAGTATCCAAGATTCTAATTTTTTAGCTAGGTTTAGTCATAATTAGCCTAATAATGACATTGGGTCGTTACGTCTTGGTTCAATCTCGGTTGTTGTGAATCTGACAACGCTTGGGCACACACCAAACCCCCCAAGTCTTAGCCCGTTGTCTTATGGGTCATTACCTCTGGCCAAGCCCAAGCTCAAGCATTAGGCTCTCGGTTTTAATTGTCTAGCTATTGCTCACTTGACGCCCGCTCAGTGCCTAAAATCCAAATTGATGCTCAGTCGACGCCCAACCGTCGCCTAAGCTCCATACTGACGCTCACCACGTGCTTAAGCACCAGGCCAACGCTTACTTGACGCTTAATTGGCCCCTAAGCGTTAAACCGTTGCTCATCCGGCGCCCAACTGGCTTCTAAGCATCGAGTCCTTTGGACTCTATCTTTCTTTGGTCCGTCTTGACCCACTGCTCGTCCACCTCTCATTTGATTGAAGCCAAAGACACTCCAACCCTTGCAAATATCATGTGGCCTACTCCATGACCACTCTATTGTGCTTGAGGCTTTACCACCAAGTTCGGTTCCTACTTGCATCAACGCTCTTTGATGTATGTCCTGGTGCACCCAACCTTGGTGCACCACCTTGAACTACACTTGAAGCTCCACATACATAAGACAATGTTCCATTGAGCTACATTAATTTTAACTAATTGTGTGGTTTTTTCAAGCATAGCTAATCTAAGAGTTCTAGTTGAATGTGTATACTTAATGTTTGTTTCTTTTCTATAATGGTGAAATATTTTAATAAATATTTATACTTTATATGTATCGGAGCTAACTTGTTTAAGAGCACAAGGAAATAAAATTGAATTCTTAAACTTCTTAAGAGATGTAAGCCCGTTAAAATAAGCATTTAAATTTAATATCCGTCTTCTTAACTAACAAACCCCATTCAAAATCAAACATGGAACTTCTAAATAATGTAATTTGGATCTAGAGCTCACTCAGAAGAATAATAAACTGGGAGCCTGAGCATTCATAGTCAGTTCCTTAGTAATGTTTACTCAAAATTATTCAACAACAACCAGTGACTTGGGAACCAATCACTAGGGCATATAAAGAAAAAACACTCATAAGAAATTGTTGGCTGGGATACATGGAACAAACGCCATGCATAATAGATGTCTTAGGATTTTTTGTGTGAGTGTTGTTACTGCTAAGGGATGTGCGAGAAGAGAATTAAAAAGATCACCCAGTTAGATCAAAGATTGCTGTTCTACACTAATTGCAAGATTGCAGGCACAAGGAGAACTATTGGAAGCTTCATGCTGAATTATATCCTCTGAAGTTGTTCACCAAGAGGTAACTTTCATTAATGACAATGCCAAAGGGGAAAGAGCTCCCTTGAGAAGAGATATTACATTTTTACCTAAATTTTGTAATTATAATTTTCTTTTAAATTTTAACATTATCTTAATTTGTTCATGGCTGTTTTTTTTGAAAGAAGGGTGAGTTATAAATAAGAAGGTGAGATTTGAATCTATGATATGATATAATAAATTCAAAGCCTTAACCACCGGACTATGACACACCATTCACTGTATGAAATTTTCATGTGAGTCTTCAATTTGTGGAATAAGGCTGGTTTCTATGGCAATATTGAAATATAATAGAGGTGGAGAAGGCGTAAGCGAAGGGTACGACATAGGACTTTGAAGGTTTTAAAAGAGGTGAGACATGAGAGATATCCCTAAAGGCTCCAAATGGTACTAAGTAGATTAGATGATAGTTAAATAGGGAACACGATGGTTGTCGAATAGTTAAGTGTGGTGAGTGAGCTTACCCCACTTCGTGGCCTCTAAATGATTTAATATTTAAAATGAAAAAAAAAAAACTATCCCTTCTCTCCCCAAATAAGCACAATTTCTCCTCTCTTTTCTGACAGCATAAATGAATTTTTTTTGCCAAAAGATAGAGATAAAGATGTAGCATTTTTAGCTGATAGAACATTTGCATAGATTTGGAAATAAGAAAACTTGATTTAACTTTCTATGAATATATATGATTAAGCATGTGGTGTTTTTAAGGGTACTTTTTAAGTATTTAACGCTAAATTCATGGTTAAAGGGTATAATACTGCTTAAACACATGTTTTGCATACTTGATCCAATAAATGGGACCATTAAATATTAAATTATTTTCTGCGCCCATAGATTTGGATTCCTCAACATTAAAACTAGGTTCGACAGATGTTGTACATGTAACTGACTAGCACTGGTGCAATTAGGTACCTTATATTAATTTGAACATTCTGCGATATTGAAATCTTTTATGCATACTCTAGTATAGCTGCAAGAAAATTTAATCTCATATGTTCATTTATGATAAGCTTGGAAGTGCTTAGCATGATATTATTTTATGCAAACAACTAGAATTAGGTTTTGTACACTACTTATATGCTTAAAAATAAATTTCATGATATAGAGCATGAAAACATTGTGAATTACATGAATGAATCGTTCTTGAATTCTCATTAAGTTAATCAGGTAGCATTTGAAGCATAAGATTTTGAACAAGGTTAATTTGCAGCATTTAACTTGAGAAAATATAAGGAACAATTTTCTTTCTCTTCATTGAATAATTCAGTTCATCTTTCGACTTAAAATATGAATACCTTCGAACAGCAAAAAAATTAATGCACAGCCCGAACAGTTGTTCTAGTTGGCATATACTTTATGTTTTGTGCTTGTTGGTAAATAAATGTAAGCTTGTAATGTGTGTCTAAAACTTTTATTATTAACAGGTTAGGATTCTACTTGATCGAGCATTTGCTATATCAAGGGCTTGGAATGATGCTCCAGTCATTGTGTGTGGAGATTTCAATTCTGTACCCATGGTAATATGTGTTGCTATTGATTTTCATAGCTAAATATTTTACGACTATATCTTTATGCATTATTTTATATGTTGTGTGACAATTTATTACTTTTTGGGTATGTTTTGTGTTCTTTTTTTTTCATGCTTTTTGCCTAACTGTATTTATGGTTATTTATTCCTTACCATCAGAGCCCCCTCTACAAATTTATTGCCACACAAAAGGTACCTGTTCTATCAAGCTTCATCAGTTTTTTTCATGTTTGTATTATATAAAAGTTTAAAAATCTTTCTTTATTCTTTGTGAATTGTAGTTAAATTTAGCTGGTCTTGCTCGTGACCAAATATCAGGACAATCTTCTGGTGCAGAAAGCAGATGGCCTAACTCTGGAAACGGTCCTTATAGGTTTACAACTATCTTTTCCAAATTTAGTCCATTTGATATAATGTAAATATAATTTATAAATTGCTACTATTTATTACGTTCAAGTGGTTCTTCAGCCTTTAAAAAATTGTAATTTTTTGGTTATTGCTTGTTATAATTATTAGACCTCAGGCTTCCGGCCGTTATGCTAGTGAAAGCATCTCGGATGCTCAGCAAAATTATTTCAAAACGCAAGAAAATGTACAAAGTGAAATAGGAAGTGCATCACCAATTGAGGAATCTCCTGTCACACTGTATGCAGATATCGAACAGGAGTCTCATGAACAGATTTCTTCTAACATTACTTTGAAATTAGAAGCAGGCCATCAAGCAGAGGTAAGCTTAACATATCCATTGCCTGCCAATTTGTCTAGTAGAACATTTGAAATTTGCAGCCAGCAGAGTAATATCCTTGTTAATAAAGAAGCTGTGAAGAATAGTGAAGAAACTCAAAAGGTATGTTTTAATTGAAATACTTTCTCTCAAGTTCAATGTGGTCATAGGATATGTGATTCCATAGTTATCATGATTGTCTCTATATAGAATATTTTGTATGAAGCAAGCTCTGAACGCCACACAATCTCTCCAGTAAGTGGTGATTCAGCTGACGAAATAAAACTGACTTCTACATTATGCATGGATAATTCAACCACATCCTGTTCGCGCTCTAATGTAACTTTCCAAAGTTATCTGACAGACAACAACAATTCTGGTAATGCTGCATTTTATCATGGCAGTAGAGTTGATTTCTCTAGCATGAGTGAGAAAGTTGATGTTTTCCCTAAAGAGAAGCCTTGCTCTTCTTTTGAAACTTCAATAGTGCCAATAGTAGATAGTGCCGCTAAAAAATCCTCAGCTGTTTCAGTAGTTGAAGAGAAGGCTGGTTCTCTTATTACCAGCCATAATTCTGGCAAAGCTGATGGGCTGGATACAAGCATTTTTGACGGCTTAATTGTGCATGTGAGTGATAGAATGGGTGTTGCATCTTGTGTTGAAGCTGAAACACTAGTGGATAATATGAATTCTGGCAGGGATGACAAAAATTTATCTTCTGACAATATCCTTCAAGAAAATCCTGCTCATTGTGGTAATTTAAGTACAGATGTTATCTTAACTAAAAACTGTCAGTTTTCTGAGCAGTCTTGTATAAAAGTGAATGAAGAAAACCAGTCGTCTGAGTTGAATGGCTTGGAAGAGAATGCAGATACCAATTTTTTTAAGGAGCTTCTCGGTATGGAGGATGACGATCAGACTACCAAAGATTTTAACTTGCCAAATTTGGAGCTCCAGGAAGTTCCCACCTATCATCCGGCTGGTGCTGTTTCTAAATTTGCGAGGCATTTAGTTAAGCCTTTCTGTTGGAGCCCAATGGAAATTGAGATTGCATCCGGAAAGAAAAAATGTACAGTTGTCGAACATCCTTTGAAGCTGCGGAGCGTGTACTCAGATGTTGAGGTTGTAGCTGCATAGATCATTTGTCTTTTTGATACATAGTTAATATATAACTCGTTCAGATTTCTTAAACATTTAATTTTTATTTGTTAGTTGCAAAATAACATTGTTTGCTATAACCTTTCTAATGTTCCTTCACATAATTTTTTTGATTTTTTTTGTTCCTCTTTTATCATAGAAAAGTTCATATACTCAATTTTTATAACTGGGGTATTGAACAATCTACACTCATTGAACGGATGTATCCATCTGTTTTAAATTGTCAAGAAGTTATAATCCAATTCATGAGTGACTCTTTTAGCTTCATGTCTTTAATTCAAGAGAAATGTTTAATAGTTGAATTAGGCTTAATAAATGAATAAAACTTGTTAATTTTCATAGAAACGAGTTTATTTTTTTCTAATCAAGTTTGTAGAATCACGAGCTTACCAATTACTTAGAAGTATCAGGGCACTATAAATTCTAAAAAAATTTATTATTTATGTGACATGTGGATTAGCATTTCCTTGGATCCGCATGTTTTTATTTTGGTGATTAATGGAACTGGAAATTAGAAGACTGGGTGGGAATGTTTTTACTTAAAATTTCTCTTATTTATGAATTGTTTAGTATCCTTGCACCATTGAAAGCTATAAATGGGATCATCTTATACTTAAAGTCATTGAGTTTTCAGTCTTTTGATTGATGGAAATGTCAAGCTATATTATTTCTATAAATTTTGTGTTTTATTGGTAGTGCTTTATGGATAATTGTTTATCCTATCTGTAGCTGGCTCGCCCTCTTTTGTACAAAACTTGAACTCGTTTTCAATCTTTAGTTATTCCTAAATCAACTGATTGCAAAATTATCACAACTGTTGTGAGGATAACTGACCTTATTTTTATCACAAAATGTTTCCAATGCATTTAGATTGATATCATTGCTGCATCAACTGACTTTATCAACTTAAATCTTGCAAGATTTTAAAACATATCCTGATCATTAATTGCCAGCTCCGTCTTGTTTTCACCTCCTCATCGTTAGAAGATATACATGCACAAAAAATTAGTAAATGATTCTTTTTCAATGAATTATTTTAGAGGACCAAGAAATTTCATTATTCTTATAGAAAAGATAAATTTTGGATTGCAACAAGAGTTTTGGGTCTTTCTCAACTTTCCTTCATTCTTACTACCTTGCCTCTTTCATTAGTTTTTTTCACAATAGATGAAAATCTCTTTGGGAAGACTTTTCAAATTCTCGATGGCACAAGAGAATTTCTTGGTGTGTGGTTAGAAGTGCGATCTCTATAAATTGTTGCAATAGAATATGGAAGAATATGTTATGGGAGTGGCTTTATTGATTTCTTCTTAGCTCTGCAGGTCATTTCCCTTTATTCATTACTGATACCAAATCAAGAACATGGGAGCAACCTACAAGTTTGAAGATATTATACTCTAAGGCATATGACACTGTGTTGCACTCTTGGGATACTACCTGTAGAGGATGGCTATCTTCTATCATCAACCACAAGATTGCTAGAACTTTTCTGACCGTTTTGGATTTGGGCAGACACACTCTTATCTATTTTATGAAGGAAGAGGAGAGATGCTATCCCGATAGGCTGTTGGTTACTCAGGAGAGGGCTCGCTCAGTCTGCAGCCTGTGTTCAGGGCTATGAGTCGGAGGAGGACAAAGAGTACTTGGTGATCCATTGCAGATACACGAGGGACGTCGTGGAGACCTTTGTGCGTTGGGGCTTGCTTCCGACCACACTTACCTCCTGGGACTAGTTTACTGCACTGTTTTCGACTACTTCTGCATCTCGCCATTGTCGCTTCAGCTGCCAGATTGTTGCCTACTCGCTCTACCAGTCTTGGAGGAGTAGGACTGAGCGTTCTCGTGGTCGCCCACACCCTACTCCGCGGGTCTGTGCGGGCTCGATTCTCTCTGCCATGGTCAGTGCTGGACTGCACGACGGGTTCGACTCATGGGGTTCCACGACCCACCAGGGCCCTTCCACCTACTATGGATGGTGCCCCCCAACCCATTGGTTGAAGGCCAACATAGATGCTTCCTATAGCTACGGAGAGCCTACTGCCTTTGGGGCTATTGAGGTCCGGGACTCAGACGAACAGTTACCGGTTGTTGCAGGAGCTAGCTTACAGGCTTAGTCTCCTCTCCAGGCTGAGATTTAGTCAGTGACTATACTGCGGCAAGCCTTTGTGGCTATAGAGGTGGATACTGATGGCGTCATCATTGAGGGTAACTGCCTGGGAGCGGTTCGGAGACTTATGCGTCTATGGGAGAGGAATCTATATTCATGAGGCGGAGAGCGGCATGCCGATCACTTTACCTTTTTGCTTATTTTTCCTCGTGTTATCTTTTCCCACCGATCGCGCGATGCGAATCAAGTGGCGAACTTTTGTGCTCTGTATGCCCGTTAGGGTGATTTTTTTTTTGCTAGGGGAGATGTGCTCCCCAGGAGGCATTTGAACCTCCTTGCGCATGATACCGTGGAGTTTGATCCCGGTTGAGTTTTTGTACTATTGATATTATTTATGTATGCATATGCTATGGTCATATTTCATGAAGGAAGAGGAGCTTACAACCAAAGTTCGACCCTCCAACAGACCAAACTTGAGGCAGCCAAAGGTGATCCTACCATTTGCAAGCAATTTTTGGAGTCTTCAAGAGCTCAACTGGGTCGAAACTAGGTTGATAGGATGGTCACAACAAACAGCAAAGCTCAAGTTGATTACTCAAGAGGATTATAATATTGCACTTTCCATAGATTTGCTTCCCACCGAAGAAGGGTAACACAATTAATATGCCTTTTGGATGAGAATGAGGAACCAGCTACTGATCTAAGTAATATTAGCTTTCTTTGGTTTTATCATTTTAGTTAAACTGGGATACTACTTTGTACACTAGCTAAATGCTTAATGAAGCTGATTGGATATTATTAGAGAGGCAATAATTGATGCAAATTTTGGGTGGCTTTGAAGGAGATAAGGCCCTTGGCATTGACATGGGAGATACATAGGAAGTTATTCACACTTATTTCATTTTGGCACTCTCCCTTAGCACTGGAGGTGGCAAGACCTTGCTTGATAAGTGTTGGGAAATAGAAGCCAGCTAGCAAAAAGCATGGATTTAGTATTAACATTAGAATGCCATATGAAACATCTCATTCAAATTATAAGATAAACCAACTCAGCTCTCACAATTTTAATTAAATAATATTGATAATGAAGTCTTGCATCATACATAATGAGTAAGAACATAACACTATAATAAGATAAACAATTATAAATAAAAAAAATTAAAACACATGTATTTGATGAGTGACGGATTCATGTCAAATCAGTGAATTTTTTTGCTATTTAATCTTGATTTAAAATGTCAATAAAGATACATAGAGTGGATAATTGTGATTTCTTGCTTAATATTTAATAATGAAGAGAAGAGAGTATTTTGTATGCTCTAATAATTAAAATGCAACCATACTCAAAACAATAAAGACTAAAAATGAATAAATAAAGCTAGCTATTAAAAAATGAATAAGAACCTGATTGAAATAAAATATAACATACAATATACAGCTGCAATTAACATATATTATGTTCTAAATTCATATATTAACCACAGCTTTTTCTTTCTATGGTGTGCCCCATAATAATTGAGCGACCACTTAAGGACCTATAGTAAGAAGCATTTCAAAATCTAGAGAGTTCTATCCCTAGGAAAGATTTCTCATGGAAGTAATATACGGTATCTGTCACATACTTTTATAAAAGTACATATTGCATCTTGTAATTGAGCATCTATATTTGAATTTATTCATACTTAGTGACATTTGCATTGAGATTTCCATTGCTTTATTATGCTTTAATTTTAATATCCTTGATTAACTGTATAAGATCACCTGTGAAGGCCCGACGCCGATTCTGCGGAAACCGTTCTGACATTGGGTGTTCACATACCGCAGGATCATATTGAGCAACTTGGGAGAAAAAGAAACACATACAAAAGCCAAAGATATTTCTCATTAATTTCAATATTTCAGATTACAAGATCTTTCATCGTACTCATACAAAAGTAAGAAATAAAATAAAAAGATAAAAGATAAGCAAAACAGTACCGTAGATCTATCAGCAAGTTTGAAAATTTTTAAGCATTAGGATTTTTGCGTGTATTCTCCCAAAAGCACATAATCTGGTATTGTACAGAAAATAATACCGGGATTGAAATTCCCAGTAATTAGAGAATACTATAAGTACTGCAGTATACAATAATATTTATACTTTAAAATATGCGATTAGCGGAAATAAGGCGGTAATGAAATACAGGAAAAGTAAGATAATAGCGCGAAATAAATAAACAATTTCCTACAACAAGTTTTATCACAAAATGAAAGTTACTGATGTCATTTTCCAGTAACTAACCCCGAATGTTACTGATGTCTTTTTTCAGTAACAACTCTGAATGTTACTGATGTCATTTTTCAGTAATAACCCCGAATGTTATTGATGTCATTTTTCAGTAACAACCCTGAATGTTGGTTCTGAACAACCAGCTAAACTACAACATGAATTTGGCTTGAAAGCGAGGCTAAGCAGCAGTAAAATGCAAAATATAATATTTGTCATGTACTGGGTATCTATGTTCTTGAGGATTAGATGAGTGACAGTTCGCTCAATCTGCATTTAAGTTTTTGATATTTTTTTAAATTAGCCTTTTTAAAAGTGATGTGATATATTTTAAAGGATTTTTATAATTCTTCTTTTCTATTATGTCTTTCTTTCATATTCTCATAATAATAGAATTCCATATTTATTAAGTTACTGATGTAGTAATATAATGTTATTATATCATTATGATAATATTAATGCATGAAAGAATAAAGACAAAAATGAAAATGATTGTAAAAAAATACTTAAATGGGAATATTAGTCATTTTATAGCATTATTTGCTTAATGAACACTATAACAATGTGAATGATGTATTTGAGATATTAAAACTATCATGATTTATCATATGCAAAAGATAATTGAAGATAATAGAAATATCTAAACTCTCCTAAATTTCTTCCTAAATTTCCTTCACCTCATACCTCGATTTAGATTTGCCGAAAAATGGAGGGAGGCCGAAGGCTGCTGGCTGGTTGGCCGAGGTAGGATTGAGGGCTGAGAAGGCTAGCCGTAGGTTGGCAGGTGGCTGGCTGGAGGAGGCTGCAGCAAGAGGACTGGCTGGCAGCGGCAGGAGAGGGCTGCTGAGTGGCCGGCGGCTTGCTGGTTGGCTGTGGGAGCTGGCTGGAATGGTAGCAAGAAGGAGAGGGCTGGGCTTTGGCTTGTGGGAGAAGAGTAATAGCCAGCAGGAGGGAGCTGTGGGGAAGAAGGAGAGGAGAGGGGCTGGGGATTAATAGGCGCAGGGGGCACATTCCCTGTGCCTATTAATGCGCAGGTCGCGCATGGGAGCCTCTGGCACGGAAGGTTCTTCCGCTAGAGGAGGAAGAATCCCGCACGGAAGGGGGGGATTTCTTAAGGAATTTAGAAAAAAAAATACTTAAACTTAAATTATTCGTATTTTTCTACCGTTTAGCGTCCAAATACAACGAAACTTGACACCGAGGTGTGTTATGACATAACAAACACCATTTTGCCGAAAATTTTCGATTCGGAGCAATATTTTATTTTATTTTAAATTTTGAGGTTTAAAACTTCAAAAATTATCCACGATCAAACAAACACTTAGAATTTGATGAAACTTTTCGAGCAGCCTTTAAATAATATACTTAACACAATGACACTGAAAATGATGAATTCGAACATGTATTTCAATATTCTTGATTTATATAATTTAATTTGATGATCTTGCAGTTAAGATACTAATCATTTTGATTTGATCATATTTTATATATAGAGATAATGATATGTGATTTATTTTGATTTAATAACATGTAAGCTGAGATGTGGGTTTGCTTATACTAGATTATAGGTTATAACATAACTCATACCTCAATATTACATGCTAAGCTAATTAATCAGGAAAAAATAGACTTATAAAAAAAATTATAATTGCCCACTTTAAATTGATTATGAAGTCCTAAATGCATCAGTTTTGCGAATGACGGTTCTCCAATGAAATTAAATATAAATAAATGAGGATATTATAGATTTTGGTGGATTGTGTAGGGAATGATGTAGGATGTGCTTGATGTCGCTTAGAGACTAATTGGGTGGCACTTATTTAAGATTTAATGAATATCATTATGATAGACTAAAAACATATTAAAAATAATAGGAAATAAATGTGAGAAGAAAGAAGGGGAAGGGATAAAGATATTGAGGATGGAGGATTGTTGGAGGAGAAAGGCTATTTGGACAATTGTTTGAGTTGAGGGATTGTTTGGCTAGAGGGAGGGTGTGAGGGCCCCGACGCCGGTTCAGCGGAAACCGTTCCGACATCGGGCGTTCACTTACCGCAGGATCATATTGAGTAACTGGAGAGAAGAAGAGCATACACATACAAAAGTCAAAGGATATTATTCATTTATTTCAATGTTCACATTACAAGGTCTTTTCAGTGTTCATCGTACAAAAGTAAAAATAAAGAAAAGATAAAAGATAAATAAGCAAAAATAGCGCCATTGTAGATCCATTTGCAGATTGAAAATTTTAAGCATTAGGGTTCTTGCTTAAGCTCTTCCAGAAGTACCTGACCTAGTATTGTACAACAAATAATATCGGGATTGGAATTCCCAATAATTAGAGAATACTCTAAGTACAACAGTACATAATAACATTTACATTTTTAAACGATGCGATTAGCGGAAGTAAGGCGGAAATAAAATGCAGGAGAAAATAAGGTAATAACGCGAAATAAATAATTCCTGCAACAAATATTATTTATCAAATAAAGATTACTGATGTCATTTTCCAGTAATCTACCCCGAATGTTATCGATATCATTTTCCAGTAACAACCCCGAATGTTGCTGATGTCATTTTTCCAGCAATAACCCCGAATGAAAAGAACTGTTGGTTTCTAACAACCAACCAAGCATTAATGTTACTGATATCATTTTCCAGTAACCCTCGAATGAAAAAGGATTTTGATTTCTAACAACCAACCAAGCTTCAAATGAATCTGGCTCAAAGCAAAATACGCGAAGCTAAGCAGCAGTAAAAGTGCAAAATGTAATACATGTCATGTACTGGGTACCTTTGTCCTTTAGGTTCAGAAGTTCAACAACTCGAATGAGTGACAGTTCGCTCAATCTGCATTTAAGTCCCCGATATTTTTAAGTTAGTTTTTTAATCCAATGATTTAGGAGTTTAATTTATTCTTTTATTCTGTTCTTCTTCCATTTTTGCAGTTCGATTGTTTTAAGCTGCTATTAAAGCAGTTATAATTATTAAAGAGTCTTAAGATTATGATCAAAAAAGTCCGAATAAAATGACTGAATTAGCAAAAAGAAATAATAGTCATTTATAACCATTTGTATTGTTTGTCATTATTGATTAATGACAACAATGCTAATGTGATGACATAATCTCATCTCCAAAAAGATTAATAAGTATATATAGCAAAGTAACTTCTCTTTTCTTCTTCAATTTCCTCCATTTCCAACCTCTCATACCTTAGCTTTTAAGATTGACGGAAAATAAGGGAGGGTTGGAACAGGGTAGCCGAATGGCTGGCCGAGGTGGCAACGGCAAGAGGCTGGCTGGCAGCGGCTACTGAGTGGCTTGGCGGCTTGATAGCTGGCTGTCGGAGGCTGTCGGGGGCTGCCGGAGAGGGAGCTGGCTGGCTGAAGGGGACTGTCGGGCTGCCGGAAGCTGCTGGAAGGGTTTGCCGGGAGTTGCCGGAGCTGCCGGAGGTGCTGGATGGAACTGCCGGAGGCTGCCGGGCTGCCGGAAGCTGCTGGAAGGGGCTTCCGAGGGCTGCCGGGCTGCCGGAAGGAGGCTGGAGCGGCTGAGGAGGGGCTAGTGCTGGCTGCCGGGGGCTGGACTGCTGTTGGCAGGCTGTTGGAGGCTGGGAGGAGAGAATGGCTGCTTGAGAAGGGAGGGAGCTGGCTGGAATAAGGAAGAGAGCTGCTGTGGGGGGCCTCTATTTATAGAGGAGAGGGCTGGGGGGTTCGGACGAGGGGGGAGGCGAGCGCATCCTGCGCCAGATTCGGCGCAGGCGGGCCCTCCTGGCAGGCGGAAGGGGGAAGGGAAGTCAGGGTCGACCCATAGGGCCGACAGCCTGCGCCAAAAACGGCGCAAGCAGGCGCAGGGGGCGCCTGCAGGTGCCAGGCTTCCGCCTGGCACGGAAGCTTCTTCCACCCCTCTGGCGGAAGAAAATCGCAAATTGCGATTGCGATCTAAGGGGGGGGGGCGTAGGAAAAAAACAGAGGAAGAAAATAAAATTGAAGAAAAAATTTGAACTTTAAATTAATCGTATTTTTCCGCCGTTTGGCGTCTAAATGCAACGAAACTTGGCACCGAGATGTGTTACGACATGACGAACACCCTCGCGCCGAAAATTTTCGATTCGGAGTAATATTTTATTTTTAATTAATTTCTGAAGTTTAAAAACTTCAAAAATTAGCCACGATAAATCCGGCTCTCAGAATTTGATGAAACTTCTCGAGCAACTTTTAAATAATATACTTAACACGTCGACACTGAAAACGATGAATTCGGACACGTATTTCAATGGTTTTGATTTTCAGAAATTAGAAATTTCGAAGATAGAACGGGAGCTTCCGTCTTTCGGATTTCTACTGAATTAGGGTTCTTTGATCTTTAAAGTTGTTTCTATCTACTGGTAGTTTTGTTTGCCCTAAATTGAAATTCCCTGGGATCCTGATTCCTAAGGTAGGATTCTGACCTAATTTGTAAAATAACGACTTTGGGTCGTTACAGAGGGGAAAACGGGCCATTGGCGTGAAGGAAAGCGGCCTAAAATGCTAGAATTCGATCACCCATTCTTGGCCGAGAGGTGGAGATGAGGTGGCAATCTTGGAAGTTGTCCGCTTGCAAATACTAGCTAGACTTGACATTAGATGTGGAAGAAGTGGATGTGCCTGTCAACTTATTTGTTGAGAGAGAGAGAGAGAGAGAATGGAATGAGAGATTGAACGATTGAGAGGGAGAAGGGAGAGATCAAAGGGCTTACAACTTGGCTTGACTCAACTCTGCTCCCTCCAACAATTAGGTTTCTTTGTGTCTTTCCAATGATTAGGGTTTCTTGCAGGAAGTGGAACTTTCACTCTTAGTCAATGGGAAGAAGCTACTGTGGTTTAAGGCTCGTTAAGGATTCAAACAAGGGTGCTGCTTGCTCCTTACCTCTTTATTCTTTATTTGTAGTTGCTCTATCTTGCCATTAGAAAGAGCATCACTATTGGGAGACCACTCATGATCAGGATTGATTGCGGGGGACATTCTTCTCCGATCTCTTGTATGCAAATGATATCATTTTTGTGCATTGGCCACTGTTGTTGCAGCTAAACAATTTACTTATACTTTGGAGTACAAAGTTTGAACTTGCCGAGCTATCGATACCCACATATTGCAGTGATATTTAGCAAGAACACTCTTACTTACAAATAGAGAAGGATTGCTTCATGCCTCGGATTTTTTCAATGTGTTACCTTGATGTATTTGGGGATCAAAATCAATGGGAGACCGTTGTGGAAGGTTGACTTTAGGCATGTAATTCAAGAAGGTTCAAGCTCTAATTTGCTTATGGAGTAAGGTGTGCCTCATCAACTTGGTCATTGCCGCGATCCCAATCTATGCAATGATGCTATCTTCTTTTTTGGAGTTTGTATTCTTGAGTCTGATTAGATCATGTGATGTTTCCTTTAGGAGGAAAGAGACAACTGGGGGATTCACTATGCTAAGTGGGGTAATGATTCCTACCAAAACAGGTTGGTGGGCTTGGCATCCACAATCTCAAGCTATGGAGATTGTTTAGGTTTCCTGGCAGATGTTCAACTATATCAAAAAGGCTGACCTTATGAGCGCGAAGGCCATAGTGATAAAGTACAGCTTATAGGGCAGAAACTTTCTTGTCAAACGGAGCAACTCTTCCATTTGGCATTTTCTTTGAAAAGGATGAAGCATAGCTCAACATCACACAATTTTGGGTGTTGGAGATGACCTTTTTGTGATAATTGTACCACTCTTGGGCCAACCCAATCACTCCAATTTTTTTGGTGCAGTTTTTGTCCTTGTTTTAGGAATATATCTTAAGGCCAGATAGTGCTTGGGAAGTGAGTCAATTGCAACATGCCTTCAGAGATGAAATTGCTCAGATATCAGTGGCTTTGTTCACTTACAGCCGATGGACAGGGATGAAGTCAGATGATATTCTTCCAACTTCAGTATTAGTGCTTCCAATTACTGTTATCATACTGAATCAAATGTGAGAACAGGGATCAAGTGTTCGACCACCAGATAGCCAAATCATTTGGAAGCTGCTTCATAATGCCACCCCCACCAACCCTTTGCTGCACATCACGGCTCATCTATCTCACTTTTGTGTTCTTATGAATGTGAGGAAGAGGAGAACCAGAATCATTTTGCTATTAAATACCCCTACACCCTTGGGGGTTTTTGGGAGGCTCTCACACCGTTGGGTATGGCCGTTCCAAATATTGAAAATTGGTACTCTTGTACACCCCAGGCGACGGGGGGGACTGCCGTATACATCTATGGATACATTTTTTATCATTCATGGAGGAAAGGATTGACCAAGAAGCATTGTCGGTCTTTCTCTACATTGACTATCAGTGCTATCACTATAGTTTCTCTGTCCGTCGGCGTGGGCTTTTCACTTTGTTAAAGATCTTGAGATTCCATGTCCCGAGGGGCCCCCTTGCGACCCCTCTCTTATGGTGCCTCCCATCAAGTGGTTTAAGGAAACATCTACGACTTATTTTGGTATGACGTGCAAGATGTCTTTGGTAGTGTTGCGGTTAGAGAAAAGGTCATTTTTGCAGCTTTCTAGGATTCTGGCTACTCCTTTTGGGGCAAAGATTGATACTGCTCTTGTTCTTAGGCACTTAGTCAGAGATTGGGTGAGCAAATTAGATGGAATCATTAATGATGGTGATAACATTTCAGCATCAAGAAAATCAAGAACATTTGGGAGAACTTGAAGCGGCAGGAAGAAGCTGACATCACATTCTGCTTTTATTCAAAAATATATTGTTTGTATATGTTTTTTCATTATTGTAACTGCGTCGTAGATTTTTGTGATGGACTTTTGGCTTGGGAAATGTTCTCTCGATGGCTTTTTGGTATATCAATTTAAAGGAAGCGATGGTGGCTTGTATTTAGGGTTGCTCTTCTTTTTGCTTTTGATTATGATTTATAGGTTGTGGCCGATTTACACATTCAACCACATTGCCTGTTTTGAATCATTATGCATGACACATTTTTTAATCTTACATTACATACATGTTAGCATGTTTCCTTACATACTTTTTTTTTGCTATCATGCTATAATTACATGTCTATTTGATTTGCTTTAGCAGGAAAACAATTTGGGCAGTGGCTGCAGAAAATCTGAATAGCACATGTTGGGAGTGAAAGTAGAAAGTCTAATTGAAGAAGAGAAGAATAAACTGTGTGGTAGAGGAAGGATATGGGGAAGAAGATGAATTTGATTATGGATATGGGGAAAACGGGCAAAGCTCTGGTAAATCGGACAGATGACTCAATACGCATAACAGAGATCAGATTAGTTCGTCTCGCTGTAGGAACAAGGATCAGCCACATAGATCGAGAGGCTTGATGGTTCCTTCCAGTGGCCGATTTGTCTCCGGAGAACCAGAAAGGTTGCGTGAAGAGACTCTCATATGTCACCAAAGGCGGAAGCTAAGTCTAGGGAATGAGGGTTCTGACGCTCGAAAGCTGCAATGGTTTGTTGTTCAGCTTTCGTAGGGTTCGAATGCCTAAATACCTTCCATCAATCTTTATTGAAGCGTCACTCCTCTTCCGCGGGAGATGTCATGCATTCTGGAGACGTCGTTCCCTCGTTGATGTAGCAGGGGATGAATCGACAGTTATTTGTGCCCGCCGTGTTAAGCATACAAAAATATTACCGTTTATAATTTCATACAACTTTAATTGTTTATATATATATATATACAATTTTTTTTTTTTATAATCTGAAGTTAATTAATAAAATTCGTTACAGTGAAACAAAATTGGCAAGAAGTTAACATAAAATGAAATTTGGCAGGAAAATTAACAAAAAAATAGAAATTTTGCGGGTAATAAACACAAAACGTACTCTAACGTGTATTTAACGAACAACAAGATTGAGCAGGGATGTTAACGTTTTCCTTAGTAACGACCAAGGGTCGTTACAAACTGTCCTCTTATAAAAAGCATCTCCTTTTGAGATATTTCTTGAATGAACTCATCCAATCATGCTATTTTTTTTCTTTTTATACACATCCAATCTTACTTGAGGGGTGTAAGCACCTGTAAAATTAAAAGTTAATCGATTAATTATAATTCTTAAAGACAATTCTATTTCGAGCCTCTTAACTTTCACCATACCGTCCTTTAAATTCTTATTCAAAATGATGGTCTTTGCTATTCCTATTGTGATTCTTGCTCAAGTATCAGAATTTAAAGTTTAAATTATCAATATATTTTGCTTTCTCTCCCGTGTACTTTGTTTCTTATAGGCATAATATATTAATTATTCTATTTATCATAATACTTAAAAAACTTACTAGTGAATGCTAATATTTCAACTACTAACTTTAATTTAGAATCATAAACTAGCTTCTTTAACCGCATTTGTTCATAATGCGGGAACCCTTGTTTAATACTCTTTACTTGGGCACAGATGTAGTAGACTTTGCACACTTTTCACTATATTCAAGCAAATGCAGCACGTTGCTTCTATGGGATGCTATAGCTTTAGCACATTTATTTAAAGAATTCGTGACATAATATGATTCAACAAAGTCTTACTTTGCTTGTTGACTACATAATGTAACTCTCATCCTTTCTTGTTTAGGACATGGGACCCAGCAAGGGCAGAGTTTGTTGGAATGACTTGAGAGTTAAAATATAAAGTCTTTTGTTCTGGACAAAGTTTAAGTGGACTCCCTGTGGCACCGATCTCTCAGTCAACTGTCTATTCCGTCACTTCAACTAGTAAAGCTTCATTGAAATTTACTTTAGGGTCACAAAACTCTAGAATGCAATATTCTCTTAAGCGTCCTTTTAATTTCTTGTTTACATTCATTTTAGTGTCATTATATGTTAGGATGCAGGATTCTCTATTTTGGAAGCAGTCTTTTACATTTTGATTTGTTTGGTTTATTGTATTTCATTTTGAGATGTGTTGATAATTATTATCTGAAAGGGTTATTTTCCTAGCTTAGATTAATTTATTTGGCAGGCTCAAAATAAATCTTTATTTTATTTATATAAAATTTTGGGAGAAAATTAGAATGGAGTTTAATTTTTGCTTGACTTGGTAAGGATGCTTTGATGTTCGCTGTAAGGATGCCTAAGATTACAGATTTTATTTAAAAATACGATATATTGGTTTTTCTGGTGGGCTACTAATTAAGAAGAGGGCATTATTTGCTACTGTGATATTCATCCGTTAGTTAATTTGAAGGTTTAATTATAGTGGCGTTGTTTCCCTTACATCACAATTTTATTTGCAAAATACTACACCGTTGTGGTATTTCATGAATTTCTAAGCTGAAGTTGATATTTCCTTTTAGAGAACCAATTCACAACTACAATAAGAATTGTTCATTTTCATATTTTGGTTCCTGCAATCTGAAGAATGTTCAGAAGGAGAAGAGAATTGTTGATTTAAAAAAAGTTTTCATGTTTTCCTTAATATGAGTAATTTTTGATGAATGGCTCATTCGAGTGTGGACAAATACAAAAGCTTTTCAGGGATTCTTTTAACATGTTTCGGCATGATGCATGAGTTGTGCAATACTGATAACACATCTTCTAGTTTTATTCTTTTCATTTTTGCTATTGGCTTGCTTGATAATATGATATTTGGCATAAAAAGTTATATTTGGAAAATAATTTGGAATGCTGTGTTTGCGTTGTGAATTCCCAAGTATTTCATTTTTCCTGCTAATAATTTCATGAAAATTTATAGTAAAATACCTATTTGTAGAAATTAAAAATTACTTTCTTATTAATTTAGTCAAAAGAAGCTTATCACCAAAGCAATTGGCTTTCAATGATTTTGTAAATTTCTCTTATTTCTGAACAAAGTAATGATGACTGAGAAGTAATGCTTAACTTATTCTTTACCTTTTGCATTCCATTTAATTCTTGATGCACAGTTGTCTCTCATATCTGTTTTAGCTTTTTTGTTATCCCAGTAATCTAGAAGGCTCTCCTGCATTTTTTATTATCACTTGATTTTGTCTTTATCTTTATCTTCTCCAGGATTATGCTGGGACAAAAGACTCTAATAGAGAACCTCGAGTTACAAGTTATAACCAGAAATTTATGGGCACAGTTGACTACATATGGTTTGCCTTCTAACTTGATTTTCCTTCTAGAAAGTAGTTACTGAAAAGAAGTGAGCAGGGAAACGAACACCCAATGAACCCCTCCGACCCCAAGGGAAGAGGGAAGTACTTATTAAAGGAGTATGGAAGCAAAGGAGTCTGAATAAAATTAAAAAAAAATTGGCCTAAGTATTCTTTTTAGCCAAAGCCTTTTGGCTAAAAATAGCCCTTCCTAAAGTAGTATACATTTTCAAAGTAACGGGTTTTACTCTGAAAATGTATTAAGTACAATTTTCTTTTAATTTGCTCTAACTCCTTTACTTCCATACTCCTTTACTAAGTACTTTACTTCCCTCCGGGGTCGGAGGGGTTCGCTGGGTGTTTGTTTCTGTGCTCACTTCTTTTCAGGAAGGCTGTAGATGAGCATATCTTTCTCTTTCCGTTATCCAAATAAAATATATCTGTAAAATAAAAAGAAACCTAGTTAAAGATCTTTGTTTCTGCGGATGCTAATTTGGCAATAATAAACCAACCCCAAATGTTTTTGATAAACATGCTAATTATGATGATTTTACAACTACTCATGATTATTTACAAGTTAATTGCATGCAGCCAATAAGTTAGTTACAATGTTAGCCTTGCCCCTCTTCAGTTGGATTAACTGATTATGTTGTTTGATCTTAGATGATCATAATGATTGACCATATATGCTGACAACTATTTGGATGCATCCATTTCTTGAGTAATTTATTTCTCTTTGGGGTTTTATATATACTTAGCATCTAAGTTACATATTCTGCGCACAAACTAAAGTATCTCTCTTTTAAAATTGAATAGATTAGTTTAGTGTACAATTTTAGCGATGCCTTTATTATTGCTTTCATTTTAACTGAAGAGAACCTTCTAAATCTAAAGTTTTCAAGAATGGAGAGGTAGATTAACAATTAGGATTTGTAAAATTTTCACGTCGGAGGCTTATTACTTCTTGCCTCTTCTTCATGACAAAAATATTCATAGAAATGTTTGAAACATTTTACTTCTAGGCATATAACTATTTTGAGGCTTTTGTAGATGTAACTGTCTAATAGTTTCTTTTGTTGACCCAAGAAAAGTAAGTCATTGTTAGATTTGACTAATTAATAGAGAAATTTGTCAAAATGGTTCATTGATTCTTGCAAACTGTTCATTTAGTCTTTGACACTTAAATATAATTTTATTATTCCCCTAACTTTGAGTTAAGAATTACTAGTTCGTTGCTATTAATTTGGATGGAAATTGTTAAATATAAAGAATAAATTCGTATGGGAAAACCTGGCTTGATCGTTTCGAGCGAAAATAGCCATTCAATTGGCCTTCTACAGCCCCTTGTCACATGGAGCTCCGCAAGGTTATGTTCAATCGTATACAAACACTTGAAGCAAAGACTATGCAGTACATTTAGTCATTAGGAAACTATCAAATTATGGTTTTAGCTTTCATCTTTAAAGTTCAAAAAAAGAAAAAGAAGAAAAAAACAATATATATATGTATATATATATATATATATATTGCCACCAAGCTCATGCGATTACTGTGACTCACTTTTGGACGAGCTGTTTGTATGCAAGAAATGTGTAGCATTGGTAATTAACGAAAGTTTGGGGCAGTTTTATAAATAGTGAATTATATTAGTGCTGGATATACGTGTAGAAAATGTTTGAGTGGCATGCATGAATAATTTATTTTCTTGATCATAGCATTTTGTCAATTACATTTTGAACCCCTGGAAATGCAGGTGTTCGGAAGGCCTTCAGACAGTCAAAGTTCTTGACACGATTCCGAAACACATTTTGCAAAGAACTCCGGGATTTCCAACGCAGGTTTTGTTTTTTTTTTTTTCCTTGATTTTAAATGTGAATTTTTCACACTGCAAACCATCATTTTTGCGCACATCTACATCACCCCACTAAATAACCTAAAGCATATGAAATAGGAAAAAAGATAAAACATCACGATCTTTGTCCATCTCTCTCCATTCAATTTGGATGGTCTATATTTATTTTTTTCAATCATTTTAGGTTCAGCCTTGGGCACTGTAGTAGGACTCATGAAAAAGGCTCTGCTAGCCAACAAATTGCTCAAAACATGTGAAAAAATAAATAAATAAATCACGATTAAGCTTCTCTCTCTATACTACTTATATTTTTTTTTAAATGCTATGCTTATACAATAACTTTTTTCATTTTTGAATATAGGTCTCGTAAAAAATTGTATTCAACCAATAATCTTTTTGCATATTAAATTAATGCATCATCTATATATTTTAATGTATACTAATGTGTACGATATTTTTTGATATGTCTTGAGCAGTGTAGCAGGGCTTATTTATTATTTACAAAATCATTACCAAATAGTATTCGGTTTTAATTTTGCCAAATTATACCTCAGCTATTCAATCCGATCAATATCCTCAGCTACTTTTTTTTCTTATTTTGCAGAAATGGGGAAGTGATCATATTGCATTGGCCTGTGAATTGGCATTTCCCAAAGGTTCTCAATGCAAATAGGCTAATCTTTTGTATCACTAAAGCAATTTGTTTTGGAATTTCTTAAAAGTAATTATTATTTACATTTGCATAATTTGCAGGGTGATATACTTGTTTTGCATTTAAATTACATATGTTCCACCCAAGCTCCAAAATACTTCTAAAACAACTCTACGACTCCTAAAAAAAATACATTCTATTTTATTTCTCATAAAAAATTATAATTAAATGCACTTTTATTTCGTGCGGCTGTTAAAAATATATATTTTAGATAAAAATCTTAATCATCTATTGTTTTTAGAGAAATGTTATTTAGAACAGTTGATGTGGCATCTAAAAAAATTTATTCCAAAAAATTTGTACATTATTTTAATATTAATTTTAAAAATAATATTTATATTATTTTAATATAAATAAATAAATATTAATGAAATAATTTTTAAGTACTATTGAATGTGTTTTTTGGGTGTAAATAGTATTTCTCTTATTTTTAAGAGTTATTTGGAGTTAAATAATATTTTTTAATGGACTATTTAACGCAAAAATGAATTATAATTTTTAAAGTTTCACCGATTAATTTCAAATTAAATGTAGGTGATTTCACTGTACTCAGGTCAACGGATTAGATAAAACTAATTAGAATTCAACCACTATTAGTTAGACTTAAAACACAAATGAATACCATAAAGAATACAAGTATATCATCTTATGAACCTAGAGTAGTACACCAAGCTTATGCCTCAATCTTCTAAGTCTCTATTCGTAATATCTACTACTGTGGAGATGATTGCAATTTTTCACTATTAGATCACATCTTAAGGTTATTACAACTATGCATTATACTATTTTGGTCACAAAATTATAAGAGCTCAACCCTTAAGCTTATGCATCAATTATTCTAGGCATGACCAATCCTAAGGTCAAAGCATCAATCCAAAAACCAATAAAGACTCCATCTATTCTCTAATGCTGGTTTTGGTTATTAACCATATGAGTAAGTGGAAAACCTAAGGTGTCTTAAGGGTGGATTCTGCACTTTTGAATTGAACATTTGGGAAAAGCAATAATCTAAAACATATTTGATAAATTAACACAACATAACACTATTAGTATCCTCTTAGTTGATGACTAAGGGGGTCACTGTGAGTGTAATTTTAAAGACAAGTGCATGCACTTGCAAGCAAGAACTTGGATGAGGCCTGATAGGGTTGCTCGAAGGCCGGTTAGACAAGACAAAGGCAGGTAGGGGCAGCATCTTCTTGCTTCTCTCTTCGCCCCATCTTTCATGGTTGCGCATGTCATCATAAAATGATCACAAATGAAGATATGTTTTATTCATGACTTGTTGAAAACTTGGATTTGGATTACAAAGATGTTATTCCAAGCTCAGATGCCTTTGGGAGTTCATAAAGTTAGAAAAATGCTCCAAGTATTCTCACTTTGCTTACGTTTAAAACACTTTGTTTACTCATATGTCTAAATCTAGTAATTGTCTACGAACTTTTGTACTAAGCACACTCATAATACAATTAAATGAGCGGTCAAAGGCTGGTTAGGCGAGGCAAATCCAAGAAATTAGCGATAAGTACCCAACTTAGTGCTTAATTGGTTATTAAATGTTCCAGCGATCTCAAATGACAAATGGTAAGATCTCATGAGTTTCATAATTTGCTGGTAAGTTCATCATTCCATATATACTATTTATTTATTTATAAATGACACTATTAATTATGAACAAAATGTACCAACCAAGTCAATGGTACAATAACATGGCAGCCCAAAAACTGTACCAACAATGACTCCCCTAATTACATCTCCTTAGTGCTCGATACCACAATAACTCCTCTAACCCTTTATTTAGATAAAACATATATTCTCTTTATATTTTGACTTCACTTCTTATTATCAAATATAAAGGTTTATGTTAATATAAAGTTATGAATTTGTATATCTCCACCTCACTAATTTTTTGTTGAGATTATCGAGAGAGCCCCAACGAAGAAATTCGCTCCCACAAAAAATTAGCGAATGCTAAACTCTAACTTATAATGTTAGTTTTTATATGGAGTCACAATACAGCCTTCAAAATTCCATAAATAATTTTGGACATGTCACTCCCGAGTAGGAATTTACACGGCCCCCATCTTTCTGTTTTTGGAACGCCAGACTCTTTTTCTGCTGAGCACCTGAGCATCAGACTTCCTGTCTGCTGGGCGCCTGGGCGCTCCTGAGCGCCAGACCCTCTATCAACTTGGTGCCTGGGGCGCACCTGAGCCTGAGCGCCAGACCCCTCTGTTTGCTTAGTCTTGATTTGGCTCCTGTAAATCCGTTACGGAATCCACTAGAATACCAATTCCACTTTTCATGATGATTCAATTGGTCTCCACACTATAACACTTTTTGATCAACTGATACTTAAATTCCACAAAAAGAAGCATATGTTCCTTTCAACCTACAATTTCATTTCAACCAATAGATCAATCATCAGCAAAAATTTATAAAGAATGTTACTTGTAACTATTCATAGCAAAAATTTACAAAGAATATTACATGTAACTATTCATAAAAGACCTCCCATTAATTACATTCTATAAAAGAGCACACTCAAATAATCTCCTACACATCATATGCATTTTCTTATAATAATAAAGTTAGGCATCTTGGATGAATATAGTTTCTTAATACTAAGATGATCATATCATACTATAGGATCAATATTTCTAGACATTATCAACAATAACTTATTGCTTACCCCTTTTATCCTCAAATCCCAACACTATAACCGATGAACAATCCTAAGAATTACACTTCTACATTAAGCTTTGCACTAAAAGTTTTAGCATTAAAAAACTCATTTTTAAAAGAAATAGTTTCCAAAAAGATCCAATTGAGAGCAAGATGTTCATTTCCAAAAAGGGAGGGTCCAGGATCCCACTTCAACCAGATGTTCATTTCTATTTTGTAAGTTGGGTGTAAAGTAAAATTTATCAGCTAATCCAAAACTTGTTGTTCATTATGCATATTTTTAGGGGTAAATTAATTTACCGGTATGAATACTTTACGCCAGTATAAAAGGAAAGGGTGTAATCATACTTCAACCAGAATCTGATTTCACATTGAGCTCTCTCACGCACGATAACAAACTCAGAGCCCTCACGCGGCGCGGAGCTCCCTCACAGTCGTTCGACACTAAGCTCCTTAACAATGCGCGATGGGACGTGAAGCGGAGCTCCCTCACGGTCGTTCGACACAGATCTCCCTCTTGATGCACAGAGGAACGCGGTGTGTAGCTTCTCCGACCTAGAGCTCCCTTACTGCTTCACGTTGGCATTCATCTGACCGAAATTGATTCCAATCAAAATTGATTTCTTTTAGTTTTTAGCTAACTCCTAAAAAAAAAAAAATCTTTTTGTTGGTAATTTTACCCCTATATTATTCAAAACACCATATTCTCGATTGTTTCATTCCAAATAAAAAAAATTTTAAATTTCTTAAAAAATTACCAAACACAGCTAAAGTAATTTGATTATAATGTAGCCTGATTACAATGTAATTAAATTATTTTACAATTAAATTTCTCAAGTTTTCTAATATCAAAGAAACCTTTAAATAAATATAGAAACTCCCTTTCAAATTTGTCAAATTAGTATAAATTTTAATGTGATCTATGGAGATTAGCTATTTGCAAACTTACCAACATGAGAAAACATTAGTAAGACTGCAAGGCTAGTAAACGCCTCCTCCACAAATGTGTAAATGTGAAACATAGTGCACCCATTACATCAATGATTTTAGGCTCCCGGTAGCCTATGGGTTGAGCTTGCCAAGTGCTAGTCGCACATATAAAGATGTGTGAACCAATTTAGAGCTGTGTGCTTGGCTTATTTGGGAAATTTTGAGAGAACAACGGTTGCACAGAATCACTAAAAAGAGTTTGTCCACCAATTGAAGACCTTGGCTCTAAAGAAGCTCAAGACAAGATCTGGATGCATGATCTGTGGCAAGTGTTTCTCCACGGTATTCTAGTGTTGTAAAAACTTTTTCATCATATTCATGGCAAGTTTTATCTTTTGGAGTTTATGAATACAATGAGTTTTACTCTCAGAAAAGATTTTATCTTGGTGTATGCTTCGTTTGCAAATAAAATGTAAGGATGACTTTCAACAATTTATGTATACATACTCTATATTTTGAATTAGTTTGCTTACTGTGATATTGCGCATGTGCTTGATCTTGATAAACTATGTATTTGTGGTGTGGTGGTTGTTCAATTCGCTGTGCTAAGTTTGTGCAGGTGGAGGGAGTGGAATGACACTTGCCAATTTTTGTTTGGCTGCCGTTCTGACAGCCGCACTCGAGAAAATGATAAAAATCAAGCAAAAAATGTATTTCCGAACAAAAAGAAATGAGTGTGCAGTGCGCATGCGCGTGTTCCATGCTCGAGCAATTGGGCTGAGGGGAAAATCTCGAGTCACGATTTTTGTTTAGCTGCAATTTTTATGGCCAAACTTTAATCTTCCATTAAAGAGGTTTCCGGCTACCTCTTTTCACTGTCAAATTACACTATCACAACACACATTTGCAGAGCCGAACAGCAACAAATTAAACCAAGAGTAACAAACACAAACATTTACACTTCTCACACCGACAATTTCAATTTTACAAAAATCAAAATAAGAAAATTTCACACATGCCACGAACGTCTTCTATATTTACACATTTAGTATCCCAAAAGTACCACCCAAATTTCAATCACTACAAACGAATAAGCATTAGAGTAAGGCCGCAAATTTACAAATGTCAGGAGGAAACTTCGCGCATGCCACTCGAATCTTAGATATTTACATATTTACCAGCCAAAAAACTAATCTTCATTACAGATTTGCAATCCCTAGGAATAGGTGGCAGCTTTACAAAATCTTAAAACCCTAAACTCTAAATATGAGAAATGTTACACATCCCAATAAAAAACCTTAAAATTTAACAAAAAATTAGCGCCGATTATTACAAAAATTTAGAGAGATAGAAATGCAATGTCAACCTCACTTTCACAACAAGGATATGTCATCTGATCATATATAATTTTTGTTGATACAAGTAATAGAACACATAAAATACATTTCTATCAAGCATGTACATAGCATAAAAATATTGAAGCAAGAGATTCTCACATTGATTTTACTCCCTATCTAAGCATCCAAACTTTAGAAAATAGGGGGCCTCTTTAATCCCCATGAAAAGAAAGAATATAAAAATTTACAACTCACTACTTTTACAACAACACAGTGCAAAGGGGCTGGTGAATCCAACCATAGGATCATTGATTGTCACATTTGCACTAAACACAGCCTTGCTCGTTCATAGCTTGCGCGAGGTTAAGGAAAGCGCATATGTTTCCACCGTGAACTAGAGCTCTGCAAAAGAGCAAATGGGATAACAAACATAACTAAATTTGATCTATGATATATATATATATATATATATATATATATATATATATATATATATATATATATATATATATATATATATATGCATATATATAAATTTTGACCAATTTTATATACATAACTAACATTATATATAAATAAAATAGAATATTAAGTCTCTATAACTCGTGTTAATAGTATTTGGGCTACTAATTATTGAGCTATAATTTGGGGTGTGATTTTTTTGAGAAATATGAAATTTAGTTTTCATAATATATAATTAGTTCAAATTTAATCTCTAAAACTATAAAAATTCTTTAGTCCCTATAGTTATATAAGTATATATATATATACATATATAACATTATATACAAGTCAAACATGATATTTAAATCTTTATTACTCAGATTAATAGTATTTGCGCTAACAATTATTAAGCTAGAATTTGGGATACGAATTCTTTTTTTTTTAAAAGAAAAATGTAATTTAGTCGTTACAATTTATAATTAGTTTCACTTTAATATCTAGAACTATAATAATACTTTAGTTTCTATAGTTTATATAAGATTCCACTTTAATCTTAGATTTATAATCTTTTCTTTAGTGCCTATAATTACTATTTTAATCTTCATAATTTAGAAAGTTAAATATTAAATTAGGAGTACCTCATGCAAAAACAGCTAAATTCCATTATATTAACATATATAAGACAGAATTTCACTATAGCTCAACTTACTCAGGGTTATCCTTCAAGATGCCATAGTCATTAGAAGCCTTGAGTGATTTCTCATATGTCTGCTTCATCATGTCCTATAAAAAAGGCAATGTAAAACCAGCTTGAAGCAAATCCAATACCTCCAAGAAAAAAAGAACCTTTTTAACTATCATTAAGAACAACGATGCAAGTGACAGAATTAACAATAGATTTGTTAAACTGAAGTGCCTCAATAATGCAACATGAATGTTAACTGACAGTCCCAATAACTCCAAAAGCTCTTTTGCAAAACTATAAATACAGGAAATTTGAGCACCTAAGGTTACACACATAATATGGCAAAATCATCTAAGACAGCTTTCTCTAAGCTTATCCTTAATTGAAGCCATTCAACCGTGCTATGAATGAATTCAATTTTCATCATACCATTTAATGTATAGCAACTCATCCACTTTAGCCTCCTCATGTTTGCAGTACTTGATTTATCAATATGCTTCTATTTTACCAGCAATCATTCTTTCTTGTATAGCACAGTTGATTTCAAAATATTCAATTTAAAATTTTGTTCATACAAAATTGCAGATGCACTGCTTCATTTCATTCAAAAGCTTGTATCCTGCTAATCTCATCACATTCTAATTTACCATAATTTTGAATGATTAAACCAATATAATCTATTCTCTTACTCTTCTTTGGATTCTATGGTATTTGTCTATCATTCACATTTTGTTTAACCCCATAGCTAGTTTTAACAATAGAAATAATATCATCAACAAATAGCATGTACCAAGACAGCTCCTCCTAAATGTGTTTAGTAAGAATATCTATAATAAACACAAAGTGATACAGACTAAAAGAAAAACTTGATGCAATACAGCTGGAACAACAAATTATCAGACAAACTACTTAGTTCCAAAAGATGTAGCTGCTCCACTATAGATTTTTAACAATTCAATATAAGCTACCTTAAGCTAAGCTAAATTAAGCTTGAGCTATTTGGTTAAAATTTAAGTACACTTAAATTTAGGTAAGCTGCAATAAAAATTTTATCTAGAGACTACTTGGTTGAGCTTAATAGTAAACAAGACCATCCACTACAAGCCCGTACTACTAACCCCATCACAGCCATAGCATCATAACTAACAACGCCTATATATCGGTATGTATCCTACGGTTCCAATTTAAGAATATATGGCATTATTTCCTCCGTTACTTAGCAAGTATTCTGTTCTTTCTCATTTCTCGCATGGTATCAAAGTAGATCCGATTCGTCCCATCTCTCATTTCCAAATTTGAATCACACAAACATCTCAATCAATCATCTACTTACCCAGATACGACATTCGGCACTCAATCAACCTCTTTGATGCCACCCGTAACGCCGTTCCTGTTCTCGACCCCGAGTTAGATCGACGTCAATGGAGTCGACGAGCACCAACTCTTAATCTGGCTACAACTCCAGCTCACATGGTCACTGCGCCTGCCCAGAAGATATGAGAGATCTCAAATTCTTGATGACTAATATCAAGAATCCTATCCGTACTCCATTATCCTTCGAGACATACTCAATTTGGCATGCTCAAATTCCACAACTAATCAAGGCCAGCAACTTACACGGTCGGTCATCTAGACAGATCCGACAGCCCACCACCCGCCGACGATCCACGGCACACTACGTGAACCACCAACAGCCGGAACCTCATCGTCCATGATCTCTCCCACCATTCTCCCCTACATACTCAAACTGGATACTTTTCAAGACATACGGATGACTTTGGAGAAGCACTTACAATCGACAAATCGCTCGAGAGTAATTCAACTAAAGAATGAACTCCACAACATTCCTTAAAAACAAATCTATGCACAACTACCTATCCAAAATCAAAATATTGGTAGATCGAATGGCTACAACTAAATTCAAGCTTGATTTTGAAGACGTAATCCTAAATACACTGAATGGTCTTCCTGCTTGACAAGCCTTCAAAACAGCCATCCGTACAAAGCTGGAACCCATCAGCCTAGATGATCTCTACTCCCTACTATGTAGTGAAGAAATAAATGTCCAGTAAAATTATCACAATAAAATATAGCAGCTCCATCACTCTGCTGCTGCTTCTCCTCAACTGCTCTCACTGTTCCATAACGGCTTCCGAGGTTACGGTAAATTAATTCGAGGAAAGGGGCGTCAGCAATACAGAGGTGGTGCGCATAACACATTCAAAACAGCATACATTGAATGTCAAATTTGCAATAAGCCAGGACAGTCGGCTAAAACATGCTGGCATCAACTTGACAACCTACAGCCAGCAGAATTCACCTCACCATCCACCAACAGCCCTCTGCATTGATGGCACCATCGATCCTAGCTGGCTCCTAGACTTTGGAACATCTAATCACATTACAAATGATCAAAGCAACATGTCCATCACCGAACCATATGAAGGTAATGATCGCATCACCGTTGAAAGTCGCCAAACACTTTATATCACTAATACGGGCAACGGCATTATACCCACACCACGTCATAAGTTCCACTTGAAACACATCCTTCATGTTCCTCAATGCTAATACAACCTTCTTTCAATTCATAAGCTAACCTCTGATAACTAGTGTTCTATCTTGTTTGATCCTAACAGCTTCATTATAAAGGACCTAGACATGAGCACTCTTCTCAAGGGTCGATGCATCGACGGACTCTACACTATACATCTTTCCCAAGAACCTCCTCCTTCTACACTAGCTCTTAGCACATCCTCAAGATCAGCCGACTTCCATGGCACCAATGATTAGGACATCCAAGCAGATATGTTCATTATCTCCTTCACTAAAAAAACCCCTCTCTCGGTGCAAATTCAGCTATATTTCCATGTTCTTCCTGCATTTCAGCCAAACTCCATAAACTCCCTTTTCCAAAATTTAGTACACAAAATTATGCTTTATTTGAGCTCATTTATACTAATGTATGGTGTCCTACCCCAACTAATTTTAATGATGAAAACAAATTTTATGTGATATTTGTGGATGATTATTCTCATTACACATGGCTATTCACTCTCAAACATAAATAAGAAACTTAACAAAAATTCATGCATCTTCACAAATTCATTAACTGTCAATTTCAAAAACAAGTCAAGATCCTAAAATCAGATGGATGAGGGGAATATAATTCAAACTCCTTTCACAACCTTCTCAAAAATTTAAGTAACCACCATCAAATATCATGCCCTTACACCCCTCAACAAAATGAGGTGGCCAAGCAATAACACCGCCATATCCTTGAAGCCACCCGTGCACTCCTCCATACAGCTAATCTACCCGCTGCATTTTGGGTTCATGCCACTCTCACCTCTACCTACCTTATCAATAGACTACCTTCCCCAAACACAAACAATATCTTTCCATTCCAACTCCTTCATCAGCAAATCCTAGCTTATACTCACCTACAAGTCTTTGGATGTCTCTGCTTTCCCTTCTTCCCACCAGAAATTCTACACAACAAACCCACACTCTACAATGCATATTTCTAGTATACTTCCCGAACCACAAAGAGTGCCTATGTTACAATTCAAAAATAGCAACATCTCTAATCTCTCGACATGTCAAATTCATAGAAAACATTTTCCCATACATCCCTTCATCCACTCAATCTGAAGCTAGCACTCCTTAAACGCAGCCCACAACACCCCCTCTTCTTCTAATCCCAACCTCAACTTTAATCAAACATCTCAGAGATTCCTTTCACCCCTCACTCATTATCACCCTCAAACACTCTCAACAACTCTCTTATTGATATAGCCAATCCTCTTACTAATACAGTCCTAATACAACATATCACACAAAGCTTAACAATGACGGCATTGTGGCACACTACAAAGCTCAGCTAGTGGCCCAAGGTTACAACTAAAATTACGGTATCAACTACCTTGAAACCTTCAGCCCAGCTGCAAAAATACCGACCATACGAGTTCTACTCACCGTCGCAATCCATCATCATTGGTTTGTCTCCTAGCTGGATGTGTCCAACGCCTTGCTGCACGGGAAATTAAAGGAAACAATGTACATGAAGCAACCAAAAGGATTCGAAAACAATCAATTCCCAGACCATGTCTGCTTACTCTAGATAACTCTCTATGGCCTAAAACAGTCACCAGGTGAATGGCACTCCACTCTTACCAAGTTTCTACACAGCAACGGGTTCCCTAAAAGGAAGGCTGATCCTTCCCTCCTTATCCTCGACAACAACACAACAGGTATTTGCATCCGTATATACGTTGACAATCTGCTTATCATCGTACTGGACAGAGTTGTTTTGCATTCCCTGATCAATCTACTCACTCAACGCCTCAAATTGAAAAATCTGGGTACTCCCACAAACTTTCTTGGAATCCAAATAACACCTTCCCATGCAGGTCTAGTGCTCAGACAAGCTCTCTACGCACCAACCATTATGAAAACAGCAGGGATGGAGCAATGCAACACCGCAGCCACTCCCATCACCAATTCATTACCCAAACAGCCAAATAATACCCCCTTCAGTCACCTAAAACTATACAAACAACTAACCGGCTCTCCAATACATCACTATCAGCAGGCCAGATATAACCTGGCCATTAACAAAATCTATCAAAATATGCATCACCCCACTCAAGCACATTTTGAGCAACTCAAATGAATCCTGCAATATCTCAAAAGCACCATCTCTCTAGGCATACAAATTGACCATGGAGATATGCAACTTCATGCCTATGCAGGCTTTGATTGAGCCGGTGACACGAAGAACAAAAAATCAACCATCGGAAACTGCATAGTCCTCGGCAATATTCTTATCTACTGGACCGCAAAGAAACAAAAATAATGTCGCTAGATTCTCTACAGAATCAAAAAATACAGGGCCCTTGTAACCACCGTCACCGACATAAATTGACAGTAGCAACTACTCGAGGAGTTCAAACTTCTGCAACCACAACAAACTACTCTATACTGCGATAACCTCTTAGCCATTGCACTCGCAAAGAATCTGGTCTTCAAGCTCAACAAAACATATTGAAGTGAACTGCCACTTCAATAGCGATTGTATCACCAAATAAGAGCTACACAGTCCTACATTCATACCGAGCATCAAGCAGCCGATCTTCTCACAAAGCCCCTCACCACAGCTTGGTTCTGCAAGCTACACTGCAAACTCACCACTTCTATACCAGTGATTCATTTGCGGGAGGATAATATCAATCAAGACCGTCCACTACAAGCTCATACTACTAATCCCATCATAGCCATAGCCTCATAACAAACCACACCTATATATCGGGATGTATCCTACGGTTCCAATATAAGAAATATACGACATTATTCCATCTGTGTATTCTGCTCTCATTTCTCACAAAGCTATGTTAAATGAGAATCAAATAGGTCTTAATGATTCAACCATTTAGACTTTGGATATATAATAGGATTAACATTTATTTTCTTAGTTTATTTGCAAAGCTAAACCCAATAAATGATGTTGGCTTATTTTTCTCCAAACCTAAAGGTGTTAACAATACCTAAAAGTCATTGATGATGGTTCAGCAATGCCACAACATTTTTTGTCATGTTATATGTTGTCTATATTTTCATCTGGAACTAGAATCAAAAAGAAAAAAAGAAGCTATTTATCTTCGTACACCCTACTTGTTTCCATAAGACAAGCAAAAGTCCAAGCACTAATTTGTTTAAGTAACAACACTACAATCTGCTAAACAAAATAAACCAAAGATCCCAGTTATCAAAAACTGTCAAAACAATAATCTACCATTCGTGTGAATCTTAATCAAGAGAGCAAACTAGAGAAAAAAGGCATTAAACTCGAGAACAGCTGTCAAATCTAAAGTCGTTTTGAGGTTCAAGCATTGAGATCCATTGATCTGTGAATCCAATGGCTCAAGAGGACAAGGTCTAGTAAGCACAACCTCCAAAGCAGAGACGGCATGCTTCCTCTTCGGAATAGAAAATTATTAACTGGCTGAGACTGGGAGGAGTCCCAGGAGAACTGGCTGCTGAGGATGAAAATTAAAGGGCAAAGGGGGGCTGGACTTGTTGAAGACACGAAGGGAAAAAGAACATGCCCTGAAAATTCATAAATATCCAAGAGTTGTTTTTAGTGGTTCTTTAACAAAACACTTATTTAAATAAAAAAACTTAAAATATATTTTTTCTTAATAGTTGAATGTTTTTAAATGCAAAAACAAAAAAGCAAACAAATTGATCTCAAACAAGCCTATTTGTCTGGTGTCTGGTGTCTTGTGTGAAATAACGTTGGTTTACTGCAAATGCGGCCAAATCTGTAGCAGAGTTGTGTATTTAGTGTCTTTAAAACAAAGCTGCACGAGAGCTACCCTACCGTGCAGTTATTTTGGATACTGCAATATTTAATGGCCTGATTTAACCAACAATTTTAGCATCCTCCAGCTACTATTGGTCATTTATTTTATTCAGATGCAGTTATTAGTATAAGTCAAAGTTTTTTATCATCATGCATCCGACGAGTTTCAATTAATAAGGTGATTGTCCTTGAATCAATTAGTTTGCTGCCGACAACACCGCAACAACTAAACGAGCTGAGCAAAAATCCTTGCTCTCAAAATATCCCTCCAACGCATGGGATTGTGGTATAAATCAAGATTTTATGAGACGCTAAATATGAAGGCTTACCTATGAAATTTGAAGGTGGAAGGACAACAATCAAAGGCTTGGGAAGTTATTTGGTAATTAATTTCATCTATTAAATGGTTCTTGAACTACTTAAGAAGATGATGCCAAAGTATTTGCGTGCAAATTTTTATGATACTTGGTTTGAAATAAAGTTATTTGATGGTTTATTGTTTTAACAAATGTCATATAGAGTAACTGCAGCCAAATCCAACGCTTTTAGACTGATCTTCTTTTTTAGTGTGTTCAAGTAAACAGTTATATACATGTAAGGTGACTTAATTGACTACCTAAATAAATACAAGTTGAAGGAAATACAAATAGGAAATAAGCAAAACTACCTGTAATTTGGTTTCAAAGTACTCAGCAGACCACTGCATCAAATTATATTCATGATTTAGCTCATGTTCTCCACCGGCAACCTGAGAACCAAACAATAAAAAAGTCAATGAATTAAAAGTAATAAGGCAATGTCAACCATTTACAATATTTCTAAATACTATGTTGATAACAAAACTATCTTGAACAGTTCTCAACCACAAAGAAATATTGCTTTACTAGGTCTGCATTTGACGCACGACCTACTCCTACCCAACCCAACCTAAGTTTGCTATTGGCAACATGAAAAATGTCATTAAGTCTAGCTGCTGGCTAAAAATTATCCAATCTGGCACACTTAGGTTAGCCAATAATTCCGAGCGAACGACCTCAACAGTCATTTTGAATGCTCGTGTGATTTGTTGCTGCAGTATCCATAGTACAATGACTGGGCTATTATGAACCAAAACTCATAACGACAATTTTCTATGCCATTTTACTCATATTGGAATGGCGTCTAGTCCTCTAACTAATCACACGTTACACAGTTTAAGAGCTCACTGCACAACATTGCGATGAAGGATAGATCGATGTTGCAATACTTGATAGAGAAAGACATTTCCCGATAACATAGCTGTTGTTGGCTCAAAAGTAAACATCTTGGATGTGATTCTCTACATCGTTAACGAGCTACTTCTGCAGTTTCACCCCATCAGCCTTGATGATCTATATTGACTTTTTTGCGGTGACGAACTAAGCCTTCAGAACGATGCTGAAAATGAATTACAGCAATTCTTTTTCTTCGAGCATAATGGACCATCCAATCTTAGTTCATGGCAAGTGAACATGCCAGTCGTCTTCTTGGAGTGGCAGAGGCAAACATGATCAAATGACCTTCATGTCAGCGTTGGGGGAGATCATGTAACAATGCCAAGTTCTTTCAACTTTAATTCAATTAAAAAAATTAAAATCTTATGATCAAATGGGGAGGGGAATACAAAAATCATTACTTTGAATTTATTCTCACTCGCATGGGCATTAAAACATCAATTCTCATGCTCTTACATACCCCTACAAAATGGCATGGCTGAACAAAACTACTGCCATCTCATTCAATCTGTTCGAGCTCTTCTTCACATTGCCTTTTTACTATTTCAATTATGGTTTGCTTCCCTCCTAATAAAAACTCATCTCATAAAATATTTTGTTATCGTGAAAACACAAACAATCTCTCACCACATGAACCACTTCATGACTAGCTTCCCACATAATCTCTCTTCAAAACCTTTGGCTATCTCTGTTTTTCTCTTCTTCCTCCAATTCATATTAATAAATTCTCCTCTTAGTCAACACCATGCGTTTTTCTCAGGTCTTAACACAAAGGATATAAATGCTAAAACCCTATAAACAACAAGACTATATATATCTTCATGCCATCTTCAATGAACAACACTTTCCTTGCAAAACCTCTCAACAAATGACGACTTCATCAATTCACCAGCATACTTACCATCTAACCTTTTTTTCCTACTTTCTACATTCAATATAACACCACTCAGCACAATTTATCATCCTCCACCGTGTCCATTACTACAATCAGAGAACTCAAATCATCAACTTCTTTCCCACATTCATTAACTCCACCTCAACAAGCTCCACCAACACCACAATCATCCCACCACATGCTTACCACTCAAAAATATGCCACTCAAAACAAAAAAAAACTTGGCACCACCAAACAACCTATCGATGTACCCACAACTTACAAAGTAGCTGCCAAAGATTCTCATTGGAGAGTAGGCATGGCCTAAGAATGCGATGTCCCCAATAACAAAATACATGGGAACTCGTTCCCTGCCAAAGGCACAAAAAACATTGTCATATGCAAGTGGGCATTCAAAACAATACTAAACAAAGACGACAATGTTGTTTGCTATAAAGCATGACTGGTTGCTGAAGGGTTTAAGAAACAATACAGCATTGGTTATACAGAGATTTTCAGTCCAGTGGCCAAATGCAACAATCATAGCCCTCCTAGCCCTTGCCATTTTTCATAAGCGGCCAAATATTCAAATATATGTTTTCGATGCATTTCTTCACGTAATGCAATCTCCATGAAACGACCCATGGAGATTTGGAAGAGAAACTTCATGGGATTGAAGATCTAAATGTGCAATTCCGTAGTTCCACGAGGACTTTATGGTTCATGAATGCAGTAGTGTTATGGTCTGGTAGAGAGACTCAACGTTTGTTCATAACGTAAGTTTGCAGCAGTAAAAGGGTCGTGAATGCAGGAGATCCAGAAGATAAGTGGTGGGCACTGCAAATATGATGAGATGATCTATTAGATGCTGGTTCACTACGCAGCTACATGACCAGCATGAACACTAGCTAGACAGTGTTAGGATTAGTACTAGTCTAACAACAAATGTTGACGTTATTAACAATAATTAAGAACTCCACGGCAAAGGGATGTTGGAGGTCCTTGGTTGTCTTTGTTCTTCTTTGTTTTTTTGATGCAGACTAACAAGCTCCTCGATCAACTCTATATACAAAACTAGACCTTTTAGACTATCTTAGCTACAAGTCTGTTTTCCCAGTTCGTCATTGCACGGGACGAAGCTTCTGACTCATAGTCAATGGCAAGCACATCGGCACACAACACATTCACCGCATGCACAGAGGGCGAGAAATCATAATCTCGGCAAAGTTATGTGGGTTTTGACTCTAATCCATGAAAAAGAGCAGAAATGAAAGTAGTGGTTGAGGAAATTCTCCATTCATCTTTATTACATTACAATCTCTGATATTTATACATGAATGTGGTTTTGTGGTTAGGTACTTAGTCTATTAGGTTGTTAGTCGACTATGTGGTTAGGTGGTTAGACTGTTAAGTGATTAAGTGGTAAGGCGGCTAGGTGGTCGTTATGATATCATCAAAAAGTTATAGAAGGCAATGCCAATGAGCCATTAATAGTGAAGTTTCAAATAGAGGTGTCACTAAGTAAATTTAAAAAAGCCCATACTGCTTCAAGTATATTGAAAATAGGTTTGATTCGAAGTAGAAAGGCACAATCCTTTTCCACTGAATTTCACAAGTGTTAACAAATGCTAACAAGCAACAATGCGAACATGACATTAAGGGGTTGTTTGGAATACATAATTTTTTGTGTAAAATAATCTAATTATAGTGTAATATGAAGACTGTAATCTAATTACTTTACTTATGTAAGTAATATGCCGAGGCGGAGGCCACTAAGGATGATGGTAGTTCATTGCCTTGGTAATAATGAGGCTCCACATCCCATTATTGTGTCATCTTATTCATCAGTTGTTGTTAACCAATTTTTACTTAAGGGATTGTTTGGCATGAAAAAATTTTAAAAATATGAGTATACAGTAATCTAGTTATAGTAAAATCTGATTACAGTGTAATCATCTTACTTTACTATTGTTTGATAATTTTACAGAAAATTTAATATTTTTTCTATTTGAAATGAAATAAGATGTGAGTGTGATGTTTTTAGTAAATTGAAGAGTAAAATAACCCAAAAAAATATTTTTTTTAAAATTTTTTAGGGTTTCGTTCGAACGAATCGTTCGTTCATTCGAACAAATGATTTAAACGATTCATTTGTTCAAACGAACAATTCGTTTAAACGAATCTTTGAATCGTTTTGAAATTTTTTTAGTATTTCGTTCAAACAAAACAAATGAACAAATCATTCGTTCAAACAAAGGATTCGTTGAAATCGTTCGTTCACCGGAGAAGATGGACGGACCAAATCGTTTGTTCGTTGGAATCGTTCGTTCACATGAATCGTTCATTCGCTGGAATCGTTCGTCCGCTCGCTTGGCTGCTCCGTGTATTCTCCAAATACACCCGATTCGTGCGTAATTCATTTACCCCCGAATTACAGTGTAACAGTTTTTCACCCATTTTACTTGTGCGATAATTTCAGTTCATCCTAAAAAATTTTACTCTACACTTCTTTTACCTCATACCAAGTAACCCCTAAAAAAATTACTAATCATCTTATGACTCTTATTCCTAAGCCATAGCTAGAAGAAACTAAAGTGTTTCAAAAGTTTATATTTGACAAAAAACCTCTCATAGAGGAAAAACTCTAAATGTTTTCAAACATAGAATGATATGGTTCTAAATATGGATCAATTGTATCATATAACTAGCTTCACGCTCATCACCATGATTCTTGGAATCTTGACTCAAATAGTGAAAGATAAAATTAAGAAACATTTTCTCATTTTAACATCATTCTCTATCTTCTTATGTGTAGAATTAAATCCCAAAAAGTTTTTAGAGAAAAAAGCTAAGAATAGAGAAAAAAAAAATTAATATTATGCAATTTAATTGAAACCATTACTATTTACGTTAATGCAATCATTTCTCTCCTATCATATCTACTCTTCCTCTCTGCTTTCGTGCATGCCAAAAATAACTCAAGAAAAAACAAATTTGTTGAAACTTCCTACCGCAGCTTTTCTTTCTCTTAGTGAATATCCTAGGCTTTTCTCACAGTTTGCTCACTAATCTAAGATCCCCCTAGTTTGATTCACTCACTACACAATCCTTAGTATTCCTAATTAATCCTTTATCAATTAAAGATTGAATCTAAGAGAGAAATCAAATAACTTCAAGAGAAAAAAGAAGACAACAAAAAAAGGAGTTCTTAACCAAACACATTATCAGGTGTATAACAAGGATCAAATTAAAAGAAAGATTATTATACCCCTCCAGCACCTGCTGCCTTTGCCGGAGCAACCAAAACTTTTGCCTTCCTTAAAACATCAATAGCTTGTGGAGTACAAGGCATGTTTGAACCTGTGATTTGGAAACAACATAAGAAAAATTGGAGATAGAATCGTAATAAGTAATAAGAAAAGGATAAAATGAAAAACACAAATGGTTTTCCCGTGCCTAAAGTACACCTTCAATTAATATGCGGCAACCAGAATTGATTAAGGCAACAGCATCAGGTTGATCAATTTCATTTTGAGAAGCGCAAGGAAATGCTACATCACAGGGCTCATGCCAAGGTGTTGCATCATCAATATACTTGGCCCGAGGATAAGATTTCAAGTACTCTCTGCAAAATGTAAGCAAGAAAACAAATGGCTGTGAGAAGGTTGGATCATTGATGCTGGAAAACTACCGTGAGCATGAAAGAAAGTTGGAACCTCAAGCTTCTTTGTTGAGTCTTGATGTCCCTAAGGAGTGAAAATTTTACAAAGTCAATACCATCATCATCTACAAGATATCCTTTTGAATCTGATAAGATGCAAGAATAACCATTATCAATAAAATTAAGCAATTGTATTTCTACATAATAACCAATCAGCTAGCGGAATACACGCCAGTGTACACTATAAAAAGATTAAGTATCAAAAAATAAGATGGACTGTCCTTGAATAAAAGATTCTTATCCACAAAATTAAAAACTTAAAGTTGTACTTTATTGCAAATTATAGCTCTTCCTTCCCAAGTACTAGAAGCTATTTGATTAAGAATTAACTTTGCTTAAATTTGATAAGCAATAGTATGTTAAACTTGATAAGTCAGTTAAACTTGTTAATCGATTTAGATGCTGCTAGAAACATAAGATGACTTAAGCTAACTTAAGTTGATAAACAATAGGTTCGTACACTGGGCCTAAATATGAGGAGACTTTTATTAATATACTTTAATAGTTAATATTATATAGATTTCATACACTAATTACAAAATCAATATAATTTAAATGTTTAAAATTACTTTATGCTTTAAATTTTGAGGTTAATAATCACACTACAAAGGTTATTTTTAATTATAAATTCAAATATATTTATGAAAATTCTTAATTGGAGAAACTAACATTTTAAGAAAATATGTTTTAAAAAGAATCAAAAATTTTAAACAATAATTCATAATTATAATTTATTTAAGAGCCAATGTACTATTTTGATACAAAATTTACTCTATCAAAAAGAACTTATATATCATATCATGCACACGTTTAAATTTTTTAATGTAATTTAAATAATTTAAAATTAATTAGTGTTTTAAATACTGAAATTAGCATAATCACACTAACACAAATATTATTTTTAATTATAATTTAAATGCATTGATGAAAATTATTAATTAGAGAAACTAATTCTTTAATAAATTTTTGAAGAAATTCAAAATATTTAGACAGCATTCTTTAATTAAAATTATTTTAAGAGCCAATGTACTATTTGATACAAAATTTGGCTCTAACTATCAAAATAAATTTGTATATCATATCCTACACAGCATGTTATACATTTTTCCTTAATGGCCATTCGATCAATCATAATAATTCCACAAAGACATTTTCTAGAGAAAACCAAAGCCCACTAACACAATCTTAAGACCAGCAAATTGAACTTAGCAAATCACGTGCTTAGCACACTTTTGCAAAAAAGTGAGGCGCCAATGTGATTACCTAACCATGCTAAATGGGTTCCAAAATACCCCATTTAGGTTTTAGTTTAAGCTATGTTTGTTGGTTCAATATACCCAAGTGTTAGAGTCACACCAGCGCAAGGTTAGGGAGGTACCCAGGCGCAATATCAACCGGAGCAAGCCTGAGAAGGGGGTACTTTAGCATGCACCAGCGTCAGGTCCGTTGTATCAGACGAACCGAAGTGTGATGACAAGGCATGCCCAAACAGGACGTCAAAAGACGCATACATGTGAGAGTAATGCGGAAGCACGTTTTACGGCTCATGCGCCTAGACACATGTAAGCACACGCCCAAACGAGTATTGGCACATGTCGGAGAACGATTGCACCATTTTAAATGAACCACGAGGGTTTCTTGAATGAACAGGAAGTTCATTGAAAATTCAATTACTGTTACAGGCCATGCAGAATGAATAAAGTGTTTGGGAATGGATTAGGCGGTGTTTTTTTTTGAAATCGCCGACAATTCAAAAGGAATGTAGATACTATTTACGCGCCCAAGCGCACAAGATGATCGGCATTACCGTGGTGGCATTTAGTATATAAGTGCTGGTTATTTGCTATGGTGCTTGATCCAAAACCCACTTTCGTCTCTCCTCCTTGGAAGGTATCTGGGTTGTTATCCTTGAAGAGAAAGGTTGTTGTGTTGGCCATCAGATCTTGGAGGTTTTCGAAGAATTTTTGTAATCCATTGTGGGGAAATTATTTTGGTTTCATCTTCTTTCATTTTCGTTGTATTTTGTCGTTGTTTGTAAGATATAGTAGTATGAGTTGTTTATTTTTGTGAGAAAATTTTCTCTTGGAAATTTTGTATGTTTCCTCTGATCATCTTCATTTTTCTCCTCTCTACCATTTCAGACATCTACAATGTTAATTCCCAACAAAACATCACTTATAAGATAAGGAGAGCAAAAAATCTTGAAATACAATTATTTGGTATTAAAAATCATAACAAAAAGTATCATATCTTGCAATTATTTATATCCACAACATATAATAGAAAATAAAAAGATAGTCGTCACGGCTTTCATATTATAACCAGAAAATAAAACTATCTTGAAAAAAATTAATCATCATGGAAAAGACAAATTGAAAGCTATTTAGTATTTTACAATAAATTGTCATACCATATTGAACATAAAAACCCACTTAGTAGACTTAAGGCTCAATTTGTTGTTGTCATTATTGTTATTTATCTGGTTGAGCATGGCAACTCTAGAGGGCCATCTCAACCATAACAAACGCCTTACCCATGCCATACCCTAGTGGACACCAAAATATAAAATGATACGAGACACAAATAGAAATAATATATTTACATAAATTTTAACCCCTAGGATGCACATCGTGATCACATAACAAATGTGTTTCAAAAGTGCTCCATGATGAAAAAAAATTAAAGAAAGGAATCTCTTGTTCTCTTCAATCCATGAAACAAGCGAGGGAATTAAACATTGTTCTAGTCAATGCTGTTTGAAACATCTCGTTGCTCTGGCACTTAAAGCTCGTGTCATACCTCTCCTTCGCCTTCAAAGGCTCCTGTCACATCCTCTCTAATATCTTCCTCATTGATCTGCAACCAGCATGAAAGATTAATGCCTTCCTCTTTGGCTTCTAATGCTAGATCTATAAATGCAATTGGTGCTTTTTCACTCTTCCAACTAGATCTTTGCAACTCGCCCAGAGAGGATCAACATTTCCAACTTCCCATACAACGCCTTCAACGTAAATCATGCTTAGCCCTTGGCAAGGTATTAGTGCTCATCCATGCATGTTTGATGATCTTTGTATGTAAAGATATTCAGTTGACACGCCAATGTCAAGCAAAATAGTCACCTAAACACAACACACAATTAAGGTAAATTCCAAACTAATTTAATAACAATAATATGGCTATTAGAAATAGATTAGAAAAGTTATTTAGGGTGATCTAAAATCTAAGAAGAAGAATAGACTCTATAATATTGAAGCGCAGTGTTCATAATAACAACACTTGCCAACATATGCATGACATGCCATTCAAGCATCTAAAAATTTTCCTAATAATGACTAACGGACACGTGTTAGACACACGTAGAAAATTATGTATATTTTAAAATTAAAATGCTTATGAATTATAACTAGCTAATTTTTCATTGTATGCACTCCATAAAAACAATTTTTATTTTATAATATACTTATAATTATAACCGGAAAACCATAGAATAGATGCTTGTTGAATGAAACTATAGTATTTATGTAGTTTAATTTCTTTTTAGATGAGAACCATTTAGATGAGAAAAGGATGCACAGAAAATAAAAGCTGAATTGAAAACTATACATTAGCACAGAATTCATAAGATTTTATCATTCCCAACTTTTTAATGTGTTAATGACTAGTTTGATATGTATCAACATCTTGTATTTTCAATAATAGACATTATGTGATAGAATTATATCGTGTCATGTCTGTGACTGCTTGTCTATGTCAGTGCATTATTACTTGAAACTTCAAAAATCAATGCCCCACTGCACTCAAAAACTAAACTTTATCTCTATGTATTGCATCTTACATAACCCTTAGAATAGAATATTTCATCTAATCTTAAGTTCTAGTAAGCATTAAAATTGCCAAATTGTAAAATATTGAGTAAAATGAGCTAGTTTGGCCAAATAAATAGCACACAATAATGGATCAATAAGCCAAGTTAAGCTTAACAATCAGCACCCAACCCTTAAAAAATGGAACATGATATGTCTATATAAACTTCAAAGGGAAATCCCCTTATTAATTGAGCTCAAACTTCATTTAGTCAGATCAATCTATCAATTTACCAAAAAATATCTACGTCAAACCCAACCTTAAGTGCATCAATCTAGCCCACTAGCTTGACCAAGCTTTCCTTAAAGCTAAGGTGATCTCAAGAAGTGCAAGAAAACTAGTTTAATTGAGGTCAGCCAATAAAGTGAATCAAGTGCATGTTGATCACAAGAGATTTCAAGAACACTAGTTTGGGTTAGCTTAGGTGAATCATTAAACCAAAGGAAATCCAACCAGACATAAGTTTGGCAAGTTATCCTAGATTAACCATCAAACCCAATCCTTAGGAGCACCAATCCAGCCCATTAGTTGGCCAAGCCTTTTTTAAGCTCAAGGCAATCACAAGTCATGAAAGCAAACAAGTATAAGTATGATTGAGGCCAGCCAATAAAGCAAATGAAGTACACGTTCACCATAAGATATTTCAAGAACAGAAGTATATTTTGAGTCAGCCTAGACAAATCATTAAACCCAAATAAATTCAAATGAAGACATAATCACCTAATATAATTGGATTGAAATAAATTACTCGAGCCTAAATCACATGAGCTTACCAATATAACCTAGTTTGATCCTAAGTAATCCAATACATGTAAGCCAATCAACCAAGCTCAAAGTCATTCTACAATCAAGCTCCACACAATAACTCTACAAGAATCGAGACAAAGAAGATCAGTAAATAGATATGGCAATTGTGGATCAAGTACTAAGAACTATTAAAGTATTTCAACTTTTTTTATGTCAATCACAACATGAACTCAAATTAGGAAACATACTAACAGTACATTTGCACAATAATGTAACAACTGAAAGCTGTGAAGATTCACCATTACCTAACAAAATAAAATTAACAACAATAAAAGAAAAGAAAGCAATTGATGTAATTCATTTTCCTATAAAAAGAAGTTGAAGTTAAGAAAAAGCAGAAATGAAGAGCTGTCTCCAAGTATAATTATTCCATGTAGTAAAGCATTATTAAACACTAAACAATACCTGAAATTGTGATAGGGATAGCACCACAAGCAAGAAGCTTCTCAAGGACATGCATTGCTATCTTGCCAGCACCACTCACAACACATCTGTCATTCAAACGTAGTTATATATATAAATGAAGATAAATAAAAAAGAGAATTTTTTATGATGATGATGTTGAGCATTAACAAGGTGATAGTATGTCACCAGAAACTATAGTAACATCAAAACTTTAATGTTTGCAACCACCGGTGAGGAGATTATGGAATCATAATAATGTAAAATTAAATAATAATTTTATACAATTGTATGCAATCATGCAGTGTTATCTGCAATTATAAATCTTATATTTTGGCTGAAGAAAAAAAATTATGAGGATAAAAATGCCAAAAAAAAAAAGTATTATAATGGACAAAATAAGACAATAGCTCATAAGAGGTATCTTCTTATATCGAATGAGTACCACAAAATAGTAAAATAAATTAGTTCATTTAATAAAAGATTAAGAAAATGCATTTCATTCTTTTAAATTATCATGCTTATGCATCAAAGAGATTAAATGAGTTACAGAAGTAGAAAATTTTGGTATCCTCTAAAAAACAAGATAAAGCATGAAAACTATTTACTATCTTCATTAAGTGAAAAAAAGATGGTTAAAAAAAATTTCAAACTTACAATTTCAGGTAACCAACATTTGAACTTTTCATTATGTGCCCCTATCCTATAAAGCTGATTAGTTCACTTCCATGATTACCAAATCCTTTATAATTTTTAACCACCATGAAGCTTTTAAATGACATGCAACATCAGTGGGAATTTTCCAAGTGTTTTTAGCACAAAAATAGACCAGGAAATTTTTATATTTTACATTACCATTTACACAAGCTTTTAAATTAGTTTATAAAAAGCTCATAATCACTCTCTACACATTATTTTTTATCTTTCAAAACCCTCAACAAAATTGCACCATTTATTTTATTAGAGCTTTTAAAATACACATCATTTCATAACACTACAATTTGCTATCCACAAAGGATTTCAAAAATGCTCTTCGTAATAAGGAAATTTCCAACATTTTTTGTAAATGCCTTTTACTTGAAATTGCATTCTATTTCACCTGAAAGTCTTCCTGGATTTGCTCATAGCATAAACTATAACTTGTTACAATAAAAATAAATTTTGCAAAAAATATGATTTGTGAAGTTCTCTTTTATGTACACTTGATCAGTGTGATTCTTCATTCAACCTGAAAACAGAAATAAATTAAGGCACAATGATTCGTTTGCAATTTATTTAGTTCACGTGCTCAAGAAATACTTCTAACGAAACGTTCATATAGCAATTTTAATTGTTTATTTTATAATGTAGATGTGAAATCTTAACATATATCTAGCTAAATCTCTCCACATGCATTAAATGAAATTGTTTATGAAATGAAATGACAATCACGGTCCTTCAACAACAGATGAAAAATATTGAAGTTAAAATTCACAGTTTAGGTTCTGTTTTGTGTGGTCTTTCAAGGTTCTCAACAATTTAAAATGTCATGTATGAACCTATGGGAATAGAAGACCTTAATCCTTTAAGTTCCTTGTTCATATCTGCAAGAATAAGCCGTGCAAAGAAAACCTGCAAAGAGAATGAGCATTTTGAGCTTACAACAAAGTCAACAAACTAAACAGAGAACAAAAAAGCTAAAATTCATGTCTTTATATTTTATATAAGCATATATATTATTATATAGGGGGAGGGGGAGGGAGGATAGTCTAAAACTGTTAAGTGGAGATATCACATCTATGCTGAAGCATTTCTCACTATTCATCCATATGAATGGCCAAACAAATTACTATTTAACTTTGAATCACAAGCTGATTTATTCGAATAGATGATTAAAGATCTCAATAGAGTTAAATTTTATGTTTAAAAGAATTTTTTACAATAAAAATTTTATTGTTCTTTATAATATAGTGCAGTATAAAAATATAAAAGAAAGGATTGAAACTGATGCAAGATAATAAAGTCAAAATGATCCCAATGCAAGAAAAAAAATTACAAAGTGAATTAAGCCAAATTTCTGCTACAAAAACTCATCTAATTTTCAGTGCCAGAAAACAACCAATGGTGCACCACACATTATAAGAGCAATAAGAAATGCTACCCATACCAAGACCCTATAACAGTGTAAAATAGAAAAATCTTTGATTCCATCAATGCAGAATCAAAAAGCAAAAATTCAGCACCACCGCAACCGACAAAAACACAAAAGAAAGATCAAGGATTAGACCTCCAAATAAGAATAAAAAAAAAAGCATGTGACCAGAGCCACCACAGAAGGACATACTAAAAGCTACCAACACTTCAACAGCAATAGGATCATATGACCAAATATGTTAGGAATTTAGCACCCCTTTAGTCTTTCTCATCTAGGCACCCCAACGAGAATGTCACAGCGGAAACACCGAGTGAATATCCGGCTTTGTAACCTTTGGAAACAAATGCAAGAATAAGAGCAAAAATAGAGAAGAAACACAAAAAACGGAGCAAGCCGAGACACAAAGATCTTTACGTAAAAAATTCCAAAACTGAAAAAAATCACAAAGCTACACCACAAAGTACTTTAACTATAAAATCAAGAAGAAGATTACAAGATACAAGAAAGATCTCACTCTCTTTATGCCTTGGAGCTCTCATAGCTTTCTTCTTCCTCCCTTTGAGTTCACAGCCAACACACAGCGACCCCTTAGCTTTCTTCTAGCCACTACAGCCACCACAGCACTCAATCCCATAAATCCTTGCATATAGGCCAACACTCCCCAACCCTAAAATAAACCCTAAAATCATATTTTATGCTTAAATTAATGCTTAGGTATTCATGGACAACTTTACACTTCACCTAATGCTTGCCCAGGTGTCGCCCCACTATCCTAGCAGCTGAAACAAGTACTTGAGCATGCCTAGGCGCCCTGGTCTCTATCTGTATGACCCTAGCTAGCACATGGGCATGCCCCAACCCTTGGCCCTCTGTTCACGGGTACTTGGGCACCCTTAGGCACCATTTTGCACTCATCCTGGCACTTGGGCAACAAAATCAGATAAATGTTTGATGCCCATTTTGGTCTTGTTTTTCATCTATTTCTCCTCCAGTTGATCCATGACTTCCTCAAAATCATTCTGAAGCCTCCAAATACTCCATGGCATATTCAAAATCATTCCAAAATGCAGTTGAAGTCTCCACCATCATTTTGGATTCCGCTTGTATGGACGCACCTTGTTGTGTGTCAAGATGCACCCCACCTTAATACACCTATTTGGGCTAAGGCTCCACAAAAATAACAAAAAATATTAGGAATTTGAACACCCTTATAACTCCTCATCGACACAACAGCTAGGAACTTGCAGTGAAAACACCAAGTGGATCTCGGTTGTGTCACATTTGGAGCAAAACAAGAAGCACAAGATATGCATAAAACAAGCATGAAAAAAAGCACATAAATCACACACCGCAAACACAAGGATCTTTGCATGGAAATTTTCAACACTGGAAAAAAAGAAGAATACAAGAGTTTGCACACTCTTCCCTAGAACTCTCAGAGCTTTTACATCATTCCCACACAACAAGCTTCTCCTTCACAACACCTTCAAACTCTCATAGCCTTCACACAGTAGCGCTTCCCTTTTTCCAGTTGCCACAGCCACCACATTACTCCAATCCCACATAAAACCCTAAACAACAAGGGTATTTATATCCATATACACTCGTGACCTCAAATAGGCCATAAAATCACTTTTAAAGCCTAATCTAATGTTTGGTTATGCTCCTAGACAATTTCACACTCCATCTATCACCTAAGGGGGTAAATCCCACTGTTTAGGCAGCTGAAATGGGCGTCTATGAGCGCCAAGCACCTTGCGCTCTGTCTAGATGACCTCAACTAGAGCCTAGGGGCATTCGACCCTCTATTCCAATGCTGAGATGGGTGCATGGGCACCTATTGGCTCCAGGACAATATCATCCCAACATCTAGGGCCCATTTTGGTCATGCTTTGCATCTATTTCGCTTCTGATTGATCCGCGACTTGCCCAAAACCATTCCAACACCTCCAAATGCTCCATTACTTATCCAAAATCACTCTAAGATACACTTGAAGTTTTCACCATCATTCTGAATTTCACTTGTATGGATGCACCTTATAGTGTGTCTAGGTGTACCCACCACCTACTTGGGCTATATTTGAGGCTACACAAACACAACAAAGGGTGTGGCACTAACAACATTCCTAGCCTTAAGTGTAATAAAGAGATCTTAATACAGGCAAACAATGGGATAAAACAACAACATAAGCAATTGTTAGGATAACAAACCACAAATCTAAACCTTGATAAGCACCAAAGCCAACTATTAATTAAACAAGTCAAAGATCTTCCTTTAGATGCACACCAAATGATTGGCCAACTAGCGGAATTTTTTAAGAAAAGAACTAAGTTTACATGGAAGAAAACATTTCCCAAAGACCCGGTTAAATGAAATTGAGGTGTTAAATAAATACATCAACCACAACCAAAGTGAGCCAAAAATAACTTGAATTGGTAGCAGAAGCATAGTTAACAAGTGATGATCTAAATATATGAGCAATAGTATGCATGTAAAATTGTAGTAAAAATCCCAATAAAGAAAAACTACATCAAAGTCATTGGAGATTTTTGAAACATCCATAAAAAAGAGGCATTTGAGATGGTCTCTCGGAAGAAGATAAATTCTATAAGAAAAAACTCTTGCTACGTCTTAGTCACTAAATAGACAAAAACAAATCTAGTAAGAATCAAAATTACCAATGAAAAAGGCTTGTAATTTCAAAGAAATTATGTATGGTGAGCATAAAAGGATGCTACTCAAAGAAGCTGCCAATGAGCCTAAGCGTAAGAAAAAGTTCATCTTCAATACATCTTCAAAACCTCTTCAAGAAAAAAAATAACAAGTACACTGCAGTGAGAGGAAGGTTCGAGTGAAAAAAAAAAATGGAAGTGCCACCAATTGCATCAAAAATAGAATATTAACATGCGCGTAGCTTTTTCAAAGGTGGAAAGAAGGGAAAGGCATAGCCAAAGAAGCACGAACAAAAGGCCAAGAGAAGGTGCAAGATCCAGTGTACTCAACACACATGGATCCGGCTCACAACATATGAACAATTAAGGCATAAAATCACAAAGCTTGTCATAATAGAAGACTGTAGCATATGGATAGTGCCATGCAGCAAGATGAAATGAGGCACAATAGCAGTAGATGCTGCCGCTGAAAGAACAGCTCCTAGCCTAAAATTAGAAAAAAGCTTTGTAGGGAAACAAAAAGGGGGTGTGTATATATACAAAAAGACAGAAAGCATGCGCAATCACATTTCCATTTAAAATTATATTATCACATTTTGTAGATTTAAGATGTTTGAAAAAAAATAGAAAGCATCCCATCTGAAATTTTTAGCATTTGAAGTCAATGAGTAAGACTCTTTCCTTGTCTTACAAAATTTTACAATTTTCAAACGAGGAAAATAATTAATAATGGAATCAAAGAATTATGATCACGGCTGAAACAAAAAATTTTAACAAGCTGCATTGAAATTTATAAAGATCACTACAACAGCCTTTTAATCAGTTTCCCTTTGATGACATTTTTACTTTTTAATTTCGATAGCATGACATGAATTCACCACATTGCATTTATTATAACAGGTTTATAATACATATAGATTCACGAAGAAATTTAAAGTCAAAATATACTAAAATTATAAATTAAACTATTTTAAAAAGAAAAAGATATAAATAGAGTGAAAAAATAAACACACTAAAAAACATAATAGTTATATGATTACTATGGTGCACATTGTGTTCATATGAGATTTACATCAGAATAAAAAAAATGACCACTTGTCATATTGAATTGTTGCTCCACAATATCACCAAAGAAAAAATATATCTTAGTTGGCTCAGAATCATAAAACAACATTTTTAGAAATTATTACAGTGTAAATAGATTTAAAAGAAGTCAACTATAGTAAATACCAGCCCATAGCCAGTAGCTTCAGTTCGAAGGCTAGAACCTGACCAGAAAATCTTTGGTCCTGTAAAATTTCCCTGCATAAGCATAACAGGAAAAACTAACAATGATAAAGGCAAGAACCACACAAGACACCATAAGAAGAATTAAAAGCATTTGGATAAAAAAAACTCTTAAGAAAGTTAAGAAAACGCATGCCAAAAACAATAAAAAACTATAAGAGAAGGTACAAGATACTACAAATCACCTTAATGTAAATTATATGAAAAAAAAGCTATGATCAACTATAACATTAACAAGAAACTTCCGCTAAACAAAAAACAATTAAGCAAACTGACTCAAAAAAAAATTGTAGAGACACAAATAGTCTATGATATAAAATAGTTGTAGTTAAGAAAAAAATAATGAAAACAAAAGAAATATATGTTTTTTCTCTCAATTACTAGAAAAAATATATTTTGATGAATGATTTTAAGAAGAAAGACTAAAAATATGGCAAGAAACAACTATAAAAAGATTACATACTTGGAGGAGCTTAGGGAGGAGCTAAAGTATGTGATAGAATGTATTAAAGACAAAGGATCCAAGTAGCCAACTCTGGTTAAAAAGGTTAAGGTTTGGTTGTTTTTATAAATATTAACATCCACTAAGGTGAAGGGGTGTGTGGTCCAGGGATAAGTTAGGGCAACTGACTGTCGGATAATTTACAAGAGCATGTCAAATTTCTCTGACCAAAGGGCGTGGGATCCAGGGATTTGTCAAGAAGATTAAGTGCGTTGACCGGTTGGATGCATTATTTCTCGCAATCTCATTCAAAAGAAGATCAGTGAGAGGGTGTCAGTTCGGTAGACCGGTCGAGAGAATTTTCTGCCCCACTGACAGTTTCCAAAATCCCAAAATCAAGTCAAAGCATGAGTTTGGAAGGTCCAAGCCGCTAGGTGCAATGGTGCAAGACTCAAACCAAAGTTGAGTACATTCAAAAGCTCATTGTCCTGGAAGAACATAAGCCTAGAGTTGATAGCAAAATTGCCATTGCAACGTCACTCTAATGATATAAATTGTAGTTTCACATACCTTGTTTGAATAATATTAATGATTATTAAGGATTGTGCATTTGTTTTCTTCAGTTATATCATGAGAATAAGAATGAACCCTTTATCTATATTCCCTGTTCACTGTCTCATGGATTCGAAAATCAACCAGCTTTGCATTCCTATATCATCAGTGTGAAACTTTTCAATATCTAAGCTTCACCCAATCAATATTATGGTCATTTTAGCGAGGGAAAACTTCTCAATGACCATTGTTTCTGTTAGCCTTCTCTATGCCAAAATGCTAATCAAGTTCTCTTATTATCCCAAATGTTGTGCTATCAAGATTATCATATAACAATTTCACAAAGGTATTTCCCTCTCTATTTCATTAAACCCAAGAATGATTTTTCAAGAACTTCATGTCTAAAAACAGAACATTAAGACCATAATAACATTCATGTGGTTGTGAATATATTTTAAAAAATGACTTGTTTCAATCCTAATTATAAAATGAACAGTTCTTTCATCTTTAATACTCGCATGGTCTTTCATCCATGACAATGTTTAACAAAAAAAGTTTGTTTTGTTTCTTATTTCTAGAACGCCAAATGACATCTTTATGGCAGAATCTTAAACTCTCGATAGTATGGAACTCTTAATTGAAAGCTGCAGCAAAAATCTTAAGAAGTTATGGTGTTGTTTAGCTGGCAAAAGCCTAGGCATGTAACATTTTCATTTACCTACTTTTGAGTTTGCCTAGAAAGTATATGCCACAAATCACTAAGCAATTACCTATGAGATCATATATAAGCACAACCAAAATTATTGTTAACTTATTTAACATTAAATGGCATGCTTTTTTAGTCTGCATTCAATTTTCAATGTGATTTAAAGAATACATGCTATTTTTGGAAAATAGATAAAATAAAACTAAATATGTTGATCACGTGAACAAAATTGGACAAGCAGGACAATTTCAAAAATCTGATTATATCCTAATTAGGACTCACCCAAGAGCACTGTGCATCAACAAAATCCTAAAATAGACATGCAGTTTACGTGATTCTTTCAAATTATGAAAAATATTGAACATAATATATATAGATATTTTATAATTTATTAAAACCTATTGAATTTATAAATAAATCATGAAAAAGCATAACAGAAAAGGAATTAGTAACCTCAAAAAAAGCTAAAAAAACGAAGAAAAAAAACAGGCGAAGGAACAAAAAAGAGAAAAAAATAAAAAACGATAGCTAAAACTCCACATAATTCATATACCAACAAAAGCTGAAAAACTCAATGCTAGAGAAATTTATCCCACTAGCGATTGCATCTGTCTTATGTGATAACTTAACTTCTGAGTCGATTTAGAGCTTTTACCAATTTTTGTTTTTTTTCTTTTCTCCATATTCCTAACAAGTAAATCATATAATATCTTTGAATTTGATATGTTAACATTTAATTCTTCATTTGAGTTCATCTCAGAATTCTTTTCAGGATTAGTTTCATCTTCCGATGAAGAAATAGCTTGAGCCATTCCATGTGCGGATGGATGAAACTCCTTTGCATAAGGATTCAGATTCGAACAAGCCTCTATATCCTGAGAAAAGTCTTCCAAAGAGAAAGGATCATTTTCCACTGTGCCCCTTCTTCGCAAAACAATCAAAGTTTCATCAATATATCATTGGAGCACTCCTGATGAGATGTCTGACATATCTTTCTCATCAAAAACTCCCTCTCCCCTCCTCAAGATTTCGGGTGCTTCTATCTAAAGATTTCACGATGAGATGTCCGCGTACCCGGCTAACTCCCTTCCATCACCAAAAGGATCTAACGACAAAGCAACCAAATCAACATCCTCTGTCACCTCTACCAACATCTGGCAGAAAGGATCAGCCTGAGGTGAAGTAGCACCCGAGAAATCATCGACATCCGTTGGAACAACATCAGCGGCAATCTATGTTTCCAACTCAACCATCACTTCCAAGGGTGGAACCTCGGATCCTCCCAAGTGGTCCCTAAACTCCGAAACTGAGGAGGTAGTAACCTCCATCGCCCCGAACTCAGCAATCTAGTCGCCCGTGCACACCTCAATCCCATGAACCATATCAGCAACAGTAGTATCTATCCTTGCCCAAATTGGCCTCCAATAAGTCAGCAGTTTGTAATTCCAATTTTTCTTTAGCAAGAATATTCGACTGAGGATTCTCCTTTAAGGAACATAAATCATGCATTTCCTAGAGGGACCTTTGGGAATAAGAATGTCCATATTTGATTAGTTATTGGTTTTAAGGCGGGGTCAAGTTTAAAACAACTTAAGGAATCATTCCCAATGGTATTGCAATACATGCAAAAAGAAGGAAAGTTTTTGAAGCTTATTTCTTGACAGTAGCTATTAGTTTCTCCTCCAATTCAAACTTCATTTTCAAATTGCTCAGTCATATCGATTTCTACAAGGACCTAGGAAACAAATGGTCTAAGTAGATTTGCAGTTGCAAAATCTACTTTGAGAGGTTTTCCGATGTATGAGCCCAAAGAGAAAAGAATGGTATGGTTGATAAAATGCACCTTGAGTAATGGAAAAGATATCCAGAGTGGGAACAATAAGAGGTTCACTCCTGGGATCAAATGAAGGTGTCCATTTGAGGATTTTCATATAAAAATTCAAAATGAAATAGGCCCTCTCGCAGAAAGTCTTGTATAATCCTCCTCACGTGAGAGTTTGATGAGGATATGACGAGAATCGATCAAACCAATGTTGTATGGAGCCAACAACCCAGTCACTGAAAATTTTCCGAATGGACAACAATTAAGGTTTCCAGTAATGAAATTCTCCAACCAAAGAAAACTCAAATGCTTAGCAAGAATCCCCACCTCTTCCTCCATTAGGATAAGCGCGGGTTTACCTCTTATCACCAAGATAGGTTTGATACCAATATGACCAGCAAGATTTGAGACACTTCAAGGAATGACTTGGGGGACGAGAGAGGAGAAGATTTGACGTGAATATTTGGTAGAGCCACTTGACCCTGTGTGATTATGCTGGCATGGAACCACCAGGGGGCATCATCTCCCCCAAGAAGGGAACCATCATGCGGCGCAGCATCTTCAATAGATGGTGCAGCCGCCAGGCTGTTACACCCCCATGCGCTTTTACCAGCCTGAAAGCCATCATTAGAAACCAAAGGAGCCATCTCTGCACTCAGATGTCGCAGCATCGTGGAATTGCAATCAACGATGCGCTAGGGTTTCCGCTTCATCTAGGGGATCGCGTCGGGGCTGCATAAAAAAAAACCAAACATTATATATATATATATATATATATATATATATTAACATAATATATATATATGTATATACATACATATAAATATAAATATATATATATATAACTTTTGATTACTTGTTAGCAATTTTATTAATAATGTTTTCAATATTGAAAGTATCTCTCCATATAAAAATAATATAAAATTATTATCTTTTCATAAAAAACTAATTATAAATGAATATTTATGGGTTCTCATTTGCAAAAGACAGATGCACCATTTGTAGCACAATCCCCCTTTTTTGAAGATTGAATTGTCAATATGGAGACCTCTACTGCAATTAATTTGCAAAAATTTATTGTTAAATGGAAAGACGATCTTTAAATGACTAGAGGGGGCTACTTGAATTTTAACTCTAACGTCAGTTCTTCAATCCCCATAAGAGCTCTTGTAGTACAGTTTAAACCATCCATTTGAGTCCTTCTGCAGACTATCACCACATCCATATGTGCAAAACCTCTCACCGTCAGACCTATAATTATTTGATGTCATATTGTGCTAGTAAAGGCATTCCAATCAACATAAGACAAGCAAACCATAATCAATGTTAGAAACTATTGGATTATATTTCAATGCCATTTGGAGAGAGCTATTTAAATAAAATAAAGCATTATTCTTTCAATAATGCCAAAACTGCCCAATTTTGGAAGCCAAGGTGACCAAATTATTTTTGTGAGTTTAACAACACCGCCACCAACAAAAACACATCCTTAATCCCATTAGGTGGGACCGGCTACATGAATCCTTTGTTTCCATTGTGCATGATCAAATAGGATCCCCTCCCTATGTTCCAATTAAAGAAGATCCTTTCTAACCGTTTTTTCCAATGCCTTTTTGGTATTTTTCTTTTTTCTCTTTTAATATGGTAAAATTCATAAACTCAATATTTCTAACAGGGCATTGAACGGTCAACACTTAATATGCCCAAACCATCTAATGTGGCATCCTCTAATCTTATCCACTATTGGAGCCACTCTAACCTTGCTATAAATAAGCTCATTTCTCATTTCTTCCTTAAGAGTATACCCACTTATCCACCTAAGCATCATCATCTCTGTAACACTTATTTTATCGATAAATTTCCTCTTTGTCGGCCAATATTCGGCCCCATATAACATAGCTGGCCATATAGTTGCTCTATAAAATTTTCTTTTATTTTTGAGCGGGATTTTTCGATTGCACAACACTCCAAAAGCGCTCCTCCATTTCATCTAACAAACTTGGATCCTATTAATCACATCGCTCATTCACCATTATTATGAATAACTTAACCAAGAGTTGAATCTCTCATTCTTCTTGATCACATAATCTTCAATAGTTATGTCCTCGAGATTAGGGCTTCAAATATATGCTTCATATATTCTATTTTAGATATACTAAGATGAAAACCTTTAGATTCAAGAGTAATCCTCCACAACTCAAGTTTTAATTTAGCCCTTTCCCTTGTCTTATCAATTAATAGCATGTGATCTCCAAATAACATACACCAAGAAACTTCCTCTTGAATGTGCTCAATAAGAGCATTCATATTTAAAGCAAAAAGATATAAATTGAGAGCCAAACTTTGATGTGATCCAATAGTAACAGGAAAATATTAGACAAGTCTCCTTGAGATCGCACACATGTTGCAGCCCCAATATACATATTTCTAATAGCATCAATATATGCAAAACAAATCCCTTCTCTCCAAAGCTCTCCAAACAACTTTTTAGTACTATATCATAAGGCTTTTCAAGATTAATAAAAATTAAATGAAGATCTTTTCCTTCTCTAAATGTCTGCATCAAACCTCTTAATATATGTATGACTTCCATGATAGATCTACTTTGCATAAAACCAAATTGATTTTGAGAAATACAAATATCCCTTTCTTATTGTATTGAACTATTCTTTCCCAAAATTTCAATATATGATGCATTAAATTGATTACTTTGTAACCATGTATTAAAAAAGAATTTATTTTTGTAAATTTGACCATGTATTAAAAAGACTTTATTTACTCAACAAGTCCATCCTATTTTTATAAGTCAATATCCTATAAAAAGGAATGTTATCCGAACCTACTATCTTTTTACTCTTCATCATCTTTAAACAATCCAAATCTCAACTTTACAAACGTGTTGAATAAAGTGTAATCGATATTATATATAATCCTTATCCAAAACAATTTCATGTTGGAGAATCTTATGAAATATTAACTATTTTATAATAAATTTATATGTTGGAAACTCATTAAAAAGAATTGAAGGAAAATATATGACAAAAATATTTAATTTTCAAGAAAAAATTTAGCAAATTGACATCACTTATATATCCTTGAATTAATATAATTCAAATCACTTTTATATCTAGAATGAGTGGTAAAATAATTTACAAACGTTGGGATATTAATTTGAGCAATCAATAGCTTGGAAAACATATTAATAACAAAACACCGTTCTAAATCTCAAACAATCACCCCAGTTTAATTGTTTTCAATAAATAATAATGTTTCAATTCTAAATATCTACATTATAAAGACTTTAGTGGAAGGCAAAACTTATTTCTTAAATTAAATATATATATGCATATTGAGTATTAAAATGAGATTGTGTTATTTTTATGTCTTAAATATAAACCGCCTAAATGCAAAAATAGTTAGTGAAGAACAAAAAAAAAGGATTAAGAAACCATGTGAGCTCAAATTTGATAATTATTATATCATATTAAGATGTATACAAACATAAATGAATGTGCGAGTATATATATATATACATATTAAAAACCTGTGAAAATTGTAGTCAAAATATATATTTCATAACACTGTATCATGCATTTATTATTATATTAGTGATCATGCCAGTGTTTATACATTGTGAAAACAAAACCTTGAAAAATAAAATCTATTTATAAGATTAAGAATAACTACCAAACTTGTGGGTTAATGACTAAATTAAAATTACCAATTAATACAAAAAGACAGTTAAGTTCTGTTCATTATTACAATTATGATGGTCGTATTCCTTCTGAACAAACATTATTAAAGGTACCACAATGTACAAACAAAATATGAAGCAGAAAAAATTGCACGACTAGAAACCAATGCCACAAATCTGACATAATTAATTAATAGCTTTGCACTTAGACATTTGAAAAGCAATATATACACTAGTTTCTAAGTGCATAGTTATAACTCGCTCTGGATAACTTCAGGTTCATAATGAATTGGCAGTCCTTATTTCTCATTTACTTGAGCAAGGTTCAATTCTTCATCAACAAAATCCCAAAGAACAAAAAATTAATTAATACAGTAATTGTGGAAACCACAAGGCAAGCAAGCAGATAACCAGTCTATTATCTCTACAAAGTGAATAGAATGTACATACCCACATAAATGCAGAAAAAGAATTACGAATAAAGTCAAAGAAACTACATAAGCATATATTTACTTTTTTTTTTTTTTATTCATTTCAAAATAAAGGAGTGAATTTTATAATGTAGCAAAGAAAAGGGCTTGATCCATCATCATAATAAAATAATAAAAGATTCAAATATTAAAAACAGCTAAGAATACATAGAGAAATCAATTTTAAAATTAACTTTACAACATTTCAAAACAATAAATATACCTGAAAATTACCAGCAAGCCGTCTATACTGCCCAAACAGGTAGCCCATTTCCCTAGGACCGACACCCATATCTTCTGATGGAAAGTCCTAACCATAAGGAAGAAAGACGATATTCTATATTTAAGCCAAAGTTTAGTAGTGGTCCTGAAAAGTTCGAATCTACTCGCAATAAAAATCAATTATAAGAAAAAGTGTGGTTACCTGATCGGGTCCAAGGTATCGATATAACTCATCAATAAAGCTTTGGCAAAAACGCATTATCTGCAGCATGAATAAGACTTAATCTGTATAAGACATTTTTAAATTGTTATTCAATAACAAATAAGCATATACCTCATTTTCACTTCTCCCTTTTGGATCAAAATCACTCCCACCCCCAGCCCCTCCAAGCTTGTATGGTGATAATGCATTCTTCATGGTCTGCAAAAGAGATAAGTTGATAAAAAACACAATTTCTCAAAGCAAAGAAACTGCTCTACTGTCCGGATCAGCAACAGAAGCACTGCAATTTCATATTAAATAATTGCAAGTGAAATACAGCCTTCTCCGATTGATGAACTGCAACCTCCATTTGTTTGACCCAGGATTATGAACCATGCTTTTGCTAAGAACTTAAAGTTTAAAAGAAGTTAACATAGAGATTAATTACTACTTCTAATCCTGATTTTAATTTTAATATTATTTTATTTTTCTTTGCATTGTAAGACATTTCGGGTCAAACTGTGACGGATTTGAGTTATGGCATGTTTGTTTCCAGCATATGGATTTATTTCATATTTTGTGTATAGTTGGGAGGTTGACTAAATAAAGTGGTTTAGTGTTTTTGGTCAGTCTAAATGATAGTTGGAAAGTTATGGGTCATTTTCCACTCATATTAAGTGTTAGAAGGATATTTTGGGAGGATGAGTGAAAAATTGGACATTACAGTTAAGGTTTTTATGAAAAATAAAATTATGTAATGTATTTGCTTTAAAAAAATAAAAATTTACTCCAAAAAATTTGAGCCATATTGCATTGAATATTTGATGTATATAACCATCTTCTCCTGTTGACTTGAAGTGTGCATAGCTTCTAAAATGCGCGCAATCTTAGTGATTTCTATTTATCCTTTTATTTTCATAGTTATTTTATCGTCCCCACTATTTTTCTTCACTTTCAAACCCTTTTATCCACCTTTTCTCAAAAAAGTACAAAAATGTATTGAAAAATCATTAATTTCACCCAATTTTATACTATTTTTCTCCACTACTTATCATTTTTTGTACTGGATAGTAAAGCAACGCTTATCTAGCTTCTTAAATAGTGCGGCCCAGATCAAAAGCTAAAACCGTGCAACCTGATTTGGGCAAAAGCACATTCGCCAACACAATGGGCTTTCCACAACCTGCACAATAGCCCAACTACGGCCCGACAAAGCTCTCATCCGCGTACTCGCGCCGCAGAACCACGGAATCAACCCAATTGGCCTGACCATGTCTCTTACATGCGCCTTGATCATCTAAAGCCAACGTTTCAAAATGTCAAAACTCCAATTTTGGATCCAATTTCATTGTTTGATTCCTGAAAAAATCATTAACACTCCAAATCACTAATCTAGCATCATTTCAGAAACAACAAAGTTTGATTTTACCTTGAGAAGCATGCTTGAAGCTATGATGTGATCTGCGATCTGCTCTCCCTTCATAGATGTGAATTCTTGCGTGTTTTTGTTATAAAATTTGTTAGGGCTTGTTTAATAACTTTTCATATTGATTTGAGACTCTAATGTATTGTTTTGCAAGTTTTGAAAGTTAATTTTTTACTTTGGTTCATTAGTTAGCTCCATCATTAAAAAGCTTGCTAATTTGCGTGCCTACCACACATGAGAGAGTATCTTCATCAAAAGTGAGCCTTCCTAGAGTGCAAACCACATTATATTTCTGAATTTGAGCAAAGTTTACTGAATTCTAGTTGTGCTTACTTTAATTGGTATTGTTTGTGTTTGAATGTTATAATTTGTGTTTTACTTGAATTATTATAACTTGCAAAATTTTGAGGTAAGAATAAATCACAGCAATGAGTAACTATGGTAATCCTCAAGAACCAACTAGGGTTGACATTGATCATACAGTTCGAGCGCTAGAAGAATCCATGGGTAGAATTGAGGAACAACTCCTCTAACTAGTCACTGTCTTTAGACATAATCTGCAAGCACATCTTAATATCAACCCAATCCTTTACAACAATGCCCCATTCACTACACCATCTTAGAAAAGGCAACAATTACTTTGAAATCAAAAAAAGTCCACACTGTATGAGAATATTGATAATTTTGGAGAACATTATGATGAAGGGGGATATCCTAGAGAACAAGACCTCCAAAAAAGGCATAGGGTGGAGCCACAGTTGAGGAGAATTGTGAGACAAAAAATTTGAGATAGAGAGAGATCTGAGTATGATTTACTAAGGTGTATCAAAGTAGAGGCACCAACTTATAATGGGACACATGACCCTAATAAATTTCTAGATTAGATGACAGCTAAGAAATTTATTTTAAGTGGCATGACTTAGATGACTACTTGACGGTGCTCTTACCAGAATGAAGTTAATAGGTTATGCTAAGACATTTTGGAATAATTTGTTGTTGATTGAAGAAATAAGTGGACGGAGAATTAGTTGGGAAGAAATGTGAGAGGTGTTAGGAAGCATATATTGTCCACATTATAATCATAAGCAACTGCATATAAAGTTCATGACACTTAAGCAAGGATCTAAGTCTGTGAGTGAGCACTTAAATACTTTTGAAGACTTAGTGACTAGGACTAATTGTCATGATCAAAATTGGAAACTAGCCAATAAATTTGTAATAAAACTTAGGATGAAATTAAGACACCAGGTTGAGTTGCATGGCCCACAAACCGTTGAAGATTTAAGAGTGTAGTTTTGCCTAAATTCAAATTGAATCAAGGACCTTCAACTTCCCAAGTTGCTCCAGCTCCAATGACACCGATAACACAATCTGCTAAGACATTTAGACATGTCTGTTGTAAGTATAAGCAAAAGGGGCATTTGAATGTATAAGGTTATCATCATCCCTACAATTTTAGAGAAGGATAAAGTAAAAGGAGAGGATTGTGAGCCTTATCATGATCAGTTTGAGGATGATAAGATTGGTGCTAGTGATGATGCACATATGGGGTAATTTGTTGTTTGAGCACCACTATTAGTGCAAAGAATTGGCGAAGGAGCATCTTTAGTGCATCAATGTCATAATGGGGTAGGTTGTAAGTTAATCAAAAATAGAGGTAGTGTCATGAATGTGGTGTCCACCCACACCTTATCTAGACCCAAGCTAGCTCCAGAATTGTACCCAAGCCTTTTCAAAGTTAGTTGGGTAAACCAAACTTTCTTTCTGTCACACAAGAATGTTCAGTTCCCATCAAGATGAGAAGTTATGAAGATCAAATTTATTGTTATGTGCTTCATATGAATATAGCACATATTTTACTACAAAGGCCTTGCCTATTTGATATGAGTGTGATTCAAGCTCAAAGATAAAATAATAAAGTTGTATCCCATGAAACCATCCATCAAAACCCCATCATTTGTTTCTAGTTCAGTCATCTTCATCATCTTCTACACCTTTGATAGGTCCTATGATATCCACTTTAACTTCTAGTCAGCTCTCAAGTGATAAGCCGCTACTTAAACCTAAGAAAAAAGCTAGATTCTAATTGATCACTATCACACCTTCCATAAATCATCACTTATTGATGTAAAAACTTATTTCTTAAAGTCACATGTTTGTTTTGTTGGACTATACAGATTAAAGAGATCATTTGTAGACCCTGATCTTGTACACATTTTACATGTAAGGAAATCAATTCCTGATTCAGATGGCGTACTTGTGCCACTATGTATGAAGGCATTACTAAAAGATTTTCAAAAGACAAGTATTGATGGTTTACCTGATAAGTTGTCACCTTTGTGTGACACCCAATATGCCATTTCTCTAATTCCAAGTGTGTAACTGCTGAATCTACCTCATTATACCCTTAATCCGATAGAGTAGGTTGAGTTACAATGTTAAGTAAATTAATTGTTACAAAAGAGCTTCTTGAGACGGAAGCTTAGTCCTTGTTCCATACCTGCCCTTTTGATTCCAAAGAAAGATGGCAATCAGAGAATGGGTGTGGATAGTAGAGTCATAAATAAAATCACCAAAAGGTATAAGTTCCTATCCCATTTTTAGATGACATACCTGCCCTTTTTATTATGAGGCTTAATGCTAGCCACAAAGAAGAAACTTATCAATAAAATAAGTGTTATTGAGATGATGATGCTGAGGTGGATGAGTGGGTTTATGGGTAAACTTTTAAGAATATAATGAAATATGAGTTCATTTAAAGGGAGGTTGGAGTGGCTCCAATAGTGGATAAGATTAGAGAATGTCATCTTAAATGGTTCGGGCATACTAAGCGTATATCGTTAAATGACCTTAGAAAATATTAGGCATAAGAATTTTTCGCATGTTAAAAAGAATGAGAAAGACCAAAAATGACATAGGAAGAAACTATTAGAAAAGATCTTCTCTATTTGGGTAAGGGCCAACAATTTGATCGTGCATAATGAAAATAAATGATTTATCTAATCAACCCCACCTAGTGGAATTACAGCTTAGTGTTGTTATTGTTATTGTAGCTCGGGTTAGATTAGCTCAAATTAAATATACTTCAATTTAAATTAAGCAACTCTATTTTAACTTGGCTTTTCTAATTATATTAATAATTAAGAATATTATAACATTATAAAATTATGATAAATATTTTTATTAATTAATTAATTAATTAATTAATTATTGTGTTTATTACATATGTAATTAGCTATAATGAATTAATTAAATTTTATTTACTAAAATAATTGAAAATTAAATAAATTAATACCCAAAAATAAATTATAAAGATTATAGTTAATTACATTTTATGGGATAAAAATAATTATTATTGTGTATTAATAAAATTTATTTTTATTAATGATTCTAATTATAATTAATGATCTGACATACAATTGATTATTATATTAATAATATTTAAAGCAATGCATAAATTATAATTAAATACATTAACTATATTAAAGCATAATAACTAAAATAATTAATTAAATTCATATAGTAAATTTTATACTGGCAATAAATAAATAAATTACAAGGAGATATTGAGATCATTAATTTGTTATGCCAATAATTTTATAATAAGTTTATTGGGCATTACAATGAGATCATTACTTCATTATGTCCAATTAAATAGTCCATATAAAATATTGGACATTACAACAAGATCATCAATTCATCATGCCCAATTAAATAGTCAACAAATTTATTAGGCGTAAAGATTAATAGTCAATAATGAACCACTTGTTGACTTTAGAGTTTACGTACCCATTTTATTAATTAATTAATTAATTATAATGATAATTAACTATGACTAATTAAGCATATTACTTAAATTAAAAAAACCTTTAATTAACTATATTTGTAATTATGTGATTATAATTAAAAAATTTGTTAATTATATGTACCATTAATTACTTAATTCATATATTTGAATAATGAGTCATAAATATATAATTATAATTAGCTATTTAATTACAACGATTTTATTAATTAATTCTGATACTAATGATAATGATTAATCAATTTTGTAAATTGAGTGTATTAACAAAGTTAGTTTTGTTATTTTTATTGGCTATAATTAACAACACATATTATTTATGGTTTTAACCATTATGATTACATTGAACTTATTTATTGATTATTTAACTTGACAAGTAATTAACTGTGTTGTTTACAGTAACTAATTATTGTACCTTTGACAAATTATTCAATTAGTTAATTTAATAATTTTCATAAATGATATTAAATATACTTAATTTATTAATTAACTAACTTTAATTATAATTAAATATAAATAAAAATATCAAAAAAGTATGTTAAATAAATTAATTGAATAGCTAAATTAAAATTATTATTATTATTATTATTATTATTATTATTACATATTCATTTCAATTAATAATGTTAATTAATGTTGGATTTATTTAGCATTTAGTAAATTAATTAAATCATTAATCAATTAAATTACTTCATTGTTTTAATTTATTATATAAATAAAAAATTACTAAGATTTGTTAATTATATTAACTAAATAAATAATTATAATTATTAATTAATTAAATTTTTAATTAATTGCATATACAAATAATCAATTAAGTTTAAGCTAAACAATATTTAATATATACAGTAAATTAGCTAATATCAACTTAGCAACCTGACTCTTTTACTCTAACATCTTAAATTAGTTTACCAAAAGCTTAAGCCATGCTAAACTGGAGCCAAATAGGCACTAAGTGTAACGACCTATATTAGATTTGTAGCAAACAATCTAACATAAGTGCATCTTTCCGCAAGATCATATTAGTGATTAAGCAAAATAGTATTTAAACAATATTCAAAGCAATACCAGAAATAAAAAAAAATATTATTCATTAAATTTAACATCATATTATCTAGAATATTACATATTTGTCAGCATAAAAAATAAATATTTATCTCTTGAAAAGAAAGTAAAAGCTAAAATTTTATTCTTCAAATCTACGTCATGATTCCTTTTAACACCTTTAAGCTATCTTAGTCTCCTCCAGCTATATCTGATCTGACATTATAAAAATAATACCTTAATGCACATTCTAAGTACAAAAAATACTAAATAATATATTTTAAGCAAAAGCAGATGCAAAAATAATATGATAATAATTGTAGGAAAAATATAGTTTAATGCAAATAAAAGATAATCATAACTCCTGCAAGTAAACATTTCTTTATCAAGGTTATGTCACATGCCAAATTTCAAATGATGATCGCATAAAAATTCATGTTTATATTTATGTCTTAATATCATGAAGGGTCGTTAATAGTTATGATGGGCAAAACCAGAACCTTGAGGCCGGCTTCAATAAAAGCATATCCTTTCCCTGGGCCCCTCAAAGACTCCAAGTGGCACTCTTATAGCTCCCGAAGACTAGCCCCATCCCTAACCTACTCAACTGCCATTTCGGAACCCTTTGCAACATTCCCAAGATACATAAATATCATTTTCTTTTACATCATTAGTAATAAAAAAACACATTTAATATCAACATGAAACAGGCTTAAAGCGATGATTAAGCAGTAATAAAGGCAAATAAGAGTATAAAACTAATATCCAGTGTACCTATGTGTTTGACTTAATAAGGCAAACCACTCACAAACTAGAGGTGTCTGCAAAAGCTATAGTTGAAATCTTATTAAGCCATGAAACTACCTATTTACAAAATTAGAACTAGTATTCTTATTCCCAAATTTTGGCTTTAGTTGGTCACTTTAATGTATAACTCACATTGCAAATGATAAATTGTAACGACCCAATGTCGTTATTTCGCAAAATTAGACCAAATCCCAACTTAAAAATCAGGATCCTGGGGAACTTCAAATTATGGCAAACCAAAATACCATTAGATAGAAATAAATTTTTAAATCAAAATATTCCAGTTTGAGAGAAATTCGAATAACGGAAACTCCTACTTTAATTTCTGAATTTTTTAAAATTCAATAAATAGAGAAAATTAAATACAAGTTCAAATTCATTGATTTTTGTGTAATTAAGTTAAGTATATTATTTTAAGGCTACGCTACAAGTTTCATCAAATTCGGGACTCTGGTTCGATCGTAATTAATTTTTGAAGTTTCAAACTTCAAAAATTAATATAAAATAAAATACTGCTCCGAATCAAAAAAAAAAAATTGGTGTGAGGGTGTTCGTCTCATTGTAACACACCTCGATGTCAAGTTTTGTTATTTTTGAAAGTCGAACAACGGAAAAATATGAAAATTTTACATTAAATTAATTATTTATTTTTTTCATTGTTTTTATTCGTCCCCCCCTTCGACGCCAGACGCACGCTAGGGCGCAGGCTCTGGCAAACCACAGAGCCTGCCATGGCGCAGACGAAACCCATGCCAGAGATGCCTCACACCCGCACCGCCTGGGCTAGTCAATGTCAGTAGGCCATCCCTCCCTCTCTCTCTCCTTACTTCCATTTAAACCCCCACAGCCTCCTTCCTTCTTCCCAAACGGCAGCCCCTCTCCTCCTCAGCCAACCATCAGTCAGCCGCAGCCGCCTCTGCTCTGGCCACCCCCTTCGGCATCCCTCCGGCTCCCGACAATCCTAACCCTAGGTGAAAGGAGGAAGAAAATGGGGAAGACAAGAAGAGAATTTTGCATTTTCTTTTATTATTTCTTTTTCATTTTTTTTTCATAATAAGAATTAAATTATTTCTATGTCATTAGCATGATTATTATTGTCATTAATCAATAATGATAACAATACAAATGTTATATTATGATTGTTATTTTTCATTTTGTCAATTTCATTTCAGTCATTTTTTCTTTTTTTCTTCATACATTATTATTATTATTATTATCATTAAATAATGATAATAATAACGCTATTATAAACATTATTACTACCCTCAATAACTTAAAATTCTATTTTTTATCAAGAAGAGAGAGTGAAAGAAAAACAAAATAGAAAAGAAGAAAGTGAATATTCCTAAAATACCATACTACTTTGTTTTCATAAATCTTCAAGTATTGACTATAAAGGTTTATTTAAATATCAACACTTATGCAGATTCAATCAACTTGCATTTTTGAACTTAAATAAAAAAGTACCAGATGTCTTTTATTACTCTTGTTTAAATATATTTTTCCACTCAGCATCACATAAATTGATAAAAATATTTTTAAAATCACATAAAATGATATATGAAAAAGTTTGGATAACTGAGTAGCAAGGGTTCCATGTTGATATATTTTTAATCTGATCAGACAACTGCTAGGATGGGGTTGTCCGACATCAAAAGTCATAAGGAACCTATACTGATAAGCCTTAAAGGGGGTAGAAATAGAGGGAAATTGGGATATGTAACACAAAATTGAAATCCCATTTTCCTCAATTTTGTACTTGCCCAACAAAATCATATTTTGCACCAGATATCAAATGCTAAAATTCTATATTTATTTTTATGACAACAAAATTATTTTTATGCTATAATTTTAGTGCAATTGAAACAGATTTGCAAAGACAAATTTATACAATTTTTTATTTCCTGTCAAATTATTGCTTATTTTGTCTATTATTTAACAATTGCAAAGTTGACATCTATCAATACTTAGTTTCACAACTAACTGGTATTCAAATGCCCGCACTTTTGAAACATGCCCGGATCAGAACTTCGTCCTGGAGAAAAGGTGCTAAGAACTAAGCAATGTTGATACTACCTGCTAATTTATCGCTCTTTTTGACTCTTTTTAAAGTTTGTAACTTTTATCTTATTTTGATCTTTGTAACCAAAATTTGTGAATTAGTGAATAAATTAGTTATGTTTGATGTCTACATATTTTATCTTTTAAATTACTCAATATAATCCTGCGGCTAGGGGGCTTGCCACAAAATCGGTGATATATTAGCTCCCGCTAACCTAGCATTGGGTCCCCACATAAAGAGTACCCCATTCCCCTTCCAATAAATCATACTACTTAAAGGCCTAATTTATAAGCTATGAGCATACTTTGGGATTAGTACATAATCTTAAAGTATTATATTTAAACTAAATTACACTTGATCAGACTCGAAGAAATTAGACAGCTTTATCTGAAAGAATCAAATTACAATGTTGGAGTAGGAGTCTAATTGATCGATAGTATTACTAAACTAAACCTCTCTTTATCAACATAAAAATCATCTATTATGCTAGAGCAGCACACATGCTTTATTAAAGCAATATATAAAAACTTCTTAAGCTATTATTTATGATCAAAACTGGTATGAACCTAAAAGTCCAGTGAACACTAAAGCATAAGTTGGGACAAAATAATTATTAATTTGATATTGACAATATTCAAAGGCAGTTATAACTAACTTCATTATACATCATATAGATTTTGTAACTTCTTGCCCTCATTAAGAATTTATCAAACGGCTGATTTGCACCGATTAAATATTTTCCTAGTGTTAGCTGGTAAGACCTAAACATTACACTGCAACTTAGACATCAATTTTCTTCTACAGCACAACTATGATTAAATCAGGATTGATCACACCAAATTCATATTCATAAAATAATTAAATAACTATATGGTCAACATAAAGCAATTAAATTACTTTAATCAATAAATAAAATTCTAAATTTCTTCAAGAGCGAAGATCAAAACAACAACTAAGTTGATGGTGTACAGTAGAACTAGTGTTGAATCCTAAAATCACCTTACTATCAATTTGATTAGTACTAATTTTCTAATCTTTTACCTCATCATACAGCTTAGCTTTACGTTCTATCTCTTCCAGCACAAGATTTGTAATTGAGCGCAGGAAATTAAGTTTAAAATATTGGTAAGGATTATTTTGATTAATTTGAAATTATTATTCTATTTATAAATAGATTTCCCATTTCTTAGAAACAGATCATACCTCAGGAAATCGGCCGAGTGCAGAATGAATCGAGCGGAGCAGGTAATCGTGTGGAGCAAGTGATCGTGCGGGGAGCTAATGCCGCTTGCTGAGACGTTTGGGATCCTCTCTACTTTCGTTGGCTTTTACGCCTCTGCAGCCGGCTGCAATGATTGCTCCTGTCGACTACTGCGTCTCAGCCGCAGAACTCCGGAGCCGTCCTTGTCGGCTTAGGTAAGCTTCGGCGGTTCTGATCGAGAGGGCTCGGTCGGCAACTGCGTCTCGTGCGGCACCATGGGTGGAGGGCAATATCAAGAGGAGGGTTTCGATATTTTGTGAAAATGTCGTGGGTGTTCGGTGGCTTAAATAGGGCTCTTTAAAAACCGCATTATTCAATTCGGCGGTTTCAAAAGTGGAACAGAAGCGGCTCTCATGGAAACGGCACTTTGTTTCTTAAATTGGACGTGCGTTTCTAGGAAGGATATGCACTAAATGGTGCGTACGGTTCTTCTACTGGGAACCGTAGGTTTAATTTCCGGCAATAATTGGAAGAGGCGTGAATGGAGTTACCTCAGACCGAAAGGGAAGGAAAATAGAAACCAAGAGTGAGAGCGCTCATAATGGAGGATTACGCCTTTTTATTAAGATGAGTAGACTAACCGTTGAATTATCTAATAAGGCTAGAAATTAAAGATATTTTATTAATTGAATTTTAATTGGTAATTAATAGCAAATTTGAAAATAATGAAACTTCTTCAGCAATATTTGGGTATAATGAATTTCCAAAACTTCCTAAAATAATAATTTAACAAGCCATTCTTGTTATAGCACGTAACAGAAACATGCAAAAATTTGACGAAAACAAATTCTATCATAAAATTTTAACAGAAAACAAAAATTTGCGGGAAATAACAGAAATTAGACATAGCAGGTATTTTAACGTCCTTTGTTCAAATGACCTAGGGTCATTACACTACGGTGCAACTCTACGCCATAAAGCATGTCAAACGAATTTCAGGTGATATTCAATTACATTTTCTCAAGATCAAATATATATTTAGTGCACCACAAAGGATACCCAAGGAATGTTGATGTAAATAAAGCATGAAAGTTTAAAATAGTATTTAGGGAAACTATATATCAATGAATATCCTTTATAAACATTACCCATAATAAATATGGAAACATAGATTTGATAATCCTTGATACAACCTTCTAGTAATAACATACTCTAAGATCTCAAAGCATTTAATAAGATTATCTTAGGCACACCTTTTTCTATAAAGCATATAGAATTAATTCAAGCGGTACTCAATTATATTTTCTCAAGTTCAAACATATCTTTACTAGACCGTAAAAGGCACTCGAGAAAAGTTGGTATAATTAGAGCTTAAATTTATAAATTGTAGGTAATGCATGATGAGCTGGGATTAAGGTTTCTTATAGCTAAAAGTAAAGTTCCTTAATCCTACATGTGCAAAAAGAATTCCACCAATTCTAACAAAAGAGTAGAAGATGTTTTAATAAAACCTAAAATTTGATTACTCTTAAAAACTAAGTACCTTTAAAAATTCTAAGAAAACAAATTGAACTTAAATGAACCTGTTGCACAGAGAAAAAAATACACCCATTAAGTTATGTGCATCGGTATATACAACTTTATCACATAAGAAGATGGCAATTCATATCATCATGATTTTTTTGGAATGTGTCTTCTAGAGACCCACCATGAAGAAAACACATCATCCAAACAACGAGGGAGGGCAACTATTTTCATTCAGCTCAACGCAATAGCAATATAAAATGAAGCCCAATTGGAAGTTTGATAAAATGAAATCAAAACATGTGTGCGCTAGAATTCACAGTAATTATTGTATGTTCATATTCTAAAACACTAGTGATGCGCTAAAACATACAGTGCTCCAGATTAATGATAGTCATAATCACGCATGAAATGAAAATATGAATAAAAATCAAAATAATCATCATATAGATCCACATAATGTATGCTAATAAATATGTTTACCAAGCAACTGAACAGCATTAACCGAAATTCTTGATTTGAAACATCAAAAGAAAAATATTTCACAAGTTGAAACCAATCATACCTGTTCAAAAGCTAGGAATTTGGCAATACTAAGATTCATTGTTGGGTGGAATCGAAGACCACCTCTGCATGGGCCCAGCACTTGACTGAATCGCACACGGAAGCCTCTATTTACATGTGTCTCTCCTCTATCATCAACCCATGGCACCCGAAAGATGATCATACGCTCTGGCTCTAACAAGCGTTCTAAAATAGAAGCATACCTGGCAAGTAAATAAAATGTTGAGTGCTGTTTTAAGGGTCAAGACAAAGCCCGTATCTTTTTATTAAAGCATTCAAAGTACAATCCCTTTGAAATACTTACTGAGAACTCTTCAAAAGCACTGGCTCCAAAGAGTTAATGACTTCTTGAACTGACTGCAAAAATTCAACTTCATGGGGGTCCCTCTTTAAAATGGATTCAATAATTGAACCAGCAGTTTTTGACATTAAAGCTATGATTTTGTGATGAAGTGGAGAATGACCAACCAACAATTAGTTTTGTGTGGCAAAAGAAATCAAACGTTCAGGAATAGTAAATACGTTGAACTGGTAAACAATCCAGAGTTTAAGTGTCAGCAAGAACAAGAGATTATAATAGTTCTGTAAGTCAAATCCAACTCCTTAGATAGCGTTTTTCTAAATAAGATGAGCAAAGTGAAATTAATTTCTTGCATTTTGTGGATTCACAAAAAATTTCCCTTTACTTTGCATTACCTTTGACTGATTAGACAAGTAAGTAACAAACAAAAACTAGAAAGCATGTAATGTGAAACTTTGAGTGATTATTCAATATATACATCATTAATTTCCACAATTTTTTGCCTTCAGCATCTGGAAAAATGATTGCAATTTGAAGCATCTTGTATATTGGAACCCATAATTTGCAAAGTTTTTAGAATTAACACAACTCAACTAGAACAGCTGATAATGCAAAACACAGCCTAAGCAGAAATGGCTAATAGTTGGCAATAGAATAATGCTGCCATGACCATTGAAGATCTCAACATGTATTACAGGTGAAAAGTATGATTACCTTTCGCATAAACAGGTCTCTCGACTAAAGGAAGAGTTTTGTCCTTAGATGCCATTTGGAGCCTAAGAGCTTCCTTATGAAGCAGGCTGTTATTGTGTTCTTCTAAGGCGCTCATTTGCATGTTTCGACTTCCCTCATTTCCATAAGGGTTTCGCCTATGCTTCCTCCCATACTCTCTACAAACTGAGCAGAATATCCTCGTTGTTCCTTCATTGACATCTACATAAGCCCACTTATAGGTGTCTGCCCACTCTTCCCTCCATTTCTTCACTACTTTCTTCTTTCTTTTAGCCAGTGGCATTTTCCCAAGATCTTGCAGTTCTTCACCAGGAACCTGAGAGGCCAGAAGTATCTGTTTGTGGTCTTCCTGTTCTTCAGCAGAACATTCTTGTGGAGGTACAGCCACAAGAGGTGTGCCAGTAAATGAAGGATCATCATCACCTGGCCCTATTTCTAAGTCAATTTCTTCCCCTATCCCCCTCATTACCAATTGATGACGTTGAGCAGCCTGCCTAAGCAGATTGATCTCATCCATAGTGGAGTTCATCTCTGAACCCCTACCTGACACCAACATACAGTAAAAACAATTTCACCAAAACAAGGGCGTGTTTGGCATGAGGATTCAGCAGGATATAATGGGTTGAATGAATCCCAAAACTCTGCCAAACGAGGATTTATGTGTGAGTAATATTTAACCGTTTTATAAATTCTCCGGAGCGGAGGGAAGGGATAAGGGGGAGAAGATCCCAAGATTCTTCGAAAGACAAAAAGGCTGAGCCGGAAGAAAGCCGAGGAATCACGAGAGAGTAACGCAGATTTTCAGGAGAAAAAAAGGCGAAAACCCAAGTTAGCCGCAGGGAGAAGTAAAGAGATCCGGAAGAGAAGGTCGCACAGTTCTTCGACTCGCTGAGTGAGCGATCGCAGTCTTCGATATAAAATTTTTTTAAATAAACTACTATTATTTAATTAGTGTTCATTGAATTTTATATGATCAATAAAATTTTTAATTCATTAGCATATTAAAAACCTAATGCTATTCTAAATCCCAAGTAAAAGTTCAAAATAACATATTAATAGGATTTACTAAATCTTTTGCAAAATATTTATTATAATTTAACAATTATGATATATATTATTTCATACTTTATTTAATTAAATCTCAATTATTGATAAATACCAAGTTTTATATCTTTGGAGAAAAAAATACATGAAATTGTTCACAATGTTTATAGAAAATTTTAGCGATGTTTAGATCTTATTTGATAAAAAAAAATTAAGGAAAATTAGTATGCCTTAGTTCCTTATTTTAATCATGTATTAATGATCATTTAAGAGAACATGTGAATAGGAAAAAAGCATAATTATGTAGATTCAATCTTCTTAATTATTGATATTGGCTACTAAATATTTAATATAATCAATTTTCATGAAAAGTTAAATCAACTCATGCATGAATCCTAATTTTTGCAAAAGGTGACTCTATTACATCACGCTAATATTTAGAAATAAATTATTTTAGATATTTCTTGAATAATTAATAAAAAAAATTAGTGATTAATTACATAAATTCTAATATATTTAGATTGATTGCTTTTTTTTTATTAATGTGGTTAAAATTTCATCAAAATTTGATATAAGACCATCAAAATATGCAAACAAATTAATTAAAACTAATTTAATATATTGTTTATACTATTTATTAAATTAAAATCGTTAAATTTGTTATTCTAAACGATGTGATATAAATTTCAGCCATTGCATATGATATCAAATCCAACGGCTGATAATCAATGTAATACCGTAGGTATAAATAACACTGATCATCTAACTTAATCTAAGTATATCGGACGATCGGATCAAAATTAAACCACGAAAAACAGATCAACCATTTAAAATAAATATGAGAGATCCAATGATTGTTGTATCCAATGAAACCATTGATAAAATTATAGTCGCATGATTTACATAAACTCGTCCGACAACTAAAATAAATCAACAATTTTTTAACTTTATTTCCTTAATCGTTAGAAAACTGATGACATGATCAAAGCCTATCATTGTTTATCTTCTCCGATTAGCCAACCCGACAACACTCAATGTCTAGAGCCACTTCAAATACGTATTATGGCCACCACAGTGGGCCACTAAGCTTCGGGGAGTTTTCATCTGACTCCCCTTAAGTCGACGCATCTCTTAGATAGATTAAACCCATATAAAATATATTAAAATGTCACCCGACGTCTCTATTCATATAACCCAATCTAGAGTTTTTCATTCACTGAATTAGCTCGTATTAGCCCCAATTGTGTGTCACTATAGTTATATAGTGAGAGGGAGGTCCTCAGAACCTTATGGTATCCCATTATCAGAAAGACTCCTCCAATTTCACCTGATAATCCCATCTCCATTGGTAAACAATTTTTCTACCAACCCTTTGTGTCAAATGTAAAGCTTTCTAAAGCCAACCTTATAAAATAAATAGAAGTCTTTAAACCTATAAAACCCTCCTATAAACCCTATAATTTATTTTGACTAATGTCTATGTTAGTGAGCTCTTACAGTGTAACCAAAGCATTGGGGATGGGAGATTAATAAATGTAACAACATATAGTTATTAATTATCGTTTATTAATATAATTTGCTTAAAAATCTTGCAATTAGACTCATAATTTCATTAAAAGCTAACCCCTGAAATTTGGTTCAATTTGGAGATCCTTTGAATTTATTAATTATTTTAATGTTTTTAATTAATCAGGAAAAAAAAAATTTAAATTGACCTTCAATTAAAATTTTGACTTCATTTTTGAATTCTACACCTCTAAATTAGTTATAGGAAAATTTTTGTAATTTTTTAGAACTTTATTAGCTATTTAATTTTGATTAATTTGAAATATATTAATTATTATTATTTAAATTATTTATTTAACCTTAACAGTGTCCGCCCATCCGCCTGCAGTTGGGAACGAAACGGCGGGCAGTTCTCTGCCATCTAATCCCTAATAGAGGGCGATCGGGCATATCCTGCGTCGGGATATGATCGAACCCTAGATCCAACGACCAGATTTACTCCCGCGGTTAGTTAAAATACGATATATGATCGGAAGCGTCCGATCTGATCATACATGCCTAACTCCGCGCTTTGTTCTGTAACGTTTCCACATAACATATTTAAATAGGATAATTAACATAAAATCGCATTTCTCACAATCTTATTTATTGTAAGTATTTTATTTTGGTTTTATGAATATACTTTACAATTTGCTCAATCCTTAAGGCTGAGCTTCGCTTTACTATATTTTCTACATACATTAGTACTTTGCAGTTTTACTTCAGCCTTAGTGCAGTGTATGTTTACATAGTTCACATTTACATCTTCCTTAAATCGTCTTATTTATACCATTATTCAGCATAAGCTTATATTGACATATACATATTTCCCTTACTTTTTTATTTACCCGTTAGTACTTTTATACTATATATAGATGTTTTCCTTACATATTTTATGTAGGATAAAGCAGCCCCTTGTGAGAATTTTTACTCTATCTTCTTGTTTACTTTATAGTTCATATATAATTATATTACACTCATTTTTTATTCATTGCATTGTGTTATATTTTTTAATAATTGTAAATGGTCAATGTGATATTCATCAAATTAAAATAAATAACATTAGTAAACCCTAAAATGCACTTAAATTTTTTTGAGTCTAATCACTTATTTTTCTTTTGTTGAGTGTGCCCTACTATATTAAAAAATAAATACAATAAATCAAAAACTTGGAGCGGAGATGGAACCTAAGGTGGATCATGAGCAATTGAAGTACGCCTAAAGGCCTTAGTTTCATTCTTATTGATTTTATATGAGGATGAGGAACAATTATTATAAATTGTATAATTGGGACTTAAAGTGTGGATGCTTATCTTTTCTTCTTGTGATGATTATGATACTTTCTTTACATATATATATGGATGTTTTGGATGATAGTTACTTATGCAATTGGTGTTAATTTTCTTTCTTCTCATAGATTCATGATCAAGGGTTGGGCTTAATAATGGGTTAACATATACGAATCTAGTATTAAGTACTACTATAACACTAGCTAATGGATTAGAATGCCTAATCTAATGCGACGTGTTACAATAAATCAACGAGGAAGATTGATCTTAAGGACACACTCTCTCATGTAGAAAGGAATATTTCAAAGGATCTAATCAACCTGACTTAGGACAAACTTAAGTCAAGTCAAGTAAAGCTAAAACCAACTCAAGCTCATACATATTAAAATTCAAATATATCAAATTCATTGGACCTGATTGAACGATAACTCAAGTTAAACCCAACACAACCTCAAATCAAGAGTAGAACCACCTAAATCTTATAAGTACTAATAGATCCTTATAAATTATATATGTGTGGATACTTAACAATCATTTGAGGATGCTTTCCCTGTTTAGAGAGAGAATCTAAAGTACTTGAATGACTTGACTTGAGGTTAGTTTAAGTCAATTCTTATCAAGTTGATGCTAGGAATATGTTTCCTTTGGCTTTAATAGTACCATATAATCATTGGTAAGTTTCATAGATATTAAAGGTCATATTTGATAGTCATAAAGAATGCCAAAATATATATTTCTTATATAGAAATAAACTAGTCCATTTAAGTTATAGTTAAGAGATCCGAGCACTTCTATGATTTATTCAAGCTATAAGAAACATATAACCATAATCCACTTACTCGTATAGATTATAAGAGAAAAAAAAAGTTAATAATGACAACTGACCCAATAAATAACTTTATCCCCTTCTAGAATATAGTTGACACTTATAAAGTAAATACTTTAATAAAAGTATTATTAATTTCCACATTGTTATATATTATTCTTCAGAAGAAGAACACTATATAAAAGTAATTCACTTAAAGAATATGGGCTCAAAGATTGAATTGTGCGGCCTAAACATAAACTCCATACAGTTCAAACTTGATCCTCAACAATAAGAATCATCTCTTTAAATTAAATATATAGCCTTAACCTTAATAAGACTAAGCTATGGTCTTAAAAAACCTAACTTAAAATAAGTATTAAGAATTTCAAATCCTTATGTAATTATCATTAAAATTCTCTTTAACGGACACACTTTAACATAAAGAATTCCCCACTACTGTTTAACTCTTTAAGCCCTTATTTAAATAATTATTTTATAATTCTCCTTAATTAAATATTGGATTACATGATAGGCAAGTATGCGGGAATAATCAAATCCAAGACTTATTTGTAAAATTAACATAGTAATGACTTTAGGCTTTTACAGACTCTCCACGTAAAATGGATGTTGCCCTCGACATTATTAGTTATCTTGATCACCTTTGGATAATGCTTGAAATTATGTTTTGCTTTTTTCCATGCCTAACCATTTTATATTAGGGGAGTAATATTATCATGCTTCTGCTATGCAACTCTGATTGTCATGAGTTAACTAGATTTGGTTTCTTTCTTAAGATAATTTCTAAGATTTAAATATTGTATATAGCAACTTGCAGGCTATTTAATTCACTATTAGGATTTTTAGTACTAAAAAATAGTTTGTTTTAATTTTCTCAACATTGGTTAATATTTATTATTATTATTTTTAACCAGTGTCAAATAATTTATAAGGTATGTTAAATAAGTATAATAAACCTGGAATAACTTTGTGATCTTCAAGTGTCACACTTGGGGTGGGGCATATACTCTTGTAGGGCAAGGTTTCTTGGAGCAAGTTTCCTTCCTTGTGTTTGAACAGATACTAGTACTAGTGTCTTAGCATGTGTAGGAGCTTGTCAAGGAACAAGTACAAATGTGTATCTGGGTAAAATGATAGGTGTGTGTTGGTTGGCAGGTCTGACCACTCAAATCCCTTATCTTATCAATAATGCAAATAGCTTTGCAGTGCTAGATACGATGGCTCGGTCAACAATATTTATAGGATAAATTTTTATGGTGGTAACAATTACCGTATGGATATGGCAACTGACACTTCCCTTACTGTGCTATCCTCTAATATCGAGGTGCTCTTTAATATAATGTTGTTTGCGGCATATTTGATATTGGTTTACTAAAAACTTCTTTTTGAGTGGGTTCAGATGGGTACCTACTTTTCATTTTATTCGACATAACTTGATCATCATATTGTAACATTTTTGTTGAAAAAAAATAGTATATCTATGAGTAATGAGGCTCATTTTAATAGAGCTTCTAAGTCCCTTATGAAATCGTCCACAACTAGCCACTTATGTGCTTATTATGTTTGGTGCAAACCTGTAAAATCTCAAGATTTTAAGATAATTAACATTCTATTTATCACATATTTTAATTTGAGTAAACCATCACTTATTATTGCAAATTAAAAATACCATTATGTTAAGATTAATTTTAGAAATTTGTTGGGAAATTTTTGGGAATGTTTCTAGAAGTGAATTTTCTCCAATTATTTTATGATGGATTTAAATTTAAAATAATTATAAAAAATTATTATTATGTCCAAATTGAACTATAATTTTAATTTTAAAATTTTTGAATTCTGCACTATCAAATTTATTAGTAGTAAAAATTTATTATTTTTAGCTAAAATAGATTAATTATGCAAAAAATAAATTCGGAATTAAATTAATTAAATTATTGAATTAAATATAATTTGAAAATATTAAAATTTCAAAATGACAAAAATCCTGTATTTCAAGTCGAACACCGAAGACACGTTCAACGCAATCCTAGTCACTCAGTTGAATCCGGATCGGATATGACGGTGGATCAGCATTGTCATCCAATTCATCTCCCGTAGACGGCGTTAGCCGTCCGACAGAGATCGGACAGTGCAGGCTCACTCTCACTCGAGTGAAATACATCGATAGCACCACGTGCTAACTCCATTGCTTCCAAAATCGATGAGCATTACGCCAGTCAATTAGACCGACGAAACCAATTCGGTACGATTCAGTTCTTTACATATTATTAGACTAATTAGATAATAATTATTTTGACATATTCTTACATATACAAACTAAATAACTTTTATGCATTAATTAATTAACCACAAAATTATCATATAATAATATTTAATTAATTTAAAATGTTTAATGTAACTAAAATATACTAATCAATGCTAAATACTTATATAATTTATAATATTATTATATATTAATTAATTTAATTTTGAATAAAGAAATAAATAAATCACATATTTATTATCTAACTATTTCAAATTTTTATTTTATATGCACAATCTATAAGTTGGGCATGTGTGTTTAAATTAATTTTTCAAATATTAATTATATGATATATATTTTAACATATTCAATATATATGTTTTAAAATTTTTGATTTAATATGAAAAAAATAAAATAATTGTTAATACATTATAATTATATTTTGACATTTTAGTATTTATAAATATTTAATTTTAATCTTTAATTTTATTTTTTGAAATTAATTAAACTTTAAATATGAAATAAATATGCAATGAGATATTATTTGAATATAAGATCTTGGATAATAAATCCTAGATCTTAAAGAACTTATTTATTTTTTTATTTAAATAAAGTTAAATAAGATAAAATAAGAGAAATATTATAAAAGATTTGTTGACATGACATACAAAAAAATTAAAATTTAGACATTATCTTAATATAAATTTAAAAAATAATATTTATTTTATTTTAATATAAATAAATAAATACTAATTAAATAATCAACAAATTTTATTTGATAAATTTTTTTAAATATCATAATCAGCAGCAGCAGTTGATCTAATATATTATTTCTCACAAAAATAAATAGCTAAGCTAAATATATAAAGAAGAAACAGAATAAGCTGGATGAGAGGCATTATTAGCAATTTAATTTAGCTTATAAACTGACGTAGCTCATTCCCTCATTTATTGATCACCAGCCTAACTCATTCCGACCGTGCCTCCATCTCATTTCATCAGCCATTCCAAACCCAAGTCGCTCTCGTCGGCCTAGGGTTTTTGCCTTGCCTTTCTTCCCCCATCGATTAGCTCTTATCTGATCACTGATGAGAGACGGGCACCTGGTGACATGAAATTTGAGCTCAACGCGCTGTCTCAATATCTCTCGAACAATCTTAAACCCTTGTAATTGCCTAATCTCAATATACTCGGTTTCTGTCATCATTTTTTTTTCCAAATATTAGCGGTTTTTTTTTCGGCGGCATGCCTCTGACGATGCATGCCAGCCTAGTTGCCGGCGGATCTGGCTGGTGGAGGCAGTCGGCGGTGGATGCCCAAGAAATAAATATAGGAGAAAATCGGGTTTTTCTTGGAAAAAAGTTTCAGATTTATTGATTTTCTTAAAAAAATTTCATTAACATGTTTTGATTTTTCGATATAGTTGATGTATTTTTAATTTTCCATAACAGTATAACGTAATTAGAAAATGTAGGGATGGAAGCGATGTTTTGATATCTTGCACAATTGCTTAGTACACATATATGGGCACAACTGTTTACCACACATATTTGGGTTCTATTGATATTTCAGCACAGTAAATACATAGTTTGGATGTTATGCAATTAGAAAATTCAAGTGTTTATGCATGCTTATATACATTTTTTTTTTGTAGAAGCATCCTAGTATTCATGTCCAAGTGCTAAATACTAGCTTTTTTTGGTGGGATGATGTTTAAACACATTGTAGGAATGGAGGGTGCACGACACAGAGCTGTATATATTGTTTGTGTGGCAATCGAAACTCTTCTTAACTAATTTTTGTACAGGGTAATTTCAGGTGGGACGTAACTGCAAATAATACTGAAAGTAAACACAATATACATTGACATATGAATATGACGCATGAATAATAAATCAAATAGGCACCAGCATTAGAATAACACATTTATATCAATAACATGTTATCTAAGTGACATGCTGTCTTAATAACTTTGAATATGCTAAGAAACCACATAGTTTCTAAGATTTTTTATTGAAGCATGGTTGATTCTGCCAAAAACATCTAAAATACAATCTTGTTGTCACTGTTTTAACTCTTATATAGTAGATGGTACCATTTTTATGGTTCAATTCTTAGTTTGTTATCATATTTACTAGATGCAAATATATGCGGTTCTGGATATTAATTTGTTTTTTAGTTATTAGTGAAGATTAGGGTTCATAACTGTTAGCTGTGAATGGTAGGGGTTGCTGATTTAGTGCTCTATGCTTGATTTCAGTTCTAACATTTTTTGGTGCAATTTGGCTCTACGGATTGCTTGTAGGACTGCTGCAGACCCTAACATTCTTGCTGATTATGTGGTGGCATTGTTGAAAAATGACGTACCTGCAGGAGAGTTGCAGAAACTATGTGCTGATCGTCTTGAAGTTTTCCTTGGAGACAGTATGTCATATCTTAGCTTGGTTTTTTTAGCATAGCTATGCGAACTTTATTCATGCTCAGTACTAATAATAGCATAAATCTATGCCAATCAGTTAAAGTATTTTTGGAGCAGGCTTTACAATATTGTAACCATTAAACTCACATTTTCCATGGAGTTGTAGAATTGTGTTTCTTGTCTTTTGATGTAGCACATATTTTGATTAGAATTATATGCTAAATTTGTAATAACTGCATTGTTTCTTTCGATTAAATGCTCTTGTTGTGTAATGCTGTGAGTGTTATTGATAAGTTAAATGTTATTCCAAGACTTTTGCCCAACTGAATGCTTCTGACTTTTCTTGACCAATACTGCAAAATTATGTGCTATGCATTATACAATCATTAATTTAAAAATAGATGGACATAGATGATAAACTTCAATTTTATGATAGATGGCACTTGTTTGAGCTTCCTGTTGCAAGAATGATGTCATTTGGATATGATTGGGGCCTAATTTTGAACTTGCAAGTGTGTACTTTTGTTAAGGTTGTCCAAATATCTGCTTGCAACATGTCGGCTTTGTTGCTTGCTTATACAGCTAAGAAGATGATTTAGGCTTAGATCAGGTAAATATACATTTTATTGACTATAACTGTGATAATGTTAACCTGATACTTAACCAATACAGGTTCAAGTTGAATAGATTTGAGACAACCACATTAATTTTTATTTGAGCTCTAGATTTATTGGGGATGTTTTCTTGCAATATTGATACTTGCTAATATTTGGAGGATATCTATAGGTTTTTATTGGTTAATTGCTTCTATCCATGTTATCCTGCACAACTGGATGATTATAATAGAATATGCATGCTTAAAAGAATTTTTTTCTGGCAACTTAAATATTCTAAAACTTAATTACTTACAAAACATTATTATGATTTTTGTTGTTGAAATGATATCATATAGTTTCTAAATATTAATGTATAAGCTGATTATATGCTATATGTGCTAATTTGCTGTAGTTTAGTTCTTTCATCTGCATAACTCATCTGCTGTTTGAGCTATTAGAGTGAGATGTCAAAAATTTGGTATTTTTCATGGTTTGCTCTTTGGCAGGGTCAATGTCTTTCACTATAAAACTTTTTGAGGCTCTACAAGAGGGTTCTTTCAAGAGCACTGGTGTAAAATTGAATGCCCTGAAAGATCCTGAATCATCTATGTCTCATACTGCAGTGGAGGCGCTGGATTTGAAAAGCTTGTTATCAAAGGAAGATCACCGCTCTAGTTCTTCAGAACCACTTAGTGATCCTGAAGATAAAGAAAACAGTGATGATGATGATCGCAACCACAAACATCGTAGGCGGGATGCTCGTGAGAACTCTTCTGATAATTCTGTTCAGGAACATCCAATAAGAAAGTTTAGTAGAAAGAAAAGCAGGAACTATGATAATGAACAGCTTTATATGGAAACAGGAGTTTGTTCCCCAGAAAATCAGAAGGAACTCAGTTCATCGGTAGATAAGGAAGTTCCGTCAAGATCAGAAAAGCGGCCATTTGGCATTCCGCCTTCAATGCGCTCTTCTTCAGATCTAAATTCTAGAGCAAGGCTAAATTCTTCCTTCAGAACTGATCAGGGATCTCGACTTGATTTGTCTTCTTCAGCATGCCGAGCACCTCTTGGTCGAGGTAGAGGAAGAAATTTAACTTCATGGGTTCAGCCTGATTCAAGATTCAGCTCGCTGGACCCGCTTGAGTTCACTCAACACATGGCTTCTCAAAGACCAGTTCATCCTGGTCTTTTTGTTGGCCCAGGTCTTCAAGGTGCAGGAAGTTCTCAGAGTGCATCTTGGGGTGCGTTTGGATTTATTCATGGAATTTCAAATGGTATCATGGATTCACTTCATCCTCTTAGCTTGCAGACAACCCTTCGGCCTGCTATTAATCCTATGAATCTTGGTATATCTCGACAACGGTGTAGAGATTTTGAGGAACGTGGATTTTGTCTCAGAGGAGACATGTGCCCTATGGAGCATGGTGTAAATCGAATTGTTGTTGAAGATGTTCAGGTGTTATTTTCTTCTTTTTTTGAAAAGCTTTTGATGCTATTTTTTGTGTCAATGAATATGTCTATTGTTTATGATAGTCCCATTTAGTCCCTTTTAATTTGTTTATTCACTTCATACCAGATACATATTTATATTTACACGATGCCATTATTCTATATAATAACAACTTAGTAGTTTTGTACATCATTTACTTATGAGGACATTATTTGTCTAGTTTTCTTTATGGAGCTGTATAATAATTTAAATTTATGTAGTTTCAATTAATCCATTACTTTCTGCTTTTTGTGAGTATTGTACTTAATGTCTGCATTCACCCTTGTTTATTATTTTGGCAAAATTACATAATTTGTCAGAAAATACTGAAATTTTCTGCTATGAATGACTTTTAATAAAAATACTGAACTTCATTTGTGACTGAGAGGTTTTTGTAATTTCCAGAGCCTTTCACAATTCAATCTTCCTGTTTCAATACCTAATTCACATGCAATTGGGACACCATCTGGGGCAGGACCCTTACATCATGGTCTTGGGTCTTCAGTTCTTATGGTCAATAAAAGTTTACTTTCTAAAAATAACAAATCTACTGAAAATGAGGATGCACTGAGGCTGAATGGTTCCACATCTGTTATGGGAGGTGAATCTGATGTATATGATCCTGACCAACCTTTATGGAATAATAACACCGAATCATCTGCTACTCTTATGAGGCCCCCTACACCAGACATGGATGATGACTCTTTATGGGATGGTGATACTTCTCGCAAGAACTTGAGGTTATCTGATGGCAATGAAGGCGACCTGCATAACAGAAATTTAATAGCTGATAATGGATCTAGGGGTGCAGGTTCCTCAGTTTGGGGCAGAATTGGGTCCGAGAATAAAGCAGATGTTGGGATTAAATTTGTGAATAGTAATTCTTCTACTGGACATCTTTCAAAAGGGACAAGGAATGGTAAAGAGGCAACTACTTCTAGTAGCCTTCCTTCAGACCAAAGCAAACTAGTTGTTTCTGAGGAGTGTGGTTCAAAAGTGGTGGTCTCTCAAGTTGCTTCAATGCCACGTGCTGATTTTGAGTTCAAGGGTGGACGAATGCAACAGAAAGCCTGTCGTACTTTATACGTAACTGGGATTCCTCAGAAGAATAATAGGCGGGAAGCACTTCTTTCACATTTTCAGAAATTTGGCGAGATATTAGATATATATATCCCTTTAAATAGTGAAAAAGCTTTTGTGCAGTTTTGTAAAAGAGAAGTAGCGGAAGCAGCTCTAAATTCTCCAGAAGCTGTGATGGGAAACCGTTTCATTAAACTATTCTGGGCTAATCGAGATAGAATTTCTAATGAAGGACAGGGCAGCCGTGAAGCTAAATCTTTTCAGTATCCTAGGGGGGTAGCCAACTTTGTTCGAATGCGACCTCCTGCTGTTGAAGTGGAAAAAGAAAATCTTTCATCGCCTGCTCAAAGGGAGAGCAATACAAAGTCTGTAGAAGCATTTGTGCCTTCTGTTGGACCCCAGAAGGGGGGTATATTGAATGGACCAAAAGTATTGTCTTCTCCTAAAAAGAAATTCAAGAGTTTGGAACTTTTGGAGGAACTTCGCAAAAAGCAGGAGCTTCTAGATCAAAAGCGCAGCGAATTTCAACGCCAGTTAGTTAAATTTGAAAGACAGGTAACTACCTTATTGTACATTTGAATTATTGATTCATGTGTATGTGATTTAATGCAGTTAGCTTCACAAAAATGAAGGCACAATAAAAAGGCTGCTATATTAGAACCCTTACCTATTAATTATTGTTTATATATATGTATATATATATACATACACACACACACATATATATATATATATATATATATAACATGTATATTTGTTTTTGAATTTCTATTAACTTTTCTATTCACATTATTAAAAATATAAGTTCCTTACAATTCTATTTATTTGGAACTATTAAAGTTTAATTATGAATTGTCATCCGATGTTTTTCTATTTTTGTGATTTTTGAAGCCAAATGCAGCGGCAGCCACAATGCTTTTAAGGTAGTTTTGTAAGATTAGGAAATTGAAATGACTTGTTATATTAAGATGATCGATATAGAAAAAAAATCTGGGAATGAATCGTATACAAGGAAAATTGTTGGGAAACTATTAGGTTACAAAATTTATTTAATGAAAAGAAGTGTCATTTTAGATTTATGTATATGTTAAGATGATTATAAAAATGTTGTCATCTGGGAATAGTTATCTGTGTTGTTCTTGATGAGCTATAAAGTAGATTTGATTTTCAGAATAATTTGGTTCATTTTAATGAGATTTAAATACATGAGGATGAATTTATTGGGATTTAAAATATATGGGGATTTGGCTAGGATGAAGATTTTTAAAGAAGTTGGAAAGTGTTTTTCTAATGTTATTGAAAGCAAGTTTAAGAATGAATCATAATATAGATTAATTAAAGTGGATTGGCTTTTTAAAGAGAAGACAAAGGTAAAAATTTTTAGGAGTCCAAAATATGGAGAATTATAGGTGACATTGAATAAATTATTAATACATTATTCAATGATTGGAGAATTATAATAATGAAATCAACTTAAAAGGGATTATTTGACTTTTGTGATCTAGGCAACTCAATTTTTTGAGGCTTACCGAAGGTAATCAGCAAATCACAAGTCGCCTACACCAAAATGTTTCCCTTCCCACCATTACAGTCAAATGGCTATGACCTCCCAGTTTGCAGAATCTTGACCAAAAGCATGGATGCTTTCTTGTGCGTTTCTTTGCTTGTTCATTTACATGATCAACACATTAGGCTTGACCATCACCACCTTTGCAAGTGATTGCACGTCAAATGTGTGATCTCAACTGCGTGCACTGCTTAGGTGTCTTATCTAAGAACACATTCTGAGCACTCTAAGCTTGTTCCCATTTGACAATGGATCTTACTGTACAAGTACTCATATGAATCATGGGAAAAACAGCTTCAACCTTTAAGTTTCTATTGATAGTTTTATTATATTTGGCTTAACACTTTTAAGATTGATTTTGCTGTAATTTTCTCTCAATGTATTAAAACTTTAAATTTATAAATGTGTTGGTTTGTTTTGTATGGGATAACTAATTAACAAAAACATTTTCTTCTTGAATTTTTGAGTGCTCATTGATGTAATTTTTTGAAGTGTAGTGTAAGAGCGATCAACTTCTGAGAAATTCTCTCATTTTTTTTGGTTTGAGGCACATATTGCAAACTTCTAAAAAAATTTCTTCTTATTATGCAAAACTTTTCTACTTTCTTTACCTTTTTCTCATCTCTATTATTGGTGTTGGTTTTTGATGGGATTGAAATATTGTTAGAAAAAGGGTACAACTTGTAAAATTGTCTGGCCCTTGTATTAGGATTTCAAGTTATGCCAACTCAATTTCAAGCAATGTTTCTTGTTATGCATGCTTGCACCTTGAAGTTGATCATATATTTTACTTTTTTAATTACTTTAAAAGGTTTTTTCTTAAATGGTTTTAGTTTTGGCACTTTTGTGAACTTCTCATCCTTTCAATGTTTATACATTTTGGTTTTAAATATTTGCATAAGCTATCTAAAGTATAATTAATTCTAACTACACTAGTGGTCATCATTATAATATTCATATCAGAGCATTAATTATTTCAGATCAAGCATTTGTAGAACATTATTCATTCTGAATAAACTATTTAACTGTTGATGTAATTTAATCAAGTTTGCTTTATTTATGATTTAGATAGATGCTTTGCAATTATTGGGTCATTGAAAATATATTTAGCATTTGGTAGCTTGTAAAATTATAACAGAATTTCAACATGGATTGTGATCAAAATTGTTTTTTTTAAAACACAAAATTGTATGATTCCTAAATAGATAAATGAGCCAAGTCAAAACTAGTGAGGCATGCACACTATTTTGGGCAAATTGTTGCTATCAAATCAGCTTTGATACCAGGTTATCATGCAAGGGAAGAAAGAAAATAAAAGATTTGTTAATGAAATAAAATATGTACAACTTTATTAACTATTGGAGAAGCACACTAAAGATTACAAAGAGATGAAGAAAGTTCGTAATAGAAGCGCCTGAAAGCACTTGCTGACTGATAAGAATTCATCTTATTTATAGCCTCATTTGCAGATCAGATTTCAGTCCGGATTTTAAAATGAAAAATAAAAAGATTAATATGCCTGTGTGAAAGGGGTTTTCATATCAATATCTTACAAAAAGAAAACAGTAAGTTGCTCTTGATAGAGGGCATTTTTTGAATAAAAAATGAAAAGTGAATGCCACTTGTTTGTTGTTTATCACGACGTGTTTGTTGTTTATCTTAATGTATTATCCTAATAAAAATGAAAAGTGATGCAACTTGTTTGGTATCTATTATGGTGGGTCAGGCATTTATCTTGATAAAATCTTTCATGACTTCTCTTCTCTTGGCTGCTTCATCGGCTTCTTGGCTAGGCTTTGGAGGTTCCTTGGTTTGGGTTTTGTTTTTCTCTAGCGATTTCAGCCATTATCTCTGTCTAATTTTTGTTTGAATTGTCTTCATCAAGGTACTAATAAACTAAGATTAGATAGTTAGAATCGGTAAGCATTGTGTTAATCGATTTTATGATAAATAGGATGATTAATATATTATGCATTCAAGAAAATAGATGGGTGTGAGAGAAAGCAAAGTAAAATGATAGTTTATATTTTAAACTCTCGTACTCGGGTAAGAATCGCTATAAGGATGGCATAGGTATTCATTCTAGATACGAATTTAAAGGATAATGCAGTAGAAGTTAAGATATTGGAAGATGTAATATTATCTTTTAATTTTATAATTAATCAAATAATTTTTAGTGTTAGAAGTATTTATGGCCCTCAAATAGGATTGAATATGTATATGAAATAAAGGTTTTAGCATAATTTGGATAGCTAGTTTAAAGAATATTTCAAGAGGAGATGTTTTTTACAGCAGGATATTTAAATGGATATGCTTAAAAGGTAATTAATGAATTTAATAATTTTCATGGTAATTTTAGTTTTGGAGAGATTAATAAAAAGGAATAATGATTTTGGAGTTTGTTTTAGATTATGATTTAATGAATGCTAACACTCATTTTAAGCAAAGAGAGGAACACATTGTTGCTTATTAAAATGAGACTTCTAAAACTCAGATTGATTATTTTTTCTTAAAAAATGATTCATTTATATTTTAAGGATTTTAAGATTATTCTAAGTGATTGTTTGACAAAATAACTTCATTAATTCATTTTTTATTTGAAAATAAGGGTTAATAATTTAATATTAAATTTTAAAAATCTTAAAATTAGATGATGATATATTGAGATGGGCACTATAGATATATTTTTAGAGTAAAATTAATATTTGGACAATGAGATTTTGATGGTGAAGATAGTCTTATGTTGAATTTGGTCTTAATTGTATTTGCAATATAGCAAATAATTTCTTGCGAATCAAAAAGGAGATCAATAATAAAGATTAATGGTGGTGGAAACAAGAAGTTCAAGATTTAAGATAAAATGGCGTGTTATTAAGAATGATTTAAACTTAAAATAGAGGAATGGTGGATGAAATATAAACTAACTTATTATGAATCCAAAATTACAGTTCATAATGCTAAGTGTGCAATATTTAAGGATTTATTTAATAAATTATAAACTATTGAGGGAGTGAGATACATTTATAAGCTAGTTAAATTATAAGATAAAGTAATCAAAGCTTTGACTCGTATAAAATATATCAAAGACGATAAAAACTTTTTTAGGGATGAAAGTATTTAACATTGATGAAATGAATTATTAATTTTTTAAGTTTTTTAATGAAGGTTGTACCAATACAATTAATATAAGTGCATTTAATGATAAAATAGTATAAGTAACACTTTTATTTTGCATGTAAGCTGAGATTTGGAATGCTTTAAAGAGAATGAAGACCGGAAAGGCAGTAGAGTAGAATTAGATGTCAAGTTATTTAATAAATTGGCGAGGTGAGAATTTTTTGGCTTACTAAGTTATTTAATATTGTTTTGAAGGCTAAAAAGAGCTGTCAGATGAGTGGAGAAAGCGTATTGCTATACCTGTTTATAAGAATAAAGGTGATGCTCAAGGCTGTGCACATTATAGAGGCTCCAAGTTATAATGTTGTAGGATGAAATTTTGGAAGGGTAGTTGAATAAAAATTATGAATGAATATATGCATTTCTCATAATCAAATTGATTTTGTCATGCACATCTACACATCTACCTCAGAAACTATACATATATTAGAGGTTTGATTGAGAAAATTAGAGAAAAAAAAATATTTGTATTTAATTTTATTGATCTTGAAAGGGCTTATGACCCAAAATTGTGAATTTATGCTTGGTTTAACAAGCTCTTGAAAAGTTTTTACAGAGAGAGGCTTATGAGGTAGCGCAACTAATTATTTAACATATATTTGTCATATACCTTGTTTGGGTCAATGATTTTTATGGTATAAGCTAAGGGTTTTTCTTATTGGAAGTAACGGTTTGGACATTGACAAAACTAGAGGTTATCTATAAAAATATTTAATATGAAAATTTTGGGGTTACCAATCTGCTATCAAAATCATATACAATAAAATATACCTCGTCCGTTCTTAATGAAACGAGCGTCGTGGTTGTTATAATGAGTCCTCATATGCAAAATTAAAAAAGAATACTGGGAAGCTATAATAAGAATTTTGAGGTTCTTAAAAAATTTTAGGGAATTATTTTATTATAGAAGCATAATTATTTTAAAATTTAAGCTTGTTCAGATGGTGGCTACATAAGGTCATTTGAAAATATAATGTCTACTTTTAATAGTGGCTTTATGGGAGGAAATCTTGGAGAAAGAAATAAAGTTTTCTTGTTTGATTTTCTTAAATGCCGTCAATGCTATATATCGCTTATAATATGTTAAATAGAAAATATTTACAATTTTATGAATGCAGAATTGGTAATTATCAACCTGCATAGTAGGAAGATCTAATAAAATCTAGATGTTATGGGATCAAGTGTATATTTATACATATATATACACACATTAGGAATTTACCAAAATTTTCCCCTGATTATTTCAAATTGTCCAATTTACTCAGACTATTAAAAATGCCAAATTTTGTCAATGAGAAATTAACTTTTGCTGTTGCAAGTTGTGATACAATGGAGACGCCCTTTATAAGAACTGTACGAGAATACTATAGAGATTTTATGATACTTTTTTGAATTTGTGTTTAATTTTTTTCTGATTATAAACGAATTATTGATAAATAATTGAATGTAGTGCAAATGCTATGATACACGTACTACAAATTTGAAACGTCACAATCAGATGGAAATATTTGGAGGCAATGGGATTAATATCTTTTGTAGTTAATGTAGTTTACATGAATGTGACCTAAATGGTTTGAGCGTGCATGCTATCTACATTTCTTATAAGTAAAGATGAACCCATATTTTGTGGAATTCCTATGACATGAGTTTGAAAGAATTTAGAGGTGAAAAGTTAGGCGCATTGTAGTTTCATTAAGGGGATATTTGGCACGAGGAAATCTGAGAAATCTGTATGTAAAGTAATATGATTACAATGTAATTAGATTATAGTGTAATCAGATTATTTAGAAACTTAAGATTTTTTTCTTTGTAAAGAAGTAATAAAAAAGTGTGGTGTTTTGAGTAGATTAGGGGGCTAGATTATCCAAAAAAAAAATATATTTTTTTGAAATTTAGGTTCCCAAACAAGACGAATAGGATTTGTTCAATCGTTCGAACGAACAATTCGTTCGATTGAATCGTTCAAACGATCGAACGAATGAATTGTTTCGATTCGTTGCTGAAGGAGGTTTCACAAATGAGCAATTCGTTTGAATTGATCGAACAACGATTCTAACGAACCATTTGATCGAACAAGTCGATCGTTCGATCGATTGAACGATTGTTCGAACGATCGAACGAACAAATTGTTCGATTTGTTACCGGAGGAGGTTTCACGTCGCAGTTGCTTGGTATGTGGAGGTCCTCTCGCTCGCTTTTCGTTTGCTTGGCTTCTTTGCCGAAATGACGTAATCTTGAGTTACGCCTGATTCAGGCGTAACTGCATCACGCTTGATTCGGGCGTAATTGCATTACGCCATCCACATATATACGGGCATAAAATTGAATTACACTGTAAAAGTTTTTCACAAATTTTACTTCAACCCATACGTAAGTAATCTCATTTTTCTCGAAAACATTTTACTTAACCCTTATTTTACTTTAAACCAAACAACCCTTAAGTAGTTGCAGCAATGGGAGATCGAACGAATCGATCGTTCGAACGAACGAATTGCTCGATTCGTTGCCAGAGAAGGAGGTTTCATGCCACAGTTGCTTGGCCTGTGGAGGTCTTCTCGCTCGCTTCTCGTTTGTTCGGCTTCTTTGCCGAAAGGACGTAATCGTGAGTTACGCCCGATTAAGGGGTAACCGCATTATGCCATCTCTTTATATACAAGTACAAAACTGAATTACACTGTAAATTTTTTTTACCAATTTTACTTTCAACCCAAATCCAAATCTCATTCCCAAAAACATTTAACTTTAAACCAAACAGCCCTTACTTGATTGCAGCAGTTGGATATTTTATTTACGAAGCACTTAATAGGTTTGCATTAATGATGTTTAATAAAATAATTTCCATGTACTTCAGATGAAGCTAGTGCTCATGATGTTAAAACTTAATGTGTTATTAAGAATCTTTACATAAACAATATTCCAAACATCAAAATCTTCAAATTTATGACTAAGCTTTTAATACTATATTCGTCATACTCAAAACTTTATATGACAACAAAAAAATTAATATCACCACCACCACACATTTCTTCACATTGTCTTTACCGTCAAACCAAAACGTCTAGGGGTACCTCTTTCTGATATCATGCCTGGGTGTGCTGCCTTTCGATCAACCATGCTTCCCTACCAGTTTTTTCTTTTGGTGACGAAGTTTTTTCTTCCTCCCCATTATTCATCTCTGCCACCAGCATTTTTATCCCTCCTGCCTCTCCAGTAAAACTTGGAGCAAATTGTTCTCTCGACAAGTTACTAAATGCTTCTTTCTTCTCTTGAGCTAAATTTCTCTCTGCCACACTACCCCATCTTTTACTTTTCCTTAGATGGAGCTATATATTTTTAAAATGATGGCTGTAGAAGGAGCCTTAATTAGAGTGTTGTTCTGCAAGGGAAGCCGTGTTGGATTGGAGGTATGAAGTGTTGTTGGAGTTTGGCATTGGTGGATGGCTCCACTGTTTGCTTTACCGGGTTGTGCGTGAAGATGGTATTTGTTGTAGTTGAATGTATTTGACTTTTATTATTTGGATGTTTTTATGTAAAATATGTAAGTTTGAATATTTGTGGTGTTATATTTGGAAGTAACGTTTTATTTTCAAAAAATTTATATAGATTTAGAAGTCTGATTGCTGACTACCAGTAATGAAAAAGGGGCCTTTTTGGTTTAGTTATCATATTGAAAACACCTTAAACTTCTTGGAAACTAATTTTCTTGAAATATCGTTCATATTCTTTAAGTAGCAGAGTAGTTTTCATATTTAAAAAAAAAAAACTCATAGATTAGAAGCCTGATTGCTAACTACCAGCAACAAAAAACGTGCGGCTTCTAGGTTTTGTTACATAGAAAACACCTTATATTTCTTAGAAACTGATTTTCGCAAAAAAATCTTCTTGCATTTTGTTAAACTAACAGTATGTTTCATATCTTTTCATTACTTTGCGGTCTCTTCAGTTATCTAATATACTATTTTTGCGCAGGCTTCAATAAAAAAAGATGGGCCATCGGAGCAAGCAGTCAAACGACCAAAAATAGATATAGGAAACAGTCAAACTAAAACTGCTGATTCAGGGTCAACAACTATTAGCATTTCTGGGGATTTCCAGGATACTGAAAAATCTCTAGAGAGGAACAGTTTATCAGAGAACCTTCTCTCTCCAAACGCAAAAGCACATGCATCTACTGTGCAACAGTCTGTTCAAACTGTAAAACAAGCTGCACGAATGCCAGCTCCATACTCAAACAGATTTAAGCTTGATAATCGTCCTACTTCTTTCAGACTCTTGCCTCCTTTACCGGCCAAACTTTTGAATGTAAGTTTGCATATTTTTTATTTGTAGTTATTTTTTGTTAAGATTACTTTGTAGTTTGTAATATTTCTAATTATTTTTTGTTAAGATTACTTAGTAGTTTATAATATTTCTAATACCATTGCTTTTTTAAAATTTGGGCCACATGAAATAACTACTAGCACATTACTTGGGAGTCCAAATTTTGACTACTGAAACAACACTTGGAAACCTTTTTAACTCCTGAAACAGCACTTAGCTGGGGCACATCGAAAAAAAGTGAACTCACATAACTACACTCGAATAGTTTGGATATTTTCAATGCTGTTGCCATCGATGATTAACCCTAAATAAAAATTTCTTGCTGCAATTTTTTTTTAGAGGGAACTCACAAGCGTATGATGTGAAATGAGTACATTTTTTGCAAGTTTGGAATAGCTTGAATTTAGAATAATAAGCTCAGAAGAGGTCATCTTTGTAGTTTGGCTGGTATAAATTGTTAGGTGCCTCAGTTAGGAAAATTGAGCTAATGGATATTGCTTTTGTTAAAAGAGAATTCAATGATTAAAAAAGTCATGGTAGGAACTCTTATGAGTAATCTTATATAGTTGGAGCTTAGGGAGGGCTATTATTTGATAGAGAATATAAGGGAAATGAAGATTCAAACTGCCAACCCCAGTATGATTAAGGTTTGATTTGTTGTTATTTTTTTTCTATCTAATAATATAGTCATTTATACCTTGAGGCAAATATTTAAATATCATTAAAGAAATTCTATTTATTGATGTTAACTCAAACTGAAATCTCATGTTGCTGTTATCTTTGATCTTTAATATGATTTGAAAATTTGAGCATATTAAGAATTTTCTTATTCAGGATCTTAGATCAACCCTATATATGTATGTAGTTCAAAGGTTATTATAATGTAAGAGTTTGTTCATAGATAAATTTTCATCTATATGGAACTACATCTACCTATTTACTGAACGTTTTTCAGGCGTCAAAGAGTAGAAATGAATGTACTCAGTAGAAACATATATTATGAATATGGTGGGTGGGTTTTGGTCTTCCGACTGACTTGGTCTTCCCAATCTAATTTGTTAGCTGAGCCGTCGTCGTTTCCGCCCTTGCCTTGGTATGATTGAAGTAACCGGTGGTGACAATGAGAAGGTTCACTGCTCTCGTAGTCCTGATTCCGCTACGCGGCCTTACCTGGCCTTGATGCCAGAGAAGCAGGCATAAAAAAAAGCTTTCAACAAGCCTGAACCAGGCGAACGAAGTTAAGCATCTTGCAAGCTAGGCGCTAGTCTTTTCTAGTTTGCTTCCTTTGCAGAGGCATCTCACTTTGTGTGGGCAAGTGTTGGAGGTCGTAGACATATAATGTGAAAACTGAGTGAAGAACTGGGCCTGAGGTGATTCTTCTACTTAATTGATTTGGAGAAAAAAAGGCGTGGCTTATTAAAAGGAGAGATGAGTTACAGTTTGGAGAAGGATCACTTAAATAGGAGGACAGAATGAATGCTTATATATTGATTCAATGCCCTTTTTCAAAGTTTTAGTTACATAGTTGGTGTGCTCTTCTGTGTTTTGGATTCTCAAAAGATGATATGTTTTTGTTGTCCTGGTGTTGAAAGGTGTACTTGGGAAAAAACTTATCAACGTTTAGAAATAATTGAATTTTAGAACTGTAAGCTTTACTTTGGAGACAATTCTGTGCTTCTGCAGTTATTAAAAAAAGCATAGAGCAGTAAAAAATCTCTATGTGATTTTTGATTAATTATAAAAAGTGTACAACAGAGTAATATATTGATTGACTTAATAGAGCGTTGGTGAAAAAATGTATCCAAAGATATGTTGAGGTCATTAAAATTATTTGATGTTTTTGTCACTCAAAGTCATTGTGGATTGACTAGAGTTTGTTAGCTTGGTTCCCACTCCCAACTTAGCTTAAGACCTGCATAACTATAAAGCTGATTAAGCTTGCACTTAAGTTATGCATGTTTAAACCGTAGCTTAAGATAGCTTATGCTTTCTCTCACTTTACTAATAGTATTCTGGTTACTGGTTTTTCAATGCTAGTGTAACAGTTTGTCATATGTTAACTTATGATATACTAATTAATTAACATTCTAATAAATACTCTTATTAACTGTAATATGATTGATTAACAATATATAAGTAGCAAGGGTTAAAATTAATTTCAAATTAACAATAAGTGTAAATTGCTGATATACTTGTGATACTACTAGTTAGTGATTTAATGATGCTAAATGATTAATAATATTAATGATACTACATCAATTAAAATCAATTAACTAGCATGAGTAGTTATAACTAATAACACATGGTTATTTTACTACAACAATATGGTATATTTGTAATAATATTAAATAATAATTAATAGTAAAATTTAAAATTAAGTTAATGATAGTTTATTATAAAATTTTATGTTTGAATGCAATTATATAATTTTTCATGCTTACTCAACTTATATTTGAATAACTAAGCTGAATTTGTGAAGAAGTGAAGTGTTACAATTACTACGAGTGAACTTTTAATGTTAAAGAATTAGAATAAAACATGGATAGGATAGAAAACTTCCATAAGAGGAACTCATTCAAATCTCAATTAGAATGAATGTAGGCGGCCATAAAGTCAATTTAGATAGCTAGATGACACTAAATATGATGAACATGAACTTAAGCGAAGCAACAAGATTCTTGGAATGAGAATAACTAAAGCTAAAACTGAAATAATTTGGAACCTATGATAATCTTAATACATTTAAAGTGTGCTAGATATTCTCAATACGATGAATTTCAAGATTATTAGATTGTCAGTAATTAGCCGCTTCAAGCTCTCAAAAGAACAATCTTTCTCTCAGATTGATGATATGGTAGGGTTTTAGCTGTAAATATTAACATTTTGGTGCTGGATATGCATATTTTAAAGATTTGGTACTATGCATGTAAAGACCCTTTCGATAAAACATCTATGAGGTGTGTATTTTTTATTCGTCCACATTTGTGCTTTAATAAACGAATTTGTTGCAACTGAGTTGGTCTCTTAACAGGTTGCTGTTTTGAAAGACCATTTTTCAAAATTCGGCGATCTTGCTTCCATAGTTTTTGAAGATGTGGAGGGGACCGAGTACACTGGCTCAAAGAATCCTGAAAAAAGCTTTGTCTGCGTAACTTTTCTTTCCCGTCATTCTGCCGAAAAGGCTTATCAAGCTGGTAAATTCTATGAGGGCTGCAATTTGAAGCTCTCCTGGGTGATCGCTGCCTCTCCAGTTGCTTGGAAAGGTCGCCACATCGAAGATATCGGATCCTCAAATTCAGTTTCTCATACGGCTCTAGAAAATGACACCAAACCTGAATCGATGTGTTCTTCGAGTGCTGTGGACCTTATCTGCAAACCTCCATTGTTGCCGAATGCAGGAGAGCTTGGTTGTACGCCGTTTCCAGAGCACCACAGTGCTGCAAAAACTGAATATGGTTTAAACGCAGAACTTATAAATTGCAATTTGAGCATCGTGTCCAAGCCGTTGATTGACACCTTGGAATCAGAGAACGAGAATGTGAACCACAATAATAAGGAATCGATGGTTGATGATGGCATTGAAGCCGGGATTGAGCGGTGAGGTATTATAATCTATTCTTTTTACAAAATAATGATGCTATTATTAAATTTTATATCTACACACTATATTTAGTGGAATTGTAAAATTATGTATGCATGCCATCTTAAACAATGGGATATGTGAGGTCAAAACTAGCATATTCACTGTATTGCCACCTTACCACCTCTATCTTCAACAAAAGCACCTACATTTTGAAGATCAGAAAACCCAAACCTTTACATTCTGCTTTTGTAAAATACACAATGGTTTGATTGATTGCAGCATGTGTAGATGTTGAGAGGCGTGCCTTCTTTTTCTTGTTTATCTGTTTGATTGTTTAATTTTTTGATGAATGCTGCTGTTTTGATTTTGATGGCTCATGCATGTCACATTTTCTGTTTCATATAAAATCAGATTTCCGGGAACTGCATTTAGGGTTTTCTTCTTCATTCCATCAGCAGGCAAGTTTCTTCTTCTTCTTTTTCTAACTTTTGGTATGTGCTGTATTTACTTAAATGCAGTTTAGAGTTATTAAGTTGTTGGATGATCATGAAAGGTCTTACTGCTTTGCATTGGAATTAGGGTTTTGTGATTAGCCTTGTGATGATGCAAAATGTGTTTGTGGGTAAGGAGACTTTATTATATGCCCATCTATGTTTTTGTATTTTCTTTCATATTTTCAATACATGTAATTTCATTGACCAAAATTTGTTTAAATATTATTTTTTTTTGCCAATTTTAATTTGTGTAAATAGGCATTAATTTCCTCTTGAGTGTTTAGCAATGGGGAGCAAAATATCGCTTAAGCTGAATTGCATGCAATAACTTTTCTTTTTATTTATGAGAATAAGAAAATAGTTCTTTAAAAGATTGAATAATTTGTATTTAAAATATGTATTTTTAGTGAACTTTACAATTAAAAGTGGATGTAGTGCTAATTTATTGAGGCAAAAAAATTTGTAATTTTGGAATTATTTGAGGGCAATTTTTATTTTCTTAAGAATTTTTAATAAGAATTTCAGCTATTAATAATTTTTGTTGTGAAACTACAGTGAACCAAAATTGAACTTTAGGCTAGGCTTTTTTATTTTAAGAAAAATTTAATCTCTAATTTTGTGGTAACGATTGGGTCTCACCAAAGTTTGAGATGCTTAATTGATAATTAGTTGTCAATATTTTTATTTAGTAAAAAAAAAATCTCTGCTATATTTTGTAAATACTTAAGTTGGGGTGCTGAAACTGAATGATGTAATATTTGTAAATGATGTATTTATATATATGATATTTAGAAAATAATTGTCAATTGTTATCATTTAATCTTGGATTGTTGTCGGCTCTCATGATCCTCGGCTTTACGTGGTCTCACGTTGGCGTGAATGCTGTACATTTGTTGGCTTCTTTGCACTCATTGCGATCATTCGACCTAAGCCCAATGTTGGGGTGGGTTTATTGGTTGAAAATTTCCCCTGTTAATGAATATTTGAAATGGATGAGTTTCAGGCCTCTATTTCAAGCATCCAACTACAGTTTTAGTTTTAGCTCTGAGATTGCACTGAATAATGTATCTTTGAGGTAAACCCACTCCTATTCACTCCAATAAGGAAATTAAAATGCTTGCCTAACTTTGAATGCTCTCTTGTTGAACAATTTGCGAATATGAATTGCCTATGGTTGCCCTTCATAAGTTTCATCATGGTTTAGGGTTGGTGGGCTTATATAGTGTAGGATTAATTGATTTCTAGCATTTCCTCATCAAATTATCAAATGAATCACTTGGCTACACAAGATTGTTTCATATTTTGTTGATAACTTTTACATCAAAGTGTTGAAATGGATGACGTCTTTTGATCCAATGATTGAACCTCCCATTGTTCTAGTTTGGAACAATTTCCCTTGAGGTTCATTTAATATCACAATCTATTTATTAGCTTGTTTTCAAAAGTACAATCTTGTAGATAGCCAATATTTTTGTTTTCAATCCATATTTTTAACAAGACTTTCAGTATGGTCAATCTCTAACAAAACATGAGCCATGAATGATCTAGTAAGATTGACAATAGCGTTAAAAAATTGAGCATGATTTGAGAAATTGCTTCAATATCCATTCCCGCATGAAAGTGCAAAAGTTGATAAATATGCTCATGCATTTATTTTTAAGAAAAAATGAAGATGGTTTATGTGCCGAAATGGAGTACTGATGAGCTTGTGTGTCTATTGAGATCAATGTAATTTAAACAATGAAGTTGAATGATCTAGTTATTAACCCTTTGACTGCGGAGGAAGTCTTGAAATCAGTGATGTAGTCGAATACTCAATTGTAGGAAACTGTGTGGTTGATTCTCCACTTGGTGGTAATATGTTGCAGGTTCTTTGATTTAGTTTATCATTTGTTAGAGGCTAACACTTGCATAGAATGAATTGGTCACAACTTATTTGAGAATTTTTTTGTGAACTGAAGTGCCATTCAAGACATTATTACGCGAATTGTGGTCAAAATGTTGTGGATCTCTTAATGGCCACACATGATGGAGATGATCGAGGTGAATGACTTAGATGGAAGATACTTAAATAAAGAGTAAGGTTTATGGGTTGATTATCTGGTGGTTTATGAAGCAATCGTCTTGACGTTGAACCCCTTTGGTGTTTAATGGGGTACCTTGCAGGCTACGAGAAGAGGTCCTCTCCAAGGCTTCAAACCATGCTTTTGGAGGTAGCTGACATTGTGAGCAAGAGGATCAAGGGGGAGATTGATGTGTTCTTGGGGAGGATGGTCTGATGGGAGCCCCTTTGAATAGCTTCAAGAGTATATTGATGAAATTCATATTGTCTTGCGCAAGAGAGAAACTGAGATCACTCGTTCACCTGCTTTGGGGGTACATGATGATAAGGATCCAACAAACCTTAATCAGCATGCAAAGGAATATCATATGAAGCTATTCTCGAAAGTTATATTCTAAGAACAAAGATGTGAAGTTATTAAGGTCAAAGCGAATTATATTATGGTACATAAGAATTTGAGTTATCGCAAATAACATCAGAGCAATATTAAGTGTCAGAAACGAACTAAGTGCCATGCGGCAAGGCAAAGTACCACTCCATAAAACAACCTCTTGAATCCCCATGATGAGATAAGATGCTACATGATGAAGGTACCACTTGAACCTGCAACAACAACTAGTTCTATTTACTCAATGAATTGTTCTTGGATCTATATGTGAAGATTGATAAAGATAACAATTATTTAAGTTGACAAGATTGTGAAATCCCTTCAAGTATAGTTAAAAATCTTAAATGTAGAGAAGCTTACTTAGATAATTGTGAAGTTTCTATTAAAAAGATAATAGTAAGTGCGCTCAAATGGAACCACTCCTACTTGAAAAAATTGTAAAATCATTAAAGTCAAAGCATACAATACTTTCTTTCGCATCATTCACAACTTTCCATTTCTTTGATTTCTTATCGATAACTTTACTGATAGAACATAAACAATAAAGATGAATAATATTTAGTTTATTACTTTAACAAGATAGACATTCAATACAGTATAATGTATAATTTTTAACAAGATATACATCTATGAATCATTCAAAAGCACTCTTGCTAATTTTTATATTTATTAAGACGAACAAGAGAAATCACAAAAAATAAATTACATTAATTTATGTATTATACTGCATTATCAAAAACTTCTACACATTCACTCGACATAGTAGATCTTTGACAACAGATTCACTAAAACTTGTATAAGGAAAGAAATTTGCTTAGTTAACTTAGAATAGGGAAATAAGATAGATTTGATTTGCATTAAATTATGAGGTCCAATACATAAACCAGCAAATAGACATATGTGACATGTCTAGACGTAAAATAGAAATTGATAAAATGCACCTTTCAACATGAGCCATGCAAATCTATCTCTAAGCATTTTTAAATTTTGTCTAATAATTTGTCCAATTTTTAGTTTGGATTGTTGAGACATTTAGCATTTTTTTGAATAAATAATTTGTAACATTGAATAAATAATTTGTTACTGTTGTTGAATACTATATTGTCATGCTACAATGCACAATGTTGATGGTAGGTGACAGTGGTTGGCAGAGAATCAACAAGCGAGAAAATGATTGGTTAGTAGATAGTGGTGATGGTTGGGTCGATACAAATAGTGACTTTCATATACAGAAATTAGTCGAACAACATTTTTAAAACTACTTAAAATTATTATTTGATGGGCTACTCTTCAAAACAGACATAAAGCAACACCTAAAATAACATACTATAGGCATGAGGATTTTATATAAAGCAGAAGAGCCAAAAATGCCCCAAATGCAACCAATATGTAAGTAAGCACGATTTTCTATAGGTGAAACTTGCTCTAAAAAATATTAACATTAAATTTCAGAGAGAAATCAAGCATGATTGATATCCTTTCAAAAGAATAATAATGAAAAAAGATGTCAAATGAATAGCAAATTGGCCAAACTGAAGTTACTCGATCTTTTTCCTCAAACAAAGTAATACCAAGATGTTATTAGCTTTATCAACTTGAATATAATGTTAGGAACATAGTTTTGAATTAAAATTTTAGATATTAAGTTAAGAATAGAAATAAAAAAATTCCTCAAGAAAAACTATGATGAAAAAAAGCTTTGGAAAAATAGAACAAAAACAATTAAAGTGGGTAAGCTATGTATAGATATAAATATGAGGCAATAAAGAGTTTATATAAAGCAATTTGAGCATGAAAAATGATAATTTATATGTAATTATTTTAAGAATTCAAATTAATTACATATTCAATTTAAAATAAAAAAATGTGTCATAAACATTTAACACTGATGAACCCTAACAATCAATAAATTTATCAAAGGAAATGTCAAAAGTGGATTCTCATTCAAAGTAAAGTGTGATCAGTTGAAAAACAGATAATACCACAAGAATGGCCAAGCTTCCATTTTTTTATAGAAAAGCAAATGAAACTACAAATCGTGCATGTGGGTAAGCATAAAAGAAAGCATTATAACTCATCAGCTCGACTATGAATTCTAAGATCTTTATTCCTGCAAATCCAAACAGGTACATAAGATAAATTTCAAAAACAAGCTTACATTTTGAGCATGAATGCAAGTTAATGAACAGATAATAAATGCAGACCAACAAAGATCAAATTGATAAAATCAAGCTGATTAACATTTTGATTTATATACGCTTATATCCCTTCTTGAACATAGCAACTTCCTTCAATACTGAGAACGTGCTGCCCTGCCTTGTGATTTTTCCATTGGGTATCCATTTCAAACCAATGTCTAGACAGACATAACATTATATAAATATATATACATATATATTTATGTATATATGATGATGAAAGCAGCACTCCAAACTTTGACAGCATAGTGCTCGAATTATTCAGAAATGTCATCATCTCCACTAAATTGGTCCAAATTTTCCATGCTACGATCGGGTCTATCATCAAAATCATCTTCTCTCAAAGACCTGGCCTTCTTTGAGTATGGAGTATCCACTTTCTCCTGTAACTTTAAAAATTTGATTGGAATTTGACTATATAATAATGCAATCATACTGTATGTTAAAATGACAAAACGTGCATGCTTCATCGATCTAATATAATTAAAAAGTGCATTGCACCAACGGGGTTATTACACTTGATTGTAAGAATTGGAAGGCCATAGCATTTTCCATGTAATAATTGGTAAAATTTTCTTCCTGATAGGTCATTGTGAGTCAAATAAATCAGCTTGATGCTAAAGCGCCATGAAACTCTTACATGCTATAAAAATGAGAAGACAGTCAATCAGTGGAATGGACACTGAATACTCTCCTTTGATACAGAATTAGAAGGAAACCAGAGGAACTAAACTTGAAAATGACGTTAAGCAGCACAGCAATGGCACAGACCATTAATATAATGGAAAATGCTATACTTCCCTACCCATAGCTAAATGTAGAGCCAAAAGGGCAATAAATGCACTTTCAATTATGACTTGACCAGTGAATTATGATTTGTACACACTACTATGAAGTAAGGGAATGCTTAGCAGTTTCCTTGTATCACTTCACTGACAAAATGAAGTCTAAAGAGTTAACATATGAGCTTTTAATAATAATTTTCTTAATAAAGCTCAAAAGTTAATAGTACATACCTGATTTCGGGATATTTGTCCAGATTCCATCACTTCTGTTACAGCAAGGGATGCTCGTTTTCTCACGGTTATTCTTGAAGGGACAGGATGCTGCTCAAACTCATCTCCTGATCTCCCCTCTTTTGCCTTCTTTTTCTTTAACAAAAGCTTCGTGGGTAGAGGCTGCCAAACAAAATCTTTGAGTTATAACGCATCAGTAATCCTGCTAACAAATCCTGGTTTAATCATTACCAGATATCGTGCAACACTATCATCAAAGTTGACAAGGAATGTTGTGGGGTCATCAGCATCATCTCCTCGAACCTGCAATATACAGGACCATGTGCAATACAGTTAAATTTATAATAAAATTAAACAGTCTATAGCATATAACTTGAGGATATACATCAAAAAATGACATTAAATGATCCACAAATTATACACAGAAAACATACATCCCAGTGATACTCCCTAATCCAACAATATGACATATCTTCACTTTCATCGTACATGTCCTTTGATAGCTGTAACAACAAAATCAAGAAGTCATCATAAAATTCAAAAAGTAAGAAAATAATCTCTTAACTGAAGAATTAAAATTTATTTTAAATGAGCTGGAAGCATTGAAACTCTAACAAGTAACGCAGAATTGTTCTAGCTTACTACCTCATCAGGAGCAGGAGCCATGTATGCCAAAAATTTTTCAGGCTTTGAAGGATCAGAGCCATTTACCACAAAGCTCTTCAATAAAGCCTGTAAACAGCAATATTAATATGATACATTAACTACACATTTTTTGCAGCAAAAGAAAAAAAAATAACCCAGCTATTGCATGCTCCAGGAATTCCATAATGGTGACCAAATTAATAAAAAATGGTTTAACAGATAGTCTAGTAAGAAAAATGTTTTAATGAGAGACAAGCAAGGCGATGGTAGAACATGTTATGTGCCAATAAATCCCATCACTAGAACCCCTTTGAGCGGAAATCCAATATTTGAATCCATAAAGAGTAATAACACAGTTTGTGCACGTTTCAAAATGGCCACCAAACTGAAAAGATATAAGCAAATGTGAAACAAAATTCCCGCTCATTTGATAAAGAAAGCAATAGTTTACCCTACATCATATAGAAAATTCAAAACCAGATACTGATAGAATGGAATTAGTTAAATTTAAAAGGTAAAAATAAGACAGTTTTATGAATTAATAATATAAGCATCATGACTAATTCTCATAGGAAAAGCATTCAATTTTGAGAATAATGGAAAGAACGTTTACATGTGATTCATGTTCATCACGTACGGATCTATCTAATTTGTTGTACATTTCCGCATCAGCAGTTGGCTCACTATCAAATGACACCATCACAAAACGATCGTCATACCTAAAATGAAAATTTTTTTAACTGTCAGACTAAGCAGCTGGACGCTTGATAAATCCCCTGATACTTGAAGAAAATTGGCTTGAAATTTCCACCATCATTATGACATCAAAACAAATAGCAATATATATATATATATGTATGTATGTAAGTTGAATCCTAACTTGCGCTCATGAGAAAATGACAAACAGAATGCAAAAATTTGAAATAATAAGTGAGCAACGCTTACAGATAGAAATATAAATTGTTTTTGTAAAACACAGATTGCCAGTGCAATGCAAAGTTCCATGATCAACTTAAATAAGCCTATTTTTACCTCCCAGGATTCTGTTGTAACCAATATTACTCTTTTGATAGGCATGTTAAATTTACTATTACATAAACCATCACATAAGTTGATTTTTTTTTTCTGTCAACGCTGAAGAAGTATGATATTTCTTTAATGCAACTAAAATAATGTCATTATAATCAGTAGAGATCCAAGGAATTTGTATCTTAAAGTAAGATGTTGCAAAATCTCATAAAAATTTACTACACTGAACAAATGTAGAAAGCAACAAAGAAGAAAATTTAAGCATTTTCAAAAAAATCATCAAATATTACCTTTTCCCTAAGTTTCAACTATGCGAGAACATTTCTAATGACTTTTTGCCAAGCCTTTTTGAACTTCTACTTTTTAATATTGGCATAATTTAATAACTATACTTTCCTAACCGGACATCTAATAGTTTATATTTAATATGCACAAACTATCTCAAGATGACTTTTCCTGGGCTTATGGAATGTAATCATTTCCCATCGTATCCTGTCATATATAACCACTCATCCACCTGCAGACTTCCCTTTACAATAGTTAAATCAGAAGTATGCTTTTGCTTTGTAGACAAACAATCTACCCTATCTAACATTGTTGTTCTATAAAACATTCCATTAAGCATGAGTAGAATTTTTCGATCAAGCAACACACTTTAGAAGTGCTTTCATTTCATCAAACATGCATGAATCCAATTAATCACAGCTATTTCACCCTTGATTTAATAAAAGAACCAAAATATTTAAATTTTTTGCTCTTCTTGATAAGCATGATATCCAATTTCCCTATCCTTGATAATAGAACATCTTATAAAATTTATCTTGCAGTTCAAATACACTATTTCAGATCTACTAAGATCAAAAACTTTATATTCAAAATTTGTTTTCCATAGCCTGAGTTTTGCTTTAATGCATCACTAGTATCCTCAATAAGAAGCGAGTCATCTGCAAATCAAATACACTAAAGTACCTCTTGAATGTTTTGGTAAGGATATCCATAATTAATGCAAGGAAATATATACTTTTAGATCTATTCATGATGTAATATGATTGAATTAGAAAATTAATTGACAAATCACCTTGCATTCAAACATATGTAATTGTTCTATTATACATGTCATTAATAATTTCAATAAAAAATTCTCATTTTTCTTTCCAATATGCTCCAAAGAACTTCTCTTAGTATTTTAACAAAAGTATTTCTAAATAAAAATAATTAAATTTAAATGACAGTATAGCATGCAACCGCTTATGCATTGTCAATAAATGTGGAGCAAACCTGTGAGAATGTGATGTAAACGTCTTATAGTTTAAATTTCAATAATGAGCCCATAGTGTATCACTACACGAAAATATATGTCATAAATCACTAAAATTACGTAGTTTAAATATTGACATTCTCACTAATAAGCATTGAGTTGGTAAATAGTTTAATTAATAAAAGAATAAATATTTCACGCCTTCAAGAAATAAAGCATGTGGAGAAAAAAGTAAAAAAAATTATAGCTTAGTAAGCTCTTGGTGCTCAAGTAAAAATTGCCATTGAAATGGTGCGAGTATCATCTTAAGATAAAAATTAAAGGATAATGGTTGGAAGAGACTCATATCTTTAATAATTATAACTTATGATATAACATCACAAGTGTTTATACCCCTCAAGCATAATTGAATACAAGTATAAAAAAATTTGGCATGCTTTGGAGAAATTGGGTTAAGGAATAATCATAAAGAAAAGTTATTTATAAGAAAATATTAAAATAAACATATTGAAAAGGTGACTACATATTCTATTATAACAGTTCTTTTTATGAGAGATTAATAAAGGAAAGTTGATTTTGGAGTTTGTTAACAATTTCTTTAAGAAAAAATAAGAACTTAATATCATTTATTAAAAATATAACTTTTAAAACCCGGATTAATAGCTTTAGATTATTCTAGAATCGATTAATAGCTTTAGATTCGTAGCGGAGTACAAAAATATTACTAAATCTAAAATACATCATAAAACAAGATGGAATTTTAAGAAATGAAATATATATATTTTAAAAAGTGGAATTTTAAAACTTGAACAATGGGATTTTGAGGGAGAAACCAACTTTATGTGGAATTTAATAGCTAGTTGTGTTCGAAATGTAGCTAAAAGTGTATTTTATTATTTAATATGAAGAGCACCTAATAGTAAAAGATGTTTGGTGATGGAAATAAGATATTTAAGTAAAAATTAAAGAAAAAAAAATATTATAAAAATAATTTATATATACGAATGAATTTTTTTATTTAAAATAAGCTAGTTTGTGAATAAAAATATAAATCATGATGCTAGGATTGTAGCATTCAAAATTTTATATAATAAATTAGAAGTTGGTGAGGGAGAGACACCTATAAAGTAATTGAGTTATGAGAGAAAAATCAAGGGCATAACTCAAGTACAATATATATATATATATAATCAAAAAACTCTTTTTAGAGATGAAAATATTCAATAAAGATGGAAAACTTATTTTACTAAGCCTTTTATTAAAATATTATACCAATACAATTTGTTTGAGCGAATTTAACAACTTAAAAAACAATACTAATTGTACTTTTATTTGGCGGGTTAATAAACTAAGATTTGGAATATTTGAAAAAAAGATAAAAGCTGAAAAGTTATAGGATTTGATGTCATTCTTATTGATGTGCGAAAATATTTGGCTAAGAAGGAATTTTTTGGCTTGCAAAAATAGTTAATATTATTCTAAAGACTAATAAATGCCATATAATTGAAGTATTATTGTACCTATTTATAAGAATAAAAGTGATGACCAAGATTGTGCAAACAATAAGAAAAACAAAATTATTGAGTCATACGTTAAAACTTTGGAACAATAATTGAATATAGATTATGAAAAGACATTCGTATTTTACAAAATCAATTTTGTTTTATGCCCCAATTAGATCCTTCAAGGAATTAATACATTTAAGAAGATGTTTGATGGGAAACTTAAAGAGAAGAACTTTTAATCTAAATTAATCTTGAAAAGGCTTATGATAGAGTATCAAGAGCAGTTCTTTGAATAATTTTGAAGAGGCAGAATTTATGTGGCACATATTAATGATATTAAAGATATATATAATCTGGTTGTAACATGTGTTCGATCACAAAATGGCTTGGCTAATGATTTTCATATAAGCATGAATTACATCAAAGCTCAGCTCTTAATCCATATATTTTTGCTTTAGTTATATATGTTCTTAACATATTTAAAGGAAGGCTCCTTGATGCATGTTATTTGCATGTTGGCATTCTCTTAATTGAAAAGACTAGAGATAGAGTTAAATTATAACTCAAATTATTGAGGACTACATTAGAATATAAAGGGTTTTGTCTTAGCATATTTAATATGATATATATGAAGTGTTACTTTAATCATAATAGAAGTCATGATCTTGAGCACATAAGCAATGAAACCATTTAATCAAGAAGAGTAAGAGGTACAAATATATTGGTTCAATTATTCAAAAATATGGTGAAGAAGAGTGATGGGATTAATATAATTCAAACTCATTGAATGAAAGAGAAGTGTTATTGGAATGTTGTGCAATCAAAAAATCTAACTCAAAATTAATGAAAAATTTTATAGAGCAAAAATAAGATTGCTATGCTATATGGATCTGAATGTTGGCCAACAAAAAAAAGAATTGCTGATAAAATAAGTGTTATAGAGATGAGTATGCTAACATGGATATGTGGGTATACTTGAAAAATAGAATGAGAAACGAGTTCATTCGCAACAAATTTAGAGTGTCTCCAATAGTAGCTAACACATCAAGCATAGATCGTTTGATGCACTTGTTAGCAAAATTAAGTATATGAATTTTGTCCATCAAAAAAGATCTTATCTGTTTAGAACTTGGCAGTGGATTCTATTTGGTCATGCACAACAGAACAAAGGATTCATGTAGTTGACTCCACTTAGTGGGATCAAGGCTTAGTAGTTGTGTTACTGCTGTTCTAGAAATCACTATATCAATCAGGCTGTCAAGTTTCCAGTAAGAAATATTTAGGCACCTTTCATCAAGTTAATAACTTTCAAAAAATTATGAACCCTAAAAGCATTCACAATTGTAGTTTAAGTCGTTAGCTCTTAACAAGTTGACCCACAATAAACTAATTTTGTTTAAAATTTCAAAAGCATCCATCGGACTGTTAATTTGGTTTTCCTGTTGTAAACACCTTAGCACATTTCATAACGTTGATAACTGCTTCTTTTAATTTTGCCAACATTTATTACAAAGTAGAAGCTATCATCAGGATAAAATCACAAGTGAATGTCTACAAAAAATCTTCAATGTTGATAACTACAGTAAACAACAAAAATCATTCACTAACCTCCCAAAATCAGGTAGCAAAGGCATTATCTTCAAAGGTTTCAATGAACGATTGGTTTGATGCACAGGAGGTAAGCTAGAAGCCTTAAAAGATTCTTCGATAGCCTGAATTTTCTTTTCTCTAAGATGATATAGAAATTTATAGTGAATACAAAATGACAATTATCAATATTTTTGAGTATCATATGTGTTAGATACAACAAATAACCTACCTACTATTTAGGTTTTCCAAAAATTGATTCTGGCCTTCCTTGTACTGCCTCATTTCTTTTGCTTGCTTTTCAGACATAGACTGGAAGCATTAATAAACATCCGATTACAAACCAAGGCAGAATTTTGACCAACTATTAAAAACATGTTGCAAGAGATTATATGCCTACCAATTTGGCTGTGTCCATGCTCATAGAGGAAATATATTCTGTATTAACCAACCATGATACCCCTTTTTCTGTTGGGCGTTCTTTTTTTCGAATGCCACCCTGTTTGACAGGAGTTTCAACTTCAATGTCGCGCAATAACTCCTCATCTTCTGGAGCAAGGGGCGGGCAAACAGCAGGACGACTACATATAGACATAGCAATTAATGCACCATATATAATAAATATTATGGAAACAGAAAAAGAGAATCCTTACTTGTACACACTAATGTCAAGAAGATCCAGAGGAATTCCAAGATCTGGCTCGGGATAAAGTTTGGGTCTGTAGACTTTCTCCAAAGATGTAATAGTGTATTTTGTATATCTGCATTAAGCTTTGGTTTCAAAATTAGGACTGATATTACTAAAAAATAAATTTCCAAGAGAGCTTACATTTGAAAAATAAATTTGCAAAAAAGAATTTGATAAGTATATTCTCAAGTCAGAAAAAACAGTAACTACAAGGACAAGCAAAACAAAAAAATTACTGAAAGGTTAGTGACATAAATTCAAACATCGATGCCAAGAGAAGTTTTTCTTCTAAAATAATAACTTAAAAAAATGGCAGCTTCCCAACAAGACAACTTTCATATCATCAAATAACTTAATCAGCCCATTGTTTAAAACAAAAAAGATGCAAACATACGAGTAATAGAAATAGAAATGTTCAACAAATCAAAGGGAAAGTTGTTAATATAATGAAAATGAAATGAATCAATTAGAATTAATACAAACGTTGTTGCTGCAGAAGGAATAGCTAGTATATTTTACATATTCGGTTACACGAAAACAACTATAAAAGCTGATACAGCACTTTAAAAATAGTATAAAAAGATTCCTAGAACCGCTGATTGCAATGCCTTCGGAAAGCATGTCATTTCTTATAGCCTTAAACAATAAAACTATAGAAAAATATTTTTGTGCATCTAATACATTTTCTACACAAAATTAACGGAAAGATTTCCAAAACAATCTTTCAACTAATAGGCCAATTTAGCGCCAATGTTCAACATATCAAATTTAATCACCCAGCTATTCAAAATATCTAACATAGTATCTCAAGTGTTCATTTTGAGCCAAATTTGGTTCCCATTAATTTCATTTCATGATATTAAATTGGACAAAATGAATAGTTGAGAGGCCATATTGAATAGTTTGAAACTAATTTGGACAAAAGGATTTGTCTGAGATTAATTTGAACATAAATAGATGAACATTATTTTAGAAAATTTCTAAATTGTCCAAAAAATAATATACTGTTACAATTATATGATAAAATAATGAGCTTGAGAAAATGCCTCGTGTATAAGATAAATACATATCAGATTTAAACAATGGCTTCAATGTGTACATCAAGTACCCAACACATGAATGAAATTTTTACACTTAGTATTAGAACCAAACAAGGATCAGGCATACCTCGACATGGTAACAAAACACGCAGGACATGCACAAGATGTGCTAAAAGTTATTTCTCATCAATTCGGCACTTCATCCCAAATCTTGGGGTTTCGTAAAGCCCCCATTTTAGTTCACAACTTGTATATTTGTTGCTTATTAGATATCTGTTCTTTGAGTAAAGCCTTGGCAAACCCTAGTTAGACTATAATCTTTGCTTAAATTTGCCTTGTCAGTAATTGAGCCTATTGTTACAAGTTCTCTATAAAAGATGCCCAATTGTTGAGCAATCTACAAGATTAATTTTCAAGCAGCATATGTTCTCCAATATCATTGTGATACCTGCAGAGACCTCAAATTGAAGTTTAAAAAGTTCTTAATTATTTCCTTACATGCTCAAGTGTAGATTAACTCTCCTCTCCCTAGCCTTGATTTCATATACATGTTTTTCAGAATTTTCTTTAAACATTTAACTCTCAACCTAGAGATTCTTTTATCTTAACTCCACATCCAATATTTAAATTTTAAATTTTCTTAAGAAATAATCTTTTAATATTTTCAATAATAATGATTTATTTTTAAAGTAAATAAATGAGATCATGCCATTTATTTACACATTTCATACTAAGAAAATAAAAATCAGTATGTTTAGTTCATGGCATATCCTAAAATCTACAATTATGCTCCATCATTGTGCCTACACTTTGTTGGTACTTGTGCATCACAGTGTAATTCAGGAAGTTCTATCAAAATGATGGATAGCTATTTATAACCATAATGATAGTATTAGATATTTAAATAAAGAAAAATTTTATTTCAAACTTAGAAAACTTTGCATAAAGCACTTCAAAATTGCTAAGCTATGTCGCCTATTAAGGAGTAGAATAATGCATAAAGCACGTCAATGTGCAGGATCTGTGGGAGTTCTGATGCATTCAACCTTACTGTTGGATTGTAAGAGAGATTTATGAATTGAAATAGATATCTAAGACAAATTGGAAGCATCCTAATTATTTAACCACGCCAACCCTCCTCAAAATGAGAGCATATGTTTCTCAGCAAAAATCTTCAATAGTTAGAGCACAGAATTAACACATACGTGAGACAAAAAGATTTACATGTTTTCATAAATTATAAAACCCAAAACACAAAAAAGCCCATTACTGGATCAAAACATACAAGGGGGATCCATATAAAAAGTACTACGAAAAATAAACAAATAAACAATAAAGATATAACATTCTTCCAAAATAGTTTTTCTTAAACCAAAATTGCATTTTCTAGATTTCATACAATGGAGAGGCATTCCAAAATAAATAATGCATGAATATTTAAGAACAACCAAAGATCAGTTATGAATACTAGCTACAAGAGGTAATAAAAATATGCCAGTAAATAAACAAGAGCTTCCCTAACGAGGCATACATATTTACTTAAAGGTTTGATAATGGTTTAGAATAGAAAAATGATCTTCATTTTATATTTACTGATTTTAAAAACATATATGATAAGATCTCAAGAAAAGTTCTTTGAGAGTACGAAAAAAAAAAAGAATTATGTGGTTTATGTTGAAGTTATTAAAGCATGTATAAAGGAAAAAGCAAGTATTTGAGTGCAATGAGGTTTTTATTTTTAATAATTCAGATGAATTTCAGCAAGGTTATGACCTAAGTCATATTTTTTGTTAGTTGTGGAGGTTCACACTGAGCACATTCAAGAAAAGTCCTTTAGTGCATGTTATTTGTAAGTGTATTATTCTTGTTGACTCTAGGAGTCTAGCCGGCTAGTTGGATATTTTTTCTTTTGATAATGACAAACCATTTATACAATAACTTTTTACAAATATTGTCTAATTAGTTAGTGTTGTTTTTGGAAATATTAACATTTTCAGGAAAGTGCATTGCGGATTTGAAGATGCAACATAAATCAAATCACTTGATTCAACAGTTAAAGAAGATTTATTTTTTGTTTTTCAAATTTTCATTGTAATTTAGATAAAAGTTGGTTCTGTGATATAAAGCTGCTAAGCTTTGAGATTAAGACAGTTTAATTAAAAATTACATAAACTGGTCATGCATCCAAACGCATAGCTTGGGCGCCCAGATGCATCGCTCCCGGATGCACAAACCTTGTGCTCAAATGCATAATATGTTTCCACAACGGGTTTAACCCAACCAAAAAAATAATCAGATCCAGAAGTAATATAATGCGTCCAAATGAGTGTATATGTGTCCGCACGTACTTCTAGGATTCCAAAATAAGACCGCTACCATATTTTGAACCCGAATCTTCTCACTATAAATAGGTCCCCATGCCAATTTCCAAATCACTCAATGCTCTTAAAATATCGTTGTAAACTTTCTCGAGTCATTAAGGAAGATATTCAAAAAGCAAATGAATCTTTCAAAAGTTCATGTTCTTAAATATCAAAAATTAAGGAAACTATTTGGAAATCACTCTCAAAATATTTTGTAAGTTCAGTTATTATGCTAGTGTTTTCAATCTTCTTTATTAACCAACTTTAGACGGGATTGTGCTATAGAAAAGTTTATTAGGCATTTTCTCCTAGCAAAAGCCTTGAAAAGGAGGGATTGTTCAACAGTTCCGCAACCAAGTTTTTGCAAAGAAGAGAAAGTTTCTCCGTCTGTGAAGGAGTTCTTGTTGGAGTTGAATTTTTAAAAAAACGAATTTCCAAAGAGTGTGCAAAGAAGGGAAAGCTTCTCCGCGAGTGAAGTTCTCGTTGGAGTGGAATTCCGAAAAAGGCGAACTTTCAAAGAGTGGATATGGGATCAAAAGGATCCGAAGCACTATAAATTTGTGTATGTTCGTTTATTCTTATTTTTCTTTACTTTTATTTATGAATTGTGAGTTTCTTTATCTTTTTACATTTTATTTTATAATCAATAAGCTTTCAAATTTTAATAATATTAAGAAAATTTATATTCCAAAACCCAATTCACCCCTCTAGGTCAGTGTCATCGACTTTTATAGCCAACACGTAACATTAGAGTGTAACTACAAAACTTGGTCTCACGATCAGTGGAGTAAAATTCGTCTTTATTAAATGGCATTATCCGGGAATGGGAATGTTCATGCAACGGAAGGTGCGTCTTACACCCGTCCTCCATTGTTTGATAGAATTGGTTTTGATTTTTGGAAAATGCAAATGAGGAAGTTCATGGACTATCACATATAGGTCCTTGTTCAAGAAGGTTACACAGATCCCTCTACCCCACATAGTAAATAGATCGATGAACAATTCAAAGCCACATAATTAAATGCAAAAGCAGTCACTTGTTTTCAACGTGCATTGAAGCAGAAAGATTACATACGCATCTCATTGTGCACTACTGGAAAAGAGCTTTGAGATTGTCTTATAACCACCATGAGGGAATCGATGATGTGCGAGAGTCCCGCATTAACTCTCTTATGTACAACCATGAACAATTTCAGATGAAATTTGAAGACTTCATATCGGATATGAATATGACTCACAAAGATCATTACTGCATTACATAGTTTAGGAAAGATATTCACAAATCAAAATAAAGTAAATAAGGTTCTTTGGAGTCTTCCTAAGAGTTGGGAACTCTAATGTTTAGACCAATAATGGAAGCAAAGGATTTAAAAACCTAACATTTAGATTTGTTATTAGAATCTTTAACTACTTATGAACAAGTTTTAACAAAAAAAGAAGCTAAACAAGAACTTAATAAGAAGGAAAAAGGGATTGCGCTCAACATCGAAGAGTCAAGGAGGAGCAAAAGTGTAGAAGAAGAACTTGCTTTCGTCACAACAAAAAATAAATCAATGATGAGGAAGACTGGCAAAGGTAGAGGCAAAAATTTTTATAGTATAGAAAATGACATTACTTGCAATGAATGAAGGAAAAAGGTTACATTCGAACAGAGTTCCCAAAGATAAAGAAAGAAAAAAAGAAACGAGAGAAACAAAATAGCTTCAAGAAGAAAAAATAATATAAGAATAACCAAAAGAAGAAAGCCTTAAGGGCTAACTTAGAATCGAAAAGCAACCCTTAATTAAAATAAGAAGCAAACCTCTGTTTAATGGCAAAAAGTCAAGATGAGTCAAATTTATAATCTTCCGATGAAGAGTACATCCTTGCAATAGGAACGATGAAGATATGTGGAACCTAAATAGTGAAAGCTTTAAACACACGACAGAAGATGGATTCAGGCTTAGCACATTAGAACCTAAAAAAGGAAAAGTACTTTATGAGACAATATCAGAATGAAAATTAAAGATATCAGCAAAATGGATACGCAAAATACTAATTATGATGAAAATGTTCTTTATGTTGATGGCCATAAGCAGAATCTCTTGAGGATTAATCAATTATGTAATCTGGTATTCTTATTGAGTTTCATCTTGATTTTGATTTTATTAAAAAGGATAATAAACCTTTAATAAAATAATTAGAGTATAAAATGTCTATCAATTAAATCTAAGTTCGCTTTCAAATTTTGAAAAATGCTTTAATATTAATATCGATGACTCGTGGCTATGGCATAAAAAACAAATCATGCTAACTTTCACAAATTCTTAAAGGATTCAAAATTAGAATTAGTTTCTGGTTTGCCTATGTGAAGGCCCGATGCCGGTTCGGCAGAAACCGTTCTGGCATCGGGTGACTATTCATTGCAGGGTCATATCGAGCAATTTGAGAGAAAAAGAATACGCACATAAAAGTAAAACATATTTTTCATTTATCAAAAATTCTTATTACAAAATACTTCATTGTACAAAACAAAGAAACAAAATAAGCAATTCAGCGCCGACGTTGATCCATTTGAAAATTAGGGTTATTGTGTAACCTCTTCCAGGAGTACCTGGCCTGGTATTGTACAGAAAATAATACCGAGATTAGAATTCCCAGTAATTAGAGAATAATCTAAGTACAGCAGTATACAACAACAAATTACTTTATAAAGGTGCGATTAACGAAAGTATGGTGAAAATAACATGCAAGATAGGTAAGGCAACTGTGCAAAATAAGCAAGCAAATTTCTACAACAAGTAGTTATCACAAAATAACAGTTACTGATGTCATTTTCCAGGAACTAACCCCGAATGTTACTGATATCATTTTTCCAGTAACAACCCAAAATGTTATTGATGTCATTTTCCAATAACAACCCCGAATGTTGCTGATGTCATTTTTCTAGCAACAATCCCGAATGTTACTGATGTCATTTTCCAGTAACAAACCCGAATGATACCGATGTCATTTTTCGGTAACAACCCCGAATGATATTACGTTGGTTCCGGACAACCAACCAAGCTTCAAATGGATTTGGCTCAAAACAAATAAGCAAAACATAGCAGTAATAGAAAAATGCAAGATGTAATGCAAGTCATATACTGGGTACATTTAGTCTTTAAGTTCAGAAGTTCAACAGCTCGAATAAGTGACAGTTCGCTCAATCTGCATTTAGGTTTGGATATTTTTAAGTTAGTTTTTTAATCAAATGATTTAGGAGCTTAATTTTTCATTTTGCTCTTCTTCCGCTTTTGAAGTTCGATTTATTTAAGCTGCTATTAAGCAGTTAAAGTTATTAAAGTGTCTTAATATTAAGATCATAATAATGTATGATGAAAAAGTCAGAATAAAAGATGATGGAATTGGTAATTTAGGAAATAATAGTCATTTATAACAATTGAATCTTTCTCATTATTAATTAATGAGAATAATTCTATTGTGAATGACTAATTATAAACTTGAAAGTTTTAAAGAGAGTAACAAGATTTAGAGAAAACAAATGTGTTCTTCCAATTTCCTCCTCTTACTTTAGAATTAGGATCGCCGGAACACGAAGAGAAGCTGGAACGGGTTGACCGAAGGATGGCCGAGGGCTGCTGGAGCTGCTGTGGGGACTGCTGGGGGCTGCTGGGGGCTGCCGGAAGTTGCTGGAAGGTACTGCCGGGGGCTGCCGGAGGCTGCTGGAAGGTACTGCCGGGGGCTGTCGGGCTGCCAGAAGCTGCTGGAAGGGGCTGTCGGGCTGCCGGAAGGAGGCTGGAGCGGCTGAGGAGGGGCTGGCCGGCTGTTTGGAGGGAGATGGGGCTGCTGGTAGGCTGCCCGGCTGCAGAAAGGGAGGGGGCTGGCTGGCTATTTGGAGGGAGAGGGCTGTTGTGGGTGACTGTGGGGAGGAGATGGGGATTAAATAGGCGCAAGAGGAAGGGGCGTAAGAGGCGAGCGGGAAAGCCGATCGCATCCTGCCCCAGATTCGGCGCAGGCGGGCCCTCCTCGCAGGCGGAAGGGGGTCGGGGTCGTGGTCAGGGTCGGGGTCGGCCCTATGGGCCGACAGCATGCGCCAAAACCGGCGTAGGCAGACGCGGAACCTTCCACTGCAGGCTCTGTCTCGCGACAGAGCCTGCGATCGCGTCGTCAGACGCGATTGGCGAAGGGAGGGGGGGGGCGAACGTAACGAGAAGCAGGGGAAGAACAGGGGAAATTTAAAAAAAAAACTTAAATTTAATATCTTCTCAAATTTCCGTCGTTCGATATCCGAATACAACGAAACTTGACACCGAGGTGTGTTAAAACATGACGAACACCCTCGCGCTAAAAATTTTCGATTCTGAGCAAAATTTTTATTTTATTTTAATTTTGAGGTTTATAACTTTGAAAATTTGCCACGATCAAATCGGCACTCAGAATTTGATGAAACTTCTCGAGCAGCTTTTAAATAATATACTTAACACAATGACACTGAAAACTATATATTCGAACATGCATTTCAATATTTTTGATTTTTAGAATTTAAAATTTTCGAAATTAGATCGGAAGCTTTCGTCTTTCGGATTTTTTTCCGAGTTAGGGCACTTTGATCTAAAATTTGCCCTAAATTGAAATTCACCGGGATCCTGATTCTTAAGGCATGATTCTGACCTAATTTGCAAAATAACGACTTTGGGTCATTACAGCCTAGTTTAGAGTATTTGAAATATTCACCTCATGATTCATGCAACTTAGCAGGCAAATAAGGCGCACGTTTCATTCATCTCAATTAGGATGTATATCACATCTACTTCAAATTCTACACAGATTTGTTTGGCCCAATTAGTCCTACAAACATAGAAGGATTTAATTATACTATTGTGATTATAGATAATTACTCCATATTCACTTATTCTTAGAACCCAAGAATAAAACCTTTTATGAATTTGAGAAATATACTATTTGAATTCATAAAAACTTGCGATTTTTAATCTTTATAATTCATTCGGATCATGATAGAAAATTTGAAATAGTTGTTTCAATGATTTTTAGGTTTTTAATGTAGTAGAACAGATTTTTCCTACTCCAAAAAGACCACAATAAAATGTAGTAAAATATAGAAATAGGACCCTGTGCTAGATGGCTAGGTTCATAATACTGGAGTAATTACCAAAGTATTTTTGGGCTGAAATAGTCAATGCTGCGTATTGTCTTAAACAAGATTTGTGTTCGAAAGAACCTTAAAAAAACTCCAATTGAAATGATTAATGGACGAAAACCAAAAGTTTTATATTTTCATATTTTTGGATGTAGATACTTTGTGCTTAGGGAAATAAAAGTCAATTTTAATTCGTGCTCAGATGAGATAATATTTGTTGGATACTCCTAATCTAGCAAAAACATATAGGGATTTCAAGGAAACTTAAAGTATAAGAATCAGTCAATGTGGTATTTCATGACTAAATTTGAGCCTCATATTAGATATTGCTTAAAAGATTAAATAGAAAAAGATTTAAATAATTTAGATATTGGAAGAGGTCTTGAATCTAGAAATGACTTGCCAAGGAAATAAAGGTATAGGCATAGTCATCATCCAAATTTAGTCATTGGAGATCCCTCCCAAGACATTCATACTAGCAGATCTCTTCATGAACTCAATTAACTAGGCTAGGTTTATGAACCGAACTTTGAGCCACTAAGAGCGAAGTGAGGTTTTCTCTTTCACCCGGGACACTACTTCGCACCTCGCGATGCGTGAACTGGCATGAAAGAGTCCGATAACAGGGCTCGACTCAACTCACAACTCAGTCAGAGGATTTTATTCATTAATAAGTTGACTTGCTAGCCAATGCTACTGAGGCTTTCATAGCATTTACCTTTGAACTAAACTAAACGCAAATCAGATCAACGATTCATTACATTAATAAACTTGAAGAAAAACGAATTTCAAAACAGATACTGAATTGCCTTATTAGCTTATCCATGACAGCCCCTCCCTAAAAGTCAAATCTTCATATTTCTACATGTGATTTTGTATATCTCAAATAGGAAGTGAATGTGAAGTTCGTTACTTTTCCTATGATATACCATTAGCAACATAATGGAAAGCTAAAGCGAGTGAGCTTACTATTACAAAGAGTGACTTAAACCATGCTGCATATACATCTTTGATAAAACCTAAAAATTGTTAATGAAGCACTACTTGATGGAATTCTTGCAATTCGGTTTGAGATTTGGTACCAAAGCCCAATTGTGCAAGTATAATTGGAACTAAGAGGCACTTTAAAAATAAACTAAGTGTTGATGGTGCAGTAATTATAAATAAGGTTCGCTTAGTGGATAAATGATTCAAGCAAATAGAAACAGTACATTTTGAAGAGAGTTTGGCACTGTAACATAGCTTGAAGCCATTAGGTTGTTACTTGTTATGCATCACATTGCAACTTCAAACTATATTATGAAAAATGCATTTCTCAATGGATACAATGATCAAAAAATCTATGATGATAAGCTTTAAATTTTAAAAATATAGATCATCCTATTTAAATGTAAGAACTGAAAAAACCACTCCACAATTTAAAGCAAGCACCTAGAGTGTGGTATGCTTAGTACCATTTTTCACACAACAGTTTCACTAAAGGATCTGTATGCACTATTCTTTTCCATAGGAAAAGCCCAACAGAATGTCTCTTTGTTCAAATTTACATAGATAACAACTTGTTTGGTTCCACTAGTAACATCTTATGTAAGGAATTTAGTTATCTAATGAGCAAAGAATTCAAAATGAGTTTAATGAGAGAATTAAATTTCTTTTTAGGATTGCAAATCAAACAAGACTCACATGGCATTTTCATTTAAGAGAAAAAATAGACTAAGTAATTAAGCCATTTAAGTTCGACAGTAGCAAACCCTTAGATACACCCATGAGTTCAGCCATAGCCTTATATGCCTCGCATAATAATAAAATCGTAGATCAAAAGCTTTACTGTAATATGATAAGCTCACTGCTTTATCTGACTGCAAGTAGAGCTGACATCATGTTTAGCGTTTGCTTGTGAGCTAGATTTTAAGCTGACCTAAAGAAAACCCATTTGATTGATGTTAACTGCATTTTTAAATATCTTAATAGCATCACAACCTTAAGACTTTGGTATCCCCACAATAGAGCATCTTTTGATCATATTAGTTTCTCTTATTCATATTTTACTAGATCAAGAACCAATAGGAAGAGTGCATCCAACACATTCAGTTTCTTAGTAGTTTATTGGTTTCATAGTCAAGTAGAAAACATAATTCAATTGTTTTGTCAACTTTCGAGGTTGAATTCATAACAATTGGATCTTATGACTCAAGCAACAACTATTATATCTAGGGATCAAGCTACATAAAATTTCAGTTAAGTCTGATAACACAAGCGCCATTAATCTCACTAAGAACCCCATACAACATTCACGTACACCACATTGATATTAGGCATCACTTTATTAAAGATCATGTAGCTAGAGGCAATATAATAATAGAAATCATCATCACTAAGCATTAGCCAACAAATATTTTCACAAAGCCATTACCTCGTGAGATATTCAACAATTGAGACAAACTAGGGGTAATTGATCTGTAACCGTTATTCTTTTTTAATATCACAAAAATAGGGAGACTGTTTTAATTTTTGTTATAACTTTTTATGCTATTTAGGGAGCGATGTATCAATTACTTTAAAAAAGATTATATTTTTAGAATATCTTTTATTATTAGATTTTCTTTGAGAATCTTTATTTTATGCACTTTATTGTCTTTTTCACTAAAGTTATTAGGATGTTTTGTCATCATTCTATGAGTTGGGCACATCTGGTTACTTTGATATTTTCCCTTTAATGTTAACAAATCATTTGTGCAATAGTTTTGAGTACTAAAATTTTTGTTTAGTTAATATTATTTTCATAAATATTAGTATTTTCAGAAAAGTGATACTGCGGATTAGAAAATGCAGCATAAATCAAGCTACTCAATTCCACAGCTATAGAAAAAGATTACAAACAAAATTTTTAGGCATCTCTACGTAACAAATATTTGGAAAGAGGGATTGTTCAATTATTCTACAATCAAATTTTTGTGAATGGAAGAAGGCTTCTCCGCCTGCGAAGGAGCGTTCGTTAGAGTGAAATTCTGAAAAAGACAAACTTCCAAAAAGTGGATGTGGGGTCAAGAGGATCTGAACAACTATAAATTTATGTATGCTTGTTTATTCTTATTTTTCTTTACATTTATTTGTGTTGTGATTTTCTTTGACCTTTTACATTTTATTTTATAATCATTACACGTTCAAATATTTATTAATATTCAAAAATTTTATTTTCCAAAATGATTTTCAAAACCCAATTCACCCCTCTTGAGTAATGCCATCAACTTTTATAGCCAACAAATAAAACTAGAAATTAGATTAAAGCAAAGCTTATGTTGTGGAGAACTACAATAAAATCTAAGGAATTCTATCTTAATAAATCCAAAATAAAATATGAAGTCTATGTTTAATTCAAATAGAAAATAAAATAACAAGGATATAATAATTAAGATCATTTAGTTAAAGAGACTGAAAGGTGGTTAAGTCATACAAAATAATGGCAAAATGGAAGGTTATATGATTAACAGAACCTAAGTTGGTTGGGTCGTTTATAGGGTTTTGTGCGATGATAAAATTCCACTTAAGGAAAACTTTATAAAGTAGCTAAAAATAGTTTTGTTGCATAGATATAATATTGATCAACAAATCATACGCATATTAATAAAATAAGGGTTATTGAGATGAGTATGTTAAGGTAGATAGAATATTGGCCAGCAAAACTGGAAGCATATTGATAAAATAAGAGTTGCAAAGATGAGTATGTTAAGGTCGATGAGTGGGAGTACCCGAAAGAATATGATGAAAAATAAAATCCATTCTTTACAAGGTTTGAGTGACTTCAATTAAGAATACGCACAAGTCTTTGTTGTTTATACTTACTATGTGTTGGTCATTTGATATCCAAACAAAGAAAGTTCAGGAATTTTTTCCATGTTAAAGAAGATGAAAAAAACAAAAAAGAGAGCAAGATTAATATAATGTCATTTAACTAGTAATAATCCATTATTTATTTTAAATATTTGGAATTTGCAAAAAATATGTTACTTAACTATTAAACATAATATTATATAATCCATTATTAATCATAATCAATTTAATTAATTGTTAATTAATCGTTTATATAAATTGTAAAGATTGATTTAATCTATAAATAGCATTATTATATTATTTAATACTAACAAAATTAACAACAAATATTCTTTAAATCATAACTAAAAGATAATTTACATAATATATAATTATTTAATATAAATAAATACTACATAAATTAATTATAAGTATTATTATTAAAAACAACAATAATGTTTACTTAATTTCTAATGACAAATAATTATTTATTAATTAAACAAAAACCAAATCAATTTAAATATTTATTTAGCAATTAATTAAAATATCAACAAATCAAGACTATTATTAAAATATTTAAATAGTTGTCAATTATGTAATAAAAATACTTATTTATATATTAGCATTATTAGGATTATTATTCATTAATATATGGATCATTTAATAATAATAATAATAATTACCTTGTTATTAATATAATGATTAATATGACAACTAATTTCTTATTTTTAACAAACTACCATAATAAATTAATTAATATACTTGATTAATTATATTATATTATTAATTTAATAACTTTTGTTAATTAAATAATTGTTGGTTAATTCATAAATAACATAATAACTAACCACTTACTATAAATTTAATTAAAATATTAATTACTAATTAGTTTAATAATTAATTAACTATTTTAAATATAATTAGCATTATATTTAATGACTAATAAAGTAATTGCAATACCCATAATAAATAATTTATTGACTGACTGATATTAGCTATTACTTAGTCTACAATCATAAACTAATAAACATTTTAATTATTTATTTACTTAATACTATTAATTAATTAATTAAAAACAAAACAAATTAAGCTAAAAATCAATGTCATTAAGTCTAAAATTCAAAAAAAAAAGGTTTTGTTAGATAGTCAACAATTAATGTAACTTATTGAATTAACAAAAAACATGACCATGACAAGACTTGACTAGCAAAACAATAGCAGGACATGATTTGATTATGTTTTGCTAATTAATGGCTCACATTAAATACTAAAAAATAGATTTATATTAACAAATTTATAAGCAATTATAACTAGTAAACTAAAGGCTTAAAAAGAGAAATAAAACCAATAAAGATCCCATTAGCTCTCCCAAGTGGTCAAGTCAAAACCATTCTTTTAGCCATCATTCAATTAGTACATGGCTAAAACTAAGATTCACCATTTCAAACCCCTATAATTTGTGTTCTTATGCCACGTTTTAAGCTTCAAGCGTCAACCCTTCCCTCACCTCAAGCTTGCAAGATTATGAGGCATAATTGCGCAAAATCTTGGCCTTCTCATATATCTCCAACTCATTGCATGTTATGATCACCTTGGCTAGACCAATAGCTGTGCACTTTAATGATGCTGACTAGTTAAAAATGGGAATCACCTCCTTCACTAAATGGCTCCTACCCATTGTCATTTTTTTAGTCCCCTTAGTCATTACTTTGATCTTAGTTGGATATCTTATAGCATGACATCATCTTGGGCAGATCCCATAATTCTGTAATTTCTCCAAGCTAACTACATGTTTCTGCATTTTAATGCCAGCACCAAAAAAGGGAAACTCTGGGGGCTAGCAAAAACCACAAAAACAGCTAGACCAGTAGTAATATATCTCTCCCTGATTACAACATATGCCAATATGACTAAAACCGCACAATAAAAAAACTTTCCACAATTCATCCTATAATGCCCACTAATCAAAAAAAATAGAGCAAAAGGTGGAAAATAATCCAAATTAGCATAGTGAAAATAGCCCTTCTCATGAGTTACAAGTTTAATCAAGATGATGGCCATTTTAAATATTTAGTTCAGCTAAGATGCATGCTCCCTCTAGGTCAAAAGACATTTGTGGTAGCAGAATAATGCTGAAGTTACAACAGCACCAAGCCTGGAAACAGTTAGAGAATCGTGCTAAATTTAAAAACTAAAAATTTTGCCAAAAGAGAATAATATTATGTTTGCAAAAGTATAAATGTAGCCTAAAAAAGATATCAAAATCAATAGAATTGGGGCACAGTTTAGAGAGCACTTGGAAATTTTAAGGTTAAAATTCTAATTAACTAAAGACTGTTATAATCCAAATACTTTAAATTTCACAATGCAATAATTAAATTGACTATGCATATATTATAAAGGAAAGCTTCAATAAGTCCATACACATAAAACAGATCCTTCTAAAAGTCAGGTATGAAGTACCTGTAAAACAACAAATATAGGAGCAAAAGGTCTCACCACAGCAACAATGGCTTAAAATACTAAACTTTTACTCTATCATAAAGATAATTCATCACAAAATCTGAGTGGCAAATTCTACTTAAGCTCAAAACACATGGTTCTTTTACTATTAAGATTTAATTAACACTTAATAACATAGCAATTTCAAGAAACGTTCACACCATAAATTATTGAAAATAGTTCCCAAAAAATAAAAATAAAGGTAGATAAAGTCAAAATTCCATATAGCATGCAATCGTTGAGCATATTTGCTATTAAATAAGGATCACATTTTTCTTTCAGTCTTAATACGTTACGATTTTCATTACATAAATTAACAAAAAGGCTAATTAATTAAATTTTATTAACAAAAGGAGATGTAAAGGCCATCCAAAGAGCAATGAGTAGTGATGTAATTAACGAAAGGCATTGAAATGGATCTGAAAGCATCCTAATCAACATGCTAAACTATGAATTTCCAAAATACACAAGTACCAAGATTGTTTATAAACATCAGTTTCTTTAATATCAGCATTCAGATTCTCACCACAAACACATGCTCCAATTTCTATATGAGCACAGAAAAATAGGTGCTTGAAATAAGACCAAAACTTCAACTTCTACAAATTCAGAGTAATAGTACTCAAACAAAATCTGAAATTTGGTTTGTTTATGATCTATATGTTTTACTCAATATAGTCGTCTCATATTCAAAACCTATACAAGCAATTTAAATAAATAAAATCTTTATCATCATCAAGCTAGCCTCATTCAACCATTTGATATCAGCTTTATGACCAATATTTTCCATTCATGCACGTTGAGTGCATAGCAAAAATAAAAGAAAAAAAAATAGCAGTTGGTAGATTAAAAAAATTCATTTTCACATGTTAAATGCATCAAACAAGCAATGATCATAAAGGATAACATACATACCTATCTTTACGAGTATTCATAGCTAATAACTTCGGTTGAGCTGTAGGATCTGGCAACTCATTCCTAAACCTGTATTCAAAAAGAGAGAACTTTCAATGCCATCCTTTGTGGAACTCAAGAACAACATATTAAGCAAACGAATAAGAAAGAATAAAAATATTTCTCTCACCCATATTCAAGTACAATTTATTAGGACATACAAAGATAAATAAATAGTATAATTACTGTTTTACTTCATCAGCATATGGCTGTTGAAGATTAAAGTAAAACTTCTAATTTGTAAATCTAGCATCTAGTCTCTACAGCACACTAGCATCCACCTTACTCCCAATCTAAGTTGTTCCATTTCAAAAGTATGAACCCATCCCTTAATTTATAAGCCTATCCATATGCATGTGTGCATAAGAGGTGCACTAATATCCTAATAGAACGATAGGAACACATTTCCTACCATCCAGCACATTTAGAAGGGGTCAAATTTAAAAGAGTGAAATGATAAGATTTTACGTTTCTGCAATACTTTTTTCCATTAGCTACTTCATATGTATGTATATTATAGACAAAATATACCTACAGAGAAAAAGAGTTACTGTACTAAACATTAAAAAGAATATGATGACTTTCTCACAAATTTCTCGCTGTATAAAGCAAATTTTGAATGGCTTGGCTTTAGAAACAAAAGTAATCATAAAAATGGACAAAATTTTAATAATATATTTAAAATCAGAGGCATCAATTTTTGTGATAAACAAAAAGATGTGTTGGGGGAAAAATGACTTGTGCCTTTAGCGTATTGTAGCATAGATCAAATATATAAAATAAGCATATACAAGTATACATACACAAGACAAAATCCCTTGCAATGGTAGGCTTTAGATTAGATATTTAAATTAATAAGACATTGATATGCCGGTGACTAAGCTTATAAGAAAACAGTAATTATTGACATAGCAATTTTTAAAAGACAACTTTTTCACTTTGATAATAATGTGCCTGAAAACATTACCATTTGAGTTGTTTAATTAGTTTTAAAAAATAAGCTATATAAATGATAGCTGAAACATGATCATTGCATTAACAAATTATAATGATATGAGATTATATTAACAAATAGGTTGGCAAAGTTTCTATTAGAAAAAAAGCTAAAATAGTTAACAACAAACAAATCTTGATGAAATATTATACATTTTTCTAAATTTATAAAAGCTTTGATATTATTTCAAATAAACATAAGATATTGTCTCTTTTAATATACAATGTATATAAATGTATATATGTGTTAATTATATAAATATATTGATTTTAGGTCAATAAGCTTTTGCAATATTATTGATTAAACTACTACTAAAATCATTGTTGCTAGACTAAGGGATAGTCTTCTAAGGATTATCTGTCTAAATTAAAGTGGTTTACCAAGGGAATATATGTGGCAATGCTCTTTTGGTTTAAGAATTACCTAGTTATATTAATAAAAATTGTAGAACATAATATAACAATTAAATTGGATATGTTTAAGACCAATGATACTATACAATGGAGCTTTACTCTAAAGGCATTTAGAAATTTTGATTTTTGTTTTCTATTTTTAATAACGACGTGAACTAGTTATTTTCAAAAATTACTGAGGGTTGAGGCAAGGAAATCCTTAGTCGCCTGCACTTCAAAAATTTTCTAGAGCCATTAATGATTATTTTCTAGAGCCATTAATGATCTTTTTAAAAATTATACTTCTAGTATTTTGGGTACTAAAATATCCTTTGGTATTTCTCATTTGGCCTTGGTTAATGGATTGTTAATCTTTTTTAATGAAAAGAAATCACTTTTGCAAAAACTTTTTGAACATTTTTATGAATTTTGAGAAGGTTTCTGATTTAACAATTAATAAAAATAAAAGCTATTTTATGACTTCAAAGTGCTTTAATGAGGCTATGATAATATTGCTTCTTTATCATAGTTTTTCCTTACTAATCAATTTATTACTTATCTTGGTATCCCCTTTCTAAAAGTTAAAACAAGATAATATATTAAAAAGAGATTTGTAATAAGATTAGTAAAAAACTATCTATTGTAAAATTTTATCATATGATAGTCACTTAGTCCTTTTGAAAAGGCATTTAATGCGCAATGCTTATATATATGCTCTAGGTCTTGAATCTACCAAATGAAGTTATAATGAAAATTGAAAAAAGCATTAATAAAAATGCATTTGTTTAGTTGGGAAGATCTTTGTTTACCTTTGAATGAAGATGAACATGGATTTAGAAAAGCTCAAAGATCTTATTAAAGCATTTATTTTAAGGTTTTGGTGGAATTTTAGAAGTTGTACTAATCTTTAGGCTAAATTTAATAAAATAAATACTATAAAAATAATCACACTTGTAATATTAATAATAAAAGTAATGATTCCCCTATGTTAAAAAAATTATGCCATGTCAAGGAATCGGATGAAAAAAACACAGCTTAGTGTATTGCTATTGGTAATGTGTTCTTTTGGTATGATTGTTGGTTTAGTAAAAGGTCCCTTGGTAATAAATTTCTTAATTTGCATTGTAAGTATATTAAAGTATGCAATTTTTAATAGCAATTGGGATAGAGACAAGCTTAATGACATCCAAGTAATATTATAAATGAAATTCTTACAATCCCTATAAATGAGGATTTAATGAATAAAATATCCTGAAAAGGATCTTCTCTTAATCACTTACATTTAAAAAAAGCTTTTGAAACTTTAAGACCCATAAATTTTATTTTTTTGTAGGAGGTTATTCAAGAGATTGTTCATACTGATTAAATTTTACAACTGAAAGGTTTTGAAAATGCTTCTTAATGTTAATGTTGTCAAGCTAGCTACGAATCTTTAGCTTATCTGTTTATTAAGGGTGAGAACGCTGCCTCCATATGGAGATATTTTAAGAAATTATTTGAATGTTTTCCATATTTAAGTTCACATGCTAATACTTTTTTACTTGTCTGAAGAATTTCCGAAAACTAAGTCATGTATGGTTGCTAGACTTATTATTACTCTTCTAATTGGGTTTGAGAAGGTAACAATGCTGATAATTGGTTGACTAATGAAAAATTAGATTTGGTAACTTCACTTAGTTTTCTTCTAATGTTGGCTTGCTTATCTCAAATCTTCAGCTACCTTATTTCTGACTCCGAATTTGAATTTTGAGATGGTTTGCATGAGCCTTTTGATGCTGGTCCTTTGTTGATAAGGGCTGAAAAGTGTTATCTGATTTTTTTTCTTTATCAAACATCTCTTGCAAAGAATTAATTTAATTTCTTTTCTAGAATAATTGAATCAATTTTGTTGAAAGAGATCACATAAGAATCCCTAATATATCTTCGTTTTATTGAATTCAACTCATTGCATTTTCTAACCTGCAATGAAGATTCTCTTATAGATAATTGTTTGGGGCAGGCTTTTTAAGTGGATTCTGGTATTTTTGAATATTCTAAATCTTGCATCAGTGCTGAATTGTTGTGGTATTAAAGCTGGTTGTGCATTGCTAGAGGTTTACATTCATAACTATATTTTTCTTACTCTTCATAAAATTCAAGTTTGATAGCTAACAATTAATATTATAACCCCCTTTACATATCCATACTCATATTAATGAATATTTCATCTATACTGATTTTAATGAATCTATTTTATAGAGTGTTTGGTAGTATCTTTGTTTTGCAGATTTGGCTTTACTCATTTAGTTCTACTTTTTGGATGCTTTGGATTCAGTGCAACGACCCGATGTCGTTACTTTGAAAATTAGGTCAAATCTCACCTCAGAAATCAGGATCCCGGGGAATTTCAAATTAGGGCAAACAAAAATACCTCTAGATAGAATAAATTTTTTAGATCAAAGTGCCATAGTTTGGGAGAAATAAGGATAATAAAAACTTCTGCTTTATTTTTCTAAACTTTATTAAATTCAATAAATCAATAACATTGAAATACGTGTCTGAATTCATCGATTTTTGTGTCATTATATTACGTACATTATTTAAAAAATGCTCATGAAGTTTCATCAATTTTGGATTGTCAGTTTGGCCTAAATTAATTTTTGAAGTTTAAAACTTCATAAATTAATATAAAATAAAATATTCGTTTGAATCGAAAATTTTTGGAGCGAGAATGTTCATTACATCATAACACACATATATGTTAAATTTCCTTATTTTTGGACTCCAAGCGGCGAAAAAATACGAAAAATTTAACTTTAAGTAAAATTTTTGATTTTTCCTTAAAAATATTTCCCTTTCCCCCCGATTCTCCTTCGCTCCCGGGCGAAAGGTTCCGCCTATTTAGCGCCTGGAAGGGCCCCACCCCTGTCTGACCCTTCTCTTTTTAACCCCCCCCCCACTCCCTCACCTTCCCCACACACCAGCCAGCCCCCTCTCCTTGCTGCCAGCCCCTCTCCCAGGCAGCTGCTAGCCCCGGCAGCCACCCCGGCCACCCCCGACAGCCATTCTGGCCACCCTTTCGGACCCTCCAAACCAGCCAACCCCTCTTCGGCCTCCCCAATTTGGCAACCCCTCCGGTTTCCCTCAATCACGTTCGGCCTCCCTCCTTATTGCGGCGACGACTCTAACCAATGTAAGAGGAGAGGGAAAGGAGGTAGAGATGAGGAGGTTTTACTATTATATATTTCTTTTTATATACTGAATATTTCATTAGTATGAAAATAAATATGATAAAATTAGTCATTCACATTATTATTATTGTCGTTAATCAATAATGATAACAGTACAAGTGTTATAAAATGACTATTATCTCTAATTTTGTCAATTTCAATTAAGTCATTTTTTTATTCTATTTTTTCTTTCGTACATTATTATTATCATTATTATTAAATAATGATAATAATAACGCTATAATAAATATTACTGTTATCGCAGTAACTTAAAAATCGAACATCAATCATAACAAGAAAATGAAAGAAGAACGGAACCGAAGTGAAGATAAAATCACTCCTAAAATTTTGGATTAAAAAGTTAATTTAAAATATTCAAATTTAATGCAGATCCAAAAATTGAACTGTCAAACTTTGAATCTTAAAGAATAATAGTACCCAGTATATGATATGTACTACTTTTTATAATTTATTGATGCTTAGCTTCGCTTATTTGTTTTGAGCTAAATTCATTTGAAGCTTGGTTAGTTGTTCGGAACCAACGTGATAACATTTGTGGGTCACTGAAAAAATGACATCAGTGACACTTATGGTTGGTTATTGAAAAAAAAATATCAAGTAACCAACATCATTTTATTCATAATTGTCACTGGAAAAATGTCATCAGTGACATTCGTGGTTGATTATTGAAAAAAAGACATAAGTACCAACATCATTTTATTCGTGGTTGTTATTAGAAAAATGACATCAATAATATTCGTGGTTAGTTATTGGAAAAAAGACATCAAGTAACCAACATCTTTGTGATAATACTTGTTGCAGGAAAATTTTATTCAGTTTGCGATATTTCCTTATTCTTTCTGCATTTTATTTTATCCTTATAGCTATTAATCGCATATTTGCTCGTATAAAAATGTAATATTATTTTATTTACTGGTACTTGGAGTATTCTCTAATTATTGGGAATTTCAATCACGGCATTATTTTCTGAACAATACCAGGTCAGGTACTTCTGGGAGAGCTTGAAGAAGAACTTTAAAATTTAAAATTGTCGATGGACCTATAGCACTATACTACTTTTGTTTTTATTTTTATTTTATTTTTTCTTTTGTTTCAATTCCTCTTAGATGGACTTTGTAAAGAGAAATGCTGAAATTTTTTTTTTGTAATATGGAATATTAAATGAATGAGAAATATCTTTGGCTTTTGTATGTGTATGCTATTTTTTCTCAAATTACTCAATATGATCTGCGGTATGTAAACACCCGAATATCAGGCCATCACATTCAGACTCATTAATTCTATTTGACAAGGAAAAACTAAAGGGGGGTATGACTTTTTGGAATAAAGATCATGAGGATGGATCTTGGAGCTCTCTTGATATTCTTTTTCTTCTAATTCCTTTTTTTTATCTTTGTATTTTCTTTTAGCATGTTTCTTCTTTCCCTTTAAAGGCCAGCCCCTGCATGTCTATCTACTTTTGTTTTTTGAATTATGTGGGATTGACTCTTTGGCCAAGAGTATGTAAGCACCTTGAATAAAATATTCGAATATTTTTCATTACATATAAAACTTCCTACTTATTTTTTTTTTAAATTTTAGTCACTATTGGAATTTATTAGTATTATAATTGAAATGTTCTTTCTTTGGATAGCACAACTATTTTGGACTTACAAAGAAAAAGTTCAGAGATTGTTTGGTGTGCTAGAGTTGAATTATTGAGATAATTCAATTACAATATATTTCAAATAATTGTTTTACTTTTGTTAATGTTTGGACAGTAGCAAAAGCATTCCAAGAATTAAAAGTTTAATCAATGTTTGGATATAATTTGGTTGCAATATTAATTCAAAATTCAAAATATTTCTTTGCAAAACTATCTAGTTAGCAGACTAATTGTGCAAGGTCAATGAGAAAGGGTTAATCGGTGGTGGAAAGGTCAAGCCATGAGTCAGCTGAAGTTGGTCTACCATTACATATTAGTATAAGTGCTTAAAACCTTATGAACAAGCTGGCCATCGCATAGGAGCCCAACTAGTCACTGGTAAAGGCCGGCGAAGGTCAGCCAACGGCCAACAAAGGTCAGCACAAGCCACCGGCAATCGAATTGGGAGGGTAAAGTGATGTGGTTGGAAGGCCGCTGACAAGAAAGTGATGCTCGCAATTTTTGTCTCTATGATGTGTATTATGCGTAACTGAATTTTATGCCCAATTTTAAGTCAATTAAGATAATGCCAAAATGGGGACACTTGGAATTTAATTCACACAAAATTTTACTTTCATTGTTATTATTACAGCCCAAACACCCAAATTTGTAGAGTTTCTAGATTTCAAATATTTTAGACACAATTTATAACAAATCAAATGGCACCTAGAAGAAATAAAAATATTAATTTTAAAATAAGCAATCAATTTATAAATTTCAGATATTTCAAATGAAATTTAAATTTAAATTAACAGTATCCAATTATGTATTATGTTCATTTTCTCTTTTCATTAGAAGGGTTCTGAGCAAGAAAAATAGCGTGTTGCAATACTTAGATTATTACATGTCTATTACAAAATATTAACAAAAAAAATTTAAACTTAACTTACATCTTATGATAAATGCTAAGTCAATGTTCAACCAATAGTTTCTTCATCTATTTTGATGTGTTTTTTGCAGTAAGTGTCTTTTTTTTCATGCTCAATAACAAGTACCATATTTACATAATATGTATACCGAATGAGAGAAAAAGTAAAGTAAAATTACCAATATTTCTAAAAGAACAAATGCTCTTAAGCTTTCATTGGAGAATTTAAAGCAAGCAAAGCCATAGAATTTTCCAATAAGCTAATCCTAATCAAATGGATATTTATGATATGCTGGAAAATTTTGGCATAATTTAGAGTAGTTGGTTCAATGAATATCTAAATGAAGATGTTTTTTATAGAAGGACATTTATATAGATATGTTTGAAGAGTAGTTAAAGAATTTAATAGTACTAATGATGATTTTGATTTTTAAAAATTTAACAAAGAAGTTTAGAGTTTATTTTAACTTATGATCTTATAATTACAACATTTTACTTTAAGAAAAAAGATGACTTTATCACTTATAAAAATGGGGCTTCTAAAACTAAAATTATATATTTTCTCTTAAATAAAAGAGATCATTTATATTGTAAGGATTGTAAGATTATTCCAAATAATTATTTGACAACCCAAGATTATTTATTGGTTTTAGAATTTGAAATAAGGGTAACAAAAGTAATTTTAAATCTAAAATATATCCTAAAACTAGATTGTGAAATTTTAAAAATGATAATATATATATATGAGAGAAATTTTAAAATTTGGACAATGAGATTTTAAGAGTGAATCTAACCTTAGGAGGAATTCGGTTACTAGTTGTGTTCGTAATATAGCAAAGAATTTACTTGGTGAATCAAAATGAAGAGTACTCAATTATAGGTAGTGGAAACAATATGTTCAAGTTAAGATTAAAGATAAAAATCATATTAAAAAAAAATAGTCTAATGGTAAAATTGAGAAGAATTAATAAAATATAATGCAGTTTGTTGTGAATCCAATATAACAGTTAGTATTGCTAAGAATGCAATATTTGAGGGTTTATATAAAAACATATAAACTATTAAGCAAAAAAGATATTTATAAGCTTGCCAAATTAAGAAATAAAAGAACTAAAATTTTGACTCATGTAAAATATATTAAAAATGATAATCAAAAAATTCCTTTTAAGGATAAAAATTTTAAGAACAGATAGATAAAATATTTTACTAAGCTTTCAATGAAAGTTATATCAATACAATTAATATTAGTGAATTTAATAATTCTAAAAATATTAACAATTATACTTTCATTTAAATATTAGTAGATTTATAATTTGAAATGCTTTAAAGAGGATGAAGAGCACAAAAATAATAGGATGGAACAACATTTTTATTGATGCATGAAAGTGTTTGGGTGAGGGAAGAATTTTTCTGAACTTATCAAATTATTTAATATTATTTTAAAGACAAAAGATGTTTGATGAGTGAAGAAAGAGTATTGTTATACATAGTTAGAAGAATAATAGCGATGCTCAAGATTATATATATTAGAGAAGAATCAAGTTAATGTGTCATGTTAAAATTTTGGGAGAGAGTAATTGAATATAGATTACAAAGGGATACTCGTATTTCTCAAAATCAATTTGATTTTATCCAATTAGATCTAACATAGAATCCATACATTATAAAGAGGTTTAATAGAAAAATTAAGAGAAAAAAAAATCTTCATTTAATTTTTATTGATCGAGAAAAAGCTTAAGATAAAGTACATAGAAAAAATTTTTGGAAAGAAAAAAAAATTGTCATATAATTGTTGTTATTAAGGATATGTATAATAGGGTTATAACATATGTTCGATCACAAAGTGGCTTGTCAAATAATTTTTCTGTTATCATAAAGTTAGATCAAGGCATGGCCCTGGGCCTATATTTATTTTCTTTAATTATAGATTTTCTAAGCACATTCAAGAGGAGAATACTTGGTACATGTTATTTGTGATGACATTCTATTTATTGATAAGACTAGGGATGGAGTTAAAGCAAAACCTGAGTTGTGAAAACCTCGAGAATATAACTATTGAAGGTCATGTGATCAAGAAGAATGAGATGTTCAAATACCTTGGTCATAATGTGATTAAAATAATTCAAGCTGGTTGGATGAAATGGGGGAGTGCTTCTGGAGTGTTGTGCGATTGAAAAATTCCACTCAAAATTAAGAAAAAAATTATAGAGCAATTATATGACCAACTATGTTATATGGGGGCTAAATATTAACCAACAAAGAGGAAACTTACCAATAAAATAAGTGTTAAAGAGATGAGAAAGCTTAGACAGATGAGTGGAAATACTCAAAAAGATATAATGAGAGATGAGTTTATCCGTATCAAGGTTGAAGTGGCTCCGGTAGTAGATAAGATTAGAGAATGCCGCCTTAAATGGTTTGGGCACATTAAGCGTAGACAGTTCAATGCCCCTGTTGAACAAATTTTTAAAAAGGCATGAGAAGAAACTATTAGAAAGAATATTCTCAGTTTGGAACTTAGGGAGGAGGGGCTTCTATTTGATCTTGCACAATGGAAACAAAAGATTCAGATAACCGACCTTACCTAGTGGGACTAAGGCTTGTGTTGCAACTGTTGTTGTTGATTTATGACATTGGAAGTTATGCCTACAATGAAAGCTATATACATGGTACAAATGTTGAATTGCTTGGAAATAACAAAGTTAAGAAAGTATGGTCTCAATCCATAAAGTAATGTTTAGTTGCGTGAATGGGATGGTGTCACTTATAAAATTTTATTAAGTTCACAAAAAAAAAAAATCACTTGTATCACTTAAACAGCTACTGTTAAAAAGCTTGTTTATGGTGTTAATAATGATAACAAATTTAGCTTCAGTTATTTGTGTCATACCAAGAGAAGCTTAATAAGAGTCCCATATGCTTAAGAATTAAGATGACACATATAGTGACCAAAACCTTGAACAATCATTTTGAAAATAAGAAGAAATATAATATTTATATAAGTCAGCAAGTTTGTAACTTTGGGGGCTACTTTGATTTGCTACATTTTAATGTTGCTGAAATGTCAATTCTAATATGATATCATGTCTCAATATCAATGTTATTATGATGCAAGTGTCTGGTTGATGATTTTGAAGATGTGATTTTTAAAATAATAAGTCCTAAGTGATTCTATCCTTTTAATTTATTATTAATTTTTAAATTATAGTAACCTCACTTGCATAACCTTGATTGTGAGCTCTGAAAAAAATGCACTAACATCTAGAATTTAGAGATCACCATATTTCACAAAACATCTAGATGCCACTAATTATAGTTAAATTTGTATTTAAAAAATGTTATAGAAAGATGTATGTGAACTAACTAGGCTAAGGCCTATTTGTTTCGGTTTTAACTTAACTTAACTCTGGCTTAAGTTAGAAATTCTGAAGAAGCTTATACTCTGAACAACTTGAGATAACTTAAGTCATATCAACTAAAATCATAAGCCTTTCAATAAAAGTCAACAAAAGTATAACTTAAGAAAAATATATCACATCGGCCTAATATCATCAGCCTAGATAAGTTAAGCTAAACTTGAAATGTACAGACCCTAAATATTTAAATAAGATTGCATAACATTGTATAACATTGTATATCATTGGGATATCAGTCAGCCAAACAGACCCTTGACCAATTTGATAGCAATGCAATTTCTTTTATATTTGAGCCACCACAAATGTACAGCCTAGTGAAAAGTGTGTTAATCATATTTTCTTTAAGCCAGCTAAATATGCCAGTTCTTAAAATGTAACTGATAATTAAATTGAAATGGCCATCTAGTCTAACCACATCAAGTGGCTACAACAGCAAAGCATGAGAAAACGATCCGTGCCCAATAGCAGCATTATATCAAAAGTAAACATCTCAGATTTCTCATAAAACATCGACAAGAAACACATGTAACTCACTTCATTTTGCATATGAAAGTCGTCGGCTTTTTCAATCTGTTGTCGACTCTATCCCCGGTCAGTAACGGAGTGGTCCTCCTATCACCCATCTTTGATCCCATCATTGATCCATGAGGCCTTCCGCTACCATTAGCAGCCACCAGCATCTGAGTTTTCTGCAGTACCTTTGCCTGCGACTGTTTCAGCATCAGCTGCCTTCTTTCATCCTGTTTCTGCTTATCATACTCCCTCCTCTTACTCGCTTTCCTCTCTTCCTCTGTCTCTGCCCTTCCCGGTAACAAAGACTTGCCTGGTTGTGGTACATGAGACTTCTGATGCCTTAAAGATGCGTGGGCAGATGCAGAAGTAGGGGCAAGGACAGGTGCTGGAGGAAGGCCGGCTGCAGCGGAAATGTTAGGGATTGCTGACTTCCGAGAGAGATCCAGATGGGCGGGCGGAGGGGGAGGAGGGGGAGGGGAAGCTGGTAGGGGTGGTGGAGGGGGTAAAGAGGAACTGACGTTTGGAGGAGACGAAGGCGGTGGAGGTGGTGGAGGAGGAGGTTGATGGGGCGGATTGTAGTAGGAGTACTGTGAAGAAGGGTAGTACTGGGAACGAGGAAGCTGCGCGGACTGAGCGGACGGCTGATGAGCAGAAAAGGAAGAAGACGATAGAGACGCCCCCGTGATTGATGGCGGCTGTGGCGGAGGATACGCGTACTGTTGCTGGCTGTGTTGCGGACCAGCGGAAGAATTGCCAAATTGGTAAGGTTGAGCACCTGCGCCATAAGCAGATGCGGGAAATCCCCCGCGAAGAGGGTATTGGAGCGGGGGACGAGGAGCGATATGGGTCTGGTTTGGAGGCGGCGGGGGCAAGAAGGACGATGAGGGTGGTGGAGGGTGTGGGAAGGGCCTGAAGGAAGCCATGGCTGGAGATCGGAACTTGTCGGCGAATGCAGCGGCCGGATCAGTGGAGGAGAAGGGGAAAAGATGGTCGCCGGAGAAGTACGTTCGATCTGCGCAGAAGATATGTTATCAAGACGGTGGAAACGGGGGAGAAATTGAGGGTTTAATTTTATTAATTTATTTAATTTCGACAAATATATAATAATTTATTTAATTATTTCTTGAAATTCTAAGTAAATAGAAGAGTGCTATTAATATTGCTCTAAAAATACCAAAGAAAAATATAAATGATACAATAAATTTATGTGTAAGCATTTAATTTATTAAATATATTTTTTGTACGAACATATATACAAAAAATAAAAATCAAATTATTTTTTTGATTTTAAATACTTTAATTTTTTTATTTTTTTGATACTCTTAATATTATATATATATATATATATATATATATATATATATATATATATATTGGATGTTTAGCTATATTTTTAATCCTAATATAGATTTTATATAATTAGCATCTAAATTTTAATATTTACAAAACTAACACTTTTATCACATCATTTCAAAAAGGTTTATTACTTCGTAACAAAGTTAAATTAATTAAATCTTAAATTTGTGAAAATGATAATATTTTATTTGCATATATTAATATTAAAATATTAGATATGTAGCATTTATAAATTGTGTTTATACTCATTATTTCTATTATGTATATTATTCATTTAAATTATAGCAAATATTTTAGTTTAATATAATTTAGTTTAACTAAGTATTTCATACTAATTAGTTAATTGATGATATTAATTAATTAAAAAATTATGCTAATTATTGAAATAGATGAATTGGTTAATAATTTTGTTTCTTAATATTTTATATAATTATAAATTATTTAATTGATTCATTTTTAATATAAATACTAAAAATGTGATTAAGACTAAATAATATAATATTTAACATAATTAGCTTAAATCAATTTAAATTTAAATTAATTCAACAATCAAATTTTTCAACTTTGATAGCTATTTATTATAGGAGGAAAATATCAAAATGATGCATTCTTTTGTAAATCAACTTAAACTCTAGTAAAATATTCAAAATAATCATTGACTTGTGTAATTGCTTTTTTGATCACTACACTTTTAATTTTATGTTTTTTTTTGTCTTGGCATTAACTTTCTATGACTTATAGTCAAATGCATATGAAAAATTAGTAAATGAGTAATTCTATGGGGCTCGTTTGTCTGCAATTGTGCTTTTATCTGTAGGTCGTTGCGACTTTAATTTTTTATCCTATTTGCGCTGAACTTCTTTGTCAACTGGGTTGTGATTTGTTCATCAATCTATCTTCTGCGTCTCTCTCTTTGCCTGATATCGACGCTCAGACAGACATTCTTCGACGTCGATGTTCTTCTGATACAATGAAATTGCCCACTCTTCGTTGATGTTGATGGTGCTTCTGATATAAGAAATTATCAAAGAATTGGATTGTAACAACCCAAGTTGTTACTTGCCTCAATTAAGACTAATCTAAGTCTTAATTAAGGTTCTAAGTCACTAATTAAGTGATTTGAAACTCATCTCAAAAACTTTGGTCAAATATGAAGTCAACAAAGTCAAATCAGGAATTCTAGAAAATTCCAAATCCTAAGAAATTGATTTTTTATCTAGATCTCAAATTGAAAATCCAACTTCATCATTGCGTTCAGAACACCCAAATTAGCTATGGGTGAAATTTTAAAGGCATTTGGAAGTCGTTGGATTTTCGTCGAATATTTTAATAATATTAAAATACCTGAAAATTCAAATAAATAACTACTCTTCAAAACAAAAATCTGAGTGCGCCGTTGCGTTCCTCACCCTTCAATTAGCTAGGGGTGATTTATTAAGAATTTTTAGGATGCATTTAATATGGTAAAATTGATTAATAAAATTTGTATATTAGGAATTAAATAATAATATTTAAATAGCATTTAACGGCGCCGTCCACTTTACCTTAACGCCGTCGCCTATTTTTCTTTCCACGCCGTCTATCCTGACGATGCTCTCCGCACCGTCTGATCGCAGGATCAGACGGTTGTGAGTCGTCTTCTCTGCGATCGCGCCGTGTGGGCTCGAGGATGCTGCACGTGTCGCCCTACCCTATCGTCGGAGCTCGCGTTCACCATATGGCATCCCCACCGCTCTTAACCACCGTTAAAGAGCTAGTATAAGACCTCTGAAGTTCCGGGTTACTCGATTTTCAACCCCGAAGTCCAGGACCATGAGATCAAACCTTGATCCTCTTCAGCCGTCCAAACTCAAGGTACACTATCTTCCAATCCTTGCAATCGATTTAAGTTTTTGCAATTCGAAACTTTATTCCACACGATAGATAAAGGATTGTCCAGCTCGATCACGTTTGGTAAACCCGAATCGAGTGAATTTGAGATTCGATCCACAGTAATAACCGTTATCACTCGCATCCTCCGATAGCCGTTGCTAGGGTTCCCTTTTTGCCAGAGCGGTAAACCTTCTCCGATCACGATCTCGGTACCTAACGAAAGGTCTCTTCAAGACCTTTTGATAGAGATATGAACCAGCTCCCTCCAGCAACCCTCCGGTCGCCAAACACGATGCCCTAACCCTAGATCGCCCGAGAGCGTCGGGAAGGAGACGAAGCATCGTTCGCTTCGTCTCTGGTTCGCCTGGACCAGAAACAGTACCGGTTCGACCGGTCTAGTGTTGGGTAAACCGGCCGGTTCAAATTGGAGCCGCGTCGGACTCCCTCTGCACGCCGCGTGGCCTCTGCAAATGATTTCGGCGGCCCCGCATCGCACGTGTCGAGCACTGAGTTCGCCGTGTGGCTCTGGAGCTGCGCGTTTGCAGTGGCGAGACCCACTGGTCTCGTCGCTCTGTTCCGAGGGCCCGCGTGTGTCCTGCCAGCCAACGAGGACGCGCCACGTGGCCTGTGCTTCTGCCGATTGAACCGGTGGGGCCCGCCGTTCTCTGCTCAGCCAGTGAGATCGCGCCACGTGTCCTGCAGTTATTAATATATAACGTTATATAATTAAAACGTTATTTAAATAAACGAATTTATATTTTAATAATAATAATAACAGAATTATTAATACAATTAAACAGAATTTAATTAATCAATTAAATTAAAATTTTAAACCTTAATAACTCCTAAAATACTCTTCTAAATTATGCAAATGAATATATCAAATTGATCAGAAAAATATGAGAAATTTATTGATGCCAATAATTTTGCATTTGGACATGTATCTAGCAAAGTGATTATGTTTGATGTCTACATATTGTGTCTTTTAAATCACTCAATATGATATTGATGCTAGAAAACTTACCCCAAAAATTGGTGCTGGATTAGCCCCCGCTAAATCGGCATCGTATCCCCACTGATTGCATCTTTATCGAGTCGAGACAGTTCGAACGAGCCTATTTATGATGCCTGAGCTGCCCAGAACGCTGTGAGCCTACTCAAGCTTACTCCATTATGGAGTACTATGGAGCTCGGCCATATTGTGGTTTATCTGGGCTAGCTCAAGCCCATATCAGCTCGACAATCACTGCTTGACTCTAAGGCATACATATCAAGTGCAAAGAGTCTGGGATAAGCTGCATTTAAATGGGAATTTTCTATCAGAACACCACTTTCATGGTTACTAAAATATGATTGATCCCAGCCTTAAACACCTTTTAACTGAGCTTAATTGATTTGAAATTAATATATAATGATCCTACTTTATTTTTCATTCATCACCTGCATTGAATTAAAATTACGAAGCTGAACAAAAAGGTGTTCAAAGGGGGTACCTTACATCAACAATTTTGAGGCCAATGTTGGGTTTCCAGAAGGTGTTGAACTCTAATGATGGATTTGGTCGCATCCTGAGGATCTCACGATGCTTTTGTGCTCCATAGCAATACAGAGTTGGAGGACACAAATTATACTGAAATTATCTTTGTATTGTTCATTTAGCATAACATATTAAATCAACACAAATAATAAAAAAGAGTATGTGTAACAATCTGAGATTATTACTTAGCCTAATCTTAGTTTAATCCCAACCTAATTATCATTCTATTGAGTTCATCTAGTCATTAGAAGCAATATTTGAAACTTTATAGTGATTTAAAGCTCAATCAAATAATTAAAATATTTTAATATATTTAATTAATTAGAAAATTAAGGTATTTAAATTGACCTCAAAATTAAAATTTGACTTCGTCGTTGCGATCATCACTCCCAAATTAACTAGGGGTGATGATTTGAACGCATTTGAAAGTCATTGGATTTTCATGAATATTTTAATGTAACTAAATGCACTGGAAAATATAATAATTAAATAATCGTCGGAATTGAATCCAACTTTGTCGTTGAATTCCTCACCCTCAAATTATCCAGGCATGAATTTTAGTGATTTTTTAGAGCGCGTTTATTAAATCTGAATTTTTTATAAATTAAAAATTAAAAAGAAATAATTTTTTATTTCTTTATTTTTTATTTATCCATTTCCTTCCCTGACTGGCCCCACTCATTTCCCTGCATTCGATGCCCTCATGCCTCTCCCATTTGCATGCCAGCAGCTCTACCCCTCCCCTCTCCCATCTTCTCCTCCATGCTGATGGGAGAGCTCAAATGAGAATCATGCTCTCCTTCTCCGTTAAAAAAGAGCATCAGCCCTCCCTCCATCATTTGTTGTCAAGTTAAAGCTCCTTCTTTACTGTGCTTACTATTGAAAAAGCTTCTCCTATCCAAAAATTTTGAAGAAAGTAGAGTTTTTTTCTTCCATTCCAAGGATAAGATACCCATTTTCTATGCTCTTCCTTGTACTATTCTCTGCATTTGATTTAGCAAAGTATGGTGAATGATATTTCATTAGCTATGAATTCTATGTATGATCGTCGAGCCTCAGTCGGACTCAAATAAGCCCAATTAAAGCTCATTTCTCCATTGAAAGCACTATCAAAAACTATATGATTTATGTATACCCGTAGCTAAAGACTTATTTTCTTATCATTAAAATAATCCATTCCTACTGATTTTTGTATCAATGGAAAGGTCTTAAAAAGATATTTCCATCGATATATGGCCAGATCAAAGCTTGTTTCTTCAGTGGCATATAACATAGTTTTATATGTTATTTACTCAATTTCAGATCATACACTGTCTTTATTCTTTTTCAGTATTCAGTATACTGTCAACTTTACTTTACTTCAATTTTATACAGTTTCAGATATTCAGTTACTTTTATAGTTTTTATGCAGCTCTATTTTATGTTATTTAAATATTAAATAAATAATTATAATTATTTAAATTAATTTCGATGTGTTAGACTTATTGTTTAACACGTGGTACTTTTATGATCCAAAAATTTGCTAGATCCTGAGCAATTTATTGAGCCAGGTCAGGAGAAAGTTCAGGAAGAGTTCGTGGAGCCTTAGTAGATTTTCTTCATCAGCTTTTACAATTTTTGATTAGTTATTTAAGTTCAGTATTTAGACATTATTTCAGTAAACTTTTTGTAATAATTTCTAAATGTATTTACTTTTCTATTCTGAGATGAATATTTTCATTTAGTTTTTATGATGAATGTTTTTGGATATATGCTTAACTTCTACACTCTGTTTATATATTACTTATACTTAGTATTGTGATATGATCAACATACTGGAAATATTAATATTTTATATATATATTGGATTTTTTTATATTGTATTTTAAATCTAATGTATGTATTTGTCTAATACTTAGGATAACCCTCCTTTGGGGATTGAGTCAGCCTTCAATGTTAGTTTGAGCTATTCAGGAAGATGAGAAATTATTTCTCTAGTAGCGCACCGCTCCGCCGCCAATTGATTACCTTTCTTTTCTTTGCACGCTGTAATGGGTCGGGGCTCTACAGTACGAATTTTTAATAAATTTAATATATAGAGGAAACATAATTAAACTCAGATTGGACACATAATATTATATATCAATGTAGCTGATTATGGGTTCCAACAAATACAGAGTTGTAAGAGCTAATTTTATCAAAAACACATGTATTAGCATTTGAAGACACTATTCTAGTAGCATAAACTAAAGCATAATATGAGAATGCTTGTAGCTAAATGTAAATCTTACAATCATATTTATGATGTCTATTGCATCCCGCAGTTCCTACTCAAATTAATGCATGCTGCATCTTGTAGTTTGTAATACTTTTTGATGCTTATGCTTATGCCATTTATGCCAAATGCTTTCAAATCAATATGCTTTTTAAATCATCAAAAGCCATAATTCAATTCAAAATCAAATAATGATTCCATTCATCTCCATCTTGTAGAATTCATCTGAATGAAATCTGACTCCTTATTCTAATCCACTGAATATATTAGTTAAGATTATCCGTAAACTTATCAAATAAAGAGATTGTCTACACATAGTTGGTATGTTTCTAAGAAATATGGGTTCAACACTTAGTTTGTTTAACTGCACTAATCGAAATACATGACAATAAAGGGCAGAACCCGATCACAATTTATTCTCTCAAACTAAGTTATTAAATACCATAGTTAAAAGCATACTTATAGCATCCTAAGAAAAGTAATTTAAAATACTCAGTTTGTTTAATTGCTCTTATGAAAATGCATTAAGATAAAGGGCATAACCCGGTCACACAATATTTTCTCAAACTAAGTTGCTCTATCCCCTACTTGTAACACTCTTGGACTTGAGATGTTTATCTTGAACTGAATTGTACTGATCTAATTACCTAAGATAAGACTAAGATTCTATAATTTTATTCAGGATAAATCAACCAACTCTATTTTCTACTAAAATAAATCAGTTCTTTGGATATACACTATCACCTCCAACTGATAGTTCTCTCATTTTTAACAATTCTATTTAATAATTATTGAATAATAGACTAAAGAATCCACACTCCATTATGATGAGTCCTATACAAGGTTTTCAAGGATGTAACTTAGAAGTTACTCAATTTAGGATACTATTGCATGGGAATAATTTCAATCTAAATCTTTAGGTTACTCTACCACAAGGATCTAAGATTAAATATTTAAGATTAAAAAGGTGCATCTAAGTTCCTACCTCACAAATTAGACAAATAAGCTATTCCTATCTCAATAGTTTATCTATTAATGAGGTATAACAATTATTAAATTAAACTACTATATTTTAATCTTAAGATCTAAGCACTAAAATATACAATAATTTAAACTAAAATGATTATATTAAACATACAAGCTCTAATATATTGAGTTTGATTATATAAATGAGAATGAGTAAAACCCATCTGATCTTAACTTATACTACAGTTTTGGGGTATAATCACATAACTTATTAGAAATTAATCATGTACAAATCATTATTATTTTATAATTTAGTTTATACTAATAATTTCTTATGAGAAAATCAAAGATCTAAATGTTAGATTTAGATGATCAGTTATATAAAATTGTTAAACCTTAATACTTTTAATTTAATAGTTTAAGGTCAATGTCAAATCAATGAGCATTATTAGAATCATGCAACTTCCTTAAGTATTCAAATCAGATGGTTTATTTAAGATGATTAAGGTTTGGGTCTTAATTTAAACAAGTTCTGGTTAAACTCCTAACTTGGCAAAACTAAGATCATTTGCTTAATTTTTGGTCAATAACAAAATCAGTGAATTCATTGTGCATTACTGATGTCCAACATGATATTAGGTTCATTATTATTTAGCTTAAATATTTCTTAAGATACTTAGGATTAAGAGTTGATTAATATCAAATCATGGATTATATATCCAAAATAAAGTTAAGGTTTTCTTACATACATACTACTATTATTGAAACATATAAACATTACATTAATGAAAACATAAAGTAATTAAACCTAATGTAACAGCCCCAATATTGACGCATTACCACAGTATTTGATACTGAATTAGAAGGAAACTAACTCAATACTAAATGTTGTGTGACCAAGAATCTTTATGAGGGTGTTAAATTAAGATGGGAGGGAGTAAAAGAAGAAAAATATATAAATAGAGATAATTGCAAATACATGTAAGTAAAAGAGTAGTTGCAATTATAAGTAAGAGAAATAAATCACATGTGAATAGAAATTTACATGTGTAAGGATTATAAGTATATACATCCATCCATTTATTTAAACTAAGCATTTTAATATGAAACATAAAGTCATCATAGAATAAGTAAGCACAATACAAAAATTTAATTATTACAAACTTAAAATTAAAAGCAATAATAAAAGTTCACTTTCTCACAAGCAGTAATTAAAAGGAAATATGCAGAAGCAGAAATTTAATTAAAATCTTTAGGTACTTGGTCGAGCTCTACTTGCATTAAATTGCTCACGATCTATCATATTTTAGTATTAAAATATGATAGGGCAAAATCAAGAAAAAAAAAGTATAGTTATAATAAATAGTCTAAGCACAATGTAAGATTAGCTAAACATTTTATAAGTTTATTTTGGATATAACATGCTAATTTACAACTTAAATATAAGCAGCGGAGTATTTAAAAGCATACAAATAGGGAAGGAAAATAAATAAATTGTAAGGAAGAACAAATGAAAATAAATGAGTAAGAATACTCAAAAGTAGAGATATTCTAGCCTGCAACCAAAAAGTAAAGGAAAAACATCCTAAATAAGGTTAGAAATTTTTAAAGTGCATATAAAAGTAAATAAAGTAAATATACATATGTTCAATGAAAATATGATAAAGTAAAGAAAAGAAAGCAGTTAAGCATTTAAATGAAATTAAAATAATATACACTACATCCTATATAAACTATAAGTAAGTAAAGTACAATGCTAAAATGGAAAGTACAAAGTATATTAAATGAAAAAAAATCTTAGACTATTAATCTAAGATGCACATAGCTTAGGGCTACGAAAAGTAACATAGCTTGAAAGCTATGATGAAATCTCATAATCAATAAGATTATAAAAGAACTCATATTTAATTTATTAAAGTTATTTTATGAAAGTATTCATTCTGCAAGGACATACAAAATGAAATGAGGAGTTAAGCATGTCTACTTAATCAGTAAAGGAAAATGGGGTTTCAAAGATAACAAACACTCATATTCATCCTCTAAGAATATGAGGTATCCTTATTTTTCTTATTTAGCATGCCCTTGGCAGCTATCTAACATTATTAAACCCCTAAAATTTTAATGTGACAGTATTATTTATGCATAATGTATTTTATGTATGTTTCAAAGGAATAGGCTCAAAGCTAAGCAAACATTCAAGGAAATTCAATAATTGTAAACTATGTGATATCCACATGCTGTCATTCTTTTATAGAATCATATGTTATTATTTTAAAAATGGGAGATCAATGCAATATGAAAATAAACGCGGTCATTCCTTATATTAGATTGGATATTGCCATAAGATCATATGTTGCCATCTTTAAATATGAAGTCAAATAATTAAATGCTGTTATTTATTCCAATAAATTTAATACTGTCATGTATTTCCAAAGAGGAGATTGATGAGATCTTAAATGATTCAAAGTTATCATTAACTATAATGAAATGAATCAAATGCTGCCAATTATTTATAGAATCTAAATGCTTCCATTTAAATAGAGATCCAAATGCTACCAATTATGTTATGTACAAGGTCAATTATTGCCTTTCATTTAAAGTAAAATCAAATTGATCAAATGTTACTCTTAATTTCAAAGTAAAATCAAATGATCAAAGGCTGTCACTACTCTTATTAAAACCACATGCGATCAACTATATAAATGAAAGAATCGTTGAATTATGTCAAATTTAATACTTCTCTTTTACATATTAGTATTAAATTAACTTCTATTATTAAAAGCGTTGAAAGAACCAATTGTTATGTTAGAATTTAATTTAAATAATTCTTGTTTCTTTTATATATAAATGTTAATATCAATGCTGTTATTCTTTGCAGGTTGAGTTGTAAATTAATTCCAAATGAAATGCTGAATTAAATACTGTTAAGCCAAATGATGTTGCCCCTATAAAATTGCTAAATTAATTTTTACATCTCTTATTAATTTCATAGATGTTTGATATAGGATGTACAAATCATAGGTTAGTAAACTGCTTTGTTTATCACTTGAAAAGTTGTAGAACTGAAAATAATCAATGGATTGACTTATAAATTGATATTCTTATTAGAACTAAAAATAGTCAATAGATTGTCTTGTAAATTTATATTCTTATTATAACTGGAAATAGTCAATGGATTGACTTATATATTGATATTGAAATTATTTATTTAAACAAATACAAAAGAGATCATGCCAAAAAATTTAGAATTGGAATATCATATTATTATTTTAATTTTTAAAAGACATCGTTCTTCATTATTCTTCATATCACAATTTGGATGGCCTATATGTGGGCAACCATTATGAATATGAAATCATTATAATATAAATTAATAGAAAATAATAAATATCACAAGATTTACAATATTTTGAATAAATTCTTGTGCTACAAACGCATTGAGCTTAAAACATTGATTCATACAAAAAGATTTTGTGCATATAATAAATATTTTATAAATATTTTAGAGGGGTCTATATGGAGGATTTAGTGCAGCTGTCATTTGCCTGGGCAAGGCTATTAGTGTATCTAGAGACCACATAATTCCTTTGAGGGGGAACATGTGTGTTTATTTTGACCGCACTTACAGATAAGTTGAGTAGACGTACTCAACTCTTCACTTGTTCTGCGCTCACAGAACAAAATTTCAAGATAAATAAATTATAATTGTATTTCTCACAATCTCATTGATTATGAATAATATATTCAGTCTTTTGACTGAAATGATTTTTCATGATTAAATCTTTCATAAATTTATACAGTACAGAATTTTTTACAGTTCTTTTTATTCTTACTTAGCATACAAATCTATTTGAACATATTCATGTTTTCTTTCAAATTGCAATTAATTCAAATGCTATTATACAATTATTGTAGGATTGACAAAAATATTCTAGCATTACCTTCTTACCATTTTTATGCTTATTGCACCGCTATTTCTTAAATTTGTAATGTGATATCCTCTTAATTAATATTTAGCCTACTTTTAAAATGTACTTAGACTTTTAAATTCTAATCACTTTTTTTTTGTTGTGCCCTATCGTATTTAAAAACCAAAATACGATAGATCAGGAGCAAGGAGCAGGACCCGCAGTTAAGGAAGAAGCGGAGCAGTAGTTGGGAAAAAAGAATTTATTTTTGTTTATTTATGTGAGAATAATCTTATGAACACTTTGTAAATTATAAATATTTTGTGATGTTGTAAACTATTCTTTCATGTTGTTTGAATTTTCATATTATAAATAATGAATATTTGAGTTAGAATAATTGAATGACCTTTTCTCCCAATAGATCCATATAATATAAGGTAGTATTAAATGTTGAGTTAGATTCTCCTAATTCAATATTAAATACTACCGTAACACTCATTGTTAGATTATTAAATTTTAATCTAATAGTGAGTCGTTACAAGCGTACTGCTCCGCTAACAATTGATTACATTTTTTCTCTTTGCACGGGGTGATGGGGCGGGGCGCTACACCAAATGACTCTCAAAGTTCTTTCAAAAATTAAGAAGCTCGATGATTTTGGAGCATTCACCTTTGGACTATAAGTTTTCTTTTTTTTCTTTTGTGTTTTTAATTTACTCTTTTTTGTTATTTAAGAGAAAAAGTTTTAGGCAACTCCACCATAACAAAGTAGCTAAAATTTGCATTATGAGGGTGTACCAAAGCTTTTGAGATTGTTGTTAGACACTGAAGGAGCAACTCAATTATGAGTGAATTTTTAAAGGAGATGAACTTTTAAATGGTGAATAAAACTTCTAGATTGATATGAATTTTATAAATTCTAAGCTTTTCTTTCTGCATTTATTTCTTATGTGCTTTTTTTTTTTTTTTTTTTTCTTTTCTGATGTAACAATTTAATATATTTCCTTTGTTCTCTTTGGTTATATGTCATAACTTTCTAAGACTTAAATGTTTCAATTCATTTGAAAGAACACACTATGCACTGTTCCACATGAATGCATAGCATCTCTAAGACACATCCCCACAACATCATAACCCGGAGCACACTTAATTTTATTTTTTATATAAATAATAATGGTTATGAATCAGCAATAAGAATTATATATATATATATATATATTCACACTTATACATATAACCAATATATGTGTATATAATTATTTTTACTTGTGTATACATGTAAATATTTGTGCATAAAAATGTAATACTTATGATAAAATGTTGATGATAAGGCAATAATGAAAGAGAAACAAATATAAGATGATAAAGATGGCAAGGATATCCTATTTATTGATTGGATGATGGTGATTACATAATAGTGGTGATTGGTGACAATGGTATCAAAGAAAACATCGTTAATCATAGTGGTATTGGTTTGTGAGATTTGATGATGATGAGTGATGATGATGTAGATGGTGGAATGAGGTTGGTGGTAATGTAGTGATGGTAATGGTGAGAATGTGGTGTGATGGGTGGTGAGGTTAATGATGCTATAAGCAATGAAGATAGCCATGGTATAGACAATGTGATGGCCATGGTGTAGTGTTGGTAATTATGTAGCGTTGACAAAGGCAAATAAAGTGCTGGTAAAGTATGATGTTGATGAGGTTAAAGTGAGCATAAATATGAGTATTTTATTGATTAAATGATATAATTTAAGATATGATATATGTTAATTTTATCTTTTATTTTATTTGATCTTTATTATTGTTTTGAATCACGTTTTTGTTTTCATATTTTCTTTACAGCTATTTTTATTTGTCTATGAGTTTAAAATATTTTACTATTTATTCAATATTTTTAACTGTTAGTATATCTTTTTTTATTGTTTTATATGTTTCATTATGAGTTTAAATTCAATATGTTTCATTATGACATATATTTGCTTAATTGAGACAACTGATTATCTCTCTCCGCGCTTCTGACTTGTGGTCGAATCGGAACTCGCTTGCTATCTTCTTCCCGGAATGAGTGATCCTCTGGATTTCGAGGTTGAGGATCTACTTGTCAAGATTCCTCCCGCCGGAACTAAAAGGTTCTTTCCGAGAAACCCTAGCTCTCGATCTTCTGTCCCCTTCCTTCTCAACCCCCCTCTTTCTCGACTTTCTCCAACAGTTCTAGAGACCATGCTGTTTCCTGCGCGCCTTCTTGAAGCGCGCACTGCCCGTTTTCTTGTGGAACTGCTTGCAGGTAAAGCGTTCATAAATTACGGGCCCTGCGGCCCATTTTGGCAAGGAAACCGCTTAATACCGTACACCCCTTCAATGAGAATCTAGTGCATTGCTGGTGAACGTAATGCTTTTCTTCATCCACCTGAATCGTGCAATTAACAAAAGACAACGCATCTTATTAGGAAACATCTTTCATCACACTATCATAGCGACATTAGTGTAGGTTTAGGCTTTTCTCTTTATTTGAGAGGAGTGTTTTTAAATGAGTATCATTTGAGTATGAACAAATGCTTATTGACATAATGAATTAGCATGGTGTTGTGGCTTTCTTTTCTTACTCTGAGTTTAGATGGTCGTTCTCATGACTTACTGCTTCTAGAACAGTTGCTGTTCTTTATTTTATTTCTCGAACTATAGAGAGAGCACAAGATAGTTGAGAAGGCTGAATATCAACAGTTTCAGAACCTTGCTCGACAAAACTTCTAAAATTTTCTAATGAACAATTCTTTGTTGCTGCATTTTTTTATTTTATTTGATGGCTGCAGTTTTCTACAAATCAGATTTTCTTGTATTGCTACTAAAGCCTTCTGCATTTGCATTTTGAGACAGCGTTACCTTTGCAGTTTCATTACCCATTTTAAACCTGTTATATTACCTAAGTTCATCAAATAAAAGCGTCTGTTTCATTTCATTACTACAAAGTTTAATCTACTACACATTTGTAGGATTATTGCTGCAGTTCCCACCAGTTCAAAAAGCATTGAATTCTCTACGATTTCAATTCTCATGTAACCAGCAATCTGAAGTTTTGCATTCAAAATTTGGCTATAACTTCAAAATCAATGTTTATCTTGTTAAACCTGATTCCATCAAAACGTTTACAACTGCTAATATCTTTAATTTAGTGGTTATCGGGGAATGGGAATCAAGCGTTCCAGTCACTACAATAACAATTCTCACTACTTTGTTCTTTCTTGCACTCTGCTTGATGGATTTTTCATCAATAAACTTTGCAGGTTAAATTTTTTTTGAAAAAATGATAGAAAAATTTACTAGTATACTTAGTGTTTTAATTTTGGAGGATTAAAAAAAGTAGACTGATTTTAGATTTTGATTTAAAAAAAAGTTCTTTGTGTATTATGTTACCAATATTTTATTTCCATTTTTCTGTGTTTTATCATATGTACCTTATTTTTATTTTACTTATATTGTCATTAAAAAGAGGCTGTAAAAAGATGGCTTGTGAAGAATTTTTAAAAGTTCATTTTAAAGTAGCATTGAGAGTGAATTTCTTTTCTCCTTGATGAGAATTTGGCGAGGAATATCAATGGAAATTATCTTCCTTGATGAGGCTACTCTTCATCATTGGTCATTTTCTTGATGGAACCTCCTTGGTTGCCCGTCTTCTTACCGCTAGAAGGTATCATCGCCCAAACCCTCATCACATTGTGTAGATTTATAGCAGTTATACGGGGAATCTACTTTGGTTGGTCCTTGCTATTGATGAGTGTGCATCTTGGTATAGTTTTGTTTTTTCCTTATAATGGATAAGGCAAAGCGACTTTTTCTTCTAAGCTCAATTCTAGTTATATATCATCCATAAATTTTGTATTTTCACTTTGCCTGCAACCATAGGCGATCATTCCCAATTCTAACTATTTGTGCAAGGTGCATTGTTGCTATGGTATGTAGCAAACCTCACATGTCATCCTCCCTTTCGCACTATCCCCTACCGCCGAGATAGTTGCAAAAATTTTTTTTGTATCATTTGCTGGTGCTCATATTGCTTCAAATTGCATCTTAGTCCAAGTTGAAAATGATAAGAAAGCAACTCAATGTTCAATCGTCCCTCAAAGTAGAGCTCTTATTTGTATTTTTCATCAATGGGATAGTCTTACTATTTGATGAGCCCCATATTTATAGTCATTTTCTTATTTAAAATGCATGTTTATCTTAAAATCAATCATTATTTTAGTGTGTTTTGATGTCATTTCAGTTAGGAAGTGATCAGATTTCAAAAAAAAAAAAATTAGATGAAAATGAACAATTCTGCATGCTACAGCGCCCAGCGTCCCGAGACTAAGGCGCTACCGCGCGTCCCAGCGCTCAACTTCTCGAGAGCTAGGTACTATGCCGCGCCGTAGCGAACAACTCCCGAGAGTTAGGTACTACAGCATCGTAGCAGATAAAATCCTGAGAGCCAGGCGCTACAGCGCGCCGTAGCACCCGCCATAATTCTACTTTGGGAAAAGGCTTCTAGTCAGCATTAGGAAAACCAATGGACTTAATTCTCTCCATTTTCCCACAGCATAAATTGATGTCATACATAAAAAACTCCTTCATTATCAAGAGAATAAATGAATAAAGCATAAAATGAAAATCCAACTTTAAAGAGAAAGTTGGATGGCTGCTTTGAATGAAAGGAGGCTGAAGCAAGGCTTATAAGAGGAAGAATTAAAAACTTAAAAAAAAGTTTCAGATTACAGTTTCACTTCTTGGTCTTTAATTGTTGTGGCGAAGGGAAGCATTTGAGGAGAGCTCCCCACCCTAAAGGAGGAGAAGGCTGCAGCTATAGGAAAATGAGAAGCATAGAGAGCAAGGAGCCAAGGCGATCAAAGAAAAAAAAAACAAGGAGAACGCGACAGCTGTTCCCTAGTATTGTGCTCCTACTTTATCTCTTGTATTTTCTTGTAAGAGCCATGCAAAAGTTCAGCATTTCTTGTTGTTTTCTTTGTACTTGTATTTTAATAGCAGCTTAAACCCCCTTTGGGGAGTGTTGGGCAAAGCATGTAAAAGCCATGAATGTAATGCATGAACTCTTATTATTAATGGGATGTTAATTAGATCTTGCAATGTTCGCATTTTTATTTGAATGAACAATTGGAGAATGGTGAATATTTATATAAATCTTCATCTATGTAGCAAATGTAAATCTCATAGACCTTAATGATCGCCTTGCCCAAAAGCTATACATGTTTGAGCATTAACGAATGACCGTGACAACATTCGCCGTGCAAAAGCAGCCTATGCACAACTTTGGACAAGTGCTTGATCATTTGAGCCATGAGGAATGTTAACATTCTCTGAGCTCCATAGCTCACTCTTGATTTATGCAAGGTAATTGAACGCGTCAAGCTATGAGGTATGTGATAAGCTCATTTACCTTTGCAACCCATTACCTTTGCTAAACTAAGAGTAGACGCACGTGAGCTGAGAACCACCTTTTGAGATCCACAGCTCACCCTTGGTTTATGCGAGGATCTAGAGCGCTATGAGTTATGTGCGATGTGATATAAGATCATTTAGCCTAGCAGCTCATTTCTTTAGCTAAATCAAGAGTAAATGCGTGTGAGCCATTGGTGGAATCAATTTCATGTGATATATAACATAAAATGTAGATTTTGTCACTTAGACGTAATAGATGAATTCATAATATAATGATTACATGATTATCTATATGCTGAGATTGAACCTTTTATTGTTCATCTCAGAGCACTAGATAAGATTTAATATATTTAGTGAGTCCACTAGAAAAGACAGGATCTCTTGATTATGAAATAAAAATTAATCCAATTGACTTGATATGAAGTTGAGAAAAAGAGTACTTGCATGAAACCATAATACTTTTCATGTTTAATCCCAACTCTCTCTAATTTTCAAAAAATAGTTTCAAAATCAAAGAAACCTTGGAATCATAATTTAGGAGTCAATAAAAACCATTTGATCACTTAAACTTTATTGAAATTAAGTATACTCTAGTAACGAATCCAAACGACGTTCCTAGAGGACGATAAATTTCGGAATCTTATCATCCCATATTACTTCAGACCACGTACATTTGCGTGCAAACGCAGACTACGTATTTTAGGTCTGTCACTATTGAAGTGACAACTTGGAGGTGGCTAAGGATGTGGCGCCTTGCCATGGTCCTGTTAACATGCATGTTAACACGAGTGCATTGGGGTGGTCGTCACGACAGATCTCTCACTTATCATTATATTAGGTCTCTCTCATAATCCACTAATAAGGGGAGGACATACCACATATTGAGCTGAAATTTTACTAAATGATCATACAAGAATCTCAGAGTGCAAAAGCAAATAAAAGCTAATATCCATTTAACCATAATGCAGACAGAAATAAATTCAACTCAGAATAAAATGTACAGTAAAAGAAAATACAACTAGAAATTTGTATTATTACAACATTAAATTAAAATTTACCGTTCTTTGGATTCTCCTGATCAAAATAACATATTGGCTTGCATAATTTGGAGTTAAATTGGCTAAATATGGACTAATGAAATTTCTAGGGTTTAATGGAGGATTAGGAAAGGGTCATAAATGTCATTAAGCAAAATAATACTCCAACAAAACTAATAGCACCATAATAATCCTTATATTTATTTGATTAAAATGAGATATAATTTTAATATGTTTGGATTATGGATTTGAAATTATGAGGGTTTAAATATTTGTACTTATCTAATCTAATTTAATTTCACAGTTAAATAAAATTATAATTCCTTCTGTCAAATGGAGGTGAGCCCCACTTCGCATGCGACAGCTGGAGGGACCCACAAAAGAAGACGAAACGGGATGGTGATGGATGCGGGGGCCCCACGGGCTGACTCGGCGAGCTGACTGGAGGTGGGCCCCACGAGCACGACAGACGATGCGTGGCGGCCCGGAAATTAACCACGCGGGTCGGGTTCGACCCAACATGACCCAAGACGGAACCCACCCTCATTCTGACAAGTTCCGAGAACGAACAGCTAGGGCACGACTTTTGGGGGTCAATCTGGCCTCGCCGGAGGCCGTCTTGCACGACAACGGACAGGGCTTGACGAGATCTTCCCAATGGCGGTTGGACCAGCGACGGAGGCGGCCTGAGTCGCCAGCAAGGGTGAACCCTAGGAACTAGGTCACGAAAGTGGGACATGGGGGTGCCACAAGAACTGTAGACTATTGAGGCTCTTACACTAATTGCAAGCCTTTAAACCCTCATAATTTCAAATCCATAAATCCAAATATATTAAAGCTATATCTCATTTTAATCATAAAAATGCCAAGATTATTATGGTGCTATTAGTTTTGCTGTTGGAGTATTATTTTGCTTAATGACATTTAGGATCCTTTCCTAATCTTTCATTAAACCCTAGAAATTTCATTAGTCCATATTTTACCTCCAAAATATGCAATCCAATATATTATTTTGATTAGGAGAATCCAAAGAACAGTAACTATAATTTAATATTATAATAATATAAGTTTTTTATTGTATTTTCTTTTACTGCACATTTTATTCTGAGTTGAATTTATTTTTTTTTGCTTTATGGTTAAATGGATGTTAGCTTTTATTTGCTTTTGCACTCTGAGATTCTTGTATTGTCATTTAGTAAGATCTCAGTTCAGTATGTGGTATGTCATTTCCTTATTAGTGGATTATGGTGGAGACCTAATCTAATGATAAGTAAGGAATCTGCCGTGACGACCACCCCACCGTAATTGTGTTAACATGCGTGTTAACAGGATCATGGTGGGGACGGGGAGCCAGAATTGATATTAGAGAACATTATAAGATGTCAAATTAAAATTTTATTTCTATCTATCTAATGAACTATTCTTCTGCAATGCAGTCACTAAATGAATACTTGAAACATCCATATTACCATAATCACATATGCTCAAAATAAAAGGGATAAAATGAAAATATTTCTATAAGTAATATAAAATACTCAAGTATAAAGCTTAAGTAATAATGAAATTAAGAATAATAAATAGCTTAAATAACTTAAAGGATTTTATAAAATCTATAGGATCCAGGAATTTGGAATGTCAGGCCTTGACTATTACACTGAGAGGTTTGAATCATTGTGGGATATGACTACCAGATCGGTCAAAAATATGGAAGGTTTGTGGAAGGGGTCTCAGAAAGAGGATTTTTTTACTAGTGCTGGACATAGTTCTTTAGCACGCCATCTTTAGAGGACTCGACTTTACTATTTTGGCCAAGGAGTGGCTAAAACGAGTAGAGTTCATTTTAGATGCAATGGAGTGTCCTGACCACATCCGTGTCTCACTAATGACCCTCCTTCTGCAAGATGGAGCGGAAGACTAGTGGAACACAACTTCTTGGGAACTCACAAAAAAGCTGAGGAGGGAACGTTGAGCTGTCACCTACGATGACTTTCGTCTTGCCTTCACCGCTAAATACATAAGATAGATTTTCAGTTATTTTTTCCATGTTTCAAATTGTATCTTCATTATCGAATTAATATCGCATTCTACTTTTCATGATTAATGAAAGTCAATGGCATTTTGAACTCTCTCATAAATCTAAAAGATGTTATTTTTAAAATGGCAAGAATGAAATACTGGTCAATCATCTTTTACCCCTGCTGCATCCAACAGCTCCTTTGGAGAAATCAGTGCGCTGGTGGAAACTGTTAGAACCTTAGTAGATACCCACCTAAGGCAGGCAGAACGAATTGAGAGATTGATAGCTGCTTAAGGAAACCAAAATCCCTCACCGACATCTGTGGCTCCTATGCCATATTATCCTCCTCAACCTCACTATCAGTCCACTGATGGACTGCTGCACAGTTTTATTCATTTGAGAACCCCCACATTCAGTGGAAACTTATCAGCGACGGACATAGCCAGCTGGCTTAAGCTTGTGGAGAAGAACTTGACGAGTATTAAATGCCCTGACGCAGAAGCCATCTGGCTTACAGTGCATATATTCCAATAAGAGGCTGAATATCGGTGAGATAATATAAGTAATACTCAATTTGCAGATTTCGACATTGAAGATATCCCATGGGAAGCATTCGTAGAGACCTTTAAGGCATAATTTATTCCTCCACCGGTGCAGAATATTCTGGAGGACATGCTCCTCAAGCTGAAACAAGGAAATCGTCCAGTATCCGAGTATGAAATGGAATTTCGACAATTATCTCGATTCGCCCTTGAATTAATAAGAACATAAGCAGCTCGCTGTCACCATTTCCAGAGCGGTCTACGTGACTCAATAAAGGATCACGCAATACCATTAGGGCTCTCAAATTTTGCCGAGCTCATTGAAACTGCATGAGTAGTTGAGCACCATCAGTCCTAGAGGGACTCGAAACGAAGCTTTGGTTCATCATCCTTCAGAAACGATAACTTCAAAAGAGCTAGGATCCTGTCATGAAAAGTTTATCAGATCGTAGCATCTGCCACTACTTCCAATCCATTCAAGGGCTGTACAAAGCCTTATTCGCACAGGAATGCTACCATAACAATCAGTGCTGCTATACTTGTGGCAGACCAGGTCACTTCTTCTATCAATGTACCTATGAGGAAACAGTGGACGATGTACGCATCGATCACTCCAAACACCGTCAAGTATTCAACCATAACCCAATCAACCACAGAAGCCAACAACTGGCGATAATGCCTCCTTCTCAGGAAGCAACCCAGGCTTAGAAAAGAGGAGCCCTCTGCACCTCGAGCTATTGCTGCAATTCCTCCTCGAAAGCAGGTGTGCAATAATAAATCTGTTGGTCCTGCTCGAGTATATGCCCTAACTCCTCTTGAAGCCGCAGAGGACAATAGTGTGGTTTCAGGTACACGCTTCTGAACCTATCCTCTTTTGCAAAGTATATTTGTTTCTCGCTCATTAATTTATGCAGGTAGTTAATTAATAGCATTATATAAATCATAGGAACCCTGTGTTTGAACAACAAGCCATGCAGTGTGTTGTTCGACACTGGAGCTAGTCACTCGTTCGTATCTGAGAGTCTAGCTAGCTCTTTAAGCGTAGGGTTACCATCTGGAGCATGTATGCCAGCTCGTCAGTTCTATAATGTAGCCATTCCCATTGGCGAGCAGAATTTTGAAGCCAAAATTATTGTTCTTCCAATCGCGAATTTTGACATCATTCTCGAAATGAATTGGCTAAGTTAGCATAATGCCACGATCAACTGTCAAAAGAAGAAAATCACCTTCGGCAGTGGAGGTCAAGCCAAGTCATTTGTTTGCAAGTTTAACACCCAAGCCTCTTTGATTAATGCTATGGAGGCTGAAAAGTTCGTCATGAAAGGTTGCAATGCTTACCTAGTGACGATGCTGGGTGAGAAGGAGGATATCCTTTTAATTTGGACCAAAATTTTAGGGTTTGCTTCTAATGACTTATTAAAAAAGAAGGATATCCTGAGGCCGGCCCGCACGTCAACGAACAGAGCTTGATGAGATATTCCCAATGGCGGCTAAACCAGCGACAGAGGCGGCCTGAGTCATCTGCAAGGGCAAACCCTAGGAACTAGGTCACGGATGCGGGACGGGGTGCCAAGCATCTGTTGACTATTGTGGCTCTTACACTAAATTGGTTCGATTGGACCCGATCAATCCTTAATCTAAGCAAGGAAATAACAAAACGAATTGACATATTGCAAATTGATAGAGAGGATTAGGAGAGTGAGGTACCTGCACTTTGACGGTTCGAAGATTCGTCATGACCGGGATAAAATCAAGTCCTCACAAACTACCTCGTTTAGTCTCTAACGATCCTAATGGAGTCTTAGAGGTTCATAAGGGATAATGGCGGAGCCTACGATGCCTCAGAGCGGAGGCAGTAGTTGGCAAAGGCGGAATTTACCGCGCACGATCGCGCGACAGGGATGGTTATGGGCCGTCCGATCGGGACGGCCCGATCGATCGGCTTGGGGCAAGCCAATCGGGACCGATCGAATCGGTCCGAGTGCGAAAGGCGGGCCCAGCCTAGCTTTAAACGACAGGTTCCACCATTAAGAAAATTAAATATTATTTAATCAAATTTTTATTTAAAATTTCATATTTAAATTTAAGCTATTAAGTGAGTTCAGAAAGATTCCAAAAATTCACCCATGACAAATTCAAGAGTGAGGAACGCAAAGGCGAAACCGGATTTTGATTTCGACGAGTATTTAATTATTCTATTTTTGGGGTATTTTAAATATATTAAAATATTAGGGAAAAATTTGAGGACTTCTAAACACTTCCAAAATATCACTCCTAGCTAATTTAGGGGTGATGAGCGCAATGACAAAATCGGATTTTTGATTTAAGGTCTATTTGATTAGGTAATTTTTCAGATTAACCGAATTTTCTAGAATTAGGGTTCGGTTCGATTGTCTCTTGATTTGGACCAAAATTTTAGGGTTTTCTCCTAATGACTTATTAAGACTATTAAAAAGAATTATTTAAATTTAAAAATAATGAGATTTTAAAAAATAAAACTTAGCTTGCCATAAGTTTGAGAAACTTGTTAAAGATACTAAGACTTTGGCTTTAGAATATTTATATGAGAAATTAGATGTATTCGATGGAGAGATACATATATATAAATTTGTCAAATTAATGATAAGAGAATCAAAGATTAACTAAGTATATCAAGGAATCTACTAAGAAAATACTATTTAAAGATATTAAAATTATATATAAATGAAATAATTTCATTAGTATTTTTATAAAAATTGTGATATTGTGATCAACATGAGTGAATTTATTAGTTATAAATAAATTACTTTTTTAATGTTTAAAAAAATTTGAAGAGTAGGACAGCTGTATGATTGAATGATATTTCTATTGGATTATGAAAATATTTGGGTGAGAAAAAGAATTTATTTGGCTTGTCAAGTTGTTTAATATAATTTAAATTGGTAAAATAAGTTAGATGAGTAGAAGAGTATAATGATATATGTTTACGAGCATTAAAACAATATGCACACTACAATTCACCTTGTCAAAGATAAATAAGAAAGCTGTAGAAGCCGTAAGAAATCCTTAGACTTTATTACCTTTAAGTGCATAAGATGCCATCCTTAGTGGAATTAAGTTTGTTAGATTTTGAAATTTCAGAGAGATTTATTTAGATTGTGGTACGATGCTCAGATTTCACAAAATTAATTTGATTCATTGCTTGGTGTATCAATTATAGAAGCTATATATTTCCTAAGATATTTGATGGAGAAATTTAATGAGAAGAAAATTTTTATCTTATATTTATTGCTTTTGAAATGGCATATGATAGCACTTGTAAAGTTCTCTAAAGAGTATTTGAAATAACAGGTGCGTAGCCTATATTAATCCTATAAAAGTAATGAATAATAAGCATTTATTGATGTTAGAACCGAAAGTTGTTTACTAAATAATATTTATATTTCAATTGTATTGCATCAACGATTAGCTCCGAGTCCATATATTTTTTGCATTAAATGTGAATGTACTTGCAAAACTCGAGTTATGGATAATAACCCTAGAATATTAACGTTTTCATTTTAGTTAATCTCAAATATAATATATGAAATGAGAGTTTAATCATAATAATAGTTATAATATTGAAGCTACTTGAAATCATGTTATCAAGAAGAGCAAGAATTCATATATCTAAGTTCAATAATTCAAAATTATGATGAAATAAATGGTGATGTGAACAACATAATCCAAGCATATTGAATGAAATGAAGGAGCACTTCATGGGTGTTCTGTGATCTAAAAATGCTACTCACACTCAAAAGGGAAGTTTTGCAGAATATCTATAAGGTCAACAATACTAAATGGGACTGAATGTTGGCTTATGAAGTTGAAGCATATTGATAGATTATGTTGCACATGAGGATTCTAAGCTGGATGAGTGGGTCTGCACAAGAATATGAGGAAGAGTTGTCTTAGATGGTTTGGGCATTCATAAAGAAGTTGAGGCAGCTCAAGGAAAGCAATCTTAAATGGTTTGAGCCTATTTAACTTAAACTGTTAGATGCCTTTGTGTGAAAAGTTGAGTTTATAAAATTTGCTATGTTTAAAATGGAAGAGGAAGACCAAAAAAGATATAGCATGAAACTATTAATGACTATATATTTGGAGCTTAGGGAGGGGGTTACTATTTAATAGAGTAAAATGGAAACAAATGATTCATGTAGCTGACTCACTTAGACTTAGGCTTGGTTTGTTGTTGTTGCTGCTTATTTATTAAGAAAATACCATGAGCATCAATCCACCCCTCCAGCACCACTGCAGTCACCACTCATCTTCATCTTCTTCCTCCTGCTGCCTCCGTCAATGGAGGTGTTTGTTGGCTGCATCACTTGATTCCCACCTGGTAAGAGTGAATTACTGATTTTAAGCTGAGCACACTTAGACTAAAGCTTGGTTTGTTGTTGTTGCGCTCAAATAGGTTGTAGTGTCATTCTAAGCTTGCATTTTACTTTTTGACTAAAAACTTGATAGGGCAAGGGATTTAATGAGATACGTCCGTGAGGATTATTGATAATATATTGATTCTCTCAGTACCAGGTATTATGATCGCTTCATTGTTAACATGGTTGTTGTTGTTATCGTAGAGGAGAGTTGCAGTGGTTGTGGAGTGGGCAAGGAAATTCAAAGAACTCTTACAGTGACAAAATCAATGTTGTAGCTAGCGTCTCCTACCCCAATATTTGTTATTAACGGGTTTTGATGTTTGAAGACTTCTCCCTTTATCTTGGTGGAACTTCTGCTGAACTTTGTAGGAGGATAACAGTCTGGGCGGCGGTTTTGATGTATTTAAGGAAGTTGGGTTGTATAGAAGTAATATTTGATACTTAAAATTATTTAGCTTCTTCATAATTTGTATGAACATTTAGTCTAATATTACCTAATCTTGCAGTTTAAGAATCATAACTTTTTTGAAACAAAAAATTGCCAGTGTTATCTCATTGTATTGGCCAAATATTCATTCTTTTAATTCTTTTTCATGTTAATCTGTTTTTGCTGAAAATATTTTTTTTATTTACAGGAAAAAGGTGATTGGTTTGGATGACCTTCTTACGGATTACTATACACAGCAGATCCAACAAAATTACAATGCTTGTAAAATATCTAAAGCTTCAAAGAAATACAACTCGGATGATGAAGAAGATAAAGATGAGAATATCGATGAAACAAAATTCTCGGAAATCGCTGATGAGTGTGAAAAACAGGCAAGCTTGGGTTATTGTTCATTTAATTATTTTTAATGCAATGCTATAAAATTTGAACTTTCTACAGATGAATCAAATCATTGTTGAAAACGAGATCCCTTTGTGGGGTCAGAAGATCTTTGGACAACAGGTTCTTTATAAGAATAGCTCTTCAATGTTTGCCATTATGGATTATTTATTTGTGATTTTGTTTTGAATTGCTGATTTTAGATTACTATAAAATGCAGAAATGTTTGCCTTTGTTAGGCTCTATAGATTTGGAGAATTGCAGGATTGTTCAACTTTTGAGAGAAAAGGAGTTTGATCTAGATCTGCTTTCTAGTTCTGATCCAGGTTTTGTTTCTTATGAGTTATGATTGCTTCTGTTTGATTGATGTCTGAACCCAAAATATATTTATTTTTATTCCCTTTGGACCAAGAGTGCTTAGAAAAATAGAGGGAGGGAAGTCTTAAGAACTTTTTCCAAGGAGAGGCTGGTCAAGATGAAGAGAAGAAATTAGGCATAAAAGTTTTATAGGCTCATTTTAAATTTTAATTTTAATAATCCAACTTATATATATATACAAAAAAAAATTATATATATATATACAGTTGATAAAATGGGCTTGTCATTCGGTCTATCTATAATAGTTGATAAAATTATATATATACAATAAAGGATCATAACCCTTCTTCATTAAGAAAGTTTTATATACAAATTCAAAATATCAAATGCGATACCCTAAAATCATTTATCTCCATCAAAGATTTTTACAAATTCAAAATATCAAATGCATGAACTGAAGCTAGGTGATAAATGTATAAGGAAGATTTAAGTGTTATGATTTAGAATCTTATCTAATTCTAAAATTATATTTTGATCTACCATTTCACTTTTGAGAGATTTTGGAATATTTTGGGGCAGCATAATATTGCTCATGTATATCTATATGTGTGTGTGTATTTACTAGTTAGTCACCAAAAGCTTAAAAATCTATTTGATCATTTTTCATCTAAGCACTGACTATATGCAGCCAAAGTAGGGAGTTAGGGCTATTGATGAGGGCCTTTAGCAAGAACCGCTAGTTAGGTTTTTCAAACATGGCAAATCTTTTCATAACATTTCATAGGGCTTGTTTGAAAATCAGTTCATTCACATCGTGTCACACATGGAGCTGTACCCATGTACCATAAGATCCAATGAAAGAACTTTTGGCCAATTTAGGGCAAATTTGAGCATTCATGATGTCTTGCGTGAGGTTGTTTCTCTCCTGGTTCACAGAATAATGGTGAAGGGCCAGAATTGTACAAAACAATGCTAAATTTGCACTAGAATGAATATGAAGCAATGCAACATTATCATAGAATTACAGATGTAATTAAGTCAGAGTTGCTCGACCCCGGCTTGATAAAATGGTTCATCGTTAGCTCATGAGATGACTCATTAAGAATTTATCGGCATGAATGTACTTAAACTATATCAAAATTCAATGAATGCTACACTAAATTTTATTGTTATTGAATGCTTCCCTGCATCTCCTATAGGATCTGTAGAGACCCTTCTGGAAGGGCTTTTGATCAACGGATGGCTCTCACAATTGGCATTCATATCCAGTTCTGTCGAAGCTCCCTTAGCATCATGGATATTTTACCAGGGTCTGTGCTTTTACTTGATGACTCTTTCAGCGCCTCAGTTTGATCACAATTCACCCCTTTATATTAAAATTTATTTCTTGATGCCATCATCAGCTCTGTACAGTCCCAATGAAGAATTGCAACTCTCTGCATGTCACTTTTGGTGCAAAATCCTTTCATCTAAAAGCGATGTAATTTTTAATCTCTTGTATAGATTAAAAGAATTATATCTATTCACACATTAAAAATAATCTCCAACATGCAGGCTAATCAACCTTCTGTAGTACTTGACTGGATTCCTGGATATCAGGAACTAAAGGCTGCACTTGAGGTCTATGGATATTTGCCTGATACAGCAGATGGTGCCGAGCTGAGCTCAATTTCCAGCTCTGAAGGTTTGCTTCTATTTATTCTCTGATTATTCTTCTATATATATATAGTTCCAGTAATGCTCAGTTTTATTGCTATGTTCCAATGCCAGGTTGTGAAGGTCCACCAATTAATATCAGCATTTGGATTAAAATTTTATCAGCTTGCTTTCAGAGTAGGTATGAATATATATTGCCGCCAAAGCCCATTTAAATGGCCACATAACACTGAGATCTTTACAGTTCATTCCTTGCTAATATAGCATCCAAATCGTTACGAATTTATCTATCAAAAGTAGCGTCGCTCTACTCAAAAGTTTCTGATCATGAAGTTGTGATGATGAGATCGCATGCATGGCTACAGTTAAGTGTTTAGTAATTATCAATGTTCCGGGTGCTGAATGCTACACTTCTATTAGAGATGTGTTCCGGAGTGTCACTCAAAGAAGAAAAATTTTATAGAGTAGCTATACAACCTATTATTATGTTATGATGAATGCAGCCAACAAAGAAGTAATTTGCTGTTAAATGCGTGCTACAGAGATGAGGATACAACGTGAAATGAGAAATGAGTTCATCCATAGGAAGCTTTAATATTGGGTAAGGTTAGAGAATGAAAAGGAAGATAAAAAGAAATATGGAAAAAAACTATAAGAAAGGATCTTCTCTAATTAAAACTTGGGGAGGGGCTTCCATTTGATCATGCACAATAGAAACAAAAGATTTATGTTTAGTATAATGCATAATGAATTATTATTATTATTATTATTATTTTTTTTGTTATTACAGAAAATTTCGGTCTATCTACTCTGCTTCAGAAGCTGAAGAAGCCCTTGTTGTGATTATTCGAATCTTTTTAGACCGCCAATTGCAAGGCTTCTCATTTATCTTGACAGAATGCATGCAATCAATAGTGGCTTTCTATACTGAGGATGAATGGGCTGTTAGCTGTGAGAAAGTTGCTCATGCCATTGCTTCCAGGTAATTCTTTGGAATGAACAAACATAAAAAGTTAATAAAACTGATATATATTATATATATATATATATATACACTTCTGAGCATGCTGTCCTTTTGACTTCACAGTGTTCCAAAGGATCTAAATTCATTGAGAGTTGTTGAATGCATTTCCTGGGCATGCGCTCGCCATGAGCATCTCAGGAGCCGAACAGCCCTCCACATTCTAGCAATCTTATTTGAAAAGAATGTGCGTCTCTCCTTTAGTAATCCAACTAAAACCTATTTAACTCCATAATGGCCATCCAAATTGATCACATTTCATCCTGTTAGAGATGAAATCAATGAGCTTTGGGAGATTATTACCTCATTTTTCCTCTTCTGTCTCCAGGTCTGTGATGAGGAAGGGATCCTCAAGTCTCTGGTGTCAGTGAGGGCAAAGGACAAGGACACTGATTTTTTTACTCTGTACATTTACTTAGTTTTATCCGAGAACTGGATTTTATATCGTCGTTCTGGCGAAGAAGAGAGGCTCCATATTCTCAACAGGTGGACCAAATTTCTGCGCAACTGCTCTGCCAATATTTCCAGCACTGACTGGAGACTCTATGCTTCAAAGGTCCGCAGCAAGGCTTCGTATCTTCTGCAAAGCACTCTCAGATAAGATGTATATAATACAGCACATGTCCTCTTGCTTTAATAATTACTTTGACAGGAAGCAGCCAATTGTTTTCCATTATTTTGGTGAAGTTAAATGTAGTTATAGATGTGAGGCTGTGATTACATTTGCTTGTGATTGTCTTTAAAAAAGGTTACTATTGAAATTATCTTGTTTAATAGGATAACTATAGGTTATTGCAAGAGATAATGTGAGCCTGTGATCCATCGTAACCCTTGTGATGCCCTATAGAGCCCTCAGAATTGTAATTACGTTGAGTTTATCTGCAGATGGTGCAAAGGGTTCAGCTGTTATTATGGAGGAGTTGGCCAAAGGTGCTTGCCAAGAAACAGATTATGCTGTCAGTGGAGAAGTGATGAAGAGTTCGGATTATGAAAAATTCTAACATTTGCTCAAACGCAAATCAATAAAATTTAGAGAATCCATCAACAGAAGTACTGTGATATCTATACCCATGCAAGCAATTATCACTTTCCACTTCAATAAATTATCTCATTTACTTGACATTTTCCCAATTAACGAGAATGAAAGAATAGATTCATTGTTAAGTTTATAACTATAACAAGAGAATCATTACAATGTAACCATTAGTGCTCCATTCAATATCCCAACAACATTAAAATTTAAATTTAATGCTTAACATATTAATTGAAATTTATTAATTAAAATTATAATTATAAATTTATTAAAAGTTGATAGTTTGGCATTTCTAATGTGTATGAACGTGCAAATTCATATACATCAGAATTTAAATGATTCATATATATAAATATTATAATCTATATACTTAAATAAAATTAACATTTTATATATATGAATGCTGTTATAATATTCTATTTGGTGGCCCTCTAATGCTTAAGCACAATTAATATATTTAAATTTAATACTAAATTGATGATAATTAAAATTTATTAAGTTAAAATTATGATTATAAATAACATTATTCTTTATATATTTAAGAACGTGCACTTAAATTTAGAAAGATAATAATTATATTATATTTTTTTATTATTAAATTCTAAATTTTGTTGAACATGTAGCATTTCTCTGCATATTAACTAAATTTTCCCAATTAATAAAAACGAAAGATTAGATTTATCGATAAACTTATAAATATAAAATTCAAATGATACAAATATGATTTATAAAAATATTGTAATATATATATATATATGTGTGTGTATTTTAAAAATTGAGTGCTGTTTTTTTATAGACTCAAAGAAAAATATTATACCTACAAAATAATATATATTAAAAAGTATTTAGATCAATACGAATTTTTTTTTTTTTAATTTTTACATAGACCCCACAAAAAAATGTATTCAACTAATAATCTATTTATGTATTAAATTGACATATCAACTATATATTTTGGTATATACTAGTGTACAAATATAGCAATACTCTTTCAAAATATAAATAAAATTATATTTGACATGTGATATTTCTTACATGTATGAATATCTAAAATTTTGACAAAATTTGATGAACTTAAAACCAAGAAAGCAGAAAAAAAGCCATTGCCTAAGTCATATTAGTAAATAAAGTAGTAAAAGCAAGAACTAAAAGGCGAAAGAAAATCTCTTTATTCCAAAACCCTAATAATTTTATTTTATTTTTATTAAACATCTAAATATGTTGAACATGTAGCATTCCTTGCATATAATCTGTTTTTGGAAAAATAGCTAAAAAACACAAAATCAAGGGAGAACAAAAATGGAGAAGCCAAAAACCAATTATATAGAGTAACACTTTAAAAATCTCAGCTTAGTTGCCAGAAGCTCAAAGGAACGTAAAACCTTCAAAATTATCAACGAGCTGACACAATTGGACACCACTTAGTATATTATGGTATATAATCACTCGCCTAGTATATTACAAGGGAAAGAAGAAAGACAAAACCTGTCAGTTTTACTTATTTAGTATCTCTTACTTTTTTCAAAAGAGCATTATGCCAAGATAGCTTAATCACACTCTTATTACTCTTATTCCAAAAGGAAAGGGAAGTGCTTCTATTGAAAATTTTAGGCCAATCGCTTTTTGCAACACCATTTATAAAATTATTTCAAAGCTTCTGGCAGATCGTATATCTTCTATGCTACCGAATTTAATTCATCCAGCTCAGACTGCATTTATCAAACATGGGCATTTGTCTCATAAAATTATGGCCAATAAAATTATTAGAACATTTAATTAGCCCGCTGAAAAGAATTTTTGCGCTAAGATTGATTTACGGAAGGCATTTGATAATATCAATCGCAATTTTATTATTAATGCTCTCATTAGCATCAATATTCCAAGGCAAATTATTGAGTGGATTTCTGCTTGCATTTCAAACATTCATTTCTCTATCAACATTCAAGGTACTTCGCATGGTTATTTTGGCTATTCTAGAGATCTTAGACAGGGATGCTCACTGTCCCCTCTTTTATTTATTATAGCCATGAATTTTTTATTTTCTTCCCTTGAGGAAGCTGCTCTTTCTAATTAGATTCAGCCTTTTTCGTATGGAAAATTCAGTTGTTCCCATCTTCTATTTGCGGATGATATATTATTACTTGGGAAAGCTTCTAAGGACAACATGGCTGGGTTTAAAAGATGTTTTGAAGAGTTTCTTGAGGCCTCCGGCCTCAGCATCAATGAGAAAAAATCGCATATTTATTTTTCTAAGTTGGTTAATAATATAAATGAGCTTTCGGAAATCTGGAATTTTCCAATTGACCACTTTCCCATGAAATATTTGGGCCTCCCGGTTATTCCCCATAGACCAAAAATGGCTTCTTTCGCTCCTCTTATATCCAAATTGCACCTGTGGATATCAGGATGGGCTCAAAAATCCATTCCTTTGGCCGGTCGTCTTCAGCTTTTAAAATTTTTAGTCTGGCCCCTCTTTCTCCATTGGTTTAAAGCCACCTTGGTCCCTTGCAGCATCATTAATATCATCAAAAAGCTTTGTGCGAAATTTCTAGATCACGGCTCTCTTGATCACAAATTGCATACAATAGCTTGGCTTAAAGTTGCTTCTCCCTTGGGAAAAGGAGGTCTTGGCATTATTTTTCCCTCTAAGCTCCTAATAAGCTGCAAACTTTCTTTATACTGGTTTTTCCTCTGTAACATTTCTCCTCACAATTTGGTGAAAAAGTAATCGTTTAAGAATTAATGAGAGCTCTTCTATTAATATCAAAGCAGCCTCTCCTTTTTGGAAAAGCTTAATCAAAATTGTCGGGTTGCTTAATCAGTATATTACTTATGACTGCTCCAGAAATCTTCATTTATTTCAACTTAAAACGGCTTTCACTTTTAAAGACGCTCACAATCTTCAATTTTCTGCTTAGCCGGATGTGACTTGGTCATCCTGTCTTTGGACCAAAGGTGTCAAATTAAAATTTATTGTGTAATTTGGAAAATGCTAAATGGTGGCTTAAAAACGGCAGATATTTTACGGAATAGAGGCATCTTATGTTCTCCTTTATGTCATTTATGTATTACTGAGGATGAGTCTCGCTCTCATCTCTTCTTTAAGTGTGATGTTGCCTTTCAAATCTTGCAACAAGTCCTGTCAAAAAATTGTGTGTATTTATTTTCTCCTTCTATTAATCAAATTATTGATGATATTTCAAATATGAATACTTGGAGAAAAAGGAGGGTCCTTTCGGCTATTGGCTTGTCCATCGAAGCCATATGGAATGAACGTAATGCGCGCCTTTTTAACAATACTAAGAGTAATACCTTATATATCATTAGTAACATCAAAATGAGCCTCATTAGTATGATCAATAACTGGAAGCATTCGAATTTTCTGTCTCAATGGTGTAATGAGCTCAGATTAAGGCATGATTTTATTGGTATTGGGGCCTGGGTCTTTTGAATGGTTTTTGCGGTGGATGGTGGGTGCTGGTTTGCTATTTTTTCTTTCATTGTATCCTCTTTCTGGTCTTCTGGCTGCGGCTTTGATGCTTAGATGTTTTTGTTTGGGTCGATGGAACTTCTTTACTTGCAGCTGATGTTCTCATTTTTTCTTTTTTACTGCTTCTGGTGGTTTGGTAAATTGGTTTTCCTATATTGGCGGTTTCAACCAACTCTTGGTTTTGGCCTTAATTCTCAAGTTTTATCTTCTTCTTTGGCTTGCTGGATGGTTTTGTTTAATTGGAGGTTTCAGTCGGCTGCCCACTTATTTTTATTTGCTTCACTCTGTTCTCGATACCTGAGCATGCTGCTGTTTGAGGGGATTTTTTTGGGCAATGAAGGATTGTGATGTTTTTGGAGACCCCATTCAACTGCTGGTGGCTTTCTCGCCTTTCAGATACTACATTGATACTACACTGGTCTTCAGATTGCTGCCCAGCGGATCATTGATCTTGTGTCGGCCTCATTCTTGAGGATCTGAATCCTTAGCCCATTTTTATGTTTCAATTTTATTTTGTTTTGTAGGCTTTTAACTTTGATTTCCTTTTTGTATTCATTTGTATTCATTTGTATTCTTATCTGTCGTATTTTCTGTAACTCCATATTAGGAGAAACTTTGTAATAATTTTTACTAAATATATCCGCCAATGCCCTCAAATTCTCCACAAAAAAAAAAAAAAAAAAAAAAAAAAAAAAAAAAAAAGACAAAACCTGTCCACTAGACTGAGAAACCTGCAATTTGCTAGTCTCACACACAAAAGTGTAGAGCTGGTATTTGTACACCGTCAAGAAAGCAGAATGAAGCCATCACCAAAGCTATTCTAGTTCTGTTTCTCTTGACGATGGCTATACTTTATTTTGGAGAGCTCTGTCTTAATAAGACATACCTCTCTGTCTCTCTGTGCCTCCCTGCTGCTCAGAGAGTTCTATAACAGAGAGCCCAAAGGCTTGATGGTTTGGCATTTTTTATGCGTAAAAATGAACTTTTGTATATGACAATGAGCATATTCTTTCTTTATTTTGTAGCATTTCTCTGTGCATATAATGATCACTTGGTATATTATAGCACACAAAAGTGCAGTAATGCGGTGCGGTGCCGGTATTTGCGCCGACAAGGAAGCAGAATAAAGAAGCAATTGCCAAACCCACACTAATAATTAAAGTGAAGATCTCTATATTCCAAAACCCTAACACTGAAATCATCACTCGAGCTCCAAAAAAAGACGTAATAAGAAAGACGTACCTCTCTGTCCCTCAGCCATGGCCGCATTCCTCCTTGTAGTGTTGCTCCTCTGGTGCTGGTCGGCCTCGGCCTGCCGCACGTCCTGCGGGGTTCTGCCAATCCGGTACCCATTCTCCTTGGACGATGGCTGCGGCAGCCCTCTCTTCAGGCGACTGCTCTTGTGCCCTAATCCGTCCTCGTCGATGCTGTTCCTCCGCACCCCGTCGGGATCCTACCAGGTGATCTCGCTCTCCTACTCCGAGCAGGACACGCACCTGGTCGTATCCGATCCGGCTTCCTGGTCCTGCTCCCATCGATCGCAATCATCATCATCATCTGGAATCCCTTTCGCCCTAGATGCATCCACCCGCCTCTCGCTCTCCCCAAGAACCTCCTTCCTCTTCCTCAACTGCTCCCCCGAGGCCGTCCTCGCTCGGCCGCGGCCGCCCATCTGCGAGCGATTCCCGGACAGATGCGGCCTCTCGTGCGACTCGGCCGCCTACCTCTGCCGGAGCCCGCCCGGATGCCCTAACGCGCTCGCGGATCGATCGACGGCCTGCTGCTCTTACTTCCCCTCAGCAGCGGAATCGATCCCGATGATGCTTCGGCATTGCGCGGGATACGCTGCTGTCATATGGACCGAATCCCCCGTCGGCGATGTTCCGGCCACCGCGCAGTATGCCATTCGCGTCGATTACCAGCTCCCCGTCACGGCCCAATGCCGCCGCTGCCTTGAGAGCCAAGGGATCTGTGGATTCGATCCCAATGATGTCCGCTTCCTCTGCATTTGCCCCCAAGGGAATTCCACCACTACTTGCCAAGGTCACCCCTCTCTCTCTCTATATATATATATATATATAATCATGAAATTAAATATTACAAAAACTCTTAAAATTAAATTAATACAATTTATACATACGGGCTATATAATTTATGGAAAATACTATAATTAAATAAAAATATACACCAAAAAAGTATTCAGGACCAATTAAAATTTTTTTTTTATTATAATTTTTGTATATATATCTTATCAAAAAGTGCATTCAACCAATAATCTACTTACACATTAAATTGATATATCATCTATAAATTTTAATGTATATTAATATGTAAATATAATAATACTCATAATTTATATAAGTATATATATTTATATGAAAAAAAAAAATTAAAAGAATGTGTAAATACTTAAAAAATATAAATAATATTATATACAATGTGATCATAATTTTTAATTTTTTTATAGATACACTGTGATCATAATTTTTAATTTTTTTGAAATAATATGAAATAATTTGATAATAATTAAAATTAATCAAAATTAAAGATAAAAAATAATATCATTTAATAAGAAATATATTTATAAATAAATAATTAAATAAGTGTTATAATTCAATTCTTAAAATTATTAATCAATTATTATTATTTTAAAATTTAAATATTTTAAATTACTTAAAAGTAATTTTTTTTAATTAAATTATTTATTATTAAAATAATTTATCATAATATTTTCGTATTTTAAAAGAAATACAATTAATTAATTAACAATTAAAAGTTGGACTAAGATAAAAAAAAAAAATAGCAATAATATCAATCCCAATATTTCGACTTAAATAATATTATATTAATAAATATTTTAAAAAATAAAATTTAGTGATTAATTATAATTAATAAGATAAATTATTTATTTAAGGTCATCATCACACCTACACTCAATTTTAAGAAAAAAAAGTAAGTCTTCAAATTTTTTTAAAGTAAGAAAAAAAAAAATTTACACTTGTTTGCAAACAGAGCCTTTCCTATATTCTCTCACCTCTATATATATATATATATATATATATATATATAGGGATGATTCCAGGCTATAGTCTAAGTCTCCTATTCTAGATAAATTGGATTACTACTAATAATATGTTAATTTCTTATTTTGTATAGAATATTTTATAAGCATATGATTCTCTTGTTGCATTGCAGAAGGCTTCTCGAGGCATAGATCATCTGCCAATGTTATAGTTGGTAAGCTGCTTCTAAACGAAATATCTAAATATAATACTATTATATAAAAATGTTCAAAGACATAAATATGCATATATCTATATATGCGCAGTGTCAGCAATTGCTGCTTCTTTATCTGGCCTGGTTGGTTTGGGAGCTCTTCTGCTACTGTACTTAAAGAAGATGAGGTCCAAAAATGTAGTCACTTGTGGGGTGCAGACTAATCAGAATAGGCTTTTCTAATATCTTCATCTCATGCTATACATACATAATTTTTTTTTTATTGAAATGTCTATTTTTGGGCTACAAGTTGAAGAGAAGAATATGATCCTCGAACAAGTTTTTATTTTGTATTTAATCTCCCAGAAAAATTTATATTTACGCATAATCCAACATCCATGTTTAAATATTTCATAATACAATATTCGATACATATATATTACTATTACGAAATTTAGACATGCTTAGTATACTAAAATGCAAGGAGTTTTGTTGCACATTCCCGATCAGACCCCAAATAATTCCACAATTAAAAAGAAAAGCCACTGAATTTTTTTTTATTAGAAATATAATTCCACCAAAAATTAACTGTTCAAAATTTTAGGCAGACTCCTGATTCAAAATCTGCTTGAAATTTTCAAATTGAGTGACGAGTTAAACGATTAAACTCTACCCAAAATGAAGAGGATTTTTAAGAAAAGACCAAGTTACTGCAGAATTGTAAATATATACCAACTCATTAATCATTAATAATTTCATAATTTTCCTCCCTAAATTACATATTAAAAAAAGCTGACGTCTTAACACTATTTCTTTCTCTCCTTAATGACGACACATTGTGATTAGATCATTGCATGAATACTAAAGTTTGGATTCTAAATATGCATACAGGGAAGATTTCAGGAGGCATCATCATAAAGCATTTTCCTACCTTTCCAGGAATGACAGAGACATCCCTTGAAGCCAAGAGCATGAGCGCGGGAGCCTGGAAGCCGACGAATTCAAAGACCTCCTGAGTTCTTCTATTTCTCGGTTCATCATGTACACTTCTTCGATACCTGCCCGGCCTGACCTGCTCTGCTCAATCCTGAAAACAGAACATAAACACCTAAAACATGTTTGCAAAATACAATGCCTGCATTAAACAAACAGCACATTAAAATTTAGATATTGCAAGGGTGCAGGTTGTCGTTTTGAAAGTTAAAATTCAGCTATTGGATATGTAAATGATGTTATAGTCTAGTAGTTAAAAGTTTTGGATTTGTTATCCCATATTATAGGTTCAAATCCCACCAACCACATATTTATTTCACAAAAGTATTGCATCGTTGATATTTTGTTGAATATAATAACATTGAATCAGCATCCTAACATGACCAAAAGAGTTGTAATTTCATAAGACTTACTCTGAGAGGGCTTCTTCTCCGGCAAAAAGAACCTTGGCGACAGGCTGCATATGTACTACGGGATGTCTTCCTATTGTCTCGGCATCTTCAAGGCAAAAGCCTGAACAAAGCCAGGCTCTCGAATTCAAGAGGACTATTTCAAGCGCAGGCAGCTTTGTCCTCAGATCACATACCATTGTGCGGAATGAAAGTTCGTCCTGTGCTCCCTCGATCAGCGCATTTGTAAACATGCTTTCCAGTGTATACATTCTATGGAATAAAAAATGATATGCATGATATGACAATATAAGTTTATTTAATTGGACATAAATATTTTACATAGTGTCGTGGTTTGAGATGAGAGTTATCAAGAGTGGTATTTGAATGTCCGTAGTAGTTTGATTTGGTGGTGATAACTTTGATCAAAATAGACTTAGACTACTTATTACGTCCAAACAGCCCCAACAATTGTTCATTTTGAACTCAATTTAAGAGCCCACAGAAACATATTATTGAGATAATCTTACTACTGAAATTACGAGTTTTTGGTTTATTGTTAGACGTTATTTATTTTGTTATGATATTTAAAGGTAATATTATCCTTTTTATAATAACTTTTTATTTAAAAAGATTCCCGTTCTTTTTATATAGGTAATTCCACTGAACAGTAAGAAAAAAAAAAGTAAAACAGAGTAGAGAGGCCGGGGGTGGAGATGGTGATGAAGGAGACGATCGACTGCAGTAATGCCTTGGTGAGAAAAACGAGCCCTTCTCTTGCAAAAATTGCATCAACGAGCAAAACATGAAATCCCGCGTTATCTCAATGTCCGCTAAATTTGGCTGTTATCGAGATAGCATTTTAAGGTGGTAACGTAGCAAGTAAATAGAAATTTAGTTAAAATATCGGTGAACAAAACACATTCATGAAGTTATTAAGGAATAACAAAATATGGCATCAAAATGTTGTTATTAGAATGTTATTGAGACTACACTGAACATATAGAATAGTTGGGAGGGGTGGTGGCAGGCAAAATTGATCAAATTGAAAAAAAAGTGGACTACTCTGGCAAATTCCTTGAGGTTAAATATTAGTGTTGTTAGAATGTCAGCCATTTAATCAAATTGAATTACAATGTTAGTAGCTCAAATTTCAAATCATGCATGACGCATTTTGCAATTATAATTATTAAGTTTTGAATTCGAATTCAAATGCATTTGAAGCTAATTATCTATCTTGAGGTCATCACATTTTAAATTTTAAATTGAAATATGGTATATGTTTAACAAAGCATTTCGTGCATGTTTTAATTTTTAATTTTTATTTTAAATTAAAAAAATTAAAAGTGTTTCATTTCTCTATTATAAACTATAAAAACACTAATTTCTTGGATAAAAATTGGGCTCAAATGAATATTTAAAAGGCTAAATTTAACATATTGAACAGTTAACTAAATTGAACAAATTAGATAGCTAGAAGTAGATTGGCCAAATTAAATAGTTGAGAGACCAATTAGGCAATTTTTCTTAGTCAAAATAGACGATCTCTGCTATTGTAAGCCAACGAACTAAGTCTTCCTAATGATTCAACCTCTCAATTTTGTCTCCCATTATTCATTGCATCTAATTTGGTTCCCTGGATATTCATTATCTAAATTGGGTCAAAATAAATACTTGAAAGAAGAAATCAAAACAAATAATAAAACAATCGGAACCAAATTGAGCAAATAGAATAATCTGAAACTAGATGAAACAAATTAAAATAGAATGAAACAATTTTTGCAATTTTTCAAATTGGCCTGCATGCAAGAACAATGAATTTTCATTATAGCACGTTTCACTAAATAATGCTCTAATTGAAAGGCCTTAACTGCACAAATGAAGACAAATTTTAACCATCTTCAGACTTGCCTGAAAGCATCATCAGAAGCTCCAACAACAGCAGAAGAGGATATGTAACACTTAAATAATCTGATTCCACCAACTGCCGAGTTCACTGAGCCATTTGCACGTGTATATGATCCAAGAGGTGATGAACAATGCCTGCAAAATAATTCGACGCACTCTAACTTTTTTGATAGGTTTGAAGGAAAAATTATAAATCCGCTTCCATAAACTTCGAGAGATCGTTGGGTAGTGTGTGCTGTGGTCAAGGCTTCTGAATTAGTTCTGGAATCAGTATGATTAGATATATGCATCTTCTCCGAGATGCAACAATGAGAGCCAAAGTCAGAACCTCTTTCACCAACAGATTCTGAATATATATTTTCATGATATGATATTTGATTAAGATTGTGGTTCAAGCAATCTATATTTATATCTTTAGTTCCAACCGAACTATGCTGATTACTATAAAGATATCGTGATGAAACAAAATCATGATGCATAGATGTAGTATCCTTATGTTCAGAAGATTTCGATCCAAAACTCCTTGCTGTTAGTTCCGAAACAACGGCACCTATATTGACATCATAGAGCTATCAGTGAATCACCCAAATTATCATTGTATTGAAGATGGTTTGTTTAACGAAATAAATCAGTTGTGATGTGGATGTGCTCTGTTAGTAAATTTGTCTAGTATACTCTGGTAATATCTATATGTACATAGTATTTTTAAGAAAATTCTGTTTTTGTAATTTTTTTTTTAAGAAATGCTAGACTATTAAGATTAAAAAGTATAATAAGCATCTTTCATGTATTATATTTTAATATTGAGAAAATTATCAAAATAGTCCATTGACCCTTGTAAAATGTTCAACAAAGTTTAACTCTTGCAAATATTTTTTGTGATTCTTTGACTTATGTTTAAGTGTTTTTTTTTGTCCCTATCGTTAACTTTTCTTTTCCGTTGGATTTGCTTTTTTTCAGCTGATCGGCTGCTCGGCCGCTGGAATCCAGCGGCCGATTCCGACCGCTGGCTCAAGCGACAGATTCCAGTTGTAAGCGGGCGCTAGAATCAATCGGCCAAGCGACTGGTCACAACTAAAAAACGTAAATTTAATGGAAGAGTAAACGGCATGGACCAAAAAAGACATTTAAACAAAAGTAAAAGAACAAAAATAAATATTTATAGGAGTTAAGGATAATTTTTAATATTTTGTAAGAGGAACCATTTTGATAATTTTCTCTTTTAATATTATTGAAAATATTTGCTATGAATCTAACTTTGCCTTGATAATAGCACATTTTAGATTATTTATTTACCAATTTTATATAATATGTATGTTTTACTCCGAAATCATAAAATAAAAAGGTGTATTGTAAGCATTTGTATCAATATCTAATACATGTATCGTATTGTACTAATAAAGATGACAAGTCTTAATAAAAAATGCAAGAATTAATATAAGGTTTATATGAATACCTTCGAGATCATGCTCACAGACGGCAATTGTAGCTCTATCCAAGAGACATGTTCCCTCTTTACACTCAAAAGTTTCCATGTATTTTGATACCAACTTTTCGCTGGCTCCTCCAAATGAACAACATCCACCGAACCAATTATCAGCCACCTCTTGCCAATTAAATGATGGTATTTCTACAAAATTCCTGAAATAAAAAAGTGTTGTTAATAAAAATGAGAGTAAACGTCCAAAAAAAAAAATCTATCATGTTACAAAATGCACCAAGGCCACATAAGGGCCCTGTGGAATAACCTCAATTTTTTATTTTTGTTTGCTAAGAAAACAGCTCTTATTATTATAATATTTTCTAATAATGAATTTTACTTTTGCTTTGTTTTTTAAAAGAAAAAATGGCAATGGTTCTTGTTTTGCAGTGTATTTTTAAAAGCAAAAAAGAAAAAAAAAAAAGCAAAATATAAAGTGATGCCAAACAGGTCCAGAGACACTACACAATAAAGAATGTTGAACACATTGTAACATTGTGAGAACAAAATATAAAGGTAAATTGAATAGAAAAAGAGTAGCAAAATAATCGGAACACTGGAGAGAGAATTCTATTTAAAGTTCATTAACAAGATACAATTTCCTTTGTTAACTTGTTAAATTTATGAATTACAGCATAATTTTATGGTGGAAAAATGATTTTCCTTGCAAACATTACTTCTTTTTAGTTACCTGATAGGTTGCCTTGTTAACTTTGCTGAGCAAACCTTGCAGAAGAAATTCACCCCTTCAGAAGGAAATTTATCTATATCTGAATCACTACGATAAAATTAGACAAAAAAAGAGAGAAGTAAAATAGGTGGTATAGATAACCATAAATGCAGCAAATCAGCTTGTGGCCTCATTTGTAGAAAAAAATAGAGATGTGATTAGGTACAACTGAGAACTTCGGTTTGGCGATAGTTGGCATATATGCAAAAAATATGGTAATTCTTAGCTAATATTTTTACTCTCAAGTTATGCTATATTTCTCATAGTTTAAAGTAACCCTCGGTGACATGATACACCTGGTTGGAATGCAGATATTAGTATACAAAATCTACATGGATGTATTGTAATTTTGTGAATAACTGCTGTGCTGGAACAAAATGGCAATTCTTGGCTAAAATTTTAGCTTGAGTTCATTACAGTTCCCAATTCATAGTCCCAAGCAATTCTTGACAATATGACATGCCTTAGTAAAATAGGTTCCACGAAATACAAATTCAGCACCTAAACTTTTTATCACAATAGCTTCCTGATATACTACCAAAAATAGCTCAATTTGTTCTTCCAAAAAAAAAGAAGAGAAGAAATAGATCTCTCTAATGTTGCATGGCAATCGACATTGAGTTCGATGGGAATCTCTGACAGCAGTGACTAGAGGGCTAATCATAATGCCAATAGCCAGTAATGATATTGGAAACGGGTTCTATATTCCTTTCTCTATTTATTCTGTGTTCTTGCGTGATAAGCAACAGCTTCTATGAGAGAAGAAGATAGATGACGCAATATTGGAGATATAACTGATAAATAAAATATAAACCTAATTAAACTAGCCAACCAAACATAGTGGAGTAAGGCTTAGTGTTGTTGTTAGAGTATGTGTATGGATGTCATTGAAAGATGTGTAAGCAGGGTATGTTAATTACCATTTGAATATTGTTAGTAGCAAAAAAAAAAGGAAGCTGGCAGAATAAAACGATTAAAAAAAGAGAAAGAAACAGACGTGCGTGCGAGATTGAAATGATATTTTAGCAGTTGAAATACTATATCATGCAACTAGTTTCTAATATAGTGGATATGTGCGGCTATAAACATAAGTGAATCTCAATAAATCATATATATTTCGCTTGTCTCACTTTTTGTATAATTATTTGCAAGCCTTTTATGCTCGCATTATTATCCCAACAATAAATATCCTTGAAAATAGACCCATGCCAATGGTATATAAGAAGAGCAAAAAATAAAATGAGCAGCTTACGTACAAGCTATTCCATATCCTCCTAAAGGATACCAAATATATCTGTGGGAATAGTATTCCCCAAGAAAATAAAAACCATAACTTCGGTAAAAGTATAATTATTTTTCTTAAAAATTTGAAACTTATCTAAATAATTTTATTTATTATGAAATTTTATTTTTCTATATTTGAAAATAGCATAAAATGGATGAAGATATTCAACATAAAGTAATAGATTATTCTACTAAACTTTTTAATGAGGATTGTACTAATAAAATTAATAAAAATGAGTTTAATAGTTACAAAAGTAGTATCAATTACATTTTCATTCTCCATGTTAGTAAAGCTAAGTTTTGGAATGCTTTAAAGAGGATAATGAGCGAAAAAGCAGTAGGATCAAGTAACATCCCTATTGATGCATGAAAATGTTTAGGTAAGAAAATAATTTTTTAGCTTACCAAATTATTTAATGTTATTTTACAAATTACAAAATGTCACATGAGTGAAAAAAGAGTATTATTATGTCTATTTACACGAATAAACTTGATGCCCAAGACTTCAAACTATAAATGAATCAAGTTAATGTGTCATATATTGAAACTTTAGGAAAGAGTAATTGAATATAGATTACAAAGAGATACTTGTTTCTCAAAATTAATTTGATTTTATGCCAAGTAGATCTATTATCATGGAAGTCATACATTTATTAAAAGATTTGATGGAGAAATTTAGATAATGAAAAGAATATTTTTACTTAATTTTTATTGATCTTAAAAAGGCTGATGATAGAGTACCAATAGAAGTTATTCGAGAAGCTTTAGAAAGAAAAGGAATTAGTTATGCATATATTGATGTTATTAGATATTGATGTTATTAAGGATATATATAATGAGATTATAATATGTGTTCAATCACAATGTGGCTTGCCTAATGATTTTTTTGTTATTGTTAGATTACATCAAAGCTTGGGTCTCAACCCATACCTCTTTACTTTAATTGTGAATATTTTTATTGAGCACATTCAAGAGAAGGTTCCTTGGTGCATATTATTTACATATGATATTCTATGAATAGATAACACTAGAGATGGAGATAGCAAAACTAGAGTTGCTGAGAACTGCGTTATATTTAAAAAAAAATCATCTTAATAGATCTAAAACATAATATATAGAGCATAAGTTCAAATGTATTATTTAAAATAATGGTGAAATAGAAAGTGATGTGATTAATAGCATCCAAACTGGTTGGATGAAATGGAGGAGCACTAAAGTGTTGCGTGATCGAAAAATCCCATATATAATTAAAGGAAAATATTATAGAGCAGCTATATACGACAAGCTATACAAATTTTTCTAGTGAGTTCTTTTTTTGCTATACGGTGAGTGAGTTCCAATTTCAAAAAAGCATTTTTTTCAATTATGTATTGATCGTGTAGCAAGATGGCATCGAAAGAGGCATAAAGATAGTCAATATCACTAAGAAAGGGCATTGTACTCATTTTGAAGTACTCAATAGCATTTTTTTGAATAACATAGACGTGTGATGCATATATCTTCCTAAAGATGTGATAGTTTTGTCTCCCAAATTTTTCCTTAAAATAAAGTTCAATTTATATTAGTTTCAATTGAGTAGATCACAAATTGTTGTTATTGCTTTTGTTGGATCTAGCTTGTGAACATACTGTATCGGCTTGCTTTGTATTTCTTTTACTTGTATTGCTTTTTACCACACTATTATTCAGTTTTGTGCGCATTTTTGTGCCTCACATATTTTTAGTATTGATTATTTGCTTACTTATATTTTAATACAAATTTATGGATTAATCTTTCAAGTTCCTTGATGTATCACCAAATATTTTCAGGTGCAAATATTGGGTTCGGACTTTGATAGCTTAAACTTAGACTAGGATCTAGTCAATTGGTCGGCGAGTTCATGATCGATTCTAGTTGCTCTTTCTAGAAATTGTTAACGCATTTATATAATTGTTGTGATGTAATAATAACAATAAAGAGATTAGTAATCTATTATTCCTAAATTTATAAATGAATAATCAGTGATTATGTTGATATGTATTTGTGATTATAAGTGATTCATGTGTTTTTCCTTTGATCCCCAACTCTTTGGACTAATCCCTAGATCTTTACAAAGTTACTGAAAAATAAGCTACTTTATAGCTAATAGAGATGAAGTTGCTGGAAAAAAAGTTATCTAGTGTTGACTGCTACTGATGAGCAGACGGTGGGCGGGTAATTGACCGGCGAGTGAGCGGAATAATAATGGTGAAGGGAAATGGGGTAAAAATAGTACTGTTTTGCTAATAGAAAAAGTCAACAAAAAGGCATATTGGTTTCTGCTTCTGATGAAGCAACATTTTAAGGGCTAGCCAACTAGTAGCTGGCCAGCCAACAATAAAAAGTTGCTTTCCCAAACAATGAATCTATTATTGATCAGCCAACATCTTGCCAACTATCAACAAATAAGGTGCTCCAAACATGGCTTTAGCTTGCAAGCTCAGAAAATCCTTTATAATTTAAAGCAATCCCCCACTATTAGTATTAGATGTTTAAGGATTTCAAGTGAAAAAAATGCCATTTGCATATGCAATACTAATCACTATTGCTATATAAATAACACGAAACTGCATTATTTTACTTTTATGTCAGCAGAGAGCAATGCGATTAATAGGATTCAAGCTAGTTGGATGAAATGGAGATACTCTTTTGGAGTGCTGTGCGATCAAAAAATTCCCCTAAAAAGTAAAGGAAAATTTTATAGAGAAGATATACGACCAACTATGTTATATGAGACTGAATGTTGGCCAACAAATAAGAAATTCACTGATAAATTTACAAGTGTTATAGAGATGAGGATGTGGGTAAATGAGTGGGTATACTCATAAGAATAGAGTGACATAAGTTTATTTGTAGTAAGATTGGAGTATCTCCAATAGTAGATTTGATTAAAGAATGTCATTTTAAATGGTTTGGGCATATTAATGCCCATGTTAGAAAAATTGAGTTAATGAGTTTTAACCATATTAAAAGAGGAAGAGGATGTCCAAAAAAGATAGGAAGAAACCATTAGAAATGATCTTCTCAATTTAGATCTTAGGGAGAAGCTTCTTTTAGATCATGCACAATGGAAAAAAAGGACTCATATAGCCAAACCCATCTAGCGAGATTATGGCTTCGTGATGTTGTTGTTGTTGTTTGTCAATAACATGTTTATTGCAAAGACGATATCAAAAATAAATAATTTAAAGTGGTGCCAAATGAATTTAACGTAAAAGATACGAAAGAATCCAAAAAAATCCTAATTGGAAAATATCATTAGACAAACTGCATGAACTTTGAATATATCTCAATCTCAAAAAATCAAAAGGTTCTAAATAAATTTAGCATGAAATATGCAATATAGACAAGATGCCATTGACAAGTTATAATAAGCTATTAAAAAATTAATCACCAAAAAATGTTAAAGAGAAAAACTATATGGCCAAGAAGTCATGCATTAACATTTGGCTCACTAATATATACAATGATTGTACAATATCATATTTTGCCCACGCAACGAGGGCCATTAGCAAATATATGCCAAATATTAGAAAGAGCTGGATATTCTAAAGTGGAACTTATAGTATCATAAAGGTAGAGTCGTTAATGCATTAAAATTTAAGAAGCCCAATTTACAATTGCAAAGATATGTTGATACTGATCTAAAAGGGGGTCTGAATACTCGAATAAACACAGCTAGTTAGATCTGTATATAGGGCGATATTGCTATCAGTAAGATGTTATAGTTACAAAAAATATATTATCTGCAGCTAAAATTGAATATGTACCTATCATTGAAACTCACATGATGTGCTCATCATATAAAGCCATGTTTGATAACAATAATTAATATGATTTAATTGGTTGAATAGTACATAAACTCTTCTCTAGTCGCATCCATATATTATGCAATGTGGGTTACTGTTGAATTTCATAGAGTTGCTTTATTTTGTTTACTAGCATGTAGTTTCCTTATAATTTAACCTAGTAATTCGAAAAGTAAGAAAGAAGAAAATTAAAAGAAGCCATCTCACCAGAACCCATAGAAAGAGGTAAGCGTTTATCGACGTCCACCCCAGAAGCACCCAGTAGTTCGGCCTCCACAGGATGATTTACTGGAAAAATGAGAGCGAGCTTGGCCTCGATATAGTCTCCCGTGGCTTTGACAACCACGGAGCATCCCGGATCGATCAGAACTCTAGGAACCGGAATGCAGAGAAATGATCTCCGGCCTCTTCCTGATATATCACAATCTATCCGCCAAGAAACTTGGAGGAGGAAGCGGTCAAGCTTGAGTGAGGCCTCGACGAAGGGGCATTTGGCAGAGGTATCGCCGATCTCCGGATTGAAGAGGTATAGACGGAGAATGGGGATGTGAGGTAGTGTTTCCCAAGTGAACTGCCAGCGCCTACTAGAGCTAGGGCTTTCTGAGTTCATCTTCTTGAACTGTGCTATTGAGGAAAATTTTCCGCCAAAATGCGGTTAAATAAATCGCCGCAACTTTTTTTTAATTATTATTTTTAATATAATTAAGTTATAATACCAAAACATCAATTAGAAATATTCTAATATTTCAATAAAAAATTAGAGAATATTTAAAAGAAGAGAAATATTATTTTATTTATAATTTAGTTGTGCTTAATCATTTTTTATATATTTTTAGAAAAATAAAATTATAATTATGTGTATATTATATAATATTTTTGATTAAATATTAAATATCTAACTAATAGTAGAAAATTATTATAGTGAATTTTGATCATCAACCAATTTGTGTTGTCAAACCAACAAAAACTATATATGAATGTTTGATGCTTATTATTTAGGTTTAAAATTTAATATTTTTGAACACATTATATTTTATGATATTGATTTCATGCACATATCCATATGTAGATTGAGCACAATGATAAAAACTTTTAGAGTTACGTCATAGGTTACGTAACACATTTAAATTACATAATGGTTTAAAATTATTTTTATTCTCTTTAATTTTTACTTCAATTTTTAACTTCAAATCATATGTATGAGAATAAACATTCTGATTTTCATAAATTTATATAATAATTTAATGATAGATAGGGCAGAAACCTAAGATTGTCATGAGATTTAAAATATTATTTATATCTTACAAATATTATGTGGGAAGAAAAAAGATTCGGAATAATTATGAAAATGTCTTAGTTCATAGAAGGCACGTGTAGGCGGATGGACTTAAGATAGAGAATATGTCAACTTCATATTGTACCAATCAAAGCCTTAGGAATCCTACATCAAAAATAGACTACACATAAATAATATGACATAATGCATCTGGCACACCTTTATATGATGAATGTTAAAATTGAGCATAATCATCTGATTAATACATCAAAATCAAGTTTTTATTAATTACAATAACAAAATTTTATAGTTTGTCAAAATTCAGTTAGAGCTCAGTGACCAAGTTCGAATCGATTTCATAACTTTTATTGATGAGCTATCATTCAAATCAAGTAGTCATAAAAATGTCGCACTTGGTTAGAAGAAATTTAGAAATCATATTGAAACTAGATAATGTTTATTGAATGAAGGGGATGAGCAAGCTGACACAGAGAGTTATGAGGTTCACTAAACATGTCAACAAATTAAGAGAATTGATTATTAGCATGGATAAAGAACTATATGATGTATTAACTAGTTTAAGAATAAAGTCTTTTAGAGTTATTAGTTGATCATGTATACATTACAAAAGATGAATGACTGTTTGTTTACAAATACAACAAATCATTCAAGTATTATTAACGATGATGTATGGCATTCAGTTTTGCATTTACTGCATATGTTTTCAATATTTTTATACAATTTAGATTTCCTGTTTTACAGTAATTACAGCTGCTTTTTGTTTCTTACTTACTATTTCAGTCAAATTTTTATTGTTTTATGTTAAATATCTTTATAATAGAATAAATGCATTTTAGTGATCCTAAAATATACTTAGTTTTATTGTATAAGTAAGATTTTATTTTTTTGACTATGAGCATATCATTGTGAAACAGGCAAATGTCAAATTCAGCTTACTTTGATGAGCATTTGTTCGTGGAGCTATGGGGGGCTCAAGAAGTGAAGCGTGGCGTTGCTGAGTAATAGTTACGGTCTTCTTCCGTAACTATTTTCTGCTTTAGTGATATTAGAGTTTATTTCTGCATTTTTATTAAAGTATGTAATAAGCAATATATCTGGATGCATTTTTTTGTCTTCTTTTATGAGATGTATGCATTTACTTATTGTTTATGGATGAATGTATAACAACCCTATTATTGTTACCCATAAATTAGTAACCTAATTAACTCAATTTTATTTTCATTACTCTTATAATAATGTTGAGAGCCTCCACTTAAAGTTGCGTGCGATTTGAATATCATTTGGCAATTTCTAATATTTCTTGATTTTCTGATAATTCTAAGAATGCATAATTTATTTAAACCTCATAATCGAAAACGAAGTCCACCATTGAACTCATCACTCCCAAATTAGCTAGTGGTGGTATTTTGCTAGTGGGGTCATTAGTGAAGGTCCTAAAAATTATTAGTCAAACTAATCACAATAAAAAAACCAATACTATCAATGTGTTCCTGAGATTCTCCTGATTACTTTAAGACTTATATTGGCTAGGTTTGAGTCACTAGGTGCAAAATTATGATGGTTCAAAATTTTAGTACAGGAAAGAGAATGTCCTAAAATGTCACTATATTATCCATGCATCTTATAGGAAATCTAATATTACCATTAAATTCCTATCATTTTTATGATTAAAATGAGATATATATTTGATATATTTGAACTTGTGGTTAATTAATTATGAGCCTCTAAAGTTCTGGATTAAATTAATTCAATGAATGCAAATAGAATGAATTAATTTTCACTGATTAAATAATATAACAAACAATAATTTAATTAATTTAATTAAAGGCGGCAGGTCCCACTGACCCGGCGATCGAAGAGACAGTGGGCCCCACAAAAGACACGCGACAGCGCGTGGTATCCGGAGCAGAGCAGCGCGGGACCCACGCGCACACGTGGTGGGTGTAGAGACCACTGGCTGCGAAGCGGGCCCACGCAGAACGTGTGGCGGGCACGCAGGCTTCGGGGCAGGCCCCATAGATACGGTCGAGTCAACCGCGACACAGAGGCGGGCCCCACTGGTCGGGTACCCTGGATCAAAAGTGGGTCCCAGGAGCGGCACGCGGCAAACCATGCCAACTAGTTTGTTGACGCAGACAAACCACGCAAAGGTGGGTTGGGCCCGGATCGACCCAGCCTGACTCGAATCCTTTCTCCCTCTGCGCACCCTAACCCGAGAGGGAGCAGCTAGGGCACGAAACTGCCGGCGCTAGCTGCGACGGCAGGGACCGGCCCGCACGACCAAGGATAGGCCATGGCGAGACCCACCTGCTGGGACCCTAACCAAGCCCGGAGGTGGCCAGAGGCACGAGCTAGAGTTAACCCTAGCCACCGGGGTTCGGGTCAATGGTCTTAACGATAACAAGTGTAGCTCAAGCTCTAAATTCCTTCGATCGGGTTCGATCGAACCCGACCAAAGTCAGTGGATCATAAATCAGAGGATTGCAATTAGTATACGAACAATAATCGAATGAATTGAGTGTAAAGAGAGAGAGAGAGAGAGAGAGAGAGAGAGAGATCAGGTACCTAGAGTTCGAACGGTTCCAATTTTAAGGTTCGAGCAAAGTCGATCCGAGCTCCCAATGCGCAAACTTTGAGCCTTACGAGCAGTCAGGGTCTTAAAGAGGCCTCAGGCGGACCTACCGAAGTCAGGGACGCGCCGAATTGGGCTGGAAGGGTGGCGGAATGTCGCGTGTAGGATCGGCGAAAATGATGAAGGAGACGATCCCTCGTCCTTTCGATCGTCTCAATCCGAGCCGATCGATTAACGGATGCGGATCTGATTTCTGCATTCAACCCGTTAAGGCGACGCGGATCCGACCCGATAGCGGTATTGGATCTGATCCAATAACAGGGCAAATCCGACTAGTTAAGAATGGTGAATTCGACCCGTTAAGTCTATAATTAAATAATTTAATTTCCTTATTTTATTAATTAATTATAATAAATTAAATGATCTCAAATAAGTCCTAAATATTCACCCCTAATTAATTGAAGGAATGCAACTGTGGCGGCCCTGCCCCGCCGTGGTCCTGTTAACTCTTAAGTTAACATGATTACGGTGGAGGGGTCACCAAATGACAAGGTCCCCACTTAAGATTGGATTAGACACACATTCTAATCCAATTTAACTAAGGACTTTGTCATTCATCCAAAAATACTATCACTAAATGATCATACATGAACTCAGAGTGCGGAAGCAATAAAAAGTATAACATCCATCCAATACAGTATAAATACAATAATACAGAATAAGTAAAGTGCTGAAAGAGAGATATAAACCTGTTTTATTACAACATTTAATAAGTTTAAAAGAACTGAAATGAAACTCTCAATCTCACAAGCAAAAGAAACTAAAGCTACAGATCTTCAGGAACGGGCTCCTCCTCAAATGGCAAGCTCTCTACTAGATCTGCTACTCCAACAAACTCAGAACCTACCATTATCAGTTCCATAATGGTAGGGCCCCAGCCAACAAAAGAAAAACTGGTTAGACAATATGTCTAAGTACATTTTAGGGCAAACAATTTTATTAAGTTAAATAGATATCACCATGAAAACAGAACTGAGCAAAAATAGGCGCAGAAGAAGCGTACAAAAAGAACAGTAATAAGTTATAAACAAACAATTTATAACTAAAGTAACTATGAAGTAATACATACCTCCTCCAAGCAACTGCAACAAAGATAGGTAAGCAAAAGACTAAACAAAACTGTAAGAAAAGTACAACCTAAACATGCTTATGATCAAATAGAATATGCTAAGTGACATACAAAATTTAAATAGTGAAAAACTGAAAACACTAACATCCTATGTGAGCATATAAAAATAGTAAGTAAAACTAGCATCCTATATATAACACATGCAGGAAAGCTATAAGTAAAAATAGTACTACAATGCAGAATATGCAAGTAAAATAGTAACTGAAAACAGAAAACTATAGTGACTATATAAGTCACTTGAACTGAACACGAACTCAGCAAATCTTAGCCTGATGAGCTAAGAAACTCTGAACTGAACATTACTGAAAATTCTTAGCATGATGAGCTAAGACAGAACTAAATGTAAGTGTACATGAATTAGTATATCCATATCAGAATCCTGACTCTATAGTCAGTAGGGCGAGAGTCTATCCATCCTATCACTCGGACTAGGCATGGCCAATAGACTGTCGGACATTAAACCCTCGAAAGGTTGCCAACCCCGAACGAGTTGATCGAAGAGGTATACTAATAAAACTACACCTTACAAACCACTTGTGAAACGAACATAATGCTGCTTATGAATGTTCCAAATTAACATAAGATATTTATCAAATATCTTAAGTACATAATATATGTTCAAGGTATAAGGATCAAACTCAAGGAATGCGAAGCATCAAAATCAAAGTGCAAGAAACTCTATCTAAAACACAGGTGATATCCGTTGTTATCTACTTTATTCATTCTATCTACTCTAAGTTACATAAGTTTCAGAATCATCAATTCTTACACATTCTGTAACTTAGAATCGTGAATCCTACTAGTTCAAGATAATTAGGACTGGCCAAGTCCTAATTATAACTTAATTAAAAGACGACTATTTGGTTAAAATGAATAAATCATCGACCTAATTTTGTAATTTAATTCATCCCAACCTCATCTTGATTAGCCAAATCAAGATAAAAAGATTAAGAATTAGACTCCAGATGATGGGTCTAATCACTTAATCTAAAAGTATAATCTAAGGGTCTAAGTTTAGAACCCAAAACTCACAGATTAGGTTAAGGCAAATCCTAATGATAAATCAAATTCATTAGGATAGATCTCTATTCTTAGTTCTAAAGTTTAAAGATCAAATAATCATTTAATAAACTGAGAAAATCTAGAAACTAGTAAACTCAAGGTTTCATCAAATTGAGTAACCCAATTTACTCAATAGATGAATTCTAACTTAAGATCTATTCCTAATCTTAGGAAATAAGGCTCTTCATTACTAAGAGTATCTCTCAAGACACACATCCTAACTAATATTATAAGACCTAAGGTATGATCTAAGAGTGATTAAGGAAAGAAGAACACTCACAATTTACTTAAGTTTTGCTCAAGACTTAACTTAGGGTTTTCATCAAATTTCTAATTTGAGACTTAGAATTATTTAAATCAAGGCTTAAATTATTTTAATTACTATATATTATGATTTAGAAGTGAAATCAGGTCTTTAATTCATTAAACCCTTATATTGGGCAAAAAGACTGTTTTGCCCCTTATTTAAAGGTCTAAATCTCATCTTTGTGAATTAGGGCTATATTTTAAATTTTAATAAAATGGAATGATTACTTACTATCTAATATGAGTTTAGACAGTAAGTTCACCAATTTTGGTTAAGTATTAAGCCTTATAGGGTCAAATTAAGGAATTTGACCTATAAGGATATATTGGTTATTTTACCTTAATAACACCTAAATTTTATGTTAGTTTACTAAAGGTTATTCCCTAAGGTTTCCATAAAATCTTAAATTATTGAATTCTGATGAGTATTGGCCAAGTTATGGCCAATACAAGATCTAGGGTTTAAGGTTAATTAAGGGATCCTTAATTATAGGTCAAAAATTCTAACTTTGCCAATTAGTGTCCAAATTAAGCAAAATCAGTAGCTATTAATTAAAAATAGCCCACTAATCATAATGACATGTGGTAGGCTCAATTTGGACCTAATTTGACTAAGTTAAGACCTAATTAAGGTTTATGGTGATTAGTGAGTGATTAGAAAAATTAATCACTCAAACACTAATCCAATCTTATAGATTGATTCTAAATGGTTCTATGAGTCCTCTGAAACTTAAATCACTTAATTTGGATTATTAGATTTGCTAATATTCACTAATCAAGATTTAGAGTAATTAAGGGTGATTAGCAAATCTAACTGTTGGATCCTAAATATTTTTATATATTACTGTTAATTAGATTTTTCTGATCTATATGAATATTTAGATTATCCAATTTGGAGCTCAATTGACCAAGTTATGGTCAATTGAAGTTCTAGGGTTAATTAGGGTAATTAGGGTTAGGTTCTAAATATCATTAAGCAACTACTAATCTAAACAACAAAATGAATACTACCAAATTAATCCTTAGGGTTTTCTGATCACTTTAAGACCCATATTGGGTATGTTTGGGTCAACATACCCAAAGTTATGAGCTAAATAAAATTTGCAACATTTAATTTAACTTAAATTAAATCCTAAAAATCACTTTGCTAAATAAATGTCCAAATGCAAAATTAACAGTGCCATAATATTCCTCTATTTTTGCTGAATCCAATGATATATAATTTTGCATAATTTGGATGTGTATTTTGCAAGATATTAATGTTTAAAGTTTTGATTTAAATTAATTAAATAATTATGTTTAATTATATTAATAATTATGTTATTATTATTAATATAATTTATCGTTTTTAATTAAACATTTTAATTATATAAAATGTATATATATTTATAATTGCAGGACACGTGGCGGGCCATTATTGGCGCAGTAGACGACGGCGGCCCCCACCGGTCAGATGGCTGACACGCAGTGCCACGTGTCGCGCTGCGACTAGTAGCGCACCGCGAGGTGGGTCCTACTATGGCAGCCGAAGCACCATGGGCACGGGCCACGGGCCGGGCCCGGGCCGACCCGGTCCGACCCGAAGGGCGTCGTCTTCTCGCGCGATCGACCCGACGCCTGGGAGCTAGGTCACCAAAAATGACGGCGATAACGTCGGAACCGGAGGGCGAGCCGTATACCGATCGAAAAAAACCTTTCGATTGGTACCTACAATGTCGCCGGAGAAGAACTACAGTTCCGGCAATAACTAACCCTAGATTCCCTACGCTCGGCGAGAAGATAAGTAACGGTTTCTACTGTTGCATTTTTGTCAAATTCGAGCTAATCAAACCCGATCGACTCGATCGGGTTCGCTAAATATTCAATCAGGACTATGAAATAGGCATTCGAACAAAAAAAATTAAGGTTTGGAAGCATAGATTGAAAGGTAGAGGGTACCTCAAATTGGACGGTGGACGAGCACTGGGTTCAATCTAGATGATCTGAGCACTTTCGAAGATGAAGATTACGCAAAGGATTGTATCCAGCCAAATGCAGAGCTTTATCTGTGTGCGAGAGCGGTGGATCGACGCCTGACGAGCTCGGGAGCGATGCGTGCGATCCCTGCTGCCACGCGGAGTCTTCCGCGATCCGGACGAAGAAGACGGTCCTCGGACCGTCAGATCTTTTGATCGGATGGATCGTAGGATCCGTCTGATCAAACGGCAGAATTAGAATTAGGATAACGGCGTTACCTTAACTCAGACGGCGCCGTTAAATTTAAATAATTAAATAATTATTTAAATTAAATTATACAAATTCATTAATCAAATTTACCCTATTAAATGCATCCCAAAAATTTCCAATAAATTACCCTTAGCTAATTGAAGGGTGAGGAACGCAACGACACACTCGGATTTTTATTTCGTCGAGTATTTATTTATTTGATTATTTGGGGTATTTAAATATTATTAAAATATTCAACGAAAATCCAACAACTTCCAAATGCCTCCAAAATTTCACCCCTAGCTAATTTGGGTGTTCTGAATGCAATGGTGAAGTCAAATTTTTAATTTGAGGTCTAAATAAAAAGTCAATTTCTAGGATTTGGGATTTTTCTAGAATTCTAGATTTAACTTTGTTGACTTCTGGTTTGACCTAGGTTTCAGAGATGAGTTCTAAATTACTTAATTATTGACTTAGAACCTTAATTAAGACTTAGATTAGTCTTAATTGAGCAAGGTAACAACCTGGGTTGTTACAGCAACGGTGAAGCCTGGTTTTCGATTTGACGAGTATTTTATTTTCCCAAATCTTTGGTATTTAAAATACTATTAAAATATTCTACGAGATTTCAACGACTTCCGATTGCCACCAAAATATTACCCCCAACTAATTTAGAGGTAATGAGTGCAATGACGATATCCAATTTTTGATATGAGGTCAATTTAGATAGATCAAATCCTAGGATTTCTGAATTTTCCCAAAATCAGAATTTGGTCCATTTGACTCCTAATTTGGATAAGATCTTGGTGGAAGACTCATAATGATTTAATTAGTACTTAAGATAAAAAAATAAGACCTAAGTTAGTCCTAATTAGTTTGGATAATAACTTAGGTTATTATATTCCAATGTGATAATTCCATAGTCACATTTTCCTAACTAGTTTCCTAAGCCATAATTTAGATAACCAATTTTAATCTTATAATTTAAGATAAGGATATGATTAATTTCATTTAGTATTAGTATACTTATAATTATTTTGTCATCTTATAGAATAAGAATAAATTATTATTTTTCAAAACCCCAACTACTTATATTACTTTCAACTGACTTGAGATTAATATTTATAAATCAATTAAGAGCTCAATTAGCTACAATCATTAAGTAAATTATTAAAACTAGATAACTTTGGATATCATATAGTTTGTAATTATAGAATTTTTTATTGAATGCTTGCTTAGCTTTGAGCCTATTTCATTTGACATATTTATATAAGATATTGTGCATGAATAAAACTTTCACATTATAACTATATGGGTTTACTATTGTTGGTTAAGCCAAGGGCATGATAATAAGGAGACCTCACATTCTCATATGGTGAATATGAGTGTTTGTTATTTTGAACCCTACTTTCCTTTACTAGTTAGGCAGATGTGCTTAGCTCCTGGCTTAATTCTGTATTTGCTCGCAGAATGAGTACTTTCATAAAATAACTTCAATTAATAAATATACGAGTTCTCCTACAATCTTATTAATTGTGAATACTCATCATAGCTTTTTAGCTATGTTACTTTACATTGTCCTATGCTATGTTTATTTTAGACCAAGAGACTAAGATCTTCCTTCAATTACTATGCTTTGCACTTTTTATATTTTACTATTGTACTTTACTTGTTTATAATTCATTTAGATTATGGTGAATGTTGCTACAATTTCATTTAAATGCTTCATTGTCTTCTTTTCTTTACTTAGCATGGGTTCATTGAACATATACTTACTTAATTCTATTTATTTTTATATGCGCTTTAGTACTTTTATAGCCTATCTAGAATGTTTTTATCTTCACTGTATTTGCAGGCTATAATGTCTAAACTTGTGAGTATTCTTACTTACTTTACTTTTCAATTATTGTTCTTACTATTTTCCTGATTTAAATGTTTTCATTTGCTTCGTTGCTTATTTTTATATTGTAAACTAGCTTGTGATATCCAATCAAACTATTAAAATGTTTAGCCCAATCTTAAAATGTGCATAGACTATTTAGTCTAACTATACTTTTTTTTTATTTGCTTTATCCTATCATATTTAAATATCAAAATATGATATACTAGGTGCATTTGAATGCAAGTAGAGCTGGACCAATTCATAATAAAGCAAAGGATAACAATCACTTAATGAGTATACTATGAAATAAGAGTGCGGAAGAAAAGTACAAATTGAAATAATCATCCATTCATTTATATTACAAAGTAAAATATCTAACTCAGAATATACAATACAGGAAAATTAAAGTACAATTTAGTCCTATATTATTATAAATATTTAAAGTTTAAAGACTAAAATATAAAGTGAAGTCTCTCATCCTTTTGAATGCAAAAATAAGTAAACTAAGAAGCATAATCTAGTGATCTTCATCAACCTGCACTTCCTCCTAGACCTATTCTTCTAAAAGCTTAACCTCTCAAAAAGTTCAGAATCTACCATTATCAGTTTCATAATGGTAGGGCCCCAACCAATAAAAAAAAATCTAATGAAACAAAATATCTAAGTACATTTTAAGGTAATTGTTTTTATGTATTTTAAAGATACACAAACTTAACTTAAGCGTAAAAATAGCGATAAAGCGATAAAAAAAGGAAAGGCAAATTATAATAATAAATTACAATAATAATAAATACATAAAATGTGAGGTAAACTCATACCTCAACTCTAGCTGCATAAAAGGTAAGTAAAGTGCAAGTATAAATCTACTAAGTACAGAGAAAAGTCCTAAATAATATGATCCAACTAAACATGCCCATTTATAGTACAAAGTAAGAATATTGTACTGAAAATAAAGTCTAGCATCCTAATATGCCTTTAAATAAAATGAAATAATTGAAATAAAAGAATTTTACAGAAAATTCTGTAATACTGAAGAACTGCAGAAAATGAAAATATAATAGGAAATGAACTGAATTGTAGGGTAAGAGTAAGCCAGAACTGTAAAGAAACTGTAAAGATAACTGAAAAGACAATTGTAAAGTGACTGTAAAGTAAAAGTAATGTAACTGTAAGGTAATTGGAAAATAAAAGTAAAGTAAAATATAAAGTAAAGTGTGGAGATACTTCTACTTAGTTCTGCCAAAAAGTAAAGTCCATCTGCTCATCTAGGAGAAACATCCTAGATTAAAGTATGCTGTGTTAGGAAAGTGTCCTAGTCACAAGGTAACGTCCATCTAATCATCCAAGAAAGTGTCCCAAGTAAAAATAATACGCACTAGGGGAAATTACTTAGGCAAGAGTAACACGCACTAGGGGAAATTCCATAAGCAAAAGTAATACGCACTAGGGGAAACTCCCTAGCAAAAGTAATAAGCACTAGAAAAGTGTTCTAGGCAAAAGCTATCATAAAGTAAAGTTATACTAAATGGCAAACTAAGTAAAACATAACCCACAAGATGTATTAAAGTTTGTTTTATTTAATTTTTTTTTTTAAGTTATGCAAATGCCATATGAATGTAATTCAAAATGTAATATAAAATATTCATCAAATATTCATGTTTAATAAAATATGTCCAAGAGTGTAATGAGGCTCAAAATAAGAAAAGTGTAGCATATCAAATTCAAGGTAATAAATAGCACTACACAAACTTTGTGATATCACTTATTTTCTAATTTAATCGTTCTAACTACTCTAAGTTATATAAGATTTAGAATCATTAATTCCTATACTGTCTATAAGTTGAACATAATTAGGATTAGCTACGTCCTAATTATAACTAAATCAATGTCTCCTATAAAGTTAAATAAGTAAATCAATCGTCCTAAGTTATTATTTTTAATAATCTCAAACCCAAATCTTGATTAACCAAATCAAGATTTAAAAGATTAAGAACTAAACTCCAAATAATGAGGTTCACTTCTTAATCACAAGGCTATTCTAAAGACTAAGGTTTAATCCCATCTCACTGATTAAGTGTTAAGGCAAATCTTATTGAATTAAATTAAACTCAATATAATAGATCTCTAATCTAAATTCTAAAGTTAAAAGATCAAATAATCATTTAATAAATTATGAAAAAAATCTATAAACTAATAAACTTAAGATTTCACCTTAATGAGTAACACACTTTACTCATTAGATAAATTCTAACCTAGATCTACTCCTAATCTTAGGAATAAAATGTGGCGGCCCTACCCCGCTGTGGTCCTGTTAATCCCTTAGGTTTACATGATTACGGTGGAGGGGTCACCAAATGACAAGGTCCCCACTTAAGATTGGATTAGTTACACATCCTAATCCAATTTAAATAAGGACTTTGCCATTCAATCCAGAGATACTATCACTAAATGATCATACATGAACTCAGAGTGCGAAAGCATAAAACATAACATCCATCCAATACAGTATAAATACAATAATACAGAATAAGTAAAGTACTGAAAAAGAAAAAAAAAATCGTATATTATTACAACATTTAATGAGTTTAAAAGAACTGAAAGAAAACTCTCAATCTCACTGGAAGAAAAACTAAAGCTATGGATCTTCAGGAAAGGGGCTCCTCCTCTAATGGCAAACTCTCCACTGGATCTGCTAAACCAACAAACTCAGAACCTACCATTATCAGTTTCATAATGGTAGGGCCCCAGCCAATAAAAGAAAAACTGGTTAGACAATAAGTCTAAGTACATTTTAGGGCAGAAGTTTATTTAAGTTAACTGAATATCACCATAAAAATAGAACTGAGCAAAAATAGGTGCAGAAGAGCATACAAAAGAACTGCAATAAGTTATAAACCATAGTTTATAACTAAACAAATAAGAAGTAAAACATACCTTCTCCAAGCAACTACAATAAGGACAGATAAGTAAAAGTAAAAGAAAGGTAAGAAAAGTACAACCTAAACATGCTCATGATCAAATAGATTATGCTAAGTGAAGTACAAAATTTAAATAGTATAAAGCTGAAACACTATCATCCTAAGTAAGCATATGAAAACAGTAAGTGAAACTAGCACCATATATATGAAAACACGTACAGGAAAACTGTAAGTAAAACAGTGCTGAAATACAGAATATACTAGTAAAATAGTAACTGCAAACTGAAACTATAGTGACTATATAAGTCACCTGAACTGAACACTAAAACAGTAATTCTTAGCCTGATGAGCTAAAAAAAACTCTGAACTGAATCATCACTGGAACTCTTAGCCTGATGAGCTAAAACAGAACTGAATGTAAGTGTACTTGAATTAGTATATCCATATCAGAATCCTAACTCCATAGTCAGTAGGGCGAGAGTCTATCCATCCTATCACTCGGACTAGGCATGGCCAATAGATTGTCGAACATTAAACCCTCGAAAGGTTGCCGACCTCGAACGAGTTGATCGAAGAGGTATACTAATCAAGCTACACCTTACAAACCACTTGTGAAATGAACATAATGCTGTTTATAAATAATGTTCCAAATTAACATAAGATATTTATCAAAATATCTTATGTACATAATACATGTTCAAGGTATAAGGCTCAAAATCAAGGAATGCGAAGCATCAAAATCAAAGTGCAAGAAACTCTATCTAAAACACAGGTGATATCCTTTGTTATCTACTTTATTCGTTCTATCTACTCTAAGTTACATAAGTTTCAGAATTATCAATTCTTACACATTCTGTAACTTAGAATCACGAGTCCTACTTGTTGAAGATAATTAGGACTGGCCAAGTCCTAATTATAACTTAATCAAAAGACGACTATTTGGTTAAAATGAATAAATTATCGACCTAATTTTGTAATTTAGCTCATCCCAACCTCATCTTGATTAGCCAAATCAAGATGAAAAGATTAAAAATTAGACTCCAGATGATGGGGTCCAATTACTTAATCTAAAGGTATAACTAAGGGTCTAAGGTTTAGAACCCAAATCTCACATATTAGATTAAGACAAATCCTAATGATAAATCAAATTCATTAGGACAGATCTCTATTCTTAGTTCTAAAGTTTAAAGATCAAATAATCATTTAATAAACTAAGAAAATCTATAAACTAGAAAACTCAAGGTTTCATCTATTTGAGTAACTCAATTTACTCAATAGATGAATTCTAACTTAAGATCTATTCCTAATCTTAGGAAATAAAGCTCTTAATTACTAAGAGTATCTCTCAAGACACACATCCTAACTAATGTTATAAGACCTAAGGATGAGTCTAAGAATAATTTAAAGAATGAGAAAAACTCACTCGGGACTTAGGAATTTTCTTTACTAAGCAAAATCTGAGATTTTAATCAAAACCTAATTTAGACTTAAATTTGATTAATTTTAGTTCTAAATCATTCTATTTACTGATTCAAATGATTAGCAAATGAATTTAGGGTTTTTGAAAGCTAAACCCTAAATTTGGGCAAAAAGACCATTTTGCCCCTCCTTAAGGATTCAAAAGATCAAATTTTAATCTAGGACTTAATTTCTGAAATTTTCTTTTGGAAAGTGTTTCTTACTATCTAATATAAGATTAGACAGCAACTAAGTTAATTTTGGGTGATTATTAAGCCATATGAGATCAAATTAGTGAATTTGACTCATAAGGGTAAATTAGTAATTTGACTAAGTGAAAGCTAAATTTTCTTTTAGATTATTCTTCTTTACTGCCTAAGCTTCCCATAGAACCTAAATTTGCTGAAATCTGATAAGTATTGGCCAAGTTATGGCTAATACAAAAATCTAGGATTTAAGAGTTAATTAAGGGATTCTTAATTATAGGTCAAAATCCTAACTTTACCAATTAGTATCCAAATTAAGCAAAATCAGTGACTATGAATTACAAATAGCTCACTGATTATAATGATATATAGTAGGCTCAATTTGGACCTAATTTGGCTAAGTTAAGACCTAATTAGGGTTTAGGGTGATTAGTGAGTGATTAACAAAATTAATCACTCAAAAACTATTCCAACCTTATAGATTGATCCTAAATGGATCTAGGAGTCCTCTAAAACTTAAATCACTTAATTTGGATTACTAAATTTGCTAATATTCACTAATCAATATTTAGAGCAATTAAGAGTGATTAGCAAATCTAACCATTGGATCTAAAATATTTTTATGGATTATTATTAATTAAGTTCTTCTGATCTAAATGGACCTATGGATCATCAAATTTGGAGCTCAATTGACCAAATTATGGTCAATTGAAGTTCTAGGGTTAATTAACCTAATTAGGGTTTGATCCTAAATGTGATTAGGCAAACACTAATCCAAATAGCAAAATAAATACTATCAAATTAATCCTTAGGATTTTCTGATCACTTTAAGACCCATATTAGGTATATTTGGATCAATCTACACAAAGTTATGAGCTAAATAAGATTTGTGACATTTAATTTAAATTAAATTAAATCTAAATAATCATTTTGCAAAAATATTGATCCTATAGCAAAAATTTTGGCATCAATAAATTCCTCATATTTTTCTGATTAATTTAATATATTTAATTGTATAATTTGGATAAATATTTTAGGAGTTATTTAGGTTTGAAGTTTGGTATTTAATTAATTAATTATTACTGTTTTTATTTAAATTAATATAACTGTTATATAATTTATATATAAATATATTTAATATACAACTATCTGTTATATATTTATATATATAATTTATTTCATTTCTGCAGGTACACGTGGCAGGATTTTAATGGATGAGCTGACGACCGCGGGTCCCACAGCTCAGTCGACAGACACCACGGCCGCGTGTCACGCTATGGTTGGCTGGAGCACTGTGATGAGGGCCCCGCCGAAGTAGCTGAAGAGTCGCGGTCCACGGGTTGGGCCCGGGCCGACCCGGCCCAACCCGAGGGATCTTCTTCCTCGCGCCTCTCTTCCGCGACCGCAAATTAGGGCATGGGTTTTCAGGGCCTTCCCGGCGTCGTGACTGCTTGATTCACACGGCGTTGAATATGTATGGATGCGATCTTCCCTTAGGTGGTCGAATCGAGTCCTAACTTGATCTGAGTTGATCACAATCTTTAACCCTATATGACCCTATTTCAGCTAATCCATTTTTAACGGTAAAGGCTGTAGACGAATCGAAGATTTAAGATGATTCGCAACTTGTATTCCAGATCAATACCATGAAATCATTAATCCACATATTGAAATAACGTTTCAAATTTGAGCAATTGAAAATGCTATTGAAATAAGAAGGATTGAGTGGTACCTAGCTTCGACGGCTGCAGATCAATCAGGATCGACTCGAACGCTTTCAATTTCTGAGAGGGTTGGATTTGAGTAACACGAGCCGAGGAGTCGATCGAGAGCTTTAACTCACCGAGATAGCAGCGGGATCGACGGGTGGCGAGGGAGACGACGCGCGTCTCAGGCCTCCGCTGCCGCGTGCCGCCTTTGCTTCCACGCGTCTAACCCGTGAAGACGATGAACCACAGCCGTCTGATCGATTGATCAGACGGCGCGGATGGCACGCTAGATCAGACGGTCACTTAGATTATGGAGCGACGGCGTTAGGAATAGCTGACGGCGCCGTTAAATGTTAATTTTAAATAATAATATTTTAATTAAATTATTCAGATTTAATTAATTAAATTTAACGTATTAAATGCATCCCAAAAATTTCCAATAAATCACCCTTAGCTAAATGAAGGGTGAGGAACGCAACGGCGCACTCGGATTTTTGTTTCGACGAGTATTTAATTATTTGATTATTCCGGGTATTTAAATAATTTTAAAATATTCGACGAAAAATCAACGACTTCCGTAATAACTAAGGGATTTATACATACATAATAAAAACTTGAGTCAGCTATTTTTGGGATACTTTTGCGCTTTATTATTCATTAGTCGGGCCAAAATTCATTACAAAGTTTTTTTTTTAACAGAATTATCACTATGAAGAAGAAATAAGATTTTCAGGTCACTTAATGCTTGGCAAAAATTGTCCTTAAAGGTTGTTGCTTGCTTATCCTTTAATATCAACTCTTGCTTGATGAGGCCATCTAGATTTTTAAGTTTGAGTTTGATTCCTTGATAAAATCCTATCATATAAACAAAAAGTAGGATGTATGCTTGCTGTCCATAAATTTAGGAAGGGAACAGTACTTTCTTCTTACCTTAGAAGGAGATGCTCTATGACAACCTCGGCGGCAAATGAAAGCTGCAGCAAAACTCTAATTTGAAAAAGAGTTTGATTGCTCTCCAAGAGCTATTTGATTGAAAATATAATGAGATTATAACTATCACCAATTTTGGCAAATAATCAAATATGTTCTACTTAAAGCAATAGAGACGAGAATTTAGATGTAGAACTCTAAGGGACTTCTAAATCATTCTTCCACTAAAATGTTGCATCTAGTCGTCATGAAAGAGCTATTTATTCTCTCCCAAATTCCTAACCGCACAAGTTTTTGCATCAACTAGTCGTTTCCTACAAATATAACTCCCATTGTTTAAAAAAAAAGAAAATCCCCTATAGCAAATATTTATATATACAAGCTATGAATGCAAGTATATAGCCATCTAGGCTTAAAAGCAATATTTAAGGCTCGCAAATCCTTCATTTTAAGCCAAAATTGTTTGGGTCTATAATTTATTTCTCTTATTTTTGTAATCCACTTCTCGTCTTAAAGCATCAAATTTTAAAATAATCAAACTAAGCACCTAACAATTTAAGAAGAAATAAAATCGGACAAGCATGAGGATGAAATTGATGAGTATAATGCGACTTTGTTTGGATACCAAAAACAAAACTGTCCTTATTTACTTATCTAATATCCAATCCTTAATTTTACAAAACAAGCACCCAATTTTCCAATATTAATTACCACTGAATTATACATACCATTCAAATTGTTACCAATTAAATGAATCAATACGTAGAATTATCATATTAACTACTTCTAAGCTTTTTGGACTGCAATGAATAGCTATTTTTATTACAAACTATCATTCAAATTATTATTTTATTCAGTAAATAATAGAGCGATGAAGAAAATAAACGCATACTTTGATCAAATGCAAGTGCAACGAGTTTGCACTTTAAGAATTTCTATTGGATTGCTAAAAAAAATTGAGTGATAGCCTATATATTTTATAAATACAATGCCACCTTAAACTCAACAGCCAGAAGGTTAACAAGCAAGATTTAAAGAATTTAAAGAACAATTTGGTACATGTAAAAGTAAACCGTATTAATTGAATACAAATTCATTCAAAGAGAAGAGGTCTTAAAATACATAAACCATAACAAAGAAAAAAAAAAAGATGCTGCCAAAAAGAAAAAAAAAACAGATGTAAACATCCCTAAGCCATGATCAACACCCAAATAAAATAAATTATGAGATCGCAAAATCATCGGTCAAGAAGAAAAGTACAGATCAACTCCAATTTGCATGCGAAAAATCGAGCTTACTTTAACTAAAATGGATACTTACAATGCACTAGAACTCCACTGCACTAAGAATTAATCTCATCATTAAAGTAGGTTAGCGCACAAACAGAAGGGAGAGGGGTATACGTTCTAAAAAAATTTGCAAATGATACATCCTTATACATAGCCATTGAGAGAATGATTGGGTGAAGTGAGTACCTCGCCGACGACATCCACAGAAGAAGCTGCTGCGATTTGGAGGTTCGGCTGATCAAAGCTTGCATGCGATTGAAGTGTCCGCTGATTCAAAGCTGGCATGCGAGAGCTTGAGCCGGCCGAAGGAGATTAGGGCTTCCGATTTTTAGGTTATGCTTGCGATCCTTTAGGTAATAGAAGGCGGAGGTTGCGAGGAGGTGAGGGGGGCGTGTGTCGAGCAACGCGAGCGACGCGTCAAGAGGGGAAGAGGAGGTTTGTCGGCTGAGCATTTAGGGCTTGCAGATGAGGGAAATTGGATAAAGGAAGAAAAGAATTTGATATAATGTAAAAGCCATCTCGGCATTACTTTTATTAGCTAATAAAAAAGATACAGGAAAGATAGGGCTCTGAGGGTACAAGAAACCTAAACAAATTAAAAATTTGAAAATAGCCTCAAAAAACTAGACCCATGGTATAACCTAAAAGGTTCAGTAAAAAGAAAAGAAAAAACCTAAACTAGCAAACGATAAAAGAGAACAGAAACGAAGATCACAAAAACGCTCACAAAACATTGCCTCCAAAAGGAGGACAAAATCATACAGCTAGAGAGATCCAACAGAAAGCTGAAACATCAAAACGGAGGAACGCAAACTTAAGCAAATCCGCGAAGGCTCCAGCAACATCGACAGCACCAAGCGAAAATGACAGGACAACAAAGACATCAGCACCAATCGAAGACGACAGGCCAATAAAGACGAGACCACGAAAACGGAGAACAGCAGGCCAATAAAAATAGCAGCACCAAGCTAAGACGGCATGCTAAACAAAGAACAGAACCAGGAAAACAGAAAAACAGCAGCAGCCAACAAACAAGCTCCCAGGACAAACTCAGCAGCCAACAAACAAACAGCAGGAACTACCAAACCCCACAGAAAAACCCCCAGACGAAGACGCCCAGCAAAACCCAGCCGAAGGACCAAGCCAACTCCCAAGACCAACCATGTAGCGCCCCGTCCCGTCGCCGAGCGCAAAGTACGAATATAATTCATAGTTTGGCGGCGGAACAGTGCGCTACTCGGGAACGGTGGGCCGTACATGTAAGACCCATCTCCCCGAATAGGCTAGAGAGACGAAGCCATATTGAAGGCCGCTGACTCGAATCCTACGAGTAGGTTCGAGAGCCAATATCCAAGATAAGAATGAAATACTTATCTTGGGTATTAGACTAGTACGTACATGAGGTGCAAGGGAGTGGAGGAACCCATGTACGTTATAAAATATATCAGCGTCTCAAGTACGCTGATCACATCACAATACTATGTATAGTAGTATAACAGAGTGCGGAAGCTAAAACCAAAACATCCAGAAATACATTCATCTCAAGCAGTAGTATATATCCATCTCAGAAAAGAAAAGTAAAAGTACATCCAGAGTTTTATTACAAACCATAATAATACAGAAATATAAAGAGTCTAGCTAGAATACTAGAAAGAACTAGAAAGTAAAAGTAGGTGCTCAATCCCCTACAGCTCCAAGTGCTCCTACTGAGTCTCTGGGATGTCCTCCTGACCTGCCTCCAACAACTGCTCGAGATCTAGCAAATTGCTGGATCCCAAAAGTACCCCATGTTAGACAAGAAGTCTAACACATCGAAACTAGCTATACAAACTAATCTAAACATAACAAATATGCAAGAACGTACAGTAAAAGTGTAGGAAAAACTGTAAAGTATCAAATAACTGAAATGTAGGAACTAAGCAAAGAAAAATTGTATCAAAACCAAATACTGAAAGTACATGAAAATATCAGATGCTCATAAACCAATGTGAAAGGAATGTCAGATGCTGAGAAGGATGCTATAAGCTGCACTATATGCTACTGAAGCAATGCTCACAGATATGCTATATCACGGTATATCACAGAACTATCACTGAAGGTTTATGAGTCGTACGGTCCAATGTAAGCACAACAGTTAAGAAGTCAGTATGGTAACGCAGATGCACCCTGAAATTCCCCAGTCTGTGTATATATAACATTCTGTATCTCATACTGTATCACTGATAACCATGTGTCACAACAGAAAGAATGAGTTCAACTCATGTTTATGCTTACGCTTATGTCATATATGATATGAATGAAAAATCACGAAATCCATGAAGAATATAGTAAGAAATATAAATGAATCCTAAGTCTTCACTATGCAGAATCCTGCTAAAATGATTCTAACTCTAAATCTCTAGGTCGATATTTAGTTAAAGTTGCTTATTTACTCAAAGATCACTAGGCGGGGTGATTGTATACACATGTTAAAAATACTGCAAAGATAGGACACAATATTTAGTCTGATTACGCCACCCTAATAAAGTGATCTTCATTATGAGGCACCATCCGATAATGATTCTGTTATCTCAAACTAAGCATTTAGTCACTAAACTCATAATCATACTTAGCGTCTTAAGGAAGGTAATCCCCCTGTACTTAATTTTATTTAAGCCATACCTATTGAAGCGATTTTCGCTAGGAGGCATTACCCGAGGGCAACTGTCCTTCAATAAAACTAAGGAATGGGTACCCATTTAATACACTCTTAGGATTGATTGATTTACTCTAAGCGAGGTTATATCCGCCTAAGCCCGCAGGATAGCAACAAAGACAAATCTTACTTAGAGTGACTCGACCAATCCACTCGACCAATCCAGAATATTACTGGGGACCAGTAATATGGGTATACTATACTACACTGCCCAATAATCAAAGTTCAATCAAGTTTATTTAATAGAACAAGGATTTATCAAAACTACAATTCTTTAAACTAATAGGTAAGTCATATACAAAGTTTTATCAAGTGAATGTGATCAAGGATCACATAATATAGGTTCTACCATAAGGAGATGTATCTCTTTTAAGGTCTTAAATGACTACTACCATAAGGAGAATAGATCAACATCTAAGGTGATATGATCTTCTATGCTTCTACCTAAAGGACTCATACAAGCCTCCTACCTCATGATATATGAATTTAGGTCTCTTAATTAATTCAAGACGATCTTATGAAGAGAATGTAAAGATCTCTCCTTTAGATGTTGATATTAAACTATTGGGTTCTGGTTCATAATTAGATTTAAAATGATTAGATCAGATGATGGAATCATCTGATCATACTTAGACTAAGATTATGGGGTGTAAATCAAACATATTATTAAGGATTTGATCACTTGTTAAGTCAACATAGTATTAATGATCTTGTTATGCAGGTTTATTACTTAAGAGAAAATTAGGGATCTTAAGGTTCGATTCAGATTGTGAAATCACAAAGGGTTATTACTGACCTTACTTTGTCTAATTCAAATGTTTAGAATCAAGAGTAAATCAAATACATTATTGGAAAATATTTAATTCAAAGTCTTGTAATCAATATAATTAAGTTAGGGTTTTTTATGGTTTTAGATTTTCCTTAAGTAGATTAGGGTTTGACTCCTTCTCAAACCTCAAGTCAAATCAAGTGTATATTTAAAGATCAATGTCACATCAGTGAATTAATTATGCATTATTGGTGGCAATCCTAGATCTAGATCAAGTCTTAAAAGCTTGATCCAAATCTTAAGATTTCTTAAGTTAACTAAAATATTTAAGATTCTATAGTTTTAAATTTATTTAAGTATACTTAATAAGTTTATAAAAGGTGATTTTATTTCATTTAGTTTACTGTTATAAGTCAAAATAATGATTAAAGTTTAATAAACAGTGGTTACTTAGTGCTAACCAAATCCTAATTCCAAGCAAAAAGAATTAGCACATAAGTAAAAATCAAACTATTCAAATTATATGAAATTTGGCATACATGTCCTAATTAATCATACAAGTAATTAAAGACTGAGTTTACTAAGATCTAATATGTATAAACCCTAAAATTCACTAATTATGAGTTAACAAAATTAGGGAATAACTAAAATTTCAGAACTCAAAAAAATGTTATACCTGGCACATACAATCTACTTAACATCAGTGAACTAATGGCACCTTAAATATGCAAATTGAATAAGTAAATTTACTAATCTACCCTAATTAAGATTCACTATAATTAAAAAATAATTAGATATCTAACCATTAGATGCATGATTTTATTTTATATTTAGATTCCTGAGGTTTTTCTGATCATTTTCATATATGATATCATAGGATTTGGATCAGTGGATTAAAAGTTATTTGAATAATACATTCTGTATTTTTATTTAATCAAAATCCAATGATTCGATTAATCGAATTATTTTCCTTAAGGAAAATTATTCCATTAATTCGATTTAAATAAAACGGCTTGGCCCAAAATAGAAAACGCGCAGGTCGGCCGGGGCCCGGGAGACCCGGCACTGTCGCACCGCGCAGGTCATGGGTTGACCCGGACTGCACAGTGTCGTCGTCCCCGATCCTTCGTCCCGCGGAAGAGGCCGATTAGGAAAAACCTAATCGCCAAATTCCGGCGCATCCGGTCCACGTATCGGCCAGCATTCGATTGCTACACCATCACCATGTCCAGACACGTCGATTGGGACCTGAAGCCCCTTGTGAGACGGTCTGGATCAGCCAGACCTTACTCACCTGAGGATTTTGCCATTTGAGTTACTGTGGGGAGATAATTCTCCCCATAGAGGCCATGCCAGACCCTGGGCTCGATCCCTACACCATCAGGGAGGTGAGGCGGATCGAAGCCCTATGGTCTGGGGGTCTGGGGTGGCATGGATCGCCAGGTCCTTACTCGACTGAGGCGATCCAGAGAGAAACTAGCCCGATCGATCGGGGCTAGCTTAGGCCCTAAATACGATACAGATGAGTTCGTATTGACAATAAGCACAGAAACACATCAAATGGAATAGGATTCGAGCTTTATTGACTCGATTCTTGCAACTGGGATACCTAGTTTTGCGGGGCGGAGCTGGGACTGGAAGACGGATCGTGGATCGCTGCTGCAAGGACTCTGGAAGCTCTTAGGGGTCCTGAACTCCAGGAGTAACCCTCTATCAGCGGTACGCGAGCTCGGGAGCGCCTGGGTGAAGCTTCGGGAGTTCGACAATGGCGACGAATTTTAGAGGCTACAATTGATCAGCAAGGATCAATTGAAGCAGAGCTGGGGCTATTTATAGCCTTGGCTGAGCTTAGGGAAGCTTCAGGAGCCACTGGCTCGGGCTGGGGAGGCCCGAGAGGGTGGGCCATGGCCGAGCTCTTAAAATTCCATTTCGAGCTCGGCCGAGCCACAAGGCCCAATTGGGGTCTCTTGGTGTTTAAGGGAAGACCTGCAACGGTTTGCTGAGCTGGAGGCGCGCGTGGGGGACAGGGGAGGCCACTGGCAGTACGAGGAATCTTCCCTGTCGGGCGCAGCTTGGCGGAGACGAAGATCCACAGTGCGGGTGCGCTGTGGACCGTCTGATGCATCGATCGGGAAGACGCGACGGTCCTGATCCTCTGGATCCTAACAGCCGAACCAGATTAAATTTGCGCCATAGGATCATTAGGGTTGATCTAACGGCAGACCCGCGATTCTAATCCTAACCGTCGGATGGAAAGGCGCGACGGCTAGATTTGAGGGATCCCGCTGTTGCGTGACCCGGGCTCCGCAGCGGATCGCCCGCGGTCCGCACAGCGGATCCCGGCTGTTATATTAGGTATTAGGGTATAAATGCAATTATGGAAAGTTATAAGCCCTTAAGTGCAATTGAACCATTCTAAATTAAATTGAATTATTGCCCAAATGAATTCTAAATTGCACCAAATTTTCATCCTTAGCTAATTTGGGGGTGAGGAATTCAAAAATGAAATCAGATTTCAATTATGAGATCAAAATATTTTAGATCTAAATTGATCAAATTGCAATTTTTAACTTAGAGAAGTTCAATGGACTTCAAATTTTTCAGATAGGCTTAAATTGATGTTCTAAAGGCAATGGCACTAAAAGTTAAATCAAATAACCTGTAATTAGCATGGTAACAACCTAGGGTTGTTACAAACCAACACCTAGCCAAAAGCAAACTCCCAGGACCAACCAACACCCAGCCAAAAGCAAACTCCCAGCCAAAAGCAGATAGGGGCGAACAACCCCCATACGACACCCAACAAAACCCAGCCGAAGCCCAGCCACAGCTAAAATAGCCAATGAGCCCAAGCCCAGCCTCAGCCCGACCCAGCCCCAAACTTAAAACTAAAACACAACAAAACCCAAACTAGGCAGCAACAAACATCAGCCAAAGAAACTGAGCTCATAAAGACGCCCAGCAAACCCCAGCCGAAGGACCAACCAGCTCCCAGGACCAACCAAACCCAGCCAAATGCAACTCCCAGCCAAAAGCAAACAGGGACAAACAACCTCCAGACGACACCCAACAAAACCAGCCGAAGCCCAGCCACAGCCAAACAGCCAAAGAGCCCAAGCCCAACCCCAGCCACAAACTTAAAACTAAAACACACCAAACCCCAAACTAGGCAGCAACAAAACAACAGCCAAAAGAACTGAGCTCAAAAAAGGCCAAAGCTCAAACATAACAGAAACCCAAAACGAGAAACAACAATAAATTTATATATATATATATATATATATATATATATATATTAATTTATTTATTTAAACAATTGCACTTTCCTAATTTTATTAATTGATTCTCAAAAATCACCAAATATTCACTCCTAGCTAATTGAGGGGTGAAGAACGCAACGTCGAAGTCAAATTTTTGTTTCGACGAGTATTTATTTATTTGATTTTTCGGGATATTTAAATAATATTAAAATATTTGACGAAAATCCAACGACTTCCAAATGCCTTCAAAATATCACCCATAGCTAATTTGATGGTGGTGAACGCAATGGTAAAGTCAGATTATCGATTTGAGGTCAAAATAAAAAGTCAATTTCTAGGATTTTAAGATTTTTTAGAAATCAAGATTTGATCCAATTGATTCATGATTTGATCCAGATCTTAGAGGTAGGTTCTAAATGACTTGGTTAGTGAACTAAAATCATAATTAGGACTAGTATTAGTCCTAATTGACCTAAGTAGTAACTTGGGTTGTTACACCAAGTGCTTACAGTCTTATATTTGCTTCTACTTAAAAATTTATTTATTGTCTTTTACTTTAAGTGATGGAGAGCTTCTATTTATTTATTATTTACTTGAATGTCATATAATAACTTAGACTTTTGCTTTTACCTTTATTTATTTCTAAATATTTCGTACTTATAAACACATTTGTCGTTTGTGATTAATTTCTTCTATTCTTACTTGTAGCATAATTGTTCATGCATTTCATAATTGTAAACCCATATTATTGTATGTGAATATTTACTTTTACTATTACTTGCAAATGTTATTTTCATATATGTATTGCAATCACTTTAAATTCCTATTGATGACTTTCATTGCAACAACTAATTACTATATGAAATTTGCAAGTACCTCCATTCATATATTTCAATTTTTTTACTCTTAATTATAATTACTTCCATTCATGCATTTTCTTCTACTACATTCCTCATCTTAATTTAAGATCCTCTTCATGATCCTTAGCCAAACTTAGCATCTAGCATTTGCTCAGCTTTCCTCTAATTAGATATTAGATGCTAAGATGACACGCCAATATTTGGTTTAATTCCTACTCAATATTGGGGTCGTTACAGAATGAATATATGAATGATATATCTTTGACTTTCACCCTATGTTTTCTATGCTATATTATACTATTTATATCATGTTATGATCATCAATATTAGTATACTTGCATTGTTAATCAAGTTAATGAAATACTTAACTTGATTAACGGGATTTAGTAATGAACAGTTCTATCACTAATACTATTCTGCTGTGCATAGCGACAATGCGAGGCACTACATGATGAATGGGACCGGGTGCGTCGATAGTCTTCTGATGCATTGAGCGAAAAGGTGCAACGACCCGATGCGATCGGCTGGTAATAGCCAATTGTAAATCTGATCGCAGCCGTTGGATCGCAGCTGTAATTCGATGGCTGTAGAGTAAGCCAAGCGCGGACGAATAGGAGTCGTGTGATATAGGGCTATAAAGTGCTTCGACAGTTTGGATCCTCTCAGTTGTTTGGATTTAGCTGACTGTTGGAATTTAATTAAATTAGCTTATTTTATTTTAATTAATTTAAATATCTCAATTTAAAAAAATTCAAAAATTAACTCATAACAAATTTGAGGATGAGGAATACAAAAATGAAATCAGATATTCATTTGATCAAATAATTGACAAAATAACCAGTTGATTCAATCGAGCTCCGATGGATCACAAATTTATAGAGTTATGTTCTAATGGCATTTTGAGTCTGATGGAACAAGAATTATGATTTGATTTATCCCATATTAGTCATGATAAAATTTTGGGTTGTTACACCTACCCGGAGGTGGTCCCTGTATATTTCGGCGAACATATTACTTCTATTCGACGCTCTAAAAGAGATGAGATGAGAGTTGCGCTTTGTCGATTAAAGGTGCTCTACTCTCTACTCATATGATAGAGGCTCACTAGTTAGTTAGGCGCCTACAGGTATAATGTTGAGTGCCAAAGGACTATTTTAGTAGTCAAAGCGAGTGATTAAACGATGAAAAAAGCCACAAAGCCGGCCAATGAAGAAGGCTATTCTCTGTTAAGAGAATGAGCCAATTGTGATTTTCTTTGTTAGACTGGAGATGCTACCCATACCTCTCTGTTTCTCAGGACCGGTCGCCAGTCAAACTATACATTGAAGCGTTCCTCCTCGTGACACATAGGACACACTTGTCTACGAACTAAAAATTTTAATCTACGAATTTTATTCCTCTTACGTGTGCAAAAGTATATGGTAAGGAAAACGATCTCCTTCACAAACCTCCGCCTAAAATGCGTACCCCCATGAAGCCTGTAGCGTCGAAATTTTTCATCTGCGAATTTTATTCGAAAAATGCTACCCTTATATCATCATATACACAATCATATCCACCACAAATCAAAATTTTTCTTTCCTATTTTTTTTTATTTTTTTCTTATACATTATTCCAAATAAAAAGTGAATTGCACAAATCATATATTTACACATAGGATTACCACATCATCCTCATTTTAATGTATATATAATGGTATAAGTGTAGCAAAGTTCATTTTATTCCTCTTCTGTGAGCAAAAGTGAACCTTACTTGCACGAATTTTTGTCTCCTCACGATGCAATTTGGGCGGGCGTTTGGAAATGATAATAGGCTTTTTCATATGCTAGGCTAATGAAATATCATCACATAAAATATATAAAAAAAAGATATTATGAATTTTATGAATTTCTTTTTTTTTTTTTTGGAAGTTTTGAGGGCTGTGCCCAAATAATAAAAAGACAAACGAATGTTTTACATTACAGGAAAAAAAATGGCTCACAAATGAGCTGTCAAAAATAGTCAAAAATAAAATTAAAACTTAGAGCTGATGGAGGGCAATAGGAAAAAAATGTGAAGAACTCAGACTGATCATCCAAAATGAGGCCGGCGAGAGACCAAAGATCCGCTGGACAGAAGAACAAGGTAATATCTGAATCGTGTAGTATTAGAACAGAATGTCACCAGCAACGAATGGGGTCTCTAACTTCATCATTAGTCCTCATTGTCCTCCAAAAAACCCCCAGCTCATTCAAATTATCGCGACAGCCATAGAAAAAGCAGAAGCAATTAGCAGTAAATAACAAACTCTTCAGAATAATCGGCAAAACCAAACACCCGCAACAGTCAGCAGGACCAATATCATCATATAAAAGCCATAAAACATTCAGAAGAAATTCGCAAGCCATATAGCAGCAGAGAGGAAGACAGAATATACTTATTATCTTCCAAATTAGGGACGATTTAGGAGATCAGCTTTCCAAGACTGCAGAAATCTAGACTTATTAAAACATTTCCAATTGCTCATAATAAATATCAGATTGAATTTGATATTGCTTATAATAACATTAGCATTTGCCAAAGACTCATTAAAAATTATAGCATTACGTTCCATCCAGATACCCTCGATAATCAGCCCCATTGCTGTGATAAGACCACGCTTAAGAGATTTGGATAGATTGACAGTGTCACAGATCATTTGCGAGAGAGAAGGAGATAATAAGTAGCTGATTCTTCTTGGCATAATAATTTTCAGAATTTGGAAAGTAAAATCACATTGAAAAAATAAATGAGTGTGAGATTTATCGCAGCTATAGCAAAACTTACAATCAGTAGAACACCGGATGCCACGCTGATTAAGAATATCAGCGATTTTATGAATTTCTTATTAAGTGTCTAAATCTGTATTTTTTTAAATGCTATATTAACAAGTATAAATAAACATTTCTATATTTTTTACTTCTTTAAAAAAATAATCTTTAATATTCCATTCGTTGCAGTCGCGTTGGTCCGGTTTGCTTCTTGTGCAAGCCTTGATGCCCACTTCACCAATTTGGAGTGAAATGAGATCTCCCTTCACCTCATTGGTACCTTCCCCATGGCGTCTACTCTCTTTCAAAACCCTAAAGCTCTTCTGCTCAACCTCTTCATCCTTCATTCCACCCCATTCCGATACCCTGGAGCCATCCTCCTTGATTGATCCCTACTCCAGTCTCCAGACGCGGAAACCGCTAACAGAAGAGAGAGTAATCGATTTCTTGACCAAGTTTCAGAATAAACCCCGCACGGCTTTGTGTTTCTTTAAAAGAATTTCGCCGCGGGAAGCAGAGTTCCTCACATTGAACTCCGTCTGCGTTCTTTTGCACATCCTCGTTCGATCAGGCATGCATCGCAGTGCGAAGGAGCTGCTTCGGAATTCACTCTCGGCCGATTCCAACTATAGCCCCTGTTCCGTAGTAGACGCTCTTATCGACGTTTCCAAACGGTATTTCTCTGAACCTCGCACCTTTGATTTTCTACTTTTCTTCTTCGTACATGCGGGGAGGGTCGATGACGCCTCAGAAGCGTTCAGCCAAATGGTTAAAGGCAGGATATTTCCAGGGGTTAAGGTAAGAAATGATCTGCTAGCCGCTACAGTGCGGATTAATTATCTTGCCAGGACCAGGGAACTTTACCATGAGATGGTGTCTCTTGGATTGAACTTTGATTGCTGTACTAGTGATATAATGATGCACGCTTGCTTAAAAGAAGGGAGGCCAGATGAGGCTGAGACATACTTTAAAGATATGATTGACAGGGGTTTGAAGGCGGATGCTGGTGTTTATACTAAAATAATACAAGCAGTTTGCAAGGAGTCCAATTCCAAGAGGGCATGCGAGCTTTTGAGTGGGATGAAACTGGATGGCTTTGATCTTTCTAGTTTTTTGTATAGTATTGTGATTGGAGCTTGTGTTAAGGAGGGGGACATGGAAAATGCATTAAGGTTAAAAGATGACATGCTTAGTGATGGCCATCCTTGGAATTTAGTTGTTGCCACCACCTTGATGAAGGGGTATTCCATTCAAGGAGACATAGATAGTGCCTTAAGTTTGCTTTTGACTATTCGAGAAAAAGGGATTGACCCTAATAGTGTAACTTATGTAATACTGATCGAGGCTTGTTGTAAAAGTGGAAAACTTGACAAGGCATATGAACTCTATTGCGATATGAGGCAGATGGGTATGGTTCCCAATGTTTTCATCACCAACTCCATGATACAAGGTTTCTTAAAATGTGGCAAATCTGTGGAGGCATTTCGTATATTTGATGATGCAGTTGCTGCAGGCATTGCCAATGTGTTCACATATAATGATCTTATGCACTGGTTATCGCTGTCCGGTAGAGTACATGAAGCTTGTGCCTTATGGGTTAAGATGGAAGACAGAAGGGTGGAACCTACTGCTGCTTCTTACAATAATCTTCTGCTAGGTCATTGCAAACAAGCAGATATGGATTCAGCAGATAAGTTGTTTTTTCAAATGTTTGAGAAAGGTATCAAACCTAGTGTCAGAACTTATACAACCTTGATCAATGGGTATATGAAGAAGGAAGATTTTGTTAGAGCCTTTGATCTCCTCGACAAAATGCACAAGGGTGGCATTGCTTGTAATGATCATACTTATCACGTGTTTATAAATGGTCTATGCAAAGCTGGTCGAATGTCAGAATCATTTGAATTACTGCGCAAGTTTATGGCGGAGGGGTTCGTTCCTAGCTGCAGGATTTACAATACTTTTATTCACGGATTTATCAAAAGAGGCATGATGAATGATGCAGCTTCGCTTTTTCAGAAAATGAGCACAGATGGCATGCTTCCGAATGTTGTTACTTACACTTGTCTAATAGATGGCTATTGCAAAAGTAGCTGTACTGATCTTGCTCAGAAGTTGTTGATTGATATGAGAAGGAAAGGCCTTGAGTGTGATATTGCAGCCTATAATGCTCTCATTGATGGGTATTGTAAAGAGGGAAATATGGAAGGTGCTCTCACACTTTTCAATGAGATTTCCAAATTCAGCCTAGTACCAACTGCTGTCATTTATAATTGCCTCATGTCCGGCTATAAAAATTTGAACAATATGGATGCTGCATTTGGTTTGTTTAAGAGAATGAAGGAAGAGGGAGTCTCATGTGATACCGCCACATATACTACCTTAATTGATGGATCACTTAAAGCTGGAAATCTAATTGTTGCTTCAAATCTTTATACTGAGATGTTAGCAAATGGTAATGTCCCAGATGTTGTCACGTTCACTGCAATGACCCACACATTTTGTGATAAAGGAGATCTTGAAAATGCTTATAAGATGCTCCAGGAGATGGATAAGGCAGGTGTGAAACCTAATGTTATTGTTTACAACATGCTCATCTCTCACTGTTTTAGAGATGGAAATTTTCAAGAGGCCTACAGATTGCATGATGAGATGCTTGATAAGGGACTTGTGCCTGATAACAGAACTTATGATATTCTTGTAAGTCGAAAATTTGAAGGAAAGCCATTAAAAAACTCCGAATCACATATTTAATTAGTTTTTCCCAAGTGATATTTCATGCTTGTTATGAAAGTTCCCCTTGATGGAGAAACAATGAAGACAGAAGAGGGTTCAACCCAGGATTTTAGCATTTTGCAATGCCCACTAAAGTGTGTATTGTGCGATACTCCAAATTATGAAAATAGACCATGTAAGTTTATTTATAATTAATTTCGTTGAGATGATATTCAACTAATCGTCTTATGTCTCTAATGGAATGCACGAGGTTGTTATTCTCCAACTGTCTTTAAATATTGTTCCCATGCCTTGCTTCTATAGTTGTGCTAGCACTTTTTTTTAATTTAATTGCATCTAATCATAAGATTGAACTTTATCTCTCATAAATAGTTAAATAATTATAAATTAGTTAGAAGAATAGTTTAAAGTAATCACTAATTAGCAAAAATTTAATAAATAATTTCTACAAAATTTCCAATTTGTTATATTGTTTTTATTATTCATTATAATCTCTTCACATTTAAAAACAACATGCTAATAATTTTCATTATGCTAACTATTTTATAATTTAAATTAAATTAATGAGAGGGTCTTGTAGTGTTAAGCTGAAGGCATGGAAAGATGGAGAGTTAAATATTTTCATAGTAGTTGCGATAATAATTGAGATTATCCATTAAAAGATGTGCAAATAACTATAGAGAAGAGCTATATTAATTCATGTTGTTATATCATAAAAAAAGACATTATTTTGTATTCTCAAAATTGAACTATTTTTATTGGAAGTGCGGTTAAGATTAATTTTCAAAATTAACAACTAAAATCCGAATGTAATAAAATATTAAGTTTGTATCAGTGTGCCTACATCCTAATTCACACACAATACATATACATACATACAAATATATATATATATATATATATATATATATATATGTATATATATATATATATATATGTATATATATATATATGAATCGGGTAATACTCAGCTCATATATTATGCATGATTTTTAAATATACCGAGCTAGCAATTGGGTTCGGTTTTCGGATCTTCAAATCTCATAATTAAATTATTAATTTAATTGAAACTTGAATTAGCTCAGGTTTTGTCTGTTTCATTGATATGCATAGTTGGAAAGGCATCACAAGGGTCTTCTTGGTTTTCTATAGTAGAACAATTGTCTATGTATATCATATTTGAGCCTAAACATTCTAAACCTGGTTAAATTTCTATGGTTCTATTATGCTTCCTATTCCTTCATTTTGATCCATTCTTATCTTAGTTGACTCATAAGGAAGTTGTCCAGTTGAGTTGGTCAACAGTTCTTGAGGATACTTACTGAGGGAGTGTTACTCTTGAAGATTGTCATGCACACAAATAACAAGATTTAAATAAAAGAAAATGGATGATTCTAGCTAGCACTAGTGGAAAATTATAAGTAGCTTAAGGGATTTAAGGCTACGTGTTAGTTTTCAAAACTACATGGAGAGATAAATATCCAAAGATTTCAAGTTTTATACAAATAAATCTATTTATAGTTTACTCAATCAAGGACAGAAACAATAAAGGCAAGCTTAAGCGAGAACATGGGAATTATGTGGTTGCCCAATTGTCAGGACCATTTATGAGTAATCTATTTATGTGTGTAGCTTTAGGGGTATTGCTTAATCAATTGATGCTCAAGTCAAGTGTTTTGGGGAATGACTGTGTTGTCTGGGCTAAACTGGAGCATGTTATCTTTTTGCAAGCATGAGTGATAGTGTGAAGTCCCGACGCCGGTTTAACGGAAACCGTTCCGACGTCGGGTGGTCACTTACCGCAGGATCATATTGAATAACTTGAGAAAAGAAAAGGGAACACACATATAAAAGCCAAAGATATTATTCATTTAATTCAATGTTCATATTACAAGATCTTTTCAACACTTCTCATACAAAAGTGAAAAAAAATAAAGATAAAAGATAAACAAGCAAAATAGCGCCATGGATCTATCAGCAATTTGAACATTTTAAGCATTAGGGTTATTGTGTGTATTCCCCCAGGAGCACCTGACCTGGTATTGTATAGAAAATAATATCGGGATTTGAATTTCCAGTAATTAGAGAATACTCTAAGTACTGCAGTACACAATAATGTTTATATTTTAAAAGATGCGATTAGACGGAAATAAAATGCAGGAAAAATAAGGCAATAACGCGAAATAAATAATTTTTTGCAACAAATATTTTTTGTCAAATAAAGATTACTGATGTTATTTTCCAGTAATTAACCCCGAATATTACTGATGTCATTTTCCTGTAATAATCCCGTATGTTATTGATATCATTTTTCAATAACAATCCCAAATGTTATTGATGTCATTTTTCAATAACAACATCGAATGTTGTTGATATTATTTTTCCAGCAACAACCCCGAATATTACTGATATCATTTTCCAGTAACAATCCTGAATATTATCACGTTGGTTCCGAACAACCAACTAAGCTTCAAATTGAAATTGGCTCAAAACAAATAAGCGAAGCAGTAAAAATGCAAAATGAAAATATAATACTTATCATATACTGGGTACCTTTGTTCCTTAAGTTCAGAAGTTCAATAGTTCGGATGAGTGATAGTTCACTCAATTTGCATTTAGGCTCGGATATCTTTAAGTTAGTTTTTTAATCCAATATTTTAGGCAGCGTTTTTTTTTTCATCTTTACTTTGATTCTGTTCTTTTTTGGTTTTTCTATTAAGATTGAAATTCGATTTATTTAAGCTGCTATTAAAGCAGTTATATTCATTAAAACGTTATAATTATAATAATAATAATGTACGAAGGAAAAAGTCAGAATAAAAATGATTGAATTGAAATTAAAAAATTGGAAATAATAATAATTTTATAATATTTGAATTGTTCTCATTATTAATTAATGAGAATGATCAAAATATGAATGACTAAATATAATTCTTTTATAACAATGCCTTAAATGTATAGAGTAATAAGATTAGCAAAAAATGTTCCCTTCAATTTCCTCCCTTCCATCACCTCTCACCTTAGAATAGGATTGCCGGAAAACGGAGGGAGGCCGGAGCGGGGTGGCCAGCAGCTGGCTGGCTGGCGGGGCTGCTGGCAGGCGGCTGCTTGGCTGGTAGGGTGGCTGCGGACTGCTGCTGTGGCTGGCGGGGCTGCTGGCTGGCGGTTGCTGTGGCTGGCGGGGCTGCTGGCTGGCGGTTGCTGTGGCTGGATGGGCTGCTGGCTGGTGGCTGCTGTGGCTGGTGGGGGGCTGCGAATTGCAGCTGTGGCTGGGAGAGAAGAGGGCTGAGAGGGCTGCTGTTGCTGTAGTGTGAGGGGAGAGGAGGAGAAGGGCTGAGAGGAAAAAAAGGAGGGAGGCTGCGCTTAAATAGGCGCAGGAGGAAGTCTCTTGCGCCAGACGTGCTCCGTTTTAGTGCCTTAACTGTTTGGCGTCCAAATGCAACGAAACTTGACATCGAGGTGTGTTATAACATTATGAACACCTTCGCGCCGAGAATTTTCGATTTGGAGTAATATTTTATTTTATATTAATTTTTGAGTTTAGAAACTTCAAAAATTAACCATAAAAAAATCGGCACTTAGAATATGATGAAACTTTTTAAGCAGTCTTTAAATAATATACTTAACACAATGACACTGAAAACGATGAATTTGGACACGTATTTCAATGTTCTTGATTTTTAGAATTTAAATAATTCAGAAAATAAAGCGGGAGCTTCCGTTATTCGGATTTCTCCCAAACTAGGACACTTTGATATTAAAATTATTCTTATCTAAGGGTATTGTTGTTTGCCCTAATTTGAAATTCCCTGGGGTCCTAATGTTAGTGTCGAGATTTTGACATAAATTGCAAAGTAACGACCTCGGGTTGTTACAGATAGCCACTCGAGAATTTCCCAAATAATAGCAAAGGTTACTCTTGTGTTTCAAGTTGGGAAAGGACAAAGTACTTCATGTCACTTGGTGAGTTTCTTGTTTTGATGGGGCTTGGTTTAGTACTTACGTTCTTAACAATGCTTCTCTTAGTTAGCTAAGTCTTGTAATTGATGCACAACATTCTAGTTGGCTAGATGATCGACTGTAACCAATCAAACCTACTCAATTGGTGTCCTACTTCCAACTTATCCTCAACATTTTCCTCTCCTCTATGAATGATCGTCTCCTTCTCTTGGTGGAATGATTATATTTTCCTCGTACTCAATGAATTGTCAAATGGGTGTTGCTCATTTAATTGAATGGCTATAATATGTCAAATGGGTGTTGCTCATTTAATTGAATGGCTATAATAATTAGCTATCTTACATGATCATTCGATTTAGTTTTTGAATCAATCTACTGTCTTCTCAACTTGGATATCATTATGGATTCCCTTACTAAAGCAATTGGATTCACTTTCATGAGTCTCTAAACCTCCCTCAACTACTTTTTCTAGTCCCCTAACTCCTTCATACTCAGTAATTGAGTCATATTCTCCTTTGGGTAGCTCAGTAAAGTTGTCTTCCCCGACTTTTGTAATGCTCACCTCTTCAACTGCAGTATCAATTATGCTAATCGTCCTTTGGGTAGCTACCAAAAGAATTCATTGAGCAATTAAATCATATGATTGAGTTTGTATTGACCATCTTTGACGTTAATTGATTAAAGATCAACCAACTTGATGTTGATTAGCCTTTATAGCCTTAACAATCTGGGATATACCCTCTTTCATGCGCTAGCTAACTTTTCAGCTAGCTTAATTACTGAACGACCTTCAATGCGCTGCTTGAGAATAATCTCATTATAATAATCAGACAAAGGCTTAGGTCTACAACATTCACATAAACTGTGATTTTCATATCTTTGACATCTTCACTGTTCGACATGACTCTCGCCATTGCTATCTTTTCTTTGTTGCTTTTTTTGGGTTTCTAGGGGTGTAGCTTTGAGCGTGCTTTACTACAACTTTGCTGGCTGGGTCACACCTTGCAGTTCTCACATATGATAAATTCTTCTCGACATATAACTTAATTGCTCGATGAATTCTTTTGGTAGCTTTGCTGGTCTTGGATGATTCAACTACACTAGCCTCACCTTTTCAATAAGTCTCTCAACAAGTCTTGTGCCCTTGGTGTAACGACCCAATGTCATTATTTTGCAAATTAGGTCAGATCCCGCCTCAGAAATCAGGATCCCAGAAATTTTGAATTAGGGCAAACAAAAATGCCAATCAATAGAAATAATTTTTAGATCAAAGTGCCATGGTTTGGGAGAATTCGGATAACAAAAATTCTCGCTTTATTTTTTTGAATTATTTAAATGAATAAATTGAGAAAATTAAATACGTGCCCGAATTCATCGCTTTTTGTGTCCATTATGTTAAGTATATTATTTAAATGCTGCTCAAAAAGTTTCATAGTTTTTTGAGCGCCGGTTCGGCCTCAATTAATTTGTGCAGTTTCAAACTTCAGAAATTAATTAAAAATAAAATATTGTCCGAATCAAAATTTTTTTGGCGCGAGGGTGTTTGTTACAGCGTAATACATTTCGGTGTCAAGTTTCGTTATTTTTGGACGCCAAACGGCGGAAAAATGCCAAAAATTTGAGTTTAAGTAATTTTTTCTTAAATTTCTTTCCTTCTTCCCTATTCCCCTTATCCGGATCGCAGAACCTGCGATTGCAGGTTCTGTCTAGCGGCAGAGCCTGCTGCAGGCGGATGCTCCCGCTTGCGCCGTTTTTGGCGTAGGTTGTCGTCCAACATGGCCGACTCTATCCCTCTCTCCCTCTCTTCTCTATAAAACCCCCATCAGCCCTCTCCCTTCTTCCCCCAAACTAGCAGCCCTCTCCTCCCCTTCACAGCAGCCCAGCCAGCCCTTCCCTCCCATGCCAGCAGCCAACAGGCAATAACCCTCCCATGCCAGCAGCCCTCCCCTACCAGCCCTCAGCCCAGCCAGTCCTCCTCCAGCCGGCCAGCCTCCGGCCTCCCCTTTGGTTTGGCTCCCTTCAGCCACATCCGGCCTCCCTTCGGCTTTCGGCAACCCCAACCTTAGGTAAGAGGAGAAGGAAAAGAGGAGGAAATTGGAGAGATTTTGCTATTTTTATTTATTTTTCTTATTATACTTAATATTCATTGTTATGAAAAATATTAGTCATTCACATTATTATTGTTCTCCTTAATTAATAATGAGAACAATACAAATATTATTAAATGATTATTATTTCCATTTTGTTATTTTCAATTCAAGCATTTTAATTATGACATTTTACTATTATTATTATTATTACTTTTTGCAATTTATATAATTGTTTCTATTTGGTATTTTCTTTCTTACATTATTATTATCATTATTATTATTAAAATAATAAAAATAATGCTATTAAAAATGTTATTGCCACATCAATAACCTAAAAATACGAACTTCTATCAAATTGAGAAAACGAAAGAGAAACAGAATAGAAACGAAGATAATATTATTGGCTAAAAAAACTAATTTTAAAATATCAAAACAAAATGCAGATTCGATTGAACTGTTAAACTGTTGAACTTTCGAATATTTGAACTTAAAAGGATAAGGTACCGGATGTCTTTTTTTATTTCTGTTTAAATATGTTTTTTTGCTCAACATTGCACAAAATTAATATAAATGCTTTTAAAAGTCACATAAAATGATATAAGAAAAAGTTTGGATTTTTGAGAGGCAAGAGTTTCATGTTGATATATTTTTAGTCTGATCAGACAACTGCTAGGACAAGGCTGTCCGACATCGGGAGTCATAAGGAGCCTATACTGATAAACCTTGAGGGGGCATATATAGAGGGAAGTTGAATATAAAAAAAAGAAAAGATGAACCCATTTTCCTCGATTTTGTACTTACCCAACAAAATCACGTTTTGCGCCAGTTAACAAAAGCTAAAATTCTATATTTATATTTGTGACTGCAATTACTTTTATGTTAAAATTTCAATACAATTGAAACAGATTTGAAGGGAAAATTTTATACATCTTTTATTTCCTGTCAAATTATTACTTATTTTACTTATTATTTAACAATTGTAAAATTGACATCTACCGGTATATAGTTTCACAACTAACTTGTATTCAAATGCCTACACTTTTGAAATATGCCTAGATCAGGAGTTCGTCTTCGAGAAAAGGTGCTAAGAACCAAACAGTGCTGAAATTGCTTCCTGCTGATTGTCGTTTTTTAACTCTATTTTAAAAGTTCATAATTTTTCTTTTATTTTGATTTTTGTATCCAAAACTTGTGTATTAATGAATAAATAAATTATATTTGATGTCTACATATTTTATCTTTAAATTACTCAATATGATTATGCAGCTATGGGACATTATTTGCACATACAAAAATAACCGGTGCTGGATCATCTCCCGCTGAACCCAGCACCGGGTCCTCACACTTGGTGCCCTTGAATCTTTTTCTTTATTGCCATTGCCATATTGCTAGCTCGACTGAAGTTTTGGGGATCTTGGTCGAAGAACACAAGAAAGAATTAATATAATTAAACAACTTTAAAACTACACACAACACTGCAACGAAAATAAAAGATTCATCTAAAAACAACACAGAAAACAGATTTATTCTAATTTTTTCACAACAGTTTTGAATATCATTAGAGAAATATTGCATTCAACACATAATCAAGTTGAACACAGTTATACAATCAAAACAAAATTTACCTCCCTAAGAGATGCAACAAAAAGAATCAACAACACTAGTTATTGAACTTTGCGGGTTAACCTGAAATAATCAGATCAAAATACTAATCCAAAAGAGTACATAAAAGTTTAAAATAATTCTATATACCAGTTTGTGTTATCAAGTTAAATGAGCAGCAGGAATTTAGTAGCTTTGAACAAGTTTACAAGAAACAAACTAATTAAATGCCCGCAAGAAGTTTAGAATTAAAAGGTTAAAGAATCATTGATGATAATATCTGCCCACAATAGTTTAGCACAAATATTGAAATATATGACAAAAATTAAATAACATTATTATGCCAATTTTATTACTCAATATTATGCACTATCAAATAAATATCTCAGCAATCGCTTATGCAATTAGCAACAATCAAGTTCATAATTAAAATTCTTACCAATTCATATCTCATTTGATCCGTTCATCATAGGGAGTTCATACCATACCGCCTTACTTGGGAATAATTTAGAGGCAAATATCTTTGGTCATTTTCATCTATCGCCTTCTTGGAAATTGATACCCAGCGCATTAACAAAAAGCAAGGCTTGTCCCCACTCGTTGGTGATCCATATAAAATGTTAGCAATACAGTGAGTCGTGTCACTTAGGCCGGTGCCCATTTCTAACATCACATGACCTTCCTTATCACTTCATTGCTGATAGCACCATATGTACAAACGACAAAGGGAACCTCTATTTTGATACAGGACAGCAACACCTGAATCAGATCATTAGATCATTTCTTGATTCATTTTATTTTTCATTGACTTGCCACACAAGAGCTCTACATAATGCTAATTAAATTTATTAGGTAAATGAAATATCAGGACGTCAACTCGATTGCAATTTTGAAGTGAATTTTGTTAAAACATACAAGTCATGAAAGAACTATTCCATCGCTAGTGCCATCTTCCTAAACTCTGATGTAGTCTTGGACAATTTTCTCCCTTTGGAGTAGTCTGTCCCATTTTTTTACCTTTCTTCTTCATATCTCATTAGGTAGAATTCTTCTTGAAAAGCCTTAAATTTAGTTATACTTATGGCGCTTTGCTTAGGTTATTCATTGGTTATTCCACTGAATGAGATTGATGTTACCTTCTTTGGCTTTAGTGATGCATTTTAAAGTAGCTTGCAAATTGATTGATCCACTAGATAACTTTCTCGATCTTCTACTTGCTATTATAAGTTGACAAATCAATGCTTGACTTTTCTCGAGACATTCCTTTTTTTCTCAGCTCTTATATTTTATGTTTGCACTCATTCTGCCGAGACACTTGGCATAATTAGACACTCTAATTGGGGTTCCTTCTTGTTGCTTAAGTCGTGGTACTGCCGATTGCTTAGTTTGTATCTGTAGTTGGTAAAGCCATATGAGGCCATCTTCTTATCTTCCCCTTGGTCCTTTGACATACAGGATTGGCTTTATCCTTCGGTCTCTGCCTCAAGTTTACACCATAATTAGAACTCTACTTCTACAAGCCTAGGCTCTTACTCCAGTATAATTCATTTTTGTTTCATCCATCTGGTAATGAAGCTAGCCAACTAAGCTAATGGCCTGTGTTTTGAGGATCGCTGAAGTATTACTTGAAAAGATCAGCAAACACGATAAACAAGGTCCAAGTAAATAAAAGGTAATAGATGATTTTTGCTAACAACAACCGAGGATTACAAGTATTTCAAGGGATCTTAGACTAAGTCTAATCATCAATGTCTACAACTAGTTAGTATTGAACGAGGACACAAGTAATATGAGGCTACTCAATTGTCGATCCCATTTGTGAGCCGTTCTTTAGCGTACCACGCAAGTAAAGGATTCCATGTGTTGTTGCCGGTTCCCAAAGTGATTTGGGGAATAACCCTACACTGCTCAAGCTAAACTCAAGCAAATTATGTTTAGCAAACCCGAGTGATATGGGAATGTTTTGAGTAATAACAAAGGTTACTTGAGTGTATTCAAAATCAAGAAAGGCTGGGCTTTCCTTCTTTTTATTGGGGCTTGTTTGAATGCCCCACAGGACTTGGCAATGCTTCTCTTAGTCGACTAAGTTCAACTTGTTGCTGCTTTGCAAGGCTCTTCTTTTTTTTCAACAATCTTTTCAGTTAGTTGCTTGATTGCAGCAATGAAACCCATACAATGAAATGTTTTTCTTCTGACTTTCCCATAGCCTCTTCCCCGACTCCACGGATGATCATTTCTCACTCTCGGTGACTCAATGCTCGTTTGGCTGCTTGGATATTAGCTAGATTTTACAGTTAGTTGGCTCCTGTGGTCGCTTGACTAACACTATGAATCAGTTGACTGTCTTCTCATTTCAATACTCTGACCAAATTTGCAAGTCTACCTCTGATCATCTAACGGTTGTTATCAGCCTTTCTCTTGAAAGCTTTATTTCATTGCAAGTGAGGAGTGTTATGACGATGATCAAGCATTAGTAAAGTCTTTTTGTGCTTGTGCTTTTATTTTAGTATTGTTGTTTTGTTATGTAATTCCTTTTTTTCATTTCAAGGAGAAATAAGATTTGTTAGTTATTCAACAAACTTAATCATGGTAAGCATGTTCCTCAACGACAACACCGCCACCACCAAGCTTTAATCATAGGTGTGTTCAGCTACATGAATCATTTGTTTTTGTTGTGCATGATCAAATAGAATTTCTCCCCAGGTTCTAAATAGAGAAGATCCTTCCTAATAGTTCCTTCTCATATCTTTTTTGACCAGGCATGTTCCTCAGGATCTCAACTGTTGGGCAAAAATTAGATTTATTATTGTAAGTACTGCAAGTTTCTTGGGAAGTTTGACACCCTTGTAGTAGTGTTAACTAGGTGTGAAAGTTGCTATAGATTTAGCCATTTTAATACCACTTGTGCTTGCTAACATTTTTATAGTTTATAATATTTTTCATTCACGAGTTAATTTATTCTCAATTTTCTCCAAACTCTTTAGAAAGTTTATTTACTTGAATGTTCATAATCTTTTTGCCAATAATATTGGGCCAATTATCTTTTTTACTCAATTATTTTTTAATTGGAAACAAATATGAATATTTGTTAATATATTATAGACAAATATGGTCATTGAATTACTATTTTCTTAATAAAAAATTTAAATCAGATGATGTTTAAATTTAATTTATTTAGTACAATAGCTACTTTTAGTTTTTAAGGAATATGAAATAATTCACCCTAGAGCATCACATGTAAATTTTATTTAAGCACACTTATTTTATTGTGCATGTGTAACTTACGCCACATATCGAAGTTGTTATCAAACAACAACAATATCAAGACTTAATCCCAGCAATGCTATATTAATCTTTTGTCTCATTTATTTTTGGCACATATTCCTTTCATAGTTTGCTAAATGCTTCTTACACTTTATTGGAAGCCAACTGAATCTGTCAATTTTGATTGGTTGATGGGGTGGTATTTTTAAAAAGATACATATTTACGTGTTTTTTTTGTGAAAAACAAAAAAATATTTATGCTTGTTGAGGGAACGAGTTGGCTTTGGGAGTTGTGGTCATTTAATTTTAGCTGTCATAATTTTAACGAATGTTTTGAATGGAGTTTTGCCACATTGCCCCCAAAAACCCTCTCGAAAGTAGGGTTTTGATGAGTTGGCTAGTCAAGTGTAGGCTACCCATTGTGCATGCATTTGGTCAACATTTACCACCAATTGTTACGGAAAAATCTAAGTTGTCCCTTTTTTATTTGATTTAGGAGAGGATTGATCCGACGATATGCTCATAACCATCCGATGAATCTCTTGTCAGAACCTTGTCAACCATCCACCCGATAACTTTACCAACGACAAGATAAGACACCAGTTGTGAAATATAATAATGAGCCTTGGAGTCATCAGCGAATGCGTAAAGAAGGCTTTAACATCTTACAGAATGATTTTATGCTGCATCCGCATCAACCAATCTACCTCCGCCATGGTTAAAGCGTCCACGGCCAGAAGCTCCAACCATCCCATTTATCACCCCAATTCACATGCTATTAAATGCTTAGTTGGCGCAGTCTTTCTCCAAGCCCAATGCTGTTTTCCAGCTGACAAAAATTGCCTTTCAGTGGGACTATGCAGACCATCGTGGAGAGCAAGCTACACCTGCTTTAAGAGGACAGAACTACTGCAAAGGGGTTCGTCACTTACAAGCACAAACGACCATCTACTTAAAACCAAAATTGGCACAATTGAGAATCTTCTTAAAACCAAAATTGGCACAATAAGCCCCATCCTCTATAACAGGATCACTGCGTTTCCTGCTGTAAAAGCATCACTAATTTTTGTGATCATATTGTGAAAGATAATTTGGGAAGTCCTCAACAAAGTGAACTTAAATCAGTTCTCACTTGTAAAACTACCATAAATCTCATGTTTTTTGTTTATTTGTTTTATTTGTTTTGTGAGCTTTAGTCTTTGGACAACTAACAACTCAGCCCTATTCGAGTAAAAACTCCGACATATTCTTGTTTTCCCAATTGTCAAATCTAATTACAAGTCCTAAACTAACTATCAGCATTCAGTTCAACTACCTTTTGATGACATCGAACTTTCTGTTGTCTATAAAAATCCACCTTTAACAATCAAATCCTTATTGTATCTTTTATCTCTTTAGCACTTTTTTTCCATATTTTTGGTAGAGAACGGGGTGAAATTGGGGTGGCTTAATATGCTCCTTATGAATATAGAATTTCCATTCAATAGAAAAGGCTAGTCTCTACTTAGATATGTTAATTTTCTTAGTGGAATAATGGCGGTATTGTTATGATATTGTAGGCTAAATATCCTGCTCAACACCTCTATTTTTATATATCTCTTGTTGTAATATAATTTGGTTAATAATGTTTTGTATTTTCTTATATGCTGTAGGTTGTATTTGCCGCCTAGTGAACCATTTTTCTGAATCTATTCGAGAGACTGATGACACTCAAAGGGTACGTAATTGCTGGCCGTACATGAAAATTTTATGTATTCAAAAAATCACTATCTAAATTTTACTATTTGTACTAAACATTAAATCTTTTCGCTTTGATCCATGTAATTGTTGCGGAGTTAGTGATCTTAATTATGGTGACTCAGTTACACAAAAGCATGCGATCTCGAGCTTATTAGAGAAAGTCTTTGATCTGCTAATCATGTGATTTTAAGTTAATGTCCCTACAGAAACTCTTTGATTTTCTAGTCAGAAAAATACTCTTTATTATGGAGATAGGCTAAACTCGACATATGTTAATCATGATATTTAAATATTTTAGCATTGTGTATGGGTTATGGTTGAGGGATGGAAGTATATCATGATCTAGTGATTTTGCCATTATAGTGTTAATAATGATCTAGTTTGCGGATATTGGAGAGCACAAAGTTGTGTAATGTTTAAAGAATCGAATTAGTAACCATAAGTTACCACTTCGCATATGTATCGAATAGACCGAATGGATTGGGTTTAAATTTGACCCTGTGGCTTTAATATTTTCGTTAACTTGCTAAGAGTTGGCGATACCATTCTGATAAATTAATAAAAAGGCCCAAAGCAAGCCCATTTAGAGTTTGTTGATCCTAGATAAGTTGGAAATTTCAGCTAAACCAACGTGTATGGAACATAGGGTTTTAGTGATTCACATTTTTATAATTTGATGGATTTTAGTATGAATTGTTTTTGAATATTTATTTTAGTAAGCTAATCAATTAAACAAGTTCATGCTCAAGCTTGAGTTAAAATTTATGAGCTTAAACTAAAATTCACAAGCTTAAGACTAACAAGCCAATTAACTTTTCTTTAAAATAAATAAAAAAATATTTAAGTTCAAGCAAATTTTGCATTATTATAACATAAATAATGAGAATTTAGTAGTAAATTTATAAAATATTAATATAATTAAAAAAGGGACATGTTTTTTTAAATATTTTTAATAAATTTAAATTAAAATATTTAATTTTGATATATTTAAATGTCAACTCAAAGGTAACTTAAGTTTGGTTTGCTACCTCATTGAGCTGCTTGACATCATTTTAAATATTGCAATTTTTTAAGCTGAGCTTAAGTTGCTCAACAATTGACTTGGCCCAAAAAATTGTTCGAGTGTTAGACAAGTCATTCCTAACCTTGCCAAGTTATTCCTAATGCCATTGAGCCTTCTATTGTTCAGAAACTTTTTAAAATAGTGATTAGATATCAGTCATCTAGAAGTTTATCACCCGAAAAGTGGGAGACAAGCATCCTTATTAGCATAGACAAGGTTTTAGGCACTCGCCCGAGCCATCCCTACTTGGGTTAGATCCTAGACACTATCCAGGATTATTCGGGGAACATTGCGGGGCACAAGTATAACTAACAGAGTTGTTGGAGTAGGGTCATGTGGCACTCCAACATAGGTACACTCCACCGTATGTGGCACATTCCTTGGAGCCATAACTATGCCATATCATGTTGGGCACGTGGCGACTTCTCATTTTCTTGTACCACTACCATGCATAGGTTCAAATGCGAGCTAACCAATTTACCAGCTGGATGATTCAAATGATGTCTTGTGTCGAGTCACGTGAGGGCTATGGCTTCTATATATAGTGGGATTTTTGGTTGATTTGGGGTTCACCCCTTTCAACCTTTTTATGTAAAACTTTGCTAGTTGCATCTTCTGCTTCCTCAATCTTTTTCTCTAATAATCTTTGTAATTTTCATTGCACATTAGTAAAATCTTCTACTGTGATTTCGTTTATGGATGTTGAGTGTGTTTTGAACAGTTCATGTCACCTTCATCTCAAGTGGTTGTGATCTTTGGTTTTTGTTCATATAGTCAAGTGAATATGGATCATTTTTCTGGTATTAAAGATGAAATTTGATTGAGATGAAACAAAGTTGATTGAAGTCCTAATTTAAAGGAGTTTTCTGATTTGTTGATGCTGTTGACATGGCAAGGATATTAGACTTTGAAGACTAAGAGCTTATCCCATTTATAGAAAGAAAATGAGCAGGCAAATCCCTTCTGATGGAATTTCTACTTGGAATGATGAGAGCAATCTTAATAGTGTAACAACATGGGTTTAACAAATGAAGAAGATGATGGAATCCATGATGTAGATGCAGATGCAGATTCAAATACAAGCACAAATGCAATCTCAGCATCAAATTTAGCTTAATTTATTGCTGAGCTGGACTCACGCGAAGTGTCGTTAAGTAGAGCAGAAAATGATGTAGAGGAGGAAAGCTTTAAAGAAGTACAGGCCATGAAGAAAAGTTTCTAAAGGAACCAAGTTTCCCAATAGCTGAGGAAATATTGGCATACCAAATTATGATGGTACCCTTGAAGCTAAGTTGATAGAATCGTTGGTGGACTAGTTAAAAGGATATTTTGAGCTGCAAAGTTATAACGATTGGGAGAAGATCAATTTCTATCAGCCAAAATTGTTCAAGCATGCTCTAATATAGTCAAATTTGAAGATCAAGAATCAACAAGCGAACTTACTGTAGACCGAGTTTAAAAGACTCTCAAGTAGTCTTACCCAATGAATATCAAAGGAATGCTGTGAAAAGATGCCATTCTCTCTAATAAAAAAACTCTCAAAGAATCTTGTAGTATACTATTTAACTCTGCTGGTGATGGTGATAGAATTATCAATCGAGTATAGCCAATGAAATGATCTTGTTTTCAATAGCCAATATGGATTAAGTGAGTGATCTTGTTTTGGACATTGAGAAAAAATTGAAGATACCAAAGCCTAGTCATGATAAGACTCAAGAAAATGTTACAATGTATCAGAAATCTGTTGGAATTCCAAAATCTAGTCAAGTTGAAAGAAAAATGATAATTGAATTCAACATTACTCTTGTGTCAAGCCAAAGGACATTTGTCCAATTTTAGTATAGAATGTTGCAAGAGGTCTGATTATGAAGTCACAATATTGGGAAAAATATCCAAAATTGGCATTGAAGACTAGCCAAAATAAAGGCAAGCGGGTTGCCATAACGATTGCTTCCAGTTCCATTGGTGTTAATTATCATGATTGGAGCTTATCCTTAAATGGCAATGCCGAAGGCAATGATCTTTCCTCATGTATTGGGACAAGGTGGACCAAATCATGAAGTTATCCACAACATTAACCATGAAGAGATCGGTGCATGCATATCCAAAGTATGTATTAGCATTTCTCCGGGCATCGAGTCATTTACGTAAAATCTCTAAATCATGTGGGAGAATCATCATTATAACTTAGTGAAGAATGTCTTAGGTTGTTGCCGAGCATTGATAGCTATTTGAGCCAGGCATTATTGACTACTCAATAAAGATAATTTGGGGGAGGTATTGGTTGTTATGTGCAATGCCAAATGTTTACCCCCAAGTCTAGTGATTGAACATGAGATATAGTTATACTTCAATGCTACTCTACCCAACCTGAGTATGTACAGGAGAGCTGTTTTGGAGAAGAAGAGGTAAAGAAGAATGTAGTTGAGCCAATAGGTCAAAGGCTAATACAACCAAGTATTTCTCCAAATGGGCCACCTATTATGATGATGCCCAAAAGATTTCTCCATCATCGATTAAGAACACTTGAAACTTCGAGTGATGCCCAAAAGATGAGTCGGTGTTCATGGAACAAAAAAGTAGAATTGTTAAGCACCAATTCTTGCTCTATTAGATTTGCAAAATCATTTGAGATTTGAAGTCAAAGCTAGAATCATTTTAAAATGAAGTTGATGCTTTAGGACATGCAATAGTATTAATTTAGTTAGGCAACCCACCCACCTATTTATTATTTGAAATTACTACAAGGGTTATAGTTGAACAACCCTATTTATGATAAGGATTTACGCCTTATATCAAGCAATAAAAGCATTGGAGATGCTACATCTTAGTTAAGAAGATGATTATACACACTTGTGAGGACCCGGTGCCGGGTCAGCGGAAGCTAATCCAGCACCGGTTGTGGGGATAACAAGTTCTCTAGCTGCATGTTCATATTGAGTGATTTAAGAGATAAATATATAGACATCAAACATAACTCATTTATTCATTAATTCATAAGTCTCTTAATTGCAAGGATCAAAATAAAAATTTATAAACTTTTAAAAAGAGTCAAAACATGATCTTTACAAATGTTGTTGGGAAAGTACCTTACAAATGATGATAGATGTCATCTATCACATTCCTTAGAGCCACTCCTTGGATCTGGGCATATTTCAAAAGTGCAGGTATTTGAATACCAGTTAGTTGTGAAACTAAGTACTGATAGATGCCATCTTTACAAATGTTAAATAATAAGCAAAATAATCAATAATTTGATAGGAAATAAAAGCTGTATAAAATTATCTCTGCAAACCTGTTTCAGTTGTACTGAAATTTTAACATAAAAGTGATTACAGTCACAAAAATAAATATAGAATTTTAGTGTTTGATATCCGAGGCAAAACATGATTTTATTGTACAAGTACAAAATTGAGGAAAATGGGGGTTCATTTTTGTGTTATATATCCCAACTTTCCTCTATACTTGCCCCCTCAAAGGCTTATCAATATAGGCTCCTTATGACTCTCGATGTCGGACAACCCCGTTCTAGCGGTTGTTTGATCAGACAAAAAGTATAAATCAACATGGAACTCTTACTTCTCAATTATCAAAACTTGTTCATATATCATTTTATGTGACTTTAAAAAGCACTTTTATCAAATTTGTACAATGCTGAGCAAAAAAGTTTTTGATATTTTAAATTAGCCTTTTAGCTAACATTAAAATGAAAGTGATATGATATTTGTATAGATTTTTACTTTCTTTTTTTCTATTATACCTTTCTTTCATTCTTTTATCTTGATAGAAGATAGCATTTTAAGTCTCTGAGCGTAGTAATTATATTTAATATAGCGTTATTATTATCATTATTTAATAATGATAATAATAATGTATGAAAGAAAGAAAACGAAATGGAAATGATTGTATAAATTGCAAAAAATAATAATAAAGTAATAATAAAGAAAAGGGAAATGACAGAATAAAATGCTTGATTGAAATAATAGTCAATTTATAAAATTTGTACAATTTTCATTATTGATTAATGAGAACCATAATAATGCGAATGACGCAATTCATAATGATGATTATTAAGTATATAAAAATAAAAGAACGAAAAAATAGCAAAATCTCATTATTTTTCCCTCCTCTTTTCCTTCTCTTACTTCGGTTAGAGTTGCTGGAAAAAATGGAGGGAGGTCGAACGTGGCTGAAGGGAGTCGGCAGGAAGTTGCCGGGACAGCGGGGGCTGTCTGGCCGGAGGAGGGAGCTAAGGAGGAGGACTTGCAGGGAGGGACTGTTGTTGGTGGCTAGTGGGGAGGAGGGGTATTTAAATAGAGGAGGGAAAAAGGAGGGTCTGGTCGGCCAGGTGGGCCGACCATTCCTGCACCAAAACGGTGCAGGGAATGCGCTTTTAGCACGGAACCTTCCGCCAGAGTCTGGCGGAAGGGTTCCTTACAGAATCGGGGGGAATAGAGAAAAAGGATTTTTTAAGGAAAAAATTAGAATAATTACTTAAAGTTAAAGTTTTTACATTTTTCTGCTGTTTGGAGTCCAAAAATAGCAAAACTTGAAACCATGGTGTATTACGATGTAATGAACACACTCGCGTCAAAATCTTTTGATTCGAATAGATATTTTATTTTTAATTAATTTCTGAAGTTTGAAATTTCAAAAAGTAATTGAGGGCGAACCGACGCTCAAAAATTGATGAAACTTTTTGAGCAGCTTTTAAATAATATACTTAACATAATGACACGAAAAATAATAAATTCGGACCCATTTTTAATTTTCTCAATTTATTGGATTTAAATAATTCAAAAAAATAAAGCTGGAGTATCTGTTATCCGAATTCTCCCAAACTATGGCACTTTGATCTAAAAATTATTTCTATCTAAAGGAAATTTTGTTTGCCATAATTTGAAATTTCCCGGGTTCCTGATGTCTGATGCGGGTTTTGACTTAATTTGAAAAGTAACAATATTGGGTCCTTACAACACCACACACCGACCATTTGCTACTTTAATACTTACAAACTCAAACCTAGCTATAACAAGCTCGATACATTCAGCGGATGAGTTATCTCCAGCAGTTTAACTTGGTGATCAAGTGCAACAGGGGGATACAAAACAAGATGGTTAATTATTGGGCAGACCTCCAATGACATTGACACTATTATGCAAGTCAATTAAGAAGTTGTTGACTATTTTGGAGCAAAGTTCACTGAAGATTCTAGTTTTCTTAGGAATCTATGAGAATTGTCGAATAACTGCTGAGGTCGCAAAATGATTGATTCAGAACATTCTGACTTACACGACTAGGTGATTTGTGTAAAAGACGTGTATGGAACAAGACAAAAATATTAATAATCTTAATTATTTTTGGAACGTAACTTTACATAGGTATATATAGATGCAATAGAAGAGTGATGCATGGTTATGATTTGCCAAGATTGGATGAGTGGCAGTGATTCGATTCAGCTGTTATATTCCCCCGCAAACGAGCCGTATTGAGTTGAATATGTGAGTTTAGACCGATATTTGTTGAACCGAGCCGTGGATAGTGGCTTTGTGAGATGTCCGCAACTGTTCTTATGCAGAAAATGTATTGTATCTCAATTTCTTGTTTCTAGATGTTGTCCCAGATGAAGTGACAGTCAATTTCGACTTGTTTTGTTTTAACATGGAAGTTTGAATTCTTGCGAGGGCTATAGCCGAGAGGTTCTCACAGAATAATGTTGTTGAACTGTCTTGAGGAATATTGAACTCTTGAAGTAGACGGCGGAGCTAGATAATGTCTGTAACGGCAGTTGCTAGGGCTCTATACTCAGCTTCAGCGGAGGAACAAGAGATTGTACTTTGTTTTTTTTTTGCACTCATGTTGCCCTGTGGGATGCAGTAGCCAGTGGTGGACTTATGGTCCATTGTGTCTCCAGCCCTGTTTGAGTCAGCATAAAGCCGAAAGATGCAAGTTGTCAAGGATGATGAGATGGTCGAGGTGTATGAAGCCTTTGGCATATAAGAGGATTCATTTGAGTTGATTGACATGTGCTTGTGTTTGATCATGCATATGCTAACATATCTTATTGACAACAAGACTAAGATCAGAGCGAGTAATGGTTAGATACTAAAGAGATCTGACAAGTTGTTTGTAAAGTTTGGGATTGTCGAAAGTAGGAGAGTGGGTTAGGTTTTGATTTGTGCTAGCTATGGGAGTTTGAGAAGGATTGCATTGCTCTATGTCTGACATTTTAAGAATCTTTGATGCATAGGATGATTGGTTGAGTAGTGGGGTTGTGGCTGTATGCAAGAGTGTGATCCTGAGGAAGGTGGAAAGTTTGCCAAGATGCTTCATTCAAAATTGATGGGTAAGTGTGCGGATGAGAGTCGAACGTGATTTGGTCTGGGATGGTGATCAAGAATGTCTTCCACATAGATCATGATATAGGTGCGGTTGGGTGGGGTGTCATGAATGAGAAGAGATGGATCTGTGTGGCTGGTTTTGAATCCTTTGGAGTGGAGGAAATCCATTACGGTGGAGTACCCTTGTGAGATGATCATTTGAGGCCATAAATGGCTTTATTGAGTTTACATAGGTGGTGGAGACGACTGGGGTCCTCAGAACTTTGCAATTGTTTCATATAGACTGTTTCATTAAGTTGCCCTTGCAAAAAAGCATTGGATATTTCTAGTTGGATAATGGGTCACTTGTATTTTGTGGTAATGGCGAATAGGATCTGGATGGCTGGCATTTTTGCTAAGTAGCTGAATGTTTCGAAGTAATTGATACCATAGTTCTGATTGAAGCATTAAGCTACAAGGCGAGCTTTGTTACGGGCCACTGTGTCGTTTTTGTTGAGCTTTGTACGAAATGTCAATTTGCAACTGGACATTTTGATGAGATTGTGGACATACAAGTGTCTAGGTTTTCTGGTCTATTAATGCACGATTTTCATTGTCCATGGTCAATTTCCATTGCTTTGATTTGACTGCTAGTTTATATGAGATGGACTCGTGTAGTTTGGTGGTTGTGTGAAGGAGATTTTTGAGTGATTTGGGATGGGGTTCCGATTTTGAGTCGATTAAGCATGGGATGCATGGGGACTTTGAGGTTAGATTTTGGTGGAGTAAGTGTTGAAGTAGATGAGGAGAATTGAGAGGATGACTGAGTAAGTGAGCTGGGGTTATGTTCTGGGCTTTGTGGAGTGTGATTGGTTATGGAGGAGTGAGGTTGCAGGAGAAGTTTGATGTAATGTGGTGTGTTTCGGTTTATATGTATTTGCATTAGTGGAAAAAATGAGAGTCAGAGGATTGGCCACAAATTGTTGATGAGATGTACATATATTGGGTGTAATTGATTTTACAAATGGAAATGATGTTTTGATGAATTGAACGTGACAATAGATAAGGGAAGAAGAGATTTTTGGATTGTAGCATATGTAACCTTTGTGATTTGGGGAGTAGTCAAGAAAAGTGCATGACAGAGATTTTGGGCTAAGTTTTGTTGTCTTTGTTGGAGGTAGGAGAGGAAAGCAGAGACATCCGAAGACTTTGAGATGTTTGTAGTCGAGTTTTGTGATGTATAATAATATTAAGATTTGGGGAGTAGTCGAGAAAGGTGCATAGCTGAAATAGTAAGATTTTTTAAGTATTCAGAGAGGAAAGTCTATTAATTAGGTAGGATGAGGTAACGGCAGTATGGGGCCAGAAGTTTTTAGGTAGGTGAGCCGTTTGTAGAAGGGCTCAAGTGGTTTCAAGAATGTGATGATGTTTGCGTACGATGATGTCATTTTGTTGAGATGTATAGGGGCACGACATTTGGTGATGTATGCCAAGATTTTTGAGAAAGTTTTGAAGCTAGTTGAGTTATATTTGCCTCCACCATCAATTTGAAGGACTTTTTATTGAATTGGCATTCGATGAGCTTGTGGTGATGAATGAATTTATGTATGATTTCGGATTTTCATTTGAGAGGAAAGAGCCAAGTAATACTCAACCACAGTAGATCTTCGAGTATTTGATTAACTCTTTCGGTTTGCCCGTCTGTCTGCGGGTGGAAGGCGGTGCTTAGAGCTAGAGCGGTTCCTAGATCGCGATGTACCGCTTGCCAAAATCGGGATGTAAATCTGCTATCTCGATCTGAGACTATGACTTTTGGAATCCCGTGAAGTCTGATTATTTCTTTAATATAGAGTTTGGCTAATCTTTCAACGGTGTCAGTTTGCTTGATAGGAATAAAATGGGCTAATTTGGTTAATCGGTCTACGATTACCCAAATTGTATATGCTTCTGAACGACTTCGGGGTAATCCCATGACAAAGTCCATAAAAATGTCTGACCATTTCCATTTCGGGATTTCTAAAGGACGCAAGAGTCCACCTGACTTCTGATGCTCAGCTTTTACTAAGCAGCACACATGACACTTAGTAGTAAACTCAGCCACACTTCTTTTAAGTCCTGGCCACTAGAACACTCATTTTTAAATCTTGATACATCTTATTATTTACGAGATGAACTGAATATCCTGAATTGTGAGCTTCACTTAGTATCTGGCTTCGAATGGGTATGATATTAGGGACCCACACTCTTTTTCCATGATAAATACAATTCCCTTGCTGAAGTTGCAAGTCTGATCGACGTCCCTTTTCTATGTCCTCCTTTAGCTTTGTATACATTGGTTCTTGACTTTGAGCGATAAATATTTGTTGTAGGAGCATAGGTTCGGTGGTACTTAGCTGAAGTAGATTTTTTAATTGCTTGCTGGAAGTAGGCATTATCTCAAGCTTCATAAATTCTTCTATCAAGGGACTTTCTGTGATTAATTCATTTAGAGATACTTTTCTGTTGAGGGCGTCAGCAACAACATTGGCTTTACCGGGGTGATATGAGATACTAAGATCATAATCACAAATTAATTCAAGCCATCTTCTTTGCTTACAGTTTAGATGTTTCTGGGTAAAAATATATTTTAGGCTTTGGTGGTCGGTAAAGATTTCGCATCTTGCCCCATACAAGTAGTGTCTCCATATTTTTAAGGCAAAAACAACTGATGCTAACTCTAGATCGTGAACTGGGTAATTTTTTTCATGCTTCTTTAATTGCCTTGAGGCGTAGGCAATCACTTTTCCTTCTTGCATTAGGACGCATCCTAAGCCAATGTTGGACGCATTAGTGTATACTTGAAAATTAATCCCTTCTTGAGGTAAGATCAGGACTGGTGCGGCGGTCAATAATTCCTTCAACTTCTGGAATGCCTGCTCGCAATCTTGACTCCACACAAAGGGTACCCCTTAACAAATTTTCGATAATAGCTAGCTAGACCCAAAAAGCTACGAATGTCAGTCACCGAAGAGGGTTGCGGCCAATCCTGAATGGCACTTATCTTATTCTGATCAACTTGTATCCCTTTAGCACTGATCACATGGCCAAGAAAGGCAACAGATTTAAGCCAAAATTCACATTTTGTGTATTTTGCAAACTATTGATGCTCCCTTAATGTGCTTAACACAAGTCTTAAGTGATTTTCATGATCTTCTTCACTTTTTGAGAAAATAAGAATGTCGTCGATAAATACGATCACAAATTTGTCCAGGAACGGTCTGAGAACTCGTTGCATTAGGTCCATGAAAACTGAGGGAGCATTGGTTAGTCCAAATGACATCACCAGAAACTCGAAATGCCCGTAACGAGTTCTGAATGCCATTTTCGGAACATCTTCCTCTCGTATTTGAACTTGGTGATAATCTGATTGTAAGTCTATTTTTGAGAAGACTTCAGCTCCGGCGAGTTGATCGAATAGATCATCGATTCGAGGAAGCGGATACTTATTTTTTATGGTTATTTTGTTCAATTCCCGGTAGTCGATGCACATCTGCATTGACCCATCATTTTTCTTTACAAAAAGAACTGGAGCTCCCCATGGTGACGTGCTGGGCTTAATAAGACCTTTTTTAATTAGGTCCTGCAATTGCTCGTGAAGTTCTTGCAGTTCTTTTGGGGCTAGACGGTAAGGTGCTTTAGACAGAGGCTGCGACCCAGGTACTAATTCAATAGGAAAATCTACTTCCCTTATTGGAGGTAGACCCGGTAGTTCATCGGGGAAAACATCAGGAAAATCTTTTACAACATTGGTTTCTGATAAAGCGATGTCTTCTCCTGGCTTATTTATCAAAGAGACTAGGTAGGCCTCGCACCCCTCGTGGATTAACTTTTGCACTGATTAGAGAAGCGTTAATACTTAATCTGCCTAAGAATACTTCTGGTTTCCTTTCTTTCTTAAAAGTAATTTTCTTCTTCTGACAGTCAATGACTGCTTCATGCATACTTAACCAATCGATCCCAAAATGATATCGAAGTTCTTTATAAGAAGGACTTGTAGAGTAGCCTCATAAACTACATTATTAATAGGGATGTTGCAAATACAAAACTGTTGAGCGCTCATGGTGGCATCGGAAGGCAACCCAATATTGAGGGTGCTGGTTAGATTGCAACACGGAATATTTAGGGTCTTAACGTAATTTTCTGAAATAAAGGAGTGGCTTGCTCCCGTATCGAACAAAATGCTAACAGGTTCGCTATTAATTTGTATGGTGCCTAATTAAAAATGATATAACTATCACAAAAAGTTTAAACAAGCGTGATGCTGAAATAAAGAAAAGTGTACCTGACACCACGTTACTGTCGTCGGGTGCTATGAAAGGGGTAAGAGTGTATATCCTTGCTGGAACGGTGGCTCGAGGGGCCTGACCATTCCTTTGGGTAGGTGCTGTTGTCGAAGCGACTTGTCTGGGAGCAGTTCCCCTCCGATGATTATTGGCGGGGGAGGTTATTGGTGCTGAATTCTGGCTTGGGGCAGATCTTGCCCCATGGATAATATCACCATCTACCGTCCTTTTGGCGATACAAAAACGGTAACCATGGCCGGTGCGTCCGCAATTAAAGCAGCAGTTCTGCCTGTGGTAGCATCTCCCACCAGGGTGAGGTCGATCACATGCTCCGCCTTCGGTGGTCTTGGGAGCTTATGCAGACATTTGGTATGCCCTTGCTGGAGGAAGGTAGCGGGGACGTTTGAAAGTCTCCTGGTTCCTATTAGAGGTGATTGGTCTCTTCTCTTGTCGTTCCGCAATCACCTGCTCGTTGTGCTCCAGCATTGTTGCACAGTCCAACAGATCCGCAAAATTTGTATGCCTCAAAGAAATTAAGTTAGTGCGAATGCTGTTGTTTAGGCCCTCCAAAAATTTACTGCACCTTGAAGCTTCGTAGTCCACCAGCTTCGGTGCATAACGAGAGAGTTTCATAAACTCCGTCTCGTAGGCTGCTACAGATCGATCACCCTGAGCTACCCTTATAAATTGGCTTTCTAGTATTCTCTAGGCGGAATGGGGAATATAGCAACTTCTGAAAGCGGTTGTGAACTCCGCCCATGACACGTCCTCAAGACTGAAGCCTTTAAAGGTTGTCTCGAACGTGATCCTCCACCATCTCTCCGCTTCACCCTCTAGCAAGTATTTTGCTAGCCTAACTTCCTCGCTAGATGGACATTTCAAGCTGTCTAGCTTGCTCTCCACGGCTTGGATCCAGTCTTCGGCTTCCATGGGTCTGGCCAAGCCGTTAAAAGTAGGAGGGTTGAGTTTGAGGAAGTCCTGGAGGGCATTGTCCACTTGCACTCTTTGCTCGTGAGGGGCTTCGGCTGAGAGCAGGGAGGTGGAGGCTTTGCCTTGATTGGAGAGGGCTAGTAAGACAGCTTCTAGTAGACGATCCGTCCTATTGTCCGCTGCCGAGGAGGAGATCGTGGTTTTCACTGGGGTTTCGGCGGGTACTGTGAGGAAGCCTTCCTCGGAATCCATCTGTTTGGAGTGATAAAGTTTGAGTTTTAGGGGCGGTTTGAAACTTGCCGAATACACAAACAATTAATCATGATATATAAGATTTCATCTTTTAGTTTCAAACAAAACTTTATCTAATAATAATTTGTACAAAAAGAGGATTGTATTAACAGTAAGACTTATTCCTTACTGAATGCAACAAAAAGAAAAAAAAAATCTAACTTCTTATTTTAACTAACTGGAGGATTCAGAACTCCATTTCCTCCTTTTTGAGGACTCCCCGAGGTCCTTGACTATCCTCTTTTCTCTAGACGTAGCGGCAATCATGTTGCCAAACTTTATGAGTTTTCTAACTTGATAAAGCTCATCCTGAAGCCGGATGATCTGACGATTTTTTACGTCATCATTTCTCTTGACCTCCCATTCAAGAGCGGTCATCCTCCCCTGTAGCGTCCCTTTCAGCTCTTGTACCTCTACCTCAAGATCCCTTATCCTGTTCCCAGATCTTGATAACTAGCAGGCTAATGTTTCTTCTACATTATTCAGCTTTTCTGTTAGAACATCAATCTTAGATTCTTCGGCAGGAGTATTCATGTTGACGCTAACATCTGTAATTTCGGAATCAGAGGGATTACGGCCAATCTCCCAATTCTCGTAGTACTCGACCATATCATCACGAGGATCCATCTAAACAGATTAACACGTACATGATACTTTAGCATTTTCATAATCAGATCGCAATGAAGCATGAACGTTATATATCTTTTAATTTGCTTAATGAATATATCTTTACTTCCATATGTATATTTTTTTCCTCTCAGATATGCTTAATCCTACTCTGATACCAACTGTGAGGGCCTGATGCCGGTTCGGTAGAAACCGTTCTGGCATTGGGTAACTGCTCACCGCAGGATCATATCAAGCAATTTGAGAGAAAAAGAATGCGCATATAAAAGTAAATGATATTTTTCATTTATCAAAAGTTCTTATTACAAGTTCCATCATTAGACAAAACGAAAAAAAATAAAATAAGCATTTCAGCGCTGTCGTTAATCCTTTTGAAAGTTAAGGTTCTTGTTTAACCTCTTCTAGAAGCACCTGACCTGGTATTGTACAGAAAATAATACCGGGATTTGAATTCCCAGTAATTAGAGAATACTCTAAGTACAGCAGTATACAATAACAAATTAATTTACGAAAATGCATTTAGCAGAGATAAAAATGCAGGATAGGTAAGGCAACTGCGTAAAATAAGCGGGTAACTTCCTGCAACAAGTATTTATCAAATAAAGATTATTGATATCATTTTCCAGTAACCAACCCCGAATGTTACTGATGTCATTTTTCCAATAACAACTCCGTATGTTATTGATGTCATTTTCTAATAACAACCCCGAATGTTGCTGATGTCATTTTTCCAACAACAACCCCGAATGTTACTGATGTCATTTTCCAGTAATTACCCCGAATGATACCGATGCCATTTTCCGGTAACAACCCCGAATGATATTACGTTGGTTCCGGACAACCAATCAAGCTTCAAAACGAAATTCGGCTCAAAGCAAATATGTGAAGCAAAGTAGTAATAGAAAAATGTAATATGTAATGTAAGTCATATACTGGGTACCTGTAGTCTTTAAGTTCAGAAGTTCAACGGCTCGTATGAGTGACAGTTCGCTCAATCTGCATTTTAAGTCCCCGATATTTTTAAGTTAGCTTTTTAATCAAATGATTTAGGAGTTTAATTTTCTCTTTCATTCTATTCTTCTTCCGCTTTTGAAATTCGATTGATTTTAAGTGTAGAATTAAAGCAGTTTAAAGTGTCTTAAGATTATGATCGAAAAAGTTCGAATAAAATGACCGAATTAGCAATAATAGTCATTTATAATAATTTGAATCGTTCTCATTATTAATAAATGAGAATAATTCTATTGTGAACTTGATAGATATAAGGAGAGTAACCAGCTTTAGAGAAAACGAATGTTTTCTTCTAATTTCCTCCTCTTACCTTAGATTTAGGATTGCCGGAATATGAAGAGAGTTGGAATGGGTTGGCCGAAGGGTGGCCGAGGGTTGCTGGAGCCACTGCGGGGGCTGCCGGGCTGCCGGAAGGAGGAGGGTTGGCTGAATTGAGGAGGGGAGAGGGGAAGAGGCTGCTGGAAGGTGTGGGGAGAAGAGGGGAGGGGATGGGGGGCTTTGTGGGCGCACGTAGAGGCGCCACAACGTGCGCCAACTGGCGCCAGGTCGACGCCTGGTGCGCGCGCCAGGAGACTCGGGCGTGGAAGCTTCTCCCGCCAGAAGGCGGGAGTGGGGTCGGGAGTCAGGGTCGGCCCTCTGGGCCGACAACCTGCGCCAAAAACGGCGCAAGCAGGCGCCAGGCTTCCGCCTGGCGCGGAAGCTTCTCCCACCTGGCGCGGGAGAAAAAGGAGGGGGGGGGGCTAGCGTATGAAGAAAAACAGAGAAGAAAATAAAGAGAAAAAAATGGAAAAATTTTAAATTTTAAATTAACCGCATTTTTTTCGCCGTTCAGCGTCCAAATGCAATGAAACCTGGCACCGAGGTGTGTTACGACATGGCGAACACCCTCGCGCTGAAAATTTTTCGATTCGGAGCAAAATTTTATTTTATTTTTATTTTAGGAGTTTAAAATTTCAAAAATTTGCCACGATCAAATCGACGCTCAGAATTTGATGAAACTTCTCGAGCAACTTTTAAATAATATACTTAACACGTCGACACTGAAAACGATGAATTCGGACACGTATTTCAATGTTTTTGATTTTCAGAAATTAGAAATTTCAAAGATAGAACGGGAGCTTCCGTCTTTCGGATTTCTCCTGAATTAGGGCTCTTTGATCCTTAAAGTTGTTTTTATCTATTGATAGTTTTCTTTGCCCTAAAGTGAAATTCCCCGGGATCCTGATTCCTAAGGCGGGATTCTTCCCTAATTTGCAATACAACGGTTTTGAGATCCATGGTTTATATTTCCCGTTATCTTTGCATAAGATGTGACCGATTCTGTCATGAATGCCATATATGTTATTTTCTTTGAACAATTGAGTTACTTGTGCTCTCCATATAGGATAGTTTTCAGATGATAAGGGATTGTGAATTAAATTCTTGATGTTGGACATCAAGAATTTGAGATTCTTGGATTCATCTTGGTGGTTCGAATTGTTGTGTTGGGTGCTGGAACGTGACTCCATGTTGGTGGATTTTATGTGAGTGAATTTGACTGGAGAGTGTTGAGCCGGTAGTAGAACTTTGTATATGAGGGGAGGTCGAGGTTTTTGAGACGTTAGAGCTGATGGAATGTGTAATTCTTGAGGGGGTGTGCCTTAAAAGAGCTGGCGGTGAGTAGATTTCTGGGGAGAACGTATAAGATGCGTGAGCAAGGATGCTCTGATAGCATGTGACGACGGTAGAAGGAGAAGTCTTTAGAGATAGAAGGAGAGACGTGCATGGAACTAGACATAAATATTAACAACCTTTGCTATTTTTGGAACATAACATTACGTAGGTATATATAGATGCAATAGAAGAGTGACGCATGGTTTTGATTGGCCGAGATCGGATGAGTGGCAGTGATTCAGTTCAGCTGTTATTAATTTGCTATACTAGGGGAACCAATTGTGTATACTGAGGGGAGCAGATCATTTGAAGTGGTTCAGAGAAGCTCATATCTTAAAGATACTGAGACATTTTAGAGTCCGTAAGACTACTGAATTTCCAAAAAGTACGTTATTGACTGAAGATGTCAGATTTCATTGCATCTGGGGATGTTTCTTATATAATACATTAAATTCGTCCAACCACGAGATATGATTGTACCTACCCTTATCAGTATCTAATTGATCTTGGGAGCGCATCTACATTGACTTTGTTTGAGAGGCTTGTCTATAACCCGTCAAGGTTATTAGTTTGTATTGATCGCGAATCAATTATCTAAGATGGTCGTCCTAGTGCCATGTAGGAGCGCACTATCTCGAGAGGTCACAATTGAGCTATTCTGCAAGTATGTATGTGTATCTTATGACTGCCAACTTTGATAATCTAAGATTGTTACAGTTGATTTCTGAGTAGCTTTTGGAAGAGCCTTTTGCTGATGATGGATGCTAAGCTGAAGAGGAGTACAACCTTTTATATGCAAAGTGGTAGACAAACAGAGATTGTTAGTTGAACCATTGTTCATCTTTTTAGGGGTTTTTATTGTCAGAAGCCTAAAGCTTTAGGATGAGAGGCTTCCATTTATCTATTTTGGCATTCAACCTATCTTTGACATATCTTCAAGGACTTGGAAAGGGAACAATCGAAAGTTAAAACCACTGGCCTTTTCAAGATCACGAGGAAAATTAACAATGCTTATTAAATAGTTTTTTAAGTTACATTTAAATGTACACTGGTTAGTGCTGAGAACCCGATGCTGTTTGAGCCTACATTACTGGACTAGAAGGTCGATACAGTGCTACCAAACACTCGATCGAGTCATTTCAACTTGGGTCCAGCCTGGACACTCTGTTCAGGATTACTCAAGGACCACCTGTAGGGCACAAGGACAGCTAACAGAAGTTATTGGAACGAGGCCTCTTGGTGTTCATGTTTACTTCGTCCCAAGTATTCGTGATTGTTGGGTTGTGCTCATTCTGAGTGGTTATGGATCATATTGACAGCTTACTCTCTTGTATAATGTATAGCCCAAGGTATATATGCGTGTGCGTGTTTGGGTGTCCATTATAGTGAACGACTTTCTTTGTGTCTCAAATGGAATTCTCAATCAAACCTTTGGGTGGCATTCCCTAATTTGGTATTCATTTCTGCTCCCTTCTTTGGGAAATCCCTTAAATCGAGAGGATGCTACCCTTAATGTGCTTTAGTCTCTCGGTTGCCCATCTTGTTTGCCATAGTTGAGATAATCAGTTTGATGTTGAAGTTGTGTGATTTTTTAAAATTTCCCTAAATATTGTTCAAATCATCATATTATCGGGCATGATATTGATGGTTTAAAACTGTTAGCTACTGCATGTTTGTGATCTCCTTGGCAGCGACAAGGGTTGCAAGTTAAGATTGTTCCCCAAGATTCTTAAATCACATAAGAATGAAGCAATCATATACTATATTATAATCCACCATGACTTAGATGAAATAAGAATCAAATGTATACGTGGTAACCTCATTGACCTGATCTACTTGGTGATATAATATTTTTGTATATTTTTTAATGCCTTCATGTAAAGATTTTATCATCACGTCATTTGATTAAATTGTTGCTTGCTTGCAGATTTCAAGTACTTGCATGCCCAAGGGTTCAGCAGATGATTGTTCAATTGAAATTTACAGGATTATTTTGTACAAAGTTCAAGGTGCTTAATTTTTAAAATAATTGAGACCAATTATACCAAATCAATAGGGCAAACATATTGACCAAAATTTAAATTTTTTCATTTTTGTGAATTTCAATTAGAGTTGATAGAATTTGACTCTGTATTACTTAACACATAATTGAAATTCAGCAACCAAGAACAATTAAAACCAAAACACAACAGCCAAATTTTCCATTAATTACAATACATTTTTAGATCCAACCCCTTCTATTATGCTATGTTATATATCTCATCCCAAAATAATTCTCTATTATGAAAAGATCATACAAACTATAGCCAAATTAAATGCAAATAGCATTGACAGCATGAGATGCTAACACTACTGAATGGCCGATGGGTGCTTGCAATCGAGCATATCTCACTATAGAGGCTAGGGTTCATTTTGCTAAATGACGCCTCAATTTGTCATAAAATTTCATACTCAATGGATGAAGATTATGATGTCTCTTTTCAGCTTATGCCGGTGCAGATGAAATTGATTTTAAGAAATCTTAAGAATTAATCACTGTACCCTGAAGAGAAGGATGATGACACCTCTTCATCCCCATTAATATCATCAACATCATCAGTCATATCATTATCATCTTCATCATCATCACCCATATCTTCATCTTCCTCAATCTCAGCATCCATGTCCTCTTCCGGCGTACCTTGATCACCATACTCTTCTTCCTCTGCATCTTCTTCTGCATCATTTTCACTTTCGTCGCCAAGAATCCTCATAGGCCCAGGATTGTACTGTGTATTTGTATAACCTGCGACCTCATCGTCATCATAGTCATCACCAGAAGCTTGTTCATTTGCATCAGATTGGGACGGGGCGCTATTATCATCTTCCTTGATGTATGCTCTAGCCTCTATACCCCATTCATCATCAGCAGAGCTTCCCGGAGACTCAATGCTTTCTTCCTTAAATCTGACGCCGACATCACCAAAGCCATGGAAAAACATGGGTACAGAAGCCGGGGGACGACCCTCAGGTCTTTGACGGGGCCTGGCAGAGCGCCGCCCACGCCTGCGCCCTCGTCCACGGCTCCGCCCTCCTCTTCTTCTATTGTACTTTCTCGGTTTATCTAAGTTGTTATTGCACTCTTCATTGAACTCTGCCCGAGAGAGAGCGACGGAACTCCCTCTCGTCCCCCGACCACCCCTCCCTCTCCTTCGGCAAACACGACCGCCTCTGCTTCCTCTACCGCGGCCTCTTCCGCGTCCGATAATGCTGGAATCAAGCCATCTCCCATTTCCCTGATAATTAACTTGTTCCGGAGTTCCCGTTGCCACCGGTTCAAACTCATGAATATTCGGGACAACTGTAAACCTTGAAGGCTTCTGTATAAAGGCAAAAACAGCATCCTTTAAAAGTAAACTTTTATAAAAAGCAGATTCCTATATCACATACTTGGTTCTATGAAGAAAACTAGGACAAAAATATTGCTTTCTGTTTAGATTATCGGGAGCAATAAAAATGAATAAGAAAACTCACAAATAAATCTCTAGATTCTTGTCCTTTCTGAGATGCTGATTTTTGCTGGGGTATATATGAAATTGACGCATCAAGCTCCAACAGTCTCAATGCCACAGCTGCAGTGGTATCAGGAATCCATGGAAGCACAGGCACAGAGCCAGAAATTAACGTGCAGTTAGCCGCAGCAGAAACCTTAGCTGAACTTAGCAGCTCAATTGTTGTTTCATAATTTGAAGATAAGTAGTCCCTCCTTATTGCACCCTCTAATAAAGTCAAAAGCTGCAAGGAAGAAGTTAGATTGAACCTATGAATAACAACACTCGAGAGCTACTTAGTGAAAGTAAATGTCAACCACATCTTTGAAAATTGAGTACCTGAAGTAAGTCATCAGGAGATGATGCTGAGTTCAGCTTGACACCCCATGATTTTCGATAGCTCTCTGTCCAGAAAGGCTGAAGAGCTTCTGCAGGAATTGATACCTACAAACAAACAAATAATGCGTTTAAATGTAAGAAATACATATTGTGGGTTCTCTCTTTCACTCGAGCGCTGACCTCGATCAAGGATAGTTGCACCTTCAGCAACCGAACACCCATAGGAAGTGAAGAATCAAGAATTTGGCTCTCAGATTCTTTGTCGATTTTCATTTTTGCTGCACCAAAAACAGCAAGCTCTGTAAATATGGAATCACACTTGTGAAAGGATTTGAAAGATCTGTGGCAGGACGAGCAGTGCCTTTCTTCCATAAAGTAAGATTGAAAACAGATGTCACATGTTTGAAGAAGCTCAGAGCATCTCTTCTGCCCATATTTCATGGCACAAAATACAATTGGGTTGCAGCATTCTTTCCACATCCATCTGAGAAAACCCCGATATCTCTTTAGTGCCAAAGTTCTCTCCATCTTACTCCGGCCTAAATCAACCTTGAACGATGTTGAGCACTCTAATGCGTCTGTGATAACGCCACTATACGTGCTGCTGGGACTATCATGATCTGTATTGCAATCTGGGCTGGGAATCAAATCAGCAGTTCCTCCTTTAAATGAAAACTCAGTTGCGCTTGTTGAAGCTGCATGCTTATTATGCCTTGCAAGTGCTTCCTTGAAGGTTGGTTCAATTCTTTGCAGCATAGAATGCAGATGTGATTCCCTTATCCCGCGTGTGTCCAGGGCAGCTAGAAGAGCGTTGAAAGTCTAAGCAAGAAATATAAGAGACAGTTAATTGTTTTTAATAAAAAAAGCACAAAAGGAGAAGACCACAACTTTAAGTATCAACCAAAATGTAATACCTCCTCTGAATCAATTATCCTCCAGAAACCATCTCTAGACTCAAAAAAAATTCGTCCAGAACCAGGATCATTGGGAGAAGCAGATGTTGAAAATAGCCAGTATCTGTTTCGCCTGCGGTCTTGACCCAAGGGCAGAGACCTATACACATAGAGCTGTTCTGCCTTGTGACCGATGTACGACTTTAACTGAAAGCGAGGTTTCTCTGCAACATGCCCGTAAAGCTGAAGAGGAAAATAGTCTGGATTTGCTGAGAATTCTTGCTGCCCTAATGCATCCCTCTCCGCCTCCCTCTCAGCCGGCATACTATTTTTATTATTTGGACTTTGTACATCATGAAATTGATCATTGCTGAGAAAGTCAAAGTTTCCATCACTTTCCTTGGTAAAAGGTAGCTGCAGAGGAGTCTGGCTTCCTTCTGTACCAATAATTGCCTGGGCAGCAATCTCGGGCTTGCAAGCCAAGAAAGCAGAATGCTGGGATTTGTTCAAGTATTCTTCTTTATACCGCCTTTTGTCAAGTTGTGCTTCTGCCCACATCTGTTTCTTTAGAGCAGTAGCTGCTTCCAAGCGTTCCTGCAAAGCATTGTTTTAGCTACATACAGTTCAAAAAAAAAAAACAAGCAATCAACAAAAATTAAAGTGGTATCAAATATTTACAAATAAATACCTCGAGAATTACTCGTATCGAGTTACCCTCAATAGCCACGCTAATCAAAGCAACCAATGCGCTAAGACGCTCCTCTACACTCAGATCAGTATAATCACCTTCCGTAAGCCCCTGAACCCAAGGATCACCCAAGTTACTTTCATCAATTTCTGAATCTTCTATATTAGTATCCGGCCCACCATTGCAGTTCAAACAAATGTCAGCTGACTGAACATCAGAAAGTGCTGCTCGGCTAGAATGTACCATTGCTCCCACTTGAAAGTCTTTATCAGAACGTCTTGAGCTGCTGTGCGGTGTTAGAACAATACCATCGCAATTAACTTCCCCTTTTTTATTATTAAAAACTGAATCTTGTGGCATAACTCCTTTTAAATTAGCCATATATGGAAAATCCTTGCTCGCCTTGGCTTCTGTGCTACAATCATCAACCTCAGGATCATCCGCACCCTCAAATTCAGAGTCTTCATCTCTTTCACCCTCAAATTCAACGTCCTCTGCATCCTTCTCAACTTCTTCAGAATCTGACAACCCACCCTGAAATATCTGTATTTTTTCCCTGGCGGCAGCTAGTATTGCTTCAGCATCAGCAGGATTTTTTCTGAATGCAGCTCGTAGGCAATATGTTGAAGGAGCAGTTCTTTCAAAGAGCTTTGTATCCCGGGATAATGCAGCAGCTATAGATGCCTCTGGAGTTTTGCTGGTTGTAAGATCCCGTAATCCAGATTTCTATAGGAAGAGACAGAAAGAAAGACGCAATTAGATTTTCCAATAGGAGAAAGACAATCAAACATCAATTATTTACTTGAATCTTCTCTGCAACTCCCAGAATTGTTAAGCCTTTGCTTCCTTCAAGGGAAAGTACATGAAACGCTGCAAACTTGACAGTCCCAGGGGTCAAGCGGTGTCGAGGCCTACGCCCATGATTGTATCCTCTTACTTGCATCAAAGCAACGGCATTTTCAGCAGCAGCACCATTCCGTAAAATAGAAATAACATCCTCCCCATCATTACCCTGCACTTATAATATGCTTGTATCATGCTAACAGAATTTGGATCTGATATCTATCTATCTATCAAATGTGTCCTACAGTTCCTTCTAAAGAAAGTTATAATCATCCTAATAAAAAAGCATCTATTTCACTAATAAATTGTGCCTATTATTCCAAATAAAAATGTCAAGCAGACGGTCTAAATATAGGTATTAACGCTCAATCTTAAAACTGAAGCTTTGAAGGATTTGACGAACCAAGATCCTATAGAGCAAACAAAATTTCTTTACTAACAGGGGGTCCTTGTTCAGTTATAAATAATCACTAAGCAAAACACTTAACCAAAGCTTTAAAAACTGACTTGAATTTGAGCTTAAGTTTCAGATCTACCTTGAAGAAGTTCAATATTACAAGACTCTTGACTTATAAGTTAGGTGATTTATATTCATATCAAAACATTAAATTACATTAACCAAGTCACATCTGGCATTATTGAATAACAATTAGATTCCAACAAGAATTCATCAAAACGATTAACATAAATTTGTGTGTGCACAAGCATATATGCATATATATGTATACGTGTGTATGCATGCACATAGAAAATGGTTCTTATTGCACATCTCTCACAATCCATCTATTTAAAGGCAACTAACTATTAACCAAAAAATTGCCTTTAGATTCCTCGGTTGCTCGAATGATTTATACAGTGAAGATGTGTAAAGAAAGCATAACATCTTACAAAGAAATACAGTGAAGATGTGTAAAGAAAGCATAACATCTTACAAAGAAACTTTATATTCCAGTGGTATGCTTATATATATATATATATATATATATATAGGAGAGAGATAAAATTTGGCCAAAAATTAGTCACGCAATTAAAATAAAGCATTCAAGATCGTAGCTAGTCCATTTAAAAATCCCAGATCCTAAATATTTTGACTTGAAAATCCTGACTAGTGAACAAGCATTTCAAATTATGTAGGTTTACTTTATATATATATATAATCAATAATAAAAAGCTAAAACAAAGAAACTTTCACAAAGTATCTTCATTATCAAACCTCATTGTCATCACGAAAATGTGTACGTTCAACATTTCTTTTCTTCAATTGAAGTCCAAAACTAGCTGAAAGAGCAAATTGTCGTAATATTTCAGGCCATGTCAAGCAATCCAAGTGCTGCTGCCAGCTGCAGATATTGAAACCCCAAGCATACGCCTAGCAAGGAAAAACAAATGTGAAAAACATGGAAGCAAAAAAAAAAAAAAAGCATGAAAATGTGAATTACACACCCCCTCAACAATATGTGGATGACCTCCACTAGGATTAGCAACACAGTTTTGATTAACACCCGGTGTGATAGCTGGAGTCCTAGCAACGTCCTCAATGTCTTTAATTATAGATTTAAGCAACGCCACATGTATTTCTCCTAGCAATCGTGAATCCTTCAAGAAGAGACGCACAATAATTAAATAAGAAGTGAATCCAAGAAAGCCTGATGGGTAGGTCAATGCATTACCACTCAGGAAACCATTAAAAACAGGAGAATTCATGTATTGACATGAAGTAATGGTTACTTTAATTAAAAGATCATTCACCCACAAAATAGATGTATACGTCAAAAAAATAAACAGCGATGTTCATGATTGAAACAAGAAATTAAACTGTGCTCTATGTGAGCTTTAATTAAAAGATCATTCACCCACAAAATAGTTGTATACGTCAAAACAATAAACAGCGATGTCCATGATTGAAACAAGAAATTAAACTGTGCTCTATGTTAGGGTTTAGCAATATTTGAACACATACTATTTCACTAGTCTCTTTACATTAATTATAGTTGTTTTATTTGAAGGTTAAAAGCCCCAATATATATGCCCAAATTCAAATCTTTTAGCATGTAGAATATAATGATAATGAGATATTTAAACAGCTTCTATGCAGTTAAGAACTATTAAAAATAATTGAAATCTGAATCTCACTGAAAATCATTTGGAATTTTCACCAAAGCAAACATCAAATCAAATTGACTTGAGTTCCTTTTTTTTTAAGTTTGAGTTCCAAGTAGTTATAACAAAATGAAGATTCAATCACTAATTGAACCAGCTCAAAAGCAAGTGTAATCTTCCAAAATAATTGGTTAGGCAAATTATTGGCCCATCAGATTCATTAGATTAATACGATAATCAAGATATATCATGCATCCATAGAACTCGTAATTTAAGCACAACGAATAAAACTGCTGCCTCTCATTGTCATGAGTCTCTCAATCTTCCATTTCTTACAAAAGTAGCGCCCATTATAATTAGAAACTCCAACATTTTTTTTTTACACTCAACTTTCTTGCTTCATGAATTCAAACAAAAGTCTAGAGCAAAATACTACAGAAATAATACCAAGATTCAGGAAAGTTTTTTATGAAATCGATGATAGCTTTTTTGAGGGGTTGTGCAATAAAAATTTTCAACTTAAATATAAAAGAAAGTTTATAGAAACAAAATAACACCAACAACATCATATCGGGCAGAATATTGGCAGCAATGAAAAAGCATACTAACAAAATCAATATCTTAGAGATGAAAATGCTAAGGCATAATGAGAATAATTATAATAAAAATTAAGTAAATTTATAGAATGATTGAAGTAGATTCAGTTGAAGATAAGGTCTAATAAAATCACTAAAGATGGTTTGAACAAGAGTAGATCATGCCCAAGTTTAAAAGATTGAGTTCATAAAATAAACCTATATTAAAATAGAAAAAAGACCCCAAAAATATGAAAAGAAATTATGAGGCAGTTTGGTATGCAGGGTAAAGAAAAATTTATCTGCAGTTCGTATCTACTTCAAAGAGAGACAGAGGCAATGTTAGCTGCTGAAGTTCGCTGCAGGATTTTGATCCCGTCGGCGATTAAAATGAGACGGTCAATGTTCCAGCTGGGCAAAGATGTTTTTCTCAGAAAATAAGAAGGTATTTATAAGTGTAAGCTTTAAATTATATTAAGAAAACATAAATCGGCTTTTTATTTTGTTGGATTTTAAACAAAGCGAGGAATCAAAATAAGTTGATTCAAATTATCTTAGGAATAAAAATATTGACTAATTAATTCAAACTATTATATTTCTGGTAAATTCATAGTATTATTTAAAAAAATGATAAACTTTTTGTGTAACCTTAACACTGAATTATGAAAAGTATCGTACTCTACATATTATTTCATTCCAAACAGACAACCAAACAGCTGAAAAATAATCAAATTTCAGAATAATCAAATTGTATTACAATCAAATTGTACTACAATCAAATTACATTATTAATAGATTATAAAATTATAATATAATTTGTTTTATACTTAAATTTGATTATATTGTAATCTGATTATATTGTTATCAATTTACTATAAATCCAGTAAACCAAACAACCCCATAGAAGAAATGGACTCACATACTTATCGTATCATCAATGTTGTTTGTTGCCTTGTTGAGATGTGGAAGGCCTGTTCAGCTAAAAGTCACACAATGAATTAAAGTTCTTGAACGACTTTTAGCAATTGTTTTATTCACGTTTAGATTAGCTTTGCTTAGCTCAACTTAAGCTCCAAACGACTATTTGTGACTCAGCTTAAACATGCTTAAGGTTGACCTAAATGAATGCAACTTAATTCATCTTATGTTTAATGCTAGTATAATGAAATGTTAAATGTTGAATGCTTCTCAATTATAACTAGACGTCTAGAAGGAAAAGAGTTGAGATGTCATTGTATTCTACAATTCTTAATAAGAGATTTAAAAATTGATTATGTTAAATTGTGAATCATTAAGAGAATTACAGTCGCAAATTTTAATGTTTTAATGTGATATTATCATAAATTTTGATCAGCGTATCAAAAAACTTTGTAATTTTTAGGGTATTAACTTACATAGTTTATATTTATAGCACCAAAAATTAATATTTTCCAAATTCATACCATATTCATACATGACTATAAATGGAATATCATCCCACATTGATTTAATAAAAAGAACAAAAGGACGGTAGTTTTAAACCAATACAAAAATCAAGTTTTAACATTAGTAACACGCTAGTTTTTTTTAGTGCTAGTAGATAATTGTGAAGATTTTGGTGCAATGTAAGCAATAAAGTAAATTAATGATGCGCATTAATATCAATCCAATCGACTTTAAGATGCAAGAAGAAAAAAAAATTCAAGTAACCAAATAGCTACCACCTAACTCTAAGTGAACATTAAATTAATTCTAGCAAATCAGTTATATTTTGTAATTAGTACGCTTGATTCAAAAAGTTAAACTAAAAACATTTTTACTCAATCTGACTTTGTGCAAAAATGAATTGGAAATTTGAATTCTTGTTGGGTAAATATGAATGTGCCCGGCTAGTTATCAATGTAGACAATGTCGCAACTATCGGTCACAGAACCTCAATACAAGAACCGTACCATGCAATATGATTAAAAAAGAGTAACATCGGTTCCACTTTTTCAAGATAAATTCAAGTTATGAAAATTTGATCAGACCTTTCAAGATGGATTATATCAGAAAAAAGCCCTAGCTCATGATCAGGTTGGTCATCCTAGAAATTCAATTAGGTTTTATATAACCAGAATAGCCCTAGTTCTCCAACTTAAAACATGAAGCTGGACGAGTGGTATTGCAAAGAAAATTCCCAAAAACAGAATGATTGATGCAAAAGGCTAAAAGAAAATTTTTATAAATAACAAAAGACATATCTTGATTAGTGGAATTACTTATGATTCTCTTTAAATTATATTAACAGAATATTTGCGGGAAAAAAATCAGTTTTAAAATGATATTACTCCTATTTATTCACTCAGTGAAACAGAATATATGTGACCGTATTGAAAAAGTTTAATATCCGCGTTGATATTAACTTCTTATCCAAATGTCATGGATTTTATAATCATTATTTCTATCTACTGGTAACAAAATTGGTCCCAAGAGTAATCATCTGTCCTACCAATGAAGCTATTCTATGTTATACATGCCCCAAAACCAAAATGCTATTCCAAATCTCATACAAATTATAGAATCTAACAGATTCATTAGTTTTGAATCATTATTCCTATCAACTGGTAACAATACTAGCCCCAAGAGTATAACATCTGTCCTATTGGTATATCTATTCTATATTATCCATGCTCCAAAATAAAAATGCTATTCCTGCATTACCCTTTATGATTGTTTGATTTGAGGTAAAAAGAATATTAAATAAAGGAAAAATAAAGTGTAATAACTTTTAGGGTGTTTTGTAGCTTATAGTGTATATTTAAAATAAGATATAAATTTAAAACAATAGAAAAGGCTGGCGAGCATAGACAAAGGCCAAGCAAAGGCTCTGCCATGAAGCCCGATCTAGAGGCCTAAGACATCGACGAAGGGGTCGACGAAGGGGTCCTACGGCCGCAAAGGTCGATAAAGCCTAACTAAAATGCCTTTCCAGGTCCCTCCATGCAAAGAGAGCATAATGTTCTTATTTCAGTATATGGCAACATCAACTCAGTCAACTTGCACATAAAAGTTTTACCCAAAAAGAGGGGTTGTAGGAGAAAAAATCTCAAAAAAATTTCTTCTGCATTCAAAATACAGCAAGTAAACACCCAAATTATCAAAATATTAGCTAACACTAAAAATAAAGCTAGCCAAATTGTTTCTTACTAATAGACCTGGGCAAGCCCAGGGACTCACCCAACATGAATAGCCCAACACGCTTTATAGCTAGGCCTGAGCAGCAACATTAACCTTTTAAAGCTTCAGGCTGGCCCAACCCCGACCCGCAACCAACCTTGTGTCAGGCTCAGGATATGTCCAACATAACCCATGCCAGCTCAATCTGGCCCAAACCTATTAAAAATGCTATTAAATGCCTTCTTTCTACTTGTGACGATCATTTTCACCTCACACAAACACTGCCGCTCTGGTACAAAATTAATTTCCTTCGGTGCAGTAATGGAAGATCGTCATATTTAGATCAAATGAGCTGATTTGTCTTTTCATCTTTGCTATTCCATTGGTGAATCAAGTGTGCTAGCGTTTATCCAAAGTTATTTGTCTTTCCATTTTAAAATAAATTTTGATGTTCTCTTAATTCATTTCCAATTCTCACTATATTTACTCAAGATTTTAGCAGGTCGGGTCTGCAGTCCCAAGCCTGAGGCAGATAAGGCTCGCGCCCTAGAAGTACATTAACTTTTGGGCCGGGTCTAGTCTGTAAAATAAGATTTTTCGAGCTGACTAGGCCTGAGCCCGATCAGGCCCGGCCCAACCCATGCCTAGATCTACTTTTTGAATTTTGGTATTAGTAAAATTAGCATTTTTGTCATCAACTTAATATTAGCAACATATATGCTATTTATTTTATTTATTTATTTTAATTTTATTATTTTAATTAGAAACAAAAATTCAAGTTGATTGTTTTCTTAAAACATGCATTCCTTGCTTGGTCACATATATTTCAGAAATAGGAAAAAAACTCAAACTGATCACAAGCGTCCCTTTAATTCTTGTTCAAGGTTCCTATCCTTCTAAGAATAATAGTTATCATTGCCTTTTTTCAAGACTTAGGGACAACAACACTCCACCGTTTTATATTTTTCAGACTGCTCAAAATAAAGAACTCCTAAACAACTATTTAAACACAAAGCCAAGACAAAAGATAAAAAGCTCTAGAGTGTGAATTTAAATTGAAATTAATAGGTAATTTTCAATGCCAAAATAATTTAAGTAATAAACCTTAAGTAAACAAAAAATTATCTAGCTAACAACACATTGCTCAAACGAGGCAACTCCAATAGAGAACAAACTTTAAACGAAGCTAGAATGTTCTATCCCAAGCAACTTCTCTATCAAACAACATAAATCCTTGCAAGTAGGAAAAAAAAATGTAATACGGATCTGGTACAAAAAAATTTCATAAAACGATTACTTACGTAATCATGAAGGGATTGAAGAAACTCATCGAGGGTGAATGGCCATAGTCCAAGGACATCCGCAAATGTAAATAAAAATTTCCAAGCCTGAAAAATAGTTATTCATATAGGAAAAGTTAAGTTCATAACAATGAGGTTAAAACTCTAAAATCATTATATTTTTGTTTCTTTTTCTATTTTATGGATTCAAACCTTAAGCCTCAAAGACATTACTGCACAACTGAATGTTTTTATTATTACTAGTTCCTTAGATTTAGTTTCACAATTCAAAAAAGATGCAGCATGAGGATTTGCTAGAAGACTAGCAATCAATAAAACAAAAGAATAATTCCACCATTACAAAATAAAAGCAGAAATTAAAAATCCTTGTCAATTTTTGTTTAGTTATGTGATATTCACAAAATTAAAACGAAATATAACTGTACACTCTAAACAATAAATAAGAGCTATCAAAGACAATATTAAACTAGAAAAAAAATTATTATAATTTACAAAAGTTATAACAAAAAAAAAACAAGCAAAAAGCTTGAAATAAGTAGCTTTTTACCATAAGAAAGTTCCCCACATTCTCCTCAGACTCGATCCAAGGCTGAACTGAAAAAGGTTTTTTCAATTTAACTGATTTTGGAGGAAACTCATTTAACAGACCTGTATTGTACAAAAAACAAAGGTTAGTTGAAATTTCTCAGGAGAGTTCTCATGAAATTCACGAGGTACTGCAGAAAAAATTAACAGCATCGCAAATAACTAAAACCATATTATTCACCACAAGCACATTTTCCCAAAAAAAGTAAGAGAATAACTTGCACAAAAGAGAGGAAGCATGCCTCGAAAAGAATCAAGTTGCTCAAGAGTGTCACTGTCTAATGAAATTATTGAAGGCAAGCCTTTCCTAGATGTAGCTAGCTCCATCAATTCTAAACGTTCATCTTCAATCAATTCCATAGATTCCTTGGCAATTCTACGAGCAGTTGCTCTCTCACTAGCAGCCTTGAGTCTAGCTGCTTCCTTCTGCTTGCGCAATTCTTCTTTCCGCCTAAGTTTCTCTGCCTGAACCATGTATAAAAGAACCTTAAGAACCAGAAATAATTAAAAATTGTATTTGGAAAGGTTGTTCCGACATGGTGATGATTCTTTCTCGGTTAGTTATTCACATAAATCCAATAAGGATCATGTGTATGATATGGGCCACAGTGCGCACAAACAGTCTGCATGAGCAAGACTAAAAAATAAATAGTTTTTGAAAGTAATTTATGGTACGTACTCGACGACTTTCTTTTAGTAAGATTTTCTCCCTGCGTTCGTTTTCACGTCTTTGATCCCTCAAAAACTTCTCCTCCTCTCGCTGCTTTTCACGTAGCATCCTCTCTTCTTCCTTTCTTCTATCACGATCAAGCCTCTCCATTTCTCTTCGCATTTGGTCTTCTTTCTAGAAAATTCAAAACAATTCAATGGGCAACCGTTGTGAAACTTTAAGTTGGCCTTGGCATTAATAAAGCAAACCTTTCTTCTAATAATGTCCTGCTTTTCCAGCTCTTTTCTTATTCTTTTCTCATGTGCTTCAACTTCCTTGGCAACTCTTGATTCATCACTCTACAAAGCAATGCTGGGCATAAAAAACAAGTAAGACAATTCAATTTAAGTAGCGACTTACAAGAATATAAACCTTGCGTTTTCTCTCAATTCGACATGTTTCTTCATCTCGGATAGCCCTTTTCTCAGATGGCGAAAAGGGGTCCAAACCCAGAGCTTGATGAATACCAAATTGAGAATCAGATGTGTTGTTTCCAAAAGGACTAACATGTGGAGCACTGTCATATTCGTTTGTGTAAAGCTGATCCCTAGTTTGATGCGATAAAAGGCCAGAGCTTGAAATGTGGCCTTGAAAAGTGTATGTTGGTGCCGCCTGATCATTTCCATGAACATATTGGTTTCCTGTAGGTAAAGATGGCATTCGTGTACTAGAGGCAGCAAGTGGGGAGTCATAAAAATGAGACTGTGGAACCCTTTCATATGATTCAGATCGAATGCTTGGCTGCTCTGGAAGAAACTGATACTCCTGAAGCGCCCTGGGAAGAACCTGAGAATGAACTGCATGAGCTCCACTGATTGAAGCTTTTCTTTTGCCACTTAATGAAGTAGGTAAAAAAGAATGCTCTGTGCCAGGCAAGAGCGATGTTGTCTGTAAATTAAAGAAAATGGCGTGGCATTAAAATCATCAAACCATAGAAAAGCAATTTCTACACAAAATGTAGCTAAGAGCTCATATATGAAACCATCTGAAAGCAAGCATGAATCTGATAGCAAGGCGGGCTTATGCCTGGAAGAATAAAGTTAGTTTCACCTAGAAGCTGAACACGCTATACTAAAGTTTCAAATTGTTCAAATAAAGCCCATTCATTATTATCAATTGTTTTATCCCAGCTGTTTAAACAGGAATGGACCATATCTAATGCACATAAATATAAACTTGTGTGGGCATATATACACACATGTAAGTCAATACAAATAAAACAAATATTTATTCAATAAAAATAAACATATTATATATATATATATATATATATATATATTCATGATCCCCATAAGGGAAGCTTGCAAATTCTTTTTTGAAATATTCAATTACATGTGCAAGAAAAAAAAAACCATGTGCTGCTCCTGTAAATCATTCGATTTAATTTTCTTGCTTCTTAACATAATTAGAACAACAAAAATAATAAAAGAATAAAAAAGTATATAATATAAGATAAACTAATAAGAAATAAAAGGGTAAAAATCTTCTATCTCTGCAACCCAATAACTCTGAATTTTTAGTACTATGCCCTAGTTAATCAAAACTAGGGGAATAACCAGATTTTTATATACACTCACAATTCACTAGTAATACTATATAAACATTCAATTTAAGAAAAAAGTACACCTGTTTTCCTGTCTTACTCTTGAAGCTAGCCTGGTAACAACATGATTCTAGGTATATATAAGTATATATAAAGAAAGGAAGAGAGGCAATCTTCCTTTAAAGCGAAGAAACCAATTATTATCACACACCTTTCATTGTCCTTTATAAATGGATGGATTGGAGGTATTCAAAATCAAAATATTACACTTTACCTTTGAAGAGGAACTCTGTTGACTTTGTAAGAGATGTAATGCTTGCAACACTTAAAAGAATTCTAGCCTAACTTTATACACACATGCTATCAAAATTTGGCTCTAATTAGCTTAATAAAATATATACCAAGAAAATTTAGCCAAAAAATTATAAGTGTTGTCAATACAATCCAAAAGACTTGTAATCATACTATCAAAAAGGTAAATAAAATGCTCTAGAATTCACAATTAATGATTAATATTTTCTCGTCATTAAAAAGCCTTGGGAACAATATGAGTTGTCGTAAATGGCAAGGAATAAGATGTTGGCTGTTTCAATGTTAATGAATTGCAATTGATTCAAAAAATGTAAAAGTTACATTAAATATTAAATGTACTTCTCCTTAAAATCTCAACTCTGATTTGTTCCAATACCTTGTATAAACTTAAAAAGGGTTGCTTTTCGTGCATTAAACACCTTAATGTTTTAAACTAAAAATTACTAAATTATAAATGTCACTACTTTATCTTCAATATAAAATTTCATGTCATTTAATTAGTAACTGCAGTAATCTTATAGCTTAAAATTAGCATTCAAGTTTTGTAAGAAGAATTCATATAAATTATGTATATGTTGTGCAAATGCATTATACAATGATTTAACGAGTAAGCTGAATCTATAGATGTTTTACTATAACTAGTGGGAATCTCAAACAAGTTCAAGTACATATAGACTCGTTAATAGATGAACTATATGCAATTCAATGATAAGTAAAACCAAAATTAACTAAAGACATAGTTATCACAACAGTCAATAAATCACCAACTCCTATAAGCAAATCAATTTGATTGCCAATTTGTGAGCAGTAAACAACTGATGATTTAAACATTCATATATCTTCCCCCTAAAAATCTCCAAACAAAAATTCAATATCAATAAAATACAATAGTCATAGCTAACCCACATTATTAAATTACAACTACAAAATAGCTCTGCAATATGGAAAAAACAGTACTACAACGATAGAATAATATGTTCAAGAATATATCCATTAACATACAAGTACAATCATCTTTTCACAAAATGCATAGTAATATAAAATAAAATACATGTTAATGCCCTTTTGAGATCTAAATGAATGGGCTAGTGTGTATGACATTATTTTAATAGTTTGGCAATTTTTGCACTAAGCAGCAATTCTCACTATATATCAAAAGTACATCAGAAGTATCAATTCGTGATCATGAATACAGGTTTGTCACTCCCAAGGTATTCAATAGCACACCCACCATTTAACTCCAAGGTCAAGGAATCCCTCAACAATGTCGATACGATGCAAAGTCATGTTATCCTTATCAAATAATCATCACTAACAAATAGTTCTTGAATATTATTGACTTGAGTCATGGCAAACCTCACCATATATCAGAGGTGGCATACCCTCACTTGATATGATCAAATCCAATCACGCTCATGCCGTAGGACAACTCTTCTAAAGGTGGCATCAGCTTTGATATATGATTCAACATAATATTTAAGGACAAAGGTGAATTCTTATGGAAGCTCATCCATTAAGCATGTCTTAGTCCTTTTACTTTTTTATGAACTTCAATAACTTTTCAAATGATCAAAACATTGAACAAACTCCAATTAAAAATAATACCTTCAATAAAAAGTGGCATCACTACAAAGTAGATCTCTCTACACAGTTGAAATATTTTTTCTTCGTTTACTCAACTTCTCACTAAAAAAAGATTAGTGTGACTATCATAACTTATTTTGAGAGCTAGGATTTCATACAAGATGATCGAAATATAATGCAAATTCATTCAACAAAAATAATTTATCAATTAATATAGAGCTCCATTTCATATTTAATATGCTAGTCTTATTCACTTAAAGAACGTTATGGATCATTATTTCAAAAAATTGTTCCTCTTATACCATCTACATACCACAGCTGCCAATATAAGCAAGCATATATGAATGAGTAAATTATATCATTGATCTCACTAAAAGTTCAGTCAACCATTTGAGCGAACCCTCACTTCTTTAGGCAACCTGAGATGGAAGCCATATAGAACTAAACCAATAACAAATCTCCAATAAAATGTGTTTGATCAATGAAAGCACCTAATATTATGAAGGCTTATGGAGGCTTGTTAATCTCTTTTGCATTAAATATACTAAAACCACCAAGCAATAATGAATCCATCTACTATCAATAAAATCCAAAAAATCGATAGGGTCGCATAACAGCAGTTACAAAACATTTCTTTCGCTTCAAAACTTTCAAGCACTATTTAATTATACACTAAATGATCGCCCATCAATTTGCTCTAAATCGTGACATTATCACAGGGCAAATGCATAAATCAGAAATCCTAAAGCAATTTTAACATAACAATATTTAAAACAATAATGCAAACATACTCACATGAATAATCTGAAAGTGTACATACACATCAAATCAAATTAAAGCTAATTTAGCTTAAATATTGGAGAGTCACTCTATTGTAAAGCTAAATTATTTTAGAAAGCTTAAACTACTAGTAATTATAGAGAGAATTTCAAACTTTGAGAATTAACCAATCCTAGGGGTCGCAATTGATAATTGTGGGGTAGCATGTTTGTTTCAAAAACTGCTAAAGGAAAACAAACCTTATTCCCATCATATGGTCGTGTAAGCTGCTTTGTCTGAGTTGACACACCTAGAATCAAATGAAGAAAAAAATTTGCATTAGAAGCCATACTAAGGAGTTTAAGAAAAACTCGATTTTATATGCGAAAGCGTTGATTTTTTTGGTCTTTGCATATCATTGTGGGCTACTTTGCTGTTTAAGAGAAATACAAACATATTTGTAATTGATAATGTTAATATAGCAATTAAAATCATTAGCCAAATTACCCATAAATTATGTTTAAAACTTAAGAGAAATAGTAGGGGCTTGCAAGCACAAACATTCTAATTTATATAGCTTAATTAACTACACATTAAGTTTTACAACAAAAGAAGGCAATAGATAACAATTGCAACAAAAAATGTTAAAACAAAAACTCAAAACATTTTTTAAGTGTCAGCAAATCTACTGTCTTTCTTCAATATGTAGCTTAATCCATACAAACTTGTCATTTAGCACCACGGTTCAGTCATTACCCAGTGGGACTAGTTGATAGAACTTTTTTTGGACGGCAATGTGCGCTTTCTACAGCGTTTCGCATGCCAGATCTATGCCTGCATCTTCTACCAACCTTGGAAAAGCCATTTGGCAAGAAGCATGTAAGTTCATTCCTGACTCCAACGATCTGCATCAATACCATCTTCGTGGTTGCTACCTCCATTGACCTGTTAGCTTGTGTATAATTCTGAAGCGCCTCAGTCACTCATGGTCCCTCTACCCCAATCTCTTTTTAATACCCCTCACCAAAGTCGCTCAAGGCCAACATTGATGCATTTTTCAATACGAGGACCCAAAGGCTTTTGTCAAAATTGTTCTGTAAAACAAGAGATGTGTCCTTGTAGTAGCTTGTTGTGGTTGAATCCAGGCCCAAACAATCCTCAAGGTTGAGATTTAGGCAACCACTTTGCTCAAACAGAACATTGGGGCTGAGCGAACACATATAGATCATTCAAGGGTGGATGCGAGAGCACAACAGAATCATTATTTTGAGTAAGAGCCTCATTGCCATTGCTCGAATCATGAGGGCTTGAGCGAAACTGAGGAAGATCAGTGTTGCTCATCACTAAGATAACCTTTCATTTCTTCTTTTGTTAAAACATATTTTGGTTTCACATAAATCAGATAATGTAAACGTGTTGCACATTTTTTGTGCCTCTATTACTTGCGGTGAGAATTTTACTTTTTGGGAGCGGGAATATTATTCTAAATGGTGTTTTGAGCATCCTTCGAGAGGATATTGGGTAGCTTGTACTTAGGGTTACTTTTTATTTTATATTGTTATTTGTGATATGGAACGGCAAAGTCCGAATTTTCACAAAAGAAACTTGATACAGTAGGTTTCAACATATAATAGTACAATACATTAAAGATATGAATGCAGCTCAAACAATGTATGGAAGAATTACAATAAATATCAAATGATATATATATATATATATATATATTATTTTTATGAATCTTTCTTATAGCGAGTGATAATGATTAAATTTCAATCTGATCTAAAAAAGGCTTGATATCTATTCATTGTTATTGGATTGAGTGTCAAGTTAATTCATGTGAGAATCAAGTTCAACCAATTTCTTAGCAAGCTAAGAAAATAAATAATAAAAGATGATTAGATTTAAATATTAAATTAAACTTTAAAATATGCATGTGTGATACTATGTAGATGAAAGCACAAGAAAACAAAATATCTCAAAAGCCATGCTTTGCATGTATTTCCTTTTGTACACAAAAATATGAAACTCCAAACAGAAGTAGCAATATATGAAAATCAAATCTAAAACAAAAGAAACTATTGAGCAATTCTTACAAATTCAGCTTTGTACATCAGAGCAAGTATGTAAATTCATGGAGCATTAAGGCTATACAATAATTCAGATTAATTAGATATACATAATTATAAAAAGCAGCTCAGTAAAAACAAGCAATACCTTCTAGATAAAAAATCGTGCAAACCTTCCATCTTCATTTTTACATATACACATTAATATTCCAAAAAACTGCCCAAATATTTACCATTATAACAAAATAACAACCACAGTTATTTTCCAGTCATTACAAAATAATGACATTTCAAGAATAGAGGGTAGTTTTGTAAACAAATAAATAAATATAAGTTAGGCATGTAAATATCTAAGATTTAAATGCCGCGCTCTAAATAGCACTATCTTTTAATATTTGCAAAGTATATAACATTTCTTATAATTCCTTTGTAATTCTTGAAACTTCAATCATATCTGCTCTTTATATATAAAACAGTAAAAAATCGATTGAGTAGTTATCAAAATCACTGTGATCTCATTAGTAGTATATAATATAAAGATCATTTTTGATAAAATAAAACATTTTGAATACCACTATTTGTGTATGCTATGCAATCTTGCCAAAAACAATGAGCAGATAATTTCAAGAACATTAAAAACATGGGGTAGTTGAAAGTAACTATAATCAACAAAACAATTTACCTGAACTCTCAAGCCTATCCAAGAATTGAAGACTTGCAGCATGCACATGAGTTGAATGAGTAGGCATCTCTGATTCTTGGAAGCCAAGACAAAAAAATGTATTAGTTATAAATCAATTGAAGCATAGAAAACAAGATGAAAAAAATTCAGAAAAAACAGCCGATATGCTAATATTACTATGAAAGCATCTCGTTTTTTTTTCTGTTGCTTGGAGTAATTAGAAGTTTAGTGTCTGCTCTTCCATTAATTTTATGACAATATTCATGTAATAATGATATTAAAGGTCAGTTTTAATAAAAATAGTTCAAGGAATAACTGATTCATGGTGCATGGCGATAAACCAAACACTAATTTAAAAAATTTCAGCTAGTCATACCAGAAGTAACAAAAGCATAGAAAGTGAAGCTAATAAAAATTGATGTGCTGAATAGAATCTCCCCCTCCTCCAACCTGCCCACCCGCACACACAAGCATAAATTTTTTAATTCTTTGTGTATGCATATCCAGATTTATAAAAGTTTGATAGTTCGAACATTATCCTCAAAATAGTGCTTGTTTATGCCTAATTATGTTGTGTTTTAATAGAAAATACAATTAAAATAATTTTGAATTTTATATTTTTAAGCTAAAAATTTATTAAAAAAATATTGCATCCTTAGCATGCAATGCCCATATTATTTGATCATGCCTGTATAAATAAGATTCGTCGTGTATAATTGTTTCATTCAAATGCTTATGCTTTACGGACCACCACAAGGAAACCAAATTCATTGTGAAAAGCTATCTTACCACAGAAATTTCTAAGAGTACCAAAAACATTTTCATACAGAATACAAAGGTCTATAAAACAAAATTGTGAAAAAAGTGTCCCAAATGTGCAAAAGTCAAACAAAACATATTATTCAAGTAACAAAATTTACTTTAATAAATTCTAGAAATTTTGATTTAGAACTATAAATATTCATAATCCTTAAATTCACATGACTAGATAGTTGTTTAATTCAAATTTAGCCTACTAAGCTTTAAAATAATATCTATTAAGCTATTCACTAAGCTAAAAAGTATTTGATTAAGCTTAATCTGATAATTTAAGTATTAAAATATAATTACTAAATATTAATTAATATAGCTAAATATTTAATACAACTAACATTTTACTTGATTAAATATGCTTAATAGTAAACATCATCAGTTAAATATTCCAATAATTAAAAAAAGTATTAAAACTATTTATGTTGAGCAGTTAATTAGCATGAGTAATTACTTGTGAAAAAAACTAACATATAAATTAATTAGTTATCATGATTAATCAACTAATATAAATAATTAACTAACTGGATGAATATAATTAATTTATTATATTGATTAATTAATATATTTAATATTGCAACAACGTAAATAATATTGTATTGATTAACATAGCTTATTAATAAAGAAAATAAATAATAAGTTAGCATTATTATGTAATCATTGTAATAAATATAATTATTTAAATGAATAATTTGAAAAATTAATATGTTAAATAATTATGATATATACTAGCAATAATTAAGCTAATCAAGATAAGCCAAAGTTGTTTAGTTCAGACTTAAATAGAGCTAAATAAGCGTAAGTTGAAATGAGCTATGGTACAAAACAAAAGCCATTTAGAGGTCAAGGTAAGCTAAGCTAAACAGTAACAAAACAATAAATAAAAATAGTTTAATGCAAAAAGGATCACATCAAAATATTAACAAACTTTCCTTTCATCATTCATAAGAATAAATCTGTTAAGGAAACAACATATTATTATACTTTATAGCATTCTCCATTCGATGCCATCCCAGATTCCAATCTAAATACTAATAACCAGTAATTTTTAATGAGAGCATACTTACATCTATCGAGTATCCTAATTCAAGGAGGAGGTTAACTTTCGAGTATCACTTTTAATGTCACAGTTCATTGCATGGAATCTTCCATCCGAACTATATGATACTTCATTTCATTTTCATAGCAAGATTATCTCAGTGTATGCACTTATTTTAACACGCAGTACATAGAGGCCTTAAACAAATATAAAGATCAACTTAGGGACAGTTTGTCTCAGCCTTATTAAGATTTTAAAGTTATGAGCTAAAAACAAAACACAAGAAAGAAACAAATAAAAACAAAGCATCCGAATTGGAATGTGAATAGCGTAGCCAAGGGCAATGGAAATCTTTAGAGACTGCAGCTGCAGTTGCCGAGACTAGTGAAGTTATCCGAACAACGACAAGGTAGACAATGTGCTCTCCAAAGGATAGATAGCACAGCATATGGGGACTCGCCGAAAAGAAAAATAGCGTGCCATCCAACTAACACCTTTTTTCATGTGATATCAAAATAGCACATGACTAACAAATTTCATAAATTCAGCTGTTAATTACCAGTGATTGAACGAAAGCATAGTGTACATAGTGTAGATAGTAAACAACAGCAAATACCATTTGTAAGCAATAATAAAAAATAGAACATCAAGGCATATTAAAAAGGCAATTTTCAAGTAAAAAAAAAAAAAAGGAAATGCAAAAGAAGTGTCAAAGCGTATCTAATACTAAGCACTAAGAAATAACATAATACCAATAGGCGCTCCAAATGCTCCTGGGGGCAATGGATCAAATTCCATGCCAAGAATTGGCCCATCTTCCCTGAGGGGCTCCCCCAACTGGGCCTCTATAGAGGCAATGATTCGAAGCTCCAAAACTGATAGCTGTATCGTCTGCGGGGCCATGATTGGTTGCTCATAGTACCTCTTACCACCATATGAAACCTCGGCCCCGATCCTAGAAACAGCAGGTGATACCCTTGCAACTGCCTTCCTCAACTCTCCACTGCCTATGGCGAAGGGGATTGAGCTGGGGATCATAGATGAGCTGCCCTGCACCGCAATCACCTCCCTTCCAGGCACCGGTGGCATCAGATGCTGCTCCTCTACTTTCTTTGCCCTCTTCAGAGGGGCGTACTTTCGGTCCTTAAGCCTCCGGTGGCAAAACCACATCTGTAGCTGCCGATCTGAGAGACCCGTCTTCGCAGACAGGTCTGCCCTCAGAGTCTCTGAAGGGTACGTCTCCACTGCTCGAAGTTCCATAACATATCAAGCCCTTTGAAACAGCACAAACAAAAAAATATATAACAGCAAAAAATCAAAAGAACACTGACCGGCATAAGTCTTCTCAAGGATCTCCAACTGGTAGGGACTCTTCATCTTACGCTTAGGCGGCTTATCCTCGGGATCGAAGGGCCTCTTCCACACCTCCGGTTTCGGATTTCCATCCCCGCTGCAGGCGATATCCATTGGAGAGCGAAACCCTAGATCCGGAACTCGAAAACTGCGATCAGAGAAAAAGGGCTAACTATTCATGGTGTTCTTTTTCCTGTGGTGGCTGGAGAGAACGAATTCCTTGACGCATTCATTTAAAGGGCCCGCGGATACCAAAAACATGGATTGGGATCCCAGTAATTTGCGTCGAGAAGAAACGAACAAAAATATGAAAAAATAAAATAAAATAAAATAAAGATTGAGAGAGATGTGCGGTAGGATTTGCCGAAGAAGAACACGATGAAAAGAAGAACACAGCCCCAATAAAGATTGAGAGGGATGGAAAGGAAGAGAATACGGTATAGAATAGGAGAAACCTGAGGGTGGTAATAATAAGAAAAACAATTGAAATGGAAAAAAAGGAAATTTTAAAATTTTGTGGGGATCTTGATTCCGTATTGGGCTGGATTAAAGAGGAACAATCCAACAAACGAGCGCAGCGTCTCGCTTCCATCTTTTCTGCAGATGGCCAAAAAATACTTCTTCGTGCGAGATGATGCTATAGACCAGATAAATTTCGCCCCCTTTTTTTCCGACTCCTTAAAAAAAATTAAATATTTCTTTCTACGCGAATCGAGAGAATATTTAAAAAGGAAAGAGAAGAAAACAATTTTTTTTTAAATCAGATTTTGGAAAGAGTGGGGCTACTCGATCTCTTATTTAACTCCCAAAATTTTTTGATGAGTAGGATTGCTGATATGGCAACTTAAATCACGTTAGCAAACCAAATTCTTACAAAAACTTGCGATTAGAGTAGCTCATTTGGTAGCCGCACTCATTAGGATTTTGCTCAAGATTTTGGGAGCCATTCGATCCTCTCCTCATCGTCCGACAACAAACGAAACAAAGCCGATCGGCGACTACGTCCTTAAAAAGTCGATCGATCATCTGCTTCTGCTTCTTCCAACAAATTTTTCATAACCGCTCTCTTGAGGTGAGGAGAAGCTCCTCTGTTCAGTTCTTTGTTGAGTCGTCATGGCCGATTCGAGCATGCAGATGAGCAATGTTGCCTCGCAACTCAAAAGGCTCCCTTGACCTTTCAACCGACTGACCGGCGGGCTTGTCCCGCTCGCCCCACTCGCTTCGTGCGTCTCCAATTTTGCTCATCGCAGCACTCTTTCCTAAAGCCCTAATCGGACGCCATTTTTTCGATGCCCCTCGCAGCTCAAAAGGCTCCCTCGACAATTTACAGTCTTCCATCTCCTCTATCTCTGAAATTGCAAAACAAAATCAGCGGAGCATTCATTGTTCTGGAAGCCGCTTCTTGTCAGTAGTGGCAACCCACTAAGAGGAGAAATTATCGGTGCAAACGTCGCTCCTGCAAAAGAAAGTCTCTGTGACATCAGCACGATGGATCCCAAAGCATCGGCCAAAGCAAAGAGGAAGCCGCCCAGGTGATGATTGCCCAAAAGAAGAAGGCCGCCCAGGTGGGTTCAGAGGACAAAGCTCAGATAGCGCATTCCTATGTCCTGCCCTCTAATTGGGATAGCTATGACGACGGCGAAGAGGAAGCCGAGAGCTCCTCCGGTACCACATTGCCGATTCGAGCCTACCATATTATCTTTAAATAAAATGAAGATTACAATATTTGGCTGTACCTATTGTTTTTCTTCAACTTGTTTTTATCTATGGGAAACCAAGGATGGAGGATGCCCGATGATGGGAGATTAAGGGTTAGCTATGCCCAACCAGGGCAAATGACTCCAATGATGGGAATTTGAGGAAGAAGTACAAGCTTAATAAACCAATTTCAATTTCACCATAGCCTCCAAACAAGTCCATGCAAGCACCACAGTCAAAACATCTTCACTGCCAACTCCTACACACGTCTTGCACAAGCTGTGCAGTATTGTGTGACTGGCCTTAACACTGTCAAGCAGTTAACGTCCCCTTGCATGCAAGCCCCCAGTTTCTAATCAATGGTTTCTGTTCTGGTAGCAAAGCCACCAATACTCGAACCTCACTTATTTATCTTGGTTTTACATGAAAATGAAATCACATGGGCCATACACAAAATTTTGCATTCTAACTTTATCTTTCTTTCTATCAAAACAAGTTGCAAATTACTCAAAAATTCAGAAATATACTTTGCACTTATTAATTTACACCAAAATTTTGTTTAACCTCACCAAAGCATCCCCTTAACGAATTTTGACCAGACGCTTCTCTAAATTTTTATGTGCAATCTTGTGGCGACCGGGGACCAAAATTCGAGAGTCTTTAAACAACAATTCATCACAATGTAACATATACATTTTTTTATAAACAAAAGAACATAAAATAATAAAAGTCTAAAATCCAATTATACAGATAGAGCCAAATATATATGAAATTTTACAATAGTTTAACTTTTACAAAAATGAAATATTTACATTCTCCTGCTTCTTTATCTTTTACGTTGGCAGATCTTCAAAGCTTTTTAATTATCAAAATCTGAAAAATTCAGTTTACCAGTCAGGTAGGAGTACGCAAATCATTCTTATAAGAATAAATATAACATCTTATAATATGCATGAATCAATAATGACTGAAAGTTTGCATAAAAAGTAAAGTAATTTTCCAAATTCAATTTCTGCCCTGCAAGTTAGCTGTGAAAATCAATATGTATGAACAGCATGAAATAAATTTTATCAAAAGGATTTGTAATAATAAGTCGAGTCCGTAGACTCCTGAGCCCAAATGAGTAAACCCATATGCATAACTTGTAGAAAGCTTATCTCGCTACCTGTCGGTAGCTTACTCAAAATAGGAACTGATGGTGTGTCTTTTCTCTGGATTTGTCTACTTCCTACAAGAGGCTAAATCCCTTCATATAACTCCCAGGGGCTGCCAGCATGCCCAATCTGTACAGATTCTCAGTGTTGCGTTCCACCCTCCAAAGACAAACACCAAAAAATATATATATATCATATTTTATTCTTTTTTTTACATGCTATTTGATATCATTCTTTTGCAGATTAAAAAGTGGTAAGCAGTGTAAATAATACTCAAATGGAAAATGATTCAAAATAAGAATACTCAAATAAAACTTATAAGTAAATTTACGTATCTAACTATTTTTGACTCAAAATCAACCAATTTAATTTCTTTGATCTGCCAAAAATAATTAAATTTATTAATTTAATGTTTTTATCATGATTTGTAATATTAGGTTTATAAAAAGATTATTTTGATTATTTGAATTATTTTTATTTAGTTACATAATTATTTATGCCTCATAAGATCAAATTAGGAATTTGACCTTATAAGGGTATATTAGTAATTTTACCCTTAAAGAAATTTAAAATTTCTGTTAGTTTATTGTAGATTATGTCCTCCTAAGATTTCTATAGAATTAAAAATTATCAAATTTTGATATAAATTGACTAAGTTATAGCCAATATAATTTTTAGGGTTAATAATTTATGTTAAATGTGATTAGTGAATTTAGTCACAAAATTATAAAATTAATTATACATTTAGATTATAATTTACTTTATGAGTCATCTAAAACTGAAATTACTTAATTTGATTTATTAGATTTACTAATGTTTCACTAATATTTTTACAATTTATTGTAAATTAAGATTTTTTGATCTAAATAGATTTTTGGATCACCTAATTTAGAGCTAAATTGATTAACTTATGGCTATTTGAAGTTTCTATAGTTAAAGCTTTAATTAGGATTAGGTCCTAATTGTGATTAGTTTAATTTTAATCCAAATGGTAAAATTAATATTACTAAAATATTCTTTAGGGTTTTCTGAGTATTTTAAGACCCATGTTGGGTATATTTGGGTTAATGAATACAAACTTATAGACATTTGAAGTTTTTGTAACATAATTTAAATTATTTAATATCTCTAAATTTCACTATATTCAATACCCATCCAAATTTAAATTTGACAGTCTCGAATTATTCCTTGATTTTTGCTGATTAATTTAATATATTTAATTTTATAATTTGGATGCGTATTTATCAAGATATTAAGGTTTAAAGTTCAGGTATTAATTAAATTAAATCAGATTATTCTATTTTTATTTAATTTAATTATTTTATTTGTAATATATACGTATATATTATTAATAATATTTTCTGCAGATGGCGAATCCCTCAATACAGGTGTCATTTGCTCGTTCATCGGGATTTAAAGGTGGGACCCACAGCAGTTCGCTCGATGAGACGAGCGTCAGCGTGGAGTGGACTCCACGGGTACACGCGTCGCGCGCCTAATCACCCGTTTTGTGGAAGCGGGACCCACGCGAAGACCGTGTCCGATAATTGTGGGTCGGGCCGGGTCGACCCGACCCGTCCTAATGCTTCGTCTTCTTCACAAATTAGCCCGAGCCCGAGAGCTAGGGCTTGAAAATTCGTGGTCTTCCTGGTGGTCCCATGACGCGGCCCGCAAAGGACTAGGTAGATGTGGATGTAGCCTATCCAATGGTTGGTGGAACATCGGTGGAGATGAACCCTACCATCGATTATGGCTTGCCCTAGCAACTAAGGTCGACGAACCACATAAATTTTAACGGTATTGACTGTATATAGATCGAAAAATTCACCGAATCCAGTCCTTTATTTATCAATCGGACGCTATAAATTTACAATTAGTGAATGGGAATAAGCTTACTAATTGATTTTAAAGTCATTGCATAGAAAATAGGAGTATAGATGAGTACCTAAATTGAATGGTCAAGAGCTATTAGAGTTTGATTCTTCTCTTCAACTCTTGCGGACAAGCTTGAATGGTTGTTGAGGAGGAAAATAAGATGAACTATAGGTTTATATGACTTTAAGATGGTTCTTAAGCGGCGAATTTTGTCCATTTTTTAGACTAGTAGCGCTGGCGTTCGCAGATGGCACCGCGCGTCTACTACTCGCCGACACACGCCGATGCGCGACAGGGACGAATCGGGGATCGTTTGATCCCTGATCGAATGGCTTAGGAAAGCCGTTAGATCCAAACGGTGAGCTTTTTAAGGAAAGAGATGGCGACTACTATTCTGGGCGGTGTCGTCTGATTTAATTAAATAAACAATTATTTAATTTATTTTATCAATTTAATTAATTTTAAACTTAATATTAATAAATTTATTCCAAAATTTTCAAAATATCTATCCTAGCTAACTGAGGGCTTCTGAACATAATGGTGTACTCGAATTTTTGATTCGACGAGTATTTAATTATTCGAATTTTTAGGTATTTAAATAATATTAAAATATTCGTCGAAAAGTCAATAACTTCCAAATGCGTTCAAAACTTCACTCCTAGCTAATTTGGGGGTGGTGAACGCAATAGCAAAGTCAGATTTTTAATATGAGGTCAAAATTATTTAAATATTAATAAACAATTAGAAATAAGATTTTGGTATTTTACAATCTCTCCAACTTAAAAGAGATGTCGTCCCGATATCAATCTAAAATTTAAAGACATTTACTAGATTTAAAAATTACTTACTAGTGAAATAAATGAGGATAAGATTTCTTCATGCTTGATTCTTTTTCCCATGTGGCTTCTTCTTTGCGACAGTTCTTCCATCTAACCTTTATCATGGGAATGGATTTATTTCTTAATTTCCTCTCATCTCGATCTAGAATTTCTTCTGGTTCGATCACATAGCTGAAGTTTGGTTGCAAATTGATATCTTCTACTTCCACTCTCATTGAAGGTTTTGATAAGAATTTTCTTAAGGAGGAGATATGAAACACATCGTGCATCAGACTCAGATGTGGTGGAAGTTTGATCTGATATGCTACTTGGTCTACTCTTTTTAAGGCTTCAAAAGGTCCAATAAATCTTGGACTTAATTTCCCAGAAACTTCAAATCTTAAAACTCCTCTGAATGGATTTACTTTCAAATATACGAAGTCTCCAACAGAAAATTCAACATGACGATGATGAGCATCAAAATACTGCTTCTGCTTGTCTTGAGCGGCTTTCATTCGATGCTGAATTAACTTAATCTTTTCTGTTGCCTGAAGAATCAAATCTAATTTTAATATCTTATTTTCTCCAACATTATTCCAAGATAAAGGAGTGATACACTTTCTTCCATAAAGGGCTTCATAAGGAGCCATTCAAATGCTTGCTTGAAAACTATTATTATAAGAGGATTCAATTAATGGAAGGTGATCATCCCAACTTCCTCCAAAATCTAATACACAAAGGTGAATAAGATCTTCTAGAGTTTGATTCACTCTTTTAATTTGTCTATCATTATGTGGATGAAAAGCTGTACTCATACAGAGCTGTGAACCAAGATCTTGATGAACTGCTTTCCAGAATTTTGAAGTGAATCTGCTATCTCTATCAAAAATAATGGTTTTTGGAATACTAAACAATTTTATTATCTCTTTTAGGTAGATCCTTGCCAATTTGTCTACTGAATCTGTTTGCTTAATGGGTAAAAAGTGTGCTGATTTTGTAAGCCTATCCACAATTACCTAAATAGAATTATTATTGGATTTTGAATGAGGAAATCCAATTATGAAATCCATGGAGATATCTTCTCATTTCCATTGAGGTATAGCTAGAGGTTGAAGTAATCCACCTGGTTTCTGATGTTCTACTTTTACTAAGTTATAGGCTTCACACTTTGATATAAACTCAGCTATACTTCTCTTCAGTCCTGGCCACCAAAAATATGATTTTAAGTCTTGATACATCTTATTATTTCTAGGATGAATTGAGTATCTAGACTGGTGAGCTTCTTTCAATACTTTAGATCTTAGCTCATCTTTATTAGGTATCCATATTCTGGATCAACACCAAATATTTTTATTTGAATCTAAATTCAGTTCTAGGTGCTTTCCTGATTGAATAGATGCAGATAAGGAGCTATATTCTTCATCAAGATGTTGAGCTTCTTTAATTTTATCCATTAATGAACATTTTACAGTCATCTGAAATAGCTTAGCATTTGATGGCAATATGACTTCTAATTGGAGATCTTCTATTTCCTTGAGTAAGATAGGGTTAGAAGTCAAAATATGCAAATGTGAAATTGTCTTTCGACTCAGTGCATCTGCTACTACATTTGCCTTGTCAGGATGATATTGAATTGATAAATCATAATCCTTGATTAACTCTAACCATCTTCACTGTCTTAAATTGATCTCTTTCTGAGTAAAGATATATTTCAGACTTTGGTGATCCGTGAAGACTTCACATCTTACTCCATACAAGTAGTGTCTCCAGATCTTAAGTGCAAATACTATTGCAGCTAACTCCAAATCATGAACTGGATAATTCTTTTCATGAACTTTAAGCTGTCTAGATGTAAAAGCTATCACTTTTCCTTTTTGCATAAGAACACATCATAATCCAATTCCAGAAGCATAACAATAAATTTGATAGCCTTTTCCTTCAATTGGTAGAACTAGAATAGGAGCTGAGGTTAAACATTCTTTTTATTTCTTAAATGCTGATTTACAGGATAAGTCCCAAATATAAGGTACATCTTTTTGGGTAGACGAGTAAGAGGGACTGCAATCTGGGAAAAGTTCTTAACAAACTTACGATAATACCCAGCTAATCCCAAGAAACTTCGTATCTCTATTACTGAAGTAGGTTGGGGCCAATCCTGAATTGCACTTATCTTACTTGGATCGACTGATATTCCTTCCTTGCTAATTATATGGCCTAAGAAGGCGACTGAGTCAAGCTAAAATTCACATTTTGAGAATTTGGCGTACAGTTGATGTTGCCTTAGCAAGTTCAAGATGATTCTAAGATGCTATTCATGTTCTTTAGTATTCTTAGTATAAATTAATATATCATCAATGAAGACGATGATAAAAGAAACCAAGTAGGGTTTCATTATTCGCTGCATCAAATCCATAAAATAAGATGGGGCATTAGTTAACCCAAAATGCATCACCAAGAATTCATAATGCCCATATTGCGTTCTAAATGCAGATTTAGGAATATCTTCATTTTTGATATGAAGTTGGTGATATCCAGATCTCAAATCAATTTTGGAAAATATGGAAGCACCGACTAATTGATCAAATAAATCATCGATTCTTGGCAATGTGTATTTATTTTTAATAGTAACCTTATTCAATTCCCGGTAATCGATACATAATCGCATACTCCCATCTTTCTTTTTAACAAACAAAACTGGGGCTTTCCAAGGAGAATTACTTGGTCTTATAAATCATTTTTCAGCCAACTCTTGAAGTTGATTCTTAAGTTCTTCTAACTCTTTGGGTGCCATTCTGTATGGAGCTTTTAATAAAGGGTTCGTTCCTTGACTTAAATCAATACTGAACTCCACTTCTCTTTGAGGTGGCAGACCTGGAAGTTCTTCTGGAAAAATATCTGCATATTCTTTCACTATAGGAGTTTCTTCCAGAGTTGTAATTTTAGCATCAGAACTTAAGAGTAAAGTTAAGAATATGGGATACTTCTTTCTAATGAACTTTTCAACCTTGTTTGTTGGGATAAGGCTAATAATTGCACTTCTTTAACCAACAAAGGTTACTTTCTTACTTCCATTATAAATATATACTCTCTTCTTTGCATAATCAATTAATGCCTTATCTTGACTCATCCAGTCTATCCCAAAAATAATATCAAATGTAGTTATAGGGATGACAGTGAGTTTAGCTTCCCAAGAATTTCCACTTATGTTTAACTTGTAATTACAAAAGATATTTGTCTCTAAAAACTCTCTTGATGGTAAATTGACTTTAAGTGCTGAAAAAAGTTATTCTACTGGTAATGAATGTTGTTGAACCATTTTTGACACAATAAAAGAATGCGTAGCTCCAGAATAAAAAAGAACTGAACACAGGTACTGAAATAATAAAATGGTACATGTGACCATATCATGTTCATCTCTTGCCTCTTCTTGAGATAGGTTGAATATTCTGGCCTGGGCTTGATTATTTTTTAGATTACTGGAAGATGCAATATTGTTTCCTTAGTTTGCTGGTGGTCTTCCTTGATTCCTCATAACTGCCTTACCTTGATTTGGGAGTTGATGCCTGTTTACGGTGTAAGTAGCACGGCAGAACTTTATTGAATGATTTGTTCTTCCACATCGGTGGCATTGACCTTCATCGGTAAAACACTTATCTGTACTATGTAGTCTTCCACAAAATCTACAAGTATTTGGTGTTCTAGGAGCAGGTCTACTTGAGTTGCTTTGAATATTGTAACTTTTTCATTGAGGTCTTGAGAATTGCTGCCTCTTGGATTGAAAATGGGGAGAAAATGCTGGCCTTTTCATCCTTGAAGAGTACTGCTCTTATTGAGCTTCCATGAGCTTGGCTTTTTCTACTAGTTGAGCAAAGTTTAAAATATGAAGGGGTGTTAAGATATGCTGAAAATTATTCCTTAGTCCATTAAGGAATAAATGACATCTGACTTCTTCAGTTGTAACCATCTCTGGAGCAAAGCTAGCTAAATGTGTGAATTCTTCCTCATATTCTGCTACAGTGTGACTGCCTTGCTTTAGATTTAGGAGCTCTTTTCTCATTGTCTGCTTGGCAAACTGGGGCACATACTTGCCTAAAAATGCTTTCACAAATTCTTCCCACTGTATTTCTTCTTCTAATCTATTCTGGAATGTAGTGCTCTTGATTATCTTCCACCACTTCTCAGCATCTTCTGTCAGAAGATAAGTAGCTAGAGATACCTTCTGATATTCATAGCTTTTAGCACATCTAAACTCCTTCTCTATTTTTTGGATCCATTCTTCAGCTTGATACGGAGTTGCTTTCCCATTGAATCTGGGAGGTTAAAGTTTAAGAAATACATGCATGTCTTCATTTACTGCTTTCCTCTAAATAGGATTTGGGTTTTGGATTTGTTGACTATTCATGAATTGACTCATCATATTCATGAACTAGAGCATCTGATTTGCTTCACTATGATCAAAAGGGTAGACTACTTCAATGTTAGGTGAAACAGTCTCATTGTGACTAGGAGTATTCTGAGGAATATTTTCTTCCTGAGATTGGTTGTTGTTGTCATTTTGACTATCCATAATCTGAAAAAATAATAAACTATATTTATTATGTTCTCCAACTTAAAATTTAACTACTAATAATCTAGTAACTATATTCATATTATTGGCTCTAATGAATTATTCTTTAAATTGTCTCAAACTTTACTCTGATACCAATTTCTGTAGCGACCGGGGACCGAAGTTCGAGAGTCTTTAAACAACAATTCATCATAATGTAACATATACATTCTTTTATAAACAAAACATAAAATAATAAAAATCCAAAGTCCAATTATACAGATAGAGCCAAACATATATGAAATTTTACAATAGTTTATCTTTTATAAAAATAAAATATTTACATTTTCCTGCTTCTTTATCTTTTATGTTGGCAGATCTTCAAAGCTTTTTAATTATCAAAGCCTAAAAAATTCAGTTTACCAGTCAGGTAGGAGTACGCAAATTATTCATATAAAAATAAATCTAGCATCTTATAATAGGCATGAATCAATAATGATTGAAATTTTGCATAAAAAGTAAAACAATTTTCCAAATTCAATTTCTGCCCTGCAAGTTAGCTATGAAAATCAATATATATGAACAACATGAAATAAATTTTATCAAAAGCATTTGTAATAATAACTCGAGTCCGTAGACTCCTGAGCCCAAATGGGTAAACACATAGGCATAACCTGTATGAAGCTTATCTCGTTACCCGTCAGTAGCTTACTCAAAATAGGAACTCATGGTGTGTATTTCCTCTGGATTTGCCTACTTCTTATAAGAGGCTAAATCCCTCCATATAACTCCCAAGGGCTGCCAGCAGGCCCAATCTGTACAGATTCTCAGTGTTGCGTTCCACCCTCCAAAGACAAACACCACAAAATATATATACCATGTTTCATTCTTTTTGTTACATGCTATTTGATATCATTCTTTTGCAGATTAAAAAGCGGTAAATAGTGTAAATAATACTCAAATGGAAAATGGCTCAAAATAAGAATACTGAAATAAAACTTATAAGTAAATTTACGTACTTAACTATTTTTGACTCAAAATCAATCAATTTAATTTCTTTGATCTGCCAAAAATAATTAAATTTATTAATTTAATGTTTTTATCATGATTTGTAATATTAGGTTTATAAAAAGACTATTTTGATTATTTGAATTATTTTTATTTAGTTACATAATTATTTATGCCTTATAAGGTCAAATTGAGAATTTGACCTTATAAGGGCATATTAGTAATTTTACTCTTAAAAAAATCTAAAATTTTCTGTTAGTTTATTGTAGATTATGTCCTAAGGTTTCTATAAAATAAAAAATTATTAAATTTTGATATGAATTGACTAAGTTATAGCCAATATAATTTTTAGGGTTAATAATTTAGGTTAAATGTGATTAGTAAATTTAGTCACAAAATTATGAAATTAATTATACATTTAGATTCTAATTTACTTTATAAGTCATCTAAAATTGAAATCACTTAATTTGATTTATTAGATTTGCTAATGTTTCACTAATCAAGTTTTAGAGTAATTATGGTTAATTAGGAGATCTAATCGTTAGATTCTAAATATTTTTCTAGTTTACTGTAAATTAGGATTTTCTGATCTAAATAGATATTTGAATTAGTTAATTTGGAGATAAATTAACTAATTTATAGCTATTTGAAGTTTCTAGGGTTAAATGCTTAATTAGTGTTATGCCCTAATTATGATTAGTTTAATTTTAATCCAAATGGCAAAATTAATATTACTAAAATATTCTTTATGATTTTCTGAGTATTTTGAGACTCATGTTGGTATGTTTGGGTTAATGGATACAAAGTTATAGACATTTGAAGTTTTTGTAACATAATTTAAATTATTTAATATCTCTAAATTTCACTATGTTAAATACCCATCCAAATTTAAATTTGACAGTCTCAGATTATTCCTTGATTTTTGCTGATTAATTTAATATATTTAATTTCATAATTTGAATGCGTATTTATTAAGATATTAAGGTTTAAAGTTCAGGTATTAATTAAATTAAATCAGATTATTCTGTTTTTATTTAAGTTAATTATTTTATTTGTAATATATACGTATATATTATTAAATATATTTTCTGCAGATGGCGAGTCCCTCAATACAGGTGTCATTTGCTCGTTCATCAGGATTTAAAGGTGGGACCACAGCAGACCGCTCGATGAGACGAGCGTCAGCGTGGAGTGGACCCCACGGGTACACGCGTCGCGTGCATAATCACCCATTTTGTGGAAGCGGGACCCACGCGAAGACCGCGTGTGATAATTGTGGGTCGGGCCGGGTCGACCCGGCCCGTCCTAATGCTTCGTCTTCTTCACAAATTAGCCTGAGCCCGAGAGCTAGGGCTTGAAAATTCGTGGTCTTCCTAGCGGTCCCATGACGCGGCCCTCAAAGGACTAGGTAGATGTGGATGTAGCCTATCCAACGGTGGGTGGAACGTCGGTGGAGATGAACCCTACCATCGACTATGGCTTGCTCTAGCAACTAAGGTCGACGAATCACAGAAATTTTAACGGTATCGACTGTATATAGATCGAAAAATTCGCCGAATCCAGTCGTTTATTTATCAATCGGACGCTATAAACTTACAATCAGTGAATGGGAATAAGCTTACTAATTGATTTTAAAGTCATTGAATAGAAAATAGGAGTATAGATGAGTACCTAAACTGAATGGTCAAGAGCTATTAGAGTTTGATTCTTCTCTTCAACTCTTGCGGACAAGCTTGAATGGTTGCCGAGGAGGAAAATAAGATGAATTATAGGTTTAGATGACTTTAAGATGGTTCTTAAGCGGCAAATTTTGTCCATTTTTGAGACGAGCAGCGCTGGCGTTCGCAGATCGCACAGTGCGTCTGTTGCTCGCGACACGCGCCAATGCGCGACAGGGATGAATCGGGGATCGTCTGATCCCCGATAGAATGGCTTAGGAAAGCCGTTAAATCCAAACGGCAAGCTCTTTAAGGAAAGAGACGGCAGCTACTATTATGGACGGTGCCATCTGATTTAATTAAATAAATAATTATTTAATTTATTTTATCAATTTAATTAATTTTAAACTTAATCTTAATAAATTTATTCCAAAATTTTCAAAATATCCATCCTAGCTAACTGAGGGCTTCTGAACACAACGGTGTACTCAAATTTTCGATCCGACGAGTATTTAATTATTCGAATTTTTAGGTATTTAAATAATATTAAAATATTCGTCGAAAAGTAAATAATTTCTAAATACGTTCAAAACTTCACCCCTATCTAATTTGGGGGTGGTGAACGTAATAGCGAAGTCAGATTTTCAGTCTGAGGTCAAAATTATTTAAATATTAATAAACAATTAGAAACAAGATTTTGGTATTTTACAGATCGAATCACTCCTTCTTTCTGAGAGCTGATGAGAGATAGATGAAAAACCCTTCTCCAAGGTACCTATTCATCCAATCCACCATGACCACATATTGCTACTTATCAGAAGCATTTCCACTCATGCAGGTTCTCGCCCCAACTAGGCCCTACAAAACTAATGATTAGAGTGACAAGAATACGATTATGAGATATATATATATATATATATAGGCATTCGTACGCACACAAGTAAATAAACTGATTGTAGAAAAACTAAATTTTACTAGCCAAACACAAAAAGAACATTGTTTTCATTATTGCTGACTGATTTACTTGATCTCATGCGATTAGCATTAAATTTTGTTATGTGCAATAATCTTCTACTTCATTGACAACGCATCTCCAGAAAGTTACTATCAACCATGAATGTTATAAACAAACAGCTGCTTGGTTATGTTTAGCATTTTGAATTGAATCTAATAGCTAATTAGCTTTTGTTTGTTAAATATAATCAAATAAGCATTTGTTTGTGTTCAATTTTGCTATTCTCTTGTGTTGAAGATTATCCTGAATTTGGCTAGAGATTATCTTTTTGTGCTAGACTACAGTTAGACTAGCTAATTTGATTGTGATGTAGCTCAAATGGAAGAGCGCTCGTATTGTATACGAGAGGTTCAGGGTTCGACTCTCGGCATCACCATCGCTTATCAACTATCTATTTGCTTCAAAAGTTTGTGGTTCTCTTCCCTGAATTTGCTTTCCTTTTCTTTTAAGCTCAAATGAAGTATAAGAAAAATCAGTCAATAATAATAAAAAAGTGAAGCAGATATAAAAGCTACTTTGATTTCTAGTTAGTAATTTTATATTCGTGCATTTCTACAGCTGGATGCTCTCAGCGAGTAAAAAATTTCCTCAATGAAATTATTTCCTACTCAAGTGGATAATATGTGAGGAAAGGGTATCATATTTCTAATCTAAAATTCTTGTGAAGTTTAGAAAGTTGTTAGAATAAAGTCACGATTCCATGTCCTGTAAAGTGCTACAAAATATAACCACACAAGTAACTAGTACTTTAGACTGACACCTCTCCTCCATCATGCATCCAATAATTATGTACAAATTACTTTAGTCTTTATATATGATTAAAAAGAATTACGTAATATTAGTACAGTTCTTTAGATATCATGTACTGCATTAAGGACTAAGTTAGGAATCATGGAAGGATGGTTTATGAGGCTGCTATTCAAGTTGTTGGTAATTTGTTTGAGAGTGGCAATGGTTGTCGTTTGATGTGGTCTAAGCTGCTATTTGGGGGCTCCACCGAGTGACCATTTGGGGATATTGAAAGGCATAAAATTGAGAATATAATTGGTTACTTGAAGCCATTTTTGGATGATATGATGATTAAAATGCTAGTAATGATTGGAGATTTAGATGAGAAATTTGCACAGCTTGAGAAAAAAATGATTGAAATAGAGAAGTGTTGCAAGCTTAAGATTCAGTACATGTATAATGCAATTTGGGTGCCTTTGTCATCTGAGCAGCAAACTATTAGGCAAATGTTGAAGAGCCAAGAGGCAAAGATTTGAACTTCGGAGAGGAAAAAATTTGTAATTACTAACCAAATTGCGAATGCAACTAAGGAACAAGAAAAAAAATTTGAGTTGATGATTTGGAAGCTGAACTCACAGATAAATGGCCATAAGAACTCTTTTGTGCGCAAACTGGAGAGCATGAAACTGTCACTAACGAACAGAGATGCGAAGATCAAGAATGAAAAAGTGGAAATTGAGAACTTCGAATTGAATGCTGAGCAGCTGAACTTGAAGAAGATAGATGAGGCATTGAATCCTTTTGTTGATGATATATAGATTATGAAGATGGAAATGAAGGAAAATGAGACAAACATTGTTTGCTGCAGTCCTCTTTGCCTACGCTCTTAGGATATATTCATATGAGAGTACAAAAATTTAAAATCGGATTCTCCTTGCATAAGCCAATGCATTCTAGCAAGTTGACTTGTCCGGATTATAAAGCATGATAAATATGAATAAATTCCTCGTTATTAGAATTCTCCTTGTTATAAATGTGAATAAACAAAGGAAGCATGATAGCAGTAACCAAGCATTCATTCAAGAATCAGAAACAACAAGAATATATTCGAGGCATTCGGTTCTTTGTTTTTTGAGAAAATTGAGGCACGATCTTCAAAATCTTTTAGACAGATGCGGCTGTCAAAAGTAAAATTTTCATCACCATCAAAACTAAACAAAATCAAAAGCATGAACGAAATCCCATACTTCACTTCTGTAACAGCCCAAACTCTTAACACCAAGGTATTGTCCGCTTTGGCCTGAAAGGCCTCACGATTTTGCCCTCAAAAGATAACTTCCCAATAGGTCACCCATCCTGGGAGTGCTCCCACCTGAGCACGCTTAACTTTGGAGTTCTTATCAAGAACTCCACCGTTATTTGAAAAGACACCTCGATATTTAAGAATTCCACTTATTACTACTTAAGTGGGTCATCACAATCTCCCCAACTTAAGTAACTGACGTCCTTGTCAGTATCCATACACAGATCCAAAAACCATCCATTGGGTATATAGAACTAGATGTGACCCCTACAGGTGCAAGAGGTACCCACAATCATGTATCACCTTAACCATCACGAGTTCAAGAGGCTGCTCACATGAAGTGGTACTTTGCCCTGTATGACAATTAGCTCCTATCTGACACCCTATGGTTTGCTCTGATACCATTTGTAATAGCCAAAACTCTTAACACCAAGGTATTGTCCGCTTTGGCCTAAAAGGCCTCACGGTTTTACCCTCAGAAGATAACTTCCCAGCAGGTCACCCATCCTGGGAGTACTCCCACCTGAGCACGCTTAATTTTGGAGTTCTTATCAGGAACTCCACCGTTATTTGAAAAGGCGCATCGATGTTTGAGAGTTCCACTTGTTACTACTTAAGTGGGCCATCACAACTTCTAAGCAAAAAAATAATCTTCCAAGTCATTTAAAGTAGCAACAGCACAAAAATAACAAAACTGAGGCTGCAAAAAGCTAAGAGAGGAAGAGATTGAAACTCTTGCTTCTGTCCATAAGAGAACTCCCTTCTCACCACCCAAGGGTGTAATAAAAGAACATCAAATTTCATGCAAGAATAGCCCAATTTAACAGCAAAAATATATACATGAACCATCATTTAAAGTTAATAACCAGCAATTCCATCCATATCTGAGACACAACAGTCATACATCTTGAATTATGGCAGACACCACTGCCAAAATCAAAATTTTCATCACCATCAAAATTGAACAAAATCTAAAGCCAAAAAGAAATCACACACTTCAATGTCAAATTGGAATGACCATGATTCTATTTTAAGTATAATTCCAATGAAAGGCAGATGAGCACTGTTTTTCCACTAGAGTCTCCATCCTCTTCACCTCCCGATCGCAATGTCTCTTTTGTAGCCCTGCAGAAGCCTTCGACGATCGCAGCGTAAATGATCACTTCGGGGATCAAGCCAAACAGCTTCATTACCTCCTGAACAAGGCTATTCTTGCAGAGCCCGTCGAGCTCCATTGCCTCAACCGCTGCCATTGTCACAGTATTGAAGAACTACTACCATTGTCACAGCATTGAAGAATTGCTGCATTGAAGAACTACAATATTGACAAAGATAGAAATGGTCCTGAATATTGAATTCTTCTGTTTTTCCCACCATAATCCTGAATTCAATGAAACATGCATAACTACAATGAATTGGGAATATATAAGCTTACAACTGAAGGATCACAGGGAAAAGGCATCATTGTGAAAAACTAAAAAAATGCATTTGCTTAGGTGTGTTAAGGTTGAACTTTCAAACCCTTCGATCCTAAGCATTCAGTTTAGGTACACTTGTGGTAACATCCAACCGGTTCAATATGAAGGATTGACCATGGTTTATTGCTTTACTTGCAGGAAGGCTGGACAAAATGATGGATCTTGATTGGTTTCAACCAACAATCATGAGGCAAGCCTTGCAAAGTTCGAATTCAACCCACTCTCCTACTGCTAATTGGGTCCAACCCCGCCAGGATGATTTCAAACCCAATATGATAGCCAACTGATAATTTTAGTGTTATAAAAAGTTAATTTATAACAGCATAAATTCGAACTTCAAAATAGAAACAAGTAAATAACTTAATTAAAAAGATTACCTCAGAGATAACTGTGATTTTGAAGATGTCATTAGCTGATCGCAAATATCACTGCCATAATAGAGAATTGACAGATTTTAGCATTGTACCACTTCAATTCGTTATAAAAACTTCCACAAGCATCAAATAAGTCCTCAATAGAACTCAAGGTTCACACTAAACTACTCTTCATTCTCACATTAAATATCTTAACTATTAAGATTGTTTTCAAATAACAATTGTAACATCTATTCACCATCTAGAATTAAAAAAAAAAAAGCATTAATTATAATGCAACAAACAAACCTGAAAATACCAAAAATGAGAAGCCTCTTTCGCTTTGCAACATTTCTCCTCATAAGGAGGATTGCCCCAGCACCATCACAAATTTGACTAGCATTTCTACAATTTCAAAAGAGAACTAAAACCATAAGATTTCTATAATTTCAAAAGAGAACTAAAAATTATAAGATTTCTACAGTTTCAAAAGAGAACTGAATTAATATAAGATAAGAACATAAAAAAGAAAAATTTCTACCTCTTTGGAGAATTTAATATCCATAATGCAATAATTAATTCATCACATCTTCTTTGTACATTTCAAGTTGGTCCCTTCTCGATGTGGCTTAGCTTTCTTTTGCTTTAAGGTCTCCCTTTAGGATGAGCAGGCAAAGGATTTTGTATTGCATTATCTTGTACACTTGAACACCCCTCTTCATTGTTGAACCGATTAATGGCATCAAAGTTAACAAGTTTTTCCTGAGCATCGGTTAAAAGCTTTAAAGCGTATTTCGAATGTCTTTTAGATACTGAACCAAGCTCAATAATATCACTGAAAAAATGATGGGCAGTGTTGTACAAAGTATCGTGTGATGATAAACTTATACCTTGATAGATTGGCGGCATAGACATAAATGCATGTAACCTCTTAAAATCTTTTCTCTAACGATTTATAATGTAACAATCTGAGATGATTGTTATATGTTCTTGATGCCAGACACAAAATATGGCAACATATTATGCCTTTTGATTGTAAAAGTTTGCAAATGCACCATGTCTCATTCTGCATATGATTGTAAGTGACACGATACTCTTTATTATTATCATCATCAAGCTCACTAACTATGTAGGACTTAATAGGCACATTTATCTCAACAGTTGTGTACATACAATTCATTAGCTTCTTCAGCTGATCTTGAAATTTACAAAACATATTTAATGTATAATTTAGATAGTTGTTCCTCAAATGGAAAAGTAGATATTAGTTGTAGTTGTGTATGGAAAGATCAGAAATCCTCATATGCCTCCTTTTCAAACTTGGCTCTCAAGGCGTTTGCATAATTTTGTACAAATATTGTCAATGTTATCTTTGATGACACATATCCATCAAAGAATATGTTCATGCTTTCACTCCTTTATGTTGTAGATATGCCAGCCCAAAATATATCTTTCAAGAATACAGGAACCCATTTTTTTTAATATTGTATAGTGAATTGAACCACTCATGTTCTGATAGCGAGTGCTCGGACACCATATTAGCTCATGTAATCTCAAACTCATGTACGAAAAATACATCATACACTGCTCGACTCAACTTTGATGAGATAATATCACGATCGTGCCTATTACTTAACTTATCAGGGAGTTTCCTCATAATGTGCCATAGACAGAATCTGTGATGTGTTTGAGAAAATATTTCTGAAATTGCCAAGTTCATTGCTTGGCATTGCTCAGTTATAATTGCAGATGGAGCTTTTCCAAGCATACAATCTAGCCATGTGGGGTCCCTCGTACTAATGGTAAAGAGTACGGTACTCCAACCGTATCAAATCCCCAACTTAAGTAAAGTGGGGTGAAACCCAACTTGCCTTAAGTCAAGAACTTGTCACCTGATATAACTATAAATATACATCAATACATATCAAAGTAGCGAAAGCAGGGAAATAAATATAACATCCATAGGCATAACATAGTATATAAAAACATGGGAACAGTAGTAGTAACTCAGAACAAGTGTAGAAAGTAAAATATATTCAGAATTTAATTATTATAAACTGAATTTAAAAGAAAATATAAAGGTCTCTCAATCTTACTGAAATAAAAATGCAAAATCTATTTAAACTGCAGCAGAATAATCCTCCTCATGAACTGGCTCCTCTCCTGCAGCACAGCCCATGAACAAATCCGAATCTGACATTTGTCGGTTTCACAAATGTCAGGGCCCCAACCAACAAAATAAAAATGTTACAGTTAGACAATTATCTAAGTATATTTTAGGCTATTTTAAATAAACTAATTAATTAAAGATATCATATTTGATTAATCTAACATGCATGAAATTATGGGGTACAATAAGCTATAGAAGAAATAGTATAACTATAAACTAACCATTTATAGCAATCAACAAGTATGTGAAATAGTATACAAAATATGAAAATAAGCAAGGTGAAGCTAAAAGTAAAAGTAATTGCATCTACTTTAATAAATCTGATCCTAATATGATTATGATCATATTAAAATATGCTGAGTATAAAAGAACACAAGTACTGAATATAATAAGAAATTCTAATATTCTAAACATGCCAATATATATAGCTAATCCATAAGAGTATACATATAACATGCAGATTGATATGAAAAGGAAAGACCACTGAGATATGTGGCAAAAAGCAAAACAATCAATGCACCGTAAAGCCACTGAGATATGTGGCAAAGCAAGCAAGTACTGTAAGAAAGACCACTAAAATATGTGGCACAGCAAGCAAAACTGAAAAATAAACTAGAGTAGCAGTAAGCCTAAAACATAGTACTGCCATACCAGACAATAGGCCATACAGGGCCTCTGAAATGAGAGTTCAACTATAACCATCCTAGACATCCAATACGCTCGGCCTGAGTTGAACTCATAGAATAAGTCTATAACCATCCTAGACATCTAATACGCTAGGCCTGAGACTATTCTATATCAATACAAGAACTGAAGAGGTAGACTAAGCTAGGACATACTCTACTAACTAAAAGCACTGCAAAAACTAGATGAATTATATGTTTTATAAACACTAACTTAGGATGTATCATCCATATCCTAAGTTCTCCTATCATACTCAAGAAATAAGGCTCAATATCCAAGGTATGCCAAGATATCAAGTCAAAGTAAGCAAGAGATTCAATTTAGACTTATGTGATATTTGTTGTTGTCTAATTTGTCCAATCTAACTATTCTGAGAAGATACAAGTTTAAGATCCCCAATATCCAACTATCGAATAAGATCTCAAATTTACGACCTTAAAGTTAATATTAGAACTTAACAAGTTCTAATTGCAAATCATATGACAACTAAAAGATTTAAACAAATAAATCTATGACCTAATTATTAGTATTTTTCTCTCTTACCTAAATCTTGATTAAGTAAATCAAGATTTTTAAGGATTTTGGATTTGAACTCCACTTTGGTATCCAAATCCTGAATCCAAGATACTGTCCTAATAAGGATCTATGATTCATACTTAATTCCCAAGTTAAGGATAAGGAATCCTATAAGCTGAAGGATCAAAGAACTAAGAACTTGGTGAAAGGTTACTCTACTAGTTATAAGATAAAATAATCAATTAAGAATTTGAGAATCTAAGATCTATATTCAATCTTTTGGATAATTTCATTATCTTACAGATTGAGTCAATCTTATACCCACATGGAAGGCTTCAAAAGAGTTAGACAATAATTCATTTAAAGAATTTCAATTGGAGATAGTTTAATTCAAGTAGAAAATCTAAAGTCTAAGATCTAGGATCTAAGATCTAAGATTTGATCACTTTAGACTTAAGCTAGGTTCTTAACTTAGGATTTTCTAAATGTGTTTCTTTTAGAATTTAAGCTCATAAAATAACTTATTTTAACTTATTAAATTGAGACTTAACATCCAAAATTATTAGATTCAATTATTAAGGCAAAGTGACTCCTTTATGATCACTTAAGATCTAACTATTTTAATTAAGGCTAAAGGAAGATCTCTTAACTTAATATCCATATTATTAACATCATTAGTTCAGAGAGGTACTAATGATCTAATTAAAGATATTTTGCTAAATTTTCCAAGGATTAAGGGGCACTTAAACACATTTTGGTCAAAATGACCAAAATACCCCTCTTAAGGCTAAACATGAGATTTTAGGCTCTAGCTACCCAAATTGATTCTAATCTATTTTAATGAGTTTCATATTGATTAATGAAGTGGGAAAATACCATAATATTAGGTTTTGGCCACCTAAATTGAACTAATTAATACTAATCACTTAATTAAGCCAATTAGGGAGATTAAGGAAATTAGAGTATTCTAAGGTAATCCATTTGCATTTATAGGCTCCACTATCCTTAATGAGGCATTAGGAACCTAGCTCACCAAAATTAGAGGCTTAATTAGGGTTTAATTCACTAATCCCTAATTAGGGTAATTAAGAGGTGATTAATGAAATATTCTAATTTGGTTTTAAGGGTCTACAATTATTCTCTATGGTCATATGAGTAATCAGAGCCATTATTTTCCATAATTGGGCATTTATTTAATTTAATATGATTTAATTAAGAATAGAAGAGGATTTGGCAATTATTTTAAATCCAACCATTGGATCTGTAATTTTATTTTATATTTAGATTCATTATATTTTTTTGATTCAAATGGTATATTCGATCATACCATTTGGATCAGTATAACTAAAGTTATTCAAATAATTTATTCTGCACTTTTATTTAAATTAAAGCTATAAGAATGCATTTATTAATTAATTAACCATATAAAATATCATCCTATAATTCGCTAATAGCTGCGACCCAAAATCAAAACACGCGCATCACGGGTCGGCCCGACCCGTGACTTTGTCTTCTTCCTCCCGACTGACCCCGTCCCAGCTGAGCTTCAGCACTGAAATTCCAGGCACCCAGGCGACGGCGGCGGCTCAACTTGATCCTTACACGTTCCTGGAGTCGAGACGCATCGATCCCACCATTAATCCCTCTCTGGGACACACTGGATTGCCGGATGGCTACTCGATGAATTCAGTCTTACTTGAAGCTTTTAGGGTTTACTGTGAGGAGTAAATTCTCCTCACAGAGATGACCACTTGGCCAGAGCTCGATCCCTACACAATACTGTTGGTGAGGCGGATCGAAGCCCTCTGGCCACGTGTAATAACCCAAGTTGTTACCCTTATCAATTAGGACTAATCTCCATCCTAATATTGATCCTAAGTGTTAATCAAGTAATTAGAAATCATCCACTAAGACCAAGTCTGAATCCGAAATCAAATGGATCAAATACTGATTTTTTTGAAAATCTAGAAACCCTGAAAATTGACCTATTTAAATTGACCTCCGATCAGAAAACGAACTTCGCCATTACGCTCATTGTCCCAAAATTAGCTAGGGGTGACGTTTTCAAGTCATTCGGAAGACATCAAAATTTCGACGAATATTTTAATAATATTTAAATACCCGAAAAATCGGAAAATTAAATACTCGTTGGAATTAAAATCCGACTGCGATCCTCACCCTCAAATTAGCCAATGGTGAAATTTTGAGATTTTTCGGAGAACGTTTAATTTTCTTGAATGTTTTAATATATTTAAATTAATTAGAAAATAAGAAAAATAATTTGTCGTCGAAATCAAAATCCGATTTCGTTATTTCGTTCATCACCCCCAAATTAGATTAAAGTAAATTTTTGGGATTTTTTTCAGAGAACAATTTTTAAATATGATTTTTGGGATTTATAAAATTAATCTCCTAAACTCTAATCTTTGTCTTCTTCCCACTTTATTGGCTGGGTGGGACCCATAGCCACCCAAATTTGGCTGATCCCCCTTTCCCTTCAGCCCCCTACTGTGCTCAGCCTAGTTGTCCCCTATCTCCTGCCAGCCCCTCCCCTATCCCATCTATTGGCTGTCCTCTCCCCCATTAAGAGAGCCTTTAGCTCTCAAACTCTCCGCCCCCTCATTTTGGCCAGCTGAAGCTCTCCCACTACTTCCCATTATTGCTATACCTACTGTTAGAGAAAGTCTTAGCCCATTCCTTTTCTTACTAGTAGCTGAAGGAGAAGAAGAAAGGACCTCTCAAGCTCTCAAGCCTCTCCTAGGAAATCTGTCATTATCAACACTAAGGTACTTCCTTTCCCCCATTGAATGTATTCAATGGCTACTCTATTTTACTCTTATGCTTAGTTTGCATCCTTAAAAATTTGTATATAAGCTATGGAGTTCATTAGAGCTTATTAAGATTGCAATTTTAGGAAGATAAAACAAATCTGTTTCTCCTCAATTCTACATACCTAGTAGTTTAACCCCACTGTTTGTATTGTTAATTTAATCTTTTAGGGCTGTTTTGGGTACCAATAGAAAGGTCTTGGAAAGAGCTTTCCAACGGTATAGGGCACCGCACATGAAGTGCTCTAAGTTGAGAGTAATTGAGCCTTAAAGTTAACCCATTCCTATTTACGCTCAGGCAAAATCACCGTCTGACGCTACAGCGCACTGCAGCGCCCCGAGTTGCGATTTTGGGTCCGCTACAGCGCGCTGTAGCACCTCAAGTTTTGAATCCGGGTCTGCTACAGCGTGCCCTAGCGCCGAAAATTTCATTTTTGCTCGCTCCAGCGCCCCCATTTCGAATAGGGACCACTGTAGCGCACCCTAGCACGTAAAAATGACGTTTTTGGCTGCTACAGCGCGCCGCAATGGTCAGAAAATTAAATCGACCATAACTTGGTCATCCGGACTCCAAATTCAAAATTTTAAAGTGCTAGATAGCTTAGAATTTCAGTACTTATAATAATCTAATAAAATATTTAGGTTTTGAACTTTAGAAAAATCAAAAATGACCAAAATACTCCTAATCATAATTAGGTCATAACTTGGTCAATTGAAGTCCAATTTGGGCCTACCACTAATCAAAATATTTAGTGTGATATAAGAAAGCTATAGCCACTAAGTTTGCTAAATTTGGATACCAAATGAAAGAGTTATGCCTTTTTGACCTTTCTTAACTTAAAAAAAATTCCAAATCTACCCTTAGGAATTTAAATGTCTATAAATAATTCATTAGATCTCAAAATTTAGTGTTCTTAGACTCTATGGAGTCCTTGAACATCAACCAATAGTAAACTATATAAAAATTTAGATTTTATTAAGTGCAACTTACCAAAATACTCCTTAGGTCAAAAACCTTAGTTTGGACCTATTGAACTCATTTCTTATCTAAATTTAGTATACTTACTCTCTATCTCTATGTTAGACAGTAAGGAATCATTTGACAAGTAAAAAATCCCAATTTGGAGTCTTAAATCAAAAGTTAATTTTTTAGACTCTTAAATAGGGGCAAAATAGTTATTTTACCTAAAATTTAGGTTAAACATCCTTAACATCTAATTAGTCTTCTAATTCACTAAAAATCAATATTTGAACTATATTAAAATCATTTTAAAAAATCAATATTTAGGTCAATTCGTCAAAATCCCTAAAAATTTATCTAAGTCATTTTTCCTTAGGATATTTATTACATATCACATAAGGACTACTCTTGAGACTAGGACTAGATCCTAGGTTAGATTTTATTCATTGGGTAAATGAGTTATTCAATAAATGAAATCTTAGTTTTACTAGTTTCTAGAATTTTACAACTTATTCTGATTCTTTTATCATTTAACTTAGTTTTGGGATATAAGATTCATCCTATTAAGTTTGATTACTTAATATGATTCGCCTTAATTAGTAGATCACTTTTAGAATAAAACCTAGATCTTATGTCTTATCCTTTGGATTATGTGACTAAGTCTAATCTCATGGTGTTTAATCCATAATCTATAGGGTTTATAAGATCTTGATCAGATTTTAGATAAAACGTCTAAATTCACCAAAAATTAGGACGTATGATTTATTGAGTTAAACTATAGTCGACATCTGATTGAACTAGATTAGAACCTAATCAGTTCTAATCCTTTTTAACTTATAAGGACGAGTTTCTAAGTTACACTCGATAGTAGGAAAATGGTGATCCTGAACTTGTGTAACTTGGAATAGTTAGAATAGTTAAGTAGAAAATAAATGATATCACCATGTTTAGTAGAGTCCCTTGCTTCTATTTGATGATTGTTGCTATGCATACCTTTTATTTTTGTGCCTTAACTCCTTGAGCATATCATATAAGATCTTTGATCCATAAATAAAATGTTAGAAAAATATGGAGACTCCTTAGGTTCCTTATGAAAATATTAAAGTGATTGATTAAAGATAATAATTATATATGTTAGAGCTACCTCTCAGTCATGTCTTCTTTGCCTAGTCTCCTTATTGACATTAGGAGAAGACCTTATTTATATCTTCTTTGCTTAGTCTCCTTATTGACACTAAGAGAAGATTTGTTATGTTTTTTTGCCTAATCTCCTTGATGACACTAGGAGAAAACCCTATATATCTGCCTAGTCTCCTTGAATGACACTAGGGTTATATAGTTTGCGCCTAGTCTCCTTGATGATACTAGGATCATTTTGATATTCAATGGGCTAGATTAGCTCTTTTCTGTATGGCAGTTAGTACACAGATGTTTATATATATTTAGTTTTGATATTTTGTTTACTTTTTAGTATTTTTATTCAGTCAACTATTCCTTTATCCTACTTATATATATTTTAAGATGTTATAACTTTACTGCTATTATATGTATCATTGCTGAGTTATATTATTTAATTTGCATATTTTTTTTGATCACCAGCATGTTTAGGATGTAGTATTTTCTTTCAGCACTTGTTTAGTTATTTATATATGCCTTGTCTTGTTTAGTTTGCATGTGATGCATATCTTAGCCTCATTTTTTGCTTAAGTTATAAATAGTTGTTTATAGATTTTCCCTTTCTTATTATATTGCTAGCTGCTCCTTATTTTTGATACAGTTGTTGCTTAGAGAATGTAAAATTGTGATATTACACAATACATAAAATGTATCAGCTTAAAATGTACTTAGACAATTATCTAACACAAGATTTTTCTTTTTTTGGCTGGGGCCCTACATTGTGAAACCGATAATAGCAGACTCTCTTTACTTAGATGATCAGGAATTAAGAGTGGAGCCTTATCCGGAGGAAGAGCCTTTAGAAGAAGCAGCTGCTTAGTTCCTTATTTATAAGTGAGGATGAGCGTATTTTACTTTTATTTGATGTAATAATACAAGTACCTTTGACTGTGTGTTTGGATTACTATGCTTTCATTATGAGTTATTTTCTGCTATTTATATTGTGATGCTTGGATATTTTTATTTGTAAATCGCTTTTGCACTCTGTATATTTTTAGTAGATAGTGACTGATTATATTGATTATGTGCTTACTCCTTCCCTTATTAGGTGGATTATGGATTTCATCCTAATCCAATAATAAGTGAAGGGTTAGCCAGAGTGACCCACCACCACTTAGCTTGATCTTGTGGATTAAGGGGTGGGGCGCCACACCACGAGCTTCAGAATGACCTAGATCGGTGGATCCTTACTCGAGCTCGGTTACGAGCTTGCGGCACACACTAAACGAACGATCGATCAATGTAGGGTAATCTAGACCTTAGAAATAATCGCATTGGGTTTTCCTAAGTGGCTAAGACAATCTATGCGACATACAGAGACTTAACCAGAAGCTTAAATGGAAACTGAGCTCTCTGGGTTAAGTGGGAAAAAATATGTACTTGAAGTTGAGGTTGCAGGCACGACCGAGGAAAATGAGGTGAGCTGAAGCTTCCCAATTTGCAGACGAGTGCTCACAGGGGGTCTGAACACCAGACGGGCCCTCTATCAGCGGTTCACAGCTTCAGCAAGCGTCGGGAATCGCTGAGGGAGACGAGAGCTACAGGGGAATTTGACTGAGCAATCAAGGATTCACAGTGAGCAAAGGGACTCACAGTGAGATCCTGAGAGTATTTATAGGTCTAGGGAAGTATAGGGGGTGGCTTCCAGAGCTTGAGCTTGGAGAAGAGGCTCGGGCCGAGGGGAAGCCTTGGGTGCAACGGCCGGGGGAAATTCAGGGAGAGCACGACCAGCAGGAGGTCGCATCGAGGGCAGAAGGGGGAATTCAGGGTCTTCCCGTACTACCACGAGGCGGGGAGGATTTGGCTGTCGGGGGAACCAGCGCATGTGGGAAGATCGGGAGGTGGACGATGATTCACAGTGCCTGGGGATTTCAGAGCCATCGAATGGATCGACCGTTGGCTCTGAATGACGTTGATGGAGTACTTAAATGAAATAGATAGAGGCCGTCGGATGCGAGCGACGGATCCGATGCTTAGGATTAGATCGCCCCACGGAGGAAATCATGTCGTTCGATAGTTTGCGCTAAGATGCGTGCCGCGCATCCCACGGGTTCATTCCCATGAGCCACTGCTGGACCCCGCAACGGATTTGCCGTGGTCCCGACAGCAAATCCTAGCCTTAATTTGTTTATTAAATAATTAAATTAATTATTATAAATCTATTTATTAATTACATTAATTTCTATTAAATTTATAAATCCAATTTAGGCTTAGATGAGCTCCAAAAATTTTCAAAAATTTATCCTTAGCTAATTAGTGTATGAGAAATTCAAAAATGAAATCAAATTTTAATTTGAAGATCAATTTAATTTAAGTATTTTATAGGAATGAATTGAGGCTCTCACGAAGCAATTGGTGGGAGAAAAGAGCTTGCTAGGCTCGACCAGGAACGGAATGACGAAAGGTTGCGTAGCAAAGAACTCAGTTGGTTAGAGTGCTGGAAACGAACATTTTCGAGTTAGATCAATGCCCCCTTCATAGGCAAGTAATTGAATCCCGACCTTACTCAAAGCAATCTGGAGATGCCACTGTGCTAATGCTAATGTCATTGTCATGTTTGAAGCAACGCAACGCGAAGAGGCTATTGGAGAAGCATATACATAAGATAAGAGAGGCACGGATCCGAAAACCCGTATGTGAATTTATAGAAAGAATTTGTTGTGTTTCTAGTTCCAATGAGATTTCGAGGCTGCGAACGAAGTGAGTAGAGGCCAACCCAGTCAAGTCGGATCAACCTTATAGGAAGAGTAAGAACGGGACCACAGAGCTCTAACTCTAAGCAAGTGTAAGCCAGGCTACGAAGGCCGCGCAGCGGAAAGTTTTTTGATTTATGCTTGATTTTTGGGTATGTGATCTAATGTGAGGAGTTTTATGGAATCTGCTGTGACTGGAGCTAAGGGAGCTAGCCAGTGAGTTGCATCATAGAATGAAGCTGTCTTCTTTTCTTGCTTTAAAGAGGACCGAAAAAGGAGTAACAACAGAACGGGGGATATGGGATATAAGCTACTAAAAAATAGGACTCAAATGTCAGTTTCGCTTATTCTATTCAAGATCAGTCTTGACCAGTAATTTGTCTTTGCCGATCGGCAAGTGTCAAAGAGAAGAGGCTCTGCAGCAACAGGAGCCATAAAGACGATTGTATAAGTGAAGTGGAGATTTCTGTCAGTATGCTTCTGATAGCAGAAGTAATTGGTTGATCGGCTTTCAAGGATCCATCCTACCTCCGGTGGCCTTCTTTCTTTTCTTATTGGAATGCGTCTTTTATAATGAATGAAAGACGGGGTTTCATGTCCGCCTTCTGCCCTTCGCGCCCTAAAACCAGTGCCATTATCTTGGAACAGATAGAGCCGTTACGTTACTGAACTTATGAGCTTCTTCAATCTCTTAGATTCGCGTTCTTCATTCGACTGGCGTCTCACATCAAAGGCTGGGTAGGATCTGTAGGACGCGCAGCGTAAGATTTTTTATAAGGATATTCAATATGTTAGCCTGGGAAGGCGAAGCGAAGGGTCCAAAGGTTTCATTTAAAAAAGGCTAGTGAGTCACGAAGTTATTCAGGTAACTGGTTTTTTGGCTCCGAAGTTTCGTAGGTTGAGAAGGCGAGCTCAGTTGGCATTGGGCTTTTCAGATAAAAGAAAACAAATCCCTGACCCTCTATCTTAGTATAGTTCTAGTTCCCAGCCTGGCCCTTACTCTTACCAGCCAAGAGCACGGACTCTTACTAAAAAGAAAAAGAAGAAGTTCTAGTAAAGCTTTCGCTCCCGCTTTGCTTGACCTTAGCTCTATGCTTATCTATTGGCCCGGATCTATATATATTATATATAATATATATATTAATGCGAGAGATAGATTCTTTTATGGTTCAAAGAAGCGGCTTTACCCGAGGCCGCGCAGCGGAGAAAGAAAGTTCTAACCCTAACCGATCCGATTTTTTGAACTCCCTAGTCAACACCATCAACCACCCAAAATCTTATGATCAGAAAGACCCAGAAGATCGGATGTTTTCGTGAGCAGTAAGCTGCGGATCTCCCTGGGGGGAAAGCTGGTGGAATAACTAAAAAAAAGTGTTCATTCTTTTGGGATTCGTTCATTAGTCGAGGCTGCGAAGCAGAAGTAGTGAGCCGATAGGCGAAGGCCACGAAGCCGCCTACATCTATCGAAGATTGAAACGCCTATCTATATATCTAGATTAAGGGCGAAGGCCACCCGGAGGCCACCCGAAGGCCGCGCAACGGAGTCGAGTCGAGGTGGTTTTCATTTACCAGCGCGTAGGTGGTCTAAGTTCCTATGACCGAGTCTTTCTGTCCCCTGTGAACATCTTTTATGAAAGTCTTAAAGAGGGCCTCTCTCACCGGTTCAAAGTGGTAGGTGTCCACTAACGGCTATTCCTGGCTCGGCTCCGATAACGCAATTCCGGGAGGAGTCGGTAGTTGGGCACTGCTGGGTTCGGACCTGGAGAACGTGTGACGCTGGGTCGGCCAAAATTTCTAATTTAGCTTCGATTGACTCTAAACTTCTAATGTTAGGTTTAAATGACCTATTGAGTCTAATAGAATCAAAATCAAAGCTTGGTTTAGCTTAATTAATCTAGTCTTAGCTAAAATAACAACTATGGTTGTGTAATAACCTAAGTTATTACCACTATCAATTAAGACTAATCTCAGTCTTAATTTTTATCCTAAGTGCTAATTAGGTCAATAAGAGTCAACCTCTAAGACCTAATCCAAATCAGAAGTCAAATGGATCGAATACTGATTTTTAGAAAATTCAAAAATCCTAAAATTTAACCTATTTAAATTGACCTCCGATCGAAAAACGGACTTCGCCATTGCGCTCATTGACCCCAAATTAGCTAGGGATGAAGTTTTCATGTCAATCGGAAGTCGTCAGAATTCGACGAATATTTTAATAATATTTAAATGCCCCAAAAATTGAGGAATCAAAATACTCGTCGGATCAAAAATCTGACCTCACCGTTGCATTCATCACCCCTTATTTAGCTATGGGTGAATATTTGGAATTTTTCTAGAGCCATTTAATTAAAAATTTAAAACAATACTTTAAATCGAAATTAATTAATTTGTATTTAATATTCTGCGCGTCGTTAGCCCTATCGACGCCGTCGCTCCTTCCCGTTAGATGAGACGGCTATCCTTAGCCGTCTGATCACGTGATCCGAGGGCTGCCAGCCCGCCTTCCCCGTTTGCCTCTGCGCGTAGGGCACGCGACACGTGCTGCCTGGCCGCGGTCGCGATCCACCCACAGCGTGCGGTGGCGGCCTCGGAGGCTCCGCCAACCCCCCTTAAACCACCTTAGGAATCTCGGCTTGCGACACGCAAGCTCGCCCCATCGGAAGCCATCTGGAGGTCGTCTCTGCGAACCCTAGGAGTCGATCGCCTCGCCCGTTCCTCGTAGCCGTCGCTCGTTCTAGGTACCCGATCGACCCCTCTCCATTGTGCATTCCATATTCGAATGATTGTATCTTTATTCCGCACGCTCGATTGCGGATCGACCCGTTCCGATCATCCAAAGGTACAATCCACAGTTGTTTCAATTAGAGTTACCGACCGCGACCATAGACTTAGGGTTAGACTTAGCGAGCGCCATAGACCACCCTGCTCGTTGATTCGACTGGCTACAGCTAGCCCTAGGCGAGGCCTACCGGGATCCATGCGGGGCATCACCGGAGGATGTCGGGCCCGCCGACATTATCGTGCCCTAGGTGGATACTAGCGGGTAGCGAGCGAAAGGGAGGAGGGCCTCGGGTCGGGCCGGGTCGATTCGGGCCCGACCTGCGTTGGCGTGGGGCGCAGTCGTGGCATGTGGGGCCCACGCCCGCACAGGCCTTCGTGAGCTAGGGCCCACATATGCGCCAAAGCTGACGCCGTGTGGGGCTCGCCCACTGTGCAGCTGCCTCTCAGGCCCTGCCGCGTGGCCCTAGTGGGTCCCACGGCCCATCCGACGCGCAAAGGTGGGACCCGCTCCTCTGGTCCAGCCAACCAGAGGGCGCCACGTGTCCTGCTCGGTCCCGCCGTCTGTCAACCTACAGTTAACATGATAATTAATATATATATATATATATATATATATACAAATAATACTATATGTTAAATAATTATACATATAGTTATATCTAATCACAAATATATACATAAATATGTATCAAGTTAATTAAATTAATTACTAAGTATTAAACTAATTAATCTTCTCTGCTAAATAAAATTAAATAATAAGTCAGGAATTTATTTAATATCAACTAATTAATTAAACAAAAATTAAGGTTTATTAATAATCATTAACTAATCAATTAATTAATTAATTATAGTAATTATTAGAACAATTGTAATTAATTAGCATCATATTGTTAATTAAATATTAAGGATATGATTAAATATTTGAGTTAAATAATAGATTAATTCTTAAATTTAATTAAGTAGTTAAATAATATATATATGTATAAAATCAGAGATTTTAAGATATTGTAATGTACTGAGTATGTTAATATGGAGTAAATATAATTTGGACTTAAAATGGTCAAGTTATGATCTAACTAAGGTTATGAGTATTTTGGTCATTTTCTAGATTTCTAGAGTTCAGGTCCAAAACATTATTTCAATTTATTGATGACATTAAAATTTTGCACTAGTTAGCATCTTAAATTTTTAGATTTTGAGTTGATTTGACCAAGTTATGATCATTTAAATTCTAAGGACATTTTGGTCAATTTTCACTGAAGTCAACTAGGAATTTAAGAGTTGACTTTTTATACTGATGTCCAAATAGGAAAACTAATACTACTACAATAATGGGGCTGCTCTCCTGAGTATTTTGAGACCCATATTGATTATATTTGGTCAACTAAGTCAAAAGTTATGGGGTCTTAATGAGATCCTAAAATGCTACATCATTATGCGTACCCCGAAATTAATTTTTACATTACGTCATTTGGTTCTATTTATTTTTCTGAGTATTTTGAGACCTATATTGACTATATTTGGATCATTCTACAAAAAATTATTAAATTTTTAAGTTTTATTTAATTTTAAGAAATTTACTTATTAACCAAAATTATAATTTGTATTATTTACTATGTGTATCATAAATTTAAATATATATATATATATTTTATTTAATTACTTAATTATCTGCAATTAATAAATTAAAATTAATCTATTATTTACTTCTTTCCAATATTTTGATTATATCATAAAGTTTCATTTTATATATATATATATATATATATATATATATATATATATAGACCTTTAGACCTTAGCATTAAGTGCGTCTATGCGAGCTTTTCACCATTTCAATTCAATGATTCTTGTCCTCCCTTCGTCCGGTCCTTTAGTGCTTTGGTGGGAATGTGTATGATTGATTGCTTGATACCGTAAAGTCAAGGCGATCCCCTTTGCTTGTCAGGTATTCAAAAGGTAGTTTCATTCCATATTCAAATGAAAGGGGATGCTATAAACTTTGCCTTTATTAGCAAGAAAGAAGTGGTTCCGTCCGAGCTAGCCGAACTTTCTAAATAAGTTTAGCTTGCCTTTTCTAAGGTTATGTATATGTAATTGTGAGCATATTAGAAGAAAGAGGCCGCGCAGCGGAGTCGAATGTATGTAATTGTGAGCTCGGAACGAGCGAGGCTACTATGAAAAGTAGATATGAGCCGATTCAAGAGGTTAGATGAGAGCCACGAAGGTCAAAGATTAATTGACAATAGAATATAAGGTAATTGGTGTACAATAGAATTAGAATCAGTTCAAAAAAAAGAGGCCACCGGAGGTGGAGGCTTTAGAGAAACTTATATAAACTTAGAGTTATGCAGCGAAGCGGGGGATGCGAAGCTTGGGTGGGGGAAAGAAGTGAAGATCACTAGCAGTTCAGGCCGCACAGCGGAATTGAACAGTGAAATTCCGATCTAATCTTTGTTAGAGTCTGCTTGCGTACTGGGTAGAAACTCTCCTAAAGTCAGTCTAGTAAATTGCAATGAAATCTACAAGCCCATGGACTTTTGTATCCAAAACCACTATTCAGTAGAGTCAGTGTATAAGAGTATACCCAACTAGTAGGTTTGTGAGCTCTCAAGGTCAGTCACTAGCTCTCAAGCCCTCCTCTCAGGTTCTCCTGAAGTGAATAAGAGCTAAAGGAAGGGTAGGAGTAGGTAATCTCACGTACTCGCCCTCCGGCTTAACCTTTGTAGGGTCACTCCCCTCCCTCGCTCATCCAGAAGGAGTTAATCCCGGTAGGTGAAAAAAGAGCTCTCAACCCATAAAGACAGAGTAATCTCCCTCGTCAATGGTTGCTCTTTGTATTTTTCGGACTTCAGCGACATAAGCCACTTGTCCAGAGGTCTACTTCAATGCCACAAACAGGGCATGAAACTTCTCGTTTTCCATAGTTTGCTATGCAGCCTTCTCTAATTGGTAAAAGGCCGCGTAGCGGAACGGAAGAGAAGACGTTATCAAACAAACAAAAGTAGTAGGAGAAGTCAAATCTCTCTTGAGCCGGTAAATACCTTTCAAAAAGAAAAGGTCATTCCTTGGATACCTACCTGGAAAGTTCCTTTTCGTCTTGTTCTTGTTGTAAATTAGGAAAGTTTAAAGAGGGCTTTGTACGTTGCCACCCTCCGGGTAGGATCTGTGCTTAAATGTTTTAGTTAGCAGATTTTCATCATTTGCTACGCAACCTTTTGTCCATAAGGAATGAAAGCAGTGGTTCTGGTTTTCACGAATCAGTTATGCTTTTTATCCATTGAACGCAACAGGTCGTTTCTTGGTGTAACAACCCAAAATTTTCGGCTGGCCATTTCCTTTCATGCGGCTGACCCCCTCACCTCCCATGTGCATTAAATGCAAAGGCCATCTCTTCTTCCCCTAGCTCCCCTATAGTCGATGATGGAGCCTCCCCTTTCTCTTCCTTCTTTAAAAGGGAGAGTTCAGCCATCTTCCCCTCTTTGTTGAGGTTTTTCTCATCTCATTCCCCTCCATTAAGCCCCTTGCATTGAAGGAGCTCTCTCTCCCTCTAAGAGTCTTGAAAGAAGTAAAGGTCCCTCTCTCCCTCCTCCTCTAGCAAGAACAAAAAGGTACCCGTTTGCTCCCCTCCTTCTTGCCTTCTACATGTTGTTATTATGCTTGAATGCACCTTGGAAAGCCTATAAGCATGTATGAAAGTTATTGAGACTCTTAAAAAAATTGCATAGAAAGATGCTCTATTTTCGTTCATTCTGCATACCCTTGTATTCATCGTCATTTTTAGTATAGTTAGGATGCTCCGTTTGTGCTGATTTTGGTGTCGATGGAAAGGTATCAGAAATACATTTCTATTGATTTATGACACCACTCATGAAACTCTCTGGATTGAGAGTAATTAAGCTCAAAAAATGGCTCTCGTGAGTTTCGCACCTGGCAAAATCACCGTCTGCCGCGCGCTGCAGTGCACTGCAGAGGATTGCCGCGGGCAGAAAAACTTAGGAAAAATGCACATTAATTAATTGAATAGTAAAATTACGAAATGAATCGCTACAGCGCGCTGTAACACGCTGCAGCGGTCTACAGCGGCATTTCATGAAACTTAGGAAATAGCCATAAAAATTAATTGAACAGTAACTTGCAAAATGGGACGCTACAGCACGCTGTAGCGCATTGCAGCGGACCCTAGCGAAAATATTTCAGATCTTAGAAAATGACAAAATAAATTAATTGAACATAGTTTTGCAAAATGAACCGCTACAGCGCGCCATAGCGCGCTGCAGCGGGTCACAGCGGATTGCAGTGGATCACAGCGGACCGCAGCAAGCCGCATCGCAAAGGCACTACCGCGCACTGTCGCGCGGAAAGTGCTACAGCGCGCTCCAGCGCCCAAACTTGCAAAATTTCCAGAAATTCCAGAAATTGCCCAGATTTTGTAAAACTGCCCAGTTTTGGCTTAAATGTCCAAAACTCAACTGTTTTGGTGTTTTAAGTCCCCTAGGACCCTAGTGGGGTTGAGTTATACTAAATTTAAACCATTATAGTTAAAATTGAACACTGCATAAAAAATTCTATTTGAAAATTGAATTTGAAACTTTGTCAATTTCATTAAGTGCTCAAAACCTATGTATCTTAAATACATGTTACGCCATATGCTAAGTACTGGAGTTTTAATTGCTTGTATCAATTAGGTATATCTTAATAATCTAAATGGCATGAAACTTAGATCTTTTAGAATTATGATTAAGTGCTAATCTTTTTTGTTTGATTTAGATTTTGATTAGCAACAATCACCTTTTTATTTTGTCACCTTTTCATCTATAGGTGTTCATGAACTTAGGATGTATATTGGAGAACCTTAACACTTATTTGGACACTTAAATGTGATCACTTGAACATGAGAATTTTTATAACTTGATTAAGTAGATGATACTTAATCCAAACCTAAGTTGACATCAATAATATGCTAATAATATATTGATTTGTCATTGACCTTTAAATTAACCATTGGTCTTAATGATAGAAGGGTTGGGGATTAAACCCTAACTTATCTTGATTAAGATCTAAATCTTAATCATTTATTCAATCTACTTGATTGTAAGAGAATCTGATTTACATTATTCCAATAATGCATTTAATTGAGTATTGATCTTAAATCATCAAATTAGAAGTGCTAATGATAACATTGAATATGTGTGATTGAACTATCTGAATCCAAACTTTATATCTTTGATTTTCTCTTATATAAGATAATTAGCATAAGATGAAAATAAAATTGTAATGATTTATGCAATGATCTAAATCTAATAAGATCTTTGATTTTATCCTATGATTATAGAATATAAAAGATCAAATGAATTTTAATCATTTGATCTAATCATCTTAACTTAAGTATAACAAGTAAACCTTAAGAAGTCGAAAAGTGAGATCTTAAGGGACTTGCTATAGGATTCGTCATTGAAATGATTGAAGATCTTAACTAATGAAACATTGAGGTAGGAAGGACCTTTGTAACTTATTAAGGTAGAAACATAGTTTCTCCTTCATAACTTTAGAAGTTGAACTTATTACATTATGGTAGGAATCACCTAAAGTACTTAGATTGTGGCTCATTCCTTGTGGTAGCAACCTATGTTAAGTGATCCTTTGATCACATCCTTAGAGCCTTGTGTAGGATACATCTAATTAAAGTAAGGATTAATAGATTTGATAAATTCTTGTCTATTAAATAGAATCTGCTGAACTCAGATTATTGGTTGGGTATAGTAGATATACCCATATTACTGGATTAATTCAGTAATATTCAGGATTGGTTGATTCACTCCAATGTGGACTTATGACCAGGTGCTATTCTGCGGGATTAGCCAAATACAGTCCCATTAAAGTAAATCTTCCAAGACTAAGAGTGTTACAATTAGTGAACAAGATCCTTAGTTTGAGATATAAACTGCGACTGGGTTCTGCCTTCTATCGTAGTGCGTTTCGATAAGTGCAGTTTAAGCAAACTAAGTATCTTAAGTCACTTTGCGTAGACCACTAAGTATGCTTGTAATTAAGGTATTTAACAGCTTAGCTTGAGATGTAAACTGTGACCGGGTTCTGCCTCCTATCGTAGTGCGTTTCGATAAGTGCAGTTTAAACAAGCTAAGGGTTAAATTTACCTTTCTTGCAAATATGCTAAATATGTGTATACAATCATCACAACTAATGATTTTTAAGTAAACTCTCAACTTTAACCAATTATCGAGATTAAAATTTAGGAGTCAAAATCCTTTTAGCAGGATTCTGCACAATGGAGACTTTGGATTCATTATCAGATTTTAAAGCATTTTCTAGATTTATTTCATGTAGTTTATAAGTATGAGCATGAGCATAAGCATGATGTGTGAATATCAGAATGATGTATGAGAATCAGAATGATATATAAGTATCAGTGATGATTTATGAGTTACAGAATGTTGCATACATTGATGGGGAAATTTCTGGATGCATCAATGTCATCAATAAACAGTATTCCCAACAGGGTGTATGTAGACATTGGACCATACTGCTCATAATAATTCAGTGATATTTTGATAGCATGTCAGTAGCATACCGTATTGTGGCATATTCAGATGCACAGTTTCAATGACATACAACATAGTTGTACATATGATTACTCAGTTTTAGATTCAGTACTGTTTTGATTTATTTTCAGTATTCAGTTACAATTCAATTTTACTTTACACTACTTCAGTTTTGTACAACTTTTGATAAATTTGTACTTTCAGTTATCTTTACAGTTTTTCTGTAGATTTACTCGTATTAAGTAAATATTAAATGAATAATTAAAACTGTCAGATTAGTTTCGATGTATTAGACTTATTGTCTAACATGATGTACTTTTAGGATCTGACAATTTACTAGATCTTGAGCAGTATATTGAGACAGATCAGGAGGACATTCAGGAGATTCAGGAGGAGCCCGTGGAGTACTAGTGGACTCTCCTCCAGCTTTACTTTCTGCTTAGTATTTTCAATACAGTATCTAGTCTTACTTCAGTATTTTAGTAAACTGTTTGTAATAATTGTAGATGTATTTTCTTTTTTTTTCTAAGACGAATATTTTCTACCGCTTCTGTGATGAATGATTCTGGATATTTGCTTTAAGCTCCCGCACTCTATTTTTATACTACTTATACTTAGTATTGTGATGTGATAAGTATACTAGAAATACTGATATCTTATACATATATTGTATTCTTATTGTATTCTAAATCTAATGCATGTATTTGCCTAATACTTAAGATAAGAATACTACTCTTATCTTAAGTATTAGCTCTCAACCCTACTTGAGGTTGAGTCAGCAGCCCTTCAGATGGGCTTAGTTTTCAGCTATTCGGGGAGACGGGTTATTCCTCCCCGAGCGGCGCACCATTCCGCCGCCAAATTACTCTTTGCGCGTGGCGATGGGGCGGGGCGTTACACTTGGATTCTTTTGAACCACGGATCGATCCGTTGTTACCTACATGGCATCCTGCTTGTGGACCAGTCATTACTGGTCGATTAGGAAAGAAGGTTGAGGAGCGAATAATGTTTGCATGCAATAGGCAATTATAAAAATCAGAGCAGAGGCTTTTGGACCCGCAGGGATTGCATCTGGAGAATCTGGATGGATGGGACTGATGACCAGTTCAGGCATTTGAAAGATCGAGGCTGCGAACGAAGTGGAGCAGAATGGTATTCTTTCGACTTTAAGGCGCCTAATGAGAGTTAGTTTTTTGGCACTTAACCAGGATAGAGGCGAGGCCAGGCGCTGAGAAAAAGAAATAAATAAAGAAGAGAAAATTGATTTTTAAATAAATAATTAATCATTTATTTCAAACTCTTAATTAACCCTATTTTCTATAAAAAAAAGTAGACCAATAAATGGCCTCCGAAAAATCATGAAAATTCACTTTTAGCTAATTCGGTGATGAATTTAACGGCGAAGTCGGATTTTGATTCCGACGATTAAATAATTATTCTAATTTTTGTGCATTTAAATATATTAAAATATTTGCGAAAATCCGACAACTTTCAAACACGTCCAAAATATCATCTTAAGCTAATTTGAGGGTGATGATCGCAATGACAAAGTTGGATTTTAATTTTGATGTTTAATTAAATATCTCAAATTTCTAATTAATTAAATATATTAAAATATTCCAAATATTTGATTAAGCTTCGAATTGCTCTAAATTTTCGAGGATTGATTCTAATGACTAAATGAACTTAATGAAATGATAATTATGCTGTAATTGAGCTAAGATTTGACTAAGTAATAACTTAAGTTTGTTACATATATACTTATAATATTTTCTTGTACTTAATAGTTTCTTTTACATATTCATTGCTTAATTTTTTAGCAATTTTGTGTTGAGGTATGTGCTTACTTCACATTTTACTTTAAGTTATAATTGAATGGTTAAAGCTTTTACCACTTTCTGTTATTGATTAAGTGCTCCTAGAATGCTTAGGATGTTTATGATATTATTTAACACAAATTCATCATATAAAATGTACTTAAACATTATATCTAATTAGTTTGCCATTTTTTTTGGCTGGAGCATTGGTATTGTGAACCTGATAATGCCAATTTCAAAATATTTTAAAGAGTTAGCACCTGTGGAGGAGCAGTTCCAGGAGGAGGGGCACCTTGGATCCGAGGAGCCTTAATTTAGGTTGCTTATTTTATCATATAGTAAGAAGAAAAAAATATTATATATATATATATATATATATATATATATTATTTGAGAGAAAAGTATGGATAATAATTATATTATTATTATTATTATTATTAGTAATATTATCATTTATATAATAATTTACGCATAAAATGTATTATTTTTATTTATCATAAAGCGATAATATGATAATAGAAATAAAATAATATTATTATTTACTATGATAATATTATGCACATATATTTATTTAAAGAGAAAATATTAAGATAATAATATAATAATATCATTACTATTACTATTAATATTTATATAATAATAATAATAATAAGTATAATATTATACATATTATTATTAATTAAAATAATAATAAAATATTATAATATAAATATAATAATAATATTAGTAATCTGATGGGGAGAAGGGGAATTTTGTGCAAAAAAATGGAGAAAGGGAGAAGGGCTTCAGCCTTGCGTGCGTAGGGGAGAAGTAATGTGGCGCCCCACCCCTTAACCCACAAGAGTTAAGCTAAGGGGTGGCGTGTCACTCTGGCTAACCCCTCACTCACTATTGGATTAGGATAGACTCCACAATCCACCTGATTAGGAAAAGATTAACATAGAATCCTTAACACCAGTACGGCTAAGGCACCAACGGTGTACCAGGTATGCTTAGTTTACTAGCCTCCTTATGTCGCTAGGGGCATACAGTTTGTGCTTTAGCCGTACTGGTGCTAAGACCCTTCGCTTACTTTGTGTGCTTATTTGCCTAGCCTCATTATGTCGCTATGGGTACACTGTTTTATGACTTAGCCGTGATGGTGCTAAGCTTCTTTGATATTCGATGGGCTAGATTAGCTCTTTTCTGTATGACAGTCGATGCACAGATATTTATATGATGTTGTGTCGTTTCGTTTACTTTTCAGCCTTCTTATTCAGTCAGCTATTTCTTTGTACTGCTTCTATATATATTTAGGATGTTAGAATTTTGCTGCTATTTATATATACCACTGCTGAGTTCTTTTCTTTAATTGGCGTGTTTCTTTTGATCACCAGCATGTTTAGGATGTAGCATTTTTTTTACTGCACTTATTTATTTATGTATATTTATATGTCTTACCTTGTTTAGCTCGCATATGAGGCATGTCTTAGCCTCTCCTTTGCTTAAGTTATAAATGATGGTTTATAGCTTTTTCTTTTTCTCTTGTATTGCCTGCTGCTCCTTTATATATATATGTTGCTTAGATGTTGTTGAATGGTGATATTACTTAACACATATGATAATTCATCAGTTTAAAATGTACTTAGACAATTGTCTAACCAGATTTTTCTTTTTTTTGGCTGGGGCCCTACATTGTGAAACCGACAATAGCAGACCCTCTTCAATTAGATGAGCAGGAGTTAGGAGTGGAGCCATACCCAGAGGAGGAGCTCGTGAAAAAGCTATTGTTTAGCTTATATATGTGGGGATGAGTGTATTTGCACTTTCTTTTGTTATTTGAAACTTTAAAGTGATGTAATAATACAGGTACATTGACAACGTATTTGGATTGTATGCTTATATTCTGAGTTCTATTTTTGCTATTTATACTATCATACTTGGATGATTTATATTTCCTTAAATCGCTTATGCACTCTGTACATTTACTTATATAGTGACTGTTAGATTGATTATGTGTTAATCCTTCCCTAATCAGGTGGATTGTGGAGTCTATCATAATCCAATGGTGAGTGAGGGGTTAGCCAGAGTGACACGCCACCCCTTAGCTTAACCCTTGTGGGTTAAGGGGTGGGGCGCCACAAGTAAGGGGTGTCGAACTAGGGAAAGGAGCGGGTCCCAGGCACAGAGGGAAAAAGGAGAAAAGAAAAATGAATTTAATTATTATTTTTAATTTTCTTAATTAACCCAATTTTTCTAATTAAAAAATTTGGATTAATAAGCGGGTTCCAAAAAAAATCCTAAAAATTTTCTCATAGCTAATTCAAATGTGAGGAATTTAATGACAAAGTTGAATTTCGATTTCGACGATTAAATAATTATTCTATTTTTGGGAGCATTTAATTATATTAAAATATTCGTGAAAATCGATGACTTCCAAACACGTCCAAAACATCACCCATAGCTAATTTGAGGGTGACGAGCGCAATGACGAAGTTGGATTTTGATTTTGAGGTTAATTTAAATATCTCAATTTCTACTTAATTAAATATTATTAAAATAATCTAAAATAATTCTCTTTTCTTCATTATTTTGAATAAATTTGTCATCTTCTTCATAAATGCTTTAAGTATTAAATTTTACTTTCTCTTTCTCCTTATTTCTTATTTCTCTCACCTCTTTCTCTCTATTTTCTCTCTCTTCCATTTCTTTTCCAGAAAATAATGAAACTTGACATGAAAAGTATTTTGATGAGAAGCATACATCCGCGCAAAATTTTTTCAATTTGGAACAATATTATTGTTTTTTATTAATTTTTGAAGAGAAAAATTTCAAAAATTATTTATGGTCAATCTGGAACCCTAAATTTGGCAAAACTTTTTATGTAGTATTTTTATAATATTCTTAATTCAACGATACTAAAATCATTGAATTTAAACTTGTATTTAATTTTTCTAATTTTTTGAATTTAAACTTGTATTTAATTTTCCTAATTTTTTGAATTTAAATAATTCAAAAATTAATTCAGGAGTATTCATTATCCATGTTACTCTCACACTTGAGCACTATGATCACAAAAATATACTCTATCCAATAGTATTTTTAGTTTGCCCTAATTTTGAAGCCACTTGAGATCCTAATTTTTGAGTTAGGTTTAGTCATAATTATCATAATCGATTTTAATCGTTACAGTATTATACAATACATTTATTATTTGGTATGAATAATAGATTTAGTATAATTTTATAAATTTTTCTAACAAATAAGCTTGCCTCAAAATCGTGTAATAATCAAATTATGCAATGATTGAGCTGGATAAATGAAGAATAGGTGAGGCAGTATATATAAATATTAAATTATTTTCCTAAAGAGTAAACATGTTTACTATAGTTCACAAGGACAAGAGCTTATGGTAATCAACTTTTCATTTGCTGGTACATGACTTGCTTACATTGAAAATATATTTTGTAGTAAGATATAGAGTAATAAGTTTTTGTTTGATTCAGTGGTTGGCATCAACTAAAAATATTTGTCTTTAGACACTCTCAAATCATTGTCTATATAATACATGGCATCATAGGTAAATTATTTCTAACCAACCAATACATTAACATCAAAGATTTTACTAATTATAATACATTTTGATACATGAGTTGATTATTCAGTGAGATGATACTTCATGGCATGATATGGAGCAATAATTTTTTATTTGATTGAGTAGCTAGCATCAAGTTTTGCCTTTGTACACTCTCAAATTATTTATTCATTCACTTTGGCGTGCATAAAGTCCTTGTTTGTACTTTGTTTCAATTAATAAAACTTGTTTGAGATGTAGCTCAAATGGCATAATGCTTGTATTGTATATGATAGATTCATGGTTTGATCCCCTACATCACCAAATAAATAAACTAACTGTACTGATGGATATTCTCTAATTGGATTATTTATTTGCATCTTGTTAAAAATTTCAGTTCTTATACTCTATATAAAAAATGTCTAAAACAATTAGCAGTAGAATTAGCTCAACATTATAGAAGATATGAACAGTCAATACACAGTTGAATATTACTAGTGTTTTACATTTACATGGCTAACATAGCATAAATTATTTGAACTTGACACAAAAGAAACACTCAAAATAAAAAAGATGTTCGTCATGCACTCCAATTTGTTGAAATCATAATATATTTTAAATATGTTTCCTTTAAATCTTGAAATATTATGTTAGATAATACAAGTATTCTTTATAAGAAAACACATACAATTTTCAAACCTTAGTTTTTTTTTTAATTAAATTGAGATTTTTTGAAAGCAACAACACCATGACTACTTCATATCAAATTAGATAATCCAACTATGTATAATGCAGAACATAGAGCTTTGATTCAAATAAAATTCAAAATTGCATAACCAACAATCCATTCAGTTGGAACAACACATCATAAATTAGAATAGTTAAATCTGAGGACCTCTTAATTAAAGAGAAAAAAATAATCTTAAACATCTAGATAATGCATAAATAAAGCATTGTCCAAGTAAACACTAAATAAAACAAAAGCATTAAAACCATATATATACAGAAAATTAATAAGCTTTACCTCTTATACATTATGGATAACAAATGTGCACCAATTCTTACAACATCAGAAACCAATTTACATTATTTAAAGACAAGAAAATAAAAACTTAATCTAATTGTGGAGATTTATCTTGAGTCTACCATCTAATCTTCCAATCCTATGGTCCAAATTGAGCTGGTCATTATTTAAATATAAGAATCAAATTTTAATTTCTCATATCATAAATAATTCAATTAAACTAAAACATAATATATTATGTGCATTTCTCATTTTAATTTCAAAATTATAAAATTTTCGTATATCACTTTGATGTGATGCGTTTAATGGCACCAAAATGTTTAGTTTTGATATCTATTTTACTTTATTTTAAAATTCAAAATTAAACTCTAATAAAAAATACAAGAAAATTCATAAGTCTAAAATATCTTAAATTTAGTTAGTATGATTATTAAAATATTCTTAATCTACTAGTATATTCAAATTTTATTTATGCTAACTCATTTCAAAAATATTTAAATAATATGTTGACTATTAATTTATGCTAAATATGTTATATTAAGCTCTATTGAGTTGTCAAATAATATTTGCTATTATAGACTCTCTCACTTAAGACTATTGTGTTCTAATTTGATGCGTAATAAAATTCAAGAGTATGAATTATTTGAATCATGAAAAACATTATATTGCTATTTTAGCAAATTCTTGTCATGTTTCTCAAGTTGTTTATTTCAAACCTTGCCCATTTAATGAAAACTCAACTTTCGTACACGCCTTACTATGGGGTTAATGTACATTACGATTGGGAATATGCACCGGCACTTTCATATATGTTAGATTGGATTGAAGATGCTTTAAGGAATGAATATAAATTATACCATCGAAGTGACTATATAAGAAAGAAACTATATGTTTTACTACAGCTCTCTAAGAATTTTGTCATATATGGGAAGATCTTACTCAATAAATAACTTCAAATAATCTCATGCATTGCGGGCTGAACCCATTGGATATATTAATCGATGAACACCTTGCATCTAGCTGATTTTCGCATATACAAAATCTCCAGTTTAAAAGTCCATAGCCTAATATTTGGGTCGTAATACTCCTGTTGGCGTTTTAAGACAAATTTCATATGGTCTCTTCCATAAACTTGAGTCTACTATTTAAGTTCGAAATCAAAGAGTAATATATAAATATAATTGTGTGACCGCTAAGAATCTGAATGTAAAGGTGATACCTTGATTTGCATACATTGTAATTTTGACTATTATATAACCGAATGAACTCTAAAGAGCAAAATTGTGAAATCTTTTTTATTGAATTGGTTTAACACACATGACAAAGTGAGTGGTCTTGGCGAGTCTATCCATGAAGGCTTATAACAAATCAATTTATAGTATAATTATTCATTTACATTTGTTTAGGTTTATACAAGGTTGTTATGTTTCTATAAGCTTACAATGATCTATTCTTATGGGAACTTGACTATCAATAGTGATTTTTCTCTAAGTTGATTCACAAAAGGGTTTAAGAAAATGTTATTTGGTACTTATCTTTAGGTTTGACATTAGGATTTTCTATCAAGAAAACTCTAATCTCCATTAAGGTAGGCTTACATATATTAAATATGGAGTTCCTTACTTATCAAGGGGGCTACTCAATGAGTGCATTTGTCTTAAAATAGGAGTGTGTTGATGGTGAAGTGTATTACTCCTTTAATATGTTATTTGTGAGTGCATTCAATGTATAAAATCAGTGGTGTTCCTTATATAAAATCAATATTTAAGTATGTGATCATGGGGGCTAATACTGGTTATGGGAAGAGAAATAATTCTATTTATGTATGGAGGATCCAAAGTCAAGCTCAAACCTAAACTAATTGATTAAACATTATAACATCAAAAGTTCCAATCTATAGAATGAGTGAATATGTGATTCATGACTCTTACAAGAATAATTTCTCAGCATATTCTTAAAGAATTTTCTATGAAGATATTTTATCAATATCTAATAAGTCACAACATGATTACGGATCCAAGGTTAATTTTTTTTTTTGATATTGGTATCTTTGTAACTTAAATATATTATCATCATCGAACTTAATCTGTCTAAACTAATGCTCATAATGAATAAAATATTTATATAAGAGATATGATGTGTGTCTCATTAATATATCAATAACTAAATAAAATTTAGTATAAATTAATATTATTGAGAAAATATATAAAATATAAATATAGCTACTCTTACAAAGTTATCACAATTAATTATTTTAGACAAAAATAATAATATTTTATTTTAATATAAGTAGAACAAAATAAATTATATTATATGAAGCATATTTTCAATAATAATATAAAACATAATAACTTAGGACTTTGAGTTAATTATAAACAACTTATACATAAATTGCGTATACCTATGAAAATAGCTTTTGTTGAAATATAGAAAGATACAAATGTACTCCTTTTAGTATCACATTTGATGCTCTAATACATATAAATATAATATTTAATTTATAATAATTAAAGTTTATTAATCAAAATTATAATTTTAAATTCATTAAAAATACAGTGTAGGAAAAAATATTGGATGAAAGTATCAAAACATTTCTCTTAAATAAAACAAACATAAGCATATAAAAAATTTTCTTTTAATTTGCATTAACTAAATTATTTTCTTATATTTAACAATTCATAGATTTTTTTTTGCAGAAAATATTTTATATTAGTTAAAATTTTTTATTAGCCTTTTATTTTCTTATTTATGTCAAGATTAGCATTTGCAAATGCAATATAGATTGTGGCTATAAATTTTACAATTGCTCCATTTTTTAATGTATGCGAAACACTTCAATTTATGAATTCCAAATAATTTTTTTCTTGAGCTCTCTTTTGCCGAGCTCCAAATAATTTTTTTCTTAATCTCATTTTCCCGAGCTAACATCGAACTATACTCCTGTAGTTATTTTTGATTCCACCGGTGGATGGGAGACGACCTCACCAACGCGGCCCCCGTCCATTCCCCGTACTTCTTGCCGCACTTTCATGAGGGTTTTTGGATTTAATTTCCATTTTGCGCCATTGTCTCTAGGGTTTTAAGTGTAGATATGTGTGGGTTATGGAGGCAGGGAAGGAGAGAAGCTACAGCTTTTGCCGCTGTTCTGAGGCATTGTAGGGCCGTCTCCACAGTGACGCCATCCAGAGCAGTAATGGTGCCGCGCTTCGGCGGTCCTGAGGTTTTGGAGCTCCGCTCGTCTGTTGGAATCCCGGATCTCAGGTCTCAGGAAGTTCTTGTCCGCGCCCGTGCAGTGTCCATCAATCCCTTGGATCTCAGGGTGAGCTATAATTCTTCTTCTTCTCCTCTTTTTTTGGTCATTTGGTTGTAAGATTCAAGTTTTTGTTTGCTGAATGGGTTTATAAAACTCAAGTTTTTTGTTGTTGCTTATTTGATTTGGATAATCATTTGAGAGGGTTAGATTAAGTCTATAAATGATTACTATAGTATTGACTATTCAACTAATCATGCTAGGCAATTAACTTTAAGGAATGATATGTTAACCCGAGTCTCTTTTAAAAAAACAGATCCTTAGTGGTAATTTAGACAAGTAATATTTTCATTTTTTTTCTATTTTTAATTCATTTTACTTTCACTTAAGTTAGTTAATGTAGTTCAAACTTCAAATAATATTACTTATTACCTTTTGTTTGTTGCTTTATACAAACTTGCAAATTGAGTTGATGTTTAAACTTGCAGCTTACAGTCTATTTGTGCTTTGCCACTTTGGCCTGGCCCATTGGCTTTGGGGATCAAATCATCTTGCAATTTGCTTTCCTGCAACGAGTGCAACCTGCAAACTTATTTAACAAATTGCAATATATTAATTTGTTATTTTAGTAGGAAATTTATCTATGTTAGATTTCAGCTCTATTGAGTATTGACTGTGTAAATCTGTGTTAGTTTTGACTCTTGACTATTCAAATATGTAAAATCAACAATAATATGTAAATTTTGTAATCTTAATATATTTTCATAAATTCATCAATTTCTTACATTTAATTTTTTTTTTCGAGCCGACTTGAGCTTGAACTCAAAATTTATGAGTCAAAATATAATTTCAAGCTTGATTCGAGTCAACTCGAACTCAAACTTTAATGAGTTGAACTTGACTCATTCGAGTTCGAGTCGGGCTTAACTCGAATTTTTCGAATTCGAATTTGGGCTCATTAGCTCGAACTCAAATTGAATCCAGCCTTAGATGTCAAGACTGCATCTCTTCACGGTGATCTGGAAGAGGGATATATAATGTAGCCATTAGGTTATGAAACTCGAAGAAAGAATGAGCTAGTCTGAAAGGTCAAGAAAAGCCTCTATTGCTTAAAATAAGCATCGAGCCAACGATACAGGAGATTTGACAAATTTATGTCAGACCCAAGTTACAAAAGATGCTAGACAGATCATTGTTGTTATGTAAACCAATTCAATATCTCTTATATCATTCTATTTATGTATGTAGATGATATGTTAATTGCATGATCAAACATGAAGAGATAAAGAGATTGAATAAATAATTGTCAAAGGAGTTTGACATGAAGGGCTTGGGGCTAGTAAAGCAGATACTCGGAATAAGGATCATCAAAGAGAGGAGTGCAGGAATACTAAAGCTATCTCAGACATAGTATGTTGAAAATATGCTCAAAAGATTCAACATGAATTAGGCAAAGCCAGTTTGCACCCTCTAGCAAGTCATTTTAGTTTGTTGAAGGAGCAGATGCTAAAGATTGAAGCGGAACGAGTGTATATGAAGAAATATCCCTATGCTTCAATAATTGGGAGCTTGATACATACTATGATATGCACGAGACTGGACATAGCCCATTCAGTGGGAGTGGTCAGTATATTCATGAACAACCCTGGGAAGCCCATTGGGAAGCGGTCAAGTGGATACTTATATATCTGAGAGGTACTGTGAACAAAGCCCTATGTTTTCAAGATAGAGCTACAAGGATATATAGACTTTAATTTAGCCGGAGACATTGATAACACGAGGAGCATAACCGGATACGTGTTTACATTGGGTAATGCTGCATTGAGCTGGATCTTCAGGCTTTAAAAGTAGTCGCCTTATCTACGACAGAGATAGAGTATGTCGCCATAACTGAGGCGAGCAAGGAATTGATTTTGTTGAAGAGTTTTCTGAATGAGTTGGGCAAGGAGCAAGTGAATGAAAGATTGCACAGTGATAATATGAGTGCTATCCATCTAGTTAAGAATGCAATATTTCATGCTAGGATGAAACACATTTAGTTGCTGTACCATTTCATTCGATATTTATTAGAAGATGGTCTGTTGGCATTGGAGAAGATTCACACGTTAAAGAATCTGACCAACATGCTCATGAAGTCACTGACAGTGGAAAAACTAAAAGCTATGCTTAACTTCAATTGGCCTCTAAGGATAAAGAGAAGGTTGGGCGAGTCACACCATGTTATTTGCAAGGATGGAAGTCAAGGTGAAGGACATCCAGGTCAAAGGTAGTTAGATTGCAATTAGTCTCCAAGTGAGATTGCTATGATGTGGAAACTAATTAGATCATTAAGGGGATAGCAAATGGTGTCTTGGTGGGTCCCGAGGCAAGCTTTCAGCAGCCAACAATAAGGCAGAGACCAACAGACAAAGAGCCTGGCACCCAAGCGCCCTAGAGATATCAAGCCTGGCGCCTAGGCGCGTTCAGGCGCCTCAGAGACAGCAAGGCAGGCGCCCAGGCATTTGCGGAATTCTCAGTTCAGGATGTGATGCATCCTAAGCTGTTTAGGGAACTTAGGGACTAGTTTGTAGTTCCATATAAAAGCTAACATGTTATGTTAGGGTTTGAGTGTGTGCTATTTATGTGGGAGAGCTTTGTGGAGGTTAAGGAGCTTGAAAACCTAGAGTGAGAATAAGGATAAATCTGAGAGGAGAAGAAGAAATTCAATGATGCGATTTTTGATTGATAAGTTCTATGTAATTCTCTAATCATTTTTTTGATAGTGAATTTTTTTGTTGTGGCATAATTTTGTGATTTTTTTCATTCTTGGATTTTTCATGTAAAATCTTTAGTGTTCGTATGCTTGTGGTTTGTACTTTGTAATTGTTTGTGCTTTGATCTTCTCATTTATGTTGAAATATTTTTTTCATGTTGCTTCTGTGACTCCAGTGGTCAAATCATGGTCCTAGGGATTTTGTCGAAATTCCCTCTTAACAATAATCCCTTGCTACTTTTCTATGGTGGCTACTGAACTTTGTTTTTGGTTTAGTTCAATCTAAATGATCTTATTAAATGAAGAGTATCTTTCTTGGTGAACTGTAGGGTCTGGAATTTTTGTGTGCAATGAGCATTGGGGTTTCCTTACGCACCATTGAAATAATTATATTTTGTCTGTCTGATCTTTTTTTTTTAATATTGTGTAATTTAGCGTTCAAGTTTTTCTAAATACATTAAAACAACCATGCCACCTTTGTCTTTTTTAATCATAAATGTGAATGATATTAAATGGTAGTTTAACAAATCTACAAGTTTGGGTGTTTAACAGGAAAACTACAATGACTTGAGTGCTATGTATATAAACTCATCTATATTGCAGCAGGCACGTGTGTGCTGAGTTTTTTTTGGCTCAACACGGATGTAAAAAGAATTTTTTTGTTGTGTTGAACAAGCCGATATATCATAAATATGAAATGCCTCATTTTTCATAATAGGAATGCTGGGACTTACTGGTATCTATTGTGACGAACTCATGATGTGTTTTATCTTTTAATTTGGTAGCGTGGTTATTGAAACTTTTTAAAGGTCATGATTTCTATTGCTTACTTTCTTCCTAATTTACTTGCAGATGAGATCAGGGTATGGTCGATCAATATTTGAACCCCTTTTGCCATTGATTTTGGGTCGCGATGTTAGTGGGGAAGTTGTGGCTGTAGGATCATCAGTCTCATCGCTGCTCCCTGGGCAGGAAGTTTTTGGAGCCCTACATCCAACAGCTATAAGAGGCACTTATGCTGATTATGCCATTCTGTTGGAAAATGAGCTATCTGTTAAACCATCTTCAGTATCTCATGTGGTAATAATTTATATTCAAAATTTTTAATTATCAAGCGTTCACTCTAAACAAATGCTCTTGTAAATTCTGAAATCTAAAACATTATTTTGTAGCCGTTAATCCAATTCAATGCAAATGACAATGGGTAAGATGCCTATAAACGTATTTCTCCATGTTGTGATTTTTTCAGCATTAATTAATTTATAAAAATTCATTTCCTTGCAAAATTTCTTGCATCATGAGGTGAATCTTGAATTTATTATGTATCTACAAGTTTGTTGAAGGCACACCGTCTGTGGCTGTACTTATTGCTACATTTTTCTATATGGCTAAGATTTGAGTTTATGGGCACGTTAATTTTATGGTAGCATGTGTTTTTCTATTGCTCTTACATGGTCTTCAATATTGCTTCAACTGTGTCAGGAGGCTAGTGCTGTTCCTTTTGCTGCTTTAACTGCATGGAGAGCCTTGAAATGCACTGCTAGAATTTCTAAAGGGTATGTTGAATGCTAAAATATTGTCAAACGCTGTCTTTCTAAGAAAAATTTAATTGGAATTGGTTGAGAGAATCCCGAGATTAGATGTTTATTTAAATTGTATTATGCCTTTAAATATGCTCCTTATTTTATCTGTTTTTTTGTACATATATACTTTGTAGTTCAATTAATATTATCAGCATTAATTAATCTTTTTATTTTTATTGATAAATATTTTTTATGCTATAGCATTGAAGATTCTAAGAACGAGTTCAACAAGAACTATGGCTTTATGGGTGTAACTTTGGATAATGTTTATGACGTGAATCTTTTAATGTCATTTTGTAGCAACTTTTTGTTTGGTTTTATATGTTTTGCTATATTTTCTTGCTTAAACTTTTTTATATCTGCAATCTAACAAGGACTTGCGCGCTCACCTAAAAGTCTACTGAAAAACTCTAACTAAATGAATTTTTAAATCTAACATTTTCTTGCATTGTTGTTAATAAGAAAACTAGCCATTTATTTTTTTTCACAAAGTGAATCGATATAAGGATAATTATGGTAGGCATGTGAGCAAAACTGCTGTTTACACCCACCATTTATTCCATTCTGATGTAATTACTCTATGGTTTGAGATCTTGTGTCTTTGTAGATTGTGATTTCTTATTGAAGTTGTTCATTAAAATTTTATTTGAGCTTTGGTTTTATCGTTGTAGATATTTTATGCTTATTAGGTTACTGAATTTTCTAGATCAATCGGGATCTTCTTTAGCCTTCTCTTGTCAACGTCAGACAAGAGAGTGAATAATTATGATAGTTTTTTATAGGTTCTTATTCTCTTTTTGATTTTCATGCACAGAGCTTCTTGTTTGTCCTCATAATGTTTTAGGTTCGCTCAACCTCTAGTTCAAGGAAAGACCTAACTAACATTTGTGTCAGTTTTAGTGCATCATCAGCTTGTCATAAATGTCAAAAAGTGCTGATAACTTTTGCTGCATCATCAGTTTGCCATAAATGTCAAAAAGTGCTGATAACTTTTACTAGTGGATGAGAACACTTTGTTTACTACCTCTTTGTACTGCTTGCTTAGCCTTAATTGATTTGTTTTGCGGGGTGAGAGGAAGCCTCCTTGCACTTTATGATTTTATTTCCGTAATTTTTTGTTCGTGCCTCTATTATTCATTATGACATGGCTTACATCTTTGGAGTTGTATTTGCTCCATGCCCATTTTTTCTAAGATTATAGAAGTTTCCTTAGCTTTAAAAAGTTGATCTACCTCAAGTGTATCTGTAGAATTGCTTGGGCACTTCTATTCACTATCTTAGTTTGGTTGGCTATTTTCAACAACCCGAATATTGTTTGTTGTGTCATTGACACTGCAACACACTTATTTTACATATGATCTTTAGACTATTCTATTTCAATATTTTAGTTTTGGTCAATAACTAGGGGTACAAACGAGTCAAGTCAAATGTGGGGATCTCGAGCTTGATTCGTGAATCATCAATTTGTTGGTTTTTAAGTGCCGAAGTGACACTACCCAAGATGGGGTTGAGTTGGTTTTTTAATTTTTTGAAAATTAAGACGTGGAATTTTAGGGAAAGGGATGGAAGTTTTGAACTACTTTAATTTTTACTTTGACACGTACAAAAAGAAAATAAAAACCACAGAAATAAACAAAAAATGAACATATTATTGTCCATAGTGTTTCGAGTTAACATTAGACCATATTTCTACTCTTTGAAGGTTCGTCTCATTTGAAAATCCACTCGTAATCCAGAATTGCTCAGCAAATAAAGTTCTTAACTTTCTTTTTGAAAGCTTTTCCTGCAAAGCTGTGAGGATCATTTCTACCCAAAATTTTTACTGAGAGCTCCTCGAAACTCTCTTGATAAACCACATAAGTATGTTCAAAATTTAAAATAAGAATTTATTTGCTGGTTTTAGTTGAAGTACCCAACATCATTATACACCTAAATTTTAAAGAGACTGAGAGCGCTTTATTCAGGAACCTAGAAAGAGAACTTAAGGTTCTAGATTACATGAGAGGATAAGAGCTTACTTGTGTTTTTAAAAGTTAGAATTTTCCTATTTATAAGACTTGATTAGAGGGATCGAAATAAGCATGATGAAATTTTGGGGCGTCAAGATGCTTTTAAGTGCATGACTTTGCAATTTGTCAGGGCCATTCAATCACGAGTCAGGACCCAATTGAGTGCAATTAGGCAGGAGGTTCGGTTGCAGTTCTCCTTCTCACAGATCACTTGCTGATATCACCAGCGCGCTTGGGTATGCAATTTCGTGCCCTTGGGTGCATAGGCCAATCTCATGACCTCATGCATTTGGGCGTATGGGCAGAAGAATATGGTTCATGTAAATAGGCTAGGCTCTTTTAATGCTTTGTTCTCTCAAATTATAGTAAGCATCCTACGTTGAAATTTATGCTTAACACATTATTTCATATACAATGCAATTACAACAAACATAAAATAGGTAATACAAGTCTTCAGCCTTTAAGAATTTTTGAGTTGCAGTGCTGTATCTTGATTTTTTAAGTCTCATCAAATTCATCCTCTAGCTTCAATTGATTATTGCATGGAGCAATACTGCATTCTAACTAGGACAGATATGCATGTGACTAATAGAATCAACACTACTAAGCTTGAGCTCGATTTGAGTACATATAGTGAGCTTGAGGTTATCTTAAAAATTGAGCTTGAACTCATGAGGAAGCATAATTTTGATCATCAAGAGCTTGAGTTTCAAGCTCGAGATCAAGCTGAAATTCTATGCTTTAGCTCAAATTTTGGCTTGAATATGGGCTTAATTTTTATAAAATCATTGTATTAGCATCTTTGTTCCTCTATGAAAAGTTGAATTATTCCTTCAAATAATAATTGTAATTTTGTTCATGTATTACACAATATTGCAACGAGGAAAGACAGAATGATTGAAAAAAAATAGAATATATTTACTTGTGAAGGCCCGATGCCGGTTCAGCGGAAACTGTTCGGGCGTCGGGTGTCCACTTACCGCAGGACATATTGAGTAATTTGAGAGAAAAAGAACACATATATAAAAGCAAAAGATACATTTCATTTATAATATTTCAAAATTACAAGATCTTTTCAGCATTCCTCGTACAAAAGTGAATAAAAAAAAAGATAAAAGATAAACAAGCAAAAATAGTGCCGTGAATTTATCAACAGTTGAATCATTTTAAGCATTATGATTTTTGCGTGTATTCCCCTAGGAGCACCTGACTTGGTATTGTATAGAAAATAATACCGGGATTTGAATTCCCAGTAATTAGAGAATACTCTAAGTACTGCAGTACATAATAACATTTACATTTTAAATGATGCGATTAGCGGAAGTAAGGCGGAAATAAAAATGCAGGAGAAAAATAAGGCAATAGCGCGAAATAAATAATTTCCTGCAACAAATATTATTTATCAAATAAAGATTACTGATGTCATTTTCTAGTAATCTATCCCGAATATTACTGATGTCATTTTTTCCAGTAACAACCCCGAATGTTGTTGATGTCATTTTCCAATAACAACCCCGAATGTTATTGATGTCATTTTCCAATAACAACCCCGAATGTTATTGATGTTATTTTTCAATAACAACTCCGAATGTTACCGATATCATTTTTCCAGCAACAACCCCAAATATTATTGATGTCATTTTCCAATAACAACCCCGAATGTTATCACGTTGGTTCCGAACAATCAACCAAGCTTCAATTTGAAATTGGCTCAAAGCAAATAAGCTAAACAGCAGTAAAAGTGCAAAATGTAATATTTGTTATGTACTGGGTACCTTTGTTCTTTAAGTTCAGAAGTTCAATTGTTCGGATGAGTGACAGTTCGCTCAATCTGCATTTTGGATATCTTTAACTTTTTAATCCAATGTCTTACGGTTTCAATTTCATCTTTACTTTTATTCTGTTCTTCTTTCGTTTTTAAGATTGAAGTTTGATTTATTTAAGCTGTTATATTCATTAAGGCGTTATGATTATGATAGTAATAAAGTACGAAAGAAAAAGTTAGAATCAAAATGGCTGAATTGACAAATTGGAAATAATAGTCATTTATAACATTTGAATTTTTCTCATTATTAATTAATGAGAATAATATTAATGTGAATGACTAATTATTAATTTGATAGTTATAAAAAGAGAGTAACAAGATTTAGAGAAATGCTCCGCCCATTTTTTTCCTTTCCAACTCTTTTTACCTTAGGATTAGGACCGTCGAAAAACGAAGGGGAGCCGAAACGGGGTGGTCGAAGGTTGGCCGAGGTGGCAGCGGCAAGAGATTGGCTAGCAACGGCTACTGAGTGGTTGGCGGCTTGCTGGCTGGCTGGAGGGGGATGTCGTTGGCTGCCGGAGGCTGCTAGAGGGAGGGAGGTTGGCTGGAGGGGACTGCCGTTGTCTGCTGGAAGGAGGGAGGCTGTGTGATGACCCATGTTAGGGTGGTAAGAACCAAACTAACATCGGATGCATCTTTCCGTAGGATAATATTGGTAGTTAGATAAAATAGTAGTTAACGAACATTCAAGCCATTCACATAAAAGAAACGACATTCATTCAAATTAAAATAAAAATAACATCCAGAAATTATTACATAAAATTCCATATACATCAAATTATTAATCCTGGAAGTGGCAGTTATTTTTCCGCACTACGCCTCTAGACTATATCAACCGCCTCCAATTGTATCTGATCTGGCATTATAAAAATAATGCCTTAGTGCACATTCTAAATATAATGGATATTAAAAATATACTTTAAGCATAGCGGAAGGCAAAGAAAATAAATGAGATAACATTTGCAGGTAAATATAGTGTGTTTCAAAATCAGGTCACCTGCAACAATAAATGTTCTGTTCACATGCCAAATGTCAAAAGGAAAAGCAATAATTGCGTAAAAATCTATGTTTATGTTTATGTCTATGATATCATGAAGCAATAATAGCAGTTCTGTTGGGCAAAGCCAGAAATATGAGGTTGGGTTCATATGCATTTAAGCATAAACCTTCACCTGGACCCACTTAAGGGTCTCAGATGGCAACGTGCATTTAAGCATCCTTCACCTGTGCCTCCCTCAAAGGCTCCAGATGGCACCCTTATAGCTCCCGAGGACTAGCCCCGTCCCTAACCTAATCATGCTCCGTTTCGGAACCCTTCTTGCAACATTCACAAGACACATAAACATCATTCAATTTCTCTTACATCATTAATAGTAAGAATAACATATCAAGTAGTAATAAGCTCAAAGCGATGCATAAGCGGTAATTGAAAGTAAAAGCATATAAAGTAATATCTAGTGTACCTTTTGTGTTTAACTTAATTAGATGAATCACTCACAACTTGAGGTGTCTGCAAAAATTATAATTGAGGCTTTATTAAACTATAAAACTATCTATTTATAAGATTTTGAACTAGTATTCGTGTTCCCTAGTTTACCTTTAGATGGTTACTTAGATCTAAATCTTATAAGAGTAGATTATACAATAAAAATGTCTAATTGAATTGTTAATATTTCTACTAAACCCTTCTTTTATCCGCATCGAACTCATCTATTATGATAGGGCAGAACACAGGCTTCATTCAAGCAAGATTTCAAAAATATTGAATTATTTATTTATGATATAATTTGGTATGAACTCAAGGCTTAATATTTATTAAAGTATAAGTTATGATAGGAGGTTGACAATATTAAAAAAAAATTATAACTTTAGAATTTATCAAATAATTGATTTGGACTAATTTGAAGTCTTCCTAATGTTGGCTAGTATGACATAATCATAGTATTGCAAAAAAAAATTAGATATCAATTTCCATCTACCACTTAATTATGATTACATCATGATTGATTGCACTCAAATTCCTATCCAAAGGTAATTAAATTACTTTAATCATTAAACAACCTAGTCTTAGGTTAAATACTTAAGTATAACTAATTATTGATAATTATTAGGTTCACATCACTATAATGTTAAGAGTATCAACATAATTTCTTTGTCTATCTATAAAAGTTATTTATTATTATTATTAATACATATATATATATATCCATATATAGATATATATACATATTCATATATATATATTCATATATATTTATATATATATATGTAATATATTTATATATATATATATATCTTTTAAGAGAATCGACAGGAGCTCTTACCTTAGTCGAATGCGGAGAACCCGACGCAAGGAAGCCGACGCAGAGAAGGATCACAGTAGGAACCCGTCGGCTGCAGAGATCAAGCCGACGCAAGGAATCGTCAGACGCAAGGGAGAGATCGGCGCAGAGAAGGAAGTCGCTCGGAAGAAGAAGATCGAGCGGAGAGGAAACGAGTCACGTTGCCTGGGACCGTGCGCACTGGGACGTTCGTCGGCTGCAAGGAATCGAGTCGCGTCGCCTGTTGTGCGCTCCCACCTGCTCAAGTATGTCTCTTTCTGTCGAGCGAAAGAAGAGGGAGAGGCGAGCGTGGTGATGGTCGAGTGCCATACGTTCGATTTTATAGGGTGTGCGTGCGTAAAGCACACCCGTTTGGACTTGGACAGTCATAATGCCATACGCTCGGCTTCTCCTTAAACGCCCGTTGATTACGGATAAATTGCTTAACAGTCGAAATTTGTTTTTAATGGAGTAATTTTATTTAATTTTTGTTACTGCCAGTTTTTTTGAAAACTTTCTAATTTAGGTATTAAAATTGAAAAATCGAATTTTCAGCGGGAGTTTTAACGGGAAACAGATAATTGCGGGATATTTAGCGAATTGGGAATTCAATGAATACCTTATAATGACCTAGGGTCATTACAGGCTGGCTGGAGGGGGCTGCCGTTGGCTGCTGGAATGAGGGAGGCTGGCTGGAGGGGGCTGGAGCTGCTGTGGTAGTGGGGAGGTGAGGGGAGGGGATGGGGCCTTCTTATAGAGGAAGGTGGGTGGGGGGTCGGCTGAGAGGGCCGACCGAACCCTGCGCCAAAAATGACGCAGGCGGGCCCTCTCTTGGCAGGCGGAACCTTCCACTGACAGAGCCTGCGATTCGCAGGCGGGTGGGGCGCACAGGGAAGGGAAAGAGAAGAAGAAAAAATAAAATACTTAAAGTTCAATTTTTCGCATTTCTCCGTCGTTCGGTGTCCAAATACAACGAAACTTGGCACCGAGGTGTGTTACGACATGACGAACACGCTCGCGCCGAAAGTTTTCGATTCGGGGTAATATTTTATTTATATTAATTTTTGAGGTTTATAAACTTCAAAAATTAATCACGATAAATCGGGCGCTCAGAGTTTGATGAAACTTTTCGAGAAGCCTTTAAATAATATACTTAACACAACGATACAGAAAACAGTGAATTCAGATACGTATTTCGATGTTTTTGATTTTTAGAATTTAAATATTTCAAAAAATAAAGCGGGAGTTTCCGCTATTCAGATTTCTCCCAAATTATGGCACTTTGATCTTTAAAATTATTTCTATCTATTGGTAATTTTGTTTGCCCTAAAATGAAATTCCCCGGGGTTTTAATGTCAGCGTCGAAATTTGACCTAATTCGCAAAGTAACGATTTTGGGTCGTTACATTACTAATTTGATATTTAATCACTAGGGTTTGTTTGGTCTGTGATAAAATGCATAATGAAGTAAAATAACTATAATTGTTTTTCTTGTAGAATAAATACAATAGAATTAAAATTTGGGTATTTGTTAGTTTAGTGTGTATTTTGTTTTTATGTTTGTTTGGTTGTTAAGTAAAATAGTTTATAAAACAATGTAGATAAACATAACTGGAATGATCGACAAAGTCAGGTTAGTTTAGCGAAAACTAAGTGGCAGAAAGTTGGTACTTGAGCTGTGTGCGCATCTTGATCGGGCTGGGAAAGACCATTGATAGCCTCAAAAGGTCGACAAAGGTTTGGGGAATCCGACGACCTTCAATGCACAGCAATGCTGTTCACTCGATCTGCACTTTCAAAATCAATCTGGGCTTGGGAAGGCCTAGCAATGCCGGTGATGGTAGGAGGCGGTCATAGTAAGTTGGCGAAGACCAGTGGAGCTGGAGATTAACTTGTAAACTCACCTGATTTAAGCGCTATATTTTTACACAAAAAGTAGACCTTTAAGGCAAAACTTTTATCTCAAAATTTTACTAAAAAATTTTTTCTTCAAGAAAATATGCGAAAAGTATGATTTTGGGATAAATATATTACTTTACATTAGAATCATCAAATTAAGCGCCACTAAATTATTTTGATATTGTATCAGATATTATATAATTACATAGACAATATCAAAGATGAAATGGTTGAATAGGACATTTTCAATATTTACAAATTTTACCAAGATAGGGTATCTCATCCCAATTATTAATCAGAAAAACCAAGTTTAGATGAATTATTTGATATAAATAATGAAATTAATTTTTTTTAATATTATAAAGTTTAAATGTAATTCAAGTGAAGTATATGATTTTGAGTACTATACTAAAAGTAAATCACTTGATCATTCTCTGTATATACTCTATAGCAGTTGCTGCTCAACTCTCAAAGGAACCATATATAAAGAAATCTATTGCTACAAAATGTGATAATAGAGGCTATAGACTACACAAGCAAAACAAGTTCTTTTAGCATATTGTACAATATTGTAGAATACAGATACCACAATTGTATCGATAAACATATCGCAAATAAAAAAGATAATATCAATCAGCAAAAGAGCAAATAAGTTGTGAACTCCTTTTAATATACCTCCACAGTAAAGTGCGTTTCTGCAATAACATCATTTTACTGATTCAAACTCTGATAAAAAGATATTTCAAGAGTTGCAAGAATTAAAGTTGAAAATTGTTGATCAACTCCATAACTTTGAATGAAAAATTAGAAACAAGCCAATTGAGCTGAACAAATAATTGAATAAAGGCACCGGCATTAGTTTCTGCTTTCGTATCATGAAACCCATGGTTAAAACGTAGGCATTCATACAAACAGTTAAAATTTGGAAAACCACTAATTAAATCAAAGGTTTACCAAAAATCAATGATAACATGTAACACAATAGTGCAATTTTAATGTAAATCAATAAAATAAATTTGTTGATCCATTAAGGCATAAATGGTAAATAAGTATTTAAACTAAATATTACAAAATATAATTATAATATTAGCAAAAATGAGTTTGATGAGGAACGGAAAATGGGAGTAAGAAATATGTAAAGAAAAGAGGAAGGTGAAATAATGTAGGTTAAGAAGGGAAGTTTGAAAACATTGGTAGAAGATTAAAAAAAAGAAACTTAAACAGGAGATAAGAAGATGCAATTGAGAAAATAATTCAAAAAATTTGTGTTCTTTCAAATATTCATATTTTCATTCCATTAGATAACAATATATATAAATTCCCTTAAGTAAATTCATAATTTTAAAATTTGGAAGGAATTTAAAAGAATTTCAACAAACAAACTTTTAACTAGAGAATAATTTGATGAGTCAGTTAAGAGATCTTAATTTAAATTTTTTCTTGATTATTTTTCAATAAAAGGCTGTTATAAAAATGTTCTCTCTAAAATTCAAATTTCAAATTCAGAATTTAATGTTAAATTTGGGTAAGATCATTAATATTTAATTATCATGATAACAGTAATATTGCCAAAATATTTCCTTCTAAAATTTATAATTTAAATTGAATTTCAATTTTTTAATTTAAGTTTATAATATACGTATAATTTAATGCTTCTAAAATTGCTATTAAGTCAATATATATATCAATCACAATAAAATTGTCTTTATTGCCATGCATCAAATTTGTTTAACTCCCAAAAATTATATCTTAAGAGTTTAAACTTTTGTTGATCTTTTGCGAACCATAAGAGGTATAAAAATTAATTTAATGGGTAGTGAAGGCAGTTCAATAGAGAGGGTCTTATAGGTTAGATTTTGTCATTAAGTAGGTTTGAGAGTGGTCTGATACATTATAAATTTTTATATATATATATATAATAATAATAATAATAATAACAATTTAAATGATAGAAACGGGTTATTGTCATAGAAGGGCTATAATAACTCTGATAAAATCAAATCAACAAATAAAACCAAAATTTCTTAGATCTTCACAATGCTTTATTAGTAGAGATTTTCTTTATAGAGTTCTCAGTGCTGATATGAGTGTGATTGAGATGGATGTGCTCGTTATTGGTGTTTCCAACTATCCTGTACAGTTGATGAATCTTGCACTCTTAAATTTAGCCAAATTTTTTCAATGGATGGTGACTTGGCTATAAGGTAAGGCCAATTTTATTGAGGTTCATGAATCAGAGAGATGATCAGTTCAGCATTCCGTCTTGTCACATCTCCAATAAGTCTTTAGAACAGGAGGAAGATGAGGGCAACTCTCAACCTAAAACCTAGGAGAGAAGGGAAGTTAGTATCCTAGTATTGGATTATCGACTATTCCAACACTAAGAATAATTTGCTGCAAGATCCTATTGGAGTATTTAAATAAGGCAGTAAAACAAAAGAAAATATTTCATCTGTTCATCACATTATCATTACAGATTCATCATATAGAATCATCATATCAACGTCCATACAACTTTAAATTTGAAAAGAATAAACTGCTCACAATAAAATACACTCTTATCACAATATACATAATATATTTATATATATATATATATATATATAAATATAATAGGTTGTTAATAATTTTAATGACAACTACATAAAATTCTTGCCTTGGGTACGTTCACCAATTATGCTTGCTCTTGATTTGCAGATGGCTCCTGGTTTGACAAATATGCTAGGAGTTTGAATTCAATCAGATTTCTTTGAGTACTTTTATATCACATTTACATAAAACATATATGTGGGGTAAAATAGAATTTTAAGAAAAGTTAAGCAAGGAAATAAAATATAAAAGTAGGGAGAATAAACTTTATTTTGCATGCAAATGTCAATTTGTTGCATTATTAATATTTCAAATTGGCGTTTAACTAGCTTAGAATTGCAATTCAAATGGCTTAACAAAAGATATTATTTAAAATTGGACATTAGTCAAGCTTATCTTATCACCACAATCTCATCACAATAATGGCACAATTATGAAAATCAACCTGTCATAATCATAGAGAATAAGTATGACCTATGTATAATTGAAACATTTATTCTATTTAGGCATTATATGGAATGTGAGGAAAATATTTTAAGCATGTTTGCTTGACTTGATTTTCTGTAAATAAATATCATAACTATTACCATCTCTCGTATAGCCATGATAAGGTCTCCTTATATCTACATACATGAACATATCTTGTCCAACATAACATCTATAAATATTTCAAAGCAGAAGCCACGTGGAATCATAAAATAAACCAATTTTATATATAAGGCATAAAATGATGCTAAAGAGGTAACAATATTTCAAAGTATAAAGCAAATGGCTAAAGCAATAAAAATGATGAGCACATAGCTATAGCAAAAAGAAATGCCATCTTATAGTAAACATATGAATTCCATGTATCTTGTCTCATTTTGGTGATAGTGAGGTTAGTATTCCAAATACTATGAAAATCAATCATTCAACATTTAATTGGTTTCCACATTTTAATTAAAAACTTAAAATTTGATAATTGTGTGTATTTTTATTGTTTCATAGTACTTTATATTAAGTTTCATCAATAAATTCTATCATTGAGTCTTTAAATCCTACTCTTAAGATCTAGTTTAACTAATAATCTGTGATTATTTAGCCATTAATATCCTTAAATATAGATTTTTACTTAAATTACTTTATGGCTAATAAATTTTTTTATGGCCTTTAGTAGGTGGAGCCTAGTCTATGCGTTATGAGTGATGTTTTGGGCCTAAGACTAGCAAAGCTCTTAATTTAGTTAAGATTGAAATTATTTTAGGTGCTTACCATTTTCCTTTTGTTTCTAAACAATTAATGGGATAATAGACTTATGATTTGAAAGATTAAATTAGGTCATATACCTAATTTGGACAATGTTTATACTATAAGGTTCGATGGAGGGAACAGGGAGTGTTGATGCCTAGATTGAGATTTATCTTGCTTTAGGGCATGAAAGTATTAGATTAGAATTTAAGCGAATAATTATTATCTAGAAACATCATACTGGAGGGATTTAATATAGCTGGCTATTGGAGTTCTATAGGTCATGTTGGGTTTGGGTGTATTACTCTTGGACTTGTTGTTCTAATGCTTATGGTCATACTTTAAATTAAAAAGAAATAGTTTTCCATTATTTCATATAATTTAAGCAAGGCTAGGCTCAGATAAAAAAATGGGGTGATTAAATGATGTTATATTTTGAAGGTGAAGTTAACAACATTATTATGTCATGCATGACATGAGAGTGGTTAAGATGTAAGGTTCTTAGAACCTTCATTCTTATTTATGCCCTATACTCTTAGTGTCACATTTAGCCATCCACCACCTATAAAATATATAATTAAGTGTTTAACAATTTTTGAATGAATTTTAGCTTATATTTGGTAAGCTGTTTGGATCACCCTATCCATTGGCAAGTGCTCAAGGCAATATATCGATTAGGGTGTGTATATGTGGCAAGGCACTAGATGTTATCTTTGTGTCTTGTCTATCTATGAATCTATGAGCATTACTTCTGACTTTAGTGGTAATTGGAGCTTAATTCTAGGGATTAGAGCTGCCAAAGTAAACTTCATAGGGCCATTCTATGGATTAAGATATGTTTGTCATGTAGATGCCATGACATGAACCTATAATATGAACTAAGGCAAAAATTCAAATAGGAGGGTATGCTTGCATTCATCAATCATGGAGCATAAAAAGTTAATTCAACTCTTAGCCTAAGCATGTCTAAAATTAAATTTCTACCATTGGATAGGTTTGATGGTTTATGAGGTGTACCCTTCAAATCCCTAAAGAAACCATTACTTCACAAGCAATTTATGCACTTAACATTGAGAATGAATTCATTTATCTTTGACTACTAATGCAATTAGGGGTAAATTTAGACTTGGTAAGGTTGGACCATTAAGTTGAGAATGCGTGAATTTAGAGGATAATTTACATCAAAGACTAGTATGAACAAATTATTATGTATATGCTCTTAGAAGGGTGATGAGGAGTGTTACATATATGTTGACCTAACACTGCTACTACTTGATCAACCTAAGGATATCTAAACAACAAAAGTAGGTTCATGAAATTCTTATTTATAAACATATATATATATATATATATATATATATACATATATTTGTATGAGGTAATTTAAGGTTCATTATGCCCATGGAATTTACTCAAGCATGAGAATGCATTCGTTTCATGACATAAGTAAGACTCCATAGGCATTCTCAAGTACAAAGTATCAAAATGTTCACAGTATTTTCCATTCATCATTACTTCAGCTTAGGGTCTCTTTAAGAATTTATCTTTATTTATTTACTTTGTGCCATTGGAGGGTACTAAAGCAATAGCCATATGAGAAGATGAAATCATGGAGGCTTTGTGCATGAGAAGACCCCATTGGAAGATTTAAAAACTCAAGGTAGGTGATCTACCATTATTAATGCTTATTTCATGTTCTAATTTAGAAGTTCAGGACAAATGTTATGAACAGTGGAATTAAGAAAATCTTACACAAGGAAACAAACTTCATTTGAACATAAGCATGATTAAAACTTAAATCAACTTGATTAGGTATTGATAAGGACACACAAGTAAGGTTATGGTCTTACAAGCCTTTTTGCAAGTTTAGTTTATTTGTTAAGGATTAATCATAGGATAGGTGACATTAATTCTTTATTTACAAATGGTATCACATCAATGAAGTGAAGACATTCATCCTAGGCACTTGAGGATGATCTTAGGTCAGCAGGGTTTCCTCAATAGACTCTAAATATTTTTAAAGCCTTGCTGAGCTACGAATGATTTAGTACTTTGTTGGTCTTAGCTCTAAGCTTAGCATTAAAGCTTCAATTAACTTTGGATTGCATCGAGTATTCCTACTTGCAAGATCATAATCACCAAAGCAAGGTCCTACAATTATTGTCTTTGCTTGAGCGTAAGGCCGAAAAGTAGATTCATTACCTCTTATTTATTACTTCAGTTTAGATTTTATTTGTAGCATTTAGGTTTTAAACCTTATTTATTACTTTTAATCAGTCAAGGAAATTACAAAGTTTGAGGGGACATCGATCTGGAGACAGTGCCTTCATCTCCAAGTACAAGAGGGATGGGTGAGCTGCCACTCCAAGATTGGGCAACAAGAAGGTACCATAGAAAAAGGGGCTCAAACATGCCTAGAACTTGTTGATAACAGTATGTGGGCACCGACGAAGTAGATCTGGAATGCAGTGATAACAAGTTAGAAGAAGGATTATGGGAGATAGGGGCAGAGAATTGTTATCTTGTGTCCACGATGACGTCCATGCTTATGACAATTTTTGAGCATCGGTTGTTGTTGGCTACACCTTTAATTTGATGATGATGGCCCACTGTTTGACAAGCTAGGTTTCCAGACAAATGGCATCCAGAGCATCTAACATCCAGTGATTGACTCTAGTCGAGTAAACACGCCCACAGGTTTGGCAAGCGAGCTTGCCGAACAGAATTAGGCGGAACTAGGACAATAGCAATGAAGATTGGTCAATGCCAACCAATATGCTACATGATTTCAAGTCGACATCGGTATGTGAAGAGCGTATTTGATGATAGCACTAGCCGCCATGGCTAGGGCAACGAAGAATTGGAGAGATCGACTAGATGCACTCTTTGTACACATACATATGTGCGCGCGTGTATATATAAAGTTCTATTGACAATGGGTATGAATGATTTTGTTATTTGATGGGATAAAAATTTAGAGTTTGCGTTAAAAGTGGTGGCATGCATATCAGAAGAAATCCAAAAGATTTGATGGGATAACTGTTACATGGTGATAGTGAACCATAAGAGTTTTAATTTACTTTTAGATGTGAAATATTTGGAATTAGTGATTGGTGTTGAGGTGGATGTGGATGGCTTTGGTGGGGTTGTTTTGGTGGAAGAGAATCGTTTATAGCATATATTTGGCAAAATTTGAGAATGAGCTTCTCTTTCATTTATGAGAAATTTTATTTCAGTTTGTATAATCATGCCAATGGATTCACTGTAGAGTATTCAATCTTTCATCAATCTTTTGGATTCTTGTGCTGTTGCTTATATGACTGTAATTGAAAATTTCTTTCATATGCTGCAAATCATGAGAATCCATGAATGGTGGAGCATATTCAGGTGCATTGGAATAATCAAAATATGGAGATCTCTTAGTGTCTCCAGCAAGAATACCAAATATGCTCTAATACTAAATGAAGAAAAGAGAAGGGGAGAAAGAAATGTGTAGAGGAAAAAGGGAAGGTGAGAATATGTGCGTTAAGATGGAGAAAAATTAGAGGAAAGAGAAAAACTAAGAAAAAGAAGATTTGAAATATGCTAGATAAAATTTTCTCAATTTTTTCACTCATTCAAAAGATCCTATTTTTATTATATTGGATATTAATATTTATAAATCCCCCATTTCAAATTTGAATTTTAAAATTTTGGAAAGATATTAAAAAATAAGACAATATCTTGTTAATAGATTGGTTCAATAAGCTAATTAATAGATTTTATTCAAATTATATTCTTTTTTATTTTTAAATAAAAGTATTTCTAAAAAGTGCTACCCTCTGAAATTCAAATTTCAATTTTAAAGATTGAATTCAAGTTTTAGGCAGAAATTTAGTATTTTAAATATTGTGATATAATAATAATATAATGGGATTTGCCAAAAGTATTTCCCTCTGAATTTAAGATTTAAAATTCAATTTCAAACTCCAAATTTAAATTTGTGCAGGAACTTTAAAATCGGTCATAATGATAATTCTAAAAAAAATTTATTCAACTCATATACATTTGTTTGCAATAAACTTGCCCATCTTGTTTTGCATCGTAGTCTTTAAAGAATTTTAAATGATTCTTTTTATTGTCTTAACATATAATGTCAATTGGTAATGATTTCTCAGTCTCATTCAATCTTCTCATGGTCATTCTCTTCTTACAAAACATAGCCCTTCAAATTAATTTTTTTAAAAAATAATAATGATTTAAATGAAGGATACTAAAAGTGCTACCTTAACTCGCCATTCAATCGGTTATGAAAATGCACCAAGTTGGTATCTCAAAATTTTGCTTGATTTATCTTGATACCCAACTGGCGTCCTCCTCTTTTTTTCTTCTACTTTAAAAATTGGCTTAGATGATAAAATCAAACAATTAAAAAATTATCAATTCATAATATGTTAAAGTTACATTGAGAGCCACTAAATACTCAAAAGAAAATGATAATTAAAAATTGATTGATTATAAAAATGCTTAATATTCTCCATACATCTGAACGCACTTTCTCACGAACTTTCCCGCACCACAAACTGTTCTAGTACTACTGAAGATCTCCTGGGAATGAGTCAATACTTGACATTAGTAAACAACAAGGTATTGAATATAGATAGCTTGTGAAGCCTAGTAAATTTACATTGCAAAAAGTTTGTAAGAATTATTCATGTGTAATAAAATAAGTGATAAAAGTATTTAATAGAAACATGCCGACTTGAACTAAGGAAATAAATATAGCTTAAAAAGAATCTGGAGAAGGAATATAACCATTTGATTTTTAAAATTTTTTGATGTTGCTTCTTTTTCTTACTATCTTGTTTTACTTTTCAGCCAGAGGCTAATGGTGTTAGGTGGAGGTGGTGCTGTTGGCTTAGCTGCAATTCAACTTGCTGTAGCTTCAGGCTGCAGTGTATCAACTATTTGTGGAAGTATGAGTATTGAACATGTTCTGGCAGTTGGAGCAGAGGAAGCTATTGATTACAAAACTGAGGTAATGATTTTCTTAATTAGCTTGTAATATAGAATTGGGTAGCATTAAATGTTTTTCAATATTTCTTCTGATAGAGTCAACTATGCATCTTTTAATTCTGCTATCTATATATTTTGTTTTTATTTAATTGTACCAGGTACATGAAATCTAACAATTCGATACCATTACTTTCTTGGGGGTGAGTGCTATGGCGTGTCAGAACTGTCATTGGAATGTCCAGTTACTCATGTAATATTTGGCTCGATAAAACATATAGTGTGATAAATGCAAGCTATAGAATTCTTTCTGCAAGCGAAAACCAATAACTTTACCGTAATTCTGTAGGTAGAAGGACTTTGGCTCCTGAATGCAATACTAGAATGGTGCAATACTACAATGGATATAGATCTCACAAATGAAATAAGGATTTGTAGTTCAACAACTCCTAATCATACTGAAACACTTTTTTTGGGCAACAACCAGAGCATTAGAACCTACATGATAATGCAATAAGAATTATATAAGAAATTAATCCCAAAGAAATTAATAAGAAATATAAACTGCCACATTATCTTTACTTCTCATCAAACCACAACATCTTAAACTTTTTGTATGCTCTCTATTCTCTGCTATTTTTAGGTAAATATTTTCTCCATAATCAATTTTAAAGCTTAGATTTGCAATCATATTTCACTACAATCTGCAGGATATTCAATTAGCTATCAAAGGCCAGTTTGATACTGTTTTGGATACTATAGGGGTGCCTGAAACCGAGCGAATAGGCATCAATCTCTTGAAGAAAGGAGGGAGTTATATGACCCTGCAGGCACGTGACTCGTTCTCCGCCGCTTTTTTTCCCGATCAAATTAAGCTTTCGCTTTTTCCTGATCAAATTAAGATTTAACAAAGGCTGCTTTTTTTGTTGTGATAGGGTGAAGCAGCTTCTTTTGCTGATAGATATGGCTTAGTTTTTGGCCTTCCTGCTGCTATAGCTGTTATTCTCAAGAAAAAGCTACAATACCAGTATTCTCATGGAATAGGTAAAGTTTACATATTAAGATACTTCATCCATATCCTCTAATAAGTTTGGATGCTTAAGAGCATAAACTAGCTGAGTTGAACTCGAGTCAGCCATGGCTTTGGCTTGATTAGCTGTTCAAGTTTGAGCTAGAGTTTGAGATAAACTTGACGAGGTTGAGCTGGCTCATGAACAAACTCATTTTTTAATAAGGAGATCAAAAATTTCAATTAATCAAATGCTAAAAGATAAAGAATTTATGAGGAAAATTGAAATATCATTCAAAGTAAAAAAGAAATGCATTTTTAATATACTAAAGCCTTTGAGTTACATTTGGCTTATTAGCTCTTTGAATTAAACTTATATCTCGACTTCATGCAGTTCAATGTCTTTCTTTATATAGGCAAGTAACAGATGATAAAAACACATACCTATAATGGGGGATTAATCTCTTAATTGCAAATATATTTTAATAAAACTAGAACATGTGCTTTAGATCTTATGGCTGAGATTGGGATCCACACTACTTGATTTAGCCCTTAATATTCTTTAAATTTATCAGAGTATGGCTGGACATATATGAGAGCCGATGCAGAAGGCTTGGATGAAGTTCGTAGACTGCTGGAAGCTGGAAAGATAAAGATACCCGTGGAGAAGACTTACCCTATTGCAGAGGTGAGGCAGGCTCATGAAGCCAAAGAGAAAAGACTTATTACGGGTAAGGTTGTTCTTGAGTTTGACTAATATATATATATATATATATATATATATATATATATATATATATATATATATATATATATATATAATGAAAAATAAACAATTATAGAAATGTGCTTATACAGTACATTTCTTATATAGTATTCTTTTTGAGTTTTTTTTACTATTTTTTCTTTATGATAATTATAACATCAAAATTTATAAATTTTGGGGTCATTTGCTTATACAGCACCAAAGTGTTTATAATTTACATATATCAAAATAAACACCTCAATTAGATGTTTTTTAATCAGTACTTGGGATAATAATTTATGCATTGATTAGGTTTTTTTATTTTAAAAACGAAACGAATACAAGCACTTCATCGTTGTCTTTGTTGCTTAGCCGAACCCCTGCGCTGAATTTTTGCAAAGAAGGAAACTTGCGTCTAACTTTGTGTTTGCATCGGTTAACTCTTTCATTGCTTCGTCAAAACCTTGTGAAAATGAATTCTGTCGAACTCTGCGTCGGCATGAGCGTACTTTGCCCAAAGGTCATGAGTTTTGCCTAAGCCACAATTGCCTGATTTGGGTGAAAATTTTCTTACAATTGGAATATTTATAGTTTAATAAATAATTTACACTTAATTTGCTTTATCCTATAAATTTCATATATCAAATTATCTCATTATTGTTAGTTATTAAGTTTATTATTGAGATGTCACCAAAGAAAGCACATATAATGGAAGATATTGAACAAAATTTGGGTTTGACAATGCTGAAGCTTGGAAGGATGGTTGTGTTTGTTCGGACGGGGCATGAGCGGTTTGCCGAGCTTGGATGACGGCAGGTGAGGCGAGATGATTACAATAGCGAAATGGGGTTGTCTAAACTCGATGTTCAAACATGAGGTTAGACAATTATTTCTTCATGTTCAAACATCCATTGTTGATTGCGAGGGATCTTAAAGAGGGAGGACGATCGATTGGGGTTGCATCGGAGGGAGAGTTGTGATTGTCATGACTAGATCGTTGTAGTTTGTAGAAGTAGACTATTGTTGATGCTGATAGTTCAGACATTCGCAATTAATAAAGATCAAATTGTTGGTTTGCATTTTGTGAGTTTGTTTATATATTATTAAAAAAATAAATAATTTTGATATTTTTATGAATTTAGTAATTTTTATGAATTTTAGTAATTTTTATTTATTCTTAATTTGAAAATGAAGACTCTAAAAACCAAAATTTTAATATAAAGATAAATTTGTATATATATATATATATATATATATATATATATATATTAAATATTTTGAAATATTATGAACTTATTTGAATTTTTGAAATTTTTTGTTTTAAAATTAAAATAAAATTATTAGGGCTTAATTAAAGAATTTCTTCATTTTCTTATTATTTTAATTTGAAAAATGCTATATTTAACACAAGAATATTCACAAAAAATATTCAGCACTAATATAAAATGTAATTTTATTTTTATTTTTACACAGGTTTTATAAAAAGTGTATTTTACTAATAATTTACTTCAATGTTGGACACATTATTTATATATATTTGTGTATATTGGTGTGTAAGTGTAGGAGTTGATATATATTGATAATTTTTAAAATGATTAATTTTAGATTAAAATATTATGTCAAATATAAATAAACAAAAAAAGAAAATAAATAATTTTATAATGCTATTTGTTGATAGCACAACAACATCTCAACAATTGTGGATTTCTTGAAATATGGATGTATTTGGTTGAGGGCAATGTAGATGAGCTCGAACTAACTTAAGTGAGTATAAACCCTTAATTGGGGTAATTTGAGGTCTTTGAGAGCTATAGGGATCAATTAGAGGAAGTAGGGATTCATGTGGCAATTAAAATTATGTGATATATGACTATCTATTGAACAATTAAAATTTGGAATTGCCAAACATGAAGAAGGATGACTTGCCCAAGCCATATAAGCTCGGTCCATGACTTGAAAATCAATGGAGCCAAGTAGAAATAATTGATGAAAGAGTTAGATGACATACTCAAGAGCTTCCTACAAGCATTCAAAATATAAGAATTTTTCTTGATAGCTTGGATTGAGCTCATTTCTACCTTGAAAAAAATGGAAATATTGGCCAATGAACACAACAACCACTGCATCACAATAAGAAATATGAGAAATTGGTAACTAATCTTTTGAAATCTTAAATATTGTCTTTGATATCTAATCAATTGGCTTACTATGACAATTAGTCTTTGTTAAATCATTTTTACCAACCTATGACCGCTATCGTTGTTAAGTTTTTCATGCTAACTAATGATTTTCAAGTTTAAGCTTAATCATTTGCACTAATCCAGGAGCAGAGAGTCTTTCATGCCATGTTATGATTATCAAATCTTTGCTGTGTTAGATAGCTATGATTGTCGATTCTCTGGTGATTCACCAATATTGACCTATGATTATTTAGTATTTATTTAGTCATTTGCATTAACATATGAACATCAAGTTTTAGCTGTGGTGGTAGTTTAGCATGAATGGATAATGTTAACCCGATCATTAGGATCGACGGTTTGTCACATTGACTATCATTTCATACATATTGATCTACCACCTAATATATAGATTATTATATAATTAATTGTTAATTTTATAGATTTTAAGTGTTTTTATATTAGGCACCTAATCATTAAAAATATTGGTGTCCTTTAACTATTTAAGTTTTCTTTGTCGTGCAAGTAATTATCAAGATTTTTTATTAATAAAAGAATGTTGCTACTATATTCTCATAGTTAGCTATTCCGATTAATTCATATAAACTTAGTATTAAATTGATATTGAGACTGTTTGGTTTGAAGTAAAATTGGGATAAAGTAATTTTTTTTGGGTAAAGTGAGATTACTTGCGTTTGATTTGAAATAAAACATGTGAAAATTTTTATAATGTAATTTGGTTTTGCGCTCATTTATAAAAAAACGGCGTAATCCAGTTACATTCGAATTGAGCGAAACTTGCTATCACGTTGAACCGAGCGGAGAAGTCGAACAAAACGCGAGAGAACCTTCACAGGAGAAGCTGAGCAACCGTGACAACCTCGACGTGAAACCTCCTTCTCTAAAAATGAGTTTCTTTGCACGTCTTTTGGGGGGGTGGAACTATTATAGGTATTGTTTATGCGGTTCAAAGCTGGCACGAGCTTGGATGATGTGATCTTTATTTGTATTGCCACCATAGGGTAAGTTATGCATCTAGGAAGGAAGAAAAGAAAATAATCCAATGTGGTTGAAGAATCGGATGGTGTACAGTCTCCCGTTGCCTGGTGGGTGATGAAAATTATGTGTAGTGCTGGTGCCTCAACTTCTGCAGAGGGGTCACCGTCACCTCTGTTAAGATTTTAGGGTTTAATGTTTATGATTCTCGTCGACTGCGACAACGAGGGCGCAATTTTGCTCAAGTTCGACAGGTTCGCGTTCCACGCCCACCTGCTTCGGCACCAAGATCGTCTGCCAGTTTAGTAAACTTTTTATTGAATAAATATGATTGAATGTGTGAAATCTTATAAATTCATATTATATGTTTGATTTTACTAATCAAGCGCTAATTATGTGAATGATTAGATATTTATATATTTGAATTTTTTATTCACCACTTTAACCACCTAATAAGAACTACCTAATTATTTAGATGTCAAATACATGCACTTCATTTTCTTATAAATTTTTGTCTTAATAAATTCTAAAAATTCTCAAAAATAAAAAGGTATAGTATTGTAAATAAATGATTGGTTAAATTTTTTTTTTTTTTTTTTAATATTTATTTATTTTATTTTTGAGAAAATTTGAAGATAATTCAAGCATTATAGTATATTTTTTTGCTTATTCCCCTGCATCTTAACTACGTTTTTGATAGATTCAAATATTTAGGGCATTGATTAAATATAAATAGTTTCTTATTTAATGCATAATACAATACTATTTTTTGTGATAAAAGATATATACTTTTGAATAAATATGTGATTTTTGTAAGCTTAATTTATGTTCTGAAATCTTATAATAGTGAATAATGTTTTTATTGATGATGTATTTATTGTGTTAATCACAACTCTAAAGTAAACTATTACAATATACTCAAATATATTTATCTAATGTCCCATAATAATTAAAACATTTCATAATAATTAAGATTTTCTAATAAAAAAAAGTTTTTGAACATTTATTTATTTTTGGGACATTGAAATGTTTTCTTTAAAAAAAAAATTTAAATAAAGTAAATGTTTTTCAAACGAGTTTCAAACAATTACTTAAAATTTTCTTAAAATGTTTTTTTGGGCACAGATTAATTGAATTATTGTTTTGATGTATTAAAAATAGAGCACATATTTTCTTAAATATAAAAAAATTAAATTATCAAATATAAAAATATCAGTAATTTTATGATATTAATTTTATTTTTTTTAGAGATAATATTTGAAAGTGTGTTAACTAAGGAAAATATTATGATTACATATAAATATACATCAAAAAAATATTCAGAATCAATTAGAATTTTTTTTTATAATTTTTATATATAAATCATATTTAACCCGTTAAATTAATACATACATAGAGAACATTCACTGTCGCGACTTTCTTTATTTTTAGTGCTTTGACGAGCTCCTTCGCTTGAACCCCCAGACCTTCGGCTTCTTCCAGAAACCCTAGGTCGGGACTTCACAACCTGGATCGGCATCGACTGCAATCTTAAGGTTCGCTCGAGAGCGTGGTCTTTTTCGACAAGTGAACTTAGATCTCTACATCAGCGCCGTCGCCCGACTCTCCTGGGCTCTTTGCACGGATCTGCGCGCCTCTGCACTGTGAGCATTTTTCTCCTAGTTCTCTTTCACGGGGTTGCTTTCATTTATTCTGAGGGCATTTATTAGAGGCTGTTGTAATGATGAATTATTAAAAGGATATGTACCCAAATGGATGTTTGATTAAATAAACCTTTTGCACTTTTAGATAAACCAATTGAAAAAACTGGTGTCATTTATGGCATAAAAGATTGAAACTGAGCTGCACGGTATGTGGAGACCACTTAAGGCGGATGGACATGTGAGGTTTGCATTACAGATGCTTCCAAGAAGTAAGATCGCGTCATGTCAATTCTTAAGAGATGAAGAGACCCCATCTTGTCTGCTAGCTCTTTGCATTGTAAACCCCAAGCAACAAAAGTTTCTTTCTTGCTTTACCAATAAATAAGCGAGTCTCCCAAAAAGAACTAGTAGCTGTTGATTGAGCATCTATCGTTAGAATTATCAGCTTAATCAGTGTTAATGTGTTTTGAATTAGAGTGATTAGGAAAATGTAAACCCGAAAAGAATCTCTTTGATATAATACAAAATTTGAAAAACGGTTGAATTATGGCATGTTTGAGAAGCTGTCATATTTGTATGAGGCTTTCTGCCAATTGATGGTTGAGTTAGGTCGGCAACAAGAGGGTGTGCCATCTGTGTACTAGTGGTTTCGATCATGAAGTCCCAGGTTTGACTATCAACAAATTAATTAAAAGATTTAGAGATACTAATTTCTCGACATTGAGATGTCGAACAAAATCATGCAAACATCTTGATATAGGGGGCTTTCGGTTCTCCACTTATGAACAATGACATGAGGCTTTTCTTGCCAGATTGATGCAATTAAGGGCCTTTGCAGAAGTTGCCAATGTGTTGAAAGGTTGTTTAATAACAACCCGTGCAAATGACTGTTTCACCCTTATAAGAATATTTGATTTCATTCTGCTTAACTACATGTACATCACCGTGTCTATTTAAAACTGGGTATTTCTCTTAATGAAACACATGAAACATTTTCGCCTCTCTTCTTCCACCGTGCGTGAGTAACATTCCAACATGGTATCAGAGAAAAACGATCCACATCATGTTCTTTCTCTACGCTGATTCGGCCTCTTGTCTCGCAAGACGATGGTGAACTCGGCAACACAATCGTCGACATTGACAATCCATCCATCGCAATCATCGACTACAAGCACATATCTATTCTATCCATCCCTAGCCACCATTTATCTTATCCTTCCGGCCAAGCTCGACGGTACAAATACACGCTATGGAGATCGCAATTTTTTCTCTTCCGCTCAGTGGAGACGATGACTCTAATCCTGATGCCATTTCTTGGTACAAACAAGATCAATTGATTTTGTTGGTTGACCTCCTCCCTCACTGAAAAAGTTTTTTCCCAAGTCGTTTCCTGCGACTCAGTAGTGGAAATGTGGTCGGCGCTTGCTGCAATCTATGCTTCTTTCTCTCAAGTTCTACTCCAGCAGCTAAAGCTCTGGCTGAGAATTTTGAAGATGGTCGAATTCATCTAGCAAGCGAAAGATCTGGCACACCAGTTCACAACCGCAGGATCACTGATAACCGAGCAACAACTTGTTCTCAGCATTTTAACAGGTATGTGACCCGATTTTGTCTCTATCACTGCTGCCATTAGCGCACGCATCATCCTTATCAAAATTGATGAACTCATTGGTATCTTACTGAACCATGAACTCATGTATGCCGTCCAATCTACTGAGATGATCCCTGCTCTAGTTTTGGTCCACGCTGTTCATATTCAGCATACAGCTGCCCCCTTCTATGGACAAGGGCAGCCCTTTCGTGTTTGAGGATGAGGCAATGGCAGAGGAAGATCCACTCCGCAGTGCCAACTTTGCAGCAAATTCGGTAACACAACCGTAAAGTGCTACCACCAACATAATTTTACCAATCGACTGACCTACTGCTATGCTGTCGTCACCCTCCTCGTACTATTTTTCAACCTCTGTTGATCAGTGGTTTCATGATTCAGGAGCCACTCACCATGTGCAACCATCCATAGCCAATTTGCAAAACCCGTAGTGCTACAATGGGACCGAGAGCTTGCAAGTCGATGATGATACATCCCTACCTATAACCCACATAGGTTCAGTTACAAACCCATATCATACAAACATTTTTTCACTTAAATCAAGTCTTACTCGTCTCCTAATATTTCCAAAAAGCTTCAATCAATCAAGTTTTACTTGCATTGTATTTCATATGTCAAAACAACATAGATTGCATTTACGTGCCATTATTATAGTGCTTTAACAACCATAGCATCTTACTTTTTCTGATACTTGTGGACTTGGTCCTATTGAGAGTGGTATGTTCACAAATATTATACAAAAAGATATGAAGCTCTCAACACTTTCCTCAAATTTAGAAACATAACTAAGAACCTCTTTTGTTCTAGAATTATCTCTTTTCAATCTGATGGAGGTGGAGAATACATAAAATTTGCTACCACATTTTCATCCCTCAACACACCACCGATTCTCCGCACCAAATACTCCTGAACAAAATGACAAAGCTGAACGTATACGTCGCCATATTGTGGAAATCGGCCAAGCATTACTTCTACATGGTCACCTCCCTAACACTTTTTGGATTCATGTTTTTCAAATGACCACATATTTCTTCATTCGCCTCCCGTCTCCTCAACTTCACCACAAATTCCCATATGAATTCCTCTTCCACCGCCCTCCAGATTACCAATTCTTAAAAGTCTTTGGGTGCCTAAGTTTTTCGTGGTTAAAACCTTATGCAACAAATCAATTGGAGCCTCACTCTTTACCATGTGTCTATCTAGGCTACAACGGGCAGCACAAAGCCTTCATTTTCAATCATGCTCCTTCCAAGATGTTTTACATATCCTGATATGTCACCTTCTATGATTGTATATTTCCATACAATCAACAATTACCATTGCCAAACCTGCCATTACACCACAGCCCAGGAACAACCATCATAGTCCCAGTCTCAATGTGGGACAATTCGGACACCGCTGCCACTGCAGCTGTTGACAGCAGGGTGATAACAGCCACCCGCCGTCAATCTCAGGGTCGCATGCTTCATCATCTACCCGACCGCCCTCTCCAGCCACACCACCCTCGTCTGAACACAGTGATGACAGCTCAGAGTTTTTCAGCCCAATTAGCCCCTCCCTGCACCAATGTTCATCTAATGCTTATCCGGTCAAAAACTGGGCACCCGGCTTAGAGCATCCTTGATGGCTGCTCCTCGCTTCCCTTCCATTCCCTTTACATACCGGCAAGCGACGAAAGATCATCACTGTGTTCAAGCCAATAATGATAAATTGTCCGCCTTTCACAAAAATAGTACATGGAGTCTAGCTCTCTTTCCATCCAAGGACAATGTTGTCAGCTGCAAATGGCTCCTCAAAAATTCAATTACAACAGCGATGACTCCATTGCTCATCACAAGGCACGGTTAGTTGCCTGAGGATTCACTCAGAAAGAAGACGTTGATTTCGTCAAACCGGTCACCATCCGAACTGTTATTACGCTTGCCCTCACCTTGAAGAGGCATATTTGACAACTTGATTTTGATATGGTAATCTTCATGACAACATCTGCATGGAACAGCCTCCCGACTCAACTGTCCACCAAGACTATGTTTGCCATCTTCATCGTGACTCTTTGGGTTAAAGCAATATCCTAGAGCATAATGTCATCACAAATCATTCACTGCCCTTGAGTCTTTAAGATTCTACAGTGCAGTCAATGACACTTCTATGCTCTATGCTCATCTACCGTCATGGTACTGATCTCATGATGTTCCTTGTGTATGTAGATGATGTTCTCCTCACCAGCAGCAATGACTCCTGCATCCAGCAGCAATGACTCCCGCATCCAGCAGCTTATCACCTTCTTCGCAGCTCGGTTTCCCCTCAAAGACATGGGATCGGTCCGCACCTTTCTTAGTCAACTTGTTTTGAATCAAGAGTGGTATGTTCAAGATATTCTGCATAGTGTTGGTCTCCAATACTCCAATCCTGCATCTACTCCAATGGTCATGCAGACTAAACCAAGAAAACTTACTGATGAAACCTTTTCGGATTCATGCTTTTTTGCAGTAATGTTGATGCTCTTCAGTATCTCCAACACACTAAACTGAATATCACCTTTAGCGTAAATAAAGTTTGCCAATCCATGCATCAACCAATCACCTCTGATTAGTGAGTTGTCAAGCGTATTCTCCGGTACCTCAAGTATGCACCTCTCTCTGGTATTCACCTACAACGACTGTCCCAGCTCATTATTTTGACCTACTATGATGCTGATTGAGCCAGCAGCCCAAATGACTGCAAGTCCACATCGGGCTACTACATCTTCCTTTGTCCAAATCTTATCTCTTGGTTGTCCAAGAAATAACGAACCGTGGTTCGCTCTAGTACGGAAGCAGAATACAAGGCAGTTGCGAATACAACCAACGAAGTCATGTTGATTGTATCTCTTCTCACTAAACTCAGTCTCTCATTAGCTTCCTCATCAACAATCTTCAGTTACAACTTGAGAGCTCTACATTCTTTACAACCAAACCTATACTTGACACTCACATGAAGTACGCTGAGGTGGACTATCATTTTGTTCACGATATGGTTAAAACAACGAAACTTGCAGTTCAACACATTCCAGCTGAAGATCAACTAGCCAACCTTCTAACCAAAGTCTCTACTGACTGCCTCTCATCATTGGATCACCTCGAAGATCATCGCCTCACCAGCACTGAGCTTGTTGAGGAGTAATGACAACCTGTGCAAATGACTGTTTCACCCTTACACAAATATTTAGTTTTGTTCTACTGAACTGCTTGCACCTCACCATGCCGATTTAAGACCAGATATTTCTCTTAATGACGAAAACATTTTGGCCTCTCTTCTTCTACCGTGAGTGTGTAACAATTGTCGGCCTTCTCTTTCTGTTTCATTCTATTTTGATGCAATAATTTCTGTGACTTAGATATATTTATGTACAGTTTCTCCCATAGGCCTGTTTAAAATTTATAGATTCCAAGTTCTTTGATTCTAATAACCTTCATAGTGTTTGTACTGAATCAAAATTATGAAACTCAGCTGTCGGCTACAAATGCGTGAAAAATAGCTTTCCCTCCAATTATGGATAATTTTCCGCCGCTAGATTGTTCGAGCGCTGTAATAAATCAGCACGGAGACGAGGACGATGAGTGGGTGGTTGTCAAGAAACAAAGAATAACGATTCTAATCCCTCCGCCGTCAATCCCAACCCGGCAAATGGATGAAGAAAAGAGGCTGAGCCCCACCGGGCAGCCAAATGGGGACGAAAGGGATGGGAGCAGGAGTCGGAAGAGGGGCAGAGACAAGAGAGTTGTGTCGGTCCCAGCAAAGTGCAGAGTAAAACCAGTGATCCGGCGAGGTTATAACATTAAGCCCCGTGTTGATTGTTCAGATCGTCCCCATCTCGTTGGCGGAAACCGAGATTGGCTGCAGCACAAGCAGCTGAAGCCCTCTCCATCACGCGGCGGCGCGGCGAACATAATCAATCGGCAAATCAGAGCGACGAATCTGGGAAGGAAACTCAGAAGCCTCGGCGGGACGAGGAGGTGGATGTCTGAGATTGGACTCGGCCGCTTTGCCGCGGTGTTTGATGGGGATAGGATGGGCGACTATCAGATGGCTAATCTCTCTTCGGGGAAGCTCAAAGGCATGGGAATGAATGCGGTGGGACACAGGAGGAAGCTGATGCACGCCATTGATCTCTTCTCTCAACCTTACTACAAGCTCAGGGTTTAGCGGCAGAGGCAGGGCTTTCTTCTATTTCTATATGCAGACAAGAAGCTTGCTGTGGTTTTTCTCCTTCCATGCGCGAACATTTCATCCTTTTGGATTTCTGTGAAATGTCTGCCTATTTATTTCTTTAGCTGACATTATTATCTTGTAATAAAAGATATTCTCACATTTCGATTCAGTTCTTAATTATTTTTTATGTATAAAATTGGGATGAATTTAAATATAAATAAATTTCTAATTATCCTCTAAATAAATAAAAATAGTAAAATAATAGCAGTTGATACTTCATATTATAAGTTTAATTTTTAATATATATTTTTTATCATCATCCTTTTTTAGAAAACCTATAATTATTTTATTATTTTTATATTATAAAAAATTATTATCTCTTTTAATATTTTCTAATCATTAATAAATAAAACTTATATTATGTCAAAAGTTTTTTGTTTCTTTGGAAAGACGGTGAGGTGAGAGCAAAGAGAATACTGTGAGATGTGGGATTAAACTCTTAACCAAAATTATAAATTTATCTATTTTAGTTTTGCTATTTAAACCAGCAAATAAATATTCTCTAATATCTTACAACAGATATGATAAAAAAATTTCAGTACTATAAGAGTTATAATTATTATTAATAAAAATATTATATATAAGGCACAGAAAATATATATAAATTAATCTTAAAATTATACTTAAATCGTACATTTTTGCTCTTATAATAATAATTTGAAATGATTAAGCATAGTATTTTAATTTTTATTTGTGATGCTAAAAATTCTTATTAATTTTTCGGTGTGAATATTTTCTTTTTTGAATGTTTTCGGAGTGAATATTTTCTTTTTTTGAAAAAATAATGATTTTTAAATAAGAAATATATATTTAATCCTTTTTTAGAATAAATTTAAAATCTTAACTATTTATCTAAACAATCATTCACTAGTCTTCAGGAGCAATTGTCCCCTGCTGCGGCTAGTATTTAATGTATCGAAAAAGGGATGCTAGTCATGCGAAAAACCGGCCGGCAAATGTTAGCGGCCGTCGGCCGCCGCTTCGTCGCATCCGCCGCCATTGTTCTCTTCAGTCATGCTCTGTTAACATCGTCGTCGGAGGTCCAGCAGCTTTCGCACCCTTCTTCTTTCCTCGGGATATCCCCGCAAGACGAGCAGTACTTCTCTGAATCCCGCTTCCCCTGCAGGGACGGATCCAAAATCTTCGATCAAACCCGCCTCAACGATGGATTCTGCGATTGCCCTGACGGAACCGACGAACCCGGTGCGTTTTCGGATTTACTGAACCCTAAAAATCTCAACCTCTTTTTTTTTTTTTTTTTTTTTTTCAATTTTCTTGTCATTTGTTTCTGGGAGATTTTTTGCCCTAGCATTAACCGTTCTGCTAGCTTAAGCATTATTCTTTTTTTACTCTTTCTGCTGCTGAGAAAAGCAACCCATGAGCTTGAACTAGAAAGCTGTTTCATGGGAGTTTGCCATGGCAATTAGACCCTTTTAGGCGACCTGCTTTTGATATGCCACAATATTGTTAAAAATTAGTAGTGGTATACGAATGCATTAAGAAAATGGGAAGATTGCACTTTTCATAGAATATCAAATTACATATTTATACATGAGATTGTGTTTCAACTAATTGAAACCATTCAATGTATTCAACTGTACTTGATGATTAATTGAATGAGAGAATGGGTAACGTCTGAATTAATTCTTGCAAAAATTAATTACTTAATTCTTATATGAATTAATTCATTAAAGTAGCATCACATCAAATGCATGAATGCATCATGTAACACATGGATTAATTCATTCTCCATGCATTGACCATTTCATGAATATATTACTTAACACGCCCTCTCAAGTTCATCGTGGCAGAGCAAAGATGAACTTGGAAACTAATTGTGAGAACCGAGGCTTTGAGAATGACTTTGTAAGAGCCTCCACAAGTTGATGTGTTGTTGGAGTGTTTGAAGTTGCTTTTGAGCTGTAAGTTCACAAATAAAGTGAAAATTAACGTCCACATGTTTCATGTGTGTATGTAGAACGAGTTTATGAGCAAGATAGGTGGATCCAACATTGTCACACCATATTCGCGGAGCAGCTGCCAAGGAAAACCCAAGGGAATGAAGAAGGTGTTGTATCCAAAGTAGTTCACTAGTTGTGTGATGCACAAATTTGTACTCGGATTTAGTGCTTGAGTGAGTGACAATTTGTTTCTTTTTCGATGACCAAGAGAGTAGAGAGGAGCCGAAAAAAATACAACTTGCCAAATCAGCATCACTGAATGCTTGCAGAGAGAAGGATTGAAGCTGTTGGAGTATGATGCCATGTGAGATGGTATGCTTGAGATAGTGCAAGATGCACTTAACTGGCATCCAATGTTCTTGTGTCTGTACATCCATAAACTAAGTACTTTGTTGACGTTGTAAGAAATATCAAAGTGAGTGAATGACAAATACTAAAGGGCCCCAATGACCTATTTATATGGTGTAGGATCGGGTAGCGAAGTGTCTGAGGTAGTAGAGAGCTTGAGTTTAGTTGCCATTGGTGTAGAGCAGGGCTTGCAATCTGTCAAACCTATTTGAAGTAGTACCTCACGAATGTAGGTGGATTGTGAGAGGTGGAAAGCGAAGCCAACTCTATTGATCGAAGCTCCAAACAATTGGTGTATTTCACCAAGATCTTTCAGAGAGAAGTTATTTGAAATAGTTGTAATGCAAACAAAGATAGCTGAAAAATCAGAACTTGTGATAATAATGTCATCAACATATATCAACATAAAAAGCTTAATCAAGCCTTGAATAAGGAGATGTCAAGTTTGTTTGCAGCAAAAACGAAGTTGGACCAAAAAGTTTGACAACTTCGAAGACCAAGCTCGAGGTGATTGTTTTAACCCATAGATTGTTTTGTTTAAATGACATATTGGCCCATATATGACTTTGTTTAAATGACATATGTGAGAAGGGTGCTGACGATCAATAAAACCTTGGGGCTGAGCCATGTAGATAACTTCTTCAAGGTTACCATTTAAGAAGGCATTGTTAAAATCCAACTGACGTGCGTACTTTTCAATTGAATGTGGTTGCAATAGTTAAGAGAAGTCGAGCGGTGGTTGGCTTGACAACTAGACTAATGTCTCATAGTAATACAACCCATATTGTTGATCAATCCACGCGCAACCAAGCGAGTTTTTTACTTGGAAATCGTGCCATCAGGATGATATTTAAGAGGATAGATCAATTTGCCACTGACAATGTTTACGGTGGAATCAAATGATACTAAAGTCCAAGTGTTGTTAAGTAAGGCTTCGATTTCTTCGGCCATAGCAAGTTGCCACTTAGGAATCTTAACGGCTTTTGTAAAACATGATGGAGGAATGCTATCAAGAGAAATAATCTTGGAAGAATTGAATATTTAACTGCATAAACTTTTGATTTTAAAGATCTAGTTTTGGAACAAGTTACCATTGAGTGAGTGTTTGTTGGTTCCATAAAAGTAGCCGAAACTGAAGCCGAGAGGAAGTCTGGTCGTCATCTTGAAGGTCTGGGACCAGTCAAGGTTCAGTTGCAGGTCGAGTAGAGTTCCTAGCAGCTGATTTGTCTGCAACAGAATTGGGCGGCTGAATGGAGGTATGGTTATGCACTATAGAGATCAGAACCTGCAGAGGCGGATGGACATTTTGATTGAAAGAATTGACTGTATATGGAAAACTGTCTCATCAAACACAATATGGCGTGATATATATTGTTTATTTTGATGAAAATCATAATATATATATATGCTTGATGGCGGCTGCTATATTCCAAAAAAATACAAGGTCTGGAGCTTTGGTCAAGTTTGGATTTGGTGTATGGTCGTAACCGCTGATAACAGAGATAACTGAAGATTTTTAAGAATGAATAGTCGGGTTGTTTGTGATCTAAACGAGAATATGGCGAGAGATTTTGAAGTGAGCAAAAAGGTAAATGATTGATAAGATAGGTTGCAGTATAAAAAGCATAATGCCAAAATTATGGAGGAAGACTGGCTTTGGCTAATAAAGTTCGTCCAAGTTCGAGACAATGTGTTTATGATTTCGTTCTGAAACGTTGTTTTGAGATGGAGAGTGTGGTACAGAAAATTGGGGATGAATTCTGAATTTAGTTAGGATTGAAGTGAAATGGCATAATTCACCACTGATGTCAGATTGAAAATTTACAATATAATATTTCAATCATATTCTTAAAAGCTAAGAATGTATGTAAAGCATCAGATTTATATTGTTAAAGATAAAATTAAATAAAACACGAGTAAGCATCTACAAAAATATCAGATGGGGACCCCATACATCTGAGTAAACTAAGTGCAATGGTGTAGAAATAGTAATTGACTTGGAAGGTAGATGGAGTCGTCTGCTTTTGGCAAGCTGATAGGGAGTGCATGATGAAGCTGGTGGGCGATAAGGAAGTTGTAGTTGTTGATGTATTGAAACTTTTAAGTTGTAGGATGACCCAGATGATCATGCCAAAGAGTGGTGGTGGCTTGGCAGGTAAGAGTTTGTGGTGGAGGATGCAAAGACGGAATTGATGGAAGGCAATATAGTCTTTGATGAAGATGCCCATGAAGGAGTTCTCAATTCATCTTGATATCCTTTACAACACAATAAGAAGGGTGAAATTCAAAATAAGCACGATTGTCTGAAGTAAAGTGACTAATTGGGTTATTAGTAATGCTTGGAACACAAAGAATATTATTTTGATGAAAAACATTGTTAGAATGAGAAAAGGAATAGTAACTAGTGTGAGTAATGGGAAAACCATCATCAATTCTCATTTGAACATGATCCAAACCATTGTACGGTTGAGATAGGTGTAAGTTCTGCAAATCAGCTGTTACATGATGAGTAGCCCCAGAATCAGGAAACCAAGGATCAACCATGGGAGGCGTAGCCAAATAATTTGCTTGAGCTCGAGTAGGAGGGTAGGCAGATAGATTCTGCCTGTAATAGCAATCTTTGGCAAGATGACTAGTTCGATTGCATAATTGGCACATTAGTGCATTGAATCGACACCGACCTTGCCAATGAGATCTTCCACGACCTCTAAATCGGCTACACTGAGGAAGTTCATAGACTTGTTGAGAATGCTTATGGTGATTCTGATGAAAGAGCAAGCCGCTGTTTTTAGAGAATTGCAATGAATCACTTCTTCAGAATGTGAATATAGCATATCGTAATTGAGAAGAATACCAACAAATTCATCCAAGGAAATGGGATCTACTTGGCCATGATACTTGCAATTAGAGATGCGTATTCCGGTCCAAGCACAGTGAGAAGACTTAAAACCATGTGTTGATAAAAATCTGGAGAACCGGCAGAGGGAAGATTTTGAGACAATGGATTTTGCTTTTTGGATAAATTCGGTCATATGAGTGGAACCTTTCTTCATTGTTCTTAATTGATCCACACTTGTGAGATGAGGCAAGAATTGTAGCTAGTGCCTTCCATATTATAAAACAATTTCATTATTAAGGACTTGTGCAAGAATTGGTTTCGTTAACGTGGATATGATCCAACTTAATATTAGATGATCCTGCCTGAACCAAGAAACATAATCAGGATTTAGATTGGTACATTTTGGTAAGGTTATTGGTGGAGAGGGTGTAAAGCCATCAATGAAGCCTGTTAGCCTATGAGCTCGAAAGATTGGAAGAAATTGGAACTTTCAAAGTGGGTAGTTGTTCTTATTAAGCTTAACATTAAGAAGATGATGAACATTGGTTACCGAAGAGGAGATTTGCAATTCATTTTCTGTCTTGACAATTTGCGATGATACGGTTGGATAGTCCATTACTGGCCGTTGTAAAGGGCTAGCGTTTCTCGAAATCAAATAATGAAAATTGTCTTTTGCTGATACCAAGTTAAAAATTAATTATAGTATACATATGCAATAAGAAATTAGAAGATTACACTTTTCATTAAATCTCAAATTACATATTTATACATAAGATTGTGTTTCAACTAATTGAAATTGTTCAATGTATTCAATTGTAATCGGTGATTAATTTGAATGAAAGAATTAGTAATATCTGAATTAGTATTGCAATAATTAATTCTTTAGAGTAACATCACATCAAACACATGAATTAATTCTTGCATTGAAATATTAATTGGTAACGTCTGAATTAATTTTTGCTTAAATTAATTCCTTAAAGTAACATCACATCAAATACATGATTGCATCATGTTATGCTTGTATTAATTCATTTTCCATGCATTGGCCGTTTCATGAATTTATTACTTAACATATATAATTATTTATATTCAACTGCCCTCAGACCAACAGTATAAAAGATCTTAAACTTCAGATTTATGTTATTTAATAATCCTACTTAAATTTAATAATTCTACCTAAACTTCAGATCTTAAACTGCCCTCGAAATGCAAAATCAGGTATCAAAGGCACGCTGTATAATAGAATAATTATGCCGACTGTGATAAAATATTTCTTTTTAGAAGAGCAATGTTCATCGTGGCTATCTCTATCCAATTTTTATCCGGTGAAGTCTTAGCTACTTGGCTATCTTTCATCTATTATTCACTATGATATCTAGATATTTTATCGGGCTGCTTTGATACTTCTAAACGTTGATTAATGCAAAAACACATGTACATATGATGGAACCACACACAAATGTGTGGGCCCAACCAGCTTCGTCTTGCCCTGCCCTGCCACTTTGGTCCATGCTATGTAGTCCTGTCAATTTGCGTTGTCAAGCTGGATCCGAGCCTGACCCGAAATTAAATCGAGTCAACAACTCCCAACTCCTTAAACTGTAAACCCTATACCCTAAAATGGGTTAGAACTCTCAATCCACACTCGACCCTATCGTGTTCGGATTGGTTCAGAACCAACTTGATTCAGAATTGACTTGATTAATTCTGTTTTATAGAAATTAAAGTTAAAGCATAAACCATTTAAACCAGACCCTTGTTAACCCAACCCGACTTGACACTATTAGCCCACAAAATATTTTTATAGCCAATAACATAACACTAAGCAGCATTATATTATTCAAACATTATAGAACTTTATTATACAATAATCTGATTAATAATCAGCATCATACAATTTATTCAAAAAAAATAACATAAAATATTATTTACTAAATTATCCAAACATTATACAATTATCCAACTATTATCAAAATTCCAGCATTATGCATTTATGCTAAAAAATGTAAAATAAATAGCAATTAAGTCCATATTAATCTTCAAGAATTTCAATTAATTTTGATTCAATCTTCAATTTCTAGCAGTACCAACTTGCATGGTTGTATCTCAAATTCTCAAATCTCAAACAAATAGTAATAATTAAAAATTCAAATGATAACATTTAAAATTCTAGCAGTAGTAAACCAAACCTTTTAATTCTCAAATATTTTGCTATAATGTCAAGTTCAACACTGCAATATTGTCCAATTCAACATTGCAACTTGCAACACTTTTGCAATCATAAAATGAACAAATTAATAAAAATAATAGTTATCATAAATTGTAATTAATATCCCAATGTCACCATTATACTGATAACTGATAACTTATATGATAATGAGAACTGATAAGGCGTTCAATTGGCATCTCAAAATTTTATACAATTATCCAACTGTTATCGAAATTCCAGCATTATAAATTTATGCTAAAAATTATAGCATTAACAGCAATTAAGTCCATAATCTTCAGGAATTTCAATTCATTTTGCTTCAGCCTTCAATTTCTAATTTTTAGCAGTACCAAACATGCATGGCTATATCTCGGATTCTGATTTCACAAATAAAGAGCAGATTATAATATTTAAAAATTCAAATGATAACATTTAAAATTCTAGTTCCAGTAAACCAAATCTGCATCTTAATTCTCAAATATTTGTTGTAATGTGAAAGTTCAACACAGCAATATTGTCTAGTTTAACACTGTACCCTTAAACACACTTGCAGTTCTAAAATGAACAATTAATAAAAATATAAAAATGACCGCTATTATAGAGCATAAATACTATCCAAATTTTATCATTAAACAAATAGCTGACAGCATGTATGATAATGATAACAGATAAGTCACTCAATGGGCACTTCAAACTTTTATGCAATTATCCAACTATTATCCAAATTCCAGCATTATACATTCATACACAATTTTTTAATATATTTGATGGATTGATCGTATTTATCCAAATACAATATTTACAAATCATGTTTGTTGTAACTCTTAACCAAGCAACATAAGTTTGTACAGGCTTAAATACTAATTTTGTCCCGAAAGTTCCAATTGTGTTTATTGTTTGGTTTTGAATTTTTCGTATTGTAACAGCAAACATAACTTCAACAAAAAATTGATGAAAATTAAGACCCAAATGATAATCATGATTTTATGATTTCATTGAGACCTTTGGTATAAAAAATTTTCCCCAACATGCGTTCCCATCATATTTTTTTCTTAGAGCACCTTATTGTCAATCTTTTCAATGAGCAGTCTTGTGCCATTGTAAATACCGATATATTGATTTTAATTATGTAATAAAATTGCAGGTACTTATCTTGACTTGAATTCAATGATCTGAAATTCCTTTAAAGTTAATAGTATGTATTTACTCAAGATTGTAGCCGAATCTTTAAACTTCGTTCAATGTTTATACGGGATGTTATCAATGCTACAAAGATTTATGAACTTTCCTGTCATTAAGTATCATTTTATTTATGAGATCATCATCATCACGTATCAGAGCAATTATACGTGTGTTTGTGTGTGGGTGTGTGGGTGTGTGGTGTATATGTATTGTGTTTAGGGTAAGTGATGCAGGGCAACACTAGGGTTTGGTGTTGCCGGGCTCTAATGCAATCCTAGAGTTCGTGAATGCTTGTAAATGCAGATTTGTTTAAGATGTATTTGGAAATTTAAGCACTTTTAGCACAGCCGCTTCAGATCAATTAAGCTTCAGCATTTGCCTGCAGAAGATTTCACAGTAATTTGAAAATAACTTTCGTTGGCAATGAGGTGTCCTGAGTCACGAATAGGAAGAGCGGTTGGCACCGGTTCCGGATCAAAGGAAGAGCGGTTGGCACCGGTTCCGGATCAAAGGAAAGGCTCCGATCCGGAAAAGGTAACTGGCACTTCGAGTTTGTGATGACCCATGTTAGGTTGGTAACAACCAATCTAACATCGGTTGCATCTTTTCGCAGGATCATATTGGCAGTCAGGTAAAATAGTAGTTAAACAAATATCCAAAGCCATTCAAATATAAGAAATATAATTCATTCAATTTAAAGCATATAATATCCAAAAATTTATTACATGAAATTCATTATACATCGAATTATTAATCTTTGAAAAGGCAGTTATTTTCCCGTGCTATGCCTTTAGATTATATCAACCGCCTCTAGCTATAATTGATCTGATATTATAAAAATAATGCCTTAGTGCACATTCTAAATACAAAGGATATTAAAGATATACTTAAAGCAGAGCAGGAAGCAAAAATGATAATAATTACAGGAAAATAGTGTGTTTCAAATACAAGATAAATATGTCCCATGCAAACTAACTGTTCTTTTCACATGCCAAGTTTTCAAAAGAAAAAGCAATAATATAGCGTAAAATTCATGTTTATTTTTATGACTTGATATTATGAAGCAATGTTAGTGGTTCTGATGGGCAAGGCTAGAACCGTGAGGTTGGGTTCATAAAAATGCAATTAAGCATGTCCTTCACCTGAGTCCCCTTAAAGGCTCCAGATGGCACCTTCACCTAAGCCTCTCTCAAGACTTCAAATGGTATCCTTCATCTGGGCCCCCGTTAAAGGCTCCAGATGGCACCTTCACCTGGGCCTCTCTCAAGGCTTCAGATGGTATCCTTCACCTGGGCCCCCGTTAAAGGCTCTAGATAGAATCATATATGCAGTTAAGCATGACCTTCACCTGGGCCCTCTCAAAGGCTCCAGATGGCACCCTTATGACTCCTGATGGACTAGCTTCGTCCTTAACTTAATTTAACCTCCGTATCGGAACCCTTTGCAACATTCACAATATACATAAACATCTTCTTATCTCTCTAGCAGTAAGAGTAAAACGTAACAATATAAAACAGGTTCAAAGCGATGCTTAAACAGCAAAAAGATAGAAAGCATAGAAAAGTATAAAAGTAATATCCAGTGTACCTTTTGTGTTTGACTTAACTAGATGAATCACTCACAAACTTGATGTGTTTGCAAAATTTATAATTGAGATCCTATTAAACTTTGCAATGACCTATTTATAAGGTTTAAAACTTATATTTCGGTTCTTAAACTTGATTTTAAAATCTCAAAGTCGTAGAGAAAATTTTTAGGCTAAACAATGCTTTCCTAAAACTCTTAATTTTGTTCTCAATTTCATGCTTAGTTTGAATGCAAATACTTATAGGTTAGAAAATGTATCAAATTCCATTAAATAGAAGTTAATCTATCGCATAGATTTTCTCATATTGAAATTTAGTTGCAGGTGATATCTAAAATAGCTAAGCATTCACTTATTTAAGCATATATGAGTTTAACCTTATCAAATTCTATTTCTTAAATCTTATAATAGCATGATTTGATAATTAAACTAAAACTGGAATTAGACATCTAGGGTTTGCTACTAATGCACGCTAATAGATTAACCGAATTATACTACTCATAAAAATTGCAACATAAAACTTGAAATCAAATTAATTATTATTATGATTATTATTGTTTATTATAAATATACCTATATAAATATATATACATATATATATATATTCATATATATATTCATATACATATATATATATATATATTCATACATATATATATACGTATTTATATATTATTCCTTTAAGAGGATTGGCAGCAGAGTCCTTACCTTAGCCGAGAAATCGAGCGCACAGACAGGGGATCGACGCAGGATTTGTCGCAGAGTCGAGCGCAAGGGAGTTGCCACGGAAGGACACCCGAGCGGAAGGATCGGTCGAGCGCAAAGGAGGAGTCGACGCAGAGGTAGAGGTCGTGCGCTGCGAGCTCTTGACGTCATCTCTCGGCGTACGATCGGATGGAGGGTCGAGCGGCTCTGACTGCTGGACGCGGCTCAGGTATGTTTCTTACGAAAGAGAGGGAGAGGCGAGAGGAGGTTGTGAGGAGTCGAGAGTCTTCTGGCGCTTTTATAAGGCGTGCGTACGTAACACACGCCTGCCGCGTTGCGTTGAGGCGCACGGGAGGTTTTCGACTATTTCGGAAACGACATGATTATAGGAGCCGAGCGGTTGATGAGCACACGTAAGTTTCCAAATTTCCTTCCTAATCGAAATGCAACCTTAATTGCCGACAATTTTATGAGGTTTTCATTTCCTATCTTGATCTTTTGCGCGTAATGGAATTTAAGACTTCCTATTTTAGCTGAAATGAATTTGAAAACTTTCTATATCAAAGATTGAAACTGAAAAATTAAGTTTTGGCGGGAGTTTTAACGGAAAATTGAAAATTGCGGGATATTTAGCGAATCGGGAATTTAATGTTTGATTAATGACCTAGGGTCATTACAAACTCCCCAACTTAAAAATAATGTCGTCCTCGGCATTTCGCCGTAATAGAAAATATTTAGTTGAATGCAAAAAGATTTAATTAAGGTTACCTGAGTTTTGAAATAGTTTGGGATATTCTTTCTTCATATCTTCCTCTCTTTCCAATGTTGCTTCATTCGCACTATGATTCTTCCATTGTACTTTGACCATAGGGATTGTTCTTTTCCTTAATCGATGATTATCTCGTTCTATGATTTTATCAGGCAATTCAACATATGTCAAATCTGGTTGGATAACAATACCGGGTGCTATTATTTGTTGAGATGGTTTCTGTAGGCATCTGCGAAGAGTCGAAATATGAAATACATTGTGAATTGCCGTAAGATTTTCAGGTAGTTTGATTTTATAAGCAGCGGCTCCAATTTTGGTTATCACCTCGAAAGGTCCAATATATCGAGAACTTAATTTACCGGTCACTCCAAATCTAAATATTCCTTTCATAGGACTTACTTTCAGGTATAAAAAATCCCCGACTTGAAATTCTAACATTCTGTGTCTGGAATCATGGTATTTCTTTTGGCGATCTTGAGCCACCATTATCCTGCTCTTTATTAGTTGAATCTTTTTATTAGTTTCTTCCACCAATTCAGACTCGTAAATTTGAACATTTCCGACTTCTGTCCATGATAGGGCGTAAGACATCTTCTGTATAAGGCTTCATAGGGAGCCATGCTAATACTGACCTGATGGCTATTGTTATAAACAAATTCAACTAAAGGTAAATATTTTTCCAAGCTGCCACTGAAGTCAAGTATGCATAATCTTAGAAGATCTTCTAGAACCTGATTTACCATTTCTGTATGTCCGTCTGTTTGAGGGTGAAATGCAGTGCTCATTGCAAGGGTGGTACCTAGATCATCGTGCACTGCTTTCCAAAATCGAGAAGTGAATCTGCTGTCTCTGTCTGACGTAATCGTCTTTGGGATCCCGTGCAATCGGACAATTTCCTGGCGAGCTTCTCCACTGGATCCTTTTGCTTTATTAGGAGAAAGTGCGCAGATTTTGTAAGCCTGTTAATGACCACCCATATGGTATATGCCCCTGATTTGCTTCGGGGTAGACTTACTATAAAATTCATAGCAATATCAGCCCATTTCTATTCCGGGATTGGTAGAGGTTGCAAGAGTCCCCCGGGCCTCTAATGTTCTTCTTTTACCAAATTGCAAGAGTTGCAACGTGCCACAAATTCTCCTACATCCTTTTTTAGTCCTGACCACCAGTATATTTTCTTCAAATCATGGTACATTTTGGAACTTCCCGGATGAATAGTATAACCAGAATAGTGCGCTTCTTGTAATATTGCCATTTTTAATTCCTTATTCTTTGGTACCCATAATCGAGTTTCATAATAAATGTAGCCATCCTTTTTTCTGAAGATCTTTACTTTTCCCCTCCGAAATAATTTTCTTCATCTTTAGATATTCCGTGTCTTTTTCTTGAGAAAATTTTCGCTGTTCCAGCGTTGACTCCGTAGCTTCTGTAACTCCCGCAGCCAGAAGGGCATTCAACTGGCTCGTAGTTACCCATTCTATTTCTAGTTTTTTTAGTTCATTAACCAGGTACTTGTTGATAGTGACTGTGTTGAGGTTGCCGAGTGTACTGACTGATTTTCTGCTCAGTGCGTCAGCTACGACATTTGCCTTATCGGGGTGATATTGAATATCCAAGTTGTAGTCACTAATAAGTTCTAGCCATCGCCTCTGCCGATAGTTTAATTCTTTCTGAGTGAAAATGTATTTGAGGCTTTGGTGATCTGTAAAAATTTCGCATTTTATTCCATACAAGTAGTGCTTCATATCTTGAGAACGAAGACTACTGCTGCCAATTCTAAGTCATGCACCGGATAATTCTTTTCGTGCACCTTAAGCTGACGTGAGGCATAAGCAATTACTCTCCCGTTTTGCATTAAGATACATCCAAGTCCTGCCTTAGACGTGTCGGTAAAATTTGGTAGTCCATCCCTTCTTGAGGTAAAGTAAGAACAGGAGCGGTTGTGAGGGCATGCTTTAATTTCTGAAAAGATTCTTCGCATTCCGAGCTCCAAACGAAGGGTACCAGTTTCTGTGTTAATTTGGTAAGTGGAGCTGAAATTTGAGAAAACCCTTGTACAAATTTTTGATAGTAACCAGCGAGATCTAGAAAGCTTCTGATTTCCGTTACAGATGTAGGTTGCGCCCATTCTTGAATGGCAAGTATTTTCGTTTGATCCACCTGGATACCTTCGGCACTTACCACATGCCCTAGAAAAGCTACAGAATTCAACCAGAACTCACATTTGGAGAATTTTGCATATAGTGCATTAGATCTCAGGGTCTCAAGGACTGCTCGCAAATGAACTTCGTGAACTTCTTCACTCTTAGAGTATATTAGGATGTCATCGATAAAGACGATCACAAATTTTTCCAAGTGAGGCTTTAGGACCCTTTGCATCAAATCCATGAATAACGATGGGGCGTTTGTCAGCCCAAATGATATTACTAAGAATTCATAATGTAAGTATCTTGTTCGGAACACTGTCTTTGGAATATCCTCATCTTTTATTCTCACCTAGTGGTATCCGGATCGGAGGTCAATCTTAGAAAATACTACTGCTCCAGCGAGTTGATCGAACAAGTCATCGATGCGAGGGAGAGGATATCGATTCTTGATTGTGACTTTGTTCAATTCTCGATAATCAATACACATCCTCATGGTACCGTCTTTCTTCTTGACAAATAACACAGGAGCTCCCCATGGTGACATGCTAGGGCGAATGAGACCCTTACTAAGTAACTCTTTTAGTTGATTGCCCAGCTCTTGTAGCTCATTGGGAGCCATTCTGTTGGGTACTTTTGATATTGGTAGCGTTCCAGGAATTAGTTCGATAGAGAAATCTACTTCTCGCACAGGAGGTACTCCTGGCAATTCTTCGGGAAACACATCTGAAAATTCTCTTGCAATTCTTGTCTCGTTTAAAGTAGCAGCTCCCTCATTGTTTCCCATCATCGTCACTAGATAAGCTTCACAGCCTTTCTGTATCAATTTGGTTGCCTGTAAGGCATTGATAAGTGATGCGGTGGTGCTTAGCCTTCCTAAAAATGCCACTGGTCTCCCTGACTTCCTGAGGGTGACCTTTTTACGTTGACATTCAATCACTGCTTGATGGCGGGTTAGCCAGTTCATCCCCAAGATAATATCAAAATTTGCAATGGGGAGGACTACTAAGGTGGCCTCAAATGCTTCACCACTAATTGGAACATCGCACTCACAAATTTTTTCCGCTCTCATGATGGTACTGGATGGTAAACCCACAGTTAGTTTTTCTTCTAATTCAAGGCATGACAATTGTAACTTCCCAGCGAATGACTCAGAAATAAATGAGTGGCTTGCACCCGTATCAAATAGAGTTATACACGGGTGATCAGAAAAATGTAAGGTACCTAATATTTAACGATATGATAATGATACCTTTATAAAATAATTTATTGAGCAAGTAATAAGAAATACCTGTCACAACGTTGTGGTCCTCCGGAGCCATCACTGGAGTTAGGGTATAAACCCTTGCAGTGGCGGAAGGTCCCGTAGCGGGTCCCTTCTTTCGAGTTGGCGTAGTGGCGAGGGCAGATGCTTGAGCATGCCTGTCCCCTGGGGCTAATGCACGAGCAATAAGAACATCCCCATCAATGGTTCTGACGGCTCTGCAGACTCAATAATTATGACCTGGTCGGCCACATCGGAAGCACTTGTTGCCAGTGTGATAACATCTACCGTTGTGGTGTGGTCACTGACACTCTGAATTTTTCTTCTCCCCAGTGATTTTGTCGTCATCTAGTACACTCTATCTTGGTTACCAGATCGAGACCTTTTGAAAGTCTCTTGGGAGTCTGTGGAGGAATATTGTCCTTTCCCTTGGCGTTCAGCTATCCGTTGCTCGTTGTATTCCAGCATAGTTGCATAGTCCAACAGCTCCGCAAAGTTGGTGTGCCTGAATGGTATTAAACTAGTCCGAATTGCGTCTTTTAACCCATCCAGAAATCTGCTGCACCGGGAGGCTTCAGTGTCTACCAGCTTGTGGGCGTAACGGGATAATTTAGTGAATTTGGTTTCATAAGCCACCAGACTCCTTTCTCCTTAACTTGAACGGATAAATTAATCCTCTAAGATCTTTCGCGCAAAGAGGGGTATATATCGAGCTCTAAATACCTCAGCAAATTCCTCCCAATTGATGTCTTCCAAGTCTAGCCCAGTAAACTTGGTCCTGTAGGTGACTATCCACCACCGTTCTGCTTCCCCTTTAAACAGGCTCTTGGCTAGCCTTACTGCATCTGTGGCCGGGCATCTCATATTTTCCAGCTTGCCCTCTACCTCCTGAAGCCAATCTTCCGCTTCCATTGGGCGGGCAGTCCCGTCATAAGACGGCGGTTTCAGCTTCATAAAGGCATTTAAGGCTTCATTGGTTTTATGCTGATGCTCCGAGTGAGGTGCAGGCATAGATCTAGGTGCATAAACAGCGGTGTCATTCTATTTGGCTAAGATTTGTGCCATCATCTCTAATAACCTTTCTGTTTTATTTTTTGATGGTCCCTGAGGTAGAGAGACCTTCACTGGAGTCTCTGTAGGTAATTCTGGATAGTATTCCTCCGGATTCATCTATAAGGAGGGTGATTGCGATAATTAAAGACTTGAATGCATAATTTAGAGAGAGAACTAATATTTTATGTATAAAAAAGTTAACATAAATAAATGTACAATCATTTTGTTACACAAAATTTTGCTTATTAAATGATAATATTCTAAATCAGTTGCTCAAGGCTTTTAGCCCAAAGCTTCCTATATTTATTGGTTGCTTTCTTCTTCCTAGAAGTTGAGGCTGCATTCCTCATTTGATGCACTTTCCTTTCAACCTTTGAAAGATGTTCTTCATGCTCTTCTTCTTTTTCCAAAGTGAATTCGGCCAATTTAGGGAGCACCCACCTTAGTGTCTCCTTCAATTCCTGTACCTCATTTTGGAGGCTGGTGATCTTCTCGTAAGAGACACACATGAACCTTGTCAGATTTTCACCGCGTGCCTCTTTCTTATCCTCCAGTTCTCGAATCCGGTCTTCAAGAGTAGAGGGGCTGAAATTAGGTTCGTTGAAGTCCATTTGCCAAGGTCCTTGGCTTAAGTCAATTTCCGAGTGTTTCGCCGAATGATTAGGGGAATTCATCTGTTAAGGACAAAAACTTATAATTCGTTGAATAATGACCTTAACTAGTCTTTTTTCTACAAGATGTTGCCCTAATAATCCTCATTGTGCCACTAGTTTTCTATACGATATTTTGTTTCTACCACCATCTTACTATGTCACTAGTTTCTTATCATATATTTCATCCCAGTGTATTTATATTTTAAATTGAATGATTTCTCAATTATGGCTTTTATGTCAAGTACTATTTTACTTTAACACTTCCAATCCCGCTCTGATGCCAACTGTGATGACCCATGTTAGGTTGGTAACAATCAATCTAACATCGGTTGTATCATTCCGCATGATCATATTGGTAGTTAGGTAAAATAGTAGTTAAACAAATATCCACATTCATTCAAATTTAAGAAATATCATTCATTGAATTTAAAGCATATAATATCCAAAAATTTATTACATGAAATTCATTATACATCGAATTATTAATCCTGGAAGGGGCAGTTATTTTACGCGCTATGCTTTTAGATTATATCAACCGCCTCCAGTTGTAATTGATCCGGCATTATAAAAATAATGTCTTATTGCACATTCTAAATACAAAGGATATTAAAGATATATTTAAAGCAGAGCGGGAAGCAAAAATGATAACAATTGTAGGAAAATAGTGTTTCAAATACAAGATAAATGTCCCCTGCAAAATAATTGTTCTTTTCACATGCTAAGTTTTCAAAAGGAAAATCAATAATATAGCGTAAAATTTATGTATATGTTTATGACTTGATATTATGAAGCAATGTTAGTGGTTATGATGGGCAAGGCCAGAACCGTGAGGTTGGGTTCATAAAAATGCAATTAAGTATGTCATTCACCTGAGTCCTCTTAAAGGCTTCAGATGGCACATTCACCTAAGCCTCTCTCAAGGCTCCAGATGGTATCCTTCACCTGGGCCCCGTTAAAGGCTCCAGATGGCACATTCACCTGGGCCTCTCTCAAGGCTCCAGATGGTATCATTCACCTAGGCCCCCGTTAAAGGCTCTAGATGGAATCATATATGCAGTTAAGCATGACCTTCACCTGGGCCCTCTCAAAGGCTCCAGATGGCACCCTTATGACTTCTGATGGACTAGCCCCATCCCTAACTTAATTTAACCTCCGTATCGGAACCCTTTGCAACATTCACAATAAACATAAACATGAATTTTACGCTATATTATTGCTTTTTCTTTTGAAAACTTGGTATGTGAAAAGAATAGTTATTTTGCAGGGGACATATTTATTTTCTATTTGAAATACTATTTTTCTATAATTATTATCATTTTTGCTTCCCGCTCTGCTTTAAGTATATCTTTAATATCCTTTGTATTTAGAATGTGCACTAAGGCATTATTTTTATAATGTCAGATCAATTACTGCTGGAGGCGGTTGATATAATCTAAAGGCATAGCTTGAAAAATAACTGCCCCTTCCAAGATTAATAATTCGATGTATAATGAATTTCATGTAATAAATTTTTGGATATTATATGCTTTAAATTCAATGAATGATATTTCTTATATTTGAATGGCTTCTGATATTTGTTTAACTACTATTTTACCTAACTGTCAATGTGATCCTACGGAAAGATGCAACCAATGTTAGATTGGTTGTTACCAACCTAACATGGGTCATCACAGAGTTGTACTTGCCATGCGGGTGTGTTCGGAGGCGCTTCCGTTCCAAAACCACTCGCAGCGACCGGATTTAGATTTGCACTCCTACAAATAATTTCTACCCGAAAATCGCACGAGAAAATAATTAAATAAATTCAGTTTAAGGTATGGGAAGAACAAACACACGTTTGTTTAAACCGGGAGCGAGAAGGGTGATCCGAGTAGATTTCTTGCGGTGGCTAGGGCAACGACTGCTGGGCAGTGAAGGCGGTTGGACAATGGTGGCTGAGGCAGCGGCGGCGGCGGCTGGGCAGTGGCAAGTGGCGGCCGGCAGCGGTGGCGGAGGCTGGCAGCAGCGGCGGCAGAGGCTAGACAGCGGCGATCGGGCAGCGGCGACAGCTGGGCAGTGGCGGCTGGGGTGGTGGCAGCGGCTGTCCTGCAGGGAGAGGTCCGAAGGAAGCAAGGAGAGGGGTCCGGAAGGTGGTGGCTAGGGTTTGGAGAGTGAGGATTTGGACACTAGGGTTTCCCCGGGGAAACAAGAGCCGTTCTCGCTGTTTGGAGAAAACTCAGAATTTCTATTTATCAAAATTGAAATTAACATATAGATTTTGAGAATTTATAATACCCTCAAAGCAATCTAGACCTTAGAGTATTTTTAATAAACAATCGGAGGGCTAATATTCGTCCCTCCGATCAATACATGAAACGGACAAAAATAAATGCGAAAATGAGATCGAAACGGACGAAAATAAATGCATAAAATAAAACTGAAATGTCAAGGCCGGTATGGGTCCAGGCGGGCTCGGCGGCGAGACCCGCGTCGAAGATGGTCCCCATCAACTCTCCCCCGCTCAAAAGCACTCATCACTGGTGAGTGGTCTGTGCGGTAGCGGGCTAAGAGGCCAGCATCCAATCTCTCAATCTCCTCTGCAAGTACCCAACTGTCCTCCGTGTCGGTCGTCCTCATTAACGAACCAAGTATCTCTGAAAGCCACCCTCAGTAGTGGCAACTGTCTCCTCATCCAGAATCAGCTCTGGCAGTGAATCTCCTCGGGATAAATCTGTCTGTGGACCTCGGTATCGGCAATAGGTCCTCAACTGAAGCTCTGTTCTCTGGTGCTTGGGTGCTACCATCAGGGGTGGTAGTAGTAGGGGAAAAAGTAGGCATGGCTGTCTGTGGAGCTATATCCTCACCAACATACTGCTCTCTCATACGTTCCGGTTCGGAACTATCTGCAGAAGGTTCGTCAGGTCCCAGTGGGTGTCTGTAAAATCGGTTCCGATCAGCCACATTGAACACTGGATGTACTCCCCAATCACATGGCAAGGCTAACTGGTATGCATTTGTACCAATCCTTTTCGTCACCCTGTATGGTTCGGTTCTTCTGTCGACCAGCTTCTTCAGGCTTCCCAAGGGAAGCTTATCCGGACTCAGTCGCACCATCACTAAGTCACCTACCTCAAAAGATGGTCCTTTCGTCTGGCATCAGCTTGCAGCTTATAATAATTGTAGTTGCTGTGCAATCTGCGCTCAATCTCCTTATTAATTCATGCAATTGTAATGCAAGTTCTGATGCAAACTGACGCGTCCTATGAGTGTACGGTAGGGGAACTAAATCTAGAGGAACCCTAGCCCTATGGCCGTGAACTATCTCGTTCGGAGACAACCCAATTGACCGGTTTAATGAGTTATTGTAGGCTAATTGGGCGTGTGGTAAGATTAGATCCCAATTAGCCTTGTGGTCCCCAACCAGACATCTCAGCAGATTCCCTAGGCTACGGTTGACAACCTCAGTCTGGCCATCGGTCTGTGGGTGGTAGGCTGTCGAGAACTTGAGCTTGGTTCTCATAAGACGCCACAAGGTTTTCCAGAAATAGCTCGTGAACTTGACATCCCTGTCAGTCACTATCGTCTTGGGTACACCCCTATGAGCTACCACCTCTCTAAAATAAAGTTTCGCCATGGCAGAGGCGTCGTCAGTTTTGGGGCACGGGATAAAATATGCCATCTTGGAGAAGCGATCTACTACCACATGGAGTCGTGCTGGCCCTGTGTGCATGGTAGTCCTAGCACAAAGTCCATACTGACATCCTCCCAAGGGGTGGAAGGAATGGGTAGAGTGGTGTACAGTCCATTGGGTTGCTTATTTCCATTTGCAACCTGACACACCCTGCAGCTTCTCACAATCTGGGCGATGAACCTCACCATCCCCGGCTAGTAAAATCTCTCCAGAACAAGATCTACTGTCTTGTCCCTCCCAAAATGTCCTCCTAGTCCTCCACCATGCAATTCCCATACTATAAAATTGCACATAGATGTATTGGGAATGCATAGTCGTGTGCTCCTAAATAGGTACCAGTCCCGAATGACATAGTCCGTAGTGTTGTGGTATGGGTCGGCGGCTAGAGCACTATAGATGCCACTAAAATCAGGGCATGTGGCATAATCCTCGATCGTGCGCTCAAAGCCTATCACATGTGCTCTCATCTCTGTGAGGACAAGGGTAACTCTGCTCAAAGCATCGGCTGGTGTGTTATCCTTCCCTTTGCAATGTTTGAGTACGAAGTCGTACTCCTGTAGGAAAGACACCCACTTTGCTTGGCGTGGGCTAAGCTTGTGCTGCGAGTTTATATATCTAAGAGCTTGGTGATCCGAGTGTAGGATAAACTCCTTTGGCAACAGGTAGTGCCTCTAGTGTCTCAAGCTCTACACTAAAGCATAAAACTCACGCTCATAATTAGAATAATTTAGTTTTGGGCCCGAGAGTTTCTTGCTGAAATATCCCACAGGGTGGCCCTTCTGGGTGAGGACTCCACCAATCTCAACGCCGGAAGCATCGCAAGACACCTCAAAGGTCTTGCCAAAATCTGGCTATCTCAACAGTGGGGCAGATGACATCTTCTCCTTTATAAGCTGAAATGCTTTTTCAGCAGAAGATAGCCACTTGAACTCGCCCTTCTTGGTATACTCTGTGATAGGGGCCATGATACCACTAAAAAGTGGCCAGGCCTTGAAAGCTACGCACATCATGGATGTTTTGTCGCGTTGGCCACTCCATGATAGCCTTCACTTTCTCGGGATCAACGGAGATTCCCGAGGAGCCTTATGTAATCCAGAAAGATGACAGACTCCACGAAGAATGTGCACTTCTTCATGTGGATGTACAGCTTTTCGGCTCGCAGGAGCTCGAAATGGTGCGAAGATGACCCAGGTGGTCATCGCTAGGGCGGCTATACACTATAATGTCATCGAAATAAACGACGATGAACTTACCCATGTAGGGCTGGAAGACATGAGTCATCATCCGAGCAAAGGTGCTTGGGGCATTGGATAATCCAAAGGGCATCACTAGCCACTCATACAATCCCTCCTTCGACTTGAAGGCAGTCTTCCACTCGTCTCCCTCTCTAATCTTAATCTGGTGGTATCCGCTCCTCAGATCTATCTTTGATAAGATAGCGGCACCACTCAGCATGTCCAATATGTCGTCTAATCGCGGAATGGGAAATCTATACTTCACAGTGATTCGGTTGACAACTCGACTGTCAACACACATGCGCCATGTTCCATCCTTCTTGGGGGCAAGAAGGACTGGAACAGCACATGGCCTCATACTGTGATGAATGAATCCACAGTCTAATAGCTTAGTGATCTGCCTCTGCAGCTCAGCGTGCGCTGCGAGGTCTAAACGATAGTGAGGCAAATGGGGTAGGGAGGAGCCAGGGACTAAATCAATGGCATGTTGGATCGACCTCATGGGAGGTAAACCAGTAGGCAACTCCTCAGGATGGACATCCTGAAACTCCTCAAGAAGCTTCCTGGCAGATTCAGGAAGGTTGGTGGTGTCAGGCACCACTCCAGATGACTAGAGTACCACCAGGGCATAAAGGATGCCATTCGCAAAACTCTCCCTTTCTAACTCAACTCCTCGGATAATTTTCAAGGCCTTCTTCCGTTCTGTGGGCGGAAGGGTCTCTTTGGTGACTTTCGGTCTTGGGTGTGAGGCTAAGGGTTTGACGGGATTCAGAACCACCTTCTGCCCATTCAACATGAATGAACATGTGTTGGTCCTGTCATGAATAGTCACGTCCCTGTCATACAACCATGGTCTCCCTAAAAGAACGTGGAAAATATCCATGGGCATGACATCGCACCATATCCGATCAGTATAGGGTCCGATCGTGATGGGTACGAGACATCTGCGCGTCACAGGAATGGTAGTCTTGGTAACCCAAGCTACCTGAAAAGGTGACGGGTGGGGCTCAGCAGTGACCCCTAAATGCGCAAGTGCGGACTCTGCCACAACCTTCATGCAACTGCCACTATCAATCACTAATCTGCATGACTTCTCCCCGGCTCGGAAGAAGGCTTGGAAGATATTGGTCCTCCAATAATCAGTAGACTCACGGGATGTGGCCATCATACATCTCACCAGTAGGAGGCTCGGGTCAAACTCTTTATCATTGGGGGGCCCTAAGTCAAGCTCATTCAACACAACACCAACATCATCAATTCCGGTTGGGGCAGACTCATCGTCACTAGCCTCCTGAATCAGTAATGTGGTGAGCTGCTTGGTGCAGTTCCTGGCATAGTGCCCAAAAGTACCACACCTAAGGCACTTAATGTGTGCCATACTAATAGCTCCTACAGGGGCCTTCCCCTTATCCTCTCTCGTGGCCACGCCAGTAGTCTTGGCTCCATCACCTCGAGCCTTCGAGTCATCCCGTCTATCGATCCTAGTCGTCCCAGATGTCTTATTGCGACTCTTTTGATATGTCTCTATATCAGTCGCAATAGACACAGTGCCTTCCAAATTATATACGCCGTAGCGAATGAGTTCGCTAAGAATCTCTGGCCTCAATCCATACTTGAATTTGGACAGGGTCTCCAGCTCAGACTGACGGATGCGGCAGCGTATCATGAGATCTTCATCTCGACGTAGTATTCTGGGACGGTCCTAGTGCCCTGGCGCAATGTGGTCAGCTCATCGCGTAATCGACTCATGTGGTATGTCGGTATGTATTCGGCCTCCAATAGGGCTTTCATATCAGCCCAGGTAGTCACTGGAGGAAGCCCATCTTACTCCATTTGTCTCTGTTTTCCTAGCCAAAAGGTCATTGCTTTCAGGGTGAGTCTCATATTGGCAAAGCGGACCTTTTGATCCTCGTACATACCGTACCAGTCAAAATAGCTCTCTATGTCGAGAACCCAGTCTGTGAAAATCTTGGGGTCCATCGTGCCATCATAGCTAGGAGGGTCTAGCTTGAGAACACGTGTCAGGTCTCGACGTCTGTCTCGCATAGGTCTATCAAAGTCATCCTCAAATCAGGGGTAGTCATCGCGTTCCCTGGGTGGGAATCCGCGGCGGCCATCCCGACCTCTGGGAGGTGGTCTGTAATAATCCTCTCGAGGGGGGGCTCGAACAGGACGTCTCACAACTCTATGCCCAGCATGTATGGGTCTCTCTTCCTCCCAGCGCTGATCACCGAAAGGGGCATCAGGTCGGGCCCTAAAGGCGTCATCATATCTAATATCCTGAGGTCTAGCAGTTCTAGGCCTTGGTGTGCGCGCTCTCTGATCTATCTCTGGAGTTAGTCTATCCTCGTCTGGCTCGTGGTGTAAATCATGTGGACCTAGATGTGGGTCCAGATCCTCATGAGGGGCATCCACTCGAGTCAGGAAACAGTTCGTGGATGGTTCTCCTCCTGAACCAGACGGGTTAGATCCTCTACCCGTGCGTTCCAGTTGGTTCACTCGTCCTATAACTTCTCTCATATCTACTCTCAAGGTGTTCATCTCTTCCCTCAGGTGGTGTTTCTCCGCGTTCCATTCCATGCAGAAGTTCCTAAACCAGATAGGTTCGTCGGGGCTCAAGTGCGGTGCAACATGGGACATCTCTTGCGGTTGGTGCATCTCAGACTCTAAGTGTTGACTGTGGCTACCCATGCTGATTGTCCTACCACTCCTTAGATGCATGCAATGATGGATGCGATTTTAAATATGTATACACCTAGACTCCTATGTATGCAGTGATGTGAACCTTAGGAGAATAGAATTCCGAAATTTGAGAAAATTTCGGAGTCCGCTCTGATACCAAATTTGATGCAGGGAAACACTAGGGTTTGGTGTTGCCGGGCTCTAATGCAATCCTAAGGTTCATGAATGCTTGTGAATGCAGATTTGTTTAAGATGTATTTGGAAATTTAAGCACTTTTAGCGCAGTCGCTTCAGATCAATTAAGCTTCAGCATTTGCCTGCATCCGACTGGGCGGCGGCGGCGGCGGCGGCTGGCAGCAGCGGCTGGACGGCGGCGACGGCTGGGCAGCGGCTGGCAGCAGCGGTTGGGCAGCGGCTGGGCGGCGGCGGCGGCTGGGGTGGTGGCAGCGGCTGTCCTGTAGGGAAGGTCCGAAGGCAACGAGGGGAGGGGTCCGGAAGGTGGCGGCTAGGGTTTGAAGAGGGAGGATTTGGACACTAGGGTTTCCCCGGGGAAACAAGAGCCGTTCTCGCTGTTTGGAGAAAACTCAGAATTTCTATTTATCAAAACTGAAATTAACATATAGATTTTGGGAATTTATAATACCCTCAAAGCAATTTAGACCTTAGAGTGTTTTTAATAAACGATCGGAGGGCTAATATTCGTCCCTCCGATCAATACATGAAACGGACAAAAATAAATGCGAAAATGAAATCTAAATGGACTAAAATAAATGCATAAAATAAAACTGAAATATCAAGGCCGGTATGGGTTCGGGCAGGCTCGGCGGCGAGACCGGCGTCAAAAATGGTCCCCATCAATAAGCATTCTTGTTTAATGCAGGCATGCTCAAAATGTCCCCTATTAAGCTTCTCTTTTAGTTGCATCATCCAAAACTTTAAATCTCGCAGTTTTCTTTGCATTATTTAGGTTTATATTAGTATAGAGCTTATTAATGCGTCAGCACATGCATGATACACTAGATGTCTACAAATTTTTGTGTGCTTGCAAAAGCGAATTTAAAAGGTGATTGCTTCGTGACTATCAATAAAACTGTTATATGAGGAAGTTGAAAGCATTAACTGCGCATCATTACAAAATCACAAGCAATATAAATTGATATTTGCCCACCAATCAGGGATGGAAATAAGATTAAAATCTTAAAATTTGAATTTGTTGGAGAGTAAGGAACATTAAGACTTATAAATCGCCATCTCAATTGAAGCATGTGAGTTGCTGATATTGTTAAATGATGTTTGGTTTTTACTATGTATATGAAATTTTCTTCCAATATTTCTTCTGTTTTATGTTTTGTTATTTTTCCATGTGAGTGTTACAGAGTGCAAGGTTGATCTGGCTCCAACAGTGGATAAGATTAGAAAATATAATCATAGTTGGTTTGAGCATATTAAGCATAGTTTGTGCAATGTCCCTATAAGAAATATTGAGTTTAGGAATTTCTCCCATATTAAAAGAGGAAGAAGAAGACCCAAAAATACATGGGAATAAACTATTAGTAAGGATCTTCTCTATTTGGAATTTAGGGAGGGGCTTCTATTGATTGTGCACAATAAAAATAAAAAATTCATATAACCAACTTCACCTAGTGGGATTAAGGCTTGGTGTTGTTATTAGTATTGTTTTCCTATGTAAATATACCTATGGACTTAATTAGGTATCTTAATATATTCATAATGTCATTCTTAAGCCTTCTAAGATGGTATCAGAATGAAAGCCCCTTTGACCTGTTCCTGATTGTATATACTCCCTCATCAGATAGCCTGACAGACTCTGACTTGATGTTTATCTTCGACATTTTTTATTGTTGTCAAAATCTTTTATAATCTTTGGTCATCTTTGTTCGTTTTTTCAATCGAAGTTCTCACCATTTACAATAGCCTTCGCCTTTTACAACAAGTTGTTTCTTGCCTTTGATGTGTTATTATTTCAGCAGCAAGACTTTTTTTATCTTTTGGGAAACTCAATAAGTTAAGCTTTTATCTATTATTAGTCTATACAAAAGTGCCAATTTAATTGTATTAGATAGCTCAATATAGTCCTTTGCATTCTAACAACAGCAAATAGGCTCCCTAAAATTCTGCAAAAGTTATTAATTATCATGATAGGAACTAAAATACTTTGTTAATTTGTGTTAACATAATTTCTTCAAAAATAATTTTGCTATATATATATATATATATATATATATATATATATATATATATATATATAGTATCATTTAGCCTCGTTGATAGCCTCGTGATGCGCAAGGTAGCTACTTGGTCCACTATCATGTTATTCTCATATAGTTGACTATGCATATAGTCGTATGGTATGAAGTGTATAATTTTATGCTGAGCTTTAATTGCATAGCTTTGTTATTTATTTTCATAATGTTCATGAGAGATAGGCCTTGTAGCCAATTTTAGTTTATGGCATGATTATGTTACTTCTAAAGTATAATGAAATATTAATATTTTTGTGACTCTAATATTAAAGTTCATTTCTTATGTCAATAATTTTGAAACATTATAATTCATACAAGATTATCTTTCATTGATTCTTTGCTATTTTTAAGCACTGCAGGAACATCTGCCTGCCCTGAGAGCAAGTTCTATTGTAGAAATATAGGTGATGTCCCACAATTACTGTTTTCATCCAGGGTGAATGATCACATATGTGGTTAGTTTATAACTTAATTTTTGTTAGAGAAAATTATCAAAATGATCTATTGACTTGTAAAATATTCAAAATAGTCTTTCTCTTATAAATAATTTTGTCCATTCTCTTATTTAAATAGTTTTCTCAGTTTCTTCTGTTTGTTGCCCATAATGTTCGGTTCCTTTAGTTCGTAATTCCAGTGTAGCACTTTTTCATCTACTTGATTCCATCTGCAAGCAGCCAATTCCAGAGATGCATACAACAGCCAAATTCTTACTGTAACTTCTTCCGATTCCAACATCTAATTCCAGCTGCAATCGGTCAATTCCAGCTGCGAGCAGCAAATTCTAACTGACGACCGATTCTGGCTGCAAGTAGCTAATTCTAGAGATGCATACAACAATCAAATTCTTAAAATAACTTGTTATGATTCCAGCTGCAAGCGATTGATTCCAGTTGCAAGCAGCCGATTCCAAAGATGCATACAACAATTGTCAATTGTGTCTCTGGAATCGATTGCTTGCAGCTAGAATAGAAAGAAATTACCACAAGAATTCTATGCATCTTTGGAATCAGCTATTTGCAGCCTGAATTTGCTGCTTGCAGATGGAATCGGGTAGACGAAGAAGTGCTCTGCTGAAATTATGAAATGAAGGACCTGATCGTTAGGAGCATATAATGGCAGGGACAAAAAAATAATTTAAATGAGTCAATGGACCAAAAAATTAATTTACAAGAGTTATGAATATTTTGAATATTTTTTAAGAGTCTAGAAATTATTTTGATAATTTTTTTTTGTCACATTATCAATGCCTACTCTGTTTAATTTTAAATTCTCTGCCTTCTCTGTTTAATTTATGTTTGCACTGCCAAATTTTGTAATAAAATTTCGCCAAGACTGCCGCGATGGAAGCGATGAGTACGACGGCGGCATTGTGTGTCAAAACACGAGCATCAAAAATGAAACCAATGTTTTGAGTGTGAGGGGTGGTCTCCGTTCATCGGACACAAAAGAAGCCAATAAATTTGGCATTAAAGAGCACAAGTATGCTAAAGTAGAACTTGATGATCTTCTTGAAAATTTAAAAGGTACTCTTTCAAATAGATGCGTAAATGAGTGAAGTTGAGTTTGAGCAGGTTAATTTATTTTCTTGCCGCCTTGTTTCTTCTGTAGGACTGAAGATAATCACTGTTGTTGAGATGGCCTTTTTGATTAGTCTGTTGATCTTATTATATCAACACACAAGGATTCGAAGGAGAGGCTTTATTCTGAGAAATTAAATATGAGCCAAAACTTAACTTTATCAGCTTGTTTACTGTTTTTTTACAAATTTTTACAATGCTCTCATAATTGGAATATAACCTTCTGATCTACCTAGAGCAATAATTATTATGCTACATTACAATTTGCATTTTAAAGTATTTATATATTTTTGCTTTATATTTGAAAATCAATTATTTTCTTATTGATTTGTTAGGATGTATTTCAGGTATCATGCAGGTAAAGATAACTATCCCAAACTTTGTGCGTGTAATATAATATAAAAATTAGAGATTGCAACTTTCCTTAAAGCTCAAGATAAGAATTGATGATCCCATCGCTGTTATAACATCATTAAATATAAAAAGAAGCATGCTGTAGCAGTAACAGCACAGAGAGGAGAGAAAGAGTTCTGAGAGAGCTGCATCCCATTCCGAACATGTTTGTCGATCTCTGCCACCTAACTCTAATTCTTCTGATTTTCATCCTTCCTACTGTTAGCAGCAGGGGCCAGTGTGACCAGAGCTTCTCCTTCTTCGGCTCCGGCATTGCCCTCTCTTCCAACCTGACCTGCTGCAGAAAGCTGCCCGCCCTCTCCGCTGAGCTCGGATGGAACCTCCTCACCGCTGTGGTCGATAACTTTATCTTCGACATCGTTTTCTCAGTCAAGCCGGTTTCTGCGGCGGGCTGGGCTGCCTGGGGCATCAATTCCGGCCCAAAGGCCCAGATGATAGGCACGCAGGCCCTTGTGTGGATCGGAGGGCCAGATGCGGCCATTCGCACGTACAACATCACGGCCAAGGTGAAGCAGGGTTGCGGCCTGACCAACTCGAGCGTGGAGTTCAGGGTGGAGAATGTGCAGTGGAGCTACACGCTTGTAGGCAGCGGGAGGGTGGTAATGGCTGCCAGGCTGCGACTGCCAACGGCTGACTACAATGAGTCGAAACTCAACCATGTGTGGCAAGTAGGGCAGGCGGCGGCGGGCACCGCGCCCCTGCACCATCCCCTCAGGCTCGAGAATTTTGACAGCGCCGAGACACTGAATCTGGCCACAGGGGACGGGGTTGGCAGCAATAGGGCCACCCTTCGAGATGTCAGTCTGTTCACCCTAAAAACACATCTTTTTTGGTATTGTGGATTGATTATTCATTACCTTTTAAAACTGCAGGCTCATGGAATTCTGAGCATTATAGGCTGGGGTATTCTGATGCCCATTGGGATCATAGTGGGGAGATACTTCAAGTCTTTCCCCTTCAAGTGGAAGGAATGGTTCTGTCCATTCTTGCATTCAGATCGGCGCTTATGCCGCGGGAACCGCCGGCTGGATTATTGGCTTTACACTGCTTGGCATAAATATTACTACATAATCATGAGCCACAGAATTAGGGATTCTGATCTTCTGGTTGGCCTCATTGCAGGCAATCCATCTAAGATTTGTTGTCAAAGTTTAATTGATTGTCCATGCATAGTTTTAGGGGTTTATGATAATTGTTGTTTGTAGATGATAGCGCTATGGTTGAAGCCGAAGAGCAAGGACAAGTACAGAAAGTATTGGAGCGTCTATCATCACTTCGTGGGGTACTTGTTGATGGCGTTGGCAATAGTAAACATATTTAAGGGCTTCAACATATTGAAGCCTCCTCCTAAGTGGAGATGTTATTACCTCGGGATTCTGAGCAGCATTGCCTCTGCAGTCCTCTTGCTCGAAATCATCACTTGGTACACATTCTGCCGTCAGCTAAAGAATGATGACAATTCTACAACGAGGACATCATAACCAATATATTGGAACGGCAAATGAGCATATGCTATTTTTTTATCACATGTCAAAGCTCCAGCGTGTTTTTTTTCCTTTTTTTCCTTTTTTTCCACTTAATGCTATGTACTCACTCGAACTTTATAAACCTATAAATAATCTACATTAACATATGTGTAGCCAAACCAGGCCCAGTTGTGGTAAAGAATCAAAATCTCAGAATCACACCACCCTCTGCTATCAAATTCAAGGGGTGTGAAAAGCATAAAGCCATAAAGAAAAAATATAATATATAAGAAGCAGTAGCATCATATATATATATATATATATATATATATATATATATATATATAATTGATTTATTAAAACATATTAAGTAGTGCATGAGTTTGATCCAGAGTTCCATTGTTTCAGCAGCCCCTCCATCAAAATCCCTAATTTCCTTGCTTGAGGTCCAGGACTGACCAAATTCACATTCTTCCAGTGTGAACAAGGATCAGACAACCAAGACCCCTTTGCAGAGCACCACGCTCCCGGAGTCACCCGGTGGTACTTTCGATGAAGAATCTGTTCATCAATACGATCGAGCACCGCATCATCTTCCCTGAACTTCCTCGCGAACGGCATCCCGCTGCCCGACATGTTCTCAAAATGGGTGTGGTTTAGGAAAAGGGGCTCCAACTGCGGAGGGTTATCCCATTCCATATACCTAAGGCCGTTGTTCACCGTCATGTTCTGGAAATCGAGGGAATTGCAAACGACTGAGTGGAAGTATCCCTCTTGAGAAAAGAGCACGTTTGTGAAGTACAAGAGGAGCGTTCGAGGCAGGTTATCCCAACCCAAGATGCAGTATTCTATGAAGGATCGTTTGAGTATAACCCACGGGGAACCTGTTTTAGGAGGCAACTGTAAAGACAACAAAGATAACTAGGGTTGATAACGAGCCAAGCTACGCCAGGCTGACTTGTGTTTAAATTCAGCCTGTTTCTATGTATATCTGTTTGAGCTCGGCACAACATAGGTTCTATATGCTCGTGTTCGAATGGAAATTATAAATTATTCAGTAGCCTTGTGGGTACGAGTTCATTAAATTTAATATATTTAAGCATTTAAGGAGCTGAAACACGACTAAAACAATTGGTTTCTTCATGTTGGGCTCTCGTTACAAAAGTGAGGTCAAGTTTTTCAGCACATTCCATAATGAGCGAGCCGAACACAAGCGAGATTTTTTGACAGCCCCTGAAGAAAATATAATCACCAAGTGAAATAATAAGGCTTGCCTGTGAAGTACTTGAAAGACTCGGGACTCTTGCGCTTCTCGGAAGCCTGGAAGTACTGAGATCTCTTTGCTAAGTATATACCTGCATCAACTATTATTGGCTGCACTCTCTGAGGCCTGCAAGAGTTCCAAAAGTCAAAACAAGTGCTTCTCTCGAGAAGACTATTAAAAAACATATCAAAATGGTAAAAATATAAAAAAGAGAAGAAAAATGCGTACATACTCTTTCCAGCCAAGATCGCTTGTGTGATCTATGAAGTTCAGATCTCTGGGCATAGAGGAGAATACATGAATCAGATCTGGAAAGAAAACTAATTTATCACTTTCCCAGTAAAAATAACGCACACAAAAGTAATATTAGCAATATATAAGAAGTTCAGCAGAAGTTCAGTGAAATTTTAGTAAATTATCCGCTAAAGAATAGCAGTTAACTTTTATAGACATCAGATCTAATAGAAGAAAAATCACTCTTCCTACATATATTGATACTTTTCCCGTTAAATACATTAATCATCTCCAGATAACATTGGTATGAAAAATAAATCTTTATATCATAATTCAAACGATTTCAGCAGTGCAGCCTACAAAAACTGTCTAATTTATAATCAAATAAATAACAGTATTATCTAGTAGAACATGTTACAAAATAAAAGGTGGCATCAAGAACTTCAGAAGTAATCTTCTAACTACTCAAAAAAACAATGTGTACGCAACAATTATTAAAATAAAGAAAAAAACTGTCATTTAAATAATAGCCATAATCCCCAAAAAAACAGTGCTTTAGTGTAAAATATATATATACTTTAAACAGTGTCAAGCTGTATTGACCAGCATCCTCTCTTGTATTATTTTTATAAATTTATAAAAATCACCCTCTTTGCACTGTTAAATTTGCATGCACGTCAGGTTGTCATACAAAGATTAATATTATGTTTCACCAGTTTCCAAAAAAGAAATGCTAATCATGGTCCAAGAGCAAAAATGCATCTTACATATTTTTTCACTAAAGTATATCATTTTTAATTTGTATTTATAAATTTGTTTTAAGTAGCAGGATTCTTTTCAAAAATAAATTGTAAGACAATCCCTTAAAGAATCTTTTAACGATTAGATGTTAGTAAACAAACTATACTGAACAGCAATTAGCATTTATTCCTCCTGACCAACTCCCAAGGCGTTTAGGGAAACACAAGTGATCGAATCAATACCAATCTACTCTCCTAAATCCAAAACAACTTGATCCACTATCATCCATAACTGCCTAAAAGCAAAACAATTTTCATGATTCCCAAAGAACAACATACTAGCACTGACACACTGATGAGCAATAATATGAGAAGGTGGCAAAAGTGTCAGCCGTTGAAGATGTGGTGACAGTAAAAAATAAAACTCAAGTGGCTTGGTCACATACAAATGGGTAGAAATACTAAAATAAGTGAGACAGCTAAAGTAGAAAGGTTAAAAGAAAAAGAAGCTGACAAAAGGAACGTGACAATTATTAGAAAACAATTATGATAATCAATGGATCTGTGGACGACCAAGTTCTCATATGCTTCAATAAATGCCTATTATAGCTTTATTTTCTACAACGTCAACTTTTTTCTTTTTTTTGCAAGGAAAATCCTCTGATTTTGTCGCAAACCACTCTTCAATTCCTTTAAAGTATTCCAAATCTTAATTTTATTTATTTATCGAATGAAAGAATAATTGACATTATCATTAGAGCTATAAAACTCACTTAAGTCAAGCCCATTATTCCAACCGTTAATAATAAGTTTATCAAAATTATTCTTTCATCTATATGTTAATATCCTCGCTCCTAAAAATAATTTTCTAACCAAAAATCTTAGAACACTTAAATCAAATATTTAGCTTTTTATCTCTTAATTTGTTAACTTATAAATACGTTATCTCCATTAACATTATCTAATTTCACATAATAACTTTAAGAAAAAATACTCTTAACATCATGAACTATTCTGTAAAATTCATTACAAGATAGTTTAAATTTCTCCTATTTCTCATCATTCTTACATTGAAGTCACTATTGAGTACAAATCTTCTTGTTTTTTATTTTTCTTTAACATCTTATTCCACCATCAAGCATCTTGATTACCATATGCACTCTCATGATTCTCTATGTACATTTTAAACCACTTTACAAATACCAAGAATTGTGCTTTCCTTAAACGGCCAGACACTAGAGGGTAGTAAAGTGGGGTTCTTCGGAAGTCTAACTTGTCACATTTATTAGCTTCCCTTCAATATTCCATTATCAAAACTTAAAAACTCTAGTCCTAATAATATTTTTATTTTCATTTTTAAATTTTGTCATTTAATCTTTTGCACATAACCGATATTAAAGAAGTTCCGAATTGGAGTGTTACACCGAAACCAACAACTGAGGTAAGAGCTAGCTTCTAAAGACAGAAGGTGGCAAGGTTTACCCGCAGCTAGATTGGTCTGCATCTTTAGCATTGCCTTCCCCTTTCTATGGATTGGCTGCAGCCCTCCGAAGTTCATAAAGAAGTTTGTTTGATCCATAGTCTTTTGCCTCGTATCCTTCAAGTGTTTGACGATAGAAAACGAAAGGCTAAGATATCAATTCGTCAGGAAAGACTGCATCAGTTACTATTCCTATCTTCAATCCTGTACCAAGACCTATCTATCTGCAGATCAGCAAGATCTGTATTCGCAGGCAGAGATCTAACTAGCAGTAAGCTCATTCCCTGTCAGTTGGCATGGTCTATTCTTCGCTCTTAGCCTTTTCATTTTCAAATTGTAATTCGAAAGAGAGGTTAGCCGCTTGCAAGGCAAAGAAAAAGACATTTTTCTACACCCTTTGTAAAGTTTTTCCAGATCCTTAGTTGAGTAATTAGATTGGCAAACCCCATTCTTATTGGAATTAATTTGCAAATCACACGAAAAGCATTTTGTTTCTGAAGCCTGCTGAAAATGAGAAACAAGAGTCCCACTTTGATTGAGATCTAATTTCTAGATCTGCTGTCTAGTAGCATGACGTGCTATGATCAGCATAAAATGCAGGATGGCGCCTTCGCTCAACTAATTTGAGAAAGATTCCTAATCCCGCTCTTGTTTATATGCTCTCGCTTCTCGCCTTCATACAATTCACCATGGATTTGGATCCTCGGAGGATAAGAAGGATCTCTTCCCGGCCTCACTAGGTATGAAAAAACACCGCACCAAAGCCTTTGTTTTGGATGAACCTCTTTCTAAAGCTGAATTAGGTTAAGAACGACTGAAAGGAGTTTGAATTCATTGACACAGTTCGATTCTTCTTTATTTATGGTAAAACCGAGCCAAAGGTCTTCCAACTCGAGCAATCAGAAGCAAACACATCGCTGCTACGGGCATTCTTTTGAAGCTTAAAAGCGAAGTATTTCATTTTTGGCTCAATATTCAATTACAAATGGTGTCTAGTCATAAAACGCCAGGAATTTACCTTCTGGGCGGAGCTGGGATGGGCCAGAGCCCCAGGATAAGTAGTTCTTGTAGAGTTAATTGGTGGCACAAAGTTAAAAAAGATTGTTATATGTGCGTAAGAGACTGTTTAACTTTGTGAAAATGTTTTGTGGGTCAAATCAAATTGGATTTGGATAAAATTTTAAAAGAATATCATGATGAATGTTAGAAATCTGTACAAGTTATTTTTTATGATTTGTTTTGTTTGAGAGGTTTATGGATGACAAGGTGAAAGGGTGGTGAAGTTTGCATAGGTTTCATTGGAGAAGTGTTTGATGGTCAAAACAAAAGTAGATTTCGGTGAAACAAAGTCGAAATGATAAATAATAGAGAAAACTACAAAATCAAATAGAAAAATACAAAAAAACACAAGATAAATCCCAACATTATCCACATCTTTGGTTCTTCAAGATTATACGCACCTCGAGACCTTCGATTAAGCACACAAAATGAGAACGATGGCTATCCACACCAATACAAGAACACTTAATTTTTTTCCATGAAAACAACATACGTTCACTATGTCTTCAAATGACATACAACTAGACCTAAAACAAAACAAATATAGCACGACTCGACCGAAAACAAATATAACACTACTCGACCGAAAATAAAACAAATATAACACAACCATTCCCCAACTGCTAATCTTCGTATAAAGGCTAAAGTCATGAGCCTCTTCTTAACATGTACTAGTTGTCATGCATCAATAACATGAGTTATTTGCTAAAATAGTCCCTGAATCTTTAAAATTGTCTAAAACAGTCATCTAACTCCTATAAATTTGAATTTGGTCTCTCAACTCTTAAAAATGATGCAAGTTTAGTCCCACAAATAAATTTTAGTAGCACACAGTAGTTGGCACTACAAATAAAAGATATTTTTGGAGAAAAATGGGTTGAAATTAGTAAATGATATATATAATTAATTTTATCATAAATACTATAATTAATGACCTCAACAATTGTGTCAAAATAAATAAAAGTAACAAGCTATCAGCTTCAAATACATTTTTCCTTGAGTACTACTTATTTGTAGTGCTAGTTAAGGTGATGTTATTGATATTAAATTGTGAGATTAATTTGACATAATTTTAAGAGTTGAGGGAATAATTGAAATTTATAGGAATCAGAAAACAATTTTGGATAAGTTTAAAGAATCAAGAGATCATTTTGACAAATAACTCGGCATAACTAAAGTTAGCATTCATTTTCCAATTCATAATTATCAAATCTATAAACAATAATTAATACAATGTTTGTAACGACCCAATGTCGTTATTTTCAAATTAAGTTAGAGCCCGCTTCAGACATCAAAACTCCAGGAAATTTTAAATTAGGGCAAACAAAAATACCCTTAGATAAGAATAATTTTTAAGATCAAAGTGCCCTAGTTTGGGAGAAAGCCGAATAACGGAAGCTCCCGCTTTATTTTCTGAATTATTTAAATCCTAAAAAATCAAGAACATTGAAATACGTGTCATAATTCATCGATTTCAGCGTCGTTGTGTTAAGTTTATTATTTAAAGACTGCTCGAGAAATTTCATCAAATTCTGAGCGTCGGATTTATCGTGGTTAATTTCTGAAGTTTTCAAACTTCAAAAATTAATTAAAAATAAAATAATTGTCCGAATCGAAAATTTTCAACACGAGGGTGTTCGTCATGTCATAACACATCTCAGTGCCAAGTTTCATTATTTTTGGACATCAAACGGTAGAAAAATGCAAATAATTTAGCTTTAAGTATTTATTTTTAAATTTTCATATTTCCTCTATTTTCTCCCCCCTGTTCGCCCCCCCCCCTTCCCGCTACCCGCTCGCCCGACAGGGCTTCTGGCGCGGGAGGTTCCGCGCCAGGGAGGGCCGCCTGCGCCGTTTTTGGCGCAGGCTGGTCGGCCCACCTGTCCGACCCCCTCAGCCCCTCGTCTCCTCTACTTAAACGACCCCCCTTCCTTCTCCTCCCTCACACAACCCCTCTCCTCCTCCAAACCCTAGACAGCAGCCAGCCAGCCCTCTCCTCCTCCTCCTCACAGCAGCCCAGTCAGCCTCCCTTCCCCACGGCAGTCCCCTCCAGTAGCTCCAGCAGCCACCAACAGCTTCCGGCAACCTTCGACGGCCACCAACAGCCCTTTCCAGCCAGCCCCATGCTGCTGCCACCTCGGCCAGCCGCCCAACCACCCCATTCCGACCAACAGCCCGGCCAGCAACCCACTTCGACCTCCCTCCGCTTTCCGGCAATCCTAATCTTAAGGTAGGATAATAAGTTTAAAAGATGGAGAAAAAGGGGAAAAAACGAGGAGAATCATTTTGCTATTTCAATGATTTATACCTACATAATACTTGTTATTATGATAATAATAAAGAATATAATATTGTCCTTCACATTATTATGATTTTCATTAATTAATAATGAAAACTATACCTATGTTATAAAATGACTATAATTTCAGTTCAATCATTTTCTTTTTGACAGTTATTTCTATTATGTTCTTTCATTCTTATATTATTATTATCATTAAAATAATGATAATAATAATATTATATCAATACGATTCTATCCGCAGCGACTGATAAACGCGATAAACATTACTGCCATCACAATAATTTAAAAATTAGACTTCAATCACAAATAAGAAAGCGAAAGAAGAACATAATCTAAATGAAAATAAAAGTTACTCCTAAAAACATTTGGTTATGAGCTAATTTAAAAATATCCAAAATCTAAATGCAGATTGAGTGAACTGTCACTCATCCGAACTGTTGAATTATTGAACTTTTTGAACTTAAAAGAACAAGGTACCAGATGTCTTTTATTACTTCTGTTTAAATATGCTTTTTCTGCTCAGCATCGCACAAATTTGATAAAAGTATTTTTTTTTAGTCACATAAAATAATATATGAATAAGTTTGGATAAGTGAGAAGCAAGGGTTCCATGTTGCTTTATACTTTTTGTCTGATCAGACAACCGCTAGGACGGAGCTGTCCGACATCGGGAGTCATAAGGAGCCTATACTGATAAGCCTTTGAAGGGGCAGGTATAGAGGGAAGTTGAGATATGTAATACAAAAATGAACCCCTCTTTTCCTCGATTTTGTACTTGCCCAACAAAATCATATTTTGCCTCAGATATCAAGCGCTAAAAATTCTGTATTTATTTTTGTGATTGCAATTATTTTTATGCTAAGTTTCAAGTGCAATTGAAACAGGTTTGCGGGGATAAATTTGTACAACTTTTATTTCCTGTCAAATATTGGTTAGTTTGCTTATTATTTAACATTTATAAAGATGACATCTATATGTACTTAATTTCACAACTAACTGGTATTCGAATGCCCGCACTTTTGAAACGTGCCCAGATCAGGAGTTCGTCCTTGAAGAAAGGTGCTAAGAACCAAGCAGAGCTGATACTGCTTCCTGCTGATCTTACGCTTTCCTTTTTGACGCTATATTTTTAAAAGTTTGTAATCTTTCTTTTATTTTAATCTATGTACTCAAGACTCATGAATTAATGAATAAATGAGTTATGTTTGATGTCTACATATTTGTCTCTTAAACTGCTCAATATGATCCTGCGGCTAGAGGACTTGTCATTGCTTGTTGTTGTTGCTATTACTATTCCACAAGCAAACTGGTGCTGGATTAGCTCCCGCTGACCCAGCACCGGGTCCTCACAATGTTGACCATATTTTCTCTTGAAACCTTACAATTTTGTAATAAAACTGATTTTTTTAAACAAGAATTTAATCAATTGAATTTTAGACCATGCAAACAAGTAGTGATAAGAAGTTATGCTTTTTTTAATAAACATTACCAATCATAAAATTATACGTTAAAGCAATCTCCAAGATCATATTTCCTTCTCAATTATCTCACCAAAACCAAGACTGTTATAGATATTATCATTAGACTCTTCAGCTATTCTTCCAATGGGTCCATTTAAATCTCATCAAATAAATAGCATATTCACTTGAGGAACTTCATAAGCATCTCCAAATCATACAAAAAAATTTCTTAAAAGCTCATATCTAAAATTATTTAAAAGTCATAAATGCTTATAATACTAATAGTAGCTATGCCATATAGAATCTTTAAAACCAAATTTCTATCTCCATCTTAACTTTTAGTAAATCATCCTTTAAAGTTCTATCCAAAAAAATACTGACATTATTTTTATATCAAATTTTACTTGAGCACCAAAAGCTTAAAAGCCTAAATTATCAATTTCTTTTATTTTCTCATTTATGCATCTCATACTCTAAAGATAGAAAACATTTGCTTCCTATTTACTATAACATCCACTAACTCTGAGTTTGCATGTAAGAGCATACTAATATTCCAACAAACATTCTTGACTTTAATGTTTTGGACTAGCTTCTCTACCCACAATCATTCATTATGAAAAATGATTGCTCGCTTAACACCACACTCAAGCACGATGTAGAGGCTTAGCATATTTGTTACTGCATTAAGGTGAATATTTTACACTAGTTGCTAACTGCATAATACAACCCTCCACATTTCTCTTTCGAGACTTGGGATCTGGAAATAGTAATGTCACAAAGTGCCATAATGCCAATGCAAATAAGTTGGGTAAGAAAAATGAATATTTTGAAAAAAAAAATCATTACAAAATTATCTTCGAATTATGAAAATCTCGAGTCAATCAACTTAAGGCAGACTATTAAAGTAGAAGCTGTAATTGATTCCTAGTAATAAAAATTTATGCTTTAAAGAGTAAAAAATCACTTGCAAGTTCAGTGGCATGTATTCATACTAAAAAAGCAGTGTAGCAGATAGAAGAACTGACCTAATTCAAACAATAATAAGAATAAAACAAAAAAGGCTAACTTAAGTTCAATCAAAAACACACATAAATTGACATTTTCATACTATTATCCTTGAGGCAAAGATAGTAAAATGCAACAGCATATAGGAACAAGAATGATAGTTTGCATTAACTGCTTACAGAAACAGTTAAAAATTGCATTGCATGAGGCAAAAGCATCTGCTTAATGCAAAAATACAAGAAGCATACGTAAAATTTAATCTCTTAGAAATTTTTAAGAGATAATTATCTGTTTGAAACCCAAATCCTAGTGTACAAACCTTAAATTTTGATATTTACTCAACTAAAAACTAATCATATTCTTTCATCTTTTGCGATGAAAGTGACTAAGAACCACTACCCTGCAACACCTAAATGCTGTTATATGAGGTTCCCTTAATTCCTTGAATCAAATCCACTGCTGAAAATCACCGTTCATATAAATGCAACCTCGTCAAATTAAACCACAATCTAGCAATCAATACCTTAACAAATTGAATTAAAATTTTCTACATCAGCATAGCTCACTGATCATGGACCTTCTATGGTGCAACCTGAATTTCCAATGCTCCCACTCAAATTGGTAAATGAAAATATAGCATACCTAACTAGCCAATATTGATAGAAAAATTGGCCCCAGCTAAAGAAAAATGGCAGCCTTTAGAAGCCTTTTTGAATTCTAGTAATAATTTTTGGCCATGATATCAATTCAAAATTTATGAAATTTCCAATAACTCTCACATAATTAAGAAAATAAATTACGAGATCCATAATTAAACTTCAAAAGAAATTTTTGTGACTCCGGTTTAATAAAACATATGAAGCAGTAGAACACTAGAACAGCTCTTCATGCAAATTCACAAGAACCGCACCAAAGTGTATCCAAACTAACAAACAATCAATCAAGAAAAATTCACCACATTTCTATTCTGTAAAAATTATCAAGAGCCGATCAAAGCAATCAAATATTTTAAACATATTAATGCTTGAAAAACAGCCCAAAATACAATCAATTAACCACACAGCATATAAACACAAGGTTTACTAATTATGCATGTGTAATAACCCTTAGTCATTACTAGAAAAGACGTTAATCTCCTAGCAAAATTCTGTTTTTTTGTCAAATACCAGCTAAAATTCGCTTTATGTTAATTTCCAGCTGAATTCTAATTTTTGTTAATATCCCTAACGGTTTCTGTTTTACATTAACTTTTCCTGCAAATTTATGTTTTACATTGATTTCCTGTCGACTTTTTTGTTTCACATTGTAACAACCATTAGTCATTTTAATATATATATATATATATATATATATATATATATATATATAATCAAAATCCCTTTAGAGTCAATTTTAAGAATTATGGATGGAAAAAAACAATTTTTTAAATCATATAAGTAATTATAAATAGATAAATTGTTATATTAATTCCTAAGGAACGACAGGATTCTGAACTCTGACAGTTTTCCTTCAAATTGGCGTCGTCATTTCTTACATTCACGAACTGACGATATTAAGGCGACAGTTTTTAAAGCACAAACAGGCGCTTCCACTGCCGAGAAAATGCTATTTATTAGCCCAAAAAATCGCACTCTCCCACACCAGAAGGAATTATCGAATGCACTGCGGCTCTTCTTTGATTCTCAGCATCTTTCCCAATCTTAACAGATCTTCCTCCGACGATCTTCAGCACTTCTTCGACTCCTATCGATCCCAAATCCCCGTTACTCGGAGGATCTCTCCCACTACTCCCTAACTTCTCAGTACGCTGCTGTCTCCTTGAAGGGTTCCCCGGAGCTGGTCAACCTCTCATCTCTCTCAAACCTTCTTCCTTGGATCTTTGAAGACTTCTGATAGCATAGGTATGATGTTCATCCTTGTCTTATTTCCTGATTTAATCAATACTAGTTAGATTTTGTTCTTGCAAATTAAAAATCTCTGTTTCCGATAAACCATTTGGCTTTAATCTATAACAACTTGACAATGGTTAAATGATGAAGAACTGTTGCAATGAATTTGGAAAATTTTAAAAATACATTTCAGGCCTCTTGTGCCCTTTTTTGTTACACAGCAAGATTTATCAAATCCTTGCATCCTAGTTTTACATACTAATAGAAATTTCTTTCTAAAAACTTCCGAAATTTTTTAAGATTATATGAAGAACTTAAATATCCTTACAATGCATCTAATCTCTATCATTTTAGCAATTGAATTTTTTGCTAAATTATGTTAAATCCTTGTTATTACTTCTGCACCCATTGCTCTAATAAGTTTAAGCAGAGTTATCTAGGAAGGAACTTATTGGCACCCTCTAATCTAATCTTAGTAGTAGACTTAATTATATACTCAGTCTGTACATTAAACTATTAACTTGATGAATACTTAATCTTTTAGTACTGTAAACCCCAAAGTTTACAATTAGCCACTGCTCTTCACACACGCTAATCCTGGTGGTAAAGTGATCTGATTAACACTGGATTGTGGTTTGAATCCAATTAGAATAAGAACTATAATATAAAGTAATTATGAGTATGTTAAATTCAGGTCAAGGTGAACTTAGGCGTAATGCCTAAGACCTGTTGGAGTTTAATCCAATCATTGGAAGGACTTCAGCATATATGAAATTTTAAAAACGCTAATCCTGGTAGTAAAGTGATCTGATTAACACTGGATTGTGGTTTGAATCCAATTAGAATAAGAACTATAATATAAAGTAATTATGAGTATGTTAAATTCAGGTCAAGGTGAACTTAGGCGTAATTTAATCCAATCACTGGAAGGACTTCAGCATAAATGAAATTTTAAAAGTTATTTGTTGATCTAGCCTACAAGGTCAATAGCAGCTAAAAGTTAAGTTGTGTTATAACTAATATTTAACTATACAATTAAAATTTAACTATACTAGTAGGAAGTGTGCAAGAAATTACCTTCTTTATAGGTGTAAGAATTAATATATTAACATTTCTTAAGTTTCCTCTTGATGTATTTCTCCAACTAAATATATTATTGAGCAGTGAAAAATGATCAAGTGATCAAATTGACTGCTTCTTGATAATCAGTTTCTACCCATATGTTTTAGTATCCCAATGACATAACCGATTAAACCTTGCAAATAATGACACAAGTTCAATTAAAGAGCATTTTAAACTCCAATCTAGTAATCATAACCACAATAGCATTCCAATGAACATTCTGGAGGATCATGCTGCGGCCAACTGCATTTAATTCAATAATACTTTCACCAATATTTATCTCAGTATGAATATTTAGATGGATAAAAGCTATTATACCTCATTTGCAAAAATGAGATTATAGCTTTTTGCCACTATTTTTGAATCTCACTGATGGATACTTGCCATTAGTTTTTAGAAGTCTCAAAATAAATAGTCAAACACCAAATCAAAGGGACCATTGGTGAGTGGATCATCTTGAACAAGGCCTCAATATGTCTTTAAATCATCCCAATCAATGTGTTGAAGTAGACAAATTTCCTCATCACTCCTTAAATGAAGTTCCAACTGTTCTACCATAAGTCTTGAAAAATCTATCTTTAATATCACATTGGGGACATTAGTTGCTAAATTCAAGTCTAGATTCAATTCTTGGGCAAGAAATTATACTCCTTCGCTTCATAAGGATCTTAAGTTGGGAGAAATGAGCTTGGCCCATTCTTAGCAAGAGGCTTGATACAATATATAAGCCCATAGTGCAAAGGCATATAGGCCAAACTAATGCCACAAAAATTAAAGTTTTTGGTATTGAGGTAATGAAGATGTAAGTATCTATGAATGGAGCAAACTCATTAATGGCACTATACACATCATTTTGAATCTTATCGTCGTTGTTAAAAGGAGAGATAATCCATCAAATCCAGTAAAAGAGCCTTTATTTAAGTGTAAAAAGTTGATTTAATTTCCTATTCTTCGAAAGATGAAGTTGAATTCATAAAGTTTTCTTGAAATAAAATTTGAGGGATGACACACTAAACCAAGAGCATGTGTAACATTAGCTTAGTGAGCAAAGAGAAGGCCTTAGAAGATATTAAACGCATAGTTGTCTGACTAATTATCATCATCAATCAAACTAAAACTTTTGTGTTTAGAATGCTCTATTTATTACATTTTGAAAGTACTTGGTAATTATATAGCTACATGGATTTGTTTATGATTTCATTTATTTCCAATAGATTTTATCCTAGCTCAGCATTCTAATGAGATTGGCAATGGCAACATTAAAAAGGATTCTGTTTTTTAAAAAATACCAATCATCTAGTTTTCCTCCCTTTGGGTAGACATAGCTTCATCTTCCTTTAGTTTAGCATTAAAATTTTCAAATGTGTTAAAATTCCACTCCTTGAGTAAAGTTTGATGATCTCTTTGATTTGGCCAAAAGATTGTGAAGATCAGGATTTCAAATATGATCATGCCAAGTATTTTTAGCAACTTGGAAAATGATGTGATACTCCAACAACATTACCTGAAATCTAAAAGTTTTGGCACACTAAATTAAATTTGAACAATTGTTATGAAAGGACAGTGATCAAACATTCGACAATAAAAAATATTCAACTTGAGATTTGGTAAAATTGTAGTCTAAGATGTGTCAAATAACATATTTTAGTCTTTGCCAAACCCTAAAATTATTCGAAGGAACTAAGAATTAAAAAACACTCCAATAAAACAAATAATTAAAATCCTAAAATTTTATAATACTTTGATAAAATAATAGCTTTAGTCAACAAAGAATCATTCTTAAGAATTTTAAGGGTGGTTTGATCATAGTATGAGTCCTGAGTACAAAGAGAAATTATGTATTCCACCTTTAAAAGTCAACATGCTTTGGATATCATGACCTTGCCCATCCCTTAGGTTGGTTCAAACTTGGGTTTAAATCTTATAAGGGGTCCCCACTAGTTTTAAATTTTAAGTCTATAGCTTCTTAATAACTTAGAATGGGTTCATTGAAGTATAAAACCCAATCAATCAAAAGACTTGAGAATAATACACTAAAATATTAAATTACATATTTGCCTAATCAATCTTGGAAAAAACCATTTTCATCATTTTGAAGTTATTCTCAAGCTTAGATTTGAGTTTATCCCAAATTTCACTATGGGAAATTATTCGAAAGAACTAAGAATTAGATCCTACTCCAACAGATCAGACAATTAAAATCCTAATCAGTTTTTGAAAAATATTAGCTCTTTGCCACCAGTTTGAATCTCATTGATGGATACTTGCCATTAGTTTATGGATACCTCAAAAATAAATAGTCAAACACCAAAACAAAGGGGTCATTGGTGAGTAAATTATATTGAACAAGGCCTCAACACGTCTTTGAAGCATCCCAATCGATGCGTAGAAGTAGTCAAATTTCCTCATCACTCCTTAAATGAAGTTCCAACTATTCTACTATAAGTCTTAGAAAAATCTAACTTTAATATCAAATTGGGATCATTAATCACTAAATCAAGTCTAGATTCAATTCCTAGGCAAGAAATTATATTCCTTCGTTTGATAAGGAGCTTAAGTTAAGAGAAATGAGCTTGGCCCATGCTTAGCAAGAGGCCTGATATAATATGATAGCCCATAGTGCAAAGGCATATAGGCCAAACTTCTGCCACAAAAACATTGAAATTTTTGGTATTGAGATGATGAAGATGGAAGTATGAATGAAGCCAACTCATTAATGGCACCATACACATCATTTTGGATCTTATCTTTGTTGTTAAAAGGTGGAATAATCCATCAAATCCAGTAAAAGAGCATTTATTTAAGATGAGAAAAGTTGATTTAATTTCCTATTCTTCAAAAGATGAACTTAAATTCTATAGTTCTCTTGAGAAAAAATTTGAGAGATGACAAACTCAACCAAGGGTATGTGTAGCATTAGCTTAGTGAGCAAAGAGAAAGCTTTAGAAGATACCAAAAGCTTAGTTGTCTGAATATAAAAAAGCTATCATCATCAATCAAATGAAAAAAAAAAATTGGTTAGAATGCTCTATCCATTACATTTTGAAAATACTTGGTAATTTTATAACTACATGGCTTTTTTTATGCTTTCTTTTATTTTCAGTAGATTTCATCCATGCTCAGCATTCTATTGAGATTGGCAATGTCAGTATTAAAAAGGATTCAATAATTTAAGGAATACCAATCAGCTAGTTTTCCAATGGTTTTCCTCCCATTGGGTAGCCATAGCTTCAACTTCCTTTAGTTTAGCATAAGTAAAGTTTGATGATTCCTTTTATTTAGCCAAATAATGTAAAGACCAAGATATCAAGTATGTTTATGCTAACTATCTTTAACAACTTGGAAAGTGTTATGATGCTCCATCGAAATATTCTGAAATCTAAAAGTTTTGGCGCACTAAATTGAATTTGAGCAATGGTTATGAAAGGACAGTGGTCAAACATTCCACAATAAAAATGTTCAACTTAAGCTAAGCTGAAATTGCAATCTAACAAGTGTCAAATAACATTTTTTTAGTCTTTGTCAAACCTACTGTGGGTTTAACTAAATGGTTAACCAATAAATCCGGTATTTATCAATAAATATTCCACAGATGCATTAAAGAAATCTAGAATTACAATATAGTAGGGTTTTTACCTTCCTTCTCCTACATTTCATTAAGTGTTATGTGAAATCACCATAAAAGTAAGAAAATTATTTTTTTAGTTTTCTCCCTCCCTTAATTAAGTAATATTTAGTTGTTGAGTCGATATAGAAATAGTTAAAAAAAGTTCCATAAGCGTTTCAGTGATAGTTTCATAAGATGCACGCAGCTGTTGTAAAATTCTCTTAAACTACTACAATTAGGTGTAATTTAGTAAACTTCCTCTTATTTTTCTTAAGCAAATAATTGCTTACCATCTTGCGTGACGAGCGGATAATCTTCGGCACTGAGCGTCACGAACCAATCCCACCCTTTATCCAAGCGTAAAAGAGCTGCAGCGGCGTGCAATGTCGCTGCAAGCCCAGAAGATCCCATGTACGTCATCGCTGCGGCTTTCCCCACGACGTCAACGTTCCCGAACGCCCTAATCGCCGGTACCGCCAGCCTCGCTGCAGATGCCAACGCGGCACGCTCCGCTTCAGGAGCATCATGCGAGAGGTGGAGAAGGTAGTGGTTCCTCGGATGATAAACGGCGAGCAGTAGACGGAGCATTCTGCGGCCATGTCCCCGGGAACCAGAGATGTAATAGGCGAAGGCTGGGGGATATCGTGCCCCGTGGTGGACAAAAGTAGGGTCTGGCTGACGGGAAAAGAATGATGACGAGGCAGTGAAACCGGAGATGGCCGAAAGGAAGAGTAGAATGGAGACGAAGGAAACGGAGATGATGAAAAAAAAGCCACTTCTCGGCCGCCATACCGAAGGCGGAAGAGCTCAGAAACAGGAAGGGATGCGGCCTGATGAGCGTGAAATATGACCAAAGTGAGTTAGGGCTCTCCTGGATCTCGTCGCCATGGGTTTTTCTTTTGGGTCGCGAATTCAGCGGTCGGAGACGACCAGATTTTTTTTTTTTTCATATAAAGACTGCTAAAATCATTTACAATACTGTTTCCAAAAAACTTATTATAATATTAAAACATCATCTGAATAAATTCATATATAAAGATTTGAATTGCTTAAACATAATAATATAAAATGCTAGTTTCTAGTTGAAATAATTTTGAAATAGATTTCCATATAATATTTATCAATACATCTCAAACAGTTCTATTTATATTTCCATATATATTTTTTAAATATATTTTTTAATCATCAAATCTATTAGAGAGCTATTTGGAGCAAAATAATAATTAAGTATTGCTAAAATTACACACTAATATACACCAAAATATATAAATGCTGTGTCAATCCAATGTGTAAGTAAATTATTAGTTGAATGTAATTTTTTATATATAAAAAATTACAAAAAAAAAAATTTTAATTAATCCTGAATACTTTTTTATATATATTATTGTGTAAATATAATATTTTCCATAATAATTTTCTCTTAAAATAAATTTTTTTCGTACATTCTTTTTTTTAAATAAGGATATTTTTTAATATTTATATAAGAAATTATACTACAATGCTTCAAATTACTTTAAATTTTTTCGAATAATAAAATTAAATTGATTTTGGACTCCTATTTTTAAAACAAAAAATATTATTTAACTCTGAAAAATTTTCAAATAAATTAAAAGTATTATTATATAACTCTCAAATATTTCTCAAAATATATTAATAATTAAAATTTAAAAAATTAAGTAAAATAAAAAATTTTTATTAAATTTATTTTTACTTGTGAAATCATAAAAATATATTTTTTAAATCTTAAATACCAATCATCAATACTTTTTAAAAGATATTTAAAAACTAAATAATATTTTTCATAATTAAATCACTTATATTTATATTTAGTAGCCTTGCAAAAATAAATTTAATATTTCAAAGCCACAAACATACCTAATTTTATTCATCTATTAATTAATAATTATAATTAATTACTTTAAGAAAATAATTCATCTATTAATTACAAATAATAATATTAATTTAACTAATGATTATAGTATGCTAAATATAATTACTTAAGCATCTATAATATGAATTAATATATCAAATATTATGCATTTAATAAATATATATATATATATATAAGAAAATTGCAATTTAATAATCTAATTTTTACATAAAAATATACCTAATTTTATTCACAAAACAATACTTTTTTAATATAATTATTTAAAATCTTGGAAAAATAAAAATAAATGCTAAATATAATTTAAAATTTAAATCATTAATTTTATTCATCTATTAATTAATAATTATAATTAATTACTTTAAGAAAATAATTCATCTATTAATTACAAATAATAATATTAATTTAACTAATGATTATAGTATGCTAAATATAATTACTTAAGCATCTATAATATGAATTAATATACCAAATATTATGCATTTAATAAATATATATACATATATATATAAGAAAATTGCAATTTAATAATCTAATTTTTACATAAAAATATACCTAATTTTATTCACAAAACAATACTTTTTTAATATAATTATTTAAAATATTGGAAAAATAAAAATAAATGCTAAATATAATTTAAAATTTAAATCATTACATATTTCCCATCTCAATTGAACATAAAAAAACCGAAAAAAAAAAAAAAAAAAAAAAAAAAAACTTTTTAAAATCCTGATTTACATGCTTAAGCTTATCAAAATTCTAAAGCACTCCAAACTGTGATCAATCATCGCTGCCACTTTCTTCTTCATCATCTTCTCCTAGTTCTTCATCCTCACCATAAATTACCACATCAACATCTCCGTCATCGTCTTCTTCCTCTTCATCCGAACCATTGCCGTACTTCCCAGACGATGACTGCTCGGTTTGGTTCGCCCGGCCGGACCCGCCGATCTACAAACGGAATCATGCGCATTAAATCGGTGGAAAAAACCGGAAAACAAAGTATCAATGGCAGTCGGATCTGATCCTGCTTTATTTTTTTGCTGATCAAATTTCGAGCAGTATGCACTGCTCTTAAATTAATAGGGAAATCTCATGCGTACCAATCAAACACATAATACAAACATGAGTGATGTGACTATTTGTAAAAATCGCAATTTTGATGAGTTTATTTGATCAAAAAAAATATATTAGGACCGGCTAGAACTGTTTTTACCCGAGGATCAAAACAGAGGCCATTAACATTAGGAGGTGTTTATTTACCTGAGTCATTATCAATTGAAGAGTTCCTGATAACTTCAATAATGGATGAGTGGCAGCAGATTTCAACTCTGTCATCTGCAATAATGAAAATTTAGCCAATCTTTTTTTCAAAAGAGAGATCAATTGCAAAAGTAAACCCGCAAAGTAGATAAAAAATTATGTTATTATGCATTCTCTAAATTATACGATCTGAAAGTCTAAAGCCAAGCAGGCTACAAAGTAAAAATCAAAGCAAACAAGTGTCATAACCAAGCAAAAAAGAAAACTGAAAAAAAAGCTATTAACTTGGTTACAAAATATAAAAAATTTCACAAAATTTTTAAGTTTTCCAAAGGAAATCTGCTAAAAGAGCTTACCTTCTCTAAGTTGCCAAGTATCCCGAAAGAAGAATCATGTGACATGATGAACTGCCCGTGAACAACTAAAATATAGTATATCCATGGCAGTAAATGCTTCGAACTAGATGACCTATTGAAAACAAAAGCACCTCGCATCATCAAAATGCATTTAAATATAAATAAAAATATAAATGCATTTTCTTAATTACTAAAATGTTATATAGAGATGTAAATACTTAAAATCTTATGTGATCGGCATTTCTCATGGAAGATGCAAAATGATTCATTAACGCATAAAAATGCTTGGCTTCAGAGTAAAATTACGATTGATAAAGTGATCCTATGAAGCGCAAACATATCCTCTATCAGCTTTCTTCAGATAAGCAATACTTGCACATTTATCTTATAATTTTGGAGAAAAAAACCATGATATTATAATTTTGAAAAAAACTAACAAAAAATACCTAGAGCAGATGCAATAATAATACATAGTAAAAATCAAACCATACTCATTGTTAATAAGTTCACTTACCTAGATTTCCATGATGAAACCAATACTTTTAGGAGCCCGCAAGCATCAACTGCGCTCATGGCAGAGATTTGTTTTCTTATCTAGAACAAAAGAACAAAGAATTTTTGGTAGTAAACACACAATAGACAAGTAAACAATATAAGTGTTTATTTTCAATATCAAGGAACTTAGCATCTTTAAAGCAGCAAAATTCATTGTATCGTCACAATAAGAAAAAACCATGGAAATGAAAAATTAATAATGAAGGGAAACGTCAAACAGAAATAATTGAAATAGCAACTACAACTAAATATACAAGTCAATGCTACCAAAATTATACATGCACGCAAGTATTGTTCCATTGAAGCTTGTTGCCAGGTCAGAGGCATTAGAAAAATTTGCAAAGTCTAAAATACAAAAAGGAACACCATCATGGAACATGTGGCAATAGGAAAAGCAAGGAATAGTGTCAACAATTGGTGTAAGAAAAACATGCTTGGAGCAATAAATAAAAACAAGAAATTTGCAAAAATAATCCATCCACTATTTTGATCTTCCAATTTAACCCAAAACCTTTCAATTTGGACAATTTAGTCTCTCAACTATTTAATGTATTCAATTCGTTCCCTCTACTTTTTATTTTGAGCATAATTTAATCCAATGAACTAAAAAATAGGTACTAAATTAACCGCAAATGATTATTATGGAGACTAAGTTGAATTTATTGAATAGTTCAAGACTAAATTGGCTAAATACAATAGTTAGGACTAACTTAGCCAAACTTAATTAGTTGAGAGACTACTTAGGCACATTACTTAAATAAGAACCATGAAGCAACAAATAATTTTAAAGTGCCAGTTTTAAACTTTATAATAGAAGCTCCTCACCAAACTCCTTAACAGAATACCTATGACTGAGCAATTTCAATAAATGATGCACAGGCTTTTCATGCTGAGTATGCTGTAGAATAGAAGGAATAAGTGTATGTATAAAGGAGAACAATGAATACGTGGTTAACAACGACACATACAACAAGGCTGCAACGTTACAACCAATACTTTGATGCCCCGTGCTTGAAGAAGAAAATCAAGAAAATAAAAAATAGCTGACTTAACAACGACAGTTATCAAATACATCCTCCATGCAAATGACAAATTTTAGATAAACGTTGGTATCCAATATAGAAAGTTCCTTTCTTTATAATGAGCAAAAAGCATATGGTGGAGCATTTTCATCAGTGATAGAGATGAGCTTATTGCAGTTTGACGTGCTAAGGCTGTTTACCTTCTTGAGGCTGAAACTCAAGTGGCTTTTAATATCAAGTACAAGGTTAAACATTGGATGGGGGAGCTTTATGACTCATGATTGAAGGTCAATGGCTGGCGGCTATTTCTGAAATCTGGAACTTCTCGAAGTCAATAAAAACAAAAAAGAGTCTGATATCATTTCTTATCTTTTTTTTATTTTGCTTTTGTTTAATAATATATTTTTAAATGAGATCTAGCTGCACCAAAAAATATTGTACTAAATTGTCACACGGCAGGAATATAGTTTTTTTCAATGGAAATAACATTCCCTCAAACCCTTTTAATACTCTTCCAAGGATAAGAGGTAGCTTGTGCTTAAGATTGCTTATGCCTAGGGAGATTTAGTGTTTTATTATATATAGCATTGGCTGTGGCAGGTTTTGGGGAAATTTCAGGTTGAAGGCAGTGACAATGCACATGCAAAAATCAATTGTTGTGACAATAGTTTCAAATTAAACTCATGTCCTGCACCATAGAAGGAGCATAGCGAGAAATTTTGTAATATTTGTCTTGCTACAACATTTTCTTCCTATGCAAATAAAAAAAAATGAAAATATTTTAATCTGTAACAAATATCCAAGGCAATGTAACAATGAACAATAACATAATATACTATAATGCACCAGAAGGTTCTTCATGCTATCAATTTTCATACTAGAGCAAACCTTTCTTCTTGGCAAGCTAGTATCAACTGTGAAGTCAAAATTTTCGTACATTGTGATATCATTATGCCCATTAGAAAAAAAATTTTCAATTTTTTCTTTACTATCAAGAAGGCCTGCTGTTCTAAGCCTATCTTCAATACACATTGGTTCATCCACATCCATTCTTTGCATTTGACCTGCATAATGTAATAAAATTAGGCATAGTGATTAAGAAGTGATAGCGCAAAAATAATTGTATAGTGGAAAATGTTTGCAAAATTGCCAAACTTTAGAAAGCAAATCAAGTTGTAGAAAACATGTGCCGTCAGATGTATGCATAAAACATATAGTACCCTACCTTCGTTATGTGAAAAAGAGCTCTTTCTATTTCTTGCATCTAGATCAAGCTTAGCTTTCACAAAATCAACAGCCGGGAAAGGTGAGCCATGCTTTCTCTTTTTTTCACTAACATGCAACTTTGGGATTGGAATAATAGCATCTTCAGCATTGACACAGTCGAGAGTGGTAACTACAGGAACAATGAGGAACGTTTCCACATTAGTGTTATTTTGGAGCTCAATTATTGGCATGTAAATAATTTAAAAACCACAAAACAAGAAAAAAACAATGAGAAAATTAATTCTATTATCATTCTTTAAAGAATCCTTGACTATTTCGGATAAAGATCATGCATAACAATTAAACGTTTTGTTTTTTCATTCCACCTGGTCCAATCTCATGAGAGCTGAACAGCAATGAAAGGTAATGCTAAATCTTAAAGGAAACTTAAAGAAGCTTTATAATGCAATACCTGAAGCTTGAATTGCCTGACCTTCTTTAGCCACCAAAGATTTGCCGATAGGAAAAAGAACACCCTCAGTAGATGTATTCAAGCTTATGTCAACACCATATTTAACTATGAGCTTCTCAAAAGAAGGCTTTATCAAGGATCCATGAGCAACACGCATAGATCCAGATGCAGATCTAACAATGCCATCGAGTTTGGCAGCAAATATAGTTTGATTCTTGTTTCTTTTCGACAGAGAAGACGGAACTGCCAGTGAGATTTTGGATGGCCTTGTATTTTGTAGTTCGTCAATGCTATTTCCAAACCAAAAATAGCAAACACCAGCCTCTGAAACTGCCAAAACATAAAAACCTTGAACCTTGCTACCTTCTTCATCCGAACCCAGGCTGTCCAGAAAAATGGCTGGATGTTCCATTGACAGAACACAACTGGCGCTCTTCTTTTTCAATCCATCAATTTTCCATATAACAATATGTCTTTCTCCAACTCCAGAAGTTAGGATATACTTTCCATCTTCACTGAAAATCATACACCTTACAGAAACCTATAACGTTGCCAAAACCAAATTCAATATTTTATACTACTGGGCTATTTGGTTTGAAGTAAAACTAGGGTAAATAAAATATTTTCGGGTAACTGAGATTACATGTGTTTAGTTTGAAGTAAAACGGGTGAAAAAATTTTACATTGTAATTCAATTTTTCTTTATATATATATATATATAGATGTCAGGTAATCCAGTTACCCCCAAATCGAGCGTAACTTACGATTACATGGAGCAGCGAAAGCGAGCAAGAGCGGAGCCGACACAAGTGAGGAGAGGGGAGTTCGAATAATTACACGGAGCAACACAAGCAAACAAGGTGAGCTTCCGTCTTCTCCGGAGATTCATCAAATAAATCGAATGAACGAATCGTTTGAATGATTCGAATGAACGAACGATTCATTGGCGGGAATCAATCGAATCGTTCGATCGAAAGATTCGAATAGAATCGTTTGAATCATTCGATTGAATGGTTCAAACAATTCATTCGCTAGAATCCTTAAAAAAAAAAAGGGTAATTTTACCAACCCAATTTACTCAAAATATCACTCACAAATTACTTCATTTCAAAGAGAAAAAATTAAATTCCCAATAAATTGCCAAATAGCAGTAAAATAACCTGATTACACCGTAAACAGATTACACTATAATCAAATAACTTTACCCTCAGTTTTCTCAAAATTTCTCATGCCAAACAGCCCCAAAATATATTATGATAACAAGTCATAAAAAAATATAAATAACAACATAATTCAAAATTTTAAAATAATAATTAAAACAGAATATGTCAACTAACAGGATGCCCTGAGAACTTCTGTATTCTCTTATTGTCAGTGCAATCGAAGATCTTCAGCAGCCCGGTAGCAGCAGCTAGCTTATTCCCATCTAATGAAGAGGATGTTTGTAAGATTGAAATTGCAAATAAATAAATTTCTCTAAAAACAAACCAAAATACAATGTTCAGTTCAAAAATAAGATAGCTCAGCATCACATTTAAACTATTGTATCTAATAAATAAGAAGTAAGCTAGCAAGAATGGGAATCTATATAGAGAAAGATTGGCATTACTGTTCTTTTAGATGGGAAATATTTTCCTATTCACACACCTGTCACCTTTCATCCACTTAAATGAATGGATAGGATGTAAAGTCAAACAATAACTTCTTAAAATCAAAGGTTATGTTTAATACTTTGCATCCACCAATTTGCTGGATACTGCATAAGTGTGAGAAGTAATATTTCCAGCAAAAAGAATGGTAACATATCTCTGCATATGCATATATACCAATATATATGGCAAATGTATACCAATATATATTGGCATATAAACACATTAAGTCAGTAATTAAATACAACTACAAGATGAAATCAATAAGAAACCGCTCAAATGAAATATTTTAGTGTTGTCATGCAATTTTACCTAAGTGCGGAGATGGAATCGTTTCAGATAAAGTCAAAAACCAGCCGAAGGGAGAATATTCCTTGCCAGTCCAACTAAAGCGACAGGAAGGTCCTACTAATATCAAGATAGGAGAATGCTTTGCAAGTTCAAAGCCACAAATACGACGATGTGAAATAAAAAACAAGCACAAAAAACATGAGGTTTATAGTGGTTCAGTCATAAAATCTGATATAAGCTCACTTTTGCGTGGGGCTCCGAGAAGGCTTCACTATCCTTTTTTGTTAGCAATATTGCAATGGATTACAATACATGTCTTTCAAACTCGAGACTTGTTTTATGTCCAATAACCTCCTTGGGGTTCTTGAAACTAATCCCCAGAACCTTGAGAGGAGATAGTTATGTTACAGGCTTCCAGCTCTTCTTCATGACCAGATCAGATTTATAGGCTTCCAGCTCTTCCTCATGGCCAGATCAGGTCATGTAATGTGCCGCCCCTCATATATGTTCATCCTTTAAAAAGGGGAATAGCAATCTTCACACCGCTTCTTTTAATATAATGGCAGTTTTCCACGTGGCACTCAGCAATTGGGCTCGTAGGTTGATGAAGAACTGAGATGGGCTTTAAAGAGATGGAAAGAAAGACAAAATTGTGCTTCTCCTAGGTGCAAAGAGACTTCATGTCTAGGAACATGACCATGGTAGGGATGACTCATCGAATTGAGATAATGAGAGGATGTCTGGATGATTTTGAAAGGACTAATGTTTCAACAAAACTGCATCCATCCTTCATGGGGTGTTCAATTATCTACGCATGCGGCTGAGAATGACATTGCCCCTTGCTGAGCCAGGCCATCTATGTCAATGAACTTTGGAGTATCCCAAGTGTCATAGTATGTGTACTTAGAGAGACTGAATGGTGTCTGTGAATCCCTAGGTCATATAGCCTGTAACCCTCCAGATTTTGCAGAACAACAAATACTATCTCCCCCCAATTCAGTTTCCTGTCTTGATAGTACTTGAAAAAAGTGCAATTTTTTTCTCAGCGGTGGTATTTTGGAACTATTGAACATATAATGAGAAAATCTTGCTTCGGCTAGTGTGTGTGGCGTAAATAAATTTGCTATAGGATGCAATAATAGATTAACGGTATGAATCACATAGGTTCCATGTGATATACTAAGAGAATCGTGTATAAATAGTACCAAAGATGTCGGGTGTGGCAAAAGTTTCTCTATAAAAACTTTCCACTCATTCAAATTTCCTTGACCTTATACTTTCAGGTGATGCCAATGTAAGGATGAGGGCCAAGAAGCAAGCATATGAGACATCCAAGACAGACAAGCTCACTTGCGAGGCCAATAGTATGTTGAAGTGCACTTTAAGGAATTATAATGCAACTCAATTAACTGTGAGTGGCTCATTTGGGAGATGTCGTTATGGACAGAGATACAATATCGTTTGCTTGAGAGAGACAAGCATCCACAATACAAGCACCAATAATGGGATATGCATCTTCCAACAATAAATCCAGATCAGATTTCGAATGCCCTTTATGGAAATTATTCCAGGCGTGCCAAGAAAATACGGCTATTCTGGGGCTTGTGCGAAATTGTAGGCCACAGCTCTCTTCCTCTCATATTTGTGGGTCCCTCCAGCTGTAAGAAAGGTTATGGTGCACGTAAGTCCTCGGCACATGGAAAGAGGCAACTAAGCGAAAGATTCGCTGACAAGTGTGGCTCTTCAAACTCTCAATTTTCCATTGAGTCCCGCTTGCTAAATAAGAAACTACTTGTTCTTGATTTTAGTTAAATCTTGGAATGTCTCTAGCACTTTGAAAATTCGTGCTGGTCAGAACTTTGCAAATTTGATCTGCCAAAAATGACCAAGAGGCTTCAACGCTTTAATTATGGAGTCGTGTGTAGGATTATGTATCTCAACAGTAACAATTTGTTGACATCCTTTAAACTTTGAGATGTTTAGTCGAATAGGGTCATACATTCTTCAGCGACCAATGCCCGAACAAGGACAATCCACAAGTCCCCAAACTGATGAGACTTGCGGATTCCCTAGGCTTTCCTTGGAACGAGAAACTTCACAGAGGGATATATAAGTGGGCCTTGAACTCACGCACCCTGCAGCATCTAAGGACAGTTCAACGGTGATTGTTTAGTTCGTCTAGTTGGAGAAATGGGAGGAGGAGGCTTGTCATCATATAGCAGCTCACATGGAGCAGAGCCAATCAATCAAGCAATCTAGAGGTTCTAATGATGAGCAGAGGAGGCAAGTCGCTTCCATGCTCTTCAAGAAAGATATTTTGAAGGGACTAAAAGGTATCACCTTTCTTTGAGTCTTGTCCTCTGAGTTGTGGGCTAATCAAATCTCTATCTTGCTGGCAATTTATAGGTTCAGAGTCGGGGGAACCTAATGAACATTTATGGACAATCTCTGCCTACGTAGGCTGAGTGCCAAGGAAGAGAAACACTCATCTAGCTAGCAAGGATCGTAGGGAAGGTTATCCGTCTATAAGGCAACCTTGCTAGTCTTAACCGGTTTTATTAGTTTTCTCTGGCAAAAGGTTCGCAGACAGATAAGATCACAATAAACCCTCTAAATAATTTTTACAAGGCAAAAGTGACCATCCATTTGAAGTTATGTTTGCAGAGGGATCCATCTCTACAAATGACAAAAGTGCCTTATGCACGGGGTCAGGGGATTTTGCAAAGGTATGTAACCAAATCCTTCAGAATGTCTCACACCTAGCCTCAAGATGGCGTGCAAAACAAGCAGATCATCGCAACCTTAAGGAGAAATAAAGCATCAAAGAGCATTTGTTTATATACCCTAGGATATCAAGAGGAGTGCTGACAAGCTCAAATCAAGCTGAAGCAAGCTACATGCGTATGTTCCTAGTGAGGGGACATTGGGGAGGCTTGTGATGACAAAAGGAATAAGAAGACTAATGTGGGTTGTTTCGGTTGCTCAAGATTTTAAAATTGCTAGCTTAAGAATCAAAGAGGATCAACTACGGTTCATTAAGCACACTTCCCCTGCGCGGCTTGTCATACGTTCAGCAAGTTATCAAAAACTTCTTGGCATCCTTGCCAAATGTCACTACCTTTACAAATACAATATGGTGGTGATCGAGGTTGTTCCAAGAAAGATGGTTGAAAGTGGTCTGTGTTCGACCGAGGATGCTGATAAGTACACACTAGAGTACATAACTCCAAGAGAGTTCTGGTGACTTTTCTTTTCCCTCTTCTATTCTCTTTTTTTCTTTTCTTTTTTTTCTTGTAATACTGTTCATAACAAATTGCTAACCCTTCAATTCAATTGGAGGCTCGTGTGAGCCCCGTATTGAGAGCTAGCCTCATATTAAGACTGAGCGGGTAAGATATATTTACTTTTTCTATTGATGTTACAATGTGACCTACTTGTATTGACACTTCCTCGAAATCGGCACCAGTCTTCTATAAAAATACGAAGATATGGCTTGATAGTGCAGATATTCTAAAGTGTTCTTCCTCTTGACAACTTTTGGGTCCTTAATAATGGCTCCCACGCAAATGTTAGCATACCTCGCTATGGATTTTTGGTAAAGGCTTTTCTCACTTATCATATGATAGAAGAGAAGGAGAAGCAAAGGGCTCTCTAGCTCTCCCCACAAGTTGGTTTATCCGTCTGTCCCAAGCGAGGAAAAAGTAAAATAGCTCCATGTCCGAGAGAGAGATTGTGTTCTTTCAGAATTGTGATGACTACAGTTTTCATTCCCCATACCACCCTGGTCAATTTTACTCTAGCCGCATTCCTGAAGTGCTAGCTGCGGCTCCCTTCCTTCACCAGCTCATAGTGGAAGTTTCTTTGAAGAATATCCTTTTTTCTCCTTGATGTCCGTGTAAGCTAGGTAGGGCCTTATACTTCAAAAGTTATGATTGTGTCAAAAGCATCAGGTTCCAAGGATTTCCTTCCAGCAGCAAAGGCTGGAAGAATAAGTTAGCGGTAATCTACAGCCAATTGCTATCACCATTGCTATTTATATAAGCAAATAAATGAACAATCATATATAGAAGCATTAGATATGTATGATTTAAATTTGATATTAGTAATTGTATACTTGATTCTACAATATTTTGTTTACTTAGAGAACTAGCCTATAGAATAGCATTAACATATTTGAGCTATGTTACAAAAGTGCATTTAAAATGACAATGAGCATTCATACTATCTCTACTCAATTATCACTAGCTTATTATTGTTTTGTTGCATTTCCAATTGCTTTGACACATCTTATACTGTGTTCTTATATTATCATTATTTTTGTCCATGTTCTATATCGAAGAAAACTTTGACTCACTATTATTATATTTCTATTCAGGAGACATCAATATAGCTGACAAGGGAAAAATGTTTACTATGCAAAAATTGAATGTGCCATTCTATGATTGACCTTACTGAGAATAAAAATAATGAGAAAATTATGGTGTACGACAATGATGTTTAGTTCAAACATTTGTATGTGAATTATTATATGCATGAATCCTTCTCTTTCACAGTGCTCTATCCAAAAATAACTCCTAAAATTCAAGTATGCAATATGGCTCCTATAAGTTTCTTTTCATGTCTTTATTAGTTGAAGGCCTATCATAATTCATAGTTAGTAAAATCAGAGTTGTAAGAGTACGCTATATTTCTGAAACATAGCAACAGTTGTGCAAGTCATGCCAAGGGAAGCTTTTATTTATAAACTGTCCTCACAAGGCTCAGGTATATAAAGCCAACCATAGTTTCCATTGTGATTGAGTGGGTTAAAATATTTGATAATGTGTAACATGCTTATCGGATGATCAACAAAGAAGCCTAAGCTTTCAAACAAATGCAAAGTTTTGTGATCTTCTCAACAAATGTGTTGTAATAGCAAACTTATGAATTTAATAGTTGTTTATGCAAGAAAAATAAACAAATGTTCCCAAGTGAAACAATTATATGAAACTAATAGAATAATATCAAGACTAGATACTAGCCAGATTTCACTATTATTGAATGAATGATTACTTCTCTGAAGCACTCTTCACTTTGTATTTTGTGCACTAAAGCAAAAAAAAATACCATTGCACATAGTGCTTTGAGAACACTAATAACTTTTGGATTAATAAATCAATCCATTCAAAACTATAATTTTAATATCAATAATGAAATTCTCATAATAGTTTCTCAAAGTATCAAATCATAGCCATATCTAGAATTATTGCCCCACCCCTACAAAACCAAATATAACTATTAACAAAATAAAATTACAATGTAATGATAACAAAAAGATACCTGAAGAAATTGCCAAAGTTGATATTCCCTTTGTAAATGGTCTAAATTTCATAATGACGCTTCCAATTGAGCAATCTATCTGGCAAACCATACCATCTAGGCCTGATGTGTAGAGAAATGAATTGTTTCTAGACAATGCAATAGCACTGACACCCCTGGAAAACCAAATATTTTGAAAGGAGAATAATAATTATAGATTTTCATTTCCAAATAAATGAAAAAACTGACATGGCATATTTAGAGAAAATTATCAAAGCATAATCAATAGATAGCTCCTGACTATATTCTTCAATTTTTTATGCATGTAAATGAAGCTAAGAGACACCGCACTGACCCAGAATGACAGTCACAGACTCTCCATCTTAATTGGCCAGTTGACACTTCCACGGCCAAAACATCACCACTGCCTGTGCCCAGTACTAACAATGTACGTTTATGCTTCTTTTTCTTCTGCATTGTATCATGAGAATGGAATCAACGTTTAATTGGAATTAAGTCTCAATCGATTAAGCGATTAGGAAAACGCAAGAAATGTCTAGGTTATTATAGAAAAGTACCTTGCTTTCCAACTGTACCCACTTCATGCACTTGTGCTCTAGGGAAAGATGCCCCTTTTTAGATCCAGATAGCAATTCTGAGCCATCAGAAAGTGGCCTAAAATCAGAAAATTCGGCCTGCATTTGACCTTTCAATGTATCCCAAATCTGTACACGGACACTCCAATTTTAAGCTTTAATACTAAGAATAACTATGACTTTAGAAAACAGTAGCACATAACAGTTAAGGTAACAAGAAATTGTAGCAGGAATGAAAATGAGAAGAAGAGGAAGAAGAATGGACCTTGATTCTTCCATCAGTTGACGCAACGGCAAATAAATCCGAACACGGACTAAAGGAGGAGAGGATATCTTTTATCCCACGAGAGGTCATCGTAATCTAACAAGAGCCTGAAAGTCCTGATCTACGACGTCGAGTTATTTTGGGCAGTGGCAAAGTTTCGCATCTAGTTCGTCATAGCTTAGATTCAAATATAAGAAATAAAATATGGTTGGAGTGGTGAGAAGATGATAGGGCCTTGAGAGAAGAGGATGAAGGATTGCCAAAGATGCACAGGGAGAGGTTTTTGAGAGGTTTTTACAATAGATTTAGACGCCGAAGAAAAGGCTGTTGCCGGATAAGTAAAGGGCGAGTTACCGGAGTAGTTAGGGGCGAGTCGCCGGAGAAAATGTTGGACATTGTGTCCAAACTGTCAATCCTCTCATTAACCCTAAACCTCGGCTTTTGTTTTTCTTGCTCAAGTTACAAAATCAAATTTTATAATGTTTAGTTATTAAACCCATAATTGAATATACTTTTATATCCTCACTAATACTCAAAAAAATTTTAGATAATTTATTATTTTTAATAAATTTATAAAGGTGATTTTAACTAATAAATTTTAATTATTATATATTAAATACTTTGCTTAGAATACAAAGAAGAAGATATTGATAATAAGTATTATTCATCTAACCAATACTTATTAAAAGCAAGTTTATATGAGAAAAATTATGATTTTAGCCATTAAATACAATAAAATGATATTTTATATTCTTATTTATTGTATATTTTATATCCAGGACATAGAGACCATCAATAATAAAAAAAATTTATATGCATTTACCCTTAATTAAAGTTATAGTAGTTACTTCTCCATCCTCACAGATACCATAATATTTAAATTTATAATATTCTTAGGTTATGATTAAGACTTCAAATTCTATAATTTAGATCATTAAAATACTTTATGATAAAAAAGCCTTCTCCTAAACATATACTTATTAAATCTTTAGCAGTGATAATAAAGAAGGACAATAAACTTAAAATTTATGAAAATCTTAGTATTATTAAGATATAAGAATATTGATTTTAAAAATATATAAAAATATTATAAAATGATATTTGTCTAAATATGTAGGATATAAATTATGATGTATTTCCATTAACTGCTTAACTATTTTATTTATGCAAAGTTATAGATCTAATACTTACAAAATATTTGGATTGCCTATGTATCTAGAAAAGAAAAAAAGAACAATGATAGAAACATAATCATTAAATCTATATATGATTTAGATTATTTATCTAAAACTCTTGACTACTTACATTTCAAAGTTATTGTGCTTTCTTCAACTTTTTCTTATACAACCTGTGATATTATAATGTGCAATTTTATATTATATTATTTCTATTTTGAGTGATCATTTATCTCTAGTTTTTTTTAGTTCTTTTTAGTTATTTTTGTATCATTTAATTTTTTCTATAGTTATATTTATTTTTTTAATTTTGATTGTGATTACTTATTAATGTACCATTTTGATCACAAATCAATGTGTTTTATTTAAAAAAATTTTGAAATGAATGTTGTGGTTTAGAATATACTGTAACAATCCAGATTGTTACTTTGCTCAATTAAGACTAATCTAAGTCTTAATTAAGATTCTAAGTCACTAATTAAGTGATTTGAAACTCATCTCTGAAACCTAGGTCAAACCAGAAGTCAACAAAGTCAAATCAAGAATTCTGGAAAATCCCAAAACCTGGAAATTTGACTTTTTATCTAGATCTCAGATTGAAAATCTGACTTCGCCATTGCGTTCAGAACACCCAAATTAGCTATGGGTGAAATTTTGGAGGCATTTGGAAGTCGTTGAATTTTCATCGAATATTTTAATATTATTTAAATACCATAGAAAATCAAATAATTTAATACTCGTCAAATCAAAAATTTGATTGCGTCGTTGCTTTCAGCACCCTTCAATTAGCTATGAGTGATTTATTGAAAATTTTCTAAATTCATTTAGTTATACAATTTTAATTATTAAATTTAATATAAATCATTTAAATATTAATATCTAATTACTTAAAGTAACAGCGCCGTCTGTATTAAAGTCAGGCCGTCTCCTGCAATTAACGCGAACCGTTAAATCGGGTCAAAGCATCCGGGCCGTCAGATCTTCAGATCGGACGACAGCTGGCCGTCTTCCTCGCATCACTCGATTTGAACCTCCGCGTGTCGCGCAGAGGTAATGTTCGACTTCTTGGATCGCCGCGTGCCCTCCCCACCGCCTCTATCCACCGTCTAAAGCCTCGTATAAGACCATTAGAGCCCTTTTCTTGCTAAGTTTAAAACTTGAAACCCAGAAATTTGCAATAAAATTTCAGTCGTTCTTCCACCGTTCATCGAGGTACCACCCTAATCCTCTCAGTTATTCATGCAATTATCAATCTTAATATTTGAATTCCTATTTCAAGTCTCCGGTTAAATGTTAACGTAATCTAATTAAACGATAGATGATTCAATTTTTCAGATTTTGCAAATTATCTACAAGTACATACCGTTAACTATAAATTTCCTCGGCATGTCCTTTTAGGGTTAGGGTTTTCATGTAAGGTAGGTCATACCAGGTGTCGAACCCTATGTCAATAGATAGGTCTTGATCATCTCTTCGCATTACCATGCGGGATGAGCCCTACCGTTGCCGGAGGAGCTGTGAAATCGGGAACCCTAATGACCTCTATCCGCCGAAGAGCTGTCGAGAAGAAGACCTATTTGGGTCGGGTTTATGTCGGCCCGAGAATTTGATCCCGGGTTCGCACGTTGTCATGGTCTTACCTCGATAGCAGTAGGGCCCGACCCGAGAGTCGTCGGGCTAATACTTGAGTACCGGCAGAGATGGTGGGACCCGCAGGAAATTTAGGCGTGTGATATTCCACCAAGTGTCCCTGGTGGGCCCGTTGATGTCATCGCTGATAGCGGCAGTGGGACCTCCTGTGGCGGCCCTGCCCCGCCGTGGTCCTGTTAACCCTTAGGTTAACATGATTACGGTGGAGGGGTCACCAAATGACAAGGTCCCCACTTAAGATTGGATTAGACACACACTCTAATCCAATTTAAATAAGGACTTTGCCATTCAATCCAGAAATACTATCACTAAATGATCATACATGAACTCAGAGTGCGGAAGCATAAAACATAACATCCATCCAATACAGTATAAATACAACAATACAGAATAAGTACAGTACTGAAAAAGAAATAAAATCCTGTATTATTACAACATTTAATGAGTTTAAAAGAACTGAAAGAAAACTCTCAATCTCACTGAAAACAGAAAACTAGGCTACAGATCTTCAAGAACGGGCTCCTCCTCCAATGGCAAATTCTCCACTGGATCTGCTAAACCAACAAACTCAGAACCTACCATTATCAGTTTCATAATGGTAGGGCCCAGCCAATAAAAGAAAAACTGGTTAGATAATAAGTCTAAGTACATTTTAGGGCAGAAATTTTATTAAATTAAGAAGATATCACCATATAAACAGAACTAAGCATAAAAGGTGCAGAAAAGCATACAAAAGAACTGTAATAAGTTATAAACCATAGTTTATAACTAAACAAATAGGAAGTAAAACATACCTCCTCCAAGCAACTGCAATAAGGACAGATAAGTAAAAGTAAAAGAAAAGTAAGAAAAGTACAACCTAAACATGCTCATGATTAAACAGATTATGCTAAGTGAAGTACAAAATTTAAACAGTATAAAGCTGAAACACTATCATCCTAAGTAAGCATATAAAAACAGTAAGTAAAACTAGCATCCTATATATAAAAACACGTGCAAGAAAGCTGTAAGTAAAATAGTGCTGAAATGCAGAATATGTTAGTATAATAGTAACTACAAACTGAAACTATAATAACTGTATAAGTCATCTGAACTGAACACGAACTCAGCAATTCTTAGCCTGATGAGCTAAGAAACTCTGAACTGAACATCACTGAAACTCTTAACCTGATGAGCTAAGACAGAACTGAATGTAAGTGTACTTGAATTAGTATATCCATATCAAAATCCTGACTCTGTAGTCAGTAGGGCGAGAGTCTATCCATCCTATCACTCGGACTAGGCATGGCCAATAGACTGTCGGACATTAAACCCTCGAAAGGTTGCCGACCCCGAACGGGTTGATCGAAGAGGTATACTAATCAAGCTACACCTTACATACCACTTGTGAAACGAACATAATGCTGTTTATAAATAATGATCCAAATTAACATAAGATATTTATCAAAATATCTTATGTACATAATACATGTTCAAGGTATAAGGCTCAAAATCAAGGAATGCGAAGCATCAAAAATTCAAAGTGCAAGAAACTCTATCTAAAACACAGGTGATATCCTTTGTTATCTACTTTATTCGTTCTATCTACTCTAAGTTACATAAGTTTCAGAATCAACAATTCTTACACATTCTGTAACTTAGAATCACGAGTCCTACTTGTTGAAGATAATTAGGACTAGCCAAGTCCTAATTATAACTTAATCAAAAGACGACTATTTGGTTAAAAATGAATAATCAGCAACCTAATTTTTTGTAATTTAATTCATTCCAACCACATCTTGATTAGTCAAATCAAGATGAATAGATTAAGAATTAGACTCCAGATGATGGGGTCTAATCACTTAATCTAAAGGTATAATCTAAGGGTCTAAGGTTTAGAACCCAAATCTCACAGATTATGTTAAGGCAAATCCTAATGATAAATCAAATTCATTAGGATGGATTTCTATTCTTAGTTCTAAAGTTTAAAGATCAAATAATCATTTAATAAACTAAGAAAATCTATAAACTAGAAAACTCAAGGTTTCACCTAATTGAGTAACCTAATTTACTCAATAGATGAATTCTAACTTAAGATCTATTCCTAATCTTAGGAAATAAGGCTCTTAATTACTAAGAGTATCTCTCAAGACACACATCCTAGCTAATGTTTTAAGACCTAAGGATGTGTCTAAGAATGATTAAAGAAAGATAAATACTCATAATTTACTTAGGTATTTTCTTAAAGAGCAAATTCTGGAATTTTAATCAAAACCTAATTTAGACTTAAATTTGATTAATTTTAACTATGAATTATTCTATTTACTGATTTTAGTGATTGAAAAACTAAATTTAGGGCTTTAAAAGGCTAAACCCTAAATTTGGGCAAAATGACAGTAACTAAATTTAGACTTAGGAAACCATTTTGCCCCTTCTTAAGAGTTCAAAAGATCAACTTTTGATCTAGGGCTTAATTTCTGAAATTTTCTTTTGGAAAGTATTTCTTACTGTCTAATATAAGATTAGACAGTAACTAAATCAATTTTGGGTGATTAATAAGCCATATGAGATCAAATTAATGAATTTGACTCATAAGGGCAATTTAGTAATTTGGCTAAGTAAAAGTTAAATTTTCTTTCAGATTATTGTTCTTTACTACCTAAGCTTTCCATAGAACCTAAATTTGCTGAAATCTGATAAGTATTGGCCAAGTTATGGCCAATACAAAATCTAGGGTTTAAGGGTTATTTAAGGGATCCTTAAATATAGGTCAAAAATCCTAACTTTACCAATTAATATTCAAATTAAGCAAAATCAGTGGCTATGAATTACAAATGGCTCACTGATCATAATGACATGTGGTAGGCTCAATTTGGACCTAATTTGACTAAGTTAAGACCTAATTAGGGTTTAGGGTGATTAGTGAGTGATTAACAAAATTAATCACTAAAATACTAATCCAACCTTATAGATTGATTTTAAATGGTTCTAGGAGTCCTCTGAAGCTCAAGTCATTCAATTTGGGATACTAAATTTGCTAAAATTCATTAATCAAGGTTTAGAGCAATTAAGGTTGATTAGCAAATCTAACCGTTGGATCTAAAATATTTTTATAGATTATTATTAATTAAGTTCTTCTGATCTAAATTGATATTTGGATCATCAAATTTGGAGCTCAATTGACCAAGTTATGGTCAATTGAAGTTCTAGGGTTAATTAACCTAATTAGGGTTTGGTCCTAAATGTGATTAGGCAAACACTAATCCAAACAGTAAGATAAATACTATCAAATTAATCTTTAAGGTTTTCTGATCACTTTAAGACCCATATTGGGTATGTTTGGATCAATGGGTACAAAGTTATGAGCTAAATAAGGTTTGTGACATTTAATTTGAATTAAATTAATCATTGAAAAATCACTTTGCAAAATATTGATCCTACAGCAAATTTTTTGGCATCAATAAATTCCTCATATTTTTCTGATTAATTTAATATATTTAATTGTATAATTTGGATAAATATTTTAGGAGTTATTTAGGTTTGAAGTTTGGTATTTATTTAATTATTTAATACTGTTTTATTTAAATAAAACTGTTATCATATATATATATATATATATATATAATCAATTATAATTTAACTGTTATTTATAAATTTATTACTAAACTGCAGGTACACGCGGCAGGAGTTTAATGGTTGAGCTAATGACTGCAGGTCCCACCAATTTTTAAACCACGGAGACACGTGGCAGCCAAAGAAAGGACACGCGTGGCTTAGCACAGTGACGGGCAAGGGTGGGGCCCACCAGGCGAACGCGAGCGCTACACGTGGAGAACCCTTGACCGTCCTCGGACAGGCCCGATCCCAGCATCGGGGTCTTCTTCCCCGACGGAGCGTGAGGTGCTAGGGCATCTTCCAGTGACATGATTCCTGCGCCTCAAAGCTCGAAACACCTCCCATTTAAAGGCTAATGGGGAGGCGCAGCTATACGACATAGAGATTCTAGCATATTATTCCTATATCAGCATCAAAATCTATGCCCTAATTCTCGGACGCAGGGTTCGAAAATAGCCATCAGGAGATCTTCATTTGATAAAAATCAGTAATTCAATTGCTAAATTACATCAACAGAAATAATTGCTTACATACAGCCACACCTCCTAAATGGATTAAGAAGTCCGTCAGATGCCGTGAAGGTGGGGTTATGGCTGAATTTCCAATATGCGCAGATGAATTTGATAATTCAATGAATAGATAATTTCGATTGAACTCAAAACAATTATAATAGGAATTGAATACTCAATCAGTAGAAAATAGGAAGTGCTGAAGTGATGTACCTCAAGCTAGACGATTTACGAAATTAGGGCAACGTCGATTCTTCCAAAAAAAATCGGTCTTCGCCCAGAAACTTATATTAGCAATTGCTGAGGAGCTTAAACTAAACTTACTCGGTGCCTAAGGTGAAGGAGGACGACACTTGTCGACGAGAGCTCCCGCGATCCTCTCGGCGTGCCACGCGCTGAGACGCGAGGAAGATGAAATCCTCGTCGTCTGATCCCGTTGATCAGACGGCTCAGCACATTCGCTTTCTTGACGGCGTGATTCAAGATGCAGGAACGGCGTTAACTAGGGATGGATGGCGCCGTTAAGCCCTATTTTAATTAATAAAATAATTATTAATTTACTTTATTAATTAATTAAAATCAAATGACCAAACGTATTTCAAAAATTCCCATTAATTTACCCCTAACTAATTGAGGGGTGAGGAACGCAACGGCGCACTCAGATTTTCATTTTGACGAGTATTTAATTATCTGATTATTTAGGGTATTTAAATAATATTAAAATATTCGATGAAAAATCAACGACTTCCAAATGCCTCCAAAATTTCACCCATAGCTAATTTGGGTGTTCTGAACGCAATGGTGAAGTCAGATTTTCAATCTGAGGTCTAAATAAAAATTCAAATTTCCAGGTTTTGGGATTTTCCAGAATTCTTGATTTGACTTTGTTGACTTCTTGGTTTGACCTAGGTTTCAAAGATGAATTCCAAATTACTTGATTAGTGACTTAGAACCTTAATTAAGACTTAGATTAGTCTTAATTGAGCAAAGTAACAACCTGGGTTGTTACACCTCCTCTCTTTGCTGCAGCCAATAAGGATTGGACGCGTGGCCTTCTTCCTGGCGCGTCTGCCGTCTGGGTCCCACCTGCAGAACAAATGTTAGAGATATTGATATAGAATTAATTATATATATATAATTAATTATACCAGATTATGTATATATATATATCAATTAAAATAACATAAATTAAATCAAAACTTTAATAATAAACAGAATATTAGATTAATAATATTTGAATATAATAAACAATATAATTTATTTCTGTTTATAAATAATAATAAAATAAGGATTTAATTAATTTAAATCCTAAACTTTAAACAATAATAATTCCTAAAATACACATCCAAATTATACAAATAAATATATTAAATTGATCAAAAAAATATGAGGAATTTATTGATGCTAATAATTTTGCATTTGGACCTGTATTTAGCAAATGAATATTTAGGGTTTAATTAAGTTCAAATTTATATCTCAAATGTTCAATTAACCATAACTTTATGTAGATTAATCCAAACATACCCAATATGGGTCTTAAAGTGATCAGAAAACCCTAAGGATCATTTTAGTATGGTTATCTTGGCTGTTTGGATTAGTTTGAGCCTAATCACATTTAGGACCTAACCCTAATTACCCTAAGTAACCCTAGAACTTCAATTGACCATAACTTGGTCAATTGAGCTCCAAATTTGATAATCCAAAGGTCCATTTAGATCAGAAGAACTTAATTAACAGTAATATATAAAAATATTTTAGATCCAATGGTTAGATTTGCTAATCATCCTTAATTACTCTAAATCTTGATTAGTGAATATTAGCCAAATTAATAATTCAAATTGAGTAATTTAAGTTTCAGAGGACTCATAGAACCATTTAAAATCAATCTATAAGGTTGGATTAGTATTTGAGTAATTAATTTTATTAATCACTCACTAATTACCCTAAACCCTAATTAGGTCTTAACTTAGTCAAATTAGGTCCAAATTGAGCCTACCACATGTCATTATGATCAGTGAGCTATTTGCAATTCATAGCCCCTAATTTTGCTTAATTTGGACACTAATTGGCAAAGTTAGGATTTTTGACCTATAATTAAGAATTCCTTAATTATCTTTAAACCCTAGATCTTGTATTAGCCATAACTTGGCTAATACTTATCAGAATTTAGCAAATTTAGATTTTATAAAAAGCTTAGATAGTAAAGAACAATAATCTGAAAGAAAATTTAACTTTCACTTAGTCAAAATTACTAATCTGCCCTTATGAGTCAAATTCACTAAATTGATCTCATATGGCTTAATAATTACCCAAAATTAATTCAGTTGCTGTCTAATCTTATATTAGACAGTAAGAATCACTTTCCAAAAGAAAATTTTAGAAATTAAGCCCTAGATTAAAAGTTGATCTTTTGAACCCTTAAGTAGGGGCAAAATGGTCATTTTGCCCAAATTTAGGGTTTAGCATCTTAAAGCCCTAATATCATCTTTATAATCATTAGAAGCAGTAATATAATGATTTAGAACAGAAATTGTATAAGTTCAATCATTAATTTGTTTTTAACTAAAATCTCAAAATTGTTCTTTAAGAAAATTCCTAAGTCCCAAGTGAAGCGTTCTCATTCTTTAACCATTCTTAGATCATCCCTAGGTCTTATAATATAAAATACCAAAATTCCATTTCAAATTGTTTATTAATATTTAAATAATTTTGACTTCCGATTGAAAATCTGACTTCACCATTGCGTTCACCACTCCCAAATTAGATAGGGGTGAAGTTTTGAACACATTTGGAAATCATAAAATTTTAGACAAATAATTTAATATTATTTAAATACCTGAAAATACGAGTAATTAATTACTCGCCGGATCAAAAATCCGAGTGCACTATTGTGTTCAGAAACCCTCAATTAGCTAGGGGTAAATATTTCGGTGATTATTGAAAATCATTATATATATATATATATATATATATATATATATATATAAATCTATTCTTTCTTTTTATTTATTTTTTTTCTTTTTTCTCTCTAAACCTAAATCCTTATCTCCTTCGCACGCACACACGCCTCTTCCGTCGATAACCCTCCTTCTTCCTCGGATATCTCCTTCCATACGCACTCCAGCTGTCCTCGCCGAGAAGATAAGCTTCAACTTCATCCTATCCTTCTATTCGTTTCGAAAAGAGCATTATAAGAAGGAAAGGTGCGTGCGAGGGAAGACAACAGCGAACCCTAGCCGATCCTTCTTCCGATTCTCCTCATCTAGCCGAGCGTCTCCTCAAGCCGAGCGCCTCCCTCCAAGCCAAGCGTCTCCATTTCGCAAACCCTAGCCTTGTTTGGTGCGACCTCTAGCAGCAAGGTATTTCCACCGATTTAATCCTTCCATTTTATTATTCCTCCTACTTAATGAAGATTTTCTGGAATTTTCTTACTTGTTCTTTATCGTTGTCTATATAGATAATTCTATTTGACATGTGAGATGATATGGATTCTGAGATCTTACATCCATAAACTAGATTAAATCTGTAAAGTTATATATGAGTTCAGAGAAAATGCTATAATAAAACCCCAATCTATAGTGAGAATGCCATCTATATTGAATAAATTTATGCTTGATTTTTGTTTAGATTTTCTTATATTGAAATCCCTGGACTGTAATTTTAGTTCGATGAATATCATAGCAGTTACATGTTTAAGAGTATTTTTGAACGTTTCAGTATGAGATTAGTTTCTTATTTTTAGGTTACAGGGCAGTCATCTGATTTATGTTTATTAAGTATTCAGCTTTTATGTAGTAAGGAGGTCTGATTAGTGGTACCACTGCTCTAGAGATTTTGTTGATAAAAGGATTGCATTAAGTAAACTCTCTTGACTTTGCTTTTTGAATTTAAATTCTTAACTTTTGTTCAAAATTGATTGTTTGAGCATTCATGATTTATTTGTTGTTTTGCATCAAAAAGCTATTTTAGTGTGATTCTGATTATGGAACCATAGGTTTAACAGTTCGATCATGAGCTTTAAGGGCATTTACTTGTCTAATTTGTGTTCATTGGGTGTTCTCTTGTATTACAATGAAACATTTTGAACTATGATATGCCATGGATAGTTTTGTTTGATTAAGGTTGAAGCAGTTCTCATAAAAATGTTATGCAAAATATTTGGGGAATTTTTGCCTCTTGTAGCCTTAGCATTTCATTGACAATGTTATGCGGCATTTTCTTGTTCTACGGCTACATTAGGTACTTAGTGTGTTTCTTAATACTGTGATTCTTGAAGAGGTTATTATATGTATATATATATATATATATATATTTTTTTTTTTTTAATTACTTAGTGTTAGGAATTATCTAGCTTTTCATAGATGTTTGCTAAGTGAATTTATAAATATCTTTTAGTTTAATCGATCCCTTCAAGAGTTTGATTTATAAATTGGGATGTCGTTAACTGTCCTTCATCTTCTATTTTTGTTGCTGTATATTCTTTATAATCTATATAACTTAGGCAAATTGATTAGGATTGGAGCCAACGGATCTTTATCTAAAAGGATTCCTTTAACTCGGTAATAAAATCTGTCTTAAATCTATTTAACATCTACATGAATATTTCTTAAATACCCCATATTAGAATCATTGTTTTGCTGTTATAAGGATAGATTATTGCGTAGTATAATAAACGAATTCAGCCAAATTCAATTGTTTGAAATTTAAATTCCTCTTGTGAATGCTTTGTAGACTAAATGTTATGGCATCATAATAGTCTATCTTAGAATTGATCTTGTCAACTTTATAGCCACTATACTATTAAATCCTATTTTAAGCACCACCTTATAGTATGTTCAATATTGATAAATCATCCATTGCCTTCAAAAATGTGCTAGCTCACAAATCACGCAAGTATAATAATCCATTGAAACAAACTATGGAGTAAAACAGTATATTAAGTTTTTGTACAAAGCGCTAATATAGTATGACAGTATACATTACAATGACGATGGTGCATTAAGTTGATGGGCTGGCTACCATGAACAATATGACAATTAGAGGATAGAAGACACTGCTATTCCTTATATATATATATATATATATATATATATATATATATATATTCTGGTTGATTATAATAAAATTTTATGGATAAAAGCTTTTAATTTTGAATTTGTTTTATACTTTATTAATATGGTTGATTATAATGAAATTCACATTTTCTTTCATCCATTAACATACATCAATACCTAAAGCCATACTATTAACAATATGTACACAATATAAATTCTATACATATAATAAATGCAAACCTTTTGGCATGAAGTGATAGCTTGTACTTCCTTTGACAGCATAATGAGCTTATTTACTTGGGAAAAAGCTGTTGAAAATGTTAGAAACCTGCATAGGCTGTACTAGTTGGTTGTCTATTACTAGGAATTGTCATTTGCACTTCATCAAATGTTGCCTTTATTTCTAAAATCATGGTATAAAATGTCTTCATTTCTTTTAACGAATTTAAATACTGTCCATTAAATTATGGTTAATTAAATGTTTCATGTAGTATAAGAGATCTAAATACTGCCATTTATTTAAATGATATTCAAATGCTACCATGTATATATATATATATATATATATATTAGAATCATATGCTGTCATTCATTTAAAATGAAATCGAAAGTTTTCTCTAATTCCAAAGTAAAATCACATGATCAAATACTATCAATTGTCTTATTAAAACCATATGTTATCAAATAAATATATGAAAGAATCATGGAATATTGTCATTACTTGTATTAACTCCTTTTATTAAAATGCATTTAAAGAATCAAATGATATTTTAAGAATTCAACCCTACTTGTTTCATTTATATTTGAATATTAATTTTATTGATGTTATTCTTTGCAGGTCAAGTTGTAAATTAGTATCAAGAGAAATGATGCATAGCAAAAAAAAAAAAAAAAAAAATAAGCCCTTATAAATTTATGAATTAATTTCTGCATCTTTTGCTATTAGATGTTTGATATAGGATATTAAACTGCTTAGTTTAATTGAATGTATTTAAAATTTTTGTAGAATTGGAAATGAGCAATCCTGTAAAAAGGGTTGAACTCTATTTTAGAACTGGAATTAAACTCTATTTAGAACTGGAAATGAGCAGTCTTGTAAAAAGGACTGAACTCTATATTTAGAATTGGAGAATGTTTGTATAAAATTTGGAAAATTTGAACAAAAATAAAGGAGACTCTGCCAAAAATTTTAAGAATTTTAGGACTTAGAAAATTTTAGGAAATATAGATGTTTACACATATTTCTAGAAATTCATATAAATTGTCACTTCATTTGAAAAATAAAAATACTTCAATATCAAATATCATAAAAACCTATTATTACAAATCATGAAGTATCAAAATAATGACTTAAACTACTTATTGGCAGATCAAACAAATTGAATTGATTAATGTTGAGACAAAACTAGTCAGGTACGCAAATTTACTTATAAGTTTCATTTCAGTATTCTTATATTTGAGCCATTTTCCAATTGAATATTATTTACACTGCTTACCGCTTTATAATTTGCAAAAAGAATGATATTGAATAGCATGTAACAAAAAGTTGAAACAATGAATATATTATTGTGGTGGTTGTCTTTGAAGGGAGAAACGCAACACTGAGAATCTGTACATATTGGGCCAGCTAGCAGCCCCTGGGAGTTATATGGAAGGATTTAGCCTCTTGTAGGAAGTAGGCAATCCAGAGGAAAGACACACCAAGAATTATTATTAAGTAAGCTACCGACGGGTGGCGAGATAAGCTTCCTACATGTTATGCCTATGGGTTTACCCATTTGGGCTCAGGAGTCTTCGGACTCGCCTTATTGTTACAAGTGCTTTCAATAAAATTTATTTCATATATGTTGATTTTCACAGCTATTTTGCAGGGCAGAAATTGCTTACTTTACTTGCAGTTTTATTTTCACTCATTTTCATATATGATTTATACCTATTATAGGATGCTAGATTTATTCTTATAAGAATAATTTGCGTACTCCTACCTGACTGGTAATCTAAATTTTTTAGGTTTTGATAATTAAAAAGAACTCAGAAGATCTGCCAAATCAAAATAAGAAGAATAAAAGGAGCAAAAGAATGTAGAAATTTCTAATTCATATTTTGTATAATTCCAACTATTGTAAATTTTTATATATATTTTGGCTCTATGTATAAAAGGACTTTAAATTTTATTTATTTTATTATGTCCTTTTTGAATTATAAAAATGTCTATATTTTCAATTGAGATGAATTGTTCTTTAAAGACTCTCGAACTTCGATCCTCGGTCGCCACATATAACATTAGTTAGGATGTGTGTCTTGAGTGATACTCTTAGTAATTAAGAGCCTTATTTCCTAAGATTAGGAATAAATCTTAAGTTAGAATTCATCTATTAAGTAAATTGGGTTACTTAATTAGATGAAACCTTGAGTTTTCTAGGTTCTAGATTTTTCTTAGTTTATTAAATGATTATTTGATCTTTAAACTTTAGAACTAAGAATAGAGATTTATCCTAATGAAATTTGATTTATCATTAGGATTTACCTTAACCTAATCTGTGAGTTTTGGGTTCTAAACTTAGACCCTTAGATTATACCTTTAGATTAAGTGATTATACCCCATCATCTGAAATCTAATTCTTAATCTATTCATCTTGATTTGGCTAATCAAGATGAGGTTGGGATGAATTAAATTACAAAACTAAGTCGTTGATTTATTCATTTTAACCAAATAGTTGTCTTTTGATTTAACTATAATTAGGACTTGGCCAGTCTTAATGATATTCAACAAGTAGGATTCAAGATTCTAAGTTACAGAATGTGTAAGAATTGATAATTTTGAAACTTATGTAACTTAGAGTAGATAGAACGAATAAAGTAGATAACAAAGGATATCACCTGTGTTTTTAAATAGAGTTTCTTGCACTTTGATTTTGATGCTTCGCATTCCTTGATTTTGAGCCTTATACCTTGAACATGTATTATGTACTTAAGATATTTTGATAAATATCTTATGTTAATTTGGAACATTATTTATAAATAGTATTATGATCGTTTCACAAGTGGTTTGTAAGGTGTAGCTTGATTAGTATACCTCTTCGATCAACTCGTTTGGGGTTGGCTTCTTGTAGGGGGTTTCAGTCTGATAGTCTATGCCATGCCTAGTCCATGGGATAGGATGGATAGACTCTTGCCCTACTGACTATAGAGTCAGGATTTTGATATGATCATACTAATTCAAGTACACTTATATTTAGATCTGTCTTAGCTCATCAGGCTAAGAATTGCTGAGTTCATGTTCAGTTCAGTTGACTTATATAGTTACTATAGTTTCAGTTTGCAGTTACTGTTTTACTAGCATATTCTGCATTTCAGCATTATTTTACTTATAGTTTTTCCTGCACATGTTTTTATATAGGATGCTAGATTTACTTACTGTTTTCATATGCTCACATAGGATGTTAGTGTTTTCAGTTTTATACTATTTGAATTTTGTATGTCACTTAGCATAATCAGTTTGATCATATGCATATTTAGGTTGTATTTTCTTACAGTTTTACTTTTTTTTACTTACCTGTTTGTGTTACAGTTGCCTGGAGGAGGTATGTATTACTTCCTATTTGTCTAGTTATAAACTGTGGTTTATAACTTATTATTGTTCTTTTGTATGCTATTCTGCACCTATTATGTTTAGTTCTGTTATTATGGTGATATCTTCTTAATTTAATAAAATTACTGCCCTAAATTGTACTTAGACTTTTTGTCTAACTAGTTTTTCTTTTGTTGGCTGGAGCCATACCATTATGAAACTGATAATGGTAGGTTCTGAGGTTGTTGGATTAGCAGATCCAGTGAAGAGTTTGCCATTGGAGGAGGAGCCCGTTCTTGAAGATCTGTAGCTTAGTTTTCTATTTTCAGTGAGGTTGAGAGTTTTCTTTCAGTTCTTTTAAACTCATTAAATGTTGTAATAATACAGGATTTTATTTCTTTTTCAGTACTGTACTTATTCTGTATTGTTGTATTTATACTGTATTGGATGGATGTTATGTTTTATGCTTCCGCACTCTGAGTTCATGAATGATCATTTAGTGACAGTATTCTGGATTGAATGGCAAAGTCCTTATTTAAATTGGATTAGAATGTGTGTCTAATCCAATCTTAAGTGGGGACCTTGTCATTTGGTGACCCCTCCACCATAATCATGTTAACTTAAGGGTTAACAGGACCACGGCGGGGCTGGGCCGCCACATATACTCAGTAGGGAGTTAAGATAAAAATGTTTTTAAGCCTTTACAGTTTGCAAAAAATCTATTGAACCAACAACATTCATTTTAATAATTGCAATTAAGGTCATGATAACTTCAACTGGAATTAATCTACTCAAAAACTATGAAAATGCAGAACATAATAAAAATAAATTTTTAGAACAAACTTTACATGAGTTCATGAAGCTAAACGATTCATAAAAAGATTTGATCGATCTCAATGTATACTCTTAATCAAATCAGAAATTTTTGCTACATAATTGCTAGGTATATTCCCTAAGAGTGAAGAGTAATAGTGTACCTTAATACACTTATCGAAAGAAGAGGAGATGGAAACGTAAATTCTACGAGCTCCTCGCAGATCACCTTCCTCGAAGACTTTGCCCTCCGCTCTCACAAGAATTTTCTCTCCTCTTAAACCCATGAGAGGAAGCCAGACTGAAAGGATAAAAGAATCGGGTATACCAACTGGTAAGAGATCGTACTCCCTCACCTCTGCTCCCAGCGATCATGCAGAAAGGGGATGAAGGCGCATAGGGGAAAATGGAAACGACCGTTGGATCAAATTGACGATCCAACAGTCCTGATTTAGATTTAGAAGATAGCCATTATATTTAATTTTAAAGGAACGGGACGGCCTGGATTTGATTAATCCGTTGTCTCGTGATCGGCCAACCACAGCGCATCTGCGTCTTAAAGAAATTTATCGTCGAAAATATAAAACAGAATATATATATATATATATATATATTAATTTATATTATTTGTTTTATTTAAATAATTAATTAGAGACATTTAATTAATCAAAATTAAATAACCAAATGCATTCTGAAAAATCCCTAAAATTTATCTTTACCTAATTGAGGTGTGAGGAACTCAAAAATAAAATCAGATTTTTGATCAGAGATCAATTTAATTATCTTAATTTTTTAGGTATTTAAAATATTATTAAAACATTTGAGGAAAATTCGACGACTTCCAAACACTTCCAAAATACCACCCCTAGCTAATTTGGGTGTGGTGAGTCCAATGGTGGACTCCATTTTTTATTCTGAGGTCTAAATAAATTAGACATTCTTAGAATTATCAAAAAATCAGGAAATATTGGAAATTGCTAAATGATCTCCAAATTGTACAAAATTTGAAATAAGGGCTCTTAATACTAATATAAGACTAATGGAAAATGATTAGAGTCAATTAGGTCACTAATTAATAGGTAAAAACATTAGAGTTATTAGAAAAATGTTCTTAGATAATTGTATAATAAAATTTTTCTTTTGTTGGCTAGGCCCTAGTATTGTGAAATCGATAATGTCAAAATCAGATAGGTTTGAGGAGCTTATTCCTGAGGAGGAGCCTTACTCAGGAGTGGAGCCATATCTTGAGGAGGAGCATCAGGAAGGAGCTGAAGCTATTTAGTTTTTTTAGCTTATTGTGAGGATGAGTGTTTTTTCTTTTCAGTTCATTTAAATTATTTTAAAATGCTGTAATAATACAAGTACCTTTATATGTGTTTTTCCTTACTGTACTATTTATTCTGAGTTGTATGTTGCATTTTCTCTATTTATTGTGGTGAATTGGATGTATGTTTATTTTACCTTGCTTTCGCACTCTGATTTTGTATTTGCTTAGTGACTGATTATATAGCATGTATGCAGTAGCTCATCCCTTTATTACTAGTGGATTAAGGTTTACACCTAATCCAATATTAAGTGGGGGATTTACCAAAATGACATACCACCCCTTAGTTTAATCGTGTGGATTAAAAGGTGCGACGCATAATTTTTAGTCCACGAGACTAAGATTTTTCTTTACTTACTATATTTTGCAATTTTTATTTTCAGTATTGTGCTTTACTTACTTACAGTTCACATAAAATGTAGTATATATTACTTTAATTTCATTTAAATGCTTCATTGATTTTCTTTTCCTTGCTTAGTATAATTTTTATTTGGATATATACATATTTCCATTTCTTTTATTTTTAAATGCACTTTATTAGTTTCCAGTATTAATTAGGATACTTTTGTAACAACCCAAGTGGTTATTATAGCCAATTAGGACTAATCTAAGTTCTGATTTTAATTTTAGTGCACTAATTAAGTTATTATAATTCACCACCAGGACCTAGTCCAAATCAGAGGTCAAATAGATCAAATCCTGATTTTAGAAATTTTAGGAACCCTGGAATTTGACCTAATTATTTTAACCTCAGATCAAAAATTAGACTTCATCATTGCGCTCATTGCCCCCAAATTAGCTATGGGTGATGTTTTGGTGGCAATTGGAAGTCGTCAAAATTTTGTTAAATATTTTAATAATATTTAATTAATCGAAAATTGAGATATATAATTTGATCTTGAAATCAAAATCTGATTTCACCATTGTGATCGTCACCCCCAAATTAGCTTGGGGTGATGTTTTGAACGTGTTTGGAAGTCGTCAAATTTTCATGAATATTTTAATGTAATTAAATACCCCAAAAAATAGAAAAAATAAATACTTGTCGGAATCATAATCTAACTTTGCCGTTGCGTTCCTCACCCCCAAATTAGCTAGGAGTGAATTTTTAGAATTTTTCGGAGTCCATTTATAAAATCTGATTTTTAGAGCATTAATTAAATAAAATAGATTTAAATTTATCAAAAAAACTCATTTTTATTTTTCTTTTCCTATTTTCTTCTGGCTGGGACCCGCTGTGGCGGCCGCCCCTTCTAATTATAAGGCTTAAGGAGTGGTCGTCACTAAGCACATCTTATACTTAACATTATGTTGGAATTTAAGACTCCAATCCAATCTTAAGGAAAAGATGTACTTTTCATAATAAGGTAAAGATTAACAATCACTTAATGAATATCAGAGTGCAGAAGTAAAGTATCAACTGAAGTAATTATCCATACTATACAGTAAAGACATCCAGCTCAGAATATATACTATGCAATAAAGTAAAGTACAAATAGTTCTGTATTATTACAAACATTTAAAGTTTAAAAAACTGTAATGTAAAATGCTCTCATCCTCACAGAGTAAAAGTAAAGTAATCTAGTAAGTAAACTAAGGTCCCTCAGCAGTCTGAATCTCCTCCTGGATTTGCTCCTCTGTAGGCTCAATCTCTTCGAAAAGCTCAGAATTTACCATTATCAGTTTCATAATGGTAGGGCCGCAGCCAACAAAAGAAAAATCTTGTTAGACAAAATATCTAAGTACATTTTAAGGTAATGAATTTTTTTGTATTTTAATGATATCACAACTGAAATTAAACATAGCATAGCGATAAAGAGACAAAAAAGGAAGAATAAATTATGAGGTAAAAATATACCTCAACTCAGGCTGCAATACAAGGTAAGTAAAGTACAAGTGCAAATCTACTAAGTACAAAGAAAGGTCCTAAGGAATATGATCAAACTAACATGCTAATTATAGTATAAGTAAAAGTACTGTACTGAAAATATAAAGACTAGCATCCTATCATACTCTCAAGTAAGTAAAATGGCTGACATACAGAAAGTTCTGAAATGTAAAGGAACTGCAAAAAATGAAAAATATGAAAGAAAATATATGCTGAAATAGTAAAGTAAAGTAAGTCTGAAGTGTAAAGAAAACACGTAAAGTAACTGTAAAGAGACTGAAAAGTAAATGTAAGTAGTGTAGATTAAAGTATTGTACGTGTGAGATACTCTTACTTAGTCTACTAAAAAGTAAAGTCCATTTGATAATCTAGGAGAAATATCCCAGATTAAAGTAATATCCACCAAAGAGGCATCTAGGAGAAATATCCTAGATCCTAAAGTAAAATCCACAAAATATCTAAAGATCATATAGGAGAAACATCCCAATGCCAAAGTAACATATCATAGGGGAAATTCCCTAGGCAAAAATTGTCCTAAAGTAAAGTCATACTAAGTGGCATGCTAGGTAAAACATAAACCACAAGTATAATATTGTTTATTAATGTTTCTTTTAAAATTATGTATATGATATGTGAATGAAATTCAAAGTATATTATAAAGTATGTATTAAGTATTAATGTTAAGTATGTCCAGAAGTATAAAAGGCTCAAACAACAAGGGAAGCATAGCAATTTAAATCAAGGAAATAAATAACACTACACAAACTTCGTGATATTACATATTTTCTAATTTAAACGTTCTAACTACTCTAAGTTACATAAGATTCAGAATCCTCAATTCCTACACTGTCTGTAACTTAGAATCATGAACCTATAAGTTGAACATAATTAGGACTGGCCACATCCTAATTATAAATGAATTAATATCGCTTAAAAGGTTAAAATAATTAAATCAATCATCCTAAGTTATTATTTTATAAATCCCCAAACTAAATCTTGATTAGCCAAATCAAGATTGAAAGGATTAAGAATCAAACTTTAAAGAATGAAGTTCAATTACTTAATCACAATAGTCATCTTAAAGATTAAGGTTTAATCACATCTCACTGATTAAGTGTTAAGGCAAATCCTATTAAATTAAGTCAAATTCAATAGGATAAATTTCTAAACCTAATTCTAAGATTAAAAGATCAAATAATCATTTAATAAACTATGAAAAATTTAATAAACTAGTAAGATCAAGGTTTCACCTTAATGAGTAACCTACTTTACTCATTAGATGACTTCTAACCCAAGATCTATTTATAATCTTAGGAATTAAAGTTCTTAAATCTAAGAGTATCACTCAGACACATGTTCTAACTAAGGTTATAAGACCTAAAGGTTGATCTAAGAAGTTCAAAGGAAAGAAAGATTTCTCATAATTCACTTAAGTTTTACTTAAGACTTAACTTATGGTTTTCATTAAATTTCTAATTTGAAACTTAGAATTATTTAAATCAAGGCCTAAATTATTTTAATTGCTATATATTATGATTTAAAGATGAAATCAGGTCTTAAATTCATTAAACCCCAATTTTGGGCAAAAAGACCATTTTGCCCCTTATTTAATTTCACTTTTTATGAATTAGTATTAAATTCTAGATTTTAATAAAGTGGAATGATTATTTACTGTCTAATATAAGTTTAGATAGTAAGTTCATTAATTTTGGTTAAGTATTAAGCCTTGTAAGGTCAAATTAAAGAATTTGACCTATAAGGGAAAATTGGTAATTTTCCCCTAATGATACCTATATTTTCTGTCAGTTTATTAAGGCTTAAGTCCTAAGCTTTCTATAAAACCTAAAATCATCAAATTTTGATGTGTATTGGCTAAGTTATAGCTAATACAAGTTCTATGGTTTAAATGATAATTAAGGGTTCTTAATTAAGATCCAATTTTTTTAACTTCTCCAATTGATGTCCAAATTAAGAAAAATTAGTGGATATGATTTACAAATGATCCACTGATTTTATTGACTAGTGGTGAGTTCAATTTGGAAATTAATTGACTAAGTTATGGCCTAATTAGGGTTTAGTGATTAATGAATGATTAGTAAAATTAATTACCAAATCACTAATCCAACCACACCATTAGGTTTTAATGAACTCAAAGAGTTCTTTGAAACTTAAATTGTTTAATTTGGATTATTAGATTTGCTAATATTTACTAATCAAATTTTAGAGTAATTAGGAATAATTAGTAAATCTAACCGTTAGATCCTAAATATTTTTGTAGATCTCTATAAATTAGGTTTTTTTGATTCAAATTGGTATTTGGATTATCTAATTTGGAGCTAAATTGACTAATTTATGGTCAATTGAAGTTCTAGAGTTAGTTGATCTAATTAGGGTTAGGTCCTAAATATGATTAGTCAAATTTTAATCCAAACAGCAAAATGAATACTACTAGATTAATCTTTAAGGTTTTCTGAGTATTTTAAGACTCATATTGGGTATATTTGGATTAAAGGGTATCAACTTATAACAATTTGAATATTTGTAATAAATTTTGAATTATTTAATAACCTAAAATGTCACTATATTAAATACTTGCCTAAACTTAATTTTGACAATCTCAAATTTTTCCTTGATTTTTGCTGATTAATCTAGTATATTTTATTATTGTATTTGGATATGTATTTTGCAAGTTATTTAAGTTTAAAGTTTTGGGAATTAATAGAATTAATTAATTTAATATTAATATATTTAAATATTTCTATTTTTACAGAATTAATAGTTGTCTAATATAATTAATATTTTGTTATTTGTTATTAATTATTTATATTTAATATTTTTTCTGTTATATATATATATGTATACATATAGGTATATATACATATATATATATATATATAATTATACATATATTAACTATAAGTATTATTTATATAATAATTATATGAATTATAATATCTTATTTATTTGCAGGACACGACGACAGCGGCTGAGAAGATAGCGGGACACGCGTCACGCTATGATTGGGGGGGCTGGTCATCTGCGGGGTCCACGACCTGATTGGTCCGACCCGACTTTGATTTCACGGGTCACGCCTGACCTGGTCCAGCCCCGTATGGGTCGGCGTCTTCTTCGGCAGACCGTCGCAGAGTCAAATAAGGGCACGGTATTTCGAGGTCTTAACGTCGACGGCTGCTTGTGATCCGCACCGCTATAGAAAGGGCACATCTAGGGCTTTCAGTTAACATGCTAATCGACTCTTAAGATAGCCTAAGGCATCAGTGAGGATCAACCCTAATGACTAGGGTTCGATACTAAAAACTCTAATGGTATGTACTGCAGAGGTTATCTAAAATTCGCAAGATTCCAATCATGTTAATTAAATCAGAAGCAACAATACATCCATCTATCGTATGAAATAGCAATTCGAATTGGAATCAAGACGAAATTATATATAGAGGAACGATCAGTACCTTTAATTCAATGACTCAGAAAATAGGGTTTGCGTGAACGATGATATCTGTTGCCTCTCGAAAGATCTTTGCAAAACTTTTGAAATACGAGATTGAAAGGAGTTCTTAAAGAGATTTAGGAGCGGTGCAAAGCGGCGAAACTACCATCTGTGAACGGAGGCAGCTTGACGCGTGCGCAGGATTGCCACGCGCAAGTTTCGCGGGGAAGAGACGCACAGACCGTTCGATCAACGATCGAACGGTCAGTGTTCACCGTTGGTTCGGACGGCAGATAGGGTAACGGCGCAAGGGATTAGACGGCACACGTGATTTAATTAGTGAAATTCATTTAATTAAATTAATTATATTAATATTTAATTATTCTTAAATCCATTTAATTAATTAATTTTAACTAATCAAATGCATTCCAAAAATTCCCAATAAATCACTCATAGCTAATTGAGGGATGAGGATCGTAACAACGCGATCATAGTTTTATTTTGATGAGTATTTAATTAATTGATTTTCCAGAGTATTTAAATAATATTAAAATATTCGACGAAAATCCAACTGCTTCTAATTGCATCCAAAATTTCACCCCTAGCTAATTTGGGGGTGGAGAACACAATGACAAAGTTAGATTTTTGATTTGAGGTTTAAATAAAAAGTCAAATTCTAGGGTTTTGGGATTTTTCTAGAAATCCAGATTTGAATCAATTGATTCCAGATTTGACTTAGATCTTAGAGATGAGTCCTAAATGACATAATTATCGTACTAGAACTACAATTAAGACTTACATTAGACTTAAGTAACCCTAGTAACAATCTGGGTTGTTACACCCGCGCCTGCTAAGTTTAGTGCCTCTCCCTCCCTTTTCCTCTGCTCCCTCAAGCAAGCCATACCTCCTTTCTCCATTTCTTCTTTTCTTTCTTTTTTTCCTGCACATGTCTCCTTTTCCCATGCTTGTGATGGGATGACTCAAACTCATTCCATCCAAGAGCCAAGCCTTCCTCCACCTTTAAAAGAGCCCCCCAACTCTCATTTCTTCTCTTACTGCCAAGCTGAGCTCTCCTCCTCTCTTCCTACCTCCATTGCTGTGCTTGTTGCTAAAGGAAAGCTCTCTAGTCCTCAAGCTCGATGGATCCTTAAAGAAATTTCTCTTCACAAGCCAAGGTACCTCCCTTCCCCCCATTGAATGAATTCAATGGCTACTTTATTTTTGCTCTTATGCTTATTTTGCATCATTAAAAATTTATGAATGGGATGTTGAATACATTAGAGCTCCTTGAGCTAGAAAATTTTAGGAAGAAAAAAATCAGCTCTGTTTTTCTTTCTTTCTGTATACCCTGACCTTTAACTCTATTATTTGCATAGTTAAATAATTGTTTTGTTCTGATTTTGGTATCAATAGAAAGGTCTCGGAAATACCTTTCCATCGGTATATGGCACCGCATGAGAGATGCTCTAGATTGAGAGTATTTGAGTGCGAAGGGACCAGTTGCAGTTTTCGCACAGGCGAACTCACCGTCGGGCGCTGCAGCACGCCGCAGCGCCCGAAGTTTCAAAATTGGGTCCACCGTAATGCGTCGTAGTATGCTACAGTGTGCCGCAGTGGCATAATAATTTGATGAAATTAAATTAAATCCGTTTTAGCGCACTGCTGCACTAAAACCCGCCGGAGCGCGCCACAGTGCACTGTAGTGCCTGGATTTCGGGCAGAAGACGCCACAGCGTGTCGTAGCGCCCAGAATTGTACGGAACTTCCCAGAATTGTCCAGAATGGCCGAAACTTCATATTTTTTGCATTCTAATGACTCTATGACCCTAATGGAGCCAAAATATATTTAGTAAAATTAAGCATTGTATAAAATTGTAGGTGATTTTTGAATATGGAAAAATTAGGTTTTGACCCATTTCATAAAAATAGAACCCTAACATTGAAATGACCATAGCTTAATCATTAGACATCATAATTCAAAGTTTTTGAACTCTATAGAATCCTTGGACAGTAAACATCAATAAATCAATTGAATTTTTAGACTTCACTTAGTATAATTACCAAAATATCCTTATATATTAAAATCTTTAAATTGAACATATAGACTTAATACTTATCCAAATTTGATGTACCAACTGTCTATCTTCATGTTAGACAACAAGAATCATTTGGCATCAACAAAATCCAATTTTGAGCACTTAATCAAAAAGTAGTATTTTAGACCCTTAAATATGGGCAAAATGATCATTTTGCCCAAAATTTAGGTTAAGTGCCATTAACCTCTAAAATACCATTTAAATCATTAAAATCAGTAATACAACTGATTTAGAATCAAATTAGACTCTTAAATCTATAAATTAAGTGAACTGTCAAAAATTCAATTTAAGTCTTGTAAAATTCTTAAATAAAATCCATTATACCTCAACTTAGTTAAAACTCATCCTTAACTCATTTAAATGAGTAAAATTAGCAAATGAAAGTATATAAGGTTGAAAGTACTAAAATAATTGAAAGTAGAATACATCCAAACATGTTTGTACAGAAATTACTATATAAAACCAAAAATTATTATAAATACATAAATATTGAAAATACTGTAGAATACTAAAAATGCTGTAAGATATTAAAAATGTTATAAATATTGAAAACTTATGTATATAAGTACTGAAATAAAAATAAATAGCACCATAGTTTGCATAAGTAAAATAAGTACTATAAAATTGAGTTGAACTGAAAAACGTGCAAAAAAATAGAAAGTAACCACAAAGGTGCAAAAGCAATGAATTAATTAGTAAAGCCACTGAAATTGACTGAACTGAACTGAATTGAATAGACGTATGCCTATATTAGTATTATCTTAACAAAAACTGGCTAACATGGCCACATAAATAAAACTAGTCTCCCAAAAACATCTAGTTAACCATAGAGCCAGATCCAAGTTAGACTAAAGAATCAAATATATGGCATCTAACTAACCATAGAGCTATATCCAAATTAATTCTCCAGAAATGACATATACCATCTAACTAATCACAGAGTTAGACCCGAATCTTTTCTGCTAAAGAAAAATTGAACTGATGAGGCAGACTAACTATAACATACTCTATAGAATTAATATGACGTCTAAATCACAGAACTGAAACTTAGTGATTATAATGAATAAAATATATGCATTTAAAATTAACATAGAATACTTACCACTTATACTATGTTCAATTGATATGTCCAAAAGAGTAAGGCTCAAATACACGGTGTGCGAAGTATCAAAGTAAAAGTAAGTAAGACTATACTAGAATATATGTGATATCTATTGTTGACTATTTTATTCATTCTATATATTCTAAGAGAATACAAGCTTAGGATCTTCAATATCCAACTATTGAGAAAAATCTCAGATTCACGGTCTTATAAGGTTAAATAATAGAACTTATCAAGTTCAATTTCAAAATAAAAAATATTGTCTACAAAGGTTGAATAAATAATCATTCATCATATTTTGATATTTTATTCATCCCAAAATAAAATATTGATTAAGAAAATCAAGATTAAAGGTTTTAGAGTCAAACTCCAAATATGGGGTTCAAACTCTAAAATCCAAAGTGCTAATATCTAAACGTCTAAGGTTTCTCACAACACTTATTCTAAGAGCTTAAGAGGATTTAAAATGAAGAGATTTAGACCTTAAGATAAAAATAAATACTTAGAGGAATGACTGCAATTAACTAAAGTCAAAAGATAAAATAATCAAACTTAAGAACATACCATAAAATCTAAAATCAATGATTCATTTAATTGAGTAACTCAGTTCACTCAATAAAATGAAGACTAACCTAAGTCTATGCTTAGGAAGGAATTATTATGATCTTCTAAAAGAACTACTTGAGGAAATGTATTATTGAGGTGACTTAGGAGAAGTCTAGTAATTAAATACTAGGATTTATATTGATTTAAATCACTTTGAAATGTGATTAAGGTTTTAAAGTGAACTTTAGACACCTAAATGAAGGTACAAATGATATTTCCAACTACTAATGTCTAAATAAAAGTTGTTCTTAAAGGATTAGAGATTAAGCATATCAAATTTTAGCTACTATTTTAAAGTATTTTGAAAGTTATGAATAAGCAAAATTTGAGAAAAATATTTACTATTTTTGAATTTTTCTAAGAAACATTCATATTATTTTATGAATTTTGGACCTAAATATGAAGACATAAATGAAAAAACTAAGTTCTGTGTTCAACAGTGAATTATTACTAACATAATACATAATAGAGAGTAATCATGCCAAAGATCTGCTAAATCTAATGATTAAATAAAAAACTATGATAATAACAACATAGCAAGAAAATTTCTAAAATCTATTAAAAATAATTTTATGAATTTCAATGGGTGTTTGTTGAAGTTTGAGTGCTTAAATAGTGACACTATATTTCAAATGGACCAGTAAGATCTTCTGTGAAATTGTTCACAAAACATAAAAAAATAAATATGCAAAGTTATAGCACTCAGATCTTAGTGGTTGAAAAGTTACAGCTCTCCAAAGTTGACAAAGAAATAGAAATTTCTAAAAAAAATGTTTAAATAAAAATATATATTTTTCTCAACTTTGTGGTGATTTTTGAACATTTTAAAGGCAAAACTAAAGTGTAATATTTTCTAGTGATTTGTTAAATCATCATTTAAATCATCATGGATGTGCCAATGAAGTTCCGGTGGATTTTCGGGATGTCCCAGGCGTTCCAGGACAAGTCAGAGAAAATTCAGGCATTCTGGTGCGCTCTGACACGTTTTATAGTCATTATAGTTGAGGGCCAGGTGTCGCGGCTCGCCGTGGCTCCCATTGTTCGAAACTAGGGAGCCTCATGGTTCAAAACTGGGGTCCCCCGACGAGCTGTGGTGCTCCAGCGCACTGTGGCGCACCATGACTCATACCTGGGGTGTCCCAGCGCGCCGTGGCTCCCGCCAAAACCCAGTTACAGATTTTGGGGCATTTCGGGTCATTTGAGGTCTATGTAAGGCCTAAGTATATAATGAAACATATAGGGATATTTCCTTAATGTGAGATCAACCCTAATTTGGTTTTGCGGCTGCTTGGTCTCATTCAACCTAGAGTAAGAGCTAGAATTTCATGAGTAAAAGAAGTTGATCGGGAGGCTTTGCAAGTGATAAATCATTCATGTTATTGTGATGATGAAGCTCTATGTAACTTTGTAATTTTCTTGTTCATGGGGATTTTTTTGTGTGGTGTGGCTCCGTGATTTTTCTTATTATCGAGTTTTTCACGTAAAATTTTATGTGTCTGGATGCTTGTGTGGTTTATGATGTGATTCTTGTGTTGTGGGTTTACTCTTTTATTCTTGGATAATTTTGGTAACCACAAACGGTATCCCATTCGGTATTGTTTCTGCGTGCACTAACATACCTGCATTTTAAGGTCGAGCAATAAGCCACCTTGAAACAAAGAAAGCTAATTCGATTAAAGTCGAGTAATAAGCTGATTTGAAATAAGAACCACGAATCCAACTATGGTTGAGCTGCAAGTAAACTTAGAACAAGGATCTTGGAACAAGCTAACCCAATTAACACTAATAAGTTGACATAATAGCAAAATCACCAAAAATGATTCAAAATGAAATTTGAGTATAGTCATTTATTAAAGTTTAATTGTTTGACTATAATGCTCAACTTCTTCAAAAAAGATATTATGCAATTTTTTTAATATATATATATATATATATATATATATATATATATATGTATCAAAGAACTAAACTTTAATATTCATCTCCTAAGCCTAATATGTTATTTTAACTAGAAGGAATTAATATCTTCAGAATGATATCAATTTAGTTGTAGCATTAAAATTTAATTTTTAGATATGCACTATTAAAGATGTTAATATTATCATCATTTTACATATTTAAGTTTATTGAATAAACTTCATTATAAAATTAATTATTGAATCTTTGTCATGCCAAACATATTGAACATGACACTATCTCTCGGCGCTGCGACAGATGCAGCATTTAGGAGGAAAGGGTTGTAGCCGGAGGAGAGGTCATCCTTGTCATGGTCCGCTCCATCGGCGGAGCTCACTGCTCCTCTTTTGATTATCAAATCTACAATTTTTCTGGCACCGACCGACGGAACTCCTCCATTGCTACCGGCTAATCTTGGTTCCTGAAAAATTGGTGCCCAGTAGAAGGTCGTGGCCATATCAAGGTTTATTTTGTAAGAGACGGTTGTATTTTCAATAGGCTGAACAGTTTGCGGTATTACCATGGATTGGAGCAGGGAATAGGGCTGTTGGAGTCAGACCGGACGCTAAATAGGCATGAGAAGACCAGGAGAAGAGTCAGAAAATTTAGGACCGTTATTAGGCATGATAGGAGTTCAATGATTGCATTTGTATATCTCAATGTAGTAAGACATGCATACATATGGCTCACAATCTTTTTTGGCTATATTGATTGCATCACATTTATGAACACAACGTACTTGTCTGCTCTTATTTCCCACAATTAGATAATTTTCAATCAATGTTAATCATAGATTATGATCCAAACATCATGTTTAATTGATAATTATATTATCAGATTAAACTTATGTAAAAATTAGATACAAAAGTTTCCCAATATCTCTCTTATTTTTGAGTACAAAATTTATGCCCATTTAGATGCTCCTTACAAATTTCTTGCATCATTATTATTGTCAAATTACATATACTCTCAAATGTATATAATTGGAAATTCTTTGTATCAAAAATTAAAATAATTATGTGTAATTTTTAATTTGTTAATAAAAATCATTTTTATCGTTTTATTTAAAATTATATATTTTAATAACAAATGAATATGTTACAGTTTGCTGCAACTCATTTAGTGCTCTATATAATTTGTGGTAAGAGCTAAGGCATTGTTGAAGAGTTGAACATGCTGATGCGGAAAGCTAATCTTTATTAAAGAAGTTACATATGAAATCCTTCATCAAATATATTTGAGAGCTCAAAGGGTTGCGAAGGATTTTAAGGAAGGAGAGGAAAAGCGAAGACTATTGGGAGTATGAACTAATAAATTGATATATATTTGTTAGTACGAACAATATATAGAATGATAACTAATATGATGCACTTTTTAAGGTATGTTATAGAACATATTCTCTTAAAGTTTTTAATAGATATTTGATAATTTGATAAATTTTTAGCTAATTTAATGTAAATTAACATATCTCAAAAAATATTATAATAATTTACTAAGACACTATTTAGGAATCAAGTGAATATTTAACCCAAAAAAAACCTCCTTCCTAGCAGCCCAATAAGTAATTGACGCAGAAAAGCGTTGAAATTTTCGGGTAAGCTAAACTCAGCCATTTCAAAATTCCCTTTCCGCTTCCTTGGAATTATTTTGAAGCGATCAACAGCACAAATTTTTATAGCAGCGGCAAGGAATCGGAAGAGAAGTGCTTGATTGTGCTAGCTACATGGATTTTGAGCTTAGGGCAGCTCAGGAGAAGCTGGAAAGAGAGCAGAAAGAGAGAAAGGAGAGGGCTAAGGCGAGGGCGGAAATAGAGAGGAAGGCCAGAGCCGAATCTGCTCGACGCCGAGAGGCCCTTGAGGCTGTTCAGCGGAACAGAAGGATCGATACCGAGAATGCCCGTCTCAAGGCTTGTGACTTCCTCTTATCAGTCTTTCTATAGTTTTATTTAAAATATCCTTAATTCCTCAGGTCTCCATGATTTACTGCTTAATTGGTCTGAATCTGGGATCTGTGGCTGCGTTGTGCATGTCAAGAGGAAATTGAATTATGCAAAAAAGAAATGACTGGGTAGATTATTTAGGGCTTCAATGAGATATCTGTATTGAGGGGCGTAATTTAAGTTTAGGGGTTGTTCTTGATTAGTAGGTTTTACGCTGCACTGCCCCGAAAGCTTTCGGGGGACTGTTCGGCTACAAGCCTGCAAGTGATTTTATAAAATTTTTATATTCCAGATTAAGAATCCTACAAAGTAATGTATTAGTGTTAAAAATTATTTGTGGTAGACAATATACAATAAGGGAATGGGAAGATTACATTTTTCATTGAATCTCAAATTACATATTTATACATGAGATTGTGTTTCAATTGATTGAAACCGTTCAATGTAGTCAATTGTAATTGGTGATTAATTGAATGAGAGAAATTGTAACGTCTGAATTAATTTTCGCATGAATTAATTCCTTGGAGTAACATTACATCAAATGCATGAATTAATCTTTGCATGAAATAACAATTGATAAGGTCTGAATTAATTTATTAGAGTAACATCACATCAAATGCATGATTTAGTTTTTGCATGAAAATAACAATTGGTAACGTTTGAATTAATTCTTGCCTGAATTAATTCCTTAAGAGTAACGTCACATCAATCATGTCAAATGCATGCATGTAACACATTGATTAATTCATTCTTTATGCATTGGCCATTTCTTGAATTTATTGCTTAACAATTAGGCTTAGGGTCCATGGATATCTATAATAGATCTATGAGGTGCTTGTAATGGGCGTGATAAATAATGTAATAATATCGCTCTAAATTTCTCATTTCCTCTTCCACTTTTTTTACTCATTACCCCAAGAGATTCCCCACATATTCCCTTTTGTCCTAAATCTCTTTTGAATGTCTCTTAAATATTTGACTAGGAACCTCAATTCGTTATGTCTAGTACTCTTGTTGACCTCTTACATAGTCTATTATGAATATATTCAGTGATCAATTTATTGAATAATCAAAGTAAAAAGAATATAGATGAATTTCTTGTTGTACTTTGAGCAAGAAAATTTTAAATACCCAATCACCCTCATAATATGTATGTATATATGCTTAAGATACTATCTGGTTCGAAGAAAAATAAGGCAAAGCATATATATACATATATATACGTATATATATATATACATATATAATATATATACATATTCATATATATACATATGCATATATATACATATATATACGTATATATATATATACATATATAATATATATACATATTCATATATATACATATGCATACATATATATACATATATACATATGCATATATATACATATACATATATATACATATATATATATATATATATACACATATATATATATACATATACATATATATATATATACATATATACATATACATATATATATATATATACATATATACACACACACATATATATGTATATACATATGTGTGTGTGTGTGAATGATATTGTAGCCCAGTAGTTGAGACTCAGGATTTGTTATCCCAAATCATGTCTTTAAATCTAATTGGCCACACATAAGATATATATATATATATATATATATATATATATATATATATATCACTTGTGTTTAATATACTATTTGGTTCAAAGTAAAAATAAGGTAAGCAAAATTTAATAGGTACAATCAAAATTAAATTATTTGTTTTGAATTAATTTACTTGTAAGGTAAAATTGTGAAAGTATTCTTTGTCTTCCAATCAATAAAAATTGTACATTTGGTTTATCCATAAATTATGCCTATTTTCCTTAGATTGAAAATTACGTATAAGAAAAAAAGAAGACAAAAGAACCACCAATCCTTGCCAAAAATTGTCAACCGCCACAGCTCCTTGCCAGCTCTCATTGTTCCTCACTGATCCAACGCTTGTCTGTGTAGTTTGAATATTTCGGTTGAGATTTGGGATATAAGGGAATAATAGGAGAACGTCTTAGGGTAATTGATGAGAAAGAGTGGAAAAGAGATGAGAATTTACGAGCCATAAACTATAAATCCTAAACCTTAAATATTAAACGGTTTGAAATACAATTACTCACTAGACTGAGCAGAAGCTTGCTGGAGCTTGCACCACTCGCAAGCTTGCACCACCGGTCTAACTGCTTTCAACAACCCTTGTGTCCTACTAGTTTACTATTTTTGTATTTTCTTATTATTTTCTGTGATCTATTTTCATTTTTCTTTTTCCCAACCAAACATAAATTAATTAAGCATACCCATTATATTTTTTGAATATACTTTACAATGTAATTATTTTATTTAAGATTTTTTCTCACCTCAAATGAAGCAACCCCTAAGATTCAAGCAACACATGCTCAAGGTACTTTAAGTTTTAATTGCTACAGCTATCTTTATTGGCCATTTGTTATGATTGTATTGCAGCCAAATAGTTGTCATTCCATTAACCCTCAAAAATACTTAGCTTTATTTGGCTTGAGCACTACAATGCTTCATAATTTTAATCTTAAATAGAGCTTCTTATCATTGTCCATCCTCTTGATGAAATTCTTTTTGAACGTTTTATAATTGGTTTAGCAGCAAGAACTGTCATCATTCTCCACTTAACAAACACAAGCGGCTGGTAGTTCCCAGTGCTCCAAATATTTTACTTATGGAGTGATCTCATGCATTGAGTTCAGCCACTAAAATTAGGGATTGTATCCTCTCAAACAATTTTGCATAAAAGTCATTTCTACTCTATTGTCTACGTAATTCCCACAAAACCTATGCCTTTGGCCATATTGATCGTGTCATCAACAACAATATTTGGGAAATATGCTCTATTTCTACTTAATTGTCAGCATGGATTCTAGACAATGTTGTCTTCGATCATTATTGATCGTATCATTGACTAGATTGATCATATAATTTGCAATAGTTTTATTTAAGCACACTAATTAATCTAAATTATGCTGTGGCTATTGCTAATGCGCCACTGCACTTCTTTGTTTGCAATCCTCATGAATCACTACGATGTAACAATATATTAATCATTGCAAGTTTGGTGATGAGCCATGGCTACAAATGATTACATATTTATAAGACAGGGTAATGACTTGATTTTGTGGGCTTATGTACCCCAAAAGTTGTTTCTCGGGTGCTATCTATGAATAAGCTGTAGTTATGTTTTGAGTTTCTTGTAAAATTGATGCTGCGCAAGGTTCCAATTTTCTTATTGTGCTTACTCGTTGCTGAAACTGGGGTGCTATCTTTGAATATGCTGTAGTTACTAGTTGACTTTCTAATAAAATTGATGCTGACATGTTTCTCATTCATATTGTGCTTTCCCTTACCCAAATTTGACATGTTTGTGGATGTGTCTCCATTGGAACACAAAAAGGCTCTTGATAGTTTTTCTAGCTCAACGGTTCAAGTTCCATCCAATTTCATCATTGAAAATCAAGAGCCATTCGGTCTTATTACACTTATTCCAAAACTTGCAACTATGCTATTTGCTGACTAATAGGTCTGTCAGTGTCAATGTGCATTTTAGTGTTGCGGATCCATTCTCAATAAAATGTATATCTTACTAAGGATTATGTTAGCATTGGGCTGAGTTTGCATGTCTCTTTATTTTATTCAACATTTGAAGTTCACAGTGCTCAAGGATGACTATGAAAAAGTATCATTTGTAGTTTTATCCATGAGATCGTTATATTCCATCTTTTATTCCTTTTATTTTGCATAAACTTGAATGCAAGGCCTTGAAGGCTACTTCAACGCTATAACGTGATGTATTGGGATTAGGAAACTTATGGAGCTTTGTCAATAGATCTATATAGTGATTGTAATAGGCACAATGAATAGTGAAGTTATTTGGTTCTAAATATTTTGTTTTTTCTCTCTCTCTCTCACCTCATTGCCATTGGGCAGTTCTTCTCATGGTTTTTTTCTTGCAACTCTCATCTTAGTGTTTTAGTTTTCATTACTAATATTATATGCTAGGTTTGATCTGGCTCTACATCTTAGAATACTTGTAAAAAAAACTGTGCTGGCATTATGTATATACTTCTTGGGATTTAAATTAATTTAGTCTATAGAAAGCTTATAAAAAGATTATGTGAAGTTTGCGACAGCCAAAGCTAATGTTATCTTTTTGTTTCTCGCAACTTTTGGTTGGATTGAAATTTTTTCTTAAATTCTGTCCTTGTTATGTTAATCAATATTGCCTGTAAATCAAATAGTCATACTGATTTGTGATTGAGTTTAATTTCTGTAGGAATCTGATTTTCTGTTTTGTAAAATGTTTTTATTGCAATTGCTATTTCAACATCCTTTTCTATGACTTTTTATTGGTTTTGGTTATTTGCAATAAATGTGCTAGATTTTCATGAGAAAATTGGTACCTGTGTTTTCTTGGTATATAGGATGACTGAGGAATCTCACCACCCCTGTGATTTGCAAGTCAATATGAGGTTCTAAACACGATGTTTGGCAGTTGATTTATGTTACATTTTTAATAGTAATAACAAATATGTACTTTCTATGTTTTGAAAGAATTATGCAATCCTCTAAAGTTATTTTTCAGCTGACTTTTTTTTTATTTCAGGAAGAGCAACAATTGGCGGAAGCCCTGGTTCTTGGTAATGGAATTGTATTTTCACGAACACTTGAAGCTCTTCAGTTTAATGGCCATGGAGATAAGATCAAGTTACCAACATCATGTTTTACTGAGTTATCTGATAAAGGAGCTTTGGATAAAGGCCCCATGTTTTTCAAACTTTCAAGAATTGATAGACTAGTCTCATCAGCACCTAATCTTTATGCGGAACAAGAGAATGGAACAACACATTCTGGTGTTTTGGAATTCACTGCAATGGAAGGAACAGTAGAGCTACCTATACACGTTTGGAACAATTTATTCTCTAATGAAATTCCGGATGTTCCGATAATTGAAGTGCGCTATGTAAGCATACCTAAAGGATCTTATGCTAAACTAAAACCTGAAAGTATGGGCTTTTCTGATATTCCAAACCACAAAGCCGTGCTTGAAACAGCTCTTAGGAAGCATGCAACACTTTCTCAGGGTGAGGTTATTATTGTTAATCATGGAGAAATGAGCTATAAGCTTAGCGTTCTTGAGTTAAAACCTTCATCAAGTGTTTCTGTTTTAGAAACTGATATTGAAGTTGACATTGAGGCTCCTGATTCTATGCTAGATGAGGTTGAGAATCATCTCTTACTTATACCGCTTGTACTCGGAAAGGTTGATTCAGGACGAATAATGGAAGGAAAGTTTACTTATTATAAGTTCTTCTTGGATGAAAATATCCACGAGAAAGTTGCATCCGGATGCATGAATGTTGAAGTAAGGCTTGAAGTTGATACATCCGATGGTGATATTGATATATATGTTTCTCGCCATCCTTTGGCATTCCCTACTCAACACCGTCATGAATGGTCATCTCATGAGACGGGGTCAAAAACTCTGATACTAAGCTCAAAGAATGTGAATATGCTTGCTGGTACTTACAGCATTGGTGTTTTTGGCTTCAAGGGATGGACAAGATATATGATATCTGTGTCTCTCAAAGAAAACAGCAATTCAAGATTTGCTCAGTCTGACCATGGAGGGCCACAAATAGATGATGATGCGGTAGAATGTAGAAATTGCAGGCACCATATTTCGAGTCGTACCATTTTACTTCATGAGGCATATTGCATCAGGCACAATGTTATTTGCCAAGAAGATGGCTGTGGAGTTGTTCTCAGAAAAGAAGAAGCTGCCAACCATATGCACTGTGTGAAATGTAGAAAAGCTTTCAAAACCGGGGAGATGGAAAAGCATATGAAGGTATTTCATGCACCGACCAACTGCACATGTGGAATGATTCTAGAAAAGGAAGAAATGGTAAGAAACTGTTGTATCTTTTTAAATTCTATGTTGAAGTTTGCTGCAAATTTAGTCACCAAGGGGGAATAACACAAATATAAATATATGTATATACTTGCATGCATGCGATAATGTCATCATAAAAATGAGTACAAATTTAAAATTTTAGAATTAAAATCTTAAAATTTAAATTCACAAACAATGGAAGAATCTCATTTCATTTCATCATAAATATATAATTTTCAACTCATAGGAGCCTCACTAATAATATATCATAAACTTATAATGCTAATCATGATAGTGAACAAAATATAATAAAATTTGCAAGGCATTTATAAATCACATAATATCGCAATAGTCCAGTTACAATGGATAATACAACGCGAACAATCACGAACATGCATGAACAATATAAAAGTTCAATTAGATATTAATTTACCTCACATATTATTGAAATAATTGGAATTATTCTTTTTAGTACCACTGCTTAGTTTCCTACTAACAATTATATTATATAGTTTTCACAATACCTTGGGATTTTGGCAGAGTAACAGTAGGTTTTTTGGAAACTTAGAAATATTTTTCTGCCACTAGGGGTATATATAGGATCCTTAATCTCACCTATGTGCGAGTTTGGGCTTGTCTGTGCGCATGATTAGGCATACGAGCGAGTTCAACAATAAATGATTGTCGGACTAAGTTTATCCACACTTGCCTGAGCACGCGGCCTTGTGCTTCTGGGTGCGGGGTCGGATGCTCCGGGGCTCTGGAAAAAAAAAACCAGATTTTATATAATAATAATAATAATAATAATAATGATAATGATAATAATATCAATAATTGTAATGACCCTAGGTCATTTATAAAGAAAATATTAATGTTCCGCAAATTTTAGTTTCCTTTCCGTTAAAATCTCCTGCAAATACCAGTTTCCTTTCCGTTAAAATCTCCCGCTAAAATAACTCTTCGGTTACAAATATTGATTAAGGAAGTTTTTCAAACTCAATGCTGAAATATGAATTTATATTTGTCATTAAACCATAATCAAATTAAGTAAAAGATAAATTACCTCTTTAAAAGCAAGAACCGACTATCCATGTTGAAACCGTCGGCAAATAAGTTAATTCCAATTTGTATTTCGGATGATTCCCGTAACTTACCGGCATTAGCTGCCGAACGGGCGTGCGTTACATGAGCACGCCCTATTTAATCGCAAAGGGGTTGAACGATTCTCACCACTCGAGCAAGCCTTCTCTCCCTCTCAGTCGCTCGACTCTCTCCCGCACGGATGAACTGCGCAGCAGCCGACGGAAGCGCACATCAGGCGAGCAGGCAACGACAATTTGATCCTTGTGGCCGACAACGAAAGTCGACAGGAGTGCAGTCGACGTCCCAATGCGCACGATTGTCTCTCTTTGCACCGATCGATCCCTTTTAACGCTCGATCCCTCTCATTCCGCTCGATTCTGCGCCGATTCTTCTCTGCGATCGACCGAGTTATAAGGTACGAAATCTTACTCTACGTCGAATGCGTCGATCCTTTTAATATAAGGTAGAATCGTATAGGTTAGCTAATAATACTTCAAATCAAATTGCTAAATCACATTGCCTAGTTAATAATAAAATGTTGTGATTAGATATCTAAATATTAGGATGACTTATATGTGCTACGACGATTCCTTTCCAAATTTGATGTATTTTTTTTCAGAAAAGTATTCTAATATTATATGCAATTGAAAGAATTTTAATTTGGGCAAATTAGCGATTAAAGTTGTATTATGCGTGCCTTTTTATGTAATGTTTAGCATTGAAGTATACTTTAGAAGAAATTGGTTGATAATTGGATTGCCTATGCATTTCTTCTAAGTTCATCATTTTGAATCTCAAGCATGTATGGCGCCCTCTTTGAGCCCACATAACCATTTCTACATTGTTGGCTTGTTATGGTATTTACATATTCCCCTAACAAATAATATGCTTCAAGTTGTTATTTAAAATAACCACTTGCATATTTATGCTTATACTAATCAAATTAGCTCGGTTAGTTTTAATGATGGTTTGCGTGAGGTATTCGGTGAAAGTTTTGGCAAACATTTCAAAGTTCTTTGTAGATGCTTCTATCTACACCTGATTTCCTAGTATTTTAATGCGGTTGTTTTCTTAGATTGTCTTGTTGGGACAAGTCTTCATAATTGTGCACCCCAAAGAATGTGTAGCATTTCTAGCCTACTAAATAAAACATTTTTATCTTAGTTTGCTTTGCACTATTCCAGAATTGATTGATCCTTTGAAAGTTCCCTTAAAGTTTTAAGACGATCTAAAATATTGAGAGAACCATAAACTAATCAAGATCAACTTAGAAAGGATTATATATGCTTTAATAATAAAGACAGACATTGTTAGAGACTAATAAAATTACAAAATATAATTTTTGCAGAAACATCGAGTCTCTTAGTACCACATCAAAATTGTATGTGATTCATTTTATTGTCTACACAAAGGTACACTGGATATTATTTTTATGCATTTTACTATTATTTGCTGCTTAAGCATCACTTTGAACCTATTTTGTATTGCTACTTAATGCATTATTCTTACTACTAATGATGTAAGAGAAACAAATGATGTTTATGTATCTTGTGAATGTTGCAAAAGGGTTCCAAAACGGAGCATGAATAGTTTAGGGACGGATTAGTCCTCGGGAGCTATAATAGTGCTATCTGGAGCCTTTGAGGGGCCCAGGTGAAGATTATGCTTAAATGCATGTTATTGCCATGTGGAGCCTTTAAGGGGGCCCAGGTGAAGGTTATACTTAAATGCATATGAACTTAGCCTTATGGTTTTGGCTTTGCCCATCAGAACTGTTATCATTGCTTCATAATATCATAGACATAAACATAAACATGAATTTTTATGCTATTATTGCTTTTTCATTTAAAAATTTGGCATGTGATAAAAGAATATTTATTTTGCAGGAGTTATGATTATCTTTTTGCTATAAATTATATTTTCCTATAATTATTATCATTTTTGCCTTCCGTTTTTGCTTAAAGTATATTTCTAATATTCTTTGTATTTAGAATGTGCACTAAGACATTATTTTTATAATGTCAGATCAGATACAGCTGGAGGAGGCTGATATAGTTTATAGTTATGGCGCAGGAAATTAACGAATTTTAACTACCCCTTCAAGGGATAATTATTCTTTGTATAATGACAGTTATGTAATAAATTCTGGATGCTATTTATTTTAAAATGAATGAATGTTAGTTTTTTTATAATTGATTGGCTTTGGATGTTTGTTTAACTGCTATTTTACTTCACCGCCAATATGATCCTGCAGAGAGATGTATCTGATGTTAGTTTGGTTGCTACCAACCTAACATGTGTCATCACAATAATAATGATAATGATAATGATAATTAATAATTTCAAGATATTACAAGGTATTATTAAGTTGAATTTAAATGATTTTAACATCTTCAAATTTGAAATTTATGATTCTAACTCAGCTCCAAATTAAAATTATTTCAAGTTGACCCGACTTAGTTTCAAATGGTTTGATTATACTTTCATATATACAAGAGATTCAAAATGTCAAAACAATACATTCATAGATTCAAGATATGGCGATGGAAGCTTTAGGAAAAGCTAATTAGGGCATGATGAGGTTTCGAATAAAATCTCATCACATGTATTAAATAGCTGTTGTGGTGGCAAGGAGATGCATGTAATGTTAGTCTGATCAGTGTGATGGTGATGCTATCTGACTGACTCATTGATGTTAAATGAACTGAATACTGCTAGGGGTCGAGAAAGGGAGGTGAGCGTCAGGACTTTTAGGGCTCGGGGAAGTTTTGTAATGAATGAAAAGTAGTGTTTAGGGAGAGAAGAAGGCTTCGCGTTAACAAATTTCACCCATTTTGAATGTAAATCATTTTCACTCTAACTATTTATATCATGATAATTGATTTGTTCTTCTTATTTATTTTAATTTCTTAATGCAACAAACCAAATAGCAAAAAACATTAGTTACCAATAGTTGAATAACTTTACATCTTAAATACACTATACCAAATAGCCCCAAGTAGGCTCGAATTCAAATTCTAGCCACAATAATTTTTATTTTTATTTTCACACAAATTCAATCTATATATTGTAGGAATTTTATATTAAACACATATTTTAGATTGACTCAAATTGTATTTGAGTAAGGAAAAATTGCAATCAGACTTGTAACGAGCCGAGGTCATTACTTAGCAAATTAGGTCAAAATCCAAACTCGAAAATCAGGATTCCGGAGAATTTTGAATTAGGGCAAACAAAAATACTTCTAAATAGAAATAATTTCTTGGATCAAAGTGCCATAGTTTGGGAGAAATCCGGATGATGGAAACTCCCGCCTTATTTTTCTAAACTTTTTAAAATTAAATAAATCAAGAACATTGAAATACGTGTTCGAATTTATCGATTTTTGTGTCGTCATATTAAGAACATTGTTTAAAAGCTGCTCATGAAGTTTCATCAATTTTGGATTTTCGGTTTAATCTAAATTTATTTTTGAAGTTAGAACTTCATAAATTAATATAAAATAAAATATTTGTCAGAATCAAAAATTTTTGGCGCGAGGGTGTTCGTTACATTATAACACACATCGGTGTCAAGTTTCGTTGTATTTGGACGCCAAACGATTGAGAAATACGAAAAATTTAATTTTAAGTAAATTTTCAAATTCTCCTTAAGTTTTCCTCTTTCCCCCTTCTTCACTTCGAATTTTCCCCATTCCCTTCGCCTCCCAAGCATAGGCAGCGCCTGTTCAGCACATAGGAGGGAACCACTTGACCTTTCCTCTTCCCCTTCTCCCTCCTCCCTTCCTCTACTTAAACCTCCTCACCCCCCTTCCTTTCCCTCAAGCTAACTCTCCTCCTCAGCCCCCTCACCCTGCTGCCAGCTCTCTCACCCTGCTGCCAACCCCTCTCCCAGCCAGCTCCAGCCCCGGCAGCCACCCCGGCCACCTCGGCAGCCATCCCGGCAACCCATTTGGACCCCCCTATCCAACCAGCCCCCTTCTTGGCTCTCCAAAACAACAACAGCCCTCCTCACCCCTCTCAAACCCCTCCCAACAGCAGCAGCCCTCCTCTTGCCGGCCACCAGCTAGCCACCATTTCGGCCACCTCCTGCAGCCGTCCAGCCTCCCTCAGCCTCCTGACAATACTATCCTAGGTAAGAGGAGAGGAAAATGAGATAGAAATGAGGATATTTTACTATTATGTATTTCATTTTTATATACTTAATATTTTATTATTAATATGATAAGATTAGTCATTCACACTATTGCTATTGTCATTAATCAATAATGATAACGGTACGTGTATTATAAAATGTTTATGATCTCTATTTTTGTCAATTTAAAATTATGTTATTTCCCATCATTTTTATTTCATCTTTTACTATCATATATTATTATTATTATCTACAAATAAAGATAATAATAACATTATTGCTACCTTCAATAACAAATATGTTGCATGGAGAGTGAAAGAAAGACAATGGAAAAAGACATAATAAATACTTATGAAAATACAACATAAATAAAAAAGCTAATATCGAAATCTAAATGTAGATCCAAAGGTCGAACTGTCAAATTTTGGATCTTAAAGAACAAAGGTACCCAATATATGACATGTATTATATTTTGTATTTTTATTGCTGCTTAGCTTTGCTTCTTCGCTTTGAGCCAAAATTTATTGAACCTTGGTTGGTTGTTTGGAATCAACGTCATTTCATTCGTGGTTGGCTATTGGAAAAATGACATCAAGTAATTAACATCATTTTTCGTGGTTGTAACATTCTTGGTTGATTATTGGAAAAAAAAATCAAGTAATCAACATCATTTTATTTGTGGTTGTAACATTTGTGGTTGGTTATTGGAAAAAGACATCAAGTAACTAACATCTTTGTGATAACACTCATGGCAGGAAATTTTTATTTCTTTTGCGCTATTTTCTTATTCTTCTTGCATTTTTATTCTTATATCTGCTAATCACATTTCTGCTTTTATAAAAATATAATATAATTTTATTTACTGTGGTACTTAGAGTATTCTCTAATTATTGGAAATTCCAATCCCGATATTATTTTTTGTACAATATCTGGCCAGGTATTTATGGAAGAGCCTGGACAAGAACTTTAAATCTTAAATTGTCAAACCACTGATGGATCTACGACAACGCTACTTTAATTTTTTTTTTTCTCTTTATTTTCTCTTTTGTTGAACAATGTTTGTGATGTGCGATGATCTTTTTTGTAATATGAAATTTTAAAATGAATGAGAAATATCATTGACTTTTATATGTGTATACTCTCTTCTCTCAAATTGCTCAATATGATCCTGCGGTATGTGACCACCCAAATGTTGGGACATCACAAGGCTCAAGTTTGTCTTAGAGCTCTTAGCCTTGCCAAGTCAAAATCCTTAGTGAATTTGATACTTTGTTAGCATCCTTGCTTATTGTAGCATTTAGTATCACATATGTATGGATATACTTTTTTACCATGTTTATACACTTAGTTGCATACTTTTATTTGGTTTTAAGCTGATTTAAGAGCAGTTATTTATATTCATTGTTTTTGTTATTTAGTTTTCTTAAGTTTAAGCTATTTAAGAAATTATGTTGAACAGTGTGAGCTGTGTGAGGAAAATGTCTTCCAACTCTAGTCGTATAGTAGCATCACTTTGTATATATACACTTCTTTGGGGAAGAATAACTATTTTCTTTTAAATTCTATGTTTATTTTAATATTAATAGTAAGAAGAAACAATCCATAACTTAATTTCATGCCAAGCATTTCAAAAATAAATTTAAAGAAAGATTGTAGGTTTAAATGAGCGGTCATAATCTTAATTTTATTTTAGTCTATGCAGCCCATATGCTATTTTCGTATCATTATTTAATTTTCATACTATTATTATTTTTCTTTAAATTATTATTTATCATTTTGTTTTGTTAATTATCATGCGGCATGAAAGAATTATTTAAATATTAATCATGTAAAAGTAAATGATATTAAGGTTTATGTTTGTATTAAAATAACTATCAAATATGCAATTTTGACCAAGTAATTCTCAAATAACTTATGTATTAATGTATATGCTGATGATTTTCTTAATTTTGATACATGCATGTTGAATTTGAATTATTCTACTTTTATTTGAAAATTATACTACTTTTTGAAGGTACTCTTTTGATGCTGGCTGATCATCTTAATATCCTCTCAATCTTGTAATCATATATAAATTCTTGCATGAATGATGAAATTTCTATTGTTTTTTTTGTATGAATTATTTTTGATCTTCAAGATTCTCAAAGTTCAAAATTTTTAATATAAATTAAAGATAATATCTGCTTGAATCATTACTTGGAACCACACTTTGCTGGAAAGTGAACTTGATGCAACTTGGGAAAACACTACAACAGACAAAAAAGTACTTGAAAACTAAAATGAGCCCTCCTAGCTCAATACAGCCAAACGAGCCTCTCTCTATCAAATATTAGAAAGTTCCAATTTTACCAATGAATCAACAATTCTTGTAGGGATAAGAAATATCAATGCAGGATGTGTTATAAATAATTTTCATGTTTGACCATACTTGTATCTTACTGTAGTGATAACTTGACTAGATTCTGATAAGTTTGGGTTCTTTTTATTACCCTAAACTGACTTATTTTGGGTAACTTGAGAGGTGTAACTTGGGAAAGTTTAGTACTCGTGAAATATCCCGATTTAATGAAACTGATGCGATTCTTGGTTAATGAGTGCGTTGATTCAGAGCCTAGAGATGCAATTCTTCATTTGTTCAATGTCATGATGATATTGCTAATGAAGTATGTAATCTATAAATTCTGCTTTTTCATAGAGGGGGCACTTCCCTTTCACAACTTTACTAAAATCTCTTTTATTATACTTTACATTGTACCAATCAAAATTATTATACTCAAAGTGTTGTAACTTCTATTATCCTTTATAAAAAATCATACAAATCAAAGTTAAAGTCGTACCGCTAAAAAAATCCTGAGTTCATTGTGTTAATTTCACTTATTTTCTTTTTTTTATTTACATTCATCAAAGCAAGACAAATGAATACCTAAAACAACTTATTTAATTTCAGCTTTTATCTAAGAGTTTAATTAACTAACACAACCAACAAGATGGTGATGTGAAAGAAGACGACTAAAGAAACTTGTTATTTGATATTTGAAGCTAAATAACGTCAAGGGCCTGAATTTTGCTATATGCACTCGGTTATTGTGAATATGATTTAGATTTGACACCAAAATGAGAAGAATAGTTGGTTCTTGAGGAAACTCATAGAACTCTTAGTATAGTCATGTAAGCAATGAAATGACACTTTTATGGCTTGCTGTGGATATTCAAGCTCTATACAAGGTATCTTCAACCAAACCATTTTATATAAGGGGCTCACAGTTGTTTGTTTTCAATATGGGAAAGTGAGGCTTAAGGATGGCACCTATGTATATGTATATGTATCTGATATTCAGGCCAAAGCTAATATCAACATTACCTTTGAGGGTTGAGGCAATTATGACAAGATAGGTTTTGAGGGTCAACCAAAGTACATGCAGAATACAATGAACTATCATCAGGCACTTTGAGAAAGGTGACAACTTTGCACCAATTAGTTAAAGTATTCACCCAAAACATTCTTAGTATGGAAGACATGGGTGTGGGACCATAGTTGGTGGTGCAAATAAGAAACCCAAAGATATAGAATCGATAAAGGATGGTCACTTATTTTGAAGAGAAGTCGATTGAAGAATCAAATAAATAAAGGATGCAGTTATTATGGAGGCAAAGGCTATACTATTACCAGAGCCTGCCTGTAGTTCTTGGAAAGGTACAAGCATGAATTTCAATGCTGCAGCTCCTTTAGTTGATGAAAATTTTGCAGTCTTGTATGAGCACATTCAGAAAAATTGTAGGCAGAAGTAGCACCACGTGAGAAAATCTATATTTCACATGCAAATTTGATGATTACATACATTGATATGAAGGGATATAAATACTACTATAGCTAGCTAAATATGGTAGTAAATAAAATAAGAATCCTCTTATTATACATAATATTTAATCATTTATGTTGAGTATCTTCAATACTCCCCCCTCAAGTTGGAGCATGAAGATTGTGAATGCCCAACTTGTTTAAAAGAGATTTAAATTGATTACCACTAAGTGCTTTGGTGAAAATGTCACAAAGTTGTTGAGCAGATGGAATATAATTGATAATAAATGAGCCATCTTGAATGCATTCCTGAACAAAATAACAATATACTTCAATGCGTTTAGTTCGCTCATGAAAAACTGGATTAACAACAATATGAAGAGCTGCCAGATCATCACAAAATAGTTTCATAGTCATAGACTGATTAGTATTGACTCCCAAATCTTGAAGTAAAGCACGAAGCCAAACTAACTCACTAGTAAGCTGTTGCCGAGAATCTTGCATAAACTGGGATAGAACTTGGACATCATAGCATATGTCTGGCCTAATAATGCTCAAATAAATAAGGTATCAACCAAACGACGATATTGAGCGGGATTAGACAAAGGAGCACCAATAGCAGCAGAGAGACCATGTTTTTGTTCCATAGGAAAGTCGCATGTTTTAATTTCAAGAACCTCGACATCTTGTAACAAGTCTAAAGCATACTTACGTCGACTAAGTACAACACCGCTAGAATTTCGAGTAACTTCAATGCAAAAAAAGTATTACAAATATCCTAGATCTTTGATGTGAAAACAGTTATTCAAATATACTTTTAAGATGGGAGATCTTAGAGTTATCGTTGCCATCTACAACTATCTCATCAACATAAACAAGCAAAGCAATAAATTGGTTACCTTGTGTTCGAGTGAAAAGAGAATAATCTGTCTGAAATTGCTTGAATTTTATAACTTCAGTGAGTTTTTGAAACTACTGTCTTGAAGCCTATTTGAGTCAATATAATGACTTTTGAAGTCGACAAACTCTAGTATCACCTTGTTTGAGGAATGCACATGTAATTCTCTTCATCTAGATTTTCATGCAAAAATACGTTGTGAACATCTAGCTGAAGCAGTTCCCAATTTTGGTGAGACTGTCACTGCAAGAAGATTCCTAATAGTAGTTAATTTAGCAACATGAGCAAATCTGTCATGATAATTAATCTCCTTAATTTGAGAATACCTTTAATAAATTATGAGTATATAAAAAGGTTTTAATGGGGTTGATTATTTATTTAAGAATTTAAAATAGAAAAACTTAGTTAAATCCCTTTAATTATAATAATAACTAGCAAATCCTGTTTTCCTCCAAAATTTGAATAGGATTTCTCCACAGTGATAAGCATTGCTGAATTGTTCGTCAAAAGAACACAACTTTGAAGATTAAAACTTGCAATTGAATTACTTGTATAGACATCCAAATTAAAGAACTGTGGGTTCATTGCTAGAACAATCAAAAAGTAGATTGTTGGCTAAGTTTTTTTTTTTTTTTTTTCGTGTGGCAGGTGCGGCATCAGTCGGCAAGCTGCCCATTGCGCTTGATAGCCTGCAGGTTCTGTGGGGACTTTGTGCAAGCAGGGAGCCCTCCGGCGGACGTGCGCGATCGGCTGAGAGGGCTTTCGGAGCACGAGAGCGTCTGCGGCTCAAGAACCACTCCTTGCGATTCATGCGGCCGTGCCGTCATGCTCAAAGACATGGACATTCATCTAATTGCTGTCCACCAGAAGAGCTGACCAGCCTCATACTTTCCTAGACCCATACTTCATCCCTTTTCATTACTAGTTGAAGAAAACATCTTTATAAATATGCATACATATATATTTATATATATTTATTAGCTGTAAGTATTTGTTGGATTTGATTTATATTCGCCCATTAGTATGGTGGATTAGTGTTTCTTATTAGTATATGAAGTGGAAAAATGAGAGATATGAATTCTAATTTAAGGATCCAAAAAACCTGTGTGCAGAAAATCACAAAAAGAGCATTAGTTTTCAGAGAAAATATTTAATTTAAATTCAAAATTTATTTAAACTTGAATTTTTGTAGTTTAATGAAGTATGTATTTCTCTAATAATTTTGAACATTTCTGAATTTTTTTTCTGAAAAGAGATAATTATTAGAGTTTTTAAAATTTAAAAAGTAAAATAAATTAGAATAATTATTAAAATAAAAAATTAATTTTGTATTATATTTTCTTACAAATTTTGAACAATATAGTGTATTTAAAATTTTTTTTAATTAGAAAATAAATAAGCAAGTAAATATGTAAATATATATTTTGAAAGATATTCAGAGCTAATAGCCTTATAGTTTAATTTTATTTCGAACTAAGAGAAAGTACAAGCGACGAGACACTTATATGTGATTAAAGGGAGCAATGAACAAAAAAAAATCAAGAAAAAGTCTACAGAAGTCTCAAGGCAACCTTCACCAGCAAAGAACCTAAAGCAGCCAATGCCAAAATTAATTCAGATAGTAGAGAGGAATCTGTCAAGAACCAACCAGCGAAGAGAAGCATGCACCACTAGATTGCAATCCAACCATTTGTCTAACCAAAATGGTATGAACTGAGAAGCATTAGGAGACTGGGGACAACATATCAAGAGAGCATACAAAATTACAGTAGCAATCCAAAAAGAAAATTGATGAGGCTAAGGGAAAGACAACAAAGCAAATAACAGCCCAAAAGATAGCATCAAAGATCTTAATGTATGCAAAACATTATCAGAATAAATAGCAGATTCAGACAAAGGCACAGTCAAGACATGCCATTGATGATAAAAGAAAAGAAGAATCTTCTAGGAATGTACACATATTCCTGATCATAGCAGAATACAACTCAAAATACTGCCACCATCAAAGGCTGCTCTTGATTGATTATATTTACATTATTATATGATGTTTCTTGGCTTTGTTTTAGAGGGTGCCTCAAACTTGATCTGCTATACTAAACTGAGAGATTGTTTAGGCCTATTGTTGGATGTTTAGAAAGCTCTTAATTTTTATTTTTTAGCTTAATATATTTAACTTAAAAAAATTCATCAAATGAAATTTGTATATCATTTCATTACAAATTTTAAAAATAATATCTATATTATTTTAATATAAATAAATAAATACTAATAAAATAATATTTAAATCCAATTAAATAAATTTTGTTAAATATCACTTCAGTATTCTCTTTTTATTATTATTACGTTACTGTATTGTTGACAAAAAGAAAATAAAAAACAGTTCCTAAAACGTTGGGTATGGATGGGACCCATAAGCGATAGTCCTCCCATGAACAAAAAGTCACAAATCGGTGTGTGAAGAAAACAAGCCCCGTGAATGGTCGGGACAAAACATCCTTTTTTTGAGAGCACAGGAAAATAAAATAACACGGGGGTCCTTTCTGCTATGCAAATTGCCAATCCAGTCATTGATGGTAGAGGTGCATGTGACATGCCGGATGGTGGCACCGCACCGCACGGCACCGCACGTGACATGGCCGTTGTAGGAGTACCCGTCACTTGCACCTGAGGGTGAGTATGATGTAGGCGCAGAACCTGTAGGTGAGTATGAAGGCGAGGATGACGACGATGTCGGTCCAGCGGCTGGCTCCGGCGAAGCCCTCTTTGGTCAAAAGGTCGGTGCCACGGAGGATGCAGGCACCGTAGTGTGTCTGGAAGCAGGTCTCTCCGGCTCCAAACTCGGTGAGCAGAAAGGCCTCAAAGGGGTACTTGAATAGGGAGAGGTAGTTCATGAAGAGCCAGCAGGCGGGCATCCCCTCCTTGCGTATGAAGTAGCCGGAGAAGAGGAAGAAGGATCCCATGGCCCCAGCGACGAGGGAGTTCCCCACGACGAAGTCGGGAGCGAGAGAGCTGAAGCAGAGCACAACGGAGTTTCCGGCGCAGAGGACGAGCCAGACAAGGAGGACGAAGAAGGCGAAGGACGCCGCGCTCCGGCGCAGGTTGGCGAGCCAGTAGAGCGGCGACCCGAAAAGCAACGCCAAGAGCAGCAGAAAGGGAAGGAAGACTGCGGCATTGGCCAGCACGTAGGAAGACACCCTATAGGCCCCGCAGGAGGTCTCCTTCTCCAGGACCTCCCTCTCCCTCAGGAACAGCGGCAGCGCCTCCGCCGCCGTGCACGAGAGCAGGAACGTGAGAATGAACGCGAAGAGCCCTGCCCGGTCGCGCGCCCCCCCCACGTCCGGCTTCAGGTCGTAGAAGATGGAGCCAAGCACCAACCCCGCCAGCAGCATTTGGGCGGTTCGGCAGGCGTAGAGCTCCTTGGTGCGTGACACACTCTTGGCGAACCGCAGCGCAAGGATCGCAGTCTCCGTTGCTTGGCTGTTGGCATAGCGGCACCGCTGAGCATCATAATCATCGTCGTGGCCCGGGTCGGAAGTGGGGAATTCGGGCTGGTGCAGGGTGGAGTGGTCGGGCGCGGAAGCTCTGTCGGATAGGCGGGGCGATGGCGGCGATTGCGAATTCGACTGGGTTGGCGTGGGGCGGGAGGGGGCTGCCTGCGGAGGCGAGGCGGGCGACCAGGTCGGGGACTCCGCCCTGGTGGAGTACTCTACCTTGGGACAGAAGGAGGAGGGAGCCGAAGAGGTGGACTATGCGGGAGCAGGGCTGGTGGATGCTCAGCACGACCGTCCGCCCCCCGGACTCCGCCATGGAGCGCAGCAAGCCCACGATCTGGAGGGCTGACGCCGAGTCTAGTCCACAGGTGGGCTCGTCCAGCACCATTACAGCCGGGTCCCCCACCGCCTCAACTGCGATGGACACCCGCCTCAGCTCCCCGCCAGAGACCGAGCCCACACAGCGCGACGCCACGTGGGACAGACGGAGCTCGGCCAGCAGGGCCTCCACGCGGGGGCCCAGAGATGCCCCTGACAGCCCCAGGCGCATGCGCGCGCTGAAGGCCACCGTCTCCCCCACCGTCAGCAGCGGGAAGAGGGAGTCCGTCTGTGGCACCAGCGCCGATATGCGCCGCAGAAACGATGGCCTACCCACCGGCCGACCGTTCACCAGGATCGAGCAGGGGGGCGCCGGCAGCCGCCCTGCCAGCAGCCTCAGCAGTGTCGATTTCCCTGCCCCGCTCGGCCCCATCACCGCCAATATCTCCCGCGGCCCCGCTCGGCACCACACGTCCTGCAGCACATGCCTCTCCCCTCCCGCCTCGCCGCTCCTCCAGATCTTCCTCCAGCCGCTGCTGCCCGCCGGGATTTTGTAGCTCAGGCACCTCGCCTTTATTTCGTACTCCTCCCTCTTCCTCATCGACTCTCCTTTCTCCACCAGTCTTCTGCACCAAGCCTTTAAATAGCCGTAGCACTATGCATCAACTTTAACCTTATTTGAGATCGAATGCATCACACTGCATGAGCATAACTTTGTTGTAAAAATGTATTGCAACTTAAAAAAACTATACCAGCTACTGTTAAAATTAATAGGCTTCCTTAGTATTGAATGATGAACACATTTCTCTTAAAATTAAAAAATATTATAGTTACCTAATCATATGCATCACTATATATTACCACAAAATGATTTTTTTTTTCCTAACAAATGTGTAAAAAAGTGGATTGCACCTTATCCACTAAATATTTTTTTTTTCCCTAACAAATGTGTTCAAAAGTAAAAAGTGGATTGCCCCTTATTATTGTTACATCATTTTTATTTTGTTATATATAATCAAAGTTCTAAAACTAAAACTCTAAGAAGCGGGCCGGGCCCTATCTTTAATGCAAAACACTTGATTTTTGAGGATGTTTAGGTCTTGATGCTGAAGCGAAGAGCCTTCAAATTAGCGATAGCTTATTTTAATTTGTTTGTTGAACCGTACAAAAAATTGGGCCAACATGGCTTAGTTGCTTTTAGAAGGTCAATGAGTACAATGCCATCTTTAAAGATAGAATTAATTGTTATTCTTCAAGAAGGGAGATGGAATTGTTGATGAGAGTGTTGGGACGGGCTCTATCGACCTGATATTGGATCACATTGTAAAATACCAAAATTTCATTCTTAATTGTTTATTAATATTTAAATAATTTTGGCTTCAGATTGAAAATTTGACTCCGTCATTGTGTTCACCACCCCCAAATTAGCTAGGGGTGAAGTTTTAAACGCATTTGGAAGTCGTTAATTTTTAGACGAATATTTTAATATTATTTAAATACCTGAAAATTCGAGTAATTAAATACTCATTGAATCGAAAATCCGAGTACGCCATTGTGTTCAGAAGACCTCAATTAGCTAGAAATGATATTTTTAAAATTTTTTTTGGAAAATAATTATTAAATTAAGTTTAATTAATTAAATTCATTAATTTAAATAATTGATTATTAAATTATATTTAACGGCGCTGTCTGTATTTAGGTAACGCCGTTCGTTTGGCCGGCCGCGCCATCTGGATAGACGGATTGTTCTAGACCGTCTGATCGGGAGGATCAGACGGCTCTGGAACCATCGTCCCCGCGATTCACGCGTGTTGCAGAAGGCGACACACATCGTGCAGAAGTCCTCCGTGTGTCACAGATGAGGATGCGCGGCAACCTCCGTTCGCCCAGTGTAGATTGTCGCTTATAAGGATACGATTTATTTATACCCTATCTAATTTCGGCAATCTCAACCCCGTTTTTACCTAATCCTACCTTCGCCAGCTTCTGCGAACCATTTCGATCCATCCAGTTTTCCTGAAAAGTCTCAGCTATTCATTCAGGTATAGCAATTAAACCCTAAACCCTATTATTGTTACATCATTTTTATTTTGTTATATATAATCAAAGTTCTAAAACTAAAACTCTAAGAAGCGGGCCGGGCCCTATCTTTGATGCAAAACACTTGATTTTTGAGGATGTTTAGGTCTTGATGCTGAAGCGAAGAGCCTTCAAATTAGCGATAGCTTATTTTAATTTGTTTGTTGAACCGTACAAAAAATTGGGCCAACATGGCTTAGTTGCTTTTAGAAGGTCAATGAGTACAATGCCATCTTTAAAGATAGAATTAATTGTTATTCTTCAAGAAGGGAGATGGAATTGTTGATGAGAGTGTTGGGACGGGCTCCAACAACCTGATATTGGATCACATAGTCTAATTGAATATTAGATATTATTATAATACTTAATACTTAATTTTTAGAAATAACCAAATATTAAATATTACTTAGACTAAGAATCTAAGAGATGAGAAATAAATATATAAATACGCACGCACACACACACATACAAACACACACACATACACACACACACACACACACACACACACACACACACACACACACACTAATCACCTCTAAGTTCATGATTTACTGATCTGATTTTAATACGGTATGATACAAAGAAAAAAAAAATCTAATTAGATTTATTAAGTCTAAGTAGATTTTAAGATTTTGTAATTATTTACTGAGGGATATCACATTTTGTTATTTAAAATTAATTATAATCGGTGCAAAATTGTAATAAAGGAAAAATATTGGAAATAAAATGAATAACAAAAATATGGAATTTGAAAAGAATAAGCATACATATTAGAATTGGATGTTGAAATCGTGCAAAAGCGTGTTAAGTAAGATATGTATATATGTGTGCATATTAAAGAAGTATTAAAGTAAATATGCTAAACTGAAAGAACGCTAAATAATTGTAAAACAATGCAAAGAATGTAACAATAGTAAGCTGTAATGTATGAGCTAACTGTAAAGCACTGAAGTAAAAGTATGTAAAGTGGCTATGATTCTTCTTACTCGTGATAGCCCTTGAGCTATGTCTATATTTCATAGTCTTTGCCTATGTATTCTTAGCCCAAGAGGTTAAGGTTCTTCGTACTTTACTTACTATGCACTTTCATTTGATGTATTATGCCTTACTTACTTACATTTTCATTTTTATGCAGTGTATGTTGCTTTACTAACTTTTCCTGCTTCACTGTTTCAATTTTTTTTACTTAGCATAAAATTTATTGAACATATATATATTTACTTAGCATAATATTCATTGAATATATACATATTTTTATTGTATACTTTCTTATGCACATTAATAGTTTATAGCCTTATTAGGATGCTTTTTCCTTTGTTATTGTAGGCTAGAACAAACTTACTTGTGAGCTTTCACTCCTTTCTTACTTACTGTCTTCCTTATAGTTATACTTTCCCTTTGATGCTTTATATACTGTGGCGACCAGGGATCGAAGTTCGAGAGTCTTTAAAGAATAATTCATCTCAAATGAAAATATAGACATTTTTATAATTCAAAAAGGACATAATAAAATAAATAAAATTTAAAGTCCTTTTATACATAGAGCCAAAACATATATAAAAATTTACAACAGATTGAATTATACAAAATATGAATTAGAAATTTCTACATTCTTTTGCTTCCTTTATTCTTCTTATTTTGATTTGACAGATCTTCTGAGTTCTTTTTAATTATCAAAACCTGAAAAAAATTTCAGATTATCAGTCAGGTAGGAGTACGCAAATTGTTCTTATAAGAATAAATCTAGCATCCTATAATAGGTATAAATCATATATGAAAATGACTGAAAATAAAACTGCAAGTAAAGTAAGCAATTTCTGCCCTGCAAAATAGCTGTGAAAATTAACATAAATTTTATTGAAAGCACTTATAACAATAAGGCGAGTCCTGAAGACTCCTGAGCCCAAATGGGTAAACCCATAGGCATAACCTATAGGAAGCTTATCTCGCCACCCGTCGGTAGCTTACTTAAATAATAATTCTTGGTGTGTCTTTCCTCTGGATTGCCTACTTCCTACAAGAGGCTAAATCCCTCCATATAACTCCCAGGGGCTGCTAGCTGGCCCAATCTGTACAGACTCTCAGTGTTGCGTTTCTCCCTCCAAAGACAAACACCACAATAATATATTCATTGTTTCAACTTTTTGTTACATGCTATTCAATATCATTCTTTTTGCAGATTATAAAGCGATAAGCAGTGTAAATAATATTCAATTGAAAAATGGCTCAAATATACGAATACTGAAATGAGACTTATAAGTAGATTTGCGTACCTGACTAGTTTTGTCTCAACATTAATCAATTCAATTTGTTTGATCTGCCAATAAGTAATTTAAGTCATTAATTTGATACTTCATGATTTGTAATAATAGGTTTTTATGATATTTGATATTGAAGTATTTTTATTTTTCAAATGAGTGACAATTTATATGAAATTTCTAGAAATATGAGTAAACATATATATTTCCTAAAATTTTCTAAGTCCTAAAATTCTTAAAAATTTCGGCAAAGTCTCCTTTGTTTTCGTTCAAATTTTCCAAATTTATACAATCAAAATATAAGTCAATTCATTGACTATTTCCAGTTCTAAAGTAGAGTTCAATCCTTTTCATAGGATTGCTCATTTCCAATTCTAATATAGAGTTGGCAATTAAAAGAGCAACAATTTATAAGTCATAATTAAAACAATCTAACAACCTATAAATTTATACATCCTATCTCAGCATCTATGAAAAATAACAAAAGATGCAAAAAAATTTAGTTTAGAAATTTATAAGAGCAGCATCTTTTAGCTTAATTATGCTATAGGATAATAGCATTTAGCGCAGCATTTCCTTCATTAATAGCTTATAATTCAACCTGCAAAATACGACATTATTTAAAGTTAACAATTAATATGTAAAAGAAATAATAACCATTTAAACTAAAGTCTATCACAGTATTTATTCCTTACCATTGCATTTAATAGTTAATAGTATTTAATCACATTGATTTTTACTGAATTTGAAAGAAAGCATATAAATCTTGTGTATTACATAGTAGCATTTAGATCTCACCAATTAAATGAAAACATGCGATTTTTAATAAAAGAAATGGTAGTATCCATTTTACTATCGCATTAATCCCACATTCTTATAATAACAAACATATGATTCTATAAAAGAATATCAGTATTGATTTTTCATTTAATTTATTGGCAGCATCCCAAACCTTATAAATAATACTTGGAACTAAATTCCTCAATGCCTATTAAAATTTTGCATCTATAGCAACATTTGATCTATCTTAAATGATTTATAGCATTCATTTCCTTCAACTTAACTAAAGCAATCGATTCATACTAAAATTAATGGCAGCCATAATCTACCATGCTTATAAAGTATGGTATCATTCATTTTCAGCTTTTAACCTCAATAAATAAGACTGAAGTATGAATATTGGTATTCAGCATTTATTCATGATATAGCAGCAATGAATATATAAGGTTCATCAATACATATTGACTTATAGTAAAGAGCATGTAATTTAATATAACCCATTGATCTTATTTTAAAATAAAAGGCAACATATAATTCTACTCATGATAGTACTTGACTCTCATTAGGATAAACGGCAGCATTTGGAGTTCCTAAATTTCTTGACAGCATTTATATCTTACAAAGCAAATAACAGCATTTGTTTCTCGTAAATGGCAGCATTTTGATTCATACTATACATGGGAGCAACTTGAATCTTATGCATTTGATGGCCTCATGTGATCTTATTCTTAAAGGAAAACAATATATATTCTCTTATGAAATTTGAAGGCAACATAGGATTTTATAAGAAAAATTGAGAGTATATAATCCTTTGGCAGCATGTGGATCACTTATGATCTCATATTCAATTAAATGCAATAATGGGCTCAATATTTTTTTTAAAAAGTAGCTGTAATATCATTTTTTTTTTTTAAAGAATATCAACATATATTGCAAACACAATCTTATATTACACCTAAATCTGCAGCATAAGTATCAATATTAGCATTAGATATAGAATGAGCCTTAAACATGTAATTGTGCAGAGGTAGATATAGTACCAAATGTAAACCTCTTGATCTTGATAGAATCTTATTGCATAAGTAATCACATACAGCAGTAACGTAGTTATGTAAAAAATGTACTAGCCATATGATAGAAATTCCAAAACTCATGTAATGAACCCAGCATGCCATACGCCTGCTCAATTAATTCTTGACACTAAAATTTACTTTTAATCTGCAGGTCTTTAAGTTCATATGCTGTGCTCCTTCATCATACAATAATTTTTTTATACACTCAAATCAAGCTATATTTATATTAGTTATGATTGACTTAGGAAATCAATTTCAGCAATTCAAACAGCCATTAAAACGAAACCAAATAATTCCCTCCCTTTCTTTTAATGAATTAAATTTTGATTCAACCATATTAAGTAATGTCATCATGCTTTTAAGGATTATTAAATAAAAGTATAATACTTAGAATACATACTTCAATGACTTTAAGATAATCTCACAAAGACCACCATACAAATAAATGTTCATTTATTTTCTCAAATCTGAATAGGATCAAACCTTTAACAATATAATTTCTTACTCAGATAATCTTATTAAGAAACTATATGAATTTAATTCTGTTATTTTTAAAGTACTGAAAACCGATTATGTTAATGAATCTCTCATTTGTCATTCTAAAACCCTAAATTAATATTGATTATATGTAAACTATATTAAGAAGGAGAATCGGGTGGAGTACCTTGATCCTTAATATGCTAGAAGGAGTTCTTGATGGAATGAAGAAGGTTTCGGCCAAGTGGAGAGGAAGGCGTCGGCGATCGGAGGTGCTCGGCGAGTGGAAGGATTCGGCTAATGCAAGGCTTTTCTAGCTTTTAGGGGAAAAATAAGGAGATGGGTATTATAAGCTTACCTGGTGACGATCGAGGCGACTCCGCGACTTGCGAGGAGATGAGCATTCGGAGACCGGTCAGTGGATCTCGCGAGCGGTGGAAGCCACGCGTCCACTGCCTTCTCTTGTTCGCTCGAAGGGAGGGTTCGAGAGGTGTCGAGCGTGCGTATAGGATAGGATCGGGATGGGGAGAGGGGATCGCGTGCGAAGGAGTCGGCCGCGTAGAGGGATTTAGGGTTTTGATATTTTAGGAAATAAAGGATATTTATATGTATTTATATATATATACTATTTTATTTAATTTAAAAATTTTCCATTTATTAAATTATATTGAATTATACCTAAAAAATATAAAAAAAATACATCCTAGCTAATTGAGGTCTTCTGAACACAACGGAGCACTCGGATTTTTAATTCGACGAGTATTTATTTACTCGTATTTTCAGTTATTTAAAATAATATTAAAATATTCGACAAAATTTTAATGACTTCCAAATGTGTTCAAAACTTCATCCCTAGCTAATTTGGGGGTGGTGAACGCAATGGTGAAGTCAGATTTTAAATCCGAAATCAAAATTATTTAAATATTAATAAACAATTTGAAATAGAATTTTAGTATTTTATATATACTCTGCTGTAATATTTAATTATAAATTAATATATGTGATATCCAACTAAATTGTAATTAAAATTTTGCCAATCTTAAAATATACTTAGACATTTTAGTATAACCATTTATTTTCTCCTTTTTTTTGGCCGTGCTCTATCGTATTTTATAAATAAAAAATATGGTAGATCAGGAGCATTTCAAGAATAGTGGAGCTGGTCCTAGTTCTGGACACTAGTAATACTTGAAGAATTTCTGCTTTTGCACTTTTCATTTTACTGCTTTATGTGAGCGAGAGAATTTTATTTCATTTACTCATTAAATTTCAAGCCTGTAATAATTTATTTCAGCAATATTTTTTCATTATTCTGTGATGAATTCACTTTCATATAAATTGCTTGATTTGGATAGTGGATAGATGTAACGATCGAGTGATCAAGTTTGAGAATCTTTAAATATAAACTCAACATTTGAAATATAGAGAATAAAGTAATATAATTATAAGTTATTTATTCATCACAGAGCCAATCTTATAAAATTACATAAGTTCAATTATTATTACAATATATAATAAAAGAAAATATATTCACTCCAATCTCACTTCTTCTTATAAGCTCTTCCTAAGTGAGTATCTTCTTAAGCTTTAGTTTTCAAAATTTGAAATAATCATCAGTAAAGCCAGTCAGGCAAGAGTACAAAAATTATCCATTAAAAATTATTTTATAGCATCCTAAAATAGGTGTAAATCAATTGAAATGATAAGAAAATTTAATTTTATATTAATATGTAATAAAATAAATGCTGTAAATTTTACCAAGCTTGCCCTGCATGTTAGATATGAAATTAAACATTTGAAAAATATCAAGTGAAAAATATCTAGTGAAAAATATTCACTTAAAAGTAAATTGTGACACGAAGCTGAGTCCTGTGACTCATCATCCAACAGGTAAAATCTATTGGCCATGGAATCTTATCACCACCCGTCGGTAGTGCCTCATCTTATAGATATAAAATGGTGTATCTTTTCTCTGGATCTTCTACCCACTTCCATAAGGGCTAGATCCCTCCTTATTTCATCGTGAGCTACTAGTAAGCTCTACCTGTACAGGTTATATTTTCATTTTTTCCTTCAAAGTTAAACACCGAAAAGGAAATTTAATAAAGCAGTTTGCATTATAAAATGAATAAGCAATATTCAAATGGAAATAAGCTTAAAATTTAAGATATTTGAAATAAAAATTAAGAATAATTTTGTACCCGACTTGAAGAATAATTTTCTTAAATTTGTTGATTTTAATCTGTTAAATCAACATCTAAATTTGTTAATCAACTATCTTAATTCACTTTAAAATATTCATTTAATAAATTATATGAAAAATTCATAATATTATTATTATAAGAAATTATATTTATAAATATTCCAAAAATCAAATTTATTACTTAAATTATTCATAAATATCAAAATTTATCTTCTTTGGATTCATAAATATCTTAATTCATGCATGCTTTGATTCTTATAAATAAAATGAGAAAAAAATGATAAATACCTTAATTGAGAAATTTGAAAAGTTTGATGGAGAGGAGTTATTATTTGGACCTCTTCTCTAAGATGATTTGAATATCTTAGATAACTTCTTGGATATCTAGGATAGCCTTGAGAGTAGGAGAGGTTTAGGAAAAAAGAAAGAGATGTAAAGAAGTTCTTGAAAATGAAAGAAGAACTGTTTGTGATGTAAGAACCCAAGCTATTACTTAGGCCAATTAAGACTAATCCAAGTCTTAATTAAGGTTCAAGTACACTAACTGTGGCGCCCCACCCCTTAATCCATAAACCTAAAACCCTAAACCCTAAACCCTAAAACCTAAACCCTAAACCCTAAACCTTAAACCCTAAACCCTAAACCCTAAACCCTAAACCTTGAGAGTAGGGTTTAAGGTTTAGGGTTTAGGATTTAGGGTTTTAGGGTTTTAGGGTTAGGGTTTAGGGTTTAAGGTTTAGGGTTTAGGGGTTTAGGGTTAAGGGTTTGGGGTTTTAGGGTTT